>OY728135.1:2045260620-2055260620 GCA_963277665.1 Viscum album
TCGCATGAAGATGTCCTCACCCACGTCCTCCATATCCCTATGCCAATCATGGAACACATGCGTTTTGTGGTCAGAAAACAATAATCTGTATGCCACCCCATGCATATCATCCATCTCCTCTCCCCATACCCGCCATCATGTGGTAGTCATTTCCCCATGGCATGTCTCTTCCAAGGTGACTTGTCAAATGGGTCCATCTTAGTGGAATGGTGGGTCAGTCATTCCCTAAAAATATGCCCATGACTTTTGCAAGTGTAACACCGCCTCTCCTTTGGATGATATGATTTCTAACACTACTCTTTCACCACATACCCATGTGTTAATGTTCGAGTATGGGTATTCCACCTTGTCCAAGATCTTGTCACCTATCGTCGACTAGCTCTAGTAGAAACCACTACCACATGGCCTCATCTATAAGTCACATCCATATGCTCCTATGTCTGGTAGATCTCAACCACCAGGGATCATGCCCGCACCCCAATGTATTTCAGAATGTTAAGAGTTATCACTGATGCCCTGATCTCCATGCATAGTCCTATCTCAATGGTTATGGACATGTATAAAAGTCAGGCACCATCTCTTATAGAGTAGCAAGAAATATTAATTAATCTCATAGAGTAATCTCTTACCCTCATGATGCCCTACCGTAGGTTCCGTAGGTCTTATATAAGAACATAGCATAAATGTTTCAGAAATAACTCTCCTGTGAAGAGGCACTCAAAGTCAATCTATGTGATGGTCACCTCGTCATTCTTTTGGACCATCGAGATCCACAATTGTCCCACAAAATCTTGTAGAAGGCTCGCGGCTAGGACTGTCATCCGGTCAGGCAGTGTCCTCACTAGGAGAAGGATTGTCGTAATTTCCTCAAGGAAATTATTTACTACCTAGGGATATGTCTCACCTTGAGACCTGGGAAGTTACTACATATGGAACTCATGTAGCACACTCAACCTATTCCAATCATCCTCTAATAGTGCCGGTAGAAACTCTTGCTCGATAGGTTGTTGCATCACTGGTGCACAAACCGATGTTTATTCCATTGATTTAATTCCCTACACTAAAGCCTCCACATAGAGTGGATCATCATCAAGATCATGTTGTAGGATCCTATCTGGCTTTCATCGTGTTGGTATCATGAAATATTCGGTGATGAACCTTGGTTAAATATTATATCTAGAGATATGACTCAACATTGACATTGAAATAAAAACCATTCCTACACGATGCATGTAACCTTTATTTCCCCCAACTAATTATTTACATGTATCAAGTTAGAAAATTTGTGTACTAAGACCTAGCGTACAGATAATTCAGTCAATTCCCTAGAGTCCATGTCCTAAAAACCGATCTCAAAACACTTAAACTTTTTCCCAAAACCAAAAAAATACTACCACTTGGTTTTGAGGTAGAACTGAATGGCCTCTGACACCAATTTTTCATGACCCGTTCCATGGGGCCTGTATCATGACTATCTCGTTCTATCCTCCCAAATTCAAGCGGATCGTGACTACCACCGAAGGAATTAATCAACAAGTGGGATGGATTTTCTGAAATACCAGTACCCACACAGAGCTCCCAATAAAATTTACTAGAAAGTAAAATCGAAGGAAACCATGCATGCAATACACTATGTATAACACAACCCAAGTACCACAGAAATTGAAGTGTAGTCTGGAAACATGTTCTTCTATACAAGCCCATCAAAATAAAAATAGAAAAAAAGTAAAATTCTATGTCCCTAAAGTTCATTTGTTGGGGAGCATATCTGAAGTGTAGCTGAAGGGTATCTGCATGATTCTATATAAGTGAACCTCATATGTTTGGCCTCAATGAACACCACCCAACCCTAGTCCTACCTCAATATCTTCAAATCGTTGGTCTTCACCACAAGACACGACATGTTTGGGATAATCCCCTATAGGGTTGAGTAAAACAATGTTCATTAGGGGACCCCAAAACCATAAAGGTAAAGCAGAAGTGGGGAACCACGAAGGAATGAAAATTTTTCTCTACTGAGGTATATTCCCAAACATATGGCATGAACATTAATATATACACATATCAGCCAGTAAAAACATGTGGTCCAAACCACACAACCCTAATCTTGATTTTCACCGATGGATCAATTAAAACATATAATCCATGAGATCACACTCCATGAGAACATTAATTATTAATGGAACCCTTCTAAGGGATGTACTCTATCGGGTACAATCATACCATTAAGATTAGATTGTCCAAATGAACATGATCTATCATAAATATTAGAAAATGTCTAACTCTAGTTCCTGATACTATAGGGTTTGTTTTCATAGTCATGAACCCCATGCAAGACTAAGGAAATACCATGAGAAGAGGCCTTCTCCTAATCACTATGCTCAGTTGAGGGAGTGGAACTCCAAACAAACTTTTGATACCTCGGTCGCTCCTATAATGAGTGGAATTCACCGCAATCCATCAAGGGAGCACTACTACCTTTCTAGGTATCGTTTTCATCAACTAGATGGCCTGTTATTTAATACTGTGTCCGACACCGAAGCAATCTCTATATCTAATTAAGGACTTGCACCCTACCCTGTAGGGGACTACAACATCGTGACTATAAGACATAGTCCCTTGTATGACATGGGAGTACTCACTCTGTCAGTTCATGCATGGAGATCCCATGCCCTAGAATGGATGGGGAGTACCGACTCCTATAATAGACGTCCCACACACTACCAGGTAGGGGAGTACTATCTCTATTTGATAATGTGTGGATGACCCAAAACCTAAAATAATAGGGGAGTACTAACTCCAATAGATTTTTTTCTATGGTGGACCCCCACTATATTATGTTATAAGAGTTCCGACACCAGGCTAGAGGAAATGCTCCCTGTCTTTTTTGGGGTATGCTGAATCTTTCGTTGCACTATGTAAGGAGGACTCGGACCCTGTAATAGTATGGGATTACTGACTCCCAAAATAGAGGACATTCACCCTACCCGTTTGGGGATTAATGAATCTATATGAGATAGGATTGGAGGACACGTTCCCTAGTACAATAGGGTAGGCCCAACTCCAAGTATATTAGACCCACTCTCTGGCATGGCAGGGGTGTACTGACTCTTCAAAAATGAACATCTCTATGAACCTGCACCCCAAATCCTATAGTGGATTAACACTTTTTGATGAATCCGCCCAATGAAAAAAATGAACTTACACCCCTAAATGTGTGGAGTCCAGTATCTACCAATGTATAAGGATATAGAGTACATGTAACTTGAATCATCAAGGGAGTAAACATCCTAACATTCATTGTATGAATCACCTTTTATTTCACCCAAAGCCTGCTCGTACGTAGAGAGCCTTCTATTTCAAACAAAATGTCCATCCTCCATCTTTATCAAAAATTAACATAGAGTATCCCAAATGGACAACCTCATCCTGAGGTTCCCAATGCCATAAAAACATGTCAATCAGTTGCATTGATTGAATTTCAATGACATTTTAACACAATGGGGCTTGGTTGGGTTGTGGTATGGTCCGACCCCGTCAGACTGACATGACACAAAGGGCCCATGCTAACCCGCTAGGCCTCAGGTCCTACCTGTCTCTTGTAGCTTGGTGCGAACTCCCAAGACCAGTCGGGCCCATTAATTTGGGATGTTTTTTCTAGCACAGATGTGGAAATGGTAGCATCCGTTATTCCCAGACAGTGCTAGCTAGACCTGCAACATTTTTTGACTAGTCAGCGTGACTGGACCAGTTTGATTGGCATGACTAGAGACATAGCTGCGGGTCCATATCCTGACGCAGCCAAAGGCCTCAACATCCCCCATATTGCAGCCAAGTGGTTGTCGCTGCCATCTCCACCGTAGCACACTGCCCCTCTATCTGGAAAGCGGTCGGCGATGCCATCACCGGCCTGTTAGTGATTTTAATGGACCGTTCGATGCTCTCAGGTGGTCCATTCTTTTATCTAAAGGGTTTTCGGTATGCCTCGGGTGACATTCTTCATCACCCAGGGCATAAATCTTTATTTCTATGCCTTACCCTATAATGTGCACAATTAGTAGTATTTCCCACATTGTCACGATCTGGTAGACATTTTTCATCGTGGAACAACCATCGTTGTTGCGCCAAGAGGGTTTCACAATGACTAGACATTCGTCGACCTATGAAAAACATGATGAATGCGCAATAATGGGAGATAAAATTAGAACAATAAAAAACCAAGAATAACCTTCATTTTCATTCTACATGGTGTTAATATAGTCTTGTTAGACAGGTTTATCAAAAAAACTAGAACCTCAAATCCCCCAAAACATCCTGTATAAAAACCTACTGCCAAAACAATCGAACCAGATGTGAACCTGGTCATGGGTTGATACTTGTTCATTATATAAAACCAATAATAGGGATATTAATGGAATATAAATGACAACCTATACCTCAATTTTGTTCTTTCACTGACGAAAAATCACTCCCCATTATCTTCATTCATCTATGCTTGATCTGGTTCATCATTGGTGATCATTGATATTTCGTCTTAGTTCCAATCCCCAAAGGTGTTTTCACCACTTCTTGGTTCTATATTGTTCATCGTTGGATGCAATGCCTCAACATCATGTATCATTTCTCAAAAAATTCTCCAAGTCTTTTTCCCAAATAAATTCAACGTCTTATACCCATGTCCTAGGATCCTTACTAAGTAATTAAATTTTAAATCATGGTTTAACATTTTTGTATTACATAGTCGAGGACATTACATTGTTTCATTTAGGAAACAATATTTCAATTTCAATTCATTTCACATCATTTCACTACAATAGTTCGAATGATAAAAAAATACAACAAATCATGTTAATTTTTTTATCTGTGTTTTCTTCTTTTAAAATTTCAAAATTTATCTTTTCTTGACGACCCACACCGGTCAAAGTTAATTCATTCTTAGGAAAATCCTATAGTTCTGAGATCAATGGTGGCCTTGGAAATATGTTCTAAGAACTACATTAAAACTAGAATACCCAGCTCTCATATTTATTTTAATGATGTAAAAAAATTTCAAAAATATATTTTGGCCACTACGGGTCTTGGAATTATGTGCCGTCTCAGAGCCTGGTCTCATAAAAATTTGATTTCTGTTTTAAAAAAAATCAACAGAAATATGAGACATTACATTATGTATCTTGATATGTTTATTTTCATATATTTTTTATTCCTTATTATATAATGACATATGATATACCTGATATCAGAAGAGTTAAGATGATGTTTTTATCATTGGTTATTGGTGATAGAGAGATATTAAATATTCTTGGACATTACATTTCAATTTTTTGGAATAGTTAATATAAAAATCTATTTGATATATATATATATATAGTTGATGAGATATGGAATAATTTTTTATATGTAGGTGATAATATTTTTTTTGTTGGTTATATGTTTCATTTTTAGAAGTCCTTTTTATATTGATAATTTAACGCAATCAATATGATATCATCATTATATTCATGAATAAATTGTATACGGTCATATGTTTTTATAGGGAGGTTATATGATATTGGAAAAATAAATGCAGGCATAAAAACAACAAAATATATGTGATGAGTCATTAGGATCTGCATAGGTTTACCCTCATTCCCTCATCTAGACATGAAAAATGTATGAGGACTCTAATGAGATAGATATATATTATCATATAGATGATTCAAGGGTTATAGTTGATAATATTGTAATATGTTTACTATATGTATTTATTTATGTGAACTCAACACATTACTTTTTAAATTTATTAAATATATTTAAAATATTCCATACAAGATTCTTTTATGGAGAAGATCACACATGGGGTCTTTATTTATGATGGTATAATAGATATTTTATCTATAAAATTGTGAAATCCCAAACATTGGGGTCATGTATGAGGATACTAGACATGTTATTCATTAGGAAATGAGTTTCCAATTTTGTAGGATTCTTCAAAGAATCATGTTTATAAAAAAGTGGAACTATTTAAAAACGAATTTCAATTTATTAATTTCTAGATTGGTTAAATGATTAGATCTTGGGTACAATCATTGTTTTCAAACATGCATGTATAGTTTTAGCATGCCAATCCAACTCCTCCATCTTCTCTAACATATTCCACTCTTTTATTTCTACTAACACATCACTTTTTGTATAAACCAATCCTTATCAACCTACCCTTACAAACCCTCCATAAAAGAATCCATTTTACTAAGAGATATAATTTTAGGATCATCATCATATTATTGTATATGAGATGATATGTTATATCAGGGATATTATTCATCATCGGAAGATTGAGATACATTATCAAAGGTTCACTGAAAAAGATATTAAATATAGATCAGAAAATTTCCATTTCATTCCAATGAGTTGATTATAGTTGGAAAAAGTATCATCTAATTTTATGTTTTTTTCATCTGTACTACATTGACATATTACTATAGAAGTACTTATATATGTTATGATTTATTTTACTTTTGTATAAAATTTCTTATCTCATTTTATTAATTATATATATATCTACTTTTTTTAGAAATACATTAATGTTAATGAGATACTATATAGAGAACACAATATTAAATATGTTAGGAATTCTGCAATAAATTCGACTTGTATTGATAGATTGTCTGCAGACTCAAATTTTTAATTAGAGGTATATGACATTGAAATTATTACTTCATTTTGTGGAAGTGTTACTAATACGGGTATTTATAAAATAAAAATCCTAGTGTGTATTACTAGATATCATTTTAGAATCAACATGATGAAAACTTTTCCCCGTTTCTCAACTATTTTTCCCCTAATAAATTAATTTATTGAATAATCATAATAATTCATGTTTTTTATTATATTTCTATATATCATTTTTATAGATCATGAAAAAAATGTATTTGGATTTATGGACCATCTTAGTATTTCACTTATAGCATTAAAAATTTATAACACTGAATGTACATTTTATATAGTTGAAAGATAATAAAGAATGACATTGTTTAAGGTTGGATATTGACACATAATGAAGTGTATGAAATATTTTCTCTCACAATGTGCTGTATATAACTTTTCATATTATCTACATTTATTAAATTTTAATTGATATCAGTTTTCATTGGATCTTGGGTGTTTTTTCTCAAGAGAGAAGACATTGTACTGGTTATGCTATATCAATGGGGATGTGAGAGAAAACATTCAAATTTAATTGAACATGCATGACTGACTATTATAATAGATTTTAATATTATAATAAATGAAATTTATTTTATTCATATTATTTTTATACGGGTGATGGAATTCCATTAGTGATATGACAAGAATGATGATATCCATGAAAAAATTTGTAAAATCTTAGGTGAATTTTAATTTACAATTACAAATTTTTGCATATATTATGAAAAATATTTAATAAAAATATTTTTGAAAACATTTCATAAATATGTATGTGTAAATTAGTGTAAATATTATGATTTATGTTCTATTTATGAAATTGTTTCTACTAGGACTATAACAGTGTTCCCTATTGTTTGATTTCGATATAAATACTTCCATAATATATCATTTTTTATATAAAATTTATGTCAAATACATTGTGTTTTATTTTTTTTTCTTATTCATGACCCATTTTTTGTAGTGAAGATGATTTGAGTCATAAAAAAATTTAATGGGATAATCATTTTATAGGAGTGATATATTTTTAATTTATTTTTAATATACATTGTAAATTTTAAAGTTGAATTGTTGTAGTCTATTACTTGTTTTTGTTTACTTTTATGTTATAATCTAGATTTTATATACTAATGTAGTGGATGTTGAATCAATAATCAATTTTATAAAAACAAATTCACGATAGTAGTTTGATATCTAATGTAAACAATGTTCTGAATGTTGGTTATAGAATAACCGACCTACAAAATATAAAACAATAATTAATTACTATGATAAATTTGGTTCACTAATGCCAAAAATGTTTTTTTGCTATGTGCAATCTAATAATGTAACTGAATAATTTACTAGAAAAGGCTTAAAAACTTGACGTGAAAAATAATTTATGCACTAGTGATGGGTGTGTTCGGGAGGGGACATAAGAGAGAGAGTATAATGTGAGAGAACATTGCCATAATTTTTCATCGACACACAACATTGATTACTATGGTAGTTTGGGTATAATGTTTAATTTATGGTGGGGTGGTTGTAATATCTCATCATTTTCTTGGTACTACCCAGTTTTAGTTTTACATAAAACCATTTTTTATTATTCCTTTGTCTTTAATCCATTGTTGACGATTTGTGTTCAAATATGGGGAGTAATTTTTTGGGAAATATTCTATATGATTGGAGATGTATGGTATTGTGAAAGAATGGAGTCTAGTTATAAATGTACTATAATTGATTCTGAGGGTTCATCAATAGTATGGAAGGCTTCATAGTTTGTTTTATTTCATTAAATACGAAACCAACTAAGAGATTCAAGATAATAATTTATAGTCTATGTATTGTTTATAAAATATATAAATATCGATGGTCACATGTCATCAATATTTAAAGGGTGTGTAATGAATACACTTTGTGAAACTGGTATACATTTTTTAATACATGATTATGATAAATTTTTACCAAATCAGATGCATTTCACATCATATTTTTTAATAAAAATTACAATGCACATAATTATTACAATTCATGTAAATATCATTTATGGTGGATTTATGTTCCATTGAATCGATTTTTTTCTCATTACATAGTTTTTCATCCCCACATGTTTAGCCAAACATTAACCCCAATGACTCCTTAGTTGTTTCATAACATCGGGATATATCAGTTTTCTGTTTGATCCATGATTAGTCCCATTAGTGTTGTCTTCTTATATATCCATAGCTCATCCATTGAATTATTTGTTTTCATTGTATATTTCTTTTGGAATAATTTTTGATAATTATTTTCTTTGATCCATGTTCTTCATGTTTTAATTTGTTCCTCTATTCTTGTTCTTAATTTTGGTTGGATGTAATACTTATTCAATTGATAAAGGTGAAAATCTAAAAATAACCCTATAGTGTATTTAACAGTGGTGTATGCGAAATAATATATTTATCCCTCAAGATATGTAAATGTGATAATTAAATAATTTATGAAGAAAAATTATGGATTGTATAATTCATGGGATCCACTGGATTCAATCAATGTGGAAAAATGGATTTTCATTTCACATTGGATGTGGGAATCCTTAGAAAAGGTTAGATTGGTTAATTGAATAAACAGTTTATAGAATGAAATGATATTGAATGATATTTACTGATATAGTATCACTTATATATTGTGTAATGTTCTATTGTTATGTTTGATGATCAAAATATATATTATTGAATCTAAAATTTAAAAAAATGTAATTTGGTTAATTTACCATTTTGCGATGTGATGTAATATTTCGATATCATTTCTATACTAAATTGTGGTGTTTGATGATTATATTATTATATAATGGTCATGTTTCATTGATACATTCTGGAATTTGTATATATAAAGAATTTTTGGGTTTCGTAAATTATTATACAATGGTCTTGTCCTAGTGTTACATAATGAAATGAGTTATACATGCTAAAGTTATTATATGGAATGAATGAAAATGTTGATGAAGAAATTATCATATATAAGGATATTCATATAGGATGAAATTATTTTATATAGGTATATTTTTTGTTATGTGATTCATTATTGGGATTATTTTTTTGGTTGTCCTATTTTTTTACATGAGTGAAGATACATCTTAATGGTGTTTAATCATGTTTATTTTGGTATTTTATCAATTGATTAATTAATAATAATGTTTAGATCATTATTTCAGGAACTTATTATCAGACTATATTTTTATTCATGCTTTTGATGACCTAATGAGTATTAATCACACCCAATTTTGGCCGTTGTTTGGTACTGAAGAAGATTATATGGTTGTAGGTTTAGACAAGGTAATGTTGACTTATTACTAATTTGTCTCTTGCTATCAGATATTGGGTTTGGATATGGGTTTGAAATGGGGTTATACAACATGTTACATTTAGAATATATTATTTTAAATGATTCATTTAATAGTATTTATTTCAGGTTAACATTTGGATACATATAATCACGTCATTACATGATGCATTGTTTTTGGTTTATTGACTTCTCCATTCTTTTCTAAGTAGTATGTTTTACAATAAAATCATTTTTGTATACAATGTTTATATTTATAAACATTTATTTTTATGCTAGTTTACTTTATACTAGATTGTATTGCATCCCTATTATATATATCACACCCATTATACAAGTTATCAAACATTGGTATATGGGTAGGAACACATGAGTTATCATAAAAAAAATATTTTTTGAACATTATACAGTTCTGGATCAGCGTATATTACAATGTGTTTTAATCTATAGAATATATTTTGAAAAATAATATTTAGTTAATTGAAACAAGACAAATCATTATTATTTTATTATGATCAAGTAATTCACATTATTTGAATATGGAATTAATATCCACTTCATATTGAATGGGTAGAATTATTTTAAAATAGTGACCATTAATTCAAAATTTGGTCAATGATATTTCAATCAATCCATAAGGATAAAATTATTTTTATTGTTTTAATTATATCATTGTGTTTTTTTTATTACAATTTCAGACCATTATTCTTTTGTTAAGGGTAACATGAATTGATTTTTACTCTTTTATGAATCATTGAAAATATTAAATATTAATATTATTTATTCAAATATAAAATTAATTTTTTTGGATAGTAATTTATAATAATACATAATGATGTTGAAATTGATCAACAAAAAACTAACATATGAAATAGTTCCTATAAATAAAAAATATTCCAGGTAACTATATTTCCCTATATTCATATAGTGTAAAATAATTCGTAAATTCCATTAAGAGAGTCCTGATTTAAAATTTTCCTAGATAACATCATTATTTATGATGTCGATGACCATTTAACCCCTCTTTATTTTGTAGTATTGTGTCCATTGTATTCATTCTAACTGTGTTAACTACCACAGTTACACAGAATTTCGTAGTTAGTTATCACTTATATGTTTATGTTTTCACATTAATCCAAATGATATATGATTTAGAATCCATGAACCCGTTATTTAATACTCCCCATTAACATCCTATTCTATCTTATTAAGAAAATTTTTAATAATATCATCTAAGGATATGGATATTCATCAAATTAATTATTAGAAACAGAACACAGACTTTCTAAGTGCAATTTCAGGTTATGAGGAAGAAATTTATTATATTTTGGAAGAATGTAACACTAGAGAATTGTAAAATAATAACATTCTATTAAATAGTATATGTGACATGAATCACTGATCCTAAATATCCCAAGATATATATTTCATTATATTTAATCCCTTCGATAGCTTACAGTTCATGCTACCCAAAGACCAATGGAACCATAATATAGAATATCCTTATTACCAAGATATTAAATTTTATGGTGTAAATAGAAAAACCTAATTTTTAAATATTAAATGGATTACAACTATTAATTTAAATTTCCATGGTTATATATTTATTATAAAAAATATATTTCATATAATGTAGAAGGAAATGATTTCCTACCAAATATATTCATTCTAATCTATGGTAATGTCATCCATAACAATAAAAATATAAAAATAATATTTAATAATATTAAAAAAATTAATAAATAAAAATTATTATTGAATTCATCATATAAAATTTTCTTAGGGTTATTTTTGAATGATTCTAAAAATTTTCAATTTTTTGATGAATAGTGATCATGATTAATTTCAGCAATAAAAACCATATTCAATTAAATTATTTATAAAGATAAAGTATATTTTTTAATTTTATTTTATGTAAATTGAGTTAATATATTTATAATTTTATTTAATTTATTTTGTTTTAATCATCTAAATAATTAATACTGATATAAAAAATTTGAGCTAATTTAATTTTTTTCTCTTTAATAACCTTCTTTCTCATCGTGTTAGTGGGATTCATTCTAAAAATACTTTTTCCAACTATTTTTAAGTAATTATGAAAAATTTATTCCATATATTTAATGAACAAAATATATATAACCTAATATGTTAATATTAGTTATTCTTTTTTAGAAAATCATAGTGAAAATGGTAAGAACAATTACCAAGCTTTTGATAAAAATTGATTTAGGAGGGGTTATTACAAAAATTTACACGTTCGAACGACCAAAAATCATATAAAAATATTTTTTTATAGTTTTTTAACAAATATTTTTAATTCTATAAAATATTTATTTTTATACCATTTTTCATGTTATAATTATCGGTACACCTTTTTTCCAAAAATAACATGGGTGCCACTAAACTCGCATATAAAATAACCACATCCTATACTCTCTCCTTCAAACAATGTCAACATTTTTCAGTAATGAAATAAATAAATCACAAAAATTATTAAATTCAATAATCGTAGATATAATAGTTTCTGATAAACTCCATCCTATAAATTCTTTCGGTTCAAACATAAGGAGGTTACCTAATGAATTGGAAAAAATCTGGATCAAGTGTTTTTATTTTATTTATTCATACACATCCAACAATTATAATTTAAAAAAATAAGTTATAATAATAATATTATATTAACTATTCTTATATATTTTCATGTAAATTTAATGACCTTAAACCATCCCTAAAACCATAAAATGGGTTACAAATTCATCATTTATGTTTATGATGGACTACCACCTCATGAACTGATGCCAATAATTTTTCCATTACCACCGATCATGATTGGGTATGATGATGGATATAAAGGAAATATATAATATTTATAATATAATTAATAAAATATATTCAATATATATAAAATATAACCTTTTTAATTTCCATTTTATATTAGATACAATAATTTCCCTCGTCTGTTCAAGTGAGTATGGCATCTCGATGTAATGTGATTCATATTTCATAAAGATTTACATGGAATATTATAATGAAAAATGTAATGAATATACGTGATAAATGTTTAATAATTTACAAATTATTGTAATATTTATCATTATTAAATTGTAATCCATCATTTTATTTTTACTCACAATATGATTATAATGCCACTCATATACCAGTCAACTACCACCTTTACAAACCGATGTGACTCCATTTTCCTCACCATACCACATAGATGATATATGTTGTTAAATTTAAAGATGTAAGATTTTAAATTTAATATTATTATAGTTTTTAATGATGAAATATTATTATCCTATGTTCTATAAAGATCTAATAAAAATATATTCTTCTCTCATGTGTACATATGACATACCATATCTGTGGTCATAACATACATTATTTCTAAAAAATCAACATCCATTACTATTATTAAATGTATTATTTGTCAATTAATATGATTATTATTCCATTGTTATTATTATAGATATCATTTAGATATATAATATTCATATGTATATGATTTTTTAGTATAAATCATTAATAATAAAACAATGAAATTAATAAAAAAAACAATGAATATATTGAAAAAATATTTAACAATTTGTGATAATATGATATAAAATGATCATAAATGATATTATTAATATTAATATGGATCTAGAAAAAATTAAATACAAATTTATTACCGCTATGTATGAGAGAAAACTAGGTTGACCCAAAATGAATCATGAGGTAAGGGATTCCATCTAAAATTACATTCAAATGAGGATTATTTGTTATTATAGAACTACTAATTTTTTTGGTGTATATACTACCACATTAACATGTAATATCATTAATTACTCAGATATAATTATATTTAATGATTTACGTTGAACAATTTCATCCAAGGGGAGTTTACATGAAAATTCACATGTGATAAACATTATTTTACAATCTAACATTATTCGGTGATTATTAACATTATCATAAAACAACCAACTTATTATTATAACTATTATATAGAAATTACATTTTTTAATGAAAACCTTTCTTGATGTATATGATTATTTCCAAAAATATAGATCATTTTTAATAAATTTGTTTATATTTATATTTATATTATTTGTAAAGACCCGGAAATTTCATAGAAAATTTTTTCTTAATTTCTTTGGGATTTTACAAGAACCCAGTTTCTGACGGCGCCTGATTCTGAGGTCCGGTGTACCCGAAATCAATTTCCCAAGTTTAGCTTGGGTACGTTCAGTGAACGAACGAGCGGGTTTTTCTATATTTTGAACCGGTGCTCGGAATCGAAATCTGAGGGCACCGATGAAACCGTAACGTCGGTAATAGTTTAGGAAGACCTTTTCCAAAGGTGCGTTTTCTCGGTTGTTGATGTAAAAAAAGTGGGGAATAAAAAGATAATTGTTTTATTTTTATTTTTTCACTAAGCGGTTTAAGTGAAATTATGTTGTGTCTCAACTTAATTTCTCTTTACTAAGTGTTAGATCCTAAGTAAGGTAGTTGTGGGTGGGACCCACATGTTGTTAACCATATTTGAGAGGATAATAGTGGGTTGGGGCCCACACGAGCCCAGCCACTCACATTCCTTAACTCCTCACCTACCTCCTAATATTTGGGTAACTCCTTCTCTCCCTATCTCCCACATAACTCATGCCAACTAGCACTTAATTAAGTTATTGAAACTCTTAATCAAATAAGTTTTTTGAGTTTTGAATTTCAAATGGCATGCGATAATAAAATAATTGGTTGAGCCCCTTTTATTGTATTTTGGGGGACACACTTTGTGTTGGGGAATTGGGAGAGAGAGGGAGCCTTGTGAGAAGAAGAAGAAGAAGAAGGAAGGGAATAGAATTTCTCCTCATTGAATAACGACGCCTCTTCAACAAAGAACAATGCTTCCTTATCGAAGAACACCGGATCCACGAAGAAAGAATTCCTTCCTCAACGAAGAATGGTTGACATGCTTCTTCTTCTTTCCTCTTAGACAAGAGGGAAGGCCCCACATCTTCGGATTCACTCCAACTTCACCAACAACTCTTTTTCCTGCAACGCCATCTACCACGACGCCCGAGGTGCGGCGTTAATTATTAAATGTTGGGGAATTATATTTTATTTTTCCTTTTTATAATTTGAGAAAAGGACGACGAGCGCAGATCAAACTCTGACGGTTGATCCGCGGATTGGTCGTTCATACCGAATGGTTGCCGGGTGAATATTCGAGTTTTGTTGTGTTTGTTATTGATTTTTAAAACCTCTAACGCGAAGGGCATGGGCTAACGAGCAATGATCGGAACCTCCGTAGTTTTGGTGGAAGTGAGGATCGAAGGTCGAGGATGAGATGGGCCGAAAAGTCGTTTTGAACCCTTCACAGTAATCTACGGCTCCCGGGAGGACCACCGGCGCAGAATGAATTGAAAACGGACCACTGAAGCAACTCTGATGGTCCGCGGAAGAGAATGCCGGTGGCGGGAGGCGGCGGCGCCCGACGCACCCCTAGGAAGGTCCGCCGCAGCTGAAGCTGCGGTGGAAGACGGTGGTCCCACGTCTGTGCGGGACCAGCGGGGAGACCGGGGGGTCGTAATCCCCGGCGGTCAAGGGAGCGGCCCCCACGTGGGGGGTCGCGGCTTCAATCAGGGGGGCGCGCGCCTCCCCCCTGTTCCGCTCAGCTCAGCCAGCCGAGCAGGCCACGCTGGTCGCGCCATCGCGGCAGGCGAACCGGCCACCGGGCCGGGCCGCACCCCAGTGGGCTAGACCCGGACCCGGGTCGGGTTGACTCGGTTTGGGCCGACCCAGGGGGGTCTCGGGCCAGGTCAGACCAAGCCCGAACCCACTATTTTTGGAAGGTTTCATTCAAACGTCCATAACATGGGATACGGATCTCCAATCGTTGCACCGTCGGTTTCGGTACGATCCTTGGATCGGGGCGGTCATTTTGGTATATTACACTAAAGGTTTAGAAGAACGTTGAGTATGGACTGGTTGGTTCGGATACGAAACCAACCGGGCCCTCGGAGCGGAAACGCTTATATCTTGAGTTTCGTACGTCTGATTGACGTGTTGTCAACTTTGTTGGATTCCTCTTGATAAGAAGGAACATTTGGCATACTTTGCGCATGGTTTGGATGTATATTGATAGTGGAGGGGTTGGATTGAACATGAAATCCAACCGAGCCCCTGGAACGGAAAAACTGATAACTTTCAAACCGGACGCCCGTTTGATGAACCATCAGTGGTGTTGGTGATCACGTTGAGAAATTGTCCCTATGAGTACACCCTATGAGAGTTCGGGGTACAGTTGAGATACGGCCGGGTTGGTTCCCACACGAAACCAGCTGGGCCCCTTGGACGAAAAGGCTAATAACTCACAGACCGGGCGCCCGATTGACGCGCCGTCTGTTGTTTTGAGACCCCTATGACGAGGTGGTCCTTTGAGATACTTCTTAGTGGGACTTTGATATACTTTGAGTATAGACCTGTAGCTCATGGAGAGGACCCTCCTAGAGATGAGCATACAGAGTACGTAGACCGTGTAGCCTGCTGAGACCTGACGACTGCTTGACCGACTCGACTTGGAGTGAGTCGACTAGCCCAGTGGATGGAGCACTACTTTGTTTGGGTGCAGACCCATGGTTGATGGAGAACTACAGTGGTTGGGTGCAGACCCGCGGTACTCATCCGGAGAGTACCTCTGCAGGATATTAGGGGGGATGCACTACTGTGTTTGGCTGGCAGACCCCGGGGGGTAGCACTACTGTGTTTTGGTGGCTGACCCGCGGTACTCGATAAGAGATGTACCTCAACAGTCTTAGGTTAGTGAGTAGTACCTCGGAGTCATGACATGATCTTTGTACTCTCCAGAGACGAGGCTCTTCAGCAGTTACAGTTTCGTTAATGATAATCTCGGTTTGAGCTGAGTCAATGAGCTTTGTATTTTTCTCATGATTGAGATGGGTTACTAGATAACTTACGTATATGTATGGGCATATACCTAAGTAGTGGTTATCCATTGACTTCATATCTGTGTGATACCTTGTGGTCGAGATGGGTTACTTGATAACTTAGGTATAAGCATGATCTTATACCTATGTAAGGGTTATCTATTGAGATCCTTCTTTGTGGTTATCCTTGTTGGATTTAGTGAGACCTTGAGGGTCTCGGGGTCCCTACTGAGTATCGTATACTCACCCCTGCATGGTCTATGCCCGCACCTCTTTGTGTTGGTTGCAAACGATGGGAAGCGCTGATAGAGGCTGAGTGTTCGAGGACTGGACGGTACCCGGAGGTGGACCTCACAACGAGTCAGTATCCGGAGGTGGACTTCACGACGAGACGACACTCGGAGGAGGTTGATGTGCGAGAGCATTGTGGATGCTATCTGTACCTACCCTTCAGGTAGGATCTGTGGTGGACGATCCAGGAGCTACACTATCTGTACCTACCCTTCAGGTAGGATCCATGGTGGATGATCCAGGAGCTGTGCTATCTGTACCTACCCTTCAGGTAGGATCCGAGGATGACGACCCAGGAGGAGCTTCTATTATTCCAGTTGTTTGTCTTTTTCTGTTTTACTTTCGTTCGGTTGTAGATGTACTTTCAGTTGCGTTTGTATTCTGGCCCACTTACTTTTCAAAAATTTCTTTTGTACTTAGTGTATTACTTACGCTTGTACTCTAGGATGTTTTGTTTACTTTTATAAAGGCAATTCCTTCCCAGTTATCGGGATTTATGCCTTTGGTGCTAGTCACCAGCCCCTGGCCTATGAAGGCGGGCTTGGGGTAGTAACGGCACGGGCCCTGAGGACGGGTCGTGAAAAATTGGTATCAGAGGATTCGGTTCTACCATAGAACTTATAACTCTAATATTTCCTTTTTATGATGCAATAGTGATAATGGTACCGAGTTTGGTCTTCGGTTCAGGGAGTCCAGTGTTGGTGTCGCGGCCAACGTATCTGTACACCAAGACCCTGATTACTGATTTATGACTTTCTGCACGAAAATCACTGATTGTGTGTGTGTTTCCAAGAGTTTTAAAGTCAGCTCAAACAAGGTCAGCTCACTAGGTATAAATCTTTGACCCTGTCGCATTTGTTCCGGATGTCTCCATGCAGACAGTCAGTTAGAGTTCCGAGAGAGTACTCGATGACAGCCCACCGAGCAACGTGGCTCCAGTGCGGGGCCATTATTCTATATTGGTACCCTCGGGTGGTGTACCAGCAGATTCCACCATCCATTCTAGCAAACTGTGCACGCTAGCAGAGCGCGTTGCAAGAGTTTCAGTAGTAGAGGCCTTCGAGGTTACGAGGTGAGGCAGATTCCCAGACAGCAGAGCACTGTCTGGAGGTGATTGCTAGAGTTTTCTGCCTAGCTAAGACACCAGTGGAGTGGATGGTAGACTTGGATACTAGTTTTTTCCAGTGAGTGACCATGAGGATGGTACGCATAGTGATGAGGCTTCGGTATGTGGACCAATCCCTGATATTGTGCCTTCGGGTAGTGTGTCAGCTATACATCACTACCTGTTGGTCAGCAGTTACAACTGGCGGTACCGGTATGTGAAACATGTACACTTACTGCCCTACATGTGTTCCAACATCAGATACCCTCAGGTTCTGAGGCGAGCCCGACTCATAGGCAGCTAAGGACTGGCTTGAGAATGCGGCTGAGAGTTTTCTAGAGCTTATACAGCTTCGATAGGATGGCATTTCGGTAGCTGAGAATTCATCAAGGTGTACCAAACCATTCCTGTTAATCTATTAATGCGATGTGATCGGTGCTTCAGGGTTCGTACATCCGAGCCATAAAATTTTCTCTATGAATTCCTACTTATGTTAGGGTGCTATAAAGAACCTTTGTGGTTGAGAATTATTTTGCTGAATGGATGCAGTCAGTGAATGTTAGTAGTGGGAAAGCTGGAAACTGGCGCCAGTCTCGGAGACAGGGACGTGTAAAATGTTTCAAGAAAAAGAAAAGTTAATGACAGCTAAATCTGCAGAGCAGCAAACATGGAAGCAGAGTTATGAGATCAGCATGGGGTGGTGTACTTTTCGACATGTTACAATCACCGGCCTTTGTAATCCCCACTAGGCTTAGGGTGATGGAGGGCAGGGGAAGAGAGTAGCTGCATGCGGTCAAGGAGTGTGACCCAATGGCTCTAAAAATGATTCAAGGGACAGTCTGTTTCAACAACTAGTTTCCATAGTAACAGACGTTGATATGAATCATTCCTTCCTTCCACGAATCTTGTCCAAGACCTGGATTTTCTGGTAAGTCGTGGACATGACCCTCACGTCTGGAGATACCTTTGGGAGGAGACTCGATAATCACACTTGCGCCGACAGTATGATCTGACCCACAAGGCGAGAGTTTCGGTTGGAATCTCTTGGTGGAAGCGTCGAGGCCTTATGATGTTGGTCTGAGTATGCATTGGATCCATAGTTCATACACTGATTGACTGTATTAGGAAAAGGTTGTGGTTAATCTACAACGTTGGGATGGGGTTTTCCTTGGTCAGCGAAAAGGAATACCCAGGCATCATAGGATGGAATCATGCATAGGAAGGTGTAGCCGGTCCCTCTTGAGTCAGCCAACTTCACACACGTGGCAGCATGAGTTTTGAATTTTAGTTCTAATCAGGAAAGGTAGACCTCTAGAGATCGAGGATGATGATCACGTCCTTATACGGGTCTCACCTCGATGAGGTTTACTGAGATGTGGCCAAGGCGGCAAGTTATCTCCGAGATTCAACAGACCTTTCTAGGTCCTCAGCAGGTTAGGCGAGGTGGTTTACCGCTTGACATTTCCACCTTAGTTGCACCAGGTGCATAATATCATCCATGCACCTCAGATGAAGATATACGTGCATGATCCTTCACATATCATCACTCTCAGGGATTTAGACATCGATGACTGGACGACTTCCACAGGGTTCCAGTAGGGGTTGAGGATCGACAGGAGTGGGTCCTACGGGGATGGTTGATTCCTTTTGTGCGCTTTCGCTGGTATCACGGGAACCACTAGGTGAGCACATGGAGCGGAAGGCTCATATGTGTGCTCAGAACCACTTTTGTTTCCCTAGTTTGTGTTATAGCTTTACGGGGACGTAAATCCCTTAGGTGGGAGTAATGTAATGACCCGAAAATTTCACGGAAATTGTTTTCTTAATTTCTTTGGGATATTACAAGAATGCAGTTTTTGACGGTGCCTAATTCTAAGGTCTGGTGTACCCGGAATCAATTTCCGAAATTTAGCTTGGGTACGTTCAGTGAACGAACGAGCGGGTTTTTCTATCGTTTGAACCGGTGCTCGGAATCGAAATCCGAGGGAACTGATGAAACCGCAGCACTGGTAATTGCTTAGGAAAACCTTTTCCGAAGGTGCGTATTCTTGGTTGTTGTTGTAAAACAATTGGGGAATAAAAATATAATTGTTTTCTTTTAATTTCTTCACTAAGCGGTTTAAGAGAAATTAAGTTGTGTCTCAACTTAATTTCTCTTTAATAAGTGTTAGATCCTATGTAAGGGAGTTGGGGGTGGGACCCACATGTTGTTAACCAACATTGAGAGGATAAAGGTTGGATAGGGCCCACATGAGCCCAACCCCTCACAATCTTTAACACCTCACCTCCCTCTTAATTCTGCGTAACTCCTTCTCTCCCTCTCTCCCTCATAACACATGCCAACTAACACTTAATTAAGTTATTGAAACTCTTAATCAATTAAGTGTATTGAGTATTGAATTTCAAATGGAATGAGATAATAAAATAATTGGTTGATCCCCTTTTATTTTATTTTAGGGGACACACATTATGTTGGGGAATTGGGAGAGAGAGAGAGCCTTGTGAGGAGAAGAAGAAGAAGGAAGAGAAGATAATTTCTTCTCGTTGAAGAAAGAAGCCTCTTCAACGAAGAACGACGCTTCATTATCGAAGAACACCATATTCATGAAGAAATAATTCCTTCCTTGATGAAGAACGGTCAACATGCTTCTTCTTCTTTCCTCTGCGACAAGAGGGAAGGACCCACAACTTCAGATTCACTCCAACGTCGCCAACGACTCTTTTTCCCGCAACACTGTCTACCACGGAGCCCGACAATAATTCAAGGTAGGGGAATTATATTTAACTTTCCCTTTTTATCATTTGAGAAAAGGACGATGAGCGCAGATCAATCTCTTTCGGTTGATCCGCGGATCGCTCGTTCATGTGGAATGGTTGCGTGGTGAATATTTGGGTTTGGTTGTGTGTGTTATTGATTTTTAAAACCTATAACGTGAAGGGAACGGGCTAACGAACAAAGCCCAGAACCTCCACAGTTTGTTGTTAATGTTCGGATTGATGGGTGATTATGAGGCGGGCCGCAAAGGCGTTTTGAACCCTTCGCAGTAATCTACGGCCCCCAGGAGGACCACCGGCGCAGACAGAATTGAAAACGGACCACCGGAGCAACTCCAGTGGTCCGCAGAAGAACCTGCCGGTGCACCGCGCCGGCACGGCGGCGCCCGGCGTGCCGCCAGGAAGATCCGAAGCAGCTGATGTCGTGGTGGTAGATGGCGGTTCCGCGGCCGCCCGGGACCAGTGGGGTGACCGGGGGACGTAACCCCCGGCGGTCAAGGGAGCGGCCCCCACGTGGGGGGGGGGGGGGGGGGGGGGGGCTTCAATCAGGGGGGTGTGCGCCTCTCCCCTGTTCTACTTAGCTTGGCCAGCCGAGCAGGCCACGTGGGCCACGCCAGCGCCGCAGGCCAACCAGCCGCCGGGCCGGGCCGGACCGGGCCCGAACCCACTATTTTCGGTAGGTTTCGTTCAAATTCCCATAACATGGGCTACGTACCTCTAATCGACAAACCGTCAGTTGTGATGAGATCCTTGGATCGAGACGGTCATTTAGGTATATTACACTCAAGGTTTGAAACAACTTTGAGTACGTCCCGGTTGGTTCGGATACGAAATGAACCGTTCCCTCGAAGCAGAAACCCTTATATCTTGAGCTCCGGACGTCCAATTGACGTGATGTCTACATTGTTGGATTCCTCTTTATGAGGTGGAACTTTGGAATACTTTCCCCGAGGATTGGATGCAGATGGATAGTGGCCGGGTTGGATTGAACCCAAAATCCAACCGGACCCCTGGAACGGAAAAGATGATAACTTTCAAACCGGACGTCCGTTTAACAAACCGTCAGCGGCGTTGGTGATCACGTTGAGAAACGGTCCCTATTAGTATACCCTATGAGAGTGCAGAGTATATTTGAGATACGTCTGGGTTGGTTCGCACACGAAACCAACCGGGCCCCTGGGACGAAAAGGCTAATAACTCACAGACCGGGCGTCCGATTGATGCATCGTCTGTTGTGTTGAGACCCCTATGACGAGGCGGTCCTTTGAGATACTTCTTCATGGGAATTTGAGATACTTGGAGTATTGACCTGTAGCTCATGGAGCGGACCCTCCCAGAGACGAGCGTACGGATTACAGAGACCGTTTAGCCGGCTGAGACCTGACGACTGCTTGACCGAATCGACTTGGAGTGAGTTGACTAGCCCAACGGATGGAGCACTACTTTGTTTCGGTGCAGAACCATGGCGGACGGAGCACTACAGTGGTTGGGTGCAGACCTGCGGTACTCGTCTGGAGATTACCTCTGGCAGCTATTAGGGGGGATGCACTACTATGTTTGGGTGGCAGACCCTTGCGGGTAGCACTACTGTGTTTGGGTGGCTGACCCGCGGTAATCGACAGGAGGAGTACCTCAGCATTCTTAGGTTAGTGAGCAGTACCTCGGAGTCATGACAGGATCACTGTACTCTCCAGAGACGGGGCTCCTCAGCAGTTACAGTTTCGTTAATGAAAATCCTGGTTTGAGTTGAGTCAATGACCTTTGTGTTTTCCTCATGATTGAGATCGGTTATTAGATAACTTACGTATATGTATGGGCATATACCTAAGTGGTGGGTATCCATCGACATCATATTTGTGTGATACCTCATGGTTGAGATGGGTTACTTGATAACTTAGGTATAATTATGAGCTTATACTTATGTAAGAGTTATCTGTTGATATCCTTCTTTGTGTTTATCCTTGTTGGATTTAGTGATACCTTGAGGGTCTCGGGGTCCCTACTGAGTATCGTATACTCGCCCCTGCATGGGATATGCCCACACCTCATTGTGTTGGTTGCAAACGATGGTCAGCGCTGACAGAGGCCGAGTGTTCGAAGACTAGACGGTACCCGGAGGTGGACCTCACGACGAGTCAGTATATGGAGGGGGACTTCATGACGAGACAACACTCGGAGGAGGTTGACGGGCGAGAGCGTTGTGGGGGCTATCTGTACCTACCCTTCAGGTAGGATCTGTGGTGGATGGTCCAGGAGCTGCGCTATCTGTACCTACCCTTCAGGTAGGATCTGTGGTGGACGATCTAGGAGCTGCGCTATCTGTACCTACCCTTCAGGTAGGATCCGAGGAGGACGACCCAAGAGCTGCTTCCATTCTTCCAGCTGTTTGCCTTTTTCTGTTGTGCTTTCATTCAGTTGTTGTTGTACTATCAGTTGGGTTTGTATTCTGGCCCACTTACTTTTCAACACATTCTTTTTTATTTAGTGTATTACTTACACTTGATTTTTTTGTTTACTTTTATAAAGGAAATGTCTGCCCAGTTATCGGGATTTCCGCCTTTGGTACTAGTCGCCAGCCCCTGGCCTATGAAGGTGAGCATGGGGTAGTCACGGCACGGGCCCCGAGGACGGGTCGTGACATTATTAGTTAGGGAAATACAGTTAAATATGAATCCTTTTCTCAATACAAAAATTAATGATATTGAATATTTACTAATTGAAAAAATATTTTATTCAATACATTATACATTTTTTAGACACGAAGATACCATTTTTCACCGGATATATATAACCCAACCATTCATTGGTAGGCCTCATGAATAAAAAATTTTATAGATTATATAGGTCTTAAAATATTTTTTTAAACCATTTTTTAAATGATCATGGAAGAAGAGGTATCATTTTCAAAAGACCTGATGTGAAAAAATTAATTATTTAGGTTATTTTTAATTTATTTATTATTATAATCCATGATTTTATACAATGTATATATTTGAAGATACATTTCATTCTCAATTATTGATTAAATAAAATATGTTTTTAGTTATTTACCATATAATTTTATTATATTTTATATTTTATTGAATGTAATAAAATTCAAATGTTGTCTGTGTTTAGTTCCTAACCATGCAATGTTTATTAGGATTATAAATTAATAATAAAATCTTTCTTAAATTCCCTTGAAATTTTGTTTGTGTTATCCCATATATTTTTTCATCTCCCCATGATATGAAGAAGAATTCATACAATGGGTTCTAATGTATACATTTAATTTAATACTATTATTGATTGTGTTTTATTTTTATTCCAAATTTAAAATGTTTATCATTTTTATACATTTTTCTTAGAAACAAATAAACCGGTATGTCCTATGTGATTTTACCAATTTTATGTATGTTATTATAATAATAAGGACATTGTATTTAGGTAACACGAGTTTGGTTTGTTTCAATAATACCATTAACTAGTTTTATTGATATTAATTATTTAATTTTAAAGGTAACATGACACTAGATTTATCATATGCAATTTTCCTAAAAAATAATTATTTCAAAAAAAATAATGGACTAATCAATCATTTCATTTTCATTCATATATTGAAAAAAAATTATTTTTGAATCCATATAATGAAAAATGTTGATAAATAATTATGTTTAATAAAATAATAAATATCAATAATAGATTAATTTATATAAAGGATATTTATTTTCATATTTTTTCTCTAATATATTATAATTAATGATCCATGATAACATTGAGGTTTCACAATGAATATGATATAATAAATGGGTATTATAATTTATTATATTATATAAAATTATTTAATTATATATGGGGATAAAAATGTTTTTTTAAAATAAACATGTTTATCCATGTCATTTATTAGAGAATGATGGTTATATTACAAAAATTAATTAGTAGTATATTTTAATGAATAAATTATGTATCTCATAAATATATCTTTAATTTCATAAAATTCATTATATGATGGGGATAAAATAGTTAATTTTGTTAGTAGTCCCATAAAATAAAGAAGACACTTTTTCTATGAATTACATTATGTACCAAACAATGGTTTTATATAAAAAATAATTTATATGAGGATAGTTATTGTATGTTGATACTTGTTGACATTTCAAATAATTTTCATGAAAAATAAAATTTATATAAAATATTAAGTGTATGTCATATTATAATATAATATTTTAATATATTATTGAAATAAAAAATTTCTAGAGTCAAATATTTTCTTATTGAATTTTTTTGCTGCATTTTTATATGGATTATAATTATGATGAAAATTGTTTGTTTTTCTTCTAAACACTACATTCTTATAAAGTCATAAATATTAATAAAACAATGTAAATAATATTTAATAATAAGATCATATAGTTTAAAAATATGAATATATTTTTCAATAATGTAATAACTTTCCTACATTATGGATATTAATACATAGAAGTGTTTTCTCTGATAGTTTTGTAGAGCGGTGTAATAGAGATATAAAAGTCATCACAAATAAATTTAGCGAGTTTAATAAAAACATATAAGTTTATTACATGTATTTTATATATGGAGGTGTATCTATGAGTTTTGATCAGATGGTATAACAATAATAATTTATGTTATTTTTTAAATTGGGTGTAAGAATATAAAATATATGATGTTATAAAAAAGAAAACCTCCATATTATCATTATCTATGGTTTTTTCAATATAATATATGACGTGAAATAATAACTTGGAACAAAAACTAATACCACATTCGATCTAAATTATTTTTTCATATTAGAGTATAATAGTTTTTTGAATATTTATGTACTTCATAATAATGGCCTTTTAATGAGATATAAAATATTATCGTGGGGGGGGAATGTAATTTTTCACGCTGTAAGACTGGAAAACAAATAGTGTAGAGGCATGGGTGTTATTATTTACATTCCTAGTACTATATAATGGATGAATATAGTCATCTAAAAAGATGATGTGTTGTAATCATAAATATATTATTCCTAATATTCTTTGGTATTTTTTGGGTCTTTTTTTCTGAATGAAATGAAATAATGATGGTTGATATTATAGATAAAAAATATATATAAACATCTAGTACAAATATAATAAATACAGATATAATTAAATGTTTTACTTAATGGAAAATATCTATATGGAATTATATGTAGAGAATCTTAATCATTTTATTATTAATTTAATATCTGTATAAATAACCCACTCCAACATAATTATGAACATCCTCTTCATTCTTAATTGTAAACATAATGTTATCTAATTGATTTCACTATATACTAACTCATTCATCAAAGGGTGAATGGATGTATAAAAAATGTCTATAAAAAATTAATCATGTATATATAATATATATTTAACAACCATAGATCACCCTTAATTGAAAAATAATAAACTGTGAAGCTGTAATATTAAATATATTGAGACTTCTATTTAGAAGTAGATTACTCCTTTGGTAGTGCCCTCATGTTTTAACTAAAAAAATATATATGAATCATATCAAATAATATAAAAGGTAATAAAATATTATAGAAGATATAAATATAGTACAAGTTTATTTAAAATGTGTAGTATGCAATTATAGTAAATAAAATGAAGAAAAATGATAAATAACAAACCATTTAATTTCTATTGTAGTGTTTGGTCACCCATAAATTATGAAAACCTCCAATTATTTATATTATAATTTACCTCATTATTAATAGAACCAACATTTTCCCTTAGAATCATTAAACATTCTATGATCAATAATATTTTTAAATATTTAGATATTCCATTTTATATAGCTAATATTTCAGATGTTTGTTCTTACATAAAATTCTTATAATCCATATATTTATCTTAAGTAAATTTATTATTCATATTACTATCCATGTTCCCTTATTTAAATGGATTCATGAGTGATGAAGTGGTGGCATAAATTTATTATTCATATCATTATATAGTTCTGAAAATTAAAAAAAATCCAATAATTTTTTTAAACAATTTCAGATTTACCAAGAATTAAAAATCATTATTCTAAATTATTTATATATTTATAATTATATCTATTATATAAACCAGCATCTAAGAACCATGGTATTTTTATTTTTTAGATATTCCTATATACTCAACCTTTTTATAATAAATATAAATATTTCTCAATAATATATCCAAACCATAATCTCTTATAGAATACTCATAATATATAGTTATATCCAAAAAAATGGGAAATGAAACATAATAAAGGGTTTATATTAAGTTTAAATAAAGAATAAATGTTTAAAAAATTCATAGCAGGAAAGAAAAAAATTAGAGAAAATAATGCAATAGGAAAACCATCGTATAATAATAATATATAACAGTATTGTTTAACCATTATTCAACATAGAGGGAAATTTAATCATAATCAACAGATCATATACTATCGAATAATATATGGGATTCATTATGCAATAATAACTATTCAAACAACATATTCATTAAGTTGATTCATGAAATGGGTATTTTCCTTGAAACAGATAATTATAAGAATATTTGGAACAAATATAATCATATGAAGCAATATCTTTAATGATTCACTCAATCACATGATCTCCTATAAAAAAGATTAATCATTTATTATATTACATATCTCATGTGCAATAATCGTCAGGAGAAAAAATGGATTCCAAATTCATGTGAAAAAAATTCACCATTATATACATAACATGCCAGGAATAATCAATTGAATAATTCAAATCAATAATATATAGTACCCCATTTGTTAATAAAACATGAAAATATGCGCGAAATGATATCAGTCATGCATCATATTATAAAAATACCACGTAATGAAAATATTGTTTCTAATTTTTTTATATTTTATTTGAATAAACGTAGTTCATGTATGGGATCTATTGATATAAAAAACAATAACTCTAATGTATTTTTCACCATAAAATTTATACCATGATTCCTAAAACAATAGTACATTGAGTTTTTAAAATTTATAGTGTGAAATTAATGTGATAATAAAAGATAGATATTTTGAGAAATATTCGTTCCCAATTTCATTTATAAATGACATCATGAATCACATCTAGATAATATTAACATTAAAATGAAAATAAAAACTATTTAAAACATGAATGTAAATTAAATACCTGAAATGGATCCTTTAATATTATAATGTTTTTTTGTGTAAAATTTCATGTGGAAAATAATATAAAATATTGACATGTAAATCCTTCTTAATATTTATATAAAATATTTATTGAAACCCACATCATTATTATAATACCATGGCCTTAAACCTTAATTAATATTTAATTAAATGAATAATTCACATTGAGGATCTTTTAAGGTTTAGAGTTTTAGAAAATTAGGACATAATTATTACATCTCAAAAGATTACAAAGTAGACACATCTACTAAGTTTACATAAAATAAAAACTCTTAATAGAAACATGTCTAGTTCCATGTTTTAGATAGCCTAAAATTTCCTTGATCCCATCCTTGACCCTATTCAACTTTATGTCCTGTGAAACAAATTTCAAAAAAAACTTGGGATGAGCATAAAAAGATCAGTAAGGGATACAGAAAGAAGGAAAACTATTAGTTTTTCAAAACAACAAGTAAACCATGAATACATTGTCAAAGTAATAATTTTCACCTTTATGAAGTAGTATAAACACTTCAAGGAATAAAAGATCATTACTTACCCTTTTGTAACCAAAATATTACCATAAAACCCATATACATAACATATAAAGGTATCTTGGGACATAAACATACCTAAATGGAATAACCATACGATCGACTTGCACACATATCACTTAATGGAATAGCCATACGGATGACTTCCATACCCAATAAATTGGAGGTTATAATGTAACCACATGTCCTGGTATTCACAACACCACCCGTAATATGGTTTATCATGTAACCACCCGTTAAATTTCCATGTACCATTATAAAATCAAAAGACATAAAACAAATATAATGGAAGAAAGCATTTCCACATTTCGATCACAATATATCACTAAAATATATCGACGTAAAACATCCATTATATAAACCATTTTCAATATCAAATAACCTAAAAGCTTATATGGTATTTATTTACTTTTAAAAAACAATACAAATTGTTGAGGAAGCCAAAGTCCAAATAATACTCACGGCGGCGGAAAAGGTCGTTGTCACCGCGTACATTAAAAGAAACATTCCTTTTTTTCATTTTGTAAAATGCTTCTTAGAAAAAGATTCCTTTTGTATAAAATTAAAATTCAAAGGTGTTTATACACCGTATAAAATAAAGTCTTGTATTAGAAAAAAATATGCCTCAACGAAAGGAGATTGAGACGAAGTCCCTTACAAAGACGGTATCCTTGGATTAAGGATAAATATAAGTCCCCAGCCTTAAACCTTACTTAATATTGAATTAAATGAATAATTCACATTGAGGATCTTTTCAGGTTTAGTGTTTTAGAGAATTAGGACATAACTATTACATCTCAGAAGACTACAAAGTAGTCGCTTCTACTAAATTTCTATAAAATAAAAACTTTTAAAAATAAACATGTATAGTTCCATGTTTTAGGTAGCATGAATTTCCCTTTATCCCATCCTTGACCCTATTTCATGCTATGTCCTGTGAAAAACATTTCAAAAACCTGGGATGAGCATAAAAAGCTCAGTAAGGGATACACAAAGAATGAAAATTGTTAGTTTTTTAAAAAAAACAAGTAAACCATGTATACTTTATCAAAGTAATACTTTTCACCTCTTCGAAGTAGTAAAAACTCTTCGCTGAATAAAAGTTCATTACTTACCATTTTGTAACCAAAAGATTACCATAAAACCCGTATAAAGAACACATAACATATAAAGGTAACTTGGGACATAAACATACTTAAGTGGAATAACCATACGGTCGACTTCCACACATATCACTTAATGGAATAGCCATTCGGCCAACTTCCATACATACTTAATGGAATAGCCATACGGCCGACTTCCATACCCAATGCATTGGAGGTTATAACGTAACCACCCGTCCTGGTATTCACGGCACCACCCGTCATATGGTTTATCACGTAACCACCCGTAAAATGTCCAAGTACCATTATAAAATTATAACACATAAAACCAACATAAAGGAATGATAAAATTTCCACATTTCAATCACAATATATCATTTAAATATATTGACATAATATAATACTTTATCAAAAACATTTTCAATACCAAAATACAAAAAAAAATTATATGGTATTTATTTTATTTTAAAAACATTATGGCTTGTTGAGGAAGCCAAAGATCAAATAATACTCGTGGCGCCGAAAAAGGTCGTTGTCACCGCGTACGTAAAAGAAACATTCCTTTTTGTTGTTTAGTAAAACGCTTCATAGAAAAAAGATTCCTTTTGAAAAACATAAAAGTCAAAGTGGTTTATACACTGTATAAAAGAAGGTTGTGTATAAAACAAAATATGCCTCAATGAATGGAGATTGAGACGAAGTCCCTTACAAAGACGGTATCCTTGGTTTAAGGATAAATCAATTACATAATTATGTGTGACAAACGAATACACTAAATATAAGTGGATATTAAGTGTAAAACAATCATAGGTTATTCACACATATTCATAGAACGACATATTCAAGGAGTACAAGTTTATCCCAAAGAATCAAATTTGGGCTAAGAAGTTCCCTTGCAAAAATTTCACAGCTTAACGGCGTCACTTCAAAAATTCAGAAAATGAGTTGATTAGAGATAAAAAGGGAATCTCATCACTTGGACATAAAATTTACATCAATCGGGATATAGAAGAACATATCCCAACATAATAGTATGTGAATTAAAAGACATAACAAACGAAGTCTTTTAAAAAAAGGAGGGTGAAAAGTTCCCTTACCGACTTGGGTAACTTTCGAAAAGTACACCCCATTGAAGAAGTGTCATACAATGAATATGTAAATACCCATAAATGGAATTATATTACAAAAGGAGTGTAATAGTGGGATGTACATAAACCACTCAATGGAAATTGTGGCAAATGTAGCATAAATCTCACGGGAATAAAAGTGAGATGAAAAATCTCTTACGAAAACTTGGCAGCCTAATAGCGCCACTTAAAACTTCCAAAATGGATTGATGAGAGGAAATAGGGTCTCTCATCACATCAACATAAAGTTTACAGATAGAGGAATATAAAATAACATCCCCCATCATAAAAAATATAAGCTTAAAAGAAGTGACATAAAGGAGAGTACTTTAAAAGAAAGAGAGGGGTTAGATCTCTTATGAAAATTCAGCAGCCTAACGGTACCACTCAAAACTTCCAAAATGGATTGATGAGAGATAATAGGGTCTCTCATCACATGAAAATAAAAATTACAGTAAGATTAATATAAAATAACATCCCAATAACAATAAATATGAGATTTAAAAGGAATTACATAAAAGAGTGTACTTAAAAAGAAAGAGAGGAGTAGGATCCCTTACCTCGGGTCCGACATGACTCGATCATTCTTTAATTTCCTGAATAATAAACTTGAGTTAATTTATATTTTCTTAAGAACATTTTTCAAGTTCATTATTCCTTTTATATCACTTACTTTCATGTTATAAACATTATGTAATCATTTAAGTTAATAATGTTTGTTTTGTCGATATTTGGTTCTTAAGTCGAAAGTGGGCTTCTTACAATTACATGTTGTTCGTGTGGTCAAAGGTTCTTTATATCCAGAATGACATTCATGATTTAGATATCATATATATCATATATATCTAGAATATACTTGTATTTATAATATCACATAATCATTTAGAGGTAATAAATGAAATGCACCGTTCATGGAGACGGTAAGCCGTACGTACGCATGAACGCTACTTTCATTTCTTTGTCATATTAATGGAATTAAAATTAAATGAGAGGTATGTATATTTTAATTCCAGAATTATATTCATCATTTATATGTATCATTCATCATATATATCCATTATATACATGTACTTATAATAGTACATTACATTTGGGGATAAGAAATGAAATGCACCGTTCATGGAGACGGTAAGCCGTACGTACGCATGAACGCTACATTCATTTCTATCTCATAAATTAATGGAAATAAATAATAGAGGTATATAATAATTCCAGTATAAAATCATATATAATAACATTAAATCCATCCTTTATACGTCCCACGTATGGCATTAACGAATCACATCACTTTGAGGGGGCGGTAGTCTGCACTTCCTAAAATGAAGATATTGCGTATACCCATAATGGAAGCCATAAAGGTAAGCCACAAATGAAAAATACAGAAACTTAAGTAAAACATAGACATATTATATATCATATATAAATATAGTGACATCTTAATGTCCACATTTTAAGGTGTTATATGAGTGTTGAACAATCATCGTTTCGTGAGGCAGAAATTCGCCATCCACGGAAACAGTATGTTCTTTAACCATTAGATGTAGGTGTGTGTAAGTGTAGCTCTAATAATTCTTATAAAAACATCCTAGTATATTTAGGATACTTAATTTGTTACAAAAGAAAATAATAAAAAGATTTTAGGGGGTGGGAGAAGAAAAATAAAACAAAAGGACTCAAAAGAAGACATTACCTTAAAATCGGGTAACTCCCCTTGGTTTGAGCTCAAAGGCTTCCTTGGGAAGAATTCTACCCAAAGTGAGGCTTCAATGAGTAATAGAGGGATGTGGAGAGCCAAATGGTCAGGGGTTGGCCGAGCCAAAGGCTTTGGGAGTGTGGGTAAGGAGGTAGAGGTGGGGGCCTTTTATAAGAGGAGAGGAGGGGAACTCTTGGAAAGTGAAGAAAAGTCACTTTATTTCAAAATGGTATTCGGATTTAAGAGGTCCCACATTAATTTATTTCTATGATAAGGTGATAAGGGTTATAAATCCACTCATCCAATAGGTTTTGGACATGTTTAGGTCTTAGATAATACATTATCTTTCCATTTTATTTAAATCGTTAAATAATGAGGTCATCGCTGCATCATCATGATGTCACAAATAATTTAATTTATTTAACGTCTAAAAATTATAAAAAAAATACTATGATTTAGGAAATAGTTTTAGCTTTCCAATAAATATTTATAGTAAAAAATATTACTTGTATAACCCCATTTAAAAAAATATTTAGTAAAACATCTCATGTGTGTGTCATTTTTACTTTAACATTAAATAAAAAGTTATTTATGTCATTTACCAACCAAAGTGGCTCCATGGGGTCCCCAAGTTGACCCATGGCTTTTCTTGGTCGGCCTTGACACATCCAATGAAGTTAGGACATGTGTCACGTTCATTTCATATTATTAAAGCATTATTTTTACCTTAAACTACACTAATTACCTCTAATCGCGATTAAAAACTTAATAAGTTACTATTCACCAAAAAATTATTTTAATCCCATTGAACCACATTTTACTTCTTAATGACAACCATGTATATCGGATTTTTGAAATTCAAAACACAAAGGTGGAAAAATTTCATTTAAACGGAAAATCAGTTTTTATAAGTACCACTTAGTGGTTTCACTATTCATCAAAAATTGAAGTTTTTCAGAAAATTACCAAAAATTCACCCTAAGCTATATTTGACATTCCGAATTCAAAAATGAAGTCTATTTTACAAAATTAAAAACATATAAGTCACATTAATTAATTTAATAATTAATTCCCGCTGTCATGACAAATAGCGTGTTTTTATGAATCAATAAGTATCAAAAGATTGACACTAGTTTAAGTCCGATTTCAAAGTGAAATTAATTCCAAGGACCACTATTGGATTTAATGGTAAAAATATATTCTAATTTCACTTTAAAACCATTTAAAAAGATAATCTAATCATATAAATAAATTAGATTAAAAAGAGGTTTTGAATTAAAATACAACATTTTAGACTATTCATTAAAAAAATGAACTTTATCGGACAGATAAAAAAAATTTACACAAAGTAAATTTTGATGTCCCGATTCTAAAGAAGAGTTTTATTTGGTCCAATATAATTTATAAGAGTGAAAAAAAACTATATTTAATTATGGTTCGCCATCAAAAGGCGATAAGTGAATCTTTAGTGAAAACTGAGGCATATATGCCTAAAATTGAATTCTTTCCATATTTTAAGCCTTTATATTTTATTGGATAAATGTAAAAACATTTAAAAAACATATATAATAATATTTTAGTTATTTCTATCCATTCCCGCCAATACAACGGCTACATGTTAACTGCCATTTAAAATAATATTATTTTATTATTAGAGTGCAACGTAAGATTCCCAAGAAACTCGTTGTTGTGTGTTGGGTACGCCATCGAGCATAGCGTCCCCTTTCAAGTCAAATTAATATTTTGTTCACAAATATGGATAAATATGAAAATGTCATATTCTTTATTTACCTGGGGTGTTACAATAAATCAATTACATAATTATGTGTGAAAAACGAATTCACCAAATATTAGTGGATATTAAGTGTAAAACAATCAGAGGTCATTCACACATATTCATAGAACAACATATTCAAGGAGTACATGTTTATCCCAAAGAATCAAAATTCGGTTAAGAAGTTCCCTTGCAAAAAATCAACAGCCTAACAGTGTCACATCAAAAATTTAGAAAAAGAGTTGATGAGGGAGAAAATGGTACTCATCACTTGGACATAAAATTTACATCAATAAGGATATATAAGAACATATCCCAACATAAAAATATATAAATTAAAAGACCCAACAAAAATAAGTCTTTTAAAAAGTGGTGGGTGAAAGGTTCCCTTACCGACTTGGGTGTCTTTCGAAACATACACCCCGTGAAAGAAGGATAATACAACATTGATGTAAATACTCATAAACGAAATTATATTACACAGATATTAGAATAATGGGAAGTACATATACCACTCAAAGGAAATTGTGGAAAATGTAGCATAAATCTCATGGGAATAAAAGTGAGATGAAAAATTCCTTACGAAAACACGGCAGCTTAACAACGCCACATAAAACTTCCAAAAATGGATTGATGAGATCAAATAGGGTCTCTCATCATATTAACATAAAATTTACAGCAATAGTAATATAAAATAACATCCCATAACATAACAAAGATGATCTTAAAAGAAGTGACATAAAGGAGAGTACTTAAAAAGAGAGAGATTGGATCTCTTGTGAAAATTCGGTAGCCTAATGGCGCCACTCAAAACATCCAAAATGGATTGATGAGAGAAAATAGGGTCTCTAAACATATTAACATAAAACATATAGTAAGATTAATATAAAATAACATCCCAATCATAAAAAATATGAGCTTCAAAGGAATGACATAAAAGACTGTACTTAAAAAGAAAGAGAGGGGTAGGATCCCTTACCTCAAGTCTAACTTGTCTTGTTCGTTTATTTATATTCCTGAATAATAAACTTTGGTCAATTTATAATTGTCTAAGTAACTCCTTTAAAGGTTTTTATTCAGTTCATATCACATATTATAATGTTATAATAATTTTTTAATAATGTTAGTTCATATCAGACGTTTTTGCCAATGTTTGGTACATTAGTCAAAAAATGAACTTGTTTGAAAATGATTGCACATGTAGTTATAAGTAAATCATATCTAGAAAATTATTAATGATTAAAATATCATATATATCTAGTAAATATTCATTTTATACTATTCCATAACATTTGGAGATAAAAAAATGAAAAGAACATTTCATGGAGACGGTAGGCCGTACGTACGCATTAATGCTACTTTCATTTTTTTCCTTATTAATGGAATTAAAAATAAATGATATATATATATTATAATTACAGTACAATATATATGTTATATTGGTCACATATGTTCATTAATTTTATTATTTATAAATTCTATGTATTGCATGAACGAGTCTCATCACTTGAGGGGCGGTAGTCCACACTTCTTCATATGAAATTATCGCATTTGCACAACATGCAAAGAATAAAGGTATGTTTTAAATATAAAATACATAAGAATATAGTAAACATAAATACCATATATATCCTATATAAAATATAGTGACATCATAATGGCCACCTTTAAAGGTGTAAAAGAATATTGAACAATCATCATTTTGTGAGACAGTAATTCACCATCCATAGAAACAGTATGTTCTTTAACCATTAGAAGGATGTGTGTGTTAGTGTAGCTCGAATCCTACTTATAACAACATCCCATTATATTGAATATACTGGTGTTTTTACAAATAAAGGAATAAAAAAATATTAGCGGGTTAGAGAAGCAAAATGAATCAAAAGAACACTAGGGATGACTTTACCTTTAAATCGGGTAACTCTTTTTGATTTGAGCTCAAAGACTTCCTTGGAAAGACTTATGCCCAAAGTGATGCTTATAGGAGTAAGATAAGGATTGTGAGAGACAAAATTGTCAGGGGTTGGCCGAGCCAAATCCTTGACAGGTGTGGGTAAGGTGGTAGAGGTGGGGGCCTTTTATAAGAGGAGAGGAGGGGAACTCATGGAAAGTCTTGAAAAGTAACATTATTATAAAATGCTTTTCGGATTTTAAAGGTACCACAATTATATATTTCAAGGATAAGGATATAATAGTTCAAAATCCACACATCCAATTGGTTTTTTACTAGTGTAGGTATTTTATTTTACATTATCTTTTCATTTTATTTAAATCTTTAAATAATGAGGTAATCATTGCATCATCAAGGTGTCATAAATAATTTAATTTATTTAATGTCTAAAAATTATAAAAAAAATATCATGATGTAGTAAATCTTATTATATTTCTAATTAATATTTATAGTTAAAAATATGACTTGTATAACCCCATGAAAAAATTGTTTTAGTAAAACAACACATGTTTGTGACATTTTAATTTTAACTTTAAATAAAAGGTTATTAATGTAATTTCCTATCAATGTGGCTCCATGGGGTCCCCAAGTTGACCCATGGATTTTCTTGGACGGCCATGACTCATCCAATAAGGGTAGTACATGTGTCAAGGTCATTTAATGATATTATAACATTATCTTTACTTTAAATTACACTAATTACCTTTAATCGTGATTAATAAAAAGTAAAAATTACTATTCACCAAAAAAAATTAATCCCATTGAACCACAGAATACATCATAATGACAACCATGTATGTAGGATTTTTGAAATTCAAATCACAAAAGTGGTAAAGTTTCATTTAAACGAAAAATCTATTTTTAAACTACCACTTAGTGGTTTCACAATTCATCAAAAATTTATGTTTTTCAGAAATATACCAAAAATTCACCCTAAGCTATATTTGATATTACAAATTCTAAAGTGATGTCTATTTAACAAAATTCAAAACATATAAGTTTCATTAATTAATTTAATAATTAATTCCCACTGTCAAAACAAATAGTGTGTTTTTAAGAAACAATATCTATTAAAAGATTGACACTAGTTTAAGTCCAATTTCAAATTGAAATTAATTCCATTGACCAAAATTGGATTAAATAGTAAAAATATATTCTAATTTCACTTTAAAACCAATTAAAAATATGATCTAATCTTATAAATAAATTATATTTAAAATAGTTTTTGAATAAAAATACAACATTTTTCACTTATTCATTAAAAATGAACTTTATAGTAAAAATACCAAAAATTTACACAATGTAAATTTTTATGACCCGATTTTAAATAAGAATTCTATTTTGTCAAATATAACACATAAAATTGTCAAAAAGTGGATTTAAAAGAGGTTCTCCATAAAGAGGCTTTTAATCGACCTTTTAAAGAATATTATAATGTTTATTCTAAAAATTGGATTCATTCGCATTTTTAATCATCTAAAGTAAAAATATTTGACAAATATATATAATCATTTTGTAGTTAGTTCTGTTCATTACCGCCATTTCAATGGCTAGGTGTTAACTACCATTTAAAATAAAATTATTTTATTATTAGAGTGCAATGTAAGATTTCAAAGGAACTCGCTGTTGCATATTGGGTAAGCCATCGTGCATTGCTTTCCATTTAAATTGATATTAACATTTTATTCACAAATAGGGATAAATATAAAAATTTCATATTATTTATTTACCTGGGGTGTTACATCCTTCCCCCTATTGGGAATTTCATCCTCGCAATTTTAAAATTGGGCTCGAAACTTCATTGAAAGTCCCACATCGGAACAAGAGTCGGTAAAACAATAACTTTAAAAGAAAGAAAGTGAAGTACATAGGTCACTCGAGTTAACCCATACTAGGATTCCATGTAGGAAAACATGGATATGGAAGAAAAAACAAAGGGTCATGTTCTGATGGAGGGTGATAAAAAACATGTTTAAGAGAATGTTAACCACCAGAAAATCACAAACATGTGATGGGTTAAATGGTATTCGATTCCCTAGTAGGAAAAATTAATAGACATCATTTTTGTTTTAAGTTACTTTTCATTGATGAATTTATTTTTGATCTTATGGAAGCATACTACTTGTCATGTTGATTTTAATATTTTACTAGATTTCTTACACAAACTCATACTTTCCCCAAATGATGAGTATTTAGGAAGACTTGTTCACATTAAGAGTACTATAACCAACTTCTAAAGAATCAGATAATCTACAAAAGAGAACTATATATTTCCCATGTCATTAGACCCTTATCAAAACCAAAATTGTTATAACAAGATCAGATAATCCAAAAAAGGATAACCCTTTATAAAAAGAAAATCCATTCTTAATATCCAAAATTTGTCGAACAAAACCCAAAGTTCAACGAAGACCATTCGATAAACAATTTTTCCAAAAAATTCTTCAAAGAAAACCAAAATATGATTGAAACCCAAATATTTGATGTATTTAGTAAAATAGTCTTCCAAGGTACAATCTAACACTTTTCTCCAAATAACATCAATTTCTCTAAAAGTCTCATTTTGAAAAGTAATTAACCTAATCACATATCCTCCATGATAGGTTAATAATTTTCCATAGATAACCAAAAATCAACTTACTCTTAATTCATAAAATCATCTAACTAAAAATAATAAGTCATACTAACCAGGGACTTCACGTAGTCCAGTGGTAGGTGATAAATACAAGTCGTACTTTGGTTATGGGTTCGATTCCAGCAGCTTTTTCCGACGCGACGGGTTGTCACACGGTCTGCGTGTTGTCCATTTTATAAAACTCCAAAAATAGCCCTAACATGTTATAACCACAATAGTTTCCTTATACCTTTAATTTTCATACAAATTCATTATGATCTCAACATCTTAATTCTTGAAGTCTTATTTCACCACAATAAGATAAAATAAAATGATTCCCAAAATGAATAACAGCATACCTTGATCATGGCGTCCACTCGGTTTCATTGTCATCTTGTTTACATAGGTAGATGTCCCATGAATTACAACAATGATTTATATATCCTTCAAAATCATTTGCTTCCTCCATCCAAATACACCTTGTACAACATGGGTCATATTGGTGTTCAGAGAAAAGCAGTTTTGGAAAATATTCATGTATGACATATAATTCCAAAACATCTGATAAAACATGATATCTATAAAATATTCGGACAGAATTTGAGTTGAAACTTTCTATTATTGGTCCTTTTAAAATTCCATAAGTATGTGATGAGAGACTATATTTTTAAAGCAAATATAAATAGGTTGCTCAAGGGTATCCTTCCTCAGCACCATTATTAAAATCATAATATGCTTCAAATTCTTGTGATAAGGTAAAATATTTGAAAATACCATGATAATATTTACCTTTCTTGAATATATGAGAATATTGTGAAAATAGTATTTGTCTAAATACAACCCATGATCCAAGATGATAAAGAGGTATAGTGGAGGTGTTTGATATCTCAAACAACTTCTTGCAAGTGAGTTGTATCCTAGAAAACATTTCACAATCATCCAGACATGACTTTGTAATAATTATTGCAAGCATGTCATCAGGAAGAGATAGGAAGGTCGTTTGAGATCCTCCTCCTTACATTCGTAACTGATTTTACATGACTAGAAAAAAATTTTAAAACAAGGATTTAACTGAAATAATAGATATAGGGACTAACCTTGTGTCTAAAAAAACTCCTAATCCCTAAAGTTGTCTAAACTTACCTCTGATACAAACTATAAGACTCGGCCTTAAACCTTACATAATATTGAATTAAATGAATAATTCACATTGGGGATCTTTATAGGTTTATAGTTTTATAGAATTAGGACATAACTATTACATCTCAAAAGATTATAAAGTAGACACTTCTACTAAGTTTCCATAAAATAAAAACTCTTAAAAAGAAACATGTCTAGCTCCATGTTTTAGATAGCCCGACATTTCCTTGATCCCATCCTTGACCATATTCAACTTTATGTCCTGTAAAAACATTTTAAAAAAATGGGATGATCATAAAAAGCTCAGTAAGGGATACACAAATAATGAAAACTGTTAGTTTTTTAAAACAACAAGTAAACCATGAATACTTTATCAAAGCAATAATTTTCACCTTTATGAAGTAGTATAAACTCTTCAATGAATAAAAGATCATTACTTACCCTTTTTTAACCAAAATATTACCATAAAACCCATATACGTAACATATAAAGGTAAATTTGGATATAAACATACTTAAATGGAATAACCATACGGTTGACTTCCACACATATCACTTAATGGAATAGACATACGGCCGACTTCAATACCCAATGCATTGGAGGTTATAACGTAACCACCCATCCTGTTATTCACTACACCACCCGTCATATGGTTTATCATGTAACCACTCATCAAATAACCAAGTACCATTATAAAATCATAAGTCATAAAACAAATATAATGGAAAGAAAACATTTCCACTTTTCAATCACAATATATCACTAAAATATATTGACATAACAAATCCATTATAAAAACCATTTTCAATACCAAATTAACTATAGGAGTATATGGAATTTATTTACTTTTGAAAAACATTACGGCTTTTTGAGGAAGCCAAAGTCCAAATAATACTCACGGCGGCGGAAAAGGTCTTTGTCACCGCGTACGTTAAAAGAAACATTCTTTTTTGTCGTTTTGTAAAACGCTTCGTAGAAAAAGTTTCCTTTTGTATAAAATTAAAATTCAAAGGTTTTTATACACCGTATAAAATAAAGTCTTGTATTAGAACAAAATATGCCTCAATGAAAGGATATTGAGACGGAGTCCCTTACAAAGACGGTATCCTTGGATTAAGGATAAATCAATTACATAATTATGTTTGAAAAATGAATTCACCAAATATAAGTGGATATTAAGTGTAAAAAAATCAGAGTTCATTCAAACATATTCATGGAACGACATATTCAAGGAGTACATGTTTATCCCAAAGAATCAAAATTGGGTTAAGAAGTTCCCTTGCAAAAAATCGACAACCTAGCAGCGTCACTTCGAAATTCAGAAAAAGAATTGATGAGAGAGAAAATGGTATCTCATCACTTCGACATAAAATTTACATCAATATGGATATAGAAGAACATATCCCAACATAACAATATATAAATTAAAAGACCCAACAAAAATAATTCTTTTAAAAAGAGGTGGGTGAAAGGTTCCCCTACCGACTTGGGTATCTTTCGAAATATACACCCCATGAAAGAAGGACAATACAAATTGATGTAAATACTCATAAACGAAAGAATATGACACAAAAAGTAGAATAATGGGTAGTACATTTACCACTCAAAGGAAATTGTTGAAAATGTAGCATAAATCTCACAGGAATAAAAGTGAGATGAAAAATCCCTTACGAAAACTCAGCAGCCTAACGGCGCCACTTCAAACTTCCAAAAATGGATTGATGAGATCAAATAGGGTCTCTCATCATATTAACATATAATTTACAGAAAGAGGAATATAAAATAACATCCCCAACATAACAAATATGAGCTTATAAGATGTGACATAATGGAGAGTACTTAAAAAGAGAGAGATCGGATCTCTTGAGAAAATTCGACAGCCTAACGGCACCACTGAAAACATCCAAAATGGATTGATGAGAGAAAATAGGGTCTCTCATCATATGAAAATAAAAATTATAGTAAGATTAATATAAAATAAAATCCCAATAATAAGAAATATGGGCTTAAAAGTAATGACATAAAAGAGTGTACTTAAAAAGAAAGATAGGGGTAGGATCCCTTTCCTCAAGTCTGAATTTTCTTGTTCGTTTCATTATATTCCAGAATAATAATCCCTGGTCAATTTATAATTTCCTAAGTACCTTATTTAAAATTATTATTCATTTCATATCACATATTATAATGTTATAATAATTGTTTAATAATGTTAGTTCATATCAGAGGTTTTTTCCGATGTTTGGTTCATGAGTCAAAAATGAACTTGTTTGAAAATGATTTTCCATGTAATTATAAGTAAATCATTTCCAGAATAGTATTAATGATTAAAATATCATATATATCCAGTACATATTCAATTTATACTATTCAAAAACATTTGGAGATAAAAAAATGAAAATAACCATTCATGGAGACAGTAGGTCGTACGTACAAATGAACGCTACTTTCATTTTTTTGTCTTATTAATAAAATTAAAAATAAATGAGATATATATATATATATATATTATTTCCAGTATAATATATATGTTATAAAGGTCACATATGTTCATTAATTTATTCTTTATACATTCCATGTATTGCATGAATGAGTCACATCACTTGAGGGGGCGGTAGTCCACACTTCCTCATATGACATGTTACTATATAATGAAGATGAGCCCGTAAGGGGAAACACAGCGCGAGGGTTTTCTCTCCTGGTGCTGCCTCCTGGTTTCACCTCGGTCAGGCGCCGCTTCCTCCCCTTCCTTGTTTTTGGTTCGCGGCGGGGACTTCCTTGGCTCGGTCGCCATGATGATGCGCTTGATTCAGCCTTCTTTCACGGCGGCGCTGGCGTCGAACGACCGAGTCCCAGAGTCCGCGAGTTGAGGGAGTCTTACCATTCGTGGTCGCAGGCATCTGGTGAGGGGTGTGGCTTTCGGGGGTCTGAAGGATGGTGGCGCTGGGTTTCCGAACTAGATCTGGTTTTTACTGGGTCCTTTTCCGGTTTTGTGCGTTTTTCTATTTTTTTATTTTCTGTCCTTCCTGCTTCTGGTTCCTGGATGGGTGAATTTGTGTTGTCGTTTCATGGATGGATCCGGCGGTTTCATGCCACAGTTTTTGATGTTCATGTGTCTTCGCGAGCAGGGGATGATTCTGTTCCTCTTTGTTTCGAGAATGATGTTTTTGTGTGAGTGTAAGTTTTTGTATGTTGTGATTTCTTCGGCCTCGACCGATGATCTGGTGTGTGCCGCTGATGTTTGTACCGGCGAGGTCGATGGACGCTGAAGGTCTGTGATGTTGGTGCGACAACGGTTGATGGTAGACGACGACGGTCGATGGTGGCCGATGACGGTCGCCAGTGATGGAGTCGACGGGAGCCGGTGAACCTCGCCGGTGTCCCGGTGAAAGTGGGTTTTCTGGTCGCATCGAGGGCGTATCCTGAGAATGATGAGGCGGTGGCAGGTGATCCCAGGTTTCGAGGCGGCGCGTGGGCTCGCGGCTCGAGGTGTTATGTGGTTTCTTTTGATGGGTGGTTTCTTGAATTTTGAAATGTTTTAATTGTATCCTTTGGTCCCGGCAACCCCAATAAACCGGTTTTCTGATAATGAAAAAAAATGATTTCCAGGCATTCCACACATCCTCATATGAAATTATCGCATTTTCAAAACATGCAAAGAATAAAGGTCTGCTTTAAATAAAAAATACAAGAGAATATATTAAATATAAATATCATATATATCCTATATATCCTATATAAAATAAAGTGACATCATAATGGCCACCTTTAATGGTGTTAAAAGAATATTGAACAATCATCGTTTCGTGAGGCAGTAATTCTCCATCCACAAAAACAGTATGTTCTTTAACCATTAGATGGATGTGTGTGTAATTGTATCTCGAATCATTCTTATCACAACATCCAAGTATATTCAATATACTGGTGTTGTTATAAAAGAAATTAATAAAAAAATTCTGGGGTTGGAGAAGCAAAATAAAACAAAAGAACACTAGGGAAGACTTTACCTTTAAATCAGGTAAATCTTTTTAATTTGATCTCAAAGGCTTCCTTGGAAAGGATTATTCCCAATATGAGTCTTCTAGGATTAATAGAGGGATGTGGAGAGACATAATGGGCAGGGGTTGTCTGAGCCAAAGGCTTGAGTGGTGTGGGTGAGGTGGTAGAGGTGGGGGCCTTTTATAAGAGGAGAGGAGAGGCACTATTGGAAAGTCTTGAAAAGTAACATAATTATAAAATGGTTTTCGGATTTTCAAGGTCCCAAAATTATATATTTCGAGGATAGGGAGATACTAGTTCGAAATCCACGCATACAATAGGTATTTTACAAGTTTAGGTCTTATATTTTACTTTATCTTTTCATTTTATTTAAATCGTTAAATAATGAGGTAATCACTGCATCATCATGGTGTCATAAATACTTTAATTTATTTGACGTCTAAAAATTATAAAAGAAATATCATGATGTAAGAAATATTTTTATATTTCTAATGAATATTTATAGTTTAAAATATGACTTGTATAACCCCATGTAAATATTTTTTTAGTAAAACAACACATGTTTGTGACATTTTAATTTTAACTTTTAATGAAATGTTATTAAGGTCATTTTCCTACCAAAGTGGCTCCATGGGGTCCCCAAGTTGACCCATTTATTTTCTTGGTCGGAAATGACTCATCCAATAAGGGTAGGAAATGTGTCAAGGTCATTTCATATTATTATAACACTATCTTTACTTTAAATTACACTAATTACCTTTAATCGCATTTAATGAAACATAAAGTTACTATTCACCAAAAAATTATTTTAATCCCATTGAACCACATTTTACTTCCTAATGAAAACCATGTATGTCGGACTTTTGAAATTAAAATCAAATAAGTGGTAAAGATTCATTTAAATGAAAAATCAGTTTTTAAACTACCACTTAGTGGTTTCACTATTCATCAAATATTGACGTTTTTCAGAAAAATAACAAATATTCACCCTAAGATATATTTGATATTACGAATTCAAAAATGATGTCTATTTTATAAAATTAAAAACATATAAGTCTCATTAATTAATTTAATAATTAATTCCCACTATCAAAACAAATAGCGTGTTTTTAAGAAACAATATCTATTAAAAGATTGACACTAGTTTAAGTCCAATTTCAAATGGAAATTAATTCCAATGACCACCATTGGATTAAATGGTAAAAATATATTCTAATTGAACTTTAAAACAAATTAAAAATATGATCTAATCATATAAATAAATTAGATTAAACAGAGGTTTTGATTAAAAATACAACATTTTTCACTTATTCATTAAAAATGAACTTTATCGTAAAAATACCAAAAATTTACACAAAGTAAATTTTGATGTCCCGATTTTAAATAAGAATTTTATTTTTTCAAATATAACACATAAAATTGTCAAAAAGTGGATTTAAAAGAGGTTCTCCATCAAAAGGCGGTTAATTGACCTTTTAAAGAATATTAGAATGTTTACGCTTATAATTGGATTCATTCGCATTTTTAATCCTCTAATGTAAAAAATATTTGACAAACATATATAATCATTTTTTAGGTAGTTCTGTTCATTACTGGAATTACAATGGATAGGTGTTAACTACCATTTAAAATAAAATTATTTTATTATTAGAGTGCCACGTAAGATTTCAAAGGAATTCGTTGTTGTGTATTGGGTTAGCCATCGAGCATACAGTTCCCTTTAAATTAATATTAAAATTTTATTCACAAATAGGGATAAATATAAAAATGTCATATTATTTTTTACCTGGGGTGTTACAATAATCATATTGATAAAATATTAATATTAAAATATTTTAAATTAAAAATATTGATTACCTCAAATAAAAAATAGTTCAATTTCTTAATTTGAAAGGAGAAATTTATCATTAATTTTAAATATCATTATGGATTTAAAGGATCCCATTTAGAGATGATAGAAATTATTCATAGGATAATAAATTTTTCTGGAAAATAAATATATTATTATAAGTTCTTAAAAATTTAATAAAAATGTTATTATAAAATAATTTTATAATATAATTAATCTGTATTGTAAAAACCGGGTTTAAGGGAATGAATTCTCATACAATGGAAATAGTTGAGTCAAGAAAACTACATGAAATTACTCTTGTATTGTAATAATGTGTTTTAATACCTTTTATCATAAACACAACCATTTTATTCAACTCTTTCATTAAATTATTAAAATTATTTTTCCACACACACCTTTAATTTATAATCATTTATCAAATATTTATTTGTTAGGTATTGTTTTCATTAATTATTGAGTGTTTAATTTTAATATTTCACATTTTCCATAAATTGTAGATTTTGATTCTTTTTCATTGATATTAGTTCTCCCATTCCAAGATTATCCGCGTTACAAATATAGATATTTTTTTCACATATAATGTTCCAATTTATCTCAAATGTAGTTTTGGCTATGGTTCATTAAGATTAAATTGTTGGTGTGGTTAACAATGAAATGTTTCTAATAAAAATAATGTTCCATATATGATAAAAAGATATATATATATATATATATATATATATATATGTATATATATATTATTTCATGAACCATACCCATATAGTGAACCCTCCTAGGACAACAATGGGATAAGAGAGATTGTGACACTCGAGTCCTGCCTCATGTTGCTCATAGGGAGTTGATTACCAAAATGGGTATAGTAAAAACAAATATAGGAGGCATTACACTATTAGATAATGCGTAGAATATAGTGAGATGGTATATACACAATCAAAATCCTTCAAATACTAAAATATAAAATAAAAACCAAGTTCAAAAATGTAATGTCATGCGAAAACTACTACTGTACAAAGGAAAAATATATGTACCAAAATAAAAGTAAGGACAACAATTACCAAGACACCCAAACATCTCACGCTATATCCCAGGAATGTAGTAGCCATCTTGATCTAAAGACTTACTCTATCTAACCAGAATATGAGTTTATATATATTTAGTTTTAGTATATTAGTATACATATTTGGATACTCCCTGGATCCTCCCATTATAATAAAAAATAAATAAATCTATTGTATAATGAAAAAAATTGAAACTATGTCATAACCTAAATAGGTATAATATGTTCTTAGTGTAACCATTTCTAGTATAAATAAGGGTTTATTAAATGATAATATAATATAATAAATAATAACAAAGGAACCCCACTACTGCATCCTTTTTTGGGGGACTTTATTCTCCAATGTTGTATGTCATGAGAGTCAATCTCTAATAAGTCTAGCCCATGGACTCCTGGGTGAGGCCCCACAACATGAAAAATGTGAAAAAAATCACCATGATGATGTATAAAAATGATACTATGTAGATTTTTGGATTCCAAAATATCCCATATAATATGTATCATACGTCATGTGTTATACCTAAATCCATCAAAGTCAATAAACTGAGTAAGAGTCATCATGCTATCACAACCTATAGACATTATATCTATAGTTTACATTATGTACCATTATCAAGAATACATGTTTATGGAATAACAAAATGCCATTATATCCCTCTACAAAAATATATGGTGAAAAGGAACCACCATGTATAAATTCACATGTAACTACAATCATATGATTGTGGGGGGAAGGGGTTTAGTCTACCAACCGTCCTACGAAAAGGATTTTGGGAACCCCCACCACCAAGACCTCAAAATCTGGGGGAGTGTGAGTGAACATAAAAAAAACAATGGAGTAATGTATAAGGAAAAAAATATAAATGATATAAAATTGCTAACAACTATACAATGGGATTAACCTAGTATAATAATTAGTTATAGATAACATCTATTAGTTTCCTAAATAACACTTCTAAAACTAGATTTCCTATAAGAAGAAAATAAATTAAAGTTCTACATTAGTTTTAATTATTATATTTCTTCACTTCTAGTTTATGTTAATTAACTCATTAACCATCAATTAACTATTATCATTTCCATGTTACGTTACATTAGATTTACAATAATGTACTACGACCTCCATAAAAATGAACAATGAGTACATTAAATTTAAAAATTATAACCACTGTAGTGCATTAAAGAAAGATCCAACACAAGGGATAAAAATTTAATCATTTATTAAAAATATCACAATCTATATTACCAGGTACTAAATGATATGATCCGGTGCTACCAATAATGGTATAAAACCAAGAAAATTTATCTTCCTTGAGATGTTGGAAATTAAAAGCATATAAACAAACAACATATACATTTTCCAAACAATAGATTCAATCAATATTCCATCACTAATATAAATGGATATGTTAAACTTTAACCCATTCTGTCATCCGTTGTGTCCTCACCGACTCCAACATGCACATCCTGATGTATCCCATCATCACAAGAATCAAATATTGCCACAAAATTTAGAAATCCAAAACCCATATACCACAACATCATTCCAAGATAAACCATCTCATGATAAAAACACATTAGGAACCCCCTCCCCCATACCACAACATCCCTCTACGCAAATCCATTACTTGATCACATCACAAGCAGTTGGAACAAACATAGTTATTAGTATCTTGGAACAAAATGATGGAAACCAACCGTAACACTAAATTACCTCTCACTTCTCAAAAGCACAAGTCATGTGTTCTTTAAAAGATGGGGGGAAACATAGGACAAACCAAGTATTATATTTTATGACAAAACCGATTATTATTCAATCTTAAATTATCTGATTCTATATTTACATGTTCCAACTACATGCAACCTATGTAGAAATCTATCGAAAAATGTCAAAAAATAATTAAAAAATTAATTTTACATGACATTAATTACTTTAACTAGAATAAACATGATTCAAAATATTATTAAATTTTATTAACACATGGAAGACAAATTCATTTAATCATGCTCACAACATTTAAAATAAAACACACCATATTCATTTAACATGCCTCTTTATTCATTTAGAAAAATAATTATTAATTAATTGTGGATTTATGAATATTAAAAGTTTCCATCAATAAAAAATGATATTCCAAGAAAGGTATAGATATATAAATAACTAGATAAACTTGTGGAAAATTGTTAGCACAGTACAAAACAAAAACGTCTTCATGTGATCGATATCAATTAATTAATATGGTAAAAATAATTATTATGTCAATTTCATTGTGATCAATTGTTTATAATCATTCTAGATATATGATTTCACATAAATAAAAAAATATGAATCTAATCACATAACTAAAAAGGGTCTCAACATTCCTTTCATGAAATCAAATTGTCACTACATATCCCTCTCACCTCTCTATCTTGTACTACATCCACCAGAGGATGACACACGACAATTGTGCCAATAACCAATAAAAATATTATCCATTATAACACTGATATCATGAGACATCATGTATAAAATTTTAATAGGAGGAAAAATATTGAAAATATTATAGTAACAGTGGAAGTACATACCATAAATGGAAGCAATGTCTCCCTTCATATAAGGTGTGATGTTAGAGACCAATCCCTGACAAGGAATCTACAATATTAAAGAGAGGGGGTTTTAAAATTTCATAGAAAGAGAGGAATAGATTGAATAACTGTAGGGTTTCAAAAACCTAAGTCACTTAAAAGGTTTAAATCCTTTTATATCATGGATTTACATGACATGTAATCCAATTTCACATCATGGAGTCACTAAGATTCATTCTTCACAGAAAAAACACATCACCATTTTATTTTTTGATAACCATGTTTTATCACATTTAATGAAACCGACTGTCGCATCGAGAAACCTTAAATATTATAAATTCACCCTTACTACACATATTAGTTTTCAACAACATCCAATCTTCCTCTACGCTGCTCCTAAGATACACAAGACTTGGAAACGTTCAATAGATCAATATTATTTTATCAGGTCCCATTAATTAGATATATCTCACAATATTATAGTCATATTGAATCCAAAAAAATTTCTAGTGTGGAAACAGAAATGGGTCATCCAAACATCTTCCATGTGGTACAACTCTCAAAGATCTCTCCACCATATGAACTCAACCACCACATCAATGGACTAGCACAAAACCATGTAACAAACATGACCATCTCCTAAACAATCTCTCTGGGGAGATAACACTCACATAGGGAAATCCACAACAAGTAAAAATATAATTTCATCATATAAACTAGATATGGATTACCAGCACAGAATGAGTAATATTATAAGAGAAGAGTAGAACATTGACCAAATTGTGTTACAAAGCACATACCAGTGACTCATGTTCCAACATACTGTATGCCACACTACTATACGACCACAATACATGAATATATGGGATATCATTCCCACAATACATATTCTCTTGTTGTTCCTAGAACTCCACATGCCACTCCTCTAAGGTTGGATCATTTTAAACATCGATCTCAATCTAGTTAGTCATGTGAGGTGTCACATTAATATTATTATAGAGGTGGGATACATGGAAAAATTTTTATCTAGATCTTATACATAGGAATTCATTTATTATATACCTTGACTCAAAAATTAGACAACACCTTGAAAGGCTTAAAAAATGGGGATAAAACATTCCCCGGCTACCAAGAATTCACTCTCCATAATTTGGAGTCAACATTATGAACAAATGATCCCAAGTTTCAAACTAAAAAATTCCCCTCCAATGATCAACATAAGATTTATGACCATCTGGAATAAATTTCAATCTCTCTAGAATCACATGAACCCCCCTATTGTAAGATATTATATTTTTGATCTGATAATTGGTGACCCCAAAAAATAATTCCAACACAATGAATAATGAAATGGTTTTACTTAAAAGAAATTAAACAGTTACACACTGATTTTGGAATGAAAAATAATATTGTATGTGATCTCTATCAAGGGGAGGTGCCTCATTCACAAACTTACAAAGTCTAGACATAAGACAAAAACATTTCTTCAAGAGAAAATATGTTCTATTATATTTGGTTGTCCTTATGTAAATTTACTGAAGTTATATGAAATTATTGAGAACCATAAGACTGATAGAGACCTCTCCAAACCTTGTAGGTAAAATGGGGACCACGATCAGGAATTATGATCATATGAACCCCCTTGAGGCGTTCAACCTTCGCCATATATTGTCTCGACAAAACCAATACTGAGCACGAATCCTTGATTGGTATATTGTTGGATAACATCAAAAAAACCATCCACTTCCACCAATATAATTTCATATCCTCCCTAACCTCAAGATAAAATGGTATTAAATTCCATTTAGATATCCTCCCACATCCATTGAAGAACATCTAATGGATAAAGAAAAGAAGAAGGAGCATGGTTCTAGACCTTCACCTTCTTCCATACCAATCATTGATACATGAACTCTACAACTAAATTCTTTATCCTATGACACCAAAACTGACCTATAACATATCATTACGTCTTTATCCCACAATAATTTCCCTCTAATGGTGAAATATTTAACTCTATAAAAACCATATAACTCATTTTTTATGGAATGAAAGTACTTCCAGGAATCAACAGACTATGTTGTTTATCTTTATTTAAAAAATCAGGTTCCTCAAAGCAAACAAGTCGATCTCTCCAGAACTCCACCTCAATATCTCCCTACTGTGACAATTCAACATCATTCCCTATATATGACTACACCATAATTCTAAAAAGACTAACTATTCCTCCTATATCTCCCATATCTAGGTTGAAATCATAACATTCATCCATAACTCTATAGGAATCACCAGATTCCCACACTACATCACTATGTGACTTCCTTCTCAGTGCATCATCCATAATATTCTCCATCCCATGGGTATATGAAATTTCCAAGTCGTAATCCTTTAGTAACATCATCCAATTATATTGGTGCAATTTTATGTCACATTGGGAGGAAACATACATCATGCTATTATTCATCATGAAGACTATAATATAATAAATGAGGACATAATGTCTCCAATGCATCAAGTAAAACACTATTTCCACAAACTTGATATCATGGGTGGAATATTTATTCTCATAAAGATGTATCTTTAGGGACTCATGAGAAATTTAGGAGCTATTTTTATATCATAACACAACCCAAACCATTTTGTAATGAATCCTATGTAACTTAAATCTAAATTAAATTTGTTGTATGTCAAATAAATGGGGGAATGAACACATTATTTTGGGTGAAATGGAACCTATAATTTGTTGATTCCATGAACATAGCTGATTAATTTGATATATTAAATAACATCATAGAAAACTAATAATTCCCACGATGATAATAGAAATATGTTTTTGGTGTATCCTTAACCCAAACATGAATCTAAACAGATATTTAAAAAATTAAAATTCGAGAACCAACATGAACACATTAGTTTATTGAATAAATAATGAATCCATGGAAGAGAATAATGGTTCAATGTTATCACTTGGCTCAAGTGACAATAATCGATACAAGACTAGAATATCCCATAATAGTTCATTATATAAGAAAGTAGTTCCCCCTTGGTCACCCACATGGCTAAAAAATCACATTAAAATAGACCATATATCATTATATGATTATCATGTAATTCATAAGGATCTATCATATATAGATATAGTGTGATTAGAGACACACTTGCCTGTAGTTTGATCACAAACTCAATCTTTCATTATGGGGGAAACACTACATAACTCCTCTAGAAAGAAATCTATGTACTAGTCTATGACACTATGAAACACTGACAGATGAACCATGGTAAAACACAGCATCATCTAGCCATCATGGATGACAAGATAAAACTTTTAGCTTCCCTATATGAGGGTCTCTCGAACCAACCCAAATTATTACAACTCGATCATCAATGAAGAACACAACCTTAAACTTAATAAAATCCATTATATCCTTCACTGAATAAAACCCATTTATAAATAGGATTATTTTATGTGGTCATATCTACAAAAATTTTAAATCTACACAATATCGGTTTATCCCCAACTCTAGCTCACAGTATCTATATATTCTTAACAAGTCAGCTCTACCTCCATCAAGAATAGTCAATGTCACATGAACTAGTTTTCTCTCTAGCTCATGTCCCAAAGAACATAAATTTGTATATAATATAAAGGATCATGTCTCTTCAAATTCTAAAATGGAATGAAACCAACTAGAAAACAATAAATGTGTACCTTGATTTATTTATGGCTCTTCATGTGTCGGAAACACTAAAAGCATGCAGCTATCTATGAATTGCACCATGGATTCTCAGACCAAGATGATGACCACCTCCTTGGTATTACACTACTCTCTTAGGGATGTAATATTCTCAAAATTTTCCTCTTCCTACCCTATATTCTCCATACTGATCTCGAAATGGAGAAACATGGAGAATTTTCCTTATCTAGAACTACCATAGAAAAGGAGAGAAAATGACAACAAATTGCACACACTAACTGATCAAATTGATTTTTCTCTCTCAATAACGATGACCCTAACATCTTTAATAGAAATACGTGTCTCATCCCATTTATTAGGCATAAAATAAACCCTTATCTCCAAAATTAGACATTAAGGTGTGTGACCTACCCCGAGATGATATGAAAATATGTTGTCCTTACGATTCAGAAACCTAGACTATAAAAATACTTAATTAGGAATAATGAATAATTCTATATCCTAAAAATATTATTCTATTTAATGTCATATTGATGACCTCTTCTCTCTAAAAAACTATTAGATACATATAAAACATGAATGGAGTGACCTAGAGTTTTATTTTAGGACAAAAAACTATCTTTCAAATGAATTTCCCTCCCTCATCATATAGAAATTGGTCTGAAGCATATCAGAGAAGGTTACTAAAATATATTTATAACTCTAACACATTGGAGGTCCCATATTGATAGGAAATATGAAAATAGTGATTGGACACCTTCAAAATTAAAAAACAAAACTTGTGTCAAAATGGTTATTTGAACTCCTCCCACTAGGCTTCGGACTCCTCGTAGTCTCCTGGGAACCTGAACCACCACTGCCTCTCTATCCCACACAACTTCTTCAAATCCCGTGATACCAAATTCTCATTCCATGAATGGATCAATGTGAAGTAAATCTCATCATCCTCCAAAAAATATTCTAGGAACAAATATTAAAAGGATCTCTCGTTCCACTACAAACTATGGGGATGAAACTCTAAGAGTGTACTCATCTAAGTTTCGTTGTCATCAACCTACACTCTACAGTGATATTCTAGTGTAGAAAGATGATAAATATATACATGAACTAGATGATAATTTTTACCAAGATACATTCCTAAAAAATAAAAACAAATATAACTCTTAACATAGAATATGGACTAATTCATCACGAAGTGATAGTTTTATTTTATTCTTTTTTTTGTTTACCTATGATATGTATACCCATTCAATCAAAGGAAAACTTAGAAATGATACATGATCCATTCCAATTACATTACCCTGAAACTAGTATCGTTTTGATTATTATATAACATAAGAATAAATCTCAATGATTCATATTATAATGAATAGTACATGAATTGGTCTATGTTGGAAACTAGTTTAACAATTCTTGATAAACATTTCTAACACCTTATTCCTACAATCCCACACAACATCACATGTTGATATCTCGAAAATCCATTTATCTTCTCAACTAGACCTCTGATACCACTCTGTCATCAACCTCTCCCCAAAATTTGTACCCTTCTTCAACAGACAATTGGATAATATAGATAGTAACATATCAGTCCCACCTACAATGGTCCTTAGGTTGGTGATAAGAACAGATGTTATAGTAATCACACATATGTGGGGAATTAAACTCTATGAGAACACAATAGAGAGAGATAGATAATACATAAACCAATAAAACATCTTTCCTATAATAAAATATAAAACTAATAGATTTTAACATATGTAATTACATGAAATAACTAGTACATCTGATGTGGGAATTGCATAACCAAATGAAATGTAAGGACAAAAGGGGCTACAAAGCCTAAAAAATCTCTCGTTAAACCCAAAGATACTAGTAGCCTTCCTAATATCATAAATTATCCCATTTGTATAATAATGATTATATATATAGGATGAGTATAATAATATACTCAATATTATCCGCCATTGATCCACTAATGAAAAAGGTAGTGTATGCTTATTAAATAGCAATAAACAATTGGTTAAACTAACTCATCACTAAAACATGTATACTATTTTACTAGCATCACCATGGATACTCCCACAATGTATGATATAAAATAAAATAAAATATGATAAATAATAACATGATTACCCTACTACCACTTCTCCATAGGTTTTCTAATCTACCATAATGTTGCAAGATCTATGTTTCTCTCTCCCAAATGGCTAGCCCGCAGACACCTATCGAAGCACCACAATGTAAAATTTGTGTAAAAAACAACTTCCACATAACCATAAAACATGTGGTTTCATAGTTACAAATAATACCATATACTATGTATCGTTCATTGGGTATTATACCTCACACAATCATAGCCCGTACACTTAGTATGGATCCTCATGCTAACAAAGATGGAACATGTTATACCTATATTAGTCTTTAGGAAATTATACGCAGAATACATGTGTGTGAAATAAACACAATCAACTTCAACCCTCTACACACATATATGTGAAAAAAAACAATATTTTATACTAGCAGAAGTAGCTACCATGGGAGTAGAGGGTGGCTAAATGGGGTAGTATTCCATCCATCCTCCCACTGGGGTGTTGGGGAAAACACCCCATTGTGATCATAATCCTTGGGGTTTCGTTTTCAATATCCAACCAAGAGGAATAGAATATTAGAACACAATATATACATGATATAATAAGATCACAACAACTCTATGGGAACAACATTGTCTTAATGTCAACTGTAACTACTGTCTCTATGAATGTAGGCCAGAAATCATATAAAAAACAACCAATTAAATAGATAAATTAAATTATTTAATTTTTTTAATCAATTGTACATTACGTTAAATAATTCATTAAACATTAATTATTTGTAAATTTAATTACAATAGAATAAGAAATAAAATTCATGACTTCCATGCATAACAAAATGAAGTCAAGGGCTTCTCATTAATATATTTTCAAAATTGCATCCGATAATGATCCAACCCCATGGGATGTATTTTTTTCATTTATTAACATTATCACATTAAATATTACCATGTAGAATAGGGAATAATCCTTTAATCGAAATAAAGGTATAATAACAAGAACATTCATCAAGCCTACCTATTAGGGAACTAAATGTTGATATAACAACAACCAAGCTGTCAACCAAAAAACAAATTCAAACACGAATCCAACATACATATTAATGGGTAATACTATATTCAACCGACTCCATAATCCCCAGTTTTCTCAATAATACCCACCTTTGTATCCTAATGTATCCCTCCATTGCATGTGTCACATGTTGGAACAACAACCAGACCACCCCACCCCACATATTGAAACATCCCTATAGGATCAACCATCATAGGAACACAAAATATTTGGGACTCTCTAACCCATATACCAAAATATCCCTCTAGGATTAACCATCCTAGGCACACATCACAAGAATCAGAAAACAAGCACATAAACTAGGCATTTAGCCCTAAACCAAGGAATCCAATAGTCCCAAAGAAGGAGTTATCATAGCTCCAAAGCACAAGGAACACAGACATTTAAAAAAACATGAAACTCATTCCCTCTAAGGTATTATCATTTATCACAATATATATTTTAATTTCATATTATATTAATTTATTCCTTATTCACTAGTTCAAACTACAAGGAACCTAACTGAAATTTATCCCAATCTATAACAAATGAATTAATAAATTTATTTAACATGACATCAATTCCATTATCGAAAATGAAAACATATGATTCAAATAGTTATTCAAGTATATTAACAAGTGGATGACCAATTCATTTAAAAATTATCACAAAAGAGAAACTACAACCCACCAGATTCATTAAATGAGTATATTTAATACTTTTTCAAATAAATCAACAATTACTTATGGATTATTGTTCATTACCAATTTCCATAAATAAAATCATGATAATAAACGAATTTAATATATATCACTCTCTATAAAAATATGATTCAATATGATATCGTTGTAATATACAACAACATCATCATGTGATTGATATCAATTCATCAATCAGGATCAAGTAATTTTTAGGTAATTTCATTGGGATACAAGTGAACTAATCATTCTAGGTCAAAGATTGCATGTAAATAAATATATAATTAATGATTACCCTGCCTTAAAATGGGTTTCAAATTTCATTTCAAGAGAGTGGATCAATACTATGGATCACACTAACCTATCCAACAATAACTACATCCACTAAATGATTATGCGCAACAAATGTGCAAATAATGACATAAAAAAATATTAGTAGATGGAGATCAATCTCCGTCAAGTAGAAAAGATAATAGTGAGGAAAATTAATGATGGTTCTAATTGAATAGAGATATAACATACCATGCACTAGATATGGATCACCATATATCTACTAAGGGATTATAGAGATCAATCCTAGAATAGGAATCCCCAAAACATTGATGTGGGGGTTTCTTGGTACCATAGATCTAGATTGAGAGCTTCTACAACCATACAGTTTGACACTCCTTAAAAGTTAAAATTGTTTCAAACATATATCAGCATGGATTTACATGACCTTTAATCCCCATTCAGGTCATTCATTTGTTAGGGTCCAATTTTTCCTACAAAATGTGTCACAATTTATGTTTTTTTAAGACTTGATTTATTACATGACATGGAAACCACAATATCATCATGTAACATAGCACATCACGAGATCTCCCTAACTCCATCATTTAGTAGGGGATCCCCTCCACACATCCTATGAACCTCCTATGAGCTACCAAATCTTCATAAATATTCAATGGTATGGTCTTCTTAGATCTAGTATTTCACATAAGTCCATTATATAATAGTTAATATAATATTATACTGCAATTTATTTATAATTATAAGATTTAATTAGTTTCTAAATTAATCCAAGATAAAGAAAATATAATACATTTTATATATGTGGTTAGTCTGAGTCCAACGCGTTGCTTCTATATTTGATATGTGACATTGTTTATGAATGTGATTAAAATGAAATAATTTAGATCACTAAAGATGTAATAATATTATTTAGATGATATAAAGGTGGATAATTAAATTTTATTATAATTTGGAAATGTTGAAAATTATATTTTTAAATTGATATATGTTGTGTCATAGATTTCATTTTCCACACCAATAAACAAATGAACATATCATTTTCCATTTAAAAAATTATTAGGAATATAATTTATTTTCATACTATTAGAAATATTTAAAATATATTATTTATGCATTAAACACTAATATTATAAATTTATGAGGAAATATTTTGAAAATATGTTCATTGATGTTTTGGAGATTCTTGATTTCATGTATTACTAGTGATATTTTCTTGATTCGAATGGTAAGGATGAAGGAAAAAAAATTATATTCCAAAATTTAAGATAAAATTTAATATAAAATATGATATTTATCTTATTTATTCTACATAGTCCAAATAAATTTGGTTAATTTTTAAAGAATAATGAAATGATATTAATGAAAAAAGGTGTAACATAGAATTTTAACTTCTTTATTGGATGTGTTTATTTTAAATTAAGACAAACAAAATAAGAGGTGGTTTTCATTACTATAATAACCTCTGGTATTTGGATTAAAATATTTTAGAGGAATTCAGTCCATTTTTGGTAAAATATTTGATTATAAGGGTATATGGGGTTGATGAGTGTTAATTTTTATTATTATAGTAGATATGAGTATCATTTTTGTAATAATATAAAAGGTAAATGAAAAATTTTAGAGGTTATGTGGATTGAATAACAATAAATAAAAAAGAAGAAATTTTTTTTTACAATGATCCATCCACAACTATACATTTTCATATATTTTCATAACATATCTGTATGAAATCTATTTTTAGAGCTGCCACATTTACCATTTTTTATGTGCGGTAACTAATATGTACCAATTTAGTTTACATTTAAATGATAATAAATAGCCCCTATTTATATTTTTTCAAAAATTGTAATATATGAAATAAATTATATAAAATTAAATTTAAATTGGTGAATGGTAATAATTATAATGATGGTTAACATATGCTCAAAAAAATTATGAATTTTTTTTAAGATTAAAAATATTTTTTACGATGAGAATTGTAATTTTTTCAGGAAATTAATTTAGATATTCATAAAATTATTAGATTAATTTTTCAAAAAATATATTAAATTCCACTTTTATTTAATTGAATATAGTGGAACATACCACCAAATATATTTATTTATCAATGAATTAGATATGAGTATTGTTCTTAGTAATAGGTCTTATAAATATGTAATTGAATTTTAGAAAAGGAAATTATATACACATTGATTTTGTATTTGTTCAAATTTTTTACATGTCATGTTTTTCTATGCAGTTTATGGTGAAAACATAAAATATACTTTATTTGTAATGAAATTTATTAAAGATTTTTAACCACAAATTAATTCATTGAAAAAAATATAAAATTTTCATATTAACAGAATATTTTAATTCAATATTCCAAAAGGTATTTTTGTTCAAATTCAAACTATAATTTTTAACAATTTTTTTGAATTATAAATATATCACCAAACTAATAATACATTCTTATTCTATAATATCTTCAAAAAAATTTAAAATATCTCTCTTATATTCTATGAATTAAATTAGTAATAAAATATTTTTGATATATCTTATTTAGTTTTATAAAATAAAAATAATAAATATTATGTTTTATAAAAAAATAAAATATTATTTATAAGGTGATGTTTTTGGTTAACTTTGACTAAATATTGATTTTTCTTAAATCAATATTAATTATATTGGAAATATTTTTTTAATTTACACATACATATCATAAATAAGATACTTCTATGACTACCAGAACATTCAATGACTACATTTATATAGTAATATTTATATTACAAATGTCATTCATGGTTATTTCTTTGATTGATCTGACTTGTAAAATATGTTACGTAATACAATTTTTTTAAATGTGAGTATTAATTTGAAAATTTATGGACTTACAATATAACCCAATGAAATAATTCTCTCTTCGGATTTTGTATAGATTATTAGTATAATGGAAGATAATTTTTTATATCTAAATCATCTCATATTTATTCCTCTACCAAAATATTATACAAAATAACATGGAATGGATGGATGGCCATCCTCCATAACACCTTTTCTCATCAATACATAATCTCCACAAGTTCTTCCTCATATGGAATATCATTTTCATGTATCATGGAATTTGATTTTATTATATGTTATGGGTATAATATTTATTTCATATAATGTAATAAATATAAGACATCATGTACTTGGGTAGGTTTTGTAGGTATTTTCAAGTGATGATGTAGTGAACTGACAATATCTATGACCTATAATGGACTGATATTCCTTGTGATGAGATTATAGTTAATTCTATATATCACACCCTTTTCCTATAAATAAAACCATATAAAAAACATGTAACTGACTAAAATATCTATATCAAATCGATGATAAACCATATAAATTTTTTGATGAATTTGATCTATTTTATTATATTCTTGAATGGTTTGAATAGCCTCAATTAATACATAGAGAAGGTCTTGTGTGATAAATATCCCCTCAATGACTTCCTTCAGCCTGTTGGAATCATATAACTACTTGGTAAAAAGATCCTCTTTGTTCTGGATTCTAAATGTGAAATTTTTTATATTTTTAAAATTATAACATTATTGGTTCGTCGTGTTGATTCAAAAATATTTGGAAATAAATTTCATATATTTTTAATATAGCATAATGAGATAGAATAATAAATTTTTCAAAATTATATCTAATGGTAATAAGTAATATTGATGTTAATCCCCATCCACAGATCATACTACATACTTTATCCAAAACAACTATGAAATAAATAGGTCTACATAAAATACAATAAATAGTTGAACTCCTTGAATCCATATCTCATTCATTCAGAATAACATAAAAATTTGGTCATGTGAGAAATCATTTGTGATTATGATAAAGATTAATGTTTATATAACTAAATCAACTAAAAACTAAATTTACTTATGGAAATTATACTTTTATGGGAATCCTAAAATTAATTAAATTATGATGTTTTTGTATTTCCATAAGTAAATAGGCAATAGTTGATTCATCCCCTCGTAATTATATTTTTCATCCTTATCATTTTAAAATACAATAAATTAATATGTATATTCTAAAATATCATTATTCATGATATCCCTCAGGATTATTTAATTAGATATATATATATTGATTCTCATCATGGATGAATAGTTACGTGTGAGCTATGTGAATCATTATATTCATACCTCATTTTATTTTTATTTATGTAGTTGATATCTATGTTATTTGATTTATATATCAAATATTATAAATATTAAATTATGGATGAGATTTTAACTTCATATATATATATATATATATCATTTTATTCATTCATGGATTCATTTAAATATTTGTCAATTGATAGATAAACGACAATTTTAGTGAGATATATTTCTCCTATTCCATTATAACATCATGATTATTCCTCTAAAATAGCATGAATATTTATTTTCTTCAACCAATATCATGGATACCATATCCTAATATTTCATACTGAGATTAGCGTCAGACATTTATTCCTTCCCCCTAGGGATTATTTATTAAAAAATCATATATAAATCATCTCATTTTTATAGATTAACTCATTTTATGTGAATAAATATGAATTTATATATTGTTATATATATGAATGATTGATTTTACTTCAGTAACAATAATGCAAATAAATTTATTAATTGATCACTATTACACTGTCCAATTAAATCTTTTCGAATATTTTATAATTTTTTATTATTTGAAATAATTAATAATAATATAGATTATAATTACATATAAATACTCATCAACTGAAATTTAATCTCGAATAAATATATTATATAAATATTTACCCATTATAGGGTAATGTATGTACGTGTAGATGACTAACCAATTCATTAGTTCTATAAACCTAACATTACAATCCGTTATTCAAGGGCCCATAACCCCATTTATTTTATCATGGTGAGTGTATTTTATATCTTAAATATGATTCTAACATAATATAAATAGTATCTAGATTTTCATAAAAGACAATAGATCTCAATTAATGATGTCAGTTTTTGAAATTATTTCAAAAATTCCATATTTGATGGATCAATAGACATTCCAAATCTTGTGAATACATGATCTAAAATGAATCAATTTTCTTCCATAATTCCCATTTTATATACATGGATTTTATTTTTTCATTTATTATGTATTTCTACAAAAATAATAAATTGTATTCATTAACAAACATTATCATGGAATATATTAGAATTACATTAATGAGGACAACCAAAAATATTATTTATAGTCTCTAAGGGATCTATTAAATGTATTCATGAGTAAGGAAGAGTAAATTATAATACCAAATTATATCACTATAAATTCAATATTCCCAAACCACATTATGAAATCTATCCTGGAAATAACACTCCACCAATCCCTTAAATGGATGAATTTAGAATAGGGAAATATTATTTACTAGTATTTAAATATAATGTTTTTATGGAAGATATAATTTATATGGGGTTTATAATACTTCTTTATAATCATTATTTTGTTATTATTCTTATAATAATTCATATGATTCATGTATAAATACATTTATTTCAAAATGGGGATAAGTTATACTTTTATTGAAGCAATCAGAGTTATAATACAATTTCTTATATTGTCCTATTATTTTCCACCAATTCATCCAATTCTATAGGATTTATTATATATAGACTCTGTTATATTGGAACATATCCATGGATGAAGTATTTTAAAAAATATACAACATGATCTGGGGGATAGATATCGTGTTCTATATAATATATTTATAAATCAACCAAAAAATAGTCATGTCACTAATGTTGAGTTAATCAATATTAATTTCATATATATGTCCCACATTCCATGATATCATAAAAAAAATATTGAAATTTTTTTCTGATAATTTACCATGACAATCATTTGGTTTATATCTTGTGGTAGTATTATTCATTATATTATATGATATATCTCTAAAATATAAATTTTAATGTGATATATGAGGTTAATGTCAATCCATATATAATATTATATTAAACATAAATTGTGGAAGAATAAAAATCTCCTGAGGAAGTGTCTTATAACAATAATATATCATTTAAGTGTTATATGTATTATAAATGGTCATCATTTATATATTTTTTTTAAAAAAGGTTGTGTAATATCCAATAAATTAAATAATGAATAAATAATAGTAGAAAAAATTCAGGATATAAAAAAATGAAAAATGAAAAATAAAATATGTCATCAATATCTCTTATATGTAGAATGGGTTCACCTTGTATAAAAATACATACATTACACAACACATACAAAATTATTGAATACAATTATCCTTATTACCCATGATTAAGGGATTGTTTGGTCATATATTATTTTTTTAGCTCTTGAAATATGGAATTCATTTTTAGTATTTCCAAAATACGTGAATAAAAATTATTTCATTTTATGTGGATCATTTGATTTGTTTTTTTACTATACTACTATGTTAATCATACACTTTGTATTTCATTGGAGTAATAGGTATATGTTTCATTACTTACCACATTTAAAAAACACCCTCTAATATATTCTAGAAATTTACTAGGTGATTTATTAAAAATTATTGTTATGTTTACAAGATATTATTAATCCCGCAATGTGGATTGAAATCATATATTTTACTAAGGAAATCCATACTGACACTTTTAGGTATAATTCTATAGAAATGTAATCTACACATATGATATAATATCATATAAAATTAATAAATATAATTATTTTTAAATTTCATTTAAAAATTTAAACATGATCACATTTACAATTCAAAAAACAATGAATTTATTTCTTATTTCTCTTGATTTCTAGCTATAAAATAAATATATTTTATAACACATAACAAATATTATACACAATTTAACAAATGTAGACCATATTCAAGATTTTTTCATATTTTTTATGTTGTATTATTTACAATTTGAATGAAAAAATATGAAAGGTATGTGATCAAACACTATGAAAAATATTACTCATTAAACAAATTAGGTTTAGATAATAAGAATAAGATAACACATTTATCCATACTTCATTATATCATTTATTAAATTAAAATTTGAAAACTTACACAATGGAATGAGTGTGTAAAAATATGAAATAAAAATATTTTCATATGAACCAAATTAAAATTAATAATGATAATAAATATTGTTTAATTATATAATAATAATAAATTATGGTCATAAATTCAAAAAATTAATCTTTAAATTGTCTTACAGGTATAAAAAACCACCACCCTCTCGTGACATTTTTTCCACAATACAATGGTCTATTATTTATGTTGGTTTCTTAATCTGATGTTCAAATACTTTCTCATGAGAATAAAATACTTTACCTGTTAACTGGATTATTACATTATACCCCCAAGTTGATATAAAAAATGATTCGCAAATCAAATCAATTATTCAGCACTTCCTGAAGAAACCCTAGTTGAAATTGGATAATATCTTTTCTAAATGGAATATCATAAAATGATTTTTATAATCAGTTAGAATAGTATTTATAGTCAATCTTATATAACAATTTATTAATTGTGGAATTTATTGAGTTTATAATAATCATTACTCCATCGGGGATAGCTATTTATATTTGGAAAATAAAAATTCATCCATTACGAAAAAGATGTTAATATTTTCACATTTTTGAAAAGATATGATGTTCTAATCAGTATTTATAATTCATATCCAATATGGAAATATAAAATATATTATAACGAACAACATTAAATGAAATAAAATGATAATATCCTTCAAAAATACATAATAATTCTCAATAAGAAAGGATGAGTGGATGATAAAAATACTAACATAAATTAGAAATAATTTTTTTTTCAAAATATTTTTATTAAATAATTTATGATTCAAGGTGTAATAAATATTTATTTATAAATGTGGTCTATGATATTTTTTATATTATTTAAAAAACTAATTTTAGACTATGAAATTAAAATATAATTGACAATAATAAATATAGATAAGGAATTGAACCAGCTCATTTAGAGGGGAATGATATTATATTAAACCACACTCAACATTTTAATGAAATAAATACAAAAATTACAATAATAAAATGTGAATTATTAGATTTATATAATGATACTTTTTATTTTTATAAAACAACTATTAGAAACATAGCTAATTATTAATCATTATGACTATAAAAAAATATTGATTAACACAACACAAGTTATTCATAATTTTAAATGAAATAAATTAAAAGGTAGAGCATGAATTTGAATTATAATATCAAATAATGTAATATATTTCATTACATAAATTTACAATGATTAAAATATGCAATATTTAAATTAAAATTTCTTCGGAAAAAAGAATCATGACTCAATGAAAGGAAATTGAGATGAATCACCCTACTTTAATTTATATATGTTTAATTGAAGAACCATAAAATGATGAATATTATATAGATTGTTAAATATAGTAAATCAAATGATATATCCGGATCAATGATACCCTTGATAAATTTATACAACACAACACAAAAATAGGTTGTAAATATGCTTTATATTTCATGGTGGAAAAATTTTGGTTACAATAACACTTGCCTCCAATTCTGCGTACACAAACATCTTCCAAAAACTAGTTTAATAGAAATATATAAAACTAAATAATATATAAATAATATTAATTTGTTCATTTATATATTTATGAACCTCAATTAGTTTAATTAATTCTATTTTTTTGTTTCTTATACATTATTACCATCATCTGATATATATTTGTTTTTATTGAATTCTTAGTACATGATTCATAATAGAGGTTAAAATTTATATATAATGGTTAAAATTTATTCACTAAAATAACATTAATTTCACATTAATATATATTTTTTAATTATTTATATTTTTTTAGTATCATCATTAAATTTTATGACAAACAACTGGTGATTGTAATTTTTGATAATCATGTTCAATTATGGTTGACATACTAATAAGAAATGATATTATAATAGTTATTTTTATTAAAAAATAATTATTTATTTAAAACATCAAAATATCTCCCATAATTATGGTTCTTATTCTATACAGGGTAATAGTTTATAGAGTTGGTCATGTCCCTAGAGAACATGAACCAAACTAGAAGAGACTATAATCTAAGAGTCAGTATTGTAAAAATGACTCAATTATATTAGAATCAGTATAGATTATGCATATTGAAATTTTGTTTATATTTAATGATTATTAATTATTTTATAAGGTGTTTTATTAAATAATATAACACTAGAGTGTAAAATTAAATATATATCTTTGATGGAGGTGAAATATCCTTGATATTCTTGGGACTCGTTTTTATTTGACAATGATTCAAAATATAATAATATATGGACTATAATATATTAATACTTAAAATGTTAAAAATATCTTATTTGTCAATAAATTGTACTTTTATGACCATAATAATGATAATTTTATGAATAATTATTATTATTATTTTTTGAGTTGGTATTTCATATATACTAATGTAGAAATCTTAATTTTTTAATAGTTTTTACAGATGTTGAAAATTTATATTCAATTATTCTAATAATATTTTCACATACATTTAAACATTATATAACCATATCATTATTTATTGATTCAGTTTGATGGGATATATGAATAAAATAATTATGATATCTCAATTGAGAATGATACCTCTCTCTCTTTGGGTGTTCTCATTGAGATAACATCATAAGGATCAATAGCTAGAATATTTGAAATGAAACTGTATTCTAGGATTTAGTGAGACATTGGATATGTGTCTAGGTTAATGTTTTGGTTCAGATAAGATATTATAATGTGTGGGGAAGTGGGTTGGATATGGGTTCCATTAATTAGTTGCAGTCATTTTATTTTTTAAATTTAACAATAAAATATAATGATAATAGATGTTTCACATTCAATTTATTGAACCATATCAAGAAATAAAATCATAGCACCTGATATGCATATGTAAAAGGGAATATATGAAAAAAAAATCATTAATATTAGAAATGAGAGAAACTAGTAGAGTATAATATACAATAATAAAATAAATAAATGACACTTAAAAATACACTCCATATAGATAAAACTGAATATTTATTAAATAAATATACAATCCAATTCTACATTCGACCATCCAGTACCACCATTAAAACCAATTTTGATGATGTAATCCAATAATATAAATTAAATGACTACATTATTATTTTCCATATTAATTCTTCATAAACATACATATCATAAAATACCTAATAGAAAAAGTAGTATTTGATCACTAATGCCTAGTAGGATAGAACCATTTAATCACTTAAATTTCAAAAACCATTTAATAGTTATCTATATAATTATAAATTAATGTTTATAATGAAATTTTAAAAATTTCCAAAAAAAATTATTAATTTTTAAGAGATTTAATATTCACATCTACCATGAATATGAAAATTAATTGATTTCAAGTAAAAATGTAATAATATAACTATTCAATTAAAAACCATATAATAAAAATATGTGAAATTAATCATGTAATAATATCATCATGTAAAAAAACCATGTATATGTTGGAATCTATGTAATCGTAATATATTCTTAGTTATAACGTAATTTTATTCCCTAGGAATAAAGTGAATCTATCTGACATCAATTAGTTGCACTATCTTTCAATATCAAAATAATAACCCCCAATGAGACAACATAGAATAATTTTTTCATATTTTCATACCTGAAATACTAAAATATTATCATGTCCACATTTTCAAAAAATGATTGAATAAAAATATCATCAATTATAAATTTAATTTTCATAAAAAATGAACATCTCAAAATCCTAAAAAAAATTTATAGAAAAACTAATCGTTATAAATTCCATCATTATAATGTGATACATAAATCTATTTTAATGTAAAACCCCATTAAAACCATTTTTCATGAAAATATGAAATAAATAAATCACTTTCTAATACCAAATCGAAGAATTTAACAATAATACTGGGAAATTCATTAGTTATATTTACTCTAAATAAACACTTACATAAAAAATCAATATTAGATCATTAATAAAACAATAAACTATGATTTGAGGATATATATATATATATAATGTAACAGAACATCTATCACTATTATATTGACATAAAATATATAGATGATGTGAAGCATCAAAACATAGTTTTGAATCAATGTATATAAACTAGATTTTATACACTCCCAAAAGTTGATATCAATAAGAAACAAGATGCAATACCTCTATAAAAAATCCAAAAAACCAATTTGGATTCAAAAAAATAAAACTGGATATATAATTTTATAAAATTATTATTGTAAATTATATTATATATGGGGAAGGTTTAAAATATATTAAAATATAATTAAAACCCTTAATAATTAATTTGCTATGATTATTTATTTTTGAAATCATCTCAATGTATTATAGGTGTGTGTTGAGGGTGAAGAAAATAAAAACATGATTTATTATTATTATTATTTCAAAAATGAGAAATGAAAAATGGTAAATTGGCATTACACATATCCAACCTATTAATATAAGGTTTTACTCATAAACTCATTGGGATATGATTAAAATACATTTGTAATGAACTATTCATCATTTCCCAGTAGGATCACCCTTTGGATAATCCATATGCATATTACTGGTTATCATTAAATAAGCTTTGAAAATGGGGTACTTCTTATGTTCTTTCAAGTCAAAAGGCCTAAAAACCATTATAAATATTCTAATACCATTATGTAATATATGTAAATATCCCTAACCCTTACTAATTATCCCATTAACCAGTATTCCTCTCATGTAAGTAATGATTTATCCATATTAAATAGTTATAAACGTTTCTTTATAAAGGTATAAGGCATTTACCATATTGTAGGAACTATTATTTATGTAAGGAAATGATTTATATGGAAAAATATTTAATTTATATTGATTCATGCATGTCGTGGGGCGTGGAAGAACAATATTTTATTTACCTAAGGATAGTATAGCAGTTGATCCTAGGTAGTCTCCCGAAAAAGGGTGCACACAAAACAAGGTCGTTACTTTTTGTTGGATTTGTGAAAAATATTGGTATTAATTAATTTGAATGAATTTGAGAGGGAAAAAAGCATAAATTTATTGATTTTAACAAATGATAAAGATGGTGATCGGATTGGGTTCAGCTGGACCTAGTGTTGGGCTATCATGGTTTCCAAATTTTATATATTCTTCTTCCTTAAACTGGTCAGAGATAGATTCATCTATCGAGTCCTATCTCTTCTTTATCCAAATAGATGTGATGATAATTTTCCTTTCTAAATCCTTATATTTGTGTATCCCTCTTCCAATGTGTTTAGGGTTGAAGAATGTCTCTTGATTAATTAGAGAAATCCCAGACCTGGAATTGTTGTTCCCTAATAAACAATGATTCTGTCATACAATCATACACACATGCATGAAAACCGCCGAGAAATCACCAACCAACACTAATCATGCTCCAATGTATACAGATTATAATTGAGTGGAGGGAGATGTGATCATCTAACAAAGAAATTTATAATTTCAGAATAAAAAACTAACACTACCGCATTTTGAATTTAATACATTATTATGAATTGAAACAAGATTAAGAAAGAAAAATATATTTGATTCATTTCAAGAACAAGAAATCAAACACAACACATAGGTCCAGCATCTCCACCTTCTGATCACACAAATGAAACTAACCCTCTATGTATGGGGTAAGCGATATGATGCAGGAGAGGAGGGTCATTTTAATGTAATGAAAAATAAAAGAAAGAAACAGAATGATGCTGAAGGATAATTTCCCCGAGTGTCCCTTGGGTTCCTCCCATCTCCAATTGTGGAGTCCAACTCCCCCCTCATCATGGCAGAACTCCTCTTTATATAGGCCAAGGGGGTTCCATTCCCTATTCTTCAAATTTATGATCTTCATAATTCCTGTTTAATATTTCTAGCAGATTCTATCCACCTAAAGTTTGATCATGTTCGGACAAATTAATGGCCGAATATTGCAATGATGTCTTCTATATAGATATTAAAAAATATTTTTTACGTTTCATCACAAAATTTCATATTTATCCTCCATGTTTGGCAAGAGATATGGTCAATTAAATCTAAGAATATATTCCAGAAGAATGTTTCCTTTTTTCCTTCCCTACAATTTTAGTATCCATGGCTCACCTTAAGGAGAGAAACTATCCAAGACCATAAACATCCAAACTCCCCATTTACTATTATTTAATATCGAATTAGAATCAACCCAATTTTAGGTGTGTATAACGAGTTATGAACAATTTATTGTTGTGGGGTCCACGGGGTCGTTCAAAATAATTTTCCACATTGATTGATTTTTTAGGACCCTTTAATGGATTAATTAAATCCTGGTCCAAAAATAAAAGATGAAGAACATAAATATATTAACCAAATAAAAATATAATCACATAAATTGGATTTATATTTTAAATGATATGCGTGAATTACCAAAGTGAATAAAATCTGTCAATATTTCTATATTAAGCAGTTTTCCAATTTTATCCCAAAACACATCATTAATTCAAAATTGATGTAATTTACTCAACTTGTTAAATTTTTATGGATTAAAACATTGAATTAAAAAAATGAAAATATTATCTCTATAAATTCCCCCACACTTAAACTATTCTTTTCCTCAAGCATAAAATCTCAGCATGGAATTCAAAGGGTACCAATGTCACCAATATTTAAATTTCAATGCAATAAAATAAAACAATTATCAATGTAAAATAAAATTTTAAAGTTCCGCAAAAAAATATCAATTTAATTTTCTATTTTTCATGGAAACATTTAATCCATGCATTTTACTTTTCCCCTTTTAAAAATGATGGAGCTTCTCCTTTCATTCATTCAAGATTCTCAATTTATTATTATTAAACATGCCAAATCATGATCTAACTATCTATTGAATCTTTTATCTCATCCCTCATGATAAAATTAATAGTTGATTTATGTTCATATCTTGATAACATCATCCTTATCCATAGGCTTGTAAAGTAACTAATTTCATCACTTTGTAAAGAAAAAACACACATAAAATCATGAGGACTTGCAATAACGGTTCAAGTGACTCTATGGTTGTGGGTTAGTGGGTAAATGATTGAAATAAATTAACGCCGGGAGTATGATTTTTGACTCTTATGTACAATACAGGATTAATAGAGTGAAAAAACATGATGAACCTCACTCAAATCCCCTTGAGAATGTGAAATATAGAACTACCCCCCCTTTTAATGACATGGCTCACTAGTCAATAAATGATTACATAGAATGGTATCATCCAAGTTCTCCATATTTTTTTTAAATCTCAAAAAAGGCCCAGCTTTATTTTCTTTTTTTAAAGCTCCAAAAATCCACAGCTTTATTTTTTATTTTTATTCACTTTTTTTATGGAGAACCGAATGAAATGAAATAAGCATAATGAAATGATGACTCATGCCCAATTTTCCAATAATACATTTCCCAAAATTATGACGCACACCTTACACCACCCAAACATGATACATACCCCAATGAATGCACACTAAAGGCCCCTCCCCCACACTCAAACTTGAAATATTCATGAAAAAATACTAAGAGAGTGGGAAGGTAAGGAAAAATTGTCTTGTAATGTGGATTAAACCTATAAGGCAATTCAGGGCTTCTATGGGCTAACGAAGGATTAATGAAAGGGTGGGTCTTAGGTAAATATGTGGCTAGCCAATGTAGTGCCTCAATCATTTTAAATGTGTTTTTGTATTGTCATAGCTTTGAAAAGTTTCAATACAAGTTATAGTAGGTGGCATGTCCCAAGATCACTCAAGAAATATTCTCAAGATAAAATAAGAAATATTTGGTCTAGAAATCCTCTCATGAATGGGAATATTATATTGGACAATCACTTATGTCATGATTAATAATAACAAATTAATTCTCATGAATTTGAGGAATTCAAAAACGAAAAATTGAAGGGAGATTTCATTTACATGAATCAATTAATTCTCTCAAATCATGAGTCCTTATTTCAATATCCTTACTTCACTTTAATTATCCAATTATCCATTTAATCATTCAATCTCATTAACATTGAAATTTAATACATGGAATCACAATATTCCTATGAAACTCATGTCTCATAGATAAGTCAATTAAAACATGAATTCAAGCATGGGCATGCATTTTTTAATTAACTCATTAAAAGACAAAAAAATGCGGGGAATAAATTTGGATAATATAGAATTGAAACTATTACTCCCCTTTCAAATGGATGCGTTTCTTCATGACGTGTAATCCCACTTCAGCCTCTTAATTAGTGGAACTGAAATATAATAAAGAAAACAATTGATAGTGCGGGCATGTTCAATCATGATGGTCAATGACTAAGAGAACAGGTGGACAATGTGGGAAAATGTGGGCTACCTCCTAGTAGCTCTTTTGTTTAATGTCATTAGCTTAACTAATTTTTTTTATATTTTTTAAAAATATTAGTCTACAAGATTCCTTTCCCCACACATAATTGATGTAGTGTTCTAAAATCATGTAAATTGAATTTTTGTTTAAGAATATTTGAAAATGAATCATAAAAATCAATTAAATATAAAGGAGAGGTATGAACTGATAGATTTTATTTGATAAACTGGTTGGAGGAGTCTGATCTTCTACACTGGATATTTTCTATATTCTGGTAAAGACATGTTGTACCAACAAGAGAATGATTTGTTTCCATGGATACCACAAAACTCGTAAAACACTTGAAATCTTGTTCTTTTGTAAAGGTTTTAAATCTTTCCGGATATTTCTTTCTTCCTTGTTGCAATGTGAACATAACTCATTTTAAGGGGTTCTGGTGTCCTTTGAAAATTAACCTCTTCTCTTGAAGAAGGAGATTGACCCTCATTTTTCTTTACCCATACAAACCTGGTCTGGGGTTTTTCCTCTTTTTCTTATGATCCACTCTTTCCATTGGTTTGAGAATATCCTTTATACTCTTCAGTTTTACTAGGGGTTTCCTTGATCTTCTTCAGCTCATGTTCTATTGCAAGGCATGTGGAATTATTCTTAGCTAGTTCTTCTTCCATTGTAGAAAGTTTCTTCGAGAGATCTATGATAATCATTTCATGTTCGGCCTCCTTGAGATTATACTTCTTGATCTCAACATCTTCTCCTGAATTTGATTCCCCAACCTCTTCTAATAAACTATCCGAGAATTCTAATCTTGTCTCTTCTAAATTTTCAGTAGGTTATTTTCCTTCTTTGTGGTTGATTTCTTTCGGCGATTGAACATCTGACAAATTATTCATGGATTCGAGTATATTGAAATGCACTAGACTACCTCTGAGCTTTATTGAGAGTGTTCCCTCGTGAACATTGATGATGTTCTTTGCAATATTTAAGAATGGTCTCCCCAAGATGATTGGAGATTGGGCAGGTGCTAGGTCTTCCTCCATGGTAAGGACATAGAAGTCCATAGGAAATATTAATCCTCTCAATCCTACCAGTACATCTTCAACGAATCCAGCTGGGAAAACAGGGGATCTGTTTGCTAATTGTACCACCAATTGAGGTGGTTTCAATTATCCAACCTACAAAAAAGAAAACACTGAGTGAGGCATCACATTTATCGAAGGTCTAAGATCACATAGTGTATTAGTAATATTTAAAGAACAGATAGTTCAAGTAATAGATAAAGTCCTTGGATCTTGACATTTTTGAGTTATTGGTGGTGTGATCAATGCTGAGACGCTTCATCCTAAGTTGATTCTTTTATTTCCATCCAACCTATTCCTTTTAGTATACAAATCCTTCTGAAATTTTTCATATTTAGGGATTTGTCTGATTGCATCCAGTAGTTGGATGTTAATCTCAACGTTTCGAAATGTTTCTTGAATTTCCCGTTGAATTTGTACTTCTTCACCCTTCTTTAACTCAACCAATGTTGATGGGAATGGTGCTGGGATATCCTATTTGTCCCTTTGTTGTTTTTTAAAAGGTGTTTCTGCTCTTTCCATCAAAAACCTTGTTCTTTCTATTTTTTTGTATACTCCATCTTTTGGTTGGACATGACGAGCTTCAGAAGATTCCCTGGAATCATCCTCCTCATTTTTTTCTGGTGGTGTGAGCTCCTTCCTGCTTTGGGTGGTGATTTCACTAACATTATCCATTGGTTGAGAATTGTTTGTAAGGGAATTTTACCTTGGTTCTTGGTGAGATCATCCATAATTCTTGTAAATTGATCAACTAACTTTTCAATTTTTTGTTCTAATCCCGCAACTCTTGTCTTCAGCTATTGATCTTCAGTTGTCGGTGAACTTGTGGTTGGTTTCTCATAAATCTTTCACTGGAAATGTGGCGGTTTGAAAGTTTTTTGTTGTTGGAAGGGATGCTTATAAGTTTATTGGAATTCTATCGGGTTCTAATATTGCTGCTGAAAAGGTCTAATGGCTTGGTTCTATTGAAACTCATACCCTGGTTGGGTTTGCGACTGGTATTGCCTTTGTTGATAGGCTGCAACAAAACTTTCCATCCTCTGCACTTCTAGACATTGATCAGTGTAAAGAGAATAAGAAGAGCATAAACCACATACCTGATTCGGGCCTTGTTGTTATTTCACACGATTCATAGCTATTTGTCTCACTAACCTGGTGAGTTCAACCATTTAATTTCTAATTAAATCAACTGAATCATATGTTCTTACCTCATGTATTCCTATGGTGATCATACCTCTGGTTCCGAACTACTGTGAATTTTGTTCATTCTTTTCAATCATTCCTCTTGCATCCATTGGTGACTTGTCAATCAAGGCTCCCCTAGATGACGCATCTAGCAAGTTTCGATCATTATTAAGCAATACATGATATAAGAAAACATTGAAATGGTGTACTTTTATAGTATGATGTGAAACAATGACGCATAACTTCTTGAATCGCTCCCAATACTCGTAAAGTGTTTCACCAGTTGATTGGCTAATGTCATAGATCTCTATTCGGATAGGTGTGCTCCTGGATGTGGGAAAAACGTTTGTATGAAGCATCTTTGAAGATCTTCCTAGTCTTGGACTTCTCCTGGTTGTAAAATATACAACCACTCTTTTGCTTCTCCCTCGAGTGAGAAGGGGAATGCCCTCCACTTCACCTATTCTTCTACAACACCTTGGGGTCTGCAGCTGGAGCACACATTTTTAAATTCCTGGATATGCCTATTGGGGGGCTTCACCTATAAGACCAGGGAATTTATGAAGAATTTGAATCATGTTAATGCGAAATTCAAAATCATTTTCTAAGGTAGGAATAGTTAGTTGATTTTGTTGGTTAGAGAATTGTGGGGCGCAAAGATCGCATAATGTTTGGTTGGGATTTCCATCAATTAGAGGTTCAAAGTGATCAATGTATATGTCACTTTAATCTGTAAGGTTAATTTTTTCAACTCTAATTTCAAATTTTTCTTTTCCAATTGGGTTATTGTTATCTCAATTTCGGGGTCAAATTCAATTAATATTTTTTTGAACTATAGTTCATTCAAAAGATATAAGAAAAAAAATGTTTTTTTAAATGTTTTCGAGGAACTGCCTCCCAGGAAATGGCACCCAGTTTGACGCTCACCTATCGTGGGGCGTGGAAAAAAATATTTTATTTACCTAAGTATAGTCTAGTAGTTGATCCTAGGTAGTCTCCCGAAGTGGAGTTCACACAAAACAAGTTTGTCACTTTTTGTTGGTTTTCTGATAAATATTGGTTTTAATTAATTTGAATGACTATCAGAGGGACAAAGAGCTGAAATTTATTGATTTTAACAAATGATAAAGACAATGATCAGATTGGGTTCATCTAGACCTAGTGTTGTGCCACCATAGTTTCCAAATTTTATATCTTCTTCTTCCTTAAACTGGTAAGAGAGATATTAATCTACCGAGTCCTCTATCTCGTTTGGTTAGATAGATGTGATTATAATTTTCATTTATAAAAACTTATATTATTCTATCCTCCTTCAAATGTGTTTAGGGTTGTAGAAGGTCTCTTGATTAATTATATCAATCCCAAACCTGGAATTGTTGTTCCCTAATAAACAATGATTCCGATATACAATCCTATACCCATTCTTGAAAACCACCAACCAATCACCACCCAACCCTAATAATATTTCACTGTATATAGATTATAATTGGTTGGAGGAAGATGTTATCATCCACAAAAACAATTTATAATTTCTCAATCAAAACCTAAAACTACCGCATTTGGAATTTAATACTGAATTATGTATTGAAACCAAATTAAGAAACAAGAATAATTTTGATTCATTTCAAAAGAAATTACTGAAACACAACACATATGTCCAGCCTCTCCTCTTTTCGATCACTCAAATGAAACTACCCCTCCATGGATGGGGTAAGTGAGATGATGCAGGAGATGAAAGACATTTTAATGTAATGAAAAATAAAATAAAGAAATTGAATGATGCTGAAGGAGAATTTCCCCAAGTGTCCCTTGGATTCATCCCATCTCCGATTATGGTGTCTAACTCCCCCATCAGAAAGGGTAAACTCCCCTTTATATAGGACAAGGGGGTTCCATCCTCCAGTCATTAAATATATGATCTTCATAATTCGTCTTTATGATTTCCAGCAGATTCTGTCCACCGAATGTTTTCCCATCTTCGGCAAATTTAATGGCCGAGTTTTGGAATTATTTATTCTATAATGATATTAAAAAATATGTTTTAAGATTAATCACAAAATATCATATTTGTTCTCCATGTTTGGTACGAGATATGGTTAATTAATCTTGAGCATTTATTCCAGAGGAATGTTACCTTTTTCCTTCCCCACAATTTCAGCATCCATTGGTCACCTTAAGTGTCGAAACTATCCATTCCCTTCAACATCAAAACGCCCCATTTACTATAATTTCATATCAAATTGTAATCACCCCAATTTGAGGGGTATAGACCGAGTTATGAAATATTTATTGTGGTGGGGTCCACGCGGTCGCCCAAAATATTTTTCCACATTGATTGAATTTTTAAGACCCTTTAATGGATTAATTAAATCCTAGTCCAAAAATAAAAGATGAAGTATATAAATATATTAACCTAATAAAAAAGAATCACATAAATTGGATTTATATTTTAAATTAAATGCGTGAATTACCAAAGTGATTAAAATCTTTCAATATTTCCAAATTAATCAGTTTTCCAATTTTAGCCCAAAACACATCATTAATTCAAAATTGATCGAATTAACTAAACATTGTCAATTTTTAGGGATTAAAACATTGAATTACATATAAAAAATTATGAAAATATTATCTCTATCAAATATAAAAATGTATTATTAATTAAAACATAACAACAATATAATGTCCAGTTAAAAACATAAGTTGTAAAAATTAACCTCTAAAACATCTAAACCCTAACAAAACACAAGAAAATGAATGTACATGGAAGAAATGGTTCAGAGATTACAATTATTTCAACTATAATACATATTTCTCCTTGAACTATATCATTATTTTTCAATTATAAAATGAGAAGGCCACTATTAAAAAATCAATGATTACCTCCCCCATGCCTAATGGATATCAAATTTGGATGTCTATAGTGCACAATCCAAATGGAATTATTTTCAATCATAGAACAGTGTCTTGGATATCCATAATCGAAATAGTTTTTTAAACCATAATGATATCATGATCAATATAAAATATTGAATTTAATCAAATAGAAAGGCATTGATGGATAAATCGTCAAAAGGGTAATATGAAACACATCATGAATTTATTTCATGAAGGTTTCCAAGTACAACATATCTCAGTGAAAACATAACATTCATACCCAACTTATGATGTACAATATATATATAATTTATGATAAAATCCCCCATCATCATTTGAAAACACTATCAGGTTATGAATTCTATATGAATATGATATATTATGTCACTCATAAGTCACTAGACACATTCAGGTAAACAATACCTTTTCCATCATGTCATTAACACGTCTTGGTCCAACCTAAATACTCTATCCCTACTCAACACATCACAATAATGATCTATATAGATAAAAATAAAATTCTTATATAGATTCAATTTAAATCTATCCATAATTACTATTTATTATTTATTTTTTACATAATGCATATACTTCTCCCATAAACTATTAAAATTTATCATTCCCTCGTGTATCATATCATTATTATTTTAAATATATCATTTGTCCACACATTGTTCTATTGGTGATATAACATTACTAATTTAATATTGTTTCCCTACACTTCATTCAGATATTTCCTATATCTAGATGTAATATTTGGGCCCAGTTAGAAAAGTTATATAAGTAATAAAAAATATTGTCACATACTCTTGGATGTATGGGTGTTTAACATCTTCAACATTCATAATATCATTAATATAAATAAAATTATGTGATTGTAAAATCCAATCAATGAAAAGTTAATTCTCATATATCCCACTAGTATTATAAATTTATTAAATTTTTATTTCTTCAGATATCTCATCACACATACACACTAAAATTATTAAAAGTCTAAAACTAACATTTATGTCACTAGTTTTACCTCTTAACCTCATGACATGTAAACATTCGGACATGAAATTTATTGTTTACCACATGAACCATTAACACCAATACCAATATCTCATATCATTATATATCATAGTACACCCTATCTTCATTGACCATTTTAATATATTTCCTATATCTATAATCACATTCCACAGTGTAATCAGTATAACCAACATCCCTCGAAAATAAAAAATAGAAACTAGACACTTATAAAAATCATCTAATGTCTCCCCATTGTTGAGGATTTTAACAGAAAAATAAAAATATGTTAAAATAACTATTTTAGATGTATATGATCATAAAATTATGAGTAATGAAATTTCTAATAACAACTATCAACTTGCCACTCCCACTCCAAAAGTCATCTCAACACACATAATAATCATAGACAATTATTTAACTAATTCATACATGGATACATTTAATTACTTCATACTCAAATAATTAGGGACCATAAAACAATTACAAGAGTATATTCAATATCAATCTAAAATTTTTATTGATATATAAGAAAATATATTATCAAATGTTCCTATCTCTCTGAATGAAATTATATTTCATTGCCTAATGATCGATGTATACCATAATGTGTTCCCTAAGAGATATCGTGACCATTTTTTCTGATTATGCAACCTATCTTATATCTCAAGTCCATGAGAATGATAATTATTTAGTAGGGGGAGAATTGGGGAGATCTATAGTCCATCACCATCATTTCATTCATCTATACACAACCCCAAACATGTAGCATGGTCAGGAAAGAAAACAACATATTTGAACCTAGTTACAAATGAATCCGAATTAAATATAAAATTAATATAACCTTTAGAAAATAAAACGATCATTGTAATTTATCCCTACACACAAACATAAAACCTAATGTTTTTACTCTATCATGAAATATTATATCTTATTGAAATCCGAAACAAAAAACGAATAATAACAATATCAGACATAGAAGAATTAAATTTTGAATATGTTCCTTGGTTTGTTTAGTGAAAACTCTAGATAAATATTTTAATGGTCATTATTGATTCTGCTTTTTTATATAACATGATTAAAAAATATCACATTATGATCTAAAATTCACATATTAATTTCTTTCTATTGCGAATGTGTATCAATATGATTCTGGGAATGATATCATATTCATACCTTTCATCCTCTTTCAACATGAAGTACATGTGATTATCATATCAAAAACAAAAATTGAATGTGCCCAAAAATAGAAAACTGATCATGTAAATTAATTTAATAAATACCATAGTATCAATATTATTCAAATGGCATAATCAAAAATAATAAATAAAAAATCCATATTTGAACAATATTCTTACAAATATATTTTTCTTGAACTATTAATTGAAGGATACTGATAAAAAGTCAACAATAGAAAACATTTTGATCATCTATGTGAATAAAAAATTTAATAAATAATATTAATGTTAGATTTATTCATAGTGGTCACATGATTATTCTTTCATTAATCAATTCAATGCATATAGATTCTATTTTCATCCTTACCCAAGAGAACGAGTTATATTTTTTTGATAGATTAGTTAGAATATATCTCATTAAAAAAAATTAGAATACATTTTTATCTCAATTACCTTAGTTAGATACATGTAATATTAATGTGTTTTAATGGTAATCAGACTAGAATGAATGTAAATAATAAACATGACCTATTTATGTGTATTTATCACTGAAAAATTATTATGAAATACCTTAATGAATGTACACACCATTGTATGATGTTGAATACTCAAACAAAGATCATCAATGTCAGGAAAACATAATTATGACTACCAATAGATACCTTGATAACATGGAACAAACTACCCCAATATCCATAATATAAAATTTAATTCACCTAGAAACACATAAGATACACAACCTATTCTGATCTTATCTAGGATACCTTGGTAATCTGATTCAAGATATTTCAATGTCATAACCTTAAGCAAGATATCAGTCCCAATGTGTTGGAATCTAGCACATGGAATCAAAAAATATAAAATTTGTAACGGATTTTCTCTAAAAGTGAAGAATATGAAGATATATATTAGTATACTTAATATTTGAAATGTAAATGTTACCACGAAACCAAACTGGTGTACAAAAACAAAAATTTCAAATCGTCATATTAAATAATAATATACACGATAAACATGGTCTACAAAATTTCACTAAATAGCATGCCGTGAAAAATAAAAACATATAACTACTCTAGGAGGATCATTCCCATTTCAAAGTCTTATAATAAAGAAATCTACAATTCCTAGTAGGAATGGTATCTTTGACAAATAAATTCATTTAGTGTCTCGCAAAGTATTTCCTTATAATATTCCATAATAATCCAGTAAATAATGTATTCTATAAAACAAAATATGGGTCATGGTGATACAATTTTATATAAATAATAAAACATTATTTCCCATAAAATGATGTAAAAATTTTCAAATAATGGTTTAATAATTTTATATATAAAATAGTTACTATAAATGTACTAGAATTGGGGAAATTAGTTTCATTATCAAATACACACATATATATATATCAAAATTATCCCAGTATAAACCATGTTCATCTTTCCTTTAGTATATTAGTTCCAAGTTATACAATACTGACAATATCATATCATTTATTAGAGAAATGATTGTTCATGTCCCTCAGGCATAAGATGAATATGACCCATCAATGTCCCACAAGAGATAAGATCCACTAATCTCGGATTTTTTAGTGTTTTCATTGTAAATTTGTTTAAATTTAATAACCATCCTAGTATTCCTATCCAAAATAACCTAAAAACTATCAAGGATATTACTTTCTCAACAAATCAATTAAAAATGAGAAAATAATATCATTTGAAAAACACAATCATCATTCACAATTAAATTTACCATATATCAATTATAAATGTCAATTCACCTTGAGAATCAAAACATTGTATATTCATAAATTCATGTCTCTTCATGAAATACCAAATAATAATATTTTATCAAATCTATTAATTTCATTTTATAAAATCAATAGTAATTTAATTTTTTAATTTCAATAAATTTATAACCTAGAAATTAAATTTTAATTCTATTAGAATTGTTGTTTAACCAAAAAAAAATTCCATTTAAAAATAAAATTTGAATTAATCTAGAATTTTTTTTCATAATTTGGATAAAATTAATTATAAATAAAATAACGGAATAATAAAAAAGGCCTAATTTAATGACCAAAATTTTGTTATTAAATCATGAAGCACACTTCCTATACTGGGGACTTCGAAATTAGAATTATGTCAACAAATATTTTGAAATAACACCCAAAATAATGATGAAAAACAATTCGTTTACATATGTTAATGATGTGATGATATTAAAACACTATGAAGGAAATAAAAAAATAGAAGGACGGAATGGACTACAATATATCCACATACAAGAGATGAATAATTTCTTCCATTGAGGATCTTATTCCTCAAATATGGGGTTTATACAGGCTAAAAGGGTTCTTGAGAGCCTCCAAGGCCAACGATTTAGAGATATCTCTATTTTAGATTGAGCAGGAATTTTAATGATGGATCTTAATTTTTTTAAAATGATTCTAACTAAACTTATCCTTTATGGATTGTTATCTAGGAAGGCCAATAATATTATACAATTCATGAATCATAAAAATAAGCCCCATTATTGGGGTTCTTGGTTTCAACTTTATGGGGGAACTATTTTTTAAACTATGTCCCAACCGTACAGACCCCACCAATTCATTGAATAATGGTTATCAATGGGTGGGTGACCATTTTGGGGAATCCATTTTCCAAATATAGATATCCCAGAAACCTAGAAAAACATTATCAATCAAGATGAAAACATCCTATAAAAAATCCCATCCAACTAATTAACCTGGTGGTTTGATGAGTATATTAAAAATAGTAACATGAATTTATAACTTTCCCACTATGGAGAATTTCTATATCGAGAAATCCTCTCAAGAGGTTTCCCTATAAAAAAGATGGGGCATCTTATCCCCCATAATTTCCACCCTTTATAATGTCTTGTGTGAATAAAAACCTTACTACCATAAACAATTACTAGAAGGATCACCCTACAATGATAGTCATTGGTTTTATAGCCAACTAACGAAGACAAGTTCATAGTATTATATAAATCAGGCTCAACATAATGATAACTCTATCTAAAAACATAACATGGAATAGATAGATGCTTTCAAAACCGAGAGACCTAACACATGTAATGTATTTATTTCAACTATGGTGGATGTGATAAATGATAGGAAAAATTAAAAACCCTCTCAATAGGCTCAAAATGACCTAGAATACGAGAATCAAGATTCCATTTCATCCCAAGAAGTCGATGAACTATATATGGAGAAACATTTAGGAACACCTAGTCTTCTATATAAAACATCAAACGTTTGTGATGAATATAATCATAATAATTACACAGTATTTTTTCTATTAAAACTTCCTTAATAATCTATTTATTCATTTTTGACATCAGTTCTACTTTCTGGGTCAATGAAAGTAACATTCACTGATCAATGACCAACAGAATAGATATTTAAATTGGTTAGCATAAATAATCACAAAAATTTCCATTCATATCACAGAGTTTCAATTATTGTTATATGTGAGCTCAAATATTCCAAAATTACAATCCCATTAACCACTGAAATTGATGATGTAGGAATAGAGCCTATTTTAATGAATTGTTAAATTACTCATTTTATGGACATTCATCCACTGATGATATGTCATGTTCAAAATAAAATTATATCACATGGATTCCTTAAGTCTCACAAAAAAATCAGAGGTAATATATGGATCATTATCAAATACTATAGTTGATGGAACTCCATACCAATGAAAATTATGATTCACATTTTAGTTCAGTGACTCCCCATTATTTATTTTAACCCAAATGGGATGAATATTAGGAAATTTTTCCTTCATTATATCCACAAACCATGTAACATTCTTCTTTTTCTATGTACATATAATCCCAACCACAACCTCTATAGAAATAATAGACCATGTCTAAATTAAAAAATAAATTTGTTGAAGAATACCTGAACGTATATGATTTTTTTCATTGAAATATTTTCAATTATATTATTATTAAATAATGTCAATGATGTTTCATCTCATACATAACTAGAGGAATCATTGGTTGATATTGGAGAAAATATTTTTTTTACCTTGGGGAAACACCAACTGAGGATTATTGATTTCAAATGTCACATAATTATTCATATGTTATAGAACAAAAAAACAATTCCTAAATCATAAGGCAAACCCTATGGAGAACAATCATTTGGAAATGGTCTCTATCAAACTGAATACAATGTTTAGAATGACACAAAATTCATCATCAAGACATTATACTGGAATAATCATCCCATGGGTAGATAATTTCAACTGAACACTATCCAATAATACATAATACTATATTTCAGAGAGTCCAAAAATTTATCTTTGAAAGGTATCAATCACATCCCAATAAATATATGTGTTTCCTGGATATATTTTTTACAATTTTTTTATTTTTATTTGTGTATTTTAATGAGTATACTTTTAATTTTTGGAATATTTTGAGTTGATTTATGTTTTGTGTTAGGAAAGAATAGATTCATGAAAACGGAAATGAAAAGTAAAAGAAAATGATACGAACAACCATTTTCACTGCTTTACTTCACATGTGGTGCGACGCTAAATTTTCAAGAGGAATAAGAGATGGAAAATTGAAGAAAAATTAACTATACGTCATAGACCACAAGTATACACCTTGGCCATTTCAAGTGGAATATATTTTAACTGGTCATGTCATGAAGACTATAGACATCATGAAAGACCAATACATGTCATGTAATAGAAGTACACATCCTAATAAAAGTGAAACAGTCAATGTAGAACCCACAAATATGATCCGGTAGATGAAAAACTAGATATTTGGTACCTGTCGTTTACCAAAAGTACATCTAGTGTACTCGTCAATGCATAGAAAAAAATAAGTGACACGTGCCACAGGTTTTGGTCACGGTTTCTTATATATAAAGTCCTCGGACAAAAATAACAATTCAATATTGGGTAGATATATCCAGGAATCATCAATGGACTTCCACCAGAACACATTTGATGATCTAGTTATGGTCTCCACCTCCATTCTTCCTCAGGTACCCAGGTTTCCCGCATCTATCATGAGCGAGTAGTTCAACACAGTCATTTGACGTGATTGTTAGAGTATTTGTGTGTAGCGATTATTTTCATTTATCTTATTCAAGTTTTGGATTATTTATACTTATTATTTCAATTCCATAACTCCTTAATTTTTCTAATTCAATGCCATTTCTTGTGATTTTAATAATATTATATAATTACACCAATTAATGGATTATTTTTATGTGTGATCATTATGCAACATAGATTGATTATGATTAAACATATTTTTGGGATACTTATCCGTGTGATTGAATCTAGTAGATGACTATTACGATCGATAATTGACTTTTTTATTAATAAAGAAATGAGCAAAAACCCAAAATTCAAGTGGTTGTCATGGGAGTCTAAAATTATGTAGCTAGTAGATGACTATTCTAATGGTCTAATAATATGAATCTGACATTATTAATGACCAAGTATCCATACTATAATAACCAACATGTTCATTATTATAAATTCATCTTGATCTAACTAAATGTCTTATTATGGTTATATAAAATGTGAACATAATTGGTTTTATGTTTCTGGATTTTAAAATATCGTTAAAAATTGGGACAGTTGCTAATATAGTCGTTGAACAATGATCACTTGATTAATATAAATATATGTTTTTAACAAATCCAATTTACTCAGACAATGAAAGAGATGGACCCACATAGTATACTTGACCCATGAGAAGCCCATTTGTCATGTCTTGAAAATAAGGTGGCGTCATTTGGATTCTCTCATAACCTATCCCAATAAGATCTTGAACACATTAAGCTTGAGCAGAACTGACTACGAGAGAAGTGGAAGTTAATAGAGATTACCACCTAAGAGATTTAATCTGAGTCACCCTAATAGTTTGTCACCATCGCACCCCATACCCTTTAGTCTTGCGTGGGTTTTATAAGGTTTTATGTAACAAGGCCATAGAACTATAACTATTTACATTATTTTTGTATAAATAATGTTTATTCATTTTATTATTGTTACTTTGTAAATAATTTTTAAATCACAAATAGAATTTTTAGTTAATATTCTACTAATAAATATATTTTGATGAATTAATGGATTTATAAATTAAATATTATTTTAATATAATATTATTATAAATAAATTACTTTTTATTATATATAAATGATTGTATAATTTTATGAATGCAATTTTAATTTTTATTAAGGTTTGAAAGCCATTTTTGTCAAAACACGTGAATTTTCAATAAATGTCAATTTTATTATTAAAAGTTATAATTAACATACATACAAAATTATTTAGATAAAATGAATATAATTTTTGGAATCAGGATGCCAAAATCATAAAATGGTGAATTTTTCAAATTTTTTGAGGTAGTCAAATTTTTGGGTAAAAATTAAATAACATTTAAATATATAATGTGTTTTATGACATCATAATGATTCAATAGTGATGTAATAAAATTATATAAACATTATGTTCTGAAAATATATGTTTTATCATTACAATTATTTTATTTTAGATTTTTTTTATTTTACAATGCTTTAGAAGACACTCCATGACTTATAAAACATTTTGTCTTTTTAAATTGTTTTCCTAGATAGTGTGACTCATCTCCAAATAAAAAAACCTATTATTATAAGAATTTAGGCCATTGGCCTTATAAAATATAGTTTTCCAATCCACTTTGGAAAATTACTTGGGAAAAAACCATGGTTTGGATTGTGTTTTTTATTAGTTTAATGTGAGTTGTCCCAAACCAAAATATTAATGAGTTCCCTCGCCTTCCCTTTATAAACCCACCCAATCTCCCACTCCCTATTCACTCAATGCCTCTAAAGTTCGACCAAACCCTTCCCTCCTCTCCCTAGAATCCTACCATGGTGACCAAAGCTCACAAGAATTCTCTCTCTAGCCAATCCCAAGACATTGGGATCACACTTCCATGTATGTGATTATTTCCTTTCTCTTTTTGTCCAAGTTTCTTAATATATTATGGCCTGTTATTTTCAATTATAAATGTTGAAGTATGATTTCACACCTCCCCCATACTGTCCTCTTTATTTTTTTATGATGGGAGACCCCTTTATCTCTTAATGATGCCTCCCATGTACAGATGTTACCATGCCGAAATTCGTTGAGAAATTTTCATCTCCTCTTTTACATTCATGTAATTATTTTGTATTGCATCTAAATTCCATTATGTTTGATGGGACATGTATCTATATGAACTCATTACTTTACATTCCATTTATATAATATGAGACACCCTTTTCACTCACTAAAACCATTTTCATGAATCCTTACGTCACGTAGTTATGCTGTCGAAATTGCACCGCATTTTTCCTAGCCAACGTCATTGTGTAGTGAATAACATAACCATGTTTTTATCAAGGATATTCACCTTTATAAAAATATTCATATTTAATGGTATATTCATGTATTTATTCCATATTAATTAATTGTGGAATAAATTATGATGTTGACTGATTCCATGATCCATGTGGCACACTTATGAATGAAATGAAATGTTTAAGAAGGGTGAGCCCTAATAGTTCTCCAATGAATTGGGTAAAGTTTACTATCATGATACGACATGTTCCATGGGAGTTGAATCATTATAATTTATGTTCAATTAGGTTTTACTCATGGTCCCTGTGCAATGAGCCTTGTCTCATGCTAATTTCATGTTAAGTGTTATTGCCACATTTCCATGTTATGATTATCATGCTTTATCATGCCCTTTATGTTCATGTTTCTCTTGTCATCCATTAATATGCCCATTGTCTAACATGTATTATATTCTTTATTTTATTCCATGTTTATTCCCTTAATGGGCTTTATATACCACCCTTTTCTTATGCATTTCCTCAGATTATCTCATGCAATGCTAAGTACGAGGGAATGTAGTGGTCATGTAAAGGACGTTTTCAATAAAGATGTTGTGTGATTTATGCTCTAAGATGTTATGTAAGGTTCCTAAGCACCAAATACACTATACCTCTTGATCTTATATGTTCAATAAAGTTATTATTTTATGTAATAAATTGGGTTTTATGTGTGTAATAAAATGCAGAGTTTTTATTGTTGGCATCATAGGATATGTTTAGTTATTTTAGGGATTATGATCAGAAAACCCTGGTGAACCCTTAGAGACAATAATAAGTATAATTAATTCATCCCTATGTTTTGGTGGGTATTGAGTATGTCATTTATCAATAAAATACATCCCAGTCTGGATACGAGCAAGTTGAGCCGGCTCTAACACAAATGTAACTAGGGGTGAAAACCCTGACAAAGAGTTTCGGGCTTGACCCGAGGTATCCTAGTACATGAAAATATGCCTTACTGCACTCTTGTTTACAACACCCTTTATGGATAAACATTGGTGACTTAAAAAAATAGTATAAACCATTTATAAGGGGAAAAATTCCCCCTATGAATATATGTTAGAAATTAGATAATGGATAACATACATTGAATCCTATAGATTCATATGTTAAGGAAATAAAAGTAATTTTGAAGTCATAATTTTTGTCCTCGGATAACCCTTTATGTGTCACACTTAATTTTATGTTCATTAGAGAATAATTATTCATTAGACTTAAATTAGTTTTATATCACAATTTTATCATGTCAAAAGGGTAACTTAAAATTTGATATGTTTCGTTAGTAGGGTAAAAGATAGTTTCGAGATGGAAGAGGAAGAACCTCATAAAAAAATCTTGTCCCTTCCTAAGGACATACTATCTATAATTATTGCGAAGGAAATATCGCATAGTATTGAAAACTTTTCGAATGTCCATCATACATTCTAGATGATGTATGACATATCAAACCCCTCCTCCATATAGCAGAATCATCATGGATCATGGATCACTTGTGATCAAATCTTAAGCTCCCAACTCTCTCCCATTTCTTTTCATGGGAGGTACTATCAGAGTATTTTCAAATACATCACCATGTCCAGAGAGTATGATACACTATTTTATTTTATGATCTCTTTTGTGGATGGAGACCTCTGAGAAGCCTATATGTACATAGTCTTGGCTTCCAGTATTTTTGGAAATGTAGCCTATATATCAAAAGAACCATATTTTGAAAGTATCAAAGATGATGCTATCAGGCTATTTTACTAAAAACCTAGAACATGGTGATGTTTTGAAACTATTTGTTAGAAAATATTATTTTCAAAAATTGAATCATATTTCCCATTGTACAATCCATGTTTCATGGATTGTGTCTTGATTAAGAAGGTGGAAGACATTGAAAGTGCATTGAGGTATTGTTGCACTAGGTAGACCCTTTCTCTCCATGATCGACGTGATAATAAGGTTTGGGAAAAGCTTAACAGTGGTGGGTAAGAAACACTGATGTTGTGTTTAAATTTTAGAGTTCTTTTTTTGTACATAATCAAATTGGGAGAACACAATTTTTTAAGGGTGAAATATTGTAACAACCCAAACATTAATTATTGAAAATTCATCTTGATCTAATTAAATGTCATATTATTGTTTTATAAAATGTGAACTTCATTGGTTTTATGTTTCTAGATTTTAAAATTCTGTTATGAATTGTGATTGTTTCCAATATAGTCATTGAACAGTGATCACATGATTAGTATAAATATCGGGCTTTAACAAATACAATTTACTCAGACAATGGAAGTTATGGGCTTATCTAGTAGACTTTCCCCATACGAAGCAAGTTTGTCAGAGCTCAGAAAAGAGGTGGCATCATTGGGTCTCCCTCATGTCCAACACCATGTAGAGCTTGAACACGTTAAGCTTGAGCAGAACCAACTATGAGATAAGTGGAGGTTAATAGAGATTACCACCCGAGTGACGTTATTTAATCCACCACAATAGTCTGTCACCACAGCATACCTTACCTTTCAGACATAGGCTGGTGTTATATGGGGTTATGTAACAAGACCCTAGATCTATTAGTATGTACATTATGTTTGTATAAAGAATGTGCCTTCATTTTATTATTGTTACTTTTTAAATTGTTTTTAAAGAAAAAATAGTATTTTTTAGGAAATATTCAACTAAGAAATCTATTTTGATAAATTAATGAATTTTTTATTAAATAATATTTTTAAATAATATTTTTATAATTAAATTAATATTTATTAAATATAAATGATCATTTTATTTTATGAATGCAATTTTAATTTTTATTATGTTTTGAAAGCTGTTTTTTTCAAACCCAAGAAATTTCGATAAATATAGGTTTAATTTTTAAAAGTAAAATTTCACATATTTTGAAAATTATTTAGATTAAATGAATATTTTTGTTGAATCAGGACTTCTAAATTATCCAATGGGGAATTTTTCATAATTTTTAGAGACACTCGAATTTTTGGTTAAAAATTAAATATAGTTTAAATATATAATGTGTTTTATGACATCATAAGGTCCCAATAGTGATGTAATAAAATAATATGAACATTATTTTCGAACAATATGTGTTTTAGTATTAAAATAATGTGATTTTAGATTTCTTTTTTTTATTTTTCAAAGATTTAGTGGACCCTCCAAGACTTATAAAACATTTTGTCTTTTTAAATTGTTTTCATTGTGAGTGTGACTCACCTACATGTAAGAAACCCTATTATTCTAGAATGTTAGGCCATTGTTGTTATAAAATATTTTTTCACTATCATTTGGAAAAACCATGGGAAAAACAATGGTTTGGTTTTTGGTTTTAATTAATTTAATAGAAGGTGTCCCAAACCTAAATAATAAATATTTCTCTCTCATTTCCTATATAATCCCACATAATCTCACACTTCATCATAACTCAAAGCTTTTGAAGTTCGACCTAACCGTACCATATTTTCTCTATAATCATCCCAAGGTTCCCCAATCTCTCAAAAATCCTCTCTCAAGCCTCTCCCAATATTTTCATATCACACTTCCAAGTAAGGGATCCTTTCTTTTCTCTTTTATCCATGTTTCATTATTTAATTATAACCTTTTAATTTCAATAATAAATGTTTGGGTATAATTTTTAACATCCCCTATACTATACTATTTATATTTTAATGATGAGAGTCCCCTTTCCATTTCATTTATTCTTTCCATGTATACCTGTTACCATGCCGAAATTTCTTAAGGAATTTCTCTCTCCTAATTTACATTCAAGTAATTATTTTGTATATTGAATCTGAATTCCATTACAATTATTTGGACACATATATATATGACCTACTTACTATCCAGTTCTCGTACATATGATGTGACACCCCTTTATCTCTCATCAACCATTTTTACGAATTCTTATAGCACGCTGTTTTGCTACCGAAATTGAACCGCATATTTCCCAGCCAAAGTCATTGTGTAGTGAATACCATGTCAATTTCACTCTATCAAGGGTATTAATCTTTATGAAAATTTATATATTGATTATATAGTTTCAATTATGACTTCCAAATTCCATTATCGTGGAATAAATTATGATGAATCCTAGTTTTATTATCCATGTAGAACACATAGCATGAAATGAAATGTTTATGAAGGGTGTGCCCTGATAGCGCTCCAATTCATTGGGTAAAGTATAGTATCATTCTATGTCATTAGAATGAGTGTTTACTCATGATAATTCAAGTTCAACAAGTGTTTAGTTGTGCTTCATTTTCTATGAGGGTTTACTCATGCTCCAGGTTCAACGTGCCTTGGATGATGCTAATTCCATGTTAAGTGTTATTACAACATTTCCATGTTATGATTATCAGCCATTATCATTAATTTTATATTAATTATTCTATTGTTCTCCATTGATATGATTATTGTCTAAAATGTATTTTATTAATCATTTTAGTGCATGTTTATTCCCGTTCTGGGCATTATAACTCACCTTTTTATTAAGCATGTCCTCTGGTTATACCATGGAATGCTAAGTACCAGGGAATGTAGTGGTCATGTAAAGGAATTTTTCAATATAGATGTAGTGTGTTTTATGTAATAAGCTATTATATAATGTTACTAAGCACCAAATACACTATACCTCTCAATATTATATATTTTATCATGTGATTATTTTAGTTAATAAATCAGGATTTATGTGTGTAATAAAATGTATGGTTGTTATACCTACTGACCCAATTCAGACATTGAAATAGAATAACGAAGCCATGGGGGCTGTCACCAATCTTTTGATGATTATTTCATGTCTATATAACGAATTTACCAACGTAATGTATCATAAATAAAATTCAATTTAAAGGGTTATATGCAATATCATAATCATAATATTTCACATTCTACATCCAATGCATCTAGAAGATATTCAAATAATCATGAGTGTATAAATAAAAAATTATATTGTGGTTGGAATACATGTTAATAATTTCTCCAAAATATTTCTTCATTCATCTTAAATGTTCATGCATCACATATATTAGTTTTAGGTAATGGAAATAGTAATTATTCTTTTGTATCCTTAGATACTGAGATCTATAGGTTTCCATGTGATCACCATGCATAAGAACATGAACCAAACCCGATTCATATGTTTCATATAAGACCACATAGGCTATTTTCCCTCTATTAGAGTTAAAATTAATATAGTGCTTAAAATAAATTTCATATCTATAAAATACCTCCCAAATTTCTTATCCTATGAAATCACCACTCCTATTTGAGTGATAGAAATAATAAAAGAAGAAATATATTATAATTATTTTATGATCCAATGAAAATACCCACCAAAATATAAGATGTCGTGAATATCAAAATGACTAAAAAATTTACAAAATGTCGTGAAAGCTTTTGGAATATTAACACCGATTAAGATACCATGATCCAAAACAACATGACCTTTGAACTAAACTTATTGAATATAGAAATCCAATTTATATAGAAAAAATTAATGTTAATGATTTCTAAATTTTTTTATAATTTCCCTTAAATGACACAATTGATCATCATCAAAAAATAGGTTTTTGAATGATTTCATTCACCAATACCACCATGAGCGTAACAAGTTAATTATGGAAATTTAAATTCATAAATTACATTATGAATGTGTACGAATTGATTGTATTAAATGGAGTTAAATGATACCCATAGGTTCCACAATGCCATCTTATGATAGTTTCTAAAATTTAAATTTATTTTATTTTCTACTGGTGATAATGAGATAGATGATTATTCTAGAAAACCCACATCGACCCTTATTAATAGTCAAACTGGTAATAAATCAGTAGAAACTAAAACATTTTCATTAAATTAACTTTTTGATTTTATGTTAATAAACTCATTACCAAAGTCTTTCGTAAACTATATTATCAAAAAGTACATGTTCCACCCATGGTTACACAATAAATTGTATTAAGAATTTCCCTGAAAGAGCATCCAACTTAGTATTCAAAAATTTCATTTCAATTGTTTACTTGTGATATGAAGGAATATATACCATCTCAAAAATAAGAAGTATATCTCATGAAATCTCTACGTCCATTAACATCTCACTAACGGTCAAATAACCCTACTATTTGGTGTATTCTTGGGAATACAGTTGGTCATACCAGTGCTCTGACAATAGAACAGATGTAGTGTTCCATCAAATATATCATAGCATCTATGTGAAGGTTGATGCTTCAAGGGAATCGGTGGATTGGGTGTTGTTAGTAGATAGACATGAATTTTGATGGATACATATTGTTAAATTTGAGTGATTTATTGATTAATTCCAAACTTGAAAATTGATTGGTCACCCGGAGTCTATATTTCATCATGGGTCATCATGAAAGAATACCCAAGAGTAGAGGAAAGTGGTTTTTAAAATTTGTGATGGCTCTAAAGAGGAGAATTAAGAGGTTTTGGTTTTTGACGGCTCTACTTGAATCGCTAGCAAGGAGGTTGGCCTTTTTAGTTTGACTTATTTCATGATGTTGAAACAAACACAAGTGCAACCTAATGAGCAAAATGATAATGGAATTTTTTAATTACATAAAAGGGACTTGCAGGTGGGGTTCCCTTTATTATAAGGGGTGAATAAGGGATATCCATTGGCTGTTAGTGGAAAACATGGGGTATAAAATTTGAATTGAGGTACTTCAGGTGGTAATGTGGGTTCTCAAGAAGATAATTTGTTGCTTCAGGGTTTTGAGGTTGGGAGTGATCATAAGACTGAAACAGATTACCATATTATGAATGATGGAAGAATAACGACTACATGGGATGATGTATATACAGATTTGGTGTGCCCAGGGTGTGGTATCAGTGTTAGTGGTCAGTCTACAGGTAGTAGGACCAATCCTTCTATGGTGGAAGATTTTACACTAGGCAGTAATTTTGAACGACTGCCTAATGTTGAGCTGGTTCATGGGCCTGTGGAATATCTAGTTTGGAAATCAAAGGATGGAAATAATATCATCAGGAATGAGTTCAGTGATGACCCCTCATGTAGGTGGAACATAGGATGCGGTTAAGGATGGTGGCTCCCCATGTTTGAGTAGAAGTTGGAGTGGAAAAGTCATCCGAAAAATGAGAAATGATTTCTACTATTTTCTAATACCAATGGAGACTAGTTCAATAAAAATGATGGAAGAACAAAATATGAAAAATTATACCCAATCATTTACTATTTATTATTTTAAAAAACATAAAATAGATGATTTTTTGATCACTTTTTGTTATTTCTTATGTGCTTAGAAGAAGAAGCACCTGAAATGTTCCGGTCACTTAATTCCACTGAAGAAGAACCCAACAAAATTATGCGTTGGACATTGTGGGTGACTCTAAATGAGGTCAAGTATATGTGGATAAATATTATGCTCCTTATTTATGTTAGTAAATTTAATAATGGGTGGATTATCATTGGGGAATGCATCTAGACTTGGGACAACCTAAAATTTCATTTTGAGTATATCATATTGGATGAACCAGAAACAATTTTACTCAAAATATTTAGGATGTTTTTAAGGTATTTTAATTCTGGTAGACCAAAAATATCAATTAATGGATCTATTATCTATTTTTAGAGATAAAAATTTGGTTTCCCACAATTAAAAATATTTGTATTAGAATAAAAAATTACTTTAAAGTCAATCAGTGATGGTACATTTCAACTTCACTAGACTCATAAAATAATTCATTGGAGACTCTTCCACTTTGTGAAAAAGAATCATTATAGATTCCAGTTGATGAGACCCCATATATCTTGAAGCATATAATTTTACTTCCATATATTTTGGAATTTATGAGTTAGATCATTTATATGGGGAAGGAAATATATAACACAACATATGTATGTGACCTATCCATATAGAGAAAACACATATCATGGGTTCCTCAGAGTTGAATTTTTTCAAATTAAAATTCCTTCCACATTATATCTATGTAAGATATTCAAATCATCATGAGGGTAGAAATAAATAATGATATTATGGTTTTATTACAAGTTATAAATTTATCCAAAATCTTATATCATTCAACTCGTATGACCATGAATCACATGTATGAGTTTATGGTCATGGGTATGGTAATTCTTATCATGTTTCCCAATATACTGAGAGCCATAGGTTACCATGTGATCATTATGCATGTGAACATGACCCAAACCCAAACCTTATGATTCACTAAATACGACATATCATTTTTTGGACTTTTTAAGAGTTAAAATTCATGTAGAAGTCAAATTACATTTTAGATATATAAAATAAATATGGAATTCGTCATCTTAGGATATCAAAACTACTATTTGGGTTATAGAAATAATCAAATAAGAATACAATGAGTAATAGTTTTTGAACCAATGAAAATACCCACAAAAATATAAGAATTCTTAACTATCAAATCATTAGAATATGTCCAAGATGTCATGATATCAAGAAGCATCATATGCTTTACTAAGAGAGATTGTTATAACACCACATGTCCTTAGAACCCCACTTCTCTAATATAGAAAGAAATGTCTATAGAAATAAATAATTTAATTATTTTAAAAAAATCATGATTTTCTTTCAAATGACACCCATGATCCTCATAAAAACAGAGAGTGATTTAGGATTTCATGGACAAATACTACCACGAACGTAACAAGATAATTATAGAAATTTATATTCATTAATTGCATTATGATTTTATGAGAATTTATTATATAAAATTGAGTTCAATGACACCCATGGTGGCCACAACATCATCGCATGGTAGTTATCATAATTTAAAATAATTTAATTTCTAATTGGTGATGACTAGTATGATGATTATTCATTGAAACCCACATATTCCCTTATTAATAGTCAAAGAGATAATCATTCATTAAAAACTCATACTTTTTCATTAACATACATTTTTTGATTTCATGGTAATCAACACATTTGCTATGTGTTCCATCAACTATATTATGCAAGAGAATAGGTTCCACCCAAGGTGTCACAATAAGGTGTATTATGAAATTCTCTAAAAGATCATCCAATGGAGTATTCCACAATTTTATTTCTGTAGTATTGATGTGGTATAATGGAATATATATCATCACATAACCCAACACTATATCACATGAAAGATGATTATTAATCCCTCTATTTGGATTGACATGATAGATTTGATTGGGGAAATCCATACACATAGTATTATGTATAATTTTATAAACACGTAATATACACGTAGGATATAATACCATAAGACATTATTAAATATAGTTATTTTTTTAATATGATTTCCATAATTTTAACATTAAAAAACTTAATAATCCAAAATAAAATAATGAATGGATGTGTTATTTACCTTTATGACTAGATATAAAAGAAATATATGTTAGAACACATGATAAAAATTATCCATAATTTCACCAATGTAGACCCTATTCAAGACATGCCATATTTTTTTTGTTTTATTCATTAACTTTGAATTGAAAATATATCAATGGATTTTGATCAAAAAATAAGAAAACAATCATCTTTAAATAATTTATATTTACATCAAAAAAATATGATAACACATGTCTATGGGATTTATATATTATTAATGTAAACATGTAACATTAAGAGTTATCCATTCTTCATTATATCTGTTTTTAAACAAAAATAAGAAATCAGACATAATGGAATGAGTGTCAAAATATAAGATAATAAGATTTAAAATAGAGAAAATTAATTACAGTAATGATAATAAATATTGTGTAATTAATTAATAACAAAAATATATGGAAATAATTATTAAAAATTAATATTTAAATTGTTTCATAGGGATAAAAATCTACGAACCTCTCATAAAATAGTTTTCAGAATACAATAGTCTATTATTTATGTTGGTTTCTAATTCTGATGGTAAAATATTATCTCAACATAATAAAATTCATTAACAGTGCATTAGACAATTATATTCTACCCAAAAGTAGAAATTCAAAAAATAATTCATAAATAAAATCCATTATTTATATTTTCTTCAAGAGTCCCTAGATGAAATGGGATCATATCATTTCTAAAGGAAACATCTTAAAATGATATCTGGAATTAGTTAAAATTATATTAATATTCAATCACCTACGATGATTTATTAATCGTGGAATTTATTGATTGTACAATAAATATTAGTCCATAGGGGTTTTATATTTTTACGTTGAAAATAAAAATTTATCCATGATGAAAAATAGGTTAGTTGTATATTCACATTATTGAAAATGATATGAAGTAATAGTTCAGATTCATAATTCATATCCAATAATGATACATAAATTCCATTATAACAAATCACATTAAAAAATAATAAGTTCGTGTCCTTGAAAAATATATAATATTTATTTATAAAATATGTTGAGTGGATGATAGAAATATTATCATCAATAGAGAAATTATTTTTTATATTTTCAAAATAAATTTATATAAAATTGTATAATACAATGTATAATTAATATTTATTCTTAAATATGTTAAATAAGATATTTTATATTTTTTAAAATTTAATATTAGACTATGACATAAAAATATTATTGACAATACTAAATACGGATCTGGAAGATAACCATCTCATTTACAAATGATGTATATTATATTAAACAAAAAAATTATTCTTATTGAAAAAAATCCAAAAATGATAGTCATTATATCTGAAAGATGAAATTTAAATAATGATAATATATTTTTGATAAAACAACCATTATAAACATAGATCATGATCAATCATTATGACTGCAGAAACAAAAAAAATATTGAATAACATAATACAAGTTATGAACCGTTTTAAAATAATCCCATTAAAAATGAAGCATAATTCTCAATTATAAATTATATTAATGAAATTTATTTCATTATATAATATTAAATAAATAAAATACACAAAATTTAAATGATTTTTTTCAGAAAAAAAAAATCATGACTCAAATGAAGGAAATTGATATGAAACCCGCTAACATAATTTTTTTATGTTTATTTGAAGACACCTAAAATGATTAATATTATATTTATTATTAAATAAAATAGAACAAATTATTTACCATGATCAATGATAACCCTTGAAAATTTATAATCCACAACACATAAATAGGTTGGTAATTTGTTTCATATCTCAATGAAGAAAAATTATGTTCCAATAACTCTTGCATATAATTCCTTATATCCAAACATTATTAAAAAACTAGTTTAATAGAATTATATAAAAATAATAATCATTGGAAGATATTAATTTGTTCCTTTCTATTTTTATTTTCATCAATTAATGTAATTTATTCTAATTTAATTTTTTGGTAAATTATTATCATCATTGGATGTAGACGAGTTTCCAATTAACTATTTTTTACATTCTTCATAATTGAGGTGAAAATTTATATATATATATTAAAATTTATTCATTATAATAACATAAAATTCACAATAAGATATATTTTTATTATTTATAATTTTTTTATTTTTTCTTCGTATCTTCATTATAATTTCTGTAAAAAAGATAGTTATGGTATTTTGTGTTAATTTTCATAATTTATGGTCGATAAATTAATAATAAATTATATTTTAATATTTAGATTTTATAAAAAAATAAAAAAATAATTAAAACATAAAAATATCTCCCATAATTACGGTTCCTTTTCTAGACATGGTAAATATGTATAGGATTGACCATATCCATGGAGAACTTGAACCAAACAAGAATAGTCATTAATCATTGTGTGATTATTATAAAAATGATTTATTTGGATTAATATCAGTATAGATGATGCATCATGAAATTAGATAGATATTTAATGTTTATTAATTAGTTTATAAGGTGTTTTATAATTAATAAAATGATACTGTTTAAAATTAAATATGTTAGTTTCATGGAGGTAAATATTACTGATATTCATGGGTCACGTGTTTATTTGACATTGATCTAGCATATGATAGTATGTGGATTATATTATATCAGTTTTATTAGTGTTTAAAAAATCATATTTGTCAATAAATGGTATTTTTATAATAATACATGTACAAATTGTATAAAACGTTGTGATTAATAATTAGGGAGGTAGTATTCCATATATATTTTAATGCAAACATCTTAATTTTTGGAATTTTTGTACGGATATAGAAAATTAGTATTTAGTTGTTAATGTAAAATTTTCAATTTTGTTTAACATTATATTACAATTTCTTAATTTATTGATTCAGTTTAATTGTTTATATCAATAAAATAATTATGAGATCTCAATTGATAATAATACCACTCTATTTGGGTGTACACATTAAGGTATCATCTTAAGGTGCAATAGATAGAACTTCTGGAATGGAAATGGATTCTATAATATAGTGTAATATTGGAGAGGTTATTATTGTAATGTTTTGGTACATAAATTATATTATAATGTGTTGAAAAATGGGTTAGATGTGGGTTATATTTATTGTTGAGGGGATTTTTGTTTTTAAAACATAACAATAAAATATAATGATAATAGATGTTCCACATTCAATATAGAGATCCATATATAGAAATAAAATCACATCTCCCAAGATGCATCCATAAAAGGGGATGTATATAAAAATATTGTCTTTTATATTTAAAATGAGAAAAACAAGATAATTATAATAATGAATAATAACATAAATTAAAGATACTTATGAAGTCAATCAAACTGGATAACACTGAATATTTATAAAAAAATACAAAATCTAATTCCACACATCACCATCCATAAAAACCATTAAAACCAACTATGAAGATGTAATCCACCATTATAATTTAATTTAATACATGATTTTTTTCCCTTTAAATTTTTATTTTAAATTTATCTCTTCATATTATTGATGGAAAATATAGGGTTTGAACACTAATTCCTAGTAGGATAAAACTAATGAATATGTTAAATTTGTAAAACCATTCAATATTTGTCAATATGATTATAATTTCATGTTTATAATGAAATTTAAAACTTATCCAAAAACATTCATTATTTTTATTAGATTTAATATTCACATATAAAATGAATATTAAAAGTAATTGACTCAGAGTAAAAAAGGAACTAATATAACTATCTAATTAAACACCATGTAATAAACATGTGTCCAGTTAATCAGAGAATAATATCATCTTGTAATAAACCAAGTATATTTTGGGATCTATGTCATTTGAATAAATTCTTAGTTATAGTGTAAATTAAATCCCATGGAATAATTTGAATCCAACTAATATCGATTAGTTACACTATCCATATTATCAAAATATTAACACTCAATGATGCAACATAGAATAATTTTTTTCATAATGTCATACCAGACATTCAAAATTTTATTATGTGTACATTTAAAAAAAATGAATACATTTTTTGAAAATTTTAAAATTAATTTCCAAAAAAAAGAATCACTTCTATAATTCATAATAATATATTTTAGAGAAAAAATAATATATATACATTTAATCAATCCAATGATATAAGTAAATCTATTTTAATGTAAAAAACCCATTAAAACAATTTTTGATGCAAATATGAAATCAATCAATTACATTATAATAAAAGAAAAAAGTATTTAAAAATAATATTGGGTATTTCATTAGTTATATTTATTCTATTGAGACACCTAAATCAAAAAAAATCTACAATTTCTCAACAATGAAAAAATCAACTATGATTTGAGGGTATATTTATAATGGAACAAAATTTTTATTTTATTATATTGATTTAAAAGATATTGATAATGTGAATCTTTAAAATAGAACTATGAATCAATTCATATAAAATGGATGTTAAAAATATCAAAATGTTGATATCAATAACACACATGATGCAATGCATCTAGAAAAAATAAAACAAAATAAACAATTATGATTCAAAAAAGAAATAAAACTGCACATATATTTTTTTAAAAATTTTATCATAAATTATATTACGTTCGGGTAAGGATTAAAAAATTTTAAAATAATATTCAAAAACATTAATAATTAATTTGCTTGGATTATCTGTTTCTAAAATCACTCCAATATTTTATAGGTGTTTATTGAGGTATATGAAATGAAAAACATGGTTTATTATTATTATTAATTCTAAAATAATAAATGAAAAACTTTAACATTAAATAATCATTGAAAATGGGGTACTTCCCAAGTTCATTCAAGATAAAAACAATAGAAAAACTTTAGAAAAAAAGCTATCCCAATTTTGTAATAATTGGAAATATCCCTAAACGTTACTAATTATCCCATTAACCATTATTCCACCCTTGTATTTAAGGATTTACCCATAATAAACATTTAGAAACCACCCTTCATATAGGTGTAAGGAAATTACGTCAAAGTAGGCACTATTCCTTATGTAATGAAATGATTTATATAGAAAACTGTTTAATTTAAATATAATAGTATTGTAAATTAAAATAGAAGAACATTATAGCGTGGTCTAAAAAAAATAGGTCTCAAAATCCACCTCTAACACATCTAATCCGAACAAAAACATAAGAAAACGAATTTACATGAATTGTTTTTGGGATATTACAATTATTTCAATTATAATATCTTTTTCTCTTTGAAAGATATCATGATTTTCCAATCATAAAATGAGAAGGCCACTATTTCGACATCAATGATTTACTCCCCCATTCCTATAGATATCAAATATGGATTTCTATAGTGCAAAAACCAAGGTAATAAAATTACATATTAGAAAATACTCATGGAGATCCATAATCGGAATAGGGTTTTAAACCATATTAATATCACAATCAATATATAATATTGCATTTAATCAAATAGAATAGGGTCTAAAGGATAGCTCATCAAAAATGGAAACATAAAACACATCATGAATCGATTTCATGAAATATGGTAAGTAAAATAGATAATAAAAAATCAAGTAATATGCGTGATCTCAAAAGGCATCACAAATATGAGTGGAAACATTGCGTAAATACCAAATCAATGTTCTCCAAAATAAATATAAACCTTTATAAAAGACCCCATTTCCATTCAAAAACACTATCGAGTTATGAAGTCTATATAAATATGATTTACGATATCTCTAATAAGTCACTAGACACATTCATGTCAACTATACCTTTTCCATCTTCTAAGATACAAGTCTTGGTCCAACTTAAAAAAATTATACCAACTCTACACATTACATTAATGATCTATATAGATAACTATAAAACGAGTCAACAGATTCACTATAAATAGAATCATAATTAATATTTATTATAACTTTTTACTTAATGAATATTCTTCTCCCATAAACCATCAAAATATATCCTTCACTCATGTATTATATCCTTATGATTATAAATAAATCATTTTCTCTACACATTTTTCTATGAGTGATATAACATGACTAATTTAATATTGTTTCCCATCACTTATTTAAACCCTTTCTTATACCTAGATGTAAACATTAGGTCCGAGTTACAAAAACTTATAGAATAGATAAAATAAATCTTCACATACTCATGGATGTATTGGTGTGTAACATCTTCATCATTCTTAATATCATTATTATAAATAATATTATATGATTGTAAAATCAAATCAACAAAAACCCAATTTCCATCCATCCCACTAGTAGTATATATTAATTATAATAATATTTATATACATATATGTTAACACTCACACACTCCAGAATTAGTAAATACTACAACTAACTTGTAGGTCACTAGTTCTACCTCTATCTCATTACTTGTAAACATCGGGACATAAAATCTATTATTGAATACATCCACCATTACCACCAATAAAAATATCTCATATAATGATACATCATATTAATCCAAATGTTTATGGAAAATTTTAATATATTTCCGCTATCCATAAGTAAATTCCATAGTAAAATCAATGTTACCAACATCCCCCAGATTCCAAAAACACAAACTAGACATTGATACAACTCAACTATTGTCTCCCTATTATTGCCTAGATTTATTGAAAAGTATAAATATGTTTAAGATAACACTTTTAGATGTATCTGATAAAAAAATTAAGAGCAATTTAATTGATAATAACACAAATCTACTATCCACTACAACTCAAAAACTCATCTAAAAAAAACTAATCATAGACAATTATTTCACTGGTTCATTCATGGATAGAGTTATTTACTTCATCCCCAAATAATAAGGTACAATAAAACTATTCCAATAGTATATTCAGTATCAAAATAAAATTTACATATATGGATAACATAATATTTTTATTGAATTTTCCTATCTCAATGAATGAAATTATTCTTCATTCTCTAATGATTGGAGTATACCACAATGTTTTCCCTAAGAGATAGTTGTACCTTTTATTTTGATAATGTACTATATCTTGTACCTCAATTCCATGTGAATGATAATTATTTTAAATGGGGGAATAATTTTTGAGATATATAGTCTATCAAAATATTTTAATTCACTGATACACACCCCATACACGAAGTGAGGTCGAGAAGAAAACAACATTTCCAAACCCAGTTACAAATGAATCTGAATTGAATATGAAATTAAACTATTAATTATACTCTAAAATTTCATTTTTAATTTATCACTCCACCAAAAAATATAACCTTCTTTTTTTATTCTTACATATAATATTACTTCTTGTATAAATTCATAAGAAAACACAAATAATAACCATCTCCAACAAAGAAACATTAAATGTAAAATATGTTCCTTGGTTTCATCAATCAAGACTCTAAATAAATATTTTAAATCTCCACATGAATTCTACTTTTTAACAGAACAGGATTGAAAAATATCACATAAAAATTTAAAATTTACATATTAATATCTTTTTATAGATAAGATGTGTAAATATTATTTTGGGAATGAAATAATTATAATCTATATCATTCTCATTCTAAATAGAGTACCTGATATTATCATATCAAAAAAAAATAAATGTGTCCAAAAACTGATGAAGGATCAAGTAAATTAATTCTATAAATACCATACTATCAATATTATTTGAATAGAATAATCAAAAATAATAAATGGCCAATGCATGTTATAATTTTTTTATGTATATCTTCTTCTTGAACAAATAATTAGTGGAGACTGATAACAAGTCAATCATAGAAAACCATTAGGATCATATATGTTAACAAAAAAGATAATTCATAACATTGATTTTTGTTTTATTTAAATGGTAACTTGATTATTATTTTATTAATCAATTCATTTCCTATAGATTCTATTTTCATCCTTACCCAGGAGAACATGTTCTCTCTGTTTTAATAGAATTGTTTGAATAAATCTCTTAAAAACATATTTTTATTGTACATTTTTATCTTAATTTACTGATTAGGTTCTGTTTGATATTATGAAGTTCAAATGTACATCATACTAGAAGTACTGTTGACAACAAACATGACCTCTTTATTTAGATGTAGAACTGAAAAAATATCATTAAATACCTCATTGTATGTACACACCATTGTATGATGTGGTATACTCAAACAATGATCCTCAATGATAGGAAACATTTATAATGATGACCAAAATATCACTTCAACACACGGAATAATCTACCCCAATATACCTTATATATAATCGAAATCACCTAGAAATTCTTAAGACACATCACCTATAATTAACCTATCCTTGATACCCCAGTAAACTGATACCAGGTCTTAAACTTACATTAACCTATGGGAATTACCCATACCCATGCATTGGCATCTTTCATATTGAATCAAAAATTATAATATATTTAATGGACTTTCAATAAAAGTGATGAATATGAAGATATATATTAGTATACTAAATATTTCAAAGGTATATTTTACCAAGAAACCAAATAGGTGAATAGAAACAAAAATATTACACATCATAATAGTAAACAATAATAGAAATGATAAACCCAGTGTCCAAAATGTCACATAATCCCAGGACCTAAAAATCCAGAACATCTCACTCCTCCAAGAGGCTCTTTCTCTTTTCCCAATCTTGTATGATGGAAAGATACAAGTTCCCAATAAAAATAGTAATATTGGGAAATAAATTAATGTAGTGTCTCAACAATTATTTCAGAATAATATTCCATAATAATCCACTAAATCATGTTCTCTTGTAATCATAATATGGGTCATGGTAATACAATTTGATATAAATAATAAAACTCGGTTTCCCTTGAAATGATGTAAACATTTTCAAACAATGGTTTATAAATTTTTATATAAAAATGTTAATATGAATGAACATGGGCATGGAAAATTAGTTTCATTAACAAATATATATATATATATATATATCACAATAATACAAGTATAAAAAATCGTCATCTTCAATATTGTATGTTAGTTCCCAGTTATAAAATCCTAGAAATATCATATCATTGATCATGGAAATGATTATTTAGGTCCCTCACTCATAAGATGAATATGATACATTAATGTCGCACTGATGATTTGATCCATTGAACTCGTATTTTTTATAATTATCATAGTCTACATGTTTATATAGAATTAAAATCCTAGTATTCTTATCCTAAAGAACCCAAAAAAATATCAATGATATTAATTTCACAATAAATCAATTGAAAAATGGGGAACAATTTCAAATAAAAAACACAATCAGCATTCACAAGTCTATTTACCACATTTCAAATATAAATTTAAATTAACATTGACAACAAAAACATTTTCATTTCATCAATTCATGTCTCTTCATGAAAAATAAAATAATTGGATTTTATTAATTCAATTAACTCTTTTTTCTATAATCAACTGACGGTTAAATTTAAAATTTCCATAAATTTCCAAAATATAAATTAAATTCCATTACTATTTGTAATGTGCATTAAAAAAATTATAGTCCATTTCATAATATAATATAAATTTATCTACAAATTGGTTTTCATGATTATTTAGAAATAAATATTAAATCAAATCATTGAAAAATAAAATTGAAAATCTCTAATTGAATGAACTATCGTTTTTTAAGAAATCAGGAAGCACAATTCCTATAATGGGTTATTCCTAATTAGAATTATGTTAAAAAATATTTTAAAATAACACCTATAATCATGATCCAATTATTTTTTGTTTACATATGTCAATAGTGTGATCATATTTTAACATTATGAAGGAAAAAATGAAAGGGAAAGAGAGAATGATCTACAAGAGATCCACATACTAGAGAAAAATAACATCTTCTATCAGGGATTCTATTCATCAATGATAAGGGGTTATAGTCGACAAAAAGGGTTCTGGAGATCCTCTAAGACCAATAATTATTAGATATCTCTATTTCGGATAGATCAATAATTTTAATGAGTGCTCAAAAAAATTTAACCTTTTTCTGAATAAAATGATACTTTATGGATGGTTATATATGGAGACCCAAAAGGTTATAACTATCATGCACCATAAAAATGTATCACATTATTGGGGTTCATGGTTTTAACAATGTAGGGGAATAAATTTTTAAACAATGTACCATCCATACAAACACCACCAATACATGGAATCCTAGTTTTCAATGGGTTTGTGAACAGTTTGTGGAAACAATGATTCATCATTGGACATCCCATAAACCTCTACATACATTATCATTCTATATGAAACAACCTAAGAAATATCCCAACCAACTCATTATCATGTATAATTTAAGATTCATTTTTAACTAGTAAAACGATTTTATATCTTCCCCACCATAATAGAGCTCAATTTCTAGAAAACCATCTAAGAAGTTTTCATATTAAAAAATGAGTCATATTCTCCCACATCAATTCCAGCCTCTTTTATCTCTCATTTAAATTAGAACCATACTACCTAAGAACAAGTAATAGATAGATCAACCAACCGTGAGAGACATAGATTTTATAACCAAATATTGAAACCAAGTGATAAGTATTACATAAATTATGCTCGACATCCAGGTAACCCTATATAAAACCATACCATGGAATAAAATAATTCTTTTAAAATAAAGAGACATGAATCTTGTTATGTTTTGATGTCAACTATGGTGGATTTGATAAACGATAAGAAAAATTCAAAAACTACTAAACAAACTCAAAATGTCTTAGAATGGGATTAATAATATTCCATTTCTTCCCATGAAGTCGATGACCTAGACAAGGAGATTCGTTTAGGATCACCTGGTCATAAATTTAAAACTCTAAACATTTGTGATGAAACTAATCATAATAATTAAATATGCTTCGGGTTATAAATTTTTTATTAAGAATCAATTTAATCGTTGATGTCTTCTGTAGAACCTTTCTTGGTATATGACTGTATCCTTCACTGATTAATAACTAACAAAATAAAATTTTACTGGGTTAGACATAAAAATCATAAAATGATCCATTATTTTCATGGATTGGTAATTATTGTTATATTTGGACTCAAATATAAAAAAATATCCATCCCATTACCCACAAAAATTTATGATTTGTGATATATGAATATCCTATTGACTTTTTAAATAACTCTCTGTAAAGACATTCATCCACATATGATATTTCCAATTCACAATAAATTTAGATCACCTTGTTTCTTGAAGGATCACAAAAAATGCGAGGTAATATGGGGATCATTATCATATACTCTAGATGGTGGAAGTTCATTCCAATGAAAATTATCATTACCTTTTTAAATCACTAACTCTTCATCATTCATTTCAATAAAAATGGGTTGAATGATTGGAAGTTCGATCAAGCTTCGAACCACAACCCATGTTACATTCTTCTTTGTCTAGGTACACAGGAGCCCATACACTAATTCCATAGATATATTAACATTTATCTAACTCAACTCATCAATATGTGGAAGAATTTCTAAATGTATCTAATTTTTGGAAATAACCTATTTTCAATATTAATAGTGTGAAACAAAGTCAGCGATGTGTCATCTAATACATAACCACTATAATCATTTGATGATGTTAGAGAAAATATGTTTGGTACCATTGTGAAACTCCAACTCAGAAATATTATAATCACATGTCACAATATTTCTAAATGTTATGGGAACATAAAAAAACCCCCTTGGAGAAAAATTATTAAGAAATTGTATAACAAACCAGTACATAGTTTCTAAGAACACTAAATTCATCCTCAAGACATTGTCCTTGAAGAATCATCTAGAGTATTTCAACTAAAAACAAGAAAATAAAACCTAATAATCTATTTTATATAACACTAAATTCAAATTTGAAAAAACATCAATAATGACCTAATCAATATATCTCTTTGATTCTTATATTTTGATAATATTTTTTATATTGATTTTTTTATTTTAATGAGTAATATTTTAATTATTGTAATATTTTGAGTTGATTTATGTTTTTTGGTAAGAAATAACAGACCCGTGAAAAAGGAATGAAAATGAAAAGAAATATGAGCCGAACAACCCTTGACACCGCTTCACATTATTTTTGGTGTGACACTAAATTTTCTAGATGAAGATGAGATGGAAAATTGATGCCAAATTGACTAAATGTCATGGACCACAAGTATACTTCTTATCCATTTCATGATAAATAGATACGCACTGGCCATATCGCGATGAGAATACACAATGTGAATGCCCAGTACATGTCGTGTAATAGAAGTACACATCATGATGAAATTCATACTATCAAAGCAATATCGCAGATTTTATGTGGTGGACTAAAAACCATTTTGGAGGTACCCTTTGTGTACCACAAGTACAGGTCATGTACTCTTCAAAGCGCCAAAAAAATAGACGACATGTTCCGTGGGTATTGGAAGAATTTTCATAAAAATAGAGGCCTATAAACATAATTCCATTTCAATCATTGCAATATTACTACAAGAATAATCAAGGGACATCCACTAGATCACATGTGATGCCATGTAGGGATATCACCAATCATATTATTATTATTTCATGCCCATAGTAGGAATTTTCCTACCTAAAGGATCATCAATAAAATATCATTTCATGTGTTATAGGATATTTCAAAATAAAAAATATTTCATGTATTACATCAAATTCATCTGGAAGATATTCAAAATATCCTAAGGGTTGAAGTAAATAATTATACTGTGGTAGGAATTCAAGATAAAATTTTCCCCAAAATCTTATTTCATTTAACTAGTGTGTTCATGAATCACATGTATTTGTTTAAAGTCATTTGTATGGTAATTATTCTCATGTTCCCTTAGATACTGAGAGTCATAGGTTTCCATTTGATCACCATGCAAAAGAACACAACCAAAAACTGAACCTTTTGTTTCTTAGAAGACCATGTAGGCTTTTTGACCTTTATAAGATTTAAAATTATTATATAAGTCAAATTTAATTTCATATCTATAAAATAACACTAAAATTACTCATCCCAGGTAATCACCATTCCTAGTCAATTGATAAAAATAATCAATGATGACAACATTTAGAAATATTTTGTGAACTAATGAAAATACCCACCAAAATATAAAAATCCCTAAATATCAAAATCAATATACTATTTCTACAATGTCATGAAAAATGAAGAATCTTAGTGTTGACTAAGATCCAATTCTTTACACCATATTTCCCTATAAATCCACTTCTTAAATATAGAAAGCACATTGCTATAGAAAACAAATAATGTTAATGATTTCTAAATATTTATAAATTTTCCCTAAAATGACACACCTAATTCTCCTAAAAAATATACTAATGTAGGATTTCACAAATACCACAATGAGATTAATAAGATAATGATTGAAATTTTTATTCATAAAATCCATTATGATGGTATTATAATAGATTATATAAAATCGAGTTTAATGATAGCCATAGGGCCCACAACGTCATCTTATTGTATTTTTTAAAATTTAAAATTATTTAATTTTCAACTACTGAGGACTAGATTGATGACTGTTCATTGAAACCCACATCTAGCCTTATAAACAGTCAAACAGATAATAATTCAGTAGAAACTGTGACTTTTTCATTATCTTACCTTTTTTGACTTTTTGTTAATCAATACATTAGAAATGTGTTCAACAAACTATATTATCTAAGAGAATATGTTCCCCCCATACTGTAAAAATAAGGTGTATTAAGAAATTTCCTAAAATATAATCCATTGAGTATTAAAAAATGTAATTTCAATAGGTTCCATGCGGTTTGATGAAATATATACCATCTGATAACCATGAACTAACCTCCTACTAATTGTCCAAAACCCCTCTATTTTGTGTATTCTTAGGACTATTGTTGGTCACTGCTTTTTCTCTAACAACAGATTGGATGTTGTGTGTCATCCAGTTTGTCCTCGCATCTATGTGAAGGTTGATTTCTCTAGGGTGTGGGTGTATTGGGTGGGGATAATAGATTCACATGATATTTGATGGATATATACTATTAAATTTGAGTGATGGATAGATTAATTCGTTTCATGTAACTGGTTACGTCACCTGGAGTAGGTCTGTCATAATAGGTCTTCATGAATGAATATACAACATTAGATGAAAGAGGTATGTATACCATTTTATGGATCTATAGAGGATAATTAAAATTTTTTGGATTGCGAAGGCTCCCCTCTAATCTGCATCAAAGAGGATGGACTTCGAGTTCGATTTATATTCTGATGTTGAAACAAAAAGAAGTGCTACATAATGTGAAAATAATTAAGGGAATTTTTGACAGATAGAAATGGGATTTATAGGTGGTGATACCTTTATTTGAAGAGGTGAATAAGGGATTTAATTTGGATATTATTGGAAACCATGTGAGAGGAGATTCGAGTCGAGGTAATTTAGGGGGTAATGTGGGTGATCATGAAGACAATCTGTTTCTTGAGGGTTCCTCGGATGGGATTGAACGTAAACCAAAACCATAAACAAAAATTATGAATAACAGAGTTCCCATGACTACATAGGATGTTTTATTTACTGAGGATGTGTGCCCAGGGATTGGTATTAGTGGTAGAGTTTAGTTGATAGTATATAGAACCAATCCTAGGGTGGCAGAAGATATTCTGATGGGTAGTCAATTTGAAAGAATTTCTAATGTTGAGCTTGTTCATGAGCCTACAAGAGATCTAGTTTGGAAATCCATTGATGGGAAGAATATCAATGTGAATATGTTCAATGATGACCCTCTTGTAGGTAGAAAAAAGGATCCAGTTGAGGATTGTGACCCCCCATGTCTGTTATGAAGTAAGGGCTGAAAAGTCATCTAGAAAGAGAGAAATGATTACTCCTATTTTCTAATTCCAATGGAGACATGTTCTGCAAAAAGGATAAAATACAAAAAAGATGGAAAATGATAACATCATATTTCTTAAGACTTCTTTTTAAAAACCTAAAATAGATGAGTTTCCTAATCAATTTATGGTATTTCTTATGAGTTCAGAAGAAAATTCTCCTGAAAAAAGAAAAGTCAATTAATTCCATAGAAGAAGAATCTATAAACATTATGTGTAGGTCATTGTGGGTGACTCGAAATGAGGAGTAGTATAAGTGGATCAACATGCAGGACCAGATACTTATTGTGGAATTCAATAATGGGAAGATCAACCTTGAAGAATATATATAGACTTGTGACAAGTTGGCATTTTGTTTTGATTATCTCATATTGGATGACCCATACATTCAGTTAATCAAAATATTTTTGTTTTTATTTTGGGAGCTTAATTATAGTAGACATAAAATATAAATTAATTTATATTTTATCAATTTTTCTAGTTAAAACATTGGTTTTACTGTATATCCCTTAAAAGTGTTAGAATAAAAAAACTAATTTTCATTCATTCAGTGATGGTACTTATCAAAGACACTGGACTCATATATTAATCCTTTGGATACTCTTCCACCATGTAAAGAAGCTTCATTTTAGATTCCAGTGGATGAAACCCCATATGTCCAGAATCATATAATTTCACTACCTTATATTTTAGAATTAATGAGTTATATCCACTACATGGGGAATAAAATATGCAACACGACATATTTCTGTAACATGGACATATAGAGAAACTACATATCATGTGTTCCATAGAGTTAACATGATTCTAATTCAATGCCATTCCACATTATATGTATGTGATATGTCCATGTCCAAGAAATTCAGGAGGCCAAGAAGATCATTTCAGTTACGATCCATGTCAAGACTCATCACACTTCCTCTTCCATTTGTGTGATATTTTAAAGTATCACTATGAGAAAAATAAAATCTCGTTAACCATTACCCACCATTAAGGTCATGCCCAACCATCACATCCCAACCCAAAGAAGTTTCACAAAGGGGAATGCTATAGAAAAAAATCTATTAATTAATTTCATATATAATACTAATCCAAAACAATAGTTATTTAATCCTATCTATTAATATAATATAAGGTGAAAAAATTCATAAGCTTAGGGAATCAAAAATCATATTGTGTCATTATCTTATCAACCTAATCTTTTTTTAAAAACTTATATTCATTATCTATTATAATAGGGAATTAAAATAACAAACCATTGAAAATAGAATTTAACTCCTTCTATTCTAAACCCTCATGAATCTTCATTTTCAAGAATAATTTGAACCATATACAACTTGTTACTGGATTATTAATGGAGCAAAATATCACATTGATGGAACTATGGATTTCTATGAACAGAAAAAAAAATCTATGTTGATCAACCAAACCTCATCCACACTAGGACTGTTAGATACTCAGAATGCATGTGCATTTTTTTAAAGAACTCATAAGCATGAATCCAATATACATCCCTCCGAGGTTACTCAGCTGGAGCCTAAAAGGGAAGGAGTGCAGCATCCACTCCCTATTATTGGACAACACACACACCAATCTCAAATATACATATGTTTATGGTATGATTTTATCACTATTTTTCATTAAAATATTACTCATGGATAGTATTCTCATATACATTTAGAGTATTTATGCTAGAAGTCATTAAAAACATCATTCATGGAATTACAAAACCACTTAAATCAACACTCAAATTAGCGAAAAAATGAGTTTAATCCTATATGATCAAAATTGGGTATTTGGATTTTATCATTTCTGACTCAAATTCATGTAAAAAATTATAATTATTCCACTATATTCCATTTAAAATCCAATTCTGGTTAAATAAGGCATTCTTAGAAGAAATATGGCTATGAAATCACTTACAAATACCTAATTGGTCTTAACATTATACTCCAAACTGCATAATGACGTCAAGGGGAGATACACAAACCAACACCTTTGATACTACATCATCACATACCGGGATAGACACCTCAACAATGTAATACCCATTCTAGAAATGACATTTCCCTATTTTCATTCACTACTTACATGGGTTAGTGACTATCACCAGACATTATACGAGAATAAAATGTGGAACTAATTTCCAAAAATCACCGGATGATAATGTTAAATATCTAAATGCTAAAAACAATAAAAGTATTTAGTACAAGAAAACCTTATATGGATATCAAAACCCAAAGAAATTAAACCATCAATGTTCTCTAAACAGGACAAAAAATCCCAACATCATAAAGTACTCCACATTATAGTCCATAATAATTAATGACGTCCACTTCGTCAAAGATTTTCATTCCATTTTATTATAACTAGAAGAAAGAAATAGAAGAAATGATTGATGGAAAATGTAGGGAATGAGAAATAAATCATAGTAGTGTCTAACCATGTTTTGTATAAAAATATTCCAGGACAATCATCCAATAAATACCATAAATTATAAATATAAACTTGAATTGAGAGTCAATTCCACATTTAATATATATCATGATTTCATTTAAAATGATAGAAAACAATTCAAACAATGGGATAATAAAAATTATATATATAAAAATTTATGTCAATCAAAATTCGTCTGTAAATAAATATCCTAAGAAATAGAATCTATATATATATATATAATATAATATAAAAACCATGTTAAACAACCATATTTTATGATAGTTTCTAGTTATTAGATCCTGAATCTATCATAATAGTGGTTATGGAAATGTGTAAAAATGACCCTATGGCTTAGTGAAAATAGGAATCATTAATTTCTAATCATAGGTAAATCATCTTAAATATTTTTTATAGTATTCATCATCAATCCAATTTTTGGTAATTTCTATCATAGATTGACTATTCCAAATAATCCACTCACATAAAATCCTTGCATGTTCTCAATAAATAATTTTAAATATATCAATTCATTAATTTTAAAACTCATAATCAGCATTCATAATTATACTCCATGCATATCCTTATCTAATTCAAATTAAACTTCAATACCGAAACAATTATTTTTTATCAATTCATGAAATTTAAAAAAAATTAAATCACAGTTTTTTATATTATTTTAAATAAATTGTTTTATATCAATTATAAAATACATTTACAATTTCCTTCAATTTTTCAAATAAGCACCAAATTCCAATTCGATTAGATATATAGGGATTTAAAAAATTGCATGCTAATTAAAAATAAAACTCCAATTCATATCAATTTAGGCTTTAATAATTCAATTTAATTTAATTTAATTATAATGATGAAGATAATATTTTAATTATATGGCCAACATTAAATAGAAAAACCCACCATTAATAAAAATGTCACGATGAACAACTCCAACAATGAGGTTTTCCAATGAATAATGATTGAAAAATAGACCGAGAAACCAAACCTAGATTCATGATCTAAACAAACTAAATTTACAAAATTAAAAATAGTAATGACCAGTAAAACTCTATGTATGAAATTATGATATGGTATAGAGAATGTATGGGAGGATATCTACTTATCATACATGGATTGGTTGTTTAATGGGTTTTTATATTGATAAAATATTGTTTTTTAAGTGTACAAAAAGTGATCAGGAGGGGCTCAATGAACTAGGATGTAAATATATCTTATTTTATGATCTATTTGGAGTTCAAATTTTTGTTTATGATTTTCGAACATTTTTAGGAATAAATTTATTCCACGTGAATTCTTAAGTGGGATGGAAAACACGGTTAGAAAAAATGTGAACCCTAACTATGTGACCCTCTAATACGATACAAGGTTTCTACAATGTTTTTTAATAGTTTTTCATCATTTTCACAAAAAATTAAAACACCCCAATATCCAAGGTTTCAATGTTTTCACAAGGTGTGAAAACTATTTCAAAAAACTATGTTCCAACTTTTCACACCCTAGTTTCCTATAAAAATTTATTCTTTCCTAACTAAACTACCTAATACGAATCCCATTCAATCCATGATCCAAAAATATGATAAAGGATTACATGAAAACTAGTAACATTATTTTAAACCAAAATGAGAATAAAACTGATCCTGATGTTGATAACTAATTATTTGGTCATTATAATGATCACCAAATCCATGAAACGAATATTGTAGAAGATATCATAAAAAAGTGATGAAATGTCCCACACAAAATAATGTTAGAAATCATCATCCAATGTGTGGGACAACTAAATCCTTGTACTGAAATCTTTATCATGATTTTTGAATGTTCTAAAATGAATTAATTAATATGTAAGAAAAATACCTTGAAATAAATTATCATTAATTAGAAAAACGTACCAGATTCCCAATTATCAAATATGTTTAGTCCATAGATTTAAAAAATTGATATTTTAAAAAAATCTATTTTTCTAAAATAATTTTATTTATTTTTCATCTTGTGTTGCATAAACAATTGGTTTAGTAAGTGTCACATGCAATATTTAGTGGTTATAAAACCAAACTTTCTATTTTAATTAAAGACATGAGAAAATTAAAACCTAGAGTTTGCAATTTATTGAATGAATATAATTTAATGAATTAGGAAAATATGGTTTAAACATTCTTATAAAATGAAAAAATTAGGGAACACATAATTATAAATAATTATTAAAACCCAACCGCAAATAAATTATGTGTTTTTATGTAAATTTAATATTATTACAAGAATGGAATTTGATTTCTGAAAATTAAATTTACAACTTTTATTGAATGATAATAATTAAATTAGTATTCTATTTATTCAAAAAAATTTGTTAAAACTCAATGATTATGGTCTATATCCATAATATAAGAAAAAATCCATTTTAATGAATTAAGGGAAATATTTTGATAAAAGGTATTTTTTCATATTTTAATAGTAGAATTATGTTCCCAAAAAAATGACCCTTTTATAAAATATATTTGAAAATTAAAATTCATTCTTTATTTCATAATTTAAAATAAAATATCTTTTTTTCATAAATGTTATCTGTTTTTATGGATATTATAAATACTTGATGTTAATTCAATATGGACTTATTTCTAATCAATTTATAATGTTTTAATATGATTTGAACTAATATTAATTTTAAAATAGATTAATTTCAAGTCCCATAATATAATTCAGGTATTTGTATCCATTCGTTTGTTGAATTTTGATTTATAAAATATTATGCTTTTCAAAATATTAAATTTAGAAACTCTTTTTGTGACCCTATCTATGATGTTAACTAGAAATTAATTACACAATTATTTTTTAAAAAAATAGATTTCATATAATAATTCAGAATTTAATATTTATTAAATAATAATATTTTTGTTTGTGATGGTATGAATAATAAATTTTGAAATTTATATTACCATGGTGATTTGAAAACCGGGAAATTATACATAAAAATAATTTAATAAATATTTTGAATTTACCATAAAACATGAAAAACATTTATTGGATGGTTGACTGTTGATCCAAGTCAAATGTGGGTGAAATATTAAACCACTAGTTCCACATGAATGATTTTATACCAATATAATATCTTATTTTAAGGAAATTCAAATATATCATATTTATGTTTTTATGTTCCTTATTTTCAATATAATTTCATTTAAATTATATGATTTAAAATATTTTTTTAAAACATAAAATGTTTTTATTCATCATTTCTTCTTTAAAATTCTAATATAAAAATTATACCCTAATTAATAATACAATGAGCATGTAGTAATTACTCAATTAATGGAAAAATAAGAATAACTATAATAGAAATGTTAAAATAAATATAATTTCAACTACATAATGACATCCAATAATTTTATATAATATAATTACTTTTGGGGATGTATTAAATGAGGTTGTTCAAATATATCTGAAAGCTTCGATATTTTTAAAATTAAATGTAATGAATAATATTCAATTGACATTAATTACAAATTAAAATAAATATTATTTTATTATGTGATGTAATTTGTAGAAAAATTTAAAATTCATCCAATGTTTTGGGATAAGGTTTAAAATATATGAAATTATTTATTTATTAGTATTTTGTAATTTCATGTGATCAATATTAACAATAAATGCATAAAAATATTTTTTGGGTAAAAAGATAATGATATAAAATAATGGTTAAAACAAAATGATAAGGATAAAAAAAATTCATAACAAATCTAATTTTTATTTGTAGAAATGATTTAGAACCATAATAATTATTTATTATAATTATATCAGCCTATATAAATTTCTAATATAAATTTAATTTATCATAATGTAATATTCTAAAAAATTCCATGAGTCACCCTCTCGACTCTTATAAATGGGGACATACTCTTGTATTTTATTAACAAATAAAAAAATAATTATCTAATAAAAAACCTATACATAAATCATAAAATACCCTTCTATTTATCATATTTGTGTTATATTGGAAATTATTTCAAACAATGATGTTCTTTGGTGAAATGAAAATGAAGATATTCTAAGGACCAGGTAACATTCGTTAATGAATGTTTTTGTTTTATTTCTTCCATAAAACCCTTAATTATTTTAATATTTTGGATATATAACAACTTAATTATATTAAATATAGTGAAATTTTTTATGTTAATAATATGACTTACAACATCATACCCTTCCATCAAATTGGATAATCAATCATTAATCGTTTTTACGTCAGAGTATAACCTCACGAACTAGAATCATACATTTTTTTAAAACATTTCAAGGATTAGAATAATTATGGATCTATTTTTTATAAATGATATATATAATTGTTTTTATATTATTATGACTCATTATATTTTATTTCCTGCATACCGTCATAATTCCAATGTTTTTGGAATATGATAATATCATTCTTGTGTAAGGCGGACTACACAACCACTAAAGTGAAGTAATGCGATTTCGTTACTCCATACATGTGATGTATTACAGAAGGTTTTAAAATATTATGTTATATAAATGACTTTTTTTATTTAATGATAAAATGGCATAATCATTTATTTCAAAAACTATAAAAGAAAATGATAAAGCTGGTTATGCATACGTACTGCCTGATGTCTCCATCTTCTGTGTATTTTATTTTATAAAAATAAAATATATGAATAACCATAAGTAAATATATAATGAATATATATTATATTTTAATAATTTTTATAATCCTATAGATTATTATATACTATGCTATGTAATGGGATCAAGAATAACAAGTCAAAACATATTCGAAAAATAGGTAATTATTCAAATCAAAAAATAAACTTCTAATTTTAAATAAATGAGTAATATAAGGTCATAGGTAATATTATATATTATTATATTTATGAAAAATGTTATTTTATAGGGTTATAAAAATAATAAATATATTATACATGATTTTCTGACATGTAGGAAGGAAGTCATGACATGTGGGATGGGGGCATCTAGTATGACGTTATTATTTGTAGGACTTATACAATATTCACCACTCATTTAATTTTATTGGTGTATGTACATACCATTATTAAATTATATTAATATTATATTAAATTTTTTATTTATTTACATTCCATTTGATGAAATATCATTCATTGGGTTTATGTTTCAAATGTTATCAAATTGGTAATGATATTTTATCCAAATTCTCCTCAATATAAAAAAATTATATGTTATGACGCTATATTAATTTAGGATGTTTATATATTACCCTTAATCATTTTGTATCATGAATATCATTATTTTTCTCAGAATATATGTTCTATTTCTCTTTATTCATTCTTTGGTCCTATATCCTCGTTCATTCAAAATAATGTCCTTTTCAAATATTTAAGAAGTGTTTTATTATTTTTCATTTTTGAAAAATATTAATTAAATAGATATTAAAATGGTTTTAACAAATTATGTTATATTTTTTTAATAATATAATGAATGAAATGGTTTGATAAATTTTTTATGATTTCAAAACAATTTTTTTCATGAAAAATGGATATTTTCATATGGAAATGCATCAAAAATATCATTGAAAATAATTTTCCAATCAGGATGGCATCCATGGGTATTAAGCATGAATTACATGGGAAATTATTTAAGGGAATCATTAATATAATATATCTTAAGGACTTATGATTTCATAGATTAATGTTTAATAATCCAATAACATTTCAATGAGACACTCTATGATGATATTTTTTTGACATCCATTATTATTCATGACAACTGATATGGTGAATGATATATGATATTGGGCCATATATATGTTTGATTAGATTATGTGACTGGTGGAACCTATATATCCATTGATTGAATTGGGAAAGGATGTATAAATCATGTGGAATATATGTTATGTGTGAACCATATTTCATTTTTGAAAATCTATGCATGGACTAGGTTTTTATATACATTATATTATGAATGGGTCTAAATTTCTTGTACATATTTATATGTGAGTTCATTGTTTTCATGTCTAAATGTTTGTTTGATGACCTTATTTCATATCATCAAATAAATGAGTTCTCTTCATTCTATTTCTTCATGTTAATGTTTACACCACAATTTAATGTCCTTTTTCATTGTTATTATGTCACAGTTTATGTTCATTAATTACAATATTATTCATTTCTTATTAACTTCCAATAATTTATCCATGAATCATATATATAATATTTTAAATACATGGAATTATCTCAAAATGTAATTAATTTTTAATCATACCATTATGTAATGATTATCTATCTCATATGTTAAACCATACTAAGAATCTGACACCATCATTTAATATGTTTTTTTCCTTGGTTATGATGATTATTTTTATGTGGGGTCACTAAAGGGGAAGATATTTTTGAGATATATTTAATACCATTCACCAAATAAGTAGATTTTGGATCATATATCTATAGTCATTAAACTATCATAGTCTTCAGGCATGTTTTTGTGTAATGTAATGAATTTTCTTTATAATAAGTTGTAATATCTATGAATGAAAATACTTTTTTATTATCAATATTGATGGAATATTTTAGTAAACCAGTAGAAACATGGATTATAAATCTATACTAAAAATTCTTATGATATATCTATGTTATACTATATGAATTTTTATAACGATCATGGAAACGTATGCTAAATATACTGTGTTATGAATTAATATTTTCTAATAAATTTAAATATATTTGGACATTTTACAACTCTAATTAGTGTTTCTCTCACTATTGAGTCTGGTTATAGTCAATGGAGGATAATTAATTAACTGGGATTATATTCAATCCAATGGAATTTTTTTTTCATAAATATATTTGGAATATAATTTTAGTAAGGGTCATTGGGATTTTACCTAATTCTAAATCTTATAAAATTATCCATAATTTAATCCATTGCAAGTTTACCAACCCATCTAATATGTTAAAGATGAAGTTTCTTGGTCACCAGAGAGGAGAGAAATATCGGTTCCTATCATGAAACCATATGGGAAAATGTATAATGGGGAATTTACTAAGAGAATTAGAAGATTATTTGGGAATAAAAAAGGAATCAAATCAATTAATTTTTTAGGAAAAGGTTGAATTAACAAATTGGATTAGGATAATGGTATTCATATGGTCATTTTATAATTGAGAAATCAATGAGAATTATGTAAATCAATGACCTATGGGTAAATCATATGGATATAATCAATATGGAAATATAAGTAATGGATATATTTAAAAGGATCAAGAGAACATGAATGATATTTGAGATAAAATATGTGTTAAGGAATAAAAAAATATATCTTGGTTAATTTTTTAAGAAGGAAACAGAACGATTGCATGTTAATGTTTTGGGATTCAAGAATTATGATGTTGAAATAATTTTTTTTGGAATTATGGACAAATGAAACATATATGTATTCTTCCACCGCATATTTTCGTTATTTATTTAAAATAATTTGTTGATTGTTCTAGTATACATAAAAATATCGAGGTGTTAATATGAAAATTTTTTGGAGAACTTGATTTAGGTATAAATAAACATTATTTTTATTTTGATGTTGGAGTAATAATGAGATTATGTGATGTTTAATTGTGTTAAAATAAATTGTATTGTATTGATAACCTTGTAAATAATTAGTAATATAATGAAATAGTGGTTTATCAATTGAGTTTATTCTGTTTTTGGATTTACAAATTGAAAAAAGTGTTAATAAATGAATGGATTTTTTTTCACTAATGTTTTATAGTAATCCCGGTTATTACATTATTCGTGACAATACATGATAAGGATTTTAAAAAATGTGGTTATTTTCAATAAAGAAATACATAAAATTGTTTAGGGGAATATATATAAGTTTATTTTAAATTTTTATGACCTTTTTTATAATGTATTATGTATTAAATATATTTTAGAAGGGTTATAAAAAAATTATGAAATTGTATACGTTTAACTAATAATGATGTTTTAGATATTAATGTTTTATATAATAATGTGATTAGTTAGGTGTATTAGATAATCAATGATAACGGTTGGGTTATTATTATAACAATAAATATAATGAATAATTGTTTATCCTATTATGGGTTTATGATCGACTAGATCATCATGTATTAATACTTCAATAAAAATTCATTATGTTTTAAATGATTCTAGGCCTGATCAAGGACCATCCAAAGAATTATATTTCACTTATGAGAGGAAATTATGTAATTATTTATTCTCAATGGTTTTAGAAATAAATTGTTATCATATTATCATCACCATGTATGGTATCAATGACCATTTCCAACAATATTTTTCATGGATTTGTGGAACTTAACCGTATAATAAACTTGTTTTCCACAAATCTTCATTAGAACACGATAATTACATTTAAATTTTTTTCAAGGTTTTATCTTTCCACTGGTATTCTTATGAGTGGAAATATTGTTATCAGACAAACTGGGTAATTTTTTTATAACAACAACATTTTGAGAGAGTTTTTAGTATTCATTTTTATGATCAATGATTCTTTGAGAGAATTATCATATGTTAATCCTTTTATGATCCAAAAAAATATTTATGGGAGAAAATAATTCAAAGTGGGTATAATGTAAATAAATAAAAATTTTATAAAATAAGTTTTTTGAAATAATTTTTTTTTCAAAAATATCTTCTTATAGTATGAAAAACTAGGTATCCTTTCATTACATGCAACATAGAGTTTAAATGAAAAAACATATTATTTTTCAATTATTTAAATAATAATATAATAATAAAGATGTTGAATTGTGGGAATAGATATGATTAAATTAATTATGAAAATATTGTTTATAATAATTTAAAAACTAGTTTCATTGGTGAAAATTTAATTATAAATGAACATTATAAACCTATTGAAATTAAAGAAGGTGTTTTTGGAAAATATCATATTATTATTATTTTGAAATTATAACATATTAAATAAAATACATCAATGTTATTGAATGATTTTAATGAAATTTATATGTTATATATTTATTATAATTCTTTAAAAATCATTAATAAACAATTATAGTCAAAAAATAAGGAAAAATCATTTTTTAAATCAAAATATATATATTCTTATAAAAGGAAATTTTTCATATATTTAATCGAAGGTTGTTTTAAAACTACTGCACCCATATATTTTAATGAGATAGATTTGTTTATAATTTCATTTATATCATGTGTTGTACTCTACACCATCATAATATTTTTCTGTAGGCAACCCCAAATTATCATGAGATATACGTAACAATGTGATTGGATTGTGTTGCATAAAATATCAAGTTCATTTGATAGAATCCATTTCACAAAATATTGATTTAAGGGGAATAAATAATAATAATTATATTACCTTGTATCATCATCATTATAACAATAGGTATGAAAAATATTAACTTTCTTCTAAAAAAATTTTTAAATGAAAACAAGTAAATTTATAAAATATTAGAATAACTCTTGATGGATTATATTAATTTAATATATTTTTAAAATATTATTTTTAATTTTTTTAATTAATCTTCTATTTTTTATACAAGATATAATAATGAATTTAATTTTTGAGATAGAATAAGTTTATTTCAAAAATAATTCTCCTTTTTATGTTGAAACCATTTTAAAACATGTAATTGAAAAATTTATATATTAAATTTAAATAAATAAACTTTTATTTGAATGTGGGATATAAAATTTAATGATGAATTATTATTATTTTGATATTTTTTATAAAAGTTTCAATTTCTGTTCAAAAATAAAAATACGGAAATTTTTCATGAAAATAAATTTATTTATCAAAATAATTTATATAGTTAAATGATATTATTGAATGAACATAATGTATAAGTAAAATATATTTATATCTATTAATATAATTTATGATGTTGTAACAAATTTTACATTTAATTTAGATGTAAAAACATTTCAATCTTTTTCAATATATTGATATTTACAACTCCTTCATAATTCCAAAAATAATGATTAGTTATAAATTTTTTATGACAACATCCATTTTTTGAAATTATAACAATTATATTTCATATATGGAATCATTAGATCAAAATTATGTAAAAATGATTTTTTTTTTGGAATTATTAATAGTTTCTTTTGTAATTTTTATTAATACAGGAAAAAGGAAAATAGAAAAATTATGGTTAAGAATAGTATTATAAAATTACCCTAAAACTAGTGTTAATATTATTTTATAAGTAGTTTTATACTTCAATAATCATTTGGATGAAATGGTTTACTTTTTCATTTACATGGAATATATTATTAAATATAATTTATTATATGTAATGAAAATTTAAATATTTCACAATAAAAAATTAATAACTAAATCATATTTATTATAAAGTCATAGAGAAGTTAAATTGAATTATAAACACTCCATTTAAGGATAAAAGTATTATATTTACCATGGTATTTTATTTTTAAATTTTATGAAATACATAATTTCTTTAATGATTTAAATATTGATGATGTTGAAATTATTAATTGATGAATATTTGATAATCTTATTATAATTAAATTTTTAATAACCATTAAAAGACCCCAACACTTTACCAAATATTATTTTTTGATTATTTATTTAGCCATAACCATCCAATGGTCAAGTTATTTTATATTTCATTCCTATTATAAGTTTTTATGACACTTATATTATGTTATTTAAAGTGAAGTTAAACTTATTGCATTCATGTTTTAATTAATATTACATTTTTATGATGTTTTTTAGGAATTCATATCTGAGTGATATTATTATTAATAAATATAGTATAATTATATTCCTAATACAATTTTATTTTTTATTTTTACTCCAAAATTATTTTATTAAATGATTGCAAAAAACTAATGTTGTAATTATTTTATTAACCAAAATATCTCATAAGTATTACTATTAATAATAATGTAAATAAAAATAGTCATAAATAATATATCCAAAAAAATTATAAATGATCTTTATTGCATATAGATATAATAAAATATTTGGTTTTGGTTTACATATTATCTTGATATTTTCTAAAATTCCATTAAATTATTAGGGTCACAATGACACTATTGATATTTTTTGAAAAATAAATTTTTATATAATTATTTACAAAAATAACTTTTTAAAAAAAATATAACATAATTTTTTATTTCTATAATATTTCTTATTTTGTTCATTTATGCTCTTATTATCATCATAACATTAATAATTACAATATTTTTATATTATAGAATTTGTCGCATTAATTAAACATAAAAGAGAATAATGTAGGGTAAAACAAATTGATAAAGCTTACAATGAAATAAAAACATATGTAAATATTTCTGGTTGTAGATATTATAACCATTCTCATATAATTTCCTAAATAAATGAATTTTGAATGTTTTTGGGTGCAGTTTGATATTATTATAAAAAATATATTCTTGGAGTTTCTAAAAGATCCCCCCTCAATTATAAATAGGAACCTCATCCCTCACATTTTCAGTTAACAATGTACATTCATGCTCAGTCATACCCTACCCATTTATATTTTCAAATTCCCTAGTTCCATTCTAAATTTTATTTTATTCTCAAAATACCAACTCTATAAAAAATAAGAAGTTTTATAGTGGGAGCACATTGAAAAAATATAATGTCCACTACTGATTCCTTCAAGCAACATTATTCTTTTACTTCCACTTCATCAATAATTTCCATTATAAACTAATAAATAAAATATCAATTATATATGGATATGTTATTATAATTATTAAACCACCACATTATAACTTATATCCATCTTATGAAAAATGAAATCACCACATGTGCTTACATAGGGCTTAACATCTCCACGTCATTGTGTGATATGTTTTTTCACCACCAGTTTATATTAATGGGTATAATGATTGAGGTAATAAATATAAATTATTATTCTTATATGATATTGATTTTGGAACAAAATATATACCATCCAATTCCATACCATATCACAATTATTTAAATGATATAGTCACCAGTGCGTATGTGCATCCTACCATCTCCCCGATCTGATGGGATTGATTCTAAATGAAATCCATTAAAGAATGATAATATAAATGCATCGAAATGAAAAATATTATATTTATTATATTGATATTAATATTTAAATAATATAACAATAATTTATGAATAGTAACATGAACTTATCTGATGAAACTTGCGTATGAAAATAAATCAGTTAATACTAGATGGCTGAGTAATAATGTTGTTGAAAACGGATGATAAGATCATCAAATATGATATCAGAAAAATTAAAATGATTCTAGAATAAATAAATATTATAATTAAAAATAATATATTGGAGTTTTATATATATACATAGGATATATGACCGATGGTAAGGTATTTTATTATTTCTCTTTTTTTGTTGTATGTATGCCTTATACACCAAATATTTATTTTGAGTTGTTTTAATACCACCCATGATTTTTTTTTCATATTGTAATTTTTATGATATTAATATAATTTTCCTTTTTTATGAATCATCTAATTCAACATATTATAAGTTGGTAATGGACAATTTCTCAATATCTTGGTTATCTGAGATTGTTTATACTAATGTATTTATTGGGGTATATTTATCATACATACCCTTGTATTCTACATATGAATTGAAAAATATTTAATATACTATTATACTTTTTTATAAATTTAGTTTGACACATTGAGGAATTTTTATGAAATTGTATGAATGGAATATTTTTTTTCATTTTTGATATATGTTTCATTTTTACATATTTTCTAAAATTATGATAAAGTTGTTTACTTTTAAGTTATATGACATGATGTATTTTTATTTTTTCCTAAAATCATATTTCCACGAATATCTACATACAATATTTAAAGGTAATATTGAATGAAATAATTTTATTTCATTTTTTTGTGTAATTTTTATAATTTTTTTTCTATTTTGATGAAAATATATTTTCCCTAAGAATTAATTTCAACTATTTTATCAAAAATTAAATTCCATCTATGATGATATGATATAAATATGGTTATGTTTTTATACCTATAATAACTATGTTTTTATTGTGATTATGATGGATGATATTTATGAAATCCATTTTTTATATTTATTATGATATTATGGAATTATATTTAAGAAACTAATTTTTATTTCATAATTATCGCTATTATGAATGAATTATGTTTTGTTGGACATATAAAAATTATTGAATTATGTGATGGTTGGAACCTATATATTTATATATTGTAATAGTTAAATAATTATATATCATTACATAGATAGTACTGGAATGGAACATAAATCTAGTTTTGTAATACATTTCTTTAATTAAAAGCAATTTTGGTTTAATATTACAGGGATGCACCAAAGAGTGAACCTAATTCAGTTAATGACTTTATCCATTATGCTGGTCATGTAAATGATCCTTGAATAATATTAAATGATTTTCTATGATTACGTTCATTCCAAAAATTACATGACTTAGGTTATTCCCAATTGATATAAGTTTATGGATTCATTATGATATATTGTGATTTATTCAATGACATGATATCATGATCTATGATATAAATGAAAATATTTTAAATTATTATTTTATTATATACTATGATTATAATATGATTTATATTTCCATTATTTACAATTAGAGAGTATTTTAACTCTCCATTTTTATGATTCATTTATTCCAAGATAAGAAGATGGTTATTAGGTGAAATATAACCAAAGGGGTTCTAGTTATGATGGAAAAAAAGTGGGATGATGTAGATGTTTTGGGAACCAATTGTTTATGTTTCCACGTTTCCAAAGACATAAAACTAATATTTTCTCTAAATTTCACTTTGTGTAATGTATAAGGTATTCCATATATGTAATGGATTTTCTAATCACTTCATGATTGGGTTGTTATATTTTTCATTACGCATAAGGTTTTGATAACAATGTGAATATAGGATGTGAATTATTTAGTGAGATCTGTTGAGATATTTTTAAGGATATGTATTGGAATGTAAAAATTATAGGTCTAATTGTATTTTAAAATACATGAATTTTGTTAATGATCATGAATAACATATTATTAATCCTAATTGGTTAGATATTGAATGTACTGCCCCTTGATTATGTTGATTAACAAGTAGGATTATTTCTTATCACATAATTTTTGTCGGTTTTTAGAAAATGGATGGAAATAACATGATTCATGATAAGATTGTATATAGAGGACAATGGAATGTTATTACTCATGGTAAACCAAACAAAAATATAGTTGGAAGGTCAACCATCATTATTATGTACAACTAGATAACTCATAATATGATCAAAAGTATCTACATTGGAGAGTCTCTAATACAACCAAATAAGAGAAATATCAAGTTTCATGATGACCACAGGGTAAATAATGTTCACTTTTCCCCATGTATATCATTTGGAAATAGGAATCAAGAAGAATGTGTCATAAGAAATGGACGATTTTTTTGGATGTGGAAATTAAAGTCACAGTTCCATTAATTGACAGGAAAAGATTTAGTTAACAAAAATGGAAAAGGATAATGTTATTTTTAAGGAAACAACAATAGTTAAATGTTTTAAATGTGGAACATGTTGTAACTATGAAAATCAATAACCTAGGGTAAAATATCAGGATGGGAATAAACATGATCTTATTATTTGAAATAATATTATTGCTGATGAAGATACTACAAATGATATATGAGATTAAAAGACTGTTAATTAGTGAAACAATGATGCTTGGTCAATGGTTTATGAATATAATGGAATGATTTCATGTTTATCAATAATAATGTTGTTTGAGTAATTTTTGATATAATGGGATAATGAAACTTCTATATATTTTTGCACTATATTTTATCTTTAAGTATTTAATAGAATATGTTGAATTTTATCAGTTACAATAAAAGATTATTAATTTATATTTTTTAAAAACCATATCAAGGGATGGATAATCCATAAAATAAGAATGTTGATGAGATAATGTTATTTTGATATAGACATGTTGTATGTGAATAAGTAAATTGGTTTGCAATGATTTCAGTATAACTTATTTGTAATTTTTTTCTAAGAGGGTTATGCAATCATGGATGCAGTGTTGAACATTTTTTTTATTAATGAGTATATTAAATTGATTTTGGCTTAAGGAAATATTCATTTTTTCAAAATAGTATATATAGTAATTTGGGTTTTTACTATTACAGAAGAGAATACTTCATGATGTCGATCACATATTTCGTAACTGACCAAAATGATATAACACATGATATATCAGGGTAGATGTTAAGATGAGTTAGTGTACCTCATTCTAAAGTATTAGATTCTCAGTTTTCAGAAGGATTATAATTTTATCCACTCATGGATAGTGTCACATAAACTCTATAAGATCTAAATTATACTGATTGTAGTGTCACAATAATAATATAGATGCTAAATATACAAGAGGGGGGGAATTGTATCCATTTAAAAATTACATTGGAACTTTTAAATATGGTAATTCTTAACAATGTTAAATATGGTAAATTCACAAAACCTATTAGTTCTTCAAAGATGATTGATTCCGGAAATGTGGTTCCGGAAATGGAACATAAGAAATGTTTACAAAGATAATTATTCTACCTTAAAATGTATAGAATCTCACTAATTAGAGGACACGTATAATAAAGTATAAGATAGTTATACTTTTCTCAACAACCTAAATACATCAGGAAACATGATACAATACAAGTAAGAACTAGTAAATATTTTAATCCAAAGAGAATGGTATCCAACAACCTTGGATAAAAGACCCTTGAAATATAATTTTATGAATGTATATCTTACCCACACCATGGTAAGAATTCGATACGAATATCATAATTTGTCTTGTTGTCCCCACAAGCCCTCGAACTTCAATGTAGTCAACAACTCTATCTTTATATCCCAGGAATCCCTTGAATGTATTCAGCAACATTTGGAGTCTCACAAAGCAATTTTGAACAAGTTGTTCAGTACGCACAAAGCAATAAAGTCACACTCTCTAGAAATCACATCAGCAATAAGTAATTTGTAGATCGATCAACCTTGGTTGTGATTTCTTTCAAATGATCTCCTATTTATAGTAACATCTGCAACGGTCAGCTCCCACCTCCAACAGTCATATTTTTTCTTGAATTTTTGTGGGACTTGTACACGTGTCACTCAATCAATATTAAGTTAGTAACTGAATGCACGACATCATTTTATAACTAAGACAAGTGTTATAAAAATAATGGTTTCTTAACCAAAATCAATTATTCGGAATGTAGGTAAAAAATAAATGTTCAGAGTCTAACCAAAAACCATTTGGTGTCTATAATACATGAATATTCGGATTCTGTCTTCAAAAGTATTTGGAACCAGAATTTTATAGAATTATGGATTCTGAATTTCAAGGAAATTCAGATTCTGAATTCATAAGAATTCGGAGTCTGAATTCAGAGAATTCAATGACTGAACATAGAATGTTCAAATTCTGAATTCAAAGAATTCAGAGTATGAACTCAGAATGTTTGGAGTATGAATTCAATGAATTTGGAGAATGAAATCAGAAAATTCAGAGTCTGAATTCAAAGAATTCGGTGTCTGAACTTAGAATGTTCTGAGTCTGAATTCAGAGAATATGGAGTCTGAACATATAATTTTTGGAGTCTCAATTCATAGAATTCAGAACCTGAATTTGGATTCTGTAAACATAATGCTCTATAACCAATTATTTGTAATATTCCTAGGTTTTTGATAGGAAACTGAAATTCATACTCAGAATATGAACAATGAAAAAATGATAAGGATAAATTATCCTTGGGGAAGGAAATTTTCATTATTATGATAAATCATATGGGAAAAGAAATTTTCCTTAAGATAGAGTTTTTGCGATTTTCCAAACAATAATAATGGAAATTTCATAAGTAAACCTTATTGAATCAACAATATCCCCCTTTTTGGAAAGCACAAACAACCTTATGAAAAAGAATACAAGGATATTGAAAATATTTTTTAGAACTTTGAAAATAAAACTTATATCCATTAACACATGGAAAATGCTGAATATGAAAAACTACCCATTATTCTTTTGAAACACTAAGGATCGTATTCTTCATTTCTGGTTTGAGACATAGCATTTTATTGCATCAAAAAATCATCTTGGATAAGAACTCCCCCTTATATGAACCCCCCCTTACATAGGGAAATATATTCTTTTAATTTGTATTATTTTTTAACATTCCTTTCTCCCACATTGTGATTTTCAAAAAGGAATACTGGGAATGGAAAAGGAAATGTTGAACATGAAATATTAGTAGTAGACAACATAAAATATAATTACCAACCCAAAATTTAATTATGATTGAAAAAATTTATACAACTAAGTAATACAACAAAATATCATAATTGAAAAATATTATCCTTCTTCTCCTTTAGCATCAAATTCTTTACTATGGTTTTGAGCTTCTTGAGTTCATTGTGGTCTTCCTATGCATATTTGATATGTTGATCTTGATCTTTTGTTTTCTTCACTAAAGATTTGGTTTTTTCTTTATGAGCCTTAAGAGATTCTGCCTACCCCTTTAGAACTTGTACTTTCATAGAAAATATTTCCTCAAGTTAGATTCTAGGATCTCTCTCCCTCTTCCAACTCTGAACTACTGAATAAAACTTCTAATTCTGATCTTTCACTTCTTTTATCCAAGAATTCGGTTCTAGAGTTAGATTTTCTTCAAAACCATTTTTCAGATCCTTGATCTTCAAATCTTTGGTGTCAAATGCATACTTGACACATTCATGGAACTCATCAAGAATTCAAATTAATTTTATAGTATTCCTTGACCAGTTGGTCATTTTATAGCATGAACCTTTGTGCTCTTCGAAGTTTATGAAAAAGATTTTGAAATATGCCTCTTGTTTGATGCACTTATTCATCACCATGTATACTGAATCGGATTTCTGATTTAAAGAGATTTGAAGAATTTGGCATCTTGAATAAATACAGGGAAATATTGGTATAGCCCCAACAATCTTCTTCAAAGACTATACTGCAAAATCATGTCCAAGTGAGGATGATTCCGATTCAGATATTTTGCGTGGTGAGGTTTCTTTTTCTAACTCAGCATCTTTCCTCTTTGAAGAACCACCAACATCTTTCTTCATTACCACATCCTTTTTTGTTGTATCAACTAATACCTGATTTCCCTTATCATCATTCGGAATGACTTCCTATTAATCATGAGATTCATTTTCATTATCAAATAGCTGAACAATTTCATCTTCATCAAATTCTTCATTTTAGGATCCTACCTCAGCATCCTTAGGGTGAATAAAATATTTATTGATGATTTTTTCTTCAGATGTTTTTTTTACTCTATCTCTAACCTTGTCTTCATCCTTCCTAGGAGTATAAATATTTTATGATTCATCTTGAGAGGTTCAGAATGATAATTTATTAGAATGGTGCTCCATCCCAAGAAAATACTCAACTTTCTTTATCAGATCATCGGTATCACCACTCCCTTCTTCTTCTTCTTCACCAACTACGTTTTCTTGACCTTTTTCCAGAGTAACAAACTTTTTTCCTGAAGTCCATGGTAATGATTCCATTAAGAAGGATTCTAGTACCAGAAAATTTTCAGATGCTTTCTCAGTTTCCTTCAGAAGGGATTACATAATTTCAGCCTCAGACAACCTGTTCTTTTTCATCATTTCTATCTCTTTCTTCTCTAGCTCTTCAGCTACCATTTAATTCAAATATTTTTCTTTATCAAGTTCCAAGCCAAACTCATTCTCCACTTATATTTTATTTCACTTTTCTTCTCTCCATTTAGCCTCAACCGCATCAGGATAGTCTTTTTGATACTTTGTCTTCGGTGGTGCAAATTTGGTTTCCTGATCCATTTTGATTTTTCCCTTCTGTTTCACATCATTTGACATCCTCTTCCTTCCACCATTTTTAGAGGTCTCATCGACCTCCTGTTTCTTTGAAATAGCTTAAACATCTTCTTCAAGAATGTCATTGAATTCTTTGAATTCGATGGAAAATCCATCAATCATTCTTCAAAATGTGTCATCACTTAACAACATAACTTTGAAATTCTTCATCTTATATTTGTAAAGGATTTTTAAGGATACTAGACATCGAACAATCTACTTTTAATGAATGGATGGATACATTATAATTTGGGCATCAATATTTTCATTCTTTATGTTCTCAATCATAACCAAGATATTCTTAACCATGTTTATCTTCCTTAGGTTTACCAAGAAATAAAAAATGTACATATCTCTTTTCCACAAGGTATCCTTGTCTCCTTTTCTCAGTATGATGAATTTTTTAACCCAGAATTCAAGAATATGATAATTTGTAGTCAGGTGAAGAATCATCATTGTCTTTACATCTAAGATACCAAGGCAAGCCATGGTCTTCACCTTATCAAAACAACCTTGATCATCATGCAACTTGTGAGAACAAAACTCAACTTCCCCTTCATAAGGAATTCCAACCAAGCATGTAGCCTTGGTGGAAGAATGGGAATATGTCTTTCCATAACACATGAAAGAAAACATACTCATCACTTCGTTCATTGAAGAAAATTAATGAATCAAATAATTATATTAAAAAATCTGGATAAACCAAATCTTGTGTTATTGGTTTTGAAAGTCAATCACTTACCACCCATTCAGCTTTATATTCATATAGATAATAGAATCATACATTGCGAAAAAAATTCGTATCAACCAACCTTTCTCTGTATATTTTCTATTCAATGAATGTTTTGACAGTTTACATATCATTTTGAAAAGATACTTCTGCAAAACATTTTGAAGTAAGAATGATCTGAGATGTTCAGAATGAGATTATGTAGGAGGGAAGATCTTTAGCACGTGAAGGCTTGAGTTTTGATGTGGGAAAACCAACGTGGAATCCTTTATATAGGAAATAGAGGCGATAGTTCAACTTCCAACGGTTGAAAACCCTTTTATATCAAATCTAAAAGTTGAGATGATAGCCAGAATAAAATTTTGATAGAATATGATCTTTTGAAGTGTTTTCTAGAGAAATATTATGATTTAACAAAAAGTGATTACAAATATTTCAAATACAGATGAAAATACCAATAAGTAAAATATGATTATGTAAATTTATGAAAGAAAACATTCATTTGGGATTTCTAGGATGATTATCCATAATAAGAAAAATTATTCGTGATGAAATTTATATTCTGGGAATTTTTATTATGAAAAGTTTTAATAGAAAAATCATCATTACGTAAATTTTAAGTACAAAAATATTCATTACGAGAATTTTAATTACAAAAATATAAATTATAAAAATTTTAAGTACGAAAATCATCATTTTTTAAATCTAAATTACTAAAATCATAATTATGAAAATTTATGTATGAAAATATTCATTACGAAAATTTTAAGTATGAAACAAAATTAGACTACGAAAAAATTTTTGACTACAAAATAAATTTTAGACTACGAATAAATTTGGAATATAAAAAATTTTATACTATGAAAAGAAAATTATTATGGAAAAAACATTGATTACCTAACAATAAAATGTACTCCCCCTATGAAAATGAGTTTCTTATAGTAAGTATATAGGTTTAAATAGGAATTTAACTTGAAATATTACCTTATAGTTATCATTCTTAACTTTTAATTATTGTATTAAAATCTATCAGAGGGTAAAGATTTTGTGAAAATATTATCAAGTTGATCGTGTGTTTCGATAAATTGAAGAATGATATCTAATTTTTGTGTGTGACCCCAAAGATAGTGATGCCTAATATTTATGTGTATTAAATGAGGGTGATGTGCAAGGTTTTTACATAGGGAAATGGAACTTGTATTATCACACAAAATTTGTGTTATTGTAAAACAAATACCATAGTATGTGAGTGTGTGATTCATCCTCAACACTGGAGCACAACAACCTTTAACTGCTACATATTCAGCATCAATAGTGGAAAGTGCTACTGAGTGTTTCTTTTTCCATGACCAAGAAACTAATGAATCTCTTATGAAATGAAATGTTCTAGATCTACTTTTCTTATACATTCTACATGCACCAAAACTAGTATCTGAAAAACTTTTCAAAACAAAATCATTTCCAAAAGTGTAAAAGAGTCCTAGATCCATGGTTCCCTTTATGAAGCAGAAAATATTTTTTGCTGCCTTTAAATGAGATTCCTTAGGATTTTATTGATATCATGGACATAACCATACTAAAAACATAACATCTGGATGACTAGTTGTCAAGTAAAGTTGACTTCCTATCATAACTCTAAAAGATGTTTTATCTACTAGTTTCCCAGCTAAATAAATATCAAGTGACTTTGTGGTACCAATGGGAGTACATATACTCATAGTATTTTCATATCGATACTTTTTAAAAATATTTTTATTATACTTATGTTGGGATATATAGATTCCTTCTAGTTTTTTAGAAACTAGAAAACCAAGGAAATATGTTAACTAACACATCATACTTAATAAAAACTCAGATTTAATTAGATCCGTAAAGGAATCAGTTAATGATTTTTGAGTTGAAAAAAATATAATGTCATCAACATAAATTTAAATAATAAAAGAAACATATCATTCTTTATAAAAAGTTTTGGCTCAACATTTCCTTTAACATAATTATTTTGAATAAAAAAATTTATAAGTCTATCATACCATGCTCGATGGGCTTGCTTAAGTCCATACAAAGCATTGGTATGTTTGTAAACATGTTCAGGATGTTATATATCTTCAAAGCCAGGAGGTTTTTCATTAAAAATATTCCTATTGTAAAAATTCCTTAAGGAAATCATATTTAACATCCATTTGATAATGTTTGTAATTGAATAATGGTGCAAAGGCAAGTAGAATAAAAATCGATTAAATTCTTGTACTATAGAATATGTTCCTTCATAGTCTATTCCTACTTTTTTATTATAGCCTTTAGAAACCAATCTAGATTTATTTCTTACTATGATTCCATATTCATCACATTTATTTTTGAAGACCCATTTTACTCCAATAACAGAATTTCTCTTAGTCCTTTCAACCTATGTCCAGAATGTATTCCTTTCGAATTCATATAGCTCATCTAGCATAGCTTTTATCTAATCATCATCACCTAAAGCTTCATCAATGAATTTTGGTAATAATTGGGAATGGAACGCTAGATTTTTTACTTCATTTCATAAGGAAATTATAGTCCTTATAGGTTTATTTACATCACCAATGATACTATAATCGGGATGATTAATTATAAACAATTTATTTGTGTTTTTTAAAATATGTTCATCAAAATAGGGTATGAATTCTTCTGGGGTAAATGCTTCAAAAATATTTTCTTGAACATTTCCCTTGTCAGAATGGTCTTCTAACAAAGGTTGATAACCAGTTTTTGAAAACACATCCAAATATATAGGTTGAGGTTCATTAAAAACAAAATGATCAGATCCATTAAATTTCACATATACTATTTATCCAATAGTACAAGTATTTTTATGGATAACTCTATAAGACTTAGAATTTGTGGAGTAGCCTAAGAAAATTCCATCATTAGATTTAGGTGAAAATTTGTGTATATTATCTTTAGTGTTCATAATGAATACCTTGCAACCAAAAAACAAGAAGTATGAAAGACTAGGTTTTCTACCATTCCATAACTCATTTGGATTTTTTTTAAGAAAAGGTCTAATCAAAACACAAATTATAGTATAACAAGAATTACATATTGTTGCAGACCAAAAATCATTGGCTACCAAATAATCACTGAACATGGTTATGGTTATCTCCTGATTAGTTCTATTTCTTCTATAAACAATACCATTTTTTTAGTTGTTCTAGGTACTGAGATTTTATGAGTAATTCCTTTCAACAACAAAATGTTTTAAAATCCGAATATTGAAATTCTCCTCCATGATAACTATAAATAGTTATCAAAGGACAGTTTTTTTCATTTTTATCTTTGGATCTAAAACTTTTTATATAAGAAAAACCTATAGATTTCTTTGATATAAAATTAACCCATGTAAAACTATTATAATCATAAAATTACAAAAATACATAATATTTTCCTTCAATGCATCTAGTTTCTATTGGACCAAAAAGTTCCATATGCACTAACTATAATTTATCAGTGGTTGAGACTTCACCAACTGATTTAAAACGTGATTTATGTATATTTCCAAAATGGAAAGGACCACAAACCTTTGAATAATCAAATCTATGCTCTCGTAGATCCTTAACTAGTCTTTACAGAGAGAGTTTTCAAAGGTTCTTAATGTAACAGTGTCCTAAACATATATTCCACAACCAAGAATGATCTTCCATTGCACTAAGGAAAGGTAAATATAGGATTTTAAGGTCATTTATGATTAGTTTTTAAACATTCTCTTGACTATGGGTAGAAAGAATAAACACTTCTGTGGAATTGTTTTCTATGAAACTTTCATACCTAAAATTCACATGGTACCCTTCATCACATAATTGACATATGCTAATAAGGTTGTGCTTAAGACACATAACAAATAAATCATTTTAAATCAATGTATTTCCATAAAGAACAATTTTTCATATACCAATAATTTATTCCTTTGAATTATCTCTGAAAGATACTTTTCCTCCTTTTGTCTTGAGAATAGTTTCCGAAATTTTTTTTTACCAGTCATATACTGATAACATCCACTATCCATGTACCTTTTATTGTTGTTGGTATTGGCCTAATTTTTCTGAAAATAATAGATTTATACTTTTGGAACCCAAACATTCTTGGATCCGGAAACTTCAGGAATAAAAAATTTAGGAATCCACATTTTCTTTGATAAATATGATTTATGAAAACCTAAAGAATGAGTTTTTTTTAAGGAACAATTTTTTTTCAATGCCCACCACACTGAAACTTAGTGCAGAATGGATCAATTTGAAGAAAAAAATAATTGTTAATAAAAATCATTTTTGAACTAGTATAACCAAATCCCGAATTATTCCTCAGATGTGAATTTTGGAATACATTTTATCAAAATTTCCTTACCTAATGTAACGTTTGACAAACACTACCTTAAGAAAATTATTTCCGACATTAGTCTAATAACTAGGTTCTTATCCTCAAAAACATTAGTTTTAGCACTAAAACTAGGATTGAAAAAAAATTGCATAGAAATTACTTTTTCTAGATCCTTAGAATGTTTATCCTTCTCAGAATTGACTTCCTCAATGTTTTTTAAAATACTTTCAAAATCAAGAGTTTTCTAATCAAGATCATTTGAATGATCTGATATTTCCTTAGCAAGAATGGAAATTCTAGAATTTTCCTTATCATTCTTTTTTTTGATTTTAGAATTTTCATTCTCAAGAAGCATTGAAAACCTTGAATCTTCTTTATAGTTAGGTAAATTTTTATCTTCATCAGAAGAATATTATTCAACCAAGGAATCATAGTTTTTACTATCAATATATTTATAATTCAAGGATACATTGGTTATGGATGCACCATTGTGTACCTTATCCTTTAAAAAATGATTTTAAATAGTTATTCTAGCTATTATACCAAAATTCTTCTGTAAAAAATATTTGTAATATGAGGATTCATTAGAAGAGTCTCCAGCACTTGCACACCAACTGTAATTAGCTTCAAAAACATTATTAGCATTATATTTGTATTACTTATTTCTGTTCCTCTCAGAATTGTTTTCCTTTCAATCTTTTCTGTCAAGCATAGGTCAATCTGGACCTATATGTCTAGCCCTTTTTCATTCATAACAAGTGACTTCAGTGTCCTTCTTATCCTTTCTTTCTTTCTTATTGTATCTATAATGAAAGTCATTCTTCCCAACTATCTTGTTCTTCCCTCTAGAAATATTAGCTGTTTCATTTTCAGAATGTTCACTTTCACATGGTTCAGTGAAAACATTAACCTTCTTAGAATTATATCTTGTAACTCTCTCAAATGTATTGACTTTAATGTGATTTGAAGTAGTTCTAAAAGCAACACACCAATTCTCATTCTTCTTCTTAACATTTTCCGCATCTCTCTTCATTATAATATCATTTTAAATAAGTGTTCCAAAAACCTAATCAAGTGTAATCTGTGAGATTTTCCTATTCTCATCTATAACTATCCACTTGGATTCCCACTCTTCAGGCATGATGTCTACAATCGTGTCTACAAGTTCCTCATCATCCAAACCTTTTTTACCCATAGATTTCAAGCTATTTACAATAGCCATAAATATATGTTGTACCTTACATATAAGTTCTTCATAAGGAAATAAAAAACCATGGTACTCAACTCTAAGCATAGATCATCTAGTTTCGATATCGTTTGATGTTCGAAAATGAGTAAATTCAGGTTTATACCAAATACAATTTGCTAATCAACAAGAATAAATCTGGATATATATATATATATTCCTGGTCATGGAACACAACAAAGTATTGTGTACCATGTAGTCAAGATCATATTATGACATTTCTTGATTGGTAAATGTTTTGACTTCCTTATCAAGAATCGTGTAATATCTAGTGAGAATTACATAGTTGTCCACTCCATTGTTAATAAAAAAGTCTTTTTACGATCTCTCCAATATTCATAATCATTCCCATAAAAAATAAATGCTCTATTAGCATTAATATTTTAAATTAAACCAACATTCATTCCTTCCATCTCAATGCAAATCATTCCACATGAACTTGTTGGTAGTAAAAGTTCGTAAAAAAGGATAAATATATTCTAAGCAAGGAAATTATAGAACAATAAAATACATGAGCAAGAAAACATATATGTAAATATATGTATTTCAAGGACCTCATTTGATACCAATTATAGGATCAAAATGATACTGATTATAGTATCAGAATAATGATATAGATGATCAATATATAAGAGGGGGTAAAATGTATTTTCTTAAAAATTCCATTGGAACTTATAATGAGGGTAATGTTTAACAATGTTAAACAAGATAAATTAACAAAACCTATTAGTTCTATAAACATGCTTAATTCTGGAAATGTGGTTTCAGCAATGAATCTTAAGAAAAGATCACAAAGATAAATATTCTACCTTAAATAATATAGAATCTCACTAATCAGAGTATAAGTATAAGAAAGTATATGATAGTTATATTTTCATCAACAATGAAAATACAGGGGAAAACATGAAAAAAAATACAAGTAACATGTAGTAAATATTTTAACCCAAAGAGAAGGGAATCCAAAAACCTTGGATAAATGTCTCTTAATTTATACTTTAAAGAACCTATGTCTTACCCATAGCAGGGTAATCCCTCGATAAGAATATCATAACCTTCTTTTCTATCCATGAAAGCCCTCAAACTTCAAGTTAGTCAGCACCTCTGTCTTCCAATCCTCAGAAGCCATCATATTCACTCAGAACATTCGAAGTCGCATGAAGAAATTCTAATCAAGTTGTTCAGTATGCACAAATAAATAATGTCTCTCTCTCAAGAAATCACTTCAGAAGCATGTAATCTCTAGACAGATAAACATCGGTTGTGAGCACTTTCAAATAAGCTCCAATTTATAGGCACATCTTCAACGGTCGGCTCCCTCCTCTGATATTCATAATTTTCCTTGAATTTTGTAGGGGCTTGTACATGTGTCACTAAAACATTGGTTAGTTGCTAACTGAATGCACGACATCATTTTATAACTAAAACAAGTGTTAGAAAAACAATGGGTTCTTAACAAAAAACAATTATTTGGAATGTAGTGAAAAATAAAAGATTTAAGTATAAAAAACATTCGGGGTCTATAATACATGAATAATTAGATTCTATCTTCAAAAGAATTCAGAACCAGAATTATATATAATTCTAGACTCTGAATTTCAAGGAAATTTGGAGTCTGAATTCATATGAATTCGGAGTCTGAATTCATAATGTTTAGAGTCTGAATTCATAGAATTCAGAGTATGTTTGAAGTCTGAATTCATAGAATTCAATGTTAGAACTCAGAATGTTTGGAGTATGAATTCAGAGAATTCAGATTCTAAACAAAGAATGTTCAGACTCTAAATTCATAGAGTTCAGAGACTGAACTCAGAATGTTTGGAGTCTAAATTCAGAGAATTCGGTGTCTGAACTCAGAATGTTCGGAGTCTGAATTCAGAGAATTAAAAACCTGAATTCGGATTCTGAAAAGAAAATTCTCTATATCTAAGTATTTATATGATTCTGAGGTTTTAGATAGGAATATATATTTCATACTCAGAATATGAACAATGAAAACCTGATAAGGGAAAATAATCCCGAATAAGTAAAAGCATAGTGTAAAAGAAATTTTCCATCAGATAGAGTGTGTGTGATTTTCAAAACAATAAGGAATGGAAAAGTCATAACAAAACCTGTTTAACTCAATAAACTCTACATAATGTTTTCATGATTTCACTATAAGTGGATTTATGATTATTTGAAAAATTGTGCAAACCATTTTTTTTTGATAATTATATATGTAATTACCTATCATTTTATTTATGGATCACATTATTTGATAGTCTTTAGGAAAGAAAAAAATATATTTCATTAAATAGGAACTGAACGATAAAATTTTCAATCCATGACCAACAGTGATATTTTTAATGAAAACTAGTAAGTATATATTCTCCTGATAAATATTCAACATTTGTAAAAAGGGATTTTGATGTAAAATGGTGTCTCGTCATCACCATTTTTGATGATATTGATGACCTCTATCATTCTTATTTAGTTTATGGTTTTGCGATTGTTAATCTACACTGGTTACGAACATTCTTGTGATCACTGATATTTGTCATTCTCTATGATATTTTATGCTTTCTCCATCCAAAACATTCACCTATGTTATCTTATATAGAGACCTAGTTACGATTTACGTAGGATTGCTGTTATTATATAACTATTTGTTTTAAAATAAATATTTAATTATTGTTTTTATAATGTGGGTTTCTTTGAAAAAACATTCATATATTAAATCATGTAACAACCTAGAATAATTTCAAAGGTCAAAATATTTTTTGGGGGGTAGAATGAGACACAAATAGATTTTTATGGAATAATTTTTTAAAATTTTTTTATTTCTTATGCTGTATTATACACCCAGATAATCTTGCACTATATGAAACACTGATTTAACTTATGATATACGCAACACTATGCATTGATTTTGATGCAAAAAATATAAAGTTATTTTTATAGATTTATTTTCTTGTATGAATAATTTTACCAGATCATCTAAATATAATTATTTTACCTTATAACCATGAAATAATAATGGAGGGTGTGACAAATATTAAAATTCTTCTGCAAAATAATTTAAATGAAAATATGTGATTTTATAAAGTAATTAAATCACTCATTATGGGTTTATTTATATAATATATATGTAATAAAATCACTTTAATGATTAAAATTAATCATATATATTTTATTGAGAAGATATGGTGAGAAATTAAATTTTTTGTATAAATGAACAATGTTTATAAAAAAAATGTTTTTTCCATATTTTTATGGTGAAACCATTATATATATATATATTCACTTTTATAGATTATATATAAAAAATAATGATTCTTATTTGGAAGCGGGATATAAAAATTAACTTTGGATTTTTTATTTTATTTTTATATGATTTACGTTTTGATGAATAGTAAAATTATAATAAATTTTAATTGAAAACAAAAAAATTCATCAAATTAATTTATATGGTTAATTTATATTATTTAGTGGATTTAAAAAATAAATATAATATATTATTGTAAGTTAATATAATTTTGGTAATTTGGAAAACGGATTCAATATTTTAAATCAGTAGGTTAAAATTATGTTAATAGGTATGTATTATTTTTGGGCTTTATGAATAGTAACTGCTTTACCTTTTATAGTACAGTACAACGGTAAATCTAGAAATTAAGGGAAAAAATAATATTATCAGATAAACCCAACACTTTTCTTAATATCATTTTTGGATTTGGTTTTGACACAAATCATCATTGGGTCAAAATGATATCCATTGGAAGACAAATCGATGACATTAGGTAATTTATTTTATTTTATTTAAATTAAAGTTAAATATGAATCATTCAAAGATTAATTACAAAATAATTTTTAATTTTTAGTTTTAAGTAAGTTAAAATGTATTATATATACTATTTTAAATCTAAAAAGATTCAATTTATCATTATAATTCATTTTTTGATTTTTATATAATAAATAATTACCATTATGGTTAATATATTAATTGCATAAAAAATATTTAATTAATGAAAAATCACTAATGTTATTTTTAGTAGAATTATATAACCACTAAAAGACACAAGAACTTGACCAAATATTATTTATTGAGTATATAGATACCATTATAATCCAATATTAATGTTATTGGCCATTTTGAGTCTTTTATTAGGGATTATGCCATTTATATTGATTTACTTAAAGTGACGTTAATGTTGTCACATACATGTTTTAAAAATTATATAATTATTAATTATGGGTTTTCCTTAAAACATATTCAACTAAAAGTATTATTCTAAAATATGGTATATTTATATTCAATAGAGTAATATATATTTACTTTTTACTTAACATGTAAGTTTATTAAATAATAAAATGAAATTAATGTAGTAATTATTTTATTACTGGAAATATTAAATTATAGCTAATAAAAATACTAAAATATATATAATTTGGGATTATTAATATATCTAAATAAATTAGTTGAAATTTATGCTATATATATATAATATATGATTTATTTCATGGTTTACATCTTATCTTTATATTTTTATAAATTTATTCAATTAAAAGTTACAAAATGAACTTACTGATATTTTTGTCAAAATAATGTTTCATAAACATTTTTAAAAATCATAAAATCCTTCCATAAATTTTGAAATAATTATGTTTTAATCTAAACTATTGAGTAGTGTTCATTTATAGACTAATTTACATTACAGAAGCAAATATAACACTATTTTAATATTTAATAAATTGTGACCTCACCTAAAATTAAAAGAAAATAATAATGTGTAAAATAAAATGATAAGTTTTTGAATGAAATAAAAAAATGTATAAATATTATTTAATGAATATATTATTAATTTATCACATCTCATATTCTAAATAAATAAATTTTAGAGGTTTTTTTATGTGTTTTCATTTTATTATAAATTAACATTTTTGGTGTTTCCAAAAGCCCCCTAGCCAAATTTTTTAAAAGGAAAATCCTCCATAATCCCTTCACATAATATTGAAAATTCATTAATTAACGTACCCTACCATTTTCCCTTCTCAAAATTAAAAGTTACATTATATATGTTCTTTTATTTTCAAAATTCCAATACTAGTACCCATAAAAAGATGTATAATGGGAGAACATCCAAGAAGAGGTAATATCGTGTACCGATTATTTCATACCTATTTGTTATTATACTTCCTAATCATCATTATTCTATATTGTATTGTAATTACATAAGTATGAAATATATACTAATATTTTATTATAATTACAAAACAACCATATTCCACCGTTTATTTATCTTATCAAAAAGGAAATCACCAAGCGTATGTAAGTACGACTTACCATCTCCACCCTGTAGCGTAATCTATTTTTCGATACCACTTTACAGGGATGGGTATTATTCCGAAAATAAAAACCTATTTATGAATATAATATCATGATATTTATTTTTGAACAAAACATATACCATTTACTTCTATTCCATTTCACAATTAGTTGAATGATATTGTCGCGCGTGCGTATGTTTGGCCTACAATCTCGATAATATGATGAGATTGATTCTAAAAGATAAACATTGAAAAATTATTAAATAAATGTATTGAAAATAAATATCCTTAAATTATATTCAAATCATTCATGGAATGATATAATTATAATCTTCTAAAATGAAGAAGATTTTATCTTATGAAATATGTATATGAAATAAAAGCAGTTAATAGCCGACTGTTGAGAAATAACATTATTAAAAAATAGATGATATTATGATATAATATGAAATAAAAAATTGATTATTTAAAAAATAAAATCAATTATTTAAATCATTATAATTTTTTTCGGATACATAAAAAGATATTAGACCTAAGGCAATGGATTATTTTTTTCTCAAATTAATTAATGTAGGACTTATTCCTTATTCACCACTTATTTATTTTTAATTTTTTTATGATACCCAAGAATATATTAATGTTTCTTATAATGATTTATATGATATCCATATAATTTTCATTAATTTGTGACACCTAAAATTAGACTTATTAGGAATTGTTTTGTGATAATTTCACTATCTATATTTTATCTGATATTGTTTATACATAAGAATTTACTAGGATATTTTTATCATCCATGTCCATGTTTTATAATTATGTATTATAAAATATTATTAATATTATTCTCATATTTTTTAATGTAAATATTATCCATTGGATTATTTATATAAAACAATATGAATGTAAACATATATATTTTTCTATATGAGGTTATTTTTTACTTATCTGAAAAAACATTGAGAAGAATGTTTTCTTTTAAATTATACCACTTGATAGATTTTTACATTTTTAGAACACTATATTTCGATGATGAATAATGTACAGAATTTTAAGATTATTTTTAATGAAATTATTTTCTTTTAAAATTGTGATGAATTATGAGAGAAGAATTTTTTTTGAAGATGAAATTATATTTTCCTCAAGTATTAATCTCAGGCGTTTTATCAAAAAGTAATTTCCATCTAATATGAAAATATTTAAATAGGTTTTTTTATATCCATATTATTAATATGATTTTATTATTTTTATGATATAATTATATTTATGAAATACATTTGTTTTATATGGATTATATAATTATGCAATGATGTTTTACATTATCATTTTTATTCCTTGGGTTATGCTATGATGAAGGAATTATGTTTTGTGGAACAAGTAAGAATGATTTCATTATTAAATGATGAGACCTATTTCTCCCTCCAATTCATAGGGTAAATATTTATATCTCATGAGATAGATAGTAATGGAATAGTATGGAATTTTTCTTCTGTAATACATTTTTGTAATAGAATGTAAACCAAGTTCAGTAATATAGGGCAGGAAAGAAGTTTGAACATGGTTCAATAATGTACTATTTCATCTTTTATGGTCTTCAAAATGATACATGTAAAATATGAAATTCTTTTTATACATATGTGCATTCCACTAATTCCATATCCGATGTTGTGAAATTTGGAATTGTTTTTTATTGTTTTTATTAACTATTATGATTTATTTGAGGACATGATACCACAATCTTTTATATGTAGGAGGTGATTTTAAATGTTTTTTTAATTAGTATTATGATTATTAAATGATTTATATCTCCATTATTTACCCTTATCGAGAATTGTTGCTCATCCTTTTATGTTTTCCCCTAGGTTATAAAGGAGGGTATTATCTAATATGTCAAAAAGGTTTTTCTATTTATGAAAGAAAATCTGGAGATAATGTTAATGTTTTATAAAACACTTGTTTATGATTCAAATATTCCAAATACTATATACTAATATTGTCTTTCGTTGAATGTTTGTGCAATGTATTAAGTATTATTAAAAAGTAATATAATTTCCATATATGCCATCATTGGTCATTATAAAAAGAACTGTTTAAAATTTTCTAAATATTATTTGAAATAATAAATATACTTTTCTAAATAATTATGTAAAAATTATAGTAAGGTGAGTTGGTATATTTTTTTTGAAAATTTTCTTCTTGTGATGTATATTTAAAAAAATTCTCAATATAAACCTCTATTCGTATAAATAATTAGTAATGTTAGATTATCATATAAATTGGATATAATTATATTTTGTGAAAAAAATCCAATCATCTTACAGAGGACATTGTTAAAATTTTTATATAGAATTTATATATGAAAATATAGTAAACATTCGGGAATCTTTACTTTAAAAACATGTTTTCATACCCCTATTACATGATAATTTATAAATTAATTATATACAATGATTTTTATAAATTTTTCAAAAAACCTGTTAAAAATTTTCAATATTATGTTCAATTTATAATAAATAATATTTATCTATTTTTTTCAATATGAATACATATTTTGAAAAATTTTACTTCTACAGTAATAAAGATATTTGTTTATAAAAGGTAAAAATAGAATGATAAATATCATCCAATTACCTTATAACATGTTAAAATTTTATTGTATGAGTGATAATTTAATAAAATAATCCTTCTTTCTTCATTATAACCTATTGGAGCTTCATGGGTGATGTTAATTCAATTATATAATTTTTTTTGTAAATGTAAAAAATTTTACTCCAATATTTTTAATAAGTGTATCAATTTTACATAGTTTATAATTGGATCATATGTATGAATATGTATTTTGAAGATAAAGTAATTATATTCATCGTGGAAATTTGTTTTTAATTTGTAGTGAGGAAATAATATCAATTAAAAATTTTACATTTTTGAAGCATTAATTATTCCATTAATAGATAAATAAAACAATCAATATTAAACCAAATAAAATAGATATAATACGAGGGAATTAATTACATGCATTGTTTTTATATAATATCATAATATATTATAGATGTATTATATTTTATTTAATATTTCATTCATATTTTATATATTTAAAAGTCAATGATATTAATATTTAAAAAATTAAAATTTTTGATATTTTAAAGTAAATATTATTTAATAAAATGATATATTTTATAAACTAATACATTTTTATTATTTATGTGTATAATGTATAATTTTTTTACAATTTTTAATTTATTTATCTTGTTCATTTAATTCTATCTATATTAAAATTCAATTTGTAAAACACATATTTTCATGGTAATTTTTAAAGAGGATAACCAATGTTTAAATCAAATGTATACGGATGAAACAAATGTTAAAAATGTGAATTTTTATTGGAATAATGTAATTATAGCCATATTAATAATTTATTAAAATTAATGAATTTTAGTTACAAATGTAATATAAAATAAATTACAAAAAATAAATATTTTTGGTAAATTACAAGACTGTCACTATACTACCCTTTAAAAGGGAACATAATCTTCTCATTGATTCACACATCAAAACCATATTTGTTTTTCAAAAAATACCATAATAACCTCCAATAATTTATCTATTCATACTAGAATAATTAAATATGGAATAAATAAAACCAAATATTTATTTTGGTGCAAACCTAAATGGAATTCTAAAAGAAGAGGAAATGTTCATCAACAAAATTTTTTGTTTTATTTCTTCCATAACAAGATTAAATAATTTTTATATTATATTTATATAATATAATATTTATTATCAATATAATGATATTTTATAAGTTAATGTTAAGACTTATAATATCACACACTACTATTAAATATGATACACAGTCATCGTTCATGTCTACGGAAGACTACCATCTCACAAACGAAAGTGATTTGTTCTATTATTATAACATTTAATGAATGGGAATAATGATATATTTATATTTTATATATGATATATATTATTATTTTTTATTATTATTATTTAAATTTTATACAACACATACTGTTATGCTTCCCATTTTGTGGAAAATATGATAAAGTCATTCTGGTGTACCGCAGACAACCGCCTCTCAATGTGTTTTGATTCTTCCACACATTACATGTGATATATTATGGATGGAATTAATAAAATTATATTATATATAAAACATAAATATGATTATATTTTGATAATATATCATAATTGTTTTATTTTATCTGTCAATAAAATTAAAACAACCTTTATGCATATGTACGACATGTCGTCCCCATGAATAGTGTACTTTGTTTTCTACCTATACCTTTTATAAATCATAATAAATACATATATAATCAATATATAGGTTATTTATATTACATGTATCATTATATATATTAATAATTATTTATATAAGCAATAGGGCCATGAATAACATGTCTAAACATGCACAAAAAAAGAGGTTATTACTTGAAATATAACATTAACATGGAATTGATAATAAATGAGTAATATAACGACATAATTAATAAAAAATTAATATTATATATAATAATATGGTTCTATCGAATATTTATAACAAAAATATATTTATTATACTTGGGGATTGAACTTTTATGAAATATTTCCTGACATATGGTAATGGGATTTCACATATCAGTGTTATGTTTTCTAGATATAAGACACATTCACCAATGATTTAATTTGTGTGGTGTATATATTTTCCATGAATGTATTATTTTATTTTTATAATTAAATTAAGTGGTTCTTAAATTTCTATTTTATGATCTCCCTTTCATGGTGTTCCATGCTTAAAAGTTCCCAAATTTGAAAGAAAATTAATTCTCAATTTTCACTATTTGAGACACAAGGTATACTGTGCACCTATATTCATTTAAAAGTTGAATAAAAATCCCTTTCTATCATTAATATTTTTAACTTAATAAAATATAAATTTTTATTTGATTTTATTATTTCAATCGGAAATACGATTTTTGTAAAAATAATGTTTTCCAAAAAAAGGATATATGTTTTTAAATGATATTTTATTCAATTTAAATTTGGGAGATTTAAATGATGGTAAATATGGGTTTATAAGATTTCATTATATGATTTCTGAATAACTTTTAGTGAATTATTTTTTACTAAATGTGATATTATTTTAAAAATATATTTCAAAGTGTAATTGATATTTTCCCCATGAAATGATTTAAACAGATTGTAAAAAAATATTTTCCATAATATATGAAAAATATGGGTGATACTCAATCTTTATTGGGTATATGATAAAATTAAACTTTTCATATTATTTATATGATTTTTTTAGTCTTTTATTGAATGATTTCTTTAAATTCCATTACTTTTCAATGATATATTCTGTTATGTTATGGTTATGAAATCCATTTCTCTTAGTTACATCTGATGTGATGAATGATTTATAATCCTATTTAATATATATATATGACTTAATTATGTGAAGGGATGGACCTACATATCCAACCAATGAATTGGGAATGTAGGTATATCTGATGAAAAATTTATGTAATACTTGAATCTAATTCAATGTTCACAATTTTATGCATGGGCCTAGTTTTCATATCCAATATTTTATTTTTAGATATGGATATAATGTCCATTATTTAATGTGAAAAACAGGTATTTAGGTCCATATATTTTTGATATATTTTTATATAATTTCGATAACATAATGAGTTAACACGTTTTCATATATAAAATTTCATAAACATAAAAGATTATGTTTATAATAAAATTTTGAGTATAATGTAAATGTTATAATCACATTGATTATTTTTATTTCATTATGGATCATTAATTATGAAATGAAAATATTTATTCTGTGACACAAGTATATGGTAATTATGAAAAAATTTATGATCTCAAAATGTTATGATTATGTACGGATACCCTTAGGTTATGCTTAAATATATCCCATGATTACCCTTATTGAGAATATGAGCTCAACATTTCATTCATTTCCCTTCCCCATGTTATGAATATTGATTATATGTTGGAATATTAATGTCTATTATCTAAATTCAATATTTTGATGAAAATTAAGGATATTACAGAAAAAAATTTCCAATTTCCTAATAAACATATCTATAATTCTCCTAAGGCATGTGTTTTTGTAATATAATGAATAATTTCTTTAAAATATTTAATGTACATGAATTAAGACAATGGGTCCTTATAATAGTGGATACCATAAAAATATTAACTCTAATTGTTGTCAGCCTCAATATAAAATCTTCTAGTTGATAATATATAGCATAACAATGTATACTAATATCTCTTTCTAGAGAATTATTTATTGTTCCAGTACCTCTATTGTAATGATAATTATATATGACAAAATTTTATTAATAATAATTAAAATGTTGAACCTTGGTAAGATGGATCTATCACAACTAGCAAGGGGATTTTTCTATAATATTTTTTTTATGATTTCTATATTTTCTACAATGATTGTACAAAAAAGGTTCTTTTGTAAATATATTCATTATATTTAACATCCATTTATACTAATAGGAATATATATGTTTTTTGGATATTAATACCATTGTAATATACCTTATGAAAAAGTAGAATTATTGTTCTTTATTTCATGCCCATATGAAAAACTCAAGATATATCTTGTAGTAATTGAAACTCATCCTAAAAAATTCTACCAAGAAATGTCTTTGGTAGATAGACATTCTTTATCATGCATGTTAATAAATGATGGTTTGAATAATACAATCATTATTGAAAAAATATTTTTATCAGTCTAATCTATAACCTCAATAATTTCTATTAATCATTTGAATCTTGCATAGGTTATAAGTTTATGGATAGGAGTTATTCCTCCTTAAATAAATTTTGGGATAAATAACGTATAATACATGCTTCAAAAAATATAAATGAACCACTTCATATTATTATTAAATTACATATAAATATATAATGATCAATGATATCATAAGTTGATAAATCTATGAAATTTATATATAAATAATTTATAAGAATGAATATTAGAATATTTTATTCCAATAATATTTATTCTCTTATATTGTACTCAATATAAATAAATACATAAATTTATTTATCGTATAATTTTTTTTTAAATCCGCTAATTACGATATAAAAATGAAATATTATATATTTTTCAATAAAATAATTAATTTTATGTTCAAAAATATGGTGTTTATGGAATATAATATATTTACTAAATTTATCACTATGAAATATAATATAAGATAAATAAAATTATTTTTTATTATAAATATTTATTTAAGGGATAAATTTAGGTATTCAAAAATATAATTTTTTAAATTAAATATTATTTCCATAATTTGTTTAACAAAATAAATATTATATTTTTATGTTGAATCATTTTGGCCCACAATTTTAATGGATTTATTTCGTGATTTAATTTTTATATGTATTTTCAAGAAAAAATCATTACATTTTCAATAAAAGTTCAAAAAACAAAAAACATACATTAAAAATATTTGTAATGATAATTTTATGTTATTTATTTATTTACATTAAAATTCTTGTTTTTCTAAAAAATAAGGATTTCCATGACTAATTATGTTTTATTTAATATAGAATGTTTTCAAATTGATATCATAAAATAAATTTCAAATATAAAACTATAATTTTTATATTAATTATGTTTTTTTAAATATTCGAATAAAAATTATAACTTTGTTTAAAACAAATTCCCCCTCCAAAAATTAAAATTTTGAAAAGTATATTATAATGTTTGATGACCAAATTGTTTTGATAATCCTTTAGAAATAAGTATTTGGGATTATTTTAGAATTTCACATTTCCTACCCACATAATGTTTTTAACCATATTGACTTTTAACATTTAATAGTGTCATAAAATTATTAATAGTTGATGAATTTTAAAACATTTCCCTTTTCAACTCTTATGAAAACATAACATTTCAACACATTTAATAATATAGTTATACATATATATATTTCATAGAAAATATACGTGTAATTAATCTCTTTGATGTCATCTACAAAACATCATTCGAAGATTAAGAAATGTTATACCATGGTCCTCAAATATATGGTCTTTATTAATTGTATGTTCAATGTCTTAATGTATGTTTCAAATAATTCAAAACATCTATTTATATTTTTTTCTTGAAAATCAATTAATTTCAATAATAATAACCTCAGAATAATTATTCTGTTTAGATGTCTTTATAATAATGATACAACCATGACTTATTCTCTACCATGTTATATGAAAACGAATAACCACCTTTAAATAGAGGTGTACATTAAGAGGATTACCGCCTCCACGAAGTGAATCATTAAATTATTCATTTCCACCCCTCATAGATGGTCATAATTATTTAATTAATTAATTAATATGTGTTATATAATTAATTTCTTAATATATAATAATAATGAAATAATCCATATCTCACATATCATTCATTAGATAATTGATGTAACATCCCAACAAATCTCATTGACTTAAGAGGGTGTAGGAATGGGACATGGCCTTAAGAGACGTTACTAAGGAGAAAATCATAGGAAATAAATGTCGAGGGATTCAAGAATAAATTGGGGAAAATTTTTTATTTGATATAAAAAGAACCAGCCTAATAGGCCTTTGACAACAAATTGTATGATGCATGACAACAAAACAACCTAACACATATATTACCATAAGAAACCAATAATTCCACAATAATTTCCATGATCCAATATATCCAAACACACTAAACCATATCAAATTAAAAATAGGAATACTAAAACTAGACACCAACGAAACTATGACACCATTTATAGTTCCACACCATTCTCCATGATCCATGCACCACAACTTCACCAAACATCACGTTGAACCACTCAAAAATTGATATTATATACTCCTACATGTGTCTCATAATACAACATCAAAAATAGAACCCATCTTCCATATCCGGTGTATAATAGTAATTATCATAAGGTTTTCCCCAAATGACATCCCTACACATTCCACTAGGATAAAAATGTTAGCACATTTATATAAATTAATTTATATAAAATAATCAATAGTGAATACAATACTACAATCCAAAAATATGCATACCAGGACACTTCACGGAAGGGAATTCCCCAACCATTTTGTAATACATATCAATATCAAACATTAGCACACAAAAATCCATCTTTTCAAAGCCATTCACAACAAATCAACCATTATGGTGGGACTTCTTACCATCCCGTTCACCTCATTCACAACTAGCGGTGCTTCACGACCACTATACATAATTATAGTTCTTCCAAACACTATCCATAATCTTTTATAAAGATAAATCCCACAAACTTCCAAAAAACCAACAAATGAAATAACATTTAAGCAACCAAAAATCACAAAACACCAAGCCCTTACTATAAGAACACGACCATTTCCAAACGCATGCCAATTCACTTCAATAAACTACCCATTTATTGAAAACAACATATAATCATTTTCCATAAAATATAATATTGAAATAAATCAACATCTTTACATAAAACCATTTTTTTCTTTCATTTTCACAAAGAAATCCATGTAACCCATTTAAAAATCCTTAAAAATGGATTTTCACCACAAAGCCCCCTTTTTCTAATAAATTCCCAAAAATTCACCAAGGAATTTCCAAGAAAATCATGACATCAAAACAAAATTAATTTCAATAAAAAAATGTTAATTGTGTCGAAGCATCATGTTCATGTAATATATAGTAGATAGAGAAGCCACCAACATTTCGGGTTCCAGTAAAATCAACCTAGAAGCAACTAAACCTCAAATCCGGTGAATGTACCACTGAAACCACTATAGATCCCCATCCATGACATCCACATGCCTTACAATAAACACCCAAGGAAACCACAACCCCAGATCTAACCATTTATGTATTGAAATCGATGTGGTCCTTAAACTGTAATGTCTTGGATTATTTCCATGTGTTATTTTAATATTTTGGGGGAATTCTTTCGAGACTAGGTGATGTAACAACGTATAGTTTCGAGGCCGAGTGAGCCTGGATCAAATGTTCGAATTTAATTAAATAATTAAATTACGTGAGCGTGTGGTTTTCTAGAAAAAAGTATAATAACTCCTAAACTGGTGCTCGGATCAAATATCCAAGGGCACCGTTGTGTTCAGAACAACGATTTTACCATAGGCAAGGCTGAACAGCGGCTGGCACAGGTCAGTGGTGAAATCTAGTTTTTGGACGTAACTGAAATAAAATATTTAATAAAAATATTTTATTAAATATTTACTGGAGCGAAACCTTTTATACTTTTTAAATAAATATTTCACGGGGGATCAAGGATACAAATCTCATAACCCTGAAATTCCCTTGGAGGCACTGGAAAAGCACTAGAGAGAACCTCCCAACGCGGTAACGGCATTCTTGACGGGTTTCGTCGGCGACGACGATACCGAAACTGAATCTTCACCAACGAATGCCATAGATCCAGGTAGGATGTGTGATTTTGATTTTTCTTTCCCCGTTCGTGATTCCTCTGACGAACGCAGACTAATCCATGAACAGATTAGCATGCAGATCGATCGTATTTGCGTGATGGTCTTTTGCATCGATTTTGGGGATTTGATTTTTGAATATATTTTTGGTTTCATTAAGTCTTCTAATGATGATGAAACAAGATCTATAGGAACATCGATCGAGGATCGTCCCTCTCGATTTTTTGTTCTTTTCTTCCCCAAAAACTCACGTTCTTCGTGTGTGTTCTAAGCGTTCTTAACGGGATAAGAACAACGATCGATTTCTCCTTTGATATGCAGCATAACAATCCTAGATTACAGATCCAACCTTGGAATGATTGTATGGAGCTACGATGATGGTTTCGGTGGAAGATTCAGAGCAGATTGAGAGATATGTGTTTTTGGACATTTTTATTCGGATGGATTGTTGGAGGTTTATGACCAGATCGATGGATCAAAAACACCTGATTCGATGTTAATATGATGGGACGAACCAAGACCGAAAGCATCGGGACGAACGACCAAGAGATCGTGAATCCTGAAATCCGACCGAGGCGCGAGTAGGAAGGTGATGTTTCTAGAAAAATCCTGGTTACACGGTGTGTAGTATGGGATACATGGCGTGTGTTCATTGGGGATCACATGGCGTGTACTTTAGGATTACACGGACACGGGTTGGGTACATGACCATAGATACGGCGTGTATACCATTCTCTGGCCAGAGACGACCAGATACTTGGGACACCCTGTGTAATGGTACACGGGCATAACGACACGGACAAAGACCGTGTACGGGCACATGGACAACGTACGCAAAGCAAGCCCAGGTGTTTGGACACGGCGTTTAGTCTAAGTATACGCCATGTAGTGACATTTTATATGACACACTTAAAGACACACGCCGTTTACACGGGCAGTACCCGGAGTCAAGGAACACGGTGTGTGATCCTTCTACACTCTGTGTAGTTGAGGTTTACACAACTTGGATGGATGACATGGGCTGTTACACAGGTAGTACTTAGGGTCAAAGAACACGGCGTGTAACCATACTACACACTGTGTAACCTGTTGTACATGGCATGAGCTAATTGCCTTCTGTTACTTGGACTCGTTTCCTAAGGGTTTGTCCCATTTGTATTTCTCATAAAGGTTTTTGGTATCATTTCTGACATACAGAAGTATGGTCCATTCAGTAGGACTTCCTAAATAGAGTATTTGGAATCCCCCTGTGAGATTTTGAGTCAGATCCTCTATTCATTCCTGGTACCCTAGGTAGAGTTCTTGGTATCGACGTGACCAACTTTACCTTACCATCGATCCTCTACTTAACAAATTATTTCAGACTGATTTGATGGAATCACCCCATGGATATTGGTTGTGATCCTCATCTGAGCATAATTTTCTCAAGTACTTGTGGAGTGTGTTCTCCTGGAACAAGTACTCTGTATCTCTTTCTTCATACCTAAGAGTGTGTTCTCCTTGTTACATTCTTGGTGGAATCTTTGAGCTTGATCATAGTGGTAGTATCGCGATAGTTGATCATGTATGAGTATATCTACATATTCTTGTTATATATTCTGTAGGAATATACTGTGTGGAGCTGACTGTATCTTTCATTTTTGGTATTTCCCTTATAGTATTTTCTTTTTTGTTTTAGGTTGTCCTACTGGGTATTGTTATACTCTCCCTTGCATAGGCATTCACCACATGTGTCATGTCTTGTGAAGATGAGCGAGACTTTGACAAGATTCTAGGTGAACCAGGATCGGACGGTGTTCAGTGAGATCAGACAGGCCAAGGTGTGTTCCTACATCTCTGGATTGCAGTCCCAGTACCTTTCTTTACAGGTTGGACTTTTCTATAGACTTTATTTTGGTGGGCTTGTACTTTTGGACTAGGGTTTTACATTATTGTGCATAACTTTCCTGTCGTACTCAGTTGGTTGGGTTTTTAGTGTTTTCATGCATTTCCCTTTTTTGCAGTTTTTACCATTCAGCTTTGTGGGCTTGGAAATGTGTTTCTGTGTGTACAGGTTTATAGGCAATGCCTCCCATGTTAGTAACATTCCTACTCGGTGCTAGTCACCAGCCCCTAGCCTATTAGAGGCAGGCTTGGGGAGTTGCGGCTCGGGCCCCACTGGGATGGGTCGTGACTGGGTGGTATCAGAGGGGGTCGGTTCAACCATAGAACCGAGAGTCTGTGAGTTTTTTTGGAAATGGTGTTAAGTGTTTTGATTTTGGATTTCAGTCCACGGACCCCTGTGTTGTTGTGGGTGTCCGATATATCCATACACCAGGACTTTGATAACTTGATTTTCAACTTGGAACATGAGAACACTAGTTACAGGGTAAAATAATGGTACATGCATCATATAGGAATGGGATGTGGTTTCCATGTCCTTCTTGATTCAACTCTCCAGATACCAGAAAAGCCGTCAGAGGGGGAAACCCTCTGACCAAATATTATTAAAAAAGAGAAAACGAGCCGGTTTAAGGGGTGCCGGTACCCATTACAAAACATCCCCGCGACAAAAATTTCAAAAACCACATTCAAATTTCTAAATCCAAGACCATCCTGCTTTCCTCGATCCACACGCCATCACCGCACATCTTCCCAAGCATCCTCGGGCCTCAGACCCAAACACGTCACCATCACCAACCAGACTGTTCGTCGCCGGCGAGACCCCCTCCGGCAGCACCGCGAGATCAAGAAACAAGCCATTGCACCACCAGTAAAACCAAAACATCATAGAGATTCAAATCCAAACACCGATAAACCCCAAGCCATTTCCATCCATAAACACACAGAAACTTCATAGACATCAAGCGAGTTAGCAAGCAGGAGACGACTTCGCCACACCGCCAGATTGAAACGCCATCATGAAATCCATCCAGCACAGAACAATATGTGCAAAAAAACTCAAATTGCAAAATAACCTCCACCAGAAAAATGACAGAAAAGCAATCACAAACTAGATCAAGATCCCATATCCCACCGCCGCCATCCAATAAGCCCGCAGAGGCCACGCCTAACCACCAAACGCCATTCGAGGCTGAAACCCTCATACCGTGGGAGCGGAGCTCATCCTCTGGTCCGACATCGCACCGCCGAGGATGCAGAGCGTCGGTCACCGAAAATACAGAGCCAGAAATCGCCACCGTGTGAAGAGGTCGCCGCCATCGGAGCATGAGTAGTGAAGCAGCGCCGGTGCGGGAAGAAGGAATAGTGCGGCGGCAGGCGGAAAACCCTAGAGCGCTTCGCCCCTTATGGGCTCATCTTCCATGGGCTCTGATCTCAACTCTCCAGATATACTCACTCACTAAGATATATCTTGTTTCTTATAGGATTCCTCCACGATGCGCACCTACTATGATTTAGCAGCTCAATCACGAGGTCAAACCCCTCAGTGATGAAGCTTTTATTCAAGGACTAGATCCCCATGTTTTACCTTCATGTGGTGTGGCAGCTATTCTACCACCTGTGGAGTAGTGTTTAGTAAATGTTGTACTAGTAGAGGAGGTGCGTAATCAGAGTGCACTCCATGAGTTTCAGAGATAGAGACCCCTCAGGTTTCGATGCGAGCCTGGCCCTCAAGTAGTAGAGGACTAGCTTGAGGAAGTGGCCAGAGTCTTCCGTTTGATCAGGACACCAGCAGACCAGATGGTGAACCTAGCAGTGATCCTTCTACAGGGTTTAACAGGACGACAGTGGAGTTTGGTTATCCAAACCTAGGAGGAGGAGACTCTTGCGTGGTTAGAGTTTGATCATCTCTTCATAGAGGATTTTTCACAGGTTACCCTGAGAGTGGTAGGTATATAGAAGCTTCCTCAGCTCCAGCACATAACCATGAATATGGATGAATATTCATCGAGGTTTACCGACCTCTCACGGTACTCGATTGATATGGTTCAGGATCTGTACTTTAGATCTCATATTTTTGAGCGGGGCTTGCGCAGAGACATCCAAGCTAGAATCATCCATATGAGCATTCATAAATATGTTGGGGTGCTCGAGCGCCCTTTGGTGGTTGGGAACTTCTTGTAAGAGCAGAGACAGTTGGTTGTTGTCATCAGTGAGCGAGCTGGAGCAAAGACCTCGGCAGTAGGGAGCTGATGTCAGGGACCCAGTCATGGGAGACATTTTCAGAGGAGATCCCAGGATAGAGTATCTACCGTATAGGGTTAGCAGGGTACATCCATCCATCCTCGAGAGAGGGGATATTACTCATGAAATGGCAGGGGATATCTCGCTCATGATTATCCAACCTTCCATACTATTGAAATGGGAGAATTGGATGGACCACCGAGACAGAGGGAACGTGTGGAGTAGAAAGAACTACAGGGTGGAAGACGTGGTAGAGGATATGGGAGAGCAGCAGGAGGTGGTCTTCTTTTTGACCATTTTCCACCACCACCCTAAAAAGGTCCACCCTAGGCATAGGGAGCTTGTGGATAGAGGTAGGGACAGTTGCAGGCAGTAGAGGCTTATAACCCAGGTACTCTAAGAATGATTAGAGGTACAATCTATGACTTTTATACTTTTGTTGTTGTACTGATAGACAGAGGTTCTATTCATTCTTTTTTGGATGCTTATCTTGTTTGAGAACTTGAGTTTCCTGTTGATCCTTTTACTCGACCATTATGCTTAGAAACACTGACTGGTGAAGATTCAGAGATCACACACCATTGTAGACAGTGTGACATTACCCTAGGAGGAGAGAGTTTTGGTTGGAAACTCTTGGTGGTAGCGTCGAGGCCTTACAATGTCATTATTGTTTTGGATTGGCTATCCACAGTTCATGCCCAAATTGACTGTTTTAGGTGAAGGGTGCGGTGTGTCTGTAGTGATTGGACGAGGTTCTCCTTCATCGGTGAAAAAGGAGACCCATGCAGCGTAGGATGGACTCGTGCGTAGGAAGGTACAACCGATTTCACATCAGTTGGCTAGCCTAGATCTTGGAGCAGCATAAGTTATGAGTTTCCAGTTTCCAATAGTAGTGGATGAGTACGAGGACGTCTTCCCAGAGGATTCCCCTGGGTTACCTCCCCGTTGGGAGATAGATTTCTGCATTGAGTTGCAACCCGGTACGACACCGATATCAGCATCAGCATATCAGATGGCTCCTGCAGAGCATCGTGAGATGAGGGTGCATCTGGAAGATGTGTAGAAGAAGGGCTTCAGGATACCCAGTGTTTCACCCTAGGAAGCCCCAGTGTTGTTTTCCAAGAAGGCAGACGAGATATTGAGACTGTGTGTGGATTATCGACGCATGAATTAGGTGGACGTGAAGAACCGGTATCCACTACCAAGGATCGATGACCTATTTGACCAGTTAAGAGGGGTATGATGGTTCTCGAAGGATTATCTAAGATCAGGCTATCACCAGTTACGAGTACTGGATGAGGATATACTGAAAACGACATTCAGATGTTTCTACAGTCACTATGAATACTAGGTGACACCTTTCAGCAAGATGAACACCTCGGCAGTGTTTATGGGACTCATGAACCAGATCTTTCAGCCCATTCTAGATCGGTTCATGGTGGTCTTCATCGGTGATATCCTAGTGTACTCTACATTTGAGGAGGTGCTCCCGAGGCACCTAAGGGTGGTTCTGGATATGCTCAGAGAGAACCAGTTGTACGGAAAACTCTCAAATTGTCATTTCTAGATACAAGAGATCCACTTATTGGGACATGTTATCTTAGCATATGGTGTAGAAGTGGACCCAGCCAAGGTTCATGCAGTGCTAGAATGGGATCCACCCTAGAGTGTGACAGAGGTGAAAAGTTTCTTTGGGTAGGTAGGCTACTATCAGAGATTAATTCTTTATTTCTCTATGATTTCAGCACCCATGACTACTTTTACCTGAAAGGGGTAGCCTTCTGTATGGACCGAGAGATGCCAGCAGGCTTTTAAGTGGTTGAGATAGAGTCTAACGAGTGCCCTGATCTTGAGATTACCGAAGGAGGGTGTCGAGTACGTGGTGTTCTGCAATGCATCAAGAACTAGGCTTGGTTGTGTCCTGATTCAGAGGAAAGCGGTGATTTACCATGGCTCCCGTCAGTTGAGGCCACACGAGCAGAACTACGTGACCCAAGATCGTGAGTTGGCAGCGGTAGTCGAGCATTGAAGATGTGGTGGAACTACCAGATGGGAGAGTGTTTTATCGTCTACTCTGATCACAAGAGTATCAGATATATCTTCTCTCAGAGGGATCTGAATTTGAGAAAAAGGTGTTGGATTGAGATCCTCCAGGAGTACGAATTTGAGATAGTTTACACTCCTGGGAAGGGGAACGTTGTGGTAGATGATCTCAGAAAAAAATCTAGTTATCGGTTGCGGGATGAGGTGAAAAGGCAGTTGGCCTATTTACAGTTATCCTTCATGGATAGAGATGAGGGATCTTACCTTCAGTCGATGGTCGTTACCCCTCCACTATTATAGTGAGTTAGGGAAGCACAGCTCGAGGATGGTAGCTGTGAGACTCTGCATGCTCAGATATCCTCAGGTGATGCTGCCGATGGATATTCAAAAGGTGGGAATCATATTGTCCTTTTCAGAGGGCTCACAGTAATACCAGTGATGTTTCAGGAGGATGTTCTGAGGGAATTACATACATATCCTTTAGTGGTGCATCCAGGCGTGGAAAAGATGTACCAGGACCTCCGACATCAGTTATGGTGGCCAGGAATGAAGAAGAGTGTGGCAGAGTTTGTTTCTCGATGCCTTACTTGCCAGCAAGTAAAGGCTGAGAACCAGGTTCCAGCAGGGTTGAATCATCCCCTTGAGGTGCCAGAGTGGAAGTGGGATGGGATATCCATGGACTTTGTGATGGGTTTACCACATATGTCCAGGGGACATGATTCCATCCGGGTGATCGTTGACCGACTCAACATGTCAGCCCACTTTCTAGCCATATGGGAGCTGAGTTCAGTAGAGAGATTGGGACGCCTCTATATGCAGGAGATAGTTCAACTTCATGCAGTTCAATCCACGATCGTCTCAGATCGTGATGCTCGTTTCACATACCAGTTGTGGAGGGATTTCAGTAAGCTTTTTGGACTCAGTTACGGTTGACCATAGCGTTTCATCCTCAGAATGATGATCAGACAGAGCGGACCACCCATGTTCTAGAGGATATTCTCTGATATTGCATAATTTTCTTCGGTCGTAGTTGGGAGGATCACCTACCAAAGGTGGAATTTTTATATTAAAAATAGTTACAATTCCACTATTGGTATGGTACCATTCAAGGCTTTGTACGGGTGACCTTGTAGGCCACGACTTTGCTAAACTATTCCAGGGGAGTCAACACTCATGGGACTAGAGATGTTGTGAGTTACTACAGAGAAGGTGCAGGTCATCCAGGAGGGGATGAAGACTGCACAGAGTCAGAATAAGTCTTATGTCGATAGGTGATGGAGTCCCTTGGAGTTCGAGGAGGGAGACCATGTGTTCCTTTGAGACTCACCTCGATGGGGGTTGCGGAGATATGGTCATGGCGGCAAGCGATCTCCAAGGTTCATAGACCCTTTTCAGATTCTGAGTAGAGTTGTCAAGATTGCATACCACATGGATCTACCTCCTCAGATGGACCAGGTACACAACATCTTCCATGTGTCGTAGTTGCAGCGGTACGTGCATGATTCATCGCATGTTATCGACTGGGGTGAGCTGGACATCGATGATGGAGTGTTCTTTGCTGAATACCCAGTGGATATCGAGGATCGGCATTAGAAGATCCTTTGTGGGTGAGATATTCACATGTTCTATGTATGGTGGCAGCATGAGAATCTCCAGGAGAGCACATGGGAACGTGAGGCGCAGATTTCTGTGCAGTACCCACATCTTTTTTAGTAGCCTTTGTTTTGGATTTTGAGGACGTAAAAGTCCTAAGGTGGGTGTGATGTAATGTCTCGGATTTTTTCCATGTGTTATTTTAATACTATTTGGGAATTTTGTCAAGACCAGGCGACGTAATAGCGTTCTGTTCCGAGGCCCGGTGAGCCCGGAACAAATTTTTGAATTTAATTAAATAACTAAATTATGCACGCATGTGGTTTTCCTGAAAAAGTGAAATAACTCTTGAACAGGTGCCTGGATTAGAAATATGAGGGCACCGTTGAGTTCATAACAGCGATATTACCTTAGGTGAGGCCTAACATCGGCCGATGAAGGTCGGTGGTGAAATCTAGTTTTTGGACGTAACAATAATAAAATATTATATAAAAAAAATTATTAAATATTTTCTATAGTGATACCTTTTTAACTTTTTAAATAGAGATTTCACAGGGGATTAGGTTCAAAATTATCGTAACCCTAAATTTCCATTGGAGGCTCTGGAAAAGATCTGGAGAGAACCTCCCAATGTGGCGATGACGTTTTTGATGGGTTTTTCCGGTGACGACGACACGATGACTGAATCTTCACCAACAAATGTCACAGATCCAAATAGGATGTGTGATTATGATTTTTCTTTCCTCATTCTTGATTCATCTGACGAATGTGGATTAATCATCGAAAAGTTTAGCCCGCTGATCGATCGTATTTGCTGGAATGGATTTTTCGGGGATTTTGGTGATTTGATTCATGAAGCTATTTGTGGTTTCGTTTAATCTTCTAACGATGAAGAACCTAGATCGACACGAACATCGATCAAGATTCATCCCTCTTGATTTTTTCTGCTTTTATTCCACAAACTATTGCGTTCTTCGTGTGCGTTCTACGTATTCATCACATGATAAGAACAATGATCGATTACACCTTTGATATACAACGTAACGATCTAAGATTGTGGATCCAACCATGGAATGATGGTACGGAGCTATGATGATGGTTTTGGCGGACGATTCAGAGCGGATCGACATATAAGAGTTATTGGGCGTTTTTCTTCAGATGGATCATTGGATGTTTAAGACCCGATTGAAGCACCAAAAACACTCGATTCAGTGTTTTTATGATGGGACAAACCAAGACTTGAAGCATTAGAACAAACGGAAGAGAGATCCCGAATCCAGAAATCTGACCGTGGCGCGAGGAGGAAGGCGAAATTTCTCAAAAAATCCCGACTACACGATGTGTAGTATGCGCTACACGGTGTGTGTTCATCAGGGATCACCTGGCATGTACTCCCAGAGAATGCAGACCCGAGTTGGGTACACGACCAAGGACACGGCATGTATGCCCTTCCCCAGCCAGACATGACCAGATACACAGGACACCCTATGTACTTGTACACGGGCATGACGACACGGACAGAGACCGTGTACGGGCACATGGCCAGTGTACATGGAGTGAGCCCAGGTGATCGAACAAGGCGTGTAATCCATGTACACGTCGTGTAGTTACATTTTATATGAAACACCTAAAGACCCTTGCCATTTACATGAGAAATACCAGGATTCAAGGAACACGGCGTGTGATCTATCTACATGACGTGTAGATGTGTTTTACAAAACATGGATGGATAACCCAGGCCATCACACGGGCCATACCCGGGGTCAAGGAACATGACGTGTAACCATAATAAACGATGTGTAACCTATTTTACATGGCTTAAGCCAGTTGCCTTCTATGACTCGGACTAGTTTCCATTGAGTTCATCCCCTTGGTCTTTCTCCTGAAGGATTCTGGTGTCATTTCCTACATATAGGATTAAGGTCCCTTCAGCAGTACATTCTAAATAGAGTTGTTGGAATCCCCTCTGCGAGACTTGGAACCAGATCCTCTATTCCTTCCTGGTACCCTAGGAAGACATTTTTCTATCTACATGACCAATTTTACCAGGGTGCTGATCCTCTGCTTAGAGGATTAGTTCAGATTAAGTTATTGGAATCACCAAAGGGCTATTGGTTGTGATCCTCATTTGAGCATCATGTTCTCTAGTACTTGTGGAGTGTTTTTCTCCTAGAATGAGTACTTCATATCTCTCTCTTTATACCTAGTAGTGTGTTCTCCATGTTAGGTGCATGGTGGAATCTTCGAGCTGGATCCTAGTGGTGGTATCATGATAGTCGATCGTGTATAAGTATATCTAGATATTCATGTTATATGTTCTGTAGACATATACTATTTGGAGATGACTATATCTTTACATTGTAGTATTTCCCTTGTTGTATATCCTTTTTTGTTTCGGGGTGTCCTACTAGTTATTGTTATACTCACCCATGCACGGGCTTTTCCACACGTGTCCTGTCTTGTGCAGACGAGCAAGACTTTGACAGAATTTTAGGTGGACCAGGACCGGACAATGCTCAGTGAGATCAGACAGGACGAGGTGTGTTCCTACAGCTCCGAATTGTAGTCCCAGTACCTTTCTTTACAGGTTGGACATTGTTACAGAAATTCTTTTGGTGGGATTGTACTTTTGGAATAGGGATTTACATTATTCTAGTTTACTATTCTGTTGTACTCGGTTGGTTGGGTTTTTAGTGTATGCATGAATTTCCCTTTTTAGTAGTTTTTACTATCCGGCTTTGTGGGCATGGAAATTTTTGTGCGTGTATAGGTTTATAGGCAATGCCTCCCATGCTAGTAACATGCCTACTCGGTGATGGTCACCAGCCCTTGGCCTATTGTATGTGGGCTTGGGGAGTAACGGCTCGAGCCCCAATGGGACATGTCATGACATAAACATCATCATCCAATCCATTCCCAGAATTATATCATATGCATCCATCTCAATCAATGAGAAATCTCACATCAATTTCATTCAATCCACAACTAAACAACATGCTCTACATAAGAAGGATCCACATAATCTAGGACCCAATGTAGATTTAGTTTCCAAAGACAAGGCATCATTTCCACATGTAAACAAAACAAATCAATGATGATAGAATCAATAAAAAATGTGAAACACTAGTATCAAACAACCCATGTATCAACGTTGAATTGAAAATGACTGTTTCTCACACCATGGACGGTCCTAATTAATCATCTGCTACCACCCACTCAGCTCCAAAAAAATTCTTACATACTATTATCTTTTCTTTATTACCCTACTGATGAGTTGTTGGGTTCCTCAAATAAATAGGAGTAACATTACACTAATATTTAGGGGTATGCGGTTTCCCTCATCCCGTCATATCATAAGATCCATGTGACCCTCCAAGTGTGTCCCATACACTCGACATTATACTATTTCAAAAATAACGATGAAGATGCCCCATCTGCATACAATTAAAACATGATCGTGCTTGTGCCGTAAAATCCTACTTTATGTGGCTTGTAGAATCACATTGAAAACATCCTACCTTGCTCTGAGGCTTTGGTGAAAGATTCACTGATCATGCCGTCAAATTATGAGTCGTACTGAAATCCTAAAAATAATTTTCCCTCTTTTGCATGAACCCAGTGTTTGAGTTCCAACTATTTCCTTTGAGTACTATCATACCCCCTTCTTGTATCACCCATAAGATAATTCTCGGCCACCATATCATGATTCACCATTCATATGTAATCATCGATACACAACACTTCTATCTTGGAATGAATTTCCTAGTTCATACCAGCATCAAAAATTCATGCCTTCAACAACGTACTACTATCCTCCTCCGCTACAAACTGCACTATGTTCATAAACATAGCCTCATATTATGTCCCTTCCATGTTCCCTAGAGTAAAACTTATTAAATAAATTGTATTCTGAATTTTAAATGTATGAGGGTATAATTGTTTATTAAACAATTTATCAAACCCCACCCATGTCACATATTGGTCCGTCCCCTTGTGGATGGCCTACTACCACAAATTAATGCAATAGTCCTATAACATGGACATGGATAACATCACATTTTTCTCTACCGGTGTTTCTAATAAGTAAAATACCCTATTTATTCTATCCATCCATTCGTCATCCCTTTCCGGATCTGAATCACCCCTAAACAAGTTTGGATTATTCCTTTCAAACTGAACATCTTGATCCACATGTTTTGTTTCAACCACATTATTCCCACTTTCCAAGGCATATAAATATTGTACTAAACTCTGCACTAGCTACTGGTTCACCTGAGGCTCATGTGCAACCATACATTAAGTAGCTTCCTTCGGTTGGTCTCTACGATGGCTACTCGATGTCGTTTCTATTAACACCAAAACAACAATGAGTCTAACTCCCATTACATGTAAGGTTATACAATTTTCAAATTAAATTATTAAAGGAACTATCACAACCAGGGTTTCCAACAGTTCACATTTTTCATGTTGCACTATTTGGAAAAATACACCATGATTTGATAGTCAAACCATTTTCAAAATACCACAAGTTTCCATTTTTCAAATCCTTTTATTTCGAAACCCATTACATATTTTCAAAATAAAGTAATTCATATCACACCATAGATCATTATACCTAAATGAAATATATATCTTAGTGGGAATTTCTTTCTACCATTCATGTTATTGCTCATCTCATTGGATACACCCATGATAATGAGATATCCAATGCCTATATGTGTCTCGAAACAATTATGTACCCAACTCCCTAGTAACCTGATGTTTAGCATAAAAGGGTTAGCTACATCCTTTTAAGATATACATTCCATGTTCCAAAAATCCTATGCCTTTCTACATTCAAGACTCAAGGAATAGGCTAAGAAAGAATGTGAACACCATGACCAACGATCAACACCATGGATCGAACAACTTCACCCCATTGAAATCCAATGACCGATCAGACGAATACCACCAGAAAAATCCCTACCATTCCCTGAATTACATCCCTAAACATTCGAATAGGAGAAAAGTTTTAGCCCATTTATATAAAATAGTTTATATAAAACATTCAATAGTGAAAACAGAATTGCAATCCCAATATACCATTACCATTCCACACCACAAAAGGTAAAGTCACAACCAAGCCATATTCCATATCCCCAATACTCATTAGTACAAAAAATTCCATCTTTGGAATGCCACACACAATAAAGAAACCATTACAGATGGACTTCTTCCCATCCTATTCACCTCATTCACAACTAGTGTTGAATCTTGACCACTATCAATAATGGTTGTTATTCCGACTACTATACATCACCTTTTAAAGTGAGACATCATATACACATCCACACAACCAACACAATCCAAAACATTTAATCATCCAACACGCACAAAACACCCAGGCTACACAATAACCACACATCCATTTCCAACACAAGCCAATTCTCATCAATAAATCACTCATTTAATGCATACAGCATTTAATCATTTTCAATGAAAAAAAAATAATTCCATAAAACCACATCTTTATAAAAAAAATCATTATCCATTTTCACAATTCAATACCAGAATCCCATTTAAAAATCTAAATTTTAAAATTGACAACAAGAGCATTTCACCACAAAGCCCCATTTTTTACAAAAAAAACCAAAGCATATCCCTGGGATTTTCAACCTATTTCGCACAAGAAAAAAAATTAATTTTATTAAAAAAAATTAAATTTAAACCAAGCATCCTGTTCTAGAAAATTGAGGTCGAGAAAGAAGACACCTAGCTTTAGGGTTCCGATGAAATCAACCAACAAGCAATTACCCCTCAAATTCGGCTAACACACAACCAAAACCACTCTACATCCCCTTCTATAAAATCAAAATGCCATAAAATCCACACACCAAAATAAAAAAAAACCCTATATATACACATGATGGTTGTAGATATGGAATACTGACAGAGAGGGAGATGTATATCTAGAGGAACACAGAAATATCCACAAGAGGGGACTTACATGAGAAGAACCACCTTCAATCCATGAAAAAAAACCCCTTTGATTTGCATAAAAAACAAGTGTGAGAGCCCCTCCAACCAATGAGAACTGAAAATCTTGATTGTTGCTTGAGTGGGAGGGTGTTTGGAATCATATGAGGCAACCCCGAGGGATCCGACATTTAAAAACACTACTTTTACATGGCCTAACAGTTTTCCACCAATGTTTGGCATGATGTGTCCTAAACATGCACACAAAAATGCCTCGATATATGGGTTCGGTATGGTTTCCTCACATGGTTTAGAAAGCCATTCACATTCCATGTGATTCCCACTATGTCCACCCTGAACGGTTTTCGAGAGAACCCACATAGTTTCCCCTAACCATGCTCATACTGTGTACCCCTAGAAAACCCTCCAATCATATTCAAAGTTATTCCAAACTCTCACAACCTCATCCCCACTCATCCAAAAAAGAAAAAACACATAAAAAGAAAAACATTGCAACATACCTCAAACTGGGGGTGCTACAATGAAATTATAATCATATTTATTACATACTACTCAATCTAGGAATAATAATATTTTCCCTTAAAAATAAATCATTGACCATTTTATTTTATATTAAATACATATATAACAAAATATATGTAATTAATATCTCAAAATTTTTCTTTTTAGAAGAAACAAAACATTATATTTTCTATAAGATAATATGTCAATAGTGGAAAATAACCCAAAACTTGTTCATTGATTTTTTTCCTTATAATGAAACTATAAATATCTAGTAATTGTATTATAGCATTACAATAATTTTTTAAAAAAATTGAATACATTATCATTAATGGTATGTAAAAGATAATATTTATTGAAATCCTTATGATCATTTTTGCTTTTACATACCAATTTCAAAATAGTCGTGTTAATTATCACATTATGATGAAAATATGTTAAAAAATTATAATAAATGAAAATAATTGTTCTTAAGGAATTGTATTAATGTTATATTGTTTTAATAAGTTTCATAAATAATTTTTTTGTATTTATTTCATTATTATATATGATTTAAAAAAATATACCTGGAATAAAATTCTAAATGTAAAGGACTGGGTAACTGATTTCCCTTTTATATGTTATACAATTTCATATTTTTACATCTTGTTTACATAATATTATATTTTAACTGATGTAATACTTCTTAAATTATGATAATTTTTTATATCAAATTCTATTTCCTCATATGTTTTTCTTCCATTTTTATTTTGAAAAGTAATATATCTTGAAAATATACTTATATAAATGGATATTAATATTATGAATATGAATGATTGTTGAATAAATATTTTATTTAATGTTTGTCTTAATTGTATTAAATTTTTTTTCCATTGTTGGAAATATAATTAAATTTTCACCCGATGGTATTCTTTTACTATGTGAATATTTTGGGTAAGAATGTATATGCTATCATGTGAGATCATTTAGGAAGTTATTTTTGTATTTTATAAAACTCAAATTATTTCATGGGAATTGAATTTTTTAATTTGGATTTTTCATGAAACCCATTGTTTATATGGGTCTATAATGTAAAGATAACAAAATTTCATGAAAACCATTTTTCTTTAATAGATTATTTAGATGTGATATTTTCTATTTGAAGTGTCATAAAAATGTATGGATTATAATATCAGTGGGAATAATATCACCCTCCAATGTATTGGGTAACAAATGATATTTCATATAATATAAATTTCATGTTAATTGGTTAACAAGTATGTTGGTTCGTAAATGTGTTAGAGTGATGACAATTTACTCAACTCAAAATTTATAATGTGAATTGACATTAATAGAGATAGGTTTAAAAATATAACATGTCATTTATTTATGATTTTTCACTTCTATAACAATTATATTTGTCTCATGTTATACGCTTTAGGTTTTATTTTTCTGAAGACATGGAAATTGTGTTATCATTTGTGATGTTATTTCCCAATTTCATGCTTATAGATAAATCTTGATTATGTCTTATTTTAAATCATATATTATTTTTCATTCAATTAAATGTATATCTTTATGATATGATAATTATGGTATTAAAAAGTTAATCCGCTATAAGGATTTTGAGATGACATCTTTTAATTTTTAACGCTTTCCGAAAAATGTATAGTATTATTTCACATAGAATTTTTAAAAATGATTTACAATTGAGAAACAATGTTCACATTGGGTGATGTATGTTTTTTTATATTTCTATAACCAAACACATTACACCTCAAGTACTTAGGTTATGATATAATATGTGTGTGTAAAAATTAAATTATGTAATATTGGTATTGAATATGTTTGTTGATCATTTAAGAATTTAGTTGGTATCAATGTTATGTTTAGTCATTATTTATACTATGATGAGAAAACATTATAGATTTATATTTGGAGAATCCTATTTATTAGAGAACAACATATGTTATATTAATGAAATAATTTTTCCTCATTGAAATTCATACCAATATTGATTCTTCTGGTGCAAATTTTTATTTAATAGAAAAATATACAAGAAAGTTTTTGGTTAGGTATAGATCAACCATTATTTTCAACATATTTTATTGGAACATACAGTGGAAACACATTAATACACATCAAGGACATGTCCAAGGTAATTCAATGTTTCTTTATAAACCATTATGAAAAATTTATATATCATTTTAAATATTTTTTTTATGTAGAAGATAGAATGGAAATAATAATAGTTATCTTAGATTGTAAATTTTAGAGTTAGTAATGAATAATATACTCATTATTTTTGGATAATATCTTTTAAGATCCATGTTATTTCCATTATACCATTAGTAATTTTTTTGTCATTAAAATTAACAATCATATATCATTTATATGTATTGAATTATAATGAACTGAGAAAATGATGGATGAAATAGATAATGTTGTGATTATATGAAATAGATTGTCACATGATAACTAAAAATCTGGTTAATGATCACTCAGTATTTTAATGTTGTGAACAATATCATTAGTAATGTGTAGATTTGAAATGAAAAAAGAATGAATAATCTTTCTATTGAGTATTTTATATGTCAATATCCAAAATAGAGTATAAACATCAGTATTTGATTAGGTGATGAAAACATAATACAATCATTTATGGATTTTATACTGATAAATATCACTATATTTTATTCATAAAAAACATTGAACATAAAAAGAATGGTTCCCAAAAATATAAAAGGATCATATTGTTATAGTGTTTGAAGATAACATGGATTAAACCTTACATTACAATACAATTGCATTCAGTTGATTTTCCCCACTAAAACAAAAAAATTCCATATTAACTCTTTAATTTTTTATCATAAAATTCCTCACACATGAAACATATTTAGTCATTATTCATTTGACATCATTCCTTAGGACTCGATAAAGGAAAAAATAAAAAAGGGGAGTTTATATTCTCAATAAAGGATAAAATATCATTAGCAATTTAATACCAATAATTGAGAAAACTATTAGAATATTTGTATGATGATATAATAAAAGTTAATGGAGATTTTATAATTGAATTAAAACATATAAAATGAATAATAATAAAATTGGAGACATGTAATAAACCATTAGCAAAACAAATGATTCATATAAGTCGATAGTTATGAGATATATGAAATAATTAAATAATCAAAGGACCCAATAAGGCCTTGAAAAATAATAATGAGTTCATGTTAGAAACCAATAACATAATTTTCATATAATGAATAGAATCACTGATACAATATTACATAAGTACCTGAAAATTTTCAATATTATATAAGGAGGCTCGTATAAACTGGTAACTCCACCCCTTAAAAATACATTGTAGATAATTATCATGTTCAACCACCATAATGATCTATATTAGTATCAGTCAACATTATGAATGATATTGAGCTCTACTTTAATCAAAAATAATTTCATAGAAATATTACATATGAAATATTACATTTTTTAAACAAATAACAACCATTTTTCATTCATATATTGATTTAACTATAGAAATAAAATGGGTCCAAAAATATTCTCTTCAAAAAATAAAAAAAACTATACATAAAAAATATTAATTGATTAATTGAAACATCTCCATATGGATATGATTTTTAGATTATGTGATTTTTAAATTAGGGAATAAAAATTCCATTAACAATGATGTTAAATTTATTATCTAGTGAAAAACCATTTTAATATCCAATATACATTTTATAAAAAATGTTGACATGAAAATTTATTATATAAAATATTTTACATTAATATTACCATTTAATCTGAAAAGGAAAAAAACAATTAAAATAATTCTCATGATATCATGAAATGCTTTTAATTTCAATAATAATAATTTAATAAATTATATAATATATTTTTAAATAGATCCAAAGGTTCCCAATTTTGATATTATTAGAATATTAACATTATACAATTTAAAATAAAGGTAAAATATAGTTTATAATTTAATTATGAAATAAATTATTTTTATATTAGGATATTGTTTAAAATAATTTATTATAATGGGATACTAAATTGATAGATCCCCAAATAAAAATAAAGATACACGGTCTGTTACAGATAAAAAAATAACGTTTTTAAAATTTATTTAGAGGATATGAAAAATGAAAAAAAGTACATTCATACCCATTTTCGAATTAAAGATATGTGTTTCAAGAAAATATGATTATATGATATTAAACAATGGATCCCTAAACATAAGGAATGTTAAATTGAAATTAGATTGTAACATAAAATCAATTCTGATTCAAAAACATTAAAAATGAAATACTTCATGAAAAATATGATATTTATATTAAAATAAAAATTAAATAATTAAATAATATTCCTATATTAATTCATGATATAATACCTAAATTATTTATGGAAATCAGGTCAAATGACAAGAATCATGCATCAGTAAAGTGGGACTAATATTAAGAAAAACCATATCGTGATTATAAATATTGAAGTGAAAATTAGTAATTGATGTCATTATTTAATCATATGAAAAAACAAACATAAATTATTAATATTATAATAATTTAATTATATAATAATTCACATTTATTAATTTTTTTAGAAATTAAATAAATTTTAATTATATCACCATGATTGGAAATTTAGTAAAGAACCTTCTTAGTTCATGGTTGCAATATATTAAAAACTCCATGATTGATATAATTTGGATTAAAATTTAAATAACCATGATTTGTGAAGGATTTATTATAAATATAAAAATATTATTAATATATTCAATAATTATTATATTTGGTGTTCTATATTAAATCACTCTTTAGTGAAGTGAATGGGTGATGAAATCTGTTACCTCGAGTAGAAACATTACATAAATGTATTTTAAAAACTATATAATATACATATTTCAATAATTTTATTTCATTAACCCCTATATATTATATAAAGTTTCAATATTAACTTTTATTTTATTTCATTTAATGGTTTATTAACCGACATAATGGGTATTTTCCACTTATGGTGTTTTGTGGATATTCAGTACTGAACAAGAAAATGAAATCTGTATGGTGAAAATTATAAATTTAATGATTATTAAATCATATAAAAATTAATAATATTTCTATAATTATAATTTTTATAAATTTATTATCCTTTTAAAACCAATCATGAATAAAATTTATGAAAAATCAATTAATTTACATAACTAAGGATGGTAGGTTATCTGCGCACAAAGGAAATGTATAAATTTATTCATGGGAAAGATGGAACGAAGGTAATTTGTATTTCATATATAAAAAACACTTATTATATAGAAAATATGTTATTTATATTTAAATAATTTATAGATATTTTCATGGTGATTCAGTCTAGAAAACATATGATATAACTTCGTAGAGGTAGTAATCCACTTGTTTCCATGAACAATGTTATCATTTTTCTGTGTATGAATGGTAAGAAAATATATGATATATTTTATTCATATAAAAATAATTATGAAATGGTTATCATATATTCATACTAAATATATTTTTATAACCATCAATTATATATTTTGATGGAAAAATAATATATAATTTGAAAGGTTTGTAGTCTTCCCTATAAATGAATTATAATTTTGATACCTATTTAACAAAAAAGTATATTGATATATGTTATTTAATTAATTAAATAACATATATATATTTAAAATATATTTATGTTTCAATATCATCTTTTTTGAATAATATTTCATGAATTTAGAAAAAAACATTCTATTAAAATAAATACAACATACTTCAAAATGTCGTTTTTATTCACATTATGACATAATTGGTTGGTATTGAAATAAAATATTAGATATATTTTTCATATGTAGTTATGTGTGGTAAGTATTTGGTAGGTCTTGTATTATAAAGTGTGTATAAAAATTAAATTCATGAGAGAATGGGAGAATCATTTTTATATGTGAGGTTGAGTCACTTTTGGATATAAATGAAATATTATAATAAATATGCCTATAAATATTTTGAACTAGATTCTGAATGAAATGAATTCAATAATAATGAGAATAGTATATTAACATAATACAAAAATCAATTTTCTTATTCAATATCAATGTAAATATTATATTTATAATTCTCTAATAAATATTCTGATATCCTAATATATTTAAAAATAATATTATTGGGATTATTTTTTGAGCATGGTGCTGAGATGGATTGACATTCCGAGGCCCATTATTTCATGATTTTATCATATATATATATATATTAAATAAATTAATATTTTGCAGTTTTTTTCTTGAAAATGTTGAATAGGACCTAAAAGGGTTCAAAAATTATAATGCACTATTGAGTTTAGATAGTGGTTTTTACCCATGTAAATAAATAATTATTTTCATCATTGAGAATTTTTTAAAATGATATTATTAGAAAAGAATTAATAAAATAAATAAACTAATTTATGTATTTTATTTTATTTGATGCACTCATTTAGATCTTCTATTTAGACACATTTATTTCTCAACCCTTTTGTCAGCCGCACAACCTAGGGATTAAAAGGAATTATTAATTAGGACCCTGTGGAGGATCATTTGAAAGTAAGTATAATCACACAAAATCATGGATCATATGCCATCAGAAGACATGGATCTCTACAAAAATAGAAATAAATATCATTTATTTGATATTAATAAACCCAAAACTACAGTTTGGACATTTTATTTTTTATTTTCAGGCTTATTATTATCTAGTGTTGAATAAATATCAATTCCAAAAAACAAGAATTAATTTTCCAATACAAATAGGATTTATTTATGGTTGGTCAACTACTTTTTGTAATATAATCTCCATTCATAAAAATAAATGTTATCAAATTGAGGTCGAATAATAAATGGATGATGTTCATTCCTCTAATATTTTAGTTAACAGTTTTACCACCCATTTATTTTTATGTTCATCACATTTATATTCATTATACATTGGATTAATGATTTCTTATTTTTTTTTATTACATTAATTTTTATCAACCCAATTGATCAATATCATGGGTGTAAATCCAAATAAGTGTTTTCATCGAGGTTATACAATGATAAAGGCTGATTATAGATGGATGATCATGTTTTTGGGGTTCCCATTCATCCCACACTTTATTGTGAAGATGTGGACAATACATGTGTTCATTTACAAAGATGAATCAAATAAAATTATCATGAACACTAGAGACATGAAGGTAGATCAACCACAACACAACCTTTTCCTATGATTAATTCATTAACCTCAATGTGGAGCATAAAATAGAGAAGGAAACTAGTGATATATATACATCTTGAGTTACTGGGTGTGAAATATAAAATTACCTTCCAAGTGGGACCCAATGAATGTTTCTATATGTTTTTATTGACTGTTAAATATCACAAACAATGTGACCCTAACACATTCCATTCGACTCGTTCTATGATTCTTATAATTTATCTAATTATGATACCCATTCCTCTGTAAACAAGATGTACACTAGATGTTACGTAGGTAGGGTCAGGGGGACACACAATGGTACATGGGCATGACATGTAGTACATTTTCATAGGTATATGACAAGGTAACGGTACAAGTTGTTCTTTACGGGTTATGTATTATTCCTAAATATCCCATAATGAGATATTAATATTCCATTGAATGAAGCACCACATTAGTTGAGCATGGTTTTTATGGATACATTGTGTACTCCATGTACAAACCATGTACCCCCACTGAGAGTGGATTTTTCTCTTCCATTCTTCAATATGGACCATTATCAGTTGACTATGTTCCATTAGTTCATCCCCACTAGGGTAAATAGTTTCATTTCATCCACAATTATAGATTGTGATCCATTTTCTGTGATTACTATAATTTAGATTTTGTGGTGTCCATTTATGATACTGGAGTGTGATAACCAATAATTGTATTCATCATATTAAGTATATGTAATCATTGTAAAATCATTTAGTAGGTCATTGATCCTTCATCTAAATGTTAATTTTATTGTTGTTCATGGTATCATTGGATAGAATCCCCTATATAGAGGGTTTAACCATTTTTTGATTTGTGATCCCAAATTTGGTTATCAATGTCTTTAAGTACCAGTGATCTTTCATGGGTGGGGTATAATGATCACGGCCTATTGGATGAGAGTCGCCAATTATAAAATGGATTTTGGTGTGGTTTTCCCAATATGAATTATTTATTCAGATTGAATAGAGATTATATATGTTTGGTTGTGACTTCATGGAGGCATGATATCCATCCTGACTATATAAGGGATTTTTCATTAATTCAGATATGCTTATTATGAAAAAAAACTTTAATTGAATATTTTTTATAGTTTTCCCATTGTGTCATAATAGTTATTTTTATAATTAATCTTATATGTGGAATTTATGAACTTGTCATGTATTATTCATAGGAAGACACATTTGACATTTTCCTGTGAGGACACATAGCACACAAAGCATAGCTGAGCTAGAAAATTTGAGGAGTTTTTCAGGTGGTGGAATTTGATCAAAGTACTCTCACATTGAGTAGGTTGTAATATATATAATTTTATTAGGATTATTTTTCCCTCTAATATATTTTAGTTATTGATAGTCAAACACCGATTATCATATCATTGATATATTCTTTAATTATATTTGGAATTATTAAATTTTAAAATTATATCTGATTAAATATGTGTTTTATTTTGTATTGGTTCATTTGGATAATTCATACCATTCGTATGATATGCATAATAATAATTGGTCCCCAACACCTTGAATATTATAGGAGAACATGAGGATGTCGGGTTTTGGGACCCTTTGGGTTGGGTCTTGATAGAGTGGTATCAGTGTGTTTGGTTCTAGAATAGGTATAGAGTCAATGAGATTGGTTTTAGGAAACTTTGTAAAGTGTTTTATTTTGGATTTTAGGCCAAAAACTATTTTTTTTTTTGCAACAGTCGACATATCTAGACACCGGGATTCTGATCACCTTCCATGAAACATGATAAAATTATATATTGGTTGTATGGAAAAAAATTCACATGAGTCATATAGGAACAAATTGAATTTTCCATGTCGTATTTAGTCAGTTCCAAAGTTATACTCATTGACCATGGTGTGTCTTGTATATTTTATGGAGTATATTTGAAGATAGATAACTTGGATTTTACTGTTTGTTCATGATGTTGATCCTCTATATAAAGAGGCATTAGAAAAGGGGCCTATAAAAATGATATCACCTTTAGATGGTTTAACATCAATACCACCACCCATTATGTATTATCTGAAAAAGGATGTTCTAGCTGAGGATTCACATAGATTGAGAGAACTGCATAGGTTTCATAGGTATTGGCCATCGATGTTTTTGGGTGAGCTGGACCCCAAGGTGTGTGGAGAATGGATAAAAGTATTCACATGTATTTTATTCCCTGTGAGGATGCATGTAGATAAGATGGATGTATATATATATAATCCTCAATAGCACTATACATGGAAATGGTCAATTATAGTGACTCATTAACATGATCAGATGAGCCACACCTTTTCAGACATCAAGAATCAATATATGGAGTATTTTAAACTCACAATTTTTGGATCTATGATCATAAATGATATTATTTATCAAATTTAGGAAGTTCTACTATGGAATAGAATTCAAATAGATTTATTAATCTCTCATGATAAATTTATTGATGTATTGTGTGATATGTTATTTAGATCATACACCATTTTTCATGTATTATGTTGATAAATTAGGGATTCAATGATATTTCACTTCATTCCCACCTATTTTGTAGATCATGATCATTCATTAGTGGTGGTGAGATTCCTAGTTTATAAGGTGATCATAGAGAGAGTTGGTAGTGGGAAAATTGATTTTAGAAGATGGTATTTGGTATCTGATGGTATTCATATTGTTCTAGGCATGTCATATTCTTTAAGAGACAGTCATAGGATATAGAGAAAGTTTTCCACTACTCTCAATATGGATTAAGTCAGATAAGGTATAATTAGTGTTTCTCCTATGAATGTTTAGTAAATCATTCATTGGATTGTCTTACCCTTCACATATCTTACTAAGATATTTTGATAGGTCTTTAGGGGAATAGATAATGATTTGAGTAGGTTGTTCCATAGTGCAGAATATGTTGTAAAATATAAGGTGGTACATAAAGATTTTATTTTATGTTTGACCTATTAAAACCTTCACCCTAATGTTTTCTATGCCATGAATAATGTTCTATTAGTAAGGGTTGAGAATATCCAAAGGATATGGCCACCTATAACCTCAATTCTATTTGGATGATTAAAACAATAACCATTTTCATGTTTATTATAGAAATAATATTGATAGACATAAGTGAATGTAATTAATTTCATTGAAGATATCTTAATTGAGACTTAGATATTCTGGTAGAGTCATTGGATCGACCATTGTGATTGGAAACATTTATACCAGGTGACAGATCATTTGATCACTTCTACCAATAGTGTGGGATAGCACGTTGAGGTGATATTTTTTCATGGAAACTCATTGTAGCAGTGATGAGGACTTCTGAAATCATCTTTACTATGGACCACATATCCATCATTCATTCCCATATTATTTATTTTTATAAAGGATGTGGTGTCTCCCTAGAGATGGGAAGAGGTTTTCTTATGTGGTTGAAAAATGAAATTTGATGGTCAGGATTTTCTTACGAATAAGAGATTGAAGCTAATTACTCACATTTTGGATAACATGACTCTTAGAGTAGTGGATCATATTGACTACATGTTCCTTGTTGTAGTGGAGGAGTATGAAGATGTACATTATAAAGATGTTCTTAAATTACCTCATCATAAACATCTAGACTTCCTGACTAGTATACACCCATGGAAGACACCATTATCAGAATATAATATATGATGGATCCCTCCTACATTTGTGAGATGATAGTTTTGTTTGAGTACATAATGTAAAAGTTAATTTTGATATGTAGTGATTCCCCGTAGTAAACCACAATGTTCTTTTCCATGAATGAAGATGAAAGACAGAGGTTATATGAGGATTTTTAGTTACTGGATAAGGTGACCATGAAGAATATGAATCCACTACCAAGGATTGAGGAACTACATGGGCCATTGAGAGGTGAAAAAAGGATCTCAAGGGCTGACTTCAGAATTCGATATAACCTGTAGTAGTTACTGGATAAGGAAAAATAGATGAATTTATGAAGATGTCTATATGGCCACTATGAATAATTGGTGATGGTCACCAACATGAAAAATTCCTAAGTTGTGTGTATGGGACTCATGTACCAGATCATTCACTCGTTACTATTGTATATTATGTTTTCCTTGATCAACTACAGATATGTGTAATCATTATCGATGTATGTGTACTCAAGATACATGAGGATAGTTAGCTTGGACACACTTTGAGAACATTATATTTATAGTATTTTCATGATCTGACAGTTTTTGATAAGATATTTCTATATATTAAGACCCACCATCATAGAGGATGAAGTGGTATTAGGATTAGATGAGGTTGATGTAGTGCTATATTTGGATACAACCATTATTAGTAGTGAGTTGTATAATGTACATGAATTGTCAAGGCACTATGATAGGTTTGTAACTAATTTATCCTGAGTGGAAACACCCTTTAAATCCTTGAATATTAATGGATATCATTTACTGAGGAATAAAAGTATCTTGTAGGGTTATTATGAGATGAGGAAGAGATTAACAAGTGCTCAAAATATGATATTTCATGTGGAAGGATTCAAGTACGTACAATTATATTATGCATCTGATATTTTTCATGGTTTATGATTTAATGTTAATGTATTTGGATACTTCCTATGGTTCATGTTAGTTGAAACCACTTCTGTATAATTATGTAACCCACGATTATGAGACTCTAGTGGTAGTCCTCTCACAAAATACTTAGTGGAAATATGTAATGGGAGATCATTATGCATTGTGTGATTACCTTTGGATTTTTATGTTGTCACGAACCAACTCGGATCGACCCAGAACTGGTCACCCGAGCCGGCTCGCGGCAAGTCTCGAGGGGCATTATCGATCCCCTCGGGATGGAAACTAGTGTCAGGCATCAAGGTTAAAACATTGGGAACGATTTGGACCATAAAGGACATAAAAAGTGTCAATAATAATAAATGGTACGAAATCACTAAACTCTTGCAGCGGAAAGAAATAAAACCAAACAGCAGACGTACCTCTATGTGACCCTTCGGTCACCTCCCAACCAAGGCCAACATTACTCCCAAAATGAGCAACTCAGATAAGAAAGGATGAACAAGGGAAACCTGTGATTTAAATGATAAAAATAGGCATGAGCATTAAAAATGCTCAGTAGGGATTCCAAAGTAGACCACAAAATCCAACCAAGACCAATTTCTAGAAACAATCCCAAAACAACACTAGTTTGCATGTACAAAGATAGAAAATAGGGTTTTCATATTTTAAAGGAAAAAAGGATACTGATTTACAATTTCAAAAACCAACACACGCCACAACCCGTTTTCCCTAAACAATATATTTCTTGAAAACTGAATTTCAAATCCATGTTTATCACATTTGTGAAAAAGAAGAACAGGTGATAAGTAAATTCTGGAAAACAAGTGGAAGTAAATGTAAAAAAAGAAGATATAAGCAATAACCATGGGTGATCCTAAAAATCCCTAGAAAACCACTGGACATACTTAGTTTCAGACTACCTGCCAGTGTGGTACTCCATAGTCAATAACCAATTGGACGCCCTAATAGCCAACCAGTGGCACGCCCCACAAGGTCTATCTACCAAGGGGGAACCAACCTGTCTAATCGGGGCTGGCTAGCTACCATCTCTCGATATTGTAAAATACGCCCAGGAACCCATGGTGATTTCGATAATATTGTGTAAGTAGGATGCCCTCGCACGCGTGACTCATCTCATCGCACTTGCCAACCCCTTACACAGACACCACTACACGACAACCCTCGAAGGAAAGTCCACCTGTAGAGATGCCCACAAATATGTATACATGAAATTCTTTCCATCCAACAAGGTGCCAACCGGGCCTTCACGGCATGTAAAGTTTCAAAACATTTCATAAATGAGTTAAGTTTCCAATCAGGCAGACACACTTTTCCCAAAAGTTAGTATGAACACCCCATTCAAAACCCAATACCAAACTGGCCTTCAAACCAAACAACCATTCAACTCACACCAAAGGCCATCTGGGCCAACTTCTTTTCATCCCTCTTTGAAATACCAAACCATTCCATCAAAAAACTATATTTAAGAAAACATATTTTTTATGTGTCATTTTCATTTAGATCACATCCATGGGAGCACCTAGTGCTCCCACGGATGTGCCAACACCCAACGACACATCTATTTTTTAGAATAATCGCCTTAGAAGCCAATTTCATAAAAGGCTTAGCATTGAAACCAAACCCAATTCTTTCACAACACTTTATAAAAGAAAATTGCATCTTTCAAACCAACCACCATTTCCAAAACATTTCCAAAACAACCTATTGGTTCATCATTTTGTCAAAAAATCACACAAAACCAAATCTCACATTCCCAAAACACAATCACAACCAAACATATCACAAGGCACTCAATTTAACTTCACCAAGAACCTATGCATTTCATATAAACCAACATCAAAATCCTCTTTCAGAAATTTAAAACAACAATACAACTATGTCAGATGATTTTTATAAACACAATAGAAATGCAATGATATAAAAGCGCTAATTGAAAACATTCTAGTGCTCAAGGTTTGAATAAAAAAGGGGAAATTGTTGGAAACACCTACCTCGGTTAACCCATGTCCAAAATACATGCTCTTCTAGCGGAAACCATCTTCACATGTCACATAGTCGTGCGCACGTGTCTTTGATGTGCATATATATATATATATATATATATATATACCACATACACTTATATACCATAGGTATATATATATCCTGCAATGCAAAAATCAAGACATTGCTAAATTAATAATTCAGGTAAAGCCGACACTGGACCAGATAAAGACCTCAAGGGTCCGCAACTCAATTTCACATGTAAATTTGCGTACAAAAAAATACCATGTATAAACATATCCTTACCTAAAAAATTGGCGGCAAAGAAAAATGATTTCATCCGCCTCACCCTTAGCGGAGGATGCAAGAACCTAGACCAACGGGTCCCAAAACATCAAATTCCCACCCTAAAAACCGTGAAAACAATGTGAATCACAAACTAAGACATTAAATTCAATGAAAGAAAAAATTAACAACAAAATTGGAATGAGATGCAAACCGTGGTTTGATGGCGAGTGGAAACGAGACCACACCCGAGAAGAGCGGAGGTGCTATGTAAGGAAGATCGGGTTTGTTCGTCGGAAGATAGTCGGGCGGTAGGGGTCGGGCTCACTGGAACAAGGCGGAGGGGGCTCGGGCCACTAGAACAAGGAAGAGGGGGCTCAGGGCAGCGGGTCACCGTAGTCGGGTCTTCCGGAGATGGATGTGGCATGCCGGAGTGGGAGAGGACTGCCGGAGGAGGTGTGGGGGAAGAGAGATCCAGTGGTTTCCAGGCAGCGGAATAGAGAGCTGGATGGGGAGCCGGAGCCGGGGAGATGGACGTGGGCCGGCGCGGTGTCCGTGGGCAGCGTCGAGGGGGGGTCAGCCGGCGAGAGCGGAGGGGGATTCGGAGAGGATGGCACGGCGGGTGGAGAGGAAATTCCGGCCGGGGGGGGGGGGGGGGTTGTGGTGGATAGAAGGAAAGGGGGACGAGGGAAAATAGGGGTAGGGGGCGCACGGTAAAAAGGGGAGGGGTGCGCTAGGTTAGGGTTTCCCCTTATTTATTTGGTTTTTATTTTTTTTCATTTCTTATCTTAATAATAATAAAAATAATAATAATAATAATAATAATAATAATGATAATAATAATAATATTAAGGTAGTTTTTAATAATAATAATTATTATAACCAAAACATTTATAATAATAAAACCATATAAAAATATAAACACATATATATCTATATATATACATATATAGACATATATACCTAAATATAAACATATATAAACATATATATATTCATATAAAATTAAAACATAAACATATATAAACATATATAAACATATTTATTTATTTATTTATCTGCTCAACCAACTAATTTAATAACGTTAAAACTAGATAACCATGCGGTATTTGCGCGGTACCCAAGCGGGCTACACGTACCCAAGCGGAAAGCACGTGCCCAAGCGGACTGCGCGTCTTAAACGTACGGAGTTCGTGCACTATCCCAACCCATAAACTCATCCCAACCTTAAAATTTTAAACTGTGACTCACCCTCACTTATGTAAAATCACCCGACACCAAGACAAATAAAATAAATAAAATGACTAAAAAAGCGGGTGTGACAATTCTCCCCACCACAAAAACTTTCTACCCCCAGAAAGTCACTAAGCCAACAGTTAGCATAACTAGAGTCTGTGCCCCGGCAAAACAAGAAGAATCTGAGAGGCTCGGGGTGACCACTACCAACACAAGTCACACCCGACCAACTTGAGTATAATCATTGTCTGAGGTTGAGGGGATAACACGAGAGGGTTCTCCCCACCACAGAAATTTACTAACACGGAAACCATGAAACTCGAGCACACCACCCCAGGGGGGGCTATGCGGGAACTCCCCAAACTGAACTCATCCCAACTTCTCAATGCTAATGAAATAACTCCACCACTATGATTAAAACTATTCGGGAAAAAACTAGAACACAAAGACACCAGGAAGGATGAATTCCCTACAAAACTCAAACCCAATAAATGAAAAGCCATAGAGAGGTGTCCAACATAATAAAAAGCCCATAAACGACTCCCATTAATTTCACAGAACCAAACATCCCCCTAATGTACGCAGCTGAGTCCATCCTCAAAATCAAAATGGGTTTGTTTAGTCACAGACCTGACGCCTTTCAAAAAATCTGAACGATTTAGAAACTATACTAAGAGAAAATGAGGCCACAAGGATTGTGGTAGAACAAGCTCATCGTGAGACCACAACAAGGATGATCTTACAATGACAACAAGAATAGGACAAGAAAACGTTGGATATTTCCCTTTAGAATGCTGAAAACATAATCTGAAGCGAGATTCTATGCACCCTCGACAAATCTGGACTGTGCGTGAGCTTCACCCCGAGACCTATGGTTGGGGACCTGATGGCGGAAGAATCGCATGCCTCACAATCATCCATTTACATCCTCCAGTCCCCAAATTCTACTCCTAAATGATTCAAACACCCAAGATAATGTAATGTTCTCAAATGGATGCAAGATGATGGCATAGAATGCACAAAGAGGCTACACTAGTGGCACATAAGATAATATTTAGACAACCTGGAAGTCTGCACCGACAAAGAAGTTGTCTTGGCTACAGGTTCCACTAGCATGCACCCCTTGCCAGATGGGGAAACCTCACTAAATACAATTACCATCAAACACACCCCAAACTTCAATGATGGAATGACATTTCACCTTCCCTAGTCCAAAACTGGACTCTCAAATAAACCTGTGATGGTACGAACCCTAACAACCCTAGGAGTTCCCAACAGCCTGAAGACCCACTCTAATTCCACAACCACAAAACTTCCCCTCAAGGACTTTGATTACTTTGATAGATATGCAACCTGAAAAAAGAACTGAAAATTGGGCATGACTCATTAGCAACCTTAGTGACCTTTCTAGGTGGCATACTAGGAACAACACACAAAAAAGACAACTGAAATCGGCATCTAGAAAAAATTCAATCAAAGCAACAACCCAAGTCAAATGAAATAGGAACATAAACATAACATATACAAACACAAGTAAAAATTAATTTTCCCAAAACCCGTCATTTCTTTTAAATTTTAAAACATTCCTATGGCCCCTTATGGACTGTCACATGTGCGTTCACCCAATCTCGGCTACATCGCTCGCAGACAAGTGCTCACACTCACTCTATGCACATATCGATGCACATGTGATCCTCTATAAGGAATACCAAGGTTTGAACACTTCTTTCCCTTATCAAATCCAATCACGCAGTCAAACATTCAAAATCGGAACACTCCCACATTAAAAACCCACATCACCAATTTCAAAACAATTAATGGAAACAATTTTCCATTTTAAACCCATTTTCATTTTTAACACATGTTCACATCGACTGAGATCAAAATGAAACACAATCAGCAACAAACTACCGGAACGAGGAACTGGTTTATATGCCTAACTCGACAACATGGTGGTGATTCATATCCCAAGTATGGTATGTCACTAAAAAGACCTTGAACTTGACATTTAGACTCCACATGGGTCGCCACCCCATGTGAGGCAACAACACGAACCAGTTCGCCTTCATTATCATCCCTCAAACCATAACAATCAAAGGAAAAAGTCCCAAAACCCAAACTACCCCTGGTAACTCAGGTCTCGTCACGGGTGGTGGTGATCAAGCACCAACCCGCAACCTATCTCCTGAGTCCCGAAAAATCCTAATCTCCTTCTACCAGACATCCCATATATCAAGAACCTCCTCTGATACCATTTTTTTCACAAACCAACCCGGGTCGACCCTGAACTGATCACCCGATCCGGATCGTGGCACGTCCCGAGGGGCATTCCCGATCCCCCTGGGATGGAAATTAGTGCCTGGCATAAAGGTTAAAACATTGGGAATGATTTGTCCCATAAAGGATAAAAAAGGGTCAATAAGAATATACAGTACAAAAGCACTAAACTCTAGCAGTAAAAAGAAATAAAACCAAACAGTAGACGTACCTCCATGTGACCCTTCGATAACCTCCCAACCAAGGCCAACATTTCTCCCAAAATGAGAAACTCATCCAAGAAAGCTTGAACAAGGGAAACCTACAACTAAAATGATAAAAATAGGCGTGAGAATTAAAAATGATCAGTAGGGATGCCAATGTAAACCACAGAATCAAACCAAGACCACTTTCCAGAAAAAATCCCAAAAAACACTAGTTTGCACATACAAAGATAGAAAATATGGTTTTCATATTTTAATGGAAAAAGTATCATGATTTACCATTTAAAAAACCAACACACGCCACAACCTATTTTCCCCAAAAAATGCATTTATTGAAAACTGAATTTCAAATCCATGGCTATCACATTTGTGCAAAAGAAGTACAGGTGATAAGTAAATGATGGAAACCTAGTGCAAGTAAAAGCAAACAAGAAAATATACGCAATAACCATGGGTGATCCTAAACATCCCTATTAAACCCCTAGACATACTCGGTTTCAAACTACCTTCTGGTGTGGTACTACATAGTCAATAACAAACTGGTCTCCCTAATAGCCAACCAGTGGCATGCCCCACAAGGCCTATCTACCATGGGGGAACCAACCCTTCTAATCGGGGCTGGATAGCAACCGTCTCTCGATATTCTAAAGGACGCCCAAGAACCCATAGTGATTTCGATAATACTGTGTAAGTAGGAGGCCCTCGCACGTGTGACTCATCTCACCGCACTTGCCAACACCTTACACAGGAACCACTACATGACAACCCTTGAAGGGAAGTCCCCCTGTAGAGATGCACACAAATATGTATACATGAAATTCTATCACATTCAACAAGGTGCCAACCGGGCCTTCAAAACATGTGTAGTTTCTAAACATTTCATAAATGAGTTATGTTTCCAATTAGGCACACACACTTTTCCCAAAAGTTAGTACAAACACCCCATTTAAAACCCAATACCAAACGGGCCTTCAAACCGAACAACCATTCAACTCACACCAAAGGCCAACCAGGCCAACTTCTTTTCATCCCTCTTTGAAATACAAAACCATTCCATCAAAAACCCATCTTTAGGAAAACATAGTTTTTATATGTCGTGTGCACGTGTCATTGATGTGCATATATATATATATACACCATAAACTTATATACCATAGGTATATATATATTCTGCAATGAAAAAAGTGAGACATTACTAAATTAATAATTCAGGTAAAGCCGACTCTGGACCAGATAAAGACCTCAAGGGTCCACAACTCAATTTCACATTTAAATTGGCGTATGAAAAAAAATAATGTATAAACATATCCTTACCCAAACAAATTGGCGGTAAGGAAAAATGAGTTCATCCGCCTCACCCTTGGCGGCGGATGCCATAACCTAGACCAAATGGTCCCAAAACATCAAATCCGGTGTGGACGGCATGGAAAGGGGAGAGGAAATTCCGGCTGAGGGGGGGGGGTTCGTGGTAGACAGAAGGAAAGAGGGAGGAGGAAAAACTGGGGAAGGGGGGCACACGGGAAAAGTGGGAGGGGTGCGTCGGGTTAGGGTTTCCTCTTATTTATTTATTTAATTTTTTTTCATTTCTTTTCTTAATAATAATAATTATTATTATTATTATTATTATTATTATTATTATTATTATAGTAATTAGTTAGTTTTTAATAATAATTATTATTATAATCAAAATATTTATAATAATACAACCATTTAAAAATATAAACACATATATATTTATATATATATATACATATATAGACATATATACCTATATATAAACATATATAAACATATATATATACACATAATGTTAAAACATAAACATATGTAAACATATATACACATATATATTTATTTATTTATATTCTCAACCAACTAATTTAATAACTTTAAAACTGGATGACCGTGCAGTATTCGCGCACCGTATGGTACCCAAGCGGGCTGCACATACCCTAGCGGAAAGCACGTGCCCAAGCGGAGTGCGCATGTTAAACGTACAGTGTCCGCGCACTATCCCAACCCATAAACTCATCCCAAAATTAAAATTTTAAACTGTGACTCACCCGTACTTACACAAAATCACCTGACGCCAATAGAAATAAAATAAATAAAATGACTAAAAAAAGCGGGTGTGACAAATGTCGATCTTATATAAAAATTTCCTTAACATGAGTCACATGTGAGTGATATAGGTCATCTGAGACTATGTGTCTGGGATTGTTTACATATAGAAAAGGGGAGCATGGTAGAATTCACTCTTAATAAGTGATCATTTTTCATATTTATGGATTCAGTGTCAGTGATGTTAGAGTCATTATAGTATTCCAGAGTGGAAAAGGATGGTGCATCATATCATCAGTTGATGCTTTTAAATAAGTAATAGTGTCATCGTGTTTGGGAATACCAAAACAGAAATACCAAATTTTCCACCTTACGTATTAAAATATCCATGTGATGTGATTCTAATGGATATTCTGAAGGTGGGGATTATTCTAGACAAATCATAGGATGTATATTTTTACCATATGAATATCAGGAGTACGTGATAAGGTATTATCCTATATAATATTTGATGTAATGTATAGGTGTTGAAGAGAGGTACCAAAAACTCCCATATCATTTTTGGTGGCTAGTACTGATGTGTTGTATTGAAAATTTTGTGTCTTGATACCTCATATGATTTCAAGTGAAGGGAGACGAAAAAGTGTTAACCAGTTTATCCCAACACCTTGAGGTTTCAAGATGGATGTGGGATAAGAAATTTGTTGATGTTATATTGGGATTAACACATAAATCTAGGGGACATGATTCAAACATCATTATTGATGACAAACTAACAATTTCTCCCTAATCCAATCCATTATAGAGAAGATTTCATTATTGTTCATGGGATGCTTATAGGTTTTAGAGTAGGCCAAGATCTATATAGTCTCATCAACAATTATTTCAAACCATGATGCTTCCTTCATATCATGATTATAGAGATGATTTCAGTCGACCTTGTAGATGTAGTTTCGCATGATCATTTTATTTCTCTCTAAAAATATAGGTAAATTGAAAGAACAATTCATGTATTGTATAAAATGATACAAGCATTCATGTCGTATTTTTTCAATATTTTGGTGGATTCTCTAACATTTTATGGATTTTACATAAAATACAGATTCCATAACACAATTTTTATGCTAAAATTAAAAAACATGAATTGGTTTCAAAGTATCTAAATTTTTTTTGGACTGATCTAGTTGATTTAGAACTCATGGTCCTATTGTTGTTGTAAACTATGACCAAGAAGGTTCAGATTATCCAATGGTGTATGAGGAAGGAATGTATCCATATGAAATATTATGATGATAGATGTTTGAGACCAAAGGTGTTCGAGGAGGCACGTCATCTGTTCTCTAGGGTCTCACCTCAACACAAATTAAAGATATTTGGAATAGTGGGAATCTATATTCTACATTCATTGAACCTTTAAAAATTCATCGTAAAGATAGAGAGGTGGTGTAATTCTTATCTTTACCACATTAGTTGAACTACTTACATGATATATTCTATGTTAGGAAACTGAGGATATATGTTCATGATATATAACATATTATTTAATAGTGTGATATGGACACCAAAAAATGATATATAATTATTGAGTGCCTAGTAAATATCAATGATTGATATGAGATGATCTTTCATGGGAAATTGATTCACCTTGTGCATGACTGATGAAATCAAATGAATCTTCATTAGAGAAACCTGAATCATGAGAAACATATTTTAGACTTCTGCACTCAAATTTTTAATATGGTATTTTCCACTTTAAAAAAATATCATTTATGTAGAGAGAATGTAACCACTCTAAATAATCAATTTATTATATTAGAATAATTTTTAAATTATTTCCAATCACAGAATATGATACTATGTGAGATCCCAAGGCTAGGGGTTCATTGATTTAAATTGTGAAATTTGTTAAATATATTAATATCTAACAAATTAATTTTTCCAAAAATTAATAATAACTCACTAATGGTGGATGGATTATAAATATTTTGGAACCACTGATATGAGGATTTGGGATTCACCATATGAACAACATAACCTTTTTCGACATTAGGAATTTGTTAAATTTTTCGACAAGTTTAGAATTAATAAAATAAAAAATTATTTATTTATTTTAATTTATTTAGTAAACAAAATGTGCGTTCTTTTATTTAAATAAACATATTCCCCAACATTGTGCATAGTGTAAAAACCAAGGGATTCAGAGGAACTTTTGGAGGGGAGAATATAGAGGATCATTTGTAGATGACGTTATATCATATCAGATCAAGAATCATTTTCCAAGGGATTTAATGGTTGACAAAAAAATATGGATATTTAGATTCATTGTCCATCAATGATCCATATAAACTATAGGTATGTAGTTTGATATAATATATAAATCCTATTACATACCTTATGCTAAAATCTGATCAATTATATAAAAAATAATTGGTTCTTGAACATATGGTCGATTTATTAATTGGTGGAAAAAAAGTTTTCAGATTATTAACTCATTAAAAAAATATATATGAAAATGGATAAATTTCAGATGAAAAATAAGTTCATTGTTTATTCCTTGCATATTGCAGTTTATGGATTGGTCCCCTATTTCATCGCATGTTTAATGATGAAAATTTAATTCACCCGTGATTTGAACATTACATGAAATTTTATCATTTCATGATCATTCATTATATACAAAAGATAAATATTGACGGTATCAATGAATTGGGACTTCTTTAAAAGATACACATATGTGGTTCAAAAAGGATTTTCTGTTCATATTCATCCAATATATGATGGTGAAGTAATTTAGAACACATGGGGGAATTAATAGAGGGTATTTAAATTAGGGAATCCTGATATATGGTGATGGGATGGCCCTATGACATAGATCAACATTTTATATAATGTAATTGACTGATGAGAATAATAGGACGATGTGGAGGATGGAAATATTAGAATATAAATTCATGGGTTAAAGGGTGTGTCATAAGGAAATACATAGAGTGTAGGAAGACATGGCAATGGTATTTGGGATTCCATGTATATATACATATCATACCAGGTGTGGCCATGTCACCCATTGTGAAACTCATCCTTGGGGGCTAGTTATAAAACATTGATGTTACATAAGAACTAGTACGGCCAGGTGTAGCACATGCATGACCAAGTGTAAAAAGGCTTGGATAGTGGTACATGTGCACATATAGACCGAACATGAATTTTATAATGGAATATATATGTATATACAAAATTTATAATTCCTAAAACACATACATATATTTATTTACATGTCAACTGATGTAGAACCACATGGGGTGAAAATTAGTTAGTTTGTCACATCATGAACCCATTTTACACACCATATAACTAATTATAGGGTGTTTACAGTCATTGTTTAATTAGTGTAGACTAGTATTAGTTGTACATGTTCATTCAGTCCATCATCTAAAAAGTGAGTTTATAATTATGTCCAAATATCTTGATTGTGATCCCACCTGGTGGATGAGTCTCATATAGAGATTTTGGTTTCACTCTATGTGATTATAGTGTGATCTAATATCATTTTATAAACTCTTTGAGGATTTTGGAATCAGCGTGACCTCCTTGATTATGATATTAATTCATTTATAATTATTTCCAATTATGAAGGGTTCATGGAATAATTTTATATAGGTGACCTAAATATAATTATTAATCATATTGGGTGAGTGGTGCCCCCCTATAATCCTCAGTGTTATCCCCTATCATACTATCATGTTCGTCGGACCGCAGAGTGATTTTTAGGGTGTGGCTCGAGGATAATGGACACTTATATGAGATTCTTCAGTGATAGAATGGATAAAAGAGATGATAATCCTAGAATTACTATTTTTTGTATGGAATCCAGTTGTTAGTCATTTTTTGTGACCACATGGATGATATGTGATCTACTAGATTATATCTGGGGGTTTTATGCATTTATTGTTATACCCTTATTTTGAGAGGACTATTTTTTATGCTTCTATTTTAGTGTTTTTAGTTTTTATTACTATGAATATTTCTAATATCCCATTAATTATATTTTCCCACACAAGACATGTATTATGAAGAAGAAAAGCCATTTGATAATGTCATTGGAGGATGTGAATATAGTTAAGCATTGATGGGCTAAGAATACTGAGGCATTTACTATGGGGTTTCATTTTTTTTTCTCACCCTCTGAACTGGTTGGAATCTCTGTTGTTTTTCATTGTTCCTATATTATCCAAATTATTTAATCTAGAGCAATACATTTATACTTAAAATTTGGATCACAGATATATGAATTAATTTGTTTCATTTTTTTTAAATTTAAAATTTTATGGTCTTGGGTATGTATGTGTATGTACATGTACATTAGCTTATTCCTAAAACATTTCATACACCTACTCAGTAATGGTCTCCAGTGCCTAAACAATTTGAGGTGGGATTGGTCTATTCATGGTTCAGGAATTGTTTGTCCTGGTCGCGACAAATTTTTTGACTTATTTAACCTTATCCTCTGTAATTCCATTTTCAATATAAAAGTTTTATATATTGACTTATAATTTATAATAGGATCATTATTGGAAATATAATAAAATTAATGACCATTTATCAGAATATATTTAATATTATGTCATCAGAATGATTTATAATTATTTTAGTAAAATATATTTTAAATAATTTATTATTAATGATATTTCAAGAAAAATATAATTATTTTTAAATAAATTCAACATTACATTAATGTAACATGAATATAATCAATCATAAAATCAATACTAATGTAATATTAGTAACAAAAATTATGTGAAAATATATTTATTTAAATAAGGGTAACATTTTATTCTTTTTAAAGTCATTAAAATTAATTTTCAACTACTTTGAAAACAAATATAACGGGTTTTATTATCATTTAGGTTACTTTCTTCATTATTAAAATTATCATTAAAATTACATTCAAAAAAATAAGGTCATTATCCAAAAAATGATATTTAACATTTATTTAAAATATAAATTTATTATTATGTGAACATATATTTTAATCATACATACTAGATGGAGACATTTTTTATTTTCATCTATTTAAAATATTAGAATTGCCACACAAAAAAATATAATAAAATTCAATAAAATACAATATAGATATAGATAGAAAATATAGACTCCTCATATATATTTTTACTATTATTTTTGTTCAATATTAATCATTATCTTATTTTTTATTCATATTTAAATGATTTACTCTTACTAACGTGAACAATATTTACTAAAATTACTACTCATAAGCACCCAAAATAAATGGGGATTGAATACCAAAATTCAACTGCCCCATTCCAAATGTGACAACCATTTTTTTAAATTAGTTATTATAAAATATTAAATAAATATTAAATAAATAGATAGGTAAAAAATGAAAAATATTCGTTTTACAATTTATTATTTATATAAAAATACATAATTAAACCAGAAATAAATATACTATTTATTAAAACATAATTAATTATACTGTATATATTATATATATTACAATTTTTATATGAGATAAAATTTAATGAATAATTATAAATTGTTATAAATGTAATGATATTTTAAAAAACCAACTTAGATATCCACGAATAAATCAAAAATTTATAAAAATACCTAACATCACTATATGATATTATCAATATTATAATTTAATAAATGATATTAATTTTATCAAATTAATATTTTGAAAGATTGAAAATGTAATTCTAATTTTCAATCACTAAAAGTAATACAATTTTTCCAATAATAATTCATTTTTGATGAATATACATAGTTTGCTAAAAAAATTGTATTACATATGAATTTTTAAATTAATATCATTGATATTGAACCATTATAAATATTATTCATAATATTTTTCTTATTCTTCGTTTTATAATAGTCACAGTTAACTAGTTATACTGTTATAGTATATCCCACTACTCCTAAAGCTCAATGTTCCACGTTATGTAAGGTATCGAGCATAGTATTATATTAATGACATAAGGTGTTATATTTTTCTCCCATTAATATATTGATTCATCCAAAATTTAGATTGAAATCATTAATAAATAGTTACAAATTTTGAAATACCATTTTATGAAACCCACAACATAAAAGGGGTTAATAAATTTTATATTTTAAAATAGAGAAATGGAAATAAGAAGTTCATTTGGAATAACATATAAATATTATTTTCAAAATTATAAAATTAGTGGGAAGTAAAAATATAGAAACATGAGAAAAATTTATTTTAAAAAAATTTTGTAGTGGGATAATGAAATTAATCCAAAAAAAGGGAATGGTCAGGGAAATATTAATGATTATAAAACCATAAGTTAACTACTTTTCAAATGGATAATTATTTCATAATCTATAAATGTAATATTATAACATTTTTTATAGAACATTTTTCATGTATTTAGGATTTTTATTTCCATTTACTCTAAGACAATAATAAATGATACATGAAAAGTATAATTCAGTATATTATTCCATTTCCCCAATAATCTAATATTTTGTTCCAAATAATGAGTATTCATAGTTGAAATATAAAATATTGATGCTCTAAAGTAAAATTCTAAATTATATAATAATTCATTAATTAATTAAAACTATATTCCTATCATCATAAGAACTTTATGAACACTAAAATTGTAACATCCTAGGTATTTATAGAATAATACATTATAATATCAATCAATATTTTAAAATTAGTATTAATTTTATTTTAAATGAGACACTATGTTCGGTAGTGTACCTGGCACACAATAAGGGGTTTCTCAGAAGTCTTACGTTGCACACAACACCAAGTAATTAAAAAAAAGAATACAAAAAATTATATTTTTATTTTAAATGGTAGTTAATTCCTATTCATTTTATTGCTATTAATGAATAAAATTAAATATATTATTATTTTACCAATTTGAAAAATGGTTTTACATTTATATAAATAATTTTATGTTCTTAAAATGAGAATGAATCCAATTTTAGTGATAAAATACTCTAATGTTTTTAAAAGGTCATTTTACCACCTTATGATGGTGACACATTTATAAAAATATATATTTTTTATCTTTTATATGTTGTATTTGATAAAATAATCTCCTTATTTTGAATAAGGACATCATAATTTACTTCTATTGATAATTTTTTATTTTTCTGATTAAATAAACATTTTTATGAATAATGAAAAATAATGGATTTTAATTCAAAAAAATCATTTACATCTAATTTATTCATATAGGTATATTTTCCTATTTATTGTTTTTAAAGTGTAAAAGGGTTAGTTTTTTAATTATTTAATTCAATGAATATCATGGTATGTAATTTCACATTTAAATTTGACATAATAACATTCCAATATATCTAGAGTTTTTTACTTCTTAAAAATGTGCTATTTGGTTTTGAAAACGAAAATTAATTTTAAATTAATTACTACAACTAATGTGTTTTAAATTTGGAAAAATATATTTCTTATTTAGATTCCAATGTTGCATATTTTTTTAAAATGAAACTTTTATTTTGGGACATTATTAATAGTAAATTTAGTAATTTTTTTATTCCACCTAGTTAAGGTTAAATCTGGTATATATGGGATAAAATAATATTATAATAATATATAACTACCCTAACCGATGTCCTAATCCTATTTTATTATTTAAGGTATACCATGGGAATTCTTGGTTCAAATTTAGGACCCCATGGGGCCACATGGGTGTGATAATGACCTTTTGTATTTTTTATTTTAAAGATAAGGGTAATTTTTCATAAACATGTATCTCCAAAATAAAACAATTTCAATTTGTTTCATATAAATTATATCTTTGACTATAAATAATAATTATAAATATATTATTATTTCCTACATCATGGTATTTTTCTATAATTTGGTATTATTATATAAATAAATTTATTTATGACACAATGATGATGCCATGATTACCTTATTAATGAAATATTCAAATAAATGATATTATGAATATAAAAATAATTTTAATATGAACATAATTATGAAATAAAAAATTATTTAATGTTATTTCATTATATAATTGATTTATTGACTTCGGATTGATGGAATCATGTTTTTATGTCTTCATCAAAAGTCAATTTTATTTAGTGTCAAAATTGACATAAATGAGTTATTAAATAAATATTTTATTACATGGAATAATTGTCCAAAAAATCAATGATTTATCCAACTGACTTATATAATATTACAAATTAAATTCACAATCCACTTTTGGTTCTTTTGAAATTTTATAGTAACTATAGTAACCATATATTATGAAAATAAAAGAAAACGGGGTAAGTGTTAATGTTTTTAACAAAGGGTTTAATATAAATGCTACAGCTAATTTTGGGACATTACTTCTATAAAACCTATTGCATGTGAGGGATTTTAAACATCCTTATAATATATTCTATTATTACCACATTTTAACCACTATAATTCAAAAATGAATTGATAATAAAATATTGATTGAACATTTCACTTATGTGCACATCCTCCCTCTTATCAAAGGCCACCACTTCAACCCACTTACTCACACCACACAAGACTCTTTTAAAATTCAAAATATATGCACATAAGCTTCAAAAATACTTCCATTCCTCCAATAATACTTAACTATTGCACCTGGAAATTCATGATATCTTTTGTCTCAAATCAAATGGAGGTAACTGATTGAGAGGTAACCTCTCCTCTCAATCTCCATTCTAATATTTCCTTATCCAACCCAATTCCTCTATTTTTCAATTATATTGTAAAAAAATAATGTATTCTTAATATACTAGAATTTTTTATGAGATATATTTAATTAATATTTACATGTAACTTCATCTAGTTGATACAAACATATAGTTCCACCGTACGATGAACTACTGCCTCATGAAACAACAACTGTTCAGTTTTCTCCTACCTCATCTCACGATGGCCATTATAATGTTACTATAATTATATATGATATATATTATAATTTTTTGCTATCTATTTTTTTATTTTTTATTTACAAGCTACAACTATGATTTCCATAATGTAAAAATATTATAATTTCATTTGTGGAATTGTGGACTCCGTAAACCTCAATGTTATATGACTTGTTCCTAAAATACATGGAACATATAAAGGATGTAGTTAATGGATTTCTGTAACATAATTAATGTTGATATTATAATTTAATAATAATTTACCTAATTATATTTTATTTTTAACCATTAATATGAAAAATAAATGAATGTATTGTTCATGCATACGTGCGTCCTACCATCTCCATGAACGGTGCATTTCATTTATGATCTCCAAATGTTATGGACTATATTAAATTAATATGTAATTAATATATAAGATATTTAAATAATGAATAATATTTTGTAGATAATGGACTTATGACCACATGGATATTTTGCATCAAAACACATTCATTTTTTGACGCAACTACCAAACATCGACAAAACCTATGATATGAACTCAAATAATTAACTAATTTCAATTTTATGGTAATATGTGATATAAAATTAATAATAAAATTTTAAAGTGTTATAAATAAAGTAAAAAATATTAACAGCTCATTATTATTCCGAAAAATTAATGAACAAATGTGTGTAGTCAGACTCAATGTAAGGGATTTTGACTCAATCCCCTTTAATTGACTAACTTCTTTATAATATGAAACTTTATTATTTTATATTCTGTATATACAGCCTAAATGACATTTCATCACTATATTTTATCTATAATAATGTTATATATAAAATCATGGAGATTAATATTTAAAATTTCAATGTAGTATTGGACACCTAGAAGGTCTAATGATTTAATTATCTAATATATATCATCATGATATAAAATTACATATTTAATTATATGGATATAAAAGGAATATATTAGACATTTTTTGTCTATCATAAATTTCATTTAGTGTTTTCAAACAGAATATTTTTATATGTTGTGTTTTACATTCTTTATAGAATAAATAAATGAACGTTTTTAACATATACGATAACAATGACTTCTCTGCAGCTGTAACCGTTATTTGATATTTAAATTCCATTATTAGAGGTATTTTATTTGAAAAGGAAAATAAAACCATTATTCATTTATTTGGGTATCTTTGTATTGAATATGAGTTCTTAAATGAAAATGTCATTCATATACATAAATTTATTTAATATGGTATTAGAAGAGTTTTTTAAAATAGTTTTTGGATTAACATGTTTTTTAAATGGTACATGAGTGTTATATGATATAGGTGACCCATATATATTTTATATGAAGTGTTGATCACAATTTTAGCTCAGTGGTGAGACGAAAAAACATATATGAATGGTTGATCCCCATTATAACTCCCAGGAGAGACCATTATTTCTTATATTAAGGGATGCACCCCATTATAGAATACATTTTATCCTTATATAGATTATACGTTGGGTGATCCCCATTAAATATCCTCAATTTGAAAGTTAGCCAAATGGTTATTCAAATATAGTGGGATTTGAATATGTTTTATGTATATTATGATTTAAGTCACCTAAATATGATTCAATTTAGTAGTATTGGTTTAAAATATTTTCCATTGAGCAAAATCTATGATCGTTATTCATTTGATTATTTTTTGATTCATTTCGTCACAGAACAGAAAATGGGTTACAATGTTTTAACTCAATTAATATTTTTTATGTCCCTTACTATGATTTTTTGGATCATCCAAATTTAATAAATTTTACTTACATGATTTTAGAAATATTAGATTCATGGAAGGAATTATGGAAACTTTTTATCATTAAACATGAAAAGTAACCAAGTTTCCTTTGAATTGTTTTTCTGTTATGAATGAAATGGATACTATTGGAATTTTACCATTTGTATTTATATGGTGTTGTTATGTAGTAGTTATGTCCAAATTATATAAATATTTAATCCAGAAATGATCCTAAATGTGACATAATGATATAACTCAAGATTCTATTATGTTTATGACCGAGGCCTTATAGTTGTTTTTTGAAGATACATTACACAACATTAGATATTAAGATGTTTTCTTAAGAGATAATGATATTATAATGGGATTATAATTTTTGGATAGATCATAAGTTCGATGTCTTAGAAACAAATTTTGAGTCATTATGATCTAATTTATTAAAGAGACTAATGGTATTTTTAGGGAATTAACTCTATATGAAATTATGGATTATTAATTTTTGGGATGTAAAATTTGAGGTATGAGATAAAATTTCTAGTTAAAATATGTTATGGTTATTATTGAGCAATTTTTCTCATTTTTATTTATTTTATAAGAATGATATAGTTTAAAAAAAAGGAAAACTCACAGTATAGATGTCATCCCATCGCGTCTGGAAAGGAATCAGGAATCAAATAGACAATAGAAGGGCGATAAGGGCGCATCACCTACCACTGGCCTACATGAAGTCCCTGGTTAGTATGTTTATTTTTTGAAAATGACACTATGTATTAAAAATAATTTTATTTGGAAGAGATATATTTTATCAATTTTATATCCTTAGTATATGAAAATTATTTGTTTATTATATTATAATGTATATTTTGAATGATGTTCACTCCTTTGGGAACACTCAGTGAATAAGAAAATTGGAATACTATGGGATTTCATTTAAGGAATAATGGATGAATAATATTATGGATGAATATATATTTTAATTTTCTGAATATGGATATTTGGGTTATTTATTGAAATTATTAACCTATCTTTGGGAATATATTCTTATAATAATTAAATTTACATATGAGACTTTATAAGTAATAAATTTTATTTGGTGATAAATGTTAGGAATTTTTATGGAAAACTATGTGATCAAATCCTTTTGAATCCTGGGATTCAATATTAGTTTGTATTTTTCTAATTAATTTTAAGGATAAATGTTGATTGAATAGTATATATTGACTATTGGGTATTTTTTGTTGAATTTTAGAGATTAATATTTGTATTTTTTATAAAGGATTATACATTTAGGGGATGATCAGATCTTTTACTAAGCATTTTTATTTTCGTTAGTGTCAAAATATACATGGTAGGTCCGGGGGAGGGGAACCAAGGAAAGAAAATCTGCAGACACGGAGGCTCGAAAGTAGGACCTCCTCAACTCACCACCATAGGTACAATTGGGGAAGAACAACTTAACTGTGCCCTATGTGTCATCGTTAATGTAAAATATAAGCAATATATATAATTCATATTTTTTGGATCATTTGATTCTATAGAAGTTGATTATAGTGTATCGGGTGTGATCAAGTCATATAGAATACTAATCATTTGAAGAAAATATGAGTATTTGGTAGATATTTATTAAAGGATAAAACTCTACATGACAAGTAAGTATGATTCCATATTTTGTTAGTAAAGATCATAAATAAATTAATCAACATTATGAAAAGTATATTAAAAAATACATTTCCCATTTACATTTCCTACTGGGACATTAATGATCATTTAAACCATCATAAGTGTATGGTTTATTTTGTTTTTAGTAATCTCCTAATATTGATTTATGTCACTCTCAATCATGACGAGATGGTTATTTTTTCACACAAATCCATGTGTTCCTACATGGAATTTTAGTATGTTTCATCTCTGGTGAAATTAGTACTTATATTTATTTCTTTTAAAGATATATTATTATTAACTTTTTTTCTAATATGGGAGGTTTCTTTGAAATCTTACATTGAACATGACACTGAGTTATACCATAGAATAATACACTAATATTATTATTTTTTTAAATACTAGTTAATGCCAAACAATAGTTTTGGTGGTAATGAATAGAATTAAATATATTATTATTTCACTTATTTTTTAAATGTCTTTACGTATATCCAATTTATTATAGTGTATTATAATGAGAAGGAATCCAATTTTATGCATAAAATACAAAAATATTTTTAAAAGGTCGTTTTAATGCATTTTGATATAGACGTCTTTTTAAAAGTTACTTTCTGTCATTTTAATATGTTATATTTGATAAAATAAACTTTTTATTAATATATTGGAAATAAAAATTTACTTCCGATAAAATTTTGTAATTATTTTTATAAAATCAATATAATTATGAATAGTTAAAACCCTACATTTTAATTCAAAACATCATATTCATCTAATTTATTTATTTGGATATATTGTCCTTTTATTCATTTTTAATGTCTAATTGAATTTATTTTTTCAATTTAATCCCATTATGTTCATATTATGTAATTTAAATTTTAAATTGGATATAAACACATGTCATTATTTTGATAGTTTTTACTTCTTAAAAACATTCATTATGTTTTTGAAAACATGAATAAATTTTAAATAAATTACTAAAAAATCTGTGTATTGAATATAAAAACAAGGATTCCATATTTTGAATTAGAAGGTCAAAATTTTGTAAATAGGTACCTTTTTTTATTGGACATTATGAGTAGTAAAATCAATAAATAATTGTATTTACCATGGTTAAAGGGTATTTAAGTTAAATAAGTGTAAAAATTAACATTATAATATTATAAAACTACCATTAAAAAAAGTTATAATCCTATTTAATTAGATATGTCTGACCATGGGAATCTTTGGTTTGATTTTAGGACCCCATGGATCCATGTGGTTGTTATAATGACCTTTTATAATGTTTATATTAAAGATAAGGGAAATATAACATAAACATGTGTCCCCTCACTAAAACAATTTTATTCTGGTTTATATAAATGATATCTTAAACAATAAATTTTCATTATAAAGATAAGAATATATACTACATGGTGATATTATTTTATAAGTTTTTGATATAAAATAAATATATTTATTTATATAACAATGATGATGCAATGATAACCTTGTTGACGAAATATTCAAATTAATGTTATTATGAATATTCAAAAAATGTAATTTGAACACTTTGATTCCATACATGAATTTAATGGAATATTATGACATATTATCTTCAATTTAATACCTTTTTTCAGAATGAATCTTATTTTTATGAATTTATCAAAAACAAATTTCTAAATAATGTAAAAATTGACAAAAATGAGTTCTTAATACAAATATTGTTTTCCTAAATGTTATAATAGTCCTAAAATATAATATTTGGAAAACTGAGATTTATAATGATACTAATGTAATTAATGATCAAATTTTTGTATGATTAGAATTTTATAGTTGCTATAGTGACATTATATTTTGAAAATACACGAAGTCATAGTACTATTTAATGTTTTTAACTAAGGGTTAAAACTAAAAGATAAGGTTAATATTGTGAACAATACATGCCTATAACCTATTAGTTGAGATAATTTTGAATCATCCTAATCTTATAAAATAAATTTATCACTTAATAACTATTATAATTTGAAACACAATTTATCATATAATAAAACATAAAGAGTTTCTCAATGTTCACCTCCTCCCTCTAATAAAAGGACACAATTATACCCAGTTACTCACACCTCTCAATGCACTTTTCTAAACCATACTCTTCTCTCATGAGATCCAAATATCCCTACATTACTCATACATTCATACCTTCTGAATTATGAAATTCGATAAATCATTTTGGATTAAATCTAATAGCATAACCATATTTAGATGCAAAGTCTCCTCTAAAGCTCATTTCAATTATTTTCCATATACAACAACCTAACATAAAAATTTTCAATTATTTTATAACAACAAAAGTAACCTAAATATACTATTATGTGTTTATGATAATTAATTGAACCAAAATTATACAAAACTATAACAAATATATATGAACAAACTGATTTTGTGTACGATGAACTACAGCCTCACAAAACACTGATTATTCAATTTTATCCTATAATCTCTAATGGTTTTTATTATGATGGAACTATATTTATATATGATATATATTATAATTATATTGTATCTATTATTATTTAATTATTATTTACAATATACCATTATGATTAACATAATGTTTAAATATGAATATTTCATTTTAGAAGTGTGGACTACCACGCCCTCAAAGTGATATAACTAAATCAGGACATACATTGAACATATAAAATATGAAATTAAGGAAATTATGTAAAATATATAACATAGATATTATATTTTAATTATATTATATCTATGTATCTATTATTTTTTTATTCATTTAGTATGGTATTGAAATGAATATAGTGTTCATCGATACGTAAATACTCCAATATACATGGACGGTGCATTTCATTTCATATCCCCAAATGTTATGGACTTTTATTACTACATATATACTGGATATATATGTATAAAATCATGAATAATATTGTGAAGATATTGTAATTTTGAAAATAAGGATAATTTAAATTAACATGTTCTTTTTTTTCTAAAACTAAGCATTGACAAAATGACTGATATAAACTCAAATAATTAATGAATTTCTATAACATGGAAATAAAGGAAATAAAATTATTAATAAATAATAAATATGTTTTTAATTAAGTATATATTAACTTATGTTTAATTTTTATGAAAATAATAAATGATCGAGACAAGCCAGACATAAGGTAAGGGATTTCATCTCAATCCCCATTCATTTAGGAATTTATTGATAATATTCACCTCCATTCTATTATATGGTGTATATACCTTATATAATACCATTTATATCATTATTATATATATATATATTAATGTTATTTTTTAAATCATGGAGATTAATATTTAAATGTTCATTATTGTATGGGACGCCATGAATTTTTAATGATTTAATTATCATAACATTTTATTCATGATATTAAATTACATATTTATTTATATGGGTGTAAAAGGAATATAGATGAAATATAATGAATATGTATAATTTCATTCAATGTTTTCAAAAGGAATATTTTTTATGAGTCAATTTTTATTTCATTACAATATTACAAAATAAAATTATTTTAACATATATGATGACAAAAACTTCATCACCACCATAACTATTATTTGATATTTGGATTCCTCTAAAAGCCTTACTGTCTTTTCAAACAATAATAAATCCCTAATTTCATTATTTGGGTACCTTTATAGTTAATATGGGATCTTAAATGAAAATTTTGATTTTAGATGAATTTTTTTCATATCGGAATATAAGTGTTTTCTAAAAGGGTATTATAGTGAAAGTATTTTTGAAATAGTACATGAGCATTATATCAAATGGGTGATACATATATTGCATATATTAAGGTTTGAACCCCATTATAGCCCCCCAAATGAACACATAACAACTTATACCAAGTGTTGGGGCCCATTATAACCCAATAGTGAGCCTATTATAGATTATAAGAAGGTATTAACTCCATTATAGCTCACATGATAGCCCAATATAGCTTATATAAAGGGAGAACCAGTTAAAGATCATAAATTTGGATATCAATCGTAGTGTTCTTCCTAATAAATTAGATTTGAAAGGGTTTTATGTATATTATTCTCTAAGTCACCTATATGATTTTTAGTTTCATAATGTTGGTTTTAAATATTTTTATTTGAAGTGATATTGTGAGTGTTATTGATATAAAAAAATTTGATTCATTGGTTCCAAGAACATTAAATGGGATAACATGTTTTAAATACAGTAATAGTTTTCCTTTTTTTGACCCTTACTGTGATTTTTGTGCTCATAAAATGTTTTTAAATGTCATTCACCAGATTTTAGGGATATTAGATTCATGGATAGAATAATGGAAAATTATTATTATTAATCATGAAAATAATCCCTAATTATTTTGGAATGTTTTTTTGTTATAAATGAAATGGATACTATTGGAAGTGCCCAATATGTATTTCTATGAATTTATTTTGTAATTGTTATGGCCTAAATCTCTAAACCTATAAACCTAAAATGTAATTCAATGTTAATTCCTGATATAACTCAACATTATATAATTTTTAAGGGTGAGGCATTATTACAATGTTTTACTAAATAACATATAATATCCAATATATATAAATACAAGTGGAGAAGAAATAATACATTTTACTCAAACAATTTCATCATATACCTAATGTTTTAACAAATATTATTATAGAAAAGAAAATCACACATCCTAATTAAAATATATAAGTAAAAATTAAATAATTCTTTAACTATAATTTTGATCTCATAACCTTCATCTAAAATAAAAAATATTTTAATTACATTATTCTTAAATATTCATGCACATTAATCTTCATGGGCACATATAACCCATTAAAATAGGAAACCTCCTAAAAGAAAATTAATTGATTTAAATGATCATCAAAAAACCCTAACATTTTTATATACCCCATTAAAAGTACGATAATCATTAATTTTAGCAAAAATATATAGTACCCATAACTCTAATTTATCATCGCATGAAAACCTCCAAACCTCTATAGATTTTTAAACCTCCCAATAATACTAACTATAAATTACATGGAACCATGATCCCATATATGTTCCTTAAAAGAATAATATTTAGATTTTTAGATCTAATAATACTAATAATGACATAATTTTACCTATAAAAAATCTAATAGAAAAATTTGATCACATACGTACCCAAAGACAATTTCATTTTATAGTTTTAAACAAGCATGAAAATATAATACATAATGATATACATGTCATCAAATGATTAAATTTTTTATATTCCACAAATTTTATAATTTGTCATTACATCTTCGAAAAAACCCTAAAATTTATCATTCATGCATCCATTCTATAAATAATTCATTTAAAATTATTGTTTATGAGTTATAAAAATGGAAATCATATGAATGGTGATCTCAAATGGTTAGAAATGGAAAACATAACATTAAAAGTTGGAAGTCATCCATAAAGATAAGATGATAATAAATATATTATAAATTATAAAATTTATTGATCAAAACATAAGATAATTTATACCTATCAAAACACAGATAAAAAATAAGATACATTGAACAATGAATTAACATAAGACACATGTCATATGAGTTTATGGTCCTGAGACATATGATAATAAGCCTTTTTAAATGTATACTTTACTACTTAATTCAATCATAAATTACATGTGTTTCTTTATTTTAAAGTCATTTTTAAATCAATTATAAAATATCTATAGGAAATTGAATAATATAGTCACTAAATTACCCTTATCAATATTTAGAAACCTATAATTGTTCAACACCACCCCATTTTCCCAATTCATTGGAGAGATATAATTGGATCATCGATAACTATGATATATAATATTCATTCCAAGAATATTGATTTTAATCATTCTCATCTCCCATTAAATATATTATCCACCATATAATAATAAAAAATAAGAAAATTTTCATTTTTCAACATAATAATAACCATTCTACTTTAATAGCTTTAATTTACCTATGGAAAAGAAAGAAATTCCCTGAAAATAAATTTGAAATAATTATAATCCATATAAGGTAAAAAATAATGATGGATTATTTATAAAATATCCCTAGGTATACATATGTATCATTATATCTTCTTTTAAGTAGGTGTAAAAAATTAAAAATACAATTTTCTTTTAAATTTTTTTATTGAAATTAGAGTTTCCTTTTTTAAATGACTATTAAGAAAATTAAAAATTATGAGTATATCATCAAATTCATTTTCGTCAGAAATATATTTGGAATATTATTATTTTGAGTTATATATAATAATATCCAATTTAGAGAGAATTTCATTTCATATCGAAATCATTAAAAATAAACATTATTTGTTATGATTATTAAGAGTTTCAAATGTGAACCATGATGAAAAAATATGAAATTTAAATATAGAAAAATATCAATGAATTTGAAAATTATTTTAGTATAACATTATGAAATATTTTATGGTTATAAAATCATAGTTTCATAAATTTTTTAGAAATCATGGATATCTAAGAGAAATTTTCCTGATCTAAATGAAGATATATGATTAGTATCACAATGAAAAAACATTAATTATATATCAATATAATAAAAAAGATTAAATACAGACTAAAATATTAAATTATATTCATATTAATAGAGTATGAAAATATACGATGTTTAAGAATATGGCTGCATATTATTCACTAATGTAAACTTGAGTATAAGAATCCCTTAAATTAAATATGAATGTAACATAAAACCAATAATGAATTTCTATATTATTTATAATATCTATGAATGATGGAATATTATAAAAATAATTATATATAATTAATGATATAAAATAATAATTCAGGATTCATTTTTTAGTTACTAATTATAACATATTGAGAAATTATTGAGAACAACATGAATCCTCTAATGGGATATTGTAATTGAGACAATGAAATCTATAAAAAGTATAATATAATTTTTTTATAATAAATCCAAATAGTAATTATGTAAAAATATGTACAAAAAATTAGTAATAATGTCAAAATTTATTAAAAGAAATTGTTGACAAATTTTTTCTTATAATTTTATAAAAAAATTAATTATATACGAATATGACCCAATGATCGAAATGTAATCAAGAAACCACATTCATGTTGGTAACATTCATGTAAAAGGCTCACAGATAAAATAATTCCCATTTATACATAAAATGATATAAATATTGGTGTGTTAATTTTATAAAAATTAAACTTTTATACATACACCATATTGAATGTAATAGGTGTATAATATTAAATCCATCCTTAATGATGGAAAAAATTTAATAAAATACAATACATTCAGTCCAAACATGATATGTATATCCTTTAACACATGTATAATAAAATTATATAACTTATTATTCTTATAATTTACCTTTTATAGATTTAAAATATTATACAGATAAAAAATATTTGTTTTAGTTAATTATTTATTAATTAATCGGTTAATTCCACTTATGTTTTTCAGAGGATATTTGATTGATAAAATCAAAATTTCATAAATATGATTATCATGGTAAAATTGATCATTTTAATGTCATGTATAGTGTAAAATATATTTCATATTGTTTTTTTTTAATTTTAAATATACTCTTAAAATATGATTTATGGTTGTGAGATATTATTTATGTTACAAATCATATTTTCAATATATTGTATGTACATAATAGTAATGTTTCTAGTTTTTAATGAATATCGGGGAATATGGGTAAATATATTTTAAAAATAAATAGATTATATTTATATAATAAATATCTTATTATCATATTAAATAAATGATATATACCATCAATTTCTGGTACTGATAAAAAATTAATCACATTGCTGCTTCGCGTTGATAATCCACCCATATGCATGAATTCAACTATCAAATTTCAAAGGATTGAAATGTGGGAAAATTTATTAATTATTATTTTTATATTATAATAAATATTTCTTGATTATTATATATTTAAATTATAGATATAATTATAACTGCCCTTAAAAGGAATTAGATAAAGAAAAAAACAACATTTCCTGGTATGGGAGTCTATGATAAGAAACATTTATTGTTTAATATTCAACATGACGGAATAGTAGATGGTCATTGGTTTTTTGATAAACATAATAACACATCAGTAAATTTTTTTATAGATATTTTTTTATTTCAAAATGTTTTATGATGAACTGGTAAAGGTATAATATATTAAAAAATAATAACGGTTTGGATGAACTAGTTTCTCAACATCTGTAAGGATTATGTTAGATGATGTACCATTTTATAAGGGATGGGAGGGTCACATTTGGAAATAAATGACATATTATAATATAATATCAGTCTATGCCATGAAAAATATTTATAAATTATAATTTATTTAATTTTAATGATCTTATTTTCTTAATATAATCAGTTATCAGTATTTCAATAAGATTATATATCAATATAATCCATAATTTTTTATAAATCCTTATATTAATTAAGTTGAACTATTACCACAAAAAGATAAATAAAAAAATTTAATGGATATAAATTAAAAAACATGTTATAAATTAGTTCATATCTATAATGTATCGGACATTCATGCTGATTAATTTGAAAAAATATGATGTTTGAGGTTTTAGGGGGTACTCTAAGGTGTATTGTGTCATTTTAGTCATTCAAACAGTTAGTCATTTTGATTTTTTATCAAATTTCATGTTTTCCAATGGTCAATCATCCTAGGGATTACTCATGTATTAGTGACACATCCTAGAGATGACTCTTCCATTCATTGACTTCTTAGGTAGTGACTAATCTGGTAGAGACTTGTCTAGAGGTGACTCTTTATACATGTGACTCATATAGAAATGACTCATCTGCTGGTGACTCGATTGGAGATGAATTTTCAGATAGAGGCTCGTCTAGAGGGGCCTAATCATGGTGGAAACTCATTTTAATAGTTAAAATTTTTTCCATAATTTCATAGTTTACATAGTCTTTCCAATGTTATGTCTTTTTTTTTGAGAAATGATTTTAATGACTGAATTAATTTTCTATGTACATTTCAAAAGAGATCAATAAAAATTTTGGCAAAACATACGTATGGATGCCAATAAAATGTTTAAATTTTGTTTTTTAAGATATTTATTTACCGTTAAACTAATATGTTTAAATCTGGTTAGTTAAGGAACTAGTCCTTCTATAGTGGAGATCTTCCCTTAGTTTTTTCCTTTTTCTTTTTCGTGATGTGATAGGTCCCAAAATCCTTCTTTCTTAGTGACTGATATGTTGCTCTGTAGTTGGGTCAAGTCCCCCAATTGAAGTCCAATCTAGTATGTGTGCCCCTATTTTTGTGCAACATGTTGGTGAATGTCTCCTCTCTTCCATGTTATATTCCCTTTGAATTTCTAATATTTTTATCATTAGGGATAGTTAAAAAATGTTTTTCATTTTCGAGATAGTTGATTAAGAATTAATATAGCTAATATAATTCATCTAAAATAAATAAAAAGGGGTAGAATAATATTATTTTTGAAATAATGTTTTTCTTGAAATTTCTGGATGTGGTGAGTATAACGGGATACTAACCAAATTAAAATATTATATTTTTGTGTTCCTTTCTTTCACTTATATATTGTGAACTATGTAATGCATGTTTTTTGCTTCAGAGAAACACATAATATGTAATTGTATAATTATGTATTTTATGTAAATGGATTGAATTTCCCATGATATAATATCATGTGTGATATTATCTTCAACTAATAATGTGAAATTGAATAAGTCGTCCGTCGATAAATATGAGGCTGAGCAGTGGGGTTGTGGTGTGATATTGATTCGGATGTGGATATTGGTATTTTTTTCATTTCAATACATATTCTCATTTTTTTTGTGTTTTTTCCCTCGTTCATATGGATGGGGGAATGAATAATAATAATGAAATATAATTTTTACATAATTATGATTTAAATATCATGTTTTAAGGATGAATTGATTATTGTATTTATGTACATATAAAACTACATTTTTGGAAAAATAGGTCATAAATGGACAATTAAGAAAATATCATAATGATTGTTTGAAGATAATATATAATTATATATTTTGATTTTCTTGTATTAATATATTAATTTTGAGGTGGAACAAAAATTGGGGAAGTCATGAGTAGATTAGAGTTTTGATTCTAAACCCATAGTCTGGACTTGTGATTGTTTTGTATTTATACATGTATATTCTATATATTGTCATGATATATAAACAAACCCCACACATGATGCAAACCATGTTTCCACACCCATATAGTCACATGGTAGGGTGTCGTTCCTAATATCTCAGTGGGGGTAGATGACACATCACTTGATCTTCTATACTCCCTCTTTTATGCAATAAGGGCCCAAGTATATCGGGCTGAGATGTGATGTATGGTCCCCAGTGTATTCAGGATGAGTTGTGTGGTGATATCCCATGTGTCTTTATGGTGTGATATGTTTTGATGGCCTAGGTGTGCGTGGGTGGGGTGTATTGTCTTGTGTCTCACATGTTTGTGTGCGTGGGATGTAAATGGATATATTCAAAAGTGGTGTGAACGATTAGAATTTTTTCCATTTCGGTGTGAGAGTAGGTAATCAGTGTGAAGGTGGTGAGGGGTACCCTATCATCAGTGTTCTTTATATTACATTTTATTACATAGATTGGTTAATTGGTTATTATTCCATGGATATGATGGGTTATATATAGTCTACATGAAAGGTGCTATTTGGTTTTGTTTTTATTCTAAAGGATTCATTAGTATGCTCTTTCCAATATAGGATGACAGTATCTGGTTTCACTAATGAATATATGTGTATGCTCAACCAACTTATATAAAAACTATTTTTAGGTTTCTAAAAGGACAACATAGACATTGTTGGGATTTGCCAGCTCGAATTTTAGGAATGTTTCCCTTTTTCTTATCTACTTTCGATTTCAGTTATTTACATTGGAGACATTTATTTGTATTAGAGTGATTGAAACATGTATTTGGGACAATTTTTTGCTTAATTATAAATATTTGATTGATTTTATTTTGTTCGATACATCTTAACTCATAATATTTTTTATAAAGGTATATGCTTCCCAATTCGTGAGATATGTATACCCATGGTGGTCATTTCCAACCCTTTGTCTAATAGGGGAGGGACTCATTGTGTCATTTTATCACTCCCTTCAATGAATTATATTTTTTTTCAGAGAGTCATGAAAAAGTGCTATCAAAGTTGATTGTTGGGAGATTGTATTTGGATTTTGGGAATATGGGGTTTTCTTAGGATGGCATGGAAACCACGTTAGTTGTCATTTTTTTCATAACATAGCGCCAGACGACAGGTGAGGACATGGGATATTAGATCTCCCCATGATCTTGTACACAAAATCTGATGTTATTTTATTACCACGTGTCATGGGAAGGCCTGTAGGATGGAGTCCAAGGAGAGGTACAAGAATCATGATTACTTATATTCATTTTACAATTGGATTTTTTGGTTAATGTTAAATTGGAATAATGGAAATTAATGGAATAAATTAAGTAAAATTATATCATAATTAAAATCCATACTATTAGGTATAAAAAAATTATTTTTTATATTTTAGCTATGGCTCATAGACATTGTCCTAGTGTATCTCAGTTAGTGGATGATCAGTAAGAAGACCTAGTTTATTGATGAAGTGTTGATCTACATGATTATTATGATTAGTGGACATAAATTTTGATTGATTTTCAAATTAATTCTTTATAAATGTACGAAGGTTGTTCTTTTTTATATGAAAAGAGAAAGTCGGATTGAGGGGATGTAGATCATTTTCTGTTTGATCAAAGCTACGATGGAGAATGTGGTCCCTATGGATGTCAGTTAGACATGATGAGTTGTGCATCAATGGTTGATGGTGTACCTTAGTGAGAAGATGGATGGAGATGTCTCATGGTTTAAATTCCAAAAAGACTTTTGGGTAGATATTGTCATATCATCCTTGGAGAAAAAGAGGAGGAAAGAGACATGCACCATTTTATAGTGGTTGATGTCTATTCTGGATCATTGTATTAATATCAAGGATCTTTTTCACTTCATCCCATATTTTTTTCTAGAGAATGTGTCCTGAGTTAGGCATCTTGAGTTGGTATGTAGTCCATTGACACAGTATGCATCTATAAAATTATTTTGGCCAAAATACAAGGAGGTTTATTAAAAATCATAATTTATATAGAGGATGATATCATGATGGTGGTTTCAATGAAATGTGATCCTACATGGTTCCATAAGGAGAAGAGTTTTTAGTTGAATGCCTAATTTCCTTTTGCCATAGAGGTTTTGAATATCCTAAAGACCACCTCAGATTATTATGTTTTCACTAGAAGGTGTCCATGATTATTCTATGGTACTAAGGATGAAGTTTTTATTTTATATGATTTGATTCCATCGGCCAGAACAATGATTATTGGCTAATTGATATCAATTTGGATGTTGTGGAAAGGTTCAATGTCATCCTCAATAGTAGATACCAATGAGTTCATTCCAATAGTAGGGGAAGTGGGATAATGGTCCAGATATTGTAGATAATGATGGTAGAGTCTGACATTCATATATTTCTTAATATTAGAGTCCTCGACTAAATTGTGTTCATGGAGGCGACTGTCAGTCTAGAGGTACAAAAGATGGTAATTCCCATTTTCTTATAGCACATGTACATGAATAAGAAGGGTTATAATTAATTAGAGTTATTATACATTTAATGCCTAAAATATTCTATGATTTTTTATTCTACAGTATCACACTCCTTTTTGGATCCCAATCTAATATGTGATTTAGTATGAGAAATGGAAAATATTTTTTTCGTTGCTATTTAATGCGCTAGACGAGGGACAGAACAACATTCTTGATGTGTTACCGGGATGTGAACTGATGATTGGGATGAATGAGTTTTGTTTTAAAGTTATCAAACATTAAATTCTTCTACAAGATGTTTTCATCCATGTCGACTGGTTCTATTCTTTGTGTGCATTTAATGAATAAATTTTGAGGATAATCATTTTCCTTGATGTGTATAGGTTGAGGGTAGTTTTCATTGGTGAGTGGATCTATCGGTTGTGAAAAAGGCACGTGGAGACTCTTCTTTAATCCTTTTCTATGATTTCTATTGAATCTATAGACATTGGGATAGAGTAGTATCTAACGGTGGTCATTGAATTCTTGGATGTCTTCTATAAAGAAGTTGTTACACTAACTCCTTGAGGCAACATTGATTTTAAGATATAATTAATGCATGTTTCTTTTCGAATTTTGATGCATATTTATTATATGGATCATTATGAGTTATGGGAGATGAGGATTCACATAAATGATGTATTGTAGAAGAATTTTATCCTTCCCATTATGTCACTTTTGGGTGCTCTAGTGTTTTTCAAAATGATGGAGTAAATTCGTATGAGTCTCTCATAGACTATTAGATGTTGAATCATGTGATGGTTAAAAATAGATACCCACATACAATGATAGATATTCATTTCGACTAGTAGATAAGGTAATGTAGTGTTTCTAAGAGTATTTGATGGTCTGGATATGACATGTGAAGTGAAAATATGGGTGACATTACAAACACAACAATCGTATTCATGTACGGAAACATTGAGTACATATTTATTTCATTTACTATTGTGATTATACCATATAGGTTTATGGGGATCATGAACTCATTTTTCATGAGTTCATGGACCAGTTCATAATTGTTTTCATAAATGATATTGTAATCTACTGAAATCATTAAAACAAGTATTTTGAGCATCATCATGCTATCTAGTAGGTTATTCATCACCACATGGTCTATGGAATACTGTTTAAGTGTATATTATGGATGTGATATTATGATTTCCTCAGGTATCTGGAGTATCAGAAAGGCCCTGAAAGTTCACCCAACAATGTTCATGTAAATTTTTTATTGGGAAGCAGCAAATAATGTGGAAGAGGTTAACAAATTATTTTGCTCTTGTATGATAATATAATAGGATTATACATTATTTCCCTTAAGTTAGATCAACACTGATATATTCAACTTGGAATTAATATGATTATATCAGGTCCAATTCGTTCTTATCATCATTAGATATCAAAAATGATATCTTAGTTTGTGGTTCAGTAATACATCTTCCAGAGGAGGGTATTTTTTTAGGTTTTCAATGATTCATCTATTCTTGGATTAGGGTGGATCCTAAATAAGTTGAAGGAAATTATCTATTACGTGTGTTGGTAGTTAAATACTCATTAATGAAACTGTAACATCAAAAAGCTAGAGCTAATGTCTGTTGTGTTTACATTGGTGTTCTGGATACACTACCTCATTTAAGGGTTATTTTTTGTCTTAACGGATCATAAGAGTTTGTGTTATGACTTTTCATAGTGTGACGAGAATCATTGAGAGTGAATGTTGGTGGATTTTTTCAGGATAATGATTATGAGATCTCCAATACCAAGGAAAGTGGAATGTCATGAAATATGATTTCAACCAAATGTAATATAAGGATATCTATTGGGATTCATCGGATTCCTGTAGTGTTATGGTGGTTTTAGAATCCCTGAACATATTTTCATGGTGGATGGTGGTAGAGGTTTTTTGTTTCAGATGACTGCGTAGTCTTCAATGATTCCACAAGTGGAGTAGTCTTCGTGGGGAGGCTTAGAGGATGAGGTGATTCTTGATTTTATTGGACATAATGATTCTTTATAGGGATGGTCAGAGTATTTTTATAATTGGATGTTGTTTCAAGAAGGGTATTTATTTCGATATAATTTTTAATGGTAGTTCATTATTATTTTCATTGATCACCATTGTAAGTACAGCTGGGTATTTTTTTCATGTACCACTCCTTCGGGATTAAGTTTTGGCGTCTTATGATGGATCATGATGTGGTGGAGTTTATGGAATGGTGCATATATTTTCAATAGGTAATTTTAGATCATCATGTTCCTAGTGTGTTTTCACTACCATCTAATTTAACACAGAGCAAATGGTTTTAAATTTCAATAGATTTTATGATATGGTTACCCATCGTTTAGGGATATTGTGATTCTATTTGGGTTATCATGGATCGGTTGATGAAATCATCCCACTTCATAATGATCATGTAGTCGGGCGAAGTCGATACCATTTCTAAGAGTTACATTGATGAAGTATTTTTATAACATGGATTTATGATGTAGATAGTCTCATATTGAGATAATTATTTTAAATCATGATTCTAGATATGATTTTAGCATTATTTCAGAACTCAGTTGCACTTCATAACTGATTACCTCCCTCTGACGGGTGGGACAATAGAACAGACTATCCAAACACTAGAGGATATATTTCGGGCATGTTTCTTGGACTTCTATGGATAATGACAACAACACATTCCCTTTTTTAAGCTATCATATAATAATACATATCAAACTTCATTGGAATTTTCCTGGTTTAGGAATTTTATGGACATACGTTTTGTTTTCTAATATGAAAAATTAATATTGGGGAGACAATGGTTCATGGTCTTTAGGTGGTGTAGAGAAAAAGATAGAGGGTTTATTTGGTTAGTGAGAGGATGAAATAATAACTTGTTGAACAAATTATGATCCTTATTTCAGGAGGAGTCCAATATATTTCATGGTTGGAGGAAATTAGTTCTTGAAGGTTTCCCCTCAATGTGGTCATTAGAGATTCAAGAAGGGGAGCAATATCCCACACTAGTATGTTGGTCCTTTTGGGGTGTTAGGTTGAGTTGGACAGGTTTCATATTATTTTTTGTTTCCACTGTGACTGGGATGTATTTTAATTTTCATCCTCGACACTAAGCATCATTGATATATTTATGATTAATATCATTTCATTAACAAGGGACTATTGGAAACAAAGGATGAAATGACCATCATGGATAATCTTGTGTAGATCTAGGAAATTAAAAGGAAGATAAAACGAGGATAGAGAATTCCAATTTTTTGTGGGATATGGATTCATGAGGGCCTTTATAAGAGTATATTGGATTGTGAGATGCATATGTGTTCCCAGTACGCAAAGTTTTTTTATTTTTCCCTTCGCTTTTATAATTTTGATGTTGTGTTTATAACATTTTTATTAATGAGATATGTTTATTCCTACATCATTTTATGTGTGTTTTGTGATGCTTGATTCTTTTAAGACATGTGAAAAATGAGGGACATGATTCCTAATCAAGATTGTTTTTTTATGTTGTGATTGAACCCATATTTTTGATTCCATTCCACCAATAGTGAATATTATTAAGATGAGGATGATAGAATTCCTTGATTCCTATCTCCAGGACAGTATGGTTGTTTAGCTATTAGGAGAGTTTTGGTTAGTGGGTTTTGATGGTGGTGGTGTTTAATATCTAATGATATCCTTGAGATCTATCACTAGGGATTTATTTTCAGACACATCCTCTCTTTACTCCAGTTTGGATTTGAATTCATAATAGTGATAATAGTTTGAGATTAATCTGATGTAACGTTCTAGACCTTATGGCCCATTACATTACCAAAAATCATGGTTTGGGGACTCTATGAGTATTTTGGGATGTTTGAGGACATGAGAGTCTTTATAATGGTTATTCAATTATACAATTTTCTTAATTTAATGATTCAAGGGTGACTCATCCTGGTGGTCACTTGTCTAGTAGTGACTCATCCTAGTAGTGACTCATCTATTGGTGAGTTATCCTGGTAGTGACTCTTATACAACTAAGTCATCCTCATGGTGAGTCTTCTGAAATTAACTCATCATGTGGTGAATCATATGGAGGTTACTCGTTTGGAGGTGACTCTTTAGGAGATGACTCATCTCAAGGTTAAACATTTTTTGGGGACTCGTATTACGGGTATGCCTCTATGAGGTGACATGTTTTGCAGTGACTCATCTGATGGTGACTTGTGTGGCGAGGGGTTATCTCTTGGTGACTCTTCTGATCATGACTCGACTAAATTTAAACCATCCTATAGGTGACTCATTATAATCATTTTCCAGTTTTCTGAAACATTCTAGATTTTCTAGTTTTAATCTTATTACGAATTTTTTTGATAATTGAGATTAAAGTCATAATTAATGATTTTTTGGAACTTTTTCAAGTGTTAAATCTTATCATGAGTTTCAATAACATTTGGAATCCTATAAAACATTGAAAAAAAGTGGTTTTAAAAATATATTCCTTTTTTTTGGACAACCTAGTCATTTAAATCTCATTATATTCAGATAAATTTCTTCAAATGTAGTGGTATTAACTTCAACACATCCTATATCTATCTCTTTATATTGGTTGTCGAATATTCTTCTTCCTTGCAGTCATGGAATAAGGTGATGTAGTTGTTCTAAGTCCCCACCCTATGAATCCCTTCAAATATCTGAGCCACTATTTTTGTGCATCTATTTGGCGAATGGATTCTTCATTCCATGTTGGATTTTCATCACTTTTATATGTTGAGTATCATTCATGGTGGGTTCGAAAATATTAATCATTTATAAGTAATCGATTTTATTCGATGATAAATGTTATGATTTTTTTAATGGAAGACTATGTGATCAAATCCTTTGGAATCTTGGGATTCAATATTAGTTTGTATTTTTCTAATTAATTTTAAGGATAAATGTCAATTGAATAGTATATATTGATCATTGGGTATTTTTTGTCGAATTTTGGAGATTAATATTAGTATTTTTTTATAAATGATTAAACATTTTTGGGATGATCATATCTTTTACTAACCATTTTTATATTTTTTAGTGTCAAAATATACATGGTAGGTCCGGGGGAGGGGAACAAAAGAATGAAAATCTGCAGATGCGGAGGCTCGAAACCAGGACCTCCTCAACTCACCACCACAGGTACAGAATGGGCAGAACCACTGAACTGCGCCCTGTGGGGCACCATTAATGTCAAATATAATAAATATATATAATTCATCTTTTGTAGATTATTTTATTATCTAGAAGTTGATTATAGTGAATCAGATGTGATCAAGTCATATAGAATACTAATCATTTGGAGAAAATGCAAGTATTTGGTAGATATTTATTAAAGGATAAAATTCTACATGACATGTAAGTATGATTCCTTATTTTCTTAGTAACGATCATAAATAAATTAATCAAAATTAAGAAAAGGATATTAAAAAAGACGTTTCCCATTGAAATTTCTTACTGAAACATGATTGATCATTTAAAACATCATAAGTGTATGGTTTATTTTGTTATTAGTAATCTCAAAATCTTGTTTTCTATCACTCTCAATCATAACAATATGGTTATTTTTTCATACATATCCATGTGTTCATACGTGGAATTCTAGTTTGTTTTATCTCGGTGAAATTAGTACTTATATTTGTTTCTTTTAAAGATATATTATTGTTAACTCTTTTTCTATTGTGGGAGGTTTATTTGAAATCTTACATTGAACATGACACTAAGTTGTACCAAAGAATAATGCACTAATATTATTATTATTTTAAATATTAGATGACGCCTAACAATTGTTTTGGTGGTAATGAATAGAAATAAATATATTATTATTTTACCTATTTTTTAAATTTCATTACGTATATCCAATTTATTATAGTGTATTATAATGAGAATGAATCCAACATTATGCATAAAATACCAAAATATTTTTAAAAGGTCATTTTATTGCCTTTTGATAGAGAACCCTTTTTAAAAGTTAGTTTCAGTCATTTTAATATGTCTTATTTGATAAAATAATTTTTTTAATATATTGGACATGAAAATTTACTTCCGATAAAATTTTGTAATTTGTTTGATAAAATCAATATTCTTATGAATAGATAAAAACACTACATTTTAATTCAAAACTTCCTATTCATTTAATTTTTATATGGATATATTGTCCTTTTATTCATTTTTAATGTCTAATTTAATTGATTTTTTCCAATTTAATCCCTTTATGTTCATTTTATGTAATTTAAATTTTAAATTGGATATAAACACATGTAATTCTTTTGATAGTTTTTACTTCTTAAAAATATTCTTTCTGTTTTTGAAAACATGAGTAAACTTTAAATAATTTTCTACAAAATATGTGTCTTGAATTTGAAAACCAAGATTCCATATTTTGAATCAGAAGTTCGAAATTGTGTAAATAGGTACCTTTTTTTATTGAAAATTATGAATAGTAACATCGATAAATAATTTTATTTACAATAGTTAAAGGGTATTTAAGATAAGTAAGTGTAAAAATTAACATTATAATATTATAAAACTACCATTATAAAAGTCATAATCCTATTTAATTAGATATCTATGACAATGGGAATTTTTGGTTCGATTTTAGGACCCCATGGATCCATGTGGTTGTGATAATGACCTTTTATAATATTTATATTAAAGAGAAGGGAAATATAACATATACATGTGTCCCCTCACTAAAACAATTTTTGTCCGGTTTATATAAATGATATCTTAAAAAATAAATTTTCATTACAAAGATAAGAATATTTACTACATGGTGATATTTTTTTATAATTTTTTGATATTAAATAAATATATTTATTTATAAAACAATGATGATGAAATGATAATCATATTGATGAAATATTCAAATTAATGTTATTATGAATATTAAAAAATTGTAATTTGAATATTTTGATTCCATACATGAATTTTATGGAATATTATGACATATTATCTTCGATTTAATAGCTTTTTTCTGAATGAATATTATTTTTATGAATTTATCAAAAATAAATTTCTAAATACTATAAAAATTTACAAAAATGAGTTCTTAATACAAATACTATTTTCTTAAAAGTTATTATAGTCCTAAAATATAATATTTGGAAACCTGAGTTTTAGAATGCTACTAATGTAATTAATGATCCACTTTTTGTATGATTATAATTTTATAGTTACTATAGTGACAATATATTTTGAAAATACACGAAGATATGGTAATATTTAATGTTTTTAACTAAGGGTTAAAACTAAAAGATAAGGTTAGTATTGTGAACAATACATGCCTATAACCTATTAGTTGAGATAATTTTAAATCATCATAATCTTATACAATAAATTTATCACTTAATAACTATTATAATTTGAAACAGAATTTATAATATAATAAAACATAAAGAGTTTCTCAAAGTGCACCTCCTCCCTCTAATTAAAGGCCACAACTTATACCCAGTTACTCACACCTCTCAATCCACTTTTCTAAACCATACTCTTCTCTCATGAGATCAAAATATCCCTCCCTTACTCCTACATTCATACCTTCTGAATTATGAAATTCAATAAATCATTTTGGATTAAATCTAACGACATTACCATATTTAGAGGCAAAGTCTCCTCTGAAGATCATTTAAATTATTTTCCATATAAAACAACCTAAAATATAATTTTTCAATTATTTTATAACAACACAAGTAACCTGAATATACTATTATGTGTTTATGAGAATTATTTGAACCAAAATTATACAAAACTATATCAAATCTATATGAACATACTGATTTTGTGTACGATGAACTACAGCCTCACAAAACAACGATTGTTCAATTTTATCCTACAACCTCTAATGGTTTTTATTATGATGGAACTATATTTACATATGATATATATTATAATTATATTGTATGTATTATTCTTTAATTTTTATTTAAAATATACCATTATGATTAACAGAATGTGTAAATATGAATATTTGATTTTAGAAGTGTGGACTACCACGCCCTCAAAGTGATATAACTCAATAAGGACATACATGGAACATATAAAAGATGAAATTAAGGAAATTATGTAAAATATATAACATATATATTATATTTTAATTATATTATATCTATGTATCTATTATTTTTTTATTCCTTTAATATGGTAATAAAATGAATATAATGTTCATCGGTACGTAAATACTCCCATCTACAAGGACGGTGCATTTCATTTCATATCTCTAAATGTTATGGTCTATTATAACTACATATAAACTGGATATATATGTTTAAAATCATGAATAATATTGTGACGATATTGTAATTATGAAAATAATTATAATTTAAATTAACAAGTTCATTTTTTTAAAAAATTAAACATTGAAAAAATGACCGATATGAACTCAAATAATTAACGAATTTCATTAACATGGAAATAAGGGAAATAAAATGAATAATAAACTATAAATAAGATTTTAATTAAGTATAAATTAACGTATGTTTAATTTTTATGAAATTAATAAATGATCGATACAAGAGAGACATAAGGTAAGGGATTTTGTCTCAATCTCTGTTCATTTAGGAATTTATTGATAATATGCACCTTCATTCTATTATATGGTGTATATACCTTATATAAGACCTTTTATATCATTATATATATATATATATTAATGTTATTTGTTAAATCATGGAGATTAATATTTAAATGTTCATTATTGTATGGGACACCTTTAATTTTTAATGATTTAATTATCAAAACAATTTATTCACGATATTAAATTACATATTTATTTATATGGGTGTAAAAGGAATATATATGAAATATAATGAATATGTATAATTTCATTCAATGATTTCAAAAGGAATATTTTTTATGAGTCATTTTTTATTTCATTACAATATTAAAAAAAATTATTTTAACATATACGATGACAAAAACAACTTCACCGCCATAACTGTTATTTCATATTTGGATTCCTCTAAAAGCCTTACTGTCTTTTCAAAGGATAATAAATCCCTTATTTCATTATTTGGGTACCTTGGTAGTTAAAATGGGATCTTAAGTGAAAATTTTTATTTTAGATTAATTTTTTTCATATCGGATTATAATTGTTTTTTAAATGGGTTTTATAGTGAAAGTATTATTGAAATAGTACTTGAGCATTATATCAAATGGGTGATCCCTATATTGCATATATTAAGGTTTTAACCCCATTATATCCCACAGATGAGCACATAAAAACTTATACCAAGGTTTGGGGCCCTTTATAAAACAATAGTGAGCCTATTATAGCTTATATGAAGGTATTAACCCCAATATAGCTCACATGATAGCCCAATATAGATTATATGAAGGGCGAACCCTTTAAAGATCATCAATTTGGATATCAACCGTAGGGTTCTTCCTAATGAATTAGATTTGAAAGGGTTTTATGTATATTATTCTCTATGTCACCTACATGATTTTTAGTTTCATACTGTTGGTTTTAAATATTTTTATTTGAAGTGATATTGTGAGTGTTATTGATGTAAAAAATTTTGATTCATTGTTTCCAAGAACATTAAATGGGTTAAAATGTTTTAACTACAGTAATAGCTTTCTTTTTTTTTGTCCCTTTTTTTGTTCTCATCGAATGTTTTTTAATGTTATTCACCCGATTGTAGGGATATTAGATTCGTGGGTGGAATAATGAAAAATTATGATGACTAATCATGAAAATAATCCCTGATTATTTTTGAAAGTTTTTTTGTTATAAATGAGATGGATACTATTGGATGTGTCCACTATGTATTTCTATGAATTTATTTTGTAATTGTTATGGCCTAAATCTCTAAACCTATAAACCTAAAATGTAATTCAATTTTAATTCCTGATATAACTCAACATTAAATAATTTTTAAGGGCGAGGAATTATTACAATGTTTTACTAATTAACATATTATATCCAATATATATAAATACAAGTAGAGAATAAATAATACATGTTACTCAAACAATTTCATCATAACACTAAAGTTTCAAAAAAATATCATTATAGAAAAGAAAATCACACATCCAAATTAAAGTATATAAGTAAAAATTAAATAATTCTTTAACTATAATGTTGATCTCATAACCATCATCTGAATTAAAAAATATTTTAATTACATTATTCTTAAATATTCATGCACATTAATCTTTATGGGAACATATAACCCATTAAAATAGGAAACCTCCTAAAAGAAAATTAATTGATTTAAATGATCATAAAAAAATCCCTAACATTTTTATATACCCCATTAAAAGTTATATAATCATTAATTTTAGAAAAAATATATAGTACCCATAACTCTAAATTATCATCGCATGAAAACCTCCAAACCTCTATAGTTATTTAAACCTCCCAATAATACTAACTATAAATTACATGGAACCATGAACCCATATATGTTCTTCAAAAGGCTAATATTTACATTTTTAGATCTAATAATATTAAGAATGACATAATTTTACCTAAAAAAATCTAATAGAAAAATTTCATCACATACGTACCCAAAGACCATTCCAGTTTACAGTTTTAAAAAATCATGAAAATCTAATACATTATAATATACATGTCATCATATGATTTAATTTTTTATATTCCACAAATTTTATAATTTTTCATTACATCTTAGAAAAAAATCATAAAATTTATCATTCATGAATCCATTCTAGACATAATTCATTTAACATTATTGTTTATGAGTTATTAAAATGGAAATCATATGAATGGTGATCTCAAATAGTTAGAAAGGGAAAACATAAAATTAAAAGTTTACGGTTATCTATAAAGATACGATGATAAGAAATATATTATAAATTATAAAAATTATTGATCAAGACATAAGATAATTTATACCTATCCAAACACGAATCAAAAAATACAATACATAGAACAATGAATTAACATAAGACACATCTCATATGTGTTTAGGGTCATGAGACATGTGATAATAAGCCTTTTTAATTGTATACTTTCTACTTAATTAAATCATAAAGTACATATTTGTCTTTATTTTAAAGTCATTCTCAAATCAATTATAAAAGAACTATAGGAAATTGAATTATATAGTCCCCAAATTACACTTATCAATATTTAGAAACCTATAATTGTTTAACACCACCCCCTTTTCCCAATTCATTTGAGGGATATAACTGGATCATCGATAACTATGATATATAATATTCGTTCCATGAATATTGATTTTAATCATTCTCATCCCCCATCAAATATATTTTCCACCATATAATAATAATAAAATAAGAAAAATTTCATTTTTCAACATAATAATAACCATTATACTTTAATAGATTTAATTTACCTATGGAAATGAAAGACATTCCATCAAAATATATTTGAAATAATTATAATCCATCCAACGTAAAAAATAATGATGTATTATTTATAGAATATCCCTAGGTATACATATGTGTCATTGTATCTTCTTTGAAGTAGGTTTAAAAAATTAAAAATACAATTTTGTTTTTAAACATTCTCATTGAAATTAGAGTTTCTTTTTTAAAATGACGATTAATAAAATTAAAAATTATGAGTATATCATCAAATTCATTTTCATCAAAAATATCTTTGGAATATTATTATTTTGAGTTATATATAATAATATCCAATTTAAAGTGAACTTCATTTCATGTCAAAATCATTAAAAATAAACATTATTTGTTATATTTTTTACTAGTTTCAAATGTGAACCATGATGAAAAAATAAGAAATTTAAATATAGAAAAATATCAATGAATGTGAAAATTATTTTAGTATTACATTCTGAAATATTTGATGGTTATAAAATCATAGTTTCATAAATTTTTTAGAAATCATGGATATCTAAGAGAAATTTTCTTGATCTAAATGAAGATATATGATCACTATCACAATGAAAAACATTAATTATATATAATTATAAAAAAATAATGTAAATACAGACTAAAATATTAAATAATATTCATATTAATAGGTTATGAAGATATACGATGTTTAAGAATATGACTGCATATATTTCACTAATGTAAACTTGAGTATAAGAATCACTTAAATTAAATGTGAATGTTACATTAAACCAATTACGAATTTCTATATTATTTATAGTATCTCTGAATGATGTAATATGATAAAAATCATTATATATAATTAATTATATAAAATAATAATTCATTATTCATTATTGGGTTACTAATAATAACATATTAAGAAATTATTGAGAACAACATGAATCCTCTAATGGGATATTGAGATTGAGGCAATGAAATCTATAGAAAATATAATATATTTTTAGTAATAGTTAATCAAAATGGTCATTATGTAAAAATATGTATAAAAAATAATAAAAATTTCAATATTTATTAAAATAATTTGTTGATATATTTTTTCTTGTAATTTTATAAAAATATTAATTATATATGAATATGACCCAATGATTGAAATGTAGTCAAGAAACCATATTCATGTTGGTAACATTCATGCAAAAGGCTCACAGATAAAATAATTCACATTTATACATAAAATGACATAAATATTGATGTGTTAATTTTATAAAAAGTAAACTTTTATACATACGCCATAGTGAATGTATTAGGTGTACAATATTAAATCATTCCTCAATGAAGGGAAAATTTAATAAAATACAATAAATTGAGTCCAAACATGATATGAATATCCTTTAACACATTTATAAAAAAAAATTATATAACTTATTATTCTTATAATAAACCTTTTATAGATTTAAACTATTATACAGATAAAAAATATTTATTTTAGTTAATTATTAATTAATTAATCGGTAAATTCCACTTATGTTTTTCAGAGGATATTCGATTGATAAAATCAAATTATCATGGTTAAATTGATCATTTTAATGTCAAATATATTGTAAAATATATTTCATAATGTTTCTTTAAAATGATAAATATACTCTTAAAATATGATTTATGGTTGTGAGATATTATTTATGTTACAAATCATAGATTCTATATATTGTATGTACATAAGAGTAATGTTTCTATTTTTTAATGAATACCGTGGAATATGGGTAAATATATTTTTAAAATAAATAGATTATACTTATATAATAAATATCTTATTATCATATTAAATAAATGATATATACCATCCATTTCTGGTACTGATAAAAAATTAATCACATTGCTGCTTCGCGATGTTAATCCACCCATATGCATGAATTCAACTATCAAAATTCAAAGGATATAAATGTGGGGAAATTTATTAATTATTATTTTTATATTATATTAAATATTTCATGATTATTATATATTTAAATTATAGATATAATTATAACTTCCCATAAAAGTAATTGGATGAAGAAAAAACAACTTTCCTGGTGTAGGAGTCTATGATAAAAAAATTGATTATTATAGGTTGTTTGATAAACATAATAACGTGTTAGTATATATTTTTTATAGATATTTTTTTATTTCAAAATATTTTATGATGAACTGGTAATGGTACAATATATATAAAAATAATAATGGTTTGTATGAACTAGTTTTCTCAACATGTGTAAAGATTATGGTAGATGATGTACCATTTCATAAGTAATGGTAGGGTAACCTTAGGAAATAAATGACATATTATAATATAATATCAGCCTATTCCATGAAAAATATTTATAAATTTTAATTTATTTAATTTTAATGATCTTATTTTCTTAATATAATCAGTTTTCAGTATTTTTATAATATTATATATGAATATAATCCTTAATTTTTTATGAAGCCTTCTATTAATTAAGTTGAAATATTACCACAAAATAATACATCAAAAAATTTAATGGATATAAATTAAAAACATGTTATAAATTAGTTCATATCTATAATGTTTCGGACATTCATGCCAATTAATTTGAAAAAATATGATGTTTGAGGTTTTGGGGATACTTTAAGGTGTATTATGTCATTTTAGTCATTCGAACAGTTATTAATTTTGATTTTTTATCAAATTTCATGTTTTCCAATGGTCAATCATCATGGGGATGACTCATCTAGTAGTGACACATCCTAAAGATGACTCTTCCTTTCATTGACCTCTCAGGTAGTGACTACTCTGGTAGAGACTTGTCTAGAGGAGAATCTTCATGGATGTGACTCATATAGAAATGAATTGTCTGTCAGGGACTGGATTGGAGCTGAATTTTCAGATAGAGGCTTGTCTAGATGGGCCTAATCATGGTGGAAACTCATATCAATAGTTTTAATTTTTTGCATAATTTGAATGTTTATATAGTCTTTCCAATTGTATGTCTTTTTTTGAGAAATTATTTTAATGACTGAATTAATTTTTTATGTACATTTCAAAAGAGATCGATCAAAATTTTTGTAAAAAATATGTATAGATTCCAATAACATGTTTAAATTGTGTTGTTTGTTTAGATATTTTTTTACCGGTAAACTAATATGTTTAAATCTGGTTAGTTATGAAACTAGTCCTTCTATGGTAGAGATATTCCCTTAGTTTGTTCCTTTTTCATTTTCGTGATATGATAGGTCCCAAAATCCTTCTTTCATAGTGTCTGATATGTTGTTCTGTAGTTGGTTCAAGTCCCCCTATTGAAGTCCAATCTAGTATATGTGCCCCTATTTTTGTGCATCATGTTGGTGAATGTCTCCCCTCTTCCATGTTATATTCCCTTTGTATTTCTAATAATTTTATCATTAGGGATGGTTAAAAAATGTCTTTCTTTTTTTGAGATAGTTGATTTAAAATTAATAAAGCTAATATAATTCATTTAAAATAAATAAAAAGGGGTAGAAGAATATGATTTTTGGTCTAATTTTTTTATTGAAATTTATGGATGTGGTGAGTAGAAAGGGATACTAACCAAATTAAAATATTATATTTTTCCATTCCTTTATTTCACTTCTATATTGTGAACTATGTAATGCATGTTTTTGGTTTCAGAGAAACACATAATATGTAATTGAATAATTATGTATTTTATGTAAATGGAATGAATTTCCCATGATACAATACCATGTGTGATATGATCCTCAACTAATAATGTGAAATTGAATAAGTCGTCCCTTGATAAATATGAGGCTAAGTAGTGGGGTTGTGGTGTGATATTTATTCAGATGTGGATATTGGTATTTTTTTTCATTGCACTACATATTCTCCTTTTTTTGTGTTTTTTCCCTTGTTCATATAGATGGGAAAATGAATAATAATAATGAAATATTTTTTTACATAATAAGGATTTAAATATCATGTTTTACGGATGAATTGATTATTGTATTTATGTACATATCAAACTACATTTTTAGAAAAACATGTCATAAATGGACAATCAGGAAAATATCATAATGATTGTTTGAATATAATATATAAATTATAGATTGTGATTTTCTTATATTCATATATTAATTTTTAGGTGGAACAAAAATTGGGGAAGTCATGAGTAGATTAGAGTTTTGATTCTAAACCCATAGTCTGGACTTGTGATTGTTTTGTATTTAGACATATATATTCTATATATTGTCATGATATATAGACAAACCCCACACATGATCTGAACCATGTGTCTAAACCCAAATAGTCACATGGGAGGGTGTCTTTCCTAATATCCCAGTGGGGGGTAGATGGCACATCACTCGATCTTCTATACTCCCTCTTTTATGCAATAAGGGTCCAAGTATATCTGGACAAGATGTGATGTGTGGTCCCCAGTGTATTTAGGATGAGTTGTGTGGTGTTATCCAATGTGTCTTCATGGTGTGATTTGATTTGATGGCCTAGGTGTGCGTGGGTGGGGTGTATTGTCTTTTGTCTCACATGTTTGTGTGGGTGGGATGTGAATGGATATATTCAAAAGTGGTGTGAACGATTAGAATTTTTTCATTTGGGTGTGATAGTAGGTAATCAGTGTGAATGTGGTGTGGGTTACCCTATCATTAGTGTTCTTTATATTATATTTTATTACATGGATGGGTTATTTGGTTATTATTCCATGGAGATGATGGGTTATGGTTAGTCTACATAAAAGGGGCTATTTTGTTTTGTTTTTCTTCTAAAGGGTTCATTAGTATTCTCCTTCCAATATAGGATGGCAGTATTTGGTTTCACTAATTAATATATGTGTATGCTCAAACTATATTCAGGTTTCCAAAAGGACAACATAGACATTTTTTTGATTTACCAGCTTGAATGTTAGGAATGTTTCCCTTTTTCTTATCTAGTTTCAATTTTTGTAATTTGCATTGGTGACATTTTTTTGTATTGGATTGATTGAAACATGTATTTTGGGATGATTTTTGGATTAATTATAAATATTTGAATGATTTTATTTTGGTCGATACATCTTAACTCATAATATTGTTTTATAAAGGTTCATGCCACCCAAGTCGTGAGATATGTATACCCATGGTGGTCGTTTCAAACCCTTGGTCTACTAGGGGAGGGACTCATTATGTCATTATATCTCTCCCCTCAATGAATTATATTTGTAGTCAGAGAGTCATGAAAAAGTGCTATCAGAATTGATGGTTGGGAGATTATATTTGGAGTTTGGGAATATGAGGTTTTCTTAGGTTGGCATTGAAACCACGTTAGTTGTCATTTTTGCATAACATAGTGCCAGATGATTGGTGAGGACATGGGATATTAGATCTCTCCATGATCTTGTACACAAAATCTGATGTTATTTAATTACCATGTGTAATGGGAAGGACTATAGGATGGAGTCCAAAGAGATTTACATGAATCATGATTACTTATATTCGTTTTACAATTGGATTTTTTGGTTAATGATAAATTGGATTAAATTAAATTAATGGATTAAATAAAATAAAATTATATCATAATTAAAATCCATACTATTAGGGATAAAAAAATTCTTTTTTCCATTATAGTTATGGCTCATAGACATTGTCCTAGTGTATCTCAAGTAGTGGATGCTCAATAAGAAGACCTAGTTTATTGATGAAGTGTTGATCTACATGATGATTATGATTAGTGGACATGGATTTTGATTTATTTTCAAATTAATTCATTATAAATGTATGAAGGTTGTGCTTTTTGATATGAAAATAGAAAGTCGGTTAGAGGGGACGTAGATCATTTTCTGTTTGATCAAAGTTATGATTGATAATGTGGTCCCTATGGATGTCAGTTGGACATGAGGAGTTGTGCATCAATGGTGGATGGTGTACCTTGAGGAGAATATGGATGGAGATGTCTCATGGGTTAAATTCCAAAACGACTTTTGGGTAGAGATTGTCTCAGCGTCCTTGGAGAAAAAGAGGAGGAAAGAGACATGCACCATTTTATAGTGGTTTATGTATATTCGGGATCTTTGTATTAATATCCATGATCTTTTTCACTTCATCCCATATTTTTTTCTAGAAAATGTGTCCTGAGTGAGGCATCTTGAGGAGGTATGTAGTCCATCGATACAGTATGAATCTATAAAATTATTTTGTCCAAAATACAAACAGGTTTATAAAAAATCATAATTTATATAGTGGATTATCTCATGATGGAGATTTCAATGAAATGTGATCCTACATGGTTCCATAAGGAGAATAGTTTTTAGTTGAATGCCTCATTTCCTAATTCCATATAAGTTTTGAATAGCCTGAAGACCACCTCAGATTAATCTATTTTCACCACCAGGTTTCCATGCTTATTCTATGGTATTATGGATGATGTTTTTATTTTATATGATTTGATTCCATTAGCCAGACCAATGCTCATTGGTTAATTGATATCAATTTGGATGTTGTGGAAAGGTTAAAGGTCATTCTAAATAGTAGATACCAATGAGGTCATTCCAATAGTAGGGGAAGTAGGATAATGGTCCTAATAGTGTAGATGAAGATGGTAGAGTCTGACATTCATATGTTTCATAATATTAGAGTCCTTGACTAAATTGTGGTCATGGAGGCGACTGTCAGTCTAGAGGTACAAAATATGGTAATTCTCATTTTCTTATAGTATATGTACAAGAATAAGGATGGTTATAATTCATTAGATTTATGATACATTTAATGCCTAAAATTTTCTATGATTTTTTATTCTAGAGTATCACTCTCCCTTATGGATCCCACTCTAATATGTGATTTTGTATGAGAAATGGAAACTATTTTTTTAGTTTCTATTTAAGGTACTAGATGCAGGCCATAACAAAATTCTTGATATGTTATAAGGATGCAAACTGATGATTGGGATGAATGAGTTTTTTCTTGAAGTTATCAAACATTAAATGCTTCTACAAGATGTTTTCATCCATGTCGACTAGTTCTATTCTTTGTGTGAATTTAATGAATACATTTCAAGGATAATCATTTTCCTTGATGTGTATAGCTTGATGGTAGTTTTCATTGGTGAGTGGATCTATCGGTTGCAAAAAAGTAATGTGGAGACCCTTATTTCAGCCTTTTCTATGATTTCTATTGAATCTATAGACATTATGATAGAGTAGGATCTAACGGTGGTCTTTGAATTCCTAGATGTCTTCCATAAAGAAGATGTTACACTAACTCCTCGAGGCAACGTTGATTTTAAGATATAATTTATGCATGTTTCTTTTCATATTTTGATGCATCATTATTAGGTGGATCATTATGTGTTATGGGATATGAGGATTCACATAAATGATGTATTGTAGAAGGATTTTATCCTTCCCATTATGTCACTTTTGGGTGCTCTAGTGTTTTTCAAAATGATGGAGTAAAGTCGTATGAGTCTCTCATAGACTATTAGAGGGTGAATCAGGTGATGGTTAAAAATAGTTACCCACATCCAATGATAGATATTCATTTAGACTAGTAGATAAGGGAATGTAGTGTTTCTAAGAGTATTTTATGGTCTGGATATGACATGTTAAGTGAAAATATGGGTGATATTTCAAACACAACCATCGTATTCATGAATGGAAACATTGAGTACGTATTTATTTCATTAACTGTTATGATTATACCATATAGGTTTATGGGGATCATGAACTCATTTTTCATGAGTTCATGGACCAGTTTATAATTGTTTTCATAAATGATATTGTAATCTACTAAAATCATTAAAACATGTATTTTGAGCATCATCTTTTTATCTAGTAGGTTATTCATTACCACATAGTCTATGGAATACTGTCTATGTGTATGTTATGGATGTGAGATGATGATTTCCTCAGGTATATGGAGTATCAGAAGGTCCCTGAAAGTTCACCCAACAATGTTCATGTAATTTTTTTCTTGGCCAGCAACAAATAATGTGGAAGAGGTTAACAAATTATTTTGGTATTGTATTACAATATAAGATTATTATACATTATTTCCCTTGAGTTAGATCAACATTAATATATTCAACTTGGAATTAATATGATTATTTCAGGACCAATTAGTTCTTGTCATCATTGGATTTCAAAAATGTTAACTTAGCTTGTGGTTCAGTGCTACATCGTCCAGAGGAGGGTATTTTGTTTGAGGTTTTCGATGATTCGTCTATTCTTAGATTTGGGTGAATCCTAAAGAATATGAAGGAAATTATCTATTACTGGTCTTGGTAGGTTAATCCTCATTAATTAAACTATAACATCAACAAGATAGAGCTAGTGTATGTTGTGTTTACATTGGTATTGTGGATACATTACCTCATTTAAGGGTTATTTGTTGTCTTAACGGATCAAAAGAGTTTGTGGTATGACTTTTCATAGTGTGAAGAGAATCATTGATAGTGAAGGTTGGTGGATTTTTTTCAGGATAATGATTATGAGATCTCCAATACCAAAGGAAAGTGGAATGTCAAGGAATATGATTTCAACCAAATGTCATATAAGGATATCGATTGGGATTCATCAGATTCTTGTAGTATTATGGTGGTGTTACAATCCCTGAACATAGTTTCATGGGTGGATGGTGGTAGAGGTAGTTTGTTTCAGATGATAGTGTAGTCTTCACTGATTCAACAAGTGGAGTAGTCTTTGTAGGGAGGCTTAGAGGATGAGGTGATACATGATTTTATTGGACATGATGAATCTTTACAGGGATGGTCGGAGTATTTTTATAATTGGATATTGTTTCAAGAAGGGTATTTTTTTGGTATAATTTTTAATGGTTGTTCATTATGAGTTTCATTGATCACCATTGTAAGTGCACCTGGGTATTTTTTTCATGTACCACTCCTTCACGATTAAGATGTGGAATCTTATGATGAATCCTGATGTGGTGGATTTTATGTAATGTTGCATATATTTTCAATAGGTAATTGTAGACCATCATGTTCCTAGTGTGTTTTCACTACCAATTAATTTAACACAGAGAAAATGGGTATAAATATCAATAGATTTCATGATATGGTTACCCATAGTTTAGGGATATTGTGATTTTATCTGGGTTACCATGGATTGGTTGATGAAATGATCCCAATTAATAACGATCATGTAGTCGGGTGAAGGGGATACCTTTTCTAGGAGTTACATGGATGAAGTAGTTTTATAACATGGATTTCTGATGTTGATAGTCACATATTGAGATAATTATTTTAAATCATGATTCAATATATAATTGTAGCATTCTTTCAGAACTTAGTTGCACCTCATAACTGATTTCCTCCCTTTGACAGATGGGAATATAGAATAGACTATCCAGACACTAGAGGATATATTTTGGGCATGTTTCTTGGACTTCTATGGATAATGAGAACAACACATTCCCTTTTCTAAGCTATCATATGATAAGACTTATTAATCATCATTGGAATTTTCCTAGTTTAGGATTTTTGTGGACATACATTTTGTTTTCTAATATGAAAAATTAATATTGGGGAGACAATGGTTCATGGTCTTGAGATGGTGTAGAGAAAAAGATAGAGGGTTCAGTTGATTGGAGAGAGGATGAAATAAGCACTTATCGAACAAATTATTATACTTCTTTCAGGAGATTCCAATATATTTCATGGATGGGGAAATTAATTCTTGAAGGTTTCCCCTCAATGTGGGCATTATAGATTCAAGAAGGGGAGAAAGATCCCACACTAGTATTTTGGTCCTTTTGGGGTGTTGGTTTGAGTTGGACAGGTTGCATATTAGTTTTGGTTTCCACTGCGACTGGGTTGTATTTTAATTTTCATCCTTGACTCTAAGAATCATTGATATATTTATGATTAATATCATTTCATTCACAAAGGACTGCTGGAAATAGAGGATGAAATGACCTTCATGGAGAATCTAGTGTAGATCTAGGAAATTAAAGGTAAGATTAAACGAGGATAGAGAATTCCAATGTTTTGTGGGATATGGAGTCATGATGGGTTGTATGAGAGTATATGGGGGTGTGAGATGCAGATGTGTTCCCAGTACGCAAAGTTGTTTTTATTTTTCCCTTCTCTTTTATAGTTTTGATGTTGTGTTTATAACATTTTTATTTAAGAGAGATGTTTATTCCTAAATCATTTTATGTGTGTTTTTTGATGCTTTAGTCTTTTAAGACATGTGAAAAATGAGAGACATGATTCCAAATCAAGCGGAATTTTTTTTATGTTGTGATAGAACCCATGTTTGTGATTCCATTCCACCAATAGTGAATATTATTAAGATAAGGGTGATAGAATTCCTTGATTCATATCTACAGGACAGTATGGTTGTTTATCTATTAGGAGTGTTTTGGTTAGCGGGTTTTTATGGTGGTGGTGTTTAATATCTAATGATATCCTTTAGATCTATCACTAGGGATTTATTTTCAGACACATCCTCTCTTTACTCTAGTTTGGATTTTAATTCATGATAGTGATAATAGTTTTTGAGGAATCTGATGCAACGTTCTGTACCATATGGCCCATTACATTTCGAAAAATCATGGTTATGGGACTCTATGAGTATTTTGGGATGTTTTGAAGACATGGGAGTCATTCTAATGGTTTTTCAATTAAAAAATTCTTAATTTCATGATTCCGAGGGTGACTCATCATGGCGATCACTTGTCTAGTAGTGACTCATCCTACTGGTGACTCATCTATTGGTGAGTTATCCTGGTAGTGACTCATATAGAACTAAGTCATCCTCATGGTGAGTCTTCCGAAAGTGACTCATCTTGTGGTGAATCATATGGAGGTTACTCGTTTTGAGGTGACTCTTTAGTAGATGACTCATCTTTAGGTTAAACATTTTTTAGGGACTCGTATTATGGGGATTCCTCTATTATATGACGCGTTTTTCAGTGACTCATCTGATGGTGACTTGTGAGGCAGGGAGTTATCTCTTTGTGACTCTGCTGTTCATGACTCGACTAACTCTGAACCATCCTATAGGTGACTCATTATAATCATTTTCCAATTTTCTAAAACATTCCAGTTTTTCTAGTTTTTCTCTTTTTACAAATTTTTTTTGATAATTGAATTTAAATTCATAATTACTGGTTTTTTAGAACTTTTACAAGTGTTAAAACTTATCATGAGTTTCAATAACATTTGGAATCCTATAAAATATTGAAAAAAAGTGGTTTTAATAATATATTCCTTTTTTGGACAACCTAGTGATTTCAATCCCATTATAATGAGATCCATTTCTTCAAATGTAGAGGTATTATCATCAACACATCCTATATCTGTCTCTTTATATTGGTTTTTGAATATTTTTCTTCCTTGAAGTCATGGAATAAGGTGATGTAGTTGTTCAAAGTCCCCACCCTATAAATCCCTTCAAATATCTGAGCCGCTATTTTGGTGCATCAAGTTGGTGAATGGATTTTTCATTCCATGTAGGATTTTCATCACTTTTATATATTGAGTATCATTCATGATGTGTTTGAATATATTTATCCTTTTGGTGATAATTGATTATGAGTTAATAATTTTTATATAATTCCCCTAATATAAATAATGAGGGGAAGAGGAATTTGATGTTTGATATTACTATTTTATTTAAATTAATTTCTTTTTTATATTTATTTGGATAATTACCTAGTAATAATCATGATTTATTTGTTTTTCTGGTGATTCTATCTATTGAAATAATTAATTCATGTTTTTGGTTAATGAATTACATGTAATATATAATTTAATATTTATGTATAGATGTTTTAAGAATTAAATTCCAAAAAATATAATGGATTCTGTGATAAAATCCTAAATTATTAATGTAAAATTGAATAATGTATCACATGATAAATATTAAAATATTTTTTTGTGGTCTCAGATAAAATATTAGTGGGTCAGTGAGAATGGTATGGTTTAGAAGTGGGGTTGTATTGGATGATGTATTTGGTCAATGAAGTTGGAATTTTTTTTCATTAAAATACATATTTTTCTTACCATGTTATATTCCCAATTGGTTTGGATGGAGAAATTTAAAATAATAATAGACATAAATCATTACCAGAAATTTATTTTAATGGATGGTTTATTGGTTTAATTGATGATGATATTGAAGTAAAAATTGAACATCATATTTAATAGAACCTTCCTGATATGCTAAATCTTGAAATGGATTAATGATAGTTTGAGACTAGAATATAATTTATGGGTTGTGTTTCTCTTTTATGGTGTCATTTTATTTTAGGTGACAACAAATTAGTGATGTCATGTGTAGGATGGTGTGTTTTCATAACCTGATAGGTTGGCCTTTTTAATTAATCTACATATATATACATTAAATAATCTAATTATTTATATAATCTCCCACCCATTTAGAGAACCATGTTTCAACACGGATACAGTCACTTGGGAAGGTGTAATCCCCAACATACCACTAGGGGGATGGATGGATGGACACCTGTTATTCCATACTCCCTCTCGCAATTGATATTGAACCTGGTGTCTTCAGGCGAGTTGTGTTGTGTGGTCCGATAATTCTTCAAGATGAGTTACGGTATGGAATCCAAAGAGTCTTCAGTAAGAGATGTTTTATGGTGGAATATGATTACACAGTCGGGATTTTCATTAAGGTGTGGCCTATATATGTGACGGCTGGATGTGATGTGATCTTATAATAAGAGGTGGTAGATTCGGGATAATTTTTGCTTTGGTGCTATAGTAGATAATCATTAGAAATGTCGTGAGGGGTATCCTATCATCCATTTGAATAAAATTATATTATATTTCATGGATGTGTTACTAGGTGAGAGATCCTTTGTGAAGTTGGTATATGGTTAGTCTATCATTCAGTTCTATTTGGATTTTGTGTTTTCTCATGGGTGCATTAGAATTCTCCTTCATCTTGGGAAGGAGATAATTTTACTTTCATTATGACTACACATGTTTTCCCACAATAAAAAACTAAAAATAGAATTATGTTTCAATGAGGATTACATGTACTATGTTGGAATTTAGTATCATAGAACATTAGAAAATTGTAGTTTTTCTACTGTAGTTTTGAATTTGGGTATCTTCTTTAGAAATTTTAATTTATGTTAGCATTATTTTCAGATTCATTATGGGATTTTTTTTTTGTTTTATTATATATTTATCATTATGTTGACCTTGGTTGACTCATCCTATCACCCAATAATGTTTTATTATAAAGTTTTATGACTCCGATATTAAGATATTTGTACACCCTTTGTTCTAGTCCACAACATCGGGCCTACAAGGTGTGGGACACTGTGGTCATTATTTTTCTCTCCAAATTAAAACATATTTTTTGGGATGGGGTTAGGTGTCACGACCCCCTCCCCACAATGTGTGCCCCTCCTAGGTAGGAAATTTGAAAAGGGAGATAATGACCCACATGTCCCGCCTCCAGTAGGTCCCGGGTTGGCGACTGACATTGATGGTATAATAAACACACAAATGGGAGGCATTACCCTCTAAGAGAACACATGCGGAAGAGAGAGATAAGATAGACACGCAAAAATCCAACTCAGAACTGAAATATAAATGAATCCCAAGTGCCAGTATGTAATTCCATTCAAAAGTACTACAACTGAAACGGAAAAAACTGCAAGTACCCAAAAGAACGTAAAAATTGCAGCAATCACACTCCCAAACCGCTCCAACAACCCCAAAATAGTAGAAACCATCTTAATATTCAACCTGCTCCATGTGACCTGAAAAATATTTTATATATACATAGGGTGAGTGTAACAGTATACTCAATAGGATCCTCCCTGAAGCCTCTCGTGGAATGTAATGAAAACATGCTAAAGCACAGTGAACAACAAGTGAAACTAACTCATCACCTAAACAGGTATACTAAGTTCCCAACCTCACCATGGATACTCTCACCAAGTAATTTATACAAGAATATATCATATAATAAATAATATCTAGGGTACCCCACTACTACTTCCCCACTGGATTGCTGCTTTGGCCCAACGTCGCACGTCCTGAGCATCTATCTCCAAAAAGGCTTGCTCGTAGACACCTGGGCGAAGCACCACAATATGCCCCCTGCAACAAAACCACCACGTCCACACACGAAAGTATCCATGTAGTTTCTAAGAGCCACCACATCTCTCATAACGTGTATCATAAGTCAGGTATTATACCACAAGCCATTAAAGCCCATACACTGAGTATGGATCATCAATCCATCACACCATATACACATTACACCTTTAGTAGTACATAGAAAAATATATCCAGAATATATGTGTGTGAATAACCACAAGCCATTACATCCCTCTACAAACATATATGGGTAAAACTAACAAATGTTCCTTCCAGCACCGGTAACTACCATGAGATGAGAGCGGGGCCAAAGGGGGTTGTCAGCCATCCATCCATCCACCAGAATGTTGGGGAAAACACCCCACAGGGATCAGAATCCCCAGGGTGTCAGTTTACCTTACTGACTGGGTGGAGTAGCATATAGAAACACAAAAAGTAAAGGATATGTTATTTCTCACAACCAAACAATGGGAATTTCCTATTCTTAGACACAACTGCAGATAACGTCTCTCATACTCTAGGATGCTACTTCAAGGACTAGGTATCATATAACACACAACCATTTAAAGTGCTTTATTAGATTACTTAATTCCATTTTTATCAGTTCTAGTGTACTTTTCATAATTCATTAAACATTAATTAACCATGAACAATTCCACATTAAATTTCATTAGCATCACACCCAATTTCAATTGTTCCTTCAAAAATTATAACCTCATCATTATGTTCCAGCAACTCCATCCCCATGGTTTAACAACATTTATTCAACTATTAATTATAAAAATACTTTCCCACATTCCCAGGAATTCTATAAAAACATTATATTCTACTAAACACAAGGGGGCTCAACATGGTGAATAGATGTACTACAAGTAGAATCTTTTCTGATTATACCAAGAGCATATACCCATCCTTCCTTGAGAATCTAAACATGGAATGCACATGGCATACCCCATGTTTCTTCACCTCTTTTAGAAGAGTGGTAAGTAAGACCAGATGCCTTGAGCAGTGTGTAAAAGTAAAGCAAATAAACAACCAATCAAAATTACCAAGCATCCAACAATCACATCCACTCCATTCCCTCATCCCTGGTGTCCTCCATGACACCCACATGCATAAACCGATGTATCTCTCCACACTAGGTGTCATCTTCTGTCACAACCAAAATCCTCAATTCCCCCACATATCAAAACAACCATCTAGGATCACATCACAACACAAAAAGTTGGAAAAAAATACCACATTTAATTGGTCTCTTGGCCCTTTAACAATCAAGAGGGTAAATCAGAATCCTTTAAGGAATTATCAAACAATCAGTTCTTTAATCCATCATGAATTAATAGATTTATTATTTGTAGGTTCCAAATTCGGGAAACCTAATCAGTATGCTATCACAAATAATTAAACATGCTTACTTTTCCAATTTGATTAGCATCGAATAACAATTATAACGAGATTAGTTTACATGCCTCTTTATCTTTATCCATTCAATTATCAATTAATACCAATTTTCGTTCTTTACCTATTTCCATCAAGAATGAACAACTAATCAAAGCACGAATAGATATCACACTATCTAGAAAAACACGAATCAATAACATATGATTGATAACAATTTTTTTATCCAGTTGAAATATTTATTATGTCAATTCCATTTTCATCTAGTGGAATTAAACATGCTAACAATATAATTGAACATAAAATAAAAGAGAAGCAACAAATACACTACCTTGAAGAGATCTTGACGTTCTTTATCCCCACAATGGGTCATGATCCTCCTCTCGTGCCAACTGCATCAACCCGAGGATGCCACGGTACGACTGCACCCTCCAAACCCCAAGAAAAACACCATTAGAAATGTGAAGATTACATTCTATAATATGGAAGGGTGAAATAAGATAAGATGATACAATAGGAATGAAGATAAATCATACCTTATATTGAGGATTAATCGATACAACTTGGTTGTATCAAAACAGAGTGGAACCAATCCGAGGAGTAAAGTTTGATTTTGCAACTCATATGGGAAGGATTGAAAGGTTATAGCGTCTCATAGCTGAGAAAAAAGAGGAAGAACATGGGATGATGATATCTTCTCCCTTTTGATGATTTAAAGGAGAGATGATTTAAGATATGCTTAATTCCCCATTAAAAGAGGATAACATTAACCCACGCTGTTTGACCGAGTAAAATCATCTCGATCCATAGGAATAATTAATATAGGATTTATGGTCTTTGAAACATCCGTCTTAATTTAAGGGTTACAACGTCACAGACGGTTCTCCTTTCCAACACCGTATGAGGGAGATATGTTGGATGCAAGATCCCGTAATAAAAATAAAAATATTATTATTCGGTGTTTCATGGACCCGATCCACGAACAAAAATTTAATATCCCACATTAGACATTAATCCATCGTATTAACAACAGGATCACATCACCACTGAAAAGATGTCAATCGGACGTCACAAGTGGGAGTTATGGCGGGTGAAAGATTTAATAATAATATAAAATATTTTAATTCACTAGCGTTTCAGGGACCCAATCTGAAAACCTAAAAAATACATCCATTTTTGGACTCATAAATTCTCTCTCGAAGTCTGGGTCTCACTTCCACTGATGGTTCATGAAACTGAGTTCGTACGAGGAAGATACCATCAAAATTTATTTTTCCCAACAAAAATAAAAATTAAATTATTATATTATTATTATTTTTAATTTAATTTAATTTAATTTCTTAAATTCTCACATTCAAAATCCACCCACAAAATCTTCCAAATTTGGTGCACATCACCCCATTCCACCTTGATTGATTTCCTTTTTTTTAACTTATTTATTTTATTGCTTTAAATTTTAAATATTTGTTTCCTTTAAACTCTTTCTCTCTCCAATATATCTCCCTCTTCCAAAATTCCCTCACACTCCAAAAAAAGTGGCACCTCCCCTTGATTGACAACTCTTTTAACTTATTTTTTTTATTTTAAAAATATTGGCATTAATATCATAATTATTATTAAAAGTGAATAAATGTTTAATCACTCGCACACAACTTTATATCCACGCCTACTCCTTCCCCCATGCGCTATTGGTGTGTGGCGCCCAACTCCATTCTCACTTCAATGTTATTTTTAATAAAATTAATTATAATGACACCCATCATTAATTTTCTAATTTAATCCCATTAAATTAGATTACCATGGTTATTCTCATATTAAGTTAAAACCATTCCATTTAATTAATCACACAACAAAATCCACCATTACCATTTATTATTATATATAATGGTAATAAATCCTCTTTCAATTTCATCAACAGGTCTCCATCATTATCATTAATAATTATTATTATTGTTGACACCCATTATTATCTTATAATTAGTTCCTCTCTCCGATCAATTAAATACTTCTCCCACGAAACTCATGTGGCCTCTTCCTAACCCCAAATTTTCACAAAGTAATGGACCGGAGAGGTCCGGGCCATTACATCATATACCTCTCAAAACATTCTCGTCCTCGAGAATTAAAAACAAACCTAAAGAGGCAAAAAAAAAAGAAATGAGGTCTGAACAACCACCCATCGAGATACCGCTCAAAATAGAGCAAGCCACAAAAGCAACAAAAGAAAATCTTAAATAAAACATGAAAGGTCTAACCAAAAATGGAACATCATTACATGAATAGAGTTAAACATCAAAATAATCTTGGTACTGAGCACGTTTCTGGGACTCACGTTCTCAAGTACTCTCCTCCATGACACTATGTCTCCATAAGACCTGAACTAAGGGGATAGAACGCCTGCGCAACACCTTCTCCTTGCGGTATTGGATCTACACAGGTCGCTCCTCAATAGTTGCATCATCATCAACATCGATCTCTCCCTAATCGATAATGTGGGATTAATCATGATGATAATGACGGAGATGTGATACTTGGAAAACATCATGTATCTGACTCATCTGTGGGGGAACTGCTCCTCAATATTCCACAGCTCCAAAACGAGCTAACACCTCGAAAGGCCCAAAAAACTAGGGAAAAAGATTACTTTCACTACCAAACCATTACTTCCCATGATGGGGAGTCACCTTCAGAAACAAATGATCCCAATATTAAACTCTAAGGGCCCCCTCCTTTGAACATCATATGATTTATAAAGATGTTGTGTTTTCTTCAACCTCTCAAAAATCACATGAACCATCTCTGTTGTATTCTGCACTAGTTTCAGTATGAGAATTGGTGACTCTCCTACCTCAGTCCAGCACAACGTAGAATGGAAAGGCCAGCCATACAAGGCTTCAAACAGCACCATACCGATGGTTGAGTGAAAACTATTATTATAAGAAAACTCCACTGAGGGTAAGAGCCTCATCCATGAACCTCCACATTCAATAATTCAAGAGTGTAACATGTCTTTAAGAGTCTGGATGGTTTTATCTGTCTAACCATCCGTTTCATGGTGAAAAGCAGTGCTAAGGCATAGTTGAGAACCAATAGCATGTTGGTGACCTCCACACACCATGGAGGTAAAATGAGGATCTCGATTAGAAATGATCGACTTGGGACTCCATGATGTCTCACCACCTCCTCTAGATATATCCTCAAAAAAACTTCCACAGAGCTCTACTTCTTGATTGTTATGAAGTGGGTAAATTTTTTTAATGATCCAGTACCACCCAAATAGCATGATGCCCTCCCAGAGCTCAAGGTAAACTTGTACCGAATCCCATTGATATGTCCTCCCACTTCCACTGAGGAATATCTAATGGCTGGAGAATACCACCCGGAACACATTGTTCGACCTTCACCTTCTGGCAGACTAAACATCGAGACACAAACTCCGCAACCGCACGCTTCATCCCATGCAACCAAAACTGACTCCTCAAGGATCAGTACATCTTTGTCATGCCACGATGTAATGCTAAGGGAGAACAATGGAACTCTCAAAGAACCATCCCACACATCATAAAGGGGACAAAAAGACTTCCATGATACAACACCTAGTGTTGTTCATCCTCCGATGAACAATCAGGGGCCTCACTACAAGCAACTCAGTCTCTCCAAAACTCCACCTCTAGATCTCCAAACTGGGACTCTTCCACCTTCTTCACAAGGGATGAATGTACCATCATCTGAAAAATACAACCACTACCCCCATCTTCTCCCATATCAGGATGCAAGGCTCACAGTTCTTCCATTACTCTCCAGGAATCACCGGATTCATGCACAACATCCCTATGTGACATTCGGCTCAACGCATCAGCTACACCATTCCATTTTCTAGGTGTATACAATATTTCCTAGTTGTATTCTTCTAAGAACTCCATCCACAGACGTTGTCGTAAGTTCAAGTCATGTTGAGATAAAGCATACCTCAAACTCTTATGATCAGTGAAAACCAGAAATTGCTCACTAATGAGGTAATGTCTCCACAAATCAGAGAAAACACCACATATTCCAACTCAGGATCATTGGTGGGATAGTTTCGTTCATGGGAACACAAATACTGAGACCCATAAGAAACAACTGGCCTATGCTGCATGAGAACACAGCCTAACCCCAGATATGAAGCATCATAGAAAACATCAAACTGGACTCCCTCAACTGTAAGACAAAAGACTAGAGCACTTACTAACTTCTCTTTTAAATACCTGAATGATGCCTAACACTGATCAGTCCATATGAATGCATGATACTTCTAGGTCAATGTTGTCAGAGGAGTTGCAACTCCTGATAAATTGGCTAAGAACCTCCAGTAGTAGCCTGTGAGACCACGGAAACTTCTCACCTCTAACACTATCTTGTGGGCTTCCCAATACACAACTGCATCTACCTTCGATGGATCCATAGATACTCCCTATTGGGACAGAACATGCCCCAAGAAACGGACTTCTCGAGCCCAAAACTCACACATCGACAACTTCTCGTACAGCTGATGTTGGCGAAGAACTCCCAAAATGTCTCTTAGATGCTCTGCATGCTCCTCTTTAGATGTGGAGTACACAAGGATGTCGTTGTTGAAAACTTCCACGAATTTGCCTAGGAACTCACAGAACACAGCATTCATCAATCCCATGAATAGAGTGGGAGTATTCGTCATGCAAAATGGCATTAAAACGAACTCATAATTCCCATGACGACAACAAAAGTAGTATTCGGAATATCCCCATCCTTCACATGCATCTGATGATATCCCGACCGCAAGTCGATCTTTGAGAACCAACATTCAAAATTCAGTTCATCTAATAAATCATCAATTCGTGGAGGAGGATAGTGATTCTTTATTGTCACTTTTTTTATGCAATTAAAATCAACACACAACTGCAAACTGGCGTCGACCTTCTTCACAAACAAAATGGGTGCACCCCTTGTTGACACACTTGGCCGAACAAAACCGCACTGAAACAGACCATCAAGCTGTATACGTAGCTCTCATAACTCAGAATGAGACATCTTATATGGAGACATTGAGATAGGATATGCTCCTGGTTGTAGCTCAATCCCGAACTCGATCTCTCATCGAGGGGGTATTGCTACAACCTCTTCTGGAAAGACATCAAGGTTCTCCTCTATGACCCTAGGAAATGCCAACTATTGAACCTCTGATGAACTCACCATCAACTAAACCATCATGGAAGATACGGATGGAATTCACCTATGACCCATCCGGGGGTCTCAATCAGCAAAAAACACCACTTTCACTCCTTCTGAATCAATGAAGACGGCCTTACACCACTTTCTCTCCTTCTGAATCAATGAAGATGACCTTTTTTCTTGATTCAATCCATGATAGATTGCACCTACTACCACCAATCCATGCTGAGGATGACATCATATGGTTGTATTAGTAAACATAGGAATTCTCCTCATGAGTGGTGTTTCCCCAACACTAGCTCATAGTCTCTACATACATCAAAAAAGTCATCTTGACCTCCAACTGGCATAGTCAACCCCAAGGGAACTGGAAGCATCTCTACCTCAAGTCCCAAAGCATGGACAAGGGTAGGTTATATGAAAAATTGTGTCACTATTGAATCAAACAAGGCGTACACCAAGGTATAAAACAATCAAAGGGTACCTCGAACGATGTCTGGATCGCCTGGAGCTATCAAAGCTAGAGCATGAAGCTGACCACGACCACCTCCACGGCCTCTTTGACCCTGATGAGGACCGCCACCATGACAAAACTCTTTTCTATGAGGATGAGGAGCATCATGGTGATGTCCTCTACTTGCCCCATCTACCCTCTACTAATATAAATCTAGTGCAACTGGAGGCTGCTGCCTCGGCTGGAACTGCCTCAACGAAGGAACCTGGAGCGTAGTGCCTGGTGAGCGATGACTTCTTTGAAAGGTCAGGAACTCCCACTGCTAATGGCAACGACCACCACAAGAAAAACAAGCACCTAATACCTTGTAATAGGCTTGAGAGTTTCTGCCTCTAGAGAAAAAAGATGTGATGGGCTGGGACCTACCCCTAGATGAATGGAAACTCATCTGCCCTAGAAACTGGGAACCCCGGACCACAGCTCTGCTTCGTGAGGAATCATGATGATTCCCCTCTCGTGATGATCTGGTCCTGTAAAAAGTCCTCTCAACAACCTATGCCCTTCCCAGTACCTCAATATACATCTTCAGCAAAAATGGTGTGACTTGGCGATGTATATCTATATTCAAATCCTCCTCAAAATGCCTCTCCCTAGCCTCCTCATTAAGTAAGAGATCTGAAGTATATCGTAAAATGTTCCTGAAACGGATTCCAAACTCTCGAAGAATGGAGCTCCCCTATCGAAGGGTAAGATGCTTCTGACGACTGGACACCTTCGCAGTCGAAGAAAGAAACTTGACTCTAAACCTATCTCATAACTCCTCCCATGAGATCGCTAACTCCTCATGATCCCTGAGGAACAAGAACCACCACTACCTCGCTGCTCCACATAACATTGTAACAATCAAGGACCCCCAGTGCTCCTCCCAATCACAAATCAAACTGAAGCTGATCTCGACCTCCTCTAACCAGTCTTCCTTGACTACACCTGAAATGGAGCCCTCATACTTCTGCATTCTATTCCACTGAAACTCTCGAAGTGTCTTCCTCCAAGTGTCGGCGTCGTCAACCACTACCCTGCGGCGATCTGCTGGAATAGCCTGCTGGACATTTTCTGCGCAAACCTGATGAGGACATCGACCTGAATCCATACCTATAAAATATCAACTGTTAGAGTTCCTAAACCTATAACATGGAATACTCGACATTAATGAATTAATGGTTTTCTTATATTCATTTTTGGTTAACCTATCCCAAGGTCTACCAATTCAAATACAGGCTCAAGGAAGAATGATGCATGATCCTTTCCTAGGTCTCTACCATGAAACTAATATCACCTTATTTAGTAGACATTGTAAACTTAATCGTATATACATCAGATCAAAGGGAGCCCTAAATACCTATGTCTCATCCGGTCTCCGGTGTTTACCTCACTTGCGAAACATGAATGACATTGTTGCCCTACCAACCAATGAAACCTCAATTATGCCTGACTCCAAACTCCATCTTATCCATCAACCAGACCTTTGATACCACTCTGTCATGACCACCTCCCCACAAAGTGTACCCCTCCTGGGTCGGCAATGTGAAAAGGGAGATAATGATCCCCGAGTCCTGCCTCCAGTAGGCCTCAGGTTGGCGACTAGCACCTAGGGTATAATAAACAGGCAAATTAGAGGCATTACCCTCTAATAGAACACATGTTGAAGAGAGAGATAATATAGACACCAATCAAATCCATCTCAGAACTAAAATATAAAATAAACTCAAGTGCACATATTTAATGCCATGCAAAAGTACTACAACTGAAAGGGGAAAAACTAAAGTACCCAAAAGAAAGTAAAAACAGCCGCAATCACATGCCCAAACAGCTCATGCAACCCCAAGCTAGTAAAAACCAGCTTGATCTTCAACCTACTACATGTGACCTGAAAAACGTATATATATACATAGGGTGATTATAACAGTATACTCAGTATGATCCTCCCTGAAGCCTCTTGTGCAAAGTAAAGAAATCATGCCAAATCACAGTGAACAACAAGTGAAACTAAATCATCACCTAAACAAGTATACTAAGTTCCCAACCTAACCATGGCTACTCTCACCATGTAACGCATTCAAGAATATATAATATAATAAAGAATATCAAGGGTACCCCGCTTCTACTTTCCCACTGGTTTGTCACTTTGCCCCAACGTCGCATGTCCTGAGCATCTCTCTCCAAAAAAGGCTTGCCCGCATACACCTGAGTGAAGCACCACAATATGCATCCCATGCAAAAAAAATCACCATGCCCACACACCAAAGTAACCAGGTTGTTTCTGGGAGCCACCACATCTCTCATAACGTGTATCATAAGTCGGGTATTATACCTCATGCCATTACAGCCCATACATCGAGTAAAGATCCTCAATCCATCACAGCCTATCCACGTTACACCTATAGTAGTATATAGAACACTATATCTAGAATATATGTGTGTGAATAAACACAAGCCATTACAACCCTCTACACACATATATGGAGAAAACAAACCAATGTACCTGCCAGTGCCAGTAACTACCAGGAGAAGAGAGCGGGGCCAAATGGGGTAGTCAGCCATCCATCCTCCCACCGAAATGTTAGGGAAAACACCCCCCAGGGCTCAGAATCCCTGGGGTGTCAGTTTCCCTTACTTACAGGGCGTAGTATCATATATAAACTCAAAAATTATAGGATATATTATATCTCATAACCACACAATGGCAATTACCTATTCTTTGACACCACTACAGCTAACGTCTCTCAGACTCTGGGATGATACTTCAAAGACTAGGTATCCAGTAAGCACACAACCATTTAAAGAGCTTTATTAGATTACTTTATTCCATTTTTATCAGTTCCAGTGTACGTTACTTATTTCATTAATCATTAATTAACCCTGAAAAATTCCACATTAAATTTCATTATCATCACACCCAAATTCTATTGTTCCTTCAAAATTTACAACCTCATAATTATGTTCTAGCAACTCCATCCCCATGGTTTGACACTATTTATTAAATTTTTAATTATATAAATACTTTCCCACATTCGTTGATATTCTAGAAAAACATTATATTCTACTAAACACAAGGGGTATCAACACGGTGAGTAGACGTACTACCAGTCGAGTCTTTGGCACTTATAGAAAGAGAAAATACTCATCCATCATTGAGAAGCTAAACACGGAATGCATGTCGCATACCCCACATGTCTTCAACTTTTTTGGAAGAAGGGTGTGTAAGACCACTTGCCTTGAGCAGTGGGGAAAAGTAAAGTAGACAAACAAACAATCAAAATTTCCATGAATCCATCAATCACATCCAATCAATTACATCATCTCATGTGTCCTCCCTGAAACCCACATGCATAAACTGATGTATCTCGCCACTCTAGGAATCATCTACTATCACAAAAAAAATCCTCCATACCCCCACATATCACAATAGCCATCCAGGATCACATCACATTACAAACAAAAGGAAAAAACACCACATCTAATTGGGATCTTGGCCGTTTAAAAATCATGTGGGTAACTCAGAATCCTTTAAGGAATTTTCAAACAATCACTTCTTTAATCCATCTTGAATTAACAGATTTATTATTCATATGTTCCAAATTCAGGAAACCAAATCAGTAAGCTATCACAAATAATTATTCACGCTTAATGCGCTAATTTGATTGACATGAAATTAGAAAAAGAACTAGATTTGTTTACATGCCTCTTCATCCTAAGACAAAAAATTATCAATTAATCCCTATTTATTTTATTTACTGATTTCCATCAATAATGAAAAGATAATCAAAGAAAGAATAGATATAATAGTATCTAGAAAAACATGAGGCAATAACATACAATCGATATCAATTTATTTATCTGGTTAAAATATTTATTATGTAAACTCCATTTTCATCCAGTGGTGTTAAACATACTAACAGTACAGTTGCACATAAAAGAAAAGAGAATCAATGAATCCCCTACCTCTAAGAGTTCGTGACGTTCATTATCCACACAACACATTATGATCCTCCTCTCGCGCCAACTGCATCCACCTGAGGATGCCACGGTATGACCGCACTAGCCAAACCACAAGAAAAACCCCTTTAGAAGCATAGAGATTACATGATATAATATGGAAGGGATAAATATGAGGAGAAGATCCCAAAGGAATGATGATAAAACATAACTTATATCAGGGATTGATCGATACAGCTTGGTTGCATCAAAATAGAGCGAAACCAATCCGAGGAGTAAAGATTGATTGTGAAACTCCTATGGGAAGGATTGAAGATTCAGCGTCACATATCCGAGAACAATGAGTAAGAACAAGGGAGGATGATATCTTGTCCCTTTTGAAGTTTTAATGGAGCGACGGTTATAATATTCTTAATTCATCGTTAAAAGAGGATAGTTTTAATGACCCGACTCTTTGACAAATGTATGGATCATTAGTTTCCTTTCGAATATTTCCATTAAAATTTCTTATTGTCTGTAATGTTCTATGGAAGGTATGGGGAGTGTCCGGGGTTTGTTCAGAGATGAGAGTTTGAGAAATGGAATTGCAGATAGGGGAGAATGGTCGGCGTATGGCTTGTGCATGGTTTGGGTAAACCATGCAGCATTTGGTCTGGAAGCATGGAGGTGCGCACGGTTTGCACACGGTTTGGGTAAACCGTGTTCCTAACCCGTGCAACCCTTTTTCTGGAGGAAGGGAAGTGCCCATAGTTTGCGCATGGTTTGGTAAACTGTGCACCTAAACCATGTGACCTAGATCTGGGTAAATTTACCTTTTTCCCCTTAATTAATTTATAAGGATTTTGAGCCTTTCCTTCTTCCTCTAGCGGACAGAACTAGAGGATAACTCCTCTTTGAGTTCCAAAACCATCCTCTCACTCTTCTCTTGGTGGAGCCTTCGTCCAGAGTCCGATTCATAATCTGTCAGAAGCATTGGAAGGGACAAGGTAAGGCTACCCTCACACACCCTTCCTTCCTCAGAAAATCTTGCCTTCCATATTGTTATTTTGATGAAGGCTCATATGCCCTATTTTCAGGGTTTTGGACTGGAACTCAGATCTCTTCCAATATACTGTGAATCTGAGGTCGATATCAAGCGATCCTATGTCTAAAACTCTAAGGTATGTGGTCACGTGGTTTCCATTTTCGGTTTTTCACCTTATTGAGTTTTTGTTGTCGTGTCGTGGTTTTTCTTTCGTCTGACCCCATATTTATAATGACTGATTTATATCTAAATGACCCGTGTACTATGAGATTGACGAATCTAACCTTGTTAGGGTGTTCAGATTTGGTATGGACCAGGAGTGGTCAACCATAGCTGTTAAGCCTTGAGAATTGTCCCTTATTCACCATTGAACCATAAAGATATGTCTTGAAAGGGCATTTTACATGTTAGGAAAATGATATGAGTTGGTTAGAAGTTGTCTAGGATGAGAGAGCATGAACCCCTTAAATGAATTTAAATGTATGTATGCCATTATTTTCTTATGTGATATTATAAGATGGATATGTTGTGAATTGCTAATGTGATATGATATAAGATGGTTTTCCTTATATAATGTGATGTCAATGGTTATCCTTTGCTGCGTTGACATTATTGTGATAACCCGTGTGTGGGCGGGAGGCATTCTTACCCCGTTCCAAATAAATCTCAGCTCTTGAGGATGATAAGAATTTATACCTGGTGCCCATATAACCTTAACGGGTGGGAAACATTTATACCCTAATCCAGCTATAGTGATTCAGGACGAGAGGCATTGATACCTCGTTCCCATATTACCTTTACGTGTGAGAGGAACTTCTACCCCCACACCAGTTATAGTGCTTGTGGACGTGAGTCATTCATACCTTAGGCCAGTGATAATTGTACGTGTGGGAGAAGCATGAACGAGAGGCATGTTTACATCGTGCCGATGATAACCTATATCTATGTATATATATCTCTAGTGATTGTTCAAAATCCCAGCCATGAGCTGAAGCAGGTAGACTTGGCAGGTGTCCTTCTGAAACCTGAGCAGGAGGGTTGTTTAGTTACTTTTCTTTACTTACTTGTAATCTATTACCCACTTTACTTGGGAAAATTTATTTGTATTACATGTTGACATCATTGGTGGTGTCTTACTGAGACTAGACTCACACCCTACCCAGGTGGCCTCCTGGGCAGCCGTGTAGACTTTACTACTACTTGTACTAGTAGGGGAAAAGGCCCAGATTCAGGTTGTTGATACTTGTATATTCTTGCGTGAGATAGTGGAGGATCGAGCATGGCTATAGATGCTCGTGGACTACTTTTTTCCTTGCGTCATTATTGTATAGCATGCTTGTCTTCTATTTCCATTGTACAAGTATTCCATGCATCCATTTTGTATCAGATACTACCCATGTGGCTTTGGTATATTTATCAGGTTTTTCCTTACATCTATGATTTGGTTGTGTGTTTCCCCTTTTCTCCTGTTTGTCCATTGGTTGTGCTTCCACTATTTGTATCACTTTGCTTCTATTCCACTGCGTACTCTGACATGGGGGTACAGTCTCCCCACTGACATACCCTTACATCCCTACTTTCTAGTTGACAGCCCCTGGCCTTTGGGGAGACGATCCAGGGGTCATGTGGCCAACCGGGCTCGGAGCTCGGGTTGAGGGGCATTCGGGTCCAGGACGTCACAAATTGGTAACATAGGTTTGCTTTTTTTTTCTTGCTTTACTATTTGGCGATGACAAAATTGGAGACCGGGAACGCTTAGAGACTTATCCATGAGTCGTTCTTGGGCGTTGCAAACCCATGTACGGGGAAAATACAAAGTTTCCTATTTTATGTTGTTATTGATTCCACTATTTACTATTGATATCATTTCACCATTGGGTTCTTCACATGTTTTTTGATGTTATTGAGATTTGAAATGATGGAATTTGGATTTCATGGTTCAACCCAATGGAATGAGGATTATGCATCAGAACATGCATCACGATAGGCACAATATGACTAGGCCATGCATCTTTCCATGACACATTTAAATTTTGAGAGAGAATTTCCTTTGTTTATTGGCATGACCTGGTTATATGTGTGCCTTTGTGATAGCCCTTCATGCTTGATGTGGATTGAGGAATGATGTGGTTTTAGTGGGTCTCGCTCTTTGGTTCATAAGGTGTATGGGCCCTTATGGACTGGAAAATGGCATTCCAACTAAACCAATATTTTTCTTAAAAGGAAATTTAAATTCTTGAGTAATGATAGTAACTGTGAAATCACATATAAGTGTGTTTAATCTTTCAGTTCATGAGTAGTATGGGCCCTTATGGGTTGTGAAATTCCATATCACTGGATTAAGTTAAATTTGAATAGTGGCATGTTATACTAAGAGTCCCTATGGGTGTGGATAGGTGATCTTAGGGGTAGGAAGGCTTAGTACCTATACTAGATTCTATATTTCAGCATTTAATTTTGTTGGTTTCTTCTTTTGAGATGTCTGTTTGGCATTGTAGCACTATGCCTCTGAGACGTCCTCGAGTCGCGTGCACTGAAGGCGGCAACGATCATGTTCCTGAGGTGTCGGGCCCTGAGCCGCCAGTTGATCTTCCAGTTCAGCCACCTGTAGCTCCTATTTCTATTCCTGATATGGGCGATGAGGCCCCATTTCGTGAGAACTTCTTGTATATGATGCAGAGTATGCAAGGTGGAGTACGACCTGCCCTGAGTAAGGTAGAGTTGACCTGCGAGTTTCAGTCGCTGCATCCTCCTAATTTTGCAAGATATGGCGGACCACATGCTAAGGAGTCTTTGTTGGATGCTTTCCTGACTATATTTGAGCCCCTTTATACACCTCCAGAGCAGAGGTTCATGCTCGCATCTTATATGCTACGTGGTTCAGTCAGAAGGTTGTGGGATGTCATTACCTAGTCGAGACATCAGAGAGATATGATCTGGACTGATTTCCAGACCGTCGTCTACGATTACTTCTTTCCCCAGACCTTGAGGGCTGACAGAGCTAGGGAGTTTATGAATCTGCAATAAGGTACCATGACTGTCATGGAATATTCATCCTGTTTCACTGAGTTAAAACGTTTTTTTACTACACTGGCTGCTGATGATCTCACGGCCGCTAGGCGTTTTGAGGATGTGCTAGGTTACGCCATCCGGTCTCAGGTTAACGTGTTCAGGTTGATGACCATTTCAGAAATTTTTAATCAGGCTTTGATCACATAGAGTAACGTGAGAGAAGCGGACAGTGTGAACCAGGGCGGTTCGGCACCGAAGGGTTCTAGTGGATCTTCTTCTGGGAAGAAGCTCCGTTTTGAGATCTCTCATGGTGTTAGTGGAGATCAGACCCTTTTCTGAGGTGTTACTCCTATCTTTCACCAATGTGGGGTTCCGGGACATATGAAGAGGCAGTGTACACAAAATCCATTGGAGTTCAAAGGTTTTGGTAGGTTGGGACTTCTCCACCGCTTCTGAAGAACATTTCCCCTAGGGTCCAGTAAGTAGGGATCATTACCTAATCCACAATCTGGCGCTGGATTGGCAAGATCACGTTAGTCAGCCTACTGGAATACTGTCGGTCGATCAGGTCGTGGCGGCAGTCGATGCAGAGGTAATTAGGCGAATGACTCTCAGCACCAGCAGGGCGGGTCAGCTCAGGCTAGCTAGGCTATGTCTTAGGGTCGTGGTGCCAGCCAGTTGTATTCAGTCAAGCCTACACCGTAGGAGCAATACGTCGGACCATCAACTATACGAGGCACAATTCTATTTGCCTCTACAATAGTATCTGCTTTGTTTGATACATGTGCTTCTCACTCTTTTATATCAGAGGCAATTATTGGATGTTTGGGCCTCGACGTAGAGTCATATCATGGTATGATCACGTTAGATACCCCATTGGGTATCCATTTAGATGGCGTTCATCGTTTCCAGAATTATCCACGCGAGGTGGGTGATTACCTTTTCGTCTGGAACCTGTATGTTTTGGATATGACAAGTTTTGATATAATAATTGGGATGGAATGGTTAGTTCCCTATAGAGCCCGGATTGATTTCTATCATCGGAGGGTAGCATTTACGTCCCCAGAGGGTGACAGGCATATGCATAAGGGGGAATGGGATCTTAGTGCGACATGAGAAGGACCGGAACACCAGAGATTAGGTGGTGTCACAGCACAGGTTTCCAGTCATTATCTCAATGACCAAGGGTTAAAACCCACTATTTATCCTCCTGTGGTGGATCATTTCAGTGATGTCTTTCTTGATGATTTATCGGGTCTACCTCCAGTGCGAGAGGTGGAGTTTACTATTGAGAATATACCAGGAGCAGCACCATGGACCATTCCTCCTTATAGGATGGCACCTAAGGAACTTCTAGAGCTTAAGAGTCAGTTGGAAGTCTTAGAAGAAAAAGGCTTTATATGTCTCAGTACTTTTCCTTGGGGATCACCAATTCTTTTTTCCAAGAAGGCAGATGGTACCCTTCGTCTTTGCGTGGATTATCATAATTTAAATCAGCTGACCATTATGAATCAATATCCCTTACCTCGAATTGATGACCTCTTTGATCAGCTCTGAGGAGGGAAGGTGTTTTCAAAGATATATTTGAGGTAGGGTTATCACTAGGCGCGTGTCAGGACATTGGACATACCTCACACGACATTCAGGAGCAGGTATGGTCTCTATGAGTACATAGTCATACCATTTAGGAATACGAATGCACCTGCAGTGTTTATGGATCTTATGAATCAGATTTTTCACCCGTACCATGATTATTTTGTGGTTTTATTTGTGGATGATATCTTAGTCTATTCACGCTCGAGACACGACCACGAAACCCATCTTGAGATCGTTCTAAATACAGTAATAGGGCATCATCTTTATTCTAAGATCATTAAATGCCACTTTTGGATAAATAAGTTTCACTTCCTAGGTCACAATATTTCTGAGTCTGGAGTATCATTTGACCATGAGAAGGTGAGTGCTGTAATTTCATGGGAGGATCCCAAAAACTTCTTTGATATCAGGAGTTCTTAGGGCTTGTAGGATATTATAGGTGGTTCATTCAGGACATTTCATGCCTAGCAGCACAGCTTATAGCATTGACCAAAAAGGGGGTGAGATTCGATTGGTCAGAACGTTTGGATGTAGCTTTTCATGAACTGAAGGGCAGACTAACTTTAGCACTGATACTGATCATGTTGGATCCAAGAAAATCTTATACGGTCTACTGTGACACGTCAGGTATCAGACATGGAGCTATTTTGATGTAGGACAAGCGAGTCGTTGTGTATAGTTCTTGTCAGTAAAATCCTCATGAACGGAATTATCTGATGCACGACCTCGAGCTCTTAGCGGTTTTACATTCCTTGTGCTGTTGGAGACACTACTTTTTGGGAGAGCGTTTTTTGGTATTCACTGACCACAAAAGCCTCAAATATATCTTCACTCAGCAGGATCTAAATCTCAGGCAATGTAGGTGGGTCGAGTACCTGTAATCCTTTGATTTAGAACTGGCCTACACTAATGGGAAAAGAAATTCAGTAGCCGATGCACTAAGTCGGAAAACTCAGTCGCAAGTTGTTCAGGACACTAATGAGGAGTGGAAACTGATGGCCCTATTTCCATAGATTCATGTTAAGGTTTAGGAGGTCCAGGGCCAACCTCTTCTCTTCGCCTTAGCGGTGATGTATACTCTATTGGAACAGGTCAGGGCTAGATAGTTATAAGATCTAGAAGGCCTTGTTCTATGAGAGAGTGTCGTTGATGATGCCTCTACAGATTGGACCATGGATGATGGTGATACGTTATTGTTCAGTGGGCGTGTATGGGTCCCAACAGACATTATAGAGGAACTGATGAGGGATTTCCATGCCTTTGTATGGGCAGTTCACCCAGTCAACAGCAAAATGTATCATGATTTGCGACAACATTACTGGTGGCCTAGGATGAAGCAGGACATACCCAGTTTTATTATGCGTTGTTCCACCTGTCAGCTTGTGAAGGTGGAACATCACTGTTTGGTAGGGTTTTTGTAGCCATTTTCCATTCCAGAGTGGAAGTGGGACAATGTCTCTATGGACTTTGTAACCGGTTTAACCAGGTCACCTCATGGAAATGATGCAGTATGGGTTATCGTCGACCGTCTGAAGAAGGTCACAAATTTCTTACCAGTGCGGGATACCTTCACTGTTGATGACTTGGGAATAATGTATGTCAAAAAAATAGTGCACCTTCATGGAGCACCTCGATCAATTGTCTTAAACAGATATCCTCATTTTACATCTTGGTTCTAGCAGGGTTTACAAAAGGCCTTTGGTACGCAGATACTTCTGAGCACGGCCTATCACCCACAGACTGAGGGATGGACAGAACGGACTATACAGGTACTATAGGATATGTTACGTGCCTATGTTCTTGATTTTTGAGGTTCATGGGAGAACCATTTTCCTCTTGTTGATTTCAGTTATAACAATAGCATCTAGGATACCCTTCATATGGCTCCCCATGAAGCCTTATATGGCATGCCTTGTCACATGCCTTTGTGTTGGCATAAAGCAGCAGAGGCAACTGTTCTAGGACCATTTCTTATACAGGAAACTACATAGCAGATACCGCTTATTAAGAAGCGTATGCAGACAGATCAGTCTAGACATCAGTCCTATGCAAACAAGCACCGGATACCTCTTGAGTTTGAGGTTGGGGACATGGTTTTCTTGAAGGTCACACCCAGGTTGGGGCAGAGATGTGTACGAAAGTAGGGTAAGCTCTCACAAACGTTTGTAGGACCCTTTGAGGTGATGAAGAGGATTGGGCCAGTATCTTACCAGCTTGCACTTCCGTAGAGATATCAGGCCATGCAATATGTTTTTCATGTATCTCAGCTATGCCAGTACATTTCAGATCTGATACAGTGTTTTCATCCTAATGAGGTTGAACTAGATTTGGATGCTTCCTTCGAGGAATATTCTATGCGAATTTTTGACCAGAGTGTGAAGACACTATGTGGCAGGTCCTTTCCTCTTTTGCAGGTGTTATGGCAGCATGACCGGGAACAGGACGAGACCTGGGAGTGGGAGGCTGATATACGTTCTCAATGGCCATATATTTTCATTGATGACACCATAGTGCCCTCATAAGGCCAAATCAGGGACGATTTTCTTTAAGGAGGGGAGGTTGTAACGACCTGAATCTTTGACAAAGGTACGGATCATTAGATTTTTTTTGAATCTTTCCTTTAAGCGTGTTTAGTGTGTGTAGTGTTATAAGGAAGGTTTGGGGAGTGGTTGGGGTTTTATCATAGCAGAGAGTTAGAGAAATGGACTTTTAGATAGGGGTGCATGGCATGTGCATGGCTTGCGCATGGTTTGGGAAAACCCTGCGGCCTTTGGTTTGTAAGCAGGGAGGTGCGCATGGTTTGTGCACAGTTTGGGTTTACCATGCGCCTAACCCATGCGGCCCTTTTTTGGGGGGCAGGGAAGTGTTGACGGTTTTCGCATGGTTTGGTTAACCATGAACCTAAACCATGCGACCCAGATCGGGGTAAATTTACCTTTTTATCCTTAATTAATTTATAAGGCTTATGAGCCTTTCCTTCTTCCTCCAGCAGATAGAACCATAGGAGAACTCCTCTTTGAGTTCCAAAACCATACTCTCATTCGTCTCTTGGTGGAGCCTTCGTCCGGAGTCCTATTCTTGATCTGTCGGAAGTGTTGGAAGGTCCAAGGTAAGACTAACCTCACACAATTTTCATTCATCGACAAATCATGCGTTCCATCTTGTTTTTTTGATGCATTATCATATGCCCTATTTTCAGTTTTTTGGACTGGAACTCAGATTTCTTCCAATCTACTATGAATCTGAGTTCAAAATCAAGAGAGTCTACATCTAAAGATCAAATTTAGGTGGTCACGTGGTTTCCATTTTGGGTTTTCATCTTATTGATTTTTTCTTGTCGTGTTGTGGTTTTTCATTCATCAGACCCCATATTTATAATGACTGCTTCATATCTAAATGACCCGTGTGGTATGAGATTGACGAATCTAACCTTTTTAGGGTGTTTAGATTTGGTATGGACCTGGAGTGGTCAACCATAGGTGTTATGCCATGAGAATTAGACATTTTTCACCTTTGAACCTTTACGATATGTCTTGAAAGGGAATTTTCCATGTGAGGCAAATGAGATGACTTGGTTAGAGGTTGGGAAGGATAAGAGATCCCAAAACCATTTATTGAATTTAAATGTATGTATGCCATACTTTTCTTGTGTGATATTATAAGATGGATATGCCTTGCATTGCTAATGTGATATGATATAAGATCTTTTTCCTTATATAATGTTTTGTTAATGGTAATCCTTTACTGTGTTGACATGCTTATGATAACCTGTGTGTGGGAGGGAGGCATTCTTACCCCGTGCCAGATAAATCTCAGTGCTTGAGGATGAGAGGCATTTATACCTCGTGCATATATAACCTTTATGGTTGGGAGGAATTTCTACCCCATGCCAGCTATAGTGATTGAGGATGAGAGTCATTTATACCTCGTGCCCATATAACCTTTACAGGTGGGAGGCATTTCTACCCCACGCCAATTAAAGTTCTTGTGGACGAGAGGCATTCATACCTCAGGCCACTGATAATTTTATGTGTGGGAGAAGCATGGACGAGGGTCATGTTTACCTCATGCCAGTGATAACCTATATCTCTGTACTTATATATCTGGTGATTGTTCAGAATACCACCCATGATCTGAAGCAGTTAGACCCACCAAGTGTCCTTCAGAACCTGATTAGGATGGTTGTTTAGTTACTTTTCTTTACTTACTTGCAGTCTATTACTCACTTTGCTTGCGAACACTTATTTGGATTACACGTAGGCATTGTTGGTGGTGTCCTACTGAGACTTCTCTCACACCCTACCTGGGCAGCCTCCTGGGCACCCATGTAGACTTTACTATTGTAGGTACTATTAGGGGCAAAGGCCCAGCTTCAGGTTTTTGATACTTGTATGTTCTTGCGGGATATCCAGAGCGGAGAATCGAGCTTCGCTAGAGATGCTCGTGGAATACTTTTGTTCTTTTTGTATTATTTTATAGCATACTTGTATTCTATTTCTATTATACTAGCATGCCATGCATACATTTTGTATCAGATACTGCCCATGTGTATTTGGAATATTTATTAGGGTTTTCCTTACTTCTATGGTTTGGTTGTGGGTTTCCCCTTTTCACCTGCTTGTCCATTGGTTGTACTTCTGCTGTCTGTATAACTTTGCTGCTATTCTGCTGCATACTCTAACATGGGGGTACAGTCTCCCCACTAACATACCATTACACCCTTGCTGCTAGTCGGCAGCCCCTGGCCTATGGGGAGACGAGCCATGGGTCATGTGGCCAACTAGGCTCGGGGCTCGGGTTGAGGGGCAGCCGTGTCCAGGACATCACAATAGCATTAACCCAAGAGGTTTGACTGAGTAAAACATACCAAGACACAAGAATAATTAATATATGATTTATGGTCTTTGAATCATCTTTCTTAATTTCAGGGTTGCAACATCATAGATTGTTCGTCATTCCAACATCGTATGAGGGAGATATGTCGGATGCATGATCCCGTAATAATAATAATAATATTATTATTATTATTATTATTGATTATTTCAGGGACCCGATCAACAAAGAATAATTTAACATCTCACATTAGACTTAAATAGATCTTATTAATGACAGGATCACATCGCCACTGACGAGAAGTCAAATGGACATCGCACGCGGGAGTTATGGCGGGTCGAAGATTTAATAATATTATTAAATCAATTAATTCATGAGTGTTTCGGGTACCCGATCCAAAAACCCGAAAAATAAATCCAATATTGGACTTATATATTTTGTCTTGATGTCTGGGTCACAATGTTACTGACGGTTCGTGAAACCGAGGTCACACGAGGAAGATACCATCAAAATTCAGTTTTCCCAATGAAAATAATACTTACGTTATTATATTATTATTATATTTAATTTAATTTAATTTAATTTGTTAAATTCTCACATTAAAAATCCATGCACAAAATCTCCCCAATTTGGTGAGCATCACCCCATTCCACCTTCATTGATTTCCTTTTTAACTTATTTATTTTATTACTTTAAATTTTAAATCATTATTTCCTTTAAACTCTTTCTCTCTCCAATATCTTTCTCTCTTCCACAATTCCCTCACGCTCCAACAAAAGTGGCGCCTCCCCTTGATTGACTCCTCTTTTAACTTATTTATTTTATTTTAACATTATTGACATTAATAACATAATTATTATAAAAAGTGAATAAATGTTCTATCACTCACACACAACTTTATTTCCACGCCTCCTCTTTCCCCCAATGCACTAATTGTGTGTGGCGCCCAACTCCACACTCAATTAAATGATATTATTGATAAAACTAATAATAATAAAATCCATCTTTAATGTTGTAATTTAATCCCATTAAATTAGTTTACCATGGTTATTCTCATATTAAGTTAAAACCATTCCATTTAATTAATCACACACTAAAATCGGCCATTACCATTTATTATTTATTATAATAGTAATAAATCCTCTTTCAATTTCATCAACGGGTAGCCATCATTATAAATAATTATTATTATTATTATTTAAACCCATTATTATCTTATAATTACTCCCTCTCTCCCATCAATTAAATACTTCTCCCATGAAGCTAACGCGACCTCTTCCTACCCACAAAATTTCAAAAAAGTAATGTACCAGAGTGGTTCAGCCCATTACATTAGGACCATAACTCTCTGTGGGATGATATTACTAGAAATTGATCATTTTAATTTTAATTTTTCAATTTATTATTATTATAAATAATCTAATGGAATATTTTTAACAAAAAATAATAATAATTAAATTTAGAAACTTTTACCATTAATATGAAATTGAAAAAAATATTAAAAAATTTGAATTAAAATAAATTATTTTACCATAAATAATATTGAACTCTAAAATTTATGGTACACATCATTAAATAAAAAATTATATCCTTTTATGATTTTTATAATCATTTATTTTACCATCACACCCATTTCATAAACAATATTCATCAATGATGAAATATATATGATTTATAATTGATCACTGAAAAATATAAATAAATATAAATAATAATTAATTTTTCATTATAGGAAAAATAAAACATTATATTATTTATAAAAATTTATATATCCATTTTTTGAAATTATAATCAATGTTGTAATGTAATATATTTAAAAGGAATATTTTTAAATAAGTAATATAAAAATAATTTTGATGGAAAATTGAACAATATTGTGATAACTTGAAATATTGGATGATTTGATCCAAACCCCACTAATCCAATATATATATTATAGTTTTCATGATCATTTTTAATCTATAGAATAATTTTTTTAACAGTAGTATGTATTAATACCCTTAATGGGGTGGAAAATATTTAGTTCCATAAAAATACAAATTGAAATAAAAATCCTATGAGGGATTAATTAAAAAATTTGAACATCTTGATAAAAAATATGGGAATTTATTTCAATATCCTCTTCATTATATTTCATTAAATAAATTATCTTATAATTTATAATATAGAGTGATAATTGTTATAGAAAAATGAGTTTTTTAAACAATAATGAACATATGAAAAAGATGGTATGTATATGATTCAAATGTAAAAAAAATATTATATAAATAAAGATGTATTACATAACTCTAAGACAAAATTATAATCACACTAACATATTTTATTTTGAATTCTTGATGTTTTTAAAATAAAATATATCATTCACCACTTAATGGAAAAATAAATTTTTTCATAAAAATACCTTAAATTTACCGAAATATTAATTTTATATGATTATTTCAAAAACCTGAAATTAATATGTGTTCAAGAAACTATTTATAATATTCCATCACAATAATTAATTAAAATATTCATATGAAAACATAATTTTTAAGAATACAATACCATTAAAAAATGAGGTAGTTATTTCCAATGAATAAATTTATAAAAATTTATGATGTGAAACAAATATTATTATTTCCCTTAATTATTTAATTATTATTCATTTATCTTGATTATATATAATTTTTATAATGGTAAAATATAAACTATAATATTTTTTATATCCAAATTCACTTTAAGATCTGTGTTGGGTTTTATGAAAATAATTAATAACAGTGTTATCTTTAATCAATGTTATATTAAATTGTAATATAACATTTAATATTACTTTAGAACGACTGAAATTTGAATTATGGATTAATAATATTGAAATATATTTTAATTCCCTCAATTAGGGGAGAATTACAATTTCATATTTGGTGTTCATCGTTTGGAAGGTAATGTTGACCAATAGGGAAATATTATAGGCAATATTATTTAAACTAGAGGAATTTGATATCATGATGATTGATTATTTTAATGGAGTGTTATTCAATAATTATTTCCACTAAATAAATAACACTATTATATAATGAGAACCCGTATAATTGAGAAAATAATAAATAGGACAATATTAGATTATTGGAGGAAAACATCTTGAGACTGAAATGGTGTTCCATAATGACTATTTATAGGCATGAATGGAATATTAATATTTATTATGGATTTCATCGACAAAGGTTATGTGATATTATATTCTAAATACAATATTAAATAAAATATATGAACAATATGAGTTTATATTTATCTCATTAACACTTATCAATTCCATGACTATCATGAATAATATTATTAGTATGTTATATAGATATTACCTAGAATAATTTCTGGTAGTATTTATATACCATATAATTATATATTCCAAAAAAAACATATATATGATGAATGAGATAAAATATTCCAATACCTAGAAATTTTAATTCTACCAAATAAAATATAACATTATGGGGTCATGTCATCACAATGAATGGTATATTTATGGATTAATTAACGAACAATTATATAGAGAATTGGCTAACACTGACCACCCTGCATGTAAAATGAATATTTCATGGGGGATAAGTATATTTCATATTATTTTTTAGGATGTTATCACATATATTATACACATTTACCATATTGAAATGGGACCGAATTTTGTTCCCGTGAGTGGAAGAATATGAGGAATTATTTATAGAAGTGACATAATATTTGGTCACCACACCATTTCATTCATTATCATATTTTGTTGTAGGATTTTTTATTTATAGATATTCATTAAAAAAATATTCATTGTATTCTGATGAAAAATTAAAATTTAATTCTTTATGGAACCTAGTAATTATTGAAGAATATATAAAAAATAAATACACATGATTATGAATATTTTATGGTGATAATTATATAGAAAATATTGGCATCATAATTATTAAGGTTATATGTCTGATCTATATATTAATCACAAGATCCTTAAATTTTTATCCACTCTGGTGGATTTAAACATACAATAATGAATATGGTTGTACATGATTAAATATTATTAATTACAAGTTTTTATCACCATTTAATGATAACCAATGTGGAAAATGGTATTAGTAAAAAAATATGAAATTTTATCAAAGATGGTGACTGAAAAATATTGAATAATATTTAATTTGTAGTGGTTTAAACATGTTCTCAAAATGAGAGTCTATAATTAATTTTGTAACCAATATATTAATAAACAATCACTTTATATTATTAACAATGAATCATTGAATGATGATATAGAGAGTACATTTTTTATATGGATGTATTCTTATGTAATATAGATAACACATTCATTATTAGGAGATCATCCAAAAACGTATTGAGTTGTGACATTTATATGATATAGGGTGTATTATGAATAATTACATACAGATATTTCTCCATATAAATATTTCTTCTGGTAATTCACACATCATCTCTTTTGACTAGGTTCACTATTTCTTAACTCTCTAAAACAACAATCATCGATATATATATATAATAAATTCCCACTTCACGACAACCAAAAATATCTTGCATTAGGTAACAGTACATACATATTCCTCAGTGATAGAAATATAAGGAGTTAAACGATGATGCTTTGGTCATTCTCAATATATAGAAAATAGATTTAATTTCCCGCTATAATTTTTTCTCCACTAACCAACATGCCCACATATATTTGGCATGTGGGAAGGCTACATGGATTAACATTATAATGTATTTCATATATGGATTACATTATTTCCTTGATTTTATTTATATATATTTATAAATAATAATTAATAAATCTATGATTTAACACATTATATATTACTCAAATTGATGGTATTTCTGAGAATAAATTTATAACTATATATGATATAATGATTTCCAAATATATGGATGTCTAATGATTTTTAGATTATCAAATCAAATTGGTTTTGTTGTCATTTAAAAATTGATTCCATTATATCATTAATATGGAACTCTATGATGATATGTATTTTATGAGATGTGGGACTCTATCATAGAGTTATGATGTTTACACATGGATGTCGATAGTTCCTAACCTAGTCCATGAAATAATGGTGAAGGTTGTGACCATTATGTAGTATAGGAATGTGGAAAAATATTAATAGAATATTTATTCATATATTATTATAAAATATATATAGTTTCAAGTTGGTGATACAGTATTTCTATAAATATACCCTTCAGAATGGGTAATTAAAATAAGAAGGATGTGGAAGATGAACAATTAGAAATTTAGCTCTATCAAGAACAATGATCCTATAATTGACATTATTTATCTACAATAATCCTCCTTCTTATTTATATAATGTTCATGATTTCTATCATATACCATTTTACTGAAATTACATACTATTTCCATCACATGTTACAAAATCAAAATATATGATACTTGTATATGAAAACTCCTATGAAGAATAACCCATGGAGGCTATGAATGGATGTGATATGGATTAGTTAGATGAGAACCCTCATATAATCCTTATTATATTAATAAACCATATGAGTGAGGAGGATAAAATGGATCATGAGGTTTTAATGTGGGGAAATTACATAAATATTTTGTATTCTTTCTAATAAAATCTATTAAGTGAAAATATTTTCCTGGGGGTAGAATATAACGACCCATACATCAAACACATAATGAAATAATTTGTTTTCTAAGATATAGTAGATGTTAAATACAATGAAAATGAACCATAAAATAATATGCATAAGTTATTTTTAAATATTTCATATAATATATTATAGTAAAACATAAATTTTTTTCCATTAACTGAATAATAAATAATATTAAATAATACTAAAACGTGCAACAATCATTAAAATGGGTTCCCTTTATATTTTATAGTCCTTAAATAAATAAACATGAATTTTTAAGATATTAATATAATAGAAAAAAACATAATTTAAAACTCCTCCCATTAATATTTAATTATTAATGACTTTATAATTTTTTCTTATGTGATTGTTTTTTGTTTGAAAAATATTATTTTTTAGAGGTTTTATATTTTATTATTTTAAACTATGAATGAATAACATAGAAGATTAATAAAATATTATATATAATAAAATATTTATTTGAGGATTTAACTTAATTATTTTAATATAACTCTTGGGCCCATTCATATTACGTCCATCATTTAATGAACTTGTTTAAAATGTATGTATAATATAAAATGACTCCAGTATCCTCTATAAATGATGTATTTTAATGGTGGGAATCAGATTTTTAGATCCATGGAATATTAAAATCATTTATTATAATTTAATACATAATTATGTTTCATAATAATAATAAATAATAAAAATATTAACATAAAAATAAATATAAATATAAGAAAACTCATTTTTCTAAAAATATTATTCACTTGATAATGTATGTTTATTTTGAAAGTAATTATTCATACATTAATAAAAATGATATGATAAAATGACTATACAGTATAAATTTTTAAAAATAATTTTTATTAAATTATTCAATTTTAATTTTAGTTATCAATATTATTCTTTACAGTTAAGAAATAGTTACCCCTATAAAATATTAAATGTCAAAAACATCATCAAAAACGGAAAAAAAGATGAAACAAGTATAAAAAATTCTGTGATATTATTTTCAAGATAATATTTTCTAAAAATTAAAACCATTTCACATTTGATATATTTAACATTTAATAGTTTCATGAAATTATTAAATATTATTAATATTTCCAAATTCACCCCATTCTTATCTTATAAAAGTATATCACATATACCATTTTAGTAATCCAATCCTAATTTAAAAGGTATTTGAATGACTACACATATTAAAAATATATGAATTCATTTAAATTTCCAAATTCCCATATTCCCCACAAAATCTATAAAGTCCCTCAAATATAAATACATCATCAAGTGGTAGTACATGGTCTCAGTGTAGGTGTCCCATATATCATAATATTTATTTCATTCTTATTCACTTATGAAAATCCAAAATATAATATATTTAATACTTCCTCATTATTAATGTTTTAAATGGAATTATAGTATTTGAAAACCCACTATTTATTAACTTCATTATGATAGGAAAAACATCAATTGTTATTAGTGGGCATGTGTGTGTGTGTGTGTAAATTTCAACATCCCCAACATAATTCAATAGGTTTTTCATCACCATCCCTCACATGTGGTCCAAAAGATGAAAATGGTAAATAATTATGAAATATATATAGTATTTATGGTCATAAATGTATCACTTACTATTCCAATTTCATCACTCTCACTCATTGGTTTATGGAAATTATAATTGTTCATTTTTCTGACCACCACCACCATAAATGATCATGATTAATTTTTCCTTACAAAAAATCATGGAGGATTTTAGTTAATATTATATAGAAAATCATATATATATATATATATAACTAATCAATAGCAATAATATGGTTATTATTGGATGAAAAAATATATAAATACGGTTATAAACAAATAATTCAATATAAGTAAAAAATACAAATACAGATTAATTTCCATCATATATTTAATGATATGAAACTAAAACCCCCATATAATAGTATTATGTAAATACATATCATCATATAAGATCATATAAAACAAATTATATGTGTTTTAATATCTATATTATGTAAAAAATAAATATGGATTTAGATTTGTAATCATTTCTTAAAATAGTCAATATTACTAACATCCCACATTGAAATGATGTAAGGATAATTGAATTCATGAAGTGAATTGTTAATAATGAATTATATAAAAAAATGCAATGAATATTGAAATAGGTAATTAATATTTTTATCTTCATGATAAATGAGATTTAAAAAACATAAACTACTATGTAAATATAATATATTTCATAACTCAAACACTTTTTATTGAGTTATAATGTTTAATATTTTAACTCCCTTTTTATAAAAATTAACTATAATATTTTGTTCTATTTCTAAATCTATGGAAAAAGTGATTCTGGAAAAAAAATTATTTTACTAATAATTAATAAATTTTTCATATAAATAAAATAGTATATTTAAAAATTTACCTTACTATATAGGTTTTACAATGATCAATATAATGTTGTTTCACAAAAAAATCATAAAATTTCATTATTTTCAAAATTTGCATCCTCAGATGGGGTTATGTTCCATGATTCCCCCTATGTTATTCACTTTTTATTTCATTATATTGGGTTTTCATGAATTTCATATCAAATTATTTTATTAATGATTTTAATTGGATGTTTTAGATGATTATATTATTTTATAGATTCTAATTTAAATTAAATTATTTCCCAATGTAAGTGGTTTAAACCCCATTTTTTAAATGGGACCTTTATATATATATATATAGAAATTTCATGAGGCCAATTTTTCATTTAATTTGATATTTTATGATGTTATATTACTTTCCTCATGTGAAATTTAAATGTATATTTTATACCATGGGTAAGACATATATCTCTCCCTTAAAAATTGGGTAAAATATTTTATCTCATGAGATAGAAATTTAAAATGAATGTGTTATCATCTAGATAGGTTCCAAAAGGGTTTGGGTCCTGGAATATATCCCTATTATAAATTTTATGAACCAGTATTTTGGATGATAGCTAGATACAAAATGATATGATATCAAATTTTTATGGTTATGACTATTTCTTTCATATATTCCATAGAACATGTTATATAATACATATTTTATTTCACTCATAGAATAGTAATTGTGTTAAAAAAAATTATGACATGGTTTATTTTAATGAATTTATGTAAAAAATATTTTTTATATGATTATTAATTAAATATATTTTATTATGGATGTTTTACAATATGATTATAACATGAACATTATTTAATTTGATATGTCACCACTTATTGATCATTTAGTCTAACCATTTTATATATTCCCCTCCTTGAGGAATGAAAATTAATTTTTCACATATAATATCATTGAGTATGTTTTTTAGGGTGAAATTTTCACATCATCTATGATTTATGGTCTTTTCCTATATTATCAAATACACAAAACTATTAGCTAGATGGTGCTCATACTATTTGTGAATGAAATAGTTAAACCATGGAATCAATGAATATTTTTTGTTTCTTTATCCCAGTTCACAATAAGATGTGGACAAACATAATGAAATTTGGGGTATTCTATATAAATAAATTATCCTATTTTTCCATAATAAAAAATTACTGAGTCATTTCCACAAATAATTTTTCATAAAAAATCATGGATTAAAAAAAATTATAATAATCTATGTAATTTATTCATATAATATATCCTTAATGGTACATTCCAAAACATTCCTTGTCATTCTATTACCTATGTATGTGGAAACCCACAATATATTCTTCTAGAGTTTTGATAATAATTATGATCCCCTCAATCATTATAACCCACTAATAAGATTCTTGGGGCCCCTTTTATCGTATAAAAATTCGGCATTATACCTACTAAATTATGATACCTAAGACAATATTTTCCCATAGTTTCTAACACCCACTAAACTCATAGTTCTATGTTTTTGGTAATCTGGCCCCACCATTAAGGAATCTACTAGAGGGACCACATGTGGATATTATCTCACAGATTCCTCACAATAATTCTGAAAACTAAATCTTGGAGTAATTTTATATTAAACTGAATTGATGTAATCTAATAATCTTATTGTTTAATAATCAAAATAAAATACATACTTTATGTATCTAGACATGTTCCTATAAATAAATATTATATCATAAAATTACATACTAAATGATACAATGACAAAAAAATTAATAAATAACATTTGAATCTAAATAGACAATGCATTATTTAAATTAAAATAACCTCAAAACCCATGATTATAATGAATTAAAACCAATTTCTACTCGAATTATCATATATTACATGAAAAAGATATGACAGATTTAACACCCCATTATAATTTTTAGGTACATAATTGTATATTTTTTTAATCATCCTTGTTTCATGGAATTCTAAATCATCTCAAGGATAAAGATTCATTTATAAAGAAAATGAAATATTGTTCTTAGATATATTTTAATTTTAATTAATGTGGTCCATATATAAATATGGTAAATAAATTGATGTTTTATTCCCATGTTAAGCAAACATCCCTTGGTCATTTGTATTATCCATCTATAATCCTCTTATTTCATTATTCTTCTAGGTGATTGCTCATGAAGTGAAGGTATTAAAGTCAGTGTAATGTTTGCTGCTTAGGTGATATAGAACAACTTCGTGGAGTAATGGGTTTGCATGATTTGTGAATGGTTCATGTTATGGAATATAAAAAAATTAAATAAAAATGAAATGGGATTATCGGTGTACCTATCGATTGTGGATTAACTAACATGTAATGGGATTTCATGCAATTTAATCCATGTTGGTTTGGAATATAGAGTTGTGTAGAGATAATTTTCATTTCACTCTTCCATATAGGGTACCTATTTCAACCTCTATGATCCATGGGAATTTTTTTCCCTCCACTCCATTCGAGTCACATCATTCAAATATTGATCATCTTTGAGGTTCAGATTCATCTCCCAATTTATGAATTCCTTTTTTTAATCTATTATTTTTTTGTGGATAACATGTTAACTATTTTTTTATAATTTGTATTGTATAGTCTTTATATCAATCTATTGAGGGTTCATGCAATGTCAAACCTTTCGAATGTGTATCCCAAAATTTCTAATCATCATTATTGAAGGCATATGTGGTCATACCATTTTATGTTAGATATTTCAATATAATGTCTGAATTTTTTTAATTTAATTTATTTATTGTTATGTACCTTTCATTTGTTAATTTATATAATGGGATCAATGTTTTTAAATTAATATTTTTTAAATTAAAATGTTTTATAATTTTTTAAATAAATATGTATTTTCATTATATGGAAATTCATTTTTAAAAATAATAAATGTTTTTAAAATCATTGAAAAATGTTTTATAAATTATTTTTCATGTTTTTAAATTTTAAATTTTAAATTGGAACATTTTTTACCTTAGTAGCATCATGAAATATGTAAATGTTTCAAATTTACTTTTTTTAGAACTATAAGGTACAATTTTGGATATAGATAGACTATGAAATGCCCCTATTTTTGTCAGATCTAGCTTTATGCTAGTCTAGGATATTGAGTTTTTATATTAATTATCATGTAGGCTGGTGATATATATTTATTTATTATTCATTACTATTTATTTTTCAAATGTTCATTTTTAACTTGGATTATTACTCACGTGTTTTTATATGATGTTATGTCACGCATATTTGTGTGATATATTATTTCATGGATATGAGTTTACTTTCTTACCCATTTATTCCTATATATGATTTCTTGTATTATGATATATAATTCTTATATTTATCTTTTGAAAATATGAAATGAATAAATGAAACAATGTGTAAAAATTTTTACCATTGAATTGATAATATTAAAATGATATGAAAAATAAATTTTTTTGTATATATATGCTTGTCAAATTTATTATATTAGAAATTTTTTAGTCTAAATGGTTGTATATTACTATGATTGTTTTACACCATATTTTTATAATTCGTTTGTTTTATATGTGGAACTGAAGGATAAATATATTGGGAAAGAAATCATATTGTTTTCAGCTTTTCTCTTTATCTATCCCATAAATTCATGATTGTTTAGAGGGAAATTTTGGAGACATGAATTGTAATGGCTCAGACCTCTCCAGTCCATTACATTGTGAAAATGTAGTGTCAGAGGTTTTCTGGGAGGTTAGGGTGACTTGGGGGTGTGTTGGGTGAATCTTTTAAGGAAGACTAAAGGGCAATAGATTTCCCATGGGCGGCGCATGGTTTGTCTAAACCGTGCGGCCCAACCGTGCAACGTTGGTCTTGGAGAGAGTGGCTAACGCACGGTTAGCGCATGATTTTTCTAACCGTGTGGTATAACTGTATGAGGAGTGTTTGATGATGGAGTAGCGACCACACGGTTAGTGCACGGTTTGTGTATTTGTGCAAGAAAACCATGCGGGCACTTAAATTATATCCTATAATTGTGGATCTCAACTATTTCACATCTAACTTGCCCGTTTAAGCCCCTAAGCGGCCATAACTTGGTATTACCTTTCCTTGAAGGTAGGATAACCACTCCCAAGCGATTTTCAAGTGATATGAGGGCTTCTTTTGGCAAATCAAAGGCGGTTTCATGAGGTATGTGATCATTCTCATTTGGTTTCTTAGATCTACCTAGATCTACTACTCCTCATCTCTCGGTTTCTTAGATCTACTCCGGTTATTGGTATATCTAAGTGTGTCAATGCCAATTATGGTTAGATATAGTCTTGATCTTTCTAGGAGAAGAGATCTAAGGAGGATTCATGGAGTATCAACTCGACTTTCTTTTGCGTTCTTTGTATGTTGGGGTTTTCATCAAAAACCATGGAGGCAGGGGATTCGTTGCTTCTCTTTATTTTACGTGCAACTGTATTGTTAGAATTTTAATCCCACTGGATGAAAATGGAATTGACATAATAAATATTTGGAACCGGATAATGAAATAGTATCGACCGTATGATATTACCTATTGTTTTTCTAGATAGTGTGATATCTATGATTTCATTTCTTAGTTGTTGTTCTTGATGGAATCAGTAAAGAACATAAATCAGGATTAATTGATAATTGTTTAGATAATGATAAAGAGGATTGAAAATGTAACTGGTTCTTATGGTAATTTTATGTTAATAAAATTGGCGTAGTAAGCATGTTTAATCAATTTTGATAGCTTACTAGATAGGTTTCCCGATGTTGGAACCGATGGATTATAAATCTGTTAGTTCAAGATGGAGTAAAGAATTTGATTGTTTCATAATTCTTTGAAGGGTTCTGAGTTACCCTCTTTATTGTTGAAGGGCCATAGCCCAATTGATGTGATGGTTGTCTTTCCTGCTGGTTTTGTTGAGACATGGCCCTAGAGGGGTGTTGTGATATGTGGGGGCATAGAGGGATTTTGGTTGTGGTAGAGGATGATTCCTAGAGTGGCGGAATGCATCAGTTTATGTATGTCGGTTTTGGGGAAGACACGAGGGATGGTCGAATTGGATGGATGTGATTGTTGGATGTTTGCAATTTCTTTTGGTTGATTTCCTTCTTTACTTTTCACCACTTCTCAAGGAATCTGTTCTTACTTACCCTTCTACCGAAAGAGGTGAAGACATGTGGGGTATGCCACATGCTTTCCGTGTTTAGCTTCTCCAGGGAGGATTGGTCTAAACTCTTTCTATAGGTGGAAAATACTCGATGGGTAGTACATATAGTCACCATGTTGAGCCCCTTGTGTTAGAAGCATAGAATGCTTTTCTAGAATTCCTAGGGAATATGGGAAAGTGTTTTTGTAATGAATGTTTGAATAAATGGTGTCAACCCATGGAGATGGAGTTGCAGGAACATAATGATGGGGTCGTAATATTTTGAAGGATCAGTTGACATTGGGTGTGATTATAATGAAACTTAATGTGGAATTGTTCATGGTTAATTAATGTTTAATGAATTAATTAACGTAAAGTGAAACTGATAAAAATGGAATGATAATTTCTAATAAAGTTCCTTAAATGGTTGTGTGCTTATAGGATACCTAGTCATAGAAGTGGCGGCCTGGAGTCCAAGAGACATTAGCTGCAGTTGTTTCTAATACTAGGATATTCCCATAGTGTGTTTTTGAGTTATAGTATATTTTGTACTTTTGTGGTTCTATACGCTACCACACCCTGTCAGTAAGGGTGACTGACACCCTGGGGATTCTGAGCCATGGGGGTGTTTTCCCAAACATCTTGGTTGGAGGATGAATGGATGACTACCCCCATTGGCCCCGCTCTCTTCTCTTGGTAGATACTTCTTCCACAAGGAAAATGGATTAGTTTTCCTCAAATATGTTTGTAGAGAGCTATAATGGCTTGTGGTTATTCACACACAAATATTCTGGATATAGTATCATATGGACTACTATTGGTGTAATGTGTATTGGCATTGATGGTTTGAGGATCCTTACTCGGTGCATGGGTTTTAATGGCTTGAGGTATAATACCTGACATATGATACACGTTATGCGAGCTGTTGTGGCTCCTAGAAACTACATGGTTTCTTTTGGTAGTGAGGATGGTGTGGTGCTTCACCCAGGTGTCTGTGGGCAAGCCATTGTGTTGAATGAGGTGCAGATAGTGGTGCTTCACCCAGGTGTCTGCAGGAAAGCCTTTTTGGAGAGAGATTCTTAGGACGTGCAATGTTGGGGATAAGCAGAAAACCAGTGGGTAAGTAGTAGTGAGGTACCCTTGATATTATTTACTATATTCTATATTCTTTTATGTGTTACTTGGTGAAAGTATCCATGGTGATGTTGGGAACTTAGGATACTTGTTTAGGTGAATAGTTAGTGTCACTTGTTGATCACTATGTTTTAGCATTCTTTCTTTACTTTTTCACAAGAGGCATCGGGGGAGGATCCTACTAAGTATGCTGTTATACTCACCCTAGGTATATATAAACTATTTTTCAGATCACTTGGAGAAGGTTGGAGATCAAGCTGGTTTCTACTAGCTTTGGGTTGCAGGGGCTGTTCGGGCTTGTGGTTGCAGTTGTTTTACTTTCTTTTGGGTACTTCTAGTTTTTCCTCTTTTAGTTATAGTACTTTTTCATGACATTCCACTTGTGCACTTGGGTTTATTTTATATTTCCAGTTCTGAGTTGGAGTTGATTGGTTTCTATCTTATCTCTCTCTTCTGCACGTGTTCTATTAGAAGGTAATGCCTCCCATTTGTGTGTTACTATACCCTCGATGCTAGTCCCCAACTCGGAGCCTACTGGAGGCAGGACTTGAGGGTCATTATCTCCCTTCTCACATTGTTGGCCCTAGAGGGGTACTCTTTGTGGGGAGGGGGTCGTGAAAAATTGGTATCAGTGGTTAGGTTGAGGGATAGGATGGAGCTTAAAATTAGGCATGGGTGAGGTTGCATGGGTTGGTAGGGAAATGGTGTCATTCATGTTTAGAAAGTGAGGTAAACAATGGAGACCGGCTGGGACATAGGTGTTTAGGGCCCCCTATGATATGATATACGGACCATTAAGTTTACAAAGTCTACTAAACAATGTTATACTAATTTTAGGGTAGAGCCCTAGGAAAGGATCAGGCATCATTATTCTTTGTGCCTCTATTTGAATGGGTAGACCTTGGGATAAGTTAACTATTATGAATAAAACAAAACAATAAATTAATTAATGTTGAGTCTTCTATATTCCAGGTTTATGAGGACTAACGGTTTGTTATTTTATAGATATGGATCCAGGTTGACGTCTTCCTCAGGTTTTCATAGAAAATGTCCAGAGGGATTTTCCAACAGATTTCCCCAGGGAAGAGGTTGACTACGAAGACACTTGGAGGAAGACACTCTGAGAGTTTCAGCGCCAAAATTTTCAGAAGTATGAGGGCTCTGTTTCAGATGCAATCACGAAAAACTGGATAGAGGAGGTTGATATCGGCTTTAGTTCGATCTGTGCTCGGAAGGGGCACTGAGTTTCCTTAGCTGTGACGATGCTACGTGGAGCAGTGAGGCAGTGGTGGTTCTTGTTCCTCAGGGACCATGAGGAATCAGCAATCTCATTGGAGGAGTTCAGAGACAAGTTTAGAGTCGAGTTCCATTCTTTGACTACGAAGGAATCTAGTCACTGGGATCTTTTTCATTCAGTCGGGGGTAGGTCCTAGCCATTCACATCTCATTTCTCCAAAGGAATCAACTCTCAAGACTATACCAAGGGATCAAACTCTCATTTTTTATTTGGTGTTTGTGGCCATCAGCATCGGGAGTTCCTGAACTTTCAGAGTGGTCATTGTGCACCAGGCACTATGCTCTAGGTTCCTCTGTTGAGGCAGTTCCAGCCGAGGAAGCAGCTGCCAGTTGCACCAGGTTTAGATCAGCAGAGTGTAGATGGGGCAGGCAGAGGACAACCCCATGATGCTCCCCGTCCTTAGAGAGTAGAGAACGTCCATGGTGGTGGTCGTTATCAGGTTCAGAGAGGACATGGATGAGGTCGTGTTCAGTTTCATGCCCTAGCGTTTCCAGCACCATGTGAGATAGATGTCATTCGAGGTACCCATTGTTTGTTTTCTACCTTAGTGTATGCCTTTTTTGATTCCGAAGTGACACACATCTTCATTCACTTACCCTTTTTCATTCTTTGGGACTTGAGGTAGAGAGGCTTCCAGTGCCCTTGGATTTTACTACGCTAGTTGGAGGTCAAGCCGACTTGTTTGAAGTATGTAGTGGTTGTGAGCTAGTGTTGGGGAAACACCGCTCTTTGGGAGATTTCCTATGTTTATGAATACAACCATACGATGTCATCCTCGGCATGTATTTGTTGTATTATGTGCAGTATATCGTGGATTTCTTCCGGAAGAAGGTCATTTTCTTTGGTGCAGATGGACAACAAGTGGTGTTTTTTGGTGAATGGGATCCTCGGATGGGCCATAGGTGCATCCCATCATTATCGTCCATGATGACTGAGATAATGATGAGTTCGTCAGAGGTTCAGCAGTGGCATTTCCTAGGGTCATAGAGGAGTACCCTAATGTATTTCCATAAGTTTTTGTAGCATTACCCCCTCGACAAGAGATCATGTTTGGGATCGAGCTACAACCATGAGCGTCTCCTATTTCTATGTCTCCATATACGATGGCCCCTTCTGAGTTGTGAGAGCTGCATATATAGATTGATGGTCTGTTATAGTGTGGTTTTGTTTGGCCAAGAGTGTCACCGTGGCGTGAACCAGTTGTGTTCGTGATGAATTATGACGACATTTTGTGGTTTTGTGTCGATTATCATCACTTGAATAAAGTCACAATAAATAATCGATATCCTCTTACATGGATTAATGATTTATTCGATCAACTGAAGGGTGCTAGTTGGTTTTCAAAGATTGACATGTGGTCAGGATATCATCAGATGCGTGAGAAGGATGAGGATATTCTGAAGACTTCTTTCTGTTGATGTCATAGGCATTATGAGTTCGTTGTAATGTCGTTTGGCATGATGAATGCTCCAACTCTATTCCTAGGATTTATGAATGTTGTGTTCCATGAGTTCTTTGACAATTTCATGGTAGTTTTCATCGATGAAATCCTTGTGTACTAAAAATCTGAAGAGGAGCATTTGCGCCATCTACAAGATGATTTGGGAGTTCTTCGTCGACAACAGCTATTTGTGAAGTTGTAGAAGTGTGTGTTTTGGACTCTAGAAGTCCGTTTCTTGGGTAATGTTGTGTCCCAATAGGGACTTGTTGTGGATCCATCGAAGATAGAAGCATTTGTGTCTTGGGCATACCCCAAGATAGTTTCAGAAGTGTGAAGTTTCCTTGGTCTCACAGGCTATTACAGGAGGTTCGTAACCAATTTCTCACGAGTTGCAGCTCCTCTGACGGCTTTGAATAGGAAGTATAAGGCATTCATACAGACTGATCAATGCCAGACAGCTTTCTATTATCTAAAGGAGAATTTAATATGTGCTCCAGTCCATTGTCTTCCAGTTGACGTAGTTCAGTTTGATGTTTTCTACGATGCTTCGCATCTGGGGTTAGGTTGTGTTGTCAAGCACTAGAGATCAGTTGTTTCTTATGTTTTTTGGTAGTTATTTCCCCATGAACTCAACTATTCCACCCATGATCTTGTGTTGGCAGCTGTGGTGTTCACTCTAAAGTTGCGGAGACATTACCTCATCGGTGTGTGCTTTGTGGTTTTCACTGATCATAAGGTTTTGAGCTATTTATTCTCCCTATGTGACTTGAACTTACAACAGCATGGGTGGATGAAGTTCTTGTAGGAATACGACATCGAAATATCGTATACACCTGGAAAGGGGAATGTTGTAGCTGATGCAAGGAGTACAAACTCATGTAGTGATGTTGTGCGAGAATCAGGTGATTCTGGGAGAGTAATGGAAGAATTGTCAGCATTACATCTTAATATGGGAGAATTTTGGGGTAGAGGTTTTCTTGTTCAGATGACGGTACATTCTTCCATGGTGGAGAAGTTGGAAGAGTCCTAGTTGGGGGTCTTGAGGTGGTGGTCTGGAGAGACCGAGTTGTTTCTGGTGAAGCCCCTGATGGTTGGTCTGAGGACGAACAACACCGAGTGTTGTATCATGGAAGGCTATTGGTTCCCTTGATGATGCACAAGACAGTTCTCAGAGAGTTCCATAGTATTCACTTAGTAGTACATCCGGGTGTGACAAGGATGTACCGATCCTTGAGGAGTTTGTTTTGGTGGCCTGGAATAAAGCGTACAGTTGCAGAGTTTGTGTCTCGATGAGTAGTATTCTAGAAGGTGAAGGTCGAACACCGTGTTCCAGGTCGTCTTCTCAAGACATCAAAGATTCCTCAGTGGAAGTGGTAGGACATCTCAATGGACTTCGTTTCTGGTTTACCTCGACCTCCAGGAGGACATGATTTTATTTTGGTGGTAGTGGATCGTTTTAAAAAATTGGCCCACTTTATAGTAATCATGGAGTTAAGCTCGGTGGAAGTTTTATCAAGGTAGTTTTTAGAGGAGGTGGTGAGACTTCATGGAGTCCCTAGGATGATCATTTCTCATCGATAACCTTGTTTTACCTCCAGAGTGGGGAGAGGCCTCCAACATGCTTTCGGTTTTCAACTATAAGTTAGCACTCCTTTTCATCCTCAAATGGATGGTCAGAAAGAGTGAACCATCCATACTCTTGAAGACATGTTACGTTCTTGTGTTCTTGATTTCAGAGGTTCGTGGATGAGGCACATACCCTTGGTGGAGTGCGCTTACAATAATAGTTTAACCTCCACCATCGGTATGGAGCCATTTTATGCCTTTAATGGCCAGCCTTTCCATTCTCCGTTGTGCTGGACTGGGGTTGGAGAGTCAGCAATTATCGGACCGGAAGTAGCGTAGAATACAAAAGAGATGGTTAAGGTGATTCATGAGAGGATGAAGACAGCTCAAGTTCTTCAGAAATCATATGTCGATCAAAGAAAGAGACCCTTATAGTTTAATGTTGGGGATCATCTGTTTCTAATGGAGACTCTCCGTCATGGGCAGCGAAGGTTTAGTCAGGGAAGTAAGCTTTCTCCCCGGTTCGTTGGGCCTTTCGAGGTGTTATCTCATGTTGTACATATGGAATATCAAGTATCACTTCCCCCTTAGATGATTCAGATACCTGATGTTTTCCATGTATCATAGCTTCGTCATTATCTTCATGATTACTCTCACATCATCGATTGGGGAGAGATTGATGATTATTATGATGAAACCTTTGAGGATCGACCTATAGAGATCCAAGAACACAAGGATAAGGTGTTGTGCGAGCATTATATTCCTTTAGTTCGTATCTTGTGGCGACACAGTGGCATGGAGGAGTGTACTTGGGAATGTTAGTCACAAATACGTGCTCAGTACCAAGAGTTGTTTCATGTTTAACTCTTTTCATGTATCATCGTAACGTTTGTGGTTATGAAACATTCATGTTTATGTGATGGATCCCTTTGTTGATTTTTTGGATTTCTCTCTTTTGATAGGTATCTCGATGAGTGGTTGTTCAGACCCTGTTTTGTTTTCACATTAGGTGGGTTTTGGATTCTCGAGGATGAGAATCTTTTGAGAACTATCTGATGTAATGGCCCGGACCTATCTAGTCCATTACTTTGTTTAAATGCAGTAATAGAAGTGTTCTAGGAGATTAGGGTGACTTGGGGGTGCGTTGGGTGAATCTTTTAAGGAAGACTAAAGGGAAATAGATTTCGCATGGGCGGTGCATAGTTTTTCTAAACCGTGTGGCCAAACTATGCGAGGTTGGTCTTGGAGATAGTGGCTAATGCACTGTTAATGAATGGTTTATCTAACTGTGAGGTCTAACCGTGCGAGGAGATTTTGACGAGGCAGTAGAGGCCAAATGGTTAGCGCACAGTTTGTCTAACTGTGAGAGAAAACCATGAGGGCACTTAAATTAGATCCTAAAATTGTGGATCTCAACCATTTCGCCTCTAACTTGCTCGTTTAAGCTCTTAAGCGGCCATAACTCAGGATTACCCTTCCTTGAAGGTAGGAGAACCTCTCCCAAGCATTTTGGAAGTGATCTGAGGGCTTCACTTGGCGTATCGAAGCCGGTTTGTTCAGGTATGTGATCGTTCTCGTATGGTTTCTTATACCTACTTAGATATACTCCTTCTCTTATCTCGATTTCATAGATCTATGCCTATTATGGGTAGATATATGTGTGTTGATGCCAATTATGGTGAGAATTGGTCTTGATATTTCTAGGAGAAGAGATCTAAAGAGGATTCATGGAGTATCAACCCAGATTTCTTGTGTGTTATTTATTTTTTGGGGTTTTCATCAAAAACCTTGGAGGTAGGGGATTCATTTATTCTCTTTCTTTTACGTGAAACTTTATTGTTAGAATGTTTAATCCTACTGGATGATAATGTAATTGATATAATAAATATTTTGAACCGGATAATGAAATTGTATCAACCATATGATATTGCCACTTGTTTTTCTAGATAGTGGGATATATATGCTTTCTTTGATTAGATGTTGTTCTTGATTGAATCAATAAAGAACATAAACTAGGATTATTTGATAATTTTCTTTCTAATGATAAAGAGGCATGAAAATGGAACTGGTTCTTATGGTAATTTGAAGTCAATCAAATTGGCGTAGTAAGCATGTTTAATCATTTTTGATAGCTTACTATATAGGTTTCTCGTTGTTGGAACCAATGGATTATAAATCTGTTAATTCAAGAAGGATTAATGAATTTGATTGTTTGATAATTCCTTGAAGGGATCTGAGTTACCCTCATGATTATTGAAGGGCCATAGCCCAATTGATGTGATGGTTGTTTTTCATGCTTCTTGAGTTGAGACGTGACCCTGGTGGGGTGTTGTGATATGTGGGGGCATAGAGGGATTTCGGTTGTGGCAGCGGATGATGCCTAGAGTGTCGAGATGCATTCGGTTTATGAATGTGGTTGTCGGGGAGGACACGATGGATGATGGAATTGGATGAATGTGATTGTTGGATGCTTGTTATTTCTTTTGGTTGATTGTCTAATTTACTTTTCCCCACTACTCAAGGCAAGTGGTCTTGCATACCATTCTTCCAAAAGAGAAAATGACGTGAGAGGTATTCCACGTGCTTTCTGTGTTTAGCTTCTCTAGGGAGGATGGTTCTACGCTCTTTCTATTTGCAGCAAATACTCGACAGGTAGTACATCTACTCACTATGTTGATCCCCTTGTGTTAGATGCATATAATTTTTTTCTAGAATCCCTGGGAATATGGAAAAGTGTTTCTGTAATGAATGGTTGAATAAATGTTGTTAACCTATGGGGATGGAGTTGCTGGAACATAATGATGAGGTTGAAATCATTTGAAGGAACATTTGACTTTGGTTGTGATGCTAATGAAAAATAATGTAGAATTGTTCATGGTTAATTAATGTTTAATGAATTAATTAACATAAAGTGAATCTGATAAAAAGTGAATGAAGTAATCTAATAAAGTTACTTAAATGGTTGGGTGCTTATAGGATACCTAGTCTTAGAAGTGGAAGTCTGGAGTCCGAGAGATGTTAGCTGCAGTTGTGTCTAATACTAGTTTATGCCCATAGTGTGGTTGTGAGTTATAGTATATTTTGTAATTTTTGTGTTTCTATAGGCTACTCCACCATGTCAGTAAAGCCAACTGACACCCCCATGGATTCTGATCCCCAGGAGGTGTTTTCCCAAACATTCCTGTGGGGGGGTGAATGGTTGACTACCCCCTTTGGCCCCACTCTCTTCTCTTGGTAGATACTTGTGTCGTTGGGCGCAATGGTTAGTTTTCCCCATATATGTGTGTAGAGGGTTGTAATTGATTGTGGTTATTTACACACATATATTATGTATATAGTATCATATGGTCTACTATAGTTGTAATGTGTATAGGTTGTGATGTCTTGAGGATCTTTACTCGGTGTATGTGTTATAATGGAATGAGGTAAAATAACTGACGTATTGTCACGACCCGCCTTCACCAAAAGGAGGGAAGAGTCAGCGGATTGCCAGGCCCTTCCTTCTTTAAGTTGAAGGAGAGATAATGACCCCCGAAACCCGCCTTCAATAGGTCCCGGAGTGGCGACTAGCACCAAGGGTATAGAAAATTTTCGCAAATGGAAGGAATTACCCTTTTTATTATTTAGGATCGGGAAAAAGGACAAGTCGACCTCCCAAAAAGGAAAAGAAACAAGTTTATATAAATGAACCCAAATAAAGTCCCCATGCATGTTTAAACAGTTTACAACAAGGTACAAGTACAAAAGAAAAAGAAAGCTCTCAAGTACAATACCAAAAGAAAACAAAGGTACGACAACAGCGACAACTCCAACTATCCGACTAATAGGGTCCCGCGCAGCCCTGGTAGTCCTCCTGGAAACCTGAAAGTAAACGTAGGGTGAGCATACAAGTACACTCAGTAGGGAAAACCAAGACTCTCGTGCACAAGGGGGGGGAACGTACTAAAGTCCCGTGAGAAAGGAGTGAACCAAACAACTAACAAGGCAAACTATCCATCCCAGGCCTCACCAAGGCTCACTCCCCAAATAACGCAAGTCAAGTAATATATATAATAAGAGCACATCGATGTTTGGGTACCCCGCGCCACTTCCCCACTGGTTATTGAGACATCCTACGCATCGTACCAATCCCGCCATTCTCACCGCAGTCCCACTGCCACACCCGCCCGCACACACCTGGGCCACCACCACACGCAGTCCCACTGCCAAATCCCACCCGCACACACCTGGGCCACCACCACACGCAGTCCCACTGCCAAATCCCGCCCGCACACACCTGGGCCTAAACTGTCACAAGTAACCATGCCTGCAAACACCTAGGCCAGAACAACCACCGCTACGCCCGAAGACACCTGGGATAAAGGATCCACTGCCACGCCCGAAAACACCTGGGCCTCATCCCGAAGACACTTGGGAAACCACCTGCCGCACACACCTGGCCAACCACCACAACACCCTGCCCGATGGTTCTTGGGCTAATAATGGACTTCAGGACATCACAGCCTGCCCGAAGGTACTTGGGCTATCCGGGAAAGGGAGCAGAAAGGAGCTAATAACCAGCCACTAAGTATAGTGTTGGGAAAAACACCCTTCCCCCATAAATGGGGGTGTTCGGCACTAAGAGCTCAACTTGGGTGGGGCGCGAATAAGAAACACAAAGCTACAAGTATAGATATAGGTAACAAACACTCACCCAAAACTTAGGTTTTCCTAGCCAACCTACAGAACACAATACCACAGCGTCCGAGTCACAATTCACGACCCTTGCCCACAAAACCATTTGTCCCATTCTTGTTTCACGTTCAGTCAAAATGTTCAATTAATTTTAAGCACTACTGGGCAACTACCATAAGCATAACCAAGGAAAACGTCAAAGCATAGATCAACCAAAACACTCACACCCGGTTCTGCCAACAGAGGATCTCTCCCCAATTTGTGATAAAAACTCACAACCACTGAAACCATGCCAACAGGAGATCCCATCCCCCAAATTCACACAGCCACCGAGAGTATAAAAAGAACAGGGGATCCCATCCCCTCCCATATTTCCAGCAAACGGCCCGAAGGGAAAACAACCACTAACCACTACCAACACAAGTCAGGGATTTTCAGATTTAAACGATTTAACACACTCCATGGTTTCAAATTCCGTGTGTTCTAACCGGGAGTTATCACAGAAGGGCCGATCCTGGTGCTTTCAATTATTCAGCCGGATATACGTGGTTAACCAATTTCACAGCAGGAGTTCACAATTTCAGCAACCCATTTAAAACATCATGAGGGGATTCAAGTGCACACACACGACCACCAACGGCCTCAATTTTCAGAAAACATAAACCAGTACAACAAAAGGGATGATCACAAGATAAAGCATAACAACGATCACAACCCCTTCCCCTTCTTCCTTTAGAACTTCGTTTATTATTTTCATTAGGGTTTGGTTCAACCAATTCCATAGGAACAAAAGTAACGCCCACCCCGCATGATACACAAAAGTGAGAGACGAGAGAAATTCCCTACCTGTTGATAGATGATCGACGTTTAGGCCGGGGGCGCGGAACTTTACGGATAACGACGCGGCGGTCCCGATGCACCAGAAGAGCCACGATCGAAGAAGGGGGAAAACCACGGCCTAACCCTTAATTATAAGAGTTGGGGACGGTTGAGATGAAACACAAAACCACGGAAGATGAGGGAGTCGTGGGTTGACCACGTGGCTTGACTCATCATTAACGGCACTGGGTGGTTTTAACCAACCCATGAATTAATGAAGCATTTAATTAAAACCTTTGTGCGCGTTTCGGATTCCCAAGACATTTTTAACAAGGCAGAATAGGGTTTAAAACCCTATTTGCGAAGGGAAGGGACCAAGGGGGGTCTGGGTCATCACATCAGATACCTATTAAACGATTCTCGTCCCCGAGAATCAAAACAAACCAGAAGGAAAGAGAGGATCCGAACAACCATCTTCGAAGATACCTCTTAGGAGTGGACCCCCGCTAATTGAAAACACTCCCTGTCAAGAACCAAGCAACATACCACGCCAAACCGCCCGGTCATGTGGGTTTGGGGAGTTCCCCTCCCCCATGTCAAGATATTATCCGCTTTGGGCGGCACTGACTCGCCCGCACGGGTTTAATCGCATCCACCTTAATGCGTCCTGATTAGGGGTCGGGTTTCCCCTTCCCTTTAGCCGGGGCTTTCCACACATAACAGAGGAAAGGAACTAGCACATTTCATAGACAAAAAGGTCAAACGTTCTGTCACAACAGGCACCAAAGGTTCAAAGCTCAGAACAACTCGGGGTATTGGGCACGCATCTATGCTTCCCTCTCCCACGTGCTCTCTTCGAGGCCGCCATGTCTCCACAACACACGAACCAGGCCGACGGTTCGTCCACGGAGCACTTTCTCCTTGCGATCCTCGATTCTGACTGGCCGTTCCTCGAAGGTCGCGTCTCCTCCCACATCTAGCTCTCCCCAGTTGATGACATGAGAGTCATCATGTAAGTACTGACAAAGCTGGGAGACATGGAAGACGTCATGGACCCTCTCCAACTGAGGTGGTAGGGCCAGCTGATATGCTACCTCGCCAACTCGCCTCAGCACCTCGAAAGGTCCGATGAACCTAGGGGAGAGCTTACTCCCCTTTCCGAACCTCCGCTGCCCCCGTCGAGGGGAAACCTTCAAAAACACATGATCTCCCACCTCGAACTTCAGGGGCCTCCTCCGACGATCAGCATAAGATTTCTGCCGATCCTGAGCTGCTTTCATCCTCTCCCGCACTAGCTGGACTTTCTCCGTGGTGCTCTGCACTACTTCTGGTCCAAGAGTACCAGTCTCACCAACCTCTGCCCAGCATAAGGGTGAACGACATGGTCTTCCATACAAAGCCTCAAAAGGAGCCATGCCAATAGTAGAGTGAAAACTGTTGTTGTAGGCAAACTCTACTAAAGGCAAGTGTCGTACCCATGATCCTCCGAAATCCAGAACACATGCTCGCAGCATGTCCTCCATGGTCTGGATAGTCCGCTCTGTCTGCCCATCAGTCTGAGGGTGAAAAGCAGTGCTAAGGCGTAGTTGGGTGCCAAAAGCATGCTGTAACCCCTTCCAGACTCGTGAGGTGAATCGAGTGTCCCGATCTGAGACGATCGTTTTCGGAACTCCATGCAAACGCACCACCTCATCCACGTACCTCTGTGCTAAGGTACTCACGGGTCCTGACTCCTTGATAGCCAAGAAGTGAGCAGATTTTGTCAATCGATCCACCACTACCCAGATAGCATCATGCTCGCCCTGAGCTCTGGGTAGTCCCGTGACGAAGTCCATCGAGACGTCGTCCCACTTCCACTCGGGAACATCTAGAGGTTGCAACAGACCACCAGGAACACGGTGTTCAGCCTTCACCTGCTGACACACCAGGCATTTAGCCACGAACTCTGCCACTGCCCGTTTCACCCCGGGCCACCAAAACTGTCCCCTCAGGCCTTGGTACATTTTCGAAACACCCGGATGTACTGCCAAGGCTGAGCTATGGAACTCACGAAGGACTTCATCACGCATCACCTCTGGAACAAACAACCTCCGATGAAAGAGCATCCGACGTCGGCTGTCCTCCGACCATCCTTCCGGGGCGTTCCCCTGATCGATACGATCCCGCAACACTTCCACCTCAAGATATCCCCACTGAGACTCTTCCACTTGCTGCAACAAAGAGGACTGTACCGTCATCTGAAACAAACAGCCTCTAGTACCTTCCACCCTTGCATCCAAGTGCAAGGCAGCCAATTCCCCCATCGCCCTCCAAGCATCAGCAGATTCCCGAACCACCTCCTGATGCGGCTTCCTGCTTAGGGCATCAGCCACAACGTTTCCCTTACCTTCAGTGTATGAGATCTCAAAGTCGTAGTCCTGGAGAAACTCGACCCACCTCCGTTGTCGCAAGTTCAAGTCACGCTGGGAGAAGATATAGCGCAAGATTTTGTGATCGGTGAAGACCACAAATCGCTCCCCAAAGAGGTAATGTCGCCACAGATTTAATGAGAACACTACCGCTGCAAGCTCCAGGTCATGGGTGGCATAGTTCCGCTCATGGGGGCGTAGCTGCCTGGACCCGTAAGAGATCACCCCTTGTCGCTGCATCAAAATGCACCCCAGGCCCTGTCCCGAAGCATCACAGAATACCTCATAGGCCATCCCTTCTTCTGGAAATCTCAACACTGGGGCACTAACCAGTTTTTCTTTTAGGTAGCTGAAGGACGACTCACACTGCTCGCTCCACATGAAAACCTGGTCCTTCTTGGTCAAAGCCGTCAAAGGGGCTGCTACCCGGGAGAAGTTGGGTACGAATCTCCGGTAGTAGCCCGCCAGTCCGAGGAATCTCCGAACTTCCGCCACATTCTTGGGTGCTGCCCAAGAAACAATTGCCTCAACCTTTGATGGGTCGACTGCTACTCCCTGCTCAGACACTACATGTCCGAGGAAGTGCACTTCTCGTGCCAAGAACTTGCACTTTGACAACTTCCCATAGAGCTGGTGCTGTCGGAGGGCCTCCAAAACCGTCCTCAGGTGCTCTGCATGGTCCTCTTCTGACTTTGAATAGATCAGGATATCGTCGATGAACACCACCACAAACCGATCCAGGTACTCCCGAAATATGGAGTTCATAAGCCCCATGAACACGGCCGGGGCGTTCGTAACACCAAAGGGCATGACCACGAACTCGAAGTGCCCATACCTGCACCTGAACGCCGTCTTCGGGACGTCGCTATCCTTCACCCTCAGCTGGTGGTACCCGGATCACAGGTCGATCTTCGAGAACCATCCTGCCCCCTTCAGCTGGTCGAAAAGATCATCTATCCTCGGAAGAGGGTAGAGGTTCTTGATCGTTACCTGATTCAGCCTCCTGTAATCGATGCACAACCTGAGGCCACCATCTGCCTTCTTTGCGAACAAGACTGGGGCACCCCACGGTGATGCACTTGGACAAACATAACCCCTATTCATCAGATCGTCAATCTGTATCCGCAACTCCCGTAGCTCCGAAGGTGCCATCCGGTAAGGAGCCATCGAGATTGGTCGAGAGCCGGGCTGCAGGTCTATCCCGAACTCGATGTCACGTCGAGGTGGTAGAGTCGTCACCTCCTCAGGAAAGACATCCACAAATTCATGAACGATCTCTGGTACTTCCACCATTTCCTCATCTGTTGATTCTATCGTCAGTTCGGTCAACAAGGAGAGGAGAGGTTCCTCCCTCCTGTTTCCTTTCGGACAGCTCCGCTCGCCGGTGAAAGTAACACGCTGGCCGTCCAAACCGGAGAACACCACCCTCCCTTGGAAACAGTCGATGACGGAGCACACAGAAAATAGCCAGTCGATGCCTAGGATGACATCGTACGGCCGAATCTGTAGTAGAAGGAGATCCTTAACCGACTGATGTGGCCCCAACATCAGTCTACATCCCCGACAAACGAACAGCAAGTCGGTCTGACCTCCAACTGGTGTGCTCAACACCAGGGGCACTGGAAGTCTCTCGGCATCTAGACCCAAGGCAAGGGCTAGACTGGGTGTAACAAAGGAGTGCGAAGCTCCGGTATCGAACAAAGCATAAGCAAGAGTGCTAAACACACTGATCGTACCTCGAACAACCTCTGGCCCTGCTGGAACTGTTGCTTCTGCGGCGTGTAATTGTCCACGCCCAGCTCCCCTGCCCCTCGGTCGTCGGCCACCTCCCCGACCACGCCCTGGTCGAGGTCCCTGGGGAGCGCCCTGAGGTCGGCCTCCCCCTCCTATGTCTGTCTGCGGAGGAGCGGGAGCTCGCTGTCCCTGCTGCTGCTGCTGGAAGGGTCTGGCTGGGAACTGCTGCTGCGGCGGACGCTGGGGATGACTGCCACTGCTGTACTGCACCCGATCGGGGAACTGACTCTGAAGATGTCCAGGGCTCCCGCAGATGAAGCACCGTGGTCCCGAGCCTGAAGGAAAAGAACGTGGGCCAGGGGATCGAAACTGAAACTGCTGCGGCCTGCTCCCTGCGGGTCGGAACCTGGAGGGTCCCGATGCCGGAGGCCTGGTGCTGACGGCCTTCCCCTTCGATGGTCCCAGCTGGATCCCTTCTCGTGACAGTCCGCCTAGAGCGTGCATCCTTTCCACCACTTCGGCCTTCTTATGAACCTCTAAGTATGTCGGAAGGGTAAAGGGGGTAACAGCATACTGGAGGGAGGGTCGGAGCGCCTCCTCCAAACGTCTTGCCCGAGACTCCTCATCGGGAAAGAGGTCCGGGGCAAAACGCAGGAGGTCCTTGAACTTGATTCCAAGTTCCCTCACGGACATGCTCCCCTGCTGGAGGGAGAGTAGCTCCTGCCTCTTCTCCGCCTTCATTGTCGAGGAGAGGAACTCCGCCCGGAACTCCCTCTCGAAGTCCGCCCAAGCAACCTCTGACTCCTTCCTACTCCCCAGGTGAAGCATCCACCACTGACGTGCCGCTCCTCGCATCTGGCTAACAGCCAGAGGAACCCAGTACTCCGTCGGGGCCCGAATCAGGCCGAAGGCTATGACTAGCTCCTCCAGCCAGCCTTCCGTCTTCATGTCGGAGGTGCTGCCCTCATATTTCTCGAGGGCCTGTCGCTGAAAGGCTCGAAGATTCTTCTGCCACTGGTCGTCCTCTTCCTCCCGATCAGCTCTCTTCCGATTGGCCAAAGTAGTCTCAGGAGTCTCGATCGCCCGTACCACACGTGGTCGCCTTCCAGGTGCCATAGCTGCAAGGTAAACAAGGAATGCCTAAGCCCAGTAGTGCAAAGAAAACCGTTCTCAAAACTTGTTAAGATTTAATTTATTCTTAATTTCCCAAGACATCCCAGAAACACAAAAACACAAGTCATTTATGATGCATGTACCTTTCCTAGGGTCTCTACCCTGCAATCAGTGTGGCCTCACTTGGTCGTTCGGTAGGTCCAGAGTCCTTGCATCGGATCACGGGGGGCCCTAAAATCCCGTGTCCTAGCCGGTCCTCCCTGGCCTAATTCATGCACCAAGGTCACCCAATGCTGTTGCCTTACCATCCCATGCAATCCTTACTGTGCCTAACTCCAGACTCCGTCCTATCTCTCAACCTCCTCTGATACCATTCTGTCACGACCCGCCTTCACCAAAAGGAGGGAAGAGTCAGCGGATTTCCAGGCCCTTCCTTCTTTAAGTTTAAGGAGATATAATGACCCCCGAAACCCGCCTTCAATAGGTCCCGGAGTGGCGACTAGCACCAAGGGTATAGAAAATTTTCGCAAATGGAAGGCATTACCCTTTTTATTATTTAGGATCGGGAAAAAGGACAAGTCGACCTCCCAAAAAGGAAAAGAAACAAGTTTATATAAATGAACCCAAATAAAGTCCCCATGCATGTTTAAACAGTTTACAACAAGGTACAAGTACAAAAGAAAAAGAAAGCTCTCAAGTACAATACCAAAAGAAAACAAAGGTACGACAACAGCGACAACTCCAACTATCCGACTAATAGGGTCCCGCGCAGCCCTGGTAGTCCTCCTGGAAACCTGAAAGTAAACGTAGGGTGAGCATACAAGTACACTCAGTAGGGAAAACCAAGACTCTCGTGCACAAGTGGGGGAACGTACTAAAGTCCCGTGAGAAAGGAGTGAACCAAACAACTAACAAGGCAAACTATCCATCCCAGGCCTCACCAAGGCTCACTCCCCAAATAACGCAAGTCAAGTAATATATATAATAAGAGCACATCGATGTTTGGGTACCCCGCGCCACTTCCCCACTGGTTATTGAGACATCCTACGCATCGGACCAATCCCGCCATTCTCACCGCAGTCCCACTGCCACACCCGCCCGCACACACCTGGGCCACCACCACACGCAGTCCCACTGCCAAATCCCACCCGCACACACCTGGGCCACCACCACACGCATTCCCACTGCCAAATCCCGCCCGCACACACTTGGGCCTCAACTGTCACAAGTAACCATGCCTGCAAACACCTAGGCCAGAACAACCACCGCTACGCCCGAAGACACCTGGGCTAAAGGATCCACTGCCACGCCCGAAAACACCTGGGCCTCATCCCGAAGACACTTGGGAAACCACCTGCCGCACACACCTGGCCAACCACCACAACACCCTGCCCGATGGTTCTTGGGCTAATAATGGACTTCATGCCATCACAGCCTGCCCGAAGGTACTTGGGCTATCCGGGAAAGGGAGCAGAAAGGAGCTAATAACCAGCCACTAAGTATAGTGTTGGGAAAAACACCCTTCCCCCATAAATGGGGGTGTTCGGCACTAAGAGCTCACTTGGGTGGGGCGCGAATAAGAAACACAAAGCTACAAGTATAGATATAGGTAACAAACACTCACCCAAAACTTAGGTTTTCCTAGCCAACCTACAGAACACAATACCACAGCGTCCGAGTCACAATTCACGACCCTTGCCCACAAAACCATTTGCCCCATTCTTGTTTCACGTTCAGTCAAAATGTTCAATTAATTTTAAGCACTATTGGGCAACTACCATAAGCATAACCAAGGAAAACGTCAAAGCATAGATCAACCAAAACACTCACACCCAGTTCTTCCAACAGAGGATCTCTCCCCAATTTGTGATAAAAACTCACAACCACTGAAACCATGCCAACAGGAGATCCCATCCCCCAAATTCACACAGCCACCGAGAGTATAAAAAGAACAGGGGATCCCATCCCCTCCCATATTTCCAGCAAACGGCCTGAAGGGAAAACAACCACTAACCACTACCAACACAAGTCAGAGATTTTCAGATTTAAACGATTTAACACACTCCATGGTTTCAAATTCCGTGTGTTCTAACCGGGAGTTATCACAGAAGGGCCGATCCTGGTGCTTTCAATTATTCAGCCGGATATACGTGGTTAACCAATTTCACAGCAGGAGTTCACAATTTCAGCAACCCATTTAAAACATCATGAGGGGATTCAAGTGCACACACACGACCACCAACGGCCTCAATTTTCAGAAAACATAAACCAGTACAACAAAAGGGATGATCACAAGATAAAGCATAACAACGATCACAACCCCTTCCCCTTCTTCCTTTAGAACTTCGTTTATTATCTTCATTAGGGTTTGGTTCAACCAATTCCATAGGAACAAAAGTAACGCCCACCCCGCATGATACACCAAAGTGAGAGACGAGAGAAATTCCCTACCTGTTGATAGATGATCGACGTTTAGGCCGGGGGCGCGGAACTTTACGGATAACGACGCGGCGGTCCCGATGCACCAGAAGAGACACGATCGAAGAAGGGGGAAAACCACGGCCTAACCCTTAATTATAAGAGCTGGGGACGGTTGAGATGAAACACAAAACCACGGAAGACGAGGGAGTCGTGGGTTGACCACGTGGCTTGACTCATCATTAACGGCACTGGGTGGTTTTAACCGACCCATGAATTAATGAAGCATTTAATTAAAACCTTTGTGCACGTTTCGGATTCCCAAGACATTTTTAACAAGGCAGAATAGGGTTTAAAACCCTATTTGCGAAAAAGGAACGTTACTGGAACAACTTGGCAAGGCCGGCCGACATCGGCCGGTCTCACCGGTCGGTCTCACCGATCGGTGTCACCGGTCGGTCTCACCGATCGGTGTCACCGGTCAGTGTCACCGATCGGTACCCCGCAAGGAAACCGGATTTTTGGCAAAGGAAGGGACCAAGGGGGGTCTGGGTCATCACACATATGATACACTTTATGCGAGCTGTGGTGGCTCCCGGAAACTAGACGGTTACTTTTGGTTTTGAGCATGGTGTGGTTATTTACCCAGGTGTTTTTGGGTAAGCCATTGCGGTGCACGAGGTGCATATTGTGGTGCTTTGCCCAGGTGTCTGCGGGCAAGCCTTTTTGGAGAGAGATACATAAGACGAGCAACGTTTTGGCAAAGCGGGAAACCAATTGGGAAGTAGTAGTGGGGTACCATTGATATTCATTACTATATTCTATATTCTTATATAAATTACTTGGTGAGAGTATCCTTGGTGAAGTTTGGAACATAGAATACATGTTTAGGTGACGAGTTAGTTTCAGTTGTTGTTCACTGTGCTTTAGCATGCTCCCTTTACTTTTCCACGAGAGGCTTCAGGGTGGATCCTACCTAGTATACAATTATAATCACCCTATGTATATAAAAACTTTTTTCAGTTCACTTGGAGGAGGTCGAAGATCATGCTGTTTTCTACTAGCATGGGGATGCAAGAGATGTTCGGGCTTGTGGTTGCATTTTTTTACTTTCTTTTGGGTACTTTCTATTTTTTCCCTTTTAGTTTTAGTTCTTTTACATGAAATTCCACTTGTGTACTTCAGTTTCTTTTATATTTCTAGTTCTGAGTTGGATTTGATTGGTGTCTATCTTATCTCTCTCTTTTGTATGTGTTCTCTTAGAGGGTAATGCCTCCCATTTGTGTGTTATTATTCCCTTGGTGCTAGTCTCCAACCCGTGGCCTACTGGAGGGGGGACTCGAGGGGGTCATTATCTCCCTCCTCACATTGTCGGCCAAGGAGGGGTACTGATTGTGGGGAGGGGGTCGTGACATAAATAATAGTTAGACTTTTATCAAATATACAATCTTTATTGGCAAGTTTATTTATATTTAATGGATGTAGTTTTATATTTTTCATATACATAGTACTCTTGTTGTATGAATGGTTTTTCTATACTAATTTCTATTTCTATTCTATTACTTAACATCAACATCTGATAGTCTGATAAGGATTATATATTTTTTGACCAAATATGTTATCTTTAGAACTAGTATCATAGGTAATTCCCATAATATTTGTTTTAAACATCATGATATTTGTAACATTTTTTGAGTATATAGGAGTTTAGACAATAAAAATTCATATATAATGTGTTAAAAATGGAACTAGATATCTCATCTTCTCGACTAATCCCAAGATTCTATTATTGTTTGGAAACATTTACTATTTTTGATAATTGGTGTTTGGGATCATTTAAATGAAATTTATGGTATGATTTTTTAAAATTACCTATTTGTTTTGGACGTTTATTCATTAGAATGATTTCTTAATGGATTTATAAAATATTTTCTAAAGAATTGATATCAATTTTGAATGTTGTAAAATGTTTTTTGGATATTATCTAGATGTAATTTGTTATTTTAATTTTTTTATTTGTATATTATTGAAGGAAAACCTCTTCCATATACGAGTGTGGAAGCTGTGAGATATATTCCATAGGAAATTCCAAAAATAAACCCTGCATTGGTTGCTGTAGAAAATCGCACCATTAAGACAGTATGTTAATATGGATTCAGGAAAACAATACATGTGGTGTATCATGGAAATCATATTACTAAGAAACATACACCCATAATAAGTAATTTCAAAAGGAACATAGTAATTTAAGGCGTGACTTGATTGGGTTTACATGATCGTTATTTTATTAATGCCTCATACAGACTTGAATGTGGTTTTTTTGATGTAAATACATTTGGGACATGGAAAAAGTTATTGGGAATGAAATTTTATTACTATATTCCCTGAGGGACTTACATAATATTCATTCCATATAATTTTTAATTACAAATTTTACCCTAAGACATAACATGGAAAATTTTCACATGAGTTTCTAATAATGGAGAATGGAGAACACACCATTTTTGTCTACCAATTTTTATGTGGTGATTTTTTAATTGGATTATGTCACTTATTAGTATGTAATGGACTTGAGTATTGAGTTATTAATGAGTCCAGATATTATCTTGATGTTGATATTCATGTTTGTTCTAATCATTACAGATTTAGTTCATAATAAACCATTTGCATTGATCGGAATATTAAGAAGAGAGTTTCAGGAGGAACTTTAGTTTGTGTAGTTTTTATCCAAGTAGTATATTCTATATTGAAAATGAAATATAAGGGCCTTTAATTACCTTTAGAACTGATATCAGGGGCATCATCGAAATATAATTTTATTAAATTATATTATTCCTGGTAGTCCTTGAATTAATGAATTTACCATATGGAGGTTACTAATAATTATCATCATTGAAAATTAAAGGGTCATATGAATCATTTATATTAACGGATGTTCCAAAGTAGTATAGTAGGATCCTCTTTTAGAAATGGTTCATTATATCATTATGATTCATAAAATTATTGTGGGAAAAACCCATAGGGAAAGTGGGTTATTAATGTATCTTAGTCTAGAGATATTTATCTGACTAAGTATGAACAATAAGAATGTGATGCAGGTTCACATAATGATGGAGGTACAATATTCATTCCTTATTCTATGGTGATATTAGTTTTTAACATAGGATTAAATTGTTATTTTATGTCAAAATAGTTAGTTCACATGTTAGACATGCATTTTCAACATATTTCAAACTTTTTGGGCTTTCGAGGCCATTTTTAAGGAGGCCCAAATAAGGTTACATGTGTCCCACATTTCCAGTTATGATAATTTTTTGTAGAAATATTTGGAATTCATGGTTATTGATCATTAAAAATTTGTGTTGGTTGTCAATATGATTAGATTGTCATTGTTATGTCTCATATAGGAAATGATCGCTGATGTTTATTGTTCTCATCAATATATTAATCCACTCTTTTCATTCAGTGTGAGTGGGACTCTAGATTGATAATGGAATGGATTGTTGTTCCCTACTCCAAGATAATATGGTATTTTCTATCGGAGATGTTCTGTGATGTTATTAAACCTTTTTTGGAAGGTTAATTTACAATAGATTGAGTACATACCCCACGGACTTTTGGGGTTTTTTTCATGTTGACCACCAATGACATAGGTTGGGTTTACAATTGATCTTCTCCCTGGTTTGATATAGATTTCTATTATTTATTATCAAATGGATTCTACATAGTTGGTGGAATATATGGTCCATTTTTAGAAACTATACTCTAAAGGATGTATTCTTCCTAGTGTATCACCATGGGATTATCTCCAACTCTTATATGTGAGTGAATATTATAGACTAATAATATGTATTAACTAAAAAAATTTAAACTGAGTGACGTTCAAGAAAAAAATTCCTTTAACTATTATTGATTCCATTTTAGACGATCTTAAAGGGGTACGTATATTTTCAAAGATTATACAATAGTCAGGGTACCCACAGTTGAAGATCTAAGATATAGATATATATTAGATTATTTTTATGATAATGTATGTGAATTTTTAGTTTTGGGTCACTGTTTAGATTGAATAACTCTCATGTGGTGTTTACGGATTTGGTGAAAAAAAAATCATTGGTTCTTGTAAATTTTTGGTGTTGTCTTCCCAGATGATATATTGTTGTTTCCGCATGATCAAGTATTAGAATAATGATAATATGAATGTAATTATTTGAACCACGATGGAACATACTCGATTCATATCTCATTCTAGGTCTATGTCTTAAATCTGGGAAGTGAAATTTTATAGGGAAAGTGATATTTGAGTGCAACGACCTAGTGGATCCTAAAGGGACACAAGAAGTGATGTCCTGAGAGCACCATACCAATTGTTTTTATAGATCATTTTTTGTGTTTGGATTGTTATTATAGATGGGTTTTTTAGTATTTTATTGAAATGTTATTTTTATGAAATTATTTTCTCATAATGGTGAAATTATTAAGAGGAATTAAAAATTATAGTGATATTTTGGGTCTCTAGAGATGATGTTCACTTCGGCCCCCAATTTTGATTCATTCATAACTAGGATCTGGTTGTGATTTTTTATATTAGTCATCAATTATGGGGTTGTGATGTGTCTATATAAAGGGAAAAATTGGTCCAAATATATATCAAACCTAATATAACTTCATTAGAAGAACTACCCTACCAATTATGTTGACTTTGAAGAAGATGTGAATACACTAAAAATGTAGTGACACCTCATGTTTGAGTATTAGTGAATATTGTTCTATAGTCATAATAGCTTGAAATATATTTTCAGTCATAGGAATATAAAAATTAAATATAACAACATGATAGAGAATCATCATAATTTGTACATTGATATTTATCGCACTCATGGAAAATAAAATTTGTTTGTAAATTCTAGTAGTAGAATAATTCAAACACAAGTCAAAACAAAATCAGTTGAGGAGTACTCTATATTATGATATCATGATATATAATGATTGGGAGTAGAAGTGTTTGACGGATATGGGTTATGGTATTTGATGAAATATATCTATTTTTAAATGCAATATTTAATCTTTGTCATGTTACTGACCCTAGTTGAATAATATTCTATGAAACCCATTATGGTGGGCAGAACTATGGTGAGGTGTCTCGATCTCCCAGTGGTGATTTTTGCATCTATGTTAGTTTGTTTGTACTATTTTCCCGGTGGATGGATTATATAGACCATGGAACCCTATCATGTTGGTCAATAAATGAAGGGGAAAACTAATATGTATCATGAAATGAGAAATTGTATTGGTTGAAGGTGATTAGGTGGTCTATAGTGGATTTTTTTATGATATTGTATTACTTAATGGATAATTAAGGTAGAACACCAGACAACTATTTGCGTTTTGCATCCTTTACCCACTCTACTATGGATTTTGGATAATATTTCAGTGGATTTCATCGTTTGTTATCCATATACTCATAGTAATAAAGATGTCATATGGGTGACCTTTAATCAACCCATGTGAATTTCCCACCTATCAAAGATGTGAACAATGTGGAATATCATGTGGACTTTTATATCCTAGAGAATGTTTGAATTAATATTGTTCACTCTATGGGTGTATCTAAAAATTACATAGGGATCATTTATTGGATTGGGAATGGTATTTATGAGGCAATGGGTTTCCAAATAATATGGATCATGTCTTCTCTTCAGCATTTATATGATTAGATAGAGTGAACTATTCACGTTCTTGAGGATATACTTTGGGTTTATATTCATGATTTTGGTCCTCCTTTAGAAAATATGTGTCCTATTGTAAATTATTCAGGTAACAATCTATATCATGAATCGATTAGTATGGGGACCATTGGGACTTCATATGGGTATGCATGTTGATATCTACTATGCTGGGAATAATTGGTTGAACAATCATTAGTTGGGTTATTAATTTTTCATGAGATTATGAATATGGTGTAGTTTACCTAGATGGAATTTATCATGGAAAATTTTCATCATAACATATATTAATACCATTTTCATCGTTAAATAGAGTTTAAGGTGAGATATTATGATTTTCTTTGTGTTTCACCCAGCTTGGTAAACATCTGGTTGGATAAACATTGTTTGTTGACAAATAGAATGGATGAGACCTTAAATATCATTGGAATATTAGTAATGGAGCAGTCTTGGTTGGAATTTCTAATTTTTAAAACATATATCCATTTGGCATTTTTTGTGTCCCAACGAAAGAAGGTAGATACCATATTTTTCTCATTTGATTAGATGGATGGATGTTGATCATGAAGAAAAACATATTTTGTTGAGTAGTCATTTTTTATTATGGATCTCCAAGAGAATCAAATATGTTCTCAAATAATTCAACATTCATGGGAATATTGAATGTGTGGCTGGGATATCCATGAGATGTGTGATAGTAAATTATAGATGAGATAATTGTGGTGTTCAATTTTTGTGCATCATGGAATCTAAATAATTTCTATGGGAAGAAATAATTTATGGTTGGGATATTTTAACACCAAATTATGCATTTGTGGTTCTAATTGTTTATTAGATAAATTTCCTTTATATATGTGTGTGAATGTGTGTGATTATTAGGGATGTATTTTTTTTATGGAAATTATCTAACATTTGGGGATGTATGTTTATTTTAAATATTTGAGACATTATATTAGTATGTTACTGGATATGATTGGTTCACCACATGTTCAGGAATCATCATGTGGTCTATCAGTGTTTTTATAAATGAATATATTTTAAAATAAGATTCTGGATAATTAAACACCACAAAAAGTTAAAATACAATGTGAAATTTTCAAATGGGTAATTTCATAAAATAGGATCAGTGTTTGATGGATATAAATGTCTTGTATTGGGTTGATATCTTTTTTTTCTGTTAAAATCTTGTTTTTAATAAAAAGGGATCATGTTATGGTCATACATGTGATTCATGGATTTCATGATGTGTTGTGGTATTAAAAATTTATTGTCATCACATGTTGAGCTTTAATGGTTGTTAATAAATGATTTTCAATTCATTATGCATACATACATACTTCCCTGGACATAGAGAATCTCGCGATTAATTCTTGTGAAATCCATTCAATTCTAATTTCTCAGTTTAGTCACTGATACCTATTTCAGTTGTTTTGAATCTCTCCATGTAAGTGTTCCATATATTTCTTATTTTTGTTTTTCATAATTATTGAATTTTATGTTTTAAGGTTTCATATTTTTTATATATTTTATTATGTTGATCCTTTTCAATTTGATATTTCACCTGGCCTTTCAGGGGGTGATATCACGATTTCTAATCATAAATTTTTATGGTATATAGGATTATAATAATGTCAGGTAGTTGTTTATATACAATGAGTTACTTTTATAAATATTATGTTATTATTGGTAAATAAAATTATATTGTTCAGTGATTTTATGTGATATATTATTTAATTCATTTATTGGAAAGGAAAATGATACAAAAAATTCTTTTTAATGAATACAGATATTCTTAATCTTTAAATTTGTATTAAAACATAAAAAAAATATTGTCATGGATTTAAAAATCATTTTTAATATTTTAAGAATGTATTTGAAATGTATTTTTTCTATTGTAACATTAGTATCCTTTAGTGTTTTAGGAGAGATACGATGTGGAACTTATTTCAGGTGGCACCACTAGGCGGTAACATTTTGGATATCGATGGAATTTGTCGAGACTCAATACTGGAGGGAATCAATATATTTCAAATTTTTTTGCATGGGTTTCTAGAACATATTTTATTATATTATAGGGTCCAATATGAGATTATTTTTCATTTATGGTTACTTGTTGAATGATTTTTTCTATTATGGAACATTTCTTAATGGTTTTTAAAAGAGTTTATATCACACACCTCTTCATTTTATGATATATTATGGATATACCTTTACATGATTATTTCATGATGTGTTGATATTATTTCCTATTATTTCTCATTTACATCACATATTTTTTGGTTTGAGAATATGAAATTTTTTTATAATGAATGTGGAAATTTATTTAGAAATTAATTAGACTTATGATAATTCATTCAGAAAATATTTTATTTTAAAATCCATAATTATTACAATATTGATATGATACATTGTTTAAACAATGTGATGTTATAATAATGGTTTTATTATCAATGAATAATTTTTATCATTGTATGTTAAATATATTTCATTTCATGATACAAGAATTTGGTTGTGAATATTATAGTATATATTATCATCCTTTTGTCTTTACCTTAGGTTTGAGTTGGATTGGAGGAGGATATATGTCACATGAATAATTTATGGTCACTCAGTATTTATAAATTCCATTCAATCCGAATTTTAATTGATTTTATTGATATGGATATATCAGTTTTCTCAATAAAGTAATTTAATTTTATATGTTACTAGGTTATAAGCATGACATGTTTTTTTCTCTTTCTTCACCTCATAATTTTATTTTTATTTCTACTGTCTAGAATTTTGTGCCATATGTGGTATGTTATAGTATCCATTCCTCATTAAAATCTTATAACGAGAATAATTATAGTCAAATATCATCAATAATATAGACCATGAAGAATTATAAATTAGTTTTAAAATACATAAAGATGATTATTAGATTTTATAATATTTTTAGTTATCCATACCAGGTGATCATTAACCCTAACCATTGATTGGACACCATAAGTTAAAAAATTAAAAATATTCAGACATGTCTCGTGAATATGATTATGATTATAAACAAATAAATTTATATAAATAAGAGGATCATAAATCCAATAGACAGTTGATTACATCCAATTATAATAAACCTAAAATTAAAGCATGAATAACTAAATGGAAAGTCTCCATGTGACCACTAATTAATAATATCAAACCCATCATAAATATGACATTATCCACTAGTATCTTCTGAACTGCATGATTTATCTACCTTTTCATAGTTCTTATGAAAAATATTTGTATAATTTCCAATGTATAGTTTATATTGTGAGCCCTAATCCAATGTTGGGTAGTAGTAAATATAATATACAATATAAAACAGCATGAACATTATATTTATAGATTAATTATAGGATTTCAAAAAAATTATTTAAAAAAATATTTTATCACATCTATTAGTTTAATTTTAGGAATGACTTGCCACATAAAATGGGAATAATTAATATACATGAATTATTATAAAAAGGGTAAATAGAATAATCCATTAATATAACAAATACATATCACATGGTAAAATGATAAGGTAAGAGAACCATGTGATAAACCATACATAAGTAAGTATCTAGAATATTTTTATATATTCTTGGAAATGTGAAGGAACATTGATCTAGGAACAATTTGACTCTAACTAATATCACCTCTTACAAAAATCTATCTATATACCAATAATAACCTATAGTGGTTCTACAGACTCTAATGATTTCATATATCCACACATGATGCACTATGGGTTACCATTATAGTATGTTTTCTGAAACATTTGAATAAATCATTTTCATAATTTTAAAATAATTTTAAAAGTTATGTAACATATCCATAATGAATTAAAATTCATTTTAGGTTAAAATTCATATTTATTCATTTCATCAAACAAAATTTGTGTATAAATACAATTTAAAATTATTCTCCTTATAATACCCAATATTAATTCATATATGAAAAAAAATATATTTTATTAAACAAACACACATAAAATAACAATAAAAAATTAATATTCATTAGTTTTAATTGATGTATTTGGGCACCAACCTCAAACAAGATCAATAATAATTCATTAGGAAAATCACTATTGGGGAGTAACGCCTAAAACATTCAATGAAAAATAACATCTTTAAACTTATATTTATATCATACCAAATAATAATAAAAATAATATAAATGATGAAAAATTCCATAAAAAATATAGAAATTAAAAATTTAATCCACGTGGTTATAAAAAAAATAGATAAAATCATCATAATAAATAATTAAAAATATAAATGTTATTATAGTCTTTAACACTATAATTCCATCTCTAAAATAAAAAATTATTAAATCATTTAATTTAAATATTTAATAAATATTGTTTTAAATCACATTAAATAGGATTTTTAACCCAAAATAATTAAATTCTTTAAATTTCATGTTTTTCTAAATCATCTATTTTTGTAACAGGTTAATCACACAGAATGTGAAATGGAAGAAACAATTATTTTTTTCAAATATGATCAATTATTTTAGATAACTTTTATATCTAATTACACAGTATTAGTATCACGGATTTTAATCTTATTAACTGTGTGTTAATGATATGAAACATTTTGAAACTAGGATATTTAATGTAATGACCAACTTATAGTCATTGTCATCACAATATAGTGAATAATTACCAGACCGGAAGTGACATTCCAATGAATTAAATTATAGTCAATTAATTCCAAAGGGTTTCATATTCATGTGGGGGATAATTTACCCATGATGAACTATGATTATTAATGTAGAAAACCATAACCAAACAACTAACTACAAGATGCAATAATAAATGAAATACAACTCAGACTTCTCATTTATATAAAAACAACACCAATGTGTAATACAATGAGAATCAAAGAAACTATAAATTTAAATATATGAAAGAGAACTTATCAGCTCAAATATGACAGAAGACACTATTTTCCATAATCTCTATTCCCCAATCACCAAACAACCCAAGTATCACATGGTGGTGGTAAATATGTGTGACACATTACCTCTTACCATGTCCTAGAAAACAACATCTACAAAAGAAGCAATCTTCCTTTGTATGGTGAGTATAAAACACATTATTCATTCCCAATTACTTCCATACTCATGCCACTACAATATAGAGGTTATCAAAATTCAAAAAAAATAGTTTATATTTAATAATTTTCAAAAACAATATATAACTATTCATATGTAGTCTTTAATCCCAATTCTAAGAAAGTGTAAACAATAACTATATTGAACCAATTTTCTAACAAGTCAAACATATAGAAAATAAACCATTCAAGGCTTTAAAACCCATTTCACAATCTCATTTTTTTCAAAAACATTCCATTCCTCTTGACCACACACCCATCCATGAAAGCACCCCAGAACACCCTATACTCACTTGTTGTGAGTTATCCATACACTAATATTTCACTTAGTGTACCACACTGATTGGGGTAATTCAATCCCTTATCCATCCATCCATTTTATGGGGATTTATAATGCTTTTATCCATAAAAATAAATATGAACACACACCACATAAAATTTCAAATCCAATTGTGCTCAACCAATTCAACTCATTTCAATAAAATTCTTCTTTTATTCGAAACCATTAAACAAACCAATTCCAATAAAACCATATAATTACAATAAAAAAATAATTTTATTGAATTTTTTTATCAAACCCATGTTTTAATTCCAATAAATTCTATTTTATATTCCATATTTCAAAATCATGAATCAAGAAGATATTGAAGAACACTAACATTCTATATTTCCACAAATAACCATACTGTCAATATGAATTTTTCCAAAAAGTTTCAAATTGAAAATTCAAATTCAATTTATCAAATGATAATAAATTTAAATGTGTGACATTATATTCTATTAATAGTAGTTGATAGTAGAGAAACCGACCTCAATGGTTTTGACTGAAATCGAAAAGGGACAAAGAAAGATGAAGAAAACTGTGTCGATTCTCAATGAAACCTCTTTAGATCACATATCGTATCATTATCAAGAAAATATATCAAAAATATTTGGTATTATCTAAATTATATCAACCCATAAAATATATATATCTTAGAAACCATTAATAGGGGAGATGTATATCTATTTAGGACTATGAAACTGATCATGAATGATGAAAAATGATCTCCTGCCAAAATAATCAAGCTTCAAATCACAAAGGGAAGATTTCATAATTCTTTTGGATCAGTGGATGAATTTTTTGGACATTTTGGAAAACAAATACCAAGTTATAGATTTTTTGGGAAAAATTATTGGATTACTGATAATACTGTGCTACATCTACATTTTTAGAAGGTGGATTCTAACTCACACACGGTTACACCACACACTTAAAAAAACTGCGAAATAATCGTGCATTAGCTACATCCAAACTAATCACTCCACATGGAATCATCTAATGGTATCAAAAACCATGATTTCACCATGCTATTTCTATTTTCCATAATATGAAATATCACTCAGTTTCAACTAGGCTTTTCACATGGGTTGGACATACCGTGAACAACCCAGAAACCTATCAATTAGCCCAAAAAACATATGGATAGACCACCAAAATTTCCCATCCATAACCCATTCACCTTATAAACATAAAAATCACAACTTAATGGTTAAATACCACAATCCTGGGGGGGTACTAAATTTTCCTTACAATTGGACTTTGCGTCCTTAGAATGTCGAAAACCATCGATGTCCAAAAATATTTTGGACCATTTCTCATTCAGTTCCTTACTATGTTTCCTTGTCTCTTGATGAATATTACTATTACTCCACAAAACCATCAGTAGTCCAACAATTTTTTCGTTCAATACATTCTCTTTACTATCAAAAATCCACATCTGGATATGTATCAATGAAGCAACCGACTCTAGGTTAACATGATCTCATCTCATCACATTTTCAGGATTAGGTTGATACTTTTTCAAATATGAATAGTGAAGCACATTTTACACCAAAATAAACCATGGTGGTAATGAAAACCAATGTTCCACCTATCCAACCCATTCCATTATATCAAAATGGAAAATATAATGAACATATGACTTTCCGAACATCAAAAAATGAAAATTTCCAAGACTTGGAGGGATCCTTAAGAACACATGATCACTCACCGTGAACAAAAATGGTATTCAACAACGATCAACATATGATTTATAATGAATTTGAGCCATCTAATCCTATTTCTAATCAAATGGACAATATTCATCATTTCATGGACATTTCATGGCCCATCTATGGACGTCTCACTTATTTCGACCATACAAAGTGGCGAATGACATGGGGCCCATACAATGCTTAAAACGGATCCATATGTATTGAGCCCTAATAGATATTTCTATATGAGAACACCACTAAGGGTACACGATCTCCACATGAGCCACTAAAATCCATTAAAAAACATTTATCATGTCTTCTAGTTTTCGTATTTTCCATTCATATTTACAATCCATTTTAGGATGATAGATCATACACATAATCAACTGAGTTCCATTAAATATCTCCAAGAATTTTGAGAAAGGATATATAACCCTAGGATATATGTATCTGAGACTATCAATAGTGGTATGCCTTGTATCATTACAATTTATTAGATTTAGATTTTGAACAGATACTCTTCCGTATGATTTCCAAAAATACAAATTAAATGGTCTGACCTGGTAATCAAAGCCACTATCCTCAATATGGAATATTCTCTTTGAACTTTCCATGGTAGACCTGTAACAAAATCCAAATACATCTACTCACATATACACACTATTATAGGTAAATACTACAACATACCCATGGGGCTCTATTGTTCTTCCATAAATTTCTAACAAGTTAAGCACTTTGAAATGAAATCATATACTTTCCTTTTTCATGTTGATACTTGAAAATTTCTCCTTCAACTCCTTAAACATATTTTTCATTACACTAGGTATAATCCATCTCGAATTGTGTTAATACTAATGAGATTTATATTATGAAAATATATGTACAACCCTATGATCACTGAATCAGAAAGCAGAACTCTTATCATGTTTCCAACCCCCAATAATCACCCTGTCATTAAGTTTTGAACTCATAACATGGCATTATACATCTGATTTTTTTACCCCATTGACCATATTTATAAAACTAGGAACCACATTGACTTAATAGAAAACATGAAATCCACCTTGGTATTCACAATCCACTGTCATTTCGGATAGGACTGACACCATCTTCTATTCATCAGAAGCATCATTCGCAAGCTACACATATTAATTTCTTCTTCATGAATCATATATATAATTTCTTTCCCACAGAGATTACATCAGGTAAAATTAAATCATTTGACGATACTCCTTCCATATCAATTTCCAATAATTCAATTTTTATTGTGAGGAAATATGTTTCAAAAATCTATAGTCTATGAACATAGTAAATATCACAGCAAAGAGAAAATGATTCAAATTCATCAAAGCAAGGAATTCATCATAAAAATCCAAATAGTGTGTTTGAAAATTCATCTCATGTACACTAAACATCACTGAACCATAAGAAATAAAATGATCTCAATGGATGATAACACATCCCAATCCAAATCTATAAGAATCACAATACAAAGAATACCCATGTCATAATTCTAGAAGAATCATGATAGGAGATGGTTTAACCTAGACCTTTAGCCCAAGTAAAGAATTCTATATTTCCTCTTTCTATTGAAATGTACCATTCTTTTTTGTTAAAGCTTCCATCCATAAAGCTAGCTATGAGATGTCTTGTAAAAAGTTTTGGTAATATCTAAAAATACCTTGAAAACATCATATATCTTGGAAATTAATCATTGATTTCAAATATATAGAATCTTCTATCTTTTCTAGATTGATAAAAACACCTTTTTTGGTCATTACATGGTTGTGAATGTGTACATCTTATATCCAAAAATCACACAATAATACTTTGGAATATATGGGATGGTCTCTGAAGATTCCCAACAATATCTTTATCTGTTTCTCAACATTATCCTTTGTCTATTAATACTCCAATATTTAATACACAGTCACTACAAAAAATGAATCCATATTTAACTAAAATATCCAATTCATCAATTCCATTAAGACTTCTAGTTTATTCGTGAGATTGAAATGCATTACTATATATTAATAGTGTCCATATCTCTTAAGGAATGTTTTTTTCATAATATATTCCTTCCAAACATGAAATTTATGATATCTTAGACATAATCTAATTATTTTGAGAACCAATTTTCTCCAATAAAAGGAACAAATAGATAATCAATACATATAATTGGATATTTTTTTCTTTATCATAACATGGTTATCATTATGATAAATAGTGCACATTCGAATAGTTACATCTTGTTTCATTCTGAACACGACATGTGCTTCCCCTAGACACATGCTCGTTCAAATGAAACCTTTGATTTCAATCTCCTTCAACTACACATTAAATTCCCCCAACACTCTTAGTTTCATCCAATAATATGGAATAGAAATATGACTAGTCCCCTTAATGTGAAAAATCTTAAAAAACACACACCTTATAGGTGGAAACTCTATAAATTATTTAGGAAAAACATTAGAAAATTGATAAAAATTTTCTAGAATAATTCTATCCTCAATATATTTTATCAATTATATGTTCAATGCCAGCTTCTTGTAAGAGATTGTTCTTAGTACTCTTTCCAACAACCTAGTTGAAGTTGTCATTACAACTATTTATCCTCTGATGAGATTATCTACATCGTCCTCATTTTTGAAACTAACTATTATGCTATAATAGTTGATGTGATCCTTGAATTTTTTCACCCAATCCAAACCTATAATTAACTCAAATACATCCATATCCAACACTAAGAAGTCTCACATCAGATCAGATATTTCCATTGTTAGTGAAAATGTTATACACATAATGGCTAAAAATTCTCTTTCACCAATAGCAATTTGACGCATTAATTTGGAATGAATAATTTCATGTTTTAAACTAAGAAAATAAATATAAATATAATAAATGAAGGAATAAGATTCACTGGTATCAAAAAACACATTAATAAGGGTAGAATTAAAATGAACCATACCTATCACTATAAATGGTCCTACCTAATCATCTACCATGATTATCTTATCTCCATTCAACTACATTGATGTTGTACTCTGCTCCATGTTACCTTGTTTAGATTTCTCATGCTAAGGAGTCATGGTGTTCATAGAATCACCATGGCTAGCCCTACCTTGATAGAGAGACTATGTTTGTTGACCTTAACCTTTCAAAGAATATGATGATTGCAACACCTGCGAAGTTTCACAAGCCCCAATCCTCAGATGACTAAAACAATAATGAAGAATATTACACATCTTCATTTAGTTGTGGCATGCTCTAGGTTTTTCATTACACTCTCGTGTTTTAGGGTCAAGAGATCCTGATTAGAAAATACCTACTTTTATCTATGGTAGTGGAAGAAGGTTCACTAATACATCTATCTGATTTTGATTCCCTCTCCAACCATAAAAATAGGTGTACATATTCTACTTTCTCCCAACATTAGAGTTTAAATCATTTTACATTGGTATCACTATACATCCTACTCCCATTTCTCTAGAGATTACATGCTCATCCACAATCTCTCTTATCACGATCTATATATAATCATTAAAATAAAGCACTAAAATCTTCAATCATATCTCATAACATAGCCCAAATTTTGTGAATCCATCCTTCTAAGACCATCTAGTCGAAACCTCTAGTGAAAATCACATTAACTTAATGAGTATAACCACCTAGTCCTTCAAGAGAGATTATAATACTTTAGGCTGAGAATCTCTTTCAATATATGGATCTTGAATGTGCGAGGGTATAGTTGTTTGTCATGAAATTCCTAAAAATACCCCAAAACAAGACTATCATCCAATTTTTCATGCATCACTAAATCCCACAAAGGTCATGATAGATCCTCTAGCATATAATTTAACATCTTGAATTTCAGCTCTGATGGTGTGCTGATGAAATTGATTATATGATTCATCCTATTCATCCACACCTCTGCATTTTTCAATTAAGATTCTCCCCAGAAAATGGGTGGATTATGCATCATTAAAAGTATGGAATGATTCACATGAATTGTATCATCCCTCTCAGTCCCTTTAAATACTGTTTTTAATGATTTAACTATACTATGAACCATCTATTAGTTTAGTTGTGGCTTAGTTGCAAGGAAATTTTCTATAGCTTCTTCTGGGTGGTTTCTATAATGACTAAAACATCCCATTTCCTAAACAAAAAAAACTCTATAGGTCTCACTCTCTAGAAACTAATTCCTTATCATTTCAAATTCAATCAAATCTACTAACATATCATTTATTTCCCAATCAACCTCCTCTATGTTTAATGGTTTAGGAAACATTCTCTTCTTTCTTTTTAAAATAAAATTATTTTCAAAACACACCAACCATACTCATTTCAAAAACAACATTTGAAAAAAATGTTAAATTTATAAACAAATCACCCCTTTAAAAAGAATCATAAATAATTACTCAAAATAACATGTAAAATACTATCGGGGATTCATTCCTTATCAATTCATTTCATGTTCAACTCATTTACTAAACCCTTGACATTGAGATTCCATGATCATAAAAGGGTATACCATGTACTTAAATACCTTCTAATAAGATATTCATCTTAAAAGGTATATTTACATCTTTAATTATATATATTTCATTTTCCAAAAATCCTAATCCATGTAAGATCAAATCTAATGGAACAAAAAAGAACTAATTTCAACTCCAAGATGAAAAAAATTGATGACTACATGTTCCTCAAGGATTGAACAATCTAATTCCACATATCTCAAAGAAACATTTTAATTGAACAAACTTATACTCTTTGTAATTACCAACTTATTATTATTGTCTTGAGAATAGAATGAATCATTACATAACCTTAAGAGACATCCCCAAGATGCCAATAAAGGGCATGAAATGCCAAAGTGTTTTACATGAAAGTGGGAGATGATTAAACCTATGAAGAAATAAAATGATTAACCCATGACACTATAACCAAACAACTAACTTTATGATATAGGAATAAATGATTGAAAACCCAAACATCTAATTTATATAAAAATAGCTACAAATTTTACTTCAATGGGAGACAATGAAACTATCAAAGTAAATAGTGTAAAGATAACTAATCAACAAAAAAAATGACAACAATAATCCATTTTCTGCACTATCCATGATCCAACAATCTAATAGTCCATGTAGCATGAAGCAGTGATAAATATTTTTTATACATTACCCTTTCCAATTTTTTCGATGATTACATCGGTAATAGCAGCAATTTCCAAGATCCGGGGTGACTATAAAACATAGTAGGTTTTCCCAAATTACTATCTTGTTTATTCAACCATGATAGAAAGGTTATAATTATTCATTAAAAAATTTATATATAAAACAATTTCCAAAATTATTATACAAATAAATATAAAAACGCTTAAAAACTATTTGTAACTAATAATAAACAAGTGATATTTTCATCTAATTTTCCACCAAATCACACTTCTATAAAATATATGAAAAAGTATTTAAAAATTAATTTCTCAATATCATTTGGGAATAACCATAAACCATGTCATAATTGTGCATTATCTAATGCCTTACATATCACCCCTCATGACCTCCTTCCACAATCTACCTAATTGTGCTGATACAGTGCAGAATCTACTTTCCAAAATCTAATACATTGCACTGTTTCTACTAGTATTTATACACGGTATCTGAAAATCGTGTGCAGCCCGTGCATCACTCCTTTATCACCAAAAACATATTTAACATTCACCAAACTCTCACATCCATCACCAATTAAATTTCATAACCTATAAATAATAATATAAGTTTTTCAATCCTGAAACTGATGGTACTATATTCCCCTAAAAATAAAGATAATACATTAGTTAACACATACACATCCCATTTTATACACTTTATGGACCATTGAAACAATTACATTATCCATTCATGTATAGAGGATACATTTATATAATGATTGGAATAATGGTGTTTCATTTAATCATGATCTATAAATTACACTTCACCTTATGTATCAGTCCTTTATAAAAAAATGAAAATAATCAAAATGTCGTTTTACCTATACATATATCTATAAGACAACCCACTATATAGGTAGTTGTAATATACATTTATCTTATCTAAATTCAATACACGAGGTAAAAAATAAATGTAATAAGGTTAGTTAAAATAAACAGAAATAATTGTTAAAAAATTAGAGTTCAATTATTACTTTTAAAATACCTATGTAAAACATCATTGAAAAAAATCCGAATCAAATATAATAATTCAAAACCAATGAGGGTAAGTAAAATAAAAGAATAAAATGTTATATTGAAAATGAATATAAGGTGTAAAAATTGATGTCGGGGATAATTTATTATATACCTTCTCCCATAAATTCCTATGTTGTCAGGTAATTAATATATGTGTATGTAATGTAAACATATATTTTTCCCATTTCCCATTTCTGGATTTTATTATAGTATGAAATTCATAACAGTGGTACTAAATTTTAGTCACTACTTTTTTCCTGATAACATTATTGGTGATAATTAATTATAATTCTGAAATCAATTCTATCATGTAAATTTTACATTTTATATTTACTTATATTTGACAATATCACATGGATCAAAAAGGTACCAGTGTTTAGAAAAAAGATTATAATATATGTTATGTTTAAGAAAATATTATAGTTTTTTATATTTATGGAATTAATTAATTTTCATTAATGAAATTAGATTTATGAAACATTAAATTAACGAAGAAAAAAATTAATCTATGGAAATATTAATTCAATGAAACATCATTAAAATTGATTTTATTAGAAAAATATTGCACAATTTTATAAAATGGAAGACAAGATATTTCTAAATTCAATGGTGTATATTTTTATAATACATCATTTAAATCAAAAAATATTGTTTTTATTATGAATTTTTTTTATTATTTTAAATAATAAAATTGCTTAATAATATAATTAAAAAATTTATAGGTATATTAAAAATATATATTCAATAAAAAATTAAAAACGATTTATATGAGAAAAATATCAAAATAATATCTGAGCATAATAATTATGATAAATTCATGTAAAATGTTCATTTTCTAAAACTAAAATTTTAAATCTAGGAAATTTTCTTTTAAATAAAAACATGAAAATATTTAGAAAAATATTTTTAAACAAAAATAACATCTTTTTATATAAACTATTTTTATACATATTTTATGTCATTAGTATGATATATGGTTTTATTATATTAGTAATTGCAATAGTATATATATATATATATCATTAAATAAATAAAGTAAAATGATCTTATTATTTATTTAGATATATTAATTTTGTTTCATCAGTTCATTATTCTTAAAAATGAACATTCATTTTCATTAAAAGTAAAAAATTTAAATTTCCAAAAATAAATGTTATACATAAATGTTTAATAATAATATTAATAACATATTTAATTATTAATTATATCAGAATACATGGACCCTCACGATAACCTATTATTATTTAGGAATATGATCTTATTTATTGGTAGATGTTTGTAACAATAAATCCCTAACAAATATTAGGTGAATTTAAATAGGTTTTAATATCAATAAAATATAATTTATTTTATTCCATGGTTATTTGATTTCAGTTTTTCAATATCATAGATAAATCTTATTTAATTAAACTTCCATTTTGGACCTGAACATGTGGGAATTGAAGTATTTATTATAAATTGGTTTTAATGATCAATGCATATGGACATTATCCCCCCATAAAAAGTATTTCCTCATAATTTTATTTATTTTGAAATGATTGAAATAGATAATTGTATGGAAAAAATTTTAATTAATCAATAAAAAATTATTAGGAAACAAATATACCATGAAAAAAAAGGGAAAATGTTATTATTCCTAAAAATAATATTATTAATTATATTCTGTTCTTATACATTAATTTGAGATAAATATACATATTTAAGGGGTACCATTAAACCTATAATTGAATTAATTTTCCATGACATCTCTTTATTAGCCTTTCACTAATATATGAGTAGAGTTTGGTTTGAAATGTTAAATAAATGTTTCATATTTCCTTAACTAATAAGGACTACATATATTGATAGCAAATACATTTTCATAATCTCATTGATTTCATCGATTATATGGGTAATAATAAATTCACCTATAATGATCCCATACACCATGAATGATATTCGTATATCGAGGATGAAATAATTCTTGGACCATGTGAATTGGTTTTTTATTTTGTAAAAAATAGTTGGTGAAACATATATAATAAATGGTCTCCACCAATCTATAATGAATAACACATAAGATAACATCGTTATCACTATCAATATCTATATAATCCCATTAAAAGTATTTTACTTTTTTCAAGGGTATATGAATTTATTAGTAACAAATTTCATCTTATTCCCATTAATTAAGGAAAATTATATTGCAGATAGAAAATAATGAAATCTAATATAGAGGATACTAGTTGTTCCTTTTTAAGATCATGATTTTCAAAATCATGATAACTGAAATATGACATTTTCTATAGCATCATGTTTCTTGATAAATTCTACAACCATTGAAAAATCATCATTATATTCTATTGCGGCCTTTTCTTGGGTGCCTCTTTAATAATTTTTGGCCCATGTGAATTTGAATCATATCTCCTTTATCATATTTATAACATTAAAATCAATGATACTCCATCATAATCTTATTAATTTTGATTAATAATTCCACTTTGTTGATACTATTAATTATAATTTTATTTACATGAAATGACATAATTTTATAATATCTCAATCAAACTCATCTCTCATATGGTTAATCATTTTGTAAATAAAAATATTTTCAATGGAACCTATTTTTGACTTGGTTCATTCATATAACAACCCATTTCATTAATAGGCAATATTTCATGTTTTAATACATAATGAGGAACATTAAAAATTCCAAAATAATTTATATTTTCTAGTCTTTATGCGTAATTGGACACATAACACTATAACATGGATTAAGGATACAATAATATAATTTAAATATCTTGTAATATTCCCTTATATTCATTTGATATTCTAAAATATTATTGTATATCATGGGCACATATTTATGAATAGAGAGATAGATAAATCAAATTAAGGTAATATTCAATCATAAACACGATGAATGTAATAAGTTTTTTCAAGAGGGACATCATGGTTTCATAAGTGGTTTGAGAATAAAAAAACCATAACACTCATAAGTGATATATTATGGTAACCTCAGGGGAAAGCATGAATGTGGGAACAAAATAAAACCTATCATCATAAAAATATGATATGTATAATAACTATGAAATTATTTCAAAGGATAATTAGGATACACTTACATGCACTATGTGTGGTATATCAATGGATTAAAACAATTGCCAATTCAATGGATGAATATACATTTATAGTCCCACCTGTCAAATTCATTTAACGAACATGATTTTCTGTGTGACATAGATCATAAAATATAATGATTTATTCCTTCACTTTTAATTTCATGATTTTGGAGATTTTATTACAGAAATGGGAGTACAAAAGAACTTCTGGATAGGTTTACCAAGATGAAAACATTATAGAGGAAATGATGATCGGTATACACAACATTAATGATTCGTATGTAATATCATTTGACAATTTTGACAACATAACTGTCACGACCCGTACTTGGGACCCATGACGTGACTACGCCAAGCACGCCTTCCAGAGGCCAGGGGATGGCGACCAGCACCAAAGGCGTAAATCCCAATAAAAGGGAAAGAATTTCCTTTATATATGTAAAAAAACAGAACAGAGTACGCAAAATGTAGTAAACACTATGTAAACTGAGTACATAATTAAGTGCTGGGAAGTAAATGGGCCAGAATACAAACCCAACTGAATGTAAAGTACAACTGCAAAAAAAGTACAGTAGTAGAAAAGTAAAGCAGCAACTCCGAGCCGTCCTCTGGAAATCCCACCTGAAGGGTGGGTACAGTTAGTCTCCTCAGCTCCTCGGGTCCAATCGTCTGCTCCGTGTACGTCCCGTCCAGCTATCCACCTCCAGTTACTGTCCAGCTCCACGAGCCTCAACCACGATCAGCGCTATCCGTCATCTGCAACCAATAGAACGTAGTGCGGGCATAGCCCGTGCAGGGGTGAGTATACGATACTCAGTACGGTCACTGAGACCCCCGAAGGTCTCCCAGAATTAAAAAAGAAAAAACCACAAAGTAAAGATACAATCAAGAAGTATCAACCAACTCTACTTAGGTATATTTCCATACATATACCTAAGTCATCAATTCCAGTTTGGCTCCAACTCACGAGCCCAAGTTCAACCCAGTCCACACAAGAAGGTACAACCTAATCCACACTAGAAATCACAACCCTATCCATACCGGATAGCAAGTCAATCTTATCGAAGATAATAATTGAAAGTCATGTCTCAGCTCACTCAGGTATAATACTCACAAAGAGGGTGGAGATGATAGAAGTAGCCTCTGAATCATCTCCCCTTACGAACCCACGTCGGATCCATGTACAGAAGTCGTCGCTGTTGAACCCACGTAGGATCCTAGAACCATAACCATTGCTGTAAGACCCACGTAGGATCTAAGTAAAATATTTATCACTGCAGAACCCACGGAGGATACAAGTACATTCATCCTCACTTTCGATCCCACGTAGGATCCAAGTACAGTCATCATCGTCATCGAACCCACGGAGGGTCTGAACACGGTAGTCGCGCAGTCGCAGTCAGCTCTAGGGTTCCCGCACAAAGCATACTCTATTCCAGGAGGTTCTGCTCCTCGAGTCAAAGTGGTGGATACATCAACTTTCACGAAGACCAAAGATGATGTATCCCACCATTCTGTCCCACGTCATAGGGGAAAACCAATCAAAACATGCCCAAGTCACAGAGAACAAGATGACCAAGCCATTTTCCCAAAGTACACGGCTTATAGGTAATAAATACACACCGTGTCATCAGTCACTAGGTAATTCCCGTGTGAAATGGCCCGATTTATGGAACTAGTCATGTAAAAAGTAAGTACACGGCGTGTGGAATGGTTACACGCCATGTCTCCAGTCCTCGGGTACTGCCCGTGTACCACAGCCTGTGTCAAAGGGTTGTTCGTGTAAAAAGTAAGTACACGGCGTGTGGTATGGTTAAACAACATGTCCAAACTTCTGGGGTTGGCTCAGTGTACGCTTTCCATGCCTGGCTGTGTGGTGGAGTACCTGCCCGTGTACTCCACCCCATGTTTGTGTATTCCCAAAATGCACTCTGAGTCATCACGAAGTCGTTTCTGCCGAAGTGAAGGTAGTACACGTTGTGCCTCTTGGCCTTGTGGTTCTGCCCATGTCTATGTGTCTCCTAAATTACACACCTAGCCTTGCGAAGCTGCTTCTACCTTCCAATGAAGATAATACACGTCGTTCCCTGTGGCCGTGTATTTCTGTCCGTGTCCGTGAATTTCCCTTGAATACATGACATGTCCATCGAAGTCTCCTCTGTCAAACTGTGTGAACAGTACACGCCGTGTGACTGGTGTCACACGCCGTGTGTCACTTCATCTGATGTCTGATACTTCTTCCGCATAACGCATGCACTACACGACGTGTGATTCGGATGTACATGTCATGTATTCTAGAATTTTCCAGAAACGACGCCTCTGTCTAGAACGCCTTCTGAGGCATCCTTCCTTTGTTTCGAGGATCCGTTTTCTACAAAACTCCAGTTCTTAGGTCATCCCGATGTTCCTATGCCATTTCCAATGTTTTCTGGCCTCGTATCGCCTCTAAAATCATTCCTTGATTCACCGCTCAAGAACAGTTGGAGAACACCATACAACAAGAACGGAGGAGAAATCGGACAGTGTTAGTTTAGTCGGGTTTCTTCCGCATTAGTATGATAGCAAAGGGTTTAGAAAGGGTTTACAAAACTCCAGTTATTAGGTCGTCCCGATGTTACTTTCGCAGAAGCTAGCATCACGGAAAATGGAATCGCGGGCTGTGGCTCCGTATACATCTACGGAGAACGTTCGAGGAGGATGTGGTGTCTCCCTTTCTTTGATGCGGAGAGAAGATGGAACGGCGTGACAGAGTTCTTCATTGAAGTAGGGATGTTCTTCGCCAGAGAAGATGAAGTTCCTCAAGAGAATAAGAGCTCTCCCTATCTCAATTTTCAACACAACAACCAACCCCAAAAATAAAATAAGGCTTGTCTTATTTTATTACTTCAAGCCATGCATTTTAATTTTTAAAATTCAAACACAAATCCCACTTAATTGATTATGTGTGTTGGATTGAATAAAGGGGAGAGAGGGGAGAGTTACAAATTAATGGGAGTTGTCAACTTAAAGAGGAGTTATAGGTGTTAGAGGAATTTGAAGGGGTGGGGATTGTGTGGGCCCCACCTCACAAATATCCTATTAAGTGGAGTTAGGATTTTACTGGGTCCAACCCCAACTCCCGTACCTAGGAATAAACCACCCAGAAAAGAGAAATAAAATTATGACACAACTTTATTTCACTTTACACTTAATCTAATTTTTAAACAACTCCTCCTGAGAAAATGCAACTCCAATAAAGGTCTTCTTATGCAATTATCGGTGCTGTGGTTTCATCGGTAGCCTCAGACTTTGATTCCGAGCACTGGTTCAAATGTTAGAAAAAACCCGCTCGTTCGTTCACTGAACGTACCAGAGATAAACTTCGAGAATTGATTCCGAGAACACTAGGACTCGGAATCAGGTGTCGTCAAGAACAATGAACTCGTAAAAACCCAACGAATTGATGAAAACAATTTCCTTGAAATTTATGGGTCTTTACAATAATAATGTATATAGAGGTTTGTTGCATATGTTAATAATATCTAAAGTTGATCACTCATTACATGGGATTAATATTTATAGTAATAGTATAATTATAAACTATTACAGCACTAAAAATTAGAAATAATGATTTACAAATCACATATTGTCCTTGAATAAAGATTAAGATATAATATCCGTACCTTTAGAGACAATATCTAAAAGTTATGTAAGAGTTAGTTATGATCATAGAAACAACAAGTGAGTGTTTATATAGTTATTGGGAGAATAAATCAATTATAAATGCGTTTTTAGTGAATAATAATGGCTGGGAGGGTGGGTATTATAAGAAAATGTGAGGGAAATTATGTAATAATTTTTAAATATTGGTTTGAAACTATACATAAGAAAATAAAAAAACCCCAAAGAATTTTAGGTTTAACTACCATATATTATTCCATATAGTATTAATGGATAATATAATATAATAAAAGAAAAATAAAACCATAAAATAATATTGTTGATTTTATGGATGTAATTCATATGAAAATTTAATTGATTTTGGAGTTTTAAAATAAAATTATATTTTTGGAGGATTCATTAATAAAATAAATTAAATAACATAAAAATAAAATTAATTATCATGGAATCATATTTTGTGTATTGAAATATATATATATTATCAATTACATGAATCATAAGACAATATTTTCTATAAAAAAAATGAAATATATATACATTTTTAAATATTACATAAAAAATTGTATATCTATTAAAATTATGGAAGATTAAACATTTTGAAATTTATATGTTCTAATTTAAAAAGGAAAATATTATATATGGTAATAATTTTATAATTATTTAATTTTTAATATTAAAATAAATATATAGATTTATTGATAACAATATTCATTTATGAGAATAATATTTATTATATTGTTTTATTGATTATATAAGAAATTATTAAATTATCTTATCATTGGTATATAAATAAATATTTTTCAAAAAATAAAAAAAAACCATTTTTTGTAAATATTCATGAAATTATCATAAAAAAATTATTTAACACCATATATTTTCCAAATAGATAATTTTAGACTCTTTATATCAAAATATAAATTTTATTAAAACATATATAATTTTATGTATAATTTAATTAAGGAAAATTATATATATAATTATTTTTTTGTTAAATTAGAGAATATAAATAATCATACTACCAAGGTCTATATAAATAACTCAATAATACATCAGAATATGACCAAATGTTATTTTGTGTGATGGTCCTGCTTTCTTGTGGTGGTTCATGGAATATGGTTTGGTATGTTATTTAGATATAGTTTATCTTCTCCCATTTATTGATTCCCTTGAAATTTATATGTTGAATCTTAGCATGGTCTTTGTCATTGGAAAATACAACTGATGGATAAAACCTATAAGTTATAGTTTGTCTCAGTAGACCTACATATGCATCGAGGGTCTATAACAGGCCACACCCATTAAATACTATAAGTTACTCCAAATTTTCATTTCCTTATTCGAATTTTTTATGTTATTTTTTCAAAATTCAACTTACAAAATTGTCAAAAAAAAGATTTAAAATAGGTTCACTATCAAATGGAGGCGACACTGCAATTTTTTAAAAATATATCATTTATCCAAATAAATGATTTTTTATATCATTTATGTAAAACAAATAAATAGAATTTAAACATTACATTGAATATATAAAATATATATATCATTAATAAAATTCATCATGAGTGATTTTAATTTTTTATATACTCAACTAATATCTTTAAAAAAAATTAGAAAAACGTTTCTTTTTATTTAGAAATGGATTTATTTTCATTGATAATTATTTTTTCACAAAATTATTAATTATATACATATGTAACGAAATAATTTCTTTTTATTCAAACCATTTTAATATTTAGGTTATAAGGTAACTATAAAATAATAATATTTATTTATTCTCTTAAGGCGTATTATGTACGCTAGCAATCATAGTTTCTATTTTATAAAAAATTTCTTGTTGTTACATCCCCCCATTGAAATTGTGTCCTTTCAATTACAATTAGAAGTTGGTAACTAAGGTATGAATTTAAGAATTACAATTATAGAAATATAACATTAGAAAAATGATTAATAATATATATATATATTAAATTAGAGAAAGGGAAATACGATGGTCATAAGAGATAAAAAACACTACGATTTCATGTTTAAAACATGGATATAAAAGATAAAATAACCATGAATTTCTATTGGATAGTGATATGAAACATGATTTGGAGAATGATAATAATAACTTATCCATAAATTATTTATTAGTTATTGTTAAGTGATTATTTATTTAGAAAATTAAATGGACAACAACATTTTTGCAAGATCATTTTCAGCAAGTTAAAGAATTATAATGCTACATAGACTAAGATCATAAGGATGAATAATTAAATAGAAATTAGTTTATCATAATGTATAAAATTTACTCAATAAACTCAACTTTTTTTCTTAAATATGACTATATACGATGAATTTTTTATACCTATTATACTGGAATCCACTTGTATAGAATCACATAATCCATATGAGATAAACTATTTATTTATCATGTCATGAAACATTATCCAACAATGAAATTGTTAGTACAATATAAGATAATTCTATTAAAAAATAAACCATAAGATGATGAAAAACTACTTTTTATCACTAAAATTCAACTACAAAACGAAATTTTCATCATCATTCTTTCAAAAAATAAGTAACATTGAAATTCATCTAAAATATTATAACTAATATTAAATCTAAAAAATAAATAATGATTTAATAAAATATTATTCTAATTGAAGATATGATATTTATCTATGAATAAAATCAACCACACTTAACATATTATATATATATATATAAATGTAATTTCCAAAATCATATATTCTACAGGATTGGATAATAATTTCCATATATAACATAATTCCCATATGTCCACAATTAAACTCGTTGATTCATCAAAAATATAGTTAATATATTACTAATCAAATACAAATCCATATTATCGGATTTACATTATTCATATATCATTTCCTAAATAGTTAATTTCTTCTAAAATAATAATAATCACATGATCCCAAAATCATTTTACAATACCATGGATATGTATTTGATAAAACATAAGTTCCAAAAAGCAAATTATTATTGTTATACAAACTCGTTTAACAAAAATGAAAAAATTAATACTAACAAGTGACCTCACACTGGACAGTCGTAGGAAATGATCCCTTTTTCCCTTTGGTTTTGGGTTTGATCCCCACAACCCTGACGGACGTGACTTGTTGTCACCCATCCTGTAAGATGTACTTTTTCAAAAACTATATCATTATTAAAAAATTATCCAAATATGAGATTAAATTATCAAAAATAAAAATAACATGATTCAACAAAAAAGGTTAATTCATACCTCTCATGTATCATACCATAATGTAATTAACCATAATTACCTTAGAAGTGACTATCTCAAAAAATATTATTAGTATACTCAAATGTTCCGAATATATAACATCCAAATGGAGCAGAAGACATTACAATTTAATAAAATTTAATATTATAAAATAATTACATCATCTCTAACTCTTTATAAAACATCCCAATCTCCGTAATTATTTATACCATCCTATGATACCAACTATAAAGACCCAACCTTAAACCACAATTATTCTTTTTTTTTACCGAAATTAACAATATAGGATCTTTTCAGTTTATAGTTTTATTGAATTTTTAAAAGCACATAAAATTTAGACTAATACATCACATGGGGAAAATTATACTTAGTATCCATTATTCCCCGAGTAAAAACCATTTTAAAATAAAACATGGTTTCCATTGAAGGAAAATCTTCAATTTTTTCATCATAGAGACTTTTTTTCCCTTATGGATATTAAGACATGTTAAAAAAAATTAAAACATGTGATGAGCCCAAAATAAATATTTTAGTATAAAAATGAAACAAACTATTAGTCTATAAGTACTTAAAAATTCAAGAAAATGTTTTCTCAACGTTATACTTTTCACCCATAAAACATAACAGCATTAGCTTACCTCATGAAATCATTACATTCCATAAAAAATAATTGAAATAATAAAACATAAATGTGTCTTACAGTATACATATCATTCTATAATGTAGATTTCTCATTTACATGGGTGGTAACCATCATGGTTTTTTTATGAATACCGATTACATTATATTCCCTAAATCTCTTAAGAGAATCCCAACAGGTTATCTCTGTCTCATTAACCAATGCATTGAAGGGCTATTTAGGCCTCACCCACTCTCAATGTATCTTGAAACAAGCCTTATATATAAATATTTCATAGTAACCATAAAATAATCATTACACATATAACATGCATAGAGTAAAAAAAACATTTCCACTTTGAAATCACATTTTATTTTTTACAAATCCATGCACTCAAAAATGAATCTATTTATTTTAATATAAAAATATAATAAAGTAAAGTAATCATAAAAAATAATATATACATAAATGTGAGAATTTTATTTCATGGAATATAAGTTTCAAACCATTCCAATTCATTGAAATAATCAATACATTTTTAAAAGGTAATTAATATATTAATAATAGTGATTTTTAATCGATGTGTCCCATACCACATTGAAACTTTTGAAAGGAATTATAAATTTAAAATATTCAGTTATATACAAAAAAAATAATTTAAAACCATTTTTAAAACATGGAAATAAATATTAATTATTTATAAAAAAATCATAATATAAATTAAAATTATTGTTATGTTGAAGAGTCCCCTACAACATCAAAAAAAATTGAATAAAAAAATTACATAATTACATTAAAAAAATATTATATCATTGGAATAATTAAATTCATGATATAAAATTTCAAAGTAATGTATATAAACCATGTTTAACATTATTGGTTCATAACAATAAATAATTCTCAATGGAATGTGTATTGATATTAAATCTATTACATTAAGCCCAACTCATCATGTAAAATCATTATATTCTGGAATAATAAACATCGGAAAATTTATAATTTATTGAAAACATTTTTAATGATTTTATTTCATTTTTTATCTCTTACTACCATGATAAAAAAATTATACAATTATTTAAGTTCATGTTGTATGTTTTGTTGATAATTTGTACTAGAGTCGAAAATGAAATTAATATGATATCAATAGTCCGTGTGGTCATAATTACATCATCTCAAGAGTAATATTAAAAAAAATTCATAATTTACATAAATAATTTATAATTTTATGTCAAATCATTTTTTATTGTTGTGAAAAATGATCAATGTTATAATCATGGTGAATGTGGGCCATACTTACGCATCACTAGCATTTTCCATTTTTCATTGATCATTACAGAAAGAAGGTATATACTATTTAATCATTACATAATGATCATACAATTATCAATTTCATTTTAATATATTACATATAATTATATATATCAAAAAAGTAGTGTAGTGAATAAAAATGAATCACATATCTTCGTTTAGGTGATAGTTTACACATCTTCATGAACAACGTTATCATTTTTATATGAATGTAAAGTAAAAAATGAAATTGATATATAATCATATTATAATGATAAATATTTCATGAATATCACATATGAACATTAATTCAATCATTATAATATTTCTATTAAGATGGTGATGAAAAACAAACAATATCGGTTCGCTAGGTTATAGCTCGCTGTACACAAGAACAAAAAGTTCATTTACAATTTGATGATATTGGATATGAATTTTTTGATGATTTTAACATTATAACATATATGTATTATAAGGACACATATTATATTATTCAATCATTGTTGAAATATTTTTTAAGAAGAGGAATGAAAAATAATATAGAATTGATTTAATAAAAACAATACATCATATTTGGTCCATTACCCTTGAATACAACATTAACACCAATAAGGAAGGTGTGATGTATAGAATAATACCTCAAGGATGTGGGGGGGATATTAAGAGAGGATTATGGAATATTTTTTCCTAAAAAATTGTTCTTTAAGTGTTAGTTATGGAGAAGAGTGGGTATATTTATAAATGCGTGGGGAGGGGCACCCATGGAAACTCTTAAAATATAAAAATTATATAAATTAATTTTTAAATATAAATTACTCCAACATGATTTATTTAGAAGATAATATCCTAATGGATACAAAAACTATCATGAAATAACTTTTATACATTTATGTTTTTTATTTAAAACCTTATATTTTCGGTTTACCATTAATTAATCTATTTAAATTTAATTATCTTATCAAAATATTAAAAATTAAGAGGGAATATTTTTTTTTTGAAAGATTATTTCTAATAAATAGATACATGAGAAACATTTGGAACACTTAATATTAAATTTTTAGTTTTAAATGATCTTTATGATTTTTAAATAATTTAATAAAATATAATTTCTGTAAAATATCAATATTGTAAATTTTGACACTAATAATATAATTGAATTAAAATAAAATAAAAACATATATTTAACAAAAATAACTATTTAATAGATATATAATATATCATACTAACCTATAAAATTCTAGGAGTTCCAAAATTAATTTTAATTATATTTATTTTAATAATTTTTATATCATTAATTTGATATTTCTCTTAATAAAATAATTATTGAATCATTCTTGTGTCCGTATTAATGGAAATTATTTAATATCTAAAAAATTTAAATGAATTATAATAAAGTATATAACTACATTATATTTCTATATTATATTTATGATGTAATTTTATATCATTTTAATCACTGTATAAATATTATTATACTTATAAGAAAAAATATGGTGACATGATGTCAAATTCTTTTCTTTTAATAACATTAACATCAAATTAATTGAAATAGTCCATTAAATGAGCCAATTCGGATCGGTAGCTATTATGGTTTTAATTTTATTCATCAAATAATATTTTGGTAGGTGTTACGGTAATTTGATTATCTTTATCAATTTATTTATTACCCAAATTTACTTGGTTTGTATTTAACAACTGAAAAAAATTTCCAAAGTTACTATTCATATAATCCAAAAAATTAAATGCTTCAATTTAAATAATTTGGACCCACAGATTCATATTATAGAATCCTATTTTAAAAATTAAAATCATTGAATTTTCATTAGTTAATTTAAAATTAGTATCCATTGTCAAATTGGGAAAACATGTTTTTAAAATTGAAAAACATCAAAAGATTGACATAAATTTATATTAAATATCAATGTTAAATTAATTCTAATGAAAAAATTAGAATTAAAGAAAAAAATATATAACATAATTTTACATTAAATAAAATTAAAATTATAATCTAATAGTTTAAAAACATTAGGCAAAAAATGTGTTTTTAATTATAATGTAGTACATTTCAGTATTCTTTAAAATAAGAATGTAATCAAAAATATAAAAAGATAAAAAAAATTTTATGATCATCATCCAAAAAAGTATTTTATTTTTTCATTTATATCAAATATAAGTGTAAAAAATATATTTTAGTTGGGTTCACTATCAAAAGGTTTAAAAACTGTCTTTCTTCAAAAATACTTATTTTACCCTAAAAATTGAATTTTTTTCTTATATAATGTCTAAAAAATATAAGATGAATTTTAAATATTACATTTAATATATTTTAAATATATTTAGTTAATAATATTCATTATTGTATACATTATTATTTAATAAACTCATTTATTTCAATTTAAATTGTTTTTATGAAATCATATACATTTATTTAAAAAGTGTTTTTATATTCATTTATAATTAATTTTTAACATATGAATTAATTATATAAGTGTGTAAATAAATTAATAAAATTGAGTCCTAAAATTTTAATTGAAAGTTTATAATATATCATTGAAATAATAATTATTTTTTCCTTAAGGTGTATTATATACGTTGTCGAATATAGAGTCTCTTCTTAAAAAATCTCTGGATGATACAAATTCAGATAAATATGGGGTATATAATTTATGATTTTAATTTTATTAAACTATTTACTAAAACAATGTTATATTTTATGTTTTACATTGAATTGTCCCAACCATGGGTTTTATCTTCAAAATTACAAAAAAAAAATTATGTTTTACCATTAAGAATACTTAAAATAGTATATATTTATTATCGAATTATAGGTAAAAAGTTGTTTTGAATAGCTTAAGCTGAGAATATAAGTGATAAAAATCACCTGAAACTTGTAAAAAACAAATTTTCATAATTTATTTAATGTTTAAAATATATTTAATTTGTTAATAGTCTATTATGTATTCTTTTTTCCTTATAAAAATGTTGATATCACATTATCTTTCATAGAATTCCATGTTTGTCATATATATATCATGAAAAGGAGACCCCTCCCCAACATTCACCAGAGATAAATACCCCTTAGATAGGCCAAAACATAAAAAAATAAAATCCTCAACTACATACCAGTATCCATGATAACATATTTTGATTAATAATCCCTATAATAAGGGGTTCACTTATAATTATTAAAAAGGTTCTCCGGGGAGGATAATATATTCATAATCATGCATATCTGTTGTGATTCTTATTTAAACTCATTCCAATAATCTAACAATATTATAATAAAATTTATACATCATATCTTATATTATTTTAAGTAATTATGCTATTATGTTAATTTCATAACATAGATCCATCTCCACATTTTTCAAATAGGAAACAAAACCATCGATCATGTGTGAGGTAGACTACGACCTCAATAAATGACATAATTTGTATTACGTAACCAAAATTAAAGGATGTGAATAATAATGAATTTAAAATTTTTAATTAAATATATATAATAATAATAATTAAGTAATTTTTATATCACATATACCTTCTTATATTCTATTTTGTGTGTGATATATAACAATGTCACTCATGTGTACGACGTATTATAATCTTACAAAACGATGTGATTCATTTTTTACTTATGATTTACACATATGGTTTTATTTTTATTAATAATAAATATATGCGATACTAATAACCTATAAATAAATAGGAATATATAATATATTATCTGATTTTCCCCCTCCAATTCAAAGGAAAACAATAACGTCACTCATGCACATGTGTGGTCTACCACCAACACATTGCGATCTTGTAACGCCTTGGCCCCAGCTACCCAGAGTCGGTGCATTACTTCGTAACATTGGCATGATCACAAAAGATCAAGTCTCGAAAGACCGATTAGTTTAGTATCCTTGGAAACACTAGATACATTCATAAATGTTACATTACATCATAAAGTGAAAAAACTAATAACAAAGTCTTCATAGTCCACACTCATATCCTCTTTTGACTATCCCTACAGGTCATTCATGAAATACTTCTTCACATCCTGGAAAATATTAAAACATTGAAAGGGGTGAGCTCAAATGCTCAGTAAGGATAACAATAATGCGGATGCTTTCATAAATAAACATTAACATTTAAGGCAATGTATAACTAAAACAAAAGCCTTTTAAACATGAACTTCAACATAATATGGCAAAAATAAAATTAAATAATGCCATTTACTTACTCACATGGATATTCTATTAGTTGAATAATCACATGCAATATCAATAACCACTTTCATAATGAGGGAATGTATAATGCCAGACATTCTGAAACATTTTGTCAAGGCCTCGGCCAAGACGTCTAAAATGATTAAGGCCTCGGCCAAAACCATAAATCAAATTGGGAAAGGGCCTCGGCCAATTCCACATCTAGTTGTCTCATGAGACCTACCGATGCATCGAGGAGCTATAGCGAGCTCCACCCGTCACTTATTAAGTCCAATACATTCCTCATATGAATAGGTTTAAACATATCATAAACCATAACATAATCGTATCACATAAAACATGCATAAAGGAAACATAACATTTCCACATTTCAATCACAAGATATCAATACAACACATTGATATAATAAAAACGCTTTCAAAACCATTTTCAATACCAAAATAAAATAAAGTTAAAACATTGTATTTATTTTTCATTAAATAAAAGTGATGGCTTATAGAGGAAGCCGAAACTCAAATAATGGTCACAGCGGCGGTGAAGTCATTGTCACCGCATATGTACAGAAATAAAAACATTCCATTTTTGTCGTTTAGTAAAATGCTTCGTATAAAAAAAGATTCCTTTTGAATAAACATAAAAGTCAAAGGGGTTTATACACCGTATAAAAGAAAGTTGTGTATAAAACCAAATATGCCTCAATGAAAGGAGATTGAGACGAAGCCCTTAAAAAGATCATTTTCAAAATAAAAGAGATCTATTATGTGTATTCACTATTGGTACACATATATAAAGTAAATATACAAAATAGGACATAATAATATCATGACATAATTTGAATGTAGGAGATTAACCCAAAGAATGGAAGTTGGGTTAAGAAATTCCCTTACCTCGTGTCTGACTTGACTCAACCGTTCTTTAACCTCCTGAATAATAAACTAGAGTTAATATATACCTTATTAAGAACCATTTTCAATTTCATTATCCTTTTTATATCACTTATTACAATGATATGAACATTATGGAATTATTTAAGTTAATAACGGTCGTTTTGTCGATCTTTGGTACATGAGTCAACAATAAACTTCTTATAATTACAAGTTGTTTATGTGGTAGAATATACATTATCTACAGAATTATATTCATGATTTAGATGTCATATATATCATATATATCCAGTATATACATTCATTTATAATATTACGTAACATTTAGAGGTAAGAAATGAAATGCACCGTTCATGGAGACGGTAAGCCGTACGTACGCATGAACGCTACTTTCATTTCTATTTAGTATTTAATGGAATGAAATCATAATTATATAAATGTATAATATAATTCCAGTATAATATATTGTATAATACCATTTACTCCATCCTTTATACATCCCACATATGGCATTAACGATTCAAATCACTTTGAGGGGGCGGTAGTCCACACTTCCTAAAATGAAATTATTGCGTTTACCCATAATGGAAATCATAAAGTATGCCATAAATGAGAAATACAGAAGCATAAGTAAAACATAAATATATTATATATCATATATAAATATAGTGGCATCTTAATGGCCACCTTTGAAGGTGTTATATGAGTGTTGAACAATCATCGTTTCGTGAGGCAGAAATTCGCCATCCACAGAAACCGTATGTTCTTTAACCATTAGATGTAGGTGTGTGTAAGTGTAGCTCAAATCCTTCTTATAACAACATCCTAGTATATTTATTATACTGGTGTTGTTACAAAAGAAATTAATAAAAAGAGTTTAGGGGGGTGGAGAAGAAAAATAAAACAAAACAACATTAAAGAAGACATTACCTCAAAATCGGGTAACTCTTTTTGATTTGAGCCAAAGGCTTCCTAGGGAAGATTTCTGCCCAAAGTGAGGATTCTAGGAGTAAGAGGGGGAAGTTGGGATAGTATTTGGGAAGAGTTTGGCCGAGCCAAATGGCTTGAAATTGTAAATGAGGTGGTAGAGGTGGGGGCCTTTTATAAGAGGAGAGGAGGGGCACTCTTGGAAAGTAAGGAAATTTTACATTATTATACAATGATTCTCGGATTATAAAGGTCTCACACTTATATAATTCTTGTATAACGTGATAAGGGTTCGAAATATACCCATACAATAGTCTTTGGTCAAGTGTAAGCCTTGGATTGTACATTATCGTTTCATTTTATTAAAATCGTTAAATAATGAGGTCATCGCTGCATCATAATGATGTCATAAATAATTTAATTTATTTAATGTCTAAAAATTATAAAAAAACTACTATGATGTAGTAAATCTTTTTATCTTTCCAATGACTATTTATAGTCAAAAATATGACTTTTATTACCCCATGTAAAAATTGTTTTAGTAAAACATTTCATGTTTGTGTCATTTTTTACTTTAACATTAAATAAATATATATTAATGTCATTTTCCAACCAAACTGACTCCATGGGGTCCCCAAGTTGACCCATGGGTTGTCTTGGTCGGCCATGACTCATCCAATAGAAGTAGGACAAGTGTCAAGCTCATCTCATATTATTGAAACATTATTTTTACCTTAAACTACACTAATTACCTCTAATCGCGATTAAGAACTTAAAAGTTACTATTCACCAAAAATTATTTTAATCTCATTGAACCACATTTTACTTCTTAATGACAACCATGTATGTCGGATTTTTGAAAATAAAATCACCGAGGTGGTAATATTTCATTTAAACGAAAAATCAGTTATTTAACTACCACTTAGTGGTTTCACTATTCATCAAAAATTGAAGTTTTTCAAAACAATGCCAAAATTTCACCCTAAGCTATAATTGACATTCCAAATTAAAAAATGATGTCTATTTTAAAAAATTCCAAACATATAAGTTGCATTAATTAATTTTATAATTAATTCCCGCTATCACAACAAATAGCGTGTTTTTAAGAAACAATTTATATCAAAAGATTGACAATTGTTCATGCCAAATTTCAATGTTAAGTTAATTCTAATGACCACCATTGGATAAAATGGTAAAAATATATTCTAATTATACTCTAAAACCACTCAATAGTATAATTTATCACTATAAATTATTTTTATTAAAAAATTTGTTTTTAAGTATTTTTCACTATTCATAAAAAATGGAAGTTCTCAGAAAAATACCAAAAATTCAACATAGGCTAATTTCGATATTCCGAATCCAAAAATGAAGTGAATTTTAAAATATAAAATTTCTATAATTTTAAAAAGTGGTTATTACTATTCATAACGGCTACTTTGATTAGTCGCGGTGTTTTAGAACTCGAAGTTGCGTACAATGCAAGCTATTGCATTATTGAATGAGAAGCGTATCATGGAAGCTCGGGGTGTTACATTCTCCCCTCCTTCAATAAATTGCATCCTCGCAATTTGAAATTTTTTTCTTTGAAAATAAAAGGTTGAAAAGAGAAAATACCTTTGTGGAAAACCCACATCGGAAATAAGATTAATAAAATTTAGCTTTAATAAGAGGGAAAGGGAAATGAAAAAGTAACCACCCAATTATGATCTCGATTAGGAGAATATTGGTGGCAATTAGAGACATATAATTGGAGGAAAAACGTAAATATTCGTAGGGAGTAATTGAGGTCATCAATCACAATCAACTGTCAAATTGAGGGCCTCAAAGCCTTCAATCTATGTTGATTTAAAATATCATCAGTTCAACAAGACATAAGGTATTAGGATAACACATTTTTTTGTTTTAATATCCCTTTACTAAAGTTTAAGAATTAATTTATTCATTGAATAACAGATAGGTATATATATATTTATGCCTGACAATTAGAGTTTCAACCTTCAACTCACCTTTAACTCAAAAAGATAATAGAACCCAAAAATATTATACTTATCCTAATTGTATAAGGTTCCAAATGTTAACACATACCATTTAGATTAGTAAAATTATTTTCTAATAACCAGGGACTTCCTTTAGGCTAGTGGTAGGAAATAAAGGCCTGTCGCACTATGGTTGTGGGTTCGATTCCTGCAGCTTTGTCCGACGCGACGGGTTATGCCCCACCCTGCAGGTTGTCCTTTTCCTAAAAATATAGTACTATAATATTCCAAAAATAATCTTCATAAATGTTTTAACCTTAAACAATACTATCCAAAGTTCAACTTAATCCATTCCAACCTTTATAGTTATCCAAAATACCTATGTCCAGACTTTCTCTAAAAGGTCTCTAAATTCCAAAATCAATTGTAACATCAGATTCCCCAAACAAATTAAAGTATCTATTTTGTCACATACTAAAAATATGATTAACTTACTCATATTAAAACCTTACTGAAATCAACAAGTACTGCAGTACAATCCTTATATATCACATTATTCTAATAACCAGAATATAATCGATGAGTCCAAAAGCACCAATACATTAATTATTCCGCTTCAACTGTAGTCACAGCATAAGATTGGCCTTGATCCCTTGTCCTTTTCTGAGGTATGTTTCCCTGACGCTTAGGAAATTCATTTGCATAATGACCCATTTCTCTACAATTGTAGCATTCAACTTTGATAGCCCCTTTCTTTCCATTGAAATCACGAGCCCGGTGACCCTTTTCTCCACATTTATAACAAACTCCCATTCCTTTTAGGCAAGTACCAGGGTGATTCTTCCCACAATTATCACATAATGGAAAATCCTTCTTTCCCTTTTTCCCTTTATCTGTCTCTTGTTCCACCGTTCTCTTCTTCTCTTACTTTACTTTGTTGTCATAAGACTTAGAGAATTCCTTTTCTACCTTGATAGCACACGAGACAATATCTTCATATGATGAGAAGGATTGTGATACTAAATCTCGACGGAGAAATGGTTTTAACCCATCAAAGAAACGATCAATCTTACTCCTTGGGTTATGTATATAATCGGCAGCATGCCTCTCTAACCTTGTAAAGTTAGCCTCATACTTTGCGACATTCTCATCCTCCTTCTGCCTCAGACTCAGAAATTGCCTTTCCATATCTGCTCGATGGTCATGAGGAAAGTATTTTTCTAAGAAAAGATCTTTGAACTCCCTCCATTCCATATTCGATATGTCATCGTCTTCCTTTGTGTTTTGAATCAGCGACCACCACTGATCGGCATCTCCAGTGAGGTGGTAAACTGCCATGACAACCTTCTCCCTTTCGCTACTCCCCAAGGCATGGAATATTTTCTCTAAGGAGTTTATCCATTGCTCAGCTACTAACGGATTTGTACCCCCATTAAATGTGGGTGGTTGTTTCCTCATGAAGCAGTCTAACATTGATCCTCCACATTGTGGATTAGGGTGATCCATACGAGTAAGGTTATTATTCATAACTTGAGTGAGTTGTCCCAGTATGGTAATAAGTTGATCAGCACCAGTTGTATCTCCAGATCCACAATAATTATCTTGAGCAAGAGCGAAATACCTACACGGAGTGCGTGCATTGATACGGTTTCCATTCCTTCCACTAGGCCCCATTTCTAAACAATGGCATAAACTAGATTAGTTTATGAATTAAAATACATAATTCCATATTTGTAAAACACTTTACATAAATTTAACTATTTATGGATATAATCCATAATCATAAAAAAATGTTTTCTTTGATAACGTATATACTCATAACCCTTCATAGTGGTTTGTAAAGAAAATGAGAATTATCCTAAGCATATCCCTCGGGAGTGTCGTAACCAAGAGTGCAGCAAGGCCCGTTGTCATGCACCAGTTCCCGTTCGAGTCTAGCTCAAAGCGGTGTTTTCGGGTTTTACCCCTAGGTACATCTGTGCCAGAGCCGCCTCTACCTGCTCGTATCCAGACAGGGATGTATTGCTCGGAAAACACACAACATCTCTACAATACCAAAATTCTAGGAAGTTCTTCTATACTAATCCTCAAAGTCTATCTTTGGGCTATGTGCTCTAATCAGAGTTTATCCAAATCTAGCTTCCAAGGTTTGTATTAAACTGCCTCTGATACCAACTGTATCACCCTGACCCCAGCTACCCGGAGTCAGTGCATTACTTCGTAACATTGGCATGATCACAAAAGATCAAGTCTCGAAAGACCGATTAGTTTAGTAGCCTTGGAAACAATAGATACATTCATAAATGTTACATTACATCATAAAGTGAAAAACTAATAACAAATTCTTCATAGTCCACACTCATATCCTCTTTTGACTATCCCTGCAGGTCATTTATAAAATACTTCTTCACATCCTAGAAAATATTAAAACATTGAAAGGGGTGAGCTCAGATGCTCAGTAAGGATAACAATAATGCGGAAGATTTCATAAATAAACATTAACATTTAAGGCAATGTATAACTAAAACAAAAGCCTTTTAAACATGAACTTCAACATAATATGGAAAAAATAAAATTAAATAATGCCATTTACTTACTCACATGGATATTCTACTAGTCGAATAATCACATGAAATATCAATAACCACTTTCATAATGAGGGAATGTATAATGCCAGACATTCTGAAACATTTTGTCAAGGCCTCGGCCAAGACGTCTAAAATGATTAAGGCCTCGGCCAAAACCATAAATCAAATTGGGAAAGGGCCTCGGCCAATTCCACGTCTAGTTGTCTCATGAGACCTACCGATGCATCGAGGAGCTATAGCGGGCACCACCCGTCACTTATTAAGTCCAATACATTCCTCATATGAATAGGTTTAAACATATCATAAACCATAACATAATCGTATCACATAAAACATGCATAAAGGAAATATAACATTTCCACATTTCAATCAAAAGATATCAATACAACACATTGATATAATAAAAACTCTTTCAAAACCATTTTCAATACCAAAATAAAACAAAGTTAAAACTTTGTATTTATTTTTCATTAAAAAAAGTGATGGCTTGTAGAGGAAGCCGAAACTCAAATAATGGTCACGGTGGCAGAGAAGTCGTTGTCGCCGCATATGTACGGAAAGAAAAACATTCCCTTTTTGTCGTTTAGTAAAACGCTTCATATAAAAAAAATATTCCTTTTGAATAAACATAAGAGTCAAAGGGTTTTATACACCGTATAAAAGAAAGTTGTGTATAAAACCAAATATGCCTCAATGAAAGGAGATTGAGACGAAGTCCTTAAAAAGATCATTTTCAAAATAAAAGAGATCTATTATGTGTATTCACTATTGGTACACATATAGAAATTAAATATACAAAATAGGACATAATAATATCATGACATAATTTGAATGTAGGAGATTAAGCCAAAGAATGGAAGTTGGGTTAAGAAATTCCCTTACCTCGTGTCTGACTTGACTCAACCGTTCTTTAACCTCCTGAATAATAAACTAGAGTTAATATATACCTTATTAAGAACCATTTTCAATTTCATTATCATTTTTATATCACTTATTACAATGATATGAACATTATGGAATTATTTAAGTTAATAACGGTCGTTTTGTCGATCTTTGGTACTTGAGTCAACAATAAACTTCTTATAATTACAAGTTGTTTATGTGGTAAAATATACATTATCTACAGAATTATATTCATGATTTAGATGTCATATATATCATATATATCCAGTATATACATTCATTTATAATATTACGTAACATTTAGAGGTAAGAAATGAAATGCACCGTTCATGGAGACGGTAAGCCGTACGTACGCATGAACGCTACTTTCATTTCTATTTCGTATTTAATGGAATGAAATCATAATGATATAAATGTATAATATACTTCCAGTATAATATAGTGTATAATACAATTTACTCCATCCTTTATACATCCCACATATGGCATTAACGATTCAAATCACTTTGAGGGGGCGGTAGTCCGCACTTCCTAAAATGAAATTATCGCATTTACCCATAATGGAAATCATAAAGTATGCCATAAATGAGAAATACAGAATCATAAGTAAAACATAATTATATCATATATCATATATAAATATAGTGTCATCTTAATGGCCACCTTTGAAGGTGTTATATGAGTGTTGAACAATCATCATTTCGTGAGGCAGAAATTCTACATCCACAAAAACCGTATGTTCTTTAACCATTATATGTAGGTGTGTGTAAGTGTAGCTCCAATCCTTCTTATGACAACATCCTAGTATATTGAGGATACTGGTGTTGTTACAAAAGAAATGAATAAAAAGAGTTTAGGGGGTTGGAGAAGAAAAATAAAACAAAACAACATTAAAGAAGACATTACCTCAAAATCGGGTAACTCTTTTTGATTTGAGCCAAAGGCTTCCTTGGGAAGATTTCTGCCCAAAGTGAGGCTTCTAGGAGTAAGAGGGAGAAGTTGGGAGAGTATTTGGGCAGAGTTTGGCCGAGTCAAATGGCTTGAAAGTGTGAATGAGGTGGTAGAGGTGGGGGCCTTTTATAAGAGGAGAGGAGGGGCACTCTTGGAAAGTAAGGAAATTTTACATTATTATACAATGCTTTTCGGATTCTAAAGGTCCCACACTTATATAATTCGTGGATAAGGTGATAAGGGTTCTAAATATACCCATCCAATAGTCTTTGGACAAGTTTAATCCTTGGATTGTACATTATCTTTTCATTTTATTAAAATCGTTAAATAATGAGGTCATCGCTGCATCATAATGATGTCATAAATAATTTAATTTATTTAATGTCTAAAAATTATAAAAAAATACTATGATGTAGTAAATATTTTTATCTTTCCAATGACTATTTATAGTTAAAAATATGACTTGTATGACCCCATGTAAAATTTTTTTTAGTAAAACATTTCATGTTTGTGTCATTTTTTACTTTAACATTAAATAAATATATATTAATGTCATTTTCCAACCAAAGTGGCTCCATGGGGTCCCCAAGTTGACCCATGGGTTGTCTTGGTCGGCCATGACTCATCCAATAGGAGTAGGACAAGTTTTAAGCTCATCTCATATTATTGAAACATTATTTTTACCTTAAACTACACTAATTACCTCTAATCGCGATTAAGAACTTAAAAGTTACTATTCATCAAAAATTATTTTAATCTCATTGAACCACATTTTACTTCTTAATGACAACCATGTATGTCGGATTTTTGAAAATCAAATCACAGAGGTGGTAATATTTCATTTAAACGAAAAATCAGTTATTTAACTACCACTTAGTGGTTTCACTATTCATCAAAAATTGAAGTTTTTCAGAACAATGCCAAAATTTCACCCTAAACTATAATTGATATTCCGAATTCAAAAATGATGTCTATTTTAAAAAAATCCAAACATATAAGTTGCATTAATTAATTTTATAATTAATTCCCGTTGTCACAACAAATAGCGTGTTTTTAAGAAACAATTTATATCAAAAGATTGACAATTGTTCATGCCCAATTTCAATGTTAAGTTAATTCTAATGACCACCATTGGATAAAATGGTAAAAATATATTCTAATTATACTCTAAAACCACTCAATATTATAATTTATCACTATAAATTATTTTTATTAAAAAAGTTTTTTTTAAGTATTTTTCACTATTCATAAAAAATGGAAGTTCTCAGAAAAATACAAAAAATTCAACATAGGCTAATTTCGATATTCCAAATCCAAAAATGAAGTGCATTTTAAAATATAAAATTTCTATAATTTTAAAAAGTGGTTATTACTATTCATAACGGCTACTTTGATTAGTCGTGGTGTTTTAGAACTCGAAGTTGCGTACAATGCAAGCTATTGCATTATTGAATGAGAAGCGTATCATGGAAGCTCGGGGTGTTACATTCTCCCCTCCTTCAATAAATTGCATCCTCGCAATTTGAAATTTTTTTCTTTGAAAATAAAAGGTTGAAAAGAGAAAATACCTTTGTGGAAAACCCACATCGGAAATAAGATTAATAAAATTTAGCCTTAATAAGAGGGAAAGGGAAATGAAAAAGTCACCACCAAATTATGATCTCGATTAGGAGAACATTGGTGGCAATTAGAGACATATAATTGGAGGAAAAACGTAAATATTCATAGGGAGTGATTGAGGTCATCAATCACAATCAACTGTCAAATTGAGGGCCTCAAAGCCTTGAATCTATGTTGATTTAAAATATCATCAGTTCAACAAGACATAAGGTATTAGGATAACACATTTTTTTGTTTTAATATCCCTTTACTAAAGTCTAAGAATTAATTTATTCATTGAATAACAGATAGGTTTATATATATTTATGCCTGACAATTAGAGTTTCAACCTTCAACTCAACTTTAACTCAAAAAGATAATAGAACCCAAAAATATTATACTTATCCTAATTTTATAAGGTTCCAAATTTTAACACATACCATTTATATTAGTAAAATTATTTTGTAATAACCAGGGACTTCCTGTAGGCTAGTGGTAGGAAATAAAGGCCTGTCGCACTATGGTTGTGGGTTCGATTCCTGCAGCTTTGTCCGACGCGACGGGTTATGCCCCACCATGCAGGTTATCCTTTTCCTAAAAATATAGTACTATACTATTCCAAAAATAATCTTCATAAATGTTTTAACCTTAAACAATACTATCCAAAGTTCAACTTAATCCATTCCAACCTTTATAGTTATCCAAAATACCTCTGTCCAGACTTTCACTAAAAGGTCTCTAAATTCCAAAATCAATTGTAACATCAGATTCCCCAAACAAATTAAAGTTTCTCTTTTGTCACATACTAAAAATATGATTACCTTCCTCATATTAAAACCTTACTGAAATCAACAAGTACTGCAGTACAATCCTTATATATCACATTATTCTAATAACCAGAATATAATCCATGAGTCCAAAAGCACCAATACATTAATTATTCCGCTTCAACTGTAGTCACAGCATAAGATTGGCCTTGATCCCTTGAACTTTTCTGAGGTATGTTTCCCTAACGCTTAGGACATTCATTTGCATAATGACCCATTTCTCTACAATTGTATGATTCAACTTTGATAGCCTCTTTCTTTCCCTTGCAATCACGAGCCGGTGACCCTTTTCTCCACATTTATAACAAACTTCCATTCCTTTTAGGCAAGTACCTGGGTGATTCTTCCCACAATTATCACATAATGGAAAATCCTTCTTTCCCTTTTTCCCTTTATCTGTCTCTTGTTCCACCGTTCTCTTCTTCTCTTGCTTTACTTTGTTTTCATAAGACTTAGAGAATTCCTTTTCTTTCTTGATAGCACACGAGACAATATCTTCATATGATGAGAAGGATTGTGATACTAAAGCTCAATGGAGAAATGTTTTTAACCCATCAAAGAAAAGATCAATCTTACTCCTTGGGTTATGTATATAATCGGCAGCATGCCTCGCTAACCTTGTAAAGTTAGCCTCATACTTTGCGACATTCTCATCCTCCTTCTGCCTCAGACTCAGAAATTGCCTTTCCATATCTGCTTGATGGTCACGAGGAAAGTATTTTTCTAATAAAAGATCTTTGAACTCCCTCCATTCCATATTTGATACGTCATCATCTTCCTTTGTTTTTTGAATCAGCGACCATCACTGATCGGCATCTCCAGTGAGGCGGTAAACTGCCATGACAACCTTCTCCCTTTCGCTACTCCCTAAGGCATGGAATATTTTCTCTAAGGAGTTTATCCATTTCTCAGCTACTAACGGATTTGTACCCCCATTAAATGTTGGTGGTTGTTGCCTCATAAAGCAGTCTAACATTGATCCTCCACATTGTGGATCCGGGTGATCCATACGAGTAAGGTTATTATTCATAACTTGAGTGAGTTGTCCCAGTATGGTAATAAGTTGATCAGCACCAGTTGTATCTCCAGATCCACAATAATTATCTTAAGCAAGAGGGAAATCCCTACACGGAGTGCGTGCATTGATACGGTTTCCATTCCTTCCACTAGGCGCCATTTCTAAACAATGGCATAAACTAGATTAATTTATGAATTAAAATACATAATTCCATATTTGTAAAACACTTTACATAAATTGAACTATTTATGGATATAATCCATAATCATAAAAATAAATGTTTTCTTTAATAAAGTATATACTCATAACCCTTTATAGTGGTTTGTAAAGAAAATGAGAATTATCCTAAGCATATCCCCCGGGAGTGTCGTAACCAAGAGTGCAGTAAGGCCCGTTGTCGTGCACCAGTTCCCGTTCGAGTCTAGCTCAAAGCGGTGTTTTCGGGTTTTACCCCTAGGTACATCTGTGCCAGAGCCTCCTCTACCTGCTCGTATCCAGATAGGGATGTATTGCTCGGAAAACACACAACATCTCTACAATACCAAAATTCTAGGAAGTTCTTCTATACTAATCCTCAAAGTCTATCTTTGGGCTATGTGCTCTAATCAGAGTTTATCTAAATCTAGCTTCCAAGGTTAGTACTAAACTGCCTCTGATACCAACTGTAACGCCCCGACCCCAGCTACCCAGAGTTGTTGCATTACTTCGTAACATTGGCTTGATCACAAAAGATCAAGTCTCGAAAGACCGATTAGTTTAGTAGCCTTGGAAACACTAGATACATTCATAAATGTTACATTACATCATAAAGTGAAAAACTAATAAAAAAGTCTTCATAGTCCACACTCATATCCTCTTTTGACTATCCCTACAGGTCATTCATAAAATACTTCTTCACATCCTGGAAAATATTAAAACATTGAAAGGGGTGAGCTCAGATGCTCAGTAAGGATAACAATAATGCGAAAGCTTTCATAAATAAACATTAACATTTAAGGCAATGTATAAATAAAACAAAAGCCTTTTAAACATTAACTTCAACACAATATGGAAAAAATAAAATTAAATAATGCCATTTACTTACTCACATGGATATTCTACTAGTCTAATAATCACATGCAATATCAATAACCACTTTCATAATGAGGGAATGTATAATGCCAGACATTCTGAAACATTTAGTCAAGGCCTCGGCCAAGACGTCTAAAATGATTAAGGCCTCGGCCAAAACCATAAATCAAATTGGGAAAGGGCCTCGGCCAATTGCACGTCTAGTTGTCTCATGAGACCTACCGATGCATCGAGGAGCTATAGCGGGCTCCACCCGTCACTTATTAAGTCCAATACATTCCTCATATGAATAGGTTTAAACATATCATAAACCATAACATAATCATATCACATAAAACATGCATAAAGGAAACATAACATTTCCACATTTCAATCAAAAGATATCAATACAACACATTGATATAATAAAAATGCTTTAAAAACCATTTTCAATACCAAAATAAAAGAAAGTTAAAACTTTGTATTTATTTTTCATTAAAAAAAGTGATGGCTTGTAGAGGAAGCCGAAAATCAAATAATGGTCACGGCGGCAGAGAAGTCGTTGTCGCCGCATATGTACGGAAATAAAAAAATTCCCTTTTTGTCGTTTAGTAAAACTCTTCGTATAAAAAAATATTCCTTTTGAATAAACATAAAAGTCAAAGGGTTTTATACACCGTATAAAAGAAAGTTGTGTATAAAACCAAATATGCCTCAATGAAAGGAGATTGAGACGAAGTCCTTAAAAAGATCATTTTAAAAATAAAAGATACTTATTATGTGTATTCACTATAGGTACACATATAGAAAGTAAATATACAAAATAGTACATAATAATATCATGACATATTTTGAATGTAGGAGATTAACCCAAAGAATGGAAGTTGGGTTAAGAAATTCCCTTACCTCATGTCTGACTTGACTCAACCGTTCTTTAACCTCCTGAATAATAAACTAGAGTTAATATATACCTTATTAAGAACCATTTTTAATTTCAATATCCTTTTTATATCACTTATTACAATGATATGAACATTATGGAATTATTTAAGTTAATAACGGTCGTTTTGTCGATCTTTGGTACTTGAGTCAACAATAAACCTCTTATAATTACAAGTTGTTTATGTGGTAGAATATACATTATCTACAGAATTATATTCATGATTTAGATGTAATATATATCATATATATCCAGTATATACATTCATTTATAATATTACGTAACATTTAGAGGTAAGAAATGAAATGCACCGTTCATGGAGACGGTAAGCCGTACGTACGCATGAACGCTACTTTCATTTCTATTTCATATTTAATGGAATGAAATCATAATGATATAAATGTATAATATAATTACAGTATAATATAGTGTATAATACCATTTACTCCATCCTTTATACATCCCACATATGGCATTAACGATTCAAATCACTTTGAGGGGGCGGTAGTCTGCACTTCCTAAAATGAAATTATCGCGTTTACCCATAATGGAAATCATAAAGTATGCCATAAATGAGAAATACAGAATCAAAAGTAAAACATAAATATATCATATATCATATATAAATATAGTGGCATCTTAATGGCCACGTTTGAAGGTGTTATATGAGTGTTGAACAATCATCGTTTCGTGAGGCAGAAATTCACCATCCACAGAAACCGTATGTTCTTTAACCATTAGATGTAGGTGTGTGTAAGTGTAGCTCTAATCCTTCTTATAAAAACATACTAGTATATTTAGGATACTGTTTTTGTTACAAAATAAATGAATAAAAAGAGTTTATGGGGTTGGATAAGAAAAATAAAACAAAACAACATTAAAGAAGACATTACCTCAAAATCGGGTAACTCTTTTTGATTTGAGCCAAAGGCTTCCTTGGAAAGATTTCTGCCCAAATTGAGGCTTCTAGGAGTAAGAGGGGGAAGTTGGAAGAGTATTTTGGTCAGAGTTTGGCCGATCCAAATGGCTTGAAAGTGTGAATGAGGTGGTAGAGGTGGGGGCCTTTTATAAGAGGAGAGGAGGGGCACTCTTGGAAAGTAAGGAACTTTTACATTATTATACAATGCTTTTCGGATTCTAAAGGTCCCAAACTTATATAATTAGTGGATAAGGTGATAATGGTTCTAAATATACCCATAAAATAGTCTTTGGACAAGTGTAAGCCTTGGATTGTACATTATCTTTTCATTTTATTAAAATCGTTAAATAATGAGGTCATCGCTGCATCATAATGATGTCATAAATAATTTAATTTATTTAATGTTTAAAAATTATAAAAAAATACTATGATGTAGTAAATCTCTTTATCTTTCCAATTAATATTTATAGTCAAAAATATTACTTGTATTACCCCATGTAAAAATTGTTTTAGTAAAACATTTCATGTTTGTGTCATTTTTTACTTTAACATTAAATAAATATATATTAATGTCATTTTCCAACCAAAGTGGCTCCATGGGGTCCCCAAGTTGACCCATGGGTTTTCTTGGTCGGCCATGACTCATCCAATAGTAGTCGGACAATTTTCAAGCTCATCTCATATTATTGAAATATTATTTTTACCTTAAACTACACTAATTACCTCTAATCGCGATTAAGAACTTAAAAGTTACTATTCACCAAAAATTATTTTAATCTCATTGAACCACATTTTACTTCTTAATGACAACCATGTATGTTGGATTTTGGAAAATCAAATCACATAGGTGGTAATATTTCATTTAAATGAAAAATCAGTTATTTAACTACCACTTAGTGGTTTCACTATTCGTCAAAAATTGAAGTTTTTCATAACAATGTCAAAATTTCACCCTAAGCTATAATTGATATTCCAAATTCAAAAATGATGTCTATTTTACAAAATTTCAAACATATAAGTTGCATTAATTAATTTTATAATTAATTCCCGCTGTCACAACAAATAGCGTGTTTTTAAGAAACAATTTATATCAAAAGATTGACAATTGTTCATACCCAATTTCAATGTTAAGTTAATTTTAATGACCACCATTGGATGAAATGGTAAAAATATATTCTAATTATACTCTAAACCCACTAAATAGTATAATTTATCACTATAAATTATTTTTATTAAAAAAGTTGTTTTTAGATATTTTTCACTATTCATAAAAAATGGAAGTTCTCAGAAAAATACCAAAAATTCAACATAGGCTAATTTAGATATTCCGAATCCAAAAATGAAGTCCATTTTAAAATATAAAATTTCTATAATTTTAAAAAGTGGTTATTACTATTCATAACGGCTACTTTGATTAGTCGCGATGTTTTAGAACTCGAAGTTGCGTACAATGCAAGCTATTGCATTATTGAATGAGAAGCGTATCATGGAAGCTCGGGGTGTTACAGATCTCAAGTGTTTTTTTATAATTTTAGATGTATTTTAAAAATGACATATTTATGTAAATATATATTCTATATATGATTTAATAATTAATATTTATTAGTTATTTAACATTTATATTCATTTCATTGAATCCTTCATATAGAATATCAAAATAATGTCCATGCGTACAAATGGTGTAATGAACAGGCCTGGACACCATGGTACCCTAATACGTAAGTTGATCCTAACATGGCCCAATAGAATTCAATATTACTAAAGATTGGAGACAATAAACTATAATCATAAATCATAAAAGTGGGAATGGATTTTTAATATAATTCCCAAAGAATAGATTCATTCTGGTAAGATCAACAAAAACCACCTAAAAGAGACAGTACTAGACATCAAACAAGTTTAAAAAATCAAATGTAATACATAAAAAAATAATGTGAAATACCCCTATAAAAATCCATGTCCTAATAGAAAAAAAACTTCATAACCCCAAAGGCTGAAAACTACAAGTACCAACATGTATCTATTTCCATTTTCATGATTGTAAAATTAATAGATCTACAACTGCCAAATGAAAAATGTAGTGTGTGATAAAAAATATGCGTAGGGTCTCACCATGTGTCCTATAAAGGATTCCTTAATAATTAAACAAAATAACTATTTCAAAATAAAATAAAATTGGAATTTCAGAACAATTTCATATTTCAATAAAAATAATCATTCCAAATTAATTGATTGAATCATTTCATGAAATTTATTAATATATTATTTTATATAACAAAATTCATATAATATATTATCCAAGAGGTAAATTGTTTCAAAATAAATTGAATATATTTAAAAATAATCACAATGAGACACATGGTAATCTCCACTCATGTACAATAACTAAATATTATGACATCCCCACACACTCATTCAAGTGATAACAACATAACATGCACACACATCCCTGCATCACGAGACAATAAAAACATATCAACATGAAATAGGGATAAGATACATCAAACTATGTTTACGTTGGAGTTTTAAGGAATCAATAAATTTCAAGGGAAATAATTTTTTTTTATTTTTGTCAAAAATAAGCCAAAAATTAACAAATTTGGCATATGCTCAAACAAACAACAAATAATGGGAAAATAATTTTAAAATATATTTAAATACAATAAATCCATTTCTAAATTCAATATTCAAAATTTTATTTAATTCCAATAAATGGGTTTTAGTTAATTAATGAGAGATTATATATTATTGAAATAATAGGTTCTTATAAAACAATTAAAACATCTTTCATAGATACCATTTTTAGAATCCCAAATTCCATTCCAGCAATCTCTAAATCCCACCAAAATATAGAAATTCCAAGAAATGGGGGATTTTCCTAAAAATTCCATCCAAATAAAATCAACTCCTGATTCACATAGACTTGAGTTATCATAATTTAATTGAATTAAATATAATTCAAACCCTGAAATTTGGAGGTTTATATCATGGAAAATCTCAATAGAACAACTTACTATAAACATAGAGATAACGCAACAAAATGCCCACAATTGGAAATGCCAATTAAGGATGATGGAAATAGAGATCATGGAATCAAACCTATATTAATTATAAAAATATATTGATATTATATAAATCATCAACAAAATTATCTAACATATCTAAGTGTAGAAAAAACATAAAGAGAGAGGGAAGTGGCCAGAGAAAAAAACATAATAAAGAGGAATAAATTTAAGTTATCCCAAATTATATCCACCGTGAAATAGGTTTGGAGGATTATAAATTGATCTACGAGTGTCTTATCATATTTTTAAATACATATATGTATGTTTAGGGTTTATAGTGTACTTGTACAAGGGTTTGTTCAATTAAAAACATGCAAAAAATAAAAACATACTTGAACTGATAACTTGTCAGTACCACATAGTCTGTCAAATGATTCGACGTAATCATGTGACACTCTGAGGGTTTCATGGTTTAGAATAGGTAATATAACATTTTCTTAAACTGTGAACCAAAAATAAAAAATAAAACTATTTGGGTATTCATAGTTTTTATTAGGTGGTCGCATGATTTGGGAAAATAGTGTTCTAACGGTGCACAAGTTACAAAATTCATAAATTTTTATCTATTCTTTTAGGAACCACCTAAGACAATCACCAAATAATGAATTTGTAAATAAAAATTTCAATGGGAACCTTAAAATCGTAATAGTATGTTGGAAAAACAAACATATTGAATCTTTCTGTCCACTAAAATCTTTTGAAGAAGACTCCATATCAAAAAATAATGCCACAACACTCCCATCAATGCCTCTCTCTATCCAATTTTTAATTAGTATCAGAACTAGGTTTCCATGGAACTCAAACCAGAAGTATCATACTCTTAAAATTTTATATTATTTTATAATATTCTTACTATATATTCATTCATATAAAAATCAATCACAAGACCACGATCATCCCATAACATAACATGAGATAGATTAGAAAGATACTTTCATATAGGTGATACATGGAACAGATTATTATTTGAATTCAAAAGTGGAGAAACTTATAATTGAAGAGACTTTTTCCACACCATTTAAAAAAAATTCCTCTAAAATGAGAATAAATCATCCCTTGACTCTGAATATAATGATTACAGAAAGGAGAATAAACATTAAAGAACTCATGATAACTAAATTAAAATTCCATATACATATAGGGATTATCATAATTTTATTTATCCCAGATTTGTGCCATCAATATTTGCTGATGAATCAAAAAAAATTATGTTTTCTCTTTAAACTCTCTTTTTCCATCCTATTGACATTAACTATTCTATGAGCAACATAATATATAATTAAATGGATTATTGTACAAGGATTCAAAATGATCCATTCTGATTGGGGACTGGTAACCATTATCATAATAAATATCATCCATCCCGAAATTTTCAACCCAAGCTCCATGAATACCGAAAAACACATGCAAAAAGAATAACAACTATAATCATTATAGCCCTCTCAATCTGGAAATCCATCTATAAATGGAATGGCACACTCAAAAGTACATGAAATCACAGTACCTCAAAAAGGATTCTCCAAAAGGGAGATGTATAAGAAAAAATATCTATCATAGACAATCTCATATATAAAAACATAAAAATATAGAATACCATTAACATATATATATATACCAACTCCTCATCATTGGATTTATAAAAAAAATTGAAGTGGTTTTATTTGGTTATAATATCGATCAAAACCCATATCATGTTCTTCTTTCTCTAAGTATGTGGAAATACAAAAAAAGTTCATATAAATCTCATCAAACATACTGGTAAGCAGTGAAAGTGGATGAAGAAAACCTTAATGTCTCTATTTTTCTATAATGACTAGTTGGAACATATAAAAATGAGAAACAAAATTAGTGGTGTTTCATCTCATACATAGCCACCAGAATTATCATTTCATGTAATAAAATATCTTTACGCTACCCAGGTTCACATCCAATTTGGAATTATAGTGATCCACTATCATCACGTTCCACATAGATAATGGCACAAAAAAAGATTACAAAAACATTGAATATCGTCCATAGATAAGGGAAACTCAATAATGGTCTCCCCACTATTAAAATAGTCTATGATGTTATATAATTCATTATCAAGTATTTTTTTTCTTGAAAAAACATCTTGAGAAGATCATAGGTCAATTGAAAATTTTCCAAAGAAGCCTCATCCCCAACCTCACAGATGCCAATTCACTTGTAGAAAAAATATTCATCATATTCCACTATTCTGAGAATTATTTCATGGAAAAGGATAATTGTTTCCTACTAAATGAATCAACAATGAAACACCCTTTCCTATGGGTATATGTGGTGTCAGAAAAAATTGATTGTAGTTACTCTGGCCAATGACTATAAAAATGATTCAAATAATATTTAGATAATATATAACTATAGTTTTTTCTTAAGAAAATAATCGTAAACCTGTCTCAAAAAAGTTAAAGACACCAACACTTAATCCCATGCATTACATATCCATGTTCCATTATATAGGTCAAATAATTATTATTATGTTTCCTAAGCCATCAAGAACCATAGTAAATTAAATGATCTTCTTTCATAAGATTGTAGCCCAGACCTGATGTTTCAAATAATACCTCATATCATATCATTGTCTTAAAAATTATCAATGCCAACGTAGTAGTCAAGAAATGTGTCATCTAAAAAAAATTACTTCAGGATTTATCATCCCAAAAAATTACTCTACTATGAGTAATGTTCCTCATCGGATAATTCTACTTAGAGAAATCCATTATGAACAAGTGATAATATCCAACAAACCCTAAGAAACTATAAATCATTAAAACATTAAATATTATCTCCTATATCATTATAGTTTCTACCATATTAGGATCAGCATATATACCATGTTCTAAAACCACATGTCCTGTTGATTTTCTTCCAAAAATCATGAAATCATAGTCTGATAAATTGTTAAAAAGTCATTTAATTGTCAACAATTACATAAATGATTTAAAATGAAGTACATAATCCTCCATAGATATTGATTATTCAATTATTTTATCCTTAAAGACCACAATGATAGAATCATGATACTCACGAAGAATCACGTTCATTAAATCGACAATGAATATAGGATAATTTTTTATACCAAATTCCATGAAAAGTTACTCATTATGAACAAACATTCACCAAAAGGTTGATTTATGAATGTCTTATTCTTTTATTGTTAATTGAAGTTAACCACACCAATGAGAAATTACCAAAAACCACTTCTCCCCTTTCAACTAGTCAAATTTGTCTCCATTACATGGTATTATTATCTCTTTCATTACCATAACGTTATTGAGAATCTTGTAATCAAAAAAATGTCAATTGTTCCCTCAAGATTCTTTCCAAGGATAACATGAACAGCCCAATGTTATACACGAAGTCATATGGATATATTCATTAAACGATTAATCATTTTTATATTAAATTCTTTCATCTCATTTTTGGGGGGAGGTATTAAAGAATAGATATCACTTGATTATATGGAACTAAATAAATACAATCCCTTAACTCCATTCATTATGAAAAACTAGATATGTCAGAAAGAAAACATTGTGAAAATAAATGGAAAAAAGAGGGATATCATCACTCAATTATTATCACTACATGTCTATATTGAACACATATATTAATTCCCCCCAACACTATATATAAAGGTATTGGTCTACTCAACCTTAGGTCCCATTATGAGTAAAAGGTAAAACATACCCCATTTAGTGAGGTAAAGGTGGTATAAAAAGAAAAAAAAATTCGGAATTTATATGTAACATTCCAATCCATCATAAATACATTATTAAGAGTTTTAATGTTTGGAACCAGGAAATCACATGTAAACATGATATTATGTAATGAGAAAATACATGTAAGAAAACAAACACTAAAAAAAATATTCTTTCTGAGGGAGTAGTAATATCATTCGCATAAGAAAAAATAATATTATTATTTAAAAACACAGAATAAGATTTTATATTAATGAGTGATAGGAAATAGTATCATATAAATTTGTAACTAAAGATGAATAAATTTTTATGGAACCTATGATTATCCTAACATGGCCTATCGTGCATTACAGATCCCCTAGGTTAGGAGGGAATCCCCTCACATCATGCAATATAACATATTTAAGAGTATTTCCAGATAAACATTTGTGGTAGATAAACAAGTATGTATTCTCAATGAAAACACCAAAAGGATACTATACTAGAAATCAAATTGGTATAAAAAATCATGTAGTAAATTAAAAATTAACTAGAAAGACCATAATAAACAACCCAAGTCCCAATAGAAACATTACTTCAAGTCCAATTATCAATAAAAACCACCAACTACAAGTGGAACTTTCACGTTGCTCATCCTTCAAGATGGAGACCCTAACATGCTAGAATGAAAAAGGAAGTATGTTAGATAAAATCCATGTAGGTTCTCCGCATGTGTTCCATAAAATATTACATAATAAATAAAATAATTCTTGATTTTAATTTCAAATAAAATTGTACTGGAATTAAAACTACACAAATAAAAAATGATTTTCACAATAATTAATGGAAAAAATTAAAACAATTTTATAACAAACATATTTATATGAAAAAAATTATATAAAATTCTAGGCATGAGGAAATAAGTTTCATAATATATCAAAAATAATAATGATCCACTTGGTTATCTTCAAAGAGTTATGATAGTTCCATGTTATGAGATCATCGATCACATATATCGGTGACCATAAAATATATGTACACACGACCCTCCAACACAGGGAAAATAGAACCCATAAAAATCCCACTGTGAATTAGATCCTCTGAACTATGATTATTTAAGATGTAACAATTATCAATCCAATTCTTAGGAATTGAAATCCTAGCACGTTAATCCCATATAACCCAAAAACTACCCATTCATGTTTGTGATTAAAAAAGAAATAAATAATGGTCAATTTATTTTAGAATAGTTCATTATAAAATTAAATCATTTTAAACCTCAATACACTTGTTTCCATTAAAAAAATTTTGTTTTATTCAATTCATATATTTTCTATGTATAAAAAACTATAGTTCTATATCAAAACAATTTAAAACATTTAGCTCCAATAAAAATATCATAAACCTATTTAATAATTCCAATTATTTCTAAATCACAAATAGAACAAAAAATGACATGAATTTATAGTTTTCTAAAAATTTTATGATAAATAAAATAAAATAAAAATTCATAGTAATTTAGTTTTTTCATTATTCAATTAAAAAAATATTATTTCAATAAAACAATTCATTTGTTTATAACATATAAAATATCAACATACCACCTAACATTTACATAGAGATCACATAACAATGCACCAATAATGGGAATTACCAATAAGGAATGATGGAATGAATGATCAAGGAATAAATACTGGATTCATGATCCATTTCAATATAGATCACATCCATTAAAAAAATAATATAAAAAATTACCTATGGAAGAATTGATAAGAGATTAGGAGAGGGGGAATGAATGATGAACTATCATCTTCGAAGAAATGAATGATTTTATCCTAGCTTTGACCCACCTCGAAATAGGTTTAGTAGATAAAAAATGGGTCCTTGATTACAAAATCAACCATGGAGGTAGATACATAGGAATTGAGGATCATTATAGTGCTTATATGGTGTTCAAGAAACCAAAAATAATTTTTTCGATAATAAAATCCTGCATCAGATTTCACTGGGAAGGGACACATTGTTTGCCAAAAAAAATTTCCTTAACCATGTGGCCCTCTTATGGGGTTAACAATTTCTAATATATTGTTTCAATGTTTATCTGACCCAGAATTAATTGTGCAACCCCCACTATTTGATTTTCTGCTATTTTTTCCGGGTGGATGCACAGTTTTGGAAAACCTTGCACCAACAGTGCACTACCAATAAAATTTAAATATAATCCTGATTCCTTTGAATAACACATGAGACAAAACCCAACCAAATAATAGTATAACATAATTGTTACGGATTACCTATAATCAGTAGTAAGATGTTACAAATTTATAACCATCCATATCAATGGTGTAATTCATCATCCCTCACTTGTCTTTATATATTAATATAAATACAAATATAAAGAATTTATATGACATTTATATCATTCATACCATTTTAGAGATGATGTGACCATGATCAATATAAAATGATTGAAATTACAGAACAAAAATATTTTTGAATAATGACTAAATTATCACACAACAATAATGTGTTTTCAAATAATGGATATTAAGTGGGTAATAAATGATAACATTTACATAAAATTTGATATGATATATATTAATACGGTTTGATTATATATTTATAAAAATCCTATATTTATTATACATGAATCTTGAACACATGGGAATCTAATTAGACTTGAGGTAGGGTATTCCTATAGAACATTTACATTCTTAAGACATATATCGTATTCTCCACTTATTTAATTATTTGGTTCATATACATTGAGTTTTGAGAAGTTATAACATAAATGTATTTCAATTCATTGTATTTAGAGTTTCATTTTAATTTATTAAATTTTTGTGTCATTTGAATCAACATTATCAAAATGTTAATGGTGTATATCGAAATATCCTCATTATTCATGAATTCTACGCTTATGTATCCGATGGTGGAATTATTAGATATTTATTAAACTAAATATGATTAAACATAATCTAATTATTCCTTGAATATTTCGTCTAATATTGGTAACAAGTCGATATTTAGTGAAATATATTTTTAAAATAAATTTGATATTTTTGATATTTGGTATTACATGAAACACTATTTATTGATTCTATTACACACAAAAATGAGTTTATCTTGTGATACATAAAACAATGAGTTAATAAATATGAGTTGGGATGTTCCAGTTTAACCAAATTCATTTTACATCAGATGTTTTATGAATATATTTATATATTTGGGTAAATGTTAAAGAAATTTATGCTTGGTTTTAATATGAATATTTATATAGGTTATGCTTCACCCATTTCATATGAATATTATATTAGACAAAATAAGTTAAAGGTGGGGCCATCTATATGCACTCGATACATAATTAATTGTCATGATATTTGTTTTTCAATTATTGGTTGATAACATACCCATTTCTGTAATATTTATTTGAATGATGCCTTTATGTTTTGGTTATGATATCCCAAATTATTCAATCCATCAATATGAGATTAGATATATAATTTCAATATTATTTTTTGATTAGTTAGAAAATTTATGTTTATGGTTTATTCTCATTTGATTATTTGTGTGGATTTATTAGATCATTATTTTTTTCATTTTATATTATGTTGATGTAAGTTTTTAAATGACATTTGTTTTAGTTATTTACATTTCCATATTGATTATTGTTATTTATTCAGGATAGATTCTATTATATAAATTCCCTTTCATATATTTTTACCTCACACTTTTATTGTGATTATTTCCCAAGGATTAAATGATATTTATTACAATTCATATGGGTCAGAACATAAATATAAATTAAGATTCATAAATAAAATAGAGGTCAGTTATAGGTTTAACAACCTTCAACTGTAACCTTAAAAGAAACAGAGTTTAACAAGGATTGTAAAAAATTATTCAAAAAAACTATTATGTATTTAAATTTTTTCCAGGCTTTTCCCATGGATACAATAAAAGAATTATCACAACCATGCATATTCTGACATGTATGGCCACATGTTCTAATGAGAAATTGATTCTATCTGAAAAACCTATAAAATCATAATCAAAATGTAGAGTAATGTAATTTGAGATAATTAGTATTCAAAATATAAAATAATAGAATAAAAGTATAAAAAATAATATCTTAATAAAAAATGTAATAATATATCAGTGTAACATTCAAAGTATACTAATAATGATTTCAAATGATAAAAGAATTCAATATTGAAACATGAATAGTGAATTTATAGTTCGTATATTACTTACAAAAGAAATTATATAAATTTATAAACAAAAAATAAAAATGAGTAGTTGTCTCTAAATAGAAATAGAATGGTATCCTATGACCTAGGATAAATGTACCTTATATTATACTTCCAAGAAATTAATTCATTCCACTAGTAAAGAAGGACATAGATAAGATGATTGTCCAATCTTGTTATCCCCAAGTTCCACTAATACAATAATATGATTCATTAACACTATCCCAGTGTTTCTTTGATCAATATAATGATTAGAATATCAGTCTTCCCATCATCAAAATACCATGATTGCATTAAAAAATCATATGCATCAATTAATGACAAAACACTATAAAATATTTAAATAACTCTGAAAATTATTTTCACCCTTTAAATATTCAGATCTGTCAAGAATGAATATTTTAAAATGAAATTGATCAGTTCCAAACTCTTCAAATGGACATATATTTACTAGCAATTCACTAACTATCATAATTTTTTCCAATAAATATATTTCTCTATGTTTTCTATATCAACTTGGAATCCTAGAGAAAATAAATTTTACATAATAGAAGGTCTGAATTACTAAGGATATAAAACAAATTAGTGTAAAATACATTACTTATATTAGAAATAAAATTTTCAAATTCATTTGATTAATTAATAATGAGTCTGATGAACAAACATAGAAACGAAAATAGGATTTTAGTAATTGGGTTTTGTTTGATTTATTTGTTAAAAGTGTTAATCTGAGGATGAAAACATTATTAGTTCAAAAAAACAAAAATATCATTCCTTTTTACTAACAAAAACATGATTATGAATATATTGGATTAACTCCAATAATGATTATCAGATAAATGAAACATGAGTTTATAAATCATCATACACTATAACATATTATTTTTACTGTAAAATAATTGTTTCCTACAAAGACAATTAAAAAATATTCAATACATGTTTTTAGTAATGTATTGAAGAGGATGTTTTTTATTTCCATTAATAATTGGAATCAAAAAGAGAGAAATAATCAATTGACTCAACAATATCCTTCTTTTTTCAAATAAAAATAAAAAAATATTAAATATAATATATCATGGAAAAACATAAGTCTGTTATTTTTTTATGATATTCATATTATGAATTATCCATTAATACTTTTCTCACATTGGGATTATAAATTTTCTCAACACAATAGTGAACACGACTAACTATTACTTTGTAAAATAACCACCTAAAGATTCTATTCTATTTTTGTAGATATCTACCTTAATAAATATTTCATCCCCATTTAATTAAAAATATCTCCCTTTAAATAAATTTTCCCCCCATTTTGATTTTCAAAAATGAATTAAGAGTCTGGAAATAACTAATGAGGGTTAAAAATGAAATTAAATGAAAATAATAATGAAATGGATAAACGTACAGAAGAAACTATGAAACTTTATTAAACTAATAATAATTAGTAATATATTTAGGCATTCGTTTTTGGATAAAGTGGTCATTCATTTTAAAAATGGTTCTAAAAATAATTAAAAAAACATTTCAAAAAAATATCAATCTTTATTTGTTAAGGAATTTAATATAGTATTTAAATTCTTGAATTCCATTTTATCATCGTCGATATTTTTTGTAATTTCATCTTGATCCCAATTTCATTGTTATTGATTCAATAGACTTTCATTTTAGCCTGAATCCTTTCAGAAATTTCATTATTATGATAATTAACACCGATGATTTCATTTATGTATTTTTTATGCATGAAAATCTATGTTCTGTTGTATTTCAATTTCCCATTAATATCATTCAATTATTGAAGATAGATATTCATTTTTGTATATACTCCAAAAAAATCACATTTATATCATTTTACTGGATAACCCTTTACTAGATTATATTGATTCATTCGTAGAAGAATTTATATCATCGAAATTATCATCGAAACATTTGAGATCGTTATTTACATGATGATACCACTTTGTCACTTCTATGTATAAGATTCAATGAGTGTAATTGTAAGAACTCATTTCCAATTCTAGGAAATGATTACTTTTTTTCATATAATATTTGTTAAATTTCTTCACAATTTCCTAATGTGAGTGTCTATTGAGTTCACAGTGGTCTCAGTTATGTTTGGGGGATGTTACAGTGCCTAAAACCTACGTTTTTGGTGAAAAGTGGATGCCTCATGGATAAATAAGCTGTGTGGTTTGAGCTGCATGGTTATATATCCATGTAATCATGTTTAAAAGACCATAACTAAGGGTTTTTTAATTGTTTCTAGATGGTTAGTAAACTATTTGGTGATACCATATGGTTTCCCCTTGGCCTATAAGAAACCATGCATGGTTTCTGTGTTATTTTTGAAACCATGCTGCGAAACCCCGTGCGCCTGGATATGTTGGAATTTTATAAAAATATACATAAAATTAATTCATTATATTATGAATTTTTTAATTTACATTAATTAGATAGTTACCTTCTCCTTTGGTAAGAATTCATAATTTTCTAAATATATAATTTAGATATACTCTTCATCCAGACTCTTATTTGAACACATTTCATCATCATAAAATCGCAAGGGTAAGGTGATAATTCCTTTTCAGTCATTCTGGATTCTTCTGGTTATCGGAATGTGTAGCTAGATATAAAGAAAATATTCTATAATTTCACATTCTTCATTCGTTCATTATATTTCTTACCAACCATGATTAATAAGAGCATAATATTGGATGAGTTATCTATAATGGACCCATGGTATGTGGTCTCATGCCTTTTGGTGAATGTTATGTTCTATATATATGTCAGTGTGTAATGCAAAAAAAATTCATGTGTGGCATTAATAGAAATTGAACTATGTTATTACCTATTATATTTTAGGTAATTAAATTGGTGTTTTTTATAACATAAAAGGTTTTATAACATGAGTAAAGACCACCCAAGGGGTGAGTTTAAATGAATGAACCTTTATGTATTTATGTCTTAGACACATATTTGAGGTTTTCCTTTAACCATTTCATGGATTTATAGAAATGGATTCATTTATAAAAGGGATTTTGATAATGTTAAATTATAATTGAATTGCATCAAAGGAATGGGATTGGTGACTTTCCCATCCCCCCACATATGCCATTGCTTATTGAAGCATGCCATCATTGTAATTCATTTTCCATGTGAGTAATGTAAATTCTATGAAATGGGTTTCCGGATTGTCTTTAATTTCTCTAATAAATTATTTTCCCATGTGTTTTATATTATCATTAATCAATGTGATAAATTATTAGGTTTGTAAGAATTTTTATTGCGAAAATGCCTATTTTAGTGTTTTAATTGCCCTTAAATTAGTATCTATTGTGATATATATTGATATCATGATACATAATGGATTTATTAAGCATGAGAATCTCATTACCATAATATGACCACAAGAGGTAAAAGGTGTTAATGACCTTTATTAATTATTTATTCATGTGATTATTGTTATATAAATTATTCCCATGTGAGTAATTTAAATGAAAATCACTTTGAGGATGGTGAAGGCTTGATAAAACCTTTTAGGTGGGCATGTTATAGGATTGTCTTGATTTTGACCATGCCATGTTAAATGAATTGATAAAAGGAACTGAATTGGTTAAATGATAAATGTCATTGACTAACACATGGATTTGAATTAAAATTCCCTAGACAGACAGGTGTGAATATAATCCTTTATACCTTGTGTGATACATGGATACACCAAGGTATACCATGGATGGACTCAATGGTTAAATTTATTTATTCTATAGATGATACATGGATCCATTGAGAGATTACATATATGAACATAATGTGGATAGACTGATTTCCATCAGATACATGGATTCTTATGATAATTATATGGAAAAACTGAAAGAGAATTTTACTGTTATGTGAATGGTGTACTTGGGACTATGTTGAGGAGATTTGAGGATAGAATTGATTGGCCGGGACATTATACCTCACCTATAGAGATATAGGATTCTTGATAGGTTCACCATGGATATTCTTTTATGGTGTTGGTTCATATTTCACCAAGAGTTACACTTGTATTTAAACATAGTAAGGTCAGTTATGGACATTGGATCTGATTTAAATAATAAATTATATGACATATGATGTGTCTTCTCGGAAAAATCACAGTCATTGAATTAGTATTTAATTTTATTATATAGATGAACTTATTAGTCATACATTGCACAACTAGTTATATAATAGATAAATGGTTTGATCTTGAACTCGATACTTATAAATTTCAATGTAATTGTGATGGTAAATGAATTTAAATGAAAACTTATAAAGTCTGTTTAGTACTGAGTTCATCATTCCTTAGTTATTTTATTTAACACAATACTTCCTATATGTATTCATTGACTTACTCGTGAATCCCATGGGTGGTACCCTATTGGGATTATATATAAAAACCCTATTTGGGTCCCCTTTTTGGACACAGATACATTATATTATTATATGTAATTGTAAGGTAATGTTCCCTCAAATGGGTACTTGATATGCTACTTAGGAGGAGGGGATAATGGAACAAAGATGAGGCTTGTTATGTAACTGAGGATTTTGGTTATTGTTTTCATTTTGGAAATTGGTGTTGTATTGTGTTTTAATGTACCTATTTTGAGAGTTTTATAGATACATGTATCATCATCATTGTTGTATATGTGTCATCTCATGAGAATATTACATACTCCCACAATGTATCTATTGCATTATTATTTTACTTCTTCTTCTATCTATATGAAATTGAATACCAATGTGATATACTATTTTAATGATGGAATAGTCTCCTCACTAACACACCTAGTCCCTCACTTCAAGTTGACAGCCTCTAGAGTTTGGGGAGATGCACATGAAGACATGTAATCAATTCGGGATGGGGATCTTCTTTGCGGCATCTGGGTCTTGGAGGATAGAATGTGTTATCATTGGAGGTTATTTTTAGTTTTGAATTTTTTTATTGTGAAATTAGACAAGGATTGTAAGGGATTTTAATTTGGTCATTTTTTGTTCATGGGAGTAGCTACCCTACTTACAAGTAAATTCCAAATTTTCTAAACTAGAATATATATTATATGGATTTTGAATATTACAATTTATCTTATTACAATGTTGGGTGTTGCACTTTGATTATGTCGTTATTATTTACATTATTATAGTTATACATATTTTGAAACTTGATATGATGATGGCGTTAAATTACATGCACCCTATAGGAACCTTGTAATAAATCACATGTCAAGAATTATAAAAATTCCATTTAGAGATCATTACTTATTACGTGGCATTTTGATAGCAGATGTGATAGATATTCCTTTTGTTGTCATATGTATATTGGGATATGTTATGGTGTGGATTAGATAGATGCTAATATTTGGTCGTTGAGGCATATGGTATCCCTTGGATCATAATTTTTTGTATCATGGTTCAACATTAATGTGAATATATTATGATGTGCCATAGGTGGATGCCATGTTTTGATTCTTGGACAGTATAGGCCCCCATAGATCAGAATTAAGGTTAACATTGATTGACACTTATATAAGGGTTACAACAAACATGAAATGAGTATCAATTCAAGGAATGTGAATGTGTACAAGTTGAATTTGACATGAGCTATTATAGGAGTTCATGCATCCTATTGTTAAAAAACTACTATCAGGTTTCTTTTTTAAGAACCAATATTGGTTTAATGTGAACCATGGAGGTCGCTTTTTATTTTAAAAGGAATTTATATAATAAATTGATTGTTTATGAATATTTCAACAAATAGAAAATTCTTAATGGTATTTTTCATATAAAGTCCTATTTTTTTCATGGGTTGTTGGTTAAACCATGATCATTGTTTGTAATATTATAATTTATGTTTTTTAAATGATTTATTTTATTAAACGTTGAAGTGAGTTAATGAAATTTATTATAAAAAATGAAGTGGTGTACCCTGTTAAATAATTTCATAAGGGTATATTAATGTTTCAGGAGGTAATCCTTGGAATGGAGACATGACTTTTTATTCATAGGCTGATTATTTTTAGAAATTTATTACGTATAAGGGGTTCTTGATCCTAGTGAAATCTATTTTTCATGACCTTTATATTCGGTCGACACTAAGGATTCAAAAGGGGATGTCCCATGATAGAGATTACACATAGATCTTGATATGAATTACAAATACCATGAGATTTTGATTTTTAGTGTTTCTTTGTTGTCAATGTCCCTTGAATAAACATAAAAATTTAAATAACACCCATGTTCTGATGGGTGGACATTCCGTCATGACCCTTGATATGAGTGTGAAAATCAAGGAATTCTTAGTTCAGTATGATATAGAAGTATTTGGAATTGTTAGCTTCTTAGTTGGTCATGTTATCCTCCCTTTTCTTTAGTGATGGATGGATCAATACAGGATAATCCAGGTTAATAGTTTTTTGAGAGGATGTTCTTTTGAGCCATTTTCTACTTGATCCATCTGATACATGTTTTTGTAGGGAAGATATCCTATGTATAGTATTTAAGAGGTGTCTTTTTCTCAAGTAAACATGGGTTAATTTGTGTTAGTATATTTTATACATTTTGAGTGTTAAATGATGTAATATACTTGTTGAGATAGGTGAAATCATTGAGCCTTACGATGGTGAATACATTATTGGTTTAAAACCAGAGTAGATTAACCTAGGAATTATGAAAACATTTTTTCCAACTTTTTTGGAGGACTATCTATGATTGATGTTTTTTGACATGCTCGTCGGTTTGATTTAGTCTTTAATGAATATTTAATTGATGTGGTGATCCTAGATTGGTGGCATCACACATTGGATTAAGGTGAATATAATCTAGTGAAAATTTGAGTGTCTTGTATATCCCTTCTTTTGACTAATATGAAACGCAAATTATTTGGAGCATCATGTTAATTCAGGTAAATGTTTCATTACATGTTTAAGGAGAAACCCCAAAGAGGACCATTTGTTAATGGTTGGTTTTTCTTTGAATTCCTTAGGTATGTTTTTAATTGAAAATTTTGGAGATACCTTGTCAGCATGAAATTGGTATGGTTGGATATTTATGAATCCTTTAAAAATTCCATTGGTCATGGAAGTACTTAGATTGTTTATATTGTTATATCACATGACGCATTAGGTGGTAATGGATTGTGATATGTTATTTTTAATGTGATGGAAGGGTGATGTCAATATACCATTAAGTGTTCGGGTAGTGAAGTCCCTGTAGTTTTTATTTCGGTGACCTTAGATTCCTAAGAGTGTATTATTTTGAAAGAGATGAGCATGTACCTTATCTTGAAATCATCCAAGATTCTCTATGAGAGAATCAATATTAAGAAGTGATGATTTTTTTAGACATTGTGATTGATAAGTAGTAATTATCTATGTTGAAAATTGGTTGTAATGTTCTATTAGGAATTTGTTAGAATGAAGTGATTCTTCGGTTCCCATGTTGGAATTCATGGTTAGAAACTATTTCCTAATTATTTGACTCTAAATAAGATTATACTCTGAGTTCAATCAATTTTCTAATGTGGGTTATTTGTCATAGTACCAATATATCACTTATAATGTGTAGTACAGATTAATATGGATTAGCTACATGGATATTAGATTGATAAATATGAAGTTATAATATAATTATTGATGGAATCAGAGGTGTGTTTTAAATGGTAATAGATTCTAGTGGTATCAATCATGGTTAGTAATTCTTTCATGCTAAGTAATAATGGTTTTAAAATGACTAGTGATGGATTTTTTTGGGAACATCACTTCAAGTTAGGAAATGAATTGTTTTTATGTGCTTGTGTTGAATTCTAGAATTTTTGGGGAAAGGAATTGCAGTTTAGTTTGAATGATCTATCCATTTATGTCGGGAAACTGAAATATATGTCTATTAGAGTGGGTCTAATTATTATCCTTCTTGTTAAATGTATACAGTTCACATTGAAAACATTTGAAAATCACGTATCCAATTTAATTCGACTGCATTTTATGGTTGTATATGTCTTCCATGGAATGTATGCCTTGATAGTTTTGTTGGCCATTCAAGATATGATCATTCCATTATAATGATTGATCTGATAAATCCCGAATATTTATCAGGTTCCCCACGATGAATGGAATAAGTTGAGATGAATATAAAAAATTAATATTAATTTTCCTCTTTGGAAGTTTGAATGGTGGAAGAATCGAGGTTTGAAATAGGGTGTTAAATACTAAGAACCTTAGTGGAGAGTATCAACAGGCTATTTATTAAAAAGGATTTAACATGATCATTCGTCTTTCAAAATGGGATAGCCATAGATGGTGGATGGGAATGAAAAGTAATGTATTTTTTTTCTCATGAGGTTTCACCCCTATCTGCAGATGATGGTAGAACACTAGAGACCAACCATACTTTACAGCAACTGCCAATTCCTGGGTTGAAATGTAATGATGTTGTGATTAATTTAGTGGCTAATTTTCCAAATTGTCCTTGAGGTAATGATTCTATATTGGTTTTCATTATAGGCTCATGAAGTTTTACCATTTCTTGCCGATTATGGAAACATTCAGTGTTAATTATCTTGGAAGGTTTTATATCTGTGAGCTAGTAAGACTCCGTGGAGTTCCTAATTCTTTAAGTTTTGGATAGGGAAACATTTTTTATTTATTTATTTTGGAAATGGATATATACGGAATTGGTATCATAGTTTCCCTTGATCAAGGCATGCCACCCGAAAAATAATAGTCTGTGAGATCCCATGATTTAGGTTCTTGAGTAAATTCTATGAGTAGGAATCATGGATTACATGGGCTCTTGGGGGGCATATAACCATGTTTTATTTCACCTATAATAATATATATTATGATATTATTCATATGGAGCATTATGAGGCTTTGTATTGTAACACATGTTGATCACCCCTATGTTGGTGGGTGGTAGGAGAGGTAGTTATACTTGGACCTAGTCCTGTCTAGGAGACCAAAAAATAGGTGTAGTTAGTTCATATATGTATGGATATTTCACACACTCATAAAAAATCATATGCTGATCTTTACATATGACCATTGGAGTTCGCATTCAGGGATCAGCTTTTCAAACATGTTTCACCACGGTTTGGACATAAGAGGATATGGAGATAGAGAGATAATTCACTAAGATATCTCAGACTATATGACATTCTAGGCAGAGTTGGGTTGGTTTCCTATCGGTTGTAAAAACCTCAGAGGTTCCAGGATATGCACAACATATTCCATGTTTCTCATATTTGACGTTACTATTCACACATGTCTCATTCATTTCAACACAGGTACTTTGAGTTATAGGTAGATACACCCATTAAGGATCATCGTGTACAAATAGTGGATCATGGAATAAAGGATCTCTGAGGTTAGTCTATTCTATTATATGGGTGTTATGGATGATATACCGATTATAGGATGCAACCTGGAAGAGGGAGGTGGATGTATGATCATAGTGTCTGGTGTTGTTCTCAGATCATTCCTCACCCCCTTGAAATAGAAATTTGGGGATGAATTTCTTTTAGGGGAATGTCTGTAAGAACTCAGTTCCTCTTTGAGGTATTATCCCCTTTTCTACCAATTAACTATTTTATTTCTTAAAAATGGCCTAATGTGATTACTCATTGATTTCATAGAATTATTCGGTGCATACGAGAATGTTACAGAGATCAAAACCCATGTTTTGGGAGAAAAGAGAAGACTTCATGGTTTGATAAACTTGGTAGGTTTAGCCACACAACTATATGAATTAGTCTACATTTCTAAAAAACATTGATAGATAATTTTCAAATAATTAACACTTACTAATTAAACAATGAGGGGTATCTTTTAGGGTTCCATTTATCCTATAGTAAATCATGTACTGATTCAATATGTTTTGAAAAAAAATGCTGGTAAAACATTTGAGCCCTACTGTGCTGGAATTCTAATAATTTATAATTGATCTAAAACATTATATTAATCCTGTGTTGACTTTTCTAGAAAGGGAAAATTTCCTCTTCCTTTGGATATCTATCACCATCAACTAATATTACAATTATTATCTACTCTCCCTTAGGGCATTAATTTGAATTCAGTTCACCTCCATATATCCTCAATGGTATAACAATAATTGATATTTATCCATTAGATATTATTATGGTTAGTGTATGCACTATTTGGTTTAATCTCATATTCCATAATTTCTCATTCTTCATTAATTTAAAATATTTCTTCCAATCCAACATGAATCAAATCCTGATACTGGATGATATATATAGTATAAAACTGAATGTCAAGAATTTTATATATGTCAGGGTGTCACATGGACATTTTTCTATCATCTCAAAAATTTAAATTGAACTCTTTTATTTCCAATTTTTTTAATGTAATTTAATATGAGTTTTTATAAATATTATAGTTTTTTATCCATAATTCCGCATAATGGGTGAGTTTCCTTGAATGAACCTTTAGGTCTATATGCCTTGGAAACCCCTTTGAGGTGTTCCTTTATCCTTTTCATGGGTTGTTAAAAATAGAATCTGTAATAAATGGAATTGAAATATTTTAATATTGTAATTTAACTAAATTAAGGGTATGGGATGTGTGACATTCCCCTTGAACTATATATGCAATTTCATGTTGAATAATGTTTTCTTTGAAATTTTGTTCTAATGTGAGTAAAGTAAAGGTTAAGCCCTGAGTTGAAGCAATTCGATTGAAATGTTCAAATTTATTTTTTCCTATTTAATTTATGTTATAATTAACCCATGTGATAGCTTGATTAGTGTGTTAGGTGAGTTATAGTGAATATGTCCATTTAAGTATTTTGAAGGCCTTGGAATAAATATCCCTTGAGAGTTATTTTGAGACAATGATATATAAATGATTGATTAATCATGGTGAGTTTGTTACAATAATATGCCCATATGAGTTAAAATATGATAAATTCATGTATTAGACTATTATGCATGTTATTCTTGTTATATGAATTATTCCTGCATGAGAAATTTAAAGGACAATCCCTTTGTGGTTGGAAAATGATTGATACTCCATTATAGGTGAGTTTATCAAAGGAATCTTCTGGTTTTGATCTGATCATGTAATAAAAAATGATAAATGGAATTGAATAAGTTAAATTAGAAATAAACGTGAGTTAGACAAGGATTCAAATTAGAATTTCATGGACCAACTCATGTTACTATCTACCTTTTTCCTTTTAAGATACATGGATAAATTTAGGAATTCCATGGATAGACTCAATCATCAAATGTGATTATTGCTTGAGTGATACATGGATACATTTATATATACCATGGACAAACTCATTGAGGAGAGAACTATATGTCAACTGATACATGGATTCATATAAATATTTTATGGATGGATTCAAAAATAATTGGAATATTATATCAAGGCTAATACTCAACCTTATGTAAAGTAGCATTGAGGAATGACTCAATTGGATATCACGTTTTGCCTCACCTTGAGCGATATCTGGTTCATAAGTGGTTATCCAGGGATAGGCTAGTAGGGTGTTGGATCATGTTTCATATAAAGCGTTAATTTAATTATAACTTTGGTATTTCAAGGAAGGAATATGGTTCTAAATTGAATTATAAATGAAATTATTTATGATGTGTCTACCATTCTGAAGAACATGATTGGATTCGGTGATGACATGTAATTTCTATATGACCTTGTAAGGAATCTTTTGTGCTATAAATTTTGTAAGGGATGTCGAGCATGAGCCAAATCCCCAGACATATAAATTTCTATGTAATTGAAATGGTAAATGTATGTCAATGAAAACAATTTCATATAGGATATCTACATTTTAGGTCTTCTTTACTTTCTTCTTTTGTTACTACACACTAAAAACTATATATATTCACTAATTTATTGCAACATTACATGGGTGGTCTCCTACATGGATTATATCTCACACCTTTTTTGAGGAATTTTTTGGACCCAAACATTTTATATTATTGAAAGTAATTATAAGGTAAAACCCCTAATACATGTACTTGATGTGCTTCATTAGAGTATGAGAGTAAGGGACCAAGTTGAGTATTGTGATGCACTAGTGACTTTTGTGTCTATTTTTCATTTTGGAAACTTATACTATATTGTATTTTCATGTACCTATTTTGGTTTTTATGGAAACATGTATCATAGAAATCATTGAATATGAGACATCCCTTGATATTATAATCTACACCTTGTATGTATCTACTGTCAGTTTTTTTTACTTCTTCCCCTATCTTTATATTATCGACATCTGCTATGATATACACTAGTAATGGGGGAATTGTTTCCCTAGTCACACAACTAGTCCCTCGCTACTAGTCAGAATCCACTAGAATTTGGTGCTATACTATTGAATCCATTTATCCAACTAGGCACAGGGCACTATTCAGTGGTATCCAATTCTAGGATGTTACAATGATAGATTTATTGATGATTTTTCAACTCAATTACTTGTTTGAAAACCTTTTCTGTTAGAATACTCATTGAGTATGGTTTTTGAATGACATTATATTCAATCATCATCACCTAGACTCGTGGTATGGAAAATATGGAATAGTTCATTCATGTCTTCTCATAGTTTATCCAATATAATCTGCTCATTTTGAAGAAGATGTCTTGACTAAATCAAAAGGGACTAGTTTACTTGTTCCGTTTTGAATTTCCTTTGAAAATCTTATGTTATATTACTTTGAAACATTTTTTCATGTGTTTCACCAATATGTTTCCCATCAGATTGTTGAATGATATCATAATCATCATCATTTATCTTATCAAAGTGATATCTATCCACTTCAATTTCTGGAATATGGTCACTTTTATCTGACTTGGTGAGGATTTAGATCGTTGGACTAATGATGAATTTTTTCTCAGTAAAATGTTGATTTTGATTTTGATTTCCTAAGGATGGAAATTACATTTATTATTCTTGAGATGTTATTAATGAAAGCCCAACAAATTGGGTCTCTTCGTAGTTTCCTTTTTTTCACCATTCCTTTTATCCTATTAATTTCCATGAAAATTATTATTTTCACTTTTTGATTTTCCATTTTATTCTTCTTAATATTCTTATTATTCATCTTCACATTCATTATATAAGACATCAATTTTGGTAATCAATTATGAAATACACTCTTTATATCATAAATCACCTTTCTATACATGGAAGGACACCAAAGGATTATGATGGGTTTTGTATGGAACTAATTCATTATCATCAAGAACAAATTTTACCTTTTTTCGATAAAGGGATCATTGAAATTGACCACATTAGTCTCTTTAATGTATATTCCCATACACAGATTTTAATAAGGTAATAAAATGATGAATGATATTGATTCCAAACCTTTCATCAACACAGCTACTAAACTCTAACATTGATGTTTTTTTGTTTGTTTCTATTATTATGACTTTTTTAATGGGTATAAAAACCATGAATTCATATAATAAGGGCTTTAAATAAATTGAGTCCTAACTAGGGATACCCTTTTTTCATTCAGTTATTTTATTTTATCATATTTTAATAACAACATCAGGGATAGCCTTTAGTTTATTTGATTTATGAGGCTCTAAAGATAGAAATTTTCATTTCATTTCACATTTTTTCTAAGAAATATTTTTCCCTTCTTCTAAAATGTTTTCTCATATTTCTTGGAACATTCATCCTATAGAGTGTATTAACCCAACTTATCAATAAAATCATTTTTTTCGTCATCAAAAAAAACTTTCTATTTCTGATACATTCATCACTAATAAGAATAATTTTCATATTCTACAATTTGGCCTTATTTTCTTTATTGATATAGATCAGTCACATAAGAAACACAATTTATAGAACTACTATAAACAAAATAATATAAGATTATATAGATCTAGAACATAGATTACTAATGAGAAAAAAGTTATTTCCAATCATCTATATATTTCTCATGATGACAATGAATTTTTGAATAAAAAAATAATCAACAAATATAGAGTAATGATTTTATTTTATTTGTGTAAAAAAATCTTGTATCCATAAGATAAAAATTATATTGTTTTTTGTAATTTTAGTTACATTACTTAATTAATAATAGTGATCAAACAAATATTTCTAAAAATTAATCTTTTAAAAATATCCTAAACAATGAGACAATGTATGAGAGGTTAATAATAATTCTCTTTATGATATTATTTCAATAAAATTTGAGGCTTTCTTTTAAGATATTTGATATCCTTTTCTATAAAATTTGAATGAAATGATTTGGTTTAACTTATCCACAAGAAACTCCATTTAATTATAAAAGTTTTTGAATAAATGAAGAATTAATGAATCATGATCCCCATAGATTGTTTCAACAAAAATATATTTCATAAAAATAATTAGTAAAAATTGAATCACAATGAAATCATACTTAATAAAAAAGGATTGATCAACTAAACTATATTTGATTAAAAATTAATTATCAATGTTTTTTTGGGAATTTTATTATGAGAATATTCATGGGATTAAAAAAAAATTACATGAAGTTATTTTTTATGATGGATTAGGGGTATTGTATAAAAAAACATTGAGGGGCGGAGGTTGTGATTTTTGATGTAGGATATGGGATTCCCCCCATTATGTAGGAAATTTAAATAATGTTTCTACATTCAGATCTAATTCAATGGTTGTTATTTGATCTTATCTGATCTAAAAGCCTCTATTGATTCGAGGATATTTTTTAATAACGAAAACATGATGTGTATTTATAAAAACTATTATATCACAATAGAATTATAATAAAAAACTGAAAATCTATGTAATTGTATTACGAAATATATAAGAAATTAAAACTAAAAAATGATATTTAATGTATTATAATAGTAAAAAAAGAAAACTAATAGAAGAATACATTTTTCTCTTAGAAAGAATTAAAATTTTTTGATAAAGATGTTATTCATGGATTATTTAAACAATTTAGATTATGATATGATGTAATAAAATAGTTTAAAAAAATTTAAATTTATTTTTTATGTACAAATATAAATTGATACAAACGAAAAAAGAAATTTAAAGCCTAAATTTGAACCGTGAGTCTGGAAAATTTGTAATAATTTCTAGATCTGATTATCCATTTCGGAAAATAGACACCAAACTATTTATAATAAAAAAAGAATTTGAAAAATAGAAAAGGATATATTTTTATAAAAATAATATTTTTAAACAAAAAAAATATTGAAAATCAAAAACATATTTATTCAACATATGAGGTAGAGTAACATAATATAAGTTTATTCGTATATAAATAGTGGGTATGAATAATTACATTACACTAATCATTCCTATATTCTATTTAATTTATTCAAATCTATCTGAAGGTAATGGTTTTGTAAAATTTTCAGCAAGTTCTTATTGTGTTCTGTTGAATTATAAATTTATTTATCTTTTAAGTGAGAGATCCATAAGAAAGGGATGTGTAATATATATGTGTTTGTCATCAATGTGATCTGTGGTTTTTTATATAAATATATGGAACTATTATTATCAAATAATATTTATGTATTTTTAAAACTCATGTTGTAATTACTGGGTGTGTGTTACATCTACAACACTTATGCACAAGACATTATGGTAGCTACGTATTCATATTTAGAAGTGGAATGTACTATCGAGTGTTATTTCATAGATGAAAAATAAAATAATGAATATTATAAGAAATTACATGTTTCAGATGTGAATTTCTTATACATTCTACAACCACTAAATTCATCATCCGAAAAATAATAATTATAAAATGATTTCTAGAATAATAAATAAATCCAAAATCCATGGTTCCATTTAGATAATGATAAATGAATTTAACTACATTTAAATTTTATTCCATTATATTGGATTTCTATTTTCACATAACAATATAGAAAACAATATTTCTGGGTGACTATATGCTATGTATAGTACCCTTCCTATCATAAATCTAAAAGTTTTTTGATCAAATGGTTTCCCAACTTCAGTATGATAATGTGTTTTTGATGTACCATTGAGAGTATTGATACTTTTATTATTGACTTATCCAAACATTTTAAAATGATATTTTACATAATTATGTTGGGATATATATGTTCCTTCTGGTTTTTTGTGAAATTTTATAATCAAGGAAAAAATTTTAACTCGCCCATAATACTCAACATAAAATCATACATCATATGATCCATGAAATAATCTATTAGATATTGATGATTTTATATTAATATAATTTCTTTAAACATATATTTGAAAAATCCTAATATTTCTATGAAGAATTATTTATAAAAAAATAGATCTGCAACTCCCTTAACATAATTGTTTTCTAGGAAAAAACCATGTTAACCTATCTTACCATGATCCAGAGGGATTTTTTAATGACACATAAGTCATTGATGTGTTCCAAAATGTTTTTATGGATGTTTTTTGTTTTTGAAACCATGGATTTTTGTAACAAAAATATCCTCCCAAACATATTCATAATGGAAATAACACTTCAATATCAATTTAAAAATGTTCTAAACTAAATAATTCAGAAAGGAATATTTGATAACTAATAACATCTAATAATTCTTCTAGTACATAAGTTTCATCATAGTATTTTTATTCTTTTTTATTGTATAATTTTATAAAATGAGACGATTAATTTATAATGAATTTTAAATTTTCAACATATTTGTTTTTGAAGACACTTTTTCCCCCAATTATGGATTATTCATTAGGTGTTTTAATAGATTTACATAAATTATTCCTTTATAATTTATCTATCTCATCTTGCATGTGCTTATACAATCCTCATCACCTAATGATTCATCCAGATTTTTAAGGATTAATTTTTGAATGAAAATAAAGATGTTATACTTCATTCCGTAAGGAACCTATGTTCTTAACTGGTTGATTAAAATAACTAATAATACTATCATTTAGATTAATCTTACGAAAAATGTTTCATGGTTTATGTAAAACCTATTTCTAACCTCATTAAATAACTCAGAAACTATTTCATCAGTATTTTACTTTTTTGTTGAAAATTTTATCAATGGTTGAGAAAATATTTTAGAATACATATCAAAGGATATTGGTTGGGTTTTTTTAAAACAAAAGAATCAGTTTCATCAAATATAACATGTTATTTTTCCTCAATAGTGTAATATTTTTTGTTAAAACTTCAACATTACTTATAAGTAGTGGAATAACCTAAAAATATCCCACCATCAGATTATGTTGTAAATTTCTGTAAATTAATTTTATATTCATGATGAATACATTGTATCAAAATATTCCGATGTAATATACTTTTTTTGGCCTCTCCACAATTTATAAATGGTTTTATTAAAAAATGATGAATTAAAACATGATTTATAGTATAATAAAAAGTAAATAAGTGTTCATCCCAAAATTTATTTTCAATTGAGTATTCATGATTTATTGTTATTTATTTCCTAAATAATAAAATTTACATTTTCCATAACACAAATTTTTTGTGGATTTCTTGTAGATGATAATTTCTGTGTAATTATTTTTTTACTATAAATTTTATCAAATCGATCTTTACAAAATTTTCACAAGGATTATTATAATATTTTATCATGGAAATAATTCTTAATTTTTAAATTTGGACATAGATGTTTTGAAATACAAAAAGGCATCAGATTTTTTTACTATTAAATTGGCACATGTATATCTAGTGTATTAATCAAAAATAATAAATACATAATAAATTCCCCTAATATATATTTTTTGTGATGGAATAAATAGATTCCTATGAAACGAGTGTAAATAATCATAAATGGAGACTCTAGTAACATATTTAAATATTGATTTGTGTTTCTTACAGTATTGACAAGGGTCAAAAATGTTTGATAAATAAAACCTTATATTTGATATAACGTAAAAATTCTTATCTTATTCTATATAAAAATGTTTTTACGGTCATAGTATTTGAAACATAAAATACATAACCAGGATTGATCTTCCATTACAGTAAGGCAAGGTAATTCATGAATCCTAATGTCTTTTATTTTTAGTGTGTATATATTCAGATTCTAATGTGAAGAAATATGGAATTAGTTCTTGGAATTTTGTACTATACTTTAATGATTTCTAAAATTCACTTGGTAAACTTCATTAAATAAGTTACTTATTCTTATAATGTTCTACCTAATACATTAAAAGAACATTTAAAATTATATAATTTCCAAGAAGAACAATTTTACCTATATAGATAATCATTCCTTGAGCATTATATCTAATATTATATTTTCCATAATTATTCTTGGTAATATATTAAAATAAATACATATATCCATTCATATTTATATAACACCCACAATTTATGTATAATGTAATTTTTTTGATGGTACATACATTCATTTCTTGAAAACAAAAAAAAACTAAATATATGGAACTCGATCTTTTTTGGGACTGGTGTTTGAAAACATAAAATTAGGAAACCACTATTTATAGAAAAACATATTTTATGAGAAAAATATATATTGAAATATATTTATAAAAAATATTTTTTTCCAATAACCACCACTTTTATGAATTTATTTAAAAAATTTCAATTTTGAATACAAATAATTTTCCCTAAAAATATGATTTCAAATAGTCACACTATATTTTAACAAGTACCATGAGGGAGGATTTATATATAAATTTTATCCAAACCTCTAATACTAGAAGTAAAGATTAAAAAAAATAATTCAAGATGATTTTTGATACATTATTTTGAAAACAGAATTCTTATCATGTTGAATAATAGTCTCAGATTTTTATTTTCCAAAATGATTATTTAAATTATAATTTTTAGAAAAAAAATTTAAATATTTATAATTATATTGTTTTTTAAAAATATCTTTATTAATATCATTTTAATGATTTGATACTTCTTCTGTTAAATTATTTATACATATTTTTTTATTATAATTTTTTACAAAATTTTTGAATTCTCATTTCATGGATTTTGGCATAATAGGAAACCACTTTATGTGATGGAAGATTATTATCCTCTATTGAGGAAAATTATTCTTCTCGAGATATATAATTTTTTTTATTATTGTATCCAGGATATTGTTACATTAAGGATATATTGGGAAGGTTTTCTATAGTTCGAACCCTTTCCATTAAAAAAATATTTTCATTAGGCATTCTTGAAAGAAGAAAAATGGTCCTCGAATAAGGGAATTTATTATTGGAGTGATTATATGTATAATAAACATTAATAGAAATAAAATTATCATCAAAATTAACAAAATTATTTCTTTTTTGACTTATAAAACTTCTTGTTATACATATTATAATTTTTATACATGCTGATAATCTCTTCAACATTGGAAAATATGGTCAAATATATCCAGATCTTTTTCACTCGTAACATGTAACTTCAGAGTATTTATTTTAATACTTTATTTTATAAAATTTTATATAATCATTATGAATATATTTCTTAAGAAAAATCACATTCATCCTCTATGAAATATTAATGAGATCATTTTCATATTTCACAGATCTTCTAGAATCAGATTGGATAACATCCTTTTTTGTGTTGGGGATTTAGATGGAACTGTCATAGTGTAGATATAAACAGCAACATTATTTATTTATTTCATTCCAAACATCTATTTTTAATCAAAAATCATATTGGAAATGGGTTTCAAAAATTTCTATGAGGTTGAGATCTAATATCTTCATTAATTCAATAATATCTTTTCATTTAGATTCCAATTCATTAGGCATGATATCGATTATCTTTTCAAAATTATTTCATCGTATAATCCTTTATCATCCATTGATTATAGAGTGATTAAAATTTTCATAAATATTTAATTAATTTTTGCAATAGATTCAAAGGGTCAAAATTCAAATTAATGATTGTAATTTATAATAATTACTCTCCTGGTTTCAAAAATCATTATTGTTCCAAAATAAGTTATCTCCTACTTCTTCCAGATATTATTAGTGGCTTAAAATGAAGAAATTTGTATATTAACCCTCTCTTTTCATAAATTATCATTACAAAACATTTTTAGAATACATAAAACATTATAAAAATAGACAGTTAAAGAATTTAATTAGTATAGTTATTTTGGAAACATGAAAACATAATAACTAGTACATATGTGAGCTACATGATATCCTAGTAGGATCTTCTTGGTTAACACCATTCATATAAACATCATTATTAATACTTATCTTCGTAACCTGTTGATTTAAACATAAATTTGGTGAGATTAAATGCTTTGTAAGGGTAAAAAAGGATACATGTAAGAATAAACATGAGCACTGGGGTGTGATGACATGATCAAATCATTAGATGAGCATTCCATGCATATCAATGATCCTAAACATGAATCATGGAATAATTCATGGTAGTTTATAAGACATGAATCACAATAAAATAAATGACATAAGATATAAAATCATAACACTGGAATAATAAATGGACTTTTTGAAAACATATAATAATATATAAAAACCATAGTATTCAATATATTGATATGGGGACATCTTATAAGATAATTTCTTTTACTGAATAGGGTTTACACCACATTCTAGCCCTGTATTTTTGAACCAAGTCCACTCCTCATTCCAACAATGTATTACTAAACAGAGTCCATTTCCCATTCATGCCTTGTAATAATGGACCATGATCATATCATGTTCAAGTCATGTAATACTAAACCAACTTCATTTCCCATTACCTCTCTAAAATTCTAAACTAAGATAATTTCTCAATCCATTCGTGTTTATCTTGTGAGATATAAATCATTACCCAATTCATTGGAGGAAGATATAGGTCCCATCCATCTCATTATGAAATCATGCATTAATGTTCAAAAAAATCATAAAAATCATATGATAACCCATGAAATGAAATGGGTATCATAAACATTTAATCATATAATATCTTGTGGAAAAGGATGTTGGTTTCATAATCATTTCCTCATAAACATAACCCGTGAAAACTTATTAATGAAGCCAGAAAATATTTTCAAATTAATTTCATTCAAAATTATATTTTAAGAAAATTAAAATTAAAATTAAAATTTCATTAATAAAATAATTATTCAATGGATTTATTGGGGATAAATAAATAAATATTGTAATATCTAAAAACAACATTCTTTTTTAATAGTAAATCTTTTAGAAGAATGACATGATCTTAAATAAAAAAGAAGATAAATTTGAAGATATTGGTAAAAAGAAAAAAGTGTAATAATTTGTTTTAAGTATGTGAATCATATAATACATTTTCTAATGTATAAACATTCTACAAAATAAATGGGTGGTTAATAAAACAAGTATCTAATAGAAATAAAAATCTGGATGAAAACCCCAGACCTTGTGTTTTGACTCTATTTTTACTCATAAAAACCACATGTAAAATAAAAATAATTTTTTATAAATATATAGAAGAATAGTATTGATAATTATAATACAATACATAGTTTAATTATTACATTATATTCCTCACATTTTATCAATTATATTTAAAGGATTCAGTTCGCGTAATATTTTCTTCAATCTTTTCATCTGTTTTAATTTTTAATGAATTTTTTCCTTATACTTATATCATGATTTCTAAAAGTATAAAAATTATTTAAATATAGAGTACATTCAGGATATTTTTATTATAATTATACATTGAATATATAATAATCAAATGGAATACATCGTTCATGGTGACGGTAGGTCGTACGTACGCATGAAATATATTTCCTTATAATTATGGTGTTGAAAGAAAGAAAGTAAAATAAATATAAGTATATTTATATTTATATATATAATTATGATATTAGATTTATAAAATAATATATATAATATATATTATCTAAAATAATTATTAATAAATCACATGTAGTGTATGAATGAATCATATTGCATTGAGGGGGCGGTAGTCCACACTTCCTCTAAAACAATTATTGTATTAAAAAAATGGAAAGTATAATAATATATGTTGTAATGAATTAAATAACATTTAATACATTATCAATATTTTATATAACATATAAAAACATAGTTTCTATCATAATATTCTCCATGATAGGTGGTGAAGGGAAATTGAACAATCATTGTTTAGTAAGGCGGGGGTTAGATGTATATGTAAACAGTATGTTTATTACCCATTATATGGAGGTGTGTGTAAGTGTATGTATAAACCTTTTCATAAAAATACAAATATATTTATGATAATTATCATTTTATACATTCAGGGAAAAATAATATTTTAGGGAACGGATAAATAAAATAAAAGAATGAAGCCTGAGAGAATACATTACCTCTTAATCGAGTAACTCCTTTTGGTTTGTGACAAAAGTATTCCATAGTAGCTATATGAATAAGGGGAAGAATATAGGTGGAATAGAGTTATTTTTAGAAGTATATGGGGTGGATATTTTTTTAACATAACTAACATTTTAGGTGTGAAGATGTAGAAGAATTGATGGACTTTTATACATGAAGGGAAAAGACAGACTTGGTATATTTGAGAAAAAACTAGTTGTACTTACGTTTTTACAAAAAAAATGTCTTCAAAACCAAAAAAAATAAATAATGTAAGATTATTGGTCAAATAATGGTCATAAAATATGTTTTCATTATTATTTTATGTCGTTTCGGTTCTTAAATTTATTTTTTAGTAATACATTTACCTAAATTCCATCTTAACCACTATAAATAATATTATTAACATTCACTAATGCTTTTGTAAAAAAAAGTTATCCTAATTATAAATTATAAATTATTTTAATTAAAAATATAGAATACATTTTTCCATATTCTAAAAATATAAGTGGAATAAATTAATTTAATGTGAATCCCACTGAAGGGACGATATTGTGGGTTTTAATGTACAAAACATCCAAACATTTTCTTTGTTATATAACCATTTTCAATGTGAAATGTATTCCAATGACCAACATTGAATTAGTTTTTGAAATATAATTTAATTACTCTTCTGACTATAATTAACATATAATTTATCATTTGAAATAAATTAGATGAAATAGATGTTTTGAATTAATGTCTGTCATTTTTTACTATTCTTTAAAAAATGATGTTTCTCATAAAAATACAAAAACATCGACCTAGGATAATTTTGAAATAAATATTTCAAATAAGATGTTTATTTTATAAAATTAAATTTATATATTTGTATTAAATTAATTTTATATTAATATACAAAATTACATGACAATTAGATTTTTTGAGAAAATTGTATTTTTAATCTTATAAGTACATTACCAAAAATTATTTCATTTTCATTAAAATATTTTTTATTTATATAAAACCATTATAAAAAAATATTATACATTTTTTATCAATATTTATTTTTCTATTTTTAACACATATATTATAATAATATAATTTAAATTATTTTTAAAATAAAAATTCATATCATATAAACCTAGTGATACACGTAAAAGATTCGATGGTAGTGTTGCGTATTGCATAGGACAAGTGAATGTTTTGTTCATAGAATGTTAAAATTTATTTCTTGTGTAGTGCATGATTAACTTGGTGTATCAAATAATGCAATCCAGACATAGAACTTTAAAATAAAGTAAACTATTATTAGTGTTATATGAAATGAAAATTATCAAAAGAAGTAAATTAATTGGAAATACATAATTCAAAAAATCTCAAGGTGTTATATTGTACACCCTATAATGAATTTACCCCTAAAATTTCATCTGGTTTATCAATTATTTTAAACATTAATGTTTCATTCATAGAAACCCACATCATAATAATTAATCCCAAAACATACATTAATAAAGTGATGTTGGAACCATTACTATTACCCATGTAACATATAACTCGGATTACGCATTGGAGAACATAGGTTTGGATTGATGATTGGACTTGGTGGAAAAGAATAAATATTTATAGGGATTGAATGAGGTCATCAATCAAAAACAAGTGAATGTTCAGAGTAATGTTAAGGGGCTCATATTCATAAATCTATGATGATTTATAAGGGAATCACTTAATAAAAATTAATGTATTAGGATATCATTTTTTATCATTTAACTATTTTTTAGTTATTCATTAATTAAACTAGAATATAAGGGTATATTCTTACAGGATATATTTCTATAAAAAATCATTCTTTAGTAGGGATTTTATCTATTTATAATTCATATATTACATCATGAAATAAATATCCATAAATTATGTTTGATGCCTAAAGTGATAAAAAACAGTTTTAGAAAATCATTCGGATCATAATTGAATAAATAATATAAATATTAGACTTTAACTATTCTTCATGATCAATATAGGTAATATATTATTTTATAAAATATAATCTACTGGTTCCTCATTAATAATTATTCAACAAAAAAATTCGCACATACTTGGAAATCACGCAGCTTAGTGGTAGGAGTGAAACACTTATAATCTTTCGGTCATGTGTTCAAGACCCAGATCCTTCCCTGACATTAATGGTTTTCACCCGACATACATTATTTATTCTTCTAAAACCATAAAAATATAATCTATAATTTATTATGGAAGTATATGAAATATGTTTAGTCACTAAATAGACTTTAAACAAAGGTTTTAAATACCATCTAAAAACATTAATACTGCCTCTAATGATTAAAATAAATTTTTCATGAATTTCTAACCATATAACACTTATAAATTTTGAAAATTTGAAACCATATAAATAATGTCACAAAATCACCTTCTCATTGATCATACATATATCATAATGTAGATATTAGTTATAAAATTCAAAACATAAGAATAACCTCATAGTAAATTATATTGGAACATAGTAACAACCGGAATTACCATAAAACCTTTTGGAAAAAATAGATTCTTATTTATTCCAAAGATTACTGGCTATATTCCATAATTACAGGTAGTTTTAAACTTTATCCATGATAGCATTAAATACTTCCTAACATGTCTTTAATTAGTTCCAAGGTAGTCATCATCATCAAAAGAACTTATATATATCCCACATATCAATATCCATGAAACATTATCATAATATATGGAACATAATAATGGTTATCATTATAATAACTAGGTGTTTCCCATTAACATCACATTTCCATTATATTACTTCTCTATTCCATTAGAATCATTTAATGATGTTCATGAAATTTAAATGTGAATAACATTAACTAAAAAATACATATAAATATTTATCCATTCACATAACATAAATCATGGATCCAAATACATATAAACTATTATTATTAGACTACATCCTTATTCCATTAATAAGTATACCTAATCTTGTAACATAGTACCTATTTCCTTTCACATTCTATATATTATCTCATCATCATCTTCAATAAAAAAATTACTCATACCACCTATTGTATCCTCTTTATGAGAATTGACCTTGGAATATTGAGCTTCATAATGAACTATTTTTTCACACAAAAAACACAACCTTCAATGACTTATTACAGATTCCTATATTCTCAAGCATTTCTTTAATGAAACTCATCATTTTTACATTGGATTCACTTGCTTGGTTTCCTTTTTATCCACAGTCAAAATATATTAACATACCTCTAATACATTTAATTAGGGGATTATTTCCACATTCTTTACACAAAGGTAAATAAATATTTTTTCACCCAAGGTATTAATTTCCCAAAATGTCATCTAATTAATTGTTTCTCTTCTATTATTTGTTTTAGTGATTGTTCAGGTATAAGTTTTTAATCATGTTTTGTGAAAACTGATTCGACATGATCACAAAGTCATTCACTCTACTTACCAACCCAAATTACTTTTAATAAAAAAAATCATTCATCTTATTAAATGTTAACGTAGTTCCTTCTGAGTCCCTCCTTTTTCTAAAACAGGATTCATAGTGTTTGCATTTCTTATCATAGTAAAAAACCACAATCCTATGAATCAAATTACATATAGTATGTTTGAATCATGACACCTTCCTTAATCTATGAAACCATAGGTTCATCCTAGGAAATTCATATCAAACATATATTTAGATCCTTTATTATGGTAATGTAGAGTTATAAATTACCCAATTATTTCCCCTGATAGGGTCAAACCAGGATTACAGCAAGACCCATTATCATGTGCCAGATTACACCATGTCTTGCCCCGAACATCATGATAGTGTTATTACTCCTTGGTAATTCTATTCGATAGCCACATCAACATATAGTATCCATAATACGATGTATTTCTATGAAACCAATCACTCTATATTTTACCAAAATTGAAGTACAATTTCTTATACTTTATGTTATCTTAATATTTATCCCTAAATATGACCTTAGTGTTATCACCATGGATTTCTCATCCTAGATTACAATGGATAAAAATTAATTTGTTCTAATACGAACTATTATGACCCTATAATTTCATAAATTATCATTATATAAAATTTATATCATACATTAAACATCACACAAATAGGCACCCATAGACAGCATTAGTCTAGTTTCATTGAGAAAATGGAATCATAATCACTTTGACATAGGTGAGATAATTATTTCCCACACAATTATCCAGGATTATAATCATTCATAGACACAAGATACATAATATATATTTATAACATTGTTAAAGAAACATAAAATGTGGTGAGGTTATATGCTCAGTAAGGAAAAATAAGGGTTAAATGTAAGTATAAAAATGACAATAGGGGTATAGGAACTTGATAAAAACATTATAAGGTATTACCCTGTATATCCAAGATCATAAAACTGAATTATAAAATCATTAATGGATGTTAAAAATACATAAATTAATTGAATATAAATAACAAATGGTAGGAAATAAAAACATAGGATTAAAACATAAAATTTTGGAAACACATAAGAATATGTAATAAATTCCATTATTGTTAAGTTATTTCTACTAAGAAAATATTAGTGGAAAAATTTATATATTTAACTAGGTTTAACCCCCCCCCCCTCTATCCTTGAATTAGTATAAATAGTTCACTCTACATTTCAGACTTATAATAATGAACAAATATAATTTCCCATTTCAGACCTATAATACTAAACTGTGATCATTCCACGTTCCATCCCCGCATTACTAAACAGAGTAAATTTCCCATTACATATCTATAATATTAAACTATGTTCATTTATAAATATATCCATATATATTTCATGAGATATAATATTGTACCTATTGAATTTGAGTGAGATATAGGTCCAAATCATGTCATAGTGAAATCCTACAAACATATGCCATAAAATAGTACATAATCATATCATAATCCATTTAATGAAATGGGTATCATAAAAATGTAATGATATAATAACCTGTGGAAAATTATATAAGATTCATAATAATTTTATCATAAGAATAACATATGAAAAGAAGTGAATTTAAAATGTATATAACCCATGAAATGAAGTGAGTTTAAAACTAAAATAACATGTTAAAGAGAAAAGGCAGTCATAAGAATCATTTCATCAAAACATAAATCATTCATGAAATTATAATACTTGAAACCTTATATTATTTCATTTAATTGAATGGGTAACATCCAATTATGTCATATTAGATGGAAAATAACATAGAATGTTATTTTCAAGTCATTTTTCGAGGTAAAAATATTTTCTTCATTTAAAATTGTTCATTAAAACAACAAAACTTTTGAAACCCATATCCTTTGAAAAATAATTGATATCATAGAAATATGGATTAAAGAAACATTTAAAATTAATTTCCTTGAAAACATATAAAATAATCTTGAAATTATTTTGAAAACAAGTTCATTTAAATTTAAAAAATTAATGATTTAGATCATTTTGATTTATATTTACCTTGAAAATATATATAAGAATATGAAAAAAATGAAAACAATTACATTGAAAATATTCTTTAAAACAATTTCATTAAAATTAACCATTAAAAATGAAAATAAATTTTAAAAGGATTTACCAAAAATAAATTTTTACATGTCATAAGAGGTTAGAATAAAATTCTTTTTTCTATGTAAAAAAGGAAAGAAAAATTATATTTTCAGAAAACAAAATAATTATTACATTGAAGAGATAAGTAAAAAGAAGAAAAGGTAAAAATATAATTTAATATTATTTATTAATAGAAAAAAAAATTAATAATACTTTAATAGAAACATTCTATGTTATGGACATAGATTTTCGAATGAAGTGTGGGTTATGTAGTTATTTCTTAAGAAATATTTTTAACTATCATATGTACCAAATAGTAGAAAAAATGTATAAATACATGGATATATCATGGATATCCATAAGAGAAGAAAATTTGGGCATATTTTGAGTGACGGGTTATAATATTTCATCATATAAATCATAAACATAATCAATCATAAAAAGAGATGAGATTGTTTCAATAAACTATTATTACATTGTTATTTGGGATCATAATCTCCATATAAGAAGAATAAATAAATTGAACCATAAAATATCATGAAAAAGATTGTATTCATGATATATGATATAAAATGAAATTATATACACCTCTAACTTAAATATATGTGTATAAAAAACATGAGTCTCAAAGAATAAAAATTGAGACAAAACTACATAACTAGCTTGGTAACTTTTGAAACATAATCCCCATCAAATAAATATCATAAACTGGATATTTAATAACCCATAAATTTTTTTATATTAATAATATAATATATCTCAAGTAAGTACACACACCACAAAAAATAAATTGCAGGTGAATACGACATGTATCTCATGGAAATAAAAAGTGAGATTAAATCTAGTTACCATGTCTCATAACTCTAGTTTTACTCTTAAAAACATCTCATATAATAAAAATAAATTTATTATTAAGTAATAAAATAATAATATTATAATTATAATATAATATATGGTTTTATTATTAATTTATATTACCCTATTGTTAACAATTCTGTATTAAGTTTTCACTTTGATTAATATTCACTTAGTTCTTTGCACATGACTTAATAGGTTATATCCTTTGTCCTTATACTCATATGAAAATTTCAAGAATTTAAACAATAATTTTAATATAAATTATATTTTGTATATTTTTGTTTAAATAACACATATAATATAGAATTATGAAATGGAATACCCCATTCAGGGAGACGGTAGGTCGTACGTATGTGTGAACACTGTTTCCGTTTAATTTTCTTATAAAAAGAAAAAAAATGAAATATATAAATATATATATTAAATTAGAATATGATATAATATATTTCATATATATATTCACTAAACCTATTCTTAATACAATCTATTTAATGTTTGAATGAAACACAACTCTTTGAGGGGCGGTAGTCCACGCTTCCTCAAATTAAATTATCATGTTAACCCCAAAGGGAATGTATAATGATATATGTTTTGGAATAATTATATAACCATAAATACGTAATAAATAAAATATATATCATATATAACCATTTTTTCTATAATAATTTCAACTATGAGATTTTTTTATTGAAAAAATTAAAAATCATCTTTCAGTGAGGCAGCTGTTCATCGTCCACATAAACAGTGTGCTCATTTCAAATTATATTGACTTATGTATATGTGTGTGTTAAAACCATAGAATAAAATAATTATCTAATATCAAGGGTATTATGTTTTTATAAAATCATATAATAAAAAGAATTTATGTAGTGGATAAATAATATAACTGAAAGGAGATTAAATAATGACATTACCTCTTAATTGGCTAACTCCTTTCGAATTGTGCCAAAAAGATTCCTTAGTTGAAGTCTGCCCATTTGCATGAATATAGTGGGACTATAGGTATTTTGGTAAGTGTATGGGACATACATGTTCTGAAACTAAGTGGTTTAGAGGTGTAATGAATAGGGTGAGGTGGTGTCCTTTTTTAGGGAAGGGAAAATACACACATGTTGTTTTTTAAAACAACTTAGGTGTACCCATGATTTAAAAAAAATTACATAACAAACCCAAATAACCATGTAATAGAAGGTTAACATCTGAATAATGGCCATAAAATTGGTGCTGGAAAATTTTATATGTCATTTTGTGTCTCATATTAATGGTTATGTACATTGCTAACCTAAATTTTCTCATAGCTATTGTAATTAATTATAATCACTTTCTGTAATATTATTGGTCAAAATATGTTAAATATTAAAAAAATTATTTGGATTCCAAATTAGTAATCAATTTTTTTAAATTTTAATCATATAATAAGATGAAATTAAAATCAAAATAATCTTGCTGAAAGGATAAAACTGCTGGTTTATAATGTAAAATTAGTAACAAATTTTCTAGGTTTTATACCAAATTATAATGTGAAATTAATTCCAATCACTTAAATTGGGTTTAATTTTAATAATATGATACAGTTATAAATTAAAACCAAAATAATGTATAATTTATCCTTATAAATATATTATAATAAAATGTAGTATTCAATTAAAATACAGATTGTTTCACTATTCATCAAAAAATGATGTTTCATAAAAATTTATAAAATAGTATGCCAAAGATAATTTAGAAATTAAAAATTAATAATTGATGATTATTTTATAAAATTAAACATATAAATTTGTCTAAAATGAAATTAATTATTTTTCACAGAGGGACATAAAAATTTATTATTTTGTAAAAAATTTATTTTTAAACATATAAGTACTTTAACAGTAATATAAATCTTTTATTAACCCTTACATGATGCTTATTATGGTTAGGAAGGGTATGGGATAATGTTGGGAGAGTTTTGAAAGCCTTGAATGTGTTCTAGGGAAAAAAAATCTGTTGAACAGCATGTGAAATGTTTTTCCAAATAGTGCAGATCAATAAGTTGAAACCTTGCACGGTTTATATCTTGGGACAATATCCCACACAAATTCTGTTCATAGTTTTCCTAATTATTTGGTCATACCACGCACTGAGGTAAAAACTATTACCTAGTTTTTGTAACTTTCTCAATTTTCTCTAATTTATTTTTTTTTGGCTTTAAAATGCACCTAATTCGAGATTACTCTCCCTAAAAGGATGTAAAACCTTTCCCGCATGAATTTGAGTAGTCCCAAATCCCTCCCTTGGTTATTCTCGTCCCAATTGTCCAAGTAGGTTCCCAATATTCTTTATTTTCATCTTATTTTCATATATTTTCATCTTATTTTCATATATTTTCTTATTTTATCATCTCGTTTTCATAGATCTACACCCTCTATGAGCAGATATGTGGTTTTTGGCATCAATTTATGTCAGATATGTTGTTGTTGTTGATATTATAGGATATCTAAGATAGATTCATGAAATCCTGACCTGATTCGTGGGGTATGTCATCATTCTTCACCGTTTGTGTCTCGTTTCATAGATCTACATAGCTATCCCTCTGTAATATGAATTATTTTTAATAAATATAATGTTAATGGGTAGATATATGTTGGTTAATGCCAATAATTTGAATCCAGACCATGATAATTCTAGGAGATGATATCTATGGTTAGTTTGTGAAAATTCTCCACGGCTTCTTACGCAATATTCACCCATTGTTGAGTTTCATCATAACCATTATGGTAGGGAACTTCACACTCATCTCAACAGTATCATATTGATTTTATTAGTTACAAATTTATCATAATAATTTAAATTTATTGTTAAATATTATATTAATTCATTTAACAAATCTATTTAGTGATGATTTTATATTTCTAGTGAATTTATGAGACCCTGATGAATTTTTTTGAAAAATGCATTAATTAATTGAATTTAAAATGTGTATTTTAAAATTATTTTTTATAGAATCTAAATGTGTTTTTTGGGAATTATGTTTTCAATTAAAAAAGTTTTTTATTGAAATTTATTGGGTTTTTAATGGTTTAAATGGAAATGGTTTCCAATAAAAAAAGGTTATTTTTTGGAAAATACTTCTTTGGTATAATCCTTGGGAATTTTATTGTGTGAGTTCATATTTAATGTCTATGGCCTGGTTTAAATATGAAATTTAACTCATTTCTAATTTTTAAACCATACATGTGACTTTATTACCTTGGGAATACTTGGTAGATCGACGAGAAACCACTCATGAGAATGGAATTTTCATAACGTAGCATGCATAGTTGGTTTCATATGTGTATAGAATGGTACAAGAATTCAAAAAATGATATTTCAAATTGTTTTAAGGATTTGATCATATATTTATTAAATTATAGATTTAATTATTTTTTAACTTCTTTTGTATACATTTAATTACAAATGGTTTTGGAACTTGTTTGTATTTAGTTCTAAACTATTTGAGAAATTTGTTTATATAAATGTTTCTAACACCTCTATACAAGTGGAATGAGTTGGTAAGTCATTGGGGAAAAAATAAAAAGTATTATACTCACCCATTTTTTGGTGCTTTTGTATTTGGTAGATGTTATGTTCCTAGACATCGGAAAAGGTAACATATCACATATCTTTTGTACCACATCGTGTTGTGTGGGTAGTTTGGTGATCTTGAAGTGTAGAGCATGTGGGGAACAATGTATTGTGGTCTTCTTGGATTATTTAGTTGGTTTCTAATGTTTACATTGATAGTTTTATATTATTTAATGGTTCCACACTTTTGAGAGGTTTTCATATGAATAATGTATTTGATTGGTCTTGTTTTTATTCTTGTATCATATAGTGAGTTATTTGGTTAGTGGTCTATTTATTACGGGGTATATTTTCCCCCACTCTTATTTCAAACCCTTAAAAAATCATTTCCACCATTTACATTCTTGAAGATGTCTTTTAAGTCCTATTAATGATTCATTGTATTCTCAATCGTATGAGAATATGCATTTCATTACAAATGGTATAAGCTTATTTGGTGCTTTACTAACATGTATTAATCAAAGTTCATGGTCTTAGAATTGAAATTTCTTCTGTTGGACTCCTCATGTGTTAATCATGTTTTAATGATCAGAAATATTATTACTGTTAATTAATCTCAATCTTCATTGCACATCTTGATAATGATCTTCAATATCAATAATAACTACACATCATGTTTTAATGATAACAAATATTATGGTGTTAATTACTCTCTTTATTATTTACAAGTCTCATGCATGATCACAATTCTCACATAATTATCACACCTTTATATTTATGATTCAATCTCTTTTACTCTCTCATGATTAATCTTAATCCATGTTCTACTTATTACTGTCTAAGTCCAAATACAGATATTTTTCTAAGTATAAAGACATCGTGAGGGACTCACCATGACCCAGACACCGTGAAGGACTCACCATGACCCAGACACCAGGAAGGACTCACTATGACCCAGACACCATGAAGGACTCACCGTGACCCAGACACTGTGAAGGACAAACCGTGAACTACACACCGTGAAGAAGACACCGTTTACATAATCACTGTGACACTGTTTCTTAAGTTTTTGTCAATATTATTTAAATAATTATAACGGTCATATTTGCTGTTTTTAATGCAATTAATGTTATTTAATGATAGCTATTGGAATGTCAGGAAAACCTATCTCAAAGCTATGAAAAGGGAATCATTCCTACTACCAGAACTCGTGGAATATAAGAAAAATTGAAATACAGTACACGAAAAAGGAAACAAGTAGAAGAAGCGGTGTGCAAGTGTGAATATACAACACGAAGAACTTACATACACCCAAGAGCACTATGCTGAACAAGAAGAACAATCCTGAACAAGAAGGAGATTGCAAGAACTTCAGAGAACTCTCATGAGTGAAATCCAATACTGCTGAAGAACACATGATGAATCAAGAGACCTTTCTCACTCTTGAAGAAGACAAGATGAACTACGACACTCTGTTTTTCAACAGAAAAACCAGAGAAGGACTCAGAAGAATTCTTACTGAATCCAACGAGTCTAGAGCTACATTGATAATCACTAGATCTTTCTAAACTCTCATCTATCTTCTCTACGTGATTTATTTATTAACTTTCGAGCAGTGTTGTGTACACTGTATATCTTTTACACACACTATCTCCTACACTGAACTAGAGGATATCAAAATCCTCACTCAAATTATCTTAACTCATGTTTACCCACGTTAACTATGGAAGAGGTCCTTGTGTGACCTGGTCTTTTCATTGTTTCCCACGTAGAACAGTGGTATAGGTCCCTATGTGGCCTAGATAGTTTTGTAAACTGTTGTTAACCCCGATCCAGGGTGTGGATCAAATTTATATATATTTGAGAGGACTAAGTCTCAGCTTGAGACTGAACCTCTTGTTTTAAATGCTGTTCATCTTTAATTTAAGTTTAATGTATACTACATATATCTTATTTATTCTGCTTCTATTACTTTGAAAAAAAAATTATTTTGAAGCTACTTTGATAGTTAAATTAGCATGTGTTTAAACTTATTATAAATCAATAGGTTAGCTTCAAAAGTTAGTTTGAACTTGTGGTTAAATTAACTGAGACCTAATCAATCTATGAGAAGATAAGTGAACATTTACAATCTATATAAATTCACTACAGTTTAACTTATTTTATAAATTGGGGGGATTTTAACTAGACAGTATTTTAACAGAAATTTTAATTGGAACTCAATTCACCCCCCTCTTGAGTGTCCACTCCGACTAACATTTGGTATTAGAGGATTAGTTTTTGTTCAATGATTTTTGAGATACTATATTTTTAAACTGTGATTTTAGTTGCATCTTTAAGGATCTTAAATTTCTGTTAGTTCTAAATTTTTATCTCTTAAAATTATCTTTCTAAAATCTCGTTATGGATAATATACTAGAGGGTGCTGCTACTAACATGCCACCTTTCTTCAATGGTACAAACTATGCTCAGTGGAAACTTAAAATGAAAATTAATTTAGAGAGCATGGGTTTTGATATTTGGACTGCCATAGAATCAGAATATAAACTTCCCACTACTGTTAGATCCACTTCGGATGAACCTACAAAGATTGCTTACAAAAATAATTGTAAAGCTATGAATGACTTGTACTGTGCTTTAGGAGATGAAGAATTTAACATAATTTCTTCTTGTAAAACTGCTTTTGAAATTTTGGATACTTTCGTTGTTTCTCGTGAAGGAACAACCAATGTTAAATAAATGAGATTAAATACTTATATTATTAAATATGATAATTTTAAAATGAAAACTGATGAACCTATTTCTAACATGTATCTCAGGTTTAATGATATAGTCAATACAATGAGTTCACTTGGTAAATCTGTTCCAGCAAGGGAACAAATTATGAGGATTCTGAGATGTTTACCAGAACGATGGAGAGGCACCTCTGTCTCAATTAGAGAGTCATGTGACATTACTACTCTACCTGTCAAAGAACTAATTGGTAACCTTATGATGTATGAGGAAGAACTCAAGGTGAATAAAGAGGAAGATGATGAACCTAAGAGAAAATCAGTGGATTTAAAGAATACTACTTCAAAGAGCAAGGAAAAAGATAAATCTCAACTACCTACTGAGAGTTCAACCAGTGAAAATTCAGACTCTAATAGTGATTCTGAAATGGCTCAGATAGCCAGAAGGTTTTAGAAATTTTATAGGAAAAATAAGTTTTTCAGAAAATCAAATCACAAAGGAAAGTATGACAAGAAGGGACATTGGAAGAAGGATTGAAAAAATCCAGATAAAAGTGATTAAGTTGTCTGTTATGAGTGAAAAAGAAAAGGACATATTAAAGCAGACTGTCCAAAGATCAAATTCAAGAATAAATATGATTACAAGGACAGTAAGTAAAAAAAGGCTATAAAGGCTACTTGAAGCGCTTTTGAGGATAGCTCCAACAAATATGAAGCTTCTGATACTGAAACCAGAAATAAGTCAAACATGTGTTTTATGACAAACACATCTGAGGTATCCTTAGATACTCTTGCTTTAAATTCTTATTATTCTGAAGATAGTACAAAATATGATTCTGATTCGGAAAACATGACTAGTGAGGAATTGTTTGAATATTGTAATATGCTGGAAGAGACATGCAATGAACTTAAGGATAAATACAAATCATTAAAGAAACAACATTCTCTCACTACTACTTCTAAAATCGAACTTACTATTGAAAAAGAGAAAAATGCTCAACTGTTAAGGGAGAACACTGAACTGAAAATGTCTAATGAGCAACTTAGAAAGGATTTAGAGAAGTTCACAAATGGAAAGGATACACTAACTCAAATGAAAGGAAATCATGTTGCACCAAAATAAACTACTGAAATAGGCTACAAACCTGGACAGAGATATATTACTAAGAATATATTTATTCCTAAATCTGGACAGAATACTTCTAGTTCTAGTTCTGGACATTTATATGCTTCAACTAGTTATATTCATAGTTACGGATCTAATAAGGTTTATCTTTCAAAATCTGTTTATTCTAAAAAATTTATGAGACCCAAAAGACTAATTTGGGTACCTAAAGTTTTGTTAGCTAACCTGTCTGGACCCAACAAAATATGGGTACCAAAATCATTTCCTAACTAAATCTGTTTTGTAGGGAACCTGCTTAAAGAGATACTATAGGAAGACTTGGTACATGGATAGTGGATATTCAAGACATATGTCAGGATACTTCTCATGCTTTAAAATATTAGTCAGAATTGATGGAGGCTTTGTCACCTTTGGTGATAATTCTAAAGGGAAAATCATCGGCTTAGGCCAGATTGGTATCATTGACTCAATATTAATTTTTAAAGTTTTATTTGTTGATGGACTTAAATATAATCTGTTTAGTATTTCTTAGTTATGTGATGATGGATTTAATTTTAAATTTAAAAATTATTCTTGCAATGTTTTTAATTCTAAAAATGATTTAGTATTTTCTGCCCTGTGAAATGAAAATGTTTATGCTGTTGATTTAAATTCTTTAGCCATGCAAAATATTACTTGTTTAAATTATTTTAATAAAGAGTCTTGTCTTTGGAACAGAATATTAGGACAATGCAATATACATTCACTTAGAAAACTTACTAGGAATAAATTAGTGAGAGACCTACCCAAACTTGTGTTTCCAGATGACAATGTTTGTAATCCCTGTCAAAAGGGAAAGCAACACAAAATCGATTTCAAACAAAAGAAACAAGTCTCAACTTATCAACCTCTCGAGTTGGTTCACATGGATTTGTTTGGACCATCTAGAGTTTCTAGCTTAAATGGGAAGCACTTTGTCTATATCTTAGTAGATGAATTTTCTAGATATACTTGGGTATACTTCTTAGCTCACAAAATTGAAGCTTGTTCTTACTCTGTTAAATACTCCAAATCTATAGAGAACCTTAGTGGACTTAAGATTAAAACTCTAAGAAGTGATCATGGCTGTGAGTTTGAGAATCATGAATTTGAATCCTATGCTCACACAATGGCTATAGTCATAACTTTTCTTCCCCTAGGACATCTCAGCAAAATGGTGTAGTAGAAAGGAGGAATAGAACCCTGCAAGAAATTTACAGAAACATGCTAAATGAGTATGACCTGCCTATTTACTTTTAGGCTGAAGCTGTGAATATAGCTTGTTATATTATTAATCGAGTCTTGATCAGACCTGTTCTTAAGAAGACCCCTTATGAGTTGAGGAACCATAGTAAACCTAAGTTTAACTATTTCAGAGTCTTTGGTTGCAAAGTATTTATTCTTAATACTAAAGATAATCTTGAGAAGTTTGCATCCAAGAGTGCTAGAGGAATTTTCTTAGGTTATTCTATTTCTAGTAAAGCCTATAGAGTTTTCAATAAGAGAACCAAGTGTGTGGAAGAATCTGTTCACATCATGTTTGATGAAACTGATCCACATGAGCCTAAAATCTCTCTTGAAAATCTTGAAGAAGATTTATCTGTTCTGGACCTTAATGACAAATCAAATGAACCTACTATAAAGACAACCAGTTCTGGAAATTTTCCATAACCTGCTTCTGTTGATTCCCAACCTGTTGATGAACCTGAAGTTTCTAGTCCTACCTTTACTAGATCAACTAGAATTATAAAGAATCATCCATTAGATGCTGTTGTAGGAAATCTTGATAGAGGGACACGGTCTGGAGCTTCTCTTAGAAATCAGGTTGAACATCAGGCCTTCTTTTCACATCTTGAACCTAAAAACATTGATGATGCTATTAATGATGAATTTTGGGTAATTGCTATGCAATAAGAACTCAATCAGTTTGAAATAAATAAAGTTTGGAATCTTGTTGAAAGACCTAAGGACACATTCACAATAGGCACAAAATGGGTGTTTAGAAATAAAGTAGATGAATCCGGAAACATAGTAAGAAATAAAGCTAGGCTAGTTGCACAAGGCTATAGTCAAGAAGAAGTTATTGACTATGAGGAGACTTTTTCTCCTGTAGCCAGATTAGAAGCTATTAGGATTTTACTTGCTTATGCTGCACATCTAAATTTTAAACTATATCAAATGGATGTCAAGAGTGTATTATTAAATGGGTATATTGATGAGGATGTTTTTGTTGAACAACCACCTGGATTTTGAAACCCTCATTTTCCAAATCATATTTTCAAACTATCAAAAGATTTATATGGTTTAAAGCATGCTCCAAGAGCTTGGTATGATAGATTAAGTAATTTCTAATTTCTAAAGGTTTTACAAAAGGAATAGCTGATCCTACTCTGTTTATAAAATGAATTTCTAAAGATTTTTTAGTTGTACAAATTTATGTAGATGATATTATTTTTGGATCTTCAAAATCTAAATTATGTACTGATTTTTCTAAAATGATGCAAAATGAATTTTAAATGAGTTTGATGGGTGCACTTAAATTATTTCTTGGTTTTCAAATCTTTCAAAATGATGATGGAATTATTTTAATTCAAAGTAAATATACTAGATATCTTTTAAAATGTTTTGGATTAGATAGAACAAAAAGTAGTGACACTCCCATGAGTACCACCGGTAAGATAAATCTTGTTGAAAATGGTAAATTTGTTGATCAAACTACTTATAGAAGAATGATTGGAAGTCTACTCTACCTGACTGCTTGTCATTCTGATATTATGTTTAGTCTGTGTATGTGTGATCATTTTCAAGAAAACCCAAAAGAGTCACATTTAAATGCTGCAAAGAGAATTTCCAAATACCTCAATCATACTCCCAATTTAGGATTGTTCTATCCCAAAGGACAATCATTTGAATTAGTTAGTTATTCTGATGCTGATTTTTGCTGGATGTAAGTTAGATAGAAAAAGAACCTATGGAACATGTCATCTTTTAGGCAAGTCACTAGTATGATGGTGTAGTAAGAAACAAAATTATGTTTCATTATCAACAACATAAGCTGAATACATAGCTGCTGGAAGTTGTTGTGCACAAATTTTGTGGTTGAAAGACACATTACTATACTATGGATATCAATTCAGACATGTCCCAATAAATTGTGACAACACAAGTGCTATTAATATTTTTAAAAATCCTGTTTCTCATTATAGGACAAAACATATTGATGTAAGACATCACTTTTTGAGGGATCAATATTAAAAAGGTGATATCACTTTGGAATTCATTGGTATTGAATATCAACATGCTGATATATTTACTAAACCATTAAATTCTGAAAGATTAGACTACATTATACATGATCTTTGTATGATTAACCATAAGTAAATATCTTACTGATCTTAATTTTTAATACTTTACTTTACTTTACTTTACTTTACTTTACGGTTTCATACTTACAGTTTCAAAGTTACTGTTTTATGATCACGGTATGACAACTCACTGTCTCACCGTGACTACACAGGATGGTCATTGTCTCACCGTGACGACTATAAATTGTCTCACCGTGATGACTAGTTTTATGTCTCCCGTGAGAATTATGTTTATTCTTATTTTAACCCATATCGCGGTAATTTTTATTTCACCGCTATTTGATTTCCCGCGTTTTTGTTTTTATGTCGTTTGACATTCCCAAATGATAAAACATAAAGGTTTCATTTGATTCCTTACCCGAACTCTCTCCTGAACCTTCTATTCCCTCTAGCCCGAATGATGTTATTAATATTTTCATGACTTATTATATTCCCCCTTTACTTATTTTATATGAAATGTGCATAATTTGTGTGAAATATTAATGTTTTAATATTAAGTATAATATTTGAGCATTTTTAGAAGTAGTCAAATTGATTCAGTTTAATGTTTTAATTATAACTATCACTATACGGATCCAAATTGTGTGGTTCTTGTTTTGTAGGATTCTCCTTTCAATATACAACATTTCATTAGAAGGAACCATGATCCAATTATGCTATTTGAAGGGTCATATGGTCCTCACAAACAAGACCAAAGAATCTGTGAACAAACTGGACCAGCCTTGAAGATTGATTTACTGGGCTCAATCCAGAAGTCCAAAAACATTACCTCTCCACCATAATTCGGGGGACAGTACATGTCATCTTGGATAAAAATTTCAAGTCCCAAATACAAGTACCAGGGGCCCAAATAAATCTTTGAATTCCAGCCCACCATTCTGGACGAGAATTAAAATCAGTATAGTATGCATGACATATCTCCTGATGTAAGCATCAACGAGAGCTGAGATTTTGCAGTGTGAAATACGAGATATAGGCGGCCGACTTTCTTGAAGAAGTCATTCGGATTTGAAGGCATCTTCCTGCTCCAAAATCCATTCACATTTTAGAAATTGAAAAAGCATGGATAGAAATGGAAAGTTTAACTTTGTTTAATAAAACTGCCATAACTTTGGATCCACTTTTCTAAATGACTCCATATTTTGACAGTAGTAGGAAAACATTATTATATACAACTTTGAAGAAGGAGATATTTGGATATTAGGCTGTCGGAATTTCCAAATATGCGATGCAAGTGGAGGGACAGATTGGGAATGCAAACAGTCCACTCCTTGGGCTATAAATACTCTCCCCTTCTCTCCTTGAGAGGAGTTGGCATTTAAGAAGAGAGGATATCATATTGGAACGACCAAAGCCTTGCCAAAGGCTTGGGAGGACCTTCCATACTCAAGTTTTCACTTGATAGACCTTTCCTCCTCTCTTTGTTTTCACTTACTTTTGTGTTCTTCTTTTTTGTAATCTTGTAATTCTCTTTCTTTGTAATTCTGTTTTAATGCAAGTTACTTCTTCAATATCTCTTATTCTCATCCACCTTCTGTAGTTTAATATTTATGTTCTTAAAATAGTTTAAATTTAGTTGAATCCCCTTCCCTTCTTTTGCTTCCTCATTCAATCGAAAATCCGTTTTTAATTATCATCATCGTTCGTATGTGTGTGTCAACGTACCACTCTTTTCTAATCCCTTTCTTTTTATTCTATTCTTAATTTATCATCATAATTATTTTAACCAGAATATTAAACATTCAAATGGCTGAGTAAATCTCTCATTGGGGTGAGTTATAATTCGGGGATGTTAAGTGATTGAGAGTTTTGCTCGATGAGTATTCTTTAAATTAATATTGTGTATGTTAAACTTAATATGTCATGGATTAATGATATGTTTTGTTTAACGAGTGGTTTCCATAGATTATTGGAACCATAAATACACTACCATAAATAAGTTTTTATTTATATTAGAACCCTAAGTTAAGTTAAGGCTTGGATTAAAGCCTTCACACTTAGGAATTCCAATCAACGTCAACTTATGACATGGGTGTTAATTTAATGCAATACAAAGTAAGGCTCAAGGATATCACATGCTTAACTCCCCAATAATGAACTCACCCCAATATTTATCAATTTGGTAAATCAAACATCATCCATAAATAATTTCAATTAAGCTCTGCAAACAAACCCCCCTAATCAAAATACAATCAACTAAAAACAATAGACTATTACGAAGTACCGTCGCCGAGGATTCGACCCAAGTGCTGCTATACACATTAGCAGAGCACCGGAACTTTAACCGGTCGATAGGCGACAATCAGCCGTGCGTTTCAAATGGTGCCGTTTCCGGGGATGGTGCTTTAAGTAGTCATTCGTTTCTGGTTATTGTCAAAAAAAACCAAAAAAAATCAAAATTTTTGTAAAAAAATTGAAAAAAAAACACAAAGAAAAACCCGTCTTCCTCTTAAAAATCATAAACTGAAAAAATACAAAGGAAAACTCGTCTTCCTCATCCTTTCTAAATCTCTCTGAATGCCCCGCAGCCTTCCAAACAATCCCTCGGATTTGTTTGACCCTGAAATTGAGCGAACACTTCGCCAACTTAGGAGGAACATAAGAGATACTCAAATAATTCAAGAACCAGTCCTCATCCAACCAATTGAAATTGAAATGGCCAATCCTAGGGAACAAACCCTAAAGGAACTCATTGCCCCTGATATTAATTACCAACCTCTTGGTATTCAATATCCAAATATTGAAGCTGACTTCGAACTCAAATCGGGTTTGATTCATCTTCTCCCTCATTTTCACGGGCTAGCCGGTGAGGATCCACATCTCCACCTTAAAGAGTTCCAAGTGGTGTGCTCTACCATGAAGCCTCAAGGGGTTTCTGAAGAACAAATCAAACTTCGAGCATTCCCTTTCTCCCTAGCTGACTCTTCCAAGTCATGGCTCTACTACCTCCCTCCTGGTTCTATAACTACATGGAATGACATGAAGCGTCTCTTTCTAGAGAAATTCTTTCCTGCTTCTCGAACAGCTTCTATCCGGAAGGAAATAAGCGGCATCTGTCAATTCCCTAATGAATCACTCCATGAGTATTGGGAGAGGTTCAAAAATCTTGTGTCAACTTGTCCACACCATCAAATCCCTGACCAACTCCTGATCCAATACTTCTATGAGGGGTTATTGGCTATGGAGCGAACTCTCATTGATGCCGCAAGTGGCGGTGCTCTTTTTGACAAAACTCCTGCAGCTGCACGAGAAATCATAAGCAACATGGATGCAAACATGTAGCAATTCCATACTTGAGCACATGCTCAAGTGAAACAAGCCCAAGAGAATCAATCCATAGAGCCCAAAAATATGACTGAGTGGATGAGTGAACTTACAGGTCTTGTGCGTCAACTAACGGTGGCTACCAAAGCCCCAACCTCATCTTCTCCACAGTCACTATTCCCTGGACCTATCAAGAATTGTGGAATCTGCAACTCTCCATCTCATCCGACTGAAACATGTCCACAACTTCAAGATGATCCATCTGATTCATCTAGTCCAATGGAGCTCAATGCGGCATATGCTCAGCGAAACTTCAACCCTCAACAATCAGGTCAGTTTGTTAGAAACTTCAACCAACCCCACTCTGAGCCCTTCTCTTCTACCTTTAACCCACCTCTGAGGTATGGTAATCCCATTTCTCATCCTCCTCAGTTCCCTAATCAAAATCCAAACCAGTTCCAGTATGGTCAAAGTGGTGGTAACATCCATCAACCTTATCCTTTTGTTCCTCAACCCCAAAGGAACAATCCTCCTCCTGGATTCCACTATCCTAACGAGCCTTCCCAATTCCCCACCCAATACAATCTCTTTCCTAAGAACCAAAATCAAGTCCAACCAAATTTGGGACAAGCCTCTTCTTCTAAACAACCATGGGAAAGTGCTGTAGAGGATCTTTCTTCCTTCACCCGTTCTAGCCTCAAGAACATTGAAACCCAAATAGGTCAACTTGCATCCCACTTGAGCCAGCAACAACCATCCAATTCATCCCAACTCCCAGCTCAACCATTACCCAACCCTAAGGGTAATGTAAGTGTGATTGTACTTAGATCGGGAAAGAAAATTGCTATGCCCCATGCTGATTGCTCTACCTCCCCTTTCGATGTTGATCTAGAAAATGAAAAGAACAAAAAGCTGGAAAAGGAACTTGAATCCACTCATTCACCTCCTTCCATTCCTCTAAGGAACTCAATTCCTTTTCCTCAAGCCATCTCCAAGCCTAAGAAGTCCTTTGAACCTGATCCTGAAATGCTTGACATGTTTAGACTTGTTGAAGTGAACATCCCCCTCTTAGATTCCATCAAACAAATCCCTAAGTATGCCAAGTTTCTTAAGGAATTGTGCACCCATAAGAGGAAACTTAGGAACATTGAAAATGTTTCAACCCAACAGTCCATTCCCATGAAGTGCAAAGATCCAGGGACCTTCATGGTTCCATGCCAAATTGGAAGTTCCAACTTTGATGATGCACTCATAGACCTAGGAGCCTCAATTAATGTAATACCCAAATCCATATTCTCCAACCTTGGTCTAGGTCCCTTGCACCCAACGGGTATTGTCATTCAATTAGCCAATCGAAGCACTACCAGTCCTGAGGGGATAATTGTGGATGTTCTTGTTCGGGTCAATGATCTTATCTTCCCAGCTGATTTCTATGTCCTTGACATGAAAGGTGAGACGACCTCTTCTCGATCTCCCCTAATTCTAGGAAGACCATTCCTCATGACTGCGAGAACCAAGATTGATGTCCACTCAGGCATCTTATCCATGGAATTCGGTGACCAGCTGGTCAAGTTCAACATTTTCCAAGCCATGCGATACCCATCTGAGGATCACTCTGCATTCTCAATCCATGCTTTTGAGGACACTTCTAAGATTCAATCGAACCCCAATCCACCATGTTCTTCATGTTCTAATGATAAAGGATCTTGTGAAATCTTCACCATGATTAACAAAGTCATAAATGGTGAAGTTGATGTGGACCTCTCATTCATAGACTCCATCAATCTAGAGGAACTTGAAAACTCTCTTGAATCCCACATCAACTCTGATCTCTACTGCTCCACCTTGTACAGTGTTGAGGAAAATGATCCAAACCCATCTAGAATACCTTCTCCTGCTCCTAACTTGTCTAGCTCTCAAATCAAGGCTGAAACTGATCTAAAACCACTTCCTTCACACCTCAAATATGCATTCCTTTTCCATGATCCCTCCTACCCTGTCATTATCTCTGCTTCACTTTCTGAAACTGAGGAGTCCCAACTTGTTCAAGTGTTAGAGGAAAACAAAAATGCCTTAGGTTGGACCCTAGAGGATATTCCATGAATCAACCCTGCCCTTTGCATGCATCACATCCATCTAGAGGAATCATCCAAACCAATTAGGCAACCTCAAAGAAGACTCAATACACTCATACTTGAGGTAGTTAGGGAAGAGATTACCAAGCTTCTTCAAGCTGGTATTATCTACCCAATTTCTGATAGTGAATGGGTTAGTCCAATTCAAGTCGTTCTTAAGAAGGGCGGGATAACAGTTGTCACAAATGAACATGGAGAAGTGGTCACAACTCGAGTGAAAAACAAATGGCGTGTGTGCATCGATTATCGAAAATTGAATGCTGAAACACGAAAAGATCACTACCCACTTCCTTTCCTTGACCAAATGCTTGAGAGATTGGCCGGAAAGTCACACTATTGCTTTCTTGATGGTTACACCGGCTACTTCCAAATTCCAATCGCACCTCAAGACCAAGAAAAGACCACATTCACTTGCCCCTTTGGAACCTATGCCTATAGGCGAATGCCTTTTAGCCTTTGTAATGCTCCTGCAACATTCCAGCGGTGTATGATGAGTATCTTTTCTGAATTCATTGAGAATTGCATGGAGGTCTTCATGGATGACTTTACCATTTATGGTGAGTCATTTGAATATTGCTTACATTCACTCTCTTTGGTCCTTCAAAAGTGTGTCAAGTGCAACCTTGTGCTGAATTTTGAAAAATGTCACTTCATGGTTTCAAATGGGATTTTTCTAGGTCACATAATTTCTCAAGAGGGTATCCAAGTTGATGCAGCCAAAATTGAGGTGATCCAATCACTTCCTGAACCCAAATCAGTTCGAGACATTCGGTCCTTCCTTGGTCATGCCGGTTTCTATCGGCGATTCATTCAAAACTTCAGCAAGATTTCCCTCCCACTCACTCGTTTACTTCAAAATGATGTCACATTCAATTTTGATGAGGCTTGCAAGAGAGACTTCATTGAAATCAAATCTGCTCTCACATCTGCTCCAATAATCCAACCCCCAGATTGGTCCTTTCCATTTGAATTGATGTGTGATGCTTCTGATAGGGCCATTGGGGATGTTCTTGTTCAAACAAGAGAAAACATTCCTCATGTCATCTTTTATGCCTCAAAAACATTGGATGAAACTCAATCACACTACACTGTGACTGAAAAAGAACTTTTAGCTGTGGTTTCTGCCTTGGATAAATTCCGGCCCTATCTCTTAGGTTCCAAAATCATCATCTTCACGGACCACTCAGCATTAAAGTTCTTACTTAAGAAAAGTGATTCCAAACCAAGGCTAATAAGATGTATTTTAATGCTCCATGAGTTTGACCTTGTGATAAAAGATAAACCTGGAAAAGAAAATCCTGTAGCTGATCACCTGAGTAGAATTTCTAATTCTTCTCATTCTGAAATAATTTATCCTAAATTTCCAACTGAACACCTCTCATCTCTCACTCCAAAGTTACCATGGTATGCCCCAATTGTCAATTACTTGGTTTCTGGTGTTTTCCCTGAATATTTTTCAAAAGAACAAAAAGAAAAGATGAGAAGTGATTCAAAGCATTATTTTTGGGAAGATAATAAACTTTGGAAAACTGGGGCTGACATGGTAATTAGGAGATGTGTTGATGAAACTGAACAATCCTCCATCTTGGAATTCTGCCACTCAATGCCTGGAGGTGGCCACTTTGGACCACAAAGGACTTCTCGAAAGGTCCTAGATTTTGGATTCTTTTGGCCTTCACTCTTCAAGGAATCACACGAGTTCTGTCAATCATGTCCCACTTGCCAAAAGTTTGGCACAATTTCCAAAAGAAACGAAAATGCCTCAAAAGCCATTAATCTTCTGTGAGCTTTTCGATGTTTGGGGCATCGATTTCATGGTACCTTTTCCCCCTTCCAATGGATTATCCTACATTCTCCTTGCTATTGACTATTTTTCTAGGTGGGTCGAGTCCAAACCCACTAGGAAAGATGATGCTCAAACTGTGAGTGAGTTCCTCAAAACCCATATCTTCCATCGATTCGGAACACCACGTGCTTTGATAAGTGACTTAGGAACTCATTTCTGTAATAGAACCATGGAGTCACTTTTGAAAAAGAATGGGGTTGTACATAAAACATCCACTGCATATCACCCTCAAACAAATGGAATGGATGAACTTTCTAATAGAGAAGTGAAAAGAGTGCTTGAAATAATTGTTAAGCCCACAAGAAAAGACTGGCCCGATAGACTTGGTGAAGCACTTTGGGCCTATCGAACAGCCTATAAGACACCCATTGGGATGTCTCCATTTAGGCTAGTCTTTGGTAAAGCCTGTCATTTACCAGTTGAAATCCAACATAAGTCATTTTGGGCTGTCAAAACATGTAATTTTGATTGTGAAAAATCTGGTGAAGAAAGATTGTTGCTGTTGACTGAATTGGAGGAGCTTCGACTCGATTCGTATGAGAACTTCATTCTCTACAAATAAAAGGCAAAGTCACTCCATGACAAGAACATTCTTCGAAAGGTATTTCATGAAGTTGAAAAGGTAATGCTCTTCAATTCTCGATTTCGACTTCACCCAGGTAAGCTTAATTCTCATTGGGAAGGTCCTTCTGTTATTACTAACGTTTACCCATTTGGTGCAGTGCAAGTCCAAGACCCTTCTTCAAAAAGAACATTCATGGTAAATGGACACCGGTTAAAGAATCACCATGAGAGGTCTCACAATCCAGGAACCACGTCGACTTCCATCGAAACCCCAACCACTTCAATAGAACCACCACTGGATGGAGACCCGCCAAATCCAAACCAGGGGGCACCTCTTTCCCTTTAACTCTCTCTCTCCTCAATCTCTCTTCCCTCTCTTCTTCTCTCTGTTTCTTCTTCTTCCTCTATCCCTCTCATTTTTTTTACAACATTCTTCCACAACTATTTTTTCTATTTTCTCTTTTGTGTGGATGTGTCATTAAAAATAAAAAAAATTTAAAAAAAATTAATTAAAAAAAATGAAAATTAACAAAACAAAAGGGGTGTCATAATTACTCATCATCCAATATTGAAATTCTATCCAACCATTTTGGGGAGTCAAAAGGCTTGTTTTAAACTCAAATATATTGAATTTTTATCTCAAACTTGGGTAAACAATTTTGTGTCAATAACAAACATTTTGAATGAACAATTTTTGGTGGAAAATGATTCTCCCCTACCGTGAGGAATAACATTAGCCTTCATGCCAAGGTCATCAATGGCCATCTTTTTCATTGTGTGTCTTTACCACTGATTGTGAGTCTTGAGTTTGTGGACCTTCGAGCTGAATTTCCATCTTTTGTGTGCATTAATATGATAGAGGCATTTTCTAAGCCACATGAGAATCAGAATAGCCAAATAGCCTCTCGTTACCCTTACATTGATCCTACTTTTAAAAGCCCATTTGAGCCTATGAAAACCTTTATTTTGATAGCCACATTACAAGCCTACTACCTTGTCCCACCCAACATCTTCATGGATTTTCATTGTACAATTTATTGAAATTTAAGTGTGGGGGGAATGGACTTCATTTTTGGGCGTACTTCCATTGATTTCCAATGTGTCATCATATTCTTGAGGGAAAGCATCCATTCAAGTGTGGGGGAGAGTTTGTAATTCTGTGAGCTTTGGGGTGTATATGTGTAATTTTCATTTTTACAAAAGTCATTGAAAAGTGTTCAAAAAAATGAAAAAATTATATTAAAAAAATGATGAAAAAAAGGAATGGGTTGTGTCTTGGGTGGGTCAAAAATCATTCATCATCAACCTTTGATCGTGTTATAACTACTAAAATTAGTTCCATGATAAGATCAAACATGGGTTGGGAGATGTCTGTGAGACTTTTTTCAAACACAACTTTCGAAAAAAAAAGAGAAAAAAAAAGGTAAAAAAAGAACACTTGAATCATCTTGTATTGTGTAATTATTGGAAGTCTTCCATGTTGTACATATTCCATCATCTCACCCTATTCCATTTTCTATCTCCCTCACTTTTCATTCATCACACATTCATGCCCTTGTAAATGTGTGTTTCTATTTCCTTTCAAATCAAATTTCAAAAAAATGTGCATTGATTTTTCCATGTTGGTGTTTTTAACCCCTCTTTTCCTTTGGACATTATAAACCTACTGTCCCATAGCCACTGAAAACCCCCTTAAAATACCTCTTGATTCTTGTACACATTAGATTTGGGAATGGAATATGGGAGCTCTTACAAACTCTTGATTTTCACTTTTTGTTGGTGAATGAGTGAACCTCCTAAAATACATTTTTATCATCTTGAGAGGAGTAAGTTTTGAGTGCCTACATTTTCTAATTCAAACCTTGAACATGAAAAAATGAATTGTTTCTGATGAATTATTGTGAACCAAATTTGTGATGGAATTCAATATGGATGAGTGAAATAGTCTAAACCTCCCCTGATTGGAGAAAACAAAATTTTAATATTTGTTGGTGAGTGAAAATGATTTTGTCATGTTTTTATATTTGTTGCACATGAGGACACGCGAAAATCTACGTGTGGGGGAGTTGATGTTATTAATATTTTCATGACTTATTATATTCCCCCTTTACTTATTTTATATGAAATGTGCATAATTTGTGTGAAATATTAATGTTTTAATATTAAGTATAATATTTGATCATTTTTAGAAGTAGTCAAATTGAGTCATTTTAATGTTTTAATTATAACTATCACTATACTGATCCAAATTGTGTGGTTCTTGTTTTTTAGGATTCTCCTTTCAATATAAAACATTTCATTAGAAGGAACCATGATCCAATTCTGATATTTGAAGGGTCATATGGTCCTCACAAACCAGACCAAAGAATCTGTGAACAAACTGGACGAGCCTTGAAGATTGATTTACTGGGCTCAATCCAGATGTCCAAAAACATTAACTCTCCACCATAATTCGGGGGACACTACATTACATCTTGGATAAAAATTTCAAGGCCCAAATACAAGTACAAGGGGCCCAAATAAATCTTTGAAGTCTAGCCCACCATTCTGTCCGAGAATTAAAATCAGTATAGTATTCATGACATATCTCCTGATGTAAGAATCCAAGAGAGCTGATATTTTGCAGTGTGACATAGTAGATATAGGTGGCCGACTTTGTTGAAGAAGTCATTCGTATTTGAAGGCATCTTCCTGTTCAAAAATCCATTCACATTTTGGACATTGAAAAAGCATGGATAGAAATGGACAGTTTACCTTTGTTTAATAAAACCGCCATAACATTGGATCCACTTGTTCAAATGCCTCCATATTTTTACAGTAGTCGGAAAACTTTATTATATACAACTTTGAAGAAGGAGATATTTGGATATTCGGATGTCTGAATTGCCAAATTGGCGATGCAAGTGGAGGGACAGATTGGGAATGCAAACAGTCCACTCCTTGGGCTATAAATACTCTCCCCTTCTCTCCTTGAGAGGGGTTGGCATTTCAGAAGAGAGGATATCATATTGGCACGACCAAATCCTTGAAAAAGGCTTGGGAGGACCTTCCATACTCAAGTTTTCACTTGAGAGACCTTTCCTCCTCTCTTTGTTTTCACTTACTTTTGTGTTCTTCTTTTTTGTAATCTTGTAATTCTCTTTCTTTGTAATTCTGTTTTAATGCAAGTTACTTATTCAATATCTCTTATTCTCATCCACCTTCTGTAGTTTAATATTTATGTTCTTAAAATAGTTTAAATTCAGTTGAATCCCCTTCCCTTCTTTTGCTTCCTCATTCAATCGAAAATCCGTTTTTAATTATCATCATCGTTCGTGTGTGTGTGTCAACGTACCACTCTTTTCTAATCCCTTTATTTTTATTCTATTCTTAATTTATCATCATAATTATTTTAACCAGAATATTAAACAACTAAATGGATGAGTAAATCTCTAATTGGGGTGAGTTATAATTCAGGGATGTTAAGTGATTGAGAGTTTTGCTCGATGAGTATTCTATAAATTAATATTGTGTATGTTAAACTTAATATGTCATGGATTAATGATATGTTTTGTTTAACGAGTGGTTTCCATGGATTATTGGAACCATAAATACACTACCATAAATAAGTTTTGATTTAGATTAGAACCCTAAGTTAAGTTAAGGCTTGGATTAAAGCCTTCACACTTAGTAATTCCAATCAACGTCAACTTATGACATGGGTGTTAATTTAATGCAATACAAAGTAAGGCTCAAGGATATCACATGCTTAACTCCCCAATAATGAACTCACCCCAATCATTATCAATTTGGTAAATCAAACAGCATCCATAAATCATTTCAATTAAGCTCTGCAAACAAACCCCCCTAATCAAAATACAATCAACTAAAAACAATAGACTATTACGAAGTACCATCGCCGAGGATTCGACCCGAGTGCTGCTATACACATTAGCAGAGCACCGGAACTTTGACCAGTCGATAGGAGACAATCGGCTGTACATTTCAAATGGAGCCGTTTCCGGGGATGGTGCTTTAAGTAGTCATTCGTTTCTGGTTATTTTCAAAAAAAACCAAAAAAAATCAAAATTTTTAAAAAAAATTGAAAAAAAAACACAAAGAAAAACTCGTCTTCCTCTTAAAAACCATAAACTGAAAAAATACAAAGGAAAACCCATATTCCTCATCCTTTATAAATCTCTCTGAATGCCCCGCAGCCTCCCAAACAATCCCTCGGATTTGTTTGACCCTGAAATTGAGCAAACACTTCGCCAACTTAGGAGGAACATAAGAGATACTCAAATAATTCAAGAACCAGTCCTCATCCAACCAATTGAAATTGAAATGGCCAATCCTAGGGAACAAACCCTAAAAGAACTCGCTGCCCCTGATATGAATTACCAACCTCTTGGTATTCAATATCCAAACATTGAAGCTGACTTCGAACTCAAATCGGGTTTGATTCATCTTCTCCCTCATTTTCACGGGCTAGCCGGTGAGGATCCACATCTCCACCTTAAAGAGTTCCAAGTGGTGTGATCTACCATGAAGCCTCAAGGGGTTTCTGAAGAACAAATCAAACTTCGATCATTCCCTTTCTCCCTAGCTGACTCTTCCAAGTCATGGCTCTACTACCTCCCTCCTGGTTCTATAACTACATGGAATGACATGAAGCGTCTCTTTCTAGAGAAATTCTTTCCTGCTTCTCAAACAGCTTCTATCCGAAAGGAAATAAGCGGCATCCATCAATTCCCTAATGAATCACTCCATGAGTATTGGGAGAGGTTCAAAAAGCTTGTGTCAACTTGTCCACACCATCAAATCCCTGACCAACTCCTGATCCAATACTTCTATGAGGGGTTATTGGCTATGGAGCGAACTCTCATTGATGCTGCAAGTGGCGGTGCTCTTGTTGACAAAACTCCTACAGCTGCACGAGAACTCATAAGCAACATGGCTGCAAACACGCAGCAATTCCATACTCGAGCACATGCTCAAGTGAAACAAGCCCAAGAGAATAAATCCATAGAGCCCAACAAGATGACTGAGTGGATGAGTGAACTTACAGGTCTTGTACGTCAACTAGCGGTGGCTACCAAAGCCCCAACCTCATCTTCTCCACAGTCACTATTCCCTAGACCTATCGAGAATTGTGGAATCTTCAACTCTCCATCTCATCCGACTGAAACATGTCCACAACTTCAAGATGATCCATCTGATTCATCTGGTCCAATGGAGCTCAATGCGGCATATGCTCAGCGAAACTTCAACCCTCAACAATTAGGTTAGTTTGTTAGAAACTTCAACCAACCCCACTCTGAGCCCTTCTCTTCTACCTTTAACCCACCTCTGAGGTATGGTAATCCCATTTCTCATCCTCCTCAGTTCCCTCATCAAAATCCAAACCAGTTCCAATATGGTCAAACTGGTGGTAACATCCATAAACCTTATCCTTTTGTTCCTCAATCCCAAAGGAACAATCCTCCTCCTGGATTCCACTATCCTAACGAGCCTTCCCAATTCCCCACCCAATACAATCGCTTTCCTAAGAACCAAAATCAAGGCCAACCCAATTTGGGACAAGCCTCTTCTTCTAAACAACCCTGGGAAAATGCTGTAGAGGATCTTGCTTCCTTCACCCATTCTATCCTCAAGAACATTGAAACCCAAATAGGTCAACTTGCATCCCACCTGAGCCAGCAACAACCATCCAATTCATCCCAACTCCCAGCTCAACCATTACCCAACCCTAAGGGTAATGTAAGTGTGATTGCACTTAGATCGGGAAAGCAAATTGTTATGCCCCATGCTGATTGCTCTACCTCCCCTTTCGATGTTGATCTAGAAAATGAAAAGAACAAAAATCTGGAAAAGGAACTTGAATCCACTCTTTCACCTCCTTCCATTCCTCTAAGGAACCCAATTCCTTTTCCTCAATCCATCTCCAAGCCTAAGAAGTCCTTTGAACCTGATCCTGAAATGCTTGACATGTTTAGACGTGTTGAAGTGAACATCCCCCTCTTAGATGCCATCAAACAAATCCCTAAGTATGCCAAGTTTCTTAAGGAATTGTGCACCCATAAGAGGCAACTTAGGAACATTGAAAATGTTTCAACCCAATAGTCCATTCCCATGAAGTGCAAAGATCCAGGGACCTTCATGGTTCCATGCCAAATTGGAAGTTCCAACTTTGATGATGCACTCATAGACCTAGGAGCCTCAATTAATGTAATGCCCAAATCCATATTCTCCAACCTTGGTCTAGGTCCCTTGCACCCAACGGGTATTGTCATTCAATTAGCCAATCGAAGCACTTCCAGTCCTGAGGGGATAATTGAGGATGTTCTTGTTCGGGTCAATGATCTTATCTTCCCAGATGATTTCTATGTCCTTGACATGGAAGGTGAGACGACCTCTTCTCGATCTCCCCTAATTATAGGAAGACCATTCCTCATGACTACGAGAACCAAGATTGATGTCCACTCAGGCATCTTATCCATGGAATTCGGTGACCAACTGGTCAAGTTCAACATTTTCCAAGCCATGCGATACCCATCTAAGGATCACTCTGCATTCTCAATCCATGCTTTTGAGGACACTTCTAAGATTCAATCGAACCCCAATCCACCATGTTCTTCATGTTTTAATGATAAAGGATCTTGTGAAATCTGCACCATGATTAACAAAGTCATAAATGGTGAAGTTGATGTGGACCTCTCATTCATAGACTCCATCAATCTAGAGGAAGTTGAAAACTCTCTTGAATCCCACATCAACTCTGATCTCTACTGCTCCACCTTGGACAGTGTTGAGGAAAATGATCCAAACCCATCTGGAATCCCTTATCCTGCTCCTAACTTGTCTAGCACTCAAATCAAGGCTGAAACTGATCTAAAACCACTTCCTTCACACCTCAAGTATGCATTCCTTTTCCATGACCCCTCCTACCCTGTCATTATCTCTGCTTCACTTTCTGAAACTGAGGAGTCCCAACTTGTTCAAGTGTTAGAGGAAAACAAAAATGCCTTAGGTTGGACCCTAGAGGATATTCCAGGAATCAACCCTGCCCTTTGCATGCATCACATCCATCTAGAGGAATCATCCAAACCAATTAGGCAACCTCAAAGAAGACTCAATCCACTCATACTTGAGGTAGTTAGGGAAGAGATTACCAAGCTTCTTCAAGCTGGTATTATCTACCCAATTTCTGATAGTAAATGGGTTAGTCCAATTCAAGTCGTTCCTAAGAAGGTCGGGATAACAGTTGTCACAAATGAACATGGAGAAGTGGTCACAACTCGAGTGAAAAACAAATGGCGTGTGTGCATCGATTATCGCAAATTGAATGCTGAAACACGAAAAGATCACTACCCACTTCCTTTCCTTGACCAAATGCTTGAGAGATTGGCCGGAAAGTTACACTATTGCTTTCTTGATGGTTACACCGGCTACTTCCAAATTCCAATCGCAACTCAAGACCAAGAAAAGACCACATTCACTTGACCCTTTGGAACCTATGCCTATAGGCGAATGCCTTTTGGCCTTTGTAATGCTCCTGCAACATTCCAGTGGTGTATGATGAGTATCTTTTCTGAATTCATTGAGAATTGCATGGAGGTCTTCATGGATGACTTTACCATTTATGGAGAGTCATTTGAATCTTGCTTACATTCACTCTCTTTGGTCCTTCAAAAGTGTGTCAAGTGCAACCTTGTGCTGAATTTTGAAAAATGTCACTTCATGGTTTTAAATGGGATTGTTCTAGGTCACATAATTTCTCAAGAGGGTATCCAAGTTGATCCAGCCAAAATTGAGGTGATCCAATCACTTCCTGAACCCAAATCAGTTCGAGACATTCGGTCCTTCCATGGTCATGCCGGTTTCTATCGGCAATTCATTCAGAACTTCAGCAAGATTTCCCTCCCACTCACTCGTTTACTTCAAAATGATGTCACATTAAATTTTGATGAGGCTTGCAAGAGAGCCTTCATTGAACTCAAATCTGCTCTCACATATGCTCCAACAATCCAACCCCCAGATTGGTCATTACCATTTGGATTGATGTGTGATGCTTCTGATAGGGCCATTGGGACTGTTCTTGGTCAAAGAAGAGAAAACATTCCTCATGTCATCTTTTATGCCTCAAAAACATTGGATGAAACTCAATCACACTACACTGTGACTGAAAAAGAACTTTTAGCTGTGGTTTTTGCCTTGGATAAATTTCGGCCCTATCTCTTAGGTGCCAAAATCATCATCTTCACGGACCACTCAGCATTAAAGTTCTTACTTAAGAAAAGTGATTCCAAACCAAGGCTAATAAGATGGATTTTAATGCTCCAAGAGTTTGACCTTGTGATAAAAGATAAACCTGGAAAATAAAACCCTGTAGCTGATCACCTGAGTAGAATTTCTAATTCTTCTCATTCTGAAATAATTTATCCTAAATTTCCAACTGAACACCTCTCATCTCTCACTCCAAAGTTACCATGGTATGCCCCAATTGTCAATTACTTGGTTTCTGGTGTTTTCTATGAATATTTTTCAAAAGAACAAAAAGAAAAGATGAGAAGTGATTCAAAGCATTATTTTTGGGAAGATAATAAACTTTGGAAAACTGGGGCTGACATGGTAATTAGGAGATGCGTTGATGAAACTGAACAATCCTCCATCTTGGAATTCTGCCACTCAATGCCTGTAGGTGGCCACTTTGGACCACAAAGGACATCTCGAAAGGTCCTAGATTCTGGATTCTTTTGGCCTTCACTCTTCAATGAATCACACGAGTTCTGTCAATCATGTCCCACTTGCCAAAAGTTTGGCACAATTTCCAAAAGAAACGAAAATGCCTCAAAAGCCATTAATATTCTATGAGCTTTTCGATGTTTGGGGCATCGGTTTCATGGGACCTTTTCCCCCTTCCAATGGATTATCCTACATTCTCCTTGCTGTTTACTATGTTTCTAGGTGGTTTGAGGCCAAACCCACTAGGAAAGATGATGCTCAAACTGTGAGTGAGTTCTTCAAAACCCATATCTTCCATCGATTCGGAACACCACGTGCTTTGATAAGTGACTTAGGAACTCATTTCTGTAATAGAACCATGGAGTCACTTTTGAAAAAGAATGGGGTTGTACATAAAACATCCACTGCATATCACCCTCAAATAAATGGAATGGCTGAAATTTCTAATAGAGAAGTGAAAAGAGTGCTTGAAAGAATTGTTAAGCCCACAAGAAAAGACTGTCCCGATAGACTTGGTGAAGCACTTTGGGCCTATCGAACAGCCTATAAGACACCCATTGGGATGTCTCCATTTAGGCTATTCTTTGGTAAAGCCTGTCATTTACCAGTTGAAATCCAACATAAGTCATTTTGGGCTGTCAAAACATGTAATTTTGATTGTGAAAAATCTGGTGAAGAAAGATTGTTGTTGTTGACTGAATTGGAGGAGCTTCGACTCGATTCGTATGAGAACTCCATTCTATACAAAGAAAAGGAAAAGTCACTCCATGACAAGAACATTCTTCGAAAGGTATTTCATGAAGGTGAAAAGGTAATGCTCGTCAATTCTCGATTTCGACTTTACCCAGGTAAGCTTAATTCTTGTTGGGAAGGTCCTTTTGTTATTACTAACGTTTACCCATTTGGTGCAATGCAAGTCCAAGACCCTTCTTCAAAAAAAACATTCACGGTAAATGGACATCGGTTAAAGCATCACCATGAGAGGTCTCACAATCCAGGAACCACGTCGACTTCCATCGAAACCCCAACCACTTCAATAGAACCACCACTGGATGGAGACCCGCCAAATCCAAACCAGGGGGCACCTCTTTCCCTTTAACTCTCTCTCTCCTCAATCTCTCTTCCCTCTCTTCTTCTCTCTGTTTCTTCTTCTTCCTCTCTCCCTCTCATTTTTTTTTACAACATTCTTTCACAACTTTTTTTCTATTTTCTCTTTTGTGTGGATGTGTCATTAAAAATAAAAAAAATTAAAAAAAAATTAATTAAAAAAAATGAAAATTAACAAAACAAAAGGGGTGTCATAATTACTCATCATTCAATATTGAAATTCTGTCCAACCATTTTGGGGAGCCAAAAGGCTTGTTTTAAACTCAAATATATTAAATTTTTATCTCAAACTTGGGTAAACAATTTTGTGTCAATAACAAACATTTTGAATGAACAATTTTTGGTGGAAAATGATTCTCCCCTACCATGAGGAATAACATTAGCCTTCATGCCAAGGTCATCAATAGCCATCTTTTTCATTGTGTGTCTTAACCACTGATTGTGAGTCTTGAGTTTGTGGACCTTCGAGCTGAATTTCCATCTTTTTTGTGCATTAATATGATAGAGGCATTTTCTAAGCCACATGAGAATCAGAATAGCCAAATAGCCTCTCGTTACCCTTACATTGATCCTACTTTTAAAAGCCCCTTTGAGCCTATGAAAACCTTTATTTTGATAGCCACATTACAAGCCTACTACCTTGTCCCACCCAACATCTTCATGGATTTTCATTGTACAATTTATTGAAATTTAAGTGTGGGGGGAATGGACTTCATTTTTGGGCGTACTTCCATTGATTTCCAATGTGTCATCATATGCTTAAGGGAAATCATCCATTCAAGTGTGGGGGAGAGTTTGTAATTCTGTGAGCTTTGGGGTGTATATGTGTAATTTTCATTTGTACAAAAGTCATTGAAAAGTGTTCAAAAAAATGAAAAAAATTATATTAAAAAAAATGATGAAAAAAAGGAATGGGTTGTGTCTTGGGTGGGTCAAAAATCATTCATCATCAACCTTTGATCGTGTTATAACTACTAAAATTAGTTCCATGAGAAGATCAAACATGGGTTGGGAGATGACTGTGAGACTTGTTTCAAGCACAACTTTCGAAAAAAAAGAGAAAAAAAAAAGATAAAAAAAGAACACTTGAATCATCTTGTATTGTGTAATTATTGGAAGTCTTCCATTTTGTACATATTCCATCATCTCACCCTATTCCATTTTCTATCTCCCTCACTTTTCATTCATCACACATTCACGCCCTTGTAAATATGTGTTTCTATTTCCTTTCAAATCAAATTTCAAAAAAAATTGTGCATTGATTTTTCCATGTTGGTGTTTTTAACCCCTCTTTTCCTTTAGACATTATATACCTACCGTCCCATAGCCACTAAAAAACCCCTTAAAAGACCTCTTGATTCTTGTACATATTATGTAACACCCCAAGCTTCTATGGTACGCTTCTCTTTGAATAATGTGATAGCGTGTGTTGTACGCAACACCAAGTTCTAACACACCATAACTAATCAAACTAGCCGTTATGAATAGTAATACCTACTTTTTGAAATTATATATATTTTATATTTGAAAATGGACTTCATTTTTGGATTTGTAATATCGAATTTAGCCTAAGGTGAAATTTTGGTACATTTCGGATAACTTTCATATTTTGATGAATAGTGAAAATTACTAAGTTTTAATTAAAAACAACTTTTTTAATCAAAATAATTAATAGTGATAAATTATGAATTTGAGTGGTTTTAAAGTATATTTAGAATATATTTTTACCATTTAATATAATGTTGGTCATTGGACATAATTTTACAATTAAACCGAACATAAACGAGTGTCAATCTTTTGATAGTTATTATCTCTTAACAACACGCTTTTTGTTTTGACAGCGGGAATTAATTTTAAATTAATTTCTGTCACTTCTGTGTTTTGAATTTAGGAAAATGGATTCCATATTTGGAATCAGGATTTTCAAATTGTGGAAATAGGTAACTTTTATTTTTAGACATTTTGAATAATTACTGCGGTAAATATTTTATTTACCATGGTTAAGGGTAAATCCGGTAAATAAGGGTTAAAAAATAATATTATAATAATACTAAATTACCCTAAAACGTATCTTAACCCTATTGGTTGATACATGGTCGACCATGGGAATCTTTGGGTCTATTTTGGGACCCCATGGATCCACTTGTAAGTGATAATGACACTTTATTTTAATTAAGTTAAAATGAATACAAAAATGACACAAGCATATATCTTTTAGAAAAACAATTGTTACATAGGGTTATATATGTTGGATTTTAGATATTCATTAGAAAGCTAAAAATATTTCCTACATAATGATATTTTATTTATAATTTTTAGACATTAAATAATTTATTTTATTTATGACACAATGATGATGCAGTAATTACTATAATAGTGAAAAATTAAAATAATTGATATTATAAATACCCAAATAAATATAATATGAAACTTTTAATGAATTAAACTAATTTTCTAGGATAATATGATATATTAGGATTGATTTAATTGACTTTGTTCGAAGTAATCAATCTGTTATGAGTTTCACAAAAATCAACTATTGAATAGTTTCAAAATTGACATAAAAGAGTTCTTAAAACAAATATTATATTATTAATTGATATTAAATTCCTAAAAATATAAGGTTCATCCAAGAGACTTATATCATGATAGGTTCATCATTAATGTACCACTTGGGGGTCGCTTGGATGTATATAGTAAGTTTATTAACCATATTATATAAAAATACAAAGAGACATTGTAAAAGTGAAACTAATTAACTTAGAGTTAATACTTAAAGATAAGGTTAATATAAGTACCCAAACCTGTCTAAATTCTATTGGTTGAGTGGTTTTAGACCTATCCCCACCTTAACCTTTGAATAATAAGCTTTGGATCCATTAGAAACCGAATATGAATTTATTATAAATTAATATTTCTAGCTTTTCCAAAGGTGCCCCTCACCCCTCTTATAAAAGGGCACTCCTCCTTCTCATTTCTTCACACCTTCAAAGACTTTTGTTTCGGCCAAACTCTGCCCAAATACTCTCCCAACATCCCTCACTACAACCTAGAGGCCTTAGTTTGATCATAAAGACAACCTAAGGAGCCCTTTTGATCAAATCAAAAGAAAGAACCCGAAGAAGAGGTAATGATTTCACCACCCTTCTCCGAGTTCATTTCTTCTTCCACTTCCTCTTCCTTTGTTCTTACCATTCTAAAATAATAACTCCAGTATCTCACATATACTGTGATGTTATTATAAATACGGTACAACCATATTCAGTATTATATCCACCCTTTGAATAACATGTCACCATACGTGCGAACGTACGGACTACCGTCTCCACGTCGTGGTGTAATTGTTATTCAATATAATATTATTTGGATGGGTATAATAATGATGTGTAACTCATGTAAATAATAAATATAACATGTTAATGATTCTGTATATATGATATACCATCCATTTATATATTATTTTAATATCAAAAGAATGATATTGTCGCTCGTGCGTACGTACGGACTACCGTCTCCACGAACGCGATGAGATTCATTCTCCATCGTATCCATTCAAGTATAATTATCATTCGATGATTTAAAAATGATGTTTAAGGACTAGATATCATTCTGGATATAAATAAGATACAACAACCATGGCTTATGTAACAAAACATATAAAAGAAAATGAGTAAGTTAACTCCCGAAACGACGATAATTCTAAGATATTATTAACAAATCAATGTTAAAAGATCATATATGATATCATATTATTATATATGATTCTTGTATAATTTAATAACAACTATTTCACCATTATACAGGAGGTTAACCTACCCCAACCAAGGAAAAGTACAAGTTAAGGGTTTACTTTACAATCTCTTCATTATCCGAGGTTGTTTATACGTAATAATCTACTGGGATCTCTTTATCATCCACATCGATGTTTCTTAAAAATGTATTTCAAAACATTTTTACTATTTACTAGAATATGAGTTAAAGTCATTTATTCCCTTTTTGACTTTTATAAGTGGTTTATAAAGGAATCTTTTGATCGTTTTCAAAACAAGGTCCTTTTTAACCTTTTCGACAGAATTAAGGTAAGAATGTTTTTTTTAACTTATACGGTGTGTGCAGCTATTTTCCGCCGTTATAAAATCTTCAAAGCTTCCCTTACAAGCTTATAAGAATATTTTCAAATAAAAAGTTTTATTTTATATGGATCTTAAATGATTTCAAAATAAAAGGAGATATTTCTTTTAAAAGAATTTTGATTTCATCTATGTCAACATCCTTTGATGGATTTTAAGATTATTTGAAGTTGATTTATTATGATACAAAACTTCTATATTGTATTGAAGGTTTTGTGATATGTTTGACTGTGGATGTGCTATTTTTATACCATTCATAGTTTATGGTGAAAGTATTGACATTTCGTATGCTAGTTTTAATATGAATGTTTATGTTATGTTTAAACCTTTTCATATGGGAATGCATTGGACTTAATATGTGACGGGTGGAGCCCTCTATAGCTCCTCGATGCATCGGTAGGTCTCATGAGACAAACTAGTGTCTTGGCACAAGGCCTTGACAAAATCTTATTTGTAGTCTTGGCACGAGGCCTTGGCTATGTGGTTATGATAGTCTGGCATTATGCATTCCAACATTATGAAAGTGGTTATTGATTTTTGCATGTGATTATTCGATTAGTAGAATATCCATGTGAATAAGTAAATGGCATTATTTCATTTTATTTATGCCATACCATGTTGAAAGTTCATATTTAAAAGGCTTTTGTTTTATTTATACATTGCCTTAAATGTTTATTCTTATTTATGAAAGTTTCCGCTATATTGTTATCCTTACTGGGCATTTGAGCTCACCCCTTTTCTATGTTTTATTTTTCCCAGGATGTGAAGAAGTAAGTTATGAATGACCTGCAGGGATTTTATGAGGGGTTAATAGTGTGGATTGTGGAAACATTATGTTTTTGTAGTAGTTTTTCATTTTATGATGTAATGTAAAACTTATGAATATATCTAGTGTTTCCAAGGATACTAAATCAATAGGTCTTTCGAGATTTGATCTTTCTTGTGATCATGCCAATGTTATGTAATAATGCACCGACTCTGGGTAACTGGGGTCGGGGCGTTACAGTTGGTATCAGAGGAAGTTTAGTACAAACCTTGGAAGCTAGATTTAGATAAACTCTGATTAGAGCACGTAGACCTAAGATGAACTTTGAGGATTAGTATAGAAGAACTTCTTAGAATTTTGGTATTGTAGAGATTTTGTGAGTTTTCCAAGCAATACATCCCTGTCTGGATACGAGCAGGTAGAGGCGGCTCTGGCACAGATGTACCTAGGGGTAAAACCCGAAAACACCGCTTTGAGCTAGACTCGAACGGGAACTGGTGCACGACAACGGGCCTTGCTGCACTCTTGGTTACGACACTCCCGGGGGATATGCTTAGGATAACTCTCATTTTCTTTACAAATCATTTTGAAGGGATTATGAGTATATACTTCCTCAAAGAAAACATTATTATGATTATGGATTATATCCATAAATAGTTCAATTTATGTTAAGTGTTTTATAAGTATGGGATTATGTATTTTGATTCATAAACTGATCTAGTTTATGCCATTGTTTAGAAATGGCGCCTAATGGAAGAAATGGAAACCGTATCAATGCACGCACTCCATGTAGGGATTTCCCTCCTGCTCAAGATAATTATAGTGGGGCTGGTGATGCAACTGGTGCTGATCAGCTAATCACCATACTGGGACAACTTACTCAGGTTATGAATAATAACCTTACCCGTATGGAGCACCCTGATCTGCAGCGTGGAGGATCAATGTTAGATCGATTCATGAGGCAACAACCACCAACGTTCAATGGGAATACAAATCCCTTAGTAGATGAGCAATGGATATTTTCCCTAGAGAAAATATTTCAGGCTTTGGGGAGCAGTGAAAGGGAAAAAGTTATCATGGCAGTTTACCGCCTCACTGGAGATGCTGATCAATGGTGGTCATTGATTCAGAACATGAAGGAAGATGATGAAGTATCAAATATGGAATGGAGGGAGTTCAAATATCTGTTTTTAGAAAAATACTTCCCTCGCGACCATCGAGCAGATATGGAAAGGCAATTTCTGAGTCTGAGACAGAAGGAGGATGAGAATGTCACAAAGTATGAGGCTAACTTTACAAGGTTAGCGAGGTATGCTGGAGATTATATTCGCAACCCAAGAAGTAAGATTGATCGTTTCTTTGATGGGTTAAAACCATTTCTCCGTCGAGCGTTAGTCTCGCAATCCTTTTCATCGTACGAAGACATTGTCTCATGTGCTATCAAGACCGAAAAGGAATTCTCTAAGTCTTATGACTTTAAAGCAAAGCAAGAGAAGAAGAGACCTGCTGATCAATATGGGAATGGAAATAAGGGGAAGAAGGGAAAGGTTGAATATCCATCTTGTGGTAAATGCGGGAAGAAACATCCTGGTACTTGCTTGAAGGGAATGGGAGTCTGTTACAAGTGTGGTGAAAAAGGCCACCAAGCTCATGATTGCAAGGGGAAGAAGGAAGCTACCAACGTTCAGTGCTACAATTGCAGGGAGATGGGGCATTATTCAAATGCATGTCCTAAGCGTCAGGAGAACTTACCTCAGAAAAGGCCAAGGGATCAAGGCCAGGCTTATGCTATCACTACTGCTGAGGTAGAAGCTCCGAAAGACGTGGTGGCAGGTAATTTAATGGTTTCCTCAAGTTTAGCAAATGCATTATTTGATTCTGGATCATCGCATTGTTTCATATCTTCCCAGTTTGCTAAGAAAATTAGATATTTCCAATTTGATTTAATAAGGGAGTTGTCAGTTAAAACTCCTAAGGGAAGTATCGTTGCAACAAAGTTCTGTGAATCAGTCCCCATTAGAGCACATAAATTTTCTTTATCTGCTGATTTCATCGTCATACCTATGATTGAGTTTTATATAATCCTCGGTATGGACTGGCTTTCGGACTATGATGCGAAGATTTATTTTAAGAAGAAAGAGGTTACGATTCTTGATGATAATGATAAGGAGCACCTTATTTTTAGAGCAGAATCGTCACCACCTAATTCTTATTTAGATCCACCCCCAGTAGCTCAACTTAATTCAATTATTGGGGAGGAAGAGAATGAAATAACTGTCGGTGAGGAAAGGAATGTTCAAATAGAGGATGTACCTATTGTGAAAGAATTTGTAGATGTATTTCCGAAAGATTTACCTGGACATCCTCCAGAACGAGAAGTTGAGTTTTCTATTGATTTGATTCCTGGATCAAGGCCTATATCGAAGACCCCTTATAGAATGGCCACTGTAGAGTTAGTCGAACTAAAGAAACAACTAGAGGAATTGAGTAATAAGGGATTTATTCGCCCTAGTGTTTCTCCATGGGGAGCCCCTGTTCTTTTTGTTAAAAAGAAAGATGGATCTATGAAGTTATGTATCGACTACAGGGAGATCAATGCTATAACGATAAAGAACAAGTATCCCCTACCTCGTATTGATGATTTATTTGACCAACTGCATGGAGCTCAATACTTTTCAAAGATTGACCTTCGATCTGGATACCATCAGTTGTGTGTGAAGAAGGAAGACATTCCGAAAACAGCATTTCGAACCAGGTACGGGCATTACGAGTTTACTGTAATGCCGTTTGGATTGACTAATGCACCCTCTGTATTCATGGATCTGATGAATAGAGTTTTCAAGGAGTATCTCGATGAATTTGTGGTGGTATTTATTGATGATATTCTGGTATACTCCAAAACCTACGAAGATCATGAAAATCACTTGCGCATTATCTTGAAGACTCTGAGGAGGCATGAATTATATGGGAAGTTTAGCAAGTGTGAATTCTGGCTTCAGGAGATTTCTTTTCTTGGCCATATTGTCTCTAAAGATGGAATCTCTGTTGATCCTTCTAAGACCAAGGCAATCCAAGAATTGCCAGCACCTACGAGTATAACTGAGGTACGTAGTTTTATTGGTTTGGCAGGTTATTATCGACGTTTCGTCCAGAATTTTGCCCGATTGGCTAACCCATTAACGAAGCTCACACGTAAAGGGGTTAAATTTGTTTGGACAAAAGAGTGTGAAGAATGTTTCGAAGAACTGAAGAGAAGATTAGTCAATGCTCCTATATTGACTCTACCATCGGGGAATGATGGGTTCGTTATTTATAGTGATGCATCGAAGAAAGGACTTGGCTGTGTCCTTATGCAGAATGATAGAGTTATTGCCTATGCATCACGACAGTTGAAAATTCATGAACAAAACTATCCTACTCATGATCTCGAGTTAGCAGCAGTGATCTTTGCTTTGAAGATATGGAGGCACTACCTCTATGGTGAAAAATGTGAGATTTATACTGATCACAAGAGTTTGAAGTATATTTTCTCACAAAAAGAACTCAACATGAGGCAAAGGAGATGGCTTGAATTACTCAAGGATTATGATTGTACGATACACTACCACCCAGGGAAGGCAAACAAGGTGGCAGATGCTTTGAGTAGAAAAGACCATGGAGTTTTGAACAATATGAGAATTGAAAGGGATCCAATTTTCATGGATCTAGTGAAGATGGACATGGGAATAACCAGGGAAGGTGAAACATCAATGCTTTTTCAAATGGTTGCCAAACCATCTTTACTAGAAAGGATTAAGAGTTCTCAGACCGAGGATGAAGAATTCCAAAAGAAGATTAAAGCTATGAATGATGGGAGATTGAGAGACTTTGTGTATGAAGATGGAATTTTGAAATTCGGGAAGAGACTTTGTGTTCCCAATATACCTGATCTAAAAAGGGAATTGCTGGATGATGCTCATAGTTCCAATTTCTCTATACACCCTGGGAGCACCAAAATCTATAGAGATTTGAAGGAACATTTTTTGTGGGACAACATGAAGAGGGAGATTGCTGATTTTGTGTCAAGATGTATGGTTTGTCAACAAGTGAAAGCTGGAAGGCAACAGCCTGGAGGAGTCATGCAACCTCTTCCCATACCGGAGTGGAAATGGGACAATGTTACGATGGACTTTGTCATGGGGCTACCAAAGACTCCTAGAAGGAACGATGCAATATGGGTTATTGTTGATCGTCTTACCAAGACAGCACATTTTCTTGCTATAAGAGAAGATCTACCCCTGGAACGTCTAGCAAGACTATATATTAATGAAGTTGTGAGACTTCATGGAGTACCCCTATCGATTGTTTCTGATCGTGATCCCCGTTTTACTTCAAGATTCTGGAAAAGTCTTCAGAAATCCCTGGATACTGAACTTCATTTGAGCACTGCTTACCACCCTCAGACAGACGGACAATCAGAACGGACTATTCAAACCTTAGAAGACATGTTGAGATCTTGCTCACTTGACTTTCAGGGTATGTGGGATCAATATTTACCTTTGGTAGAATTTTCCTATAACAATAGCTTCCATTCGAGTATTCAGATGGCACCATATGAAGCGTTATACGGAAAGAGATGTCGTACACCAACCTGTTGGGATGACGTTGGTGAAAGAAAACTTGTAGGCCCAGAACTGGTGGAGGAAATGGTGGAAAAGGTGAAAGTAATCTAAAATCACATCAAAGCAGCTCAAAGTAGGCAGAAGAGCTATGCCGATAATCGAAGGAAGGATTTGGAATTTCAAGTCGGTGATCATGTTTTTATGAAGGTATCTCCGTGGAAGGGAGTCATACGTTTTGGTAAGAAAGGTAAATTGAGTCCCAGGTACATCGGACCTTTCGAAATTCTAGAACGAATTGGGGTTGTAGCTTACCGATTGGCAATGCCGCCAAGTCTCTCCAAAGTTCACGATGTGTTCCACGTATCTCTATTGAGGAAATACATGCCAGATCCGATGCATGTACTCACCTGTGAGGAATTAGAACTGGAACCCGATCTGTCTTATTGCGAAGAGCCTGTCAAGATTCTTGATACGAGAGAATAAGTGCTGAGAAACCGGACGACGCGTCTGGTAAAAGTTTTGTGGAGAAACCATAAGATGGAAGAGGCAACGTGGGAACCCGAGGAACTTATGATGAAGAACCACCCGAGTCTTTTTATGCAGTAATACCCTAGAAATTGCGAGGACGCAATTATTTGAAGGAGGGTAGAATGTAACACCCCAAGCTTCTACGGTACGCTTCTCTTTGAATAATGTGATAGCGTGTGTTGTACGCAACACCAAGTTCTAACACACCATAACTAATCAAACTAGCCGTTATGAATAGTGATACCTACTTTTTGAAATTATATATATTTTATATTTGAAAATGGACTTCATTTTTGGATTCGGAATATTTAATTTAGCCTAAGGTGAAATTTTGGTACATTTCGGATAACTTTCATATTTTGATGAATAGTGAAAATTACTAAGTTTTAATTAAAAACAACTTTTTTAATCAAAATAATTAATAGTGATAAATTATGAATTTGAGTGGTTTTAAAGTATATTTAGAATATATTTTTACCATTTAATATAATTTTGGTCATTGGACATAATTTTACAATTAAACCGAACATAAACGAGTGTCAATCTTTTGATAGTTATTATCTCTTAAAAACACGCTTTTTGTTTTGACAGTGGGAATTAATTTTAAATTAATTTCTGCAACTTCTGTGTTTTGAATTTAGGAAAATGGATTCCATATTTGGAATCAGGATGTTCAAATTGTGTAAATAAGTAACTTTTATTTTTAGACATTTTGAATAATTACTGCGGTAAATATTTTATTTACCATGGTTAAGGGTAAATCCGGTAAATAAGGGTTAAAAAATAATATTATAATAATACTAAATTACCCTAAAACGTGTCTTAACCCTATTGGTTGATACATGGTCGACCATGGGAATCTTTGGGTCTATTTTGGGACCCCATGGATCCACTTGTAAGTGATAATGACACTTTATTTTGATTAAGTTAAAATGAATACAAAAATGACACAAGCATATATCTTTTAGAAAAACAATTGTTACATAGGGTTATATATGTTGGATTTTAGATATTCATTAGAAAGCTAAAAAGATTTCCTACATAATGATATTTTATTTATAATTTTTAGACATTAAATAATTTATTTTATTTATGACACAATGATGATGCAGTAATTACTATAATAGTGAAAAATTAAAATAATTGATATTATAAATACCCAAATAAATATAATATGAAACTTTTAATGAATTAAACTAATTTTATAGGATAATATGATATATTAGGATTCATTTGATTGACTTTGTTCGAAGTAATCAATCTGTTATGAGTTTCACAAAAATCAACTATTGAATAGTGTCAAAATTGACATAAAAGAGTTCTTAAAACAAATATTATATTATTAATTGATATTAAATTCCTAAAAATATAAGGTTCGGCCAAGATACTTATATCATGATAGGTTCATCATTAATGTACCACTTGGGGGTCGCTTGGATGTATATAGTAAGTTTATTAACCATATTATATAAAAATACAAAGAGACATTGTAAAAGTGAAACTAATTAACTTAGAGTTAATACTTAAAGATAAGGTTAATATAAGTACGCAAACCTGTCTAAATTCTATTGGTTGAGTGGTTTTCGACCTATCCCCACCTTAACCTTTGAATAATAAGCTTTGGATCCATTAGAAACCGAATATGAATTTATTATAAATTAATATTTCTAGCTTTTCCAAAGGTGCCCCTCACCCCTCTTATAAAAGGGCACTCCTCCTTCTCATTTCTTCACACCTTCAAAGACTTTTGTTTCGGCCAACCTCTGCCCAAATACTCTCCCAACATCCCTCACTACAACCTAGAGGCCTTAGTTTGTTCAGAAAGCCAACCTAAGGAGCCCTTTTGATCAAATCAAAAGGAAGAACCCGAAGAAGAGGTAATGATTTCACCACCCTTCTCCGAGTTCATTTCTTCTTCCACTTCTTCTTACTTTGTTCTTACCATTCTAAAATAATAACTCCAGTATATCACATATACTGTGATGTTATTATAAATATGGTACAACCATATTTAGTATTCTATCCACCCTTTGAATAACATGTCACTATACGTGCGTACGTACGGACTACCGTCTCCACGTCGTGGTGTAATTGTTATTCAATATAATATTATTTGGATGGGTATAATAATGATGTGTAACTCATTTAAATAATAAATATAACATGTTAATGATTCTTTATATATGATATACCATCCATTTATATATTATTTTAATATCAAAAGAATGATATTGTCGCTCGTGCGTACGTACGGACTACCGTCTCCACGAACGCGATGAGATTCATTCTCCATCGTATCCATTCAAGTATAATTATCATTTGATGATTTAAAAATTATGTTTAAGGACTAGATATCATTCTGTATATGAATAAGATACAACAACCATGGCTTATGTAACAAAACATATAAAAGAAAATGAGTAAGTTAACTCCCGAAACGACGATAATTCTAAGATATTATTAACAAATCAATATTAAAAGATCATATATGATATCATATTATTATATATGATTCTTGTATAATTTAATAACAACTATTTCACCATTATACAGGAGGTTAACCTACCCCAACCAAGGAAAAGTACAAGGTAAGGGTTTACTTTACAATCTCTTCATTATCCGAGGTTGTTTATACGTAATAATCTATTGGGATCTCTTTATCATCCACATCCATGTTTCTTAAAAATGTATTCCAAAAAAATTTTACTATTTACTAGAATATGAGTTAAAGTCATTTATACCCTTTTTGACTTTTATAAGTGGTTTATAAAGGAATCTTTTGATCGTTTTTAAAACAAGGTCCTTTTTAACCTTTTCGACAGAATTAAGGTAAGAATGTTTTTTTTAACTTATACGGCGGGTGCAGCTATTTTCCGCCGTTATAAAATCTTCAAAGCTTCCCTTACAATCTTATAAGAATATTTTCAAAGAAAATGTTTTATTTTATATGGATCTTAAATGATTTCAAAATAAAAGGAGATATTTCTTTTAAAAGAATTTTGATTTCATCTATGTCAACATCCTTTGATGGATTTTAAGATTATTTGAAGTTGATTTATTATGATACAAAACTTCTATATTGTATTGAAGGTTTTGTGATATGTTTGACTATGGATGTTATATTTTTATACCATTCATAGTTTATGGTGAAAGTATTGAAATTTCGTATGCTAGTTTTAATACGAATGTTTATGTTATGTTTAAACCTTTTCATATGGGAATGCATTGGACTTAATATGTGACGAGTGGAGCCCGATATAGCTCCTCGATGCATCGGTAGGTCTCATGAGACAAACTAGTGTCTTGGCACAAGGCCTTGACAAAATCTTATTTGTAGTCTTAGCACGAGGCCTTGGCTATGTGGTTATGATAGTCTGGCATTATGCATTCCAACATTATGAAAGTGGTTATTGATTTTTGCATGTGATTATTCGATTAGTAGAATATCCATGTGAATAAGTAAATGGAATTATTTCATTTTATTTATTCCATACCATGTTGAAAGTTCATATTTAAAAGGCTTTTGTTTTAGTTATACATTGCCTTAAATGTTTATTCTTATTTATGAAAGTTTCCGCTATATTGTTATCCTTACTGGGCATTTGAGCTCACCCCTTTTCTATGTTTTATTTTTCCTAGGATGTGAAGAAGTAAGTTATGAATGTCCTGCAGGGATTTTATGAGGGGTTAATAGTGTGGATTGTGGAAACATTATGTTGTTGTAGTAGTTTTTCATTTTATGATGTAATGTAAAACTTATGAATATATCTAGTGTTTCCAAGGCTACTAAACCAATCGGTCTTTCGAGATTTGATCTTTCTTGTGATCATGCCAATGTTATGTAATAATGCACCGACTCTGGGTAACTGGGGTCGGGGCGTTACACATTAGATTTGGGAATGGAAGCTGAGAGCTCTTACAAACTCTTGATTTTCACTTTTTGTTGGTGAATGAGTGAACCTCCTAAAATACATTTTTATCATCTTGGGAGGAGTAAGTTTTGAGTGCCTACATTTTCTAATTCAAACCTTGAACATGAAAAAATGAATTGTTTCTGATGCATTATTGTGAACCAAATTTGTGATGGAATTCAATATGGATGAGTGAAATAGTCTAAACCTTCCCTGATTGGAGAAAACAAAATTTTAATATTTGTTGGTGAGTGAAAATGATTTTGTCATGTTTTTATATTTTTTGCACATGAGGACACGCGCAAATCTAAGTGTGGGGGAGTTGATGTTATTAATATTTTCATGACTTATTATATTCCCCCTTTACTTATTTTATATGAAATGTGCATAATTTGTGTGAAATATTAATGTTTTAATATTAAGTATAATATTTGAGCATTTTTAGAAGTATTCAAATTGAGTCATTTTAATGTTTTAATTATAACTATCCCTATACTGATCCAAATTTTGTGGTTCTTGTTTTTTAGTATTTTCCTTTCAATATACAACATTTCATTAGAAGGAACCATGATCCAATTCTGATATTTGAAGGGTCATATGGTCCTCACAAACAAGACCAATGAATCTGTGAACAAACTGGACCAGCCTTGAAGATTGATTTACTGGGCTCCATACAGAAGTCCAAAAATATTAACTCTCCACCATAATTCTGGGGACACTACATTTCATCTTGGATAAAAATTTCAAGGCCCAAATACAAGTACAAGGGGCCCAAATAAATCTTTGAAGTCCATCCCACCATTCTGGCCGAGAATTAAAATCAGTATAGTATGCATGACATATCTCCTGATGTAAGCATCCAAGAGATCTGAGATTTTGTAGTGTGAAGGAGGAGATATAGTAGACCTACTGTTTTGAAGAAGTCATTCGGATTTTAAGGCATCTTCCTATTCAAAAATCCATTCACATTTTGGACATTGAAAAAGCATGGATAGAAATGGACAGTTTACCTTTGTTTAATAAAACCGCCATAACTTTGGATCCACTTTTCCAAATGAATCCATATTTTGACAGTAGTAGGAAAACCTTAATATATACAACTTTGAAGAAGGAGATATTTGGATATTCGGCTATCGGAATTTCCAAATTGGCGATGCATGTGGAGGGACAGATTGGGAATGCAAACAGTCCACTCCTTGGGCTATAAATACTCTCCCATTCTCTCCTTGAGAGGGGTTGGCATTTCAGAAGAGAGGATATCATATTGGCATGACCAAAGCCTTGCCAAAGGCTTGGGAGGACCTTCCATACTCAAGTTTTCACTTGAGAAACCTTTCCTCCTCTCTTTGTTTTCACTTACTTTTGTGTTCTTCTTTTTTGTAATCTTGTAATTCTCTTTCTTTGTAATTCTGTTTTAATGCAAGTTACTTCTTCAATATCTCTTATTCTCATCCACCTTCTGTAGTTTAATATTTATGTTCTTAAAATAGTTTAAATTCAGTTGAATCCCCTTCCCTTCTTTTTCTTCCTCATTCAATCAAAAATCCGTTTTTAATTATCATCATCGTTCGTGTGTGTGTGTCAACGTACCACTCTTTTCTAATCCCTTTCTTTTTATTCTATTCTTAATTTATCATCATAATTATTTTAACCAGAATATTAAACATCCAAATGGCTGAGTAAATCTCTCATTGGGGTGAGTTATAATTCGGGGATGTTAAGTGATTGAGAGTTTTGCTCGATGAGTATTCTTTAAATTAATATTGTGTATGTTAAACTTAATATGTCATGGATTAATGATATGTTTTGTTTAACGAGTGGTTTCCATGGATTATTGGAACCATAAATACACTACCATAAATAAGTTTTGATTTAGATTAGAACCCTAAGTTAAGTTAAGGCTTGGATTAAAGCCTTCACACTTAGGAATTCCAATCAACGTCAACTTATGACATGGGTGTTAATTTAATGCAATACAAAGTAAGGCTCAAGGATATCACATGCTTAACTTCCCAATAATGAACTCACCCCAATCTTTATCAATTTGGTAAATCAAACAGCATCCATAAATCATTTCAATTAATCTCTGCAAACAAACCCCCCTAATCAAAATACAATCAACTAAAAACAATATACTATTACGAAGTACCATCGCCGAGGATTCGACCCGAGTGCTGCTATACACATTAGCAGAGCACCAGAACTTTGACCGGTCGATAGGCGACAATCGGCTGTGCGTTTCACCGAACCTTCAATGAATGCCAAGGATGAAGCGTCCATCTTCACCCTCATCTGAGAAGCGTCGCTCTAAGAAACAAAAGAGGATACTGAGGATAACTCCTGAAGGACCTCTAAACCCTAACCTGGTAAGCCGTATAGTTGTACCTGAAAAAGTGGTTTGCCCTGAATGGTTGCTATCTATAAGATCTTTAGTTTTGAAAGTTTTAAGAGAACAAGGATGGCTTGAATGGTTCACTGGACAGAATAGACTGATTTAACCAAGGCCTCTATCTTAATTCTATCAGTATGTGAAGTTCTCTTTTGAGTTTGGAGAAAGCTTTATGGTGACCAGCTGGATCGATAGTCAGAAGTTCTCTTTCTTTTCAAGGATGTGGGTTGCATGGCTAAGAATTCCACATGAAGGGGTTTGTGCAGATTACCAGAGATACCCTCCTCCAACAACTGACATCTTTGACCTGGATACTGCTTTGGAAATTCTAACCGGAAATGGCACCAAGCGAAGGGCCATAGCTGCTGAACTAGATGGGGAGACAAGACATATGTTCAAGTTTGTTCAGAATTTGGTTAGTCCAAGAAAATGGGATTTTTGTTGTGATGTAGTATCAGGATGTGTTCCTAATTCACCTGTCGAAGAATGACCATAAGATCAATCTGTGTAAGTATGTTATCAACCATATATGTGAGCTGATCAAAGTAACTTCCAAATCCACCTCCCTATTTTATTCAAGGATGATTTCATCTATGTTAGTTGAAAAAGGGATGGTTGGACCGAATGAAAAAAAATAAAGGACCTTGATTACTACCTATCCATGCCTATCATCAGAAGGATGAAGATTAGCTGGAATCCCTAGAAAAAGTAGTGGGTTGAGGATAGTGATCAACTGTATAAAAAGTTCAATCATGTTGACTATCCAAGAAGGCCTAATATCCTAGATGATCTTGGTTTGGAACGAGATTAAGTGGCTGAGTATTCAGAAGAAGAAGAATAAGAAGATGTAATAGCTGAAGTACCACCTAGAGAAGAACCTGAAATACCTCAAGGAGAGGAATTTGTTGTTGAAAAGGAAAGGAATATGGATCCTTCAGTTGTTCTTCATGAGGAAGAATCACATCCTAATTCTTCAAGGAAATTGGTTTTTCTTATTTCAGAATAGCAAGCAACCTTAGAGGCAGATCTTGTTGAAGAGAATCTTTCTATTGATAATGAAGCAAGTCTGGAAGCTCATACAGTGGAACAATCGGATCCTGAGATTATTCCATCTGCTGAAGAAAGGATGGAAATTTCCTTTTAGCTGGCATGGAAAGAGTTTTCTGAAGATATTAGGGATGATCTTGTGGATCTTTTCCATGTTCTTGAACCTCAAGAATCTGTAAGGGAAGAACAAGTTGAGGGGGAGGAACCTCACAACCTTGATATTGTGGAAGCTAGATCTGCTGAAGCTTCTCAACCTTCTGTCACTTTTTCTATGTACTCTCGGTATGAGTTCCCAATATTTTATGATGTGAATGAGTCACAGCAAGTGACTGCAACTAGAATGGATCTTTATTCTCTGTTTCAACTAAAGTCCTTCACTCATCCAGAACCAGAACCAGAGCCCCAACCTCAATCTGAATCAGAATCTAAGTCTAAAGATGACTCTAAACCTCAACCAGAATATGAACCTCTACCTTCACCTGCATCCTTACCTGAGCATCACTCCTTTGTGAAAAAATATGATCTGAATGTTTTTGGAGAGACTTTGTTAGCTGGAGTTGAGAAAATTGTCTCCACTCAACCTTGCCCAGTGACTCAGTTAAGTCAAGAAGATGCATGAATTATCTTGTAAAATATTATCTTGAATATTCAACCAAATATGATCTGAGAAATTCAAGAAGTCAGAGTAGAGAATAAGCTATTGAGTGCCAATGTTGCAAATCTGAAAAGTATGGTAGTAAGTCTGCAGAATGATTAATCATTGAGATTAGAGCCTGCTCCTGTTTCTGCCCCTGCACCTGTTGTTGTTTCTCCTGAGTCTTCTGATTCCCTCCTTGCTAGGGAGATTGTGTCTCAAGTTCATACATACCTACTATCATTTGATGAAAATATTGGAAAAAGACACACCAAGATGCTGGAATATATGAGAGAGCTTGTGGAAAATCTGAATAAGCTTACAGATGAATACACTGGATGCCTGAAAAATGTTTTGAAACAGCTCAAAGTTCTAACTGAAACTATCAAGGATTCACCTGCTTTTGGTCAGATCTCCACACCTTCTTTGGATGATTCTATGCTGAGATCCATAATAAAGGAAGAATTTAAGAATTCCTTCAGTGTCTTGGATATATCTTCTTTGTCAGAAGTGATTAAGAATAGTGATAGAGCATTGGACTTGGTTAGGATTCATTCTAAGATATCCAATGACGCTCAACAAGAGATCACCAAGAAAATAGATTTGTATCTCTCCCGGATTTTCTCTAGAAGTGATATGATAGATCACTTTAGATATCTTGTGTAAAATTTGAGAATACCTCCGTTGACTCATGCTTTTAAAGCTCAAGTTCATAAACATACAGAGTTCACCAGATTGTTGGACAGATTTCTGGAGAATAAGGATGATTTTGAAAATGCTATGCAATATGGTGGTGAAATCATTACTAATTTCATCAATCTTTTGAAGTCGTATCTTCATGTGAAGAGTACTGCTATAGTTGCTCCAGTTGATGCACCCCTTAGACTTGGTCTACCTACCTTAGCCTCAACTGCCATGATAATTAGCCAAGCTCTTTCACAGATCCGGCCAGTCATTCTTGACCAACCACAGCCTAGATCTTCTACTGCTCCTACTTTGGCTCCATCTGTTTTTGAAGTTCTACCATTACCCTCGTTGTCTACAACATATATTCCTTCTTCTACTTCAGCACCATCTTCTACTACTGATAAATGCAAAGACAAGGTGGATCCCTAAAGAGTCTGAGGACTGTTTTTCTTTTTGATGGGATGTCTTTTGTTGTTTCATGTTTTATTGTATTCTGAACCCTTTGTTTAATGCCAAATGCAGTGTTTCATTTCATTCTCTCTACTTTTTGATAATCCCAAAAGGGGGAGAAAAACTAAATGTGTCAGTTCTATAATAGTATAAATGGGGGTGAAAAACTGCAAGTTTCCGTTCTATAATGTTTTTTCTATGCTAGTATATTTAATATTATATGACATTTATATTCTGCCTATATCTGATTTGTGATCATCAAAAAGGGGGAGATTATTGGACTCTTCATGTGTTAATCATGTTTTAATGATCACAAATCTTATTACTGTTAATTAATCTCAATCTTCATTGCACATCTTGCTAATGCTATTCAATCTCAATAATAACTACACATCATGTTTTAATGAGAACAAATCTTATGATGTTAATTACTCTCTTTATTATTTACAAGTCTCATGCATGATCACAATTCTCATATATATTATCACACCTTTATATTTATGATTCAAGCTCTTTTACTCTCTCGTGATTAAACTTAATCCATGTTCTACTTATTACTGTCTAAGTCCAAATACAGATATTTGTCTAAGTATGGAGACACCATGAAGGACTCACCGTGACCCAGACACCGTGAAGGACTCACCGTGACCCAGACACCGTGAAAGACTCACCGTGACCCACACATCGTGAAGAAGACAATGTTTACTTAATCACTCTGAAACTGTTTCTTAAGTTTTTTTCAATATTATTTAAATAATGATAACAGTCATATTTGTTGTTTTTAATGCAATTAATGTTATTTAATGATAGTTGTTGTCATGTCAGGAAACTGTATCTCGAACTTATGAAAAGGGAATAATTCCTACTACCAGAACTCGTGGAATATAAAAATGATTGAAATGCAGTACACGAAAAATGAAACAAGTAGAAGAAGCGGTGTGCAAGTGTAAATATACAACACAAAGAACTTATATACACCCGAGAACACTGTGCTGAACAAGAAGAACAATCCTGAAAAAGAAGGAGATCGCAAGACCTTCAGAGAACACTCATGAGTGAAATCCAATACTGTTGAAGAACACCCGACGAATCAAGATACCTTTCTCACTCCTGAAGAAGACAATATGAACTACGACACTCTGTTTTTCAACAAAAAAACTAGAGAAGGACTCAGAAGAATTCTTGCTAAATCCAACGAGTCCAGACCTACATTTATAATCACTAGATCTTTCTAAACTCTCATATATCTTCTCTACGTGATTTATTTATTAACTTTCGAGTAGTGTGGTGTACTCTGTATATCTTTTACACACATTGTCTCCTGCACTGAATGGGAGGATATCAAAATCCTCACTCAAATTCTCTTAACTCCTATTTACCCACGTCAACTATGGAAGAGGTCCTTGTGTGACCTGGTCTTTGCATTGCTTCCCACATAGAACAGTGGTAGTGGTCCCTGCGTGGCCTGGAATGTTTTGTAAACTGTTGTTAACCCTGATCTAGGGTGTGGATCAAATTTATATATATTTGAGAGGACTATTTATCAGATTGAGACTGAACCTCTTGTTTTACATGTTGTTCATATTTAAGTTAAGTTTAAATTATACTACATATATCTTATTTATTCCTCTGATATTACTTTGAAATACAAAACTATTTTGATGCTACTTTGATAGTTAAATTAGCAAGTGTTTTCACTTATTGTAAATCAATAGGCTAGCTTCAAATGTTAGTTTGACCTTGTGGTTAAATTAACTGAGACCTAATCAATCTTTGAGAATCTAATTGAACATTTACAATATGTATAAATTCACTGTAGTTTAACTTATTTTATAAATCGGGGGATTTTAACTATACAATATTTTAACAGAAATTTTAATTGGAACTCAATTCACCCCCCTCTTGAGTGTCCACTCTGACTAACATCTTCTTATCTATTCCTTGGTATGGAATCATAAAAAGATTTAGGATTATTGGAACATGATATGTATTTCATAATACTATATAGCTAAGAATTTTATTATATATAGAAATGTTATAAAGGATTTTGGTAAATATGTTTTTAGAGACACATCTAGGATTTTGATATCTCATTTTCATGGGTTTATCCAATGCGATGACCATTCCATTCATTGTAGAGAAATTAATTCCCACTATGATTTAATTTATCATTTTTATTAATGATTTTTGATTTCATGAAAAGGTGTAAATTTATGAAAAATGCTGATTTTTTTTTCAAATAATAGTCTTTGGAAAAGGGAATGATTGATTTATTTTGAAAATAGTTTGATTTTCAGAATCAAGAATATTTTATCAAAAATAGTTGATCAGGGAAAAAGTTTTTTATTGGAAAAAAATTATATGATAGTTGATGTAATATAATTTTAATTGCTAATCCATCAATTTCTAGAGAGTGAGACTTGCATAGTTTGTTGGTTGAATTTAAAATGAAACATGATAGGTGTTGTAGGAACCAACTGAAATAAACTGTAGATAAAATGGTCCCAACATAGCCATAGGTGAAACACATACTAGTTTATAGTATCATTCAAGTATTTCAATCCCTAGACACAGGGAGATAGGGGAATTACCCAAGTCACGTATATCATTACATCTAGTTCTTGAAGCAGAATCGACCCATCTTCTTAGGTAAATATAAACCAGAAAAGGTGGATATGTGGTTAAAAGGATGAATTAAATCATTGAATTCATCGACACATAAAAGAATCTCCATTTCATGCTGGCCACATATATTCATAAGGATCTTTCACATCACTACTGGAAATAATTGTTTCATTCTAGAGAAACTCAAGCCCTTACATGGGAGGATTTTGAGAAATTTTTTAATAATAAATTCAATCCTCATATATTCACGATCTAGAGAATTATGGATTTCGTTAAGATAAAGTATGAGAATATATCTATCAATGAATATGAAGCAAAATTCATGAACTTAGTGAACATTTCACCAGAAGTTACGGAAAGTGTGTCCCTAATGGAACACATCATTTTATCCGGGAAAAGAAATAAAATTTTATCAAAGATTGTGGTACTCTATATTACTGATTTTATAGAGTTGGTGAATAGAGTGACGGTGGATGAGTGAGAAATTTCATGATCTATGGTGTGTGGAAATATTATAATCCCTAATGAAAATGGTGGAAACTCCGATGCTTGGATAAAGAGAAAGAGAAACACAAATTTTCAAGGTGGGATTAGAATTAGAACATGATGGTTGTATTAGTAAATCTTAATACATGTCCAAAGAGCCAATCAGAATGCTAACAATGTGGTTACTTTGACTAAATGAACCAGGAGTGTTCATTACCACCAAGAACATAACATAATTAAAACTAGATGGGGTATCTTAAGATTTTTTTCGCAGTGCTCTATGGTCGCGTGGTCAAGATAGTTCTTATGAATCGCAAGCATCATATGCATTGATAGGAAAAGGCTAGAAGAATTAGTCTTGTCCGAAAAGAAAATATAGACATGGTGATTCTTATAATACCATGACACTTTAGTAATGGAAATATCAGTAAGGCAACAAGGAGAAATTTTCAATGAAGAAACAACTATATGGAGCTGAGTAGGTGATTATGGATGATCATGTTGGGCAATTTTTGGTCATATGTACTATTCCATTGAATTATACCCTTATGCATGTGTTTTTTGATACTGCTACATGACATTCCTTCATTGCTTCTCATGATGTTGACTTTATAATGTTAAAACATGAGTTAATGCCTTCTGTGATAAAACTCAAAACTCTTCTCAGTGAAAGAGCATGTCATTCTTTTGTGTGATTTTCTTGTTCGATAACTGTTGATGGAAGTAAAATTGGGACTTCTCTATAAAAAGTATCCTTAAAAAGTACATTATCTTGAGTTAAGACAATAATTTATCTTTTATTCCAAACGAGGATCATTTCTGCTTTAGTGATTTAGTTAGGTAAGTCATAATTTATAAATTACAACATGAATATTACAGTAGAAATTTCTAATCACTAACTATCTTTTTCATAAAACAACAACTCATTAAAAATAATCATGTTTTCTTTCATGTACTAAGCAGTATGAATTTTCCTCAATCCCATCCTTGACTCTATTCTTCTTTATGTCCTGCAAAAAACAATTCAAAACATAGGATGAGCATAAAAATATCAGTAAGGATACACAATGAATGAAAACTATTAGTCATTCAAAAAATTTAAACCATTATAACTTTATCAAAAGTTAATACGTTTCACCAATAATAAGTAGATTAAACCATTCACTAAAATTAAGCACATCGCTTACCATTTTTATTCCCAAAATGAAACCATATGTCCCATAGAAGGTAACATATATCATATATAGGTAACTAGGGGAATTAAAATAATTAATTTGAATAAACATATGGTCTAATTTCACACATATCACTGAATAGAATAGCCATATGGCCGACTTCTGTACCCAATGCATTGGAGGTTATAACGTAACCACCCATCCTTGGTTTATCACGGAACCACCCATCATTTGATTTATAATGTAACCACCCTCCATTGGTTTATCATGTAACCACCCATAAAATTTCCACATACCATCTAAAATAATATCTTATAAATTACAGAAAATATCAAAATTTAACAAATGACATTTCATTTGCAATCATAAGAAATCATTTCAAGATAATTAAATATTCAATCCATTTCAAAGATCATTTTCAATAAAAAAACACCCAAAAAGGGAATAAGGTACTTCTTTTCCTTTTTAAAATACTATAAGTCCTATGGATGAATCCAAATATCAAATAATTTTTACAGCTTCAGAAAGTCCGTTGTCACTACATGTGTTAAAAATGTTCATTTTTTCATTTAGTAAAACGCTTTGTAGAAATAATAACCCCTTTGAATGAAATTAAAAGTCAAAAGTTTTTATTATACAATGTATAAAAGAAAGAAGTTTATATTATAAAAATATTCCTCAATGAAATGATATTTAGATGAAGCCTCTTACCTTGAGTATCATTCGTCACATATCTTCCTTTTCCTTCCTATATAATAAATTTAATATAAAATAATCAGATCTTCATTTTCAGTAATGGATGTTGTTTTCTGGTTTTTTTGAGGAAAATGGGGGAATATAGAAATTTAATGAGTACATTTCATGTACATTGGAGTACACGTCGTGTACCTGGTTGCCATGGGTAGTCATGTACTGGTCGTATAACTGTCGAGTACATGCCCGTGTGGGGTGATAGTGAGACCGTCTAATGTGGGGCTCAAAAAATGAATATACACGTTGTGTATTCTTAAAGAACATATTGTTTAATGATATTTTTAATTATTATATCAGATTGGGGACACATCACATAACTATCTTTTTCTTTCTTCGTCTCTTTCCGGAGTGATGGATAGCATAGATTTTTCTCAGAGACCATGTTTGGTCGTCCGCTCTCTGAATCAAACACTTTCGATTGCATTGGAATTGCCACTATGAGTACTTCCTTATTCTAGTGCCTCTTCCCTTTAATTATCCTCTTTCATGATATATCCATTGTTGATTTTTCATGGTGTTTTTATGGATCTACCATGTTCTAGGTTGATTCAAAGGATGTGTATCAACTATATCGATCGTACAACGTTGAGTTAGGTTGTCTGTGCCATTCCATAGTTGTCATTGAGTTATATGTGCTGAAAGTTATAATTACCCTAGATTAGGGAATTTTGAATTAATGTAATTTAACACTATTGATTCCCTATATGCTTTGTTTTCTTGAGTAGAGTGTTTGGTCACTAATAGGGTTTCTTACCTTGCTATGGATTTGTTTACCCATGTTTGTGTGATATTGGTCGTTGGGTCGTGAACTACCTATTAAGCTGTTTTTATTTCAATTACTAGTGTTGTTAGGATGGAGTGATTATTATATGACATGCTTGGGTTATGCCTCCTAGATGTTTATCCAAGTTGTATATCAATATTTATTTGGCTACTGGATATCGTTTGTGCATGATTGTGGTACACAGGGTTGTGGGAACCTCATGCAGTGAGACCATTGGGGGAATGGATATTTAGGGATTACCTAGAGAGACTTGTATACTTCTCACTAAGTGAGACTGTAGGGTGGAAGGACTTTGAGTGATTCCTTAGAGTTTTTGAAGAATACTATTGTGAGACCACATGAGGAATTAGATGTTGAGTGCTTCCTCATAGAGTCTATAGTTTACCGTAAAAAACATGAGGAATTGACATTGAGTGCTTCCTCAGAGAGTTTTTGTCTAAGATAATCCAGAGGGGTTATACTGTGATAACTTCCCAGATGGTTTCTTTTGTTTGATTGGTCAAATAATTAGTAAATTTAAATGAATTTATTGAAATTAATTGATTGTTTACATTGATTAATTCCATATTTATTACTTCATTTTTCAATTTTTTCATGATATATATGTTCATAGAAAGTTAGGAATCGGTATTTTGGTGGTTTTCTACTGGTATTCGTCTCATAATTGTTTGGGTCGTGATTTTGGGCTCAAACAGCATATATTGTTGTTGGTATAGATAAGGGCAAGATACATTATACATCAGGTACTTTACTTGTGTAGAGTTGGAGCAGATGGGACCAAACTAAGGCTTGTGATGTTGTTGGAGTTCTTTATTGTTTTCCATTGTACATTGGTTTAGTACTGTATTCCAACATTATAACTTTTTTGGCTACTTTACTACACATATGTGACATGATTCATTTATATATGTGCTCCAATTATTTTTTATTTACAGTCATCTGTTGGTTACTTATTGTATTTTATTATTACTTTTGCTATTGTTATCGATTTTTTTCCAATATGTTACTCTTCCAATGAGGGCACTATTTCCAGACTATGACACCCATGTCCCTTGCTGCTAGTTGGAATACTAAGGCATTTAGTTAAATGAGATTGAGACCATGTGACAAATCAGGTACGGGGCACCATTGAGCGATACCCGGAACCCGAATGTTACAAATTGGTATCATATACATTATTTCTTCTTGATATACTGTTTTGAGTCTATAGACAAGGATAGGAAGTAATTGGTAGTTGATACTAAGTTGTGCCCAGGAGTAGCTAACCCATCTACTAGGAAAAGCCAATTTACCTTGATTATTGCATGTTTCTTGTTTTTCAATAGTTACAGTTGATTTGATTTCACAATTGTGTGATTCACATGTATTGAGATATTATCATTTATATTATGTAGGTTCTATTTCTATTTCAACTTTGTAAGATGAGGGTATTCCATATCATGCATCATATAGGCTCTTTCTAGAGATCACATGTCATGCATGTTTGTCATTCCATTTAGGGTGCATTATTGATTGCATGTTGTTGTGATAGATTTATGCTGGATATTCATGTTATTTTGATATATGTCATGATAGAACACCTACTATTGGATAGGGTATTACTAATATGTAATGCTTTATTTGATTTGGAACCAATCATTGGTCCCTGAGTTTTTATGGTCCCTTATGGATCAGAATTTTGTGGATTAGGTGTTTCATTGCACTACTATACTTTTTAATATACATTAATATGATGCCAAACATCGATTCACGGGATGTATGGGCCCAAAGATAGATAGAAATATGTCACTTTAATGTTCTTTTGAATGTTTTTTGGGGTTACAGAGTTTGTTTTGGATGCTTAATATTTGGAAAACCCTGAATACACGGTGAGTAAGGATTAATACATGCCATGAATCTATCTGTTCTGGAGGGAAAAATATTTCTTAATTACAAGTTGTGTATTATATATACATGTTGTGTAGTCATTAAATTTGTGTCTGGTTGTGTGGTTTGAGACACCGGGTTGGGAAATTTTTGGGGGAACACACAGTGTACTTGGTGTACAGGCAGTTTTGTAGAGACCATGACTCTAGCCATGTGACAAATGACATTTATGGATGAAACTCATGTAGTACAAACTGTGTATAGCTTAAAAATTCAATGTAGTTTTTTCTAAGAGAACAGTGTGGTTTAGTCATGTAAAGTAACTCGGGTAGGGGTGAAAGATTCAAGTACACACCATGTTAAAGGAGAACACATCATGAGTGGGGGTGTTAAAAAAACTAGGTTTGGCAGAAGTATACACCCATATAAAGGCTTAAGGTAACATACTGTGTAGGTTTCATACACATTGTGTATCCATGTTTTAATGAATTTGAATGATTTATTTCACATATTCCTTTAATTCACTTATATGTTTCAGTCCTTAATAATCATGAACTGAGGTGTTCACTTGACCTTGTAGAGTCGTTCCACAGAAACATCTTCTGGTTGTATGCTAGATACAGAGAAATGATTAGAAAAAAGAAATTGTATATCAGAAACTACCAGCAGATCCTCCAGTTGTGCCAGTCTTGGAACCAACCATATATCTATATATAGGTTTTGATGCATAGTTCCAAGAAGTCTTCATGAGGATTTTGAAAACCTTCCAGGGATCACGACATCTTTTCATGTCTATGGTAGAGTGGGCGTGGGGTTTTCAGTAGAAGCATACTTCCATTTTATCAGGGTTTGGAGGACCTCAGGCTGCAGATTCATGGTTAGAATCTTTTTTGTCTAATTTTGATTATCAGAAGACCCCTCCATAGGGGATAGTGAATCTCGCTACATATATGTTTTGGAATTCCTCTGATAGAATTTGGAATGTGATATCACAGTCGGCACACTGAAAGTTTATGGATTGGGATGAATTCCAACGTTCCGTCTTCAATGACTTCTACCTAGAGACTTTGCGGGCTGACCAAGCCTAAGATTTGATTTGTTTGGAGAAAGGAACACTCTCATTCATGGAGGATTCTTATATCTTCACAGAGTTTCAAAACTTCACACTCATTATAGGGGGTGATATGTTATTCTTGGTGAGGATGTTTGAGGATGGTGTTAGGAATGGCATATGATTTTAGTTGATCATCTTCATCATATCTTCCATAACTTCTATAGTCATCCAAGTGCTGATCATCAAGCGAAACCTGAGGGATTCTGAAGCTATGGGCCAGGGCGGCTCAATATTTGAAATTAGAACCCCTTCGACTGACTGTAGGAAACGCCACATGGATTCTATGCATGGAGATCTGAGAAGGTGCAATACTTCTTTAGGTTTCTAGGTTATATTCCACTAGTGCAGGAAGAGTTATAATTTGAGGCCACATTTCCCAAGAGACAGAGTTGAGTGCCGATATTGTAGCAAGATGGTTCATCTTCTGCATTTCAATTTGATTTTCCCACCACCAACTGGTGATAGGGGTTTTGTTTCAACTCCTTGTACCATAGCATGACTACCAGTCCCACATTAGTCAGGGAACTGGATTTCGTTAGTCCATTTAGGATGAGGTGGAGTTCATGGACACATTGTTCAAACATTGGGTTTTTGACAACTATAGGGTAGATCATCTCAGGGATCACAGACAGCTTCATAGGTCCGCGACAAAGGTCAGGAAGTTTCTTTGGATCAGACTAAGTAAGAGAAGGATCCTAGACCCTCTATATATAGAGGTACAATTTTGGTTTCCTTAGTTTTTCCATCTGTTCTTTTCACTATAGGGGCTTCCCATAGCTTTATATCAGTACCTGTTGTGGAGATCCTTGGGCTCTATATCTTACTTCTACTAATATCTTGATGTATGACACACTGTTAGGGACTAGAATGGCTGGTGTGTGTCAGTGCAAGGATTTCCCTTTTGAGTTTTGTGGGTGTCACGTCTTATGGGACCTTTATATCATAGAGATGTCGGGCACTGGTGTCACTGTTAGGATGGACTGGTTGGTTCCCATCCCAGATTTTGTTGATTTCTATCATTGTAATTTGGGTTTCACATCAACATAGGAAATATTTTTTCTACATATACAAAAATAGGTTACCTCAATTTGTAGAGTGGGACATGAGCCACATGTGTTCGGAGGAGTTACATCCTAGATTTCTAGTATTTCTCTAGATGACCAAGGGACTTGGCGAATAGAAATTCCTCTAATGGTGGATTGTTTCAACGATGTCCTTCCATAAGAATGTTTTAGTATTCCTCCAGAGCGAGGGGAATAATTTTCTCTTGAGCTAATGCCATGAGTGGAACCAGTGTCCATTCCTACATATAGGATGGCCACACCAGTGTTACACGAGCTCAAGAAGTGGTTAAGGAGTTTCTAGAAAATGTTTTCATTGGACCCAATACGTCTCCTTGGAGTTAGCCTATCCAGTTTGCGAATAAGATGGATGGAACCATCATACTTCTTGTGGCTAATCGGAAAATGAAACATTTGATGTTCAAGAACCAATATCCCTTACCAATTATTGATGTTGTCTTTGATCTACTTTGAGGGGCCTAGGTGTTCTCAAAGATTGACATGATATCCATTTATCATCAGTTTCACGTTAGATCATAATATATACTTGTTAAAGACTTTTGGAGTAGGTATGGTCTATAAATGTATGTGTTTATGCCATTCTGTATCATTAATGATCCTGTAGGTTTTATGGCCCTGATGAAGTGATTGTTCCATACATACATGGACTCCTTTGTAGTGGTTTTGCTGGATGATATCTTTGTGTAATATCACACTCAACATGAGCATGACACACATCTTGATATTTATTTGAGTAAACTAAGAGAGAAATGATTATATTTTATGATCTCAAAATGCCACTTTTGGTTGGACCAAATTCACTTAATGGGTCATGTATCTTAGATACAAGAGTATCAGTAGACCTAGAGAAAGTGAGCGCAGTAGTTTCCTTGGAGAATCCAGAGAACATCAATGAAGTATAGATATTTCTTTGGATGGATTGTTAATACAGAAGTTTCATACAAAATTTTTTACTATTAGCAGCGCCATTGATGGGCCAGATTATGAATGGAGTGAAGTAATTATGGAAAGATTCCCACGATTCATACTTTCAAGAGATAAAAGGGAGGTTGACATCAGCACTGATACTAGTTTTCCTAAATCTGGGATACAATTATATAGTTTACTATGATGCATCAGGTTTTAGGTAGGGGAAATACTTATGCAGTGGGAAGGATTTTTTGAATACGGATCTCAGGTGTTGAGGCCACATGAGAGGAATTACCTGATGCACAATATTGAGTTCGTATCAATTGTTCATGCTTTATGTTGTTGGAGACGTTAATTTATTAAGATTGTTTTGTGTTGTACACTAACCACAAAAGTCCCAAGTATATTTTCAGTCATTGTGACCTGAATTTGAGACAGTGAAGGTGGATGAGTACCTTCATTCCTATTATTTTTATCTTGCCTACACTCTCGATAATAGCAACGTATTGGTTGATGTGTTGTGTAGGAGGTTTCATATACAGGCAGTTCAGGAGTACATCAGTTAGTGGTTTCTTATAGATCTGTTCTTTGGGATGAATTTAGAGGTTCATGACAGACAGGGGTAGAAATTTCTTTCTTCTATATTTGTTAAAACTACTCTACCTGATCTAGTACCAATGAGGTAGCTATTATATTCTGAAGGCCTAGTCCGGAGGAAGAGTGTATTAGGATAGGACTGTATTCCAAGATGGACCATAGGGGAATATGTGATCATGTGCTTTCCTGGAAGTATAAGGTTGTCAGCAGACATATGTAAGGAGTTGATATGGGTTTTCTACTCTTCAGTTTGGACAATTCATCCTAGGGTCACCAAGATGAATAGAGATCTACACTGTCTCTATTGTTTGTCAATCATGAAGAGAGATATTTCTATTTTTTCTATGATATGTTCCATCTATCAACAGATGAAGGTTGAGAATCAGTGATCATAAGGGCTTCTCTAGTTGATTCCCATTCTAGAGTGGAAGTGGAATGATGTCGTGATACACATCGTGAAACATTTTCTGATGTCTCCTCGAGGTAATTATACAGTTGGGGATTTCATTGAGAGGATAAAGAAGGTTTCACAATTCTTACTGATTAAGGATACATTCAGTGTTGATGAGGTGGAAAGATAGAACATCTGGTAGATTATATTTTTACATTGGGTTCTGCACTCCATAGTTTTCGACATGGATGCATGTTTTACTTCGTAGATATGTAAAAGACTATATAGGTTTTTGGGTATATCCATACTTCTGAGTACAACTTACTATCCCCAAATAGATGTCCAGTTCGAGCGTATTGTTCAGGTTATGGGGGACATGATACGGCCATGTGTCTTAGATTTTGGAGGTTCTTGGTAGAATCACATACCTCTAGTGGAATATTCTTACAATAATATTTTTCAGGAGACTATTCAGATTGTGCCATATGAGGCTTTATAGGGTAGGCTATGGTGATCTCCCCTATGATGGCAAGAGGTAGGAGAGGTAGTTATGATTGGACCACATCTTTTCCAGGAGACCATAGATTAGGTAGAGTTGATTCAAAAGAGGATGGCTATTGTGAAGTTATGGAAGATGTCTTAAGATGATCAACAAAGATGAACTCTAGAGTTTGAGGTCGGAGATCAGGTTTCTCTACATGTCACACTGAGGTTGGGACACATAAGTATTAGGATAAATGGGAAGCTTTCACTGAGATACGTTAGGCTATTTGAGGATTTGGATAATGTCGGTCCGGTTTCCAACCCATTGCAGTTGCCTCAGAGGTACTGAGCTATGCACAACATCTTCCATGTTTCTCAACTACGACATTACTTCTCATACTTGTCTCATGCTTTCCATCTCGAGGAGGTTGATTTAGAGCTGGACACATTGTTTGAGGATCATTCTATCTTGATTGTTTATTGAATCATGAAGGTTCTCAATGGCTAGTCTGTTACTCTGGTATGGGTGGTATGGTAGCATGGGTGTGTACATGACGAGGCATGGGAGAGAGGAACCAATGTACGATCATAGTGGTCGGAGCTGTTCGAGGATTCTTATTCGCCATCTTTTTAGGAAAAATCAAGGAAGAATTTATTTTAGGGAGAAGTTTTAAGTACCCAGATCTTTATTTTAAGGTATGGATTTTGTTTTCGGGTGTTTTGAGGAAAATGGTAGAATCATTAAATTTATGGTGTACAAGACCTATACTTTGGAGTACACACCATGTACCTGGTTTCTAAGGGTATCTGTGCACAAGCCGTGTAATAGTCGACTACACGCCCTTGTAGGGTGACATTGTGACCACCTGAAATGGGGCCCAATAAAGTCATACACGCGAATTTTATCCATAAATAACATGCCATGTATTTTTGTTTTTAATTTTTATTTCAGACTGGGGTTCCGTCTCACTGATAGAATCAAATTTTTCTAGCGTTGTCACATCTAGGAGTGATAGATATCAACGATTCTTCTTGGATCCCCCATTTGGCTATATGTTCTTTGAATTAAACACCCTCATTTGGGTTAGAATCTCCACGTTGAATTCATCCTTTTTTAGAGCCTCTTATCATGATTTCTCCTATTTCATGTGATATCCTTGGTTTAGTGTTCTATAAGTTTTTTTAGATCTACATCATTCTAGGTCAATCCAAAGGCTGAGGTTCAACGAGATTGATCGTACAACATCAAGGTAGGTGTTTTATTCCATTCGATATATTTTTTTGATTTATATGTTATAAAATTTCCCAATACCCTAGTTTAGTGTATTGAAATTTTATGGAATTTAACCATATTAGTGCCTTATATGCTTTGTTTTTCTGAGGAAGGGTGTTTGGTTATGAATAGGGTTTGTTAAATAGATATGGATGTTTTTACCAATGTTTGTTTGATGTTTGTTGTTTTCTCTAGAACATAGGTTGTTTTAAATTCCATTCCTACTACTATTAGGATGGAGTGATTATTATATGACATTCTTGTGTTATGCCTTGTAGCTATTTATCCAAGTAGTGTTTGAGATTTACATTGGTAGATGGATATCGGTTGCACATGATTGTGTTATAAAGGGTAGTGGGAACCTCGTGTAGTGAGACCATCGGTGGAATGGACATTGAGGGATTCCCAAAGTGTATGTTATACATTTCACATTGCAAGACCATAGGAGGGATATACAATGATTTCTCCCTCAGAGTGTATGTAGTATATCATTCAAATACCACAGGGGGAATTGGATGTTGAGTGATTCTTCATACTGTTTATAGTTTAATGTTAAATGACCGCATGAAGAATTAATAGTGAGTGCTTCCTCATAGAGTCTTTTTCTAAGCTGAACTAGACGGGTTAGACTGTGAGAACATCCCAAAAGGATTCTTGTGTTTGATTGGATTAACAATTGGAAAGTTTAAATGAATATAGTTGAATCTATAGGATTTTTTACATTGAGTACTTCCTAGTTTATTACTTCATTTTTTATATTTACCTTCTATATATGTTCATTGATAGTGAGGCATAGGTATTTTGGTGGTTGCCTACTGGGATTCGTCTCACACCTATTGGGGTTATTATTTTGGACCAAAAAACATATATTATTACAAGTATAGATAAGGTCAAAATCTCTTCTACATCAGGTATGTGACTGTAATGGAGATGGAGCGAATGGGACAAAAATAAATATAATTAAGCATTAATAAGCAGATTAAACACTTACTGAATTTAATCCCAATGCTGCCCTTATTATTACAAAAAGTCAACCATAAGTCCCATAGAAGGTAACATATATCATATATAGGTAACATGGGACATAAAAATACTTAAATGGAATAACCATATGGTCAAATTACACACATATCACTGAATGAAATAGTCATATGGCTGACTTTCGTACCCAATGCATTGGAGGTTATAAAGTAACCACCCATCTTTCATTTATAATGAAACCACCCGTTATTTGGTTTATCACGTAACCACCCACCATTGGTTTATCATGTAAAAACTTTTCAAATGTCCACATACCATCATATAATCATATCACAAAAATTGCTAATAATTTCAAAATTTAACTAATAACATTTCAATTTCAATCATAATAATTCATTTCAAGATAATGAAATATTCTATCCATTTCAAAAACCATTTTCAATACAAAAACACCCAAAAAATGGAATAAGGGGTTTATTTTAATTATTTAAAATACAATAATTCTTATAGAGGAATCCAAATATCAAATAATAGTTTTGTTGGAAGAATGGTCATTGTCGCGGCATACGATAAAAATGATAATTTTTTTGTTTAGTAAAATGCTTTGTAGATAAAATAATCCCTTTGAATGAAATTAAAATTCAAAATTTTTTATTATAAAATGTATAAAAGAAGGCGGTGTATATTATAAAATTATGTTTCAATGAAAGGAGATTGATACGAAGTCCTTAACCCTGAGCTTGATTCGTCACAAATCTTCCATGTTATTCATAGATAATAAACTTAATGTAAAAACTCATATCATTATTTTCAGTTATGGATATAGTTTTATTTTGTGTTTTGAGGAAATGGGGAGAATCCAGAAATTTAATGAGTACACTCCATGTACATAGAAGTACAATTCGTGTACCTGGTTTCCACCCGTAGCTGTATACTGGCCATGTAACAGCTGAGTACATGGCCATGTGGGGTGACCGGGTGACCGCCTAAAGTGGTGCTCGAAAAAGGAATATACACAATGTGTATTCTTAAAAAAATATTTTTATTTTAAATTTTTATATCGGGCCTGGGATGCATCCCATCTACCGAACCATCTTATTCTAGTTTCCTCTCTTCCAGGAGCGACACATATCGATGTTTTTCCTCCAAGCCCATGTTTGGTTATATGTTCTCAGAATCAAACATTGTCGATTACATTGGAATTTCCACAGTGTGCTCTTCCTTCTTTTAGAGACTCTTGTCATGATTTATCCTCTTTCGTGATATATCCTTGGTTTATTATTCTTGATGTTTTTGTATATCCACCTAGTTCTAGGTCGATTCAAAGGTTTTGGTTCAACTATATCGATTTTACAATGTTGAGGTTGGCAGTTTGAGCCTTTCGCTAGATGCCTTTGTGTTAAATGTGCTAAGAGATCCAAATAGCCTAGTTTAGGGTATTGCGCATCTAATTAATTTAACCCTATTAATTCCTTATATTCTTTGTTTACTTGAGTGGGGGTGTTTGGTTATGAATTGAGTTTATTACCTTGTTATGGATGTGTTTACCCATGTTTGTCTGATATTGGTCCTTGGGTCAAGAACTACGTATTATGCTATTTTTATTTCCATTCATATGGTTGTTAGGATGGAGTGATTATTATATGACATGCTTGGTTTATGCCTTGTAGATGTTTATCCAAGTTGTATATCAAATTTAATTTGGAAGCTGGATATCGTTTGGCCATGATTTGTGTTACATAGGGCTGTAGGAACCTGGTGTAGTGAGACCATATGGAGAATGGATGTTGAGGGATTCCCTAATGTTTTTGTAATAATTATTACATTGTGAGACCATAGGGGGGATGGAAATTTAAGTGTTCCCTTAGAGTGTTTTTATAATACTCTTGTGAGACCACATGGATAATTGGACGTTGAGTGCTTCCTCACAGAGTCTATAGTTTACAGTTAAAAACCCACATGAATAATTGACAGTGAGTGCTTCCTCAGAGAGTCTATGTCTAAGCTGATCTAGAGGGGTTATACTATGAGAATATCCAAGAGGGTTTCATGTGTTTTATTGGTTGAATAATTGGTAAATTTAAAATGAATGTAATTGAAACTATAGGATTGTTTACATTGATTAATTTCATATTTATTACTTCATCTTGCATATTTACCTTCAATATATGTTCACAAAATTTTAAGAACATTTATTTTGGTGGTTACCTACTGGGATTAGTCTCATACTTGTTTGGGTCATTCTTTTGGGCCCAAACAGTGTATATTGTTGCAAATATAGATAATGGCAAGAGCCTTTATACATTAGATACTTGACTGCTGTGGAGTTGGAGCGTATGGGACCAAGCTAAGGATTGCGATGTTATTGGTGTTATTTACTTGTTTTCCATTGTAAACTAGTTTAGTAATGTATTACATCATTGTGACTTGTTTTTCTTCTTTCATAGACATATTTTACCTGCATCATTTATAAATTTGATCTAGTTGTCTGTTTTTTATAGTCTTCCATTGTTTACTTATTGTATGGTATTACATCTTCCGCTATTGTTATAAGTTTGTTTATGTTGTGTTACTCTTATAATGAGGACATATATTCCCCAAAATAACACCCAAGGCCCTCACTATTAGTCGGAAGCCTATGGTGTTTGAAGAAATGCACTTGTGGCCATGTGGCCAAACGTGTACAGGGCACCTTTGGGAGGCACCTAGAACCGGGACATTAATATTAATCTAATGTCTAATTACATCATAACATTTTGTATTTTATTATTCCATTTATATCACTTATTACCACATTATAAAAATTATATAATTATTTAAGTTAATATCAGTCGTTTTGTTGATATTCGGTGCTTGAGTCGAAAATGAACATGTTTTGCTATAAATTGCACACCTAGTAAAAAGTACATCATCTCCATAATTATATTTATGATTAAAATATCATATATTTACATTATATATGTATTTTTAATACTCCATAAAATTTGGATATATGAGATGAAATGCACCATTCATAGAGACGGTAGGCCATTCATATGTAAGAAACCTACATTCATTTCATTATCATATTAAAATAATAAAATTCCAATGATATAAATGTATATTATAATACCTATATTGTATTTATATAATGTATGTCTCATAGATTTAATAAAATCATCATTTATACATTATATAAATATCGTGAATGAGACATATAACTTTGAGGGGGTGATAGTCCACACTTCCTCAAATGAAATTATTATATTTACACATTATGGAAGGCATAAATTTATGTTGTAAATAAAAAGTACACAATAATAGAGAAAATATAAATCTAATATATATCATATATAAATATAGTTCCATCATAATGTCCATCTCAAGAGGTTGTAGGGGGGAAATTGAACAGTCATCGTTTCTTTAGGTAGTAGTTCTCCATACAAAAAAACAGTATGATTATATACATTAAATGGTGTTGTGTGTAAGTGTAGTTAAAATAATTATCTTAACAACAAAAAATTATATATAGGATACTATTTTTGTTATGTAATAAAAATTTAATAATATCATAGAGAGTGGATAGGGAAAAAAAGTAAAAGAACATGAGAGAATATGTTGCCCCGAAAATGGGTAAATTCTTTTGAATTGAGAAAAAATGATTTCTTGAATCACCATATACCCAAGGTAAGACTTAAAGGAAGAAAGTAGTGATGTTGGGTGATTATTTAGGGAAATTTTTTATGGGAAAAGGGGCTTGAGTGGAGTGAGTAAGTTGGTAGGGGTGGTGGGATTTTATAAAAGGGAGGAGGGGCACTTTAGGAATGTCTTGAAATATTATTTTATTATAAATTAAAATTCAATTAAAAATGACCAAAAATAATTTAGTTATACTATAAGATTATATTAGTTATAATAATAGTAATCATATAATTTTTAAAATTTTTATAATATTTTTTATCCTTTTATTTTTGGTTTAATCCTTATATTACCTGTTTTAATATTCCAGTGATATCATGTTGTTTTGGGGGTTAATATAATTATCATATAATGTCAAACAACTCAAAAAACTTTATTTATGACATATTTTTATTTATCATAATAATTTGGATAAATCATAGATATTTATGAATTTAATATAATTTAATAAATTATATTACATTTTATGTTTTGAATTCTATAAATTTTTGGAACTACTCAAACATTACTTTTTTACATATTCATAACAAGTTGATTACTACAATAAAAAGTAATAAAATTAAATAAAAAAGGTCAATATCATCCATAAAAGTCTTGTATGACATCAAAATAACCACATTATATTTATTTTATCATTTATAATATCATTTATTTTAATCATTTATTAATGATGTAATCATTGCTTCATCATTATGTCTTAATTATATTAATTTATTTAATGTATAAAAATTATAAGTAAAATACCATGATGTAGGAAATATATTTAGATTTATAATGAATATTTATAGTTTAAATGATAAATTATATAACCCCATATAAATTAATTTAGTAAAAGATAATGTTTATGGTATATTTTTATAATGTTTAAATTATTTCTTATAACATGTCATGATCAAACCCAAGTGGCTCCATGGGTTCCCAAAATTTACCCATTTTCGCGCATGTTCTTCAATATATCATCCATTCTGATAAGGACATGTTTTTGGGTAGTTTAATAGTATTATAATATTATTTCTACCCATATTTATCAGATTTACCCTTTTTCCATGGTAAACAAAATAATTATTGATGTTACTATTCATAATGTCCAAAAATATAAAAGGTACATATTCCCAAAATTTAGACCTTTTTATTCCAAATATAGAATCTATTTTACCAAATTCAAAACCTATAATATTTCTTAATTAATTTAAAATTCATTCTATTCTCAAAACCAAAAAGTGTGTTTTTAATAATTGAAATCTATCAAAAGATTGACATGTGTTTTTGTCTCATTTCAAACTGAAATTACTTCAATGACCAAAATTGTATTAAATGGTAAAAATATATTCTATTTATACTTTACAAACATTAAATAATAATATTTACTCATATAAATTACCTTTATGTAAAATTTTGTTTTCAATAAAAATTTAGTAATTTTTATTATTCATCAAAACATGATAGTTATCAGAAAAATATAAAAAATTCACTTAAAGTAGTTATTGTTTTCCTGCTTATAAATAAGAAGATTTTTTTTTCAAATATAACATATAATTGTTTCAAAAATATTATTTATAAAGGGTTCTCCATCAAAATATGGTAAAATTAGATGTTTAAAAAAATACATCATTTATCTGAAAAATTTAATTTGTACTTATATCTTATCCAAAAAAAATATATGAAGAATTTAAAACATTATTTTAAATTTATAAAATATAAATTTCAATAAACAAAAATATATAACGATCAGTATGATTTTACAAACACAATTATTCTTTTTTAAATAAGTTTTCATAAAAACACATTCTTTATATTCAATTGATTTTTATTTCCATTTCTAATAAATTTGGTAACCACTGAATCATTATTTAAACATATGGGAAAAATATTTCATTATTTAGTTGATAATAATAATTCCATATATTCCAATGGCTAGGAATTAACTACCATTTATAATAATATTATTATTATTGTATTATTTTTCGGTATAACTAAATGTTGTGTGTAATGAAATATTTTGGGGAAACCCATTGTTGCGTGCCGAGTAAGCTATCAAAAAAAAATTCCACAATAAATTAAATTTAATATTGTATTCATAAATATTACTAGAAATTATAAAGTACTACTATATAAATACTTGGGTCATTACCTCATTCCCCCCTTTTAGAAATTGTGTCCTTGAAATTATAAAATTGTTCTCGAATACATCATTGAAAATCCCACATCAGAAAAAGAGTCAAAAAACTATCACATTAAAATAAACAAAGATAAGTACAAATGTCACCCAATACAACACATAATAGGATCCATATAGGATAACATGGATATGGAAGAAAAACTAAGTGTCACGTTCTGAGGGAGAGTGATTGAAAACATGATTATGATAAATTTAACCATCAGGAAACTGAAAACATGTGATGGGTTAAATGGTCTTTGATTTCCTTGTAAACAATGTATATAGATTTTTTTCATTTAAAAACGTCTTTAAAAAGATGATGACTTTATTTATGATCATAACTATGAGCATAAAGGAACATATTCACTTTTCATTTAGATTTTCATCCTTTAATTAATATCTACCACAAACTTATATTTTATCCAGATGACGAGTATTAAAGATGAATAAAAATCTAGAGAATCACATAATCCAAAAAATATTAACTCTATAGTCATCATGTCTTGAAACATTTACTAGAACCATAATGGTTAGGATATTATAAGATAATTCCCCAAAAATATTAATCCTTCATAAAAAGTAATACTACTCTATATCTCCAAAATACATCAAACAATACCCCAATGTTCAATAAGGACCATAAAATAAAAAAATCATTACAATTATTCAAAGTAATCCAAAATAATATTAAAACCCAGACATATAAAGGGCTTGTTTTCAAAGTATTCCACCCTAAATTCTCCACATAACATCGACTACACTTAAATACTCGTACTTAAAATTCATTAACCTAAGCACATATTCTCCATGATAGGTAAATCATTTAAATAAATAACCCAAATGCTCATATTTTGACAACAAAAATATAGATTCTCTCATAATAAATTTCAATCATTATTCATCTATTAAAATCTCATAGTATTCTATTTCCATAGGCATATAGGGTTCCAAAATAGTGAACATCTACCAAAATAGCATTTATCACATAATCACCAAATAATTTTCCTATACTAAGGATTTCTATTTGATAAAAAGTATGTTCCAAAAATCATCTTATTTTTTATCCATAAAATCAGTTAATTATAAAGAATAAATCATACTATCCAGGTACTTCATGTAGTCTAGTTGTAGGCAATAAATCATAGTCACACTTTAGTTGTGGGTTACATTCTCACAACATTTCCCGAAATGACTGGTTGTGATAGGGTCTACGTGTGTTAATTTCTTTAAAAACTATATAATTCTGAAATAAAACCCCAAAATGAGATAAAATCTTCATAAATAACAATAACAAATTATAACTTCAATAGTTATCGCATAACTCTCATTTTTAATCCCAAAAATTAAATACTCATAATTTATTCTAATTCAAGGATCTTATAAACCCTAGTGGTTTTTTATAACTATATCCCCAAAAGAGAAGATAATTCAACCATAATTAACATTTTTATATAACAATATTATGGGGTAAACATACTATTAATCATCCAATGTAATCTCATCATTAATATATTTAAACATATCATCATCCATATATCCAACATAACTCTTCAATACCTAAAATTTAGACATCATAATCATGGAACATTATTCATATCCCTTTATCCATGTTTTTTCATTTATTATTTTATACATACTTAATAGAAAAAAAATCAGTCATGATTTCCTAAGATACAACAATTTCAAAACATGAGAAAATAAATAATACATACCTTTCCTAAGTCATTTTAAGTTTCCTCATCTTCAATTTGAATGGAATCAGGTGTTGGTAAACATATATATATATATGGTCCTACTAATATTATTCCTGAACATTCTTCTTAGGACATCTATTTTTATAATGTCCATGCACACCAAAATTAAAACATTAAATAGATCCCTTGGAAATAACCTCTTTCCCTTTATTGGAGAAAATTGGACGCTTCCTTTTTCCATAGTTGGTTATTTATTTATGACCTTCATTACTGCATCTATACCATTTTCCCATACCTTTGATAAATTTTCCAATGTTTTTCATTCCAAATCCTTGACATGTATGATTTTTAATATACCTACCTTTAGGATTATTACTTGACATTCCATAAGGAATATTTTTTCTCATATATGATCCCCTAAAAATCACTAAGGATTGAGTGGACAATCAGGACTACATATAGATAGTTATGAATAACGACAAGATCTCTCATTGTAGAGCCCATTTAATTCAGATGATTATTTTGATAAACCACCACTGTTTTCTTCACATCCATTGTTACATTGGTTCCTGCTAAATACATCCATTTATGAAAACTAAAATTGTTAGAGTGGGTATATCTGTAAAATAATCATATATTATCTTCTGTGGAGGGTATGAACTAAGATATACTTATTCATATTATCTTTGACTCATTAAATTTATCTAAAATAACTATAACTCTATCTAAAATATTAACCACTGTGGTTATATAAAACATGTTACTTATGCTTAAATAACACCATCACCTATGAAATGACATCTAAACCGATCTCTGATACAAAATGTAATCCCCTAGCCTTAAACATAACTTAATCATGATTTTTGTCATCAATTTGACATTAATTCAAATCAAGGATATTTTTAGGTTTAGATATTTATAGAATTATGTCATAACATATATATAACAACTTGAATATTACAATAGAAATTTCTAATCAATATCCATTTTTCCATAAAAAAATCATTAAAAAGAAACATGTTTCGTTTCATGTTTTAAATAGCCTGAATTTTTCTTGATCTCATCATTGAAACGATTCTTCTTTTAGTCCTCTAAAAACATTTGAAATCTTGTGATGAGCATAAAAATCTTATTAAGAGATACACAATGAATAAAAACTATTATTATTTTGAAAACATATAATCCAGGAAACCTTTATCATAATATAATAATTTTCACCTTTATAAAGTATACAAAACACTTCACTAAATTTAAGCTCATTGCTTATCCTTTTTGTAACCAAAATGTTACCATAAGTCCCATATAATGTAACATATAAAATATAAAGGTATCCTGGGACATAAACATACTTAAATGGTATAACCATATGGTGTACTTCCACACATATCATTAAATAGAATAGCCATACACTCGACTTCTATACACAATAAATTGGAGTTTATTACGTATCCATCCATCCTTGGTTTATCATTGAACAACCAGTCATTTGGTTTATCACATAACCACTCTCCAAATGTCTATGTACCTTCATATAATCATATCACATTAAATATTTCATATATAAAAATTTCAATATTAATTTTTCTTTTGTAATCATAATAAATCTTTTCAAGATTTAAAAATATTCAATCCATTAAAAACCCATTTTAAATATGAAAACAACCAAAAAGATAATGAGGATTTTTTCATTAAAAAAACTAATGATTATAGATGAAGAAAAATATCAAATAATTGTTATGGTTCTGTAACGGTCATTATCACAGCATATGTTAAAAACATTTTTTTTTCATTTAGTAAAATGATTATTAGAAAATATATTCTGTTTCATTGAAATTAAAATTCAATGGGAATTATAATACATCGTATAAAAGAGATATGTATATATTATCAAAATATTTCTCAATGAAAGGAGATTGAGAAGAAGTCCCTTATATTGAGTCTGGTTTGTCACATATATTCCTTGTACTTCCAGAATAATAAAATTATGTTAATTTAAATTTTCTTCATAACCTTTTTAAAGTTTATTATTCCTTTTATATAACATATTACCACATTATTAAAATTAGAAAAATTATTTATGTTAATATTTTTTGTTTTCTCAATATTCAGTACATGAGTCGAAAATGAACTTATTTTTATATTAATTGTGCATGTATTCAAAATTACATCATGTAAAAAAGGATATTGATGATTTAAATATAATATTTATCTTGTATATTTGTGTTTTTAATATTCCATAACATTTCGAGATATGAAATTAAATGCATTGTTCATGGATATGGTAGGCGGTATTTATGCATGAATACTACTTTAATATCATTATCATATAAGAAGAATAACATTCAAATGATAAAAATGTATATTATAATATGAATATTGTACTTATTTAATTTTTTCATAATTGGTTAAATAAAACCATCCTTTATATATTCCATGTATTGCATGAAAGAATCATATCACATTGAGGGGTGGTAGTCCACACTTCCTGAAATGAAATTATTGTATTTACACATCATGGAAAGCATAATGTTATGTGGTAAATAAAAATTATACAATCATAGAAAAAATATAAATATAATATATATCATATATAAATACACTTCCATAATTATGGCCTCCATGAGAGGTGGTTGGGTAAAATTGAAAAATCATCGTTCCGTGAGGCAGTAGTTCATTGTTTAGAGAAATAGTATGTTCGTATCAATTAGATGGAGATATGATTAAGTGTAGATCAAATAATTCTCAAAAAAACATCCTAGATTTTTGAGGATACTGGTTTTGTTATGTAATAAATGAATAATAATATCATTTGTAGTGGTAAAGGAAAATTATGGAATGGAACTTGAGATAAGATGTTATCTCTAAATCAGGTAACTTCTTTTGATTTGTTCCCAAGGATTTCGTGAATTGCCTCATAACCAAGGTATGGATTTTATGAGGAATTGAGTGATGTTGAAAGATTAATTCAAGTTAATTTGGATGGGACAAGGGGCATGAGAGGAGTGTGTTAGTGGGTAGAGTTTGTGTCCTTTTATAATAGGGAGGATGGTCACTTTAGGAAACACCTGAAATATTTTTTATTATAAATTATATTTCGATTAAAAAAGCTCAAAAAACATTTTTTTATAATATAAGATGGTTTTGGTTCTAATAAAAATCATCACATAATTTTTAGATAAGTTTTAAATTCTTTTTTCATTTTATCTTTTTTGTTTTTACACTTATTTTACCATTTTTATTCTTATTATGATATCATGTTATTTGCCCATTGTGGGTTAATGTAATTACCATATCATGTTAAACAACTGTAAAAATGTTATTTATGAAATATTTGGACTTATCATAACAATTTTGATTAATATTATATTTTTTGGAATTTAAAATAAATTAATAAACTATTTTAAATTTTATGTTATGAATTCTGTCAATTTTGGACACTAATCATACATGACTTTTTACATATTCATAACAACTATATTCCTTAAAACCAAAGTTATTAACTAAATCTAATATGTCAATATCATCTATAATATTCATGGATGACATTAGAATATCCAAAATACATTTATTTTATCATTTATAATATTATTTATTTTGATTATTTTTTAAAGAAGCAATCATTTCTTCATCATTATGTCATAATTAAATTCATTTATTTAATATAAAAAAATAATAAATAAATTACCATCAAGTATTAAATATTTTTATATTTAATATAACTATTTATATTTGAAGATATCAATTATATCACCACCTTTAAAAAAAATTAGTAAAAGATAAATGTTTATGTTATATTTTTCTTATCTTTAAAATAATTCTTATAACATGTCATTTTCACACCCATGTTTCTCCATGGGGTCCCAAAATTGACCAAAAGATGACCATGGTATGAAAATTCTCATTTAATAAGATTAGAACATGGGTTATAATAGTTTAAAATTATTATATTACAACTTTTTACCCTTATTTATCATATTTACCCTTTATCCATGATAAATAAAATAAAAATCGAACATACTATTCATAATTTACAAAAAAATAAAAGGTATCTATTCAAAAAATTAGAACCTTATAATTCCAAATAGGGAATCCATTTTCCCAAATTCAAAACAAAGAATTTGTTGTAATTAACTTAAAATTAATTTCCATTGTCAAATCTAAAAAGAGGGTTTTTAAGAAGTTAAATATATCAAATGATTGACATGTCTTTATATCTAATTTCAATGTGAAATTACTTCCAATGATAAAAATTGGATTAAATGATAAAAATATATATTATTTTTATACACTAAAACCATTAAATAAGTTTATTTATCTATATTAATTATCTCAATGGAAATTTTTTCTTCCAATTAATATTTAGCCAATATTTACTATTCATCAAAACATGATAGTTAACAAAAAATATCCGAAAATTATCTTCATTAACATCTAATGCCCCTATATTATATAAGAAATATATTTTTTAAAAATAGAGAACATATAATGGTTTCAAAATATAAATTTAGAAAGGGTTTTCCATCAAAAGGCGTTACAACTCCATTTTTAGAAAAATAATTCCTTTTTAGAACAATTGAATTTGATATTATATCATATCCAAAATACATATAAGACTAATATAAAACATTTCATTGAATATATAACATATATTTATCATTAAATAAAAATAAATTAAGGGTGAAATGATTTTATAAACAAAATTATTCTCTTTTAAAAAGGTTTTGATAAAAACAAATCCATTATATTAAATTGGTTTTTATTTTCATTTCTAATATATTTTGTAACCAATGAGTCATTATTTAAACAAGTGTAAACTGCGTATCAAAATTTAGTTGATACTTTTAATTCCCTCTATTCAAATATCTTGGAATTTACTACAATTAAATATAATATTATTATTATTGTATTATTTTTCTGTATAACTCAATGTTCTGTGCAGCGTAAGATTTCAGAAAAACTTGTTGTTGTGTGTTGAGTATACTCTCAGAAAATGTGACCCCTTTAATATATAATTAATATCATGTTAATAAATGATAATAGAAATGTAAAAGTATTATTCTAAAAATAAATGGGTTGTTACATTATCAATGTTGATCATTGATGCCTATGATGTTGAGCATCTCATCATGGGAGAGAGGGTTTTAATGGAAGGTGGAATGATATTTTCGAAAACACCATTGGGAATGATCTCTTACCAATTTTTATCATTGAATTTGGTAGTGATGGAAGAGATCAAAAATATCACTCTTCCAACTATTTCGGAACAATTTCCAGATGACATTTTCGAAAACTTCTCAAGGTTACCACCTATAAGGGAAGTGGAGTTTATGATTGATCTATTTCCAAAGACCTATTTTTTCTCCCTTTAATCATATAGGATATAACAAACAATGTTATGGTAATTGATATTGAAGTTGTAGGAGATGGATGGAAAATGATTCTTTCATATATGTGCACCTCTATGGGTAGGACTATTCATGTTCATGAAGAAAGCATATTGAACTCTTTAGCTATGAGTTTATTATCGTAAGCATAACCAAGTTATGATAAAGAATTTATAACCACTACCATTTATTGATGATCTATTTGATCAATAGAAGAAATATCAGTGGTTCTCAAGGATTGACTTATGATCAGGATATAATCAATTTTGAGTTTGAAAGTAAGACATTCCAAAATAACCTTTTTTAAGAAGATATATCTACTAGGAATATATTGTATTGTATTTTAGTCGATTGAATGGCCCAATAGTCTTCATGGATTTTATAAGTCATATATTTCAATGATATCTAGACTCTTTCATTTTTCTGTTTGTTGGAAACTTCTTTTTGTTTTCAAAAACATGTTTTGAGCATTAGGATCACCTCGAAACAGTGTTAAAAATCATGAGAGATCAATTTTTGAATGCCAACTTATCAATGTAATATTTTTGTATACAAGCGGTACATTTTTTGGGTGATGTGATTTCTGAAAATGGCATCTCAGGGGATCATGAAAAGATAGAAGTAGTGATATTTGGGAAAATACTAAATAATTACTATGAGATACGATGTTTATTTTCCCAACTAGATATTATCGATGATTTACGCATGATTTCTCATTTATATCCCCACAAGTGATAGATTTGACAAGAAAAAGTGCTCCAATCAAAAGGACGAATTAATTCTACAATTCATTCCAAGAGATAAAAGTTCTTCACACATCAGCACCTATCTTGAAATTTCTAGAACCTGGAGAGGGGTATATGGTAAAATATGATTCTTCATGATCTTGGGAGGGATATGTTATCCTGTAATGATAACATGTTGGGTCATATTATTAATGATAGTTGAGAGTCCATGAGAAGAACTACCCAACACATGACATAGATTTAGGTGTAGTTGTAACGCCCCGACCCTAGTTACCCAGAGTCGGTGCATTATTACATAACATTGGCATGATCACAATAAAGATCAAATCTCGAAAGACAGATTGGTTTAGTAGCCTTGGAAACACTATATATATTCATAAGTTTTACATTACATCATAAAGTGAAAAACTATTACGACAACATAATGTCTCCATAGTCCACACTATTATCCCCTCATAATATCCCTGCTGGTCATTCATAACTTACTTCTTCACATCCTAGGAAAAATAAAACATAGAAAAGGGGTGAGCTCAAATGCCCAGTAAGGATAACAATATAGCGGAACATTCAAAAATAAGCATAAATATTTAAGGCAATGCATTACTAAAACAAAAGCCTTTTAAACTTGAACTTCAACATAGTATGGCAAAAGTAAAATGAAATAATTCCATTTACTTGTTCACATGGATATTCTACTAATCGAATAATCACATGCAATATCAATAACCACTTTCATAATGTTGGAATGCATAATGCTAAACTTTAATTTCTTTGTCAAGGCCTCGTCCCAAGACCTTGGGGCTATCTGTAACCGGAACCCAACCTGGAGTGCCTCTAATAACCGGACACCAACCCGGAGTGCCTCTAATAACCGAACACCAACCCGGAGTTCCTCTAATAACCGGAGACCAAACCAGAGTTCCTCTAATAACCAGAGACCAAACCGGAGGGCTTACTTTTACCGGTCCCCAACCCGTAACATACTTGTCTAACACATTCATCTGAATGAAAGGTTGAAATATAACATAAACATTCGGATTAAAAATAACTTATGAAATGTCAATAATTTAAAAAAAAACATGAGAGACATAAGAATAGCTTATCCACAGTCAAAAATATAACAAAACCTTTAATAAAATATGGATGTTTTGTATCATAATAAACCAACTTCAAATAATCTTAAAAGCCATCAAAGGATGTTGACATAGATGAAATCAAAATTCTTTTTAAAGAAATATCTATTTTTATTTTGAAATCATTTAAGATCCATATAAAATAAAACATTTTCTTTGAAAATATTATTATAAGCTTGTAAGGGAAGCTTTGACGATTTTATAACGGTGGTAAATAGCCGCACCCGCCGTATAAGTTAAAAAAACATTCTTACCTTAAATTTGTCAAAAAGGTTAAAAGTGCCTTGTTTGGAAAATGACGGAAAGATTCCTTTCGAAACACATAAGGGTATAAATGATTTTAACCCATATTCTTGTAAATAGTAAAAATGTTTTGAAATACATTATTAAGAAACATGGATGTGGATGATAAAGAGATCCCAGTAGATTATTACGTATAAACAACCTCGGATAATGAAGAGATTGTGAAATAACCCTTACCAATTTGGTAACTTATGAAACATACAACCCATGAAAAAGGTATCATACAATTAATATGTAAATACACATAAATTAGAGTGTATTACACAAAGAATATAATTATGGGCAGTACATACACCACACAAAAGGTGATAGTGGCAATATGGCATGAATCTCACGGGAATAAGGAGTGAGATGAAAACCCCTTACCTTGTACTTTTCCTTGGTTGGGGTAGGTTAACCTCCTGTATAATGGTGAAATAATTGTTACTAAATTATACAAGAATCATATACATTAATATGATATCATATATGATCTTTTAATATTGATTTGATAATAATATCTTAGTATTATCGTTGTTTCGGGTGTTAACTTACTTGTTTTCTTTTATATGTTTTGTTACGTAAGTCATGTTTGTAATGGATAGGTTGTATATTATTCATATCCAGAATGATATCAAGTCCTAAAACATCATTTTTAAATCATCAAATGATAATTATACTTGAATGGATACGATGGAGAATGAATCTCATCGCGTTCGTGGAGACGGTAGTCCGTACGTACGCACGAGCGACAATATCATTCTTTTGAAATAATATATAAATGGTTGTTATGTCATATATAAAGAATCATTAACATGTTATATTTATTATTTACATTAGTTACATATCATTATTATACCCATCCAAATAATAATATATTGAATAACAATTACACCACGACGTGGAGACGGTAAGCCGTACGTACGCACGTATGGTGACATGTTATTAAAAGGGTGGATAGAATACTGAATATTGTTGTACCATATTTATAATAACATCACAGTATATATATATGATACTGGAGTTATTATTTTAGAATGGTAATAACAAAGGAAGAAGAAGTGGAAGAAGAAAGGAACTTGGAAAAGGGTGGTGAAATCATTACCTCTTCTTCGGGTTCTTCCTTTTGATTTGATCAAAAGGGATCCTTAGGATGGCTTTCTGATCAAACTAAGTCCTCTAGGTTGTAGTGAGGGAAGTTGGGAGAGTATTTGGGTAGAGTTTTTCCGAACCAAAAGGTTTTGATGGTGTGAAGAAATGAGAAGGAGGAGTGCCCTTCTATGAGAGGGGTGAGGGGCACCTTTGGAAAAGCTAGAAATATTAGTTTATAATAAATTAATATTCGGTTTATAATGGCTCCAAAGTTGATTATTTAAATGTTAAGGTGGGTATGGATCGAAAAAAACTCAACCAATAGAATTTAGACAGGTTTGGGTACTTATATTAACCTTATCTTTAAGTATTAACTCTAAGTTAATTAGTTTCACTTTTACAATGTCTCTTTGTATTTTTATATAATATGGTTAATAAACTTACTATATACATCCAAGAGACCCCCAAGTGGTCCATTAATGATGAACCTATCATGATATAAGTCTCTTGGCCGAACTGTAGATTTTTAGGAATTTAATATCAATTAATAATATAATATTTTTTTAAGAACTCTTTTTTGTCAATTTTGACACTATTCAATAGTTGATTTTTGTGAAACTCATAAAAGATTGATTACTTCGAAAAAAGTCAATTAAATCAATCCTAATATATCATATTATCCTAGAAAATTAGTTTAATTCATTAAAAGTTTCATATTATATTTATTTGGGTATTTATAATATCAATTATTTTAATTTTTCACTATTAGAGTAATTAATTCATCATCATTGTGTCATAAATAAATTAAATTATTTAATGTCTAAAAATTATAAATAAAATATAATTATTTAGGAAATATTTTTATATTTATAATGAATATTTATAATCTAAAATCAAACATATATAACCCTATGTAAAAAAAAATTTCTAAAAGATATATGCTTGTGTCATTTTTGTATTCATTTTAACTTAATTAAAATAAAGTGTCCCTATCACCTACAAGTGGCACCATGGGGTCCCAAAATCGACCCAAACATGCCTATGGTCGAAAATGTATCAACCAATAAGGCTAGGACACATTTTAGGGTAATTTATTATTATTATAATATTATTTTTTAACCCTTATTTACCGGATTTACCCTTAACCATGGTAAATAAAATATTTACCGCAGTAATTATTCAAAATGTCTAAAAATAAAAGTTACCTATTTACACAATTTTAAAATCCTGAATCTAAATATGGAATCCATTTTTCTAAATTCAAAACACAGAAGTGGCAGAAATTAATTTAAAATTAATTCTCGTTGTCAAAACAAAAAGCGTGTTTTTAAGAGATAATAACTATCAAAAGACTGACACTTGTTTATGTTCGGTTTAATTGTAAAATTATGTCCAATGACCAACATTATATTAAATGGTAAAAATATATTCTAAATATACTTTAAAACCACTCAAATTCATAATTTATCACTATTAATTATTTTGATTAAAAAAGTTGTTTTTAATTAAAATTTAGTAATTTTCACTATTCATCAAAATATGAAAGTTATCCGAAAAGTACCAAAATTCCACCTTAGGCTAAATTCGATACTCCGAATCCAAAAATGATGTCCATTTTGAGAGATAAAATTTCTAAAATTTTAAAAGGTAGGTATTACTATTCATAACGGCTAGTTTGATTGGTTGTGGTGTGTTAGAACTTGAAGTTGCGTACAACACACGCTACTGTATTATTCAAAAGAAAGCATACCGTGGAAGCTTGGGATGTTTTATTTTAAATTTTTCGATGTCCCCCATTTAGTCAAAAAGTTTAAAATATTGTATTTAAAAATGTTTCACTATTAAAAGTTGATAAAAGTGCAATACTGAAAATGAATCTGTTCTTGCATTATGTCTAAGAAACTCATAATATGGATTCTAAAATTATAAGGATTATATAAAGTTTAAAATTTAGTTAATAATATTCATAACCTCTTTTGAATGGCTTTTTTTTTTGGTAAGTCATGGTGTGATTGAACTCGGTGTTGCGTGTAGTGCAAGTTATTGAATTATTTTGAAGAAATAACACACTATGAAATCTTGGGGTGTTACATTCTCCCCTCCTTCAATAAATTGCGTCCTCGCAATTTGAAATTGTTCTTCGAAAATAAAAGGTTGAAAATAGAAAATATATTTGTGGGAAAACCCACATCGGAAATTGGGTTACTAAACTTTAGTCTTAATATGAGGAAAAGAGAAATGAAAGGGTCGCCACCAAATTATGATCTCGATTAGGAGAACATTGGTGGCAATTAGAGACATATAATTGGAGGAAAAACGTAAATATTTATAGGTAGTGATTGAGGCCATCAATCACAAACAATTATAAAATTGAGGTCCTTAAACTCATCAATCTATGATGATTTGAAATACCATCGGTTCAACAAAACATAGGGTATTGGGATAACACATTTTTGATGTTTCAAAATATCTTAGTTGAAATCCCACATCGAAAAATGAATTAATGAGGCCTCTATTTAAAATAAAGAGTGGAAAGTATGAAGATTAACGAAAATAACACATACTAGGGTTCAATGTAGGAAAATATGGATATGGAAGAGAAATCTAACCATCAATTATCTGATGGAGAGTGGTAGAGAACATGGCTATGAAAAGGCCAACAATCCCAAAGCCATAAATTAGTGATGATTTAAGGTACCATCTAGGAAAACATTTTTGTTCTATGTTCCTTTTATTAATGTTGAGGAATTTATTTATGAGATTAGTTAATATCATAAGGAGATATACTTACTTTATAATTAGAGTTTTATACATTAATAAATTTCTATCACAAACTCATCTTTCACTCTAAAAGGTAATAGAACGTAAAAAATTTCTATTTATACTATTCATACAGGGTTCCAAAATAAATGAATTTATAATTCATCTACCAGATCTTTTAAAAAAAACTACATTATTTAATCCAGGACATCTCGTGGGCCAGTGGTAGGTGATACACCCTTGTCGCCCTTCGGTTGCGGGTTCAAGTCTCGCAGCCTTGCCGGACGCGACGGGTTGCCGCCCGACCTCCGGGTTGTCCTTTTATGGAAATCCAAAATAATCCAAACTAGAACTATCCAAAATACTTCTGTCCAAACTCACAATCCAACATTTATAAGGAAGGTAAACATAATGTAGATACTTTTTACCCCGTAATAGCATATGAATACCTTCATCATGTATTCTTTTAATACACTGAAACATCCTGAATTACCATATTTCTTATTGATTACATTCATGCTCCCTTATTCTATATAGAATGCTGGATATACTTCATCAATCCAAAAATGTTTTAAAACCCAACAATGATGGAATATACAAATCATTAATCAGTTCCAAGGTAGTCAAGAATATCCAATATAATTTATCCAAAACAATCATGTATTATTCCAAAATCACTACCTCAGTATCAGAACTATATTAGGGTTTATCATTCTCTCAACCATATATTTTCCAAAAATTTATCCTGCTATTGAGTCACTTTTCTTTATTCCACACAATCTCAAGTCCTTAATGAAATAGTATTGCAGTACAATCATTATATACTCCATAATTATTATAACAAGTATATTGTTGATACAACACTCAATTGACATAATCAACATAAGAACTCTAATCATTCCTCTTCATCTGTGGTAGAATCATAACTTTATTATTATCCAATAGCATCATTTGCGGCATAGTCTGATGACTGGGACATAGGTTCGCGTAGTGTCCAAACTCCTTGAAAATGAAGCATTGTACATTTGAAACCATTTTCTTACCCTTGCAGTCACGTACTTTGTGCCCTTTTCCTCCACACTTATAAAAAACTCTCATTCCTTTCAGGCAAGTTCCAGGGTGTTTCTTTCCACAGTTATCACATATGGGAAAATTCTTCTTTTCCCTCTTCCCTTTATCCATTTTTCTCTCTTCCATCCTTTTCTTCTCTTGCTTCCCTTCAAAGCCATAGGACTCAGTAAACTCTTTACTTATATTATCAACACATGATATTATTTCTTCATATGATGATAATACATGCGAGACTATTTCTCTTGTAAATTCTGGCTTAAGACCATAAAATATATGATCCTTATTTGTCTTTTTATCATGTGAATTTCTAGAGTTCTCATTCCTTCTACTGGGCGCCATTTCTAAACAATGGCATACATTAGATTAGTTTATGAATAACAATACCTAATCCCAAACTTGTAAAACACATAACATAAATTAAATAGTTTATGGATATAATCCATAATCATAAAAATGTCTCCTTTGAGGAAGTATATACTCATAAACCCTTCATAATTATTTGTAAAGAAAATGAGAGTTATCATAAGCATATCCCCCAGGAGTGTCGTAACCAAGAGTGCAGCAAGGCCCGTTGTCGTGCACCAGTTCTCGTTCGAGTCTAGCTCAAAGAGGTGTTTTCGGGTTTTACCCCTAGGTACATCTGTGCCAGAGCCGCCTCTACCTGCTCGTATCCAGACAGGGATGTATTGCTCGGAAAACTCACAAAATCTCTACAATACCAAAATTCTAGGAAGTTCTTCTATACTAATCCTCAAAATTCATCTTAAATCTATGTGCTCTAATCAGAGTTTATCTAAATCTAGCTTCCAAGGTTTGTACTAAACTTCCTCTGATACAAACTGTAACGCCCCGACCCTAGTTACCCAGAGTCGGTGCATTATTACATAACATTGGCATGATCACAAGAAAGATCAAATCTCGAAAGACCAATTGGTTTAGTAGCCTTGGAAACACTAGATATATTCATAAGTTTTACATTACATCATAAAGTGAAAAACTACTACGACAACATAATGTCTCCATAGTCCACACTATTATCCCCTCATAATATCCCTGCTGGTCATTCATAACTTACTTCTTCACATCCTGGGAAAAATAAAACATAGAAAAGGGGTGAGCTCAAATGCCCAGTAAGGATAACAATATATAGGAACATTCAAAAATAAGCATAAATATTTAAGGCAATGCATTACTAAAACAAAAGCCTTTTAAACTTGAACTTCAACATAGTATGGCAAAAAGTAAAATGAAATAATGCCATTTACTTGTTCACATGGATATTCTACTAATCGAATAATCACATGAAATATCAATAACCACTTTCATAATGTTGGAATGCATAATGCTAAACTTTAATTTCTTTGTCAAGGCCTCGTCCCAAGACCTTGGGGCTATCTGTAACCGGAACCCAACCCGGAGTGCCTCTAATAACCGGACACCAACCCGGAGTGCCTCTAATAACCGGACACCAACCCGGAGTTCCTCTAATAACCGGAGACCAAACCGGAGTTCCTCTAATAACCAGAGACCAAACCGGAGGGCTTACTTTTACCGGTCCCCAACCCGGAACATACTTGTCTAACACATTCATCTGAATGAAAGGTTGAAATATAACATAAACATTCGGATTAAAAATAACTTATGAAATGTAAATACTTTAAAAAAAACATGAGTGACATAAGAATAGCTTATCCACAGTCAAAAATATCACAAAACCTTTAATAAAATATGGATGTTTTGTATCATAATAAACCAACTTCAAATAAGCTTAAAAACCATCAAAGGATGTTGACATAGATGAAATCAAAATTCTTTTTAAAGAAATATCTCTTTTTATTTTTAAATAATTTAATATCCATATAAAATAAAACATTTTCTTTGAAAATATTCTTATAATCTTGTAAGGGAAGCTTTGACGATTTTATAACGGCGGTAAATAGCCGCACCCGCCGTATAAGTTAAAAAAAACATTCTTACCTTAAATTTGTCGAAAAGGTTAGAAGTGCCTTGTTTGGAAAAAGACGGAAAGATTCCTTTCGAAACACATAAGGGTATAAATGACTTTAACCCATATTCTTGTAAATATTAAAAATGTTTTGAAATACATTATTAAGAAACATGGATTTGGATGATAAAGAGATCCCAGTAGATTATTACGTATAAACAACCTCAGATAATGAAGAGATTGTGAAATAACCCTTACCAATTTGGTAACTTATGAAACATACAACCCATGAAAGAGGTATCATAAAATGAATATATAAATACACATAAATTAGAGTGTATTATACAAAGAATATAATTATGGGCAGTACATACACCACACAAAAGGTGATGGTGGCAATATGGCATGAATCTCACGGGAATAAGGAGTGAGATGAAAACCCCTTACCTTGTACTTTTCCTTGGTTGGGGTAGGTTAACCTCCTGTATAATGGTGAAATAATTGTTATTAAATTATACAAGAATCATATACATTAATATGATATCATATATGATCTTTTAATATTGATTTGATAATAATATCTTAGTATTATCATTGTTTCGGGTGTTAACTTACTTGTTTTCTTTTATATGTTTTGTTACGTAAGCCATGTTTGTAATGGATAGGTTGTATATTATTCATATCCATAATTATATCAAGTCCTAAAACATCATTTTTAAATCATCAAATGATAATTATACTTGAATGGATACGATGGAGAATGAATCTCATCACGTTCGTGGAGACGGTAGTCTGTACGTACGCACGAGCGACAATATCATTCTTTTGAAATAATATATAAATGGTTGTTATATCATATATACAGAATCATTAACATGTTATATTTATTATTTACATGAGTTACATATCATTATTATACCCATCCAAATAATAATATATTGAATAACAATTACACCACGACGTGGAGACGGTAAGTCGTACGTACGCACGTATGGTGACATTTATTCAAAGGGTGGATAGAATACTGAATATTGTTGTACCATATTTATAATAACATCACAGTATATATATGATACTGGAGTTATTATTTTATAATGGTAATAACAAAGGAAGAAGAAGTGGAAAAAGAAAGGAACTTGGAAAAGGGTGGTGAAATCATTACCTATTCTTCGGGTTCTTCCTTTTGATTTGATCAAAAGGGCTCCTTAGGTTGGCTTTATGATCAAACTAAGGCATCTATGTTGTAGTGAGGGAAGTTGGGAGAGTATTTGGGCAGAGGTTTTCCGAACCAAAAGGTTTTTAAGGTGTGAAGAAATGAGAAGGAGGAGTGCCCTTTTATAAGAGGGGTGAGGGGCACCTTTGGAAAAGCTAGAAATATTAGTTTATAATAAATTCATATTCGGTTTCTAATGGCTCAAAAGTTTATTATTTAAATTTTAATGTTGGGATGGGTCTAAAACAACTCAAAAAATAGAATTTATACAGGTTTGGGTACTTATATTAACCTTATCTTTAAGTATTAACTCTAAGTTAATTAGTTTCACTTTTACAATGTCTCTTTGTATTTTTATATAATATGGTTAATAAACATACTATATACATCCAAGAGACCCCCAAGTGGTCAATTAATGATGAACCTATCATTATATAAGTCTCTTGGCCGAACCTTAGATTTTTTGGAATTTAATATCAATTAATAATATAATATTTTTTTTAAGAACTCTTTTATGTCAATTTTAACACTATTCAATATTTGATTTTTTTAAAACTCATAACAGATTTATTACTTAGAAAAAAGTCAATTAAATAAATAATAATATATCATATTATCCTATAAAATTAGTTTAATTCATTAAAAGTTTCATATTATATTTATTTGGGTATTTATAATATCAATTATTTTAATTTTTCACTATTATAGTAATTAATTCATCATCATTGTGTCATAAATAAATTAAATTATTTAATGTCTAAAAATTATAAATAAAATATAATTATTTATGAAATATTTTTATATTTATAATGAATATTTATAATCTAAAATCAAACATATATAACCCTATGTAAAATTTTTTTTCTAAAAGATATATGCTTGTGTCATTTTTGTATTCATTTTAACTTAATTAAAATAAAGTGTCCCTATCACCTACAAGTGGAACCATGGGGTCCCAAAATCAACACAAGGATGCCTATGGTCGAACATTTATCAACCAATGAGGCTAGGACACGTTTTAGGGTAATTTAGTATTATTATAATATTATTTTTTAACCCTTATTTACCGGATTTACCCTTAACCATGGTAAATAAAATATTTACCGCAGTAATTATTCAAAATGTCTAAAAATAAAAGTTACCTATTTACACAATTTGAACATCATGATTCCAAATATGGAATCCATTTTTCTAAATTCAAAACACAGAAGTGGCAGAAATTAATTTAAAATTAATTCCCACTGTCAAAACAAAAAGCGTGTTTTTAAGAGATAATAACTATCAAAAGATTGACACTTGTTTATGTTCGGTTTAATTGTAAAATTATGTCCAATGACCAAAATTATATTAAATGGTAAAAATATATTCTAAATATACTTTAAAACCACTCAAATTCATAATTTATCACTATTAATTATTTTGATTAAAAAAGTTGTTTTTAATTAAAATTTAGTAATTTTCACTATTCATCAAAATATGAAAGTTATCCGAAAAGTACCAAAATTTCACCTTATGCTAAATTTGATACTCCGAATCCAAAAATGATGTCCATTTTGAGAGATAAAATTTCTAAAATTTTAAAAGGTAGGTATTACTATTCATAATGGCTAGTTTGATTGGTTGTGGTGTGTTAGAACTTGAAGTTGCGTACAACACATGCTACTGTATTATTCAAAGGAAAGTGTACCGTGAAGCTTGGGATGTTTCATTTTAAATTATTTGATGTCCCCCATTTAGTCAAAAAGTTTAAAATATTATATTTAAAAAGGTTTCACTATTAAAAGTTGATAAAAGTGCAATACTGAAAATGAATCTGTTCTTGCATTATGTCTAAGAAACTCATAATATGGATTCTAAAATTATAAGGATTATATAAAGTTTAAAATTTAGTTAATATTATTCATAACCTCTTTTGAATGGCTTTTTTTTGGTAAGTCATGGTGTGATTGAACTCGGTGTTGTGTGTAGTGCAAGTTGTTGAATTATTTTGAAGAAATAACACACTATGAAATCTTGGGGTGTTACAGAAGTTGTTAATGATTTAATGACATGGTATAATTATCTATTTAGTGAGAATTTTTTGTCACAGATCATAAAAGTTTGGAACAGATTTTCTCAAAATGGGATTTGAATATGAAGAATAGGAGACAGATCAAATATATCTCAATGTATGTCGTTGAAATGATGAATACATTGGAAATAGGGAATTTGTTGACTGAGGCATTAAGTATAATGTCATATTCTTAGATGGTGGAAGAGAATTATGAATAATGGTAGTTGATTTCTTCCTTAGTCGAGATAAATGTTAAAAGTGAAGACCAAAGTGAAATTGTGGTATATATTTCCGCTACACCTATTCCTAATTTTGTAATGGTTGTTAAAGAGGCACCAACATCTAATATATAATTCATGGGTATGAGGTCAAAACCCAAAGGTGAGGAGACCATTTGAGGATAGTAACTCAATGGGATTGTCATGATGTTGTTCCTAGATCAGATAGTTGTACACATGGCATGTCAGGAAAAAATTCTTCTTTCTTAACACAATTTGAAATGGTCTGTACATCCAGGTTAAAAAAATTTGTATAAGGCGATGAAGGTGTAGTTTTGGGGGAGCAGTATGAAACGGAATGTTTTGGAGTTCATTTGGATGTTCGTAATTTTTCATAAAGTTAAGTAATAACATCAAAAACCACTGGGTATGTTACATTAATTACTTATATTATTGTGGAAATGGATGCCAATAACAATAGATTTTCTTATTAGTCATCCAAGAAAAATATAGAAGAATTATTCCATATGAGTGATTTTGGATCAGTATACCATGTAGAACCATTCCATTCCAATTAATGAGACTCATATGGTGGATGATATGTCCAAAATCAAAATCCAAGAAGAAGTAAAGATACTTGGCATACCAGTTTCAATAATCTCAAATTGAGATCAGAGTATAAAATCTCATTTCTGAAAATCTATATAGAAATCCCTATAAACTCAGTTGACTATGAGTATGACATATCAACCTCAGAAAAAAAGGAAATCCAAGAGAATGATATAGACGTTCTTATATAAGTTTAGGGGTTGTGTAATTTATTTTGGTGTCCCCTGGTAGGATCGTCTGCCCTTATTGGAGTTCTCATATAATAATAACTATAAGGACTTGATACATATGGCTATGTTTGATGAATTATATGGGCATCATTGTAATTCTCCACTGTGCGGGGTGGAAACCGGTGAGACATCACTAGTTGGGCATACTCTTTTCCATTAAATGTAAGAGAAGATTCAATTTATCCTAAATAGGATGGAGATGGATTAGAGAAGTCTGAAATCTTATTAAGGTCATCTCTGATGGCTTCTATCACTTTCCCATGAGAGATCATGGGTTCTTAAAGATCTCTAAAAGACATGGAAATTGTTGTTTTGGGAAGTAAAGAAGGTTATATCCAAGTTACATAGGCCCTTTTGAGAAACTGAAAATGGTTGTAGAGGTGGTATATCATTTGGAATTACAACCATGATTCAATTTGGTGCACAGTGTGTTTCAGGTATCTCAGTTGAAAAAATATTCATCCTGAACTAGACCATTTGATCCTATGGGATCACAAGAACCTTGAGCTAGATTCATTATAGGAACATATCTCGGTGTGGATTTTGATTAGTAAAGAGTATGTCTAGGAGAAAAATAATTTGTTTAGTTTGTGTTTTATAGTAACATTATTAGATTACTGAAGATACATGGGAGCATGAGATGGAAAAGACTGAGGAATTGATAATCACTTTAAAGAAATTAGTGGCTTTAAATTTTTTTTAACAGAATAACTAATGATGGGGAGAATTTAGTACCCCTAATTTCTGGTATGGGGCCCTTAGTTGATGACTTTTTTTTATTTATAATGGGTTATGGTGATGGTTGGGAGAGCGTGGAAGGCACTGGATGTTTATTGGGGAAAAAGGTGTGGTTCACATTATGTGCAAAGGATGTCCAAACCAAGTAGTCCACATAGGTGAAACCGTGCATAGTTTTGATATTGGGATAGTAGTCCATGCATAGTCTACACACAGTTTTCCTATCCATGTGGAGATACAATGAACATAGGTCAAAACTGGTATCTGTTATTTTGGAGCATTATTGTTTTTTCATTAATTGCATGGTTTTGGCCTCAAAAAATTCCCTAATTATATATTTCATTTCCTTAGAGGATATAGAACATTTCCCACAAAAATAGATGTCATCCCAGATCCCTCTCCTGGTGATTCCTAAAACGATTCTCAAGATTTGAGCCTGATCTTATGGATTATTGTCTTGTTTTCTTAGATATCCTTCTTTTATATTATTGTTTTCATTGATATATACCCAATGTTAAAAGATATAAGAATTAAACCATATAATTAAGTTATATCTGGGGGTTTTATTGATATCATGGGAGATTGATGCCAGTTTCTTTAAATCCTGACCAGATTCTTTTGGTATCTCTTCATTATTCGCTATTCCTGTCTTGTTCTTTAGATATACCTAGATATCCTTCTCTGATACTCTTTAATTTTCATATTTATGCCTATTGTGGATATATATATGTTGGGAAAGATAAATAATTTGAATATTGGTCTTTATATTCCTAGGAGAATAGATCTAGGGCCAGTTCATGGAAAATCAACCGGGCTTCTTATGTATTCTTTACCCGTTGTTAGGTTTCATCCAAACCATCAAGGTAGGTCTCCTTATTATCATATCTATTTTCTATAATTTATTGAATTAGTTTCAATTTTTTTTATATTAATGTAAATTGATTGTGAAATCATGGTTTAATTCTTGGAAGAAATCTCTTTACTGGTGATCTACCGTTTTTGGGGAAATTGTTAATCCTCGGTGAATTGTTTAGAAAATCATATTGGATTCATGAATTTAAAAATAATTATGTTAAATTATGGATTTTCAAGAATCCCATAGGGTTATTGGGAATGGTTTTTTTAATAAAAATGGTGCTTTATTAAAATGTCTTAGTTTTTTATTGTTTTTAATGGAAACAGGTTTAAATAAAAAAGGAAATTATATTGAAAAGACTGTTTTTCGCATGATCCATGGGATATTGTTGTGTGAGTTTATATTTTATATCTCTGGATTGAATGAAATATGATCTTATTCTCAGTTACAAAGGTCAAATGGAACATGGGGATTAATTACAATTTGATGACTTGGTATATCAATGAGAATCCACTCATGAGTATGGAACTGTCATAATATAGTACGCATGAATGGTTGTATGGGTGTGTGGAATGGTTATAGTATGCCAAAAATGATATTTTGAAATTCTATCAAGGATCTGTTACTTTTTATGAAATTATAGCTTGATGTAAAAATTATATTTCATTCCCCTTGTATAATTTTTGTTGCAAATGGATTTAGAACTTGTTATTATTTAGTTATAAACTATTTGGGAAATTGTTTTGAATAAACTATTTTATATTAATGTTGTTAAATCTTCTATCATAGTGGCATGAGTAGGGAATTCATTTTTCAAAGCCTTCTGACTTTTATATCACCATAGCTTTGGAACATTGGTGCTATTATCAATGTTATCATTCAGGATAGGGGAAAAAGTAACATATCCAATGTTTTAGAACTACTTCATGATATATGGTATGTTTGTGAACTTGGACCATGGAGCACGTGATTCCTAGAGTGTTGTGGTCTTCTAGAATCCATTTGTTGGTTTCCTCATGTTTCATTGTTATTTGTTTATACTTCCAATGATGCCCATATTTTAGTTGTTTTTATATAAATAAAGTAGTTGAGTTTTCAGGTTTTTAGTCACACATCATATAGTTAGTATTTTGGTTATTGTTTTATTTATTAAATGTTAAATTGTCCCCCACTCATATTTGAATCCCTTGGGAATTCATTTATGACCTTAGACATATTTGGTATGTCTTTTAAGGCCAAGTAATAATTTGATGTATTCTCAAGAAAATGAGTATAAGTGGGTCATTACAAATATGTTCCTATTAAACATTGACAGCAAATTTAAATACAATTTATCCCTATATATAAATTATATGAAAATGCAGTTTTGAATTAAAATACAGTTTTCTTCACTTTTAATTAAAAAAAATTATTCTTAGAAAAATTCCAAAAATTATCCAATACCTATTTTCAAAAATATAAATTAAAAAATGATGTTTATTTTATGAAAATAAATTTTAAAATATTTTTAAAATTAAAATTATTGATTTTCTCAGACATGAAAATTAATTTATTTGAAAAACATATTATTTTTAAACATATAAGGGCTTTTCCAAAAATTATATCTTTCAATATCAATATATTTTATTTATATAATACCTTTATAAAAAATTATTTAAAAGATAGTATTCAAAAATCATATTACTATGATTAATGGGTAGATTATAATTTTCATTTAAATAATTATAAAAATAAAAATACATTTCATAGAAACTTACTATTGTGTGAAACATATTCCAGGTAGTTGATGTGTGATGTGTACAACAAGTCAGTGTTGCAAGAAGGGAAAGAAAAAAATTATGTTTCGGGTAGTGAAAAATTATATTGGTTTTTCATATAACACTAGCTAAACATAGTTCATTGATATAAAGTAAACTATTATCTGTGTTATGTGAAATGAAAAAATTGTAAAGGTTAAATTATTAAGAAATATAATAATTCACTAAATCTAAGGATGATACAATTTGATTATGTATGTTTCTAGTCATTGAGAATAAAAATATATTCCTTACATTTTAATTTTGCTTATATTACATATTTTCTAGATTGGAATAAGTTCCAACATCCTCATCAAGAAATTTTTTATCTCTAGTCTTTATTATAAAATTATGTACTCGTATTTTGATCAAAAAAGTAATAATAAATTTACCTTTTAAGCATTTTTATTCAGCACCATAAAAAATTTTTGGTCTATTTTGATTTATATCATCTATTGATCTGATTTTAATTCCATCAATATTTTAAATTAGATACAAAAATTCAATTCTTCATTATAGTTTGGTGTATCAAGTATTCATAAAGAAAATATTTATAACAAAATTTAACTAACATGAAGAAGTAAAAAAAATATTTTATTCAAGTATATGGGAACTATAACCCTTATCCAATACCAATTGTTGGATAATAATTTATATGGAGATATAAATATTAAAGAGGGGGTCAATTGGGCTTTAAAAATTTATGGTCATAATTATAAAAGAATCATAGTTTAAAAGGATAAAAAATTGAATTAAAACCCTATTTTGTATTGAAACGATTATCAAACATTAACCATGGGTCCAATAATAAAATTATTATAATCATATATTTTATGATATGTAATTATCCAAGTCAAAATAAGAAATTGATTGTTTCTTAACAGCTTATAGAATCATAATATGTAATTAGTGGTATTATAATCATAGTTTAATCATATTCATAATAGAAATTGATTTAATTAATGTATAAAAAATAATATCATAATCATGAAGGATAAAATACATCATAGTAATATGAGACATATCATAATCGAGATTTTATATGATAAAATAATTTTAAAAAGAAATGTGAATATATAATTTATCACTTTTCTATTTTATTCAGTGAAAAATATAAACTTCAATTAAATTAGAAATAAAAATTTTAACACTCGTTTTAAACCAAAGATAATTTTTTCTTATGAACAAGGATAAATGTATATTGTTTTATAATTACATGAAATATTGTATTTACCTTACCAGTGAAGTACCTTGATTTGATGATTGGTCATTATTTCAATCCCTATGAGCCCTCAATATGATGATTAATTTATGCCACACTATCTGTGTGTTCCCTCAATCAGTATAATGATTAGTATATATGTCTTCATAGACTTATAATTCCTCATCGTATTCAAAAAATTAGATGTATCGAGTACTAAAAATGAATCTAAAATTATTACAGTGACTAAGAACAATATTTCAACATTCATAATATTATTATCTCACTGGAAAATGAAATTTATAAATGAAAAAGATCATCTACAAACTCTTCAAACGAACAGGTATTTATAATAACATCCCCAACAATTATATTTCCTTCCCAATGTTCATATTTATCATATTTTTTCATAATGAATATGAATCTTATGAAATGTAAATATGGAATAACCAAAGATCTTATGTCATATTGACATAGGAAATTTTTAGAGTAAAATATGTTAATTTCTTTTGAAATCATTTTTCCATATTTATATTATATATAAATGGTTAGTCTCATGGAACCACTTAAAACTGTAAATATTATTATCATAATTGGGATTTTTGTGATTTATTCGATATAGATGTCAGTATGATGATGAATAAATTGTTATTTCAAAAGAATGAACAGAGTCTTACGTTTATTCGATTAAAAATTAGAGTTCCAATATATTGAGTTCATTCCCATTATGATTATCATATATTAGAAACATGTATTGATATATCCTAATACTTTTGAACCTATTCTAAATATAATAATATAGTTTTCTTCTAAAAAACTAGTAAAAATTTTAGACAAATAATTTTAGTACAACATATACCAATGATTATTTTATTTCAAAAATAATTAATTTAAAAGACATAATGAATATTTTTACTCCACAATATTCACAAATATATTAGATGGAATAATAATGAACATGACGAACATGACTCTTTTGACTTCATGGTTCCATTTGTAAAATAAATATCATGTTTTTATCTGGTTTACCAATAATAATAATCTATATCTTCCATAGGGAATCCATTAGTTGTATTTTTTAACAATGTAGAAAACTAACCATTGACTAAGGGAATCTGGGATTGGGATAATTACAATGTGTATTAGATTAAGCAGGTAGAAAAATTAGGAAATATATTTAGGAAAACATTGATCATAGAACATATCCTTGTAATAGACATTAATGATAAGTATATATAAACATTATAATTTTCTATTAAGAAAGATAATATTATGATTTTCCAAGAAATTTATTCCTTTCTGGAAACATAAATTTGATGTTGTTTTGGAATAGATGTACCTTATGGTACTTAATTCAAAAATTGTGCATCAAATTTGAAATAATCATCAACCAGTTCATGAAATTGGGTTATACCAAGCACCATGTTTTTTACTCCATTGGATATACCTTGGGTAATTATATTTTTATTTAAGAATCATTATGAAGTATATGAATTGATATAGACCATGAATGGAATATGATTCAACTTATGGTTTATTATACTGAAAATATTGTGTCTTGATTTAAAAATCTTATAAATTATTTTTTAGTATTATGCGGATTTCCAAATATATTATAAATGAATAAACTATATTTTTTTATTTTAGTCCATTAATGGATCTAAATGAAACAAGGTTACAATTTTATGCTATTGAAATTATTTGGATAAAAAACATAGTCGAATGTCCTGTAGGTTGAATGATATTGTGGTTTTGACTTATTTTTTCTAGAATATTTAATTAACAACACTTACCATAACCAACTATATTAGTCAAAAATTATGATAATGGTAGTGTTCACTGAGGTATTGTGTGGTGGAGACCATGGATGAATGAAGACTTAGATTCTTATTTGTTGAGTATGTGGGAATAAACATCCAAATTAATGACTTACTCGATCTACAATATTAGTTTGTGTGTGAAAAAATAATAGAAAAAATTTAGTTACTATGTAAAAAATGAAATGTTTTGTTTATGTAATGGTTAAGAATAATGGTCTTCCAAAGGAAGTATTGATGGTTTAATGGATTAAATGAGGAATGTAATGGAAAAATAAAAATTTATGTAATTGAGGGAAATATTGTGAATATAATCATAAAGGTTTTATGTGTAATAGTCATATTGTTGATGACATAGATACTACAAATGACATAGGGATGGAATGATGTTTTATGGAATTGGGTGGTTTGGAATAGTTAATGGGTTAATAATTATGTATAATGATTAATGTTTTTCTATATTTTCTTTCAATACATTTGTTGGGTGAATTATTTTATAAACGAGATTCAATATGGATTTGAAGACAACTGTTGAATATTGTAAAGAAATTTGATTTAGTAGAATGTTTATATTTTGGTAAAACACATGATTTAATGAAGATAACACTTATTATATGCTCTATGTTGACATAATAATCGTAATAGATTATTATAGAATAATATTTTTTAAATTGAAATGGGTTACTAATTTATTGGTTTATGATATTTTTATAGAGTATACCCTATATTTGGATATATGGAATATAATAAAAAAATTGTAATAACTCGACCCCAGTTACCTAGATTCGGTACATTATTACATATCATTGGCATGATCATAAGTGATTAAGTCTTGAAGGACTGATCTGTTTAGCAGTATTGGAAAATAGATTATATACATGAATGTTACATTACATTATAGAATGAAAAAAAAAACAAAAAACAATTTTCTCCATTGACCACATTCATATCACTTAGATTATCCCTCTAGGTCAGTCATAAAATACTTTTTCGCATCCTGTAAAAAATAAAATGTAGAAAGGGGTGAGATCAAATGCTCGGTAAGGATAACAATATACCAGAAACTTTTATAAATAAGAATGAACATTTAAAGAAATTTATAAACTAAATCAAAATAATTTTAAACTTAAACTTCAGCATCATATGGCAATGATAAATCCAATAATTCCATTTACATATTCCCATGGATATTTTACTAGTCGAATAATCACATGTAATATCAATAGCTAATTTCATAATGATAGAATGCATAATTCAAAACTTCATAATCACATAGTCAAGGCCTTGTTCCAAGACTACAAATAATATTTTTGAAAGGCCTTGTGACAAGACAGTAGTTTGTCTCATGAGACCTACATATGCATCAAGGAGCTTTAGCTGGCTCCACCCTTCAGTTACTAAGTCTAATGCATTCCACATATGAAAGTTTTTAAACATAACATAAACATTCTTATTAAAACTAGAATATGAATTGTTAATACATTAACCATAAACCATGAATAGTATAAAAATATCACATCCATAGTAATACATATCATTACTCATTTAATAATATATGGATATTATTATAATAATTCAACCTCAATCAAGAATAATATCCAATAAAGGATGTTGACATAGTTGAAAATAATCAGTAAAACTCTTTCAGAGAAATATCGTTTTTTCATGAAAAAAATTTAAATGTCACACATTTTATAAAGGATGTAATTCAATAGTTATTTTTAAATCAAAGTGTCCCATAACACTTTGAAAATTTCTAAATGAATTATCATTTTAAAACAGTTATTTCTATATAAATAAATACTTAATATCATTTTAAAAACATGATCATTGATGAGAAAGGATTAGAAGAATAAATCATTAAAACATTTAAAATGATATTTTAGTTAAAGTGTACCTTAAAAAATCCTTTAAAAAACAAATATTATGAAACATAGACAAGGATAATAAATATGTCCCAGTAAAAACATACAAGTAAACAATCTCGGATTATAATGAGATTGAGGAATTAGCCCTTACCTTGCACTTTCCTTTGGTCAAGGGTATATTTATACTCTAATATAATGACCATAGTAAGTTATTAAATTATACCAGAATATTATTCATATTTATTATATGATACATGATTCATTTATGAATTTATACTACCGATTTAATAATTATTTTCATTTTAAATTAACATTTTCGGTAATAATCTCTTTCATTGTAGTACATGTTTTAACATGTTATTCTAGATCATATCATTTTGATAATGACTTAAATAATTCTAGAATATAAACTTTTATTTATATATCATATATATTTAGAATATAAATATTTATAATTGATATATATATGAAATGGAAGGCACCGTTTATGTAGACGGTAGGCCGTACGTACGCATAAATGTGGTTTCCGTTTTCATATCGTATTGAACGAATGTAAGTGAATTAGATATATGTAAGTACATATATATATATATATATATTTCCCGTATCATTATTATTTCATATATTAAATACTTATTAATAATATATATTTTTAAAATCATCATTTAATGGTGAACATGGGAATGAATCTCATCGCATCATGGAGACGGTAATCCGTACGTACGTATGAGCCACAATATAATTATATTGATGGTGAAATCATATATAATTGGATGGTATATAATATATAAATAATAATTAACATGTTATATTTATTATTTAAATCAGTTATACTCATTATTATACACATCCAAATAATGATGTGTTTGAATAATAAACTATACCACGACGTGGAGACGGTACACCGTACATTCACAGGTATGGTTACTTGGTCATTTATAGGATGGATAGAATAATGAATATGGTTTTACTAAATTTATAATAACATCACAGTGTGTAGAAGTTACTAGGGATATTTTTTTTGAATGGAAACAACAATGAAATAGGAAATGAAAGAAGAAATTAACTTGAAAGAGGGTGGTAAAATTATTACCTCTTCTTGGGGTGTTTCCTTTTGAGATGATCAAAATGGCTCTGTAGGTTTGCTTCCATATCCATGAAATACCTCTAGGTTGAAGGGATTACAGTAGAGATGATTTTTGGGTAGGGTTTGGCCGAGACAAATGGCTTTGAAAGTTTGAAATTATGAGAAGGGGAACTGCCCTTTTATAAGAGGGGAGAGGGTCACTTTAGGAAAAATTAAATATTAATTTATTATAAAATCATATTCAATATATAATGGCTCCAAATGAATTTATTTAGAGAATATGGTGGTTATGGGTAGAAATAATCTCAACCAATATGTCATAGAAAAGTTTAGTTTTCCATTTTAACCATATATTTTAGATTTTACTCTTAGATAAATAGTTTAACTTTTACCGTGACTTCTTGTATTCTTACACTATATGGTCATTAAACATATAGTAAAATTCCAAAAGAACCTCATTTATTTCATTAATGACATATATAATATTATTTAATCCCTTTGTCCAAAACATAGATTTTTAGAAATATTATATCCTCCAATAATATAGAATTTGTTCTAAAAACTAATTTATGCCAATTTTGAAACTATTTTGTATTTTGTTTTTTTGAATGTCATTACAACCATATCAAGTAGATAAAATTTTATCTAATAAACCCTAACATGTAATATTAACCTATAATATCAGTGGAAGCAATTAGAAGTATCAATTTACAATTATTTAGATATTTATAATATCAATTATATTAATATTTCATTAAAAAGGTAATTACTGCATCATCATTATGTCATAAATAAATTAAATTATTTAATGTCTAAAAATTATAAATAAAAAACCATTATGTAAGAAATATTTTTCTATTTATATTGAATATTTATAGTCTAATTTATATTGTGTGTATCCCTATATAAAAAATGGATTAGTTATTTATCATTGAATTTAACACTTTTAACTGTTTTTTAAATAAAATAATAATAAATGTCAAAATCTAATACAAGTGGAACAAACAGGATCATATTTTAGTCCTAAGGATGGTTTTGGTCGAATTATACTTATCCAATAAAATTAGGACATGTTTTAGGATAATTATAATATCATTTTTACCTTTAATTACCAAATTTACTTTTAACCGCAGAAAATAAGTAAAAAGTTACTATTCATAAAAAAATATTTTCATTTTATTGAACCCCATTTTAATTACGGATGTCCATCATTTCTCTGGAGTTTTTTATATTCAACTCACAAAAGTGATAAAATTATCTTTTATTCAAATTTGCAAATGCTCCTAGAAGGTGGGTAAAAAAACGATAAAAAGTTCAATAAAATTTTATACATGTAATTTTATTATAAAATTACTATAATGGTTTACATTGAACAAATATAGTTATTATATATCCATTTTTACATTAAATATATTTAAATAAAATTAATATTTACTTAAATAAAAAGTCGGTAATAAATAATAATGTAGTGTTTTTCACTATTCATAAAAAATTGAATGTTTTTAGAAAAATACAAAAACCTTAACATATGATAATGTTGATGTTATGAATTAAAAATGGAAATCAATTTCACCAAATTTTAATCATAGAATTTGTGTTTATAAATTTAAAATTAATTCCCATTGTCAAAACTAAAAAACGGGATATTAAAAAAGTAAAAACTATGAATAGATTGACATTGTTTTTGTCAAATTTAAATGTGAAATTACATATAAAGACCTAAATTGTATTTAATGATAAAAATATAATCTAATTATTCTTAAAAATCATCCAAATTCATAATTTAACACTGTAAATTATTTTCATTAAAATAGTTGTTTTCAATTAAAACATATTATTTTGCAGTATTCTTCAAAATATGAAAGTAATAAGAAAAGTACCAACAATTTTTCCAAATTATATTTTTATGTCCCTCTTATAAAGAAGAATTAAATTTCATTAAAATTAATATATGAAAGTGACAAATATTGGTTTTAAAAAGAGTTCTCCCTTAAATGGCGGTAAAATTGCATTTTTTTTTAAAATTATTCTTTTATCTAAAAAAGGAATTTCTTCATATATTATGTCTATGAAACACATAATATGGATGTTAATATTATATATAGTATATAAGATACAAAATTCAGTAGATACTATTCCTAACTGCTTTTTGAATGGCTAGTTTGGAAAGTTGTGGTGCGATAGAACTCGGTGTTACGTGTAGTGCAAGCTATATAATTACTTTAATGAGATAACGTGCAATGAAATATTGGGGTGTAACATTCTCCCCTCATTCAATAAATTTAATTCTCAATCAAAAATAAAATGTTAGAAATAGAAAATTAACTTTGTGGAAAACATGCAAAAAAATTGGGTTAATAAAATTTATTCTTAATAAGAGGGAATGTGAATAAAAAATTCACCACCAAATTATGATCTCGATTAAGATAACATTAGTGGAAATTAAAGACACATAATTGGAGGAAAAACATATATATTTATAGGGAGTGATTGAGTTCACCAATCATTAATAACTGGAAAAAATTGAGGTCCCCAAAGCCATCAATCTAAGATGATTTAAAATATCATTAGTTATACAAAACAGAAGGTATTAGGATAGCACATTTTTGGTTTTAATACCCCTTACCTAATGTTTATGAAATTATTTATTCATAGAATAATAACAAATAATATACTTGATAAGTAAAGTTTCATCCTTTAACTAATTCCTAGCACAAACTCATCTTTCACTCCAAAAGATAATAGAATTCCAAAATATTCTATTTATCCTAATAATATAGGGTTACAAAAATAATAGATTTATAATTCATTTTTAAGGCTATTTAAAAAAACTACATTATAAAAACTAGGACAGCACATATTCTAGTGGTAGGTAATCCACCCTTTTCTCCCTTCGGTTGCAGGTTTAAGTCTTGCAGCCTTGCCGGACGTGACAGTTTGTCGCCCAACCCCCGGGTTGTCCTTTTTATGACAATCCAAAAATAATCTCAAGAAATTATTTAACATGAAAAAAAGTTTCCAATGTCAAACTTAATCTATTCCAACGTTTAGAATTATCCAAAATACTTCTGTCCATACTCATAATCCAAAATTTTTAAGGAAGGTAAACACAATGAAGATCCTTTTTTTCATGTAATAACATGTGAATACCTTCATCATGTATTCTTTTAAAACACTATAACACTATGAATTACCGTAAAATATTATTTATTTCATTCAAGCTCCCTTGTTCCATATAGAATACTAGATATAATCCTTCTATCCAAAAATGTTGTAAACTCCAACAATGATGGAATATACAAATCATTAATCAGTTTCATGGTAGTCAATAATATCCAATATAATTTATCCAAATAGATCATATATTATTCCAAACTCACTTTCTCAGTATCAAAACCATATTATGGTTTATCTTTCTCTCAACCATATATTTTCCAAAAAAAATTAACCTGCTATTGAGTTCCTTTTATAGGTTCCACACAACCTCAACTCCTTAATGAAATAGTACTATAGTATAATCCTTTTATACTCTATAATTATTATAACATGTACATCATTAATACAATACTCAAATGACATAATACATTAATAACATTATAAGAAATATAATCATTCCACTTCATCTTTAGTAGTATCATAACATGATAATTATCCAATAGCATCATTTTTGGAATACACTGATGATTTTACATTTCTTCTTTAAGGGTCCCAACTCCTTGCAGATGAATCATTGTACATTTGAGACCATTTTCATACCCTTTCAATTATGTACTTCGTGTCCTTTTTCTCCACACTTATAACAAACTCTCATTTCCTTCATGAATTTACTAAGGTTATTCTTTCCACAGTTATCTGATATGGGAAAATTCTTCATTCCCCTATGCCCTTTATCTATCCTTTTCTCTTTTATCCTTTTCTTCTCTTGCTTCCCTTAAAATCCATATGACATATAGAATTATTTACATAACTTGTTAACACATGATACTATTTCATAATAAGATGAGTATACGTGGGATATTATTTTAATTTTAAATGCTGGCTTAATACCATGAAAGATATGATCCTTATTAATCTTTTGATCATGCGTATTACTGGAATTATCATTCCTTATTCTAGGTACCATTTCTAATCAATGGAATACAGTTTGTTAGTTTGTGAATTAGATTGCAGAATTCCAAACACATAAAATAACTGACATAAACAGAGAAGATTATGCATATAATCTAAAATCATAAAATGCTTTCATTAAGGAAGTATTTACTCTTAAATCCATCATAATGGCTTGTAATGAAAATGTGAATTATCCTAAGTATATCCCCCGAGAGTGTCATAACAAAGAGTGCATCAAGGCCCGTTGTCATGTACCCAGATACCCCGAGTCAAGCCCAAAACTTCTTATTGTTGTTTTCACTCCTAGGTACATCTATGCAAGACCCATATCTACCTACTCGTATCCAAATAGGTATGTATTGCTTAAAAATACACAAAATATCTACATTACCAAAATTCTAGGAATTTCTTCTATTCTAATCTTAAAATTCTATCTTAGGGTAATGTTCTCTGATAAGAGTTTATCAAAATCTTTTTCCAAGGTTGTTTATAAACTTCATCGGATACCAACTATAATGCCCCAACCCCATTTACCTAGAGTTGGTACATTATTACATAACATTGGCATGATCACAACGGATCATGTCCTGTGGAACGATCATTTTAGTAGTCTGGGAAAATATATTACATACTAGAACATTATATTACATTATAAAATGAAAAAACCACAAAATTGTCTCCATTGACCAGATTCATATACCTAATATTATCCATGTAGGCCATTCATAATATACATTTTCCCATCTTGGAAAAAATATAACATAGAAATGGGTGACCTCAGATTCTCATTAAGGATATCAATATAGTGGAATCATTCATAAATAATCATAAACATTTAAAGAAATGAATAAAACTGAAATAAAAGCCTTTTAATCATAAACATCATCATAATATGGAAAATATAAATCAATCAATTCCATTTACATATTCACATGGATATTATACTAGTCGAATAATCACATGTAATATCAATAGCTAATTTCATAATGACTGAATTCATAAGGCCAAACTTCATAACCACAAACTCAAGTCCTTGTGCCAAGAATACATATAAGATTTTGTCATGGCCCTATGCCAAGACAGTATTTTTTCTGATGAGACATACCGATGCATTGAAGAGCTATAGTGGGATCTACCTGTCACTTACTCATTCCAATTCATTCCCTATATGAAAAGGTTAAAACATAACATAAACATTTGAATTAAAAATAGTATACAAAATTTTAATACATTAACCATATACCATGAATAGTATAAAAATAGAACATACATAGTGAAACATATCACAACTCATTCAATACAATATTGAATATTTTATTATAATAAATCATCCTTGATCATGAATAATATCCACTAAAGGATGTTGACATAGTAGAAAATGATCTGTAAAACTATTAGAGAGAAATATAATTTTTATGAAATAGTTTTAAAAGTCACACAATCTATAAAAGAATTCATCTAAAAGATACATTTTAATCAATGTTTCCCATACCACATTGAATTTTTTTAAATTAATTACCATTTTCAAACGTTCATGGCAATATAAATAAATCCTTAAAATCATTATGAAGACATGGGAATTAATGACAACGGTTTAGAAGAATTACTCTTTAAAACATTTAAAATGATTTTTTATTTAAATATTCCATTAAATAAATCATTTTGAAACCCCTTTTATTAAACATGTAAATGGAAAATAAATATTCCCCAATAAAAACATACACATAAACAATCTCAGATAATAATGAGATTGTGAAATTAACCCTTACCATGCACTTTCCTTTGGTCGAGGGTATGTTTATCCTTTGATAGAATGACCATACTATGTTATAAAATTATACCAGAACCATATTCATATTTATTATATAATACATGATTCATTTATCACTTTATATTACCCATTTAATAAGTATTTTCATGCAAAATTAACATTTTGGGTAATAATGGATTTCTTTATCGCACATGTTTTAACATGTTATTCTTGATCAAATCATTTAGATAATGATTTAAATACTTACAGAATATAATACATGATTTATATATCATATATATTTAGTACATAAATATTTATAATAAATAGATATATTAAATGGAAGGCACTGTTTATGGAGATTGTAGGTCGTACGTATGCATAAACATTGTTTCTACTTTCATATAATATTGAATGAATGTAATTGAATTAGATATATGTAAGTAAATATATATATATATATAAATATATATCCAGTATCATTATTATGTCATATATTAAATACTTTTTAATAATGTATATTTTTATAATCATCTGTGAATGGTGAACGTGGGAATGAATCTCATCTCATCGTGGAGACGGTAATCCGTATGTACCCAAGAGTGACAATATCATTATATTGATGGTGAAATCGTATGTAATTTGATTCTATATCATTTAAATAGAATCATTAAAAAGTTATATTTGTTATTTAAATCATTTATACTCATTACTATACCCATCCAAATAATGAAGTGTTTGAGTAAAAAACTACACCACGATATAGAGACAGTAAGCCGTAAATACGCACTTATGGTGACTTTTTCATTTATAAGATAGATGGAATTATTAATATGGTTGTAAAATATTTATAATAACATCATAGTATGTATAAGGTACTGTAGTTATAATTTTGTAATGGAAACAACAATGAAAGAGGAAGTGGAAGTAGAAAAGAACATGAAAGATGGTGGTGAAATTATTACCACTTCTTCGGGTGTTTTCTATTGAGTTGATCAAAAGGGCTAAAAAGGTTGGATTTATGATCAAATTATGGCCTCTAGGTTGAAGGGAGTTTAGTTTAGAGGATATTTGGGAAGGGGATGGCTAAGAAAAATGGCTTTGGAGGTGTGAAATTAAGATAAGGTGAAGTGGCCTTTTATAAGAGGGGTGAGGGTCACTTTAGGAAAAGATTAAAATTTTAATTTATTATATAATCATATTAAATTTATAATGGATCCAAATGAATTTATTCAGATCCTTAGGTAGTTATGGGTCGATATACTCTCAAAAAATAGGTTTCAGATATGATTATTTTACCATTTTACTTTATCTTTTAGATTTATCTCTTAGTTAAATTGTTTAACTTCTACCGTGTCTTCTAGTAGTCTTACACTATATTGTTAATAATCATACTATAAACATCTAAGAGAACCAAAAGTGGTTAATTAATGACATATATATTATTATTTAAACCCTTTTGTAGAACTTTATATTTTTATGAATAATATAACAACCAATAATATAGTATTTTTTTAAAATAATAATTTAAGTCAATTTCGACACTATTTGGTATTTTGTTTTTGTAAAAGTCATAAAAACCTTATAACTTTGAAAAAAAAATATCTAATAAATAATAACATGTCATATTAACCTATAAAATTAGTGGAATTCATCAGAAGTATATATTTACATTTATTTGGATATTTATGATATCAATTATTTTAGTATTTCATTAATAATGTAATTACTGCATCAGCATTGTGTCATAAAGAAATTAAATTATTTAATCTCTAAAAATTAGAAATAAAATAATGTTTTTAGGAAATCTTTTTAGATTTATAATGAATATTTTTAGTCAACTTTATATTGTGTTTAACACAATATAAAAAATGTTTTCTTATTAAACATTGATTTTAACTCTTTTAACTCTTCATTAAATAAAATAATAATAAATGTACTAATATCTTCCATGTGTAAAAAGATGATCATATTTTATTATTGAGGTTGTTTTTGGTCGAATTACTCTTATCCAATAGAATTAATACATGTGTTACGATAATTATAATGTCATTTTTATCTTTAATTACCCTATTTACTTTTAACCGTTGAAAATAAAAGTCAACAGTTACTATTCACCAAAAAATATTTTAATCTTATTGAACGCCATTTTACATACCTATTTCTAACTTTTCTCTAAAATTTTTGAAATTCAACACACATAAGTGGTAAAATTAAGTTTTTTGCAAATTTGCAAATGCTCCTAAAAGGGGGGTAAAAACGTTAATAAGTTCAATAACATTTTATACAGCTAATTTTATTATAAAATGAATCCAGTGAATTAAATTGAATTTATATAGGTATTATATATCTATTTTGAGATAAAATAAATTTAAATAAAATAAATAATTTTTTAAATAAAAAGTCGGTTTTAAATAATAACGTAGTGTTTTTCACTATTCATCAAAAAATGAATGTTTTCAAAAAAATACCCAAAATTCATCCTAAGATAATTTTGATATTATGAATTCAAAAATGAAGTCCATTTTACCAAATTAAAAACATAAAATATTGGTTTATTAATTTAAAATTAATTCTTGTTGTCAACCCCAAAAAGCCGGTTTTTAAAAAAGTAAAAACTATCAAAAGATTGGCATGTGTTTATGTAAAATATAAATGCAAAATTACTTATAATGACCTAAATTTTATTAAATGATAAAAATATAATATAATTATAAATAAAAACTATTTAAATTCATAATTTAACATTATTAATTATTTCGTTTAAAATAGTTGTTTTCAATTAAAACACGATATTTTTCATTATTCTTCAAAATATGAACGTCATCAGAAATGTACCAATGATTTATCCATACTAAATTTTTTTGGTCTTTATTCTAAATAATAATTTAATTTCATTAAATTGAATATATAAAACTATCAAATATTGGTTATTAAAAAGTGTTCTCCATTAATATGTGATAAAATTTCTTTTTTTGAAAAATACTTCTTTTACCTGAAAAAAATGAATTTGTTCTTATATAATGTCAAAAGAAACACATAATATGGATGTAAATTTATATAGTGTATATAAGATTCAAAATCCAGTTCATACTATTCATAGCGGCTTTTTGAATGACTAGATTAGTATGTTGTGGTGTTCTCGAACTCGGTGTTGCGTGTAGCACAAGCTATTGAATTACTTTAATGAGATAACGTATTATGGAATGTTCGGGTATTAAAAAAATTATATCTCATTTTTAAAATAATAAATGTTTTGATTATGATTTTATAGTGTAACGCCCCGACCCCAGCTACCCAGAGTCGGTGCATTACTTCGTAACATTGGCATGATCACAAAGGATCAAGTCTCGAAAGACCGATTAGTTTAGTAGCCTTGGAAACACTAGATACATTCATAAGTCTTTCATTACATCAAAAAGTGAAAAACTACAATAACAAAGTCTCCATAGTCCACACTCATATCCTCTTCCGACAATCCCTGCAGGTCATTCATAAAATACTTCTTCACATCCTGGAAAATATTAAAACATTGAAAGGGGTGAGCTCAGATGCTCAGTAAGGATAACAATAATGCGGAAGCTTTCATAAATAAACATTAACATTTAAGGCAATGTATAACTAAAACAAAAGCCTTTTAAACATGAACTTCAACATAATATGGCAAAAGTAAAATGAGATAATGCCATTTACTTCTTCACATGGATATTCTACTGGTCGAATAATCACATGCAATATCAATAACCACTTTCATAATGATGGAATGTATAATGCCGGACATTCTGAAACATTTTGTCAAGGCCTCGGCCAAGACATCTAAAATGATTAAGGCCTCGGCCAAAACCATAAATCAAATTGGGAAAGGGCCTCGGCCAATTCCACGTCTAGTTGTCTCATGAGACCTGCCGATGCATCGAGGAGCTATAGCGGGCTCCACCCGTCACTTATTAAGTCCAATACATTCCTCATATGAATAGGTTTAAACATATCATAAACCATAACATAATTGTATCACATAAAACATGCATAATGTAAACATAACATTTCCACATTTCAATCACAAGATATCAATACAACACATTGATATAATAAAAACACTTTCAAAACCATTTTCAATACCAAAATAAAAGAAAGTTAAAACTTTGTATTTATTTTTCGTTAAAAAAAATGATGGCTTGTAGAGGAAGCCGAAACTCAAATAATGGTCATGGCGGCGGAGAAGTCGTTGTCGCCGCATAAGTACGGAAAGAAAAACATTCCCTTTTGTCGTTTAGCAAAACGCTTTGTATAAAAAGATTCCTTTTGAATAACCGTAAAAGTCAAAGGGGTTTATACACCGTATAAAAGAAATTTGTGTATAAAACCAAATATGCCTCAATGAAAGGAGATTGAGACGAAGTACTTTAAAAGATAATTTTTAAATAAAATATATCTATTATGTGTATTCACTATAGGTACACATAAATAATGTAAAAATACAAGATATGACATAATAATATCATGACATAATTTGAAAGTAGGAGATTAACCCAAAGAATGGAAGTTGGGTTAAGAAGTTCCCTTACAAAGATCATTTATAAATAAAATAGATCTATTATGTGTATTAAATATAAGTACACATAAAGAAAGTACAAATACAAGATAATACATAACAATATCATGACATAATTTGAAAGTAGGAGATTAACCCAAAGAATTGAAGTTGGGTTAAGAAGTTCCCTTACCTTGTGTCCGACTTGACTCAACCGTTCTTTAACCTCCTGAATAATAAACTAGAGTTAATATCTACCTTATTAAGAACCATTTTCAATTTCATTATCCTTTTTATATCACTTATTACAATGTTATGAACATTATGTAATTATTTAAGTTAATAACGGTCGTTTTGTCGATCTTTGGTACATGAGTCAACAATAAACTTCTTATAATTATAAGTTGTTCATGTGGTGAAATATCCATTATATCCAGAATTATATTAATGATGTAGATATCATATATATCATATATATACAGTATATACATTCATTTATAATATTACGTAACATTTAGAGGTAAGAAATGAAATGCACCGTTCATGGAGACGGTAAGCCGTACGTACACATGAACGCTACTTTCATTTCAATTTCATATTTAATGGAATGAAATCATAATGATATAAATGTATAATATAATTCCAGTATAATATAGTGTATAATACCATTTACTCCATCCTTTATACATCCCACACATGGCATTAACGATTCAAATCACTTTGAGGGGGCGGTAGTCCGCACTTCCTAAAATGAAATTATCGCGTTTTACCCATAATGGAAATCATAAAGTATGCCATAAATGAGAAATACAGAAGCATAAGTAAAACAAAAACATATTATATATCATATATAAAAATAGTGACATCTTAATGGCCACCTTTGGAGGTGTTATATGAGTGTTGAACAATCATCGTTTCGTGAGGCAGAAATTCGCCATCCACAGAAACCATATGTTCTTTAACCATTAGATGTAGGTGTGTGTAAGTGTAGCTCGAATCCTTCTTATAACAACATCCTAGTATATTGAGGATACTGGTGTTGTTACAAAAGAAATGAATAAAAAGAGTTTAGGGGGTTGGAGAAGAAAAATAAAACAAAACAACATTAGAAAAGACATTACCTCAAAATCGGGTAACTCTTTTTGATTTGAGCTAAAGGCTTCCTTGGGAAGAGTTCTGCCCAAAGTGAGGTTTCTAGGAGTAAGGAAGGAATGTTGGGAGAGTATTTGGGAAGAGTTTGGCCGAGCCAAAAGGCTTGATGGTGTGAATAAGGTGGGAGAGGTGGGGGCCTTTTATAAGTGGAGAGGAGGGGCACTTTTGGAAAGTAATGAAATGTTACATTATTTCAAAATGCTTTTCGGATTCTAAAGGTCCCACATCTATATAATTCGAGGCTAAGGTGATAAGGTTTCGAAATATCTTCATCCAATAGGCTTTGGACAAGTGTAAGCCTCGGATTTTGCATTATCTTCTCATTTTATTTAAATCGTCAAATAATGATGTCATCGCTGCATCATTATTATGTCATAAATACTTTAATTTATTTAATGTCTAAAAATTATAAAACAAATACTATGATGTAGGAAATCTTTTTAGCTTTCCAATGACTATTTATAATCAAAATTTGGACTTGTATAACCCCAATTAAAAATTGTTTTAGTAGAACAATTTATGTTAGTGTCATTTTCACTTTAACATTAAATAAAAAGTAATTTATGTTATTTCCCAACAAAAGTGGATCCATGGGGTCCCCAAGTTAGGCCATGGCTTGTCTTGGTCGGCCATGACTCAACCAATGAGGTTGGGACATGTGTCTAGGTCATTTCATATTATTAATGTATTATTTATACCTTAAACTACACTAATTACCACTAATCGCGATTAAGAACTTAAAAGTTACTATTCACCAAAAAATTATTTTGATCTCATTGAACCACATTTTACTTCTTAATGACAACCATGTATGTCGGATTTTTGAAAATCAAATCACAGAAGTTGTAATATTTCATTTAAACGAAAAATCAGTTATTTAACTACCACTTAGTGGTTTCACTATTCATCAAAAATTGAAGTTTTTCAGAATAAGGCCAAAATTTCACCCTAAGATATAATTGATATTCCGAATTCAAAAATGATGTCTATTTTACAAAATTCCAAACATATAAGTTGTATTAATTAATTTCATAATTAATTCCCGCTGTTACAACAAATAGCGTGTTTTTAAGAAACAATTTATATCAAAAGTTTGGCAATTGTTTATGTCCAATTTCAATGTTAAATTAATTCTAATGACCACCATTGGATAAAATGGTAAAAATATTTTCTAATTATACCTTAAAACCACTAAATAGTATAATTTATCTGTATAAATTATTTTGATTAAAAAAGTTGTTTTTATGTATTTTTCACTATTCATAAAAAATTAGAAGTTCTCAGAAAAATACCAAAAATTCAACATAGGCTAATTTCGATATTACGAATACAAAAATGAAGTCCATTTTGAAATATAAAATTTCTATAATTTTAAAAAGTGGTTATTACTATTCATAACGGCTATTTTGATTAGTTGCGGTGTGTTAGAACTCGAACTTGCGTACAATGCAAGCTATTGCATTATTGAATGAGAAGCGTATCGTGGAAGCTCGGGGTGTTACATTCTCCCCTCCTTCAATAAATTGCGTCCTCGCAATTTGAAATTTTTCTTTGATAATAAAAGGCTGAAAATAGAAAATACCTTTGTGGAAAACCCACATCGGAAATAAGGTTAATAAATATATAACATTAAAAGAAAGCAGGATAAGTACAAAGGTCACCCGATATAGCCCATTCTAGGATTCTATGAAAATATGGATATGGAGGAGAAACAAACCATCAAGGTCTGATGGAGAGTTATAGAAAACAGGATTAGGAGAAAGTTTAACCATAAGAAAATCACAAACTTGTGATTGGTTAAACGGTCATTGAATCCCCAGTTGGAAAAGTTAACCGACAACATTTTTGTTTTAAGTTACCTTTTATTATGTTGAGGAATTTATTTATGAGATTTACTAAGAACGTAGGGGAATATACATACTTGTTATGTATACTTTCATTCGTTAATAAATTTTTACCACAAACCCAACTTTTACTCCAAATGGTAACGGAACTCAAAAATATTCTATTTATCCTAATTGTATAAGGTTCCAAATGTTAACACATACCATTTAGATTAGTAAAACGATTTTGTAATAACCAGGGACTTCCTGTAGGCTAGTGGTAGGAAATAAAGGCTTGTCGCACTATGGTTGTGGGTTCGATTCCTGCAGCTGTGTCCGACGCGACGGGTTATTCCCCACCCTGCAGGTTGTCCTTTTTCTAAAAATATAGTATTATAGTATTCCAGAAATAATCTTCAGAAAAGTTTTAACCTTAAACAATACTATTCAAAGTTCAACTTAATCCATCCCAACATTTATAGTTATCCAAAATACCTCTGTCCAAACTTTCTCTAAAAGGTCTCTTAATTCCAAAATCAATTGTAACATCAGATTCCCCAAACAAAGAAAAGTTTCTCTTATTGTCACATACTAAAAATATGATTACCTTAATCATATTAAAACCTTACTGAAACCAACAAGTACTGCAGTACAATCCTTATATAGATCACATTATTCTAATAACCAGAATATAATCCATGAGTCCGAAAGCATCAATACATTAGTTATTCTGCTTCAACTGTAGTAATAGCATAAGATTGTCCTTGATCCCTTGGCCTTTTCTGGGGTAAGATTCCTTGACGCTTAGGACATTCATTTGCGTAATGACCCATTTCTCTACAATTGTAGCATTCAACTTTGACAGCCTCTTTCTTTCCCTTGCAATCACGTGCCTGGTGACCTTTTTCTCCACATTTATAACAGACTCCCATTCCTTTTAGGCAAGTACCAGGGTGATTCTTCCCACAATTATCACATAATGGAAAATCCTTCTTTCCCTTTTTCCCTTTATCTGTCTCTTGTTCCACCGTTCTCTTCTTCTCTTGCTTTACTTTGTTGTCATAAGACTTAGAGAATTCCTTTTCTGTCTTGATAGCACATGAGACTATATCTTCGTATGATGAGAAGGATTGTGATACTAAAGCTCGTCGGAGAAATGGTTTTAACCCATCAAAGAAACGATCAATCTTACTCCTTGGGTTACGTATATAATCGGCAGCATGCCTCGCTAACCTTGTAAAGTTAGCCTCATACTTTGCGACATTCTCATCCTCCTTCTGCCTCAGACTCAGAAATTGCCTTTCCATATCTGCTCGATGGTCACGAGGAAAGTATTTTTCTAAGAAAAGCTCTTTGAACTCCCTCCATTCCATATTCGATACGTCATCATCTTCCTTTGTGTTTTGAATCAGTGACCACCACTGGTCGGCATCTCCAGTGAGGCGGTAAACTGCCATGACAACCTTCTCCCTTTCACTACTCCCCAAGGCATGGAATATTTTCTCTAAGGAATTTATCCATTGCTCAGCTACTGTAGGATTTGTACTCCCATTGAAGGTTGGCGGTTGTTGCCTCATGAAACGGTCTAGCATTGATCCTCCACGTTGCGAATCAGGGTGCTCCATACGAGTAAGGTTGTTATTCATAACCTGCGTGAGTTGTCCCAGTATGGTAATAAGTTGATCAGCACCAGTTGTATCTCCAGGTCCACAATAATTATCTTGAGCAGGAGGGCAATCCCTACACGGAGTTCGTGCATTGATACAGTTTCCATTCCTTCTACTAGGCGCCATTTCTAAACAATGGCATAATCCAGATTAGTTTATGAATCAAAATACATAATTCCATACTTGTATAATACTTAACATAAATTGAACTATTTATGGATATAATCCATAATCATAAAAAGAAATGTTTCCTTTGAGGAAGTATGTACTCATAAACCTTACATAATGGTTTGTAAAGAAAATGAGAATTATCCTAAGCATATCCCCCGGGAGTGTCATAACCAAGAGTGCAGCAAGGCCCGTTGTCGTGCACCAGTTCCCGTTTGAGTCTAGCTCAAAGCGGTGTTTTCGGGTTTTACCCCTAGGTACATCTGTGCCAGAGCCACCTCTACCTGCTCGTATCCAGACAGGGATGTATTGCTCGGAAAACTCACAACATCTCTACAATACTAAAATTCTAGGAAGTTCTTCTATACTAATCCTCAAAGTCTATCTTTGGGCTATGTGCTCTAATCAGAGTTTATCTAAATCTAGCTTCCAAGGTTAGTACTAAACTGCCTCTGATACCAACTGTAACGCCCCGACCCCAGCTACCCAGAGTCGGTGCATTACTTCGTAACATTGGCATGATCACAAAGGATCAAGTCTCGAAAGACCGATTAGTTTAGTAGCCTTGGAAACACTAGATACATTCATAAGTCTTTCATTACATCAAAAAGTGAAAAACTACAATAACAAAGTCTCCATAGTCCACACTCATATCCTCTTCCGACAATCCCTGCAGGTCATTCATAAAATACTTCTTCACATCCTGGAAAATATTAAAACATTGAAAGGGGTGAGCTCAGATGCTCAGTAAGGATAACAATAATGCGGAAGCTTTCATAAATAAACATTAACATTTAAGGCAATGTATAACTAAAACAAAAGCCTTTTAAACATGAACTTCAACATAATATGGCAAAAGTAAAATGAGATAATGCCATTTACTTCTTCACATGGATATTCTACTGGTCGAATAATCACATGCAATATCAATAACCACTTTCATAATGATGGAATGTATAATGTCGGACATTCTGAAACATTTTGTCAAGGCCTCGGCCAAGACATCTAAAATGATTAAGGCCTCGTCCAAAACCATAAATCAAATTGGGAAAGGGCCTCGGCCAATTCCACGTCTAGTTGTCTCATGAGACCTGCCGATGCATCGAGGAGCTATAGCGGGCTCCACCCGTCACTTATTAAGTCCAATACATTCCTCATATGAATAGGTTTAAACATATCATAAACCATAACATAATTGTATCACATAAAACATGCATAATGTAAACATAACATTTCCACATTTCAATCACAAGATATCAATACAACACATTGATATAATAAAAACACTTTCAAAACCATTTTCAATACCAAAATAAAAGAAAGTTAAAACTTTGTATTTATTTTTCGTTAAAAAAAATGATGGCTTGTAGAGGAAGCCGAAACTCAAATAATGGTCACGGCGGCGGAGAAGTCATTGTCGCCGCATAAGTACGGAAAGAAAAACATTCCCTTTTGTCGTTTAGCAAAACGCTTTGTATAAAAAGATTCCTTTTGAATAACCGTAAAAGTCAAAGGGGTTTATACACCGTATAAAAGAAATTTGTGTATAAAACCAAATATGCCTCAATGAAAGGAGATTGAGACGAAGTACTTTAAAAGATAATTTTTAAATAAAATATATCTATTATGTGTATTCACTATAGGTACACATAAATAATGTAAAAATACAAGATATGACATAATAATATCATGACATAATTTGAAAGTAGGAGATTAACCCAAAGAATGGAAGTTGGGTTAAGAAGTTCCCTTACAAAGATCATTTATAAATAAAATAGATCTATTATGTGTATTAAATATAAGTACACATAAAGAAAGTACAAATACAAGATAATACATAACAATATCATGACATAATTTGAAAGTAGGAGATTAACCCAAAGAATTGAAGTTGGGTTAAGAAGTTCCCTTACCTTGTGTCCGACTTGACTCAACCGTTCTTTAACCTCCTGAATAATAAACTAGAGTTAATATCTACCTTATTAAGAACCATTTTCAATTTCATTATCCTTTTTATATCACTTATTACAATGTTATGAACATTATGTAATTATTTAAGTTAATAACGGTCGTTTTGTCGATCTTTGGTACATGAGTCAACAATAAACTTCTTATAATTATAAGTTGTTCATGTGGTGAAATATCCATTATATCCAGAATTATATTAATGATGTAGATATCATATATATCATATATATACAGTATATACATTCATTTATAATATTACGTAACATTTAGAGGTAAGAAATGAAATGCACCGTTCATGGAGACGGTAAGCCGTACGTACACATGAACGCTACTTTCATTTCAATTTCATATTTAATGGAATGAAATCATAATGATATAAATGTATAATATAATTCCAGTATAATATAGTGTATAATACCATTTACTCCATCCTTTATACATCCCACACATGGCATTAACGATTCAAATCACTTTGAGGGGGCGGTAGTCCGCACTTCCTAAAATGAAATTATCGCGTTTTACCCATAATGGAAATCATAAAGTATGCCATAAATGAGAAATACAGAAGCATAAGTAAAACAAAAACATATTATATATCATATATAAAAATAGTGACATCTTAATGGCCACCTTTGGAGGTGTTATATGAGTGTTGAACAATCATCGTTTCGTGAGGCAGAAATTCGCCATCCACAGAAACCATATGTTCTTTAACCATTAGATGTAGGTGTGTGTAAGTGTAGCTCGAATCCTTCTTATAACAACATCCTAGTATATTGAGGATACTTGTGTTGTTACAAAAGAAATGAATAAAAAGAGTTTAGGGGGTTGGAGAAGAAAAATAAAACAAAACAACATTAGAAAAGACATTACCTCAAAATCGGGTAACTCTTTTTGATTTGAGCTAAAGGCTTCCTTGGGAAGAGTTCTGCCCAAAGTGAGGTTTCTAGGAGTAAGGAAGGAATGTTGGGAGAGTATTTGGGAAGAGTTTGGCCGAGCCAAAAGGCTTGATGGTGTGAATAAGGTGGGAGAGGTGGGGGCCTTTTATAAGTGGAGAGGAGGGGCACTTTTGGAAAGTAATGAAATGTTACATTATTTCAAAATGCTTTTCGGATTCTAAAGGTCCCACATCTATATAATTCGAGGCTAAGGTGATAAGGTTTCGAAATATCTTCATCCAATAGGCTTTGGACAAGTGTAAGCCTCGGATTTTGCATTATCTTCTCATTTTATTTAAATCGTCAAATAATGATGTCATCGCTGCATCATTATTATGTCATAAATACTTTAATTTATTTAATGTCTAAAAATTATAAAACAAATACTATGATGTAGGAAATCTTTTTAGCTTTCCAATGACTATTTATAATCAAAATTTGGACTTGTATAACCCCAATTAAAAATTGTTTTAGTAGAACAATTTATGTTAGTGTCATTTTCACTTTAACATTAAATAAAAAGTAATTTATGTTATTTCCCAACAAAAGTGGATCCATGGGGTCCCCAAGTTAGGCCATGGCTTGTCTTGGTCGGCCATGACTCAACCAATGAGGTTGGGACATGTGTCTAGGTCATTTCATATTATTAATGTATTATTTATACCTTAAACTACACTAATTACCACTAATCGCGATTAAGAACTTAAAAGTTACTATTCACCAAAAAATTATTTTGATCTCATTGAACCACATTTTACTTCTTAATGACAACCATGTATGTCGGATTTTTGAAAATCAAATCACAGAAGTTGTAATATTTCATTTAAACGAAAAATCAGTTATTTAACTACCACTTAGTGGTTTCACTATTCATCAAAAATTGAAGTTTTTCAGAATAAGGCCAAAATTTCACCCTAAGATATAATTGATATTCCGAATTCAAAAATGATGTCTATTTTACAAAATTCCAAACATATAAGTTGTATTAATTAATTTCATAATTAATTCCCGCTGTTACAACAAATAGCGTGTTTTTAAGAAACAATTTATATCAAAAGTTTGGCAATTGTTTATGTCCAATTTCAATGTTAAATTAATTCTAATGACCACCATTGGATAAAATGGTAAAAATATTTTCTAATTATACCTTAAAACCACTAAATAGTATAATTTATCTGTATAAATTATTTTGATTAAAAAAGTTGTTTTTATGTATTTTTCACTATTCATAAAAAATTAGAAGTTCTCAGAAAAATACCAAAAATTCAACATAGGCTAATTTCGATATTACTAATACAAAAATGAAGTCCATTTTGAAATATAAAATTTCTATAATTTTAAAAAGTGGTTATTACTATTCATAACGGCTATTTTGATTAGTTGCGGTGTGTTAGAACTCGAACTTGCATACAATGCAAGCTATTGCATTATTGAATGAGAAGCGTATCGTGGAAGCTCGGGGTGTTACATATAGTGATCATGGTATTCATATATTTTAGACATGACATTGAGAACTATTTTATATTTTTTTGGAAAATCTACTATCTTGTAGCATTTGTAAATTTAGGGACCTTCCTTTTAAATTTTTTCAACATTGAATTTGTGAATGAATATTTTGGAAGAGTGGTTATTTATGTAATGGATTACGTAGATTATTCTGGGGTATTTTTGGTGTTTAAATATTAATTTATTATATATGGTGACACTTTTAAACTATTAATGTTTATCTAAATATTTTGAGATGTATGGAATGACATTACACGCTTAAATGCATACTATGATATGTAAAAGTAAATTACTCTACTTTAGGTATCAAAATTTATCATAGATACTCATTTAAATAAAAAATAAATAAATTTAAATGATCAATGAAAAACATATTGGTAAAATTTCTTCGGTGAAACAAAAATATATCATATAAAAAATTTCATTTTTTTCATAATCGTGATAGTGAAAGAATCATTCAACATCCCAAAAACCGATCTTGATGAAAAAATAGAATCATATTGCATTTAATTAAATCACATATTTATGGATTTATCATTTCTAAATTTCTCTTGATAATTTTTTAAATTTTTTCTGTTACCATTATCACTATCTGTAATTATTTACATTTCTCATCCTGGTCCATGTCTTCAATTACGAATAATGTTCCCCTATTTAGAATCCTAGTGTGTATTATTCAATATGACCATAGTACATTCTATAATCCCTTAATTCATGGATTTTCATAAAATATAATTGTAATGTGTATCTCCATAAATTTTGTTTTCAAATGTAAAACCATTGATTACCGAGATAAGGATTAATTTGTTAATAATATCTATATTTAAGGGGAAAGAATGCAATTCCATGAGATTTTAGAGGAGAAAAATATTGTTTGTTATCTATACTATCATGAAAACCGCATATTATAATATAATTAAACACCATGGGCCATTAATATATATATATATATATATATATATATATATATTTAAGGTAATTCTATCTCATCAATAGATTTTGGATCACACAACATCAGGTTTATATAAAAGTTAATACACTATGAATATGTTTTTCAATAAAACATTACCATTTTTACCTAACCATAAATATGGATAATATGAATAGGTAAAACGAAATTATTAAAATTATATGGTTTTAAAAATTATAAAATAAATATAAGGGATATCTATTGAATATAATTAAAATAAAAACAACATGATATATGAACAAATATGTTTTTTTTTAAATCATATTTCACAAAATATAAAATAATTTTTTTAAAAAATAATTAATTTCATATGAAAATGAAATTATTTTTTAAATATAAAATTTTACATTATAATGGGACATACTTTTTATAGCATTTTGAGAAATTTAATTTTTTTTTTATGAATAGTTAAAAATAATGATTTTTATTTAATGTTATCTTTTTTTTAATTATTCATAATGATAGATTATACTTTAAATTTATTTCAAATTAATAAAATATAAATTATATTATAATTTTACTAATTTATTTTAATTTTAATCAATTTTATATTTAATTTTGAGAATAAGAAATTGTATAATTAAAATGATTTTCTTATTGAAAAAATGATGTTTCTTCACATCTACGGATTAATATAAATATGATTTCTTCCACTAATGTGAATTTAATTGGGAAAAATTGATTCTATATTTTTAATAAATAAAATTATATTTTAATATAAGGTATAATGTACTATTTAATATACTTAATTCTACTAACAGTAAAAATTAATTATCGTGATTATGGTAAAAATTTGATTATTGGTTGTTAAACTATTAATGTTGTTGTTAAAAATCACAGAACACTTCTCAAAACCCATTTTTCATTTTTTATTTCAAATTGAAAATACATAAGGGTTGTTATATGCCCATTTTGAATTCTTTTTTCAATAGAATAAAGTGGGTATCACATTATCTTTTAAAAAAATCAATTTGTCTCATATCCTCATCATACCAAAGGCCCCCACCTCTCCTCACCTCTTCACACTTAAAAAAATTGGATAAAAAGTCCAAAAAATACCATACATAATTTCATAATAATTTACATGATGGAAAATATGATTATAAATCCCTCCAATGAGGTGTTTACCTATAAACATAAAGGGGTTCATAGAGGAATATATAAAATCATTAAACATTTATATTTATTTGGTTTCATTCTCCACCTAATTAAAATCATCTAAATCTTACATAACATAATAAAACCACATTACATATATAATTAGATGTTATTTTATTAATTCCATAGTCCAAAACAATATCTAATTCCATAAAATGGGATACTAAACAATCGATCTTGTGTATGGAGGATGACAGCTTGTTGAACTGATGTAATTGTTTTTCCATCACCAACATTCAAGGATGAAAATAATAATTTATTTAACATTTTTATATTAAATTTATGGAAAAAATCATTATGTGTTTATGATATCACATATAACTTCTTAATTTCTATTTTTTATGGTATATGATAATGTTTCTCGTGTATACATCATACTACCACATTACGAAGAGATGTAATTGGTTTTTCATTAATGAATTACATTGATGGTTTCATGTTTAAGATTTATGAATACATGTGATATTTATTACATTTAAATACTTATCAAAATTTAATATAACATATAACATCATTCCTTTCAATCCCTTGTAAAACAAAAAACATCACTAATGTGTACCTATAGATTACTGTCTCCATGTAGCGATATCAATTAGTTTTAATTTTATATTGACATGGATGAAAATAATGATTTATTTTCTTAATATAAATTATATATATTGTATAATAATGAACATTTAGTGGTTAAACAACATTTATTTTCATTTCATTTTTCAATCGTAGAGAAAGTTTTAAAAAAAATCATGCGTACGAATAGTGTCACGAACCTAATCATACACCCATGTACCCTAACACCTTATCCAATTCTGACATGTTGAGGTTGAAGTTCACCATTCCCAAGGTTGTTCACAAGAACATATGATCATTAAATAAAGCATTTTTTATGTTTTTCCACAAAACAGATGATGAACAGAAACATGTTTGTATGCCAATGAAAACACCCAAATGATACTGTAACAAACATCAAATAGGTATAAAAAACCCTTGTATTACATCACCAAATTACCATAATGAACATGATAAAAAACCAATGTCCCCACATATATAGATTCTCATTCACATATATAATCAAAACCCACCACATCTATGTATTTTTTTCCTTTTCTTAACCCTGGAAGAAGGAGATCTATAAATTCTTCAATGAAATGTATGGTCTGTGTTATAAGGCTGTTATGGTCACATCAGGTGTCCCATAAATGATTTCATAATAAATAAACCAATTCATGTTTTTATTTTTAAATTAAATATGATTATTAATACTTTTCTATATTTAAATTAGATAATGATATTCTCATTTATTGATGGGGATATTAAAAACATTGTCTTAATTAAAATTTCATATAAGATAATTTATATAATAAAATAACTGAAAATTAAATTTTTTATTATCCAAACAATTTTGAAAAAATAGTGAGAAACCAATAAAAAATTTTGGTGGAATAGGGGAAAACCATACATGACTTCATGACTTACATAATTCAAAATATCATGAATCATAGGATAAAGACCGACCAAACAACTCATTCAACACACCAAATCAATAATATCAAGAATTCAACCTATAAAAAATTCACAGTAAGAGCCAGAATCACTAAAGATAAGGTTGAGGAAAACATGAACCAGGAATCCCGAATATCATAAAATCATGAACAAGCCTCAGAACCAACCTCCTCGAACTCCCACAGGTGCAACCATCAACACCAGCCCAAAACCACAAACCCACAAGTGTGCTCTAGTTAGATAATTCCCCACCCTCCGAAAACATGAGAGGGCCACACAGAAATCCTATGGGAAGAACACATCTACCAAAGACCAAGGAAGGAGATAGATCTAGGAAGAACAAAGTCATCAAGATATTGAACCCTTCTGTAGATTCAACCTCGGCACAACCTCATGCAGTGACAACACAGTAAAAAACCAAAAAGAGACACCTGAAAACAATACCCCTCTGAGCCACTCCAAGCATACAATGAGCCATCCATGCCATGACGGATCTATCCAAAATCCATGCCAATGCCGGCTAAAAAATAAGTTGAATCCATGCCATGGATGAAGGGTCTGCTAGAGAAACTGACACCGATCTGAAACATAAAGAGTTGTATACCATGCTGCATCATACCTATACGCACACCACATCGATGCTAGAATAATTAACTTCATGATATATTTGACCAAAAGACTCACAGACATAATTCCATGGTAGATTTGATCGTGATCACACAAATTTCGAGCTTATCCAGAAGGATTTAAGACCATGTCGCGCCATATCATCTCACAAGACATGTCGATGCTGGATTTGTCCACGCCATGACAGATCTGACAGAAAGCCACATTAACATTGGTTTGAGTCATAGAAGTAGCTCAAAGGCATTTCTGAGACATAGCTAATCCATGCCTTCGCCGAACAGAGAACCGAGATTCCAATGATGAGCCACCCGAGACACACCAGAGGGGGAATGGAACGACCATCTAGACGAAACCCTAGCAGGGTGAGAGAGAAACAGAGATGCAGCTCAGAGGGCCTTATTAAAATAAATGGAATATATATATCTAATTAATCAAAATTATCTTCATGCTCATCCTCAATGAGTTAGTATTGTTCAATTCTAATAGATCATCACACACTCATATTGGTGGTAAATGTAATATGTGTACAGAAATTCCCCTGACAGTGGACAAATTGGACACATCAACATCCCAGAGGAGATAACTTCCACCAAACTATGATTAGGTTATATTTATAATGAAATAATCCATTTCTATATAAATAACATATTCATGTGTTCATTAAAATAAACAATTAACTAACCAAGAATGCATGAGCTAAAATAAACAATCAATAACGATAAATATATTTTAAAATGGCATAAAATTCAATTAACCCATTTCTAATTTAAATAAGAAAATTTTCATTAAAAAAACTAGGGTTCATATTCAATTAATTCCTTATTTTGGATAAAACCATTCATTGTTTATTAAAAAAAATAATTTACTACATATATATCAAAGGACATTTTCACAAACCGCTTTCACAATTCAATCAATTTCCAAATAACACCCAAAAATTCCAATTCCAGAAAGATACATTCACAGATAGGATAGTTTATTATGAGAAAAATATAACTATAAGAAACTATAACATTACGAAGTACATAAAAATGAAGAATATCCAAAACATATTGATCTCCAAACCCAACACATTGGATGTATCACAAATGGGTAGTTTTTTGTCTGATCTGTTTATCCTATCAATCGCAACCCATATAAAATTCTACATTCTATTGGTATTTGGAAACCCATCCAAAAAACCATGAAAATATCATCCCACATCATAGTCAGAAGTAAATGTTTCTAAAGAATTATTAATTGTCTCTAGTGCTCGACCATGATATGTTTTAATATATATCTATGAGAAACAAAATCAATGATGTTTTTCTTATAAAAGGGTACGAGAATTGTCACTATAATAATGAAAACATATTCATGTTTCTAGGGTGATAACACCAAATGAATCTATAGAAATCACCCATGACCACTATCCTCATATAAAACATCACAACAAAATTGTTATTAAAACATAGAACAACATCCATTCGGAAGGAAATCTTATTAATGGTCTCCCCTCCATTAGTAGAGACTCTAATGATATCGAATTTATTATCAACATGATGTTTATGAGGAATCATATTAAAAATATCATTGGTAGACTGAACAATATGAAAGGTATCCTCACCTGTACCTCTTAAACTCATACATGGAAATTTTCAAAAACATCCATCATGTTCTTCTATTATGATGTTTTATTTAGGACCTATGTTGGATGTTCCCTACTCAAGGCATCAGAAATGGTTATCCCATTCCTTGGGACCTAGGTGATGTAAGAAATCAAAAAATTACATATACACCACCAAATTCAACTCTCGTATATTCAAATCTATTTAGAGAATATATTACTCAATATTTTTTGGATAGAATAAATCTTAGTCCTTTATAATAAAATGAAATGCCGCAAAATATTACGATAACGCAACACAATTTAATATTCACGTTCATTGGTCATATAATTGTTCCTTTGTTACCTACACTTTTGAGATCCATTGGAAATGAAATGATCTCCATGAATAGTAATATTTTCCAATATTGAACATGATGAGTCACAAAAGGCCACAATGCCTTTCCCATTTTCAAGAATCTTCAACAGTGTAAAAGTAGAAAAAATACATATAGGATCAATAATAGTACTCTGAAAATTATGATCCAAAACAAACAATACTCTATTCTGAGTATGGTCTTTCATCGATGAATACATCATTGAGAAATCCATTATGAACGAGAAATAATACCTAGCTAATCCCAATAATATTGGAATCTCTATAACATTATATTGTTTCACCCATGTCGTAAAACCGTCTAACTTCTCAGGATCAGTTACATACCGTGTTCCAAATATGGATTTCCCAATAAAATCACATATCAAATATGGAAATAACATTTTTATATATTGGTATAATATAAATTTCTTATCCACAATTATAGAATAAATATAAAATTACTCACATGATCCTCCTCATAAATAGAGTATAATATGGTTTCATCTATAAAGGAACCCATGAATATATCAAGAAACTCATGGAAGATCCTATTAATTAAATCTATAAATATTTCAAGAGAATCAGTTCGATCGAATGGGTTGTCAATGTAATTTTATTGTTCATACCTTCTGTTAATGGTTGTTTTTAGAATTTTAGATTATTTTTTCTCAAGTGGAGATAACCATATTGATGATCACTCATTGAGAACCTCTTCAACCATCATAACTAGTCCATAAGATAATCAATCCAGGGAAATATTAAATTTGTCATTATCATATTTCTACTATTTTTTTTAAATAAAAAAATAGCTATGTGTTTAATCAGATTTCATAGAAATGAGAACATACACAGACAAAGTGACACACTTGGGGATAAAAATACATCTTTTAAATGAACATCGAAAAAATTCATAAACGCATTCATATAAATTGGGGATATGTGATAAGAAGGAATAAATATTTAATGAATATCACAAACTAAACCAATATAAAACCTACCTCCATTACCGATTGAAAAACTATGAATCCAAAAATCCATTGGGGAAATCAATGAACTATGGAGGGAGATCCTCACTAAAATATTTTCACTCTATTTCAAAAATGAACATTGGTATTCAACACCCTTACTCTGGATAATAAGCTATTTCTCTAAATGACCTTGTGTCCCATTCCCCATCAAAGGTACAACACACCACATCATGTGCGGAAAAGGAGACTCAATAAAGATAATAATCAATATAGACAATATTTTTAATGACCAAATCCATTACAAATGTAGAATTAATAGATTTCATGTTGAGAACTATAAAATCACACATAATCTCAACATTTGATACTGAGAAAGCACAATAATGGAAATTAACACCCACATCTCTCTCTTCATTTCGAGGTATGTAGTAATATGCATCACATAAGGCAATATATCTATAAAATTATTTAGAAAATTAAAAATAAACGTAGATATTATAGAATGAGATTAATAATTGTTAAATATTTTAGTCACAAAAGGAAAATAAAAAGTGATAGAACATATCTAAGTCAATAGACCCATATCATCATCCTCTGGGGACTCTTCCACTACTTAAAGAAATTTTTTTCTAGATGTATGTAATTATTATCCCATAGTTAATGATGCATATGATTATGCAACCGTTTTAGGTGTTAATGATAACATGACACTACATAGAGTAGAAAATAAATTAATGATCTGTTCTATGTGACCCGATCATCCATAAGAAACACATATCTATAGTGTCGCAACACATACCTATATTCAGTTCCCATGATTTCCACGATGGTAAAAAATCATAGTGCCTATTTTTATCACTGTAGGAGCCCTAGAAAACCCATAATGATGATAGAACCCATGATAATCATCATGATATATCTATAAATTGAAGGATATCACTAATAATCCACTAGGATAAAATTTAACTCCCATCAATGCAAATGTACCATCTAGGTCATGATCATCCATCCTACCTCAATATTGAACATCATATTAAAAAAATAGTTTAAAAACTGAAAAAAAAAATATCATATTGATTTACCATATCAAAACATAGATTAATAATATTATCATTATTTACAATCATTTTTTAAAATAACATAAGTATAAAAAAGTGATTTGCAGACTTATTCATGGTCCTTCCAAGCCTAGAAGAGTTTAAAAAATACTACTTCCATAGTCAACACCATATACTGTAGATATAAATTGTTAGTGAAATGATTACTAATTTCTTACTAATCTACTCCCTTTTGATTCTATTATGTAACCATCATACACCATAATCTCCTATTATGTCCTTGTAAGTTAGAGGTGGATCATTTCACCTTTATATCATTTGATATCTACATGAACTCAAAAAATGATCAATTATAATGAATCAATGATTAGCCTATTGAGTATTATATAATACATAGAAATTTCCATACATCATATGAAGGAAATCCTAAGAAAAATTATGAAAAAGATCAATACGAGGTTCCACATCTGGACACTATATAAAAACATGTGCATCTACATTTCCCAGAGATTGGGATTCTCAAACCATAACCTCATCTAGATTTTGATCCACCTATGGTTTCTCTCACTACATTTCATCAGGATAATCCTCATGGATCCTATCCCCATGTGTTCTATGAGGCATGATTTTACACAACATTATCGAAAAATATTTATGAGATCAAATGATTATTCAATTTAATACTCAAAAAGGGAAATAAGTAAAATAATCCACTCAAAATGATAGAAAAGATTTGGATATTGAATATACAAATAAAATGAAGTGGTAATAACAAAAATAATCCTAAATAATCATATTCTAAACAACCTACATTTACTTATGGATCGTTATGATTATTGAAATCAAGGAACTTACTCACAAACAATATTCTTATCATAAAAAATATTCAAAAATTTAATGATTCCATCAGGAAAATATGTAGAATTCGTAACCTTGATATATCATTTTCACAAACCAACTAGGATACCCCAGTACCTTTAAAACCATGTTAATCATAACCTGGAAAGAATTGAATTACCAATCCTTAAGTGTTGGTACATGATCGTAGAATCATAAAAGATGATATTGGGAATGTTTTTTCAACATATATAGCCGATGAATATAATCATGTCATTATTATAAATGAAAATTCCCATATGATACTATATCATGATTTAAAAAATTATAAAAAACCCAATCATTACATCACCAATGTGCAATAATGAACAACCTAAAAAATATATATCCCAATAGAAACATCTTCTTAATACAAAATATCCACAAATAACACAACCTACAAGAAGGGATTTCCCTTTATTCAATCTTGGTAGTCGGAGATGTACAAACACAAGAACGAAAAGGAATGGTGTAATAAAAAATAAAATTAGGGATTCACCTTTATTTAAAAAATATTCCATAATAAATAAACAAAGGAATTCTTTAAATTTCAAATAAAAATAGGAAATTCAGTAAAATTTCATATTAAAAAACAATAAATTCAAATTAATTACTGTAAAAATTTCAAAAAAAACATAACAATCATTTTTACATAAAAATTTTCTTACTAAATTAAAGGAATGCCTCATTTTTTTCATTATCAATGAAATATATATAATATTTAACACAATGATCTAGATGGTCATCTATATTTGGGTATAATAGTTATATGATATGAGATATAGAGACACAATTATATAATTGATAAATAGAAATATGTGTAAATAGATACCTCTAATACATGACAAATAGGAAACATAAAAATCACCCAAGTGATAATATCCTTCGAAATAAGATTATATTATAGTTATAAATCATCTATTCATTTGTTATTAAAGTAAGGTAAAATACCCTATGATGGGTGAGGGCTGAATCGAGGTCTGACAGATTAAAACAAATTCCACATCAGATATTGTTTCGTCATTATAAAAACTTTCTTCATTCCCTTTTAAATAGAAATTGGAGAATATAAATTAAATAACACTCAAGAATAATCAATTATACATGGTTCAACCTCACTCAACTACATCCAAAGAAAATACATTGGAAATTTGTCGGTGTAATAAAATTACTATAACCCACTTCAAAATATTGGTATGGGTAGGATCACATCTATTCTGCAGCTCACTGCCTTTACAAATTATACAGATAACTCACTAAAATTATAATGGTAACTCTCTATGTCTATTTCTATGACTCACTACTACTGAAAATGATCTCCTTATTCCTCTCCCTTCTCTAACAATTCTGGAAAGAGACCACAAAATGTTTATTTTACATGTGGTTATATTCATTGTTAATAAGGAAACCATCCTCAATTGTAGGAAGACACTCTATTTAATTCTAATATTATTCAACTTATTGAATATAAATTTACCAAATATTTTCTATGAAACAACATATTATTCATACAACTATTTCATTTTGTGAAACCTTTGAATCTACTGTGTTAAAATTACCGCCTTCAGAGAAACATTTATGCTTAGTCACAAAAGTGCCAACTTTTGTGAAATTTTTTGTTTATATCAGAATAACCTCTTACATTCAACTATTTATTTTTCCACACACCTCCCATGACCTTGATGGAAAATTTTCATTTTTATTCACAATATCTTTTTCAATTGTTTATTTGTGAGAAAAATTTTAATGACATTATTTTACATTTCATGAAACACAATTCGCACGCAAATATCTTTATGAACAAATATTATGTGACTTTGAGACATTATTTTCATGAAGAGTTGAAATATCAAACTGAATGGGGTTGTTACTAAATTATATATTCAGATGACACTACGAAAAAAATCATTATAATGTATCCAATACATGCGCAAGAAACTCATTTTGTCATGGAAAACATTCCCATCATGTAACATCCTTCGACCACATAAAATAAAATTTTGACGTCGTATTTGGCATGTAAACATATTACACAAAAACTTTTAGTTGTAACTATTATGTCACACAAAACCCATCATTTGAGAAATTTCAGATTTTCCATGAACCATTTTATATTTTTTATTTTGATTCGGTGATCTTGAATCTGTTGTTGTGTGTAGCATTGGAAATAAACAACACTATTTCATTTAACCTTGGGCAGCCAATAGAGCCTCCATTCCATTTATCATGGACCATTAATGACATACATTGCCAAAAATATATCTATAATTCTAGAACTTCACTTTGAATAGCACTTTATCCAAAAAAACACAATCAAACAAAAAACATTGCAATGTCACCATGAGGTATGTTTTACAAACATAATCCCCTATTAAGTTTTTAGAAGAAACATCACATTTTGATACCTCTTTAACTATTCTTCAGTAATACAATTAAATTCATTTCATGTGATTAAGATAGTGGTCAATGATTTACTAAAAACACACTCTATTCCCACATGTGTGATGCTTGGGTTGAGAAAAAAGAGTATAATTAAACGTTAAACACTGAATTGCTTCATCCAAATCCTTCCCAACTATATTAAACACGAACACCATCTATCGTGATATAAAAAATTTGATTGATCATCTTAAGCATCATTATATTTGAAGCTCCACATACATCAATGTTCCCCTCATTGGTTTCTCCCCCATCTTGAATAAAAAAATTTCTCCACTTTTATTTCCATAATTTATCACCATTTTATTAAAAAATATATGGAGACTTAATTATGGTTTGCAATATTTTGATGTACATAGATCAACCCAATAGGGAAAAACACACCATACCTATGGGAGAGAGGGTCCCATATACACACTTTTTCAAATTTAGGGTGTCAAATGAACTCCAAGAGACAGTCCATGCCTCTCAAACACCACATTGGGTAAATACATCAATAGAATGTATAAAACTATATTTCTATAGAAACAATATCCAAAATTAAAATTCCATGTTCTATGACCTCTCTAATAAATTGATACTTTATTTCTATTCTCTTTTTCCATTATTGACATTTTATATTTTTTTATGTTTTATTGAATGAAAATTATCGAAATGGATCCCAATATGAGAATTCATTTTAACTCATCTATAATCATGTCAGTACTTAATGAAAATAAACTATGTAAAATATTTAATAGTCAAAATATATTTAAACTACTAAAAAATGAAGCTACTACCATAGACCTATTCCCACGATTTTATACCCTATAGCCACAGTTTTAAAACCATGGCTATAGGGGTGTTTTCTATGGCTTATAGCCATAGTTTTTTAACTGTCACTATATACCAATGTTATAGCCACAGTTTTCAAAACCATGGTTATAGAACATTTGTCATTTTTAATACCTATAGCAACGGTCTTCCAAAACCATGGCTCTAGGGTTCCCGCCATTCCGCGAGAAATACAATTCCGCCAAAAATTTTGCATGAAGGCCTACTACGACGGTTTTTTTCAATTTAGATGGTTTTTATTAATATATATCATAATATATACATATATATATGTGAATAATTCTGAGGTGTAGTGGTATGCATCGCAGGTTAGAAAATGGGAGGTGTAGCGATCAAAACTCTGCTGGCACATTTTTTATTTAGGATATTGCCAGAGCTTTCCAAGGCTATAGACACTGTTAAAACTATGGAAATAGCTCCCTATTAACAATAATTAAACCATGGATATAGGTCAACCTCCATGGTGGTGAATTTTTGGGACTATTTATATGATTTTCAAAATCTTGGAAAGAAGTCAGGACCTATTACAAAGGCGATAGTGGACACAATTTTGAACGGTGGTAATATGACTTTTTTTAGTTGTGTTATATTCTATGGTGATCAATAAAAATCAATATTGATTATTTATTAGAAAATAAAAAAATGGTACTCAATTATAGAATTCACTACATGACGTGGATCTTCTATAATCTACTGATTTGGTTCAATGTGCATCAATATATCCCAATAACTCTTGATGAGATCTTTCATTAAAGAAAAAAACCAAACCCACCATTCTCTTGATATAAAAAATTATTATTTTTAATTAATTTAATGTTCCATGTTCGATAGTAGTTTGATATTGTGCTACCTATCATATGAAACAACAAATATCTAGTAATGTCACCCTTATGTAGAAAATATTTCCTTGATCTTCCAGTATTCTATGACATTAACCGAATTTACACTATCATCTCTTTATTGTTTCATCCTAGTGGAAACCATTGTTTTCATATAAATGGAATTTTCCATTATAAATTTTCTCCAAAACTACTTATCATAATCATATTAATAAATTAATACTCTATTACTTCATTTTTTTAAGTATAGTCTAATGAAAAATACTAGTTAAAGAATTATTGACTGTTCAAAATAACATTGCATGAATTATGTAAATTTAATACACTAATATCCATATGATCCATCAAATATTACTTCATCAACATACACTAGAACCATCTTCCTTTTTTTAATGTCATTATTAACAAATAGTTTTCAATTAACTTCACCATTCAAAAATTCTAGATTCTTCAAAAACAAGTCATGTCTTTTATACCAATACCATGTATTTATATGAACCCATATAGTGCCTTACATAATTGAAAAACATTTTTCTCAACATCATGAATGACAAAACCAAAAATCTACTCAATACAAAATTTTTCTTCTAGAAACCCATTCAAAAATCTTAACTTGAAATCCATTTGTAAATATTTAAACAATCATTACAGTACTATGTCCATTAATATCGTTATTGAATTAAGAATTTGAGTAGGTGAAATAGTTTCTTCCACACTAATATCCATTATATGGGAGTAAACTTTTCACACTAGTTATCTTTTTCTAATCATTTCATCAAATTTAATAATATTTTTCTAGATGACCAAGGTTTCCCCACTATATTTATATTTTTTGTCTCATATCAATATCCCATGTTAGATTCTTCTTCATTGGCTATGCTTTTCATTCATAGCCGGAAGATAGTTGTCATCTTGTGCTCATTATTTAAGAAATTTAGGATCTACCTATGATTAAAGATATTATTATTATATAAATTCATACAAATTATCTCTACAGGAGTTTTCTAATAACCAATTATGTTATGCATAACAACTTCTACATAACTCTTGGGATTATATGAATGAACATATTTAACTACTTACTACTCATCCTTAGTGTCTTTTTATCAATCTATATTTTCCAAATTTTTTACCCTTGATTTTTTCATATCCTCATCACCTTCATCGTGGGACAATTCATTTTGTTTTTAATATATTTTCTATTATATATTATAATTACACCATTTCTTTCATGTAATGTTTCATGTATTTTTTTGAATCATTTATATGATATAATGTTTCCCAAGTAGCCACAGAATATCCCCTTATCTCAATGAGACTCAAACATCATATCTATATCTCTATTTTGAATGAAAATTTCAATGATCCAAATGTATTTCAATAATGAATTATTTTCATAACATATAAAATTTGGGGTATTTTCCCCATTTAAATAATGAAAACCCCAATTAGATATGTAGACATATCTTAATAAAGTATTCTTCAAGATTTTCTCTAGCCCACCCTTTTCAGTATTTAGTTTTTTTCCATGTTTTTTATGATCTGATTATCCCTCTCAACAAATCCATTTTTAAGGATTTATTTCGGTTAACACTTGATTCATAATCCATTATTTATCGAGATAATTATCTACATGAATATTTGTTATTTCCATTCCATTATAAATATGAATCATTATAATCAGCTATCCTAGAATTATTTCATATTCCGTCTGATAATATTTTTTTGTTAATGAACACAACAAAAATTTGGAAAATAATAAATATCCTTGTCATCCTATAGTAGTCATAAAAAACATAACACCTCTATTTCTTTTTCTCATTCTGAGATAATCCCACATACATATTCATGCCCAAATTCAAGAACTCTATTATACTTTTTCTTATTTTCTTGTATAATTTTAAGATAATATTCATATATTTATCAGAATGAATCATATGATTATGATCACATGATAGCATAGGGATATTTGTAGTTTCATCATATTTAACTAGATATTCTAGAGATAGTTTTCCTAGATGCACAATTAATTTATTTTAAAACCTATTTCCTTCTTCTCTAGATAAAAGGAAAATATCTTCTAATCCACTTACAAGTTATAGAATCCCCTTCGTTATTTTTCAGTACAGAAAAACATCCTCATATCATTCTTTCAATATAAAATTCTTTTAACAAAACATAGAGAATTCAAAAATTCGCATAGTTGATCGACACAAATAATGTGGTGACTAAGACGATAATCAACTAAGACATAAAACCATCTCATTTTCCCCCAAAATTGTCTATTCCCATCCTAATAATATTCATACATTCATCATTTAAAAATACATGAATGTAGTCCTTATATTATTTTATTCCTATAACATGATCCATATTACATTTCATTTGGATTTTTTTTCCACACTCGTGTATCCTTACAGAAGAATGATACAATGCATTAAGTTAAATTTCTAGAACTAGTTTCTCTTAAACTATATTCATTTTGATCCATGTGGTTGAAATCATACATGGTATGGATTGATAGTCTAAATCATCATTGGAGTATAATGAATAAGCATCATCTTCCAAAGGTGAAAATATATTTTCCTTTTTAATCAAAATTGTTGATATATTGAAATAATTTTTCTGACATCATTTAGTATCCATCAAGACATTTAATTTAATTTTTGATGAGAAATATCATTCCATGTGTCTGAATCCTCCACACCGAAAATAGTCACCATTATATTATATCCTTTTAAAAAAACTATATATATATTCATGTATTGGTATTTTTCCTTTTATAACCTCTTGGAATTGGAACATACAATTTTTGAGTGTCTCATTATTCCAAAAAAAATATCATTCCATACGTGGTACATTCCTATGTGTCAATACATCACAGCTGGTTTTCCATTGGTTTCTATGAATATTATGCACTTTGTTCAAGGAAAAGTAAATATTAAATCTTGAAATATGTTATTTTGGTCCATCATGAACCACTAATTATTTTTTCAATCAAATACCATACAAGCGTTGTCATTTTTTTATGATTCTTATGTTATTCTCAACCACTATGACCGACTTCCATCTTTTCAATTTCTTGATGATCTTCTTTCCTACTGTTGTATCGAGATTCTAGATTTTTTTTCTGAATACCTATTTTAACATGAATATGGCTTTATTTTCATGTTATTAGATATATTTGATTTCATCTATCCATGTTTTAGTCAAACTATCTATTTCTATATTCTATTAAAATATTTTTTGAATCATTATAAAAATTATTTTCTATGATCATTTGCATTGAAGACATTAGAGTATCAATATCTTCATTAATCACGGTGTTCTATTCTTCTTACTGCTGCGTATAAAATTTTTCATCAATAACCACATTGATGGATTTCTTCATTTTAGATCTACAAGAATTTATATCATCAACAACAACTTATAATTCATCTTCTAAATCATATCTTCCATAAAATTTATTTTTTCCTATATTTATTTTATCCCATTTTTTGGAAATACTAATAGCTCTTAGTATAACAGTTTCATGATGAAATTTTTTTTTATCCTCCTCATAAATAGAAAATTATTATGAATAATATTTTTCAGGTGAATTATGATACATTTTATATGAAATTTCTTTTCAAATTTATAGTAACATTTACATATGTTGAGGAATAATTCATGGGAATTTCAATAATATACTCATCATCATCTTGAAACTACATTGGGTAATCATTATGAAAAACAAAAAGCTATGTCATAGAAAAAGCATGAATGGGGTAGTTTCCCTTAAATATTTTCTATCCTAATTATAAATTCGATGAAAGGAATGACATTACATCATCCATATATTATTCTTCATATCTATATTTCGTGATGAGATTCTTCATTCCCTTGAATTCCACCACATAGGGAGTATCATTTTCCAATGAATCCTTATCATAATTTCTCATCTCATTTAAAAATAGTGTTTCATAAAATACATCAAATGATTGTGCTTCAAAATATTTACCTTAAATACATATAAATGTTTAGTGTAATCCAAGGTTTAATTCTTCTCAAGGTTCACTTAACAGCCATTACGTCTTCAATAATGTCTCGATAACCACACAAGTCTTCCTAAATTAAATTCTCTTTGTTAAATAATGAATCAATGGACTCATTAAAGTTTATTCCGAGTTTATAATTCATGTTCTATAGAACCTACATATATTATTCTCTAAAATTTTACTCACCCTCATAAATATTGTGTAACTTTTCAAATTTATTATGTGATGAATTAAAAGACATAACCATCGTATATAGTTCTTTAGATAGGGGTCCCCCTAAACCATTTATTCCCATTGTGTCATTGTCCAATTCGTTTCTTTCAGCTTTTGATAAATCACCACTATGGATAATGGTCAAAATTCCATACATTGCTACTATAAATCCAACCATTCCAAATGATTGAATGTAGTGCTGCATCTAATTCATCCATAACTATAAATATGTCACCTCAAATATCAGAATCCCATTGTGATTAAAATCCTCTAAAAAATTATTGGATTGAAAATCATTGAAATCAAGCTTTCACAGTAATGAAAATTGTTATCTCAACTATGTTAAATACCCTAAGAGAACAGTGAATCAAGAAATGACATATTCAAATATCATCCCCTTTGGATCTTGTTTTTTCATTAAGAAAAACACTCTTATCTCTGTTTCACAAAGAAATGTATAAACATAAATGAAATCATGCATGAGACATATTGATTTTAAAATATTCACCCTCATTGTACTATGTCTACAGAGAATAAAAAGGAAATGTCCCGACGTTTGAAATTTAATAAGTCTCACAACAAAGTCAAGGATTAGGCTAGATCGCTTCTATTACTTGGCTCACTTATGTTACAATAATTAGGAATATCTGACTACATTTTTAATTCCTACATATTAATTATCTTTCTATGGCTCACATTCTATAAAAATTACCACCTTATTCCTCATCCTTTTCTCACTGCTTATGAAAGGATGCACACAAATGTTATATACTTGTACGATCGATTATTATCCATAATGTTTTTATCCAAAATTTATGTATATGTCTCTATTTATGTCCCACATTCATCCACATGATTAATATCACATTATAATATCATTATTAGGAAATCCATTATGAGTAACACAATTGTTTTCCTTTGTGAAACCTTTGAGTATCTTGTGCAGAACTTTAACACCATTTGGGAAACATTGATTCTTAGTCTCTAAACATTTAGATTTTTCACATCTTTTAGTTTATCAAGTAATATTGTCTTCAATATGGATCTTGAATATTTAATGAATTACCCTTGGTCATGACTAAATAAATTATTTTCATCACACCAATTATTACAATTATTTTTTTAGATAACACTATTTCTACACAACTTCTATGAATTGGGCACACATATCTTTGTAAATAACTCTTTTTTGAACACAAATTACATTATTTAGAGGCCTAATTTTCCTTAAGGGTTAATACATAATGTTTAGGAGGTAGCAAATAATTTGTAAATAGGACTACCCTACATGAAAAATCCTTATGTGCCTTCCTCTATGTGCACATGAAATCCATTTTGTCATGGAACCCCTTCCTTTAACACTACTTGTTAAGATATATGATTGTGAGATTTTGACATCATTTTGGTCTCGTATGATTCTTCCATGATTACATCTATGTGAAAATCCTATGTTAAAAATCCCCATCTTTCATATAATTTCAAATATTTCACGCATCCTTTTCCTTGTTTATATTTTTTATACGGTAATCTTGAATCATGACATGAATGCACCTTTGATAAAAACCATTACACATTCATTCCATATTTTATATGAATTTTTTAAACATTTATAGACATCATATTCCCTTTTCTTGTTCATTTTTCCACATTCTCTTCCAAAAATATCCCTGCAATTCCACAAGTGACGCTAGAATCCCTCATTATAAACAAACACAATCAACCTGAAGATACAGTAATGTTACCATGAGGGATTATTTCCCACACTATTTCATGGGAATTAAAATCCTAAAATGATTTTCTCATAAAATGAATTAACATTCTAGTATTTAATGAGATGAATCATGAAATCAATTATGGGAAATTTATTTTAAAATATTTTAAATTATAATTATCCCATTTATAATTTCAAAATTAAAATTTTAAATTAATAATCAAAATATAGTTTTTTAATCAAATCATGAATCTGCCGAGATCAACCCAATTATAGGTTCATATCAAAAAAAATTATTCCATTTTTCTCAAATAAAAATTTTAGAATACAATTTCACAATTTCATTAATTTCGAAATCATAGTTATAAATCCCAATTCCCAAAATTGGCGGTTGTCCCCAAAATTAATGTCAAATAAATTCAAATCACAATTCACTTCAATTTGGGATATCAATTTACTATTTAATAGAAATTTATTTAGATATTGAACTTAAAGGGTTTATAATACGAAAAATCTAAACAGACCACCAACCTTAATTATAGAGATCAAATAACACAACCCTCGCAATAAGAATTTTCAATGATGAACTATGGAAAAAATATCAACGAATAAAATATATATTTAGAATCCAAAAAATGGATTTGATACCATCACATATAATATGATCTGAAAAATAATATAGATTAAAGAATATTAGATTTGGATAGAGGGAATGAGAGAATTACTATTAATGAATTGAAATAGATTGATGTTCTCTTAGTTTAGATCCACCATAGAGTATTCATAGAAGATACAAAATTGGTCATTGATAATCTAATCGAACTTTAAATCTAAATACGACGTGTTAGGGTCAACTAGGTTATTATAATGAGGAATGATAAATTAAAAATACATTTTCAAAATAATAACAACTAGTGCACACGTTTAGCATGGTTGGGCCTCATGGTTTTTCAAATCTTGTTCTTTTACTATCTGTCACTTTGATGGGGTATATTGTTTCCTGTAGGTGGGGAATGGCTTCTCAAAAACATTCACCAACCATTTAAACCCCAAATATTTGGGTTTTCATGTTATCAATTAGGTGGGTGCATAATTTTTTAAAACCATTCATTTACAATTCACATACTATAGAATTAAAAATTATTAATGTATCCTACAAAAACAACCTAATACAAACTGAAAAAAAAAGAATTGTTAAAATGAATGGTCAACGATAGACTATAATATATAATATGATGTTACAAATAACTAACATTCTTCTTGAATGGTATAATCTATTTTTTATCTCCTATCATTATATATTTGTGAATTAAATATACGTTTTAATATATATTATATTTAAGTAATTCATACCATTTTTTATATAATGTAACAATGATCAATTTAAATGGAATGAAAATAAAAAACTAAAACATATTTGTAATGTGGAACACTTATGATCCTAAACAATGATTTTAACAAAGTACTGTTTTTAATATTGTGGAAAATTACTAAAAATAAATACTATATGGTATGAAATATATGACTATGGATCATTAATAGATTTATAATAATAATATATTTATTATATAATAATCTCAAATAGGTATGAAAAGAATCATACCCAAGTTATGGGATTATAATATCAAATTTACCTTAATGGTTCATATTTCATATTTAACACTTATTCATTTGTAAGGTTCAAATACTAACCATTTGGATAATTTATATCATTATTTTATTTAATTGTATGGTATTTAGATTATACAATTTATTTATTTATTTTATTTGGAATATGATTCAAATAATACCAAATGAGTAATTTTGTATTTATAAATCTCAACATTATTCGAGACTGTTTATGTTTCAATATCCCATAATGGAATTATTTGATACATCCTAAAATAAATATATTTTCTTCTCCACTAGTTATTCATTATTTATTTCTAGTAAATTTTCTAACATGTTGATATTTTGTGATTTTTTTTCAAAAGTAAATGTTATTTTATATAATTAGTGTTACATAAAATAGATGTTTTATATTATGTTACAATCAAAATTGATATTTTCTTTTATTACATGTAATAATAACATATGATTGTGTCAAAAGTTTAGTTTCCCGGTCTATATTGATCTTTATGATATAAGGTGTGAATCTATGGTTTATTTTTATTATCACCATATATTTTAAATTCAATATCTCAAACATGTAATTGTTCTCAATGCACTATATATTTTCTTGTAAATCCCAACACTTCTTACATTGCATTAATATACAATGTACAACATACTATATTTAAAATGATCGTAAAATCATACTCGTTGATGAAAATGTATATTACCACAATTAATGAATTTTCAATATCAATTCTGTGATTAAATTCTATGAATTTCACCCATAGACTCCTTATGATTCTAAATATTTCTATTTGTCTTCCAATTTTTTTGAACCAGATTATAAAAATTATATCTAACAGTAAATGAGAGAATCTTTCATCTCCAGGATCTTACTATAAGAATTCAACATATATTAGAACCAACTATATGACATTACCATTGATGAAGGATTTATCTAATATGGGATGATCATTAATATTCCTTTATAACATATAGGATCTGAAATGACCATATATATTTCAAATATCTCCAACAACCATTATATATTTCTATCTGTCTTTATTATAAAATTATAATCACCTATATTTGATTAGTTTTTATAGTACCACTATTCTTAAGATGATTCTCCCTTCTTCTAAAGTCCCAACCTCACATAAATGTGTGAATGTTGTGTACAAAATATAATTACTTATATTATTCAATAATAATACATTGGAATATCAATTAAATTTTACATCATTCATGAGTTTCACTTCATACATTGGAAGATTTTATTGTGTTTGTTATTATAATGTCATTTCATTTGCTATGATTTTTCAGATTCTACTATTTATTGACATTGAATAAGGTTTGGGTATATCAATGATTTGGTTTTGTGCATGTATATATGGATGGATAATGTTCACCTTCATTGTTTAATAATTACTCACATCTCACATATCTCGTGAATTTATTTTATCATTTAAATGTATATAACTTTTATCATAAAAATCCTTCATTAAAAGGGTCTATAAATTTTTTCCACTTCTAGTATCTCAATGCTTGTATATGGATGCAATGGTTTTATCACACATGTCATTCATGAAAAAAATGTTCACTGGTGGAATGTACTATTATACATCATGTGAAATTGTGTAAGTATACACTATCTTATGATTGTAACAAAAGTCATCATCCCAATCAGGTTAGCACAGATTCATGGTTATTTGAAAAAACCTATAGAAATACACATTGGTGTATCATTATCCCGAATGGATTTTCATAACTCAATTCCTCACGAATCCATTCAAATGTGATTTTTCAAATTTAAATTCTCAAAATTTCATTCTTCTTTTAACAAGAAGACGTTGCATAATAGGGATTCTCTCACTGTGGACTAGTAGAACGTGGTGTCTCAATGTTTTGAGACCTATCACAAGATAATAGGCACAATTATCTTCATCCATTCCCCTTCTTTTATAGGCATGTAGAAAAATGTATGTTTCCATTAAAATTACTTCTCAAAAATGTTTTCAACGATATAAAAAACATGCCATGTCACATATATTTTAATATTAGTGAAGGATTTGGTTATTCACATATATATATATATATTAGGAATTAAGGATCCTTTTTATGTGTGATCTAATTTCATTCCATATGTGTATGGAACGAATATTGCATGTATCCTCATTTTTATCGTTAATCAAATAAAAGAAATTCAAATTCATGAATAGATGGAAACATCTTTATTTTCATCCATAATACCATATTATATTTCATGTAATGCATATCAAGAATTCAAAAGGGTTATTCATCTCATAACTTTGATCCAAAAAAACTATGAAAATATTGGGCACTGTTGATGGTGTTTTGAATATATTCTCAAGAAAAGAAATGTGTTTTCAAGAGATTGGTAGAGGAAGGAAACACCACTCATTTATTCTCTTTAGTATAGGTGATTCGATAGTATAGATTAAATTGATTTAATTGAGAAAGTAATATAAATTTATTTAATTGAAGGGTGAATAGTTCAATTTAGATTACCCCCTCAAATATCTAGAGAGGATTCAATATTATTTCATTGAGATTTATTGTTTGTTATCAATTCAAGCTGGATACATGTGATCATTACCAGTCAAACCATCACACACCACAATGTAATTTTGTCAACTGGGCTACTCAGGACAATACACGTTTTCCTATGATAATGTTATCCAATATTCATTATACATTGGTTCACTATGTGTGTTTATACATGGAACTCCTCATTACCATCCACTCGTAGGATTCAATCAGCACAATCACCCATGGTGGTTCACTAGGGGTTCCTCATTTGTGTAGTTGAGGGATAAACCATGTGGACTTGTGTGGTTCTCTCTCATTATTTAGAAATTAAAAATAATTTATGTCAAAATTTAAATTAAAAAACATATAATATTCATGTCCACCATCACCTATTAAAAAAATAAGGCATTATATAATTGTTTTTTTCAGGGACTTCAAATAAATGGAATCATTTTATAAAAAATATAAACAATTTATTTTTCAATGTCAACAAATATCATTAACGCTAATATGTTATCCTTTTCAAACCCACTAATGAAAATCAATATGAAAATCATAAATGAGGTCTTCTCAACACATATTAATTCTCAAAAACATGTTCTCATACCATTTACTATTATTTTCATAAACACTTTTGAGAGAAGGATGATATCAAATTTTTCTATCAAAATATATCCATTAGTTACTCTACTCCTTGACTAATTGGACTCACGTGGTGTATAAAACAATATAGATGAAACCAAGATTATCTATATTATTAATATAATACCTTTCCTGTGAAATCATTATTAAAAAAATGCTCAATTATCATTAAAGGCATTGGTAATAAGAATGTTGATGATTGAAATGTTATATTCCTAACACACATCAGGAAAAACGACCTAAAATTTTAGGTTATAATGATATATCTTCCACATTGTCTTATCTTTTCATCCACCAAATACTCCCAATAATTGATATGAATATTAAAACTAAAGATAAGGGATAAATATTTTATTTGAAAACCTCAAAATCCCAATCTTAGTTAACATATCATCATTTTCTGAAGTATGTTTTTCCACATAAATTTTTATAATAAAATTATTTACATTTTCATTATAATGTTTCTTGGCATCCTCCCATTTTTAAAAAAAATAGTTGACATGAAAAAACAAGAATAAATTCATTTTTTTCATTCCCCGTCTTCTCAGAATCTCTATAATAAATAACACTTTTATTTAATTCAATCATCTTTCCTTTCTAATTATATAGAATATCTCATGAAAGTCATGTAATTAATTTCTCAACATGGTCACCATTCTGATTACACCATCCAAAAAAATCTTTTATTCATACACATCTACATTTTCATGATATCTTTCAAGATGTTTTACTCACAATATTCTTTATATATGGTATTTAAATATTACTTTTTCCATGTCTCCCCTTTTATTCATTCCCATGTTTGATAAATAATTTTTCATACTATCATGAGTAGGATTTATGATCATAAGCTTCATAATGCTCTAAATAACCATTGAACCTAGATTTTCCACCTTCATATGTATTCTTTCCAAACACATTTTGATTTTGTAATTAATTAATATTATACTTCTTCTACATAGGGGTACTGATTTTCCTGGAAAATATCATTATCCATTTGATATAGGAGAGGATATCTCATTAACCTTCTTGGTAATATTTTTTTTTAATTTATTCTTCTTTTAATCACATACCAACGATTATATTTTACCTTAAATTTCTTCTGTACATCGCATATCTTTTCAAGTTATGTATTTTCTCCATTCTTGATTCCACTTAATACTGGATTTATGTAATTTTCATTAGTGGTATGGTTATAAAAAATTTATAATTCATTATTTCAAAGATTATAGAAACACAAAAAATATCGTAAAATCCTACTTTTCTAAATTAATGGTGTAGTAAGTCTAGATTTTAAGCATTGTGAAATTTTTATATTATTACTGAAATAAAAAATCAATGGGTAACTTGTTGGAACATATCTCTTAATGATAATTATCACATATGACATTGATGTGGTTGATTTATCAATATTTTTAACCAGCCATAGTTTTTAAAATATTGGTTTGAAAATAGTACAAACACATGAAGCAACGTTTCTACACAAGATATTTTCATTATTATATGAAACCTTACTCATATAGAAAGATCGATATTTATTATAGGATGATATAATATGATTCTTTGAGTCGTTATTCTCAATAAAATAATTTATGATATCATCTTATTTACCAAAATCAGGGGATGTTTCATCTTTTGGGGATATCATGTTTTTTAATCTCACCACCACCTATGAATACATATTATTGAAGGATTTATTCTAACCCTTAGTATATATCAGCATGGATTCATAAAACACCATCAGGTTCTTAATTTTTCATTATATGTTCTCCTCGATTATTGAAATGAATTTTCAAAATACATAAACCCTTCTTCGTTTTCCTATACTTCACAAAAACTCACAACCATAGAAACCATGTGAAAATTTCAATGTGAATTTAAAATTTTATGAATACAACCTTAATGAGTTATTTAACACAACCAATTCCATTTAATTCAAAAATAGAGTCATCATAAATTTCAGTATAAAGATAAATTGTTACTAACATTACTTTAATATTTTTTTACGGCATTGCCTATCCCAACCTATTTATCAAATGAATATTCCATAATATTATTCTATTATTAAAAATATAATTTTTATTCCATAAGGACCTTTATGACTATAATAATAAGAATTCCATATTATCTTGTGATAATGTTCATATTTTATTTAAATATAAAATGAAGATACCTAATTGATCAATTATCATAACTATATAAGAATACATCATCAGAAGAATGAAAATAATATGAATTCATAAAACATTAACCATTTTGATTACCTTTGTCCAATAAATCATTTTCCCTGATTACAGGTCATTCATAGACTTCCATTTCTTGATCTTTTTTCTATTCTTAGGAATCCTAGAAAATATTCTTATATGAGGTGACTCACCCATTTCTAGTAATCCATACATTATAAATACTAGATTTCTTGTTTATAGGTAACCATTTCTATGATATAAATTCTAGTACCCCAGGATAGATTGGACAATAAGAGGTGAGGGGGGAATCTATTTTTTTCATTTCATAAATTCATTTTAAATAATATCTAACCTATCAAACTTATTGCATATTAGGATACAATAAATATTTTCTCCCAATATAACCTTATTTAGAGTAGTAATAATAGTGATTTAGTAACACTAAACATTTTATACATTTAGAAAATTATTTCTCCTTAGTAGAACTAGTTTGTTCACCTATTTAAAGATTCATCACTATTAGATAACTGATTACCATTCCATATCTCCAATTGAGAGACAACATTCTCTTCTTGATAAAGCTAAATGAAATCCACTTATTTATGTCACACATAAAAGACTTCTTCTATAGATTTAATATATATACTTCATTTATTATATACACCAATTATAATACATAAACTCTTTATATATCCTATTATAATACATAACCAAGTATAATGTATTAGTCTACAATAGGATAATATTAGGTCTCCATCCATGATATTGTAGGATATGAATTTCTTGCGTACTATTAGTGTTTCTTCAACATCCACATAAGTTGCATGTCATTCTTGATCACTAAATTATGATCATATGTATCTAATCATTTTATTCATTGAAACATTAATGGTATGATTATTCATTCTTCTGAAGACCTGGATTCACATATATATGTGTATGTAGTGCATAAAAATAGATCATATTACTAAGAAATAATAATAATTCAACAATATCAATTCTATTTTACATCATGAATGAGTTGTATAGATTCTGAACCACTACCACATTCATCTATGTTCTTTATTATTATGTGCATTAATTCACTAAATTTATTAATGTTCCACTAATAATTATTAGTAAATATATTTTGGGTATATCTAGGATTGGGTTATGTTCATGTACGTATGTATTCCCTACATTCAAATTCATCATTTAAGATTCACACAACCAACTTATATATCTAGTGTGAATGTTATCATAAGAATGCATATTCAATGTATCTTGAAAATACATAATGCATTGGGTGTGTATAATATGTTCAATTGTAATTTCAAAATGATTTTTTAATCTTTATATGGTTGTATCATGTCACTACTACAATAAAACCAAGTGTCTGGGATAGTTAAGATATTATTCATTGTAATATTGTGGAAATGTATACATTATCATGTGAATGTTAGAAACTTCATTGCATAGGTAAATATTACATAAATTATTGTTTTTTGGCACATAATAGGGGGAATACATGTCAGGATATCATGCTAGTAAGAGGATTTACCAAAATATGTTTATGTTTATGTTATTCAGGCAATCTTTGCACAAGTTGAATGGCCATTATACCATTCTCCAACTCTTAAGAATAATGTACATGATTTGTTATCTATCTTTGTGAACTAGAGGAGTGTGATGGATCTTTTTTTGATAGATCTCATAATATGATTGATACCAATATCTTTGGAACTAATTCTAAATTTATTAATGTGCATATCCACCACAATTATAATAAAAAATTTCTATCAAGGATTTACTCTAAGATCTACAAAACATTTCATGTCATGTCATTTGATATCAATGAACTATTTGATTATTCATAATTATAAGATGAAAATATCAGATTCTTTTCTTATGTGAGTTCAAATTTCATTCCATAATTTCATGGAATGATGAAAAAAAGCATCATATTTTTTATCTTTAATTTAATCAATTAATGTTGGAAAAATAATAACCTAAATACAGCTTAATATTTATTCCGTATTAAATAAGAAATTTAATTTAAAATAATTCATGTATATAAAGAGTTTTTCCACTAGTTAACTTTGAGATAAAAACCCCCATGTGTAGATCTGGATCGATCAAAAGTGGTTCATCCACATTCTTGGTGAAACAGTATATTCATAATGATTACGAAAAATAAATATTTTTACATTAGTTTAAAATCATTTCAATGGGTGTTAAAAAATTTCATATTACATGGATTAAACAACCCATGTTATTTGTTTATTTTTAATAATAAGGTCAACAGGGCCACCTTGCATTTATCCCACATTGAATATTAGTCGAGGATTAACAATAGTTCATTAATAATTCATTTTCTTATATCTATTATATCTAGATATGTGGGATCAATACCCATCCCAATATCACACAACACAATGGGCTTCGACCAAGTTGGCCTATCAGTCCCATCTCTCTATACCACTGTGTGATCACTTGTTTTTGAAATATTAAAGGGAATATTGTGTGGAATTATATGATACCCACAATATAAATAGCCACCCATGGGATTCATTGGGTAGACTCTCCCACAAGGTTGGACACTTAGGTCCTCTATTTGTTTCTCAAGGCCAGCCTTTGGGGGTTTCTTGGGATGGCTCCCATTTTTTAGCACTAAATTTTTGTATAACTGTATATTGCACATCATATAATAGTCAATGCCTCCAATCCTCTTTAAAAAACATCAGTGGGAAAATAGGATATTTTTAGTCATGGATTTCAAAAAAAATTATCTTTACATCTTGAAATTAAATATTTACATTGATTTACACTTATTGTTGGAAATGGTCTCTTCTATGCACATGTCTTAGAAATTTTTTTATCATCACGAAAAGCATAAAAGTTTATCCAAGGATAAATTTATAATAGTGAAATCAAATTCAATTATATGAATCTATAACATTTTTTTAGGAACCACTACTTCATACCCCAACACATATTTATATGTTTACATCAAATACCATAATGGAAAAACAACACACAAAATTGAGTTTAGATGAATCATCACATGATATTAAAATATTATTATTTAATACGACATTAATCACATAATAATTGAAATGAAATTTATAAACATGAATAACAAAATTATGATATTATATTTTTTATTCATTTATACATAATGAGTCATGTGTGAGAAATTTATTATAAATAAAAATAAAATCCATTTTCAAATAAAGGTAATCTTAATCAAAGAATCTATTTTCTAGGAGCACAACCCTATTTTAAATTAATAAATTAAAAAATCCTTATAAGTGAATTATTTATAATAAAATATAAATATTATATATTTAATCAACTATTTATCATTTCTCATATGTGTTTACTAGTCTATATATTAGAATGAAACATATTTTATTATTAATTATTTTATTTCCATAAAATGTTGCATCATCACCTATTGATCACCTATATCACTATTTATTTTTAAATAAAATTAGAAAATTTATTTTTTTTTTTAAATAAAATTTTTCAATAATAGTTTTGAAATTAACCTAGGGTAATTTTTTAAAAAAAATTAAGATAAAATAGTTTTTTTGATGAATTTCGAAAAATAGCCCTCTTCATTAAGAATTGTAATTCCATTTTAAGATCTATAAAACATAAAAATTCATTTAAGATGGTTTATAAGTAAAAAAGATAAAATGTATATAACCATTCATCCATTTATGTCATTTTAATCAATTTGATATTTGGTATTGATAAAAACACGTTTAAAATTTTTACCATTTTCTCTTTTAAAAATTCCTTTATTGTCGTATGTGCGAGATTAATTTTAAATAAACTTTTACACTTATATGTATAGAATATTGAATTATAGATTGAATTTTTAGAATCATAATAATATATAGAATAAAATTAATTTTTGACCAAATTTTGTTATTAAAATAATAATCTTTCGTTTTCATAGTTAAGGTAAAAATTAGTTTACTTAGTGTTAATAAAATATATATAAGATTTAAAAATTGACCACGGCTTGTCTAAAAACTAGTGGATGTCCATATTTTTAAATCAACTTTTATTGGATATGTACTTTTTAAATTATCTTCCTTCTAAACTGTGAATAAATGACGTCCCTTTTTTTCAAAAAATTACATGTGTGCCACTCAACTCAATCATAAATGATCATCCAAATATGTCTACTATTAACATCTAAATAACCCATAGGATCATAAAATACATACCAATATAACTTTTTACATTATTTATAGAATCCCATATGTCTAATTTTTGTAATATTTATATCCTAATAATGGTTTTGGTGAAAACCAAAAAGTGTTTTCCAAATAACAAGTAACTTCAGTAATCTAGCTTTTTTATTTCTTACAGAAATTTTTTAAATTCATTTTGAAGATTTATATTGTGATATACTTCATGTATTCCATATATTTATATTTTTTTAAATGAAACTAACTAAATCCTTATCCCCTTTTTAAAAATAGTTCACTAAATTATCTTTCATGTGTAATGTCATTTACCACATGACCAACTGATGTTATTCGATTTCCATCACCCCCTATGAATACTTTATGTATTGTAAGATATATTGTTTATATAGGGTATTTTTTTTTATTTTTATTCTTCTGGATTAATAATATTAAATATTCTATCTTAATTTCCATTACATAGGAATATAACAACGTCGTTCATGGGCACGATAGACTAACGCCTCAAGAAGCAAGGTGGATCACTCACACTTTTTGTGGAAGGTAATGATGATGGGATTTATGTAAATATGAGTAATATAGGACATAAAAATTATTCTGTAAATTAAATATATTATTTTCCTGTAATTCATTAATTCAATTATGAAAATTTAATGAATGCTCATTTTTATGAATAGCCTTCTCACTAAACGAACAATGTATTAGATTTTCAATATCTAACTTTTATAGATTTCTTAAAATAAAAATATATTGAATAAATTTTTAATTTATATCGCATTTTAATCTATGTATATATTGTAACCCTGATAAATTTAATCATACTAGTAAAATAAAAATTGAAAACATACACAAAAAAATTATGTGATTACTTGAAATACGATTTTAACATGGTTTGGTTAATAAATGACCAATAAAATGTAATAAATAATTAATATATTTATTATATATATAATTATAAACATTAAATATATTTATAAAAATATTTAATTTGTTATATATTATTTTTTAATGAGTATGAAGTATGTTAAGTCAATCTTTAATAGATTTCCTTCTCATATTTTAACTTCTGTAAGACCCATTCCATATTCACAACATTTGTATATATATATAGTGGTCTATACACTATCAAATAATAAATTTTACGAGTATTATCTAAACAATTATTTTTTTAAGTTACTATACATTTTATTATATCTCTTTCAATGGATTTATGATTAAAAAGTTTGCAATGTGGTATGGGGTTTTGGTCTCAATTTTCCATCTATGAAACATATGTTATGGTATGGAGTTATATTCTTTTATTAGGATTATATCATACTCTTTTAACAAGTAATTTATATTATTATTTTATTCCCTAGTTATTTTTTTCTTCAATTAATGATTTTATTGTTATTACGATTCACTGTAACCAAAGTGTTAAGGGTTTAAGGATACATTCCCATCATTTTTTGGGATTGTTTATTATTATATTTTCGATTATGAAATCATATAACCCAAAAAACCAAAAGCTTATTATATTTATTATCCTTCTGAAATTTCATTATAATACATTTTCTCCATTCATTTTTCACTCATTATGTACTCCAGAGGCCAAAATATCTTTTTAAACAAAAATAATCAATATCTCTCTTTTAGGTAGAATCACCCTTTTAATCTAAATCCATTATTTATGAAAATATTTTGAAAAATATTTTTAACAATTTTTAAATGCGTTATTTATGTATTTTTTTATGATACTTTAATTTTTACTAATTTTTAAAATGAAATATTCATGATTTCATTAAAAAAAATAAATGTTTTATTTTAGCATAATTATGGTTGTAATCATTTGTTTAATTTGAAATACATTAATAGTCTTTATATCTATAATGAACATTATTTTATTTAAATTTTGCTTAATATAATTCAATGGGTATTTTCAGTGAAATAAATTTTCAATAAATATGATGTGTTAAAAAATTTAAATAATAAATGATATTTTTCTAAAAAAATGTTTGAAATAAATTTTGATGATTCCATTATAAAATTTCAATGATACTTTCAAATAATGTAATAATATATATATATATATATGTTTAAATTTTTTATTTTAAATCATAATGTACATTTTCATCAAGAACTACAATAAATTATTTAAAGATATTGATTTATAGGTTTTTATGGTGATTGTAAATTAAAACAATTTCCAAAATGTTCTATATTTTGAAATGTGTTTTTCATAGAAAAAATTATATTTTCCAACCAATATGACCAACAATTTATTTGATTATTTGTTTATAATATTTGAAGTTTATTTTCAATGAAATTGACTTTTTAAAGAAAATGTGTTACAATGTTTTTTAAAAGAGGAATTGGAATTTTTCACATGGAATTTTTTAAAATATTTTAAAATTATCCTTTATATGTTTTCAATTTAATTTTCAAAGATTATTAATTTTGAAATGTTATATTTTCTAAAATATTATTTTTAAATAAAAAAGTATATCTTCCTAAAAAATGTTATAAATTATTTGAAGAAATTAATTTATTATTTTTCATGGTTATTTTAAAATATAACAATTTTCACGATGTTTAATGATTTATGAAGTCTTTTTTAAAGAACAAATAATATATTCTTCATTATTTTATTAAAATAATTTTGAAGCATCATTTATATGTTATCATGTAAATTTTTAATGAAAAGTATTTCTAAAATGTTTTATCATATAATTTTTTGTTGTAAGTGAGAGAGATATTTTCCTTAATAAATTATCAAAGTATTTATTCAAAAAAATTCTATCTAATATATCATCCTATTATAGTACATATTCATTACTGGTTATGTGATCCAAGTACACTATTCTTATTTCTTTATTGAATGGTGTTTGTTAATGATGATATGATGTTTATGAAACTAGTTTCTTTTCTTTGGGTTATACAATTATAAAATTATTATGATACCTGATTATTTTTACTGGTTATTCTATGAGAAAAAGATAAAAATATTATGAAACATGTTACATTTCTAGAGGTTAATGTTAGGAATAAATTTAAATGAAACAAAGTTAATTTAATGGGTTATGATAATAATTTTTTTTGATTTTATGGCACACATATATATGATTTTAATTATCAGATGGTTGGTACCTATATATCCATCCATTGCATTTGGAAAATAGTTATATCTCATTAAATAGATATGACTAATCATGGTAGTGAACCATGATTAGTTACAATCCTTTTATATTATGATTTTATTTGGAGTGACCCACAGCTATTATTGTGACGACCTGTACCTAAATGGAGCTTAATGGGTGCCTCGAGCACTGTGGGCCACATAGCCTCAAGAATATCTCCCCAAATGCCAATGATTACCAACTGGTAGTGATGGTCTAGGCTATTTCTGTGGGGATACTATTCCCTCATTAGTATATTGTATCACAGAATGAGGAATATAAATTAATATTGAACAACATAAGAAATATAATGAAATAACGGAAGCTAACTGTTGAAATAGATAAAATGAAATAATAATAACTGTATCATCTAGAACTGTGATGATGTAATGGAATGTATCTAGAAAAATGGATGACATGGATACAAGACAATAGACATAACATGTTCCACAATGTAAATAAAAAAAAATTCTACTCCAATCATCCAGAGATATAACTCCGTTATTTTCTATCAAACTCTATCCTAACAGTCAGATATATTGTTTTTGAAGTCGTATGCTTCCTTTTGTCAACACCTGCAACCATGTAATCTACTCCAAGTACCAAACAACTCTTGGAGAGGGTGTGATATAAATATTATTGGTCCACCATCAATTATTTCTATAACCTCTGTACCATGTAATGGAATATATTAGTGTGAATACATGTATATATAATTTAATGAAGGAATTATAATATAACTAAAGACCATTGTACCTACTTCATTACTAGGTTGGTGTCTAACATGAAACCAATTCATTTTTTTTTTGTAAGTACCTTTTTATGTTAATAAGTCACGTGAGGCATAGCCAACACTCACATTACCTCGTGATAGTATAAGTAGTGAAGGTCCCAAGATGCATCAAGGAAACCTGAGGAAGTGGTCTAGTGAGGGTGTTCATGGTAATAACCAAGGTAACATAAATCTCACTGAACACTAACTAAATAGTATCTGAGTCCTGCTAAGAGGTAAGAGTGTAATCAAAGGGGCATAATTCAAGGCATTCCAAAATAAAGCGCCTACAAATTTGAGGGTTATTGACCAAAGTATATCCGGGAAAAGCATGGATCACTCCTTAGGGGATTTCACAATGGAACCTACTAGTCAATGCTACATCCATTGAGTGTATTGATGGTATCATGTAATAATGTAAAGGTCCCTATGGTACTATATTGGGAATCCTAAATAGAGACAATAATCGATGTCTTGGTGGGTATCAACAGAAGAAAACTGCATCCCTTAATCAGAATGGCGTTATCAAGACCCAGAGTATTCTCATCTCAAAATCCAAAGTGATCTCAAGTCAGCCCATTCCTATTTGATATTATAACCATGTAATCATTTTCAGGTTCAAGCATTATCTTCCATTTGTGTTGATAGGCCATGTAGCATTGAAACCATTTAATCTAGTCTAATTTAACCATTATAGAATATTCAATTATGGAGGTCCACTATGCTACCTTACATCAATATGAAAATGGGTGATACAAAAATGTAACCATTATTTATTATTATTTAATGAGGCCAAATTATATAATTAGTATACTTTCTATTTCAAATTTCACATTTAATAATCAATTGAATCACTTAGCTTAGGTGGGTCAAGTGGTGAGAATACATGGTATATGCTATTATGCAATTCTAAATAATAAAAGACATTTATTATATTAAGTCTCAACTTTATGATTTTTCTGAAAAGGATCACCCAAACTGTGGAAAAAAATGCAGAAACACTAGAAACCCAAATGTGGAATAATCTTCAACATGAAGAGAATTCATTTGGGGTTGTAACTGGTAACCACTAATCACCTAATTAGAAAGAACATAACCCTGTGATTCCAAAAATCATAATCATGGAATTTCAATTTAATAAATGGTTTCTAATGAAATCGGTGAGCCCCAGACAACTATTGTAAAACCAATGAATATAAGGGATGAGTTATAGACCACCCACATTAGGGTTGTATGACACTCCTCCTCTGGTATTGGCCCCTGATTTTACACAAATTTGAGTAGATCATAGAAAAGTTGAAATAATCTAACAAGATGATATCTTGGTTGAGATAAAGAGAGAATAATAATGACTAAAGTGGACTTGATTACTTACAATTGTAAATCCAACTTGATAAACAAAAGCATGATCGGATTCCTGATAATGAATGTATCTTGATCACAAGAATTATCCTTCATAAATCTCTAAATTGATATGAAAAGGTATTAATCCAACTAGTTCATAGATATGGGTGGAAGAGGGGGTAAAATAGATCATTAATGAAATTTTGGACATTATACCCAAAATTTTAGCTTCTGCACGGTATTTCAAACCGTGTGCAAATTGTGCAAGACGACACTACTATAAAATACATCCTCTATATTATTTAATCAATTCAAGAACAATACATTTAAATGTATAGTGGAAATAATTTGCATTTACATGGTTAGGAATCATGGTTGTGTGCCAATTGTGAAAGGTGGATCTGTCTGAAAAAACACAATCCTCACGGTTTTCAAAACAATGTGGAATTATTGCATGGTGTACTCTAAAATGTGTTCCATGTTTGTTTTCCCAAAAAAGTTGGGTTTCAAGTTCAGAACATGAACTATACATCCTAATAACCTTTACAAACTCATTAGGCATCAATATTAGGTCCAATTTAATGATTTAGTATGAAAATTAAAGGATCCATACTTGAGGGAAAACCTAGTTATTACAGTCTTCCCCCTTAAAAGAACTAGACCTAAAGGTATTATTTTAAGGCTAAAGAAACACTGTATGATAACAACTCCAGCCATTGGGAACATACGTAGGCCTCCCTCTCCTATGTCTCGTCTTTTACATTCTTGTTCCACTATCACTCCTGTACTATAGAGACAGACATTCCATGAATATCCTTCATGCTTCGGTCTACGATGCATACAAAATATTCCTCATAAGTACAATTTTCATCTAAATAAACTTCCTCGGGATCAAAGTTATTATATGGGTCATCTTGAAATTGAAAAATCTTTGATACATAGAATACATTGTAAATGGAAATGTACCTCTGAGGTAGTTGCAACCGATAGGCTACCAGCCCGACTCTCTATAGAATCATTAATGACCCGACGTAATGAGGAGATATTTTTCCATGATTCATTAACAAACTATTCCCTAACCTGGGCGATATACAAATAAAAACATGACCCCAATGACAGAATATATGAAACATGCGCAAAGAATATCCCCTATAATATGTATTTTTATTCAAATTTTCCACCATTTCGGGGGTGAAATGTTGTGATTGAAAGCACTTGAGTCCCCATAGATTTCTGAAAATATTTCCTGAATAGTGAAGTGAAATGGGAATCCCTATCTAAAATAATAGTAAATGGAACCCCATTTAGTCATATGATCTCATGAAAATATAGTCTTCACGGCTCGTCAAATGAGAAAATACCTCGTATAGGAATGAAGTGGTATGAATTTGTTATTTGGTCAATGAATACATAGATAGTGTCACTACCCCTCAGTGACCTAGGTAAGCTGACCATGAAATCCATAGAAATATCTTCCCATTTCCATTCTAAGACTGGAATCAGCTGTAAGAAGAATGAAGGTCTATCATGCACCACCTTCACCTACTGATAGGTAGAAAACCTAGTATTAAAGGCTTCAATATGAAATTTCATTATAGGACACCAATACTGGTGTGACATATTTCGATACATCTTTAAGATTCCTAGAAGAATAAACCACTGAGAATTGTGACCATTTCATCAATTGATCTCTCATATCTATATGAATGAAGATATGTCCACATGGATGCAAGACATTGTCTCTTCCCACATACCAATCCATAGGTGGTTTATCTCTTGAAATACACCCACGTAAAACAAAACCATTAGCATTTGAAAACTACATACTCATCTCCTTCTCAATGAGGGAATAGATAACTATTATGTGTAAGAGGTAAGACTGCTCGTGACTATCATTAAAAACCAAATGAACTTTTGAAAATAAATCCATTAACTTCCATTCATCACTAGATTCATATACCACCTGTGTTTGATTTTTCAATCTCAGTGCATCAGCGGCCTCATTGCCCTTTCCAGGCATATAGGCAAGCTCAAAATCATCAGATTGTAAGTATTCAACCCATATCCATTGTTTGTGGTTCATGTTCCACTATGAAAATTCATACTTTAGGTTCATGTGATCTGTATACACCACAAAACATTCACCCATGATAAAGTGTCTCCATAAACATTGGGCATAGAAAAATACAGCTATCTCAAGGTCTTTCATTGGGTAATTTCTCTTCTGATTCCCCAACTACCAAGACCCATATACAACAGATTTGTCTTCCTGTATCAGCATAGCTCATAGGAAAATTTTAGATGCATAGTAGAAGACAATATAACCATTAAATAATTATTTCATATTCCGAATCTATGTTGATACAAGCCTCTCCTTCAGTTAATGAATGGATTTATCACATTCTTTTCACTAAAGGTACCTAACACCATTTTTTGTAATTCCAATAAGTGGTGACACAAGTCAATATATGTCCTATATAAAATTCTTATAATATCCAGTGAGCCCTAATAAACCCTTGATAAAAACATGTTCTTGGGCTACTCCTAAGATAATATAGCACTAACTATTCTAGGGTCAACAGAAACTCTTTATTTTGGAATAATGTGACCCATGAAGTGGACTGTGTCAATCCATAAGTCACAATTATTGTGCATGGAATACATATAATGCCCTCATAGTGTATTCATAATGATCTCAATACATTTTCCATGTTTATTGTGAGTGTGATAATGTACCAAGATATTGTACACAATTACCACAACAACAGAGTCCAATTAGTGGTGGGAAACCATATTCTTCAAAACCATGAAAATAGCATGTGTGTTCATAAGACTAAATCACATAAGAATATACTCATACAGACTATACCAACTATGGAATTTTGTATGAGGTATGTCTAATGGTCCAACTCTCACTAGATGATCAGCCAATATTAGGCCGATCATAGAGAACACTTTTTCTACTCAGGGATGGTAAAATATGTCATCTATTCGAGAAAGAGGATATAGGTTCTTGACTGTATGCCAGCTCAACCATTCTGTATCTATGCATAGATGTAAGGTTCCATCTTGCTTCATGGAGAAAATCACGGGTGAACCACAACAGGTTGCACTAGGCAGTATAAATCATTTAAACTATATGTCCTATGTCTTCCTTTTGAGCTCTTGTATCTTTGTTGCTTCCATTCTGTATGGAGGAGTGGACACTAGATCTACTCCTGGAAAATGAACTATTGTATACTATACCTTACTCTAAAAAGGTAAGTCCTAAAACTCATCGAGAAAGACATCCCTGAAATGGTTATCTACTAGATGGAAATCAGTTTGAAGAGAACCCTGATCCTCTATGAAATGATTTGAAATTTGGGAGTTCAATTCACCTATCCCATAATGCTTTGATCTAGATCTCCCAACAAGGACATCCAACAGACCTTTGAAAATATAAATACTACCTTCTTGTGATGTAAAGGTGACCCTTTAATGATAGTAGTGTGCACAGGATTGATAGGGGACAAACCAATCAATCCCAATAATGGCATTGAATACTATCATATCAAGAACAAACAGATTCCAAAATAAAGGGTAACTGCCTACCTTAAGGGGAATGTCCCTGCACTGGTGTATGACCTCTGTCAAATTCTCAATGGTGTATCATGGGTAATTACACTATAGTTATATTGTATCTATTATCCAATACATTCCATGATAGATATCGAAATAAATGAGTTTGAAGAACCTAAATCAAACAAATAAGTGTTAATGGTATTGGCTACTCGAATAGTAAATCATTCTATAGATGGTCTCACCACCTATTTCTTGGTTATCAGCTCAACGTCATTCAATTGACCTGATTTATGACCTTATGCAACAGATAAACTACCACGATCATGAATACTCTGCTAGAACTACTGGTGATCAGGGGTTAGATAACCACAATTATGACCTCCTCCTCGACCAAACCTTCCAGTGCTATTCCAACTCCTCACCTGACACAAAACAATATAACTCTCTATTGTATGTCGACTGAATTCTAATGTTTTTTTACTTGAATATGGTGGAAAGGTCCTTCGGAAACGTTGAAGATGGAATATATGACTTCTAGCCCAAAACCCCATAGGGTCTCTATCACATTAGGGATTCTTATTCCTTATTCTTCCACAATGATGACATACCATAAAACTATCAAACTGGATACTCTGGAATCCACTCCTCTGACGAGAAACTTCAAGGGATCCTTCCATTGGAATAAATACTATTATAATTCATCACAAATCTGTTAAACCCATTACTCGTGTCATCCATTAGGTTATGCTCAGTGATAAGGGCCTAATAAACAATTAATGAAAATGTAGGAAGGAGAAAAACATTCACTAGAGTTCATGTGGCATACTAGAGTCCATCCTCAAAAATTCTAGCACAGAAAATCTAATCGCATGATAAAAGTGGTGAAATGATCATTAAATCTAAGAAAAATGCTGAATATTATATAACTGACATAGAACCATAAGTGAGATTCATGAACTGTATGGATCTGTCATCTCTCAGTGCCATAGAAAAGAACTAGTCATAGAAGGAAGTCTGAAAATCAACCCATAACAAACCCTGATGACGACCGTACTGGGTAACCACATCCCACCAATGGTTGGTTGATTCCCAAAGAATGTAGTTTTCAAGCACGACTCTCTACTCTAGAGTCATTTTAGATGCTCAATGATATAGATCATGGCCTATAGCCCAGACATAACATCCTGAGAACTGCCATCCTCTAAAAAAGTATGAGTCTCCTATTACAGGAACTCGGGGGTGAGATCAGCCAACATAGGTGCAGGCCATAGAGAACCTTTTGTGGAGTACATAAGATGTAAGAAACTATCATGGACTTGGGAATCAATTCCAAAATCATGTGCAGTAGGCGGTATCTCATGTTTTAATCTTGGAGGTAATACTAGAGGCTTAGGGCCCACTATATCTGTTGTATGGTTATCACGACCCTCGTCACAAACAACATGAGGACGTCATTGAAAAATTGGTCTACATATTGCAAGAAAAAACCTTAGAACATGATTAGGATCATAAGAAAAAATAAATATCAGAAATAAATGTAATAAAACTCAATACCCAAGGCATACTAATCAAACTACATACTTAGACAACGATATATAGGTAAGTTCTCAAGTATATGTTTCATGTCATCTTGTTGTTAATATCCAAGTTTACACATTTTCATTTCATATACTTGACAAAGCAGCATAAAGATGTGCTACCAATTCATTTATTGATTTCAGGATTCATTTTATAATGGATATCCAATCTTGAGGAATTAGATGACATACACCTATCACTGGAAACGATGCCCACTTACTTACAGCATAATGGCTCGACTCGGTATATTACCCATCCCAACCCATGAGGGACCACACACCTCATGAATTGAGACATTAAATCACTCAATCACATCCAAATTAATACATATACATGTAAAATATCACAACATCAAACATCAATCATAAGCATATCAAGTAATGAAAAGGATAAAAATGCACCTATATGGCATGGAAATATGCATGACATGTGAAATCTAAGTGCCTATAATGATTTATGTAACCACACCCCTTACCCTCATATCATTGGGATAAGGATGAAATAAATTCTCAAATATATTAATAATCAATAACTCCACACAACTTTTGTGTTACCCAATGGTTAAATAATATCAACTATAATATGAAAAATCAAAATAACAATTATAATTTCGGCAACATGTTTTTTACCCGGAACATGGGTTAGTGATGCCCAAGAAAGGATTACAAACATGTCCCAAGAGATCCTATTATCTAATATATAGTCACCAAATAGAAATGAAAGAAAAGAGACCACCTATGATACAACTTTGTGATGTCCCGAGCCTGGATTACACTTAACGGGTGCCCCGAGCCTGGTGGCCCACATAGACTCAAGTGCATCTCCCCAAAAGCACAAGGCTTCCAACTACTGGTGTGGTCCTTGGGTGTGTCTGTGGGGAGACTATTCCCTCTATAACAGAGTGTATTAGATTGGATGGAATATAAATGAATAATGAAGAGAACAATAAATATAATGAAATAGTGTAATCTAACTGATGCAATAGACAAACAAGTTTATTAATAACTACATCTTCTAGAACAATGATGTGGTGATTTCATGTCATTAGAAAACAATAAAACATGGATAAAAGATAATTGGCATAAAAAGATCCACAATGTAAATGAAAACAATGGCTAATTCAATCATCCCATGATCTATGTCAGTCATCTTCTATCATGCTCCATCATAACATCAAGAAATCATGTTTTTGAAGTCATATGCTTCCCTCTGTCAAGACCTTCAACAATGTATTCTACTCAATGTACCAAACGATGCCCGGAGAATGTGTGCGATAAATCCTAGTGGGCCACCACCAATAGTGTCTATAACCTCCAGCCCGTGTAATAGAATATAGTAGTGTGAAAGCATGCATATATAAAGAAAATAAGTGGTATAATATAACTTGATACCAATGTACCTACATTATCCCTTAGATAGTGTCTGACATGTAACCAGATCATTGTTTTTAATAAATTACCATTTAATTATAATATATCACCTAAGGCATAGGCAACACCTATATCACCTTGTGATAGAATAAGTAGTAAAGGTCCCAAGACATAACAAGGAAAACTGGAAAATCTATCTGGTGAGGGTGTTCAAAGGTAATAACAAAATTATATAAATCTCATGGAATGATAAATCAATAGTATTTGAGTTTAGATAAGGGGTAAGAGTTTAATAAGAGGAGAGTAATCCATGGAATTCAACATTAATGCACCTACCGAGTCCAAGATGATTGAACAAAGTAAAGCATGGCTAAGGGAGGACAATTCCATATTGTCATTCAACATGAAACCTACTAGTAAATGATGGATCCAATGAGTGTATGTGAGGTATATTGTAACAATGTAAAGGACCCTCGGTTAGTATACCTATCATCCAATGAATAGACATGAACCAGATTATAGGTGGGTATCATCCTATGTAACCCTCATCCTTGAATTAGAATTGGGTTCCCGAGATCCTAGTTATTCTCCTCTTAGAATATGAGGTGAGCTCGAGTCATTCCATTCCTAATTGATATTGTAATCATGTAGTCATTATTAGGGTCATGCCTTTTCTTCCATTACAAGGGATAGGCAATGTAGCTTTGAAAACATTTAATAATATCTCAATTAACCTTTAAATAATATTCAATTATGGAGGGTCACTCCACAACATTCCATTAATATGGAATGGGGTGCTACGGAGGTGTAACCATTATTCAATATTATTTAATAATTCCAAGTTATATACTTATTATACCTACAATTTCACTATTCACATTAATAATAAATTGAATAACATACATTAGGAGGTTCAAGTATTGAGAATACATGGTACATTCCATTATGAGATTCTCATTAATAACAATCAATTTATTATAGGAAGTATCTCCATTAGAAAGGTTAAGTAAAGGCACACCCAAATGGTTTCTCAAACTAGCCGAAATGATAAAATCACAAATATAGCATAACCTTCAACATGGGGTGGATTTTGTAGTGGTTGTAACCACTAACAACTAATCAAATAATTGGAAGTTGCATACCCATAGGGTTTGAACAAGTATTTTCATGGCATGTAAATTTATGAAATGACTTCTAATGAAATCGTTGGGCCCCACACAACTATTCCAAAATCAACAAACATTAGGGATGAGTTATAAACCACCAAACATAGGGTAGTATGACTCTCCCCCTCCAGTATTGACCCTTAATTTTTCTTAGATCAGAGTAGATCTAAGAAAATGTGAAAATGCTCACATAATGATATCGTGGTCGGGAGAATGAGAGAATAATAATGGCTAAAGATGAATCGAGTACATACTGTTTTGTCTCCAACGTGATGCACATAAGCTCGATCAGATTTTAGACAATCAAAATTCCTTGATCCCTATCTTTGGACTTCAAAATGCTTCAAATTGATAGGAAAAGAGATTAATCGCAATGGTTCTCATATTATGGATGAAGAAGTTGTAAAATTTATCTTTAAGGTAATTTTGTGTATTTTACCAATATTTTCATCCTGCCCACAGTTTGTCTACATGGGTTTTCAAACCCTGCACATACCATATGAGACATTTCTTCCCAAAAAAAATACTCCACACATTTTGGTCAAACTGTGCATAAGCCAGGAATGGGTATTGAGGGGAAAAGGGGCGTTCACATAGTTAGGTGAATGATTGTGTTCCAATCATGTGAGGTGAATCTATGAAAAAAACACAATTTGTATAGTTTTCTAAACTGTGTAGAATTCCTACGTGGTTTACTCTAAACCATTTACCAAGACTGTTTTCCCAAAATAGATGTTTTCCGGGATATGAACAAGCCCTAGACACCCTCAATAACTTTACTAAAAAATGAGTCATCCATACTTGGTTCAATGTAATGATATAGACTAAAAATTATGGGATTCACAACTTATTAAAAACTAAGGTTCTTACGAATATGTTGGTCATGGTAGCGATCCTTCAATACTATGAGGGTTTAGGTTGAGAAACCAATACATTATGATATCTATTGGAGTGATACTAGACTAATATGTAAATTATTTTCTATGTCTAGCTATATTGAAAAAATAAACCAATTATTCAAATGTTATTCTATCTTTGATCATTTTGTTTTATTTTATTCAGATTCATTAATTTGGAATTGTTTATCCTTATTCCATGACGCGATTTTATGAACATTGATATGTTGGGTATGGTATAAAAAGTATATCCACATGTTCTCATACCCATTTACTCATGATATTATTTTATATCTCCATTGTCTACCCTTACTGAAATTATGAGGTCACACATTGTTGTGATTCATTTTCCCATGTTATGATTAATTGTTTAAAGTAGGGTATTTCTAATTAGATTACTATAAGTTGTGATCTTTATGGGAGGTATTGACGATCAATAAAAAATGAAATATTTTCACTCTAGTATCTAATAGAACTAATACATTATGAAACATTGGTATGTGATTCTATAAATTAATGTATATTATTTGAAAATATATAATATCAATGTGGGAAAATACTTATTCACTCTGAAATATCAGTTTCCCTATATATGGAACATAAAAATAATATAAATTTTATTTATTAAAACATCACATTATTTCCGACATGAGTTGATAATCCCATTTTCCAAAACCATGTTTTATAAAAAAATATTCAGATCTATTTTGTACATTTTCAAAATTATTTATTAATTTAAATTACACATCAATGTATTCTTCAATAATATTTTAAAATGAATATTATTTTCGTTTTCCAAAAAAGTCCATTTTTCTTTTACCAAAAATGTTAAATGAATCCTACTTATAATGAGTATACAAATACATAATTTTCAACACCATGATAACTCAAGGATTTTATGCTTTCATAATATATTTAAAAGCTTATTTTCAATGAAAATAACTTTTGAAATATTTTATGAAATTTATGTTTTACAAATGTTTTCAAATATAAAATCAAATTTTCCCCAATAATGCTTGTAATGATATTTTTATAGTATTTCTATTGATCAAGGACATAACACATTCCTTATATGTATTCTATATTGGGGATTTGTTATAGTAATTCCACACATATTATATCTCTAGATGGTTTATAATTGGGTAGACTTTGGATATATCATTTTGAATCAATTTATATTATATTGTATTATTTATGAATATGTTTATTGATTGGGGTAACTGTTAAAATTTCATATCCTTGTTTTTCAATATGATTCTGTTTTATGATTATTTTTAAAACCAGTCACATAATTAATTCATTAAACATAATAAAATAAGAGTATGACTACTATAGATCATGCATGAATATGTAGGTATCATGAAACAAAATGGTTTGAGTATTTTACTAAGGCCTTAGTCATTTATGTATGATATCATATAAGGTGAATTTTTCCTTGTGGTTATTATGTAAGGGATTATGAATTCAAACATTATAAAATTAGTAATTTATGTTCCATGAAAATATTATTTTAGTTATAATAACATTGATTATGATTCAAGTTTGAGTTATTACGTATAATGTAGTGATTGATCATCCTTTATTTGTACCATATTATACAGAAGTAATTTATTCAATAGTAGGTGTTTTAGAAATTTATATTTCCATAATGATAATGAATGTTTTTTAAGAGATTCCATGATACGCATACCCTTAAATAGAATTTTAACACACTACTTTCTTATTTTCATCCCACATGATTCCATGATAGGTATTTTGATTGATATGTGTGGTAATATTAAATGATATAATGATTCACTTGAAGAAAACATGTTATTGTACATTATATTTTCATTTGTAAAATGACACTCCACTGTGTATCATGTTTACTAATACTACTAAACTATATAGTGAAATGGGATTCCATTCCATTTATCTTATTCTAATATAATAATGTAACCACAAAATTTGGAAAATTGTGGTCTGAGTTTTTACAATTTAAATAAAATGGTGTTCCCATGTTAGTGTGGTTTTTCATCATTGATTGGTTTTTTTGATTTATTTTATCGTATGATAGTATTTGTTCACTAGTAAAAAAAATGAACTAAGGCCATCTAGGTTACAATGGTAGATGTTTAATGCATTATATTACTCTTACATAATGTTATTTTTATAAGAATATGTAAGATACCACATACTAAATACAGTGATGTATGGAATCAATGGGGAATGTATGGGTTATGGTAATTACCAATTGAACATACATGGATATTCAATGGAAGATAAGTGGTATAATTTTTATATTTTCGTGGTTGATTAATTGCGTATTAATTATGTATATTATGTAAAAATATCTATCTGAATATTATTTATTGAATGTGGTTCATTTTATATATTTCCATTAAGGTATGAATTAAAAATTTCAATGTTTGATATATCTATTAGAGGTAAGATGGATTGATGTTTCATTCTAACTTATATTATAAATTATATTATAAAAAATTGGTTTTAGATAGATTATTTTTAAATTCATATAATTTTAGGGATTGAAGCCTCTTTTTTTATTAAATCAAAGCAAATTCCTCTTTTAACAGAGTAGAGGGAGACCCATTAAATTCATATCATTTTATGATATATCAATAAAAATACTTAATCACATTGTATATTATATAGTTTACTAAATCATATATTATTGTTGTGATATTATATTTTATACCCTTTTTTACATTTTTATAAAAATAATTTGTTGATTCACATGCATCATAATGGCACTGTTCTACAGGAATCATCATATGGGATTTCATTGAGTGGAAATATATGATAAGATTTTGTGATATTATATATATGTTATATATAGTGAAAAAAAACAATAAAATAAGAGCATATGTGGGATATAAGAGATGGTTTTAAGAAAATATGTGGCATAAAATTAGTTTTATTTACTTTAGAATGGTATTGGATTATGTCCATGGATAACAATTTTCTTGGATATGGGATGTTTTGAAACGAAATTTTGGTAAAGTGAAGTAGAGGTATTGAAATGATTTTCCTACAATGATATAGATACATGATGTCTCTTCTAATAGTGGTAGTATATCCATTGATATATAAGATATACATAATTTATTGAGATGTAATTAACATTATTATCAATATGACTCTAAGATTTCATAGGATTATGTAGTTTAAAGTAAATTTCATGATTTCATTTCCCCTGATTCATTCGGTGAATGATCTAAGTTTTATGTGGTTTTTATACTTTAATTAATTGGTTTTTGGGTTAGTAAAATGAATAATTAATTATTTTGGTGAGTGTGTGGATAATTTTTAAATGTATCTTTCATTGAGGGAATATTATTTCTCTTAAATTAAAATTATTTATTTTGATTCATTATGATGGTAAAATTTAACTTCATTATGCAGTTTAACATGTTATAAAATTTTATATATGTTTCATGTTAGAATTATATGATATTTAAAATATAAAAATTATAGTATTTTGTTTGAATGATGAATTGGGATTTTGTAGATAAATGGGACTAATATCTTTTATAAGGTGAGGAATGTTGAAATTGATTCAATTCTCAGTTTAGGATTAGTTTTTGGTAATATGGTAGAAATTAGTCACAGTTTTTAGGTGAGAAATTAATCTCATGTGAAGGTATTTTCTTGATTTATAGTTTCTCCGGGATTTGATTATGGGTGTCACTGATATCTCACTATAAGGATTAACATCAAAATTATGTTTTTATAGATCTCTATATAATACTATAAATAGTGTTTTTAATTTTCTTTCATATATCTATGAGAATTTTTAGGTAATGCTAAATATAATCGAGGTATCTCCATTATAGGGTATGAATTTAGGATACTCTCAATAGATTATATAGTAAAAATGATTATGTTTCTGCGTTATTATATTCCATGTTATAATAAAAAAATCATTATTATTAATAAGGAATAGGAAATCATAATTTCAATGGAGAGAAAATTTAAATCATATCATTTTCGTATGTAATATAAATTTTTTGGATTGAACAAGGTTTTCCATGGATTAAAAGTTTTTATAGAGAATGAAATTTCTAGGATTGGTTTATAGATAAAATAGAATTAATTAGTGAATTTTATGGTTATGTGGATGATGGATGGACCTATTAAAGGGATGATGTGGTTATAATCTATGTATATTGATTAATGAATATATTAGTTGATAAATATAGATATTTTGGATGATTTTGGAGATTTTTATAGTTTGGCTCATAGAATGGAAAGTATACATAGTTAAAAATTGGGCGCGAAATCATTTTTTGTTTTGAAAGAATGAAATTCATGTTCAAAAAATATTACTGATATTATTCATGATAACCATGTTTTTGGGAAATTCATTACAATATTGATTGTATGTTTGGATTCATGGTTATAATTACAAAATAGTTTGATATTTTGGTCACTTTAAATTGAACTTCACCAATTATATTTTCTCATTTTGAGTTAATATTTCAACATTTTCTATCAAAGACACATGTTTTTTTTAACATATCCTAGTTTTGGGGTTACAATAGAGACAATTTCACTCTAGAAAACATATCCCATTAATCATTGGATGTTCAAGTGTTTGATCAAGGTTATGCATTCCCATGGTCATTCACACATGTTCATTTAAAAAAATCAACTTATTTAAATAAAAACAATTGTTTATTCTTGGAAAACACTAATATATAGTTATGTTTTTAATTATGGTAATCGTTAAGATGGTTTAATGAGAAGGATTAATGATGATTTAACATAAATAAGCTTCATTAGATAGCCCTATATGTTTTTCATCTTATTTTCAAATTTGATGTTTTTTGAGTTATGATTCGAGATAAATAAATTTACTTTTAATTTAATATTATATTAATGGTGGATAAAGGTGAGATCCTATTTAAGAAATGTTTGTTTTACTCTTATTACAAGAATGAGGTAGATAGATTTTAAATCTCACTACTTTGTGATAATGTATATCATCTTGCTTGGTATTTTAAAAATAAAAAATAATATAGATATAAAAATATTTAAAAATTATTAATTGTGTGATGTTAATGTGGTTTTAGAATTACTATATTTCATGGAATCTAAAAGGGGGATTTTCAAAATTCATTGATGATTTTAAAAACAAACATTTATTAATTAATAGTTAATCCTTTATAAATTTCTTTTATATTTAGTTAATTTTATATTAAATGTTTCTTTTCTTTTTATATTATTAGACTATGGATTTAACGATGTTTTGATTTGTATTTAGGCTAGTTTTGAAACTCTAGATGAGGGTTAGATTATTTTTCATTTAGATGATGTTTATTTATAAACATAATATTTGTTTTGGGAACCATTCATGTTTGATGAGTTTGTATTGGTCACGACACTTTATTTTGGGTTCAAAATAAAGTAATATGTTGTTGGTTTGGATGCTTTACATAATAGTTGGATACTAATCCATTTTTGAAATATTTTGTTTGGAAATACCTTTTCATGATATGTTTTGATTTTATAATAATGATCGATGTATAATTATTTTATATTTAACTTATTAATGAGGTGGAAATGTAAATATGAGTGTCTTATCATAAATTTTATGGTATTGTGGTATATTTTTATCATTTATTATGAATGTATATTTATAATTATTTTTAAATATGAATTTTGTATTACATCAATTATCTGAAGACATTAATATTTTTAAATAAGATATTTAGTCAAGTACATTTTCACATATATTTGGTGAATGTGATGTCATTCTAGGAATCCTATGGTTCATGATAATCTATAATTGATGGGAATCTTGTTGCATAATTATATTGATGTCTACCGATATTCTTGGTATGGGTTTCATTACATCATTGCGTATAGTGAATTAATGGTGGGTTCTAGTGGAAAGTAGTGGATGTCGTTTATTTGGTGGTGGTATGGTTATTAATATAGGGTATTATAAATTCAATTGATTATACATTTTTTTATTATTTTACTCTTTTTTTACTCATTTAATATATTATATTGGTTATGTATCATATTTGACAGGTGTTTTTTAGAAATGATATTGTATTATTATGACATTACTCATGGTCGGTGTTGGATGTTTGAAGTTTATTACTGAAAAATTTACTTATTATTGATAACATAAAGGGTTACGTAAAATTTTTATTAGTATTATTGTTGGTTTGTTTGAAATATTTTTTCATGGTGTTATAACTATTCATTATAATGATGGAGGATGCTTGTATAAATCATTGAATTCACTATGGAATCTAATTTTATCAAAGAAATATGTATTTTGAAATATTAATTTCCATTTTATATAATTATAGTACATAAAATTCATTTCCTTTTATTATTCATCAATTATTTTAATTTTAATATGAAAATAATATATGATGAATATTAAAAAAGAAAATATTTCAAAAAAACTACAATTTAATAAATAAGATGTATGCATTTCAGTTATTTATATATACATATTATAGAACATATATATCTTCTAAATTGGATTATATGTTATAAAAATGATATTCTGGATGGTTTCCTTATATATTCATGAAAAATATCTAAATGAATATTGTTTGAGTATAAAATTTGTGATTGTTTGAATAGTAGTATTAATGATATATATTGAGAATTTATGATGCCTTTTTATATTAAATTAAATATAACACCTTGTTATGGAAAATATTTTTAATAAAATATACAGAAAATTATACTATAAATAATTATTCTTTACAAAATTATTAATGATAAAATATAACAAAATTATTGGAAAATATTTGTGAGAGGTTTTTTCTTCATCTGAAAATCACTTTCACTCATGATTTATTGGTATATAATTTGATTCATGTATTACAATTTATATTTTTTTATATGGAGTGAATCATACTATATTTTATATGTTGTTTAGTCAATAATATGAATTTTTTCTCATAATATATAATAAATTGTTGTTTAATGGTTCATGTGTTTTTTATTTTATAGAGTAAACGGTGTACAAGATGGTGTGGAAAACATGTGTTATGATATTATTGTATAAAAACAATAGAATATATATCAATGGTGTATCAATTAATTGAATTAGGATATGGTCCACCTAATTCTATATGATTATCTAATTGAAAACCTAATTTATTGGTGGGTGGGTAACTGAGATACTTGAGAATGTATGGGAAAAGGGAAGATATTATGTGTCATGTGAAACCGTTTGATAGAAAAAACCATAATTTTTGTGTGGGGTATGTAATAGATCATATTTTGGTGATTAATTTTATATTATAATAACTTTATCCACCAAAACCAATTGGATCCTAGTTTTTATATTTATGGATAAGTTCAATTGAGTAATTTTGAAAAGATTTATTATGGAAAACACAAGATGTCATGATTATTTACTCTCATTATGAAAATTTTTTATATTTATTTCTTATTGATGTACAATCAATATTTTATGGGAATTGACTCCTAACATTATATATACAAAAATTTATTTATGGTATTAATAATTATTTACAATTTAGAATTAATGTCATTAAATAATTTATGATCATAGATGGTGTATTTATTATTTCATTAGTTATATTAGGACACAAGTAATTATATTCAAAAGAAGTTTTCATCATAATATTACATTAACTACCTTAGATGTATATTTAAGACTTATGATGATAATATAATATTTAAACAGTATAGTGAATAAATATGAAAATTAATTTAAAACTCATTATAAAGATACATTCACTTTAGCTAATTGGTTATATATTTATTAAAAATATATGATTAAAGGATGATATTTCTTGATAATTTTATTTTAAATACTAGGAAATTGCACGTAAGTTTTTTAATATATGGGAATTTTACGAGTCCGATAAAAGTAACGGTGCGTGATTCCGAGGCCCGGTGTGCCCAGAATGAATTTCAGAACTTTTTTCCGGGTATATTCAGTTAATGTACGAGCAGGTTTTTGTAACTTTTGAACCGGTGCTCAGAATTGAAATCCGAGAACACCGTTGAACTCGCAGCGCCGGTATTCACTTAATGGGTCCTTCCCCTCGACCGTAGTAGGTCGAGGGTGAAAGATATAATTTGGGTTTTTCGTGAAGAATAAAAGAAAATAAAATTGTGTAACATTTAATTTTTTTGGAACACCCATGGGGATGTTGAGAGGTGGGGACCACCCGAACTAAACCTCCCATGATTGGTTATGGAGGTGGGGACCACCTGGGACTAAAAGCTCCTTGAACTCCCTCTTAAACGTAGAGAAGCCTCTTAAACTCCCCCCACTTTAATGGTGACATCCCCTTTAATTAATTATATGAACTCAATTAATTAATTCAGCCAATTTGAAATTATGTCAACATATTCTATAATGTTGGCTAATTTATTTTTCAGTGAATTGGGGGGAAGGTTTTTTGAAAAGGATAAGGAGATAGCTTTTGGAAGAATTATACTTCTCCAAAGAAGGACACTCCTATAACGAAGAAAGTCGATGCACAACATTGACTTATTCCTCGAGACATCCTCCAACATGGGACTTCTTCAATCAATGATCGTTCTTCCCCCCTCATCGACATCAACAAACAAACGAGGTAGGTGTGTGTTTTAATTTGATAAATGTTAATTTCCCTTTCACATTGAATTAATTTCCTTGTGTTGTATTCTACCACCCTAACATGGAGGGTACATGCCATATAATCATGGCCCGACCCCTCTCCAAATCTTGTAGATCTTTTGTGTGATCTTCGCGATGGTGTCGGCGGCCGGTGTCGGTGGTTTGCATGGGTGTTATTCAAGAACTACGACGAAGGAGACAAATGAAGGGCGGTCGGTCCAGCTAGATGCCATCAAAGGCACGGAACCGCGCCGCCCCGTGGCGCACCACCTCCCGCGGCCTCCGCCACCCCGCGGCCGCCGTGACCTGCAGTGATCCACCGCCTGTGGAGCCCTGCGTCGCCCTGCGGCCTCGTCGCTCGTGGCCCCAGGCCGCCCCGCGGCGCCCGCGCCGCCACGTCGCTCTCCGCCACCCCGCGGCCTCGCCACCCCATGGCCTTGCCGCCCGCGGCTCCCCTCTCCACCCACGGCACCCAACTCCACCCCACGGCCTAGCTTCTTGCGCCACCCCACACCTCCCTGCTCCCTCCCAGCATGAGGCCCCTGCGCCACCCCGCGACCTTGCCGCCCGGGGCACCCCGCGCCGCCCCACGGCCTCACCGCCCACTCCACCCCATGACACCCCGTGGCCTTGACACATGCAGCCCCGCAGGGCTGCCCCGTGGAACCACCGTCCGCAACCCCGCCACGCTGCCCAGCGGCTTCGCCACCCTCGTAACCCCGCTACCTTTGCGCGGCCAGGACGGGCCGCCCAACACAGGCCTGACCAGACAGAGTGGGTCGGACTAGCCAGTGGTTCGGGCCACACCACGGGTCGGGCTAGACCCGGACCCACTACGTCCCCATTACGCTCTTTCAACCATAACATTGGCACCAGACATCCATTTGACAAACCATCAGCGGTGCTGGAAACCATGGAACATGTCGGTCCCTTTGATTATTCCCCACTAGAGATTTGGATAAAGTTGGAGTACGGTCGGGTTGGATCGAGCATTAATCTTACTAGGCCTGCAGGACAAAAATAATAATAACTTACAGAACGGGCGTCTGATTGACGCACTGTCTGTTGCGTTGAGACCCCTATGGTGTGGTGGTCCCTTGAGATACGTCTTCGTGAGACTTAGTCGCAGTTGTAGTATCGACCAATGGCTTGTGGAGCGGACCATCCCAGAGACAAGAGAGTGTGGAGCGGGAACCCTATAGCTGGCTATGACGTGACGAATGGTTAGCGATATTGTGTGGGTAAGCACCTAGCAATCCTCTGTTGGTCAGCACCGAGCGATCCTGTGTAGTTCAACACCGAGCGATCCTGTGTAGGTCAGCACCGAGCGATCCTGTGTGGGTCAGTACTAAGTGATCATGTGTGGGTCAGCACCTAGCGATCCTATGTGCGTCAACACTGAGTGATCCTTTGTGGGTCATCATCAGAGCCTCTTGACAGAGTAAGATGATTCCGTAGTTACATATAATCATCTCTACTACTGTACCTAAGTTATACATGGTGTGAGATGAGTATGTACCTTTTGTTACGTTCTTTCTTGGTAATACCTTTGTGGTATTCTTCTGTGTGACGTACCTGTGTGGCAATTACCTTCGTGGTATTCTTTCTTTTGTGGAACAATTGAGATTTGGAATTTGAGTTGGACTTTGTGTTTCCTCATGATTGATATGGGTATACTAGATAACTTAGGTATATGTATTATCATATACCAAAGTAGGGTTTACAGTTGACTTCATGTTTTTTGGTTTATACTTTGTGGATTTTTTGAGACCTTGAGGGTCTCGGGGTCCCTACTGAGTATCTTTATACTCACCCCCGAATGGGTTATGCCCGCACCCTGTTTTTTTGGGTGCAGACGACGGACAATGCTGACTGAGGATGAGAGTACCAGGACTGTAGGTTGCTCGTAGTTGGATGTTAGAAGAGGAAAATCACAGAGACATCCATTCGTGAGTTGTACCTACCCTTCAGGTAGGATTCGAGGTGGAAAATTCAATAGCTGCTTTCACCTATCTGTCATCTTGTACTTTCCAGTTTTCCTTGTACTTTCCAGTTGTCTTGTATTCTGTTCCCTTTTACATAATTTACTCACTTTATTTACTATTCAGTTTACATGAGTTAGTATCATTCTCTGTGCATAGTTGGGTGTGCTTACATGTTATAAAGGCAATGCCTTCCCAGTTTTAGGGAATATGCCTTCGGTGCTAGTCGCCAGCCCCTAGCCTATGAAAGGGGGGCTTCGGGTAGTCACGGTTCGGGCCCCAGGGGACGGGTCGTGACATTTATATTGTTTTTATTTTTTTAGATAGTTTATATTGGATATAGATAGCATCTATAATGAAATCATGATTCTTGATGGGAATTCTTGAGTGATTATCTAATCTAGTGTGAACATTTATTGATGATGTAAAAATCATATAAATCACCCCCTCTGAATAATTTATGTATTATAGGATATAATGTTTATATAGGGTATTTGTTTTTATTTTTATTCTTCTGGATTAATAATATCAAATATTCTATCTTAATTTCCATTATATTGGAATATAACAACGTCGTTCATGTGCACAATAGACTACCGCCTCAAGAAGCAATGTGGATCACTCACACTTTATGTGGAAGTTAATGATGATGAGATTTATGTAAATATGAGTAATATAGGACATAAAAATTATTTTGTAAATTTAATATATTATTTTCCTGTAATTCATTAATTCAATTATGAAAATTTAATGAATGCTCATTCTTACGAATAGCCTTCTAGCTACATGAACAATGTATTAGATTTTCAATATCTAACTTTTATAGATTTCCTAAAATAAAAATATATTGAATAAATTTTTAATTTATATCACGTTTTAATATATGTATATATTGTAACCCTGATAAATTTTATCATACTAGTAAAATAAAAATTCAAAACATACCCAAAAAAATTATGTGATTCCTTGAAATACGATTTTAACATGGTTTGTTAATAAATGACCAATAAAAGGTAATAAATAAATAATATATTTATTATATATATAATTATAAACATTAAATATATTTATAATAATCTTCCATTTGTTATATATTATGTTTTAATGAGTACAAAGTATGTTAAGTCAATCTATAATGGATTTCCTTCTCATATTTTAACTTCTGTAAGACCCATTCCGTATTCACAAAATATGTATATATATATTGTGGTCTATATACTATCAAATAATTAATTTTATGAGTATTATTTAAACAATTATTTTTTTATTTTACTATACATTTTATTATACTCTTTCAATGGATTTGTGATTAAAAAGTATGTAATGTGGTATGGGGTTATTGTCTCAATTTTCCATCTTTGAGACATATGTTATGGTATGGACTTATATTCTTTTGTTAGGATTATATCATACTCTATTAAAAAGTAATTTAAATTATTAGTTTATTCCCTAGTTATTTTTTTCTTCAATTAATGATTTTATTATTATTACGATTCAATGTAACAAAAGTGTTAAGGATTTAAGGATACATTCCCATCATTTTTTGGGATTGTTTATTATTATATTTTCGATTATGAAATAATATAATTCAAAAAAACAGAAGCTCATTATATTTATTATCCTCCTGAAATTTCATTATAATACATTTTCTCCATTCATTTTCCAATCATTATGTAATCCAGATGTCAAAATATATTTTTAAATAAAAATAATAAATATCACTCTTTTAGGTAGAATCACCCTTTTCATCTAAATCGATTATTTCTGAAAATATTTTGAAAAATATTTTTAACAATTTTTAAATGCGTTATTTATGTATTTTTTGATGATGCTTTAATTATTACTATTTTTTAAAATGAAATATTTATGATTTCATTAAAAAAATAAATGTTTTATTTTACCATAATTATAGTTGTAATCATTTTCTTAATGTGAAATACATTAATAGACTTTCTATCTATAATGAACATTATTTTATTTAAATATTCCTTAATATAATTCAATTGGTATTTTTAGTGAAATAAATTTTCAATAAATATGATGTGTTAATAAATTTAAAGAATAAATGATATTTTTCTAATAAAATGTTTGAAATAAATTTTACTGATTCCATTATAAAATTCCAATGATACTTTCAAATAATGTTATAATATATATATATATATATGTTTAAATTTTTTATTTTAAATCATAATGTACATTTTCATCATGAACTACAATAAATCATTTAAAGATATTAATTTATAGGTTTTTATGGTGATTGTTAATTCAAACAATTTCCAAAATGTTCTATATTTTGAAATGTGTTTATCATAGGAAAAATTATATTTTCCAACCAATATGACCAACATTTTATTTTATTATTTGTTTATAATATTTGATGTTTATTTTAAAAGAAAATGACTTTTTAAAGAAAATGTGTTACAAAGTTTTTTTAAAAGAGGAATGGGAATTTTTCTCATGGAATTTTTTAAAAGAATTTAAAATTGTCCTTTATATGTTTTCAATTTAATTTTAAAAGAATATTAATTTCAAAATGTTTTATTTTCTAAATTATTATTTTTAAATAAAAAGGAAATCTTCCTAAAAAATGAAATAAATTATTTGAAGAAATTTAATTATTATTTTTCATGGTTATTTTAAAATATAACAATTTTCATGATGTTTAATGATTTATGAAGTCTTTTTTAAATAACAAATGATACAATCTTCATTATGTTATTTAAATAAATTTGAAGCATCATTTATATTTTCTCATGTAAATTTTTAATGAAAAGTATTTATAAAATGTTTTATCATATAATTTTTTTCTCAAAGTGAAAGAGATATTTTCCTTAATAAATTATTAAAGTATTTATTCAAAAAAATTCTATCTAATATATCATCCTATGATAGTACATATTCATTACTTGTTATGTGATCCAAGTACACTATTCTTATTTCATTATTGAATGGTGTTTGTTAATGATGATATGATGTTTATGAAACTAGTTTCTATTATTTGGGTTATACAATTATAAAATTATTATGATACCTGATTCTTTTTTCTGGTTATTCTATGAGAAAAAGATAAAAATATTATGAAACCTGTTACATTTCTAGAGGTTAATGTTAGGAATAAATTTAAATTAATCACAGTTAATTTCATGGATTATGATAATAATTTTTTTTTGATTTTATGTCACACATATATATGATTTTAATTATCTGATGGTTGGTACCTATATATCCATCCATTACATTTGGAAAATAGTTATATCTCATTAAATAGATGTGACTTATCATGGTAGTGAACCATGATTAGTTACAATCCTTTTATATTATGATGGTATTTGGAGTGACACATAGTTATTATTGTGATGACTTGTACCTGAATGACGCTTAATGGGTGCCTCGAGCTCGGTGGGACACATGGCCTCGAGAATATCTCCCCAAATGCCAATATTTGCCAACTAGTAGAGATGGCCTAGGCTATTTCTATGGGGATACTATTCCCTCATTAGTAGACTATATCACAGAATAAGAAATATAAATGAATATTTAACAACATAAGAAATATAATGAAATAACTGAAGATAACTGTTGAAATAGATAAAATGAAATAATAATAATTGTATCATCTAGAACAGTGATGATGTAATGGCATGTCTCTAGAAAAATGGAAGACATGGATACAATACAATAGACAGAACATGTTCCACAATGTAAATGAAAAAAAATGCTACTTCAAGCATCCAGAGATCCAAATCCGTTATTTGCTATCAAACGCTATCCTAACAGTATGAAATATAGTTTTTGAAGTCGTATGCTTCCATTTGTCAACACCTGCAACCATGTAATTTACTCCATGTACCAAAAAAACTCTTAAAGAGGGTGTGATATAAATCTTAGTGATCCACCATCATTGATTTCTATAACCTCTATACCATGTAATGGAATATATTAGCGTGAATACATGTATATATAATTTAATGAAGTAATTATAATATAACTAAATACCATTGTACCTACTTCATTCCTAGGATGGTATCTAACATGAAACCAATTCATTTTTTATTTAATTACCATTTTATGTTAATAAGTCACGTGAGGAATAGAAAACACTCACATTACCTCATGATAGTATAAGCGGTGAAGGTCCCAAGATGCCTCAAGGAAACCTGAGGAAGTGATCCAGTGAGGGTGTTCATAGTAATAAACAAGGTACCATAAATCTCACTGAACACTAACTAAATAGTATCTGAGTCCTGCTAAGGGGTAAGATTGTAATCAAAGGGGCATAATTCAAGGCAATCTGAAATAACGTTCCTATAGAGTCGAGGGTGATTGACCAAAGTATATTAGGTAAAAGCATGGATAGGGCCTTATGGGATTTCACCATGGAACCTACTAGTCAATTCTGGATCCATTGAGTGTATCGATGGTATCATGTAATAATGTAATGGTCCCTATGGTACTATATTGGGCATCCTAAATAGAGACAAGAACCAATGTCTTGGTGGGTATCAACAGAATAAAACTTCATCCCTTAATCAGAATGGCATTATCGAGACCTAGAGTATTCTCCTCTCAAAATCCAAAGTGATCTAAAGTCAGTCCATTACTATTTGATATTATAACCATGTAATCATTTTCAAGTTCAAGCCTTATCTTCCATTTGTGTTGATAGGCCATGTAGCATTGTAATCTTTTAATGTAGTCTTATTTAACCATTATAGAATATTCAATTATGGAGGTCCAATATGCTACCTTAAATCAATATGAAAATGGGAGATACAAAAATTTAACCATTATTTGATATTATTTGATGAGGCCAAATTATATAATTAGTATACGTTCTATTTCTAATTTCACATTTAATAATCAATTGAAGAACTTACCTTAGGTGGGTCATGTTGTGAGCATACATGTTACATGCTATTATGCAATTCTAATTAATAAAATTCATTTATTATATTAAGTATCACCTTTATGATTGTTCCTGAAAATGAACACCCAAACTGTGGATAAAAAATGTAAAAACACTAGAAATAAAAATGTGGAATAATCTTCAACATGGAGAGAATTCATTTGGGGTTGTAACTGCTAACCACTAATCACCTAATTAGAAAGAGCATAACTATGTGATTCTAAAAAGTATAATCATGGAATGTCAATTTAAGAAATGTCTTCTGATGAAATCGGCGAGCCCCACATAACTATTCTAAAACCAACGAATATAAGGGATGATTTATAGACCACCCACTTTAGGGTTGTATGACCCTCCTCTGGTATTGTCCCCTGATTTTACACAGATTTGAGTAGATCTAAGAAAGGGTGAAATAAACTAACAAGATGATATCTAGGTTGAGATAAAGATAAAATAAGAATGACTAAAGTGGACTTGATTACATACAATTGTACATCCAACTTGATAAACAAAAGCATGATCGGATTCCTAATGATGAATGTATTTTGATCATAAGAATTATCCTTCATAATGCTTTAAATTGATATGAAAAGGGCTTAATCCAACTAGTTCATAGATTAGGGTGGAAGAGGGGGTAAAATAGATCATTAAGGTAATTTTGGACATTATACCCAAAATTTTAGCTTCTGCATGGTATTTCAAACCGTGTGAAAATTGTGCAAGACGACACTACTAGAAAATACATCCTCTGTATTATTTTCTCAATACAAGAACAAGACATGTAGAAGTATAGTGGAAATAATGGGCTTTCGCATGGTTAGAAATCATGGTTGTGTGAGAATTGTGCAAGGTGGCTCTATCCAAAAAAACACAATCCTCACGGTTTTCAAAACAATGCGGAATTATTGCATGGTGTACTCTAAAATTTGTTCCATGTTTTTTTTCCCAAAAAAATTGGGTTTCAAGTTCAGAACAAGCACTATACACCCCAAGAACCTTCACAAACTCATTTGGCATCAATATTAGGTCCAATTTAATGATTTAGTATGATAATTAAAGGATACATACTTTAGGGAAAACCTCGTTATTACAGTCTTCCCCATTAAAAGAACTAGACCTCAAGTTATTTTTCTAATGGTAAAGAAACACTCTATGATAACAACTCTAGACATTGGGCACATACGCAGGCCCCCCTCTCCTATGTCTCGTCTTTTACACTCTTGTTCCACTATCACTCCTGTACAATAAAGACAGACATAATATAAATATATTTCATGATTTGGTCTAAGATGCATACTAAATATTCCTCATAGGTATCATTGTTATCTAAATAAACTTCCTCGGGATCAAAGGTATGATATGGGTCATCTTGAAATTGACAAAGTTGTGATACATGGAGGACATTGTAAATGGAAATGTACATCTGAGCTAGTTGCATCTGATAGGCTACTAGCCTGACTCTCTATAGAATCATGAATGACCCGACATAATGAGGTGATATCTTTCCATGATTCATTAACTAACTATGCCCTAACCTGGGCGATATACATATAAAAACATGACCCCAATAATAAAATATATGAAACATGCTCAGAGAATATCCCCTATAATATGTATTTTTATTCTAATTTTCCATCATTTTGGGGGTGAAATGTTGGGATTAAAAGCACCCGAGTCCCCATAGATTTCTACAAACATTTCCTGAATAGTGAAGTGAAACGATCATCCCTATCTAAAATAAAAGTAAATGGAACCCCATTTAGTCATATGATCTCATGAAAATACAGTCTTTACAGCTCATCAAATGAGAAAATCCCTCGTATAGGAATGAAGTGGTATGAATTCATTAGTTGGTCAATGACTAAACAGATAGCGTCACTACCCCTCAGTGACCTAGGTAAGCTGACCATGAAATCCATAGAAACATCTTCCCATTTCCATTCTAGGACTGGAATCAGCTGTAATAAGACTGGAGTTCTATCGTGCACCACCTTCACCTACTGATAGGTGGAAAACCTAGTAATGAAGGCTTCAATATGACATTTCATTCTAGGCCACCAATACTGGTGTGACATATTTCGATACATCATTATGATTCCTAGATGAATAGACCACTGATAATTGTGACCATTTCATCAATTTCCCTCTCATATCTATAGGAATGAAAATATGTCCACATGGATGCAAGACATTGTCTCTTCCCACAAACCAATCCAGAGTTGGGTTATCTCTTGAAATACACCCACGTAGAACAAATCCATTAGCATTTGAAAACTGCATACTCATCTCCTTCTCAAGGAGGGAAGAGATAACTATTATGTGTAAGAGGTAAGACTGCTCGTGATGATCATTAAAAACCAAATGAAGTTTAGAAAATAGGTCCATTAACTTCCATTCATCACTAGATTCATATACCTCCTATGTTTGATTTTTCAATCTCAATGCATCAGCGGCCTCATTTCCCTTTCTAGGCATATAGGCAAGCTCAAAATCATCATATTGTAAGTATTCAACCCATATCCATTGTTTGTGGTTCAAGTTCCACTATGAAAATTCATACATAAGGTTCATGTGATCTGTATACACCACAAAAATTCACCCATGATATAGTGTCTCCATAAACATTGGGCATAGAAAAATACAGCCGTCTCAAGGTCATGTATTGGGTTATTTCTATTGTGAGGCCTCAACTACCAAGACCCATATACAACAAATTTGTCTTCCCATATAATCATAGCTCCTAAGAAAATTTAAGATGCATAGTAGAAGACAATACAACCATTAACTTGTTATTTCATATTCAGAATCTATGTTGATACAAGCCTCTCCTTCAGTTAATGAATGGATTTATCACATTATTTTCACTAAAGGTACCTAACACCATTTTTTGTAATTCCAATAAGTGGTGAAAAAAGTCAATATATGTCCTATATAAAATTCTTGTAATATCCAGTGAGCCCTAATAAACCCTTGATACAAACATGTTCTTGGGCTACTCCTTAGATAATATAGCACTTACTGTTCTAGGGTCAACAGAAACTCCTCATTTTGGAATAATGTGGCCCATGAAGTGGATTGTGTCAATCCATAAGTTGCACTTATCATGCATGGAATAAATATAATTCCCTCATAGTGTATTCATAATGATCTCAATACATTTGGCATGTTCGTTGTGAGTCTGATAATGCACCAAGATATTGTACACAATTACCACAACAACAAAGTCCAATTAGTGGTGGGAAACCATATTCTTCAAAACCATGAAAATAGAATGTGCAATCATAAGACTAAATAGCATAAGAATATACTCATACAGACCATACCTACTATGGAATGTTGTATGAGGTATGTCTAATGGTCCAACTCTCACTAGTCGATCACCCAATATTTGACCAATCATAGAGAACACTTTTTCTACTCAGGGGTGGTAAAATAGGTCATCTATTCAAGAAAGAGGATATCGATTCTTGACTGTATGCTAGTTCAACCATTCTGTATCTATGCATATATGTATGGTTCCATCTCCCTTAACGGAGAAAATAATGGTTGAACCACAACAGGATGCACTAGGCAGTATAAATCCTTTGAACTATATGTCATATGTCTTCCTTTTGAGCTCTTGTATCTTTGTTGCTTCCATTCTATATGGAGGAGTGGACAATAGAGCTACTCCTAGAAAAAGAACTATTGTATACTCTACCTCACTATAAAAAGTTATGTCCTTAAACTCATCGAGAAAGACTTCCCTGAAATGGTTAACTACTAGAAGGAAATCAATTTGAAGAGAACCCTGATCCTCCATTAAATTATTTGAAATTTGGGAGTTCAATTCACCTAGCCCATAATGCTTTGATCTAGATCTCCCAGCAAGGACATCCAACAGACCTTTGAAAATATAAATACTACCTTCTTGTGATGTAATGGTGACCCTTTAATGATAGTAGTCTATACGTGATTGATAGGGGACAAACCAATCAATCCCAATAATGACATCGAACATTATCATATAGAGAACAAAAAGATTCCAAAATAAAGGGTAACTGCCTACCTCAAGGGGAATGTCCCTGTACTAGCGTATGACCTCTGTCCATATTCCCAATGGTGTATCCTGGGTAATTACACCATAGTTATATTGTATCTATTATCCAATACCTTCCACGATAGATATCGAAATAAATGAGTTTGAAACACCTAAATCAAACAAAGAAGTGTTAATAGTATTGGCTACTCGAATAGTAAATCATTCTCTAGATGGTCTCACCACCTATTTCTTGGTTATCATTTCAACATAATTCAACTGACCTGATTCATGACCTTATGCAACAGATGAACTACCACGATCATGAATACTCTTCTAGAACTACTGGCGATCAGGGGTTAGAAAACCACAATTATGACCTCCTCCTCGGCCAAACCTGCCAGTGCTATTCCAACTCCTCGCCTAAAGCAAAACAAAATAACTCGCTCCGGTATGTCGATTGAATTCTATTGTTTTTTTACTTGAAGATGGTGGAAAGGTCCTACGGAACCGTTGAAGATGTAACATATGACTTATAGCCTGAAACCCTTATAGGGTCTCTATCACATTAGGGATTATTATTCCTTATTCTTACACAATGATGACATACCATATAACTATCAAACTAGATACTCTGGAAGCCACTCCCCTAACGAGAAACTTCAAGGGATCCTTTTATTCCATTGGAATAAATACTATTCTGATTCATCAAAAATATGTTAAACCCACTACTCATGTTATCCATTGGGTTATACTCAGTGATAAGGGAATAATCAACAATTAATAAAAATGTTGGATGGAGAAAAACATTCAACAGAGTTCAGATGGCGTACTAGAGCCCATCCTCAAAAATTCTAGCACAGAAAATCTAATCACAGGCTAGAAGTGGTGAAATGATCATTAAATCTATGAAACATGATGAATATTATATAACTGACATAGAACCATAAGTGAGATTCATGAACTATATGGCTCTGTCATCTCCCAGTGCCATAGAAAAGAACTGATCATAGAAGGAAGTCTGAAAATCAACCCATAACAAACCCTGATGACGACCAGCCTGGGTAACCACATCCCAGCAACGGTTGTTTGATTCCCAAAGAATGTTGTTTTCAAGCACGAATCTCTACTCTAGAGTCATTTTGAGATGCTCAATGATATATATCATGTCCTATTTCCCAGAAATAACATCCTGAGAACTGCCATCCTCTAAAAAAGTATGAGTCTCATATTATAGGAAATCAGGGGTGAGATCAGCCAACATAGGTGCAACCCATAGAGAACCTTTTGTGGAGTACATAAGATGTAAGAAACTATCATGGACTTGGGAATCAGTTCCAAAAGAATGTGCAGTAGGTGGTGTCTCGTGTTTTAATCTTGGAGGTAATACTAGAGTCTCAGGGCCCACTAAATCTGTTGTATGGTTATCACGACCCTCTTCACAAACAATATGATGACGTCATTGCATAATTGGTCTACATATTCCAAGAAAACACCTTAGAACATGATTAGGATTATAAGAAAACATCAATATCAGAACTGAATGTAATAAAACTCAATACCCAAGGTATACTAATAAAACTACATAGTTAGACAACGAGATATAGGAATGTTCTCAAGTATATGTTTCATGTCATTTTGTTGTTAATTTTTAGGTTTACTTATTTACATTTCATATACTTGGCAAGGAAGCATAAAGATGTGCTACCAATTCATTTTTTGATTTCAGGATTCATTTTATAATGGATATCCAATCCTGAGGAATTATATGACATACACCTATCACTGGAAACGATGCCCACTTACTTACTGCATAATGGATTGACTTGTAAAATTACTCATCACAACCCATGAGGGACCACACACCTCATTAATTGAGACATTAAATCACTAAATCACAGCCAAATTAATACCACTACATGCAAAATATCACAACACCAATCATCAATCATAAGAATATCAAGCAATGCAATGGATAAAAATGCACCTATATGGCATGGAAATATGCATGACATGTGAAATCTAGGTGCCTATAATGATTTATGTAACCACACCCCTTACGCTCATATCATTGGGATAAAGATGAAATAAATTCTCAAACATATTAATAATCAATAACACCACACAACTCTTGTGTTACCCAATGGTTAAATAATATCAACTATAATATGAAAAATCATAATAATAATTATAATTTCGGCAACATGTTTTTTACCCGGAACATGGGTTAGTGATTCCCAAGAAAGGATTACAAACAAGTCCCAAGAGTTCCTATTATCTAATATATATTCACCAAATAGCAATGAAAGAAAATAGACCACCTCTGATATCACTTTGTGATGTTCCGAGCCTGGATGACACTTAACGGGTGCCCCGAGCCTGGTGGCCCACATAGACTCAAGTGCATCTCCCCAAAATCACAAGGATTCCAACTACTGGTGTGGTCCTTGGGTGTGTCTGTGGGGAGACTATTCCCTCTATAACAGAGTGTATTAGAGTGGATGGAATATAAATGAATAATGAAGAGAAGAATAAATATAATGAAATAGTTGAATATAACTGATGCAATAGATAAACATGTTTATTAATAACTATATCTTATAGAACAATGATGTGGTAATTTCATGTCATTAGAAAACAAGAAAAAAAGGATAAAATATAATAGGCATAAAAATATCCACAATGTAAATGAAAACAATGGGTATGTCAAGCATCCAATGATCTCTGTCAGTCATCTGCTATCAAGCTCCATCCTAACATCAAGAAATCATGTTTTTGAAGTCATATGCTTCCCTCTGTCAACACCTTCAACAATGTATTCTACTCAAGGTACCAAACGACGCCCGAAGAATGTGTGCGATAAATCTTAGTGGGCCACCACCAATAATTTATATAACCTCCAGCCCGTGTAATAGAGTATAGCAGTGTGAAAGCATGCATATATAAATAAAATAAGTGGTATAATATAACTTGGTACCAATGTACCTACATTATCCCTTATCTAGTGTCTGACATGTAACTGGATCATTTTTTTAATACATTACCATTTAATTATAATAGATCACCTAAGGAGCAACCAACACTAACATCACCTTGTGATAGAATAAGTAGTAAAGGTCCCAAGACATAACAAGGTAACCTGGAAAATATATCTGGTGAGGGTGTTCAAAGGTAATAACAAAATTATATAAATCTCATGGAATGATAAATCAATAGTATTTGAGTTTAGATAAGGGGTAAGAGTATAATAAGAGGAGCGTAATCCATGGAATTCAACATTAATGCACCTACCGAGTCCAAGATGATTGAACAAAGTAAAGCATGGCTAAGTGAGGACAATTCCCTATAGTCATTCAACATTAATGCACCTGCCGATTCCAAGATGATTGAACAAAGTAAATCATGGCTAAGTGAGGACAATGCCCTATAGTCATTCAATATGGAACCTACTAGTAAATGATGGATCCAATGAGTGTACGTGAGGTATATTGTAACAATGTTAATGACCCTTGGTTAGTATACATGAAATCCAATGAATAGACACGAACCAGATTCTAGGTGGGTATCATCCTATGTAACCCTCATCCTTGAATTAGAATGGGGTTCCCAAGATCCTAGGTATTCTCCTCTTAGAATCTGAGGTGAGCTCGAGTCAGTCGATTCCTAATTGATATTGTAATCATGTAGTCATTATTAGGATCATGCCTTTTCTTCCATTATGAGGGATAGGCAATGTAGCATTGCAAATATTTAATAATATCTCAATTAACCTTTAAATAATACTCAATTATTGAGGGTCACTCCGAAACCTTCCAATAATATGGAATGGGGTTCTACGGAGGTGTAACCATTATTAAATATTATTTAATAATTCCAAGTTATATATTTATTATACATACCATTTCACAATTCACATTAATAATAAATTGAAGAACATACCTTTGGAGGTTCAAATGTTGAGAATACATGGTACATTCCATTATGAGAATCTCATTAATAACAATCAATTTATTATAGGAAGTCTCTCCATTAGGAAGGTTAGGTAAAGGCATGCCCAAATGGTTTCTCAAACTAGACGAAAGGCTAAAAACACAAATATAGCATAACCTTCAACATGAGGTGGATTTTCTAGTGTTTTTAACCACTAAAAACTAATCAAATAATTTGAAGTTGCATACCCATAGGGTTCTAACAAGTATAATCGTGGCATGTAAATTTATGAAATGACTTCTAATGAAACCGTTGGTCCCCACACGAATATTCCAAAATCAAAAAACATTAGGGATAAGTTATAAACCACCCAACATAGGGTAGTATGACTCTCCTCCTCCAGTATTAACCCTTCATTTTTCTTGGATCTGAGTAGATCTACGAAAAGGTGAAAAATGATCACATGATGATATCAAGGTTGGGAGAATGAGAGAATAATAACGGTTAAAGAGGAATCTAGTACATACTATTTTGTCTCCATCGTGATGCACATAAGATCAATCGGATGGTAGACAATGAAAATTCCTTGATCCCTATCTTTGGACTTCAAAATGATCCAAATTGATAGGTAAAGAGATTAATCTCAATGGTTTTCAGATTATGGATGAAGAAGTTGTAAAATATATCTTTAAGGGAATTTTGGACATTTTACCCAAAATTTCATCCTGCCCACAGTTTGTCTACATGGTTTTTCAAACCCTGCACAAACCATATGTGACATTTCTTCCCAAAAAAACACTCCACACATTTTGTTCAAACTGTACATAAGCCAAGAATGGGTATAGAGGGGAAAATTGGCGTTCACATAGTTAGGTGCATGACTATTTGCCAATCATGTGAGGTGACTCTACGAAAAAAACACAATCTGTTTGGTTTTCTAAACTGTGTAGAATTCCTACGTGGTTTACTCTAAAACATGCACCAAGAATGTTTTCCCAAAATAGATGTTTTTTGGGATATGAACAAGCCCTGGACACCCTCAATACCTTTACTAACAAATGAGGCATCCATATTTGGTTCGATGTAATGATATAGAATAAAAATTATGGGATTCACAACTTATTCAAAACTAAGGTTCTTACAAATATGTTGGTCGTGGTAGAATTCCTTCAATACTATGAGGGTTTAGGTTGTGAAACCACTACATTATGATATCTATTAGAGTTATTGAAATGCACGGCCGATTGTCGCCTATCGACCGGTCAAAGTTCTGGTGCTCTGCTAATGTGTATAGCAGCACTCGGGTCGAATCCTCGGCGATGGTACTCCGTAATAGTCGATTGTATTTAGTTGATTGTATTTTGATTGGGGGGGTTTGTTTGCAAATCTTAATTGAAATGTTTAATGAATGATGTTTAATTTAACAAGTTCATAAATATTGGGGTGAGTTCATCATTAGGTTAGTTAAGCTTGTGATATCCTTGAGCTTTGCTTTATATTGCATTTAAATTAACACCCATGTCACAAGATGATGTTGATTAGAATTCCTAAGTGTTAAGGCTTTAATCCAAGCCTTAAATTAACTTAGGGTTCTAATCTTAATCAAATATTGTTTATGGTAGTGTATTTATGGTTCCAATAATCCATGGAAACCACACGTTAAACAAATCAAGTCATTAATCCATGACATGTTAAGTCCAACATACACAATGTTAATTCAACGAATACTCATCGAGCAAAAGCTCTCAATCACTTAATATACCTAAATTAAAACTCACCCCAATGAGAAATTTACTCAGACATTATGATGTTTATTAATCTGGTAATATATGTTTATGGTGATGAATTATAAAGAGAAGAAAAAGAAAGGGACAAGATAAGAGTAGTGTGCCGAACACACACACGAAATATTTTGAGAATCAAAAATGGAATTTCGATTGAATGAGGAAGAAAGATAAGGTACTGTAATTTAAAATGATTCAAACTATTTTAAGACCATTAATATTATACTACATAAGGTGGAGGAGAATAAGATATATTGAAGAAGAAACTTTCATTAAAACAGAATTACAAAATAAAGGACTTACAAAATTACAAAAATGAAGAACACAAAAGTAAGTGAAAACAAAGAGAGGAGGAAAGGTCTCTCAAGTGAAAACTTGAGTATGGAAGGTCCTCCCAATCCTTTTTAAAAGCTTTGGTCGTGCCAATATGATCTCATCTCTTCTGAAATGCCAACCTCTCTCAAGGAGAGAAGGGGAGAGTATTTATAGCCCAAGGAGTGGACTGTTTGCATTCCTAATCTGTCCCTCCACTTGAATCGCCAATTTGGCTATTCAGACAGCCGAATATCCAAATATCTCCTTCTTAAAAGTTGTAGATAATAAAGTTTTCCAACTACTGTCAAAATATTGAGACATTTGGACAAGTTTAGCCAAAGTTATGTCGGTTTTATTAAACAAAGGTAAACTGTCCATTTCTATCCATTCTTTTTCGATGGCCAAAATGTGAATGGATTTTTGAACAGGAAGATGCCTTCAAATCCTAATGACTTCTTCAAAAAAGTCTGCCGCCTATATCTCCTCTTACCCACTGAAAAATATCAGCTCTATTTGAAGCTCACATAATGAGATATGTCATGAATAGTATACTGATTTTAATTCTCGGACAGAATGGTGGGATGGACTTAAAAGCATATGTTGGGCCCCTTTTATTTGGGGTTGGGCCTTCAAATTTTTATCCAAGATGAAATGTAGTGTCCCCCGAATTATGGTGGAGAGTTAATGTTTTTGGACTTCTGGATTGAACCCAGTAAATCAATCTTCAAGGCTGGTCCAGTTTGTTCACAGATTCTTTGGTCTTGTTTGTGAGGACCATATGACCCTTCAAATGGCAGAATTGGCTCATGGTACCTTATAATGAAATGTTTTATATTGAAAGGAGAATCCTACAAAACAAGAACCACACAATTTGGATTAGTATAGTGATAGTTATAATTAAAACATTAAACTGACTCAATTGGACTACTTCTAAAAATGCTCAAATATTATACTTAATATTAAAACATTAATATTTCACACAAATTATGCACATTTCATATAAAATAAGTAAAGGGGGAATATAATAAGTCATGAAAATATTAATAACATCAACTCCCCCACACTTAGATTTGCGTGTGTCCTCATGTGCAACAAATATAAAAACATGACAAAATCATTTTCACTCACCAACAAATATTAAAATTTTGTTTTCTCCAATCAGGGGGGGTTTAGACTATTTCACTCATCCATATTGAATTCCATCACAAATTTGGTTCACAATAATTCATCAGAAACAATTCATTTTTTCATGTTCAAGGTTTGAATTGGAAAATTTAGACACTCAAAACTTACTCCTCTCAAGATGATAAAAATGTATTTTAGGAGGTTCACTCATTCACCAACAAAAAGTGAAAATCAAGAGTTTGTAAGAGATCTCAGCTTCCATTACCAAATCTAATGTATAAAAGAATCAAGAGGTCTTTTAAGGGGTTTTTCAGTGGCTATGGGACGGTAGGTATATAATGTCCAAAGGAAAAGAGGGGTTAAAAACACCAACATGGAAAAATCAATGCACATTTTTTTTGAAATTTGATTTGAAAGGAAATAGAAACACATATTTACAAGGGAATGAATGTGTGATGAATGAAAAGTGAGGGAGATAGAAAATGGAATAGGGTGAGATGATGGAATATGTACAACATGTAAGACTTCTAATAATGACACAATACAAGATGATTCAAGTGTTCTTTTTTTTCTCTTTTTGCTCTTTTTTTCGAAAGATGTGCTTGAAACAAGTCTCACAGTAATCTCCCAACCCATTATTGATCTCCTCATGGAACTAATTTTAGTAGTTATAACACGATCAAAGTTTGATGATGAATGATTTTTGACCCACCCAAGACACAACCCATTCCTTTTTTTCATTTTTTTTTAATATAATTTTTTTCATTTTTTTTTGAACACTTTTCAATGACTTTTGTACAAATGAAAATTACACATATAAACCCCAAAGCGCACAGAATTACAACCTCTCCCCCACACTTTAATGGATTCTTGCCCTCAAGCATATGATGACACATTGGAAATCAATGAAAGTACACCCAAAAATGAAGTCCATTCCCCCCACACTTAAATTTCAATAAATTGTACAATGAAAATCCATGAAGATTTTGGGTGGGACAAGGTATTAGGCTTGTAATGTGGCTATTAAAATAAAGGTTTTCATAGGCTCAAAGGGTCTTTCAAAAGTAGGATCAATGTAAGGGTAATGGGAGGCTATTTGGCTATTCTGATTCTCATGTGGCTTAGAAAATGCCTCTATCATATTAATGCACACAAAAGATGAAAATTCAGCTCAAAGGTCCACAAACTCAAGACTCACAATCAGTGGTGAAGACACACAATGAAAAAGATGGCCATAGATGACCTTGGCATGAAGGCTAATGTTATTCCTCACGGTAGGGGAGAATAATTTTCCACCAAAAATTGTTCATTCAAAATGTTTGTTATTGACACAAAATTGTTTACCCAAGTTTGAGATAAAAATTAAATATATTTGAGTTTAAAACAAGCCTTTTGACTCCCCAAAATGGTTGGACAGAATTTCAATATTGGATGATGAGTAATTATGACACCCCTTTTTTTGTTTTTAATTTTCATTTTTTTAATTAATTTTCATTAAATTTGTTTTTATTTTTAATGACACATCCACACAAAATAGAAAATAGAAAAAAGGTTATGGAAGAATTTTGTAAAAAAAATGAGAGGGAGAGAGGAAGAAGAAGAAATAGAGAGAATAAGAGAGGGAAGAGAGATTGAGGAGAGAGAGAGTTAAAGGGAAAGAGGTGCCCCCTGGTTTGGATTTGGTGGGTCGCTGTTTCCATCTAGTGGTGGGTCAATGGAAGTCGATGTGGAACCTGAAGTGAATGGCCTCTCATGGTGATGCTTTAACCGGTGTCCATTTACCGTGAATGTTCTTTTTGAAGAAGGGTCTTGGACTTGCACTGCACCAAATGGGTAAACATTAGTAATAATAAAAGGTCCATCCCAACGAGAATTGAGCTTACCTGGGTGAAGTCGAAATCGAGAATTGAAGAGCATTACCTTTTCACCTTCATGAAATACCTTTCGAATAATGTGCTTGTCATGGAGTGACTTTGCCTTTTCTTTGTAGAGAATGGAGTTCTCATACGAATCGAGTCGAATCTCCTCCAATTCAGTCAACTGCAACAATCTTTCTTCACCAGATTTTTCACAATCAAAATTACAAGTTTTGACAGCCCAAAATGACTTATGTTGGATTTCAACTGGTAAATGACAGGCTTTACCAAAAACTAGCCTAAATGGAGACATCCCAATGGGTGTCTTATAGGTTGTTTGATAGGCCCAAAGTGCTTCACCAAGTCTATTGGGCCAGTCTTTTCTTGTGGGATTAACAATTCTTTCAAGCACTCTTTTCACTTCTCTGTTAGAAAGTTCAGCCATTCCATTTGTTTTAGGGTGATATGCAGTGGATGTTTTATGTACAACCCCATTCTTTTTCAAAAGTGACTCCATGGTTCTATTACAGAAATGAGTTCCTAAGTCACTTATCAAAGCACGTGGTGTTCCGAATCGATGGAAGATATGGGTTTTGAGGAACTCACTCACAGTTTGAGCATCATCTTTCCTAGTGGGTTTGGCCTCGACCCACCTAGAAACATAGTCAACGGCAAGGAGAATGTAGGATAATCCATTGGAAGGGGGAAAAGGTCCCATGAAATCGATGCGCCAAACATCGAAAAGCTCACAGAAGATTAATGGATTTTGAGGCATTTCGTTTCTTTTGGAAATTGTGCCAAACTTTTGGCAAGTAGGACATGATTGACAGAACTCGTGTGAGTCCTTGAAGAGTGAAGGCCAAAAGAATCCAGAATCTAGGACCTTTCGAGAATTCCTTTGTGGTCCAAATTGGCCACCTCTAGGCATTGAGTGGCAGAATTCCAAGATGGAGGATTGTTCAGTTTCATCAACACATCTCCTAATTACCATGTCAGCCCCAGTTTTCCAAAGTTTATTATCTTCCCAAAAATAATTCTTTGAATCACTTTTCATATTTTCTTTTTGTTCTTTTGAAAACTATTCAGGGAAAACACCAGAAACCAAGTAATTGACAATTGGGGCATACCATGGTAACTTTGGAGTGAGAGATGAGAGGTGTTCAGTTGGAAATTCAGGATCAATTATTTCAGAATGAGAAGAATTAGAAATTCTACTCAGGTGGTCAGCCACAGGGTTTTCTTTTCCAGGTTTATCTTTTATCACAAGGTCAAACTCTTGGAACATTAAAATCCATCTTATTAGCCTTGGTTTGGAATCGCTTTTCTTAAGTAAGAACTTTAATGCTAAGTGGTCCGTGAAGATGATGATTTTGGCACCTAAGAGATAGGTCCGGAATTTATCCAAGGAAAAAACCATAGCTAAAAGTTCTTTTTCAGTCACATTGTAGTGTGATTGAGTTTCATCTAATGTTTTTGAGGCATAAAAGATGACATGAGGAATGTTTTCTCTTCTTTGACCAAGAACAGCCCCAATGGCCCTATCAGAAGCATCACACATCAATTCAAATGGTAAGGACCAATCTGGGGGTTTGATTATTGGAGCAGATGTGAGAGAAGATTTGAGTTCAATGAAGGCTCTCTTCAAAGCCTCATCAAAATTGAATGTGACATCATTTTGAAGTAAACGATTGAGTGGGAGGGAAATCTTGCTGAAGTTCTGAATGAATCACCGATAGAAACCGGCATGACCAAGGAATGAATGAATGTCTCGAACTGATTTGGGTTCAGGAAGTGATTGGATCACCTCAATTTTGGCTGGATCAACTTGGATACCCTCTTGAGAAATTATGTGCCCTAGAACAATCCCATTTGAAACCATGAAGTGACATTTTTCAAAATTCAGCACAAGGTCGCACTTGACACACTTTTGAAGGACCAAAGAGAGTGAATGTAAGAAAGATTCAAATGACTCGCCATAAATGGTAAAGTCATCCATGAATACCTCCATGCAATTCTCAATGAATTCAGAAAAGACACTCATCATACACCACTGGAATGTTGCAGGAGCATTACAAAGGCCAAAAGGCATTCGCCTATAGGCATAGGTTCCAAAGGGGCAAGTGAATGTGGTCTTTTCTTGGTCTTGAGGTGTGATTGGAATTTGGAAGTAGCCGGTGTAACCATCAATAAAGCAATAGTGTGACTTTATGGCCAATCTCTCAAGCATTTGGTCAAGGAAAGGAAGTGGGTAGTGATCTTTTCGTGTTTCAGCATTCAATTTGTGATAATCGATTCACACACTCCATTTTTTTTCACTCGAGTTGTGACCACTTCTCCATGTTCATTTGTGACAACTTTTATACCGCCCTTCTTAGGAACGACTTGAATTGGACTAACCCATTCACTATCAGAAATTGGGTAGATAATACCAGCTTGAAGAAGCTTAGTAATCTCTTCCCTAACTACCTCAAGTATGAGTGGATTGAGTCTTCTTTAAGGTTGTCTAATTGGTTTGGATGATTCCTCTAGATGGATGTGATTCATGCAAAGGGCAGGGTTGATTCCTGGAATATCCTCTAGGGTCCAACCTAAGGCATTTTTGTTTTCCTCTAACACTTGAACAAGTTGGGACTCCTTAGTTTCAGAAAGTGAAGCAGAGATAATGACAGGGTAGGAGGGATCATGGAAAATGAATGCATACTTGAGGTGTGAAGGAAGTGGTTTTAGATCATTTTCAGCCTTGATTTGAGAGCTAGACAAGTTAGGAGCAGGAGAAGGGATTCCAGATGGGTTTGGATCATTTTCCTCAACACTGTCTAAGGTGGAGCAGTAGAGATCAGAGTTGATGTGGGATTCAAGAGAGTTTTCAAGTTCCTCTAGATTGATGGAGTCTATGAATGAGAGGTCCACATCAACTTCACCATTTATAACTTTGTTAATCATGGTGCAGATTTCACAGTCTCCACTTTCATTAGAACATGATGAGCATGAATAAATGGAGGTGAGTTGACTCTTAGAAGTGTCATCAGATGCATGAATAGAGAATGCAGAGTGATTCTCTAATGGGTATCACATGGCTTGAAAAATATTGAACTTGACCACTTGGTCACCAAATTCCATGGATAAGATGCCTGAATGGACATCGATCTTGGTTCTAGCAGTCATGAGGAATGGTCTTCCTAGAATTAGGGGAGACCGAGAAGAGGTTGTCTCACCTTCCATGTCAAGGACATAGAAATCAGATGGGAAGATAAGATCATTGACCCGAACAAGAACATCCTCAATTATCCCCTTAGGACTGGCAGTGCTTCGATTGGCTAATTGAATGACAACACTCGTTGGGTGCAAGGGACCTAGACCAAGGCTGGAGAAAATGGATTTGGGAATGACATTTATTGAGGCTCCAAGGTCTATGAGTGCATCATCAAAGTTGGAACTCTCTATTTGACATGGAACCGTGAAGGTCCCTGGATCTTTGCACTTCATGGGAATGGACTGTTGGGTTGAAACATTTTCAATGTTCCTAAGTTGCCTCTTATGGGTGCACAATTCCTTAAGAAACTTGGCATACTTAGGGATTTGTTTGATGGCATCTAAGAGGGGGATGTTCACTTCAACACGTCTAAACATGTCAAGCATTTCAGGATCAGGTTCAAAGGACTTCTTAGGCTTGGAGATGGCTTGAGGAAAAGGAATTGGGTTCCTTAGAGAAATGGAAGGAGGTGAAGGAGTGGATTCAAGTTCCTTTTCCAGCTTTTTGTTCTTTTCATTTTCTAGATCAATATCGAAAGGGGAGGTAGAGAAATCATCATGGGGCATAGCAATTTGCTTTACCGATCTAAGTGCAATTGCACTTACATTACCCTTAGGGTTGGGTAATGGTTGAGCTGGGAGTTGGGATGAATTGGATGGTTGTTGCGGGCTAAGGTGGGATGCAAGTTGACCTATTTGGGTTTCAATGTTCTTGAGGCTAGAACGGGTGAAGGAAGCAAGATCCTCTACAACACTTTCCCATGGTTGTTTAGAAGAAGAGGCTTGTCCCAAATTGGGTTGGCCATGATTTTGGTTCTTGGGAAAGCGATTGTATTGGGTGGGGAATTGGGAAGGCTCGTTAGGATAGTGGAATCCAGGAGGAGGATTGTTCCTTTGGGGTTGAGGACCAAAAGGATAAGGTTGATGGATGTTACCACCACTTTGACCATATTGGAACTGGTTTGGATTTTGATGAGGGAACTGAGGAGGATGAGAAATGGGATTACCATACCTCAGAGATGGGTTAAAGGTAGAAGAGAAGGGATCAGAGTGGGGTTGGTTGAAGTTTCTAACAAACTGACCTGATTGTTGAGGGTTGAAGTTTCGCTAAGAATATGCCGCATTGAGATCCATTGGACTAGATGAATCAGATGGATCATCTTGAAGTTGTGGACATGTGTCAGTCGGATGAGATGGAGAGTTGCAGATTCCACAATTCGTGATAGGTCCAGGGAATAGTGACTGTGGAGAAGATGAGGTTGGGGCTCTGGTAGCCACCGCTAGTTAATGCACAAGACCTGTAAGTTCACTCATCCACTCAGTCATCTTGTTGGGCTCTGTGGATTGATTATCTTGGGCTTGTTTCACTTGAGCATGTGCTCGAGTATGGAATTGTTGCGTGTTTGCAGCCATGTTGCTTATGAGTTCTCGTGCAGCTGCAAGAGTTTTTTCAACAAGAGCACCGCCACTTGCGGCATCAATGAGAGTTCTCTTCATAGCCAATAACCCCTCATAGAAGTATTGGATCAGGATTTGGTCAGAGATTTGATGGTGTGGACAAGTTTCCACAAGATTTTTGAACCTCTCCCAATACTCATGGAGTGATTCATTAGGGAATTGACGGATGCTGCTTATTTCCTTTCGGATAGAAGCTGTTCGGGAAGCGGGAAAGAACTTCTCAAGGAAAAGTCTCTTCATGTCAACCCATGAGTTTATGGAACCAGGTGGGAGGTAGTAGAGCCAAGACTTGGCAGAATCCGCTAGGGAAAAGGGGAAAGCTATAAGCTTGATTTTTTCTTCAGAAACCCCTTGAGGCTTCATGGTAGAGCATACTACTTGGAACTCTTTAAGGTGAAGATGTGGATCCTCACCGGCTAGCCCATGAAAATGAGGGAGAAGATGAATCAAACCCGATTTGAGTTCGAAGTCATCTTCAATGTTTGGATATTGAATACCAAGGGTCTGGTAATTCATATTAGGGGCAGCAAGTTATTTCAATGTTTGTTCCCTAGGATTGGCCATATCTAATTCAATTGGTAGGGCAATGATTGGTTCTTGGGTGATTTGGTTATCCCTAATGGTCCTCCTAAGTCGACGAAGAGTTCTATCAATTTCAGGGTCAAAAAAATCTGAGGGATTGTTTGGGAGGCTGCGGGGAATTCAGAGAGATTTATAAAGGATGAGGAAGACGGGTTTTCCTTTGTATTTTTTCAGTTTATGATTTTTAAGAGGAAGAAGGGTTTTTCTTTGTGTTTTTTTTTTCAATTTTTTTCAAAAATTTTGATTTTTTTTTGGTTTTTTTTACAATAACCAGAAACTAATGACTACTTAAAGCACCATCCCCGGCAATGGCGCCATTTGAAACGCATGGCCGATTTTCGCCTATCGACCGGTCAAAGTTCTGGTGCTCTGCTAATGTGTATAGCAGCACTCGGGTCGAATCCTCGGCGATGGTACTTCGTAATAGTCGATTGTTTTTAGTTGATTGTATTTTGATTGGGGGGGTTTGTTTGCAGATCTTAATTGAAATGTTTAATGAATGATGTTTAATTTAACAAGTTGATAAATATTGGGGTGAGTTCATCATTAGGTTAGTTAAGCTTGTGATATCCTTGAGCTTTGCTTTATATTGCATTTAAATTAACACCCATGTCACAAGATGATGTTGATTAGAATTACTAAGTGTTAAGGATTTAATCCAAGCCTTAAATTAACTTATGGTTCTACTATTGATCAAATATTGTTTATGGTAGTGTATTTATGGTTCCAATAATCCATGGAAACCACACGTTAAACAAATCAAGTCATTAATCCATGACATGCTAAGTCCAACATACACAATGTTAATTCAACGAATACTCATCGAGCAAAAGCTCTCAATCTCTTAACATACCTAAATTAAAACTCACCCCAATGAGAAATTTACTCAGCCATTATGATGTTTATTAATCTGGTAATATATGTTTATGGTGATGAATTATAAAGAGAAGAAAAAGAAAGGGACAAGATAAGAGTAGTGTGCCGAACACACACACGAAATATTTTGAGAATCAAAAATGGAATTTCGATTGAATGAGGAAGCAAGATAAGGTAATGTAATTTAAAATGATTCAAACTATTTTAATACCATGAATATTATACTACAGAAGGTGGAGGAGAATAAGAGATATTGAAGAAGAAACTTTCATTAAAACAGAATTACAAAATAAAGGACTTACAAAATTACAAAAATGAAGAACACAAAAGTAAGTGAAAACAAAGAGAGGAGGAAAGGTCTCTCAAGTGAAAACTTGAGTATGGAAGGTCCTCACAAGACTTTTGAAAAGCTTTGGTCGTGACAATATGATCTCCTCTCTTCTGAAATGCCAACCTCTCTCAAGGAGAGAAGGGGAGAGTATTTATAGCCCAAGGAGTGGACTGTTTGCATTCCTAATATGTCCCTCCACTTGCATCGCCAATTTGGCTATTCAGACAGCCGAATATCCAAATATCTCCTTCTTAAAAGTTGTATATAATAAATTTTTCCGACTACTGTCAAAATATGGAGGCATTTGGACAAGTGGATCCAAAGTTATGGTGGTTTTATTAAACAAAGGTAAACTGTCCATTTCTATCCATGCTTTTTCGATGGCCAAAATGTGAATGGATTTTTTAATAGTAAGATGACTTCAAATCCGAATGACTTCTTCAACAAAGTCGGCCACCTATATCTCATATTTCCCACTGAAAAATCTCAGCTCTATTTTATTCTCACATAATGAGATATTTCATGAATAGTATACTGATTTTAATTCTCGGACAGAATAGTGGGCTGGACTTCAAAGCATATGTTGGGCCCCTTTTATTTGGGTTTGGGCCTTGAAATTTTTATCCAAGATTACATGTAGTGTCCCCAAAATTATGGTGGAGAGTTAATGTTTTTGGAAATCTGGATTGAACCCAGTAAATCAATCTTCAAGGCTGGTCCAGTTTGTTCACAGATTCTTTAGTCTTGTTTGTGAGGACCATATGACCCTTCAAATGGCAGAATTGGCTCATGGTACCTTATAATTAAATGTTTTATATTGAAAGGAGAATCCTACAAAACAAGAACCACACAATTTGGATCAGTATAGTGACAGTTATAATTAAAACATTAAACTGACTCAATTGGACTACTTCTAAAAATGCTCAAATATTATACTTAATATTAAAACATTAATATTTCACACAAATTATGCACATTTCATATAAAATAAGTAAAGGGGGAATATAATAAGTCATGAAAATATTAATAACATCAGTGATACTAGACTAATCTATAAATTATTTTCTATGTTTAGCTATATTCAAAAAATAAACGGCTTATTCCAATGTTATTCTCTCTTTGATCATTTTGTTTCATTTTATTCAGATTCATTAATTGGGAACTGTTTATCCTTATTACAGGACGTGATTTTATGAACATTGATATGTTGGGTATGGTTTAAAAATTATATCCACATGTTCTCATAACCATATACTCATGATATTATTTTATATCTCTGTTTCCTACCCTTACTAAAATTATGAGGTCACACATTGTTATGATTCATTTTCCCATGTTTTGAGTAATTGTTTAAAGTAGGTTATTTCTAATTCGATTACTATAAGGTATGATCTTTATGGGAGATATTGACTATCAATCCAAAAATGAAATATTTTCAGTCTAGTATCTAATGGAACTAATACATTATGAAACATTGGTATGTGATTCTGTAAATTAATGTATATTATTCTAAAATATATAATATCAATGTGGGAAAATACTTATTCACTTTGAAAGATCAGTTTCCCAATATATGGAACATAAAAAATAATATAAATTTTATTTATGAAAACATCACATTATTTCCAAATTGAGTTGATAAACCCTTTTTCCAAAACCATGTTTTCTAAAAAAAATCAGATCTATTTTGTACATTTTCAAAATTATTTATTAATTTAAATTACACATCAACGTATTCTTAAATAATATGTGGAAATGAATATTATTTTCGTTTTTCAAAAAAGTCCATTTTTCTTTTACCAAAAATTTGAAATGAATCCTACTAATAATGAGTATACAAATACATAATTTTCAACATCATGATAACTAAAGGATTTGATGATTTCATAATATATTTAAAATCTTATTTTCAATGAAAATAAATTTTGAAATATTTTATGAAATTTATGTTTTACAAATGTTTTCAAATATAAAATCAATTTTTCCCCAATAATTTTTGTAATGATATTTTTATAATTTTTATATTGAACAAGGACATAACACATTCATTATACGTATTCTATATTGAGGATTTTTTATAGTAATTCCATACATATTATATCTCTAGATGGTTTATAATTGGGTTGACTTTGGATATAACATTTTGAAACAATTTATATTACATTGGATTATTTATGAATATGTTTATTGATTGGGGTAACTGTTAAAATTTCATATCCTAGTTTTTCAATATGATTCTGTTTTGTGATTATTTTTAAAACCATTTACATAATTAATTCATTAAACATAATAAAAAAATATTCTTACTACTGTAGATCATGCATGAATATGTAGGTATCATGAAACAAAATGGTTTGGGTATTTTACTAATGCCTTATCCATTTCTATATGATATCATATAAGGTGAATATTTCCTCGTGGTTATTATGTATGGGATTATGAATTCAAAAATTATGATATTAGTAATTGATGTTCCATGAAAATAATATTTTATTTATAATAACATTGATTATGATTCAAGTTTGTGTTATTAAGTATAATGAAGTGATTGATCATCCTTTATTCATACCATATTATACAGAAGTAATTTATTCAATAGTAGGTGTTTTAGAAATTTATATTTCCATAATTATAATGAATGTTTTTTAAGAGATTCCATGATACGCATAAACTTAAATAGAATTTGAACACACTACTTTCTTCTTTTCATCCCACATGATTCCATGATAGGTATTTTGATTGATATGTGGGGTAATATTAAATGAAAAAATGATTCACTTGAAGAAAACATGTTATTGTACATTATATTTTCATTTGTAAAATGACACTCCACTGTGTATCATGTTTACTAATACTACTAAACTATATCGTGCATTGGAATTCCATTCCATTTATCTTATTCTTATATAATAATGTAAGCACAAAATATGGAAAACTGGGGTCTAAGTTTTTACAATTTATATAACTTGGTGTTCCCATGTTAGTGTGGTTTTTTGTCGTTGATTGGTTTATTTGAATTATTTTATCGTATGACAGTATTTTTTCACTATAAAAACAAATGAACAAAGGCCAAATAGGTTACAATTTTAAATGTTTAATGCATTATCTTACTCTTACATAATGTTATTTTTATAATAATATTTAAGATACCACATACTAAATACAGTAATGTAGGGAATCAATGGGGAATGTATAGGTAATGGTAATTACCAATTTCACATACATGGATATTCAATGGGAGATAAGTGTTATATTTTTTATATTTTCATGGTTGATGAATTGGGTATTAATTATGTATATTATGTAAAAATATCAATATGAATATTATTAGTGTAATGTGGTTCATTTTATATATTTCCATTAAGGTATGAATTAAAAATGTGAATGTTTGGTATATCTATTAGTGGTAAGATTGATTGATGTTTCATTCTAACTTCTATTATAAATTATATTATAAAATAATGGTTTTAGATAGATTATTTTTAAATGTATATAGTTTTTGGGATTGAATCCTCTTTTTTTATTAAATCAAAGTAAAGGCCTCTTTTAACAGAGTAGAGGGAGACCCATTAAATTCATTTCATTTTAATATTTATCAATAAAAATACTTAATCACATTGTATATTATATAGTTTACTAAATCATATCTTATTGTTGTGATATTATATTTTTTACCCTTTTTTACATTTTTATAAAAATAATATGTCGATTCACATGCATCATAATGGAATTGTTCTATATGAATCATCATAGGGGAATTCATTGAGTGGAAATATATGATAAGATTTAGTGATATTATATATATTTTATGTATAGTGAAAAAAACAATAAAATAAGATCATATATGGGATATAAGAGATGGTTTTTAGAAAATATGTGGCATAAAATTAGTTTTATTTACTAATGAATGGTATTTGATTATGTCCATGGATAACAATTTTCTTGGATATGGGATGTTTTGAAATGAAATTTTGGTAAAGTGAAGTAGAGGTATTGAAAGGATTTTACTACAATGATATAGAGACATTATTTCTCTTCTAATAGTGGTATTACATCCATTGATATATAAGATATACATAATTTATTGAGAGGTAATTAACATTATCATCAATATGACTCTGAGATTTCATAGGATTATTTAGTTTAAAGTAAATTTCATGATTTCATTGCCCCTGATTCATTCGGTGAATGATATAAGTTTTATATGGTTTATATACTTTAATTAATTGATTTTTGGGTTAGTAAAATGAATAATTAATTATTTGGGTGAGTGTGTGGATACTTTTTAAATGTATCTTTCATTGAGGGAAGATGATTTCTGTTAAATTAAAATTATTTATTTTTATTCATTATGATGGTAAAATATAACTTCATTATGTAGTTTAACATGTTATAAAATTTTATATATGTTTCATGTTAGAATTATATGATATATAAAATATAAAAATTATAGTATTTTGTTTGAAGGATGAATTGGGATTTTGCAGATAAATGGAACTAATATCTTTTATAAGGTGACGAATGTTGAAATTGATTCAATTCTCAGTTTAGGATTAGTTTTTGGTAATATAGTATAAATTAGTCACAATTTTTAGGTGAGAAATTAATATCATGTAAAGGTATGTACTTGATTTATAGTTTCTCCGGGATTTGATTATGGGTGTCATTGAGATCTCACTATAAGGATTAACATCAAAATTATGTTTTTATAGATCTCTATATAAAACTATAAATAGTGTTTTTAATTTTCCATGATATATCTAGGAGATGTTTTAGGTAATGATAAATATAATCGGGGTATCTCCATTATAGGGTTTGAATTTAGGATACTCACAATAGATTATATAGTAAAAATGATTATGTTTCTGTATTATTATATTCCATTTTATAATAAAAAAATCATTATTATTAATAAGGAATTGGAAATCACAATTACCATGGAGAGAAAATTTAAATCATAAAATTTTCGTAAGTAATATAAATTTGTTGGATTCAACATGGTTTTCCATGTATTAAAAGATTTTATAGAGAATAAAATTTCTAGGATTGGTTTATAGATAAAATAGAATTAATTAGTGAATTTTATGGTTATGTGGATAATGGAGGTACCTATTAAAGGGATGAAGTGGTTATAATCTATGTATATTGATTACTGGATATATTAGTTGATAAATTTAGATATTTTGGTTGATTTTGGATATTTTTATAGTTTGGTTCATAGAATGGAAAGTATACATAGTTAAGAATTGGGCGCGAAATCATTTTTTGTTTTATAAGAATGAAATTCATGTTCAAAAATATCTTACTGATATTATTCATGATAACCATGTTTTTGGGAAATTCATTACAATATTGATTGTATTTTTGGATTCATGGTTATAATTACAAAATATTTTGATATTTTGGTCACATTAAATTGAACTTCACCAATTATATTTTCTCATTTTGAGTTAATATTTCAACATTTTCTATCAAAGACACATGTTTTTTTAACATATCCTAGTTTTGGAGTTATAATAGAGACCATGTCACTCTAGATAACATATCCCATTAATCATTGGATGTTCGAGTGTTTGATCAAGGTTATGCATTCCCATGGTCATTCACACATGTTCATTTAAAAATATCAACTGATTCAAATAAAAACAATTGTTTATTCTTGGAAAACCCTAATATATAGTTAAGTTTTAAATTATGGTAATCTATAATATGGATTAATGAGAAGGATTAATGATGATATATCATCAATAAGCTTCATTAGATATCCATGTATATTTGTCATCTCATTTTAAAATTTTATGTTTTTTGAGTTATGATTTGAGATAAATAAATTTACTTTTAATTTAATATTATATTAATGGTGGATAAAGGTGAGATCCTATTTGAGAAATCTTTGTTTTACTCTTATTACAAGAATTAGGTAGATTTATTTTAAATCTCACTACTTTGGGATAATGTATATCCTCTTGCTTGGTATTTTTAAAATAAAAAATAATATAGATATAAAAATATTTAAAAAAAATTAATTGTGTGATGTTAATGTGGTTTTAGAATTACTATATTTCATGGAATATAAAAGGGGGATTTTAAAATTTCATTGATGATTTTCAAAACAAACAATGATTAATTAATTGTTAATCCTTTATAAATTTCTTTTATATTTAGTTAATTTTATATTAAATGTTTCTTTTCTTTTTATATTATTCGACCATGGATTTAACGTTTTTTGATTTGTATTTTGGCTAGTTTTGAAACTCTAGATGAGGGTTAGATTATTTTTCATTTAGATGATGTTTATTTGTAAACATCATATTTTTTTGGGGAACCATTCATGTTAGATTAATTTGGATTGGTCAGAACACATTATCGTGGGTTCAAAATAAATTAATATGTTGTTGTTTTGGATGATTTACATAATAGTTGGATACTGATCTATTTTTGAAATATTTTTTTTGGAAATACCTGTTCATGATATGTTTTGATTGTATAATAATAATAGATGTATAATTATTTTATATATAACTTATTAATTAGATGTAAATGTATATATGAGTGTCTTATCATAAAATTTATGGTATTGTGGTATATTTTTTTCATTAATTATGAATGTATATTTATAATTATTTTTAAATATGAATTTTGTCTTACATCAATTATCTGGAGACATGAATATTTTTAAATAAGATATTTATTCAAGTACTTTTTCACATATATTTGGTGAATGTGATGTCATTCTAGGAATCCTATGGTTCATGATAATCTATAATTGATGGGAATCTTGTTTCATAATTATATTGATTTCTACCGATATTCTTGGAATGGGTATCATTCCATAATTGGGTATAGTGAATTAATGATGGGTGTCAGTGGAGAGTAGTGGATGTCGTTTATTTGGTGGTGGTATGGTTATTAATATAGGGGCTTATAAATTCAATTTATTATACTCTTTTTTGATTATTTTACTCTATTTTTTTACTCATTTAATTTATTATATTGGTTATGTATCATATTTGACATGTGTTTTTTAGAAATGAAATTGTATTATTATGAAATTACTCATGGTCGTTGTTGGATGTTTGATGTTTATTACTGAAACATTTACTTATTATTGATAACATAAATGGTTACATAAAATTTTTATTAGTATTAGGGTTGGTTTGTTTGAAATATTTTTTCATGGTGTTATAACTGGTCATTATCATGATGGAGGATGCTTGTATAAATCATTGAATTCACTATGGAATCTAATTTTATCAAAGAAATATGTATTTTTAAATATTAATTACAATTTTATATAATTATAGTACATAAAATTCATTTCCTTTTATTATTCATCAATTATTAAAATTTCAATATGAAAATAATATATGTTGAATATTAAAAAAGTAAATATTTCAATTAAACTACAATTTAATAAATAAGATGTATGCATTTCAGTTATATATATATATATTATAGAACATATATATCTTCTAAATAGGATTATATGTTATAAAAATGATATTCTAGATAGTTGCCTTATATATTCATGAAAAATATCTAAATGAATATTGTTTGAGTATAAAACTTGCGATTGTTTAAATTGTAGTATTAATGATATATATTGAGAATTTATGATGCCTTTTTATATGAAATTAAGTATAACACCTAGTTATGGAAAATATTTTTAATAAAATATAAAAAAATTTATACATTAAATAATTGTTCTTTACAAAATTATTAATGATAAAATATAAAAAAATTATTGGAAAATATTTTTGAGAGGTTTTTTCTTCATCTAAAAATCACTTTCACTCATGATTTATTGGTATATAATTTGATTCATGTATTATAATTTATATTTTTTTATATGGAGTGAATCATACTATATTTTATATGTTGGTTATTCAATAATATGAATTTTTTCTCATAATATATAATAAATTATTTTTTAATGGTTCATGTGTTTTTATTTTATAGAGTAAACGGTGTACAAGATGGTGTGGAAAACATGTATTATGATATTATTATATAAAATCAATAGAATATATATCAATGGTGTATCATTTAATTGAATTAGGATATGTTCTACCCAATTCCGTATGATTATCTAATTGAAAACCAAATTTAGTGGTGGGTGGGTAACTGAGATACATGATAATGTATGGGAAAAGGGAAGATATTGTGTGTCATGTGAAACCGTTTGATAGGAAAAAACCATAATATTTGTGTGGGGTATGTAATAGATCATATTTTGGTGATTAATTTTATATTATAATAACTTTATCCACCCAAACCAATTGGATCCAAGTTTTTATAATTATGGATAAGTTCAATTGAGTAGTTTTGAAAAGATTTATTATGGAAAACTCAAGATGTCATGATTATTTACTCTCATTATGAAAAATTTTTATATTTATTTCTTATTGATGTACAATAAATATTGTATGGTCATTGACTCCTAACATTATATATACAAAAATTTATTTATGGTATTAATAATTATTTACAATTTATAATTAATGTCATTAAATAATTTATGATCATAGATGGTGTATTTATTATTGCATTAGTTATATTAGGACACATGTAATTATATTCAAAAGAAGTTTTCATCATAATATTACATTAATTACCTTATATGTATATTTATTACTTATGATGATAATATAATATTTAAAGAATATAGTGAATAAATATGAAAATTAATTTAAAACTAATTATAAAGATACATTAACTTTAGCTAATTGGTTATATATTTATTAAAAATACATGATTAAAGGATGATATTTCTTGATAATTTTATTGTAAAGACCCAGAAATTGCACGTAAGTTTCTTAATATATGGGAATTTTATGAGTCCGGTAAAAGTAACGGTGCGTGATTCCGAGGCCCGGTGTGCCTGAAATGAATTTCGAAACTTTTTTTCAGGTACGTTCAGTTAATGTACGAGCAAGTTTTTGTAACTTTTGAACTGGTGCTCGGAATTAAAATCTGAGAACACCATTGAACTCACAACATCGGTATTCGCTTAAGGGGTCCTTCTCCACGACTAAAGTAGGTCGAGGGTGAATGATATAATTTGGGTTTTTTGTGAAGAATAATATAAAATAAAATTGTGTAACATTTAATTTTCTTTGGAACACCCATGTGGATGTTGAGAGGTGGGGACCACCAGAACTAAACCTCCCATGATTGGTTATGGTGGTGGGGACCACCCGGGACTAAAACCTCCTTGAACTCCCTCTTAAACGTGGAGAAGCCTCTTAAACTCCCCCCACTTTAATGGTTCCATCCCCTTTAAATAATTATATAAACTCAATTAATTAATTCATCCAATTTGAAATTATGTCAACATATTCTATAATGTTGGCTAATTCATTTTTTGGTGGATTGGGGGGAAGGTTTTTTGCAAAGGATAAGGAGATAGCTTTTGGGAGAATTACACTTCTCCAAAGAAGAACACTCCTCCAACGAAGAAAGTCGATGCACAACTTTGACTTATTCCTCAGGACATCCTCTTACATGGGACTTCTTTAATCAATGATCATTCTTCCCTCCTCATCGACGTTAACAAACGAACGAGGAAGGGGTGTGTTTTAATTTGATCAATGTTAATTTCCCTTTCACATTGAATTAACTTCCTTGTGTTGTATTCAACCGCCCTAAAGTGGAGGGTACATGCCATATAATCATGGCCCGACCCCTCTACAAATCTTATAGATCTTTTGTGTGAATTTTTTGATGGTGTCAGCGGCCGGTGTCGTTAGTTTGCATTGGTGTAACTCAAGAACTACGACGAAGGTGAAAAATGAAGGGCAGTCGGTCCAGCTGGCTGCCAGTGAAGCGACGGCACCGCGCCGCCCCATGGTGCACCCCCGCCCGCGGCCTCCGCCACCCCGAGGCCGCCGAACCCCGCGGTGCTCCGCCACCTGCAGCGCCACTCATCGCCCCGCAGCCTCGTTGCTCGTGGCCCCGGGCCTCCATGTGGCGCCCGTGCCACCGCGTCTCGCTCCGCCGCCCTGCGGCCTCACCGCCCGCGGCACCCCTCTCCACCCATGGCACCCAGCGCCACCCCACGGCCTCGCTGCTCGCGCCACCCTACGCCTCCCTGCGCCCTAGTAGCATGTGGCACCCACACCACCCCGTGACCTTGCCGCCCGGGGCACCTCGCGCCGCCCCATGACCTCACCACCCACTCCACCCCATGACGCCCCGTGGCCTCGACACACGCAGCCCCGCTGAGCTGCCCCGTGGCACCACCGTCTGCAGCCCCACCACGCCGCCCAGTGGCTTCATCACCCTCCCAACCTCGAGACCTTCGCGCCGCCAGGATGGGCCACCCCGCACAGGCCCGACCAGACCGAGTGGGTCGGACCGGCCAGTGGGTCGGGCCGCACCATGGGTCGTGCTAGACCCAGACCCACTACGACCCCATTATGCGCTTTCAACCATAACATTGGCACCAGACATCCGTTTGACAAACCATCAGCGGTGCTGGAAACCATGGAGCATGATGGTCCCTTTTATTATACCCCACTGGAGATTTGGATAAAGATGGAGTACAGTCGGGTTGGATCGAGCATTAATCCTACTATGCCCTCAGGAAAAATATAATAATAACTTACATAACGGGTGTCTGATTGATGCACCGTCTGTAGCGTTGAGACCCCTATGGCGTGGCGATCCCTTGAGATAAGTCTTCGTGAGACTTCATCACAGTTGGAGTATCGACCAATGTCTTGTGGAGCGGACCATCCCAAAGGCAAGAGAGTGTAGTGCAGGAACCATGTAGCTAGCTGTGACGTGAATAATGATTAGCGATCTTGTGTGGGTTAGCAGCTTGCAATCCTATGTTGGTCATCACCGAGCGATCTTGTGTAGGTCAGCACCGAGCGATCCTATGTGGGTCAGTACTGAGTTATCTTGTGTGCGTCAGCACCTATCGATCCTATGTGGGTCAGCACCGAGTGATCCTTTGTGGGTCAGCATCAGATCCTCTTGACAGAGTAAGATGATTCAATAGTTACATATAATCATCTCTACTACTATACCTAAGTTATACCTGGTGTGAGCTGAGTATATACCTTTTGGTACATTCTTTCGTGGTAATACCTTGGTGGTATTCTTCTGTGTGGCATACCTGTGTGGTAATTACCTTCGTGGTATTCTTTCCTTTTTGGAACAATTGAGATTTGGAATTTTGAGTTGGACTTTGTGTTTCCTCATGATTGATATGGGTATGCTAGATAACTTAGGAATATGTGTGGTCATATACCAATGTAGGGTTGACAGTTGACTTCGTGATTTTTGGTTTACCCTTTTTGGATTTTGTGAGACCTTGAGGGTCTCGGGGTCCCTACTGAGTATCTTTATACTCACCCCAGAACAGGCTATGCCCGCACCCTATTTTGTTGGGTGTAGACGATGGACAATGCTGACTGAGGACGAGAGTACTAGGAGAGGAGGTTGCTCAGAGGTGGACGTTAGAAGAGGCAAACCGCAGAGATAGTCATTCGTGAGCTGTACCTACCCTTCAGGTAGGATTCGTGGTGGACGATTCAAGAGTTTCTTTCACCTATCTGTCATCTTGTACTTTCCAGTTTTCCTTGTACTTTCCAGTTGGCTTGTATTCTGTTCCCTTTTACTTACTCTACTCACTTTATTTACTATTCAATTTACATGAGTCAGTATCTTTCTGTGTTCATGGTTGTGTTTGCTTACATGTTATAAATGCAACGCCTTCCCAGTTTTAGGGAATACAACTTCGGTGCTAGTCGCCACCCCCTAGCCTATGGAAGGGGGGCTTGGGGTAGTCACGGTACGGGCCCCGAGGGATGGGTCGTGACATATATATTGTTTTTATTCATTTAGATAGTTTATATTGGATATATATAGCATCTATAAGGATTTCATGATTCTTGATGGGGATTCTTGAGTGATTATCTAATCTAGTGTGAACATTTATTGATGATGTAAAAATCATATAAATCATACATTTTTTGATTACATATACAAAATCAATGGATGTTATAGATTTATTAAGATAATGATGATAATAAGCTATGATAATTATTTTAGAATCTCATTATGATATTATTAATTTCTTGAGATATTTTTTATGTTGACAATATTATATTTATGATTTAATAAGTATGAAAAATTCTATAATAGAATCTAAATTTTTCAATCAATTGTGATATTTTAAGGATGTTGAAATCCAAACGAATATTACATTTCATTTTTTTTATATTTTTATACATTATGGTTTAAAAATATTTCATGGATTGTGTGGTTTTAATTATTTTCCTATATACATTAATTTTAATTTTTGATATAGATTATTTGTCGGTTGATGGGGATCGTGATGGCCTATTGCAGGTTTTAATAATATTCTAACCTAGAAATGAGTTATAGTTTGATTATACATACATAAAACCAATTATTCACATAAAAATTATTGAGTTTGATATTGTTGGTGATACAAATAACTATTAATTAATTCTATCACATTCTACACAGGGTTTTAAATAAATTATTATTATCTTCAATGATTACATTTTGTTCTACCACTACCCTCGAATTGTGTTAACAATGAAGAACACTGAACATATTCATATCTCAAAAACATATATTGGTACATGTGAGAATGATCATAGAGGTGATGTTCACGAATTAAATACCGATTCATCTAGAGCCATTCATTTTATATTAAAATTTTTATATGGTTTATAATTTTTTAAAATTACTTGTAAATAACATTATAATATTAAATATAACATATCAATGTTGGTTGGGGGTGTATTTGATTACCTACTGAATGATCACAATAATGATTCTCTAAATGGATTTAGTGCTAAGATCATTACCCCTCTTTGAGTCCAATGAGTATATTGATGTAATGAGATGAATACCAATATATCATATGGGATTTAGAATATTAATGTGTCCCATCACATTTTGATATTTATAAATATGAATGTAAATATAAATGAAACATTTTTTTTCTGAAATCATGAATTATGTGATATCAATGTAACTTGATATGAATTAAAATGAATTATTTTGTGTAATTATTGATATTTTTTATAAAGTTATTGGTTTTATTTACAAATATTTTATTATTTATACACATGTACACAACTAGTTTATTATAGATAGTTCATATATTTGGATTACTACACAAGGTGTTTTTTGAGTGGAAATATTTCTTATATTTTCCCTTGAAATGTTGATGATGATGATGATCATCCACTTCTTGGGATGAACTCCCAACATGTTAATGATGATAATGTTCATCCATTTCATGGAAGAAATACCCAATCGGTTAAACATTCTTCTGATGGTCACAATAAGGAAAAATATAGATGGGATATTGATTTTATTTTTGAAACACACTACAATAAAGTTGTAAAGAAACCAAAAATAACTAATTAAATGTGTTTTGATTCTCCTATTAATTATTTCATTATAAAAAAATACTCAATAGTGTTATGTTGAATATTGTATTTATATAAATGTAAGGATTTCATTTTAATGTTTAAATTGAAAAAACTATTCTTATTATACACTTCATGATTTATTCACAAAAATATTCTTTATGAAGGATACCGATGACGATTGATTTATAATATTGATAGTCATAGATTAATCATGATTACGAAACCATAGTGTTACATATTTTTGTTATAAAATTTTAATCAGATATCTAGAAGCCTCTAATTATGATTATATGTTTGTGTGAGATTTACATTGTTTTATGGATAAGATTCATGGGTATATCTGAATAATTATCAATTAATATTCACATAATACTATGTGATTGAAAATTAATTATTTCCATGATATGTTGATTGTTGTGGTGAAAGATAATTTTTCATAGAGATGATGTGAAGATTAACCAAAGATTGAGATAAAACATTATATATAAGTTATTAAAATGAAATTATTTTATTATATTATAAAAAATGATATTTAATGACATGAAACTCTTCATATATAATAGATAGATAATTATGGAATAACCATGTAATGTGTTATATTCAAGTGCTATTTTATAATAGTTAATGATTTCCCAATAATAGATAGGTTAATTCAGCTATATAATTGGATATTGTCTCTATTAATAAATATGGGATGATAAAAATTGTTAATTTCCTACAATTGTGATATATCCATTTTAATGGTGTTTTCTGTGATGATGAGATTTTGGAAAACTCTGTGCAGGTGTGCCGTAAGCATTCTTGTGGTGGCATATGAGGGCGTTGGACGCCTCCTGCATCTCCATCAGCTAGGGTCTCGGTCTAGGCCCACCCTGATTGCTCTGCCGTGAAGGTGACTGAAGGTACTGATCATATTTCTGAAGGGGTTTCTTCAGGCTTGGGTGTGTATACTCTCCTGGTTCAGGATGACTCTGTTCCCCGTCATCTAGGTCTTCTGAGAGTCCTGGGGTGGGAGGCCCCTCCCCTCCCCCTGCCTCCTCCCCTCTTCCCCGGTGGTTGGGGATCCTTTTCTCATTTATGGTTCAAGCCTTCCGGTGTGGGTTTCTCCTTGGTGATGATGTTGCAAATGTATGGGTCAATGGTGCCTCCTGCTCTGTGGCAGGGCTTCTCCACCTTCTCAGATGCTTTCCTGGGTAACGACAAAGGTTTTTTTTCTGCGGGATTACCTGGCTATCGTGTGTGGCTGTTTGAAGGAAGTGGTGAGTTCTCTCTTAGGGAGGTTCCATTCTATCACCCTCCTTAGTTGGATGGGGAAAATCGTAGCCATGGAGACCTTGAGTCTCCTATACCCCAGTCGAAATAGCATCGATCTCCCCCAAGTAAATCGAGGAGCGTGTCCATGCGGCATGGCTCCATCCTTGATTCTCCGGCAAAGATAACCTCGAATCAGGAGGTGGGGTTCACAACAGCTCATCTCAAAGGGTCCCAGGAGTGTGCTTCCTCTCCTCTGAATGTGACCAATGTGCCTGGAGTCAGAGTCAGGCCCTATATGATTCAATGATTAAGGTCCTCATAGGGAATACTCGATGGTTAGGGGCTCGGGTGAAGACAGACTTTCTATCTATGGAAATTAAGAAGCACATGGTGTTATTTGTTTCCATCCTAGAGCACAAACAGAATCATGCGAGGATTGGTTAGTTCACTCACAAAATTGGTATGCATAGATGTATGCATGCCGACTCGTCTAATCGGCACATATGGCTGTTTTAGAAAAAGGACGTGCTGGTGGATATTGTCAAGTCAAGTTACCAATATATTACGGTGAAAATGACTCTAGGCATGGAAACCATCTTCTTGTCGTCGGTTTATGGTAGTTCTGATGTGAAACATAGAGAATTTTGGTGGCAGGATCTCAGTTCTTTTGACCCGGAGGACTACCCATGGATTGTTGGTGGAGACTTCAATGTGATCTGGGACCCCGCAGAGAAGAAAGGCATGGGATCCTTCCCTCAAATGGCAAGCGCAAGCCTCGCTCAGTTCCTTGCGGGTAAAGGTCTTCATGACATGGGTTATTCTGGAGACATGTTCACATGGTGCAACAACCAATAAGGCGGCCATATATGTTGGAGTATATTGGACTGATGTTTCAAGAATTTACAGGCCATTTCCAGTTTTCCCATCACCATGGTGCAACATCTAGTCCAGGGTATCTCGAACCACTCTCCATTGCTAATATCCTTGTCCCCCAGACATGATGGTGGTGAGCACTTTCAGTTTCACGCCCACTGGGTTGGTTTGGCTGACTATCATCAGCTAGTGGATAAGTCTTGGAGGGAGCCAGCTCATGGTTGTTCTTGGTTGGTCATCCATAACAAGTTGAGATGTTTAAAGAAAAGGCTGCAAGGCCGGGTGAAGGGAGTTTTTCCCACTGAACCGGACCTTTACAATATTTATAGGGAGGTGTAAATACTTGATCGAAGCCTTGAGGATGTTTGGGAGGAATCAGTTTTTGCTGAACTGGTAAACCAAAAGATGGCCTTGGCAGAGATGATTCTAAAGCAGGAGCAGTTGGCTAGGGAGGATGAAAGGGTGAAATAGCTTCGGGAAGAAGACAAGAAGTCAACCTATTTCCATGCTTGCATTAAAAAAAGAATGAGGTTAGTGAAACCAAATATTTTGTTGCATGATGGTTCATTCTCAGAGGACAGGGACGTGGTTGGAGGCATGGGCTTCTCTATTTTCAAAAACCTAATGGTTGAACCAAACCCAAGCATGGCGTCAGGGTATCCAAGAGGGGACTCGGAGCTGTTTTCAGGGATTCCTAACATGTTATCTAGGTCTGATAATGACGTGCTATAAGCAATTCTTGATGAGAAGGAGATTTCTAAGGCACTGATGAATCTTAACCTAGAGAGCGCCCCGGGTCCCGATGGCTTTCCAGGTTCGTTCTACAGGGGGTCCTGGGAGGTGATTAAAGCTGATTTTATCTCGGCCATTCATGACTTTTTTCAGGGTGGTTTGATTCCTAGAGTAGTCAGTGCAACTACTCTTGTTCTCCTACCAAAGATTAAAGACCCTTCCTCTACCCATGACTATAGGCTGGTTAGTATGTGTAATTTTCCCTACAAGATTCTGTCAAGAATTATTAATTCCATAATGTCTGCACATGCTCCTAATCGAAAATCTTTAGAGAAACATGGATTTATTAAGAATAGGTCTATCTAGGGGGAGATTTCTTTGGCACAAGAAATGCTTTGGGATATCAATCTCAAAGCTCATGGATCCAACATGGCCCTCCAACTGGATATGAATAAGTCCAATGACAGAATGGAATGGGGTTTCATCAACAGGGTTCTTTCAAGTATGGGTCTTTCTCCATGGGCTGCGGATATTATTTTCAGATGCTTCAGTTCTGCATGGATGGATGTCTCCTTCCTGGGGATAATTCAGGGTTTTTAAGGCTACTCATGTTCTCTGGCAAGGGGATCCTTTATCTCTGACAATTTTCATTACTGTCCAATACACTCTCAGTCGTCTCATTAATAGAAGGCTGTCCAGGGGGATTATCCGACTGTTCCATAGGTGTGGAGGCTGTCTTCCCATTTCGCATCTCATGTTTGCAGATGAATCCCTCATTTTTATCAATGCCAAAGGCAGATCGTTTGATGGCCTCATTAGGATTCTTGAGGAATATTTCTTTTGGAGTGGGCAGGTCATCAACAGAACCAATAGAAGTATCTTTATTTCTAAAAAAATGTGGAGCCAAACTGGTTGTCTCCCTGTGCATTAAATTATACATTAAAAAGGGGTTGTTTCCTTTCAACTATATTGGATGCCCCATCTCCACTGGGCGGATCCGCATTTGTGATTATTACTGTGTAGTGAACAAAATTTCTAGTCATGTTCTCAACTAAAATAATCGCTTCATGTGTTTTCGAGGTTGGATAACTCTTGTTAACATCGTGCTTTCAGCTATTCTGATCCATGCTATGTCGGAAACCAAGGTGATTAAGGGGGTTATTGCATCTATCAACAGAATCATGGCTAATTTTATTTGGGATGCTCAATCAAAGGGGAAACATCATTGGACATCATGGGATAAGTTAGCAAGACCTATTTAGGATTATGGGATAAATGTGTGAAGCTTGGATGGTAATATCCACTACATGAATTCAAGGATGGCATGGGAAGTTGTGTAGGGTTGTACGCTTTGGGGGAAAATTAGGTCTACTCAAGCTGGGGGGAATGCAGATGGTGGGGGTCATGCATCTTCATTTTGGTCTGGGATGCTCAGCATCATTCTATCTATCCAACAACACACCCAATGGATCGTGGGGAGGTGAGACATCTATTTTTGGAATCATAACTAGGCGGTCTCAGTTATTGGCTTCCCTGGATGCCCGACTCCTACGATTTACTTTCAAGAGACTTGTTTGTATCCTAGTTTTACTAATACAGAGCTGAACAAGGATCAAAATGGGGTATTCGGCCTGATTTCACTGAATGATGAGGTAGATACTTGTATGTTCACTACTTCCACTTCTGGGAGTTTCTCCTCAAAGGGCTTCTGTCAGACTATGGACTCTCAAGAGCAGTGAGATTTTTGGAGTAGTGTGGTCTGGAGTGGAAAATGTCCATCAAAGCTCAACTTCCTTAATTGGAGCCTGTGACACCAAGAGGATCCCACAGATGACAACGTGAAGTGGTTGGGTGTCAACTTGGAATCTATATTCCACTACTGCAAGGTGCACAAGGATGAGAGCTTCTATCACCTATTTTTTGAGGTTGAATGGGCCACGTATATCTGGGGATTTTTTGGGGGTTTTACTGGTCTTCTATCTGCTGTTCTATCTGGGGATTCCTTCGTGGAAAAATGGTTACATGGGTCGCTCATCCCAGGTTCAGAAATGGAGGCGAGGATTATTATCCTTATTATAGGGTGATGGTGCATTTGGATGGCAAAGAACAATGATATATTTGAAGGTGTCGTGTCCACAGCCAGGTCGGTTATTGCGAGAGTGAAATCTCTGCTGGTTGATATGGTCTGTGGGTTCGACCACTGGCATGAGGCCCCCTATTTGAGAGCTTTACAGGTGAATGAGGCGGTGATGTGGATTTCTATCGCAGGATAGAGGGGACACTGGGTCTAATGGTCTACACCAGTTATGGGTCTCAAGAAGAATTTTGACGGCTCTTGTCATGCGGTCATGATGTGCGGAGGAGGGGTGGTTCGGGATTATAGCGGCAGTTCTCTTCTTACTTTTAAAGCTTTTTATGGGAGGGGAACCGCTATTTCGGAAGAGGATAGAGAAATGCATACGGGGATGAGCTTATGTGTTCATAAAGGCTTATACATTGACCAAGTGAAGACTGACTCCATGATAATTCATGATTCCATGAATGACAAAGGATCCACTCCTTAGTCAATTGCTTATATCATTCGGAGTTGTAAATCTATCCTCATCAACAACAATTTTCGTGTGTTGCACATGTGGCATGAGGGTAACAGAGTGGATGATCATCTAGCCTCCATGGCTATGCCGGATCAAGGTTCCAATGTTGTTTTCTTTTCAAATGTTCTCCAGCTTGGCTCAGAGGGTGTTAATCTGATTGTAGGGGATCTACATGGTCTTCATTTTTTTAGACGCCCTTAGGGTTTCTACCCTGGACTTGTTCTTTGACTTTTTTGTCTTGTTTTTACTCAGCTATTGTTTTTTCATCCCATAAATAAAAATTTAACTTGAGTGAGTGAGTGGATGTGGGATAGAAAAATTCTGAATATCATGGCTAGGATCCCGATATTTGTATGAGGTAATGATGGTATCTGTGTGTTCATCGGTTATATAACAAATTTATCACACATAATTTTTATTTTAGAGAAGTATTTGGTAGAAATATTTTGAGTCATGTATACAGTTGATATTTTTTGGTTTTAGGCGATACACTCTATAATCTAATGTAATTTAGATTCTAATTTTACATCTTGATTCTAAAGTATCTTATAGGATGCATTCTGAACTCAGTTACGGGTTTATACATCATTCCACCACTAGCCTAATGGTCAGAGTAAGTAAAATATTTTTTTTCCGATGGTATGGTGTGGGATTTTAAGATATATGTTGGATAAATCTTGGAGGATAACATAAATCAATATTATTTTGTGAATAATAATAGCTACCACTATTGTATTTATAAGGGGTGTTTTAGGGCACAAAATGGAGACAATAAAAGACACTCTTAAGATATACCGTGGTAGGATAACCATTGTTAACATAGTCATAGATAAGTTATCTAATTAAAGAGAAATAAATGATGATCCAAAAGTATAATAGTAATATTATAGTGAACCAGTCCTAACCTAAATGGATATTACATTATTTTATATGAATATTAAGTATATCACAAAAGTATATGCTTTAGGACCATAATATTTTAATGTATTTTGAAACCAAGAATAAATATCTTCTACCCTAGTGAATGATCGTCGCCATATCTAATTAATATCTACAACATTAGTAATTTTTCCTAAAACTTTTCCTCAAAAACTATGGAAAGAAAAAATAAGAAATAGGTGAGATCATATTCTAAGTATGGGTAAATAAAAGAAATGTGTAAACTTAACATTAACATAATGGTATGGAAAAGGATCACAACATTTGAGGATCAAACCCGAAAAATCATGTTTCATAATAAATATTGGCAGTTTATACGACATTAATCATAAATAAATAATGAACAAAATCCATGAAAGCATAACATATGAATAAAACATGGTATTTTTGGCATGTACAATTGTTTAAAATATTATGAACATTTATATGTATAATCATTGTAAGAACCCGGATCTTCTTTTCAGGTATGTTTTTACTTTTTCCGATGTTTTTGAGAAAATAGGAATTTCTAGTAATTTTTAAAGTACATGCCATGTACTCCCTTGCCGCGCCAGGCCATGTGCTGGCCGTGTCTGGGCCACACACATGTTGTGTAGGGATGAAGTAGAGGCCACTTACAGAAGATTATGGAAAAATAGAGTACACACTGTGTTCTCAGGAAGTACATGCCGTGTAGTTTATTTTTTAATTAAAATGACTGGGGCTGCGCCTAATCGACATAATCGTCTTCTTCTAGGACTCGTTCAACAGAGAGATGTCGTAAGGCAGTGGAACTTCCCTGAATCCCCGAGCCTTCATCTGTTCTCTGAATCTATCGCTGTTGATTGCGTTGGAACCGCAGCGGTGAGTCCTTCCTTCTCCTAGAGCATTGTTTTCCAATTCCTCATCTTTCTCATGTTATCATCGGTTGAACGTTTTGGACGTTTTCTCAGATCTTCGACATTCTAAGGAGAATCAATCTTTGTGGCTCAAGTATATTGATCTCTGAGCATCCAGGTAGGTGGTTCGTGCCTTACCTTTCAATGTCTTTGAGTTTTATGTGCAATTTCCACCAATACCCGTGAACGGGGTGTTGTGTGTTTACCATTTTTCCCTTGTGGTTATTCCTTCCTTGCATGCATGCTTGTGTAGAGGTAAATTGATCATGTTTGTGGATAATTGTTGTTCTTGGATGTTTTTCCCATGCTTTGTTCTTTTTACAACCTTCGGGTATTTTTTATCCTTGTGTCCATTGGATGGAGTGATGATGATACATTAATTTTTGATGTAGACCTTTTATCCAAGTAGCTCTATAGGTGTACTTTTGTTAGACAAGTAGATATATAGGTGTACTTTGTCCTTATAGCATTATTATGCACTGACTGGAACGGGGCTGTGAGAACCTGGTGCTATAGACTGTAAGGGATAGACCGAGTGAGCTTCCCAGAGAGTCCTTAACATTATAGGTTATATGGGATAGACCGAGTGAGCTTCCCAGAGTGCCTTTGGACATTATAGGCTATAGGGGATAGACCGAGTGAGCTTCCTAGAGTGACTTGGATCTTATAGACTACAGGAGGGTAGACCGAGTGAGCTTCCTCAGGGAGTATTTACTTGTTGAATTCTTTTAAAACCATTTTCTATACTATAGAATGAATTGACTGAGTGAGTGTCCTTCAGGAGTCTGTGGTAGATATGAAACTATAAGAGGAATTGACTAAGTAATCTTCCTCGGAGACTTTCTAGACATTGGGGCCATGAGGGTTAGACCACTTGATTATCCTCAGAGAGTCCCTAACTACCCTAGACTATAAGGGGAATTGACCGAGTGAGCATCCCCAGAGAGTCTTATAAATTATTACGACCATACCAGAGGGTTTAGGCTGAGTGCACTTCCCAGAGGGTTGTGGTACTTCCTTGTTAGGACCAGAGGGGATGGTTGCGAGTACTTCCTAGAGGGTTTCCTGTTAGTGGTTAGTTGTTTTCTTCACTGGTTCTTGTTGTTATGTGGACTGATTATTGTTGTATATCTTCCTGTTACTACCTTTTGTTTACTGTTACTTTTTACTGCCTATTATTTACTATTACTATTTACTGCTTATTGTACTATTACCTTCCATATACTCACTGACTGTTAGGCACAGATCTTAGGGTGGTTTCTTACTGTGATTTAGTCTCACACCCTTTTGGGGCCTTGCTTTTGGGACCAAGAAGACTATGTTGTTGTAGGTATAGACAAGGGAAAGCGCCCTTCGACTTTGGGTACTTGATATCTTGGATCAGGAGAGCATGAGACCAAGCTATGGCTTGAGATGCTGAGGAGTTTATCTGTTTACCTTTCTTTTATACTTTGGTTTGGCACTATTATATTTCCAGCATTGTGACTTGTTTGGAAGCTTTCCTAGACAAATGTATCATGCATCATTTCATATATATATGTGTGTGCTCCAGCTGTTTACTGCTTTAGTCTTTTGCTATTTACTCGTGTATGGATTATTCTATTTCCGTTATTTCTTTTTGTTTACTTCCGTTGTGTACTCTGCCAATGAGGGAATAGATTCCCCACTATCACACCCAAGGCCCTCACTACTAGTCAGTAGCCTCTGGCGTTTGGGGAAATGCACTTGAGGCCATGTGACCAACTGGGTACGGGGCGCCTATGAGCGGCTTCCGGAACCGGGGCGTTAAAAAGTGGTTTCAGAGGAGTTATTTTCTCTTGACTTACTATTTTGGGGCCTTAGCCAGGGATAAAAAGGATTCGGTATTTGGTGTTAAGCTGTGCTCGGGAATAGCTAACCCGTGTATAGGGAAAATCCAATCTACCTCACTTATTGCAGTTTCTGGTTTTACGATGTTAGAGTTGATATGATTTCACCTAGAGTGATTAACATGACTTGTGTTGTTATTGTTGTTGCTATTATGGTTCTATTTCTGTCACAACCCGATGAGATGAGGGTATGCTATCTCATGCATCATATAGGCACCTGTTAGAAATCACATGCCATGCATTCTTGTCATGCCATCTAGGGTGCATTAGCGATTGCATGTTGTTGTGATAGACTTTTTGTAGATTATTCATGTTGTTGTGATAGATGCTTGATATAATCCATACTACTTGTTAGAGGACTTTTTGTATTGTACATGCATAGATGAACACCAAATTTTGGTTCTTGAGGTGTAATGGGACCTCTTGAATCGGAAATTGGTTGATCATTGACATGTTCTTCCTTTTAAATTACTGTATTGGATGCCAAGCTTTGATTTGTGGGGAGTATGGGCCCTCACGGATCAGAATTTGGATCCTTCATGCCTTTTTCTGTGTTTTCTAGACTCCAGTGCAGTTTCTGAGCTACTACCTGGAAAAACCTAGAATACATGGCGTGTACTTTGTATATACACGCCGTGTAGTTTTTAAAATGTGTCACTGACTATGTGAGAAGGAACACGGTGTTGTGGAAAATCTTCTGGAACATTCCATGTATGGTAGGTACACGACGTGTAGTAGTGAGCCATGTACCTAGCCGTGTCACTAAGAACACGGGCCGGGGAAGCTCGAGTAGAACACACCGTGTTTGGTAATAACACGCCATGTAGTTTTATTCTAGGTACACAGCCGTGTCACGAACAACACGGGTCGGTGTTATCTTCTCCTATACATGTCGTGTTTGTTCGGAACATGCCATATAAGGGGCAGCCGTGTAGCCGTCCATGTAACTAACAACATGGGTTACTGAAACATTCATTATTACACACCGTTTCCATGGGAAAAAAGCCGTGTAGTTTACGTTTAAGTGGACCGTGTGGGTTATCCATGTAAGGAGACTCGAGCAGGGGATTAGTTTTCAGGTACACACCGTGTGTGGGGACAACACACCGTGTAGTTTGGGTTGTTACATGAACAGTGCGACAGGAATACACGCCCATGTGAATAGCTTAAGATAACACGTCGTCTAGTTTTTATTCACGTCGTGTAGTCGTGTTTGGTAAAACTTGAATGTTTCCTTCTTTTATTCCCATTTTGTACTCTTGTGTTCTTAGTCTTTGATAATCCTGATATAAGGTGTGCTTTTGATCATTCAGAGTTATGCCTCCGAGAAGTCCTCCTGTTGTACATCAGTTTCCAGACGGTGATCAGACACTGGATATGGCCGATCATGATCCTCCTGTTGTTCCAACCTTGGAACCAGCAGTTATACCCGTCGCAGGAGCCGATACGCAGTTCAGGGAGGACTTCCTGAGGATAATGCAGACTTCTCAGGGAGCGCCGCCTCCTGCCCCGTTGATGGATGGAGGACGTGGGTCTTTCAGCAGCAGCATACTCCTACATTTTCAGGGGATAGAGGACCCCAGGTTGTCGAGTCATGGTTAGAGGCCACGCTGACTCTCTTCGAGCATCGTGAGGTACTTCGAGAGAAGAGAGTAAAGTTGGCCACCTATATGCTCCGAGACACTTCCATGAGGTGTTGGGAGGTGATCTCATAGTCAGGGAGCCAACAGAGTATGTCTTGGTATGAGTTTCGGCGCACCTTCTACGACTACTTCTATCTGTAGACCCTAAGGTCCGATCAATCCCAGGAGTTTATGAGTCTGTAGCAGGGTACTATTTTTGTTATGGAGTACTCGTCCCGCTTTACTAAACTGTAGTGTTTCACACCAATCCCAGCAGGTGATGTGTTGTTCCTTGCTAAGAAGTTCGAGGATGGTCTCAGGTAGGAGATCTGTTCCCAGGTGAATATCTTCAGGTTGACTTTGATATCCTCTATCGTCAACTAGGTGCTTATCACTGAGCGTAATATGAGGGATTCTAGAGTAGTGAGACAGGGCGGATCGACAACCAGAGCTGGTGTTCCTCCTACGGATAGTAGGAAGCACTGCAGAGATTCTTCTCGAGGAGATCAGGGCAGGTGGGATGTATCTTAAGGCAGCAAGGTTGTGTTCTACCAGTGCGGTAGGAGTGGGAATACTTGGCCCCATTTCCAGAGAGATTTGATGGAGTTCTGATCTTATGGAAAAATGGGCCACCTTCAGCGCTTTTATCAGATCTTCTCACCTTCAACTGGTGGTAGGGGTTCTTCTATGACACCGTGTTCTGGAGATGCTTCGCCAATTTCTCACCAGTCTGGGAACTGGAGTTATTCCAGCCGTTCGGGCTGAGGTGGAGGTCGCGGTCATGGTGGTCAGTCACGCGGTCATTAGCGATAATAGAATGGATCAGCTCAGAGTGGTCAAGCAGGGTCACAGTATCGCGGGGCATGCCAGACATTTGCTGTGGAACACACCTATCAGGAGAAGGATCTCGGACCTTCTACAGTTTGAGGTACGATCTTAGTAGCCTCATTTTTATCTTCATCTCTTTTCGATACTGGTGCTTCACATAGTTTTATCTCTGTTGCTGTTGTGGAGAGCCTTGGGCTCTATATATTTTCGTCTGCCGACATGTTGACTCTTGACATGTCGTTGGGAGAAAGGACTTCTAGAGTATGTTAGGGTATAGAGTTCCCTCTCAAGGTTGCAGGGAATCATTTCTTATGGGATCTCTATGTCCTAAAGATGATAGGTTATGCTTTCATTCTCAGGACGGACTGGTTGGTTCACTTCCAGGCGATCGTCAACTTTTATCACTGCAGGGTTAGTTTTGTATCACCAGAGGGTGAATCCTTTCTTCATATAGGTGAGTGAGATGTTCAGGTGTGTCGAGCAGGACTCGAGCATCATTGGATAGGAGGAGTTACAGCCCAGATTTCTAGTCTTTATCTGGATGACCAGGGTACTTCACAGTTGGACTTTCCTCCAGTGGTCGATCATTTCAGAGACGTCTTCCCAGATGACTTTTCAGGTCTACCTTTGAAGCATGAGGTAGACTTCTCGATTGAGCTCTTTCCTGGAGTGGCACCGGTGTCTATTCCTCCCTATAGGATGGCTACACCTGAGTTGTAGGAGCTCAAGAAGCAGTTGGAGGAGTTTTAGGGAAAGGGTTTCATCTGACCCAGTACTTCTCCTTGGGGTTCGCCTACCCTTTTTGTGAATAAGGCAAATGGTAAACTTAGGCTTTGCGTGGATTATCAGAAGTTGAACCAGTTGACGGTCAAGAACCCATATCCCTTGCTAAGGATCGATGATCTTTTCGATCAGCTTCGAGGAACCAGAGTGTTCTCGAAGATTGATTTGAGATCTGTCTATCATCAATTGCGCGTCAGACCATCAGATATACCTCTTATGGCCTTCAGAAGTAGGTGTGGTCTATACGAGTATACGGTTATGTCGTTTGGTCTCACAAATGCGCCAGCAGTTTTCATGGCACTGATGAACCGAGTGTTCCATCCTTACTTGGATCCCTTCGTCGTGGTCTTCATGGATGATATCTTGGTGTACTCTCACACTTGACACGACCATGCCACACATCTTGAGATCATTCTGAGTACACTGAGGGAGCATTAGTTATATGAAAATCTCTCGAAATGCCACTTTTGGATGGATCAAATTCACTTTCTGGGTCATGTTATCTCATAGATAAGAGTATTAGTGGATCTAGAGAAAGTGAGAGCTGTAGATTCATGGGATCAGCCAAATAACATCTTTGAGGTACAGAGATTCCTAGGGCTGGCTGGATACTACAGGTGCTTCATACAAGACTTTTCACGCCTAGAAGCACCATTTAAAGGTTTGACTAAGAAGGGGAAAAAGTTCTTATTGTCAGATTCTTGTGAGTCAGCCTTTCAGGAGTTGAAGGGAAGGTTGACGTCAGCACCGATACTAGTCTTGCCAGAGCCAGGCAAAAGCTATACTGTTTATTGTGATGCTTCAGGTATCGGGCTGGGCGTCCTGCTTATGCAGGGATATGTGGTCGTTGCTTAAGGGTCTCAATAGTTGAGGCCACACGAGAGGAACTACCCAACACACGATCTGGAGTTGGAAACTGTTGTTCATGCCTTACGCTGTTGGAGACACTACCTTCTAGGATATAACTTTATGGTTTTGACCGACCACAAGAGTCTCAGGTATATCTTCACTCAGTGTGATCTGAATCTGAGATAGCGTGGGTGGGACGAGTATCATCAGTCTTTTCACTTTGAGCTCGCCTATACAACGGGAAAGGGCAACGCAGTGGCCGATGCGTTGAGCAGAAGAACTCAGATTCAGGCATTTTAGGAGGCCAGTAGTGAGTGGCAGCATCTAGCTATATTCTCTGAGATGCACTTGGAGATGCATGATAGAGAGGGAAAGAATTTCCTTTCTTCTGTAGCTATTACCTCTACTCATCTTTATTAGGTACGAATGAGGCAACTATCAGACTCAGAAGGCTTAGTCCTGCATGAGATTGTGTCAGGAGAGGACCCTCTTCCTGGATGGACAGTGGGAGAGGATGAGATATTGTGTTTCCAGGGACATGTATGTGTGCAAGCAGACATACATGAGGAGCTGTTGCGGGATTCTCATTCCATTGTTTGGGCTGTTCATCCTGGCCTCACCAAGATGTATCGAGATCTTCATCGCCAGTACTGGTGTCCAGGTATGAAGAGAGATTTTGCTGGTTTTTTCATGAGATGTTCTACTTGTCATCAGGTGAAATCATAGCATCAGAGACCACCATGCCTTTTGCAGTAGTTACCCATTCCTGAATGGAAGTGGAACGACGCCGTGATGGACTTTGTGACAGGGTTTCCAAGGTCACCCTGAGGGAGTGATGCTATTTGGGTTGTCATCGACAGGCTTACAAATGTTGCTCACTTCTTTTCGATTAAGGATACCTTCAATGTTGATGAGTTGGGACGGTTTTACATCCAAGAGATTGTACGTCTACATGGAGTTCCACACTCTATTGTTTCAGACAGGGATGCGCGCATTACTTCTCTATTCTGGAAGGGACTTCGGAAGGCCTTGGGGACACAGGTGCTTTTAAGTACAGTATACCATCCCCAGACTGATGGAAAGTCCGAGCGTACGATCCAAGTTCTTGAGGATATGCTCCGAGATTTCATTCTAGACATTTGCGGTTCTTGGGAGAAGAATGTACCTGTTGTTGAGTTCACCTACAAAAACAGTTTTTAGGAGACTATTCATATGGAACCTTACGAGGCTTTGTACGGTAGGCCATTTTGATCACCCTTATGCTGGCTGGAGGTAGAAGAGGCAGCTTTACTGGGTCCTCATCTTGTTCAGGAGACCTCTGAGTAGATAGAGTTTATTCGGAAGAGGATGGCTACAGCACAGTCTCGGCAGAAGTCTTATGCTGATCAGTGGAGACGACCTCTAGAGTTCGAGGTCGGGGATCATGTTTTCATGCGTGTCACACTGAGTTTGGGACACAAGAGGATTACGAGACATGGTAAGATTTCACCGCGGTACATTGGGCCGTTTGAGGTGTCAGAGAGAGTTGGTCTGGTCGCCTATCGGTTGCAGTTACCTCAGAGGTACCAGGCTATGCATGACGTCTTCCACATTTCTCAACTCCGACGTTACTTTTCAGACCTGTCTCATGTATTCCAACCTAAGGAGGTTGAGCTCGAAGAGGATGCATCGTTTGCGGGGAATCCTATCCGGATTTTTTATCACAGTACGAAGGTTCTCCGAGGCTGGTCTGTTCCTCTGGTATGGGTGCTATGGAAACACGGGCGAGTGCAGGATGAGACTTGGGAGAGGGAGGCCGATGTGCGATCGTAGTGGCTGAATCTGTTCGGGGTTTCTTCTTCCACGCCTCGCTAGGGAAATTCAGGGATGAATTTCTTTAAGGGGAGAAGTTTTTAAGAACCCGGATCTTCGTATCAGGTATGTTTTTCCTTTTTGTAATGTTTTTTAGAAATGATGAATTTCTGGAAATTTTTGAAGTACACACCATGTACTTTATGTGTACATGTCGTGTACTACCTTGCCACACCTAGTCGTGTGAAGTCAGTGTTCGGCCCACACACAAGTTGTGTAGGGATGAAGTGGAGGCCGCTTAAAGCGGAGTATGGAAAAATAGATTACATTCTGTGTACTCAAGATGTATACGTCGTGTATTTTCTTTTTTCATTAAAAGGACTAGGGTCACGACTAATCGACAAAATCATCTTCTTTTAGGTCTCGTTCAACCGAGAGACTCCGTACGGCCACAGAACTTCTCTGAATCCCCGCAGCTACATTCGTTCTTCGAATAGACCGCTGTCGATTGTGTTGGAATCGCAACAGTGAGTCCTTCCTTCTCCTAGAGACTTGTTTTCCAATTCCTCTTCTTTCTCAAGTTAACATCGGTTGAACTTTTTGGACTTTTTCTTAGATCTTTGAAGTTATAAGGATAATAAATCTTTGTGGCTCATGTATATTTATCTCCTAGCATCCAGGTAGGTGGTTTGTGCCTTACCTTTCGATATCTTTGAGTTTTATGTGCAATTTCCACCAATACCCGTGAACGGGGTATTGCGTGTTTACCGTTTTTCCCTTATGGTTATTTCTACCTTTCTTGAATGCTTGTGTAGAGTTAAATTGATCATGTTTGTGGATAATTGTTGTGCTTGTATGTTTTTCCCATTCTTTGTTATGTTTACAACCTTTGGGTCTTTATTAGCCTTGTGTCCGTTGGATGGAGTGATGAGGATACATGCTTGTTTGTTGTATAATTTTTAGAAAAGTAGCTCTATTGGTGTACTTTGGTTAGATAAGTAGCTCTATAGGTGTACTTTTTTCCTTATAGAATTATTATGAACTGACTGGCACGGGGCTGTGAGAACCTGGTGCTATAGACTGTAAGGGATAGATTGAGTGAGCATTGTAGAGAGTCCTTGACATTATAAGCTATAGGGGATAGACCGAGTGAGCTTCCTAGAGAGCCTTTGGACATTATAGGCTACATGGGATAGACCAATTGAGCTTCCCACAATGCCTTGGATCTTATAGACTACATAAGGGTAGACTGAGTGAGTTTCCTCAGAGAGTCTTTACTTGTTGAATTTCTTTAAAACCTTCTTCCAGACTAGAGAAGGAATTGACTGAGTGAGATTCCTTTGAGATTCTGTGGTAGACCTGAAAATATAAGAGGAATTGACCATGTGATCTTCCTCGTAGAGTTTCTAGACATTGGGGCCACGTGGGTTAGACCACATGATCTTCCTCAGAGAGTCCCTGACTACCCTAGACTATAAGGGGAATTGACCAAGTGAGCTTCCCCAGAAAGTCCTATAATGTTGTACGACCAAACCAGAGGGGTTAGGCTGAGTGCACTGCCCAGAGGGTTGTGGTACTTCTCAGTTAGGACCATAGGGGATGGCTACGAGTACTTCCCAGAGGGTTTCCTATTAGTGGTTAGCTGTTTGCTTCACTATTGCTTATTGTTCTGTGGACTGATTATTGTTGTATATCTTCCTGTTACTGCATGTTGTTTACTGTTACTGTTTACTTCTTGTTGTTAACTGTTACTGTTTGATTCTTATTGTACTATTACCTTCCATATACTCACTGAGTGTTAGGCACAGATCTTCATGTGGTTGCATACTGTGAATTAGTCTCACACCATGTTTAGGCCATGCTTTTGGGCCCAAGCAGTCTATGTTGTTGTAGGTATAGAAAGGTAAATTGCCCTTCGACTTATTGTATTTGATGGCTTGGAGAAGGAGAGCATGAGACCAAGCTATTGCTTGCGATGTTGAGGAGTTTATCTGTTTACCTTTCTTTTGTACTTTGGTTTGGCACTATTGTATTTCCAGCATTGATACTTGTTTGGCAGCTTTCCTAGACATATGTATCTTGCATCATTTCATATATATATGTGTGTGTGTGTGTTCTCCAACTGTTTACTGCTTTAGTATTCCACTGTTTACTCGTGTATGGATTGTTTTGTTTCCTCTATTTCTTATTGTTTACTTCTGTTGTGTACTCTGCCAATGAGGGAATAGTTTCCCCACAATCACACCCAAGGCCCTCGCTGCTAGTCGGTAGCCTCTGGCATTTAGGGAAATGTGCTTGAGGCTATGTGACCAACTGGGTATGAGTAGCCTCTGGGCGGCTTCTGGAATAGGGACGTTACAATTAAGATCACACATTATATTAAATACATGAAGTCCATCCCCTGCGTCATCCTATGGACAAGAAACTAGGTTCATACATAACATTGTGAACATGTAATCAGGTTCATGAATAACCATATAGACAAAAAAATAGGTCCACTCATAACATTGTGAACATGTAATCAGGTTCATGCTTATCGTTGTGAAAATTTAACTATCTTCACCCATAAACATAAGGACATGAAACTAGGTTCATTCATATCATTATGAACATGTAATAAGGTTCACTCATAACATTATGACCATGTAATCAGGTTCACACATAAAAGTATGGACATGAAACTCATTCCATTCATAACATTGTGAACATGTAATCATGTTAACACACAACATTTATACTCATGAAACATCCTTCATTACCCAAATCAATGGGTATAGATATAGGTCCCACCCATCTCATAAGAAAATAATTTATACATGTTCCAGAAGATAATAAAACTTGCATCATATCCTGACTTATAAATAGATATGGTTTTCATAAGTGGTAATCAAAACCCATGAAAGTAAAGAGGTATCATTCACATATCATCATATCAAAACTGATGGAAAATAGAGAGGTTCCCTAATAATTTCAATAAAGAAAAACTTGTGAAATGATTTGTAATCAAAATAATATGACCCATGGTAGTGAAACATATTTTTCAAACATATAACCATTCCTCATAACCATTATCCTATCATTTTAATATCATACCATGAATATCAGAGATCATAATAATGATTAGCAGTTCATAAGGCCAAAATGAGAAGTAAATAATGACCATAATCCATGGAAGAATAAAAAAGGAATTTGACATTGAAAGTGTGTCATTCACATTGGTTTACAGTAGTGTCGACATGTATAATTCAAAACAGGTTCACTCATTATGTTAAAGATAGAAAATCAATCCCCACATCAACATGTGGACATACTACCAGGTTCATGCATAACATTGTGAACATGTAACCATGGTCAACCATAACTATATAGACAAGAATCCATGTCCATGAATGTCCTTGTAAACATTTAATAAATTTCTCACATAACATTGTAAACATGTAATCATGATCACACATAAACATATGGACATAAAACTAGGTCCATTCCTAAAATAGTCAACGAGTAATAAGGTTCACACATAACATTGGGAACATGTAATGAGGAACACTCATAAACTTATGTACACGAAAACAGGTCCATTCATTACATTGTGAACATGTAATATGGTTCACACATAACATTTATAGTCATGAGTCATCTATCATTACCCAACTAAATTGAGGGAGTTTTATGTCCCATCAATATCATAATAAAATATTTTGTACATATTCCACATGATATTAAATCATACTTATTATTTTTACCAATAAAATGATATGGGATCCTTAAAGAACAATCAAAACCCAGAAAATGAAATGCATATAATTAAAATTTTATCATATTAATCTCTATGGGAAATAGTTAGGATTTATAATTATTTCATTAAATCATAATTTCATTACCTGTTCCTCTTGTCTCATGTCATGACTACCCCAAACCCTGCTTCCATAGTCTAGGGTATGGTGACAAGCACTGGATAGGCATAACCCAAAACAGGGAAGGAATTGCTTTTTTAAACCTGTACACACATAGACATGGAATAACATGAAAATAAAACCAAAGGAATTAAAGTAGTGAAACCACCACAATTTATCACAAATGAGAGTAGTGTGTGTAAACTAAACGTAAAGGGGCCAGAATATAAGCACAACTAAATGGAAAGTACAAAAAAGAAGTACAAGCTCTGGAGGTCATCTGTCAAGGATCCTACCTGAAGGGTAGTTACAACTCTCTATCAGATGTCACTACAACAAACCACATCTATTGATCCACACCTAAGAACTCTCTATTTTTGGCTCCATAAATTCCTAGTCAAGGTTATCTGTCATCTACACAATACACAAGAGGTTCAGGAGAATCCCATGTATGGGTGAGTATAACAATACTATATAAGACACCAAGATCACCGAAGGACTCTCAGTAATCCATGATGAAAAAATCCACAATGGAAGATACCATATAGGTAATACCCCTATAAAATATCTAAATAACATAGCACAAAGTAATAAATGCATCTCAAAATAGGTATAACTTCAGTACAGATGTAAAGATGATAAGTAATAAAGCTAGATTATCTTAATCTATCGAGAGGCTCTATAACCGATCTGTATAGGGTTACTAGGTGTTGACCCAAAGGTGATTGTAAGGTGCTAACCCATATAGGATGTCTAGGTGCTAACCCATAGAGGATCTCTAGGTGTTTTCCCATAGAGGATCACTAGGTGATAGCCCATAGAGCATCTCTAGGTTCTGAATCATGCAGGATCACTATTATTTCTTCATGTCACAGACAACCACTAGATTATCGCACATAGCATGCATGATTTTCATAGGATATTATCCCCAATCCATCGGTAAATCCTTAATATCCATTAATTCCCATATAGTTTATCCTTAAAGGACTATCTTGTTGTATGGGTATAAATGCAACAGACGTCACATCGATCGAATGCTCGACCTCTATGTTATGAGATTTTTGGTAAAAAGAGCCTGGTTGGATTTGAGTTCAATCAAACCCAAAAATTATATAACATATATAGAAACACATGTGGATTATATCAGAAGGACCTCTCAGTCACAACGGTACCAATTCCACTGATGGCATGTCAATCGAACGCCTAGTCTGGAAGATAGAAGAGTTTTAGTAAACAGTGGCTGGTTGCGTCAGTCCTCGGTCCGACCCGGTTAGACCGGCCTGAAAAACTCTGCTCGGGGGTCCCATGTACCCCATTTTAATTTTATGGAATTGAAATAACTCAGTTCGGGTCAGGGTCAGTCTGTCTGTCCATGCAAGTGGGACAAGCCCAATGGGTATCACTGCACCCAGACCTGTTGGCTGAGGGTCCAGCTCATTGGGTCGCCCGGCCACCCAGTCTCATCCAGCCCACCAACATGGGCATGAACAACCATTTTCTAGGGTGTGTCCCACCATCGGATGACCTTCCATGTGGTGTGGCCAGTGGGGTGCTCTTGGGTTGCGGCATCGTTCCACGTCTGGCCTATGCATGACCCACGCGGTGTGTGGCCTTCCTCCAGCCGCAGTCGACGGTCTGTGGCTTAGCGCATCTGGGTGGCCTAGATGCGGGCCACCCCCTCCACAAAGCTTTGATAGGCACACTGCTAATCCTAGTTGGTATCTTTCGGTTCCTCCATTTGTGATGTGGTCGACGCCGATGTGTGCTGTCGTCGGTGCTGGCATGGTGGGAGAACCTTCAACATACCACCAAATGCACTTTGGTGGTCCATTCTTCATGTCACCTGAATATATTGACCCCAATGATTTAACATCACTATGAAGGTCTCAAATCTATCTTGTTTTCTATTTGCATTATTTTACACAAAGAACACCCAAGATAAATGTGCTCAAGCCTTGTTTGTGTTGGACCACACCCACTTCGTTAGAATGTTATAATCAAGGGATGTCTAGTTATTTTAGTTCAAACAACAATGATTATTGAACCATGGATAAAGAAACCCCATATGAAGTCACCCTCCCACAAGAACATGTGATCCACGAAATAACATGCTCATGGGTTAATCTGTATTCTTCATTTAGAATATGAACAGGGAAATCATGAATCAAAAAACCCCCTACCTTGTCGATGTTTGATGTCTAAGTGTTCGTCCTTGAGGTTTCACAATGTTGAAGTCGCTTCCATCTCCGTTTTCAAGGCACATTGATGATGATGAAGTTTTTCATGCGTTTTTCATTATTTGATGTATAGGAAAACTTCTAGAGGTTCATTAGAGAATCCATTTAGTTTAATCCCTCAATCTCCCATATTTTAGTTTAATAAAAATAAACATGTCTCAATGTTTCTGGTATTATGCGACGTTGTTTCATTATGCATTTTCATTTATGAAACTACGTCGTTGTTATTCTTTCTTTATTAAAACACCAGACTATGTGATACATGTCATTTACGAGGCTCATTATTGTGCCATGTTTCCTTCTGGTCGATACACCATAGCATCGTCATCCGCAACCTAATGGTTAGTAAAGAAATAAAATTATTGATTTAATTTATTTTATTAGTTTTCTAGAAAACTCTGAAATATAACTTTTCTTCTCAGCCATTTAAAACTAATGTTATATTATTTCATGGAAAATCATGGAATTCTGAATTCAATAGTTCCCTCAAAATTTTGATCTGAGCACCAATTGAAAGGATATAAAATACAACTTGTACTTTTACTGAACGTACCATAAAAAATGTTAAAAATTCTATTCCCGTATCTTATGGCTTTGGAATCACATGTCGTAAGAATGCGTGGTCTCATAATAATTACATATAAATAATAATATTTACATGGAATTTATGGGGCATGAAATTTTCCTCATCTTATGGCTTTACATCCCTAAAATTCAAAAAAAAATTTAATCAAATAGTAGGTGGTATTAAGCATGAATCTAATCCTCCTGCTCCAATGTACTCTCCTAGAGATTTACACGATGACACCAAACATTCAACAGAGGAACCAACCACCCAAATATGACCTGCTCCTATAGATTCTCTATTTCTAAGTAGAACACCACAAACATCACCCAATTTTCAATATCCTACACTCTCTAGTCGATGACGTACTATGGATCATGCACATATCACCCTAGCTGCGCCAATTGGAAAGAATTATGCACTAAGTGAATCTGTGGGGGAAGAGCTAAGTGGTACACCATCTCTCCAAATATGCTTAGGATCTGAAAAGGCCTGATGAACATAGAAGATATCTTTCTTCCTTGGCCATATATCTGGAATCATCCTTTGGGTGAGACCTAGAGGAAAACATGAATGCCATACAAAAACTCCAAGGGTCTCTATCTCTTATTGTCATAAGAATTCTGCCTACTCTTTGCAGTCCTAATTATCTCCTAGATGACCTGCACATTCTCAGTGGCAGCCCGTACCAACTATGAACCCATGACTGTCGACTCCCATGGCTATTTCTACTATAGGGGTGATCTGCTATGTCTCCCATATGTACATGGTAACCCCTTCACAAAGTCCATTGAGATACCATTAAATTTCAATTTCAGTACCTTGAGTTTCTAGTCCATTCCAGTAGGAACCTAATTCTTGACCTTCACTTGCTGACAAGTGAAGGATCGCGTAACAAACTTGACAACCACTTACTTTATCCCAAAACACTTGTACTAATGTATGAGGTCCTTATACATCGTCTCTAATCTATGATGTACCTCAAATGGAAAATTATGGGCCTCCCTCAACAACTCCTCCTGCATTACCACTGGCACTTAAGTGCACCCACTAAAAAGGAAGACATCCTCCCCACCTATTGAAAATCCATCAGGCGCATGCCCTGAGGATAACAGATAACATCGATGCTCACAGTCATCAACTTCCAGTTGTGCCTCCCTAACATACTGTGAGTAGGGTACTAATAGTCATAGACTTTTGGTAGGAAGCTTCACCGTCATCCACGAGATATTTTTGCATCACAGACAACTGCTTTGTCACCTCATTTAGCAGCTTCAAACCAGTCCTCCAACTGAGTGTGTCTTCTACCACATTTCCATTCCAATGATTATAGTCTATCTCAAAGTCATAATCTTCGATAAACTCCATACATCGTCATTGCCTCGGGATCAGGTCCTTCTATGAGAAGGAATACCTAAGAACCTTATTTTTATAGTAGGCATTAAACCATTCTCCCATTAAGTAGTGCCGCCACATTTTCATGGAAAAGACCACTACTACTAACTCCACAACATAGGTTGAATAGTTATGCTCATGTTGCGTCACCTTTCGTGATCCGTAGGAGATTAATGCTTGCTCCTACATTAGGAATCAACCTAGTCTGGTGCCTAATGCATCACAATTGAATACATTCCCTACGACCTCTTCGGGTAGTTACAAGATGGGGGAATTCATCAGTTTCCACCACATCTCTTGGAAACTCTGCTGGTATTTCTTTTTTTACATGAAGGTCAGTCCCTTCTATGTAAAAGACGATGAAGGAGTTTCTACTGTAGAAGTGTTAGCTACAAACCTCTGATAGTACCCAGCCAACCCTATGAAGCTCCTCACCTCAGTCCCACTTTGCGATGGCTTCCAAGAAAGAATTGCCTCTATATTAACCATATCACATATAAATAATGCTCCTGATATTACATGTACTAGAAAGTGGACCTCCCAAATCCAAAACTAGCACTTCAGGAGCATACCATAAATTTGGCGCTCTCAGAGTGCATCTAGGTTTATCAGCAAGTTTGTTTCTTTCTCCTCTTCAGGTAATGAGTACACCAAGATGTCATCAATGAAGACCAACATGAAATGGTCAAGGTAAGGAGAGAAGAGTTTTTTCATGAGCCCCAAGAACAGTTATGGGGAATTTTTCATGCTGAGGTCATCACTAGTCACTCATTATGGCCGTAACGACCCCAGAATGATGTCCTAGGCACATCTTCATCCTGTACTCAAAGCTGGTGATAACACTATAAGAGGTCAATCTTCGAGAACCACCTCACTCCCTTCTTATGGTCGAAGAGGTCATTAATCCTTGGTAGTGGATACTTGGTTTTCATGGTCACCTGGTTTAGGTGTCGGAAGTCCATGCATAGCCTCAAGATCCCTTCTGCCTTCTTGGAAAACAACACTAGGGTTGCCCGTGGAGAAACACTGGGACATAAAACCCCTTCCCCTACAAGTCCTCCGACTATACCCTCAACTCACAAAGCTATGCAGGATCCATTTGATATACAATTCTAGATATCAGTTTCATCCCTGGGTACATGTCAATGAAACATTCTACCTATCTTTGAGGTGGTTTCCTTTAGACATATTCTAGAAATACAACCTCATATTCATCCACCAGTACTAGAAATATCAGACTCCCATCATCCACCACACTGAGTGTGAGGCTAGCCAATTATTGTGTGATAAGTTTCTCCCTCCATTGATAAATTCCATCCTAAGATGGAAAGTTTTCTCATCTCGCTGGTGAAGAAAAACCTTGTCCCATCTTCACAGACACACCGTACATTGCACCTCAAATAGTCAACCTGTTCATGGATTGAGGATAACCAGTCCATACCCATGATGAAATCTTAAGTCCTTGACACTACTATTAAGAGATCCAGCCAAAACTCTCACCTCCTAGAATAATCAAACACAGTCTTCACTAGTATTTAATCATTGAATCCCCTCTCATAAGAGTCTCTACTCGTAAAGGCCTATGTCTCAACCAAAATCTCTGAGACTCGAATGAGATATGTGGCTAGGAACTAGTGAATGAAACTTATGCTTATGAGAACCAAAGCTAAGGTGTAGTAGATTCATATCACACCTCTAATAATCTCGGGGGAACCATGGCCATAGACCTCAATTACCTAATGCTGGTCCCACCCCTATACACATACTTCCAAGCATGAGGTGGACCTCTTGGGGGTGGTGGTTGTAGTGCCTTGAACAGTCATCCACAACCTGCCACATGGCTTGATCCCCTGCCATGTCACCTCCCTGAGGACCTCTATGCTCGAACCTCTATCACAATCTCTAAGGTCCATCGAACGCCTACTAATCATGAGCATGGGGATTTGGACAACCATGAACCATGTTCCCATGTCCTCTATAAGAGTAACAAACTCTAGTCCTTAGATGAACTCCTCTACCTCGTGAGCTTCACACCTCCTACCCTGCATCCTATAATCATCCACTGGATGTTCTATAACATTTTGGTCTCGTTGTCATCTTCGTAATGCCTTCTGTAGAAGACTAATCCATCAGTCATCTAGCGGTGTCTCTCACCATCACTGCCTGCTTGCTTAGGAATATCTCCTCCAGCAGGGCTCACTCTTGCATTCCATCATTCATTCGTTTGCTGAGTGAAATCATCGACGTCCTAATCTCCTATCGGAGTCCCTAATCAAATGTTAGGACCCTGATGAAAGGGTCACGTGCCATGTTGGTGGTGTAGAAGGAGAGTTTGGTAATCCTAGTTGTGTACTGGGCCACAGTTAAGTAGCACTATTATATTTGAAGTAAATCCGGAATACGCACAATGCGTAGTGTCGCTAGCACAAACACTACCCCCTAATGTGGCTCTCAATGTCCATAGACTAGGTTTTATTCCTTGTGTGTCTGTATCTTCATGCTCTACCACCTATTTATCATATCCTAAAAAAGGATAGCATCTAGAACTACCATATGGTCGATAACTGTCTGTACTAGGAGAAAAACATGAGTAATTGCCTCTAGCCAAACCTCAGCTTCCTGAGGATCTATCTTGCCTCAAAACCTCAGAGGCCTCTATCTCTGGAACTCATGTAGTGTGCTCAATCAACATGTGATTTTTAATTGTGGGGTTTGTAGAAACTACTGCTCTTCGGGTGGTGGTGCTACTGGTACACCACCTGAAGGTACTATCACTATAAGCGGTCCCTACACCAACACCTCAACAATCGGTGGACCATCGTCGTGATCTCTTATTGGAATCCGGGATGGATTTCTTTATGGAGGAATCCTGTAGGGAAACATATATTCCACATTCAATAAGTTATACCTGACAAGAAGAATAAAAATATATCTTAGGAAAAAAATATCCAAAACACATGCAACTAGTGTTTTCATGCACTGATTCAGAAAACAAAATTAAGGATCCTAGTGTATGGATATGTCAGCCACCACACCAACTCTGGGCTCCCTGGATTGAAATCCGAACTCGTGACACATAACACTATTTCCCCAATTGAAAATTATAGACTCTTAGTTCTTCTGTTAGAATTGACTACCAATGATACCACTTTTCATGGCCCGTCCCCCGGGGTAAATGTCATGGATACCCCAATCCCACCTTCCATTGGCCTAGCTCTGGTGACTAGAACCAGAAAGGCATTATCCAAAAAGGGAAGGTATTTCCTTTTTAACCAATACAAACAAAGACATGGCATACCACACCATAGTGGAATGAATGTTGTAAAACCACCACAAAATATCACTAATGAGAGTAAATTGTGTAAAATGAATGTAAAGGGGACAAAATACAATCCCAACTGAGAGGAAAGTACAAAAAAATAAGTAAAATCTCTGGAGGTTATCTGCCAAGGATCCTACCTGAAAGGTAGGTACTATTCTTTGTCAGATGTCATGGCAGCGCACCACGTCTAGCAATCCACCACCATGCACCGTCTAGTACGAGCACCCAAAAGTCCCAGTCAATCCTATCCATCATCCACACAGGAAACAATATATGAGGGATAATCCTGTGCATGGGTGGGTATAACAATGCTCAATAGGGACCCCAAGACCCCATTATGTCTCTCAGTAATCCATGAAGGAAAAAACCCCAAATGAAGATACCATAGAGGTAATACCACCATGAAAGATGTCAATCACATAGAAAAAAGTGATATACAAATATCACACCATGTAGTACTTAAGTATATAAGTATATATGGTTAGTCATAGAGATAGATCATCTTATTCTATCGAGAGGCACTGTTGCTAACCCGCACAATGTCTCTAGGTGCTGACCCATAGAGCATCGCTATGTGATGACCCACAAAGGATTGATAGGTGCTGACACATAAATGATTGCTAGGTGTTGACCAACAAATAATTTATATGTGTTGACCCACTCAGGATCTTGTAGTGTAGACCAACCCAGGATCACTATTCTTTCTTCATGTCACAACCAGCCACTGGATTTCTGCACATAGCAATCTTGATTTATGGATGATCCTATTCACAATTCATAAACTGTAACTCAACTCCACTATGAATTTATAAAATTATTACTATTAATTTCTGAAATTATTCTTAAAAACATCATTTTTGAATGAATAGTGAAAATACTGAATTTAGTTCAAAACTGCTCTTTTAGGTAACTTATTCATATTGTTTAATTATATTTCGATTTTCTATTTAATTTAAATTATATTAATTATTGATAATTTAATCCAACTAAAAAATTATAATCAATTTCATAATGAAATTGGTTATAAAAAATAGTTCAAAGTTTTAAGCAATCTTGCTTAAAATCCCACTATCAAAGGAAGCCTATAGAATTTGTTTTTAATAAATTTATTCTACTAATAAGAGTATATTTTAGAAATATTGATTCAATATTTGGAATCAAAAGAGTATATAATTTTAAATATGTTAATCATTGATTTTTACTAAAATAATTATTAATGGTAATTAAAAATAATAACATCTATTAAGGTAAAAAATAATAACATAACAGTTAATCAGTAATATATGGGGAAAGAAAAACTAGAAACATGTCCAAAATTATTTTTATAGAAATATATTGAGCATTACAATTATTGTATCAATGAAAGAATTTTTTTTGAGACACACGATGTTAGTAATACATCTCAATAGTTTTTACATTTGTATATTTATATGAATGCCACTCCCCCTCCACTATAAAAGGGAACTCACCCCGTCACTTATTCGCACCTCTAAAGCCCTTTTTTATTATCCTTGGTTTTCATAAATATCCTAAAAACCCATTATTTAACATATATACCTCACTATAAGAATAAAGTAAACAAAGGATTCCCTTTTGATCAAACCTAAAAGAGTTGCCCATTGAAGAGGAAACATCCTTCCACAAGATATTTTGTTAAATTTTTATTCTCAGTCCCTAAAATTATCTTTTTAAATTATCATATAATAACCTCAGTATCATAAATATAATTATAATTGTTTATGTTAAGGTTTTTACTTAATGTGAAACACACATCTATCAGATAGGATACACAAACATCATTTGTGTTTGGAGGACTACCACCATGAAAACCAATGTCAATCATTGTTCAACTCCCACCATTAACAGTTTAGAATAATTAAGTGATTTCTGTTTTAATATGATATATAAGATAGTTATTATTTATTTATGATTATTTAATTAATATATAACACATTCCATCTTGCATTCCATTTTTTGTAAATATGATAAATTCTTTTGTGCATAAATGGAATACTACCACCTCAATGTTATGTTATTCAGTCCCACTATACATCGATTTTATCAAGCAAAGTTTTAGTGAAAATTTATTATATATATGAAATATTAATTAAATTTGAATTATACAATATATATTTACATATATTACATTTACATTCTTTCTTTCAATAAAATAGGAAAATTGAAATAGAGATAAGAAGTACGTACCACCTACCATTTCCATGAACGGTGTATTCTATTTTATATTTTCATATTTAATATATTAGTTTTATATAATAAAAATATATTTTTTTAATTTCAATTTTTATATTCCGTAAATAATTAAATCGGGATCTATGTAATAGGATCAATAAAAAAATCAAAACATACATGAAAAGCAATGATGATATTACCTGAAACATAACATAAATAAGGAATTGTTAATAAACTGGTAATATGAGGTCATTATAAAATCATATAATCAATTATATATAGTAATATTATTATTTGGTACATTAATAATGATTTTATATTCAATATACACGAGTTTTTAACATGTACAAGAACATCTAGACTTGAGATTAAGGTCTTTCTCGTCTCACTTTTGATTTTGTGAGACTTATAACATATTAACCACTATTTTATTTTTTGTGGTATATATACATACAATGAATGTATTATATTTTTTTAAAACTAAATTTATGTGTATTTAAATAAGATTTTTATTACCTTTATTTCATGGGGTTTATGGTTCAAGATTTAAAAAATCAGTAATGTAATTTTTATCCTCTCAATTTTACAACTTTGATACACATGTCATCATAAGAACCTATATTTTTATATGGGGTGTAATCCAAACCCATTGAAATGTTATATTGTTAATATTATTCGCTTCATAATATTCTAATCTTCATTTAATTTTTTCATTTCAGGGGTATTGTGATCCAATGTTACCAATCTGGTTATCATTTACTATTACAATATCATAATGTATTTTTTTGTTTATGGTTATCATTTTGTTTATGAAATATTTTGATCCAAATCTCAATAACCCCCCCCCCCCCCATTAAATTTAATATCCTCTTTTTTCATGATATATTTAGGTAACTGTAACATTTTCCCACTTATTGGTACATAAGATAATTATGATGATGTTTTTATGAATATTTTTATGTATTCATTTTTTCTGTTAGAAATTTATGTTCCAAAAATACCATATTTTGTAAAAAAAATTAAAATGTTATTTTATATGTTTTAAAATTTATTTTAAATGAAATGGTTTTAAATAAATTTTCAAAATTTAAATATAATTTTTAATAATTTATATTCATTGTAATGTTTTTAAAATATTCAAATATTCAATTAAAAGCATTCAAATTTTTTTAAGGAATATGTTGTCATAATTTTGTCAATATTCTATTATAAGATTCAAATTTATGTTCAAATACAAAGGTATTAAAATATGTGTTCAGGATTTAATAATAATTTTTCAATGTCTTTTCAAAGATAAATGTTTTCAAATATTTTTAAATATGTATTACATGATTTTAAATTATTTTAAAAGGAAAATGTTCTAAAAAAATTTCACTAAATATTTATAAATTTACAAAAAAAATAAAATAATAAGATATTCAAAATATTTTCAATCATTAATTGAAAATTTTCAATTTATATTCAAATAATAAGGTTTACAAAACATTTTGAATCATTCTTTATAAATTTTTATATTATTTTCAAAGAAATATATATTAAAAATATATTTATAAATTCAATATATGTTTTAAAAATATTCTCAAAGAAATATGTTTTCAATATTTTTGACGATTCTTTTATATGTTTACATGGAAAATGTTTTTCAATATGTTTTCTAGATTTATTTATAAATTTTAATATATATTATCAATGAAAAAAAATTATGTTTTAAAAGAAATTTTTCATACAAGTTTGGCTATATTACTCTTGAAATAATTTTAGAATATATTAAAATTTTATTTTCTATCTGTGAATTTAATCTCTTTGGTGTTACTCACGAATTTTTGGGGAAATGATCCATGAATACCATTTATATTAGTTGTCTCAATTGTTAATGTTATGATGTAATTTTTTTCATCACATACATTTATCATTAACAATTTACATATTTCTGAATCATGTTTCTATTTTAGGAGATATATTCTTATAAAACCTATTTATTTTCATGGGTTTTTCTTGATGAAATTATTAAATAACCAATCTATTTTCAACATGTTATGATATGATGACAGTTTTATGATACCCATTTCATCCCATGAGGTATGATGTGATTTTTATGATATTGGGTCACACATATGTATAATTTCATTATTATATGGGTGAGACCTATATCTCCCTCTAATGAATTGGATGATGATTAAAATCGAATGAGATAGATATGGATGGAACATGAATTGAACTCATTTCCATAAAGGACTATGTCCACTAAAATAGCCTTGTGAGTGGACCTTGAAAATTAAGATAGTCATTGGAGGGAACCATCACAAATATGTTTTTTATAGAGTGATCACATTACACTAATATGGGCTTAGAATTAATCCTTGACTACTATGGAAATCATTTTATTCACTTATGTTTCATCCAAAATTCCATGTATTATTCATATGTTTTTCATTCATGGATTATGATCTTGATCCCCTTATGATTCATGTTTTATGCCCATCCAATCATTATTCGATGGTTTATGTTTATGTTATTTGATATGTATGGTATGATCATATTATCACTACAAAATAAATGGTTTATACCAATAGATATTTATTGACAAATAATATATCGGTTGGAAAGAACGAGCAATTCCAACAGATATTTTGTTTTATTGGTATTAATTTTTACTACCAAGACATATTTTTACCAATAGATATATATGTTGATATTGATTATTCAATAACCACATATCATTTACCAACAGTTGACTCTATTGCTTTATCATACAAAAACCAACATTTTTTTTACTAACACTTGAATCTGTTATTAATAACACTATTACAACAAATATTTTGTCATCAATAAAAACTGTTACAATAAACAATTTAATAAAAAAAAATATTTTGTCAATAACCAATTAAGAGAAACATAGTTTATATATATATATATATATATATATTATTTTTATGACAAAATTAAAATTTCATTTCAAGGAATTTTATTAAAAACATCTCATAATTGATTTTAAATTTCAATTTTCTCAAAATATTAATTTTTTTATATTTTTCAATATTGTTTATTTATTTTTCTCAATATATTAACAGTTTTTATATTTTGCAATATAATTTATTTAGGAAACATTATAAGACTTTTTATAAACAAATAATACAACTAAAACCCTAACCTTCCCATTGTCCCGGGTTCGGTCGCGCCTCCCGCCTCCCTGCAGCTCAGCCTGCTGCCTCTCCTCACATCCCACCATGCCCTTTTCTGGACTCACCTACCATCTCCCCACTGCACAACTCATTTCCTATATCTCACCTTGCATCCCATTACCTACTCGGCTATTTCATCACTCGCTTTCAGTGGCTCATTCTTCTTGTTGTGGTGCAGGGTCGGGCTCGTAAAGGGATTTCAGTGATGTTTAGGTTTCTCTTGGAATTTCCTCATTAGGTTTTCATACCCATCCTTTCGCATCGACCCTCTGCCTGATTTGATTTCCCTTTCTCTATTTGGCTTTAGGGTATTTCGATTTATGCTTCAACCGGTTTTGATTTCCTTGTTTTGTATCCTGTTTCGGCGACAAGATCTCAAAGACTGTGGTCATTAATGGAGGCATTAGTTTTTGTCTTTGGTGGCCCTTCTTGGACTTGAAGGCGATCCTCCTTGACTAGTGTGGCATTATTTTGTATATTTTTATCCGAGGTTTGCCATAATCTTTGCCATTCTCATGCTCCCTCGTAGCAAAGCGTAGTCAGGTCAGTTCTCATTTCTATTCTTCTGTTTTGGGAAATTCATTTTGTGGGGGGTTGTGATCAACGTGTTGTTTCTCCGAGGTTCTGTTTTTTTGTCTCAAATGTATATTGAGGGAGCTAATTCAGAGACACTGTATAATGGTGTACTTGTTCATGCTTTTCTAGGTTTGTTCCGATCTATATTGAATTTCAAGGGGTTCAGATGTTCTTTTGGATGGAATACTTGATGTTGTCTGGTCAGTTTTTGCGGGTATTTGATTCACATCATTTTGACTCATAGAATACACTAGAAAATGAATATGGAAGAGATTCTGGCTGGATTTGTCTTCTCTGGAGGCAGTAGTTGATTTCATCACTTACTAAGGGCGTGATCTTTTGAGTCAATTCTCGGTATTGATCTGGTATGTAATCAGTTGGATGTTTTTTGTTATTGTTTATTAAAATTATATTCTTCATGAAAAACAAGGTTTCTTAAGATTCTTAAATTGAGAATAACTATGAACCACAATTAAAGGCCTATGTTTCTTTACGCAATGTGTAAAAAAATTGGTTTTTAAAGGGTATGGAAGTTGTTGTTTGGGTTATAAAAGGAGTGTACTAGAAATTTGGTATCTTTTAATGTTTCCTTTTTAGTAAATGAAATGATTTTCTAAAGGCCATGCATGTTTTTCACAATTAAGGATTTTCTTCAAAAGGAGATGATGGGAATAGATTTGGAACTAGCTCAGATGATGGAACTTGAAAGCTATTTTACATTAGGACTGGGCAATTGCTTCAAGAATACTATCAGCAACGCGGCGAAACTGATGTCCCCCATGTCACATCCACTGCATTCTCAATATGAGGAAGGATTTTGTTAGTGGGATATTCGAATGGTGAACGTTATGTGTGGGTTGTTTTACACGCAAAGATGGTTTTGAACATGGGATCTCTTCATGACTCACAACAGAACCGCATAATTTGTTTAGAGTTTTCTGTTGATGGGAATGCCATATGTACAGGAATCCGACACATAAATTTAAAGGTGTGGGAATTTGGAGGGCACCAAATGGCATCTAATATGTGAAGAACAATGGAACATTACTTGTTTCCTTGCTACTCAAGTCATTCTTATGATATACATGGCATCCTACTGCCTTCCTTGCATGGGTATCTTCTTTTCCTCCTTCATGCTCACTATAGATGGAAAAAGCTACATTTAATTTTAAATGGATGGATCCCTTGAAGATGAAAATTTTTAGTTCTTTCATCGCAACTTATTTCTGCCTGGTCCAGTCCACAACCCCACTAGTTTAGTGATTTCCCATGTTTTGGTAGTGCATGTCTTTTGTTACATAAATTGTGCTATTCTTGGAATTTTTTGTTTTGGGTTGGGCTATGCCCGATAATGTAAATTGAAAAATATGTGGAGTGATGATGGTTATCTCTATCATCTGTTGTATTCAATTGATAAACCTTCTCTTATATTTATTATATATCATGAGTATTGAGGAATTTATTGACATCTAATTATTCATATTCATCTCTCTATTGTATCATTATATTAAAACAACTATTCTTTACTATATTTACAATTTTAAATTATATATTTATTGCATAGAAATTTTTAATGAGGATTTAATGAAACCTTTCTAGGAAATGATACTTTTGTAATAGATCTCACATCTAGAACCCTAAGATGTCAAGGAACTATAAATCAACTTGGTATAGATTGCAACATGACTAAAATGAAGACCAAAATGACTAACCAAATTTATTTCAAAATTATAATTTCATTCCCATATTCTGTATCCACTAGCTTTTAAAAATAGTATCAATTAGGTAATTAAAAACGTTCTATAATGTTTTTAGGCTTATTATATCATTCACTTTCACTTCATTTTTTTACATTTTCATTTATTTCTATTTTGGTTTCTCAGTGGTACTAGAGGTAACTTGATTTGTTGAGATGTCAACAGATACGATGAATGAAAAATTTCCATTCTATGGTGTTCAATTTTTTTATTTTCATTTATTTCCATTTTGGATTTAATTCATGTAGATATTTTGAAATGATTTGTGTGTATGCTCTTCGGTTGTTTGTGGATTAGGTCTTGAAGTCGAAGAGTGTGAGATGACATTGACTTGAGGTTCCTCATTGGTACCAGAGGTGACTTGATTTGTTCAAATGTCAACAGAGATGATGAATGAAAAATGTTCATACTATGTAGAACATTTTTTGTACTTTTTTTTTAAATTCATGTAGATATTTTTCACTGATTTATAGGTATGTTCTTTGGTTCTATGTAGTGTAGATCTTGGAACTCAAGTGTGTGACATAACATCGACATGAGGATCCTTACTGAGTTCACCTGTTTTCTTTCTTCTAATGGTATATTTGAGGGGTGATGGAAGATCTTTGGTGGAAATATATATTCTTCTACTATGATGGTTGCTGGAGGATTGCAGTCAAAAAATGATATGCCCATTTTTTTAATTTTTTTTGGGGGGGTGGGTGCGTCACCAGTAGCCGCATATATGGATTATGGGATTTTTATGGTCTTTTTAAGTACCAATCAACTGAAACTATGTATTCAATTATGAATAAATTCATTTTGTATAAAATTTCATTATTTATATAATTAATATTTTTCTATGTTTGAAAATGTTTTAAAGTTGTCTTCGGTTTGATGATTAAAATAGGTGTATTATAAATGATAAATTAATAAATATAATATGAAATTTTAATATTAATAAAAATTAATAATTTTTATTTAAATGTAATTTACAATTATATATTATATCTTGGTAATATTATTACCAAAATATATATTTGTCATATGAATCTGTTGCTACACACTTTGTCCAACATATATATTATCTGTTGGTATTGTTGTAATTGTAACAGAAGTATTTTATCTGTCGCAATAATATTTAGCGACGGAGTTTTTACCAGCAGTTTAGTGACAGAACATCTTTTGTTGGTAAAATGTTTTTCCAACAAAAAATGATCTTTTACCAACAGATATACCCATGTTGGAAAAAGATAATTATTTTGTAGTGTATGTTGGGATCATATTATCCTACATATATAATTTAACACCCCAAACTTCCATGATACTTTTCTTTTTTAATAAATCAATACCTAGCATTGCATGCTACACCAAGATCGAGCACACCATTATCTATCAATGTAGTTATTTATAAATCCATTTTGAAAAGTATTACACAAATTATAAATTTTAGAAATTTTATTTAACAAAACAAACTTCAATTTTGAATTTTTAATATCAATATTATCTTATTGTGAATTTTTGGTATTTTTATGAAATGATTAATTATTTAATGAATAGTGGAAAATACTAAATTTTTTATAAGAACCAACATTTTCATTTAAATATTTATTTTCCTTTAAATTCTTTTTAATGTCACAATAGATAAATAATACACATATATATACAATATAAGTAATTTTAATCATTTTTATAATAGAAATATATATAGAATTTTACTGAACTTTTGAACGTTTCATTTACCCACCTTTTAGCCACATGTTTGGGGTTAGCATTAAACATAATTTTACCATTTCTATGAATTTAATTTCAAAAAATAGATATGCATGGTTGTAATCAGTATAAATGTTTTTTTCTAATAATATCAAAATATTAGTTGGTTAATAGTTACTATTAATGTTGCTTTACCAAATTTACAATTAAGTAGAGAAATTAAATGTAAAAATATTAATATAAAATTATAAAATTACCCTAAAACATTTAATAATTTAATTGGATAAGTGTTTTTTGACCCAAATCAACCTTACATAAATAATTGATATTTTTTTAGCCACTTGTGCAAGATTTGGACACTGTAAATATTTTTTTAAAGATGTGTTAAAAATTCCATATTGAAATTTTAATAGGTAAATAATTTTTCATATATAGTTATATTTGAGATAAATTTTACAATAATTAATTACTCATAATATAAAAAAATTATATTCATCCTGATAATAGTATTTTGTTTAGAGAAGAAATGACATAATTAAATTATAATGCAGTATTTGTTTAATTAATGCAAATATCAAATAAATGATATTAATAATACTAGAATAAATATAATTTTACATAATTAAGGACATAAAATTATTTTTATGGATAACATAGACATTATTGTGACATATTGGATGCATTTTTTTAATGTTATCATGTGGATATAATATTTTCAGAAGTAACAATAACGAATATTATTGTAATAGAATAAATGATTCTTTCAAATAAAAAATATTTTATTAATTGTACAAAAATTATAAAAAATGAATAAAGAACTTTTATAATATCAAATATTTCATAAATAATCTAATTGGGGTTAGTTTTGAATGTTATAATAACTATATAAACCCAATAGTGTAAAAATACATATTGTCACTATAAGAGTTAAATTGATTAACTAAGGGTTAAAGCCACAAGATAAGGTCATTTTTGTGACATAAACATGTCTACAATTCATTTAATTATTTAATTATGACCCATACTCTCCATATACACGAATGAACTAAATTTTGAGATATTTAATTTGAAAATAAATTTATAATAAAGTAATAGTTTTGGAGTTTCCTAAGTGCACATCCCCTCTCATATATAAGGGTAGATATCCTTCTCTTTTACCAATACATCTAAATCCCTTTAGCTCATCCAAACCCTACCAATTTAACCCCTCCAAAACCCTCAATTAATTTTATAGGCTCTAATTTGGGAAGACAACAAACATATGGAGTCCGATTGTGCAAATAAAAAAGAGACACTTTAAGAAGAGGTAATTGTTTTACCAACTCTTTCAAAGTCAATGTCTTCTACTACATCACATTTCTATTGGTTTTCCATAATAATGTAAAAAATAAATAATATAATATATGATGAATCAATTTTATGATTATTGTATAACTATATTACTCATTTTACATATCTAACAAAAAAACAATATCGGCATGTGTGTGTATGTTAGGTTTACAATCTCCACGACGTGGTGTAAACTGTTTTTCATAAATAATTTGTTTTATGGGTGTAATTATGAATATAAAGGGTATAAATATATAATATGAAATAAAAATTATTATTTATAATTAATATACCATCCAATTCCATACTATTTACACGTTATAGGAATGATATCGTTGCTTATGTATATGTACAACCTATCATCTCTACGAAGCCATGAGATTCTGCCTCTATTACAACCATTTCATATTGATTATAAAGATGTATATACTGAATAAATATCAAATATATGGTGTAATAATTCTTGTAGAAATATATATATATATATATATATATAATGTACTTTCATCTATTTAATATGATAAGAAAACAGAAACATCATTCATCCGTATGCACAACCTATTGTCTCCATGAAAAATGTTTACCATTTAATTTATGAATCTATTATATATATTTATAAATTTAATATATTTGATATATAAATCATGTTATACATTATATAAATACATAAATCATGATATAATTAATAATATCAATTTTAATAAATCAAAACATGTATGATAAACAAAGTATTTATAGCCTGAAAAGATTATTTAACTTGGATGTTATTAATAAATATGTAATATAAATTTATAACTGAATCATATATGATATCAAAAATATTATTCTTATTCTTTTATAAGTTAATATTATATTGAAAACCATTATATTGGATTTTAGGATACGTTTGTATAGTATCTAACATATGGTAAGGAAAATCAAAACTCAATTTCTATTCATTGAGTTAAACCTCTATGTAGTTGGTTATGTTATTCCACGAATAACTTTCAACAAAATGAGATTTTTTTTACAATAAATATCCACATATATTGGGTTTATTAATATTTTTCTCAAATTATTATGTTGTTAATTTACCCTCCCTATAATGATAGTATCTTTGAATGAGAATTTCTATCGTACTTTTAATTTTCGTGAGATAGAAGCCATGTTCACAACCTATTTCTTGTGTGTGGTGTATGCACATCCCATACTATATTTCATATCATGAATAAATTAATATTCATGTTATTTATATATTAATTTAATTATATAGGTATTATGACTAAATTTTTTTAATGTGGTAAGGATTAATTGCACAATCTCATTACTATTTGATCTTGTTTAATTGTAAGTATTTCTTTGTACAAATTTATCATCAATGCCCATGATTCATAAAAATGTATTCTAAAATAAATTTAATATTTCTCTAATATTTTTTAAATCAAATTATACCCATTTTTAATTTTTTTAAATATTTTTAGTGGAGTCTTTCTATTTTTTCCTATGAGGTACTTTATGATCTTTTTGAAAAATTAAGGAAATAATGTTTTTTTAACATAAACAGAGCAAGTGGATTTTTAAGTGATCATAACACCTAAAAATTTTTATGTTTACAATAGAATATTACTCGGGTATTTTTAAAAGATATATTTTATTTTATAATTTTGTGGTATTTCAATGATTTCAATGTAATACAAGATATTTCTCTCAAAGAGATTGATTGATTTTATTAGATTATTTTCATCTATGTCAATATCCATTGTTTAATTTTTTCCATAATTGAGGTTTATAAATTATGGTAAAGTATTTCATATTGTGTTGAAGGGTTTATGATTTTTTGACTATTGAGATTCCTTTTTGATACCATTCATGGTTTATGGAAAATGTATTGAGATTTCATATGATAGATTTAATACAAACATTTATATTGGTTATGTTTCACCATTTTATTATGATGAATTCATTTGACATAGTAGGTGTCGGGTTTGATAACTCTTAATGGTATCTCTATGGATTGGGTACCAATTAATGAAATCCCTCCGAGGCATCATTATTTCCCATGAGACAAATTAATTTGTGCTTTTACCTATTAATGTACTGTCTTCGCATGAGGTCTTAGTGGTATGCTTATGCTGGCTAAAATTATGAATGACCACATTATGAGAATAGATATTGATATTACATGTTATTATTGAAATATCATAATATAAATATGAATGTTTATATAGAATTATTTGATTTATTCTTTATATATTATGCTCTGCATTTTCATAAAAGTGTTGTGTTTTAGTTCTATACCCATCCTTGAATGTTTTTGATTATTTATGAAAGATGCTACTATATTTTTTACCCTTAATGAGCATCAGAGATAACCCATTTCTTATTTTTTTATTTTCCCATGATTTCAAGAGGTTTTTATTACTAATATTTATGGTTAAAAAAGGATAATAATAGTTTAATCCAAGAATTAACTATGTTTCATTTTGTACATTGAAATGTAATGTATGGTTCATGTCTGTAATATATTATCCAAGACTACAAAAATTATTTGTCCTTCAGGATTTGATTACAGGTAATCATGCTAATGTATTAAAATAATGAAATTATAATGATGTAATTGGTTCGAGGCATTATAATTAGAGTCAAAGGAATTTTTGTAGAAACCGTGGAAACTTGATTTAGAAAATTAAATTAGGGAACATAACCCTAAGAGATAATTTGTGGAAAAGTACAGAAGAACATCCTATAAATATGGTAATGTAGAGATTATGTGGGTATTCCTAGAAAATGCATCTCTATATAGATTCTACAAATGTACATGGTTATGAACATATATACCTTGATGTAAGAAATTTTACAAGGGGTTCTGAGCTTATCTAGGTGTCACCTGGTATAGGACAATGGTCTTTAATGTTCACCTAGATTGACACTCCCATGGGATATTCTTAAGATAATTTACATACTCTTTGAAAACCACTATTTAGGATTGAAAAGTAACAAATGTCTCCAATAAACCATGTTTAATATTATTATATTCTCCTGATATAAATTTCTCTATTTATACTAATTGTGTTAAAAGTAACAAATTATAAAATATGATTCATAACAGAATTTAATGTATGTCATAATATAGAAATGGATCCTAGTAGAAGGAACTTGTACATCACAAATGTTATAGATACAATGTGTATGAATGGTCATATTTGTCATGGTTTTAAGCCAATGTTTTATTGGAAAATAGTATCCCAAATGATCTGACCACATGAGCACATAAAATTATGTGATAGTGGGACATAAAAAGATAACTCTATGTATTATGCATTTTGAAGGAAGCATAAGAATAATAGGAAAACTAGAAAAATTATGGATAAATGAATGAAGTAGATGAGGGATTCTCCCATATGTGATAATAGTGGGAATAAAAATCATGGTTTATTCCTAAAAGGACTGGATGTTTTATATAGGTTTGGATATAAAGTTAATCTTCCTTGTAATTATTATTGAATGATAGAATCTATAAATTTTCAATGCTATAATTGTAAAGAAATGGGACATTATGCAAAAGATTGTCTGAAGCATATAGTAAATATATCTCAATTGGGTCTAATGGATTGTGGTCAATATTATGACACTACAATGGATGAAGAATAGTGATTAATGATATTTTGTTTGTATTCATGTGTAATTAAATTTGTGTATTTTATCATCGATGTACATGTTGTAAAATTAATGTGATATATAAGGATTGTACTAAAATACCTCTTAATTAAGGATTTTGAAGAATAAATGTTTTTATAATGGTTTTAACATGATAATAGAATTCATACGTCTGGTATGTGACAATAGGAGACAAATTTTAAATTTGAGGAAAATTTTATGTGAAGATTATTTTTTGGAAATTTTGATACTATTTTATGATATTAATTTAGATAGATGTATTTTGAATAATTATAATGTTTGGATTGAATTAAGTGGAACACTAGATATTAATTTTTTAGGTTAAAAAATTTCATAAGTTTATTAGGAAATGTATTAATGATATTTTTAAAAAAAGGGCAACCAGAAAGTCGGGTGCCAACCCATTGTATATGGGAAGGTCAAGAGTCTTAAACCCAAAATATAAGGATGACAATGGTGTATAACCTTCCATTGTATTATGTGATGTCCTGATTATTATATCATAGTTTTAATTTTTTAAAATTTACTACAAATGAAGTATATGTTCATTTATCAAACCCTATACGATTAGCCTAAATAAAATATTTATGAATTTTATTATTTTAAGGTGTGAAATTCGAGTTTATGATAAAAATTAGTTACACTATGGATCTCTAGTTGTCATGTACACTGGCTTACTTGTGTTCTTATACAACTAATTAAGGTAATTATTCAACTATATGAAAAGGATCTGGAAACCAAAAAATCTATCCTAGTAACTTTTTTGATGAATCAAATGGTCCCTTATATCATCATACATTTAGATATTTTTGATAATTAACATTATCCAAATCAGGTTCCCTATCTCTCTCCATCAGAACATGATTGATGGATTCTACATTCATGTCATTGTTCTCTTACATGGAAACCATGTGTGTATTATATCTCGTAACTTTAGTACATCGCTTTATTTATATTAAATTATACCTTTTATTAAAACTATTTATGGTGTGGGTTTTTTGACAATAGTATGTTTAAATATGAAACAATTGATTACTGAAATTACTTTTAAATTGAGAGTATATAATTTAATTATGGTGGGGAAATATATCACCCCATTATTCCATGGTATGTTTATTTTTAAATAATTCAACATCATGTATTTAACGCAACATAGAGTTCGAGCGCGCCAAGATATATCAAAACAATCCATTTCAAAAGTGGTTATGAATATTATTAACAGTAGTATGAAAATTATAATTTCTTTCAAAATAAATTTCATTTTTGATTATGGAATTTAAAAATTATCTTATGATTATTTTTTTGTGTATTTCTAAAAAAATCAGTATTTGATTAATTTTGAAAAGTATTGCATTATTGTAAAAAATATACATCTTTATTTTAATAATTATTAAACATCAAATTGATTTCATAGTCACAATAAATAAATAAGTCACATATCAATCAAATATATGTAATTGGAATCATTTTACTAGCATTGTATCCATATCTGTGGGATTAGCATTTAAAGTACTTTTACCATTTTTGGGAAGTGAATTTCAAAAAATATAAATACATGGATGTAATCAATGTGAATTATGTTATCTAATAGGTGAAAAATATTTTTCTTGTAAATAATAAATTTTAGTTTTTATTTACATTTTTTAAAGGTAAATATGGTAATTAAATGTATAAATAATAAGAATATGAAAAAAAATTCCAGTAACACATCACAAAATTTCGTTAGATAAGTGTTTCTTGAACCAAATCAGCCTTATGATTAAAAATGGTCCTTTCTGAACCACTTGTGCCCGATTATAACAATAATTAAATTTTATTTAAAGAATAGATAAACATGTCATATTCACATTTTAATTAATTTTTTTTAATATTGGGATATACATAAGATACATTCAACGTAAATTATTAATTTGAATGATACAATGTTTTTCTTCATCATTATAATTTAATTTTACGTTTTAGAGAAGAAACAAATTATATAAATAAATTTGTAATAATTGTTTAGTAAATTTATATATCAAATAAATGATACTGGAAATTTAGAAATATATATTATCTGATATAATTAATTATATAAACAAATTTTATATATAAATTTGACATTTTAGTGACATATTTGTAGTATTGGATTGAAGTTATCATGTTGGAATGCAATTTTAAAAAATAAAAAATTGAATATTATTAAAATTGACAAAAATGATGGTTTAAAATAAATAATATTTTATTAAATTATATAATAATTTTAAAATACTATAATTCATACAAGTAAGAAAGATAATTTCAAATATTCCATTAATCATCCAATTCAGATTTTTTTTCTTTTTATAATTATTATATTAAACCAATATTGTAAAAAACACGTCTTCACTGTAAGAGTAAGATTTTTTAACAAATGGTTAGTTCTAAAATATATGGTTACTCTTGTGACCTAAGAATTTCTAAATTACTAATTGAGAGTATTTTGACTCATTCTTACCTTTTCCTTGAAATAACATACTTTGGAGCTATTTGAAATAGAAAATAAATTTATAAATAATTACTAGTTTTGGAGTTTTCTAAAGATCCCCTCCCCTCTTTTATAAAATTCAGAACTACTCTCTTAATCTCACATTTAATGCCATTTATATTAGGAAAATTATCTAAGAGGACAAACATTGTGCATACATATAAATTAAGGGGTCTTTTCATGAAAATCCAGAAGAGACACTCAAAAAAGAGGTAATTGTTTTACAAAATATTTCAAATATATTTTCTTCATCTACTACATTTACATAATTTTTTACATAATAAATTAATAAATCTATAATATACTATATTATGATACGTTTTAATGATTAATGGACCACCATATTCCTCATTTTACACATCAAATGTTTATCACCATGTGAGTGTACGTACACCTTATCCTCTCCACGACGTGGTGTAAACTATTTTTCATTTATATTTTAATTTTATGGGTATAATGATGAAAATAATATGTATAAATAATGAATATTATATGATAATGATTTTGTATAATTATTATACAATTCAATTCTATATCATTTAACTATTAAAGGAATGATATTGTCACTCATGCGTATGAACGACCAACCATCTCCATGACGCGATGAAATTCATCCTCCATTAAATACATTTATGAATGATTATAAAATTGTATTTAATTAATAAATATGAAATATATGACATAATCATTCTACATGAATTATATATGTATATATATATATATATAATTTACTTTCTTCTATTTATTAAGATAAGACAATAGAAATAACGTTCATGCGTACGTACAACCTATAGTCTCCATGAATTCTGTGTCCCATTTCATTTATATATATATTATATATATTTATATATTGAATATATATGAAATATAAATCACATTTTACATCCTGGTAGTAAGTAAATCATGATCCATGTAATTGTTTTACCAACACTTTCAAAGTCAATGTCGTCTACTACATCACATTTCTACTGGTTTGCCATAATAAAGTAAAAAATAAATAATATATTATATTATGAATCTATTTTATGATTATTTTATAACTATATTACTCATTTTATATATCTAACAAAAAAACAATATCGGCATGTGTGTGTATGTTAGGTTCACAATCTCCACGACGTGGTGTAAACTGTTTTTCATAAATAATTAGTTTTATGGGTGTAATTATGAATATAAAGGGTATAAATATATAATATAAAATTAAAATTATTATTTATAATTAATATACCATCCAATTACATACTATTTACACAATATAGGAATGACATCGTTGCTTATGCATATGTAAAACCTATCATCTCTATGAAGCCATGAGATTCTGCCTCTATTACAACCATTTCATAATGATTATAAAGATGTATATACTGAATAAATATAAAATATATGACGTAATAATTCTTGTAGAATTATATATATATATATAATTTACTTTCATCTATTTAATATGATAAGAAAACAGAAACATCATTAATCCGTACGCACAACCTATTGTCTCCATGAAAAATATTTTCCATTTAATTTATGAATCTATTATATATATTTAGAAATATAGTATATTTGATATATAAATAATGTTTTACATTATATAAATACATAAATCATGATATAATTAATAATATAAATAATAATAAATCAAAACATGTATGATAAACAAAGTAGTTATAGCTTGAAAAGATTATTTAACTTGGATGTTATTAATAAATATGTAATATAAATTCATAACTGAGTCATATATGATATCAAAAATATTATTATTATTATTTTATAAGTTAATATTATATTTAAAACCATTATATTGGATTTTAGGATACGTTTGTATAGTATCTAACCTATTGTAAGGGAAATCAAAACTCAATTTCTCTTCATTGAGTTAAACCTCTATGTTGTTGGTTATGTTATTCCACGAATAAATTTCAATAAACCTAGATTTTTTACAATAAATATCCACATATATTGGTTTTATTAATATTTTTCACAAATTATTATGTTGTTAATTTACCCTCCCAATAATGATAGTATCTTTGAATGGAAATTTCTATCTCACTTTTAATTTTCGTGAGATATAAGCCATGTTCACAACCTATTTCTTGTGTGTGGTGTATGTACATCCCATACTATATTCCATATCATGAATAAATTAATATTTATGTTATTTATATATTAATTTAATCATATAGTGATTATGATTAAAATTTTCAATGTGGTAAGGATTAATTTCACAATCACATTACTATTTGATCTTGTTTAATTGTAAGTATTTATTTGGACAAATTTATCATCCATGCCCATGTTTCATAAAAATGTATTCTAAAATAAATTTAATATTTCTCTAATATTTAAAAAAAAAATTATACCCATTTTTAATTTTTTATAATTTTTTTAGTGGAATCTTCTTATTTTTTCCAATGAGGTACTTTATGATCTTTTTGACAAATTAAGAAAATAATGTTTTTTAACTTATATAGAGTAAGTGGATTTTTAATTGATCATAACACCTAAACATTTTGATGTTTACAATAGAATATTACTCGGGTATTTTTAAAAGATATAGTTTATTTTATAATTTTGTGGCATTTTAATTATTTCAATGTAATACAGGATATTTCTCTCAAAGAGATTGATTGATTTTATTAGATTATTTTCATCTATGTCAATATCCATTGTTTAATTTTTTCCATAATTGAGGTTGATAAATTATTGTAAAGTATTTCATATTATGTTGAAGGGTTTGTGATTTTTTTGACTATTGAGATTCCTTTTTGAAACCATTCATGGTTTATGGAAAGTGTATTGAGATTTCATATAATATATTTAATACAAACATTTATATTTGTTATGTTTCACCATTTTATTATGATTAATTCATTTGACATAGTATGTGTCGGGTTGGATAACTCATAATGGAATTGCTATGGATTGGGTTCCAATTAATGAAATCCCTCCGAGGCATCAATATTTCTCACGAGGAAAATTAATTTTTGCTTTTAACTATTAATGTATTGTCTTCGCACAAGGTCTTAGTGGTATGCTTATGCTAGCTGAAATTATGAATTACCACATTATGAGAATAGATATTGATATTACATATTATTATTAAAATATCATAATATAAATGTGAATGTTTATATTGAATTATTTGATTTATACTTTATATATTATGCTCTGCATTTTCATAAAAGGATTGTGTTTTAGTTCTATACCCATCCATGAATGTTTTTGATTACTTATGAAAGATTATACTATATTTTTTACCCTTAATGAGCATCAGAGATAACCCATTTTTTATTTTTCCCATGATTTCAAGAGGTTTTTATTACTAATATTTATGGTTAAGCAAGGATAATAATAGTTTTCTCCAAGAACTAACTATGTTTCATTTTATACATTGAAAGGTAATGTATGGTTCATGTCTGTAATATATTTTCCAAGACTACACAAATTATTTGTCCTTTAGGATTTGATTACAGGTAATCATGCTAATGTATTAAAATAATGAAATTATAATGATATAATAGGTTCGAGGCATTATAATTAGAGTCAAAGGAAGTTTAGTAGAAACCGTGGAAACTTGATTTAGAAAATTAAATTAGGTAACATAACCCTAATAGGTAATTTGTGGAAATGTATAGAATAACATCCTATAAATAAGGTAATTTAGAGATTATGTGGGTTTTCCTAGAAAATGCATCCCTATATAGATTCTACAAATGTACATGGTTATGAACATATATACCTTGATGTAATAAATTTTATAAGGGGTTCCGAGCTTAACTAGGGGTCACCTGGTATAGGAAAATTGTCTTTAATGTTCACCTAGATTGACACTCCCAGGGGATATTCTTAAGATAATTTTCATTCTCTTTGAAAACCATTATTTAGGATTGAAAAAAAAAATTTCTGCAATAAACCATGTTTAATATTATTATATTCTCTTGATATAAATTTCTCTATTTATACTAATTGTTTTACAAGTAACAAATTCTAAAATATGATTCATAACAGAATTTAATGTATGTCATAATATAGAAATGGATCCTAGTAGAAGGATCATGTACAACACAAATGTTCTAGATCCAATATGTATGAATGTTCATATTTATCATGGTCTTAAGCCAATATTTTATTGGAAAATAGTATCCCAAATGATCTCACCATATGAGAACATAAAATTATGTGATATTGGGACATAAAAAAGATAACTCTATGTATTATGTATTTTGAAGGAAGTATAAGAATAATAGGAAAACTAGGAAAATACTGGATAAATAAATGAAGTGGATGAAGGATTTTCCCATATGTGATAATAGTGGGAAGAAAAATCATGGTTTATTCCTAATAGGACTAGATGTTTTATATAGGTGTGGAGATAAAGATAATCTTCCTTGTAATTATTATTGAATGATAGAATCTATAAATTTTCAATGCTATAATTGTAAATCAATGGGACATTATGCAAAAGATTGTCTGAAGCATATAGTAAATATATCCCAATTGGGTCTAATGGATTGTGGTTAATATTATAAAACTACAATGGATGAGGAATAGTGATTAGTGAGATTTTGTTTGTATTCATGTGTAATTTAATTTGTGTATTTTATCATCTATGTACATGTTGTAAAATTAATGTGATATATAAAGATTGTACTAAAATACCTCTTCATTAAGGATTTTGAAGAATAAATGTTTTTATAATGGTTTTAATATGATAATAGAATTCATATGTTTGGTATGTGACAACAGGAGAAAAATTTTTAATTTGAGGAAAATTTTAGGTTATGATTAATTTTTGCAAATTTTGTTACTATTTTATGATATTAATTTAGACAGATGTATTTTGTATAATTATAATGTTTGGATTGAATTAAGTGGAACACTAGATATTATTTTTTAAGGTTAAAAAATTTCATAAGTTTATTAGGAAATGTAATAATGATGTTTTAAAAAAAATGACATCCAGAAAGTCGGGTGCCATCCCATCGTATATGGGAAGGTCATAAGTCTTAAACGCAAAATATAAGGGTAACAATGGTGCATCACCTACCATTGTATTATGTGATGTACTAGTTATTATATCATAGTTTTAATTATTTAAAATTTACTACAAATGAAGTATATGTTCATTTATCGAACCCTATACAATTAACCTAAATAAAATATTTATGAATTTTATTATTTTAAGGTGTGAAATTTGAGTTTATGATAAAAATTAGTCACACTATGGATCTCTAGTTGTCATGTATACCAGACTACTTGTGTTCTTATAAAACTAAGTAATTTAATTCTTCAACTATATGGAAAGGATCTGGAAACCAAAAAATCATTCATCGTAACTTTTTTGATGAATCAAATAGTCCCTTATATCATTATATATTTAGATATTTTTGATAATTAACATTATCCAAATTAGGTTCTCAATCACTCTCCATCAGAACATGATTGATGGATTTTACATTCATGTTGATGTTCTCTTACATGGATACCATGTGTGTATTATATCTTGTAACTTCAGTACATCTCTTTATTTATATTAAATTATACCTTTTATTAAAACTATTTACAGTGTGGGTTTTTTGACAATAGTATGTTTAAATATGAAACTATTGATTGCTAAAATTATTTTTAAATTGAGAGGATGTAATTTAATAATGGTGGGGAAATATATCACCCCATGATTCCATGGTATATTTATTTTTAAATAATTCAACATCATGTATTTCACACAACATAGGGTTCGAGCGCGCCAAGATATATCAAACAAGCCATTTGAAAAGTGGTTATAAATATTATTAATAGTAGTATGAAAATTATAATTTCTTTCAAAATAAATTTCATTTTTGATTTTGGAATTTCTAAATTATCTTATGATAATTTTTTTTGTGTATTTCTAAAAAAATCGGTATTTGATTAATTTTGAAATGTAATGCATTGTTGTTAAAAATATACATCTTAATTTTAATAATTATTTAACATCAAATTGATTTCATAGTCACAATAAATAAATAAGTCACATATCAATCAAATATATGTAATTGTAATCATTTTACTAGCGTTTTAGCCATATCTGTGGGATTAGCATTAAAAGTACTTTTACCATTTTTGTGAATTGAATTTCAAAAAATATAAATACAAGGCTGTAATCAATGTGAATTTTGTTATCTAATAGGTGAAAAATATTTTTTTGTAAAGAATAAATTTTTAGTTTTTATTTACATTTTTTAAAGGTAAATATGGTAATTAAATGTATAAATAATAAGAATATAATATAAAATTCCACTAACACATCACAAAATTTCATTAGATAAGTGTTTTTTGAACCAAATCAGACTTATGATTAAAAATGGTCCTTTTTGAACCACTTCTGCTCGATTATAACAATAATTATGATTTATTTAAAGAATAGATAAACATGTCATATTCACATTTTAATTAAAAAATAATTTTTTATATTGGGATATATATAAGATACATTCAACGCAAATTATTCATTTGAATGATAAAATGTTTTTATTCATCATTATAATTTAATTTTAAGTTTTAGAGGAGAAATAAATTATTTAAATAAATTTGTAATAATTGTTTAATAAATTTATATATCAAATAAATGATACTAAAAATTTAGAAATATATATTATCTGATATAATTAATTATATCCAAAAATTTTATAGATAAATTTGACATTTAAGTGACATATTTGTAGTATTGGATTGAAGTTATCATGTTGGAATTCTATTTTAAAAAATAAAAAAATGAATATTATTAAAAATGAAAAAAATGATGGTTTAAAATAAATAATATTTTATTAAATTATATAATAATTTTAAAATACTATAATTCTTACAAGTAAAAAAGATAAATTCAAATATTTCATTAATCATCCAATTCAGATTAGTTTTTCTTTTTATAATTATTATATTAAACCAATATTGTAAAAAAACACGTTGTCACAGTAAGAGTATGATTTTTTAACAAATGATCAATTCCAAAATATATGGTTACTCTTGTGACCTAAACATTTCTAAATTACTAATTGAGAGTATTTCGACTCATTCTTACATTTTCCTTGAAATAACATACTTTGGAGCTATTTGAAATAAAAAATAAATTTATAAATAATTACTAGTTTTGGAGTTTCCTAAAGATCTCCTCCCCTATTTTATAAAAGTGAGAACTACTCTCTTAATCTCACATTTAATGCCATTTATATTAGGAAAATTATCCAAGAGGCCAAACATTGTGCATACATATAACTTAAGGGGTCTTTTCATGAAAATCCAGAAGAGACACTCGAAAAAGAGGTAATTGTTTTACAAAATATTTCAAATATATTTTATTCATCTACTAAATTTACATATTTTTTTTACATACTAAATTAATAAATCTATAATATACTATATTATGATACGTTTTAATGATTAATGGACCACTATATTCCTCATTTTACACATCAAATGTTAAAAAATATCACAATGTGAGTGTACGTTCACCTTATCCTCTCCATGACGTGGTGTAAACTATTTTTCATTTATATTTTAATTTTATGGGTATAATGATGAATATAATCTGTATAAATAATAAATATTATATTATAATTATTTTGTATAATTATTATACAATTCAATTCCATATCATTTAAATATTAAAGGAATGATATTTTCACTCGTACGTATGAATGACCAGCCATCTCCATGACGCGATGAGATTCATCCTCCATTAAATCTATTTATGAATGATTATAAAATTGTATTTAATGAATAAATATGAAATATATGACATAATCATTATACATGAATAATATATGTATATATGTATAATTTACTTGATTCTATTTATTAAGATAAGAAAATAGAAATAACGTTCATGCATACATACAACCTATAGTCTTCATGAATTCTATGTCCCATTTCATTTATATATCTATTATATATATTTATCTATTGAATATATATTAAATATAAATCACATTTTACATTTTGGTAGTAAGTAAATCCTGATCCATGTAATATGATCATGAATAAAAAGTCCAAATACGTAAAATAAAGAAAGAAATTATTACATAAATGATTCTTTAACATAGAATATATTAATATATAGGTTATATAATTTCATAAATGAGTCATATATGATATCATAAATAGTATTTCAATTCTTGAAGAATTTAGTTATATTTATAAACCATTATATAAAAGTTTCAGGTACATACATAGTGTGTCTATCCTAAGGTATGAGAAGTATTAACACAATTTCAATTCATTGAGTTAAACATGTATTTCATTGGTTAAATTATTCCATGAATTAGTTTGAATTAATCATAGTTGTTATATACTGAATATACACTTACATTGGGTGGATTTATATTTTTCACACATTAATATTTCTTTGATTTATTCTCTCTCTAATCATATGATCCGTGTAAGGGAATTTCCATCTACCTTTTAATTTTCACGAGATATAAGCCATGTTGACCACCTATTTCTTGTTCGTGGAATATGTAATTAACCAACTACATTTCATATAGTGAATTATTTTAGATTCATTGTATTAAAATATTCATTTTATGATATTGGGATTATGATTTAAATGTTCAAAGTGGTAATGGTTAATTTCACAATCTCATTACTATCTGAGGTTATTTATAAATAAGTATTTACTGAGACATATTTATAATACATGTCCGTGATTCATATAAATATATATAAAAAAATTGTTACTATTTATAAAAATATGTTTTATATCATTTATTCCCATGACTTATTTTTAATAAAACGTTTTGTAATGATTCATTCTTTATTTTTCCAAATAAGCTACATTATGATGTTCTCCACAATTGAAGAAGACAATATTATTTTAATTTATACTGTGCAAGCACCTTTTTCCCCCATCATGATGCCTTAAAATTTTGTTGAATACCTTATAATATTACAATGACATTTTTAAAAGAAAAGTTTTCTTTTATAATTGCACTTCTTTTTAATTATTTTAATGTAAAACGTGGTATTTCTATCAAAGATTTTTAATGATTATATTAGATTATTTTCAGCTATGTCAATATATTTTGTTCGATTTTTTGCTTAATTAGGGTAGAATTATTATGATACAATCTCTATATTGAATTTATGGTTGTATAACTTGTATGAATGTGGATATGAAATTTCTTTACAATTCTTGGGTTATTAATAAATTATTAACATTTTTTAACCCAGTATTAATACAAATGTTTATAATTGCCCAAATGTTCAATGATTCTCTGGAGGAATCATGTGACTTTTATAAAAAATTATTTTGATATAGTCTATTGAATGACATTAGTAGAGAGGGGAATATCCGGAATAATTGGAGGAGAAAGCATGTAGATAACGATGGGAAATGGTGGGAAATATAATGTTGGTAAATATAATAAAGGGACACCTTTTTTCATTTGTAGTGGAATGAATTTGAATCAGATTAATGGATTAGTGAACCTTCCTCATAAATCCAAGATAATTCCATGTAGTTTTTATGTTGTTTATTTTGAACACATGAAGAATAAATGTACACAACCACATAGAAGATACTATAATTTCAACTATATTGGGAATCTTTGGTACTATTGTCACAGTTCTCTAAGGTTAGGTGATATAGATACATATCATGTTTCAAATATGCCTTATTCATTGAAATAGAGAGGGTTTAAGAATAGTTCTCATAAAGAGAACTGAGTTATACATTGTAACTCTAGGAATACCATGAATTATGAACCATGTAATTCTCAAAAAGTAAACAAAGAACAAATTTAGCGATTTTGAAGATGTATGGAGATAAAAAGGTGACCATTTATGATAAATTTAGAATATCTATTGTGATATGTATGATTCTTTTGAATTCAATCCCATAAAAAATTTAGTACATGGATACATCCCATTTTTTTATTTATTCTCATTCTATTGATCTTCTAGGACTCCATTTTGAAACCTCAATCTCTTCTTGGTCAATGAGAATGTTGAACTGTCATATATAATGCATGATTAAAAATATTTAACAGAGATAAATTGATGCATGATTTCTATGTTCATGAGATGGATTTTTATGACATAATATTTGATATGTATTAGTTCATAATGATCAAATATCACACTGACAGTTATACAAAAGGGTTAGTTTTACAATGGATTATGGAGTAGATCATCTCCTTAGAGGAAACTACTGTGTCGAGATAGTTGAAACTATCATTAAGGTACCAAATGTTGGAAATCTCTCATACTAGATAAAATCATTGACATTCAAATAAGTGTATGAAATAGAGAATAGTAGTTTTATAGAAATTAATGATTAGTTTCAAGATTCTTTTTCCAATAATTTCATATGGGTTGCACCCATAAGATAAGTGGAGATTATGATTTATTTCTTATCATGGACCATTACTATATCACTTTTATCTTATCTGAGGTAACCAACAGATTAATGTAAATTTAATTTCTATTTACAAGAGTTTGGATCAAAATCACTAATTCAGCATATAACATTTTTTTCGATTGCGTCAGTATTTTTTTAGAAAAAGGTAGATGGAAATCTAATGTTTTGTATATTCTATCATAATAATAATTTTTTTATGAAATAAATTGATATCCACTTCTACGTATTGATGACCTATTTACTCAGTTGAGGGGATACTAGTGGTTTCCTAAAAATAACATGCATTTGGGATATCACCAATTGCATTTTCAGATGGAGGAAATTCCAAATACAACTTTTAAAAGTATATATGGACATAAAGTGTATGTGTTTATTCCATTAGGTCTGAAAAATATACCATAGTTAAAATTGAAATTGATCAATAATATATTTTAAATATATGATGATTAATTTTAGATGTTTTTTTATCACATATTAGTGCATTCAAGGACAAGGTATGACCATGAGAAACACTTTACAACAGTGTTGGGAATCATTCAGGATAATCAGTTTTAGGAAAAACATTAAATGATTGAAATTTGGATAAAATTGGTATGTTTCCATGTAAATGTAATATATAATTAGGTTTTTATATGGCTCCAAAAAAGATATAGTTTGTGATATATTAGAAACCATCAGTGAATGTATTTGAAATATACAGTTTCCTTATCCTGATAGGATATTACTTAAATTTGGTTCATAAAATTTCATGACTATATTAACCAATGACAACCCTACCAATGTAAAAGTTTCCATTATAATTGAACAATCTATTTTGGAATACTTTTTAAGAGTGTACTTATATCATTACATCAGTAATAATCATGATTTTTCTAGAGTTATGACTATGGTATGTGTTTTACTATGATGTTTTGGGATTTGGGGTGGGATGTGTTCTCATATAGGGAGATCATGTTGTTGGATATCACTCACGATTGTTATAGTTTCATGAGATGAACTACTCAACCCAAAATTTGGAATTGACTATTGTATTCCATGATTTAATTATATGGTTTCATTTCCAATTTGGTGTGAAATATAAAGTGTTAACAGAGCATAAATATTGGAAACATTATTTCTCATAGTGGGATTTGAACTAGATACTGTGAAGAAGGATTTAGTATCTCTAATTATTTTAAATTTACTAAATTTATACACAGGTTAGAGGGAATTCATTGTTCAATACCTTAAGAATAACATGGTATAGAAAGTTGATGAAATATGACATCATTTAGTGGCATCTCATTTCACTGATAGCTGAAATGCACCTATCTTATGAAACACGAGGTAGAGTTATAGTTTTCTTCCTTGATAATTTTATTATTTATTTGGTTAATACTTTAAAATATGCACAAACATCTCATACGAATGTGTTTCCATAAGGTCAAAAATTCATAGTGGTGATACCATGAGGTGTCTAAGATTGGAAGATGATCAATGTTCTATTTTTGATACCAGATGGATGTTCATATAGACTATCAAGAATACATTCTTCAATCATACCACCATTAGATATGCTATGTTCATCATATAATAATAATTATTTTTTATAGGATGAAATAACACTTATTGAGTGCTGGAATAAAAATACAACATGTTACGTTTTTTGTGATATGACTCACCAGTAATTATGTTAGTGAAGTTCACAAGTGGCCATTAAGAATGTTAAATTATTTATCGATTAGAATTTGGAAATGGAAGTATATAGATATTGATTTAGTAATTAATCTACAAAGGAATGATTCAAAACATTCCTACATATAGTTCCTAGTGGATCAGATCACAAATTCATCCTAGTTAATCCCTATTCATGAATATCATATGGAGGTAAACTTTTCAGAAATATATATATGAAAAATGGTTAAGAGATATGAAAAACTTGTTTCAATAGAATCATATAGAATCCAAATGTTTACATCTCAATTCTAGACATCCTTACAACTAGACAGTACAAAGAAGTTTTGTATGAGTATAGTGAATCATCCTTATATGGATGTAAAATCCAAAAGGATAATGAAAATGTTGTAAGACATGTTTTAGGCTTGTATAATGGATTCGTGGGGTTCCTTATAGGAGAAAATATCATATGTGTTGATCTTGTATAACAATATCTTTCATGACTAAATATATATGGCTCTTTTTTAAGAATTCTATGGTATACCTTATCATTCTCTATTTTTTTCGGTGGAAACATGTGAGAATTCGTAGTTTGGTCCAATATAACGGTCCATAATTTACAAATAGATATTATATCAATATTGATGAACATTTATTACACAACATAACAAAACTAGGCCAAGACTGTATGGGTTTAGTGTCTATAGAAATAGGGAATCATAAACAACTTGTTCCCAAAACATCCACATTTTATCTCACTTATTTCTTCATAACTAGAATCCCTTTTGACATATCTTACATAATAACCTTCTTCATTACATGGGGAAAAGAAACATATTAAAGGGTGATATCAAATTCTTAGTAAGATTATAAAATGTAAATATCAATCATATTATAATCATAATAACAAAACATTTGAAAATTATATCCTGCATATAAAAGATTATAATATCATTTCATGGGATAAATCATAAAAAGTAAATTTAATCACAATAGTCATAAAATAAAACATGAAATTTCATGGAATACACACATAATCATATAAAATAATTTCATATTAGTCAAGGATCATTTCCAATACCATCATAGCAGACAAATTCTATTACAGAACTGAGTTCACTCCTTGTTACAGCCCTGTATTACTGGACCAGATTTACGTGTTGTTCCTGTCATGTATATCTCATGAAACTAAAATCATTAAAAAATTAATTAAAGAAATATATAGGCCCCACCCATCTCATAATTAAACCATTTTATATGTTCCAAAAAAAATAATTCATTTACCATATAATAACCCCTGAAATAAATTGAGTTTAAAAAAAATATTTCAATCATAATCCATTTGAAATAAATGGATTTCATAAAAATAATTCTATCATAAACAAAATAAAATAATAATAATAAGAGTTATAGAAATATAACCGTATTTAAAGAGTTTCATTAGTAAAATAATTTAGAGAAAACACTTGAAATTAATTCATGAGGAAAATATCATTTTTTTCAAAAACGTTTCCCTTCCTCAAAATGCCACACAATTTTTGAAGATACAATTTTATGTGAAAATAACCTTGTTATCATTTTAGGGAGGATTCAAAAAAATAAGTCATTATGAATGTGTAAAAATATATGCATTTAGTACATGTTAAAAAATCATTCTTCTCATAATTTTTCCAGAAATCTGAAAATGTTGCTCATACCAAAAAAATGACAAAAGATTCCACTCATTGCATTTAGAAACAATATACAAATGGGAAAATATCATTCCAAAACTTATATCAGGTTATAAAAATTATTTTAAAACACATATTTAGAAAACATGGACATGGATGATAAATATACCCTAGAAAATACTTATGAATAAACAATCTCGGATGAAAATGAGATTTTCAATGTTTTACCTTACCATAGATTTATAAGTTTTGTATGAATCTGAACCTTCAATATAATAATTTAAATATTTATACTAATTTATTCCAGAATCATTATAATTATTATGATAAAATTTCTGATCATATTTTCATCTTTTATTAGTAACATTTCATTGTTACCTGTTATTCAAAATTTAACTACATTATGTTATTATGCATGTTTGGTCAAATAAGTTCTTATTACTATTTTTATGTTATAGTCATATAATTAAAAAAAATTATATTACTCTAATATATAAAATATTTATTCATTCAATTCATGTATATAATCATGTTTTAATGAAGATCATGTAGAATTAATCACATTGCATTGTTGAGACAGTAAGCCGTACATAGGCACGTGCGATGATATCATTCTAAAAAATGTTGAATGGTATTGAATTTGATGGTGTATTTTATATTAGACTAAAAATAATTTTATATCAATTATATATATTTATTAATTTCATCATTATACCCATCCATGCAAGGTGTTGTAGAAAAATGGATTACACCATGACCTGAAGATGGTAAGTCATGCGTACACACACATGGTGTGTTGGATATAGAATATACAATATTATTTATTAATTATTACACTAAAATTTATAACTGACCAAATATGATAGTATCAATTAATATTTAAATAATTATTTTTTATTTATTAATTATTCCAATAAAATTTGAACGACTTATATTTCCACAAATCTCCTCTCCATGGATAAGTACCCTATTCTAGAACCAAATAAGTTGTCATTATAATTATTAGAGGTCTTATTCTTACAGATAATAACCATTTCACCCATCATTAGCATGAAAAATAAAAAAAAATTAATTTATACTGGGTTTAATAGTATGTAATGAAATAGGCCGTTGCAGCCTCCCCACTATAAGCCTTCCAATTCTGAAAAAGACTTGGTGGTCAAAAAATATCAATGCTCCCACCCTGAGCACCTACAAAACTACACTCTCTTTTATTCCATATGACCTGTCACATAGTGTTAAATTCTCTCTCCTACGTAGGAGACATCCAAATGTGACTGATCTTATTCTCCCGAGCATAGTAGTTTCCTTAATTTCATATTAGCACTGAGCCCTATGGTCCAAGGGCCACATTTTATCCATCACTGAGATGATAAAGTGTTGTAATATCATCCACCAATAAATTTTAACCATGTTTGTTTGAAAATTTAAACAATATCTTTTTAATTGACACATAGTTATTCTATTAAATTTTAATTATGGTAGAAACATTAATAATATTTAATGGTCAAAATATTTACTTATATGGTGTGAATTTAACATATATAGATATTTTATTAAATTTTTGATCTTATAATTATCAAATTTTCATTTTTAAATATATTTATGATATTTATATAATTTAATAAAATTTTATTTTCATAAAATATCAATAGTGTCAATTTTGACACTATTCATTTATTTGACACTAAAAAAATCCACACTGGTGATAAACTAGAAAAAAATATTCAATACACTCATAATATATCCAAGTAACTAGTAAAATTCATAGAGAATAATAATTTGTTCATATGATATTTATATTAATATTATTAATACCATTTATTTGATATTGCTATAAATAAAATATTTTTTACATCACAATTGTGTCATCATTAAAATTAATTATTTAATCTCAAAAAATTATAAATAAATTACAATGATGTAGGTAATTATTTTATCTTTCCATAGACTATCTATAGTCGATATTATCTCCTATTTATATGTATATTAACATTAATATACTTATATATAATAAGATTGTGACATTTTTTCACATTCATTAGTTTTTATTACATTCATGACATATTCATAGTTAAGTGTCCATTAAGTGATTAAATTTCAATAAATAGATGATAAGGGTCTAATTTAGTCATAAAATTGGATTTTGATAGGTGTTAATTTAATATTATAATATTATTTATACCCTTAATTACCTGATTTACCATTATCCATGTTAATAAGAATAATTACCATGGTAACTATTCATAATGACTAAAATAAAAGTAGCCAATTAACATAATTTGGACCCACTGATTCCAAATATGGAATACATTTTTCAAAATTCAAAACACAGATGTTGATGTAAATAAATTATAATTAATCCCATTGTGGAAATGATGAAATGTGTTTTAAAAGTTACAACATTGAAAAAGATTGAAATGTTTATACGTACATATTAAATGTAAAATTAATGTGAATGACATAAATTATATTGAATGATAAAAATAAATTCTATTTATTTTCTAAAACCATTGAATATTAAAATTATAATTTATAAAGTATATCAATGGAAGATGTTGTTTTTAATTAAAATTAATCATATTTTTACTATTCATAAAAACATTAATGTTATCAGAAAAATATCATAAATTCACCCATAGTAAATTTTTATATACCTCATCAAAATAAATTTTTTATTATATCATATAAATATTATTTATTTATAAAATTCATAATTTAAAATGGGTTCTCCATTAATTTTTGTAAAATTAATCTTTCTTTAAATAGATTTTTATACATAAAATAGGGTTTTATTTATACCCTATAACTAAAATATCAATTTGATGAATATAAAAAATATTTTATTTCTTTAACAAATGTAATTAACTCAAAAAATATCATATGGATTTATATTTTCAGAAATAATTGATAGTCAAAAATTCACAATGAATTTTGATAAGTTAGTTATAATTTTCTCGCTAACATAATAGCTATGATATAAGGATATTTTTATAATAACATTGTCTCTTAGTTCGTTTAAACTCATTATAGCATTCAAAAAATGATACTGAAAAATAAAATTTATTTTAGTAAATATTTAATAAAAACATTCTGGTGTTACATTCTACCCCCTCTTAAGCTCAATTTTTCCCTCAAAATTCATCACATGGAAAAAAACAGATGAGGATACCTCTCCTCATCAAATACTCAAGTTCCCATTATCTACTTCAAATTGGTGGTTCTCTATAGAACATTAATGATGTGAGTGGTATTTTTTCATAGAATTTTTCTCTACGATCCATAATTTCTATTGGTTGTTATTTATAAGAAATATCTTGCTCCAATGGTATGACTGTTGAGCTTAGTATATGTAAAGGGTCAAGTATGTACATTCATTGGAGAGATACATGAAACACATTAGGAACATGAGAGAGATTCAATGTAAGTTACAATCAGTAATCTACCTTCCCAAATAATCCAGAATTTCAAAAGGTTCGATATACCATGTGATCAGCTTTCTTTCTTTCCAAATCTCATTACTCTCTTATAAAGAGATATTTTAAACACCTTATCACCCACTTCAAACTCTAGGTCTTTTTTTTGGTTTTCAGTATAATGTTTTTTGTCCTCTCTGAACATCTCTTATGTGTTGTTGAATAAATCGGGCCTTTTCTTCTATTTCATCAAAAAGGTCAGGATCTAATATCTTTCCTTCCCCATATTTGTCTCAGAAAGTTGGAGTTCTACACTCTTTCAATATAGGGCTTCATAAAGAGCCATCTGAATACTGGAGTGAAAGAAATTATTGTATGAAAATTCCTCAAAAGGAATGTTTTGATCCCAATAACCATAGAAATCTAAAGTGAATGATCTCACCAAGCCTTTATGAATATTAATTATCCTCTCAGAGTGACTAATGTGGATTTATTTTTGCATAGTTTTGCCACATATTTTTACTTAATTTTTTATGATTTAATTAATTATTTAAGCACTCTATACTAAATAATTGTGATTTGGTATTTTTTATAATTAATATTTTTAATTAAGAAATTTTTATAATTAATTATGTATTTATATCCTTTAAATCAATAATTTTAATCTTACTTTTTTTATATAAATTTTTTATTTGTTTATAAGTTGTGTTAATGTCAATCTACTCACTATTTAATAATTTGACTTTAATAATAAATAATCTTTTAATATACTTATTTGTGTTTTAATCAATTTAGAAATTTTCTTAATACTTTATTCTTTAATATGGATTCATTAATTTATTTTAACTTTAGTTATTAACTTGCCTAGTCATCCTACTAATTAATTATGTAAATATTTTTAGTTTTAATTAAATAAAGTTGTTCTCTCTTAATTTTATGTATTCAATTAGTTAATTAATTAATTAATTAATTAATAGTTTTTAAACATTAATTATATAATATTATGTATGCAGTTATATGATATATTCATTCTCTATTGGGTTTAGTCTATCGGTGAGGTAGACTATAACTATCGGTAACCTAATGAGTCACCGTTGTTCTTCATTTTTACTCGTTGCTACCTTGTAATTATTTATATAGTAATTTTAATTTAAGTCTTTCAAAATTATAGTTTATTAATCATCCAATTATTAATTTAAGTGTTATCTAATTAATAATCTTAGTTGTGGCTTTAATATTTTGAAGTTTAATAAAACTCTTGTTTTAAATTTATGTTATTTAACATTCTTTTAATTAATTATTTTCAGTCTTTTTATCTAGTTTACTAAACATTTAATTATAAGTTTTTTTTAAGGTTATTGTTATCTCATTATTTTATACTTGTGGTGAACTATCTATTTTAATTAAACTACCAGCGACCCTTTTTATTTTCACTGTCCTGGAACCTTTTAATTTACTTATACTGGTGACCTTCTTATTTTTATTGTGTAACGGTAAGCTTTTATTTTCTTTTCTATTGGTAACATTTTTTTATGTTCAACTGGTGACCTTTTATATTTCATACAAATGGATAGATTTTATTTTTTAATTTTATTGGTATCAGTGACCCGATTATTTAAGGTAACAGTGAGATTTTATTCATGTTTACTAACGGTGAAACCCATGTGCCGCTGATATGGTTTTTTTAATTACCGGTAACCTTTTATAACAATGACCCCCCACTCCACTGCTTCCCTTTATTATTATGCTAACAATGACCCATCCTTTTATATTCTATCAGTGACTGTTTTTTCTAATAGCGACCTTGCGCCCCTCCATTAGGTTAGGTTGTTTTCTGATGCACCTCGCCGTTTTGTTCACGCACATACCCTACACCTCACTGTTGGTTATTTTTAATTCAATATTATACCACCTTCTTTGCGCCTCAATTTCAACCTCCAATTCCCATCCTCCTCTATAACTAGTGATCAAGATGGAAAAGATGAAGACTAGTTGTAGTTTCACCACATCCTAAACCAAAAATACTCAATTCCAGACCCAAATCAATTACGAACCACTATCAATGAAAACCCAACTCAAAAGATTAAATCTTGACACCACAGACATGTTTTTCAATTAAGAACCAATGAAATCCTTCAACAGTTACAGAACATTGAGCCACCACAGAAGTATATGAGGAGAGATGCCATGCCAAAGGGAGGATATTTCCATCGCTTCTATTCAGATCTTATCACATTTGAGTCTGAAGGCCGTGCTAGATCCGAAGTGGGTCGAGCCGCTATAGGAGTTTCACCACTTCTATCAGTCTGGAGAAGCGCTACCGATGCAAGGTAGATGTTAGAGCTCGTCAAATCTACCACTTGCCAAAGAGGGCCACTTACCGCGAGCAAATCCAAACTAGTGCATGTTAATCTTTGTCTGAGCTGGGGCCGGTACCAAACCGATGTGAACCTTGGTGGAAGACCACTGATGCAAGAAGACCTCACCGCCGTTGATGTATGCAAAGAAAAACCGGAGCCGCTAGATTTAGAGAGTTTGAAAAACATTTCTACGATTCAAAGGAAGAGGTGTTTCATGAGGAGTCCGCTGCATCACCACATCCTTCACAGGCTGCCATGAGAGGGTGTAGATAGAGAAGGAGGAGTAGTGGGCCGCCACAACAGCTTGATTGTAGCGCCTGGAAAAAAACCTCACCCCCTCCTTTAGGAAAGCATGGAATTTGGGAGGGGGGAGGATAAAAAAACTAAAATAACTAAAGAATTAAAAAAAAATAAAAATAAAAACTCAAACTTAAATTATATAATAAACATTAATAATTATAAATAAATAATTTACATAAGATACTAAATAAGACAAAATTTTAATAAAAATAAAATAAAATATTATTTAAATAATTTATAGTTATTTCTAGAAATCAAATTATGATATATTATTAAAAATCTTATTAGTTATAATTTAATATTATGTATTAATAATTATTTAATAATACATTCTGTTTATACAATAAAATACTAATAATAAGTTATAATATAAATTATATTAAAACTAAACTAGTTAACTTAAAATGATAATAATATTAAATTTCAAAATAAGAATAAACTTAATGTTTATAAATTACTTTAGTGATGTTAATTAATTAAAAAATGTAATAAAAATAAGAACTTATTAACAATTTATCATCAAAATTAATATTTAATAAACTGTATTTTTTCAATAATAATAACTATTTTTTTAAAAAATTCATTCAACTTATAATAAGTAATTTATCATGATTTATCTTTTATTTAATTATAGTTTATTAAAATATAATTACTAAATATTAGTAATGATAATAAAAAAATTTATTTAACAATATTACTTAAGAGTTATAAATTATTTTAAAAGACTTTTTATATTTATTTTCTTCATGTAGTATCTTTGTTGTTTATTGTTCTTGTGTAGGTTCATTCAACAGTTGAATCCCCATCCAGTTTTATGTAACTAACTCAGTGTAAGTTTGTTACAAGGGAAAAACTAACATGACGTTCCAGTCGCTAAAAAATGCATGTGTGCGTTGCATATGAGAAGAGCTTTTAAAGTCAGTGGAAAATGTTCAGTGATAAGAAAATTTTGACAGTGGCTACTTAAGACAGAGAAAGAGGATGATTGGAGGAGTGGAAAATATTCTATAGAGATTCTCATTCATTCAACACATTTAGAGAGCTAGTTCCGAGGAGAGGAAACCAGAGGGCGACTCTGGAACCACTTCATGGAGCTGAAGGAGGGTAGGAGCAGCAACAGTTCATGCTAGTAGAGGGAGTTGACTTCCTCTATTTTAATAATTTATCTCTTTTATAATAGAATGATCATGGTATAGGTGTTAATAGAGATAATTTCTAGGTAATTCACTAGTTCTGTGATATATTGAAGTTCCATTGGTTATCAATAAATTCTCATTTCACTTTATTATTTTAATGCATTCTGTATTGATCGGCAAGATCGATTGTGAATTCATTAAATTTCATTGTTCCAACAAAGATTAATTTCAAAATTCCATGTTCAATTGGTGAGATTAAATGTGGTAACACTTTTTAAGAGATAATAGATTCAAAATAATTCAAGACTTATGGTGAGTTTGTCTTTCTGTTAATTTTCAAATAGTTCACGGTTGATTAATTTTAGAGTGGAGAACTCTTAAATTCTATGGCTTATGTGATTAAATCTTGGAGATGGTGTTGAATCATACTCTTTACAGTGGTACTCTGCAACAACCTATTAGTGAATTTAAGCACCTTCAAAACTAGTAGAATGGAGATTACTCCCCAGGCGTTTTAATATATTGTTCTTCTTATCAGTGTTCTATATCTCTGTTATTCCATTTTTATCAACTGTATCTAGCTTCAATTTAGTTCTTAAACATGTTTTCCAGTTTTTTGTCACTCTACTTCTTATAAAAAGAAAAAAAAATAATTAAAAAAATAATAAGTGAAAAAATAGAAAAATCACTCCACTGCTGACTACAATGTATTTTACCAATTTTTTAAACGATTAGTGGCCAAATTTACCTTCCATGTGGGTTCGACCCTACTTGAAACATATACAGTAGTTAGTAGGAATATAAATTTTAAACTTTTTCCAAATTCAATGATAGTACAGATCAGTGACCATCAGTCTAAGGTTCATAAGTCGTGCCGAAACACAACACTTTATCTTGATCTTGCTAAAGACTTCACTAGAACATTGAGGTAAACCTTGTATCCAGATTGGATATAATTAAAAGTGGAACCCCATTAAATCTAACCACTCCCATTATATATATCATGGAATTATGATCAAGATATAATTCCTCTCTAATAGAAATGAAGTGGTCCGACTTCGTAATGCGATCAACTGTTATCCCGATATCATTATTGCCTTTGGATGTTTTGGGGATTCGAATGATAGTTTTGATAGTTATATTTTCCCATTTTCATTTTGGTATGGGTAATGGTTGTACAATTACCCTAGTCAACAATATCTTATCCTTATCATGTTGAAAATCCATGCATCAAGGGACATATTTGGTGACATCTTTTTTCATTCCATACCACCAGAAGTACTCTTTTGGGCCCCTATACATATTTGTGTATCTAGGGTGACTAAAGAATGATTGAATATTAGCCTCATACAGTAGATCATTCATTAATTCTAATATGAGTGGAATAAAAACGTAGATCATGGGCCTTATTATTTCAACACAATCAATTTTTAATTCTATAACATTTCTTACCTACTTTTACTACTGTACATCTTTCTTCTATACGTCCTTAATATTCACTGATATAGATGGTTGAAAATTCAAATGAGATAGATATTATTTCTCCCATTATATTAAAATTTATATATCCATCCTCTCTAAATCCATTAATATTTTATCTCTCATGATCCTCATCCTATAGAGGCTATCATGGTCTTTTCGACTCCAATCATCTACCACCTGGTTCTCTTTCCCAAGGTGTTTATGTATTGAGCAGTCATAATCATTAATAAAATCTAACCATATTATTTTGTGCATATGAATATACTTATGTGTGAAAATATTCTTTAATCTTTTATGATCAGTATAAATATCCCACCGTTCACCATAAACATAATACCTCCATATCTTTAATTCAAATATTACTGTTGCTAACTCCAAATCATGATTTGGGTATTTTTATTAGGAATTTTTAATTGTCATGAGTCATAAGATATCACCATATTATTTTTCATGAGAAAATATATCATCCCCTTCATGGATGCATTACAATATATTACAGAACTTTCTCCACTACAAGGTAGTATGAGTACAAGTTCACTAGTTAACCCTCTTTTTAGTTTTGTGAATGTGTCTTCACATTCCTCCATCCAAACTAAGATAACTCTTTTTCAAGTCAACATGGTAAGTGGATTAGATATTCATGAAAAATATTTCACAAAATGTCGACAATATCCATCCAATCAATGAAAACATCAGATTTTAGTTACCATTATTGGTCACGACCATCTTTTAATAACCTATGTTTTTATAGATCCAAATATATCCCTTCTATAGAGATTTTGTGGACAAAAAAAAAACATTATGAATCCAAAATTAACACATGGTAAATTTGGAATAATTATTCTCCTTTATCTAGGTCATTAGTACATTTCTCAGGTGATATTTATGTTCTTCCTTACACATCGAATAAACAAGAATATCATCAATAAAGAATAAAAAAATGTTCAAAATAGTCTGTAAAGGATTTAATAATTAGATCCATGAAGATGTTGGGGGAATTAGTTAGACCAAAAGGCATCACTATAAATTCATAGTTTCCATACCTTGTACGGAATGCCTCCTTTTGTATATACTCCTTTTCAACCCTTAATTGATGATAACCTGAACGAATATCATTCATGGAAAAGTATTGGGCTATGTATAGTTGGTCAAATAAGTCATCAATATAGAGAAGAGGATATGTGTTAACGATAGTGATATTGTTATGTTCTCAATAATCATTGCAGAGTCTCATTAAACCATATTTTTTATTAATATATATAACAGGTGATCCCTGTGATGATGAATTATGGTGTATGAATCCATTATCAAGATTATCATGGAGTTTATTCTTCAATTCCTACAAATCAATTTGGAATACTTTATAAGATGTTTTTAAAATAGGCATAGCACCAGGTATGAGTTCTATTAAAAACTCAACTTCATGATTTGTTGGAAAATCTAGAAATTACTCCAGAAATACATATTCAAACTCCTATACAAAGGGATTATTCTTAATTGTGTGTTTCTCCCTAGCCATTTTAGATAAATAACTATCATTTATTAGAATCAAGACCCAAATGATAGAAGAAATTTCTATAAGAATGTTATATTCATCCTTGCATTGATAGATGATCATAGATTAATCTGGAATATAAAATGTGACTTCCCATTCCTGTAAATTGATAAGATATTAATATAGATAAATCCAATCCATGTCAAGAATCACATCAAATTCCACTATAGGAAGGATCACAATATTTGCAGGAAGCACATACCCACAAACATCAACCAATTATGAATTATAAAATTTCGATGTGATAGTTGTGCCATTTAAAGTTATCATAGATAAATCAATATCTAATTTTTGAGGTAATATGATGATACCCTTACGAAATTATTTAGAAAAAAAATTATTAGGTGGATCAAGAATCCAATAAAACATTTCCTACTTTAGATTATATGGTATGTGTACCTATCACCACCCCATTATTATACTGCACATCACTGAGAGTTATTTCATTTGACATTCCATTGTCTATGGAATTAATCATTTGTTGAAATCTATCATCATCAATAACCCTTGGATTAAGTAATTGATTGAAATAATTCCCCATTTACTTGTACTTGTAACATTGAAGTGCATGTGGTGAATTATATGTTGCCTTTTCTTTGTTCACATCATTTTACATTTTTCATATCACAACAACTTCAACAATCTGATAACCTTATTTTTAACACTTAAAACATTTACGAGTCCCATTAAGACAATTCTATCCTTTTTTAACACATTGTGCATAATGGAATACTCATATTCTTTCCAGTGTGATCTCTATATTTTCCTTTGAGTTCCATTTTTCTCTTATTATGAAACCCATATGGCAGATGGTTTACACCCATATCCATAAAAAACATCAGATAATATTGATTCATTTCCTCATAGCTATTGAAGTCTATTATGTCTAATGCTTTTCAGATACATGGTTTTAAGACACTATAGAATTAATCAATTTTACTCTCTGGTTGGATAGTAATTCATGAAGCATAGCTTCAAATTCTTGTAAAATTTTCTTAAAAGGTACTAATGGATTCATAAACCTTTTTATTAAGTTCAAGGAACTCATTGTCCATCTTTAATCAATGAATATAATGAAACTAAATATTAAAAAAAAAGGTTATGAAATCTTCCCATTACATGTACTCAATTTCATAACTTCGCCTCATATTCATGATATAATTACACCCATGATCAGCTTCACCATCCAAAATTATAGACTATTAAAATGACTTTATTATATTCATAATATTATAGAACTGAAAATATTTTTTTAGTGGTATCGATCCATTGTTCTGTCACTAATGGACCAGAAGACCTATTGAATGATGGCAGACATTGTCTCATTGAAGGACTCAACATAATGTTTCTCCCTCTTTTTCTTGATTGGAATTACTTCTTGATTTATAGCTTGAGAAAATTATGTGATCTTGTATACATGATTTTTTATTCAATCTCCCATAACATTTTGTTTCTTGGGGGGTCAATCGTTGCATTTCTCATCTCATTCATCATTAACACGGTTCCTTCGGTTTCTAACCACAGACTAAAACCAAAAATAATAATGTGAGAAACAGAAATCAAAACTGAAAAAAACACATAATCAAGAATAAAATTTCAATTTAGTAAAAATTAGGTTTTATCCTATGTTAATCATGAATATCAATAAAACAATAGGATATGATTGTAACCTATACAAAGACATATTCTCTGGGTTTTTACTAAGGTTCTCTCAACATAGTTTCCAAAGGATAACTATACCATTGCACTGATACCAACAAGAACAGAACATACTTTACATATATATATATTACTTAAACATTGAAGTATATTTATTGCCTAAAATAACAAAAATAGGAATGGACCAAATAGGTTTAGTTCCTTTAGAAACTAGAAAACATAAACAACTGGTTTATAAAATATCCATATTGTCTCCCACTTATTTCATCATAACTAGAATATATTTTTATATATCACAATTAATACACTTATTCATGTCCTAGGAAAAATAAACATATAAAAGGGTGATCTAAAGTTCTCAGTATGGGTAATCATGGGAAATATCAATCATATCATAATCAAAAGAATATAACATTTGAATATATTATCCTGCATATAAAAGATAATAAAATCATATAATGGGATAAATAATAAATGCAAAATGTAATCCCAATAGTAATAACAAAAGACATGAAATTTCATGGAAAATATACATAAGTATAGAAAATCATTTCATATTAGTCAAGGATCATTGCAGAAACAATCATAGTAGAAAAATTCCATTACTAAACTGAGTTCACTCCTCATTCCATCAATTTATTACTGAACCAGATTTACATCTTGTTCTAGTCATGTCAATCACATGAGATATAATTCATTAAAAAATTAATTGGAGGGAGATATAGGTCACATCTATTTCATAATGACACCATTATTATGAGTTCCATAAAAACACAAATCCTTTATTATAGCATAACCCATGAAACAAAATGGGATTCTTAATACTCATTCCATCATAATCCATTTAATATAGATGGATTTCATAAAAATAATTCCATTATAAACATAATAAAATGATATTAATAATAGGTATATAAATATAACCTTATTTAAATAGTTTCATCTTATATATAAAATAATTTTGAGAAAACACTTGAAATTAATTCCTCAGGAAAATATCCTTTCATCAAAAAATGTGTTTTCCTTCCTCAAAATGCTACAAAATATTAGAAAAATCATTTAATGGGAAAATAACCATTAAATATTATAGGGGATTCTTGATGGAAATAAGGAATTATGAAATCATAAAAAACCATTCATGTCGTACAAATTAAAAAATCATTCTTCTTGTTCTTTTTCTAGAAATGTAAAAAAGTACCTAATACCAAAAATGACATAATATTCCATTCATAAAATTTAGAAAAAATTTACCAATGGGTAAAATTGAATATTAAAAATTTTATAAATATTGAAATGATATTTTTAAATAATTATATATGAAACATGGAATTGGATGATGGATATACACCAGTAAACTCTTACGAATAAACAATCTCGAATAAAATTGAGAGTTGCAATGTTATCCCTTACCTTTGGTCAGATATGCTAAGTATTTATCAAAACCACCAATATAATTATTTAAATAATGTTATTGATTTCTTCCAGAATAGTAATCCCTTTTAAGAAAACATTTATGATCATATTTATATCGGTTTGTTAGTAACATTTCATTGTTACTCATTATTTGGGTATTAACTGCTTTATGTTATTATACATGTTTTGTAAAATAAGATCTTATTCCTATATTTAGGATATAGTTATATCATTTAAAAAGTGATATTATTATAATAAATATCATATTTATTCATTCAAATAATTTATATCATCATGTTTTAATGATAATCATGTAGAATGAATCACATCACATCGTGGATACGGTAGGTCGTACGTACGCACGAGCGATGATATCATTATAAAATTTCTGAATGGTATTTATGTGAATGGTTTATAGTATCTCACAATAAAAATAATTTTATATCCATCATACATATATTTATTAATTCAATAATTATACCCATCCATGTATAGCAGTGGTGAAAAACAGAATAAACAATTGTGTGGAGAAGGTAAGTTGTATGTACGCACACATAGTGATTTCATTTTTCATAGGACAGGTAGAAGGTGGAATATGGTTGTTTCATATTTATAATAAAATTTTAATATATGGATTATAATTATTTTATTTAATTATAATTAAATAAATAATTAAGAGAATGTAGAAGAAGAAATAAATTTGAATGAATCAGTAAGTGATATTTCCTCAATTTCTATGTGCCTCCTCTAAATCTTCACTTAGGGCACTAGAGTTGTTAATTGAAGATAACCAAAATCACTATAATGAATAGAGGATGATTAGAAGGAAATAATTAAGTGTATGGAAGATCTTGAATGCTAAAAAATAAGTGAATAATTGTTGGAGGAGGTGCCCTTTTATAATTGATTTGAGGGGTACTTTTGAAAACTCCATAAATAATAATTTATAATAAACTATATCCACACACAAAAAAACCTCCAAAATATACCAATTTTTATGATGAGATTATATGAGGTTTTAATATTATCATCCAATAAATTTTAGACAACTTATTTTGGAAACTTAAACCATATATTTTTAATTGACACATAGTTATTCTATTATATTTTAATTGTGGTAATGACATTATAAATTTTAATAGTTATAAATATTTAATTATATGGTGTTAATTGGACATATATGGATATTTAATGAAATTATAGATCTTATAATTATCACTTTGTAATATTTTAAAATTTTTATGATTTTTCAATAATGTAATAAAAGGTTATTTTCATAAAATATCAATTGTGTCAAAATTGACACTGTTTATTTATATGATGTTAAATAAATACTCACTAGATATAAATTAGAAAATCATATTCAATACAATATTAACATGTCATAGTAAACTAGAAAATACATAGAGCAAATTAATTAGTTCATATGATATTTTTTTTATTATTTTTAAAACCATTTTGTTGATATTTTTTTCTAATAAAATACTTTTTACATAACTATTGTGTCATTATTTATGTTAAATATAAAATCTATAAAAATTATAAATAAATTATGATGATGTAGGTATGTATTTAATCTTTCAATATTTTATTTATAGTATATATTATCTCATAGTTATCCCTATATTAAATATAATATACCATTATAAAATGAGATTTTGACAATTTTCCACATTCATTAGTTTTTATTACATTAATGTAATATTTATAGGAAAGTTGCCATTAATTGATTACATTTTGAAAAAAAAGATGAAAAGTGTCTAATTTAGTCATCAAATATAATTTTTACTGGTGTTGTGGGAATTTTATAATATAAATTTTACCCTTAATTACCTGATTTACCATTAACTAAGGTAATAAAAATAATTTCCCATGTTACTATTCATAATTTACAAAAAAATAAGCATATTTACATAATTTTGACTAATTCAAAATATGGTATCCGTTTTTTAAAATTCAAATCATATAATTTGCAGTAGTTAATTTAAAATAAATCCCATTATTGAAATGAATAAATAAGTTTTAAAAGTTAAAGCATAGCTAAAGATTGAAATGTATTTACCAAAGAATTACATGTAAAATCAATTCTTATGACATGTAATATAATTAATAATAAAAATATATTCTATTTATACATTAAAACCATTAAATGTTATAATTTGTCCTTATAAATTATCTCAATGAAAAAATTTTTTTTAAACAAAAATTATTGTATTTTTACTATTCATTAAAACATGAAAGTTATTAGAAAAAATGTCATAAATTTATCCACTGTAAATATTTATATCCCGATTCAACATAAAATGTCTATTTTTTCATATAAAAAATCTTAATGCTTCACATTCTTAATTTTAAATGGGGTTTTCATTCAACGGTGCAAAATTATTTTTTAAAAAATATTAGCTTTTTATTTATCAGATATGGTTTTTTTTCATACAGTTTGACTAAAATCTCTTCTATATAAATATCAAAATTATTTCATTTCATTATCAAATTTAATTAAATAAATAATAAAAATAAATAATTGATTTATTTTTTTTGTAAATAATTCCTAGCCAAATAATTCACGATGCATTTTGATAAATCAGTTATAATTATTCCCAACAACCTAAAAACTATGCTATAATAGTAATTTTAAAATAAGGGAGTCTCAAGGTTCATTTAATCTCATGATTTCGTGAAAATCAATCAAGTGAAGAATAATAATCATTTAATGTAAATATTTCATAAAATCGTATGGGTGTTACAACCAAATCCTTGTATAAGAGACAATAGGGAAGATTCACTTGATTAATAATGTAAAAAATATAGCTTATAGTCTCAGAAATGATTTGTGGATCATTATAGAAACCCATTTTCATTTGAGTTCAGTGATCATTTTATCTTAAGAAAATATACAACGATTATAACTTAACATTTTAGAAACTTGTGTAAGTTTTCACTTCAAATGTGGGACCTATTATGAATCTTGGACTGGTTGGTGGGCTGGAATATTAGATATATTCTCCAAAAAGGTTCATATAATTTCATAATATTTTTCACTCATATCAATTAAATAAGTACCAGTCTAATTATAAAAATTGGAATCTATAGGATCACATTGACCTAGATTTGGATGAATCAACAGTTCATATGGTTGTATGGATTGTCAACAGGCTGGAGAATTTACTTCATTGTAAAAGTATCGGTCAATTGAGGGTTTTATGGAAGCATATTTAGATGTTAGAAAAAACATTGTAATGTGATTAAGAAATGGTCAATAATTTTCAGGATCTCTTTCAAGGATATGTTTGTTCTCAAATTTCTATAGATGGAAAGGTTAATAGTTGGAAGAATGTAGCACCCCATTTTAATTTAATTAACTATTTATTTTTTTATTTAATTTATATAATGTAACAGGGTTAAATTTTGAGATTATTGGAGGATTTTTTAGATGTTATGGGGATTTTATGGAGGGTAATTATTTGATAATAGTTAAAATAAACCCCAAAATATATTCATAGAATTTGTGAAATATAAATAATTGTATCTTGGTTGGTGTATGGTTTGCGCATAGCTTAGCCGAATCATACGTCTATCCAAGGTAACTATGTGAAGTTGAAAATAATGGTTTATCAATATTATCAAAACTATTTTCTATCATTGTGATCTAACCATGTGATTACTTTCTAGAGTTAGTGGCTTTACCATAATTTGTTTAACAGTTTGTCATAACTGTGCAGAATATATAATAATATCAATATATTGTGGATCTAATTAATACTTTCATCTAAACTCTAATTTTCAAACTATACTAACCGAAAATTGAATTCAAATCTTCTCACTTACCGTTGATACCCTTATAATTAATTTTATAGAGATCTTTTCGTGATTCATTATGCGTTGGATCCTCAAATTCAATGTTAATTGATTGTTCATTTTCTTGCATAAATTTATTCATCTGTCCTTTTCTGGATCCATGGATCCCACAAAATGGGGATAGATACATGCATGGTTAGGCCAATTTTTTTGGGTAATGATTTTTTGTGTGTTATGTCACATGATCTATGTTGGGTTTTTAGAGCTTCAATCTTGTTTATTGAATAAATTTTGTTGTTTCCCATTTTCTCCAATGTTTGTGAGGTTGGTTTATTCACTCTTGACACCTCATATTTTAAAATGATATAATAATTTCGAATTTAATGAAATAGTTTAATTTAATTGTTAAATTTCTATTCAATGGACGATGGAAACCATCTTTATTGATTGTTTTAGAATTTTTGGAAAATGAATTTTTTTTCTAAAAAAAATTAGTATATAAATTTTAAAACAAATATCTATATAATTTGGTGTGGTTTTGATTCATGGAAATTTTTTGGGATACAAATTTTCATCAAAATAATTTTTTATTCAAATTTTTTGGCACTGTGGATATGCCATGGATTCTTTCTTACATCATTGGAATGTGTTCATTTTCATTTACCTCAACATGTGGAAGGGTTGTGATCCATTAGGGAGCATGTTATTTGGTTACCTTATGAAACCTTTTTAGATAAACAAGTGTCACCTCATTATTTTGGAACATTCTCCTTGGAAGTCATGTGTGGTTGGGTAGATTTTTGGAACCATGTAATGGAAATGTCAATGGAGTTTGAATATTTGTTTAATGTATTTGTTTTTTTCTTTGATTTTTTTTCAAATTCTCTCATTATAGAAACTATTTTATATTTTCATATAAGTTGATATAAAATGATACACACTATTTTATATAAATTTCATAACAAGTCCTATACTTGTTTAATTTGTAAATAAGTTATTTGGGGAAAACTTATTGTGTTTTATACTCACCCATTTCATGATAAATAAGGTGAAATTATAGGTATTGTATATCAATACATTGGTAATGGAAATATGTATAATTTATTTAGTGATCTTTCATGATTCCTTTGGAAATTATTTTTTAGTTGGAGCTTGGAGGATGTTGGTTGTTTTTCAGATGATGGCTTCAGTATCATTTGGTAATATCAGTTTTTTCTTTATCTTGTATTAAAATTGTTGTTCAATTTTTACATTTTACATTGAAATACTTCATTATTACACATTTCAATTTTTATTAGATTGTTCAATGATGAGTTTTATAACATTGTTATCCATTATCATATATAGTTTTGTGTATTTTTTAATTAGTATGGATGTTTCATTTTCAAAGTCAAAGTAATCACAAAATTTTTAATGTATCCTTTATCATTTATATCCATCCATTGGTTTCTCAGGTATGAAAACTATTGAATATAATCACCCTCAATATTTTCAAATGTAATGTTTTAGGGTAATGATTCAACAAGTATAAAAATATCAAATTATTCAATCAAGGATTGGCCCCTTCTACATAGTGTTAGCTTCCATGTTCTTCATGAATTCATCTACTGGAATCACTATAGTCGATGTACCAATATATAATTAGTAAGATAAACTAATGTGTTGAATAAATGAATATAATTATTTATTATAGGGGTGAAAAATGATATTGGGTCACAGAAATTGAGAATGAGTGATGGTGTATTTTCGGAGGTGTTCTAGTGTATTCTCAAAAAAGTATAGCATCAAGAAGAGAGTATTTGTAGTGTTTGGGTTTTTTATGAACCATATTTAATGAATCTTTTAGCACAAAATTGATCCATAGTATCATTATAACATAAAATATGGATTTTATGGAATTTTTTATCGCAAATAGGGGTGAGTTCAGAAAAAATATGTTGTTATAAATGTTCAACAGATTGTAAGATCAGTGGCATGGATTAACTATGAAAGGTTTTTCAATCTGTGGTATCTATTTCATGGAATGTGGAATAGGCCATGGGAGTCTAGTACAATGTTTCTAGAAATATATTTTTCTTTCAATGCATGCCCAAGGGATACTAATGAATTATGTTCTATAGTGGTAAAAATGATAATTTCGATAAAATATATATGATTCATAATTTACTATGATTTATTTTGTATATGAACATAGTGTGGTGTAGGGTTCCATGGATTGTGGTTTTCGGTTTAATCTAAAATTCCATGGATGGGAAGATGGTTTCATGACACAATGTTTAAGAAAAAGGTAAAAATGTGTGGGTATGGAAGGGGTTTTATGATGAGGCCAATATTTTGGATGTGACTAAATGAAATAACTACCATGGAAATATTGTGGTAGTGACATGCTAGAGGGTTGATATTACTAAGTTTCAATCAATGTTTATAATAGTGGTATGATAATTTTTTTCATTATTTGTGATATATAAGATCAAGAGTTAATTTTAGAATTTTTTGCTTTGTAGGGCTGATGGGGTAGTTTGGTAGAGGAGGTTCATGAATTATTCACATTTTATCCCCTAGGAGTTGGATTATATCTACGAATGGATCCCCTATATCCCATATATTATTTTTGATACTTCCCTACATAAAAAAGTATTAGGACCTATATCGATGTTGTCATTACCCACAACCCATGATATTAGTGATAATATGGGGTGTAGGTCCTCTAAAGGGGTTGGTATCTCACATCACTAATACATAACCATTAACATCAATGAGGAATATAACTACAGTAAATTTTACATGAGCGGTCAATTTTTTATAGATTTGAATAAATAAGAGTCTTGGGGATACATACTTGTTCTGATAAATTTTTAATGTGAAGGGAGGGAATTTGTCCTAATTTACATGGTATTTCAAATAAAGAAAATATATGTTCAATTGATGGGTATTATATCTTTTTGTAGATTTGGTTTTTACTAGATTATTTTTTTTGTAAATATTTTATGGTTTTTATATAATCCTACATGGTATATGTATACTCACTCCTATATGGGTTTATCCTCTTACACATTATTTATCTTCTATACTTAATACATCAATCAGTGGTAACATATGTGGACATTATGTTTGTGATGTTTTGTAGTTCAACGATGTGATATTGGTGAGAGATATCTGTATTTGAATTTTACTAGATATAGAGTCATATTATTTTCAGTTATTTTTTTTTCTATTTATATTTTGGGAGTGAATCATTCCCATTTTCTTTTCAAATTATATTTCTCTTTGTTTTTTTATCATATAACTTTTCACATTCATCATATATATTATAGAATTATTTTTCTTTATATTAAATATATGCATTTCATATGTGGATATGTATATTGTATATAAATACATTTGTTTATGTCATCACATTATGTGTGAAACTCCACCTTACTACTTGTCCCCAACTATTATAATATTGTTTGAGGGTTTAGGGTGGAAGACATATATTATTACCGATAAAGATATAACCTAGTGGATGAAGAAAACCATGATAAAAATTAATAAATAGTATATGGATTATATAATATAATCATTACATCTATATATTTTTTTTCCGGGACCCAACAACATAATGGTTTAGTATATAGTGGACTAGAAATATGAAACAAGTTATATAATATATTTTTGTTTGAAATTTATCCATTATCTAAATAATCTTATAGTCATTCCAAGGGGTATAATCCTCATCAAATTTATATGAATGGAAAACATAACAAGGTATGTTATAAAACTCCTTGTAAGAGATTATATAATAGAAGAACATAAATATTAGAGCATTAACATTTTTAAAGGGCTGTATAAGAATAATTTCATATATAAACAAGTGTTAACCAAAAGAATGAGATATATAAGTATCAAATAATATATTAACACCTTTATATTAGCATTGGAAAAAATAACATGATGTGTAAAACATGATCCATGAACTAAAAGAAAAAAAGATTCATAATCATTATTATATGTTTTAATATCAGTGTCAACATGGATACCCACTAAATTTTTACACATAAAATTTTGAGAAGAGATAAAATCAATTTCACTAACACTTTGTTATCATAGTAACATTCCATCCAATTCAAAAAAAATGTCTCAGGATATATAAGAATTTACACAATTCATTGGACAAATATAAATGAAATAACCATCTCATAATCCATATATTTTTTTTCACATGAAAAATATCATCACATAATAAAATATGATAATCAATAAAATTATTTTCATGATATTTCCAAATCATCATATAAAGAATCCATGGAAATTAATTTTTTTTATATAATATCCAAAAGTAATCCATTCATTTTTTTACAAGAAAAATACGATGTAATATCTACATCAAAAAATATAAATTATTTTCATAAATTAAATCATTTGATAACAAAACCATTAAAACCTAAATAATTAAAATAATAATAGAAAACAATTGTATGAAACACACAATTTAACTCCATTGGAAAAAGATATTTTTTAATATAATGAACCCAATTCATTATATGATCCCATTAGAAAAATATTGATTTCAATATTTTAGAATCCATATATAAAGGACCCTGTTCCAAAATTACAAATTACTTTTATGAAAAATTAAAATTGATACAGTCATAGAAATATAATAGTTTCAAAAATTATCTTTATATCTAAGTATAAAAGATACATTTTTCAAAGGGAATGTATCAGAAATCAAATGGCAATGTAATAAATTATATAACAAAAAGAACTGAGTTCAGGATACCAATTTCTTTACCATTACATTTTAATTACAAGGAAGTTCTTTAAACTCTAGTATTATAATGATAAAAATAATAATTACATATTTTATAACATTATAAATATAATTTCCCATTTATATTATTCCTTAAAAAATTCCATTTATTTATTTTATTTTTACTATCCATTTTCAACATCAGTTGTTAATAACCATCGTCATTCAGAATTTGGATTTTAAATGGGCTATTGATACTTATTTTTCTTTAAAATATATTCTACAAAAAATTTAAAGGTAGTGGAATTTATTTTTTATAGGTAATAATAATATTAAAATTCCATTACATGGGCATTTTGTTCTGTATTATTGAAAATGGAAATGGTAATTAAATAGTATTAGGTAATTTAATAAAATTAATGAACTTCCTTATAATGATCATCACAATTTTTTTATCCGAAAATAAACTTATTAATGATTTATATTACAAATATATAATATATATACTCATGATATATAATCTAGAACCATAAATATTTTAATTTGAAGGAAACTAAACACCATTATTCACTGAGGAGGTAGTCTTCCCAATGTACGATTAGTGTTTCTATTAACAATCAAATCTGACAGTGGAAGGTGGATCATAATTGATTGTATTAGAATCATAACTATTTTATATAAATCACATTTATTCATGAACATAATTATTAAAACCATCCCGGTAGTGTGGTTGTTGAATGATAAAATTTTCACATCATAGATGTGATAATTCACTCACACGTACTAAGCACAATTATTGTGATTATGAGTATATGTGTGGGATTAAATAATAGATATACAATTATTAATTAAATATATAAAAATAATAATGATGATAATTTTATTTTTATAATTTTTATCATTGGTTTTTATTGGTAAAAATAGGAAGTAAACATTCATAATGATGTGATACATCAATTGATAGTGGAAAATACCTATTTATGAAGACATAAATTTTGAGGTATATAGGGTAATTTATTGTGAAAAGGGAAACATTATAATTTTATGAAACTAGTGTATTGTAAATTTATTTATGGTTTCTAGAAAAATTGAAATTAGGATTGTAGTCATAAAATAGTGGAAGTAATCACACTTTTAGTGGTCTATAAGATGGGTGTTTCCAGTTAAAAGAATGGAATGTTAAGGGAATGAATTTTAATACATGATTGTTCGGTGATTTAGGTGTTTTAATGTTGTTGAGAAATGAATGTAATATTTTATAACCAAAAAAATATTTTTAGATGTTATATGATTCATGTTGATTTTCAATATTTAGGCTTACAAAGATTAGTAATTACACCATTTCTACTCTTCGTTTAATATTAACCACATCAGTTATTTTATAACTAAAAATAAAAATAGACTATTGGTTTAAAATTTCAACGTCCTGAATCCAAATTTATGAAATATTAATCCAAATTCAATTTATAAATTAGAGAAAATTATCTTTTAAAGAAAAACATATAAGGTTTTGAAAAACCATATTTCTAGAAAAATAAAATATTTAATCATTACATGTTTTTAATCATATTTAAAAATGAGTAAATATTAAATTAATTTTAATGATATTTTTTTAATAGAATATAATATATTTTACTTCATATTTATTCATTTAATTTATGTAATGAGATATTTCTAGAAAATTAGTATTATATAAAAATAATAATTTTAATATGTTAACTGATATTTACCTCATGTTACCTTATAATTATGACAAAAAATAATGTTTAAATTATAAGACAATTTTACCCGATGATTTTTGTCATGGCCCGACCCTACCCGGGCTCGAGCCGCAACTACCCCAAGCCCGCCTCCATAGGCTAGGGGCTGGCGACCAGCGCCGAAGGCACAGTAACTCGGGGAGGCCTTTGCCTAAGCACCTGTACACACACACGCAACAAACTCAATGGAACAGTGTAGAGTAAAAGTAAAGTCAAGCAAAGAAAAGGAAAGGGAAACTTCTATATAAATACCACAAAGTGCATCGACCTCTACAAGTACAAAGTACAAACTGAAAAGAAAAGGGAAAAAACACGTGCCCAACTAAAAAGTGCCACAACCCGGCAACAAGTAAACAAAAGAAACAGCTGACGGGTCTCCCACCTGGAACCCGACCACGAACACCGCACGCGGTCCAAGCTCCCAAGCTCCTACGCCCCACTGAAGTCACGCTCCACCTGTCCGTCGTCTACAAGGGCACACCAAGTGCGGGCAAAGCCCAAGAAGGGGTGAGTATAAAAATACTCAGTAGGATATCCCAAAGGCTCGAGGGAGCAACAAAAGGAGGTACCGAAGGGTGAGCAGTAGAGCGAACAGAAAAGTAGAGGAGTACAACTGAAGGTGCAGTAAAGAGTATAGTAAAGAGTCCAGCTCAACCCAACAAGAGGAAAGAAGGTAGACTCTTCCAAGCACAAGGAGCTAGAAATGGTGAGAAGACGAACTTCTCGTTGAGTCTTCGCTACCTATAGCAGGAGAGTAGACTCGTCCAACCATGAGAAGCTAGACACAAAAAGCACGTGGAATACCCCATGCATCTTCGCCTCTCCTGGAAGGAGAGTAACCAAAACCCAAGGAGTGAGTACTCGTACGAGGTATATACATATGTATGCTTTGTCAAGAAGCCCGAACAAACTCATAAGGGGATCTCCGTCCCATAGCTCAACCCAAGAAAGAGTAGCCAACAGTCCCATAAGTAACACCATCGATGCCCAGCATCCTGAACGTCTGCCCCGAACTACAAGCCAAGGGGCTCAATCACCACACCTCGACACTATCCGCTTTGGGCGGCACTGACTCGCCCGCACAGTTTTAGGTCGCGTCACAAGGACGCGTCTCGGTGGGGGAAAGTGCTCCTCGCACTTGAGAGTTCTGGGGGAAACGTCAACCACAACTCGTAACTGCCCTGCAGTCGAGAGGTCTGCTCAAAGTCGATAGGCGACCCCCTGCCCAGCCCCGCTAGAGGATCCCTGAAAAGTCAACGGGTTCCCACTACGGGGATACCCGGAAAGTCGACGGGTGCTACACTGCCCAGTCCCGTGACAGGGTAATTCACTGGAGGGAGACCCGGCTAAAGTCGGTGACGGGACCACTGCCCAGCCCAGATGGAGGTAACCCAACATTGGGGACCACTACCCAGCCTAACTGGAGGTAAGCCCGGCATTGGGGACCAATGCCCAGCCCAGCTGGAGGTAAGACCGGCATCGGGGACCACTGCCCAGCCCAGCTGGAGGTAAGCCCGACATCGGGGACCACTGCCCAGCCCTGGTGGAGGTAAGCCTGACACTGCTCTGGCCATCCCTGCTGGATGGTACTGCTCGGTGAACACCACTGTACTGGCCATCCCTGCTAGATGGTAACCCACTGGCGAGCCCTGCTCGATAAAACCTCATCCCTGATGGAAACAACCTCAGCCCTGCTGGAAACAACCTCAACCCTACTGGAACTACCTCAGCCCTGCTAGAACAACCTCATCCTTGCTGGAAACAACCTCAACCCTACTGGAACAACCTCAGCCCTGTTGGAAACAACCTCCTGGGTAGAGGATCAGTGCCCGCGTAAAGTGTTGGTCACACCAAAACCACAAGCTCTACCAGGGAACATGGAGCAACGGGAGAAACTCCTCAAGCCTCACAAGGCGATCCCGCTCTAATCCACTGAGTCACTGTCGAAGCGGACCGAGACATCTCATCCCAGAATGTGGGGAAAACACCCACACTGTACGAACACCCGTAGTCGCAGACGGTGTCACAGTCCAGTGAAAGGGCACAGTATCGAAACCCCTCACAGCCGAAGAAGCAGAGGAACCAAACCATCTCTGCCGGCCAAACTATCGAGAACAAGGCCAGGGGGAGACTACTCAACCCTACTGGTCAGACAAAAGAGCACCAGGCCAGGGGAAACTCCACCCTACTGGTCAAACAGACAAGCACAAAGCTAGGGGAAAACTCCACCCTACTAGTCAAACAAACGAGCACAGAGGGACCCTCTACGTCGCGAGAGGTCAAAGTACGTAAAGAAGATCACGGCACGCACGTGGGTCCCACACAACATGTGGCCCCAAGTCAACCCCAACTGAGCGCACAAACATCCTCAGGTACAAACAATCACACGTACCTCCTAGCGCTCCCATATACTCCTGGAGTATACCTCATTCCATCCCAAAGGCTATCGTGCAAACGACACCCAGTGTCAACGCCAAGGCGTGACGTAAAAAATCCACCTCAAAGGCCCAGGCACGACCAACCACAACTTGTGAACCATTTTTTTCACTCTCCCAAGAGTGCGTGATCACACGCCAAGGGTCCTCTACAAACAAGGTAGGACGAACTGCCACCAGAGCACCTCTCTTGATCCACATTTAACAAGATCGCGCAAGAGGCTCCGAACAACCAAACGGATCGCACCGTTATGATCCTCGCGGAAAAACACGTGAGATCGACTACTTACTCGCCTCCAACGGATATCTGACGAAAAATTCACCAACACCGCCTCACGCCTGAACGGCGTCCCGTGATCCCGAGCCTCGGCCCCGAAAACAGTCGGGCGCATCGCACCATTACGATCCCCTCGGGAAAACACGTCAAAAGCACTACTCACTTGAGTGCCACAGATATCTGGAGAAAAAGTGCATCCCGGCGCACCGCACCCGAGCAGTGCCACGTGGGACCCGCATCCCAGTCTCGAAACTCAACGAATGGATCTCACCATTGCGATCCTCTCGAAAAAGCACACAAGATGGACTATCCACTTATCCAAAACGGTCGCCCGGTGATTAAGATAGAAAATCACCGTCGATGCCCAAATGACCCTCGTGGGGCCCGCACCATCGTGCGGAATTACAGTGGGTAGACTGCGCCAACGCGATGCCCTCGGAAAAACACCCAACATCGACTGCTCGCACACCCCGAACGGACGACCGAGGAAAAAGTCGCTAAAAGCTGCACGCAGCTCAAAAGACAAGTTGTGGGGCCCGCGCCTCAACTTCAGCCACAACGCCTGAAACCACCCTGGAAAGCTCCGCCTCGATGCCAGGGTCCCAACTCCACTGACGGCACTCAAAACGGACGTCGGACGCGTCCGCGCCGTTCAAAACAAGAATCCCTAAAGGAAACGACAAACCACTTGAAGACGCGTCGCGCCTCCGAGGCCCCTCGTTTTGGGAATTAAAAATTCCCCAAAACATCTAAAAAATACCGTCTCTTCAATACAGATCCACTGCCGCAGACGGCGCTCAAAATGAACACCCGTAGCGGAAATTACGGGTGTCCGAACACCGAGGGGGCAAGGCCCCTGGGGTTGGACCGGCCTGGACCGGCCGGTATGCCCGGCCTGGGCCGGCCCACGGCTTAGCCGCGTTGCCGGTCGCGGCCGCCGCATGAAGACCCGCGCGACATGGGTCTTTGTCGCCGGACAGGGGTCGCGCGACGCGACCTCGCGGTCTCCGCTCCCTGGCGACCGCCGCCTCGCCGGGCGCTCCGCCAGACGCCCGAGCCGACGCCCGAGCACCCCGCCGGACACCCGCTGCCGCGCCCCGCGGACACCCCGCCGGACACCCCTTCCGCACCCCGCGCTTCCACCGGACACCCGCAGACACCCCTCAGACACCCCGCTACCACGCCGTCCGCCCTCGCCGCGCCGTCCGCCCTCGCCGCCGCCGCTCGATCCCGCCGGAAACCGAAAACCCGCCAACTTTGGCGGATGATTGCGAACGCCTCCGATCTCCGATTCCAAATCCAAAATGAGCGCCAGAAAGAGAAAATTGTATACTACACATTCATGGTCTTCGTTCGAAAATCCGACAGAGTTTCAATACAATTAATCGAGTTTGAAGTAGGTGCGGTGAATGAAAACGCAAACGACAAATCCTACCTCGTGGGGCTACGCCCGAAGCTTCGTGACGATCCAGCGGCCACCACGCCTCGCCAGAGCTGTCTCACCGGAGTGTAGAAGGAGAGGGAGAGCTCCTCTGCTTCTGTCCATGTGAGGGAGAGGAAGAGGGTGTGGGTGACTTAAGCGTTTAAATAGAAAACGCTTAACCACCCGCCCGTCGGTCCGAACCCGAACTCCCGACGGGGTCGTGGTTAAGCCTCCCATAGGGTGAAAAACACCTCCCGAGCACAACGGTGGTCTCGGAATTTTAATCCGAGACCCTGTTCAAAAGTTATAAAATTTAACGTCCGAAGCCGCTAAATTACGAAAACGCCCCTGGGGCCATTTTTCACAAACGACCCGCGCCCATGAAACTTATACCCCTCCTAGGGTAAACGGAACATTCCGAACTCAACGGTGCCCTCGGTTTTTCAATCTGAGCCACCGTTTAATAGATACCTGCGTTTCACCATTAAACGAATTAATTTAATTTATTTAATCCGTTTAACGTTCCAGAAGCGAGCGAGGGTTCCAAACATCCTGCGCTGACAAGTTTTATGCCGTTCCTATTGTAAACACCCAATTACGGACCCATCCGTACACTCGGATCTTTGATCCGGATCACCGTTTAGGAGTTATCCAATTTATTTAGCATTTCCAGTGTGAACGCACTGAAAATTTAATTTCGGCCACTCCGGGGCTCAGAATCGCACTCCGTCTGAGGGCGCTGCTCCGGAATATCATCGAGAATATTCCAAAGTCTTTCATAGTAAAAACCTGGTTCTTACAATTTTAAATATAGAATATTTTTTATTTCATACATCTGATAAATTCTAATTCTAAATTAATTATGTATTTAAAATTTTTTCCATAAAATATTATTATTATTTGAAAATATCATACAATGGGTTGGAATTAGAAATTTATATTTTTAAATAATTAATGACACATAATAGACATCTATTTGGTAATTAAAATCGTTATATATGCTTATATGTTATTGTTATATATTAAAATCAACATTATATTCAGAAACCGTATTTTAAACTATTAATATTAAAAATAAAATTATTTAAAAAAATTCCCAAATATTTGAAACAAATAAATTGGATATTAATTCTCATTATTTATTTAGAAACATATATTTATAAATATAAAACAAACATTCCCTTATTATAACCATTTTTACTTTTGAAATGAAGGGTTTACATATAGTGATCCCCACAAATTTAATAGCAATAAAATTAATAATTTTTTTTTTCATTTTTTCCACTATTGTTTTATAGACAAGATACTAACATTATATATAATTTATGAAAATTAATTACAAAAATCATAGTGATTTATATTCTACTAACATTAAAATAAAAACTTTCTTGAAATACTTATAAAAGGAAGGAAACTAGTGTGGGTTCTTTTCCCTCCAAACAAAATTGGGTTCCCACATATAATTATAAATAATATGAGTTCTCAATAGATTATCTACGAGATGTGTTATATAAATATGAATAATCATATCTATTTGACTCATGATTACTATGTATTTTTCATAATAGAATAGTTCATATTCTGTTTTGAATTTTTTTTTTGATATGTAATTATGATAGATTTTCTATATTCATACTTAAAAATGATACATGGTAGATACAAGGATCTTTGGAGATATGAGGTTGGAGTAATTAGAAATAATTTAATGATATTGAAATGATATATGATCTTGAAATTACCTATGTATCTTGGGATATGATTCCCATTTGTCAAAATTACCTAGATCTGTTTCACCAGAGATATTAATAGATATATATTTTCTCCAATGAGAAAATATAGATCTCAATTTTTATTATAGGACTAACAATTTTTTCATATTTATTCAAAAATAATATTTTTCAAAATGGATGGAATCATACATTTCATTTCTCTAAAAATCTGAATAACTATTGTCTTCATATATCCACTAATTTCCAAATATGTTAGAGTCCACTGTATCAACCCATAAAGAGTATCATATAATTTCATTTAGATTCTAAAATGAAAATATTTCTTATATTATAACTCTATCAAAAAAATAAAAAAATGCCTAAATCCTTGGAAATTATTAAACAAGATCTCATCTTTTCCACAATATTTTGAATCATTCTCTTAGACTGACAATGTTTCTAAGGTTGATATGTATTTCTAAAGCTCATCCCATATTGAAACTCTTCCTGAATTCATATAAAAACTTGAAATAATCCATATATCACTGTCATATAAATTGGATATTAGTACTCTATGAATCATTACCACGTAAATTATATATATCTCATAGTGAGTTGTTCAAGGGTTATATCTTATTTTATGTCAAAAAAATTACCAACATGAAATGTAAACTGAGCGAAAAACAAATAGAATTGTGACCCTTAGTGATTCTAGGGAGTAATATAAAAAAACCATATACATGTTTTCATATTTCCATATAGTTATGGATAATGGTTCCATAATCCATTTAGGCTTCTATTACTCTATATTAACATGCTAACATATCAAGTATGGAGAAATTTATTATGAGATATCCATATTTAATATATGACACAATTTGTTTTACGTTAAATAAATATATTCCATTCATCGTGTTTTATGGATACTAAAGGATGATCTCTCTAAATAATCCATATGAATCTTCTTTAGTACTAGTAATGATGGTAAACATATCTAGTTCCAAAACCTACAATTCCATCTTTATCAATGTTGAACTCCTGAATATTTTCTACCTTTTTATGTAGCTCTAAATTATTTTTCTAATATTATATAATCTTTATAGTAATTAATGATTGAGAAGTAACATAAATAATATATGATTTATGTTTGTCCCATCATTAAATAATGATTGATACTCTACAAATCAATGTGTATTTTGTTATTTCCAATCCTCCTAAATCTTGGTTTTTTCTGCCGAGAGAACCATCCTACTTGTTCACCACACTATGAAGATAATATATTAAGATGTCAAAATATATTATTATATCAAACCGCATCCTTTGAGGAATGTTTAACAAACTCATCATGATGATATATTTTATGATCCTATGATTAGTTTATATATAATACTTCTCAGCATAATGTTAATATAAACAAATTTTAATTTCAAATATCACCACTGCTAATTCAAAATCTGGTGTTAGATAAGTTTTTTTTTAGTTTTTAATTTGGTGGGAGTCGTAAGAAAAACATTTTAATTTTTCATCTTCATGTATCTCATGCCTTTTAATGATGAATCACTATAAATTAGAATCCACTCATCAATACAAGGTAATGTAAGAATACGTGTAGTGACCATTCATTCTTTAATCCACTTAAATATTTCCATTAAAATATTTTTATCTAGAGAAACATGACACAATACTATGATAACTTGGTTAATGGGTTTTATATCTATGTAAAATGATTCAAAAATAATTACTAATATTTATTTATCTCATAAAAACTATAGAACTATGTTATAGTGGTTGATCTGGAAAAATTCTCAATGGACATGATATTTGGTGGATCAACACATATAACCTCAATTGGGATAAAATGTCCCATTAATTATAATTTTTGAGGCTCGATTAAATATTTTCCTATTTAGGTGTAATATTTCACCACCCTAGAGGTCTTAAACATTGTTCTTATTTGACCTCTATGCTCTTCCATTATATTTTCATATATTATGATGTCTCCAAAAAAATAAAAAAAAATTGATTCATGTAATATTTTATGACATTATTCATATGTTCCATAATGAAATTATATGAATTTTTGTCTCTATGAATTATCACAAAATTCATATCGAACACACATTTTTTATATGATATCATTTTAATACCCTCACTTTTCACACAAATTTTATTATACCTGGAGTGGTCGTTAATCATTTAAAATAATTGACCTAATTTATGTTTATTGATCATGCCATACATATGGGGAAAAATATTCTTTTTTATAATGAAATTACATGTCTTATAAAAATTGATGAATAGATGTATATTTTTATCCAACATATCTATAATAGGACTAATGTGTCCCATGTTAATGAACATGTGTCTATAAGATATTTTTTATGATTATCTTGTAATTGCTTATTGAATTTATCTAATTGAGTAAAATAAATTATATGACGAGTCTCTATTTTTTTAAAAGATACAAAAATATGTTTATTTTGGATCTAGACCTCATGTTATATGAGAATAAATGGAAATTCATTAGAAAATACATCAACATATTCTAGTATAATGGGAATTCTCTCACTTTTAAATTCCGCACTAATAATCTGAGTTAAGAAATCCTTATTTTTTGGTATTAAGACCCATGTTATATATTATTTTCGATGTATGTCACACCCATTTTTTTAGTCATCTTATTTATTTAATTTCTCTTGGAATCAGGTGATTTTGCGTAAGTGCGAGTGAGTCCCGGTTTAAAATATTAATGTTGGGATGAGTTTATGGTTTGGGATACTGTGCGAACAACGTACGTTTAAGACACGTGGTCTGCTTGGGTACGTGCATCCCACTTGCAGTCTGCTTGGGTACCGTATGGTGCACGAATACCGCACAGTCATCCAGTTTTAACGTTTTTCAGTTAGTGGTTGAGCGGATAAATAAATAAATAAATATATGTGTATATATGTTTATATATGTTTATATGTTTATATATGTTTATATGTGTATATATATATGTTTATTATTATTATTATTATTATTATTATTATTATTATTATCATCCTTGGTTTGAATATAATTTTTATTATAGGATAAAATGAAAAAAAGAAACCCTAAGCCTTAACTACCTGGCGCCCCCCCTTTCCCCCCTTACTGGCCACGAGCCACACCCCCTTCCCCCCTCTCTCGTCCGACACGCGATAGCCCCCTCGCACAGTTTTCTCCCTTCCCTCCCGCTCACCCTTCTCCTATGCTGGCCGCCCGCAGCGCCATCCTCAACAGCGGTGAATCCCTCTGTCGAACAAATCCAGCGCAACGGTTCCGACCTCCGCCTTGCGCACCTTCCCCGACCGAAGACCCCATGCACCTCTGTCTTCCTTCCGGACGACCACCACGCACCGTAGAACCCCCCTTACCTCTTGTCCAGCCTGCCGTACAAACTCCGGCAGCCCCCGTCGACCTCTGGAAGACCTCTCGGACCCCTCGTCGTAGGTGTAGAGCCCCTCTTTTTTCATCCTTTTAATTTTTGTGATGTTTCGGATAGGGTTACATGTTTTTTTATAGTCCAATTGTGATATTTGTTTTGGTCCAATTCTTGATTAGGACATATATGAGTTTGGTTGAAGTGCGGTAGGCTTTGCTCACAATCTTGGTGGTGTTTGGTATATATATCGAGGTTAGTGTTTATGCATTTAATTCATGTTTGATGAATCAATTTTCACTTTTAGTTAATATATAATGTTTAGTAATTAGTTTGCTTGGTGAGAAATTAGTTTTTATGTGCGTTTATTATGCGTTTGGTTTTTAAAGTGGCATGTTCATGTGAAACGTGGTGTGTCTTGGATGAAAACTTATATTGCATTGTTAATTGGTGTTTTGTGAATTGTGCAACTAGTTTATAAAATATTACTGGGTTGCAGATTCTATTTTGATATATTTTTGGGGTGTGTTTGGTCATAAAACTAGTTTTTGAATGAGTTTTGTTGGTAATGCCAAGTGTCACTTCCTGAAAGTTATTTTATAAACTTTTATGTATGGTTTATTAAATTATATTACTAGTGAAAAACATGTCTGGAAGGTGGTTTGGCATTGTTCCAAGGTGTATTTGGTTTTTAAAGAATGTGTTGAGTGATGTTTTTGGCATTTAATGTCATGCGAAATATTTTGAAAACTCTTTAATAAATTTTCTAGTGTTTTTTTAATCCGTGGGAATGGTCTTTAAATTTTTATTTATAAATTTTTAAAATACTTTATTAAATTATTATTAAGGAGGGAAATTTATCTTGTTTGAGTTGGGAAAAGTTTTCCAATTTTAAATTTCCTGCGGTTGTTGCAGCGTGACGTCAGTGAAAGTCAGTGACACTATGATTATCAGGTTGCGCGTGCTTATGCACAAGTGCGAAGCGAGTCGTGTCATCACGATCGAGAAGCCAGTCGAGGTATTTCCCCCAATGCACTTATCTTTAGACATAGAATTTATTATATTCTTAATGTTTTATTAATTTTATTAAATTGGAAATAATATAATATAATTAATTTATTATACGATTATTTTGTGCGAAAAGAGCCGTTTATTTTATACTGAACACTTGAAACATTTTCTTGGCGAGAAGACACCCAGTATTACAAGAATGACCATTTGGCCTTTAAACATAATCTAAGGAATTTCAAATTTAATTATAGTTTTAAAGATAAATGATTTCTTCTGAACAAGTGTTTCGAGTTTTCTCGAGAAATGGGGTTTTGCTTTAAAATTGGGGAAGGCCCGTTTCGCACTTTAATAAAATAAATTATTTTAGAAAACCCATTCAGGGGTGATCTTTGGTGTGCGTCGTTTGTACGAGCTGTATGTGATGTTTGTCCATCGTGACTAATTTATTTGCATTGTTGACTCACCCCTCTATTATTATATATGTTGACATGGGAACTTGACATAGTAAGTGAATCTTCTAAGAATGATTGCTGCACTAGTTTAGACCACGCACTAGCTAGTGGCCCCATAGCAGGGGAATACTGAGTTATTGCTGCTATAGGGATTGGGCCCCTCGGTTAGGCCATGCAGGGCTGTACCGGGTTGTAGTATGGGCATTATGACGTCATCGAGTTAGGGAATGCCTTCAGGATGAGTCAGATGTATAGTATGTTCTGGATTGTTCACGATCTCCTAGGTTCAACCCATGTTTTATTTAGTCTTTATTTGTGTGTGGTGCACGATTGAGAAGTCTAGATCGGTTTCTAGCTCATGTGTGCCATTTTTCCCATTTACCTTGGTGTGTGTTGTTTGTTATGAGTAGTTTTCCTTTTTTGATAATAACTAAAGTTTGGTTTACAAATTGTTTGCAAAAATGTTTTAAAATGAAATGCACCTGTTCCTTTCAAACATTAAAAATTGTTTTTAAATTATAAATGGAAATGGACTGATACTTATTTAGAAATGAAAGTGTGTTTAAAAACCCATATTTTGTACAATGTAGTTCAAACTTGGAATTAATGAATTCTTTATTTAATGGTATGTGCATTGGAGGTAGAATTAGTCGGGCCTACCTACTGAGTTTTAATACTCATGCCTATAGTGTTTTCCTATTTTTTGTTATATTGCAGGTTGAGTTGATCTTGTTTTCCGTGAACGAGACATGGTTGTGGTGTGGAGAGTGAATCTCGAGGTCACGAGGAGTTTTGGTTGAGACTAGGTTTGTGTGTCTCATTGGTCGTTCTTTCTTTTCAGGGTCATTTATTTTACTTTGTGTTCTTCCACTTTTCCTCTATTTTATTTATTTTTATTGGGTAAAATCATTTCCTCTTGTTTAGTCTTGATTCCTGGCACTAGTTGCCAACCTGTGGGGATCTGGAATGCCCCTCGGGCCATGTCATGGGCCGTCTCGGGTGACCGGTTCCGGGTCGACCCAGGCTGGTTCGTGACAAAATGGTATCAGAGGAGGCCCTTGATATTTGGGATGTCTGGTAGAAGGAGATTAGGATTTTTCGGGACTCAGGATGTAGGTTGCGGGTTGGTGCCTGATCGCCATCGCTCGTGACGAGACCTGAGTTACCATGGTTAGTCCGAGATTTGAGTCACTTTCCCTTGGTCGTTTCGGATTGAGGGATTACAATGGAGGCGAATCGGTTCACTTTGTGGCCTCATATGGAGTGGTGACCCATGTGGAGTCCCAGTGTCTGGTTTCAGGTCCTCTTAGTGTTATGCTCTACTTAGGGCATGGCTCACCACCATGTCGCTGAGTCAGACATATGCACTAGTTCCTCATTCTAGTGGGTTATTATTGCTTGTGTTTTGTTTCAGTCTCAGTTGATTTGAGTGTGTATTAAAAGTGAAATTGGTTTTTAAATGGAAAATTGTTTATTCCAAAATGTTTTCGAAATTAGTAAAGTGGGTTTTTAAAGAGAAATTGTATCGGTTTGGAAAAAATTTGGTATGGGTTTGGATTTGATAAGGAAAAGAAGTGTTTGAACCTTGGCACTACTTATGGAGGGTCACACATGCATGGGTATGTACGGAGAGTGCGTAGGAGAGCTTGTTCACAGATGATGTGAGTGAGATTGAATGAATGCACGTGGGATAGTTCATAAGGTTCCATATGTGATTTTCGAAAATTTTAATGGAATAATGGTTTTGGAATAGTGATTTCTCCTTGTGTTGTATATGTTTAGATTATGGGCCTATTTCCCTTAGCTTTTGTTGTTGCTTTGATTGAGTTTTGGCTTGATGCCGACTTCGATGGTGTTTTTCGTGTTGTTATGAGTATGCCACCCAGAAAGCCTCCCAATTTTGTCAATGAGTTATGCTCTGTTTTCAATTCCTTTTGTGTGTTGCTTGCTTATCGAGAGAGTCGAAGTATGTTAGAGGTAGTTGTATTGTTATGAAAGATAGTGTGTCTTCGGGTTGTTGGGAAATACCAGGGTAGTCAAGGTTCGTACCACCTTAGAGTTATTTGATAGTTCAGTTCAGGGTTAGTAAAGATGAAATGTCTCATCATCGTTAGAGTGTTGGGTGTGATTAACGATGGTAGAATTATATGAAGGTTCCCCACCTGGAAAGGAGTGCGGGCCGGTGGAACCTATCTCCATGGAACCATTCTCATCGGTACTGGCTTCTAGTTCGTCGGACCGCTCTCTTGTGCACCATCAGCATGGCCTGTCCGGACATTCTAAGTCGTCATGCTGCATTCCATTGAAAACGTATGACCATCATGATTGTATGAACCATCGAACAGAAGGAGGATTTAGGGACCAGAAGATAAAAATTCCTAACTATGAGGAAAGAGATGCTTTAGCCATTAGGGCCCCAGCCACAGGTCTCAAGGAGAAGCTCGCGCACAGTCAGATGTTGCCGAGGGTGTGTGGAACCTCGATCCAAGTAATGTTTTCAGATTTGGGAGGGAAATATCCAAAGTTTTCTTGTTCAATTCTTGTCATCATAGTAAGCTCGTCCTTTTTGGGGTTGCGCGATGATCTTGTTCTACTGTAATCCAAGTGTCCTCATTTTATCTTGGTGTAGTTTCAAAATCGTTCAGATTCGTTGAAAGGCGTCGGGTCCGTGACTAAAAAAACCCATTTTGATCTTGAGGATGGTATCTGCTGCGTACGTTAGGGGGTTGTTTGGTTCTATAAAATTAATGTGTGTCGTAAATTGGCTCTTTATTAGGCCGAACACCTCTCCATGGCTTTTTATTTATTGTGTTTGAGTTTTGTAGGGAATTCCTCCTTCCCGGTGTCTTTGTCTGCCAGTTTTTTCCCAGAATAGTTTTAATCCTAGAGGTGTAGTTGTTCTGTTAGTATTGAGAAGATGGGATGAGTTCAGTTTGGGGAGTTCCCGTGTTTCCCCCTCCCCTAGGTTGGTATGTTCGAGTTTCAAGGTCTCCGTGTTAGTATATTTATGTGGTGGGGAGAACCCTCCTGAGTTCTCCCCTCAACCTCAGACAATGATTGTACTCGAGTTTGTCAGGTGTGACTTGTGTTGGTAATGGTCACCCCGAGCCTCTCAGTTTCTTTTGGATTTTCATGGGCACGAACTTGAGTTATGATAACTATTGGCTTGGTGACTTTCTAGGGGAAGAAAGTGTTTGTGGTGGGGAGAATTGTCACACCCGTTTTTTTAGTCATTTTATTTATTTTATTTCTCTTGGCATCGGGTGATTTTGAGTAAGTACGGGTGATTCCCGGTGTAAAATTTTAATGTTGGGATGAGTTTATGGTTTGGGATACTACGCGAACAATGTACGTTTAAGACGCGCATTCTTCTTGGGTACGTCCATCCCACTTGAATTCCGCTTGGGTACCGTACGGTGCACGAATACCGCACGGTCATCCAGTTTTAACATTTTTAAGTTAGCGGTTGAGCAGATAAATAAATTAATATATATATATGTGTGTGTGTGTGTGTTTATATGTTTATATATGTTTATATTTATATATATATATGTTTATTATTATTATTATTATTATTATCCTTGGTTTGAATATAATTTTTATTATAGGATAAAATGAAAAAAATAAACCCTAATCCTAAACTACCCGGCACCGCCCTTTTCCCCCCTTACTGGCCACGGGCTGTACCCCCCCTTCCCCTTGCTCTCGTCCGACGCGCGATAGCCCCCTCCCCCAGTTTTCCCCCTTCTGTCCTGCTCGCCCTTCTCCTACGCTGGCCGCCTGCAGCGCCGCCCTCAACAACGGCGAATCCCTTGATTGAACAAATCCAGCACAGTGGTTCCGGCCTCCACCTTGCGCACCTTCCCCAGCCGAAGACCCCCTGCACCTTGGTCTTCCTTCCAGCAGACCGCCACACACTGGCGAACCCCCCTTAGTCCCTGTCCAGCCTGCCGTGAAAACTCCGGCAGCCCCCGTTGACCTCCGACAGACCATTCGGACCCCACACCTTATGTGCATAGTCCTTTTTTTTTCATCCTTTTAATTATTGTTGTGATTCAGTTCAGGTTCCATGTTTTCTATGGTCCAATTTTGATATTTTTTTGGTCGAATTATTGATTAGGACATATATGAGTTTGTTTGATGTGCGGTAGACTTTGCTCACAATCTTGGTGGTGTTTGGTATATATATCGAAGTTAGTGTTTATGTGTTTAATTCACGTTTGATGAATCAATTTTCTCTTTTATTTAATATATCATGTTTATTAATTAGTTTTCTTGGTGCGAAATTAGTTTTTATGTGTGTTTATTATGCATTTGGTTTGTAAAGTGGCATGTTCATGTGAAACGTGGTGTGTCTTGGATGAAAACTTATATTGCATTATTAATTGGTGTTTTGTGAATTGTGAAAATAGATTATAAAATATTACTGGGTTTCAGATTCTATTTTGATATATTTTTGGGGTGTGTTTGGTCATAAAACAGGTTTTTGAATGAGTTTTGTTGGTAAAGCCATGTGTCACTTCGTGAAAGTTATTTTATAAACTTTTATGTATGGTTGATTAAATTATATTAATAGTTCAAAACGTGTCTGGAAGGTGGTTTGGTGTTGCACCAAGGTGCATTTGGTTTTTAAAGAATGTTTTGAGTGATGTTTTTGGCATTTAAAGTCATGAGAAATATTTTGAAAACTCTTTAATAAATTTCCTAGTGTTTTGTTTATTCGTGGAAATGGTCTTTACAATTTTATTTATAAATTTTTAAAATGTTTTTTAAAATTATTATTAAGGATGGAAATTTATGTTGTTTGAGTTGGGTAAAGGTTTTCTATTTTAAATGTCCTGCGGTAGTTGTAGCGTGTCGTCAGCGAAAGTCCGTGACACTGCGATTATTAGGTTGTGCGTGCTTATGCACAAGTGCAAAGAGAGTCGTGTCGTCACGATCGATTGGAGAGTTGAGGTAGGTCCCCCACTACACTTATCTTTAGACATAGAATTTATTAATTTCTTGATGTTTGATTAATTTTAATAATTTTGAAATAATATAATATAATTAATTTCTTATACGATTATTTGGTGTGAAAAGAGCCATTTATTTTATACCAAACACTTGAAACATTTTCTTGGCAAGCGGACACCCAGTATTACAAGAATGCATGTTTGGCCTTTAAACATAATCAACGGAATTTCAAATGTACATCTAGTTTTAAAGATAAATGATTTCTTTTGAACATTTTTTTCGGGTTTTCTCGAGAAATGGGGTTTTGCTTTAAAATTGGTGAAGGCCCGTTTGGCACTTTAATAAAATAAATTATTTTGGAAAACCCATTCAGGGGTGATCTTTGGTGTGTGTCGTTTGTATGAGATATATGTGATGTTTGTGCATCATGACTAATTGATTGGAATTGTTGACTCACCCCTCTTTTATTATATGTGTTGAAATGGGAACCTGGCATAGTGAGTGAATCTTCTGAGAACGATTGCTGCACTAGTTTAGACCACGCACTGGCTAGTGGCCCCATAGCAGGGAAATACTGATTTATTGCTGCTATGGGGATTATGCCCCTCAGTTAGGCCATGCAGGGCTATACCGGGTAGTAGTATGGGTGTTATGATTTCATCAAGTAAGGGCATGCCTTTAGGATGAGTCAGAAGTATAGTATATTCCAGATTGTTCACAATCTCCTAGGTTCGAACCATGTTTTATTTAGTGTTTATTTGTGTGTGGCTCCCAATTGAGAAGTCTAGTTCGGTTGCTGGCTCGTGTGTGCCATTTTTCCCATTTCCCTTGGCGTGTGTTGTGTGTTATGAGTAGTTTTACTTTTTGGCTAATAACTAAAGTTTGGATTACTAATTGTTTGCAAAAATGTTTTAAAATTAAATGCACCTGTTCCTTTCAAACATTAAAATTTTTTTTTAAATTATAAAGGGAAATGGACTGATACATATTTAGAAATGAAAGTGTGTGTAAAAACCCATATTTTGTACAATGTAGTTCAAACATGGAATTAATGAATTCTTTATTTAATGGTATGTTCATTGGGAATAGAATTAGTCGGGCCTACCTACTGAGTTTTAATACTCACACCTATAGTGTTTTCCTATTTTTAGTTCTATTGTTGGTTGACTTGAACTTGTTCTCCGTGAGCGAGACTTGGTTGTGGCATGGAGAGTGACTCTCGAGGTCATGAGGAGTTTTGGTTGAGACGAGGTTAGTGTGTCTCATTGGTCGTTCTTTCTTTTCAGGCTCATTTATTTTACTTGTAATTCTTCCACTTTTTCACTATTTTATTTATTTTTATTGGGCAAAATTGTTCCCTCTTGTTTAGTCTTCATGCCCGGCACTTGTTTCCAACCCGTGGGGATTGGGAATGACCCTCGGGCCATGTCACATGCCAGATCGGGTGACCGGTTCAGGGTCGACCCAGCCTGGTTCATGAAAATGTAGCTTTAGGATCATCAATGAATTGAAACTTGATAACTAGGTGGTTATGGATATGAACAGATATTTCCCTTTCTCAACAATTGATTTGTTCATAATATAAATAAACCCATTCCATTATATATATTATGGAAACCTCAGCTGTATTGAGAATAATCAGATAAAATGGAAGTATCCCTCTAAGAATATTTATTAGAAAATATTCTTACAACATATTTATATTTATCATTCTAACATGTGTCATCATAGATATCTCAAAATTCAATGTTTCAGGTATTGATTCATAGTTATTTTTAATTTTTTTGATATTTAAATATGATGAAGAACTATAATAAAATAATGAATTCATGGTTCAATATTGGAGAATGCTTTTACCATTCACCACATTATTTCACACTTATGCATTAGTGATTTTATATTCCCTTAATTTTTACCTTTTAAAGAGTATATAGTTTCCCATTCTCTTAAGTAAATCCAGGGTTAGGGAATTAAACTTAATATTTCACGAAATCTTATAATTGAAATCATTAGAGTGTGAGGGGAGAAAAAGTGTGGTCCTTCTTCTCCTCAATTGTGTAATTAAAATTCTTTTAAGGATTAAAGTGTAATGATTATGGTTCCCTTGTATCATTAAATGTATATTTTTTATGGACTTTTACGAATATTTCTAAAGTATTTCATGATAAAGGTTTTACATGGGTTAATTTTAAACATTTAGTCAATTATATTTTTGTTTAGACCCACCGTGATAATCATACTTTATTTTCCATTCTACAAAAATATCGTGGTTCTAAAATTTCAATTTATTACATAAGAACATTTAAAAAATATTATTCATGAATAAAAACACTATTAATACTACTGAATTATGATTCATGGGTTTTAATAAACAACTGAATTAAGAAAATTTATTTTCATATTATCATATATATGAGGAAACATTTAATTGAAATCCTTTGATGTATGCATCATAATATCCAATATTCTCCAATTCCTATAGATTTAATAACTGTAATTCTCATTCAATAAATGTGAGAATGTTCTAATTGAAATATTTATTAAATAATATTCCCTTAAAACCCCCATGTATCATAGAATCAAATTCATTCATTTTCATTCCATTTTTAATTAAATTCAACCCTTATTTATCCTCACTATAAAATTATAGACATCATAATGAATTTTTTATTTTCCAAGTATGAAAGGATAGAAAATATATTTTCCATCAAATTAATAAATTTCACATCAATAAATACAACAAAAGGACAATTAAATGATAATGGATTGTGATTCATAATAGATTAAATTGAAATATAATCTCTTTAATGTGTATTATTGAGATTCACATTATTCATGTTATTATTCATAACATGATCGAGACATGTATACATTACCAAGATAATATGAAAATCAGTTCCTTTATCATTTTGAAAATCACAATTTTTTCCATTGTATGTATCAGTTTCTCATTTTTTATCTCTTTCTACCATATCCCTGATAGATGAAACCTTGAGTGAGTATATGTAAATAAATATACATATAGAGCATAAAATCATGATATGAGAATAAATAACATAAAAATAACATGTTCATTCTTCGACAAAAACTCTTATTTCAATCTTGGTTGTTATATATTTTTACCCTACTATAATTTAGTTAACCATAATATTTATGATTATAACCCAATCCTTCATAATGGTTAATAATAAAAATTTGAATTATGAAAATAATTTCTGTTAGGAATATAAAACAATATGAGAGGTAGGGGCCATTTAGTGTGAAATTGAATGATGAACAAGATATAAAAAACCAAATCATTTCATGGTTACTACCAATACATTAATAATTTCGAAAACCATGTCCAGTTATAGATTTCAAAAAAATGTGTTTTTCTATAAAAAATCACACCCCTTTCATTTATAAGGAATTGTATTTTCACCTATATGTAACCTAATCCTATCAGATTATATGAATCATTTCTTATATTTTCTCTAAAATAACAAATCAGTTACCATATAAAAAAAGAAAATTGTAAATTATTAAATACATAAATAAAATTTTCTTAAATTGGATTAATTATTACATACATAGTTATTCATATAACATAAGTAACTAATGGTCTGGGGTATATAGAACTAGAAACATAAAATAATTTATTCCATATATCTTGATAATTTCAACAAAATCAAAATCCACTCTTACATATTTCAACAATAATAATCCTTTTAATTCATTAATGAATAGAAAAAATATGAAGGGGATATGTCAATGGATCAATAAAGAATAACAAGATATATGCCATATTTTTTGTATCCTAAGGTTGAATAATAGCATGAATAAGAAAATTGAGATAATTAAGTAATATCTAACCATGAAATATGATATACACATATGGTTTCAAGTGATAACACATTAACCATGTCATGGTCAAATAAAGAAATTCTAAAAAAATGTGATCCATGAAATAGAGGATAAAAAGTGGCACAATAATAAGTTCATTGATTATATATCTCTTTGAACATGTCAAACCCAAAACCCATTCAATCATAAATTTGTGAGTAAATCTAAAATCCATTGTAATAGCCCTTTGTGAAGATAAAATCTTTTCAAATCATTCATATAATATTTATATCTCATAAGATAAATTATTTTACCACATTCATTGGATAGATTTAATGTCTCACCCATTTTAAAATCATTAAATGTGTTTGATACATGGAAATAACGAACACATTATAAATATAAAAAAATAAAGAAAATGAATTAAATAAAAATTTCAAATAATTATATAATGAATCAAAGGAAATAAAATTTTTATCTTAGAAAATATAAATGAAAATCATTCATTTTTCATTTGGAACACCATAAATAATTTGAGATTCATTAAACAGGAAAATATGTTTAGAAATAATATCTTTTAATATGAAATAAATTATCACAAAAAAACATGTAATAAAAAAATATAATGAAATAAGAATCATATCTTTATTATGTATGAGTTGGTGGACTAGAAAAAACTACATTGTACTTTATGATAAATATGTATTCATATATTTTAATATTTATAAATACCTTATCACATCTTGATTGTTCTTCTGTAGGAAAATAAATGTGATTGTGTCCTTAGACTAGATATTGCAATAAAGGGTCAAAATGTATCCCTTCTATGATGAAGACCGGCAACTTCCATAACACTATTCTTGAATATATGATATATTTCTAGATTATGTTATTTTAGAAAAATAAATAACATAGTCCATTAGGGGGGAGGAATCATTAAACGTTGAATCACCTTCCCATGGTGTGCACCCTTGGTAATATCCACAAGCATATTATGAGAACGATATGTGCCAGTAGGAAATCTAGATTTCAAACTATTGTTGGATTTCCCTATCTACATATGTGTGTATTGGTACATATACATTATGATTATTATTAATGTGTATTAAAACTAAACACATAGATATATTGACAAAAATTGTGATGAAAAACTTTTTGAAGTGAGGTAGGATATGTAGGGTGTGTTTCGAGTAATATTGCATTAATAGATAATACAAGAATGGTTTTTTCACATAAGTTCCATAACATATATTGATATATAATACATATATATTGAATTGATTCAACCTAAATAAAACCATGGACATTGTGAGGAATGGAAAAAAATTCAATTTTGGGATGTCATAGATATAATATTTGACCTCATGGGTTGATGACAATCGCATGAAGCCCACATGATTAAAGATATCGAGGCAAAGGGATTACATTACCCGATAAGAATTTGTAAAAGGTGACCAGAAATTGCTACATTAAATTATTTCTCTATGGTTCCCATGGTATGTTTTTATATTCTATCCATGGAATTTAGATAGTATATTCATAATGCCACTGAGAAACAAGAATATAGGGTCACACACAATGTGTGTCCTTGTATCTCTATTAAATATTCATTTATCCATGTATCTCAGTTGAATAATCATTTAACAAGTTGAATAATGTTCATTCCCGATTGAAATTTAGTAATTATTCAAGGATTAAATATCACATTTATTTCAACAATGGTTTTGCAAGAGAATATAAATTGTGAGAAATAATAAATTTTTTATTATTAATGTAGTGATATTTATTTAAGAAATAAATTGTCATTATTCAATGTAAAATAAATGTGGTGGAAGAAAAAAATATATAAAAATAAAAGTATACGCTGGGTATATAAATATATACATGCAATGTAATTTTTATGTGGATTTTTGAGAAATAATATTATTTAATTAACTTAATAATATTATTCATAATTCTATGGGGGAATTTTAGGTTATAATAATAGTGAAATGCTATTATTAGATATGGGGTCTCACTAAGAATTAAATAAAATAAATAAATACCTATATGTAATTATTTTATTTCATTTTTCAATGTATTATAAATCCCAATTACATTATTCTCATTAATATCATTCCATTTTATTTGGTTGTGAAAAAAATATATGGATAACTTTCTCAAGATAATAGAGATTTCATTTCTTCCATGAACGATCTCATCTTATAAGAGAGATCCTCCTCCATTGGATCAAGAAGGGAATTTTGGAAGAAACTCTCAAGACGATCAAAAGCGATCATGGCAAGAAAATGATATTCTATTCAAGAACCTATAGATCCTTTCATTTATTTCCATAGATACAAGAATAATGTGTGGATCACCACTACCAGAAGCCTACACATCGCTTATATGGAGAAATGATGGATCACCTTGGATTTTTATCGGAATCGTCAACTGAGAGATAATTCAATAAAGTTAATTATTATATTTAAATTAAATTTATTATAACCAACATATGAAGATCCTATCTATTTTTCTAATACATCCAACTTTTTTCATTCATCATTCTATTTCAAAGATCTTGTGTTTTATTATCATGAAAGATCTCAGATAAATCATTGTTAATGGTAAAATTAATGTTGGGTACAATCATCCACATTTTTCTACTACCCATGAACCTACAGGTGGTATCAATGCGGTCATATTTTTTATTATAATTTTTTTTATTTTATACACATTTAATTGTTTAGTTTTTTCAATTCATGTTAATAATTCTATAAATCTGAATCTCATGATATGTTCCTTCGATTTGGATTCTCATTCATTGAATAGAAACTATCATTTTAATTTTAATTTTGATTAAAATAAAATAGAGGACCTCATATGATTGTTCTAGAGGTTTCTGGTCATACAACACCAGAACACACAACATGTATTCATTAGTACATGATGTCTAGTAAAGGTTCAATGAATCGAGACTAGTCCGCCAAACCATGTTGTGTGATTAGATTTTCTCTTAGTCTTAATGACTCTATCTGTTAACCAAGAATAGGTGGAACAAGGTTTCCAGTTTACATGTTTTGTGGACCACTGTAAATCAGGTGAAGTCTATTTGGGTTAGGGTCAGACTGTGTATTCCATACTCGTCTTTCCCGAATGGAGACCATGTCACACTGATACTACAAGACATCTGGCCCACTAGTCAGGGCGTGCACATTGAAAATTTTCAATGTACGTCTAAATACTGTACCCTATGGTGTGTACTTTGGATGGATGGTGAATGATAGTACACACTGTGCTATAATAATTACATTATTTTTACTCTTCCATATTATAAAAATTTATAAAAATGTATTTTTATATTATAAAAATCCCCGAGTCGTGTACCATGGTGTGGGTGTAAAGCTGGAGAAAATCTTGGGATAATGGTTTTTATATGTTTTTTTAATTTAAAAATTGTGTAATGTTTATTTTACTCATTAGGTAGTTATGAAAGGGAATTCACTGGGTTTCCTACATGGTACATTTTACGTACAAATATAATTTTATATTAATTTTTTTTGTATAAAATTATGATTGATGAGAATCTTAAGGAAATTTAGAGAAGGGGTTAAGATAAAAATATTGATTAATTGAAGATAACAATTAATTAATTTGAGTGTGATTTATTTTAAACAATAACAAATAAATAATAGATTTCTTGTTTAATTTATGTGTATGTATCTTTGAATTTATGGGTGACCATGAGCTAGATCAGGACCTTTGTATGTGTATTATTTCATTTCATTTAATTTTTTAGTTTAATTTATTTATCCTATGAGCCTTCTCCTCGATAATATGGTGGGCCAACATGCCCAAATATTCTTTTATTTAAAATACAATTTTACCCCTTAACTATGTGTGATATAAAAGAAAATGTAATTGGTGGATCTCCCATACTAGTGGAGGCAGCTCATGTTATGAGGCACGAAAAAACCAATCCAAGGAGATATAGAGGTGGATAGGTGGTAAGCTATAATCACGAACACAAAATGATCATGGTGTTTTATCCCCTGTCTTTGGATTGTTTATCGACCGCTAGATAAAATGACCAATAAAGAAGATCTCATGATCATGCCATTTATTTTATTTCTGTCAGTTGCATGTATTATTTATTGTGGGTGTGTTTTCCGGATCACACAATTAATGAACTAAACATGCATGGGATATTGAACAAAAAAAGACTATATTATGTGTAAATATTATTTTATACATGGTTAATAACTTAGTTATATCCCACTTAATATTATCAAGCATGTATTAAAGAGAACAAAATATAAATTTAAGTATATGGGTAAAAAACCTCATAATATATTATGTTGGTATAACATTCCATAATATTGGTTAGAATTGAACAATAGTTCAATGTTTCTGACAAACCCAAGATTGGGTGCTTTCAATTATGAGGGAAATCAAATTTGCGCTTTTGGTTTGAAATGACATGGCTAACATATGGGGTTGAAATCCACAAAATGACTTTGTGTGACCAAAAGGAAATGGTTGAGAATGTCCAAAATATAATGATTTCAGGATTGGGGTGTCCACTCCGCCGATGAAGGAAATGTGGGTTAATTTAGTTTGTATTTGGAATTCCTACCTAAAAACATTCATGTTACTTGAACAACCCTAGTTTTGGTAATGCGAATGGAAACATGGATCCCTTCCACTAGAATATTTAGGAAACTGAATATTTCAATGAAAATGGTGAGGTCTATTGGATTTTGGTAAAATAGTGGGAGACTAATAAGTTCAAATTTATATATTTTTCACATTTTTTCATTATAAAGTCATAAATAATTTCTCTTATTAATTTCTATAAACAATAAAAAAATGAAATCAAACATAACATTTTGAACCATAGTTGAGAAGGAAAACATTCTCACATACACCAATTTCTAGGAGTGGCATTGTAATTTACATGTCATCCTTCTCTATGGGGGATAAATTGTATGTTTGGGAGGATCATGTTCCTATTGTGACTAGAAATGAGGCCAATGAGTATGAAATATTTCTATATATGAAACATTTAGTTGATTCCATGGATGTGAAAGGTTTCATGATATCAGTCATGTCTAATGATCTCTTGATGAAACATAAATACATGGACGTGTACAACCTGATGTCTCACCGTAAAGATCTCTATCAAGAGAATATCAGACAAGAGACATGTGATATCTCCAATGCCATGTTCACAACTATGCTTAGAGAGTCTATGTCTACTAGGCCTCATGTATTCAAGTATATTGACTATATTGAATGCCAAGACATCTTAGGTATTGTGTTCCTAGATGAGTTGCATACAGATCACATCCTATCATCACTACCCAAGTCATTCTATTGCATAATTTTCAACTAAAACATGACCAGTAATGTAAAGAGTCTATTAGAACTTCTAAACATGCTTATCAAGGTATATAAGGATATGGGGCATCACAAACCCGTAGTATTTACGGTGAATTAGAAGATAAATAAAAAGGAAAAGGTGCTGGGGGTTTATAAACCGTAAGATGCCCCTGAGCACTAAGAAGGAAAATATCCAGAGGTAGTGCAAGGAAGAGAAGTTTGCATGTTTTACATATGGGATTCTAGGAAATTAGAAGAGGAAAATCCCCAAAAATCATTGGGATGCTAAATGTTTTTTCTTTTTCTAGTGTAATATTTTCATTTCTACACATTGGGTATTATATAATGATTATGGGGCTCAATTCAATATTCAAATACAAGAACCAAATATATTTTGAATGATTTCTAAAGAATATGTTGATCTTTTTACTGCCAATGGAGTGAGGATTGCTACATGGGCCATTGGTGATTACCATCTCTAATTGCAAAAAGATATTTTTTTTTGGTTTTACAATAGAGTAATTATGTACCTAGTGTTACAAAACACATAATTTCATTCACATGTTTGGATATGGGAGGATTTATAATCATGTTTGGAAAATAGTGTTGTTTCTTTTATAGGAACAATGTATTTTATGGTGTGGTACATTTACATAATGGTTTGTATGTATAAATTTATGAAATCCTAGTATTGAAAATCGATTACGAAATAGAGTCACATGACTCATACAACACATAGTTATGGAATCATTATCTCAGTCATGTAAACAATAAGTGCTTGACAATGCTCTAAAAATATAGTTATTTATACTCTACTGAGCTAAAACCACTTGTTAGATATCATGTGTTTACAAGCGAAAATGACCAAGCCACCTTTAAATGGACAAGGTTAATGAGCCAAAATGCTTCTAGGATTTGTACACATGTATGTGTGTGGACCATTTCTAGTAGAAGCTATAGGTGGATATTATTACATCATTACATGTACTGATTATATGAGTAGATTTGGATATATCTACATAATGGGTTATAAGTTTGAGTCCTTTGAAAATTTTATGGAATTCTGAAATGAAGTATATAATAATCATAGTATTAACTTAAAGTGGCTTCGATCGGATCGTGGTGGAGAACATCTAAACCAAGGGTTCATCAACCTTTTACGAGAGTCTAGGATTCTATCTCAACTCCCTCCTCCTTATAAAACATAGTGGAATAGTTTTTTTGAATGGAGTAACCACACATTATTGGATGTTGTGAGGTCAATGACGTGTCATGAAGATCATCCATTATCATTTTGGGGATATGCATTACTACCTACAGTATACACCTAAAACTGAGCACCAAAGAAGCTGGAAAATTGAATTTCCTTCGAATTATAGAATCAAAATAACCCCATTTTGTCACACATATGTGTATGAATATGGAAGATGTTTTGTATGGCCTTACCAGGAAAAAAACTAGCACCCTGAGGGACGAGGTTTATCATTATAGGATATCCCATGGAAACGAATGTTTATTAGCTATATAACCCTCCAGACAAGAAAGTGACTGTCTCTAAACAATACATATTTCTTGAGTAGGAGAAAATCCTCAAAAAGTATAGTGGGAGGAAGATAGAGTTCTACTATGTTGATTATCAAGATACATAGGAGTTGGTATAGGAAAATGTTCCATAGGTCCTCATAGAAGATGTTCCATAAAAATAAGTACTGCGTAAAAACTCAAGAGAGGTAAGGGAACCAGAGAGATTTAGATTCCTAGTCACCGATGATGGTGAATCATTTTTGTTGGAAAATGATAAACCAATCTAGTACAAGAAATTATTAGAGATCTCATAAGATGAAAGATGAATTGAATCTAAGAATTTTGAGATAGATTCCTTGTATTATAACCATGTCTTGGTTCTAGTCGATGAGCCAATTAATGTATTGTCTATTGGTTGAAAATGAGTTTTCATGGGAAATATAGACATGGTAGGTCAAGTAAAAATGTATAAAGAATGGTTAGTGGCTAAAATATCTAGATAGTGTTATAGAATTGACTATGATGAAACCTTCTTATCAGTTTCAATGTTTAAATCCTTAATAATCATACTTTCCATAACAGCTTACCATGAATATGAGATTTGGAAATTGGATGTCAAAATTGTAATTCCATAATGGGAACCTTCAAGAATATGTCTATATGAATAAACCAGAAGGGTTGGTGGCACCCGGTGAAGTCAAACTATGTTTTATGTTTTAGAAATCCATTTATAGATTAATTCAAGAATCCACGTCATGGAACATTTGATTTGATGAAGCCATACGATAATTCTATTTCATTATGAATGAATATTTTCCATGTGTTTATAAGAGGATTAATGGAAATGAGGTAGTTATACTAGAATTATGTGTTGATGAAATAATACTTATTAGAAATAATATACTAGTCTTACAGTCGGTTTAGGACTGGTTGAACATGTTTTTCCCTTGAAGGACTGAGGTGTAATAGCTAACATTCTAGTGATCAAGATAATTCGTTATATATCCAAGAGGATTCTTAGACTATGTTAGGGTAAAAACATTGACCCTATAATATAGAGATTTAGTATGGAACAATCTAAGAGTGGATTGGTTATAGTGTCACATGGCTTAAATCTTTATAATATAATGTGTCCTCAAGAAAAATAAGAGAAAGATAGGATGGGTAAGATCACATAGTCTTCAGCTATAGTATCCATAATGTATTACATTTTATGTACCAAGATTGATGTTTCTTATGCACTAATCATGGCTGAAATACATAAAATAGATCTATGAGAACAACATCAGACTACTGTTAAGACTATCCTTATGTGTCTAAGAAGAGATAAGGATATGTTTATAGTGTATGGAGGAAATGAGGATCTTTCCATATTAGGTTATGTTGATGATAGTTTTCAAATAGATAAAAACAATTTGAATTCACAATATGGTTATGTTTTCTATCTCAATAGAGGAGCTATGTATTGGAAGTGTTCAAATAAGCATGTTGTTTCCAATTCGACCATAGAGTCCAAATATGTAAAGTATTCTGATGTAGCTAAAGATTCCATCTGGATTCAGATCATTGTTTAAGAGCTTGATTTGGATCCTCATAGTAATGAACATATCACATTGTATTATGATAATAATAGAGAAGTGGATATCAGAAAATATCCAAGGTCACATCAATTTTCAAATCCCATTTTTAAGAAGTATCACCTCTTGAATGATTTTTATAAAAGGGGAGAAGTTTCAGTGTGAAAAAATTACACAGAAAAGAATGTGGTGGACCCCATGACTAAAGGATTATCTCGACAGAAGCATGAATATTATTTGAGAGTGAGTGGGTTAATGGTTTTCAGTTGTTGGATCAAGTCCAAGTGGGAGTCTTTTGGAGTTGGTGGCCTAGAACAAACTACATTGTACTTTATGAAAAACTTGAATTAATGGATTTGAATATTAATAAATATATTATCACATTTTGATTTTTCTTTCGTGTGATAATGAATATGATACTTTAAAAAGGATAGTTGTTGCACTAAAGGTTCATAGATGATCTATACAATGATGGGGACCCAGAAGTGACATAAAACTATTATTGATTATATTTTCCTTATTTGGATGTTTTTATTTGAGGGATAAAAAAAATACATTCCATTAAGGCTGAGGACTAATAAAACATTGAGGTACCTTCTTATGTTGTGTCCCCATGGTAATATGAATTTGGATATTTTGAGAATGAGACTCGCAAGTAGGAAATACATATTTCATATTTTCATTGGATCTCCCTATCAGTGGATGAGTGTATTGGTTCCTAAACATTAATATTGTTATTAACGGCTATTAAAAATCATGCACTATGATATATTGTCGAAAACTATAATTCCACACCATTCGTAGTGAGGTAGGATATGTTGGGTGCATCACGAGTAATACTGCATTAATAGATAATGTGAGAAAGGATTTGTTACTTATGTTCTATAATAGAAGTTGATATCTTAGGCCCTTTGATGGAATTGATATGAACTAAATAAATCCATGGCCATGGTGATAAATGGGAAAGTTAAATTTTGGGAAGTCAAAGATAGAATTATTGAGAACATGGGTTGATGGAAATAAGATACAACTTGCTTGATTTGAGATATCGAGTTAATGGGTCTACATAACACTATAATCATTTGTAGAAGGTGACAAATCATTGTGGTGTTGAAATCATTCACACTGGGTGACTTGGTATGTTTCTAGATGCTAACCTTGAACATTAGCTGGGATCCACCTAATTCCACTCAGAAAGAGGCCTAGATGGTCTCACACTTTTTTTTTCAATGTAGCTAAGTTACATATTCCTTTATCAAGTTGTATAATGATTATTCATGATTGTGGTTTAATAAATTTTCAAGGATTTATGATCAAATTTATTTCTACATAGGTTATTCGAGAGAATATATTGTTGGTGAAATAATATATTTATTAGCGAGTAATATAGTGATATTTATTTAAAAAAATAAATAGTTATTATTCATAGCCTAATAAATATAGTGGAGTAAATAAGGAAAATGGAAATAGAAAATTACACGCAGTGTATATTAATATTTACATGCCATGTAGATTTTTTGGGGATTTTTGAGAAATAACATTTTTTATACAATTAAATAATATTAGGTGTAATTCATTGGGAACATGGAAAGTGATAATAATAGTAAAACACTATTATTAGATATGTGGTCGTACTAAGAATTAAATGAAATAAATAAATACCTATGGGTGGATATTTTATTTCATTAATCTATGTATTATAAATCCCAATTAAATTTTTCTCATTAATATATATCAAATATCTGCGTCTGTTCAAAATGGATCTGGAGAATGATCTGTATCCCAGAGAGAATTATATTCCTCTAAGAACACTCTCATGTTACGAGAGAGCCCCCCCTCTACTGAATCAAGGAAATGGCATTGAAAGTGACTATCAAGGAGATTGAAGAAGGACATCACAAGTAAAATAACATCTGCACTAGCACTAGGAGATCCCATCAGTGATGTCCAGAGATACATGGATCATGTGCAGATAACCTCTAGAGAAAGCCAACACTTGGATTCTGTGATGCAATGACGGATCACATTGGATGGTGATTCGAATCATCGATGGGTAAAATATTCCATCATGGTAATAATTTTATTTTCATTAATTTAATTATAAAAAACATATGTTCATACTCTCTATAGTTCAGGGATTTCCCCCTTTCCTTTTACTTCATCGTTATATTCCAAAGATCTTGCATTTTATTATCATGAAGGATCTCAGATTGATCGATGTTAATTTTATTATTTAAGTTGTGTACACCCATCCACGCGCTTCTGATGTTCCCATAACCTACATATTTTGTATACATTATTTTTCAATGATAATGAAAACCCAGTAAAGAATGTTTCATCTTGGGGAAATTGTGTATTTTATTTGTAATAGTTTCATTTATTAATCATTTTTTTTTAAATATATCTCTTTTTTTTGGAAAATGTAATTTAATTAAATTAATGGAAATAGAATTGGTTCAGAAATTATATTTTCTATTTATGGAAAAAATAAACCATCATTTATATAGTAATTCCTTAGAAATATTATTCTAAAAAATGAAAATTTATATTTCAAGGAAACATGTTTGAGTTATCAATTTTCTTGCAGTTTACATTAATATCCACACATTTTATTTGACATATAGTATCGCTAATATAATCATCTTAATTAACTCATCCATGAAATTATTCATTACACTTCCTTTTTAAAATTTCAACAGTAAAAAATACCTTCATTCATTACATTGGTTTACTCTTTATTCATAATTCAATAATAAAAATCTAGATAGATTTGAATTATGTTCATAAAAGAAGATTCAATCATCCTTATTATAAAAATTAATACAATTTAATACCCATTAAGGAAATTGTATGTGATTTTTATAAAGGATTATAATTATATTATACTATTACATGGTAGTTTTGGTGATATCTCATGAAAAGAAATCAGTAATGTTCTAGTTTTTAGTTATTTACTACTACTAACAGATTACTTTATAATGACCATCACAAATACGGTGATAAAAATAAAACTTATTATTTAAATATACTACTCATATATATTATATATACTTTCCCTCTATGAAGTAAGAACATCTGTTTTTTAAGGAAATAATAATAACATAATTTATTGATGTCGTAGTCCACCCAATGTGCGATTAACATTTCTATTTATTAATGAATGTGAGGTGGTATTTTGGATAATAAGTTATCATTTATGAATCAAAAATACATTATATAAATAATATTTATTAATAAATCCCTTCACTAAAATGATCTATTTGGGGTGCGAATGAAAAACATTAATCGTTGCTTCATGGATGAGGTCACACACACACACACACACACACACTGATAATGATTATTGTTTTTCACTAAAAAGGAGAGAATAAATTATTATTTTAACCATATTATTATAATTTCTCAACAAACTAATGGTTTTTATGATATTATTATACTTCAGTTATGGTTGGGTTATAAATAATATAACGATAATGAAACGCTATGGAAGATGTGATGCATGGGTTGAGACCTCAAACGTCCCCATGGTGAAGGCCTGATATTCAGATGAATTCAGATATTATTTGGTTTTTAATGGTACTGTGGTTTTTAAATGACATAAATGATATGAAATTTGGGTTTGTTTTAAGGGAAATTAAAAAATAGTACTACAGAATTTGAAGGATTCAACTCCCCACATTTTATATGTGAGAAATGAGACTTTTACATAGAAAGTAATGTTATGTTAGGAGAAAGAAATAAATGTCTTGATTTTTATGTGACTTAGGTGAAGTACGATTAGAAAGTCATGTACAAAGAAATTTTAACTTAAAAAATTATTCAAGGTATAAAGATCATGTTAATTTAAGAAAATTCGTTCCACTATATATTATTCATTTAATCCCTTACTACTTTTAATTATATATTAATCGTGTGAATTGTTTTATTTCAAAAACGGGAGTATTCCATTTTCAAAATAATTTATTCACATAATCGATACAATTTATTTATTTACCCAAATTCAATTTATAAATAAGATAAAATTAAATATAAATCTAAAACATATAGTTTGATGTATAATAATTTTTCTATAAATAAGTTAATTTTAGTCATTAAATGGTTAAAATATTATTTTACATTAATTAACCATTAAATGAGAATAATTTTTTTTTGTATTTTTTAAAAATTTATATTGTTGTCTAGAATTAAAATTTATTCATTTAGTCTTAAATACACAAAAATTTATAAAAATATTATTAATTAGAAATAATTATTTTACTAGTGTAATATACATTATTCTTGGTTAAATTGATAGTTATGACTGGGAATAATGTTTCCCGTATTATATAATTTTCCTACATTTTAAAAATTAAAAATAAATTTTCGTTTCATTTCATTAAAAATTACTTTAAAATACTAGTATATTTATAATAATATATAAAATATTTTATAAGTTCTAAAATATTAATTGTATGTTTTTAATTCAAAGATTATGTTTAACATATTTAATTATTAAAAAATCGACACAATTGTTTGTGAAAAAAGGTTTCCAATGTATTTGGTTATGAATATATATTAAAAGTAATAGTATTTTCTAATAAAATATTTTTCACTATTCAAGTAAAAATCAAATATTTTAGAAAAATCCCAAAATAGAAGATAAAATAATATGAAATAAAAAATCCATAAATGATGATAACTATATAAAATTGAAATTATAAAACATTTAAAATTAAATTTAATATAAAAACCATAAAATATTTTCTAGATACAAATATTTCTAAATATAAAATTTTGGGTTGTTTATTATTACCTTTTATATAGTTTTTATAATTTTGTAATTATGGGGATTCGAAATAATTTTAAATCTATATCAGTATTTGTTTTTGGTTTTTTATGTGTACTGCTTCACATTTAAGAAGCTCCTCAAACTGTATATAATTAAGGAAATATAATAAATTATATCATATGACATTTGAGTAGATCTGGATATGTTATAAATACATTAAAATTCAATAAAGGGATGTATAGTATAGGACGACGACTTCATTCAGTAGTGAACACATTGTTTCAGTGTTAGTGGTCAATTTAAAAATATGGACTGTACTACTATTTTATAGAAGTGTCAAATTTTAATATGTAATATCGCAGTTAATTCATAATTATATATATATAATAAAACATATTACTAAATTTCATTCTTTACAATTTTTATCATAGAATTTTTATTATTAGGGGATGCATGATAATTTAGTATTCGAAATATTTCCTGTATGCTATATTTTCAAATTGTGTTAAAATTTATTTTCAAATAATTTTTTTTGTAATTTACTTTTTAAATTAAATCTAAACAATAAATGATTTAGATTATGTTATTTAAAATTTTACAATCATATTTGTTGTTTAAAGAAATTATTTTATTTTTAAAATTTTACATAATTTTTGCGATGTTTACTATTTTGGGATAGAAAATGAAATTTAAATTGTTTATTATCATTTTTCGATTAATCTAAAATATTATACTTTTCCTTTTGATAGGGGTTTTTATGTTTTAAAAAATTTACATTGGAATTTGTTTTAGTTAAAAAATGATTTGTTTCTTTCAATTTATTTTGTTGTCGGTCCTTTAATCACTACTTAATAATGTTTTTGAATAATTAATCAATAATTGTTGAGGTAATTTATTTTATATAATGAATAATCATGTTATGTTTATTTAATTTAACATATATGGTGTATGTTTTCTGGTTTGATATATTTTTTCAAAATGGGTTTCATGAAGGTACAGTAATACATGGTGGAGGTTCTGGTGAACCCCTCATAATTATTGGTTTAAACAATATAATGACATGATATAATATGTTTGGAAAATAATGTTTTTAATATGGTTCTAAATTTTTAGGTAAACTAAAAAAATAAATATTTTTTGAAGTCACGAAAAAAGGTTGAATTTGGTTTTGTAAATAAATTTTTTGGGGAAACAATTTCATTCACATAATTATTGGTAACCCTAAATGGTTTAAGAAATAGTTAAATGGGTTTTTGTTGTGATATAGTGTTTATATCATGGATATTTAATAATATAGGTATGAAATTTTGTGAATTATATATTCTACTTATTTTAAAAATTAGTTGTAATTCTAATTGATTTTCAAATAGGAACATCATGTTCAATAGCTTATATGACAAAAAACATGTTGACTAGAATAAAATGATAAACCCTGAGGATATTTCATATATTTCATTTAAATAAAATAAATATATTCCATTGCATGTGATGAACATAAAATTGGGATTAATGGAAACACAATAAATTATTAAAATATTATTCTTTAAAATATGACAATTATAATGTAACCATTATGTTGATGGTATCAATATTAATAAAAAAATATGAAAATATATATTCTTTTTTCACATTTATAAAATAAATTTAATAGTTAGATATTTATTAATAAAAACACAATAACCATTTGAATTTTTTAGAAGCATATTTTAAAAATTTGTGTTTTTTCTTAAAGGTAGTTTATTTTTCAAATTTTCACATAATTTAAAAATAAACAATTTATTATTTTCCAAAATTTATAATATATTTTTTTAAAAATAAAATCTATAATTCATAAATTTTATTGTATAAATAGTTTAATTTTTTATGAAAATATTATTTTTTTTGGGAATATAGTTAAGAAGTATTGATTTTTATTGAAAACTACTTTTTTTTGCTAAAATTAGATAAAATGTTAAATTATATTTTAAATTTTTATCGAAGTAATTTTTTTTGAATTAATGGTAATTTTTATCTAAATAATTTACCTTAAATAAATTTTATATTGAATTTTTATATAATGGAATTATATACATAAGATAATTTTCCCGGGGGAAAACTACACTTCCGTCACGTAGTTGAATTATTTATTAATTTAATTATACATATTATTTGAATTTAATTTCAAAGAATGGAAGGTTTATTTATAATAATGATAATTTAAATTATATTATAAGTTTAACTTTATTTTTTCCATAATGATATGGTAAAAAATGAAAACTAATTACATAAATTAGGTAAAAATGGGTTTAACTTGTGTTAAACTATGTTTATAAGAGTTAAAAAGACATAAAACAAGTGAAAACCACCATTTTATTGACATTTTTCTACATTATATACTATTAAATTCTATAATGACCTTATTTTTTTGTGATAAAAATGTTTTTATCACTTTATTTTTTTAAATATTTCTTATCTCTCCTCTTCACCACTCATAAAAGTATACCACCTCTCAAACCCAATTTAAATATCCAAAACCATTTTTATCATTTAATAAATAAAATAACAAATTTATTACATCCTTAGTCACATTATATGTTCCTTTATTTACTATTAATCAATCTTATTATGGTTTTAGGAATAAACCTAATGAAGATCCACAGAGAAGAGGTGAATTTATTTATCCTGTCTATATGTTTCAATTGTTTTTCAACATCTAAAAAGTAATATTGAACTTAAATAATATAATAAAACCAATATAACCAATATAAATATATTTTATTATTTTAAAATTTTAACATAGACTTATCTATGCTTCCATCAAATGTGGAACGAATCAATCAATCATTTGTATGGCGGACTACTACCTCGCAAACAGATGTTATTTTTTTCATATCACGAGAATTAAATTATTGATATAATTTTGTATTTATGATTATTTATTATACATATGAAATTATTATAATTATTCACCTGTTATATCATGTATACCTTCTTACGTTCCTCTCTATGGTGGATATGATAATATTACTCATATGTAAAACATTATACCTTCTTACGAAGAGATACTGTTTTTTTAACTTATAATTTAAATTGATGGTGGTTGGGATAAATATAGTGTATATATGTTAAATTTAGTACCAAAATATACTTATTTAAATATAATATCATATAATACCTCTTTTCTTATAACCGTGTGGAAAATAATAATGACGCATTTCCGTGTGTCCATACTACCACCTCTACATAGCGATGTAAAATGATTTTCATTTTATTTCTAAATAGATTGTAATACAGATTTTTTATACTAATAAAAATTTTATATATAAAATAATAATGATTATTATATATATAATCAATATAAATTTTCCATTTGATCCATCCATTGAAAAAAATATGGAAACACCATTCTTGAGTAGGCAAGGCCAACCGTCTCCGTGAACAAGGTAATCAATTTTTGTCCTTAACCTTGTATATATTATTATAAATAAATTTATAATAAATTTAAATTTTATTTATATCCTTCATAATTTTTTTAAAATTATTTTATATTTACCAAAAAAATGGAATGAATTTTTTGAACCCCAACATACTTGAGAAATGAATAAATTATCACCCAAAACAATGATTTTAGAAAATAATTTTTATTAAACGAGTGATAATATAATATAGGTGAATCATATGTTGTATGAGATATATGACTATAGTTTGGTAATATCTTTACAATGAACCGATATATATTATATAGTAGGTTCTAATTGAAATGAATGACATCAAACTATACTAAAGTATTTCATTTACCACATTTACATTCAAGGGAAAATTTTCTTATTCACCACTTATTTCAACATGTGTCTTATAAAAAAAAACTTTTTATACATCTTATAATGTTTATATATATTAATGTTATTATGTTTTTTAAATTTATTCCACTAATGGGATATATTTTTCAAATAATACCAAAATTGTAAGGGTGTATATCACAATATCATCACCATCTGGGATTTTTTATGATTATCTATCCCATGGGTGAATTATTTGATATGTTTAAAACGAAATAAAATTTCTTCTCCTCTAGTTATTTATATAAATTCATGTAATATTACTATTTTCCCAAATTTTGTACTTAAAATAAATGACATTTGATATAATGAAATTTGACTTTATTTCTCTATTCGGTCAATAATATATTCTTCCAAAACCTTGTTTTTAAACAGTTGTTTAAAAAAATGTTTCTATGTAATAAGATTTATTTACAAAAAAAATATTTGAATATTTTTTTGTCTTTTAATAAATATTTGAAAATTATTTTCATGTAATTTTCTAAGAAATTGTCTTTTGGATTTTAAATAAATTGTGAATTTAATAATTTTTTTTAACAAAAAATGAATATAATGAAATTTGGAAATTATGAGCACTCAATTTTTTTATAAAATTCATTATTATTTTCAAAAGATATTTTGGAAAAATATTTTTTTGAAATATTTTTTGGAACAATATTTTTAAAAATATTTTCAATGTAAGGTGTTTATTTTCCACAAGAATGTTTATAACTTCATTTTTTTTGAATTTTGATTTTTAAATAGTAGAAACCCTTAAATATACATATAATAAACTTGGGATCTATTGTCGTGATAGAATAATAATTATTTATCCAAATATTTTATCATCAGATTGAAAGGGGATATACATGTTTTATATCATTAATATTACATTTGATCATTTATTAATATTTTTATAGATTGAGGTAATTGTTACAACTTTGTATTCCCAATTTTTAAATTGAATGTTTATTTATTATGTCATTCTAGTTTCATATGTGAAATTTATATGACATAATATGTGATTATATGGGCCTTCCAAATCACTTTAATACATTGGTACCTCTCATGAGAAAAACTATTTGGGGATTCTGGATGATGACTTACCAATTATGTAAGATGTATTAGAATAAGGCCCTGATGTCATGGTTATGATGTTCAGAATTAATTTTTTTCATTATTAGAGTATTTTTTTATGATACACATGATTATTAGATTTTTTTTGTATATATTGTTATAATTCATGATCATGTGATTATTTATATATTATTATTTTTTTATTATTTATTCATTCAATATTATTTTGAACCAATTTCTTTCCGAACATGTGTTTCGATTGTTTTCTATTTGATATTTATTATTAAAATTTATTCATGATAGATTTTGATGTTTTCATACCCTTAATAAGTATATAAGGCAACCACATTGTTATATTTTAATCTGAGTTATGGCAGGATTTTTATTATGATTGAATTTTATTGTTATGAACTAGAAAATAATAATGAAATTGATAAAAACAAAATTTTATTTCATGTATTCATTTGTAAAAATAGAATTAAGAATGTATGTAGTTTACCAAGACATCTATACTTGATGGTCCATCAGGAATCAATTCCTTTTATCTTATGAATTTGTAATAATGAGACCCCTATATCTAAATTTTTTTTTTGGTATCAATAGAATGGTTATCAAAGAAGTCTCATATAAACCATGAAAACTAGATTATGGATGAAAATTAATTAAGGGACATAACCCTGTGATATCAACTATGTATAATTATATATGAAAAACCTATATGTTTGATGATATCTATATTATGTGGTTTATACTTAAAAATAATCAAATTAATTAAAATAAAAGTGGACGTGATTGTTTAATAAATGTACCTAGATGTCATAAAATCAAAAAAGGATCATTGGGATTGACTCAAGAATTACTTGGTAAAAAAATGGGCCCTACTATATGACTATTGTTTACTCCCAGGTGAAATTATTTTGATATATTACATTTTCATTATAAACCATTATGAAGGATTTAAATTGATAAAGACCTTGAAAACCCTATAATTAAAGCTAAGTAATATTATATTGAAAATACTCTTTCTTTGTTTATCCATACCATAATTTAATTTTTCATTATTATGTGGTCACTCACTATGATTATTATATTACACACTATAAATTTTGGTTTTATGTAATGGATGGATCCAGAATGTACCGGGTTATGATTTAGTGTAATAAGATACTTGTTGATAAGAAACCCAATTTTATAACCAAATTTTCTCATATATATTGTTATTATTCAAAATAAATTCTCAAAATATATGATTATAAACATCAAACTAAATAAAAATTCAAACTAACCACTGAGTATATTGATAGAGTTCGATCAGAGCTTGGGTGGTGGAGACCATTGAGGAAATAAGATAATGTATCCTATTCATCGATAATATATGAATTTAAAAACCAATAAGTATCGTAGTGTAATAGAAAAATGTTATGGGTATAAAAAATAAGGAAAAAAAATAATTATATTCTAATGAAAAATGAAATTTCCAATTAATTCAATGGATAAAAATAATAATCGCCCAAACATATCAATGATTATTAAATGTTTTAATTGTGGAGTGTGTGGAATTCTTAAATTTATTTACTAAGGAGAAATATTTGGAAATGAATCATAAACTGTGTAGGTGTAATGGTTACACAGTTGATGATTAAAATGATTCAAATAAAATATAAAATGAATGAGGTGGTGAGGAATGATCTGATGATTAATATTTAACAGATTATTAAACAAGTTAAATGGTTAAAAGTTTTCTGTATTTTAATTAAATATTTTTATTAATGAAATATTTTATCAATGATATTCTATTTATAAGAATCCTAAAATGTCTGTGGATTTTTTTGTTATGAATTTTCTATAATGATTTAAGACATGTTGAATGGTACCAAAATAAACGATTTTGTGGAATTATTATGTTTTATGAAAACAAATGATATAATAAATATAACCCTAAAAATTTTATGTTCGATGATATAATAATGATAAATATATTATTATGGGGTACTATTGGTGGAATTGAAATAGGTTACCGATTTGACGGTTTATGTTTTCATTGTTTCAATTTAATCTATAGTTGTATTTATTGGATTTATTTAGAAATATGAAATATTTTTTTTGAAAAAATGTATGATTTTTTAAGATTTTATTGTGATTATAGTAATAACATATTTGGTATGTTAAATTAATATGTTATTTATATTATCTTGGAAATATAATGTTATTTTGATTTTGTAAATTTAGTTACCATACATCAATATTTACCAAATAATGATTTTGTTCAGGAATATTTTTTTTATAGAAACTACATTTGAAATGAATTATATTGAACTATGGATATTATTATTGACGTTTGGATCTTAATTTATTATATAATGTGACTCTTTATAACCATTTTGGTTTTGTAATATATTGAAGGATATATAGAATGACTTTCCAATCTTATATGATATTTAAGAAATTTTAAATGTTATCTTTACTACATTTAAAATAAAAAATCATCTTTTACATTAATATATATGGGTCAAAAAAGAATTATAAATGATCCTAAAATAACTGAATGATAAAATTTTCCTTTTCAAATTGAAATATAAAATTTAATTTTATATCATAATTTTATTATTCATTATAGTAAATTAAACCCTCATCTTTAACAAATGCATCGTGAACAATAAACAACATCATATTATAATAAATTTAATAATATTTTTATTTATTTATGACCGATAACTTCTTCTTGATCATTCACATTATTTTGTTCAAAGAACTCAATCATTGTCCATAATTATTTACAATTTTTATCTCTGTCCATATATTTAGTTTACACAAATGTCATACAATTTAAAAACCCATAATGTGTTATATATGATGACCTTCATAATTTAATTTCACGATTATAAATATGTTTTTAACCTTTTTAACAATACGGGATTCCAGTAATGGTAATTTCAAAGGTCAAACTGTTGATTACGATGACCAATATAATATTGCAAATAAGATTTTTATTCAAGTTGGTAGAATGTGACGCCATGACATTTTTAATGTGTATCATCACATTTGATATCATATAAAACATGAAACACTTTAATACATTGAAATATATTTATTTTCAAATAAATTCATCCTCTTCAATACTTCGTGATGCACATAAAAATGGGTTCAATGGAAACATGATACTCTATTAAAATGATATTTAATAAAATGTGACAATTGTAATCTATCTATGATGGTTAATTTTATGGATATGTATAAAAAAATTATGAAAAATATATGGTTTAATGATTTATAAAATAAATTCAATGGTTACATATTTATTAGAACAAAAATTTTAATAATTTGACATATAAAATATCATTTCAGAAAAACTGTATTTTTAATGGCTGTTTTAGTTGTTCTTTCAACACATAATTTAAAATTATGTTTCAAAATTTTATAAAACATATTCGAAATATAAAATTCATTTTTATTCTATAATTTAATATTATATTTTGATAAAATTTTAATATATTTTAAAAAAGATTAATTTTATAATAAATTTTGGTGAATAAAAATTTAATTTCAAAAACCATATTTTAATATAAATTCATTAAAAATTGAAATTTAATTTTAAAATGGTTTAAATATTAAATAATATTAGTAATATTAACATTTAAATAAAATTTTTTATTGGAAGTTATATTATAATTTATTTTTTGTAATGTAAGCATTTAATACTTATGATAAAATTCCCTTTAGAAAAAGCCTCATTCAATGTTTCTGTGGAATAATATTAAATTGAATTATGAGACATATATTGATTGAATTTTGAAATATGGATCCAATATTTTGAATCATTATAAAAAATAATATCCCATAATATCAAATTAATTTTCCAAAATAACCAATAATTAAATTTGTAGAAAATAATAATTCTGATCATGGTTAAAAATGGGTTTAGAGGAGGAAAAAAAAGATAAGGTTTAGCATTGAACTATAATAAATAAAACAAATATTTTATAGAAATATGACATCTCCAAAAAATATAAGGATTTATAGGAGACCATTATGTGGGTTTTAGGCATGATAAAAACATGGAAATCACTTTATGATTTCAAACTATTCAATGTTTTTCCTCTCCCCCACTTCTAAAAGGTTAACCCTATCCTCCCCTATTTTCAAATCCAAAACCGTTTCAAATAAAATAAACTTCCAAATAGCATAAATATTTCCCTACCCACTTAAACGAGTCCATATTTTTAATTGAAAACCCTCCAATAAGGGCTTTAGTTATACACCTAAAGAGGATCTCGAAAGAAGAATTAAATATTTTAAAAATGTGTATTTTTATTGTTTCTTCTTCCACCCCCTTAAATTAAATTTCAAAAATGATAATAAAAAGAAAATAATATAAAATAAATCATATGGTTTATTATGTTATTGGAATAACCCATATACATACCCACTAATTACAAATGGGAATGAAAATTGGAGATTGTGTGTGTAGAAGACTACCGCCTCATAAACAAATGTAATTGTTTTTCCATCTCCAGCATCTATGGAAATATATAATGAATGATTTAAAATTTAAAATTTATATTTAAGAAATTATAATAATTCTATTATTATGATAATACATATACCTTCTTACATTTTATTTTTTTGTGAATATGATAAATATGCTCACGTGTATGACATACTCCTCCTCTCAGAGTGATGTGATTTGATTTTATTTATTCAAGGTTACATAAATGGTAATATGGTTAAAAATGAGGAATATATATTTTTTTATTTATTATATTTTTATGAAATATAATATCATTTATAAGTTCTTACATTCCAATATTCTTCAATGAAAAAATGTCACTCATGCATATGTATGGACCACCACCTCAACATAGAGATGTCAAATATTATTCATTTCATTGTTACATAGATATTTATAAGGTTGTATTTGAAAAATGTAAATAATATATATAATAATAGTGATTATTTAATCTTTAAATAAAACTTATATTCCTTTTATTACTTCTTTCAGAAATAAAATAGTATAAATATTCATGCACATGAATGGCATACTTTCTCTATGAATGGTTTAATCTAAATTCTGTATTTATTATTTTTAGATTACCATCAATACATAATTTATGAATAAATATGATACTAATTTCATTCAAATAAATTTTATGATACTGTATCCTTGATCAAGGTGACAAGAATGAAATTATCGAACCCAAAAATAAATGAGAATGAAGCAATTAAAACCCAAAATAGTGATTTTAACAATGAATTGTAGATAAATGCTTGACCAAATACATTATATAAATATAATATTAGTTTATATATTTTTTTATTCATATTTTATATATTTATACTAAACAAATATTTATTATATCTTATGATTGATCTTGTATGATGGTAGTCATACCTCTAGTCTGAGTTTCACATCTCACTTTTACTTTCATGGGTCATATTCCATATTCACTTGTTATTCATTTTTTTGTGTATATAATATCTATTTTGATATATTATGTCATGAATATATTTATTTACATTTTATTTAATGTTTTATTTGATGTTATTTCTCTAATTTGGCATAGGATTTAACAACTTCCAATTGAGAGGTGGTACATTTCACAATATTGTCTTTTATTCTGCATTGTTTCTGATTAAATCACATTTGAGAACATATTATTAAATAAATATATTTTATCCTACTCAAGTTATTCATAAAATATTTCAAGTAATATTTCTAACACCTCGAGATTTTGGAAAATATTTTATCAAATAAATTTAAAATTTTCAATAATTTTCATTACATGCAACACCAAGATTATCTTGTGTTGCATGGAAACAAGATTATTTCTTGTGTTACACATTTTTTCTCATAGATTATATTTATAATGGATAAAGGGGGATTATCTTTATGTTTTTCTATTAATTAATTCCCTTTCATTCAAATTTATCCCCATGAACTTGGTTTGGGTCTCAATCAACTCAATATTATTGTCCAAACTCTCCTCATGTGTAGTAGTAATAATAGAGAGGGATGTACCATGTATTAGAAAGGTTTTTTTAAAAAATAATTCCTGATGAATCTTGTCTGTCATATGTGATATATATTCTTTACTATTAAAATATGACTAAAATAATTTAGCTCAAATTGAGAGATTTTTTCTCATGACAATAACTGAAATACTTCCACATCTTCTATCTCTAACCAAATGTCCTCTAATCCGACTCCAACTGTTAGAGTAATTAAAATACCCACTATAGAATATATTGATTTTAGTATCTGATAAGATCATTAACATTTTATGTATCTTAAACAACCACTGGATATGTTTATTATCCATTTTAAAATATTTCAGATAAATTTTTTATGATCAGTTGACCCAATGAAACAATTCTTGGGCTGATTCTTTCTTCTACTAATGTAATAAACCCACATATATCTATGAAAGTGGTTAATGAAAAGTCTTAAATTTTATTATTAAGAAAAAATAAATTGACAATATGAATTATATTTTACTTCATGGATGAGTTGTATTTAATTGAGAACCCAATTTACATTCAACTATGTTCTTTATTATTGTGTGTTTCCATTAATGGTAACACTTTATGTTACAATATTATTTATTAATGGAAAAGGTTTTTTTTCTCAATACATTGGTTCTGTTCCAATAAGCATGCATGCAACACATTTTCATTTTTAACATCAATCATCAAACACATCACTTATATATCACGAATTCATGTTATCACTTGCATTTATATTTAAAGGATCATAAAATTATATCAAATAAGTTATTTTTATACAATATCCATGTATTTTTTACTAATTCATGTGTATGGGTTCACTAGATGTATTATAAAGGTAAATCAAGAAACCAAAGTGTACATTCATAATGAAAATATCATCTTTTTTAGATAATATGTTTATATAAAATGAATTTTTATTTTATAAAACATCTTCACAGAATTCAGGTATACACAAATTCTTGGTTCTTCATGAAATCCCAGAGTAATATGCATGAGGGTATCACACACCCACATTGCTTTGTGGAGCTCAATTACTTTTTAATATACTCAAGAGTTCTTTGAAAATATTAAATTCACTTAATATCATTCTATATTATGCATGAAAAAGTCGATAATTTGGGATTATCTATTTTTAACCCATAAGAACATGATGGATAACTTTAAAGGGATATCCTGCATGATGAATTGAATTATCTCATCGATCATTACTATCCCCATATAGAGGTATAGTTCCGATTATTTAATCATAAAATGGACATTACAAGGATATCATCTAAAATCCTAAAAGTATACCATGTCACATATCTTATAATGCCACTGATGAATCATTTTGTATCAAATATTCAGAATTATGAAAAGTGTATTTAGAAATTATAAAGGTTTGTTTTAGAGAATATGGAAAAATTACTTTTCATACTCATTTTGTAGGTAGTATTAAAAGATTAAATTATTATAAAATTACCCTTTTGGTGAAATATAAATGGTTAATATGATCGGATTTTTACAATCAAAATCCAGGGTTATATAAATTACTATCAGGGAAATCAGAAATTTATTTTCAATGAATTTTAGGAAATTTGATTTACACAATAAGAAAAAGGTTTTTAATCAAATTATTCTTAATGGGATGGGGTGTTGAGGTGCTGAAAAAAATTGTTTTGAATGATGGAAAATGTGTATTTAGATGATTTTTATGGTATCTATTAAAAATATTTGTGTAACTAAAAATAGAAGTTTATTGAAAGTGTTAAAGCACTAGGTAGTACCATTTTTCATTCAAAATTATATTATTATGGTTAGAACATTGGTATTCTATTAGGCTCTCACACGTAAGGATTTGTGTGGAATATGGATGGATGATAAGTGCCTTAGATAGAATTAGTTGATATGTTCTTAGATTGGCATATGGATATGCATGTGAGTTAGAATCTAAGTAATAACATTAGTGAGTGTGAACCCCACCATGTCTATTTTCATTCAAAACCATATTCAAGATGAATATTTTTATGTTTCATAGCCAATGGTTCTGTGACTTTTTTTATGCGTTATCCATTATGTGTTATGAGTTTGTATTATTTTTGGTAATATAGTTTTGAAGTTGAGTTTAGTAGGCTTCTAGATATGTTTTTGGAGTATTTTAATATGTTTCCCTTATAGTGATATATATTTGAGGTGATTTATTACAATGATATTTTTCTATTCAGGCTTTTGGACTTCTTTTTTCCCATTTTCCCCCTTAGATATTAGATGGATGTTTTTTGTGCATCTATGTGTGATTAACTATTATCAAGATTACTAGTTGATCAACCTATAGATTTTTTCTGTTTTTTTTTGCAAATAAAATACAACAATTAGGAGTATAACCAAACCTATTTTATAGAGTAGAGATTATTTGTATTTATTTAAAGGACTTTCTTGTTATAATGTTTCATTTTTTGTTACACATTTATTTTTGGATGTTCATTTTTTCTATAATATAAGGGTGTGTGATGGATATATTAAGAACTAATTTATTAATGAATGTATGTATTTCCATTGTAATCTCTAAACAATTATATTCTTTTTATTGATGTGTTTTCCCGCTACTCTTGTTCTTCCTGCACCTCATTCAGAGTGAGTGATAATGGTGTTTTGTATCCTTTATGTCCTTGTGAGGGTAAAGGTTCTTTGTTGAGAAATTAGGTTTTATGGTGTGTTATAATATTATTTTTATACCAACAGAGTTAGGTGGATAGTTTTAGAAACAAAGTAAGGAGTCAAATTTGGGGATTAGAATCTCTTATAATTGAGGCATTGGATACATCCAACATCTTGTATTTAACAGAAGGACTCAAAGAGAAGCTGGAATGTGTTTAGTAATTCAAGGGGTTTAGATATTTCAGATCAACTCATGAATACTCAAATAAATTGAGTCAGTTTTAGTATACTAATTGTGGAATCTATTTCAATTTAAATTTACACTTCTTAAAAGATAATTATAAAAAAAATACCACATTCATTTCTGATGATTTTTACTTCCTGGAAGCATGTTTATGATTAGAATTTTTTTACGTGGATGGAATATGTGAATTGGGTGTGGTAATGTTTTTTTTCATCTTAAGGTGATTAGTTGTGGGTAAGATTTTATTTAGATAACTCTCATTTTCTTTGGTCCCCTTTTATCCCCTACAAATACATGGTGGGGTTCATCTAGGAGAGTACCTTATTGGGTTTATTAATTATGAGGAGGCCAAAGTAGGTGTCATGAGATTTATCCTAGAATAAAATGATGTTAGTTCATTTATAATGGATTTGAGTCCATTTGGGCATCCCTATATATGTAATAAAGATTAGTTTCTATTGTTGGCTTCATACTGAGTAGTTCCACTTGGGGTAGTTGGCTCTGATTTTTTCACATTGGTTAATGTTGTGATCATAAAGTGTAAATACTGGTGTTTTTTCATAAGAAATGTTTTTTGGGATAATTGGATCGTTTTCGGTACAATGTTTGATTTTGATTGGGTGGTGATTGAGATGTTATATATTTGAGAGGGAGAACACTTCAATTGTTATAATCCTTAGTATTGAACGATCAACTGTAAATTTTTGGGATTTATAGGGGTATAAATTATTAATGGTGTGTAGAATATTCAGACCCAGTTTTTTATAATAATCATTTGTTTTGTTTCTGTTAGGTCCACAAGACTGAATACCCTGAGAGTGGGGGTGAATCAGGGTATGACTAATTTAAAATTAAAGCCCGTTTTGATCTTGTTTCACTGTTAAGAAAAACACTCTTTTCTCTTTTCCTGTTGCACAATATAAACAGAAGGTAAAGAAAGCATATGACACAACAATTTTACTTGGTTCACCGCTAAGGGCTACGTCCAAGGAGCATACGCCGACAGGTTTCCGGTCGTACCAAATTCCACTATACTTCACTAGGTGTGGATACAATGGTTTGGGATAGATCACTTTTATGCCCAGGATCACTTCCCTTACAAGGTTTAGGGTCAGCTCACTGCTTTCCCAAGGGTCACTCCCTGTTTCTCTCTCTCTGGCTCACTGCCGGTGGAGAGGATCACATTCTTCCTCTTCCTAAGCTCACTTCTCTGTGAAGGGATTCACTCACAGTTTATAGACCTGTAGGTCTCTTCATTTGCATGAATTCATGCATCCTTAACCGATGATGGATTCTATGTTAATGTCCAAATTTCATCCACTGATGAATACCTCTTTGCATCTGAACACTGGGTAATTCCTTTTGGAAAACACCTTCGCAAAGCACCCTACTTCGCGAAGCTCCCAATTTCGCGAAGCTCAAACAAGCCTTCGTGAAGCTTCTGCGTTTTCGCGAAGCACTCTCATGAAGAACTCTCACAAAGCACTTTCGCGAAGCTCAAGCCGTCGCAAAGAAACGTCCCTCGCGAACCTTACTAAGCCAACGCGGAGCTCGCAGATTTCGCGAAGCTACAATAGCCGCCGCGAAGCTCCTCTTTCGCGAAGCACACTGGCTCCGTGAACCACCTTCGCAAATCGAGAGCAAAGGATTTTCTCTGAAAATTCTCTCTTCTTCTCTCGAGGGGGTCAGCCTCTATTTATAGGCGATTCCACCGACCCTCGTCCCTTCCGCGCGAAGTCAATGCCACGTCATCTCAAATCGCGAAGCTCCAAAGTTTCAGCCGGAATTCTATCCAAATCGCAAAGCACCACGGCAAGTTTCCATTCACGGAGCTTGACGTAGTCGCGAATCATCACCGTCAACATTCCTTCGCGCCTTCGCTTCCAAGCTCCCTCGCAAAGCCCTTCATCGCCACGATGCGCTTCAGCCTCTACCGTTCGCAAAGCCTGACGTAATCGCGAAGACTCACTGCCTCCATTCTTCTGGTCTTCGCGAAATCCAATCCATACATCCTATCTTCGCGAAATTCATGCCTTTTCCATATTAAATTATACTCTTCATGGAAATCCTATTTTCGCGATGCTCACCAAATTCCAAATTTTGGACCCCAAAAATTTGGAAAACACTGGGAAACGACGCCACCTTGTACTGCTCTTTTGTACTGCCTCCAGATCATCATTTCCTTTGTCATCGTTCTTTGTCAACAAGGATTGTCAACAACTTCTTGGGAACTCGACAAATATCCATGAAAACCTGCTTTGTCAACAAACACAATCAACCCAAAAAATACTGAAAAGTTACCTTGAGCGATTTTTGCCCAACAATATCCCCCTTTGGGTTTTATGACAATTCTTCATAACTCTTCTCAGAATGATTTTCTGCATGTTGATACCTCACTGAGTCTTCTTCCAGTTGCTACCACCATTTGCCTCTTGCGATTCTGAAAGTGTTCAAGGATTCAATTAACACGTACTCTAATCCCACATGAGCAATGCTCGGCGTGAGAAACAAGAGTAGTATGAAAAGTTCATCAATGAATCACTTCATGTCAAACACCAATTGTCGATTCCAACATGATACCAATTCTTAAATTGATACCAATTGTTGAACCACACTGTTCCCAATTGGTGATAGCTGGAAACCTTCTCTCACCATTCCAACACCAATGTTCTACTTTTATCACGATCCTCAGCTGTTGTGATATCTATGCTTTGACCGATCACTTCTAGCATCGTCAGATTTGAAATGCTCTCCCCCTTTCTCATTGCTCCCCCTTTCTGGCTGCTCCACCTGTCAGCTTATCCCCGTATCTGTCATGATTTCTTAAATAGCCAAACTGTCTCCCAATCACTATTTTCTCCCCCTTTAACAAACACATTTTCTCCCCCTTTAACAAACACTATTTTCTCCCCCTTTGTCAACGAACCCAAAGGTCACTCCTTTGTAGTCTGTAACAGAGTAGAGAACAAAAATCAGCACATTAGGGAAAAAGACATCATACCTCGGGGAGAGGGGGTGGAGGTCCCACATCCACACTATTTCAAGTGCGGGGAATCGACTGAACTCCCAGAGCCAGTCGATGCCTCTCAAAAGCTTCCTTGGGTAAGGCCTTGGTCAGAATGTCTGCAACCTGTAGCTCTGTAGGCACATACTCCAACTTCACGATTCCCTGCTCAACCTTCTCCTTGATAAAATGATACTTAATCTCAATGTGCTTTGTCCTTGAATGATGGACAGGATTTTTTCTAAGATTTATAGCACTTGAGTTGTCGCACTTGATTCCGATCAGAGACTTCACTTCAACTCCCATAACTTCAACCTGCTGCTTCATCCACAATAACTGTGTGCATTCTTGAGTGGCCGCAATATACCCAGCTTCTACAGTGCTCAATGAGATACAATCTTGCTTCTTGCTTAGCCAAGAAATACAAAATCCACCAAGATAGAATGCACCACCTGAAGTTGATTTTCTATCATCTGCTGAACCGGCCCAGTCTACATCAGTATATCCCAATAACTCTATCTGAGATTTGTCAGTATATGTCAAACCAAAATCCACTGTGCCCTGGATATACCGAAGTATTCTTTTCACTGCAAGCATGTGGCTTTCATTGGGATTGCTCTGATATCTCGCTGTTTGGCATGTGGAAAAAACAATATCAGGCCTTGTTGCAGTCAAGTACAACAAACTTCCAATAATTTGCCTGTATTATGTGATATTAACTGCCTTGCCATCTTCATATTTTGATAGTTTCATCCGGGTGGCAACCAGAGTCTTCATCTCCTTGGAATTTTCTATTGCAAACCTTCTCAGGACCTCCTTGGCATATTTAGATTGAGAAATGAATGTTCCATTCCTTCCTTGTGTCACCTGTAGACCAAGGAAAAACGTTAGCTCTCCAATCATTGACATTTAAAATTCATTTTTCATGAATTCGGAAAACTGTCTGCACTAAGCTTCATCTGATCCACCAAATATTATGTCATTGACATAAACCAACACCATCATCCTTTGATTACTGCCATTACTAAAACAGATATTGTAATCTACTCCTCCACGCTGAAAACCAAGCTTCTTCAAGTACTGATCAAGCCTTGAGTACCATGCCCTTGGTGCTTGTTTCAGCCCATACAATGCCTTCTTCAGCCTGCAAACTTTGTTCTCATCCTCATGAATGAGAAAACCATCTGGATGCTCCTCAATATACACCTCCTCTTCCAGAACCCCATTCAAGAATGCAGATTTGACATCCATCTGGAACACTTTGAACTTTCGTTGCACTGCTATGGCCAAAAATAATCTGATTGTCTCCAGCCTTGCAACTGGTGCAAATGTCTCATCAACATCTATTCCCTCGATCTGGGAGTACCCCTTGCACACTAGTCTTTCTTTGTTCTGAATCACTGTGCCATATTAATTAATCTTGTTGCGATAGACCCATTTAGTCCTGATGATATTCTTGTCTTCTGGCCTCGAAACAATCTCCCATGTCTGGTTCTTCTCAATCTGATCAAGCTCTTCGTTCATAGCCTGAACCCAGTTTTCATCTTCAGCTGCATCGGAAAAACATTTCGGCTCCACTTGAGATAAAAATGATATTTTCTGTGATGATTTCATTCTTCGAGTCTGAACTGGAGCTATTTGATCACCAATGATATTCTGCCTATCAATTTCAGCTCGACTCTTTGGCTTCCTCGCAGACACAGACTTGACACTTTCTTCTTCATCATCAGTATCTTCTTCTGAATTAGCTTCTTCCACTTCTGTTCCCCCTGTGTTGCTTACCTCATCATCACTTTCATCTAGGAACTGTTCACTGGATCGTTGAGTATTCTGTTCATTTTCAACTACAGTGACATAATTGCTCTCAACAATTTTTCCCAGCCTCTTGTTAAAGCATTTATATGCTTTGCTTTTCCGTGAGTAGCCAAGGAATATCCCCTCATCTCCTCGTGCCTCAAACTTCCTATGATTTTCTTTGTTGAGAATGAAACACTTACTTCCAAATATTCGAAAGTATTTCAACGTTGGCTTCTTTCCGTACCACAGTTCATACGAAGTCTTCCCTTGCTTCGGACACAACAGAGACCTGTTTGAAACATAGACCGATGTCAAAACTGTCCTTCCAAAATTTCTCTGGTAGGTCTTTGTCAATAAGCGTTGTTATAGCCATGTTGTTGATGATCCGATTTCTCCTTTCAACCACTCCATTCTGTTGGGGATTTCTTACCGATGAAACTTGATGCCTTATCCCATGTTTCTCGAGATAGTTTTGAACTTGATTGTTTGTGAATTCTGTACCATTATCAGTACGAAACTTCAGAATTTTCTGCCCAAGAATCTTTTATGATTCCCTCCTATACTGATTTATGAAACTGAACACCTCTATCTTATGGGTAATGATGAATACCCAGGCCATTCTACTATAGTCATCAATGAAAAGGACATAGTACCTTTGCCCATTTATAGCTCGTGGTGAGATAGGTCTACATACATCAGTATGAACCAGTTCGAGCACTCTAGTTGATTTCTGTTCCTTTGGACTGTATGTCTTTCTGATGATCTTCACTTGTTGGCAAGCATCACACGTATGAGTGCGATCACATGATAGCTTGGGAAGTTCTCTAGCAGCATCACACTTTATGAGATCCTCCATAGATGGTTGGCGTAGATGACCAAGTCGCTTATGCCACATCTGGTTTTCTTCTTCTCTGGATAAAAGACATGTATCTTCTTCCCCACCTACAAGGTAGAGATTTCCCTTTGACCTTTTTCCCCGCAGAACAGTTTCTCCATCTTTTCCTTTCACAACACACATCTTCTCGGTAAATCGAATAGAGTACCCAGAGTCACATAGTTTACTGACACTGAGTAAGTTATGACTGAGACCCTCTACTACCAAGACATCAGCACGTCTCATATCTTTCCCCCAAACTTGTCTTTCCCTGAGCCAAAAATCATCAGGCCTTCATCATTTCCAAATTTGACAACTCCATCTTTGTTATATTTGATGCCTGTAACAAGATCCTTATTACCTGTCATGTGGGATGTGAAACCACTGTCAAGGATCCAAACACCAGATCGATCTGATGCCTTAAGGGGAATCTCCTCCACCACGACCTTCTCATTTTTCTTCTTTTTGGTCCATACTTTTTCTTTCACACTCGTCATGGATTGAGACTTCTGTTCTTTCTCAGAGTATGATGGACCAGCCTCATCTTGCAAAGCCGTAAATCTATTCTGCGTTTTTAACTCACCTGACGGTTTATTGAACTGCTGCTTGCGAATGTTTTGATTCTGCTTTGGCACATTTCTCTGAATGATCTAAGTAAAGTACCTAGCCATGTGCCCAAATCCTCCGCACCAAAAACAGTGTCCTTCAAAATATGTTCTGGAAAACCGTTCTCTGTTTGGCTGCCATCTCCGTTCTTGTTCTATTCTATATCTCTTGGATATGGAACACACATACTGTGAATGTCCCATTTTCCCATAGCAATAACACCTGATATAGGATACATTCCTTCGTGATACCTCATCACTACGATTTTCCCTTTGGGATCTATGAATATTCTGATTCTGTTTTGTGCCCAAATCAACCTTCAAATTCGGGACGGGTGCTTGCGGTCTGACATTAACTGCCACCGATTTTTGTTTCTTATCAAGCCCTCAATCAACCTTATCATTTGAGCTTTCTTGCTGATTCACTCCTGCTGAACTACGAACATCCTCTTTCATCTTCTCTGTCTTCTGAATGGCCTGCTTTTCTGATATCACATTGGGGGTCAAGAATTTTTCTTGATCCTTCATTTTTCGTCGCAGACTGACCAATTCTTCTTCAAGATCTTTGATACTTCTGACCTGATCTTTTTCTGTGTTAGTCAAATAATCAATTTCCTTATTTTGTTCCTCAATTCTATGCTTATGCTCAAAAATATTTTCTGAGCTCTCTGGTGTTGAGGATTTTAGTCTTTCAATTTCTTCTAATAGTTCTGAATTTTCTTCATCCTGTTGTTGCATATAGAGTTTGGCATCACGAACCACTTTATTGGATTTCTTCATTTTGGCTCTCCAAACATCTATCTCTTCAAGAGATGCTTCCAATTCGGCTTCCATATCAACTCTTCCTTCAACTTCTTCTTCCTCTTCTCTAACATCAGTTTCTTCCTTTTCCTGAGAACTACCGACGACCGCTACCATAGCATTTTGTCTATGATCTTTAAAATTTTAAAAATCCTCAACCTCTTCATCCTCAGACTCATCTGAACTGTCTATTTCTTGTGAAAGAAGATTCTTCCTCTTGAAAAAATTTCTCTTGAACTGCTTCTTCCCTTTCATATAGGCTGAGGATTTCTTCTTGGGAATTTCAACTTCATCATCATCATCATCGTTATCTTGAAATTCCTTGGGGCATATTGCCGCAAGATGACCAACCTTTCCACATCAAAAGCATGCTAGTGGAAGTTTACCTTTAAACTTTCCTCTTCCTCTGTTTAGATTTGAAGAAAGTAATGACACCACCTCATCTGTCTCTTCTTCTTCATTAGAATCTTCAATGGTGAGTTTCTTCATGGCCTTGAATGCCACATATTTGGATTTCCCCTTTTCCACAGTCTCGTTATCATCGTTTCTCATTTCATATGCAACAAGAGTGCTGTGTAGGTTATCCAATTTCAGATCTTTTGGGTATTTATCTTCCAAAACAGAAACTTTCAGATTGAACCGAGGTGGAAGTTTTCTCAATATGCGCTTCACAATTTTTATATCTTTGATAATTTCTCCAAGGCCCCACATGTCTTCTACCACAGCATTTACCCTGTCAAAGAATGCATCAACAGACTCATTCAGGTTCATTCTCAGATCTTCATACTTGTTCCACAACACTTTCAGCTTTGCCTCTCTGACTTTTGTATCCCCTTCATAAATATTCAAAAGCTTTTCCCACATGGCATGTGAAATTTTGCATGACATCACCTTTGTATATATGGGATTGGAAAGGGCTCCCCCTAAGGCATTGATTTCTTTGGAATCAGCATCCAACTCTTTATGCTCTGCTTCTGATAATGCACCACTAGTAATATCAGCTGTGATTCCATGCATAGCTGCTGAAAACACATCCATTCCCAAAGATCGGAAATAGTGTTGCATTCGATTCTTCCATATCTAAAAATTACATTCGTCGAATATCGGAATCCCTCTATGATTAGTAACCTCCATTTGAGAGAAGAACAACTGTCAACCTTTCCCTCTGATACCAATTGTTAGGTCCACAAGGCTGAATACCCTGAGAGGGGGGGTGAATCAGGGTATGACTAATTTAAAATTAAAGCCCGTTCTGATCTTGTTTCACTGTTAAGCAAAACAATCTTCTCTCTTTTCCTATTGAACAATATAAACAGAAGGTAAAGCAAGCACATGACACAACAGTTTTACTTGGTTCACCGCTATGGGCTACGTTCAAGGAGCATACGCCGATAGGTTGCCGGTCCTACCAAATTCCACTATACTTCACTAGCTGTGGATACAATGGTTCAGGATAGATCACTTCTATGCCCAGGCTCACTGCCCTTACAAGGTTTAGGGTCAGATCACTACTTTCCCAAGGGTCACTCCCTGTTTCTCTCTCTCTGGCTCACTGCCGGTGGAGAGGATCACCTTCTTCCTCTTCCTAAGGTCACTTCTCTGTGAAGGGATTCACTCACAGCTTATAGACCTGTAGGTATCTTCATTTTCATGAATACACGCATCCTTATCTGATGATGGATGCTCTATTAATGTCCAAATTTCATCCACTGATGAATACCTCTTTGCCTCTGAACACTGGGCAATTCCTTTTGGAAAACACCTTCGCAAATCACCCTACTTCGCGAAGCTCCCAATTTCGTGAAGTTGAAACAAGACTTCGCGAAGCTTCTGCATTTTTGTGAAGCACTCTCGTGAAGCACTCTCGCGAAGAACTCTCACGAAGCACTTTCGCGAAGCTCAAGCCTTCACAAAGCAACGTCCCTCGCGAAGCTTACTAAGCCAACGTGGAACTCGTAGGTTTCGTAGAGCTACAATAGCCGCCGCAAAGCTCCTCTTTCGCGAATCACATTGGCTCCGCAAACCACCTTCGCAAATCAAGAGCAAATGATTTTCTCTAAAAATTCTCTCTGCTTCTCTCAAGGGGGTCGACCTCTATTTATAGGCGATTCCATCAACCCTCATCCCTTCCGCGCGAAGTCAATGCCACGTCATCTCAAATTGCGAAACTCCAAAGTTTTAGCCGGAATTCTGTCCAAATCGCGAAGCACCACAAAAAGTTTCCGTTCGCGGAGCTTGACGTAGTCGCGAAGCATCACCGTCAACATTCCTTTTTGACTTCGCCGCGAAGCTCCCTCGCAAATCCCTTCACCGCCGCGATGCGCTTCAGCCTCTACCGTTCGCGAAGCTTGACGTAATCACGAAGACTCACCGCCTCCATTCTTATGGTCTTTGCGAAATCCAATCCATACATCCTATCTTCGCAAAATTCATTCCTTTTCCATATTAAATTATGCTCTTCATAGAAATCCTATTTTCGTGATGCTCACCAAATTTCAAATTTTAGACCCCAAAAATTTGGCAAACACTGGGAAACGGCGCCACCTTGTACTGCTCTTTTGTACCGCCTCCAGATCATCCTTTCCCTTTTCATCGTTCTTTGTCAACAAGGATTGTCAACAACTTCTTGGGAACTTGACAAATATCCATGAAAACCGGCTTTGTCAACAAACACAATCAACCCAAAAAATATTGCAAAGTTACCTTGAGGGATTTTTGCCCAACAGTTTCTTTATGGAATCTTAGATTTTCTCTAGTTTTACAGATGTAAAATTCTTTAGATTTTGCAGTGAATACTTATTTTATTTTACATATGGTAATTCATTTGTTGATTCGAGAGTTTCCATATAATTTATTTGTTTTTGAGGTTGGATGTATCATGTACGCGATTTGTGCAAGGTTAGAAAAAACATTGTGGGTCAGCCTTGGTAACTCCGCGATCCATATTGTGATTCTGGTTGGGGGTGTATGTCCCCTAAAAAATTATTCTAAAATTTCTCAAACCATGATGGAATCCATAATCCTATATAAGAACTATTGTTCATGGTTGCTGTAGTGTTTGGTATCTATGAAACAAAATCATGGATTGTGGCAAGGTGTGTCCAATGAGGAGTTCATGGTTGGTGCACAGTTTTATAAACCATGCGAGCTGCCCAAACCTTATAAATATTCAAATTCATAAACTACCCTTATAGTATTTTAATGAAAAATACACCAATTTACATTAACACCTAGTGTGTTCACCCCTTTCCTATTAATTCTTCCCTTGGATGGAATCAATGGATTTTTAAATCATTTCTTCTTAAATATCTTAATGTAATCTCCTTCCCTCTTATCCCTCCTCATATTTCCTCCTCATTCTCATGTGGCTTCCTTTTCCTATTGTGATTTTACATACAATTAATTTTCACACATAATGTATATTTTTCTCATTTTTAGGGTTGTTTTTGGTAGATATATGTTATTAGAACATTCTTAGAGTGTTTTTGTTTGTACGTTATTGAGGCGCCTTGAGATTGAGGTAGTCTTCCAATGAACATAATTTTTTAATATAATATTCTTGTATTTAATTATTTTTGAACCTTATACATATGATAAGTAGTGATATTTTACCTTACGAATATTCATATGATGATAGAAGTGGTGATTTGTTCCTTTTTTAATGTTTAATATAATGGTTTTGTTATATATTTTCCAAAACGTGTTTGATGAAATTCCAAGTTGGTTGGTTTGGGATGTTTTGGGTATTTAATGGATGATTTGGTTTTAAACATATGATGTGACATATTAAATTATGGTTTTTGGTTTCTGGAATTAGTTTTACAAGAGGTTTTAAATTGGAAGAATCCTAAACATTCTTTTTTAAAATGGTTAGAAATTTGATAGAGGTTTTTGGACCATTTGGCATTTTGGTATGATGGTTGGGAATGAAAAATGGTGTTTTTTGGATTACTGGAAATGTGTATTTTTTTATGTTAGTCATATGTTTAAATGTGTTTTAGTCCAATTTGGAAATATGTGAAAATGAAGGAACATATTTAAATTTAAAACCTCATTGGGTAACTATCATTCAATTGTTATGTCAAATGGGTGAAATTTCCTCAATGTGGAATCCTCATGACCTATTTGGTTTGTGAGGAATGAGATAACCTTGTTATGTACGCCATTGTGATCTATGAATTTTAATATAATTGATTTATCCTTGGGTGACCCAAGGTAAGGCATGCTGTTGAGTTGTTATTATCTATACATGTTATTCGATGCATAGTCGCCATCAGTTAGATCATTCTCAATATACATGGGGAATGATAACCTGGCATAGTGATTAAATTTTTTTGAGAATTATTGACGCACTAGCTATATTTTCCTCTAGCTGGTGGACCGTACTATGTAGATATATTTGGATTATTTCTATGTGATTTACTTTATAGTCTTTCCAAATATAGGGTGGTTGGGAGTATTTAGGGAGCTTTAGCTTTCACACTGTGTGGAATGCATCGAAGGATGGATCTCATGTATTAGTATATTTATCATTATTAATTAGAACCTTGTATTCCCCCATGTCTGTTGGATTATAGTTTTTTACAGTATATAATTAAGTCTCTTGGTTAATCATGTGTATTTATTTCTATTCCAATTATTATGTGATAATTTTAGTGTTGTTGTGTGTGGTGTATCTTTTTCAAAATTTATGTTTTTGTTTCCAAAAGGTTAGGAAATAAATTAAAGACAAAAACATTATATACTATATTGTACTCGTTTTGAAATAGACGAATCACATTCCACTTGAAAATGTAAATGTTTCTTTAATGTAAAGGAAGCTGTATTTGAAATGAAAAATGGAAATGTTTCATAATTTGTATAAGATTGAAACTTCGGAAAAAATATCATTATATATTTTATATCAAACTTGATGATGGTGATTATTTTATTTTAATTTATGTGCATTGGGAATAGTGTGTTCGGGCATGAATATCGTATTCTAATATTCACGTCTATAGTTATTACTTGATTTTAACTAGTGGTGATGGTTGTTATTGGTTTTGATCATGATGGGTCACATATTTTCATGGTATTAGGGAGTGAACCTCATGATCAACAGATATATGTGGTCATCATGTGTAGATTAGTTTGTTTGTTCAATTATTGTATTTCAATAATTAAAAATATGATGTTATGTTATGTTAATATATATTTAAATTTGCATGTATCATTAAAATTCTTTAGTTTAGTTGATTATTTTAATTGGGTGATATTATTCCCCTAGACAACTCTGTTGATGACCAGCCCTAGTTTCCATCCCATGGGGATGGGTTAAACCCATTAAGCCTTTCTACTATTCCACATGGATGACAGGTTTAGGGTTTACCCTGGTTGGTTCATTGAAAAAGTATATTTTCTTTAAGAAATGATTGGAGTGTACTTCTAAAATAATTTTTATTTATATGATAACAACCTTTGATGTAAGTCATCTCTTACTGGGGATGCGATCCAAGGAAAGCATACATATTATTTTTGTGAACGATTTATGTGTTTGTCGAAATGATGCATATGAAATTATTTTCCCTTACATTGTTTATAATAGGATAAAATGATTATAAATCATGTCTCATTTAACGGGTTCTAAAATGTTGAAATGATGATATGATTATGAATCTTGTGTGATTTATATTTGTTTTAATATGATTAAATGTTTATAAAACCCATTTGATTTCATGGGATATGATATGATTTATGTTTTATTATCTTGGTGAATACATACAAATGGTATTAATTTTGTGATGGTTGTGACCTATATCAACCACCAATGCATCAGGTAACGAGTTATATCACATGATATAAATGATACTGTAAAGGTTAGTGAGCCCATTTAATTTGGGGACTTTGTCGTGTATGATGGTATTCAATGTGAACCATTGTTATAATGTTGTTATTAGATGTTATATTAAAAAACATTGATTGTTTTGTTATTGAAAGAATACTCGTTATATATACCTTGTAGTGATTGTTGACTACTAGGTAAACGATTTTATATAAACATGTTTACATAAAAATTCTACACCTTATGAAAGAATTATGATCTCATCGTTCATGTTATTTGATAACCCAATGATTTATGTCTTTTTAATATCCAGTCATTAGTCCATAACATAGGATTATTATCATTAATATGAAGGGTATGTATTTCAAATTTTATGCACAAATTCATTCATTATACTCATGTTATGCTTATGTATCTCCCTTATATACCCTTACAATGAATCTGGTCTCCCCTATTATTTTTTCTCTCTCTCCATGTTATGAGTAATTTTTTATGCATGGTATTAATAAGAGGAGTAATATGTGTTAAGATCATCATGGGGAATATTGAATATCATTCGATAAATATGTATATTTTGTGTCTAGTCTCAACGTAATTAACCATTATGACCCTCATGAATGTGTTTTTGTAATTTAATATATATTCTTATAATTTTAGAAATTAGTATTTTTTGGAATTTTCTAAAAATGATAAAGGAATAATCTTTATAATGTGTAAGGAATATAAGGAATTTCATCCTTAATTAAAATTATTGATTTTAAATCTCCCATTATAATTTTAAAAAATTATTTTCAAATAAATTTATTTTTTAGATATTTTGTTAAATATTATTTTAACAAATTTCAAAGTAAAAAATGATATTTTTTTCAACAATGTTTATAATGAAATTTTCTATTATTTCTATTCATAAACAACATCTATCATTTATTATACTTATGATTCACTAGGGATGAATTGTAATTATACCATCCATAATTTTATACCTAATGGTTTATGTTCAATTTTTTTGGGATGTACGTGATTGATAATTTTTTAATATTACCCTATATGGTTTATGATAATTTTTATTGATCTACGCAATTATTTATATTTCATATGAAAATTTTCCAATTTTATTTATCTTTTTATTATATTTCAACCCTTTCATATGAGGAATACATTGGACGTAATAATATGCTAGTGGGATTCATTATATCCCTTTGATGCATCGGTAGGTCCGCTGAGAAAATATAGATTGATATTTTGAATGAGTTCTTACCCATTTATTTCTGATGTCTTGGAATTAGGCCTTAATGTCATTGTTATGATATCCTACATTCTGAATTCACTCATTATGGGTATGGTTATTGATGATCTACCTAATTATTCAATTATTTAGAATATTAAAGGTTACGATTCAACCACATTTTATTATTTGTACAGAATTATTAGATAAAATTTATTCCCACCATATTATGATGAGGTAAATTATTAAAGGGAATGTGTTTCAGTGATCTACCATGAAATATTGATTATTTTTATGTATTCATGATATCTTTCATTGTATTCATATCTTTTCATAGAATTTTAACTCTTCACTTTTATATGTTTCTTTCATCATTATTTTATTATATGTGTTATGATTTATATGAGGGGTTACATTAGTGGAAATAATGATGAACTATAATAAAATACTTTTATGTAATTTATTATTTCTTTTATGAAATAATATTTATATATGTATCGATAATACCAAGACTATTCAACTATTTTTCTCCAAGATTCCATTATATTATCTTTTTCCATTGTAATAAAGTTACACCAACTATAGGAAACTGGGTTGGGGGTCTGTAAATTATTAGTGTCCTAGTTATCATATGGTAAAATAGGTTTTCATCTTGGATTGGTTTATTAGATTTATTTTATGATATCATATATATATATATATATATATATTATTTTATCAAGCTTAAGAATTATGGCCAACTTAGTTACCACGATTCATGTTTAGTGTATAATATTACCCTTGTAGAATGTAATTGATCAATAAAATAAGAAAGGTAACCAAAACCCACTATAGTGATGTTTTTAATCCATGGTAAATGGATTGGTTATGGGAATGAACTATTGTATAAATTTTGATACTCAATGGGAGATTGATAAGATGCTTCCCATGTCGTGGTTTATGATGACTTGGAATGTAATTATGTATAATGTGATAAAACAAACCTTCAAATATTAGTTGTGTAATTTGGATAAATATTTATATACCAATTCAAGGGTGAATTTAATATTTTATATGTTAGGTATATTGATTAGTAGTTGAATTGATTGAATCATATTTGTATATTATTTATATGACTTAACTTATATAGGAGTGGATACCAGTGGATGATTGCTTAAATAAATATCCTTTTAGAATGAATATTTAAAAATAGATATTCATGAGAAATATTAAATAATTAACTATTCCATATGTTATTTTTTGACTCTTTTATTTATTTATACCATATTATATCTTTTTATAATAATAGTTTCCTTCCATATGTTGATTCACTTTACATTAAAATGGATTGGTTTTAGTTTAATCATAGTAATGTATTTTATTGATGGGAAATATATGATCTGACTTTCAAATCATATAGCTATATTTTGTGTACGGATATATAATTTAATTAAATTGAATATGTGGGATCAATGGGAGGATTTCTCATACATGGGTATAATAATATTAATAATATTCACTTTTTATGTGTATTGGTTTTCAACCATAGATAACGGTTTTCATTTGTATAGAATGATTTGAGATATAATATTGGTACAATGATAAAGAGGTATTGACATGATTTTCATAATTTAATAATGGGATAGAATATATAATATTATTATGGTACAACACACAATGATTATAATTTATAGTTAATTATTTTATAGGTAATGAATATTTGATACTATTTGACCATAGGTTTTCATATGATTATGAAGTTAAAATTAAATTTCAGTATTTTGGAAGCCCATATTCACTAAGAGTACAAATATTTTTTAGACCTTTTTATTATTATTTAAGTGTATTGTTTTTGGGATGGTTAAATTAACAGTTAATATTTTTGGTTGTGTGGGTTGACACATTTGAGATGTATCGTTCTTTAATTATAGAGGTTTGAGTTGATTTTTTTTGTTGATTTTCAGTAATTAAAATAAAAATAAAAATGTTCATATGATATCTTGATATGTTATGAAATTCATTAATATATACCACATGATAAATATATGTTATTTTAGTTAAGGATATTATATTAGATTATTTGAGTAATTCCCTAGCATTTATATAAAAAAATGGGACGTATCTCCCTTGTAATTGGAGGTATGTAAAAAATGATTATTTTTTATTTTTAATGTTATATTCTTGAAATAGATAATTAGAGAATCATAATTAATGGGGGTTAATAGAATCTCAAGTGAAGTGATGTTCTCGATTTAAAATTTCTCTAGAATTCAATTTTCTATTGTCACTATGGGTGAACTCTCATGATTAACATATTTATAATTGTTTTATAACACCACTGTAAAAATAATTAAATATAGGTTTTAATGTTCCATGGTATATACATTAGATGATATAGGTAATGGTGAATATAATGGGGTAAATTCATGAATGTTTACTAATTTTTGATAGTCTCTATTCTTATAGTAGTAAACAATATAACGTATTCACTCAATAATGTACATTTTAATAATAAGATATACTTCATTTTTATGCACAATGAATTTTAAAATAGTATTCTTAGAAAATTAAACATTTAATTTTAAAAATATTTCATTATTTATAATATTTTAAATAATTATCATGAGGAAAGTTAAAAAACAATCATTTTTAAAATTATCCAAATAGATTGTCTTTTATGTAGTTTTCTATGGATACAAGTGTTTTTAGGAGATTAGATTTTATGATATAAGATTATAGATAAAATTGAATGACTCTGGATTTGTGAGGATATGTGGATCATAGAGGTACCAATCCTTCATATGTAGTTGTTATATGAAAATATTTATTGAATTTTCATTTAGATAATTTGGGGTTTTAGTGGTTTTTAGTGATTTTCATAGGTTGTTTCATATAACATGAATTTTTCATTATTACCATGTGGTAATGAAAGAAGTTGTAGTGTTGTAAAATGATAATGTAGTCATGTAAAATGAACTAAACCCATTATTTTGTCACATTTTGAGTGAATATTGGAATATTTTTATCTTAGACATGATATTATTATCATAACATGGTTTTGTGGTGATTTTTATAGACATTATATCTCGAGACCTTCTCTGTAAGGAATATTTGTATTGTTAGGTGTCTATTATATGGAATGAAATCCCGTAATATTTCCCTCATGTTCATTTTACAATATAATATTATTTAATTCAAGTATGTTTTTGATACAAGGAGAAAACCTATTATATATATATATATATATTATTTTTAGAGAATCTAGAGGATACTTAAATGAGAAGTAATAATGATGTTATATCATCAATCATCTGCAATAAACAACTGAGTATGTGTTTCTATGATTAGATTAAATTTGAGTGTTTTTTGAGTTATGATTATTGAAAAAAATTGATTAAACAAATATGTAGGTGATGTCCTAGTTCATAATAGTTTCTTGTACTTTGGTAATATAAATGAGGTTGATGGATTTTCAACTTCATTATTTTGTGATAATGTTTTTCATCATTAGAATTTGTTTTAAAAAATAATAATTATGATTTAGAAATATTGACACCATTGATATTAATGTGTTTTTAGAATGCTTAAATTTCCAAGAAACAATAAAGGGGGATTATCTATGTTTGTTAACATTTTAAAAAATGGATTTCTGAGTAATTTTATATTTTTATATTTAATCGCTTTTTTTTAAGTTCTGAGAAAATATGTTTTAAACTTTTAATTAAATAAAATTCATTGTTTAATGAGGATTTTTTTAGATTTAGGTTATTTTAAAATCCACCCAAAAGTGAAATCCATATTATGATATAAATTTGTTTTTTTAAATTAATACATCAGTGTGGGGTTCTTGACATGTTAGATGGGGTTGGTTTGGTAACTCCATATTTTTTTGGGTTCATCATCACGGTAGATGTGGCTGGTTTTGATTTGGTAAATTATAGTGGGAAGTAGATTGGGTTAGAAGTTGTTATTTTCTAATTCCAACATGAGTATAAGGATTTTAAAAAATATAATAATATTTGTAGACATAGTTTATAGACTTATGTTTATTGAACTAAAAAGGTGTGTATGACTTGGATTGAATATATTTGATAGATTTATGGAATATTTGGTTTTTTCCTTATGAAAATGTATTAATGATTATTTTGAATAATTAATTTTTAATTATTTAAATTCATATAGGTTAATAATGTTTTAAAATAATTCATTAAAGATGATAGGTTTCCAAATTTATATTGGTTGACATTGAATACATAATTACAGTATTATGATTCAATATAGTCCTTCCTTTCTTGTACAACAAGTTGTACATTTATTTTATGTTTTTATTAATTACTGGTTCATGGGGATCAATTCTTCAATGGATATGATAATGTTATTTTTTTTGAATTTTTGAGACAAGTGGATTTCTTTTATTTGGTGGGGGCGGTTTTTCATATAGGGTTTTATAACTATAATTTAGTTTTTTATAATAATTTTACTCATTGTAATATTTATGAATTACATTTACTGTATTTGGTTTTGTTTCATGTTATATAGGTGTTTAATTATTAATTTTTTTTATGTTATTATGACATTACTCTATGTTGTTATTGGATATCTCAAATTAATTTTTGAGACTTCTCTATTTGTGGGATAAATCGAAGGGTAAATAAATATTTTTATTAATCTTACAGATGAATTTTTATAACAAAGCTTTTTTAAGGATGATTTAATTAATCTTTATCATGGTGGGTGAAGTGATGTAAAATCATTTAATTCACTTTTAGTGAATAAATTATTTCTCTACCCCAACTCTTAGATTGCATGAAAAATAATCAACTATGATCTTATTCTGATCCCACCCACATATCTAGGTTCTTGTCAGACTAGTCTTATTGGTGATGCTCAATAATTATATATTTATATATCCAGGAAAATACATTTTCTATTTAATATATGATGCGATGTAACATTGGGTAAAAAAAATTAAAGAAAACTTTATACAATTATGAAATTATCAATTTTGCGTGGGATGAGGTTATGTTCCAATATCCAATGAATGTGGTCTATAGATATTCTCATAATGGACTTAATAATTTGATCATTAAACCATTATGAGTCCTAGGAGTAGATTTATTTATTGATTTGATTTCCCATATGCCATATAAACATAAGTTATTCATTAGTTCCCAGCGTATTTTTATATTAACAATAGGCTTACATATATAAAATATTTATTTAAAATAATCAATTATGTGATATATATGTAGAACTATATGAATTAACTTGGGAAAATTGATGCAACTATTTATAGTTATAGATATAGTGACTTTCTTTTAAAAAACTAAATATATAAATAATACACATGGGAATAAGTAATTTAGTGGATTTTTTTGTCATTATAGAGTACTATACTATGTTCTATTTGAGTTTTTATTTTATAGTATACTCATATAATATATTTATAAAAAAATTTCATACATTTTATATGCATAGCCTAGCCTTTTAGATGGTTTATAATGATTATGTTCATCACCATATTGGGATAAATAACCAATTCGTTAAAAATTATTCTAATGATATTTTTAAATAAAAATAGAAGGGGTTATTTAATTTCATATAGAGGCACTATCTAACATAGATGTAAGGAAACTGAATTCACTTGTTATATGATTCTTTCTCCCTAATCAATGTTTTTACTATTAAAAATACTATTAAATATAACTATAAATATAGTTTTATTTTTTTATGGCTAGTGACACATATATACTGTATAGAATATATTTCATTTAAATAAATTAATAAAAGGACAATGTCACTCCATAACCATTGAAAATTGTTTATTCTAATAAAAACCAAAAATTTCTTATATATTCTTATAGTAGTGACGTGTGATGGACTATGAAAATATATTTGAACAAGTTTTTCTTAATGCAATAAATATACTGAAAGGATCACGACTCTAAAAAAAGATGCCAATGAATATGAATATATAGAAAAAATAATAAGTATTTTGGATTATATTTTGGTTCAGTCATGTTCAGTGTAGTAATATTCCAATAAAAATGGTGTGGGTTGGATCATGTTCCTACAAAATCAGTTCATGTTTAATAATATTTCATCATTAGAATTGAATATGGATTTTGGGTGGACTGGTGGGAAGAACTGCTTGCCAATGTTGGTGAGGAAAAAATTACTACACTGGGTTCTTGTGAAATAGAAGTGTCTTCTGAGATCAACTATGAATAAAATAAAAATTATCATCATATAGAGTATACTGATGATTTCTAGTAAAGTATTTCTTTTTTAAATAACAAAATTATGTTGAAAAGTAAAAATATTTCCCATTGTGATTATTCTTCGATGATTGATTAAATTTTTATATGTTTAATTACACATAATCATTTTCATGGTTATTTTGTGTCGTGTAGTAATTTTAAAATTTATTAATATAGGGTAGATTATTAATCTACAATATCTTTTTATTAGTTGGAATATTCTTTGTAACTATACATTTAATAAAACATTCACTCCTCCATAGAAAAAAAATATTAAGTACTATTATTTTCATTATCATCTATAATTCACCATTAATGGGTGTACACCATAGAATTAGTCACTATAACATTACTAATAAAGGATTGGAAAATTGAGTTTAGGAACAACTATTTAAGAATCTAAAATATTTTTTTAATGGTTAATATAGAAATTTTAATTTATACACATGTAATATCTCTTTGTGGGGTAAATTTAATAAATTCATCATTATGAAATATTCCTATATTAGTCAAAATAGTATAATTTTTAATGGATGATAATGGTAAATGAAATCCTAAGATTGAACCTCAATTATGAATCATGATTAATATGTTTTTGATATTTTGGTTATCAAAATGGAATCAGATATAAAGTAGTCTCACATTACGGTTCTATGTCTATATATGTTTCACTTGAATTATTGTATTCATGAAAAATAATAAAGAGATACCTATTAATATTCAAAAAATAATATAATATTAAGAATTAATTTTTTTTCCATGACATATTGACTACAGTGGTAATAAATATATATTAATGGTGATAGTGAGTTGTGTAAAAAGAGATTGGGATTTCATATTATGCATAAGTGACTACAATAATATTAGTTTATCCCAAGATAGTAAAATTGTATAATTTCACATAATAATATTCTTTTATAATAGATTGATACTTATGGAATAACAATATAGAGTGCTATATAAAAGTCAAATTGTATGATAATTTTTTATTTGATTCTATTATAAAGTGAAATTCATATATATCATTTGTTATTCCCTCTACCACTAACAAGGAGGTGATAAAAAATTAATTTCATACTCATGTGATATTTCATATATTACGGTCTTTTCTGTGATGTATATAGTTCATGAAAAAATATTTAATCTACAGGAGAGAATTTAATAATTAATCCTCATATTATTAATTATTTAACTAATGGAGTTTGTATGGAATAAGTACGATTGTAGGTCATTCCTTGATAGAATAATCATATTAGAGTGTTTTTTCCATTTGAGATAATGGATCATGCGTCTTATTTAAGTGAAATTTGGTCCTTCATTTGAGAAATTCAAATTATATACATAGAATGTGAAAATTGATCACCCACATATTATTGATTTAGTATTTTCCTATAATAGTCTCCTCAAAGGATTTGATATCTATTATTGTGGATATGTACAATGATTATTATCCACGTTATGTGAAAGGTTTTCCCCATCAATATATTCTAGAATTATAAATAAAAATTTTCTCTAATACTATAATAAATCCATTCATTTGATATTTGATAGCTTTAGTATATATGATAAATAAAAAGGAGTAACATGATGATTATGATGTGAATGGTCGCATTATAACCAGTGTTTCACACTGGTGAGATTTTGTGTTGTTCTCCTAGAAGAATCATGTGAACTTGGTGCTTTATATTTAATTTCACTACCCAAATAAAGTAATAATCAAGAAAAGGTGCTCTCTATTGAGGATAGATTACTATTAAACATTATTAATAAAGAGAAATTTATATAACATATTAATGTCATGTCTGACTATCATCACCATGTATTAAAGCGTCATTATATAATATAGACTTAACTATGATTAGGCTATGTACATTACACGTTTCTTTTGATTATGTATAGTATGAAAAATTCACAATCTATACTCATAGACTATAATTTTTTTTCTTATCATGGAAATGTTCAATGTTGTCTTTATTAATGGCTTCAAAAAAATATTTCATCTGATTAAAATCATTATGATAATCTATGTATCTCTTCTTAATTTATTTTTATGTACACCTTATATATAATTCTATTGAATAGTTTATTGTGAATTCCAAATGTCTTTATCATCGGGTATGCCTTCTTAGAGGGTAGGGATGTTATCTACCATGTGAATATCAATGTACTGCATGCCTAGGATCAACAAGAAAAATTATACGAGTTGTAGATAAATATTAAGATAGTAGCAAACTATCACAGATTTAAGGATGAACATTATATGATTATAGGACCAATGATAACACATACAGAAATGGGTAAATAGAATTTACGGATATGAATGGGAGGTTTATTAATCCTCATTATGGATTTCTTAAAGATGACAAATTCATATATATGTTACTCGATGATATCAATAAAGATGGATTTTTTGTGTGTTGATGAAATCATAATTGATTATTTCTTATAGGACTATAAATTTCAGACCTCATGAGTGGAACATCATGAAACATAATTTTTGGATTTAAATAACAATATTTTCCATAAATAATTTGATGAAATATTTTATAGGTAATAATCCATAATTAAATACACACTAAAATAGTTTCAGTTACATACTTACTTCTAAGAATCATAACCTCAGGTTGATGCCTTGGTTGGAGTTCTAAAAAGTCAATGGATTCTTGATTTTTTATACTTTTAGGAAGAAAAATATAGTTGTTCATGAAAATAAATTGATTTCATGTTCAATGACTTTTTGTAATGTGTTAGAGTTATTAACCTCATTATATTATTCATTTGTAGTTTAGGGAGAAGTGGATCATCCCCAATTGATGGTGGTGACCCCAAAACTTTCTCTATGCCCGATGGAGTCCAAGATTGGATACATCCATAATGTGTTTTTTGTTACTATATATACTTCATAAATGAACTAGAAATGTATTTAGAATATGGAACACCATGACTCTCTTCATTGATGGATAGTTGTGTATCTTGTTCAATGGGAGGAGGTGTTGAGGGAGTAAAATTACTCACCCTTTGTAGAACATCAAAGCAAGTGGACGATTTAATTATAACATTCAGGTATATACTGGAGAGGGAGTGTGAAATTGATAGTTTCTATGATAATTTAATAGTGTCTCATTTTTCTACAATTGAATGTAAAAAAATTGGTTCCTATAATATTATTTTAACCACTTGAAGTTCTTGAGTGGATGTTGTATAAAATATAAATTGATTTCATGACCATCCTCCCATGGTAATTATTTGTTCATGAAGGAATATTTGTCATAGATGGTTTTCTAACCAATTTATCACATCCCTTTTTTATTTTAGAGTATATTTTGGTAAAAATACATAAATTCTCTAAAATTGAGGATATTTTATTAATATATGGGATACAATCTTCTATAACATCAATTTTAGATTGATAATTTTTATCATGATTCTACAAGATCATGTAGGAGGCATTAGGGAATCTTTTTAGGATTCATATATCATGCCACCAGCTGAGTACTGGTTAGACTATAAAACATATTTAGGTTATTGAAGATACAATGAGGGATTTTTTTATATTTTGGATGACTCATGGATGATCACTTAACAATAAAGTAGTTTTTATAAAATATTATCTTCCACTACTCCTTTTTTACAGGGTATTTTGAGTCACCATATTATAGATAGTTTAGGTGATGAATGTGAAGGTACTAGTGATCCATGTATGGAGAATAATGCTGAGAACTCTATAAAATCCTAGGCATACTAACAGTGGTGGATATTGGAGTTTATGGAGTGATATAATATATTCTTAAAGGACTATTTATGGAATGTATTATGTTGTTTTATAGAGAAGGAAATTATCATTATGTGTCATAATTCCACATGGGATTATATATATAGAGGGATAATATTATTACTACCAAGTATTAACCATGTTATTGGATTGGTTGAACAACAACTTCATCATATGGCGGTGGATGTAATATATTCTTCACTTGTCACACATCATCGACCGTGTTAATTTTAATATTTCTGTTGGTGTCAACTTATCAATGTATCCTTGCAGATGGATGACCATTCAAAGGGGATTTATTATTGATATGTTATTCATCTATTTCACATTTTTTGGATGTTTTAGAAAAATTGTCAATTTCGTGGGATTGTTAAAATTATATATGTTTCTAGAACTCCCACATTTCCGATTATGTTGTCCATTTAGTTGTAAAAACCAAGATGGGTGGAATGATGTATAAACCATTGTTATTATTAATTTCACCTACAAATTATTTTAAATAATATTTTTTACATTTGATATTATGAATTTTAATTATATTAATTTTGGGATTTGATATATATTTTTTAAAAATAAAAAATATGTTCTCATTAATATGATTCAATTTGTGGCAAAAAATATTTTAATTAAAATTTTAGTCAAATATGGGAAATTAATGACCCATAATGCATTGTTGATAAGATCTTAAATAATGAGGATTTAAGATATTCATTCTCATAATGTATTCAATAATTGGTCATCCATGGAGAAATTTATTAATTAAATTAATTTAAATAATAAAATAGTTTATAAATTTATTAATTTATATATAAATCCTTTATTTAATGTCATAAAAATCTCATATATGGGTTTTCCACAAAAATTAATTTACACTATTTAATGACAGGGGGAGGGCATAAGAAGATTGAATACATGGATTATCTTCTGAAGAATCACTTAGAGAAGTACTAAATTTGAACAAAAAATGTATACTATCTTCACCAGTAATTGACCAAATGTATAGTATGTATTTTTTATATATATATTTCACTTTTATTAATGATTTATATTAAAAAAATATTATTTATAAATATTAATCTCAAAGAAATTTATTGGTGATTTATCTAAATTGATTTTATCACTATAGATTTTTTATTATACACAGTTTCTAGTATATTTTTCAAGATTTAATCATTATCCTAATATACAGTAATAAGATGACTTTTTTAAGAGTCAATCCATTTTCCCAAATTATTTCATATATTTCTCATTGTGAATTAATTAGTGGTCATCAATATGGTCAAGGATAAATTAAATAATTACTCAAATCAATTAAGGAGTTGAATATGGGAATACAATTATATCATTTAGTTGATTTATAAAGATATAGGGTAGGCTAAAATGAGAATGATTTACGATAGAGTTTTGGAGGTGTACTAGTTTTTTTCTCATAAAGAGTATCAACATATGTGGAGTCAAAGAAGTGTGTGTGGTTATAAATCATTATTTATAGAAAAGGATAATGTGATATTAATCCATAGAAGAATAATGTCATTAGATACATGCTTTGGTTAATATTTAAACTCAAACATGGGTATGGATAGAAATATGTGAAGTTAGATGTGTTCATTAGATTATGATATCAATGATGTGGTTTTACCTTACATGGTTTTTCATATAATGGTCTCCATGACTAGGAATGAATCATAGGTCATATTACATATTTATAATATTTCCATAAAGATAATTTTTTTTAAAAAGTTGTTGAAGGGATATAATGGGATTATTATCATATGTGGTGAGTAAAATATTTTCTTAATATATATATTTGATTCACCATGTAATTGGATTTATTTTATTTCTAGAAATAGTGGTGTGAATGATTCTGTGTAGTGAGGGATTTATCGAATATGGGTGTCCATGGAAATGTAACAATTTTCATGTATTAATGTTCATGAAAAATTAAAGGCCATGGGTGGATAATGATGGTTTTGTAATATGAGACGTCTCTTTGGGGTTGATCAACATGGAATAACCATAATGTTCATACTATGATAGTGTCATGATAAATTATTGATATAACTATGTTTTCATATTATTTGTAACAAGGTGGAATGCATATTTTCTTCATTAGATGTAATAAATGATATCATAGGTTTATTATAATATATTCACATTATTGGGCTAGTGTTGTATTTAGGGTGAGGTATTTGGATAATTATTAGGGTGCCACCATAGAGGGAATATTTTATTTGTAGGCAGGACTGCAGTTCATCATAGAAATAGTTTGTAAATCCCCACATAATCAAGGATTAAGACCTCTATCAATAGTGAAATTACCCCTTCCACCTACACATAAGATATAATATAGGGTTTCTATCCTATACTACGTTTATTCACTAACATGACCGATATGTAACATTCTATATCAATTAGGACAAAGTATCCTATGATAGCACGGAGGAGTTATCATATGTTTTTTATTTAAATGATTAGATTAGTTTGGTTACTTAATGAATCTCATAGTACTGGTATGTGCGGGGAGGCACTTTCTCTAACATTACATGATCATTTATATAAATAAAATATTTCGATTATTAAGGGTTATTATCTCCTATTCATTTTTTGGGTTTGGTTGGATATGAATTCTTATTACTGTTTTTGGTTTTTGGGGTTTAATTCTTGTAATATATAGACTCAAATATGCATGGGTGTATCCTATAACACATTTTGGGTCTTTAATTAATAATGGATCATTCGGTGGTCACCTAATTGAACATATTGTTATTGAGGTCATTTTGTTTCATGAGTAGAGAATAACGAGTGACATATATTAATGGAGTTATATTTTCAATGGTTCCTTGTTAATTTTGTTTTTGGGTTTTTTCTATTGGGATATTGGGACTATGTCATTTTTATAGATTTTGTTTTGATTCTACATTATGGATCATAGTATTCTTCAAATTAATTATATAAATACTATAGATAGTTATATGTGAATTTTTTAAATTTTTATATTTTGGTGATGTCTATTGTGTACAACAACATTTCTCTATTTCAACACATATTGTTTAAAATTCATAATAAGTTATATTCCATATAAAAAATCCTATTAGAATTGGTATTGGAGGGGAACAATTATATTTTATGGGATAATGAGGGAACCTAGTGGATTAAGAACACAAATTTATAAATTAATAGATACTACATTGATAAACATGGTTAGTTATTACATTCACAATTTTTGTGCATAATCGATGCACTGAATGGTTTATTATGTTAAGAAAAATATTGAAAAAATAAATTATTTCACATTGGATGAAAATTTATTCATTATCCAAATAAACTATTTAAAACATCATTATATATAATCCTATTTATATCATATATAAAAGAATGCATAAGAATGGTTGAGATCATACTCATAGTATGGGATAATATAATAAAAGATTTTAATTATTAGTTCATTATCATTTTTAAAAGGATGATAATTATTAAATTTCATAAATCAACAAGTGTTTAACATAAAGATGATATATCGACCTTTAAAATGAATTAATATAAATTTAACATTTTCATTGGAATATAAAAAAATAAAAAATAAAATCTGATCCATGGAACGTAGGGAAGAAAGTGGTAGAATCATATATACAAGATTTAAAATCTTTTTAAATTGGATAGCCAGTAACTATTCATTTATAAATTTGAAAAAGATAAAAATCCATCTCACTAATTTTAAAATAGTTACATGAAAAAAATTTAATATAATATTTTTATCTCATGATATATATGAATATATCTAACTCATTGGATGTATATATACATCCCACCCATCACAGTATCCATACATTTTACTCCCACTTGAAAACAATCATCACATAATAAAATATCCAAATGAATGAAAATGGGTTTGATAAAATTTCAAAATCATCATATGAATAAATCAAGGAAATAAAATGTGGGTAAAATAATTTCAAAATGTAAATCATTAAATTTTTTAAGGAAACTATAATAATAACAATATCCCAAAGTATCTATATATTTTTCTTAAATTTAATCATTATACACCAAAATAAAAATTACTAAAATAGAAAATTATAAAATAAAAGAAAATTATGAAATATGAATCATAACTATATTGGAGTTCGATCAAATTTTAATATAATGAAAACCAAATCATGAAAATGTATCCATAAAATTATTTTGTTTTTTATGTTGTAAAATTCATATATACATGGAACATTTCAAAAAATAGGCATTTGTTTAGAAAATTAAATATAAAACCACCAATGGAAATGAAATCAGTTCAATTTATTTCAAGATAAGTAAAAAAAAACTCATTTTAAAAGGAATTTCTCAGATATCAAATGTTCAGAATAATAAATTATTTAACTCAACTAATACACTTTATGTTCCCATGTCCTTGACCTTTAGTCTTGATTTCCATGGAAGTGTTTTAACCGATATTATTATAATCATAAACCTGACAATTTTATATTTTCGAATATTATTAATATACATTTACCTTTAAACTATTTATTAACGGAATATCACTTTATTTATCACATTTTCTCAATCTTTATTCCACATCAGGTGTTAATCATCATGGCTGTTTTTAATTGGGTTCATAAAATTGGTTTTGGGATTCCTTTTTCTACAAAATATCACCATTAAAAAACCATTTATTGTACTTAAATTATTTTCATCAAAAAATATATTTTTATAATACCATTACATTGTTGTTCTGGTTATGATTCTTAAAAATGGTACCAGTAAGGAACTAGTTTTGGGGGTTTTACCGATACAAATGAATTTTTTTATTACAATCATCGCTTTTTGATTTTAAAAAATAAAAATATTTATGATATATATTTGTTATAAATATTAAATATAATAATCATCTATAAAAAAATCTATCCATGTTTCCATGTTAAGTAAAATGAGACACCATTATACATAGATGGAGTAGTCCGCACAATACTTGATTACCATTTCTGCTGCCCATAAAATTTGAAGTGTAAAGGTGGGTCAAAGGTGATCCTCTCAGAATAATAAATAAATTATATAATCATATATATATATCAATATCATTACCAAAATCATCCATGAATTATGGTGATATAAAATTTAATCATCATTTAGTGGACATGTTAATCTATGTATACACACTAATAATGAATCTTGTGTTTCTTAGTATAGGAATAATAATAAATAATGGATGTAACATTATTATAATAACATATAAACATAAAAATTATGATAGAGGTATTGCTCTATAATTTAGTTATTGGTTTGAAAATGTAATAATAAGAAATAAATATTAAGAAATATGTGATACATACATTGAGTCCACACACTTCTTATTGATTATGACCAACGTTTTGAGGGACAGAAGATAATTTATTTTTAGTAGGGGATCTTGGGAATGTGAAGGTATCTAAGTGGTATAAATTTTATTAGGTTTTCATGGAAATTTTGATAATGTAGTAGTGTATTAAATGATGTTAACTGATCCCCCAATTACATGTGAATAAAATAGGATTTTACATTGAAAATAATTGTATGTAAGGGTTATGAATTTAATGGAATTAATCATTCATGATTTAGGTTATCTAATTTTATAATGAAAATTAGTTAATAATTTATAACCCACAAATATTATAGAAGGTCTAATATGATTATAAATTAAGAAAATTCAATAACACCATGATCAATCATTAAACCCTTATTAATCTCAATTAAAAATTAATCAGGGTAATTATTTGATTATAAAAATTAAAATTGATATATATTGAAAAATTTAAATACATTGACTCAAAATTTGGGATCCATTTATGTCAATTGAGTTTATATATATAATAGAATTAACTATAAATCAATGAATATAATTTTTTCAAAATAGTTTTTGTATCTAAATTTTATTTTAATCATTAATTTTACGTAATATAATTTAACATTTTTTTACCAATTTAATGAGTAATAATAAAAATTTAATTATTTATAACAACATATTATTGTTTTAATTGAATTTTAATTTATTTAATTTTATAAGTAAATTGTATTTATAAATGTATTATTCAATGAAAATATTCATTTTACTAAGGTTGATGATCCTTTCTTAATGTAAATTATTAATTATTCCCAAAAATAATATGGCCTTTATTAGATAAATTGGAACAATTTATTTTTAAATTTAAAATTCAGTTCATCCAATTCAATAGAAAAATCTAATTTCAAAATAGTTATGCTTTCTAAACAAATTTTCAAAAAATATTACACATTTATTAAAATATAAAATATGGGTTTTATTTCATAAATGATATTTTTCAGATAAGAAATGAAAATTTAATCAAATGTGTTCTGAAATTATTTTTTTATATTATGTCATTATTATATATTAAAATCTATATTTTTTAGAAACATTAATCATCAATATTCACCAATTTTTGTTTTTGAAAAATGAAAACATTGATAAAATTATATATAATCACTCCTAAAAATTTTTTATGTAAAATATATTTAAAAGAATAAAATGTCATTATTTTTATAATACATATTTATATTGTTTTTATAAAGTGTACATTGGGATATTAAAACCAATTTTATAGATATAAAATTAATATATCCATTCATTATATTATAGATTTGTTATGTAGACATGTTACTCGTAGAATAAATAATTAATGAAATGTTGTGGCTAAAATATTGTCATGTTATCTTTTATTCCAATAATTGTTTTCCAAAGTAATTGTATTAAAAGATAGGAAATCAATGATGGTACTTTTCTTTCAAGACAGGGTTCTCATGCATCCTCCTAAGATGTATTATTTCTCTATATAAAATTTACATGTTTTATAGTATTGTTATGAACCAGCTTATCACTTGGTTTAAAGAACTCCATGGGTTGTCCTTCATATATAATTTCCTGTTTTTTTCAAAATAGTTTTGTTACAAAATTTTTATGGATCTCCTATATACATCCTATAAAAATATATGGTTAACATCATGAGCATTTTAAGTGTGAAGTGGAAGAATTGTGGATTCTATACAAAAAATGAGATGATCGCATATCCCGAAAGGACCAACGTATTATGTTATGTTCTTTCCTTTCTTCACAAATTTTATGACATATTTTAATTGATATATTTGTAGAAATATTTTATCACCAAATAAACACTCTATATCTATTATATGATTATATTAATAACCCCTTTCACTGATTTTTTACACTTTAATATATTGATGAATGGTTATAACATTCCCTATATCAATTCTTAATCAAGGACAATACCTATCAGTTTACACTCTCCAACTTCATCCGACCATGTTAGTTTCCTATATCTCTACCCATAAAGAAACTCTTATAATTCCATTTGGATGGTGGAATGAAGAACTATATAAACTTTTTTAGAGGAATATCTAAATACCAACAAAATTTTAAATCATTTGAAAATTATCCCAACAGTATCTAAAATATATTTAGTTTTTATCCTGTCCTGACCATGTAAAATTTGATGATATATTGTGGAAAAATTAGTTATGTCTCCAAGTATTTCAAAGTATATATTTATAACAATAAGATAATACAAATATCTATATTTAATACAATTTATTGTTGTATAACATGATATATTACAACATATATTATATAAATCTCAATATGTTTTACAAGGAAAATTTCTTATTTTATGTCTATAAACTACTATAGAATTGAAATTTAATAGAGTCAAACCCATATAGAGTTACAAAATTTGGATATCCTTGGGAGTAATATGAAAAATTCTATATAGTTTTTTTCATCCATTTTAATACATGTATGGTTAATTGTCATATTTTCCACAAATGATTCAACCACTACTCCTTAACTTTCCCAATTTTCATTCATCGACAAACATGATTTAATATTTTCTTCTTCATATTAACATATAATATATTTAAAATAAAAATAGAATACTTATTTTTTGATCAGTTATGGATAGTGAAGGATGACCTATGTCCATTATCCCTAATATATTTTTTAGTATAGGTATATATGGAACACATATCGATGTTCCATTTCATATAAATATTTCATTATGAATGTTAAACTCTATAATATTTTCATCAATTAAATGTACCTCTACATCATTTTTACAAGCTTCATTAATAATTACCTAAATGTTTTGTTGAGAAGTATATTTATTGAAATAGGATTTACAAACTATCATTATTACCTAATTATTTATACTCTAAAAACACATGAGTATTGTTTTTATTAAATAATCCTCCAATATAGACTAGTATGGTTTTTTCTACTCAAATTGGCAGTAATACTATTTGAGATTATATGGTGATTATATAGAAATAATTCATAATACATGATTATCTCTATTAGTATCCTTTAAAGAATGTTTAAATGATTTTACATAAAGATCTGATTTATCATTTTGTTATCATTTTATAAGTCATACTCCTTAACATAAAGGAAATAACCCCATATTTTAATTTTATGGATAACCAATCATAATTAAAAAACATGATTTGGATAATTAATATACATAATTTTTAATTGGTGGGAGGAATAATCATTTATCCTTTCATTTTACATATGCATAAATCCCATGCCTTTAAATGATTCATTATAATAAATAAAAATCCATTCTCAAATACCATATAATGTATGGAATGATGAAATAAACAACCATTACCTAAACCCCTGAAATTATCCCATGCATTATTTCATCAATAAAACACGACTTATTTCTTCTATATATGAGTTAATGGGTTTGATAGCTATGATATGTTTCTCAATAAAACATTAGTAATTGAAAATTATCCCATAAGAAAAATTCAATTCGTTATAATGGTTGGTCTGATCCATTTATCATTAACCAATGTCTTTTATGGATCAAAATATATACCCTTTCTTGTGATGTCATGGAAAAAATTGATACTTTTTTAATCCAATATTTTCATTCTATGAGTTTTCCTTACAATTTTTTCTCTAGAATGGTCTTCAAAATTGTTGTTATGTGATATCAATGTTCATTATTTGTATAGGAATGTATAAATACATAACCTAAGAAGACTACCATAGATTTTTCATTAGATGTACTTTCTTCAATGTGAATTTAATTAGAGACATTTTGAGGGTTTTGTGATAATTTACTGTATTTTGTAAGAGATATAAAGGGTTTAATAGTTGTACATAAAAAAAGGTGAACGTATATAGTGTTATTTGGAGGGATTTTGGGATAATATAGTGTTTTTTATGAGTAATATAGGGTTTAATTTTTTTGTATGGTCTGAGGGACCATGAATACAATCTGTAAAATTTATTAATGGTGATATACTAGAATTTGAGTGGGATTCGTAGTTCATGTATGACAACCCAATACTGTGCAGTTTGGACAGGAATTTATAAAAACATTTATGCAATGTCACATAAATGGTTATTAATTTACTCAAACCTTTTAATTAGGGAATACATGCACATAAAAACTCTCTCTCATCATTGATTTTTTTCCAATTTTACAGGTTATGTGATATTTCTCTACCTGAATATTGTTTTAAAAATATAATGTGGTTTTTTGGTGTTTTTTTGAGATTCATCCATATGGATTTCTACTCTAGTGAATCATGATCTATAAGATTACATGATCAAATAATATCATTCTTGTTATCCATATATTTTTTTTATAGTGTATTTATGGATTGAATATTATATTTTTAATGAATTGTGAAGCACATTCAATAGTTATGTATTTTTTTAATATAATTTTAATAGTCACTAAGGAGTAAATATATTTTAATTAATAAATTATATTCTTTCATTCTATATGTAATAATGGGGGATTCCCACTCCTTATATAACGAGGAAGAATATTATTTATTGGATGATGGTTTTTAATTAATTTTTTATGGAAAAAATTACTGAATTCTTATTATTGAATTATTCTGTTAATAGAAATTTTTGTATAAGGTTTTTGATAATAGTGATAGGGATAATTTTTTTCATTAATTGTTTTTAATCTAGTTAATATATAATATTCAATATCTGATGTGAAATTTGGTTGTAAATATGAGTGGCTGTTTGGTTTTGGGTTTTAATTAATAACTTTTAGAAAGTGTTTTATTGATATTTTTTTGTGGAATGGTTTTAATATAATTAGAAAATAGGATAATATATAGTTTTGGGAAATCTGTTTCAATTTTTGTTAATTTTTTTTCATTTCCTGTGACAAATACTATTGACCTATTTCAAATTCATTATTTTCCATGAATTTATATAATTCCCAATTTTTTCTGAGGTTCATATAAAAATTTATGTGGTTATGCAGCGTAAATTTCCATCTTGGGTGTCAGAATATGATTAATAATAACGAGGTGTTTATTTTGTTAACATTCACAAGGGAACTATGTCCTTTCTAATAATGTTAAGCGTGTTATGCGGTAATTGTTCCAACAATGAGTATTTGATACCCATTTATAATGGATAATAATTGTATAAATATTCCATTAGTGTTTGCAATAATTACAAATGCGTGTGTGGGGTGTTGTGATATTATTATCATGCCTTTTTTTGAAGTTTCATGTGTTTTTCCCCATTTTTTAATTTCAAATTTGAAATGGTATTAATGAAAGAAATTTGGTGTGGGGATATTTTATAATTTTTTTTTCAAATTTTGGGTATTTCATATTCATGGGGAAAATGGGGAGCCTTGATGATATCCAACCATATCCTGTTACACTATATATAAACCATAGTGAATATGAACATGATGTATACCTAAGGTTCAAGAACATGGGATTTTGGTTAATTGGATTAAATGGAGTAGTTTATGACACTTATTAGTCATTACAAGAGGATTTGAATTCTCTAGTAGATGGGTTATATTTAATAAGATATATTTTTATTAGATAAGTCAAATTTTTATTACAATTATGTTTCTAAATAGATTATATTGATGTTAGTTATGTTATATATCATGTTACATTGGTTTATGTTTGGTGGAAGTATTTTCATATTCCATCATTCAGTAATATTGTACAGTACATGTCTTTATATACTTGGGGAATGAAATCAAGGACCTCATATGATTTCAACATAGCTCAGGATTAAAACTTAGGTGTATAATAGATTTTTCATAATAAAAATTGTTTCTATTTGGTTTCTTTAGGGGTTTATTATACAAAGTATTATATGTGTCAAGTCTCCGTAGGAAACATATAAAAATTTATCGGAAAAAAATTATCGATATAAATAAATTTTTATAGATTTTCGGAAATACATAGTGTAGGTTCATATGGTATGATAAACTTTTTTTAAGATGATTTATATTTTCTATAGTGGATTGTAAAAGAATGCATGTCTCGAGTATCATGGTGTATCATGGTTGGGATTCATGGTATATCATTATCATTATGTTATCATGTTAATGTTTTTTCTAAAAAACTGAAAATATTCAAAATTAAGGGTTAAGAAATTTTTTATTGAATTTTAACAATGAAATGTATTTGGGAATGAAATATTTACTATTGATGTACTATAATAATTGTTGAGAATGATTTTAGGTGTAATTTAAAAATTATAAGTATATACTTGGTATTTCAATATTTTTGATTTTTTTTACAACTTTTTAGGTTTGAAAATTTAATATGAATCTTTAATTTACTATTGGTTGTCATCATCACAAATATTGAGCCTTAGTAATTTATTTTAGGATTCTATAAAGTGTAATAAACATTAAATAGAAAAAATAAAAAACATTTAAACATATATAAGGATAAATAGTTATTTTAATTGAGTCTTAACTAGTTTAATATCAATATTACTATTTATCAAATGGATGTTCTGGATTCTTTTTAATTTTATATTCAATATTTTTTTTGTTTTTATTTGGTGAGGTAAAATGAATATTTGTTCTAGTGATTCTAAAAGAAATTTTATGCAATTTTTATCTCCAAAAGAGAAATTTTTTCTTCTTTTTTTATTCTAATTATAGTGTAATATATAATATTTGGTTGAAACCATTTCATTTGAAGAAGGATTAAAAATTAATTGAGTGGTGGATTTTCAAATTTTTTCAAACATTGTTATTTTAATATTATTTGTATGGGAATATCCAATAATGATTGTGGGGTAGCTGGGATTTTTAAATTTATTTAAAAAATTGGTGAATTTTCATTGATTATACTATTAAAATCCTTTTTTATGGATTTTAGAACCTTTTAAAAAATAATAAGAGACATTTTAATGTTTTTTCAAATTATTGTTATTCAATAAATTGAAGATTTTACCATCATATTTGGTTGGAGCGTTATTCATAAATAGATATGCTTGAATTTTTATTATAGAAACAATTTCTGAAAGTGGAATTATAAAAAATATGGGAGTTTCAAAACAAAATATTAAATTTTGTTTTTTCTAAGTTGTTTATTATTATTTTTTGGGGTTGTAAATTTAAAAATTACTGGATTGCATGGTTAATATTTTGATGGATTTTATATTTGGAAACATAGGTAATGAAATTAATAAATCATTTTCATGACATATTAATATAATGATTTTATATAATATATTCATATTTACTATAATAATTTTATGTAATCTTCTATTAAATAAATAAGTAGTTTTATTATAAATGAATTTCATTACAAAAAAATATATATCGTTTTAATTTAATGATATTTATATATATATATGAAATTTTATTTGTAGAAGTGTTTTTATTTTCCAATTTCAATATGTATAAATTATATAATATGTATTTTTAATGATTTTGAAGAAATGATATTTTTTTAATTTAATAGTGAAAACTATTGATTTTTTTAAAAAATATTATTTATTTTCATGTATTAAAAAATTCCCATCAAAATTTGGATTTAAAAAAATAAAATAAAATAAGATTATTTTGATTAAAATAAATAATATTTATTCCATATAAATCGTTATTATTCAACTTTTTTGAAATAAATTAATTTATTTAAGTAAAATATTTATATTTATATAAAATGATTTTTTTGTTATTTTTTGAGATCACATATTAAAACAAATTTATTCTACTTCTTCAACTGAACATTTAAATTTGGATTTAAAATTTGGAATCCTTAGGGTAAAATTTTATGATGTTACTTTCAACTATTTCTTTAATTAATAGTATCCATGGTATATGATATTCACTATATTAAAAGATAAAATGGGATATTTAATGTTAAATCCAATAGACATGGATAAAAAATATTATCCTTAATATTATCGGATGTGATGATTAAGAATCATATTATCATATATTAGAATTCAAATATATTTAGTGCCTCAGAACCATAATATTGACTTAATGCGATTTTAAAATATTAAACAATTACAATAGTGACACTCCCCTCACTTATAAAAATTAACATCTTTTACTCAATTATAATAAAATTTTAATAACTCTACATAAACTAATACCCACCCAAAAACCATTCATATCGTCTTTTCAAATGTCCTAGAGTTCATGGCCCCCAAACAAGAAAATTCATGTTATTTATAATTATTATTCCATGGAATATTTTTTAATTAATTGATATAATTTTTAACTGAGTTATATCATGGTTATTTTATTTTATAATACCTTTAAATATATCTTAATCATTCTTATATAATAGAATATCTATCAATAATATAATTAAATTATATTTTTATATGACTGTTTTTCATCTCCTTTTTCTTCCAACAGTAAATTTAAACATCTCTCACACATTTATATGGTCTAATAACTTCATTAAGTAATGTTTTTATCTATCATCATATCACATGACTGGTTATAAAGAATAAATTTTGGAATATATGATAGAATTATAATATTATTGTAGTTTTCTTATGATAATATATTTCATACCTCATTACCTTCTCTATCCATTGTAAATTTTAACTGTTTATTTTTATTACATACTCTATGAAGTGATTTGATTCAATTTTCATTTCCATATTAGACGATTATTTATAAGAGTGAACATGATGAAATAATTTGTTTTTTATAAAAAATTGTTATCATTCTATAAATGCAATATCCATCAAATAATGTGATTATTTTTTCATTAATTCCATATATGGATAGTAATAAATGTATATATAATATATATACAAGATAATTCTAAAATACATAAATTTATAGAGATAACAGAACCATGATACATTTTACCATGGTCGTAGCAACAATGTTATTTTTGATTTATGAACCAGATAACCTAAAAAATCCATTATGAACTTAAATGATTTATAAACTACATTATAAATGCTAATAAACTAAATAATAGGGATTATGGTTAAGGAAAAATCTTGAAAATATTATTATTAAAATATAAAATGATTTTAATTATATTATATATGAATTTAATGGGTGTTTATAGATATCCAATTTATTATGTAAGATATCATTCTTATAAATGTTTTTTTAAATGATAAAAATATTTTCTCTTCTATTTAATTTTTTTAAAATTCATTAATATTATTCCTTATAATCAAATTATTTGTTTCAATACAATTTTATCTATACTTTAATTTTACAAAAAAATTTATAAAGGAATCATTTCATAATTTTTTATATAGGTCACTTTGACACTTTTTACCAATGTGTAAAATTTTGTTTTTTATGTTTACCACTTCAGTTTTATTTTCCATCACTAAACATATTATTCATTTTAAATAATACACTATATTTTCTATTTTTTTCAAAGAATATAATTTTATGAATTTTTGGTGAATTTTTTATTTTATATTTTTTCAAATAAAAAAGTATTTTTATACTAATTTTTGCAAGATGAGTGAAAAATCATGTGAATATTTTCTAAATATATATTTTTATAATTTTTATAACATAAATGAATGATTAATTTTTTATTCCACATGAAATGGTTTTTTCATATTTTATTTATTAATTGGTGAGCCTGATATAAATTGGATAATCATTATGATAGACACAGATCCCAAATACATTGGGTAAAGTGACATTGTTATTGGGAATTATGTTGCTTTTATAGGATATGTATAAACTGAACGTGATAGTTATTCCTTCACAAGGGTTATTTAATGGGTGTGTTTAAAGTTAAGATCCCATGATATCAATATTATTTTTCAAATTTAAAAATGTAACATAAAAGAAATATTTTGATATCATATGGTAAGATAACCAATTCACGATTAGAATAATTCTTATAATCCTCAAAAATTTGAATGGTTTGTCTCCAACAGTTCTCATATTATCAAAAATAGAATTCATGAATATAATTATTTACTTATGGATTATTAATGTATATTTAATGAAAAAATTGGAATTAAAGTTTATTTCAATCATAAGTAATAAATTTTTTATCACAATATATATTATACAAATGCAAAATTTTCTTTATGCTGTTTCATGCCTTTTTAAAAATAATAATGTTGTTATTTTTGTAAAATCACATGTAAATGAAAAATAAGAAATTTTCATACTTATTAATATTTTTGAATTTAATATTTATTTTACTTTAAAGGGGTTTCTAGGTTCGATAGCGTACCAGATACACAACAACGGATTTCTTTGAAATATTACGTTGCATACTAATAATATAATATTATTATTTTAAATGGTACATAACTATTAGTAATTGTACTGGCAGGAATGAACAAAAAAATGACAATATGATTATAAATTATTGTTAAATATATTTACATTTATCCAATTAAATTAAGAGGCTTAAAATGTGAATGAATATAATTTTAAGCCAAATTTATATTAAAAGGTCTATTTACCGCCTTTTAATGGAGAACCCTCTTTAATTATAGTTTTCTTCACATTAATATATTCTAATTAACCAAATAAAATCCTTCTTCCGAATGGGGACATCATAATTTACTTTTTTTAAATTTTTTGATTTTTTCCGATAAAGTTCATTTTTTAATGAATAGTGAAAAAATTGTATTTTAATTCAAAACTACTTTTTAATCTAATTAATTTATATAGGTAGATTATCTTTTTAATTGGTTTTAAATTTTAATTTAAATATATTTTTACCATTCATTCCAATTTTTATCATTGGAATTAATTTCACTTTGAAATTGGACATACACATGTATCAATCTTTTGATAGTTATTGTTTCTTAAAAACAAGCTATTTGTTTTGATAACGAGAATTAATTTAAAAATTAATTAATTAAACTTATATGTTTTGAATTTGTTAAAATATACGTTATTTTGGATTTCGGAATTTCAATTATTTCATAGGCTGAATTTTTGGTATTTTTCTGAAAACCATGAATTTTTGATGTGTAGTGAAACCACTTAGTAGTATTTAAAAAAATAGTCTTTTTCATTTATGTGAAATTTTACCACTTCTGTGAATTGAATTTCGAAAATCCAATATACATGGTTGTTATTAGTAATTAAAATTTGGTTCAATAAGATGAAAATATTTTTTGTTGAATAGTACCTTTTGCCTTTTATTTACCGCTATTAAAGGTATATAGGGTAATTCAAGGTAAAAAGAATATTATAATAATTCAAAATTACCTTAAAACATGCCCAAACCTTATTGGTTGAGTCATTTATGACCATTTACATCATTGGGTAGGCATTGGGACTTCTTTGAGCCACATGGGAGTGATAATGACAATTTAGATTAATTAATTTAATGTAAAGACAAAAATGACAAAAAATATCTATTTGTAAATTAATTTTTATATAGTGTTATATAAGTCATATTTTCCACTATAAATATTCATTGGAAATAAAAAATTATTTCCTACATCATGGTATTTTTTTTATAATTTTTAGAAATCAAATAAATTAAATTATTTATGACACAACAATGATGCAGTATATACCTCATTACTAAATGATTTAAATAAATAAGATTATAATGATTAAAATATTATCCATAACATGTCAAATTCTGATTGGATGATTTTATTTCGAATATGAGTTATCTTATCTTCGACCTTAATTATTTTTGGACCTTTTGAAATCGAAGATATTTTTTTAATAAAATAATGTTTTCACACTTTCATAAAGAGCCCCTTATCTCTCTTTTAAAAGGAGGCCACTTCTAACCAATTCCTCACACCTCTGAAGCCATTTGGATCGTCCAAACTCTTCCCAATTAAGCTCTCTACATCCCTTTCCTCCTCCCAGAAGCCTTACCTTAGGCATAATGCACTTTAAGAGGTCCTTTGGTTCAAATCAAAGGTAGTTACCCAAATTAAAGGTAACAGTTTCTCTTAAATTGTATACTTTTATTTTACTTCTCCAACCCCTAAACTCTTTTTATTCCATTATTTTGTAACGACAAAAGTATCCTCAATATACTTGGATTTTTTATGATAAGTATTCAAACTACACTTACACAGACCTCCATCTAATGGGTGAAGAAAATAATGTTTCTATTGATGGAAAACTAACGCCTCACGAAATGATGATTGTTCGATTATCTTATACACCCTCTCATGGTGGCCATTATGACGGAACTTTATTTATATATGATATATATTATGTCTTTGATTTCTTTATGATTCTATAATTTCCACTTATAGCATGTCTTTATGGTTTCCATTATGGCTAAATGTGATTATCTCATTAGAGGAAGTGTGTACTACCGCCTCGTCAAAGTGATATGACTCATTAATGTCATACGTGGGATGTATAAAGGATAGAGTTAATGATATTATATATGATATTATATATGACATTAAACTGGAATTATAATATACCTATGTATCATTATGTTTTAATTACCTTAAAATAAGAAATAGAAATGAAAGTAGCATTCATATGTACGTATGGATTACCGTCTCCATGAACGGTGCATTTCATTTCTTACCTACAAATGATATGTTATGTTATAAGTATAAATATATAATGTATATATATGATATATATGATATCCAAATCATGAATATCATTCTGGATATAATGAACCTTTGACCACATGAACAACATGTAATTATAAGAAGTCCATTTTTGACTCAAGTACCAAATATCGACACAACGAATATTATTAACATAAATGATTACATAATGTTTATAACATGGTAATAAGTGATATAAAAGAATAATAATAAACTTGAAAAAGTTTATTAAGCAAGTATAAATTATCTTTAGTTTATTATTCAGGAGATTAAATAATGATCGAGTCAAGTCGGACATGAGGTAAGGGACGTCATATCAATCCCCTTTCATTGAGGCATATTTAGTTTTAATACATGATTTTATTTTACACGCAGTATAAACACCTTTGAACTTGCATTTCATTCAAACAGAATCTTTTTATATGAAGATTTTTACTAAACAGAAAAGAGGAATTTCTTTTTACGTTTGTGGTGACATCGGCCTTTCCGCTGCCACAAGTATTATTTGATCATTGGTTTCCTTAACAAGACAGAATGTTTTTGAAAGGAAAAATAAATACCATATACTCTTTTTACGTATTTTGGTATTGAAAATGATTTTGAGAATGGATTTATAATTTCAATATCTTGAAATGACATTTTTTATTGCAATGTGGAAATTTTATCATTCATTTATGCTTATGTTATGTGTTATGATCATGTTATGGTTCTTGGGAATTATTTAAATATACGGGTGGTTCCGTGATAAACCTAGGGAGTGTGAGCCCAATATAGCTCCCCAATTCATTAGGTAAAGTGATAGAGGTCAACATGAATGTTTCTCCGAAGAGATTTAGGGAATATACTGTGATGGGTATTCCAAATTAACTCCCTTTGTAGCTTTGATATCAACAATGTAAGTATGATATAGATGCCACAAGTTACCTTTATGATTTATTATATCTATGTGTTATTCATAAAATCTTATTATTTCATGATTTAAGTAGAAGAGTTCATGTTTTGTATGTATTTATGAACAAATGTTTTATTTCTTAGTTTTATAACCCTTACTGAACTTTTTATGCTCTTCCCAGGTTTTGAAATGATTTAAAAAGACTTAAACATGAATAGGGTCAAGGATGGTATCAAGGGAAAGTCATGATGTCATAAACATGGAACTAAACAAGGCTCTTTTCTTCAAGAGTTCATGTTTAAAAAAATATAAACTATTTAGAAGTGTAAAATTGTAATCTTTTTAGATGTAATAATTATGTCCTAATTCTCTAAAAACCTAAACATGAAAAGATCCTAAATGTGAATTACTCATTTATTTCAATATTAGGTAATTTTTAAGGCCGGGTCCTTATAGTTGGTATTGGAGGTTGGTTTAAATAAATTTAGGAGTTAGGGTATTGTTAAATTAATATCCATAAAGTAATTCATGTTAATATTGTAATAATATATCCTTTCTAGATTACTATGTTGCTTCGTCTAAGATATTTTTGTGATCAGAATTGTTTTCCAAAGAGGAAGCATGGAAGCTATGATGGGATGACATCAAGATGAAGAAAACCTTCCAAACCAGAAACCTGAGATGGTCGGAATCAGAACTGAATAGTTTGTTGCAGTGATGGCACAGTTGAATCAGGCTATAAATGGTGGTGGTATCCATGTACGAGATCAGCCATATCAACCACAGAGGAACATGTCAGTAGTGGAGCATTGAATGAGGCAACATCCCCATCATTCATAGGATCATCTCACCCTGTGCTAGTTGAATGGTGGATTAAAGCACTAGAGAATATTTTTGATTTCATGGGTTGTTTAGAACATCAAAAGGATAGTCTTGATGTTTACTGTTTTGAAGGTGAAGCTGGTTAGTGGTGGTTGATGGTGAAAAATATCACAGAAAATGAGGGGATTGATGCTCTCGATTGGGATGAATTCAAAGGAATGTTTCTTGGGAAATATTTTCCTAAGGGGGTTCATCGTAGGATGGAAAAACAATTCCTAGAAATGAGGTAGGAGGATGAATCAGTGGCTACTTATGAAGAAAAATTCACTCGACTGGCAAGGTATGCTCTAAATTTCATACAAGATATTGATTGTAAAATCAATCATTTTTACTTAGGATTAAAGCCAAAGAATCTAAGGGATATAGCTTCTAGTGAGTTCAAAAGTTATGAAAAACTTTTTTGTTGTGCGGAGAAAGTGGAAATGGAGTTTTCCGATGATTATGTATTCTTTGAAAAACAACAGAATAAGAGGTCAAGGTGGCATGTGAAAGGGAAGAACTCTTCAAAAAAGTCTGATGGTAAGAAACTTAAGTTTAGAGTTAGTAAAAATTGTGGTAAAAATCATGATGGGGAATGTCTTTTGAATTCTGTTAAGTGCAACTGATGTGGTAAAATGGGACATAAGGCTCGTAATTTCACTAAAAAAGATCAGGGTAATGGTAAGACAAAATATGATTTAAATTCAGTAAAATGTTTTAAGTGCAATCAAATGGGTCATTACGCAAATGAGTGTCCAACAAAGAACTCAACCAAAGGAAATTAGCCAAACTACAAGCAGAAAAAAGTGGTGAAATCCTTTGGAACTACTTCAGTAGATGTTGGACCATCAAATGAAGTTGTATCTGGTACACTGTTTGTTTGTTCAGATTAATCCAATGTGATGTTTGATTCAGGGTCTACACACTCTTTCATTTTTGAGAAGTTTTCTAGTAAATTGGGAATTCCATCTCAAGATATAAATACAAAACTTATGGTAAAAACAACTAGAGTTAATGTAGAGACAAAATTAAAACATAAGAACATTCATGTCCTTGTGTGCGGATAGAATCTACTGACAAACCTTATTGTTTTGACTCTAGAAGTGTTCAATGTTATTTTGGGCATGAATTGGCTTTTTGTTTATCATGCTAAGATTGACTGCAGAAATAAATAGGTTTATTTTCAGAAAGATTTTTAATTTCAATACAAAAATGAACCCTTGATTTTGATAACATATCTGGAAGCTGAGAAACTAGTAAGAGATGGAAATGAATGTTACATTGAACATATTGTTGAAAACAAAGGAAGTGTTCAGATTAATGATGTGCTATTGGTAAATTATAACCTTGATGTTTTCCATGATGAGTTGCCTGGTATTATACCTGATCGAGAAGTAGAATTTATTGTTGAGTTAGTTCCTGATGCTAATCCAATTTCAAAACACCCTAATCGAATGGATCCAAATGAACTTTTAGAGCTAAAGAAGCAAATGCATGATTTATTAGATAATGGTTTCATTCGATATAGAACATCACCATGGGGTGCTCTGGTTTTGTTCATTAAAAATAAAGATGGTTCAATGATACATTTCATTGATTATAGAGCATTGAATAACATCACTGTTATGAATTAGTATCCATTGCCTCATATCGATGATTTGTTTGATCAGCTCCAGGGAGCTCAGTATTTTTCGATGATTGATTTGAGATCGGCATACCATCAGTTGAAAGTAAAGGAAGCATACATTCTGAAGACTACATTTCGTACTAGATATGGCCATTATGAATATTTTGTTAGGCCTTTTGGGTTAACCAATCACCTTCAGTATTCATGGATCTAATGAATAGAAATTTCCAGGAGTACTTTGATAAGTTTGTGGTTATATTCATTGATGATATTTTGGTTTATTCTAAAAGTAAAGATGAGCATGAAAGTCGTTTAAGGGAAAGCTTTCAAAACTTAAAAGAATAGATACTTTATGGGAAATTAAGCAAGGGTGAATTTTGGTTACAAAAAATTTCCTTCCTTGGTCACATTATTTCAAAAAATGGCATAACTATTCATCCAGCTAAAACAAAAGTTGATGAAGAATTTCCAAGACCCACAAATATAACTGATATTCATAGTTTTCTTGGTTTGGCGAGTTATTTCCTGAGGTTTTTTGAAAAATTTTCACGGTTATCTAGTCTAATGACAAAGTTAACTTCAAAAAGTGTTATGTTCATCTGGAAAAAAGAATGTGATGAATGTTTTCCAGAATTGAAAAGAAGATTGGTGAATTCTCCAGTTTTGGCACTGCCATCTAGAAATGGTGAGTTTGTTATCTATAATGATGCTTCATTGAAAGGACAAGGTTGTGTCCTAATGCCTAATGATCAGGTAATTGCTTATGCTTCACATTAGTTGAAACCTCATTAAATAAATTACCCTACACATGATTTGGAATTAGCTGTTGTTGTTTTTTCTTTAGAAATATGGAGGCATAATTTGTATGGAGTAGAATGTGAAATATATACTAAGCACAAAATTTTAAAGTATATATTCGCTCAAAAATAATTGAACATGAGACAGTGGAGATGGATAGAATTAATCAAATATTATGATTGCACTATGCATTACCATCCGGGAAAAGAAAATAAAGTGGATGATGAATTGAGTCAAAAACGTAATGTCTTGTCAGCCATGCTATGTTTGGAGCGCGATCCTTTGGGTTTTTATTAGATAAAATTTGGCATAGAAGTTGTTGGTGTAGGAAATTATTCTATTTTGTTTCAGGCGTCAGTGAAGTCATCTCTATCAGAAAGAATAAAGCAAGAATGGATAGAAGACAATGAGTTATAGAAAATGGTAGAGTTGCTTCAAAAGGGTATGTTTCATGATTTTAACATTGATAAGGATTGTGTTTTGAGGTTTGGGAAGAGATTATGTGTCCCTTGTGATTCACAGTTGAATAATAAGTTGTTATGTGAAGCTCATAGTTCCCCGTTTTCAGTTCATCCTGGTAGTACTAAGATGTACATAGGTCATCAAGAGTATTACTGGTGGGATGGAATGAAAATAGATATTGCTGATTTTACTATGTAGTGTTTGAATTTTTCAACAGGGTTAAGCAGAGTAGCAGTTACTGAAATGAATGCTTCAGCCTTTACCGGTGCCAGAGTGGAAATGGAAAAATACATCCATGACTTCTTTGTGGGATTACCAAAGAAATCTAAAGGTAATAAAGCAATCTATGTTATAGTTGATCGATTGACTAAATCTATTTATTTACTTCCTATTTGAGATACTTTGTCCCTAGATCAACTTTATCGATTATATGTAAAAGAGATAATATGGTTTTATGGATTTCTCCTCTCAGTTGTATCTGATCTCGATCCCATGTTTACATCTAACTTTTGGAATGGCCTTAAAAATTCATTTGGTAATGAATAAAATTTTAGTAAAACTTTTTATCCTCAATCAGATGGGCAGTCATAATGAACAATTCAAACCTTTTAGGAAATGCTACGTGCTTGTTTACTAGATTTTCAAGGAATTTGGGACCAACATCTTTCTTTGGTTGAATTTTCATATAATAACAGTTTTCATTCTAGTATACGGATGGCTCTATTTGAGGCATTATATGGAAAGCATTATCGAACTATAGCTTTTTGGGATGAAGTATGTGAAAGGAAGCTTATGGGAACAAAATAGTTATAAGAGATGGTAGAGAAAGTTCAGTTGATTCTGAAGCACCTGAGAACAGCTCAGAACAGACTGAAAAGTTATGTAGATAACTGGAGGAAGGATCATTCCTTTGAGGTAGGTGATCATGTCTTTCTGAAAGTTTCTCCATGGAAAAGTGTGAAGTGTTTTGTTAAGAAGGGAAATTTGATTTTGAGGTTCATTGGAGCTTATGAAATCTTAAAGAAAGTAGGATTAGTTGCCTACAAAGTGGCATTACCTCCATTTTTGTCCCAGGTATAGAATGTTTTTCATGTTTCGATGATGAGAAAGTATATGCCACATCCATCTCATGTTTTTAGCCCAGATGTAGTTCAGTTGGAAGATAATCTCTCTTATGAAGAACAACCAGTTCAGATTCTTGACCGTTGAGAGCAAGTGTTTCGGAATAAGGTAATTAACCAGGAAAAGGTTTTGTGGAAAAACCATATTATTTAAGAGGTAATGTGGGAATCTGAAAATGCTATGAGGGATAAATACCCCAACTTATTTTGATAAGTGAATAAAAATTGCGAGGACGTAATTTCCAAAAAAGGGAAGGATATAACATCCCAGGTAAATGAAGAATAATAGATTTTCATATTTATTAATTTTTGTGAATTTAATATTAATTTTACTTTAAAGGTGTTTCTATGTTCGGTAGCGTACCTGATACCCAACAACAGGTTTCTTTGAAATATTATGTTGCACACTAATAATATAATATTATTATTTTAAATGGTAGTTAACTCTTAGTCATTCTATTGGCAAAAATGAACAAAAAAAAAGTACAATATGATTATACGTGATTATTAAATTTATTTACATTTATCCAATAAATGTTAGAGGATTAAAATGTGAATGAATGTAATTTTAAGCATAGATTACATTAAAAGGTCTATTTACAGCCTTTTAATGGAGAAACTTCTTTAAATATTGTTTTGGTCACTTTAATACATTCTAATTTACCAAATAAAATACTTCTTTAGAATGGGGACATCAAAATTTACTTTGTGTAATTTTTTGTAATTTTTCCGATAAAGTTCGTTTTTAATGAATCGTGAAAATATTGTATTTTAATTCAAAACTGTGTTTTAATCTAATTTTTTTATATATTTAGATTTCCTTTTTAATTGGTTTTAAAGTGAAATTAAAATATATTTTTACCATTCAATCCAATCTTGGTCATTGGAATTATTTTCACTTGGAAATTGGACATAAACAAGTATCAATCTTTTGATAGTTATTGTTTCTTAAAAACACGCTATTTTTTTGATAACGGGATTTAATTTTAAAATTATTCAATGCCACTTCTATGATTTTAATTTGTTAAAATAGACATCATTTTTGAATTCGGAATATCAATTATTGCTTCAGATAAATTTTTTGTATTTTTTTTGAAAAACTTCAATTTTTGATTAATAATGAAACTACTTAGTAGTAGTTAAAAAAACAAACGTGTTCATTTAAATGAAATTTTACCACTTCTGTGAATTGAATTTCAAAAATCTAACATAAATGGTTGTTATTAGTGAGTAAAATTTGGTTCAATAAGATGAAAATAATTTTTGGTGAATAGTAACTTTTGACTTTTATTTACCACGATTAAAGGTAAATAGGGCAATTCAAAGTAAAAAGAATGTCATAATAATTCAAAATTACCTTAAAACATGTTCAAAACTTATTAGTTAATTCATTTACGACCATGGGATTCTTTGGGACGATTTTGGGACCATTTTGAGCCACTTGGGAGTGATAATGAAAATTCATCTTAATTTATTTAAAGTAAAGACAAAAATGACATAAACAAATATCTCTTTGTAAATTAATTTTTATATGGTGTTATATAAGTAATTTATTTGAAAATAAATTTTATTTGGAAATCTAAAAATATTTTCTACATCATTTAATTTTTTTATAATTTTTATAAATCAAAACAATTAAATTATTTATGATACAATAATGATGTAATATTTACCTCATTAATAAATGATTTAAATAAATAAGACTATAATGATTAAAATATTATCCAAAACATGTACAATTTTGATTGGATGATTTTATATCGAATTTCATAAATCTTATCTTCTACATTATTTATTTTTTGGAACTTTTGAAACCGAAGATATGTTTATAATAAAATAATGTTTTCACACTTTCCTAAAGAGCCCCTCCTCTCCCTTATAAATGGAGACCACTTCTAACCAATTCCTCACACCTCTCAAGCCATTTGGCTCGTCCAACCTCTTCCCAATTAATCTATCAACTTCACTCTCCTCATCCTAGAAGCCTTACCTTAGTTATAAGGCACTTAAAGAATTCTCTTGGTTCAAATCAAAGGGAGTTACCCAAATTCAAGGTAACCATTTATCTTAAATTGTTTTCTTTTATTTTAATTATCCAACCCCAAAATTCTTTTTATTCCTTTATTTTGTAATAACAGTATCCTAAATATACTAGGATGTTGTTATGATAATTATTTTAACTACACTTACACACAACTCTATCTAATGTGTGAAGAACATAAAGTTTCTGTGGATGGAAAACTAACGCCTCACGAAACGATGATTGTTCGATTATCTCCTATCGCCTCTCATGGTAGCCATTATGATGGAACTGTATTTATATATGATATATATTATGTTTATGTTTTCTGTAATCTTATTTAATTTTCATTTATAGCATTCCTTAATGGTTTCCATTATTGGTAAATGTGATAATCTCATTAGAGGAAATGCAGACTACTGCCCACTCAATGTGATATGACTCGTTAATGCCATATGTGAGACATATAAAGGATGGAGTTAATGATATAATATATAATATTATATATTAAAATATAATATAATTATAATATATCCATGTATCATTATGTTTTAATTCCATTAATATAAGAAATAGTAATGAATGTAGCGTTGATAAGTACGTACGACTTACCGTCTCTATGAACGGTGCATTTAATTTCTTACCTCTAAATGATATGTACTATTATAAGTATATATATATACTGAAATATATGATATATATGATATCCAAATCATGAATATCATTCGGGATATAATGAACCTTTGAACACATGAACAACATGTAATTATAAGAAGTCCATTTTTGACCCAAGTACCAAATATCGAAAAAAAGAACATTATTAACTTAAATGATTACATAATGATTATAACATGGTAATAAGTGATATAAAATGAATAATATACTTGAAAAAATTTCTTCATCAAGTATAAATTAACTTTACTTTATTATTCATAAGATTAGACAAAAATCGATTCAATTCGGACACGAGCTAAGGGTCTTCGTCTCAATCCCCGTTCAATGAGGCATATTTTGTTCTAATACATGATTTTTTTCTATTATGTATAAACACCATTGAATTTTTATATCATTAAAAGGGAATATTTTTATAGGTATCATTTTATTAATCGATAAAAAGGAATTATTTTTTAAGTAACCGGTGACAACGACCTTTCCGCCGTCGTGAGTATTATTTGATCTTTGGCTTCCTTAACAAGCCATAGTGTTTTTAAAAGGAAAAATGAATATCATATACTATTTTTAAGTATTTTGGTATGGAAAATGATTTTGAGAATGGATTTATTATTTCAATATCTCGAATGATATTTTGTTATTGCAATATGGAAATTTTATCTTTCCTTTATGCTTATGTTTTGGGTCCTTATAATTTTATTTTTGAATCACCTAATGTGGTTTATTTTATCAACCCAGATTTCCAATATAAATAATAGTACATTGGGATGTGTATTGATTATATGATGGTCAATAATGATATTCCCAAACTATATAAAAATGTTATTAGTAAAACAAAATCGTAAACAAATGAGTATTTTTTGGAAAAAATTGAAAACTGTGTGAAAATATCCTCTACATTATATAATGGATTTCATGATTATCCAAAACCATATACATAAATGATAATATAATTGTAATAAAGTGAAAGTCATTTAGAATTAATGTAATTATGATATGATTATTCTACAGCAAGTCATATCTTATTTCAAATGAAAATTTTAAGTAATGTTAGTGGTTGTAATGACACTAGAAGATTCTTTTAAAGATTATAATTTATTTCTATATTTCAGGGATATATATAAAAGAAGGTAGTCATCCCAGTGAGAGAACAAAATATCCTTAATGAGTACAATGATGAGATTTATAAAAAAAAACCTCGGTATATTGATGGATATTTATAACTATTTTTATATAAGATAATTATTAAAGGTTTATAAAAATTAAGTGATGTCATAGGATATTAATTTCCTGAAAAGATGACTCTCTATTTTTTTTTCATTTAAGAGGGTAGGCTAATCATTGGTGGTATATGGTTATGAATATCAATGATAAACATGATATTAAATTCATACAGATGAAACATATATTGATATTATATGTGATAAATATTTTCATTTTGTATCTCCGCATTGAATGGGAGCATAATTCTTTGATTTGAATAAGAAATTAAAGAAACAAAGTGTTTCCTATAGAGAAAATTTAAGAATATTAGTCAGGTATGTACCAAATATTATTCTCAATAATGAATGTATTGTTGATAAATTTTACTCAAAATTGAAATAAATTGTGTTAGGTTTTTTAATAAATTTTTAGATATTTTTAAATTTGATCCTATTTTAGAGTTATGTTATTGAGTTTATTTATTCCAATGTCATTATAGAGATGAAATGTTTTGGAAAAATAATTAATGAGGAGTTTTTGATAGTAAAAATTTGAATGAACGACAATTAAGATTCTCTATTGTGATAAGTGTGGTAAAAATAATAATTTTCGATGTATAATGTGATTAAAAAAGTCTTTGTAATATAAAAATATAGAATATATGAATAATGATTTCAAAATGATTAAATGTTATAATGGTCAAACAAATTATGATAATCCATGTATATATATTAACATTTAATGAGATGTATCATTATTAATGTGTGTGTCACGTTCAAAATTTGAAATATTAAAATAGTCAAGATCATGTACAAAATTGTATGGCCAGATCATATATAATTACCATAGTAACTATTGGAAAATTATATAATACAGTGAATGGAAAAAGTACTTGTTTTCTTAGATTAATCCAATTTCTTATTTCATTCAGAATCTATGAAATATTATATTAGGATATCTTTAATGGTAAAATTGAAATTCCACCATAAAATTATGGAATGATTATTTGGAATAATTCCTTGAGAATGTATTAAATAAAATATATATTCATAAAACCCATCTTTTCATCAAATGTGTAATGTTTTTTCCTATAAATATGTTTTTTAAAGATAGTGGACCTTTATGTTGTTATGGGTAAGAAAAAACATTAATTTAATGATTCTATGATAGATCAGAAATCTAAATATGTCATATTAAATACTATAATTGAGTTTCAATGTGTTTATATGGAGGATTTAACATCATTTATAGAATACCATGATAATGATTAATTTATTAAATGTGGTGGTAAAATTTATTATAAACATGAAATTGAAAATAAATGAATTATTTATGTTTTTAATGTTCCTTTTTAAATGATATTTAAATTATATATCTTGACGATCATCCTAGTCTTATTCCTTACCTATGTTTGAATTTTTTTATCAACCTAGTTAATGAATATAAGACGATTTAAAAAAATCACTATCTAAATAATTAAAAAGAGATGTTATAATTTTAAAAACATGTAACAATTATAATATAAGAGGTTATTCATTCCTAGAACACCATGTTGGGGTGCACATATTTTCATTTTAAAAAAAATATAGATGGATGATGTTTTTATTGATTATGTGTCTCTTAATAATAATATTGTTAAAAATAATTTTATGTTAAATAACATAAATGAATTGAAAAATATAAAACCGGGAAGTAAGTATATTTCAATGAGTGGAAAAAATCTGTTAACCATCACTTAAATTTTTATATGATGATGATTTAAAGAAAAACTTTGATTCATGGAATAGTTATCATGAGTTTTCATACTAATTTTTTGTTCATCAATTAAGATAATATTTTTTCAGATCATAAAAAATGAGTTCTCCATGTGTTTTTGAATAAATATGATGTGGTTTTCATTAATTTATTTATGGAATATTCTAAAATCTGTAAACATCATAAGGAAAAGTTATATATTGATTTTAAAAATAAAAAAAATTTCTAGAAAATATGGAAAATTTTAATTTTTCTAAATAATATTTCTTCACTATGATATATTTTTTTTAAAATGGAATAAATTTCATTCTTTGTAAAAAGAATGTTATGGAAGATATTTTATGACAAAAAATCATCACTAATGTTTTAATTATTCTCAATCAAGTGGGTTACAAACAATGATAGGTTAAAATAATCTCTAATTTTTCTATAACACTACCCACATTAACATACAAAAGAGTTAAATTCATATAAATAAATAAAACTAATGGATTTTTAGGAATTTAAATGAAGATTTTGTAATTATTTAGTGATATAATTTCTAAAGAGAAATGTCCAAATTGTTATTTTCAATTATTCTTAATTAGAAAACATTGGTTGTGTCATGGTGAAATATGATCATATAATTTCATTAGCATAAAATTAATTGGAACACTAGGAGTATAATTACTTAATGTTTGATGATGAATTTTGTGTGGTTTTTTTATTTTACATTTTGATGACATATTTTATATGTGATAAAATTTTAAATATAAATAACCATAAAAGTTTTATGTATGTATTTACTCAAAATAGTTGATCATTTGGAACACAGAAATAAGGGGATAATATGGTATTACGACTAAATGATAAACAATATTCAAGGTAAATAAAGAAAAAATTGATTACTATACGAATAAAAATGATAAAAATAGTTATCTAAGCTACGATTCAACAATTATCCTTTAATTAATGATTTATTGAATCTCAGATGGAAATTTTTTATCCAAAAATATTTTTTCACTTGGTTGATGTTATATTATAATTATATCTCGATGTAAAAATTAATAAGGATCAAAAGTTGGACCATTGTTTCATAAATTTTTCCATAAATCATTATGTAATGTAAATTTCATGATATTAAAGATGATAATTAAGGTATTATTAGTCATGGAAAGAGGTTATGTTTTATGAGTGATTTTTAGTTGAAGTAGGAATTACTAGTTGTTTCTAAGAGATCATTTTCCCCATTATTCTTATTATAGTTAAGTTGTATAGAGAACTATAAATATATTTCTTTTGAATAGAAATAAATATTTATATTTTTTATTTTAATTAGAAGTGTTTGAATTTTAAATAGTTCAATGCTGAGGGAAAATAACAATAGGGTATACTTCAACATTTTTGAAGTGGATTATTATAAATGGTAGAATATATTCATCGATTGAATTACAAGATTTCAAAATAAATCTATATTTAATTGTATGGTATTGGTTATTATTGACCATTTAACTAATTATATATATTTTTCTCTATATATGAGTAAATACATCATTTAATAAGAATAAAATAGGTTATATTAAAAAAATAAAAAAATTGCATGGATTTTATTTCTATATTATATTAGATTCGGATTCTAAAAATTAAATGAATTTTTCTAGAAATGATTTCTGATGTCATTGGTTACGATGTTAAATATCCATATATATTTTTATATTTAGTCTAATGGACAATCGTAGTGTATAATTAAATCATTAAAGAATATATATAGGAATTCTCGTATGGATTACATGGGATGTTCTAATCATCATTTTTCATTTATGAAATTTTACTAAAATAATATTTTTCATTCTAGTATATATATGGAAATATTTTAGGCATTATATAAAAAGTATTTTTTTATCTTAATATATTAGATATAAATTAAAAAATAGATTTATGAGACCCCAATATATAGATAATTTGTTTTCAACAAAAAATATTTATATCTATATGATGGAATCAAAGAACAAGAGAAATGGTTATGAATATAACTAGAGGAACTATATCAAATTTGATGTAGGAAATCATGTTATTCTTAAATTATCTCCTTGGACTGTGTTATAAATTTTGGAATTGGAAGAGAATATATCTAATGTGGAAATTTTATTTTAAATTATAAATAATTGGTATATGTTTTTTTAATATTAAAGTTTCGATTATAGTTATGTTATTTTAGAATAACCTTTTTATTGATAAATTAATATAAGAATTCAAAATGTAATGGGGGAAAAATACCCTCACTTGTTTACAAAATAATTAAAATTATGAGGATATAGTTTTTTTAAGGGTAAAAAATGTGGCATACCCATATAATATTAATAGTAAATTAGGTTCCTATAATATTAAAATTTTAAATAAAATTTTTTGGAATTATATTCACTATAATAATTAAATGTCATTTTAAATAAAAAATATATAGAATTTTTTAAAATTGATTATATTACATGAATAATATAGTTTTATTATATATTTAAAATTATAGATATATAAAATATAATTTCATAAAATTGATTTCATTATCATTTAAAATGATATAATTACCATAGGGTGATATTTATTATTTTTTTGATTGGATAAATTTTTAATTGAAGAGTCAAAAAATGTTTTTATAAAAAAACTCATTGATTTCAACTACTAACAAATATAAATTATATTTTTGATTCATATAAAAATAGAATTTGTGAAAATTAAATAAAATATATAATTACTAATATATAAATTATAATCATGCATTATTTTTCTATAAAATCATATTTATTATTAAACAGTCATATTTCAAGAAGTTATTTTTCATTGAATTTGATAAACATTTATTAAAATAAATTCATGAAAAATAATAAAATTGAATATTGAACATTTTTATAATATTTATAAATATTATGATCAAATATATTAAATAGTTCAATTTTAATTTTCATCTAAATGAATAAAAACTGTTGTAAATGTTTTTCCACATGATAAAAGCTAAAACATGCAAATTAAGTTTTAAAAATTAACAGGGATACATAATACTAAATTTAATATAATTGGATGGGAATATTTTGAAACATATCACATCATCTTTTTAAATATATGGATTTATCACACATTACCATGAAATTGAAAAAAACTTATTTTAAACATATTAATAATTACAAGAGTGAGATTCCCCTCAAATATAAAATGGTTCCTGATATACTGCCTTATACACAAAAATTAATCACTCTAGATCAATCATGATGTACTAGAAACCCATTATACCTTCCATCCTGATATCCTAAATATCTTTTTCCAACCAAAATAAGATCATATTAAGCTGTATAGGTTAATCTTAAGGTGTTTAAAAAATACTTGATATAGGTTCAATCGATTTCTTTCATGTATATTTCATGATAAATACTAATAAAACACTTCATAATCATTCTATTTAATATCATTAGTGTATAAAATAATGTAAAATATAATTATGTTTATGGGAAACCTGTTTTATATAAATTAACATTCAATGTTAAATAAAACCATCACTTGTGCATACGTCTAGGCCACCGCCTCCATGAAGCGATGTGTTTTTCTAACCAACATTTACTCACACTTGTTGTTATATAAAAGAATAAAATAAAAATAATAACTTTAAGTGATAATTAGGATTCTACAAATATAAATTAGTATATACCTTTTTATATATTCCATATATTGGAAAATTATAATATAACTCATGCATATATGTGGACTACCACCTTTTTGACTAGATGTAATTATTTATTCATTTCCAACTAATATAGCAAGTTATAAAGATGGTAATAATTAATAAATATGAAATATATAATATATTTATAATTCAATAAAATCAAAATAGTTTCTAATTTATTAATTTTGGACCTAGTAGTAAAATAAAAACATTATTCATTTGTACATATTGAAAATTGACTCTATAAAACGATGTGATTCATCTTTAATAACAACCATACATAGTTTTCAATAAAATTATAATGAATTTATAAAACTGAAAATTATAAAATTTATAACATTATAGATATGATTAGGATAAGATCTACTAGATCACATAAATAATAATGAAATTATTTAAATGTAATAAATAGAATGAATAAAAAAGAATGAAACATGATCATAGCCTAATTAGTATCTCTATAAGAAAGGATAATTTTATAAATAAAAAATTATTATAAGAGAATAATAAAAAAACTACTATAAGAATTTATAAAATTATTAAAATAGAATTATTTTTGAATTTAATGGAGCTATGAGGAATGTTAGTAGATGAGGTCAAGGAACATTTTTTAAATTAATGTATAAAATGTTTTTATCAAAATTCCCTTTTATATAGTTTTTTTCAAAAATTTTTATTAATATTAAACATTATATTGCTCTTATTTTTAAATGATATTAAAATATCATAGAACTTTTATAGTTTTTTGAGAAGAAATAATATTATTTTTTTGTAGTTCAAATGGATTTGTTTACCCATATATAAAAGAATTTTTTTTAATAGAAATCAAGATTAACCATTTTACTAGGCTTGGTAGTCATTATTCCTTATACAGATTACTATATATGTCTCTATGGTTCATTATATAATATTTTATTTCATACACATTAAGTATTTATTCCTTTTAAGGTTTGTAACAGTAAAAAATATCCCCCCACACTCGGCTGGGGTGGTAAGGGTGGGGAGGGGTTTGGGATATGGTTGTGGGGTCATGTCTGTAGACTAGTAGTTTATCTATATTTTAAATATATTTTAATGTTCATATTTCTTGGTTGAGACTAATTTTTGAAATGTAATTATGATTTATTTGAATATTTTGACATAGGCCCAATAACCGTTTCAATATATGTGTTAAATAACATAATTTATAAGATTTTTTACAAAAAATTAATTATTATATGGGTTTTTTCATGGTATTGTTTTTTAAAATGTATATTGAAAAAATTGACATCAATATATAATTAAAATGTACTGAGTAATGTTCTAGAGTTATCTCAAGATAACATACTCCAATGGATTTTTTTGTATTAATTTTTATTGTTATCCCTTTAAAAAGGTTCATCTAAATGTAAATTTTATTATAATTTCCAATGACTGCTAAACTATGTTGAATTGATTTCTATTGGATTGATTAAAATTATTTTATATTTTATAATTAAATATAAAAAAGTCATTATTAAAATAATCTTTATTATATTCTAAATGTGAATGGATTGTATTCATGAGTTCTCATTTTTTTCCACATAATAATAATGATTAGGATTTCTCCATTGTTCTTAATTAAAAATATTTTTTTAATCATTAGGATAACCTATTAATTTAATTAATATGTAATGGGTTTATCTTTACATATTTATTATATATAAAGTGAAATTTCATTATAAGTTTTCAGAAATGTTCAACTGGAATTACATGTATACTTTATTTTTATATCCCTTACTTACATTTTATTTTAAAATCGAATATATTCAAAAAAATCCAATGGAATAATATTGTATAGTGATTCAAGAAGGTTAATATTGTCACATACTAAATTAATTTCAGGAATGAAATAGGAATGAAATCATTGGATCATAATTTTATTTATAAAAATTACACAATTTTGAATGACTACTCTATTATACAATGTTTTCTTAATTATCGAAAATTATATATCTAAATATTCCTTGAAATTTAATAAAGGGATTTTGTTATTATAATTCATGAATGTATGGGTTTATTACTTTATTGGGTGTTATATTTATAAGTGGGTATCTTTTATGTTTAAGTAGTTATTCAAAATGGATTCCAAAAAAATAGGATAATGAAATCAAAGTATTTGATTAATTTTTCTAAATATTATGTTACATTTTTTTGATTAAAATATTCATGGAATTTACTATTTTAATAGCTATATGGTTTATCAATTTATTTTATATAAAAAATATTTAAAAATAATTTTTAATAGTTCTTATTGTGTTGTGAGTTGAAAATTTAGTATTTGTATATGTTTTAAAGAGTGATATTCTAGTTTTGTTTTTTTTAAATAGTTATTATATGAAAATTGTTCTTAAAATTAATATATTTTATTTTTTTTTTAAAATATATTATCTTGAATTGGTATTATTGAATTATATTAAATTAAAAAGTGTTAGGTAGCAATATATCCATTAATGGAGTATGTTTCATCATTATGGGATGTCATTACGGGTGATTTTACCCATTTTATTATGGGTTGGAACACTAAGATGATAGTAACATCGATCATATAAGAAAAATATATTTTTTGGATGAGTGAGATATAACATACCAAATACCTATGAAATTGATATTTGATTTTCTATATCATAGTAAATTATTACCATAATTTGGGATTTTTATAACGTAGAAAAAGATTAATTACTATTTCTAAATGTTTGTGTTTATTTTGTACAACATGTTATAAGGATTTTTATCACATTAATATGACTTGGTTTGTAAATTTTTGGTTATTTTGATATTAATTCTATGTTATCATAGGTTGTGTGTCCATTTTTGGTGTATTTTAGGTATTCTCAGTTCTGTGGTTTACATTGCTTAATCATACTAATATAGTCATTGTAAAAGAACTATATCTATAATTTTTTTTCATATTATGATTACATGACATTCATATTAGTTTAATGAATTGATAAAAATATTTTTAAATATACATTAAATATTATGTGGTGGTACACTAGGTTTAACTATGAAAATAAATCATATTCGTGGTTTATAAAAAAAATAATATTCAAAAGTAATTTGTTGTGTTGTTTTATGTAACTAATCACCATGATACATCATAAAATAAACCATTTATAAGTATTTTTATATTTAAATTACTTTTAAATATTTATTTAAAGTGGGTAATTTATAGTTTACTTGAATTTTATATCATTGTGATTGTTTATAGAATATTCAGGTTGTTTTTATTGCATAGAAGTGGGTGTCTATTCAATATTTTTTGGGAAACATTATTTGGAGATAGTTTTTATATATTATTTTGTTGGTGGAATTATTTTTTTTAGAGTGTATTAGAAGACAATCTCTTTATAGAATATGTTAATCTTATCAATATTGGTTTAGTTTTCATCATGGGTTTGGAATTTGATGACCTAGCTGGAATAACTAAAAAAAATTATTTATTACTATATTGTGATGTGATTTCATTTCCAAAATATTTATTTTGGATTGGAATGAATATAATTATATGTGAATTAGTATATGGGAAATGGTTAAAATATGCATAGAATTCACTTTTTTTGTCCAGAATTATATTTCCCTGAATTGAATCATTATGAGGTGTTAGTGATAAAATACATCAGGGGGGAAATTATTGGGTGATCCTTGAGGATGTTCATAATTAGGAAAAGAATAAATATTCATGTATTACCAAAATATTTTCATGGATGAAAAAAAATTTTGGGGTGTGTCATTAAAATTTGTTGAGTTATTATTTAATTCGGTATATTTTTCTTATTTTTTCAGAAATAAACTATTATAGTGGGTATAATTATTTGGGTTGGGATTTGATAAAAATTGAAAATGTATATTTTATTTGAATTCCATAATTATTTATATGATATATTTATGGATATTAATGATGTTCATGATTGTATAGGAATAGTGGTAATAGAGGGTTTTAGGAGAGAAATTAGTGTGTTTTAGATGAGTATTGGATGGTGCCCATGTAATTCATAGTCTAATGCACCATTATTAATACCTAACAAAACCATGTATGTGGTTATTGGGAAGGTTGAGATGGATAAATAATTAGCCCATAATAACCTTAGATCCTACAATAAAGTTATACCGGACAAAACATATGTAAATAGTAACATAGAAATGGTTGATGTAGTGTCACCCAAATAATATCATTGGGTTACACACCCTTTAAAACCACCTTTTGATTTATCTAAATTTAGTTCATTTTTCTATGTTTTTCATTTTTTATTCATTTTATTTGGGGTGCACGACTCTAGGGAAATTTTGGTCACAATGTTTTGGACTTTAATCATTAAATCTCTTGTATAACACATATATAGCTGTTTATGAATCATATGGTCGTGGGTTTTGGGTTTTACCCTATGGTTTCACTTACAAATAGTTATGTTGATTCACTCCTTTGTTATTTTATTTCTAGGTATATAAAATTTTAATAAGGAATTATGATAGTATGTTTTGTCGAATGATTTTACTCCATCATTTGGTCTAAGAACATGGATCTACACTCACATTATGTTTGTGTAAAAAACATGATCTTGGATAATAGATTTAAATTAAATAATTTAATGACATTAAATTAATTTTATTATCATTTAGGAAGGATTATTAAAATGGGATTGTGTATGTTTTTTTATAAAAGTGAGACGCTGTGATTTTATAATTGTCTATTTTTTCAATAAATTTCAATATTTTATAATCTATGATTGTAAATGGTTTCAATTATTAATCAGTTATTTATTTTTGGTTATTATTTATGTTTTATACATTAATTTTCATGGATTTTTTTATTGTCTTTGTTTTTTGGTTGAGTTTTGAGTTGAATGTTATTTACTTTGTGGTATTTTGTAACTATCAATATTTTTTGGAAAAGTTCTTAGATAATATTGTCAACATAATTCATATAACGGTATATCCATGAAACTGAATAAACCACGTCTGTGGGGGACATGGAACCCTTTTTCCCACAAGAATATTTTCAATAAATTTTCAAATATGAAACAAAATAATGAAGCATTGTATATTTTATTTAGATAATATGTTACACAAAATGATATAAAATAACTTATTATGATAATAAAGAATGAAGTATCAATATGAAAAATACAATACAAATAAAATAGAAAGTATATAAAAACTCATGAATGTGATGTACACATCCTTGTTGTTTTCCTTGAAGAGCATACCCATTATTATAATTTTGGAAATATGGAATCCCATTTGAAATTTAATATAAATTCTATGATTGAAATAACTGAATATTATGAATTTGTTTTAGTGAATCATTCAAGGTAATATGTAGGACTGCAATATGAATAAAAATATATGATTATTAGATATATAGTTGTTGGATATATAGTCACTCGGTATATGGTTATTGGATATGTAGTCCTTAGGTATACATGCATCAAATAAGTAAAATGAATTTGATATATTTTAAATTAAATAATGTGTAATGCATAAAAAAATTTTATGTTATTAATTAAAAATTGATATTAATTCAATTTTAATAATATTTTCAAATTTAATGAAATTTATTTTTATACAAAATTTATTTTAAATTAAATATAATATTATAAATTAATTATATTAATAAAATATATTAAAATATTTCATGGATTTGTGATTAAAATATGAAAATAACATCAAAAAATAATAATTATTTTATAATTATAATGAATTTATTCAATCATGGTAAATGAAAATGTATTAGTTATAATTTTTTCCATATTAAATTAGATATATTTTTAGTCAAAAGATAAATTATCATAGTTTTTGTATAAAATATAATATAATATATTATTAATTTATTCAATAAAATTAATTAACATTCATCTACTGATGAATTATTATTATGGAATAATAATAATGTCTTCATTATATTTGGATTTCATTTTTAAAAGAAGTTGTTTTATTCTATGAGGATTCTATTATAAAATTGGTTTTAATCATTTTTAAAAATTAAATATAATTAAATATATTTCAATTTATGAATCCAACAATCAAATTTTTTGGAGATTAATAATTCCATTTATGTGGAAAAAATACGTTACAATGAGTAAAATTGAGTTACTATGGTAATGATAAAATTAGAAAAAACAGATAAAATAATCGGTAAATGAGACAAATATCGCTAAAATTATATAAATATTTCTTTTATTCTTATATATATAACCCAAATACATTATATTTTCAATTTTTGTATACTTTTATGAAGAAATGATAACATCACTCATTAGGGAATGGGTATTAATGGAAATTCCTTTAAAAAAATCCTATTAAGGGATGCCTCATATACCCCTCAAAACCACAAATTTTCCAATGACTATTAATTGATTACCAACCCAAGTTATTTATCCTTAATCATTAGTACATGTCCGATAGACTCTTGTTCCAATAATAAATAATGAATCATTATTTTGATATAAACCACTTTGAAGAAAGAGTGTCTTCATCAATCATTCTAGTTGATTACTAATATTATAAAATTATCCAATTGTATCAGATTTTTATAATTTTTATTATTCACCATAAAGACATTTAACTAAAAATATTATCCATATGGGAATATTATATTCATATTATATAACTATAAACCCTAATTCATTTAAAAGTATAACATGTTCTTATTTCTATCCATTCAACAACATACATGAATGATTCTATAATATCATCACCATTTCCAACATGAATATATATTAATAATTAATAAAACTAATTAACTAAATCAATGATTAATATATTATATGAATATAGTTATATGTATTCTTAAAATAAAATTAAGGGTAATAGTTAAGTAAACTGTTAAAATTTCTGGATTACCTAAAACAAGCATGTCATAAATTAAATTATCATGAATTATACCCATAGAAATAGCATAATGAATATGGGACCAAATTAATCAAATAAAAATAATTATTCTAAAAAAATTCCAAAAAATTTAATTATTAACTCTCCTTAATGAATGGTAATTAATATTTCCATTATAGAATATATGTAATGTAATAATAAATACTAACATCGGATAATGGAAATATAAAACAACTAAATAATATATCTGTTGGAAATGATTATATATAAGTATCTTTAAAGGTTATATATATCAACATGGTTTTCATATAATTGAATAAAATTTTTATGTTTCTCATTTTAGAGGTTAAATCACTTCCATGGAATTCAAGAAAATATTATGGGTATCTTATTTATTATCAAATTGAAGTCCTAAACATTTGTGAATAAATTTATGACGTGGGGAATTCTATTTTAATTTCTTCTAAATACAGAAAAATATTATTATAGATATTTTCTATGTTTAAATTACTTATTAAATGTTGACCTATGTATGTTTAACAATTCATCAGGAAGAATTTTCCTAAGACTAGATGACCATATATATTATTTTTTATTAATAATCATTCTCCGACATATAACTATTTTTCATACAATATTTTTTAATGCATATAAATATAATTATAACATTTATTTGTGATTTTTTGAATTTAACATTATTTAAAAACAAATTGATGGGATCATTGTAAACATTTTCCGTATAAAATTTGTTTCATATTTTTAAATTCATTTTACCTTATAAAGATTCACATCCATGATTTCTTGGTTCACAAAAGTAATCTTTATTTTATGTCCCACTATTTTCATAAAATTATTTACTATATAATTTTTTCCTTTTAAAATATATTATATTATAAAATAATAGTTGTATTGTCTGATTTTTTCAATGTCAATTCTGTAATGAACCTCTATTTTTTAAATTTCATATTACTAAAAATATTTTTAGACTTTATCGAGGATATTCTCTAATGGAACAATTTAATTTTTTTATCTTGATGTATAATAATAACGCCGTGTATAAATTTTCAAACAACTAATTTCATTTCCTTGGGTTAATTATAATATAATATAATTAAAAATGATTTCATATTCATCTGTCATAAATATGAATGTTTTCACATTATATGATTAGTCGGTTCTATATTATAGCTTTACAATACATTAGGAAAGCTTTAAAACTCATGAGATGTCATGTAAGGTATTTTTTTAATAAACCTAATAAACTATGAGACACTATCCACTAAACTTTTTGGAGTTTAATGTAATCTCAATCCATAATGGGATAAAATCAACTATGTGATAATCTTTTTAGTTATGATCCTTGAGATAATAAATGATTCAATATGGGTATTTTTCAAAAAAAAGTGTCACATATCTATGTTGTGGATTTAGTAATTTCTTCATAATTATACTTTCCAAATCATATATTGTTGAAATCCTTATGTAATGAGTAATGATATCAAAACTACATTTTTCAGAGTATCATTTCCTTATGTTATTTTTATTTACATTGGTTAGGATATAAAACCAACATCCTTATCATATGGTCAAGTATGATATTATATTAATATCTCTTATGTTTAACAATTATATAATGTATGAAATCATCATTTATTAGTTTTCATTTACCTACCAAATGAATAAGAGTATTATGAATGTTATGTATTGAAGGGTATCAATTCTGAATACTATATGTGGAAGGTGTTCTAAATTATTTGTAAAATATTTTGTTTGTATATGTAATTTCTCAAAATAGTAAAACTATATATTCTATGGTGTTTTATAATGTATGGTTTAATGAATATGGATTTAAACAATTGAAAATGTATGTCTAGTTTTCTTGGGTCTTCTTAGTGAATCGTGTAAAAAAATTTAATGTTGAGTGGTAAAAAGTAGCCACATGGGTGGCGGGAACTCATTATTGATAGTGATGTGAGATTATCGAAACTCCAACATGGTTATGGTAACCATATCAATGATGAATATAGATTTTAGAATGTATTTGACACATTCAGTGGTTGTTTCATTAATTGAGGTTAAATCACATTCTTGCATTAGGCTTCATAGAATTTGTTTTGTTATTTGATGTATATGTTGATGTTTAATTGTATTTATTATCAATGAATCATGTCATTATTTTATCATTCAATGATAACGAAGGAATCAGGTATGAAAATAGTGTCTATGAAATGAATTAACAGTAGCTTCCCATGCTTCATGGGTAAATATTGAGAGCGTGGTTTCTGTTTAAAAAAAAATCCAAATCATTATAATGTGTTTGAAAGATTTTATATGTTGTTTGATTGATGAATAATCATATATGACTTTAATTAATATATATGATATCCATGGAATCAAGTTACCTTTTTTGATGGTAATAGGATCACTTATCCACAATTTTTTGTTAAGATGACTTCAAAATTGGTTGGGCGTAAAACATGAACAACCAATCAAGATCAATGTAAAATAAACCTGACTTTGATGACTAAAGATCCAAGGTGTTATCGAAGCAATACAAAGAGAAAATACATTTATTATTATGAATAATGATATTAATATATAATTTATTAAGGTATAAAATGGATAAAGATGACAGTTTAATATATAAGACATGAGGTTCATGTAGATAATATGACTTGAGTATTAATCAATTGAAATAGTTCATTGGAATGGTGTTGTTTAGTTTTTCACGGTTTCATAAATTTACATCATTATTTTAAGAATGTTTTATTATATTAATGATTATTTAATTTCAATTGAGGTCAATATAAGATTTTTTAATGAAATATACATTCTTTAGTTTGAATCATAAAATATTATAAGTCAAAAATTATATATAAGAATCAAATCCAATATGAAGGACCTATATATGGATGATATTGTGTCACGTAAACATAATCTGATTCCATAATGACCCTGAATCTATTTGTTACCTCTTGGGTTGGCTTCCCCTCAAACCGGTAGCCATAATGGTCTCTAAATGACCTCAAGCATGTATCTCTATAGGAAAAATGTTTTTGAATAGCTATGAGGGTATAGGGATAGTCATGGGAGATACTATAACCTCATATTCAGAGTGCACATCATAAATAGATAATAAACATATAAAAAAACATAAGGTGATATAATCCAATAGTCATCTGATAAAAAAAATTCTCTAATGCCATTTTATACAATGCATGATTGTCATGGTGATACATCTCTGAAAAAGAAAACAAAATTGCATGTTTTACATCTCCAAGGGTGATCACCATGAACATCCTGAGATCCTACTCTGTCTTGTTATCCGAAATCCCATGTATAAGGATAAATCAACAAGTAAGATCAATGTTACTTCAGACATGAAGAGTCTACTTGAGTACCCTGTGTAATGGTGGCCTGGGTAGGGTGTGAGATATCAGTAATAGTTGGATGGTACCACTAATGTCTATCTCAATATAAACTATTCAATATAATTAAATATTGTTAAGGTATGACATAGTGATAACAAAAATGAATAAATAACCATAACCCTTCTAGGTTCTTAAGGAACACCTGATGAAAAAACATTGTTCCGCTCCTAGCCGTAAATAGGAGTTTGAATAGAAACTAGATATATGAAATGTATAAAAACATTTTTTATCTCATTATTTGATATTTTTTTAACCACAAAAAATCATCGAGTTCCCCTTGACACCCATACATGAAAACCTATCTCATCCATGGAGGAGTTTAAATCATTCATCATATTAAAGTCACAAAACATTACATCGTATCACCTTTAATTACAAATTTAATTTTATTCATGTACAAAAAATTGGACCCACAATCCAATGTAATTTAATGGGTATAAAATGTCATTTATAGCACCATTATAAGTATTTGGAGCATCTGTCCTTTTCTTACAAATCATGGGCATTTGGATCAACTGTCCTAATCCAATAAAAGTTAATTTTCATTCATATTGGGTGTCGAACGCCATGTCTAGCACCCTATGAGTATTTTTAGTATCAGTCCCTGCCTCACAACCTGTTTATCAATCATATATATATATATATATATATATATATATATCATGGGTGTATAATTTCAGGTCTACAACACCATTATGTCGTCCATTATTAAATTTGTAAATTAATTAATCGAGTCCATTAATTTATTCAATAACTTGTTTACAACATCACATTCACTAATAACTCGACAAATTATTAAATGCCGCAATAAAATTAGTTAACTCAACAATTAACTAATAATTACTATAACATTAAATAATTCAACCATTAATTAATATCATCAATTTATCAAGTTAATTGAACAATTAACTAATAAAAAATAAAAAATATAAATATCACATAATTAATTCCAAAATTAATTATTATATGACAACCATCTAAATATTACATAATTAATTCACAAAATAATAACCTCAATTAAACCGTCCCAATATCGCATAATTAATTCACCAAATAATTATCTCTAAATAAAAAATTTCAATATCGCATAATTAATTATAATATTAATTATCTCAACTAATACAAAATCAATATCTCATAATTAACCCCTTGATTAATTATCAATTTTATAATCTCATAACACATAACTAATTCACAATTAATTATTTTAACATAACATGTTTATTATAGAATAATTAACCCCCAATTAATTTTCATCTCCAAGAACATAACTAATTCATAATTAATTATTTCATCTTAACCAAATTAATATATCATAATTAAGACCCTGGTTAATTATAATCACAAATAGCATAATTAATTCTTGATTTACTATCCCAACATAACAATATTAATTTCCCTTTATTAATTCCTCAATTAACTATCATCTTAAATAACTTTGTTAATTAATAATTAATTATCTCAACTAAACCAAAATAATTACTAATAATTAATCTCTCAATAAATTATCACCTCAAAGAACATAATTAATTCATAATTAATTATCTCAATATAGCCAAAATAATTACAAATAAATAATCCCTCTATTAATTATCATCTCAAAGCACCTAATTAATTTATATCTAATTATCTCAACATACCTAAATTAATTACTCCTAATAAATCCTTCAATTTATTATCATCTACAAGAACATAATTAATTAATAATTAATTATCTCAACTTTACCGAAATAATGAATCATTATTAATCCATTGATTTTTTTAACCTCAATGATCATATTTTTTTCATAATTAATTACATAAAAATAACCAAATTAATTACTCATTCCCCCAATAAGAAATTTATTCCAACATTATACTCAACATTAACAAAAGTAATAAATCACGAAAACTGCATTTTATTAATTAGGTAATCCTTGGAACCCTACATTAATGAATTTGGCCGAGCCAAATATTTGTAACTCAATCTGTAACCCGCACTCATACACACTCCTCAAAAAAACTACACGCGTACTCATAATTTTATCATCACACCTAACAACCCTTAATTGGCTCCCACAATTAGTGCAGATGGCACCAAAGTACACCTAAAAAATTAACTACCACACTAAACAATCATAATCCACTAATTCAAGGGTCTTGAAACAAAATAACGAGTATAAACCATGACCCGATTATAACGGCGGTCTACTGAATCATGCTGAATCGCTTTTCCTTCAGTGGCAGTCATTGGAATACGGACCGACGGGTCCCGAGACATCTTCCACACATCAATGAACCAAAAGAAAAGAATAAACCGAATTAAACCCAAATATAGTGCTTCAAATTGATGGAGACTGGTAGATATAGAGTCAAAATAGTTGATGTAAAGCATGAAATGCATGGAGAAGTAAAAACCTCCCTGAGACGAACAAATTATGTGAAGGAACTGGAAGAAGATAGCCACCTGTAGAGGAGATGAGAGTTGGGGTGGTTCACCGCCCATGGATATTTCACCATGGGTGCGTTGTGGGTTAAAGACAGTCGTAACTACTGATGCAAACAATGAAACACATAGAGAAAGAATTTTCCCATCGACATAGAAAATTTTAATGATGTGTCTAAATAAATACATCTTCTAGAGAGAAGCTGGGAGATGGGGGTGGTGCACCTCAACAATGGGATAAAAAATTGGGGGTGTTAATTTACTTAAGAGATGAATGTGGTGCACCTCCCTCATCTCATCTCCATAAAATAATAAATTAAATACATATGTTTATTATATGTATTAATATAATAATATTGATAATAAACACATTTAGATTATTATTATTATCAATTAATTAATTCACCTCTTAAATAAACCCCAACTCGCTATTTAAACACATAATTTGTTACACCTCTTTGATAAACCCCAACTCCTCATTTAAATACATAATTTATTACACCTATTTGATAAACCTCAAACTCCCCATTAAACACCATTTAAATAAACCATCCTCAAACAAATTTAATTAAATGAATTATTCAAGTCCTCATTATTTAAATAAAATATCTCAACATAATTTAATTGAATTAAAACCAACAATTAAGATCACTTAATAAAATTTAATTAATCTCAATCAAATTAAATAAAATATTCTCTTTATACATAAAATAACAAATTATTTTTAAACCTATATTTAATTAAAATAAATTTTCCATTTTAAAATCATCTAATTAAATTATCATATCATTGATTTTATTAAAAACCCAATATTTCACATCAATTAATTATTTTCATTTTATCCTTGAATTTAATTAGATAAAACCCCAATTTAACAAAAGTTAATTAATTCCCTCTCAACCAATAATTTAATTAAGTAATTTTACCCATAACCCAAAACTAGGTATGCCTTATGGTTTGACTCGCACAGTCTGACAGACCATGCGCATACCATGCATCAGCTAGTGGACACCCATTTTAACACCAAGGGTTTGCTCGAATGGTTTTACTAACTGTGTGCTACCTGTGCAAGCACCCATTCGGATCCCAGTTCTCCCGAAACCCATCTAGCCATCCAAAAAAAATCCTTGAGCCTTTACCCAATCATGATATACACATGTTTAAAATATCCTAACAAGAGATTCTTTATCCAGATTCATAGTTTTTTTAAACTAGCCCATGAAATAGGTAAAAAATATAAAAAACATTCATATATTATCCCGTTTTAAAAACATGGGACTCTACACCAGTATCCACAGAGAAAATAATTGCATTATAACATTGGATGTAATATAGAAGTTCTTATCCTAATTGACCAATCAATATTGTTTTTTGGAACCACATATAGACATGATAACCATCATACATAGAGAAAAAAATATCAATCATAGTAAATGGAATCGATTTTCTTCTGAGAAATCATTGCATTAATTCTTCTTCATATAATTGGGAAAGGAAAATATTAAAGGGTGAGTTAGAATTCCCTATAAGTTTTACATATATTTGAATATATCATGAATAATTAATGAATAATGTAAATGAATGTGTAAATAATTTTAAAAAAATTCCATTTAGTCAATAAACTATATTTCATAATTTTTTAAGCTATAATCAATATGTAAAGGGAAATAACTAAAAAGCAATTAAAATTTATCAATTAAATGAAAATGATAAGCATAATGAGACAATATCATTGTGAAAATATTGTGTATAATCATTATGATAACACTATTGATAATTAAATTCTCAATTATTCATCAACCTTATATTAGGAATCATGATAACAATACATTCAATAATTTTTTCATGAAAATATAAAACAATTGAGTAAATGTATATCTGATTTTGAAAACTGATATGTCTCATGAGAACGTTCGATTCATCAAGGGGATATAAATAATAATTTATAACATTTAACAATATGTTCAAAGAATTTATCATATATCTATTAATCCATTTAACTCATGAATCAATATTTCTTATAATCAAATATCTACATTCCGTAAATTGTAAAGATTTATATATAATTACCCGATTAATAATGTAACATTCAATTTAAAAAAATATATATAATTATAAAAATTATGAAATAATTATATCCATCATACAATAATAATGATAGTTAATAGACTTGTAATGTCCAATTAAAAATTATCACCAGAAACAGATTGTGTCTATATAAAATAATCAATCACAATAAACGTTTTCTTCTTTGGTGAATTATAACGTTTAACCCCTTGAAGAATAAAGGTGAAATGAAATATTAAAAATATTTTATAAATTGTTATTCAGGTTAAATAAATCAATATGGAAGTATAAACACCACATAAATATGAATAAGTTAATATTAATAAAAACATGTCTCAATGAAATGGAAATTTAGATGAAATCTCTTACATTACGCTTTCCCTTAGTTAAATGTTATTTAAACACATAATTAATTTTTTCAATCACATTACTAATTTATAAAATTACCATAACCACATTTATAATTTCATATATGATCACTTCATAACATTTTACCACATGTTTTTTTAATAATATTTCATTATTTTAATTATTTTGGGTGTTAATTTTCTTTATTTTTTCATGAGTGTTTTCTCATCAAAGGTCTAGTTATTGTAAATTTGATATTAATTAATTATCTATAATATTATAAAATGTTTATAAATATTATCTTTAATCATGATATATATTATTATAATCATTCCTTTATATTTCTCATGGAAAATTAGTCAAATATTTTTGTGGATACTGATGGTCGTAAATAAACATAAGTGACGATATACTTATTCTAATAGGGTTATGGACAATGTGGTGTATGATATATTTATTCTAAATAATTCATATCATATCAAAAAAATCATATATATTCATTAAATTTTACCTTATTTCCTTCTATTTAAGTTTTATTAGAAAAAAATTGCATTGCCTCATGAGGCGGTAGTCTATCATACACCTGAGAAACATTCACATATTTTAAAAGAAACAGAATAAAAAAAGGAATATCTAATTTAGAAATTATAGAAGAATAAATTTAACATATATATTATGTATAAATTTTAAATAAATCATTATTTAAATCTATGTGAACTGTTGATTGAAAATTAGTTTCATTGTTTTGTGAGGTAGTTGACTATCTTACACAAGATTGATAGTTTCATTTCTCATTTGATTGAAATAAAATGTATATTGTTTCAGGTTAGAATAATATAAAAATAAAACAATACATGAGGTGAATTTTTTCTTTTCAATTATATTCTCTGATTCTTTATTTTTACACACTTTGTGAATTATATTGTTATTTAGTATTTTCTTCAATATGAAATTTAACAACATCTAACCAAAATAAAAAACACAAAAAAATTATAGTGGTTTGGGGGAAAACAACCCAAAGCCTACTCCATTAATTCTACCTTTCAGATCTTGGTGAATTTCACTAACAAGGACCTATTATCCCAATACATTCAAATCCATAAATGAGTGTAGGAAGTTGACACCATTATAATAGGGATAATATCAGAGGCTTATGGTTCTATAACTGAGAAATGATTATCCACATATTTTTTCAGGAAGCTGAAACTTCACCACACATGAGTACAAGGAGTTGATACTCTAATGAATCAAAATATTTTTTATTTTATGTATTGGGTTGATCTTTACATTGGCAGTAGCAACAAATTATTGTATATGGATCTTAATTATATTAATTGTAAGTCATTAAGAAAGAATAACTCTAAAGCAATCCTAGTTTAAAATGATCATCAATTTTAATATCAATAAATAGCATCAGTAATTTTATAAAAGCATGAGATTGTAAAATTTATATCTCTAAAGTTTAGCCTCTTTAAAAAATTATAGATTTGATTATTTGTTATGTTAGACCTATAAAATATATTCCAATGAATATATTCATATGAGTGAATAGATAAAACTTGTATCACTAATGTCACATATATCAAAAACACCACCTCATGATTTGAAAATACATCAATCATATAAATATCGTTATTTTTGTGCAACATATCCCAGAAAATAACCTAAATGATCCAAGAAATTCAAATCTTAATCGACCAGGGGATTCGTAACTTCCATTAAGAGAAGGAGTGATTTTCTTTGATGAATATGGTTCTTAGAATCAATCACAATATGCTTTTAATATGTCACAAATAATCATTGAAACATTCTATAGTTCTATCATAAAAATTGCATTAAATCTGGGTAAATAGTGAATTTAAAACAATTTTATTGAGTAGAAAACATAGGGTTGAACTGTGAAGCATAGGGATCCTTTGAATAATGTAGGGTTTTATTACGTAGCATTAGGTTCCACTATGAAGCGTACTATTTCTAAAAATTTATGGATCTTTATAAATAATTTTATCTTCACGTATGGAAGTGATCAAATTAATATATGGATGAAAATCCATATGTTCATCCATTCAGAAGAAAATTCCAAACATAGCATTGATCAACCACACGTTCAATTTTCTAGATGTAGGGTATAAATAGTGATTCCATATTTAATTGTTGGATTTCATATTCCATACATTTATTGATCCCGAACATAGGTTTTCTAATCCATATGCTTAAAATCCATTGTAGGGTATCTGGTCCATATGCTAACTATTCAGCGTACCGTAGAGATGATGAACTATTTGCTAATTCACTGAATGTATGGATTAAATATTGTTTCTAGAACACATCTTGTAGCTTTTCATTTATTCAAGCATAAAAATATGATTTATATTCCTAAAACATACTTAATGTAATATAATTTTAATAAAAACAATGGTATTTGTGAGAATCAATACCATCATATAATATAGATATTGTTGAGACAATACATTGCCAATAATCTCCCCGTTTTTGATGATATCAAAATCCATAAAATAACTAATATAAAATATAGGATTTAAAAACACATTTAAGCAAAATATTACAGCTTCAAAATTATTCTGATTTCAAAGAAAAATTTAAACAAAAAATGTATTTCTTATAAATAGGGTTTTCTCTAATATTCTCCCAAATTTTTTATATCAAAAAGAATACTTAAAGAGAATATATTATATAATCCATAGTTAAAACTGAACTGATGTGTAAATAAATGTAATAGTCTACTATTATAAAACTAAGATATGTGATATGGAATTTTAAAGTAAAAATAAAATAAAAAATAAATAAAAATATAAAATAATATAAAATCCACAATATATAAAAGTAATTTTACAAATAAGTCCAATGTTTTTGAAAAACAACGAGTACAATCAATATTCCAAGAAAAATATCCTTGAAATGAGGGGCTATGATATGATTATATTCCTTGGTGAAAACCACTATGGGGAGTAGTTTCTATATACTTGTGAGGAATTTTATTAACAATACTATTAATTTCAAGTAGCAAACCTAATAGACTATGAAAATGATTTTTAAGACATCTATCTATTGTTGTAGCATCTTCCTTGAATCTTGTTCTGTATTAAAGAATTATACCAGATTCACTATAATAAACACATTCATACATTATTATGATAGATAAGAGGATGTCAATCAATCTTTGACATGATGAATAAATGGTCCCAAACAAGATTTATTAGCAGTTAGATGGTAGATCAAATCTCTCTAATTATCCAGCAGTACCTTTAGAGGTGTACCGTCACACTTGGAAGTGTGATGCCAATTATTGAATTCATCCATCACATAGTTATTACATAAAATCTCCATATCAAATCATGTGAATGGTTTGAGGTGTAGATTTCAAATCTTGATGACTACCCTTGATAGACTAAAATTATGTCACCAAAATCATACATCTTAACTGATTGATTATTCAAATATCAAAACATTCTTCCTAAACTAGTGGTAAAATAATCATGATCATTCAATTAAATTAATTTTTCTTGGACATATTTGATATGAATCAGAAGGCCTTCAAACACATTTCTTATTGTAGTTAAATATATAATCTCCTCATATATCATCTTCAAATATTTAAAATATTCTCTCATGGACATGTGCTTTCTCTTTGATCACATGATCTTTTGAATAAAATCATCACAATAAGATTCAAAAGACTATGTAGTGATATGAAATGAATGATATCCTCCATATATCCAAGTAAAATTTGGATCTCCATGACCTTTTGATCCTTATCTAAATATATAACCTTCTTAATCAGAAAAATAAAGCTAAATAATGGAAAGGTGTTCAGGTTTTGTGAAAATATCCATGTGATGTTCTTTTTAATGAGCCTTTTTCAACAAAGTCTTGTTCACATGATCCTCATGATAAGATAAATTTTCAGAATCATCTGCAGATTCTTGAATATTGAGTGTAATCCTTCTTATTTGAAAAATATTACCATAGTCAGGTGTATACTCATCCTCTTCATCATGCCTTTTTCTGAAAGAACAAAAAGATGGAATAATACCCTTCTCACACTGAGCATATTCCATCAGCTAAATTTTTGTTCAAATCCTACTATTAAATGACTATACTAGGAGTTCCTCCAAATATATATCAATTTAATTATAGTCCTAGTATTTTGAATGTTAGTGATGTAACATATATATCTTAGAATCATATATAGCATTCATCCTCTTCTAAGTAAAAAATAAAATTATTCTTCCATAGAGATACATTCCCAACATTTCTTTTGTTGGATAATAATGACATATATACCTTATCATAAAATGAGGTAAATTGAACTTGACTTGGTTCCAAAATAGAAATAGAACACACATGTCTGGGAATAAAACTTTGTCTAGAAAAACTATTCTTTGAAAAATTTCTATTTGAATAACCTTTATAATTACTCTCCTATCATGAGTAAGGTCTATGGTCTTTACTTTTTGGATGGGTTTTTTTCCAAAAAAAAATGAAAACATAATTTCCTCAAACTTATATTTATTATCAACAATATTTATCAAGTCAAAATGGATATACCACTCATGGGGAAAAAAATCAAAGCAATATCCCCTGAATAGAGATAAAATTCAGTATTGTCAATTATAAATATCATTGTGTCTTCATCAATTCCATAAACATATCTTAGAATTTCTACAAAACTATTTTACTTCTATGTCGAACAACATATGAGTATTAAAATATCAGAAATAGAAATCTAGTAATTAAAATATAATCGATTCCTTTAATGAATGGTTTGTTCAATAATAATATATGAAATCTGTCACATTACATTGAAAAACATTGTGATACTTGTATGGTGGGTAAATAGATACACCCAAATCAATATCCTATTTTCCTCATGGTTATTCCATTTATTATGGTTTTTCAATTTAATATTTTTTGGTTTAGTGTTTTGTTAAAATAAAACGAGATAGGATCAATAAACAAAAAGGACATGAAGGAAAATAGCGGTAGAATATTGACAGTTTTCTCACCCAGATTAATAATGTACTCATTACTATTAAATATGAATAGATAAATAAAAATAAATTGAAAATAAATTATTTTTATAACTAATAAATATGTAACAGATAAAAATAAAGAGCAATAAATAATTAAATACAACATATAAAGACTATTAAATATAAAAATAGTGATATTAAAAACTAAATAAATTAACAAAAAACATTTAAAATTAAATTTTAATAACCACTTAATAAAATAAATACATTCACTAAGAAGTGGTTTAGTAAAAATATAAGTTAATTGTCTTCCAAGATTAAATTCTTTTGTAGATATATCATTTTTATGTCAAGATCATTCAAAAATTAATGCCTTCATTGAATATTCTTATCCATATAATTCCTTATATGAATTTCTTAAATATTTATTACACTAATATTATCACATAAAATTGTCATACTTATAATAATTAGACTAAATTCCACTATTTTTATACAAAATACTTTTCAATAGTAACTACAAGATGAAACATATTCTACATCATATGTTGATAGGGAAAATATGATTTGATTATTAATTAGACATGATATTAAATATTTTTCTAAAAAGTTATTTGTTATTGAGGTTCTCATTGTATCAAATCTAAAATGTCCAGTATTAGGAGTTGTGTATATAATTAAGTTAAAATAATAATTTTTGGGGTATATAAGAAAAATAAATATTATTCCTTTTAGATATAATTTTTTTTTATCATCATTAATATTTTATTTTTTTGGATTTTACTGAAATCTTGCACATAAACATTCAAAAAACAGAATTTCTTTCCTTCTAGATGTAATTTTTAACAATCCTCCAATCATACCTATATATAAATTTTTGTCGACTAGTTTTCCAGCATCATCCAAATCATGTTTCAAATTGGTACATATCGAAGTTGTGTAAGTTTTTTTGTCTCATGTCAAAACTTTTTTAAAAAATTGATAAATTATTTACATTGATATAAAAGATTTACATAATGTTTTTAGTTAATTATAAATCCTAAAAATAAATTTTACTCTCCCATCATTCACATTTCAAATTAATTTTTTTCTTATTTTAAAACAATCACCACACATATTTTTATTTATTGAAATAATAATAACATCATAAAAATAAATTGGTATTAATAAAATAACTGAAAAAAATATTTCATGTAATGTGTTGGATCTTCCAATCCAATAGTAAAACCATTTTTAAATGAAAACAACCTAATCCTTCATTCTATTCTCCAAGTTATTATTAATGAATAGAAGGATATTTAGTATGTTTTAAAATATAATTTTGTTTGTGGGGCTATCCAAAACCAGGAGTTTGTTCAACATAATCATCTTCTAATAAATATCTATTTAAAAAGGCAGATTTAACATCCATATGATATAATATTATTTCATATGAGCTGCATAATAAACTAGTATTCTAATGGATTCTAATCGTACTACATGGTAAAAGATTTTATCATCATATATTCTGTATTCCTAATTATATACATGAGTTACTAATCTAGTTTCATTTCTTGATATGATCCCCTTATCTTCATGTTTATTTTTAAAGACCCAATTCATTCCTATTATTGGATAGTTGTTTGGACATTCTATTAATTCACAAAATTTGTAACTTTTCAATTAGTTTATGTCTTATTTCATTTTCAACATCAAAATATCATCTTTTATAGCTTATTCAATATAATTAGGTTTTAATTGATTTAGAAATGCATAAAATACTACTAGGTTTCCTACAATATTTTATGTTTTAATTTTTGTATCCAAGTTTCCTATAACTGTTTGTAAAAGTTTGTTGTTAGGTTTCTAGTCTATAATGGTAATAAAAATTCATGTTCTTTAGTTTCATGTTCTTTTTAACTGGGATAAATTTCATTTATATCAATTTAAATATTATCTTTAGAGGATTCAAGTCTCATGTCTTCAAATGAATCAGTAAAATCTTCTGTTTGACATTTCTTCTATATGAAATAACCTGTTTATCAAAAATCAGAAGATCTTATTCTTCCAAAATACTTTTTTAATTAAAAACTGTATAGGATGTTGATGTATAAAAATATACTAAAAATATTCCTTCATCATATTTTAGATGTTACATACAAAGTTTTTATTTATTATTCAAGATATAAACCTTACATACAAAACCATTAATATACGTTACTTTAGGTTTCATGTTATTTCAATGTTTATAAGGTTTCCTTTAAAAATTAGGTGTTAATAAAACACTATTTCATTATACTGAAGGTTTTTATTACATATTCTTCCCCAAATAGGTAGTAAGACTATATATGTTTATCAGAGTACTTACCATTTACTTATTTGTTTTATTTATTCTGTCAATGTTTCTATTTTGGTTGAGGTGTTATTGGTACAATGAAGGATCTTTAATACCCAAATATGATGAAAAAACAACTGAATTATTGATTTTCAAATTCTCCATCATGATCAATTTTAAATGAAATAACTTTTCAAATATTTTTAATATGAATTATTTTACTAAAAAATTCAAAAATAGTGATGAATTTACTTCTTAGTTTATTAAATATTACCATGTAAATCGAGAATAATCATCAGCCAAAACGTAGATATATAATTTACAATCCAAACTTGATACTAAAGATAGTCAAGAAAATATATGTGGATCAGTTCTATAGATTAATATATAGATATATTTTATGTGTTTTTGAAAGAAAGTTTTTAAGGTATTCTAATTTTTCATGCATCACAGAATCAATCATTGTCAAATTTAAGAAAACAAAAAATAAAATCTAATTATATAATTGATATTTCTTTCAAATAAAATACATATCAATATCTATGTCTACTATTCATAATCTATGACACATTTCCCTTATCAAATAAACACATCACATTCAATATATATAAGGAATTTAAATCCATGTTATACACGTTATCAGTTCTGGGTGCTCTAAATTGAACAAACTTATCTATAAAGGGACAACAGGAATTATTGGATAAATAATCATAAAACCCATCATAATGTAGTATATAAATAATTATCAGGTTATGTTATAACACTTTAATATAACATAGTTCTTATTTAGATATTATTTGGATCGAAAATTGATTAAACTCTAACAATCATTTCATTGGCATTATCACCAAAAGTGACTTTTCCTCTATTCATTGGAGTAAGATTATGGAAATTTGATGAGTCACCACCCAGATTCCTAGAACAACCACAATCAATTTACCATGTGGATTTTCTATTCATTTTTCAAAATTCTATAAAATTAAATTAAATATTTTTTCTTTTAGTTCCTATATTTTAGCGTGTCCTACAGTGTTAGAGAGAAAAATTCTCAAAATAGTGATTTCCATTATATTACCATAATTTACATCACATTCTTCAGACATAATTTTAAAAATAAATGAATTTTAATACCATTAATTATAGGATTTCATAAATAACATTTTTTAGTGACATGACCTATTATTCCACAATAATATCAGGTAGAATTTATTTATTTAGGAACAAAAAAATTATACCATTTTATTTTTTCACCCTTTATTCCTAATATAAATCATTATATTTTAATAACATTTCTTCCTATAATTTTATTTAAAATTTTTTATCCTTTAAAAAAAATAAGTGAAGTAATTTCATTAGACTTTACTTTGTCTGGAAATTCATTAATCCTTTTTTCAGTTTTTATAAAATTTGACGAAGAAGAATTTATTTTTTCAACTAAATATTGATTTTTTTAGCATAGTATGTATTTCACATAAAAAAAATTTGAATACATTTTTCAATGATTTATGCTTCTTTATTGGAGAATCAATTTTCTATTATAACATATAATGGTAGGTATCTAACATATCATTTGAGAAACTATAGGAGTCAGAATCAAAAATGTAATATGTTTGTTTGTTATTTTCTTATTCATCCATAAATAGAATGTTGGATTTGAGATTTTTTGGATATCACTCTAAATAAGATTTTGATAAACTACGCGAGTATTCTGATATAATCTACATAACATTCATTTCTATTTTTCCTTTTTGATCATGGTTACATTTTCTTAATAGTTATTTTAATTTCTTTTTCAATTATAATTCAATTGATGTAAATTAGGCCTGATGTGACCCAAATTTTTTCATTCATTGAATATAAATTCTCTACGTTCTTTCTCATCCCCCTTGATGGGTTTTCTAAAGACTATTTTTTATTGTATAATTTTTTAAACATTATATATTTTCTAGCCAGTTCCATTAAAAATATTAGAAATTTAATTTTTTTTCTTTGTTTTCCCTTCTTGTTTTATTTTTATTATATGCTTATAAGATGTTAAATTCATGGATATATTCTCCCTTTTCACTACAATTTTATGATCTTCAACATCGACTTTCATTTCTACTTCATACATCATTAATGATCCCATTAATTATTTAATAGTGAAATTTTTTATAGGTGGCGATTGATGAAATGAATCATATATTTCATTACTCTTGAAGGGTAGTATTCTGAGTACATTCAGTGCCTGATTATATTGATTAAAATGATCTAACAATGCTATAATATTATTGAAATTTTTTGTCTCCTTCAATTCATTTGTCTGATACATTCCCCATTAAACATTCAAAAGGTGCCAAAATTTATCTTTTTTGTAACATGCCTCATATATCCATTGTTATCTATTCACTAATACATAACATCAATTTTTTCCACATCTCATAGGTAGTAGGAAATTGTGATACATGATTAAGGACATTAGAAAGAATAATGTATATAATATAATTAATTGGATTTGAATTGATGACATGCTCATCTTCTATTTTAGCAGCCCAAGTCTCTTGGTTTTTAGAAATCACATTTGGAGTGATGATATTTGAATAAATTATAATCCATTATTCTTCAAATAGATAATCATCCGATATTTCCATCTTCAATAATTATTATCATTTATGTATAGAGCATAAACTATATACATTTTTTATTTATGGATCATCCATTGAAAAATAAATTTTGTATACCTAATACGTATAATCTTGCCATAAATTTGTCCTAAAATATCACTAATGATACCAATTAATAATATAAAATAATAATACAATATCATAAGAGGGGGATGAATTGTTTAATTTAAAAAATATTTTGTGATTCTTGATTTTGATTCCCTTTATGAATTAAGTAGATATTTAGCATAATATTATATATGAAATATGTGAAGAAAATAACAGAATAAATAGACATTGTATATTTATAGTGGTTCAGAAAAAAAAGATCCCCTAATCCACTACACAAAATATCTCTCTCCATGGTTTTGGAATTTCACTTGCAAGGCCAACTTATCACATGACCTTCAAAGGCATAAATGAGTGAATTCTATTGAGACCTTTACAATAAGGGTAATAACATAGCCTTCTAGTTCAATAATAGAGAACTGATAATCGACATCTTATTACAATTAGGTGACACTTTACAAAAACTGAGTATGAGTAGTTGATACACTAGTAAATCAAAAAATATTTTATTGATGGTGTGGGTTGATCTTCACAGTGGAAGAAGAAACCACTGAAAAAATATGAATATTCAAATTTAAAAATAAAAGTATCATTAAAAGACCATCTCTAATATGATAATGGATTAAAATTATATTCAATTTGAATTTAAGTAATCAATAATACTAATGTTATAAAGTAATGAGATTGTAACATGTATATATCAAAAGTGTATCTTCTTCTAGAAATTAATGATCCGATTGTTTGTCGTTTCAAATATTAAACAGATATTGACAAGAATATATTCATATGTGTGAATTAATAAAATTTTTATCACTCATATCACTTATATCACACCCACTAACTCTTAATTTTAAAATACTTTGTTCTTATAAATATATTTCTTTTACATTAATACATCCAGTAAAATCTCCTGAAATATCGATGAAATTCAAATATTAATTGACTAGGGGAGTTATAACATTCCTTAAAAATAGTACTGATTTTATCTAAAGAATAAAGTTCTTTTAATTTACCATAACTATCATTTAATATATAGTAAATAATCATTCAATCATGCTATAATTTTTTCAAGGATGTTGCATGAAATTCAGATAATAACACGAATTTAAAACACCACTATTGAGTAGAAAAAAAACTGGTTGATAAACATAAAATAGGGTTTCGTTTTATAGAATTAGGATCGTTTTATGGAATATGGTTCCTAAAAACTTATGGTTCTTTATCCGTACGTTCATCTACATGTAAAATAGTGATCAATGTTAAATAGGGATTATGATCCATGCATTCATCATTTCAATATAGAATTCCAAATATAGCATTGATTAACCATATGTTCAATTTATGAAAATAGGGTATAAATAGTGTTTAAATATATTTACATAGGGTTGATATTCTATATGATCATTGATCTTGATCTTAGGGTTTCCAATCAAGATAATTAATATCAATCATAGGGTTTCCACTCCATACGCAAACTATTTTGCATAGCATTGGGATAATGAACCATGCATTTATTCACCAAAGAAAAGGGTTTCAACTATTTTTCCATGAATTTCTTTATCTTTACATTTCATCAAATATGAAACCATGATATAGATTCATGAATCATAATTAACATAACATCATTTTAAAATAAAAAGGTTTTTTTGACATCAAAATCATCATTAATCTAGAGTATCGTTGAAAATATACATTCCCAAAAATATCCCACTTTTTTTTATGATCACATAAAATATAGAATAAAAAACATAAAATATTGGATTTGTAAACATATTTAATGAAAATATTACTTTTTCAAAAATAATTTTGATTTCACAAAACTATTTTAATTAAAAAAATTTCTCATAGAAATATGTGTTTATATTATATTTAAATTTTTTTTGATATCAAACATAATGATTTAAAGCATAAAATATAATATAAAAAATTGTTAATGTAGAACATAATTATACATGAATGTTATAGTCTTCTATATGAACAATGGGTTCTGTGATATGGAAGTGTAACTTTAAACACAAACAACTCAATAAGAAAAATTGAAAACAATATAAAAAAACCGAATATAAAATTAATTTAATCATAAAAAATCGATCAATTTTTCTTAAAAAAAATGATTACATCCCATAATTAAATAATAAGGATTCAAATTGAGGGGCACTGATTGTAACGACCTGAAAATTCCATGTAATATGTTTTATGAAATGATAATTTTACGTGTCCCCGAAAATTGATGGCATGTGATTACGAGGCCCGGAGTGCCTGTAATGATTTTTTGAACATTATTTTGGGTACGTTCAGTAAACATGTGAGTGTGTTTTTCTAATTGTTGAAACGGTGCTCAGAATTGAATTATGAGGGCACCGTTGAACTCGTAGTGCTGGTATTCACTTAAGGATACTTTTCCCTCGATGATAGTGGGTCAAGAGTGAATGATAGTTTTTGGGTTTTTCATGTAAGAATAAAATAAAAATAAATGTGTGTGACAATTTTTATTTTAATTTTCAACACCCATGTGAGTGTTGGGAGGTGGGGTCCACCAGAATTAATCCTCCATGATGAAGTTGGAAGTGGGGGCCACTAGACCTTAACCTCCCATGAGAGGTTAGGGTGGTGGGGACCACCTGAACCATAACCTCCCAGGAGAGGTTATGGTTGTGGGGACCACCCGGGGTTAAACACCCAGAAAACCCCATTTAATTGGGAGAAACTCAAAACTCCCAAATAAATGTGGGGGTAGCCTCTTCAACACCTCCAAAATTTAATTATGCCATCACAAATAAAATATTATGCAAAATCCTACCCATTAATTAATTGATCCAACACATGAATTAATTAATTAATCATTTTTTAATATTATTCCAACAACTTAATAGATATTACAATATATTATTTTGGCTATAAATTCACTTGGGTGGAATTGGGGAGAGGAGGAACTTGGTAAAAAGATCCTAACAAAGAACGCTCCACCGATGAAGAACGCTCCACCGATGAGGAACGCCTTCAACTACGAAGAATGGACTCGACTTCAACCTTTTTCCTCAAAAAGTCTTTTGACGTAGGACATGTTCGTATATAATGAATCTAAATCCTCCTTCTCAAGCCAATGTCAACCAATAATGAACAAGGTAGGGGTTTAATGCTATTTGATTATCAATTCACAAGTACACCGATTCATTTTTTGCAGGTTGGGAAGAATTTTTTCGGGAGGGTTTTTTGTTCTTCGTTCTTGTAAACCACTTGCTACCATTCTATTATAGAGTGTTCAATGCAAACTAACATGGACGGTCCTCTATGTAACCCTGGTGTTGATTTGCGGAGTTCTTCAAAATGGAGGAAGGCGACGAAGGAGATGACGGCAACGACACCGCCACCCGCGGCCTCCACTACCCGTGTCACCCTCACAGCATCCCCCGCCGCCATCGTCCGAACCGGCCCCATGCTACCGCTAGCTGAACCGGCCCCATACCACAGCCGAATCGGCCGAACCGTCTCCCGGACACCTCAACCTCCCTGTCGAACCAGCCCCCTCCATGACACACCTCGGCTGAATAGGCCCCGGCTGCCCCGACCGTGTCGCACGATGACTGCACCACCCCAGCCCCCTGTCCGAGCCACCCTGAGCCACTCCCCTGAGACCCTATGATCTGAAATGGCCCCGCTCCCCATGTTGAGATGCCATCGCAGCACCCTCCTGTCCGAGCTTCCCATGTTGCGAACATTACGCTGAACTGCCCACATGTCGACCTGTGGCCAGTCCGGGCCCTCACGGCAGGACCACACCCTCACAGCCCTCCATGGCCCCTCACGGCCTACTGTGCTGGGCCATGTGGGCTGGGCTGAATCCAATGGGATGGACCTCCAAACGTCCCAGGAAAGAACCAATAGTTCAGGCAGGGGTGACCCGAACAGGTTGGGCCCAGGTTGGGTCAAGCCAGGTCAGTCCGACCGGGTCGCACCAGTCCTGGGCCCACTACGACCTGTATACATTCTTTTGGTCATATCATTGTCACCAGACGTCCATTTTACGAACCATTAGTCGAATTGTAAATCTTGAAGCGAGACCGTACCTTTGAGTATATTCCACTGAGTTTTGGATTGAGATGGGGAACAGTCAGGTTGGATCGAGCACGAATCTAACAGGGCCCCTGAGACTAAAATGTTAATAACCCACAAATAGGGTGTTCGTTTGACTCACCGTCTATTGAGTTGTGACTCCTATGATGTTTAATACCTTAGTGATATTTCTTTGTGGGACTTCATAGTAGTTGGAGTATGGAATAGTAGCTTGTAGAGCAGATCCTTCCAGAGACAAGAGAGCATAGCGCAGAGACCTAGTGGCTGGATGAGACTTGAAGACTGCTGACCGTTTGACTCAGAGTGACTCGACAGGCCCAGTGGGGAGCGCCTTGGTGTCGCGACAAACCCACAATGGGGAGCTTCTCTTTATGATGTGGCAGACCCATGGTACTTAACAGTAGGTGTAACTCTACAGGATTTGAGGGGGAGCGTGCGTGGTGATGCGGCAGACCCATGGTGGGGAGCACTCTTGGCGATGCGTCAGATCCATGGTACCTGACAGGAGGAGTACCTTAGAAGTCTAAGGTTAGTGTTAAATTCACATGGTATCATGTTAGTCCCACTATACTTGATAGAGGAGGAGTTCCCTAGCAATCTAGGTGTTCGATGTTGTTTTCAGAATGTTTCTTGATATTACCCCTGGAATAAATCCTGGTCTGAGATGAGTCAGTTTTTCTGTGTTTTCTTCATGATTGAGATGGATCACTTGATAATGTAGGTTTATGTATTGACATATACCTAATAAAGGTTAGCAATTGATTTCATACTTTTTGGTTTATCCTTGATAGATTTTGTGAGACCATTAAGGTCTTAGGGTCCCTACTAAGTATCTTTATACTCACCCATCCATGGGTTATGCCTGCACTTCATTTTGTTGGATGCAGACGATGGACAATGCTGACATAGGCTAAGAGTACCAGGACTTGACGATACCCAAAGGTGGACCATACGACGTGTCGGTAACCGGAGGAGACAGATGGACATGGAGTGCTGAGGAGGTGATTTGTACCTACCATATTTGTAGGAACCTCATAGGATGATTCAATATATTATTTTTATTCTTTTCCTTCAGTGGTATTGTTTTTAATTGTACTTTTACCTTTGCTGTAGGGCATGAATTCAAGCCCATTTTTCTTTCAGCACTCTTTTGGTTATATATTTTACTCGTGTTTGTTTCTTGTTTTGTGTGTTTATATGTTATAAAGGAAACTCCTTCCCAGTTTTATGGAATTACATATTTGGTGCTTGTCGCCAGCCCCTAGACTATGGAATGTGGGATTAGGGTAGTCATGGAACGGGCCCTAGGGGACGGGTGTTGACAAATTGGTATCAGAGGAGTTGGTTCTATCATAGAACTTAAGACTTTGATCATTTCTGTGAAGCAATAGTGTTAAGTTTAGTGAGTGTGGTTTTCAGTTCAGAGAGTCCAGTGTTGGTGTGGCAGCTGACGTATCCATACACCAGGACCCTGACATCTGATTTCTAACTTAGTGCACGAAAACACTGATTGAGTGTGTGTTTTAAAAAGTTTTCTCTATGTCAGATCAGAAGGTATAACTTTTAACTGTAGGACCCCTCTTTCTTTTAAGAATTTCTCTATGGAGATAGCCATCTAGAGTTTCAAGAGTTGTACGCACTGATAGCCCATCAAGCGATGAGACTTCGATGTAGGGCCCTCTTCCAGTAGAGGCACCTGCTGATGCACCAGCGGTACCGTTACCTGTTGGGCCACCGATGCCACTACCCATGGTAAAATTTGGTGCAGACCGCTTGAGCGTGTTGCACGAGTTCCAGTGACAGAGGCCACTCAGGTTCAGGGGACAGACGAACCCACATGCAGATGAGGATTGGTTGGAGGCCATGTTGAGATTTTTCCGACTGGTAGGGACACCATCTGATCTCATGGTGATATTTGATTCCAGCCTTATACATGAAGCATTGGGAAGATGGTGGAGCTGGATGCTCTAGGTCCATTATGAGGTGACACTTCTTTGGGAAGATTTCAAGAGCCTTTTTTGGGAAGAGTTTGTTCTAGCAACTCTTCACGCAGTTCACATGCAGGAGCTACGTCATCTGTAGCAGGTCAGCATGACTATAGCTCAGTACTCAGTGAGGTTCACTGACCTCCCACGCTACTCCATATATATGGTGCGAGACCCTTTTTTAGGCCCAGGACCTTCGAGCATGGGCTCATGTGGGAGTTCAGGTCATTAATGATCTCACTTATCATCCTGACGTAGGAGGGGGTGTTATAGAGGGACCTCTTAGTGGAGAGTATTTTTACTGAGAGGACACCTACAGCGAGACCCACTACCAGTCATCATGTAAGGGAGTTTTATAAAGCTGGAAACAGATAGAAGTCATAGAGGTCCAAGAGAACTAGACCTACACGTGGATTCCCCCATGATAAATAGTCAGTTGTGCAGGGAACCCGAAGCAGAGACAGACATGCTGAGAGGGGGTATTGTTTCACATGTGGCGAGTAGGGCCGCATGGCTCGTGACTATCTGACCCACTGATCGGATGATCAGAAAACAGTCGAAGGACCACCCAGCCAGAGGCAGAGATTCGATCGAGGTGGTCCACAAGGAGCAGGTAGATGTGGCAGAAGATCTGTTCATACATCTGGTGGTGGGAGATGATTCGAGTTATTACCGCCACCACCACTAAGAGGTCCACCCCGACCATAGGGAGTGTGTGGACAAGGGAGAGATCAGATCCAGGCAGTTGAGACTTACGATCATGGCACTCTGGAGATGATACATGTTACGGTCTTTGTCTACTCAACCTTAGATGTAGTTCATATGGACACATTTTCCAGTCATTCTTTTATTTCCATTTCCCTTGTTAAGTGCTCGAAGATTTTTATGGAGCCGTTCGCTCGATCCTTACGGTTAGAGACTCCTACAACATAAAATTTGATGATTATGCACTGGTGCCAGCAGTGTGAGCTTACTTTAGAAGGCATGATATTTAGCTGGGATCTCCATGTAGCGTCTTCGAGGGCTTATGATGTCATATTGGGTATGAAATGGTTATCTAAAGTCCATGATCTAGTTGACTTTGTTAGGTGCAAGGTGTGGTGTGTCCACATTGATGGGACCAGGTTTACCTTCACTGGTGAGAAATGAAACTTTAATGCATAGGATGGACTTGCTCAGAGGAGAGTGCAGATGATCAGATAGTAGTTGGCTAGCCTTACCCTCAGAGCTGTTGATGTAGAGATTCTGAATTATCCTGTAGTGGTAGACCATTACATGGTTGTTTTCCCTAATGATGTCCCAGGTCTACCTCCTCACAGAGCGGTGGACTTTTACATTGACTTGTACCCCAGGGTGGCATTGATATCAACACCAGCATATCATATGGCTCCCATGGAGCTTCGTGAAATGTGGGTATAGCTGGAGGACTTGCAGGAGAATGGATTCATTTGACCTAGTGTTTTACCTTGGGCAGCCCTGATTCTATTGACCAAGAAGGTGGGTGGGAGCTTGAGGCATTGTGTTGACTATCAGTGCCAAAACCAGGTGACCGTGATGAACAAGTACCCACACCCGAGGATTGATGACCTCTTTGATCAGCTGAAGGGAGTACAATGGTTCACAAATATAGATCTCAGATCAAGCTGTCACCAGCTCCGAGTTCTATACGAGGATGTTCATAATATGGCTTTTAGATGTTAGTACGACCACTGTGAGTTCTTGGTTATGCCTTTCGGTATAACCAATGCTTCAGCAGTGTTCCTAGGACTCCTGAAGATGATCTTTCAGCCATACCTTGATCTCTTTGACGTAGTCTTTATCGACGACATTCTTATCTACTCGACTACTGAGGAGGATCATACCTACCATTTGTGGGTAAAACTGGACACACTCCGAGAGCACCAGAATTATGGAAAGATATGAAAGTGCCTTTTCTGGATCTGAGAGGTTCACTTTCCAAGAAATGTCATCTAGGAAGGTGGAGTTACAGTAGATCTAGAGAATATTGTGGCCGTATTTTCTTGGGAGCCACCCATGAGTGTGATTGAAGTATGAAGTTTCTTGGGTTAGGCTGGATACTACCGGAGGTTTTTTCCAAACTTCTCCAGAGTTTCAGCACCACTATCAGCCTTGACAAAGAAGAGGCAACCCTTCATATGGTTAGAGCGATGCATGTAGAGTTTTCAAGAGCTGAAGCAGAGGATGACTAGTGTCCCCATATTGAGGCTTCCAGAGGAAGGAATAAGTTACGTAGTCTACTGCGACACATCAGGGACCAGACTCGGATGTGTCCTGATGTTGGAGCGAGTAGTGATCACATATGGTTCTTGAAAGCTGAGACAACATGAGCAGAACTAAGCTACCCATGACCTAGAGTTAGAAGAAGTTTTCTTCTCCTTGAAGAAGTGGAGACACTATCTGATCGATGATCATTTTATAGTGTACTATGGTCACAAGAGTCTCTGGTATATCTTCTCTCAGAAGGAACTGAACCTGAGACAACAACGTTGTCTTGAGTTTCTCTAGGACTATGACTTCGAGATAGTCTATACTCCTAGGATGGGGAAAGTTGCTGTAGATACACTCAACACAAGGTCTGGTATACAACTTCTAGGTGAGGTGACAAAGACGCCGACCGCTTTGAAGATAACCTTTGTGGATATAGATGGAAAAACTTCTCTACAGTCCCATACAGTCACTCCCCCACTTCTTGAACAAGTCAGGGAGGCGCAGCTTAGGGATTCTGATTGGGAGACACGACGTGCTCAGATATCCACAGGACTGTCACCTAATGGATTTTCTGAAAGTGGGGAGAACGTCATCCTCTTTAAAGGACGCACCATGGTACCAGTGTCACTTTAGGAGGAGGTTTTGATATAGTTCCACACATCCCCTCTAGTGGTACATCCAAGAGTGGCGAAGAAGTACTAGCATCTCCGACGACAGCACTGGTGGCCAGGAATGAAGAAATTAGTTTTAGAGTTTGTCTCTCGATGCTTCACCTGTTAGAAAGTGAAGGAAGAGGATCAGGTACTAGCAGGCTTGGTTTAGCCTTTATAGGTCCCATATTGGAAGTGGGATGGGATATCTGTATACTTCATGATAGGACATCCACGTACATCTAGGGGACATGACTTGATTTGGGTGATCGTCGACTAACTAATCCTGTCGGCCCACATCCTACCGATCATAGAGCAGGGTTCAGTAGATATCTTGGGATGCCTCTATGTGCATGGGAATGTGTGGATACATGGAGTACCTTCGAAGATTATCCTTGATCATGACACACATTTTACTTATTGGATATGGAAGGGTTTACATGAGGGTTTTGGGAAATTGTTTCACTTTAGAACTGCCTTCCATCCTCAGACGGATGGTCAGACTGAGAAGACCATTTAGACCCTCAAGAACATGCTGCATGCTTGTGTCCTCAACTTTGGTCACAGCTAGAAGGATCAATTTTCATTGGTGGTGTTTGCGTACAAAAAAATCTATCACTCCACCATTGGGATGGCACCTTTTGAGGCATTGTACGGGCGACCTTGTAGATCACCTTTGTGCTGGACTGATCCAGGGGAGTTGGCACTAGTGGGACCAGCGATGGTATGTGCTTCCACAGAGAAGGTGTAGATCATCCAGGAGTAGATGAAGACTTCACAGAGCAGACATAAGTCGTATGTGTACTGGAGAGGGAGACCTCTGGAGTTCGATTATGTCGACCATGTGTTTCTATGGGTCTCACCACGACAAGGTCTACGGAGATTTGGCAGAGGTGGAAAGTTATCTCCAGGGTTCATTGGACCATTCCAGGTCCTCAGCAGAGTAGGTGAGGTGGATTACTAATTAGCTCTTCTACCTCAGTTGCACCGGGTTCACGATGTCTTCCACGTATCTCTACTGAGGAGATACATGCATGATCCATCTCAATTCATCGACCTTGGAAATCAGAACGTCGATGATGGGGTGACTTTTACGGAGGTTCTAATTGATATAGAGGATTAACAGGAGAATTTATTTTGTGGATGTTTGATACCTCTGGTGCGAGTTCACTGGAAGCAAGAAAACCTCCAAGAGAGTACATGGGAGTGGGAGGCTCAGATGTATGCTCAGTACCCCCACTTGTTATCTTAGTTTTGACTGGTGACTTATGGGGAAGTAAAGCTTGAGGTGGGGAGAATGTAAAGACACAGAAATTCCATGTAATTTTTTTAAATAAATAGGAAATTTAAAAGTATATGAAAATTGACAGCGTGTGAATCTGAGGCCCGTAGTGCCTGGAATGAATTTCTGAAATTTATTTTGGGTACATTCAGTAAAAGAGCGAGCGTGTTTTTATAACTTTTGAACCGGTACTCGAAATTGAAATCCAAGGGCACAATTGAACTCGCAGCACCAGTATTCTCTTAAGGATACTTTCACCTTGAAGGCAGTGGGTCGAGAGTGAAAGATTGTTTTTGGATTTTTTGTGTAAGAATAAAATGAAAATAAATGTGTGTGACGTTTTTTACTTTTATATGAAACCCCCCTGTGGGTGTGGGGAGGTGGGGTCCACTAGAACTAAACCTCTATGTGAAAGATGGAAGTGGGGACCACTAGACCTTAACCTCCCATGTGAGGTTACAGTGGTGGGGACCACCTGAACCATAAACTCCCAGCAGAGGTTATAGTAGTGGGGACCACTCAAGATTAAACCCCCATAAAACCCCAATTAATTGGGAGAAACCCTCAACTCCCCAATAAATGTATGGGAATCCTCTTCAATACCTACACAATTTAATTATTTCATCAAAAATAATTTATTATGCAAAAAACAACCCATTAATTAATTGAGCCAACACATGAATTAATTAATTAAAACCTTTTGAATATTATGACAACGACTTAATAGATATTACATTTTATTATTTTGGATATGAATTCACTTGTGTGGAATTAGGGAGATGAGGAACTTGGAAGATAGCTCCCAACAAAAAATGCTCCACCGACGAAGAACAATCCATTGGTATGTAATGCCTTTGACTATGAAGAACCACCTCGACTTCGACCTTTTTCCTTAGAAATTCCTTCGACATAGGATGTGTTCGTCTACAACAAATCGATGTCTTCCTTCTCGAGCCAACGTCAACAAAAAACAAACAAGGGATAGGTTTAATGCTATTTTATTATCACATCTCAAGTACACCCCTTATTTCTTTTGCCAGTTGGGAAGAATATTTGACGGAGGGTTTGTTGTGCTTTGTTCATTTGAACCAAATGACAATGTTCTAATGCGGAGAGTGCGGGGAAAACAAACATGGCTCGTCTTCTCCGTAACCCTTCTTTTTATTTGTGGAGTTCATCAAAATGGAGAAAGGTGGCGAAGGCGATTAAGGCGACGATGGAAACGGCACCGCCACCTACGACCTCTGCATCCAACACCGCCCTCACAGAGTCCCGCACCACCGCTAGCCGAACTGGCCCCGTGTCGCCACTGGACTAACCATCCCCAGCCACCCTGGCCTCTTGGCCTCCCATCCCAAGCCACACCACGACCGTGCCACACCCCGGCCGCGCCTCGCCCCAGCTGGGATGCACCCCGGCCTTGCCACGCCCCAACCACGCCATCCACCGGCCAAGAAACTCAGTCCTCTCTTTCCTCCCGCTGGCTGATCCGGCCCCATCCACACCACCCCAGCCCCTGGGCCGTGTCGCCCTGATCCGTGCCCTCGTGGTTCTCTGAGCCGAACTAGCCCCACGCCCCTGGTGGACCCACCCTAGCGGCACCCTCCGGGCCGAGCTGCCCACACGACGCCCTCCAGGACGAACCGACCTCATGCTGACCCACGAACGATCCGTGAACTCGTGGCTGGTCCATGCCCTCACGACCCTGTGTAGCCCCACGCGGCCTATCGAGCTGGGCCAAGCAGGCCTACCCAAATCCGATGAGATGGCTCTCCCAACGAGCCGGGTCGACCCGAACCGGGTCAGCCCAAGCTAGGTCAGGCCAGGTCGGTCCGACTGGGTCAGACCGGACCTGGGCCCACTATGACTCGTATACTTTCTTTTGGCCATATCATTAGCACCAAACGTTCATTTGAAGAACCATCTGTGGTGCTGGTAATCTTGAAGTGATACGGTCCCTTTGATTATATTCCACTGATTTTCGGATTGAGATGGGGAACAGTCAGGTTGGATTGAGCACAAATCCAACTGGGCCATGGGACTAAAAGTATAATAACTTACAGACTGGGTATCCGTTTGGTGTGTCATCTATTTCATTGAGACCCCTATGACATGGAAGGCCTTTGTTATTTCTTTGTGAGACTTCATGGTAGTAGGAGTATTGACCGACAACATTTTGTGTGGATCCTCACGAAGATGAGTGAGCATAGCACAGAAATCTAGTGGTTGGATGAGGCTTGATGACTGCTAACCATTTGACTAAGAGAGACTCGATAGGCCTTGTGGGGAGTGCCCTGCACTCGTGGCAGACCCACGACGAGGAGCGCCTCTATGTGACACAACAGACCCATGGTACTCGATAGGATGAGTACCTCAGTGGGCATTAAGGGGGAGCATGCTTGGTGACACGACAGACCCACCATGGGAAGCATGCTTGGTGATGCGGCCGATCCGTGATACTCGACAGGAGGAGTATCTCAGCAGTATAAGGTTAGTGGGAAACGTGCTTGGTGTCACGACATGCCCACTGTACTCGATAGAGGAGGAGTTCCCCAACAGCCGAGGTGTTCGACGTTGTGTTCAGAATGTTTCATGATATTACCCCATGAATAAATCCTCGTTTGAGATGAGTTAATTTTTATAGGTTTTCCACATGATTGAGTTGGATCACTTAATGACATATGTATATGTATGGGAATTAACCGAAGAACGGTTATCTATTGATTTATTACTTTATGGTATATCCATGATGGATTTTTTGAGACCATGAGGGTCTCAGGGACCCTACAGAGTATCGTTATACTCACCCCTGCATGGGTTATACCCGCACTTGGTTGTGTTGGATTCATATGAAAGACAGTGATGGAGGAGGCTGAGAGTACCAGGATGGGACAGTACCCGAAGGTGGACCATATGGCGTGTCAATACCTGGAGAAGATAGATGAACATGGAGTATTAGGGGGCTATTTGTAACTACATTTCAGGTAGGAACCTTGGAGGAGGATCGAATAACTACTTTTCTTTGTTTTTCTTCATTTGTATTGTTTTCAGTAGTACTTGTACCTTTACTATTGGGCTTGTATTCCGGCCCTTTTTACATTCAACACTCTTTTGGTTATAATTTTTACTCATGTTTGTATCTTGATGTGTGTGTTTATAGGTTATAAAGGAAATGCTTTTCTAGTTATAGGGAATTACGCCTTTGGTGCCAGTTGCCAGTCCCTGGCCTATAGAAGGCGGGCTTGGGGTAGTCACAGGACGGGCCCCAAGGGACGGGTCATGGCACTGATAATATTAGTTTCCATGATCATAATATCCACAGGTATTTGTTTCTATTAATATATGGATAATGTTCTTAATAACACAATAAATTTCAAGAAGATTCACTAACAGACTCTAAAAATGTTTGCTGAGGACATTTGTGCATTGCTATAGAATCTCACATTAATATTGTATTATCTTAAATATTTCCACAAGATTATCCTTTATAACCTCATTCAAGGATACAATATATTGAAATACTTATTTCAATATATTTCTTATTTGATTAATAACTCATCCCAACTAGGATTCAATAGCATCCATCTATCATAATAAATCTTTTTGATTATTTAAATGAACATTAAGAGTTGTATTGTCACATTGGATAGTCTGTAGCTTATTACTGAATTCAGCCATAGTAGAAGTTATTTCCTCAAATATTATTATCATTAAGGTGATGTGGGTCATGGTGTAGAGGCATACTATTGATGATGATCCTTGATTGAAAAAAATAATATCTTGAATATATGATTTAGCTCATCAAAATCAATCTTCATTATAGATTCATCATTCAAAGATACTAACTCACTTCTTAAAGTAGTGATAAAATATTCAATATCTATCACTGGAGTTAAATATTTTGTTGAACATAATTGAGTTGAGTTTGAAGTGATATGAAATCACCTCTTATAACAGATGAACTTCTATGATCCTTATACATAATATTTTGCACTTTCAAATATTCTCTCAATGGAATTTTCAAGCTCTCTATATTTATGGACATTCAAATAAATGATTCAACATACAAGTTATATGACTCTTAGGAAATATAACATGAAGGATTTAAACCATCTTCCATATAAAAATTTGCCTCTCCATGACCTTCTGGGTTTTCTCTGAATATAGATACTTCTTCAGAAACAGAATCAGGAGTAGCAAGAGAATGGTGTTCGAGGTTAGGGAAGAATTCCCTATGATTTTTTTCTCTATGATCATCTTTTCCCACAATATCATTAATTTTTGCATCATCATCATCTAAATTTTAACCTTCATCCAAATATTTATGAATGTTGATAGTAATTTATATTATTAGAAAAATATGAACTTCTTATGGTGTAGATTTGATCTCTTCATTAGGGTGTTTTCTTACATAACAAAAAGATTAAATCATCCTCTACTCCCCCATAACATCATTCGTAATCATCAATTGTTTTTAAGTTCCAATAGGTGCAATAATATTGAAGGAGTTGATCCAAACATATCCCAATTTCAATGTAGTCCCATAACTTATAATGTTAGACTATTGAAATCTATATCAGAGAGTTGTATTTAGGATTCATCCTCTTCTAAGAAATATAATGAAATGATTTTTCTATATATATAGTAGCCCAAATTTTGTTATTTGTGACATAAATTACATATATTACATACCAAAAAATGATGAAAATTGAACATTATTTTGTTCACAAATAGAAATAGAACATACATGTCTTGGTATACAACTACCTCTATATTATCTTTTCTTGGAAAAATACTAGTTTTAATAAACATCATAATGAATTTTCTAGTATAAGTATTATCCTTGGACAATACTATCGGGGTGGTACTCATTCCAAACAAATAAAACATAATGACCACTATCTTATACTTTTCATCACCTATATTTACCAATGAGATATGGAAATCCCATTCAAGGGGAGAACACACCATCTTAGCTATATCCATAGAAGAAAGTGAAAATTCAGTATCATAAATCATAGAGATCATAGTGTCTTCAACAATTCCATAAATGAACACAAGATTTCCCTAGAACTATTTTACATCAATTATGAACATTACCTAAATATTATCATGTCTATAATAAATATATATTTCATGAAATCCTATCACCAAATTTAACAATATTTTTGTTCTTTTAAAATTTTCAAAATTTAGACCTCACATTGAAGAACATTTCAATATTTCACTGGAGAATAAATAGATACACCCACATAAACTTCTTCAGGAAATCCTGGAGTTTCCACTCTTGATGGTTGATCAATTAATGATTTATAGGTTTATCATATTGGTAAAAATGAATAAGATAGGCTCTAAAAAATGAAACAATTTATATGATAAGTGAGAGAGAGAAGTCCGACAATTTTCTAATGATGATTGAGAATGTAATCATTACTTTATAATTAGAAATGGGGAATAAAAAGAAATTCAAACAAAATTATTTAATAAACTAATTAATATTTAACAATATAAAATAAAGTTAAATAAATAACAAAATAAAACATATAACTATTATTTAGGATAAAACAAGGAGATTAAGAATAAAAATAATTAATTTAAAATTAAATAATACAATATAAACGTTAATAATATCAGAACAACCACTGAGATGTTTTTTAGTGAAAATATCATTTAATTGATATTCAGTATTGAAAAATTAAAATATTATATCCCCTTTAATATGATAATATTTTTTAAAATGATTCCTTATGTAAATATGATTAGTAATAATATGACTTACTGGATTTTTTTGAAATAATTATCGCACTAGTATTATCACATAAAATCTGTATTTTATAAGAATTTGTTCCAAAGTCATGAAGTATGTTTTTCATCCACAGTATTTATGCACATGATTTTTAAGTAGAAACATATTCTATATTTTCAGTTAAAAGGCAAATGAGTGTTTTTTTTCATCCACATTATTTATGCACATGATTTCAGTATTGTATTGTTAGTCAATTTATATGAAAATTATTAAATATAGAATTAATGATATCTTATTGAATTAATTTATTATTTAATTATATATTAATTATAAAAATGTTTAATAATCTTAAGGGGATAAGATATGTTGGAACATATAATAAAAATTTCTTTTATGATCAATTTATAATTATTTTGATCTAAAATAGTCTTATTATATTTTAAAATTTTGAGATTTTCATAAAGTGCCCATATCCTCTCTTATAAAAAGGCATCTCCTCGCACATCTCTTCATACATACATGAGGATTATAGATCAACCAAAACAAGAATTATTATCTTATAAACATTTTTATTTAACTGATGGATGTAATGGTTTTCCAAAAAGTCAATCCCATGTGTCCCAAAGAAGATATTCAAAAGAAGTCCAGCGAAGAAGAGGTGATTTATTTACCATGTCTATTCTATTTATTTTCTTCTTCTATATCCTATTTTTATGTATATTCAATAATAGAGTAATAACACCAATATATTAAACATGATGATGTGTTATTAAAATTATGGTACAACGTTATTTATCCTTTTATCCTTCCTATGAAAAACAATATTACCATATGTGCGTACATACAACTTACCGTCTCCATGTTGTGGTGTAATTTGTAATTAAAATATACATTATTAGGATTGATATAATAAAGATTATAACAGATTTAAATAATTAATATATCCTGATAATGATTCTGTATAATTAATATACCAGTCCATTATATACCTTTTGACCATCAATTTAATGATATCGTCGCTTGTGTGTGAGTAAAACCTACAGTATCCATGACATGGTGAGATTCGTTATCCACGTTAACAATTCAATAATGATTATATTTTTGATATAATGAGTGAAAAAAATAATTATGGACATTATTTCAGGAATACAATACATTCTATTCATATCAAATATGACTTACATGGAAAAAACATGAGTGGGAAAATAAAGAAGTTAATACCTGAAATAATGGTAATATTGAAATACTACTAACAAAATGATATAATATGATCATATATGATACCATAAATATGTATATAGTATTAGTATAATTTCATAATATGATTTAATGATAAACAGAATCTGAGAACACCCTCGACTAACAAAAATTACAAGGAGAGGGAAAATTTTACAATTTCATCTTTATCAGAGATTATTTATTCGTAAGTATTTACATGGGATATATTTTTCACTCATATACATGTTTTCTAAAAAAATTTTAACAATATGTTACTGTTCATATTTTTATGCCTAAATTCATTTTTACCCGTGTCTGAATTTTACTACATGGTATGGATGTAATGTTTCTTTTTTTATAATACAAGGCACATTTTGAATTTTCTAGAAAATGTACAGGAATAATGTTTTTTTAACTTATACAATATAGATGTAATTTTAATCCATATTTTCATGAATATTCATTTAAATTATAAAATTTTTATTTTCAACTATATTCTATTATTTTACTAATTTTCACAATTTAGTGAAAAGTAAATTTTATTGAAAAATAATGATATTTTCATCAAGAATTAAGTTCATGTATTTCATCAAAATTTATATCAATATATGATGGTGATATTTAAATAGTTTTATGTTTCTATCCAAAATTATTACTATAAATTTAATATGTTAATTATGGAATGATATTTTACATTGATAATGTTATGGTGGAATGATTTTTAAGTAACCCATTATATTTTGTGGGTTATGTTATGATAAATGATTTATGTTTATGTGGAACATGTAATAATGATTTCATTATGAGATTGGCGGGACATATATATCTCTTTAATGAATCAGGTAAGAATTTATAACTCATCAGACAAACATGAATGTAATTGAAAGTAAATATGGTTTTGTAATACTTGTCTAGAACAACATGTAAAACCGATTCAGTAATGGACTTTTTCCTCTATGATGGTCTGGAAAACATTTCCATTATGCAAATCATATTATGTGGTTAAATGTTTTCCAAAATTACTTGTTTTATTCCAATGAAATTTTATTTTGGATAATGTTTATTTATGATCTATGCCTTACAAAACACCATGATTTATTTCATGACTCATGGTTTTGATATTTGAACATTAGGTTTATGGTTTTTACATTCTTATGTTTATGGTTTATTTTATGTTCTCCATGTTTACCCATACAAAGCATTTGATCTCACACATTTTCCCATTTTCATTTCTGTAGGATATAAAGAATGGTTTTAGGTAGGAACAAAGAGGATGATCATTATGGGAGATATTGAAGATCTTTCACCAAGATAGAGTATTATGTTCCATGATTCCAAATACACTAATCGAATAGGGTCTTTAGGAATATGTTTGTGTCATGTATTATGTATTGTGCAAAAGTAATGTAATTTACATATATGTAAATAATGGTTCATTATAGTTGTTATAAGAGTGATGTTTTAGTTAACCATTAGAATCTAGGATGTCAAAAATTTAGTGAGATCCCTAGATATATTTATAAGTTACGTCTATAGATGACCCTAAGGAAAATTCTATGTATGTGATGTAGTCTTATACTTATGGTAATGATCATGATTAACATAGGATTAAACCTATGATTTTAGAGATTTAAAGAACTCCCACTTTATTATATTATTTTCCTAGTATGATTTTTCCTCTCACACTATTCGTTTGGGGATTCCGATAGTGGTTAAAACCAAAGGAAAAATGTTAATGATCAATGAATATATAAATTCAATGATTATACTCTTGAACAACAAATGTTTATGAGACATGGAACCCAAAATCATATTTCTATACTTACACAAGAAATGGATCATTCTGGACATCCAAATGTGTAGATAGGGGAACAATATTCTAATTAGTCCATCGTCAGTCAACAACCACCTTCATTCAGTGAGTCTTCTGATCCACATATTTCTGAAAAATATGTCAGTACCTTTGCAAAGATATTTTCTATCCTTTTTTGTTCGGAACAGGAAAATTTCATTTTTGTTTTTTATAGGTTAGAAGGTGAAGAAAACCAGTGGTGGACTCCAATTATGAATACTCGAAAGCAAGATGAAATTGAATCCATTGAAGGGGTTGAGTTCAAGAACTATATATTCAATACGTACTTCCTTCATATTCATCAAACAAAGATGAAAAAAGAGTTTTTTGAGTTCTTGAAAAATAATTTTGAACCTTTTGGTATATATGAGGAAATATTTATAAGACTAGTAATGTATTCTTCTGGATTTAGCAACTAACATGAATGTAAAGTTGATAGATTCTTTAGTGGCATAAAACATTATTTTTGAAGGGAACTAGCTATAAGAGATTTTTGTAGCTATGAAGAGATTGTGCATTGTGCTGTAATGAGAGAAAAGGAATTTGGTGTTACATTTCAATCTCATGGTTTTTAAGTGAATTGAAAGAAGGAGTTAAAAGGAAAATAAAAAAAACGGTTAAAAGAAAATGATTATTCCCTTATGATCAATGTGTGGAAAGAATAATGTTGTAGATTTTCTTAAAGGGACTATAAAATGTTTTAAGTGTGTAAAATAAGGTTATTGAGAAGTTGAGGGTTGAAGTAATGGGAAAAAGGATGTTAATGATTTGAATATGGAAAAGACTAATGAGAATGCACCACCCATACATAAATTCAACAAATGAAAGGAAATGAGGAATTAGGCTAAGATATTCACTAATCCAAGGGTTAATGATTATCTATGACATAAACCTCTTAAGGCCAAGAATAATGGAAAATAAAATGTGATCACTATTGGTGATGTTTGAGTACGAAAATGAAGTAGGGGAATGATTATGTGTTTGTGTAATGGGATTACAAAATAGTGTTGTAGAATCTCTTTTATATTATTATGGAATATTGGAATATATATGTATTGTTCCATTTTCGTTTTCCATTATTATATGGTACTAGTAACCATGAAATGTCATTGAACTATTTTTTGAAAGAATATGATAAGCTCATAATGAAGGTATAAAAAGATAGTTATATGTTTCATAGTGATATCAAGTATTGTGTATATAAATTTTTTGGTATTTTTGGTGCATGGAAAGAGTTAATTTTGAAAGAATTATTATTTTCAATAAGTTTTTACAGTTATTCATGTCATTTCCATACTTTAATAGAATACATGAATACATTATTTACATGTTTGAAATGTGACAACCATGAACTGTCAAATGAGATATGGGTAAAAATGTTAAGTGGATCTAGTTCACCACTTTATAAAGTTTTTTATTTTCATTTTTTGGAAGGATTATAATGTTATACATTGATATATAGTATACGTTATCTTCTAGATGATGTTTGTTAGATTAATGTATAATATCACTATATGAGGACTTTTTCACATTTGATAACCTGTTCTAAACTAATTTTTGAGACAGATGTAATGACCTATCATTATATTGCATGATCTACTAACACTGCATGAATGAAAAATTAAACATCATTTATTTAAATAAGAGATTAAGTGGAAAATTTTTAAGGAATGATCAATGGTGATATTGTACTGAAATCAAGAAGAAATTTATTCTCATGAAAAATTCCTCATCTTTTGTAATATGATCTTGATTCCAAAAATGTTGTTCTAGTACCTTTTATCCAATTAATCAGTTGGTACCTTAAATAATCACATATTTTTTCTATTCTAGTAGTTATATTTTTCCAATACTTATTCTCTATCACTATCCATCATAACATGATGGTTAGATTTCTCTTGCATTTCCATGTTTTCACATCTCACCTATGATATCCTCTGTGGAATCTCAGTGATGAGTTAATTTGGGTAACTGTTATGATTATATCATTCCTTTTTAAAAATAGGATTTATTATTTTCTTATGATGTGGGTTTCAATGAAACAAAAATTTCCACTGTTAATCATTTTATAATCGGGATGAATTTTGAGGGCGAAATTCATTTGGGGGGGGGGGGGTTGAATGTGACACAACGAGATTTTATGAGATATGTTATTTTTAAATTAATTGATGTCTTATGTTGTACACTATATGAATATTCCCTTGTGCTATATAAAATACCATATTACCTAGAAGTAAATGCAACAATAACATGTCTTGTTTTACATGAAAAAATGACATTCCTCAATAGCTTGCGTTGTACGCAATAACGAGTTTCTGTAAAAAATAATATATTACTAAAGTATTTTTATTTAATGGTATATAAACCATCCTTTATGAATTTTATTAACCACATTTTAAATTCTATATAACATAAATATTCATATTATGTATTTCTTAGACATTACATACGAAAAAATGAAATTTTATCGATAAAAGATGTATTTTTAAAAAAATATAGTTTTGAATCCTTTTGATAGTGCACCCATTTTAAATTTAGTTTCTGACACATTTATATATTCTATTTGATAAAATAAACTTATTCTTTGGAATAAGAACTATTTTTTTTTCTTTTTTGATTTTTTTGGTATTTATCAGATAATATTAAAATTTCAATTAATAGTGAAAAATACTGAATATTAATTAAAAACATCCTTTTTATATAATTTATTTATATATATTTATTAGCTTTTAAATATTATTTAAATTTTAATTGGCTTATGTTTTTATAATTTAATCAAATTTTGGTCATTGGATGTAATTTTAAATTTAAATTGTATATAAAAACATGACAATATTTTGATAAGTTTTTATATCTTAAAACCCCGCTTTTTGGTTTTAACAACAAGAGTTAATTTTAATTTAATTTCTAACATTTATGCGTTTTTACTTATGAAGAATTGATTCAATATTTGGAGTCATTGTGTCCTAATTATGTAAAAATGATACATTTATTTTTTTTATTAGGAATAGTAACATCAGTAATTATTTTTATTACGATGGTTAAAGGTAAAATGAGCAATTAAAGGTAAAAAATATATTATAAAATTAGCTTAATACCTATACAAATCCATTTGGATGAATTAATTCAACCATTATAATCTATGGTTGTATATGTAATCACATAATGGCCACTTTCCCATGAATATAACATGAATATAATAAAAGTAATGGATATGAAAAAATGCCACAACCTCATTTTAGATATGTATATTAATAATAGTTTAGGGATTACCAGAGAATAAAAATATATATATATCTTCTAAAAATCTAATAGAATCAACAACATCATAGAAATTATTTTATAATTTTTAGAGAATAAATAATTATCATTAATAATGACCCAATAGTGATGTAGAAAGTATTTGATTTATTTAAATACCATATAAATTAAATTAAATTTGTTATAATAAATATAATTTGAGTGAATTAATGTCATAAAATACATTAATTATCGACTAAGAAATATTATTTATGGTATAAAGGAGTTTTTACGGCGATATTTCCTGGTTATGATATTTCTAAAAAAACAACTAATGAATAGTGTCAACATTGACACTATTGATATTTTAAATAAATAATATTTTTATATATTTTATAAAATTCATAAAAATATAAAAATATAACAACTAATTGGGAAGAAGATAAATATATCACCAATTGATGATCTATGGATCATTTTTGAGTTTAGAGTTACTATATTAACCCTTAGTAAATAAAAATTCATTTTTCCATTGTAAGTGTTAAAGGAATTAATTATGGGTAAATCAAAATTATAAGGTTTAAAATAAAGACAATACTTGCCTAATAAAATTATTATATAAATAATATTCAATACTTATCACAATATCATTGATTTTGAGTTCTTTAATGGACACACGTGCGTGAGAACAAATTATATGTTATTTAAATCAATGATTGATACAAGATATCACTACCTTGTATTTTAATATATCTTATTTGTATAAATAGGGAAAAAATATATATGAATAAATATAATTGTATAAATGGATATAAATGTATATATTTTAATTACATGTATTTATCTTGAATTTTTAGAATTTATATAATTACCATAAAAGTCTGTTCAATTCTAAATCAATATTTATTATACCAACATAGAAATAGAATATATCATTGTAATAATTGTGTATTTGTTTTATTTTGGATTAGTTAATGGGTCTAAAAAATTAAAACGATCTATAATATATATTATAGAGGTGTAAAATCATTATCTTCAAATACCCACTTTTTCTTATTGTATTTTAAGTCAAATTAAGGGATTAGTATTAAATTTAGAAATAATAATATCTTATTAAATTAATTTCTTATTGGATTATTTATAAATCCTAAAAAAAGTTAAATAATAACAAAGATATAATATATGGTATATAATATATATTAAATTTCATTTATGGTTTATTTTTAAATATTTATATTAGGAATAGTCTTATAAGATTTTAATTCTTTGAGAGTTTCCTAAAGATCCCCTCTCCTCTCTTATAAAAATGAATCTCTTCATACATTTAATTACACCCCCTTATTCATTCTATCTTGACCAAACCCTGACCAATTATCCTAGAAACATTTTTAATTAACTTTTTATGGTTCTTATTTTCCTAAAAGTCTTTCCCTAGTGTCCGTAAAAAGAGATCCAAATGAAGTCCCATAAAGAAGAGGTAATTGCTTTTACCATTCAATTCAATTTATTTTATTCTTCTATTTCAAATTTCTATATTGATTCCATACTAAATTAATAAATATAGTACATTACACATGATGATATGTTATTATAATTAGGGTACAACCTTATACCTCCTTTAATCTATCCAACGAATAACAATATAATCATTCGTGCGTACGTACAACTTACTATCATCAAACCATGGTGTAATTTATTTTTCAAAATGTCTTTATTAATATGGGTATAATGATGAGTATAATAGATTTAAATATTACATATAAAATTATTATTATTCTTTATAATTAAAATACCATCCAATTATATACCATTTAATCATCTAGATAATGATACTGTCGCTCGTGCGTAGGTAAGACCTACCATCTACACGATGCAGTGAGATTCATTTCCACGTTAATAATTGGAGAATTAATATAAAATTTATATAAAATGTGAAAATAATAATTATGAACATAATTTTATGAATAAAATATAACTTATTAATAAAAAATATTGCTTCCATGACAAAACAACAATGGGAAAACATAGCAGTTAACACCCGAAATAATGGTAATATTGAAATACAAGTATCAAAATGAAATAATAGGATCATAAATGATATTATAAATATGGATATGGTTTTGGAATAATTTAATAACATGATTTGACCATTATAATATAGGTGTCTAAACCCTCTCCTAATTAAAAGTAAAAGGTAAGGGATAATTTTACAATCTCATTCGTGTATGAGATTGTTTAATCGTAATCATTTAGTAAGGATATATTTATCATTAATATCGATTTTTCTAAAATAATTCTCATAATATGTTTATTATTATTCTATATATTTTTAATTTCATTTTACCCATTTATGAATTTTACTACATGATATAGAAGGAACCTTTCTTTTTATTAATGTATGTGGAACTTTTTTCTTTTTCTGTAAAATTTATGAGGAGAATGTTTTTTATCTTATATGACATGAAAAAATTTTTAATCCTTATTTTAGTGATTCTTATTTTACAAGATAAAACGTTTTTTTTCAAATATATTTTTTTCTTAAAAAAATTGGCATTTTGAGAAAAAATAATTTTAAAAGAATAAATATTATTTTCCTCAAGAATTAAGTTTATGTGTATTATCAAAAATATTTCCAATCTATGGTGATGATCTTTAAATAGGGTTATGATTATATCCATATTTTTACTATGATTTGATTATTTTAATGATTAAATGACATTGTATATGTGTTAGGTTAAGATGGAATGATGTTTATGAATCCCATTTTATTTCTTGGGATAAGTAATGATGAATGATTTATGTTTTTATGACACATGTGAGAATGATTTCATCATAAAATGTGTGGGACCTATATGTCCCTACAATACATTGGGTAATTAATTAAATCTCATGATTTATAAATTAATTGAATGGAATGTAAATATGGTTTAGTAATACACTGTAATAACAACATGTAAAGTCAGTTCAGTAATGAATTTTTCCTCTATGATCGTCTTGGAAAAAATTCCTTGTCTACTATGAAAATTATATTATGTGCCAAATTGTTTTCCAAAAATCTATGTTTTTTCCAATGCTGTTTTATCATGGTTAATGTTCCATTATGATATATTTCTTACAGACATCCAAGAAAATTTAATGACTCATAGTTTTGAAATTTAAACTTTATGTTCATGTTTTTACATTCTTATGTTTATGTTTTGTTTTATGTTCTCCATGTTTTGACCTTACTGAGCATTTGAGATCACCATTTTTATGTTTTATTTTCCCAATGATATAAAGAAAGGGTTTATGTAGGAGAACAAAAGGTTAAGATAATTAAAGGATATGATGAATATCATTCACCAATAGAGAAGATTATGTTCTATGTTTCCTAAGACACTAAACTAATACAATCTTGGGGAATCTGTTTAAGCCATGTATTATGTTTTCCATAATTTTAATTTAATGTGAATGTATGTTAAAATTGGGTCATTACACGTTCTAACTAATACATAAATGCATAAAATTATTCTAGGTTTCTTATATTTCTTAAAAATCTAATTATGGAATCCACGTCTCCTATAAATAGTTATAAAGAATGTTTATTTATGGTTGTTGCCTATATAGAAAAGACAGTTTTGGGTTATTTAGTTTCTTTTTATTCTGAACTGAAATTAATTTAAATTATATCATTTTTAAATTCATATTTATAACATTAAGGTATCATGATTCCAAATGGATCAGTAATTTAATCAGTCTGATCTATCACTGTATTTAAAAGGATAACTTTATTAATCATCACATGAATGGAATATTCAACAATCCTTCAATTTTTTAACACTATATAATCATTATAAGTAGCTGAATATCCTCTAAATATTTCTTAATCTTATTTTGGATCAAACTTACCAAGTTCTCCCTTAGTATTCGTGATGTAAACCTTGAATCCGAAAACTGTAAAGTAATTAACTATAAGTTTTGTGTTATTCAAAACTACATAGGGTTTATATATAAAAATAGGTCTTCTAAAAACTCTATTAATGATTTATTAGGTTGTGCATACAACTTATAAAAAAAATACGTAGGAAAAGTGATTTAATTTAGTATATTCCTTTCAATTTACCAGATATTTTAATTTCATCATTCCATAATTTCATTTTTTTAAGGTATTGTTGGTGAAGATAATGAGTTTTAAATAACCATATTTTTGAAAATAAAATTTAATTATTGATTCTAAAATATTCCACCATGATAAGTTCTTAAAGAACTTATTTTTAATCATTATTCATTTTAAAATGTATTTACAAAAATTCACAAATATTCAATAATTAATATTGTGTATTAGAATATATACCCAAGTAAACCGAGAATAATAAACAGATAATACAAAGGCATATAATTTTCCTTCAAACCATGATACTTTGAATAGTATACACTAATATATTTGAACCAGTTCTACTAGTTTTCATGCAGTAATTTGGAAAACAGATTTTGAAGAATATTATTATTATTTTACTAATTTTTCATGAATCATATAATTTATCATTGATAAATATATGACTAAGAAAATTAGAAAATAAAATTTCATTAGATAAATTATGTTAATAATAAACATTATAAATTCCATGTCTTTTATGATAAATCTATGATTTATTTTTCAAATGAGTTAATATATTAATTTCTGCTTACGTAGTGTATTTATTCCCAAGGTATACACATTAATAATCAACGTGGTCTAAAATTAACAATCTTTTTAATAAATATGGAGTATGAAATTTTATAAAAAAAATGAAATAAAATCATCAAAAATGAAATAAAATGTAACAATTGGACCCCGGTGATAGCAAAAACACCACTCCTTAACATATCCATCAAGTCTTTGCCACTAGGTACCCCCTGTTTCCCTAAAGACACATGGTATCCACCCTGGGGACCATATACATTCCAAAACATTTCATATGACTAATAAATATCCCCACAGGACAACACATGTCCTTTTAGGTGTGCTTTTCCCCTACTCACACACACCCATGGAATTCCCAGAACATCACCAATCATTATCACTAATAGAGGACAAACACGCTTAACTATGGAGTTCTTATCAGGAATTCTCCAAAATATGAATATGAAACATTTTGACATGATCCATATCATTTAGTCATTTAATTATTTATTATTAAGAGCTCTTACATTCACCCCTCCCCCTTTTGAGCACAACATCCTCATTGTGGGTCCTATATCTCAACCCATGCAGTGCAAAACACATAAGTATGGGTTAATCCTATAATAACAAATGTAACAAGTGAGAACCATTTTTATCACATTTTCCCCGCCTTAACAAGGTCGTCGGGTCCTAGCTTACTAGGTACCCCCAGTTTCCCCGCAGAGAAATGGTCCTTACCCAGGGGCCTATCTACATGCCCAAACCACTCATTTGACTAATTATTGTCCCCACATGCCAATATATTTCTTTTCTAGTATGATTCTTCCTCACTCACACACACCTTAGGAAGCATCCGAGATGGATACTCATCCCAATCACTAATCTAGGACACGATTGTGTAATTGTGGAGTTCAAATCTTGTAGGCTCCCAAAAAGTAAGGTACACCTTGTTAAAATGAGTCATATCATTTTGTCGTTTCACCCTTTATCATTTTAGGGTGTTCAAAAAATACTGATAAAATTTTATTTCAACCCTTGTACATATAATAATTTTTTTTTGAGATAGTCTTTGGATATCTAATAGGTCCATATCCAATAATATTTCCTTTAGAATCATCACACAACGTGAAAAGTCCTCCACTCATTTTATTTAGGGTATGTAAATTTTACAAGTCTCTACTAATGTGCCTGGAAAAGTCAATATCCATACATAATATATATTTTTTATTCCTATGGTTTGTTTTTTGTAAAAGAAATTAAACATGTTTTTGTTTTGGTACCCAATTTTTATCAGGTACTAAAATTTTAGAGAGGAATGATATGATAATCTAGATTTTCCTTTTTCCTATAATTTACATTCTTTCTTCAGATAAACATTTAGAAATCAATGAATTTATAATACTAGTAAATTAATGATTTCTCAAATAAAAGTTATTAGAGGTAGTAAATTTTATTCCATTATAATAACGGGAAAAACATTTCAAATTGAGGAGAAAATAGTTCATATATGGTTTTGATTTTTATCCCTTGATTCATATTCAAAATATTTATCTATTATTTAAATTATTTATAATAATAATATTTAAAACATTTCAACATTTCATAAAAATAACAGAGGAATTTTTATATGAATCTACATCATCAATTAATTATTTGATCATATTTTTGGGTCAACACAATTTGATGTAGAATAATTTATTTTTCTCAACTACACTGTGATGTTGTTTAAGTGCTGTATCACATTCACCTAAAATAGTGTTATAGATATTATTCAATAATTTATGATTATTTACTAAAGAATCATATTTCTCTTATAACATAGAATAGATGGAAGCTAAAAAAATCACTAGAGAAATTACAAGAGTAATAATCAGAAGTGTAATAAAGAGGTACGATAGTTTTTTGTTCATTCATAATGCAAATGTTGTCATAGAAATTTTGTGGATCATTTTTGAATCATATTATGAGGTATTGATTGAGACATCAGATATACTCTAAGTAGTTTTTATTTTTATTTTTACATTTCTACTTATAGTCTACATTTTTCATATTTTTATTTTCTATCATTTTTTCATCATTTTATTATAGAAAATCAGGTCTAATGTGACCCATTTTTTTCATTCACAACTTCTAACATCTCTATGTACTTTTTCATTCTTTATAAAGTCTTTTTAGAAGCCTCATTAATTCATTTATAATTTTTTGAACTTTATAGTTAGATAAGGTAATTCCAATACAGAATCTATGGTATGTAAATTTTTATATATTTTAACTTCTTGTTTGGTTTCTTGATATTCTTCTATGATGTTAATTTTCCGGCTGTATTTTATCTTTTCACAAAAATCATCAGATCTTCAACCTTAGTTGGATTTATACTATCTACATTGTAAAGACCTGTAAATTTCATGGAAATTTTTTTCTTAATTTTCTTTAGAATTTTACAAGAACGCAGTTTCTGACGGCGCCTAATTCTAAGGCCCGGTGTGCCCGGAATTAATTTCCGAAGTTTGGATCGGGTACGTTCAGTGAACGAGCGAGCGCGAATTTCTAACTTTTGAACCGGTGCTCAGAATCGAATTCCAAGGGCACTGATGAACTCGCAACGGTGGTAATCGCTTAAGGGGACCTTTACCGTAGTTGCGTTTGTGCGGGTGAAGAAGTTAAATTTTGAGGTTTAATTAAAAAAGTAAATAAAATTGTTGAATCAATTTTATTTTATAACAAGGTGGTTAATTTCTCCCATGGGAAGTTGGTGGTGGGGCCCACATCCACCCAACTTCCCATGTGTGGATAATTGAAAGAGTGGGGCCTACACGAACCCCTCCCCACATTTTCAAATTCTTTAACTCCCTAACTCCTCTTAACCCTTCACTTTCCTAACTCCCCAGTAACTCACTTTCATTAATTTTTGACAACTTTTTATAATTAATAAAGTGAGTTACTTAATTTCAAACTCTTGAAATTCAAATGGTTCGTATGTGTTAATAAAATTAAGACTTGGTCTTATTTTATTTTTGTTAGAGTTTTTGCAACTTTGAGAGGTTTGGGAAGCGTGAAGTCTTCTTCTTCTTCAACCTCGACGAAGAAACACGAAGAACACCATTCTTCAACGAAGAACATCTTCACCGAAGAACGCGACGTCTTCTTCCAACGACGTTTCCTCTTTGAACGCACCTCGACGACAACGGAATCGATGTTCGTTTTCCGCGACGCTCGACCTCTGCGACGCTCGTCTTCCGCAGCTCAATTGTCGTGCACCGTTCCTGAACCGAGGAAGGGAATTGTTTATGAAATATTAATGAACCCCATGCTACTTCCTTCTAAATCAAAGAACACGGATCAAATAAACATTAATTTGAACCGTGAAGATTATGTTGTGGGTTGGGATTTTATTTTGGTATTCTCTTACCTTTTGAGAAAAGAACGACGAGCGCGGACCAACCAATTCCGGGTTGATCCGCAGATCGTTCGTACATGTGGATCGATGTAGGGATTTTATTTATTTTTATTTGTTCGTGAATACCAACTTGACGAACTTTGTGGATTTAAACCATTTGTTATCGAATAACGTGAGAGGGTCCAACCGCACAAACACGGCCGACCCTCCTCCTTATTTTCCGTGTTGGTTCCTTGTGGTTGGTATGGGAGAACGTGGTGCCGTCGCACCACTCGGATTCATGCGGAAGGAAATGCGCGGCGCCGTTGCACTGCGCCGTGGAAAGAAGTTTAAGAACGCGACGCCATCGCGCCGTGTCGAAGAAAATCGAAGGCGTCGCGGTTGGAGCGGGGCCGCGGCGGAGCAAGGTGACCGGCGGCCGGACCGGGCCGCCGGTGTCGGAACTGGAAGGGGACCAGCCACCACCGGTCCCGTTGAGAAGGAGCCGGATGGCCAGATCGGGCCGGCCAGAAAGGGGAGGATCCGGGGGAATTAAATTCCCCCGGCTGGCTTCAAACGGCCCCCCATAAATAGGGGGGGCCGTGGTTACTCAAGGGGGGCAGGCACCCCCTCTTTTTCCAACAGCTCGGCTAAAGGTCGAGCTGGCAGCGCACTGGGCGCACTGTGCCCAGCCGAACCGGCGCCTGACCGGTCGGCCGGGCCGGGCCGCGCCCAGCCGGGCCGACCGGGGGGTCTCGGGCCGTGTCGGTCCGGGCCCGAAACCCCCGTTATCTGACTGTTTGGGTTCAAATGACCATAACTCGGGCTATGGACCTCCAAACGATGCGCCGTAAGCGGAGATGCGATCCTTGGATCTAGACGGTCGTTTCGGTATATCGCACTCAAGGTTTCAGACTATGTTGGGTTCGGCCGGGTTGCTTCGGATACGAAACCAACCGGGCCCTCGGAGCGGAAATGCTCGAAACTTGAGTTCCAGACGTCCGAATGACGTGCCGTCGACTTTGTTGAATTTATCTTAGTGATACGGATCTTTTGGCTTACTCTGCTCGAGGTTTGGATGCCGTCGGAGTGCGGTCGGGTTGGTTCGCTAATGAAACCAACCGGGCCCCTGGAACGAAAAAGACAATAACTCACAGACCGGGCGTCCGATTGACGCGCCGTCTGTCTCGTTGTTTTCCTCATGATGAGATGGAACTTTTGGAATACTTCGCCCGAGTTTTGATTGCTCTTGGATAGTGGCCGGGTTGGATTGTACCCAAAATCCAACCGGGCCCCTGGAACGGAAAAGCTGATATCTTTCAGACCAGACGTCCGTTTGACCAACCGTCAGAGGCGTTGGTGATCATGTTGAGAAACGGTTCCTATGATTATACCCTATGAGTGTTCGAGGTATAGTTGAGTTACGGACGGATTGGTTCGCACATGAAACCAACCGGGCTCCTGGGACGAAAAGGCTAATAACTCACAGACCAGGCGTCCGATTGACGCGCCCTCTGTTGCGTTGAGACCCATATGACGAGGCGGTCTTTTGAGATACTTCTTCGTGGGACCTTTTGATACTTGTAGTATTGACCTGTAGCTCGTGGAGTGGACCCTCCCAGAGACGAGCGTACGGAGTACGGAGACCGTGTAGCCGGATGAAACCTGACGACTGCTTGACCAACTCAACTTTGAGTGAGTCAACTAGCCCAGTGGACGGAGCGCCCGGTATTTGGCGACAGACCTACGACGGACAGAGAACCCGGTAGTTGGCCACAGACCCGCGGTACTCGACAGGAGGAGTACCTCTGTAGGCTATTAGGGGAAGCACCCGATATTTGGTGATAGACCCTCAGCGGACGGAGCGCCCGGTAGTTGGCCGCAGACCCACGATAATCGACAGGAGGAGTACCTCAGCAGTCTTAGGTTAGTGAGCAGTACCTCGGAGTTGTGACAGGACCACTGTACACTTCAGAGACGGAGCTCTACAGCAGTTACAATTTCGTTAATGAAAATCCTGGTTTGGGCTGAGACTTTTGTCATTTGTGTTTACCTCATGATTGAGATGGGTCACTTGATAACTTAGGTATATGTATGGGCATATACCTGGGTAGTGGTTATCCGTTGATTTCATAATCTTTGTGTTACCTCATGATTGAGATGGGTTACTTGATAACTTAGGTATATGTATGGGCATATGCCTAAGTAGAGGTTATCTGTTGAGATCTTCTTTGTGGTTATCCTTGTTCGTTTTAGTGAGACATTGAGGGTCTCGGGGTCCCTACTGAGTATCGTTATACTCACCCCTGCACGGGCTATGCCCGCACCTCATTGTGTTGGTTGCAGACGACGGGCAGTGCTGACAGAGGCCGAGTGTTCGAGGACTGGACGGTACCCGGAGGTGGAATACACGACGAGTCAGTACCCGGAGGTGGACTACATGAAGAGTCAGTACCCGGAGGTGGACTACAATATGAGTCAGTATCTGAAGGAGGACTTCACGGTGAGATGACACATGGAGGAGGGTGACAGGCGAGAGCGTTGAGGAGGATATCTGTACCTACCCTTCAGGTAGGATCCGAGGAGGATGACCCAGGAGCTGCTTCCTTCTTCCAGCTGTTTGCCTTTTTCTGTTGTAATTTCGTTTATTTGTAGCTGCACTTTCAGTTGGGTTTGTATTCTCGCCCATTTACTTTTCATCACTTTCTTTTGTACTTAGTGTTTTGCTTCCGCTTGTACTCTGTGGTGTTTTGTTTACTTTTATGAAGGCAATTCCTTCCCAGTTATCGGGATTTACGCCTTTGGCGCTAGTCTCCAGCCCCTGTCCTATGGAAGGCAGGCTTGGGGTAGTCATGGTACGGGCCCCGAGGACGGGTCGTGACAAATTCTTATCAGAGGAGTCGGTTCTACCGCAGAACTTATAACTCTGAGATTTTCTTTCTGTGAAGCAATAGTGTTAAGAGTACCGAGTGTGGTTTTCAGTTCAGGGAGTCCAGTGTTGGTGCGGGTGGCCGACGTATCCATACACCAGGACCCTGACAACTGATTTCCGACTTTGTGCACGAAAACACTGATTGCGTGTGTGTTTCCAGAAGTTTTATTTGAATATCAGCTCAAACCAGGTCAGCTCACCAGGTATAAATCGTTTGACCATGTCACGTTGTTTCTTTCAGGATGCCTCCCCATGGACGACCAGCTAGAGCCCCGAGAGTGGTTCGTACTGACAGCCTACCGAGCGACGTGGCCTCAGTACATGGCCATTTTCCAGTTGAGGCACCAGCGGAGGCACCAGTGGTACTACTACCGATGCCACCAGCCCTAGCAGTAGAGGGTGCGCGTCGCTTGAGTGCACTGCACGAGTTCCAATGCCAGAGGCCACCCAGGTTCCAGGGAGGGACGGACCCGCAGGCAGTTGAGAATTGGATGGAGGCTGTGGTGAGAGTCTTCAGGCTAGTGGGGACGCCGACAGACTTCATGGTGATCCTTGCTTCCAGCCTTCTTCAGGCAGCAGCAGATAGATGGTGGAGCCTGATGCTCTAGATGCATGATGAGGCGAAACTTCTTTGGGCAGACTTCGAGAGCCTGTTCCGGGCAGAGTTTGTACCAGCCACCCTTCGAGCGGTGTGTATACAAGAGCTATTTCAGCTTCGGCAGGGCAGCATGGCAGTGGCACAGTATTTAGCAAGGTTCACAGACCTCTCGCACTACTCCACAGATATGGTACATGATCCGTTCTTCAGGGCCCGAACCTTCGAGAAGGGGCTCAGGCGAGAGATTAGAGATTCTTTTGTTTCTCACAGCATTCCGACGCAGACAGGGGTGTTGGAGAGAGCCCTCTTAATGGAGAGTTTCCTTGCTGAGCAGTCTCCAGCAGCAGGACCCACCACTAGCCGGCTTGCGGCAGAGTCTTCTACAGCAGGCAGTAGACAAATGATGCAAAGGTCCAAGAGGACCAGACCTACCGGTGGCCGACTGTACGACTCAGGTTCAGTTGTGCGGGGAAACCGGGGTGGAGTCAGAGCCAAACGTGCCGAGAGTGGATAGTGTTACTCCTGCGGCGGGATTGGTCACATGGCACGTGACTGTCCGACCCACCATGCAGATGACCAACAGTTAAATGAAGAACCTCCCAGGCAGAGGAAGAGGTTCGATTAGGGCAGACCGCGGGGGACATGAGGACATGGGAGAGCTCAGCTTCAGGCAGCTGAGACCTATGGTCATGGAGCTCCAGAGGCAGATGGAAGGGAGCGGGACTAGCTCCAGACCTGGAGGCTATTGATCATGTTGCTTCTAGTTTTGTTGTTGTTACATTCGTGTCTTAGTACTATGAGCTGCAATAATGAAAAGAAACTTATCTTTGTAAAGTTTGCTTTCCTGTCCTTTTTGTTTGGTTGATACCGAGTGGTCCCGGTTAAGACTGTTGACTTGACCCTCACTTTAGAGATTTCTACTGGAGGAGACCTAGTGACCTCACACTGATGCTGACAGTGTGACTCGACCCTTGGATGCGAGAGTGATAGTTGGATCTCTTGGTAGTTACGTCAAGGAATTACGACGTCATCCATGGCATGAATGCATCATTCATGTCAGGATTGACTGTATTAGGCAATGAATGTGGTTCATCCAGGGGATGAGACCAGATTTCTCTTATCGGAAAAGAAGAAATCATAGCAGATCTTTTGAGACTAGAGAGGGTCTAGGTCATCCAAGAGCGGATGAGGACATCATAGGGCCGATAGAAGCCTTATGCTGATAGGACTTGGAGGCCTCTAGAGTTCGAGGATGATGATCTCGTCCTTATACGGGTCTCACCTCGATGAGGTTTACGGAGATGAGGCCAGGGAGGCAAGTTATCTCCGAGGTTCAACAGACCTTTCTAGGTCCTCAGTTGGGTAGGCATGGTAGTTTACCGCTTGACCCATCCACCTCAGTTGCACTAGGTGCACGACGTTTTCCAGGTATCTCAACTAAGGAGATACATGCTCGACCCTTCACACATCATCGACAATGAGGAGCAGGACAATGGCGATGGGGTTACTTCATGGAGGTTCTAGTGGGGATCAAAGATCGACAGGAGCGGATCCTACGAGGACGATCGATTCCTCGGGTGCACTTTCTCTGGCAGTACGGGAACCTCCGAGTGAGCACATGGGAGTGGAAGGCTCAGATGCATGCTCTGTACCGCTTTTGTGACCCTAGTTTGTGTTGAAGCTTTATGGGGACGTAAAGTCCTAGGGTGGGAGTAATGTAAAGACCCGGAAATTTCAAGGGATTTTTTTTCTTAATTTTCTTTGGAATTTTAGAAGAACGCAGTTTCTGACGGCGCCTGATTCTGAGGCTCGGTGTGACCATAATTAATTTCCGAAGTTTGGCTCGGGTACGTTCAGTGAACGAGCGAGCGGGAATTTCTAACTTTTGAACCGGTGCTCGGAATCAAATTCGGAGGGCACCGATGAACTCGCAACGCCGGTAATCGCTTAATGGGACCATTACCGTAGTTGCGTTTGTGCGGGTGAAGAAGTTAAATTTTGAGGTTTAATCAAAAAAGTAAATAAAATTGTTGAATCAATTTTATTTCATAACAAGGTGGTTAATTTCTCCCATGGGAAGTTGGTGGTGGGGCCCACATCCACCCAACTTCCCATTTGTGGATAATTGAAAGAGTGGGGCCCACACGAACCCCTCCCCACCTTTTCAAATTCTTTAACTCCCTAACTCCTCTTAACCCTTCACTTTCCTAACTCCCCATTAACTCACTTTCATTAATTTTTGACAACTTGTTATAATTAATAAAGTGAGTTACTTAATTTCAAACTCTTGAAATTGAAAAGGTTAGGATGTGTTAATAAAATTAAGACTTGGTCTTATTTTATTTTTGTTAGAGTTTTTTCCACTTTGAGAGGTTTGGGAAGCGTGAAGTCTTCTTCTTCTTCAACCTCGACGAAGAAACACGAAGAACACTGTTCTTCAATGAAGAACATCTCCGCCGAAGAATGTGACATCTTCTTCCAACGGCATTTCCTCTTCGAACGCACCTCGACGACAACAGAATCGACGTTCGTTTTCCGCGACGCCCGACCTCCGCGACGCTCGTCTTCCGCGGCTCAATTGACGTGCACCATTCCGGAACCGAGGTAGGGAATTGTTTATGAAATATTAATGAAGCCCATGCTACTTCCTTCTAAATCAAAGAACGCAGATCAAATAAACATTACTTTGATCCGCAAAGATTATGTTGTGGGTTGGGATTTTATTTTGGTATTCTCTTACCTTTTGAGAAAAGAACGACGAGCGCGGACCAACCAATTCCGGGTTGATCCACGGATCGTTCGTACATGTGGATCGATGTAGGGGTTTTATTTATTTTTATTTGTTCGTGAATACCAACATGACGAACTTTGTGGATTTAAACCATTTTTTATCGAATAACGTGAGGGGGTCGGACCGCACAAACACGGCCGACCCTGCCCCTTATTTTCCATGTTGGTTCCTTGTGGTTGGTACGGGAGAACGTGGTGCCGTCGCACCACGTGGATTCATGCGGAAGGAAATGCGCGGCGCCGTCGCGCCGCGCCGTGGAAATAAGTTTAAGAACGCGACGCCGTCGCGCCGGGTCGAAGAAAATCAAAGGCACCACGGTCGGAGCGGGGCCGAAGCGGAGGGGCATGGTGACGTCGCACCGCGCCGGACGACAGGGGTCGCAGCCGGTTCCGGGCCGCGGCGGGGCAAGGTGACCGGCGGCCAGACCGGGCCGCCGGTGTCGGAACTGGAAGGGGACCGGCCACCGCCGGTCCCGTTGAGAAGGAGCTGGCTTGCCAGGTCGGGCCAGTCGGAAAGGGGAGGATCCGGGGGAATTAAATTCCCCCGGCCGGCTTCAAACGGCCCCCCATAAATGGGGGGGGGGGGCGCGGTTACTCAAGGGGGGCAGGCGCCCCCCCTTTTTCCAACAGCTCGGCCGAAGGCCAAGCTGGCAGCGCGCTGTGCCCAGCCGAACCGGCGCCTGGCCGCATCAGGCCGGTCCGACCCAGACCGGGGCGGTTCGACCCGTTTCGGGGCGGTTCGACCCAGTTTGGGCCGACCGGGGGGTCTTGGGCCGGGTCGGTCCGGGCCCGAAACCCCCGTTATCGGACTGTTTGGGTTCAAATGCCCATAACTTGGGCTATGGACCTCCAAATGACACGCCGTCAGCAAAAATGTGATCCTTGGATCGAGACGGTCGTTTCGGTATATCGCACTCAAGGTTTCAGATTACTTTGGGTTCGGCCGGGTTGGTTCAGATACGAAACCAACCGGGCCCTCGGAGCGGAAACGCTCGTAACTTGAGTTACGGACGTCCGAATGACGTGCCGTCGACTTTGTTGAATTTCTCTTAGTGAGACGGATCTTTTGGCTTACTCCGCTCGAGGTTTGGATGCCTTCGGAGTGTGGTCGGGTTGGTTCACTCATGAAACCAACCGGGCCCCCGGAACGAAAAAGCCAATAACTCACAGACAGAGCATCCGATAGACGCGCCGTCTGTCTCGTTGTTTTCCTCTTGATGAGACAGAACTTTTGGAATACTTCGCCCGAGTTTTGGTTGCTGTTGGATAGTGGCCAGGTTGGATTGTACCCGAAATCCAACCGAGCCCCTGGAATGGAAAAGCTGATATCTTTCAGACCAGACGTCTGTTTGACGAACCGTCAGCGGCGTTGGTGATCATGTTGAGAAACGGTCCCTATGAGTATACCCTATGAGTGTTCGGGGTATAGTTGAGTTACGGCCGGATTGGTTCGCACATGAAACCAACCGGGCCCCTGAGACGAAAAGGCTAATAACTCACAGACCGGGCGTCCAATTGACGCACCGTCTGTTGCGTTGAGACCCCTATGATGAGGCGGTCCTTTGAGATACTTCTTCGTGGGACATTTTGATACTTGGAGTATCGACCTGTAGCTCGTGGAGCGGACCCTCCCGGAGACGAGCGTACGGAGTACGGAGACCGTGTAGCCGGCTGAAACCTGACGACTGCTTGACCGACTCGACTTGGAGTGAGTCGACTAGCCCAGTGGACGGAGTGCCCGGTATTTGGAGACAGACCCACGGTGGACGGAGCGCCCGATAGTTAGCCGCAGACCCGCGATACTCGACAGGAGGAGTACCTCTGTAGGATATTAGGGGAAGTGCCCGGTATTTGGCGACGGACCCTCATCGGACGGAGTGTCCGGTAGTTGGCCACAGACCCGCGATACTCGACAGGAGGAGTACCTCAACAGTCTTAGGTTAGTGAGCAGTACCTCGAAGTTGTGATAGGACCACTATACACTTCAGAGACAGAGCTCTACAGTAGTTACGGTTTTGTTAATGAAAATCCTAGTTTGAGTTGAGACTTTTGACCTTTGTGTTTACCTGATGATTGAGATGGGTCACTTTATAACTTAGGTATATGTATGGGCATATACCTGGGTAGTGGTTATCCGTTGATTTAATAATCTTTGTGTTACCTCATGATTGAGATGAGTTACTTGATAACTTAGGTATATGTATGGGCATATGCCTAAGTAGAGATTATCTGTTGAGATCTTCTTTGTGGTTATCCTTATTGGTTTTAGTGAGACCTTGAGGGTCTCAGGGTCCCTACTGAGTATCGTTATACTCACCCCTACATGGGCTATGCCCGCACCTCATTGTGTTGGTTGCAGACGATGGGCAGTGCTGACAAAGGCTGAGTGTTCGAGGACTGGCTGGTACCCGGAGGTGGACTACATGACGAGTCAGTACCCGAAGTTGGACTACACGACGAGTCAGTACCCGGAGGTGGACTAGACGACGAGTCAGTATATGAAGGAGGACTTCACGGTGAGATGACACATGGAGGAGGTTGACGGGCGAGAGCGTTGAGGAGGCTATCTGTACCTACCCTTCAGGTAGGATCCGAGGAGGACGACCCAGGAGCTGCTTCCTTCTTCCAGCTGTTTGCCTTTTTCTGTTGTACTTTTGTTTAGTTGTAGCTGCACTTTCAGTTGGGTTTGTATTCTGGCCCATTTACTTTTCAGAACTTTCTTTTGTACTTAGTGTTTTGCTTCTGCTTGTACTCTGTGGTGTTTTGTTTACTTTTATGAAGTCAATGCCTTCCCAGTTATCGGGATTTACGCCTTTGGTGCTAGTCTCCAGCCCCTGTCCTATGGAAGGCAGGTTTGGGGTAGTCACGGCACGGGCCCCGAGGACGGGTCGTGACATACATCATCAATTTTAAAATCTATTATTTCATTTCCAATGTTTTGATTGGGTATGATTGAGGATTTTAGAAAGATATACCATTCCATTTCGAAGATAGTACTCTCAGTACATTTAATGCTTGATCATATTGCTTGATAATATCTCCATAGTATCTAATATTATTGATGATTTATATCAACCAAAAATTTATATATGTGATTAAATCACCATCAACCATTATAAAAGTTTAAAACATTATTTTTTTCCATATCATACAATATTTTTCTAATGTTATCTTTTCTTTTGTAAGAATCTATAATTGTTTTCTTATTCTGATAGGAAGCATGACATTTTGATACATGATTAAAATCATCAAAAAAGTGAAAAAATAACAAAATTCATTTATTTTTAATTGACATCATATTCAACTTATTTTGTAGTTTTCCAATTCTCTAGTTAGTCAAGAATCACATTAAGAGTGAAGATCTTTGAATAGTATTTGAATTCGACATACTTAAAATATATAAGCATTCGAGATTTCCAGCATCCGTAATTTTTGCATTTAACTATGCAGCATAAAACATATTCATTTCTTCATTCATATCATCCATTTACATCTAGTATTTATAGAAAATATACATTTCATCTTAATATAGCTATCACAAATGATCTAATATCTAAAATGAATTTTATGGTCTGAATTAAGAAATATGAAAAATAGGGGGTGAATTTTGTCTTTTTAATAATCTCCACAGATTCTTGTTTTTAACTGCCTTTTTGAATTATGTATGTGTGAAACATTTTATTCAGCCTGAAATACGAGCATTGAAAAAAAAAACAAATAACACAATATATTTTCAGGGGTTATGGGATCAAAGATCCCATATACCACTCCAATGATGCTATCTCTTTGATATTTGTGACATTCACTACTAATGACTTCTTATCACATGTCATTCAAATCCACAACAATGTTCTATATGATTAAACATTTATAATGATATTAATAATAGAGTATTCAAGTTCTAAAAAACCCAATTTTCCATAGATTAGTAAAAGATAATGAAATTTCTCCACCACAAAGAACGAGTAGTAGATACTAAAAATATGTCAAAAGAAGTTTCATTTGATGATTCAGATTGACCTTCAATGATGTAGTTGGGGAAATTGATAGTATATGTATCATCTTTTTCAAAAATAGACATTATAAATAAATAGAAAATTTGAAATAATCTTGGTTGAAAATGATTAACAATTTTAATATCAGCATAAACCATAAGTAATATTACAACTTCACGGGTTTGCAGAAAGTATATCTCAAAAGTGCATCCTCTTTAACAAATTAAAAAGTTAAATTTTTTGCAATTTATTTTTAAAAGATATTCACATTAATACTGTCATATGTTTTAATAAATAAAAATCTTATCACCCAAATAAAACATATCACACCCACCACCTCTTTATTTTGAAATAAATTGATTTTTTAAATACATTTACTTCGGTTGAACACTGATATGAAAATCACCAGAAATATCGCAGAAATCAAAATAATAATTCACCAGGGGAATCTTGTCATAACTTAATAAAATGAGTAATTTTTTATCATGAATATTGTTCTTTTAAACCATCAAAATGACTTTCAATTCAATAGTAAAGAATCATTCAATCCACCTGTAATTTGGTCCACAAGGATGCATTAAATTCATATAAATCACAAATTTAAAACTCTACTATTGAGTTGACACACATAGGGTTGATGTATATTATGTTGGGTTTATTTTATAGCATGGGGTTTAATTTATTAGGGTATGGTTCTTTTTAATAACATAGGGTTCCTACAAACATATGTGTACTTATACATCCATTCATATTCAAATAAAGTATGGATCAATGTAATGTAAGGATGATGATCTATGTGTTCGTCCATTCAACATTAAATATGAAACATAACCTTTATTATCCATTAAATAAATTTCCCAAATGTAAGAGATAAATAGGGTATCCATATTTCACTATTGGTTTTATATTCTATACTTTAGTTGATCTCAAAAGTAGGGTATTAAATCAGTATACTTCATATACATTTTACGGTTACTTCTCTATATGAATACAGTTCAATGTGGCATAGGGATGATAAACCAGACATTCATTCACCAAACATAGGTTTTGAATAGTGTTCCCAGAACACATCCATTATATTTTCATTTCATCAAGGATAAAAAGAAGATATAGATTCCTAAGAGATACATAACATTACTTCATTAGACAACAAAAAAGAGTATCTTTGAACATCAAAATCGGTATATAATATAGAGTATTTTTTGACCAAACATGCCCGACATAGAGGTTATTATATTAACATAAAAACATATTATAATATGGGACTGACGTTTTTATTATATTATAACTATTATATAATACGTGACCGATCTAGGAGATGAAATAATATATACACACTTTGTAATGAATAATGCCTCTTTTTTAGATAGCTTCATTATGTTTGAAAAAATATCCTTATTATGATTAGTTATTAATCAAACCATGGGATATAGTGTGTTTTAATAAAATAGATGATGATAATTTGATAGGTCTTGGATGAAAAAAATACATTTTGTTTCTAAATAAGAGAGGCGTTGGGTGGCCATTTATATGCAAGGGAGAGGTCACCCATGGAATTTCTGGAATGAATCAATTATACCAATATTTTTATCATGATTAAATACTCATCAAAAAGGTTCATTATCAACCTATAGAAGTTATAATACTGTAATACATCCTTAAAATTTGTGTTGGAAAAGTTTCTATGTCATTTTAACCATTATATTTTTATTTTAGTTCCCTATTAAATATTTTTTTCCCTAACCACAGTAATTAATTTTTATTGAATTTACTATTAATACCAGAAACAAATAACTTTTTCATGTTATATAATACAAACTATTCATATTCACAATATGGAATAATGTTTTTTAAAATTTAAATCATAGAAGAAGTATAATTCAATTTAAAATAATACCCACAAATACGACAATGGAGTGGGTTTTCATAGAGAAAATTATAATAATTATATAATGTTTTAATATGAATTTTCAATATTAAACTTAAAAAATTGTTCTATATTAGATTAATTATTAAATAATCTAACTAATATTTATTATATATTAATTTATTTTTGTAAATAATTTATATGAAATGTATGTTTTCAATAAAATTTCGTGTCTCTCACTATTAATCAAAAAATGAAACATATTAAAAAGAATAAAAATATCAAACATGTTTAATTTTGATATTATTATAGCAATTTATTTGATTAACAAGTTTATTTTCTAAAAGTGATAAGAATTAATTTTTACATAACTGCATATGATTCGAGCGAACCATTTCCTTGGTAAAATATATTTTTTCAGAAATTTTTTTTACATTCAAATGATTTTTATTTTATTTACAATCACTATATAATGATAATTTACATACATTTTTTATTAATATTCATAATCTTTAATATAATATCTATGTTTTAATTTTAATATTTAATTTATATTGAAATAAAGTAACACATTTTTTAAAAACCACCTTGAGTGGGAATTGAAATCTATTAAAGAGATTAAATTTATTTAAAGGGAATGATATCATAAATTCTCAAGGTGTTACATAATTACCTCTAATATAAAATTTATCATATTTTTTTAATATTACAATCTATCTAGATGTAGATAATTAATAATCAAAACACATGATAGTTGCAATGTTACATCCCTTTTTTTATTTCACCAATGTAATATTACCATACATTTCATCCAATTACTGCATACCTACTCTCAAATATCAATAATTTATATTGGTTCTTCATTTTTGGATAGATCGGGTTATAATTCTCTTTCATCATAAGTGGGAACATGTTTTTATTCATTCATGCTCTTCCTAAGAAATGATATATAGAAAAAATCATGTTCTTTTCAAGGGTTTGGTGGTATTTAAAACTAGTAAGTAACAGATCCAATTCATTAAAATATTTTTAAATGTATTATTCTCTTAAAAAATACTTTTACTTAATTACTGACCCTAATGACACACTTCTATGGGGACACTTCTAAAAAAAACATGATCTCCCACCTAGAATTCCAAGTCATTCCAAGGTTTTTTTGTATAACATTTTTTGCAACATTTAGCGACATTAATATGAACCTAAATATATTTTAACCTTTGTTCTCTTCAAAAATTATGTTTCCAATATGTTTCATTTCACCAAATTTATCCCAACAATTTTCCATATGATGTATTTTACAATATAATGATTTAAAAAGAGTATTTTAATACATTAATGTAAAATATTATTATTGTAAAACGCTATTAAAGTTAAATAATGATCCCACATACCATGAATGTTTAGTGAAAATGACATAAACATCTATTTTATTTTTATGAAAATAAATTTTCGACAATACAACAGTTTGAAAATGGAATGTTGTCCTAAAATTAACCTTGATATAAAGATACATTTGAAGATACATCCCAAATTTTAATGGAAACAATGGATCCTCATGAGAAATGATCAAAATAAAATCAATAGGAAGTCTTAAAAATTCATTAATAACAGGACATAAATTTTTCTCAAGTGGTAAATATTCACTTATATCGATGAAATATGTAGAATTGGATAGGTGATAAATAATTACCCTTATTTCATTATTTTTCATAGTATTAATTGGTATTCATATGATTAAATCTACATTAATGTAATCTTATTTCTACATAATTACAGTAAGAGGTTACATGACTACTCTAGAATATTGCCTCATAGATTTCACTTGTTTTTATACAAAATATCTGGATATACAATTAAAAATTTCATACATCATGTTATCCAACCAAAAATACACTCTTTAATCTCTATACATCATTATTCTACAATGGTTTATAGAAAAACTTTGAGATATGGTTTTCATATTGTAATTCCATTATTATATTATTTATTTATAAAAAATATAATGTAATAATAATTTTTTGAACAATATCATCACAAATATTATACTAATTTTCCATGGTTTATAACATTTATGTTCTTTGGAATGTTCTCATCATCATATTGAAAACCTTTACCTGTTATAATAAATTTGGTTTCACAATTATTTGTAAAATGAGTAATTTCTCCCCTTACATACAAATTCCAAATCTATATTTACTTGATTTGTGCACATTGGATACCTTAAAATCATAATTTGTGTATAAAATCCATGATCATCCATACTAAATGCATATGCTACATTATTTTCTTTCCCATAGACATAGTGTATCTATCAATCATAATCCGTAAGTTGGTCAGACGACCAAATTTTTCACACATTAATCTCATTTTATGAAAGGGTTTATTTTAGTCTGTGATGATCTGTTTATATCTTATTTCCATAAAAATAGAGATAATACCTCTATATCCTCAAATAAATGATTATGGTGTCCAACTCAATATCAATAGTTGTATAGATCAATTATCCAGTCTTAAATATCCTTGATGCACATATAATCTTCTTATAATTTTCATTAGGACACAACCATGTTCTTTAACTAATTCATCACTATATATCCCAAACAAATAATTTTATTAATGTAGAGTCAGAATTAGTGTGTTGACCAATATCCTCTTTAGGATATCAAAAATTAAATCACACTAATTTTAAAAAATAAACTTAACAAATTTATGTGTATTCATGGTTAATGAGCTACATATATGGAAATATTAAGAACAAATCACTAACAATATCTAGTAACCAAATGATACTGCACACCATAGTTTTTTCATTGGGTTAGGCCATTTTATGATCATTTTTTCTTTCATACGATCAATTGAGATATTATGTGTGCAAAAAATATACCCATAAATAATTATAAGTCCATAAATCACTATTGAAATCTTTCCCTTATAACTTCCTCCTCCTTTGAATGTATCAATATTGATCCTCAAGTTATTCGCAATGTACTCTAAAATTTTAGTATAAATTATGATGTCATTAATAAATAATGACAATTTCCAATGAGTACATTATTTAATATATTCATAAAAATCCAGGGTAAATTATTTGATCCCTGTGGAATTAAAATAATCTCATAATCTCTAAATGTCATTCGAAAAGATATATTTTGAATGTATTCCTTATTTACTAATTATTTATGAGACCAAATCAAATGTTAATCATTGAAAATATTGGGCGCTGTGATTTTTATTCAATAATTTATCAATTTCAAGAAATGTTAATTGTTATTTATCATAATATTATATATTTATATATAATTAATGCATAGTATAATGGATAAATATTACTTCATAATGAAGATAATATGGGGTCCTCATAGTGAACCATTTTGGTTAATTAATTATTTTACTAAAAAAATTATACTAGTTGTTTAATCAACTCCACTAATTCAATAGTGTACATTCCAATGGGAGCCTATGATTTTTGTCTCATATCAGGGAATAATGTAAATGAAAATTCACCTCCAACCTCTTGTGTATGTCCGTGTAATACCATTGGTAATACAAAAATATATTCATCTACGATAGGTATATCCTCAATTTTATTATAACCCTTTTCATCCATAGATATTTTCATTACTTCTTCAATTTGAATCTAATTCAAAAGACCTAAAAAGGGAGTATCTAGGCATATCACATATGATAATGTATCTTCTTAATATATAAAAAGATCTACATCTTCATGAGGAATCAAAATTTATTAATCCAAGTAATAGATTTTTTATATAAATCGTGAAAACCATTCCATACCATGTAATAAATCGAGGACATCCATGGGTATGATAATAAGGTCCACAAAGGAAAAAAATATATGATTACTAATGGGGACTCCATAGTACATAATTTTTGATGATTAACCTTCAATATTAGTTTTTGATTAAAACTACCATCTAAATGTGATTGGAAATATATAATTGTCTTCAAAATCATGGACGACATAATAGAGATTTAATAACTACAATAAAATTAATAATTATAGATATTTCAATATATGAATAACATAGCATCAATGAAATAATTGGTTACCTCACCTTCAGTTATATTTTTCCCATAATCTTGGTCTTATAACATACTAATATTTTATAGTAAGACATCATGACTCTTGGGGGATTCGTCTAGAGAGATCCCCATCTCTCTATAGTTGATATAATAAATAACAATATTTAATTAAGTACTTTTTTTTAATATTGATGACCCTTATCTCCATACAAATAAAAACAATGAATATGTTCATTATTTTCTAATGAAGATTCCTTATGTAGTTCTCAATGTATGATGGTTTTTTCCTATATATATTATTTTATGAAATCACTTTTTATTTATGCTCACAAGATCTACTATTTTCTTGATTTTCTGTAATCAAGGTGAGATCTAGTATAATCCTTTTCCATTTTCATGTAACCTAAAACTATTTCCTCAATGGTTAAAAAAATTTATATACCAACTCCCATTATAGACCCGGATTAATAATTTTTATTAAATGTTCAATATTGTACTTTGTGTTCCCTGTGTATTTCATAACATAACAAGTTAACCATTAAATGGTTGCCTCATACTCAATGATATTTTATTTTTCTATTTTTTGTAAGCTGAGAAGCATTATCTTCATAAAATATTTTAATTGTGGGAAATATTTATCAATGAATGTCTCCTTTAAATTATTCTGTTAAAAATGTTTTATTTATAATTACACATGGTTCTTTGGATCCAAAACCACAATTGATGAGAATATCCTTGCAGAACAGATACTGAAACTATAACCATTTCTATTTCATCACATCTAAAAGAAATAAATATCATATTAAGAGATAAAAATGCATTTATAATCTACCATTTTATTATGATTCCTACCAAATGATGGTGTATTCAATGATATGAATTGATCCAATAAAGGAGATAAATGCTATGAAATAGGATGATCAATCCCGGGAAGATAATTTTTCCCACATGATTAATCACACCTAACAAAACCAGGATGTTATATGTTCCAATAAATGTTGTATTGTCTTGGGTTGTATATAAATTTCACCATTACCCATGAGTATTGATACCCTTCTTCCATCTGTTTTTAATTTCTATATAATGGAATATAGTATACTAGATAATAAAATTATGAATTTCAAATCATAATGAAGAAATTAATGGTATAATGTAACACACTATGTAAATTAATTATAAATTTATATTATTATTATCAAAATCATTTTAACGACCATTGATTTTTAAATGAAATTTCTTTTCCTAAATAAAAATGTATAATATATTAATTATTATTATAAAAAAAAAATTGGAAATGAAACAAAATTGTATCTCATTAATAGTGATCATTACATTAGTTATTAATGAATAGAATTATAATGGACAACATTATAGATTGGAAAAAATATAATATATAAAAAGGTATAATATGGACTTCCCTATTCTGCTAAAATAATCACCCCATTATCCCACCATTTAAAATGGAAAAAATAATAGTAAACCAATATATATATATTAATAAGTGAAATATATAACATTATGAGGAGTCATAGTTATTGTTCATTAAAAAAATTAAGTAGTGTTTATAATTTATAAAGGGAATATTTATAATTGGGATTCAACCACTATATTCCAATTTGGGAAATATGACCATTGATCATAATAACTATTCCCAAATTATAAAATTGGTAAAAATACCATGGGGTTATAATTTTACCATTTAAATGAGTGATTTATGTATAAAATTTTAAGGATAATTTATTATGAAATGATAAATGATGGATCCAATAGGTAGCTTCATTCCGTTTGAAGCCCATTTTTTAGATTTTGTGAGGGTGGTAGCATCAATGGGCATCATCCTTAACCAATACCAAGGAAATAATCCTCAACTGAATCTTATATTAAATTACCATTTTGATTAGTTCATGTTAGTGGAGATTACACATCGGTCTATGTTAGTAAAGGAACCCCATTAAACAACCACCATTTCACACCTTATGCATACGGAGTACGTGGGTGACAAAAAGGGGTTTTATAGGTCATAGGTATTTAAATTGAAATTAATTTTAATCAATAAATTGTTTATTTAATCATTTCAATTTCAACAATAGTTTTTCTGAATAAATTATATTATTAATTGAAATTTATTCGAAAATTTCATTCTACAAACAAATTTAAAAAAAATTTATTTTTAGAAGAGGTATAAATATGTATAGTAAAATAATTTATTATGAATACTATATTTATAATTAAATATTAATTTAAAATAATATTTCTTAAATATATGTTACCTACTAATTTGATAATGTCCTAGGAAATTGTTATTATAGTCATAAATTTAATTATGCATTAAAAATTTCTATTTTCCAATAAATATGGATTTTATGTTTATAAAATAATATTATAATGTTTATATTATTATTATGGTTAAATTAAAACTTTATTTTAATTCATCTTTTCAATTTTGGGTTACTGGGAATTTATGAGAATTATCTAAAAATATATTATTTTTTAAACAAATGCTAATTTTAGTTTGAAAGTTTTTGTTCTGTTTTCTATCATCATATTTATTTTATATTTATATAATAATTAGTTAAAAAATTACATTACCAATATATATATATATATAAATATATTCATTATTATCATGTATTTTAATTCCTTTAAATAAATTCCAAATCATATAAACAACCTTTAATGTCTAAAATGTAAAATTTGTTTTCAAATGAAATATTTAGTATAAAAAAACATCTCATGACCAATGGTGTATTAAAAATAGTTTTCAATAATAATATATTAAACTATCATTAAATGTGATTCAAATATTCAAAACCTTGATATTTTTTTTCAAGACAATGGATTTCCATATTCAACAGTCTAGATTTTGGATACCTATATTTGAAAATTATTAAACAATTTCCCTGAATTTTCTACAATTACCCACTTATTTCACTATTCACATTCAATACTAATCCATAATCGAAGATAATATAGTTTTTTCTCTTACCATGTAGTCCCCATTATAGATTCATCAATTCCTCATTTTACCATCATCATGTTCCATGAATAACTTGTCATGGTAAAGGAAATCTACCATTTCAAATACCAGTAATGTTCCCTTTTTATTGTATGTCATATATTTTTGAAAGTAATTACATTTTTTTGCACTTTATATTATCCCATTACTATATGAAGGATCTTTTATCAATGGGACACCCTTTAACCTACTCATTTTCCCCTATCTATAATCCATGTTTTATACCCATCATTATGGAAAATTTATTTCTCTCATTTAATTGAGCTATTATCATTTATATTCAATGTTTGAAATTATAAACCTTTTCTATTTTGATGGTTATTCACATAGATTTAAAATTATTTATTGATTTATCGATGTACATGTACATTACCCACATTTTATTACATTATATAAGAATAATGTAATGTTCATGTCTTTAATCACTATTACATGAAAGGATTTTGATAAAAAAACCATTATTTATTTCACATAGATTCATAATGAAAGGAATTATTATTATATGTGAATTGAAATAATTAATACATATGAATGGATCACCCTGATAGTTATCCAATGCATTGGGTAAACACTTTTATCTATATAAATGATAAATTTTATGATACCATGGTGAATAACCATTGTAATTTTTATTTATTACACCATCCTGATAATACTCAGTGATATTCACATGAATGCATCACTTAATTATTGTATTCACATTTCCTTATTATTATATATGTAATTATTATTAAGATAGTCCACTTTTTGGATATATATCATTATGCCTCATGTTTTTATGGTTTTTTCTTATAATAATATTATATATATATATCTTGTTTATTTCTTAATTGGGATTTAGGATTACCCCACTCCCTTGATGTATGTCCCCAAAACATGAAATTCATTAAAACTATCCTAGGATGTACCCAGGAAGATATACTTCAAGAGGATTAAAAAAATTATCTTTTCTTGTATTATGTAACTAATTACCATGAAAATAATCATTAAATTATTTTTCATTTAGTCCCATGTTATGAAAATATTGGGTAATAAAATGGAGAAATTCTATAGTATGTTTCAAAGAAAAAATACGTTATTTAAGGAAAATTGGACTTCACAACATTAGTATTAACCGTAGTTACAAGTCTAAATAAAGTAAAACATATTTCTTTTTTGGTTAGTATTAAGTAAGTGGTATTAAAGAATATACATCCCTCTAAGGATAATACAAGGGGATATATCTATGAAATAGATGTAGAAAGGAGTATCACCCATTAAAACTGTATTGACCTAGACTATATTGATAACTTGTGTATGAAAATTGGCCTTTCTGCACACCTGGTTTAAAACTCTTTGGGGGTTATTTATTGGAAATCATAATCCTTTTTGGGGATATTGATTATGGAGATATAGAAAATTTTGTTTTAATTAAAAAATAAAATATTTAATTGTGATGTAATAAGAAACAAAATCCAATTAAAATTATATCTTTTTAAAAATTAAAAGGTTTCTCAATATATTTTTCTACTTTTAGAAAAATTTTAAAAACTAGTAGTAACAAAGAAAATTATATGGGAAATATAAGATTCACTAATGGAATTTCTATGTTTTAAGGAATTTAAAATTTTATGACAATGATGAATCAAATATCTCGGTTTCGGAATAATAAGATGTATCCTGTTGAGCGACCCGATTGGAAAGGTAAGAAACAAGTTTTCATTGATTCCTTCTTGAATCAATGACCAAATTATTTCAATATATATACTAACCCATTTATTTTTGAATTATTTATTACCTTTATAAAAAATATATTTTCTATGATACATTATTATGAGAGATAATAACTAAACCTGGTAGAATAATGCTTAGAATTATAATTTAACTTATGGTGGACACCGATTAAAAACACAATTACAAGAAGGGTGACTGATGATATGGTGTTGGAAGTGTTATAGAAATTTTTTTCAATAAATATTTTTCCCATTAAATGAAATAAAAATATAGAATGAATTCTTATAGATTAAGTAGAATGTAAATAAATCGGTGGGAAGATATAAGATGAAAAATAAAATAAATTCTCAATAGAGCTATCGATATTTTATGGATCCAAAAAGAAATATTGAAAGATTATTTGGTGTAGTGTGATGCCATTTTTTGTTGAAGTTATTAAATAGTGACTATAAAAGCTAGGTACAAATATTGCATAGTGATATGATGGTTGAATTGGAGTTTAAAGGGAAACATTGTTCAAGTTGGTCGATAGAAATGAACACGTTAAGGGATTCATAATAAGGGAAACATTTTGATAATATAAGAATATTATAAAAAGTATAACATTCCACATGAAAAAATAATGTGGATGAATTTCAAGAGAATAGCATTAATTGATGTGGAATTTGATAAAAATATAAAAGATATTGGAATATATACTAAAATAGTCATGGAAAGACGAATCCTCAGCATATCCACACAATCAAAAAAGGGATGATGGTGTAGATCCATACGATTATTTAATTCTTCAAGTGTGGATTGCATAGAATCTCAACCAATCAATGTACACATACAAATATAAATAAGTTAAACTACCGCCAGACTCATCACGTGATAGAAAATAATGTTCATGAACTTTCTATCACAATAGCAGATATAGAGGTTCTAAATGATGTGGTAGAAGGTACACTCTTCAATCTCTCATTCCTAGAACATATTTTTTTTGGTTATGGTTCTAAATTTTTTGTTATATAATTCTAGTTTTAATTTGATATAGAATTAATACCATATATTTTGATATAGTATTCTTATTATAGACTTATAAATAGATTATCTAATAATAAATAGTTTTTTCAAACACTATTATAAACATTGGTGATTAAAATCACATCATAGATGTAGTAGTTAATTCCTTGTCAAATTCAAAAATATATTAGGGATAGTATAGTTCTCAATGAATAATTATTAGATCATATGTAGAATCATGGATATTTATGTGGTCTTGAATAGAAAAACTATAGTTGTTTTCAAATGGGTTATATCATGTCATAGGTTTTTTCTACAAACACATCCCATAACCTTCATTACAAATATGATCGATAAAGTGGGAGAAGGAAATTACATTATAAAGATAGATAATATCCCAACCATTATGGAATACATTGAGGAAGTTCATGTAGAGTAACAAGGACCTTACCTTTGAAGGGTGGTAATGTTATATATTTAACTCATACATGAATCCATATCGAAATCAAAAACATAGAATAGAATGAAAATTATGAAGTTATAGGAATAAAAGAAACATCTTATTCAACTATTAGAGTAGGGATTAATATGAACCGATATTTATCCTTGGTTAGAACTTTATTTTTTTTAAATAATAAGGATTTATCAAAGTGTTTATGCATTCATTATATGGAATATAATAGAATTATAGTGCATAAAAAGTTCTCTCTCTGAATGAATGATGTTTTATTTTACTCTCTTTATTGTGCTCAATTATTCTTTAAGATTTTACTAGTATCTGGGTATCATCAGTTGTGAGTTAACAAAGATGATATTCTAGAGACATCCTACCATTAAATATATTGCGATTCTTTTTGACATTTGGATTGGCTACTATTATTGTTTTTTTATAGATTTAATGAATATTGTATTCAAGGACTACATTGATTATTATTTGGAATTATTTATTGATGATATTATAATATATTAAAAAATTATCCATGAACATAAAGATTATCAAACAGTTATATTGAGATCTATAATGATGGAGGGTTTATATAAAAAAATAATTAACTTTGAATTTTCGTAACAACAAGTTTCATTCCTAGGAAATATTATAACCAATAGAATAATATCAGTAGCACCTTCAAAGATAAATGCTTTAGACATGTTACCATAACCTGTAAGACTAATTGAGTTTTTTAGATTTATTGGTTTATCATGTATATTATATGTGGTTTTTGGGAAAAATTTTATAAATATATAATATACTAACAATTTAATATCGAAAGAAAGATATGTTCATCTGGATAATGGATTATGGAGAATGATTCCATAAACTGAATAAGAGATTACTTTCTACACCTGTGTGAACTCCATTAACTGTTGGATATAGATTTTTTTTTGAAAATGATTCATCACTGGATGATCTTAGGTGAATACTTTGAAAAAATGACAAAGTGATCACTTATTCATCTAGACTATTAAATACACATAATCTTAATTATCTTAAGATTTTCCTAATGTTTCATGTAGGTAGTTTATCTCTATAAATATGGAGACAATATATTTGTTTGGATAAATGTGATAAACGAAAATAACCAAAATAAATTAATGTATATATTAATGTAAATTTAATTAATCACGAGACAATGTATATATTTTTAAACTCCTAAAGACAATAACTATTCAATTCATTATTAACCTGGAATAGATAACAAAGTAATCAGGCCTCTGAGTGACCGCTTCTTCCCCCTTCCTCACACGGCTAGGGTTTTCCCTTCTAATCTTCTCCTCCCCTCCTCCGACTTGGCCCAACCTCGACGTCAGTTCTCTCGTCTCAGCATGACATCGCAGGGTGTCGTTTCCACATGGTCCGTCTTTGTTCTGGGCTCGGCGGCGACTTTGTTGGCCACCTGGCTTCGGGATCTCCCATCAGCTTGGGTGATTTCATCATCAAATCTGGTGTGATCCAGTATTCAGGATCTCATTGCGGCTACTGTATGCATCGTCGGCTCGTGCTCTCCGTTAGCGTCAGTACTCCTTTCTTGGCACAACGTCGCTGGGTGACAGATCTGTGTGGTCCAACTTTGCTCTGGGCTCAGTGTCAGATCTCTCTTCTCGGCACAGCATTGCTGGGTGGCAGATCCATATGGTCCAGTATTGTTCTGGGCTCGGCGACAACTTCTTTGGCCGTTCGGATTCTAGCTCTTTCCCCGACTCGGGTGAGATCGACGTCTACTCTGGCGTGTTCCTGGTTTCGGGTCTCGCATTAGCAATGGTGTGCATCGATGGCTCTGCTCCATCAAGGTTGATGTGTTGTTGGTGTGATCAGCATCGGCGGGGCTAGATCAGGGTTCCTTCACCTTTGTCCTGGCTCGTTGTCGGTTCCTGAGTGCTCCGGTGAGATAGGGGCCGGCGCCTATGGCTTGGAGGGGGGAGGTCGTCCGTGGTTTTTACTGAATTTTGTTTACAGGTTTTTTCTTGATGAAGTTGGGATCCCGTTTGATTGGCTGTATTTTTGGGTTTTTCTTGTTCGTTGATTGAGTTGATGGAGGTGATTTTTATGGTCTCATGTTGGCATGGAATGTTGGCTGGTTGTGATGTGTGGGATGGTTTTGTGATGATGGTGAAGGAGGAATGTGGTTAAAGGGATAGGTGGAACTTCTAAGTTGTTTTTGGATCAGGGTGCTAATGGTGTCAGAATCTGGTCATCGTCATGTTGGTTTCTTTGATTTCCTTTTTGGATTTATTCTTCTGGAGTTCCATTTCATTTCACTTGAACGCTGGGAGAATTCCGATGGAGTTTTTTGATGGGAGGATTTGGGCCGGTGTCGATGGTCGCATTGGGGGATGCTCAAGGAAACCCTTTCTAAGGTTTGGCCAGCATTTCTGATGTTCTTGTACCCTAGTTAGTGGTTTCTTGGACATTTCCATTGGTTAATAATGTTTTTGTGTAATGTTGAATGTGGATGTATTGGAATCATGTAGTGGGGTACTGGGAACCCATAAACTGACTTTTGAAAATGAAAAGAAAACGATTAGCAAAAGTCACAGATTCAATATGTTGGAGTGACCTTGTTTTGTTGGGAATCATTAGAATTGAAGGATATCCATTGATCAAGGACCTGGTAAGGATTGAAATGGTAGTTATGATGGAAGATAAGTCATATATCCTAACCAAAATTACTCCTCAAACATAATTACTAGAGAAGATCAATATATATCAATGAGAAGATCATTTGATGCACAATAAGATATAGCCTTCTTAGAATAATAAGTTTCTTGAGTTTAATATTGATAATGAATGTGCACAAAAGATTCTTACAAGGCTAAATGGCCCATAATCCCTAAGATATTGAAGGATTTTATGGATGAAAATCATATCTAGATATCAATTTTACATCTTTGGATCAGTAAAACCTATAGGGAACATTTTCATAATAATTAGTGGAATAACATGAAATGGTATATTTCCATATACACTTCGAGGTAATTGGTGTATTGGAATGTGTAGGTGGAGATATGACATCCTAAATGTGTATTCAACCAACTAACCATACCACCATTGAAGTGGGACAATATCATTGTTGAATTTTTCACAATCATTTAATGAATATCAAATTGAAACATTGTGATATCGATAATAGTGGATCAGCTCATCAATATTTCCCATTTAATCTCTATTAGGTTTGATTTCTCTCGTGAAAACATTCCATGATATATCGAATGGATGCGGTGAGGGTTCATGGGTCACCCATTTCTATTGTTTCTAATCATGAACTATTGTTTACCTCGAAAATTAGGATAATTCTTGAACATGTCATGAATAATAAATTTAGTACCATTTTGGCCTCTCATCTTGAAACTATTGGACAATATTACTGGATAATTTAGAAATTGGAGGACATGTTGATAACATACTCAATAGAATTTAAAGGAGGATAAGATAATCACCTCCCATTATTTTAGATTTCATACAAAAACAACTTCAACTAGATTATTCAAATGGAACCCTACCAAGATCTATGTAGAAATAGTTTTATTACTCATAATTTTTGGGATGATTTTAGTGAGATAAATCGACTTCAACCTACTCTTGTTCCAATGATTATAGAAATTGTTCCAACAATCCATCTTCATATAAAATATTCCCATTGTCAACATAAGAGCTATGATGAATATAATTGAAGGTTTATAGATGATGTTTTTGGATATAAATTTTTCTAATGGATATAAAAAATAACATGATTCATGATATTTGCAATTAAATGGAATCTTATCCCTAGTTACATTTGACCATTTAAAACCATTGATCACCTATGAGTAGTTGACTATTGGCTTGAACATCCACCAAATATGGTTCAACAACATGATGATTTCGACGTATCTCTCTCGATAATGTACAAACTTAATTCATCCCACAAACTAAATCATGAGGTGGTATAGATGTAACATTTCCTCTCATATAAATAGAGTATGGTCGAGATCTCAGACTGTAGAGATAATTTAGTATGAAATTATACATCCACTTTATCATTGTGTTATGAAAGAACAATCAACATGAATATGTGATGTTATAAGATGTTGGGAAATGATATATATTTATACTCACCTTTTTTCGACCACGATAATGAGATAGAATTTCAGGGATGAAATTTAAAAGGAGGATGATTTTAAGGAAATATGATTTTTAAACAAAATATTTTAAAGTTAAAAATATGTTTTATATATTTTTGTAACTTTAATCATGTAAAAAATATAGAGAAAGAAATAAAATATTACCTCATTAATATCGATCATTTAATTTTTTATATATGAATCAAATTAAAATTTGACACATTAAAATGGAACAAAAAATATATAATGGTATTACTAATATGGAAAAATTTGGATCACACTAATATTCAAAATTAATCACCCCTTGGTCCAACATGATATTAATAAAACCAAATAATAGTAAAAATAATATGCATAATAATAAATAAAACAATAAAATATGAGTAGTTGTAGGGAAAATTTAATTAAGGAATGATTTTTTATATATAGGGCATAATTAGAAATTTGACAGTTGGGAATTTACCCGTATAGGACCATTGGTCAAATATGAGTATTTTCTAATTTTATCATTGGAAAAAATTATGATGGGTGATAATTTTACCATTTTAATTTCTATTTATCAATAGTAATGAAAATGAAAATTAATGATAAAATTAGAAAAGATGTAATCAAATAGTACATTCATGTCATTTTAAGCCCATTTTTTAAGCATGAGAGACAGGTATAACCACATTGGTTCTCCATTGAAAAAGAACAAAATTAGATTCAAAAGATGAATATTGAATGAAATATCATTCAGAAAAACTTTATGTTAGTGGAGATTATCACTTGGATAATGTTATCCGAGCCACACTATGAATCTACCACAATCTCACACTATACCTATTGAGGATACATGGGTTATTTAAGGGATTAAATGTCCAAGGAAAAGTAACAGAATGTATAATTTCTTTTGATAAATAAAATTTTGGTTCCATAACTTTCTTTTTGATAATAGTTTATCTAAATAAAAATTATTTTTAACTACTAAGATTTTAAAAAATTAATTTCTGGACAAAAATAGAAAACAATTGTGTTTTTTAGAAAATATCAATATTTTTATTATAATATAAAGTATTCTGAGTAAAATCTCATTCAAAAAATATTATCTTTGAAAAATATTATTTATATATATATATCGATTTTTTAGAATTTCTTATTATATATTTATAAGTATCATAAATTTTATTGTTCCTAAAAAACATAAATTTTAAAATAAATAATTATTTTTATGACTAAATAATAAAATTCATTATTTAGAAAATTATTATAATAAAATAAATGAATTATTTCGAATAATCTTCTTGACATTATGTTTTTTTTGAATATATGATAATTTTTTAAAAATTAATTTATATTCTTGGGAATAATAAAAATACAGTTTAGGGTTTTCTGCATATTTTATGGAATAGTACTTATGCCATAATGATTAAATAACTAATTAAACCCAATCTACATCCTATAATATGTTATTTCATTAATTTAATTTATTTTAATGTATATATATAAATTTATATACCATTATGTTACTTTATAAATTCTATATTGGTAAATTTGTTTTTAAAAGAACTATATCGTGATAATTTTCCATTCAATGAAAAATGTGTATTAAAATTTGTTTTAAATTATTGTGGAGTAAAATATCATTATATTTTACTAAATATTTTAGTCCCATGATAAAAAACTATGGTAATTAAAATGGTTTTACATTTTCCACGACCTTGATTTTGAAGACAAATATTTTGATGTTATTAAAAACATTACTCAATATTTTCAATAAATAATAAACCATTTCACCTATCCCCTTCACTTATTTTCTAAAATTAATAAATTTATTATGATATTTATTCAAAATGAGTTCCAAAAATATTTCAATAATCTCCGCTGTTTATGTCCTCAATATTTTAGGACGACTTGTCTTGGTAAGGGACATCTCAACTTCTCTTTTTCATTCCAGTTCCCCTTTTATGTTTTGTCTTCTATTTTACAAAATAATTAATTTATGTACACTTCCTCTATAAACATTTCTATATTTTATGTATTTCATCAGTTTGATAACCTTTCCCCCTCTAATTTTCCCTTTCCATAGTTCATATCTTATGCCCATCAAGTTGAAGAATTTATTTCTTAATTTTACAATAGATTCGTTTTCTTTTTGTGAATGCCCAAAAATCATCCTTTCACATGGGTATTCCTGTAGATTTAAATTTATTAGTTTATTTTAGGATATATATATGTGTAACCCATATTCCATTTTCCATTGTTAAGAATTATTTAATTATCATAAATTAAATAAAATTTCTACGATATGATTTAGATAAAAAATCTATTCATTACCATTCCTAGGTTGTCAATGAAATAATTTATTATGATCTATGAGAATCATATTAATTAATAAAAATGATGGTTTTTCCATGGTTGTGTTTCAATTCATTGGGTAATGATTTTAATCTCTGTATATTACATTTTTTACTATACCATGGTGAAAATCCATAATAATTTTTATTTATGAAGCATTTTTTATTATCGTTGTTGATATGATTATGAATGTCAGATTTAAATGTCGTAGTAATAATTCCATGTTATAATTCATGTTATTATTTTTATTATAGTCTTATTGTTCATTCCATAACATTTTACCTCATGTTTTTATTGATATTTGTTCACATCACATGCTATATATCTATCCCTACAATTACCTTATGGATCTTTATTCTCACCCATTTGCTTTAATGTATCTACCCAGAATATGATATGAAAAAAATGAACCTTGTATGAACCCAAGATGATTTAATTTAATTGGATTATAATAATTTATTTTTTCATGTATTATGTTTTTAATTTCCATGAAACTAAATTTTAAGAGAATGGGTGTTTTGTTTAATGTAATGAAATGATTATGTAAAAAAAGGATATATTCTATAATAATAACCATGGTTTTATTCATGGTTCCTTTTTTAATTCCTAATAATTTTTTTAAGAAAAATAAAAAATATCCTCTAAAAATAAATTGTGTATCAAACCACGTGTTCACTAAGGCCCATTTTTGTGCACTTGTTTATTATCGGGTAAATATCAATGCTTTATTTTTAGAGTTATTAAAACTAGGTACATCTGTTTTAGAACCACATCCACTTATTGTAACCAGAAAAATATTTTTTTTCTGGTAAAATCCACATAATCTATTCCTAATCAAATATTTATGACGTTGTTATTTATTTATCTTCAAATTTTGTAATAGTGTTATATTCTATAATCCATTTGTTCCTATAATTCCACAAAATTCAAAAATAAAGTCATCTTATTTGATAGTGTATATTCCACACAACACCAATAGTATAAGGGAATATAATATCTGGAGGTTTTATAGTATATAGAATATATTGAGTAAAATCAATCTATGATATATCTTCAAATGAATTCAACGACGAGTTATCTTAAATTACAGCTATCAATAACATTTCTCGATAGCTTGCGTTAAACGCAGGATAAGGTTTTACCGAATACTATTAATATTTTTATTTAAAATGAAAATCGTCACTTATCTATCAAATTAGATGATATGAGAACGAATAACTAAGTTATAAAAATGTATGGTTCAATTTCATTGGTTTCTAATAGTTTGTAAAATAAAATTAAAAAAGTTAATATAAAGCTTATATTTTTATAAATAATTTTATTATGCACCTAATGTAAATTTAACATAATTTATTTAATTAATTACTATTATTAAACCATATCAACTAATTTTTTTTATATATTTAATAAATTTTATTACCAGTAATCAAATATATTTTATTTTCATTAGAATATATCAAATCCATTATTATGCTTAAAAAGTTGTATTTTTGTAGAGACATTTTTTTTTCAATTTAATTGATCACCTTTTTTTAAGACAAATTATTTTTAGACTTTAAATTTTTATTTCAAGGAATAATATCTGAAATATAAATTTTAAATTAGTCTTATGGTGATTAATTTTTATTTTTATAAATTGTTTAATTTATTATTAGTAGTTAAAAAAAATTAATTGAAAAATGACTATTATTCAAATTAATTTATAATGTTTAATTATATTTTAAATAAAATTTCATGTAAAATTAGTTCAATTATATATATTAGTTAAATTTACATAATTGGAACAATTTTTTATATTTCATTTTTAAATAAAAACCTAGTGATCTTTGGAACATTATAACTATAAAACCTGACATTCTCATTCTGTCTAGCAGATTATTATTGAATAAATTTTATCAGTTATATTGAATTTGATTATGAAAAATGGATTCTATATTTTTATTTAAAATAATTTATAGTCTCTAGTAAGATAAAAATTTATTTTTACTAAAAATATTAGAGAATGAAATTAAAATTAATTACCATGATGATGGTAAAGTTATACTTACTATGTGAAAAACCTTATCCATAAGGGAAAAATAACCATGAAACTTTTCCATACCTGATTTTCTGACCATATATTTACCATGTCACATATTTTTCAAAAATGGGCACATTATTGGAGCCACGTTATTTTTTTGAGACCTCCCAATTGTGTGTTTTTTACATATAGGGACACAACCTTCACATACACAGATAAAAAATATTTTTAAATAAATATTCATCCCATTTAAAAAATACATGCTTGAGGTTCATAATAGTTTAGTGTCTTTGGAAATATGGAAATAAAATATTCTATCCTGGTGAAATATAGTCAACACATTTTATATAGTTATCCACCATCCGTACTTATACCTAAAACCATTATTCATAACGTGCTTAAAGGAAACATAAGAAATGGATGAGATTAGCTGATTAGTGCTGGAAAATAAAGAAAATTTGTATTCATAACATGAAAAAAGGGTATGGAACATCAACATAACCTTTAAGGACCATACCCTGCAATATTAGATATCATATTAAATATTGGAATGTCATAAGATATAGGTCATAATACAATTATGATCATATGTCGTAAAAGCATAACATAGTAATAAGACATGGAATTTGGGGAATGCGCATAGAAAATCACTTGTCAATGATACCTATATTCCTATTAAAAAATGCTATGATTAGGATATGATCAGTGTACCTACTTCATCATTGGGAAAAAAACCAGTTTACCCTCTTACATTAATTCTTGGGCTGCAACCCATGTGCATTCTTGTTTTCAGTATTAGGATACATCCTTAGTACCCTTTACGTTTACGCATGGGTTTCATCCCACATACCAACATATTTTTAGGTTTCGACTACAACTTGTGTTCTCTATTACTTTTAGTTATGCGCTACATGCCACATACCATCATGATTTTTTGATTGTGATATAACACATTTACCCTTTGACTTTTAGGCATGGGATATAACCTATGTACCATCATGTTTTATGGCTTGGGATACAACCTGTGTAACCCTTTAATTTTTGTTTTATGATACAACATATGTACATTATTATTTTTATAAATGGGTTAAAACCCGTGAAATCTATTAATTTTAGACATACGCTACATCCCTTGTACTATCTTATTTTTGGTCTTGGGAAACATCCCTTATACCCCCTTATATTTATGCTTGGTATAAAACCCAATTACCTTCTTGATTTTGGTCTTGGGCTATAAAATGTGTACCCTTTGAGCTCATATACCAATTATCATTACCCCAAGCATGGGAAAGAGAAATAGGTACCACACATATCATAAAAAATCATTCATATATGTGCCACTAGATAATAAAACATTCATCATATCATGACCTATAAAAAAGAAAAGTTTTATAAAAATATAATCATAACCCATGAACGAGAATAGGTATCCTTAAAAATAAATCACATCATATACTATGATATTTGATAGGTTTCATAATCACTTCATGAAATCATAACCTATGAAAAGAAGCAGTTTTAAAAAATCATAAAACCCATTGAAGTGAAACATGTTCCATAATAATAATCCCATTAAAACATAAAAAATTGAATAAAGACTATTAATGGAATATTTGGATAATTTCTTATAAGGTAGTAATTAACTTAAATGTATATTTTATTAGAATTAAAATATCTTTGAAGGATATTTTGAAAACATTTCTTGAGGTATATATCAATTCTTAGTTGAAAAAGTATGTTAAATCATAAAACCTTTTTAAAAAAATATTTTCATTTAAAACATATGAAGGAATCATTAATTCTATTTGAAAATAATTTTCATGAAAATATATTTTAATAGGATTTTCTTAAGGGTAAGTTTTTATAAGCCGTGTGAGGTAAAAAAGGAGCCTTCCTTTTTCCTGATAAAATACATTATAAAAATGCCTCCTTTAGAAAGGGAAAATAATATTACATTAATTTTTTTTAAAAAAAATTTCAAAAATTTATTTTAATGATTTTAGGATAATAGTAGAAATTTTTTTCAAACCCATTTTAAAAAACATTATTTTGATGAAACACAGATTTCCGACCAAAGAGATGGTAAAATTATTCTCCATTAAAAACAAATTCATAACTATCATATATACCAATGAGTGAAATTTTAATATCAATACAAGAATATATAATGAATAACTAGAAGAAAATATAATATATTAATTTTGATTATATTTTGATCATAATATTTTATAGGATGAATAAACACAAACAATCTCAAAAAGTGATGAGATTTATTCAATAAACACTTACCATAGGGTGAATTTGAACCATACCACCCATTTAAGAAAATGATGTTACATGGACCGTATATTATATAGAAAATATTAATATTTATGATAAAACATTCTATTGATATGTATACACCTTGTGGAAAAATATATGTCATAACATGGAATTTGTCTCAAGGAAGGAACATTATGAAAAATTTACATTACCGATTTGGTCAATTTTGAAACATAAAACTTATGAGATAAAATTCATAAAATGGATATGTAAATAACCATAAAATTAATTATAATAATAATATTATACAACCATGAGTAGTATAATAACCAGACATAAGGAACGAGTGATGAATAATGCATGTATCTCACGAAAATAAAAATTAAGATGAAATTCCCTTTACTTTTTCCGTTAATCTCATCATACTCATTAAATCTTCATTTATAATAAATATAAATTTATTATTCATGATTTAATGAAACATATTATTATATATAATTCCATATATAGATTTATAATGACTTTATATTAGTCACTTGTTATATATTCTAGGTTAAGGATACGATTCAAGTAATATTCACTTAGTTTATTGATTGTTTATTAATATGTAATATGTTTGGTCATTATTCTTATATCATGTTTTAAATAATGATAAAAATAATATAAATAAAATTTATATTTAGTGTATTTTTATTAAAATAAAATATCTAATATAGAATTATAAAATTGAATACATCTTTCATGTAAAACATAGAGTGTCCAACATTATGTTCACCATGAGTGGTGGTAAGGAAAAATTGAACAATCATCGTTTTGTGAGGCGTTTGTTCACCATGAATATAAAAAAATTTATTTACCCATTAGATGGAGGTGTTTGTAATTTTAGGTAAAAACATACCCCATAAACATCATAGTATATTGAGGATACTTGTAATTTTATACAATAATGGAATAAAGAGACTGTTGGGGCTAGAGAACGAAAATAAAATAATGGAGCTTGAGGGAATGAGTTACCTCTTAATGGGGCAACTCAATTTGGTTTGTTCTAAAAGGTTTCATTGGAAGAATTTATATCCATTGCGATGATTCATATAATAAAAAATGAATTTTGGTTATTATATTAGGATGAAAATGGACAAACTAAAGATGTTTGAGAGGTGTGAAGTAGACAAAGAGGTGGTGGCCTTTTATTTTGAAGGAAGAGGACAATCTTTTAATTATTTAAATCATGTTAGGTGTATACATGTTCTTACCTAACCAAAGTAATACCAAACTAACATAAATAAATTTTATTAGTTTTATGTCTAAAATATGGAAATCCAATGGGTTTTGAACATGTGGATACATCATTTAGCCTCCAAAATATTATTGTTTACTACATTATTATGCGTAAATTAATATTTAATCGGTGTGACTAATTTTAATAATTTTTACTAATATTTTTTGTAAAAATTTAATTCTATTTTATTAGACTGTAAATATTATTCTGATTACAATGGTTTATGTTGGGTTTTCAAAATTCGATTCTCAAAATGAAAAAATTAAGATTAATGAATATCTCAGAGAAAGGGACGAAATTACGAGTTATTAATGTAGAATGATTATGCGATTTTTATTTAAAATTTCAATGAGAATTGATTATAATGACCGAAAATTTATTAATATATGTATAATATATCTAATGTGTCCTTAGATGAAATTTATATTATTATTTAAAATTAATAATTATTTAATTGAGAAGGTAGTCATTAACAAAAATGTAGTATTTTTCATTATTCATCCAAAAAAATAAGTTTACTGGATAGATCCCCAAAATTATCCCTAATATAATTTTAAAATGATAAATTCAAAAATTTTGTTTAGTTTATCAAATTAAATTTCAATATTTTTATAAAATTAATTTTTTTTTTCGAATAAGGTAATTAAAAGAAAAATTATTCAGGAAAGTAGTGCTTTTAAACATATAAAGACATTTAAAAATATATATTTTTGAATATAAATATGTATTATTTTTATAAAACCATTATAAATATATTTGGAATGTATTTATTAAAATTTATATTATTATGTATTAATGAATATGTTATAACTTACTCATTTAAATATTTATAATAATGAAATTATGTTTCATAGACACTCGGTATTGCTTGTAATGTGCAACAAGTCATTATTGCATAAACCACATGCCATGTCAGTTTTTTATGTAGTTCAAGAAAGGTCATTGTTTCATGTAGCCTATTCTAGGTCAATGTTTCAAGTAATAGAATCCAAGTTGGTGTCATGAAAAATGATTGTTTGATTTATGGTTCTAATATATATAACTATTCCAAGTGTCATGTGAAATAAAAAATATAAAAAATATTAAATTAATTTGGGAAAAATAAATCAAAAAATATCTAAGAGTTATATTTTTCAACCATTAAAATTAATTTATCCCTATAAATTAATTTGGGATACAAATGGTTTAATATAAGAATGTTTCATTCCTAGAAAGACAACTCATAAAATGAATATTAAAACATCCCTTGAAAATGGAATTCTAGAATCATAATGGTTACACAAAGTAACATATAACTTGGTTTCCACATCGGGTAACAAATGTGAGATGTGAAAACATGGACATATAATAATAATTCTACTATCAATTTCTAATAGATAGTGATAGAGAAAAAGCTCAGGAGAATGTTAATAATATGAAAGCCACAAATCTACAATGAACTAAGGGACTATTTGATTCACCTTAAACGAAGGTACTAAGATAATACATGTTTGTTTCAAGTTCCTTTTTCCTTATGTTATAGAATTTTCAGGAAAATATATTCTTTTATTATTTCAATACAACCTCACCCATTCATATTCCTTGATCCACTTCACCACATTCTCCAAAATAGATGGTGAATTTTTCATTCTTAAAGAATAACATATCATGAGATCCCTGATATGCTATCACATCTATCATAATTTATCATCAATACCCTGTTTTTATGAATGGTTTTCCAATATGATTAACTCTTTATATAGTATAATAAAACATCTTCCAAATTTTAACATAAAAATTCGACAAATTGTTAACTTTATAACCCCATTGAATGATAAAAATCAAAAAAATTATAAATAATTTACAAAATCATATTAACATTGATCCCCAATATATGAAAAAGTACCTCTTGGTTGTCACATTCCAAACATCTGAAGATACTCATCATATTTTTTCATGAAACATGGTAATAACCCGATTTACCATAAATTCAATAGGAAAAAATCAATTATTCCTTATTCTAAGAATTACAAAATATAGTTTTTATATCCAAGAAGTTGTAAAAAAAATCCATGATAACATATATGACTTTTTTGGTAATAAATTTTAAGATCTACAGTAATTAGTGTCTTCCAATTTACTTTATCCAAATCAGTCATCACTTTATCTTAATGAAACCTGATTTTCACAATATATTGATTACATTAACAGCTTCATACCCTTAAAATTTTCACTTCATTATTTATTTATCACAACTATACATATTATTTTCAATCCTTAATTAAACACTATACTGAAAATAATTATATATTTCATGATTCATATAACATTATTGTTGAAATAGGAAAACATAAGTACCTCATTTATAAAAATTTATTATTAAACCATTACTAATAATTCATAATCTTTTTCCATAAACCTATTTACTATAAATTGAAATATTAATCATGTATTATGTTTGCTCGACCTCAATCTAATCAAATTTATTTTGATCAATGTAAACAATATCGAAATAACAACACATAACATTCACATGTTGTTCACTGCCTCATTATCAATAAATGTAAAACCAATACATTTAACACCTTTCAGGTTCTAATTATTAAATTTCCACTTGAGGTATTGATTCAAAAAATATGCATACATTCCACATCTGAAACAATCAATGTTATATGTGTTTTTTATAGCTATCTCCATCGAATAAGACTACAATGCATGGGATGTGAAACACATATCATATAAGAAATACACATAATCAAGAATGATTACTTATACGATGTCAAAATAAAGAAAAATACATTTTAATAATTTTCACCCTATGTTCATACTATGTTATTCAATGTCATATTCTATTCAAATCCTTCATAAGGATTCGTGAAGAGTTTTGGGAATTCTTAAAGCATAACCCTCTAGAGTTTCAAACCATCTGTGCATCAAGGACCATTATCACATACTACATGACCCATATTTAAGACTAGGATATCTCGTTAGATTTTTTAATCCTCTGTAAATCTATGCCAAGTCCACTTCTACTTGTCATATCTAGAAAGGTATGTATTTACAGGAAACCACTACTCTAAACTTTACCAAAATTCCAGGAAATTTTATTTAAAATATGAATCATCTTTATACCTATCCTTACTGATATCCCAAGACATATCCTTAGAATTATACTTAGGTATCTCACTAAGGATTTATCATTACAGTTTCCAAAGGACGAGTATACCATTCATTTGTTACCAACTATAATGAACCCAGATTGTCATCAATGGATATTACATCATTTTAGATGAATATTCAGTACATTAAAAAAATACATGCTCTAGAAATGTAACTATTTAGTGTATTTGGTAATATGAAAAAAATCAGTTTTTATGGTGAAATATCATCAAAATATTCCCTAATTATCACCACCTTTAGTACTTCTACCTAAAACCATTATTCATAACATAGTGAAAGGAAACATATGAAAGGGTTGGGTACAAATTCATCGTAAGGGTAAATAAAGGGAATTCATAAGCATGACATGAAATAATGGGTTTGAAACATGAGATTATCATTTTATATTCATACCCTTCAAATTAGATATCCTAATAATGATTTGTAGATAAAAAGTTATTGATCATAAGATAATTTGGATCGTATTTCTTTAATGGATATCATAGTAATAAGACAAGTAATTTGTGGCATGCACATAAGAGTAGAAAATAGTATGTCAATGCTACCCATTAATCCCTTTATAACTTGTTTGGATAAGGATACGACCTATGTATGTGATTCATGCTAGGGATAACAACTCTTGTACCTTCATACTTGTACCGTTAGTCTACAACCTATGTATCTCATTTGTTTCGAGCATGGGATACAACCCATGTAACCTATTAATTTTAGGTCTGGGATATAACCAATGTACATTCTTGATTTCAGGATTGTGATACATCTTGTGTACCCTCGTTCTTTTACTCGGGCAGTAAAATGAATATGTGGTATTGATTTTTGAAATAGTCTACAACATTTTTACCCTATTACTTGTAGGATTTTATTATAACCCACATAACTTCTTATTTTCTTACTTGGGGTATATCCCATGTACCATATTACTATTAGGCTTATGCGAAAACCAATTTACATTCTTGTTTTTATGGCTTGGGATAAAATTCATACACCCTATTAATTTTTGGATTGGGCTAAAACCCATGTACCTTCACATTCATTGGTCTGGGATACAACCTATGCACTATCCTTCTTGTATTATTGGGTTAAAAATCATATACCATTTTAGTTTTTTGATAGTGGTAAAACTAAAAAATCCTTTTATATCATTCCCAAGTTATCATTACCCAATTAATTGGTGGGAAATACAGGTCCCACCCATCTCATAATAACATTATTCTTGCATGTTCTACAACATAATAAAACATTCATCATATCATGAACCATAAAATGAGATAGATTTTATAAACATCAAATGATAAACCATGAAATAAAATTTGTAACATTAAGATTTCATAACATAATAACCTATGAAATGATATGGGTTTTATAATCACTTCATGAAAGGATAAACTATGAAAAGAAGCATGTTTCAAAATCATATAACTCATTCCGGTTAAACAAGTTTCATAAGAATCATTTCATCTAAACATAAGCCATTAATGAAATAATATGAAAGGAAAATATGGATAATTATCTATAATTGCATTATTAGAAATAAAATATATTATCTTGCATGTAAAATATATTTTCAAGCTATTTTGAAAGAATATCACAATGTAAATATACTATCCTCATAGAAAAAGGCTCTAAAAATAGAAAAAATCATTTGGAAACAATTAATTTTAAAAATATAAAACACGATTTAATACCTTATTAAAACCATTTACATGAAGATTTATTTTAAAAAATCAAAAATATTAGGATTTTAATCATTAAAATAATTTTTCATGGAATTGATGGTAGGTATTTCTATACATGACAAACAAGTTAAAAATGAAAATTCCATTATCACTGTAAAAAAGATTAAAAAATTACTTATTCAGAAACTTAGAAGAATATTCTTATGAAAAAAATAATAAAAGAAAATTACTGTAGAAACACATATATATATTTTATGATAATAGTAGATAATTTAGGGTATCCCATTTTATAATTGTTAAGGAACATAGATTTCAGACCGAAGAGAGGGTAATGTCTGCTATTCATAAAAACCCAATCATAAGTATCTTTTGTTCCAATGATTTGATAAATGGTACCAATTGTAACTACCCCACCCCAGTTACCTAGACTCGGTGCATTATTACATAATATTGGCATGATATGAGGAATCATGTCCCGAAATACCGATCAGTTTAGTCCCCTTGGAAGTAATAGACACATTCATAAGTTTTACGTTACATCATTAAATAAAAAAAATAAACATCATATTGTCCCTATTGACCACAGTTATATCCATATCCTATCCCTGCACGTCAACCATAAAAAATTTCTTCACATCCCAGGAAAAATAATCCATAGAAAGTGGTGAGCTCAGATGCTCAGTAAGGATAACAATATGGCTGAAACTTTCGTAAATAAACATAAACAACTAAGGAAATGTTCAAGACAAAAAAATGCATTTTAAACATAAAATTACACATAAAATTCCACATAATATGGGAATGATGAAATCAAATAATTCTATTTCATTATTCACATGGATATTCTACAAGTCAAATAATCAAATCTAATATAAATATCCACCTTAAAAATGATGGAATGCATAATTTCAGACTTCATAACCACATAGTCAAGGCCTTGTGCCACAACTAAAAATAAGATATTGTGAAGGCCTTATTCCAAGACACTAGTTTTTATCATGAGACCTACCGATGCATCAAGGAGCTATAGTGGGTGCCACCCGTCACTTACTAAGTCCAATGCATTCCTCATATGGAAAGGTTTAAACATAACATAAACATTCATATTAAAAAAATCATGTGAAATATCTATATACTTTCCAAAAAATATGAATGGTGATAAAATAACACATCCACAGTCAAACATATCACAAATTTTTCAATATAATATGGAAGTTTTGTATCATAACAATTCAACTTAAAAAAAGATTAAAATCCATCAAAGGATGTTGACCTATATGAAATTAAAATGTTTTTATAGAAATATATTTAACTAATTTGAAATCATTTAAAAGTTATATAATTATAAAAGAAAAAATTTATTTTGAAAATATTATTATAAGCTTGTATAGGAAGCTTTGACGATGTTATAATTGGGGAAAATACCCGCACCCACCGTATATGTTAAAAAAAGACATTCTTATCTTAATTTTGTCAAAAATGAAAAAATGTACCATATTTGGAAAACAATAGAAAGATTCAATTAAAAACATATATGGTCAAATAATGGTATAAATGAATTTGAACCATAGTCTAGTAAATATTAAGAATGGTTTGAATTACATTTTTAAGGAAACAAAAATGAGGATCATAAAGAGGTCCCAATAGATAATTACATATTAACAACCTTAGATAAGTAAAGAGATTATAGAATTAACCCTTACCATGTACTTTTCCATGGAAAACAGTATTTTAAACTCCTATATAATAATTAAATAATTGTTATTAAATTATAAAAAAACTATATATATAAATATTATATCATATATTATCCCATATTATTCTATTCAATAGTATTTCAGTTGTATAATCATTTCGGGTGTTAATTGATTCGTTATCCTTTATATGCTTGGTTACGTAAGCCATGAATTTTATGGATAGTATGTATTTTATTCATATAATGAATTATATTAAATTCTTAAACAATTTTTATAATCCTATAATAAAAATTATTTTTGAATGATTATGAATGGGAATGAATCTCATCTTGTTCGTGGAGACGGTAATCCGTACGTACGCACGAGCGACTATATCATTATATTGATGGTGAAATCGTTTGTAATTGGATTGTATGTCATATATAAAGAATCATTAACATGTTAAATTTATTATTTACATCAGTTATACTCATTATTATACCCATCCAAATAATTAAGTGTTTGAATAACAAACTTCACCACGATGTGGCGACGGTAAGCCGTACGCAAACATGTATGGAGACATTGTCATTCTTATGATGGATAAAATAATGAATAGGATTGTACCATTTTTATAGTAACATAGAAGTATATAAAATATACTATAGTTATTATTTAATAATGGAAACAAAAAAGAAAGAGGAATTGGAAGAATAATGAACATGGAAGAGGTGATGAAATATTTACCACTTCTTCGCATTCTTCAGTTTGATTTGATAAAAAGTACTCCTTAGGTTCTCTTTTTGACAAAAGGAATGAATCTAGGATAAAGGGAGGAATGTTAGGAGGATTTTTGGGCAGGAGATTTCTGAGCCAAATGGCTATAGAGGAGTGAACTTAAAAGAAGGGAAAGTACCCTTTTATAAGAGATATGGCTGTCACTTTAGTTAAGGCTTGAAATATTATTTTATAATAAAAAAGTTTCGGTTTCTAATGGCTCCAATTAAATTTATTTGGATGATAATATGGGGATGGGTCGAGAACATTTCAACCAATAGGTTTTAGATAGGTTTTGGTCACCATATAAAACTTATCTTTTATATTTAACTCTTAGTTAAATAGTTTGTTATTTACTATTTGTTTTTGTATTTTTATATTTTATGGTTAATAAACAAACTATAACAAGAAAAGTGAACACCAATTGGTTAATTATTAATATATATAACATTATGTATGTATTTTGTAATATACTTATATTTTTAGGAATATTATATTAATTAATAATATTGTATTTGTTTTAAAAACACAATTAATTCAATTTTGACTCTATTTAGTATTTAGTTTTTTAAATCATAAAAAAATGATTACATTGAAAAAAATTATTTAATCAACCCTAAAATTTCATATTAACCTATATAATTAGTGTAATTCATATAAAGTCTCAAATTACATTGATTTGGATATTTATAATATCAAATAATTTAATCCTTCATTAATAAGGTAATTACTGATTCATCATTGTGTCATTAATAAATTTAATTATATAGTGTATAAAAATTATAAATAAAATACCATTATGTAGGAAAATTTTGTATATTTATAATGAATATTTATAGTCTATTTCTCTTCTGTATAATCCTATATTAAAAATGACTTAGTTATAAAACATTGAATTTAACACTTTTGACTCTTCTTTAAATAAAATAATAATAAATGTCCTAATCTAATCCATGTGGAACAAAGGGGGTCATATTTTATTCCTAATGTTGTTTTTGGTTGAATTAATCAAACCCAATAGAATTACTACATGTGTTAGGGTAATTATAATATCATTTTAACCTTAATTAGCCTATTTATTTTTAACCTTTGTAAATAAAATTCAAAAGTTACTATTCACCAAAATTATTTTCTTCTTATTCAACCACATTTTAAATACCAATACTAACCCTGTGTCTAATATTTGTGAAATTAAACTCATAGAAGTAGAAAATTATGTTTAATTAAAATTTTCAAATGCTCTTAGAAGGTGGGTAAAAGACGGTAAAATGTTAAATAAAATTTTATTTATCAAATCTTGTTATAAAATTACTCAAATGAATTACATTGAAAATATATAGGTTTTATTTGTTTATCTTGGCCTAAAATAAATTAATATAAAATAACTAATTACTTAAGTAGAAAAAAATTTAAACAATAATGAAAAGTTTATCTCTATTCATCATAAATTGAATGTTTTCATAAAAATACCAAAAAACAACCCTAAGCTAATTTTGAAATTCTGAATCAAAAAATGAAGTACATTTTTAAAAATAAAATTTATAAAATATAAAAAAGTGTGTATTACTATTCATAATAGATTTTTTGATTGGTCATGAGGTGTTAAGACTCAAAGTTCCGTACAACTCAAGCTACTACATTATTCAAAGGGAAACCTACTGTGGAAGCTTGGGGTGTTACATTCTCCCCTCCATAAAAAAATATTTTCCTTGAAATTTCTAGAATATTATTGCATAAAAATATTTTGGTGGTTTCCCATCATATGTTCCCCAGGTTCCCATGTTGTACTTCTATCTTAAGGTTTCTCCATAGAACTTTCACCAAATGAGTTGTCCATTTTATCAACACTTGTTCTCTTATATCAAGAATCTTAACAGGATCTTCACAATAAGATAGATCAGGTTTTATTTAAATTTCCTCATTGGTGAGTACATTCGTTGGGTGAGGCATGTATTTTCTCAAAATTTATAAGTGGAACACAACATAAACTTTGGAGAGTCTTGGAGGCATTTCCAAATGATATGATACAACTCCAATTCATTCTAGAATTTCGAAAGGTCTGATGTACCTGGTACTCAATTTACTGTTCTTAATGAGTCATATAACAGCCTTCCATTTATAAAAATTCAAGAAAAAATTATCTCTTACTTGAAATTCCAAATCCTTCGTCCGATTATCAGCATAGCTTTGAGATTCTTTGATGTGGGTTTGGATAATCTTCAAATTTTTCCTTGTTTCCTCAAAAAGTTCAAGTCCTATGAGTTTTCTTTCACAATCATCATCCCAAAAAGTTGGTGTGAAACATCTCTTTCTATATAACACTTCATATGGTGACATCTTAATACTTGAATAGAATCTATTATTAAAGGAAAATTCTACCAGAGGTAAATATTGTTCCCACATACCTTAAAAGTCATGTGAACAAGATCTCAACATGTAATCAATGTTATTAATAGTCCGTTCTGAGTTTCCATCAGTTTGAGGGTGGTAGGAAGTGCATGAGTGAAGTTCAGTACCATGGTCTATCTGAAGGCTTTTCCATAATCATAATGTAAAATAAGGATCACGATCAGAAACAATGTATACGGGTACACCATAGAGTCTTACAACATCATTGATATATAGTATTTCCAAACGTTCTAGTGGTAAACAATCTCTTATAGCATGAAAATGTTCTCAATTGATAAGACGATCAATAATGACACATATTGAATCATTTATTCTAGGAGTCTTTTGATGTCTCATGACAATGTCCATCGTAATATCTTCCCATTTACTTTCAAGTATGGGAAGAGGTTGCATGACTCGTACAAAATGTTCTCTTCCATCTTTCACTTATTGTAAAACCATACATCTCGACACAAAATCACCAATCTCTATCTTCATGTTTTCCCACGAAAAATTTTCTTTTAATTCTCTATACATATTAGTTCTACTACGGTGTATTGAGAAATGTGAGCTATGAGCGTCATCCAACAATTCCCTTTTTCTATCAGCTATATTGGGAACAAAAACTCTCTTCACATATTTTGAAATTATATCTTCATATACGAAGTCGAACTATCTTCCATCGTTCACAAATTTAATTTTATTTTCAAATTCCTTATCATCAGTCTAAGAAAATTTTATCCTTTCTAGTAAAGATGGTTTGGAAGCCATTTGAAAAAGCTTTGATTTTTCACCTTACAGGGTTATTCCCATATCTATCTTTACTAGAACTATGTATATAGGATCCTTTTCTACTCTCATCTTGTTCAAAACTCCAAGATACTTTCTACTCAAAGAATCATCCACCTTATTTGGCTTCCCCGGGTGGTAGAGTAAAGTAAAATCAAAATCCTTTAGTAGTTAAAGCCTTTTCTATGCCTCATGTTGAGTTCTTTTTGGAAGAAAATATACATAAAACTCTTGTGATATGTATAAATCTCACATTTTTCACCATAGAGATAGTGTCTCCATATTTTTAGAGAAAATATTACATCTTCTATCTCAAGATCATTTATGGGATAGGTATGTTCATGAATGTTTAGCTGTTGGGATGCATATGAAATAACTCTATCATTCTACATAAGGACACAACCGAGTCCTTTCTTTAAAGCATCTCTATAAATAAAAAACCCATCATTCCTCGATGGTAGAGTCAAGATAGAGGAATTAAATAATCTTTATTTAGTTCTTCAAAACATTCTTCACACTCTTTTCTCCAAATAAATTTAACCCCTTTACATGCGAGCTTGGTTAATGGGTTTTCCAACTGGTAAAAATTCTGGATGAACCATCAATAATAACCTACTAAACCAATAAACTGCGTACCGAAGTAATTCTCATTAGGGATGGCCATTCGTGGATTGCCTTGGTATTTAAGGATCAATAGAGATTCCATCCTCATAGATAATATGGCCAAGTAAAGAAATATCTTGATCCAGAATTCACACTTGCAAAACACCCCATATAATTCATTTCTTATAAGAGTATTTTGAATAATGCGAATATTATTTTCATGTTCTCTATATCTTTTTGAGTATACAAAGATATCATGAATAAATACCACTACAAAGTCATCAAGATACTCCTTGAAAACCCTATTCATTAGATCCATGAAGACAGAGAGTGAATTAATCAATCCAAAAAGGCATTACTGTAAATTCATAATGCCCGTACCTAGTTCAAAATGTTTTCTTCGGAATGTCTTACTTCTTCAAAGACAACTGATGATATCCAGATCAATGGTCAATCATCAAAAAATATTAGGCACTATGAAGTAGGACAAATAAATACTCAATGTGAGGTAGGGGAAAATTGTTCTTTATTTTTATAGCATTGATCTCCCTATAGTCAATGCACAACCTCATAAATCCATCTTTCTTCTTAATAAAAAGAACATAGGCACCCCATGGAAAAATCTTGGGAGAATAAATCCCTTATTACTCAATTCCTCATGTTATTATTTTTTCACTAATTCCACAATGTCCATTCTATAATGGGACATATATATGTTCCTTGGACCAGGAATTAAATCAATAGAAAACTCAATTTCTCATTTTAGAGGATGTACTGGTAAATACTCTGGAAACACATCAACAAATTCTTGCATAATAGGTACATCCTCTATTTGAACATTCTTTCCATCACCCATAGTAATTTCATTCTCTTCCTCCCACATAATTGAATTTATTAGAGCTACTGGGGGTGGATATTAATAAGAATTGGGTGGTGATGTTTCTGCTCTAAAGATAAGGTACTCTTTATCATCATTGAAAACTGTAACCTCCTTCTTCTTACAATAAAATTTCACATCATGGTATTAAATCCAATCCCAGGAATATATCAAATTACATCATGGGTATGATGACGAGATCAGCAGATAAAGAATATTTATTTGCCCTAATGGGAATTGATTCACAAAACTTGGATGCAATGATACATCCCTTAGGTGTTTTGACAGACAAATCTCTAGTTATGTCAAATTGAAAATATGTAATTTTCATAGAAAACTGGGAAGATATGAAACTATAAGATGATCCAAAATCAAATAAATCATTAACTAAAATTGATGAAACCATTAAATTACCTACCACCACGTCTTTTTGAGCTTCAACCTCAGCTGTAGTGATCGCATAATCATGGCCTTTCTCCCTTGGCCTTTTCTAAGTTAAGTCCCCTTCGCACTTAGGAAATTCATTTTCATAATGTCTATTTTATCTACAATTGTAGCATTCAACATTGAAATCCTCTTTCTTCCCCTTGCAATCACGAGCTTGGTGGCCTTTTTCACTACACTTATAACATACTCACATTCCCTTCAGGAAAGTACAATGGTGTTTCTTACCACATTTACCGCATGATGGATACTGAATATTTCCTTTAATCCACTTATTTCCCTTTCTAGAGTGTTCAACAGATCTATTTTTCTCTAGATTTTATTTAAAGTCATAAGAGTTAAGGAAGTCCTTTTTTGTATTGATAGCACAATGGAAAAAATCTTCATATGTTGAGAAGGATTTTGAGACTAATTCTCTATGGAGATATGGTTTTAACCCATCAAATAATCAATCAATATTACTCCTTGGGTTATGTTTATAATATGTTTCATGCCTTGCTATCCTTGTAATGTTAGCATCATACTTTGTGACATTCTTATCCTCATTTTTCCTTAGTCTTAGAAATTATCTTTCCAAATCCGCTTGATAGTCACAAAGGAAAGTATTTTTCTAAAAAAATTCATTAAACTCCCACCATTACATGTTCGATACTTCATCATCTTCCTTTGTGTTTTTGATTAAGGACCACCATTGATCTGTATCTCCCGTGAGGAGATAAACATCCATGACAACTTTTTCCCTTTTGTTACTCCCCAAAGAATAAAATATTTTTTTCTAAGGAAAATACCCTTTTCTTAGCTACTAATGGATTTGTACTCCCAATGAATATTGGTGGTTGTTTCCTCATGAAGCGGTCTAACATTGATCCTCCACATTGTGGATTAGGGTGATCCATATGGGTAAGGTTATTATTCAAAACATGAGTGAGTTGTCCTAGTATAGTGATAAGATGATCAACACCAATTCCATCACCAACTCCACTATAATTATCTTGATTAGGAGGTAAATACCTACATGAATTACATGGGTTGATACAATTTCCATTCCTTCCACTAGGTGCCATTTCTAAACAATGGAATACACTAGATTAGATTATGAATTGTAATATATAATTCAAAACATGTAAAATAGTTAACATAAATTGAACAGTTTATATATATAATCTGTAATCAAAAAAATGTATTCATTGAGGAAGTACATACTCTTAAACCCTTAATAATGGTTTTTAAATAAAATGATATTTATCCTAAGAATATCCCCAGGAGTGTCGTAACCAAGAGTGTAGCAAGGCCCGTTGTCATGCACCAGTTCTCATTTGATTCTTTCTTAACGCAGTGTTTTTAGGTTTTACCCCTAGGTACATCGGTGCTAGAGCCGCTTCAACTTCTCATATCCCGATAGGGATATATTTCTGGGAAAACTCACAATTTCTATACAGTACCAAAATTCTAGGAAGTTCTTTATACTAATCCTCATAGTATATCTTAGGGTAATGCTCACTAATCAGAGTTTTTCTAAATCTAGTTTCCATGTATTGTACTAAAATTCCTCTTATACCAACTATAATGCCCAGATCCCAGTTACCCAGAGTCGGTGCATTATTATATAACATTGGAATGATACAAGGAATCATGTCCCGAAAGGCAGATCAATTTAGTAGCCTTGGATGTATAAGACACATTCATATGTTTTTCATTACATCATGAAATAAAATCATCAAAAAAATTCCCCCATTGACCACTCTTACATCCTTAGCCTATCCTTGCAGTTCAACTATAAAATATTTCTTCACATCCTGGAAAAAATAAAACATAGAAAGGGGTTATCTCAGATGCTCAGTAAGGATAATAATATAGCAGAAAAATTCATTCATAAGCATAAACAATTATGGAATTGTACAAGACTAAACCAAAATACTTTTATCCTTAAACTTCAGTATAATATGGCAATGATAAAATCAAATAATTCCATTTACATATTCACGTGGATATTCTATTAGTTGAATAATCAGAGGCAATTTAAATATCAACTATTATAATGATGGAATGCATAATTCCAAACTTTATAACCACATTGTCAAGGCCATGTCCAAGACTACAAATAATATTTTTTTCAAGGCCTTGTTAAAAGACACTAGTTTGTGTCATGATACCTACCGATGCATCGAGGAGCTATATCGGGCTCCATCCATCACTTACTACATCCGATGTATTCCTCATTTGAAATTTTTTAAACATAACATAATCATTCATATTTAAACCGGCATACAAAATGTCAATACTTTATCCATAAACTATGAATGTTGTAAAAATAACACATCCAAATTCAAACATATCAAAAATCCTTCAACACAATATGAATGTTTTGTATCATAATAAATCAACGTCAAACAAGCTTAAAATTCATCAAAGGATGTTGACATAGATGAACTAAAAACTTTTTTAGAGGAATATATCTTTATATCTTGAAATTATTTAAAGGTTATATATTGATAAAAGATAAAATTTATTTTGAAAATATTCTTATAATATTGTATGGGAAGATTTGATGATGTTATAATGGTGGAAAATAGCCACACCCTCCATATATGTAAAAAAAAGACATTCTGAGCTTAATTATGTCAAAAAGGTCACAAAGTACCTTGTTTGGAAATTGAAAAAAATATTTAATTAAAATCATATACTATCATATAAGGGTATAAATTACATAGACCCATATTATAGTAAATAGTAATAATTTTTGGAATTATATTTTTATGAAAACATAGGTGTGGATGATAAAGAGGTCCTAGTAGATACATACATATTGACAACCTTAGATAAGTAAATAGATTGTAGAATTAACCCTTACCTTGTACTTTTCCTTTGTAGAGGGTAATTTAACCACCTGCACAATAGTTAAATCATAGTTATTAAATTATTAAAGAACTATATACAGAAATATGATATCATATATGATCCCCTAATATTGCACTGTCAATAAATTTTCAGTAGTATCATCATTTCGGGTTTTAACTCAATCATTTTTATTTAAATAATTTGTTACGTAAGACATGTTTGTTATGGATAGTATGTATTTGATTCATATATATAATGATATTAAATTTTTAAACATTATTTTTAAACCTAAAATAAAAATTATTTTTTAATTATTATGATTGGGAATGAATCTCATCTCGTTCATGGAGATGGTAATCCGTACGTATGCACAAGTGATAATATCATTATATTGTTAGTGAAATAGTATGTAATTGGATAGTATATTATATATAAATAATCAATAACATGTTAAATTTATTATTTTCATCAGTTATACTCATTATTATACCCTTCAAAATAATGAAGTGTTTGAAGAATGAACTACACCACGACGTGGAGTGGGTAAACAGTACGCACACAATGTATGGAGACTTTGTCATTAATATGATTGATAAAATAATGAATATGGTTGTACCATTTTTATAATAACATATCAAAATATAGAAGATACTTGATTTATAATTTTAGAGTGGAAACCACAAAGAAAGAGGTAGTGGAAGAAGAAAAGAATTTGAAAGAGGTGATGAAATATTTACCTCTTTTCATCATTCTTGTTTTTTATTTAATCAAAAAGGTTCCATAAGTTGGCATTATGACCCAAGTTATTACTCTAGGATGAAGGGAGGATAGTTGAGTGGATTTTTGGGCATGGTTTAGTGGAGCCAAATGGCTTTGGAGGTGTAAAATTAAGAGAAGTAAAAGAACCCTTTTATAAGAGAGGTGAGGGTCAGTTTAGAAAAATCTTTAAATTTTTTTTTCAAAAACTTCTATATACTCCTCCTACTCCATCTCATAGAGTAAAACCATCTCCTATTATATATATTCCTTTATATGAGGGTTTGGGGCCTCTGATCTGCGTCGCTTATCTTCTCACGACGGCTAGAGTTTTTCTTTCGTTTTTGATTTCCTCCCTCCTCTAGCGTAGCTCAGTCTCGACGTAAGTTTACATAGAATATTCTCATTGGTAGATTGGATTAGTGGAATGTGTCTCAGTGTTACTTTTTCACCAACTTCATCCTCGTCAATGATGGGGCTCGGTGTAGCGTCTAATTATGGGCTTGGATCGGCTTGGCTTGACATGGCATTGGTTTCTTGTTATCGATGACAAAGTGCGGCTTGGAGACAGCTCCTACTTCACTTCTGGTGTGGCTCTTAGATCGATCAAGAGCGGCTCGAAGGGGGGGGGGGGTTATGGATTTCTACATTTCCATGAGTTTTTTGACGGTTTTGGGTTCGATCTGAAGTTTTTTGTGTTAGAGGCTTCATTTATGTAATTGCGGAAACATTATTGGTGGAGTTTCCTTATCCCTCGTTAGCACCTCCCGTATCCCGTGGTTCACCTGTTTTGGAAACCGGTGGGGGTTATAATGCATTTTGGTTCTATCTAACTGCATCCTAGAGTGGCGTTGCTAGCTCAGTCCTACATGGATCCCCTCAACGATGACAATCCCTCGACGTGCATTCAGGTTATCTAGTCCAGGGCGATGTTGACCTGGTTTCACGATCCTTGGTTCGTCTTCCTTTCCAGGTTACTACAGCGATGGAGTTCAAGTGTGCCTATGGGTGAGGTGGGGTTACTTCAGTTATAGTAGCGGTTCATAATCTTTGGAGTGAAGTTTGTGATTTAGGTTCTTTCATGGGTTGTTTTGTAGGGTTTTGTTGAATTATGTCATTGAGGGCTTGAAGAGATTGAGTTTTGTGACCCTGCGGTTTGTGATTTAAGGGGTTATTCTAGTTCAACTTCAATGGGATTATTCAGAAGAGGTTCGAAGAAGTGAGTTTTCATATGATCATTTCTTTCATATTTGGATGTTTGAGATGGTATGACAATTTACATCGGTTCCAGGCTCGTGCATCCTTGCACGAGACAGCTTGCCGAACAGTAATAACAAGATGGAAACTCGTACTATGATTTTTTCATGCTGGGGAGGAGTGTTTCATTATTTTATTGATATGGAATGGTCCTTTGGATTTTGTACCATGGAGTTTTGATGGTTTTTTAAGTCTTGAATTATTGTTTGGTTCCCCTTAACCCCTTAAAAGTGGCTTATGTTTCAATAAAATTTTAATTTTCAGGCAGTTGAAATATTATTTTATAATAAAATCATTTTCGGTTTCTAATGGCTCTAAAAAAATTATATATAGGATAAGTTGTGGATGGGTAAAAAACATTTAAACTAATATGTTTTATATAGGTTTAGGTCACCATATTTTCTTTATCTTAAATATTTTTCTCTTAGTTAAATAGTTTTTCATTTACCATGTCTCTTTGTATTTTTATATTATATGGTTAATAAACTTAATATAACAAGCCAAGGGAACCCAAAGTGATACATTATTAATATATATAAGATTATAAAAGTACATTTTCCAAACCATATATTTTTATGAATATTATATCAATCAATAATATAGTATTTGTTTTAAAAACACAATTATTTCAATTTTGACACTATTTAGTATTTGGTTTTTGTGAATATCATTAAAACATTATTAAAACAAAAAAAATATTTGATCAACCCTAACATGTAATGTTAACCTAGAAAATTTATGGAATTTATCAAGAGTCTCAAATTACATTTCATTGGATATTTATAATATCAATTATTTTAATCTTTCATTAATAAGGTAATTATTGGATCATCATTGCGTCATAAATAAATTTCATTATATAATTTAAAAAAATTATAAATATAATACAATTATATAGGAAATATTTTTTTTATTTTTAATGAATATTTATAGTCTAATTTATCTTATCTACAACACTATATTAAAAATGGTTTAGTTATTATGTTTCGAATTTAACACTTTTAACTCTTTTTTAAATAAAAAAATAAAAATGACCTAATCTAATCCAACTGGACCAAAGTGGATCATATTTTTTTTCCTAAGGTTGTTTTTGGTCGAATTAGATTTACCCAATAGAATTATGACCCGTTTTAGGGTAATTATAATCTCATTTTTTTCTTTAATTACCCTATTTCCTTTTAACCGTGGTAAAAAAGTCAACAATTACTATTCACTAAAAGTTATTTTCATCTTATTGAACCACATTTTACTTACTTATATTAACCATGTCTCTATGAATTTTATAATTTGACTGAAGAAGTGGTAAAAGTATGTTCTATGCAAATTTTTAAATTCTCTTAGATGGTGGGTAAAAGAAGGTAATGTAACGCCCCGACCCCAGTTACCCAAACTCGGTGCAATATTACATAACATTGGCATGATCACAAAAGATCATGTCTCGAATGATAGATTAGTTTAGTAGCCTTAAAAACACTAGATATATTCATAAGTCTTACATTACATCGTAAAATGAAAAACTACTACAACATAGTCTCCACAGTCTACACTCATATCCCCTCAGACTATCCCTAAAAGTCAGTCATAAAATACTTCTTCACATCCTCAGAAAAATAAAACATAGAAAGGGGTGATCTCGGATGCTCAGTAAGGATAACAATATAGAGGAAACATTCATAAATAAGAATAAACATTTAAGGCAATGTATAACTAAAACAAAATCCTTTTAAACATGAACTTCCACATAATATGGAAAAAATAAAATGAAATAATGCAATTTAATTATTCACAAGGATATTATACTAGTCGAATAATCACATGAAATATCAATAACCACTTTCATAATGATGGAATTCATAATGCCAGACTATCATAACGACATAGTCAAGGCCTGGTGCCAAGACTACAAATAATATTTTATGAAGGCCTTATTCCAAGACACTATTTTGTCTCATGAGACCTACTGATGCATCGAGTAGCTATAACGGGCTCCAATCGTCACTTATTAAGTCCAATGCATTCCTCATATGAACATTTTTAAAAATAACATAAACCTTCGTATTAAAACTAGTATACGAAATGTCAATACATTCTTCATAAACCATGAATGGTATAAAAATAACACATCCATAGTTAAACATATCACAAAACATTCAATACTATATGAATGTTTTGTATCATAATAAATCAACTTCAAATAAACTTAAAATCCATCAAAGTATGTTGACATAGATGAAATGAAATCTATTTGGGAGAAATATCTATTTTTTTGAAATAATTTAAAATCCACATAATTATAAAATTAAACATTTAATTTGAAAATATTATTATAAGCTTGTAAGAGAAGCTTCAACAATTTTATAATGGATGAAATAGCCTCACCCTCCGTATATGTTAAAAAACATTTTTACCTTAATTTTGTCAAAAAGGTAAAAATGACCTTGTTTGGAAGGCGACAGAAAGATTCCTTGATAAAAATCTTATAAAAATTAAACAAGGGTATATATGACTTTTACCCATATTCTATAAAATAGTAATAATGATTTGCAATACATTTTTATGAAACATGGATATGGATGATAAAGAGGTCCCAATAGATAATTACGTATAAACAACCTCAGATAATGAAGATATTGTGAAATAAACCCTTACCTTGTACTTTTCCTAGGTCGAGGGATGGTTAGCCTCCTGTATAATGGTGAAATATTTGTTATTAAATTATACAATAATCATTTAAATCAATATGATATCATATATTATCTTTTAACATTTCTTTGTTAATAATATCTTAGTATTATCGTTTTTTCGGGTGTTAACTTACTCATTTTATTTTATATGTTTTGTTACATAAGCCATGTTTGTTATGGATAGGTTGTATATTATTCATATATAGAATTAAATCAAGTACTTAAACATTATTTTTAATCATTAAATTATAATTATACTTGAATGTAAACGATGGGGAATGAATCTCATCGCATTTGTGGAGACGGTAGTCCGTACATACACACGAGCGACAATATCATTATTTTGATAATAAAATCGTATATAATTGGATGTTATATAATATATAAAAAATTATTATAATAATATATTTATTATTTACCATAATTAAATATCATTATTATACCCATCCATATAATAATGTTTTGAATAACAATTACACCACGACCTAGAGACGGTAAGCCCTGCGTACGCACGTATGGTGACATGTCATTCCAAGAATGGATAGAAAAATGAATATGGTTGTAACATATTTATAATAACATCACATTATATAGAATATATTTGAGTTATTATTTTATAATGGAAATAACAAAGAAATAATAAGTTTATAAAGAAAGGAACTTGAAAGAGGGTGGTGAAAACATGACCTCTTCTTCAGGTTCTTCCTTTTGATTTGATCAAAAGCGATCCTTATGTTGGATTAATTATCATAATAAGGCCTCTAGGTTTAATTTAGGGAAGTTAGGATGATATTTGGGTAGGAGTTGGCCGATCCAAACGGCTTTGAAGGTATGAAATATAGATAAGGGGGAGTTCCCTTTTATAAAAGGGGTGAGGGGCACCTTTGGAAAAGCTAGAAATATTATATTATAATAAATTCATATTCAGTTTGTAATGGATCTAAACTGATTTATTTCGAGACTAAGGTAGGGATGGGTCGAAAAAAACTCAACAAATAGGTTTTAGACTGGTTTGGGTCACATTATTAACCTTATTATTTATTTTTAACTCTTACTTAATTAGTTTGATATTTACTATTTCTCTTTGTATTTTTATATTATATGGTTAATTAACGTACTATAAACTTCCCAGAGACCCCCAAGTGGTCCATTAATGATACACCTATCATTATATAAGTCCTTTGGCCGAACCATAGATTTTAAAAATTACAATATCAATTAATATTATAATATTTGTTTTAAAAACTCATTTATGTCAATTTTGACACTATTTGGTATTTTGTTTTTGCTAAATTCATAACATTATTATTACTTCGAAAAAAATATAACCAGTAATACTATGTCATATTAATCATTAATATTAGTTTAATTCAAAAAAATATTCAAATTACATTTATTTGGATATTTATAATACCAATTATTTTAATATTTCATTAATTAGTTAATTACTGCATCACCATTGTGTCATAAATAAATTAAATTATTTAACGTCTAAAAATTATAAGTAAAATACCATTATGTAAGAAATATTTTTAGATTTATAATGAAAATTTATAATCTAATTTATCTTATGAATAACACTATATTAAAAATGATTTAGTAATTAAACATTGATTTTAACTCTTTTAACTCTTCTTTGAATTAAATAATAATAAATGTCCTAATATAATCCAAGTGGACCTAAAAGATAATATTTTATTCCTAAAGATTTTTTTGGTCGAGATACTCTTATCCAATAGAATGAGGACATGTGTTAGGGTAATATTAAAATAATTTTTACCCTTAACTACACTATTTACTTTTAACAGTAGTAAATAAAAGTAAAAAGTTATTATTCACCAAAAAAAAATGTATCCTATTGAACAAAATTTTACTCCATGATATTTACCGTGTCTCTCAAATTTTCGAAATTCCACTCAAAGATGCGGTAAAATTATGTTTTATGTGAATTTGAAAATTCTCTAAAGAGGTGGGTAAAAGTCGGTGAAAAGTTCTATAAAATTTTTATATATCTAAAATTATTATAAAACGACTCTAATGAATTAAATTGAACTTATATAGGTATTATGTGTCTATTTTGACCTTAATTAATTTTAAATAAAATAAATAATTATTTAAAGATAAATTCGGTTTTAAACTATAACTCAGTGTTTTTTAACAATTTATCAAAAATTGAAAGTTTTCAGAAAAATACATAAAATTCAACCGAAGATAATTTCGATATTCCGAATTCAAAAATGAAGTCCATTTTGGATGTTAAATTTTATAAAATTTCAAAAAGTGGGTATTACTATTCATAACGGCTAGTTTGATTGGTTGTGGTGTGTGTTAGAACTCGATGTTGCGTACAACACACGCTACTATATTATTCAATGAAAAACATACCGTGGAAGCTTGGGGTGTTACTATAACACCCCGAGATTTTATGAGAAGTATAAATTTTAATTTATTTGATGTGTTGTGTTGTATGATACACCAAGATTATCTTGCGCTATACACAACACCGTATTAGCTTGCAGTATACGCAATACTATTCTTGGATCGTGTTACACAAAATTTCCAGTTCGTTTGATAGAAGTTATTCTATGCAACATTGAGTGTGTGTGTGTGTGTATATATATATATATAATGTAAAAATTAAATATGGTTCAATTCAATTATAAACAACAAAAAAAAAATCTTTTACTACACGCAACCCTGACTTTGTTTCTTTACAAATAATCACAACCTTCCACGATGGCGTCTATTGTACGCAATACCAAGTTTCACTAAACAACGATATGTTATTAAAATATTATATAAACTAGCCGTTAAGAATAGTAATACCCAATTTTTGAAATATTATAAATTTTATCTTTCAAAATGGACCTCATTTTTGGATTCAGAATATCAAAATTAGCTTAGGGTGAAATTTTGGTATTTTTCTGAAAACATTCAATTTTTATGAATAGTGAAAACATTGAGTTATTGGTTAAAACCGAATTTTTATTTAAATAATAATTTATTTTATTTAAATTTAATTTAGGTCAAAATAGATACTTAATAATTATATATGTTCAATTTAATTCATTGGAGTCATTTTATAATAATTTTAGATATATAAAAAATTTATTTAATTTTTCACTGTCTTTTACCCACCTATTAGGAGAATTTGCAATTGTACATAAAACTTAATGTTACTACTTATGTGAGTTGAATTTCGAAAATCTGAGAGACACAGTTAATATCAAGGAGTAAAATGTGGTTCAATAAGATAAAAATAATTTTTTTGAATAGTAACTTTTTTACTTTTATTTACTACTGTTAAAAGTAAATAGGGTAATTATGGGAAAAATGATTATATTATTACCCAAAAACATGTCCTAATTCTATTGGATAAGTGTAATTCGACCAAAAACAACCTTAGGAATAAAATATTACCCTTTAGGTCCACTTGGATTAGATTAAGACACTTATTGTTATTTTATTTAAAGGAGAGTTAAAAGAGTAAAAATCAATGTTTAATAACTAAATTTTTTTAATATAGGGTTATACACAAGATAAATTAAACTATAAATATTTATTAGAAATATTAAAATATTTACTACATAATGGTATTTTATTTATAATTTTTAGACTTTAAATAATTTAAATTTTGTATGACACAATGATGTTGCAGGAATTACCTTATTAATGAAATATTAACATAATTGATGTTTAAAATACCCAAATAAATGTAATTTGAGACTTTTTATGAATTAAAATAATTTTATAGGTTAATATGACATTTTAGTATTTATTTAATTAATTTTTTTCGAACTAATCATGCTGTTATGATTTAAAAAAAAATCAATTACAAAATACTGTCTAAATTGACATAAAATAGTTTTTAAAACAAATATTATATTATTAATTGTTATTTTATGCTTAAAAATCTATGGTTCGGACAAATAACATATATAAAGATATATATATTAATAAAGAACCACTTGGGGTTCGTTTGGCTTGTTATTGTAAGTTTATTAACCATATACTGTAAGAAAACAAGAAGACATAGTAAAAGGTAAATTATTTAACTTAGAGTTAAATCTAAATGATCAGGTTAAAATAGAAACATAAACTTGACTAAAACATATTTGTTGAGAGGATTTATACCCATACCCACTTTATCTTATAAATAAATCAATTTGGGGCTATTATAAACCGAATATGACTTTATTATAAAATAATATTTTATGTTTTTTCTAAGGTGCCCCTCTCCTCCCTTATAAAAGGGAACCTCCTCCCACTTCTCTTCACAACATTTTGAGATTTAAAACTCATCCAAACCCTTCCCATTTACCTTATAAAAATCCCTATAAACATTATATAGGTTCTCGTCTCCTAAAAATACCAACTCTAGTGCCTTAAGAGGAAGCATAAAGGAGGTGTGTCGAAGAAGAGGTAATCTCTTCTACCGATTCTTTCAAGAATTCTTTTTTCATCAAATTATTATTATTTATTTGTTTCATTATAAAGTAATAAAATAAGTATCAATAATATAATTATATGTTATTATAAATATTAAACAACCCCATTTTACCGTCTATCTATCCTATGGAAAAAGAAATCATCTCGCATGCGTACGTACAGAATACCGTCTCCATGCCATGGTGTAATCTGTTTTTCCACCACCACCATACATGGATGGATATAATGGAGTAAAGAATAACTATATATAGTTATTATAAAATTATACTGATTCTTATATATTATATCATCCACTCCAATTCAATTCAATAATTATGGGAACGATATCATCGCTTATGTGTACGTACGGATTACCGTCTCCACGACACGGTGGGATTCATTCTCCATGTTAACCATTCAAGAATGATTATAAAGTATATATAATGAATAATAATGAAATATATGAAATGATAAATATACGGGATTTATCTATATATATATTTCATCTACTTACTTCCATTCAAGTCAATAAGGAACGGAAAACAGCGTTAATGCGTCCGTATGACCTACCATCTCCATGAAAGGTTTGTTTCATTTCATTTATCTATCTATTATATATATATATATACTGAATATATATTATATATAAATCATGTTTTACATTTTGGAAGTAAGAAAATCATGATATAAGTAATAATAATATCAAGAACAACAAGTCGAAACACGTACGATAAATAAAACAATTTTACCCAAAACGCTGCTTTATCATGGAATTTACAAAAGAATGGGTAATATAATGTTATAAGTGAACCATATATGATATCATAACAATGAATATGATTCTGAAATAAGTAAATGACATTATTTAAATCATTATACAGGAGGTTCAGATACATAATAAGCATATCAGACCTAAGGTAAGGGATAACTATTCCAATCTCGTTCTTATCCGAGATTGATTATTCGTAAGTATTTACTAGGGTTATATTTTTCATCCATGTCCATAATTTTTATTTTCATAAAGTGTTTAATAATGTTCCATGTATTTTTAAAGATATTTTTACCCCTCTTTGACTTTTACATTGTGTTATGGAAGGAATCATTCTTTTGTTTACCGTACGAGGAACTTTTTGACTTTTTCGACAAAAGTACGAGGAGAATGTTTTTTTAGCTTATATGGCATGAATGGATTTTTACGGTTTCATAATGACTTATTTTCATGAAGTTAAATTTACAATATTTCTTGATTATATTCAATAAAATCCTTTTCTTTTAAATTGGGTGTAATTTTGTGAATAGAAAATGATTTTTAAGAAGAAAGGATATTTTACTCAAGAATTATTTTCAAGTGTTTTATCAAAACCATTTCCATCTAAGATGAAATTATTTCATATGTGTGTGTTTCATGTATAATATCTCTATGATTTACATGGTTTCACTTTTCTTATGATGAAATGATTTCCATTTGTTTTATATGGAATATGTTATGATTGGATGATGTTTATGAAACCCTTTTTTACTCTTTGGGTTATGATAAATGATTTATGTTTATGTTGTGGTACAAGTAAGAATGATTTCATTGTGAGATGGGTGGGACCTATATCTCCCTTGAATTCATAGGTTAATGATTTATATCTCCTGATATAGACATGGTTGGAATGGCATGTTAATCCGGTTTAGTGATATAGGACTGGAACGAGGAGTGAACTCGATTTAGTAAGGGACTTTGTCCACTATGATGGTCTTGACAGAAATTCCTTGGCTAATAAGGAAACCATATCAAGTGATTAATGGTTTTCCATAATTAAATGTTTTATTCCCATGCTATTTTATCATGATTTATTTTACTTTATGACCTATGACTTACGTACTACCAATATTTATTTCACAACTCATGATTTAGATGTGTAAACATTATGTTCATGTTCTGAAGTTCAAAAGTATATGGTTTGTTTTATTTTCTTCATGATTTTCCTTACTGAGAATTTGAGCTCAAACTTTATATGTTTTATTTTCCCCAGGATATAAAGAAAGATTTTAGGTAAGAAAAAAAGGGAAGATCGATATGGGATATGTTGAATATCTTTCACCAAGAGTAGAAGATTATATTCCGAGTTTCCAAAGACACTAAACTATTACGGTCATTTGGTTTCTGTTTCTGTTATGTATTATGTATTCTGGAAAAGTAATTTAATGTCCATGTATGTCATGATTGGGTCTCTACAATTGGTATCAGAGGAAAGGTTTAGTCAACCTTTGGAAACTAGGATGCGAGAACTTTAGTGAGATCCCTAGAAATATTTCTAAGGTATGTCTAGGGATGTCCCTAAGGTTAAGTATAAGTATAGTTTATAGTCATATAATTATAGTAATGATATTAGAATTAAACCTAAGATGTTAGATATTGAAGGTAATACCCCTTTATTATGTTTTTTTCCTTGCATGTTTTTTTCCTCTCACACTATTCTTTTTTGGTTTTAGAAGATGACTGGAACACAAAGGAACTGTGTTGATCAATGTAATGGAAAATGCAATGATTTTCCTCCAAAACAAACCAATATTATGGGAGATTGAGTGAAAAATCTTATTGCTATAATTACACAAGCTATGAATCATTCTGGACTTCCAAATGAGCAGAGAAGGGAACAATATTCTATTGAGTCCTTCATGAGGCAATGCCCACCTTCTTTCAGTGGGTCTTCTAATCAACTTGTTGCTGAACAATGGATCAGTACCATTGAAAAGATATTTTCCATACTTCGCTGTTCAGAACATGAAAAATTTGTTCAGGCTATTTACCGTATAAAAGGTGATGTAGACCAATGGTGGACTCTAATTAAGAATATGAGGCTCCGAGATGAAATTGAATCCATGGAATGGGATGAGTTCAAAAAATTATTTTTCATTAAGTACTTCCCTCGTATTCTTCGAACAAAGATGGAAAAGGAGTTCCTTGGGTTTATGCAAAAGGATGGTGAATCTATTGGTATATACGAAGTGAATTTTACAAGGTTTGCAAGGTATGCATCTGGCATTATCATCCAACCTGAATGTAATGTTGATCGATTTTTCAGTGGGTTAAAACCAAGTCCTCGAAGGGAATTATCTATAAGAGAATTCAGTACCTATGAGGAAATTGTGTGTTGTGCTATCAAGGTATAACTAGATGTTGGTGTTACATTTCCATCTCATGGTTTGACAAGAAACGAAAGATGGGGTTCAAGGAAAAATCTCAGAACAATGGTGAAAAGAATGTGAATGTTTCTTTATGCTCAAAGTGTGGAAAGAATCATGGTGGAGATTGTCTAAAAGGTAATAGAAAATGTTTCAAGTGTGGAAAAGAAGGTAATTGAGTAGCTGACTACTGAAGTAATGGGAAACAGGTTTCTAATGATGTGAATTGAGAAAAGACTATAGAGAACTCTCCACCAACTCTTCCATACATCAAGTGCAACAAAATGGGGCATTATAATAATCAATTCCCTATTCCAAGGGTTAATGATGATCAACGTGAGAAACCTCTTAAGGAAAAGGACAATGGGATGTCACATATGATCCGTATTTGTGATGTTGAGTATAAAAATGATGTTTTGGAATGATTAAGTGTTTATGTAATGGGATTTCAAAATAGTATCATGGAATATCATTTATAGTATCATGGAATTTCAGACTATCTATGTATTGGTTTCCAATAATTGTATGGTATCGGTGACCATGAAAAGTGATTGAAATATATTTGGAAAGTAGATGATATGCACATAATAAAGGGATAAGGAGAAAATGAAATGTTTGATAGTATTCATGAAGCTCATGACTGATATATGGAAAACGTGATATCATGGTATGAGTATATAGAAATTTAGGGATTTTTGTATGTGGAAAGTGTTAAATTTTGACAGCATTCATGTTTTCACTAAGGTTCTATAGTAATTCATGTTTCAAAAGAATACATGATTAAGGTATTCACTTTTTTGGAATGTGACCAACAAGATATATCTTATGGTATATCGGGGAAAATGATGGTATTCACGTGATAGTTATGTGACCTTTCAAGTAATCGTTTTCTTTACACTATGAGATTGGACAGATGTATTTTTGATAAGACTAAAGATTGGAATGGATAATGTTGGACATCATATAGTAATATTTAATGATAGAACTTGTTTTTAGATATTATTTCCGGAATGTTATAATAGTATAATTTTAGAAAAAGGACAACCCATAGGACGAGTGGAAACCTGTCGCATCGGACAAGGCTATGGGAATCGAACCCACAACCGAAGTGTGACATACATTTATTGCCGACCACTAGCCTACAAGAAGTCCCTGGTTAGTAGAAATGAGTTTTATTTTATTAAGAGATATGATAGATGAAGTATAAGTCCATTTTTGGAATCATATAAGATTAACCTCACCATAGATGGAATAATGTATATTAGATAACTTTTTCTAACCTTTTGTTTGAGATAGATGAAATGACCCATCATTTTATCACATGATCTGATAACACTTCAAGAATGACAAATTCATCTTCATTTCTTTAGGAGATAAAGTGGAAATTGTTCAAGGCACGAACTACGGTGAGATTCTACAAAAATAATTTTAGTATTTATTCTAATTCGAAAATTCTTCAACATTTTGGAAATGATCCTGAAAACCAAAAATGTTGTCATATTTCCCTCATATCTAATTAATCAGCTGGTACCTTAGATCATATCAAATGTATGGCTTTGTGATTGTTGGCTTTTTCATAGCCATGTTCTCTACCACTCTCCATCCGAACATGATGGTTAGATTTCTCTTCCATATACATATTTTCAACTATGTTATCTTATGTTGAAACCTAGTGATTAAATAATTTTGGTAACCGTTACATTTCATAATTTAGTTTCAAAAGTTAATTTTTGGTAGTACTTTTTATGATGTGGGTTTTTTTCTAGATACTTTCATATAGTAATCCATTTATAACCACGATGAATTTCTAGGGCGAAATTCAAATTAAGGGGGGTAGAATGTAACACCCCAAGATTTTATGAGAAGTATTTTTTTTAATTTTTTTTATGTCTTCTGTTGTATACTACACCAATATTAACTTGTGCTATACGCAACACCGTATTAGCTTGCAGTATACACAACACTATTCTTGGATCGTGTTACACAAAATATCAAGTTCATTTGATAGAAGTTATTATATGGAACATTGAGTATATATATATATATTCAATGTATAAATGAAATATGGTTTAATTATATTATACACAACAACAAAGGTTTCTTGCACTACACACAACCCTGACTTGGCTTGCATTACATGCAATCGCGACCTTCCATGATAACGTGTGTTGTATGCAATACCTAGTTTCACTAAACAATGATATGTTATTAAAATATTATATAAACTTGCCGTTATGAAAATAAATACAAACTTTTGGAAATTTTATATATTTTATCTTTCAAAATGGGATTTATTTTTGGATTCTGAATATTGAAATTAGAGTAGGGTGAAATTTTGGTATTTTTCTGAAAACTTTCAATTTTTGATGAATAGGGAAAACACTGAGTTATTGGTTAAAACTAACTTTTTATTTAAAAAATAATTTATTTTATTTAAATTTATTTTAGGTCAAAATAGATACATAATACTTATATAAGTTCAATGTAATTCATTGGAGTCATTTTACAATAATTTTTTATATATGATTTTTTTTAATTTTTCACCGTCTTTTATCCACCTCCTATGAGCATTTTCAATTGTATATAAAACTTAATTTTACCGATTCTGTGAGTTGAATTTCGAAAATTTGAGAGACATGGTTAATATCAGTGAGTAAAATGTGGTTTAATAAGATAAAAATAATTTTTGGTGAATAGTAATTTTTTACTTTTATTTACCACAGTTAAAAGTAAATAGGTCAATTAAGGGTAAAAGTGATATTATTATTACCCTAACACATTTCCAAATTCTATTGGATAATTGTAAAACAACCAGAAACAACCTTAGGAATAAAATATTACCCTTATGTCCACTTTTATTAGATTAGTACACTTATTATTATTTTATTTAAAGAGAGTTAAAAGAGTTAAAATCAAAGTGTATTAACTAAAAAATTTTTAATATAGGGGTATAAATAAGATAAATTCGACAATAAATATTAATTAGAAAGATAAAAATATTTCCTACATAAGGGTATTTTATTTATAATTTTTATACATTAAATAATTTAATTTATTTATGACACAATGATGATGCAGTAATTACCTTATTAATGAAATATTAACATAATTGACATTTAAAATACCCAAATAATTGTAATTTGATACTTTTTTTGAATTAAAATAATTTTATAGGTTAATATGACATGTTTTTATTGGTTTAATTAATTTTTTTCTAAATAATAATGCCTTTATGATTTTCAATAAAATCAATTACCAAATAGTGTCGAAATTGACATAAAATAGTTTTTAAAAAAATATTATATTATTAATTGTTATTCTGTTCCTAAAAATATATGGTTCAGACAAATGTCATAGATAAGGATATATATATTAATAATGAACAACTTGGGGTTATTTTGTCTTGTTATAGTATGTTTATTAACCATATAGTGTAAGAAAACAAGAATACATGGTAAAAGTGAAATTATTTAACCTAGAGTTAAATATAAATGATAAGGTTAAAATAGCAACCTAAAATTGTCAAAAACCTATTATTTGAGAGGATTTCGACCCATACCCACTTTAGATTCTAAATAAAGCAATTTGGGGCTATTATAAACCGAATATGTCTTTATTATAAAATAATATTTTATGTTTTTCCTAAGGTGCCCCTCTCCTCCCTCTTATCTTCCCACAATTTTGAGCCTTCATGATCGGCCAAACCCTGATCATTTCCCTTCTAAAATTCCCTATAAACATTATAGAGGTTTTGGTCTCCTCAAAATACCAACTCTAGTGCCTTAAGAGGAAGCTTAAAAGAGGTCTGTCGAAGAAGAGGTAATCTCTTCTACCGATTCTTTCAAGTATTCTTTCTTCTTCAACATCTTCTTCTTTAGTTGTTTAATTATAAAGTACTAAAATCAGTATAAATAATATAATGATATGTTATTATAAATATGAAACAACCCCTTTTCACCTTATATCCATCCTACAGAAAACGAAATCACTGCACACGCATTAGTATAGAATACCGTCTCCGCACCATGGTGTAATCTGTTTTTCCACCACCACCTTACTTGGATGGGTATAATGGTGTAAAGAATAACTATATATAGTTATTATAACATTATAATGATTCTTAGATATTTTATCATCCAATCCAATTTAATTTAATAATCATGGGATTGATATCATCGCTCGTGCGTACGTACGGATTACCGTCTCCACGACTCGATGAGATTCATTCTCCATGTTAACCATTCAATAATGATTATAAAGTATATATAATAAATAATAATGAAATATATGAAATGATAAAGCTACGGTATTTATGTATATATATATGTCATCTACTTACTTACATTCAAGTCAATAAGGAAAGGAAAACAGCGTTCATGCATACGTACGACCTACCATCTCCATGAACGGTGTGTTTCATTTCATTTATCTATATATTATATATATATATATACTGAATATATACAATATATAAATCATGGTTTATATTCTAAATTTAATTAAATCATGATATATGTAATAATATTATCAATAACAGCAAGTCCACACACATACGATAAATAAAATGATTTTACCCAAAATAATGCTTTAACATGGAATTTACAAAAGAAAGGGTAATATTAAGTCATAAGTGAACCATATATGATATCATAACAATTAATATGACTATTAAATAAGTCAATTACATTATTTAAATCATTATACAGGAGGTTCAGAAACGTACAAAGCATATCAGACCAATGGTAAGGGATAACTATTCCAATCTCGTTCTTATCCGAGGTTGTTTGTTCATAAGTATTTACTGGGGTTATATTTTTCATCCATGTCCATAAAAAATGTTTTTCATAAAGTTTTTAATAATCTTACATGTATTTTTAATGTCATTTTTACCCCTAATTGACTTTCACATTGTGTTATGGAAGGAATCTTTCTTTTGTTTACCATACAAGGATCTTTCTGAATTTTTCAAAAAAAGTACGGGGAGAATGTTTTTTTAACATATATGGCATGAACAGATTTTTATGGTTTCATAATGCCTTATTTAAATAAAGTTTACTCTAAAATATTTCATGGTTATTTTTAATAAAATCCCTTTCTTTTAAAATTTTTGGGAATTTTGTGAAAAGATAATGATTTTTAAGAATAAAGGATATATTCATCAAGATTTCTTTTCAAGTGTTTTATCAAAACCATTTCCATCTAAGATGACATTTTTTCATATGTGTATGTTTCAAGTATAATATCTCTATGATTTACATGGTTTCACTTTTCTTATGATGAAATTATATCCATTTGTTTTATATGGAATATGTTATGATGGGATGATGTTTATGAAACCCATTTTTATTCTTTGGGTTGTGATGAATGATTTATGTTTATGTTGTGGCACAAGTAAGAATGATTTCATTATGAGATGGGTAAAACCTATATATCCCCTTAATGCATTGGGTACATATTTATATCTCTTGATATTGACATGGCTGTAATGATATGTTAATCCAGTACAGTGATACAGGACTGGAATGCGGAGTGAACTCGATTAAGTAAGGTACTTTTTCCACTAAGATGGTCTTGGAAGTAATGCGTTGGATACTATGGAAATCATATCAAGTGCTTAATGGTTTTCCACAATTAAATGTTTTATTCCCATGATATTTTATCATTATTGATGTTACTTTATTACCTATGCCTTACGTACTGCGAAGATTTATTTCACAACTCATGATTTTGATGTGTAAACTTTATGTTCATGTTTTAAAGTTGAAATGTATATGTTTTGTTTTATTTTATCCATGCTTACCCTTACTGAGCATTTGAGATCACCATTTATATGTTTTCTTTTCCACATGATATAAAGAAATATTTTACATAATAAAAAAAGGGAAGATCTTTATGGGAGATGTTGAATATCTTTCACCAAGATTAGAAGATTATATTCTGAGTTTCCAAAGACACTAAACTATTACGATCCTTTGGTGTCTATTTTTGTTATGTATTAAGTATTCCAAAAAAGTAATGTAATGTCCATGTATTTCAGGATTGGGTCTCTACAGTTACATTCTCCCCTCATTCAAATAATTTCGTCCTCAAAATTTCTAGAATACTACTACATAAAAAGACTTGGGTGGTTCTTCATTATAAGTTCCTCGGGATCCCACGTTGCCTCTTCCTTCTTATGGTTTCTCCATAGAAAATTTACCAGACGAGTCATCTGGTTTCTCAACACTTGTTCTCTAGTATCAAGAATAATTACAGGCTCTTCTCAATAAGACATATCAGGTTCCAGTTCTAATTCCTCATAGGTGAGTACATGTGTTGGGTTAGGCATGTATTTTCTCAATAGTGATACGTGGAACACATCGTGAACTTTGGAGAGACTTGGAATAATTTCTAAATGGTAAGATACGTCCCCAATTCGTTCTAGAATTTTGAAAGGTCTGATGTACCTGGGACTCAATTTACCAATCTTATCGAAACGTATAACACCCTTCTATGGAGATACCTTCAAGATAACATGATCACCTACCTGAAATTCCAAATCCTTCATTCAGTTACCAACGTAGTTCTTCTACCTACTTTGAGATTCTTTGATGTGGTTTTGGATTACCTTCACCTATTCCATCGTTTCCTCCACCAGTTCTAGGCCTACAAGTTTTCTTTCACCAACGTCATCCCAACAGGTTGTTGTGAGACATCTATTTCCGTATAACGCTTCATATCATGCCATATGAGTACTCGAATGGAAGCTATTGTTATAGTAAATTTCTACCAAAGGTAAATATTGATCCCACATACCCTGAATGTCAACTGATCATGATCTCCATGTGTCTTCAAAGGTTTGAATAGTCTGTTTTGATCTTCCATCAGTTTGGGGGTGGTAAGCAGTGCTCAAACGATGTTCAATATCTAGGGCTTTCTGAATACTTTTCCAAAATCTTGAAGTAAAACGGGGATCACGATAAAAAACAATCGATAGGGTCACTCCATGAAGTCTCACAACTTCATTAATATATAGTCTTGAGAGATGTTCAAGTGTTAGATCTTCTCTTATAGCAAGAAAATATGCTGATTTTGTAATATGATCAATAATGACCCATATTTCATCGTTCCTTCTAGGAGTCATTAGTAGTCCCATGACAAAGCCCATCGTGATATTATCCCATTTCCACTCAGGTATAGGAATAGTTTTCAATACTCCACCTGGCTGTTGCCTTCCAGCTTTCACTTGTTGACAAACTATACATCTTGACACAAAATCAACAATCTCCCTCTTCATGTTGTCCCACAAAAAATGTTCCTTCAAATATCTATACATTTTGGTGCACCCAGGGTGTATAAAAAATTTGGAACTATGAGCATCATCCAACAATTACCTTTTTAGATTAGGAATATCGGGAAAACAAAGTCTCTTCCCAAATTTCAAAATTCCATCTTCATACAAAAATTCATTCAATCTCCCATCATTCACAGCTTTAATGTTCTTTTGAAATTCTTCATCATCTTTCTGAGAACTCTTTATCCTTTATAGTAAAGATATTTTGGAAACCACTTGAAAAAGTATCTATGTTTCACCTCCCATGGTTATTACCATATCCAACATTACTAGATCCATGAGAATAGGATTCCTCTCAATTCTCATCTTGATCAAAACTCCATGATCCTTTCTACTCAGAGCATCTTCCTCCTTATTTTCCTTCCTCGGGTGGTAGTGTATCGTGCAATCATAATCCTTGAGTAGTTACAGAAATCTCCTTTTCCTCATGATGAGTTCTTTCTGCGAGAAAATATACTTCAAACTCTTGTGATCAGTATAAATATCACATTTTCACCATAGATATAGTGTATCCAAATCTTCAAAGCAAAGATTATAGCTGATAAATCAAGATCATGAGTAGGATGGTATTTCTCATGAATTTTTAGCTGTTCTGATGCATAGGTAATAACTCTATCATTCTGCATAAGGACACAACCAAGTCCTTTCCTCGATGCATTACTATAAATAAAGAACCCATCATTCCCCCATGGTAGAGTCAATATAGAAGCATTAACTAATATTCTATTCAGTTATTCAAAAAATTCTTCACACTATTTTGTTCAAACAAATTTCACCCCTTTACGTGTTATACTTGTTAATGGGTTAGCCAATCGGGTGAAATTCTAGACGAAACATTGATAATAACATGCTAAACTAGTAAAAATTCATAACTCTATTATACTCATTGGTGCTTGACATTATTGGATTTCCATGGTCATAGAAGGATCAACAGAGATTCCATCCTTAGATACAATATGTCCAAAAAAAGAAATCTCTTGAATCCGGAATTCACACTTGCTAAACATCGCATATAATTCATGTCTTCTAAGAGTATTTAGGATAACGAGAAAGTGATTTTCATGATCATAGTATATTTTGGAGTATGCCAAGATATCATCAATAAATACCACCACAAAATCATCAAGGTATTCCTTGAAAACTCTATTCATTAGATCCATGAATACAGAGGTTGCATTAGTCAATCCAAAAGGCATTACTGTAAACTCGTAATGATCGTACCTGGTTCGAAATGCTATCTTCGGAATGTATTATTTCTTCACACACAACTAATGGTATCCAAATCAAAGGTCAATCTTTGAAATTTATTGAGCTCCATGCAGTTGGTCAAATAAATCGTCAATGTGAGGTAGGGGATACTTGTTATTTATTGTTATAGCATTGATTTCCCTGTAGTCGATACATAACCTCATAGATCCATCTTTCTTCTTAACAAAAAGGACATGGGTTCCCCATGGAAAAACACTAGGGTGAATAAATACATTATTACTCAATTCCACTAGTTTTTTCTTTTGTTAAACTAATTCCACGGTGGCCATTCTATAAGGGGTCTTCGATATAGGCCTTGAACCAGGAATTAAATCAATGGAAAACTCTATTTCTCGTTCTGGAGGATGTCCAGGTAAATATTCCAGAAACATATCTACATGTTATTTCACAATAGGACCATCCCCTATTTGAACATTCATTTCCTTACCCGTAGTTATTTAATTCTATTCCTCTTAAATAATTGAATTTAATTGAGCTACTGGGGGTGGATCTAGGTAAGAATCAGGTGGTGACGATTCCGATCTAAAGATAAGGTGTTCTTTATCATCATCATCAAAAATCGTAACCTCCTTCTTTTTAAAATAAATTTTCGCATCATGGTCCGAAATACAATCTATACCGAGAATTATATGAAATTTAATCATGGGTATGACAATGAGATCAGTAGATAAAGAACACTTATATGTCCTAATGGGAACGGATCCACAGAACATTATAGCAATGATACTTCCCTTAGGAGTTTTAACTGATAACTCCCTTGGTAAATCAAATTGAAAATATCTAATTTTATTACAAAACTAGGAAGATATGAAACAATGCGATGATCTAGAATCAAATAAATCATTGGCTAAACTTCAGGACACCATTAAATTACCTGCAAACATGTATTTCGAGCTTCAACCTCAGTAGTAGTGATAGCATAAGCTCGGCTTTGATTACTTGGCCTTTTCTGAGGTAAGTTCCCCTGACGCTTAGGACATTCATTTGCATAATGTCCCATCTCCCTGCAGTTGTAGCATTGAACATCTGTAGCTTCTTTATTCCCCTTTCAATCACGATCTTGGTAGCCTTTTTCACCACACTTGTAACAGACTCTCATTCCTTTTAAGCAAGTACCAGGGTGTTTCTTCCCACATTTACTACAGGATGGATATTCAACTTTTCCCTTCATCCCCTTATTTCTATTTCCATAGTGATCAGCATATCTCTTCTTCTCTTGCATTGATTAAAGTCGTAAGACTTAGAGAATTATTTTTATGTCTTGATAGCGCATGAGACAGTATCTTCGTACAATGAGAAGGTTTGTGAGACTAATGCTCGACAGAGGAAAAATTATAACCCATGAAAGAAACGATCAATATTACTTATTGGGTTATGTATATAATCCGCATCATACCTTACTAACCTTGTAATTTTATCCTTATACTTTGCGACATTCTCATCCTCCTTTTTCCACAGACTGAGAAATTGCCTTTCCATATCTGCTTGATAGTCACAAGGAAAGTATTTTTCTAAGAAAAGCTCTTTGAACTCCCTCCATTCCATATTTGATACTTCATCATCTTACTTCTTATTTTGAATCAATTACCACCATTGATCGGCATCTCCAGTGAGGAAGTAAACTACCATGATAACATTTTTCCTCTCACTACTCCCAAGGCATGTAATATTTTCTCTAAGGAATTTATCCATTGCTCAGCTACTAAGGGATTTGTACTCCCATTGAATGTCAGTGGTTTTTTCCTCATTAAGCGATCTAACATTGATCCTCCATGATGTGGATCTGGGTTCTCCATACGAGTAAGGTTATTATTCATAACATGAGAGAGTAGTACTAGTATGGTGATAAGCTGATCAGCACCGGTTGTATCACCATCTCCACTATAATTATATTGAGCAGGAGGGAAATCCCTACATGGAGTGCGTTCATTGATAAAATTTTCATTTCTTCCACTATTATCCATTTCAAAACAATGGCACACACTAGATTAGTTTATGAATCACAATATATAAATCCAAACTTTTACAACACTTAATATGAATTTAACAGTTTATGGATATAATCAATAATCATAAAAATGTTTTCTTTGAGGATGTATATACCCATAAACCCTTTATAATGGCTCTTAAAGAAAATGAGAATTATCCTAATCATATCCCCTGGGAGTGTCATAACCAAGAGTGCAGCAAGGACTGTTGTCGTGCACCAGTTCCCGTTAAAGTCTAGCTCAAAGCGGTGTTTTTAGGTTTTACCCCTAGGTACATCTGTTCCAAATCCTCCTCTACCTGCTCGTATCCAGACATGGATGTATTTATTGGAAAACTCACAAAATCTCTACAATACCAAAATTCTAGGAAGTTATTCTATTCTAATCCTCCAAGTCCATCTGAGGTCTATGTGCTCTAATCATAGTTTATCTAAATCTAGCTTCTAGTGTTTGTACTATACTTTTTCTGATACCAACTGTAACTCCCCGACCCTAGTTATCCAGAGTCGTTACATTATTAAATAACATTGGCATGATCACAAAAGATCTAGTCTCGAAAGACCGATTATTTTAGTAGCATTTGAAACACTAGATATATTCATAAGTCTTACATTACATCATAAAATTAAAAACTACTAAAACAGAGTATCCATAGTCCACACTCATATCCCCTCAGACTATCCCTACAGGTCAGTCATAAAATACTTCTTCATATCCTGGGAAAAATAAAACATAGAAAGGGGTGAACTCAGATACTCAGTAAGGATAACAATATAGCAGAAACATTCATAAATAAGCATAAAAATTTAAGGCAATGAATAACTAAAACAAAAAATTTTTAAACATGAAATTCTGCATAATATGGAAAAAATAAAATGAAATAATTCCATTTACTTATTCACATGGATATTCTACTAATCTAATAATCACATGAAATATCAATAACCACTTTCATAATGATGGAATGCATAATGCTAGACTATCGTAACCACATAGTCAAGTCCTTGTGCCGAGACTACAAATAAGATTTTTTCAAGGCCTTGTTCCAAGACACCTGTTTGTCTCACGAGACCTACCGATGCATCGAGGAGCTATAGTGGGATCCACCCATCACTTATTATGTCCCATGCATTTCTCATATGAATAGGTTTAAACATGACATAAACATTCATATTAAAACTAGCATAAAAAATGTCAATACTTTCTCCATAAACCATGAATGGTATAAAAATAACACATCCATAGTTAAACATATCACAAACCCTTTAATACTATATGAATGTTTTTTATCATAATAAATCAACTTCAAATAAGCTTAAAATCCATCAAAGGATGTTGACATAGATGAAATTAAAACTATTTGAGAGAAATATATCATTTTTTGAAATCATTTAAATGCCACATAATTATAAAATTAAACATTTAATTTGAAAATATTCTTATAATCTGGTAAGGGAAACTTTGACAATTTTATAATGGGGGAAATTAGCCGTACCCGCCGTATAAGTTAAAAAAAACATTCTTACCTTAATTTTTTCAAAAAGGATAAAAAGGACCTTGTTTGGATAGCGATGAAAAGATTCCTTTATAAACATATTATAAAATGTAAAAAAGGGTATAAATGAATTTATCCCATTTTCTATAAAATAGTAAGAATGATTTTAAATACATTTTTAAGATACATGGATGTGGATGATAATGAGGTCCCAGTAGATAATTACATATAAACAACCTCGGATAATGAAGAGATTGTGAAATAAACCCTTACCTTGTTCTTCTCATTGGTCGAGGGTAGGTTAACCTGCTGTATAGTGGTGAAATAATTGTTATTAAATTATAAAAAAATCATTTAAATTAATATGATATCATATATTATCTTTTAACATTACGTTTTTAATAATATCGTAGTATTATCGTTGTTTCAGTTGTTAACTTACTTGTTTTCTTTTATATGTTTTGTTACATAAGCCATGATTTTATGGATAGGTTGTATCTTATTCATATCCAGAATGATATCAAGTACTTAAAAATTATTTTTAATAATTAAATGAGAATTATACTTGAATGGATATGATGGGGAATGAATATCATCACGTTCATGGAGACGGTAGTCCGTACGTACACATGAGAGACAATATAATTATTTTGATAATAAAATCGTATATAATTGGATGTTATATCATATATACAAAATCATTATAATTTTATATTTATTATTATTTTTAATTACACATCATTATCATACCCATCCATATAATAATGTTTTGAATAACAATTACACCCCGACGTGGAGACGGTAAGTCGTACGTAAGCACGTATGGTGAAATGTCATTCAAAGGATGGATAGAATACTGAATATGGTTGTACCATATTTATAATAACATCACAGTATATAAAAGATACTGGAGTTACTATTTTAGAATGGAAATAATAAAGAATGAAGAAGTTAAAGAAGAATAGAACATGAAAGAGGGTGATGAAAACATTACCTCTTCTACGTGTTCTTCCATTTGATTTGATCAGAAGGTATCCATTGGTTGGATTTCTGATAAAACTAAGGCCTCTAGATGAATTTAGGGACGTTGGGAGGATAATTGGGTTAGGTTTTCTCAAGCCAAATGTCTTTGAATCTATGAATTAGAGATAAGGGGGAGTGCCCTTTTATAAGAGGGGTGATGGACACCTTTGGAAAAGCTAGAAATTTTATTTTATAATAAATTCATATTCAGTTTATAATGGCTCCAAACTGATTTATTTCAAGGCTAAGGTTTGGATGGGTTGCAAAAAACTCAACCAATAGGTTTTAGACAGGTTTGGGTCACTCTATTAACCTTATCTTTTAGTTTTAACACTTTGTTAATTAGTTTAACATTTACCATGTCTCTTTCTATTTTTATATTATATGGTTAATAAACATACAATAAACATCCGAGAGACCCCCCAAGTGGTCCATTAATGATAAAAATATAATTATATAAGTCATTTGGCCAAACCATATATTTTTAGGAATATAATATCAATTAATAATATAATATTTTTTTTAAAAAACTCTTTTATGTCAATTTTGACACTATTTGGAATTTTGTTTTTGCTAAATTCATAATAGCATTATTACTTTGAACAAAATTAATATAACCAGTCCAAATATGTCATATTAACCTATAAAGATAGTGGTATTCAAAAAATGTTTCAAATTAAATTTATTTGGATATTTATAATATCAATTATTTTAATATTTCGTTAATTAGGTAATTACTGCATCACCATTGTGTCATAAATAAATTAAATTTTTTAATGTATAAAAATTATAAATAAAATATCATTATTTAGGAATTTTTTTTATCTTTATAATTAATATTTATAATCGAATTTATCTTATGTATAACCCTATATTAAAAATGTTTTAGTAATTAAACTTTGATTTTATCTCTTTTAACTCTTCGTTGAATTAAAAAATAATGAATGTCCAGTCTAATCCATGTGGACCAAAATGATAATATTTTATTCCTAAGGTTGTTTTTGGTCGATATACCCTTGTCTAATAGAATTAAGACATGTGTTAGGGTAATATTAATATCATTTTTAATCTTAATTACCCTATTTACTTTTAACAGTGTTAAATAAAACTAAAAAAGTTACTATTCAGCAAAAAATTATTTTTATCCTATTTAACCACATTTTATTCCTTGATATTAACCGTGTCTCTTGGATATTTGAAATTCCACTCACAGAAGCTGTAAAATTAAGTTTTATGTAACTTTTCAAATTCTCCTAGGAGGTGGGTAAAAGACAATGAAAAGTTCTATAAAATTTTTATATATCTAAATTTATTAAAATTGACTCTAATGAATTACATTGAACTTATATAAGTATTATGTGTCTATTTTTACCTTAATTAAATTTAAATAAAATAAATAATTTTTTAAATAAAAATTTAGTTTTAAACTATAACTCAGTTTTTTTTCACAATTCATCAAAAATTGAATGTTTTCAGAAAAATACCAAAAATTCACCCTAAGATAATTTCGATATTATGAATCGAAAAATGAAGTCCATTTTGAAAGATAAAATATATATAATGTTTTAAAAAGTATGTATTACTATTCATAACTGCTAGTTTGATTGGATGTGGTGTGTGTTAGAACTCAAAGTTACGTACAACACACGATACTGTATTATTTAAAGAGAAGTGTGTCGTGGATGCTTGGGGTGTTACAGGTAAAAAGTTCAATAAAATTTTACATTTCTAAACATATTATAAAATGAATCCAATTAATTAAATTTTACATATATTGGTATTATGTTTCTATTTTGAAAAAAAAAATAAATTAAAATAAAAAAAAAAATTACTTAAATAAAGAGTAAGTTTTAATCAATAACGCAATGTTTTTCACTATTCATCAAAAATTGAATGTTTTCCGAAAAATACCCAAAATTCACTCTAGGAAAATTTTGATATTTCAAATCCAAAAATGAAGTCCATTTTCAAAAATAAATTTTATAAAATTTCAAAAAGTTGGTATTACTATTCAAAACGACTACTTTGATTGGTCGTGATGTGTTAAAACTCCAAGTTGCGTACCACATAAGTTACTACATTATTAAAAGAGAAACATACTGTGGAATCTCGGGGTGTTACACCAATACATGAATATATCATTAATATATGAATGATAATAAATTAAATTAGTTTTATTGATAGATGAATCCCAATATTTTATCAAAGGGAGCATAAACGTAAACAATTTTAAAAAGTGATGAGAATATTTCAAGTGACTCATAGTATTTGGTAACCTTGAACAAAACATTATATTTATAAAAATTTAATTAAATTAATAATAAAATATCATGAAAGATAATATTTATGATATAACATTTCAATGTTAATATATACACTTCATGGAAAATTATAGGTGCTTAACATTGTATGTGTCTCAAGGAGGAAAAATGTATGAAAATTACATTTCAAATTTGGTGACATATGAAATATAAAAACCATGATAGAAGTATCATAAAATTGGATATTTAAATACCAATAAATTAAATTATAATGTTCATATATTACATGAATGTGAATTATACACACAACAAAAAATGAATGGGTGTTCAATAAATCATGTATCTCACAAAAGTAAAAAAGCGAGACAAATTCATTTATCTTATGTCATTAATCTCATCATACTCATTCAATCCTCCTCTATACAAAAATTAAATTTGTTATTAATATTTTATATAAATATTATTATATCTAATTCCATATATTTATTTATTAGAACATTATTTTACCTACATGTTAGCAATTTCAGGTTCAAGTTACGCCTAAGGAAATATCTGTTTTTGTCACTTGTGTTTTAATTTATTATATATGTGGATTTTATGATTATATAAAGAATTAAATATTGTAAAACATGATGTAAATATCATTTATATTAATTAAATTAATTATAGTAATATATATATATATATATTATATAATTATGAAATGTAATACCCTACTCATGGAGATGGTATGCCATACGTACACATGAACACTATTTTAATTTAATTTTTGCGTTGATTGATAAAGAAGTAAAATACATATATGTATATATATAAATTATTTTATGGTATCATATATACCATATATATTCACTAAAAACATCTTTAATACAATCCATGTAATGTATGAATGAATTGTATCACTTTGAGGGGTGTCGTCCAGACCTTCTCAAACAAAATTATTGTATAACCACAAAATAAAAATTAAAAAAATGAATTGTGCAGTAAAAATGAATTGAAAGGTTAAAATATGTTATATATATAATATATTACTTATATAAACATATTTTCCATCATTATGGACACCATGAATGGCGATATGGAAAAATTGAGCAATCATCATTTTGTGATGCAATAGTTCATCCTACACAAAAACAATATGTTATTTAACCATGAGATGTAGATGTGGGTATGTTTATGTAAAATAAATAAAATAAAAATATCATATTATATTGAGGATACTTATATATTTATAAAATAATAGAATATTTAAATTGTAGGGATGGAGAGGGAAAATAAATGAAAGTAGCATGATAGAATCTGTTACCTCTAAATCAGGCAACTCCTTTTGGCTTGTGGAAAAAGGTTTCCTATGAAGAAATTATGCACAATGGAATGTGTCAAGAAAAAAGGTAAGGATATTAGGAATTATTTTAGTTTGATATTTTCTGAACCTATATTGTTTGAGAGGTTTGAAGAAGAGGGAGAGTTGTTGGTCTTTATTGGGAAGAAAAAAAAGATTCACTTGAAATTTTTGAATACAAGTTAGGTGTACACATGTTCTTACCAGAAAAACATACTAGAAAATAAAAATAAATCAATAATTCAGAGGTTATGGAAGAAATATTTCAATCTATTGGGTTTTTTAAAATTATATAGGTCATTTTGGCCCCTAAAATTATGGTTTAGTCATTAATAACTATTAATTTTACCATAATTTATGTAATTGAATTAATATATGTATAATTTATGTAATGGGATATTAAAATAAATTGAATGTATATTTTAACATTAATAATTAATTAAATGAAAAGGTATTCATTAACTAAATTGAACTATTTTTCACTATTCCTAAAAAAATGATGTTTCTAAAAAAATATCCCAAAATATACCCATAACATAATATCAGAATTTTAAATTCAAAAATGATGTTTATTTTTAAAAATATTATTATTATATTTGTTTCAAATTAATTTTCTTTATTCGTTAAAGAATTATATGTAAAACAGTTCATTTAACAAATTAATTTTTTAGACATTTAAGACATTTATAAAAATTAAATCTATCATTATAAATAATATTTATTATATTAAACCATTATAAAAATATTTTTAAAGTACTTATTCATATTAATATTACTATATTTTAATGGCTAGGTTATAACTAACTAGATTTAATAATTATTTCAAAAATACTTGAAGAATCTTGGTATTGAGTGTAACATATGACAAAAGTGTGTTCTATCTAGTGAATGACTTGTTGTTGCTGTGTGAAATTCAAGCCAAGAAAGTGTTTTATGTAGTGCATTTCATGTCAGTGTTGTGGGTATCATAATGAAAGTTAGTGTCATGAGAAATGAATGTTTGACATAGTGTTTATATATATATATAACTAGTTCTAGTTTCATGTGAAATAAAACAAATAAAAATGTTTAAATTAATTGGAAAATAAAAAATTCACAAAATGTCAGGGTGTTACATTAAAACAATTCTACTCCTCCTCTTCTTTATAAATCCACTCACATACCTAACCTCTTCACAACTGTAAATAATTTTTTATCATCCCAATCCTACACAAATAATGTACCAAAATACCTACCCTTATAAAGGATTAATTTTTGAACATAAATAATGAAGTAATTTAGTATAAACACAAATGAGTTACCCAAAGGATGGTTAATGTTCATTAACAAGATCTTTTGTTTTATTTAATTATCCCCCAATTCAATTATTCTTATATAATTCTTATATAATAACATCATTATCATAAATTTTTTTTTTTTATTTTCAGAGTATTTCTTACAACCTCACACAGTCACAAAAAATGAGATACACATTCATTTTTCATTTGTATGGCGGATTACCACACCGTGAACCAATGGCATTCTTTCTTCCATTAGCAAAATTTAGTATTGGGGGTAATGATGGATTTATATTTTATATATGATAAATATATTCTATATAATGTTATTATTCTACATGAATTATTTTTTAACCCTAAACATCATGATTACAATTTTTTGGTAATGCGATAACATCATTTGGGGAACTGTAGAATACAACCTCTTTAAAGATTTGTGATTCATTCATTATTTACAATGAATGTATTATCGATTAGTTTACTAAAAAAATGAATATATATTAAATAATAATAATACAAAAATTAAAATACATATATGTATTATTTTCATTTATGTATTTTAATAAAACAAGAAAATGGAAGCAACATTCAAGCGTATATACAACCTCCAATATCCATAAATGGTTCATTTCATCTCCAATAAATAAATATTATTGTTTAATATAACCAAATATATATGGAATATATATGATATTTAAATTATGTTTTAAATTCATGATATTATTGCATAATTATTGGGGTAATCAGAAGATAAAATATTAATTCAAAACATACTCGAAAACAAGTAAATTTACACTCGAAACGTGAGAATAATGAAATGTTAAAAACAAAATAGTGATAATATATTATATAAGGATCATATATGATATTATAAATATTTATATATTTTTTGATAAGTTAAAAAAATCTTTTAATACCATTATACATGATTACAATGTATGTTATTCATATAATGGAGCCTAAATTAAGGAATTTCATCTAAATTTTAATTCAATGTTGAATATTGTAAACGCATACACATAATTTATTTAATATTTTTTATATTCTTCCCTATTTTCATTTAAGAGAATGAAGAATTCATTATTCAGGGTATTTTGTGTTTTATTTAAAATTATTTCATCGATGGGGGTTTGGATATAATATTTCCATATACTAATGGAATTTCATATTGTAATTCCTATTCATTATGTTATATTAATTCCTCATTTTTCGTAACATTTTGTGATTTTGATTAAAATGAATTCTACTATATATTGATTTATTTCTACTTGTTTTATGTTGATTTAATTGTTATACACATTATTGACTCATTGATTAATTCTCACTTCAACGTTAAGATCATTTTAATGGTTTATTTCACAATCACATTCCAATATGAATTGATTATTATTGAAATTAAACTAATTTAAATTACATAAATTTTTTTATAAACCCATTCATATTACATTATGATAGTTATTCACGTTAATTTTTAAATAATATTAACATAATTTCCCACTTTGGAACATTAAATTGTATATAAATGTTTTTTTGTGAAAATCTAACAACATGTCACTCTAAAGTCAGAAATTTGTTTTATTTTAAATCCAGGTTTCTATAATTTTTATAAAACATGTTTTTTAAAAATTTTAAAGCTAATTTAAATAAATATTTATCCATTTTTTCTCTTCAAAAAATGGTTTTAAAAGAATATTATTTCATTTTCAAAACAATGCACATTTTTATTTTAATTAAAATGAAAAATAAACTGTGTTTTTTTAACATGAAATGCATGCACAATATTTCCCACTATCATGACCACTCAATAATTTAAATATTTTTGTAAAATTATCCATTTTTTTTTCAAATATTTTAAAAATTGTATTTCTAATGTATTTGATTTTAAAAAAAATCAACATTAAAATAGTATTTCTGTCAATAATGTATTTTAAAGATATTTTATTTTATATCTGACAAAAACCATTATTCTTACTCCAATGGGTAATGGTTATATTAATATCATCCTTATTCTTCGTTGGGATGGTTTGTGAACATTATGACAAAGGAAAGAATTAAAATTCACATCCTATGTCCACTTTTTAGTCAACAATCATCCATTGTAATGATCACATTCCTATGATCATTATATATTAAATCTCTTATATACATCCTCATTATATATAATAGTTATGATTATTTCGTAAATCATATACCATTTTTACATATACATTCTAATTGCTATGTTATTTTACTAATTAGTCATGACATAGGCTGACTACTGGTAAATGTAATCCCCATGAGTATTTGGTAGTCTCATGTGGTGATTTCATTTGGAGGAAAACACATTGCGTTACTTTCCAAGAATTAATTGTAATGTTCAGAACCTAGATTCCACTAAAACGTTTCTTAATCACAGTTAAGGACATAGAATCCAGTACATATCCCCAAACACAAGAGGTTTCCAAATAGTAGTGGGGACCTAGGCTATGCTTGTGGGGATACTATTCCTTCTTTTTAGGGTGTGGCATAGAGGTATAAAATATATAAATCAATTGAGTAAGTAGTATAATAGTCAGACAATAAAAAAACATAATTATAGATAAACAATTCCCTTAGTAATATCATATCCAATAATGATAATGTAATCTATCTATAAATTATCCAAAATAGGTAAATATAGGTTTCATAAAATACATGTATCAATGTACCAAAATGATCATATTATGATATCTATTTGTAGAACGATGAGCCTCAACTCGGTCTAGTGCTGTCATGCACCTAAACATGGGACAATGTAATGCATCAAATGGTGTACACTTTCCCTAGTATCATCTTATAACCAAATTGTATATTTGAGTAACCAATGAAAGCCCTATGATTGTTGATATAGAATCATGGTTGGTAACCACCCTTGGGTATATAAAATATTGTGGTTGTTCTATATAATAATGAAAGGTAACCTAAAATTTACAACACAAGTAAGTAGTAATAAAAACGTGCCCAAGGAATTTATATTATATAACCTTGATAACAAAAAACCTCATTATTATCCCATAAAAACAGGTTTCAAACTCTGATTCAAGGAATTTATAATGTAATGAAGTTAAACACCATTTCCTTGTTGTATATAAAACATCTCATATAACTCATGGTATTTCTATAAAATTTGTAAAACTATATAAACCTTAGATGATATGTATAAAACTGATAGACACATATTCCATGTACATTCTATATAATCAGAGGTTTCATAACCCATTAGGTCAAATCCAATGTATAGAAGGAAAATGCATCATTTTCGTGTCCCAAAAGTATCATGATGTAAACTCAGTAATGGAACAAGTGGAGTCCAATGATCATATAAAAAATGTATAATTAAAATAAAAAGAGTAATATCCAAATGGTATAAATTTTCTTGAAATATTATTGAATCAATATCTGGGAATAATACATGTAAATAAAATATTCAATGATAAAACAAAATCCTTGTGGGAAACAATCATGTCACCTAAATAGAATCAAGATCCATGATATACCAACAAAGGTATCCACTACCATTTCAATTCACATTCATTTCCATTCAATGGCCTTACCCACTGGTAAAACAATTTTATATAAACCTTTTAATGAAATCATAAACACACAATGGATTAAAATGATAACCTAATTAATCAATCCATTTCAAATCATTTATATATGGGATTCTTCTAATTTAGGAATCACAGATACAAATCCCATGTGTTTTATAACAAAGGGACGTCTCAAATTCACACCTAATGGGTTCAACTGGATGTGGGAAATAACCAATAGAAAGTATCAGAGAACTAATTTTCCTTTTTATCAGGTTCCATTTCATTAAATTCAGTCATTCAATTAATTTTTGGGGTCGTGGAGAATTGTAATGTGGTTGGAATGATGGAAACTAGCTATAAAAATCACCAAACCAATCGAGAAATATTTATACAATCTATTATAGGTCCATAGTAGAGTTATTATACAGTACCATCTTATGATTGAACTCATATAAGAAGATAAATTTCTAATGTATAGAGAAAATGAAACTAGATCATATTATCTGGGACTAATGATGCACAGATCATACCACGAAGAATGAAGAATAATGAAAAATTTATTGATTAATCACTAGTAATGTCCCAATAACACCAAAATTGTGAGTTTCCAATTTCAAATGTATTAGATGGATCAATTTCTAAAAATTATATTGAAGGGGTCCTTACAAAAGAAAGATTATCTCTATCATTATAGAATTAAAATTAAGTTTGATATTATAAAACTTTTATGTGTGATTTCATAATTCTAACTAACATTTTGTGTCGCATAGTTTATATGTATGGCTGGTCAAACTATGCACCAACCCTGCTGCCACTACTGTAAAAAAGAGAACATTCCATGCTTTGGGCACAATAATTTATAAAGCATATGCAATCCCTATCTCTGCTCACAATAAAAAACTATAGATCTCCCACATGAGCATGAACTGTAATTCACATAGTCTTGAAAAATGTGTGTTTTATCTTTCTCTATGAACATGTCCTTCATGGATGGTAGTAACCATGATGACATGTCCAAAATGATCTCAACTAATCACATGTTCTATCTTTGTCTTCAAAAAAACTCATTCTATGGGATCCAATCAGGCTTCAGAAATCCCCTGCTTCACCCATGGCCTCAAAATTTATTCACATTTGGCATAAAAAAAGTATGTAAACATAAAACAATATAATTTTTACATCATATAAAACCTTAAATTCAAACAGTTTTCCCATGTAAATAATTTTGTCCCCAAATTTCCCGTTTAAGGGTGGTCAGGATTCTTTTGTGAATAACTCTGACAACTGATAAAGTAATTTGGCCTCTCACACCCTTGTATCATCCTATATATAGTTATTATTTCATAGCACATATACTAGATGAACTGACTATGCATTGAGAATATTTTTTACACTAATAAATGATATGAACCATAGGTTTCTCAAAGAATTCATCTACCTATAACTCAATCCCCAAAGGCTGAAATGTTTGCGATTGTTCCAGATGATAAGGGTGAACCTAAGATACATGGAGGATATCATTTATGTATTGATACAAATGAGGTACTTACATAAGATGTGCTACCTGCCCGAAACTCATTATATTCTCGAATGACCCAAAACATGTGGTGAAATATTACCATGTCTCTTTATCCTACTACATACCAATATCCTTGCAATACATAAAAAAGAAATTATCCTTGTCCTCAAACTGTAGAGTATGTCTGCAGTGATCAACATAAGGATTCTATTGAGTGTATATTGTAGTCATCTACTTCAGGATCATGTGGACATACATTGAAGTCTCATGCACTAGTTTCGGTCCCAATAATGATTCCTCATATCCTTCTAAGCATTATAGGGGTGATCATCAAGGCCTATAGTAAAAATCCTCATATTGTCGCATATGTATAGTCTTCAGATTACTATTGTTTTATGAAAACTCAACCTAGGGTATTTCCATCTCCCAAGAGCCCCAAAAAATCCAAGACAAACCCACACAACATGTACTAAATTATATGTATGATCAATTTGAATGGACATCAATTTGATAGTGGAATTATATTATAAGAATCAAATTTGTACCCAGTGCCCTTTGAAAATTCTTTTGAGAACAAGATTCATATTTAGGCATCCCAATCTGAAAATATATTAGGTTTGAATTGTAATGGAATGGGTTTTTGGGGTCTATTACTTTGTGAAAATCTCATGTTGGGTTTTCTGTTCTGGGAATCTCGGTGAAGTTTGGTGTAATGGTAGGCCTATCGGTAGCCTTATCCTACTGGTAGTAGGCCTACCGGTATCTCTGTTTACCAGTAGCTCGGTCTACCGGTGTCTGTAGCCTACTGGTAGCTCGGTCTATCGGTCACTGCAGCCTACCGATAGCTCGGCCTACCGGTAGCTGCAGTCTACCAGAAGCTCGGCCTACCGGTAGCTACAGCCTACCGGTAGCTCGGACTACCGGTAGCTCGACCTACTGGTAGTTCTAGCCTACCGGTAGCTGTCACCCGCCGGTAGATCTCAGCTACCGGTGGCTCTGGCCTACCACATGGGTTCTTTCCAGTAGCGCTCCTTTTTTCCCAAAATTGGGTTTAAAACCCTATTTTGACCCATTTATGCTCATTTTAAAATCCTGGTAATGCCCTAATGTTTTAATTAGATATTGATGAATTATCCTGGTCTGTGCGTCGGTTTAAACCACCTGACCCCTTTAATGACGTGTGGGGCAGCGTGGTCAACCCACGACCCCCGCTCACGCGGTTTCGCGTTCTTATCTCAACCATCCGCAACCCTTATAACTAAAGGGTTCTCCCAGGGGTTATTCTTTTCTCAATCACCCTCGGTGAGTACTTTCATCCAGACAAGCCGATTTTTGTGCATCAGGCGAGGCACATCATTATGCATAAAGTTTTGCGCCCGGCCTAAGCGTCGATCGTCAATCAGCAAGTAGGGAATTTCTCCTTCATCTCTATCTTTTGTGTATCATGCAGGGTGAGCGTGATTTTGATTCTATACAATTGGATAAACCAGACCTAAATAAAGATAATGAATGGATTCTAAAAAGAATGAAGGGGGGCTGTGATCATTGATGTTGTTTATATTATGATCATCTTTCTGAGTTGTGTTGGATTACACCTTCTGATAATCGAGGCTGTTGGTGGTCATTGTCTATGCACTAATGAACCCCTCGTGGTGTTTTAAATGGCTTGTTTTGTAATTGTAAACTCCTGATGTGAAAAGTAAATTGGTTAATTACGTATACCCGGATGAATAAATTGAAAGCACGAGGATCAATCCCTTCTGTGATAACCCCAGTTAAGAAACAGAATTGAAATCATGGAGTGGGTTAAATCTTATAAATATGAAAATACAGGCATGGCCCTGATTTGTGTTGGTGGTAGTGGTTTGGTTGTTTCCTTTTATGGGATGATTTCAGGATATGTGGGAGGGGATAGGATCCCCTGCTTTTATACTCTCGGTGGTTGTGGAATTGGGGATGGGATCCCTTGTTGTTATGGATTCGGTGTTTGCGAGTTTAAGATGAGGTGGTTACCTTGTTTATATCACGAATTGGGGTGGGATCCTCTATTGTTGAGAATCCCTTTTTTCTCCTGGATATTGGGCATGGGGATATAACTTAGGGTTCTCTTTAGTTGATGTGGCTTTACTAGAGAACCGGGTGTGGGTGTTATGGTTGATGCTTGACTTTTTTACTTTCCTGGACTTGTGCCTATGTTTACTTGTTGCCCAAGTAGGTGCAGAAGTTAATTGAATATTGCTACTGAACATAAAAACAAGGATGGGATAAATGGGTTTTTGTTTGGCGTGAGTTGTGACTTGGACGTAGTGTTGTTTGTGCTCTTTAGGAGGGATGAAGAAAAACCTAAACTTTGGGTGAGTTCTTGTTACCTATATATATATTTTTAGTTTTGTATTTCTTATTCGCGCCCCACCCAATTTGAGCACATAGTGTCCAACACCCCCATTTCATGCGGGAGAGTGTTTTTTCCAACACTATTATTAGTGTCTGGTTATTAGATCCTTTTCTGATCCCTTTCCAGGATAGCCCAAGTATCTTCGGGCAGGCTGTGATGGACTAATGTCCATTATTAGCCCATGAACCTTCGAGCGGGGTAGTGTGGTGGTTGGATAGGTGTGTGCGGAAGGTGGTTTCCCAAGTGTCTTCGGGATGAGGCTTAGGTGTCTTCGGGCGTGGCAGTTGATCTTCTAGCCCATGTGTCTTTGGGCATGGTGGTGGTTGTTCCGGACTAGGTGTTTGCAGGCATGGTTACATGTAATAGTTGTGGCCTAGGTGTTTGTAGGAGGGATTTGGCAGTGGGATTGCGTGTGGTTGTGGCCCAGGTGTGTACGGGCGGGTGTGGCAGTGGGATTGCGGTGAAAATGGCGGGATTGGTTCGATGCGTAGGATGTCTCAAAAACAAGTGGGAAAGTGGCGCGGGAAACCCAAACATCGATGTGCTCTTATTATATATATTACTTGACTTTCGTTATTTGGGGAGTGTGCCTTGGTGAGTCTTGGGAGGATAGTTTACCTTGATAGGTGTTTGGTTTACACCTTTTCTCACGGGAATTTAGTATATTCCCCCACTTGTGCATGATAGTCTTTGGTTTTCCCTACTGAGTGTACTTTATGCTCACCCTACGTATATAAAACTGCTTTCAGGTTTCCAGGAGGACTCCGGGGATCGCGCGAGACCATACTAGCTCGGACCATTGGGGCAGTTGTTGTTGCTATTTTTTCTTTCTTTTCTTACTTACCTTTGTAGTAACCTTTTGTACTTTGTGGCTTTTACTTTTGGAACATGCATGTGGGAATGGTTTACTTTTGGCTTTACTTTTCTTTTACCTTGGTGTTGTTGGGTTTCATCATCTTATCTCCCGATCCTATAAAAAAAAGGGGTAATGCCTTCCATTTGTGTGTAATTTCTATACCCTTGGTGCTATTCGCCACTCCGGGACCTATTTAAGGAGGGTCTCGGGGGTCATTATCTCTCTTTCAACTTAAAGAAAGAAGGGCCTGACAATCTGCTGACCCTAACCTCCTTTTTCTGAAGGAGGGTCGTGACAAAATGTTATCAGAGGCGAAGGTTGAGAGATTGGATGGAGTATGGAGTTAGGAACAGTAAGGATTACATGGAATGGTAGGGAAACAGTGTTGGGTGACCTCGGTGCGTGAATTAGGCTTGGGAAGACTGGCTAGGACACATGATTTTAGCCACCCCCCCCCCCCCCCCCCCGTGATCCGACGCAAGGACTCTGGACCTACCGAACGACCAAGTGATGCCATGCTGATTGCAGGGTAGAGACCCTAGGAAAGGTACATGCATCATAATGACTTGTGTTCTTGTGTTTCTACGGTGTTTTGAGGATTAAGAATAAACGAAAAGTTTAAGATGTTTTAAAGACAATATTCCTCACTACTTGGGTTAGGCATTCCTTGTTTACCTTGCAGCTATGGAACCTGGAAGGCGACCGCATGTGGTACAGGCGATCGAGGCCCTGCAGACTACCTTGGCCGATCAGCTGAGAGCTGACCGAGAAGAGGAGGACGACCAGTGGCAGAGGACTCTTCAGGCCTTCCAGCGACAGACCCTCGAGAGGTATGAGGGAACCACCTCTGACATGAAGATGGAAGGTGGCTAGAGGAGCTAGTGATAGCATTCAGCCTGATTCGGGCCCCGATCGAGTACTGGGTTCCTCTAGCCATCAGCCAGATGCGGGGAGCGGCGCGTCAGTGGTGGACGCTTTACCTGGGGGAGAGGAGAGAGGATGAGGTGGCATGAGCTGATTTCGAGAGGGAGTTCCAGACGGAATTCCACTCTTCGACGATGAAGGTGGAAAAGAGACAGGAGCTACTCTCCCTCCAACAGGGGAGTATGTTCGTGAGGGAGCAAGGGATCAAGTTCATGGACCTCCTACGTTTTCCCCCGGACCTCTTTCCCGATGAGGAGTCTCGGGAAATAAGTTTTGAGGTGGCACTCTGACCCTCCCTCCAGTATGATGTTATCCCATTTACCCTTCTAACGTACTTGGAGGTCCAGAAGAAGGCTGAAGTGGTGTAGAGGACGAATTCTCTAGGAGGAGTGTCATGAGAGGGGATCCAGCTGGTACCATCAAAGGGGAAGGCCATCAGCACTAGGCCTACAGCGTCAGGACCCTCCAGGTTTCGATCGGCAGGGATCAAGCCACAACAGTTTCAGTTTTGATCTCTTAGTCCTCGCCCTTTTCCTTCGGGCCCGAGACCACGGTGCTTCGTCTGGGGGAGCCCTGGACATCTCCGGAGTCAGTGCCCAGACCGGGTACAGTACGGAGGTGGTGGACAGCCCCACCACCCATCCCAGCAGCAGCTTCCAGCCCGGCCTTTCCAGCAGTAGAACCAGGGACAGCGAGCTCCCGCTCCTCTGAGGGCAGACGTAGGAGGAGGAGGCCGACCTCAGGGCACTCCTCAGGGACCACTACTGGAAAATTAGGCTATACCAACGGTTTTCCAAACCGTTGGCCAGTTAGCCGTGAGGAAATCCCTATACCAACGGTTTCATTTAAACTATTGGTATAGGTGTTTGAGAATTTTGGGAAACTCTTTACCAACAGTTCAGAACCGTTGGTATAAGTTTTTCCAGAATTCTGGAAAAAGCTTTACCAACGGTTCTGAACCGTTGGTAAAGCTTTTTCCATAATTATGGAAAAGGCTTTACCAACGGTTCTGAACTGTTGGTAAAGAGTTTCCCAGAGCTGCTGCACTGCAGCCCCCAGAAGCCCTCCAGAAGCCCTACCATACACCTGCATAAAAAAATAGTGCACAACAGCCCTCCAGTATACCCTCCACTATACACTTGCATAAAAAATATCACAAAAGCCACATACAGACTTCAAACAGTATAAAAAACACCTAAAATAGCCCAAAAAAACACATATGACAACAATCATCCGGTGGTAATTCACCTCACCCATCAAATTCTAATAGGAAGAATAGTTTGATAAATATCTATTAGAGTTGAATAAGACATTCAAATTGACTCAAATCCCATTTTTTTTGTGATACTAGGTTTGGGTATGTAATGATTTGTGATGAATTTTTCATTGAACATGTATTGTTTATAATATATGGTGAAAAGATATTTTCTTAGGAGTCTCGTCACTTATGACCCCATGAGTGAAACTACCCAACTCATGAAAAAGAGTTTGAGACTATCGTTGATGAGTGTAAATTTTAGTTGTATTCACTTAAAATGATTTCCTTTTGAAATAAAAGAGAGACTTTGAGTGGTGTTGTCCACACCGTGCCTCGGATTGAGGCGGAGTTGACTCGTACACGTCACAAATGACCCATGGATACATGTCCTAATGTATCAACAGTATCCGAATGCCTTTGGTCTATTTTTCGTATGTCAGTTGTTGTTTTAACTTAAACTGTTGTCCATTTCAAAGAAAAGTGACACACTTTGAGTGGTGCTGGCCACACCGCGCCTCATATTGAGGCGGTGTTGACTCGTACACGTCAAAAATGACCCATGGATCATTGTCCTAAAGTTTCAATAGAATCCGAAAGCGTTTGGTCGGTATGTCGTTTTTTTACTTAAAAGTGCATCCATTTTAAACAAAAGAAAGACACTTTGAGTGGTCCCAGTCACACCAGCCGTCATATTGAGGCAAGGTTGACTCGTAAAAGTCACATATGACCCATGGATCGTTGTCCTAAAGTTTCAAAAAAATCCGAATGCGTTGGGTCGGTTTTCCGTATGCCAGTTGTTGTTTTCACTTAAAATAATGTTCATTTCAAATAAAAGTTAGACACTTTGAGTGGTGTCGGCCACACTGTGCCTCAGATTGAGGTGGGGTTGACTTGTACACATCATAAATGACCAATGGATACATGTCCTAAAGTATCAACAGTATCCAACTGCGTTTGGTCAGTTTTCCGTATGTGGTTTTTTTTACTTAAAAGTGAATCCATTTTAAACAAAAGAAAGACACTTTGAGTGGTCCCGGCCACACTGACCCTCAGATTGAGGTGGGGTTAACTCGTACACATCACATATGACCCATGGATACATGTCCTAAAGTATCAATAGTATCCGAATACCTTTGGTCCATTTTCCGTATGCCATTTGTTTTAACTTAAACCGTTGTCCATTTCCAAGAAAAGTGACAAACTTTGAGTGGTCCCAGCCACACCGGCCCTCAGATTGAGGCGGGGTTAACTCGTACACGTCACATATGACCCATGGATCGTTTTGATAAAGTTTCAATAGAATCCGAATGCGTTTTCTCGGTTTTCCGTATGCCATTTGTTGTTTTCACTTAAAATCCTGTCCATTTCAAATAAAAGTTAGACACTTTGAGTGGTGTCGGCCACACCGCACCTTAGATTGAGGTGGGGTTGACTCGTACACGTCACAAATGACCCATAAATCATTTTCCTAAAGTTTCAACAGAATCCGAAAGTATTTGGTCGATTTTCCGTATGTCGTTTTTTTACTTAAAAGCAGATCCATTTTAAACAAAAGAAAGATACTTTGAGTGGTAACGGCCACACCTGCCCTCAGATTGAGGCGGGGTTGACTCGTACACATCACAAATGACCCATGGATTGTTTTCCTACAGTTTCAATAGAATCCGAATGTGTTTGGTTGGTTTTCCGTATGTGAGTTGTTGTTTTAACTTAAACTGTTGTCCATTTAAAAGAAAAGTTAGACACTTTGAGTGGTACCAGCCACACCGCACCTCGGATTGAGGAGGAGTTGATTCGTACATGTCACAAATGACCCATGGATACATGTCCTAAAGTATCAACAGTATCCGAATGCCTTTGGTCAATTTTCCGTATGTTAGTTGTTGTTTTAACTTAAACTGTTTTCCATTTCAAAAAAAAGTGACACACTTTGAGTGGTGCCGGCCACACCGCGCCTCATATTGAGGCGGGGTTGACTCGTACACGTCACAAATTACCCATGGATCATTTTCCTAAAGTTTAAATAGAATCCAAAAGCATTTGGTCGATTTTCCATATGTCGTTTTTTTTACTTAAAAGCAAATCCATTTTAAACAAAAGAAAGACACATTGAGTGGTCCCACCCACACTGGCCCTTGGATTGAGGCATGGTTGACTCGTACACGTCACATATGACCCATGGATCATTGTCCTAAAGTTTCAACAAAATCCGAATGCGTTGGGTCAGTTTTCTGTATGCCAGTTGTTGTTTTCACTTAAAATCATGTTAATTTCAAATAAAAGTTAGACACTTTGAGTGGTGTCAGCCACACCACACCTCAGATTGAGGCAGGGTTGACTCTTACATGTCACAAATGACCAATGGATACATTTACTAAAGTATCAATAGTATCCGACTGCGTTTGGTCAGTTTTCCGTATGTGATTTTTTTACTTAAAAGCGCATCCATTTTAAACAAAAGAAAGACACTTTGAGTGGTGTCGGCCACACCGCGCATCGGATTGAGGTGGGGTTGACTCCTACATGCCACAAATGACCCATGGATACATGAACTAAAGTATCAATAGTATCTGAATGCGTTTGGTCCGTTTTCCGTATGTGTTTTTTTTTACTTAAAAGCGCATCCATTTTAAACAAAGAAAAACACTTTGAGTGGTACCAGCCACACCAACCCTCAGATTGAGGCATGGTTGACTCGTACACGTCACATATGACCCATGGATTGTTTTACTATAGTTTAAATAGAATCCGAATGCGTTTGGTCTGTTTTTCGTATGCCTATTGTTGTTTTCACATAAAATCCTGTCCATTTCAAGTAAAAGTTAGACACTTTGAGTGGTCATGGCCACACCGCGCCTCAGATTGAGGTGGGGTTGACTCCTACACACCAAAAATGACCCATGGATACATGTACTAAAGTATCAACAATATCTGAATGCGTTTGGTCCGTTTTCCGTATGTGGTTTTTTTACTTAAAAGCACATCCATTTTAAACAAAAGAAAGACACTTTGAGTGGTACCGGCCACACCAGCCTTCGGATTGAGGATGGGTTGACTCTTACACGTCACATATGACCCATGGACCGTTGTCCTATAGTTTCAACAGAATCCGAATGCGTTTGGTCTGTTTTCTATAATCCAGTTGTTGTTTTCACTTAAAATCCTGTCCATTTCAAATAAAAGTTAGACACTTTGAGTGGTGCCGGCCACACCGCGTCTCAGATTGAGGCAGGGTTGACTCATACACATCACATATGACCCATGGATACATGTCCTAAAGTATCAATAGTATCTGAATTCATTTGGTCCATTTTCCCTATGTGGTTTTTTTTACTTAAAAGCGCATCCATTTCAAAGAAAAGTGACACACTTTGAGTGGTACCGGCCACACTGGCCCTCAGATTGAGGCGGGGTTGACTCGTACACGTCACATATGACCCATGGATCGTTGTCCTATAGTTTAAACAGAATCCGAATGCGTTTGGTCTATTTTCCGTATGCCAGTTGTTGTTTTCACTTAAAATCCTGTCCATTTCCAATAAAAGTTAGACACTTTGAGTGGTTCCAGCCACTACTTCAAAGCACATTTTCCATATCATTTTCCACATGCATAAACATGAAATACATGGATAACTAAGAAAGCTAAGTAAAAAAAAATATAAAAATGAGTATCACAGTACCAAGGAATACTAAAGGTCTAGGTAGTAGACTAATCATACAATAAGAATCAAGTGAAAAAAACAGAATCCGAATGCAACGTCCCTATGAAGCAGAGGAAAACCCCAAAGTGGAAAACCATGTTAAAAAATAAAGAGTTATATAGAATTCAAAAATGTAATGGATCAATCTGCCTCTGATCACCATCACCATCACCACTATCATCATCAGCCTCATCCTCGCCGCCATCTCTGTCCTCTTCGTCGTCCTCATCATCGTCCCCATGCTCATCGTCGGCCTCATCCTCATCCTCGGCATCATCCTCGCCCTCGGCCCCATCCTCGCCCTTGGCCCCATCCTCGCCCTTGTCCACATCCACATCCTCATCCTCTCCCTCTTCCTCTTCAGCATCCTCATCATCACCAGGAATGTCATCATCTCGATCGCCACTAGAGGTGCCTCCTGGTGCATTGGATGATGCACCCATCGACGAAATAAATGTCTGACAAGCCGCACTAGCCTCTAGTGGAAGTGATGAAGATAATGATTTCATCAGTTTCATAAATTCTCTGTCTCTTGTTTGAACTTATACTTCCAACTATATGACCCTTTTATCAGACTGTATTACATGCTCCTTGACCTATTCCAACTCGGTGGTACTAGAATGGATACCTGGAGACGACCAATACCTCGTCGGGACTATATTCTTACCAGGTCGGCAGCATACTCGACCAGAGTGCTCATCTCCCAAAACCTGATATAAATGATCGTGTGGCCCAAAATTGTCAGGCTCCTGGGCATCAAGAGTCTCTAAAGAAGCCTGTAAAAAATATTAATAGATTATTAAATTTCAAATTAGATATTAAACTTTGAAATAAACAAATTAAAACTTACAATCTTCTCTTGGGTCGGTTCATTTACCGCAGTTCCATCTATTTTTCTTCTACTCGAGCAAAACAATTTTGCTCGAGGGATACGTCCTTCAATATTCATTTTGTGCTTCTGTAATGACATTGAAACAATATAAAGTCAAAGTATAATCATATATTAATTATTCAATAAATCACATAATTTATGTAGGATCCACTAAAAAGGGAAAGTCCTAAAGAAAAATTATAAACAACTATATCGTACCTACTGCCTCTCATAATCTGCCATAGTTGTGCACCCCAAAGTGTGGAGGTATTGATTTGAATCAATGTTTTTTTTTGTTTTTTTCAGAAGATTCCTAAATAATGATTAATAATTAATATGATTATATTAATGAAAAATATGAAAACTCTCATTTAAATAACTCAATTGAGATTAATACCTTAAATTTGGCAGTCACCCAATGGGTAATCATTTGGCGATATTGCTCTATCGGGCAGTCATCCATGATAGGTAATGTCTCTAACTCAGTGCCCACTCTATCACACCAGCCAACATACAACTCATGCTTATAAGATCTCCAAATCTCTCCTAGATCTTTTAAACGCGCTGGTCGTGCACCTTCGCCATCAGGGAAGTTAAACCGAAGCTGAAACCAAATTTATTAGTTCATTTAAATTCAAAAATATACTACATTAAATCCAATATATTTTTTACCCATATTTGTGCCCACGCATTATCCTTGACTTCGGGTGGCAGATGTCTCCAAGAGAGAGGGCTGACCAGAATGATATCGGAGTATTTTCTTAGAGTCACCAAAAAACCCCGACATTGCTGCCCAGATTTCTCAATCATTTGTCCATCAACATTGTATTCAACCATCAACTGTGTCTGGCGGTTCCATACCGCACGCAAGCGAGTACGCCCCCTCCCCCGCCTCCTATCTATAGATGAATTTGTTATTAAAGAAAAATAATATCAATACAAGTTATAATAAAAATAAATTTTGGTATAAAAATTTGATAGAGTTATATAAATATACATGTGGTAGTCGGATCAATGGGTGCAGAAGATGAAAGAGTATCCTGTACAGGTGGAGTGTCCCTCAATGTATGCTCCTCAGCCACATACTGTGTCTTAGTAGGAGTCGAAGAAGGTGGAATATAATAGCCCAGAGATAATGAACCAGAAGCAAAAGATAATTGCATAGACGTCTGGCCAGCTGGTAGTGTAAACATCGAAGGTCTAAATATCTCATATGTCCCTGAAGACACACCAAGATCAAAATAGGGCGTAGAAGATACTTCTGTGGTAGTGGGTCATCTAACTCTCACCCCACAGCCCTCGTACCACCGGCCTCAGTACCAGGACCACTAAATGATCGTCCATCTCTGACACCACCCTCCCTCCTACCACCAACCTCTCTACTAGGAGAAATATCAGGCTCCTTGTCAGATATCTGTCATCTAGGGGGTGGATCCTGAAAAAAAGTTTGACAGAAAAGTAAACACATGATATTATAAGTTATTAAAATATTTATATTTGAAATAAAATACTCACAACAGGGATGAGTGGAGGAACACCCATCTGTACCATGCGGCGATTATTATCTATCATCTTTTTCTACCGCCTCCCTTCAATGGGTGTCATTTCCTGCAATGAAAACAAATATGGAAGTAATTAGAAACAGATAACTAATGTGTAACCCAAAAAACAAAATATTTAAAAACCATTATGATAAAAAGAACATAATGAAATAGAAGATTTATGGTGTTATGAAGGTAAGTACTAGGATACACACTCTAAATGATGTAGGTGAAACATGTAGGTGAGAACACAACTGTATGATTCTATATATTTCCCACCACAACTTTGGGTTCACAATCAACTCTGACAATTGAGTTATTGGGGTCATCATAAGTAATAAACGAATTTCTTCCAATTGCAGTAGGGATAGTGTCAACTTCATCATCACCATCATCAAAAACATGTCTGGGATTTACTTCAATAATTACACCGAATTTAGGATGACGATGATCTTTGACATAAAAAACTTGTTTCACCATTGATGCCAATACATATGGTTCATCGGTGGCAAGAGTGCGAGTCATGTCAATAACTCGAAATCCACAATCATCAATAAAGGTGCCTTGCCTCGTCATTGAATCAAACCATTGACATTTCATCATCGTGACTCGACCATGCGAGTAATAATCAAAAATTATTATTTTCTCCATGACACCATAATAAGAAACATTTTCAGAATGAGGTCTAGTGTCCGATGAACTGGCATAACAGTCTGTTGTGGCAGTTAGCATAACACCATTATGCTGTGTTCTCATGTTTCTTGCTCGTTCAGTGATAATAAATTTGTAACCATTTATCAAAAGTGATTTACAAGCACGAACCATGGTATTAGGACCAAAAGCCAAAGCTCTTATTTCCTCAGAAACAGAGTCTGTAGGCAAACTCGATACCTGAAATATAAAAAAATAGTAAACTTAATTAAATATAATTTTTATTTAGTTATTACAGAAATATTTTTACCTTCAATTTCAACCAAGCAGAAAACCCTTTGCTATTCAAAGTCTCCTTCTTTCTCAAAGATAAAGAATGATGATTTCTATATATCAATTCTTTATGTTCCCTGTAGATAAAAATAATAATAGTTTAACAAATTTTTAAATTACAATAGATAAGATAACAGATACATGTACAATTAACTTACTTGATATACTAATCGAACAAATCACAATTGAACAACACTGTGTGATGTGCCATCTCTCGCTCTTCAAGGCTTAATGTTGTCAATGTATATGATCCCAAAATTCCTCCTCTCTGAGGAAGTGATGGAAAAATGGGTTCAATTTGCCCATACTGTTCTTCTTCATTTCTCATTGGTCTGTTTATTCCCGTAGTATGATCAGTCAAATACATTGAGCAGAAATCCATACATTCTTAAGCCAAGTAACTGTTCACAATAGAACCTTCGGGATAATTCATATTCCGAACATATGATTTCAATGTGAACATGTTTCTTTCAGTTGGATATATCCAACGGAAAGCAACAGGTCCTCCAAGAAGTATTTCGGTCGGAAGATGGACAGTCAAATGCAACATGCATGTAAAAAATGATGGAGGGAATATTTTCTCTAACTCACACAAAATTAATGGTGTCTCTGCCAACATTTTTTTCACGAGGGATTTGGACAACCTCTTAGAACAAAGATCTCTAAACAAATAGCAAAACCGAATAACTGAGACTCTAACATTATTGGACAAGAGATGACGGATTGCTATTGGAATCAACTCATGCAAAAGGACGTGATAATCATGAGTCTTCAAAGATTTAAACTTCAACTCTTTTCTGTTGACCCGTTTTGATATATTGCTTGAATAGACATCAGAAACTTTAATAGTCTCTAGCACTTCCAGAAATTGATTTTTTTCAGCAGGAGTCATCACATAAGAAGCACATGGAACTTGCCATTTATTTTCACTGATACAGATAGGATGCAATTCTGGTCTGAGCCCCTAATCTACCAAGTCGCACCGAGATCGTAAATCATATTTTGTCTTCCCCTTGACATTTAGAAGAATCGAAAGAAACATTTCACATATATTCTTTTCAATGTGCATTACGTCTAAGCAATGACATAACAAGTTAGTTGACCAATATGACAACTCAAAGAATATACTCTTCTTCTTCCAATTGTAACAGGTATCATTGGAAACATTTTTCCTCTTTCTAGATTTCATTACACTCTTCCCAAATGAATAACTAAAATCTTTCAATTCATTAAGCACATCAGTTCCAGACATACGCTGAGGTGGATCGTCATTCTCCATGGTATTGTCAAATCTTCGAGGATTGTTCCTATATGGATGGTTCATTGGAAAGAATCGTCGATGTCCCATAAAACTAAAACTACGATGATATTTCAGTCTTCTCGATCGAGTATTCTTCATACAAACAGGACATGAAAATTTTCCTTTTGTGCTCCATCCAGACATCATTTCATAAGCAGGAAAATCATTGATAGTCCACATAAGTGAAACACACATCTGAAATATGTCTTTCGAACATGCATCGTATGTGGGAACACCCACATCCCAAAGAAGTTTCAACTCTTTTATTAAAGGTTGCATGTATACATCTATATCATTGCCGGGATCAGAAGGGCCAGATATCAGTATACTCAAGAAAGTATAAGGCTTTTTCATACACAACCAAGGGGGAAGGTTATAAATGTGTATAAAAACCGGCCATGTGCTGTGCGAAGTAAGAATCTTCCCAAATGGATTAAAACCATCACATGAAAGACCCAGTCTCACATTACGCACGTCGGCTGCAAATTCAGGATATCGAGCATCAAATCTCTGCCATGCAAATCCATCTGCAGGGTGAACCAACTCTTCATTATTCTTTTTTCTCTCGGTGTCATGCCATCACATTTTTACGGATATTTCATCAGACATGAAAATGCTCTGTAATATGGGGATCAATGGAAAGTGCCACATTACTTTTTGTGGAACATGAGATGGTGTTCCATCATCTTTTGGCTTACATCGGGAGGTTCCGCATTTTATACAATCATTTCTTTCAACAGTTTCCTCCAAAAATAAGCTGCAATCATTCGGGCAAGAATGATTTTTTTTGAGAATCCAAGTTCATCAACCAACTTCCATGCCATATAGTGGTTTGAGGGAATATCTGCATCAACTGGAAGTAAGTCCTTCAAGAAGGTAAGAATGTAATCAATTGCAGTATTTGAAATCCCATACATAGTTTTCCCATGAAACAATCATATTAAAAATTCCAACTTTTTCATTTTATCACATTGCCGATATACTGGAGTCATCACATCATCATTCAATTTTTTCACCCTATCAACGTCATCATTTTCATTGGACGCATCATGTGTGCTTGTATCGAAATCTTGTTGGTTGGACATCCTTTCCTTCTCATGATGTTGAATAAATGGAAACCGATCATATATCAAACTCTCCAATTCAGTTCTATCATTTGGATCATCAACATTTTGAGATTCCATTTTATCTCCATTTTGATACCACACATAATAGTTTGTTTGGAAACCATATAGGGCTATATGTTAGCTAACTGCTTCATGGCCCAACCAAGGTCTTCCAACACAATTAAAACATGGGCAGTGTATGCGACCACTATCTGAAGCCTTGTCAAATCCAAAATCTAGAAAGCGTTTCAAATTATTTTGAAAATTGGTTGAAATCCGATCAGTTTCGTACATCCAACTTCTATCCATTCTGTAAAAAAAGCACAATAAGTTATTTCAAAGCAATTCAATAATATTAAAGTTTAATCAAAAAAATATTTACGTAAATGGAAATTGTTTACTCTATACAAAAGCATAACTGACACATTACTCTATATGAGAATCATATTAAGAAATACAACAAAATACAGTGTATATAAGAAAATAAGATACAAAATTTCTAATTCCTATATTCAAGGATTGACCAGTAAGATATTGGAAGTGGATCAAGGAATACATAATCCATAAGGGTCTTGTTGGGAGTATATGAGTTTTATACTTTAACTTCTTCAAGTAGATCAGGATGAGGAGTAGGATGAGGATCATGGGAGTGGTGGGGCTGTCCAAGGGGGGTGTGGCATGTCCAGGGGGTGTGGGGTGTCTAGGGGGTGGTGGGGCCGTCTGGGGGGTCGGAGGTGTCCAGGGGGTGGGGGGCTGTCTAGGGGGGGTCGGGGTGTCCAGGTGGGCGGGCTGTCCATGGGGGTGGTTAGGTTGTCCAAGGGTGTCGGGGTGTATAGGTATATTTATATGAAAAGAATACCCCCACAATAATCATGCAGCCCTGTCATTAGTCTAAACCCCTAGAACACATAAAAGAAGAAAGTATGGACATTTACTAAAATATTTAACACCATACGAATGAAAATACACTCTAAATATAGTTTGAGAGGATATAATGGTGTGTGTGAAAAAATGATATTAAATAAATTTAAATTAATATGGAACAAATGAGGGTTTATAATACACTAAGAGTACCTCAAACAATCCAAAACAACTATAGCACCACATATTCAACTTCATGAAACAGGACTTGGAAATCTTACCTACGTCTTTACTGATGACCAACTAATTGGAACACTCTATTTATGGTTCTTGAACACAAGGAACAAACAATGTTTGGTCTCTACCAACTCAATCACCCCCTTGTAGATCATAATATCGTTTCCCCTTATACTAAAATGGTCTCACTGGAAGCCACTATTAATACCGGACCTAAACCATTCATTCTCCATAAAACAATGATCAAAGAACCATTAGAGGTATCTCTCATATAACCACAACCATTTTTATCTATGATGTAATGAAATTCACAAGAATAACTTTTATTCAATAACCTTTTGGTATATAATGTGCATCAACAATGGTTAAATTATATGGTTCATCACATTCCAATTTATTAATCACCCATTCATGATAAAAATTTAACATTGACTTTCATTTAATTACAACCATCATATTTCATTTAATTCTTAATAAGCATAGAAGCATGGAAATTGGAATCTAATAACTTTAATTAGTCCCCAAAACTTTTTAATAAATTTAACATGAAAAATAAAACACTTTGAAATCTAAATAATCACTATGAAGTAAAATGATCTTGGAATTATATTGCACAAGTAAAAACACTCAACGATGGAATATATGAAAAGAATATTAATATAAATTATTAAAACAAGATAATAAAGTAACAATTAATGTTAAAACTAAACATGTGATTAAATTTTATAACATATAATAAAAATTTCTTGGTAATGAAACATGAAAGGAACATCAAAAAATTAGACAACTGTCTAATGCAATCTATATGGGTAGGAATATGCATGGAATGTAAATAAAGAATGGAAACATAAATTGGGCTGGAATAGAAATTCGACTGGAATATGAGAATAGAAATTGGTCTCATCCCACATCAAAATCGAAACTAAAAACTAAGAAAATTATCACTCATGACTAACCATGCCACTATAAAAAACCTAGAGTGTATGATTTTTCTCTCTAATCTCAACAACATCATCACACATTCTTACCATGATGTGAATCATGTGTAATATGAATGATATTAACACAAAATTCCCAGAAATACCAAGCCTTCTAAAAACTGAAAATTTATGGATGATATTAACACACAATTCATTTTGAATCAAATTTGACTCACTTTACTACTTATCCCAATAGACCAAACTCATACTATAATCACTATATGTGTGCCACTATCAAAGCTCAACACACGCACCCAAATCAAACAGAAAACAAAATTCATAAAAACCCAAATATAAAGAAAAAACCAAAACAATAGATGTAGATAATTAAAATAAAAGTATCACTTACAGGAAATGTAGAACTAAGAAATTTTGAAGATGGGTCGGAATGAAGGATTTTTGCAGTAGTGTAAATAGAATCCCAATTCACCTCTTCACCCAATTGAAAACAGAAAATCAAAATAGAAGACATAAAATCAAAATAGAAGATACATAACATTAAAATGAAAGTATAAATTACAGATTACAAATGAGAATCTAATAAATTTTGAAGATGGAATGATTTGGACAGTAGGGTAAAGAGAATCCCACTTCTCTGCTTCGGTTTAGGGCTCCAGTCGTGCGGAATGGGGGAGCCCGAGGTTCTATCTATTTCTAGGAAATCTTTGCCAACGGTTTGTAAAAACCGTTGGGAATGAAATATTTTACCAACGGTTTTAAAAAACCGTTGGTAAAGCCCTTCAAAAACTCACTTTTACCAACGGTTTTACAAAACCGTTGGTATATCTTAATCAAAAACAATCTTTACCAACGGTTTTTCAAAAACTGTTGGTATATCTTCACCACCACATACCTTTAACAATGGTTTTTGATAAACCGTTGGTATATGCATGGTATACTAATATACACCAACGGTTTAAGAAAACCGTTGGTATATATCCGTTGGGAAACCCTATATTTCCAGTAGTGGACCTCAACCGGGGCGTGGTCGGGGAGGTGGCCGATAGCCAAGGGGTAGAGGATCTGGTCGTAGACAGTTACACGCCCGAGAGGCAGTAGTTCCAGCAGGGCCGGAGGTTGTTCGAGGTACGATCAGTTTTTTAGTACCCTTTCTTATGACTTGTTCGATACCGGAGCTTCGCACACCTTTGTTGCACCCAGTCTAGCCCGTGCTTTGGGTCTAGATGCCGAGAGACTCCCAGTTCCCCTGGTGTTGAGAACACCTATCAGGGGTTAGACTAACTTGTTGTTTGTTTGTCGGGGATGCATACTGATGATAGGGCCACATCAGTCAGTTAGGGATCTTCTTCTTCTATAGATACAACCATACGATGTCATCCTAGGAATCGACTAGCTATTCTTTGTGTGTGCCGTCATCGAATACTTCTGGAGAAGGGTCGTGTTCTCAGACTTGGGTGGTCGGCTTGTTGTTTTCACTGGCGAGCGGAGCAGTCAGAAGGGTGACAGGCGAGAGGAACCCCTCCTCTCCTTGTTAGCTGAGCTGTCAGTAGGGTCAGTAGATGCTAAAATGGTGGAAGTGCCAGAGATCGTCCATGGGTTTATGGACGTCTTCCCTGAGGAGTTGATGACTCTACCCCCTCGACCTAATATCGAGTTCGGGATAGACCTTCAGCCTGGAACTCGTCTGATCTCGATGGATCCTTACCGGATGTCACCTTCAGAGCTGCGGGAGTTGCGGATTTAAATTGACGATCTGATGAAGAGGGGTTATGTTCGGCCGAGTGCGTCACTGTGGGGTGCTCCAGTCTTGTTCTCAAAGAAGGAATATGGTGGTCTCAGGTTGTGCATAGACTAAAGGAGGATGAATCAGGTGAAAATCAAGAATCACTACCCTCTTCTGAGGTTAGACGATCTTTTTGACCAGTTGAAAGGGGCAGGATGGTTCTCGAAGATCAACCTGCAGTCTGAGTATCACCAGCTCAGAGTGAAGGAGGGAAACATCCTAAAGACGGTGTTCAGATTCATATATGGACACTTCGAGTTCATGGTTATGCCCTTTGGCGTTATGAACGCCCCAACTGTGTTCGTGGGGATTATGAACTCCATATTTTGGGAGTACTTGGATTGGTTCGTGGTTGTGTTCATCAACGATATCCTTGTCTATTCGAGGTCAGAAGAGGACCATCCAGAGCACCTGAGGGCAGTTTTAGAGGTCCTACGACATCATCATCACCGTGGAAAGTTGTCTAAATGAAAATTCTGGACATGTGAAGTGTACTTCCTCGGGCACGTGGTGTCCGAGCAGGGAGTAGCGGTGGACCCGTCAAAGGTTGAGGGTGTTGTTTCTTGGGCAGCACCCAAGAATGTGGCAGAGGTCCATAGATTCCTCGAGCTGGAAGGTTACTTTCGGAGGTTCGTACCCAACTTCTACCGAGTAGCAGACCCTTTGACAGCCCTGACCAAGAAAGACCAAGTTTTCGTGTGGAGTGAGCAGTGTGAGTCAGTCTTCAGCTATATAAAGGGGAAGTTGGTTACAACCCTAGTGCTAAGATTACCAGAAGAAGGGGCAGCCTATGTGGTGTTTTGTGATGCTTCAGGATAGGGCCTGGGATGTGTGTTGATGCAGCGACAAGGGGTGATCTCTTATGGGTCTAGGCAGCTATGCCCTCATGAGCGTAATTACGCCACCCATGACCTGGAGCTTGCAACGGTCATTTTTTGCGCTAAAGTTATGGCGACACTACCTCATCGGAGAATGATTTGTGGTCTTCACAGGTCACAAAAGCTTGAGGTATATCTTCTCCCAGTGGGACCTAAACTTTCAACATCGGAGATGGGTGGAGTTCCTCCAAGATTACGACTTCGAGATCTCTTATATTGAGGGAAAGGACAATGTAGTGGCCGATACCTTGAGCAGGAGGATGCAGAAGGATGCGGTCCGAGAGTCGGCGGATGCCTGGAAAACGATGAAGGAGTTGGATGCCTTACACCTGGATGCGAAGATGGATAGTGGTAGAGGTTGCCTATATCAGATGACAGTGCAGTCATCTCTGTTTCTACAAGTGGAGGAGTCTTAGTGGGGAGACCCGGAGTGCGAAGTGATGCGTAACCGAGTTGACCATGGCAATGCTCTGGAAGGATGGACCAAGGATGGTCAGAACCGGATGCTTTTCCCGAGAAGGTTGTTTGTTCTGGAGGCGATGTGTGGCAAGTGTAACAGCCCAAGATTTTATAAAAAAATATTCTTTTAATTTTATTAATGTCTTGTGTTGTACGCTACACCAAAAGGAGAACACACATCCTTGACTTGACTTGCATTACACGCAATCGCGACCTTCCTCGATAGCGTGTGTAGTACGCAATACCGAGTTTCACTAAACAACGATATGCTATAAAAATATTATTAAAACTAGTCGTTATGAATAGTAATAACCACTTTTTGAAATCCAGTAAATCTTATTTTTCAAAATGAACTTTATTTTTGGATTCGGAGTATCGAATTTAGCCTAAGGTGAAATTTTGGTACTTTTCGGATAACTTTCATATTCTGATGAATAGTGAAAATTACTAAATTATAATTAAAAACAACTTTTTTAATCGAAATAATTAATAGTGATAAATCATTAATTTGAGTGGTTTTAAAGTATATTTAGAATATATTTTTACAATTTAATACAATGTTGGTCATTGGATGTAGTTTCACATTTAAACTAGACATAAACAAGTGTCAATCTTTTGATAGATATTGTTTCTTAAAAACACGCTATTTGTTTTAACAGCGGGATTTAATTATAAAATTAATTAATGCAACTTTTATGTTATGAATTTGGTAAAATAGACTTCATTTTTGAATTCGGAATATGAAATATAGCTTGGGATGAAATTTTGGCATTGTTCTGAAAAACATCAATTTTTGATGAATAGTGAAACTACTAAGTGGTAGGTTAAAAACTGAATTTTGCATAAAACTTAATTTTACCGCTTCTGTGAATGGAATTTCGAAAATCCGAGAGACACGGTTAATATCAAGGACTAAAATGTGGTTCAATGAGATGAAAATAATTTTTTGGTGAATAGTAACTTTTTACCTTTTTTACCACGGTTAATAGTAAATAGGGTAACTAAGGGTAAATATGATATTAATATTACCCTAACACATGTCCTAATTCTATTGGACAAGTGTAATTCGACCAAAAACAAACTTAGGAATAAAATATGACCATTTAGGCCCACTTGGATTAGATTAGGACATTTATTATTAATTTATTTAAAGAAGGGTTAAAATAGTTAAAATCAAAGTTTAATAAGTAAATCATTTTTAATATGGGGTTATACATAAGATAAATTAGATTGTAAATATTCATTAGAAAGCTAAAACGATTTCCTACATGATGGTATTTTATTTGTAATTTTTAGACATCAAATAATTTAATTTATTTATGACACAACGATGATGCAGTAATTATCTTATTAATGAAATATTGACATAATTGATAATATAAATACCAAAATAAATGTAATTTAAGACTTTTTATGAATTCCACTAATTTTATAGGTTACTATGATATATTAATGTTGATTTAATCAACTTGGTTTGAACATTTAATTCTGTTATGACTTTCACAAAAATCATATATCAAATAGTGTCAAAATTGACACAAAATAGTTTTTAAATCAAATATTATATTACTAATTGTTATTTTATTCCTAAAAATCTAAGGTTCGGCCAAATGACTTAGATAATGATATATATATTAATAATAAACAATTTGGGGTTCTTTTGGCATGTTATAGTAAGTGTATTAACCATATAGTGAAAGAAAACAAAAAGACACGGTAAAAGTTAAATTATTTAACATAGAGTTAAATCTAATTGATAAGGTTTAAAATAATATCCAAACATGTCTAAATTTGATTGGTTGATGAGATTACAACCCTATCTTATCTAATATTCGAATATGAGTCATTTTTGGAGGTTTTTAAGTGGGTTTAGATTTATTATAAATTAATATTTTTAAGAATTCCTAAGGTGCCCCTCTCCTCCCCTATAAAAGGACACCTCCTCCCCTTCCTCCTCACACCAATTTGAGCACTCAAGCTCGGCCAACCCCTGCCAAAATCTCTTCTACACTTCCCTAGCAACATCCTAGAGGTTCTGGTCTTCCTCAAAGACCAATTCAAGTGCCCTAAGAGGAGGTCTCAAAGAGGCACTTCAAAGAAGAGGTAATTACCGTTACCAATTCTTTCATCTTTATTTCTTCTTCCACTTCTTCTTCTTAGGTTGTTTCATTATGAAGTAATAACATCAGTATCACTCATATACTGATATGTTATTATAAGTATGAAACAACCCTATTTCACCATCTATCCATCCTACGGAAAAAGAAATCACCGCGCGTGCGTACGTACGGAATACCGTCTCCACGCCGTGGTGTAATCTATTTTCCACCACCACCTTACATGGATGGGTATAATGGTGTAAATAATAACTATACATAGTTATTACAACATCATATTGATTCTGATATATTGTATAATCCACTTCAACTCAGTTCAATATTTATGGAAATGATATCATCGTTCGTGCGTACGTACGGACTACCGTCTCCACGACGCGATGAGATTCATTCTCCATGTTAACCATTTAAGAATGATTATAATGTATATATAAGAAATAATAATGAAATATATGACATTATAAAGCTACTGGATTTATGTATATATACATATGTATGTCATCTACTTACTTCCATTTCAAGACAATAAGGAAAGTAAAACTGCGTTCATGCGTACGTACGGACTACCGTCTCCATGAACGGTGTTTTTCATTTTACTTATCTATCTATTATATATATATATATACTGAATATATATGATATATAAATCATATTTTATATTCTGGAAGTAAGTAAATCATGATATAAGTAATAATGATATCAAGAACAACAAGTCAAAACACCTAAGATAAATGAAACGATTTTACCCAAAACGCTTCTTTAACATGGAATTTACAAAAGAACGGGTAATATAATGTTATAAGTGAACCATATATGATATCATAACAATGAATATGATTCTGGAATAAGTCAATAACATGATTTAAATCATTATACAGGAGGTTCGGACACTTACAAAGCAAGTCAGACCTAAGGTAAGGGAAATATCACAATCTCATTTTTATCCGAGATTGTTTATTCGTAAGTATTTACTGGGGTGTATTTTATCATCCACATCCATGTTCCTTCAATATGTAATATTGTTTCCATCCACTTAAAATAGTTTAAATCCAATTTTACTCTTCGGTGAGTTTTTAGTAAAGAATATGAAAGGAATCTTTTGTCTCTTTTTCATACGAGGTACTTTTGGACTTTTCCGACAAAAGTACGAAGAATGTTTTTTTTAACTTAAACGGAATGAACGGATTTTTACGGTTTTATAAAGCCTTATTTTCATGAAGCTTACTCCAAAAGATTTCATGACTATTTTTAATAAAATCTCTTTCTTTTAAAATTGCATGATGTTTTGTGAAAAGAAATTGATTTTGAAGAAGAAATGATATTTTCCTCAAGAATTCATTTCAAGTGTTTTATCAAAATTATTTTACATCTAAGATAATAAAGGGTTCTGTTTCTATCCATATTTTTACATTGATTTGACTATGTTGTGATGGAATTATGTTTATGAATTCCTTTATCTTATATGAATGGTTTTATGATGTCATGTTGTTTTAAGAATCCCATTTTTAATACATGGGTTATGAAATGATGTATGATTTATGATTTTGTGGCACACATAAGAAAGGATTCATTAAGAGATGGGTGGGACCTATATCTCCCTCCAATGCATTGGGTAAAGATTTTATATCTCATGAGATAGACATGGCTGGAATGGTAGGTTATACCGGTTCAGTGAAACAGGACTGAAACGAGGATTACTCGATTCAGAAAGGGACTTTGTCCACTAAGATAGTCTTGGCAATGAGTCTTGACTAACAAGAAATGATTCTCTATGATTATGTGTGTATGCCACAATGAGTAATGTTTTAAGTTATGATTTCATTTTCACTTCTATGATTTATCCCATGTTATGATATTATGAGCTCTTTTGCAGGTTATGATTTCCAAAAGCTATGTTCTTATGTATATGATGTGATTGATATTTCTTTTGTTTACCCTTACTGAGCATTTGAGCTCACCCTTTTATGTTTTCTTTTCCCCAGGATATAAAGAAAGGTTTTTAGGTAAAAAAAAAAAGAAGATCTTTATGGGAGATATTGAAGATCTTTCACCACGATTAGAAGAATACGTTCCGAGTTTCCAAAGACACTAAACTATTACGATCCTTGTGTGTGTGTTTTTGTTATGTACTATGTATTCCGCAAATGTAATGTAATGTCCATGTACGTCAGGCTTCGGGTCTCTACAGTTGGTATCAGAGGAAAGGTTTAGTCAACCTTTGGAAACTAGGACGCGAAAACGTTAGTAAGATCCCTAGAGATATTTCTAAGGTATGTCTAGGGATGCCCCTAAGGATAAGTATACGTATAGGATATAGTTCTAGAACTATGGTAACGATATTAGATTAAACCAAAGATGATAGATATTTAAGTTACTCCCCCTTTATTACGATTTTTGCATCTAACACTATTCTGTTTGGGTTTTAGAAAATGGCTGGAAACAAGATGATTCACAATAATGGAGGATATGATGGACAATGGAATGATATTCTTCATGAGCAACCAAATGAAATGGTATTTGGATGTCCAAACATCATTATTTTGCCAAATCAGCAATCTCACAATATGATCAATAAAGTAAAATTTGGTAAGTTTCCTGATTCGACTAATAAGAGAAAGATGGAGTTCCATGATGATCATAGAGGAAAGAAAGTTCAATTTCCCCTATGTAAATCATGTGGGAAGAGGTATCAAGGAGAATGTTTCAAGGGAACTGGAAGATGCTTTGGGTGTGGAAAAGAAGGACACAAATCAAGTAAGTGCAAAGGAAAAGGGTCGGTTAACACCATGGATGAGGATAATGGTATTGCTACGACATCAAAAATGGTTAAGTGTTTTAAATGTGGAATGTATGGGCATTATGCAAACAAATGCCCTAAGGGAAAGACTCATGAAGAGAATCAGTATGGTCATATGGATAGTATTTATGTGGATGATGATGAAGAGACTACAAATGATATGTGAGATGAAAGAATTGTTGAAGCTCGGTCAATGGTTTAAGAATGTTGTGGAATGATTACATGTTTATCATGTGTAATGTTGTATAAGAAATCTCATGGTACTATGGAATAAAGAGACATATGAGGATTGTTACACTGTTTTCTTTCCTTGAGTTAGGAAAGTGTATGATTAATGGTACCACTATCCATGAAAGGTTATTCAGATATTTTTGGAATGTAGATGATATGCGCATAATGAAGGGATAAGGAGAAAATTAAATGTTTGATAGTATTCATGAGCTCATGATTGATATAAGGACTAAGTGATATCATGGTTTGAGTATATAGAATTTTGAGGATTTTGGTATGTGGAAAGTGTTAACTTTTAACTACACTCATGTTTTCACTAAGGTATTCAAGAGAATACACGATTAAGGACTTTGAATGTTTGGAATGTGACCAACAAGACATATCTTATGATATGTGGGGATCAACGACAGTATTAAATCTCTGGTACTCGTTGTCACTATATTATGAGAGTGGACTGCAGTATTATGTATAAGCCTAAAGATTAGACTGGATTATGTTGGACATAAGTTAGTATTGTTTAAGGATAGAAGATTTTCGATATTATTGATGGGATGTTATAGTAACGTAGTTTTAGAAAAAGGACAACCTGCAGGACGGGCGACAACCCATCGCTTCGGACAAGGCTGTAGGAATCGAACCCACAACCGAAGTGCGACTGGCCTTTATCGCCTACCACTGACCTACAGGAAGTCCTTGTTTAGTAGAAACTAGTGTTATTATATTAAGCAGTATGATATATGAAGTATAAGTCCATTTTAGGAACCATATGTGATTAATCTCACTATAGAATGACTTATGTATATTTAATAACTTTTTCTAACCTTTTGTTTGAGACAGATGGAATGACCCATCATTCTATCACATAATTTGCTAACACTTCACAAATAACAAATTCAACTTCATTTATTTAATAGATGAAGTAGAAATTGTTCAAGGCACGAACAAAAGTAAGATTGTACCAAAATAAAGTAAGTATTTATTTTAAGCAAATTTTCAACTTTAGGGAAATGATCTTGAAAACCAAAAATGTTGTCCTAGTGATCTTATACCTGATGAATCAGATGGTACCTTATATCATCACAAATCTATGGATTTGTGATTACTGTCTTTTCCATAGCCATGTTCACTACCACTCTCCATCAGAACATGATGGTTAGATTTCTCTTCCATATCCATATTTTCACCTATGTGGAAACCCAGTGATTAGTTTATTTGGGTAATCGTTACATTTCATACTTTAGTTTTTAAAGCCAAGTTTTGGTATTCCCTTTTACGATGTGGGTTTCTATTAAAGAAACTTTCAAATAGTAAACCATTTATAACCCTGACGAATTTCGAGGGCGAAATTCATTTTAAGGGGGGTAGAATGTAACAGCCCAAGATTTTATAAAAAAATATTCTTTTAATTTTATTAATGTCTTGTGTTGTACGCTACACCAAAAGGAGAACACACATCCTTGACTTGACTTGCATTACACGCAATCGCGACCTTCCTCGATAGCGTGTGTAGTACGCAATACCGAGTTTCACTAAACAACGATATGCTATAAAAATATTATTAAAACTAGTCGTTATGAATAGTAATAACCACTTTTTGAAATCCAGTAAATCTTATTTTTCAAAATGAACTTTATTTTTGGATTCGGAGTATCGAATTTAGCCTAAGGTGAAATTTTGGTACTTTTCGGATAACTTTCATATTCTGATGAATAGTGAAAATTACTAAATTATAATTAAAAACAACTTTTTTAATCGAAATAATTAATAGTGATAAATCATTAATTTGAGTGGTTTTAAAGTATATTTAGAATATATTTTTACAATTTAATACAATGTTGGTCATTGGATGTAGTTTCACATTTAAACTAGACATAAACAAGTGTCAATCTTTTGATAGATATTGTTTCTTAAAAACACGCTATTTGTTTTAACAGCGGGATTTAATTATAAAATTAATTAATGCAACTTTTATGTTATGAATTTGGTAAAATAGACTTCATTTTTGAATTCGGAATATGAAATATAGCTTGGGATGAAATTTTGGCATTGTTCTGAAAAACATCAATTTTTGATGAATAGTGAAACTACTAAGTGGTAGGTTAAAAACTGAATTTTGCATAAAACTTAATTTTACCGCTTCTGTGAATGGAATTTCGAAAATCCGAGAGACACGGTTAATATCAAGGACTAAAATGTGGTTCAATGAGATGAAAATAATTTTTTGGTGAATAGTAACTTTTTACCTTTTTTACCACGGTTAATAGTAAATAGGGTAACTAAGGGTAAATATGATATTAATATTACCCTAACACATGTCCTAATTCTATTGGACAAGTGTAATTCGACCAAAAACAAACTTAGGAATAAAATATGACCATTTAGGCCCACTTGGATTAGATTAGGACATTTATTATTAATTTATTTAAAGAAGGGTTAAAATAGTTAAAATCAAAGTTTAATAAGTAAATCATTTTTAATATGGGGTTATACATAAGATAAATTAGATTGTAAATATTCATTAGAAAGCTAAAACGATTTCCTACATGATGGTATTTTATTTGTAATTTTTAGACATCAAATAATTTAATTTATTTATGACACAACGATGATGCAGTAATTATCTTATTAATGAAATATTGACATAATTGATAATATAAATACCAAAATAAATGTAATTTAAGACTTTTTATGAATTCAACTAATTTTCTAGGTTACTATGATATATTAATGTTGATTTAATCAACTTGGTTCGAACATTTAATTCTGTTATGACTTTCACAAAAATCATATATCAAATAGTGTCAAAATTGACACAAAATAGTTTTTAAATCAAATATTATATTACTAATTGTTATTTTATTCCTAAAAATCTAAGGTTCGGCCAAATGACTTAGATAATGATATATATATTAATAATAAACAATTTGGGGTTCGTTTGGCATGTTATAGTAAGTGTATTAACCATATAGTGAAAGAAAACAAAAAGACACGGTAAAAGTTAAATTATTTAACTTAGAGTTAAATCTAATTGATAAGGTTTAAAATAATATCCAAACATGTCTAAATTTGATTGGTTGATGAGATTACAACCCTATCTTATCTAATCTTCGAATATGAGTCATTTTTGGAGGTTTTTAAGTGGGGTTAGATTTATTATAAATTAATATTTTTAAGAATTCCTAAGGTGCCCCTCTCCTCCCCTATAAAAGGACACCTCCTCCCCTTCCTCCTCACACCAATTTGAGCACTCAAGCTCGGCCAACCCCTGCCAAAATCTCTTCTAAACTTCCCTAGCAACATCCTAGAGGTTCTGGTCTTCCTCAAAGACCAATACAAGTGCCCTAAGAGGAGGTCTCAAAGAGGCACTTCAAAGAAGAGGTAATTACCGTTACCAATTCTTTCATCTTTATTTCTTCTTCCACTTCTTCTTCTTAGGTTGTTTCATTATGAAGTAATAACATCAGTATCACTCATATACTGATATGTTATTATAAGTATGAAACAACCCTATTTCACCATCTATCCATCCTACGGAAAAAGAAATCACCGCGCGTGCGTACGTACGGAATACCGTCTCCACGCCGTGGTGTAATCTATTTTCCACCACCACCTTACATGGATGGGTATAATGGTGTAAATAATAACTATACATAGTTATTACAACATCATATTGATTCTGATATATTGTATAATCCACTTCAACTCAGTTCAATATTTATGGAAATGATATCATCGTTCGTGCGTACGTACGGACTACCGTCTCCACGACGCGATGAGATTCATTCTCCATGTTAACCATTTAAGAATGATTATAATGTATATATAAGAAATAATAATGAAATATATGACATTATAAAGCTACTGGATTTATGTATATATACATATGTATGTCATCTACTTACTTCCATTTCAAGACAATAAGGAAAGTAAAACTGCGTTCATGCGTACGTACGGACTACCGTCTCCATGAACGGTGTTTTTCATTTTACTTATCTATCTATTATATATATATATATACTGAATATATATGATATATAAATCATATTTTATATTCTGGAAGTAAGTAAATCATGATATAAGTAATAATGATATCAAGAACAACAAGTCAAAACACCTAAGATAAATGAAACGATTTTACCCAAAACGCTTCTTTAACATGGAATTTACAAAAGAACGGGTAATATAATGTTATAAGTGAACCATATATGATATCATAACAATGAATATGATTCTGGAATAAGTCAATAACATGATTTAAATCATTATACAGGAGGTTCGGACACTTACAAAGCAAGTCAGACCTAAGGTAAGGGAAATATCACAATCTCATTTTTATCCGAGATTGTTTATTCGTAAGTATTTACTGGGGTGTATTTTATCATCCACATCCATGTTCCTTCAATATGTAATATTGTTTCCATCCACTTAAAATAGTTTAAATCCAATTTTACTCTTCGGTGAGTTTTTAGTAAAGAATATGAAAGGAATCTTTTGTCTCTTTTTCATACGAGGTACTTTTGGACTTTTCCGACAAAAGTACGAAGAATGTTTTTTTTAACTTAAACGGAATGAACGGATTTTTACGGTTTTATAAAGCCTTATTTTCATGAAGCTTACTCCAAAAGATTTCATGACTATTTTTAATAAAATCTCTTTCTTTTAAAATTGCATGATGTTTTGTGAAAAGAAATTGATTTTGAAGAAGAAAGGATATTTTCCTCAAGAATTCATTTCAAGTGTTTTATCAAAATTATTTTACATCTAAGATAATAAAGGGTTCTGTTTCTATCCATATTTTTACATTGATTTGACTATGTTGTGATGGAATTATGTTTATGAATTCCTTTATCTTATATGAATGGTTTTATGATGTCATGTTGTTTTAAGAATCCCATTTTTAATACATGGGTTATGAAATGATGTATGATTTATGATTTTGTGGCACACATAAGAAAGGATTCATTAAGAGATGGGTGGGACCTATATCTCCCTCCAATGCATTGGGTAAAGATTTTATATCTCATGAGATAGACATGGCTGGAATGGTAGGTTATACCGGTTCAGTGAAACAGGACTGAAACGAGGATTACTCGATTCAGAAAGGGACTTTGTCCACTAAGATAGTCTTGGCAATGAGTCTTGACTAACAAGAAATGATTCTCTATGATTATGTGTGTATGCCACAATGAGTAATGTTTTAAGTTATGATTTCATTTTCACTTCTATGATTTATCCCATGTTATGATATTATGAGCTCTTTTGCAGGTTATGATTTCCAAAAGCTATGTTCTTATGTATATGATGTGATTGATATTTCTTTTGTTTACCCTTAATGAGCATTTGAGCTCACCCTTTTATGTTTTCTTTTCCCCAGGATATAAAGAAAGGTTTTTAGGTAAAAAAAAAAAAAGAAGATCTTTATGGGAGATATTGAAGATCTTTCACCACGATTAGAAGAATACGTTCCGAGTTTCCAAAGACACTAAACTATTACGATCCTTGTGTGTGTGTTTTTGTTATGTACTATGTATTCCGCAAATGTAATGTAATGTCCATGTACGTCAGGCTTCGGGTCTCTACAGCAAGGTTCTTAGTGAGTTCAACAAATCAGCCCTGGAGGTACACCCAAGAGTTTCCAAGATGTACCAGGGATTGAAGAGGCCGTTTTGGTGGCCCGAAGTTAAGTGGGCGGTGGAAGAGTTTGTGGCCAGGTGCTTAGTGTGTCAGCAAGTGAAGGCTGAACACTGAGTTCCAGGCGGCCTACTGTAGCCTCCAGATGTCCTTGAGTGGAAGTGGGATGACATATTGATGGATTTACTCACGGGACTACCAAAGGTACAAGGGGGATACGACGCCATATAGGTGGTAGTGGATAGGTTGATGAAATCGGCTCACTTTTTGGCTATCTGGGAGTCGAGTGCAGTGGATGCTTTGGCGCGAAGGTACGTGGATGAGGTGGTGCGGTTGCATGGGTTTCCGAGGTCTATAGTCTCAGATAGGGATGCACAGTTTACCTCACGAGTCTGGAGAGGATTGCAACATGATTTTGGCACCCAGCTGTATCTTAGAACTACTTTCCATCCCGAGACAGATGGACAGACAGAGCGCACCATCCAGACCTTGGAGGATGTGCTGCGGCCATGTGTTCTGGACTCAGGGGGATCATGGGTGCGATACTTTCCTCTGGTATATTTTTCCTAAAATAATAGCTACCACTCTACCATCGGTATGGCCCTGTTTGAATCTTTGTTTGGGAGTCCATGCCGTTCACCCGTGTGTTGGACCAAAGTAGGAGAGGCAGACATCCTTGGCCGGGAAGTGGTGCAGAGCATGACAGTGAAGGTTCAGCTCATACGAGAAAGGATGAAGGTGGCCCAGGACCGACAAAAGTTGTATGATGATACCAGAAGGATGGCCCTTGGAGTTTGAGGTTGGAGACCACGTGTTGTTGAAGGTCTCCCCTCGGCGTGGGCAGCGGAGGTTCAGCAAGGGGAGTAAGCTTTCTTCCAGGTTCATCGGACCATTCCAAGTGTTGTGGCGGGTCAGCAAAGTGGCTTATCAGATAGCGTTACCACCACAGCTACTAAGGATACAAGATGTCTTCCATGTGTCCCACCTCCGTCGGTATCTGCACGATGATTCAAACGTCCTTGATTGGGGTGAGCTGGACATCGAGGATGACATGGCTTTTGTGGAGAGACCAGTGATGATCGAGGATCGCAAGGAGAAGGTGCTTCGTGGGGGAACCATTCCCTTGGTTTGTGTGTTGTGGAGACATGGTGGGATTAGGGAGAGTATGTGGGAGAGAGAAGCACAGATGCGTACCCAGTACCCAGAGTTGTTTGGAGTTTTGTTCTTTGTTGTACCTGTTGTGGTAGAACGTTTTGTCTTTTTGGATATGAAATGTATTGGTTTTCTTTCCTCTGAATGTGTGTGAAAATCCCTGGCTATGGGGGAGGAGAGAGCCTGACCCCTAATGAAGACGCATTAAGGTGGATGCGATTAAACTCGTGTGGGTGAGTCAGTGCCGCCCAAAGAAGATAATATCTTGACATGGGGGAGGAGACTCCCCAACCCACATGCCTGGGAAGTTTGGCATGCTATGATGGAAGTGTTTTTAGTTAGCATGGTTTCACTCCTAAGAGGTATCTTTCGAGGTGGTTGTCCGGACCCTCTCTTTCCTTCTCCTTTTTTTTGATTCTCGGGAACGAGAATCGTTTAAGATGTATCTGATGTAATGGCCTGGGTTTTTGTGGTCCATTACTTTGTGAAAATCTCATGTTGGGTTTTCTGGTCTGGGAATCTCGGTGAAGATTGGAATAACAGTAGGCCTACCGGTAGCCTTAGGCTACCGGTATCAGGCATACCAGTAGCTCGGTCCACCGGTAGCTGCTGCTACCGGTGGCTCTGTCTACCGGTAGCTTGGTCTACCGGTAGCTGCAGCCTACCGGTAGCTCGTCCTACCAGTACCTGTAGCCTACCGGTAGCTGCACCCTACTGGTAGCACGAACTACCGGTAGCTGAAGCCTACCGGTAGCTCAACTACCGGTAGCTGTCACCCGCCAGTAGGTCTCAGCTACCGGTGGCTCTGGCCTACCACGCGGGTTCTTTCCAGTAGCGCTTCTTTTTGCGCAAATTGGGTTTTAAACAATATTTTAACCCTTTTATGCTCGTTTTAAAAGCCCGGTAACGCCCTAATGTTTTAATTAAATATTAATGAAATAACCTGGTGTGTGCATCAGTTTAAACCACTCGAACCCTTTAATGACATGTGGGGCCGCGTGGTCAACCCACGACCCCCGCTCATGTGGTTTAGCATTCTTATCTCAACCATCCGTGGCCCTTTTAACTAAAGGGTTCGCCTTGGGTTTATTCTTTTCTCGATCACCCTCAGTGAGTAATTTCATCCAGACGAGCTGATTTTTGTGCATCGGGAGAGCCGCATCGTTATGCGTAAAGTTCTGTGCCCGGTCTAAGCGTCGATCGTCGATCAGCAAGTAGGGAATTTCCCCTTCGTCTCTCTCTTTTGTGTATCATGCGGGGTGGGCGTGCTTTTGATTCTGTACAATTGGATAAACCAGACCTAAATAAATATAATGAACGGATTCTATAAAGAATGAAGGGGGGGGGGGGCTATGATCGTTGATGTTGTTTATATTATGATCATTTTTCTGATTTGTGTTGGCTTACGCCTTCTGAAAATCGAGGCCGTTGGTGGTCGTTGTCTGTGCACTAATGAACCCCTCATGGTGTTTTAAATGGTTTGTTTTGTAATTGTAAACTTCTGCTGTGAAAACTAAATTGGTTAATTACGTATACCCGACTGGATAAATTGAATGCACCAGGATCAATCCCTTATGTTATATCCCCGGTCAAGACACATAATTTAAATCATGATGTGTGTTAAATCTAATAAATCTGAAAATACAGGCATGGCCCTGCTTTGTGCCGGTGGTAGTGGTTTGGTTGTTTCCTTTTACGGGCTGATTGCTGGAGATGTGGGAGGGGATGGGATCCCTTGTTTTTATACTCTTGGTGGTTGTGGAATTGGGGATGGGATCCCCTATTGTTATAGATTCAGTGTTTGAGAGTTTATGACCGGGTGGTTACCTTGTTTATATCACGAATTGGGGTGGGATCCTCTGTTGTTGTGAATCCCTTTTTGCTGCGGGATATTGGGCATGGGGTTGTAACTTAGGGTTCTCTTTAGTTGATGCATCTTTACAAGAGAACCGGGTGTGGGTGTTATGGTTGATGCTTGACCGTTTACTTTCCTGGACTTGTGCCTATGTTTTCTAGTTTCCCAAGTAAGTTCAGAACTTAATTAAATATTGCTACTGAACATAAAAACAAGGATGGGGTAAATGGGTTTTGGTTTGGGGTGAGTTGTGACTTGGACGTAGTAATGTTTGTGCTCTTTAGGAGGGCTAAAGAAAAACCTAAACTTTGGGTGAGTTCTTGTTACCTACATATATATACATTTAGTTTTTTGTTTCTTATTTGCGCCCTACCCAAGTTGAGAACATAGTGCCGAACACCCCCATTTCATGAGGGAGGGTGTTTTTCCCATCACTATTATTAGTGGCTGGTTATTAGCTCCTTTTTTGCTCCCTTTCCCGGATAGCCCAAGTATCTTCGGGCAGGCTGTGATGGCCTGAGGTCCATTATTAGCCCAAGAACCTCCGGGCGGGGTAGTGTGGTGGTTGGCCAGGTGTGTGCGGCAGGTGGTTTCCCAAGTATCTTTGGGATGAGGTTTAGGTGTCTTCAGGCGTGGCAGTGGATCTTCTAGCCCAGGTGTCTTCGGGCGTGGTGGTGGTTGTTTTGGCCTAGGTGTTTGCAGGTATGGTTACGTGTGACAGTTGTGGCCCAGGTGTTTGCGGGTAGGATTCGGCAGTGGGACTGTGTGTGGTTGTGGCCCAGGTGTGTGCGGGCGGGTGTGGCAGTGGGACTGCGGTGAAAATGGAGGGATTGGTTTGATGCGTAGGATGTCTCAATAACCAGTGGGAATGTGGAGCGGGGTACCCAAAAATAGATGTTCTCTTATTATATATATTACATGACTTGCGTTATTTGGGTAGTGTGCCTTGGTGAGGCTTGGGTGGATAGTTTACCTTGATAGGTGTTTGGTTTACTCCTTTTCTCACAGGACTTTAGTACGTTCCCCCACTTGTGCATGAGAGTCTTTGGTTTTCCCTACTGAGTGTACTTGTATGCTCACCCTATGTATATAAAACTGCTTTCAGGTTTCAAGTAGGACTTCCCGGATCGCGCAGGACCATACTAGCTTGGACCTTTGGGGTAGTTGAGTTGCTGTTTTTTCATTCTTTGGTACTTACCTTTGTAGTCACCTTTTGTACTTTGTGGCTTTTACTTTTGGAACATGCATGTGGGAATGGTTTACTTTTGGATTTACTTTTATTTTACCTTGATGTTGTTGGGTTTCATCATCTTATCTCCCGGTCTTATAAAACAAAAAGGGGTAATGCCTTCCATTTGTGTGTAATTTCTATACCCTTGGACCTAGTCGCCACTCCGGGACCTATTGAAGGCGGGTCTCGGGAGTCATTATCTCTCCTTCAACTTAAAGAAGGAAGGGCCTGGCAATATGATGACCCTTCCCTCCTTTTGTTTAAGGCGGGTCATGACATGAATTCATGAATTAGTACTCTCTAATGTATAAAGAACCTATAATGATCATCTATATTGATGTTCACCTTAATCAGTAGTGAAAGAAACATCTATGTGAGGTGATCCACAACAACCCACGTAGAATTTCTACCTTGATATAAACACAAAAGAAAAAACATTTATAAAATCCATCATTATATTATCCCATTTTGAAAAAGGAATATGTAACTATTGTAAAAGAATGGTTGGTCATTGATTGTAATGGCCCAGACCTCTTCTGCCCTTTCCTTTGTCAAAAAGAAGGTCACGAAGTGTTCTGGAGGGTAAAATGGACTTTTCCCACACTTTCAAAAATTTTGAAACTACACGCCGTGTATTTTGAGTAAACGTCGTGTACCCCTTTTCCGGGTATACCCCATGTTGCAAGCCATGTCTTTGCTGTGTGGAATAATGGGTGCATGTCGTGTGACCAGTTCTACACGCCGTGTAGTCCATCCCCGCGTACGCGTTACCAGTCAATGACCGTGTGCCGTGTTGGAGACATGTCCTTTCCGTGTGCAATAAATGAGTACACTCCATGTGTCTAAACAACACATCGTATAGTCCTTCCCCACGTATGCGTTACCCTCAAACCATGTGTTGACCAGTCAACGGCTGCGGAGCCGTGTTGGAAGCCGCGTGGAGACCGTGTGAAAGAACCGAGTATACTCCATGTACCATAAAGTACACGACGTGTACTTTTTCTTTTCACACCTATAAAAGGAGGGGTCCCCTCCTCCTTTTCAACACACACCTCTCCTCCCCTCTCCTCTGAGCAGAGCTCTCTTAAGAGACTCGAAGGCTCTTTCTTCCATAACTTCTTCATCCGAGCTCCGATTTACAATCCGTCAGCGGCCACAGGATCGTGACGACGAGGCAGAACTTCCGAGCTTGGATCTGTTGTCTTCCCTTCAGCCCTTCCTTTATGACTTCTACACGAGGAGGTTTTTCTGGGACTCGACATAGGTGACAGATGCTGACGGACTTCTTCTAAAGTTGATCTGGGGGAGCGCTGTGATCAGAACCTGTTGAGGTAGGGATCTTACCTTCGTCTCTCTAATTTGTGCATCATGTGGGGTGGGTGTTCTATTCTTTATGCGAAACACTTTTGAATAGGTTTAATAAAATAATAACTGGCTTATATAACAGGGTTGGGAGGTTTGTGATTGCTATTACTTTATACCCTGTGATATTATGTTGTGAAGTGAATGAGCTACTGCTTACTGAAAATCACGATCGTTGGGAGCCTTTTCTTGCGCAATTAAATGTTTCCCTATCTTTTTAGACCGTTTTGTGGAATGTGTAATTTGGTTAATCACATAAAGTTGGTTGATTAAATGAAATTCTAGAACCCTTGTGTCATCACCCCGATTAAACAAAAATGGAATAATGAACATGTGGGAGTTGGTTTGGATACGTGGCATGTGATGGGGGGTTTTTTGTGGGTTTTTGTGGATAGGGTGAGCAGCGGGGCTGCGGTTGACTTGGTTGTGGGTTGGTGTGAATGTTGTTTTGGTAACGGGTAGTGGGGCTGCGGTAAATGGTATTAAAGGGGAAATGATGTATGGTACGGTTGTGGTTATGGTGGTTGGCAGTGGGGCTACAGGGCTGGGTTTAAATGTGAACGGGCTATGGGATGTGAATATTAAATTAAATTGGAAGAGTTAATAAATGGTGGGGTGTGGTAATGGAACAGAGTTAATAATCAATGGGGCCGGTTGGTTGATAAGAAGGGCTTGGTTGTGTTGCTTGTGTTTTCCTAAATTTATTTTTGGATGGAAGGGATATGTTTTACGAACGATCGATGTGGATAGTTTCCCAGTATTTAAGTAACTATATAATCTAATTCTTCTGAAACGTAAAAACCTAAATGGGGTTGGGGTTGTTTGTTGTATGCATGCTTCGTAGTAGCAGTGCCGAGGCATGTTCTCAGTTTCTCTATTTAGAAGCCATTGGTTGGACTGTGTGGTTGGTATATATATATATATATATTTGTATCTTTTGTGTTTTATCACACCCCACCCATGTTGAGCACTTAGTACCGAACACTCCCATTTCATGGGAGAGGGTGTTTTTCCCTTAGTTACTAGCTCCTTCATGCTCCTTCTCCCCTAGGCCGTGATGACCTGAGGCGACCTTACACCTAAGACTCTTTGGGTAGGTTTCGATTGGTGTGGATTTAGCCTAAGACTCTTCGGGTAGGTTCTACTATTTACAAATAATCTTCGGGATGAGGCCCAGGTGTGTGCGGGCGGGATACGTGGTTGTGAGGCCCAAGTGTGTGCGGGCGGGATATGTGGTTGTGAGGCCCAGGTGTTTGCAGTCGGGATACGTGGTTGTGAGGCCCAGGTGTGTGCTGGCAGGATAGGTGGTTGTGAGGCCCAGTTGTGTGCGGGCGGGATACGTGGTTGTGAGGCCCAGGTGTGTGCGGGCGGGATACGTGGGGGTGAGGCCCAGGTGTGTGCGGGCGGGGAGAGTGTGGCAGCATCAGGACGTTCGTCGTTAGGAAGAGCTGCTTACTAAAGGGAACTGGTGTGGGGTACCCAATACTCTTTTTTCTTATATACTACTACTTGTTGTGCTTGTGTTTTGGTGAGTGTGGCTAGTGAGGTTGGGTGGATAGAATTCTTTGCTAGGTTTCTTTTGTTGTTCTCACGGGACATTAGGATGTCTCCCCACTTGTGCATGAGAGCTTTAGATTTCCCTACTGAGTATACTTGTATGCTCACCCTATATTTACTTTCAGGTTACCAGGAGGACTACCAGGGCCGTGTGAGACCTTACTAGTTGGACAATTGTAGTTGTTGCAGTTGTTGTTCTCTTGTTTTCTTTTGGTATTGTACTTTGAGCTTTCTTGTACTTGTATCTTGTTATAAAATTGTTTAAACATGCATGTGGGCTTGTTTTGGGTTTATTTATATACACTTGTTCTTTTTCCTTTTTGGTGGTTTACTTGTCATATTTCCTAATCCTAAGTAAATAAAAAGGGTAATGCCTCCCATACTTGTGAAAACTCATACCCTTGGGGCTAGTCTCCACCCCGGGGCCTACTGGAGGCGGGACTCGGGGGTCATTATCTCCCATTCACCATTGCCAGCTCAGGAGGGGCATCTTTGGTGGGAGGGGGGTCATGACAGAATGGTATCAAAGGTGATGGTTGAGAGATAGGATGGAGTCTGGAGTTAGGCACTGTGAGGATTGCATGGGATGGTAGGGTGAAAATGTTATTCAATCTTGGTGTGTGACATAGGCCAGGTAATACCGGCTAGGACACTGGATTTTAGGGGCCCACCATGATCCAATGCAAGGACTCTGAGCCTACCGAATGACCAAGTGAGACTACATTGATTGCAGGGTAGATACCCTAGGGAAGGTACATGCATCATCATGATTGTGTTTTACTTGATTTGGGTGTTCTGGGAAAGAAATTGAAATAAAATGATAAAATAAAACCTTGAGTTTTCCTTACTACTTGGGCTTAGGCAATCCTTGATTGCCGTACAACTATGGCACCTGGACGTCATCCCCGGGTGGCTCAGACGGCCGAGGCCCAGCAGATTCATGCGGTCGATCAGCTGAGGATTGACCGAGAGGAGGAAGATAGCCAGTGGCAGAAGACTCTCCATTCTTTCCAGCGGCAGACCCTCAAGAAGTACGAGGGTAGTACTTCGGATACGGAGACGGAGGGGTGGCTTGAGGAGCTAGGGATCTCTTTTACCTTGATCCATGCTCCGAGGGAGTACTAGGTTCCCCTAGCAGTCTGTCAGCTGAGAGGTGCGACACGACAGTGGTGGACGCTCTACCTCGAAGAGAGGATAGAGGCAGAGGTTCCATGGGCTGACTTTGAGAAGGAATTCCGAGAGGAATTTATTTCATCCATGATCAAGGCAGAGAAGCTGCAGGAGTTACTCTCCCTTCAACAGGGGAGTATGTCAGTACGAGAGCTGGGGATCAAGTTCAAGGATCTCTTGCGCTTTTCTCCAGATCTCTTTCCGGATGAGGAGTCTCAGGTGAGACATTTGGAGGAGGCGCTCCGTCCTTCGCTCCAGTATGTTGTCACCCCCTTCACCCTTCCGACGTACTTTGCGGTACAGAAGAATGCAGAGGTTGTATAGAAGATTCACTCACTGGGAGGTGCACCCCGAGAGGGGATCCAGCCAGGCTCGTTGAAGGGGAAGGCAGTCAGCAACAGGTCTCCTGCGACGGGACCTTCCAGGTTCAGGCCAGTGGGGAGCAGGCCTCAGCAGTTCCAGTTTAGATATTTGGGTTCTCGTCCCTTTTTCACGAGCCCAAGACCGAGGTGTTTTTCTTGTGGAGGTTTCAGGCACGTTCAGAGTCGGTGCCCGACCCGAGATTAGTACGGTGGAGGTGGGAAGGTTCAGCGCCCACCTCAGCAGCACCAGTTGCCAGCGAGGCCCTTCCTGCAGTAGTAGGACCATGCTCCACCGAGGGCAGACTTTGCAGGAGGAGGCCGACCTCAGGGTGCTTCTCATGGACCTCGACCAGGTCATGGTCAGGGAAGTGGACAACATCAGAGAGGTAGAGGAGCTGGGCATGGACAGTTGCACGCAACAGAGTTGATAGCTCCAGCAGAACCAGAGGTGGTACGAGGTACGATTTGTTTGTTCAGCACTCTTGTTTCTGCTTTGTTTGATTTGGGAGCATCACACTCCTTTGTTGCACCTGGTCTAGCCGATTCCTTGGGACTAGACGTGGATAGACTTTCCATACCACTGGTACTGAGTACACCAGTTGGAGGCCAGACCAGTGTATCTTGTGTTTGCCGGGGATGTGGGTTAACATTGGGACCTTCTTCTGTTATAGATACAGCCATACGATGTCATCCTAGGAATCGACTGGTTGTTTTCTGTTGGTGCCATTATCGACTGGTTCCGGAGAAGAGTCTTCTTCTCCGACGTGGATGGGCAACGTGTAGCTTTTGTTGGCGAGAGGAGCTATCAGGTGGGAAGCCAACGTGTGAAGCCTCTCCTTTCCTTGTTAGGTGGGATATCAGTGGTTCCAGCTGATACAGAGATGATGGATGTCCCAGAGGTTGTTGGGGAGTTCCTAGATGTTTTTCCTGAGGAGGTTGCGACTCTACCCCGCCGACGTAACGTTGAGTTAGGGATAGACTTACAACCTGGTTCCCGTCCGATTTTGATGGACCCTTATCGGATGGCACCTTCGGAGTTGCGGGAGTTGCGGATTCAGATTGACGATATGATGGAGAAGGGTTTTATTTGACCCAGCATATCGCCATGGGGTGCTCCAGTTTTGTTCATGAAGAAGGTATATGGTGATCTCAGGCTATGCATAGACTACCGATGGTTGAACCAGGTAACGGTCAATAACCGATATCCCCTCCCAAGGATACATGATCTCTTCGACCAACTAAGGGGAGTAGGTTGGTTTTCCAAGATTGATCTACGATCTGGATGTCATCAGCTGAGGGTACAGGACAATGACATCTCGAAGAAGGCTTTCAGGTGTAGGTATGGGCACTTAGAGTTTGTGGTGATGCCGTTTGGAGTTTCGAATGCACCGACTATGTTCATGGGACTTATGAACTTTGTCTTCCGGGAGATTCTGGACCAGTTCGTCGTTGTGTTTATTGATGACATCCTGATCCACTCAAGGTCAGGTGAGGAGCACGTTGAGAATCTCAGGAAAGTCTTGGAAGTCATTCGACACCACCAGCATTACGGGAAATTGTCAAAGTGTAAGTTCTTGACACAAGAAGTACACTTCCTTGGGCACGTGGTGTCTCAGCATGGAGTGTCAGTGGACCTGTCGAAGGTGGAGGCAGTTGTTTCTTGGGAAGCACCCAAGAGCTTGGAAGAAGTTCGTAGTTTCCAGGGGTTAACAGGTTACTATCGGAGGTTCGTTTCAGACTTCTCTCGAGTTGCTGCTCGTTTGACAGGTTTGACGAGGAAGAACCAGGTATTACTATGCAGCGAGCAGTGCCAGAAGGCTTTTGACTAACTGAAGGAGAAGTTGTTCAGTGCTCTCGTACTCAGGTTTCCAGAGGAGGGGTTGTTGTATGAGGTGTTTTGTGATGCTTCTGGCCTTGGTTTGGGGTGCGTGATGATGCAGAATAAGGGAGTGATCTATTATGGGTCTAGGCAGTTACGCCCTCACGAGCGTAACTATGCCACCCATGACCTAGAGCTTGTAGCAGTAGTGTTTGCACTGAAGTTTTGGCGAAATTACCTCATTGGGGAGCGCTTTGTGGTCTTTTCAGATCACAAGAGCCTGTATTATATCTTTTCCCAGCGTGACCTGAACTTACGACAGCGGAGATGGGTTGAGTTTCTCTAAGACTATGACTTTGAGATCTCTTACACTGAAGGTAAGGGAAACATTGTGGCTAATTCCCTAAGAATGAAGCCATATCAAGAAGTATTTCAGGAATCCACTATTTCTTGGAAGGCAATGGGAGAGTTGGCCACCTTGCACTTGGATTCCAGGGTAGAAGGTGCTAGAAGCTGTTTGTTTCAGATGATGGTGTAGTCCTCCTTGCTGTAGCAGGTGGAAGAGTCTCAGTGGGGGGGCTCCGAGGCGAAAGTGATGCGGGATCGTGTCGATCAGGGGAACGCTCTAGAGGGGTGGTCAGAGGACAGCCGACATCAGATGCTTTTCCATGGAAGGTTTTTTGTTCCGGAGGAAATGCCTGAGGGTATTCTTTGTGAGTTCCATATCTCAGCCTTGGAAGTACATCCAGGAGTTTCAAAAATGTACTGAGGCCTGAGGGAACATTTTTGGTGGCCCGGGGTGAAACGGGCAGTGGTGGAGTTTTAGCTAAATGTCTTGTGTGTCAGCAAGTGAAGGCTGAACACCGTGTTCCCAGTGGTTTGTGGCATCCTTTAGATGTCCCCGAGTGGAAGTGGGGTGACATATCAATGGACTTTGTCACAGGACTACCCAGAGCTCAGGGTGGTTATGATGCTATCTGGTTAGTGGTGGATCGACTGACGAAATTAGCTCACTTATTAGCAATTAAGGAGTCAGGCCTGGTGAGTACCTTATCACAGAGGTACGTAGATGAGGTGGTGCGTTTTCATGGAGTCCCAAAGACATTCATCTCAGATCGGGATACTCGGTTTACCTCACGAGTCTGGAGGGGGTTACATCATGCTTTTGGCACCCAGCTACGTCTTAGCACTCTTTTCCACCCCCAGACCGATGGGAAGACAGAGCGGACTATCCAGACGTTGGAGGACATGCTGCGAGCATGCGTTCTGGATTTCGGAGGATCATGGGTACGACACTTTCATTTAGTAGAGTTTGCCTAAAACAACATCTTCCACTCTACTATTATCATGGCACCGTTTGAGGATTTGTATGGAAGTCCATGTCGTTCACCCATTTGCTGGGCAGAGGTTGGTGAGACAGGTGCTCTTGGGCCGGAGGTAGTGCAGAGCACCACAGAGAAAGTCCATCTTGTACATGAGAGGATGAAAGCGGCTCAGGACCGACAGAAGTCTTATGCTGATCGTTGGAGGAGGCCCTTAGAGTTCGAGGTGGGAGATCATGTGTTCTTGAAGGTTTCCCCTCGACGATGGCAGCAGAGGTTTGGGAAAGGGAGAAAGATCTCACCTAGTTTCATCAGACCTTTTGAGGTGCTGAGGTGAGTCAGCGAGGTGGCATATCATCTAGCCCTACCACCTCAGATGGAGAAGGTTCATGACATCTTCCACGTCTCCCAGCTTCGTCGGTACTTACACGACGACTCCCACATTATCGACTAGGGAGATTTAGATATGGGAGACGACGCGACCTTTGAGGAACGACCATTCAGGATCGAGGATCGTAAAGAGAAGGTGCTCCGTGGACAAGCCATTCCGTTGTTTCGTTTATTATGGAGTAATGGAGGCCTCGAGGAGAGAACTTGGGAGCAGGAGACCCAGATGCACGCTCAGTACCCGGAGTTGTTTTGACTTGTGTTTTTCCCTTGTTCTTCTGAGATTTGTGTTGATGTTGTACTTTGTACCTTTGATATATGGAATTCTTGGCTAGTCAGTTGTGAGACCTTTTTGTTTCCTTTCCCTGGTAATGTGTGACATGTCTGAATGTATGGGGAAAGGGAAAAAACATATCCTTAATCGAGACACATTAATTCGGATGCGATTGAACCCGTGCGGGCGAGTCAGTGCCGCCTAAAGCGGATAATATCTCGACATAGGAGAAGGAATTTCCCAAACCCACATGTTCGGGCAGTGTGTCGGTTGTGCGGTGTTGGGGGCAGTGTGAGTTGAAAAATCCTAATGTATGGAAGTGGTAAGACATGATTCTTAATCGAGATGCATTAATGAGGATGCGATTAAACCCGTGCAGGCGAGTTAGTGCCACCTAAAGAGGATAATATCTCGACATGGGAGAAGGAATTCCTAACACCTATAATTAGGGTTGGTGGTTGGGTTCCTATTATAACAAGAACCCTAAGAGGTATCTTGTTGGGTTTCCTCTGGGTTGGTTTTTGAATTCTCGGGGACGAGAATGTTTTAAGAGGGATCTGATGTAATGGCCCGGACCTCTCCGACCCTTTCCTTTGTCAAAAATAATCTCACGAAGTGTTCTGGAGGGTAAAATGGACTTTTCCCACACTTTCCAGAATTTTGAAACTACACGCCGTGTAGTTCGAGTACATGCCGTGTACCCCTTTTTCGGGTATACCCCGTGTTGCAAGTTGTGTCCTTGCTGTGTGGAATAATGGGTGCACGCCATTTGACCAGTTCTACAAGCCGTGTAGTCCTTCCCCGCGTACGCGTTACCAGTTAAGGACTGTGTACCATGTTGAAGCTGTGTCCTTGCCGTGTGCAATAAATGAGTACACGCCGTGTGTCTAAACTACACTCCGTGTAGTCCTTCCCCGCATATGCGTTACCCTCAAACCGTGTGTTGACCAGTCAATGGCCACAGAGCCGTGTTGGAAGCTGCGTGGAGACCGTGTGAAAGAACCAAGTACACAATGTGTACCATAAAGTACACACCATGTACTTTTTCTTTTCACACCTATAAAAGGAGGGGTCCCCTCCTCATTTTCAACACACACCTCTCCTCCCCTCTCCTATGAGCAGAGCTCTCTTAAGAGACTCGAAGACTCTTTCTTCCATAACTTCTTCGTCCGAGCTCCGATTTATGAACCGTCAGTGGCCATAGGATCGTGACGACGAGGCGGAATATCCATGCTTAGATCTGTTGTATTCCCTTCGGCCTTTCCTTTCCGACTTCAACCCAACGAGGTTTTGCCGTGACCCGATAGAGGTGACGGACACAGACAGACTTCTTCTATAGTTGATCCGAGGGAGCGCTATAATCAGAACCTGTTGAGGTAGGGATCTTACCTTCATCTCTCTAATTTGTCCATCATGCGGGGTGGGTGTTCTATTGTTTATGTGAAACACTTTTGAACCGGTTTAATAAAGACAATAACTAGCTTATATAACAGGGTTGGGAAGTTTGTGATTGCTGTTACTTTATACCCTGTGATATTATGTTGTGAATTGAATGAGCTGCTTCTTACTAAAAATCACGATTTTTGGGGGCCTTTTTTTGCACAATTAAATTTTTCCCTATCTTTTTAGACCGTTTTTGTGGAATGTGTAATTTGGTTAATCACGTAAAGTTGGCTTATTAAATGAAAATCTGGAACCCTTGTGTGATCACCCCGGTTAAAAAAAATGGAATAATGAACATGTGGGTGTTGGTTTGGATACGTGGCATGTGATGGGGGGTGTTTTGTGGGTTTTTGTGGATAGGTTGAGCAGCGGGGATGAGTTTGACTTGGTTGTGGGTTGGTGTGAATGTTGTGTTGGTAACAGGCAACGAGGCTGTGATAAATGGTATTAAAGGAGAAATGATGTACAGTACGGTTGTGGTTATGGTGGTTGGCAGCCGGGCTGCAGGGCTGGGTTTAAATGTGAATGGGCTATGGGTTGTGAATATTAAATTAAAGTGGAAGAGTTAATAAATGGTTGGGCGTGCTAATGGATCAGAGTTAATAATCAATGGGTCTGGTTGGTTGATAAGAAGGGCTTGGTTGTGTTGCTTTTGTTTTTCTAACTTGATTTGTGGATGGAAGGGATATGTTTTACGAACGATCGATGTGGTTGGTTTTGGATAGTTACCCAGTAGTTAAGGAACTAAATAATCTAATTCTGCTGAAATGTGAAAACCTAAATGCGGTTGGGGTTGTTTGTTGTATGCATGCTTCGTAGTTGCAGTGCCGAGGCACGTGCTCAGTTTCTCTGTTTAGAAGCCATAGGTGGGACTGTGTGGTTGGTATATATATATATCTGTATCTTTTGTGTTTTATCGCACCCCACCCATGTTGAGAACTTAGTGCCGAACACTCCCATTTCATGGGAGAAAGTGTTTTTCCCTTAGTTACTAGATCCTTCCTAATCCTTCTCCCCTAAACTGTGATGGCCTGAGGCGACCCTACACCTAAGACTCTTCGGGTAGGTTTTGATTGGGGTGACTTTAGACCAAGACTCTTCGAGAATGTTCTACTTTTTCCCAGGAATCTTCGGGATGAGGCCCAGGTGTGTGCGGGCGGGATATGTGGTTGTGAGTCCCAGCTGTGTGCGAGTGGGATACGTGGTGGTGAGTCCCAGGTGTGTGCGGGCGGGGAGAGTGTGGCAGCGTCAGGACGTTCGTCGTTAGGAAGAGCAGCTAACTAAAGGGAACTGGTGCGGGGTACCCAATACTCTTGTTTCTTGTATACTACTACCTGTTGTGCTTGTGTTTTGGTGAGTGTGGCTGGTGAGGTTGGGTGGATAGAATTCCTTTCTAGGTTTCTTATGTTTTTCTCACGGGACATTAGGAAGTCTCCCCACTTGTGCACGAGAGCTTTAGGTTTACCTACTGAGTATACTTGTATGCTCACCCTACGTTTACTTTCAGGTTTCCAGGAGGCCTACCAGGGCCGTGCGGGACCCTACTAGTCGGATAGTTGGAGTTGTTGCAGTTGCTGTTCTCTTGTTTTCTTTTGGTATTGTACTTTGATATTTCTTGTACTTTTACCTTGTTATAAAATTGTTTAAACATGCATGTGGGCTTGGTTTGGGTTTATTTCTATACACTTGTTCTTTTTTCCTTTTTTTTGGTTGACTTGTCATATTTTCAATCCTAAATAAATAAAAAGGGTAATGCCTCCCATACTTTTGAAAACTCATACCCTTGGTGCTAGTCGCCACCCCGGGGCCTACTAGAGGTGGGACTCGGGGGTCATTATCTCCCTTTCACCATTGCCAGATCAGGAGGGGCATTTTTGGTGGGAGGGGGTCATGACATTGATGTTCTTCCTTAAACTTCTAATTGTAAGAAAATCTTGTAACAAAACTATCTACGCAGTGTTTTATACCCGTCCAACATTAGTGATCATGAGAACCATGGTATAACATGTTGAGACTAGGATACGCATCCAATATGGTACATGAAACTAACATATCATCTCGTCACATATGTACACTATAACCCAAACATCATAATGGATATCTAGAACCACATTTCACATATAATCAAACCAATAGGAGATTCCTCACCTTCCACACTATCCATTAAAAATAGGCCCTCCAAATATGATATCTACTTTATCTTCACTCTATCTAGGGTGGTATATTTCACAACTATGGATGAAATATAAGTCATTCCATGAAATTCATGAAATTATCTATGTATCTCATAGAACATATCCATAAGGATTCAACCACTACTATAATTCTGATCTACTTGTATTTGAGTCCACATGATTAGGAAATAAATAATGTATTCTTATATCAATGCATTTTTGATTGCCCAAAGTGGAAATAATATCAGAATTCTATCTATTATTTTTTCACATATTTATATCACATTGTGTAAATATATACTTGATCCTCTTTTGGTCCATCTACATCACCAAACACACTCCTAATATGTAAAATCTCCCACATCGAAACTCATTAATGACTCCAACTAACACAAGACAATGTGTCTCATTATTCCACTCAAGTGGAAAGAACTGTCGATGTAACATCCCAAGTAAGTAATGAATAATAGATATTTTTATCTATGTCTATTAGTGAATTAGATAGTGTTTTAGAGGCTTAAAATGAGAATAAATCCAATCTTAAGCATAAAATACACTAATATTTTTAAAAGATTGTTTTACTGCCTTTTGATGAAAAACCATTTTTAAATCTATCTTTTGAAAATTTTATAAGCTATGTTTGTCAAAATAAACTTATTCTTTATGATTGGGACATCAAAATTTACTTTGTGTGAATTTTTGGTATTTTTCCGATAAAGTTCATTTTTTAATGAATAGTGAAAAATGTTGTATTTTAATTCAAAACCTCTTTTTAATCTAATTTATTTATATGATTAGATTATCTTTTGAATTGGTTTTGAAGTAAAATTAGAATATATTTTTACCATTTAATCCAATGGTGGTCATTTTAATCAATTTCACTTGGAAATTGGACTTAAACTGGTGTCAATGTTTTGATACTTATTTTTCATAAAAGTACGCTATTTGTCATGACATCTGGAATTAATTATTAAATTAATTAATGTAACTTATATGATATGAATTTTGGAAAATAGACAACATTTTTGAATTCAGAATATCAAATATAGCATAGGGTGATGTTTTGGTATTTTTCTGAAAAACTTCAATTTTTGATGAATAGTGAAACCACTAAGTGGTAGTTAAAGAAACTGATTTTTCTTTTAAATGAAACTTTTCCACTTCTGGGATTTGATTTTCAAAAATACGACATACATGGTTGTAATTAAGAAGTAAAATGTGGTTCAATGATATTAAAATAATTTTTTGGTGAATAGTAACTTTTAAGTTTTTAATCGCGATTAGAGGTAATTAGTGTAATTTAAGGTAAAAATAATGTTATAATAAAATGAAAATACCTAGAAACATGTCCTACCCTTATTGGATGTGTCATGGCCGACCAATACAAGCCATGAGTCATCTTGGGGACCCCATGGAGCCACTTTGGTAGGGAAATGACATTAATATCTTTTTATTTAATGTTAAAATTAAAATGACACAAACATGAGTTGTTTTACTAAAAAAATTTTAAAATGGGGTTATACAAGTCAGATTATTGACTATAAATATTAATTATAAAGATAAAATGATTTACTAAATCATGATATGTTTTTTATAAATTTTAAACATTAAATAAATTAAATTATTAATTACATCATGATGATGCAATGATTACCTCATTAATAAAGGATTTAAATAAAATGAAAAGATAATGTAAAATCTTTGACCTACACATGTAAAAAACATATTGGATGGGTTGATTTAGAACCCTTATCACCTTAACCTCGAATTATATCAATGTGGGACCTTTTGAATCCGAAACTCATTTTAAAATAATGTAACATTTCTTTACTTTCCAAGAGTGCCCCTCCTCTCTTCTTATAAAATGCCCCCACCTCTGCCTCCTTACCCACACTTACAAAGTTGTTGGCTCGGACAAAACCTGCCCATTTTGTCTCTCCACTTCCCTATATTACTCCTTGAAGCCTCACTTTGGGCATAAGTCTTCCCAAGGAAGCCTTTGAGCTCAAACCAAAGGGAGTTACCCAAGTTTAAGGTAATGTCTTCACTTGTGTTCTTTTGTTTTAATTTGCTTCTCCAACCCCTTAAACTCTTTTTATTCATTTATTTTGTAACAAAACCAGTATCTTCCATATACTAGGATGTTTTTATAAGACGTATTAGAGCTACACTTACACACACCTACATCTAATGGTTAAAGAACATACTGTTTCCGTGGATGGCGAATTTCTGCCTCCCGAAACGATGATTGTTCAAAATTCTTTTAACACCTTAAAAGGTGGCCATTAAGATGAAAATATATTTATATATGATATATAATATGTTTATTTTTTCATTAAGCTTCTGTACTTTTCATTTTGGTCATACCTTTATGGTTTCCATTATGGGTAAATGCGATATCTTCATTTAAGGAAGTGCAGACCACCGCCCCCTCAAAGTGATTTGATTCGTTAATACCATATGTGGGACGCATAAAGGATGGATTTATGATATTATATATTATATTACACTGGAATTATAATATACCTTTATATCATTATGATTCCATTTCATAAAATATGAAATAGAAACGGAAGCAGCGTTCATGCGTACGTACGGCTTACCGTCTCGATGAACGGTGCATTTAATTTATTACCTCTAAATGTTATGTAATATTATAAATGCATGAATGTACTGGATATATATGATATATATGATATCTACATAATTAATACCATTCTGGATATAATGGATACATGAACAACTTGTAATTATAAAGGGTTTATTTTTGACTGAACTACCAATGATCGTTAAAGTGACTGTTATTAACTTAAATAATTACATAGTGTTCATGACATGGAAATAAGTGATATAAAAGGAATAATGAACTTGAAAAAGGTTCTTAAACAAGTAGAAATTAACTCAAGTTTCTTATTCAGGAGATTAAAGAACGATCGAGTCAAGTCGGACCCGAGGTATGTGACTTCATCTCAATCTCCTTTCATTGAGGCATATTTTGTTTTATACACAACTTTCTTTTATATGGTGTATAAACCCCATTGACTATTACTTCTATCCAAAAAGAATCGTTTTTTTATACGAAGCGTTTTACAAAACGACAAAAGGGAATGTTTTTGTCATACGTATGCGGAGACAATGACTTCTCTGCCACCGTGACCATTATTTGAGTTTCAGATTCCTCTACAAGCCATACCTTTTTTTTAAAGAAAAATAAATACCATGTTTTACTTTTCTTTTATTTTGGTATTGAAAATGATTTTCATAATGTTTTTATATCAATGTGTTTTATTGATATCTTGTGATTGAAAGGTGGAAATGTTATGTTCCCTTTGTGCATGTTTTATGTGATACGATTATGTTATGGTTCTTGGGAATTGTTATGAAGACTGGTGGTTCCGTGATAATCTAAGGGAGGGTGAGCTCGATATAGCTCTCCAATGCATTGGGTAACGTGAAGGAGTAAAACGTTAAGGTTTCTCCGAAGAGATTTATGGAATATACTGTGATGGGTATTCCAAACGTAACCAAGAGGGTTACTCCCTACGTAAGAATGTTATGAATGCCTCAAGTTACCATTATGTCTTATGATTTCTATGATTTATTCATGATTTGATGAGGTATGTTAAAGTGCTTATGTTTTATGGGTAAAGTATTATTTCATTCTTATGTGTATATTTACCCATGTTTCCTTTCCATATTTTTATATCCCTTACTGAGCTTTTTATGCTCATCCCAAGTTTTTGAAATATTTTTCACAGGTCAAGGGAAAGGTACATGATATGATGATAGTGTCAAAGAAGTGTCAAGAAAGAATCCATGTTTTATCTTAAATATGTTTCCATTGATGGGAAAAATTAATACTATCTTTTATGTAACCACTTTGATTAAATATGGAATGTAATGCCAGTTTTGTGTTCTAATTCTCTAAAACTCTAAACCTGAAAAGATCCTCAAGGTGTAATCTTGTAATAACTCAATATTAAGTAATGTTTAAGGCTGGGGCCTTATAGTTGGTATCAAAGGCCAGTTTAGATAACTTTAGGAGTTAAAATTATATTAAATTATTATCCAAAAATATTTTTTTTGAAATGATATAGCATTAGAAGATTACCATGTTGCTTCATCTAAGACATGTTTGTTCAGAATGGTTTTTCGCAGAGGAAACAGGGAAGCAGTGCTAAGAAGGCATACAGAAGGAAATAACCTTCCGAACCAGCATCCTGAGATGGTCAAAATTGGAACTGAACAGTTTTTTGCAGTAATGGCATAGTTGACTCAAGCGATAAATGGTGGTGGTATCCATGCACGAGATCAGCCAGATCAACCGCAGAGAAACATGTCAGTGGTGTAACATTTCTTGAGGCAACATCCCCCATAATTCAGAGGATCATCTGACCCTATGTTAGCTGAAGGGTGGATTAAAGCACTGGAGAAGATTTTCGATGTCATGGGGTGTTCAGATAATCAAAAGGTTAGTCTTCCTATTTACCATTTGGAGGGTGAGGCAGATCAGTGGTGGTCGATGGTTAAAAATATCAGGGACGCTGATGAGATTGATGCTCTTAACTGGGATGAATTCAAAGGTATGTTTCTTGAGAAGTATTTTCCTAAGGCTGTTCTACTTAGGATGGAAAAAAAATTCATGGAATTGAGGAAAGATGAAGACTCAGTGGCTGCCTATGAGGAGAGGTTCACTCGATTGGCAAGGTATGCTCCAAATTTTATCAGAGACCTTGATAGTAAAATCAATCGTTTTTACTCCGGATTAAAACCAAAATATCGAAGGGCATTAGCTTCTCGTGAGTTTAAAAGTTATGAAAATCTTGTTCGATGTTCTGAGAAGGTGGAAATGGAGTTTGTCGATGATCAAGTGTTCTATAACAACCAGCAGAAGAAGAGACCAAGGTGGCAGGAGAAAGGGAAGAATTCTTCAAAAAAGTATGATGGTATGAAAACTAAGTTTCCAGTTTGTGATAAATGTGGTAAAAGGCATGCTGGGGAATGCCTTCTAAATTCTAGAAAGTGCTACCGATGTGGTAAGATGGGACATAAGGCTCGTGATTGTACTGAAAAAGATCAAGGTGATGGTAAGTCCAAATTTGATTTACAGTTAGTGAAATGTTTTAAGTGCAATGAGATGGGTCACTATGCAAACGAGTGTCCGACAAAGAGCTTGAGTGATGAGAAGCAGATAGACTACATGCAGAAAGGGGTGGTGAAATCCTTTGCAACTGCTTCAGCAGATGTCGGGCCATCAAATGAAGTTGTATCAGGTACTTTGTTTATTTTTTCAGATTATGCCAGTGTGTTGTTTGATTCGGGGTCTACACATTCTTTCATCTCTGAAACCTTTTCTAGTAAAATGGGAATACCATCTCAAGAAATGACTCCTGAACTTTTGGTAAAAACACCTGGGGGAAATGTTGAGGCAAAAATAATTTATAAGAATCTTCCTATCCTTACTTGTGGAAAGAACCTACTTGCAAACCTTATTGTTCTACCTCTAGTAGAGTTTGATGTTATCCTGGGTATGGATTGGCTCTCTATTTACCATGCTAAGATTGACTGTAGAGGTAAATAAGTTTCTTTTCAGAAATACTTTCAGTTTGTGTACAATAATGAACCCTTACTGTTGATAACTTATCAAGAGGCCGAGAAACTTTTAAAAGACGGAAATGAATGTTACCTTGTACATATTGTTGAAAACAAGGGAACTGTTCAGATTAATGATGTGCCAGTGGTAAATGAGTACCCTGATGTTTTTCTTGATGAGTTCCCTGGAATAATACCAGATCAGGAAGTTGAATTTACTATTGACTTAGTTCTTGATGCTAATCCAATTTTAAAACCCCCTTATCAAATGGCTCAAATTGAACTTTTAGAGTTAAAGGAGCAATTGAATGATTTATTAGAGAAAGGTTTCATTCGACCTAGGACATCCCTATGGGGTGCTCCTGTTTTATTTTTTAAAAAGAAAGATGGTTCTATGAGACTTTGCATTGATTATAGAGCCTTGAATAACATCATTGTTAAGAACAAATATCCTTTGCATCATATTGATGATTTGTTTGATCAGCTCCAGGGAGCTCAGTTTTTTTCAAAGATTGACCTGAGATCGGGGTACCATCAGCTGAAGGTAAAGGAAGCAGATGTTCCGAAGACTGCGTTTCGTACAAGATACAGCCATTATGAATTTGTAGTAATGCCTTTTGGGCTAACCAATTCACCTACTGTATTCATGGACTTAATGAATAGAATTTTCCATGAGTTCTTGGATAAGTTTGTGGTGGTTTTCATTGATGATATTTTGGTGTTTTCTAAAAGTAAAGAGGAGCATGAAAGACATTTAAGGGTTATTTTTCAAACCTTGAAAGAAATTAAATTTTATGTAAAATTCAGCAAGTGTGAGTTTTGGTTGTAACAAATTTCTTTCCTTGGTCACATTGTTTCTAAAGATGGGATAACCGTTGATCCTTCAAAAACAAAGGTTGTTGAAGAATGGACAAGACCCACAATTGTAAAAGAGATTCGTAGTTTCCTTGGTTTGGAAGGCTATTACCGAAGGTTTGTTAGAATTTTTTCATGGTTATCTAGTCGAATGACTAAGCTAACTCAGATGGTTGTTAAGTTTATCTGGACCAAAGAATGTGATGATTGTTTTCAGGAATTGAAATGAAGATTGGTGAATGCTCCAGTTTTGGTACTACCTTCCAGGAATAGGGAGTTTGTTATATACAGTGATGCTTCATTGAAAGGAATTGGTTGTGTCCTATTGAAGAATGATCAGGTAATTGATTATGCTTCACGACAGTTGAAAACTCATGAGGTAAATTACCCTACACATGATTTGGAATTAGCTGCTATTGTTTTTGCTTTAAAAATTTGGAGGCATCATTTGTATGGAGTAAAGTGTGAAATATATACCAATCACAAAATTTTAAAGTATATATTAACTCAGAAATAATTGAACATGAGATAGAAGAGATGGCTAGAATTAATCAAGGATTATGATTGTACAATTCATTACCATCTGGGAAAAGAAAATAAAGTGGCTGATGCTTTGAGTCGAAAAATCTATTCTTGATTAGAAATGTTGCGTTTGGAACATGATCCTTTGGTTAAGGATTTGATGAACTTTGGCATAGAAGTTGTTGGTGCAGGATGTTCTTCTATTTTGTTTCAGGTATCAGTGAAATCTTCTCTATCATACAGAATCAAGAAAGCACAGAAACAAGACAGTGAGTTGCAAAAAAATGTAGAGCTGGTTCAGAAAGGTAAGTTGCCTGAATTCAACATTGATAATGATTGCATTTTGAGATTTGGGAAGAGATTGTGTGTGCCTTGTGATTCACAGCTGAAGATAGAGTTGTTATGTGAAGCTCATAGTTCTCCGTTTTCAGTTCATCCTGGAAGTACTAATATGTACAGAGATCTGCAGGAGTATTACTGGTGGGATGGAATGAAAAGAGATATTGCTGATTTTACTATGAAGTGTTTGACTTGTCAATAGGTTAAAGCATAGCGGCAGTTACCGAAAGGGAGGCTTTAGTCTTTACCAGTGCCTGACTGGAAATGGGAGAATATATCCATGGACTTCGTTGTGGGATTGCTGAAGACCCCTCGAGGTAATAATGCAATCTGGGTTATTGTTGATCGCTTGACTAAATCTGCTCATTTCCTTGCTATACGAGATACTTTTTCCCTAGATCAACTTTTCCGTTTGTATCTTAAAGAGATAGTCAGGTTACATGGAGTTCCCCTATCCATTGTATCTGACCGTGATACCAGGTTCACTTCTATCTTTTGGAAAGGATTTTAGAAGTCGTTGGGTACTGAATTAAATTTTAATATAGCTTTTCATCCTCAATCAGATGGGCAGTCAGAAAGAACAATTCAGACATTGGAGGATATGCTACGTTCTTTCTCTATGGATAATCAGGGAAGTTGGGACCAACATCTTTCTTTGGTTGAATTTTCATATAATAACAGTTTTCATTACAGTATACAGATGACACCATTTGAGGCGTTATATGGGAAGCAGTGTCGAACTCCCGCTTTTTGGGATGAAGTGGGTGAAAGAAAGCTGATGGGACCAGAATTGGTAGAAGAGTTGGCAGAAAAATTTCAGCTGATACAGAAACACATGAGAACAGCTCAGAGCAGGTAGAAGAGTTATGCAGACAACAGGAGGAAGGATATATCTTTTGATGTAGGTGATCATGTTTTTCTCAAAGTCTCACCATGGAAAAGTGTGATGCGATTTGGTAAGAAAGGAAAGCTGAGTCCAAGGTTCATTGGACCATATGAAATTCTGGAGAGAGTTGGATAAGTTGCATACCAGGTGGCTTTACCTCCGAGTTTATCTCAGCTACACAATGTTTTTCATGTTTCGATGCTGAGAAAGTACATGCCAGATCCATCTCATGTTTTGAGTCCAGAGGTAGTTCAGTTGGAAGAGAACCTATCTTATGAGGAACAACTGGTCCAGATTCTTGACCACAGGGAGAAAGTGTTACGGAATAAGGTGAATAATAAGGTAAAGGTTTTGTGAAAAAACCACATGATGGAAGAGGCAACATGGGAATCTGAAAATGCAATTTGGGATAAGTACCCCCATTTATTCAATAAGTAAATAAATTGCAGGGACACAATTTTTTAAAGGGGGGAAGGATGTAACATCCCAAGTAAGTAATGTATAATAGATATTTTTATCTATGTTTATTAGTGAATTAGATAGTGTTTTAGAGGCTTAAAATGATAATAAATCCAATCTTAAGCATGAAATACAATAATATTTTTAAAAGATTGTTTTACTACCTTTTGATGGAAAACTATTTTTAAATCTATCTTTTGACAATTTTTTAAGCTATGTTTGTCAAAATAAACTTATTCTTTATCATTGGGACATCAAAATTTACTTTGTGTGAATTTTTGGTATTTTTCAGATAAAGTTCATTTTTTAATGAATAGTGAAAAATGATGTATTTTATTTCAAAACCACTTTTTAATCTAATTTATTTGTATGATTATATTATTTTTTGAATTGGTTTTGAAGTGAAATTAGAATATATTTTTACAATTTAATTCAATGGTGGTCATTGGAATCAATTTCACTTTGAAATTGGACTTAAACTGGTGTCAATCTTTTGATACTTATTGTTTCATAAAAACACGCTATTTGTCATGACAGCGGGAATTAATTATTAAATTAATTAATGTAACTTATATGATTTCAATTTTTTAAAATAGAAATCATTTTTGAATTCATAATATCAATTATATCTTAGGGTGAAGTTTTGGTATTTTTCTGAAAAACTTCAATTTTTGATGAATAGTGAAACCACTAAGTGGTAGTTAAAGAAACTGATTTTTCGTTTAAATGAAAGTTTGCCACTTCTGTGATTTGATTTTCAAAAATCCTACATACATGGTTGTAATTAAGAAGTAAAATGTGGTTCAATGAGATTAAAATAATTTTTTTGGTGAATAGTAACTTTTAAGTTTTTAATCGCGATTAGAGGTAATTAGTGTAATGTAAGGTAAAAATAATGTTATAATAAAATGAAAATACCTAGACACATGTCCTAACGTTTTTGGATGTGTCATGGACGACCAAGAAAATCCATGGGACAACTTGGGGACCCCATGGAGCCACTTTGGTAGGAAAATGACATTAATATCTTTTTATTTAATGTTAAAATTAAAATGACGCAAACATGAGTTGTTTTACTAAAACAATTTTTAAATGGGGTTATACAAGTCAGATTTTTGACTATAAATATTCATTAGAAAGATAAAACTATTTCCTGCATCATGATATTTTTTATTATTATTTTTAAACATTAAATAAATTAAATTATTTATGACATAATGATGATGCAACGATTACCTCATTAATAATGTATTTAAATAAAATGAAAAGATAATGTAAAATATATGACCTAAAAATGTCCAAAACATATTGGATGGGTGTATTTAGAACCCGTATGACCTTACCCTCTAATTATATCATTGTGTGACCTTTTTAATCCGAAACGCATTTTAAAATAAAGTAACATTTCTTTACTTTCCAAGAGTGTCCCTCCTCTTCTCTTATAAAAGGCCCCCACCTCTACCTCCTTACCCACACTTCCAAAGCCTTTGGCTCGGCCAACCCCTGCCCATTTTGTCTCTCCACTTCCCTATATTACTCCTTGAAGCCTCACTTTGGGCAGAAGTCTTCCCAAGGAAGCCTTTGAGCTTAAACCAAAGAGAGTTACCCGATTTTAAGGTAATGTCTTCACTTGTGTTCTTTTGTTTTATTTTGCTTCTCCAACCCCATAAATCTTTTTTATTCATTTATTTTGTAAAAACACAAGTATATTCCATATACTAGGATGTTGTTATAAGAAGTATTCAAGCTAAACTTACATACACCTACATCTAATGGTTAAAGAACATACTGTTTCCGTGGATGGCGAATTTCTGCCTCCCGAAACGATGATTGTTCAACATTCTTTTAACACCTTCAAATGTGGCCATTAAGATGACACTATATTTATATATGATATATAATATGTTTATGTTTTCCTTAATCTTCTGTATTTTTCATTTTGGGCATACCTTTATGGTTTCCATTATGGGTAAACACGATATCTTCATTTAAGGAAGTGCGGACTACCGCCCCCTCAAAGTGATTTGATTCGTTAATACCATATGTGGGACGTATAAAGAATGGAGTTATGATATTATATATGATATTACACTGTAATTATAATATACCTTTATATCATTATGATTCCATTTCATAAAATACGAAATAGAAATGGAAGCAGCGTTCATGCGTACGTACGACTTACCGTCTCCATGAACGGTGCATTTCATTTCATACCTCTAAATGTTATGTAATATTATAAATGCATGCATGTACTAGATATATATGATATATACATCATGAATACCATTCTGGATATAATGTATACATGAAAAAATTGTAATTATAAAGGGTTTATTTTTGACTCAAGTACCAATGATCGTTAAAACGACCGTTATTAACTTAATTAATTACACAGTGTTCATGACATGGAAATAAGTGATATAAAAGGAATAATGAACTTGAAAAAGGTTCTTAAACAATTAGAAATTAACTCAAGTTTATTATTTAGGAGATTAAAGAACGACCGAGTCAAGTCGGACCTGAGGTATGGGACTTCATCTCAATCTCCTTTCATTGAGGCATATTTTGTTTTATACACAAATTTATTTTATACGGTGTATAAACCCCTTTGAATTTTATGTCTATCCAAAAGGAATATTTTTTTATACGAATTGTTTTACAAAATGAAAAAAGGGAATGTTTTTGTCGTACGTATGTGGCGACAATGACTTCTCCGCCGTCGTGGCCATTATTTGAGTTTCAACTTCCTCTACAAGACATACCTTTTTTAAAGAAAAATAAATACCATGTTTTACTTTTCTTTTATTTTGGTATTGAAAATGGTTTTAATAATGTTTTTATATCAATGTGTTGTATTGATATCTTGTGATTGAAAGGTGGAAATGTTATGTTCCCTTTATGCATGTTTTATGTGATACGATTATGTTATGGTTCATGGGAATTCTTATGAATACGGGTGGTTCCGTGATAAAATAAGGGAGGGTGAGCCCGATATATCTCTCCAATGCATTGGGTAACATGAAGGAGTGAAGCATTAAGGTTTCTCCGAAGATATTTAGGGAATATACTGTGATGGGTATTCCAAACGTAACCAAGAGGGTTACTCCCTTCGTAAGAATGTTATGAATGCCTCAAGTTACCTTTATGTCTTATGATTTCTATGATTTATTCATGATTTGATGAGGTTTGTTAAAGTGCTTATGTTTTATGGGTAAAGTATGATTTCATTCTTATGTGTATATGTACCCATGTTTCCTTTCCATATTTTTATATCCCTTATTGAGCTTTTTATGCTCATCCCATGTTTTTTAAATGTTTTTCACAGGTCAAGGGAAAGGTACATGATATGATGATAGTGTCAAGGAAGTGTCAAGAAAGAATCCATGTTTTATCTTAAATATGTTTCCATGGATGGGAAAAATGAATACTATCTTTTATGTAACCACTTTGTTTAAATGTGGAATGTAATGTAAGTTTTATGTTCTAATTCTCTAAAACTCTAAACCTGAAAAGATCCTCAAGGTGTAATCTTGTAATAACTCAAGATTAAGTAATGTTTAAGGCTGGGGCCTTATAGTCAAGTCTATTACATCACATCAATATCTAATCGATATAGAATTTATAAAAAATCAAAACTGATGCATCACAATACACAGTGTATCTAATTCCTTACTCTGGTAGAATATTGATTGGAACTAAAGTCAATCTTCTATTCATCTCATGAATGGATTTCATGTAGGGATCTATCCATAAATATGTCATGCTGATCTTTTTCAAGAATGTGAGTGTTACTCCTAAGCATAAATATTCTATAAGAAATTATTATAATATACATATATTCCCAATAAATTATTTACTTCAAATAAGTTCTTGGGATGTACCTGGGAAACTATAACTCTCACCTTCTCTAGTTAAACTAATACTCGATTATTAGAGATAATATAGCCCATAATGTATATTGTGTCCATCCCAAAGTGGAACTCTGTGATCTTAACAGATAACTATTTATATCATAGTGTATCTATAATGATCCCATTATGTTTGGAACGTTCATGTCGATGGTGAGAATACAAAATGATATATTCCATCAAAACCATCATAGAAGAAATCTGTGTATGGATTGAAATATTGGTTTATCAGGTCCATGAATTAAACTGGCTCATTCATGAGGCCAAATAACAAAACTAGATACTCATATATACCATACACACTATGAATGGTTGTATGAGGTATGTCTAAAGTTCAAATAAGTAAAAGGTTAAATGTCAACCTTAAATCTATTACCGAGAACACCCAATCTCTTCTAAGATGATTATAATGTTAACCTATTTGTTGAATTGGATACCAATTTTTAACAGATAGCTTTTTCAATTTCTGGTAATCCACATAAACCTATTTTTAAAATTATTTTATTTCACAAAATGGACAAAAAACCCTAGGGAGAAAAATTTAGTCAAATTAATATAAGAAAAAATATAGCAATTATACTATAGGTAAACAACATAAAAGAAAAAAAATGGAAAAATTAAACTCCTATAAAATTATTAACAATTAATGTGTCTATAATGTAACCAAAATAGGTTCATAGAAATATAATACGATACATGTAAAAAAATACTAAACAAACTAAATAGTAATATCTCTCAATTATATCATGATCCTCTGATCAGTACCATGATCCCCTGATCTTTTGCATGGAAAAATTCCATGCATTGAACTATGGGCACATTCCCTAGTCCCTATCTACATCAATATTTCATATTTGGGTACCCAACAGCAGCCCAAACAGATCTTGAGAAAGATACTAATTAGTCAACCACTCAAGACTCTATTAGAACTCTTGGTTGAACAATATAAAATGCTAAGAAACCATTCAATTTACAACATATGTATATTGTAATAATAGTGAGGTTCCCATGGAATGTATACAATTAAAGTTGTCATTGTGAAAATACTCACAAGGATCCCTTCAAAACAATTTTCATGATAATATACATGGATTCTAAAATGTAAAACAAGATAAACACCAAGGATATTCATTATGGACCACATGTCACATAACACATGACATTTTACTAAAATATGTGAAAAAAAAATCTACCACAAACAAGACTTAAAATTAAAAAAGTCACACATAACATGACCCTAACATATAATCAGTATTGATAGGTCCTGCATGGAAGGATACATGGTATATAAAAATAAAGTCATCCTCATCAAGTCACAAAAGAAACTTTATTGAAACTCAATAAGGTAACTGGTAGGATTGAAGTATCATGTCAATATAGCATTTACTATTCAAGCCTGGTAAGCCTAATCTAATGGGATGAAATTAAGATGGCATCATAAAAAATCAAGATCTAACGAAAATACTGGATCACATAATCTTCTACCACAACACAATATCCATGTGAGAAATGAAAATAGAATCTAAATTGAATCAAGATAAATTGTATAAAAACCAATGAATCCACTACCATTTATAATGAAATTTTAGCCCATTCCATGAGTTCCCCCACTCATATAATAATTCCATAAAAATGTATAATAAAAGGATCAAAATAAAATGTGTAAAATTGTTTCAAAATTAATCAATCTAGTTAAACTCAAATATATGTTAACTTAATCAAAACAGGAAAGCTCATATACATACCCAATGGGTGGTATAATAAATGTAAATCTAAAAGGCACCCCTCATTTGCAACCTTGTTTGGGGGAAAACCATAGGAAAAGTATCAAGTAAATAGTTTGAGTCCTTAACAGGTTTAATTAAATTCTATTCAGTTATTTAGTTTACTTTCAGGGTTGTTCCCTAAATTACAACTGGAATAATAATTTAAATAGGATTTATAATTCACCAAACAACTCTAGAAAATGATATACCTGCCAAAATAGTTCTATAATTGATTACAAATCTAGTAACAATTTCTAATTCAACAAATATCAAAAGAAAAATTAATAACTAATGATGAACCCGAAATTTAGCCATGTTAAATTGAAACTAAATTCTACATGCAATACTAATAATAATGATGAAATTTTTTAAAGGAATTATGTACTCACAGATCTATATCCAAAGAGTCTGTCAACACTCAATTCCTTGTTCAAAAGGATGAGATGGATCAAATCCCTGAAATTGGATAAATAGAGAGCTTCAAAAGTCTAATTGATGTCCATAGGAAGACAATGAAATTATATTTTTTGTTATAATAATTTTATGTTATATATTTTAATTTCACCCAAATTATAATGTCACATGATTTGGCCACACAGTTGGTCGAACAACACATTACCTTATACACATTGTTATGATATGGTTAATTTCACAACATTATTTCACATGGTTTGTTAATCCTTCTGTGAGCCATGTATCATGAAACTTTTAAAAATAGTATATCTCCCACATAGGATTGAACCTCAATTCACATGATTTTCCGAAACATACAAGATAATTTTATCTCTACATAGATCTCATATGGATAGTAGTAACTGTGCACCTAGCAACACACATTTTCTACCAATGATGTGGCTGATAATTATATTACAAAATTTTTGGATCCAATCATTGAATAAGTCCCATACTCCCCACAACACACCTATAAATTAAAAATGTATTCACATTAGGGAATAAATACGAATTTTTACCAAAAAATAATAAGTATTCATATATTATATAAAAACCTAGGTTCTTACAGTTATAATTAGATAGTAGATATACCTTGTATGTAGTGTCTTGTGAAATGTATTGACATAAATAAGACTAGTTCATAACCATAGAAATAAATTTTCCTGTACATTGATCTTAAAAATAACAATTTTGAGGACATATCTTGATAATTCCTCTATATGAAAATTATGTATTCACTCATTATTATTATTCCATGGGATTATTTGATCATTCAAAAAATCCTCTATCAACTTTAAGGATCATGTATTTATTTATATGAAAATATTTGATCAACTTATATTCCTACCATATTATTCTAAATTCATTGACTAATTGGATTTTATTTCATACATTTACCTTTCTATGATGATAAATAATTATTGATTTATGAAAAATTCTATAGTAAATAACACTTAATCATCATTTGATTTCACTATTATTTTATTTCCATAACCCGTGACTATATGAAGCTTCATAATAAAAATGTAATGATATATTCAATATGGAATAAAGATATTCTTGAAAATAATTTTATTTGTAATTTCTTGTTTTGAACTATAATGTAATACTCATCTCTATATCATCTTTAATAGTACTACAAGCCAAACCAATCCTTCAGAATGAAATTAATTATATATTATTACAATATAATGGAAGCACGACACCATCTCTCATTCATCTAGGTTTGAGTTTCTATCGTTGGAATCCCATAATTATTATTCTTAACCTCGTGGAATAGATTTAGGAAAATACTAATTTGGAAAGATAACCCACAAATGACCTTGAGGATTAAAATTAAATACCATATGTATTAATAAACATACTAGTTATGGATACCATCAGAATATTATGATATTGAGGTTGGTAAAAATTTATATGTCTTAAAAATCAATTTTTAGGGTTTTTGTAATGGGACAATAAAATTATTAAGAAAATTTTGAAAGAAATTTATTTACATAAAACTCATTTTTTTAGAACATGTTTTTGTGAAAAATTTATCTACGGAATAACCCCATTACATATTAAATATACATGTTTATAAGTATTGATAACCTTTTTGGATAATTTGATCATTAAACTTTTTTAAGAATAGTCAAATAACATTATTTTTCTATTAAAATAAATATTTTATACTGAAAACCATGAAGAAAAGTTTATTTAATGATTAATTTTCATTGATATCTATAATATATATGTGTAAATAATTAGAATTATATTAATATAGCTTTTAAAAGTAAAAAAACACATATAGGTTGATAGCTTATTTAATTTGGTGAGGAAATTATGATAGAAACCCAAACTGAAGGATAATAAGGGTTTCTCACCTACCAATGGCCAACGTGATGTCCTAGTTAATATTTCATAGTTTATAGATAAATAATTGGACAAATAAATAGTAATTATGAACATGTTTTTTTTAATTTTCTGTTAATATATTAATCTATTAACCCTATTTGTATTAATAAATATATAGGTATTTATATAAATACTTATTTTTTGGATCTTATGACCCATTAAAAGTGAATTTTAGTGCTTCATAAAAAAAAGATTAATTTTTGATATCCAATTCCTGGAGTGAAGGGGTAAATTTGATTTTAATTGAATCACAACCAAAGGATTTCATTTTTCTTATATAATTATATCATGTATGCATAATTTTATATATTCTTATAAAATAAAATAAATACTTAAAATTAAAAAAATGATCATGAAATGAAATGTTATCATAAAACCTTAATTTTTCTTAACAGAATGCCTTTAAAATCCTTAATGATTTATTTCTTTGAGAACTATAGAATTCAATTTATATTTAACTTTTTTATGATCAATGACCATCAATCACTCAAAATGATTTTTTATTTTTTATTATATGTTTGTAAGTTATGAAACATCCTACGTAATTACAAAATAAAAATTCTGTATATCTATTAATAACTAAGAATAATAAATTAATTCTATGTTAAAGGGGAGTCTTTTCCTGATAGCATACCCAACGCACAATAATGGGTTTTCCCAAAATATTATGTTTCACACAAGATTGAATTATAGTGGAAAATAATATATTAAGATTATTATTATATTAAAGGGTATTTAACATTTAACGACATATTAGAGGAAATAGAAAGAACTAACTATATTTTGTTTAGACATTTTTTTAATGATTATACATTTATAAAATAAATTTTAGTGGCATAAAATGAGAATAAATAAAAATTTAAGCATAAAATACTCTAATAAAAATTTTAATGGTAGTTTTACCACCTTTTGATGGAGAACACATTTTAAACCATATTTATATTTTACTTTTATATGTTCTATTTTAGGAAATTATTTTTTTGGGAGCAGGACTTCACAATCTACATTTGTTGAAATTTTATTATTTTTCTGATAAATTTATTATTTTAATGAATTGTGAAAAATACTAAATTTTAATTCAAAACTACATTTTGGTCTATTTTATTTTTATTGATAGATTTTAATTTTTATTTTTTGAGTATATTTATAATATGTTTTATCGTTTAATCCAATGTTGGTGGAGTTACCTCAGCACGGTTCAGGGAAATCCAGTCCTAGGTGATGATGGCATGAATTTTTGTCCCATGGAATGCCTTTCAGACCTCTATGGAGGTTGTTGTAGGGTATCACATAGAGTGTGATGGTATGTGACAAAGATAATCATTGATGATGGTCCCATTGTCTCATTATTTATTCCTGATAGGGATCACATACAATCTATAAAGAGTTTTTATATATGAGTATAGAGATGGTCGACTTCACCATGCATGGATTTTCAGATTTAGTTGTCTGAAAGGGTATGACACCGCCATTGGTACCGAGCTTATGAATTGTTTTTTCAACATTGTTATCTGAGTAGAAATGATCTGGTGGCGGTGGCCTTATGAACATTTTTTCTAGGAAGGGGTACCTCATCGTAGTCTGGTGTTGGGTTGAAACCCTCTTGATTTTCAGATTTTGTTACTATCTCTATGTCCTAAAAGTCCATGTTTTCCAACTTTTCCCTTTAAATGGGGTTTATCCCTAATCAATAAAAATTTCATCCTTCAGGCCATTCAATCTACAATGGGAAATATGTCATAAGCATGTATCTTGTTGCAAAAAAATTTAATATTTGTTTATATAAGTGATCTATTTGACTATAAATTTTCATTATAAAGATATAATGATTTCCTATATTAAGTTATTCTATATATATATATATTTTTATACATTTTATAATTAAATTTAATGACGAAACAATATGATGTAACAATATCTTTTTTAATGTAAGAATATAATAAATGTTATTAATAATAATAAAATAAATATATTTTGAAATATTTGATTCCATAATCAATTTTTTGGATTACTATGACATGTAATTATTGAGTTAATGTATTTGTTTCAAATTAATCATGTACTTATGACATTTTAAACAATATATCTAATGAATAGAGTCATAATTGACATAATTCATATTTTAAATTACAAAATATTTAATTAAACAAATAATGTTCTTAAAAATATAAGATTTATCCAAATAGTATAATATTTGTAAAAATTATCTTAATGAAACTTAAATTTGAATTTTTTCATGATTTGGTAATTATGTTAACCCTCCACATGTAAATTACTTAATTAAATTAAAAGAGTATGATGAGGATAAAATAATAAGATATAGATTAAAAAAATCATAAAACATGTACAAATTTTAATTTATTATGGGTATTCTACCTATCATATTCTTATATTCTAAAACTTTATTTTTGTACCATTTTAATAGGAATATAATTTATAATAAGTAAATATTTTAGGTGTTTCCAATGGCTGCCCCTACCCACATTTATAAAAAGGTTCCCACACTTCTCTAATAACGAGACTTAAAAATCCATTTGAATTAGTATATGTCTACTCAAATCCCATCCTAAAATACATTCTCACATTCTAAAGGCCTAATTACTTCGAAAACAATCTCCATAGAGATGTTAATGTTTTTTCATAGGTGATCAACCGAATAAAATGTATTGTTTTTTTAAGTGTTTCAATATTATTTATTCATCCAGGTCCTTCAAATCTACTTCAACCATTATTAAATGGTAAATATTATATCCTAAGTATACTTAGATGTTATTATGTTAACATCATAACATTGATACATCTCTACTACATTTAAATGGAAATGGAATTTATCAATTCTTCTTATGTGTGAAATTTCACCTCCTCATACCGATCTAATTTGTTTTCCATAACTATCTCACTTGACTAGTTATAATAATGGAATTAATGTTCACATTTTATATTCATGAAATATTAATCAATATGTGATAATAATATATCAATTATGTTCTACGTTACAAGAACATAAAAATGATAACATCATTCGTGCGTACTAGTAAACTATCACCTCCATGAGTGAAGTGAAATGTTATTATTCATTACATAAATTTAAATAAATATATATATATATATATTTAAATGATAAATATGTTATAAGTTATATTATGATAATTATGTAATGATAATATAATACTTAACTTAATTCTATAATGGTTAATGAAAAATGGAAAACGTTTCTCAGGATTACGTATGGCTTACCGTCATAATGATTGTAATGATGTTAATTTTACATTAAATGTTTTAATTTATGTATAAAAATGATAATAATTTTATGATTTTTATTATAGATATTATTAACTTAAGACCGCATGGATTATTGACATCAATCCATGTTCTTTTTTCACTCATGTACTGAATATCGACTGAAGGTCTAATTTGATCATAAATAATTATGGAAGATTTATAACATGGTAATAAGTGATATAAAATTAATAATAAACCAAAAAAGGTACTCAATAAAGTAAAAATTAATATATATTTATTATTAAGTAATATAACGATTATACGTGATGAGTTATACTCAATGTAAGGGAAATCATGACTCAATCTCCATTCATTAAGGTAAATATCAAGGTCATTTGTTTTGTTTTTCCATGAATTTGTTTTAATGATCTATGATTTTTTTACACTAAATATCCATTTAAATTAACTGTATTTATATTTTTCACATAAAATTATTTCATTTATTTGTCCTTAATCTAATATTATGATAATTACAAGGGACTTCATCTTAATATCTTTTCATTGGGAATATTTTAGTATAATACACCACCTTCTTTTATTATGTGTATAAATAATGAATTTGAAATTAAATTTAATTCAATGGTTTTTGAAATAAATATTTTTCTATGATTCATTTTAATAAATAAAAATATTTATCTTTTTTAATTTAGAAAATGAAAATGACTTTTTCACCACTGTGACCATTATTTGGTATTTGAAATCCTCAAAAAGAATTTTTTTTTTGAAAACAAAATACCATATTCCCTTTCTTGTTATTTTTGTATTGAAAATATTTTTAATAATAATTTGATAATATCAATATCATGTAATGATTCCTTTTGAATTCAAATTTATATGTTAAATATTGATAATTTAAATCTTTTATGTGTTCTGATTATATAATAATATGTAAAAATTTTATGGGTGGTTATTTAATAAACCAAAAATGGGTGGATACATGGTAAACCAAAGATGAGTGGTTCTATGATAAACCAAGGATGGTTGTTTACATTAAAACCTCTAATGCATTATGTATGAAATGCCAATGTATAGTTATTCCATTTGTAAGAGTGATATGCATGGAATTTGACTAAATAGTTATTCTATTTAGGTATGATTATGTACCAAGTTACCTTTATATGCTATAAAAAATTTATATGTGTTTTATAGTAATATTTTGATTAAAAAAATTGTATAAAAGGAGATTGTATTTAGTGAAGTGCATTTAATACTTTATAACGATTAAATGTATTACTTAATGTCAATTTATCCATTGTATACATGCTTTCTCAAAACTAATAGTTTTCATTCATTTTGTATCCCTTAATGAGGTTATTATTCACATCCCATGTTTTGACTTGTTTTTTCACAAGATCTAAACAAGAATAAATTCAGATATGGGATTAAAGAAATTTTATGTTTTTTAATCACAAATAAGGCCATGTTTCCTTTTAAATGATATTGTTTTATTAAAAATTTGGAATGTGAGTAGAAGTGTCAAATTTTCAATATTTAAGTTGTTATGTATGGGTTATTTCCTAATAATCTAATGCTTTAGACTATAAAATATCTATAATGCAACGAGCCAATATTTTATAAATAAAAATTACCTTTTTAAAATTTGTCATATAATCGCATGAAATTACAACATGATGAAGTAGTAAGACCTATGCGACCCTTAAAAATAATATTTTCAATTCCTTGTTATGAATTTCAAAAATATTCCATACACAATTGTGATCAGTAAGATATTTAGAGTTCAATAATACAAACATAATTTTTGGTGAATAGTAACTGTCTCATAAGAATAGTAATGTTACCCTTATGAATAGTAATATGACCCTTATTAATAGAAAATAATCCATGTATATATTATCTTTACCTATGAAATTATAAATAAAATTTATCCGTATTATATGTGACAATAATATAAGGATGGTATTTTTATAAGTCATATAAATTGACCTAAAAATTAATTATGACATTAATAATTAAAAATGAAAACCTTTATTCATAAAATGTATTCATAAATTATTGTTTTTATGTATTCTAATTTTGAGATAAATTTTTAATACCTTATTTAATTTCAGAAAAAAATTATAAAATCAGTTATAGTTTGAAAAAATATATTTTTCATGTAAATTATGAAATTAATTAAAATTAAATTAATCATATTTACAAAATTATTTTTGAAAATTTCAATTTATTTTCTTATTATGTCCATTGAAAATATGTTAAGATGAATTATTGGGTTTTTCTAAATTACTTATTTTTTATTAATAGTTTAATATTGTAATTTAATGTATTTATACATTATATGTTTAAAACACTATTTATTGAGTCATGGATGAGGTAAGCACCTTTGTTTTGTACTCACATTCCCTTGTTACTATTTTGGTCATTGAATCATAACTTTTTATTGTTTTATGAAAAAATAATAAAGTAATGATAAAAATATTCACAAAACCTTCCTCTCCTCTACTATAAAAACCACCAACACTCACCGCTTATAATCACCCATTTCAATCATTGTTTCTTCTATACATTATACGCAAATCTCTCACCAGGATCCCACCCTGCGTCCATCATCCCTTCATCTACTTAGAAGGCCAAATCCACTCCCCTTAAGAGGATCTGTAGGAAGATTAAATCAAGAGTTAAACACGTCTTTTCTTTTTGTTCAATTTATTTTTTGTTTTTTGCTCTCTTTTATTTCTTAACCTATACCAATTCAAATGGTTTTGAAAATTATCTAAAATAAATTTACATGAATTATTTTATTCTAATCAAAAAATTTATTATCAACTCTCATTTCCCATCCTTTTATACGAAATAAATAAAAACACCATCTAAGAGTTGTTAATTTATCACATTTAAGGACATTGGGTTATCTATTTCTTTTACCGTATTTAATTATTGTCATGAAATGATTTTTATGGCTGAACTAGACTATTAAATATTTATTTTACTTAATGTGATGTTCTGGATTCTTATTTCACAAATAATGTAAAACAATAATACAAAACATGTTAGTTATGATCCAAATCGCCAAATTAATCAAAGCGTTAATCATTAATGATTTTGATAATCATTCGCCTTTAGTTAAAATAGCCAAATGAATTTTATAACCATTAAAACATAATTATTTTCAATATTTTCATATAACATCAATTCTGGAAAACCATTCTCATAATACATGTTTATCTAAACATGATTATAAGATAAATGATCATTAAAACAGAAGAATAAAGCGTGCCGAAACAAAAAAATTAAACATCTTAACTCGTAAAAAGGACAAGGTTGAACATAATAAGGTTATAATAAATATATAGCAACTATTAAATATTTTGTAATTTTTAAATATTTATACTAATGTTATTATTTAGGTCATTAATATAAATCTAATAATACCTTCATACATGAAGTAAGGATCCTCTCTTCCTCTCATTTTTTCAGGAATATCCTCTATGTTATGCCCATTTATGTGTTGTTAATAATAATGGGGTATGATTTTCCCACTAAGAATACATCACTAATGATATATAAAATAATATAAAACCATATCTGTCTCATTAATCCTTCCTAAGTATAGCTGATACCATGTCGATATTCACTAAAGGATTTTACCCGAACCTCTATTGTTCCTTCAGGTGGTTCTATCATCATTTTGAACAAAATTAAGTTATCTAATTTTTTATGTACAACCTAAAAATGATATTTATATACTCAAAATTCATGTATCATGATACATTCATTATTCGCTTTTGGGAGAAGCATTTTTGTGGTATTCACTCCTCAATACATCCTGATAAGAAAACACATTTTAAGGGATCTTCCAGAATCATTACCCAATTTCAAGTGCACTATATCATATGATTTAATCCTAATTTTTATTATAAAACTATTATTTTTTTAAAAACTTTATTTGATCACTTTTTTTTATTTACAAAATATAATTCCCTTTTCAATTTTAAATGCTTGTTATTGTTTTCCAAAAAACAACACTATAATGTTTTAACACTGAAAATTATTAAATACGATTTTCACATTTTTTCACTTATAGTAGACATAAATTCCAATTATATATTCATATTTTACCCTATTAATGTTCATGTATTTTATAATTAATTTCATTAGTGGTCACTTTTATGAAACGCCAATTCATTATTCTTTATGGATGGTTATAATAACCATTTTTTCCATGGGTGACATTATATTTATAATTGTTTATATATGATTCTATATGTGGTAAGAATTTTCATGAACATGTTATGATGGGTGGGACCATATATAACTCCAATGCATTGGGTATTGTTTTGTATCCTGAGACCTTATGTGGAATGGCCTTGGCGGTTATCCTTGACTTATGCTAACATGTGCAACGATCATGGCGGTTAACCATGAATTGTGCTACTCAATGTGAATTGAGCCTTGAATCATGATAATTTCATGACTATGGTTTCTTCCACATTACTATGAATTCATTGTTTCATGATCCATTTTTTATTTTTTATGATTCCATGTGTTTATTTCCTTTTATTTTCTTTATTACATGCCTTCTAACCCCTGTGATAGTGTTTTATTACAATGATTTTACAATAATGGGGCTTTAGCTCATAACTTCATTCATTTGGTCCCCAGGGTACCCATAATAGATGTAAGGTCTCAAAAGTAAGATATAATTTATTCATGAAGACTAAATAATTATGTTTTTTGTCCTATGTTTTCAATTTAATATACCTATCAACCAAAGACACTAGACATCACCATCCATGGGTTGTTTTATGATGTATAATTATTCTTAAAATCATGTAATGTTATGTGTAAAAGTATATGGTCGCTATAGTTTGTATCATAGGATGATCACATTTTTTTTGGAGATTGGGAGTAGAGAACATTAGTAAGATCCTGAATGATGATACTATGTATTAGATAATACCCCTAAATTTTAGTAATTATAGAGTGAGTTCTTTATTAAGAAAATACATTCCTGTTTGGATACAAACTGGTAGAGGGGGATCTGACACTATTTTATCTAGTTTTAAAACAAAAAAACAAAAACTTTGAGCTAGCCATGAATGGGTACTGGTGCATGAAAATGGGTCTTACAACATTCTTGGTTTGACACTCCCGAGGGATATTCATTGGTAAATTAATGTTCATAGTAAAAACTATTATGGTTGGAATAAAAAATCGCATTAGTAATTATGTTGATAAATATATCAAGTATTACGGAGATTTAAACCTATGGAATCAAAAGATTGGATATACATATCCTTTATATTTTTATCCTTTTATGTTCAAAGATTCAATTTTATGGTCAACATATAAGTATTCAGGCCCTCTAACTGTATGTTATTTTTCAATGTTAATGGTGGAAAATAGAATAACACATTCTGAAAATTGACGTGATACGAAATGTGATGATTCCCATAATGATATCCCATATATGATGGGAATGGATTCTCATAATTTCATGATCGTACTTCCTCAGCTGTCTGAATATTTGAATAATAACATGAATTATGTGGAACATCATCCTCCTCCAAGTAAAGTGTATGCTTCCATTGAATCCTTCATCTGAAAAAGGCCTCAAATATTTTGTGGATATATTGATCCCCTTCTCGTGGAACCATGGATTAACATAATTTAAATGATATTATTTGTCCTCTAGTCCTTAGAAGAATATAATTTTGGGCTGGAAATCTATCATTTTGATGGGGTAACTAATCAGTTGTGGAAAATGATCAAGAATATGAATCCCCAAGTGGAAATGGATTCCATGTATTGGGATGAATTCAAGATAATGACTTTCAATAAACATTTTCCCTGAACCCTCCATCTCAAGATGGAATTTGAGTTCCTCGGACTCATGAAGAAGGAAGATGAGTCAGTTAGCGTGAGTGAAGAAAACATTACACGGAATTCCAGGTACAAATCATCCTTTTCATGAACACTGAATGAAAGATGGATTTCTTATTTAGAAAACTATGTCCATGTCTATGAAAAGCATTGGAGATTCGAGACTTCGACAATTATGAATCGATTGTATGTTGTTCCTTTAAGGTAGAAATATAGAACATATACTCTCAATGCTATCATATGAAAATTTAAAAAAAGAAAATGGAATCTAATGTGGGTAGTTCTGCAAATAAATTCCATGTTGGAATGAAGATCTGACATACCCACGTGTAAAAATATTGGGAAGAAGCATCTTGGGAACTGTCTAATGGGAACCATGAATTGCTTCAAATGTGGAAAGATGTGAAATATGGCTAAAAACAAAAAACATGATATGGATAATATCGGTAATGTGGAAGAAGAAAGGATGGTTTAGATAAATGATCATCTAGTGGTTCACACTGACAACTACAAAGAGCATTGTCATATTGTGAACACTTTCCTTAAGCTATGGGTTATCAGAATAAATCAACAACAACCTCCAAGGAAATAAGGATGTTCTTATGAAATCACTAATGATGAGGTGGATCCATAGAATGATGTGGTGATAGGTACACTATTAATTCATTAATGAATAAAAAATGTACAGTTGGATTTGGGTTATATGCTATCTTTTATATCATGAATATTTAGTAGAACTATTCAAACACCACCTCAAAATTTGGAGGATATGTTATTTGTGAGAACAATGAATCGGGAACTTATTGCGTCCATGGTTTATAAAACCTACCCATTAAATATTTGTGGACTGAACAAACAAGAAAATATTTTCATACATTCTTTAGTGGACTTCATTATTATCTTAGTCATGGATTGGCTGTATATTTATAAATCCAACATCAATTTTTAGGAAAGGGAGAACACTATTCAAATCCTGAAGCATCCTTTAATTCATTGCATTTGTAAGGATGAAGAGGATTTTCCCTTATTATCATTGTTTCCAGTGTGGATATTAATTATTTATGAGAAACAATGTCTAGATCAAATAATTGATATGAAAGACATAATCTCACTCGAAGATATGCCCATCGTGAGGGAGTAAACTAATTTATTCTATAAATATCTACTTGGTCTTCCCCCTGATCGAGAGGTTGATTTTTCAATTGAATTTATTAATGGATCCCAAACTATATTTCAAGAAACCTTATAGAATTACCACTATAGAACTAGAAGTGCTAAATAAGTAGTAACATGGCATCTAAAGAATCGTTTTATACACCATAGTGCTTCACCATGGAGTGAAACAATCTTATTTTTCCTGAAAAATATAGATCAATGCAACTATAAATTTATTATCTAGAGCTCAATACAATCAAAATAGAGTACTAGAATCCCCTTTTATGGATAGATGATTTGTTTGATCAGCTTTGGTGGGCCATTTATTCCACTATGGCGGACCTTCAGTCATGATATCACCAATTAATGGTGAGCAAGGAATATATTTCCAAGATAACATTTTGAATTACATATAAAAACCATGATTTAATTTTGATGCCATTCTGAATCACTAATAATGCTTCAATTTTCATGGATTTAAGGAATAGTGTCTTTAGAGGTTACCTAGACAAATTTGTGGTAGTATTTATTGACACTGTTATGATATACTCCAATAGTAAGGAGGAATACAAGGAGAATTTGAATAATGTGCTAAAGAATTTTTGAAGGGAGAAAAAATAAGAAAATTTTAGTAAATGTGAGTTCAAGATGGAGTAAGTATCATTCATGGGTCTTGTTATCCTTAGGAATGGGATATTTATGGTCCCTTCTAAGAAAAATGTGAATGATGAGTGGCACAAGCCAAAATCTGTTACAAAGATTCGCAACTTTTGGGGACTATTCGATTATTATCGATGATTTGTGAAGAAATATTATCGATTTCGAAACATAATAACGAATCTGAAATGGAAGGGTGTAATGTTTTTATACAATATGTAATTTCAAGACTACATTAATTAGTTAAAATTGAGGCTTATCACTGCACAAATACTCACACTCCCAAAAAGCGGAAAACTCTTTGTGGTGTACAATAATGGTTCAAAGAAGGAAATAAATTATTTTTGGATGCAAAATAATAATCTCATAGCCTACACCTCAGGGGATCATAAAATCCACGAGAAAAACAATCCTACGCATGATCTAATGTTGACAGCTGTGTTCTTTGTGTTAAAAATCCATCCACATAATCTCCATGGGGAGATGTGTGAGATATATATTGATTACAAGAGTCTCAAATATAGATTTATAGAAAATGATATTAATATTTTCCATTGAAGATAGATAGAGCTCATCAGGGATTAGGAATGGTCAATCCACTACCATCCCAACAAGGAAAATAATGTGGCGGATGCTCTATGTAGAAAGTATTGTGCATCATTATCATTGACAAGAATAAAAAATCATCAAATCTTCTTAGATTTTAATAGTATGAACATTGGAATCATTAAGAGAGGAACATCATCAATCCTTTTTGAAATGAGTTCTCAACCATCCGTCATTGAAAAAATTATGGATTCTCAATGAAAAGATTATGAAATTAAAAAAACGTGGAAGCCATTATAAATGGGAAATTGTAACACCCCAATATTCCATGGTATGCTCCACTTTGAATAATACAACTTCTTTCACTGTACACAACATCGAGTTCTAGCACACCATGACCAATCAAACTAGCCATTGTGAATAGTAATACCCACACATGATAATTTTATAAATTTTATTTTCCAAAAAGGGCTTCATTATTGGATTTTTAATATCAAAATTATCTTAGAGTCAATTGTTGGTATTTTTTTGAAAACATTAAAATTTTGATGAATAGTGAAAAACCTTCCTTTATGGTTTAAAATCAACTTTTATTTTACTAATAATAATAATTATTTAAATTAATTTTAAAGTAAAAATAGATACATAATTCCTATATTAGTTTAATTTAATTTATTGGAGTCATTCTATAATTAGATTAGATGTATAAAATTTTATTCATCCTTTTAATGTCTTTTACAAACATTCTATGCACATTTACAAATTTGCATAAAATGTAATTTTACCGCATCTCTGAATTGAACATCAAAAATATGAGAGTCATGGTTGTTATTAGTCTATAAAATTTTGTTCAATGAGATTAATATAATTCTTTTTCAATAGAAACTTTTTAATTTTATTTACCACGGTTAAAATTAAATTGGGTAATGCAAGTTAATAATGATATTATAATTTACATAACAAAAGTCATAATTCTATTGTATATGTGTATTTCGACCAAAATAATTCTAAAGAATAAAATATGATCATTTTGGATCCACAATGATTATATTAATAAATTTATTATTATTTTATTTGAAGAAGTGTTAAAAGTGTTAAATTAAGAATTTAATAAAAAAACATTTTTAAATTAGTGTTATACATAAGATAAATTCGACTATAAATATTTATTAAAAATATAAAAAAATTTCTTACATAATTATATTTTATTTGTAATTTTTATAAATTGAATAATTAAATTTATTTATGACACAACATTGATTAATTAATTATATTATTAATGAAATATTAAAATAATTATTATTATAAATATAACAATAATTGTAAATTGAGACTTCTGATACATTCCAAAAAATTTATGGCTTAATAAGACATGTTAATATTGATTTAATCTATTTTTTTCTATGTAACCATGGTTTTTTACTTTCACAAAAACCAAATACTAAATAGTGTCAAAATTTTCATAAATGAATTTTTAAAACAAATAATATATTATTAAATGATACAATATTCCTAAAATAATAAGGTTTGGAAAAATGATTTTTATAATGATATATATGTCATTAATGAACCACTTGGGGTTATTATGACATTTTATTATATTTTTATTAACCATGAAATATAAAAATACAAGAAGATATTGTAAATGTTAAACTGTTTAACTAAGAGTTAAATCTAAACGATAAGGTTTATATGGTTACATAAATTTTACTAAAACCTATTGATTGAGATTATTTCGACCAATACCATCCTTATCCTCCAAATAAATTCATTTGGAGCAAAAATAAACCAAAAAGGTTTTTATAATAAAATAATATTTCAAGCTTTCCCTAAAGTGACCCTCACATCTCTTATAAAATGGTAGTTCCCCTTCCCTTAATTTCACACCATTGAAGACATTTTTCTCGGCCAAACATTACTAAAATATACCCCCAACTACCCTAAATTTAATTTAGAGGCCTTACTCTGATCAGAATCCTTCCTAAGAATCCCTTTTGATCAAATCAAAAGGGATCCCCATAAAGAATATGTAATAATTTCATCACATCTTTCAATGTACTTTTTTTCTTCTACTTCAATTTTATTTGTTGTATCCATACCAAAATAATATATGCATTACCTTATAAACACTGTTATGTTATTATAAATATTTCACAACCATATTCATTATTCTACCCATCTTATTAATGACAAAGACACCATATGTGTGTATGTATGGCGTACCGTCTCCACGTTGTGGTGTAGTTTGTAATTCAACACTTCATTATTTGGATGGGTATAATAATGAGTATAATTGATGTTAAAAATAAATATAACATTTTAATGATTGCGTATAAAATATATAACATCCAATTACCTACTATTTCAACATCAATAGATTGGTATTGTGGATCGTGCATACATACGGATTATCGTCTCCATGAACGCAATTAGATTCATTCCACATCATAACCATTGAAGAATAATTTTCATTATATGCTTCTAAATAATGTTTAAGAACTTAATATTATTCTATATATTAATTAAATACATCATATCCATAACAAACATGGCTTACATAAGAAAATATATAAAGGGAAAAAATTAGTTAACGCTTCAAACAATGATACTACTGAAATATTATTAACAATGAAATATTAGAAGATCATATATGATATCATATTTATGTTTTTGCTTCTTTTATAATTTAATAACAATGATTTAACTATTATACAAGAGGATAACATACCCTCAACCAAGGAAAAGTAAAACTTAAGGGTTAATTTTTCAATCTCTTTATTATCTGAGGTTGTTTATAAGTGAGTACCTATTGGGACCTCTTTATCACCCACATCTGTGTTTATTAAAAATGTATTTCAAAAAAATTACTCTTTACTAGACTATGGGTTAAAGTAATTTATATCAATTCATTAATTTTTTAAAATGTTTTGAAATGAATATTTCTGTCATTTTCCAAACAAGTACCTTTATGACCTTTTCATCAAATTAAGGTAAGAATGTTTTTTATATTATACAGGGGTTACGAATATTTTCCACCGTTATAACAAATTTGATGCTTCCCTTACAAACTTATAAGAATTTATTTAAAATAAATTATTTTCATTTATAATTATTTTAATTTTAAATGATTTCAAAATAGAAATATATATTTCTTCCAAATAGTTTTTATTTCATCCATGTCAACACAAATTGATGGCTTCTACACAAGTTTGAAGTTGATTTATTATGATACCAACATCTATATTGTATTGACAGACTAGTGGTTTGTTTGACTATGGATGTGTTATATTTACAAAATTAATGGTTTATTGTTAAATTATAAACATTTATTATGCTAGTTGTAATACAAATGTTTATGTTCTGTTTCAACCTATTAATATGTGGAATTAATTGGACATAGTAAGTGACTGGTGGATATTTCTATAGCTCCTCAATGCATCAATAGGTCTCATGAGACAAACTAGTGTCTTGTCACAAGTCTTTGAAAAAATCTTATTTTATTCTTAGCAATAGGCCTTGACTATGTGGTTATGATGTCTGACATTATGCATTCTATCATTATGAAATTTTTTATTGATATTATATATGATCATTCGACTAGTTGAGTATCCATGTGAATAAGTAATCGGAATTATTTGATTTATTTTTTCTATATTATGCTGAATTTTATGTTTAAAATTCTTAATTTTTATTCTTTTACATTACATTAAATGTTTATGCTAATTTATGAGAGTTTCCAATATATTGTTATCCCTAATGAGCATATGAGATCTCCCCTTTCTATGTTTTGTTTTCCCAGGATGTGAAGAAGTATATTATGAATGACCTACATGGATATTCTAAGGGATATTAATGTTTTCTATGGAGTCAAAATGATGGAGTTTTTCATTTCATAATGTGATGTAAAACTTTTGTATGTATCTAGTACCTCCAAGGACACTAAACTGATCAGTGTTTTGGGATTTGATATCTTGTGACCACGCTAATGTTATGTAATAATGAACTGACTCTCGGTAACATGGATAAGGGAATTACAGATGGTATTAGTGAAATTTTCATACAAACATTGGAAACTCTATTTAGAAATTCTCTAATTAGAGAACATTACTGCAAGATTTTCATTGAGGATTCATATATAATAATTTCCATGAATTATGATAATGTATATATTTTGGGTATTTTACAGGTAATATATCACATTATGTATAAGAGAAGGTAGAGGTGTCTCTGGAATAAATGTACCTAGGAGTGAAAACTATTACAAGGATATTTGGGTTTGACCTGGGGTATCCTGGTACACGACAATGGTCCTTGCAACACGTATGGTTACGACACTCTTGGGGGATATATTTAGAATAATTCAAATTTTTTTACAAACCATTATGAATTATTTATGAGTAAATACATTCACAAAGAAATAATTTTTATGATTATGGATTATATGGATAAATTTATTAATTTATGATAGGTATTTTACTTGTTTAGAATTATGTATTGTGATTCATAAACCAATATAGTGTATTCCATTGTTTAGAAATGGCGTCAAGTGGAATGGATGAAAACCTTATCAACACATGAAATCCATGTAGGTATTTCCCTCTGACTCATGATAATTATAATGGATATGGTGATACAACTGTTGATGAACAACTTATAACCATAATGGGATAACTCACTCAGGTTATGAATAATAACCTTACCCATATAGAGCACCCAGATACACAATGAGGAGGATAAATGTTATACCTCTTCATGAAGAAACAACCACCATCATTCAATGTGAATACAAATCCATTTGTAGCTAAGAAATGGATATGTTTTTTAAAGAAAATATTTCATGCTTTTGGGAGTAGTGAAATGGAAAACGTTTTTATAGCAGTTTATCACCTAAGGAGAGTTGCAGATCAATGGTGGTCAATAATTAAAAACAAAAAATAGGATGAAGAAGTATCAAATATGAAATGGAGGGAGTTTAAAGAAATTTTCATATAAAAACTACATTCCTTGTGACCAACGAGCGCATATGGAAAGATAATTTCTATGTCTAAGGAAAAAAGAGGAAGAGACCATTGAAATGTATAAGGTTGACTTTAAAAGGATAGAAATGCTTGCTATAGATTATATTCAAACCCATGGAGTATGAATTATCGATTCATTGATGGGTTAAAACCATTTCTCCATCAAGCATTAGTCTCATAATACATATTGTCATACGAATATGTTGTCTCATGTGCTATTAGGAATGAAAATTAATTCTCTAGGTTTTACTACTTTAAATATAAGCAATATATGATAAGATATGATAAACACTATAGAAATGGAAATAAGTGGAAGAAGGGAAAATATGATTTTTCATCCTGTAGTAAATGTGGGAAGAAACAACCCATTACATAACTAAAGGGAATGGGAGTCTGTTACAAGTGTGGTGAAAAAGGCCACCAAGTTCATGATTCCAAGGGAAAGAAAAAGCATGTTAATGTTGAATGAAACAATTGTAGTGTAATGGGGAATTATGAAAATGAATGTCCTAAGCATCAAGGAAACATACCTCAGAAAGTTCCATAGGAACAAGGCCAAGCATATGTGATCACTACTGCTATTGTTAAATCTACGAATGACGTGGTGGAAGGTAATTTAATGGTTTCCTCAAATTTATCAATTGCTTTATATAATTATAGATCATCGAATTGTTTCATATATTCATAGTTTTTAGGAAAATTTGATATTTTCAATTTGATTTAGAATGGTAGTTGTCATTCAAAACACCTAAGAGAAGTATCATTGCAATAATCTTTTGTAAATCAGTTTCTATTAGAGAATATAAATGCGAATTATCTGCTAATCTCATCTCCATACCCATGCTTGAATATGTTATAATTCTTGTTATGTATTTTATTTTAGACCATAATGTAAAATTTTATTGTAAAAAAAATGAGATCACAATTTTGTATGAAGATAATAAATACCCTATCTTTTAAGAAGAAACATCACCATCTGATTCTTATCAAGATCCACCCACAATAGATCTATTAAATTCAATTTTTAGAGAGGAAGAGATTTAAATGAATATGTGTGAGGAATATAATTTTCAAAAAAAGGACATAACTATTTTGAACGAATATGATGATGTGTTTCTAGAGTATTTACATGGACATCATCTAGAATGAGAAATTGAGTTTTCCATTGACTTAATTCTGGGTTCCAGGACCATATCGAAGACCCCTTATAGAATGGACACTATCGAATTAGTGAAACTAAATAAAAAACAAGTGTAATTGAGTAATAAAGGATTTTTTATCCCTATTTTTTCCCCATGAGGAACCCATATTGTATTTTACGAAGAAATATGGATCTACAAGGTTTTGCATTGACTATAAGGAGATCAATGCTATAAAAATAAAGAACATGTATCCCCTACCTCACATTGCTGATTTATTCGATCAAATTCATAGAGCTCAATATTTTTAAAAGATTGAACATCGATCTGGATACTATCAGTTGTCTGTGAAGAAGGAAGACATTTTGTAAACTATATTTAGAACACGGTATAGGAATTACGAGTTTACAGTAATTCTTTTTGGACCGACTAATTCACCCTATATTTTCCTAGATTTATTGAATAGAGTTCTCATGGAATATATTGATGAATTTGTAGTGGTATTAATTTATGATATCTTGGTATACTCCAAAAGATACTAAGATCATAAAAATCAATTGCGCACTATTCTAAAGACTCATAGAAGAAATGGATTACATGGGAAGTTTAGCAAGAGTGAATTCTGGCATCAAGAGATTTCTTTTCTTGGCTATATTGTCTCTATGTATAGAATCTCTTTCGATCATTCAAATAGAAAGGCAATAAAATAATGTCCAGCACTGACAATTATAACTATGGTACGTAGTTTTATGATGTTAAATGGTTATTATCTATTTTTTATCTATAATTTGTCCTGATTGGCTAACCCATTAACCAAGATCACACATAAACTAGTGTATTGGCATAAGGCCTTGACAAAATGTTATTGTCTTCTTGGACCGAGGCCTTGACAATGTGGTTATGACGCTCTCCATTATGCATTCCATCATTGTAAAATTAGTTATTGATATTACATGTGATTCTTTGACTAGTAGAATATCCATTGAATAATTAAATGGCATTATTTGATTTATATTTTCCACATTATACAGAATATAATTTATAAAAATATTATTTCTAGTCTTATACATTTACTTAAATGTTTATTCATATTTATGATAGTTTTCACTACATTTTAATCCTTACTCTACATTTGAGCTCACGAGTTTCTATGTTTTATTTTCCCTAGGATGAGAAGAAGTATATTATAACTGCCATGTAAAAAGATACTATATGATATGATTTTTTTGAAAGGAGACACAATGATGTTGTTTTTCATTTCATAATGTAATTAAAAACATATATATATGTATCTAATACCTCCATGGCTACTAAACTGATCGGTCTTTCGGTATTTGATCCCTTGTGATCATGCCTATGTTATGTAATAATGCACTGAGTCTGGGTAAATAGGTATATGGAGTTACATAATTATCAGATATTATGATTTATGAGGAAGGTGTTGTAATATTTTCGTCACATTTATGTTTACCATATGATCCAGAGATAAAGAATGAACTTTTGAATGATGTACATCACTCAACCTTCACAATTCACCGAGGGAGACTAATGATGTATGCAGATCTCCGGGAGAACTTTTGGTGGGACAATATGAAGAAAGCGATTGATGCATATACATCAATGTTCCTAGTATGTCGACAAGTGAAGGATGAAGGAAAAAAGTATAAGTGGATGATGCAACCCCTAACCATACTAACATGGCAGTGTGATAATATCACCATCAACTGTTCCACTAAATATCCAAGGACATCTATAGAAAATAATGCTATATTGGTCATTATAGATCTTACTAAAAATACAACTCAATTTACCACAATTCAAGAAAGATTATTACTGTATCTACATACAAGGTTATATAAAATATAAGTGGTAAGACTTCATGGATTACCATTTTCTACTGTAGCTGACTGAGATCCAACATGCTCTAAGAACTGAACTGAACTTCATTATGGCGTACCATCCTCCAACTGATGGGAAATATAATAGAATTATTAAGTCCCAGGGAGATATGTTGACAACATGTTCTATGGACTTCAAAGGAGGATATGAACAACATCTTCCATTGCTTGAATTCTCATAAAAAAATAGTTTCCACTCAAGAATATGGATGGAACCATACATATCCCTTTTATAGGAAAAGGTGTATAACCCCAGCGTGTTGGGATAATGTGAGTGAGAGTAAGCTCATATGACTTGAAATGGTTAATGAAATTGTGTAGAGGGTGAAAACCATTCATGACATATTATTTCCATGAATATTCTTCTACACAATTTAAAAATTATTTTCAACTAAATTGTTTTCTTTTAAATTTCATTTCATTTTGAGAAAAGAAATAGTTTCTGAAAAAAGAAAGGTTATTTTCCTCAGGAATTAATTTCAAGTGTTTTCTCAAATGTATTTTCCATATAAGATATCAGTCATTAAATAGGGTTATATATTTCTCCCAATTAATACCATGATATTTGTTTTTTGTGATGTAATGTTATTTAGGAAATCTATTTGTTATATATAAATTATGAAGGGTTGATGTTTAAGAACCTAATTTTATTGCATAGGTTATGCAATGGTAAATTTTTTTATGTTTTTGTGGAACATGTAATAATGGTTTAATTATTGGATGAGTGAGACCTATAACACCCTCCAATGCATTGGGTAATTATTTATATCTCATGATATAGACCTAGAAAGAATGGATGTTAAATACGGTTTAGTGATACAGGGTCGGAAGGAGGAGTGAACTCAGTTCAGTATTGGACATTGTCCGCTATGAGGGTCATGGAAATGAGCCTTGAATAATATGAAATTGTTTTCTATTAAAATATGTGTATGACATTATGTTTCATGTCTTATATGTTGACTATTGGGATTACATTTCACTTTTATGGTTTATCCCATGACATGATATTGTGGTTTTTTATATGCAAGATAATATTTTCAAATGTTATGTTCTTATGAATAAGATATGATTGATATTTACTTTATTTACCCTTTTGAGAATTTAATCTCACCCTTTTATATTTTTATTTTCCCATGGTCTTTAAAATGGTATTAAGAATGATATTCAAAACAGAGTATAGTTATTATGAAATAAATGAGATACAATGTGGAGGTTTTATGAACCCGTTGTCTTTGTTTCCTAATTTCTAAATACACAATACATATATAGGCCTGTCATGTATTTTTTATATTTTATATTAAAAATAATATAATTATGAATTAATATCAATGTATACAATGAATGGGTTGATATATAAGTCCCAGGTACAACAGATCCTTCTAGATTCTTAGTCGTGTTGGGGTTGTGGCCTATCGACTGGCACTTCCTCCTACCATGTCTAATGTACACAATTTCATCCATATCTCCCTTTTATTGAGGAACATACAAGAACCTTCACATGTATTCTCTTCATAGGTGTACAATTAAATAATTTTCTTTCTTATGATTATACTCCAGTGATGATCTTGAATCATAGAGATAAATTTCTATGTAATAAGACTACTCACGTGGTCAATGTAATATGGTAGAAACATAAGTACACAGATGTAACATGGAAAAAAAGGAAGAAATGAAGGAAAACAACCCACAAGTGTTTATGGATTTGAATGTAAAATGAAATTATGAGGGTGAAATTTCATAAGGGGGGAATAATGTGGTGTCCCATTGTTTTATCAATGTAGTTTACTTTCTTATAATTATGTTATATAATCACATGAAATTAAAACACAATGATATACTAAGAAAAATGTTACCTTTAAACATAACATTGTCTCCTCTATGATTTAAATTTTAGAGATCCAAAATATATAGTTTCAATAAGTAACATGTTTGGATTCCAGTAAGGGGAACATAATTTTTTGGTGAATAGTAACATACCCTTATGAATAGTAACCAACCCTTATTAACAGTAATATGAGCTTTATGAATAATAAATCATCAACAATAACATTAACTGCACCCTTTAATGTGTAATAAAATTTTGGTATATTATAAGTGATAAAATGACCATAGTTAAAGTACTGATATTTTTGTAGTTAATAAATAAATAATTGTAATGAATTAAGTAATTTAATTTTTTCCCTAAAATGTGTTCAGAAATTAATAATTTTATGACTTCTAGTTTTAATATAATTATATAAGATGTTATGTAATTTTTGAAAACAATAAAAAATCGGTTATAGTTGTAAAATCTGTATTTTTTTAGTAAATTATGATTTTAATTTAATATTAAATTAATCATATTTATAAAATTAATTTTGAAAAATAAAATTCATTTTTGGATTATACTTTTTAAAAAATGGTTAGTGGGATTTTTTTGATTATTCTGAAATAGTTGATTTTTATGTGAATAGGAAAATACGATAATTTATGATAAATGCTAAATACATGAATTTTGATGTCATTAGATAATTTATGGTGGATTTAAGGCCATTATCTAGAAATCACATGAAAATTCAACTATTTATCATCATAATAATCATTACTATTTCTTGTCTTGTAGATAAATAATAATCTAATGATTAAAATATTAAGAAAACACTAATCCCCTTCACTATAAAAACCACCCGAACTCTTCTCTTCACTTCATTCTTCTAAAGCCTTGTTCCTTCCCTAAATTCTTCCAAAATCCCACCCAAAGATCCTCCTCCAAATCCATAAATCCTTGGTCTCCCAAAAATTCAAAATCCTCTCCCCTTAAGAGGCACTCAGGGAAGATTAAATCAGGATGTGATTTCCTCTCTTCTTTCCTTATATTTTTCTTTTTATGTTCCAATATTCTCATTTTATTCCTAAACTCTCATAAAACAAATGGTATTAAAAATCCAGTAACATAAATGTAATGTAATTTTGTTATGCTAATGAGACTATTCAATATCATCTCTTCTTTCCACTTCTTTTATATGAACCAAATGAAAACACCGAATGAGATGTGTTAATTTACCACATTCAAGGATGACTGATTATCAATTTCAAGTACCATATTCTATTCTGGTCATGATACCATTTTTGTAGTTCAAAAATTATATTAAATATGTATTTTTTTATTTTTTGTTCCGAAATACTTTTTTCACACATGATTTAAAATAATATTACAAAACAAGTTAAATTTGTGAAAAATCACCAAATCAATCCAGGCGTTTATCATTAATGTTTTATATAATGGTTCACCCTCACCAAAAATAACCAAATGAATATTATAACCACATAATATTCTAGATGATCAATAATTTCAAATAATGTTAATTCTTTACAACCATTCTAATCATACATGTTTATCCAAACATGATAATAAGTGAACATATCATTAACACCAAGGAAGAAAATTCTCAAAAACATTAAAATTGAGAATATTAACTCATAAAAAAGACTTAGACGAATTCAATAAGGTTATAATAAATCAATTAAATGTATTTTTGTTTTAAAAATGTTTAATTAATGAACATAATTTCATTATTCATGTCTGTATGATCATGCAAATAACACCATCGGGCTTAAGGTAAGGGATACTCACTTCCTCACATTTATCCAAGAATTTCCTCTATGGTAGGAAATTTTATTCATAATTACTAATGTTTGGGTATGATTTTTTACATTCCTCATACTATCCTCATAATTTATAAAACATGATAAACAAATTTTCCCTCCCATTAACCACTACTAAGTAAAACAGATTCCATGCTAATATTCTATTAGGGAAACTACCCGAACCTCCTGTATTCATTTAGCTTCATCTATATTTCTTCCTACCTTAATGGTGTTATTTATTCTATTCACTTACATCGTATAAATGATATGTATACTCTAAAAAATCATTAATCATTATCCAATTATCATTCCATTAAGTGTATATAGAGGTTTTTAAATTATTCCCTCTTTAATACTATATGTTAATAAATCCTAGTTTAAGGGATCATCATGAATCCGAACACAATTTCATGTGCACTCTACCATATTTTCTAAGCAATAATTTTTTTATAAATCAAGTGTTTTACTAAGAAAAATTTATTTCATCACTTATATTTTTGTAATAATTATTATTCATTATTTATTTTTAATGCTTGTTACTGTTTTCCTTAAAACATTAAAAAAATTTAATGCTAAAAATATTTAAATTCTATTTTCACATGTTCCCACTTCTATTTTAATCACTTACCATTATATATTCATATTTAACCTTATTAATGTCCATGTATTTTTCAATGCCTTAATTTCATGGTCACTTTTATGATACACCCATTCATTAAGTTTTATTACATGATTATGATACCCATTTGATTGCATGGTGGCCATTATGTTTGTGATTGTTTAGGTATTATTCTATATATGTAAATCATATACATCAAAAAATGTAAATATGGTGGCATCTATATAGTGATTCACTAAATTGATTAAATTTTAGTCTCATGAGACGTTATGTACAGTAGTCTGGGTGGTTAGTCTTGAATCATGATACCATGTGCAATAGTATTAGGGGATAACCATGCATTATGATCCTCTATGGGAAAAAGTTGTGACTCGTGCTATAGTTATTATTTATGTTGCTTTGACATTATTATAAATTTACTTTTAAATGATCCCATTTTTTTGTGATATGACTCTATGTAACATCCCAAGTAAGTAATGAATAATATATATTTTTACCTATGTCTATTAATGATTAAGATAGTGTTTTAGAGGCTTAAAATGAAAATAAATCCAATCTTAAGCATGGAATACACTAATATTCTTAAAAGGTTGTTTTACTGCCTTATGATGGAAAACCCTTTTTAAATCTATCTTTTGACAATTTTATAAACTATGTTTTTCAAACTAAACTTATTATTTATGATTGGGCCATCAAAATTTACTTTGTGTGAATTTTTGGTATTTTTCTGACAATGTTCATTTTTTAATGAATAGTGAAAATACTGCATTTTACATCAAAAATGATTTTTAATCTAATTTATTTATGTGATTAGATTATCTTTTGAATTGGTCTTAATGTGTAATATGAATATATTTTTACCATTTAATCCAATGGTGGTCATTGGAATCAATTTCACTTTGAAATTAGACCTAAACTGGTGTCAATCTTTTGATACTTATTGTTATATAAAAACACGTTTTTTGCTCTGACAGCGGGAATTAATTATTAAATTAATTAATGTGACTTATGTGTTTTGAATTTTGTAAAATAGGCTTCATTTTTGAATTCGGAATATCAAATATAGCTTAGGGTGAATTTTTGGTAATTTTCTGAAAAACTTCAATTTTTGATGAATAGTGAAACCACTAAGTGGTACTTATAAAAATTGATTTTCCGTTTAAATGAAATTTTTCCATCATTGTGTTTTGCATTTCAAAAAATCCGACATACATGGTTGTCATTAAGAACTAAAATTTGGTTCAATGAGATTAAAATAATTTTTTGGTGAATAGTAACTTATTAAGTTTTTAATCGCGATTAGTGGTAATTAGTGTAGTTTAAGGTAAAAATAATGCTTTAATAAAATGAGATGAGATTGAAACATGTAATACCCTCATTGGTTGTGTCATGGAAGACCAAGAAAATCCATGGGTCAACTTGGGGACCCCATGGAGCCACTTTGGTTGGGAAATGACATAAAAAACTTTTTATTTAATGTAAAAGTAAAAATGACACAAACATCATATGTTTTATGAAAACAATTTTTACATGGGGTTATAAATATCAGAGTTTTGATTATAAATAATCATTGGAAAGATAAAAATATTTCCTACATCATAGTATTTTTTTATAATTTTTAGACATTAAATAAATTAAATTATTTATGACATAATAATGATAAAGCGATGAAGTCATTATTTGACGATTTAAATAAAATGGAAAGATAATGTAAAATCTATAAACTACACATGTACAAAACCAATTGTATGAGTGGATTTCGAACCCTTATCACCTTATCCACGAATTATATCAATGTGGGACCTTTTAAAACCGAAACACATTTTCAAATAAAGTAATATTGCTTTACTTTCCAAAAGTGCCCCTCCTCTCCTCTTATTAAAGGCCCCCACCTCTACCTCATTTCACACACTTCTCAAGCATTTGGCTCGGCCAAACCCTGCCCATTTATTCTCTCCACATCCCGCTCCTCATCCTAGAGGATTCCCTTTGGGCATAACCCTTTCAAAGGAAGCCTTTAGGCTCAAATCAAAAGGAGTTACACTTTTAAAGGTAATTCATTCTCTTATGTTCATTTGTTTTATTTTGCTTCTCCAACCCCCTAAACTCTTTTTATTTACTTCTTTTGTAACAACAACAATATCTTAAATATACTAGGCTGTTTTTATATGATTTATTTGAGCTACACTCTCACACAACTACATCAAATGGTTAAAGAACATACAGTTTACGTGGATGGCAAAATTCTGCCTCCCGAAACGATGATTGTTCAATACTCATTTAACACCTTCAAAGGTGGCCATTATGATGTCACTATTTTTATATATGATATATAATATTTTTATTTTTTCCTTAAGCTTCTGTTTTTTTTCATTTTGGGCATACCTTTATGGTTTCCATTATGGGTAAACACGATATCTTCATTTTAGGAAGTGCGGACTACCGCCCCCTGAAAGTGATTTGATTCGTTAATACCATATGTGAGATGTGTAAAGGATAAAGTTAATGATATTATATATGTTGTTATACTGGAATTATAATATACTCTTATATCATTATGATTCCATTCTAGAAAATACGAAATAGAAATGGAAGTAGCGTTCATGCGTACGTACGGCTTACCGTCTCCATGAACGGTGAATTTCATTTATTACCTCTAAATGTGATGTAATATTATAAATACATGTATATGATGAATATATATGATATATATGTTATCCAAATCATTAATATCATTCTGGATATAATGAACCTTTGACCAAATTAACAACATGTAAGTGTAAGAAGTCTATTTTTGACTTAAGAACCAAATACCGAAAAAATGAACATTATTAACTTAAATGATTACATGATGTTCATAACATGGTATAAAAGGAATAATGAACTTGAAAAAGGTTCATAAGAAAGTAGATATTAACTCAAGTTTATTATTCAGGAGATTAAAGAACGGTCGGGTCAAGTCGGATACGAGGTATGGGACTTCGTCTCAATCTCCTTTCATTGAGGCATATTTTATTTTATACACAACTTTCTTTTATACGGTGTATAAACCCCTTTGAATTTTACGTTTATTTAAAAGGAATATTTTTTATACGAAGCGTTTACTAAACGACAAAAGGGAATGTTTTTGTCGTACGTATGCAGCGACAATGACTTCTCCGCCGTCGTGACTGTTATTTGAGTTTCGGCTTCCTCTACAAGCCATACCTTATTTTTAAAAGAAAAAAAATAAATACCATGTTTTACTTTTCTTTTATTTTGGTATCAAAAATGGTTTTCATAATGTTTTTATATCAATGTGTTGTATTGATATCTTGTGATTGAAAGGTGGGAATGTTATGTTTCCTTTATGCATGTTTTATGTGATATGATTATGTTGAGGTTCTTGGGCATTATTATGAAAACGAGTGGTTCCGTGATAAACTAAGGGCGGGTGAGCCCGATATAGCTCTCCAATGCATTGGGTAACGCGAAGGAGTGAAACGTTAAGGTTTCTCCGAAGAGATTTTAGGGAATATACTATGATGGGTATTACAAACGTAACCAAGAGGGTTACTCCCTATGTAAGAATGTTATGAATGCCTCAAGTTACCTTTATGTCTTATGATTTCTATGATTTACTAATGATTTGATGAGGTATGTTAATGTGCTTATGTTTTATGGGTAAAGTATGATTTCACTCTTATGTATATATGTACCGATGTTTCCTTTCCATGTTATTATAACCCATAATGAGCTTTTTATGCTCATCCCATGTTTTTTTTGAAAAGTTTTCACAGGTCAAGGGAAAGGTACATGATATGATGATAGTGTCAAGGAAGTGTCAAGAAAGAATCCATGTTTTATTTTAAATATGTTTCCATTGATGGGAATGAATAATACTATCTTTATGTAACCACATTGTTTATATGTGGAATGTAATGCAAGTTTTATGATCTAATTCTCTAAAACTCTAAACCCGAAAAGATCCTCAATGTGTAATCTTGTAATAACTCAAGATTAAGTAAGGTTTAAGGCTGGGGCCTTATAGTTGGTATCAGAGGTCGGTTTAGATAACTTTAGGAGTTATAATTTTATTAGATGATTATCCAAAATTTTTTTTTTTTGAAATCATATAGCATTTGAAGATTACCATGTTGCTTCATCTAAGACATGTTTGTTCAGAATGGTTTTCCGCAGAGGAAACAGGGAAGCAGTGCTAGGAAGGCATACAGAAGGAAATAACCTTCCAAATCAGCATCCTGAGATGGTTGGAATTAGAACTGAACAGTTTGTTGCAGTAATGGCGCAGTTGACTCAAGCTATAAATGGTGGTGGTATCCATGCACGAGATCAGCCAGATCAACCACGGAGGAACATATCTGTGGTGGAACATTTCATGAGGCAACATCCACCATCATTCAGAGGATCATCTGACCCTGTGCTAGCTGAAGGGTGGATTAAAGAACTGGAGAAGATTTTTGATGTCATGGGGTGTTCATACAATCAAAAGGTTAGTCTTGCTATTTACCGTTTGGAGGGTGAAGCAGATCAGTGGTGGTCTATGGTTAAAAATATCAGGGACGCCGATGAGATTGATGCTCTTGATTGGGATGAATTCAAAGGTATGTTTCTTGAGAAGTATTTTCCTAAGGTTGTTCGACTTAGGATGGAGAAACAATTCTTGGAATTGAGGCAAGAGGAGGACTCAGTGGCTACCTATGAAGAAAGGTTCACTAGATTGGAAAGGTATGCTCCAAATTTTATCCGAGACCTAGATAGTAAAATCAATCGTTTTTACTCAGGATTAAAGCCAAAATATTGAAGGGAATTAGCTTTTCGTGAGTTTAAAAGTTATGAAAAGCTTGTTCGATGTGCTGAGAAGGTGGAAATGGAGTTTGCTGATGATCAAGTGTTCTATAACAACCAACAGAAGAAGAGACCAAGGTGGCAGGAGAAAGGTAAGAATTCTTCAAAAATGTCTGATGGTAAGAGAACTAAGTTTCCAGTTTGTGATAAATGAGGCAAAAGGCATGCTGGGGAATGTCTTCTGAATTCTGGAAAGTGATACCGATGTGGTAAGATGGGACATAAGGCTCGTGATTGCACTGAAAAGGATCAAGGTGAAGGTAAGAACAAATTTTATTTACAGTTAGTGAAATGTTATAAGTGCAATGAGATGGGTCACTATGAAAACGAGTGTCCGACAAAGAGCTTGAGTGATGGGAAGCAGTTAGACTACAAGCAGAAAGGGGTGGTGAAATCCTTTTCAACTACTTCAGCAGATGTCGGGCCGTCAAATGAAGTTGTATCAGGTACTTTGTTTGTTTTTTCAGATTATGCCAGTGTGTTGTTTGATTCGGGGTCTACACATTCTTTCATCTCTGAAACCTTTTCTTGTAAAATGGAAATACCATCTCAAGAAATGACTCCTGAACTTTTGGTAAAAACACCTGGGGGAAATTCTGAGGCAAAAAGAATTTATAAGAATCTTCCTATCCTTATCTGTGGAAAGAAACTACTTGCAAACCTTATTTTTCTACCTCTAGTAGAGTTTGATGTTATCCTGGGTATGGATTGGCTCTCTATTTACCATGCTAAGATTGATTGTAGAGCTAAAGAAGTTTCCTTTCAGAAAGACTTTCAGTTTGTTTACAGGAATGAACCCTTACTTTTGATAACATATCAAGAGGCCGAGAAACTTGTAAAAGATGAAAATGAATGTTACCTTGCACACGTCGTTGAAAATAAAGGAACTGTTCAGATTAATGATGTGCCAGTGGTAAATGAGTATCCTGATGTTTTTCCTGATGAGTTGCCTGGAATAATACCAGATCGAGAAGTTGAGTTTACTATTGACTTAGTTCCTGATGCTAAGCCAATTTCAAAACCCCCTTATCGAATGGCTCACATTGAACTTTTAGAGCTGAAGGAGCAATTGCAAGATTTATTAGAGAAAGGTTTCATTAGACCTATCACATCACCATTGGGTGATCCTGTTTTATTTGTTAAGAAGAAAGATGGTTCTATGAGACTTTGCATTGATTATAGAGCCTTGAATAACATCACTGTTAAGAACAAATATCCTTTGCCCCATATCGATGATTTGTTTGATCAGCTCCAGGGAGCTCAGTATTTTTCAAAGATTGACTTGAGATTGGGGTACCATCAGCTGAAGGTAAAGGAGGAAGATATTCCAAAGATCGCATTCTGTACGAGATATGGCCATTATGAATTTGTAGTAATGTCTTTTGGGATAACCAATGAACCTACTGTATTCATGGACTTAATGAATAGAATTTTCCATGAGTTCTTGGATATGATTGTGGTGGTTTTCATTGATGATATTTTGGTGTTTTCTAAAAGTAAAGAGGAGCATGAAAGACATTTAAGGGTTATCTTGAAAACCTTAAAAGAAAAGAAACTGTATGGGAAATTCAGAAAGTGTGAGTTTTGGTTGCAACAAATTTCTTTCCTTGGTCACATTGTTTCTAAATATGGAATAACTGTTGATCCTGCAAAAACAAAAGTTGCGGAAGAATGGCCAAGACCCACAAATGTAACCGAGATTCGTAGCTTCCTTGGTTTGGTAGGCTATTACCGAAGGTTTGTTAGAAATTTTTCACGGTTATCTAGTCCAATGACTAAGCTAACTCGGAAGGGTGTTAAGTTTATCTGGACAAAAGAATGTGATGATTGTTTTCAGGAATTGAAAATAATATTGGTGAATGCTCCAGTTTTGGCACTACCTTCCCGGAATGGTGAGTTTGTTATATACAGTGATGCTTCATTGAAAGGACTTGGTTGCGTCCTAATGCAGAATGATCAGGTAATTGCTTATGCTTCACGACAGTTGTAAACTCATGAGGTAAATTACCCTACACATGATTTGGAATTAGCTGCTGTTGTTTTTGCTTTAAAAATTTGGAGGCATCATTTATATGGAGTAAAGTGTGAAATATATACCGATCACAAAACTTTAAAGTATATATTCACTCAGAAAGAGTTGAACATGAGACAAAGGAGATGGCTAGAATTAATCAAGGATTATGATTGTACAATTCATTACCATCCGGGAAAAGCAAATAAAGTGGCTGATGCTTTGAGTCGAAAAAGTAATGCTTCATTAGCAATGTTGTGTTTGGAACGTGATCCTTTGGTTAAGGATTTGATGAACTTTTGCATAGAAGTTGTTGGTGCAGGATGTTCTTCTGTTTTGTTTCAGGTATCAGTGAGATCTTCTCTATCAGATAGAATCATGCAAGCACAGAAGCAAGACAGTGAGTTGCAGAAAAAGGTAGAGCTGTTTCCGAAAGGTAAGTTGCCTGAATTCAACATTGATAATGATTGTGTTTTGAGATTTGGGAAGAGATTGTGTGTGCCTTGTGATTCACAGTTGAAGAGAGAGTTGTTATGTGAAGCTCATAGTTCTCCGTTTTCAGTTCATCCTGGCAGTACTAAGATGTACAGAGATCTGCGGGAGTATTACTGGTGGGATGGAATGAAAAGAGATATTGCTGATTTTACTGTGAAGTGTTTGAGATGTCAACAGGTTAAAGCAGAGCGGTAGTTACCGAAAGGGATGCTTCAGCCTTTACCAGTGCCAGAGTGGAAATGGGAAAACATATCCATGGACTTTGTTGTGGGATTACCGAAGACATCTCGAGGTAATAATGCAATCTGGGTTATTGTTGATCGCTTGACCAAATCTGCTCATTTCCTTGCTATACGAGATACTTTCTCTCTTGATCAACTTTCCCGTTTGTATATTAAAGAGATAGTCAGGTTACATGGAGTTCCTCTCTCCATTGTATCGGATCGTGATCCCAGGTTTACTTCTAACTTTTGGAAAGGCCTTTAGAAGTCGTTGGGTACTGAATTAAATATTAGTACAACTTTTCATCCTCAATCAGATGGGCAGTCAGAACGAACAATTCAGACCTTGGAGGATATGCTACGAGCTTGTTCGATGGATTATCAGGGAAATTGGGACCAACATCTTTCCTTGTTTGAGTTTTCATATAATAAAAGTTTTCATTCCAGTATACAGATGGCACCATTTCAGGCATTATATGGGAAGCGGTGTCGAACTCCAGCATTTTGGGATGAAGTGGGTGAAAGGAAGCTGATGGGACCAGAATTGGTTGAAGAGATGGCAGAAAAAGTTCAGTTGATTCAGAAACACATGAGAACAGCTCAGAGCAGGCAGAAGAGTTATGCGGATAACCGGAGGAAGGATCTATCTTTCGAGGTAGGTGATCATGTTTTTCTCAAGGTTTCTCCTTGGAAAAGTGTGATGAGATTTGGTAAGAAAGGAAAGTTGAGTCCAAGGTTTATTGGACCATATGAAATTCTAGAGAGAGTTGGATCAGTTGCTTACCGAGTGGCTTTACCTCCGAGTTTATCTCAGTTACACAATGTTTTTCACGTTTCGATGTTGAGAAAGTATATGCCAGATCCATCTCATGTTTTGAGTCCAGAGGTAGTTCAGCTGGAAGAGAACCTATCTTATGAGGAACAACCGGTCCAGATTCTTGACCATAGGGAGAAAGTGTTACGGAATAAGGTGATTAATCAGGTAAAGGTTTTGTGGAAAAACCACATGATGGAAGAGGCAACATGGGAATCTGAAAATGCAATGAGGGATAAGTACCCCCATTTATTCGATAAGTAAATAAATTGCGGGGACGCAATTTTCTAAAGGGGGGAAGGATGTAACATCCCAAGTAAGTAATGAATAATATATATTTTTATCTATGTCTATTAATGATTAAGATAGTGTTTTAGAGTCTTAAAATGAAAATAAATCCAATCTTAAGCATAGAATACACTAATATTCTTAAAAGATTGTTTTACTGCCTTATGATGGAAAACCCTTTTTAAATCTATATTTTGACAATTTTATAAACTATGTTTGTCAAAATAAACTTATTCTTTATGATTGGGACATCAAAATTTACTTTGTGTGAATTTTTGGTATTTTTCTGACAATGTTCATTTTTTAATGAATAGTGAAAAATACTGCATTTTACATCAAAACTGCTTTTTAATCTTATTTATTTATATGATTAGATTATATTTTGAATTGTTATTAATGTTTAATATGAATATATTTTTACCATTTAATCCAATGGTGGTCATTGTAATCAATTTCACTTTGAAATTAGACCTAAACTGGTGTAAATCTTTTGATACTTATTGTTATATAAAAACACGCTTTTTGCTCTGACAGCGGGAATTAATTATTAAATTAATTAATGTGACTTATGTGTTTTGAATTTTGTAAAATAGACTTAATTTTTGAATTTGGAATATCAAATATAGCTTAGAGTGAATTTTTGGTAATTTTCTGAAAAACTTCAATTTTTGATGAATAGTGAAACCACTAAGTGGTACTTATAAAAATTGATTTTCCGTTTAAATGAAATTTTGCCATCATTGTGTTTTGAATTTCAAAAAATCTGACATACATGGTTGTCATTAATAAGTAAAATGTGGTTCAATGAGATTAAAATAATTTTTTGGTGAATAGTAACTTATTAAGTTTTTAATCGTGATTAGTGGTACTTAGTGTAGTTTAAGGTAAAAATAATGCTTTAATAAAATGAGATGAGCTTGACACATGTCCTAACCTCATTGGTTGTGTCATGGCCGACCAATAAAATCCATGGGTCAACTTGGGGACCCCATGGAGCCACTTTGGCTGGGAAATGACATAAAAAACGTTTTATTTAATGTAAAAGTAAAAATGACACAAACATCATATGTTTTACGAAAACAATTTTTACATGGGGTTATAAAGATCCGATTTTTGATTATAAATAGTAATTGGAAAGATAAAACGATTTCATACATCATAGTAGTTTTTTTTATAATTTTTAGACATTAAATAAATTAAATTATTTATGAAATAATAATGATGCAGCGATGACATCATTATTTGACGATTTAAATAAAATGGAAAGATAATGTAAAATCTATAAACTAAACATGTCCAAATCCAATTGGATGAGTGTATTTCGAACCCTTATAACCTTATCCACGAATTATATCAATGTGGTACCTTCTAAAACCGAAACACATTTTCAAATAAAGTAATATTTCTTTACTTTCCAAAAGTGCCCCTCCTCTCCTCTTATAAAAGGCCCCCACCTCTACCTCATTTCACACACTCCTCAAGACTTTGGCTCGGCCAACCCCTGACCATTTACTCTCTCCACATCCCTCTCCTAATCCTAGAGGATTCCCTTTGGGCATAATCCTTTCAAAGGAAGCCTTTTTGCTCAAATCAAAAGGAGTTACACTTTTAAAGGTAATTCATTCTCTCATGTTCATTTGTTTTATTTTGCTTCTCCAACCCCCTAAACTCTTTTTATTTACTTCTTTTGTAACAAAACCAGTATCTTAAATATACTAGGATGTTTTTATAAGATTTATTTGAGCTACACTCTCACACAACTACATCAAATGGTTAAAGAACATACGGTTTCCGTGGATGGCGAAATTCTGCCTCCCGAAACGATGATTGTTCAATACTCATTTAACACCTTCAAAGGTGGCCATTATGATGTCACTATTTTTATATATGATATATAATATGTTTATGTTTTCCTTAAGCTTCTGTTTTTTTTCATTTTGGGCATACCTTTATGGTTTCCATTAAGGGTAAACACGATATCTTCATTTTAGGAAGTGCGGACTACCGCCCCCTGAAAGTGATTTGATTCGTTAATACCATATGTTGGATGTGTAAAGGATAAAGTTAATGATATTATATATGTTGTTATACTGGAATTATAATATACTCTTATATCATTATGATTCCATTCCAGAAAATACGAAATAGAAATGGAAGTAGCGTTCATGCGTACGTACGGCTTACCGTCTCCATGAACGGTGCATTTCATTTCTTACCTCTAAATGGGATGTAATATTATAAATACATGTATATGATGAATATATATGATATATATGTTATCCAAATCATTAATATCATTCTAGATATAATGAACCTTTGACCAAATTAACAACATGTAAGTGTAAGAAGTCTATTTTTGACTTAAGAACTAAATACCGAAAAAATGAACATTATTAACTTAAATGATTACATGATGTTCATAACATGGTATAAAAGGAATAATGAACTTGAAAAGGGTTTATAAGAAAGTAGATATTAACTCAAGTTTATTATTCAGGAGATTAAAGAACGGTCGGGTCAAGTCGGATATGAGGTATGGGACTTCGTCTCAATCTCCTTTCATTGAGGCATATTTTATTTTATACACAACTATCTTTTATACGGTGTATAAACCCCTTTGACTTTTACGTTTATTCAAAAAGAATATTTTTTATACTAAGCGTTTACTAAACGATAAAAGGGATTGTTTTTGTCGTACGTATGCGGCGACAATGACTTCTCCGCCGTCGTGACCGTTATTTGAGTTTCGGCTTCCTCTACAAGCCATGCCTTCTTTTTAAAAGAAAAAAATAAATACCATGTTTTACTTTTCTTTTATTTTGGTATCAAAAATGGTTTTCATAATGTTTTTATATCAATGTGTTGTATTGATATCTTGTGATTGAAAGGTGGGAATGTTATGTTTCCTTTATGCATGTTTTATGTGATATGATTATGTTGAGGTTCTTGGGAATTATTATGAAAACGGGTGGTTCCGTGATAAACTAAGGGTGGGTGAGCCCGATATAGCTCTCCAATGCATTGGGTAACGCAAAGGAGTGAAACGTTAAGGTTTCTCCGAAGAGATTTTAGGGAATATACTGTGATGGGTATTCCAAACGTAACCAAGAGGGTTACTCCCTATGTAAGAATGTTATGAATGCCTCAAGTTACCTTTATGTCTTATGATTTCTATGATTTACTAATTATTTGATGAGGTATGTTAATGTGCATATGTTTTATGGGTAAAGTATGATTTCACTCTTATGTATATATGTACCCATGTTTCCTTTCCATGTTATTATAACCCATACTGAGCTTTTTATGCTCATCCCAAGTTTTTTTTTGAAAAGTTTTCACATGTCAAGGGAAAGGTACATGATATGATGATAGTGTCAAGGAAGTGTCAAGAAAGAATCCATGTTTTATTTTAAATATGTTTCCATTGATGGGAATGAATAATACTATCTTTATGTAATCACATTGTTTATATGTGGAATGTAATGCATGTTTTATGATCTAATTCTCTAAAACTCTAAACCCGAAAAGATCCTCAATGTGTAATCTTGTAATAACTCTAGATTAAGTAAGGTTTAAGGCTGGGGCCTTATAATCTATGTGTTCCATGAACTTTTATTTTCATTCTTCCATTCCAAATAACCTATGTGTTAATGTATCATTACAATGTTTTTATATTACTGGGCTTTTAGCACATCCCTTCATTCATGTGATCCCCAAGGAACCCAATGAAGATGTAAGGGTTCAATGGAAGTTACGAGCTATTTATCAAGATTAATCAACAAAGTTTTTTTAGTCACATTTTTTATGAATTATTTAGGTAGTCTTTAAATAAAATATACTTCACGATCCTTGGCTCATACTCTGATGTATAATTATGCATAAAATCATGTAATGTTATGTGCAAACGTCTGGGGTCGCTATGGTGTTAATATTCATTCATTAATATGAAATTATTAAACAAAAAATTTGATTTTATAAATACTATAATGATTATACATTATGAAAAGTTTCCCCCATAATATAATTCATATGAATTTATTTGATTACTTTCTTGTACCCTTAGTGAATCCCTTAAAACCAATAAAATATTTTATTATTTTAAAATAATTTATTTGTTAACATTACTTAGTATAATTTAACCAAGGGGTTTATTTTAAGGATTTCAATACATTGCCTTATAAATATATGATACCCACCTCACATTTGAATAAAAAATGGAGAACCCCATGGGTAGGTTATTGATTATATTATTTTTATAAATAGATTCCCAAACCAATGTTTAAACATTTATAAACATTTTCAAAATATGTTTCAATAAAACCCCACCCAATCCATTCCACTAATCTAAAAACCAATATATCATAATTCTATAATACCTTATGAATCTGTATCCCTTACAAGGTTCCCCAATATATTATGAATCTCATTTGTTATTTTTTGAAGTGCCCTCTCAATGTGAGGGACCCTATATATTTCATATTTATTCAAAAATACTCATTATATATTTTTTATTAGCAATTACTCAACATGGAATAAGTATTTATTGATCCCACTTATTTTAATTATGATATAAAAGTAATCATAGGAGTCTTTCATACTCAATAGTCCCATAAATGAGCCTTTATGTACCCTCATTATGATTCCAAAACTATCATGTTCGTTTCCAGGCCAAAACTTTCTATAGTAAATACCTATTACCATTTCCATTATTGTGTGTTCACCTAGATATAAATAACTTCCATTTATTGGTTACTTCCATTTATGTCGACCAAACTCTATAATAATTGATTAAATTTTATAAAATACATCCTAATTTTGAATAATATATCCAAGAATCTTATACATGTACATGAAAAAAATTTGTTGGATGAGACTATAATTAAATATCCCTCAATTAAAAAATGTTGTAATTTTTCCCATAAAAATTCATTATTGAGTCCTAAAATGATATCATAAGAACACTGTATCATTATAGTTGATTTATTATCGCTGAATTGTGTTTATAACTACATGTTTCTTTTAACATTACCTTGTTTCCTTTATTTTATTTTCTAATATCATGATTCTATAGTCCTGTTTTGGATTTTCATCTCTATAATGTTACATTTACATACCTATTTTATCACATGTGTTATTTTCACTTACTCTATGATATTATAAAATTATCATAGGTCTTTATAACCTAACACATTATTTTTTACACCCACAAGTTATCCCATTTAGTTTTGGGAGAGAAATTCAATTTAAGGTTGTGTTATATAGTTTGAGTTTATACCAACATATTTTGATTGAAAATTATTATTCAATATAATTAAATTATAAAATACACCATGCCTTGTGACATTCTGTATTTTTAATAAGTTTATACGTATATATTAAAATTGGAAATAAATTTTAATACATTAATGGTATTTCATCATTTCGATCAATGGAATTTCCTCTTATACTTAATAAATAGGATTAGAATACCCTAGTGAAATCATTAATGAGAAGACTAATCATAGTAAAACAACAACAACAAAATTGGTAATGTGTAGAGTATTAGGATTCCACACAAATACATCCTTTTATGGATAATAAATTTGTATGTATATCTAGAATAATTTTTCATGGGGTAAGAACCACTAGAGGTAATATTGGGCTTAACTAAATAGTTATATATGACATGATAGAGATGATTTGTCGGAACCCAATTTTACAATCCTAATGGATATTATTTGGTATGTTCAAAAGAATGGAAAATTCGCCTATGATTATATATTAGGAAATAATTCATGTATAACCTTGATTTAATGATCAAAATTCATAGGTTAAGGAATATTTTTATTATTGTATTTTCCCTTCAATGTTTGTTGTTTTAATTTGATGTGTATTATAGTTTTAAAAACTCAATCCCTAATTTTTTCATTTATCTTATCCAATTTATAGGAATATTAGGAACTATGTCAGAAATTAATGTGTTGATCAATGTACTTGTTTTATAAATGTGATAATGAATGAGATGGATACATAAATTGGGAACATTATTATAATAATTTTAAAGCTATGTCACATTTTTAATAGAATCTTATATCAAGGGAAAACCTGCATTCCATAAAGAATATAAACATTTCAATTTGGGACATTATATGACAAACACCAATGAATTTCAATGGATTATAATACCATAATCACATAACGATAGATCAAACCCATTGAAATGATCATCTCCATCCATCCATTATATCTTCAAGAGGAGTTCATGCTAGATGTTTATAATATTGTGGGATAAATTAATAAATGGTTTAACTTAGTCAAATATATGAAACCCAAGTAATATATTTCTTTGGTGGATTATAATGATTTCAATAAAATTTTTTATATAAATATTTTTTTTGACTCTCCATATAAACATTGAGAGATATTTCATTAGCCTCATGGAAAAGATGATAAATATATTATATTATTTGAGGAGAAATTCACAATAATTTCATGATATACCTCCAAAATTTTCATTTCACATGAATATAAATATAACCAAATCCATGATGGAAAAAATACAACACTATTAAATGATTTGGTGATTTTATACTCTTACTGATATATGAAAACATTTTGATGTTACCTCCATATAAAAATGGAGAACAATGAATCTATGGGGTCTCACTACTCCGTAGATAAGAAATGGAGAAGGTACAATTTTTTAGTCGTATAGTGGAGTTGACTCACAAGGAAATAATTTCTAATAAACCACTGATCAAATCACTGGGAATATGTATCCTACAAATTTCCTAAAAGGGAAAATGAAATTATTTATTTTTCTTAATGAAGGATACATAGGTTCCAAATATCACGGGTAGAAACCCACCAATATGATGGAATAATGGAATCTTATAGTCAATTATCATCTTGTTTTCTAGTTTTTCAAAAACATGTATCAAGAAAACAATGAAAAAATTGTACTAACCAAAGGATTTTTTTTGTGATAACTGTTGATAATATTATCAAGGCCCTGATAAAAGGGGATGAATTATGAAAATAAACCTATTTATGTGGATATTGATAGTGACATGGTGGGAGATAATCTAGTTATTCATTCTAGGAGAGATAATACACTATTTTATTATAGTCTTATAAATTCTATCAAATCCCAAAAGTTTTGTAAAACTATACAAAAACCATTAAATAACTTATAAGTAATGATATTATTTAAAATAGTAAATGGTGAAACTATTACATATCATGTATATACTCCACTTATATCAACTTTTGTTGGTAGAATGTCCCATCAAACATTATGATACTCCCCTTTGAATAATTTGATGTTATTCTAGAAATGTTTTTTTCGTTGTTTAGATATAACATAAATTTACAAGAAAATAATATGTCCCTCTATATTGAAAATCAACCTCCAATTATATATAATTGAAACTGGATGATGAATCTCCAATGATTTCATCATCTCATGCATGGATATTATTTCTTTTATTGAACATGTGGAGAAAAAATAAGCAATTATATGAGAATCAACAGAAATAGTTTGTACACTCACGTGATTCACTATCAGGTGAACTGGTCCTTTTCATCAATTAGTTTTATGGATCACTTTTACATTAGATTCATTATTTTGATATCAATTATATCATGATAATAAAAAAACACCATCTTCAATGTATTGATGAAATATTTAATCAGCTACATGGATCCCAAATCATCTACCTATTAGATCTTAGATTTTTATATTATCAAGTAGAAGAGAATAAGGGGACAACCAAAATACTTCTTGGAATATCACATTTAATCAAAAAGTTCATAGTTATACAATTTAAACTCCATAATTATGAAAAATATCATCATTGAATTGGTTAATATCATAATTAACGATTACCTCAAAAAACATTTTATAGTATTTTTGATAATATTATTATCTAACCCTAAACCATTGTGGGGAATCGAGATATTTTGGATGTTGTACAAAAATACTTTGTAACATAAAATTTATATAAGAAGTATACTAAATGTAATATCTAGTAAGACTAAGAGATATTTCTGAGAATGTTTTAATTTGGAAAGGGATATTTACGGATCCCTCAGAAATAGAGATAATTTATGGATAGACCCGATCAAAATCTCTAATGGAAATTTATAGATTCCATGGATTAGTTTGTGACTATAATTCCTTGGTAGAAACTTATTCTGATTTTAATTCTCACTAAAAAAATTAACTTATAATAAATTCTTGTTTGTCATTATTTTTGAATGAAATTTTATCCTTCCAGAAATAAAGAAGTTGATAATCAATGCAACTATTCTTGGATTGCCAATTAGTGTGTAATGATTTTTCATCAATATTGATCCATGAAAACGATTTTTTATGTACTCATGTAAGATGGAAATGTGATAGAAAATTCCTCACACCAATTAATTATCATTGAGAATAAATTACAAATGCATGAAATAATATTTAATTCACTGATCATCTAGAAGATTATTAATTGAAAATATCTCCTTGGAGATAATTATGACATATATATGGATCCTTAAACCTAAATTATATATTAATATGATTTTTTTAATATGAAAAAATAATTGTTTTATTTAATGCAGGATTATTATTATTTAATCAATGAACATAATGTTGAGGTTACAATGTTAGAAGATGGTTGGATTAGAAAGGATATTGAAACCATATACCTGATGTGGACTTGAAGGGATCATGTCTTCTAAAACATGTAGGCAACTTTTACACCAATAATGAAATAATTTTCATCCAAACATGGTAAGAAACTTCCAAACCATCCATTATTGATGGGATCATTGAGGCCTATAATGATTATGTGGTTATATAGAAAATGGTTGTATATATCCAGAAGTCCATCTTTTCTAAATATGCATTTATAATGTTTGGAACACATACATGAATCCCATAAAAAATAAATTTGAATTTGGAACATCTTTATGATTTTAATAAAATATCCTTCAATATTTATATAGAGATCATAAATTTGACACTGGATTTGATGAAAAACATCTAGTGTAATTAAAAAAGAGTGATAGTTAAGATTATTTTGATACTTGGTATGCTAATTAGTAAATTATAAACTATAAATTTATAAGGTTACAATAAAACCATTACCCAAACTAGTATAGAAATGGGAAAATTGATCCATGTATTTCATTTAAGGACTCCACTTTATATTTCAAGGAAATAACTACATCTTGGTATTAATCAATCACATTGTAATGTTAGTGAACTTTAATTTATATCAATGATTATTTTTCTCATGACTAATTAACTATGACCTAAATAATGGAATTGCTAATATAGAGTGGAGTTACACTATCCATTTTATATCATCAAGGTCCTACCTTATGGTTCTTTAGAGTCCTTCAACAATTGTTGGATACATAAAAAAGTTTTAGTAATACATATCATCCTCAGAAGGATTGATAGTCATATATAAACAATAAAAGTCTAAATTTTTTGTTGATATAATGTAAATTGATTTACATGGATATTGGAATGAAAACAATTACCTATTATATTTATCCTATAATAACAGTTTCCATTCAATAATTAAAATGAAATATTAGGTGTCTCTATATAGTAAGTGATTTTAGACTCCCACATGTTTTGATGATGTTGGAAAGTTAAAACATATGAGACCTGATAATTTACCAAAGATGATTAGGATGGTTCCACCCTTTATAATTCATATGAAGTCAAATAATTAGAAATATAGAAAATCATTAATGTGATCTAGTGTTTTTGATTAGAAACAATGTGATCCTTCAAATATAATTATAGAATAAATTAATGTAGTTTAGAAGTGGGTAAAACTTATTCCTAGATATAGAATTATATTTCATATACTCAATTCCTTTGAATATGTTGTATATTGAGTAGAAATATACATATCAAAACTCTAGTACATGATGTGTTCCATGTATCCCTCTTGTGGAAGTACAAACAATACTCCACACATGTATTGAATCTAGGGATTGTACAAATGGAGGACAATATTATTTATGATGAGTATCCACTAAAGATATTATATCATAAAATTTAATTTTTAAGAAAACAGAAAACGTAGGTAGATCCATTACTCACATACATGGATTAAATATCATTTTAGATGAATATTTGGTACATTACACAATTATATGTCTAAAGACTATAATAGTTTGGTATATTTGGGATCTTTGAATATAATCTAATAACATGTTGAAAGATATTAAATTCCTCCCTTAATGATATTGTCATACAAAATTCCTAAATAAATCATTCCTTCAAAGTCATCGCTAAAAGAATCATAAGAATTGGTGAGATTTTATGCACAATAATTGTAAACAAGGGAGATATGTAAGACTAATTGGATAATAAGGGAAAGAGAACATGATCATAAAATTATATGATCATACCTGGTATATCAAGGATCATAATCACGATTCATGGCATAAATATTTGAAGTTCGTATAAAGTGGATCATATGGAAATCAATATCATAATCCACGAATGAAATATAAAGGAACAATACATGGAAATGTGGTATATACATAAACATTAAAACTTATTTCTATTGTAGTAAAGGATTGTTTCCAATGAAATTCCATTGGAATGAATTCACTTCCAAACCATCATTGTAGTAAAGGATCACCCCCAATACCATAATAGAAAAAACCTCCTTCACTAAAATGGGTTCAATATTGTTTGTAGGAATGTATTTCTAACCTATGTTTACTTCTTGAACCAACCTCCTTTTATTGAATCATGTTCACTCCACATCAGACCACATATTACAGAACCATGTTCACTCTTTCTTTCAACACTATTTTACTAAACTGTGTTTTCATTTCCATTTAAGACCTATATTACTTAACTAAGTTCACTCCAATTTATATCCTTCAATTATTGAAATTAGTTTACTCCTCATTCTATCCTTGTATGATTAAATTAAGTTCAATCCTTATTGCTACCATGTCACTCTGAACTGAGTTAACACAACATTCCATCCATGCCATAAAAAACTAATTCAAATCCACATTACACACCTATTTATCCCATGGGATGTAAATCTTTTCAAAATATATCAGGAAGAAATATAGGTTCCATACTTCAAATAATGATATCATATATACATGTTTCATAATATAAGGAAACATAAATTATATCATAAACTATAAAATTATATGGGTTTCATATAAATCATATAATAACCAATGAAATTAAATATGTATCAATATTATTTTCTACTATCTTACCCATTATAAAATAGAACGGTTTCATAATAATTTTTTCATAGTATAAACATTGAATGTATGAAATATTCACAAGTGTTTTTTCATGGTTTAACCAATGGAATAGAAAAGGGTTTCATAATAAAAATTAATTTATACATAAGCCATTCAATGAAATAATAAGAATGTTTTGCATGGAACATATCATAAGTATATCATAAAATATATCAAATAATGTTATCTTAAATGGATATGGATATTTAATGATCACTTTAATTATTTATTAATGAATTATTTTAAAAAACATAATACATTTTGAAAAATAGTTTCATTGAAATTAAATATGAAATCTTATAGAGGAATCATGAAAACTCTTCGAAACACATTTTTTAAAATAAATTTAATACATAAAATGGAATCTTTTAAATCTGTCTAATAACATTTAATTGAAAATATATTTGAAAAAAAAATATTAGAATCATTAAAATATTTTGAAAAACTTTTCTTTGAAAATATCTTCTAAAAAATAAAACGAATGATTTGAATATAATTTTAAAAATTATTCCAAAAAATTTTAAAAATCATTTTCATTTAGAACATATTTAAAAACAAAGAATTTTAAAAATATTATGAAAAAAATTTCTTTAAAAACAAATCATCTAAAAGTAAAAATAATTCTTCAAATAAATTATGTTCATGATGTTGGATAATTCAGTATTTTTCGAATTCTTCATTTTGTATTCTAAGATGTTTCAAAAAGTTCCTTGATCCAAAAACAAATTGAATATAGTATTTTAAACCCATTATGATAAAATTTTATAAATGTGTAAAAATTAATTTTTTTAAAAAATTATGATAGAAGATCATTTTTTAAATATTATTATAAATCACGACTTTAAATGAACACAAATTTCTTATAGAGAAGAGAAATAATGTCATATATTCATAAAACATTAACATAATTACCATTAATAAAAAATAGTTGAAAAATGATACCATTAGATGGATAAAACATGAACTAAAAAATAATATAAAAAATAATGTAAATTATTTAAAAATATATCATACTATTTCATCAATGGAATTTTAATTCTATATATTCTCGATAAATTATGACATTCTAGTAATAAAAATTTACCGATCTGGTAACATGGAATACTATTCCAATTGAAATATTAACATTAAATGCATCTCAAAATATCATCAAATTGTGGAAAATAATGACATTACATTACAAAATGGATGTATATACACCTTTTAATATAATATAGGTCTATAACGAAACATGTGTATCAAAGAAGGAAAATTGAGACAAAATTATTTTACATATTTAGAAACATTTGAAGTACAAATCCCGTGATTGATATATCATCAAATGGATATGTAAATAACCGTAAATTTGATATAATATTAATAGAACACATTAATGGTATGTATATAAACCACATAAATGAAATCAGTGGTGTGTATGGAATGCGTATCACGCATATAACCAAGTAAGATGAAATTAACATACTACTTGAGAAACTTTTTAATCATTGAATATTTATCTGAATAACATCAATTGAGTATTGAATATCATGCAATAAAATAACTGTTGGCACCAAATTTTGGTTAATTCCATGAATTGAAAACATTGAACAAGCCAAAGACGTATGTTGAGTCAGTAAAAAATCATGATATGCCTAAGGGAGGTGCATGCAAGATTCAAGGTAGGCGTGCCTGATTAGAACATGGTAGAATGATCTGTCATGCCTAATGATATGTCTAATGGATTATTCTTCAGAGACATTCCAAAAAATGGCCATGTCATCAATTTGATTGATATTTAGAAGGTGTACAAGTTGTTGAACTATGCACAAGATCTCGCATGCCAAAGAAGACGTCAAATTTATTTTTCACTATCGACCATCTGAAAAACTACCAAGTCGGAAAAAAAGTAATAAAGATGGCATGATCAAAAGTTTCATTATGTTTTCACAATATATTGTGCACCCAATGCGACATCAAGATTCCACTTTGGTGAATCAAACCTAGTGCCCTGTCACAAATGTTTTTGACTATAATTAGAAGTGTTCCCCCACAGTTCAGATGATAGTTAAAGAATACGAACAACTACTCTTCTACGTGAATGAAAAAAATTCCAACATCATATGAAATACATGTCCTTAGGGAAATGGATTTTTTGTGATAGGTCTCCCAGTGGTCCTCCTTCTGGTGGTCCCACTAGGTCATAACACTATTCCATTTACTTTTACACTAAGGAAATTGCGTTCAAATGAATCTTCTTGCATGGATGTTTTCCCTTCTTCTGGGAAACTCTTATGTATAGGGTCCCCCCAATTGGCCAACCACTAATTTCTCATGTAACCCTTAAATATATCAGGTAGTCCCACGTCATTCATAACAACCCTTAAATCATGCACGCACCTTTCCTTAGGCTCTCCATGTGTCATCCTTACTCTATGGTTCCATGTCCGAGCCCTCTTACACGCGCCACCCCTATCTCGTGAATATTTCTCCCATGAGGCCCTTTTGGATTGCACAATGTAATTATAAATTCCCTTGGGTGGTGCTTCATTTTGTGCTTCTTTTCCATTTTCTTCTTCTCATAGGAACTCAAAGAGCTATTGCTTCTTTTCATAGCCATGATACTATGAGTCACACAATGGATCACTCCACAACACTATCACGCCATGAAATTGTCGTTTCCTTTCATTTTATAAGGGTTAAAATGTGCCAATTATCTAATTCCTAGGGGTGATATAGAATCCTTACTATCCGAGATACATGATGTCAAAATTCCAATCATTCTTGTTTCCGACACATGATGTTTAAATTTTATCACATCATAATAGAGAAGTCTAGAGAGGGCCCTGAAGGGGAAGTGCATTAGTGCCTTCTCACTTCTCTCTCCCTTTAAGATTTTTCTCCATGCCACCTCAGGAATTCTACATGTAAGCCTCAATGCATCATGGAAGGGTTTTCTAGGTATGTTGGCAATACAACTCTTGTACATCTAGACCCATAATTAGGCATTCCTCTTGGATTAAGTCCCAGTGTTCCTCTACATGGTCTACTAACCATGCGTAAGTCCTACTCTATCCTCAAAGATTCACCCTTCACTACATGATCATCTGGTCATTGTGGTCTCATATTTCTCAAAACTAGAATGAATCACATGGGCATAGAGTAAGCATTGACCTATAAATCCTCTTTGGACCATTATTGTGTGTAATCTCCATCCCCCATAGCTGAAAAATTAGGAATTTGATCTTTTCCATTTCAGAGAAAGGTACGTTGGAAGCCACACAGAGGATCAATCACCTCACCCTTTGGTCCCAATGAATTAATTTAGGCTATACCTTATCCCACACGTTGTTAAATTGCATGCCCCTTTCATCCCACATGACACTAAACTGTATGCTTTCAAAATACATGAGATTTGATGCTTGCCTCCTAGATAGGGTATGTAAGAAACAACCCCAACATTCAACCCTAATCACTGGTAAAAATCGGTGTCCCATTTATAAGAACCCACATACTTGGTCTTCTTCTTAGTGGTGTATGACTAGTTCCCATATGGAAAATTATGTATAATCCCCACACTCAATAAATACTCATCAATCCAAGATTTTCCCTCTAGTTATGGAATGTTAACCAAAAGTAGGCCCCCATAATGTCTTATGGTTTCTATCCTTAGTAAACACATTGATTCCATGAAACATTTGGAATTTTGTGGACATTGATTCCCTGAAATGAGGATACGTAGGAATCCTCCATGGGGTTCAATATCAATGTTCATGTTGCATCCATGTCTTCTGTTCGAGCCGTTGTGTTTTAAAAAGAACATGCCCACGCATGTAGGTTCTAATTCAAATTGAGCCCTTATCCATGCAATCCATTCTCATAGGTCGCCTCTTCAGGTGTCCCATCTCCCCATCCTAAAAATACATGGGAATATATTCCCTAACACATTGATACATAGGATTCCTCCCTATGGTTCAATTCCCACATCGATATCATATTCTTGATGGATCCATCAGATTCCTCCCATACACATCATTCAACCATCCATCATAAATCATGATTCCAACCTGGGCTGCCATATCTTGGTGGGGTCACACCCTTTCTATGGGCAGCTAATCATGAAAAATCCCCCATACAACCCATATAAATCAAACCAAGAGTGCTCCTCATGTGATGGGATACTATATATGGGTATGTCCCAACATGTCTTCATGTTGTTGTTCATTGTGTACACCCTAATTAAATGATTCATGTTCTCAAAATATGTGGGTTTTAATCCCCGTACTTTAAATAGAGTATGTAGGTATACTTCTCAAGGTTAAATATCGGGAAATGGAAAACCATGGTGTCCCCTTTTTGGAACCAGATCATCTTCGAATCCATCCTCATTTGGAGTGTTGATCCACCCATCTAGTAAGCCTCCCGGGGGTTCCCTCCTAATAATGTACCCACCTGATCCTCTGTCATATGTTTTATGATCAATATGGTCCATCTCTAATAGATGTTAAACTTGTAAAATACCCCATGTGAATCATGGGAAGCCAAAGATTACCTTGGACACATGCCTATAGAATTAAATTCTACACACTAGACATGGGATGCATCAAGATTCTCATCCCTCAATAAGCCTTATAATAAGTTGAAGAAATACAAGTGTACTAGTGTTTCAACATCCAAACATGCCATTGATGCCCAATGTGACAACTCTCATAATCGAAGGTTATTTCCCTGAATTGACCCCATTGATTTTCATGACTGATGTAGTTTATTTGACTGGTGTCCACAATGATATTGAAAATGGAATGGTTTCACTGATAACATCTTAATTATTAAAGGTTATACAGACCAGGTGAAAAATTCCGAGGAGTAATACTTGGAAATATAGACTGACATCCCATCATCCCATTTCGATGATGGAGAAAATAACATTGAACAAGCGATCGATGCTGCCTGACATTTGAAAATAGGAATGTGGGGAAATAGATGTGCATCCTAAAAAATGGATTTGTGCCCCAACGAAACATTCAGAAACCAAATTGGTGAACCTATTGTGAATCTCTTGTCACTTGACTATGAAAAAGTTGAAAAATGTTAGACATGTCCCAATTTAGGCATCACCAATTTGAACACCCTTTCGTTCATGTTCAAGAGATTGAGTAACAATGGGTGAGTGAAGAATATGGTCCATCATCTCCTCACCGACCCTACCACCTTTATAGGCCACCCTGTGGGCATCTTCCCCTGAATGTATTGTCTCCTCACCAACTTGGATTCCTTCCTAGTCCGCACATGGGGCTTCTCCACCTAACTCTATCGGCTCCCCTCCGACTCCACTACTTTCAGAGATCGTGCTAGGAGAATCCTCCACCCAACTCCTTCCGCTCCTCACCAACTAGGTACCTAGAATATTCCATACCAAGGGAATCCTCCCCATGACTCCATCATCCCCTCACTAACTCTTATGCCTTCATAGGCCGCACCGGGGGCATCCTCCGCCCAAATCCATTAGCTACTCATCCTCTTGGCCACCATCCTTGGTCGTGCTAGGGGAATCAAACCCTTAATCCATCATATCCTCACCCACTCTACTGCCTTCATAAGCCATGCTTGTGGCATCCTACCTATGACTCCAACATCTAAATTCTATCTTGGTCACCTTCATAGGACACATCAGGGGCTTCTGTGCCCCACTCCATTGACTCCTCTCAGACTCATCCACCATCATAGGCCACGCTGGGGGAATCTTCCCCCTCCTAAATATATCGGATCATCACCGACGCTATCGCCTTCATAGACAGCATTGAGGGTATCAACCCACTAAAACCATCAGATGCTCGACGACTATGATGCCTTCATAGGCCGCGTTGGGTGAATCAACACCCCAAATACATCTGTTCCTCACCAACACATCCATCTTCATAGGCAACACTGGGGGCATCCCCACAAACTCCATTGACTCCATGTCGACTCAGCCACCTTCATAGACTGCACCGGGGGTATTCACCCCTGACTCCATTTCCCCCTCACTAACTCCACTTCCTTTAACAGCCACATCGGAGGTATCCTACCACACTCCATTAGATACTCGCTGACTCTACCACCATCATAGACCACACTGGGGGAATGAAACCTCTGACCCCATCAGCTCCTCACTGACTCGTCTTCCTACATTGGTCACAACTGGGGAATCCAGACCCATCTCAATATGCTCCTCACTGACTTTTCCACATACATAGTCCATTTTTCGGGGAATCTCCCCCCTGAATCCATCATTATCTCTCTGAATCGACCACATTCATAGGTCATTCAAGGAGAATCAGCACCCCAACTCCATCGACTACTCCAAGAATCTGCCACCTTCAAAGGCCACACGGGCTGCATTCGCCCCTCAACTCCATCGACTCCTTGCCAACTCTCCCACCTTCATAGGACACACTGGTGGCATCTTCCCCTAACTCAATTGGAACCTCACTGAATCTACCACCTTCATAGGCCACACTGATGGAATATTCGCTTGACTGCATTGGATCCTCATTGAATCTGCCACATTCATAGGTTGTGCATGAGGAATCCACCCACAACATCATTGTCTCCTCACCGACTCATCCACCTTCAAAGGCCTTATAGGGGCATCCCCAAAGACTCCATCATCTTGTTGCTAACTCTAATTCCCTCATAGTACATACTTGGGACTTCTTTACCCCAACTCCATTGGCTCCATGCTGACTCTGAACCCTTCATAGGCTACGCTAGGGTCATCCTCACCCCGACTCAATCGGCTCCTCGCTGACTCTTCCTCCTTCAAAGGCTTCACTATAAAAATCTGCACCATGACTCCATTGGTTTCATGTCAACTCTACCAACTTCATACGCCGCATCAGGGGCATCCGACCTTGGCTCAATCTGCTCCTCGCTGAGTCAACCACCTTCATCGGCCACGCTGGGAGCATCCACCCTGACTCCATCAAATCCTCAGCTACTCTGCAGTCTTCATAGGACACACAAGGGAGAATCCCCCACATAATCCATCAAATCCTTGTTGACACCCCTACATTTATAGGTCGTGATGAGGAAATACTCCCCCAACTCTATCGTCTCCCCGTCGACTCCTCCATATTTATAGGCCACACTGGGGGAATCCACACCTGACTCAATTAGAAACTCGCTGACTCAGCCTCCTTCATAGGCCACGCCTAGGGAATCCAAATCACGAGTCCATTTACTCATTTTCATCTCTGCAACCTTCATAGGCCGCATAAGAAACATCTACTCCCTAACTCCATCAGCCCCTCACCGACTCTTCCACCTTCATAGGTTGTGCCGGGGTCATCCACCCCCTACTCCATCATCTCGGCACTGACAATTCCACCTTCATAGGTTGTGCCAGGGGAATTCTCCCCTGACTCCATTGGCACCATACTGACTAATCCACCTTCATATGTCACGTTGGGGTCATCTCCCCTCCCCTAAATCCATCAACTCCTCGACAACTAATCCACCATCATAGTCCAGACTGAGGGCATCAACCCTTGACTCCATCAACTCTTTTCTGACTTCCCAACCTTCATAGACCGTGCTGGGGGAATTTCTCCCAACTCCATAGCCTCCTCACCGACTAGACAACCTTCATAGGCTACACAGTGGTCATCCAGACCCTCTAACTCCACCAGCTCCTCACTGACTAGGTTAACTTCATTTTCCATGTAGGGGGAATTCACCCACAACTCCATGGGCTCCTCACCAACTCCATCACCTTCATAGGCCGCAAAGGGGGGATTCGTCCCCCCGACTCTATCAGCTCCTCGCCAACATCGACCTTCGAGGTTGAATAAGGGGTATCCTCTCCCAATCCAGTGGAACATCACTAATAGAACCAGAAACCACTGTGGAGGTTCTCCATACCCTACAATAATCCTCCAACGAGGTACACTTCTTCTCCACTTACAACCACAATAGAGGTTCTCCCTGCATTGTGAAAATTAGGCATAGAGGTCCTCCACAAAAAAATTACCAGACACTATAGAGGTCCTCCCCACACCACTATCAACTAGAATGGTGGTCCTCCACATGCACTTACGACAAGTTTTCACAGAGGTCCTCCCCATGTTGAATCCATTCCATGCATTGAAGAACCTGCTCTAGGCACTAGTTGATCATATTTGTACCCTAGTTTCTCTAAATTGTGAGATGACTTTCCAGGATTCCACACCATCCAGGCCCCGTCACCCCGATCGTTCCAAAACCCCAAGCTTCCATTTCTACAAGGATCCATTTCCCCATCATACCGACATTATAGGATCCCATGCCTTTCGGACTCCATCGCCCCATAATACCGATGATTCAAGTGTCCTTTCCATATGTGCTCAGTGGCCCCACCAGACTAAGGGTATGCTATCAAACATACCACATATTAGATGAGTAGAGGGATGGTCATATCTATACATGCTTCTCAAATGGTCACCATGGTATTTTCCATCTCAATCACGGAGAACATCCATGCATACATTGGATGAATTTTATGATAATCCCATTTTGTTGATTCCCCATCATCCCAATCAACAAGAATGGGGTAGAGATGACCATCTATCTTGTCATATTTAACCAGAATTAAATGGATTACATAGTTTAATTTCATCAATGTGGTTTCATGCCCTAGATAGATGACATAAAACTATGTAAATCCCACGTAAAAATTGAATGATGTCAAATTTCATTGTTTTTCTACATGACATTAAACTAACCATCTTTTTCCAACATGATGTTAAACCAGAATATCATCCTTCATGACACTAAACTTCTCAATTATGTTCTTCATGACATTAAAATTCATTACGGTCTTTCATGACATGAAACAACACATCTACACCCCGCATGATATTAAACTATGTTTTCATTCATCATGACATCAAACTGCTCATCTTCATCCCTCAAGACTATAAATAGAATTATCATATTATTCGAAATTAAATTTATAATATTCATCATGCATGATGTAAAGAGTCATTATAGTCTTTCATGAAATTAAACTTCTAATCTTTGTCTAGCATGATGTTAAACTGCATTACTTTCCGAGATGATGTTAAACTGTCTTTACTCATCCTGGAAGACCTTAAACTATAAATGGTATAAGCTCTATGATCCTAATATAAGCTAATATACATCCTTAATTCATGATGTTAAACTGAACAGACATTCAAAAAAATGTATGTATTTATTTCCTTCCTTAGGGGATATGTAGCTACAGTTGGAAATTTCATCTGTGGCCTAGTCTTATGACCCTCGACTATTCTGGTTATTTGGCCCAAGTTCTTACGTATGATTTTATGGTGTGGGATAGACTCCTTTACCTCATTCACATTGTGATATTTTTCCACACAACACACATCCCATTGAGATATACTCCTTTCTACATCCTTATCACACGATGATAAATCATACAAAACTTTTAGAACTACGTATGGATTGATTTCCATCCTTATGGGGTATATAGTAAAACCTAGACATTTCATCATTGGGTCCACCCCAACAAAAATCTTATCCACCTAGGATTATTTCTCTTCTATGGTCTAATATGGTGTGGTATGGACTTCTTTATTCATTATTCACATCTGGTTTACAATATCCATGCCACATACTACCCCCTATGGATAGTCCCTCCAATCTACATCCTTATCGCATGTTGTTCAACTGCCAAGGATTTTCAGAACTATGTGTGACATGATTCCAATCCTCATGGGATATGTAGTAATGCCTAAACATTTCATCCTTGTCTCTAGCCCGTATTTTTAGAAACATTATCCCCCTATTGGCCACTATTGCTATGTTTTGCTAAGGGTATACAATATGGTGTGCACTTATGACCTCATTCACGGTGGAATTGCAATAGCCATGCCACTTATCTCTCTTGAGATCTCTGCCTCCCCTTTCCCATCCATCCTTGTCGCACGATGATAAACTAAATGACATTTTCAAAACTATGTGAGGCTTGATTCTCATACTCATGGGATATATATGAATATAAGAACATTTTGTCTTCAGTCCAGCCCCAGATCCCCCAATTATTCCAATCCCCTTTTCTTGAGGTCCCCCTTGGAAATGGACATGGTGTGGGGTGGAAGATTGGCATTATTGATGTCATATATGCTTTATCTCTCTATGAACATCCCCTCTAGATCTTTATTCTTCTATATGCATACAAACCATGCGATATTAAACAATTTGGACTCACCCCATAAGACATTAGTCTATTGCATCTTTTTTCGCACAATGTTAAAGTGCATGGGATGGTCCTATAATATGACCTTAAACTATGAATCAATATTTATGGTCATACGAAGAAAAACAGCACACCATTGTGGTGTCCTTGCTTGAAAAAACATCATCTTTAGAATTCTACATCCACTATGATATTTGTCAAGGCCTAAATATGGCTTGCTTTTTAAAGTTATGCCCCAATTCTTCGTCTTGGGGTTTTTCACTCAAAAAACACACACCCACACTAAAGAAAAAACATGATCAATCAAATTACGCTTTTTTGGTGCATGGTCTAGAAGTGCACGGCAATATTTACTATTTTATTGGAATCCTTCCAAGATGTTTTCAAGAATAATGTATCATTTGATTCTCGTCCCCATGGGATATAGATGTATTACCCAACCTTTTGTATTCGGGTCTATCCTAAGGCGACTAAAATAATTTCTTCTTTCTGTCCCCTTGGACCGAAATCAATTAGAAGAATGTGCTATGTTTTGGACTTCTTTGGTCCCTATTCATATCAGGTTCATAATAGACAATCCCTTCTCTCTACTCTAGGAATTTACCTTATATTCTCATCACGTCCATACCGCATGATATTAAACAGCATGGATTTCATGATCAACAACCATCTTGACCTCCACCCTCATGGTATAGGTAGGAACACTTGAACATTTCATCCTCGGGTTAGCCTTTGGTTCTTGTAGTTCTTCTCTTGTCCCCTTGTCCTGGGTTCTCTCTTGAGACCATGAATGGTGGGTATGAAGAATTCTTTATCCCCATTCACATTTGGTTATTCTGTCATTCCATACATGTTCCTCTCTAGAGGAAACTTTACCCCATTCCTCCTTACAACATGATGCTTAAACAACCTGGTGTGCTCAAGAACATTTTTTGAATTGATTATTACCCTTATGGGATATGTAAGAACACATAGACATTTTGTAATTGCATCATCCCTAGGATCAATCAACCAATTTTCCCTTTCCCCTCAGTCACATCCTCCGGTATGCCACTCATAATTGGACACCTCAAACCCTTTTTATACCTCACCAATGTACTCAGATGCCATGTTGTTTAGCACATAGAGTGTTGGATATTAAATTGATATGATTTCATCCATTTTCATGCTTCGTGTCTCTCTTTATTTGGGCTACCATCTTCTATCACTTCATAAAGAACCCCCATATGGTATGGATGTTCATATTAATGTCACTTATAATGATTGAAGAAAACATCCTTGAGGATTTTAAATAACATTATGATATATTATCCATGTAGAATATTTGGTCAGTGGTCATCCCTCATTTTTTGTTCACATTTCAGGTCACAAGATATGGATGTTGTGTATTGATCAAAGTCAAATGTTATATTCTATCATTATGATTCCAAAGTTAATACCAAAATATTGGTATCATGATTCACATATCATTCCATTACCTCATGCCCAACCAGAATTTTAAAACCCTAGGTGTTATTCCTCCACACGTCTTAATGTGCAGGGAGGATGAACCAGTGTCATGGGGACACCCTTCACTACAAATCTTCATCTACTAATGTTTTATTCCATGTGTTTTAAAGATATTCTCCAACTTTTTCCCCCACCAAGAAAGGATCACATGGGTATAGGGAATTGGGAATGTTTTTTGCCGGCATGGAATAATTTCACTTCCTTACAGTCTAAACACTGTGACTTGAAACTGGGATACCTAATCCTGTAGTCCAAGAATTATGAAATTAAACTATGTGCATTCTTTAGAATTTTTTTGGTGTGTTGTATACTATTTTTCTCCATTCAAGTCTTTTTTATTTGTTTCATCATGTGACATACTTTCGCTTCATTAGTGTTCCCATTTTCGGTCAGAACTCTGTGATCATAAAATTATATCTCTTACGTCCATATCATATGATGTTAAACTATGTTTTCTTCATCATGATTTCTTGATGATTATAACCATATATATGATGTCTTTATTTGTGAAGACATTTACTTTTGAAATTCCACATTTAAGATCTATGTGTGGCTTGATTCTCACTCATACAGGATACGTAGTGACGCTGAAGCACTTTACCTTCGGATATTGCTAGAGATTTTTGAACCATGTATGTCTCCTTGTTCTTGGTATGGTTTCATTCTTCTCAAAAAGGTGTGACGTGGTATGGATTTATTTTATCATAACTGCATTTGATCTTCCCCGTGATGCTACGTCGCACCTCAGCGCACCATAAGGTCCAAATATTATGACCTTAAACTAGGTGTTTTTTCATAAAGTCTAGCCATTATGAAATTGATTATTATGAATTCTTTAAAAAGTGTGTAGTATGGGGTGGTATTATATAACCACATTCATGTCCAGTTTTCAAAAACAACCCCCCCGGAAATTTTTTCCCATATTTATCATCCTTACCACATAATGTTAAACTGTACAGTCTTGTCCCACACTCATGAAATTAAACTAGGCTCCTTTTTATCTGAGCTCTAATCCTTTAAACTATCATTTTTACTATCCATGTTTGCATGATTTTAAAATACGTAATAATTATGATAGTCATCTTTAAAAAAGGATATTTCTCCCATTTGATATTGGCCACCCTCTAGACCCCCACATGAAATACGTGTGGATTGACTCCCATCCTTATTAGATACATAGTGATGATTATTATTCATATATGTGGTCCAATAATAACCACTTTCACCTCTCCAACCCCATCTGGCTTGAGTTCTCCCAATAGTAGGTGGTTTAGGAATGACTTCTTAGGTCCTCATCCTAGTCGAGCTTATAATAACCACAACATGTACCAACATTGAGATTACGAATCCTTGTGCTCACCTTGAATGACTATTAAACTGCATGAGTAATGTTGGTGCTTCTTACATTCTTTCATTTGGGTTTTCATTATCATTCATATCTAAAGGGACCCCCTAACAGTATGGATTCTTAGACTCAATTCTCTCCTACCATCCTAGCCCAACACCCAAATGTATTCTGAACAACAATTTGATTCAAATTACACATCTCAAATTTGGTTAGTGGTTGAACCTCATTTGTTTGTTCCTATTCTAGGAAAATGTAAAATGGGTACTATATTTAGAACACATTCAACTATTATCCTTCATCATCACATATCTCCTATTGTGTCCTAAATAAAATATTTTTTTAATTTCATGTTTAATACTCATTTAAATTTTACGTACCCTCAACACCCTTGGCATTGTAACTCTGCACATCCGCAGACATCGAGTAGGAATGTTGTTATGTTTGGTATTTTCCACACCTAAAATTTCAATTCCACAGTTTAATTATCTTGTTAAATGGGAATCGCCTGAAAACGGTAGTTATTTCCTAAACTAAGCAGCGATCACGTAGGATGAGGGGTTTTTATATGGTAATATACATGTACGATACTGTGTGACCCATTGGTCCAGCCATACGAACTTATAAAATGACACTATAATTCTCTTCACATCACATTAAACTGTTTGGATTACAAAGAACAACGTATGGCTTGATTCATTCCCATAGAGGATGTGTAGAAACATTCATGCATCTGATTCCAGGGACGAGCCAATTGAATGGTAAAATCCATGTATTGATCTATTCGGCCCTGACTACCATTTATAGAATGGGCGATATAGTGCGGAAATATCTGATCCACATTCAAATTAGGTTATGAACAACACCACACATTTCTCCATTGGGGAAACTCTTGTCCTCAACACATGACTTTAAACTGCGTACCAACCCGGAACATGTTCCGGATGCCCCATGTTAAATATGGGATGAGTTAGCATCCCCAACTAAAATGATTTCACCTACCATCATTAGTCTCTAGACACGCTATGCTCAAGAACTATTTTTATCTTCATTTTCATCATTATTGGATACATAGTGATGTCCATGCATTTTCCTCGTTGCGAGCCCCATGACCATTATCATTCATTGTTCATTTACCTTAATAATAGTCCAAAATATATAACCTTAACCTAGGAGTTCCGATACCATGTAACATTACTTCAAATTATTGGGTAGGGTCCAGGCAGTATGAACATAAATTACATGCAACATTGTGATCATACAACGTTAGACTATTCCTGCATTGTCCTCAAAACATGATGCTAAAAAACAAACATATCATTACCATATACATGATGTAAAACTGTAGACCGTTTTAGGTCCTCACCAAAGTGGTCCCTCACCAATTTAGCCATGATCTTTATTTAGAGCAATACACTCAACCCGTGTATTTTCATCAAGGTAAAATATTTTCAAGATTGTTGGACTTTTTTCAAAGAGTCTATATTTCCATCACCATGCTATTTGTGCTCCTGATTTCAGATCCTCCTTTCTTCTCACGTCTGAAGGAACCACCCAATTTTTAGTATTTTTGGCCTTAAGGCTCACCTACCATTCCTAGTCTACGTTATAGAGAAAATCGAATGACACTTTTATTTTGGCCATATGTTTTCAAATGCTGTCAGTTGTTGGTCGTAGTTTGTTGATCCAATTTTAGGAAAATGTGATTTGGTTGTTGTGTTTCAAATTAGGTCAACATCCATTCTTTTTCATCATTAATCCCTTAGTACACATCGAATTTTGGGTATCATGATTCATATTCTTCATTCAACTTTGTTGGAATTTTCTCGAACAACTTTATCATCATCATACGTAGGAAATAGTTTATATTGAGAAGAGTGGAGTGGTTGTTCTATGGACCCAATTATTTGTTCATGTCCCCTACGTTGATTAAAAAACATTGGGTGGTCATTCAAACCCAATGTATTTTATTTTTTAGTCAGCACTCTCACCCACAAAGTGAGAAATTGTTTAGTCTTCTATTATTTATCACACTAGGAATGACCCATGTGATCCTTGGGATTGATCATTAATTAATTCAATTTATGGTGGAGGTGAATGAAAATAATCATGGAAGAAAATAATAATTCAATAAACATTGTTCGGGATAGGAATATAAAGAGTGATATATTTTTATGAGTTAATCCAAAACATGGATCTTATTGATCATCCCCTTTTAAGTATTTTTACAGTGCTGCCACCATCTGTCTTGCTGCCTCTAAGGCTGCTTCTCACTCATTGAGCTCCCTCTCTTCATCAACACCTGCAGAGTAAATCAAATTAGATTTTTCCTACATTCACTTCTAATCAACTTTGAAATCAATCATTTGAATGATTTCCTATACTTAATTCCCTTGGGAATTATCTAGCTGGCCCTTCAACTATTGAATGTGCATAGAACAAAATTTGATAAATGATTCTATTTCTTTTTCATTCACATTAATTCATCAAACTTCATTCTATGCCTTAAGAAACATTTGGGTGTGCTCAGATTCCTTTTGATTGCAGTAAATATCAGAGCATTGGCTACACTTTCATATCTTTTCTTCCATATAATCAAGAACTATTACATATAGATAGTGAGCTTCCACCCTTCCCGCATACAGAAAGCATAACCATGCGTGATGTAACCCCATCCTATTCATCCCTTAATCCTATGGAAGAATGAGGAAGCATTTGATTCAATTCAAAATATTGATTCATGTCATATGGCTCTACTCTAATGCATTAGGAGAGAATTCATCCAACAGTTTAGAGTCTTGGGCATGTACTTAATGAAAATAGCTAGGAGTTCAGTGGTATGGTGCTCTTATGGCACTGTTTCTTTTTCAGCATTCTCACCCTCTCCAGCATAGTGCTCAAACCTGGTATTAGAATTATCCATGATTCTTGCTTCATGATAACTAGGTAAATGGGATGGACAAGCTGGAATAACAGACACTATGTGAACTCGTGCAATCACTTGTAGAGCTCCCACATATGATTCAGACTCGACAGTTTGGTGAACTTCCATCCTTGCAATCACTTCATTTGTAAATGATATCTTGGTCAGCTGAGTTCCCCAATAAAATATGTGATCCTAAAAAGGAATAAACTTACAATATACCATAGTAGTGGCTTCTAGTGCTTGAAAAATGATAGGATCTAAACCATTGAATATACCCATTCACATGTTAATTCAATGATCATTACTGGCTCCTTATGAATAGAAAAACATCATGAGACTCTAAGGTCACCATTTCAGCCTATCCTATTTGTTTATCACATATAACTTCAATAATGGAGGCTCATTAAATCGCTTTATCCATGGTTGGTCCCCATCCCTACTCGACCCCAGATTCAGATTAACAATAACTTTATTCCACATCCTTGCAAACATTTCCACCATACAGTAGAAGCTTCAATTCTATCATCGTCAATGTTCTCCTTAACATGGAAAAGATAGGTCAATAAAATCGATTTATGAAAAGTAAAAGGAAAGTATACATAAGAGTTGAGACTCACCTCTTGTTGTTCAACCAATTTCGTATCAAAGCATGTAATTTCACCAGTCTCACATGGGCTCCCCAAGCGGATGGATTTTTCCTAGGGTATTTCACCACCACGACCTTCACGCTCAACCTACTGTTCTCCAACATCCTCATCTATCTATTCATATTCTTCATATTCTTAAACAACATCCCCTTTCTCCCCTTCTTCTTCTACTTCATACTCATCATCATCCTCAGATGTCAGCTTTTTCGGGTCGTTCTCCCAGCCAAGAAACACATTCAAAAGGAGATATAGTTATTCATAACTACCTCATTGGAATGCACAAATATCCATGGATGTTAGGTACACATGTTGGAAATGAATGATCACTCTCTCAACCACGTGAATGAACTCTATCTATGGTAGGTAAAGGCCAGTGCACACCAATCTCTGCCACATCTCTTCAGTGTACATTGGTTGTCCAACGTACTACAGTAAGACCACAGAGATGCATAAAATGGTTCCATAAGTCAGATTTAGATGATTTATTTTTTTCATCTTGGGGAGTACCCAAGATGGCCCATAAGGACACCCCTAGGACCACCCCTATTTGTAAGGCGGAGCTATATTATGACCTTGTGGTGCACCTATCGATGATGTTCTACCTTACGTAATTCAATATTCATAGCTTATCCATTCACTCACCTTTTCTGAAGTACCTCGTCTACTCCCTTGCTATCTGAACTCCACGCTGACTGCATTGACATTACGAATGCATTTCCACAGAATTGTCTCTAGGTACATTGCTATCCAATGGTTTTCATGCATTGTTAATAGGTTGGCATTGACTTCATTTTGGGGGAAGGGTGATTACATAAACAAATCCTTATGTCATTAATATGATCCATAGTTCATGCTGGATTCAAGGATGTCACTCTTTCCAAATCATTATATATACATTCTTTGAAAGCCACATCATGTAACTGAATTTCCTAGAAAAAATTGTTGTCACATAGTGTGGGTAATATATTTTTCCATCGATCTAGGCTACCATAACACATCCTATGGTACATTGAAAGTAGTCCATATACTCCAATGACCTATTCTTATCATCTACCATCTGGTCAGTTGGGGTCTAAAATAGATGAAATTTGAATTTGGCATGGTTTCCAATCTTGAGTTTGACCCCTTCATCTTTAAGCATCAATGAGATAATTAATTAAATATTCAATAGGCATGGTCGTAGACCATCACCTAGAGGGAAGATGGAATATTGGATGTAATACCCACCATAATGAGATATAATTCAACATGAAAGTATTTTGAATGGTACTCATATTCTCATCGGTGTAATTCCTGTATAAATACATCCCACAATGCAATACAGCTGGGCCAATAGAGGCACCCCTTAGATTACAATTTTTCTTGCCTTCCATGATTCCAACCATCACTAGCATCCATAGATGAACCCCCAACATCGTGTCCCTCACTAGTAGCAGTAATCCACTCTTAAATGTTCAGTGAAACCTGGAATATCACTCATTTCGGACACAACATTCAGTTTTTCCAAATATCAATGATCTGTAGTCTCATACTTCAAGGACCATCTACTATGATCCCACCTTCCACCATTATGATGTGTCTTGGTGTTGAATCCCTCGGACTGGAATTTTAACATCCTTTTAATATCTAAGAAATATATTAAACCATCTTGAATAGGATATATCATTCAAGATGTACTTGATTTTCAGTTTCTCGGTAGCCAGCTCCATCATATGCCAAGTCAGAATGGGGATGTATGTACAATCTCCTCAAAACATTCTCTATTGGAAGAAACTCATCATATTGGTACACATCCATGAGAATTCAATAAACTATATGAATTTCACATATGATGATACCTTCCTCCCCATGGTGGGGGTATAATGTATTTGTGTCAGGAGATAACTAGCTAAACAACTCTGATATCAGGTCTATATAACAGTAAAGATAGAATTGTGATCTCCACATAGATTTAAAAGCCTAATGGACCACAAATATACCCTGAACACCCCAAATGTTTGGCACACCTAGTACACCCATTACTATTCACTTGTAAACTTTCCCCTAGACCCAGAGTCCCATTCTTGTCGACCATTAGTCTCATCAGTAATGCCACTTATAAAGGAGATCGCATAGTGAGATAGAGAATCCTTAGGATTTGGATCACACCAAACAACCATCATGGTCTTTGGATTCATGACTTAAATGACCATTTTATGTGTTTCCATGGTGGGGTGACCGTTGATCATGATTTTGAACTATAGAATCCTATCCTTGCATGTAACCCCTGGCCATGATGTATTGGTCTCAAAGCCTCACATAGACAACTTTTACAAAATGCCGATGTTTCATATCGGTAGACTATTAATTAGAATGCTATCCTTCTGATATTTCATCATCATAGAGGAATTCATGTAATTATTAGACATGAATCCTCTAGAATGTATAATATGAGGGTTTGTTATCATTTAGGTTCCCCATACAATAGCGGTAGCTTCCTACTCAACATCAATTTGTTGGGTATCCATCTCCATCAGTTCCTAATTTCAACAGACAGAATTGCGGGAAAAAAACTCTATTTTCAAGCAAAATAATAGTATATTGTGCACGTAATGAGTTTATGCTGTAAAAAAATTCTGATATGCCGAGTTCACACAAGAATTGGAAGTGGAATTAAAGAGTTCGAGGTTGTGTGAAAGATAAAAACAATATTTATGATCTTTCTTGTAGAAATGAATATCTTTTTCTCATGAGACAAGTGTCACTTTTTGTATGGAAATGTTAATTTTTATAGCCTCATACCCTCCCCACATATTTATAGGCACATTATGGCTAGTCGTGCATGTGGAAGTGGAGTTCACATCGAAAAGAAATTTTGGAGTGCACCACCATCATGCACTTTTCTTCTCGGCATGTCCCTCAGAATCTGACCATCAGGTCCCCCTTCAACTATGATTTTGAGGGTGGATTTTTTTCTTGCCGAATTTCGGTTATGGCCATGGGTGGGAATTTTTGACGAAACCAAAGGCATATTTTTAATCAGAGAAAAATACCATGATACCAAAGGTAGGTGTGAGAAAGATCCCTGGTTGGCGCACAAAATTTGAATGTGCATGCAAGATCATTAACACCCAATGCGATGTCAAATGGATTATTCTGTGACATCCTTTTGAAAAAAATCCTAGTCAGTAGCATGAATGATATTTAGCAAGCATGTATGTTGTGAAACTATGGGATAGATCTTTTGTGCCCAATGCTATGTGAAATATATTTTTCCGCATTGACCATCTGAAAAACCGCCAATTCAGAAGAAGATAAGAAATCAAGTTGTTGCACAATATTCACTAAATTCACAAAAGATCCTTCACACCCAATGCAAAAACATGATTCCACTTGCACGAATCTTACCATGTTCTCTGCCACTAATGTTATCACATATAAATAGATGTGGAACACCACATGTTGGGGTATGGTTACATTATATTAACCCCCAATCTTTTGTGTGAACAAAAAATCCTTCCATGACCATGTTAAGACATGGGATTAAGGTATTAGATCTTACGTGACACTTATCCCAATAGTACTCTTTCAGGTAGGACCACTAGGTCTTAATACTCACCCATTTCTTTTTATACTCACGTAATTGTGCGGAAAATATTTCATTTGTGCGTATTTTTTCCCTTCTGTCAAGCCACTCTTGTGCTTAGGGTTCCCCCTTGAATGTATCCACTCATCTTGTATGAAACCATTCAATCCTCCGAATTTTCATCGTCTTGTGTTCAACCATTAAATATTCTACAAACACCTCCTTGTGTGTTCCATTTTTCATCCATACCCAATGGAACTATGTATGAGCCCCTCTTATGCATGACACACTTATCTGACACATACTTCTTTCTTGTGGCCCTCTCAGCTTGTACAATGTTATTTTAAAGTCCCATGGTTTTTGCTTCAGGTTTTTCATATTTTACACATGATTCATAACATAGGAATGCTACTGGTTATTGCTTATTTGCAAAGACATTCAAACAAGATCCCCTCAATGGATCACTCGACAACACCATCTTTCAAAGGGATTTTTGGTGCCATCCCATCACCAAGGGTTAAAATGCACTTGTTATGTATGTATGATGGGTGAGGGGTGATTATTTTCCATACGAGCTATAGGATGTTAAACTAACAAGAACTTGCATCTATGATACAAGATTTTAATGTGTGACCACTACAAAAGTTTTAGGTTGAGAGAGGGTTATGAAGGACATGGGCATCATATCCTTCTCAATCCTCTCATACTCTGAGCATTGTCTCCATTTTCTCCTCAGGAAGTCTTTTCATAATCCCCAACCCGGCATGATAGGTTTATCTTAGTATTGTAGTCCTATCCTCCGTGAACACTAGGACCCGTACTCGAGCTTCCATCTCATAGTAATTCCTAGTATTCCACTACTTGGGACACTATACATGTGTATGTCCCACTCCTCTCCTCATGGATGCACCTTTCAGGACGCGGTCATCAGGCCTTTGTTGCCTATTCATTCTCACCAAGAGTATAGCCTACATGGTCTTTGAATAAGAATCTACAAAGAAATTATATTTTATCCAATTAGTGAGTAATCCCATTCCCCCATATCCGATATACGTGGTTTTTATCATTTCCCTTTCCAGGAATGGTATGTATGAAGCCTCTCTGAGATTCATGCCCATCACCCATCAATCCCGAACACTTCATGTCAACTCACCCATGTCTCGAATGATGTTAAATTGTATCACCCATTCATCCCCCAAGAAACTAAATTGTGAAATTTTGGATAACATAGGTTTTGAACCCTACCACCTAAAAATTGTATGTAGGAAGCCTCCCCGAGGCTCTACCCCAAACATTGGTAAACATTAGTGTCCCCTTTATCGGGATCCACATCCTTTGTTCACCACTTAGTGGTGTCCGACTAGTTCCTAGGAGGCTATACATGTGTAATACCCACACTCAATCCCTGATTCTACAACCAATACTGTCCCTCTTGTGCTGGGCTACTAACCACAAGTAAGACCCCATCATGTCTTCTGGTTGTTTTCCTTTGTGTACACTCAGATCCCATTCCCCATCCTAAACTAAATGGAATTTGATTCCCAAACACAGGGATATGTTGGAATCCTCCCTTAGGTTAAAGTCCTTCATTAATGTCTCATGCTACTCTTCCCATCAAGCCACTACGTTTCAGGATGATCATTCCCTTTGTTGGAGGTTCCAATTCACTTTGAGTCCTCATCCACTTGCGAAATTCTCATACGCTGCCTCCTAAGGTGTCCCATCACCCCATCCAAAACTACAAGGACTTTAAACCCCTTCTATAATGATGCATAGTAAGCCTCCCTGAAGTCCAAGCCAAACATCATCGTCATCTTCATTTTTATTCCATCCCATTCCTCCCATCCACTTAATTCAACCACCAATCACGCATCCTAATTCATACCCAGGCCACCACATCCAGGTGAGATCATTAATTTTCCTTGGGATGTTAACTATGCACAATCCCCACACAATCCATTACCATCTAACCTAGAGTTCCCCTCTTACGATGGGCTTCTAGATTTGTTTTAGTTCCATCATATCTTCAGGTTGTTATACATTGTGTACACCTCAATATAAAGATTAAACTTCTAAAAATACATCGGTTTTTATCTCTGTCCTCTAAACATGGTTCATAGTAAACCATTATGAGGTTTAATCCAAGAAAATGGTAAACCATGGTGTCCTTAATGTCAGGACCCGATATTCCTCATATCTGTTCCTATTGGGCATCTTAACCAACCCATCTAGTAAGCCTCCAAGGTGCTCCATCCTAAGGGATGTATGCATCTAATCAACTCCCATCAGTGTTCTGATCAGTTTTATCCATCTCAAATTGATGTTAAACTCTTGGCATACCCCGTGTAAAACATGGGAATCCCTGAAAGACCTTAGAGACATGCCTATGGAATACAATTCCCTGCACATGACATGAGATGCATTGGGATTCTGAAACATTGATAAGACTTATCACAAGGGAATGAAATCTTTGTGTACTATTTTTTTAGAATCCAGACTATCTAGAAATTCCCAACATGACTACTCTCATGACTGATGTTTGTTTCCTCGACTTGACTGCATGAAATTTCCGGATAGAAGCAGTTTAATTTAGTGGTTTCCACAATGATATGGAAATAGTAAGAGTTGAAAAAAATCATAATCTTCAATGGAGTCCCATAATAGGTGAAGAACTAACACAAGGAATCCATGGAAATTGAGGTTGACATCCCATCATCTTGTTTCGATTAATGTGAAAATGTCCCTGAATAAGCAACTGATGTTGTCAGCCTTTGGAAATAGATTATGTCGGGAAATAGATGTTTGTCCTCGACAGATTGATGTTCTCCCTATAGAATGCATCAGAAACATTCATAGCATTATATAACATGTCATATATAGTTATACACACCACAAAACAAAAATAATTCCTGAATACATCATATTTCTAATAGAAATAAATTTTATAAGAGATATCCCTTACCTTATGTATTGACTCTGATAGTACTTGTATAAACCTCTTATTTTGGGGATAACTCACATTTTTTTTCAAACAAAAGGACTTCCTTGTTTTGAATTATATAAAATTCGTAGTTTGTTAAAGATATCAATTTATTGGATAACATATATGATATGCCACATCGAGAAAAAACAGACAACTAAATTATATTTAAATGTTTCTGTTAAAAACTAGATGTTATAATTAAGGTAATGAAGAGTATTATCTAATTTATAAAAATATGTTTTACACATGTATATATAATTAATTATTTGTTATTGATTAAACAATAAAGAATTTAATGCTTTTCTATAAATAATTGGAACTGTTTTTCTCTGAAAATATATAAATGTGAAAAAGGTTCATTTATAAAAATAAATAAAAAATAATAATTTTTGATTATTTTAATGATGTATATATTTAATATATTCAATATAATAACTAAAATACATATCATGTGTTTTTTGGACATGCAATAAGAACAACTCCAATTTTACACATAAATGAGGTATTTTACAAAAAGGGAAATTTTAGTGCCTTTTGATGATACACCAATTTTAAGTATGGTTTATGATACATTGATCAGTTCAAATTTAAAAATAAACATCTTATTTTGAAATGGATTAAGAAAAATTAGAATGTATGAATTTTGTATTATTTTTTGAAATGATAGATATTTTCGATGCGTAGTAAAATATACTGAATTTTAACTAAAAAATACTTATTTATAAAAATTATTTATAGTATAAAATTATATATTTGAAAGGTATTTTATAATTAAATGTATTTTTTTTCAATCATTCCAATAAAGATCACTGTAATTAATATCACATATATATTTCATATAATAACTTAGTGAACTTTTGAACATTTATAGAATGAAACCCATGTTTATCGATCTCTAAATGAGATTAATTTTAAATTAATATTAGCCACTTTTGTGTTTTGAAATTCGAAAAAATAAACATACATGTTTGGGATATACATGGTATTTAAGATCTAATTTCATATGTATAATTTTTTGTAATATATGAATCATAAATTCAGTAATTTTTTTATTTCTATTGATAATGGTAAATCGGGTAATTATGAGTAGTAACAATATTATAAATATTATAAAATTACATTAAAACTTTTATTATTTTAATTGGGTTACTTAATTTTGACAGAAATCATATTCGGAATGATTATATTTCTATGTGGTGCCAATTGGATGACCATATTCCCTTTATTTTATTTTATAATAAATAAACTACAAAGAGGACAATCTATTGTTTTAATAATTACAACACTTTTAATATGATTTTATTTTGATGATATATTAAACTATAACTATTATTTTTAAATATAATATTTTAATCTAAATCATGGTAATTTATTTATATTTATTAGTAAAAACTAATAAAAATAAATGGTTACAGGATTTAGTATTCACTTCATTAAAGGACGAATCAAATAAATGTTACAAAAATATTAAAATAAATATAATTTGATATCAAATATTCCATATAATAATTTTATGTAAGAATTTTACATTATAGGGACAAGTTATTGAATATTTTCTAAGATAATATGTCCGTATGATGTTTTTAAAAGTCATGTAATGAATAGTACCAACGTTTACATAATTGATATCTTAAAATACATTATTTTGTTAAATGATATACATTTCCTAAAATATATCCTCCATAAAAATAATTTGGATAATCCCTATTAATTTATATATTACTCATTTATTGGTCCTCTAGTATCTTATAGAAAATATATTAATCCTTAATATGTAATTTAAATTATAACACGATAAGAGATAAAAAGGTAAAATAAGGGGTAAAACAAAAATTTGAACATAAAAAAATTCTACAAACATGTCAAAAAATTATTGGATGATGCATATTTTACCCTTACCACATTATGATCTATTTTTAGTTTCCTAATAGAAACTTCCATAAAAATAAATTATATATTATTTATATCAAATATAGTAACAAAATATCACTCCCTTTGTACTCAATATATTTTATGCGTCCACATGGAGAAAAAATCAAGATATAGAATAATATAAGTTCCTAATTTTTGAATAATGAAATTATTTTTATTATAAAACTTTATTTTCATTTTTAATAAATTATATAATTTCCTTAATTATTATTTAATTCATAACATTATTTATATAAATAAAAGGAAAAAAATAATTGATATTCAAAATTTTAACTTAGATATATTTTAGAAGGGTTAATATGTATAACGTATTTCCTAAATATATAAGGTATATTATATTCTTTTTAAATCATTATATTTTTATTCTTACTTTTTTGTGATATATTTGAAGTCAAATTAAATGAATAATAATAATTATGAAAATAATGATATTTTATTTTATTAATTTATTATGACATTATTAAAGAAAAATTAAATAATAATTAGGGATTATGATATTTTTATAAATGTATTTTTTTAAGGTTCATTTTTAAGTATTTTGACCTATAATGGCATTATTTTATTTTAATACATTGAAGGATTCATAGAATTCCCCTTCCATGTCCTATAAAATTTTTCCCATTTTGTTCTTTTCATCACACTAAAAAACCAATTTGGTTCTTGAAATATATTCTTAAATACCTTCCTATAATCTCAACCAAAAATATATTTGTACTTCATTTGGAATAAAAATATCCTTAGAAGTGCTTAGTTGTTAGTAAAAGGTGTTCTTTTGAGGACGTGGTATCGTTTTTAATGAAGTGTTTCTTTATTATTTTAAACTTCTAGATACATAAAATATTCTCCATATATGAAGAGATAACAAATCAAGTATAATAGATATACTGATTTTTTATAATATTAATATCATCACATAAATCCATCTCCAATTCCATAATATGGGAATATAATTAATCATTCTTACATACGTGTGAACTATAACCTCCACAAACCGATAAAATTTTATTTCCATTACCACCTATTAATACTAGTTACATTGATTTAATTAATGTTTATATATGATATTAATGACATGTTTTATCTTTATATGAGTTTATTATATAATTTTTCTATCATGTTTCCTTTCACATAAAAATTATAACATCATTTATGCATACATGTGAAATATCACTTCCATGTAGCGATGTGATTCATTTTTAATCTTCACATCCCATGGATAATTATATAAATATTTTTATTTTATTTATTTCGATTAATTTTATTATTATAATTCTATTAATATAATATAAAACATTCCATCATTCCATAATGATCAAGGAAAAATAAAAATGTTACTCATTTATACATATGGATTACCGTCTCCATGATTATAACATAGTTCTTTTTCAAAACTATTCATAATTTGTTTTTTCAATTATAATTGATGTATAATATTTATAATAATTTCAATAAAATTATTCTCGATATGATGGAATTTTGACCAATTTTATAATTTAAATCATTCCAAATTCATTTTGGAATCAAGTATCAAATATATATAAGTGTCTTTCATGAACATAAAAAATTAGACAATTGTTATAAAACGATAATAAGTGATATGAAATGAATAATAAACCATAAAATGGGTCTAATGTATGTAAATAATTATCCAATGTTTGTAATTAATGAATATAAATATTTTACATGAAGAGTCAGACTAAAGGAAATTGTATATTTAACTAAAACAACCTTTTAAATGATTTTAATATTTTCTGTTATATGTCATTTATTTCATGTACGTGTTTTCTAAATGGATTTTATGAATATATTTATATAGATTTTAATTTTTTGAAATAGAAATTTATGAGTTTCATTCAAATGATTCACTATGTTATGGAATAGTATGAATAAAAATCAATTTTTTAAGGCTTTAAGTTTTTTAAAAATGGACTTTTATTTATGGTACATGGAATGTTATCTTATGTGTGAATATTAATGTTTAATATTGAAACATTTAAGATAATATTATTTTATTTTTTATTATTATATAATTTTACATGGATATCTGATGGTTGGTTGTGTGATAAACCAAGGATGGGTTGTTATGATACAACTTACAGTGTATTGGGATGGGTAGCAAGTCATGTGGATATTCCTTTTGTAGTTGTGACATGTATGGAAGCTGGTCATACGGCTATACCATTTTTAATAGATACAAGTATATATGTAGAATGTGAGGTTATTCCATTTTAGTATAATTATTTCCCAATATAACATCTTATAAATTATATGTTTTGAAATGAGTTTTCATGAAATTTATTTAAATGTAAATATAATTATATTATTTTAATGAGAAACTAATTTCGATTTTAAAAAATATGTACTATTTTAGGTAAATATTTTATATATTTTAACTGGACTAATTGTTTCATTTATTTATGTACCTTATTATGTTTTTTTTCTACATCGCATGATTAAACATGTTTTTCAAAGGTGATAAGATTGGTAAAGAAAAAATAATAGCTCATGGGTAGGGGTTGAATGATCCTAATGGAATGATAGGTGTGTAGAAGTTATGGGTGTGGGTGCCCATTTATAGTGGAGGGGAAGTGGAATTATTGTATAATAAAAATGTAAACTCGATTGAGAGGTCTTCCATAAACCATGTGCCCCCAAAATAATAAAAACAATTCTATCCATTGGTTTAAATGGTACAAATATGGCCATATAAATGATTTTGGACTTTTTTCTTCGTTAATTTCCCCTTTAAGATAGATTTTAACCACTAAGTAAACTCAATTTTACCTTAATTTCTGTAATTAATTTTTTTACATTTAAAAATATTTTTTCCCAAAAAAATGTTGAACATATATGAAATTGTATATTATTTTGATTCCAAATATGTAATACATTTTTCCAAATTATAAACAAAATAACTGGCTGAAATGAAATTAAAATTAATTTTGTGGAGGTACAGAGACAATTAGGTTCTAATATGGAAATGCCCAAAATATTAAAATCATTTATATCCAATATTATTTTTTTATTGTTTAATATAATATTAAATATATTAAAAAATTTATAACTGATCAAAATATATTTTAAAACAAAATAAAAATATAATTTATCTCTAAAAGTAATTTACTAAAAAAATAAGTTTTCAATTAAAATATCATATTTTTTTAGTATTAATGAAATAATGAAACATCTATGAAAAATATAAAAAATTCAACCAAAACAAATTTTATATTATACATTAAAATATGAAATTTAATTTTTAAAAAATAAAATTTTTAAAAAATTATTTTTCAAATTAGTCTACCATTAAATGGAGAAAAAACTACATTTTAGAGAAATATATAATTTCATGCTAAAAATTGAAATTTTCTTTCAATTATGAAATACAAAATTATTGCATGAATATCAAAAAATTAGGTAGAACATATAATATATATATTTAATTAATATCATACACTAATAGTGATCAAATTATTTTGTTAAGATAAAATTATTTTTTGGGTGTAAAAATATATTTCCAGATAAAAATCCTTTCTATTAAATTATTATTATTTTCATATTAATTGATAACTAACAAATTACTTTTCTAAATATGGGTGAACCCAATTTTAAAATTTTTGGTAATATTATTCATATCTACCATTCCAACTGCTATGTGTTAACTATAATGAAATATTAATAATATTATTAATAGTATATTATAGTTTAGTAAAACATTGTCTTGTGTGCAACAAACTCTCTCATAGGAACCTAATATTGTGTTTAACATATGTAAAATATTGTGTTGTGTGTGATAATGTATAATATATATGTTTTGATTAATATATGAATAAATTGTTGTTGTGTATAAAGAATGTATACCATGGTGTATCATGCAATGAAATATATCCATGAAATTTAAATTATTTGAAAAGAAATATAATTCATAAAAATATGGGGTGTTACATTATACACCTCATAGAATGAATTTGTCCATAAAAATTCTTCTTGATCAATAATATTTTAATACATGAATGTTACTTTCATAGAAACACACATTGTGAAAATGAAATAAATGAATTCCTTTTAAAAAGAGTGTTGGTAACATATTGGTTACAAAAAAATAACCCATACCTTGTTTTATATACTGGAGACCATATATAGATATTGAAAACATGAATATGGTATTGTAATCTGTATAAAATATTTTAATATAAAATGTTATATAACATGTTTATGAGAATGTTAACAACCAATAACATATAAAACCATGATGTTCATAGGGATCATTTCATTCCACATAAATGATGGTACAATAAAACAAATTGGTTTCCAGATCATTTTATTAATGATGAATAAACATCCCTATAAGATATATATATATTATTTCAACACAATATCAAATCTTCACTATTCCCTGATATATTTTATCATCATCACTTACTCAAAAAATGAATCTGAATTTGTTATGCCTGAATCACTAAAATATTATTAGATGATAATGGATGATAATCCCTTTCACATGTCTTTATTTATAATATAATAATATTAGTTAGAAGTTTTTATCCAACATTCATAAATTATCATATAGCCAAATAATACTATAGAGTCCCAAAAATCATCATATTGTCAAATCTAACTAATCAATTAATGGTTAATCTTGTAACCCACCAAATATATAAATCCCTCCTAATGACATAAATATTTTCTTATCTTACACAAAAATCATTTTTATTGGATACATTCATTCATCATTGTATATTTATAAAATTAAATATGATTAAATTACACTAGAATATATTTAGAGGAAGATAATCTCATGGGAATTAATATAGGATGATGAATATTATTTCCATAAGGATTATTAATATAAAATAAAATATGTAATTCGAAACTGTTGAGAAGAGTTTAAGTACTACCTAATTATCATGGTTCACTTCATCCATTATGATAGTCTAATATTTACCTTTTTTATTTTTCTATTGATATTATTGTGAATTTTAATCTATATTATTCATAGGATTAGGTATTAGTAAAAATATTTCACAATCTACATGCACTACAAACACTCAAGTTTGGTATGTTCATATTGTGCCGCTTCCTCTCTATTCATACATTAGATAACTTATTACCATCACTTTGGAAATCAATTTCCTGATGACATTACATTTTCCTCTTAAACCATTTAGATTTCCCCTTTCAACAGTTTCCCCCATACTTTTCACACACATTTAAAATAATGATAATATCATCATTTTCTCTCCATCATCTTTATAATTTACATTAAACTCAATTGTCATTTTATTTTCTAAATAAATTATTGGTAAGTAACTTCAACCTCATATTCCACCATTATAGAACATTAAAAAGTATTTTCATACCTAATAAATTATATGTTATCTAACATCCTATAGATATTTGATATTAATCCATAGAAAAATGTATCAACCATTAATTCATGTTGGATGATAATACTTGATGACTAGATCCCAATCCTTGTAAAATATTATTCATTGGTTTGAACTAATTCATTATCCGTCAACATAAGTTCTAGGAATAATGTTTTTATCATCATAATAATAAATAAAAAATTCCTAATTCAAAAATAATTTATTGACCTTATCATAACTCAGGGTGCCAATTTCATATTTTCACCTCACATTATTAACAATATTTTACTATTAACTTTCCTCTCCATAAAAAAGTAGATATCGAATGTGAAATTTTTATACTCTGAACACTAGAGAATAAAAAATATCTTTTCAAGGATAAATATTCATTTCTCATCACCTAACATATCAATAGAGCCGTTGAACTAATGTGGGTTCTCCACTATAAAATCCTTAATACAGTATTGGTCCTGATTTTTCTTTTTTGGATGTTTACCATGGTTCATAGAATGATAATTCTATTTGATCATTGAAATGTGATTTTTTATTTATGTTCTAAAATAATTTGACTACACTGGAGTACAATTGATGAATTTACCATTTCATTCTTCATTAACATGGTTTCTTTTGCTTTCATTCATTGACTAAAACTAATAATGTGGCATGATAAACACTAATGATAGTGTAAAACTACATAATTATGAAAAATTACTTATAATATATCTCAATAATGACACATAATTTTTATCTATACCACATTATATTTAACGTATATTATTCATGTACTATTATTTAAAAATACATCATGACGGTTTATAAATATTTTGTTTATTCATAATGAATATCTCATAGGAGTGTCAAATAATTTGTACCATAAGGCTCATTGTTAGGAATGATTTTCTAATCGAGTACATCGAAATAAGTTGTTTTCAGGGTATTCACCTTTATGTACATATTTTCAAAATCCACATCCACTCGTAGTATCTATTAGAGGAGTTTTTTCTAGGAAAAGACTCACATTATTATTTACCATGATATGCAAAACATTTCCTTAAACATTTTGTCATCCTTAGACATAATGTTTGAGTTATCCCTAAACATATCATTAGATAAATTTACAGGGATATCCTTATAGTTTTCTAGTATTAGTATCTAATGATGTACTTAAGCATTAAGTTGAAAATAAATAAAGAAATGCTTGCATAATATACATGGATGTTTCATTATTTTATATGGATATTCATCACATTATAAAATTATATTCCTGAGAAATATAGTAGTTCAGTAATTTTAGAAACATGGAAAATAATCTTATAGTATGTTGAAAGATCATCAATGTTTCCCTTATTGAACTCCCCCTAAATTATTCCTAATTAAAGGATTTCATCGTAACTAAACTGAAAATAAATAGAAGAAAGTGTGATATCGGATGCCCAGTAATGGTAAAAAATGGATATATGTATGAATAATCATGAGAATGTGGGTATGAGAGCAGTTTAATATCATTAAAAGAACATGAATTCTATATAAATGATCATAATAAATAAACATGACATACATAATGGTAGTTCGTAAGAGTTATTCATAATGTAATCACAAGCATCATCATCAACATTATTTCTTTTCCAAAAATGTGGCTAGAGGGTGTACTAGAAAATAAACCAAATCGAAAAAATAGGAGAAATGGAAAAGACATAAAGAAAGATGGAATAAAGAGTATTTTAACTGTAGATCCATATGGAATCCTTTATATCTAGAACCTCCCCCTTAAGATGAAGAAAATTTGTGTTCGGGATGCAACTTATACTAGAGCCATGAATAACTATGGATGAAAGATGTTCTGCAACCATGTTTTCTTATCTCCATGTATGCATAACCTGATTATTCCAGCAAAGATTACATCTACACCTTATTATAATATATAATATAGACCATGGAGTTTTTCATGTGCCTTTAATGGAGTTGAGAAGGATTGTGGAGTTTGTTTCAGCCTTTTCTATATCAATGATCCTCTCCTAGCACTGGAGTAGGCCCATTTACTTGGCCATAGTTTTGGCCTGGGTATAATGACCCCCTCCATAGTGTTCTGTAAAATCTTATAAAACAACTCCCCTGGATTCATGTAATACACCACCTCCCTGCATATCATCAATAATACAAGAATCATTTCTGTTCAGTTTTTGACCAAAAGAGGGGGGGGGGGATCCCCCACATCCATTGTCGATGGATTCATTCAGTTTGAGGGTGGGAAATTTGGTTACTAACCTAGATAAACCTCATGATGGGGGAATCACACCAATTTTTAAAGAAAATAATTAATTCAAGTAGTGTGTTGCGATTTCTTGTGACGAGAGCATGCCCAGTCGTGGCTACCCCATAATGGAGGATGGCGTTTCTTGCATGACATATGCACTAGCACCTGATTATTAATGGTAAAACCCTCAAAATCTTCTCAAGGCCAATGTCACCCACACTGTGGAGCCAATTTTCCATGAATGAAATGTCATGGTTCATGTTAGAGGAAATATCTGTGAAATCCCCAATGATGGACTAGATTGTATGAACCCAATTACTGGAAAAGAAATGATTACTCAATGTTTCCTCTAAGGGGACCTTCAACATGAACATATAGAAGTAAGAAGGATACACAACAATTTGAAATTATCATTGGTAGGAATGGAATGGTTAATAATTCTCTAGATTATGATTTCATATTTATTTGGAACGAGTTTACCCAAAATAGTATCAATCCAACCATTCTCCTAGTTCCGACTAGATATTTCCCATCAGATGTCCATTGAAGAGAAGAGACTTGTGGTAGAGTTAGTGAAGATTCATTTTTCTAGATCTGAGATTAGATACATAAGATCAATTAGGGTATATTGGTTCTATTCTAGAACTACCATGGGGAAAATATGGAAATTAATAGTCTCCATGAAATATGTATTAGTGGGTGGGCCTCTTGGGAAGCCTAAAAGAGACCCATCCCATTTAAGATTCTAAAAGTGAAATTCCCCTTTCCCCATGATCCATTAGGAAATAGGCTGCAAGAATGAAATATGATTGTAGATCATATCCATAAAGGGGATTAAAATTTCACTAACACTTCGAAACATCCTCTACATCTAGTTTTCATCGACCTACCCCCATGGGTACGTTCCTCCACTACATATGACACTAATTTTTCATTTAAGAATACATGGGCATTATAGTGGTTCCTTGAATAAGTACCCCTTCCCAGGTTAGGATTTCCATTTTACCCCATGAATACCTATTATTTTTTTACCCTCTAGAAGAGAATCACAAATTAACCCGACCTTGAATTTATCAATATTGAATATGGATGTCTTTGGGACATCAACTATTGAATGTGAATGAATGGGAATATCATAGAAATACTATTAATCTGTTTGATCATTCCTCCATAGGATAAAAAAAGTTGTTTCTAAAAAAAGGTCTGCCTTGTGATCCTACTCAAAATATTTTCAAAATGATCAATGTGAAACCTACCAGAAGGAATGGGGGAACCAAAATACTCTTTATGGATGGTCCCTCTCTACATTCCAACCATGTTTCATATATTATTATCTCTCCAATATGAATATTTGTTAGGGAAATATATATTTATTTTTTCTCTTTTTATTTTCTGGTTTCTTGAGTGACATTACTCCACCACAACCATGTTATTAGTATGAAATAAAAATTTTCATGAATTTATAAAAATAAATGGTTCATTTGGAAACATTATTTGAGAAATGAACTAAGTACTAAGTTAGTTTTGGAAGGGGGAAACATCCCTGTTGAGGATACATCTATTAGTAATCCATCTAATAACATCATTGAAGTAGATGAAAAATTCTCTGAGATAAGGGGCAACCTTATCTTAACCCACTAGTTACCACGAATAATTCATAACTCATGCCAATAAAATAATCATCCAACCCAAAAAAAACATGAAAATTAAATTAATAGACGAAGAGGATAAATCCATACCTGCTAGAACATTGCTGATAAAAATCTATTAAATATTGTCATTGGATTTATCCATATAAATTTTGATTTCCAATTTTAAGCCATGTTCCTTAAGGTTGAGACCTTCAATGAACACATGAGCTAGAGTGTTGGATCCTAGAATAATTCAACCTTTTAAAAATGGTGTTGATCCTCAAAAATCTAATTTGGAAGATAGATTGATAATATGTTATTGATGAAACATGAAAATACATTATAATGAAAGTTACACATGATCAAAAGTCTGTAGTGTGGGAGAAAGGAGGGGTCACTGATTTTATGAATGAGTACTAGAGTGGTTATGCGAGATTCCCAATGTAGTATCCCTCTGTGAAATAAATCATGGATGGACATAATCAGATCTTTCATCACCATCGACCAGTAATCCTTATAGAAGTATTTTAGAATTCCATATGGTCCTGGGGAACATTTATAATTTAATCCCATACGAACCTCAAAAATTTATTCTTCAACGGTTACAACTTCAATAGTCATGTTTCCTTCACTAGAAACAAATTTTGGGATCACCTCTATAAACATAGAATCTCATACTGGTTGACCATCATGCATGCTTGGATTGGGTCCTTCAAGGGGCCTCTGAAAATGAGAGTGAGAAATACCTCCCCTAATGTCTAGGTCATCTATGTAATAGACATCGTCGAGAAGGATAATGGGTTTACAGGTACAACTTTTTTCATTACAGCAGGTAAAAAAATATGTCGTGTTCTTATCTCCTTCTCAGAACCATTATATTTTTTAACATTCATGAGCCTGCAGTTCTTGATGTAGGATTATTTCAGCCAAAACAACCAACTGACTAGATGGCTCACCAAACACTAGGTCATTCCAATCTTCCTTGAGGATGAATTATAGGCTATCAATATTCTTTCTAATAATCTCAATTTCTTGTATCCCTGGAGGTTGTTGTATCTCCCACTCATAAAGATGATGTTTAAGTCATATTAGATTACTATGAATGTTGATACACACATTCCCCTATAAGGGTTGAGACTATGTAAGACTAATGGCCTAAAATATTATCTATAATTAGGCTCATTGGTGTGATAAAATAAACATATCACTATTCACATTGTTGGGAGACAAATAGATGAGTAAGGGTGTGTGATATGAAGTTACAGTTACATGATGGGAATCCTTTTCCCTGGGGTATGTAATAATAGCATGGATATTATCCTGACATCTATTAAGATGAAAGCAATTGTGGTACCCCCTATTTGATTATTACACCATTAAAATGGTCACCTGTATAGCCTATATTAATGAGACCACTATTTTTCATGAATTTTATGAAGTCCTTGATATCCATTATGAGAAAAATTCCTCACCTTCCATCCAAATCAAATTTTTATTAAAGAGTGAAAAAACACAACAAGACAAACTAGGGGGTCTATAATAATGAAATCTAAGGGCATCCTCTCTGATCAAATTAATGCATTATATCTTTAAGTTGTTAACTGATAATGTAACTTTTCTATAAGAATACTTAATAGGTTTGAGTATTAAAACAGTGGAAATCCAAGAATTTGGAATTTTTTTTCTAAAAAATCTATTTTCACCCAGGCACCCAAATCATACGCATTGAAAAAAATATCATAGCTAACATTTAAACTGCAGTTGTATGGATTTAGAAACTAGTATCATGTACCTTTTGATATGGGAGGATTAATAAATCCTTTTCCTATAAGACTAAGAATGTGTACACAAATCATTGTCCTTGGGTATAGTTAGAAAGGAATGTGTATAATCCTCAAGGAAGGAGTCAAAGCCTCTATCGTTCCTAGTATAAATCTATGAGTATACACACATGTTATTTTATGGTGAAATAGAGAGGAATTCTCTAATAGTATGTGGCATAGAATCTTCTCTATGAGAAAGGGTCCTGAAGACCTCCATATAGAATGGTACACAAATCCTTGGATCCATGACCTCTAAAAGCATCCCATTTATTTTGACTTGTAGACATGGTGGTTGAATATAAGACCATGGATCTTTGATGGGATTCACACCTAGTGTCCTTTTAAGGATTTCCTTCCCATAATGATTCCTGATAAGAGCACCATCCAATGGAATGTACCCTTTGATAGACATACCTTAGGATGGATCTTTAAAAGGAACCATTTCCATATACAAAGGAGCATCCATATGGGGAGGAGTAGTAGACAACCTTAGGGATGAGGGGACCAATTCTGGATTAGGAGAAGGTAGATCATCCAAGATGGAGAGACCCATGGATTGGCTATAGAGATGCTCCTGAATAGAATTATTTTTCGCATGAGGGGATAAGAGAGGAACATATCTTGGTGAAACCTCCCTACCATGGTATCCCATATGTAATTTATTACATATACCCACTAAATGGTCATTAATACAAAAAACTGAATAGTAGGATGGGAAACTAGATAATGAATTCCCAAATTCCAGTCCAAATAATCCATCACATTCAAAACAATTCTATTTGGAATAGTGTATACTATGTCCAAATCCATGCAGATCTGGGCTAAGTAGTATTCCTCATATCCATTGGTTCTATCATCCTTGTATAAAAGGAAACCCAATGAATCACCAATGTAATTTAGAAGGGTTTATTATGGAACCAATGTAGTAAACTAGTGAGATGAAGCCAAACCACTATACAAGAAGACTACTTACATTACTGGGATCCCATATACCATCGAGATAGATTGAATATACACCAACCCAAAACATTAGGATCCTTGCACCGGGACTGAATGAAATCCACCTTTGAGGCTATGATAAAAATGAACGAACTATTGTGTAAGACATAAACTTTGGCTAGATATGTTAGATTCCATGCAACAACAAATCTATTGGAGATAGGGAGAGGTGGGTTGGCTAGGCCAAACCACACCACGAGAGTCCATATGAGGAATTCAGCAGCATCATTGAACTTTCATGGGGGAACAATAGAACTGATTACTCCCCATCAATAAACAACATTAGAGATTTCATTCGGGCATCTAGAAATTAGTGAGCCAAGGGGTCCTACAGAGAACCACAAAGACAATCTTTAATGGTGATCAGGCATTGTTCTAGGCTAGGGGACCAAGGTACAATAGTGCGGGGAGTCATGGGAGACACGGACTACTATAATGGACGATATAAATCTACCATATCCTAAAAAAATAGTAGTAGCTGCGGTTAACTCCCAAGACAATCTTTAAGAACAAATTCATTTTTAAAACTCAGTTCAGTCCCTATCACATCCCAATATTACACATTGATTCTAATTCCATTTCCAATACTATAATACTAAAATAATTTCAGTCCTTGTTCCATCCCAATATTACTGAATTGGGTTCCGTCCACATTCCTTCGTTGTATTACTGATCCCTATATTTTTTTTCCATCAACATATTACGGAAAACTTTTACTCCCTGTTCTATCTATATATTAATGATACAAGTTAACTCTTTTTTCTTCCATAGTATTATTAAACTGAGCTCACTCCTCATTCTAGCCATGAAATACTGAACTGAGTTCACTCCTTATTCCAACCCTATCATAATAAATCGATTTCTTTCCTCAATCCAACACATTTAATATCACGAGATGAAAATTTTTACACAATTTATTGGAGTGAGATATACATCCCACCAATCAGAAAATTAAATTATACACATTTTTTCCACAATATATTAAAAAAACATCATATCATGACCTATAAAGTGGATGGGATTCATCAATTTCATATCATAACCCATCAAATAGAATGTTTAACATAAATATGTGATCATATCATAACCATTAGAAAACAGATAGGTTTTATAATCTTTTAATCATATAATAACCAAGGAATGGAATTGGGATTCATAAGCATTTTATTTTGATATAACCTAAGTAAATGGAAAGGGTTTAATAATGAAAATTTCAATTTGAATGTAAAAAATTAATATAGATAATAAGATATGTTTCTTTAGATTATGTCATAAAAAATAATAAACTATATAAAATGATTTTATTATAGATGGATAATTCATTTCCAATATCGAATTGATAATTTATTAATGAAAATAACTATTCATTTAAGATATATTTTTTTAAAAAAAATTATTTATTCAAATAATTTTCTTGGAAATAAAAATAAAAAAAGATAAAAGAAACATTAAAATATTTAGATAATATTTTTTAAAAAATATCATTCAAAACATTTTGAGGATTTATTAGAACATTTAAAGATATTTTCATTGGAAATGTTTAAAAAAATAAAATAGTATCTTAATTTTTATTAAACATTAAATAAGAAAATAGATTTGAAAAAATATTAAATTATATTTGAAAAACATTTAAAACACATTTTAAACATAATATTTTTGAAAAAATTTTCCCTATTAAAAATAATTTTAAAATATTTAATTTACATAATATTTGATAATTATTTTATTAATATATATATATATACTAAAAATAAAAAGGAAGCATAAAATAAATGATGGTCATGATGGAGTATAATTATTTACATATTAAACATTCTATTTCTTACTGAATGTAGTTTAGAAATGTGCTTCGATTGGGAAATGATAATAAGATCCCATTATGAAACTCTTTTTAAAAAGGAAAAAATGGGTAAAATATATATTAATAACAATATTATAATAATAGAACATTTTTTGAAATATTTTTGGAAAACATGTTTTTGAAAGAATGTGTATTTCAGACCTAAAAGAGAAATACTGTATCATTTTCATAAATTTTTTTCCAAATTTTCATATGTATAAAATAATGGAAAATTTAAATGTTACATGGATATAACATAAATTAATATATAGAAATTAAAAATCAAGAGATTTATTGATATATGGATCATAAAATTTCATCAATGGATGAATATTCCCAAACAATCATCATAAATGGTGAAATTGTAGTAATAAACTCTATCCACTATGGTGTCATTGAATCATAATTACAATGATAGAATAACATTAATTTATACATCCAATATAATGAAAATAAGGATATTCATTATATAACATGTCCAAGGGTATTATATACACATTCTAAAAGAATATAGGTTCATATCCCATCATGTGTTTCAATCAAGAAAAATTTAGAAAATATTACCTTATCGATTTGGAGACATCTAATCCTTAAAAAAGATAAATGATATATCATCTATTTGATATATAAATAAACATAAACTAAAAGAAAAAAATAATTTAAAAAAATTCATGGGAATTATCCTCACTACTATAAATAAATGTGGGGGGTGAGTATGTCATGTATCTCAAGAAAATTATAATGATACATGAAATTCCCACACAACCTGAGTAACTTTTGACTCATGAGATCTGTTAAAGCATAACATCAATTGAAAAATTTAATATAATGAAATAAATTAAATTCATTATATATAATATCATTTTTATGTATAACACCAAACATCAATAATATGTCATGAATATAGAATATATATTAATGAAATAAAATCAGGATGAGGAAGCCCATATCATATTTCTAGACTCGGATTATAATTTTTCAAAACACTTCTAATATGGGTAACTCATTTTAGTTTACCCAAAAGTGCTTCTTCGGTTGGATTTATTCGGAAATAGAGGATTATAGAATTAATTTAGGTATGTTGGGAGTTTATTTTGTAAGCGTTTGGATGGTCCTAGTGGCCCGAGTTAAGTGTATATGTGAGGGGTTGAGTGGCATTTTTTAATGGAGGAGTGGAAATCTTGTAAATATAAAAAGGTAACCATTATTGGATGTCATCCATAAATAACATTTCAATAATAATGAACAGAATTTTGGTAATGGGAGGGTAAGGACAAAATATTTCCATCCAATGGATTTGGGAATTGTTTCTTTGTTCTCTGGACCCATTAGTTAATGTTTAACCACTAAGTATATTCATTTTTACCTGAATCATTGTAATTAATTTTTATTAGATTCAGCAATATTTTTTATTAAAAATTTGTCTGGCCTTACTATACACTATAAAATAATTATATTCAAAATATGATATCTATTTTTCAAATTAATAACACAAAATTAGAAAAAAAAAATTAATATTAGTTCAGCAAATAGAAAGACACGATTGGTTTCTAAAGAGAAAATGTAAAAATCATTGTTATGTTTTCTATCCAATTTCATTGTAAATTTCATTCTAATGACATAATTTAGTTTAATATATGTATAATTGATCTAAATATACTTTTTAAAAATAAAAATATAAGTTATTCATATTATTTACTTAGTAGATAATTCATGTTTTAATGATAATTAATTGGTCGTAAATATTCATGTAAAATTAAAACATGACATAAAATACCTAAAAATAAACCAAAGTAAATTATCCAATAACATATAAAAAATTGGGTTTATTTTTTTAAAATGAAAACTTAATTATTTAAAAAATTAGTTTTAAAATAGGAATTCAATTAAAATATAGGAAACTCTCCATTTAAAAATTTATAACTTCTCTGACTAAAATTGAATTTTCTCATATTTCTTTCCTTTCAAACGATTTTGATTTATGTCAAATCATTTGGTTAAATTTGTTGTATATAAATTTAATTAATATCCTTTACTAATATCAATAATTTTTAACTATTATGATAAAATCATATGTAGTAATAAACATAATTATTCATAAAAACACATACTTTTTAATTAATTTTTTTTTTCGTTTCCATTTATAATAAATTTAAAATCCAAGTATTCATTTTATAATCATGTATAAACCATATTTCCATAATTTTCTACTCTTAATCATATCTTATATTCTAATTTATATGAGATAATCATTATATTTATTTAAAAATTTTAGTAATATTATATTTTAGTTTAGTAAAAATCATTCTTATGTGTAACACACAGTAATACAGGAACTCAAAATTGTGTGTAATACAGTCCAAAAATATTGTATCATGTGAAAAAGTATAATCTATGTGTTTCTTTTAGTGAAAATAAAATGTGTATTTTAAAATAAATCAAGCATAACAAGCTTTATCTTTCAATGTAAGCCACTAGTGAAATGTAAATTTTCCAAATAAATTATTTTTTTAAAACTAGATGTTTTATACAACTAATATGGTAAAATTGTTATTATGGAACCACTATTTTGAAGAAGGTATATATTAAATAGAAGAGGTGATGAATGAGATATACCAACTTGGGATTTAGTTGATTTGATTAAAATTTATGTGTCAAATTCATGAAGGTTTTAGAATTTAATGACCCGGGTATTGTAATTTAAATTCAATTTTTCATTATAAAAAACACCATTATAAGAAATAATGCTATCTAAAAATAAGTCACCACGTTGGTTAATTTTTTCTATTATATGTTATCTCCTCTCAAGTTTAAGAGACAATTTAAAAATTAATTATTGATTATATAATTATTGTATAATTACTATGAATATTAATAATTTTTTTTGGTTATGATAAAAGAATATTCACATATAAAAAAAATACATGTCCACGAGTAGTAGTATCATTCCCAATGAAAACAAATATATTAGAGCTTATAACGGAGATGGAATTACCAGGCTCTTCTATTTACGATGCCCAACATGATACTAAACAACTAAAACGTGATAGTATTTTATAATAGGATGATTTATAGATTATCAAGGCCAAGGCCAAACCCATGATCATCGTACCCCCAAGGTTGTGTCATCATCGCTTAACATACCATTAGGGAATACACTTCTGTAGTTTTATGTGATATATCTATACATTAATATTATGAAATTATATACTTTTATTTTTACTAAAATAATTGTTATATTTATCTTCCATATTATTAAATTATAATAATTAATTAATAATTTTTAAGAAAATTTTGTTTTCATGTTATTAGACAAAAATTTTATTTTTTGGAAATATATAGGTTCCATAAAGTCAATATTTTTTATAAATTAACGAATTTTTTAAATAAATATTATTTTAGTAATATATAAATATTAAATAAAAGTTATTTAAATTTAATATATAATATAATTTTATGAAGTCAAATAAAATATCAAAGAGTTTAAGAAATTATGTTCTTCTTAAAACCTATATATTTCATTAAATTCAGATTTTTGATCAAAAATAATATTTTTTTTTATTTAATTAATTATTTAGTCAAAATAAATACTATATTTGGTATCATCGCATTAAAATTATATTGTGTTGAAATTTTTATAATTTTTTAATATGATACTTTTTTGAGTAAAAATTTAACTTTTTAACTGTTGTGCACTCCTATAATCTTAAATGTTTTGGTATAAATAAAATAAATATTATCTGTAAAAATTTATTTTTCCCCTATAATTGGTTTTTGTTTTTCTAAAACCCTAAATAAATCCTCTAGTAACACTCCAAGGATTTAAAAATAAATTTAAAGAAATTCATCAAACACTAAGTCTCTTTATAATATTACCTTTTCAAAAAAATTGATATTTATAAACTCAGGATTAAATATATTTTTTCACCTTCAATGATTTGAATTTTATAAAATAGACATCTAGGATTTGATCAGTATGTAATTTGGCTTCTGATATAACCAACTTGTTTTTTTGGTGAATAGTATCTTACTATTATTAAAAGTAGTATGAATAGTAACATAACCCTTGTGAATAGTAAATCGTAATAGCATTTTTTTTCTTAAGATAATATTATTAGAAGATATTAAAAAAATAAATTTGAAATAAAATCAGTTATAATTTTAAAATAGTTAATTTTTTGAATAAAATATGTATTTTTAAAATAAATTATTAATATTTAAAAAATTATTTTAAAAAAATGGAGTCTATTTTTTAATTCATTACATTGAAAAATGGTTAGGGTGAATTTTGGAGATTTTTCTAGAAAACATGAATTTCTCATTAATTGTGAAATATATTAATTAACAAAATATGCTAAATAAATGAATTTTTACATTATTGTAGAGTCATGGGTGATATAAATGTCCACTGGTTCAAACTCGAATGAAAATTTTAAAATTAAGGGTCACCTTAATCAAGAGTATTCACAATATTTGGAAAAAAATATTTAACTACTAATTAAAATAATGTAAAACCCCCCCTCTCCTCAACTATAAATACCACCCTCACCCACCACATACTGTCACACCACTCAAGCCTTCTTCCTTGCCTATTTTATGAGAAATACTCTTCCAAAGTATCTTCCTCACTACTAAGACCTAATTCTATCCCCAAAAGGCCTAATCCAAAGGCATTATAGCGGGTCTCAAGGAGAAGATATCAAGAGGAAAACATACTCTTTTGTTTTCATGTGATTTCTTTTTAATTATTTTTGTTATAATATATTCTCCTACCCTTATCCAAGAGTCATTAAATCTATATAATCATATATATTCTATATTTTATAATGTTTATGTATTATATAATCAATTTACTGCTTCCCTTTTCCCCTAATAATTCTAAAAATACGAAGACTATCAGTGATGTGCTGAATTACCAAAATTGTGGATGATGTGTTTTTATTTTCCATTACTTCATTAAAATATGATTGTGAAACCATTAATGTGGTTGAATCAGATTTTAATATTTATTATAAGATTTCTATTTTGATATGGAATTATATTTTATTCATAATATTAGGGGTATATGGGGAAAGAAGTTCGTGATTATGAAAGACCCTCCAAAATGATATAAATGAATGTCACTAATGATTTATATAATTTTTCATCCTCATACTCTATAACCAAAATTATTTATGGAATCATATAATAGTCATGAATAATATTAATACCATTTCCTTAAAATTCTTACATTTCATTTCAATACGATAAGAAAAACAAAAACAAACTGTACATGGGAATCATGTAATGAACTCACCCAAAATAATGGAAAGAACAAAATACCACAAATTTAAGGGAGAAATGATGTTATAAAATGATCATATAAGGTGTTATAAACATGAATATATTTCCATAAGATATTAATAAATCTGTTTTAACCATTATACATGTTTTTCAAACATGTTAGAAGTAAGATGAACATGAGGTAAGGGAATTCATAACCCAATTTCCCTTTTTCGAGTTTACTTTCCAATTTATTATTTATGTGACATTAAAATTATTTGTGTGATGAAATTTTTATTATGTTTAATTATATTTATTTATATATTATATACATCTTACATCAAATATATTAAGTTACACATCAATTATATGATATTTTAAGGTGCTTTTATTTTAAAATCGTCTTTTAAAATAATGTTTTACAACATTAAAAAGAAATGGTATTTGGAATTATTTGTGTTGAATGATTATGATACAGTTCTTCATATTTTTTTTATTATTAATGTTGGGATTTATATATCCTTCCCATTCATTGGGTATGTGTATGTTTTTGGCCTCCCATATGGTTACTCTATGTGTAATGGTAATGGTTACACAGTAAGTTAGTCGTGAGGGTTACATTTTAAGGTAGCCATGTGGGTTAAACATTATATGGTAGATAATATGGTTACAAAATTATGTATGTAATTCCCCAGGACACCATTGTGTTTCTATTTTAGTTCAATATTTTTTTATGAAAATCTCATGGAAATCTCAAGTTTCACAAAGTACATATGTGTGAAAAATATGTGCTTATGGAAATGATTTCATATATTTAAAAGTATTTGTGGAATTTTTTTTTTCATTTTTTAATATCCCTTACTGATCATTTTGTTATCATCACATGTTTATAAATGATTTATATATGTTATAAGTATGTGTAAGACAAATATTGATGCCATGTAAAATGTTATGATTTTTTGTGAAACAAAACATGTTTTATTGGAAAAGATTTATAATTTAGAAGAAATACATACTCTTTATGTGGTATCTACTCTATATAAATGTGGAATGTTATGTATGAATTATATAGCAATTATCCAAATCACTAAACATAAAAATATCATCAATGGTAATGGAAGTTTAATCTTGACTAAAATTCATGATTATGTATTTTAATAATGATTGGTTATTATACCTCTAATAAATATATTATATTTTATAGGTTTAAAATCAATTATTTGTTATCATTAATCATATCCACATCACCAAGATTATTATTTTAATTATTTACATTAATTTAATGGTAATTTAATGTATCCCACATCGTTTCGATAGAAACAATGGTATAGTTTCGATTATTAATTATTTCGTTATTTAGATTCCATAACCTATGTTTATAAATTAATTGTGAATTACTCTCTAATTTTACATTAAATATAAAACAAACCACCCATTCCCCTTCATAAAAAACCACTAGAGCATGAATTTATTCTATAATTTACTCCATAGAGGTCCAAAACATTCCCCTTCTCTCTTGAGATACTTTTGCAAGCATTTTGATGAACTCTTTCAAGACAAGGGATCATCTCATTCTCGAGTTTATTCAATAAATATATTTATTTTATGCCTTTACATTTCCAATTTCTCATATTGGAATTAATTTTTACACATGATTATTATTATCTATATTATTTACTATTTATGAGAGGTCACTCTCACTCTCATTAACCACTTCGATCAATCAATATATAACCCTTTTATAATATCAAAATTAACATGTGATCATATATGGAAATTTTTTTGGTATTGATTACCCATCTTCATTTTAACAAAATTATATTTCCTTGATATTCCTCTTAAATAACATGTATCAGTATATATTTTTAATTTCACATCATATTATTTTATTAGTACTTATATATTTTCCCTTTATTGTATAAGTCCTCAGGTTATCCCATGATTTTTTATAAGGGTAATGTAAATTATGTTCGTGATCCAATGTTTTATATTATGCATTTTTTGTTTCATGTTGATATGTTATAAAACTAATTAAAAAAATACACAAGTAATCAACAACATTTTTAGATCTAGTAAGTGTATCATTTTTTCATAAATAATTATATAGTGTTACATAAAGGTATGTGTTTTCATATGTCTAATTTGTGTTGTTATATACACCACAAAATTAAATTTTAATCAATTTTTTTGATGATTATCATGAAGAAATTGATTTTAATAAACTAATTGAATCGTAGAATGAGATTCTTCCATATTATCATATCTAGAAATCTTGAACTTAAATATTATAATGAATGATCTATTCTTCATTGTTCAAAATATACCAAACCAATTATAGTAAATCTAAATGATGTTAGTTGTGATTGGGTTCTGATGATATCTGAAATATGTTGATCAATAGTGTAGTTATAAATGACACACACTACAATCATAATTCAGTGTGTATTGAATTAAAATAGAAATATGAATATTATTTGATTTACCATCCTTCAATGTTGAATAAAAGAGTTTAGATTTCAATGGAACAAATTTATGAATAATATTCCAAAATACTAGAAAATACATAGAGAATAATATTAATGATCAATTTGAAGAGAATAATAATAAACATAAAAAAGATGAGGATACTTTTGTAAATGTACAATATATTGTGTGTGAGGATGATAAAATAAAATTTGGATCCTGCAGAACTCTTTCATATAAAAATTATCCAAAACAATTAATATAATTATGGCAACTACATTTAATGTATTCTTTATTATTTAATAAAATGAAATATAATTTAGTATTATATTACATATAAAAATAAAATTTTTTGATAAGTGAACTGAGATTTATAGCTTCATAATGAACTCAAAAACATTAATGAATAAATAATGTAATTTTGATCCTAAATTTTAAAATAGTGGTTCTTTTTTTTCTGTGTTGTGAGAAGAAAATGAAACATATATAGTACAAATTAATAAATCCAATTGATGAATTTATAAAATAAATTAAATGAATTCAAGAATAGAAGACCATAATGATACTATTTATATAAGGAAATTAAAAAATTTATATATTATGTATCTATTATATTTGAGACTTTTTTCAAGACCTCGATGAGTTGGAAACCCTAAAAAATCAATAAAATGATTTAGTGTTGAGTAAAAAATCAGGATTGATCTACAAGTAAGTATTCTTAGATTAAAACCGGAATATTAAGACTCACTTTTGATAAGGGATAAGATAACTATTATTGTTTTCAATGAATAATTATATTATATTTTGAAAAAAATTAAGAATAATTTCAAAATAAATTAAATTTATATACATGGTCAGAATCTATTGAACTTATATGACTTAGGGTATCCACCGATTATAGAGCATAAGGGTATGATTGTAGTTTTAATCTATGATTCATAAATTCCTATGTAAAATATGTAATAAAGTAAAAAGTGATAAATTATATATATGTGGGATGCCACAAACCAATGTAGTAATAAATATATTATAGTGAGGAATCTTTAAATTAGATGAATACAAAAAGAATTTATTGTTCCATTCAGTGGAACCAAACAATTTTTTTTTCATTTTATACATTTATTAAAATCATTAATTTGGATCATGATGATAGAAAAAAATTTAGATGACCGTGGAATAATTATAGTCATGGAAATTGAATTTAAAATATTAACTAATAAAGTAAAGTATAAAATTGGGTCACTCCTCCTCTCTTAGTCATCCACTAATCATTGGGGAATATCAAATGATATTAGATCAAATATTAGTTGGCTATGACAATATCATGGTTTCCATGGATTTTAATTCATACTGTTGTAGTGTATATTTATCATGGTTGATGAATAATATCATATCAATAATTTTAATCACTTTTAAAATTTGATCAGTAAATGTAGTTTCGTATTAGAAATTTATATAAATAATGGTTAATGAGGAAATAATGGAAATTGAAAATATAAAGGAGTTGTTTTATCTTGTACATGAATCTAAAAAATATTGGTATACACAATACTATATAACCTATTTATGAAGTTATTTTGAATGATTTGGGTACTTGTTATATATATATTCAAAATATTTGAAGTGTTGAAGAATTATACTCTTATGTGGGACATTATTTGAATAATTTTACCACAAAAATTATAACATACATTCTAAATTTTATTAATGAACAATTTTTAGTTAAATAACATCTCATGGATGAATGTGATTCCATGGAATATAAACTATCTAAAAACAATGGCATATGATAAACCCTCAAAAAACTATATAAATAAATGTATGAAACATTATCACTTTGAAATGAAATATATTTGTAATCTATTGATGACATATTAAGAACAATTTTTGAGAAATTTATAAATATATTGTTTATGTTGTAATTCATACATTAATGAAACTTCCAAAATTAATTCTGAATATAAAGGAATATCAGTTAGATGTTAATGCTAAAAGTGTATGATATCATGCTAGATCTCTACTAGAGACTACCATGATTCATTATGGTAATTCCTTGAGATTTTTTAATATATATATTTTTAGATGAATTTCATGCCATCACTCATTTTGATTTAATGAAAATATTCTTTCTAATGGTATGTGTTATCTAGGAACATTCTATTGAAATCATAGAAAATATATTGGCTTAGTGGATGATAGTTCATGAATACCACACACTTATGGGGAGATTGTTTCCCTCCCTAGAAATACTTTTTTCATTTAATATGGGTTCAATAATCCATTCGAAATACATGTGTGGGACTTGTTACCTCTATAATAATGATTTAATCAGGATGGTGTGTTTGAGGTTAACTTTTATATGAATTAGAGGTTCCTAGTATTAAAATTTTAATTTCTAATACTTTAGTTTAAATATTTATCTCTGTCTTGGTGGAATTTATTTTCATTCAGGGAGGTGGTTGGGTTTATATGTTAGGATGGACCCTTGAAGAAGAATCCAACATATCTTATGGAATAAGTAATCAAAACCCATGTATTTCAACAAAATGGGTTAATGGGGAAATATCATTTGTTTAAGACCAAAATGAGTTGTCCTAGGTATACTTGAAATTATAAGAATGAGAGAACATATTTTTATATTTAATGGTTGGGACATATAAAAAATTGGACCCCTATAATTGAAGAACATTCAAAATGAAGACGGGTTGATAATCATAGTTCTTTATGACCATGTGAGTCCTGATCAGGTTGAGAAACAATATATAATAGAATGCCAGTCAAATATTATGATATCCTATCATGCTATTTGAAAGATTGTATGGGGTTTATGCCTAATAGTATATATGTCTTTCTGGATCTATGAGGTTAAAATTATTTCATGTTAATATCGACGTTTTTTTTGGATTATATTTAGTAGGATGCCGGTATTTCTCATACCATGTGGAGATTTTATACTCATTTTAATTTAGAGGGTTTGTTTGAAATCATTCCTATAAGGATTCACATATTTCAATAATTATAAAAAAATATAAACTCACTCAGATTATTATTTGGATGGTCCATAAAGATGGGAGGATTACCATTTTTGTTATTTGGTGTTTATCTCATTACCATTGCATAATGAATCTTAACCTAAACACATAGGTAATATCATGTTTTTCAAAAGAGGAATCATATTTTTTCATATAACATATACAAAAAATTAATTTTATGTAATGAGTACAACTATGAGGAAGATACATTGTAATGTATGGTGTTGGAATTATGAATGAGAATCCCATTCTAGATCATCCATTCATAGGAGTCAGGTGATCGTGTTTCATATATTTCTTGAGAAATGTTTTGACTCATGTTACTTGAGGAATATTATGGCATAATTTTAACTCATAGTATGAGAAAGAGACCAAGAAGTGTTTTTCAACTCAATGAATTTCAGTTAGTATAGAGGATTATCACGAAAAATGGTATTATATGAGATGGACATTAGTGTTTTATAGGTCATGACCATGAATTTTCTTTTCCATGACTGAAATGATTGTCGTATGGACTAGCGGACCCAAAGAGCTAGCCATGTTTCATATTCCACGTAGGGATTGCTTTATAGGGGTTTTCACTTAGTGGATTTTTCATTGTGTTTTCTGTGTTAGGATTTCTGTAATGGGAATTATTTCTAGAGAATTACATGTAAGAGCATCGCAATGGGTCATATTAATAGGGTATTTTTATATATGGTCTTCCACATAGGGGATTTTCAAATGATCATCCATATAAGGAATTTGAAAATAATGTTCCCTAAGATGGATTTTCAAATGATCCTCTCAAATGGCCAACATAAAGGGCTATTAGAAATGGAAATCTATATATGGGCTTCTAAAAGGAGATTCCACATAGGGTCTTCAAAAATAATCATATGAAAAGAGATTCCCAAAGTGATTTCATCTTTATACAGGACACCATAAAATTAATCCGTACCTAAAAATTTATCATGTTTTTTATATAATGTAAATGTTTCATGCTTTGCATGAGGATTTAATTTTGGAAGGACATTATTGGATTTCATTGGAATATCCTTGTCCTCTTGGAATTTATAAATTTTACTTTAGTGATTCTAATAGAGTGTGTGATGACTGCCAATCGGAGAGAAACCTAAAATTCTATGTCAAACTTCTCTTCAATGATTAACCACATATTCTTGATGTGTGTGTTGATTTTTATAAGAAAAAATTATTATTCACTTCGATGAAATAATTTGTTTTATTGAAAAAGGATTCTATATTAATATTAGAAAAGGTGGGAGGCCATGAAATAGATACAAATAGGATACATGGAATGAGAATTATACATCGGGTCATCCACATAGGGCATTATGACGTATTATATTTCTTTGAGGTGGTTCAACAAATGAATCCTTTGACCTTAAAATAATGTAGTTTTTTGGATGCCTAAATCTAACACCTTAGACTGAACATGATTTTACATTATAAGATGACTATTTCACAAAATTTGTGAAATGCTATGTGGTCTACAAAATGTGCTTATTGTTATAAGAGATTTTTATTTGGTATTTAATACTTTATCAATTCCATGTTGAGCTAAAATGAATCCCACCTTTGAATGGATATAATTATCGATCCATTAGTTTGTTTGGGCCCTCAAAGCTATTAAATCGAAGCCTGAAAAGAAAACTATGACCTCATGCTTCATTTTTTTAATGCAGTACCATATAGGGAAGTTTAGTGGTTTTTCCTTATTGTACATGTGGATATGTATTGAAGAGGTTATTCTTTCAAGACTATAAATTTTCAATTTTTCTTCAATTAAACTACACACCCGAACCCCATGTAAATAATGTTTGTGTTCCCTAGTATGATGTTTCACCATGGCCCTGTATGGGAAACATTGTTCATTAAAAATCATCAATCGGAGAATGATATGTATTTTCCTCACACCAAAATCCAATATGATTCTAATATTTCCATGGATATGAACTTCTACACAAACTAGAAAAGGGTTGTCTATGTTAGTATAGTATCACCTAGCATTTGAAAAAGTGACTGACATAAATTATTTTGGAATCCAGAATAATTATTTCAATAAATTTAAAAAAATATTCAATAACATTAGTGATATGAAACACTAATCATACATTATATGATAAATATTAATTTAATTTTATTAAATTATTTTATAATAAAATGAAAACATATTTCAATTAACATATATTATTAAATAAAAATTAAATATATTTAGAGGATACATATTTAATATGAATTAATATTTATATAGAATACTATTTCTCAAATAATTTTTTTGTTAATAAATTAAATTTTCCACATTTAAATTAATATTATGATAATGCATATTTATAAATAATTTAAATTAGAAAATGTTATGAAAAAATAACAAAAAACATAATGATCAGAATAAAAATTTATTAATTAAAGTAGTAAACTTTATATATTACATTTCCCATTAAAAACATAATATATAATATATATAATTTGATTAAAATATATTGTAAATAATTATTTAATGTATAATGCAACATATAACTTTTTTTGAGTTTTTTTTTAATTTTTAGAAAATAACTGATTTTTATTTGAATAGTATAAAATATAAGTTTTATTAAAATCATTATTTTTATTACAATATCAAGAAATAATTTTTACAAAAAACATGTAAAAATGTTTTCATGATAAAATATGTTTTTTGGATTAAATCCATACTTTTTGGAATTCTATAATTTTTTAAATCATATTTTAACATTTTAATAATGTAAGTAATAAATGAAAATATTAATTTCTTTTCATTTTATTATATTATATTTTCGTAAAATGTAGTTTTTTATTTGTTTTAAGGAAAGGTTAATTTTTTTTATTTTTAATAAAAAATTAATATCATGAAAATAAAATTCGTTGGTAATTTTTTCCATAAAAATTGTTATTCATAAAACACAAGTAATCTAAATTTTTTTTACCACATTTAGTTTATAATGTTAAAAATTATATTTACGAAAATTTATATTTTATAAAATACATTAGATTTCATATCTCTATTTAGTGGTACTAAATTATGTAATTATTTTTATTTGATTTTTATATATTAAAATCATATTACATTGGAAAATATTTGTAATGCCCCAACCCTAGTTACCCAGAGTCAGTTCAGTATTACATAACATTGGCATGATATCGAGAGATTATGTTTTGAATGACCGATTAGTTTAGTAGACTTGGAAGTACTAGATACATACATTATTTTTACATTACATCATGAAATAGAGAAAAAAACATTTTGTCCCCATTCAACACACTCATATAGTTTAGCCTATCACTTAAGGTTAATCATAATAAACATCTTCACATAATATAAATAAGAAAACATAAGAAAGGGGTGAGCTCAAATGCTCAGTAGGGATAACAATATATCAGAAACTATCATAAATAAGGGTAAACAATTAGTTCGATGTATATGACTAAAACACTAGCCTTTAAAACATAAACATCAACATAATATGGATAAGATAAATCAAATAATCTCATTTACATGTTTTCATGGATATTCTGTTAGTCTAATAATCACATGTAATATCAATAGTTAATTTCATAATGATGGAATGTATAATGTCAGTCATAATAATCACATAGTCAAGGACTCCGACTAGGACTGCAAATAAGATTTTGTCAAGGCCTTGTTCCAAGACACTAGTTTGTATCATGAGACACACTGATGCATCGATGAGCTATAGCGGATTACACCTGTCACATACTACATCCATTTTATATCACATGTTAAATGGTAGAAACATAATCTAAACATTGTTTTAAAACTAGCATATGAAATGTCAATATTTTAACCCCAAACTGTGAATGAAATAATAAATAGAACATCCACAGTCAGACATAACTCATTCAACACAATATGGATGATTTTATTATTGTAAATATACCTCAAACTAGAATAATAATGGATATTGACATAGATGTAAATAATCAGTAAAACTATTTGAGATAACTATCCCATTGTTCTTGAAAACATTTAAAAATACCAATATTTATCGAAATTCTATTAAAAATATATTTTTGAATCAAAGTGTCCAATACCACTTTGAAACATTGCATATGTTTTTTAAATTTAAAACATTAATGTCCATATAAATAAATTGTTTACACTATTTTTAAAACATGTACATTAATGAGAATTATTTTAAAGAATAAACAATTAAAACATTTAAAATATTATTTTAGTGAGAGTTCCTAAATAAATTAGATATGCTTGAATTCAAATAATTTATGTAATAAGAACTTCATAATATCATTTTAATAATCAGATTAATGATATTCTATGTCAATGAATAGTATGTACATCATATAGAAGTTGATAGGTGCATAACAACCAAGAGGACACCATAGAATGTAAATTGAGATAAAATCCCTTATAAATACCTCATCCTTTGGTTAAGGATAAATAAATGACATAATTATATGTAACAAATAGAAATACAGTCAATGTGATTGATCATTCAGTGTAAATCAGCTATAATACATTCACACATATTCTGGTAAAGACAATACCAATGACATGGATGTGTAACTCAGTGAATAGAAATTGAGATAAGATTACTCTTATGAAGTTCATATCGATGAAATGCGAATTTATCAACGGATTGGTTATTTGTTTCAAATTTACATCCCCAAAAGGAGGAGTGTGAAGTACTACATAAATTAATAAATAGTAATTTTACACATAATCTTGGAGTAAAATAATCAATGAAGTTTGTGTAAAACTCAATGAGTGTAAATCGAAATTAAGAAAGTCCCTTAGCGATTCAGTAACTGCCGAAACAAACACCCAATGAAATAAGGGTCATACAATGAAGATGTAAATACCCATAAAATAAAATATATTATAGAAATAATACCATCATGGGAAGTAAACACACCATACAAAAGGAAATAATAGCAATGTAGCATGAATGTCACCGAAACATGATGTGAGATGAAAACACCATACCTTGTACATTTTCATACAAGAGGGTAGATTAACCCCTTGTATAATAGTGAAATCATTGTTAATAAACTATAAAGTAACCACATACAGTAATATGATATCATATATGATCTTATAATATTTCATTGTTATTGATATGTCAGAAGTATCATTGCTTTGGGTGTTAATTGATTTGTTTTACTTCATATACATTGTTATGAAAGTCATGCTTGTTATGAATATGATGTATTTGATTCATATCCATAAATATTTTAAGATCATAAATATTATTTTTAATCATAAAATTAAAATTATTCTTGAATGGTTACGATTGGGAATGAAATCTCATTGCGTCATAGAGACGGTAAGTCGTACGTACGCATGAGTGGAAATATAAATCAATTAGTGATGAAAGAGTATGTAATTGGGTGGTATATTATATATAAAGAATCATTAAAAAGTTATATTTATTATTTACATTAATTATACTCATTACTATACCCATCCAAATAATGAAGTGTTTAATAACTAACTACACTACGATATGGAGACGGTAAGACGTACGTACGCATGTATGGTGAATTTTTCATTCACAATAAAGATAGATTAATGAATATGGTTGTACCATATTTATAATAACAGATCAATATATAGAAGGTACTGGAGTTATTATTTTGGTTTGAAAAAAACAATGATAGAGGATGTGGAAGATGAAAAGAACATTGAAAGAGATGATGAAATTATTACCTCTTCTTCAGGTTCTTCCTTTTAATTTGATAAAAAGGGCTCCTTAAGATAGCTTTCGGATCAAACTAAGGAATCTAGGTTCACGTGAGTGTAGTTGGGAGGATATTTGAGAAGATGTTGGTTGATCCAAATGGATTTTTAGGTGTGATTTTTATTGAAGGGGATTGCCACGACCCTCTATCGCTAAAATGAGGGAAGGGACATCATATTTCCAGACCCGTCCTTCCCCATGTTAAAGGAGAGATGATGACACACAGTCCCCACCATAAATAGGCCCCGAAGTGGCGAATACACCAAGGGTATTGAAACACAAATAAAATGGAAGGCTTTAACCATTTTCTAGTAGGACTGAGGTGTAAGATAGTAAATCCCAAACAACATAAAAACTTTATGTAAAATTAAATAAAAAAAATCATTCCCATTTGCATGTTGTAATTATATTTTCTACAAAGTTACAAAAAACACCAAAGGGATGTAAAAAAATATAAGAAAATCAAAATTTTCAATGTTCCCAACATCCGATTTAATAGGGTCCCACATGGTCCTCAATGTCCTCATAGGAAGTTGAGTGATGTTTTATATACATAGGGTGAGCATATAGGTATTCTCAGTAGGGAAAACCGAAAGCTCTCATGCACATGTGGGGAGGCATTCTACTGCCTCGTGAGAAAAGGAGATAACCAAAGCACCTAGTAAGGAATATATCCACCCAATCCTCACTAAGGAACACTCCCCAAATAACGAATGTCAAGTAATGTAATAGTAATAACACATCAAGGTTTGGGTACCCGACATCACTTTCCCACTGATTATTGAAGAGATCCAACACGTCAAAACTCCCTGCCATTTATACTCTAGTCCCACTGCCATCCCCTGACCACACAAACATGGTCCACCACAACCACACATCCCGCCCAAAAACACATGTGCCACAACAACCACACATAACCACGCCCGTATAAACCTACGCCAGAACAACTACCTCCACGCTCGAAGACACCTAGGCCTCGTTCCGAAGTCACTTGGGAAACAACCTGCCTACACACACCTAGGAAAACCACCAAGATTACCATGACCAAAGAATCATGGGATATAATGGAACTTGGGCCATCACATCCTACATGAAGAGTCATGGGATAATCAGGAAAGGGAGCAGAAAAATGGATAATAACCAACAACTCATAGGAGTGTTCGGAAAAACACCCTCCCCCATGAAATGTGGGTTTCTGGCATAAAGTGCTCGACATGGGTTCACCTGAATTAGATAAATATGAAATGAATTTTACATATAAAAAAACAACCACTCATCCTGACCAAGGGGTTCCAAAACCATCCCATACAAAAATACCCATATAACTTTTAATTCATATGAAACCCAACAACCGTAAATATGTCACATCTCTTTCCCAGAAATCAATTCCCCATTGAACCAATTCTTGTTTTTATATTCTGGTGATTCTAATTAAAATTATTCTTCACTACTGGGAAACTAATAGGCATATCCACAACCATGGAAGGAAAAAAGGAAAGCATAAAATTAAGCATTCACACACAGTTCTCTTGTAAAGTAACACGAACAAAAGGTATCCCTAAGATACATTGAGGTACTAGAACCAAACCAAAAAACATTATATATCCCCACATGGTCTCAGACCCACAATACAAAAACTACACCACAATAGGTGATCCCATTCCCATCGTTGTCATCCCACGAGCATCAAGAAGAACAACCATACACATCTCCACAACAGGGCAATAGATTTTTAAAATTCAACCACAACATTCCATTAGTTTGTATTTTTATTTAGTTAAACAGGGTGACCACACAATGATTATTAATCATTGTAAATCCATTTAATCAGCTGAGTTTAAGTGATTAAAAATTTTCCATGTTATATCCATTCAATAACTAAATTATCCAAAAAATAGAGGGTCATTAGTGTGCTAGAAAAGACCACTAATGGACACGATTTTCAATGGATAAAATAACAAACAATTCACAACATATAATTAAGGATAAAAGATTACAGAAATTTCATCAAACAAACCCCTTTATTCATTAATAAACCCATAAATTATCATCATTAAGGTTTTGTTTCATCCTTACCTAAGGAAAATACAATCATAGACACCCCACATGATACACATTAATGAGTGACTAAGGAATAAACCTACCTAGATGATCAACGATCAATGTTTTTAATTTTGATATAATAATTTGGGATGCATGACTTCGAGTGGAGAAACTTAGAGGACTCCTTGAGTGAATAGGAGGGGCACTAGCACAGGTGCACCACTAGTCTCTGGAAGGGGGATCCAAATGCACCAAGGAAATGAATGGAGAGTAGCCATGAATAAGAAATAATTATTTTTTCATAAAAGGTGAGATCCTAGAGTAATGGAATATGAATTTTTAATTAATCAAAAGGAAGATCGGGGTTTCTCCTTGCAGTTTCATTGTTATACATGATGGAATTAATTGTTCTTTAATAATTATCTTTAGAGAGGTGGCCATAAAGGATGCGAGTTAAAGGGTTTCGATTAAACATAGGAAAACGTATAACATGGGAGGAACATTAAGATCATGGGAAACTAGACAAAGAAAAATTGGTGGGAATATATTTGCTGATACACCAAAATGGTGCCACTGTCACGTTGCCACCATCACGGTGCCACCATTTCGGTTTGCGACTATGATGGTGAGACTACTACGGTTCCACTGTCACAGTCTAACCTTGATTGGTAACACTGTCACAGTGCTTCCATGACCGGTTTCACTATCATGGGATGCTAGGATCGGTTCCATCATCGCAGTGCTACCATGATCAGTGACACCATCACGGTTCTGCTGTGGATTGTGACACCATCACAGTGCTACCATGGCCAGTGACACTGCCACGATGCTATAGTCATGGTGCTATCATGACTGGTGCAACCGTCACGCTCCCTTCGTGAGCAGTGCCACCATGACTGGTGCCACTATTTGGGTGGAACCGAGTTTTTTGAAATGTACTTTACCCGGAGGGTCCATGACATTACATTAGATAACTCTAAAAAAATTATTATCCTTGAGAATTTTATATCCGACCAAAAAAAGGGTTCTGAAAAACCCTCTTTAAGATACCTTTTAGGAGTAACCCCCTTCAATATCTCACTCTCAGACAAACCGGGATACTCTATGGCTCCACCGGGACACCTCCTTAACATTTGAGAATAAATCTTTGTCATACTGAACAGTTATAGAAGCACTATTACCCCTATCCCCAAGAAACTACACAAACATATATAGGCATCACTCTCAAGACATATGAGTTAGGGAGTTCCTTCATCCATGTCAATATACAATCTACTTTGGGCAGCACTAACTTTCCCGCACATATTTAATCGTTTCCACTATAATGTGTCTCAATTACAAATCATACCCACATCTCCAAATAGTCAGGACCCTTCACACACATCTACAAAACAATGGAAACAATACATTTAAAATTTAACAAGGTCAAAAGATTTATCACAAAAAAGTACAAAAAACAGAATAAAACTAAAAAAACTCTAGGTACCATGCACACATCTATGCCTCCCATTCCCAGGTACTCTTCTCAATGCCACCATGCCTCCATAACACACAAAAAAAGGGGTGGTTCGTCAATGAAGAACCTTCTCCTCATGATCCTTGATCATAACTAGACTCTCTACAAACGTCCCATCGTCCGTGATATCCATCTCCCCCATTCAAGGATATGTGAATCATCATCAAGATACCGATGCAGCAAAGACACATAGAAGACATCGTGCACCATCAATAGCGGCATTGGTAGTGCCGGCTGATTAGCCACTTTGCCGACCCACCATATCACTTGAAAGTGTCTGAAAAATAGAGGATAATGTTTACTTCCCCCGGCAAAACTCTATTGCCCACGCTGAGGGGGTATCTTCAAGAACACGTGGTCCCCGACCTAGAACTCCAAGGGTCTCCTCATATGTTTGGTATCTAACTTCTTGTAGGTCTTAATATGCCTTAATCCTCTCCGTTATAAGCTGAACCTTCGCCATCGTGCTCTGCACCACTTCCTTTCCAAGAACACCTACTTCCCTAACCTCTATCTAGTACATGGTTGAGCGACACGACCTCCTGTACATGGATTCAAATAAAGCTATTCCAATGGTATAGTGATATATATTTTTGTTGGAAAACTCTACCAGAAGCTTGTGTCATACCCACAATCCTTTAAAGTCTAAAACAAAATCCCATATCATATCCTATAATATATGGATGGTCCGCTTTATTTGCCCATGTATTTGGGGATGGAAAGTGGTGTTGTGGCATAACTGGGTACAAAAAGAATGTTCAAAACCTTTTTAGAAATGTGAGGCTAATCGTGTATATCAATCGAAGACTCTAGACCTTATAACTCAATGAAACCCCACTAACTCATCCACATACATCCATGGTGAGGCACTGACCACACATGACTCCTTGATTGTCAAGAAGTGACCAGATTTATTAATCCGGTCTACCACTACCCATATAGCATCGTAGAATCATTGAACCCTAGGAATTACAATGACAACATCCATAAATATGTCATCCAACTTCCACTAAGGACATCTAACGGTTGTAACAAACCTCATGTGATGTGGTTTTCATCCTTCACCGTCTGACACATGAGTAACATTACAAAAAACTCTGCCACTGCCCACATCACCCTAGGAAACAAAAACTAACCCTTCTTGCTTCGATATATCTTGGAAACTCTCGGGTGTACCACTAGGGGTGAGTGGTGGAACTAACCAAGAAATCTCCCATGCATTCCATCAGGGATGAACAAAATTCTTTGAAATAACATCTGATTCTGCCTGCCTTCCAACCATCCACCTAGAGCATCACCCTGGCCGACACGATCGCAAATCACTTCATCCTATAAGTCCCCCCTACACAAAGTATCCTCCACATACTAAAACAAAGAGGATTGCACTGTCATCTAGGATATAAAGCTTCTTCTATCCTCCATAGTTGCATCTAGGTGTAGGGAATCCAACTCCTCTATCACCTTCCAAGCATCTACTGATTGTGAAACCACAACCTTCCGTGACTTCCATATCAAGCAATAGTACACCACATTCCACTTACCTTAATTTTAAGAGATTTAGAAGTCATAGACTTAAGGAAAATACATCCACCTCCATTGTAGCATGTTCAGGTTCTGTTGGGAGAAGATATACTTCAAGATCCTGTGATATGTGAAGACCATGAATCACTCCCCAATGAAGAAGTGCAGCCAAAACATTTGTGCGAACATGACTATTTTAATGTATAGATCATTGGTGTCATATTTAATCTCATGGGGATGTAAATGACTAGACCCATAACAGATCACCCCTACTGTTTCACCATCACACACCTCAATCCATGACCTGATGCAACACATAACACCTGAAAAATCCCAGATTCTTCTGAAAACCGTAGTACTGGGGAACTTACCAGCTTCCCCTTCACATAACTGAAGGATTCCTGGCACTTCTCACTCCATATAAAATCCTGGATTTTCTTGGTAAAGGCTATCAAGGGTTCTGCAACTCAAGTGAAGTTGTGCATGAATCTCCGGTAATAACCCGCGAGACCCATTTAACTACAAACCTCTGACACGTACCTGGGTGTTGCCTTAGAAAAAACCACCTCAACCATTGATAGGTCCACTTTTATTCCATGTTTGAACACTACATGTACATTGAAATGAACCTCTTTTGTTCAGTACTAGGACTTTGACAACCTTTCTTAGAGTTGGTGCTTACGGAGGACCATTAAAACTCTTCTTAGATTCTCAGTGTGATCCTAATTAGATCATGAGTAGATTAGGTTGTCTTACATGAACACAAATAAAAAATAGTCTAGATATTCTTGGATGATGGATTTCATGAGTCCCATTAACATAGCTAGTGCGTTCGTAATTCTGAACAACATGACTACGAATTCAAAGTGCGCATATATGCATCTGAAGGCAGTCTTTGAGATTTCACCTTCCTTTACCCTAAACTATTGATATCCTAACCCCTGGTCGATCATGGACAAACATCCTACCCCCTTTAATTGACAAAAGATATCATCTATCCTTGGGAGAGGGTAACTGTTATTAACCGTTAACTGATTCAGTCTTTAGTAGTCTATGTACAACCTAAGACTACCATCTGCCCTCTTCATGAACATGACAACAACACCCCATGGTGACACCCTTGGTTTCAAAAGACCCTTCTTCATTAGATCATCAATATGAATACATAAATCCCAAGAGGCTCAATCCAATAGGGATCCATCGAAATCGGATGTGCATGGGGTTTCAAATCTCTCCCAAACTCAACATCAAGTTGAGGGAGTAGAGTCCCCACCTCTTCAGGGGAGACGTACATGAACTCACTAACAATTCAGAAAAAAGCTTCCATCTCTAAGTCCACTGACTCCACTAAAAACTCATCTAATAATGAACAAAGGGGATCCACTCCTTGACTGACTTCTTGGGAACCTCGATCACTTACAAATGTCACTTGTTGTCCGACCATATATGAAAACATGGACCTTCTTTGGAAGAAGTTGATAACAGAACTCACATAGAACAACCATTTGATGCCTAGATTGACATAATATGGCTGCATCTACAGTAAAAGAAGGTCCCCAATAGACTGATTTGGTCCCAACATCAGTCTACTTCCACGGAGAAAAGAATAAAAGTTGGTCTAAACTCTGACTGGAGTACTCAAAACCAGTTGCATGAGACTTATCTCTAAATCTAGACCCAAATCATGGGCTATAAAGGGTGAAAAAAGATTTAAAATCTCTTGAATCAAACAATGCACAATAAATATTGCTAATCAAGCTGATCATACCTTGAACAACTTCTATCCCTACTCAAACAGCTTCCTCTATGACATGCAATTGCCACGCACAGATCCTCTACCCCTCAAATATTGGTCACCTCGCTGAACAATTCCTTGTAGAGGTCTTTATAGAGAACCCTAAAGTCAACCTCTTCATGCAAAGTCTGCTCATAGAGGAGTTTGCGCTCACAGTCCCTTATGATTCTGCGGAAAGAGCCCAGTTGGAAACTAATGCTGCTGTGGTTGGTGCTGAACCTGGTCACCCCCAATGTACTACACTAAATCTGAGCACTGATTCTTAATCTTCCCACAAAGGCCAAAGATGAAGCATATCTATCCTGGGGACACATAGAATGGGCAAGGACCCGGAGATCGAAGCTGGAATAGTTGGGGAATGCTCCCCACTGGCCGAAACATGGAAGGCCCTGATGATGGATGCATGCTGCTAACTGACTTCCCCTTTGACAAGCCCAATGAGCTCCCTTCTCATGGAACACCTCCCAATGTGTGCATCCTCTACACCACATTGTCCTTATTTTGGACCTCCACATATATCGGTAGAGTAATGGGAATAATCACATAATTAAGAAAAGGACAGAGTTCCTCTTCTAAATATCTTGCTGGAAACACGTCATCTATAAAGTGGTATGGAGAAATGTGAAGGGGATCTTTGATCTTGATCCCCAACTACCTCACTATCATCCTCCCATTATGAAAGGATAGTATCCTCTGTCTCTTCTTATATTTCATCTTCATAGAGAGGAATTGGCATGAAAAATCCTCTTGAAGTCATCTCACAAAACCTCAGCCTCCCTCTTCTCCCCGAGATTGAATGTCCACCTCTGACGTGCCACTCCCAGCATCTGGCTTCCAGCCAAAGGAACACTGTACACCATCAGAGCTTAGATCAAGCTAAAATCTATCACTAGCTCCTTGATCTAGATCTTTGTCTTCATGTCGGAGACGCTGCACTCATAATTCATGAGGGTTTATCTTTGAAAGGAACAATTCACCATCTGCCATTGGTCATCCTCCTCCACTCGATCATCCCTCTGCTGATTAGCTAAATCACCCTATGAGGCCCCGATCGCCCACACTACTCGTGGTCTCCATTTGGGTGCCATATATGTAAGGTAAATAAGTAATTCCTATACCTGAGTAGTGTATAAGATTGATATTAATTTTTTCTTAAACTTTATATTTATTTTAAATCCCCAAAATACCAAAAAAATGGAAGAACACGAGTCATTAGGATGAATGTACCATTCCTAGTCTCTTTACCTTACAATCAGTGTAGCCTCACATAGTCATTTGGTAGGTCTAGAGTCCTTACATTAGATCACGGATGCCTTAGAATCCAGTGTCCTAACCGGTCTTCCTTAGCCTATTTCATGCGCCAATATTACCTCACACTCTTTCCCTACCTTTCCATGAAATACATATTGTGCCTAACCCTAGAATCGATACTATCTCTCATCCATCCCCATGAATAGAATTCTATCCTGGCCCACCGTCACCGAGATGAGGGAAGGGGCATCATATTTCCAAACCATTCCTTCCTCAAGATGAAGGAGAGATAATGACCCCCGAGACCCGCCTTCAATAGGCCCCACAGTGTTGACCAGAACTAGGGGTGTATAATCACATGTAAAATGGAATGAATTACAATATTTTTAGTAGGATTGGAGGATAAGAAATTAATTCCATGAAAACAAAACTGGGATTAAAATTAATCCCAAACGATCCATTCCCAAATGCATGTTCTAATAATAAGTGATATAAAGATACAAAAAACTACAAAGGGAAGTACCAAATGAAAATAAAAGACGAAATATCAATGGTCATGGAATCCTAGATAATCGGGTCCATCATGGTCCTTGAATCCCTCCTGGGAGCCGAAAAGCCATTTTAAATACATAGGGTGAGCATACAAGTAGAATCAGTAAAGAAAACCGAGAGCTATCGTGCACAACTGGGGAGGCATTCTAATGCACAATGAGAAAAGGTGTTAACCAAAGAACCTAGAAAGAAAACTATCCACCCATACCTCAATAAGGCACACTTCCCAAATAGAGTAAGTCAAGTAATGTAAATGTAATAACACATCGAGTTTTGGGTACCCATAACAACTTTCCGAATAGTTATTAAAGAAATACTATGCGTCTGACCTGCCCCACCATTCTTACCATAGTCCCACTACAATCCCCCTCCCACAAAAACCCAGGATACAACAACCACACATTCTACTTGCAAACAACTAGTCTAAAAGAATCACACATTACCAAGATCATAGACACCTGGGCCAGAACAACTGCTGCGATTCTTGAAGTCACCTGTGCATCATCCCAAAGACACTTGAGAAACAAACTGCTCACAGGAACTTGTGAGAACCACCACAACAACCGTGCCCAAAGAATATTGGGCTATAATAGACCTAAATCTATCATATCCTACTCGACGTGTCTTGGGATACTAGGTAAAGCGAGTTGAAAAGAAGCAAATAACCAGCCATTCATATGATTGTTGGAAAAAAACCCTCCCCTATGAAATGTCGGTGTTCGGCATGAAGTACACAACGTGAATGGGGTGAGAATGAGAAACATAAGAAATAATTTATACATATAATAAAATAGGAACTCATCCCAACATAGGTGTTCCAAAACCATCCTATACACAAACACCCTCGTTACTATTCATTTATAAGAAACACAACACCTCCAACCAAGTCACAACTCATTCTTGGAAAATAATTCCCTATTGAACCCATTCTTCTTTTCATATTAAGGTGATTAAAATTAAAATAATTCATCACTATTGCGGAAATAACAGGAATAACCACAAGACAAAGAAGGAAAACAATCCAAGAATCAAATTAACCATTCTCACCATGTCCTCTTATAATGTAAGAAGAACAAATGTAATCTGTGAGATCCCTCGATGTACTAGAACCAAACCAAGCCCCAACATATGGCCCCACATTTCCTAAAATAAACAAACCAACAACTACACCACAATTGGGGATCCCATTCCCATCCTCACCACCCCACAAGAATCAAGAAGAACAATCATATAGATCTCCATAACAGTGAAAGCATGTTTTCAGATTCTACCACACCATTCCTTTAGTTCTGTATTTCAGTTTGGTTAACCGGGGTGACCATTGAAGGATTACTATACATTGGGAATCCGTTTAATCAACTGAGTTTACATGATTAACTAGTTTCCCTATTATAGACATTCAATCCATAAATTATACATAAAAATAGAGGTTTATTAGTGTTCCATAATGGACCACCAATGACCACAATTTTCAGTGGACATAATCCCATAAAATTCACAACTTATAAGAAAGGATAAAATATTTCTACAACATCCTCAATCATACCCCTTCATTCTTTAAAAAACCATTCATTATCTTTGTTATGGTTTGGTTTCATCATTCCCTGAAGGGAACACTATAAAACCCACCATGAATGATACACATTAAAGAGATACTAACGAAGAACCCTACCTCGATGATCAATGAGCAATTTTTTTCTCCTCATGCCAATAACTAGGGATGCACGACTTGTAGGGGAGGAACTCTGAGGACTCAAATAGTGAGAAAGAGGGGATCCAACATAGGCAAACCGCTAGCATCATAAAGGGGTATCCAAATGCACCATGGAAAGGTGTAGAGACTACGCATGAATAAGAAATAATTCTCGTGCGATAAAAGGCTAGAACCGGTAGTTTGAAGATATGAATTTTGAAAAACATTAAAGGTGGTTTGTTGTTTCTACACGCTATTGGGTTGTTACAGACGATGAAATTAATTGTCATTTAAATATCCTTATCGTAGAGGTGGCCATAACAGATTTGAGTTAATGGGGTTCCTTTAAACAGAGGAAAACATATAATAGGGGTAAAACTAGAAAAACATAGGAAACTGGAATAAGAATCAAAGGGTGGGACACCATTTGGCGAGCCACTGTAATGGTGCCATTATTTAAGTGTGCGAACATGATGGTGTGACCACTATGGTGACGCCAACATGGTGCCACTGTCACAGTGTTGCTATGACCTATACCACCTTAATGGTGCTCCCATGATCGGTGCCACCATCATGGTTCTTCAGTGACTGGTAACACCATCAGTGTGCTCTAGAGACTTGTGGCACCATCACGATGCTGCTGTGACCGGTTCCACCATTACGGTGTCCGGTGAACGGTGCCAATATCATGGTGCTACTATGACCTGTGTCACCAACATGGTGATACCGTCACTGTGTCCTCATGACTTGTGCCACTGTTAGGCTGTTTTCGTGACTAGTGACACTATAATGCTTCCATCATGACCGGTGCCACCGTGACTGGTTCCACTGTTTCAGTGGAACTGAGTTTTTTCCAAAGTACTAGACCAGGAGGGTCAGGGCCATAATAGGTATGTACACTTTTATAAGATAGGTGAGGGTCACTTTAGGAAAATATTGCAATATTATTTTATTATAAAATCAATTTCAGTATATGATTCCTCAAAATGGATTTATTTTGAGGATAAGGTGAGGATGAGTCAAAATCCTATCATGAAATAGGTTTTAGACAAGTTTGTTCACCATATTAACCATATCTTTTAGATTTAATTCTATGTTAAATTTTTTATCTTTTACCATATCTTCTTGTATTTTTATATTACATGGTTAATAAACATACAATAAATTTCCATGAGAACCAAAAGTGGTTCATTAATGACATATATATCAATATATATGTCCTTTATGTAAACCTTATATTTTTAGGAATATTTTATCATTTAATAATATAGTATTTTGTAATACTCATTTTTTCAATTTTGACATGATTTAATATTTAGTTTTTTTGAAAGTAAAAAAAAATTATTACTTAAAAAAAATACATTAAATCAACCCTAGCATGCCATACTAACATAGAATATTCCTGTAATGAATCAAAAGTCTCAATTTACATTCTATTTTTTTATAATAAAAATTATTTTAATCTTTCATTAATAATGTAATTACTTAATCATCACTGTTTCATAGAAAAATTTAATTATCTAATGTATAGAAATTATAAACAACATTCCATGATGTAGGAAATATTTTTAGCTTTCTAATTAATATTTATAGTCAAATTTATCTTATCTATTACCCTAAATTAAAAAAAAATAGTAATTGAACATTGATTTTAACACTTTTAACTCTTCTTTAAATAAAATAATAACAAATGTCCTAATCTAATCCTAGTGGATAAAAAGGATCGTATATTATTCATAAGGTTGATTTTGGTCAAAATACACTTATCTAATTGAATTAGGGCAAGTATTTGGGTAATTATAATATATTTTTTTCCATTATTTATCGAATTTTCTTTTAACCGTGGTAAATAAATTTTCAATGTTACTATTCATAAAAATATTAATTTTATCCTATTGAACTAAATTTTACTTACTGATGTCAACCGTGTCTCTCAGATTTTTTAAATTCAATTCATAGATGCCGTAAAATTATTCTTTATTCAAATTTAAAAATGTTCCATGAATGTGAGTAAAAGACTTTAAGAAGCTCAATAAAATTTTATATATCTAATATTATTATAAATTTTTTTCAATGAATTAAATTTTAATAATATACATATTATGTATCTATTATGACATTAGAATAAATATAATTTAACAGTAATTATTTAAATAAAAATTCAGCTTTCAACAAAAAATAGTGTTTTCACTATTCATAAAAATGTTAATGTTAAAAAAAACAGTAAATTAGCACAAAGATAATTATGATATTTAAAATTAAATAATGATGTCTATTTTTCCAAATTAAAAACACAGAAGTTGTATGAATTAACTTAAAAAAAATATTCCCATTGTCAAAAGTAGAAAGCAGGTTTTTGAAAAGTAAAAACTATCAAAAGATTTATTTGTGTTTATGACTTATTTTAAAGTAAAATTACTTCCAATGACAAAAATTGGATTAAATGATAATAATATAATAAAATTATACTTAACAAACATTCAAATATATAATTTTACACTATAAATTATTTTGATTAAAAAAGTTGTTTTCAAAAAAAAATTTAGTATTTTTCACTATTCATCAAAATATGAAAGTTATCGGAATACCACTGAAAATTTTTCCATACATAATTTTTTGTCCCTCTTATAAAGAAGATGTTAATATTTTCAAATTGAATATTTAAAATTTTCAAATATGTGATTTTAAAAGGGTTCTCCATTAAAAGGGGGTAAATTGCATTTTATGAAAAATACTTCTTTTATATGAAAAACTATTTTTTTATATTTTTTTAAGAAACACATGATATAGATGTTTAAATTAAATGGGGTATATAAAATTAAGAATTCAGTTAATAAAATTCAATACAATTTTTTTGAAGGGATAATTTGGTAAGTTGTGGTGCGCTCGATCTCGGTGTTGCGTGTAGCACAAGCTATTGAATTATTTTAATGTAATTAACTTATTGTGATATCATGGGTTGGTACATTATTTCCCCCATTTGGAAACTATTTCCTCGTAATGTTACAATTGGTCCTGGGAAATTAATTGAATGTCCCACATCAGAACAAGAGTCAATAAATCTATCACTTTAAAAGAAAAAAATGAAGTACAAAGCCTACCAGAGATAACCCACACTGTGATTCCATGTTGGAAAACATGGATATGGAAGATAAACTAAGTGTCAAGTTCTGATGGAGAGTGATAGAAAACATGATCAGGAGAAAGTTAACAACAGAAAAACCATAAACTTGTGATGGGATAAACTGTCATTAGTTTCCTAGTAGGAAAAGTAAATGGACAACATTTTTTTATTTTAAGCTCCATTTCATAATGTTTAGGAATTAATTTATGAGATTTACTAAGAACATAAAGATATATAATTCCTTATTAATTAGAGTTTCATTATTTTATAAAATTTTACCACTAACTCATTTTTTCTCCAAACGTTGAGTAATCAAGATGATTTGGTCAAACCTGAAGCACTAGAATCAACTTCTTGAGAATCACATAATCCACAAAGGATGAACTATATATTTCTCTTATCATTAGAGATTATCCAAAACAAAATTATTAGTACAAGATCAGATAATTCCCAAAACGAGAAATCCTTTATAGATAGAAATATTACTCTTACATTCCAATGCTGAACAAAAAATAACCAGAGGTCAATAAAGATCATTCAATAAACAATTTTCATTAAAATCGTTCAATATAATCTGAACTAATATTAAAACCCAAAACTTAGAAGAATTAATCACATAGTCATTCATAGTAAATCATAAAATTTATCTCCAAATAACATGAACAATGTGTAATTAACCATATCACATAATCTCTATGATAAGATAATCATTCCCATTAATAACTTGAATCACTATAAAAACATATATTCAACCAAAATAAAATAAATACACCATTACTCCTCAAATTAAATCCCATAGTATTTTATATCCCATTAGAATAAGTGTTCCCAATAGAGTGAACGTCTTCCAAAATAACATTGATCACTTAATCCCCAAATCATTCTCCTATACATAGGGTATCCATTTGATAAATCATAAGATCCCAAATAAAATTATTATTGATAAATAAAATCAATTAACTAAAGAAATAGTTACACGAACCAACAACTCCTTGTAGTACCGTGGTAAGAGATAAATCCTAGTCGCACTATGGTTGTGGGATCGATTCCCACATCTTTTTCTGATGTGATGAGTTGTCACATGGTCTATGTGTATCCCTTTATCCAAAATGATATTTTATAACATTCCCAAAATGAGATAAATTCCTCAAAATTACTATAACATAATTTAACCACAAATGTTATCTAAAAACTCACATTTTCATCTAAAAAATTAATAACCTGTAATTTCCTAAAATTCAAGCATCATATAAAAGAAAATGGTTCTTTATAACTACATCCACAAAAGAAAATATAATTATTTTTCAGATAGAATTTTCACATAACTTACTGCATGGTAACACATTAAAGAGAAAATTCACCCAATATAATCACATCAACAATAATAATTATAACTTTTATACATTTGTCCATCCATTTATTTCCTCATAAGTTTTTCCTTGACCTAGTGGTTATCCTATAGAATCAGTCATTAACTCAGGTAATTCCCATGTCCCATACATTTAATTCAAATGATTGGAAATGGATTATTATGATCATTTTTATTTTCTTCCATAGTACTCTTCATTTTTCATCAAAAATTATTAACTTTATATCCTATTTCCCAAACATAATGTATTTCTTTATTACATTGAGACACTTTCCTAGGTGACTACTGCACCATTTCTGGCATTATTGAAAATTGATCAATCTCTTCTACATGGTCTCCATTGTTGGAGCTCTTATTATTCACTACATTTCTCTAATTTTTTGTGTTTTGGAGTTTGTTAATGTGTATATTTTTTATCAAATTTTTGGAAACCTGCACCAGTATGAACACAATATCTTTTATGCCTATCAATATTCCATTTAGTTTCTCATTTCCACAACCGGTTATACCTTGTACATTATGTTCAATGTTACTATAACAACCATGGAATATAAACATGGATTAAAACCAAAATGTTTAGTGGGAGTAATAATAGTCATAAAATCATTTATTGAATATCATGACTCCTAATTTTCAATATAAAACACATTTGGATTAACCAAGGTTATTTATTCTCAAATTATGTGAAAATTATTCATATATGATTATATGGAAAATTTGAATTATCCTAAGCATATCCCTTATGAGTTTCATAACCATGAGTGTTTCAAGGCCCATTGTCATGCACCAATTATCGTTCAAGTCTAGATCTATGTGGTGTTTTTGGTTTTTACCCCTAGGTACATCAGTGCCAAATCCTCCTCTATCTACTCATATCCAGATAAATATTTATTTCTTGGAAAACCCAAAAAATAGCCACATTACAAAAAACTATGTATTTTCTTATACTCTAAACCTCAAAGCCTATCGTAGGGTAGTGTTTTCTAATATGAACTTTTCTAAATCTAGCTTCTAAGGAATGTAATAATCATACTCTGATACCAAATGTAATGCCTCATCCCTAGTTACCCAATGTCGATTAATTATTACATAACATTGGAATGATAACAAGAGATCAATTCTTGAATGGAGGATTAGTTAGTATCCTTGGACGTACTGGATACATACATAAGTTTTACAATACATCATGAAATAATGAAAAACAATATTGAGTATGCTTTGAACTCGCTTATACCCTTTTTACTATCCCTTAAGGTTATTCCTAATATATTTCTTCTCATCATGGGAAAAGAAATCATAATAAAGGGGTACTCTCAGATGTGGAGATGGGATAACAATATAGCAGAAAATATCATAAATAAGAATAAAAAATTTAAGAATTGTATAAGACTAAAACACAAGCCTTTTAAACTAAAAAATCTACATAATATGGAAAATATAAATCAAATAATGTCATTTTATTATTAAAATGGATATTATAATAGTTGGATAATAAAATTTAACAGAAATAGATAATTTCATAACAATGGAATGCATAATCCTGTACATCATAACAAAATAGTCAAGGCCTCGTACCAAGACTACAAATAAAATAATATCAAGGACTTTTTCCAGGACATTAGTTTGACTCATGAGACCTACCGATGCATCGAGGATATATTAAAGGCTCCACTCGTAAATTCTTATATCCAATTAATTGCTCATATGAAAAGGTTAAAACAAAATCTAAACATTCATCTTAAAACTAGAATACGAATTGTCAATATTTAAACCAAAGACCATGAATGGTATAAAAAATAGCTCACCAATGGTCAAAAATAAATAATTCCTTACAATATGGATGAATTTATTATAATAAATCAACCTCAATAAATAATAATGAAGTATAATTACATAGATGAAAATAATCAGTAATATTATTAGATAGAAATACCCTTTTCTCATGAAAACATTTAAATGTATCACTATTTATCAAGAAGTTGTTAAAAATATATTTTTTAATCAAAGTATCATATACGAATTTGTATGTTTTAAAAGGAATTTTAATTTTAAAACATTCATGTCCATATAAATAAATCCTTATCACCATTTTTATAACATTAACATTAATGACAATGATTTAGAGTAATAAATCGTTAAAACATTTAAAATGATATTTTAGTTAGAGTTCTATAACAAAAGAGGGAAACAAGAATAAAAATAGTTGAGGTAATAAAAAACATTATAATATCATGAGAATAAATGGATTCATGAAATACTGTTTCAAAGTACAGTATGAACACCATATAAATGTTTAATAGCATATAAAAAAAGAGAAGTCTCAATGGAATGTAAATTTAAATGAAATACATTATAAAGACCTTATCCTTAGGTTAAGGTTAAATAAATGGAATAATTATGTGTGAAAAATATAAATACACTCAATATGATTGGACATTATGAATAAATAAATCAGTGGACATTCACTTATATTGTTGTAAAAACAACACTAATGACTTCGATTTTTAACTCAATGAATGGAAATTGTGTTAATATTACTCTTATGAAGTTCATATCGATGAGCTGTGAACATATCAATGGAGTGATTATGGGTATCAAAAGTATATATACAAAAAGGTATTGTAAAACACTACATAAATATATAAATAGTCATTCCAAACATAACCTTTTAGTAAAATAATCAATGATGTTTGCTTAGAACACAATGACTGGAAATTGAAAATAGAAATTCCCTTAGTGATTTGGTAACACAAGAAACATACACACCATGAAATAAGGATCATATAATAAATAATTAAATACTCATAAATTAATATATAATACAGAAAGAATAAAATAATGAGCAGTACATACACCACACAAAAAGAAATAGTGGAAATATATCATGAATCTCACGAGAATATGAAGTGAGATGAAAACCCCTTACCATGAACTTTTCTATAGTATAGAGTAGTTTAACCTCCTATAAAATGGTGAAATCATTGTTATTAAAATTTAAAATAACCAAATACATAAATATTATATCATATATTATCTTCTAATATTGGACGGATAAGGATATTTTAGAAGTATCATTGTTTTGTGTGTTAACAGATCCATTTTTCTTTATATGTTTTATTATATAAGTAAGGTTTATTATGGATAGGATGTATTTGATTCATATAAATAATTATCTTATGTTCTTAAAAATTATTTTTAATCATCAAATTCAAATTACTCTTGAATGGTTACGATGGGGAACAAAATCTCATCACGTCGTGGAGACGGTGAGCCGTACGTACTCATGAGAGACAATACCATTCTATTAGTGGTGAAATAGTTTGTAATTGGATGATATATTGTAAATAATGAATCATTAAAATTTTTTATTTACTATTTACAATATTTATTCTCATTATTATACCAATCTAAATAATGAAGTGTCGAATAACAAATGACACCACGACTTGGAGACGGTAAGTCGTACGTACACATGTATGGTGACTTAGCCATTAATATGACATATTGAATAATGAATATGGTTGTACCATATTTATAATAAGATCAATAAGGGTATAAGGAACTAGAGTTATTATTTTGGTATGGAAACAACAATGAATTAGGATGTTCAAGAAGAAAATAACTTTGAAAGAAGTGATGAATGTATTGCATCTTCTTTGGGTGGTTACTTTTGATTTGATCAAAATGGATCCATATGTTGGATTTGTGATCAATGTAAGGAATCTAGGTTGAAGTGAGGTTAGCTAGGAGGATATTTAAGCTGATGTTGGTTGAGACAAATTGCTTTGGATTTGTGATTTTTAGAGAAGGGGATGTACCCTTTTATAAGGGAGGTAAGGTTCACTTTAGGAAAATTATGAAATATTATATTTTTATAAAATAATTTTAAGTTATAATTATATATGTCCTTTAGAAAAACCTGATCTTATGAGGACTATTATATCATTTAATAATATAGTATTTGATTTAAATACTTATTTCGATCAATTTTGACATTATTTAGTATTTTTTAAAGTCATAATATCTTGATTTCTTCTGAAAGATTATATTAAATAAACAATAAAATGTCATATTAGACTATAAAATTCGTTTCATGCATCAAAAGTATCAATTTAAATTACTTTTGATATTTATAATATCAAATATTTTAATCTTTCATTAATAAGTTAAATACTGCTTCCTCATTGTGTCATAAATAAATTTTACTTTTTAAAGTCCAAAATTTATAAATAAAATACCATGATTTAGAAATTAGTTTTATATTTCTAATTAATAATTATAGTCGAATTTAAATTTAGTATAACCCCATATTAAAAATTGTTTAGTTATTAAAAATTGAATTTAACAATTTTAACTCATCTTTAAATAAAATAACGATAAATGTCTTAATATATTCCAAGTGGATTAATAGTAACATATTTTATTAATAATATTTATTTTTGTGGTAATAAACTTATTCAATAGAATTAGGACACGTGTTAGAGTAATTATAATATCATTTTTTCCATTAATTACCCTATTTAATTTTAACCATGTTAAATAAAAATCAAAAGTTAATATTGACAAAAATTTGTTTTCTTCCTATTGAACCAAATTTTACTTATTGATGTCAATCATGTCTCTCATATTTTTTAAAATAAATTTACAGAAGCGCTAAAATTTTGTTTATGAAAATTTGTAAATGTGCATAGAAGGTGAGTAAAATCAAATAAAAGGGTTAATAAAATTATATATATATAATCTTATTATAAAATAACATAAATTTATTACATTGGACTTAAATAGGTATTATGTATAATTATTTACGTTAACATAAATTTAAATTATAATAATTATTTAAATAAAATGTTAGCTTTAAATAATAATGTAGTGTTTTTCACAATTCATAAAAAATTTAATGGTTTTGAAAAATACCAAATATTCACCCAAAGATAATTTTGATATTCCAAATTCTAAAATAATGTCTGTTTTACCCAATTTAAATCATATATGTTGAAATAACTAAATTAAAAATATATTTTCATTTTCAAAAACATAAAGTGGTTTTTTGGGAAACAAAAACTATCAAAAGATTGATATGTGTTTATGTCCAATTTAAAGGTAAAAATACTTCCAATGGCCATCATTAGATTAAATGATAAAAATATAATATAATTGTACTAAAAAACATTCAAATGTATAATTTAATACTATAAATTATTTTGATTAAAAAATTAGTTTTCAATTAAAAATTAGTATTTTTCACTATTCATCAAAATATGTAAGTAATTAGAAAAGAACCAAACATTTATCCAAACTATATTATTATGACCCTATTTTATAAAAGAAACTTATTTTATCTAATTGAATATATAAAAGTGTAAAATATTAAATTAAGAAAGGGTTCTCCTTTAAAATGTGGTAAAATTGCATTTTTTAAAAAATAATTCTTTTACATAAAATTTAATGTTGTTGTTATTTTATGTTTAAGAAACACATAATATGGATGATAAAATTATATAGAGTATATAAAATTGAAAATTCTGTTAATACTAATCATAACTACATTTTTAAAGGACTTGTTTGGTATGTCCTGGTGTGCTCAAACTCGGCATTGTGTGTAGCACAAGATAATTAACTACTTCATTGAAAATAACATATTATGAAATCATGTGGTGTAAGAATATTATTTATCATAGTAAAATAATTAATTATAAAAGTGAATATTTTATGAGTAAAGAACATAAAATTTAATTTTACCTATGTGTATATATGAATTGGTAAGGTATTATAAATATTTTTAAAAATAATTTTTAATTTTATATTTTTGAGTCTTTATGACATTTGTTATCATTATATTAATAGTATACATTAATGAAATATCATTCTTAGCACTTATAATAGAGGCCTCTCACCACCACTTCTTGGCCACTTCCAAATAATATATCTATCTTGAAATAATTACATTTTATACCCACCTATATTCATGACGTAGTTACTATAGTTTTTATTGAAACACATTTAGACCATTACTTCCATTATCTAACAATAATCGATTGTAAATCCTAGTCCCTCCACATGAAAACTATTTTCACTAAATTCTTTTATTTTAATATTTACATAATCCCATAATTATTTAATTAAGTAAATGTAATGATATTATTAAATATTTTATTAATATTATTATTATTCCATTGGAATAAATATTATAATTATTTCTCATATTCCTATTAGGAAAATGAAACTGTCAGCCCAAAATGTGATGAATAATACATCTACAAATTAATGTATTTCAATTTTATTCTAGATTATTTGATATTTACTCAATTAACTTAAAATATTATTCAAACCATAAAATATTTAAATAGTACAATTATGACACTTCAAAATTTCTATAAGTTAAAAAAATCCACATTTATAACCATACTCGTTCATTAATTTTGGTATATTTCTGTTGGGGTATGTTTAACCACCTAGATTAAAAATGTTATAAAATAATATAATTTAAGAAAATAAGAAATAAATATATATAATAGTTTAAATAAATAAATTTATCATTATTTGATTTTTGTTTTGTAAAATTAAAATTAACAAAAACAAATTAGTTAATATAATAATGTTCATTTCTGATAAATCATTGAAACCTCTCATCAACAATTTCATCTACAATTATCACCAACAAAACACCAATATAATGAAATTATGGCCACATAAATAATTAAAAATAGTAAATTATACTATCATTTATGATCAGGGAATGATAGAAATTTGAAGAATATATATTAAAACCCCATTTATTATCAAAAGTATTGAAAACTATTAATATTTCACTCGCCATAAATTGAAAATAGATAATACAAAAATAATATATATATATATATAATAATTTTTATTGAATTTTAAAAAAGTTTAAATATAATAATAATAAGGTTCTAAAACTTGTAACAAGATTGGAATTGTATTTATATAAGAAATTCAAGAACATAATGGGATTCATGATTTAAGGTACGAGGTTTTTTTTTTCTAAAATTTAATTACCTCCAAAAAATTTCATATTGTGAACTATCTATAATTTATATTGTGTTTTTTATTACTAGTTATGTTTTTTATCATATTAATTTAATTCTGGTGGTTTTATGAATCCTATATTTTTATTTATTTAAATTAAAGTCCATTTAAAATATACTTAAAATCTATGGGTTTTCGTTTACTGAACACCTGTTATTGAGTTATATTTTTTTATGCGAAATTTATTCATTTAATATTTGTTTTCTTCGATCATAAAATTTTACATCATGTTGTATTCATTTTATTGTAGTTTAAAATGAATCTTTTGATTTAAATATCTTTTCGTAGTGAAATTATTCCACCTAAAAATTATTTTATTCTTAATAATAAATCACAACCATCTTATTAATGGATTCTCATCCTTGCCACTATTTTATATTTATACGAATTATTATAATTAAACTTCTAAAAATCAGATAATAAATTTTAAACATAGACCTCATATTTCCATTATTCTATTTTAAAATATAATTTTTTACTATTTTTTAATTGGGTGTTTAGTAAAGGTATTCAAAGGTATAAATTTTTTTATCCTATTAAAGAATCAATTGATGGGTCCTCAAATAACAGTTTTCTGGTATCATTTTTGTATTCTCATGGATATATTATTGATTATTTTCTAAAATTGAACTTTTCTTAATGTTTTTAGATAATTAATTTATAAATATTATGTAGTATTCACGGTACCCTTTTTCATAAAATTATTTTCGAAATAATTAAATTTAATCATGAAATTATCACACAATAAATTTGAAAATTGTAAGTCTCTTTAATTATTAAATTATTGGATATTATTTTCAAAAAAGATAGTCTTAACGGAAATCAATTCAAATCATGGAAGCCTTGATAACTATTATAATTATTTATTAAATTATGTCCTTTCCAAATATTGATTATCAAAATTCCCTCTTCAAATTTCATAAACAGAGACCCTTATAATGATTTATATTGATTTTTTATAGGATCACTGTCTCAAACAACAAAATAATAACATTTTATTGAAAAAATATCTTTACCACCTTGTTTAAAGGTTATATTTCTTTGTATGATATTTTTCACGAACAAAACATGAAATGTTATTATGAAATTCATTTTGGATGATTGGTTTTAGGGTATCATCAATTTCCATTGATGATATAAATTTGAGAGATACCTTTTCATGAAATATTTAAAAAAACTATTATTTTCAAGGGATCATTGCGATATGATTAATTATTTTTTTCTTGTGGAACAAATAGGTTAAATGGATTGATTAGCGGGGTCAAATAGAATATTTTCTCAGGCTTTTAATACATATCTGTTGCTTCTTATTATATGTAAAGTCATTAAATTATACAATCACATACTTAACAACTACAATAGTTTAGTGCATTTGAAGTCCTTGGATCACAAAAAACTAGTCCAAAAGTGGGCTACATAATCTATAGATATTTTATTCATAAATAGAACCATTATTAAAAATATCATTAATAATATATTTCCTCATATCCTAGGGAATAGAAGAATAATAAATGGTGATATCATATTCTCCTCAAGGGTAATCAATGAATATTCACAAGAATATCATTGAAATATGTATGTTATAGTGTGATAATAACACATGAAACACAAAACTTATGTCATGACCCATCCCCTGGGGCCCGTGATGTGACTACCCCAAGCTACCATTGCATAGGCCAGGGGCTTTCAACTAGAACCAATGGTGTAATTCCCAAAAACTATGATGGTATTTCCTTCATAACCTATAAACACACATAATAGAGCACAATATAGATACAAAACACTATGTAAAACTGTATAACAATAGAGTAATGAAATGTAAAACGGGTCGGAAATACAAGCCCAAATGTAAAGTACAAGGAACTGGAAATACAAGTACAACTGAAGAAAGGAAAAACAACTGCTAGGTCATCCTCTGGGATTCTTACACGATGGGTAGCTATAGATATCCTTCTGAGCACTCCATGTATGTCCGTCTCGTTCATGTACAAACTCGTCGTAAGGTTCATCTCTGAGTACCGTCTAATCATAGTACTCTCATCCACAGACAGCAATTTCTTTCATCTTCAACCAATACGACAAGGTGCGGGCATAGCCCGTGTATGGGCGAGTATAATGATACTCAGTAGGGTTCCTGAGACCCTCAAGGTCTCAAAAAATCCAACAAGGATAAATCACTTGGTAATAAATAAACAGTTGACCCCAATTAGGAATATGCCTATTCATATAGCTAAGTTATCAAGTAATCAATTACAATCATGAGGTAAACACAAAAGTTACTAACACAACTCAATCAAGTTTTTTATTTATCAAAACCATGGCTAATGGAGAACTCCTCCTACGTCCAGTACAGTTGACCTACCGCGACACAAAGGTGTTTTCCACCAACCTTGGACTGTTGAGGTACTCCTCCTATCATGTAATATGGGTCTGCTGCATCACCATGGCACTCCACACTATGGGTCTACCACCACAACTAGGACCTCCCCCTAATAACCTGCAGAGGTACACCTCTTATCAAGTATAGCGGGTCTGCCACTACAACCAGGCGCTCCTCTGTCGTGGGTCTACCGCGACACCAATGCGCTCCCCGCTGGGCTAGTCGAGTCGCTTTGAGTCAATCGGTCACCAGACATCAAGTCTCAAAAAGCTACCAGGTCTCCGTACTCTGCTTGATCATCACTGGAAGGATCCTCTCCACGAGCTACTGGTCAAAAATCAAACATCCACAACGTCCCACGCAGATGTATCTCAAAGGTCCACCTGGTCCTAAAGGTCTCAACACAACAGACATCGTTCCAATCAGACGCTTGGCCTGAGAGTTATTATCCTTTTACTCACGGGGGCCCGGATGGATTCGTGCATGATCCAACCTGACTATATCTTAACTATACCCCAAACTTTTGTGGGGTATACATAAAGGGACCGCCATGCTCCAAGATTACCAGCACCACTGACGGTTCATCAAACGAGCATATGATGCTAAAGATATGGCCAAAAAAATGTAAAGGGGTCTGTAGTTCTAGACAGACCCGGTCGGACCGATCCGGTCGGACCGACCTGACCCATCTTAGTCTGGGTCGACTCGGATTAGGTTGACCTGGCCTGACCCGTTGGGTCCGACCTGGCTTATTGGGAGGGCCGGCCCGTTGGGTTCGGCCCCGCCTGCTGGGCCCAGCCCAGTAGGCTGTGAGGGTGGTTCGGCCTAGAGGGGGCCGCATAAGCGGCTCGTCCCTGTGGTGCTGAGCCATTCTGGCCCAGAGCGCCATGAGGGGCGTGGGAGGCCAACCCGGCTCAGGTTCTGTGATGGGCGTGGCTCGAGAGGCTCGTCCCGTAAGGGCCGAATTTTCCTGACGACGCAAGGGGAGCATCTCATCCTGAATGGCTAGCTCGGCCGGACTCCACGAGGGGCGGCAGGGAGGCCGAAGGGTAGGACGTCGGCGGGCGGCTGGGAGGCCGGCAGGAGGCTGGGAACTAGGAGGCCGGTGGGCAATTGGGAGGCCGGTTCGGCCGAATCACTATGAGGGCGGCGTGGGTTGCAGAGACCACAGGAAGAGCAGTCATTTCCCGTCGCCTTCATCGCATCGTCATTTCACCTCCAAGACGAAGATCATCAAAAAAGGAAATCAATGGAGGGATGTGGGACATTTTAGTTTGGCCTGCACCCTCAGTGTTTAGGGTGATATCAATCGGTTCATAAGAACGAGCACAAAAATCCATCCACAATATGAAAACATCATCGTTCTTCATTTTGAAAGAAAGGAAGATCATAAAAGTTAAATGAAATTAAACCCCTACTTGTTTGTCAGTTTCTATGGAAGCTCTGTAGCGCCCCGACCCCAGCTACCCGGAGTCGGTGCATTACATCGTAACATTGGCATGATCACAAAAGATCAAGTCTCAAAAGACCGATTAGTTTAGTAGCCTTGGAAACAGTAGATACATTCATAAATGTTACATTACATCATAAAGCAAAAAAAAACTAATAACAATGTCTTCATAGTCCACACTCATATCCTCTTCTGACTATCCATGCAGGTCATTCATAAAATACTTCTTCACATCCTGGAAAATATTAAAACATTGAAAGGGGTGAGCACAAATGCAGAGTAAGGATAATAATATTGAGGAAGCTTTCATAAATAAACATTAACATTTAAGGCAATGTATAACTAAAACAAAATCCTTTTAAACATGAACTTAAACATAATATGGAAAAAGTAAAATGAGATAATGCCATTTAATTATTCACATGGATATTCTACTGGTCAAATAATCACATGCAATATCAATAACCACTTTCATAATGATGGAATGCATAATGCCAGACTATCATAACCACGTAGCCAAGGCCTTGTGCCAAGACCACAAATAAGATTTTGTCAAGGCCTTGTGCCAAGACACTAGTTTGTCTCATGAGACCTACTGAAGCATCGAGGAGCTATAGCAGGCTCCACCCATCACTTATTATGTCCAATGCATTCCTCATATGAATACGTTTAAACATATCATAAACCATAACATAATCGTATCACATAAAACATGCATAAAGGAAACATAACATTTCCACATTTCAATCACAAGATATCAATACAACACATTGATATAATAAAAACGATTTCAAAACCATTTTCAATACCAAAATAAAAGAAAGTTAAAACTTTGTATTTATTTTTCTTTAAAAAAATGATGGCTTGTAGAGGAAGCCGAAACTCAAATAATGGTCACGATGGCAGAGAAGTCGTTGTCGCCACATATGTACGGAAAGAAAAACATTCCCTTTTTGTCGTTTAGTAAAACGATTCGTATAAAAAATATTCCTTTTGAATAAACGTAAAAGTCAAAGGGGTTTATACACCGTATAAAAGAAAGTTGTGTATAAAACCAAATATGCCTCAATGAATGGAGATTGAGACGAAGTCCCTTAAAAGATAATTTTTTAAATAAAATATATCAATTATGTGTATTCACTATATGTACACATAAAGAAAGTAAAAATACAAAATAGGACATAATAATATCATGACATAAATTGAAAGTAGGAGATTAACCCAAAGAATGGAAGTTGGGTTAAAAAATTCCCTTACCTCGTGTCCGAATTCACTCGACCGTTCTTTGATCTCCTGAATAATAAACTAGAGTTAATATCTACCTTCTTAAGAACCTTTTTCATGTTCATTATTCCTTTTATATCACTTATTACCATGTAATGAACATTATGTAATTATTTAAGTTTATAACGGTTGTTTTGTTGATCTTAGGTACTTGAGTCAAAAATAAACTTCTTATAATTACAAGTTGTTCATGTGGTGAAATATCCATTATATCCAGAATTATATTCATGATGTAGATATCATATATATCATATATATCCATTATATACATTCATTTATAATATTACATAACATTTAGAGGTAAGAAATGAAATGCAGCGTTCATGGAGACAGTAGGCCTTACGTACGCATGAACGCTACTTTCATTTCTATTTCGTATTTAATGGAATGAAATCATAATAGTATAAAGGTGTATTATAATTCCAGTATAATATCATATAAAATATCATTTACTCTATCATTTATACATCCCACATATGGCATTAACGATTCAAATCACTTTGAGGGGGCGGTAGTCCGTACTTCCTAAAATGAAATTACCGCGTTTACCCATAATGGAAATCATAAAGTATGACATAAATGAGAAATAAAGAAGCATAATGAAAACATAAACATAATATATATATCATATATTAAAATAGTGTCATCAAAATGGCCACCATTAGAGGTTTTAAAAGAATATTGAACAATCATCGTTTCGTGAGGCAGTATTTCGCCACCCACAGAAACAGTATGTTCTTTAACCATTAGACGAAGGTGTGTGTAAGTGTAAACCAAATACTTATCATAAAAACATCCTAGTATATTGTAGATACTTTTTTTGTTACAAAATAAAGGAATAAAAAGAGTTTAAGGGGTTGGATAAGAAAAATAAAACAAAACAACATTAGAGAAGACATTACCTTAAAATCGGGTAACTCTTTTTGATTTGAGCCAAAGGCTTATTTGGGAAGACTTCTGCCAAAGTTGAGGCTTCTAGGAGTAAAAGAGGGAAGTTGAGAGAGTATTTGGTCAGAGGTTGGCCGAGCCAAAAGGCTTGAAAGTGTGAGTAAGGTGGTAGAGGTGGGGGCCTTTTATAAGTGGAGAGGAGGGGCACTCTTGGAAAGTAAAGAAAGGTCACTTTATTATAAAATGCGTTTTGGATTTTAGAGGTCCCACACTTATATAATTCGAGTCTAAGGTGATAATGGTTCGAAATATACTCATCCAATAGGTTTTTGACAAGTGTAAGCCTTGGATTTTACATTATCTTTTTATTTTATTTAAATCGTTAAATAATGAGGTCATCGCTGCATCATCATGATGTCATAAATAATTTAATTTATTTAATGTCTAAAATTATAAAAAAATACTATGATGTAGGAAATCTTTTTAGCTATCCAATGACTATTTATAGTCAAAAATATTACTTGTATAACCCCATGTAAAATATTTTTTAGTAAAACATTTCATGTTTGTGTCATTTTTTTACTTTAACATTAAATAAAAGGTATTTATGTCATTTTCCAACTAAAGTGGCTCCATGGGGTCCCCAAGTTGACCCATGGATTGTCTTGGTCGGACATGGCATATAAAATGAGGGTAGGACATGTTTCAAGCTCATCTCATATTATTAAAACATTATTTTTACCTTAAACCACACTTATTACCTCTAATCGCGACTAAGAACTTAAAAGTTACTATTCACAAAAAATTATTTTAATCCCATTGAACCACATTTTACTTTTTAATGACAACCATGTATGTCGGATTTTTGAAATTCAAAACACAGAAGTGGTAAAATTGCATTTAAATGAAAAATCTGTTTTTACAAATACCACTTAGTGGTTTCACTATTCATCAAAAATTGAGGTTTTTCAGAAAAATCCCAAAAATTCACCCTAAGCTATATTTGATATTCCGATTTAAAAAATGATGTCTATTTTAAAAAATTCCAAACATATAAGTTGCATTAATTAATTTTATAATTAATTCCCGCTGTCACAACAAATAGCGTGTTTTTAAGAAACAATTTATATCAAATGATTGACAATTGTTCATGCCCAATTTCAATGTTAAATTAATTCTAATGACCACCATTGGATAAAATGGTAAAAAAATATTCTAATTATACTTTAAAACCACTAAATAGTATAATTTATCACAATAAATTATTTTGATTAAAAATGTTGTTTTAAGTATTTTTCACTATTCGTAAAAAAATTGGAAGTTCTCAGAAAGTTACAAAAAATTCAACTTAGGATAATTTTGATATTACGAATACAAAAATGAAGTCCATTTTGAAATATAAAATTTCTATAAATTTAAAAAGTGGTTATTACTATTCAAAACGACTACTTTGATTAGTTGCGGTGTGTTAGAACTCGAAGTTGCGTACAATGCAAGCTATTGCATTATTGAATGAGAAGCGTATCATGGAAGCTCGGGGTGTTACATTCTCTCCTCCTTCAATAAATTGCGTCCTCACAATTTGAAATGTTTCTTTGAAAACAAAAGGTTGAAAATAGAAAATACCTTTGTGGAAAACCCACACCAGAAATAAGGTTAATAAATATATAACATTAAAAGAAAGCAAGATAAGTACAAAGGTCACCCGAGATAGCCCATTCTTGGATTCTATGAAAATATGGATATGGAGGAGAAACAAATTATCAAGGTCTGATGGAGAGTTATAGAAAACAGGATTAGGAGAAAGTTTAACTACAAGAAAATCACAAACTTGTGATTGGTTAAACGATCATTGATTCCCCAGTAGGAAAAGTTAACCGATAACATTTTTGTTTTGAGTTAACTTTTATAAAGTTGAGGAATTTATTTAGGAGATTTACTAAGAATGTAAGGGAATATACATAATTGTCATGTAGAATTTCATTCTTTAATAAATATTTACCACAAACCCATCTTTCACTCTAAAAGGTAATACAACTCAAAAATATTCTATTTATCCTAATTGTATAAGGTTCCAAATATTAACACATACCATTTAGATTAGTAAAACTATTTTGTAATAACCAGGGACTTCTTGTAGGCTAGTGGTAGGTAATAAAGGCCTATCGCACTATGGTTGTGGGTTCGATTCCTGCAGCTTTTTCCGACGCGATGGGTTATGCCCCACCCTGTAGGTTGTCCTTTTCCTAAAACTATAATATTCCAAAAATAATCTTCATAAATGTTTTAAACTTAAACAATACTATCCAAATTTATCTAAAATACCTCTATCCAGACTTTTTCTAAAAGGTCTTTAAATTCCAAAATCAATTATAACATCAGATTCCCCAAACAAAGTAAAGTTTATCTTATTGTCACATACTAAAAATATGATTACCTTCATCATATTAAATCCTTAATGAAAACAACAAGTACTGCTGTACAATCACATTATCCTTATAACCAGAATATAATCCTTGAGTCCAAAAGCACCAATACATTAATTATTCCGCTTCAACTGTAGTAACATCATATGATTGTCCTTGATCCCTTGGCCTTTTCTGAGGTAAGTTTCCCTGACGCTTAGGACATTCATTTTCATAATGCCCCATTTCCCTACAATTGTAGCATTCAACATTGATAGCCTCTTTCTTTCCCTTGCAATCACGCGCCTGGTGACCTTTTTCCCCACATTTATAACAAACTCCCATTCCCTTTAGGCAAGTAGCAGGGTGATTCTTCCCACAATTATCACATAATGGAAAATCCTTCTTTCCCTTTTTCACTTTATCAGTCTCTTTCTCCACAGTTCTCTTCTTCTCTTGCTTTACTTTATTGTCATAAGATTTAGAGAATTCCTTTTCTGTCTTGATAGCACGTGAGACAATATCTTCGTACGATGAGAAGGATTGTGATACTAAAGCTTGATGGAGAAATGGTTTTAACCCATCAAAGAAACGATCAATCTTACTTCTTGGGTTAGGTATATAATCTGCAGCATGTCTTGCTAAACTTGTAAAGTTGGCCTCATACTTTGCGACATTCTCATCCTCCTTTTGCCTCAGACTCAGAAATTGTCTTTCCATATCTGCTCGATGGTCACGAGGAAAGTATTTTTCTAAGAAAATATCTTTGAACTCCCTCCATTCCATATTCGATACTTCATCATCTTCCTTTGTGTTTTGAATCAATGACCACCATTGATCATCATCACCAGTGAGGCGGTAAACTGCCATGATGACCTTTTCCCTTTCACTACTCCCCAAGGCATGGAATATTTTCTCTAAGGAGTTTATCCATTGCTCAGCTACTAATGGATTTGTACCCCCATTAAATGTTGGCTGTTGTTGCCTCATGATCCTCCACGTTGTGGATCAGGGTGATCCATACAAGTAAGGTTATTATTCATAACCTGAATGAGTTGTCCTAGTATGGTAATAAGTTGATCAGCACCAGTTGTATCTCCAGATCCACAATAATTATCTTGAGCAGGAGGGCAATCCCTACACGGAGTGCGTGCATTGATACGGTTTCCATTCCTTCCACTAGGCGCCATTTCTAAACAATGACATAAACTAGATTAGTTTATGAATCAAAATACATAATTCCATACTTTTAAAATACTTAACATAAATTGAACTATTTATGGACATAATCCATAATCATAAAAATGTTTTCTTTGAGGAAGTATATACTGATAACCCTTCATAGTGGTTTATAAAGAAAACGAGAATTATCCTAAGCATATCCCCTGGGAGTGTCGTAACCAAGAGTGCAGCGAGGCCCGTTGTCGTGCACCAGTTCCCGTTCGAGTCTAGCTCAAAGCGGTGTTTTCGGGTTTTAGCCCTAGGTACATCTGTGCCAGAGCCGCCTCTACCTGCTCGTATCTAGACTGGGATGTATTGCTCGGAAAACTTACACAATCTTTACAATAACAAAATTCTAGGAAGTTCTTCTATACTAATCCTCAAAGTCTATGTTTGGGATATGTGCTCTAATCAGAGTTTATCTAAATATAGCTTCCAATGTTAGTACTAAACTACCTCTGATAACAACTGTAGCACCCTGACCCCAGCTACCCGTAGTCGGTGCATTACTTCATAACATTGGTATGATCACAAAAGATCAAGTCTCGAAAGACCGATTAGTTTAGTAGCCTTGGAAACACTAGATACATTCATAAATGATACATTACATCATAAAGCAAAAAACTAATAAGAAAGTCTTCATAGTCCACACTCATATCGTCTTCGGACTATCCCTGCAGGTCATTCATAAAATACTTCTTCACATCCTGGAAAATATTAAAACATTGAAAGGGGTGAGCTCAGATGCTCAGTAAAGATAATAATATTGCGGAATCTGTCATAAATAAACATTAACATTTAAGGCAATGTATAACTAAAACAAAATCCTTTTAAACATGAACTTCAACATAATATGGCAAATGTAAAATGAGATAATTCCATTTACTTATTCACATGGATATTCTACTGGTCGAATAATCACATGCAATATCAATAACCACTTTCATAATGATGGAATGCATAATTCCAGACTATCATAACCACGTAGCCAAGGCCTCGTGCCAAGACCACAAATAAGATTTTGTCAAGGCCTCGTGCCAAGACACTAGTTTGTCTCATGAGACCTACCGATTCATCGAGGAGCTATAGCGGGCTCCACCCGTCACTTATTAAGTCCAATGCATTCCTCATATGAATAGGTTTAAACATATCATAAACCATAACATAATCGTATCACATAAAACATGCATAAAGGAAACATAACATTTCCACATTTCAGTCACAACATATCAATACAACACATTGATATAATAAAAACTCTTTCAAAACCATTTTCAATACCAAAATAAAAGAAAGTTAAAACTTTGTATTTATTTTTCTTTAAAAAATGATGGCTTGTAGAGGAAGCCAAAACTCAAATAATGGTCACGACGGCGGAGAAGTCATTGTTTCCACATATGTATGGAAAGAAAAACATTCCCTTTTTTTCGTTTAGTAAAACGCTTCGTATAAAAAAGATTCCTTTTGAATAAACGTAAAAGTCAAAGGGGTTTATACACCGTATAAAAGAAAGTTGTGTATAAAACCAAATATGCCTCAATGAATGGAGATTGAGACCAAGTCCCTTAAAAGATAAATTTTTAAATAAAATATATCTATTATGTGTATTCACTCTATGTACACATAAATAATGTAAAAATACAAAATAGGACATAATAATATCATGACATAATTTGAAAGTAGGAGATTAACCCAAAGAATGGAAGTTGGGTTAAGAAATTCCCTTACCTCGTGTCCGAATTCACTCGACCGTTCTTTGATCTCCTGAATAATAAACTCGAGTTAATCTCTACCTTCTTAAGAACCTTTTTCAAGTTCTTTACTCCTTTTATATCACTTATTACCATGTCATGAATATTATGTAATTATTTAAGTTTATAACGGTCGTTTTGTCGATCTTAGGTACTTGAGTCAAAAATAAACTTCTTATAATTACAAGTTGTTCATGTGGTGAAATATCCATTATATCCAGAATTATATTCATGATGTAGATATCATATATATCATATATATCTAGTATATAAATTCATTTATAATATTACATAACATTTAGAGGTAAGAAATGAAATGCACCGTTCATGGAGACGGTAAGCCATACGCATGCATGAACGCTACTTTCATTTCTATTTCGTATTTAATGGAATGAAATCATAATAGTATAAAGGTGTATTATAATTACAGTATAATATCATATACAATATCATTTACTCTATCCTTTATACATCCCACATATGGCATTAACGATTCAAATCACTTTGAGGGGGCGGTAGTCCGCACTTCCTAAAATGAAATTACCGCGTTTACCCAGAATGGAAATCATAAAGTATGACATAAATGAGAAATAAAAAAGCATAATGAAAACATAAACATAATATATATCATATATGAAAATAGAGTCATCAAAATGGCCACCATTAGAGGTGTTAAAAGAATATTGAACAATCATCGTTTCGTGAGGCAGTATTTCGTCACCCACAGAAACAATATGTTCTTTAACCATTAGACGAAGGTGTGTGTAAGTGTAAACCAAATACTTATCATAAAAACATCCTAGTATATTTTAGATACTTTTTTTGTTACAAAAGAAATGAATAAAAAGAGTTTAAGGGGTTGGAGAATAAAAATAAAACAAAACAACATTAGAGAAGACATTACCTTAAAATCGGGTAACTCTTTTTGATTTGAGCCAAAGACTTCATTGGGAAGACTTCTTCCCAAGATGAGGCTTCTAGGAGTAAGGTAGGGAAGTTGAGAGAGTATTTGGGAAGAGTTTGGCCGAGCCAAAAGGCTTGAAAGTGTGAGTAATGTGGTAGAGGTGGGGGCCTTTTATAAGTGGAGAGGAGGGGCACTCTTGGAAAGTAAAGAAAAGTCACTTTATAATAAAATGATTTTCGGATTTTAGAGGTCCCAAACTTATATAATTCAAGGATAAGGTGATAATGGTTCTAAATCTACTCATCAAATAGGTTTTTTACAAGTGTAAGCCTTGGATTTTACATTATCTTTTTATTTTATTTAAATCGTTAAATAATGAGGTCATCGCTCCATCATCATGATGTCATAAATAATTTAATTTATTTAATGTATACAAATTATATAAAACATACTATGATGTAGGAAATATTTTTAGCTATCAAATGACTATTTATTGTAAAAAATATGACTTGTATAACCCCATGTAAAAATTGTTTTAGTAAAACATTTCATGTTTGTGTCATTTTTTTTACTTTAACATTAAATAAAAGGTATTTATGTCATTTTCCAACTAAAGTGGCTCCATGGGGTCCCCAAGTTGACCCATGGATTGTCTTGGTAGGACATGGCACATCCAATGAGGGTAGGACATGTGTCAAGCTCATCTCATATTATTAAAACATTATTTTTACCTTAAACTACACTAATTACCTCTAATCGCGATTAAGAACTTAAAAGTTACTATTCACCAAAAAATTATTTTAATCCCATTGAACCACATTTTACTTCTTAATGAAAACCATTTATGTCGGATTTTTTTTAATTCAAAACACAGAAGTGGTAAAATTTCATTTAAACAAAAAATCAGTTTTTATAAATACCACTTAGTGGTTTCACTATTCATCAAAAATTGAGGTTTTTCAGAAAAATCCCAAATATTTACCCTAAGATATATTTGATATTCAGATTTCAAAAATGATGTATATTTTAAAAAATTAAAAACATATAAGTTGCATTAATTAATTTTATAATTAATTCCCACAGTCACAACAAATAGCGTGTTTTTAAGAAACAATTTTTATCAAAAGATTGACAATTGTTCATGCCCAATTTCAATGTTAAATTAATTCTAATGACGACCATTGGATAAAATGGTAAAAATATATTGTAATTATACTTTAAAACCACTATATATTATAATTTATCACAATAAATTATTTTGATTAAAAAAGTTGTTTTAAGTATTTTTCACTATTCATAAAAAATTGGAAGTTCTCAGAAAGTTACAAAAAATTCAACTTAGGATAATTTCGATATTACGAATACAAAAATGAAGTCCATTTTGAAATATAAAATTTCCATAAATTTAAAAAGTGGTTATTACTATTCATAACGGCTACTTTGATTAGTTGCGGTGTGTTAGAACTCGAAGTTGCGTACAATGCAAGCTATTGGATTATTGAATGAGAAGCGTATCATGGAAGCTCGGGGTGTTACAAGCTCGGCATAGTCGAAGACGTCCTACATCGAATGAGGTTCCGAGGAATAAAGTCAAAGATGCTCCTCACCGGCGTTCTTCATTGGAAGAACATGTTCTTCGTTATTCGTTCTTCATTGGTGGGATATTTTCTCCCCAAACTATCTCCTCTCCAAAGACCCACCATGATAAATATTCCAAGACAAAATAATAGTTTATGTTTATCTATTATTTAATTCTTGCCATAAAATTCAAATCGGTTAAAAAATTAACTGAAAATGTTGTCTCAAATAATTAATGAAGAGGATTTGGCGTAATTATGTGTTAGTTTTGTTGAAGAGGCTCCCCTACACTTAATGGAATTTTGGGGGTTTATCCCCATTAATGGTGAGTTTCAAGGGGGTTAAAAACCCGTGTGGTCCCCACTATAATAATCTTGAATAGGAGGTTAGTTTTTGGGTGGGCCCCACCAACATAACCTCTCATGGGAGGTCAAGGTGTGGTAGTCCTCACCTCTACCTCCAATATGGATGCTTTAACCAAAAAAATAAAAATAAATCCACAAAACATTATTTTTACGTAATTCATTCACTAAAAACCCAAAAACTATTTCTTATTCTCGACCCACTGCCGTTGAGGTGAAAGTCTCCTTAGGCGAATACCAGTTCTTCGAGTTCAATGGTGCCCTCAGATTTCAATTCTGAGCACCGGTTCAAATGTTATAAAAACCTTCTCATACGTTTACTGAATGTATCCGAAAAAACCATAAGAAATTGATTCCGGGCACACTAGACCATAGAATCACACACCAGCAATTTTAGTTTACTCGCAAAATTCCCTTGCTTTTAAGAAAAAAATGCCATGAAAATTCAAGGTCTTTACATTCTCCCCACCTCAGGGCTTTACGTCTTCATAAGCTACAACTAGAACTAAGGGAACAAGTTGGGGTACTGAGCAAACATCTAAGCCTCCCACTACCATGTGCTCTCCTGGAGGTTCCTGTGCTGCCAGTGAACACGCACCCGAGGTATCGACCATCCACATAGGACCCACTCCTGTCAATCCTCCTTCTCCAAGGGAACCCCCGTAAAAGGTGCTCCATCTTCGACGTCTAGCTCTCCATGGTCGTTTATATGAGAAGGGTCATGAACGTAACTCCTCAGCGAGGATATGTGGAAGACGTCATGCACCCGGTGCAACTGAGGTGAATGATCTAAGAGGTATTCCACCTCTTCAACTCTGCTCAGGACCTGAAAAGGTCCGATGAATCTCAAAGATAAATTGTCGCCTCAGCCAAATCTCTGTAGTCCTCATTGAGGTGAGACCCGTAGAATGTCATGGCCACCATCCTAAAACTCCAGTGATCTCCATCTCCTATCACCATACAAATATTGCCCGCTTCGTGCAGTCTTCATCTACTCCTGGATGATCTTCACCTTCTATGTGGTAACCCATACCAACATTGGTCCCACGAGTGCTGACTATCATGGGTCAGTCCAGAATAGAGGTGACCTACAAGGTTTTCCGCATAATTCTTCAAAAGGTGCAATCCCAATGGTGGAGTGAAAGCTATTGTTGTATGAAAACTGTATCAAAGGAAATTCATCCTCACAAGTATGACCAAAGTCGAGGAAAGAAGCACGGAGCATGTCCTCGAGGGTCTTAATGGTCTACATGGTATGAACATCCATCTGAGGATGGAAGGCAGTGCTCAGACGAAGCTGTGTCCTGAAAGCCTCATGATACCTCTTCCATAGCCGGGAAGTAAATCATTCACGACGATTGGAGACAATTGAAGAAGGTACTCCTTGTAGATTCAAAGTATTTTGCATATAAAGGTGTCCATGATCTCTACTGAACCTCGATCTTTGATCGGTAGGAAGTGGGCTGACTTGGTGAGTCGGTCGATGATCACCCAGATCGAGTCATGACCACTAGATGTATGTGGAAGTTCTATCATGAAATCCATGGATATCCCATCCCACTTCCACTCTCGTACCTCTAATGGCTGAACCAAGCCTTCTTGTACCTAATGATCCACCTTCACTTGCCTAAAAGAAAGGCATCAAGAGACAGACTTTTCAACTTCTTTCTTCATTCTCTTCCACCAGTTCTCTCATCAGAGGTCTTCATACATCTTTTCCACTCATGGATATAACACTAGAGGGGATGTGTGGAAATCCCTCAAAAATTCCTCCAGAAGTGACATTGGTATGATGGTATATCATGTGAAGAGGATGACGTGATCCCCACCTTTAGAAAATCCATCAGGTGCCTTTCCTATGGATACATGAGCATGTTGTGTCTCACAGTCAATGTGCCCATACTGCGCCTCCCTGACTTGCTGAATAAGTTGGGGAGTGACCGTAAGAGACTAAATAAATTATGCTCTATCTCTATCCCAAAAGGATATATGTAAAGTATCCAGCTGCTCTGTCTCCTCACCTATTAGTTGTATACAAGATATCCTGCTGAGCAAACTTGCAAAAATGTTCCTCTTCTTAGGAGTATAGACTATCTCTATGTCATAATCCTAGAGGAACTCATGCCAACATCAATATCTCATGTTCAGGTCCTGGTGAGAGAAGATATACATGATACTATTTTGATCAGAGTACATGGTAAAATGCTCACCCATAAGATAGTGTCACCACATCATTAAGGAAAGACCACTGCTGCTAACTCCACGTCAAGGGTAGCATAGTTTTTCTCGTACAGTCTTAGCTGTCTTGAATGATAAGAGATCACTACTCTCTCATTTTTCAAGACACATCTGAGTCTGGTCCCTAATATGTCATAGTAGACTATGTACCCTATGCCTTCCTCAAGAAGCCACAAGATGGGGGGCACAAGTTATCCTCTATCTCAGCTCTTGAATGCTCTGTTGGCATTTCTTTGACTGCACAAAGGGTTTCCCCTTTTTCATCATGGCTGATAGTGATGCTGTAATTCTAGGGAAATCTGGAACAAGCCTCCCGTAGTATCCAACCAAACCCAAGAAACTCCGTACATCTGTCACACACCTAGGTGGCTCTCAAGAATGTACTTCTCAATCTTCATGGGTTCCACTACAACTCCAGCCTATGAGAATACATTCCTCAGAAAGTGAACCTCTCGGATCCAAAACTATCACTTTGAGAGCATACCATAATGCTGGTTCTCTAGGAGTGTATCATTTACTACCTCCATATGGAAGGCATGCTCCTCCTCAGTAGTCGAGTAGATCATAATGGCGTTGATGAGGAATATGACAAAGTGATCAATGTATGACTAAAATATCTTGTTCATGAGTCCCATGAACACTACTAGAGTGTTGGTTACACCGAATGCCATAACCAAGACCTCGTAGTGGCCATACCAAAATCTAAAGGCCCTCTTCTACACATCCTCGTCTCAAACTCTTAGCTGGGGATTTCTTGATTGGAGGTCTATCTTCAAGAACCATCAATCTCCCTTCAACTGATCAAAGAGTTCATCAATCCTCAGGAGTGGGTACTTGTTATTCTCGGTCACCTGGTTTAGGCACTAATAGTCAACCCAAAGACTCAAGTTCCTATCTTCATTCTTGGTGAACAGAATCAGGGATGCCCATGGAGAATCATTGGGATAGATGAATCCCTTCCCCTATAAGTCCTCTAGCTATACTCATAGCTCACGAATATTTAAAAGAGCCATCTGATACGCTGTTTTAGATATCAGTTCCATCCCGGGGTACAAGTCATTGTAAAAGTACACCTCTCTGCATGGAGGTAGACCTACGAAATCATCAGGGAAAATATACACGTACTGGTCCACCACTAATGGATAGCTCAGACTATCCACATCAAGTGCTCCGAGGGTATGGAAGGCCAACTGATGAGTGGTCAGCTGCACCCTCCTATGAGTTAATATGTCTTGTGCAACAAAGTCTCCCTTCTCACTGGTTAATCTAAACATGGTCCAATCCATGAAGACACACCACAATTTGTGCCTAATACAACAAATCTGAGCATGGATTATAGATAACTAGTCCATACTCAAGATGACGGTGTAAGGCCCCGACGCCACTACTATGAGTTCCCATCCGAAGCTCTCACCTCCTATAGTAATCTCACCCTGCCATCACCAGTGCGTAATCATCGAATCTGATCCAGTAAGAGTCTCTAGATGTAAGGATCGAGCCAACGACTCCATCAGAATCTATGAGCTCCATATGAGGGTAGTGGAAATAAATGATTGACTCGAATATATGTTTATAAGTACTGAAGATATGGTGGAGTAGACATAGATCATACCTCAAATCATCTCCGGAGTGCAATGATCATAAGACTCAGCTTCCTGGAGCTGAGATCTCTCCTCACCACCTACTCCATGTGGTCAGGGTGGACCTCATGGTGGTGGTGCTGGTAACACCTCATAACGTCTTCCACTAACAGCTGCAAGACCATCTCCTTTGCCATGTCCGCCTGCGCCCTGTGGATCGCCTCGATCGAATATCTGTCTCAGCCTGGGAAGTCCTTAGACCCTCTAATGATCATCTGAACAGTGGATCAGATAGTCACAAACTATTTGACCCTGCCCGCTGCATGTGAAACATTGCCTGTTCCTGGCATGAATGTCTCTGCTCAGGGTGCCCTATACAACAAATCCTGAGTCATTCAGTCATCCGAAAGTAGGTCTGGTCCAATTGGACCTCTACGACATCAGTTTCTGCCAGCTGCAGAAGACTCCACTACGTGTCGAATGACAGTGGATCTCACTATTGGAGACTGCTTAGTAAGGAAACTCTCCACTATGAGAGCTCTTTCTAACACTAATGTCTGGATCCAGATGCTTAGTGAGATCACTGAAGCCCTGATCTCAGGTATAATCCCCTGCTTGATGGTCTGGACCCTGAAGAAAGGGTCTCGTATCATATCAGTGGAGTAGAGTCAGAGGTCTGTGAACCTCACTGAGTAATGAATATGGTCATGCTGCCCTATGGCAGATGAAGTAGATATTGTATGTGCACTGCATGAAGAGTCTCTCGAACAAACTCTGCCTGAAATAGGATCTCAAAGTCTGCCTAGAGTAGTGTCAACTCATCATGAACCTATAGCATCAAGCTCCACCATCTACCTGGTGCGGCATATAGAAGGCGGATAGTTAGAATCACCATGAAGTCTGCTGGTGTAGCTACTAGTCGCGAAAATCTCACCATAGCATCCAGTCAATCCTTAGCCACCTGTCGGTCCATCTCTCCCCTAAACCTGGGTAGCCTCTGGCACTAGAACTCGTGTAACAAACTCAAGTGGTTCACATCGTCTACTACTTTTGCTATTGGCATCGGTGGCCTAATGGGTAAAGGTACCGCTGGTGCATCTTCTGGAAAAGTGCCATGCACTAAGGCCTTATCGCTCGGTGGGATATCTGTGCGTACAACTCTTTGGACTCTAGCTGGTCTTCCACGTGGAGGCATCCTAAAAGAAACAGATGCGACATGGTAAAACAATTAAAACTATTGAGCTGACCTAGTTTAGATAACTGAAAGAAAACTTTGGAAAACACACACGCAATCAGTGTGTTCATGTAATGAGTCGGAAATCCGAAGTCAGGGTCCTGGTGTATGGATACATCAGCTGCCGCACCAACACTGGACTCTATAAACTTAAAACCACATTCCCTACACTTAACACTATTGCTTCACAGAAAATATCAGAGTTTTTTGTTATATGGTAGAACATACTCCTCTAATACCAATTTGTCACAAATCGTCCCCCAGGGCCCGTGTCGGGACTACCCCAAGCCCACCTTCCACTGGCCAAGGGCTGACGACTAGCACCAAAGGCGTAATTATATAAAACTAGGAACACATTCCCTCCATAACCTATAAAGACACACAACATGGCACAAGATGGAAACAAAACAAAATGTAAAACTGTATAAAAAAAGAGTGGAGAAAAGTAAAAGGGTCTGGAAATACAAGCCCAACTATAATGTACAAGGAACTGGAAATACAAGTAAAACTGAAGAAAGGAAAAACAGATGTTGGGCCATCCTTTGGGATTCCAATATGAAGGGTAGGAACAGATAGTCTCCTATGCACACCACATCTGTCATCCTCCTCTATGTACTAACTCGTCATAAGGTCCACCTCCGGGTACTGTACGTTCATGGTACTCTCATCCTCAGTCAGCATTGTCCGTCGTCTGCAACCAACACGACGAGGTGTGGGCATGGCCCGTGCAGGGGTGAGTATAATGAAACTCTATAGGGACCCCAAGACCCTCATGGGAACACAAAATCTAACAAAGATAAATCACAAGGTAAAAAATAAACATATGAACCCACATAGGTATATGCTTGTACATATTCTTAATTTAACAAGAAATCCATCTCAATCATGATAACAACACAAAATTTCCTGACTCAACTCAACCATGATTTTTATTTATCAAAAACAATCCTGCTAGAGAACTCCTCCTCTATAGAGTACAGTGGGACTACCGCGACACCAAGGCACTTCCCACTAACCTTAAACTGTTGAGGTACTCCTCCTATCGTATACTATGGGTCTTCTACGTCACCAAGGCGCTCTCCACCATGGGTCTGCCGCCACAACCAGGCGCTCCCCCTAATAGACTCTATATGTTATTCTCTAGTTGAGTACTACGGGTCTGTCACCACAACCAGGTGCTCCTCCACCATGGTTCTTCCGTGAATCCAAGGCTCTCCCCACTGGGCTATTCAAGTCATTCAGAGTCAGTCAGTCAGTAGTCATCAAGTCTCAACCAGCTACTATGTCTCCTTACACTACTCGTTCGTCACTCGAAGGTTCCACTCCATGAGCTACTGGTCAAAACTCCATTTATCATTATGTCCCACGATGAAGTGTATCATAGGTCCGTCATGTCATAGAGGTCTCAATATAACAGAGGGAGCATCAATCAGACGTTTGGTCTGAAAGTTATTAGCCTTTTAGTCGCAGGGGCCTGGTTGGATTAATCCACAATCCTTCCTAATTGTATCTTAACTATACCCTAAACTCTAGTGGGTTATACTCAATGGGATTTACATGGTCCTTGATTACCAGTGCCACTAACGGTTCGCCAAATGGACATCTGGTTCCAAGGATATGGCCAAAAGAAAGTAAAGTTGCTGGTAGTTCCGGTCCGACCCAATTGGACCGACCTGGACCATCTTAGCCTAGCCCTTTGGGTTGGCCAGACCATTAGGTTCAGCCCGGCCTACTGGGCCCAGCCCAGTAGGCCGCGAGGGTGGTTCATCATGGAGGGGTCCGTGTAGGCGACTCGGCCTGGTCGCGTGGAGCCGGTTCGGCCTTGAGCGCCACAAGGGGATCTGAAGGTTGACTAGGCTGGGGCGCCATGAGGGGCATGGCTCGGGCGGCTTGGCCCAGAAGGGCCATCTCGGCCGGACGCCACAAGGGGTGCGACTCGAGCGGTTCAGGCCGGAAGGTCGGCTCGGCCGGATTCCCCAAGGGGTGCGGCTCGAGCGGCTCGTCCCTGTTTCAAGGAGGTCGGCGGGCGGCCAGGAGGCCAAGAGGCTGCTGGGAGACCGACAGGCAGTTGTGATCCAGGAGGCCAGTGGGAAGCTAAGAGATTGGTTCAGACGAAGCATCGTGAGGGCAGTGTGGGTTACAGAGACTGCAGGTAGTGCAGTAATTTCCTATCACCTTCTTCGCCTTGTCGTTTCGTCGCCATGCCGAAGATCGTCACAAAAGAGAATCAACTTAGGGAGACGGTCCATGTTAGTTTGTCCCACAACCTCCACTTTCAAGGTGATAGCAATTGATTCATAAGAACGATCATAAAAATCCAACATCAAAAGGAAAACATCCACATTCTTTGTTTTGAAAGAAATGAAGGACAGGGAACTTAAATGAAATTAATCCTCTACATGTTTGTCGGTTTGTGTGTCAGATTATTGTAGTCGAAGATGGCCTACGTCGAAGGAGGTTCTGATGAAGAAAGTCGAATATGCTCCTCACTAGCATTCTTAATTAGAAGAATACATTCTTCATTCTTCGTTCTTCGTTGGTGAGATCTTTTCACCCTAAGCACTCTCCTCTCCAAAGTTCCACTAATATGAATATGCCCAACCAAAATAATAGTTTATGATTATATATTATTAAATTGTTCGCACAAAATTCAAATGGGTTAAAAAATTAATTTAAATCACTGGCTCAACTAATTAAGGAAGATGATTTTTCATAATTAAGTGTTAGGGGAGTTGAAGAGGCTCCCCTACACTTAATGGATGTTTGAGGGTTCCTCCCCATTAATGGGGAGTTTGAAGGGGGTTAAATCCCCAGGTGGTCCCCAAAATAATAAACATGAAGAGGAGGTTATGTTCGGCTAGGCCCCACCACCATAACCACTCATGGGAGGTTATGGTGTGGTGCTCCCCACATCCAACTTCCACATGGAGGCTTTAACCAACAAAATAAAAATAAATCTACATTGCTTTATTTTTACTTAATTATTTCACTAAAAACACAAAAACTATATCTTATTCTTGACCCACTACCGTCTAGGTGAAAGTCTTCTTATGCGAATACTGGCGCTGAATGTTCAACGGTGCCCTCATATTTTATTTCTGAGCACCGGTTCAATAGTTATAAAGACCTTCCTGTATGGTTACTGAAAGTACCGGAAATAATCTTCAAAAATTGATACTGGGCATACCATGCCTTAGAATCACGCGCCGTCAAGTTTCACAGACTCTCAAAATTACCATGTTTTTAAGAAAAAAAATCCACGTAAATTCCGAGTCTATACAACTTAAATATCAATGATCATAATATTGATTCATGTTAAAAATACAGGAATTTATTATGACATGGAACATAATGAAATAAAATAAAATGATGCCTGAAATCTATATAGGGTAATCACAAAGCATATTCCGCATATGGGATTCAGAAAGGAGCTTCTATATAGGGCTTCAGGATGTGATTTATTCATTATATGTGAAATCGTAAAATTAATCCTTACATAATAATTTCCCATGTTTCCCATAAATTGTGTCATTTTCATTCATTAAAAATGAATTCAGTTGTGGAGGGATTTTATGGAATTTATTTTCAAAATCCCTCTATGTTTGGGAATTTAATAATTTTCCTTCATTGATTCAAAGTGAATGTGTGAAGACTAAGACTTTGAGAGAATCTTATAATTCTGTTACAATCATCTGTCAATGATTCACCACATATTCCTAAAGTGTTTGTTGATATTTATAGGAATCATTGATTAATCAGTCCCTCTAAATATTTGGTTAAATAGAAAAATGATTTTCATTGATATTAGCAAAGGAGGGTGGCCACAAAGTAGTATAATAGGTCTCATGAGTAAGGAATTCCATATAGGGTCATCTGTATGGGGACTCAAGATATAATATCATTTTTATTTGGGGTTCATCAAATGACAACATCTAACCATAAAATAACGTTCTCTGTGGGATGTACAAATCCAACAACTCGTACTGCAAAAAGTCATTGGTTTTTATGATGACTATTTCACAATATGTGTGAAATGAAATGTGGTCAAAGAAATGTGCTATATTTTCATATCATTGAGTTATGCGGTATGTTTTTGCTTTTTCAGTTATATGTCAAGCTAAAATGAATTCCAACATTGAATGGATAAAATTATTGATCTGTTAGTCCATTTGGCCCCCAAATGTAGCGAAATCTATGTTAAAAAAGTAAATTATGACCCTGATATTTTTTTATGGAACACATACCCATAGAGGGATGTTTAGTGCATTTTTCCTTCCAGTACCAACGACAGTGTATTGAGTATGTCCTTATTTCAATCTTATATGTTTTTCATTTTTCTTCCGTTAAACTTCACACCCGGACCCCATTTAGATTTTTTTGTATATCCCATTGAATGATTTTTCACCATGCCTCTATACTGGGTAACATTTTCAGTAATATTCAGTTATCAGAGAATGATGTATATTTTTTCACATCAGAATTTAATATGGTTCTTATATTTCTGTTTATTGTAACTTCTAGACTAACAAGAACAGTGTTGTTTATGTGACAATAATATCATGTTTCATTTGAAAAAGTGAATAGAATTTTTTGGATTCCAAAAATATTATTTTCATAAATTAATTAAATATTCAATAACATTCATTATGTGAAACATTAAACATAAAGGATATGTTAAATATTAGATTATTTTTATTGAAAAAATTATAAGAACATGAAAACAACTACTAATTAATGTATATTATTAAATTATTAAATTATTAAATTTAGTGGATAAATATAGAATATATTTTAAAATTTAAATGGAATTATATTTCTCAAATATCAATTTGTTGTGTTAATAAATTAAACTTTACTAATTTAATTGAATTTTATGATAACAAATATTGTTAAGTTATTTAATATTGAAATTGGTATGTAAAAATATACAAAAAGAATAATGATCAGAATACACATTTATTATTTAAAGTAGTTAAAATTAAATTTTATATTATCCTTGAAAACCATAATATAAAAATATTATAACTATAATTAAATATAGTGTTTATAATTATTTAGTAAAAAACGAAACATTTAACTTAATATGATTTTCTATAAATATTTAGGAAATAAATTAATTTTTGTTAAATTGTGTAAAATATAGGTTTTAATAAAATCAATGTGTTTATGACTATATCAATAATTAATTATTACAAAAAAAACATGTAATATAATTTTTGAAATAATATATGTTTTTTTGGGTTAAATTCATATTTTTGAAAATTCTAATAGGAATTTTAAAAACCTTATTTTACCATTTTAATAACATATTTAATAAATTAAATTATAATTTTCTTTTCATTTAATAAAAATTTATTTTGTAAAAATTTATTTTATGATTTCTTTTAATGAAAAATTAATTTTTTTTTATTTTTTATTACTAATTTATATAATTAAAATAAGATTCATTGGTAATTTTTCCAACACACGAAAAAAATATTTCATAAAACACATGTTATTAAAAAATTGTTTTTACCTAATTCATCTAATAATTTTTATAATGAATTTAAGGAAAAATAGAATTTCAAAAAATACAATATATTTAAATTCTCTATTTATTGGGACCAAATTATGTAATAATTTTTATTTATTTTTTATTTATTAAAATTGTATTACATTGGAAAATATTTGTATCACGATGAAAATAAAATTATAAAAGTTAATGTTTATGAGTAAAAGACATAAAATGAAATGTAATCCATGCGTATAATTGAATGGTTATGTTATTATCAATATTAACAAAAAGGTCAATAATTTTCTATTTTTGAGTATTCATGACATGTGATATCATTATATAAATATTTAAAAGAGGCAATAATATCATTCTCAGAATCTATAATAGTGGCCTCTGGCCACCACATCATAGTCACTCCAAAATATTAGTTTCCTCTTGAAATAATTACATTTTTTATCCCACTATTATCCTAGTATTTTTACTATAGTTTTTTTACAAGTGATTAGACTATGCCAACCATTTTTAAAGAGTCTCTTAAGGGAAATTACAGTCCCTCCACTATAAAACTATTCTTCACTAAATTCTTATATTTTAATTAGTATATTTACAAAATTAATTTTATTAATTCAATGAAATGGAATCGTTAATTTTTTATGAATAATTTTATTCTTCCATAGGAATAACTATAATAAATATTTCTGCTTTTCTATTTATAAAAATGATGTCGTCACCTAGGAGTGTGATGACTACCACATCAACAAATTAATGTATCTAAATTTTTCTTATAGATTAATTTTTATCAACTAAATTTAAATAAAATATATATTAAATAATAAAATATTCAAATTATATAATTATGACTATGTAATAATTGAAATATTTTAAATTAATCATCATTAATAACTATTCTAATCCATTAATTATGGTATTTTCATGTTGGGGTTAGTCTAACCACCAAGATTAAAAATTTCAAAAAATAATGTCATGGGTGAATTTGAGAACCAAATTACAGATAATAAATGATATTAAGAATAATTATTAATTGATTTCAATTTTTAAAAACTAAAATTAATAAAAATACATTATTTTATATAACAATGTTCCTTCGTTAAAAGTCAACAAAACATGCAAATCAAAAATTTCATATAAAATGAAAAAATGCCAATAGAATGAAATTATGGCAAAACAAATAATTAAAAATATTTTCATTATAGTATCATATATTATTAGGGAAGGTTGGAAATTTAGAGATCATAGATTAAGAAACATACTATTATTATGATAGTTAAAAACTATAAACATTACACATGCATGAAATTGAAAAAAATAATAAATAACTCATATAGATATAAAGATAAGTTCTAATTTATTTTTTTTTTAATTTTTTATATAATAAATTGGTTATAAAATATGTAACTATATAAGAATATTATTAATATAAGTTATTCAATAAAATTAATGGGATTCAAAAATTAAGGTAAGGAGTTTATTGTCTCATTTTTAATTACCTAAGACAAATTTCATAAAAGTAATAATGATTTCATTTATAGTGTGTGATTTCATACTAGTGAATGTATTTTATCATATTTATTTAATTCCTTGGGTTTTATGATTCCAATATTTTGATATATTTACATTGAATTCCTTTGAAAAAATAAGAAATAAAAATTATTTTTTATTGGACACCAATTATTGAGTTATAATATGTGTTTTAATTTTATTAATTAGAATCATTTTTTATTGGACCATAAAATATAACATATTGTTGTATTCATTTTATATATAATTAAAAAGAGACTTTTTATTCCAATATCTTTTCTCAGTGAATTTCTTCTCTATAAAAATAATTTTATTTTTCATAATTATTCACTTCTATGATATTAATAGTTTCCCATGCTTGTCACTATTTTCCATTTCCACCAATTCCCACAATTAAATTTTGGAAAAACGATGACATAATTTCCCACATAAACCTCATATTTAATTTTTTCTATTTTAAAATGGATTTTTTTATAATTTATTATTTATGTATTCTATAAAGGTATTTATTGATATTAAAAAATGTTTTCCATTCTTTTGAAACATCAATGATTGTGTCCCATAATCATCATTTCTCTTTGATAACCTCTATATTTTCAAGGATCAATTATTGATTATTTTACTTAATTTAAATTTTCATAATTTTTTTAGATAATCATATTAAAAAATTTATGTTTTTTCATGGATCCCTTTTTTCTAAAATGTATTTATAAGAAATAAATTTATTCATAATATAATCACACTACCATTCTTAAGACCTTATGTCTATTTAATTGATAAATTATTGAATATTATTTATAAAAATGATATTTCTAACAAAAGTTTAAATTTTTTAATCCATTATAACCTTTATAATGATTTATTATGGGATTTCCTTTCCAAATAATCGATTTCAAAATTCCCTCTTTGAAATTTCTATAGAGCACCCCTTATGAAATTTTATTTTTAATTTTTTTTAGTTCTCTATCACTTACAAAAATGATAATATCATTTAAAAAAACTATTTAATAACTTATCAGAAGTCCATATTTCATTGTATGTTAATTTTCACAAAACTAATTCAAAAATTTTGTTATGATTTATTTTGATGACTGATTTTTTAGTATCAAAAATTTCCATCACTGATTTATTTTGGCGATAACATTTGAATTTTTTTTATTAAAACTAGTAATTTCAATGGTTAGTTATGATATGATTAAAAAATATTATTTCATGTCACACAATAATATTTTATTTATTAATGATTCGGGTCCCGTGGTATAGTTTTCCCAGTTCCTAATAAATAACTATTACTTATTTTTAGATGGAAAATCATTAAATTAAAAAAACACATGTGTAAAGAATGTAATAGTTTAGTGAATTTTTTAGATTTTAAAAATAATAACTAATCCATAACTTGGCTAAATAATCTCTTATTATGTTCATAATTATTAAAACAATTCATAGAAATATCATAAATAATAAATCTCCTTATATCATAGGGAATGTAAGAATAATAAAGGTCGTGCTTTGATTCTCTTTAAGTGAATTCATGTGATATTCACATGAATAACATATACCTGAGGATGTGATTGCATGAGCATAACATTTTAAACCCTTAACTTACATGTAAATAATCATAATATTGTGTCATCGAATAAATACTAGAAGTTAATAGAACATGAATCATATAGAAATAAAGTAAAATGATCCATAAAATCATATCCTTTGCATAAGATATATATTAGAGGCATACACATAACATGGAAAATATTTTTTCAAAGAAACTGACCATGGTATTTATAACAAGATACATTTGAGATAACCACCCGAGTATATAATTTATTCTTTGTTTTACCAATTTTGAACCCTTTTTATGGATAGGTATAACCTTCTATGTACAATATGTGATCATATAAAAAAAATAATTACACAATGCATTAGATATAGATATAGGACCTACCTATAACATAATGATAACCACATTTATGTGTTGGAAAATTTCATAATAATTTTATCATATCATAACCAAAAAATGAAATGGGTTTTATAATTATTTTATAATATCATAATTAGTAGAAAAGAGACATGTTTCATTATCATTTTATAACATCATCATAGAATAACCAATCTAAAAACAAGTGGGCTTCATAATAATTTCATATTTATATAATCCATGTAAGAGTAACGGGTTTGATAAACTTAATGATGTTATATAAATAAAAAATTTAGAGAAATAATAGTAATTTAATCCCAAGATAATGTACCGAAGAAGTTATAGTTAACATCAAGAGATTTAATTATAGTGTGAAATGGATTCTAATATATTATTTTAAATAATTATTAAGGATAATATATTTTTAGAGATGAAAAGAACATTTTTTTAAATGAAAAAAATAATCTAAAATAAACACTTAAGATAATAATTTAATCTTGAAATAAAATAATTTCCATGACAATGAGAAGTTTTATTTCTGTCGTACACCATATAATATTGATTCATTTTAAATTTTTGGTTTAATAAAAAACCTATATATTTGGAAAATAACATGAATAATGCATTCATAATTTTTTTAAATCCTTAAACAGTTTGAGAGAATTTATTTTAAATTTCATAGGATAATATTAAAATATGTTTGTAAAACATAGTTTTGGAAGAAAATTGAGTTTTTAATGAATATATATATATATATATATAATGAATTAATTTCCTAAAAACATTTTCATAATTATTTAAAATAGAAAATAGTGGATTAAATGTTAATATTAAATTCATAAATAACAATAGGATAAAAACATTAATGACATTCTTTCTAGAAGGATCCTAATATTTTTTTGTTTGGAACATAAACATAAAAGATCTCAGTAAATGATGATATTGTAACATAAAATCATTAAAAATATTAACAAAATTGAATCATAATACCACGGAAGAAAAAAATTAAATGAGACCGTAAATATTATGAGAATAAATAAATAAATAATATTAAATTTCAATGATATTTTATATACACATTTTAAAGCATTATAGGTGAATAACATAACATGTCCCTCAAAGAATGTTAACAGAGACAAAAATATTATACCTTATATCTCTGCATAATTTGTAATAATTTAAGCCTCCAATGTAATAAATTTAATATTATTATAAATCTATTAAATAACCATATGTAAATATATATAAAACTATAAAAGATTAATTTATGACCTATTTTTTCTATTTCTTAGTAATTCGGTTTTAAATTCAAGTTTGAGGTGATATCTGTTTTTTTTCATGTATATTTTTATTGTAATTTTTTATCATTCTTATTTGATAATATTTAAATCAAATAAAAATATTTAAACATGATATAATTATAATATATATTAAATAAATATATATTCTATTTAATCCCTAAATTTTAGTGGTGGAAATGAAATACAATGTTCATGGATAGTGTAGGAAGTATGTTTTCATGAGCATTCTATCTATTTTTTGATTGAATGAATGATTGTAAAAATTAATATTATCATTAAATAATCATTTCTATATCATATATATAACATATATTCTTTAAAAACAATCCTTATTACCTTCCATATAAATTTTGAATGAATCACATTACTTCGTGAAATGGTAGTCTATCGTACAGATGAGTGTCATTATCGTACTCCAAGTAAATAGAGAGTATGATTTTGTATGTGATGTAGAAATTATATATTTAAAATAATATAAAATATATATTATATAAATAATTAATCAAAAATTATTTTCATCTAAGATAGGTGTCATTTAATAATTAATGACATTAGTTTTCCAGGAAGTGGTTCAACGTACACAAGAAAAATGATTTCATAACCCTATTGATGAAAGTGTATACGGTTTTATGTAACTAACATAATAGAAAAATATATCAATTTAAATATTATTTTATTGTTATAATATAATAATGGTATAATTTTAATAAAAGAAGTTGGAAAATTAAATAAAACCAAATGGTTGTTGATGAACATTACCTCTTCGTCACCTATCCTAATTAGATGAGCACCCAATGCCATAATTAATTTGATTATTGCAAAAAAATATGTCCTGTAGAATAAGGAATGTGATTCATCATATGGTTATATGATGGTTTTGGCTATACCAAATGATTTTTATGTTTTGTATAATATATGATAGGGACACACATTTAAAAGTGATGAGAGTGGCACAATTTAAATTTTTTGAAAACAAAAAATGTACTGATATTTTTGATGTTGAAGGATCCAATAATGATAGATTGTTGATACTAGAATATATAATGACCATAAATAAATATGGTATGGGTTCTGGAAAATATTATTGTTATTTTTATCCCTAATCTCAGTTTCTTAACTCCCATCCCATAGTAAACTATCTTTTACCTTAACAACATAAAATAATGATTAATATTTTTATTATCCATTTTGGTCAAAAATACATTTGAAAATGTTATATAATATTACTTATGTTGATTCAAAATGTGGAATAGTATTTTTCCAAATTAAATACATATATTTAGAAAAATATAATTTAAAATTATTCTTTCACATGTTATAAGAAATCGGGTTTTTAAATTAATGATGTCAAAAACCTGGAAATGTTAATATATTAAATTAAATCCCAACTTGATTTTAATTACCTAATTAAATTTAATGGATATATAATAGTACATATATTATATATTATAAAAATAAATAATGAAATTTAAAATTACATATAAATTTAATTTAAAGGAAAATTTCAATTAAAATTTATGATTTTTCACTACTCATGATAAATGAATGTTTTAAAAACACAATAATTATACATAATATAATTTTTAAATTATTAATTAAAAAATAGAGTTTATTTTATCAAGTTATTTCTTTTATGTTTCATAAATTAATTATTCCCTTTTTAATGAATATAAAAAAGATACGTTTTTTAGAAACAATTATTTTCATTTAAAATATTGTCTGTATTGAAAAAAATATGTATTTCTATATCAATAAATTTTTTTATCATAAATACATAACAAATTATAATTTTAATGTATTTATGACTATAAAATTCACTAATTAAATGAATAGGTTATAATATTCTTTTTTAAATAAATATATTAATATTATATCACAGTTTTGGAAAAACATGGTGTCATGTATAATTGAATCCAATCTAGTATTGTATGTACTGGAATCATGACATGGTATTATGCGTAATGAATGATATAATAAATTATTAATTCATAAAAACATGTTTTGTTAAATTTATAGCCTCTTAATAATAATTTATCTTTCAAAATTAATCATGTTGATATAATAAAATGTAAATTCTTTTACTACATAAAATCCTCACATTCCAACATAGGTTCCTCAATATAGTTGTTTGGAAAATAATATAGACCATGTGAGTGGTAATATTAAATAAATATTTCGTTACATTATCTATAATATCAATACGTTGTTCCTTATAAGAAATTTCATGTTCTTGTGGCATAACCCTTGAGTTCATTACATTGGAAGGTTTTAGTATCAACAACATCAAGAGAGATGCATTGAACATCTTGTATACTTCCGAGTGGTTTTGTGGAAACAACGAACTATAATCTATGGACCTAATACTATCATGAATTTTAAATTGACCAATATAACCATGTATAACATTCCCTTTATTCGTGAATCACACCAAATTATTCCATGGATAAATTCTTAGAAACACATTTTCACAAAATACAAATACTAAATCACACAAGTGATTGTCATAAAAATATTATTACTAACTCTATGATATATTGACGTGTTATAAAATGGCACTAATATTTATATCCATTTATTTAGATATTGTAGGTAAAAATATCATTATCTCATTAAAATTATTCTATAAATTTTTTGTAGAAACATTTCATTCCAAATAAGGACTCATATAATGATACTAAATTTTTTGAGTGAAAGTTATTCTTGATTGAAAATTCAACTAGAGGAAGGTTTTGATCCAACAACCCATTTAAATTCATATAACAATATCTCAACCTATCATATATTGTATGATTTTTTATTTCAGTCTAACCATATGTATGAGGATGTTATATAGGTTCCAAATCCAACTCAATATCAATATTATGTTTGAAAATTCACCAAAACATTTAGGCAATCCTCATATATATATGTAACACAATAGAATATGGTGCTCCATGAATCCTTTAGAATTTTTTAATTTATATCATGGAAACCTAATATGTATTAAAGAAATATCAAATACTGATGATGTGTTATGGATTTTCATAGACGTCGATTACTACCTATAGATAATTATAACCATTAGATGTTCTGGTGTGGGAAATGGTTGTAACATATTCATTCAATTTTGACTCTCATCTAACACTTTCTACCATACCCATATTTGTGATAAAAACATTGTGATATATCTCTTCATTTCAACCCTCTATTATAACTCTTTGAAATCCTTATTAATCTCTATAATTCCCAGATGAATAGAGTGTGATGAATTATTAACTCTAACTAACAATTCCAATATAATATCTATTTTTTAGGGAAGACGTAATCAATTCTTGAACCATATCATTTATCGTAATCATGTTTAAACATAGAAAAAATCACATCTTATTTTAGATCACAATATCTTCTTTTTTGTGTCTCTTTAATCATAAAAGGGGTTGACGTATGAACATTCATTTTAACATGGAATTATTTATCCTCATAATTTATGATTTTTAGTTCCATCCTTTAAAACCATTGAAAAATTCTACCTTGTTTGATACTCATCATGGATAAGCTATCATGATCATTCTAACTGAAAGCGTCAGCCACATTGTTCATTTTCATTATGTAGTAACATTATGAACATTGATACTTTTAATCAGCTTCTCACATTATTATTTCATCCATATTTAAATAGTTATGTATGAATATATATTTTTATCATTAATTAAAAATATATTTAAATTTTTTTTTTCTATAATAATAATTTATTCATACCATTATTTCCATAAATTTATCAACCAACTTCCAATCACGTGACAAATAATTTTTTTTCCAGAATCTTCAAATTTATTATGGTATAAAATATAGATAGATTATTCTATATAAGAATAGACTCAGATACTTTCATGGATACATCACTATAGATTAAAAGCCTATATCCACTAATAGTTAATTTATCCACATATGTGATTACTAATCTCCAGATTAGTCTATTCAAATTTCCATCACATTCATATGGCTAGACAATCCAGGTTTACTACAATGTTAACTTATTTAGTGGATTAGATTTTCAGGAGAAAACCCCTCAATAACCATTGGTATTAAACTGAAAAATCAGAAAACTATGGATCCTTTTTACTAGGGATGGACTGTGCCAAAATTCAATATCTCATGATATATATGGATCCACTGATATACCCTCCCTTGATATTATATGACCAAAAAATGACACATTTTGAGACAGGATTAAATCATTTTCAATATAAAATTTTACCTCTCAAAAATTAGGGTATTTAGGATAATTAAAATGGTATATTCATGACCATAAAGGCCAATTTTTTATGAATATCAACTCTAAAGACTACCAAAAAATGATAAAGATAATATATGAAAAATCTATTAATTAAAACCATGAATATAGAGGTCGAATTAGAAGGAAAAATGGAATCCGTATATATTCATCGTTTCCATTCTATAAAAGAATTGTTTTCATGGGTATACCCACTTTTTTGACACTAACTTGAATATATCAAGAATGTAAATGAATCATGGAAATGTATTGATCTCTATGCAGTTGATTAATCAAGACATCCATATAGAGAAGACAATTCTAGTTCTTTATTAAGAACATCGTTATCTCTTGATAATAAATAAATTATTTCATTGATCCAAATTTCATTGCCACAAAATGATAATGTGAACCCCAAGGTTACACACCAGGCCAATTAAATTCATAGATATGGTTTTTGTAGAGATTTTTCATTAATTCAGGCAACTCAATTGGTGAAATTCTATATGAATTATTTCAAATTGATGTTTCACAAGTTATGAGTTTAATTTTAAATAGAAGGTCAAATTTTAGTTAAAGGATACATAATTATTCGATAAAGACATCTGAATACCCCCACATAATAATAATACCATTGATGATCACTTTCTACAAAACCATATGAGATATAAACCCCTATTAATGCGAATTACAACTAATAAAATAGAATTTAGACTCATTGAAATTTCATAAACATCATCACATTGATATAAAATAATATGATGGATTAGAATATGATACTTGACATGCAATACTGAAAAATTGATTTCTTCTTTTTAGCGAGAATTTCAATCAATGCCTATTAATGAAAATTCTCTTTTCTTGATTTTTAAAATGGATGATTTTTATTGAGTGGTACTCAAAACATCAAACTCAACACATCACACTGGACTACAAAACATTAAAATCTTGATAGTGAATTCTAGTATCAAAATGAATCATACATGATAACAAATGATGGATCAACCCATGAGGCACGTGTCACACAAAAAATGACTCTTAACGTCATTATGTACTGCATATTTCAACCTCGCAAACCTGACCAGACATCATAAATTCTATCAATTTCGACTCTAATATGTCGATGAAACCCACTTACGAAGCAAAAAGATGCCACTCCATAGCCATAGAACATCATTTTCAACCTCATAGTCGACCTCCCACAACCATTCCATCCCCAAACCATTGAAATTGGATACCTATAATTCATCATCAAGATTTATTTCCTCTATCACATCAAACATCCAAATGAATAAATCATCTCCTGGAAACATATTGGTCACCCAATCACCACTTCCTACATCCCCAAAGAACTATCAAACCTACTCATACTAGGGAGTAGTTATGGGACTTGAGGCCAGAGAAGATTTTAGTGGATTAAGACCACATAGATAGTCGAGCACATTTCCCTGAACACAAAAAAATTAAAACAAACGAAAGATTTGTTTTTATCAACTTCAATATGTCAGCACCACCAAAACCCCCCAGACACATGACCTTCACAAAACACTGATGAGAACAACATCACCAGCCACTCAACTAAAATATAATAATATTCCATAGCCAATAAGGAGGAATGAAGAAAAACATAGAATTGAAACCATAATAAATTCATCGAAGGGGATATGTAACCAATAAAAATTTTGAAAAAAATAAATACAGGACAAAAAAATGGCGCATCGGATTAAAACCCTATGAATAAAACAAAATATAGTAATTCTAAGAAATTTTTCATCCCCCACAATGCTTTCTCAAATCCTACATGTATCCCTTTATCCAAATATAAACTCTAGAGGATAAAATAAATTCAAGAATAGATTTTTAATTGACGGATGTGGAGAAGAATAGAGTTCTATCCTAGAGCACGGAGGGTTGAGCAAGAGAGAATGAAAATTCAAGGAGTGTGGAGAAGCGAGATAGAGAAGATGAATCTGAGTGGAGAGGTGTATAAAAAACATCATCAATGGGGAAATCCAACACCCTAAGAGACAAACCAAAATCTCTAGAGTGTCCAGGAGAGTGTGGCGCCATCGCAAAAAATCGTTAATCAATGCCTATGGTAAATTCAAATTCAACCAGAGGATGAATGATAAGATTTTTATGAATCATGTTACCAATAATAACAACCTGAGTCAAATCATATATATGATAAACAATAATCAAAATAATTTGAGTTTTAAATGATAAATATATATCTAATAATTTTTTGTGAATCATAATACCCTTATAAAATTCTTCATATATATAGGAATTTTTATATACAGAGTAAAATAAGAAATTAACCATTTTAGAGTGGATGATAGGTGTTCCTTTCCCAATGTCATTGTCACAACCATCATCTAAAACAATGAGGAAATGAGAATTCTAGTTTTTCATGACATAATATGATCATGGAGTTTATCATGATCATTAAACCCTCATATTTTGTAAAATGTTATCACAATTCCCAAACTTCTTGTATTTAAAACTGTAATGTGAGGGTGGTGAATTCTGTGAAAATTTATCTCTATTCGTATCATTATATTACTTATTCACACTATTTTGAAATCAATTTTACAATAAAATTTCCTTGAATATTAAAAACATTTAAAATTCCAATTAATACAATTTCCACCGTGCATCTTCCAACACGTTGTTTGAGTTTTATGAGTTTCTCACGGAATCTCTCAACTCATGTTACTCGGGGAATAAAAGGGGGGAATATTAACTCAATGTACAAGAATGGGAAATAGTATAATTTGTATACTCAAGGAATTTCAGGTAGTGTAGAGTATTATATCAACTCATTGTAATATATGTGATAGACATTAGGGTTGTATAGTTCACCACCCAAAATTCTCCCCCCAGGCCTGAAATATCCGTCATATGGACCAACTGACCTGAATGGATAGCCACATTTTATTTCTGAAATATGTAAGGATTAATAGAGTTTTATATATATGTAATTATTCATTTCATTTTCCAAGTTGGGATTTCTTAATTGGTTATTCTTTATAGGGCCTTCATTGTAGTAGCATCGTGATGTGTCATCTAAATAGAGGATTTCTACACAGGGTCATCCACATAGGGGACTCTAAAAGGATTGTCCATATAAGGGATTTGAAAATGATATTCCTAAATGGTGATTTTAAAATGATCTTCTAAAATGGATTAGAACATGGATTTATCAAATGGAAATCTATATATGGGGTTCAAAAAGGATCTTCCACAAAGGGCCTTGACAAAACATCATCTGCATAGGGAATCACGAAGTGATTTATTCTTTATACGGGAGACCATAAAAATAATCATTACATAAAAATTGATCATTTTTTCCATATAATTTTAAAGATTCATGATTTTGATTAGTTTTAAATTATAGAGGTCCATAATGGGATTTCTTTTGAAAATCCTTCTCCATTTTGGAATTAATAAATTTCACCTATTTAATTCAAAGAGAGTGTGTGATAACTGATATTCTCAGCACAACCTACACTTATATTACACTCTTTTGTAAATGATTTACCACATATTCCTGAAATTTGTTTTGATATATATAGTAAACATTTATTAGTCACATTCTTAAATTATTTTCATTCATCGAAAATGGTTTTTACATTGGTATTAGAAAAGAGTAAGGCCATGAAAGAGAATCAAATAAGATTCTTGAATATGGAATTCTACATAGGTTCAACCTAATGTGGCTTTGTATATTAATATCACTCATAATGTGGGTTCATCAAATTAAACCATTGACCGGAATATACTTTAGATTTTTGGCTACTGAAATCCACCACCTCATACTGCAAACGAATTTGCATTGTAGGATTATTATTTCACAAAATGTGTGAAATGATATGTGGTCTAAGAAATGTTCTATATAGAAAGATAAATGTTTTATATGGTATTTTAAACCTTTTCAATTATATTTAGAGAAAAAATTTAACCCACCATTGTATGGACATAATGGTTTATTCATTAGTCTATTTGGGCCCTGCAAGCAGTTAAATTGACATTGGATGACAAAACTTTAAACTTGAACTTCATTTTTTCAAATATAGTCCCATATAGGGAAGTTTAGTGGTTTTATGCTTCATGTACCTATGTAAGTATATTGAATGTGTCCTTGATTCATGCTACTATGTTTTTAATTTTTCTTTCGTCAAACTACACACATGGACCCCAAGTAAATTATGTTCTGTGTGCTCCAGTATAAAGTTTCACCATGCCCCTATATTGCATAACATTTTTGATAAATATTCATCAATAAAATACTGATACATATTTTTTTCACATTGGAATCCAATATTATTCTTCTTTTTCCCATGTATACGAACTTCTAAACATACATGAAAAGTTGTTTCTATGTGAGTATAGTATGACGTATCATTTGAAAAAGTGATTGGCAAAACTTTTTTTTTAATATCAAAATAATTTGTTTATAAATTAAAAAAATATTCAATAACACTAATGATATAAAACAATAATATAACATTATATGATAAATATTAGATTATTTTTGTTAATGAATTTTATGACAACATGAAAACACATACTAATTAAAGTATATTTTTAAATAAAAATTTATTACATTTAATGGATACATACTTAATATGATTTAATATTTATACAGAATATTATTTCTCAAATAAAAAATAGTTGTGTTAATAAATTAAATTTACCACAATTAAATTAATATTATGATAATGCATATTGTTAGAATATTTAAATTAGAAACTGCTATGAAAAAATATAACAAAACATAGCGATCAGAATAGACATTTATCAATTAATGTTATTGACAATATATTTTATATTTTCCATACAAACCACAATATATAAATTTTTTGATTTGAATATGTTATATTTTTTATAATTAATTTTTATATAATTCAAAATATAACTTTTAATGATATTTTGTTTAATTTTAAGAAATAACGTGTTTTAATATAAACACTGTAAAATATAGGTTTTACAAAAATATTTATGTTTAGAAAAATATCATGAATTTATTATTAAATAAAAACTTATAAAATATTTTTCAAGATAAAATATGTATTTTGGGAGTAAATTAATACATTATAATATTCTATTAATTTTTTTTAAAATAGTATTTTAAAATTTTAATTACATAATTAATACATGAAAATATTATTGTATTTTCTTTTAAATTGAATTTATTTTTGTAAAATGTAGTTTTTTAAGGACATATAAATTTTTTCTATTTTTAATTAATGATTATTATAATGAAAATTAAATTCATTGGAAATATTTTCTAGAAAAAAATTCTAAAAACACATGTTATCTAAATGTAGTTTTTACATCATTCATTTGATAATGTAAAAAATGATTTTTTGGAAAAATTATATTTTATAAAATATAATAGATTTCATATACCTATTTTGTGGGACTAAATTATGTAATAATTACAATTTAATTTCTATTTATTAAATTTATATTACTTCAGAAAAAATTAGTAACCATAGTAAAATAATGAATAGTAAAAGTGAATGTTTATTGTGTGAAAGACATAAAATGAAATTTCATCCATGTGTAAAAATTATTTGTTAAGTTATTATCAATATTAACTGAAAAACATGATAATCTTCTATACTTGAGTCTTCTTGACATGTGAAATCATTATATTATGATAAAAATTAATAAAAATACAATTCTCAACATTTATAATAGTGGCCTCTCACCACCATTTCTAGGACACTCACAAATAATAGTTTCTAATAGAATTTTTTTAACACCCCATGATTTCATAGTACATTATCTCATTAATGTAATTCAATAGCTTGTGCTACACGCAACACCAATTTCGAGCGCACCAAAAAAAATTTATCATACCGTTCAAAAACTGGTTATGAGTAGTATTAAATTCATTTAGAATCATATACACTCTATATAATTTTAACATCCATATTATGTGTTTCAAAGACATAATATAAGTACAAATTCATTTTTTTTGGAAAAAATAAGTATTTTTAAAAATTACGCAATTTAACCCCTTTTAATGGAAAAAACATTTGAAAACCAATATTTGAAAGTTTTTATAATAACTTTAATGAAAATAAATTCTTATTTAGAATAGGGACATAAAAATTTAGTTTGGATAAATTTTTGATACTTTTCTGATAACATTCATATTTTGATTCTCTGTTTTAATTAAAAACAAACATTTTAATCAAAATAATTTATAGTGATAAATTATGCATTTCAATTGTTTGGAAGTATAATTATATTATATTTTATTCATTTAATACAATTTAGGTCATTAAAATTAATTTTACAATTACATTTTACATAAACACATGTCAGTCTTTTGATAGTTATTACTTTTTAAAATACCATCTTTTTTGTATTGACAGTGGGAATTAATTTTAAATTAATAAATTCTACTTATATGTTTCAAATTTCAAAAAATAGAAATCATTTTTTAATTCAGAATATGAAAGTTATCTTAGCGTAATGTTTTGTTCTTTTTCTGAAAACCTTCAATTTTTGATGAATAGTGAAAAATTCACTTCGTTATTGGTTAAAACTGACTTTTAATTTAAATTTTTATTTAAATTTATTTTAGGTCGAAATAGATACATAATACACATATATGTTAAATTTAATTAATTGGAGTCATTTTATAATAAATATAGATATTTAAAATTTTTATTGAACTTTTTACAATCTTTTACCCACCTCGTAGAAACATTTGTAAATTTGAAGAAAACATAACTTTACCACTTCATTGTGTTGAATTTAAAAAATCTCAGAGCCATGGTTAATATCAGTAAGTAAAATTTGGTTCAATAAGATGAAAATATTTTTTGTTCAATTATAACTTTTGACTTTTATTTACCAGGTTTAAAAGAAAATAAGGTAATTAAGGGTTAAAATGATATCATAATTACCCTAAAACAAGTCTTAATTATATTGGATAATTATAAATCAACCAAAAAACATTATGAATAAAATATGATCCTATTTGGTCCACTTGGATTATATTATAACATTTATTATTATATTATTTAAAGAAAAGTTAAATGTGTTAAATTCAATGTTTAATAACTAAACCATTTTTAAGATATTGTTATAAAAAATAAAAATTAGAATAAAAATATTTATTATAAAGAGAGAAATATTAATTAAATAATGGTTTTTTATTTATAATTTTTATACATTGAATAATTTAATTTATTTATGACGCAATAATGTTGTCGTAATTACCTTATAAATTAAATATTAAAATAATTGATATTATAAATATACAAATAAATGTAAATTGAGACTTTTAATGAATTAGACTAATTTTATTGTTTTTTATGACCTGATAGGTTTGGTCAAATAAATTTTATTCTAAGTGATAGAGTTTTTATGGCTTTAAAGAAATCAAATACTAAATAGTGTGATAATTGACATAATTGAGTTTTTTTTAAATATTATATTATTAATTAATATAATATTTATAAAAAAATTTGGTTTGGCCAAAAGACTTATATAATAATATATATGACATTAATTAATATCATGGGGTTCTATTGGCATTTTATAGTATGTTTATTAACAAAATAATTTAAAAATACGAAGAGACATGGTAAATGTCAAGCTATTTAACTAAGAGTTAAATCTAAAACATAAGATTTATATGATGACATAAAACTATCTAAAACCTATTGGATGTGAGGTATTATCCCATACACTAATTACCATTTAAATAATTCGTTTTGGATCCATTAGAAAATGAATAATATTTTATTATAAAATAATATTTCAAGCTTTTCCTTATGTGACCCTCACCTCTCTTATAAAAGGGTACTTCCCCATCTCTTAATTTCACACCTCCAAATCCATTTGGATCGGCCAAAACATACCCAAATAACCTTCCGACTTCCTTACCTTAATCCTAGAGTCCTTACATTGGTTAGAAAGCCAACAAAAATAACCGTTTTCATCAAATCAAAAGGAAGAACCTGAATAAGAGGTATATATTTCATCACCTCTTTCAAGTTCTTATCTTCTTCCACGTCCTCTTTATTTATTGAGTCCATTATAAAATAATAACTCCAGTATATTATATACACTTTTATGTTATTATAAAAATTGTACAAACATTTTCATTACACTATCCATCCTATAAATGACAAAGTCACCATACGTGTATACGTACGAATTACCGTCTCCACACCGTGGGGTATTTTGTTATTCAAACACATCATTATTTGTATGGGTACAGTAATGAGTATAACTGATGTAAATAATAAATATAACATTTTAATTATTCATTAAATAAGATATACCATCCAATTACATATTATTTATCATCAGTATAATGATATTGTCGTTTGTGCGTACGTACGTATTATCGTCTCCATGACACGATGAGATTCATTTCCACGTTCACCATTCAACGACGACTATAAAAACATATATCATTAATTATTATGTAATATAATACATAATAATTATTCTGTATATATATACACATATGTACTTACATATATCTTATTCACTTAGTTACGTTCAATATGATATGAAAACAGAAACATCGTTAATGCGTACGTACGGCCTACCGTCTCCATAAACGGTGTTTTCCATTTCATATATATGTCTATTATACATATTTATATTATAAATATATATGATATATAAATAATATTTTATATTCTATATGTATTCAAATCATGATCTATGTAATAGAATCAAGAGTAACAAGGTAAAACACGTACGATAAAGAAAGTTATTTTTACCCAAAATGTTAGTTTAACATATAGATTATTATTAAATGGGTAGTATAAAGTCATAAATGAATCATGAATGATATCATAATTATTAATACGGTTCTGGTATTATTTAATGGCATACTAATGTCTTTATACATGAGGTTAAACATACCCTTTACTAATGGAAGGAAAAAGTTAAGGGTTAATTTCATAATCTCTTATTATCTGAGATTATTTTTACGTAAGTATCTAATGGGACATATTTATTATCTATGTCCATGTTTAACAAAAGAGATTTCAAAGGGATTATTTTAAGGGACTTTTTTACTAAAAAAACATTTTCATTGTTTTAAATATTTATTCTACTAAATAATTTTCATTAATGTCCATGTTTTCACAATAATTTTTATGGATTTATTTATATATACATGAATGTTTTTTAAATGTTAATTCCCATCCAAAGTTTCAAAGTGGTATAGGATAATTTGGTTCAAAACTATATTTAAATGTCTTCTTTTATAAATTTTATGACTTCGAAATGTTTTTATAAAAAATGATATTTCTCTCAAAGATTTTTACAAATCATTTTTATCTATGTCAACATACTTTGATGGAATTTTAAACATGTTTGAAGTTGAATTATTATGATAAAAATATTCCATAATTTATTGATGGTTTTGTGATATGTTTGACTGTGTATTTGTCATTTTTATACCATTCATGGTTTATGGATAAATTATTTTCATTTCATATGAAAATATTAATACAAATGTTTATGTTATGTTTATTCATTTTCATATGAGGAATGCGCTGTACTTAGTAAGTGATGTTTGGAGCCCGAAATAGATCCTCGATGCATGGGTTGGTCTCACGAGACAAACTACTGTCTTGGCAAAAAGCCTTGAACAAATATTATTTTGAGTCTTAGCACAAGGCCTTGTCTATGTGGTTATGAAGTCGGGTATTATGTATTCCATTAGTATAAAAGTGGCTATTGATATTGCATGTGATTATTCGACCAGTAGAATATATATGTGAACATGTAAATAGAACTATTTTTTTTATCCTTTAAATATTATAATAATGTTTAAGTTAAAAATTATTTTGAATTAGTCTTATAAATTGCCTTAAATGTTTATTCTTATTTATGAATGTTTCCGCTATATTGTTATCCTTACTGAGCATCTGAGCGCACCCATTTATATGTTTTATTTTCCCAGGATTCTAAGAATGTTATTATGATTGATAAGAAGAGAAAAGCCGAGGGATTAATGGTGTTCTCAATAGATCATTGATGTCATGTTTTTTTCTACTGTGTAATGTAACGTTCATGTATATAATCTATTTTTCAAACTAATAAAATGATCAGTTGTTCTGGACTTCATTACTTGTAATCATGCCAATGTGTTAAAATAATGCACTGACTATAGCTAACTTGGGTCGGGGCATTACAAAATTAATTTTTTATCCCACTATAATCGTGATCTAGTTACTATAGTATTTATTAAAACACATTTAGAATAAGCCAACCATTTTCAAAGAGTCCTCAAAGTTAAATCCTAGACCGTCCACATGGAAACTATTTTAACCAAATTCTAGTATTTTAAAATTTAAATTATCCAAAATTAATTTTATTATTTAAATATAATAACAATTTTAATTTCTCATTAAATATTTTATTATTCTATTGGAATAGCTATTATAAATATTTACTCCTTTCCATTAAAAAAAATGAAATAGTCTTTAATGAGTGTGATGTCTACCACAACCACAAATTAATGTTTCTAAAATTTCTTCTAGAATATTTTTTATTTACAACATTCGGTTAAAATATAATTAAAACTATAAAATATTTAAATAATATACTTATGACTCTCATATTTCTATAATTTAAAAATTAACCCACATTAATAACCATACTCATTCATTAATTTTGGTATGTTTATTTTTGGGTAATCCTAACCACCTAGATGAAAAATGTCGTAGAATAATATCAGCGGTGAATATGAGATAAATATTATAGACAATAAAAGAAATAAATAAATGAAAAATAATTTTATTTCGATTTTAGAAAATTAAAAATAATAAAAACATAGTAGTTAATATAACACTATATTTTTTAAAAACACTAAAACATTACATTACAAATTTCATATACAATAATCTCAAACCAAAATGAAATAGAATAAAATTATGGACACATTAATAACTAAAAATAGTAATTTTTTGTAATTTTTTTAATTAGGGAATGATAAAAATTTTAGATCATAGATTCAAAAACCACTATTATGAAAATTCATATAATCTATATACATTACAATAGCCATAAAATAAAAATAGAGAATAAATAACTAATATATATATATATATAGAAACATTCTAACTAAATTTTATAAATGATTATATATAATAATACGGTTCTAAAATATGTAACATGAGTAGAATTATATTTATATTAGAGATTCAAGCTCATTATTGGGATTTGGGATAAAAGGTAGGGTTTTTTTCTCAAATTTAATTACATGAAAAAATGTCATATTTTGAACCATCTATATTTTATATTGTGTTATTTTTTACTAGTTATTATATTTTATCATATTAATGTAATTATTATGGATTTATTATTTTAATATTGTTATTTATTTGAATATAAATCATACAAAATATACTAAAAATATAAGTGTTTTTTGTTTACTAGATACCCATTATTGAGTTATAATATGTATTTCTAAATTTACATCTTTAATACTTGTTTTCATCGAACGTAAAATTTTACATCATGTTATATTCCTTTTATCTATGGTTAAAATATAAAGTTAGGATTGAAATATCTTTTCTTATTAACTTTATTCTCCATTAAATAAAATTATTTCTCATAATAATTCACATCCATATTATTTATGGTTTTACATCCATGTCTATAAATTATAATTATACCATTTGTTAGAATTAAATTTTTGTAAAATGAATATGTAATTTAAAATATAAACATCATATATCGATTATCCTTTTTTAAAATGGATTTATTTACTATTTTTTAACTGGACATTCAATATAGGTATTTAAAGATATTAAAATATGTTTCCTACCCTTTGGAAGAATAAATGGATGTGCCCCCAACTCAAAATTTCATTTGGATATCAACTATGTATATCAAGGATATATTACTGATGTTTTTCTTAAATTGAACTATTCATAATGTTTTAGATAGTCATTTTAAAAATATTATTTCTTTTTCACTGTTGCATTTTACTAATAATTTATTTCTAAAAAAGTATATGTATTCATAACATTCTCACATAATAATTTTTAAACCCTAATATGTCACGACCCGTCCTCGGGGCCCGTGCCGTGACTACCCCAAGCCCGCCTTCCATAGGCCAGGGGCTGGCGACTAGCACCAAAGGCGTAAATCCCGATAACTGGGAAGGCATTGCCTTTTTAAAAGTAACAAAACACCACAGAGTACAAGCGGAAGTAAAACAATAAGTACAAAAAGAAGTGCTGAAAAGTAAATGGGCCAGAATACAAACCCAAAAGAAAGTACAACTACAACTGAACAAAGTACAACAGAAAAAGAAAACAGCTGGAGGGACGGAAGCGGCTCCTGGGTCGTCCTCCTCGGATCCTACCTGAAGGGTAGGTACAGATGGCGCAGCTCCTAGATCGTCCACCACGAATCCTACCTGAAGGGTAGGTACAGATAGCCTCCACAGTGCTCTCGTCCGTCAACCTCCTTCGAGTGTCGTCTCGCCGTGAAGTCCACCTCCGGACACTGACTTGTCGTGTAGTCCACCTCCGGGTACCGTCCAGTCCTCGAACACTCGGCCTCCGTCAGCACTTCCTGTCGTCTGCAACCAACACAACGAGGTGCGGGCATAGCCCGTGAAGGGGTGAGTATAACGATACTCAGTAGGGACCCCGAGACCCTCAAGGTCTCACTAAATCCAACAAGGATAACCACAAGAAGATCTCAACAGATAAACTCTACTTAGGTATATGCCCATACATATACCTAAGTTTTCAAGTAACCCATCTCAATCATGAGGAAACACAAGGATCATGAGATCAACGGATAACCACTACCCAGGTATATGCCCATACATATACCTAAGTTATCAAGTAACCCATCTAAATCATGAGGAAACACAAAGGTCAAAAGTCTCAGCTCAAACCAGGATTTTCATTATCGAAACCGTAACTACTGAAGAGCTCCGTCTCTAGAGTGTACAGTGGTCCTGTCACGACTCCGAGGTACTGCTCACTAACCTAAGACTGCTGAGGTACTCCTCCTGTCGAGTACCGCGGGCTATCCACCCAAACACAGTAGTGCTTCCCGCCGAGGTATGTCACCCAAACACAGTAGTGCACACCCCCTAGTAGCCTGCAGAGGTACTCTCCGGACGAGTACCGCGGGTCTGCACTATCACACAGGTAGTGCTCCGTCCGCCAATGGTCTGCACCCAAACAAAGTAGTGCTCCGTCCACTGGGCTAGTCGACTCACTCCAAGTCGAGTCGGTCAAGCAGTCGTCAGGTCTCAGTCGGCTACACGGTCTTCGTACTCCGCACGCTCGTCTCTGGGAGGGTCCGCTGCACGAGCTGCAAGTCGATACTCCAAGTATCTCAAGGTCCCACGAAGAAGTATCTCAAAGGACCACCTCGTCACAGGGGTCTCAACGCAACAGACGGCGCGTCGATCGGACGTCCGGTCTATGAGTTATTAGCCTTTTCGTCCTAGGGGCCCGGTTGGTTTCGTGAGCGAACCAAACCCATCCGTATCTCAACTATACCCCGATCTCTCATAGGGTATACTCATAGGGACCGTTTCTCAACGTGATCGTCAACGCCGCTGACGGTTCGTCAAACGGACGTCCTGTCTGAAAGTTATCAGTTTTTCCGTTCCAGGGGCCCGATTGGATTTCGGGTGCGATCCAACCCGGCCACTACCAACTGTATCCAAAACTCGGGTGAAGGATGCCAAAAGTTCCGTATCGTCAACAGGAACTCAACGCAACAGACGACGCGTCAATCGGACGCCCGGTTTGAGAGTTATTGGCTTTTTCGTCCTAGGGGCCCGGTTGGTTTTTTAAGGCAAAACCAACCCGACCGTACTCCACCTGCGCCCAAACCCCGGGCGGAGTGAGCCAAAAGATCCGTCTCACTAAGAGGAAACTAACAAAGCTGACGGTACGTCAATCGGACGTCCGTAGCTCAAGATATGAGCGTTTCCGCTCCGAGGGCCCGATTGGTTTCGTGTACGAACCAACCCGGCCGAACCCAAAGTATTCCGAAACTTTGAGTGCGATAAACCGAAACGTCCGACTCGCTCCAAAGATTGCGTTGCCGCAGACGGCGAGTCGTTTGGAGGCCCGTAGCTCAAGTTACGGGCGTTTGAACGAAAGTTGTCCGAAGAAGGGGGGTCCGGGCCCGGGCCGACCCCCCCTGGTTGGCCCGAACTGGGTCGGGCCCGACCTGGTTGGCCCGGCCCGGCCCGGCCAGGGCTGGTCCGGCTCGGCTCGGCCGAGCGGCCGAGCGGCCGAGCGGCCGAGCGGCCGACGCGGGGGAAAGCCGCCGCCACGCGTGACACCCGCCACGGCACCCGCGGGGTGTCGGCCAGACAGCCGGACGTGCCGCGTGACAACCCCGCGACACCCGCGGGGTGCCGCCCAGGACACTCGCGGGGTGCCGCGTGACAACCCCGCGGCACCCGCGGCACCCGCGGGGTGCCGCCGCCTCCGGCCGCCGGCGCCGCCACCGGCTTCCGCGGGCCGCCGGAGTCGCTCCGGTGGCCCGTTTTCCTTCCCGTCTGCGCCGTTGTTCCTCCCGGGTTCCGTTCTTTACTGCGGGATCATCAAACATCCGTTGCGGCACGTTCCGCCGTTTCCCATCAAATCCGCACAAGAACGAAGAATGGCGTAGGGTTGTCGGGCCATGTTCGTTTGGCCCGCACCCTCCGCGTTAGATGTAAACAATGGGAGAAATTAAAGTTCAACACATGAACGCATATCCGAAACAATTTTTAATGAAATAAAATTGTTTCATAAAAACGGGTTCCTTATTTGAACGGAAACAACAATTTTAATAATTTTAAAAATTGTTCACAAATCCAGTTCTTTAACTTTTTAAAGAAACAATTACGGGAATATAAAAAAAGGGGGTAATTCCCAAAAATAAATCCCTACCTCGCCGTCGTTGTCGGATGCGAGGTCGTCGCGGGATTGACCGTCGCGGAAGGAGGTGATCGTCACACCGCGGAAGGGCGTCGCGTCGACGATCTCCGAGGACCAAGAACATACGGATTTAATTAATAATAATTAAATCCATGTTGTTGTTGAAATCCAAAAAGAAAATAAAAAGGAGCGCAACCCCCTACCTTGGTTGTTGTCGATCGAAGGTTGTCGCGAGGTTGGATCGTCGCAGAAGAAGCGTCGCGAAGGGAGATCCGTTGGCGTCGCGGTACAAGGCTTCGCGTCCTCGATCTCCGCAGGTTTGGCATTCTTCACGTTCTTCGCGTTCTTCGCCGAAGAAGAACGCTTTCCTCCAAATCCTCTCCACACCACAAGTTTCAACCCAAAATAAAATAAGCTTATGCCTTATTTTATTTACACAACTAAACATTTGAATTTCAAAAGATAAGAAATGAACCATTAATTCATAGAATTAATTCAACGAAAGAAACAACTCATTTAATTTATGAAATAAACCGCCCAATTAAATGGTCTGTTAAGAATTTAAGAAAAGGTGTCAGTTGACTTTCATAAAGACGGGTTTTCACGGGTGCATTACTTAGCGGAAAGAAACAGCGGGGCTCGTGCGGGCACCACCTCACAAATATTCTACCAAGAGGGTAAGATATTTCTGGATAGTACCCTATCAGGTTCAACTCAGTTTAAGCCGCTTTTAAGTGGCTTCAAGTGGTTTCCAAGTGGCTTAAGTGAAATAAAATAAAGTTGTCGTAAAATTATTTTATTTCTTAACTTTAAGCCCGAAAATTAAAAACCACACCCGAGCAAACAAAACTCCGGAAGAGGCGTTTCTAAGCAAATACCGGCGCTGCGATTCCATCGGTGCCCTCAGAATTCGATTCCGAGCACCAGTTCAAAAGTTAGAAAAACCCGCTCGTCCGTTCACTAAACGTACCCGAGCCAAACTTCGGAAATTGATTCTGGGCACACCGGGCCTCGGAATCAGGCGCCGTCAGAAACTGCGTTCTTGTAAAATTCCAAAGAAAATTAAGAAAAAAAATTTCCTTGGAATTTACGGGTATTTACATAATATATATTTAATTAATAAATTATTGAATATTGTTTTAAAAAAGTGTTATTTTTAATAAAAATAATTTCAAAATTTTGAAGCCATGATGAATTTTATAATGATTTATTACATTATTTCCTTTCATAATATTGAATTCTAAAATTCCTTCTATATAATTTCTAAAGAGGGAACCTTATAAGAATATTTTTTTATTTTCCTTGGATTATCAATAACAACAAAGATAATATCATTTTATAAGAAAATTTGTTTACTACCTTATCTAATGGCCATATTTTCTCATATTTTATTGTTCACAAACATAATTATTAATTTTATTATGAAATTAATTTTGGGATTTTAGGTTTTGTGGTATCATCAATTTTCATTATCGATGTAAATTTTGGAGAAACAATTTTAAATAAAAAATTAAACAAATCATTTATTTTCCAGGGTTTATTACGATATGATTAATTATTATTTTTATTATGTCACAAATATATTCAATGGATTGATGTGTGGGGTAATATTTTATAGTTTACTAGTCTATTAATACAGAACTATTACTTCTTTTTAGATGCCAAATCATTACATTACACTAATACATGCCTAACACATTTAATAGATTAGCGCATTTGGAGACTTTGGAACACAAAAAACTTTTCCATATGTGGGATATATCATTTCTTTCTATGGTCATCATAACATGAAAAATTCTTATAAATATCATTAATAATACATTTCCTCCTCTCCTAGGTAAAGGATGCATACTAAATGGTGAGCTCAGATTCTCTTTAAGGGTAATCAAGGAATATTCTCTAGAATAAAATTAACACAAGGATTTGATAGAATGATAGTAACACATGAATCCAATAACATAAATATCAATGATCATAATATTGAGTCATTGAATAAATAATATAAGTTCATTGGACATGGATCATAATTAATTCCATTCAAATGATGCATGAGTTCATAGATCTGGTATAAGACAAATATTTTTTTCATACACAAAGGCATAGAAAATATTATGTATAATAAACCCAACATGGTATTAATAACATGTTCAGTTTGAGATAAACACATATGTAAATACTTTATTCATTATTAGACCTCTTGTATTCCCTTTTGAATTATTTTGACAACATTATGTGTACCATTTGTGATCATATAAAATTAATAATTACACAATTCATTAGAGAGAGATATAGGTCCCACCCATAACATAATGAAAACAATATTATTTTTGAGAAAATATCATAAATAAGTAATAATATCATAATCCATGAAATAAAATAGGTTTTAAAAAAATTTATCATATAATTAACTATAGAGAATATACATGTTTCATACTCATTTAATCATTTAATCATATCATAACCAATATAGAATAAGTGGTTATATAAAAAATTTATAATGGTATAACACATGGGAGAGTGACTGGTTTCATAAACATCATGGAATTATATAAATATCCCAATCAGAGAAATAATAGGAATTTCTACCCTAGATAATTTCCCCTATAATGTATTGGTAACATCAATAGATTTAATTGTATAAGGAAATGGAATATGATCAATCATTTTAACCATTTATTTATTATGAGGTCTTTTCCAAAATTAGTATCACTATATTTTAAAAAATTAAACAAAATTTGTTATAAATAAACATTCAAAACAATCATGTATGTTACAAAGAAAATAGTAGTAATGAAAATGAGAATATTCTTTTAGGTCTTAAAAGTTAAAACAAATATTCATTTCACATTAGAGTTAAAATAAATATTTTAAATGTTTGGAAAATTATATGAATATTACATTTTTTTTGTAAAATATAAAAAATATTTTAAAATTACATTTAAAGATCAAGGGATAATATTAATTTTTTTTGATGACACAATTTTGGAAGAAAATAGAGTTTTGACCAAAGATATATATATATATATATATATTTGGATTTTCATAAAAACTTTTTCATAATAATTTTATGAATAAAAGAGTGATAAAATGGTAATAATAAATCCATGAATAAGTAGATTATATGAAAATTCATTAGTTCCTTACTAGATATATCCAAATATTTTTTTCATCTGACACATAATCATAAATAATCATGGTAAATGATGAGATTATAATAAAAAATAATTATTACTTTTATTACATAGAATAATAAGCCCTAGGAAGGAATAAAATTAAATGAAACATAAAATATAAAGATGGAAAATAAATTAATGATATTACATTTCTATTCTATTTTAAATACACATTGTAATGTATGATAGGTATATGACATAACATTGGTCTTAATGGTGGCTTGTGGAGAAAAAACTATCATACCTTATCTCTAATCATCTTTTTCAAACAATAATTCCTCCTATATAATAAAAATTATTTTATTAAAAATATGTTAAATTATCACATATATATCACACAAAAAATTATTTACACATGATCTTTCATTTTCAGTTTAATAAAAGTTTTTATATCATGTTTCAGGCAATATCTACTTTCCTTTTTTATCTATGCCTTGATTTTTTTGGACCTTATAATTTTACAATTTCATAAAAAAATCCCATATTTTAGTCATGATATAATTATAATATATATAAATTAAACATATATTCAATTTAATCAATAAAATTTAGTTATTGAAAATGAAATACATCATTAATTGATACCGTAGGAATTTTGTATGCATGAACATTGTTTACATTTTCTTTTCTAATTGAATAAATGAAAGTTTAAATATTTATTGTCCTAAAATAATTATTTTTATGTCATATATATCTCATATATTCATTTAAAACATCCTTATCATCATCAACATAATGCATGGATGAATAACCTCATTTCGTGAGATGGTAATCCACTGTAAACACGAGTGTCCTTATCATACTCCCACAAAAAAGGGTATTATTTCATATGTGACATAGAAATTATATAATGATAATAATTCAAAAAATATATTATATAAATAATTAATCAATTATTATTTCTATCCTGGAGATTTTTTGAATGAAAAATTAATGACATTATTTCGTGAGGCAATAGTCCACCATATATAGGAATTATGTTTTAAAAAAATATTTGATGAAAGTGTGTATGGTTGTATGTAACTAACATAACATAAAAACATATAAATTTATATATAAATGTGTTGCTATTATATAATAATTTTATAATATTAATTTCTGTTGTTTTCTAATGAATTAAAACAAAAATGATTGTTGATGAACTTTACATATTCTTCACCTATCCTCATTAGATTAGCACAAAAAGACATAATCAATTTTCTTTTAAAATAATACTTGTAGAATGAGACTAGTTATTTTATTAATGAATATTGGAAGTTATTGGAAGAGACAAAATGATTTTATGGTTTGAATAATTGAGTATAGGGGTCAACTTTTAGATGTGAGGAGAGTGGCACGCATTAAATGTTTTGAAAATGATAATTGTACTGAAATTTTCATTGTTGAAAGATCCAATAATGGACCATTATTGATCCTAGAAGATAAAAATTCTATAAATGGCCATATAAGAAATCGTTTTTTTAATTTGAAAATGTTCTAAAGAATGAAATGTTATTATATAGAAAATCAATACCAACATTATATTAAAGATTTAATATTGATTAATGAATATATAATGGAACTTATTTCATTTATAGAAAATTAAAATTTTAATTTAAAAATATATATAAATAATAATTAATGGTTGTTTTGAATTAAAATTTAGTATTTTTTACTACTCATTAAAAATGAATCCTTTTGGAAAAAATCCCAATAATTTACCCAAGAAAAGTTTTAAATTAAAAATTCAAACATGGAGTTTATTTTCTGAAATTATTTTTTTATGTTTTAAAAAATATATTTATTATTTTTCACAAAAATAATAAAATAAAATGAAACTTTATTGAGAAAATTTTATTTTCCAATAAAATAAAGACTTTTCTTAGAAAAAATAATTATTTTTTAGTCAATATATTTTCATTATAAAAATACATTAGAAATAATATTTAAATAATATTTATGAATATACATTTCACTACGTTTAATTCCAATGTTATAATAGTCCTATCTAAATTGGTATAAAAAAAATAACATGGTTTTGATAAAACATGGAGTCAATTATAACCATATACAATCTATTATTCCATGTACTTCAAGATAAAAATGGTGCTTCCTATAATGAATAATATAAAAACTATGTATTCATAAAATTATGGGGTGTTATATTATGAACCTCTTAATGAGAAATTTTATCTTAAAATTCAACACTATGATATAATAAAATATTTATTAATATAATATATAAAACCACATGTACCCACATAGATTCATCTATATAGTGGTTTGGCCATAAAATATTGACTAGGTGAGTGGTCATATTTTTTACAAATTTCACTATATGATCTAGAATCTACACAAGTTGTTCCACATATCAAATATCACTGTCTTTCGGTATGACCTATGAGTTCATTACATGTAAAGGTTTTGGTATAAACTTCATTAGAAGATACACATTGAAAATGTTGTATACTTCAGAGACGTTTTTTGGAAACACCTAACAGAATGTTATGGACCTGATACTATCCTAAATTTTAAAGGGAGAATATACCCAGGGATAATTTTCCATTTCAACGTGATTCTCACAACCTTATTACATGGATAAATACTATGAAACACTTCGTAAAAAATTCTAAATTTAATATCACACTTTTGATTGATAGTCTAGTATTTCTACTGAATATTAGATTCGTTGATGTCTTGTCAAATGGATTTTATATTTACTTCCATTTTTGAGTTATTGCAGGTCCCAATATCTATCCAACATTACAATTATTCAATAATGTTATAGATCAACATTTCATTCCACAGAGGTCTTTATAAGGAGCCATCCAAATTATTAAGTGAGATATATTATTGAATAAAAATTCAATAGGAATGAGGTGTTGATCCCAATAGCATTTTAAATTCATAAAAAAAGATCCCAACATATCCTATAGTTTATGATTTGTTTTTCAGAATGACCATCGAAATGAGTTTGATACCAAGGTTTGAAACCCTACTCAATGTCAAGATTATGCTGAAAAATTCACCAAAACATTATGGAAACCCTCATATAATAACCAAGCTCATGAGAATGTTGTACTCTAAGAATCCTTTAATCATGATTAAATCATATCCTATAAATTTAATTCGGATTGAACTCAAATATAATATTAATGAAGTGTGATGGCCTGGAATGGAGGCTGACTACAACCCATATAAATTTATATCCATTAGATGTTATGGAGTTCCTGATGATTAAAACCAAATTTATGTTGTCCCACTTTAATTCTGGTTTATGAAATGGATGTATCACCCCCTTCGACTTATGTCTCTAATCATTAAATTTCTAGTATACCAAGGATCATGATTAAAACTATGTGATATATCTCTTCATTTAATCCCTATATAAATAATCCATCTAATACCTATACATCATCATAATTCCAAGATGAGTAGACAATGAAGAACAATTAGATTCAACAAAAAACTCCAAAATTATGTCTCTTTTGTATGGAACACATAAACAATTCATAAACCAAATCATTTTATCATGATATTGGTTAAACATATGGAAACATTATTCCTTCTTATAGACCTCCAAATCTAATTTTTTTCATCTTTAATCATAATTTCCATGAATTAATGAACATTCATATCAGAGAGGAATTATTTGTCTCCATCATTCACGATCTCTAGATCCATAATTTTAAAAATTATAAATGTTCTATCTTGTTTGATCCTCGTTTTGGATAATCTATCGTGATATTTATTGCTAAAAGCATCAACCACCTTGTTCTAATTCTTAATTTGGTTAGGTTATGACCATTTAAAATTTTAATCAGCTTCTATAAATATATTTTATTCATATTAAAATCTATCTATATTAATAAATATTTTAAACATTAATGAACAATATTTATGAACAACATTTATCCATAATGATAATTTATCCATATAGTTAATGAAAAAAATCCTTCAACTATCTTTAAGTCATGGGATAGTAAATTTTTTCTGAATCCCTAATTTTCTAAGTCATAAGATAAAATTGTTTATTTTATTTATGAATTGACTCAAATAGCTTCATGGATACATCCATATAGATTAATAACCCTTATCCACAACCACGTAATGAATTCACATGTACTCTAACTAATATCCGCATTAGTCTGCTCAAATTTCTATCTCATTTATATGTAGAGTTAATCAGGGATTTCTTCTAGGTTAACTAGTTGAGTGGATTATATAGTTGTAAGAAAACCCCCCTCAAACCAGTGGAATTATCCTAGTAAATCATGAAATATATGGATCATTTTCACAATGGTTCGATTGTACAAATATTCAATAGCCTGATACATATATAGATGTACCGATAAACACTCCCTTGAGATTATATGTCCCAGGAATGAAAACTTATGCTATAAAAATTCATTCATTTTATATTTAAATATTTTAAATTCTTAGTTAGGGTATTTAGGAGACATCTAAAGTGATATTCAGTCTCCCCCATCTGAACATTTTTAAATATCATCTATATGGGCTACCAAAAAAAAGGTAATATATAAAGATTCTATTAATTAAAACTATGAATATAGAAGTGGAAATAGTAAGGAATAATTTCATCACTATATATCCATTGTGTCCATTAAATGTTAGAAATGTGGTCTTGAATATATCATCCTTTTTGTCCCTCAATTGAATTTATTAACAATTTATGTCAATCTTGGAAATGTATTTGTCTATGTGATGTTGGTTAATAAAGTCATGAATATTGGGAAGAGGATACTAGTTCATTATTATGATCATTGTCAGATCTTGATAATGAATAAATCCTTCCATTCATGTATATTTCAATTTCAAAAAATGAAAGGGTGCACCCCATGGTGGTGCACATGGGAAATTGAATTCTTATACAAGATTTTCCTAGAGCGTATTCTTAAATTCCAGAAAGTAAAATGGGTTAATTGTATACAGAGTATTGGAAATTTTTGAGGCACTAGTTGGGAGATCAATTGTTAAGTGAACCTAAAATTCAACAAGAAGGATACATAATTATTCTAGAAAGACATCAGAATACTCCCACATTATAATCATATCATGGATGGTTAGATTCTCCCAAACCATATGAGATATAAGCCACTTCATAACAGGAATTACAACTAATAAAATAGATTTTATCCTTATTGGAAATTCATAATCACCATCATATTTATTAAAAATCATAATATGGTTCATAATATCAAAAGTGACATCTAACCCTCAAAAATAATTTTTCATTTATATTAATAATGTAAATCAATGCCTATGACTAAAAATTACCATTTTTAGGATTTTCAAAATGACCATTTTTCTTGGGAGGTAATCGAAACATCAATCTCATCACCACACTAGACTACAAAACAATTCAATCCAGATACTATATTAAAATTCTAAAAGACATCCAACATGAAAAATAATAGAGAATTAACCCACGAGACTTGTGTCAACTGAAAATGAATCTGAACATCACCATTAATTTCCCCTTTCAATGTAGCCAACCTTACCCACCATCATCAATTATATAAATTAACACTCCAATATGCTGGTGAAAAAACTAATGAAACTGAATGTTGCCAGTCCATAGCCATAAAACATCATGTTCATCCTCATATTCATCCTTCCACAAACACACAATCACCATCCATTAGAATTAAAAAACTATAGTTCATCATCATAATTTATATCATCCATCTCATTGAACAAAAAAATAAAGAAATCATCTCTAATAAACCTATTGGCCACCCAAGCATCACATTCCAATTCCCATAAGAACACGATTACCTGGCCGAACTAAGGAGTAAATATGGGACTCATGGTTAGGGTAGATTCAAGCAGCATAACCCCCACATAGAGTTGTTCCCTTCAACATGAAAAAAATGAAAACAAAAAATGCCAAACATTATGTACAAACTTGGTGATGCAGACTCCAACTAAAACTACTTATATGGATGTCTATCACAAAACATTGTTGAGACCAACATCACCAACGAATCAATAGAAATAGAATAAAAAACCCTTAGCCACTATGAAATAATGAAAAAAATACTATATTTAAACCTTATTATGAACATATAAGTTTATCCATAACTAGTAAAAAACTTGAACAATTAGAAAGGAATGCGAGAAAATACCCTAAATTGGTCTTCCTATTGAAACCCTAAGAAGATGAACCAACTCTAGTAATTATGATACATCCTTCATCTGCCAAAATACTTTCTCAAACCCTCATCATATCCCTTTCTCCAAATATAACTTGTAAATGTGATAAGTATTGATTTCATAACATTAAAATATATAGATAAGAAGAAAAATAGAGCAATATCATAGATCGTGTTGAGTTGATTAATAGAGAAAGAATATCCAAGATAGATCAGAACATAAAAAGAGATAAGATGAACCTAAGGGGAGTGGTATGGAGAAACCATCATCACTGGGGAATGCTAAAACCCAAGGAAACATGCCAATATATTGAGTGTATATAGGCTAGTGAGGCACCATCCCCAAAAATATTAATCAATGCCTACAATAACATCCAATTCAACCATATGGATTAAAGATATGATTTTATTGAAATATGTTCAAACAAAATCTATAGGTCATAAATCATATACTTGAGATATGATTATGCAACTAGTAGGGGTTTTCATTGATAATTATATATCTAATTGTTTTAGGGGAATTTGATTACCCTTATAAAATTTTTCGTATATGAAATAATATGTATATATAGAGTAAAACATAACATTATTAATTCTATAGTGGATGGTAGGTGTTTCTTTAACCATTTCAACATCACACCAATCATGAGAAATATTTATGGCATGATATTTAAAAAATTTCTTTAACTTATGAGGTTTCAATTTTTGATCACCATCATCAACCCTCATATTTTGGATCATGTTAGTAAAATTTCCAAACTACTTCCATTTGAAATAGTAATGTGTGGATGGTGAATATTGTCCTACATTCTCTCTATTTGTATTACTGGATAACTTATTCCAACCGATTCCATAAACAATTCCCATTTGAGCTTCCCATTCACATTTAAAACATTTACCATTCCCCTTAAAAAATTCATCCATTATTCTTCCTACACATTTACCATAATGGATTCCTCATACTCCATTCCCCATAGTTATATGATTTTCAAATGAATTAGTTTATTTCTTTTTAATAAATATCCATTGAATAATATTTGTTATTCTAAAAAAACCCTGATATTAATTCATAAATCATACCTCTATTTCAACCTTGATAGTACATCGAACAATTTATTTATAAATTATGACAAATTTTATTTAGAATTCCATTTGAATACATTCTTTTATTCCACTTAAGAAATGATCAACCTTAAACATATGTGGGATAATAATATGTGAATCATACATCACATGTATTATAAAATAGTTCTCATATGCACCAAATGATTTATAATCTATTTTTTAGATCAAGTAACTAATAAACTATATTAATATAGAGAATAAGAGGCAAAAAATATTGAAACATAAATACATGAAAAAATCCCAATTCACAATTTTTATTTCATATTGTCTCCTCTATTCATTTTAAATATTCCTCTATTGATCTTCTTCCCCATCAAAATAGTAGCTACAAAAAATTGCATCTTGATGAATATTAAAACTAGATAATGGAAAATATCTTTTTATTAGAGCTATTATGCTATTTTGAATCGAATGAATCAAATGAACATCCAAAAAATGGATCTGTCCTTAATATGGAATAATAAAAACATTATTCTCTCATTTTATCAATTTGCAGACCTTCTGGACTCTTGGATTATGTTAGGACCCGTCCCTGTGGGGCTGGTGCCCATCTCCCCATGACCACCATTAATAGGCAAGGGGATGGTGACTAGAATCTTATTGTCATATGACTAAATTGGAAGGCAGTGCCTATGTACATATAAATAGTCGCACATCTCCCAGAACACAAATTATAATTTGTAAAAACCATTTTGGAACAAATTCCTAAAAAATTATTTAACAAACAAACTATGTAAAATGAAATGTAAAGTGAATAAAAGTAATTTGGGCTGAAATACAAGACCTCCAAAAGAAACTGTCTATAAACAACAAATTCCAACCTGTATGAAAACATGATAGATATGGGGACTGATGTTCAAATCCATAAGAACACCTTGGAAAATCGTGAACTGGAAAATATTTTTCTGGTCATTGTCTTCCCTACACTCTATCAAAAGGACTCTCTAATGCACAAGACATGACACATGGGGATAAAGCCCATGCATGGGTGAGTATAATGATACTCCATTGTACACCCTATAAACTAAATTGAAATACAATATAAAGATACATTCATCTCGGAAAAATATATTTCAATAGTTAAAATAAAAAATAACTTATCCAGATATACATTAAAGATGAGTCGTTGTCTAGAGGTAAGTCATAACAGCCACAAATCTACACTAGTGATAGTCAGATGACTCCATGAAGCACTAATCCAGGAGCTCATACTCTTAAGTTTTATAGAATTGATGATGAACTCCTAATATGTACTATTCATCATAATCATCATTTGATAGATATTCACTAATAGAATTATGGATAGAATACGATATACTCGCTCAGAGAGAACCAAAACCATGAGTGGGAAGATCACGATACACTGATGAGGATCCCTTCGAGGTCTTTAGATTATACCAAGACTCATTTGGATACACCTTATATGTATAGGTCCAATGTACAATAGGATGGGACACATTGATAACCAGACTCTACTTAGGGAATAATAATGGATTGAGGATCCTACTCTTGTCCTCTTATAGGGGACTCCCATCTCTCTCCAGAAATTCCTGCTGAATGAGGTCATAATCTTATGGATAATATAATACATCAATAGAACAATGGGGGAACAAGAATGAGGAACAAACCCAAAGAAAATATGTCCATTATATAGTGTACAATGAGACTATCCAAGTAAAAAATATTACACAACATGTTAATGGGTCACACCCCATGTCACTTGACCCTGGGTACTGCCCATGTAAAATGGCTCGAGTTAGAAAAACTATTCATGCAGAAATGGTATACACGATATATATATAAGGTCACCCATCATGACATACTATTCTGGGTACACTCTATGATCGATGAGCATGTTTTAGTACATTGCTTCAACCCGTTATCATCTACCTATCTACCGGAATAGAGGGTAGCCTGTGTAACCATGCTGTTTCTGGTAGTGTGGTGGAGTAGATTTTTTGTCTTCCACACCAACATCATGTGTCCATCAAGATAAATGTCGACCCTTAGGGAAGGGTTCATGTGCCATGTGACATGTCTCACAAAATGTGTGTAACACTCCAGCTTCCCATAACCATAGCCGCGACTCAGTAAGGCTCAAATGCCCAGTGTTCTAAAACACACACCATGTTCATCAGAATTTTCTAGAATTGTAAATCTTCATCTTCACAACATGGTTTATTCTATGTCAAATGATCTAATGGTCTATTTTCCTAAAAACTGAATATCCAGGTTTTTCATGTCACGGTAACATCAAAAGTGGAACTCCTAAATCCAATACCATCACTTTGAGAGATTACCATAATATAGGTGAATTAAGACTACATCTAGAACCATTTGTAAGTGTGTTGGGTTCTGGTCCTAATATTCCATGTACATAAGGATTTCATCGATGAAGACCACTATAAACTACTCTATGAATGTATAGAAGATCTGGTTTATGAGACCCATGAATACTACGAGGATGTTCATCATGGAAAAGGAAATCACCATGTAATCTTACTTTCCATAGAGGTATATGAATGTTTCCTTCACTATATCCCTACCCCATACACATATATGGAAACAACATGATCGAAGGTCAACCTATAAGAAACAGTGTTCCCCTCTCAAAAAATCAATTATAACATTGATCCATAAAAGTGGATACAAATTCATCATGGAAACCATGTTCTAGCATCAGTAATCCACACATAATCTGAAACTGCAATCTTACATTGTGGAAATAAAAATGGTGGCTGCCCAGGGTGATACATTGGGCCTCATGAATCCATTTATTAAAAATTATTCCAACTTCACCCTCAGCTCGAGAAGATACGTGGGATCCATCCGATATTCTGGTGAGTATATCAGGGCAATATTGAGGTGTATGTCGATGTAGAAGTCGATATTTTAAAGGGTGGGTGAAAGTGGAAAATCATCCAGAATGATGTCCTCATACTCCACCACAAATATTGGGAACTGATAACTCACCACATATATTACTATAAGGGCAAGGCTTTCCAATTCATGAGTGATCATCCTCACCTTCTTATTAATGAGCCCATCATGTGTGGATGGGTTTCCTTTTCACCAAAAAATAAATACCGCATCAAATTGTTGGGGATTCACCACAACCTTTTCATAGAACTGTCAATCAGGGAATGGAAAGGTTATGTCAAATACAAACTATGAATGAGGTTATAAACCGTCGATAATGACATGAATAAGTTTCAACTGAAACTATCACCTTAAAAGGTAAGATCACTTTGTTGGAAAAGATGAGTAATCATCAAGTCCCCTCCAATAGGTGTCACCAAGTATAATGGTTGAGTATATGGTTCTACCAGAATACCAAGGTTTCACAAAAGGCATATAGTGAGGAAATAATGACAGGAATATATGTCTATAAGTAATGAATCTACTGAAGAAATGAAACAGAGTGTCCCTAAAATCATTCATGGAGTCCCCAGGTTGTACATCAAGACCATATGTAACTGCACCCAATACTTCATCCATCCCCTTGAGCCCATTGTTGAACACTTTGTGGGGGAGGTGGTTATAAGGCCCCAGCCTTAAACCTTACTTAATCATGAGTTATTACAAGATTACACATTGAGGATCTTTTCAGGTTTAGAGTTTTAGAGAATTAGATCATGAAACTTGCATTACATTCCACATTTAAACAAAGTGGTTACATAAAAGACAGTATTCATTCTTCCCATCAATGGAAACATATTTAAAACAAAACATGGATTCTTTCTTGACACATCCTTGACACTATCATCACATCATGTACCCTTCCCTTGACCTGTGAAAAACATTTTAAAAACTTGGGATGAGTATAAAAACTCAGTAAGGGATACACAAAGAATAAAAACTGTTAGTTTATCAAAACAAAAAGTAAACCATGTATACTTTAACAAGGTAATACTTTTCACCTTTATGAAGTAGTAAAAACTCTTCACTGAATAAAATATCATTACTTACCTTTTTGTAACCAAAGGATTACCATAAAACCCATATAAAGAACACATAACATATATAAATGTATCTTTGGACATAAACATACTTAAGTGGAATAACCATACGGTCGACTCCCACACATATCACTTAATGGAATAGCCATACGGCCAATTTCTATACATACTTAATGGAATAGCCATACGGCCGACTTCCATACCCAATGCATTGGAGGTTATAACGTAACCACCCGTCCTGGTATTCACGACACCACCCGTCATATGGTTTATAACGTAACCACCCGATAAAATGTCCAAGTACCAATATAAAATCATAAAACATAAAACCAATATAAATGAATGATAACATTTCCACATCACAATATATCATAATAGAATCCTTAATCAAAACCATTTTCAAAACCATTTAAAACATTTAATAAAGATATTTTGAATCAAAGTGTCCCATACCACCTTGAAGCTTAAAATTTTAAACCATTAATATCCATATAAATAAATACTTAAAACCATTTTGAAAACATGGATATTAATAAGAACAAATAATTAAAACATTTAAAATGACATTTTGGTTAAAGGGGTTTTACCAAAATTAGAGACACTTGAATACAATAATTGAGGAACAACATTTAGTCAGAACTTTATAATATCATGAGAATAAATGGATTCATGATATAATACTCCAAAGTATAGTATATACACCATATAAGAGTGAATTGGTGCATAACAACAATGAACCCTCAATAGAAATGTCAAATGAGATGAAATCCCTTATAAAGAAGGTATCCTTAAATTAAGGACAAATAAATCTCAAAAATATGTGTGAAAAATATAAATACACCCAATATAAGTGGATATTAAGTGTAAAACAATAAAAGGCCATTCACACATATTCAATGGATGACATATTCAATGACTACATGTTCAACCCAATGAAATCGAAATTGGGTTAAAAAGTTCCCTTGACAGCCTAACGACATCACATCAAAATGAGTTGATGAGAGATAAAAAGTGTATCTCATCACTTGGACATAAAATTTACATCAATAAGGATATATGAGAACATATCCCAACATAAAAATATGTAAATTAAAAGACCCAACAAAAGAAGTCTTTTAAAAAAGAGGAGGGTGAAAGGTTCCCTTACCGACTTGGGTATCTTTCAAAACATACACCCCATGAAAGAAGGACAATAGATCATTGATGTAAATACTCATAAGAGAAAGTATATTACACAAATATTAGAATAATGGGCAGTACATACACTACTCAATGGAATTTGTGGCAAATGTAGCATAAATCCCACGGGAATAAAAGTGAGATGAAAAATCCCTTATGAAAACTCGGCAGCCTAACGACGCCACATAAAACATCAGAATATGGATTGATGAGATCAAATAGGGAATCTCATCACATTAAAATAAAATGTAAAGCAAGAGGAATATAAAAGAACATCCCCCAGCATTACAAAGAGGAGCTTAAAAGAAGTGACATAAAGGAGAGTACTTAAAAAGAAAGAGAGAGGTTAGATCTCTTACGAAAGTTCGGCAGCCTAACGGCGCCACTCAAAACTTCCAAAATGGATTGATGAGAGAGAATAGGGTCTCTCATCACATGAAAATAAAAATTACAGTAAGTGTAATATAAAAGATCATCCCAATAACAAGAAAGATAAGCTTTAAAAGGAATGACATAAAAGTGTGTACTTAAAAAGAAAGAGAGGAGTAGGATCCCTTACCTCGGGTCCGACTTGACTCGATCGTTCTTTAACGTCCTGAATAATAAACTTGAGTTAATTTCTACTTACTTAATAACCTTTTTCAAGTTCATTATTCCTTTTTATATCACTTATTACCAAGTCATAAACATTATGTCATCATTTAAGTTAATAATATTTGTTTTGCCGATATTTTGGTTCATAAGTCGAAAGTGGACTTCTTACAATTACATGTTGTTCGCGTGGCCAAATGTTTATTATATCCAGAATTGTATTCATGATGTAGATATAATATATGTCATATATATCCAGCACATTCATGCATTTATAACATTACATAATCATTTAGAGGTAAGAAATGAAATGCACCGTTCATGGAGACGGTAAGCCGTACGTACACATGAACGCTACTTTCATTTCTATTTCATATTTTATAGAATGGAATCATAATGATATAAATTTATATTATACTTATAGTATAATATCATATATAATATCATAGTTCCATCCTTTATACGTCCCATATATGGTATTTAACGAATCAAATCACTTTGAGGGGGCGGTAGTCCGCACTTCCTTAAATGAAGATATCGCATATACCAATAATGGAAACCATAAAGGTAAGACACAAATGAAAACTACAGAAGCATAAGTAAGACATAAACATATTATATATCATATATAAAAATAGTGACATCATAATGGCCGCCTTTTAAGGTGTTAAATGAGTATTGAACAATCATCGTTTCGGGAGGCAGAATTTCGCCATCCACGGAAACCGTATGTTCTTTAACCATTTTGATGTAGTTGTGTGAGAGTGTAGCTCGAATAAATATTATAACAACATCCTAGAATATTTAAGATACTGGTGTTGTTACAAAAAATGTAAATAAAAAGAGTTTATGGGGTTGGAGAAGCAAAATAAAACAAATGAACATGAGAGAATGAATTACCTTTAAAAGTGTAACTCCTTTTGATTTGAGCCTAAAGGCTTCCTTTGAAAGGATTATGCCCAAAGGGAATACTCTATGCTGAGGAGAGAGATGTGGAGAGAGTAGATGGGCAGGGTTTGGCCGAGCCAAAGGCTTGAGGAGTGTGTGAAATGAGGTAGAGGTGGGGGCCTTTTATAAGAGGAAAGGAGGGGCACTTTTGGAAAGTAAGAAATATTACTTTATTTGAAAATGTGTTTCGGTTTAAAAAGGTCCCACATTGATATAATTCGTGGCTAAGGTGATAAGGCTTCGAACTCCACTCATCCAATAAGTTTTGGGCATGTGTAGTTCATAGATTTTACATTATATTTCCATTTTATTTAAATCGTCAAATAATGATGTCATCGCTACATCATTATTATGTCATAAATAAATTATTTAATTTAATGTATAAAAATTATAAAAAAATTACTATGATGTAGGAAATCGTTTTATCTTTCCAATGACTATTTATAATCAAAATTTGGACTTGTGTAACCCCACTTAAAAACTGTTTTAGTAAAACAACTCATGTTTGTGTCAATTTAATTTTAACATTAAATAAAAATATATTATTGTCATCTTCCAACTAAAGTGGCTCCATGGGGTCCCCAAGTTGGCCCATGGCTTCTCTTGGTCGGCCATGACTCACCTAATATGTGTAGGACAAGTGTCATGGTGTTTTCACATTCTTATAATATCATTTTTACCTTAAACTACACTAATTACCTCTAATCGCGATTAAAAACTTAATAAGTTACTATTCACCAAAAAATTATTTTTATCCCATTGAACAACATTAAACTTATTAATGACAACCATGTATGTCGGATTTTTGAAAATCAAAACACAATGATGGCAAAATTTCATTTAAATGGGAAATCAGTTTTTATAAGTACCACTTAGTGGTTTCACTATTCATCAAAAATTGAAGTTTTTCAGAAAAATCCCAAAAAATCACCCTAAGCTATATTTGATATTCTGAATTCAAAAATGAAGTCCGTTTTACAAAATTCAAAACATATAAGTCACATTAATTAATTTAATAATTAATTCCCGCTGTCATGACAAATAGCGTGTTTTTATGAAACAATAAGTATCAAAAGATTGACACTAGTTTAAGTCCGATTTCAAAGTGAAATTAATTCCAACGACCACTATTGGATTTAATGGTAAAAATATTTTCTAATTTCACTTTAAAACCAATTCAAAATATTATATAATCATATAAATAAATTAGATTAAAAAGAGGCTTTGAATTAAAACACAACATTTTACACTATTCATTAAAAAATGAACTTTATCGGAAAAATACCAAAAAATTACAAAAATTAAAATTTGATGTCCCGATTCTTAATAAGAGTTTTATTTGGCCCAAAGGAATGTATAAGAGTGATAAAAACTATATTTAATGACGGTGCACCATCAAAAGTCAATAAGTGAACCTTTAGTGAAAACTAGGGCATATACGCCTAAAATTGAATTCTTTCCGTATTTTAAGCCTTTAGCTTTTATTGGATAAATGTAAAAACATTTAAAAACATATAAAATCATATTTTAGTTATTTCTATCCATTACCACCAATACAACGGCTACATGTTAACTACCATTTAAAATAATATTATTTTATTATTAGAGTGCAACGTAAGATTCCCAAGAGACTCGTTGTTGCGTGTTGGGTACACCATAGAGCATTGCATCCCCTTTAAAGTCATATTAATATTTTATTCACAAATATGGATAAATATGAAAATTTCATATTCTTTATTTACCTGGGGTGTTACATCCTTCCCCCCTTTTGGGAATTGCGTCCTCGGAATTTTTAAAATTGAGCTTGGAAACATCCTTGAACGTCCCACATCGGAACAAGAGTCGTAAAACAATCACTTTAAAACAAAGAAAGATAAGTACAGAGGTCACCCGAGTTAACCCATACTAGGACTCCATGTAGGAAAACATGGACATGGTGGAGAAAACATAGGGTCATGTTCTGATGGAGAGTGACAGAAAACATGTTTAGGAGAAAGTTAACAATAAGAAAATCACAAACTTGTGATGGGTTAAACGGTGTTGGGTTCCCCAGTAGGAAAAGTGAATAGACAACATTTTTGTTTTAAGTTACTTTTTATTTAGTAATTTATCACAGGGAAACATAATAACTTATCATGTTGACTTTCTACTTTTACACAAACTCATATTTTCTCCAAAAGGCGAGTATTTAGGAAGGCTTGTTCACATTAAGAGTACTATAATCAACTTCTATAGAATCACCTAATCCACAAAAGAGAACTATATACTTCCCATATCTTTAGACCTTAACCATAACCAAAACCAAAAAGGTTAGTACAAGGTCAGATAATCCAGAAAAGGATAACCCTTTATAAAAAGAAAATCTATTCTTAATCTCCAAAATTTGTCAAACAAAACCCAAAGTTCAACAAGGATCATCCGATAAACAATTTGTCCATAAAATTATTCAAAGTAAACCAATCTAAGATTGAAACCCAAATATTTGAAGGATTTAGTCACATAGTCTTCCAAGTTAAATCGTAACATTTATCTCCAAACAACATCAGTTGCTTCTAAAGTCTCGTATTGAAAACTAATTAACATAATCACATATCCTCCATGATAGGTTAATCATTTTCCTAAATAACCCAAAATCAACGTACTCTTAATTCATAAAATCATATAACTAAAAAGAATCCATCAAACTAACCAGGGACTTCACGTAGTCCAGTGGTAGGCGATAAATACCCGTCGCACATTGGTTGTGGGTTTGATTCTCACAGCTTTGTCCGACGCGACGGGATGTCACACGGTCTACGTGTTGTCCTTTTTCCAAAACTATATAATTCTTAAAACATTCCTCAAAATGAGATAAAATCTTCAAAAATAATCATAACATATTTTAACCTCAAGTTTATCTCATTCCTTTCATTTTCCAGCATATCATATAATAACCCATAATTACCTAAAAATTAAGTATCATATAAACCCTAATGGTTACCTCAATAATTATTACCTGAACTTCCACATGGATTGGTCATCTCGTACATGATACATTAAAGATCATACCAAGGTTCCAGTGGTTGATCAGGACTCCTTGATAGTTGGTTTAGAACAACAACAAGTTTCCTCATTGAATCCTCCATTTTATCTAGTATCTTAATCATAGAACCACCACAGTTTCCTTCAAACCTGTTGTCTCTTTGGTGCCTGCTAGATTCAGCCATTTACTAAAACCAAAAAGGTCAGTGTGAGTATATCAAAAAAACCATCATGTACTAATGAGTAAGATAAACACTAAGATATACTTACTCATTCACTTTATCTAAAACTAGGACTCTTTCTGAAATCCTAACCATTATGGTACTGTCACTTATTCTTAAAGAATACCCTAACCTCTAATGTTATCTAAACCTACCTCTGATACCAACTATAAGGCCCCAGCCTTAAACCATACTTAATCTTGAGTTATTACAAGATTACACATTGAGGATCTTTTCAGGTTTAGAGTTTTAGAGAATTAGATCATGAAACTTGCATTACATTCCACATTTAAATAAAGTGGTTACATAAAAGACAGTATTCATTCTTCCCATCAACGGAAAAATATTTAAAATAAAACATGGATTCTTTCTTGACACATCATTGACACTATCATCACATCATCTACCCTTACCTTGACCTGTGAAAAACATTTTAAAAACTTGGGATGAGTATAAAAACTCAGTAAGGGATACACAAAGAATAAAAACTGTTAGTTTATCAAAAAAAAAAGTAAACCATGTATACTTTAACAAGGTAATACTTTTCACCTTTATGAAGTAGTAAAAACTCTTCACTGAATAAAATATCATTACTTACCTTTTTGTAACCAAAGGATTACCATAAAACCCATATAAAGAACACATAACATATATAAAGGTATCTTTGGACATAAAAATACGTAAGTGGAATAACCATACGTTCGAATCCCACACATATCACTTAATGGAATAGCCATACAGCCAATTTCCATACATACTTAATGGAATAGCCATACAGCCGACTTCCATACCCAATGCATTGGAGGTTATAACGTAACCACCCGTCCTGGTATTCACGGCACCACCCGTCATATGGTTTATAACGTAACCACCCGTTAAAATGTCCAAGTACCAATATAAAATCATAAAACATAAAACCAATATAAAGGAATGATAACATTTCCACATCATAATATATCATAATAGAATCCTTAATCAAAACCATTTTCAAAACCATTTAAAACATTTAATAAAGATATTTTGAATCAAAGTGTCCCATACCACCTTGAAGCTTAAAATTTTAAACCATTAATATCCATATAAATAAATCCTTAAAACCATTTTGAAAACATGGATATTAATAAGAACAAATAATTAAAACATTTAAAATGACATTTTGGTTAAAGGGGTTTTACCAAAATTAGAGACACTTGAATACAATAATTGAGGAATAACATTTAGTCAGAACTTTATAATATCATGAGAATAAATGGATTCATGATATAATACTCCAAAGTACAGTATATACACCATATAAGAGTGAATTGGTGCATAACAACAATGAACCCTCAATAGAAATGTCAAATGTGATGAAATCCCTTATAAAGAAGGTATCCTTAAATGAAGGACAAATCAATCTCAAAAATATGTGTGAAAAGGATAAATACACCCAATATAAGTGGATATTAAGTGTAAAACAATAAAAGGCCATTCACACATATTCAATGGATGACATATTCAATGACTACATGTTCAACCCAAAGAAATCGAAATTGGGTTAAAAAGTTCCCTTGACAGCCTAACGGCATCACATCAAAATGAGTTGATGAGAGATAAAAAGTGTATCTCATCACTTGGACATAAAATTTACATCAATAAGGATATATGAGAACATATCTCAACATAACAATATGTAAATTAAAAGACCCAACAAAAGAATTCTTTTAAAAAAGAGGAGGGTGAAAGGTTCCCTTACCGACTTGGGTATCTTTCAAAACATACACCCCATGAAAGAAGGATAATAGATCATTGATGCAAATACTCATAAGAGAAAGTATATTACACAAATATTAGAATAATGGGCAGTACATACACCACTCAATGGAATTTGTGTCAAATGTAGCATAAATCCCACGGGAATAAAAGTGAGATGAAAAATCCCTTATGAAAACTCGGCAGCCTAACGGCGCCACATAAAACTTCCGAATATGGATTGATGAGATCAAATAGGATATCTCATCACATTAAAATAAAATTTACATCATGAGGAATATAAAATAACATCCCCCAACATTACAAAGGGGAGCTTAAAAGAAGTGACATAAAGGAGAGTACTTAAAAAGAAAGAGAGAGGTTAGATCTCTTACGAAAGTTCGGCAGCCTAACGACGCCACTCAAAACTTCCAAAATGGATTGATGAGAGAGAATAGGGTCTCTCATCACATGAAAATAAAAATTACAGTAAGTGTAATATAAAATATCATCCCAATAACAAGAAATATTATCTTTAAAAGGAATGACATAAAAGTGTGTACTTAAAAAGAAAGAGAGGAGTAGGATCCCTTACCTCGGGTCCGACTTGACACGATCGTTCTTTAACGTCCTGAATAATAAACTTGAGTTAATTTATACTTCCTTAAGAACCTTTTTCAAGTTCATTATTACTTTTTTATATCACTTATTACCAAGTCATTAACATTATGTCATCAATTAAGTTAATAATATTTGTTTTGCCGATATTTTGGTTCTTAAGTCGAAAGTGGACTTCTTACAATTACATGTTGTTCATGTGGCCAAATGTTTATTATATCCAGAATTGTATTCATGATGTAGATATCATATATGTCATATATATCCAGCACATTCATGCATTTATAACATTACATAATCATTTAGAGGTAAGAAATGAAATGCACCGTTCATGGAGACAGTAAGCCGTACGTACGCATGAACGCTACTTTCATTTCTATTTCATATTTTATAGAATGGAATCATAATGATATAAATTTATATTATAATTTCAGTATAATATCATATATAATATCATAGTTCCATCTTTTATACGTCCCACATATGGTATTTAACGAATCAAATCACTTTGAGGGGGCGGTAGTCTGCACTTCCTTAAATGAAGATATCACGTATACCAATAATGGAAACCATAAAGGTAAGACACAAATGAAAAATACATAAGCATAAGTAAAACATAAACATATTATATATCATATATAAAAATAGTGACATCATAATGGCCACCTTTGAAGGTGTTAAATGAGTATTGAACAATCATCGTTTCGGGAGGCAGAATTTCTCCATCCACGGAAACCGTATGTTCTTTAACCATTTGATGTAGTTGTGTGAGAGTTTAGCTCGAATAAATCTTATAACAACATCCTAGTATATTGAAGATACTGGTGTTGTTACAAAAGAAGTAAATAAAAAGAGTTTATGGGGTTGGAGAAGAAAAATAAAACAAATGAACATGAGAGAATGAATTACCTTTAAAAGTGTAACTCCTTTTGATTTGAACCTAAAGGCTTCCTTTGAAAGGATTATGCCCAAAGGGAATCCTCTAGGATGAGGAGAGGGATGTGGAGAGAGTATATGGGCAGGGGTTGGCCGAGCCAAAGGCTTGAGGAGTGTGTGAAATGAGGTAGAGGTGGGGGCCTTTTATAAGAGGAAAGGAGGGTCACTTTTGAAAAGTAAGAAATATTACTTTATTTGAAAATGTGTTTCGGTTTCAAAAGGTCCCACATTGATATAATTCGTGGATAAGGTGATAAGGCTTCTAACTCCACTCTTCCAATAAGTTTTGGGAATGTGTAGTTCATAGATTTTATATTATCTTTCCATTTTATTTAAATCGTAAAATAATGATGTCATCGCTGCATCATTATTATGTCATAAATAAGTTATTTTATTTAATGTCTAAAAATTATAAAAAAATTACTATGATGTAGGAAATCTTTTTATATTTCCAATGACTATTTATAATCAAAATTTGGACTTGTGTAACCCCACTTAAAAACTGTTTTAGTAAAACAACTCATGTTTGTGTCAATTTAATTTTAACATTAAATAAAAATATATTATTGTCATTTTCCAACTAAAGTGGCTCCATGGGGTCCCCAAGTTGGCCCATGGCTTTTCTTGGTCGTCCATGACTCACCCAATAGGTGTAGGACAAGTGTCAAGGTGTTTTCACATTCTTATAATATCATTTTTACCTTAAACTACACTAATTACCTCTAATCGCGATTAAAAACTTAATAAGTTACTATTCACCAAAAAAATTATTTTTATCCCATTGAACCACATTTTACTTCTTAATGACAACCATGTATGTCTAATTTTTGAAAATCAAAACACAATGATGGAAAAATTTCATTTAAACGGGAAATCAGTTTTTATAAGTACCACTTAGTGGTTTCACTATTCATCAAAAATTGAAATTTTTCAGAAAAATCCCAAAACATCACCCTAAGATATATTTGATATTATGAATTCAAAAATGAAGTCCGTTTTACAAAATTCAAAACATATAAGTCACATTAATTAATTTAATAATTAATTCCCGCTGTCATGACAAATAGCGTGTTTTTACGAAACAATAAGTATCAAAAGATTGACACTAGTTTAAGTCCGATTTCAAAGTGAAATTAATTCCAACGACCACTATTGGATTTAATGGTAAAAATATTTTATAATTTCACTTTAAAACCAATTAAAAATATTATATAATCATATAAATAAATTAGATTAAAAAGAGGCTTTGAATTAAAACACAACATTTTACACTATTCATTAAAAAATGAACTTTATCGGAAAAATACCAAAAAATTACAAAAAGTAAAATTTGATGTCCCGATTATTAATAAGAGTTTTATTTGGTCCAAAGGAATGTACAAGAGTGATCAAAACTATATTTAATGACGGTGCGCCATCAAAAGGCGATAAGTGAACCTTTAGTGAAAACTAGGGCATATACGCCTAAAATTGAATTCTTTCCGTATTTTAAGCCTATAGATTTTATTGGATAAATGTAAAAACATTTAAAAACATATAAAATCATATTTTAGTTATTTCTATCCATTCCCACCAATACAACGGCTACATGTTAACTACCATTTAAAATAATATTATTTTATTATTAGAGTGCAACGTAAGATTTCCAAGAGACTCGTTGTTGCGTGTTGGGTACACCATCGAGCATTGCATCCCCTTTAAAGTCATATTAATATTTTATTCACAAATATGGATAAAAATGAAAATGTCATATTCTTTATTTACCTGGGGTGTTACAGTGGTATTATTTTAAAATGTCTTCCACCTCCCCCAAATCTCCCAACTCATCATCCACATCCACTACCTAGAGGATTTTCTTTCTCTAATAATTGCCTCTTCCATGATGGTCCATACACTACTACACTATCAACAACTCAATTGGTTGGAATGAATCTAGTTAAATTTATTATACTCTCTCATGTATAGCTTCACCTCTCAATAGGCAAGTTGGATCCATCCTGAGAGCCATGGACTATAGATCCCATGTCTTGGGACTTCATGTGAAATCTCACATGTCCCAATCCCTATGTCTGATATCATATCCCTACTATTGAAATATCTACACCTGTCTTCCTTACACTGACATTCACTAGAAATCTCTGCTTAGCCATGATGTACTCAACAACTATAGCTTGCTAGATCACTCCAGCATGAGTTAGAAATTAATGAGGTATGACACTATCTCAAATGTCCCTATGTAGAAATCACATTAAGGTCTAATCCTAGAAGTATTGATCCACAACCTTATCCATCCATTACCTTGAGAAGTGGTTTAACCACAATGAATAGACATCAACCTTCATTCTACCATGCTGGAGATGAATTAGCTCCTGTATATTCACTACTCTCAACATAACTAGAGATAACACATTCCTAAAGGGAATATTTAACTCCAAGCATGAAATATGTTCCTTGTTGTGAGTCTTCATGGTCAAACACCACCATCGTGCTGAGAAACCATGAAAAATGAATTCTTTTCGAATCACCATATGGTCTGATGGTGTCCTCACATGACATAATTCTAAGGTCACCTCCTCAATCTTGTCCTCATTCGCAGGAGGGGTTGGCTTGCCTCAAAACATGAGGAGTCCTGATCTATGAAACTAATGTAGAATTCTTATCCTATGCTCCCCGCCTGCTGGTACTGTAGGTACTCTGTGTAGCTCCCCTCGTGGTGGTGTAGTTGGTACACCACCAGGACATAACTCATGGCGAACTGGTCCATGTATCAAAGTGTTTTCACCAAGGGGCCATCCTTGTGATCAAGCTTCTGAATCCTAGCTGGTATGCATCACAGTTTCATCCTATTTTGAAATTAAATGTACCATATTATATGAGTATATACGGAAAGATGACTCATGAATGACATGAAAACCACAACCCAATCCTATAATAATCATGTAACTTTCCCCCCTAAAGTTGTGTTTTAATGTTCTATGTTATAAGGAAGTTTATCAGAGTCTAGGTCTATTGATATGTTGTCCTCCCCTACCAAAACTGGATTCCCTGGCCAAACAATTGATCTCGAACCAATTAACATTGTTTCCCCCAACCAATCTCACAAACTCACAGTCCTTATAAAGAACCAACAAGTTCTGATACCACACATTCATGACCTCTCCTAGTGGGTCAAATTCCATAACTCTCTAATCCCAACTCCAATTGTCCAATGGATGGTGACTATAACTGAGTAGGCATATCACTAACAAGGTAATTATTACCTATGTACCTTTACACACACACACATCTCCAATACCAAAAAAATGTAAAAAACCACTAAGGAACAAAAATTAATGCATACCTCTAAACCCAACCAATAGAGTATATTGGAATGTATTGTCTAGAAAAGTAAACATAGACAGAATACAAGACCAACAAAGATAGAGTCCGTAAACAAAATTTCCAACCTATAAAAAAGAAGAAAGGTATAATGACTGCTACTCAAAACTGTAGGAACACCTAAGACTATCTGGAAATCCCAATGTCTGTCAGGTCCTGGTCCACCCTAGACTTCGTCAAAAGTCCACTCATCTGCAGAGGACACGACACATGTAGAAAATGCTTGTGAAAGGGTGAGTATAACAATACTCTATAAGACACCATGAAAACCAAAAACCAATACAAGGTAAATGTATATTCAAATCTAACTAGAATTTGTATTCAATAAATATAATAAGGACATATATAGATATTCTTGTAGATATAACTTTTTACTAGATGTATGTCATAATGACTGCATATCAACACTTGAGATTCAGTCAATGGATTCATGAAGCACACATCCTGGAGCACATACTCTTATGTCTGATAGCACTGATGACATCTTCCCAATAATTATTGTTCATCAGAACCATCATGATAGAGAGATGTGCTAATAAATCTGAAAAGATAAAATGATACACTCACAATGGGGTACCAAATCCATGAGTCGGGAGATCATTATAAATAGATGAGGATAACTACTAGGGGAATGGATTAAAACATGACACATTCAGATTTACATGCAATGTAATTTATCGAATTCTATTAGAATTGGTCACCTCGATAACATGAATCTACCTAGGGTTAAAGAATGGATCAAGGATCTTTCTCATGGCCTTCGAGAGGTGTCTCTTGTCTCAATCTGATAAGTTATATTGAATTGGTTCATAATTATATGGATACAAGTCAATAAAAACATACCATCAGGGGAACGACCATGGGGAACCAACCCAAAATAATCTTTTTTATGATAAGGTGGAAAAGGAAATCAATCTAGGTAGAAAATAGTACACTTCATGTTGACGGGTCACACACTATGTCCATCAAACCCTGATAATTGTAGTATAGAACAACCTGAGTTTGAAAAACATATAATGTAAATATGGTATACACAACATATAGAAAAATTAACACGCCATGTCATACTATATGTGGCCATCCCTATGTATGATTTATATGTTCAAGTACTCGGATTCAACCAACATACCAATAAATGGGGTAGCCTGTGTATTAGGACGAGGTCTGGTCTTGTGGTGGAGTACATGTTGTGTACTACACCCCATGTCTAGGTATCCTATAAGAAACAGACACTTCCTTAGGAAATGGTTCATATTCCATGTTCTAAGTGTCACCAGCCATGAGACACTCTCCTTCTTCCCATAACTATAGACACCGCACTGTGGGGCCCACATGCCATGTGTTCTGAAAGACATGATGTTCTCATCAAGATTTTATAGATCAGTTGTCCTTACTTCATGAACCTAGGTTGATTATTTGGTGTTCGATCTGATGACCCATTCAACACAAAACAAAAGATAAGTTGTATTATTTTAATGGTTACAAAGAATAGGTATGTTTCAGGCCTTCGATCGACTCTGAATACCCATTCTGTTCTTCTACATGAATGTATGTCAAAGAAATGTATCTCCCAAGACCCATTGGTCCATCCACAACTATCATCATCAGACCTTTGTTAGGTCTTCATGTTGTTGGATCCCAGATTTCATATATTTAGGCCAAGAAATGGAGAAGCGATGATATCTGTTTGTTATCCCACGATGAACATAAGTAACAAGAAGTTCATTGGGGAGAAAAGAACAATTATACAACCCAAGAAACAAGGAATGGGAAAAGGAAAAATTTAAACCCCCTACACTAATGGTCGAACTGTGGGTTAGTATATTTTTGGGTTGATGCATGTTCATCATTTAATTGATGAATGAAGAATAAGTGTAGTTTATGTAGGACATCCTACCATAGGGTTGGATCATTCATTGATACAGATTGATCATCATGACATTATTGTTGGAAGGATTTGTCAATTAAAAATTTGATGATTCATGATCCGCGACACTATCATCATTTTCCATATAAATAATTGTTCATGTTCTCTCTAGAACCTCTATGAAATTTTCTAGGGTTAGGAGCCTAACCATAGGTTCATGATCATTTAAAAAAAATGTATCATTGTGTCATTTTTTATCAATAAAATAAAATAAATAATTATTTGGTTTTGTTTATTTAAATCAGGTAAAAATTATCTTTGCAGCAGTCATGTGTTGGATAATGCTAGGCCTTTCCCAGGATTATGTTTCTTCTCTGAGCGCAACGATACCATCTAATTTATGAATAGAGAACCCATTCATATGTTATTCCACAATTTTAGGAAAACTACCCACACATTCTATTTAATATTATATATTTGTAACATTTATTCCAGGAACACTGGACCTCAGAATCACACACTGTCACAACACCTAGTCTCAAATTAATTCAATATAATATTTTAAAATAATTCATGGAATATTCTTGTACATTATAGATTAATAATGATATTTGATAATAGAAATGATATTTTTCAACTAAAATAATTATTAGAATCTCACAGATAAAATCAATTCTTTTTCCATCAAAAATAGAACTAACATTTTTCCATTGGATTTTATCCAACAAATCACACCAATACTCATTTGTTAAAAAACAATAAAAATATGTAAGAATAAAATTATATGGAAAATTCACTTATAATATGTTTAAATAACAATAAATTCATTAAATATATGTTTCAGTATGTTTTTATAGGAAATTTATTTTCATTATATATTAATATCCTTAATATTAGTTCATTATGTGATTTTGAATATGTAAGGAATATACCCTGTTAATATCATACCAGGTGTGCCTCATGGCCATTTTTCTTGAACTAAGTGTTGATAATGTTGAGATCAGGGAACCCTTTTCAGAATTATAATCACTGTATACCTATATTCCATATCCACATCCTATTATATTTTCTATACAATGATGTAATTTATTGGAAACCACTCTCTCTATCATTTACCAGAGTACCAAATCATTTTCCTATTCATTGAACCACAATTTGACTGATTCATAGACATTCCTTTATGGATTTCACTAGGATTTTATCATTCCATTTTCCAAAGGTTAACAAAGAAAATCCCTTTATAATTGTTATAGTGACCCATTGTTTTCATACATATATATCAAATCTTTTTTGATTAAAATTTATTATAGTACACAAACACACACTTGAGGAAGAATATTGTTTAATGCATTTAGAATATTGGAAATATAATAATGGTATATATTTAAGTTACAATATCTCTCACTATGGTATTCATAACTAGAATCCCTCATTCAAAAATATTATATCATACATTACATCATAACCCAGGAAAAACACATAATAAAGAGTTAGAACTGATTCATTATAAGAGTAAACAAGGGAGATATGTATGTATTACATGAATTTAAGGGTATGAGGACACAATCATGACACATCCAAAACATGACCCACATATCAATGATCATGATCTAGAGTCATGGAATGGTGAATGATAGTTCATAATACATTGATCATAAGGAATCCAATAAAATTAAGCTATAATCACATAATGCTTTCAAAAGGCATAGATTTGGTTCATACACATATTCATAAAAAATATTATGTCTAGGATAACCACTGATTCTTTCACAATATGTTAATATTTGGATAAACACCTGTATACCCTATTTGTTTTTGGGATAAAATCCCTTTTTCCCTTCCTTATATTTTTGATGACCTCAAATGTACCCATATAACTCATATAACATTATTCACTTCCCAATGAATTAAAGAGATATATATGTCCCACCCATATAATATTGAAACACATATTTCTGTGTTCCAAAAGAACATTATACATTAATCATATCATAATCCAATAAATGAAATGTGTTTATTACACATTTAATCATATAATCACCTCCATAAATGATACATGATTCATAATGATTTCATTATTTCATCATTTCATAACCTGTTAAAAAATAAGTGGGTTTCAAATGATTATATTAATGATGTATCCTTTTATTGAGAAAAGGGTTTCATAAATATGATGAATTTTTTTACAGAAAAAATTCAGAGATAGAATTAATGGTGTTCATGGAACACCTACCTAATAAGGCATTAATAACTTCAACAGATGATATAATAAGAAGAATTTTTTTGTTGTCGATCAATTTCAATATTTCTATAGTAAAATATCATTTATTCTTTTAGAACACATTTTTAAAACATGAAAACAATTTAAATTTATTTTTTTAGGAAAAACATGAATATTTAAAAATGATTCTTCTCTGAAAATAATTATTTGGATTATGAAAGGTTTCATTCATGGTGTACATGTTAATATAAAGATTCGTTTCACTTGTTCTAGAAAATCCAAATATGATTCTTATAGAAATATACATGAATATTCCATAAAAAACATTGTTATAAAAATTAAAAAAGTAGAAACATCTATTACAAATTATAAGAATATAAAATGATAAGTAAAATAAATTTTGGAAAACATGGTTTTTGAAGAAATCATAATTTTATCCACGTAGAGAGATAAATTCATATTTTAATAATAACATTTTCACAATTATTTAAAGTACCAATGAGTAAAAATGGAAATATTAATGTCATGAATAATAATATAAGAAAAATATTCATCAGTTTAACTAGATAGGGATCATAATATTTTTTCATCAGAAATATTATCATGAACTATCTAGGCAAATGTTGATATTGTATCATTAAACCATTTTAACATCGATAACATTGAAACATTTGATCTATGATTTAATAAAATTAAATGAAACATAAAATATAATTAATATAAATAAATTCATTATTTTATAATGTAAATGTGGTTGTATATACACATTATAAAATAATATATGTACATAACATAACATATGTCTCAATGAAGAAAAAATAATTCCAAAATCTCATACTTTCATTCTTAACATCCACCATACATGATCAAACCACCTGTATAAAAATATAATTTTATAATAATTAATTAAAAGAGTCATATATATAAATATCATAACATATACAATTTACTAATTTAAATTATTTACAAATAAATTAACAATGTTCTGTTAATGTCACATTTCCAGAAAAAAATGCTTTATTACCAATGTATGTTTTGAATTCTAATTTTTTATCCTCTTACATTGATCATGGTATAATAATCCAAAAAATATTAAAATTGATATATCTATATTATATATTAATTATATATTAGAGAGTAATACATTCAATTTTATTATTGAAAATGAAATATGTCAATCAATGAGATGGTAGAAAAGACACACACATGAACGATGTCTCCATTTTTAGGTATGATAGATAGAAATGAAAATGATATATTTTCCTAAAATAATAATTTATATGTTATATATATCACATATGATCCATAAAACCATCCTTACTACCTTCCATTTAATTCCTACTTGAATCATGTAAATTCGTGCGGTGGTAGTCTTCCATACACACAACGATGTTATCTTATTAATTAAAAATGGACAGCATAAAATGTTCATATTATATAATAATTCCATATATATAATAATATATTATATATTATATATAAATAATAAATATATCATTAGTTCCATTCTAAATAAGTATGATGTAAATATGTATGAAATCTGTATGAAGAGTGGTGGTCTTCTATACTCAAGATTGATGATTTTATAACAAATTTGATTGATGTGGAGATGGTTTTATTTCAGGAAGATAACATAAAAAACCTCATTATATATAATATATTGATGTTTTTATATGATCATGATATACTAAAATTTATTTAGGTGGAGGATTAAATAGAAAATACATGTTGAGGAATGTTACATATTTTTCAAGTATCCTCTTTAGGTTTTCATCAAGATCCATCCAATATACGGTTTTGGATATATTTTAAATTTATTTTTAACTTTTATCATATTACTAACCCCCCTAGTAAAACAATTTTTACCTCAATTGTATGATATATTTATTACTATTTTACTATTCATTATTGTCATAAATTATGTTAATAATATTAGATAACATCAACTTTTCTAATAAATAATATGGAATTCTTTTTTAGTTCCATTTATATAATTATGAAAATGTAATTTAAAATTAATCCCCCACATGTGATTATAATGCATGTTTTTAATGTGAATGTCTTAAAACATTTGAAATATTCTAATATAGAAATTCAATATAAAATTCCTCAAAATAACATATTTTTGATTAATTGATATATCGTTGAAGAAATTTAAATGTAAATCAAATATCAATAAAAATATAAAATTATTAAATATTTAAATTATATTTCCATTTACAATAAAAATTTAGTATTTTCACTATTCATTAAAAAATGAAACCCTTCAAAAATGTTTTATAAATTTAGCATAAGATATTTTTTAAAACCTGATTTTAAAGATGCATTTTATTTTCTAAAATTAATTTTCAAAAATATTCATAAATTTTTTCTATTTATGTTCACAAATATAAATGAAAGGGTTGGTTTTTGTTAAAATAGAATTTTTGAAATTTATAATTCTGTATTGAAAAAATATGATTTTTAAATTATGTTATATTTATATGAAGCCATTTTACATATTATTTAATAATTATATATCACTATTCAGATATATAATTTTAAAATATAAGTTATAATGGTCATGTTTAAATTAATATGTTAATAATATATCTTGGTTTTTTTAGAACACATTTTCATGTATAATATAACAAAACTGAGTGTTGCATGTAGTGGATGATTAACATGGTGTTTTTTGTAGTGAAATCCAATCATGGCGTTTTCTGTAAAATAGGCTATCAAAAAAAATATTCATAATTACTTTGGGTGTTACATATATATCCTTCTAATTCATTAGTTATGATTTTATAATGCATGAGATAGTAATTATTTCTATGGAATTGATCGTGCATTGATTTTTTCAGATAACTATTAATATACCTGGTTATTTTTATATTAGTTCACAATGATTTATTTGTGAAAATAGTCGTGTATAGAATTAACAAAATGAACATTGGCGTACATGATTATATATATTTTCAATTGTTTTTTTTGAAATGATCACATGTATATTTTTATACATTTTTTCAATGTAAAAGAACATGTACATAATTTATCAATTAATTTTTAATGTGCATGATCTCATATTACATTATTCAAACTATAGTTCATGTACATTATCACTTATATCTTTTTCACCAGATTGTCTTTGGATATATTAGAATTTTTTTCGTAATGTCATATTTTATTATATGTTTTCCACATTTATATATCATATTCATATGAATATTATCCAATGTTAATATTAATTGTCTTACTATCTAATGAAATGACACAATATTGTTCATTTGATTTAACATGTCCCATTACCAAACATATGGATAAACCAAAATATTCCATGTTTTTTAATAATATGTTCCCTCTTTTCCCGTGTTTTCTTATATTCTTTTGATCTATCCCTTGATGAACCATTGATTAGTATTTTCAAGACATATAATTTGAGCTCAAATCAAAATTATCTATCAATTACCTTAGTAAATAAGATAAGTATAACCAAATATATGTCCATAAAAGAGTATAGTATGGTTCAATTATGGGGAAATATTCATCAGTATCATTTAATAATATTCTTATATAACTGATCCTCAATTAAAAAAACCTTATATTCTTTAGGTATCAATATTTATTTGTGATATTTAATGTAAAAAAGTTGTATATTTTGAAAAATAAATATCGTTTAATTTCATGTTGTATGAAAACCATTCATAATATAATTTTTCATTAGTAGAGTAACTAGGAGTGTGGCATAAGGTTCCCTCAATAAAGGAAAAAATATATTGTTGTGCTGATATAGGGAAAAGATAGATTAATCAGTTAATAATAAGAAACATTTCCTCATTATTATGTTCATTACTAATATATATTAATTGGAGGACCAATAATTCTAATAAGTGGTATCTTCTGAAATAACTAAAAATATTTGTAATTATAATCAGTTCTAATATGTTTGTTTTCAATCAAGATTGAATCATAATAGTTATGATAAAATAATTATAACTTGTATATAATATTCAACCTCATACAACTAGATGAAGGAATCACATTTCCTAAAAATTCATGATTCAGTAAATCTATTTTATCTATATCTGTTGTACAAAGATGAAATATTTTATTTAGAATTGTGGTTAAAAAAATTAATAAAACCACCAATAAATAAAGGGGTTTTCAAATAAAATTTATAATGTGATGTTCCATCATCAATGACCAAAAATGGTTCTAAAAATATTAATTTAAATAAGATGGTAAATCATAATATTTTAATACAATATTGACGAGAGTGATAATTTTTTGAATATTTTGTTGTTTTTGTATATTTTAAAAAATGTACAATGAATTATAGCATAATGTATCAAATTATTCAAGTTTTATATAGAGAAGAAAAGGGTATCCATGCATTAGATTCCAAAAATTTGTATTTTGAAATGTATGGTTCAACAAAAAATTGTAATATGACTTGATATAATAGATTTAGTTATTATAAAAATCCTTATGAGTATTGAAATTCATATCTAAAAACATATGATGAATGATGTTACCTTCCAACTGAGTATGATTCTAAGGATATTGAAAATAAAATAACAAACAAAAGTTTTGGTGGGTGATTATAACAATGTCTTCCATAATAATTAATAATGTTGATAATAATACTAATAATATTACTCTTATGTGTTCAGTGATTATAGTTGTGGATGATATCACACCAGATAATAGAATATTGTACATTTGTAGTGGAAAATTTGATATCACAGGTCATTTAAAGATGACATCAAGGTAAAGGTTTGAAGTATAAATACATAATAAAATTTATAGATAATCATGTAAAGGATAAAGATGATTATTACAACTAATGAAAAAAATAACGAATAATTTGGTTGTATATAAATTCATGTCAACTTGATGGAAAGTGAGGAGACATTTTTATGGTGTAATTAATTTGGACATTGATTTTCTTGATACCTTACATGGTTCTCTACTTAAAAAAACTATTAGTGATAATTGAATTCCCCACTAATATCTAGTTCGAAATATCATATTTTACATAGGATGTGCAGATGAAAAACTGTATGCTGAAACTTTGTCAACAATGTTGTTAATATCTTGACTGGTTGGAATGGGATAGAAAATATGATTATGATGAAAACAAAAATAGTTTTCTAGATAATCATATGAAAAATTGAATTTTAACTATAGTTAAACATATATATTTAGAGAAAACTGTGGGACCAATAAATGATTATATTTGAAAATACATGTAAATGTAAACCATGGTGGGGTTTTAAAAAATAACTCCCTCAAAAAGTGGTCTCTCTAGGTTGATTATGAATAAATGACCACAAATATAAAAGTAACGAGTTGATATAATTCCACCTTAATACCAAAAATGTTATAGTTCATTTTAAAATATGGGATTGAATCTAACGAAATAATAAAAAATGATGATGTATTTTCTTCCCTAAATTAATAATGATATGAACTATCGCATAAACAATTAAAAATTAATTCATAATTAATTTCTATAAAAAAATAAAATGGCATCAAAAAATATTTTAGTATGTTTTACCACACCATGTTTATCTGTGGAATGAATCCTTTATTAGGATACAAAAGAAGTGAATGTTTTCCTCGATTATAAATTTCTATTAAATATTAAATACATATATATCCCCTACATAAATGTTGTTTGAAGTAACATTTTAAAACTCCAAATGTTTTTAGTTTATGTTAAATCCATATCTCAAGGGATTTTATTTTTAAAACTAAATAGGGAAAAAATAACATTCTCATGAACATTTGTATGTGTTTTTTGTTGTTTGGATCAGGCATATATTATTTCATGGAAATTTATTTAAGAAAAACAAAATTAATTGAATTAAATTTTACTTACATATTAAAATATTTATATAGATATCACTGATTATTAGATAAAATAAAAATTTATTTCTATACTGGTATATCCCTTGTAGACATATATTTGACATTCATTACACTATTTTCTAATAAATTCCTCTATATCTGCCTTCTCTTTTGAATGATACATAATTTCAACAAAGAAAGAATATGTTATATATTACATAGTATTAATGTACTTACATTACATATAAATTATCAATAGGTGTGTAAAATAAATAAACATTTAAATTTATATCATTATGGGAGGAATTAATAATATTGTGGAAATTTTACATTTAGTTATAGAATTTTCATGTTCAAAGTAACTATTTTATTTTGATTGTCCATTTTTGTTAATGAATCACATCAATATATATATATATAATGAGAATTGAGAAATTTGTGACTATATTCTCTTCAACTAAATGAATATATTGATGTTATCCATACATTAGGGGTATCAAATGATACATGGTTTCAATTTCTTATAAAAATAAAAAAATTATAATATTTGAAAAAGATTTTTGAAGATGGATTCTTGGTGTCTAGCCCTTTAAATTAGTCAACCACTGTGGTTTTTCTTCAAGGAAATATGTGAAATGTACATATAGTATATGTATAACATTCATCTAAATGTTTTTAATGATTATTTCAGATTTTATTTTTGGGGAACAACATGAATAATATTTCAAACTTAGTTTAAAGAGAGAATAATTGAATGATTGAATACCCAAGGTGTTGGGGAAACCATTATTCATATATTTTACATTGAATTCATTGAATAATATTAATAATATATTATTGATTAGGATTTACATATGATGAAATTTACTAAAGAATATATGTACAATAGGGTTTTAAAGATACTAAAACTCCAGTATTAATAATTTGGAACTATTAAGATGAATGGTGTGAAAATAATTTGATGGTTTCATTGATTTAAAAGAGTATTTTTAAATACATTCATTGATATTTAAGAGGTACATACATGACATGGGGGAATTAATGACAAATTGATAAAATATTGGTTTTTTTGTTTGCATAAGAAATTTATATTAGTCTAAAATTATATGTAATCTTCATCTTAGAGAGAAGAAACCTATGTATGGATGAATTAGTATTAAATAAAAATCATCTAAGCTAATCTGTGTTTTGAAAAATCTCTTATCCTAATGTATATATTCATTATGTAGACTCTATAATATGTGATACATACATGTGTAGCATGAAGGCTTTAGATATAAATGACTCTGTGTCCATTTAATTATCATCCAAATCACTATAACCATCATTTATGGAATAATAATGATCCTAAGAAGTATATTATTGTAAATAATCATCATCTTACACTAAATTAATAATAATTTGTTGTGTAATAATCTACACATAAGGAAAATTTATGAATCTTATTGGATGAAAAGTTATTTTCATGTTTTATTTTATGAAAGAAAAATTATTTTTATGATGAATATAACAATTATTTTAATATATTAAAATGTAAAACAAATTGATAAAATATATGAATTTTTTAGAATATGGTCTCTGAAATTGGAATAGATAATATCAATGAAACATGTTTTATGAGAGACATCTGAAGTCAGAAATATATTATTTAATAGAATAAATAATTTTGATTTAAATGAAATTTGAATATTTTGGAGATGATTTTATTGGGGTATATACCACACAATTATATGTAATTGTCTATTTTATTTAGAATAAAATCAATAATATATTGATTTTGTGTAAGTGAATGCAGCCTTGAAAAAATTCTATTTTATTATAAAAATGTTAAATGATGAAATTAAATATTAAGATGTATAACTTATTCATGATTATTAAAAAATTGTAAAAAAATTGTGATTCATTAAAAATAAATATGGATATGGTTGGGATGAGATTATAATATAATGATTAAAATTAAAAATTGAATTTGGTACTAATAAACACTAAATTTTTCAATCATTGAATATCGTGTTCAAACATTTATATGAATTTGATATAACTAGTCTAGATCCATTGGATAATAATGAAATATGATTTCCAATGGATATATATTATAATGATGATAATAATATACTAATGCTTAGTGGAAAAAAATATGGATGCTTTGTTATGCTAAAAAAATGATATTGAGGGAAATCTCAGTCTCAGTATAGTATATGTACATTATATTATGGTTGATAGGACAAAAATATATAGTTGCGGAGCACTCCCAAATAAAAAAATGTGAACAAACAGTTTTTTTTGAACTATCAATTTGAATGACTTTCTAAATTATAAATTTAAAGGATATTTTTTAATATTAACTAAAAAACCTAGAACAACCCATACTTTACATACATTGTTATTACATCAGAATTGAAGGATAATTATTATAACATATAACAAAACCATGATAGGACCGTATATGTATAGTGACTTTAGAAACATGGAAACATAAACAACTGGTTCATAAATAATCTACATTGTCTCCCATTTATTTCATCATATCTAGAGTCCCTTTTGGCATATTCTACTTAATACCCTTCTTCCTGACCCAGGGAAAAGAAAACATACAAACGGGTGAGCTCAAATTCTCAGTAAGGGTAAACAAAAGAAATATCAATCACATAATATTAATAAGAACATAACATTTTGAAAATCTTAACCTATAAAAGTGATCATAATATCATAACATGGGATAAATCATGGTAGTGAAATGTAATCCCAATAATCATAACATAAATCATTAAACATTGTTGAATATAAACATAATCATAGAGAATCATTTCTTAGTAGTCAAGACTCATTTCAAATAGTATCATAGCGGACAAAGTCCATTTCTGAACCGAGTTCACTCCTCGTTTCAGTCTTGTATCCCTGAACCGAATTAACCTACCATTCCATCCATGTCTATATCATGAGAGATAAAAGGACATCATAAAAATAATTCTATCATAACATAATCAAATCAATGTAAAAATAGGGATTTAAATAGATAAATATATTATCTTAGATGGAAAATAATTTTGATAAAAAGCTGGAACTCCATTCTTGAGGAAAATATCCTTTCTACATCAAAAACATTTTTACATTCTTAACACGTTATACAAATTTTAAACTAAATGATTTTCATTAAAAATAAAATTGGAAACTTGTAAAGTAAGATTCATGGAAATAATTTTCTATGAAATCATAAAATCCATTCATGCCGTATAAGTTAAAAATAACAATTTACTCGTACTTTGGCCGGAAAAGTCAAAAAGTTCCTCGTACAAAAAATAACAAAAGATTCCTTTCATATATATTACTAAAAACTAATCAATGAGTAATATTGTATTTAAAAATTTTTATGAGGATATAAATAATATTAAATATTGGGGAAACATGGATGTGGATGACAAATACATCCCAGTCAATACAAAAGTATAAACAATCTCGGATAAAAATGAGAATGTGATATTTTCCCTTACCTTATGTCTGATATGCTTCGTACATATCCGAACCTCCTTTATAAAGATTTAAATAATGTCATTGACTTATTACAGAATCATATTCATTGTTAGGATATCATATATGGTCATATTTTTATATTCTTATTAGTAATATTTCATTGCTACTTGTTATTCGGGTGTTCATTGATTTATGTTCTTATGCATGTGTTGTCGAATAAATTTTTATTCCTATTTTTAGGTTATATATAACGTACTTAAAGAATATTATTAGTGTAGTATATATCATATTTATTCATTCAATCCATTTATATAATCATTATTCAATGAAGATCATGTAGAACGAGTCGCATCACATCGTGGAGACAGTAGGCCGAACGTACGCACGAGCGATGATATCGTTCCCATAACTATTGAATGGTATTGGAGTGGAAGATGGAATGTCTCATAGTTAGTATCTTGTTATAATAATCATATATAGTTATTCTTTATACCATTATACCCATCCATGTAAGGTGGTGGTGGAAAACAGATTACACTACGACGTGGAGACAGTATTCTGTACGTACGCATGCACGATTATTTCATTTTCCGTAGGATGAATATAAGGTGAAATAGGTTTGTTTCATATTTATTATAACATATCTTTATATGAGTGATACTGATGTTATTAATTTATGATGAAACAAATAATGAAGAATCAGTAGAAGAAGAAATAAATTAGAATGAATCGGTAAAGGACATTACCTCTTCGTTGAAGCACCTCTTCTTAACCTCATCGTAAGGCAATAAATATTGTCTTTGAAGAAGACCAGGACCACTAGGATGTTACTAGGGATATGGAGAAGAGAAATTTTCAGGGTTTGGTCGAGCTTGAAATCTCAAAGTGGTGTGAGGAGGAGAGGGAGAAGGTTCCCTTTTATAAGGGAGAAGAGGGGCACCTTAGAAAAAACATAAAATATTATTTTATAATAAATTCATATTAGGTTTTTAATAGCTAAAAATTGATTTATTTTAAATATAAGGTGATTATGGGTCGAAATAATCTAAACCAATAGGTTTTAGACAAGTTTAGGTTACTATTTTAAACATATCATTTAGATTTAACTCTAAGTTAAATAATTTAACATTTACCGTGCCTTCTTTTTTACTTACACAATATGGTTAATAAACATACTATAACAATCCTAAATAACCCCAAGTGGGTCATTATTAATATATATCCTTATCTAAGTCATTCGGCCGAACCATAGATTTTTAGGAATAAAATAACAATTAATATTATGATATTTGTTTTAAAAATTAATTTATGTCAAATTTTACACAATTTGGTAATTGATTTACTTGAAAATAATAAAAGCATGATTAATTCATAAAAATTATCAAATTACATTTATTTGGGAATTTGTAATATCAATTATGATAATATTAAGGTAATAAGGTATTTACTGCATCATCATTGTGTCATAAATAAATTAAATTATTTAATGTCTAAAAATTATAAATATAATTCCATTATGTAGGAAATATTTTTATCTTTCTAATAAATATTAATAGTCGAATTTATCTTCTTTATAACCATATAATATAAATGTTTTAGTTAATAAACATTGATTTTAACTCTTTTAACACTTCTTGAAAAATAATAATAATAAATGTCCTAATCTTATCCAAGTGCACCTAAAGGGTAATATTTTATCCCTAAGGTTGTTTTTGGTCGATTTACACTTATCCAATAGAATTAGTAAATGTGTTAGGGTAATAATAATATCATTTTTACCCTTAATTACCCTATTTACTTTTAACTGTGGTAAATAAAAGAGAAAAGTTACTATTCATCAAAAATTATTTTTATCTTATTGAACAAAATTTTACTCCTTGATATTAACTGTGTCTCTTGGATTTTCTAAATTCAACTCATAGAAGCATTAAAATTAAGTTTTATGTACAATTACAAATGATCCTACGAGATGGGTAAAAGAGGGTAAAAAGGTAAATAAAATTTTTATATATCTATATTATTATAAAATGACTCCAATGAATTAAATTAAACTTATATAGGTATTATGTATCTTTTTTGAACTAAAATAAATTAATATAAAAAAAATATTATTTAAATAAAAATATGGTTTTAACAAATAACTCAGCGTTTTCAATATTCATAAAAAATTAAATGTTTTCAGAAAAATAACAAAAATTCACCCTAGTCTAATCTGGATATTCCGAATCCAAAAATGAAGTCCATTTTGAATGATAAAATTTATAAAATTTCAAAAATATGGTATTACTATTCCTAACGGCTAGTTTTAATAATATATTAATAACACAACATTGTTTAGTGAAACTCAGTATTGTGTACAACACAAGTTATCAAGGAAGGTTGATATTGCGTTCAATTCAAGGAAAGACAATGTTGTCTGTAGTGAAAGATTCATTTAGTGTTGCGTATACATAAAAACCAAATATGTCTCATAAAATCTAGGGTGTTACAAAACCATTGTGGTGTTTTTTAATAAATATTTTTATTTTGTTAAAGTATCATTTTTCTATAAGATTGTTTAATTTATCCTAGAATCAGTTCCATATTAATCATATTCAACTCTCGAATTGAAAATAATTCACAGCCAATTTTTTTTATTGATGTTTTTCCTTATCTTAATTAGAGAAATAATGAATATGTTGAGTGATGTTGTTATTTTTACTCTAAAGAGGATTCAGGAAGAAAATGAATTCAATAGATAGTATGTGTTCATTATTTCAAAACCAAATCAGATGATGATTTTCTAGTTAAGAACTTCTCACAAATCATGATAACATTAACTACAAATTATTTATATGAAATGGTTGAGAGGGTTAAAGATATTCAAAAAATATATAGTGGACAATCCGATCGTAATAATAAATTCTATCATAATAAGAATTTTATCATAATGGGGATTCCATAATATTGATGGAATCAATCGGAGGAATAATGCTTCAGAAGATCAGATAAAGAAGATAAAATATGTGAAGATGATAATGTTTGAAGAATTTCAAATTTTCTATAAGGATACTCAATCATAATGGGATATCCATCATAATGGTAATTCCATCGCAATAATAATTCCATCATAATGATAATTCAATCATATTAATTAAGAATGATATAGATTTTGAATTCACTAAAATGATATATAATTCAAACTCACTAAGAATGATTGGTCATTCAGATTCAATGAGAAGGATATAGAATTCAGAATCATTGACAAGGTTATAGTATTCAGATTCACTGAGAAGGATGTAATATTAATATTAACTGAGAAATATATAGAATTGAAATTCACTAATAAGGATATATAATTCTAATTCAATGAGAATGAATCTGAATTCATATTCACTACGAAAAAATAGAAATCTATTTCAAATAAAATCAAAAAGATATGTGATTCACTAAGAAAGACAAAAAATCATTTTCCCTAAGAATGGAAAATATTTTGGATTCATTGAAAAATAAAAAAAATGGATTCACTGAGAAAGAAATAGAAATTTTATTGATCTGATTGAGAAGAACAATCAAAAATAAAATTCCATTATTTTTATTAAGTGTTGAGGAGGTCAAACCTGAATTTATTTTTTCAAAAATCTCGTAGAAATCTTAGGATATCTGAAGAAGAAAAAGGTGATGTTTTAAATGAAAGATTTATTTGGAGTTTTAGAAATTTTAGGAAGTGTGAAAACATTGAATGTTTATTATTTTTGTTTTCTGAGTCAACTATAAATGAATTCTCATGTGATTCTTTAATTAGCTACTTTCACACAAGTGGAAAATGTGTAGGTTTGAATAAATGGAGTGATGTTTATTATTGGATAGAGATATTATGGTTAGAATCATACTGTTAAATGTTTTTTACTAGGTTATGAAAGATCGTATTGAGAAGATCACATTGATTCGATCATTTTGAAAAGATCACATTTAATCAATCATATTGAGAATATCGTATTGAGAAAATTTGAATAAGAATTATAATATTTTAAATTCAAGCAGTGGTTAAGTTTTTCATATTCATAATTGGTTAATTTTATTGAGTTAGTATTATTAATAAAATCATATCTATACACAATGTATGAAAATAATAGGTCCACAATAAATATACTGAGAAAAACAAGTCCATTAAAATGGGACTGAGGATTTAGACTGATAAATTGTCCAGAAATTTCAAAAAATTATTTATTCTTTTGTATGAATCATTTGATTTATATGTAAACATTTCAAACTGACTGGTGTTAGTATAATATTTCCTTTCATGAGATTGAATTTTTCTAAAAACATTTGACACATGTTTTATTCAATTATTTGTTACAGTTGATTTGCATTGATCCATGAGATTTCATATTGAATTGATGTATGCTATAACACTAAGGTCTAACCTTATAAATATTCCATGATTCACTTTATTTTTTAATTTTTTATTCATTTGTATTTACTCAATGTTGATTTGGAAATAAATTCAAACTGGTTATAAGGGTTATATTTTTAATTGTATTTAATCATATAAAAACTGAACAACTAATTCAACCCCTCCCACTCTCAATTTTTTTCAATCATTTTAAAATTAAATTAGTATCATAAGATTTTATCCTTATTGAAAAATTACAACATATAAAATAAATTTTCTCAACATTAGAGTAATTAAATTATTTTATGGAAAAAAATATTATGTATAGATAAATTAAAAGATTTATTATCTACCAAATATTTCCCTAAATGTTTTTGATACTACTACTGTTGGGTTTCTACCTACTAAGATTGATTCCCAAATAACATTTAATGATAAGATAAATATAAAATTTAATGGGAATGAACGAAATTTTAATTTAATGTACTTATCATAAAATGTTTATTATAAGGTGATGGAACTCAAAAAATCAAGAAGTTAGTGGGACAAGATTTAATGTATTTTAGACAAGAATAAAAAAGTGAAGGAATCAAAGACATAAATGGGGAATATTTAGTATGAATACATCCGAATGAGAGAAGAAGAAAGAATTGATGAATACATATCTATCATAATTGAAATTTTTTGTAACATCATATGATTCAGAGATGTCTTGTAAGATTCTACAATTTTGATAAAACTTATGAGAATCTTTCCGGAAATTTATTACGCAAAATGTTCTTCATTTAAAGATTATGATTATTTATCTCTGTATTAATAGAATAACATTATTGTTGTTTATGAAATGATTGATGCTCTGATGATTATAAATAACATAATTGGTGATATTTATTTTGATGATATGAGAAAGATTAAAACCCAAAGTGTTGAATGAGCAGATCCTTATAAATTCAAAGATAGAGGATAATGATTATAATGTAAAGAATCATATATCTAAAATCCAATAACTATTAAATAGTAAGAGGAAAATATTGAAGTAAAATTACTTTATATTTTCTTAATTTATTTGGAATAGGATATTTTTCGATGAATTTCGGCAAGAATAATGTTTAGGAATATCGAGATGATTCTGATGAAAAACATCGATAGGTGAAGTGAAAAACATGATAATGAAGGTATGTCTTCCTACAAATATAAGACGATGATTACTAGAAACAAAATAAGTATTGTGAGTGAGAAATTTGAATCCTACTTGGATAAAATTACTCTTACGAAGATGAATTTTCGGAAAAAATCAGTTTCTTTAATGAAAAAGAGGGCAGAACAAATGATTCCTCAAAGAGTGATGAATGTGGGGAAAATCTTATATTGTGTATCAACAATGAATAAAATTGGTTTCATTTTTTGATCAAAACATAAAAAAACATATTTAAATTTTAGTAAAGAGAAATGATTTTAAATAATTTGATGGTGGATGAAAAGATGTTATCAAGAACAATAAAGAATACATCGATGAGATTTAAGTTACAAACTTATGATTGATGAAAATGGAAAGACCATTGATGATCAAAGTAAGACATTGGAATTTACGAATGCTGTTGTAAATTTTTTTCAATAAAATAAACTTGAGTTTGAAATTAAATTGAGGAAGGGGAATTAAAAATTAAAAAAAGAATCATATGAAAAAGATTATGTGTCTACAGATGCGGAGAAGGCTCAATACGAGAATCAATTGAAATTTTATCCTACTAAATATAATATGACATCTATTTCTATTAAAATTTCATGATCTAGATATATTATTGGGAAATAATGGGTGGAGAATGTATATGAAAAAACTAAAAATCATAAAAATATTATAAATCCTGCAAATGAAAATATTTCAAACATCTTGTGTATGTTAGAGATGGATGAAGTTACCACCTACAAAAAAAATTCAAAAGATAAAACCTTTTATAAATTTGAAATCAAGATATAATTGATATTAATGATGTCATTGAGTCTATTAATATAGTTAATACAATTATTGAAGGAACATATCTCCACCTCTATAAATGTTTGATAAATATGAATGAAATATTTAATGTTAAATGAGAAACATTCCTAATATAAAAAAACATGAAAAGGTGAATTCTCAAGATGTTAGAAACATTACAAAAAAATTATTATGAATGTATAGAATAATTATTAATAATATGTGATCTATCTCGTCATCATGTTGAAATATGTATGACAGACCTTATAGAACAAGTGTCTTATGATTGAAAATGAATAAAAGATGAAAATAAAAATGTTGAGGGAAGTTCTTTTTCGACTAAAACAACAAAAAAATAATGCAAATGTAACAACCATGGATTCTAGATTGTGGATTTTTCCACATATAACTGGTGGTATAAAAATATTCAAACATTTTTAAATTCATGAGGGAGGAGTAGTTACATTTTGGAATGATATTTCCTTTAAAAAAAATTAATTGTCATCACTAAGATTGAAGAAGAAAAGTTAAAATATATGGTTGTTTTATTTTTTGTTCATCTTTATATTTACATACAAAGTAGAAGTCAACATTTACATGATGGAAAATAATGTATTTTTTGAAAATATTTTTCTATCAATAGAAGTGTGAGATATATACAAGTTATTATAAATGGACAAAATGACCAGTGTGAATATCTTCCAAATAAGAGAATTTAACAACTAATGTTAGTTGAGTGCAGACGACGAAATAAAACATTGGAACCAAAGACTTATTCACCTTGGATAAAAAATATGAAGAAAAAGTATAATATTGATGCTATTTGAAATTTTCTAGAATAGAAATGAAGAGATGAATATGTCATTATTACATTATAGAGATTAAAATGTATAAATAATTATTCAAAGAGTTGAGATTCAATATAAGAGACCATGTAAGATTATTTATTCTGATTTGGTGGGAAGATGAAACATAAATAAACAAAAATAGATTTATTAAATATAAATATAATTGATGATTATACATTGATGAAAAAAATAATTTTTTGGAAGCACACATTAAAGGATAATGAAATGTTAAAAATCTTCAGAAAATATTTTTTGAAATAAATATGGGTTTCCATAATGAATTTGAGAATATATAATGATACCAAATTCATTAAAAATACTTCTGAAACATTTCTGAGAAAACATGAAACATAAAATAAGTATATTTATCTATATACTTAAAAATATTATAGTATAATAAAGAAAGAATATATGTTTATTAAAAATGGGTCGAAGTGTATTTTCTGAATACAAACATTCAAAATTGTACTAGTGAGAAGTTGTTAGTACTTCTATACATGTTCAAAATAGATGTCTTTTGAGACCAAAAACCAAAATGAATCATTTTAAAATGTGGTAAAATATAAATAATTCATCAAAATAATTAATTTTTGTTGTAGGTTTATGTTTTATCATAATAAAAAATATAAATTTTGGAAGTATTGATGATAAAGATGAGGAAGGAACTTTTATGGGTTATATATCAAATATAACTAGTTAAAAATGATGGAATAAACATTTACAAAAGTTGGTGAAATCAAATAATGGGAATTTAACATAAACATAATGTTCTTTAACAAAATTTGATGAGAATTTTTAGGATGATAAAATAGATAATTTTTTAAAAAATAATATTATTTTTAATCATCCTTATCAATATTCATATGAATCGTGTGATGTGGAAATCTCAGCTGGGGAAAAAGGCAGAAATTTCTTGTACTATAACAAACATATTGAATCTAAAAGAATTATTAGGGATTTAAAGGCTCATGGTTATATAATTTGAATGTAGATGTTAGATAACCAAACCTCACTTATCTCAAATGTTGAATAAGAATTAATTTAAGAAGTTAATTATCAAAAATAATGGGATGATGTTATGAATTATGATTTGAATCATATTGAAATAATGAAACATGGAAACATCATTCCTATATATAAAATTAAAATGTTTTCGCAACCATGTGTGTTTACAAAAACAGATAAATGAACAAGGGGAACATTCAAGAAAAAAATATATGCTTGTTTGTAAAGGCAATGCATAAGTTGAAGTTGTGGATTGTGAGGAAACATTTTCCCCAGTTTCATGATCAGAAACTTTTAGAATTTCCATTTAAATGGAATCACATTAGAATTAAAATGTTTATTAGATTGATTTTACATCATATTTCATAAATGATGACATTGTGTAATAAGTTTACAATAAATAACCATGCGGTTTTCTAACTATTGATGATGAAAAAATGATTATAAATTGAAGAAAATATTATATGGAATGATATATGCTCATTGATATTGGTATTATAATATTATTTTTTTTGAGAATGTTAAAATTTTATAAAGTAATTATCGATCGAAACTTATATTTAAATGATTTTGACTATAGAATTATAATTATAATCATTAATCTGTATGATATTATTTTTCCTAGTGAGGAATAAAACATATACAAAGTGTTTATAGTAGAAATGAAAACGGTTTTTTTAATATCAATAATTGGTGGATTAACATTATTCTATTTTATACATGATAAAAAATAAAATATATATTTTATTATCTCAAGAATAGTATTCCATGGAACATTAAAATATATTTTGAATTTTAGAATCTAATGAAGATTGTACACCTATTTTAGTGAGAACAATGTTGACTAAAGATGAATCAAGAATTAGTTTGAATCAGAAAGACATTCATAATCTGATAAGAAGTATTATTTATCTTATAGAATCATGGCTTTATATTGTCTAGTTTTTCACTTTGTGGGCCATGTGTCAAATTAATCCTAAAGAATCACATATGTTGGAAGCAAAGAGGATTATAAGATATGTAAATTGAACTACATCACCCAAGTTTTGATAAAATATATATATATATATATGAAGTTTCATGGTTATAATTATTCTGATTGGGTGGAGATTGTAATGATAGTAAATCAACCATAGGAGGAACTGTTTCCTTGTGTTATTGTTATATGAGTTGGAATAGTATGAAAAAATGTTCAATAAAATTTAGCACATTTGAATCTGAATATGTTATAGCTACATCGGCATGTACTCAAACGCGGTGTATAAATTATTTTATATTGGATTTACAGTAAATATTTCTAAACAATCGATGATAATTCATGATAATCCTAGTGGAATTTGTATTTCTAAGAATCATGTCTAAATCTATTGTTCAAAACAACTTTATATAAAGATTCAATTTATAAAAGAGGAATTTTATCTAGGGATTTTTTTCTGCATTACATTTCAAAAAATACTCATATAACCAATATCATTTCAAATGCAGTGGATAAATATTGGCATGGGGAATTGAGGTTGGAACATCTTCTTTAGACACTCCACATGTTTTCAAAAATGGGGAGCAACACAATTTTCTCCCTAGTAATGTAATATTCATTAGTGATAATTCTTTTTGGAATGAGATTGCATTTTGGTGAATATACAATGGGGAATTATTTTAAAGATAAGTCATATTTTCTATTTATTCTCATAGTACATGTTTATATAAATTAATTTGTGGTAATTTTTCCCATATTTGAGACCTAATAATGTATCTGATTAGTATTAAAGAATCATTAATAATGTTGTATAAGGATTTATGTAACTTTTATGAGATGATGATAAATGAGTTTTTTATGAATTATATCCATATATACTAGTTTACTAGATTAGAATTGGTTGATGAATTCATATAGTACTGTTTTATTGTGTTTTTTAGTAAGATATATACAAAATATCATTTAATTTGTGTGTGGATTAACAAAATAATTGTGATTACTTTATCATGATTGAAATATCAAATTTTTCATTATTTTTTTCTTCAAATTTATTATAAAAATAAGAATAAAAATAATTTACATAAATTATTTGGAGTCATATTAATGTGTTATGTATTATATTGCTTTATAGATTTGATAACTATGATTTAGTAGTGACATAAGGACATTATCAGGAAGTGTCATTTATTATTAATGATTGAAATAGTCTTGATTATTCAATTGTTAAAATAGTGACTAGAATAGACATATCATAGTAAATTGTATTTATTAAGTATTTTTATATTTTATGGGGAGGTATAAGTCTATTGAATAATGTTATCAAATGTTCAAAGTGCTTTTATGAGGATTCTGTTCTCTTAGTAGGTGCCTGACATCATTGATTGTATCATCTGATCTAGATAGATAATGACTTGATTGATATATTTTACTATTGGGAATGAAATCATTAATAATAAATGTTAGAGATACTCCACATTCAATATCATTGTATTGGTATAATTTGATTTATAATCATTTCAACACAATGTGATTTTGGTTATATTTTTATATAAGAAAAAGTTCAATATTATTAATTATTTATAATATTGGTGGTGTATAAAATTTCACCTTGACATGCTAAGATGAATAAATGTTTTTTATGAGAGTAGGGTATATTTATTTTTGTAATGTGAATTTATAATATTTTAAAGTATTTTATTAAATATTTTTAATAATTATTATATTATTGGAAACCATGGAATATTTTTATTCCACATAAAAAATATGATGTTACCTATGTAGATTTAAGAGAATGATGAGTAAGTATTGACTACTAAATTTAATTATATGTGAAGAAAAATTAATTTATCTATATGAAGTAGAAAATAGTTATTTAGATATCAAATATAATTACATATTTATCTAATTAATCATTATCATATGGAATTAAGTTATCTTCTAACCCTACCATACGTTATTTTTTGAAATATATGGTGATTTATCTAATTCCATATCCTGGATTATTGATTACTAATATTATAAATTAATTTTATAAAGACATATACATTAAATTAAATTCTATTAAAGTGGTAACTTCAAGATGATATAATTTTTTTTGATGCTTTAATTGTAAGAGAGTTGATGTTGAAAAATATTTTTAGTCTTATAGAATTACATTAGTAGATAGTTTACTCAAATAGGCAGAAATGTTATTATGTGATGTGGTTTCATTTAGTTTAAATCAACACATTATCCTATAAATAAGATTACTTAGATATTATGAATCCAATTTATTGATGACTTAGGTTATGATCTGTTATATATAATTTTTTGAATAAATTTTTTTATTTTTGGGTAAATTTCCTTAATTATTTTTTCTAATGGTAGGGGGACGAATTTTTTTATATTAATATGGATGAATTAATTTTAATGGTTATAAAAAAAATCATCTGGAAATTTTTAATCTTTTTACAAAGATTATTATAGTTTTAGTAATTTTTTTATATTTATATATTATTTCATTCATATTATGAAGATTGTGTGTGTTATATTTTTCAATATATTGAACAAAATTATATAGTAAATAAGAATTGTCCATCATGTGTAACACTTTCTTGTGGTAATATTTATATATTTTTTAATTTTTATTCATCAGTTTTAAAAGATTGTGGTTTTCTAACATCATGTGTGAGTCCTTAGTTATGAAGAATTATGTGATTGGTGTTTGTTATAGTTTTTAAATATAACTATATATTTCACGATCGAGAAAAAAATATTGTAGCGGTCTGTATATCTATTACCATTCATGTGGTTTTTGTGATGTCAAGAAAGATTATAATAGTTAAAAATAAGATGATATGTTATTAAAAACAAATCTATTTTTTATGTAGAACAATATTTAAAATTAATCAAATAAGGTGTAGATTATTTTAGGAGGATTATAAATATATGAATATTCTATATATGGATTCATTATCATTTAATTCATGAGTTATGGTTTTGAATTTATTCCTTCCTATAGTAATAATCCATATAATATAATTATCTTGTAGTGTAAATGAATATGATTATTATTGATTTGGTTTTATAAGATATTTGATATAGATGAGTGTTGTAGTAATCACATTTTCTAATACAGGAATAATTCATTGAATCATGAATAAAGATTTCTAGTGTATATTAGTAATTTGAAATTGACATATATGGTAAATATTTATAATGTTTAATAATTAATAGTTTTATATCATAATATATAATCCCATGATATTATGGAAGTGTTTTATTATGTTTTATAGCATTACCAAATTTGGAAACATTAACAACATTAAAAAGTTCACAAATTGAGATTATATTCATTTTATATATAATAAATGTTGAGGGAATTTTTAAGTAATGATCATGATATCAATAGTTTGACTTAAATAAATTTAAATTTCCAAAAAATCACCATTATTTTAATATCATACCTAGTATATATTATTTCACACCTGTTTCAGTCTCATTAAATTCAACAATACTCATTTTTATTAAATGATGTATTTTCTTGTTTTTAAAATGTTCCATGGATTATTTATACCAACATACTATTTTTTGATGAAAACATATAATTATAATTTCCTAATTAATATAGTGTCATATTGAAAACTAGATTTGGTTACTAATTCTAAAATAAAGGGTTTCCTTTATATTGTGATTATTTTGGTAGTGTGGCATTATTGAACTTTTATGTTTTAATAGTGATAGTTTTTACAATAAATAATAGATTTATTAAATGTTGGGTTCAATATAACACTCATTATGTTTTATAATATTATATATTTATGAATACATAAACTAAATACTAATATTATCTCTTGACATGGGAAGCCACCGATAGTATAGAATTCATTATATATCATGTATGTGAAGAAAACTAGTACGATTTTATTATTCTTATTTCCTAAAATGATGTTCATTTTACATTAATTGTATTATATCTCATTATAAATGAAGCTGAAATTTGGTAATATAAATAATATATAATAAATAATTAATATTAATGTTACTAAAAAAATTTAGATTGCCTATGTAATTGTTACATGTTATTTTTATTCTTATATAGAATCATGAGAGTCTAAAAATTCATTATAATATTTATAGGGGTAAACATTAAATTTAAAATGATATAATATATATGAATCATCCTTGTATTAAATATATTCCATGCCTATAAATTTTTTTTGGATAATTATTTTAGAAAAATGTTATAAACAAATATTTAATCCTTTTTAAATTAAATAAACAATAACTTATAATTGCAGAGAATTATATTTCAAATATTATTAGATTTTTGATTTATGAAAAAATATTGTATAACATAAATAGAAGAAATAATATAATCATTGGATTGAATGATATTTATATAGTAATCTTAGATGAATGACAATTTCTTTTTTAATTTTATTATTTTTCTTATTTGATTATTGTATAAAAAGAACCATTTATGTTATTCATGGATTGAGACTAACTGATTGTTGTAATTTTGGATAAAAATTAAATATTTGTACTGGGATTCACATAGTGGTGGATTGAATCAGACAAATTCAATATAGTAGTTATCATAAATATATTGATAAGGTTCACTTTGATATATGATCTATGGTAATATAACAAAGGAAATGACGTATGGAACTTTTGATTCATTGAACCACTATCTGATCATCATTTTGCAATGTTTCAAAATATTTAATGGAATTTTGAAGGGTTATCATATTTACCAACCTGTATTCACGAATTGTCTAAAAAATATTGGATGAGATGTATTTTATGAACGAGTTTAAGATGAATATGGGGTTGCACATGGAACATTTTTTTTCAAACCCTTATATATTAATATAGTGGTTCTTACAATTTCATATTTTAGAATAATTTTTTTATGACATTATTTGACCTACCAAACCCATTGGAACCTTTATTTGATCATTTTACAGGACTATGTTAGACCAGTTTGAGTAATTATACTCAAATAGGGTATGAAAACTCTTGTTGACATTTATTAATATTCACATTTTATGAAATAATTTCATTAATATGAAATTCATAAGATAAAGGAAACACTATCTCTTTATATTATAATGTAATTATATGATGGGTTTGAATTTTTATTGATATTTAAGAAAAATTAACAATAAATTATTATTGATATTACTTATGGATACATTTGTTTGATATGTAACCTCAAGACATAGAAAACTGTAAAGAAATTGTATGTGCATATTATATTTGAAATGATTTATAAAGAGGGATATAAATTACCTTTAATAATAGTTATGATAATTAGTGAAAATATATTGAATTATGTATTGGATGAAATTGAAAATAAATATAATGTGACTTATAGTATACTAAATTTGGTGTTTTTAATTACTAAGATAGAATGAATAAATGAATACGTATTCTAAATATATTTCATTGAATGTTATATCTATTTTATATTAAATAATAATCTTTTTAAATGTTAATAATGAATTTACGATGATTAAATAATGTTTATGTAATTTATCACATAATTTATATAGGTGATGTATAATTCCTTTAAATAGAACAACAAATGATGAAATCAACATCATTAATTAAAGTAACAAAGTTTAAGAGATATTGATGTTGATAATGTCCAACAAATATTTGGTAACATCATGATGTTTCATTAAATAATTTATGTTGATAAAAATATTGATATTATTGATATTTTAGTTTTGTGAATTTTAATGATATAATAAATTGTAGCAAATTGACATTATATTTTTTCTTTGAAAATGATATAGAAATCCAGGAAAAGTTTTGATTCATTATGGATTCTTACCTGAACATTACTTTTTACTAATTTGTCCTTCAGAGGGTGTGTATTTTTATTTCTCATTTTCATAACAATTTACTATATGTGTAATGTACCATATATGTTCATAGATGTTGGGGATAATCTTGGACTTGGGATTTTACTCATAAACTCATTCAAACATTGGTTTTATTCTAACGGTAGAAAATATGAATATATATTTACAGTATTATTCATCATTACTGGTTTGTGATGGGAGATGTTACAGTTATGTATAAAACTCTATTCCCATCCACTTTTCATGGTTCTAGGTACAACGATTCACCTAGAAGATTTTTTCTTTCTCTCTCATGGATCTAGAATCTTTATGCATTTTGGTGAATCAGAAACTTATTATTTTCACTCCCATAGAATAGGGATTGAGTAAGAGTATATGTAGTGGATTTTAACCTATATAAGATCATATCATGTCTTAGGAGATCCATTTTATATGAAATTTATTATTATATGATGTATATGGTATTATTATTTTTAGATATCTTATTTTTATTGCAGTTATAAATAATATATGTGGGTAAATTAGTTCCAATATATAGTATGGGAAAATATAATGATTATAGGGATGTATAAATCTTTATGAGACATAAAATTCATTAAATCTTAGAACTAAATGGTGGGATTTGTTTGGACCTCCAGATTACGGTGGCCAATATAAAAACATAGTCTATATGGTGTATTATGAATATGATATTTTAAAAATTGTTTTTTTATCATTTAAAGATAATGTATGAGGTGATTTATGGGTAGATAAACATGATCTAGGATGATGATATAAGATTTGTTTTCAATAATATGGGTATTTTATATTTATATCATTATAATATTGAGAGAAACCTTTAACTAACAAGACCCATATATTTATTATCTAATGTTTATTTATCACATTATACCAATAATTTCTTATTTTACATTATATCTTCAATATCTCTAAAAATATCAATACACATGAAAATCGTTGAGGGATTTCATAAGTAATACACATCATTTTAATACAATGGAAATGGAATGATAACATGGGTGAGTAAAATGATTAGTAATGGGAAGTGTATACTATTAGAAAAAATATAATAACAAAGGAATAAATAATATATTGGAATCAATAATTTTTTTACAACCATAGAATATATCACATGCACTTGGAAAACATAAATGTAATATATAATAATATAAATATCCATATGGGATGTTTCTCAACCCTATGAGAATTGTCTCATACTTCAGCATTATTGGAAAGAGTTTATATTCAATGCAGATTTGAAGGGGGTAGGTATGTTTTTTTCTTTTTGTGCATCGCCTCCCCTTTCATCCATCTCCCCTCTTCACTCCTCATTTTTTGATGGCCCACCTGATAAGTTCCCTTTATTTTCATTTTGTACATGTTATTTTTCATTCCTTAAAATAATGATTTATTCTCTAGTTTGTTTTTGTATCATGGTCCTCCCATTCCCTATGCACTTTTCACTCTTCCCCTTTCAGTATACCCAATCCATGTTCTGGAGTCAATCCCCTTATGGATTATTGTGACAGAGAAAAGCATGGGGGAAGATTTTTCTAGTTCTTTCTTTGGTCATTATTATATAGTTTAATCACCGTATTGTTTCCTCTAATTATTTTCTATTCATTAATAATTAATTATTCCCACAGTTAGGACCACATATTGGTCTTGTTCACCAGTTTCATCTGGGTTGTTTATGTTGTAATGGATGATCCATAATATTTTTCAAAAGAGTGTGACCCATGGTTTGTCTCCAAGAACTGTTTTTCAGTTCTCTTATAGTGGTGTCAGTTCAAGTATCCACTTCCATGGGGCAGTGGTCTGTGGATGGAGATAATTATGATCTTATTTTATGATGGTAATTGTTTCTATTTGGGTTTAATAATTTTTTTTTCTGCTATGTTTTCTTCTCTGGTCCACAAAGTAAGGGATGTAATTATTGTGAAGCTATATACCTCTCTCAATCCATTAGCCACTCAACTCTACTATAACAACTTGGTACACCTCACACTTCACAATCAATCGATTGTAGTGGCCTCCATTGATGTTTTAGACATACTATTTCAGTGGCTAATTGTTTCTGGTAGAAGAATCTAACATATTCTTTTTCCCCATTAGGCCCTAGTAGTGTTCCTTCTTATATATTAATCACTGATGATTATTTTTTCATAGATTATTTTTTGATGTTTTATAAGAGAAGGAATTTCTTAAATGGGTGGATTTTGGATAGGTCAGTTTCGGTTCCCTCTCTGATGTTGTTCATATTTCCATACAAAATTGTGTTGGTTATGAACATGATGGGGTAGATGATGAATATGATGGATTTTTTTGAACTAAAAATGGAATACAATGTCTCTGGTGTCTATTTTTGGTTGTTAATTGGTTTGATGATGATACTGATATTGAAAAGAAAAATCCTCTTCTTTTGTTCAATGATTATTTATTGAAGGTCGAAGGTATTTTTTATTCATGATTTAAAGGGATTTCATCAATTCAATTTATACTTTCTGGCCATAATTCATATATTTCGGGAGTGTGTGGTTTTATGTTGACATCAGTGATAGGATGTGGTAGGTTCATAGGGACATTGGGCTTGAGTGCCTCACATAAAAAGGTTGGTGTCTACCGTCTAGACTCCTACTAGATGCCATCATTTATTTTTAAAATTTTTAATACCGGATATAGATTTTATGGTATTATGGATTTTGGGTGTCTTCTGTTATGTTTTTTATTTTGTGTTTTTGTGAGGTTACAACTTAAACCCAGTATGATATTTTATAAATTAAAAAAAATGGGTTTTGTGGATATACATATATGGGTAATAATAACAAATTTAATGTTGATGAAATTTACAATTTAGGAAATCAAATCCATTCCATAAATTCATAAAACCATGAGATCATGATCTTTTCAATAATTAAATATATGATTAAATCATAAGCATACATCCCACGATGAGACTGTAACGGGTGCAACTTCCTTAGGGTTTCCCCATGTCGCCACCTCTCCTCCCCCCTCAGATCAAATTCAAAGCTCTCTTCAGCGCTCCTACTCGGCGTTTTCGTGGCGGTGGTTATTCTCACAAGGGCGGCGTTGGGGAATCTGCATTGGCGTGGCCGTCTAGGCCTCCCCCACTGTTTGCTGGCCTGTATAATTTTACATCGCGATGTTGACAGCAGTCATTGTTCCATATCCTCCTGGACGAGGGCCGACGCTTCGTCTGTGTCGGCTGGGGGAACGTATGGAGGATCGATGACGTCTCGGAGTGAGATTGCGAAGGCGGTGATGAGATTTGTTCGGATTTTTGGTGAGGCTTCATGGCCGTCATCATGGATTGCGCCGTTGGGTGGTGGCGCCTCTCCCACTATGATGTGTTTGGTGATGTTGATGTTGTATGGTGCTGGTTTTCAAATTCTCTGTTATCTTGTTCAGGGAGATAGTTTCACTCCCTTTTTCGAGAATGTCGATCTCGGTTTTCCATGTTTTTGTTGATTGCGGTGTCTAAAGACCCTTTTGTTGATCCGGTGATGGTTCATGGCTTCGTTGATGATGGTGTGGTGTTACATCGATGGAGAGTCCGACGACGATGGTGTGAATGCAGACACGCAAGAACTGATGAATATGTATGGGGCAATGTGTGGCCTAGTTTAGTGGAAGGTACGGGGCTCGATGAGTTTCTTGTCTGTTTCTTGAAATATGAATTTCATTTGTAGATTTTGTGTTTTTTGGGAGGTTTTGTGATCTTCTTGACTCGACGATGGTTCTAGATGGCGATGAAGATAGTGGTGAAGACACAAGTGGAGAACTATGTGTGTTTTTTTTAATTTTGACCTTTGAATTTTGTATTTGGGTAATTTGGTTCCCACATGTTCTGTATGTTACTGCTCATCCAAAAAGTGTCTTTTGAAAGTCAAATAAAAAATCACTTTTCAATCGTAATCAAACATCCCACACCTCTTGCCTGGATATCATGATCATACAATCAATGTGTTTTTTTATGGACAACATTTTCTTATTGTTAATGTTTATTGTTACAGAATCATTAATAAATACAAAGGAATACAGAGAAAAAATTTGATTTCATTAAGAGGTTAATTGTTTCATCAATAATCTATTCCCAACATGTAAAAAAATTACTTCCTATGGATTCACCATGTGAATGAAATGTATTTAAGTACCATACATAATCAACTTTCTTTAGTTTCTTTTAAACATCCATACTTCAATAATTAACATATGGGATATTAAAACATTCCCAAGGAAAAAAATACAACAACCCGATCATAAAACAACCAGTGAAAGAGGTAGATGGTATTGAAATATAATTTCAAATGTGAAATATAAAAACATATAATGATAATCAAATTGAATCAAAACATCCTAATTAGAATTTAATAATTTAAAAGTATCACATGAGAAGTGATCAATATTTTTATTATTTGATACCTTGAATTTTATCCCCAAAAGAAAATATGTGTCTGTGAATTTATATGGTAATTCAAGTAATATTACTCAAAATCCGAATAACATTTAGAATTATATATTTAAAAATAATCTCATCTATATAATAGTGTTTTTAAAAAATATTACATATCATTGTCATAAAAATATGATGTTATGATCACCGTTCAAATAAAATTTTCAAGATGGTGAGGTGAAAAACATTTTAAAAAACACACTATGAAACAGATAATAGAATCTAGAAATCGTTTTAATTTATGTCAAATATAAAATTGGATTGGATGATAAAAAATTATTATGAAATGAAAATACTCTATATAATTTTATAATAAATTAATCGCAATCCATATCATAAAAAATATTATGAAACATCATCTTGAAAATCCTTGAAAATAATTTGAATCCTAAAAGACATAATACTTATTACTATTTGAAAATATTAAATTAAAAAAATTAGAATGAAATAATTTTCTAGTGGAATGTAAAAATGATATAATGATAATGGAAACTATCATAAAAAATGTCTTATTTTTTGAATAATTTAATACATAATGAATAGTAACAAATATAACAAACCATTGAAAAAAATACAACATAAATAATTATAAATACATGAACATTTAATTTAATGTGAAATTAAATTCATTCATTATTATAATATTAACAATTTATAATAATAAAGTTAAATAATAAATTACATTACACATTTTGTCAAAATGGATTTCGCAATAGACTAAATTCTTTAGCATCACATGAATCAAAATTCTTTCAAAATAATGACACATTATGGATTTGGAAATCGTTTTAATTTCATAAATTTTTTATAATACGAAAAAATGTGGATATATATACACTACCCAACATAAATATATTTTTAAATGTGAATATGTCTGAACAAAAAAAATTTCAATCAATAAAATCATTCCTTTACACTCAATATATTTTAAAGCGATTTATCCTCATATATAATAAAAACAACCAAAATTATAAATTCATTTGTAAAATTATAACTAGATAATACATTTTTTAATATTTAATTACATTAAGTTGTTATATTTTTAATTTTTAAACATTTATTATCTTCAATCACCATATTTTAATAATGTAACTTATTTCATAAACATTCCATCATGGTGATAGTTTCCATTATTTATGATATAATGTTCATCATTAAATGATTATTCATGATTTTTATATCATTTTTTCAATTATTTTTATGGAACTTTTTTTATATCATATGATTCAAGTGTCAGGTTTGTGAATTAAATTAATGACAAGCTTTATTGGTAGATTTATAATTAGAATAAAGGTGATGTATTATTAATGAGTTAAATTATAATGTTACAATTACATATCCTTAATAAATATTTTTTATTCATTAATATCACTTAGCATTGTTAATTATTTTTCTATATCCATCTATGATAATAATTTATTGTATTAAAGTGTATAAACATAACCAAGTAAGAACATCCAATAATTAATGGTTAATTATGGAGTTATTTAGAAATAAGAAATTTTGTTAAGTGGTATGAAATGATAATTTAGGGGTTATTATTTTAGTAAATTGTATTTTAGATTAATTAAAATAATATAATTTTTTCTTTGAATCCATTACATTGGATGAAATGTTTCACTCTCTTGGTAATCTCTTTTTAGATGGTTGTGTTCATAATGATCACTAATTTTTAATAATAAATAATTAATTAAAAATAAATTGATTTCAATATATTATTCTCATTTAATGATAATATATTTTTCATTAAACCTATTTTTAAAAATATTTATGTAGAATGATGTTCCAAAATGAAATTCATCATTTCTTGGTGGTAGTATTATAAAAGTACATAGAAATAGCCTTTTAATTTTCCATTGAATGATATGATGTGATATATTTATAGAATTATAATCATGTTAAAAATATAATATTTAGTCATTATTTCTATATTAATTACCATGAATATATGGTGGAGATGAAGAAAACACAACATCCATGGATTTGGAATTGCGGGTGTAAGATGAGGATGCCTTTGTGTTTAAAAAATGTTTTATAAGGGAATAATAAATGATTTTACGAAGAATATAAAAAAATAATGTACAAAAAATTATTATATTATAATTATAATAATATTTGTTCAATTGGTATTTTATGATATTCTACGACAATGTTACAGATGAATATACAATGGGTGGAAATTAGTTGCATTAAGAATTTGAACCTTCTAGTTAAGGACTTATTTAATGTGTGGTTCTAGGGAAAATATTTTGAAACCAAATGATACCAATAGATTATATTAAATATAAAATATTGAAATTATTAGAGTTTAGATGAATTTTTTTTATATATTTTTGCAATGTTATGGTGGTATGTTGACTCATTTTACATGTGAAAATGGGGGAGTTTTACATCCAATTAAACTATAAGTAAATAAAAAGAATGATGTTTTATGAATTTTTATTGATTTAAGGGATAAAATATTTCTAATCAATTTACTTATGAAAAAACTTAATAATGGATTTCTATAAAGTGTTATATTTCATGTTAGTATAGAAAATTAGTGGCGATTCAATTTTCCACATTTTCACCAGTATTAACGCTATTTAATAATTATTAAATCTAATAATGTTTTTTATAAAATTGTATGATTAACTATTAAACCATGTTTTTATATTATTAATAATAAATTTTAATCATTTTAGTATCATACTTTTTATAAATATAATAAAAATAATTTTAAATCTCAACATATGTAATATATTTAAAACTATTTTTTTAGAAAAAATAATTTTTTTTTAAAATTAACTATTTTACTTCTATTTCATATACTAATAAAATGGTCGTTTTAGGTCTAAAAAATTATCCTACCAGAATAAATTAATTCCATTTACTTCAAAAAGATTATAAATAATCCTATAAGATGAATTCGATAAAATATTTAAACGGGGATGAAGTCGTTAAGCAAGGTTTGGGTCGAAGATGTAAAAAATAACTATGTGGGATACTACTTTACTTAGTGTTCCATCACATATTGAATCACCCATTAAAAAAAATCATCATGAGATGATATGGTAACTCTGGATTTCATAAATGAAACCTAGACATTTATGTGTCTGAAAAATGATTTCCCCGCCCTTGAACAATCATCCAGATTGAATGAAGTCATTCACATGACGAAACAAAATCACTGGAGCCGGAAAATTAATCCATACCATTTGTGAGGCCAGATACTGATTTCTTCCCCCTTAATGATTCCCTCCCATCCTACAACCAAAATCATTTCTAGTTCAGGGTATCTAGGCTATAACAAATGAAGCCCTGACTCCCAATGCAATTGACCAACCATACAGGTATCTGGTCATTCTATTCTTCTTTAAATTTCACAAGGGGTATAAAAAGAATGAAGACATGACTCAAGAAGAAGAAGAATAAAAATAAAACTTTGAGAAAAATTTGGGGAGGGTCATCGACTCCCACAACGTAAACCACAACATATCATAAGTGGGGAAATAAAAGTAATCAGTTCATCGATAAACATAAAACCCCTTTGTGGATACTATTCCATGGGGTATAAATGGATGAACCATTTATGGACCAAATTATTTCATCGAAAAAAATTATATGGGTGGATTTATTCCCTACATAGAAATATTCTATATGGGAGGAACCTGAACCCGAATGAGAAAATGATAAGCTAGTGGAATCAAGACATGGGTAGAAACACACTATTTTGGAAGAACCCATGAACATGAACAACAATCTATAGTGGATGGTACCCTCACCCACAAAGATACATGATTCACTAATGGAACAACATACCACATTAGAACAATATATGTGGAATGGGGTATCTTATGGTGATCTACTGTCCACCTCCAATTGCTCCTCTCTATAATTTCATCAGGTGTGACATTATCCCCTCCACGAACGAGTCTAATGCCATTAGGCCAGGGAATCATCCCAAGATACCTGAAATGTATGGTCAGATCATCAAGAAGAACAACTTGTCCTCTACGGTCTACATACGTGTGGTAAGTGGAGTCATGTTGTAACCCTCCATGATATTGGGTCCCTCTAAATGCCTTTGATTAACAAGTAGCTAAGTTATGTGGGTCCTAGCCTTGGATGTTCCCATGTCCTTAGAGGTGCTCATTTGAACATCCTGTTTTAAGTATAGAGGAGAAACATTGTCCATTCCATTCGATAGGGGAATGGTGTTTGACACTCCGATCCTCCTTAGGAACCAGCACAACATCCATAATGGATTAATCTCGTAGTATTTCTTGTGATAGGTGGCACTCTTGATCCTCTTCTCATCCATATTATTCCATAAATATGAGTGTATTGGAACTTAAATGACTGTTAAATCTCCCATTAGCTCTAGATTTCATCCACTTGCTGACGAAGTAGATCTTTTGATCTTCATAACCAGTTCATCACCTTATTTACCACACCGAGCATCACTCATGCAATATTAGATGTTAGTGGTGATCAAAACATCTGCATGATTACAAACCTCCTTTGGGTCTCATATTCAATATAATCCCCTACCATATCCATTATAGTGGGAATCATAATTATTATAATCCCCAATCATGTCACCACAAATGGGAATTATATATGGTATAAACCCAAATACTTAATGAACAATGTGGGGTTTGATTTCAAATTAACTGTGATAAATATGATGTCTTCTTGAGGTCTAAACCGAACACACAAATACACCATTATTTTAACGAATACACACACATGATAGGTTCAAATCAAAATGGAAGACCACAAAATGTTGGGTCCCTCGGGCCTCGTAGGGGTTTGTCCTACTCAATACATTGACTAGGTACTTTTTTCATGGATTTCCTTGACACATGACGATATCCATAATGGTTTTGACCCCATATCATGGATATAAAAGGTGATGTGTCCTTTTAAAAGGTACAAAAATACATGTGTTCTGATTCCTTCTAAATCTGATACATATGAATTCCATTATATCAGTTTGATCATAAAATCAGAATAATTTCGATCTCCCAAGATGACACAAAAATCTGGTGCACTTCACCCCATTACATAAATAATGATTTTTCCAAACAATTGACCAAATAATCACTATTTTTTCCTAATTGCATACTATTTATAGAGAACCTATGATAAATATAAATAACCCTATTAATGGATATCCTCAGATACATACACATTATTTTGAACCCATGGATTTCCTTAATTTATCACGATCTCAGGGTGATCAACATTATAATTACATGGGAATGAATAAATGATTTCAGAACATATCATAATTTTATATGATTTTTCATAGAATAGGTAATAGTTCCCCCCAAAAGTGTTTTATGAGACAGAATTCCATTCCACTTGACCAATGTTAATTCTTATGTAATTATCCAACATCTAAGATGAATTCCTTCTATTTCAATGTAGGTCCAGCAGTTATCATGTATATGAGAGTCGTTGGGTGTTTCTATCTCCACAAAAAAAATTAGAGTCCATTCATAAATGGTATAATCTAAATTCTAATCTTGCAATTTACTTCATATAACATGCGTAAAAAAACATTATTTTTCATTGGAAATAAAATGGTTAAACTAACGTAAATAAATAACTAAGGTGAAATATTTTCCCATCATGAGGCCCCTTTCACATCCAATATGGAAAATGGTTAAACGATTCCATCAGTTATACATGTGGTCCTGAGATGCTATACTGATGTGGTTTTTTTCTATATTTATCACTATGTTGATGTCACCTTTCACTAGAAATATCATAAATCTAATTTCATCTCAACATATTCCATAGACACACATTTCATATGATTCACTAGTTGGGTAGTCAAAAAAACAAAGGATGTCATCTCACCCCCAACGTACTAATGGTTGGGTTTCAAGTGAATTTGATTGAGAGTACCGAAAACAATACTCTTCAAACAATAATGGTGGCACAAAAGGGCCTATTTTCCATAATTATTTATCCTCCATACTCCAAGTGATGGTCAAAATTACAGAACAATATTGGATCTATATAAATCTAAAACTGTTTTGGAGCCTATCCCCCGAACATGATAACGAGTTACAACCTTAGTTTTTGTAGGCTTATGAAGTGTTCGGAAACTACATCATCATAATAGAACATTATTCCCATATAAGGGACCCAACTAATAATTGTTTTTGTCAATTTCATGTAGACCAACATTCTATCCATGAAAGGCTTAATACACCAAATCTGCAGCCAAAGTCCAAGAGGCCATGGTTTATTGGGTTTCCCATCAATGATGACAATCAAACTATCAGGAGTAGGCCATCTTCCTTATACTAGGTGAATAATACCTCCATGTAAATAAGGAAGAAACATATAGGAAAATGTGTATTCATACGAACTATTATGAATGCCACCTGTAAAATATTATGATAAGATACAACAAAACACATATCACTGACATTGAACACGAAACTTGTCAATTAGTTATGACGGAAAGCTACTAGATGACATAAATTTCTTGATCAATAAAATCAGTCCTTAATTGAAAATATGGTGAAAAAATAGGAATAAGTGTACCACATATACTGAATTTGGATCCCTCCATGAAAATACTAAATAAAACAATGATCTGACAAAAACTAATACTCATACACATCATAACCATCATGTAAATATGATGGAAAAATATTGAGAATATAAAATATTTTATGGATCCATAACAAGCCTTCCATTAAAATATGGTATATATAGACATGAAGAAAGAAATTCATTCTCATTGATATCTAGCCCTACATGAAAATATTATCGAAAACAATGAGAATATGCACATTCTTTCACAAGCACATCAATCCATCTTGTTAAATAGTGTGGAAACCAACTACAAGAAGAAAATTATTATAGATTTATATATATCCTATTATAAAATATTTTTGGACTTAGAGAAGTTATTTACTATATATTGGTTGTGAATCAGAGGTAGACACATACCTCTACCCACGTATTAGACGACTGCCAGTATATATTGGCCAAAAATATAGGATCATAGTAGCAGATAATTTATTTCTGACACCATATTTTGTATAAATTGCAACTCTTTCCATGGTAATCTCTCAACACATCTTAGAAATGATTTATTATCATATATTAATCTATTACCATGTACTATATACTTTCAATGATGTAATCACATATATAAACATTTATAGGATTCATTCCCATTATACTACCTCCTCATTTTGGGTGACTCAACCACAACGATAGGTGGTCACTCAAGAGTACATATGACTACCTTCTTCATTTTACTAGGGTATTAAGAAATATTCTTTTATTAATTAACAATAGTATTGGGGAAATTATTATTCCAATTTGGAATACCTCAGCTAACATTGGTGCTTTCTCTATGGAAGGAATAATTCCCATTCATAATTCGTGATCCTACCAACATATTCTATAAACACCATATTATACACTTGAATATATATTCATATTTAATGTTTTTAACTCTCATAAAGTGACCCCTGTTACACACAAGACATATCCTCAAAATAAATTCTTCACAAGAAAACCGGGTAATGTGGAGAAGACTCAAAACCCTACCATTCTAGAATCATGGGTTTTTTAGTATATAAAATGTTATTAATGGTGGTACAGTATCAATAAAAATTATTATCAAATTATTGGACTTGAATTAATATTTTTGAAGATCTATATAAAAAATTTATATTAGGATGTTGGAATGTACTCCCAGTATCCTCTACCATGATATCATCTTCCATGAGAAGAAACATGTCCATCAGGAGATAAATTCTCCTAATGAGACTCATGGTGCCCCTCCTAGTGTCCGTAATATAAATAAGGTCATCCCAATTATTTCATTCTCTTTGAAGGTTCTAACAAGGTATATGGAATATAAATTCTACCCCTTGTTGGAAATTTATCTATGGTTGTTTTGTTTAAAATTATGGATTTTTCTATGATGTTCCTCCTCACTATGACATCTCATTTCAAAAAGAAGGGCTTCCCCATTCCTTTTTAAAAATGAAAAATCCCTCTAAAATAATTATGAACCTAGAATGATGGGTATAAACATTATAGATACCATATTCATAATAAATAGACATCCTTTCTCATCCTGGTGATGGAATGGTGCACCAATCACCATTTGAGCCACCCCTATACCATTCGCGTACCAACAAGACATCAATTAGCCAATCCACATTTGATAAAACCTTCCCTAAGCACTAATGTTGGGATTATAAATTAGAGGAGTCTCAAGCTGAATATTATAATGATATATTTCTCATAAGATGATAATTTGTTTGGGATGACATACCCAAAACATTTTTTCCCTCATCGACTCGTCATTTCAACATTCCCAAGGCATTGCAAAAGAATGTATTCCCAACACCCATTCTAGTCTCTCTAAAAATATCGGCAACCTAGAAAATATTATTTCCAAATAATATATATGAATACCATGTCAAAATATTAGGTGATCTCATCACCATATTGACTTGGAAGCCATCTGGTCAGTATGATGACCATGATTAGAGAATTCAGAAAATTATATTTAATATGTATGACAAAATGAGTTACAAGAGATAGTCCATCTCATTGTTGACAGCCCTCCATGTCATCATAACTTGGATTGAGGGTAACATGTATCTTTTCATTACATCTCGTACCACTTTTAGAATAACCTATTTGAAATGACATCTTATAATTTCATTACACCAGGGTATATATTAATAAAAATCATCCTCATGAATTATGATTCACTCAACAAGAATCATTATAGATTAAGTCACAAAAGTGTCAGGCCTAGTGATATAAAGAAATAAAAATACTTTTGAACTATGAAATTAAGAACATTTAGATTCTTTCTAGTTTATGGGAGTCCAATCAACCATAAATACTAATTTACATAGAAAAAAGATTCTAAAGAGTAGACTCGATATCATATCTCGCTCATGCTTGAAATATGATCCACAAGATCAAGGGGAATAATATTAGTAGTAAATTATGTAGTATTGGATCAGACCCATCTACTAGAATGATCTATTTTTAAAAATAAAACTACAAGGCCAAAAATCTTATCCAGTGGCACACCGAAAAAGAAATTTTGTATTTTTACCTAAACCTCCTTGTAATAGATATCAGTTTTTCCTATTTGGGGATGATGAAATTCAATATGGTCTCATGGTATATCACTCTCACAACACATTACACCAGAATTGATGAGTATGACTGGATACATAGGGCTTCCCTCTAGGTCATCCATCACCATGAATATTGAGGAGGATCTATGGAAGGAATGGATATGTATAGAAAATGTATCAAACCACCTTCCTATCATTTGATATTTAGTACGATGAATACAATACATTATGTATTGGTAAAAATAATGTACATAACCACTAAAGATAAAACCAGAAATGTTCAAATGAATAGGAGAAAAGAGAGGATTGATTTATTTAGAACTTATCCCATAATGAGATGAACAAATATATTGTGTGCAACTATAACAATAATATTTCCCTATATTCACTTTTGATGTTGATCAATGTTTTAATGACATGTCAATGAATCTATAACATGAAAAAAGGTAAGGCCACATATAATCATCCCCCCCTATAATTATTGATGAGATTCATTTTAATGAATAAATATTTACATGGTAGGCGGAAGAAATGAAATAGTTGATGAGAATCAATATAGAGTTTATCCAAGGTACTGTTCCTATCAAATATTCACCCCAAGAAGAAAATAAATCTAATAATATAGAAGGTGTACTTTACAACAAGGATCCATACATGTTATTGAATCAAGGCCATGACATCATCCACATGGCTCCTGGACCTTTTGTTTACCTAGAATTGATCACAAAAGTTATTAATATTTCATTAAATTAATGAGACAACCAGAATATGTTCAGTAAAGATAATAAAATAAAAACATATGTCATAAATCAGTCTAAAATAATGGAAAACCCAATGAACAAAATCCATATAATTTATAATCTAATATATTGACTTTCCCACATAATATTCATCAAGGGATTATTGACATTGTCACATCATTATCAGCTAGATTAGAAGTAATGGATGAGGGCTATGCACCAGTGATTCATGAATGAAAGCCTTACCCAGACTGGGTATTTGAAACCCCAATACATTCAAAATTAAGGAGTCCTATGAATCTAATTTTCAAAGGCTCATTTGACTCAGAATAAAATCTTATGCACTTGGTATCTCATTGCGATTCCATGTAGGTACTCCGGATAAATAGGATGTAGCGATACTTTGAAGCTTCATTTGAACCGAAAAAGTGTCAGACATAATATGGTACAATAGTTTTCTAGCACCATCAATTGGTGGATGGGATGTCATATTTTGTTAGATCATCTCTCTATTCATCTAAACACAATAGAAGATACTAATTATGACTTCTCAAATTTCTAAAAATGATAAATTGATAAATTCATGGATTTCCTTTCTAGATGGATAGGGAATTCCTACAATTAGAACATACATCATACCGATGAATACCATTTCACTCTCTACAATAATATCATTTGGAATGAGTTGAGAAGGCTGCTCGTCTTGGTGAAATATACTTATGGGTTTTGATATTTCTCAAAAATTACCTCGATATAGGAAGATTATACACATAAAACCATGATTTTGTCTTGGATAACTCCACCAGTCCAATGTAAATGAAAAATAAAGGAGGGAGAGATATCCATAGAAATTAAACCATCCATCACGTTGGCACCAACTCCAAAAACATCAACGCATCCAACTTCACTAATACTCTTAAACAACAACCCATTCATCAGCATGATGAGTAGAGGGAACCCCAAATATATAAATTAGGGGAGAGAAATGAAAAAAATACTCATTATGATATGATCAATTATATGAATTTTTTATATATACTATATATAATTATTTACTCCCCTAATCATATCTTAATATACCTGACCATGTAGGTCTGGATGGACATCCAAATTATTTTCCCATCCATGTAACGTTGGGGAACCCCATAAACAAATTTATTTTCTTCAAAGTAATGTTGTAAATAATGATAGATTTCAGGAAAATTAAGATTTAAAATACACCATCTTAGGAATTATATTTTTCCACTACGACCTCTATTGTTGTAGTTGAGTGGAATGAAGTTGGTAAAATAATGGAAAAAAATTTATACTTTTTTAAATTGAAAAAATATTATCCCGGTTCATGGTATTATCAAAGCCCAGTTTAAAAAACCAACTGTGAACACATATGATTCCACTACAACACTACCAACATCATCTACCCCACAACCACTCAAAATAATTCCTTTTAAAAAGAGGCCTGACCTAAATTGTGGGTAAAAATATCATCAAAAAGAATATACATGAAGGATAATTTTATCATTGTCTCTCTTAGAATTTATGAAATTATATTTAAAATAATGAGCGTCACCCTACCATATGGAACCATATTAATTATCCTTTTAGTCAAATTCCTCATCTTACATAAAGTGGATATTGCGTACCATTAATTTCATTCACATAATAGATAATGTAATCAACGATTAGTATGACTATGAACTCGAGATCCTTATGTCTAATTTGAGAACAAAAGGAAGAGGCCAGATGATCTAAGAATACTAGAGATGATATAGGCGTCAAGTGAAATAGAATTTTAACCACATCCATACTCATACATGAAAATTTATAAAAACTCAATAAAAATACCATTAGAGTGACCATTTAGAGATTTAAAATCCCACTACACCATCTAGAACTCAACGTCACTCTATCACATTGGAATATAATTCTGCGTGGGTATAGGCATCATATCACCCTTGTGGGGCAGGCATACCTATCCTCCCTAACCAACCAATTCAAGGAGAAAAACCTTGTCTTTCTTTGATAACCAATCCTTCTAGATCATATACTCATGTCCATAAATATCCAATGAAAGAAAATCTCCACCATAAGAAGAACTTGCCTTAAGACCATAATTATGAAGTACTGAAATTGTTTCCATTGCAATAGCCATGATATTGATCATGGATTCCTGAGTTTTTATAAATAACATTTTTAAGAACTCGTTGAGGCTTTAACAGGCCATCAAGTGTACAATGAGGAGTTTTAAACTATTCAGTTCTATCATACCAAAACAAATCATGTGAAATTGTAAAAAATTATCTCCTCCATAAATAATGATGATGATGTTGTTATACAGGGTCACATTACACCCTTGAATGTGTCTAATATCAAAATAGTGTCAATTTCCATATATTTTTAATTGAAAATTGTGTATTGTTAACCTCGTTCCATTATGAAAACATTAACAACTAGGCTATAATAATTATAAACAATTTACGTTTATAATAGTAATGTAGGGAGGTGAAAAACGTGATAAGAATAATTTTCCATAACAAGATCGTGGACCAATTACAAAACCTCAAAGAAGTGTCAATTTTTATTTGGTTTGAAAGAAAATATTCTTCATGTATTTTTGGGGAAATCATTTTTTCATAATCACTTGAAAAGCACTTCATCTTAACAACAACTCAGCCAATACGACATTAGTAGTAAAATTGGCAAATTTTATGCTGATAATGCCCCATTATAATCTTAAATGTCACAATATATCTATATTGTATTTTATTGAATGAATATAATCCACACATTTTTGATGTTATTACATGGTTTACCAACATGAAGATTCTATAAATTATCCTGACCAACCAGTTCAAAATGATTGATGAACAATACTTCTCTCCCATAATTTGGATTGAGTATATGATCCAAAATTTAATTCTATATTTAAATATACTACTGGTTTCAATCATGAACACTGATTCATTACATATAGAAATGATTCCTAACTATCCAAGAAGTAGTGAATATTATGATGAAAATTCTCTCATTTAGACCCTAGACCTTCAAGAAATCCTTTCATCACAATCTAAGGCATAATAGGTTGTCTCTTAAACAAAAGCGTGAAAAGACATGAATTATCCATCTCCCGCTATATACTCTCTAGAGTTTCAATAAAAAATCACATGTATAGTTGGGTCATATAAAGATTCATTACCTTTTGAATACCATGATATCATATAATCCCCAAAAAATGGATAACTTTTCACAATTCCTTCTCCCTTATAGAATAAGAGGAAGAATATTAAGAGGGAGAAAAAGATCCCATTAGGGACTCCCCTATAAAAATTGTGGAGGTAGTCATACAACCATTAATAAAATTAGAGAAATAAAAATGGTAATAATTGAAGACCCATAACCAGCATTGATTAGTGAATTTCTATATTTTGGGAAACATGATGTATATGTCTCTTTCCTAAGGAAACAACATGATTTTTTCACTAGGAACTACATATATTTTTCAGGCCTCAATCCAAGAGTTCCCAGAATCTATCTAGGCCTCCTAGATGACCACTAAGGATATAAACCAAAATCCAGAAGGATGAACCTGAAATATACTACAATAATTAAGGCATAAGTTGACAAGTCCATCATATCCAAAATCATTGGGTAGGTGGAATATAAAAAATTTATGGAAAATATAATAATAATCAATAAAAATAAGGGGTGATTCAGATTTTTCATCAATTTAAGGGATCTCAATCAATACTTTCCAAAAGGATATTTTCTTGGTCTTGAACAATGAACTATTTAATGAGGAAACATCTGTATATCAATATCTCTCTTTCGTAGTAGGAAATTATGCATAAAATCAAATCCAAATTGTCTTCTAATATGAAAAATACACCTCCTTCAAGGAACCCATGGAGTATTTTTATTATCAAGTAATTCCCTTTGGATTCAATAATGAGGAATCTATTTAAAAAAGGGGAATCATTCACATCTTCAACCCCATACTGGGAATTTTATTCAGATGTTGTATTGATGAAATGGTGGTTTAATCTCTATAACACATGGATAACTTTTTAGGTCTAGAAATTTTCTTCAAAAAACTACTAAAACATCGCCTAAAAATAATCAACTCAATATGTGATTTTTTGTGATACCTATGTGAAATTTTTTGGCTTCTTTGTATTCCATCATGGAAATGATGTCAACCGTATGAATTCATATGCAATCCTGGGAATGTCACTTCTTGAAATATTCATAGTGTTGATATTAATTAATAGACTATTTTCATTCATATATCACTTCATAACTAACATTGCAAGAAAATATTTCCCCTCACCAGGTTATCGATAAAGGGGGTTACAAATTAGTGGAATAATTATTTTCAGGATGAATTCAATAGTCTTAATAAATATCTCTTAATAAAAATAGTGATAATGAATCCTATCAAATGAAGGAACCTTATATTGTATATAATTATTTTCATGAAAGAATTAAATAGTCTTAAGAAATACAGCTTAGTAACAGAAGTTCTGATGTAGCCTGTCAAATGATGGCACCTTATTTTATATGGCTCTACCTTGGAGAGATTATTGGGTTCCTTCCACTCAATAAATAAATATGTATGAAGTGAAAATAGCCTTCATCATATCATTCAAACAATTATCGATGCTAAAATAATTTATTTTGATATAAAGAAGAGTTTTCTATAAATAATAAATGTTGTAGATAAGATGATGCACTAACTTTACTATCACGAGGTTTGTTTAGTTTCTCATAACATCCAAATCAAATACATTATTAGTTTCCTGAGGATGGACAACCATCTTTCACAGTAGGTGGTCATCCTGAAGAAGTTCAAAATTGAGTTCACGAATCAATAAAAATTAAAAGGGAATGTGGTGGCTGATTTTATGGTTGGGAAATCTATAGTATAAATGACTTCATTGGATAATAAAATCCATGATAATGAGGTTTTTATTATTCAAGAGGTTCCTCATATATGTGTGATGTATATCAATGATGCATCCAAATTACCTATAAGGAAGTAGATGTAAGACCCTTGGATCATCATTATGTGGATGAGAACATTGCATATATATCTAGGAAAGGAAGTCCTAGAATACATCTCTCTACCATCAAAAGGGTTCAAGAAAAATGAAGCAGTATATCATTCTCTACTTATAGATATTGAGATGGATCTTTATGTACAAACCAATAACATATAATAAAAAGTGGATTCAGAATTGATCATCTATCAGATCAATATAGAATCATCAATTAACCATAAAGAGATAATCCCTCTTCTAAATGACACCTATGGGATAATTATTGAATTTCCTATTGTTAAAACATTGAATCACATCCCAAATAACAAAAATCACATGACAGTTTATTGTAAAATTTTGGAACTACTCTAGATTATCCAAATCAATATGAAACAGTCATTGACATTCAAATCAATAATTGTTTCAAATATTAATTCAATCTGACATGTACTAGATTGAAGAGACTATCGATATCCCTAAACCATATAGTCCAACCACCAAAGAGATGAAACACATTGTAGAATACCATCATATGGGATAAAATCAACTAAAAAAATTCTTGGAGAGATAAATTTTGAAGAGGAGAAATAAATGTTTTTCTATATGATGGTATGAATCATCAAAAAATACATTATTTGTAGAGCATTAATGGGGTCCTTCTTTTGTTTGTTTATTTCTAGTAGACCTTTATTATCATGATGGAAGTGCATAGTAGAGCCTTATAAATCCACCAGTAATGATCCATTAATTCCCAACAAATTTAAAGGATTGGTTACAACTAAACAATTATAACGTTGAAGTCCACTAAATTCTCCAAAAAATTAAATTCATGCCATGTTTACGCCAAATTCATTCAACATCCCCAGAGTTTTTCACACAATGAAATAATCCTATGAATATATCATATAGGGGTTGGATGTCAATGTACCATATCTTCTAGCTACAGCCATACAATTTAATTAAATTATAATGATAAATGTATTCATTACTGAGTGGAACGAAGCCGTACCCCTCAAAGTGGCCAGGTCATAGAACAAAATAAGATTCATGGGGGCCAATATAATCACTACATTTTATTCCGATCATTCAATAAGGATGTAAAACTACACTAATTTCAATTTTTCTAAATTGGGAAAACTATATCATGAGTATGACATAAATTACAACTGTCCATCCCACTACCATGTAGAAGATAAGGATAGATAGAGGAGTTCAAAAAGAACCTATCAAATATACTTCAGAATATGTAATATTATGGTAACATGTCTTAGTAAGAAATGATTCTACATGCCTTGTGGGATTATCAGACTATGATCCAAACTACCACACATACTGACATATAATTATTTATATATGGGATAAAGGTAGTCCTATATAGTGAAGTTAAATTTACCTCTCTTTAAGTTTCCCTCTGCAATCAATTATCCGAGATGATAAATCATATAAATGGATAGATTTATTGTTGTGATTGGATTAGTTGATATTTAACACCCTATATCAGTTGAAATTCCATCAAAGTCTGATCACACGAGCCTTTAACACCAAAATTTGATCTTTGGGCATTCCTCACAAGAGTGATGGTATTGATTCATCAGGATTCTGATGATATATGGAATAAAACATCCAATGAAGGATTTAATGGGTAAGGGACCAATTCCATATATAGATTCAACTCTAATGGAACCTATTCATTAACCACTATGAATTGGAATCTTATCATGTCCTCCACCAATGCAATGTTCATGACAACATATTTCATGTAACTACATGACACAATCATTAGGATCACATGATTTAAAATTATTTTATACATCATCAACTTAGTTTGATGTTAATATTCATAGTACCATAATGTTATAACCTAAGTAGAGATCTCCCTTGAAATCCTTCAACTTCCATTCCATAATCATGAACTATGTGCTTCTTTATTCCTATCCACAGATGATACATAGCACCACCATGATACTATATCCCATCCCAGCCATCCCAATATTTAATAAATCTCCCCAAACTATGTATTGGTAAAAACTATGCAGGGAAATTTACATACTAATCTTTGTGTCCCTTTATTCCTTTCATCAAAGTATACATAATTATTATTATACCTAACAAGTTTCTCCCATTTAAACATTTTCCTCCATTAATAAGTTAATGTTCATACCATATTTATCCTCAAGGACACTTTTCACAATGGGATTTTGTCTCTCGAGGGTCCACACAATCTGCCTTCCCATAAATACAAGACATAATTATACTAATTGAATGGTGTTAAACATTATGGTGAATAATCATCATTGTACAAAGTAAAATTTTAAAGCACTTTAGTGTTTTCACGAAAGAGGAAATATTCATTGGTATCAGCCTACTACTATTCCATACTCATTAACCATGTGTGTCTTGATTCCTATCCACCATGATATGTAGTTATGCAAGTATTTTACATCCTGGACTAGTCATCCCAAAAGTAACAAATGTGAACCCTCCCAATCTATGGGTCAGACCTACACATGGATAACAATATATAAAACTAGGATAGGATTTATTCCTGTTAACTGATGTTACATAGGGACACTTCTACCTCTTTCTTTAGGCATAACTGAAAATTTCCCCCAATAATATTGTGATTTTCTTACATAGTTATGCATGAGGACCTCATTTCATGAAGGGATTAAATTACTCACTTATCAACATAATAAACCCTCCTATAAATATAAGACACAATTATCATGACAAAATGACATAAAACTTTATGGAACATCATTATAAATTAATGATGTTTAAATGTACAATACAATATTGTTCGATCTTTAAAGGATGTATCCCTAATCATCTCTCACCTACCATGTAATATTCATGGAATATGTGTGGATTGATTCTTGTTCACACTGGATACAGAGAGGTGTCAGGATTTTATATCCTCTCCAATCCACCCTAAAAGAAACAAATTTCCTATTTTGTGAATAGGTTGGTCCTATAGATGGTTATTTCAACCAATAACTATGTGTGGATTTATTCTTTCCCTTACAGTATATGTAGTGATAGCCAAATAAATATTCATTGGACCATCAATGATGATATATCTTTTATGTCAGGTTAATATCCCCCATATTACAATACATTGAACAAAAGTGTTCTTTATAATCTAGGTGTTGGTTAATTCCTACAATCCAAGGATATGTAGTGATTACTAGACCTCATGACATAGGCCCAGTCAAAAAATACATGAAATTCTCCCTCCTCTAAAGAATGTTGAACAATGTGTATAAAACCAAATGTTGTATAATTTATATGTAAATTTCATGTAAAACACCCACTCTCTGAACACGATTCAGATATGTAATCCTGTTTAGTTGTATGCATGTCTTGGTTTCTATCTACATAGGACACATAGTGACAACCGTATTTCTATGAATGTGTCCAGATGCAACGAAAGATAACAATAGCCCCTCCATGCAAATGGATCACATATACATATGATGTTTTAAGTGAAATATATATGTATTGACTCTGTTTTTTATGACATACATAAGGAGACCAATATTTTAAATGTTGGCCTAGCCATCACCAATTCAAAATACCCTTATCATTATTTTTATCATAGTTGTGTGGTGGAATAAACATTTTCCACCCCATGATTCTCGAATGAGGCATAGATGACGGGGGTTTATGAGTTTTTATAGGTATTCCAGACATTATCCTTGTTTATTAATCCACACCATGTTTTCATGGCCCTTATAGCATGGACTTAAAATTAAAAGTAGACATCTTTTCCAAACATTGGCAGAATGCTTGGTCAATGCCAGTTTGAGAACTATTTATGGCATAATTCCAACTATTATAGGCTATGTAGTGACACATGGGTCTCTAATATTGGATCAAATAATAATATTTCCTCTTCATGTTTGAAAAACTATGGAATTACTTCATGATATTGAACTTCATGGGGAATTTCCATGTCCCATGACATTAAACTACATAGTACCTCCAGAAAAATGTGTGGATCGATTCACATATTGAAAATATACGTAGTGATTCCTAGAACACATGTCATAGTCCACACCATGGGTAAATAAAATAAATTTACCCATCATCATTATTCAAACAATGATCTATTTAAATGCCCTCATGTTTTGGATACACGTTCACAGATCTATCAAATAAACAAGATTGACACGGTATGTATAAATCATATAGATGTAGGTAATTTCACACTCCATGTATAGTCATGTTCTGAGTGTTTCATACATACATGAAAGCATTCATTCTTTTCATCAAACTTTGATCCTTAAGAAATTGAACATATTCCTAGTCTTCACATTGACATAAAAAATAGAGGGTCAGTTTACCAAGGAAACCTTTGATTGAATATAAATTATATTCCCTGATTGGCCTAGTATAAATTTCCTACAAAAAATGTAAAAAAATTAAAATCCATCCCCATTAGAGGCTTATATTATTTCTTAAACCCAAATTTCATTTTCCTCATATCATTTCCTCCGAACCAAAAATCCCTGACATCATGGATTGGGTGTACTCTCCCCTCTTGTATTAGTCATGTATGAATATCAAAGCATGTTGGTCTTCCAATTAATCATTTTTATTTGATAAATCGTCCATGTAATATGACATGGAGAATTTTGAATCCATGATGTCCTAGTTGCATAATGGTAAACCTCACGATATAATTTTTAGTTGCATGTATCTAAATTGTATGATTTTCACAAAATCACGTGGATTGATAAAATCCATTCTACTATATATAGTGACACTTCAATATCTCATCCTTAATCCAGCAATTGTATAATATAAAACATTTATTACATATTCATGGGTCGTACCTTCGTGGGTATCCCTATAAGAACCATATAAGAAATTATTCCCTTTTTGATGGAATATTTAGAGACTTGTGGATATTATATACCATTCCATCCACACACAAAAATCAAAAACTATCTTATACAAGATATAGATATGAAAATAACGTTCCAATATGTGTCTTATACTACATGTGAGATTACATTTAAAAGAAATTTCCCCTTCCACATTCATGATTTTGATCGATGTGTGGGGAAAACTTCCTAATACTATGTCTTCCTATATACTCAGTTTGAAATGATATGTAGAAAACTCTAGACCATATATCTTGAGCCCAGCCATAAAATAAATTCCTTCTTATGTATCGTTTCGTCCCATATAAGGGAATCCTTTCAACCTATTTCCAGGAAATATTTACATGAAATGCGAATTTCATATTTAGGAACCGTACTTTGAAAAAACCAATATCAATATTTATAGTAGTCCAAGACTCCTTAAAAATCACCATACATAAGAAATGTAGTGTTATTTTCATGTGGACACATTTTTTGACTATGCACAATATATCTTGTTTGATTTTGAAAATTTTTACAACATAAAAGTCTTCTAAAACAATGAAAAATTCATCCCCAATATTGGATTTTCTAATCATTGTACACGCTAACAACATTTTTCATCCAACATCAGGCATATAATTTAAAAACTTCTATATTAAAGAATTCAAACACTCCCCCTCTATTATTGAGATAGTAGAATGTACATGAAATGATTTTCATGAAATGTGTGAATCATTTATCCCTTGGTCAATGATAAGATACCCTAAAAGTTATCCCTCTAATATCATCAATTTAATATATTAAAATTAATGATACACATAATATATTCACTAAATTATTACAAATCATGACTCTAACCTCTTTTACCTACTCTAAATATTATTAGGAGATATTTATCCTTCATGTCATGATTTTATACAGATAATCTCAAAAATTTTAAGAAAACTTCCTGAGACAATACACCATTAAATGTCTTCAGAAATCCATATTTTCATATATTACCTTTATATTATAATTTTACGGTTTTTTTCTTCTTTAAATCCTTGTTGAACAGTGTATAATATTCCCTAGTTTTCTTTGTATATATTTTCCACTCATATAGGTAGTCAACCAATTGGAAATAAATCACAAGGAGAGGACATTAGTATCTTCATACATATCAAAACATAATTTTAGAACCCATTTTTTGGTTACATCTCATGAATATTCACCAAGTCATGTCTCAAATTCCAGAATAATAAATACATGGTACCAAAATCTCCAATTCAATTCTAAAAAATGTTGGAAAATTCTCATTTAGTAATCCTAGTTGGGTACACCACCACATGAGTCTTAGGAAAATATGTTCAACCCAAAATACCAGTCATATTAATCTAGATTACAAGACCTTATACTTCCCATGAATATATAAATATTACTCACCGTGTGGAAACCCTGTAGTGGGAACTGGGGAAAAGTTGAGTACCATCTCCCTTGACCTATGATTATCATGGTTTATGTAAAAATACAGAAATCAAAATAAAATAAAAATAAAAAAAATTCTTTAGATAAAAACAACAAGGGGAGGCTGAGAAAAATATAAGTTACACCCACTATGTATATAACATATTAATCATAAGAAAAATTACGGTGGTGAAGAAAGAGATACAATGTTTTTGGGTTTTTCCATGAACCCTTAGTAATAGAAAAACTATACACGATGAGTACCTTAACTCAAGCAATTATTAAATAATTAGATTATCAATAAAACATGACTGTAATATATTATGATTGAAATTGATGTATAATTATGAATCAATTAATGTAATCTTATGGATTACAAGTCAAAAAAAACAAAAAAACATTATTAGTCTATAAAAATGAAAGAATAACCATTTGAATTGAATATATAACATGTTTTCATTTAAATGTGTAAAAAGTAATAACATTCACATCTTGTAGTGTTTTAATAACTTTAATATAATATCATGAAAAAATAAAAAAAATTATAAATGGATTGAGGGACCCTAGGCCCACATTATTCTCTAGATTGACTATTGCCTGACATAATCCATTAAAGGTCCATTCAAAAATAGTTCAATCTACATATTAATTTTCATTTTTTTGGTGCATGTATTTAATGTCACTGTGACTATATCTACACTTATTCTCAATGGCCTAAAAATGTGATTTTTTTACACATAAACTGTTACCCTAGCTATGTGAGATTGAAATTCTCATATCATTGTTGTCTGGATAACCAATTGGTCATTAGGCCATTCTTAATTAGTAACTAGTTAATGTATCTTAGCGGTAGTAACCATTAAGGATCCATCATGAATATTTTATTCATTAAACTAAATAAGTTCACATTCACAAGTAGCTATGTCTTCTCAAGTAATAAGAATTTGGTGGATAAGGATATGTTGGTGTTGATATTAAAACTAACATGATCCTAAACCAATGAAAATATTAGTGAAATAAATTGACCCTATTATCCATTTCCACTAGGATTTTATGTAATTATAGTACAAATTTGGAACCCTAACCATTTTTTCATAGGTTGGGGTTCAATTTCATCATTTAGATTTTGAACATGTTTACACTCTCCCAAAAGTATATAATATAAATTTTTTGTTATAGTATATATTTTTCCGTCAAAACCCCCTAAAAATAGAAATGTATTCTATCTCTACCTCATATCAAATATTATGAAACACGATTATTGACCCACCTTCAATTGGAAGATTTTCCAAATTCATACCACTAGGGACATCATCACTAGGGCTAGAAGTTTTTTAAATTAGACAAATCTTATCTTTACATCCTTCAGCATGGGGGGGGGGGGGTGGAGGATAAGGATCCCCTAAGGAACATAGAACATCATAAAAGAATGTCTTATCTCTATGAAACAAATAGTGGAGGTTTATCTGGAAAATATTTGGGATATTCCACAGGAGTATAAAAATTTCATATCACCCTCTACAATATCTCATTGAGATAGTATTCGATTCACATTATGGAATAATCCACTGATATATTTAACAGATTTTCTATATAACAAAACGACAATTTTCATTGAATAACCTCTACGCATCACCATTAGCCACAACGTGGTATAGATGAGAGGGTGTGACTCCATAATTTATAGAAGTGTACTAACCCAATATTGACTTACATAAACAATACATTATTTTTGTATAATAATTAATACATGACACAAATATCCACCCAATGACGGTATTAGTTTACTGCCTTTTGAAATTTGGAAACACAAAAAACATGTTTATAAAATATCTACATCATCTTCTTCATTACCCTTAAAAACTAAAACCCCTTTTCGAAACATCTTATATAATACACTTCATTAAATCCTGGTGGAAAATAATCATATGAAATAGGGTGTGCTCAAATTCTAAGTAAGGGTATGCATGTAAAATATCATGAGAAATATAAACATAGGAATGAAAAAACGTGAATTTAAATTTTTAAAAGAATCATACAAGAATATAGAGTCCTAAAATAAATCTTAGTAGTATGTAAGACATATATCATAAAGTAACATTAACCTTGATAAAATAACATTGTATTAAATCATAAAATTGTGGAAAATAAATAATCACATAATATTATTTCCATAGTAGCCAAGGAATTGTTTCCTTGATCATCATTTTTTAAAAATTCAATTACTGAAACATGTTTAAATGTCATTCTCACATTGTATTACTGAACCAAATTTACTTAACATTATAGACCTTTATTACTGAACTAGATTCACTTATTATTCCATTCATGTCTAGATCATGAGATATAAATCATTACCCATGGAATTTGATAAAGATATAGGTCCTACACATCTCATATTGAAATCATTCATCAATACTCCTCAAAAATATAAACCATTCATCATTTCAAAACCGAATATTTAAAATCGGTTTTTTAAAAATAATTCCTTCATAACAATATCGATATAAAAGATAAGTCCATCATTAACACAATGAAAAAATAATAATAATAGTTATATATATACAAACCTATTTAAGAGCATCATATTATATGGAAACTAATTTTGATAAAACACTTGAACATAATTCATGATGAAAATATTTGTTATTCTTCAAAAACAAATCTCAAAATTGCATGAAATTTTTTTTAAAAAAATTTAATTATAATTAAACATGAAATAGTTGAGTGGAAGCTTCATGGAAATAAGTCATCATGAAACTGTAAAAAATTAATGAGTGTCGTATAAGCCAAAAACTTGTTTCTCATACTTATTTTAAAAATCTATATAATTACCTCATATGGTAAAAACACCTTCCTTCCATACCATATAGTAAAAGTAAAAAAAGATTAAGGAAGACATTTAACATACATAGAAGATTAGTAAAAATGTTATGAAATATTTTTTAGAAAACACGGACATGGAAGATAAATATATGACCAGTAAATACTTATGTATAAAAAATATCGGATAAAAATGAGATATGAAAAATTATCCCTTTCCTTTAGTTTGATTTCTTCCATATCTATATGAAACTCCTCGTTTTATGGTATATTCTTCTAGAATGCACAAAATGACTATATAATATGGATTACATCCAAAATGGTGGCCACTATGATGAATTGATGGGTGTTGATATGATTTTTGGGTAGTGGTCAGATGATGAAAAGGGCTTTGGAGTTATGATTAGAAGACAAGGAGCTGTGCCCTTTTATAAGAGAGGGGAGAGAACCTTCAAAAGGTCTTGAAATATTAATTTATTACTAATTCATTTTTAGATTATAATGTTCCCAAACATAATTATTTCAAAGATAAGATTTGTATGTGTCAAAATCCGCCCAATCAATAAAATTTAAACATGTTTTGATTTTATTTTTAACATTATCCTTTCGATTCATCCTTATTTAATATTTTGAATTTTTTTGGCTGTAATAATATTCATAATGTTAAATGGTTATAAATACATACATACGTGTTTTCAATTGTCCATAATGTTATACATAATTATATTATATTCCATATAAGTTGAACTTTGATATTTTTTAAATATTTCTGGGTTTTTTAACTAATTTAATATTATGTAATTTTTATAAAATATCAATAGTGTCAATATTGACACTATTCATTTATTTGTCTCTAAATAAAATCCACATAGAATATCAATTTGAAAAAAATTATTTAATTCAATTTTAACATGACATACTAACCTAAATATTTTTTGGTAAAATTTATTTAGATTATATGATATTTATTTTAATATTTTTAAAACTATTTATTTGATATTTTTTTAAATAAAATAATATCTACATCACAATTGTGTCATTAATAATGGTACATATTTAATCTATAAAAATTATAAATAAATTCATATGATGTCTAGAACCTCATTATATTTCTATATAAAATTTATTTTTGATTTTTTATCATGATTATAAATATCTTAAAACAATTATACATATAAGATATCTCAGAGTGACATGTTGTCACATTCTTTTATTTCCATTCTAATTCCATCACTTTCATATAAGAAATTCAATTAAATGAATCAATTTGGACCCATAAGTGATTTTTGTCAACAATAATTTATCCAATTGTCTTTTGTCACGTGTTAGGGTAATTTTATTATCTTTATCATATTGTTAGTTACCCAAATTTACCCGATTTAGCTTTAACTAGGGTAAATAAATATTACCGTAGTTACAATTCATAATATCCAATAAAATAAAAGTAACCTATTAACATAATTTGAACCCACAAACTCCAAAAAAGGAATACATTTTTCATAATTCAAATTAATAATTTCTCAGAAATTAATTTCAAATTAATTCTAGTTGCCAAAACCAAAAAGCGGGCTTTTAAGAAGTAAAAACCTATCAAAAGATTTTCATATTTTTATATCCAATTTAAAAATGAAATTAAAACCAATAAACTAAATTGGACTATATGATAAAAACATAATCCAATTACATTGTAAAAAAATTAAAAAAATAACATAACAATATAAATAAATTATAAGAAAATGCAATTTTGAATTAAAATGTAGTGTTTTTCATTATTCATCAAAATATGATTTTTATCAGAAAAATACAAAACATTCAACCAAGATAGGTATAAATTTCACCCATCCAAATAAGATTTTTAATTTTTCAAATATAATATTTAAAAGTTTTAAAAAATATTTAATATTTGTTTTCCATCAAATTGTGACAAAACATCATTTTTTAGAATATTTCATGTATTTGAAAAAATGAATTTTTTCTTATGTCATGTTTAATATAATACATATGTAAAATTATAATATTATATAAAATTCAAAAAAATTGATACTATTCATAAGGGATAGAAAATATCATATTTTTTTAATATATCGTTGTTTATTGAAACATGATATTGTGTACAACGAAAGAATTCAAGGAAGGTCGCTCTTGCGTGTAATGAAAGCCAAGTCAGTGTAGCGTTTAGTGAAAGATTTCTATGGTGTTTCATATAACATAATCCAATCATATTTTCTAATACATTGATCAAAATCTATACTCAGTGTTGCGTGAGATAAATTCTATCAAACTAACATGAAATTATGTGTATAATTAGCTAAGTATAGTGTTATGTATACTAGAAGACATTACAATATTTCATATAGTTTAAGCTAATCATAGTGTAGCATACAAAATGAGACATCAAAGAAAATAAAAAGAATATATCTCATAAAATCTCTGGGTGTTACAGGAAGAGTAAATAAGGAAACATTGTATATACATCAATATTGTCTTTCATATTTTTAAGGATTATAGAGTTTTCATATGTTTACTCCATCTACCATCACCGTTAGTGTTCCATCCTAGAAAAATGTGATGTAATAAAATTACTTTGATTCCTATTTAACTTTATCAACCACTAATCCTGAAGGTGTTATTTACTAGATGAGTGTAAAGAAGGAAAAATCAATAAACATCTCAACAACACCATCGTGGAATAGGCATTCTGGCCTAGTGAGAACAATTTTTTGCAGTTGAGGATGATAGTATAAATTTTGGATCATTAATGTATGATAATATTAATTTCATTGATATTGTTCATCCACCAAGCAGTATAAGAATTGGAATCACCGAAAGAGGTGATAGAGAGACCTATAATCCCAAATTGGGGACAATATATCATAATGTAGAGACCATCAATTTACAAAACATAGACATTACATATCTTTTTAGGAATAGAAAACATTATACAAATAGATTCCCAAAGATTATAGTTGGTTTAGTTCCTTAGGAAACAGGGAAACCTAAACATAAACAATCTCGAAAAGGAATGAGATTGTCTCAATGAACTCTTAAAACTTGGTATCTTGGGATACGACTCTCCATGTAAAGAAATGAGAATAAATTAAAAATATAATATCAAGAAAATATTCAGATTCATGATATGGAATGTAAAATAGAATTATTTACACCTAGAAAAAAGTTTTAGGTCTATAATACAAAATGTGTCCCAAAGAATGAAAATTTAAGAATTTTTTTCCCAATTTGGGAACATTAGAACGGTAAACCCGATAAAAGAAGAATTAATGAATGGGAATGTTAATAAACCAAAAATTAAGTAAAAGAAACATAAAATAACATCATAGGTCATATATACCCCACACAAATGGAATTAGTAGGGAACATAGTTTGTATCACACAGAAAATAAAAGTGGAATGAAGCCTACTTACCATGAGTCGTAACTCTCTCCATAATCATACACGAATCATGAATAAAAAATATAAATTATTTATAAATAATATATATAATAATATTCATATATCTATTACAATATATATTATTTCATTTTAAATATATATTAACCTCTGGTTAATGATCATACTTTGAGGTTTCACTTTATGTAATATTCTCTTTGTTCTTTGCATGTGTCATAATTTTTTATATCATTGATACTTATACTTATATCATGATTAAAGAATGTATAAAATGATATAAATATCATGTGTATCTATTATATGTATACTAAAATAATCTTTGTTATATTGATGTCTTCATTCGAATACATTGTTCATGGATATGGTAAGCTGTACATACGCATGAATGTTGTTTTCTGTTTTTATAATCATATTAAAAGAAGGTATGTAAATGAAATTTTTATATATATGTATTTATATATAATTATTAATATATCATTAATAAGTGATATATATCATATATGTTTACTAAATTCATCCTTAATACATTTTATATGGTTTGTGTGTGAATCACATTGCTTTGAGGCGGTGGTATTCCACAATTACTCAAACGAGACTATCATATTAACATCAAATGGTAGTTAAAAGGATTATTTTTGTAAAATAAAATAGGCGAATAAATACATAATGAATAAAATATATTATATATATAAATATATTGTCCATAATAATTGCCACCATGATTGGTGGTAATGGAGAATTGAATAGTCATCATTTGTTGAGGCAGCAGTTCTCCATCCATTGAAACAATATGTTAAACATACATTAGATTGCGGTGTGTGTAAGTGTATTTAGAAACTGTGCATAAAAACATTCTTGGATATGGAGGATACTGATGTTTTCAAAAATTAATGTAATAAATACAGAGGAGGGGTGGAGAAGGAAAATAATGGAAAGTAGCATGAGAGAAGATGTTACCTATTAATCAGGTAACTCCTTTTGGTTTGTGCCAAAAGGATTCCTTGATAGGGTTTTCTCCCAAAGGGAGGATTAAATTTAGAAGACATGATCTTTGGGAGGATACTTTGGCTGATTTCCTAAGAACATAAATGTGTTTTAAGGTGTGAGGAATGGGTAGAGGTGGTGGCCTTTTATAGGAATGGAAAAGGAATCACATTAATGTTTTAGGAATACATTTGGTGTGCATATTATCTTACCTAAAAAAATGTTTTACCAATCCATAAAAACCCAATAATGTTAGGTTTAAGGTCCAACTATGAATACAAAATGGGTTTTTTACATTTTTCTATGTCATTTAGAGTATTAATTTTAATGTTTAGTCCCTAATTAAACATATTTTGGCCTTAACCGCTATAGTTAATTTTACTCACTTTTACAAATTATATGGGTACAAAGATAGCATGGTCTTATAAGACAATAAATATTTGACTAAATAAAATTGTTTATATCAAATTTTTTAATTAATGATCATAGAAGAGGAAAAATTAATATTAGTGCTAATCCTGCAGACGAGACAAATTAATGGGGATTTAATGTTGGGAAACATACAAAAAATTGTTATGATTTTTTTTTCTGTATCAATGAGAATTTGATCATAATGAATTTAATTTTATTAGTATCTATAATGTTTATCTAATTTCTCCATAAAAAATATTTATAATATCATTTAGAATAAATAGTTAATAAGGCAATAATGTAATTTTTAACAAAAAATAGTATTTTGCACTAATCATCAAAAAACGATGTTTCTCAGAAAAATCAAAAAAATTCCCCCTAAGCTAAATTTGATGTTTTAAATTCCAATTTAAATTTTCTTTGAATAAATTAAATTTTTAAATATTTCAAACATTAATTTTATTATTAAATGTGATTCATTCATTAAATCAATATTTTTTTCATAAAAAGCCTCTGCAAAAAATTATCTATCATTATAAATATGATTTATTTATATTAAACCACAATATTTGAATTTAATTGTATTACTATGTTTAATTTATAGGTTATTATTATCTTATTTAAATAATTAAAATAATAAAAAGATCTGTTTTGTAGAAACTCAATGTTTTATTCATCGTACTCCAAGTCGGTGATGCTTGTAGCACAATCGAAGTTGTTATTGCGTGTAACACAATCCATGTTGATATTATGTGTGAAATGAATTTTTGAACTAAAGGCATAATATATATATATATATATAATTATCTATTTATAGTTTCATTTAAAATTGAAAATATTTATTAGAAAAATTAATTCAGAAAAAATATTTCTCAAATATCTTTGTGTTACATTCCCCCCCTAAAATGAATTTCACACATGAAATTCATCTAGTTCATCATTTCATAAATAATTTAATGTTTAACTGATAGAAAACCACATCGTAAATAATATATACAAAAAACACCCTTAAAATTGGAAATTTGGAACCATAATAGTTAACCAAATTATCATATAAATGGGATTCCACATATGATAACATTGGTTTGGTGCGACGATAAGAAAAAGTGGTAATTCATAAATATTTATAGTGCATGATTGAGGTCATAAATTATAAACAATTGGATGATCCAGGGAAATGTGAGGGCCTCAATGCCATAAATCATTGATTATTTAAATTTCCATAATCTCAATGAAAATTTTGATATTAGGGAAACAAGATTTTCTGATAACATTCAAAACTTGTGGTAATAATATATAAATATATATAAACAAACCTTAATTATTTGGTTGTGCTTTGAAAATATATAATACATCCATTATCTCATTGAATAAATGTCCAAAAAATTCACATTGGTCATTAAAGCACTAAATTAATGTTTTAATCGATCTTAAGGCCCATAAAAGAATAAAATGTCTAATTATTTTTCTCTTAAAAAGATTAATTAATCAAAAAAGATAACACAAATAGTTCATCATAAATATTTATTCATTAAAAATAAATATATATTAATTAGGACATTGCATAGACCAGTGGTAGGCATGAAACCCTTATTGTCCTTCGGCCATGGTTTCAAAACCCGTGGCCTTGTCAGACCTGATTGGTTGTCACACGATATACGTGGTTATCTTTTTCAAAATCACACTTATAAAATATAATATGCACATCCTTGAAATAAGTTTATTCAAAGATTAGAATTTTTATTTTTTTTTTCAAATCAAAATCAGTGGACAAATACTTTCCCAAAAGCCTAAAGTAAACTTTGAATGATTCGTTAACTTATATAACCATTCAGAATGTGAAAAAACATAGTCATTTGAGAGTAAAAAATTCATATAAACATTTTCCCCCTATATAACACAAATTTTCTATTGGTTGTCACATTCGTAGAATGTGAATAACCTCATTATATATTATCTTCCAATATGGTTCGAACATGAAATACCATAATATTTTTAGAAAACATGCATTATTCCTCATTCAAAAGTATATTGAATTTACACCTTTACTCGAAAAAAATGTCGCAATCATAATTAGTGGTAGCATAAACAAGCAATTAACTGGTCCTTAGATTGTTCCAAGGTTTTCAGTTGTAGTTTATTTACATTTTAATATCCTATGAATCATTATCTATACAACATTATATGACCATAAAAATATTCTAAGGGATACCATCCCCTTGTAAAAATGTTATCATTAAAGAGATAAACATTCTAGTCCATTCAGATCATTCAGTATATTCTTGTAAATCCTTATCAAAATAAAAATAGAACAATCTATATATAATTAAAATTTCTTAATTCTAGATTCCAAATACATAAATACATTTATTACATCATCCATAATACATTAATAATAAAACATTTGTCATTTGACATTTTATCTATATTCTCATCGTTACCATCAATGTACCCATTAATCTCACAACCTTGTTGATTGTATTTTAGAACATTATTATAGGGTCATTGAGTTGCAAAATGAAAATTTATTCCACCTTTAGAACACATTACATTTGATGATGACATAGAGAGAACAAAATTCCAACCCATTTCATCAACAAAACACTTCATTTCCCCCCTAAAATTACTTTTTATGTCCTTCTTTCCCTATGTCACGATATCATATTGTTCCTCTAAGACATTCACTTAATTTATTTCCTCCACATTACTAAAATAATGGAAACCAAATATTATTTCTTCCATGGAAATGATTACCTAAAATCTCAACGAACCCCTTTTTTATATTCCTTGGGGAGTCAAAGATATGGTTATGTTAAACATTGTTAACTATATTCTGTGAAAATTGGTTAGTCATGATCACAATATCTTTCAATCCATTGATAAACCCTATTGAATTATTATAAAAAAAATCCTCAATCACATTCAACATCAATCCAGTTCCACCAGGTTACTACCATTAAATATAACCAAAATCATATTGCGAGAATTACTTATCAAATAACAAAACCACATTTTCATTAAAATTATAACTTATAGGAAGTATAAAAAATGAAACCTTCCCTAATATATGATACCATGGGTTTATTCATGGTTATTCATAGATAGAATATATGTAGAGACCCAATCATGACATACAAGGACATTAAATTACTCATGAGGAATACCAATTACATAACAAAAATAGACACCAAAGGCCAGTAATAGTTTACTGTCTATGGAAACTCGGAATATAATCTTCGAATCTAGGTGAAAGATCTTTAACATCCCCATAAAGATCTTCCGTTTTTTTCTTACCTAAAATCATTATTTATATCCTGGGGATAATAAAAAATATAAAGGGTGAGCTCAAATTCTCAGTAAGGGTTAGCAAGGAGAAAATAAAACAACCCATATACATTTGAACTTCAAAACATGATCATAATGTTTACACATCAAAATATCGAGTTGTCAAATAAATCTTGGCAGTACATAAGGCATAAGTCATAAAAGAACATTAAAAATGATAAAATAGAATGGTAATAAAACATTTAATTATGGAAAAGCATTAATCACTTGATATGATTTCCAAAGTATCCAAGGATCGCTGCCAAGACCATCTTAGTGGACAAATTCCCTTACTGAATCGAGTTCACTCCTCGTTCCAGTCCTGTATCACTGAACCAGAATAACTTGCCATTCCATACATGTCTATATCATAATATATAAATCATTACCTAATGCATTTGAGGGAGATATAGGTCCCACCCATCTCATAATGAAATCATTCTTACTTATGCCACAACATAAACATAAATCATTCATCATAACCCAAAGAATAAAAATGGGTTTCATAAATATCATCCCATCATAAAATATTCCATAAAAAACAAATGGATATAATTTCATTATAAGAAAATTGAAACCCTGTAAATCATAGATATATTATACTAGAAACGTATACAGATGAAATAATGTCATCTTATATGGAAATGGTTTTGATAAAACACTTGAAAATAATTCATGAGGAAAATATCCTTTTTCTTAAAAATCATTTTCTTTTCACAAAATTCCACGCAATCATAAAAGAAAAGGATTTTATTGAAAATAAACATGAAATATTTTATAGTAAAATAAATGAAAATAAAGAGTTTTGAAACCATAAAAATCTTTTCATGCCATCTAAGTTAAAAAAATGTTCTCCTCGTACTTTTAACGGATAACTAATAAAGTACCACATATGGTCAACAAAAGAGATATTCCTTCCACAAAAAAAAGTAAAAGTCAAAGAGGGGTAAACATGACTAAAACGATACGTGGATAAATATTAAACACTTTATGGAAAACATTTTTTAGGATGTGAATGAAAAATATAACCCCAGTAAATACTTACGAATAAACAATCTCGGATAAGATCGAGATTGGAATAGTTATCCCTTAACTTAAGTATGATAAGCTTCTTACATATCTGAACCTCCTATATAATAATTTATGTACTGTCATTGAATAATTTCGGAATCATATTCATTGTTATGATATCATATATGGCTCACTTAGGACATTATATTACCCATTCTTTTGTAAATTCCATGTTAAAGCTGCATTTTGGGTAAAATCGTTTTTTATCGTGCGTGTTTGGACATGTTGTTCTTGATATTATTATTACTTATATCATGGTTTACTTACTTATAAAATGTAAAAATTGATTTATAAATCATATATATTCAGTATATATATATATAATAGATAAATAAATGAAATGAAACACAACGTTCATGGAGACGTTAGGTCGTACGTACGCATGAACACTGTTTCCATTCTTTATTTAATTGAATGGAAGTAAGTATATGAGATATATATATATATACATAAATCATGTGGCTTTATCATGTCATATATTTCATTATTATTCATTATATATACTTTATAATAATTATTGAATGGTTAACATGGAGAATGAATCTCATCACGTCGTGGAGACGGTAATCAGTACGTACGCACGAGCGATGATATCATTCCCATAATTATTGAATTAGATTGGATTGGATGATACAATATCTCCAAATTATTATTATGTTATAATAACTATATATAGTTATTTTTTACACCATTATACCCATCCAAGTAAGGTGGTGGTGGAAAAACAGATTACACCACGGCGTGAAGACAGTATTCCGTACGTACGCACGCGCGTTGATTTCATTTTCCGTAGGATGGATAGAAGTTGAAATGGGTTTGTTTCATATTTATAAAAAAATATAAGTATATTAGTGATTCTTATGTTATTTATTTATAATGAAACATCTAAATAAAAATAATTTGAATATGAAAGAATACATGGTATAATCGGTAGAAGAGATTACCTCTTCTTCGACGCTCCTCTTTAAACATTCTCTTAAGGCACTAGAGTTGGTCTTTTAATGAGACCAAAACCTCTATAATGTTTATAGGGATGTTGAGAAGTGTAATATACAGGGGTTGGAAATTATTGAAGGATCAAAATTGTGTGAATAGAAGAGGGAGTATGTGCCCTTTTATAAGGGAGGATAGGGGCATGTTAGGAAAAACTTTAAATATTATTTTATAATAAACTCATATTCGGTTTATAAAGACAAAAATTGATTTATTTCAAATATAAAGTGGGTATGGGACTAAAACCTCTCAAAAAATAGGTTTTAGACAAGTTTAGGTTACTATTTTAACCTTATCATTTACATTTAACTCTAAGTTAAATAATTTAACCTTTACCGTGTCTTCATGTTTTTTACAATATATGGTTAATAAACATACTATAACAACACAAAAGAACCCCAAGTGTTTCATTATTAATATATATAACCTTATATATGTCATTTAGCCGAACCATATATTTTTAGGAATATAATATCAATTAATAAAAAAATATTTTTTTAAAAAGTATTTTAAGTCAATTTTGACACTATTTGGTAATTGATTTTTGTGAAAATAGTAACCGCATTATTAGTTCAAATAAAATAAATAAAATAAATAATAACATGGAATATTAACCTATAAAATTAGTTTAATTCATAAAAAGTCTCAAATTACATTTATTTGTGTATTTATAACATCAATTATGTTAATATTTCATTAATAAGGTAATTACTGCATCATCATTGTGTCAACAATAATTTAAATTATATAATGTCAAAAAATTATAAATAAAATACCATTATGTAAGGAATATTTTTATATTTCTAATGAATATTTATAGTCTAATTTATATTATGTATAACCATATATTAAAAATGTTTTAGTTATTAAACTTTGATTTTAACTCTTTTAACTCTCCTTTAAATAAAATAATAATAACTGTCCTAATCTAATCCAATTGGACCTAAAGGGTAATATTTTATTCCTAAGGTTATTTTTGGTCGAATTACACTTATCCAATAGAATTAGGAAATGTTATAGGGTATCAATAATATCATTTTTAACCTTAACTATTTACTTTTAACCGTGGTAAATAAAAGTAAAAAGTTACTATTCATCAAAAATCATTTTTATCTTATTGATCCACATTTTAATCGGTGATATTAACCTTGTCTCTCAGATTTTATAAATTCAAATCACATAAGTGGTGAAATTATGTTTTATGTACAATTGAAAATGCTCATAGGAGGTGGGTAAAAGACGGTGAAAAATTCAATAAAATTTATATATATGTAAAATTTTTATACAACGACTCCAATGAATTAAATTGAACATGTATACGAATTATGTATATATTTTGAGAAAAAATAAATTTATATCAAATAAATTATTATTTAAATAAAAAGTTGGTTTTATCCAATAATTCAGTGTTTTCACTATTCATCAAAAATTGAAAATTTTCAGAAAAATACAAACATTTCACCCCAGGCTAATTTTGATATTCCAAATCCAAAAAACTAAGTCCATTTTGAATGATAGAATTTATAAAATTTGAGAAATTGGGTATTAATATTCATAAAGGCAAGTTTATATAATATTTTAATAACATATCGTAGTTTAGTGAAACTCAGTATTGCATACAACACACGCTATCATGGAAGGTCGTGATTTCGTGTAAAGCAATACAAGTCAGGGTTGAATGTAGTGAAAGATTCCTTTGTTGTTTTGTATAATATAATTCAAAAATATATCATTTATACATTGAATATATATATATATATAAACTCAATTTTTCATAGAATAACTTCTTTCAAATGAACTTGAAATTTTGTGTAACACGATCCAAGAATAGTGTTTCGTATACTACAAGATAATACAGAGTTGCGTATAGTGCAAGATAATCTTGGTGTATCATGCCACACAAGATATTAAATAAATTAAAATGAATACTTCTCATAAAATATCTGGGTGTTACATTCTACCCCCCTTAAAATGAATTTTTCCCTTGAAATTCCTCCTAGTTATGAATGGATTACAACTGGAAACTTTCTTGAATAGAAACACACATTGAAAAAAGGACAACCAAAACTTACCTTTGAAAACTAAATTATGAAACGTAATGGTTACCCAAATTAACTAATCACTGGTTTCCACATAGGAGTACATTGGTGATAATATGTATATGGAAGTGAAATCTAACCATCATGTTCTGATGGAGAGTGGTAGAAAACATGGCTATGAAAAATCCAACACTCAGAAAGCCATAAATTTGTTATGATCTAAGGTACCCTCGAAATCATCAGATATAAAGTAAATATGACAAGATTTTTGGTTTTCAAGATCATTTCACAAATTTTGATGAATTTTTTAATTTTAAGTAATACTTACTTTATTTCATTACAATCTCACCATTGTTTCTGAAATGAACAATTTCCACTTTATCTCTTAATGAAATGAAGATGAATTTGTCATTCTTGAAGTTTTAGCTGATCATGTGATAGAATGATGGGTCATTCAATCTGTCTCAAACATAAGGTTAGAAAAAGTTATTAAATATACATAAGCGCATCTATGGTGAGGTTAATCGTATATTATTACAAAAATGGAATTATACTTCATCTATCATACCGCTTAATAAAATAAACTCTTTTATACTAACCTAGGACTTCTTGTAGGCTAGTGGTAGGTGATAAAGGCCTGTCACACTTCGGTTGTGGGTTCGATTCCCCTAGCCTTGTTCGATGCGATGAGTTTTCACTAGTCCTATGGGTTGTCCTTTTTCTAAAACTATACTATTATAAAATTCCAGAAATAATATCAAAAAACAAGTTCTATCCTTAAATAATACTATCTGATTTCCAACATAATCCATTCAAATCATTAGGCTTATTCAAAATACATCTGTCTAATCTCATAGCATAAAGAAAATGATTACTTGAAAGGTCACATAAAAAGAACATAAATACCATCATTTATCCACCATATATCATAAGATATATCTTGTTGGTCACATTACAAACATGTCAATACCTTAATCATGCATTCTTTTGAAACATGAATTACCATAGAATAATAGTGAAAACATGAATGATGTAAAAATTTATCTCTTTCCACATACCAGCATCCCAAAATTTCTATATACTCAAACCATGAGATCACATTGTCCTTATATCAGTCATGAGCTCATGAATACTATCAAACATTTCATTTTCTCATTATCCCTTCATTATGCGCATATCATCTTCTTTCCAAAAATATTTCAATCACATTTCATGGTTACTGGTGCCATACAATTATTGAAAACAAATACATTGATATTCCAAAATTCCATGATTCTGTAAATGAGATTAAATCCCATTACATAAACACTTAATCATTCCACAACATCATTTTCATACTCAACATCACAAATAGTGATCGCATGTGACTTCCCTTTTTCTTTTTCCATAAGAGTATTCTCACGTCGTTCATCATTAGCCCTTGGATTATGGAATTGATTAGCATAATGACCCATTTCGTTGCACTTGAAGCATGAAAGTGTTGTTGGAGCGTTATCTATAGTCTTTTCTATATTCACGTCATTAAAAACCCTTTTCCCATTACGTCATCACTAATCTACTTGATGACCTTCTTTTCCACACATGAAACATTTTCTAGTACCCTTTAGTCAATCATCACCATGCTTCTTTCCACACATTGAGCATAAAGAAACATTCAACTTCATTTCACCATTGTTTTGAGATTTTTCCTTGAACTCCATCTTTCGTTTCTTATCAAAACCATGAGATGAATATGTGACACCAAATTATAGTTCTACCTTGATAGAACAATGCACAATTTCTTCATAGGTACTGAAGTCTCTTATAGATAATGCCCTTCAAAGACTTGGTTTTAAGCCACTGAAGAATCGATCAAATTTACTTTTAGGTTGGATAATAAATCCAGATGCATACCATGAAAGCCTTGTAAAATTCACTTCGTATATACCAACAGATTCATCATCCTTTTGCATAAGCTCACGGAACTCCTTTTCCATATTTTTTTAAAAGAATATGAGGGAAGTACTTATTGGAAAATAAGTTCTTGAACTCATCCCATTCCATGGATTCAATTTCATCACGGGGCCTCGTATTCTTAATTAGAGTCCACCATTGGTTTTCTTCACCTTCTAAATGGTAAATAGCCACAATGAATTTTTCATGTTCTGAACAGAGAAGCATGGAAAATATCTCTTCAATGGTACTGATTTATTGTTCCGCAACAAGTGGATTAGAAGACCCACTGAAATAAGGTGGATGTTGCCTCGTGACGGAATAAATACAATATTGTTCCCTTCTCTACTCAATTGGAAGTCTAGACTGATTCATAGCTTCTGTAAGTATAGCAATATGATTTTTCACTCCATCTCCCATAACATTGGTTTGTTCATGAGGAAAATCATTACATTTATCAACACGGTTCCTTCGGGTTCCATCCATCATCTAAAACCCAAAAATAATAGTGTGAGAGGAAAAATTCATGTTAGGGAAAACAACATAATAAAGGGGGAGTACCTTCAATATAAAACATCTTAGGTTTAATTATAATATCATTACCGTAATTACTGTACTATAACCAATACTTATACATAACCTTAGGGACATCCCTAGACATACCTTATAAATATATTTAGGGATCTCACTAAAGATCTCGTATAATAGTTTCCAAAGGTAGTCTAAACCTTTAATCTGATAACAACTGTAGAGACCCAATCTTTACATACATGGATATTACATTACTCATGCGGAATACCTATTTCATATAAAAAATAGACACCAAAGGACTGTAATAGTTTAGTGTCTTTGGAAACTCGAAATATAATATTCTAATCTTGGTGAAAGATCTTCATCATCTCCCATAAAGATCTTCCCTTTTTTTTCTATCCTGAAATATTTTTTTATATCCTGGGGGAAAAAATATAAAGGGTGATCGCAAATTCTCAGTAAGGGTAAGAATGGAGAAAATAAAACAAACCATATACATTTTAGCTTCAAAACATGAACATAATGTTTACACATCAAAATCATGAGTTGTGAAATAAATCTTGGCAGTAAGTAAGGCATAGGTCACAAAGGAACATTAATCAGGATAAAATAGAATGGGAATAAAACATTTAATTGTGGAAAACCGCTAACCACTTGACATTATTTCCATAGTAACCAAGGCGTTGCTTCTAAGAGCATCTTAGTGGAAAAAGTCCCTTATTGAATTGAGTTTACTCCCCATTCCAGTCCTGTATCACTGAACCAGATTAACTTGTCGTTCCAGCCATGTCTATCTCATGAGATATAAATCTTTACCCAATGCATTTGAGGGAGATAAATCTCCCACCCATCTCATAATTAAATCATTATTACTTGTGAAACAACATAAACATAAATCATTCATCATAACCTAAAGAATAAAAATGGGTTTCAAAAAAATCATCCCATCATAACATATTAAATATAAAACAAATGGATATTATTTCATCATAATAAAATTGAAACATTGTGAATCATAGATATATTATAATTGAAACATACACATTTGAAATAATTTCATCTTAGATAGAAATGGTTTTGATAAAACACACGAAATGAATTTTTGAGGAAAATATACTTTCTTCTTAAAAATCATTTTCTTTTCACAAAATGACACACAATTTTAAATGAAAATTATTTTATTGAAAATATCTATGAAATATTGTATAGTAAACTTCATGAAAATAAGGCGTTATGAAACCGTAAAAATCTGTTCATACCATATAAGTTAAAAAATGTTCTCCTCATACTTTTAACAGAAAAGTCAGAAAGTACTTTATATGGTAAGAAAAAGAGAGATTCCTTCTATAACACAAAGTAAAAGTCCAAGAGTGGTAAATATGAATTTAAAAATATGTGGACGAATACTAAAAATTTATGAAAAAAAAATTTATGGATATTTATTAAAAATATAACCCCAGTAAATACTTACAAATAAAAAATCTCAGATAAGAATGAGATTGTAATAGTTATCCCATACCTTAGGCCGGATATGAAACATACGTATCAGAACCTCCTTTATAATGATTTAAATAATGTGATTGACTTATTTGAGAATCATATTCATTGTTATGATATCATATATGGTTCACTTATGACTTTATATTACACTTTCTTTTGGAAATTCCATGTTAAAGAAGCGTTTTGGGTAAAATCGTTTTATTTATCATACGTGTTTGCACTTATTTTTCATGATATTATTATTACTTATATCATGATTTAATTACTTCCAGAATGTGAAACATGATTTATATATCATATATATTCAGTATATATATATATACTAGATAGATAAATGAAATGAAAGACACCATTCATGGAGACGGTAGGCCGTATGTATGCCTGAACGTTGTTTTCTTTTCCTTATTGACTTGAATAGAAGTAAGTTGATGAAATATATATATAAATAAATCATGTGTCTTTATAATTTCATATATTTCATTATTATTCATTATATATACTTTATAATCATTCTTGAATGGTTAACATGGAGAATGAATCTAATCGCGTCGTGGAGGCTGTAATCCGTACGTACGCATGAGCGATGATATCGATCCCATAATTATTGAATCGAATTGTAGTGTATCATATAATTTCTCAGAATCATTATTATTTTATATTAACTATATATAGTTATTCTTTGTGCCATTATACCCATCCAAGTAAGGTGGTGGTTGAAAAATAGATTACACCACGGTGTGGAGACGGTATTCCGTACATACGCACGCGTGATGATTTTGTTTTCCATAAGATGGATAGAAGGTGAAATGGGGTTGTTTCATATTTTTAATAACATATCGGTATATTATTTATAACTATGTTATTACTTTATAATGAAACAACTAAATAAGAATAATTTGAAGAAGAAACATTACTTGAATCGGTAGAAGAGATTACCTCTTCTTCGATGCACCTCTTTGAAGATTCATATTAAGGAAATAGAGTATGTATTTTGAGAAGAAAAGATCCTCTATAATGTTTATAGGGAAGTTTATAAGGTAAATGAGCCGGGGTTGGCCGGTCTTGAAGGCTCAAGATTGTGTGAAGAGAAGAGGGAGGAGGTTGCCTTTTATAAGGGAGGAGAGGGGAACCATGGGAAACACATAAAATATTATTTTATAATAAAGTCATATTCGGTTTATAATAGCCCCAAATTGATTTATTTTGAAGCTAAAGTGGGGATGGGTCGAAATCCTTTCATACAATTGGTTAAAGACATGTTTAGGTTACTATTTTGACCTTATCATTTAGATTTAACTCTAAGTTAAATAATTTAACTTTTACCGTGTCTTTTTGTTTTCTTACACTATATGGTTAATAAACATACTATAACAAGCCAAAAGAACCCCAAGTGGTTCATTATTAATATATATAACCTTATATATATCCTTTTTCAGAACCATATATTTTTTGTAATAGAATAACAATTAATAATATAATATTTGTTTTAAAAACAATTTTATGTCAAATTTCACACTATTTTGTAATTGATTTTTGTTAAAATCCTAACAGCATAATTAGTTCAAAATAAATTAATTAAATCAATACTAACATTTCATATTAACCTAGAAAATTCATTTAATTCTTAAAAAGTCTCAAATTACATTTATTTGGGTATTTATAACATCAATTATTTTAATATTTCATTAATAAGGTAATTACTACATCATCATTGTGTCATAAATAAATTAAATTATTTAATGTCTGAAATTTATAAATAAAATTACAGTATATAGGAAATCGTTTTATCATTAAAATGAATTATTATAGTCTAATTTATCTTATGTATAACCCTACATAAAAAATGTTTTAGTTATTAAACATCGATTTTAACTCTTTAACTCTCCTAAAAAAATTAAGTGTCCTAATCTAATCCAAGTGGTCCTAAAGGGTAATATTTTATTCATAAGGTTGTTTTTGGACTACATAAACTTATCCAATAGAATTAGGAAATTATTTAGGGTAATACTAATATTATTTTTCCCTTAATTACCCTATTTACTTTTAACCGTGGTAAATAAAAGTAAAAAGTTACTATTCACAAAAAAACTATTTTTATCTTATTAAACCACATTTTAGTCCTTGATATTAATCGTGTTTCTCATATTTTTGAAATTAAACTCACAAAAGCGGTAAAATCATGTTTTATGTACAATTGTAAATCCTCTTAGGAGGAGGGTAAAAGACAGTGAAAAGTTCAATAAAATTTTTAAATATCTAAAATTATTATAAAATGATTCTAATGAATTACATTGAACTTATATAAGTATTATGTATCTATTTTGACCTAAAATAAATTTAAATATAATAAACTATTATTTAAATAAAAATTCAGTTTTAACCAATAACTCTGTGTTTTCACTATTCGTCAAAAATTGAAAGTTTTTAGAAAAATACCAAAATTTCACCCTAGGCTAATTTCGATATTCTGAATCCAAAAATGAATTACATTTTGAAAGATAAATTCTATAAAATTTCAAAAAGTGCTTATTACTATTCATAAATGATATTTTATATAATATTTTAATAACATATCGTTGTTTAGTGAAACTCAGTATTGGGTACAACACATGCTATTGTGGAAGGTCACGATTGCGTGTAAAGAAAGCCAAGTCAGGGTTATGTGTAGTGGAAGATTCCATTGTTGATGTGTATAATATAAATCAACCATATTTCATTTATACATTGAATATATATATATATATACACACACACACACTAAATGTTGCATATAATAACTTCTATCAAACAAACATGAAATTTTGTGTAACATGATCCAAGAATAGTGTATCATATACTACAAGCTAATACGGTGTTTCATATAGTGCAAGATAATCTTGGTGTAGCATAAAACACAAGAAATCAAATAAATTAAAAATAATACTTATCATAAAATCTTGGGGTGTTACAATATATATATATATATATCCTCATTATGGTTCTTTAGTGCTTGTGAATTCCCAAGAATGTCACTCTGATGATTCAAACCAGTTATTAACCAATGCATGTTATCATGTACCAGATTAGCCCATGTCTAGACCAAAACATATTGTTGGAGTTGTGTTCCCTATGTACATCAATTACACAACCACATCCTCTTATAGTATTTAGAAAGTTATGTATTGATAGGAAACCACTCAAGATATCCTTCACCATAATTCTTGGACATTTTCCTAAATGTTAACTCAACATTATCCTTATCCATAGAGACACCCCTATACATATCCTATGAAATATAACTAGGGATCTCAATAATGTTTTCTCATCCTAGATTCCAAATGTAATTATACCTTTTCACTACTACCAGCTATGTAGACCTTGACATTATAAAATATAATAATTATATATCATTTTTAAAATACATAAAAATTATAAAAAAATGTTCCCAATGATCGTAGTTGTTATAGTACCATTAGAAATAGGGAAACATAAACCAAATAAATCTCAAAATTGAATGATATTGGCTCAATAAACTCTTATAAATTGTTATATTGGGATAATTCTCTATATATAATAAATGATGATTAAATGTTTCCAAGAATATCATTAACAGATTGAAATTAATGATATGGAATGTAAAATTGAATCATTTTCACGCTATATAAATGTTTAGGTGCCTAACAAAACATGATTCTAAAAGAAGGAATGTTGAGACAAAAACATTTTTACCAATTATATAACTTTGGAACCATAAACCCAAAGAAATCAGCATCAAAAAGGGGATTGTTAATAACCATAAATTTAAGTAAATTATACATATAATTCCATCACAGGTAGTAAATAAAACATAAAAATGGAATGAGTTTCGAACATATCTTTTGTCTCATATAAATTAAAAGTGAGATGAAATCCCCTTACCTTGTGTCTTGAATCTCTCCATACTCGTACAAGCTTCCTATATAATAAATATAATTTTATTATATATATTTTAGAGGAGAATATTTTTATATATATTACCATATATGTTTTTATTATGAATTTATATAACCCTCTTGTATATGACCCTAGGTTAAGGTTTCACTACAAGTATTATTCTATTTGTTCATAACACGTGTCTTAATTTGTTGTATCATTGATACTTATAATTATATCCTCATTAAATAATGTATAAAATGATATAAATATCATGTATATCCAGTATATGTATATTATAATAATCAATATCATGATGAAGTACATAATGTAATACACCATTCATGGAGACAGTATGTCATACGTCCTCATGAACACTGCTTTCTGATATCATTTTCGTATTGAAAGAATGTTTTTCAATAAAAAATGTTTATATATATATCATTATTATATTATAATTAATATATCATATATATTCATTTAAACAATCCTAAATATATTCTATGTGGTGTGTGAATGATTCATATCTCTTTGTGTGGGTGGTAGTCCACACATCCTCTAACAAGACTATCATATTAACCCAAATGGAAGTTAAAAATATGTGGTATTTATAAGTAATAAAAATATTAAATAAAAAATAAATATAATCTATTAAATATATAATTATAGTTTCTATCATAATTTCAACCATCATTGGTGGTAAAGGAAAAATAAACAGTCATCGTTTTGTGAGGTAGTAATTCACAGTACTAAAAAATAATATGTTCAACATATAATAAATGGAGGTGTCTATAAGTATAGGCCAGAAACATTGAATAAAATATCCTAGAATATGTAGGGTAATTTTTTTTCACACAATAATTGAATAATGTGAATGTTGTGGTTGATAAATAACAAAAAAGAAAGGATCTTGAGAGAATATGTTACATATTAATCGTGTAACTCCATTTGGTTTGTGCCAAATGGATTATTTGAGAGGGATTATGACCAAATAGAGGATTCAAGGATGAAGGGATGATATTTTAGAGGCTACATTAATATATAATTGAAGAAATTATTGTTTTTTAGAGGTGTGGGGAATGGGTAGAGTCTGTTTCCATTTAAAAGGAAGAAAATGGACTCACATTGAATTTTTGGAGACAAATCAGATTTGAACATGTTATTACATAGAAAAATTATTATCAAACCAACCATTATAGATATTTCATGGATTATGTCCTAGATATGGAGATACAATGGATTTTATACTGGTTTCTAGGTTTTTTAGGACCTTAATTATATGGTTTAGTCTGAATTCAGTTTTGTTTGGTCGTAACCACTATTATTAATTTTAATCACTTTTACTAATCATGGTGGTCATAAATTAACATGGTATTATTTGAACCTAAAATTATATATAATTCAATGATGTATGTTAGATTTCTGAAATTCCAATTAATGGAGAGGTAAAATTTTGATTACTATTAATCCCGCAGACATGAAGAAATTACAGGGTTTAATGTAGAGAAATGTTTAAAAGTTTTTTAACTTTTTTATTCTGTTTCATAGTGATGTTGATCCTAATAAATGTCATTTTATTATAATATATAATACCCATATAATTTGACCATAAAAGATATATATAATATCATTTAAAAATAATATATAATAAGAAAAAAAATGTTGATTTAACAAAAAAGTTGTATCTTCAATATTCATCAAAAAATAATCTTTATCGGAAAAATACAAATTAATTACCCTTGGATAATATAAAAATTATGAATTAAAATATGAATTATATTTTATAAAATTCAATTTCTAATTGGGTCTACAATCAATTTTATTTTAAAAAGTGATTCATTCACGATAAAAATATTTTTAACCTAAATTGACTTCACTAAAAATATTTTCGTTCATTATCAATATGTGTTATTTATATAAAATAATAATATTTTAAAATTATTTATTACTAATTTTAATGGCTATCTAATAATTTTATTTTTTATAAAATTAAAATAATAAAAAAGACATTTTTCATAAAAAACTCAGTGTTGTGTGCATCGTTCTGAATGTTTATATTATTTGTAGTGCATGCCAAGTTTGTATTGCAAGTAGCACAAACCAATATGGTATTGCATGTGAATATAATTCCTAACATAATGTCTTAATATATATATATATAAAATGAAATATTTCTAGTTTTGTGTTAAAGGAAAAATATTTAAATGATTTATTTATTTGAAAATAATAATTCTCAAAATCATTGGGTGTCACTCATTAATACGACAATGTGTGGGTAAAACATTATTGATTGTCTATACCTAAGTTGGTGGGGATAAGATAATTAGGTTATATACTCTGTTACTGATATAGGGATCATGATATGGTCAGAGGCATCCACTTAAGATCATGGAGAATATTTATTCTTATCCAATGTATGAAGACGTGTCTGTCCGGATTCTATAGCGGCATATCAGTTGTTCGCCAGATTCTAGAGATTCCTAGTAAAAACAATTAATGTGTCATTAATATTGACTAGGATGAGTATCAATGCATATAAATTTTAGACTTGGACCAAGAAGATGTAGAAATATATTTTTCCAATACATAAATGGAATAAGAGTTCATGTATAGAGAGGCTGACAAAGCAAGTCCTCTGTCATAGCCATATGGTCCCACAAAAATGATGATACATTCATAGTTATTTCATAGTTATTGGAAAAAAATAACAACACTGTATACATATTACTGATAAGGAGGTTTACCCCTAACTGTATGTTATCCAATAAACAGACCCTAACATCATCATTCGAGAGGTGGAATGTATTGGTGCTTAAGAAACATCCCAGGTAAATGAAGAATAAGAAATATTTCATATTTTTTAATATTTGTTAATTAAATAATAATTTTACTTTAAAGGGGTTTCTATGTTCGATAGTGTACCAGATACGCAAAAACAAGTTTCTTTGGAATCTTACGTTGCACACTAATAATATAATATTATTATTTTAAATGGTAGTTAACTCCTAGCCGTTGTACTGGAAGGAATGAACTAAAGTAACTACAATATGACTATACATGTTTTTTAAATGTATTTACATTTATCCAATAAATTGTATAGGCTTAAAAGGTGAATGAATCTAATTTTAATCATAATTTACATTAAAAGGTCGACTTATCACCTTTTAATGGAGAACCCTTTTTAAATCTAGTTTTTTTCACTTTAATAAAATCTATATTACAAAATAAAATCCTTATTTATAATGGGGACATCATAATTTACTTTGTGTAAATTTTTGGAATTTTTCCGATAAAGTTCATTTTTTATTGAATAGTAAAAATATTGTATTTTAATTCAAAACTATGTTTTTATATAATTTATTTATATGGTTAGATTATCTTCTAATTGATTGCAAAGTTTATTTATAATTTATTTTTACTATTTAATCCAATATTGGTCATTGGAATTAATTTCACTTTGAAATTGGACACAAAAAAGTGTCAATCTTTTGATAGTTTTTGTTTCTTAAAACATGCTATTTGATTTAACAACAGGAATTAATTTTAAAATTATTAATGAAAATTTTATGTTATGAATTTGGAAAAATAAACATCATTTTTTAATTTGGAATATAAATTATATCTTAGGCTGAATTTTTGGTATTTTTCTGAAAAAATTAAATTTTTGATGAATAGTGAAACCACTTAGTAGTAGTTAAAAAAACTAACTTTTTCATTTAAATGAAATTTTACCAGTTCTGTGAATTGAATTTATAAAATCTGACAAACATGGTCGTTATCAAGAAGTAAAATGTGGTTCAATATGATTAAAATAATTTTTGGTGAATAGTCACTTTTGAGTTTTATTTACCGCGGTTAAAGGTAAATAGGGTAATTCAAGGTTAAAAGAATATTATAATAATTCAGAATAACCTTAACACCTGTCCAAACCTTACTGGTTGATTAATTAACGACCATGGTCATATTTGGGTCGTTTTTGGGACCACATTGAGCCACATGGGTGTGGTAAAGACAATTTACATTAATTACCTTAAAGTAAAGGAAAAAATGAAAAAAGAAAATATCTTTAAGTAAAATAATTTTTAGAAGGGGTTTTATAAATTATCTTTTATACTATAAATTTTCATTAAAAATATAAAACTATTTTCTACATCATGGTTTTTTTTGTAATTTTTAGACATCAAATAAATTTAATTATTTATGACACAATAATGATGCAGTATTTACCTCATTAATAAATGATTTAACTAAATAAGATTATAATGATAAACACATTATCCAAAAAATGTCCAATTATGATTGGATGATTTTATTTTGAATATTAGTCATCTTATCTATGACTTTAATGATTTTTGGACCTTTTTAAATTGGAGATTTGTTTATAATAAAATAATGTTTTCAAACATTCCTAAAGAGCCCCTCCTCTCCCTTATAAAAGGAGACCACTTATAACCAATTATTCACACCTCTAAAGAATTTTGGCTCGTCCAACCTATAACCAATTAATATCCCTATATCCCTCTCCACCTCTTAGAATCCTTACATTAGACAGAAGGCACTTCTTGAAGTCCTTTGGTTCACACCAAAGTGATTTACCCAAATTAAAGGTAACAATTTCTCTTAAATTGTTTTCTTTTATTTTACTTCTCCAACCCCTAAAATATTTTTATTCCTTTCTTATGTAACAAAATCAATATCCGCAATATACTAGGATTCCTTCATGGAAAGTAATCGAACTACACTTACACACACCTCCATCTAATGGATGAAGAACATAATGTTTTTGTGTATGTAAAACTAAAGCCTCACGAAATGATGATTGTTTGATTATCTCCTACCACCTCTAATGGTGGCCATTATGATGGAACTGTATTTATATATGATATATATTATGTTTATTTTTTATTTATGCTTATTTATTTTCCATTTATTTAATTCCTTTATGGTTTCCATTATGGGTAAACGCGATAATCTCATTAGAGGAAGTGCAGACTACCGCCCCCTCAAAGTGATATGACTCATTCATACCATATGTGAGACCTATAAAGGATAGATATAATGATATTATATATGATACAATACTGGAATTATACTACTACAATGTATCATTAAGTTTTATTTCCATTAAATATGAAATAGAAATAGAAGTAGCGTTCATGTGTACGTACAGCTTACCGTCTCCATGAATGATGCATTTCATTTATTACCTCCAAATGTTATGTACTATTATAAATACATGTATATACTGGATAAAAATTATATATATGATATAAAAATCATGAAAATAATTCTATATATAATGAACCTTTGACCACATTAACATCATGTAATTATAAGAACCCCATTTTTGACTCAAGTACCAAATATCGACAAAAAATACATTATTAACATAAATGATTACATAAAGTTTATAATATTGTAATTAGTGATTTTAAAGGAATAATAAACATGAAAAAGGTTCTTAATAAAGTATATATTGAATTTATATTATTATTCAAGAGATTATAGAATGATCAAGTCATGTCGGACATGAGGTAAGGGACTTCGTCTCAATATCCTTTCATTGAGGCATATTTTATTTTAATAAAGAACTTTATTTTATACATTGTATAAACACCCTTGACTTTTCAAAGGTAATATTTTAATATTAAGAATTTTACTAAACAAAAAAAAAGTAATGTTTCTTTTAACGTGAGCGGTGACAATGACCTTTTCCTCCATTGCGAGTATTATTTGATCTTTGGATTCCTCAACAAGTCATAAATTTTTAAAAGAAAATAAATACCATATACTAATTTATGTATTTTGGTACTGAAAGTGGTTTTGATAATGGATTTTTTATCTCAATGTATTTAAGTGATATATTGTGATTGAAATATGGAAATGTTTTCTTTCCTTTATTTTTTTATGTCTTATGATTTTATAATGGTACTTGGACATTTGACTTGTGGTTACATGATAAACCAAATGACGGGTGGTTCCATGAATACCAGGATGGGTTATTATGTTATAACCTCCAATTCAATGGGTATGGAAGGCGGCCTTATGGATATTCTATTTAGTGATATGTGTGGAAGTCGACCATATGGCTATTCCATTTATTTATGTTTATGTCCCAATTTACCTTTCTATTTTATGTGTCCATTATATGGGTTTTATGGTAATATTTTGGTTAGAAAAGGGTATGTAATGATCTTTTATTCTGTGAAGACTATTTACTACTTTATAAAGGTGAAAAGTATAACTTATGTTAAAGTATTCATGGTTTAATTGTTGTTTTGAAAAACTAACAGTTTTCCTTCTTTGTGTATCCCTTACTGAGATTTTTATGCCCATCCCATGTTTTTGAAATGTATTTCATAGGACCTAATGTGGAATAGGGTCAAGGATGGGACCATGGAAAAGTCATGTTGTCTTAAACATGGAACTAGACATGACTTTTTTTTTCAAGAGTTCATGTTTTGTAAAAAAAATGGAAACTGTGTAGAAGTGTCTACATTGTAATCTTTTGAGATGTAATAGTTATGTCCTAATTCTATAAAACTCTAAAAATAAAAAGATCCTCAATGTTAATTATTCATTTAATTCATGGTTATGAAATGTTTTAAGGTCAGGTCATTATTTTTGGTATCAGAGGATAGATTAGAAATCATTATGAGTTACAGTATTGTTAAATTAATATCCATAAAGTAATTTTTGTTAATATTGAAATCATATAGCATTTACAGATTACCATGTTTCTTTTCCTAAGATATTTATATGTTCAGAATGGTTTTCTGCAAAGGAAACAAGGTAACTATGTTGTGAAGACATCAGGAGGAAGATAACCTTCAAAATCGGCAACCTCAGATGGTCGGAATCAGAACTGAACAGTTTTTTGCAGTGATGGAACAATTTACTCAGGCTATTAATGGTGGTGGTAGCCATGTACGAGATCAGGGATATCAAAAAAAACATATAAGTAGTGGAGCATTTCATGAGGCAACATCCCTCATCATTCACAGGATCATCTGATCTAGTGCTTGCAGAAGGGTGGATTAAAGAAATGGAAATGATTTTCGATGTCATGGGTTGATTAAAAAATCAAATGGATAGTCTCTCTATTTAACATTTTTAAGGTGAAGTTGATCAGTGGTGGTCGATGGTGTAAAATATCTGGGATAGTGAGGAGATTGATGCTCTTGATTGGGATGAATTCAAAGGTATGTTTCTTGAGAAATATTTTCCTAAGGTTTTTTGTCATTGGATGGAAAAAAATTCCTATAATTGAGGTGGGATGATGACTAAGTGACTACTTATGAAGCAAAGTTCACTCTACTGGAATGGTATGCACCAAATTTTATCCAATATCTTGATAGTAAGATAAATCGATTTTTATCAGGACTCAAGCCACGATATTGAAGAGTGTTAGCCTCTTGTGAGTTCAAAAGTTATGAAAAACACATTCAATGTGCGGATAAGGTGGAAAAGGAGTTTGCCGATGATCAAGTGTTCTTTGACAAACAATAGAATAAGAGGTACAATTGGAAGGAAAAGGGGAATAATTCATCAAAGAAGCCTAGATGTAAGGAAATTAAACATCCAACTTGTGAGAAGTGTGGTAAAAATCATCCTAGAGAATGTTTATCAAAGTCTGGAATGTGCTTCTGGTTTGTTAAGTCTAGTCATATTCCTCGTAACTGTAAGGAAGATGATCATGCAGGAAATGAAAATCCATCGATTAGATGTTTTAAGTGCAATGAAATGGTTCATTATGAAAATGAGTGTCCAGATAAGAACTCAACTGAGGGAAAGCAGCTAGACTACAAGCTGAAAGGGGTGGAGAAATCCTTTTCATCTACTTTATCAGATGTTGGTCCATCAAATGATGTTGTATCAGGAATACAATTTGTTTGTTCAAATTATTCCAATGAGTTATTTGGTTCATGGTCTACACACTCTTTCATTTATGATAAGTTTTCTAGTAAATTTGGAATTCCATCTCTAGATATGAATATAGAGTTTAAGGTAAAAACACCTGGATGAAATGTAGAGAAAAAAAACATAAGAAAAGTCATATCCTTGTGTGCATAAATAATCTACAAGAAGAAATTATTTTTTTTCCTCTAGTAGAGTTTGATGTTATTTTGGGCATGGATTGGATTTCTGTTTATCATGTCAAGATTGACTGCAGAGCTAAAGAGGTTTCTTTTTAGAAATATTTTCATTTTATGTAAAATAAATAACCCTTTCTTTTGATAACATATCATGAAGTTGAAAAACTGGTAAATGATGTAAATGAATGTTACCTTGCACATATTGTTTAAAACAAAAGGATTATTCAGATTAATGATGTGCCAGCAGTAAATGAGTACCTTGATGTTTTCCCTAATGAGTTTTCTGGTATAATACCTGATCAGGAAGTAGAATTTATTGTTGAATTAGTTCTTTATGCTAATCCAATTTCCAAACCCCTTTATCGAATGGCTCAAATTGAAATTTTAGAGTTAAAGAAGAAATTGCAAGAGTTATTAGATAAATGTCTGAATCGACCTAGTATATCACCACGGGGTGTTTCTTACTCGTTTGTTAAAAATAAAGATGGTTCAATGAGACTTTGCATTGATTATAGAGCATTGAATAACATTACTATTATGAACAAGTATCCTTTGCCTCATATCGATGATTTTTTTGATCAGCTCTAGGGAGCTCAGTACTTTTTGATGATTGACATGAGGATGGGGTACCATTAGTTGAAAGTAAAAGAAGCAGTCATTTTGAAGAACGCATTTCATACTAGATATATCCATTATGAATTTGTAGTTTTTCCATTTGGGTTAACCAATGCACCTATTGTATTCATGGATCTTATGAATAAAATTTACCGTGAGTTCTTGGATAAGTTTGTGGTTGTGTTCATTGATGATTTTTTGGTTTATTCCAAAAGTAAGGAGGAACAAGAAAGTCATTTAAGGGTTGTCTTTTAAACCATAAAAGAAAAGAATCTATTTGGGAAATTCAGCAAGTGTGTGTTTTGGTTGCAAAAAATTTCTTTCTTTGGTGACATTATTTAAAAAAATGGCATAATTGTTGATCCTGCTAAAACAAAAGTTATTAAAGAATGGCCATGACCAACAAATATAATCTAGATTCATAGTTTTACTGGTTTGGAAGGTTATTACCAGAGGTTTGTTGAATATTTTTCACAGTTATCTAGTCCAATGGCTAAGTAGACTCAAAAAGGTGTTAAGTTCATCTAGACAAAATAATGTGACCATTGTTTTCAGGAATTGAAAATAAGTTTGGTGAATGCTCCAGTTTTGGCACTACCATCCAGAAATGGTGATTTTGTTATCTATAGTGATGGTTCTTTGAAAGGACTTGATTCTGTCCTAATGAAAAATGATCAGGTAATTTCTTATTCTTTACGTCAGTTAAAAACCCATGAGTTAAATTACCCTACACATAATTTGGAATTAGCTGCTGTTGTTTTTTCTTTAAAAATTTGGAGGCATCATTTGTATGGAGTGAAGGTTGAAATATATACTGATCACAAAAGTTTGAAGTATATATTCACTCAGAAATAATTGAACATGGGACTAATAATATGGTTGGAATTAATCAAGGATTATGATTCCACATTCCATTACCATCTCAGAAAATAAAATAAAGTGGCTGATGCTTTGAGTCGAAAAATTAATACTTCATTAATCATGTTACGTTTGGAACAAGATCCTTTGGTTTTTGATTTGATGAAATTTGGTATTGAAGTTTTTGGTGCAGGAAATTATTCTGTTTTGTTTCAGGTGTCAGTGAAATATTTTCTATTAGACAGAATTATGCAAGCGTAGAAGGAATACAGTGAGTTGTAGAAAAAGGTAGACTTGGTTCATAAGGGTATGTTATTTGATTTTAACATTGATAATGATTGTGTTTTGAGATTTGGGAAGAGATTATGTGTTCCTTGTGATTCACAGTTGAAGAATGAGTTGTTATGTGAAGCTCATAGTTCTCTATTTTCAGTTCATCTCGGTTGTACTAATATGTACAGAGATCTTTGGGAGTATTACTGGTGGGATGGAATGAAAAGAGATATGGATGATTTTACTATAATGTGTTTGACTTGTAAAAAGGTTAAAGAAGAGCCGAAGTTACCTAAAGGGGTGCTTCATCCTCAACCTGTGCCACTGTGGAAATGGGAAAATATATCCATGGACTTTGTTGTGGGATTACCAAATACATCTCGAGGTAATAATGCAGTCTGTGTTTTAGTTGATCGATTGACTAAATCTTTTCATTTACTTCATATTCAGGATACACTGTCTCTAGATCAAAATTCTCGATTTTATGATAAAGAGATAATCTGGTTGCATGGAGTTCCCCTCTCCATTCTATCAAATCGTTATCCCAGGATTACTTGTAACTTTTGGAAAGGCCTTCAAAAGTCATTGGGTAAAGAATTAAATTTTAGTACAGTTTTCAACCTCCAGTAGATGGGCAGTAAGAACAAATAACTTATACATTGGAAGATATGGTACGTGCTTTTTTGATGGATTACCTGGGAATTTGGGACCAAAATTTTTCTTTGGTTAAATTTTTATATAGTAACAGTTTTCATTCTAGTATACAGATTGGTCCATTTAAGGAATTATATGGAAATTGTTGTCAAACATCAACTTTTTGGGATGAAGTAGGTGAACGGAATCTGATTGGACCAGAATTGGTAGAATAGAAGGCAAAGAATGTTTATATGATTTAGAAGAACATGAGAACAGTTCAGAGTAGAAATAAAAGTTATGTAGATAACGGAAGGAAGGATATTTCTTTTGAGGTAGGTGATCATGTCTTTCTCAAAGTTTCTCCATGGAAAAGTGTGATGCAGATTAGAAAAAAGGGAAAGTTGAGTCTGAGGTTCATTGGACAATATGAAATCTTAGAGAAAGATCGATCAGTTGTGTACATAGTGGCTTTACCTCCATGTTTATCCGAGGTACACAATGTTTTTCATGTTTCGATGTTGAGAAAGTATATGCCAGATCCATCTCATGTTTTGAGCCCAGAGGTAGTTTAGTTGGAAGAGAATATCTCTTATGAAGAACAACCAGTCTAGATTCATGACCGTAGAGAGCAAGTGTTGCAGAATAAGGTAATTTACTAGGTAATGGTTTTTTGAAAAAACCATATGGTTGAATAGGCAACGTGGGAATCTGAAAATGCTATGAGGGATAAATACCTCCACTTATTTTGATAATTTAATAAAAATTGCGAGGACGCAATTCCAAAAAGGGGGGAAGGCTGTATCATTCTAGGTAAATGTAGAATAAGAAACATTTCATATTTATTAATATTTGTGAATTAAATATTAATTTTATATTAAAGTGGTTTCTATTTTCGATAGCGTACCCGATACACAACAACATGTTTCTTTGAAATCTTACGTTGCACACAAATAATGTAATATTATTATTTTAAATGGTAGTTAAATCCTTGTCGTTGTATTAGAGGTAATGAACTAAAGAAACAGAAAAATTATTATACTTGTTTCTTAAATGTATTTAAATTTTTCCAATAAATGTTAGAGGCTTAAAATGTGAATGAATCTAATTTAAAGCATAATTTACATTAAAAGGTTGATTTATCACTTTTTAATGGCTAACCCTTTTTATATCTAGTTTTGGCCAATTTAATACATTTTATATGAACAAAAAAATAATTCTTTAGAATGGGGACATCAAAATTTTCATTGTGTAAATTTTTGGAATTTTTCAGATAAAGTTCATTTTTTATTGAATTGTGAAAACATTGTATTTTAATTCAAAACTATGTTTTAATATTATTTATTTATATGGTTAGAATATCTATTTAATTGGTTTTAATTTTTAATTAGATTATATTTTTACCATTTAATCCAATGTTTGTCATTGGAATTAATTTCAATTTTAAATTGAACATAAACAAGTGTCAATGTTTTGATAATTATTGTTTCTTAAAAACACGCTATTTGTTTTAACAATGGGAAATAATTTCAAAATTAATTGATAACACTTCTATGTTTTGAATTTTGAAAAATAAACATCATTTTTCATTATTTAATATAAATAATATCTTAGGCTTAATATTTGGTATTTTTTTGAAAAACATCGATTTTGGATGAATAGTGAAACCACTTAGTTGTAGTTAAAAAATCTAAAATTTTCATTTAAATTAAATTTTACCACTTCTGTGAATTGAATTTAGAAAATTCGACAAACATGGTTGTTTTCAATAAGTAAAATGTGGTTCAATACGATGAACATAATTTTTTTGTGAATAGTAACATTTGACTTTTATTTACCGCGATTAAAGGTAAATATTGTAATTCAATGGTAAAAACATGTTATAATAAATCTAAAGTACCTCAACACTTATCCAAACCTTATTGGATGAGTCATTTGCGACCATGGGTATCTTTGGGTCAATTTTAGGACCCCATTGAGCCACTTGGGAATGATAATGCCAATTTAGATTAATTAACGTAAAGTAAAGGCAAAAATGATAAAAGAAAATATCTTTTTGTAAATTAATTTTTAGAATGGGTTATATAAATTATCTCTTTGACTATAAATATTCATTATAAATATGAAAATATTTCCTACATCATTTTTTTTTTAATTTTTAGACATCAAATAAATTAAATTATTTATGACACAATAATGATGTAGTATTTACCTAATTAATAAATGATTTAAATAAATAAGATTATAATGATTAAAATATCAACCAACACATGTAAAATTCTAATTGTGTGATTTTTTTTGAATATGAGTCATATTTTATTCGACTATAATGATTTTTGGACCTTTTGAAACAGAAGATATGTTTATAATAAAATAATGTTTTCAAACATTCCTAAAGAGCCCCTCCTCTAACATATAAAAGAATACCACATCTAACCAATTCCTCACACCTCTCAAGCCTATTTCCTCATCCTAACTCTACCCAATTAAGCTCCCTACATCCCTCTTCTCCTCCTATAATCCTTACCTTAGGCAGAAGGCACTTCAAGTAGTCCTTTGGTTCAAACCATAGGGAGTTACCCAAATTAAAGGTAACAGTTTATGTTAAATTTTTTTCTTTTATTTTACTTATTCAAAGCCTAAAATCATCTTATTCCTTTATTTTATAACAACCTCAGTATCCTCAATATACTAGGTTGTTGTTATTAGAATGATTCGAACTACACTTACACACACCTTCATCCAATGTATGATGAATATAATGTTTCTACGGATGGAAAACTAACACCTCACGAAACGATGATTGTTTGATTATCCCCTACCACCTCTCATGGTAAACATTATGATGGAACAGTATTTATATATGATATATATTATATTTATGTTTTCTTTATGCTTCTGTATTTTCAATTTTCAGCATGCCTTTATAGTTTCCATTGTGGGTAAACTCGATAATCTCATTAGAGGATGTACGGACTACCGCCCCCTCAAAGTGATATGACTCGTTCATACCATATGTGTTACGTATAAAGGATATATTTAATGAAATTAAATATGATACAATACCGGAATTGTAATACTACTATGTATCATTATGTTTTAATTCCATTAAATATAAAATAGAAATGGAATTAGCGTTCATACGTACGTACGACTTACCGTCTCCATGAATGGTGCATTTCATTTCTTACCTCCAAATGTTATGTATTATTACAAATACATGTATATACTGGATAAAAATGAAATATATGATATCTAAATCATGAATATAATTCTAGATATAATGAACCTTTTACCACATGAACAACATGTAATTATAAGAAGTCCATTTTTGACTCAATTACCAAATATCGGCAAAACAGACATTATTAACATAAATAATTACATAATGATTATATGCTGTATAAAAACCCTTGTCTTATCAAAAGGAATATTTTTCTATGAAGCATTTTACTAAAGGACAAAAAGGTATTTTTCTTTTAACGTGAGTTGTGACAACGACCTTTTCCACCGCCGTGAGTATTATTTGATCTTTGTCTTCCTCAACAAGTCGTAATGTTCTTAAGGGAAAATAAATACCATATACTATTTTATGTATTTTGGTATTGAAAATTGTTTTGATAATGGATTTGTCATGTCAATGTATTTAAGTGACATACTGTGATTGAAATGTGGAAACGTTTTCTTTCCTTTATATTTGTTTTATGTCTTATGATTTAATAATGGTACTTGGACATTTGACGGGTGGTTTCATGATAAACCAAATGACGGGTGGTGTCTTGAATACCAAGACAGGTGGTTACATTATAACCTCCAATGCATTGGGTATGGAATTTGGAAATATGACTGTTCCATTTAGTGATATGTGCGGATGTTGACCGTATGGTTATTCCATTTATGTATGTTTATGTCCTAAGTTACCTTTATAGGTTATGTGTCCTTTATAAGGATTTTATGGTAATCTTTTGGTTATAAAATGGTATGTAATGATCTTTTATTCAGTGAAGAGTATTTAATACTTCATAAAGGTGAAAAGTATTACTTATATTAATGTATTCATGGTTTACTTGTTGTTTTAAAAAACAAACATTTTCCTTCTTTGTGTATCCCTTACTGAGATTTTTATGCTCATCCCAAGTTTTTGAAATGTTTTTGATAGGACATAATGTGGAATAGGGTTAAGGATGGGACAAAGGAAAAGTCATGCTGTCTTAAACATGGAAGTAAACAAGACTCTTTTTTTCAAGAGTTCATCTTTTGTAAACAAAATGGAAACTGTGAAGAAGTGTCTACTTTGTAACATTTTGAGATGTAACAGTTATGTCATAATTATCTAAAACTCTAGACCTAAAAAGATCCTCAATGTGAATTATTCATTTAAATCAAGTTTATGTAATGTTTTAAGGTCGAGTCTTTATATCTTAACAGTATAAACTGATCAATTTAGGCAATATCAATGTCAGGGAGTAAACCCTAAACTTATAGACTCATACTTCTTAATAGAAACCAACGGCCTCCATTAATCATTAAAATTCCAAGGAAATCTCATGCAACCAAAATTCCCAAGCCCATTCATATGAAAAAATCCATCCAGGATACAAGACCCACATGGAGACCTAAACTATGTTAAGATCACCTCATTAGATGATGAAGATAAATGGATAATCTATAATGGAATATTATGAGGATATTTTATGACTATTATTATTTCATTGAGTCTTTATAGAACCATTCAATTAAGAAAATCTCTTGAACTGACGCAGAACTGGTCTACCATGTAGTGGAGATGTTTACTTTAGCATGATATTAAGACATTTTGATCCAAGAATATGGGGGGATTATCATCAACTAGTTGATGGAGAGCATCATCATGATTTCTAAAATTTTTAAGTGCTTGAACATTGGATAAAGGGTAATTCAAAATCTATTTTTAGAGGTGGTTCTTAACAATTATCTCTGGTGGTATGATGTGATATCAAATATTGTCACCAGTATACGTAACCATGTATTTTCATCTCTAAACCTCCTTTATTGAGGGTGATAAAATATCCATTTATCTCTACAAATAGTTCATCACATTAATGTGACATAAATAGAAGATATTTTGTATAAATGTTTTCAAAATGGAGATACTTTGACTATGAGGCCAAAGACTATGAGGTGTTGACCCACGAAGAGTTGTCCTATGAAATGTCTAGCCCTACAAGGTGCTGGTCTTCTAGCATTGTTTCATGAGGCATCAACCCATCCTGGGATATATCTTCTGTGTGAGTGGATATAAAAATTAGCATTACCATTTTCATATTGTGTGGTTCAATTCATGGAAATGACATCCACACTATAGAAATGACACACATAAGTTGTGAAAGATCTAGAGTTCATGTAACACTAAAGTTCATAGAGATAAATCATTAATTAAAAATGAGTTCGGGACATATTTATAGGTTTACAATCTTTTTATGGTAGATTTTTTTTACAGAAAACATTATAAAAAATGATTATTTTCTATATTAGAACAACCTCATGTATATCCCGATCGAAACCCTCTCTATTGTGGGAATTTTTTTTGACATTATAATTATCCATACAAGGAGAATATAATTCCATATAAATGTAAATATTTTGAAACAATCATACTTGAAGAATTTAAAGAAAAAATATCAAAGGGGTTGAAGCTGTGATTGAATGTTCATGACTGGATAGTAGAAACAGCTAAACAGACCATCAATCCAAATATCATTTTTTCATATCATGTATAACCCTTGAATGAAATAATTTGTTCGATGAGATGTTATTGATATCCCTCAAAAACAAAAACATGTAGTTTCATGGATGAATGGTGATTCATTCCCCCACAAATATCCATCCTCCAAGATCAAAATTGTTCATGTTATTAGAAAACAATGACTATAACAAAACATGAAACCTTGTTGTTTTAGGGGAAGGATGGTGATTTCCTCCACCATGATTAACTTACCAAACTAAGGAAATCATTTTAGGACCGGTGAATCATACATTGGATCATATAAATGAAGCCTTCTAGCCCACTAGGGATGAATGATAATGCCTATATCTAGTCCCTCCATTATTCTATAAAAACCACTTGAGGGGGACCAAATGAAGGAGGATAAGTGTCATGTAGGATTGTAAAAATGTAGTGTCTTGAAGATGATTTGAGATATATTTATTGATTCCCATAAGGTAGATAAACCAAATAGATTTATTATGGAAATAAAAAACCTCTACCCATTTACAAATATAAAACCTTTTTTCTATACCATTCTATGGGGAATAAATAGAAGTCCATTATACAAACCATCAACCCACATTATAAAACTCTGTGATGGGAAGAACATTACCTTGTGTATAATAAATAATAGTGGGGGGAACCTATCCCAGTATAGAAACATTGTGTGGGGAAGAATATAGGTATATGTAGAAAAATGTAATGATGATGGTACCCTCTCCCATATAGTAACATCTTATGTGAAGTTAAATTAATCCCACATAAATACATGATATAGATAGTAGTAAAATTATACATAATCTTAATATCCACCTCACATCACACCATTATGTTGTATCATTGGGAACAACATTGGACCCAATTTGAACAAGCCAAATGGTATCGGCCAAGGAATTTTTCAATGAAACCTGATATGTTAGATCATTTTATCGGGAACCTCAATCTGTCCTCTTGATTCTATATACTCATGGTAAGATAAATCATGTTCCAATCCTTATAGAAAAGGTGGACGATTGAAATATAATCAACTCCACATTCCCATGATAATGAGGGTCCCGAACACAAAGGTTCATATGGCCTTTGAGGTGCTCATGTGGACCTCCTAATTTTAGGGATAGAGGGGAACCACATTCCTTTCCCTTCGATGATGGGTGATGATTTAAACTCTTATCATTCCCAAAAAAATAATGTAATCCCTCATTAAAAATTAACAGTGTCTTTTTTTGTGAGTGGGTACACTATGGATCCACTTCGCATCCATGGGGTGAATGTATGTGATTAGTTTAACACTAAATTTCATTTTCTCTGATGCATGGGGAGGTGATTTCGTCCACTAGTAGACGAAGTTGATCATGTTATCTTTAGACCCACTACCCCTTCTTGTTTTACACAATGGTCTTTTCATATTTTGGGTTTTAGGATAGTGGTGATCACAATGTACAAACAATCAAAAACCATCATTAGGCCTCTTATTTGGTATTATCCCCAACCATATCCATTCGAGTGGGCCTCCTACTCAGTATAAGATTCATAAAATATCCTAAAATGGATAACCTATCACATGTATGCCCTAACCTTTACTTAAATATATGAAATTTGATTCCAAGATAACTGGGATATGTAGGAAACCACCATGAGGTCAAAAACCAACACCACAACTCACCCAAGTGTTATCAGGGACACCTTCCTTGGAGGTTCATATCCACCCGGGAGACTACCTCTCTTCAAATTCCCTCATACCCCCTCAGTAAAAGTCCCACACCAAACATTTTTTATGCACCTTTCACATGGGAATCATTACTTCATGACATTAAAATTCATGGTTTGGTTTACATCACATGAACTTTAAATGATTTGCATTCATTAATAATGTATTGAAATACCTATTTTTTGGGTCATTCCAATATGATATGTAGGAATCCCATTATATGGGTTACATCTCGATGTCGAAAAACATTCCCCATTCTTGGATGATAGAATTCTCTTAAGAGCCTCATCATTTGACATAATGAAAAAATCATCCTAATGAAGGACCAATGAATACCTAATAATATTATAAAAGGGTATCATTGGTGGAGAAACTCAAATATGTTTTGATTTCCCTATCATTATAGGAAATAAAACACATATTCGTGATTCTGGACACATTAATGTACATAATTGATCTTAATATCAAGGTGATACACATTATATATACTTGGGAATGAACAAATAATTCTTGAACATGTCATAAATCTATATAGGATTCCTAGGATTTGAATCACATCCCTAATGTGATATGAGACCGTCTTTCCAACCTCTTGACCAATATGAGTACTTAAGTGCCATTGGAAATTTTCCCCAATGAATGCATGCCATTGGAATTTAAGTCAACGAGTCATCGTGGTTATGATATTTGGTTAGTGTTTCCATCTCTATGAATAAAACCCATTAGAGACCATTAAATAATAGGTTGAGCTCTATTTTTGTTATATAATTTCAATCATATCACATAGAAAATGTAACGCCCTGACCCTAGAAACCCAGAGTCGGTGAATTATTATGTATCATTAGCATGATCATAAAATATCAAGTCTCAAAAGGATGATTAGTTTAGTAGTCTTGTTTGTACTAGATACATTCATAAGTCCAACATTACATCATAAAATGGAAAAGTACAAAAAAATTGTCTCCAAAGACAACACTGTGATCGCATGGACTATCTCTTGAGGTTAGTCATAATATAATTCATTACATCTAGGGAAAAGAAAACATAGAAAGGTGTTTGATCAGATGCCCAGTAAGATTAACATTATTGAGGAAAAATTCATAAATAAGCATAAACATTTAATGTAGTGTATAAGACAAGAACAAAATCCTTTTAAAGGTGAACTTCAACATGATATGGAAAATATAAAATCAAATAATTCCATTAAATTATTGACATGGATATTCTACTAGCCGACTGTTCACGTACAATATCAATAACCACTTTCATAATGATGGAATGCATAATTCCATACTATCATAACCACACAGTCAAGGCCATGTACGAAGACTACAAATATAATTTTGTCAATGCCTTGTTCCAAGACACTAGTTTGTCTCATTAGACCCACCGATGTATCTAGGAGCTATACCGGGCTCCACCCGTCACTTCCATAATCCAATACATTCCTTATATGAACAAGTTTAAAAATAACATAAACATTCGTATTGAATCTACCATACGTAATGTCAACACTTTATCCACAAACCATGAATGGAATAAAAATAGCACATCCACAGTCAATCAGAACCCATTGAATATGATATAGAAGATTGTATTGTAACAGATTAATCTCAATCAAGAATAATGAAGGATATTGACATAGATGAAAATAATCATCAAAACTATTAGAGATAAATATCCCCCTTTTTTCCTGAAATCATTTTAAAGTCACACTATTTGTCAAGAATCCATATAAAAATATATTTTTTAAATCAATGTTTCTCATACCAATTTGAATATTTTAAAGGGAACTTAAAATTTAAAACATCAATGTCCATATAAATAAATCTGTAAACCCATTTTTAAAAAATGGACATTAATGAGAAATATTTATAATAATAAATCTTTAAAACATTTAAAATGATATTTTAGATAGAGTTCATATCCAAAAGAGAGACACTTGAATACAAATAATTAAGGAAATAAAAAGTTTATAATATCATGAGAAAAAAGGAATTCATGATATATTATGTCAATGTACAATATATACACCATATAAATTGGATTTGGTGTATAACAAAAAAGAAGTCTCAATGGAATGTAATTTGAGATGAAATATCTTATAAAGACTGTATCCTTAGGTTACAGATAAATCAAAGACATAATTATGTGTGAAAAATATAAATACACTCAATATTAATGGATATTAAATTTAAATCAATCAGAGGACTTTCACACATATTCTTGTAATGACAACACCAATGAATTGGATATTTAACTCAACAAATAGAGATTGAATTAAAATTACTCTTATCAAGTTCATATCGATGACTCGAGAAATAATCAATGGAGTGATTATTTGTATCAAAATTATATCTACAAAAGGCGGAGTGGAAATTATGACATAAGCAAATGAATATTTATTCCATGCATAATCTTGGAGTAAAATAATCAATGAAGTATTTGTAGAGCCGAATGAATGAAAATTGAAATTTGAAATTCCCTTATCGATTTGGTAACTTACAAACCTTACACCCATGAAAGAAGGATCATACAATGATGATGTAAATATCCATAAATTTATGTATATTACACAATGAATACAATCATGGGTAGTACTCAAACCACATGCAACAAATAAGCGGTGAATATTGGAAATATTACTGAATTAAAAGTAAGATAAGAAACCCCTTACTTTGTACTTTTTCTTTGGTCGAAGGTAGGTTAACCTACTGTGTAATGGTTAAATAATTTTAATTTAATTATAAAAGAATTATATAGATTAATATGATATCATATATGATCTTTTACAATTGATTTGTTAATAATATCTTAGTATTATCGTCGTTTTGGGTGTTAACAGATTCATTTTCCTTTTTATAATTTGTTATGTGAGAATTTTTTTTATGGATGGGATGTATCTTATTCATATCCAAAATTATATCACACCTATAAATATTATTTTTAATCATCCAATGAAATTTATTCTTGAATTAATACGCTAGGGAATGAATCTAATCACGTTCGTGGAGACAGTAATTTGTACGTACGCATGAGCGACAATATCACTATTTTGATAGTAAAATAATATATAATTGGATGGTATATCACAAATAAAGAGTAATTATCATGTTATATTTATTATTTACCTGAATTACACATCATTATTATACCCATCAAAATAACAAAGCATTGAATAACAATTACACCACGTCGTGGAGATGGTAATCCGTACGTACGCACTTATGGTGACATGTCATTCAAAGGCTGGATAGAATAATCAAGATGGCTGTACCATATTTATAATAACTTTACAGTATATAGATGATACATGATTTATTATTTTATAATTTAAATAAAAAAAAAGATGTGGAAGAAGAAAAGAACATGAAAGAGGGTGTTGAAATTATTACCTCTTCTTCGGGTTCTTCCTATTTATTTGAACAAAAGGGATCATTATGTTGGATTTCTGACCAAATTAGGGCCTCTAGGATGAATTGAGGTAAGTTGAGAGGATATTTTGGTAGGTGTTCGGCGATCCAAAAGGCTTTGATGTTGTGAATTAGTGAGTAGTGGGGGTTCCCTTTTATAAGAGGGGTGAGGGGCACCATAGGAAAACCTTGAAATATTATTTTATAATAAATTCATATTCAGTTTATATTGGCTCCAATGTATATTATCTAAAGTTTATGGCGGGGATAGGTCAAAAACCACTCAAAAATAGGTTTTAGACAGGTTATGGTTACTATATTATCCTTATCGTTTGGATTTAACTCTTATTTAAATCGTTTGACATTTACCACGTCGCTTTGTATTCTTATATTATATAGTTAATAAACTTAATATATACATCCAATCGACCCCAAAGTGGTCCATTAATGATACACCTATCATTATGTAAGTCCTTTGGCCGAACGTTTGATTTTTATGAATATAATATCAATTAATAATAAAATATTTGTTTTGAAAATGCATTTATGACAATTTTGACACTATTTAATTATTGATTTTTGTTAAAGTATTCAAAACATTATTAATTCTAACCAAATTCATTTAATAAATTATAACATGTCATATTAACAAATAAATTTCTTGGATGTCATCAAAACTTTCAAATTATATTTATTGTAATGTTTATAATACCAATTATTTGATTCTTTCATTAATAAGGAAAATATTGCATCATTATTGTGTCATAAATAAATTTAATTATAAAATGTCTAAAAATTATAAATTAAATACGATTAGGTAATAAATATTTTTATATTTTTAATTAATATTTATAGTCTTAAATATAACATATATAACATTATGTAAAAATTGTTTTAGTAAAAGATATATGCTTATGTCATTTCTGAATTTACTTTAACTTAATTAATATAAATTGTCATTATCACTTACAAGTGGCACCATGGGGTCCCAAAATAGACTCAAAGATGCCCTTGGTCGGACATGTATCATCCAATAAGGTTAGGACACATTTTTGGGTAATTTAATATTATTATATTATTATTTGTTTTCCCTAATTTACCAGATTTATCCTTTAACCATGGTTAATAAAATATTTACCGAAGTAATTATTAAAAATGTTTAAAAATAAAAGTTTCATATTTTTAAAATTTTGACCTCCTGATTATAAATATGTAAGCCATTTTTCTTAATTCAAAACACAGAAGTGGCATAAATTAATTTAAAATTAATTCTTGTTGTCAAAACAAAGAGCGTGTTTCTTAAGAAATAATAACTATCAAAATATTGATAGTTGTTTATGTCTAGTTTAAATTTGAAATTACATCCCATTAACAATATTGGATTAAATGGTAAAAATATATTCTAGTTATACTTTAAAACCTCTCAATATTATAATTTATCACTATAAATTATTTGTATTAAAAAGTGGTTTTTAACTAATGTTTAGTATATTTCACTCATCATCAAAATTTGAATGTTTTCTAATAAAAATACCAAAAATTCACCCTAGGATATTTTCAATATTCCAAATCCAAAAACGTTGTCCATTTTGAAAGATAAAATTTATAAAATTTTAAAAAGTGGGTATTATTATTCATAACAGCTAGTTTGATTGGTTGTGGTGTGTCTTAGAATTCGAAGTTGCATACAACAAACGCTCCTCTATTATTCAAAGGGAAGTGTACCGTGGAAGCTTGGGGTGTTACATTCTCCCCTCCTTTAAATAATGTGATACTCCAATTTTTTTTAAATTGGTATTGGATATATAGTGGAATGTCCCACATCAGAAAAAGAGTCAATAAAACTAACACTTTTAAATAAAGAATGAGAAGTACACAGGTCACCTAAGATAACCCATAAAAGGATTCAATGTAGGAAAACATGGATATGTATGATAGAATAATTCTAAATTTTTGATGGATAGGGATAGAAAACATGACTAGGATAATGTTAACAATAAGAAAACCACAAACTTGTGATGGGACAAATGGTCATTAGTCTCCCAGTAGGAAAATTAAATGGATAACATTTTTTTTGTTTTAAGTTACATTACAAAAAGATGAGGAATTAATTTATGAGATAGACTAAGAACATAAAGATATATACTTACTTTTTATGTATAGATTCATTCATTAATAAATTTCTTCCACTAACTCATTTTTTTAAACGATTTGTATTCAAGAAGAGATGGTCACACTGGAAGAGCAAGAATAAACTTCTATAGAATCACATGATCCACGATGGATAAACTATATATTAACCTTGTCATTATAGATCAATAAAAACTAAAATGGTCAGTATAATATCTGATGATCCCCTAAAAGGATATTCCATTAGAGAATGAAACACGAATCTTAATTTCTAAAACTAAACCAACAATACTCCAAAGTTAAATAAATATCATTCAATAAACAATTGAAATCCTTCAATATAATCCAAAATAATATTGAAACCCAAAACATAGAAGATTTTGGTTATATAGTCTTTCACATTAAATTGTATCTCCAAATGAAATCTACTACTCTTAAAGTCACATACTAAAAAATAATTAACCAATTCAAATATTCTCTATTATTGGTTAATCATTTCCATAAATAACATAAATCACTATAAATCCACAGTAAAAACATAGATAAAAATCCACCATTAATTCTCAAATGAAATCTCATAGTATTCTATTTTCCTTGGGCATAGAGTTGTCCCAAAAAAGAGAACATTTTCCAAAATAAAATTTATCACTAAACAACTTAATCATTTTACTATACCAAGGGTATTCATTGGATAATACATAAGATCCCAAATACACTTATTATTGAACAATAAAACCATTTAAGTAAAAATAATTAGTCACATTAACCAGGGACTTCACATAGTCTAGTGGTAGGCAATAAATCCCAATCGCACTTTGGTTGTGGGTTCGATTCCCACAGATTTGTCCGACGCGATGGGTTGTCACATGGTCAGCGTGTTGTCCATTTTCAAAAACTATATTTTATAACATTACCAAAATGAGTTAAATTCCTCAAAATAACCATAACATAATTTAACCACAAATTTTATCTCATACCTTGCATTTTCATCCCAAAATATAGTAACTTGTAATTGTCTCAAACGTAATGATCATATAAAATGAAATGATTATTTATAACTATAGCAACAAGAAAAAAGATAAGTCTTCCTCAAATATCATTTTCACATGACAAACTGTAGGGTTACAAATACAAGATAAAATTATTCCAAAGTAATCATTTCAATAATAAGTACTAGTACTTTTAAAAATTTCTCCAACCATTTATTTCCACGTAGCTTCTTCTTTGAACAAGAAATTATCCTATAGAATAGGGCATTCTCTAGGGAAATGGCTATTTCCCCTACATTTATGTCAAATAACTGTAAATGGATTCATGGGATCATTATTATTTTCTTCCATAGTACTCTTCATTTTTCCTAACCAATTCTTTACATTATGTCCTTCTTTACCACACGTAATGATTTTTTTCCCATTTAGACACTTTCTTGGGTGTCTCCTTCCACATTTCTTTCATGATTGAAATTGAGGATTATTTTCAACATGTTCTCCACTACTGGTGCTCTTATACTTAATCACCTCTCTCTTCTTTGTTGAGTCCAAGAGTTGGTTAATAAATATGTTATTGATCATATTTTTGGAAAACCGATTTGGCATGAACACAATATCTATTACCCCTATCAACATTCAATTTTGTTGCTCATTTCCACCGTTGTTCCCACCTTGTACATAATTCTCAAAGTTACTATGAATTCCTTGGAATCCATCCATTGACTAAAACTAGAATGCGTAGTATGAGTATCAATAGTTGTAAAATCATTATAGAATATCATGACACCATAATCTCAATTTGAAACACCTTAGGATTAACAAAGGTCATTTATTCTCATCTTATATTAAAAAACATCAAATTGGTTTGTAATGAAAATGTAAATTATCCTAAGCATATACCATGGGAGCGTCGTAACCAAGAGTGCAGAAAGGCCTGTTGTCATGCACCAGTTCCTGTTCGAGTCTAACACAAAGTGGTGTTTTCGGGTTTTACCTGTAGGTATATCTGTGCCTGAGCCGCCTCTACCTTCTCATATCTAGATAGAGATGTATTGCATTGAAAACTCAAAAAATATATACAATACCAAAATTCTAGTATGTTCTTATATACAAATCCTCAATGTACATCTTAGGTCTATGTCCTCTAATCAGAGTTTATCTAAATCTAGTTTCCATGGTTTGTACTAAACTTTCTCGGATAAAAACTGTAACGGCCCGACCCCAGAAGCCTAGAGTCGGTACATTATTACGTATCATTAGAATGATCATAAAATATTAAGCATTGAAAGAAAAATTAGTTTAGTACCCTTGGATGTACTATATACATTCATAATTCTTACATTATATCATTAAATGGAAAACTACAACAAAAAATTGTCTCTATAGACAACACTGAGATCCCATAGACTATCCCTGGAGGTCATTCATAATATACTTCTGTGCATCCTAGGAAAATAAAACACAGAAAGGGGTGAGCTTAGATGCTCTGTAAGGATAACATTATAGTGAAAACTTTCATAAATAAGAATAAACATTTAAGGCAGTGTATAAGACTAGAACAAAATCCTTTTAAACTATAACTTCAGCATAATATGGAAATGAAAAAATAAAATAACTCCATTTACTTATTCACATGGATATTATACTAGGTGAATGATCACATACAATATCAATAACCACATTCATAATGATTGAATGCATAATTCTAGACTATCATAACCACATAGTCAAGGCCTTGTGCCAAGACTACAAATAAGATATTGTCAAGTCCATCTTCCAAGACACTAGTTTGTCTCATTAGAACTACCGATGCATCAAGGAGCTATAGCAGGATCCACCCGTAACATACTATGTACAATTCATTCCTCATATAAATAGGTTTAAACATAACATAAACATTCATATTGAAACTAGCATATGTAATGGAAATAATTTATCCACAAACCATGAATGGAATAAAAATAGAACATCCACAGTCAAACATAACTCAATCAATACAATATGGAATATTGAATTGTAACAGATTAACATAAATCGAGAATAATAAAGGATATTGACATAATGAAAATAATAATCAAAATTATTAGAGAGAAATATCCCCCTTTTCCTTGAAATCATTTAAAAGTCACACTCTTGGTCAAGAAGCCATTTAAAAATTGGGTTTTTAAAGAAAAGTGTCCCATACCACCTTGAAACATTTAAAAGAAATTTTAATTTTAAAACTTCAATGTCCATATAAATAAATCCTTAAAACCTTTTTTAAAACATGGAAATTAATGTGAAAGATTTAGAATAATAAATCTTTAAAACATTTAAAATGATATTTTAGTTTGAGTTCATAACCAAAATATAAGCACTTGAATATAAATAATTGATGTAATAAAAACATTTTAATATCAATAGAATAATGTAATTCATGATATACAATGTCAAAGTACATTATATACACCATATAAAAGTGATTTGGTGTATATCAACAAAGATGTCTCAATGGAATGTAATTTGAGATTAAATCTCTTATACAGACCATATCCTTAGGCAAAGGATAAATCAACGACATAATTATGTGTGACAAATATAAATACACTCAATATAAATGTATTTTAAGTGTAAATAAATCATAGGACATTCACACATATTCATGTAAAGACAACACCAATGAATTGGATATTTAACTCAAAAAATAGAGATTGAGTTAAAATTAATCAAATCAAGTTCATATTGATGACTTGAGAAATTATCAATGAAGAGATCATGTGTATAAAAAGTATATCTACAGAAAGGAGAGTGGAAATTAAAAAATAAGAAAATTTATAGAGATTCCACACATAATCATGGAGTAGAACAATCAATGTAGTATTCATACAGCCGAATGAATGGAAATTGAAATTTCAAATTCCCTTATCAATTTGGTAACTTATGACACATACATCCATGAAAGAAGGAACATACAATTATGCTGTAAATATCTCTAAATTTAAGTATATTACACAATGAATACAATCATGGGTAGTACTCACGCCACATGCAATAAATAAGTGATAAACAATGGAAATCTCATGGAATTAAAAGTGAGATAAGAAACCCCTTACATTTTACTTTTTCCTTGGTCGATGGTAGGTCAACCATTTATATAATGGTGAAATAATTTTTATTGAATTATACATGAATTATATACATTAATATGATATCATATATGATCTTTTAACATTGATTTGTTAATAATATCTTAGTATTATCGTCGTTTCAGGTGCTAACAGATTCATTTTCCTTTATATTCATTATTATGTAAGCCATATTTGTTAGGGATAGGATGTATATTATTAATATTCATAATTATTTAATATCTCTAAACATTATTTTTAATCATCAAATGAAATTTAGTCATGAATGGATTCGATGGGGAATGAATCTCATCACGTTCGTGGAGACGGTAATCCGTACGTACGCACGAGGGACAATATCACTCTTTTGAAATTAAAATAATATATTATTGGATGGTATATAATATATAAAGAATCATTATAATGTTATATTTATTATTTAAATTAATTTAACATCTTTATTATACCCATCCAATTATTATATTATTTAATAACAATTACCCCACGTTGTGGAGACGGTAATCCGTACGTACACACATTTGGTGACATGTCATTCAAAGGATGAATAGAATAATGAAGATGGTTGTACCATATTTATAATACCTTCACAGTATATAGATGATACTGGAGTTATTATTTTATAATGGGAATAACAAAAAAGAAGAACTGGAAGAAGAAAATAATTTGAAAGAGGGTGGTGAAATTATTATCTCTTCTTCAGGTTCTTTATTTTGATTTGATCAAAAGGGATCCTAAAGTTGGCTTTATGACCAAATTAGGGCCTCTATGATGAAGTGAGGGAAGTTGATAGGATATTTGGGCAGGGTTTCACTGAGCCAAAAGGTTGTGAAGGTGTGAATTAGTGATTAGGGGGAGTTCCCTTTTATAAGAGGGGGGAGGGGCACCTTAGGAAAACTAGAAATATTATATTATAATAAATTTATATTCGGTTTATAATTTCTCCAAAGGTAATTATTTAAATGTTAAGCTGGGGATAGGTTGAAAAACACTCAACCAATAGGTTTCAGATAGGTTTGGGTCACTATATTTACCTTATCAGTTGGATTTAAATATTAGTTAAATATTTTGACATTTACCATGTCTCGTTGTATTTTTATATTATATAGTTAATGATCATACTATATACTTCCATGTGACCCCAATGTGGTCGATTAATGATACAACTGTCAGTATATAATTCCATTGGCCGATACTTATATTTTTAAGAATATAATATCAATTAATAATATAATATTTGTTTTAAAAACTCATTTATGTCAATTTTGACAGTATTTAAAAATCAATTTTTGTTAAATTCCTAAAAACATTATTAAATCGATAAAAATTCATTTAAGAAATAATAACATGGCATATTAACCAATAAAATTCGTGGATGTCATCAAAATATTAAAATTATATTTATTTTAGCATTTATAATACCAATTATTTGATTCTTTCATTAATAAGGAAAATAATGCATCATTATTGTGTCGAAAATAAATTTATTCATTCAATTTCCAAAAATTATAAATAAAATACCATTATTTAGGAAATAATTTTATCTTTATAATTAATATTTATAGTTGAACATATAACATATATAACCCAACATAAATTTTTCTTTCCTAAAATATATATTCTTATGCCATTTGTGTATTTACTTAAGGTTAGTTAATATAATATCTCATTATCACTTACAAGTGGCTCCATGGGGTCCCAAAATCGACCCAAAGATGCCCATGGTCGGACATGTATCAACCAATAGGGTTAGGACACATTTTAGGGTAATTTAATATTATTATAATATTATTTTTTACCCTTATTTAAGGGATTTACCCTTTAACCATGGTAAATAAAATATTTACCTAAGTAATTATTCAAAAAGTATAATTTTTTTACCTATTTATACAATTAGGACCTCCTAATTTTAAACATGGAATCCATTTTTTTAATTCAAGACACAGAAGTGGCAGAAATTAATTTAAAATTAATTCCCAATGTCAAAACAAAGAGCGTGTTTTTTAATAACAATAACTATTAAAACATTGACACTTGTTTATGTCTAGATTAAATGTGAAATTATATTGAATTACCAACATTGAATTAAATGGTAAAAATATATTATAATTATACTATAAAACCACTAAATATTTTAATTTATCACTATAAATTATTTGGATTAAAAATGTTTTTTTAACTAATGTTTAGTATTTTCACTATTCATCAAATTTGAATGTTTTTTAAAAAAATAACACAAATTCACCCTAAGATATTTTTGATATTCCAAGTACAAAAATGATGTCCATTTTGAAGGATAAAATTTATAAAATTTCAATAAGCTGGTATTACTATTCATAACGGCTAGTTTGATTGGTTGTGGTCTGTGTTAGAACTCAAAGTTTCGTACAACACACACTTCTATATTATTCAAAGGGTAGTATTCCATGGAAGATTGAGGTGTTAAAAAAATCACCTAAAACAATTTTTCAACAAAAACACTAATATATAAATATATATATATGTTATAGGAATTCCAATTTATTTGTTATATAAAATAAATCAATTTAATTTATTTATATCAAATGTAATCAAATATGATCCTATTAATTCATTGATTTTATGAATTAATCATTTACTTTTCATTATTTTTTGTTATGTTCTATAACATAATTTTATACTGAAATATATTTCCATTATTAATTTTTTTATAGACGAATTTTTTATATAAATAAAAATATAATCCAACTAAATTTATATGGTGAAAAAAATTGATTTTAATAAATGTGTGAATGGCTCATAATTTTTTTTAAAAATACATTTTTGACACAAAACAATCTTATTAGTTATTAAGCTACATTAATTGAAATGTATCAAGGAATTTTTTTCAAAATCACAATTATTTTTATCTCTATATATATTTCAAAATTTTCATACTTCTATGAATATTATAAATTAAAATGGATCCATAATAATAATCAAATATATATTAGTTATTGTATTATTTTAATAAATTATACTGTATTTAATTTTGATTATGTGATTCATAAGAAAAAAATATTATCATAATTTTTATGTATTATATTTTCTATGAAATTAGTTTTGGATAAAAAAATTCCATTGAATATCTAATTAATACTCACTTATGAATCAAGATATAATTTTCCACTAACAATAATGGGTATGAATATAATATTCTTATTATGAATTATAATTGGTTCAAACATTGAAGGCTATTAGAGGTAGGGTTCACAAATGGCGAGCTCTACCATAGGTGATGATTGCCTGAAAGCATGTCCCTAAAACTACCATATCCCACAATGTTCTAGATCTATTTGATGGGATTCTATAGATCTTGATATCAGATTGGGAGTTTAATAATTTCACCTCCCTACTAAAGGTGATGCTGAAAGCACAATTCAAGAAACAAAGTTCATCAATTGATCCCTTTGAATGTATCATCTTCTATTATTGGGATCTACTCGAACGAGACACCTTTGACCTCCCCAACTCAAAGAATATTATGATTCATTATTCATTAGAAGAAGATCAGATTCTAGCTTGGTCATCTGCTCTGCAATCATGCGATGACCTCTAATTCTTCTTTTTCTCGATGGATGTATGATTACCATATAATGCGAGTTTCTCTGACCATGTAAATATGGATTATATTTTCAGATCTATAACTCCTATTTCAGAATACATCTATCATTCATATTCTACGGTACCCAGTTAGTCGGTGTCTCTGCTTTGATAGTAGGACTAGGGATATTTTCCATCTAACCTCAATGATGTTTTGCAATAAAATGGAATTATCCAAATCTCTAGTAAAATAATTTTTAACTTTTGTGTGTGATGTGTTTATATTAAAAAATATAGTTTTATTTGAGTCTTGGTTTTATTATTGCTCCGAGTGCTTAATGATTAGGAATTATATGTAAATGTGACGAGGTAGATAAGTGGTTCCTTTGGTTTTTTTGATGAATCGATTGAGGTGGGGTCATGTATTCAGTAGGGGAATTCGGTACTGGCTAGTGAGGATCCAGAGGGGTTTAGCTCTACCCCTAGTAAAGCAGTGCATGGTACTCTGGAAAAAGAGTGGATATCTCTTTGAATACAAGGGTTAATGATGTTTTTGATACACTGAAAAGTGACATGGGGATGTTTGAAAAGGTAAAACCTGCATGTTGTAATGAGGAGTTGAAGGACAGATCTACAAGGGGAATAAAATAAGTTCTTTCAAATGGGGAAAATTGTAAGTAGGTGAGGATGCCAACTGGGATGATGTCAATTCCTCGGTGGTAGGGGCTTAATATTGATCTTGGTAATCGCTTTTAGGGATTGGTGAATGAGGAACTAATTCTAGAGTATGACCGGGTTGATGAACATGGACTTCCTAATGAGTGGGTGACTCCCGATCATACGTTCATTGATGCAGGTGATTTTATACATGATAGTAATATCCAACATCAGAGAAATTTTCCAAATAAATGTGGTGTATAGAATGGGAACAAGGATTATTCATATTTACCTGTCTCAACGAAATCTCGATAGGTCAAAAATTCGACTAATAAAATATCTAAGGGCCATGAATCTCAAGTCTTAGTTCCAGAGGATACAAATGCCCAAACACACTTCATGTGGCATGGTTTTAAAGAGGCAACTGATCTTGTCATGTCTGTGCAGCACATGAGGGTAGATTGTCATATGATTGAGCTGTGTTCTAATTTTTCAAAGGCCCAAAATTAGGAAACTTCTATTTTAAATACACTGTCATAAAAGGAGACATCTTGACCTCTGACCCACACAGTGTATTCTAAGGAAGGACTACTCTAATAACACTAATAATTTTTTTACACGATCTTCAATGTCATGGATGATAGATATCAAGGCATTCATGTACATAAATATAGGTATTTATCCTTATAAATGGGAGACTGATGAACTTGGATGTGATAATGAGTCTTCTTACTATGATTTTTAATCTACTTTATTTTGTATTTGATGATGGTTTCGGCCCCAGCCTCTCATGTACTTTTCTTTTATTTTAATAAATGGTCAGAGGTCTTACCTCTTGATAGTGTTTTGGGGTATAAGAGGTTGACATTTTTATTCCAAATCATATTTTCTCAAAGGTGATTTCTTAGCTATAAATATGCATTATGGGTTTCTAGATGAATGAATTTCACTATTTTCTATTCCTAATCATTTTTACAACCAAATACTAAAACCAAAATAATTTAAATAATATCATAGAAAATGATTATATGAATTGAAAAAATAAATAGTATGATATCATCTAACATGAATGTTTTATTTCATCATGTGATATTCTTACGTCAATAATGATTATTTGAATTGACTTATAAGTCCTTCATTTTAGCCTATGTGATCAAAATTTATTTACCTTTTAGATCCTATTTCCTAACTATTTATATATTATATGAAAAAATTCAACATGAACCCATTATAATGATTTTGAAAGGCCATGTGAAACATACAAATAATAATGTCCTTATGTGTCAAAATATATGTGTAATTATTCCCACTTATTGATCACCAAGTGAATATTCATTTCATAAAAAGACGAATAATTTTCAGGGATTAATACCCCATGTTCAATTGAATCTGGGAAAATATCTACTTATATTTTCCTTATAGGTATTTTACTACTATTAAGTGATTCAATAAATAAAATAAATAATATCTTACAATTTTTTAAATTATTTTTACTTTTCATTATAGTTTTCACTAATTTATTCTTCAATAAATTTATTGTAATATGTAAATAATGATAATTCTTATTATTTCATAGAACATAAAATTGGGAAACATATGATCATATAAAAAATAATCCTTATTCACTAAAAATATTAATCAAATACCCATTAATACAGACCTTATATATGTATAATACCAAAATATATAAATATTTTTCCAAAATCACAAAAATTTAATTAGAATTAAATCACATAGAAACTAAAAGTAGTACCTATACCTCAATTAATGTACTATATGGGTCCTAAAAAAGAAATATAAACTCTACTCAAATACCAATGGTGAATCTGTAAGCTCACAATCTATGATCTAGTGTTGATAAATATACTCTTTATATAGTAGTATTGAAATAAACTATATATTTAAAAACATAACCATCAATAAATTATTTGTAAAAAAAATTATTCACATGAAAAATAAATACATTTTATGATTTGAGCTTCATAATGTTTTCAACAACCTTTAACTAAAAAACCAAAATATTTCCCATCCTACATATATTTTTCAAATTATATATAAAATTACATATTTAGAACCATGTATTTAATATCTCCCTCAAATTTTTCGAATAATGGAATCCAAAGAGTAATTACACATGTATTACTCTTATTAATAACCACATAGAAATAAAAATATAATAATGGGGAGTTCAAATGCATAATATGAGGTAGTGTACATAAAAATACACCATATAATAAACCTGCATTAAATAATATGTTATAAAAAATATAAAAAAATATTTTTGTATAACAGATCACATAAGAAAGAAATAAATCCATGAATATAATAACATTATAATTAATCATACAGATTACAATAACTAACATTATGGATGTGAAATGTGTGATGTTGTTTATCATAATCTTTCTATTAATTCCTCAAACTTGGGAATCAGGGTCCTACCGAAAATCCCATTTCCATGGACATAATGATGTTGGTGTCATCTATCTATTACTAGAAATTGTCATATTATCATCATGGCCGAATTTCCATGATATAAGAATATTTATAATAGAAAAATGTTCCAAGGGAACATTAATAAATTTGTATAAATACAATAAAATACCCAATATTTCTTATCTTTTGAGGTCTATTAATGTATAGATTGTGAATATTAATCTATCGTCCAGTAATCACTTATCCCATTCATATTAATTCTCCAAAAGAATTTTTTTCATATCAATAAATTACACAATTAACATTCATGAGTAATCAACAAACATCCTAATGGGAATAATTAACCTATATGATGTATATTCTTTACTTAGTCAATAACAAAACATGATAATAATCTATTTAGATAAAAATTTTGAATGGTATTATTAATGAATATCCTATGTAAAAAATAAGAAAATTAATGGATATTTCCATATATTAAAAACACTATCAATAAAATAACACTTGGAAGGCATCACATATCAAGGGATCTAAATTTTGATTGTTTGATTCAATGTGTTTAATCAACCCCAATAAATGTTATATACAAGAATATATAGAATAATTAATGTAATGTATCCCTAAAAAGATTTATTTTTCATAGAATGATGGGAATATAGATTTCAAACTATAAAAATCATCATTCAGATATAATTTGATAACCATGTTTTAATTAATATGAAGTAACGATCAACATTAAATAATCAACATCAAGAATGTAATGAGAATTTGTTTAAAAAAATAAACCTATATAGAAATCATAAAAATAGATCCTCGAATGGGATATTAATTTTTTCTCTAAGAAATAGGGTGTCTATGATAAAAATGCATGAAATAAAAAACAATTTTTATTATATTCAAATTTTATAATTGAATCCCATAACATAAAAATGACAATAAATTGACTTTTTAATAGTTGGTAAAGAAAAATAATTACCACACATTACATAATAAATATGAGTATTTGAAATATTAAAGGATATTTTTCGGTAATTAAATAATATGGATAAAGAGGAGAAATATCAATTAGAGAGTATATTGATTATTACCAACAACATAAAATTTTTATTAACAAATAAACCCATCAAAGAATAATATATTTATAAAAAAATCAAAATGGAGTTAATCAGAATGAAAAATAAATAATTATATTGTTAACTGATTGTATAATATAATTTAATCATACTCTATAATATTCCCAACATATAATGATAATTTATTAGAAGACAACACACAATTGAATGAATAATAATTTCTTAATCAAAACCTTCATCACTTTTGTAACACTTCAATCGAAATAAAATAAAATTATAAAGTCATATTGATTTTTAAATCCCCTTATTTTTAGTAGGTTTTTATAATTGTATAAAAAATGGGTGTATATAAAATAATAAAATAAGTATTCAGAATATCATATGTCTCAATGAAGTAAATTGATACAGGAATCCATCACAAGAACATTTAACATAAAATTATATATTCAGCCTCAAATTTAATAAAAATTCCTATATTAATAAATCCTTTAAGAACCATATGCCTAGATTTTTTCTTTTAAATTATATTTTTAATATTACATTGTAACATTATTCATCAATTATTGTTTTTATTTATCAATTGATGTTTTTAAATCATTCTATATAATTGAATTTTTATATTGAGGTTAGTTGTTCTTATTAATTGATAAAAACAACATGATTATTGGAAATATTTGGCCATAAATAATACATATTCAAGGGACATAATGGTATAATTCAACTAATTTCATTAATTAAATTATTTTATGTTTATTTATTAATAGAATCAGTAAAAATAAATAAATATTAAACCCATACATTATACATAGAAAATTAAACCCAGTATTCATTTTCCACTAAAACAAAACATGCTTTCATTTCAAGAAATATCAATAATACATTATCTTTACCTCATAATTTGATATACTCATTTTTAAATCCCCATGAAAAATATTTTATAAAGTGTTATGATCACAAAAATCACAATAAGGGGGAAAAATATGAATATTTGAAGTCTAGTGAAAAACATAGAAACCCATGAAAAACCATATTATTCAAAATTATACTTTTTACTCTAAAAGGTTACAATCATTATTTTAAAAAATTATAATTAGAATACATCATTAAATCAATAATTTCCCTATATACTCATAAGAAGGCATAAAATCATTTTTAGGTTCCTTGGGACAACAATATCATGTCATTATTATGATAACTCTTAAAAAAGGAGTAACCATACAATCAAATTTAACCTCTGAATAACATAATGCATTAGAGCACTGTATTAAAATACCAAACGTATAAACTATACAAGGCTAACTAATAAGCTAAAACGGGACTCAACCATTATTAAACAATGACCATATGAAGAAAAAATTCATTATAAATAATATATACCCATCCCAAAAACACTTTTGGATATTAAAATAAATTATATTCCTAAATACCATACAAAATAGAAAAATTGTGTAAATAATAGATAAACAATTTTCTTTTAATGTAATTATAAAAACATATAATGGAGATATTAAATAGTTCAATATTAATTATGTTAGGAAAAATATTTTTTACTATATATTATAAATAATCATTCCTTCCATATTTTTATTAAAAATTCAGAACTTACATCATTTGGGAAATGATAAAAAATTAATTTTAAACTATTTCTTGAATTCAAACATTTGAAAAATGGATTTAGAAAATCATAAAGATTATTAGAATACTTTTTTTTCAAAAATTTTAAAATATATCTGATTATAAAAATTATATATATTTCTAATGGAATATATAAAAGATAATTTGTAAAATATATTCTTTTTTCTTAAGTATAAGATGTATTTTTGTTCTTTATCTTCAGAAATGATAAATAGGTACTAATTAATTATTTTTATCATGAATCATCTTCAATATTGATATTTATTTTATTTCACTTATTATTATGATAAAAAATATATAATTATTTAATTCCACATCAGCTGTACTGATGGTATTCATTTCAGAGGTTCAAAATGAATTAGGTAATTTGAAAATGGTCAATGAGGACATTACTACTTTATATCCAAAATAATAATCACGGCATAATTATATGATTTATATATCTACTATACATTAAAATCCAACTATCATTATAGAAAATAAATGTATGTAATATTTTATCATTATACAATGATAACAATATCATAAATCTGATAATATTTCATTAAATATAAATATATGTATATCATACATGTGATGTGGTGACGAAAAGGGAATCACATGATTTCATGGAGGTGGTAGTACATACATACGTTGGAATGACATTATCATTTGTTAGTTCATGAAATCATTTGAAAATAAAGGACATATTATCATTTAAAAATAATATATATATTATGTTTATCATATATAAAAATTAATCAAAACAATATATCTATAATTGAGAGACAATTATGGATAACAATTTATATATGTTTTTAAGGTGATAGTCAACTGTTCAAATGAATGATAAATTATTAAATCATTTTATGGAATAAAAGATGGATATATGTCATTAAAATTTGATAATAACAACTAAGTATAAGATGAATACTACTCTAATTATTTAATCATGTTTTATTATAGAATTATATATGTGGAAGAAGAAAAAAAACTACAATATGTAGATAAAATCTATATGGTTTAAAAAAATCATTTTCATAATACGTTATGACCACTAAAATATGTATTGTGAAAAATAAAAGAAAGCATGATTTATAGGAGGAATTTTAAGAATGTATTTAGGTAGGTAATTACTTAACCAGAATTGTTTTTATGTGTGAAAAATGTGTATTATATACACATTTTTTTGAGAGGTGGCACTCTTAGAATTTCATAAAATATTATATTTTAATAATAAATTCATAATAAAAAATTTATCCAAAGAGATTTATTCCATATATATGGTGATTATTTTTATATAAACTCATAAAAATTTATTCAATGTTTGGAAACTTGTAGATCCATATATTTTGGTTTTAACCCATATATAAAATATTTAACTCTTTCTATGACAACATTTTATTATACAGTATGAGGATAAATATATTAACTGTAAAATAAAATACAAATGATAAAGTGATCATGGATGATATTTCTAATGCAATCCTTCTCACTTGGAATAATATAATAAAATTTATAATTTTTTATTATTTATTAAAAGATTATTTTTCTATAAATTTTAGCTCGTGTCTATTTTAAGAACTATTCATTACATTTGCATCAGTATTATCAATATAAAACTAATGATTAAAAAAAATATCTTAAAATAAACCAAAAATGTTATGATCGTCAATAAGATAATTTTTTAATTAAAAATCTTATATAATATTTTTATATATTTTTATATCATTTATTTTATTTTTTCTATTAATTGAATAAAAAGTGCATTAGTGTTGATTAATAATATAGTATAATTATCTCATCACTATAAATAAATTTTTTTTTGATAAAGATAAGTTCATTATATATAAAATTAAATTTAATTGTCTAAAATATAATTTTTGTAAAAATATATTAGAAATTATTCAATTTTTAAAAACGTGAGTGTGAACTGTTTGAATTTTCATTATATAAAAAACAATATTTTTTAATCTCATCCATAATTTCCAAGAATTTAAGGATGTAGAATGAATTATGATTCTCGTTGATATATAAAAATACTATATAATTTATGTATGTTTTAGGTTCTTATATGGTTCTTATTATTTTATTTTAAATAAAATTATCTCTTATTCCATTTACTATTTTAAGGAAAAAATAGTAATACAAAATATTGTATTGTCCAATAATAAATTAAAACAATTTAAATAATATTTACATATAGCTTCCATATAAGGAAAAAATTTAAAAAAACTATAATCAGAATAATTTTGTAATTTAATTTACAAGTAAGAAAACAAAACACAAATAAAAGTATTTTTTAGAAAAAAATCCATTTAAAAATTAAATTTTTTTTATAATAAATTTTTTTGACAAAATTATTTTAAAAATAATAATTTGATTATTTAAATTTAATATGGAATAATTTAAAAATTAAATAAAAATCCAATGCATTATTTCAGCTTTTACATACGTTGAAATAAAATAAACTATATAACAAAAATAATTATGTTTCAGAACTTTTTTGAAAATCAATATTTCTAGAAAATTTAAAAGAAATCCTATGATAATCCAGAAATTTTGAATTTAAAATGAGATTATTTTTCTCATGTTTTAATTTTTCAATATAAAAATTAAACTTTTAAATTAGATCTTATAATAGATGAGTTTAATTATATCATATAAATTTTTGATTTTAAGAATTAGCAAATATTTTCATTTATTAGTATAAATACATAATTCAGGAATATTAAAAAACATTAAAAGTATATATTATATCACTAAAAATGTTTTTATATTCACCCATTAGGAATTTCATTTTTTAATTTTGAACTCTGGATTCATAACCTAGGTTGGACTATTCAAAATAAATTTTTTTCCCATCCCACATCATAAAATGGTTTTATAAAACATCGACATTATAAGTGATAAAGGGGAACTTCAATGTTCATCTTTATTATAAAATGAAAGTTTTATATATAGAATAACATAAATGTTATGTGAAAATATGGATATATAAGTGATAAAAATATCTTAATGATTGATATAGAGTGATTGGGAACATGGTCATGAGAATCTAAACCAAAAAACCTTAAATTTGTGATCGGTAAAAATGTGGCTGATTTTTCTATAAGAATAGTAAAAAAAGAATGATAAAATTTTCTTATACATTTCGAAGATTTTATTCATTACATTGACATCAAGAATGTATATTGACTTGAAATATATATTTTCTTCATTTAATGAATTCCAACCAAAATCATGATTTTTATCCAAACTATGAGTATTTAACAAGTTTTTTTCATCATTGAAGTAGTAATATCAAAATATATTAGATCACATAATTCCAGAAAAATATTACAAGATGTTAAATATTTCCCCAAACATTATCCAAAACTATAATTCCTAGAAAAAGATTTGATAATTCCATAAAAATAATAAACTTGTATATGAGTAATACAATTTTAATCTCAACAATTGAATAGTAATACCCAAAGTTCGATAGAGATTATTAATAAACTAATAGTTCATATAATTACTCGTAAAGTTTTATATATTGAGATTGATACATGAAAATTTTAAAGAGATGACCACAAGGTCTTCCAATTTTAATTTTATCATTTATATACAAATAAAATATTTTAATCCACATGTCTCTTACAAAAAATGTACATGTTGTACATATATTATCTCTAGGATATTGAAACCACTTTCTTGAATAACAACAATCTTGATAAATAAAAAAAATTAAACATATTCTTGCAAAACATAATTCAAATTTTATTCCATAATAAAAATCACATATTATTCTATTTAATTTATTCCTATAATGTTCATTAAAATTACAGTGATGTTCTTCTAAAATAACATTAATCACTTAATCAACAAATAAATTTCCAACCACATAGTTATATATAAGGTAAAAAATATATACCAAAATATTAATTTTCTCTAAACATATTTTTTTTTCAATAAAAATAAAATTTTATACTATCCTAGACATCGTAGAGGCTAATGTAAGGAGATACACCCCAGTAACTATTCAGTTGTGGGTACAGACCACATTAATTTTTCTGATGTGATAGGTTATTTCCCATCAATTGGAATTTCCTTTCTCTAAATATGTTTATTAAAGTGAAAAAAAACTACCAAAAATATTAGAAATAAATAACCTAATTATATTCAATATTAAAAAATTTAACCACAAATATAATCTCTTACCTTTTATTTTTCATTATATAAATGTAATAAAATAAAATTAACTCAAAATTAAAGCTCATATATACATAAATTTTTTCCATTCTTAAAAAATTATGCCCATAAAATATAAATTTATTCTTTCTAAAATATTAGAATACAAAAGTACATGTGATATATGAAGCTAAACCCAGAAAAAACATGTTAAAATGTCATTAATCACTTAAAAATTTCATTACTTAAATCCTCAACGGTTTGTCTCATATATTGAATATATGATCAACCCCTAACATATGAAATTGTTATGTTATGAATAACTATCAATTTATCTTCACATGAAATGAACCTAATCTCGAATGTTTTATAAAATATAATCTAATACAAATATTAAAGACTCATCATAAATAATTACATATTATAGTGACATTATTATAGAATTATATTTTTTTCATTCAAAATGATATTTTATGTTTGGAGTTTTAAATAATTAGAAAAAACTATTACTTAATAAAACCCTACATTTCAAGTGGTCACTTATACTTATTATCCATTTTTTATCTATATAGAAAAATTTCTTTACGTGACATATATTCAAATAAAATGGTATGGACCATATTTTTGTACATAGTCAATATTAATTCCTAATATAAAATAGTAAAAATTCATTATGATAAAAAAATTCATTATGGGATATAAAAATAAGAAAATCATTAGTCTTTTGAGAATAATTAAGACCCATAAAACCCGTTTTGAAAATCATTCAATTTTAAAAGATAGGGGTATAAAATTTGATTAAAAATGATATTTATTATATATTTTTATATAAACTATATACATGAAAACATATAATTTAGAATTAATATTAATTTATATTCCTTGTAACATCATTATTAAATCACTCATAAAATATATTAAATTAATGGAATAATAATGTGGTCAACTTCCTCCTCTACAGAAACAAATTCATTAGAGCACTATCTGAGCACACATATCTTATAATCTATAACAGGCTCAAATGTGAAATAAAATGTTGTCCCAACCTTAATTTGTAGTGTACGTGGACCATATTGTAGATAAAACCCATGAATTATCTTTTAAGACCATGTTGAAAAAAAATATTCATATATCAAGATACCATTTTTCATAAAAATAAATTTTAAAATCCAAAATACATGCACTTAATAAACCAACTAATTTATTGGAAATGAAAAAAATACATTTATAGAAATATTAAAAAAAGTTAAGCTTCATGATTGTGGGAAAATATAATCATTCCACATAATTTAAATAATCCTACCATTGATATTTTACTCAAAACAATTACAAACTATGTCATTCATAAAGGTGAAAATGATTCATTTCAAAAAGGTTTCGTATATAGTCCATTATTGGTATAAATGAAATAAATAATTAATTAGGATATTTTAAAAAATACCATTTATGAAACATTTATTAAAATGTTGGATATGGGTGAAAAAAGTTTTTTATGCGAATCATCAAAATGTAATTTTTAAAAGAATGTCCCTTACCTCGAGTCTGACATATCATGTACGTTCAATATATTCTTTGAATTTAATCTTATGTTTATTATTTATAGTCCTGATAAATTTTTTTCCATTTTATTAAATTTTTAATTTCACTTATTACTATTTTATAATAATTACATAATTATTTTATTCCACATCATGTGTAGGGGTGATATTTGATTCGGATGTCCAAAATGGCATCAGAAAATAAAATATGGTCAAATATGATATTATTACACTATACGAAAAATAATAACCATAGATGAATAAAAACATTAATACATAATTTATACATCTATATTCAACCATGAATGAATATTAGGAGAAATTAAATGTGTTATACTTATGAAAATGTTCGGCCAAATATACGCACGAGTAATGTTTCCATTTTCAAACAATCATTTAAGAAATAATTTATTTATTATTCGATAATTACATGATGATAATAATATAATATATATAATATTATTTCTATAGATATTCTTACATATATCATATGTGATATGCAATGATGAAAAAAACACCATGCTTCATGGAGGTGGTAATCCAAATGTCTGCACAAATGACATAATAAATTTTCAATGCATTCAATATTAAGAGTTTAGGTTTTATATTATCTTATAATAATGAAAAATGTTTCATTGTTATCATATATAAACATTTATTTCATAATTATAAACATTATACAAAGGTGAAAATTAAAAATGAATTACATTAGTTTGTGAGATGGTTGTTTATTTTACACATAAAGAATGAATTATTATCCCATATTATCATATTGAGGTGGGATATAGGTCAAAAAAAATTATAACAAAATGTATATGTATTTATAATATTTTATTTACTAATTTATCATGTATTATGTTGTATTGATGTATCTGGAATAAAACAAAAACTAAAACATGCAGATAACAAAATACATCTTATTTTGAAAATCGTCATTTATTATTATCTTAACACATCCAAGACTAGTTGTAAGCCTAAAAAATTCATTTATAATAATTATAAGTATTATAAGAATGGATATTGGTAGGGAATGTCTAAATTTTTTTCTTTTGATAGGAGAAGTAAATAGATGAAAATGATACTATATATAAGAGATTGAGGGAGTAATCATAGAATTTCTAAAAATATTAAAATAGTATAAATTAATTATCAATTATAAATTATTAGTATTGATTTATTTATAAAAAATGTTTATGGGTTGAAATAAAATCAAAATATGATATATATATATATATATGATAATATTTATACCCATATATTCTCTTTTTAACCCCATTATCCCTTTATCAAACAATATATATTTTTAATCATTATGTGCCAATATAGTTACTATAAAAATAAAAAAAAGCATAAATTGGTCATGGATGAAGGGTTAAACTATATATTTGTCACATATATTATTTTAATATTTTTAATAGTTTTGTATCCTTTAATAAATTATTAGTAATAATATGCCATATTGTATACATTAATTACTCTTTATTACGTTGACATTGATAAATCATTATTTCAATATTTATATCAAATAAAATTTATTTATTTATATAATATAAATTTTTTATTAGTTGATTTATAATATCTTTAGTTATGACTATGCATTTAATTTAATTATTAAATCTCAAAAAAATTACTATTCTAAAAATAACTCATTTAGATTTGAAAATACTAAATATAGTTGAATATATTCTATTGATAAAACTCTATTAAAAATATTTAAATTAATATAAAAAATATAGTTATGTGGATAAATTTGAGTTTAAAATTTACTATAAAATTTGCAATCAAATTAAATTTGACCCAAAATATCATAAATACTAAATTTAGAAGAATATGGTTGAGACTACTCCACAAATAAAATAATAGTATGTTTTGGGTTACATTTACGATTTTTATCATTTTATTTTGTTAAAAAAATTACCTTATTTAACCTTTATCACGTGAAAACATTTACTAGGTTTACTATTAATAATTTACAAAAATAATAGGGACCTATCTAAATAATTATAAACTACTAATGGAAAATATGATATACATTTTAAAAAATTCTAATCAAGGAATCAGTATATTTAAACTTAAACCCTTACTTTAAAAACACAATTAATATTTTCATAACAATACCCTTTTTTAATAAAAAATCAATTTTGAGTAAAATAAATTATAAAATACATTTAATAAACCAAAATTTGGTTATTTCAAATCTAAATGATCAAATTAAATAAAAAACAAATCAAAATATATAATGTTACTTCATAAATACTTTAAAATAGAATTCATTTTTATTAAAAGTAAATATTTTTCAATATTCCATAAAAAATAGTGGTGTTTTTAAATATTATCAATAATTCACCCTCTGTTGATTGTAAATTATTATATATTTAATAATTAAATTTTATTTATCCAATAAAATATCTATAATAATAATATTTATCTTCTTAATAAAATAGTAGAGAAACATATTTAAATAAATCCATTTAAATTTTTTTTACAATTACATAATATATTTACCATAAATATAAGTATATAAATAAATAATTAAAATAAATATTATAATTATTTTTTCTCTCATAAACTTTGTTGTTACATTCAACCCTATTCATAATTCATAGTAAGTATTTTGATATTAATATTTTTTAAATAGTGTTTTTACTTTTAATATTCCATTATTGAAATATTACTTGATAAAACAGATTACTAAAACAACCACATTATAATTTATAAAAGGATGGTAAAAAGTACATCTGGAGTAAATAATATTAGGATTACAAGTATAATAAAATATATGTTAGTGAAAAAATTCCAATGTTATAGATAACTTTATCCCAAGGACTGATGGCGAGTGATAGAGAAAATTGTCATGTGAATCCTAACCATCAAAAACCTGAAAATCTACAATTTTTAAAAGGACATTAATTTCTAGTTTAGAAAATTAAATTGATATTGTTTCCATTACAAGATCGTTTTACTTGAGTTTATTCATTCAATTACAATCTATAATAGGAATATAAAGAAATATACAAAATTGGCATGAAAAATTAGATCTGTTAATGAATTACCAAAATGATATCATATATTTATCTAAAAGGTGAGTATTCATTATAAATGTTTCATGATTTAAGTATTAAATTCAAAATATAATGTATCACATATTTTTAAAGAATGTTTAAAAAATATTATTCATATATTTAGACTTTACCCATAAAAAATTATAAAAGGATAACACAATTCCCCAAAAATTACCAACCACCAGAATAGATAAACTATATTATTATCTATAATTCAACATTAATTTCCAATGATAATTAAAGAACATTCAATTAATAACTAAACATAAAATTCTTAAAAACTATCCAAGACTAATATTTGGACCCAATAATGAGAATTATTTTATCACGTAGACTTTCAAGATTAATTTTAACATTTATCTTAAAAACATCAAGTATTCATGATTTCTCATACAAATATTTTCACACTAAATACATATAATTATCGTGGTATGATACACATTTACTTAAATAACCCAAATCATCATAAATCCAAAATAGAGTTACATATTCATAGAAAAATATAATTTATTCTTTAATCCCTAAATAAAATCCCATTATATATTGTTTACCTTAATCATATAGTGTTTCCCTAAATTATAGTGAATTTAACTGGATATAAAATTAATAACTTAGTAACAAATTCAGTTTCAAATCCCACAATTTTCTATACCATAAACCTAATGTTACAAAAATAAAATTATTCTACATTCAATAAATTGATTAACTAAAAAAATGTTATACTAACCATGAATTCCCATAGTCTAGTGGTAGGCGATGCACCCATGTCTCTCTTCGGTTAAGGGTTCAATCCTCACTGCCTACCCAGATGTGATACATTCTTTCTCAGTCTACGAGTCTTCATTTCTCCAAAAATATATTAATATGAATCTTATAAAATTATTATAAGTTTTATAATTATATTAAAAAATAACCATTGTATTTTCAATATTTAAAAAATTATTTACCCTCTAAGGATATCTCATAAATTTCACCATTCTTCTATAAAATGTAATAAATCATAATTACCTCAAAATAAAAGATCATATAAACCATAAATTTTCAACATTCCATGAATATTATTTCAGAAAATCAATATGAAATATTTCTTGAATAATAATTCTCATTAAACTGACATGTGGCCTTAAAGAAATTCAAATAGAATGATCTTACAAAATATCAATAATGACATAAAAATTTCATTACATAAATCCCCATAAGTGTATTATATGATTTTGAAATTATGATCGACCTTAATTTTATAAAAACAATATTTAATCCATAACTCTTATGTTAACCTCACAAAATGTTATCTTAATCTCCAATGCTTCCAAAACCCTACTCAAATTCAAACTACAAATATATGACCATAATCAATACGTATTCTAATAACATTATAATAGTTTTGTATCTATTTATTTGCAAAAAAAAAATTGCATTATAGTTTCATAGATTTATGGAAAACTCTTATGTTGTAAACCCATAAATTATATGTGGAAAATTATTCTCATTATCAATTTTTTCACTAAACAAAAAATGTTTTCTTTTAATGAAATATATTCAAATATTTTATCTTGATCACATCCTTGTACTTAATCATCATTAAATTATTTTATAAAATTCTTTAACATTTTTTATATGCACAGAAATATATATAAGTGGCATGAAAATGAAAAAAACAATTATAATAGTGATTAATATGAAAACACATGAAAACCCATTTCCTACAAACATAACATTGTACCATAAAGGGTAAAATTATTATTTTGAATGAAATGAAATTCATAAAACCATATTAAATAAAAATATCGTTAAAAATAATAATCTATCCTAAAATATTAATTTAGGTTATTTTTGACATAATTATAGTATCCCTTTTATAATAACTCTTATAAATGGAACAATAATACAGCCTACAAAAATATCTGGAGAACCAAATACAGTGGAGGGTTATCTAGGTGAAACTATCTCATAAGATATAACTTTATTACCCAAGATCTATAGTGGATCTCAAAACATTCAAAACAATTTAAAATGACCATATAGTGAATAAAAAACGTGGAATCTATTTTAAACTCACATACAAGACACTTCATCATAAAGAAATAACATTTCTCGTAATTTTTTTTAAAATTATAAATGTTTTAAAAATAATAAAGGTAAATTTTAATATAAATAATACAATGAAATATTTTATAGTAAACATTAATAAAATGAGCTTTATTTTTGAGTGAAAATACAATAATAAAAAATATATTAAAAAACATTTTGTTCATATTGTTTGTTTTAATGTCACAAATTAACTCATTTTGAACATGGAAAATGATTACAATAAAACTATTTGTCAAAATGGGTTAAAATTAATTGAATAAATCCTTTTTGAATGTTATAAAATCATTTCTAAGAAATTAGGAAAATATTGATATGAACAAAAAAGTTATTTTTTGGGAAATGTTCAAATATAATTTTTAAAATAATGTTTGTTGCTTCGATTATGTCACATTTATTTTTTTATTTTTATTCCTAAATAATAAACTTATATTATTTTTATTCCTTCTTGTGATATAATTTCATGTTTATTATTACTTTTCTTTCACTTAATACCATGTTTTATCAAATACATAATTTATTATTTCTATATTGGATGTCTTGATGATATTAGATTCCTATGTACAAAACACAATGGTAATTTTACTACTATAAAAGTGGTCATTATTATAACATAACCATAATAATAATTTATAAATAAATATAAATTTTATAAACTACTATACATTTAAATAAAACCTTAAAATATTGTAATAAAAAATTTATAATGTTATAATAATTGAGAAAATTATTATACAAATGGATGAGTAATGTTTCCATATTATAAAGATCATTATGGAAAGAAGATATGTATAACGATTTCCTTAATGAGTGATCAAAATATAAAAAATAATATTTTATTTCTTTGAATAAATTTATATATATTATCTTTTTGATTTAGTGATGAAAAATGAATCACATCATTTCTTGGAGGGGTAATAATAATATATGCATGAACAACGTCAAAAATTTTTAGTTCAGGAATTTTTCAGAACATATATGATTTATTATCTTTTAATAATGATAAATATGTCATGAATATAACATATAAACAATAATTACATCATTAATTCTAGTATTGAGATTTTAGGATTTAAAACTAAATACATCATTTCACGAGGCGGTAGTCCCATGTACAATGGATCAATTAAATATTATCTCATATGATGGAAGAGGTTATAAATATAAGTAATGAAACTGATATAATAAAATCTATGTAAATAATGGATAATATATCTATTATTTTATCATCTTTTATTATGGCATCAGATGGAATGAAATAAAACTTCATATAAAAACTATAAATTTTCTTTGGGAAAACATTTTTTAGTAATATATAAAGTATACTAATATTAGTTTTATTACTAAAATGGTATGTCTATAATATCGGTATGAATAATAAGAATCCAATTTTGATGTTATATTTCAATAAAAGTTCACATTAAAGTGGGAATAAATGAAATGAAGATATTCTATTTTATAAGAGAGGGGAGGGTCACTGTTGGAATTTCTCAAATTATAAAAATATTATAAATTAATATAAAATAAAAGATGGGAGAAGGGTGATTAATTTAAAATAAAATATTAAAATAGGTATAAAAATAAAAAAATGTTTTGAATATATTTATACACTTATCTATTAGTTTTGATACTTATTTAACCCCTTTAACACTTTTGGTGTGAGGATGAGTTGTATACTTCGATGGAAAATATATTAACCATAAAATGAGAAAAACATTTAAATGGATTATTTTTTTTAGTTAATCCTTATCCTAGTAAGTTGTAAAATTTTAATATTTTCAAAAATTTTATGTCATTATATAAAATAATATTTATTATAATGTATACTAAATGTTAGTTGAAAGAACTATTCATAACAATGAAATTAATAATATAAAGATAAAATATATAATTTTAAATAATTATTTTAAAAAGTCCCCATATTTTTAATTTAATCAATATATTATTTATATTATATAAACTATCTAATATTATGTCTTAATTAATATTTTTAACACCATTTATTCTATTTTCCCATTAATTGAATATTTACTACTTCAGTGTGGATTATGTAATTAAGGATATCCTTTCATCCCTAACATTTTAAATAAATTAATATAATGAATATAAGTCTTTTATTTTACAAGTTTTTTATTTTTAACCTACCCTTTAGATAACATCTTATTAAAAAATATTCACATATAAAAAAAGAGTGTGGAATGTATCACTTTTCATTAAATATATAACAATAAAGTTAATAATCTCGTCCAAATTACCTAAAAATGATATATTTAATAATTTGGGTGATTAAATTAAATTTAACATCCTCTAATAATGTTTATGTACGTATTTAGAACTTTAATAATTCATATAGTTTTATTTTTATCATATTATATCATATTTACATTTTTCGTGATATTAAAAATTATTAATGTTACTATTCATATTATACTAAACTAAATGAGGCATAATTGATAAATATGTAACTATTAACTCCATATATGAAATAAGTTTTTAATTATTAAAATATCTGAATTGGTAGCTTTTTATTTTAAATTAAATAGAATAAACGCAATGAAAAACGATATTCACAAAAATGAAATCATAAAATATATAACATTAATCATGGAAAATATAAAACTAATCAAAAACACAATTTCACCAACTACGTACGTTAAATAAAAAACTATTTGGAATAAAAATCATTATTTTTTCTTTATTTTGGAAAAATAAATATGTCTATAAAATTATAAAAAAGTTAGACTCGGATAATATCGGCATGATAAATTTAAAACTTTAATTATTTTGGTTAAATTTTTATTTTTTCAGTATGAATCTATATTTTTAATTAAAAACACTTGTTGAATGAGTTTAATAAAACAATTTTTATTTTAATTATGATAATTAATTGATATTTTTATGAGTAATATAATTACAATATTTATGAATACTATTGAATATTATACTGATTAATTATTACATTTCATGTGATTCTAAAAATTTAATATTATTAAATAAATTAGAATCATTATGGTTTAATGAATTTGAATATCCCAATTTTTATTCCTCAAAAAGAATATTTATGGTTTAAGGGAATGAAAGAAATGACGATATTGTTTTGTTATTTTTTTTCGATCATAACAGTGGTATATTATAAATATATTAAATAATTATATTTAATATTTCAAAAAAATTAAACAAATAATATTTCATTATTAATATTGATCAATACTCGTAATTAATATAAAATAAAAATCAATGAATAAAAAATTTATTTCAATTCAATGTAGTTTGTTAAACACAGTCAAATATGAACATGATATAAGCTATATATAATTATGAAATTAATTCATTATATTTTAATAATTAAATATTTATAATGATATTATTCTGGATGTATTAATATAAGCGATTTTTTTAATATTTTGATGATGAATATACTTTATATGATTAATTTACTGAGAAAGAATAAATTGTTTGGTGAAATTATAAAAATATATAGAAGAGGTGGGTGACTTATTTATTTTTGATAATCTTGATAGGTTATTGATTTTATATATTTTTTGTGATTTATTTAAATTTTAGGCATTCTAATTTTAATGAGTTTGGGAAACAAATAAATAGAAAGAATGAACAAAAAAATTTTATGGAGGTTTAGGGAATGAGGATCCCCTAGTCCACTACACCAATGCCCTCTCTATGATCATAGATAATTTCACTATAATGTTCCTATTATCATAATAAATTCAAATCCACAGCCATGTAAAAAATCTTTACACCTTTACAACACGGATAAACAAATCCTTATGGTATTTTTTACATGAATCAATTATCCACAACTTTTTTTATGATGATTACACTTTTCCAAAACTGATTATGAGTAGTTGAAACTCCAATAAATAAAAAGTTTTTGATTTGATTATGATTTGGTTTGTAAGTCACAATTTAAGTTGTATTAACTTATGGTAGATGCATATTTTTATTCTGATATAAATTTCTCCAAAAAATTGTAACTCTATAGTGATCCTAGTTGAAAATTATCTTAAAATTGAATATCAATAATAAACAGTGTAAGTTTAGAAAATTATATCTCCAAAGTGATTCTTCTTTTAGAAAATATAATTGTAAAACAATCATTGTGGAATATATGTATAGAAATGATATACACAAATATTATAACACCCCAAGAATTTTAAATAAATTTTAATATGGAATTCATGAAAAAATGTAACTCTAAAAAATAAAACAAAATTATATACAAACTATTAAACATAATTTTTCAACTTCTTTAATTTTAATTTTGATGAAATGGCATACAAAGTTGAATTCAATAATATATTTAGGGTCAGATAAAACTAGCATAATATTTTTTGAATAGTTACATACTATTATGAATAGTTACATACACTTTTTAATAGCAATATGTCCAATTGAGTAGTACCAAACAATGTATAAATAAGTTTTTTGTTTCATTATTTCTATATTGAATTTAGTTTTTCATAAAAATATGACAAATTTGATAAATTTATTTTTAAGGTAAAAATTGTACATTTCAAAGAGATTTAAATTATTTTATCAAAATAAGGTTTTTTGAATTTTTATAATAATGATATAGTCTTAGCGAAACACTCTTCTTTAAATACAAATGATAAAATAATTTTATTTTTTTAATGTTTTGAAAAGTATACTACACATTTTACTAGGCATTTTACTTTACATTTTATGTCTCCTATTTTTTTAAAAAAATATAATTAATCATAAATAAAAGTTAAAATTTCTATATTTGGGAAATTATTATGATAAAATAAAATTTATTTTTTAATGTATAATGTCTATATTAGGTTACACAAAATTTAAGAGAAATTTATAAAATACTTTAGATTTTAGAGAATATTAAAACTATTGTTGTGAGTTTTCAGTGTGTTTAATGATACTATTAGTGATGTAATCATGATGTAAAAAATTTTCAAACTCATTTTCAATAAAATATTATATTTGGTGTCCAATTTGGCCAATACAATGTGAAAATACCACGAAAATCCCATGGTTTTGAAAATACCACTAATGAGGTGTCCTTTGAAATTAATAAAAAATTACTCTCTTTTACTACAAATACCCACCCATTCCTTCATTATCATTCATTCCAAATTCATCATCCTGAAGGAATATGTAGTTTCACTTCCATTGGAGTCCCACCATGGTGTCCTCAGGCCCCCTAGGTCCCAACATTCATGTTTTAGGAGTTACTCTACATGGTAAGGGAATTTATCATCCATTTTTTTTTCAAGAACACTTTTTATGTCATTACATTTTAATTTCAATTGTATTATGTTGGGATATGTCATTATATATCCCCCGCAGAATCTTTACTATTTATGAAATTTTAGAGACCCATTTTTCTCATCCAAATATTTTATGAACTTTTATGTGACATTGTTAGAGTGCCGAATTTTCGTAAAAAATTTCTCAAATATTCATTAATTTCAAGTTCCTTTATTTTCTTTTTTTGTCATTGAATCATTTCTTCCAATTTAATGATAACTAAAATAACTTACGTTTAATATAATTTTATTGCAATAGTGGATTAATTCTTTAACAGTTATTCTTTCCACTTCATTTATACTATAAATGAAAACACCACCTAATGTGTGTTAATTTATCACATGAAAGGAAGATATGATTTTGATTTATATTACTGTCAATAATTCTATTAATGTATCCATTTTTATGGTTGATCTAGACTAGAAAATATTTATTATAACTTATGCAGTGTTATTAAATCTTTTTTAACACATGATATTAATTTCAAAATAAAAAACAGTTCATTGTGATAAAAACTGCCAATTAACCCAAACAATTATCATTAATGATTGATATAATGATTAATCTTCACTTATATTAACCAAATTAATTTTATAGACATTTAATATTATAGATTTTTTCAAATAAAATAAATTTTTTTTCTACAAAACTATTATCATATTATATGTCTATCCTTACATGTATATAGGTATACTAGTCAATAATACCAATGAACAAACCACTCTTAAAGAACAAAATTTAACCTATTACCCCATTCAAGAAGGCCATAAATGAACATTATATGACTATAAGAAATCAATTTCATAACAAGTAGGTTATGGATATATCATTAGTGTAATTAATTTCATGGTATTAAATTTATAATTTTATTATTATATGTTTTGTGGCATATGGTTGGATTGATTAAAAATTGGTGAGGGTTTTTTACATGAACCTCCATTTTCTTATGGGTTACTCTTATTCTCTATACACCACAATTAAATTCATATTTATTCATATATAATTGTAATATATTATGCGTGAATTTGTATATATATACACCAACCTGAATCCTACATTCATTTATGAGAGTTATGTGTTTTAATAGGATCTTTACAAATTTCATCCCAATAAAAAACCCCACTTTAAGGGAAATTATCAAACTATTAACTATTATCATGTTTACTATGTAATGTATTTTAATATATTATTATTTCGGTAAAATAAAAAAAATTCATTAAATAACCATATTTTATCATTAATGGTTTTACGAAAGAAAACACACCTTTCTATTTTACATCCCATTAATATTTTCCTAAAACTACATTAAAATGTATTATTTCTAAAGCATCCATTAAATATATTTTTACATCATTTCACATCAGTGGGACCTAATTGGTGCATCAAAAAAATTACATGTTATTACCTATTATTTTCTATGATATAATTGTTTACAAATCATATTTAGTGACAAATAGAAATGAATTTCCTAAAGAACTATTCTTTGCAAAGTAAAAAATGACTTCTATTGTCTTACATTATCATTATGATATATATGATTTGTTCACCAATTATTCCTTTCATGTGGTGTATTTACTTCCAATTCGTATATAAAACCAAAAATATTATTATCCTTTTGATATTATAAGGGATTATTATTTTAATGTTTCAATGTGGAATTGGACTCTTTGAAATTTTTAGGGATTATTTCCTCATGAAATTTTTGATGGTATGATTTAAAAGTAGCATTATTTATTTGAAAATCCATATTGAATGAAGTACTTAATTATGGTATATCTATTATTATATTGTTTACAATATGTTTTTAATGTATTATGATTACTTTGATTATGGGTGTTCTATCTTGATATCATTTCCCACATTACAACAAAATGATTATTATTTATGTTTAATGACTGGGGAAAGTATTTACATTTCATATATTAGTTTCATTATTAATTTATATGTTTATTATTTTAACCCCATTCATGTGACGAATTCATTAGAGTTATTAATTGATTGGTGGGGACAATGATTGACCCTTGATGCATTAGTAGGTCTTGTGAGACAAACTACAATTTTAGAATGAGGCCTTACCAAAATGTTTATTTATGGTCTTTGCAATAGGTTTCGACAGTATGGTTATGATTTCCCGCATTAAGAATTACCTCATTATACAACTACTAATTTAACATTCATGTGGTTATTTGACTAACATAATACCTATGATTGTGCTTTATTTTGGAACTATTTATTCATCTCTTATTCCTACCATAATTGTTTCGTGTATATTTTTGACATCTTCTGTTTTTAGTTTTTCACAATGTCTAATGTTTGTTTTTATGATATCTTCCACTTTATTTTTTACCTTTAATGAGCATTTGGGATAACCCCTTTCAAATTTTTTGTTTCACCCCAGTTATTTAAGAAAATTATTATGAATGACATTAAGGGATAACCTAGGAGTTATTGATGTTTCCAAAGGATTTATATATTTTTTTTTCTTTTAACTTGTAATGATGAACTTATGTATGATATGGTTTCCAAACACAACTACAATTTACATTACATTAGGATTTTATTATTTGTAATCAATCCAATTTATTGAAATAATGCACTGACTCTTCGAAATTGGGTTTAGGGTAATACAATTGGTATTAGAATAAGGTTAGAAGAAAACATGGAAGATCGATTTAAAAAATGTATATTAGGGAAAAAACCAAAAGAATACATGATGACATCCATATAATAAAATCCTACAATTTTGGTAGGGAATATATTATTTGGATCTTTCTAGAAAATAAATACATTTATGGATACTACAAGGGGAAATAGTTGTGGCATAGATGTAACTAGAAGTAACAACTCCAACAAGGTGTTTCAAGAATGATCTGAGATAACCTAATACATGAAAACATTCTAAAATTCATACCAATTTTGATACTCCCATGGGATATTAATAAGAGAATTAACATTTTCATTACATTCCATTATAAGGTATTTAGGCCCCTAATGTAACAAATGTATATCGTTTGTGGAATTTTGATGCATAAATTTATTTTATGTGCTATATCATGTTTAGTTTTATATAGCGTTCATAATTTTCTGAGTTAATATATTGTATGGAATTGGTTAGAAATTGTTTATAGCTTAAGGAATGAGAACATCACCTTTGCACATGTTGAAAAAATTAATAAGGATAATAAATTTTATGGTCTTAAGCCATCATTTCAAAAGAAAATAGTCTCCAAATTATCCGCATCATATGAGGAAATTGTATCACATGTTAATAAGATATTTAATAAATTATCTACATCATACTTACTTGAAGAGATGAAAGAAAAGAAGAGGATGGGCAAAAAAAGATTGATAAAGGGAAGTAGGGAAATAAGGGTTTTCCCTCATGTGATAACTATGGAAAGAGTCAACCCAGTAAATGATTGAAAGAAAAGGGAGTTTTTTATATGTGTGGAGAAAAAGGACATCATTTTCAGGATTTCAAGTGAAATAAGAAGGTTACTAATGTAAAATAATTCAACTATAAGGAGATGAGATACTATATAAATTAGTGTCCCAAACGTTAATGGAATATTTCCAAAATAATGTTATTGCACAATGATCAAGTCAGGATACTACCACAAATGATGTAGAAGGATTAAGATGACTCTTCAATAATCATGTCATTTGAATATTTAATCATCAATGTAGTTGTAATTAGAATTTTATAATGTATGAGGATTTTAATATATTACTTTTTCATTAAGTATTATAGGTAGTATGATGAATGATACCAAGAATTAGTTTCTCAGTAGATAGTTAATAGCATGGTAATGTATATGTTTTAGGGAAGAAAAGAACACAATATATTTTGATGATCAAGATAATGATGAATAAATGATTGAGTTGTATAAGTATTCAAAACCTAAAAACTGATTATTGACTTGTCTACAAGTGGTATATGTGGTCATTGATAGAGTTTAAAACATTTTTGTATATAAGAAATATATCCATTATCATGGGTATTTATGAATGTATGTTTCAAATACGTTTTTATAGTAATTTGAGTTATTACCACATTTCAAGAGGACACGTGATGAAGATTTTCAAATGTTTAGAATATTAAAATTTAGGACTGGTTCATGTTGATTAATAAAAAATAAGGTAGTTGAAGCACTGAGCATGATATATCAAGGAGTTATAATAAAATGATGATTACCAATGACCCCATGTACATGGATCTATAATGGTTGGATATGGGAATGATTCTAAAGTATTGTATCATGAATGTTTGGAATGTTACACAATTTTTGAAATGGGTTATGTTGAACAATTTATAGGGTTATAGAGTTTAATGTCACAATATGATGCCACCTATGCTAAGGGATGAATTGTTGATAGTTAAAGGAAGAAATGATATGATTATGTTAATGAAATAAAAACTTATATTTATATACATTTAGAGTGGAATAATTCATCAACTCTATGAAATGATGCTTAAATAAAATTTTGGTGCTATTAATACTTTTTCCCTGATATCAATGAAATTTTTTGTTACTATAGTTTAAGGTTTTTTGGAAATGACCTTTCATCATATAATGTTATCTATCAGTTTCATTCATAACATTATTGTTTGATTATTCTTCCATGACCATGTTTTACCATTAGAATTCATATTTTTTGAACTACCAGATGCATTTCGATTTCTCTCTTTTCGAGACTCTATTTTAAATGTATTCCAAATATGGGTTTCCCACAAGAGGATTTTCATGTATCTACCATTAACATTTGAAGTTCAATTTCAAATTTTGATGATGATGTTTTTGTATATAGGAGATAATTTTACATCCCACGAATTGAAAACTATGTCTAATATAGATTTTATGAAATACCGTGTCTCTACAAAATAACACATTAATATATCCTCGCCCAAAAACATGATTTCTCCACTTCTATAATTTCATTTTAAAATAACTGACATACACGGTTTCGTTCTGTATGATATTTAGAGTCTAATAAAAAAAATATATTTTTTATTGAATAATAACAGAACCTTATGACTAGTAACATACCCTTTTGAACAGTAATATGACAAATTATGTAGTAACCTCACCTAATAAATTATAAATAAATTTTCTGTTCCATCATTTAGGTTTTGAGTTTATTTTTTCATAATAATATAATGAATTTTATTAATTGATTTTTTAATTAAAAATTTTAAATTTCAATGATATTTACACAATTATATTAATAAATGGTTTTATTAATATTTATAATAATGAAATAGTCTTAGGAAAACACTCTTCATCAATTAAAAATGATAAAATTATTTTATATTTTTTATGTGTTGAAAATATCTCAAATCATTTTACAATGCATTTTATATCAACTATTGTTTTTTTAATAATAGAATTATTTTAATAGAAAAAAGTTACAATTTTAATATTTTTTAAATTTTTATGAAAAAAAATTCAATTTTGAAATCCTAACTTCTATATTAGGCAATTGTGAATTTAAAAGCGTTTTATAATATATTTTTATTTTTTTTAATAGAAAAAATATTTATTTCATTTTTTGGTATGTTTAATGATATTATTAATCAAGTAATCATGATTTAATAATTTTTGTCGAAACTTGAGTAATAAAATATGATATCAGGTGTTCCAAGTGGCCAATACCATGGGACAACCCGTTGTTTTGAAAATAACAGTGAAGAGGTGTCCTTGGATATTAATAAAAAAACTCCCTCTATTTTACTATAAATACCCACCCATTACATCGATATAATTAAAAAAAAATTTATCATTATCAAATATATGATAGTTTGACCTCCCATGGAGTCATCTTATATATTCATTGAGCCTCCATGATCCCAAACTTATGGTTATTTGAGTTACTCTACAATGCAATGGAATCTATCACCCTTCCCTTTGTTAAGCACACATTTTATGTTATTCTCTTTTAATTTCAATTTGAGGACATGGTAATATGTCATTATATATCCCCCTTAATATCTATATTATGTATTAATTATGAGAGAACCCTTTACTCTCATTAAAATAGTTTATTAATTTTTTATGTGACATCGTTATGCTGCAGAACTTTTTGTAAGGGATTTCTCAACTTTTTTTTATTTCATGATCTTTTCTTTTCTTTATTTTACTTGCCTCATTTAATCTAAAATTTCTGATAACTATAGTACATTAAATTTATTTTATTTGTTGTTATAAACAAATAATTCATCATCATATATCCTTTCCCATTCTTTTAAACTAGAAATGAAAGCACTCTCTAAGATGTGTTAATTTCTCAAATTGAAGGAAGACATATTTTCAATTTCTATTACCAACTTAAATTCTGGTCAATATATCATTTTGATAGTTGAAAAAGACTGTAATATATTTATAATAACTTATTTATGCTTCAAAAAAAATTATTCATGATATTATTTTCTAAATCAAAATGAGTTAATTGTGATCAAAAACATAAAATTAACCCAATCAACTGTCATTAATGTTTTATATAATGATTCATCTTCACTCCGAATAAAAAAATTTATTTTATAATATGTAATACTATGTATGTAAAAAAATAAAATAAAAATTATATTAACCACTGCTATTCTCATCTTACATATTTCTCCTTATATGTATATAAATAAACCGATCATGAATAAAAACGAACAAAACACTCCCAAAAATTAAAATTGAACCACTTAAAACCATAAATAAGGACATGAATGAACTTAATAAGGATATAAAAATCAATTAAATAAACAATAGGTTTGGGATATATTAATTATTGAATTTAATTTGGTTATATAGAACTCTAAGATCAAGTGAATAACACTATCGATCATAAGTTATGTTTTTCTTTATCTCACTTCCATTTTTGCGAGACATTTTTTTATTCAATACTATTACTTGAGTATGGTATAAGTATACATAATATTTGTGTTTCATATCATTAATATATTTAATTTCATGGTATTAAATGTATAATTTTATTTTTATTAGAATTTGGTCATATGATTCGACTAATTACAATGGGGTAATGATTTTTTACCCGAACCATCATTTTCGTTTGGGTTAATCATATTCTCTACATACTCAAATTAAATTATTAAATTATTAATATTTAATCCTCATAAATTCTGTGTAAATTTATATATATTTAAACCAACCATAATCCTACATTGATTTATCATAGTTATAGTATTTAAATGGATCTTTTGAACATTCTTCTGAGAAACGACTCTGTTTCAAAAGAACTTCTCAAATTATTATATATTATTAATGGAACAAGGTAATATATTTTATTCTAGTATTATTTTTTTAAAATAAAAATTTTTATCATGAAAGTTACAACTTTGTTCATTTATGGTCTTATGAAATAAAACATGCCTTTTTATTTAAAAAATTATTCAATATTATTCTAAAACTGCAATAAAATGTTTTACTTATAAATCTTCTTTAAAATATTTTTTTATATGATTTCACTTATATGGGTAATTATTTATTCAATAAATATAATTTAAAAGTCATTAAATCTTCTTTTATATGATTTAAATGTTTATAAAACAGATTTAACGACAAATAAAAATGATTTACCAAAATAACTCTTATTTCTGAATTAAAAAATGATTTTTCTCATCTCACCATAACTTTTATGAAATATATGGAGTATTAACCACTTATTCATTAATTATTAATTATTTAAAACCTTTAAGTATATAATATCAAGAGTATCCTTATTATCTTGTTATTCTATTGGATTATGATTGGAATGTTTCAAGGTGGTGTGAGACACTTTCAAATGTTTAAGGATAATTTCCTCATGATATTTTCAATGGTATCATTTAAAAGAATCTTAAATTATATAAAAATCCTTGTTGTATATTTCAATTCATTGACGTGTATCTCATATGATATAATCAATAATATTTTGTGGAAGGGGTTTTTGACCAGTTTGATTATGGATGTTCTATATTGATACAATTTACCATATTACTCTGAATGGTTAGTGTTTCTCATCAATGACTGGGGAATTCCATTAAAATTCATCCATTAGATTCAATATGAATTTATCTGTTAATTATGTTCACCCCATTCATATGTGGAATGAATTAGAAATTGCATGTGAATGGGGGGGCACATGTTAGCCCCTCAATTAATCGGTTTTTATCATGACATGAACTACGATATTGACACATGGTCTTAACAAAATGGTTATTTATTTTCATGGCCTGAGGCATTGAATACATTTTTATAATGTCATGAATTATGAATTACCTCATTATGAGACTATTAATTGAATGTTCAAGTGGTTATTTGACTTCTAGAATACCAATGATAGTGCTTTATTATAGAATTATTTATTAATCACTTATTCCTGCAAAAATGTGTTCATGTTTATTTTTAAAGGAATGTGTTTATAGTTATTAACGATGCATAATGTCTATGTTTAGGATATCTTCCACTCTATTTATTACCAATAATGGGCATTTGAGGTCACCAATTTTAAATATTTTATTATTCCCCCTTATTGTAAAGAATTATATTTTTAATGACATTCATGGATAACCTAGATGTTATAGATGTTGTAAAAGGAGTTATATATATTTTTTTCATTAATGATTTAGTGAGGTACTTATTTATGATAGTGGTTTTCCAAAATTACAAATATTTTCATTGCTTCATGATTTTATACCATATAATCATGCCAATGTAATGAAATTAGGCACCATCTCTAGGAAAGTGGGGTCGTGGTGTTACAAGTATGGACAATTATTTTCATTGAATCACATATCATTATATCTTTAGAGTATACTATATTCATATAAAAATTTATTTTGGATAAGATGATAAAATATAATAGCCTGATAGATCATGGGTATTGAAATTCAAATTTTTCATGGGATTCATTTTTTTCATTAATGGTTAGGAATCATTTTCCCCAATAATAATTTGGATATTTGAATATATTATAATTAACAATTTAAAAATTCATATAATATATTTCTATCGATATTTTATTTCTATCAAGATCATAGTTTAAATAGCAGATAAAATTGCGTATTTAGAATCTCTTTTCTTGAATAAACAAACATAAGGTTTAACTGTATAGTATAAGGTTTTTTTTGCATAGTTTAGGGTTGAAAATTTAATCCCTGAACAATGCATTAAGATTTTTAGAATCTAAGGATCAAAAGTAACATTCTGATACATATACATTTGTTTATCCCAACATAGTGTTTCTGATCCATATTAAAAGGTAGGGTTTCTGATATATACAAAAATATTACAGCATAGGGAAGGTAAACCATATGTGAATTAATCAAATGTAGGGTTCATTCCATACATTCCATGTACAAATGCAGTGAATTAATACTGAATCTACAAATAGTAAATTTCATTCATAACACATTAATAATATTCCATTTGGAATAAAAACATGAATATAATTCTAAAATATTGAATAGAATATTAATTTAATAAACTCAACTAAACAAATATCATCATTAATAAAATCAAGGGTATTTTTAACATCAATTTCATTATACTTATTAGTATAATTTGGGGGAAATACATGCCCAAAAATCTCCTCCTTTGTTATGATCACAAAACCCTTATCATAATTTATCAAAAATGTAGTATTGGTAAATAGTACAGAAATAATATTCAAAATGAAATAGTTCTCTTTTGTAGAATTTGTTTCTAATATTATTTTGATTTCATAATATAATTTTTATTTAAAAAAATAGATACATTAACAAATGATAATTTTTTCTTACCCAATTTTATCCCTCTTTTTGTGTTATCAAAAATAAATTATACAAAAATTGAAAAAAATATAATATTGCATATAAAAATAAATTAATGTGATAATATACTGCATAGAATAAATAGACATGTTATATAGAAGATAAAATTTACAAATTAAATTATATAACAATATAAAATAATGAATATCAAAGTAATATAAATGAAAATTCATATCAAATTTTTTTAAAAAAATGTGTATATCCAACAATCAACTAAATAAATATTCAAATTTTATGGATTGGATTATAATGGTTTTCTTGATCGTAATATCAATTGGTAAAAGTTGTAAAAGGATGAGAAATCTTATAAAAAACACCATGAATAAAATTACATTCACCTACAGGCTCTTAAAATGATTGTTGAACAAATATTTCCACTATTAAAGCAACTTTTTTGAATCTTTACCGTTCATAATGAATTCAACCCAAATCACCAAAACAAACTCATTAAATAAATCATCATATTAAATTAAGGAATTGAACAAATCTATAACTTTATGAATCACGGTTCCATACTAGAATTTATTAGATGTAATTTTACATACCAAATTTCAATGATTTTATAAAAAAATTAAAGGAATAAAGTCACACTAAGGAGTGTATATTCATTCATTGAAATCATTTATCACCGTAGTAATAACTTCAAATATTCTTACCATGATCGGAGTAGTTTGTTGAGGATATGTTTAAACCTAATTTTTTGGTCGAATAAATTGAATATATATTCCCAATATTTGATTCAAATCATCAAAGTATTATTTCTTGATATATTCTTCCTTCAATAATATATGATCAGTAGTAAACATTCTGATGTACTCTTGAAGGACGTCCACTAACACAAAAGTTTCATGTACTTTTCTTAATTGAAATTTAAGGGAAAGAAATTCACCTCTTTGTACTGATGAAATTATGATATATTAATCATTATATCCCTCAACATCTAATTCATGTGTTTGTGACAATAGCATTTCATTCACTTGATTATAACTTCAAATGAAATATTCTTTATTTCATTACAATGATTTATAAGACTCAGTAGACTATTCTCTTGATTGATCGACTTCTACCAAAGTGAAAATTATATCTTCCATTGAAATTTATATTATTTCAAATAATGTAGATACTCATTCATCAAATTAATTTGAAATAACTAATGAAATAATTTCATGTGTACCTGGATTTGAATTAGGAAAAAATTCCATAGATTGAGAATCCCCTAGGGAAACTTTCTCATAATTCTCAGTTACATGTCCCACCTTCTATATAACTTCATCTTATATTCTTTTGGAACCTACCACTATATATGAAGTATTTAATGAAATTATTATTATTTTATGATGAATAATCTCATCAAACCATGATTATTCTTCATCATTGTGCCTTGGTCTAACAAAAAACAACAAAATGTAAGAAATTCAACTTCCCTGAGCACCTGAAATTCTTTATTATTCTTCATATATACCCACTGGTATATGATAATATATTGATTCACTAAAAATGATAATTTCATAATAGTTACATTATTTAAAATATTTGTATGATGACACCTCTTTCCTAATTTTATTTATTATACATTTCCCATCCTGAGTAACATAAGGTATATAATTATATGATACGAGTAAGATCAAATATTTTCTTTCTTCTAAACTAAGTGAATAAAATTCCTTTATATAAATATTGAATTTCATCTTAACATTGTTAAAAAATCATTTCTTAATAAATATATTTGTATAACACATCCATCCTTAGTACAATTACAGACTATATGAACATCATCAAGACTCATTGATAAACCTTAAGGTCTCCTGTAATCATTTTCATGACTATTCTAAATATAAAGACAAAAAAAATTTATCCTATGATTTACATTTCTAAACATATATATTTATGGAATATTCGTAAAATTACCCCTCAGGGGGAAAATCCATGATATTATTATGTTTAAAAAAAGAGTTTTAAAACACATCATGATGAATATAAGATATAATTACGTCTTAATCATTTCCAAGAACTAAAATATGCATTTAAAAAATCCCTTTTACATATATATCAAATACAAATGAAAATTATAAAACAAAAAAATTAATTCAAGTACATGATATATTATTAAAGTCTCCAATGAAAAATTTATGTGGTTCAATAAATCAAAATCTATTATGTTCCCTTGACGAACATTCTCATATTCTAGTTTCCAAACTGGTTCTCTTCATCTAACTTATTTAACTCTTCCTGATCTTTCTATTTCTTAAGGATCGTGTTTTATTGTTTGGATGGTTAGAGTTTGGTAAAATTGGGAGGAGAGACACAATGTTATCCCAAATGGAATAAAGGATTAATAAGGATAGCGGGATAAGTATGAAAGTTTAGTTTTAGGTTTCTAATACAGGTGATTTTTGGTAATCATTAAAATTTTAATATTGAGACGATAAAATATAAAATTTTAAAAAATGTGAATAATTTTGTGTAAAAAATAAATGAAATAATAATTTGAAAGTAAAATTACCATTTAAAATAAATTTAATAAATTTAATACAATAAACATGCACATTGATATAAATTGACTAATATTTATTCAAAATTAAATAATACTAACTTCACTTTAAAAAAATTAAATCATGAGGTGGGATGTGTTTTAGTAAAAACATAATTTAATTTAGATTTAGTATTTTAAAATATTTAGGATGATCTTTTTTAAGGACATGTACCCTAAGAAAATGATTTTTATATCAATATTCTTGGTCCTAAAATGACATATACGATTTTTGGGAACCATTTTTGGAACTAGTATTATCAAATAAAATAGGTATATTACAAATCTGTAGTCAAAAATCTAGTAGAGTTTGTTTCCACTACTATACATGGGCACTGCAACTGCCTGAAGAAACATATTTGGCCACATTTGTTGAGTAAGAAACTGAGTGTCATTTTTTACTAAACCACGGTACTAAATATTTTTTTTAAAAATGTGATAGGTTCTTGATGATCTTTATTCAATATAATCTAAAACATACAAAATCAACATATGAACATGAATATACTTTTAAATCATATGTTTTTGGGTAAATAATATATTGAATAATAGTTACTGTTAAATATCAAAATATTCATTTAAATTATATAATATGCTATTCTTTTGTATTTGGTTATAATTTAGCACATAGACATATAGAAATCATTATATCTGGTATGCTAGAAATAAGATATAGTAAACAACCAATCATAGTTCTATATAACTGGTTTTCAACAGGTATTACATGTTCAACCTAATCATCTTTTAAATTTGTACAAATGGGAGTTGTATATGTATTATTGTCTTCAAGTACAAACATTGTTAACAAATATACTATATATTTAAATTGATTTAAAACCTTCCCATTATCATTTTGATAAATATGAAATACTAAAAAGAAATTCAGTTCTCCCACCATACACATTCCAAATTCCTTTTCCATTATCTTTGAAGAATAATTTTCAATATTCTTATTAGTTGGAAAAAATAACATCATCTTTGTATATCTTACCTAATAAATTATTAGAACAAATAGTTTTCTTAAAATTGGTTGGATATACTAATCCTTGGAAAATCCAATTTAAAACAAAAAATATCTCAATCTTTCATATCATGCATTGGGTTCTTGTTTATGAACACAAAGTGATTTGGTACATTTAAAAATAGAATTTTGATAATGATGGATTTAACAATGTGGGGGTTATTCAACATAAACATCCTAAAAAATAACCATATAAAAGAAATATTTGACATCCATATAATATAATTTAAATTCATATAATATTAATATGTTAATAGGATTCAAATGGATTCTAATCTTGTTATAAGGGAAAATGATTCATCATAATCAACAACTTATTCATGATTTTATCCCTTGGTTAGAAATCTAACATAGTTTATGGTTATAATATGATGATCATCCTATTTATTTCTAAATATCCTCTTACATCATGATAGTGGTTAATATGGTGTTCTTTCCACTAAAATTGAAACATCATTTTGTCCAATGTGTTTTGGTTCTTATTTCATGGAAAACATCCAAAACCCATATTCTAATGTTTCTTCAAAAGACATAGGTTCTAACAGAGATATAAAAGCAATGAATTCAACTAGGTTTCCAATATTTCTTATAGTTATTATGTACATGTCCTAGCCCTTTATAAATGTTTTTAAGGGATGGTTCTTTATGATTCTATACGATCTATGTAATACACATTCAGGTTCTTATTTTTTATGTTTATATTAATTTGACTAAATTTTATTAATTTTTTTTCAAACCATACATATGTGAATCAAATCCCATATTTCCAAAAGTGTCAGTATTATCATCTGTTTTATATTTATCTTTATTAATCGGTTCATCTTCTTTAAAATTCACATGAATAAATTTTTTTAACAATATTATTCATTTTCATTAAATACACTATATGATTTTATATCATTTAATATCATAAAAATATTCCTTCATTAGCTTTTGGATATAATTTTCTAAGGTAATTGTTATTATTCATGATATGTACCTTGAATCTAAATACGTTATTGTATTTACCTTAGGTTTTCTAATATTCCAAACTTCATATGCTGTATTTATAATAATTGATATTATCAAAAATCTATCCACATTATAACAAGCTATGCTTATTGCTTCTTCCCAGAAATATGTAGGAATACTATATTCAATCAACATTGTTCATTCCATTTCCTGAATTTTTCTATTTAACCATTCAATAATTATATACTATTGAGGTGTTCTTGGTGAAGATAAAGTGTTTTTCATATATATATTTGAGCAATATAAATCAAATTCCGTAATCCTAAATTATCCACCATGATCACTTCTTGGATGAATTTATTTAAAATATTTTTTATTTTAAACTATTTTTTAAAAGCTCTCAAAAATAGTGAACACATAAATTATGTGTATTAGAATATTAACCCATGTAATTATTAAAAATTAATAATCTAAAACATAAAAAATTAATTTATCATACAAACTTGATACCCTAGTCTTTCCAACCAAATACATTCAGATATCTTCTAATGGTTTAGATGTATCATTTTTTTATTATTTGAAAGATGATTTGTGTTGTTTCTGGATTTCTCATGCATCTCAATATTTATCATTTTCGAAATTAATACTCAGAAAATATGAAACTAATTGTTTTTCAGATAATTTGTGTAAAGAAAACATATATCAATATTAAAGCCTTTTATACAGGATCCATGACTCATCTTTCATAGATATTGAACAATTCACTTTTTAATTACACAATGAATTAATATCCAATTATAAACATTATTTTTTATTTATGCTCTAAATATTATAAATATATCTTTGAAAATAGTGTAGAAAATGATAGATAAATCAATATAAAATACATAATCTCAATTTTGAGAAATACATATTAGTTTTTTCTTTAACCCTTGTACATAAAGTGCTCATTTTATTGAGATAGACTTTAGATCTCTAACCATTACAACTCCAATAATCAGTCTTTTTTCATTATCACCAAATGTAACTAGAACTCAATCCATTTTATTCAATGTAAGTAAATTTGATAAGCCCCCACTCACATATATAGAGCTATCACTATTTATATATTATATCTGTTTTTATTCATATGGGATTTTCCAACATAATCAATTAAATATTTTATTTTTTTGGTAAAAATTATTTATTAGATCTAGTAGTTTCATCATGAAATGAAATTGGAATCGAAAACTACTTTATATTTAAATAATTCAAATCACTTCCTTTAGATATATTTTTTAAAATAAAATCTATATTAATACCATAAATGTTATGATTTCATTAGTGAAAATTGTTAGTGTATGGATATTTCATTCCACAGTAATAACAGTTATAATTTTTAGAAATGTGTATAAAATATTTTTTGTATAATTTTGATTTCTCACACTTTATTATTATTCTAATTTTTTCTATTTTAATTGCATTATTTCCAATAATCTCATTAATAATCGTTAATCTATTTTTAAAAACAATAGAAAAAAATTTATAAGATTCCAATTCATCCATTAATTATTTTATCCATTTTCATTATAAATATATTTTGGTGCAGATGTGTTGAATTTTGAAATTAGTTCTTGATGTTATTTTAGTATTGTGTTTTTTCACCAAAAGTAGAATTATGAATACTAATTAAAAATTTATGTTTCTTTATCAAATAATTATATTTATCAAAAAAATTTGTCTAAAAAGATACAAATTTATCATTTGAGAAATTATCAATATTAGAATCATGTGAGTAAAGTAATATTACATCATTTTCATCCTTGGACCTAAATAACATGTTAGTGTATTAATTTTTTTAGAACGTTGTCTATACCTGAATCTGTATATATATTGGAGTCATTGGATACACTTTACATAACATTCATAGATATTTTTACATTATACTAAAAAATATGTATTCTTCTGTTGTTACTTTTTTATTACTCTTCTTTTATCTTTCTATTATAGGTAGTCTAGTCTGATGTGACACAATGTTTTTTATTTTTTTAATTTAATTCTATAGGTTTTGTTTCATCCTTCACAAAATATTTTCTAAAGCATCTAATAATTTGAAAAAATTTAAGAATTTTATGACTAGGTATACTATTTATAATTCAGAATTCTAGGAGTCTAATGATTTTTTTCATTGACTTTATTTTAGGATTTTGAGATGTCACATTAAGTGAATTATTTTCCAAATTCCTAGAATTGTGATCTTAGGTATCATGTTTAATTTCAGCATTATGGATCATGAATTTTACAATGAGTTCTTTTATATATATATATATTCTTTACAGGTGTTGATTGTCAAATAACAGTAGATATACCTGCCATTTTGATGGAATTAATATAAGTACCTTTAGTGCATGGTCATATTTACTGATGGGATCTCTCAAAGTTGTAATATTTTTGAAAATATCTAGTACTGACCATAAATTTTTGTGATTCATCCACCATCAAACAATATAAAAGTGTCAAACATGAGATTTGCAGTACCATACATCATCTCTCTATTATTATCTATTCCATAAATATTAAATATAATATTTTTTCACATATCATAGGTTGTAGAGTAATGTGAGACTCATTTGAATTCATAGAGTCTAAGTACAATGTTAATATCATTCATTTTCTTTGATTTGATTTCATATTCAGCTTCTGCTATAGTATACCAATTATCAGGATTAAGAATAATTTCATAAAGAGAGTTGAAAATTGTATAAACTTTGAATCCCAACGTCTTTAGAAATATTATCATCCATAATTTCTAGCATACATAATTTTCAGAATGAATATATAGATCACATAACATATACAACCCTTCAATCAGATATGTGGATTATATGAATTTTTAATAGGCCATTTACTTTTGAGATTCATAGAGATTTAACAAACAATTTCACCTCCAATACATACTGTTTGGTTAGAGTAATATAATGATACGCATGATGGTGTGTTGAAGTATGTATTTAAAATAATTGTGTTAGATTCAAGATTTTAATTTCTTTGATATTCATATAGATATTTAGTGTTTAATATGATAATAAGAATGAGTAGATGATGATAAAAAAGGAAGAATAAATATAGTGGTTCGAGGAACAATGATCCATAGGTCGAATCCACCAATGCGCTCCCTATGATCATGGTAAATTTCACTCGAAAGGTCCTCTTTTTATAAGACATTAAAATCCATAACAGATTACAGGATGATCACTCATTTACAACAAGGAGAATCAGATCCTTATGAATATTTTTCAGGAGATTTTTTATCCATATACTAGTAAATTAATCTAATCATTCTTCATAAATGAGTACAAGATATTGAAACCACGATACATTAAAAGAGTTTTATTTGATGATGGTTTGGGTTTTAAAGAATAATTTTACTTGATTGAAATTATATTATATGTCTATTGTTCATTATAAATGAATGTATTCAACAATTAATATATGTAACATGATCCATGTTACAATTGGTCATTAAAATGAATATCAACAAAAAGAAGTATGAGCTTACAAAATTATATCTCCAATTTGAAGCTTCTTTTAAAATATAAAATAGTTCAATGATATTTACTACACAACTTTATACCATGTATTTAAAAATTTATAAAAAAGTATTTGTATCGAATTCGTAACATTAACTCTATTGAGAATACTCAGTTCATATATAATTCTCTGTGTGTAGTGGAAATATGAGAAAATAGTCTGATATATCACTGGTATTCTAATTGAATTTTTTCATGGAATTTCTTACAACACTAAATAATATGTTTTATTTTATCCATTAATTTTTTTTCTAAGAGTGAATGATAATGAGACTTTGAATAAGTCGGAGAATATATTTCAATGGATCATTTATTTATGTCTTCACCATTGTATAAATCTTTGATAAAATCATGTGTTTAAAATTATCATTGTTGAATAAAAAATGTTTGGTGGAATAGTGTTCGATAGGGATACATTTTCTATTCTAGAGTTATTTTTCTTAGCATGTGGTTCCTTTTTCTATTATAGGGTTTTTTTTGGCATATCATAGGTTTCCTTTTCACAACATAGGGTTCAATGTATTGTTCTTGAAGTATTCCATAATATTTACAGAAAGTACAAATTAATGGAATCATTTTTATAAGTATCTATAAATTAATCAAGATTTTTTTTAATCTATATAAAAATGTGAGGTTGATGATACATATACAAACTATTCATCATAGGGATTATAGACCATACACGCATTAATCGAACATGGTGTTCATTACTTATATTACCCATACTAACTTTGTGTATGAAAATTATTTCTAGGAATATTAGATTTCATTATGAACACTTTAATGAATATTCCTTATTAGGTAAAAACATATATATTATTCCAAAATATAATTAAGAATATTAATTTCTTGTAACCCACTTATGTTAATATCATCAGTATTACAAAAAAGAGTAATTTTTTGCATCAAAATCAATAATTTTTATAGAGTATTTATGATAAAATACATGTCCAACAAAAAATATTTTACCTCTCCGTATGCTTCTTTTAGATGGTTGAATTCATAATTAGAAAATATTTTTATTATAAATAATATAATAAAAAGCTTATTGTTTCAAAATTTTATGAATTATATAAATATACTATTGTTCTTTAAACCCATTCATTTTTCCTCCATGTTGTGTGTTAATGAATTATTAAATATGTAATTTTATAGAGGTGGTAGTCTGAACATACACAGTAAAAATGATTTCATTTTTCCTTATATAGGAGGAAGGTAGAAAATGGTTTATCATATTAGAGTCATAATATTTATAAAAATATCTTCTTTATTTATCATATAAATGTTCATAACTATTCATTAAATACATTCATAAAAACGAAACCATGAAATCCATTGAGGTGGTAATATTTATGTTCACATAGGATACAATTTTGAGTTTAGAATGGATGCATGGGGGATGTGTAATTTTTTTACCATGAATATAATATCACTTAGATATGAAAATGTCACATTTGTTATTATATTATTATGGTTTTAATGGTTTGGGTGGACTTGAGACATTTTATATTTAAGACGAGATTCAGAAAATTTTAATTGACATATAGAAGATGTAAAATTTGATGGGTTTAGGAGTATAAAATTGTATAAGTTTTCATTCAAGTTAGATTATGGGATCTCCTTTTGTAAGATAATAAAGACACCCTTTTGTTTGGATTGAACGGTTTTTGATATCTAAGAATAAAATTTCAAGAGTGTTTTATGTGATAGGTGATGGAATATTGATGAAACATGTAGGTATGTCTTTATTACCAAAAAATTCGTCCACAAGGGTCTTTGTGAAGTAAACATAGTAAAATTTTATCCAATTCATGTTAATGTTTTTTACAATTATAAAGAAATATGTATAATTAACCATGGTAATTTTTTATTGAAGTATTATAATAAAACATACTACTTCATTCTGAATTGTTGAATTTGAATTTGAAATCATTTTCTTCTAGTTTAATATCAAAATATTAATGAAATAAATTTATATTAAAACATATGATATGTAGAAAATATGTTTTTAGAATTTTATATTTTATCCATTAATTTAATTTTATTATTTTTAATCAATCATAAATTAAATGTATACTAACATATTAATTTCTATGATCAAGAATTAAATTATATTAATTCATTAAAATAGAGTAAATTATTATTATTAGTTAAAAACTACACAACTCAATAAAATTAGTTTTTTAAACTAACCATTTTTCTTTTACTATTTCAATTATTATTCAAACTCATTAAGTAATTAATATTCTTAAAAACTAAATTTATAATTTTACATATTTAGAATATGGTAATATTCAATATAGAAATGATATATTGTAGTTAAATGTCTATAATAGATGAAAATAATTTTAATATCTACACGCATAATGAAAAATAATGAAATTTTTAGTAAAATGCATTTATAAAAAATGTAATCTTATTATATGTTTATGTGGAAAATTTTATTTTTATAAAAATATTTTTATTTTAAATATATCATCCGACATCATTATAGGTGGTGAATTCTAGAGGGAATTTGAATATTCCATATTGTGGTTATCGATCATTAATTGGATCTTTATATAGGAATCTGAGCATTGTGAAATCCCTAAATGAAGATTTTGGATAGGTTTTGAGGCCCAAATAATGTATTACATTTTTGGGGGTATATCAATGTAGGGTTGGGAAACCAGTGGCCAAAAATTATTATTATTTTCAATAAACATCATGATAGATAGGATCACATCAAGAATGATGTAAACATGAGGATCCATGGTATTTTCAAAGTGAATTGAATGCATTGAACCATAGTTCACAATATTAATGAGAATTTATATTAGGAGAAACCCTATAAGGGGAATTTTTTATGAAATGGACCAATATTTCATGTCCGAAGTGTTTTCATGGGTGGTTTTTTCAAATGATCACACTGATATTTTAGTATATTTTCTCTTTTCATTGACGGTGTAATTGAAATTTGGGGAGGTCAATTTTTCAAACTACTACCCTTACTCCTCCTCTATATCAAGACCCATTGAAGATGGGTTGGGTTTTAGTGTTATTATTTAATATATCTACAGAGAAATGCCTATTTTTTCTATATATATATTTTACCCCTATTTCATTATTTTACATTCAATTATGTTTAGGTTTTGGGGTTGAATCCACCAAAACAAATTGGATTCAACTAGTTTCGATGGGTCTTAATCATCGATTGTGCATAAAAATAATAATATGAATTCTACATTCCATATAATTTCATTTTAATTATATTACATACCCATATGAATTTATAACTTTTTTTGAATTAAATTATTATATTTGGTGATTACTCAGATGTATTGTGATATAGATTGGAACTACGATAATGTAGATGATGTTTCGTATACCATATATGAAGAATTTACCACTATATTAGGGTTAAAGGAACATCAATTGAGTATTTATGCTATTATTTAATATTTTAATTAATTCTTAAAATTATACTAACTTGATATAATTAATTATTTATATTTTATTGCATGTGATGGGTGCCCAAAAGCATGTAAAATAATCACGGGGAATAGATTAAGAACAGTAGATATTTGTAAGGGGTTATTTCTGGTATTGCAGTCGCTGCCTCCATTGTTGAAATTTCATATGCATGTGTGTTTTTTTTCATTCTTTCATATCTTCTCGGATTCAGAAATAGGGTTTTGGGATTAAGGGTTCCATTAGTAAATGAGGATATGTTTTCAAGGACTTATATTCATGGAATGTGTGGAAAGAAGTATTTATCTATGTGGATATCACCTAAAATTTTTGTTGCCACATGGAAAATGTTTCATGTGATTTGATGAGAGACCATTTGTTGGTCTCAAGAATACAATATTGACATGGAATAGACTATTTTTCATTCCTAGGGTTGGTGGGTATGTATTAATGACATTGTGTGGACTGTTGATATATGAAACATTCAAAAAATTTACTAGTGATGAGGAGATCCACCTTGAATATTTCAGGTAGTATTTTCATTATACATAGTTGGAAGTGTCCTTCATGACTTGAAATTTGTATCTAATAGTGGTTCTCCACATATTATATGCTAATTGGTCTCATGTAATGGATGTGATATTAGACCCTATCATGGATGGTGTGGTTTTACTCTGAGTATAATGAAAACGTTATATGGTTCTTTGGGATTTGAATTTTAATCCTCTTAATGTGTCTAGTTTTTTGATGAGCTTATAATATGTTTGTAAATAAATGTGTTACAGAATTCAATCGAGATTGTTGAAAAGACACCACAATGGGTCTATAAGAAACTATTGGATTCCTTTAAATGGGATCTTTGATGTGTTACAACCAGTGATAGTTTTATATCTGATGATCTAGTGTTATTTATGACTGTAAATATTAATTTTGTAAATGGTACATTTGATAGGTGATGAACTAAATAATAGGATTATAGACCTCAAGGCATAGCCTTTTCATGAGTGATATGGTTTTTGTGGGATGTTCGTGAGAGATATGGAAATATTTTTTTTGAAAGAATATGGGTCATCTATTTTTGAAATGGTATACAATATTTATACTTCACATTCCATGAATGAGATAGAATTGTTTGAATAAGGATGGTTATACATAAGCAAGATAATTGAACTAAGAAATATGGTCTATCCATGAGTTATATGGATATACCTATGGAATTGGTATTAGACCACCATGTATAGGATATTGTATAAGATGTGATGAAATATAAGATTTCATTATAGGATTTCATAAATGAGATGATACCCTGTATTTGGTGTGCTATATGACTGGACCACAAGACCTCTATGGGTCAGATTGTGAGATGAATGAAATGATATGATAGAATATATTTATGGATCCGACAATAAGTAACATGGAGGGGGAAAATACTTATACAATTCCACTTTTCAAAGAGAGGGTCGATCAGGGTGCTTCAACTATGAACCTAATATAAGGAATTATTATTCAGGATATGAGAAACCCCCAAACATGATTTATTTGGTATAAGATGATATATGTTATAGAAGAATAATTCATTCATGAATGGTGTTGTTGTACCTATAGTCATGTATCGTGGTGCCCAATTTAAAACACTATGTCCTCAATACCATATTTATCTCATCAATAGTGGAAGCCTAGTTGGTGAATTATATCTCATCGAGAATATTTATATATTCATTTATTAGTCAGGTATACACACCAATGGGAACTCTAGTGTGGATATAGAACACATTTTCACATTATGTTCATAGAGTGGGATGTGTTATGCATTATGATAAGGTAGAATGAAGGTGTATGGAGATTAGGATGTTATTCAGGTAGATTATTTGGACCAATACTATACATTTTCAATTTTTTGGTCCATACTCATGGAATCTAGTAAAAGTTTCTATTGTATATATCATATATGATATTGGATTTTATTATTATTTATATTTACTTTAATGTAAATTTTTATATCAACTTTCATTTTTATTTTTAATATTGATAAATTGTATCCCTGATTTATGATTTTCACTAATTATCAAATCATAATTCTTTGACATATGAGTAGTTTTAATTTCGTCAATGTGGCATCATTGGCATACGTATTGCTGACTGGTTGAGGGATAGGGAATTAAAAGGTGGTATCAGAGCATTTCATTGTTTTATGATTTCATGAAATTTTAGATATGTAGACTATATTTTTTGTTCTTCTATTTTAAAAACATAACATAGTAATTAAAATTTAATTATTTTCAAAAAACACTATCATTATTTAATAATACATTAATATTAAGAATATATGGATTTTCACAAGGTGATTTTTTTCAAATAAATTCCCAAGGATGTTATCCAACATTGTAGAATTGTAAAATAAATTTATCTTATGATAGTTAAGACGAATTGTTATCAATATAATAGAATTCAGTGTCTGATAATGTGTTTTTTAACAATAATGATCTTTGTTAATAGAGTTGTCTTATGAGAAAAGAAGAAAATTTTATGAATTAAATAATATTATATTTATAAAAAAATGAAATCCTATAATTCTAAATTAGATGAATTATTTGAAATTTATTTTATCTATCATGAATTTCATATTAAAAAATATTATCTTAATAAATGATTTTTTATATGTCATGAATAATATATTACATGTTATGATTTTTCTCATAATGAATTTGTGTAACATACAATGATATAATTATCATAAAGAAATGTGAATGCATATTATTTTCTTATAAAGACTGATTTATCTTATATAAATAGTGTTTGTTTACAAAGGATTGATAGTTTTTACAATGATAGTGTGAATTTCAGATATAAATTATACAATGGAAATATATATTGAAAAATAAATATATGATTTTATTTGTACTAGATATGAATTTTCTTAAATAAGAAGTGGACAATTTTGATAAATCAAAATTTTCAGATGACGAAATATTTGATGATGACATAATCGGAAAATCATTCCATCTCTATTCACTATTTTTTTTGAAATATAATGACACACACGTACTGATTGTGTATCTCATTTGATAATAAAATTATATTTTCCTCATTTTATGTTTTTAGAAAGTGCTCTTAGTTCAATGAAATATATTTAATATGAAAAGTTGAAATCCAAGTGTGAATAAAAGTGATTTAATAAGTATATAAATTATATATGGAGTAAATGAATCTCTTATGAAGGTATAAACAATATATAGGATAATAAAAGTCTAGATTTTATTTTTGATCAATTATATTTTATATCTGTGGTTGTGATTATAATACTATCATTTTCAATAAAATAACAAAAATATATTTATTTTTATTTTATTCATCTTATCTATCTGTTTCTTATTGATTTGTATGTTTTAATTTTCCACAATATACAACCCTTTAATCATTTGGTATACTTTATTCTTACATTTTTCTAAAATTGTATTTTTTAGTATGCTATGATCATAAATAAGTCTTGTAAATGGATATCCTAATTGACATTTCACTACCCATTTGTAAAAAATGACAAATAATTTCACTATTATGTTAGCCCAATTAAAAATGATGGTATATTTGAGATCCGCAAAAATCATGGAGTTGAGTACGAGTGGAGTGGACTTAGGGATATTTATTCCAAGAAGTACATTAAATACCATGTTATCTATATTTCTCTATCCATTTTTCATATATTTATTATTTTTTATAATTTTTTTATTATTTTAAATTTCTTAAGAGAGAATTGTTTTTTTGGAAGAAAATATCTTGGAATTAATCCCCCCCCTTTGGTGTCATTGTAAACTATTTTTAACCAAAAATTGTATCAATGGTTCTGAATCATATCTCATCCACTATAAAAGGTGTGTGTCTTAAGAATAATCTTCAAATAGATTCAATGGTTAATAATTAATAAAGACTATATATTATAAAGGAACATAATTTATCATTTAAAATATGATATATTGGAATTCTTAAATGACTATCTATCTAAATAATATTAGTATTAAATAATATCAAGAAGCATTTAAGCCCTATTAAATCAAAATAACAAAGACATAGAAATGCGATTCTACTGTATGATCTATCTAGGATTTAAAATCAAAATCTATGATTTATATCATATGTGAACGTGATGATGAAGAGATTAATTGAGATTCTCAATGTGATGAAACCTATGATATGTAAATACCATATGAGTATCTTGTTAAGGAACCAAATATGTTTTAGATAAAAATAATAATAAATTAGTTAGGAATAATATTAATAGTGTTATGAGAAATCATAACTCCAATTAATGGAAGATTTCATGATATTGAATAATATGTTCCTATTATAGTAACTATGATTACAAAATCATAATATTCACTAAAAATTATATTAGATTTACAATTAAAAAAGAGTCTAACATTACCGTTCACACTGAAATCTACATTTTTGAAAAACATAAAAATTAAATAAATTTTTATTAATCTAATTATTTATAATTATGAGGTGGATACTGAAACTAGATTTTATAAAATATTTAATACGGAAAATTATTCTATAAAAGAATCTAAATTAATGTATGAGAAGAAGAACAAAGAAGAATAATTTTAATCATCATCGGATGAAGTGAATTCATAAAATTCATCATAAAATGACAAGTTCAATAAATATTCCATGAATATTAAAAATTTATTCAACCAAAAGTGATGAATAGTAAATTCCTATAACATGTAAAAAACCCAATATTCATATAATAAGGATTTCATGATCAATGATTATAAGAAACATTGACTAATAAAACCCTGTTACCCTCAATTAAAATATAAAAAAATTATGAGAATAACCACATAAAAATGGTTATCTATTAGAATAAATCCACAAAATCTATAAATGATATTTTGTGTGACTCTTTTCACTCCATTAATGAATCTTGTTACAATTTTAATATAGATATTTATATTAAGAAGAATAATATTTTCATTATGTGAGAAACTAATGAGGTCCATTCTCCATATCAATCTTATTCTATATATAACCATGAAAAAATTCCTTATAATATGTAAAACGAGTATTGTTCTATTTTAGAAAACCATATTGACCCTCTGAATAAAATGAACAAGACATTAAATAATAAATATTACATGACATTTAATGAACAATAATTTTTAAACAATATATTTTGGACATAAAAGTTGTACTACTAGAATATCTTTTTATTCTGTTGCACATGATAGAAAAATTTAATAATCAGAGGGTGAATTTAATAATTCTAAAGATGATAATAATAATTTTAATAATTTAATGGATTATTAAAATAACATTTTTTGAAAAAATATTTCTTATAAATAAAACTATTACACTAGAAGTAAGTAATAAACACAAAAGTTTTATTAAATATAATTTATATATAGTTCTTAAAATAATTTTATTCCAAATATCACCTTCTTTTAAAGTGGAAAAATTAGTTATTTCAGAAGTGATTGTTTTTTACGAAATCCTGCGGTTTATGGAATAAAAAAGGATTTTATTTCTAAAAGTTATCTGATTCCATTTTTAATTCATAAAAATATAAAACAGTTAGGATTTTCAAATCATTTAAAGGTGACACTACTGTACCCAAGTTCATTGGGTACAGAGATATCTTATCACATAATTCAATATTTATGGGGGCAATCAATATCAACAATAATAATTTTTTTATAGATCGGTTCTATTAAAGACATATGAATATATATTTTTCAAAAATTCACTCAGTATCTATGATGAAAATAGGACTTTCCACACATTATAAGAATTAGAAAGGGAATATTGTTGGTATAGGAACTACCATAAATATTCAATAAATAATCAAACAAATATATCATTAAATTTTTAAAGATTAAATAATAACTAAATAATTATTTATCAAATGTTATGATGGATATCTATTTTCAGTTACTAAATGTGTTGCTTTTTCTGTTAAAGTTAAATCTCTTAAGAATTAAGAACCATTCACTAAAAATATATATACTCGAAATATCAATTATTTTTTATAGATAAATAATAAACAATTTTAGTGATAATATAAATGAATCCTAGATTGTGATTATGAAAATTTTGAATTGAAATGTATATTCCCTGACAATATTTTAAAAATGTAACAAGATTTGTGATTTTCAAAACATTATATTTTATAAGAAAAGAAAATACCATCCCTAACAAATGGGAAATATATATATATATATATATTAAACTAGTAATAGATTTTAATAATTTTTGGAAATTAGAACATTACATATTTATCTGTATGGAACTTCAATAATTGAAAACAAAGGTGGTAAATAGTTTTTCTATATTTTGGTTGATGATTTTTCTAGATATACATGGGTCTGTTTATTGAAACTCAAACAAGGATATGTTAAAATATTTGAAATTTTTTGTAAACATGTAAAAAATTTAATTTCATTAAAAAAATTTACTTCAATATTATACCATTGTATAGAATTTTTGAATCAAGAATTTAAATTTTTTTTCTCAAAATATGGCATCAAACATACATTTTCTTGAATAAAACACCTAAAAACAATATTGTCATTGAAATATGAAATAAACAATTTCCAAAAATTGAATAAAATGAGGACACATAATTCCCACTCACTACTATGTTGAACCTATAAACATATCATTTTATTCCATTTATAGTGTTCTAATAATGAATATATTAAAGAAAAAACCATATGTTCTAAAAAATAATAGAAACCCAAAGTTTATATAAATTAATTTATTTGGATTAAAATAATATATCTTAAAAAACATCTACAATCATGGTGTTTTTATATAAATTTTTTTGGAGGATTCCCCAAAATTTATTCTAATACTTCTATAACATATATTATTTTTCATAACAATTCAATGTCAAGACCGATGATTTCGCATCATTTAAAATACAAAAAAATTGTAAAATTTGTGTTCAATGTACAAAAAACATATAAGCAAACAAACTACTAATAATAAAGTATTAAAATATATATAATAATAAATAAATTCTAAACCAATAAGTTTTATTATATTTAGTTGATAGATAATTAGTATGAGTCAATGTTGAAAGGGTTATTTTCAATAAAATCCATTTTCAATATTTTATATATTCTAAACTAAAAATATCAATATATAATTCTAATAATTTACATTATTCAAATTAAAATTAACTTCTACATTAATCAAAAATATTATCTTAAGAATCATTTTTGGGATTTTCCTAAAATTATAAACTTTCATGTGAATAAATAAAATAACAATTTAATTTAAGTCATCACTTTTATGAATTTATTATATTACATGAAATATATTCATTATTTTTAATATATTTCAATTTAATTTATTATTATAAATTATAATAAATCATTTTAAAATACTAATTTGAATTAAAAAACACATGCTCAAAAGATTTTAAAAAAACATTGTGCATCGCTTAAATTATACCTTTTAGTCTGGAAATTTTTCTACTTATTTATAACATGATAAAACAATGTTTTTTTCCATTATATTTTAATAAATAATATTTTATTGATATTAAATATTCAAAATTCAATTTCATTAATGTAACTAAAAAAATCCTAATAATAATTTTTTTTACTAAGAATATTTAATTTTACAAAAAAGAAATGTTTTTACAAGATATAGAAACCTATGTTAAATTTATTGTTTCATATATATAATGATATATTTTATAAAATTAATATTATATTTTAAAAAATTATTTTTTTATTATTTATTATGAACAATTAATTTTTTTTGTTTAAAAGTTTTTTATTAGGATTTATGCTAGATAATAATATTAACGCCAAACAATTGTTTTTAAATTTTTATTTTATTAATGTAAATGAATTTATATCAAATTAATTTTATTATAATCCTATAATAAATGAATATAATTTGATATATAAACAAATAATCATATATAATAACAATATTTTAATAATTATTCAATACCATATATGATTGTGTATCTACGATAGTCAAAATTTCATTTTATAATAAAACAATTTTTCGACACATTTTATGTTTTTATTTAATATTTAATCTCTTAATAGGTAGATATTTAATTTTATTAAATGTATTTACAATATATAACCATAACATTATAAACTTATAGAGGTTATATTATATCTTTAAAAATTTATAAATTCAAATAGTTAATAACTAATGACATTGTTTATATATAAAGGATTACAATGTAAAAAAAATTGTTTTAAAAACACTATATCATGTTTCAATAATTTTTGAAAAAAATCATTGGGACATGATCCACAAAAACATATCCCACACTCCATTTTCCCCCATTAACCATTTAATTTCTACGTGGCATTATTGAAATACAATTTTTTTTGAAAAGTGACCTTATCTCCTCTTGTAAAAGGGGGTCACTTACATCTATTTAATAATATAACTCTTTTTTGAATTACTCCTTTAATATCTGCACTTTTACTCTCCTATGAATCATATCATGAAAAAACATGCTGATGTTCAATAATATTATTCATAATCCCTTCAATTTCAAGGGGACTACATAGTTAATATCATGTCTCCGCTGTATTTATTATATGCTTATTTATCTTCTTTAATTAATCATAATCTCCCAATTATAATATAACCATTATAATATTATACATTTTTTTATCATTTTTATAATTATAAATTATTTTATTAATGGTACTCATGTTATTTGTTAATTTACATCTCCATTGAAATTTAGAACAACATTCCTAGTGCATTATGCCGAAATATACGACCATTAATTAAATTAATTTTCTTCATTATCATTATTAAGGGATTGAATTAATGGTGGTAATTATTAACAAATGTGATATATCAAATGTAATTTGATTTTTAAATATTATTTTTAATAACCACCTTCTCCCGTACTCAGTCATTTATGAATGGGAATGCTAGGAATGTATAGGTGAGTCCTACCACCTCCATGATGAAATGATATTCATGTTTTTTATTTTTCCCTTATTTATAAAAAAATATTAAAAAATATTTAATAATAAAAAACATTTTAAAAATATTATTAATCTTTTACTTTAACGATATTATTAAAAAAAACACAAACTTAACCAAACTCGACAACTAAATTAAAGATATTTCATGTGTATTTCAATTTGACCCATAATGTGAGAAATGGTTTATAATTAAATCATGCACGTTTGAGTAAACATGAAAAAATATGTTTTAAAATATATAATAAAAAACATGATTAGAATATTGTATAATGAATATTATAATACTTTTTAAATTATAAAGAATGTAAAATTATCATTTACTAATATTTTTGAAATATATGTCATCAGTTATATTTTCAAATAAATTTTTTTTCACATAGTATCAAATGATTCGTAATGATATTTGAATTAGTATTTCTTAAATTGTAATTAAATTTAAAAACACTAAAATCTAATAATAAACTATAAATAATCCATATACATATGATAAATAATGATAATAAAGATGATAAAGCAATAATATTTATGAATATGGTTATGAAATGGGATATCAAGATATTTTTATTTTTTATATTGAAGTATGAAATTTCATTATTTGTAAAATAAAACAATGTAAGGATTTGAAGAATATAGTTTCCTCTCATTGAGTAACACTGGTTATTCTTAAACCCTATTTATCTATGATTTATTGTATTATCCTTTTACTATATGTCATTTAATATTAACATTCATTTATAATAATAATAAATTTTTTCATATATTTTTTTCCAATATACCATTAATTAAAATAATGTTCTATTCATATAGGGTTTTCATCTCAACTTTTCTTCATTGAAATGTGTTTTAATGTTATAAACCAATTTCTTATTTTGATTGTTTAAATGCTATGCTAGAATGTATTTCAATATAGTATATGACTTAACTAATAAGATTTACAGAATGATATGATTTACAATCTTCAAATTACTTTTGATTCTAAAATTACTGATGTTGTAAGGGATTAACACGACTCTATTATATTTCTTAGGTCATAATTACACTAATTATCATCTTATCCAACAAGATTCATTTATTATCACTTATAATGTGTTTTGGATGTTTTTACACAATGTTTTATGGTTAAATCATGATTCATCCCAATTTCATCGTCAGAGATTATAGTGTTTCATTAATATTATTTTATGTTAAGAATATTTCTCATTTATTTAAAAAACATTATTCAATATCCATGTTATTACTTCCTGAAATTTTAAGCTTTTCCTTCTTTTCAAGAGAAATTTATTTTTATCTCTAATTATCCATTAATTATTTGAAATTCATTTTAAATAAATATTTTTATAATTATTTTTAGCGATGTGGGGTTTGAAAAATTTTCTTTTAAAATGATCTATAAAATTATATTCTTTAAAAATAAATGGGTTTATCATCCACTCCATTTTTTTACTAATAATTTTTTTTTCATTTTTAATGTTCAATTAATGGTCATTAATTTTTAATGGTAAACTATTTTGATGTATTTGAAATTACCCTTTTTGATATATTTATAAATTTTTCATGTTATTATTATTAATGATTACATTAATAAATAAATGTTTTCATTCTATGTTCATAACTAGTTTTTAAAACAATATTTCATTTTACCTGTAGTTTATTTGGAACATTAAATGATTAGGTTTTTAATATTTATTATTTCTACCGTTTAAAAAAATATATTTTGAATTTAATTTAGAATAAAAATTTTTTAACAATATTTCAAAAGTATCTATGTAATGATTTTTATTTTAACATAATATTTTTATCCCTGGTTTTTCTCCAATGAAGTGTTTTTTTGAACATATTTTATATGTTAATATATTATGAATATTTTTTGAAATTATAATTTTATATAATTTTATCTTTATAATAGGTGATAATTTTGTCAAACATGAATTATTTCTATGGGTTATTTATATTAGGACGATGATTAATTTAAGAAGCACACATGTGCATTGAAGGTGGATGAACATGTAGTTTATTTCCATCGAATGAATTTTTTATGATAATATACAATGAGATACTAAAGAATATATATAATGGGTATATTGACATAGTCTTGGAAATGATGTGTTTAACAATATATTTAGGTACAAAAATAATAGGTTTGTTCATATAATCATGGTCATAATGAGTTCTCTCATACTTGTATTCCTATGATCATGGCTATTCCTCATTATCAGTTTTTTCATGTTAAAGATAATTTTTATGTTATTCATATTATTTTGAAAAAAATTAACGATTCATTACATTTCGATTGTATTTCTTATAAAGATGATTGTGATTTATTATTAATGTATTTTTCAATTTTATATCATTATATAATGTTACATCATTCTTGACATGTGTTTTGAGTCAGGCCATATATTTTGGTCTTCCTTAATTAAATTTCAATGACATTATGTCAAAATAACATGTTTTATGATTATCATATAAGGTATTTAGATCATTTATTATTATATTTATTTCTTCATTGTGATTCCCTTCAGGTTATGATATTTTATTCCCTTACTGATCATATATGATCAACCCTTTCTTATTTATTCAAATTAAAAATCTATAAAGTTGAATGTACCTTGTAATATGTTTATGATTTGATATATGATATTAATTGTTGATAGATGTCCAAAAGAGTCATAAAATTAGGTTCGTTGGAAATAAATTTTGATGACACATAACCTTTTGGCCACTAGGTTATGAAACTTCTTTATTGATGTAATGTTTAATTCATGATATTGATGCATTATTACAGTCATGTATATCATAGTTCAATACAGTTGGTATTAGAAAAATGATATATTATTCATCTCATATGTATTGTTATTTTTGTGATTATTTTTGATACATTTGGTAATAATTTTATAATGTATTCTCATGAAATATTAGAGTTGATTCTATGTTTTTGATGATATCCTATAATACATTTAATGTCTTCAATAGATGGTTATATATAAAAATAAATAGCAATATTCATACTAATTGTGTTTTGAGGCCTTCTACTAGATTTGTGATTCAATAATAACAATAAAGAGGGTGTATTCAGTATTAACTTGGATCATCACATGGTGCACGATATAAAAGAATAAATACACTCCTAAGAAGGAACTCCCTAGTTATATTATTATTTTTTGATCATATATTATTTTCAACCACTATAATAGGATTTATTTACTCCTTAAGGAGATGAAAATATGATAAACCATACTAAAGTACCCTAGAAAAAACTAATATTTATATTGGTTTAACTAATGTAATAATTTGTCAATATGGAAATTAAAGAGAATAATACATTGGAATACTGAATTAATTTTTTCACTATGATAATTTTCTAATATTGTCATGATTTTTGATTAATTTATACACTATTGGTTATAGTAATGGATGAAAAAATAATGAACCATTATTAAGAGAGGAAACATAGGGATTACCTCAATGAAAACCTCATTGGGACTAGAGATGAACTATGCAACAATAAGATTATGTCAAACAAGCTAGCATGAATATGATTAACAATTGGAATATAGTAGCTATCAAAATCACAAAAAAATTATAATGATAAAGTATCATGATAGGAACATTGATTAATATTATAAATGAAAAAATGTTAAATTTATAATATTTAAAAAAATTGGAAAATCATTAAAGGAATGCACTTAAGGGGACAAGGTAAAGCATTATTTGATGAAATATAGGCCATTATACCCCTAAAATGATGAGGGAAAATAAAAATATCAATAAAAATGATGGAAGTAGATAAAACACATCCTCGGAAAGAATTAAAAATTAAATTTATTATGTTTATAAATCTCCAGATATATCTAATCAAAATCCCAAATCTATGTACTACTGGGGAATGAAGGAATCCAAATCCTCTTTTACACATGGATCAAGGAAATACCAATATAAGGACTATCAATGAAGAGTAAATTTGTAATTAGTTTTCCCGTACCGCTACCCTAAATTATTTGTTATATTCTAGTTCAATCAAAACATTTGTATCTATGTTTCTCTATAAGAATGACATGTTATCACCTTTATTAATTTTTACCTTAATGAAAACATTTATTGGAATGATAATTATGTTTGGGTAAATAAACTTTTTGAAAATCGTAATATCCCTATATGATAACAATTAGCTCGGGATTAAAATATAATTGTTATATTCAAATATAGAACAAACTAATTTATAAAATATGGTCAAAACAAATTTTAAATAAAATTTTACCATCTATTTCAGAAATAACAACTATAAATTTTCTATTAAGAAAACTTAATCATTTGTATATTATTTAATACCTTGTTTTGATAAAAATAACCTTGTAATTGTGAGAGAAATTAATTTCTTTATTCTATCACAATGATATTTTTTATAATATACCATTATAAAATATCATGAAGAATATAAAACTTTATCCCAGCATTATATATTCATGTCAGTAATTGAAATTAAATTTTATGGATGATATGTGTTTAAGGTGGAGAATGCAATGATACTAGATTTCAGATCCTTTAATGTATATACTATTAAATTAAACATATATCACAAACTACACACAATCAAAAAAAATATTTCAAATAATTTATTAATAATGTAATAATAGAACAAAAATGGTAAACCAATAATATTTATTACCATTACAAGGAATGTAATTAATATCAATTAATATAGAAATGTTATTTACAATAAAATTCAGTTTCATTATCTAGTATTTTTTAATTAATTGTTTTATTTACACATGTTATTATACAAATTGGGTAAATAGTAATAAATTTTCAATTCCATAATATAGTATTATTCGAAGATGCATTTATGATATTTTTCTAAAATAAATGATTTTTAATTGAATAGTGAATATACCAACTCTTTTAATGTCACCAATATTATGAAATAATTTTGTTATATTATTATAATGATTGTTTTTGGAATCTCTTTTCATTTAAAATAATATATTTTAAAATAATTTTATTGTGTTATATGTTATTCTGTAAAAATTTATTTTCCGACTCATAAAAATTTTATTGTATATTTTGATTCTTATGTTTGTGATAATAAATATAATATTATTTAATTTATCCAATTTCATTTTGTGGTATATAATTTTTATTTTAAGATTCATTCTAGTTACAATGGAAATGGTGAAAATTTATTTTACAAATACAGATTTATTAATATCAGGGAATTTCTGTCAATTAAACTAAATTTAAATTCAATAAAAAAATCAATATAAATTATTTTACATAAAAAAATAAATATTTTAATAATATATAAAATTTTAATAGGTACCACATAATATTAAGAATATATAATGGTCACGCATTCAATTTTCACCTAAAATTTGTTTTCATACACATTTTATGTTTTAATTTAATAATAATATTTATATAAATAAAAATTTATTTGGATTTAATTAATGTTAAATGTATTTAAATTTCACAAAAATTTGGTTATATATGTAGTTAATATGTTTTTTAAAACCTAAATTCGGTGTGATAAGAATTATTAAAGTATTTTGAATGTATAATTGTAAAATGTAAAAATGTATTAGTAAAAAACAATTTATCATCGTACAAATATTTTTTGAAACACCTAGTTGATCATTGATTGACCAATTTATAGTTGAATATCAAATTTATAATATTTTAAACATTTAACATTGATTTTATTTTGGGAATTTTTAAATTATAAATGGTGTTCCCAATGTGTCTTTTCTCTCTCAAATCAAAGGGTGTCACTTACACCCATTCAAAAAATAGAACTATCCTTATAATTACTCATTAATACACATCCATATTCCCTACCTAAAACATTATCCCATAAAACTTATCCTATATTCAAACATAGTTATCTCCATCACAGGGACTTCCAAGGAAAAATCATATTTCGAATGTGAAATTTATTACATTCATTTTCTTTTATTATTAATATTACTTAACAAAATATGTTATCACTAAGATTGAAATTACTATCATTATTATGATACATTTTTTTAATAATTTGAAAACCAGTAATTATTCATTTCCATACACTATGAATAAAAAAAGATATTATTGGTTCCTTAATCTGACTACCACCTCCACAAAGAGATCCCTATATTCTTCATTACCTCAGTTCATGTATTGTGTAAAAGGTGGTAGTGATGAATAAATAAGATATTTATAAAATAATTATTGTTGTTAAATTCCGATTTAATTTCCACCTTCACCCACTTTTATGCGTTGAAATATAGAAATTAAAATTTTTGGTATGTGTGGACAACCACCTCCATATTGAAATGATTTTTTATAGTTTCTCTATATTTATCCAAAAATAATTAATCATGTTTATATATAATAAAATAATAAATATAATGTTATTTTTAATAAATTATTGTGATATTTTGTGAAAATAATAACCCCCTTAACCATGGACTCTAGTCTAGTTAAAGGGTGTTAACGTTTCAGTATATTTAAAAGCATACATGATAAATTGAATAATTTATGAATATGTATACTATGGTAACATGATTTATAACATAAATAAATTATATTAATAAAATAATAATTAGTATATGGTTATGAAAATATTATAATTTGTATTTAACATAATATTAAGGAAACATTTTCATTCCATTAAATCCCTAAAACAATATATTATTTATTTAATTCTCATATAATATAAAAATATAGTATATGTAGTGGAATAAGAAAATTAATAATCAATATAAAATGTAGATAAAATAATATTAAATGAAATATTTATAATTAAATTAATTTAAATTGATGAGTAGTGATATAGAATTTATTAAATAGTCACAATGTTGTCAAATATATAAACACATAATGGTTAAAATATGCTACAACCATTTAATATATTATTGTAATAATATACAATAATGATTTGAAAAATTTAATATATATATTTATAGATCCTAAAAAGTGTATGAATTTATCTACTATTGTTTTATTGGATATAATAGTGTCTTCCCCCAAGCATAGAAACAAGGTATGTTGTCAAATTTACAATTTTTATTACAAATTTAATTTATATGGATTTAATTGTTTTCCCCACTAATGCATTTCTATATAATCATTACTTAAAATATTGAAATATTCAAAACAGTTTTCCACCTAAACATATTTTCACCAAGTAATTTATTAATGTTGTGATCCAATATCATTTTTATGTCGTGTATAAACTACCCATCATTTTTTATAAAAACAATTGATTTAACTCATGGTATTTACATATCCATAAAAAAATTTCTTCTAATGTATTTTTATGAAAAAATGTATACAATTGTTATGGGTTATCATGACTCAACTCTCTTCCATGGGTCAAAATCACACTTCATTATACACTATATTTTGTGGTTATTCTATAATATCTTATAACGATTTTCTGATATATTTATACCTTCTATTATTTGTTAATAATATTACAATCCAATTTTTCTTTCTAAATTATTCTAAAAATTTATTAAAATTCATTTATGTCAGAAATAATTCCCATTTATTTTAATTAAATTTTCCTGTATATCGATGGATTTTTATCCCTCTAATGTTTTATTTTATGTAATAGAAATAAAATATTTAATCAATATTTTTTATTATATTCCATTTAGTTTATTTAAAATTTAATCCTCTTTTACCTTTTTAACAACCTCAGTTTTCAAAATGGTTATTTCGAAATGATCCAAATATTTTTTATCATTTCCAAATGTAATCGTATACTATCCAATACATATTTTCATTTGAGAACACTTATTCATTTTTCATGTTATAATTACTAAAGGTAATTATTTAAAATATATGTGTTTCAATGTATTTTAAAATTCACTTTCTAAAATATTACATATTTGTAGTATTTTTTATTAAATATTATTTTTAATGCAATTTTTTATGTATTTTCACCCCTCCTTTTTTTATATAATGTAAATAAAAGGATAATTTTTTTAATATTTTTTTATGAAATGTCACGAATCATTCACTTCCCCTATATAGAAAAATAATTTTCTATAATAATTTACACGTCATCTGTTATATCAATTTCTCAAATTGTGTTGTAAAAACATTTTTATTTTGACATCAATTTTTTGTCACATGTTTATCTCACAAAGAAACATTTAAAAGCTGTTCATAATGATATTACAAAATCTTAAGATGGATTTAATCATAATTAAACATTATTTTTAAAGTATTGCAATATTTAATACTACTTTGTATTATTAAATGACTATTAAGATTTGTTTTTAACTAGTTGATATATTTTATTCACCTATTATGAAATTATATTATTATACGATGTTTTATGATTATCTTAAAAGGACTTATAATCTTTTATTTTTACATTGACTCTTCTTCATGTTTCCCACCATTTTATTATATGTTTTTATTCATTATTTATATCATATTATACCTTTATTATGTTTCTACTTCCCTAGTTATGAAGATGAATATATCAGATGTGATATATAAGAAATAGTCAATCATATAACAATTATTGATATAAGATCACTTGTGTTATAAAATAATATGCATAATTAACTATATTCCATGAAACTAAACCATATAGTCTTTTACCTATGTTACAATTTGTCAGACGTATTGATTAATTTATGAAATTAATATATATATTTAATCATGTTTATCATGTTTTTATATAGTTAATGGTAGTTTAATAATATAACCATGTAAAATTTGATTAATGTGATCACTTTGATCACAACAATTATAAAATTGATAACTATTGTGTTTAAATAAAAACCCTATTATTTTAAAATCATATTCATAAAAATGTGATTATAATTTTTAATATGATCCGCAAAAATAGGAACCATAAGGGATTTTTTTGGATGTAAAAGAATAATATTGACAACATAAGCTATAAAAATTATTAATTTAAATCAAGAAACATATACATGAAACCATCATATAGTTTTTAGTATAAATAAAATTATAGGAAATAATCAGAAAATATCTTTAGTTCTTTTCCATATATATTCTAATATCTTAGAAGAAGCATAGGAATGTGAATAATTAGATGCTTTGATATTAGAAGAGATGAAACCGTTCATAAGGGGAGGAGCATGAGAATTTTTTGATAGAATATAAATCAAACCTATAAATTAACTGATGTTTATATTTAAGAATCAATAGGATAATCAACATGTTATCATTATAAATTATGCTATATTATTTTCCAATACATATAACCATGATGAAGGAATAAATATGTGGAACTTTTTTTAAAATTTTCTAAATTAGAATCTCTATAAACATATGCATCACATATGAATTATAAATTATATAATATGTTTGTTAAATATAAATTATAAATATATTTTTAATAATTTATTTTATTGAAAAATTTCTCTAATTTGATACCAAAATTTAAAAATATAATATACACCAAATCGTTTTATGCTCTTAAACGAGAACGTAGGGCATTGTATAAAATATTAATTTTTTTATTTAAATGGGTTTTATATGAGAAATTTTGAATCTCATAAAAATATTTAATAAATATTCATCAAAATATAACTTTCCTTCAAATATAGATATATATATATATAGATGATTTGTTTCCCAAAAATATGATCTATTATGACTTCAAGAAATTGATATAATATAAAATTAAAATGAACATGTTGGGTGAGATTAATATTCCATTGGTTTTAGAAATTATTAAAAATATTTTATAAATTATTTATACATTGTATATAGACAACATAATAACATAAATTATTTTTACATGAATTTATTAATACTCTTTCAACTCACAAAATTTCTAATATTAAATTTGACGTGGATAATTCTAAAAAACTAGTAAAAATTGATATATATTAGAAAAATTAAGAGAATGCTTTATATAATTTCATGTATAATGGTTATAATGTTTCATATTTTAATTAACGTTTATTACAATTGAACCCAATAGAATATCACTTTATTTAATAATTAATAATTTTATGATAAATGAATGAAAGAATTTACTTTTCAGAATAATTCTTTTAAAAAATAAATGATATTTATCAACATAATATGATGATAATATTTACGGTTGTAGATAATATATGAAATAAACCTCAAGAACCTCTCATGTTCTTGTAAAATATATATTATCATGGTCAATTAAAAAATTCCATTTTTGTTATATACAACTAATGTTGAATAAGTTGTAGTTGGAATTTGTTTTGGAAATTTGTTGTGGATGAAAGACAACCTATTGGATTTTAGATAAACATTATTTCATATATCAAATAAATTTTATAAAATTAATTTATAAAAATTTCAGAAAATATTATAAACTGTTCAACAATATAGAATCTGTATTTATGGTACAATTTATAAGAGATAATGAAAAAAAGATGATATCTCTTTAGAATTCAGTTTTATAGAGAATTATTTATTCCAAATTTTTAAAATTCCACTTTTTACTTATATATTTACAATTTTTAAATATAAATTATATTTTCTTAATTATAATTAACATCATTTTATTTAAATTAATCATGATTTCCAGTATGAAATTCTATTTTTTTGTTAATATGTGTTTATTTTTGTATTTAGTATCACTTTTTTTGTTTTTTACATTTCAATAATAAATGCATTGTCTATTTTTTCATTAAATTTTAACTCACTATATTTGGATTTTTTAACTATGAAGATAAATACGAATTTTTTTTACAAAATAAAATATTAACAAATATGATCATCAGAGAACATCTTCATTGATTCTCAATCACTTCATTCCCTCAATCATAGAACCTAGATTTTCATTTTTTAATGAAAGTAAATAAAATAAAATTTTAACAACACTTGAACTAGTAGATTGGAGATACTATTTTCATCGAGAAGACTAAATATTTTAAAAATGATTGATTTTAACTAAAAATACATAATAGAAATATAACTGATGATTTTTATCATTCATGGATGATATGATTTTTTTTAATAACCAAAAAAAATATTCATTGATAAGTAATTTTTTGAATTAAATGGCAATGGGACAATTTATTTCTTACATAATGAATAATTCTCATCAATGTTTAATCAATAAATCTATTTAATGTCATCTACATCAACATACAATGTTTTTTGGTCTCATAAAGTGGGATGTTTTGACTGCAATACCTCACATGTCATCAATGATGAATTCTGGACTCCATATATTATGAAATATATTTTTCAAAATTAAAAATATAGATAAATAAAATATATTGGATGTAGAACCTAATATTATATTTATCATCATTTTCATTTATTCTTCTATCGCTCAGTTAGATAGATAGTTTAAAGAGATTTTTTTCGAGCTATTTCATTATAATTTTGGTCGTTGAAAGAGATGAATATCAATTTAGAAAACTAAATAAGATGTCGAATGTTTCATATTAAATACAATTATGTAAAATTTTGTTCTTTTTGAAATATTTGGATTATTTTTTTAGGAATGAAAAAGTTCATCTAAATGAGATTCTTAAGGGTCATTTTTATTGTTTAAAAAATATCAATCTTAGTGGTTAATGATTAGTGGATACCTATATATTTTATATAAAAATTTCATAGTAGTTGTAACTTAATATGATATAGGATTGGATACTAATAATGTAAGTTTTGTGGAATCACAGAACACTATATCTTTTGAAATAAATATTTATGTTCCTGCCCATTTTGCAATTGTAGACATATTGGATGACTCAGCTCTTGATCATAGGAAAATGAGAGTTAAAGTTACTAAAATGAAGGACATTTTATTATATTCTACTAATTGATTTGATGATTTAGTTCATATAGTTTAAACTATGGAGTATTAGGCTATTTTTAAAATAAACAAGATTTATTCTACCATAAATCTAGTTGAATCATTCTCTACAACAACATAAGGTTTGGTAATTTCTTTTATAAGACTCATCAAAACTGTTTATGAGAGAAATTTTTCTACTATTGTTATTTTTGTTCTTTTTCTAAAATATTCTCAAACTATTGAGGTAAAATTATGAATTAAATTTCACATTGTTTGGTTATTTTTGAATAATAGTCCCAATTCTAAATATGGAATAAAATAATATAGTGTAATTTCTTTCATCATATGCTTCAATGAGAATGATTAATATTCTATGAGAGTCCTATAAAATTGAATAAAATGGTGTTTTATAAATCGATATACATGTGGAAAATAATAAATATTAAAATGAGAATATAAAAATTACTTTGTATTCCTAGGATGGTTCATTTATTATTGTCATAGATAATCCATCTATTAATGATTTAAATTTAGGAAAAACAATTTGATATTGGTTTTATGATTTATTTGCAGAAGTCAATTCATTTATAGATTATATAGTAGAACCAAAAGATGAAGTTGACATTTTAAAATAAGTAATACAGTCTATATATTGCATGAATTCTATAAAGAAACTATTGGAATCTTAGTTTGAGCATATCAACAGAATTAAATATGTTCAAACTAATCTAGTATAAAAGATAGATATTTTTAGATTAAATAGATTGATAAAATATTTTTTCTACACATTTCAATGAGATTTAGATATTAGAGCCAATATGGATGGATATATAGGTAATTTTATATTAGTAGTTATGTTATATAAAATTTATAATTATCCAATGATCCACTAATTTCATGAATTTCATCCATGAAACATGAGTTTCATTAATAATTTGTTATAAAAGATATCAAGAGGAATTTAGTTGCGATGTTTAGGGTATACTAAATATTTCAGAACTAATTTTCAATGGTTTGGTTAAATACCCTGAAATTTCAAAGAAATATTTTTATTAAATTATTTGGAATTTCACGAGTCTGCAGTTTCTGATGGCACCTGATTGCGAGGCCCGGTGTGCCTAGAATCAATTTCTGAAGTTTTATTCAGGTACGTTCAGTAAACGCACATGCAGTTTTTCTCTCAATTAATCCAGTGCTCAAAATTGAAATCTGAAGGCACCGATGGACTCGTAGCACCAACATTCACCTAAGGGGACCTTTGCCGTAGTTGCATTTTCTTGGGAGGAGAAGTTAATTTTTTGAGATTCATTAAAAAATAAAAATAAAATTTATGTTTTCATAATTTTTTTTATTTGATGATGGTTAATTCCTCAAAATAGGATAATGGTGGTGGGGCCCACACGAGCCCCTAACCCTTCAAATCCCCTCTTTTAATCCCTTTAAACCCCTCTCTTAACTCTACACCTCCCTCCATTATGTGTTCCAACTTCATCTTTTTAAATAATTTATCACCCTTAATTAATTGGTTCATTTCGAATGAATTTGAAGTGCTTGGCATTATTTAGTTGGGTGGATTTTATTATCTTTGCGTTGGAAAATCTTTGATGGAGGAGGCTCTGGATAATTAGAAGAAATGTTTTCCTCTCCAATGAAGAAAATCGTTCTTCAACGAAGAACAACTCCGACGACGAATGCGAAAGACATCTCCAATGACGCTTCCCTTCAGATGCACCCTGACCTCAAGGAATCTACACCATCATTGGATTCTCTTTCCATGTCACGACAACGACTCTTCATCCAACGTTGATAGGACGACACAGGTCTTCCGTGACGCCTGACTACTGCGATGCTTGTCTTCTACGGCTCGTCGACGTGAAACATCAATTATGAGGTATGGGGGTTTATAAAATTTTATATATGTGTATTTTTCCTTCCTACATGGGAATTTTTATGATGAATTATGGTTTGAGCCTCTAACGTGGAGGGCACGGGCTAAAGAACAAGTCTGGAACCTCCGCCTTATCGTTCGTGATGCGTGGTGTGTTGGGTGATAGTTGAACGGAAGGGAAAAATTGTTTTGAGACCGTCGTTGTGAAGAGCAGGACAAGAAGAGTCTGTAGGCACTAACGGGAGCTAAAAAAGGCCACTGTAATGACTCCGGTGGCCCACGGAAAATCGCGGCGGCAAGGGGCACTAGCACGGCGGCACCGTCGGCCGGCATAGGCCACCTGCCTGTGGGCAACGACGTCCTAGCACTCTGCCGGCAGAAGACCATCGCATCACCGGTCGCGGCGGCGGTGGAGAAAAACCTGTGTCGCGCGGGTTCTGGGAAGGCTGTGCGGCGCCAGCCTGGCTCCATCGTTACGAAGAACCATTGGAAGCCCCCCCCCCCCCCCCGCTCGGCCAGCCTTGCCGAGCAGCGGTCGGACACCGGGCCGGACCGATCGTTCACAGGGCCAGGCCTCCTGCACGCGGGCCGGGACACCGTCCCGCGGGCCAGGCCACAACCGCCAGGCCGGACCCAAACCTTGTTCGGGTTGACTCGATTCGGGTCAACTTAGGGTGGGTTAGACCGGATCATACTGGGCCCAGACCCATCTCTTCGGAACATTTTCTGTTAATGGACAATAACATGAGCTACGGACCTCCGATCGATGCACCATCAGTTGCGTAGGATTACTAGGATCGAGATGGTCATTTTGATATATTACACTCAAGGTTTCGGCGATATTTGGGAACGTCCGGGTTGGTTCAAACCTGAAACCAACCGAGCTCTCGAAGCGAAAACACATATAACTTATGGATCGAACATCCGATTGACATTCCATCAACTATGTTGATTTTATTTTGATGAGACGATTCTTTTGGAAAACTCCACTTGAGGTTTGGATGTAGTTGGAGTATGGTCAGGTTGGTTTTAGCCTAAAAACCGACGCGGCCCCTAGAATAGAATAGCCAAAAACTCTCAGACCGGACATCTGTTTGACAAACCGTCGCTAGTTTTGGTAAGTTCATTGAGAATCAGTACTTTTTAGTATACACCATGGGAGTTCAGGCTACAGTTGAGATATGGTCGGGTTGGTTCATACATGAAACCAACCGGGCCCACGTGTCAAAAAGGCTAATAACTCACAGACCGAGCGTCCGATTGACGCGTCTTCTATTGCGTTGAGACCCCTATGACATGGCAGACCTTTCATATACATCTTCATGGGACTTCATGACACTTTGAGTATAGACTACTAGCTCATGGAGTGGATCCTGTTGGAGTCAAGTATACGGAGTAAGGAGACCTAGTAGCTTGCTGAGACCAGATGATTGTTCGTCCGATTTGTTTCAGAGTTACTTGACTTGCCTAATGGGGACCACTAATGTGTGAGGTGGAAGACCCATGGCGAAGGAGAGCTACTATGTGAGGCGGCAGACCTGCGGTGCTCGACAGGAGGAGTACCTCTGTAATCTATCAGGGGGAGGGCTACTGTGTGAGGCGATAGACCCATGGCGGGGAGCGCTGCTGTGTGATGCGGCAGACCCGCGATACTTGACAGGAGAAGTACCTCAGTAGTCTAAGGTTAGTGATTTTCACCTCTTAGTTGTGACAGGACTACTGTGCTCGACAGAAGAGGATTTCTCCAGTAGCAGTGGTTTCGACATCTTGAATAAAATCTTGGTTTGAGCTGAGTCAATGACCATTGTGTTTTCCTCATGATTGGGACTGGTTACATGATAACTTTGGTATATGTATGGGAATATACTTAAGTAATGGTTATCCATTGAAATCATTATTTTTTGTTATCCTTGTTGGTTTTTGTGAGACCTATAGGCTCTCGGTTTCCTTACTCAATATTGTTATACTCACCCCTACACGGGCTATGCCCGCACCTCATTGTGTTGGATGCAGACAACAGGAAATGCTGACGGAGGATGAGAGTGCCAAGACTGGACGGTACCCAGAGGAGGACCTTATGATGTGTCGGTTCACGGTGGAGTTTGACGGACGTGGAATGCTGAGGAGGCCATCCGTACCTACCCTTCAGGTAGTAACCCCAGAGGACGATCCAGGAGCTGCTTCCACCTTCCAGTTGTTTGTCCCTTTTAGTTGTAATTTTTTTCAGTTGTATTTGTACTTTACAGTTGGACTTGTATTCTGGACCCTTTACATTCAGTACAATTTTTAAATATCTTTTACTTGGTATTTTCTTCTGTGTGTACTCTTGTTGTGTTTGTTATGTTTGATAAAGGCAATTCCTTCCATGTTTTTAGGGAATTATTCCTTGGGTGCTAGTCGCCATCCCCTGGCCTATGGAAGGTGGGCTTGGGGTAGTCACGATGCGGGCCATGGGGGATAGGTCATGAGTAATTGGAATCAAAGGATGTCAGTTCTACCGCAGATCTAGGACACTGATCTTTTATTTTTTATGAAGCTATAGTGTTAAGAGTACTAGGTGGTTTCAGTTCAAGGAGTCCAGTGTTGGTGAGGGCATCTGACGTATCCATAAACCAGGACCCTGACTTGTGATTTCTGACTCAGTGCAAGAAAACAATGATTGTGTGTGTATTTTAAAATTTTTTCTTTAAGTCAGATCAAACCAGGTCAGCTCACTAGGTATAATATTTGACCGTATCAAATCTGTTTCCTTCAGAATGCCTCCCCGCAGATGACCAGCTAGGGCCCCGAGAGTTGTACTTAATGAAAACCCTCTGACTGGCGGGGCCTTAGTACGTGGCCCTCTTCTAGTTGAGTCACCAGCAGAGGCCCCAGCTGTACTACAACCAGTTGGGTCACCGATGCCACCAGCCCTAGCAGTAGGCAATGAACACCGCTTGAGCGTGCTGAATGAGTTCCAGTGCCAGAGGACACCCATGTTCCGGGGAGAGACGGACCCACAAGAGACTAAGGATTGGATGGAGGCTATGGTGAGAGTTTTCAGGCTAGTAAGGACACCAGCAGGCTTCATGGTGATCCTTGATGCCAGCCTTCTTCATGCAGCAGTAGGCAGATGGTGGAGCCTGATGCTCCAGATGCATGGTGAGGTGACACATCTATTGAAAAACTTTGAGAGCATGTTCTGGGTGGAGTTTGTACCAGCCACCCTTTGAGTGGTGAAGATACATGAGCTACTACATCTACATGAGTGTAGAATGACAATGGTTGTAGTACCCAGCGAAGATCATTGACCTCTCACGCTACTCCACTAATATGGTATGAGACCTGTTCTTTAGGGAACGAACCTTCGAGTAGGGACTCAGGAGAGATATCAGAACTTCAGTTATCTCTCACAGCATTCTGACACAAACAGGGGTGTTGGAGCGAGCCCTCCTAGTGGATAGTTTCTTTGCTGAGTAGTCTCCAGTATCAGGACCCACCACTAGCCGACATGCTATGGAGTCTTCTGGAGCTGGCAGTAGGCATATTATGTAGAGGTCCAAGAGGACAAGACCTGTAGGTTGTCGACAGCACGACTCAGGGTCGGTACTGTGGGGCACCCAGGGTGGAGACAGAGCCAGACCTTCAATGCAGTGTTACTCATGCGGCGGACAGGGTCACAAGGCTCCTGACTGTCCGACCCACTGCTCAGATGATCAGAATATAGATGAGGGACCTCCTAAGCAGAGGTAGAGGTTCTCTTGAGGTGAACAACAAGGACAAAGAGACCGAGGCAGAGAAGCTAGTCATGCAGCTGGTGGTAGACGAAGCTTCGGGGTGTTTCATCCACCACCACCAGGATGTCCACCCCGACTGCAAAGAATGGATGGACAGGGGAGAGGATAACTTATAACAGCTCAATCATATGACTATGGAGCTCCGAATGTAGGTGGACAAGAGCGGGACTAGTTTCAGGCATAGAGGCCTTTGTTAATGATGCTTCTAGCATTGTTATTGTCGTTATTTGTGGTTGCTTTGTGTCTTTGTACCTTAAGATATGGTAATAAAAGACACTTATCCTTGTGATGTTTTCTTTACTTCCTTTTGTTTGGTTAATACTAATTGGTTCCGATTTAAACTGCTGGCTTGACCCTCAATTTTGAAATTTCTACTGGAGGAGACCCAATAACCACACACTGATGCCGACAATGTGACTCAAGCCTTGGAGGCAAGAGTAATGGTTGGATCTCTTGGTAGTAACATCGATTCCTTACGACATCGTCCATGACATGAATTAGTATTATTCAATTCCTGATTGACTATATTAGTTAAAAGACGTGGTTCATCTAGGCGATGATACTCAATTTTCCTTTTCGCCAAAGGATAAATCTTATCAGCTCTTGTAGAACCTAGGCGAGGAACAGTGAAGACGGGTACATACAATTGGCTAGTGTCACCCATTTTTCATTGAGAGTACGGTTTACGGTTCACTATAATCTCAATAGTCTCAGGTGTGTCTTCTTTCAGATGAATCTGAACCCCAAACAGTGACGATTGCTTGGGTTCTTCCGGGATTATGACTTCGAGATAGTCTATACTCTTGGGAAGGGGAACATTGTTGCGGATTCTATCAGCAGGAGTACTCGTATTCAGCTATTAGGAGAGGTGAAAGAGTATCTGGTTGCCTTATATATATCCTTTTTGGATAGAGATTGTGCATCCTATCTACAGTCTCATACAGTGACTCCTCCACTTCTTCAGTAGAGTAGGCGAGGTGGCTTACCACATGTCCCTTCCACCTCAGTTGCACTGGGTTCATGACATCTTCCACGTATCTCAGCCGAGGAGATGCGTGCATGATCCGTCCCACAACATCGACAACGGGGAGCTGGATATCGATGACGGGGCGAATTTCATGGAGGTTTTAGTAGATATTGAGCATCGACAGGTGAAGGTCTTGCGTGGAGGGTCGATATATCTGGTGTGCATTCGCTGGCAGCATGGGAACCTCCAGGAGATCTCATGGGAGTAGGAGGCTCAGATGTGTGCTCAGTACCTATTTTTTTTCCCTAGTGTGTGATGTAGCTTTATGATAAGTAAAGTCCTGAGGTGGGGGTAATGTTAAGACACAGAAATTTCAAGGAATTTTTTTTCATAAATTCTTTGGAATTTTACGAATCTGTAGTTTCTTACGACACCTGATTCCAAGGCCTGTTGTTCCCGGAATCAATTTTTGATGCTTTGTACAAGTACATTTAGTAAACATACATGCGAGTTTCTCTATCATTTAAAACATAGCTCAGAATTGAAATCTAAGGGCACCGATGTACTCGTTGTGCCAGTATTCACCTAAGGGACCTTTTCCGCAGTTGCATTTTCTTGGGAGGAGAAGTTAATTTTTCGAGATTCATTAAAAAAATATAAATTTTGTGCACATAATTTTTTTTATTTGATGGTGGTTAATTCCTCCAAAGAGGATAATGGTGGTGGGGCCCACACGATCCCCAAACCCTTAAACTCCCATCTTTAACTACCTTTAAACCCCTCTCTTAACTCTCCACCTCCCTCCATTATGTGTTCCAACATGATCTTTTTAATTAATTCAGCACCCATAATTAATTGGTTCATTACGAATTAATTTGAACTGCTTGGCATTATAATGTTGGTGGATATTATAATATTTGCATTGGAAAATATTCTATGGAGGAGGCTTTAGAGAATTAGAAGAAACATGTACCTCTCCAATTAAGAGAACCGTTCTTCAATGAAGAACAACTCCGACAAAGAATGTGAAAGACTTCTCCAATGACTCTTCCCTTCAGACGCACCCCGATGTTAAGGAATCTATGTCATCTTCGGATTCCCTTTCCACGTCCTGAAAACTACTCTTCCTCCAATGTTAACAGGACGACAATGGTCTTCAGAAATGCCTGACTACTGCGACGCTCGTCTTCTGCGGCTTGTTGATGTGCGACGTCAATTACGAGGTAGGGGGATTTTGTATAATTTTATTTATGTGTATTGTACCTTCGTACATGGGCGTTTTTATGATGAATAATGGTTTGAGCCTCTAACGTGGAGGGAACGGGCTAATGAACAAGTCCGTACCCACCACCTTATCGTTCATGATGTGCGGTTTGTTGGGTGATGGAATAATGGAAGGGAAACATTAATTTGAGGTTGTTGCAATGAAGAGTGGGACCCGAGGAGGCAGTATGCGTAGAAGGGTGCTAAAATGGACGACCAGAATGACTCCGGGGGCCCGCGAAATACCAAGGCGATGCGGTGGAGCCGGTGACCGGAGGCAACGGCTAGCACCTATCGGCCCGCTGTGGACTGCGACACCCTAGCATGACGCCGGCGGAAGACCGCTACGGCACTGGCCTCAGCGGTGGTAGAGTGGAACCGGGGCTGTGCAGGTTCCGGGAAGGCTTGGTGGCGCCATCAGCGCACCACCGTTACGAAGAACCGTGAGAGGCTAACCCCCCACCCCCGGTCACCTAGCCTGGCCGGCCCGTGGCCGTCCACCGGGTCGGACCGCTCGTGCCCAGGTCGGGCCGCCTGATCGCGGGACGAGCCACCTGTCGTGCTGTCCTTGCCGCCCTGGCGCAGGCTGAGCCACAATTGCCAAGATGGGCTTCGCCTGTAGGTTCGGGCCACACCCTACTGGTCCGGACCCCGACCCAGGTCGGGTCGACCCTGTTGGGGCCACCCTAGGGGGTGTTGGTCCAGGTCGGACTGGGCCCAGACCCCCCTCTTCGGACCATTTTCTGTTAATCGCCCATAATTTGAGCTACAGACCTCTGATCGATGCACTGTTAGTTTTGTAGGATTCCTCAGATCGAGATGTCTGTTTCGGTACATTATAGTCAAGGTTTTGGTGATGTTTGGGTATGATGGGGTAGGTTCGAACCTGAAACCAACTGGGCCCTCGGAGCGGAAACGCTTATAACTAAAGGGCCAGACATCTTATTGACGTGACGTCATCTAAATGAGTTTCCTTTTGATGATACGGTTCTTTTGGAATACTCCACTTGAGGTTTGGATGCAATTAGAGTATATTCGGGTTGGTTTTAGCTTAAAAACCAACCGGGCCCCTCTAACAGAAAAGCCAATAACTATCAGACCGGACTTCTGCTTGAAAAACTGTCAACGACGTTGGTAATTTCGTTGGGAATCATTCCCTTTGAGTATACCCCATTGGAGTTCGGGGTACAGTTGATAAATGGTCAGGTTGGTTCGTACACGAAACCAACGAGGCCCCTGGGACAAAAAGGATAATAACTCACAGACCAGGCGTCCGATTGACGTGCCGTCTATTGTATTGAGACCCCTATGACGTGGAAGACCATTGAGATAATTTTTTTGGGACATCATGACACATGGAGTATCGACCAGTAAATCGTGTATCATATCCTTCCGGAGATGAGAATACGGCGTACGGAGACCTAGTAGTTGACTGAGACCTGATGACTGCTTGTCCGATTCGTTTTGAGAGTGACTTGACTAGCCCAGTGGGGAGCACTACTGTGTGAGGTGGAAGACCCATGGAGGAGGAGTCCTGCTATGTGAGGCGGCAGAACCACAGTACTCGACAGGAGGAGTACCACTGTAGTCTATCAGGGGGAGTGCTACTATGTGAGGCGGCAGACCCATGGCGGGGAGCACTACTGTGTGAGGCGGCATACCCACGGTACTCGACAGGAGGACCACCTCAGTAGTCTAAGGATAGTGAGTAGCACCTCAGAGTCGTGACAGGACTATTGTGCTCAACAAAGGAGGAGTTATCCAAAAGTAGTGGTTTTGAAATATTGAATAAAATCTTGTTTCAAGCTGAGTCAATGACGTTTGAGTTTTCCTCATGATTGAGATGGGTTACTTGATAACTTAGGTATATGTATAGGAATATACCTAAGTAATGATTATCTGTTGAAATAATACTTTGTGGTTTTTCCTTGTTGGTTTTTGTGAGACCATGAGGGTCTTGGGGTCCTTACTCAGTATTGTTATAGTCTCCCCTACACGGGCTCTGCCCGTACTTCATTGTATTGGATGCAGACAATGGACAACGCTGACGGAGCTTGAGGGCGCCAGGACTGGATGGTGCCCAGAGGAGGACCTTACGACATGTCGGTACACGATGGAGTTTGATGGATGTGGAGTGTTGAGGAGGCCATCTATACCAACCCATCATGTAGGAACCCTGGAGGACGATCCAAGAGCTGCTTCCTCCTTTTAGTTGTTTTTCCCTTTTATTTTTACTTGTTTTCCGCTGAATTTGTACTTTACAGTTGGGCTTGTATTATGGCCCCTTTACATTCATTACACTTGTTATACATCATTTAATTAGTGTTTGATTCTTCTTGTACTATGGTTGTGTGTGTTATGTTTTATAAAGGAAATTCCTTCCCAGTTTTTAGGGAATTACTCCGTTGGTCCTAGCCGCCAGCCTCTAGCCTATGGAAGGCGGGCTTGGGGTAGTCATGTTGCGGGCCCTAGGGGACGGGTCGTGACATTTGGATGAATAATGGAATTATTTGGGTATACTTCTAAAGGAAAATGATCCATTTAAAAAATAAATATTGGTTAAGGATTTTAAAGACATCGGTTTCATCCCTTAATGCCTTATATGGATATATATATATCTATAAAAAATCAATATAGAGGAAAATAATGAAGAGGTTTTGTAATTGTATTTCACATCTATGTTTTATTTTAACAACTAATTAGAATAAAATTACTTTTTGGTAATATAATATATTCCTATATTAATAAAGTAAAAGTAGTTACTTTTTACTCTTTATCACATTCATATCTATAGTCTTTCAATAAAACTATAATTTAAAATTTATTAGTTAGAGAATATTGATAGATGTTTGGTTAATATGTTTTACTTTTTTAGTTTTATAATTAAATATGACCAAAATACCTGGAATGTTTTTTTAATTTTCATGATTTCATTATGAATTACATGGAAAATTAGATTGATACATCTAAGGATTCTCTTCTTCACTATATACTAATATATTATATAGTACCAACATATAAATGTTTCGTAGCCAATTTATTTTTTCTATACCCCAACAAGGATATAATTTCTAGGAAACCATATGATATATTAATTGCAAAATTGTATGGATTATATCCAACACATATCCTCATCCATGGGTTTTAAATAATTTTTTCTCATCTTAAATCATAATATAAAGATAATAATCTAAAATAATAACAATATTAATCCACAAAGTTAACTTATCCCTTATTTTATACCATCGAATGCACCTAAGAACCACAAAATATAGTATGGTTCTTGAAATAATTTCATTTAATATTGGACTTGATACATACTGAGATGATCCATTCTATAAAAATCATTATTTAACATAAGTTCTATTATATAAAAATTATATATTTTTAGTAATAAAAAATATAAAAAATATAAGGTTTAGTGCCTTTAAGGATCACCTAAATGAGAATCTTATTTTGTTATTGTTATAAAAATTACTCTATAATTGAACAATATCCACCCACTCAGAGTCCTCGTAGGATATAATCATATTCATAACATTGTGTATAGAAACATAAAAAATGAGTGATTTCAAATTATCAAAATTGGAGATCATGGAATCAACTATTATATTAAAAAATATTAATAACCCTTATCGTTATAGAAATATATTATTAAGAAAACACGGTACCATAAGATTTTATTATTAGTCATGAATTATGAAAATGTAGTATTAAATGAACAAAAAAATTACCAAAAAATAAGACTGTGAGACAATAATAGAATCATTCCACAAGAAAATGATATCATATACTCATGAAATGAAGAAAATGTGGTAACATTATAAATTATCACATCACACTAATAATTCATGTATTATAATTAAGAAAACATAACATAATGTGCTAGTCATACAACACATGCACCATATATAGTATCTCATGATATGAACACAAAAATCAATGAATTGCAAGGGAACATAATTTGGGAACTAATCATCCAATAATAATATTTATGTAAGACCCCTATATTTTATAACAAACATTATGACAAATAAATATGATTATTGATAGTGTGAAATATAGGAAACATCAACCAAAAATAAACATTTGTACACTATGGAAACATTATTATCCAAACATCATTGGTTTTTGTGTTCCATTATATTTGAGTGTCTTTATAGAAAAAAATATATTACGATAAATATATATATAATTTTTCATTATTTACAATAATTTTATTAACTTCCTAGAAATGAGTGCTGAATATTAAATAATAAAAATAATAATATTTTAGGGTAAAATATCCTTTTTTAAGAAGTATTATACTTTTATTTATTATTTATCTTCATAGATAATGGGAGAGTATTATAATGAAATTTTTTTATTTTGAAAAATATTATAATAATCATACATTTATTATATAATTGTTAGAGGTAAATATATAATCATTTAGAGAAAAAATTATTTATCTATTCAAAAAAATATTTTTAAGTGAGTAATGATTTTTTATATTTAAAAAATAAATTAATCACAATTTATTAGTGATATTAATGAAATTTTTTATCATGTATTAAATATAACATATTATCATGAATATCATGGTTTCTTCAAGGTGAGTAATGGCGATAAAATATTTATTATGTTTAAAAGTACATGTTTTCAAAAAATGATTTCAAATTGGTCTATTATGGACATTATAACTAATTTACGAGTCTATTATGAAATAAATATACTTAAATAGATATTATATGTTGAATAATAATAATTAATATTATTTAATAATTTACACTAATGTTTCCGTCATAATTAACAGCAATTATGATAAAATTTTAACACCTCGATATTGTGTACATTTGGATTCTCTTTTTCAAATCGAAGCGATATGGACTCAAAATGTATTCGAAACAATAATTATTTTATCGGATGTGTTTATTTCAAAAAACCACAAATTATTTTCTATATATATATATATATTTGGAAAATTATCAATTGATAATAACCTTTAAATTATATTTTCAGTATAATAAGTACAAAATGTCACTCTCTTTGTATATATCTAATATGATTTAATAACACTAAAAATATGTTTTGAAAAGTTGTGAGGTGTTGTTTTTAATATTAATAAATTTCTATGACATCAATATTATAATATTTTTTTGGAATTGGTATAATAAACTAAAAAGTGTACACATCTTGGATGTAGAGGTTATACAAGATAGTGAAAAATCAGAGTAAGTATTTTTAAATTACAAAATTGTTGTTTTTTAGATAATTAAATGACTTACATGATATTCATGGATCCAAATCATTTTATCATAATTATATAAATATTAAAATTATAAATCAATAATAAAAATGATGTCATTAATGCCAATTATTTGAATAATCTCAATAATTACATCAAGGATATTATATGTTGAATGGTATTTAATACATTATTATAAAACCAATAGAAAATATATCATTTCTTAGATGAGTGGAATGTGTTATTTAATATAAAATATTTTATACCTATGATCCCCTTTCTATTTTATTGTAGCATTATTTAACCATAAAGGAAATGTATTGTGTAACTATAGTCAGGATGAAATAGGTTAATGATGGAATAAAATAAAGAGATAGAGGTTGAAATTACCTGAAAACAATAATAATCCAAATTGGATAAATTGAATTTTTCCCTATTTAATAAATCATCTTTTTTGTGATAATTTTAAATGATTTTTTTATTAATTACAAATATAGAGAAATTCCCATTGTGATACAACAACAACATATAAGTGAACACATCCTCTATTATCTTAAAAACAGTAATTGAGAAATTTATATTGAATAATATCTTATGAAATACAATTCCAACATTATTATAAATTTTATTGTTTATATTTTCTTCCCAAAATATCCATCCATGAATAATTAATGTGTTTATCAAATGATGATATTTGAATAATTTTTTTATGCTCATAACATTTTTTTCTATGTTTCTTTATCCTTAAAACTACACCAAATAATCTATAAACAACTAAAAATGATTCAATAAGTATATAAATTATAAGTAACGAGCCTTAAACATTACATAATCTTGAATTAAATGAATAATTCACATTGAAGATATTTTCAGGTTTAGAGTTTTAGAGAATAAGTCCATAACAATTACACATCAACATGAAAATTACACGTAGACACTACTACTCAATATCTATTTTTTCATAATGTAAAAACCCTTAAAAACTAACATGTCTAGTTACATGTTTTAGAAAGAATGACTTTTCCATTATCTAATCCTTGACCCTATTTATCTTTATGTCATGTGGAAAACAATTCAAAAAATGGGGATGAGCATAAAAAGATATGTATGGGATATAAAATAAGGAAACAAAACATTATCCCATCAATAAATACAATACAATGAAACTTTACTTTTCAATCATTACATACCTTATAAAATCATATGATTTATGAATAACACACTAAAATCTTATGTCATAATGGTAACTTGTGTCATAAAAAACATACATACATTGTAGCTATCAGAGATACATAAGGAGTTATGTTTGAATACCCATCGTTGTATATTCCCTAAATGAAATAGGCGAAGCATTAACGTATACCACTGTCACGTTACCTAATTCTTTGGAAAGCTATCTCCGGTTCACCAGCCTTATATTTATCATCAAACCACCCTTATACATAAACAACGCCCAATAACCATATCATAATAATAAAACATAACACAATCATAATGTAAATATATCATTCTCACATTCCAATCTCAGTATATCATATAATGATATTGAAATAAACAATGCTTTACCAAAAAAATTTCAAAACCATTTAAAACATATAATTAAGATATTTTTCAATCAAAGTTTCCCATGCCACTTTTAATTTTTCGAAATAAATATTATTTTTAAAACTTTCACTTTCATATAAATAAATCCTTAAAACAAATATTAAAACATGCACATTAATGAGAGATATTTAAAAGATTAATTCTTGAAAACATTTAAAATAATATTTTATTTAAAGAGTTCCTAACCAAATGAGATATGTTTGGATACAAATAATCAATGGATAACGTGAATCAAAGATTATTATAAATGAGAAAAAAAATATTCATGATTTAATATATCAAATGGAATTATATACCATAAAAAGTTAATTGGTTAATAATAAAAAAATATGTCTCAATGGAATGTTAATTGAGACAGTGTCCCTTTCCAAGATCATATCCTCAGATTAAGGATAAATCAATGGAATAATTACATGTGAAAAAAATTAATACACCCTATTTAAGTGGATATTAAGTGTAAAAAAATCATAGCCTATTCACACATATTCATATAATGAGATAATCATGATGTAGAAGTTTAACCCAAAGAATAAAAATTGAGTTAAGAAGTTCTCTTACAGAAATTTGATAGCATAATGACGTCACATTAAAATTTAGAAAATCAGTAGATGAGATTGAAATGGTTCTCTAGTCACATGGACATAAAATTTACATCAATAAGGATATAGAATAACATATCCCAACATAATAAAAAGGAAATTAAAATACATTACATAAAAGAAGTCTTTGACTAGAAGAGTACCGTGAAAGGTTCCCTTACCGATTAGATAACCTACAAAACATTCACCACATAAAGGAAAGATCGTACAATGAAGACTTTAATACCAATAAATTAAAGTATATTAAAAAAAAGAATAAAATCATGGTCAGTACATACAAAACACAAAAGGAAATAGTGTCAAATATAACATGAATCTCAAATGAATAAAAAGTGAGATAGAAACCTTTTACCACATAGTAATTGATCAAGTCATATGACCAAAAGTTAATAACCACAAAATGAATCATATAATAAAATTAATATAAAATTAATCATGATAATATATATCAAATTTAAGTACATAATACACCACATGAATCATATAGGTAGGGAACAATGGAAACCTCATAGAATTAACAGTGGATAAGAATACCCTTACCTCGTGTTGGACTTGACTCGATCATTCCGTAATCTATTGAATAATAAACTAAAGATAAGTCCTAATTTCGTATGATCCTTTTCAACATTTATTATTTCTTTTATATCAATTATTATCAATCGTTAACAATTAGTTAATTATTTGAGTTTATATCAGACATTTTGTTGATGTTTGGAACATGAGTGAAATATGAATTTGTTATAACTATAAATTGACCATGTGGTCGAAATTTCATTATCATCTGAGAAATATTCATGATTTATATATCATATTTATCGAATATATATATATTTATATATAATAGTACATAACATTTCGAGATAAGAAATGAAAAGCACCATTCATGGTGACTGTAAGCTGTACGTACACATGAATGCTACTTTCATTTCAATTTTATATTTAATAGAATTAAAATGTAATTATAAATACATATATTATAATTCTAGTTTATTATCATATATAATTTAATTATTTCTATCCTTTATATGTTCCATGTATGGCATGAACGAGTCATTTGAGGGGCGGTAGTCCGCACTTCCTCAAAAGAAATTATTGCGTTTACCCTTTATGGATGCCATATAAGTATGATATAAAAGGAAAATACAGAAGTATATAAAAATATAAATATAATATATATCTCATATAATTATAGTTCTATTATTATGGCCTCCAGGATAGGCGGTTGGAGATAATTGAACAACCATTATTTGGTGAGGATGTAGTTTGTCGTCCACAGAAACATCATGTTCTTTTAATCGTTAGATGGAGGTGTGTGTAATTTTAGTTATAATACTTCACACAACAATAACCTAGTATATTATTTATATTCTTTTGTTATAAAACGGTGTAATAAAAAGAGTTTTGGGGGTTGGAGAATTAAAATAAAACAAAAGAATGTAAGAGAAGACATTAACTTTAAATCGGGTATCTCCCTTTAGATTGTATGAAATGGTTTAAATTAATTGCCTTATTCTTAGAGTAATTCTTCTAGGAGGAGTATATAGACGTTTGGAGCTTAATTGTGAAGTGTTTTGATGATCAAAATGGATTGAGAAGTGTGAGGATTGGGATAGATGTGGGGGATTTTTATAAGGGAGAGGAGGGGATCTTTTGGAATGTACAAAAATATTATTTTATTTTATAATGATTATCAGTTTATAAATGTCAAAAACTTATTAAAGTAATATATAATTTTAATCATGTTCTAAATAAATTAATCTATGAATAATTTTACAAGTTTTGGATATTCTTTTAATCTTTACAATCTTGTTTATTTAAATCATTCACTAATGAGATAAACACTACATCATTATTGTGCCTGAAATATTTTTAATTATTTGATATTTAACAATTATTGAAAACAATCATGTAGTAGGAAATATTTTAATCTTTAAAATGAATATTTATACTCAAAGATATAACTTATATAACCCTATGTAATAATTTATTAATGAAAAGATATATGTTTGTGTCAATTTGGTCATTATAATAAATTAATTGATATAATGTGTCCTTATCACTCCTAAGTAGCTCTATGTGGTCCCAAAATCGATCCAAGGATGCCCATGGTCATACGTGTATCAGAAATGTGTATTATGACACATTTAAGGGTAATTTAGTATTATTATAATAATATTTTGTTACCCTTACTTTCAATATTTTCCTTTTAACCATGGTGTATATGATATTAACTGATGTAACTATTCATAATGTCTAAAAATAAAATATACCTATTTAAACAATTTGTAAGTCCTTATTCCAAATATGGAATAAATTTTTTCAAATTCAAAACACATAAGTGCCAGAAATTAATTTTAAATTAATTACAACTTTCAAAACAAAACACATTTTTTATGAAATAATAACTATCAATAGATTGGAACTTGTTTGGGTCCAATTTTAAAGTGAAATTAATTTCAGTTACCAATATTAGTTTAAATGGTAAATAAATTATATAATTATACATTAAAACCATTTAAACAATATAATCTAACCTTATATACAAATTTTATTAAAAGGTACTTTTGAATTAAAATTCAATACTTTTTACAATTCATTAGAAAATTATTTTTAGATGAAAAATATGAAAAATTTACCACAGTAAATTTTATGTCCCAATTATAAAGAAGAATTCTATTTTGTCAAATATAACATATAAATTTGACTAAAAATATATTTAAATTGGGTTTCTCATCAAAAGGTGGTAAATCAACCTTTTAATGAATATTAGAGTATTTATGCTCAAAATAATAGTCTTTCTTATTTTAAGCCCCTAAAATTTAGTGGGTAAATGCAAAAACATTTTAAAAACTTGTATATTCATATTTTAGTTAGTTTTTTCCATCCTTTCAATACAAAAACTAGGCATTAACTACCATTTAAAATAATACTATATTATTATCTTTCAGTATGACTCAACGTTGTGTGCAACGTAAGTTTTCAAAGAAACTCATTGTTGTGTATGAGGTACTCAATCGAACATTGAATCCCCTTTAATGTAAAATTAATACTTAATTAACAAATTTTTTTAAATATGAAAATGTTATATTCATTATTTTCGTGGTATGTTAAATCCTTCCCCCTTTTTGAAAATTGCGTCCTTTTAATTTTAAAATTAGGCTTGGAAACATTTTTTGAAGTCCCATATATGAAAAAGAGTCAATAAAGATATAACTTGAAAAGAAATAATGTGAAATAAAATAGTCACCCATGATTTCACATACTACGATTCCATGTTGGAATACGTGGACATAGTAGATAAAGAAACCATCAAGGTTTGATGGATAGTGGAAGAAAACATGATTAATAGAATGTTAACCACCATAAAATCACAAACATATGATGGGTTATATAGTCTTTGATTCCCTAGTAGGAAATGTTAAAGAAACTTTTATTAAGTTACTTTTCATATGGTTGAGGAATTTATTTGAGATTGAATAAGAACATAAGGAAACATACTTAAATTCAATACAGACGTTCATGATTTACTATAAATCTACAACAAACTCAGATTTTATGAAAATGATGAGTGTTCAAACTAACTTGGTCACATGAAAATAACTAGAATAAACTTCATGAGTATCACATGATCTACAAAAGATAAACTATATATTTCCCTTGTCTTTAGACCTCAAACAAATTCAATAAGGTTAGTACAATATCCGATAATCCCTAAAAAGTATAATCATTTATAAAAAGGAAAACTACTCTTAATATAAAAAATTCAACAAACAATATCTAGGTTTTAAAAAATACCAATCAATACATAATTATCCCTAATGTTTTTCAAAATAATCCAAACTATGATTGAAATCCAGAACTCATAAGAATTTGATCACATACTCTTCCACGATAAACCTTAACATTCATCTCCAAATAACATCAAATATTCTTAAAGTCTAATACTAATGTGTAATTAACCTAATAATATATTCTCTATGATAGGTTAATCATTTCCCTAAATAACACAAATCTCTATATTTTCACAATAAAAACAAAGATTCATCCAAAATAAAATTTCAACCATTACTCTACAAATAATATCCCATAGTATTATATTTCCCTTGAGCATATATTGTTCTCCAAAATAGAGGACAACTTCCAAAATAAACATTATCACTTAATCTCCAAATCATATTCCTATAATATGGATATCTATTTGATAAGACATAATTTCCCAAAATCAAATTATTCTTGATCCATAAAATAAATTAACTTAAATGAATAATTCATACTAACTAGGGACTTCAGGTAGGGTAGTGGTAGGCGAAGTGAAATTGTTGGCCTTCAGTTGTGGGATTGATTCCTACAACCTTTCTGGACCCGATGGGTTGTGACCAATCTTATGTGTTTTCCTTTTTATAAAACTCCAAAATAACCCTAACATGTTTTAACCTCAATGGTTTTATTATACCTTTAATTTTCATCCAAATACATTAAGTCCTCAATATCTTATATATTTTCATTTTTTTCACCTTCATATGATAAAATAAAACTATTCCCAATAGAAATAACATCATACATTGATCATGGTGTTCATATGGTTTCATCATCATCTTGTTCACGTATATTTATGGTCCATCCTTTGCAACAATTATTTAGAGAACCCTCAAATTCATTTTCTTCCTTAATCCAAATAAAACTTGTACAACATGGTTCATATGGGTGTTCACATAATTTTTTTTGGGGGAAATAATCATGAATGACTTATAATTTCAAAACATCTGATAAAACACGATTTTTACAAAAAATGATGGTCTGAATTGGAATTGAATCATTCAATAAATGGTCCTTTTAAAATACCATAAGTATGTGTTGAGAAATTATACTATAAAAGAAAATATAAATATGTTGCACTAGGTTCTCCTTCTTTAGCACCTTTATTCAAAATCAAAATATGACTCACAATCATATTATAAGGTAAGATAATTGAAAATACCTTGATAATATTTACCATTCTTGAAAATATGAAAATACTGTGAAAATAGGAATTTATTAAATACAACCCATGATCCACGATGATATCGAGGTATGGTGGAGGTGTTTGATATCTCAAACACTACTTGCAAGTGATTTGTATGTTAGAAATAGTTTTTCAATCATTTGAACATGACTTTGTAATAATTATTGCAATCATGTCATTTGGAAGAGTTAAGAATATCATTTAAGATCCTTCCCCATCCATTTTTAACCGTGATTCCTTGATCTAAAAAATAAAAATAATAAGGATTTATCTGAAATAATAGACATAGAGAATAACCTTGTGTTTAATAAAAACTCTTAATCCCCAATGATGTCTAAACTGACCTCTGATACAAACTATAAAGTCTCATCCTTAAAACATTACATATTATTGAATTAAATGTATAATTCACATTGATGATATTTCCAGGTTTAGATTACTATAGAACTAGGCCATAACTATTACATATCAACATTAAAATTACCTGTAGACACTATTACTCTGTATACATTTTTTCATTGAATAAAAACTCCAAAAAAGTAACATTTCTAGTTCCATGTTTTAGACAACATGACTTTTCCTTGATCCCATCCTTGACCCTTATAATCTTTAATTCCTGTGGAAAACAGTTCAAAACATGGGATGAGAATAAAAATCCCATTAAGTGTTATAAAATATTTAAAGAAAAAACTATCTCATTAATAAATACAATTCAATGAAACAATACTTTTCAATTATAACATACCTTATGAAATCATAGGATTTATGAATAACAAAAAAATCATAAATCATAATGGTAACTTTTGTTATAAAAATAATATATACATTGTTGTTATCACATCTACATAGGGAGTTAAGATGGAATACCCATAACAGTATATTCCCTAAATCTCATAAAAGAAACATTAACATTTACCTCCGATGCGTTTGCAAATGCATTAGAGAGATATCTCAGGCTCACCCACCCTAGGTTTATCACAGAACCACCCATATACATAAACAATTCCCAATACCCATAACATAATCATAACACATAACACAATCATAAAGGAAATATAAAATTTCTATATTCCAATAACAATATATCATATCACGATTTTGAAATAAACAATCTTATATCAAACCATTTTCAAAACCATTTAAAATATTTAATTAAAAGATTTTTGAATCAATGTTCCCAATACCACCTGGAATCTTTTGAACTAAATTTTAATTTCAAAAAACTCATGTGAAAGTAAATAAATCCTTAAAACCATTTTTAATGCATGGAAATTAATGGGAACTATTTTTATGAATAAATCGTTAAAACATTTAAAACGATTTTTCAGTTAAAGAGTTCCTAACCAATTGATAGATTATTGAATACATATAATTGATGAATAACATTAATAAAATTTTATAATAACATGATAATAAATATATTCAAGATATAACATGTCAAATGGTAGTATATACACCATATAAAAGGGAATTGGTATGTAATAACTAATAATTATCAATGGAATGTCAATTAAGAGAATCTCCCTTGCAAAGATCATATCCATAGATTAAGTATAAATCAATGACATAATTATGTGTGAAAAATTATAATTAACCCAATATTAGTGGATATTATGTGTCAAAAAATAATTTTTCATTAAAATATATTCATATCATGACATAATCAAGAACTAGAAGTTTAACCCAATGAATTGAAATTGGGTTAGGATGTACTCTAACAGAAAATCGACAGCCTAACAACGTCACTTTAAAAATCAGTAAATGAGTTGATGAGAGAGAAAATGGTATCTCATAACATGTACATAAAATTTACATCAATAATGATATATAATAACATATCTCAATATTAAAAAAAGGAAATGAAAATAGATGTCATAATAGAAGTCTTTGACTAAAAGAGCACGGTGAAAGGCTCCCTTACCAATTTGATAACATACGAAACATACACCCCCATAAAGTAAGGATTATACATTGAAGATTTAAATACCCATAAATTTTATAATATTACACAAAGAATAAAATCATGGGCAGTAAATACACCACACAAAAGGAAATAGTTTCAAATATACCATGAATCTCAAGGGAATAAAAATTGAGATGAAAACCTCTTACCACATTGTAATCAATCGAGTCGTATAAACAAAAGTTAATAACTACAAAATGAATCTTAGATTTCCATGAATATAAAAAAACTTTATAATATATATCCAATGTATGTACACAATACCACACATGCAATAAATAAGTGGTGAACAATAGAAATCTCAGGGAATTAAAATTGAGATAAGAAACCACATACCTTGTATCTGACTTGACTCAATTGTTATTTAATGTCCTGAATAATAAAATAAAGTTAATTTATACTTTATTAAGAACCTTTTTCTACTATATTATTCTTTTTATATCAATTATTACCTAGCTATAATAATTTATTAATTATTTGAGTTCAAATCCGACAATTTGTCAATGTTCGGCACATGAGTTAAAAATGAACTTGTTATAATTATAAATTGTCTATGTGGTTGAAATTAACAAATATATAGAATTATATTCATTATTTAGATAAAATATATAATATATATATAGTATATATATGTGTGTGTTTATTTAAAATAGTACATAAAATTTGGAGATAATAAATGAAATGCACCGTTCATAGAGATGGTAAGTCGTACGTACGAATGAACACTGTTTTAATTTTGATTTCATATTTAATGGAATGAAAATGTAATTATAAATAGGTATATAATAATTCTAGTATAATATAATATAAAATTTAATTATATCTTTCTTTATACATTCCACGTATGGCATGAATGAGTCATATAACTTTGAGGGGGAGATAGTCTACACTTCCTCAAATAAATTATCGCGTAAACCCATTAATAAAACCATTAAGGTGTTACATAAATTGAAAATAAAGAAGCATAAAAACATTATATATATTATATATATATATATATCATGTAAATAAATTTCCATCATAATTTCCACCATGATAGGTGGTACGAGATAATTGGACAATCATTATTTCTTGAATAAAAAGTTTATCGTCCACAGAAATAATGTGTTCTTTTAACTATTAGATGGAGGTGTGTGTAAGTTTAGTTCGAATACTTCTCATAAAAACAACCTATTATATTTAATACATTGGTGTTGTTATAATAAAAAAATAATAAAATTAGATTAGGGGGTAGGATAAGTAAAATAAAACAAATGAACTTATGAGAAGATGCCACCTTTAAATCGGGTATCTCCCTTTGGTTTGAACAAAATGGTTTGATTGAATTGACTTCTGCCTAAGGGGATGCTTCTAAGAGGGAGAGAGAGATGTCGTGAGCTTAATTGAGAAATGTTTGGATGAGCCAAGGGGATTTAGAAGTGTAAGAAATTGGTTATAAGTGATAGATTTTAATAAGGGGGAAGATGGACTATCAATGAATGTTTAAAAATATTATTTTATTTTATAATTATTTTTAATTTCAAATAGTAAAAAACATATTAAAGTATAATATAAGACGATTCATGTTCAAAATAGAATAATCCAATAATAATTTGTCATGTTTTGGACATTTTTTTAAATCATTATAGTCTTATTTATTTAAATCCCTTATTAATGAGGTAAACACTGCAACATTATTGTATAATAAATATTTTTATTTATTTGATGTCTAAAAATAATAATAAAAATATCATGATGTATGTAATATTTTTAGAATTTAAATAAATATCTATAGTCAAAAAGATAACTTATATAACCCTATGTAATAATTTATTTACTAAAAGATATATGTTTGTGCCATTTTTGTCTTCACTTAAAATTTATTCATATAGTGTCATTAAGACTCCCAAGTGGATCCATGGGGTCCCAAAATCGACACAGGGATGAAAAATGTTGGACATGTATCAACCAATAGGATTATGACACATGTTAGGGAAATGTAATATTATATTAATAATATTTTTTTACCCTTATTTAACAGATTTACCCTTTAACCATGGTAAATAAAATATTTACAGAAGTAAATATTCATCATGCCTTAAAATAAATGTTACCTGTTTACAAAATTTGGCCCTCATTATTACAAATATGGAATCCATTTTTCCATATTCAGAACACCGAAGTGGCAGAAATTAATTTTAAAATTAATTCTCGCAGTCAAAACAAAAAGCATTATTTAATGAAATAATAACTATCAAAAGATTGATACTTGTTTATATCCAATTTTAAAGTTAAATTACTTCAAATGACAAACATTGGAATAAATAGAAAAAATAAAATATAATTAAATTTTAAAAACATTTAAAATGATAATATATCTTTATAAATAAAATAATTTTAAAGGCAGTTTTGATTTAAAATATAGTATTTGTTACTATTCATTAAAAAACATTACAAGAAAAATAACAAAAATTTACCAAAGTAAATATTGATGTCTTGATTCTAAAGAAAAAAATTATTTTGTTGAATAGAACATATAAAAGTGACCAATACAAGATTTAAATAGGGTTATCCATCAAAAGGCGGTAAATATAGATTTTGATAAATAATAGAGTATTTATGCTTAAAATTAGATTCTTTCTTATTTTAAGCCCCAAGATTTTATTGGATAAATGTAAAAACATTTAACAAACATGTGTATTAATATTTTAGTTAGTTGTATCCATTCCCACCAATACAAAACATAGGCGTATTTACCATTTAAAATAAATGTATATTATTTTTTTCAGTATGACTCAACGTTGTGTGAAACATATGTTTTCAATGTAACCCGTTGTTGCGTATCAAGTAAGTTTTTGTACATAACATCCCCTTTAAAGTAAAATTAATATTTAATAATTTTTTTTAATAAATATGAAAATGTTATATTGTTTATTAATCTAGGATATTACATAAAAAATCATTATATTGTTCATATTAAATTTATATCCATTTGATATATCCCTCTCATCCATTGGATAATGATAACATCACTCCTGAATATGTGTATAGTTCTTCCTCCACAAGGAAATGTGATTAATTTTTCATTTATAATATACAAAGTTTGTATTATGAATATATTTAATATTTAATATATTTGATTTATAGAATTAATATTTATATTATATTCATAACATACCTTATAATGTGAAATAGTCACTCGTTTTCACCTGTGGACAACTGCCTACATAAAGTCATGTTTTTCAATTTAATCACCAATATATAAGAATTGTCATAAAATAGTATATAATTTATAAATATTATATATGTTACAAGATTATGATATAAGATACCTTTAATGACAACCATGGTTTATAGACTGAAACTACTGAAGGGAAACATGTATGAAAAACAAAATAGTGAACACTAAAAATGATTTTTTGGGTAATTATCAATAAATAAGTAATTATAAATTATAATTGAATTATATTATGTATGTAAAGTTTTAATATGTATTTTTATAAAGTTATAATGATTCTAAACGTTTGATAAAAGATTTTAATTGAGTGTTTGAAAATATTAATGAACTGGTGTAAGGGATTTGCAATCTCAAATTTTTCTATGAGGCATGTTCAATTTTATAAAATATTTTCATTGCTTTATTGTATATATTTAAAATGAATTTATTTTATGTCTATTTTAAACTATATTATAGAGTTTTATAATCTATTTAATATTCTATTCCTTTGGAGATTTTAGATAAATGATTACCAACTCTATATGTGTTATTCCTCTAAATATTTTTTATCTAACATATATCATGTTATTCAGCAATCTATTTTTATATGGTGAATGTATAACACCTTGAATATATTATATAATGATTATATTAATATTCAATATATTTAATTTATTATTTTATATTATTTCATTTAATGGTTTTATGAATCAATAAGTTTCCAATGTGGTCAGGGTTTCTTTTAAAATATAATTTTTTTTCAGTAATTTCTATGTTAAATCTCTATTATGGAAAACTATATTTTATTGATCTTTTATATAAAATGTACATTTCCCCATAACATTATCCCTATAATTTGTAATTATAATAAAAAAAAAATTTCTCTTTTTCTTAAAATGATTCTGAAAATGATTTTTAAGAATTACCAACCTAATTTCATCTTCAATCGATGGCCTTTTCTATCCATGTCCTCATACATCATAATGAAATATTATATTTTTTATCAATACATAAAGGTTTTAATAGATTGTTTTTAGAATGTTTTATATTTATTATAATTCATTAAAAATAGTCATTTCAGAGGTCTTTTATAGGACACACTATTTAATATTTACAAAAGTATGATAATGATATTCTTGATTGAAAAATAGTTCCAATGGATTTTCATGTTTTCATGACAATTAATTAATTTGAACATTATTTTCAAATATTTAATTTATATTTCTCAAAAAAAAGTTTTCAATATTTTAGAAATTTTACTTTTTAAATATATTAAATAAAAGGATATTTTCCATCTTTTCAATGAAATGTTCTTATTAACTTTGAATTACTTTTCATCTATTTCTGTAAATTTATGGATTTTTATGAATCATTGGGGATATTTTCTAATACTATCACTCAATTTATTTCTTTGCATGTATTATGATTATTATTTATTAAGGATGATTTTACGAAAATCATTAATTTTCCTTGTGTTAATTTATCTATGAGAAAATAAGGAAATATTTATGAAATCGTATAGCTTATTTATCTGGATAGATATGATTATGTGATATTAAATATTTTTAGAAACATTATTAATAACCAAGGGTTATACTACGATTAAATGATTAATATTTTTAATATATTATGGGAAAACTATTCATGGTTTTTATTTTATGATAGTTTAATCCATAATTATATAACACTCTTTCTAAATATTTATTTCCCCTTAAAAAACAATGTTATATGTTATCATGATTTCATGTTAATAAAATTAATAATAGATATGTTAATATTATTATATGTTCGAAATTTTGGGGAGATGATTAGATATACTTAATATAATGAGGGCATAATTCTTTTTATATGTTTCCACAATTCTATTATTTTTGATGTTTATATATTTTTTCATATTCTAATAGTATTTTGTAATGATATGTTATCATGTCATCATATTTATTCCCTTTATTATAAATAATATAAGGTCACGGTCTTTAACCTTACTTAATATTGAATTATATGAATAATTCACCTTGAGGAAATTTTCAGGTGTATAGTTTTAGAGAATTAGGACATAACTATTACATCTCTAAAGATTACAAAGTAGAGACTACTACACAGTTTCCATTTTTTTTACAAAACAAGAAATCTTGAAAAAAAAGTCATGTCTAGATCTATGTTTAAGACAACATGACTTTTCCTTGATCCCATCCTTGACCATATTCCACATTATGTCATGCGAAAAAATTTCAAAAACATGGGATGAGAATGAAGAGATCAGTAAGGGATACACAAAGAAGGAAAATTGTTATTTTTTAAAAATGACAAGTAAACCGTGAATACATTAACATAACTTATACTTTTCACCATTATGAATTAGTAAATAGTCTTCATTGAATAAAATATTATTAAATATTCCTTTGTAACCAAAAGATTACCATAATACCCATATAAAGACACATAACATATTAAGGTAACTTGGGATGTAAAAATAGATAAATGTAATAACCATACAGTCGACTTCCACATATATAAATAAATGGAATATCTATACGGCTGACTTCCATACCCAATGCATTGGAGGTTATAACGTAACCACCCGTCCAAGTTTTCATGGCACCACCCGTCATATGGTTTATCACGTAACCAACCGTAAAATGTCCATATACAATAATTACATATAAAATATTGAAAATATATACATTTCAATAATAACATTTCATTTACAATCATATGAAATACTTTCAAGATATTGAAATAATCAATCCATTTTCAAAAACCATTGAAAAAATGGATTTTTGAATAATAGTGTCACATACCACATTGAATATTTTAAAAGAATTATCATTTTAAAACATTAATGTACATATAAATAAATACTTAAAAACCATTTTCGAAACATGGACATTAAAGGGAAAGATTTAGAATTATAAATCTTTAAAATAGATAAAAAAATATTTTAGTTAAAGAGTTTTTAACAAAATGAGAGACTCTTGAATACAAATAATTGAGAAGTAACATATAATTAGAACATTATAATATAATTAGAATAAAAGGATTCATCCTATAATATGTAAAAGGATAACATATACACCATATAAAAGTGAATTGGTGCATAATAATAAAAAGATCTCAATGGAATGTAAATTGAGACAAAGTCCATTACAAAGACAGTATCCTTAAATTAAGGATAAATCAATCAACTAAATATGTGTGACAAATATAAATACACCCAATATAAGTGAATATTATATGTAAAACAATCATAGGTCAATTTCACATATTCCTAGGGAGACATAAATAAGAAAGAGAAGATCATCCCAAAGAATGGGAATTGGGTTAAGAAGTTCCCTTAATGATTTGGAAACTTACAAAACATATGCCACATGAAATAAGGATCATAATTGAAGATGTAAATACTTATAAATGAAAGTATATTACACAAAAGTACAAGCATGGGCCGTACATACACCACACAAAATGTAATAGTTGAAAATATTGCATGAATCTCACGTGAATAAAACTGAGATGAAAACCCTTTACCACGTTGTAATTCAATCAAGTCGTATGACCAAATGTTAATAAACAAAAAAATAATAACATAATACCATTAAGATAAAGATAATAATGATAGTATATATCAATTGGAATTAAACAATACACCACATGCATAAATAGGTGGCGAATAAAAAAAATCTCACTAAAGTAAAAGCTAGATAAGAAAACCCTTACGTCGTGTACAACTTGACTCGATCGTTCTTTAATCTCCTGAATAATAAACTAATGATAATTTCTACTTTCATAAGAAACTTTTTTCAAATTTATTATTCCTTTTATATAACTTATTACCATGTTATATATATTATGTAATCATTTTTAAGTTAATAATGTTCGTTTTGTCGATATTTGGTACTTGAGTAAAAAATGTACTCCTTATAATTACATGTTGTTCAAGTGGTCAAAGGTTAATTATATCCAGAATTATATTCATGATTTAGATATCATATATTTCATATATATCCAGTATATACATGTATTTATAATAGTACATAACATTTAGAGGTAAGAAATGAAATGCACTATTCATGGAGAAGGTAAGTCGTACGTACGCATGAATGCTACATTCATTTATATTTATTATTTTAATAGGATTAAAATATAATGATACATAGGTATATTATAATTAAATAATACTTTCATATATAATATCATTAACTCCATCCATTATACGGCCCACATATAAAATTAACGAGTCATATCACTTTGAGGGTGCGGTAGTCCGCACTTCCTCTAATGAGATTATCGTGTTTACCCATAATAGAAATCATAAAGGAATGCTGTAAATGTAAATTAAAAAAACATAAAGGAAACATAAATATATTATATTTCATATATAAAAACAATTTCATCACAATGTCCACCATGAGAGGCGGTAGTAGATACTCGAACAATCATAGTATCGTGAGGCATTAGTTTTCTATCTACAGAAACAATATGTTCTTTATCCATCAGAATAAGGTGTGTGTAAGTGTAGTTAGAATAAGTCTCATAAAAACATCCTAGTTCTTTGAGTATACTGGTGTTGTTACAAAATACTGTAATAAAAAGAGTTTTGGGTTGGAGAAGTAAAATAAAAGAAAACAATTTAAGAGAAACTGTTAACATTAATTTGGGTTACTCCCTTTGGTTTGAACCAAAGGATTACATGAAGTTCTTTATGCCTATGGGAATGCTTCTATGAGTAGTAGAGGGATGTAGGGAGATTAATTGGGCATATTATGGATGATCCAAAAGGCTTTAGAGGTGTTTGTAATTGGTTAGAAATGGACTCCTTTTATAAGTTGGAGGAGGGGCTCTTTAGTAAAGTGTGAAAACATTATTTTATTATATGATGATATTCGGGTTCTAATGGTCCAAAAATCATTATAGTCAAGGATAAGTCGACTCATTGTCAAAATAAAATTATGCAATAGTAATTGGACAGGTTTTGGATGATATTTTATTCATTATAATCTTATTTATTTAAATTATTTATTAATGAGGTAAACACTCCATCATTATTCTGTCATAAATAATTTAAATTATTTGATGTCTAAAAATTATAAAAAAACCACTATATATGAAATATTTTTATCTTAACAATTAATATTTATAGTCTAAATTTTAATTTATATAACCCCTTCTAAAAATTAATTTACTGAAAGATATTTTCTTTTGTCATTTTTGCCTTACTTTAAGTTAATTAATCTAAATTGTCTTTATCACTCCCAAATGTCTCAATGGGGGCCCATAATCGACCCAAAGATTCCCATGGTCGTAAATGACTCATCCATTAAGGTTTGGACAACTGTTAAGGTAATTTGAGATTATTATAATTTTATTTTTACATTGAATTACCTTTTTTACCTTTAACTGCGGTAAATAAAAGTAAAAAGTTACTATTCATCAAAAATTATTTTAATCTTATTGAACCACATTTTACTTCTTGATAACAACCATGTATGTAATATTTTTTAAATTCAATTCAATGAAGTGGTAAAATTTCATTTAAATCAAAAAGCTTGTTTTTAACTACTACTAAGTGGTTTCACTATTCATCAAAAATTGTAGTTTTTCAGAAAAATACAAAAAATTTAGCCTAAGATTTATTTTATATTCAAAATTCAAAAATGATGCTTATTTTTTCATATTCAAATATAAACGTGTCATTATTTAATTTTAAAATTAATTCCCATTGTTAAAACAAATAGAGTGTTTTTAAGAAACAATAAATATCAAAAGATTGACACTTGTTTATGTCCAATTTCATTGTGAAATTAATTCCAATGACCAAAATTGGATTAAATGGTAAAAAAATATTCTTATTAGACATTAAAACCAATTAAATATATAATATATCCATATAAATAAATTATATTAAAACATAGTTTTGAATTAAAAAACAATATTTTGTACTATTCATTAAAAAAATGAACTTTATCGAAAAATTTCTAAAAAATTACAAAATGTAAATTTTGGTGTTCCAATTCTAAAGAAGGATTTTATTTGGTCATATAGAATGTATTAAAGTAACCAAAACTAGATTTAAAGAGGGTTTTCCATTAAAAGGCGATAAATCGGCCTTTTAATGTAAATTATGCTTAAAATTAAATTCATTCACATTTTAATCCTCTGACATTTATTGGATAAATGTAAATACATTTAACAAACATGTATAATCATATTGTAGTTAGTTTTTTTTCACTCCCATAAATACAATGGCTAGGAGCTAACAACCATTTAAAATAATAATATTATATTATTAGTGTGCAACATAAGATTTAAAAGAAACCCGTTGTTGCGTATCGAGTACGCTATCAAACATAACAACCCTTTTAAAGTAATATGAATATATAATTAAAAAATATTAAAAAATATGAAATATGTATTATTCTTCATTTACTTGGGATGTTACATCCTTCCCCCTTTTGGGAATTGCGTCCTCGCAATTCTTATTCCCTTATCAAAATAAGTGGGGGTATTTATCCCTCATAGAATTTTCAGATTCCCCGGTTGCCTATTCAACCATATGGTTTTTCCAAAAAACATTTACCTGGTGAATTACCTTATTCTACAACACTTGATCTCTACGGTCAAGAATCTGGACTGGTTGTTCTTTATAATAGAGATTATCTTCTAACTGAACTACCTATGGGGTCAAAACATGAGATGGATCTGGTATATACTTTCTCAACATCAAAACATGACAAAAAAATTTGTACCTAGGATAAACATGGAGTTAAAGACACTTTGTACGCAATTGATCATACTTTCTCCAGTATTTCATAAGGTCCAATGAACCTCGGACTGAACTTTACCTTCTTACCAAAACACATCACACTTTTCCATGGAGAAACATTTAAGAGACAATATCACATACCTCAAAAGAAATATCCCTCTTCTAGTTATATGTATAACTTTTCTCTCTGCTCGCAGCTATTCTCATGTGCTTCTGAATCAACAGAACTTTCACTGCCATATCTTCTACCAATTTAGGTCCCATTATGTTCCTTTCACCTACTTCATCCCATAAACCTGGAGTTCGACAACACTTTCCATATAATTCCTCAAATAGTGGCATCTATATACTAGAATGAAAACTGTTATTATAAGAAAATTCAACCTAATAAATATGTTGGTCCCAGCTTCCATGGTAATCCAGTGAACAAGCACGTAGCATATCTTCCAAGGTCTGAATATTTCGTTCTGACTACCCATCTGATTAAGGATGAAAAGTTGTACTAAAATTTAATTCAATACCCAACAACTTCTAAAGGACTTTCCAAAAGTTAGAAGTAAATTTGGGATCACAGTCAGATATAATCTAGAGGATCTCCATTCAACCTAACAACCTCTTTTATTTATAACGGAGTATGTTGATCTGGAGAAAAAAGTATCTTGAATAGGAAGGAAATGACCACATTTAGTCAATCGATCAACTATACCCCAAATATCATTATTACCTCAAGATGTCTTTGGTAATCCCACAACAAACTCCATGGATATATTTTCCCAATTCCACTATGGCACCATTAGAGGATGAAGCATCCCTTTCGGTAACTGCCGCTCTGCTTTAACCTACTGACAAGTCAAACACTTCACAGTAAAATCAGCAATATCTCTTTCCATTCCATCTCACCAGTAATACTACCGAGGATCTCTATAAATATTAGTACTACCATGATGAACTAAAAACAGGGAACTATGAGCTTTACATAACAAATCATTCTTCAACTGCGAATCACAAGGCACACACAATCTATTTTCAAATCTCAAAACACAATAATTATTAACGTTAAAATCAGGCAACCTATGCTTCTGAACCAACACTACCTTTTTCTGTAACTCACTGTCTTCTTTTTTTGCTTGCTTTATTCTGTCTGATAGAGTTCATCTCACTGACACCTGATTAAAAAAAAGAATTTCCTACACCAAAAACGACTATGCCAATGTTCAATAAATCAAAAAACCAAAGGATCTCATTCCAAACGTAGCATGTCTAATGAATCATTACATTTTTGACTCAAAGTATCATCCAATTTATTTGCTTTTCCCGGATGGTAATGGATCATGAAATCATAATACTTGATTAATTCCATCTATCTCCTCTATCTCATGTTAAATTATTTTTGAGTTAATATATACTTTAAAATTTTGTGGTCATTATATATTTCACATTTTACTCCATACAAATGTTGCCTTCCAAATTTTGAAATAAAAAAAAAGCAGCTAATTAAAAATCATGTGTAGGGTAATTTAACTCATGTGGTTTCAACTGACGTAAAGCATAAGCAATTAGATGATCATTCTGCATTAGGACACATCCTAGTCCTTTCAACAAAGCATCACTATAGATAATAAACTCACCATTTTCGGATGGCAGTGCCAAAACTAGATCATTCACTAATCTCCTTTTCAATTCCTGAAAACAATCATCACATTCTTTTTTCCAGATGAACGTTACACTTTTTTGAGTTAACTTAGTCATTTCCCTAGGTAACCATGTAAAATTTACAAAAAACCACCAGTAATAACCTGAAAAACCATGAAAACTACGAATCATGGTAATATTTGTTGGTCATCGCCATTAATTAACAACTTTTGTTTTACAGGATCAAAAGTTATTCCATTTTTTAAAATATTGTGACCAAGGAAAGAAATTTGTTGTAACCAAAACTCAAACTTGCTGAATTTCCCAAATAGTTTCTTTTCTATTAAGGTTTGAAAGACAACCCTTAAAATACTTTAATTATCTTCTTTAATTTCAGAATAAAACAAAATATCATCAATAAGAAAGCCAACATTTTTCACCTCCACCAACAGAGCCATTACTGCAACAAACTGTTCTATTATGATTTGGACCATCTCAGGATGCTGATTTGGAAGGTCATTTACCTCTGTATGCCTTCCCATCAAAACTTCCATGTCTTTTCTACGAAAAACCATTCTCAACACAGAAATATCTTAGGAAAAGCAACATGGTAATATGTAAATTCTATATGATTTCAATATTAACGTAAATTACTTTATGGATATTAATTTAACAATACCCAAACTCCTAAAGTTTTCTAAACCTCTCTCTGATAACAACTATAAGGACCCGGCCTTAAACCTTAATTAATATTTAATTAAATGAATAATTTTCATTGAGGATATTTTTAGGTTTAGAGTTTTAGAGAATTAGGACATAAATATTAAATCTAAAAATATTACAAAGTAGACACTTTTACATAGTTTCCATTTTATTTACAAAACATGAACTCTTGAAAAAAAGAGTCATGTCTAGTTCCATGTCTAAGACAACATGAATTTTACTTGATCCCATCCATGACACTATTCCACAATATGTCCTATGAAAAACATTTAAAAACTTTGGATGAGCATAAAAAGCTCAATAAGGGATACACAAAAAACGAAAACTGTTATTTTTTCAAACCAACTTGTAAACCATGAATACTTTAACATTAGTAATACTTTTCACCTTTATGAAGTAGTAAATTCTCTTCACTGAATAGAAGATCATTACTTACCCTTTTGAGACCAAAATATTACCATAAAACCCATATAAATGACACATAACATATAAAGGTAACTTGGGACATAAACATACATAAATGTAATAACCATACGGTCGACTTCCACACATATCAGTAAATTGAATATCCATACGGCTGACTTCCATACCCAATGCATTGGAGGTTATAACGTAACCACCCGTCCTGGTTTTCACGGCATCACCCGACATATGGTTTATAATGTAACCACCTAGAAAATGTCTAAATACCATCATTACACATAAAATTTAGAAAATATATACATTTCAATAACAACATATCGTTTTTAATCATTTGAAATAATTTCATGATATTGAAATAATCAATCCATTTTCAAAAACAAATTAAAAAATATATTTTTGAATCAACGTGTCCCATACCACTTTGAAGCTCATAAAATAATTATCATTTTAAAACATTATTGTCCATATAATTAAATCCTTAAAACCATTTTTAAAACATGGACATTAATGATAATTATTTAGAATAATAAATCTTTAAAACATTTAAAACTATTTTTAGTTAAATTTTTTCTAACAAAATGAGAGACTCTTGAATAAAAATAATTGAGGATTAACATATAATCAGTACATTATAATATCATGAGAATAAAGGGATTAATGATATAATTTGTCAAAGGATAGTATATACATCATATAAAAGTGAATTGGGGCATAACAATAAATAAGTCTCAATGAAATGTAAATTAAGAGAAAGTCCCTTACAAAGACGGTATCCTTATATTAAAGATAAATCAATCAGATAATTATGTCTGAAAAATATAAATACACCCAATATAAGTGGATATTAAGTGTAAAACAATCAGAGGTCATTCACACATATTCAAATGACGACATAAATAAGAATGAGAAGATCATCTCAAAGAATGGGAATTGGGTTAACAAGTTCCTTACCGATTTGGTAACTTTCAAAACATATTCCACATGAAAGAAGGATCATACATTGAAGATGTAAATACTCATAAATGAAATTAAATTACACAAAAGATAAATCATGGGCATTACATAAACCACATAAAAGGAAATAGTTTCAAATATAGCATGAATCTCACAGGAATAAAAGTGGGATAAAAACCCCTTACCAAGTTCCAATTCAATCGAGTCGTATGACCAAAAGTTAATAAACACAAAAATAATCACAAAATACCATGAATATAAAGATAGTAATGATAGTATATATGAAAAGACAATCACAATACACCACATGAAATAAATAGGCGGCGAATAATGAAAATCTCACGGAATTACAAGTGAGATAAGAAATCCCTTACCACATGTCGGACTTGACTTGATCGTTCATTAATCTCCTGAATAATAAAATATTGTAAATTTATACTTTATTAAAAATATTTTTCAATTTTATTATTCATTTTATATCAGTTATTACAATTTTACAAACATTATGTAATTATTTAATGTTAATAATGTTCGTTTTATCGATATTTGGTACTTGAGTCAAAAATGGACTTCTTATAATTACATGTTGTTGATGTGGTAAATGGTTCATTATATAAAGAATGATATTAATGATTTATATATCATATATATAATATATATACAGTATATACATGTATTTATAATATTACATAACATTTAGAGGTAAGAAATGAAATGCACAGTTCATGGAGACGGTAAGTCGTACGTACGCATGAACGCTACATTCATTTATATTTCTTATTTTAATGGAATTAAAACATAATGATACATATGATTATTATAATTTCCATTATAATTTAATATATAATATCATATATAATATCATTTACTCCATCTTTTATACATCCCACATATGGAATTAATGAGTCATATCAATTTAAGGGGGCGGTAGTCTGTACTTCCTCTAATGGGATTATCATGTTTACCCATAATGGAAACCATAAAGGAACACTATAATTGGAAATTACAGAAGCATAAATGAAAAATAAACACAATATTTCTCATTTATAAATATAGTTCCATCATAATGGCCACCATCAGAGGCGGTAGGAGATAATCATACAGTCATCGTGTCGTGAGGTGTTAGTTTGTCATCCACAGAAACATTATGTTCTTCATCCATTTTATGGAGGTGTGTGTAAGTTTATTTCGAATACATCTCATAAAAACATCCTAGTATATTTAGGATACTGGTTTTGTTACTAACTAAAGGAATAAAAAGTGTTTAGGGGTTGGAGAAGTAGAATAAAAGAAAACAATTTAAAATAAATCGTTACCTTTAATTTGGGTAACTCCTTTTGGTTTGAACCAAAGGACTTCTTGAAGTGCCTTCTGAATATGGAAAGGCTTCTAGAAGGAGTATAGTTATGTAGGGATATTAATTGGGTAGTGTGTGGATGGGGAAAAAGGCTTGTGAGGTGTGTGGAATTGTTTTGAAATGGTCTCCTTTTATAAGGGGGAGGAGGGGCTCTTTAGGAAAGTGTGAAAACATTATTTTATTATATAATGATATTAGATTTATAATGGTCCAAAAATAATTATAGTCAAGGATAAGGTGACTCATGTTCGAAATAAAATTATCCAATAGTAATTTCACAGGTTAGGGATAATATTTTAATCTTTATAATCGTATTTATTTAAATGATTTATTAATGTGGTAAACACTGCATCAATATTGTGTCATAAATAATATAAATTATTTGATTTATAAAATTTATTAAATAAATACCATGATATAGGAAATTTTTGTATCTTTACAATGAATATTTATAGTATTAACGATAATTTATATAACCCCTTCTAAAAATTAATAAACTAAAATATATTTGCTTTTGTCATTTTTCCCTTTACATTATAATAATTAATTTAAATTGTCATTATCACTACCAAATGGCTCACTGGGGTCCAAAAATTGACTCTAAGATTCCAATTGTTGTAAATTACTAAACCTATAAGTTTTTAACAAGTGTTAATGTAATTTTGAGTTATTATTGTATTCTTTTTTACCTTGAATTACCTTATTTACCTTTAACCGCAGTAAATAAAAGTCAAAAGTTAATATTCAACAAAAATTATATTCATTTTATTGAACCGAATTTTACATCTTGATAATGATCATGTATGTCATATTTTCTAAATTCAATTCACAGAAGCTATAAAATTTCATTTAAATCCAAAAGTCAGTTTTTTAACTACTACTAAGTGGTTTCACTATTCATCAAAAATTGATTTTTTTCATAAAATACCAAATATTCAGACTAATATTTATTTAATATTCCAAATTCAAAAATGTTTTTTATTTTTAAAAATTAAAAACAATAAATGTTTAATTAATTAATTTTAAAATTAATTTACCATTGTTTAAACTAATAGCGTTTTTTTTAAGAAACAATAATTATCAAAAGATTAACAGTTGTTCATGTCCTATTTCAAAGTCAAGTTAATTCCAATGACCAAAATTGAATTAAATGGTAAAAATATATTCTAATTAAACTTTAAAACCAATTAAAAAGATAATATATCCATATTAACATGTTATGTTAAAACATAGTTTTGAATTAAAATACAGTATTTTTCACTATTAATTGAAAATGAACATTATCAGAAAAATTTCAAAAATTTATGCAAAGTAAATTTTTATGTCCCCATTATAAAAAAGGATTTTATTTGGTTATATAGAATTTATTAAAGTAACCAAAACTAGATTTAAAAAGGGATTTCCATTAAAAGGCAATAAATCTGCCTTTTAATGTCAATAATGCTTAAAATTAGATTCATTCACATTTTAAGCATCTAACATTTATTAGATAAATGTAAATAAATTTAACAAACATTTATAATCATTATGAAGTTTGTTTTTTTTCATTATGTCCAATACAACGACAAGAAGTTAACTACCATTTATAATAATAATATTATATTATTAGTGTACAATGTAATATTTCAAAGAAACCCATTATTGAGTATCGAGTACGCTATCGAACATAGCAACCATTTTAAAGTAAAATTAATATTTAATTCATAAATATTAATAAATATGAAATATTTATTCTTCTTCTTTTACCTGGGATGTTACAATTAATGTCCATAGTTATGAAAATGATTTATTTCTTGATTTATGATTCATAATTATTAGTAATTGGTTGTGATTATTCCAATATTACAATAATTTCTCATACCATTATTCTTATCTTCTTATTAAATTTGATAATAAAATGATATATCTCATGTCTATCTTTAAATTGCATCTAATCTCACACTTTCTAGTGTTCCAATTTTACAATTTTACGATTAATGACAATATATATTAAATTTATAAAAGGGTATCATGTTTGTATATCATTATACCAAATTTTGAAGTCCCCTAATGAAATAATGAAATATAGGTATAAGGTTAATAATAATAAATGGATAATAAATGTATTGTTCTAGTTTTTTAAATGGGGGTTTTTTAATCTAATAAAACACTGACCTTAAAGGTAATTGGAATGTAAGTGAATCGATATCGATTATTGATAATGTATATATAGAGGATTGTATTTGGTCCATTTTAGTTACTATAGAAGTTTTTATGTAATGATTTTTTTCTAATCAGATATGAGAATATATGACTTGGGATATCTCAATATATATACATAATTGTGTCAAATGCGGAAAAGAATCCATACATAAATCACAAGCATCATCAAAATAATGATATGAAAGTTGGTTTCATAATATTTTATTAAATAATTATAAACAAGAATATCATGAATATTCCAAATATAATATGGAATTAAATCTTATTTGAAATTCATGATTGAAGTAATAAAGGATCTTGACTTGAGGATGTAATGTTCAATGATTCATTATAATAATTTGAAATGGAAAGACTAAAAATAGACCACTTAGGTTATACATTATGAACATAATAAAGGATATATTAAGAAAGTAAATATCTTGTTATATTATTTTAGAAAATTATTGGACAGAGAGGTTTTTCTAGAAAAAATGAGTTTTCATAATCAATTCGATGTTAAAATCATTTTTAGTGAGTGTACTTTACAAAAAATAAAACATAAAGAAGTTCCATTAAATAGGGATTCCTTGAAGGAGGTTAACTTTGAAACAAACAAATAGTATGTATTACACTGGAAATGAATGGTATATTTTACTTTAAATATATTAAAAAAATATTCAAAAAATCAAATTATTATGTAAGATGTATATTAAGTAAAATTGGTAATAATTATTTAGAAATTTTAACCATATTGTAACGACGGTGGTTCAATGTATCTGATAACTTCAGTCCAAATTTACCCTGTTGGTGAACATAACCTCATAAAAACAATTAAGTTAATAAAAATCATTCAAATGATTATTTTTCATCCAAATATCATCTTATAATGCCTATTTATTACCATATGTTATTCCATAATAAAATATTATTCTATTATGTCTGTTTCTTATGGTGGTTTGTACAATTTTCTGATACATTCTCATTATATCGAGAATAGTAAAAATATTATAAAATTGGTTCATGCTATTAATATTAATATAGTTATATGAATTTTATTAATCCATAATAAAAAAATTACATATATCATTGGTTTTCTAAAAATGTTCTATAATAAAAAATGGTGCACTGATATGTTCATTTAAGAGGGTTAAATTTTCCCTGAATTTTTTTAATATCACTTATATAATTTCAGATATTAATAGTACATAATATTGGTAGTACCATAATCATAATTCATATATCTTAAATATATTTTAAATTTCATGCATGTTAGGTTAATAATGAAAATAGATCATGTCATTCATGGAGGTGGTTCTCTGCACTTACATGACGATGTGTAAATTTCTTGAATATTTTAAGGGGAAAGTAGAAAATTGATATTTAATTATTAACATAATATATAATCATCCAAATAATATATATTTATCATCCATTAATTTATACTATTGATAATATTTGTTATGTGAAAATATGAATTAGTATGGATTTATTAAGAACCATACATATCCCTTTGTATGTTCTCCCTAAGGTATCACTTTGAGGTTCCATAGCATGGTCTTCTAGAAATAACATGGCTTCGAGAACATGGGGAGGGACTTTTTGAGATTTAATGTAAGTGTTCTTATTATATATATTATTTATAATCAATGGACAAGTAGAGTAATATTAAGCCCATTTTATTTGGGAAGGGAATGTAATTAATTGAATATATAAATGTTTATTATAAATAGAGTATGTGTTTAAAATGAATAGAGAATCCAAAGTTGATAATAATGGATTGGATGATGAAGTAATACTTATAATTTCCAATAATTCATTTGAAAACATTTGTGAATAATATAATTTATTTTCTTTGGACATATATTTTTTACATTTACAATTTATGGTTTACCATGGTAATAAATTTTTACCTAAGTAATTAACCATTATTGAAATTATATTTAATTATTACCTAATTTATACATAAATATTCTTAATAATAATTTAATTTTTTTATTTAAAAATTTTAGGGTGATTAAAATTAATATCAATATTATAATATATATTTTAAACACCATTATTTGGAAAATTTTATTTGTAATCATTTTATATAATATATAGGATAAAATTACCAATGTTTATGTAATGTCACTATTTGAACTTAAAAACTATCATCTTTTTCGGAATAATTTTGGGCGTAGGTCCATAGACATAATGAGATTATAAGGAAGATGTTATCCTAAATGTTGAGAGAATAAAAATAATAAATATGTTTTATACCAAGAACATAATTTTTCTAAACTTATTAAATAAATTTGAAATTATGTATGAGTTGGGAAAAAATTTACCACTATTGAATTAGAGGCATGGATATTTCTAATGAAATGGAATAATATCTATATTCATAGGGTTTTTTTCTTTTAGTATTTTCATTAAAATAATTACAAATAAATAATTAAATAATCATTTTTAATTGTTATAACTAAAATCATAACAAAATCATCGCTATAAAATTTTATTATGGAAAATCTCTGGTGTTATCTTCATAACCTTTGGAATATTAATGTAATACATGTTGTAGGGAATAGATAATGTAAATAGATCAATGATCATGATCAATTTCTAAAGGTTCTTTATTATCAATGAAGTTTTTGGATCTTTCCAAATAAAATAAAGTAAGAATATTAATTATTAGTTCTTGATCTAAACTCATTTTATGATTTTTTGGATTTTTTGCATTTTAAAATATCTCACAATGAACACAAATAAATTATTTTTAAATTTTAATTTTGGGGAAATGGATGGTTTTTAGTTGATATCCATATCTTTATAAAATATGGGAATTGATATTACTCTGATTATTCCCTTTTTTATCATTAATAAAAAAAAATTATTCGAGTTCAAGGAGAAAAATGGTTGAGGATCATACTCAAAATTATAATTTTCCAATTTATTCATCCATTATACACAAGATCAACATTGATATATAACATATTTTTATATTAGATAAAAACTAGATAGTAAATAATTTAAAAAACATTCTTTAGAATAATAGATCGACCCCCTAGTAATAAGATCACGATCGATTGAGAAATAAATCGGTAAAAAAATGGTGAATGATAGAAGGATAATTGAGTTATGAATTTTGGATCCCAGACTAAAGATTTCTAAATATCACCGACGAATATTAAAGGAGGATGATTCCCAATGATATTGAGGACTAGAATCTAACCACGAATGATAGGGTAGGCATGCTCAACCAACATTTAGGATATATGGTGTAACAGAGGGTATTATTGAAATGGGTGTGATTTGTGACCTATTCCATATATTTTATGAAATTACTAATTTAAATATGTGTACTCCCTATGAATACATGCCATTTTCCCCTCATATGACAATAGGGTTTTCATAAAGATGGGAATATCACATATTGTGTGACTCGTGGATAGAGGCTCATCAATTATCCAAGAGGAACATATTTATTGACATCTATAGGTACGTAGACATTTCTAGAGAATGTAGAAAAACAGGAAACTCAAACATGGCCATGTAAAAATTCATGAATAGATTAAATGGGAATCTCACAAAGTACCGAAGCATTAGAAGAGATACAGAGACATGAGAAGATAGAACCCCGACTGCTAGACCAAAACAAAAATACGTTTTATCTAAAAAAACTAATTATATTTAGGGAAATAAATATCATGTTATAATGAAATATAGAAGAATTTTAATAGATATATGGACATATTGTGTCCTCACAAAATATTTCATGTACTGTATCAAATTCAAGTTGAGGACCTCCTACTCATCAATGTTTACTAGTTTCCATTCATTTTACTTATAATATTTATTTATATATAAAATTTTGATTCAATTAATTAATATTTATACATATTTTATATAATATTTGATTGAATTATCATTTTTTTGAATAAATATTGGATTTATTTTTAAAATGGAGTGTTGTTGTAAATTGATGTAGAATTTAGGCTTTTTACATCGTGGGAATTATTAAAAAAATCCAATGCATTGTCCCTATATAGATAGATCAAAATTAATGAAACCAATACAACCGTTTATTCCAAAATTGAGTAATATTAAATGATGTGAATGAAAAATAATATTGTATTTCGATCTTCATTCTTCCATCCTCCCATGAACCCATGATCCTGAGAAATAGGAACCCGCTTTTAATTCAACAGATAAAGAAAATTTAAGATGTTAATGCAATTAATGTCAAGGGTGTACTGAGATATACACTAAATGAACATCCGGCGAATTGAATGAGATAAAATAATATCAGAACACATGGAATTCCAAATAATGATGTAAAATGTATACCATTAATGTAAATTTTTCAAGTAGTTGAATTTTAAAAATGAATAACATCATCAAATTCATTCACATGTTCTGTAGATCTAGGAAAATTATATTCCATGTTCTATGACATTTCAGGGGTTCCATTTTTATAAATTTTTTTCATTTTACCTCAGTTTTCATATACATTTACATTAACATATCTATATATATTCTGAATCACGAATTATTCATTCAATTGACATGGAATAAACAAAATTTCATTTCAACATTATTACTATTGTGTTACTGCTTCGTTTGCAATCATGAAATGGTGTTTTATATGTTTTTTGAATTTGGTATTTTAATAAATATTCAAATAATGTAATATATATATACTAGGTTTAATTCCATCATTTTTATGAGTTGATAATCCTCCTGTGGTTACAGATTAATGGTATCTGAAAAAATTCTCTAATTCCTCTCCAAATGAAAACTAGGGTAATTTATTGGAAAAGTAGTTAGGATCATTATAAAATATATTTTCATTTCAAATCAGGATACATGATATGGATTGTAAGTGAATAAACCTAATAAAATTGGAATGAACCAAACTATTATCATGAGTTATTTTTTTCTTCCACTGTTGTTTTTTCTGACGCATCATTACTGTCTAACACATCTTATTACAAGAGTTCATTCCAATCAAGGTAGATATAATTTTCTAGAATAAAGACAAATTTCTGCTTCTTAATAATTTGTGTAGTATTATCCAATAGACCATAACATGTAATACATATGGATATCCTATTTATAGGTTCCATGAAATTGATTTTCACCCCTTTTATCATTAACTAATATTTACTAAAATTTACTTAAATTTTTATCACTTAGACTCATGTGAGGAATCCATTTATTGCTTCCAATACCTATATCAAAATAACATGTGATCACATCCCTATGGGTTCAACCAAAAAATTATAATATTATACGTACCATTTTAGTAGTGTTATTTTCCATCACCAAAATACTAATTTTTCTATACATGTGTTGAAGTATTGGGGTATGTCTTTCTATCATATTTTTAAAATTCTTAGGAATATTCATTCAAGATTATGTCTACTAGCACAGACGAGGGATGCCTTGCTCCTCATAATCATTTTATTATTATAATTTTTTCACATGGATTATTTTCATAAACAATGTCCCAAGGTTATTGCATGATCCAAATTCCATTAAATCAATCAATAATTGTAGAATCTTAACCATCACTTTCTCTAGCGTCTAAAATTTAAAGATAATTTATTTATGTCATTCTATATCTATTGATTATTATCTTAATATTATCCTTCATAATACTCAATAAACTCAATATATTCCACATAAAGTGTAGGGATAACAAATAATGTTATAGGAGTGGTCCATGATAGAATATGGATTATAATTTGTAACTAGTGGCACACCCAAATTAATCTTTCCTCATATTCCTGAATATGAACTCGATGTTAAACCTTAACATATTCACATGATCTAGAAAAATGGCCTATTTATTTGACTTCAAAATAGATACATACAATAATATCATTCATGTTTCTTCAATTTTGTGATACCATCAAAATATATAGTGTCTCTTTTTATTCTATTCAACATTGACACATTAAATTTTCTATTCCTGAAAGAGACAATGATTGGATAAAAAATGAATATCTATATTCCATTACGACATTAGAAAACATAAAAATGAAAGTATTAAATTAGTATTACTCTAACATTAATACTTTGAAGTTATCAATTTAAATTAGTAATTTTACTCAAATAGACTTTCATTCAGCCTGGAATTCTTATTATCTATTTAAGAAACTAAGACAAAATATTCCACTTCAGATACATAATATTTCGATTCATCTCTGAACCTATTACTATTGAATACAACCAAATACTCACATTGTGTATAAATCTTTAATTATTGGAGAAATTATCCTCAAGACACCAAAAGCTGGTAGGGAGCACCTTAATGAATCCTCACAAATTTCTAATCATCAGATTAATGATCAATGGCCTACTGGATGCGTGATTCACTCTATAGAAGAGGCCACCCACCTTGAAGCCTATATTGAAGCCATTATGAATATTATGGATCATATTCACCTTCCTCAACCCCATATACAACCACATGTGATAGTTAGGGTATTCTATTCCAATGAGAAATGTAGAGGTCTACTCTTATATCAGGATTGTCATAAAGGGATATGGGAATATCTAAAAAGTAATTATGTGAATTAAAATAAAAAAAATAAAATATTTTCAAAAATGATTAAAATTATAGTAATAATTTTACCCAAAAAATACATGTTTAGTAAAAATACAAAGAAAATCAACTGTCTTATCAACATAAGAGTGATCACGCTCCACAATAGAATTATGGACCACCAGTGTAACTCCCCAAAATTCTCTATGAATAAAATTTTATTTGGAAGAAAATCTTACATAAACCACCACATGTAGAAGGGAATATAAAACCAAAATGATTTATATATTATTAAATAAATTCAATCTATATCAACCAATTATAATAATTTTAAATTATCTTATGTTACAGGCAATAATTTCTGTATTTATGGATTGTGTTATACAAAATACTATGATTTTCCAAATGATAATAAATTACTAGAATAATATTATTTAACATAATAATATATCAACAAAAAAATTTAATTTGATTTTATGAATATTATTTACAAAATAATAAAAATATATTGTTAAATTAATTCAATACAAATTAATTAGAAAGAAACATTTAGTCTAATTAAATTTAAAATAATTTTTTTATAAAAAGTATAATTTTTATTCTCACACAGGTGTTTTATATTAATAAATTAATATAATAAAAAATTAGTGAATTATGTTAAAATATGTATATATATATATATTAAGTATTTAATAAAAAAATTTCTACATAAATTTAATATATTTTATTGGAATAACATATGAACTAACAAAATTTTACCCATAAAAAGATATAATTTTATAAATGATTTTTTTCATCCATTAAATAGCACACCTATTTTAAATATAAATTTCGAAACTTCTCAGAAATATTATTCAACAAAATAAAAATAATTTTTTAATAAGAATGACTATATTATTTTATGGTTTTTTGTATTTTACTAATAATTTTCATTTTTTGATTAATGGTGAAAAATAGAAAATTTTAACTGAATATATGGTATTTATATACATTAATTAAAGAAAAAATTTGTATTTTAAAATGGTTGTAAATTATAATTAGATAAATTATGTATAAATTAATCCAATTTAGGTAATTATAATCAATTCTGTATGAACCCAACTCAATCTCTTGAACATTTCAATTAAAAACCCTCATATCCCATCCCTTACAAATGATTAGTTATAAATTAATTTCATTCAAATGTGTTATTGGAATTTATAAAAATTGATTAATTACCTTTAAACATAATAATATATATTTTATTATATTTTAAAATTATTTTTTCACCAAAAATATGTGTAAAATAAATTAAAATTAATTACATCAATTGATTTAAAATGAGTTTATTTAATGGATAATATTTAATCTTAAGGGGAAAAATAACCTATAAAATAGTCAGATTTTTTTAACATATATATTCCAAGACATCCATTTTAAAACATCATTATTCATGCAACGTTATTTATGTGATTCCTCATAATAGTCATACTATTTTATTTTAGAAGAATGTAACTCCTCCTCCGCAATAAAAAGGTACTCACCCCTCCCACTTATTCAAACCTCTTGAACAATTTTTCATATAAAAATGCTGAAAAATTAATATTCCAAAATCCCTAACTTAATACTATAAGCTACTACTTGTGTAAAAAAGATTATTCTATTGTTTTGTAAAAGCCAAAGGTTGTTACCTGGATAATTATTTATTTTCTTCAGGGAGCACATTTGTTTCATTTCATTCTCCACCACTTAAATTATTTTAAATCATGATTATATATAAACTTTTGTAAAATAAATATAAAATGATGTATTAATGAATTTGTATTAACAACAACATCACAAAATTTTATAAATTGGGATACACATCCATTATTCTTGTGTACGACATACCATCACCTCTGCCACTGATGTCATTCATTATTCCATTTCCTCACATCAAGTTTACAAATAATTATTTATTTATTGTTTATTTAGTATATATATATTATATTTATAATTTATTTATACTTATTCAATTATTATATAACACATACCTTCATGTTTTCCATTGTGTAGGAATACAAAAATATCATTTGTGGACGTTTGGACTACCGCCTCTTCAATGAAATGTGGTTCCTTTATACATTATATGGAATGTATTAAAAATTTTATAAATAAAAATATTTGAAAAATATTAATAATATATTATATATAAATCATGATATAAATATATATAATTTAATTTTCATTCCATTAGTTTAATAATAAAATGTAAACAACATTCAAGTTTATATTCACTGTAACGTTGTAATAAATGGTGTATTTAATTTCCAATCTAAAAAAATTATGGATTACTATAAAAATAGATATACTTAATATATATAATATTTAAATCATGTATCATATCCTAGATAATATTGGACATTTATCTACGTAATTTTCATAAAATAATAAGTGAAAATGTCATTGAAAAGACGCCAATTAACACTCAAAATAGTGAAAATAATGAAATATTATTATGAAATTAGTAATATGATACTATAAGAACATAATATAATATATTTTTAATATAATTTTTATAATGGTATAAGTAAATATAATTCATTAAAATTTTATTCTATAGTTTAACATAAATTCACCGAAAATAAAACAGGAGGTAAGGGATTTTGTCTAAATATACATTTCAATAATGTAATTTGTTCTTAGAAAACTAATTTCATTTTTATAGACTTCATACTACCATTTGAAATGTAATATCATGAATAATTTATTATTCATGATATTTTATGTTTCAATCAGAATTATTTTTCATAATATTATTTGAATTAATATTTTACAAGTGGTCTAGAATTTCATAACCCGATTATTTTCTATTTGGTTATATTACTTCCTCAACATCATTAATATTTTAGGATTATGGGTGTAATAACATTAAAGTATATATTGTTTTATTTAATACTGTTTTATGTGGATATATAGTTGATAAAAATAATTTTTTCATTTATTTATTCTCACATCAATGTTATGTACTTTTTAACGGTTAACATCACAAACAAATTTTATTCGAGATTATATACACTTGAGTTTATATTAAAAAATTATTGTATAATTGTTTAAAAATATATTTAATTTTCTTTTAATATGGTTGCTCAAGTCATTTTTACACTCATTTTTACTCAAAAGTATTATGAAATATTTTTTCAAGAAAACACGACTTCATTTATCTCTTTGGTGGGAAATAATTTCTCTCTCAAAGAAATGCTTTATAAAAATAAATCAAAAATGGTATATACTTTAATAAAATTTATCACAAATGAAATTTTTAACCCTTTTTCATTTGAAATTCTTTTTCTGTGAAAATTATTCTAAAATTCCGAACAAGAAACTTTTGTATCATTCTTTTTTCATGGAAATAGAATGTTCCTTTTATGTTGTATGTCAGTTATGGAATTGCACACTATAATTTCAATGAAGCTCAATTTTAAAATTTTCAAAGTTGTTTTAAAATCAAATTTTTTAGTGTGATTTTAAAATAACATTTATTTGAAAAAAAAAATCAAAATGAAAAGGGCTTTATCTTTATTAATTTTTTAATTATATATTTATAGTATTTCTTATTATCCATTAAAAACCCACCATCCTTAATCAACAAGGAATATGTAGTATTGATACCTTCCATATTATTACACAGTATGGTTTATAATTTCATTGACCTAAGATAGTATTATTATCCCCATCCATGATTTCTTTTTTAGTACACTTGAAATATTCAATTTTATTAGATTATTTGAACATAAATTTCCCTTAAATATCTATATAATGTATCATGGATTACCTATAATAAATTTATAAATATGATTCTCACTTTGATCATTATTTAATTAACTAAGATATTATTTATAAATATGTATCTTTTACCTAATTCGAATATTTAATATGGCACATATTTTATGTATTAAATCAATTATTTGATATATGAGGAATGCTCTCCACATGAAAAACATTGTTTGGGGACCAGTTAATGAAGACACATCTAGGAATCAGTATTATTCTATGACATATGATTTTTATAGACTAGGATATGTTATTTTCTATAGAGTATGTTTTATACAGTCTTGATAATATATCATGAGGGTAAAGTAATCATGTACTTGTGAAACATGGTGTCCAATAATAAAGAATTCTCTTTTTAGTATTTATTTATAATTTTTATCCATGCTATATTCACAATTACCAAGAATATTGATGAATTTTATTAATATTTTCATTATTAAATTACATGTGTGTTCAGTTATAAAAAATTCCATATTGATTATGCATTATACAATTATTTAAACATCAAGAATGTTTAGTTATTTACCATTACATATTTTCTATGAACTCCCTATTAGTTTATTGATGTAATGAAATGTTTTTTCCGTTATGTACCATTATATATTGATTATACTCATTGATTTGTAAATTTTTCCATTGTATATATCCCCTACTAAGGAATTGACCTCGCACTTATTTTGTTTAATTTTAATTGCATTCCATTAAGTGTACTAGGAGTAATGCATAGGGGAATTATAGATAGAATAAAGTTACCCTAGAAATTAAAAAAACATTATGTTGTAATTTTTTTATTCATTTGAAATTAAATACTTTAATTGTTATATATTTTACAAATACTACTATAATGGTCAATATTTTTCAATTTTATTCCATTTAATCCTTCCTATGTAATATTTGTAGGCATTGGATCTGGGATCCTGTGATCAAAGAACTATAGTTTTCATACAATGATGTTTTTAGACACCATTGGAATTAAATATATTAAAACATACATTAGGGGAAAAGCCTTATAATACAATTTCATGATAAATTTAGAAGAACATATTAATTTTTTGATAATGTATAGATCATGGGGATGTTCCCAGAAATACATATATATCTAGATAATATCATGGGTATATGAGTTTAGGATTGAATATATGTTCAAAGGCAAAAAGAATTATTTTATGATTTATTCTATGGTAGTCAAACACGATTATGGAGATTTTGGAGAAATTTTTCGAAAGTATATATTTTAGTGGAATTTTTATGTGGGAAAAAATGTGTTTAATATTTTTAGAAATAAGTAAAAATGAATTTATAATGGTTAGGTTTGATATAAACAAAGGATTATTATGATATGTAGAAAAAAAATATATTCTATTCAAAACCCTAGTAAAAATCTCCTTTAATGATTTAATTCATTTCAATAATGTACATAATTATTTTTTGAAAATAATAAGAATATAGAATAGAAAAATTAAAACATGTAAATTTGGTGATAACCCAACATATCTAGCATGGCCATAGTTCTTGAACCCACAATAGAAGGACGATAAGGGTTTAACGCCAACCGGTGACATACACAATGTCCTGTTAAATATTTCATTTTTAGTTACAAAATTTTAGGACGATATATTAATGATGAACCATAAATATTATTATTAGTTGTACATATTAATTTATTAAACATATTTATTTTTTTAAAATAGATAGATTCAAACATACAGAACTGTTTAGTGGATCATATGATCTATTGAATAAGAATTTTTTTCTTAAAAAATATTTTTCTATTAATTTATTATAGTAAAGGGAAAAATATTATATTGATAGAACAGAAAATAATTAATGATTTTTTTTAAGAAATACTGATATGTTATATAAGTATACATCCCTATATTCTTAGGTAGTAAAACAATTAATCAACATCAAAATACTGAATAAAAAAATGAGTTACACTAATACATTAATTTTTATTTTACTAATGGTCTTATAAATCATAATAGATTTACGGTTTTGAGGGAACCAAAATTTCATAGATCATTATCCAGGTTTTTATCAATGATCTCAATCACTAGATATAATTATTTACACATTACATCTATGTCAATATCTTCACCTTCAATCGTTGATATCCTATATAAAAACTATGTCATGTAACCTTCTAACCACAATCTCACTCTTATGAAGAAGATATTTTATCAAACCATATCATGATGAGGGATTTAGAATGTTGTATTTTCAGATTTCATCCATATATTAACATGATAATGTTTATAGTTTGATGATTCAATTTATTTATGATGCTGAAAATGTAACGCCCTTATATTATAAAAGAAGAACATTCTATTTGATAGACTATACAACAAAAAACACCACCAATTGAAGGAAATATAACACCCCAAGGATTATAATTATACTAAATTAATTTTATCTATATATTTTTATTAATGAAGCACTCAGTTGACATGTGATACAAGCAAAAATGTCTTTCTTCGATAGATTATGTTACACGCAAGACTAAGGTTTTTTGAATGATAAAACATTACTAACATGTTATTACTAGATATAAAAATATATAACATATTCATATTGTTGGAAATTATAATTTGTATTAACTAACCTATAAAGAATTTTGTTTAATTTATTTTATACAAATTAATTAGAAATTCAAATAATGATCAATTTAATATAAAGTATTTTTTTTAAAAAGTATTATTTTTAGTCTCCAAATAAAATTTTATATTATTAAATTATATTAATTACTATTACTGATGGATATTAATGAAATATATATATTAAATATTCAATAAAATATATTTTACATTGATCCAAATGATTTGATAGTCATAAGATAAGAACAAACCAAGTTTTTTTATGATAAAACTATATTTTTTAAAATATTGTTTGTCATATTTTGAGAGTGCACAATTTTTTTTAATATTGAAAAAAATGAATATTAATTGAAAACTACATTTTCATTTAAATTTGTTATTATGTAAAATAATATTTTAAATTGTTTTTGAAGAATAATTAGGTAAATAATAAATTTATTAATACTATTTATAATAATAAAATATATTTTTTTTATAAGGTACTATTTTTTTACAAAACAAAATATTGTTGATTAAAATTAAAATTAATTATAGATATTATAATTTAAAAAACATATTCCATAATTGAATCAATAAAATATTTAATTTTTCTGGAAAATATTTTTTAAAAAAAAATATTGTTGAATGAAATTAAAATTAATTACAGTGATTAAGGTAAAAATGAATTTACTTCGCGGTTAAGCATTAATATTAAAATATATAATGATATAAAAAATTATGCAAAACCAATTTTATGGACATATATCAACCATATAATCCATTTTATATAATGTTTTTCATTATTTTAGGTACATTATTTAAGGTAAACTCCCTAATAGTGTTTATATTTTTATATTTACTTGAATAAGAGGTAACGTTCTAAAATAAGAACTTCTGTTTTATTATATTCACTAGCCCACCCGTTATTTATAAATCATGAATATATAATAAAATAAGATTCCAAAATATAAATATATGTTTTTCATATATGGTTTAAACAAGAAATATCATGCACTCCCATCAAATGGGATACACAATAATCATTTGTGTGTATAGAAGACTATTGCATCACGAACTGATGTTGTTCGTTCTTCCATTAACACCTTCAAATGTATAAAATAACGATGTATTTTTATTTATATATGATATATAATATATTTATAGTTTCATTATACCTTTTATATTATTATATAACATAAAAAATCATGTTTTCTATTTTTTGGGAATATGATATCATCATTTGTGGATGTGAATATTACCACCTCCTCAAAGCGATATGATTCATTCACACTTTTACTAAAATTTATTAAAGTGAGTTTTAAAAAAATGAGCAAAATACTAAATAAATATGATACTAGAGTTATTATATACATTTACATCAACTTATTTTCATTATTTTAGTATGACAAGAAAAAACAATCATTATTCATGTGTATGTATGGATTTTACACTCCATTAACAGTGGATTTCATTTTATATCTCCAAACATTAGAGATTACTCTAAAATATTATATAATGAATATATATAATATTTAAATAATTATTTATATTATTTATATGATGAAATCATGATCTATATAATAGTAACTGAAACATGATGTTTAAACAAACTCTGAAAACAATGAAATAATTCCCATAATAGAAAAAATAATCAGTGAATATGAAAAAATGACTAATAATATGTTATATGAATATCGTATATGATATTATAAATATGAAATAATAAAATTTTATATTTATATGTAAATAAATTTTCAAAAACCATTAAACAGGTGGTTAAAAGACATTCTCCCCAAAAAACATAAGGTAAGTGGTTTTGTCTATATTTACATTACATTTTAAATTAATTGTTATTATGAACCAAATTTAATTTATATGGTTTATACTATTCTATTGGACATGTAGTTTCAGTAATGATTAATTATTCATGAATTTTTTATTCATGAATTCAATAATTTTGTTTTCTGTAATTTCAATTAAAAGTTAACATGTTGTAATGAATTTATTTAAATGATTTAATTTCATTGGGTTATATTACTTCCCCATTGTCATTACATTACAATATTATGTGTGTAATAAATTTTTACAACATATTTTTTATTTAAACTTATATTATGTGGATTTATAGTTGATATACATTATCTATGCATTTATTAATTATCACTTCAACATTATAGTTTTTTCAAGGGTTTTCATTTCAATCTAATTTTAATCAAGATGACATACAACTAAATTTTTATTAGAGGAATTTTTTAATCATATATTATTAAGAACATTAATTTTTTTATCCTATGGATATTTATAATTTTTTAATTAAATAGTACAATATTAACACAATTTGTTTCTGACGATTTTTTCATGAAAGATCAACTTCATATATCTTTTTTGTTGGAAATATATTTTCTCTCAACACCATGTTTTATAAAAATAGTTTCAAAATTTTTAATATGATTTTTTAAAATGTTTACTAAAATCATTTTTACACCCTTTTTACAACATTTTTTAAAAGGAATATTGTTTTATCTTTCAAAAGAAAAAATTTTTCTAACAATTTTTACCATGAAAAAGGAATGTTATTTTTATGTTTTATAGAAAGTAAGAAATCACTAGTTATCGTTTATTTTATTATTTATTTAAAAAAATTCTTATATATTTTTAAGGAAACTTATTTTTAATGTCACTTGAATATTAAATGGATTTTTATATTTTTTTTCCTCAAAATGAAACAAATATTTTCCTCAATAATGTTTCAAATACTTTTTCATGTTATTTCTATTAATAACTTCAAAAAATTTTCATCTTTAATCACTTGGGATATGTTTTATTAATACAATCCTTTTAATTATTCAAGACGGTTTATTATTTTATTTATTAAGGAAGTAATTGAAAAATTTTTCCATGGTTACTTTTATTGTCCCATTGAAATATTAAATTTCGTATGATCGATAAAAATAAAATAACCTAAAAATATCCATATTATTTATCATTAATATTTCTATTTATTAATAATATATTATTTCAACATATGATGTGGAATTTTAATTTTAATTGATTAACTAATGAATTATTGATATATTATTCACTTGTATTCAATTAAAAATTCTGTTAAAAAATATTTTTCGTAAATTCAATTGATTATCTAACATATATAGAATTATTTATACTTTCAAGACATTGGTTGTGTACTATTTAAATTAATCCACTAAACACATCGGTAGTATCATGAGTTTAATTAGTCGTATAACCTAAAACTTTTTGGTTTTTACCCAGTATATTATAAAATGTCATGAGGATAGATCTTGAAGTTCAAGGTATTATATTCATATAAAACATGATCCTCGTTAATTAATAATTTACACAATTTTGTATTTGGTTACCACTATAATCCTTGTGATTTTAACTTTGAAAAATAAATGGACTCATTTTATTATAAATTTATTAATTAAATGGCTAGTTCCCTGTGTTGTTTACCTTTATACATTGGTTATTATTTATCCATTTTTAATGCAATTCATGTTCATTTATTTACTATTAAATATTGTTTACACACTCATTCTCACTTTAGGAATGTCATGTCATGTGCATCCATTTATTTACCTTTCCATATTGATTATGTTCATTTACTCATTATTGTTTCAATTATACATTAATGTTACTGAGAATTTGATCTCTCCCTTATTTTTCCTTTTTCTACTAGTATTTCATGTGGTTTACTATATGTACTATATTGGGGTATACTAGATTGAATTTATTTGTCATTGAAATAAACAAATTCAATTAATTTGTGTATTCATTGGTAATAAAATACTGATGTATGTACATATTTACTCAAGATAAATAAACTGATCGGTACATTTAGAGTTGATAACATCTAATCATTCTACCGTTATGGTATTAGGAACTAGCTCTATTTTTCTGGGGTTGGGGTAATATAGCCAGGTAACCCAACTCATAACTGATCTCCCTGAACAAAATAATAATTCCCACCAAGGTCTAAGAAATTTAAAACTCTTAATCAGTATCAATTTATGTATCCCAACCAATAAAACCAAAATACACACCTCAATAGTCAAAAATATGATATACTATGACCACATTTTTTCTATAACTAAGAAATTTATTGACTATTAAATAAATAGATATGAAAAATCAAATGGTTTACCTCCCCCACATTTAGACCCACGTATTGTAGATCTCTGAGACTCTAACTAAATGATTTATATATAAAAAAATTAATTACAATACTTAATTAGAAAAATAGACTATGGTGGTGGTTCATAGAAGTGTAAAATATCAAAATTATCAATTTCCTAGAAAGGGTGAGAAAAGAGGATAGAAGAATACAACTCATGTGTGACATTCATCAATAATGACAATGATGATTGACCATGTAATGGTAATTAATAAACATATTGGGGATTAGAAAAAAATAAACAATATCAAGAACAATTTCATCTCATAAAATAATACATCTATGTCTGACCATTCCATATAGACCCACAAATACATTACCAGAATGTATGAGGCTTTGGAAGATTGAGGGAAAATAAAATATATTTTGGGACATTTAAACAATTCCACATGGACATCCCCTATGTGTAATCTATTTCCCAGATCCCCACATATGTTTCATTATTAAATTATATTCTATCAAATAATAGAAAACTTTTAAAATAATGATTCATTTAATTGAACGAATATTGAAAAGGAGTTGTTTAGAAGAACCTCCCACCAGTGATGAGGGATCATGGTAGTTTTTAAATCCCATGAAAAAATTGAATGTGAAAGTTAGTAAAATATTTATTTTATATTGGAGATATAATAAATCTCACCCTATATGAGTGCCTACCAAATATTGTGAATAAAATACCTAAATACTTCACAACTATCACTTCATGTGGATAACCTATCAAAACTTTACCTTCAATTAATTATTGATAATTTATTATTTGAATATGAAATGTTCATTTTCCTATATGATTTTTTTATCATATATATGGAGGAAGAAGGATATATTTGAATAATTTGTGGGTGGATTTTTTTAACAGTAGTAATCCATTAATTGATGTGAAACAAGGTCTAATAATATTTATAGATGGTGAGGAACATGTATTGTTTAATTTGGTCAATATAGAAAAGAAATGTTATGAGTCTCTAGAGTTTAAAGATATTTTTTACACTTCTGATGAAAGTGAAATTAAATATTTTACATATAAAATTTAATATTTATATCCATATAATGAATAAATTAGTTAATATGAGTAGGTAATACACCTTGAACAAATGATGATATATTCATTCACATATTACACACAGTCAGTCATTAAGAAACTATCATTAGAATTTAATCCTCTACCAAAGAACACTGAAACACTCAATATTAGAGACCAAAGATACATTTACAATCACTATTTGATCATAAATAAATCAAGGTCAAGAATAACGTCTAATAAAAGACTTTAAGAGGTATAAAAATAAAATTTTATATAGTCAGGTAGATATTATGGTGATCAACTCCCTAATCTATAATTTTAAACATCTGATATGTCTATGTGAAATGTAAATTTTAAACTAAAAAGGAACCTCATTAATTGATGAATATTTTATTGAAAAATAAGTTCATGAACGTATTGACACTGGGTTAATTTTCTTCATATCTCATAGTGACTGGTTGGCCATGTTTCATGTATTATAAGGAATATATTATTTACTATGACTAAAAATAATGAAAATGAATTATTCCCAACATAGATCATTACTAGAAGGTGGGTTTTTGTAAAAAATATGAATCTTAATAAACTTACCCAAAATGGGAACTTCCATCTCCCATTAAGGGATAAAATGAATGGTGTGCTGGATACACATGAATTCAATTATTTCCAAGATGGATATTCTAGATACAATAAAATTCTTACCGATCTAGATGATTTTTCAAGAAATTCATACGCCAATCATTTCAGAACCTTTAATTATCGAATAATATCATTTTTAATGTGTCATTAACCTGGAAAATTCCAATTTGGAATCAAACATATTTTTTTTATGGTGGATGAGTTCCTAGAAATCTTCTTGGATGATTTTTCAATGTATGGATGACCGTTAGAGGTTTTTTTGATAAATTTGGAATGGGTGTTTCAATACAGTGAAGAAAATTTATTTCAGTTAAATTAGGATAAATATAATATTATAAACTAGGGATGAATAGTACAAAATTTCACGGTGTGATGTTGAATTCGAACCAATTTAATTCAATGTAATAAAGGTATTACTTGAACCAGCTATTGTGGAATGAAATTGCATTTTTATGATCCATGAAGGGTCCTATCCTAATATTGATAAGAACTATTCTCAAATTTACCATCAAATAAAATGTTACATATCTATGAATGTACCTTTATAATTTAATGAATAATGTTTTTTTTGCCATCCATTCTCTGAAAAATTAACATGTGTTTTCTCCATTCATTGTCTCACCTAATTGTGATAACGAGATCTATGTGATGTGTGATTCTACTGAGTTTTCTATTTGAGTGGTTTTAGGATCGAGGTTCTATATATCATTACTCATATTTATTATTATGGAGATTCATTAAATTATTATCAGAATAATTATAATAAAATAGAAAAATATGTATTGAAATTAGTTTTAACAATTTACATTTTTAGTCATACCACATTCTCACCAAAGTTATGTTTTTAGATAATCATGAATCAATATAATACCTTCTTTAATGAAATCCTACCAAACACTGATATGATCGATATTATTGCTAAAATTGTTGGAAATTGTTATCAAATACATTAAAAAGAATGAAACTATTATTCTAGACCATCTGTTCACACAAAGTTTGCTAAATTTTAAGGTTGGATAATTTCTATGAATTCAATATGTCTTTATCGATAAGACAATATTTGGTTGGTATGTGAATGAATGTTATATTGAAAAATGAAATTATGATAAATTTTGTTGTCTCTTCCCACAATTATTCTTTTAATTGAGGAAGTATATTCTACCAGATATGTCACATTACTAATAGGTTGAACATCTGGTCTCCAAATGTAGTGCTAATAGATTAATGTGACACTGGCTTATAAAGAACAAAATCAATGTGTTATAGTGTTCTATCATACGCCAAGGATTGGAAGACATAGTGGGTCAGGTTATACTATGGAAAAAATTCATCATGTTTTATTTTATTAGAGAACAAACTATTAGGGTATAAGAAGTTTCATTTCATATCTATTATTGGTGTTAGAAAATTAGAACCATAGGGAAACATAATGAAATTCTCTCGAACAATACCCTAGAAGAAGACATGTTAAGTTTTTTTGGAATTAATTTCATGCGACCATATCCCAAATATGATGGAAATATACACATATTTTTTGGTGTGCAATAGATGTAAAAGTGAGTAGAGGTAGAAGCTACTTGTGTTGATATGGACAATGTAGAATTTTAAATTTTCTTGAAAACTATTTTTCCAATTTTTATTTCCACAATTACTCATTCTTGATTTGGTAATGCTAATTAATATTTATTCCATTAAATTTCATCATGGAAAATATATGATTTGATACAATACTAGAATTCCTTTCCACCCATAAACTATTGTGTATGTGGAACATTCTTTTAGGAAGATTGAAATGATTATGTAAAATGTGTTCAGTATATTTATTAATTATTTTGGTATCAAACATGATGATTTACTTTGGAAATGTCTATCAGATTAAAAATTCCCATCGGTACCAATAATTTCTAGAATGTCTATGTAAAATAATTAAATCGGCATGTAGAATTAGTATATAGCCATTCTAGATAATTAAGGAGTCAAATTAGGATACTAAAATATATGGGTAAAAAGATTATTTAAACATCCATAGATTGTGGAAAAAATTGGGGATTCTTATGAAAATAAAAAATATTATAAAACAACTAAAAAATAATGGCATGACTGATGTACCGCATGATGTATATTCAAAGTAGAAGACATGGTTATTTTTATCAATTTTATATTGAAATTATTTCCCATAAAATTAACATATGGATGATCATGACCATTTAATGTTATTACAATCATCTCGAACGGAACCATAAATATTCATTGAAAGAACGGTATTCCCTTTTAATGTGAGTAGAAATTTGTTTATAATATTTAGGATCTGTATCATGAAAACTGTTTCATATATTTTAAATTCAATTAATCCAATTTATTTTGTGATATTAATATAAAAATAAGCTCTAATTTGGAAGAAACCTATTCATATTCATTGGGATGAAATTATTTTTAGAAATTATATTAGTATATTATCTCTCATAAATTGAGGTTTTAGGACCCTTTCTATTCGTCCTCTATTTAGCTAACTTCAGGACATGAACCACAATAACATCACTTTTTATTTTGGAATTATAAAGATCTAAATCCCAATTATTAAGGTCATGAATTTATAATTACTAACCTTAATTCAAAGATTCAAATTTGATTTCCCTAAAAACAAGGTTCATGGATCATCCTCCCCCTCCCCTACAAAATCATCCCTCGTTACCTACTAATCCTCACTACACCTCATTACATAACATTTATTTTCATTCCCTACTCATCCTACCCTACATTCCACCTTTATCATCACAAAACCCCCTCTTCTAATGTTTCCTTTTATTCCTCTATAGTACTCACCATGGGTTGAATGATTATGGACTCTAATGGATTAGACCATTGCGATGAAGCCCCTTCATCCATGAGTTTGGTTTCATATCCTTTATTGACTATTAATTCTTCCTTTTAACCAACAAAATTGGTTTATACCTCTCAAATAAATCCCTTAAATTAGTATTCAACACCCCATGAGTTAATAAGTGAAACCCAGTTCATACCTATCTATTTTTCATTATTTTAATCCCCAACCAATTTTAGGTCCTCTTAACTCATAATTTAGCTTATCATATGACCACCAACAATACCTCAATCAATGACATGATTCAGAATAACCCCATGTCTGAGGATGTTATGGAGTTTATTGATTGAATGAATCATTCCCATGTCATCAAGTGTGTGAGGATATATACTAGGAAAAATATTTATTTCTTAAATACATTAGATTGGGACATCATTCATATCTCATCCAGAATATAAGGTATGGATTATGAGATAATACTAGGACTGTTCTTTGGATGGCATGGGTGTTTATCCCGAAGATTTGTTCACAATCCCAACCTATTATATAATATGTGTTGATCCTGAAAAATATGAATATGTCAATATTATAGGGGGATAGCCCGTGGCACTGGATGAATCCACATTCCATCAACATTGAAGCGCACCTAGCTGATGAGTTTCATAATCAATATTATACATCATAATTATCCCAAGAATAGTTATCCAGAGAAATCTCCCATGCGGTCCTCATCATCAGAGATATAATGACCCTATATTCTTCTTTTGGTAGCCCCACAATAATCATTTCATGCCATTTCTCCCTGTTCTATCCGGTACATATACAGAGAGGTCATAGAACTCTATTGAGAAAGAATTAAATTATGAACCATGACATGAATATTTCTGTATTATACTCCTAGTATGCCTTATATTTATTATCACGACACATCCCACGGGGCCCGTGTCGTGACTACCCCAAGCCCACCTTCTGTAGGCCAGGGGCAGGCAACAAGCACCGAAGCCATAATTCTCTAAAATTGGGATAGAAATGCCTTTATAACATATAAACACACACAACAATGAACAACGTGGAAACATAAAACTAAGTAAAACTATATAAAAAAAAGTGTCCTGTAAGATAAAGGGGTCGGAAATTCAAGCCCAACTGTAAAGTACAAGAAACTAAAAGTACAACTGAAGAAAAAGAAAAACTGTTGATGGGTCATCATCTAAGGTTCCTACCTAAAGGGAAGGTACGGATCACCTCCTTAGAACACTAGGTCTATCCATCTCCTCAATGTTCCGTCATGCCATATGGTCCACCTCCAGGTACCGTTCGGTACTGGTGCTCTCAGCCTCAATCAGCGCTGTCTTTCGTCTGCACCCAACAGAATGAGTTGCGGGCATAGCCCGTGTAGGGGTGAGTAATACAAAACTCAGTAAGGACCCCGAGACCCTCATGGTCTCAAAAAAACCCAAAAAGGATAAACCAAAAAGTATGAAATCAGTAGATAACCCCACTTTGTAGGATCGAAATATAATATGAGATGCTCAATATACAAGAGGGGGGGTGAATTGTATACTTTAAAAATTCCTTTGGAACCTTTAAAGTTAGTTATGAATAACTAGAGTTTCCTTAAGAAAAGGAAAGAGCTAAGTTGAAAAAAGTTAAACTAAGTAAATTCACAACACCTCTAACACCGAACTGAACTTGGAAAGGGATTATAAAAGTAGGTTCCAGAAATATGATTCCGGAAATTGAAACTTAACAAAAGTTACAATATAAGATTCTACCTTAAAGCGTATAGAATCTAAACTAATCAGAGTAAGTAAGGAAGTATAAGAAAGTTATACTTTCCTTAAGATACAAATTGCAGCGGAATAAAAACAAGTAGTAAAACTACTAGTAACAAGATAATAGTCTTTTAACCCAAAGAGAAGGGTATCCAACAACCTTGGATAAAGGTCCCTTGATTTATACTTTCAAGCAAGTCTGTCTTACCCACACCAGGGTAAGCCCTCGATACGAAGATCGATGTCTCTGTCTTGCTATCCTCGCAAGCCCTCAACTTCAAGGTAGTTGGCAACCTCTGTCTTTCTCAGCAAGAAATCCCTCGATCTTTAAGGTAGTCGGCACCTCTGTCTTTCTCAGTAAGAAAGCCCTCGATCTTTAAGGTAGTCGGCACCTCTGTCTTCCTATCCCCAGAAGCCCTCGAATGTAATCACCAACATTCGGAGTCGCACGAAGCTTTGAGAGTTAATAAGAGACTCTCTCTCTAGAAATCACTTCAACAGCATGTAGGCACAAAACTCAGTTGTTTTTTCAACAGCACCAAGCTCTTTCAAATGAGCTCCTATTTATAGGTAAGGTCGGCTCCTTCTCCAACGATCATATTTTCCTTAAAGTTTGGAGGGACCTGTACACGTGTCACTTAGACAACGGTTAGTTTATAACAAAATGGACGACATCGTTTTATAACAAAACAAGTGTAACAGAATGTATGACATCGTTTTAAACTCTAACATAAAGGTTCGGAATGGAAACTTCGGAGTGAAGGTTCGGAGTGAATAAATTCAGAGTGTATAAAACAATGATAATCAGATTCTGTTTAATAGGTGAATTCAGAATGAGAATTCGGAATAGGAATTCAGAATAGGAATTCGTCATCAGAAATCGTAATGAGAATTCGTCATCAGAATTCGTAATGAGAATTCATCATCAGAATTCGTAATGAGAATTCGTCAACAGAATTCGTAATGGGAATTCGGAATGAGATTTCTTCATTAGAATTCATAATGAGAATTCTTCTTCAGAATTCGTACTGAGGAATTCGGAATGGGATTTCTTCATTAGAATTCGTAATGAGAATTCTTCTTCAGAATTCGTACTGAGAAATTCGGAATGAGATTTCTTCATTAGAATTCGTAATGAGAATTCTTCTTCAGAATTCGTATCCTGAATCTGGAATAGAACTTGGTCAGAATTCATATCCGGAATTCGGAATGAAACTTCCTTATAGTTCTTGTCCAGAACCGAATCCTAAAACAGAATGCTTTTATATCAAAGTTTTAATGACTCCGAGAAAACGAATCCGAATCTCACACTTAAGAAAAATATGAAAAATATGATAAGGATAATTTTCCTTATAAAAGCGATTTTCGTTAAGAAAGCAATTTTCCTTATAATAGAAATTTTCCTTAAGAAATCATTTTTCCTTACAAAAGCGATTTTCCTTAAGAAAGCATTTTTCCTTATAAAAGCAATTTTCCTTAAGAAATCATTTTTCCTTACAAAAGCGATTTTCCTTAAGAAAGCATTTTTCCTTATAAAAGCGATTTTCATTAAAGATAAGGTGTTTGTGATTTTCAAAACAAGAAGGAATGGAAAAGTCATAAGGAAAACCTTATTGACTCAACAATCTCCCCCTTTTTGGAAAGCACAAACATCCTTACGAAAAAGCTATTCTATGAAAGAAAGAAACACATTAAAGCTTATCTCCCTTGGTTTAAGGATATAGATGAATACGACTAACTCCCCCTTAGGGTTTGACACTCTAAGGATCGTATTCATATTTCCGGAGTGATGTTTCTTTAAGAAAAAAACTCCCCCTTAAACAAACTCTTATTAGAGTTCTTTTTCCTTGGGTATTTTTCTTTCTCCCCCTTTGATAAGAACTTATTAGATTTCCTCTTTTTCTTAAGAATCTTTTCCTTCTCCCCCTTTGTGATTTTCAAAAAGAATTGGAGGGAATGGAAAAACTTAACAAAGTACCTGAAAAATTAGTAATGACAACAAACGAAACAACAAGCACAATTCTCATTATATTTGAAATGTCAGCAACAAAAACAGATTACAACAAAAAGATCGGATTGGTCATTTCGGATCTTTCTCCTTTGACATGAGCCCCTTAAGAATTGTCTTGATCTTTTTGAGGTCCTTATGATCTTCCTCTGCTTGCTTCTCTAAGACGACTATTCTTGCTGACTGAGCTTCAATGATTTCTTCCTGAGCCTTCAACTTTTCTTCCTGAGCTTTCATCTTCTCTTCCTGAGCTTTCATTCTTTCTAGAAAATCAATCCGATGATCCCTTTCCAATTTCCATCTCTGATTAACGGAGTTGAGCTTTCCATTCAGATCTCTCACTTCCTGAATCCGAATGTTCTTTTCCTCTATCAATTTCTCTTCGAATGATGCAGTCAGCTTATGAAACTTCTTGTCCTCAGTTTCAAATGCATCCTTAACATTATCCTGAAACTCATCCAGCAACCTCATCTCTTCCACAGTTTTCTTAGACCAGCTTGTCATCCTCTTGGAAGATCTTTTATGTGCTTCGTAACCAACGAAGAAAGTTTTGAACTGAGCTTCAATCTCAACACACTTATCCATTACCATGGATACGGAGTCGGTTTTCTGATTCAGCGCATGTTGAAGCATCTGGCATCTAGAGTCAATACTGGAGAAGGTTGGAATGGTTCCCACCAACTTCTTCAAGGACTGAACAACAAAATCGTGCCCCAACGATGATGACTCCGAATCTGAAATCTTGCTAGGAGAATTTTCTTCCTCAATAAGCTTCAACTTCCTCTTCGAAGAACTACCAGCTTCCTTCCTCATACTCTTTTCTGAACTCGGGGTATCAGCAAGAATTCGTTTCCCCTTATCTTTTTCCGGAATAGAAAACTGTTCCGGAGATTTCTTCTCGCTATCAGACACTTGATCAACCAAATCTTCCTCATCAGCAACTTCTACATTTTCCTTCTGAGCAGCATCAATTAAAAGATGTTCTTCTTCTCTCAGAAAAGAAACTTCTTCTTCACCTTTCTCTTCTTCCAATTCAGTAGTAACAAGCTTTGAAGATTGAGCTTCAGATGTTCGGAGCGACAAGTGTTCCGAAGGAGTTCCCTTATATTCATCTACTTGTTTGAGCACATCTCCTGTCTCACCACTTCCTTCAGCAGCTTCTTCAACTTGTTCCACTTGCTCTACTTCCTCAGTAGCAACAGCCTCTTCCGGAGTAACAAGATTTCTTCCTGGAGTCTCAGGTAGAGATTCCAGAGAAAAAGTTATCGGAACGGGAATGGTTGCTGAAACCATTTCTTTGAACTTTAACAAAGCCTGAGCTACCTCAGCCTCGGACATTTTCTTCTTAAGCTTCTTTTCCTTTGCTTGCTTCTCAAGCTCATCAGCGGCCTTTTCTTTCAGAGCTTTAGCCTCTGCAGGATCCAATCCGAACTGCGGATCTCCTTCCTTCCTCTTCTCTTTGTCAGCTCTCCACTTCGCTGCAACGTCATCAGTATAGGTTTTCTTCTTCTTAGACTTAGGAGGTGCGGAGTGGACTTCCTTAGACTTGGGTTCCTCAGCTTCGACAACCACTTCTTTCAGCTTCCTCTTCCTTACCGGCTTGGATGATTCCGGATCAGCCACTTTCGGAGTCACTTCTACTTGTGGAGGTAGATCAATAAACTTCCCTGACTCCTTGTTAAAAGCTATATTCATTCTCTTAAGAGTGGCATCACTAAGCATCATGATCTTGCACACCCTTGGTTTGGAACTACAAGCTACCTTGAAGGACTCAAGGCACCGAACTATGAGCTTTGACAATATTGCTGGGTACATCACGATCTGAGCTCTCAGATTCCCCTTCTTCAAATTGTCAATGTTAAGAAGAATATGCTTCATCAAGTTGAACTTTCTTAGATTTATCAGGAAATCTAAGATATATATCTCACTTTTCTTCAGACTATCCTTATCTCCTTTTCTCGGTACAATAAGTCCTTGCACCCATAACTCCAGAATCCGGAAGTTTGTAGAAAGACTTGCTATTTTCGGAGCCTTGTCATCATCCAATCCGAGAATTTCTAATGCCTTTTCCTTGTTGAAACTACCCAAAGAGTCTGGCAATACATGGGAAATAAACTCGGCTTCACCTTCATAGGATAAACCTACCAAGCTTGCAGCCTTGGTGTGAGAGAGTTTATAAGTCTTGCCATACGATTTGAAAGAAAATTTTTCTCTATTATCTTCCTCGAAGAAAGTAACTGACTCATAAAACTCGACAAGCAAGTCAGAGTACACTTCATCTTGGTTGCCGGTTTTTGATACCGCAACACCTTCCCAGCCATTCAGCTTGATATTCTTTGAAATAATAGAATCGTAGTTGCTGAAGAAATTCGGATGAACTAACCTCTCTCTGTAGACTAACCACTGAGAAATGGGCTTGGTTGAAGACATTTCTTGAGAAGCTAACTCTGCAGACATTCAGATTAGAAGTCCTCTGAGATATCCGGAACAGAGAAGACTGATGTTCGGAACTGAGAAAACTGTGGTTCGGAACGGCCTTAAATCGGAGAGTCAGAGCTTCAGCACGCAAAAGATTGAAATCGATGTGGGACGAGAAAATAGGGTCCCCTTTATATAGGCAATGGGATGACGGTTCAACTTCCTCGGTTGATCTAACGGTTTAGAACGATCTGAGATCAGATCTAACGGTTGAAAGCTTGAATCCGATCTTTTTGAGGTTTTATTAAAGTAAAGAATTAAGAAATCCAAAAACCAAAAACAAACTATAATAAATTGCCAGCAAGTAAAATATGATTACGAAAACTTCAGTAAGGAAATCATACCTTTCGGATTAGCTTAGGAAAGTTATTCGTAATGGGTAATATAAAGAAGACTACGAAAAACTCAATACGAAAAAGTAAATACGAAAAGTCAATACGAAAAACTCAATACGAAAAACTCAATACGAAAAAGTAAATACGAAAACTTGTTATGGAATATTCAGTACGAAAGTTCCGTTATGAAAATACCAGTACGAAAGTTTACCATTCCGGAAATTTTCAATACAAATACTTCCATTCCAGAAGTATTCTGTGAGAAAATATCCTTTCTGGAAAATGGTTATTCCGGAAGTTCCATTCCGGAAATTTTCGTTCCGAAAAGTTTGAAAACAAATTTTGAAAAACTTTGTTAAATAAACAAACAAATGTACTCCCCCTATGAAAAAGAGTTTATTACTGTAAGGAGACTTTTTCAACAGAAAGTTAATTAAGGAAGATTACCTTACGGTTATCATTCCTATCTTCTGTTTAATATATTCAAATCTATCAGAAGGCAAGGATTTTGTGAAAATGTCAGCAAGTTGATCTTGCGTTCCGATAAACTGAAGAATAATATCTCCTTTGAGTGTGTGATCCCTAAGAAAGTGATGCCTAATATCTATGTGTTTTGCACGAGAGTGATGTGAAGGGTTCTTACTTAGGGCGATGGCACTTGTGTTATCACACAAAATTTGAGTTTTAGTAAAACTCAAGCCATAGTCTGTGAGTGTGTGTTGCATCCACAACACTTGTGCACAACAACTTCCAGCTGCTACATATTCAGCTTCAGCAGTGGAGAGTGCAACAGAATGTTGCTTCTTGCATGACCAAGAAACTAATGAATCTCCTATGAAATGACAAGTTCCGGATGTACTTTTCCTATCCATTCTACATCCACCAAAGTTAGCATCAGAAAAACTTTTTAGAAAAAAATCATTTCCAGAAGTATAAAATAATCCTAGATCCATGGTTCCCTTAAGGTAGCGAAAAATTCTTTTTACTGCCTTTAAGTGAGATTCCTTAGGATTGGATTGATATCTTGCACATAAGCATACTGAAAACATTAAGTCTGGTCGACTAGCTGTTAAGTAAAGTAGACTTCCAATCATACCTCTAAAAGATGTTTGATCTACTGGTTTCCCAGCTTCATCAAGATCTAGAGAGTTTGAGGTACCAATAGGAGTACTTATACTCTTAGTGTTATCATAACCATACTTTTTAAGAAGATCTTTAATATACTTATGTTGAGATATGTAGGTTCCTTCTGGTTTTTGAGAAATTTGAAAACCAAGGAAAAATGTTAACTCACCCATCATACTCATTTCAAACTCAGATTTCATTAGACTAGCAAAAGAGTCAGTCAAAGATTGCTGAGTTGAACCAAATATAATGTCATCAACATAAATTTGAACAATCAAAACATTTTTCTTATCTTTCTTTATAAAAAGGGTTGGATCTGCATTTCCCTTAACATAGTTATTTTGAAGCAAAAATCCAGTGAGTCTATCATACCATGCTCGTGGGGCTTGTTTAAGGCCATACAAAGCTTTGGTAAGTCTAAAAACATGATCTGGATATTTTGTATCTTCAAAGCCAGGAGGTTGTTCAACAAAAACTTCCTCTTGAACATAACCGTTAAGAAAAGCACATTTCACATCCATTTGGAAAAGTTTGAAATTAAAGAATGCTGCAAAGGCAAGTAGAATGCGGATAGATTCAAGTCTAGATACTGGAGCATAGGTTTCTTCATAGTCTATTCCTTCTTGATGATTATATCCTTTAGCAACAAGTCTAGCTTTATTTCTAACAATGACTCCATTTTCATCACATTTATTTCTGAAAATCCATTTTACTCCAATAACAGAAGTTTCCTTAGGTCTTTCAACCAAGGTCCAGACTTTATTCCTTTCGAATTCATTTAGTTCATCTTGCATTGCTTTGATCCAATCATCATCACCTAAATCTTCATCAGTGCTTTTAGGCTCTAATTGGGAAAGAAATGCTATATGTTCTACTTCATTTCTTAAGGAACTTCTAGTCCTTACAGGTTGATTTACATCACCAATGATACTATCACTGGGATGATTCTTAAGAAACACCTGATTTGGGTTTTGTAAAACTTGTTCATCAACATAGGGTAGAAAGTCTTCTGGGGTAAATGTTTTAGAAGTATCTTCTAGAACAATTTCCTTATCAGAAGGTTCTTCTATCAAAGGTTGATAATCAGTTTTTGAAAACACATCCGAGGATGTAGGTTGGGAGGTTTTAAAAACAAAAGGATCAGACTCATCAAATTTTACATGTACTGTTTCCTCAACAGTACAAGTATTTTTATTAAAAACTCTATAAGCCTTAGAGGTTGTGGAATATCCTAAGAAAATTCCTTCATCAGACTTTGGTGCGAATTTATGTAAGTTATCTTTAGTATTCAAAATGAATACTTTGCAACCAAAAACCTTGAAGTAGGAAAGTCTTGGTTTTCTACCATTCCATAACTCATAAGGAGTTTTATTAAGAAAAGGTCTAATCAAAACTCGATTTATAGTATAACAAGCAGTACTTACAGCTTCAGCCCAGAAATGTCTAGCAATAGAATATTCACTCAACATGGTTCTAGTTATCTCTTGAAGAATTCTATTTCTTCATTCAACTACACCATTCTGTTGAGGAGTTCTAGGTGCTGAAAAATTGTGAGTAATACCTTTCTTACTACAAAAAGTTTCAAAATCAGAATTTTGAAATTCTCCTCCATGATCACTATGAATAGTTTTCAATGGAAGGTTTTTCTCATTTTTCACTTGAGCTCTAAAACTTTTGAAATAAGAAAAAGCTTCAGATTTCCTTGCTAAAAAATAGACCCAAGTAAATCTAGTGTAATCATCAACTAGAACAAACACATAGTATTTGCCTCCAATGCTTCCAGTTTGTGTTGGACCAAAAAGATCCATGTGCACTAACTGTAATGCATCGGTTGTTGAGACTTCACCGATTGACTTAAAACTAGATTTATGTTGCTTGCCATATTGACAAGGATCACAAACTTTAGAAGAATCAAATCTAAGCTCCGGTAGATCCTTAACAAGTTTCTTCTTAGAGAGTTTACATAGGTTCCTAAGATTACAGTGTCCTAATCTTCTATGCCATAACCAAGAATGATCTTCCATTGCACTTAGGCAAGGTAAATCTTGGCTTCTTAGGTCTTCTAAGTTTAAGGTGTAAACATTCTCTTGCCTGTTGGCTGAGAGAATAAATTCTTCCTTGGAGTTGTGAACTAAGCATTTATCATTCCTAAAATTCACAAGGTAACCTTCATCACATAACTGACTTATGCTAATGAGGTTGTGCTTAAGACCTTTAACAAAAAAACATTTGAAATCAAAGTTTTACCCAAAAGAACTATATTACCAATACCAACAATCTCTCCCTTCGCATTGTCTCCGAAAGTTACCTTTCCTCCTTTCGTTTTGATAATCTTTTCAAAAAAGCTTTTGTTACCAGTCATGTGCCGGGAACATCCACTATCCATGTACCAAATATTGTTGCTGGAACTTTCTTTATTTTCCTGAAATTAAGAACAAAGTTAGATTTTCGGAATCCAAACTTGTTTGGATCCGAGATTTCCAGACAATAAAATTTTAGGAATCCACATTTTCTTAGAAAAGTAAGCTTTATGAAAACCTAAGGATTGGGTTTTGTTTAAGGAACAATTTCTTGCCCAGTGACCACCATATTGACATTTAGTGCAAAATGGGGCACTTTGAGGAACAAAATAATTGTTACTAAAAACTGGTTTTGCATGGGTATAACCAAATCCGGATTTATTTCTTAAAGGTCGTATTTGAGAATACATCTTATCAAAATTTTCTTTACCAAGGGTAAAGTTTGATAAACATTTCTTTAAGGAAAAAATTTCGGACTTGATTTTTACAACCAAGTTTTTATCCTCAAAATCATTAGTTTTGGAACTAGAGTTAGGCTCGAAAACATTTTTCTTAGAAATTACTTTTTCTAATTCTTTAGAAAGTTTATTCTTCTCAGAACTTACTTCCTCAAGATTTTTTGAAATACTTTCAAAATCAGCATTTTTCTTATCAAGATCTTTAGAAAGATCTGATATCTCTTTTGTAAGAATAGAATTCCTAGAGTTTGCCTTATCAAGTTTCTTGTTGAGTTTGGAATTCTCAATCTCAAGAAGTTCAGCAAATCTAGAGACTTTTCATAAGTAGGTAAAGTATTTTCCTCATCAGAAGATGATTCTTCATCAGAAGAGTTATAATACTTACTATCATTAGGATTTAAGGAAACATTGGTCAAAGATTCAGCATTTCGTACCTTAGCCATAAGACATTGATTATCAATAGGTAATCTGGCTATAAGACCAAGATTCTTCTGTCCTGAAGATTCATATTCAGAAGATTTATCTGAAGAGTCACCACCACTGGCACTCCAGGTGTCATTAGCTTTCAAAACTTTCTTAGCTTTAGCTTTATAATACTTCTTCCTGTTTCTGTCTGAATGCCTTTCCTTTCTTTCTTTCTTTTTGAGCATAGGGCAATCTGGTCTAATATGTCCAGCTCTTTTACATTCATAACATGTAACTTCTCCATCTTTCTTATCTTTCTTGTCCTTCTTCTTATACTTGGATTGAAAGTTTCTCTGTCCAGCTATCTTGTTCATCCTTCGAGCAAGATTTGCTAATTCATTTTCTGAGACTTCACTCTCACTAGATTCGGATTGGAAAATGACTTTCTTTGATTTGGATTTGGTTACTCTCTCAGGAGTCTTAGCTTTCATCTGATTTGAAGTTGTAGTAAAAGAAACAGTACCATTTCCATTCTTCTTCTTGATGTTGTCAGCATCTCTCTTCATTCTAGTCTCATGTTGTAGAAGAGTTCCAAATAATTCATCAAGAGTAATTTGAGTAACCTTCCTGTTCTCATCTATAGCTGTTCTCTTGGATTCCCACTCATTGGGCATAATATCAATTATCTTGTCCACAAGAGCTTCATCATCTAAACCTTTTTCTCCCATAGATTGTAGACTGTTGACAATTGTCATGAATCTTTGTTGAACTTTACAGATAGGTTCTCTATAAGGAAAATTGAAGCCATGATATTCAGCTCTAAGCATAGCTCTCCTAGTCTCAATCACTTTTGAAGTCCCAAAGTGTGTAACCTCTAACTTCTTCCATATACAGTTAGCTGCTTCACAAGAAGAAATTTGGATATATATATTTCTAGTCATTGATCATAATAAAGTATTGCGTACCTTATAGTTGAGTTGATATTCTTGCTTTTCCTGGTTAGTAAAGGTTCTGACTTCCTTGTCAGGAATTTTATAATCACCAGTAAGCATCACAAAGTTGTCTACTCCAGTATTGATAACAAAAGTCTTCATACGATCTCTCCAGTATTCATAGTCATTACCATCGAATATTGGTGTCCTTGTAGGATTCAGATTGTCAATCGAACCAACATTAATTCCTTCCATATTTAAAAAAACATTGCACACAAACTTGTTAGTAGCTTAGAATTGAAATCACAAAGTTCGGAATGGAAAAAGTTCGGAATGGATAATCCGGAATGACAATGTTCGGAATAGAAAAGCGAGCAAGAAAAACTTGTATGTGAGTACAAGTATTTCAGTAACCTTTGCTCTAATACCAAATGTAAGAATGGTATAGAGTAAGAGGTTTCCAACCTTTGATACCAATTGTAGGATCGAAATATAATATGAGATGCTCAATATACAAGAGGGGGGGGGGGGGTGAATTGTATACTTTAAAAATTCCTTTGGAACCTTTAAAGTTAGTTATGAATAACTATAGTTTCCTTAAGAAAAGGAAAGAGCTAATTCTAACAAAGTTAAACTAAGTAAATTCACAACACCTCTAACACCGAACTGAACTTGGAAAGGGATTCCAAAAGTAGGTTCCGAAAATATGATTCCGGAAATTGAAACTTAACAAAAGTTACAATATAAGATTCTACCTTAAAGCGTATAGAATCTAAACTAATCAGAGTAAGTAAGGAAGTATAAGAAAGTTATACTTTCCTTAAGATACAAATTGCAGCGGAATAAAAAAAAGTAGTAAAACTACTAGTAACAAGATAATAGTCTTTTAACCCAAAGAGAAGGGTATCCAACAACCTTGGATAAAGGTCCCTTGATTTATACTTTCAAGCAAGTCTGTCTTACCCACACCAGGGTAAGCCCTCGATACGAAGATCGGTGTCTCTGTCTTGCTATCCCCGCAAGCCCTCAACTTCAAGGTAGTTGGCAACCTCTGTCTTTCTCAGCAAGAAAGCCCTCGATCTTTAAGGTAGTCGGCACCTCTGTCTTTCTCAGCAAGAAAGCCCTCAATCTTTAAGGTAGTCGGCACCTCTGTCTTCCTATCCCCAGAAGCCCTCGAATGTAATCACCAACATTAGGAGTCTCACGATGCTTTGAGAGTTAATAAGAGACTCTCTCTCTAGAAATCACTTCAACAGCATGTAGGCACAAAACTCAGTTGTTTTTCCAATAGCACCAAGCTCTTTCAAATGAGCTCCTATTTATAGGTAAGGTCGGCTCCTTCTCCAACGGTCATATTTTCCTTAAAGTTCGGAGGGACCTGTACACGTGTCACTTAGACAACGGTTAGTTTATAACAAAATGGACGACATCGTTTTATAACAAAACAAGTGTAACAGAATGTACGAAATCGTTTTAAACTCTAACATAAAGGTTCGGAATAGAAACTTCGGAGTGAAGGTTCGGAGTGAATAAATTCAGAGTGTATAAAACAATGATAATCAGATTCTGTTTAATAGGTGAATTCGGAATGAGAATTCGGAATAGGAATTCGGAATAGGAATTCGTCATCAGAAATCGTAATGAGAATTCGTCATCAGAATTCGTAATGAGAATTCATCATCAGAATTCTTAATGAGAATTCGTCAACAGAATTCGGAATGGGAATTCGGAATGAGATTTCTTCATTAGAATTCGTAATGAGAATTCTTCTTCAGAATTCGTACTGAGGAATTCGGAATGGGATTTCTTCATTAGAATTCGTAATGAGAATTCTTCTTCAGAATTCGTACTGAGAAATTCGGAATGGGATTTCTTTATTAGAATTCGTAATGAGAATTCTTCTTCAGAATTCGTATCCTGAATCTGGAATAGAACTTGGTCAGAATTCATATCCGGAATTCAGAATGAATCTTCCTTATAGTTCTTGTCCAGAACCGAATCCTAAAACAGAATGCTTTTATATCAAAGTTTTAATGACTCCGAGAAAACGAATCTGAATCTCACACTTAAGAAAAATATGAAAAATATGATAAGGACAATTTTCCTTATAAAAGCGATTTTCCTTAAGAAATCAATTTTCCTTATAAAAGAAATTTTCCTTAAGAAAGCATTTTTCCTTACAAAAGCGATTTTCCTTAAGAAAGCATTTTTCCTTATAAAAGCAATTTTCCTTAAGAAAGCATTTTTCCTTACAAAAGCAATTTTCCTTAAGAAAGCATTTTTCCTTATAAAAGCGATTTTCTTTAAAGATAAGGTGTTTATGATTTTCAAAACAAGAAGTAATGGAAAAGTCATAAGGAAAACCTTATTGACTCAACACACTTAAGTATAGGCACATACATATACCTAAGTTATCAATTAATCCATCTCAATCATGAGGAAAACACAAAATTAATTGACTCAGATCAACTAGAATTTTATTCACATTATTGAATCCAAGGTTGTAGGAGAACTCCTCCTCTATTGAGTATAGTGGGACTACCGTGACACCAAGGCGCTTCCCACTAACCTTGGATCACTGAGGTACTCCTCAGGTAAAGTACCATGGGTCTACTATGTCACCAAGGGGCTCGCCACAGTGGGTCTACCACCACATCCAGGCTCTCCCACTAGGATCATACAAAGGTACTTCTTCTGTCGAGTACCATGGGTCTACCACCACAACCATGCGCACTTTCACAGTGTGACTGCTGCGACACATAGGCGCTCCCCAATGGGTTAGTTGAGTCACTCTTAGTCAATCGGTCATCAGTCATCAAGTCTCAGCCAACTACTAGATCTCTGTACTCTGTCCGCTCATCTCTGGATGGATTCCCCCCCACGAGATACTAGTCAATAATCCAACTATCACAATGTTCAACATAGAAGTATCTCAAATGTATGCCACACCATTGAGGTCTCAACGCAATAGACAGTGTGTCAATCAGACGCCCGGTTTGTAAGTTATTAGCCTTTTAGTCCCGGGGGCCGGGTTGGATTCGTGCACTATCCAACCTAACCGTATCTCAACTAAATACCAAACTCTAGTGGGGTATATTAAATGGGACTTTCATGCTCCATGATTACCAGTGATGCTAACAGTTTACCAAACGGATGCTCGGTGTCAAAGATATGGCCAAAATAATGTAAAGGGTCGTAGTAGGCCCGCGTCTGGTCCGACCTAGTCGGTCCAACCCGGCCCGACCTAGTCTAGGATAACCTGGTCTCGGTCGAACCATCATGAACCATTGGGTATGGCCCAACCTGTTAGGTGGACCAACCTGTTAGGTTCGGCTTGGCCCGTTGGGCACCGCCCAATGGGCCGTGAGGGGTCGCAGAGGGTCGCGAGAGCGTGGACGGATCACGAATGCGCAGACGAGATGCAGATCAGTATGAGGTTGGTTTGGCCCAGAAGGCACTATGAGGTCTGGATCGGCCATGGCACCCCAAGAGTGTAGGACAGTTCAGCAAGGGCGCCACGAGGGGTGTGGGAGGCCGGCCCAGCCGAGCGCCGCAAGGTGCGCTGCTCAGCCTGAGAGGTCGGGGCTAGTTCAGTCACCGACGGCTCAGCTCAGAAGTCCGGGAGGGCACCACCGTTCGGCCCGGGGTGGTGAAGCAATATCAACAGATGGATAGGGTGGTCAGGACAGGTTCGACCAGTTCGGTCAGGCATAGGATGTGGCCAGGGCTGCATTGTCAGGTGCAGCACGGCCGTAGCCGGTTCGGCTAGGGAACGGCGCGGCCCAGCTGATGTAGCCGACGGGCAGTGGGACCAGTGGATTGGGTGGGTTGCAGGGGATGTGGGTAGCACAACCATTGCCTTCTCCGTTTTCTCCATCTCATCTCCTCATCTCCTTTTCAAAAACTTCACAAACAAGAACAATGGAGTGGTCCGGCCATGTCGGTTTGGCTTAGACCCTCCACATTAATGGTGGTAGCAAGTGGATTAATTCTTTCTCGTACTAAAAATAATTAACTATAAAATAAGATAGAGGAAAAATCAATTCAACACCCCACATCTTTTTACAAAAACAATTCCCAACCCACAAGGAAAAATATCCACAATGATTCATTGCATTATAGGGGAATAATTAACAAAATAATATCAAATTCAAATAAAACCCCTACTTTTTTGTTGTTCGTAGACATTGGAATGAGAAGTGGATGTCGATTCATTGTAGATGAGCATGTCCTATGTCAAAGGAAGTTCCAAGGATTAATGTCGAAGTCGTTCTTCATTGGTGGAGTGTTCTTCATCTGGAGATGAAATTATTCGTTGGAAGCCTGCTCCCAAGCTCTCTTCACTCCCATGTTTTACCAAAATGAATATGATCCAAGACAAAATAATTGATACAATTTTTATGTTATTTAGTTTTTGGCACAAAATTCATAAATATTTAAATTAATTAATTGATGTGCTCAATTATTTAATGGGGTGGATTTGGCACAATTAAATTAGGGGTGTTTACACACTGATGAATGGAGGCGCTGGAACCTTTAATTATATAGATGATATCAAGAGTCTCTCCCTCAATTATGAGGGATTTGATTGGTTTCCCTCACTGAATTGGGTGGTTTAGTCCTAGGTGGTCCCCATACAATAACCTCTCATGGGAGGATTGGTTCGGGTGGGCCCCACCACCATAACCTCTCATGGGAGGTTAAGGTGTGGTGGTCCCCACCTCCAAGATCCTCTTGGGTGGTTATAAAAGATAAAAATAAAATAAAACATGCGTTTATATTATTTTATTATTCCCACTAAAACCCAAAAACTATCTTCCTCCCTTGACCAACTGTCGTCGAGGTGAAATTCTTCTTAAGCGAATACTGACACATTGAGTTCCACAGTGCCCTCGAATTTCAATTCCACGCACCGGTTGAAATGTTATAAAAACCCACTCATATCTTTACTAAATGTACCCGAAAAAATCTTCAGAAATTGATTCTGGGCATACTCGGTCTCGAAATCATGCACCGTAAATTTTCACATACTCGTAAAATATCCATATCATTAAAAACAATTACATAGAAATTGTGGGTCTTTTTATTCTCTCCACCACATGGATCTACGTCCCCATAAGCCTAATCTCATAAAAATGTAAAATGTTGGAGAACTGAGCACACATATGAGCCTCCCGCTCGCATGTGCTCTCCTAGAGATTCCCGTGCTGCCAAAGAATGTGAACTAGAAGTATCAACCATCTATGAAGGACCCGCTCCTTTTGATCCTCGATCTCAACTAGAACCTCTATAAAATATTCCCCATCATCGACATCCAACTTTCTATGGTCGATGATGTGAGAAGGGTCATGCACGTATCTCCTCAGCTAGGATAAATGGAATAAATCATGAACCCAGTGCAACTGAGGTGGAAGTGCTAAGAGGTATGCCACCTCACTAACTCTTTTGAGGACTTGAAAAGGTCCGACGAATATCAATGATAACTTTCAACCTCTTCCCAATCTACATAGACGTCATTGGGGTGAGACCCGTAGAAAGACGTGGTCTCCATCCTCGAAAACCAGAGGTATCCATCTCTTGTGAGCATACGACTTTTGCCTACTCTGTATAGTCTTCATCCACTCCAAGATGATATGAACCTTCTCTGTGGTAGCTCGTAGCATCTCTAGTCCCACTAGTGCTGACTCCCATGGGTCAGTCAGCACAAAGGTGATCTGCAAAGTCGTTCATATGATGCCTCGAAAGGTTCCATCCCAATGGTGGAGTGACAGTTGTTGTTGTATATAAAATACACCAAAGGCAAGTGATCCTCCCATCTTCTACCTAAGTCGAGAACACAAGCACGCATTAGGTCCTTGAGGTTCGGAATGGTCTGTTCAATCTATCCATCCATATGAGGATGGAAGGTAGTGCTCAAACGAAGTTGTATCCCAAAGGATTCCTACAACCCATTTTATAGCCAGGAAGTAAAGCATACATCATGATTGGGCACAATAGTCGAAGATAATCTATGTATCAACCAAATATCATCCTTATAAGGCATCTTGAGATCTCTATTATACCCTACTCTCTGATCGGTAGGAAGGGGGCCAACATGGTGAGTTGGTCAACGATCACCCAAATTGAGTTATGAACTCTAGATGTATGTGGAAGTCCTATCATGAATTCCATGAATATCCCATCCCACTTCTACTCTAGGACCACAAAAGGTTAATCCAAGCCTGTTGGTACCTGATTCTCTACCTTCACTTACTATAAAGTGAGGCATCAAGAGACAAAATCTACAACTACTTTCTTCATTCACGGCCATCAGTGTTATTGTCAGAGGTCCTGACAAATCTTCACCACTCAGGGATATACCGCTAGAGGAGATGTGTGGAACACCCTCAACACTTCCTCCTGAAGTGACAATAGTGCCATAGTATGTCTCTGAAGAGGATGGAATGCTCCCCACCGTACAAAAATCCATCAGGTGTCTGCCCTGGGGATATCTGACCATGTTGTATCTCACAGTCAGCGTACCCTTGTTGCGCCTCCCAAACTCATTGAATAACTACTGGAGTGAATATAATAGATTGAAAGAAGGCCGGTCCATCTTTATCCAAAAAGGATATTTTTAACGAAATTAGTTGCTATGTCGCCTCTCCTAGCAGCTGTATACCAGTACTCCTACTGATTGCATTTGCCACAACGTTACCCTTCCCAAGAGTATATACTATCTTGAAGTCATAGTCCTGGAGGAACTCAAGACAATGCTGATATCTCGGTTTTAGGTCCTTCCGAGATAAGATATACCTAGGACTCTTGTGATCAGAGTACATGGTAAAACACTCCCTCATAAGATTGTGTCATAAAATCTTCAGGAGAAGAACACTACTGCAAGCTCCAGGTCATGGGTAGTACAGTTTTGCTCACGCTGTCTCAGTTGATTCGAACCATAAGCGATCACTGCTTGCTCCTGCATCATCACATCTGAGTCCAGTCCATGATGATTCATAGTAGAATAGGTACACTACGCCTTCCTATAGAAGCCTCAAGATGGGGGCACTAGTTAGCCACTTCATCTGCTCCTGAAATATCTACTGGCATCTCTCCGACCACAAAAAGGGTTTCCCCTTCTTCATCACGGATGATAGTGGTGATGATTTGGAGAATTCAGGCACAAACCTCTGATAGTATCTAGACAATCCCAAGAAACTCTACACTTCCGTCACACTCATGGGTGGATCCCAAGCGAGTACTACCACAATATTCGCTCGATCTACTACTCCACCAGCCTTTGAGATGGAATGACCCAAGAAGTGATCCTCTCAGATCCAAAACTAGAACTTCAAGAGCTTACCATAAAGCTGGTTCTCTCAAAATTTGTCCAGGACTACCTGAAAGTAATAGGCATGCTCCTCCTCAGTAGTCATGTAGATCCTCATTTCGTTGATGAAGAATATGAAAAAGAGATCAGGATGTGGTTGAAATATACTGTTCATGAGTCCCATGAACACTTCTGGAGAATTGGTTACACCGAATGGCATAACCAAGAACTCGTAGTGGCCGTACCGACAACTGAGGGTCGTCTTCTGTACATCCTAGTCTCGAACTCTGAGCTAGTGATAGCCTGATCTGAGGCCCACCTTCGAGAACTATCGTGCTCCTTTCAACTAATCGAAGAGGTCATCAATCCTATTGAGTGGATACTTGTTCTTCACAGTCTCCTGGTTCAGGCACAGATAGTCAACAAAAATCCTCAAGCCCCCATTTTCCTTCTTGGTGAACAAAATCAGGGATGCCTAGGGAGAAACACAGGGCTAGATTAATTCCTTATCCTACAAGTCCTCTAGCAGTACTCGTAGCTCGCAACGCTCCGTGGGAACCATCTTATTCTCTGGTGAATATATTGGTGTCATCTTGGGGTAAAGGTTAATGTAAAATTCCACCTCTCTTTGAGGAGGTAGACCTGGGACATCATCAGGGAAAACATCCATGTTCTGGTCCACTGCTGTAAGATATACTATACTCTCCACATCAACTGCTCTGAGGGTAAGGGCAGCCAACTAATGTGTGATCATCTGCAACCTCCTTCGAGTAGATCTGTCCTATGATGTAAATGCTCTCTCCTCACTGGTGAAGGTAAACTTGGTCCCATCCATGAGGACACACTGCACATTGTGCCTAACACATTCTATCTGAGCATGGACTATAGATAACCACTACATACCTATGATGACGTCGTAAGACCTCAACGACACTACTAGGAGTTCCCAGCCAAAGCTCTCACCTCCTTGAGTAATCTCACACTGTCGGAACCAGTGAATAATCATTGATTCTGATCTTCTATTAGTCTCTAGCTGTAATAATAGAGCCAACAACTTTGTTTGAAAATCCGAGATCTGAACAAGGGAAGTGGAAATGAAAGAGTGACTGTAATCTGTGAGTTTAAGAACTGCATCCAATGTGGAATAGACATAGATTATTTCTGAAATCATCTCTAGAGCACCGTGATTGAAGGACTCAGCTTCCTGGATATGATATCTCCCCTATCCACCTGCTCCCTGCGGTTGTGGTGGAACTCTTGGTGGTGGTGTTGGTGACACCTCAAAACATCATCCACCACCATTTTCAGGGCCAGATCCTCCGCCACTTCTTCCTGCTCCCTATATATGGCCTCGATCTAATCTTTGTCTATGCATTGGTGGTCCATTGATGGTATTCTGATCATCCGAATGGCGGGTCTGACATTCACATTCCATGTGACCCTGCCTGATGCATGTGAAATGATTCCCTCTCCTGGCATGTATGTCTCTGCTCCAGTTGCCCCACACAACTAATCATGAGTCATGTTGTCATCCACTTGTAGTTTTGGCCCTCTGGGACCACTAAAACAACATTATACTGCCAGATGCAGAAGACTCTACTACGTGTCGACTGGTGGAGTATCTCACTAACGGAGACAGCTCTGCAAACAATCTCTCCACTAGGACGACTCTCTCTAGCTCCCCCGCCTCCGTCGGGATGCTGAGTGAGATCATCGGAGCTCTGATCTCCCATCCGAGCCCCTGATTGAAGGTATAGGCCATGAATAATGGGTCCCACACCATATCGATGGAGTAGCATCAAAGGTCAGTGAACCTTGCTGTGTATTGAGAAACAATCATGATACCTGACTGTAGATTAAGTAGCTCATGTATGCGCACAATGTGGAGATTCGCTGGAACAATCTCCCCCAGAAACTGGATCTCTATGTCCAACCGGAGTAGTGTCATCTCATCGTGAAATTAGAGTATCATGCTCCACCATCTGCCTGCTGGTACTTGTAGAAGTCCAGCAACAAGAATCACCATGAGGTCAGCTGGTGTCCCTACTAGTCAAAAAACTCTCACTAGAGCCTCCATCCAATCCTTAGCTGCCTGTGGGTCTATCTCTCCCCTAAACCTCGGTGGCCTATGGAACTGGAACTCATTCAAATTTTTTCTAGAAGTGTGCATCATCTGCAGTTGGGGCTGGTGGAAATGGAGACCCAACAAGATGTGGTACCATTGGTGCCTCTGTTGTAAAACCAACATGGACCAAGGCCTCGTCGCTCGGTGTGCGATCTGTGATTATAACACTTGGAATTCTAGCTAGTCATCCATGGGGAGGTATCCTAAAAGAAAAAGATGAGATTCAGTCAAAATATTACCTAGTGAGCTGACCTGGTTCAGCTGACATAACAAAAACTTTTGAAAACACACACACAATCATTATTTTTGTGCACTAAGTCTGAAATCAGATGTCAGGGTCCTGGTATATAGATACTTCAGTCGCCGCACCAACACCAGACTCCCTAAAATGAACACCACACTAACTACACTTAGCTCCATTGCTTCAAAGAATAGATCAGAGTCATAAGTTCTTTGGTTGAACCGACTCCTCTGATACGAATTTTTCACGACATGTCCCCTGGGGCCCGTGTCTTGACAACCACAAGCCAACATATCATCGGCTAGGGGATGGAGACTAGAACCAATGGCTTAATTTGCTAAAAATGGGATGGTATTTCCTTTATAACCTCTAAACACACAGAAGAGAGCATATTATGGAAACAAAACACTAAGTAAAAATGTATAACAAAAATGTGCTGAAAGTATAAGGGGCCATAAATACAAGCCCAACTGTAATGTACATGAAATTGAAAGTACAACTAAAGAAAAAAAAACTGAAAATGGGTCGTCTTCTGAGGTTCCTACCTAATGTGTAGTTAGAAATAAACTCCTCAGTACTCCAGTTCTGTCCATCTCCTCTATGTTCTGTCACGCCAAATGGTCCACCAACTAGTATCGTCCGGTTCTGGTGCTCTCTGCCTCAATCAGCGTTGTATGTCGTCAGCATCCACCACAATGAGGTGAGGGCATAGACCTTGTTGGGGTGAGTATAAAAAAACTCAGTAAGGACAATGAGACCCCAAAGGTCTCAAAAAAACCAATAAGGATAAACCACAATGTATAAAATCAACAGATAACCCCACTTTCGTATATGCTCATACATATACCTAAGTTATCAATTAATCCATCTCAATCATGAAGAAAACAAAAAATTTACTGACTCAGCTCAACCAAGATTTTATTCACATTATCAAAACCATGACTATGGGAGAACTCATCGTCTATCAAGTATATTGATTCTGCCATGACATTAAGGCACTTCCCACAATCCTTGGATTGCTGAGATACTCCTCCTGTTGAGTACCCATGGTCTACTATGTCATCGAGGCACTCTCTTCCATGGGACTTCCACCACCACAAGGTGCTCCCCCTACTAGCATGTAGAGGTTTTTCTCCTGTAGAGTACCTTGTGTCTGACTCCAGCACCAGGCACTCCTCCACTGTGGATCTTCAGTGACACCATGGTGGTCCCCACAAGTCTAGTTGAGTCACTCTGAGTCAATCAGTCAGTATTCGTCAAGTCTCAGCCAGCTACTAGGTCTCTGCACTCTGTCTTCTTGTCTCTGGAGGGATCCGCTCCATGAGTTACGGGTCGATAATACAAATATCACTAAGTCCAACGTAGAATTGTCTCAATGGTACTCCATATCATAGAGGTCTCAATTAAATAGATGGCGCGTCAATCGTCGCCAGGTCTGTGAGTTATTAGCGTTTTATTCTTGGGGACCCGGTTGGATTTGTGTGTGATCCAACCTGACCGTATGTAAACAATAACCCAAACTCTAGTGGGGTATACTCAAAGGGGCCGTCATGCTCCAAGATTACCAAGGCAACTGACGGTTCATCAAACCGAAGACCGGGGCCAAGGATAGGGCCAAAAGAATGTAAAGGGTCGTAGTGGGCCCGGGTCCGATCCGACCACGCCCGACCTGTTCTTGGCCAAACCGGTCTGGGTTAGCCCGGCCTGACCCATTGGGTCTTTCCTGACCCCTTAGGCCGGCTAGCCCATTAGGTTTGGCCCGACCCTTTGGGCCCCGCCCAGCGGACCGTGAGGGTTCGCGTAGGGTCGTGAGAGCGCGAACATGTCATGAGTGTGTAGACCAGCCATGGTTCAGTGCGAGGTATTTTCATCCCAGAGGGCACCACGAGGGCTAGTTTGTCCGAGTAACCATGAGGGGGCGGGCCAATTTTTCCGAGGAGCAACGAGGGGAATGGGAGGCCGGCTCGACCTTGGTGACGTGAGGGGCATGGGAGGCCGGCTTAGCTGGGGTGCCGTGAGGGCAGTGGGAGGCCTACTCGGCCGGGGCGCCGTGAGGGGCACGAGAGGCCGGCTCGACCTAGGAGCCGTGAGGGGCGCATGAGGCCTGTTCGGATGGGGCTCCGCGATGGGCGCATGTGGCCAGATCCGTCGGTCGCCATGAGGGGTGCGGCTTAGGCGGGTCATCCCAGGTGGTCGGTATAAGGCCCCTGCCTTAAACCATACTTAATCTTGAGTTATTACAATATTACACATTGAGTATCTTTTCAGGTTTAAAGTTTTAGAGAATTAGATCATAAAACCTGCATTACATTCCACATTTAATCAAAGTGGTTACATAAAGATAGTATTAATTTTTTTCCCATCAACGGAAACATATTTAAAAAAAACATGGATTATTTCTTGACACTTCCTTGACACTATCATCATATCATGTAACTTTCCCATGACCTATGAAAAACATTTCAAAAAAACATGGGAAGAGAATAAAAAGCTCCGTGAGGGATATAAAAATATGGAAAAGAAACATGAGTTCATATATACATAAGAATGAAATCATACTTTACCCATAAAACATAGGCACTTTAACATACCTCATCAAATCATGAATAAATCATAGAAATCATAAGACATAATAGGTAACTTGAGGCATTCATAACATTCTTACGTAGGGAGTAACCCTCTTGGTTACGTTTGGAATACCCACCACAGTATATTTCCTAAATCTTTTCATAGAAACCTTAACGTTTCACTCCTTCGCGTTACCCAATGCATTGGAGAGAAATATCGGGCTCACCCGCCCTTAGTTTATCACAGAACCGCCCATCTTCATAATAATTCCCATGAACTATAACATAACCGTATCACATAAAACATGTATAAAGGAAACATAACATATCCAGTTTTCAATCAAAAGATATCAATACAACACATTGATATAAAAACATTATGAAAACCATTTTCAATACTAAAATAAAAGAAATGTAAAACATGGTATTTATTTTTCTTTTAAAAAGGTATGGCTTGTAGTGGAATCCGAAACTCAAATAATGGTCACGGCGGCGGGGAAGTCATTGTCACCGCCTACGTATGACAAAAACATTCACTTTTGTCGTTTAGTAAACGCTTCGTATAAAAAATATTCCTTTTGAATAAATGTAAAAGTAAAAGGGTTTTATACACCGTATAAAAGAAAGTTGTGTATAAAACAAAATATTCCTCAATGAAAGGATATTGAGACGAAGTCCCATACAAAGACGATATCCTTGGATTAAGGATAAATCAATTACATAATTATGTGTAACAAATGAATACACAAAATATAAGTGGGTATTAAGTTTAATACAATTAGAGGACATTCACACATAATCATATAATGACATATTTATGGAGTACAAGTTTATCCCAAAGAATCAAATTTGGGTTAAGAAGTTCCCTTGTAAAAATTTGACAGCCTAACGACGTCACTACAAAATTCATAAAATGAGTTGATGAGAGATAAAAAGGGTATCTCATCACATGGACATAAAATTTAAATCAATAAGGATATAGAAGAACATATCCCAACATAATAGTATGTGAATTAAAATACATAACCAAAGAATTCTTTTTAAAAGAGGAGGGTGAAAGGTTCCCTTACCAAAATGGGTATCTTTCGAAACATACGACCCGTGAAAGAAGGACAATACTATTGGAACCACTTTGTGTATAAGGTTGTATTTGTTGTCAATCGTTGTCAATGCAGATCAAAATGAAGGTGATCATGAAATACTCTGATGAAGTAGAGGAGTGGTGATTCAGATGATTGTTGTGCTGATCTTAAGTTCAAAGAACATGTGTCAAAGGTGAGACATTGTTTACAACAATGAAGAATGTGAGGAGTAATCCATTCGAGGATGATTAAAGAAGAATGAGGTTTTTGGATGAAGACCATGCAATTACTCATGATTGCATGAGAACCATGATAGAGACTTCTTGACGGATTGAATCACATGTTTTGCATGAAGTTGATCATGACAGCCATGCTAGAGACTTCTTGACGGATTGAATCACATGCTTTGCATGAAGTTGATCGTGACAGTTGATGAAGAAGACAATGTGCCAATGAGTTGACTTCTGAGATGGCCATGCGGAGATTGCAATTATGAGATGGCCATGCACATCACATTGTATCAGAAGATAATGGTACTAAAGTTGTTCCTTCAAAGAATACATATCACAATAGTGGAGTTTGTGATAAAAGCCAAAGAGTTGCTGAAGGATACAGATCACCAAGAAGAAGTGTTGTTGAGGTGATCGTGCTTGTTGACAAAGCAAACAGACGACATACAAATTTGTTGACAAAGGAGATTCCATGGTGACATGTCGAGTTCAAGAGTTGTGGTCAACGATCTATGTTTGATTCATGAACTTCGACCGAGGAATGGATGATCTAGAGGCGGTACAAAAAGAGCAGATACAAGGTGGCACTGTTTCCCAGTGATTGCCAAATTTTTGGGCATCAAAATCGGAAAATGAAGACATGGATTGTCCACAAAAGGAGGTTCGCAGAAAAAGGAAGTGGTGCGCGAAATATAAGAGGCTTGCGCCAAATGCTTGAGCTGGGCGCGCAAAATTAGCGGGTTGTGCGAAATCTTGAAGTGTGGCGCGCAAAACAGCGGGTTGCGCGAAATTGTATTTCGCGCAAAAGATGTTTCAAGGCCGAAAGCTTGAAAATCGGTAAAGGCATGAGGCGCGCGAAATTTTGGAGGCGTGCGCGAAAAATTGAAGTGGCGCGCGAAATAGCGGATGAAGTATTTCGCGCAAAAGATGTTTCGAGGTCCGAAGCTCGGAAAATGGAAAAGGCATGAGGTGCGCGAAATTATGGAGCAGTGCGCGGAAAATGGTTGTGCGCGGAAGATTTGTATTTCGCGATCAAAGCGAATTACGCGCTCAAGGAGGGTTTTTTGCGCGGGGTCGATTTTGCCTATAAATATGAAGTGACCCTCCTCCATTCAACAGAGTTCAAGACATAGAAAACACACGAGCTCTGGTGCGCGAAATTTAAGTTAGAAAGGGTGTTGTGCGTAAACTTAAAATTTGCGTGTAAAGTCAGATTGCGCGAAAAGAAAAGGCTGCGCAGAAAGTTGGTGATTGGCGCGTAAAAGGAAGATTGCGCGAAAATTGGATTTCGCGCAAGAGTAGTGAATTTCACGCAAGGCAGTTTCCAGGCTGCGCGTAATATTTGTAAGTTGCGCGAAAAAGGAATTTTGCGCAAACCATAGAAATTGCGCGCAAGACACCGTAAGGGTTGCGCGTAAAAATTGAGGTTGCCTGGTACATCCGGTGCAAAGTGAGATTCATCTGCGGGTGAAAGTTGGACTTCAACAGAGCATCTACACACAGAGGAAGATGCATTCCTTCATGAAAATGAAGAGACCTACAGGTCTATAAACTGTGACTGAATCCATTCCAAGAGCAGTGAGCTTAGGAAGAGGAAGAAGGTGATCCTCTCCACCGGCAGTGAGCCAGGGGGAGTCAACGGGAGTGACCCGAGGGACGCAGTGAGCTATCTCTAAACAATTGTAAAGGAAGTGATCCTGGGACAGAGTGTCTGTACCCGAACATTTGTATCCACAGCTAGTGAAGCATAGTGGATTTAGGTATGACTGGCAACCTGTCGGCGTATACTCCTTGGACGTAGCCCTTAGTGGTGAACCAAGTAAAAATAGTTGTGTCATCTGTCTCTGCATGTGAATGTTTAATTGCTGATCATATCCATCATACAGGTTTAAGTAGTTCCTACCAACGTGGGAACAAGATCCACAACTAAAAGAAGAAAAAGTTTCCACCCTGATTCACCCCTCCCCTCTCAGGGTGTCACGGGGTCCTACAAGTGGTATCAGAGCGAAAGGTTAACGTATGTTGGATATTCTCCAGTAATTCTATTGAGAAGAGGATTTGAGTTTTTTTCCTAGAGTCAACAATGAAGAGCAGTCTTGATAATGACGCAGTCATTTCTGAGCAGAAATCTATATCCACCAAGACTTTGACAAATAGGAAAAATAAAGAGAAGAAGATGATGAAGAAGTCCCCCACATCCAAAGAAGATATAGTGTCTTGTTCTCCATGCCATTCCAATAATGAAGAAACATTAGGCTTGGAAAGTATCAAGAAGGTGGCTCAGAACTCATCCAGAGGAAAGGATGATACCCCTAATTCGGGCTTTCAGGAAAAACTCAGAACATATCTGCATGATATTCCAGAAGAAAGGGTTGCTATTATTTGTAGCCTATTCCAATCTATGCAGGTTGAGATCAATCGATTAGAAAGGGAAGCTGACAATATGGAAAAAGGGTTGGAAATAAAAGTTATGGAAAGTATGAAGCTCATCAAATGGGTGAAAGTATTTGAAGAAGAAGAGGAAGTCAATAAGACTTTAAAAGAAAGGATCCATGCACTTGAAGCTGAGCTGAAGAAGAGCAATGAAGTCAAGAATTTTTGTTTGGAAGAAACTTCCATTAAATTCAGGGAACTTGACTCTTTGTTACAAAACACAGTTAAGATGCATGAAGATGAGGTTGAAAGGTTTAAGAAGACTTCTGAAGAGAAGATGATCACGATTGAAGATCAGAAGATCATCCTCAATATTGTGGGTCAAAAATTGGAAGCTCAGTTGACCAAGATTGAGAACACACATATTGAGACTTCACAAAAGAATGAAATGAGTGATGCTTGCACTCAATGTTTGTTGGAGGAGTCTAAATCTGAAATGCCTCCAACATGTGATAAGAAGATTATGACAACTCTTGACTATCCACATCAAGAATCAGTTGCTATTGATACTCAATGCTCACTGGTGGATTCTATTGTCAAAAGACCTCCAACATGTGATAAGAAGATCATGACTTCACTCTTTGATCTATCACAAGCAACTGAGAAAGTGAAGGTACCATCCAAACCATCTTGTACTCATATTTCTAAATATACTCCTACAATCAGTGCAGGTGGGAAGAAAAGTTCTAAACAAGTATGGATGAGGAAAGGTGAGAAGAATAAACCTACCACCATGGCTAGGGTGGATGGGAAGAAAAAGGAGGAAGTGGGTTCCTCAAATAGAGAACAAAAGATTAAGAAGATGGCCCAACAACTTAATACAGAAGACACAAAGAAGAAAAGATTTGTGGGTCAATGTTGGTGCTGCAATAGATTTGGGAACTGTGCACTGGATTGTTTTTATAATCCCTTTCATGGAAAAGCACAGGGAAAGCCTATATCAAAGGGGAGGAAGTCGGAGAAGAAGAAGCAACATACACAGGTCCAGAAGCATCTGTTTACAGCAAACAGATTTGGAATTCTTGATAACATCTGTGATGCATGCAACAGAAGTGGTCACAAGAATGGTGCATGCCTAGGTCAACAGATATCCAGAGCTGATAAGAACAGAAGACCACACGAGCCATCTAAGTATGAAGAACGTACCTTGGGAAGAAATTAGAAGAATACGGTGAACACACATCTCCCCAAGAAGATATCAAGTAGGCAAGCTGAGAAGACCCAGGATTTTAGATCCTTGAAATTGAAGGGTCATTCATCCAAGAGAAACACTAAGTGGGATGAATCTAGGATGAACCCATGTGGAAGACCTAAACCAGCTGCAAAAGTTCCAAATGACATATTGGTCATCTGGCCAAAAGATTTGAAAAGAATAAGGAAACTTGAAGATGAGAAGGCCAAGGCTGGTGACAAAGGAAAAGGAAAACTTTCACATGATGAAGACATAGTGCAGGAGAGTTTGCAAACAAAGAGAAACACACGTATCAAAGAAGTTATGTGTGAGAGATGCGAGAAGTCTGGTCACATTGAAAAAGGTTGCCTAACCTTAATACCAGAGCAAGAAGCAGTCCTTAAGAAGAGTAAGAATGTATCATTCATGATGGCTGCTAAGAGGAACAATTCTCCACACAAAGCAGAAGTGAATGTGAACAGATCCATGCCACACCGAAAGATGTCAGAATACATGTTCAAATGTACAGGCATGAAGACTGGAGTGAACAGAGGAACTTGGTTGAGAAAAGAACCTCAACCAAGCAAGTCTTCTTGATGAAGCAAGAAGGAACCACCTTATTCCCGTAATCATTTCGGTATTGTATTTGTACTAATAATGCAGGGAATTGAAGGTGAAGCATGCTCTCAGGGGGAGAACCTGATAAGTAGTGAAGGCTGTCAACTCTTGATAGCCAAGCTGAAGAAGTTTCCATCCTTAGTAGATTCCTCAATTGATATTCAAAGATTATGATGATGAAGGATCACTCTTGATGAAGATGATGAGGAGTGTTTCCCTTGCGGGGGAGAAGAATGAAGAAGCTTCCATAATCACTATTTCAATCAATATCAACTCCAGGTGGACTCAAAAGCAGTTATTCTGTGAATTTCTTGAAGAACACACCAATGAAGAAGGTATGTCATTTCTCAATCACTATCCCTTGGTTACTCAGATCAAAGATTATTTTACAAAGGGGGAGTAACTGTATTGATCAGTGACATAAAGAGAATGGAAGTGCCCAAAGGTCACTTATCCTGTCGATTGCACTTGAATGTTTTTGATCTATTTGCTGAAGTGAGTGCAGGAGTTTCAGGTTGATTATTATCTATCATATTTGATCTTCTTCTACCGGAAATAAAAGTGGTAAACCCTTGAAGACAAGATACATGAGTTCTCATCTCACGTTGGTATCATGATCTGTGAATAATGGACAACATTGTTGACTTAATCAAATCCTCTTGTTTTCTACATCGAGCATTGCTCAAGTAGACTTAGAGTGAAATGATTAATGAAACTTTTCTTATGTGAGGATTGATACCCTCCCTACCATGCGCTTTGTATTTCTTGTCAATAAGGGGGAGAGAAAGTGAAATGCAAACTATTCTCATTTTGACATTGACAGATTCATTTCAGAATATGTTTAAGGTATTGACAACAAAATACAAAGGGGGAGATTGTTGGAACCACATTGTGTATAAGGTTGTATTTTTTGTCAATAGATGTCAATGCAGATCAAAATGAAGGTGATCATGAAATACTCCGATGAAGTAGAGGAGTGGTGATTCAGATGATTTTTCTGCTGATCTTAAGTTCAAAGAACATGTGTCAAAGGTGATACATTGTTTACAACAATGAAGAATGTGAGGAGTAATCCATTCGAGGATGATTAAAGAAGAATGAGGTTTTTGGATAAAGACCATGCAATTACTCATGATTACATGAGAACCATGTTAGAGACTTCTTGACGGATTGAATCACATGTTTTGCATGAAGTAGATCATCACAGCCATGCTAGAGACTTCTTGACGGATTGAATCACATGCTTTGCATGAAGTTGATCATGACAGTTGATGAAGAAGACAATGTGCCAATGAGTTGACTTCTGAGATGGCCATGCACATCACATTGTATCAGAAGATAATGGTACTAAAGTTGTTCCTTCAAAGAATACATATCCCAATAGTGGAGTTTGTGATAAAATCCAAAGAGTTGCTGAAGGATACAAATCACCAAGAAGAAGTGCTGTTGAGGTGATCGTGCTTGTTGACAAAGCAAACAAACGACATACAAATTTGTTGACAAAGGAGATTCCATGGTGACATGTCGAGTTCAAGAGTTGTGGTCAACGATCTATGTTTGATTCATGAACTTCGACAGAGGAATGGATGATCTGGAGGCGGTACAAAAATAGCAGATACAAGGTGGCGCTGTTTCCCAGTGATTGCCAAATTTTTGGGCCTCAAAATCGGAAAATGAAGACATGGATTGTCTGCAAAAGGAGGTTCTCAAAAAAAGGAAGTGGTGCACGAAATATAAGAGGCTTGCGTGAAATACTTGAGCTGGGCGCGAAAAATTAGCGGGTTGCGCGAAATCTTTAAGTGTGGCGCGCAAAACAGCGGGTTGCGCGAAATTGTATTTCGCGCAAAAAATGTTTCAAGGCCGAAAGCTTGAAAATCGGTAAAGGCATGAGGCGCGCGGAATTTTGGAGGCGTGCGCGAAAAATTGAAGTGGTGCGCGAAATAGCGGATGAAGTATTTCGCGCAAAAGATGTTTCGAGGTCCGAAGCTCGGAAAATGGCAAAGGCATGAGGTGCGCGAAATTATGGAGCAGTGCGCGGAAAATGGTTGTGCGCGGAAGATTTGTATTTCGCGATCAAAGCGGATTACGCGCTCAAGGAGGGTTTTTCGCGCGGGGTCGATTTTGCCTATAAATATTAAGTGACCCTCCTCCATTCAACAGAGTTCAAGACATAGAAAATACCCGAGCTCTGGTGCGCGAAATTGAAGTTAGAAAGGGTGTTGCGCGTAAACATAAAATTTGCACGTAAAGTCAGATTGCGCGAAAAGCAAAGGCTGCGCAGAAAGTTGGTGATTGGCGCGTAAAAGGAAGATTGCGCGAAAAGTGGATTTCGCGCAAGAGTAGTGAATTGCGCGCAAGGCAGTTTCCAGGCTGCGCGTAATATTTGGAAGTTGCGCGAAAAAGGAATTTCACGCAAACCATAGAAATTGCGCGCAAGACACCGTAAGGGTTGCGCGTAAAAATTGAGGTTGCCCGGTACATCCGGTGCAAAGTGAGATTCATCTGCGGGTGAAAGTTGGACTTCAACAGAACATCTACATACAGAGGAAGATGCATTCCTTCATGAAAATGAAGAGACCTACAGGTCTATAAACTGTGACTGAATCCCTTCCAAGAGCAGTGAGCTTAGGAAGAGGAAGAAGGTGATCCTTTCCACCGGCAGTGAGCCAGGGGGAGTCAACGGGAGTGACCCGAGGGACGCAGTGAGCTATCCCTAAACAATTGTAAAGGCAGTGAGCCTGGGACAGAGTGTCTGTACCCGAACATTTGTATCCGCAGCTAGTGAAGCATTGTGGATTTAGGTACGACCGGAAACCTGTCGGCGTATACTCCTTGGACGTAGACCTTAGTGGTGAACCAAGTAAAAATAGTTGTGTCATCTGTCTCTGCATGTGAATGTTTAATTGCTGATCATATCCATCATACAGGTTTAAGTAGTTCCTACCAACGTGGGAACAAGATCCACAACTAAAAGAAGAAAAAGTTGCCACCCTGATTCACCCCTCCCCTCTCAGGGTGTCCCGGGGTCCTACAAATACAAAATTGATGTAAATAATAATAATTGAATGTATATTACACAATGAGTAAATTAATGGGCAGTACATACACCACTCAATGGAAATTGTGGCAAATGTGGCATAAATCTCACGGGAATAAAAGTGAGATGAAAAATCTCTTACTAAGACTCGGCAGCCTAACGATGCCACTTAAAACTTCCAAAAATGGATTGATGAGAGGAAATAGGGACTCTCATCATATCAACATATGGTTTAAAGAAAATGGAATATAAAATGAAATCCCCCAACATAACAAAGAGGAGCTTAAAATAAGTGACATAAAGGAGAGTACTTAAAAAGAAAGAGAGAGGTTGGATCTCTTACGAAAATTCGGCAGCCTAACGACGCCACTCAAAACTTCCAAAATGGATTGATGAGAGAGAATAGGTTCTCTCATCATATGAACATAAAAATTACAGTAAGAGTAATATAAAATAATATTCCAATAACAAGAAAGATGATCTTTATCAGGAATGAAATAAAAGAGTGTACTTTAAAAGAAAGAGAGGAGTCGGATCCCTTACCTCAAGTCCAAATTGTCTTGTTCGTTTCTTTATATTACTGAATAATAAACTTTTGTCAATTTATAATTACCTAAGGACCTCCTTTAAATATTATTATTCTGTTCATATCACATATTATAATGTTATAATAATTTTTTAATAATGTTAGTTCATATCAGACGTTTTTGTCGATGTTTGGTACATGAGTCAGAAATGAACTTGTTTGAAAAATGATTGTCCATTTAGTTATAAGTAAATAATTTAGAGAATAGTATTAATGATTAAAATATCATATATATCCAGTACATATTCATTTTATACTATTCCATTCCATTTCGAGATAAAAAACGAAAAGCACCGTTCATGGAGACGGTAGGCCGTACGTACGCATGAACACTACTTTTATTTTTTCTTTGTCATATTAATGGAATTAAAAATAAATGATATATATATATATTATAATTCCAGTATCATATATATGTTATATAGGTCAAATATTTTCATTAATTTGATTCTTTATACGTTCCATGTATTGCATGTATGAGTCACATGACTTGAGGGGGCGGTAGTCCACACTTCCTCATATAAATTATCGCATTTACACATCATGAAAAGAATAAACGTATGGTTTAAATATAAAATAAAGAAGCATATAGTAAACATAAATACCATATATATCATATATAAAATACAGTGAAATCATAATGGCCACCTTTAAAGGTGTTAAAAGAATATTGAACAATCATCGTTTCGTGAGGCAGAAAATCGCCAACCACAGAAACAGTATGTTCATTAACCATTAGACAAAGGTGTGTGTAAGTGTATATAGAATCCTTTTTATAAAAAAATCCTAGTATATTTAAGATACTGGAGTTTTTACAAAATAAATTAATAAAAAGAGTTTAGGGGGTTGGAGAAGAAAAATAAAACAAAAGGACACAAGTGAAGACATTACCTTAAAATCGGGTAACTCCCTTTGGTTTGAGCTCAAAGGCTTCCTTGGGAAGACTTCTGCCCAAAGTGAGGCTTCAAATAGTTATAGAGGGATGTGGAGAGACAAAATGGGCAGGTTTTGGCCGAGCCAAAGGCTTTGGAAGTGTGGGTAAGGAGGTAGAGGTGGGGGCCTTTTATAAGAGTAGAGGAGGGGCAATCTTGGAATGGTATAAAAGGATACTTTACTATAAAATAATTTTCGAATATAAAAGGTCCCATAATTTTAAATTTCTAGGATAAAGAGATAAGGGTTCGAAATCCACCCATCTAATAGGTTTCAGACATGTTTAGGTCATAGATTTTGCATTATGTTTTCATTTTATTTAAATCCTTTATTAATGAGGTAATCGCTACATCATCATGATGTCATAAATAATTTAATTTATTTAATGTTTAAAAATTATAATAAAAATATCATGATGTAGGAAATTGTTTTAGAGTTTTAATTAATATTTATAGTCAAAAATATTACTTGTATAACCCCATGTAAAAATTGTTTTAGTAAAAAATATCATGTTTGTGTCATTTTTACTTTAACATTAAATAAAAAGGTATTTATGTCATTTTCCAACCAAAGTGGCTCCATGGGGTCCCCAAGTTGACCCATGGATTTTCTAGGTCGACCATGACACATCCAATTAGGGTAGGACATGTGTCTAGGTCATTTCAGTTTATTAAAACATTATTTTTAACTTAAACTACACTAATTACCTCTAATCGCGATTAAAAACTTAATAAGTTACTATTCACCAAAAAATTATTCTAATCCCACTGAACTACATTTTAATTAATAATGAAAACCATGTATGTCATATTTTTTAAATTAAAAACATAATGATGGCAAAATTTCATTTAAACGGAAAATCAGTTTTTATAAGTACCACTTAGTGGTTTCACTATTCATCAAAAATTGAAGTTTTTCAGAAAATTACCAAAAATTTACCCTAAGCTATATTTGATATTCCGAATTCAAAAATGATGTCTATTTTAAAAAATTCAAAACATATAAGTTTCATTAATTAATTTAATAATTAATTCCCGCTGTCAAAACAAATAGCGTGTTTTTATGAAACAAAAAGTATCAAAAGATTGACACTAGTTTATGTCCGATTTCGAAGTGAAATTAATTCCAATGACCACTATTGGATTAAATGGTAAAAATATATTCTATTTTCACTTTAAAACCAATTCAAAAAATAATCTAATCATATAAATAAATTAGATTAAAAAGAGGTTTTGAATTAAAATACAACATTTTTCACTTTTCATTAAAAATTGACCTTTTTATGAATAATACCAAAAATTTACCCAAAGTAAATTTTGATATCCCGATTCTAAAGAAAAATTTTATTTGGTCAAATATAACACATAATATTGTCAAAAAGTGGATTTAAAAGAGGTTCACCATCAAAAGGCGGTTAATCAACCTTTTAAAGAATATTAGAATGTTTACGCCTAAAATTTGATTCATTCACATTTTTAATCCTCTAACATTTATTATAAAAAGTAAAAATATTTGAAAAATATATATAATCATTTTGTAGTTAGTTCTGTTCATTCCATCCATTACAACAGCTAGGCGTTAACTACTATTTAAAATAATAATATTTTATTATTAGAGTGCAACGTAAGATCCCCAAAAAACTTGTTGTTGCGTATTGGGTACGTCATCGTGCATAGCATCCCCTTTAAAGTAATATTAATATTTTATTCACAAATATTGATAAATATGAAAATGTCATATTCTTCATTTACCTGGGGTGTTACATCCTTCCCCCCTTTTGGGAATTGCGTCCTCGAAATTTTTAAAATTGAGCTTGGAAACATCCTTGAAAGTCCCACATCAGAACAATAGTCGGTAAAAAAATCACATTAAAATAAAGGATGATAAGTACAGAGGTCACCCGAGTTAACCCATACTAGGATTCCATGTAGGAAAACATGGACATGGAGGAGAAAACATAGGGTCATGTTCTGATGGAGAGTGATAGTAAACATGTCTAGGAGAAAGTTAACCACAAGAAAATCACAAACTTGTGATGGGTTAAACGGTATTCGATTCCCCAGTAGGAAATGTTAACAGACAACATTTTTGTTTTAAGTTACTTTTTATTGAGGAATTTATTCAAAAGGAAACATAATTACTTATTATTTTTACTTTCAACTTTTATTAGATTTCTTACACAATCTCATATATTCTCCAAAAGATGAGTATTTAGGAAGACTTGTTCACATTAAGAGTACTATAATCAACTTCTAGAGAATCACCTAATCCAAAAAAGAGAGCTATATACTTCCCATGTCTTTAGACATTAACCAAAACCAAAACCAAAAAGTTTAGTACAAGATCAGATAATCCAGAAAAGGATAACCCTTTATAAAAAGAAAATCTATTCTTAATCTTCAAAATTTGTCAAACAAAACCCAAAGTTCAACGAGGACCATTCGATAAATAATTTGTCCATAAAATTATTCAAAGTAAACCAAACTAAGATTGAAACCCAAATATTTGAAGGATTTAGTCACATATTCTTCCAAGTTAAATCGTAACATTTATCTCATAACAACATCAGTTACTCTTAAAGTCTCGTATTGAAAAGTAATTAACCTAATCACATATCCTCCATGATAGGTTAATAAATTTCCATAGATAACCCAAAATCAGCTTACTCTTAATTCATTAAATCATCCAACTAAAAATAATCAGTCAAACTATCCAGGGACTTCACGTAGTCTAGTGGTAGGCAATAAATACCAGTCACACTTTGGATGTGGGTTCGATTCCCGCATCTTTGTCCGACGAAACGGGATGTCACAAGGTCTGTGTGTTGTCCTTTTTCCAAAACTATATAATTCATAAAACATTCCCCAAAACTAGATAAAATCATCAAAAACAATCATAACATATTTTATCCTAAAGTTTATCTCATGCCTTTCATTTTCCATTATAACACATAATAACCCATAATTACCTCAAAAGTAAGGATCATATAAACTGTAATGGTTAAATTTATAATTATTACCTGAACTTCCACATCATTTGGTTATATCGTACATGATGCATTACAGATCATACCAAGGTTAAAGTGGTTGATCATGACTCTTTGATAGTTGGTTTAGAACCACCATGAGTTTTCTCATTGAATCCCCCATTTTATCTAGTATCTTAATCAGAGAACCACATCAGTTTCCTTCAAACTTGTTGTCTCTTTGGTGCCTGCTAGATCCATCCATTCACTAAATACATAAATGTCAGTGTGAGTATATCAACAAAACCATCATGTACTAATGAAGAAGGTAAACACTAAGATATACTTACTCATTCAATTTATCTAAAACTAGGACTCTTTCTGAAATCATAACCATTAGGGTAATGTCACTTGTGCTTAGAGAATACCCTAACCTCTAAAGTTATCTAAACCGACCTTTGATACCAACTATAAGGCACTTGCCTTAATCCTTACTTAATCTTTAGTTACTACAAGATTACACATTGAGGATCTTGTCTGGTTTAGAGTTTTAGAGAATTAGATCATAAAACATGCATTACATTCCACATTTAAAGAAAGTGGTTACATAAAGATAGTATTCATTTTTTCCCATCAACGAAAACATATTTAAAAAAACATGGATTATTTCTTGACACTTCCTTGACACTATCATCATATCATGTACCTTTCCCTTGACCTGTGAAAAATATTTCAAAAAAACTTCGGATGAGCAGAAAAAGCTCAGTAAGGGATATAAAAATATGGAAAGGAAACATGAGTTCATATATACATAAGAATGAAATCATACTTTACCCATAAAACATAGGCACTTTAACATACCTAATAAAATCATGAATAAATCATAGAAATCATAAGACATAAAAGTTAACTTGAGGCATTCATAACATTCTTACGTTGGGAGTAACCCTCTGGGTTATGTTTGGAATACCCACCACAATATATTCCCTAAATCTCTTCGGTGAAACCTTAAATTTCACTCCTTCGCGTTACCCAATGCATTGGAGAGCTATATCGGGCTCACCCGCCCTTATTTTATCACGGAACCACCCGTCTTCATAATAATTCCCAAGAACCATAACATAACTGTATCACATAAAACATTCATAAAGGAAACATAACATATCCACTTTTCAATCAAAAGATATCAATACAACACATTGATATAAAAACATTATGAAAACCATTTTCAATACCAAAATAAACGAAATGTAAAACATGGTATTTATTTTAATTTTAAAAAGGTATGGCTTATAGAGGAAGCCGAAACTCAAATAATGGTCACGGCGGCGGAGAAGTCTTGTCACCGCATACATATGACAAAAACATTCCCTTTTGTCGTTTAGTAAACGCTTCGTATAAAAAAGATTACTTTTGAATAAACGTAAATGTAAAAGGGGTTTATACACCGTATAAAAGAAAGTTGTGTATAAAACAAAATGTGCCTCAATGAAAGGAGATTGAGACAAAGTCCCATACAAAGACGGTATCCTTGGATTAAGGATAAATCAATTACATAATTATGTGTAACAAACGAATACACGAAATATAAGTGGGTATAAATTGTAATACAATTAGAGTACATTCACACATAATCATAGAACGACATATTCAAGGAGTACAAGATTATCCCATAGAATCAAATTTGGGTTAAGAAGTTCCCTTGGAAAAATTTGACAGCCGAACGGCGTCACTACAAAATTCAGAAAATGAGTTGATGAGAGATAAAAAGGGTATCTCATCACATGGACATAAAATTTAAATCAATAAGGATATAGAAGAAAATATCCCAACATAATAGTTTGTGAATTAAAAGACATAACTAAAGAAGTCCTTTAAAAATAAGAGGGTGAAAGGTTCCCTTACCGACATGGGTATCTTTCGAAACATTCGCCCCGTGAAAGAAGGACAATACAACATTGATGTAAATACTCATAAATGAAGGTATATTTCACAATGAGTAAAATAATGGGCAGTACATACACCACTGAAAGGAAATTGTGGCAAATGTAGAATAAATCTCACGAGAATAAAAGTGAGATGAAAAATCTCTTACGAAGACTCGGCAGCCTAACGACGCCACATAAAACTTCCAAAATGGATTGATGAGAGGAAATAGGGTCTCTCATCATATCAACATAATGTTTACAAAAAGAGGAATATAAAAGAACATCCCCCAACATAACAAAGAGGATCTTAAAATAAGTACATAAAGGAGAGTACTTAAAAAGAAAGAGAGAGGTTGGATCTCTTACGAAAATTCGGCAGCCTAACTGCGCCACTCAAAACTTCCAAAATGGATTGATGAGAGAGAATAGGTTGTCTCATCATATGAACAGAAAAATTACAGTAAGAGTAATATAAAATTATATCCCAATAACAAGAAAGATGAGCTTTAACAGGAATGACATAAAAGAGTGTACTTTAAAAGAAAGAGAGGAGTCGGATCCCTTACCTCAAGTCCAACTTGTATTGTTCGTTTCTTTATATTACTGAATAATAAACATTGGTCAATTTATAATTTCCTAAGGACCCACTTTAATGATTATTATTCAGTTCATATCACATATTATAATGTTATAATAATTGTTTAATAATGTTAGTTCATATCAGACATTTTTGCCGATGTTTGGTACATGAGTCAAAAATGAACTTGTTTGAAAAATGATTGTCCATGTAGTTATAAGTAAATAATTTCCAGAATATTATTAATGATTAAAATATCATATATATCCAGTACATATTCATTTTATACTATTCTATATCATTTGGAGATAAAAAACGAAAAGCACCGTTCATGGAGACGGTAGGCCGTACGTACACATGAACGCTACTTTCATTTTTTATTTGTCATATTAACGGAATTAAAAATAAATGATATATATATATTATAATTTCAGTATAATATATATGTTATATAGGTCACATATTTTCATTAATTTCATTCTTTATACGTTCCATGTATTGCATGTACGAGTCACATCACTTGAGGGGGCGGTAGTCCACACTTCCTCATATGAAATTATCACATTTACACAACATGAAAAGAATAAAGGTATGGTTTAAATATAAAATACAGAAGCATATAGTAAACGTAAATACCATATATATCATATATAAAATACATTGACATCATAATGGCTACCTTTAAATGTTTTAAAAGAATATTGACAATCATCATTTCGTGAGGCAGAAAATCGCTAACCACAGAAACAGTATGTTATTTATCCATTAGACAAAGGTGTGTGTAAGTTTAGCTCGAATCATTCTTATAAAAACATCCTAGTATATTGAAGATACTGGAGTTGTTACAAAAGAAATTAATAAAAAGAGTTTAGGTGGTTGGAGAAGCAAAATAAAACAAAAGGACACAAGTGAAGACATTACCTTAAAATCGGGTAACTCCCTTTGGTTTGAGCTCAAAGGCTTCATTGGGAAGACTTCTTCCCAAAGTGAGGCTTCAAGGAGTTATATAAGGATGTGGAGAGACAAAATGGGCAGGGGTTGGCCGAGCCAAAGGCTTTGGAAGTGTGGGTATGGAGGTAGAGGTGGGGGCATTTTATAAGAGGAGAGGAGGGGCACTCTTGGAATGGTATAAAATGATACTTTATTATAAAATTATTTTTGGATAAAAAAGGTCCCAAAATTATAAATTTTCTAGGATAAGGAGATAAGGGTTTGATATAAACCCATCCAATAGGTTTAGGACATGTGTAGGTCATAGATGTTACATTATATTTTCATTTTATTTAAATCCTTTATTAATGAGGTAATAGCTGCATCATTATGATGTCATAAATAATTTAATTTATTTAATGTCTAAAAATTATAAAAAAAATATCATGATGTAAGAAATCTTTTTATATTTCTAATGAATGTTTATAGTCAAAACTCTGACTTGTATAAACCCATGTAAAAATTGGTTTAGTAAAACATTTCATGTTTGTGTCATTTTTACTTTAACATTAAATAAAAAGGTATTTATGTCATTTTCCAACCAAAGTGGCTCCCTGGGGTCCCCAAGTTGACCGATGGATTTTATTGGTCGTCCATGACACATCCAATGAGGGTAGGACATGTGTCTAGGTCATTTCATTTTATTAAAACTTTATTCATACCTTAAACTACACTAATTACCTCTAATCGCGATTAAAAACTTAATAAGTTACTATTCACCAAAAAATTATTCTAATCCCATTGAACCACATTTTACTTCTTAATGACAACCATGTATGTGGGATTTTTAAAATTCAAAACACAGATATGGAAAAATTTCATTTAAATGGAAAATCAGTTTTTATAAGTACCACTTAGTGGTTTCACTATTCATCAAAAAATGAAGTTTTTCAGAAAATTACCAAAAATTCACCCTAAGCTATATTTGATATTCTGAATTCAAAAATGATGTCTATTTTAAAAATTTCAAAACATATAAGTTGAATTAATTAATTTAATAATTAATTTCCGCTGTCAAAACAAATAGCGTGTTTTTATGAAACAAAAAGTATCAAAAGATTGACACTAGTTTAAGTTCGATTTCAAAGTGAAATTAATTCCAACGACCACTATTGGATTAAATGGTAAAAATATATTCTAATTTAACTTTAAAACCAATTATAAAGATAATCTAATCATATAAATAAATTATATTAAAAAGGGGTTTTGAATTAAAATACAACATTTTTCACTTTTCATTAAAAATTGAACTTTTTCGGAAAAATACCAAAAATTTACCCAAAGTAAATTTTGATGTCCCGATTCTAAAGAAGAATTTTATTTGGTCAAATATAACACATAAGATTGTCAAAAAGTGGATTTAAAAGAGGTTCACCATCAAAAGGCGGTTAATCGACCTTTTAAAGAATATTAGAATGTTTACGCTTAAAATTGGATTCATTCGCTTTTTTAATACTCTAAAATTTATTATAAAAAGTAAAAATATTTGAAAAACATATATAATCATTTTGTATTTAGTTCTGTTCATTCCCACCATTACAACGGCTAGGCATTAACTACTATTTAAAATAATATTATTTTATTATTAGGGTGCAAAGTAAGATTCCCAAAAAACTCGTTGTTGCGTATTGGGTACACCATCGTGCATAGTGTCCCCTTTAAAGTAATAGTAATATTTTATTCACAAATATGGATAAATATGAAAATGTCATATTCTTTATTTACCCGGGGTGTTACATCCTTCCCCCCTTTTGGGAATTGCGTCCTCGCAATTTTTAAAATTGAGCTTGGAAACATCCTTGAAAGTCCCACATCGGAACAAGAGTCTGTAAAACAATCACTTTAAAATAATGGATGATAAGTACAGAGGTCTCCCAAGTTAACCCATACTATGATTCCATGTAGGAAAACATGGACATAGAGGAGAAAACATAGGGTCATGTTCTAATGGATAGTGATAGTAAACATGTCTAGGAGAAAGTTAACCACAAAAAAATCACAAACTTGTGATGGGTAAAATGGAATTCGATTCCCCAGTAGGAAAAGTTAACAGACAACATTTTTGTTTTATGTTAATTTTTATTGAGGAATTTATTCATAAGGAAACATAATTACTTATCATGTTGACTTTTAACTTTTATTATATTTCTTGAACAAACTCATATTTTCTCCAAAAGATGAGTATTTAGGAAGACTTGTTCACATTAAGAGTACTATAATCAACTTCTAGAGAATCACCTAATCCACAAAAGAGAGCTATATACTTCCCATGTCTTTAGACATTAACCAAAACCAAAACCAAAAAGGTTATTACAAGATCAGATAATCCAGAAAAGGATAACCCTTTATAAAAAGAAAAACTATTCTTAATCTCCAAAATTTGTCCAACAAAACCCAAAGTTCAAAGAGGACCATTCGATAAATAATTTGTCCATAAAATTAATCAAAGAAAACCAAACTAAGATTGAATCCCAAATATTTGAAGGATTTAGTCACATAGTCTTCCAAGTTAAATCGTAACATTTATCTCCAAACAACATCAGTTTCTCTTAAAGTCTCATATTGAAAAGTAATTAACCTAATCACATATCCTCCATGATAGGTTAATAAATTTCCATAGATAACCCAAAATCAGATTACTATTAATTCATAAAATCATCTAACTAAAAATAATTAGTCAAACTAACCAGGGATTTCACGTAGTCCAGTGGTAGGTGATAAATACCAGTCACACTTTGGTTGTGGGTTCGATTCCCGCAACTTTGTCCGACACGTCGGGTTGTCACATGGTCTGTGTGTTGTCCTTTTTCCAAAACTATATATTTCTTAAAACATTCCCCAAAACGATATAAAATCTTCAAAAACAATCATTACATATTTTAACCTAAATATTATCTCATGCCTTTCATTTTCCATTATAACAAATAATTACCCATAATTACCTCAAAAGTAAGGATCAGATAAACTCTAATGGTTAGCTTTATAATCATTACCTGAACTTCCACATCGATCGGTCATCTCATACATGATGCATTACAGATCATACCAAGGCTCAAGTGGTTTATCATGACTCCTTGATAGTTGGTTTAGAACCACCACGAGTTTCCTCATTGAATCCCCCATTTTATCTAGTATCTTAATCAGAGAACCACCACAGTTTCCTTCAAACCAGTTGTCTCTTTGGTTCCTGCTAGATCCATCCATTCACTAAAAACAAAAATGTCAGTGTGAGTATATCAAAAAAATAATCATGAACTAATGAGTAAGGTAAACACTAAGATATACTTACTCATTCACTTTATCTAAAACTAGGACTCTTTCTAAAATCCTAACCACTTTGGTAATGTCACTTGTGCTTAGAGAATACCCTAACCTCTAAAGTTATCTAAACCAACCTTTGATACCAACTATAAGGCCCCTGCCTTAAACCTTACTTAATCTTGAGTTATTACAAGATTACACATGGAGGATCTTTTCAGGTTTAGTGTTTTAGAGAATTAGATCATAAAACATGCATTACATTCCACATTTAAACAAAGTGGTTACATAAAGATAGTATTCATTTTTTCCCATCAATGGAAACATATTTAAAAAAACATGGATTATTTCTTGACACTTCTGTGAAACTATCATCATATCATGTACCTTTCCCTTGACCTATGAAAAACATTTCAAAAAAATTGGGATGAGCATAAAAAGCTCAGAAAGGGATATAAAACTATGGAAAGGAAACATGAGTTCATATATACATAAGAATGAAATCATACATTACCCATAAAACATAGGCACTTTAACATACCTCATCAAATCATGAATAAATCATAGAAATCATAAGACATAAAAGGTAACATGAGGCATTCATAACATTCTTACATACGGAGTAACCCTCTTGGTTATGTTTGGAATACCCACCATAGTATATTCCCAAAATCTCTTCGGAGAAACCTTAACGTTTCACTCCTTCGCATTACCCAATGCATTGGAGAGCTATATCAGGCTCACCCGCCCTTAGTTTATCACGGAACCACCCGTCTTCATAATAATGCCCAAGAACCATAACATAACTGTATCACATAAAACATTCATAAAGGAAACATAACATATCCACTTTTCAATCAAAAGATATCAATACAACACATTGATATAAAAACATTATGAAAAACATTTTTAATACCAAAATAAAGAAATGTAAAACATGGTATTTATTTTTCTTTTAAAAAGTTATGGCTTGTAGAGGAAGCCAAAACTCAAATAATGGTCACGGTGGCGGAGAAGTCGTTGTCACCGCATACGTATGACAAAAACAATCCCTTTTGTCGTTTAGTAAACGCTTTGTATAAAAAAGATTCCTTTTGAATAAACGTAAAAGTAAAAGGGGTTTATACACCGTATAAAAGAATGTTGTGTATAAAACAAAATATTCCTCAATGAAAGGAGATTGAGACGAAGTCCCATACAAAGACGGTATCCTTGGATTAAGGATAAATCAATTACATAATTATGTGTAACAAACGAATACACAAAATATAAGTGGGTATTAAGTGTAATAAAATTAGAGGACATTCACACATAATCATATAACGACATATTAAAGGAGTACAAGTTTATCCTAAAGAATCAAATTTGGGTTAAGAAGTTCCCTTGCAAAAATTTGACAGCCTAACAGCGTCACTACAAAATTCAGAAAATGAGTTGATGAGAGATAAAAAGGGTATCTCATCACATGGACATAAAATTTAAATCAATAAGGATATATAAGAACATATCCCAAAATAATAGTATGTGAATTAAAATACATAAAAAAAGAAGTCTTTTAAAAAGAGGAGGGTGAATGGTTCCCTTACCGACATGGGTATCTTTCGAAACATACGCCCCGTGAAAGAATGACAATAAAACATTGATGTAAATACTCATAAATGAATGTATATTACACAATGAGTAAAATAATGGGCAGTTCATACGCCACTCAAAGGAAATTGTGGCAAATGTAGCATAAATCTCATGGGAATAAAAGTGAGATGAAAAATCTCTTACGAAGACTCGGCAGCCTAACGACGCCACTTAGAACTTCCAAAATGGATTGATGAGAGTAAATAGGCTCTCTCATCATATAAACATAAAGTCTACAGAAAGAGTAATATAAAAAAACATCCCCCAACATAACAAATAGGAGCTTAAAATAAGTGACATAAAGGAGAGTACTTAAAAAGAAAGAGAGAGGTTGGATCTCTTACGAAAATTCAGCAGCCTAACGGCGCCACTCATATAACGACCCATACTTTACATACATTGTTAATACATCAAAATTTAAGCACACTTATTACAACATATGACAAAACCACAAAGGACCGTATAGGTATAGTGTCTTTAGAAACTGGGAAACATAAACAACTGGTTCATAAATCTTCTACAGTGTCTCCCATTTATTTCATCATATCTAGGGTCCCTTTTAGAATATTCTACTTAATATCCATCTTCCTGACCTGGGGAAAAGAAAACATAAAAGGGTGAGCTCAAATGCTCAGCAAGGGAAAATAAAGGAAATAAAAATCATATCATATCTTTTTGAAAATCAAAACCTGCAAAAGAGATCATAATATATTATCATGGAATAAATCATAGAAGTGAAAATGAGATCCCCATAATCATAACATAAAACTTGAAACTTTGTGGCATGCACACATAATCATGGAAAATAATTTCTTGTTAGTCATGACTCATTGACAAGACTATCTTAGTGGACAAAGTCCCTTTCTGAACCGAGTCACCCTCGTTCCAGTCCTGTTTCACTGAACCGGTATAACCTACCGTTCCAGCCATTTCTATCTCATGAGATATAAAATCTTTACCCAATGCATTGGAGGGAGATATAGGTCCCACCCTTCTTATAATGAATCCTTTCTTATGTGTGCCACATAATCATACATCATCGCATAACACATGTAACAAAAATGGGATTCTTGAAACATCATGACATCATAAATCAATTCATATAAGATAAAGGAATTAATAAAAATAATTCCATCACAACATGATCAAATCAATTTAATAATAGGTATAAAAACAGAACCCTTTATTATCTTAGATGGAAAATAATTTTGATAAAACACTTGAACTCCATTCTTGAGGAAAATATCCTTTCTTCTTCAAAAACATTTTTCCTTTCATAACATGTCATACAACTTTAAGATAAAAGAACTTGATTAAAAATAAACTTGAAAACTTGTAAAGGAAGATTCTTGGAAATAATGTTTTAAAAATCCATTCATGCCGTATAAGTTAAAAAAAACATTCTTCCCGTACTTTTGTCAGAAAAGTCAAAAAGTATCTGGTATAAAAAACGACAAAAGATTCCTTTCATACATATTACTAAAATTTACCGAAGGGTAAAAATGGATTTAAACAATTGTAGGTGGATGGAAATAATATTACATATTGATGAAACATGGATGTGGATGATAAAATACACCCCAGTAAATACTTACGAATAAACAATCTCTGATAAAAATGAGATTGTGATATTTCCCTTACCTTAGGTCCGATTTGCTTTGTACGTGTCCGAAGCTCCTGTATAATGGTTTAAATAATGTTATTGACTTATTACAGAGTCATAAATATTGATATGATATCATATATGGTCATATTCTTAGCTTCTTGTTAGTAATATTTCATTGTTACTTGTTACTCGGGTCTTTATTGCCTTTTGTTCTTATGCGTGTTTTGCCGAATAAATTCTTATTCTTATTTTAAGGTTATAGATACCTTATATCCAGAATGGTATTAGTGTAACATATATAATATTTATTCATTCAATTCATTTATATAATTACTATGTAATGATGATCATGTAGAACGAGTCACATCACATCGTGGAGACGGTATTCCGTACGTACGCACGAGTGATGATATCATTCCTATGATCGTGGAATTGTATTGGAGTGTATATATATTATTTCAGTATCAATATTACTTTATAATAATCATAAATAGTTACTCATTACACCATTATACCCATCCTTGTAAAGTGATCGTGGAAAATAGATTACACCACGGTGTGGAGACGGTATTCCGTACGTACGCACGCGCGGTGATTTCATTTTTCCGTAGGATGGATAGAAGGTGAATTAGGGTTGTTTCATATTTATAATAACATATTAGTATGTAAGTAATACTGATGTTATTACTTTATTATTAAACAACTAAAGAAGAAGAAGTTGAAGAAGAAAGAAATTGAAAAGATTGGTAATGGATATTACCTCTTCTTTGGAACGCCTCTTTGAATCCTCCACTTAGGGAACTAAGATTGGTCTTTGAAGAAGACCAGGACCTATAGGATTATTCTAGGGAAGTGGAGAGGAGAAAATGGCCGGGGTTGGCCGAGCTTGAGTGCTCAAATTTGTGTGAGGAGGAGGGGGAGGAGGTGCCCTTTTATAAGGGAGGAGAGGGGCACCTTAGGAATATCTCAAAATATTATTTTATATTAAAGTCAAAATCGGTTTATAATGGTTCCAAAGGGTCTTATTTAGGATCTAAAGTGGGTATGGGTCGAAATCCTATCAACCAATAGGATTTAGACAAGTTTAGGGTATTATTTTAACCTTATCAATTAGATTTAACTCTAAGTTAATTAATTTAACTTTTACCGTGTCTTTTTGTTTTCTTTCACTATATGGTTAATACACTTACTATATCATGCCAAACGAACCCCAAATTGTTTATTATTAATATATATATCCTTATCTAAGTTATTTGGCCAAACCGTAGATTTTTATGAATAAAATAACAATTAATAATATAATATTTGATTTAAAAACTATTTTGTGTCAATTTTGACACTATTTGATATATGATTCTTTTTGAAAGTCATAACAGAATTATATGTTCAAACCAAGTTGATTAAATCAACACTAATATATCATAGTAACCTAGAAAATTAGTGGAATTCATAAAAAGTCTCAAATTACATTTATTTTGGTGTTTATAACATCAATTATGTCAATATTTCATTAATAAGATAATTACTGCATCATCATTGTGTCATAAATAAATTAAATTATATAATGTCTAAAAATTACAAATAAAATACCATTATGTAGGAAATCTTTTTAACTTTCTAATGAATATTTTTAGTCGAATTTATCTTATTTATATCCCCATATTTAAAATGATTTACTTATTAAACATTGATTTTAACTATTTTAACCCTTCTTTAAATAAATTAATAATAAATGTCCTAATCTAACCCAAGTGGGACTAAATGGTCATATTTTATTCCTAAGTTTGTTTTTGGTCGAATTACACTTGTCCAATAGAATTAGGACATGTGTTAGGGTAATAATAATATCATTTTTACCCTTAATTACCCTATTTACTTTTAACCGTGGTAAAAAAAAGTAAAAAGTTACTATTCACCAAAAATTATTTTCATCTCATTGAACCACATTTTAGTCCATGATATTAACCGTGTCTGTCGGATTTTCGAAATTCCATTCATAGAAGCGGTAAAATTAAGTTTTATGCAAAATTTAGTTTTTATCCTACCACTTAGTGGTTTCACTATTCATCAAAAATTGAAAGTTTTCAGAAAAATACCAAAATTTCACCCTAGGCTAATTTCGATATTCTGAGTCCAAAAATGAAGTCCATTTTGAAAAATAAAATTTATAAAATTTCAAAAAGTGGTTATTACTATTCATAACGGCTAGTTTTAATAGCATATTGTTGTTTAGTGAAACTCGGTATTGCGTACGACGCAAGCTATCGAGGAAGGTCGCGATTGCGTGTAAATCAAGCCAAGCAAGTGTTGTGTAGAAAAAGATTCCGTTGATGATTTATATAACATAAAAGTCTCGGGTGTTACATTCTACCCCCCTTAAAAAGAATTTCACCCTCGAAATTCGTCACTTTGTAACAAACAGATGAGGATACTTCTCCCTCATCATATCCTCAAGATCCCATGTAGCTTCTTCAAGTTGGTGGTTCCTCCATAAAACTTTCACCAATCTAGTGGTCTTATTTCGTAGGACTTTTTCGCTACGATCCAGAATCTCTATCGGCTGTTCTTCATAAGAAAGATCTTGCTCCAGCGGTACAACTTCTGAGCTGAGTACATGTGAAGGATCTGTTATGTACTTTCTCAGGAGAGATACATGGAACACATCGTGAACTTGAGAGAGATTCGGTGGAAGCGCCAATCGGTAACCTACCTTCCCAACACGATCTATTATTTCGAATGGACCGATATATCTAGGGCTCAACTTCCCCTTCTTTCCAAATCTCATAACCCTCTTCCAGGGAGATATTCGTAAGAACACTTTATCACCCACTTCAAACTCTAGGTCTTTTCTTCGGTTGTCGGCATAACTTTTCTGTCGACTCTGAGCTGCTCTTATGTGTTGTTGAATAGATCTAACCTTTTCTGCCATTTCATCAACGAGATCAGGTCCTAACAGCTTTCTTTCCCCAACTTCATCCCAGCAAGTTGGAGTCCTGCATTTCTTTCCATAGAGAGCTTCATAAGGAGCCATCGGAATACTGCAGTGAAAGCTATTATTATAAGAAAATTCCACCAAAGGTAGGTGTTGATCCCAACCTCCTTTAAAATCCATAGAGCAAGCTCTAAACATATCTTCTAGGGTTTGAATTGTTCTCTCAGACTGACCGTCTGTCTGGGGATGATAAGCAGTGCTGAAACTCAACTCTGTATCCAGAGTATGCTGAAGACTTCGCCAGAACTTCGAGTTAAATCTCAGATCCCGATCAGATATAATAGAAAGTGTTACTCCATGAAATCTTACCACTTCCTTTACATATATCCTGTAAAGCTGATCTAGAGAGAAATCCTCTCTAATAGGAATGAAGTGTGCAGACTTTGTAAGACGATCAACTATGACCCAGATAGCATTATTGCCTTTGGATTTTTTAGGAAGTCCTGTGACAAAGTCCATAGTGATGTTTTCCCATTTCCATTCGGGTATGGGTAATGGTTGTAACATCCCCTTAGACTTCTGTCTCTCAGCTTTAACTTGTTGACAAACCAAGCATCGAGAGACATATTCAGCAACATCTCTTTTCATGCCATCCCACCAGAAGTAATCTTTCAGGTCCCTATACATCTTTGTGCTTCCAGGATGAATAGAGAATGAAGAACTATGAGCCTCATCCAGCAGCTCCTTCTTTAATTCGGGGATGGAAGGAACACAAACCCGATTCCTGAACCTTATTATCCCATCACAATCAAGGTTGAATTCAGGAACATTTCTCACCTTCTTTTGTAACTCGACATCTTCTTTCTATGCCTCTTTAATCTTCACATGTATAGATGGTTGAACATTCATTTGAGAAAGATAAGATTTTTCCCCTTCCATTATAATTCCAAGATCCATCCTTTGTAAATCCATAAATATTGGATCTTTTGTGATCCTCATCATGGATAAACTAGCATGGTCTTGTCAACTTAATGCATCTGCCACCTTGTTTGCTTTCCCAGGGTGGTAATGGATTGAGCTGTCATAATCCTTAATCAGCTCCAACCATCTTCTTTGGCGCATATTCAGCTCCTTTTGTGTGAAAATATACTTTAAACTTTTATGATCAGTATAAATATCACACCTTTCACCATAAAGGTAATTCCTCCAAATCTTTAATGCAAAGATTACCACATCCAACTCCAAATCATGTGTTGGGTAATTTTGCTCATGGATTTTCAACTGTTGTGAGGCATAAGCTATCACCATATCATTTTACATAAGAAAACACCCCAATCCCTTCTTGGATGCATCACTGTAGATCACAAACCTTTCTCCACTACAAGGCAGTGTGAGCATAGGTGCACTGGATAACCTTCTTTTCAACTCCTTGAAATTCTCTTCACATTCCTCTGTCCAGACAAACTTAACTCCTTTCCGAGTCAACTTGCTGAGTGGATTAGATAATCGTGAAAAATCCTTTACAAAACGTCGATAATATCCATCCAAACCAAGAAAACTTCGGATCTCAGTTACTGTTGTTGGTCTCGACCATCTTTCGATAACCTCTGTTTTTGCTGGATCCACAGATATCCCCTCTTTTGAGATTATGTGACCCAATAATGCACCTTTTTGAAGCCAAAATTCACACTTGGTAAAATTTGGCATAAATCTTCTCCTTTCTCAGGGTCTTCAATATAATTCTCAAGTGATCTTCATGCTCTTCCTTGCTCTTTGAATAGACAAGAATATCGTCTATAAAGACTACCACAAATTGATCAAGATAGTCTCTAAAGACTCTATTCATTAGATCCATGAAGATAGCAGGGGCATTAGTAAGACCAAATGGCATCACTATAAATTCATAGTGTCCATACCTTGTACGGAAAGCCATCTTTGGTATATCCTCCCTTTTGACCCTTAATTGATGATACCCTGAACGAAGATCAATCTTGGAAAAGTATTGAGCTCCGCATAGTTGGTCAAATAAGTCATCAATGCGTGGGAGAGGATATTTGTTCTTGATAGTGATGTTGTTAAGTTCTCGATAATCAATGCAGAGTCTCATTGATCCATCTTTCTTCTTAACAAATAGAACAGGTGCTCCCCAAGGTGACGCACTAGGGCGTATGAATACCTTATCAAGATTCTCTTGGAGTTGCTTCTTCAATTCCTGCAACTCAGTTGGGGCCATTCTATATGGTGTCTTTGAGATAGGCAAAGCACCCGGTACGAGTTCTATTGAAAACTCAACTTCACGATTTGGTGGAAGACCTGGTAATTCCTCCGGAAAGACATCATCAAACTCCCTTACAATGGGAATATTCTTAATCGTGAGTTTCTCACCAACCATTTGAGATAAATAACCTTCATTTAGTGGAATCAATACCCATAAGATGGAAGAAATTTCCACTGGAAGGTTATGTTCATCCTTGCATTGGTAGACGATCGTAGATTGATCTAGAATATGAAATGTGACTTCCCTTCATTGGCAATTGATATGAGCTCCATGTAGAGAAAGCCAATCCATGTCAAGAATCACATCAAATTCCACTAAAGGAAGGATCATAAGATTTTCAGGAAGCACTTTCCCACAAACTTCGATCGGAGAAGAATTATAAACTTTTGATGCGACCGTTGTGCCATTAGGTGTTGTCACAGCTAACTCAACATCTAATTGTTGAGGTAGTACGGTGATACCCTTAGAAAATTTTTCAGAAATAAAAGAGTGGGTGGATCCAGAATCAAATAAAACATTTTCTACTTTATAGTGGACGGTAAGTGTACCTTTCACCACTTCGTTATCTTACTCCACATCGCTGATAGAAATTGCATGTGACTTTCCTTTGTCTTTAGCCTTAAGATTTTGTTGACGTCTACCATCATCATCAACCCTTGGATTTGGGCATTGATTGGCATAATGCCCCATCTCCTTGCACTTGAAACATTGAAGTGTAGTAGGTTCATTCTGTGTATCCTTTCCTTTGTTTGCGTCATTAGACATCTTCTTCCCATTATCACGGCATTCAAATGCCTGATGACCTTCTTTTCCACATTTAAAACATTTACTTGTCCCTTTAAGACAACTCCCTCCATGTTTCTTTCCACACTGTGAGCATAAGGAAAAGCTCATCTTCTTTTCCGTGTGCTCTTTAGATTATTCTTTGAATTCCATCTTCCCCTTCTTATCAAACCCATGTGACTGATGGGTTACTCCAATCTCCATCTCGACTTTGAGAGCACATCGAATGATTTCCTCGTAGCTATTGAAGTCCCTTATGGCTAACGCCCTTCGAAGACTTGGTTTTAAGCCACTAAAGAATCGATCGATCTTACTCTCAGGTTGGATAATAATACCAGAAGCGTACCTTGCAAGTCTTGTAAAATTTTCTTCATAGGTACCAACAGATTCATCATCCCTTTGCTTCAGTTCAAGAAACTATTTCTCCATCTTTGTTCGGAGAATACGGGGGGAGTATTTATTGAAAAATAAGTTCTTGAACTCGTCCCATTCCATAGACTCAATTTCATCCCTTTGCCTCGTATTCTTAATAAGATTCCACCATTGATCAGCATCTCCTTCCAAACGATACACTGCTAGGATGACTTTATCATGTTCAGAACATTGAAGAACTGAAAATATCTTTTCAGTAGTACTAATCCATTTTTCAGCAACTAATGGATCAGTAGACCCACTGAAAGAAGGTGGACGTTGCCTCATAAAGGATTCAACAGAATGTTGCTCCTTCCTTTGCTCGTTTGGAAGTCCTGCATGATTCATAGCTTGAGAAAGTTGTGTGAGCATGGCTACAAGATTTTTCATTCCAGCTCCCATATCGTTTGGTTGCTCAGGGGGACAATCATTGCATTGCCCATCACATTCTGCATTAACACGGTTCCTTCGGGTTCCAGCCATTGACTAAAACCAAGAACAATAGTGTGAGCAACACTAATTATAATAGGAAAACCACATAATTCAAGAATAAAATTTTCATGCTTAAGGTATTATCCTAGGTTATTCAAGGACATTTCTAAAACACTAAGATTGTGTTCTATGCTTAGACTTATCCTTAGGGTTCTTACTAAGGCTTTCACATCCTAGTTTCCAAAGGTTGACTATACCTTTCCTCTGATACCAACTATAACGGTTTGGAATTACTTCCAGTGGACTATAATTGATACCTATCAGGGAACTCCATGGGCGGCTACACCCCCTGGGCGAGACACACCACCATCCCCAGTGGCAGCCATTTCCTCATGAAGCCCTTGGGCGGAGAGCCATGCTTCGTCCAACGCTCACATGTGAGAGTTCCCAAGGATCGGATACATTCCTACCTCCTTTGCCTCTGATACCAACTATAACGACCCATATATTACATAAATTGTTAATACTTCAAAATTTAAGCACACATATTACAACATATGACAAAACCACAAAGGACCGTATAGGTATAGTGTCTTTAGAAACTGGGAAACATAAACAACTGGTTCATAAATCTTCTACAGTGTCTCCCATTTATTTCATCATATCTAGGGTCCCTTTTAGAATATTCTAATTAATATCCATCTTCCTGACCTGGGGAAAATAAAACATAAAAGGGTGAGCTCAAATGCTCAGCAAGGGAAAATAAAGGAAATAAAAATCATATCATATCTTTTTGAAAATCAAAACTTGCAAAAGAGATCATAATATCTTATCATGGAATAAATCATAGAAGTGAAAATGAGATCCCCATAATCATAACATAAAACTTGAAACTTTGTGTCATGCACACATAATCATGGAAAATCATTTCTTGTTAGTCATGACTCATTTCCAAGACTATCTTAGTGGACAAAGTCCCTTTCTGAACCGAGTCACCCTCGTTCCAGTCCTGTTTCACTGAACCAGTATAACCTACCGTTCCAGCCATGTCTATCTCATGAGATATAAAATCTTTACCCAATGCATTGGGGGGAGATATAGGTCCCACCCTTCTTATAATGAATCATTTCTTATGTGTTCCACATAATCATACATCATCGCATAACACATGTAACAAAAATGGGATTCTTGAAACATCATGACATCATAAATCAATTCATATAAGATAAAGGAATTCATAAAAATAATTCCATCACAACATGATCAAATCAATGTAATAATAGGGATAAAAACAGAACCCTTTATTATCTTAGATGGAAAATAATTTTGATAAAACACTTGAACTCCATTCTTGAGGAAAATATCCTTTCTTCTTCAAAAACATTTTTCCTTTCATAACATGTCATACAACTTTAAAATAAAAGAAGTTGATTAAAAATAAACATGAAAACATGTAAAGGAAGCTTCTTGGAAATAATGTTTTAAAAATCCATTCATTCCGTATAAGTTAAAAAAACATTCTTCCCGTACTTTTGTCGAAAAAGTCAAAAAGTACCTCGTATGAAAAACGACAAAAGATTCCTTTCATACATATTACTAAAACTCACCGAAGGGTAAAAATGGATTTAAAAAATTGTAGGTGGATGGAAATAATATTACATATTGATGAAACATGGATGTGGATGATAAAATACACCCCAGTAAATACTTGCGAATAAACAATCTCGGATAAAAATGAGATTGTGATATTTCCCTTACCTTAGGTCCGATTTGCTTTGTACGTGTCTGAAGCTCCTGTATAATGGTTTAAATAATGTTATTGACTTATTCCAGAGTCATAGATATTGATATGATATCATATATGGTCATATTCTTAGCTTCTTGTTAGTAATATTTCATTGTTACTTGTTACTCGGGTCTTTATTGCCTTTTGTTGTTATGCGTGTTTTGCCGAATAAATTCTTATTATTATTTTAAGGTTATAGATAACTTATATCCAGAATGGTATTAGTGTAACATATATTATATTTATTCATTCAATTCATTTATATAATTACTATGTAATGATGATCATGTAGAAGGAGTCACATCACATCGTGGAGACGGTATTCCGTACGTACGCACGAGTGATGATATCGTTCCTATGATTGTGGAATTGTATTGGAGTGTATATATATTATTTCAGTATAAATATTACTTTATAATAATCAAAAATAGTTACTCATTACACCATTATACCCATCCTTGTAAAGTGATGGTGGAAAATAGATTACACCACGGCGTGGAGACGGTATTCCGTACGTACGCACGCGCGGTGATTTCATTTTTCCGTAGGATGGATAGAAGGTGAATTAGGGTTGTTTCATATTTATAATTACATATCAGTATGTAAGTAATACTGATGTTATTACTTTATTATGAAACAACTAAATAAGAAGAAGTTGAAGAAGAAAGAAATTGAAAAGATCGGTAATGGATATTACCTCTTCTTTGGAACGCCTCTTTGAATCCTCCACTTAGGGAACTAAGATTGGTCTTTGAAGAAGACCAGGACCTCTAGGATTATTCTAGGGAAGTGGATAGGAGAAAATGGCAGGTGTTGGCCGAGTTTGAGTGCTCAAATTGGTGTGAGGAGGAGGGGGAGGAGGTGCCCTTTTATAAGGGAGGAGAGGGGCACCTTAGGAATATCTCAAAATATTATTTTATATTAAAGTCAAAATCGGTTTATAATGGTTCCAAAGGGTCTTATTTCGAAGCTAAAGTGGGGATGGGTCGAAATCCTATCATCCAATAGGATTTAGACAAGTTTAGGGTATTATTTTAACCTTATCAATTAGATTTAACTCTAAGTTAATTAATTTAACTTTTACCGTGTCTTTTTGTTTTCTTTCACTATATGGGTAATACACTTACTATATCATGCCAAACGAACCCCAAATTGTTTATTATTAATATATATATCCTTATCTAAGTTATTTGGCCGAACCTTAGATTTTTAGGAATAAAATAACAGTTAATAATATAATATTTGATTTAAAAACTATTTTGTGTCAATTTTGACACTATTTGATATATGATTTTTTTTTGAAAGTCATAACAGAATTATATGTTCAAAACAAGTTGATTAAATCAACAATATTATATAATAGTAACCTAGAAAATTAGTGGAATTCAAAAAAAGTCTCAAATTACATTTATTTTGGTTTTTATAACATCAATTATGTCAATATTTCATTAATAAGATAATTACTGCATTATCATTGTGTCATAAATAAATTAAATTATTTAATGTCTAAAAATTACAAATAAAATACCATTATGTAGGAAATCTTTTTATCTTTCTAATGAATATTTATAGTCGAATTTATCTTATGTATAACCCCATATTAAAAATGATTTACTTATTAAACATTGATTTTAACTATTTTAACCCTTCTTTAAATAAATTAATAATAAATGTCCTAATCTAACCCAAGTGGGCCTAAATGGTCATATTTTATTCCTAAGTTTGTTTTTGGTCGAATTACACTTGTTGGATAGAATTAGGACATGTGTTAGGGGAATAATAATATCATTTTTACCCTTAATTACCCTATTTACTTTTAACCGTGGTAAAAAAAAGTAAAAAGCTACTATTCACCAAAAATTATTTTCATCTCATTGAACCACATTTTAGTCCTTGATATTAACCGTGTCTGTCAGATTTTCGAAATTCCATTCACAGAAGCGGTAAAATTAAGATTTATGCAAAATTCAGTTTTTATCCTACCACTTAGTGGTTTCACTATTCATCAAAAATTGAAAGTTTTCAGAAAAATACCAAAATTTCACCCTAGGCTAATTTCGATATTCTGAGTCCAAAAATGAAGTTCATTTTGAAAAATATAATTTATAAAATTTCAAAAAGTGGTTATTACTATTCATAACGGCTAGTTTTAATAGCATATTGTTGTTTAGTGAAACTCAGTATTGCGTACGACGCAAGCTATCGAGGAAGGTCGCGATTGCGTGTAAAGCAAGCCAAGCAAGTTTTGTGTAGAAAAAGATTCCTTTGATGATTTATATAACATAAAAGTCTCGGGTGTTACAACTCAAAACTTCCAAAATGGATTGATGAGAGAGTATAGGTTCTCTCATCATATGAACATAAAAATTACAGTAAGAGTAATATAAAATAATATCCCAATGACAAGAAAGATGAGCTTTAACAGGAATGACACAAAAGAGTGTACTTTAAAAGAAAGAGAGGAGTCAGATCCCTTACCTCAAGTCCAACTTGTCTTGTTCATTTATCTATATTCCTGAATAATAAAATTTGGTCAATTGATAATTTCCTAAGGACCTCCTTTAAATATTATTATTCAGTTCATATCACATATTATAATGTTATAATAATTTTTTAATAATGTTAGTTCATATCAGACGTTTTTGCCGATGTTTGGTACATGAGTCCAAAATGAACTTATTTAATAAATGATTGTCCATGTAGTTATAAGTAAATAATTTCAAGAATATTATTAATGATTAAAATATCATATATATCCAGTACATATTCATTTTATACTATTCCATATCATTTGGAGATAAAAAACGAAAAGCACCATTCATGGAGACGGTATGCCGTACGTACGCATGAACGCTACTTTCATTTTTTCTTTGTCATATTAATGGAATTAAAAATAAATGATATATATATATTATAATTCCTGTATAATATATATGGTATATAGGTCACATATTTTCATTAATTTCATTCCTTATACGTTCCATGTATTGCATGTACCAGTCACATCACTTGAGGGGGCGGTAGTCCACACTTCCTCATATGAAATTATCGCATTTACACAAAATGAAAAGAATAAAAGTATGGTTTAAATATAAAATAAATAAGCATATAGTAAAGATAAATACCATATATATCATATATAAAATACAGTGACATCATAATGGCCACCTTTAAAGGTGTTAAAAGAATATTGAACAATCATCATTTCGTGAGGCAGAAAATCGCCAACCATAGAAACAGTATGTTCATTAACCATTAGACAAAGGTGTGTGTAATTGTAGCTAGAATCCTTATTATAACAAAATCCTAGTATATTTAATATACTGGAGTTGTTACAAAAGAAATGAATAAAAAGAGTTTAGGGGGTTAGAGAAGCAAAATAAAACAAAAGACACAAGTGAGGACATTACCTTAAAATCGGGTAACTCCCTTTGGTTTGTGCTCAAAGGCTTCCTTGGGAAGACTTCTGCCCAAAGTGAGGATTCAAGGAGTTATAGAGGGATGTGGAGAGAAAAAATGGGAAGGGGTTGGCTGAGACAAAGGCTTTGGAAGTGTGGGTAAGGAGGTAGAGGTGGGGGCCTTTTATAAGAGGAGAGGAGGGGCACTCTTGGAATGGTATAAAAGGATACTTTATTATAAAATGATTTTCGGATACTAAAGGTCCCAAAATTATAAATTTCGAGGATAAGGAGATAAGGGTTTGAAATCCACCCATCCAATAGGTTTCAGACATGTGTAGGTCATATAGTTTACATTATCTTTTCATTTTATTTAAATCCTTTATTAATGAGGCAATCACTGCATCATCATGATGTCATAAATAATTTAATTTATTTAATGTCTAAAAATTATAAAAAAAATATCATTATTTAGAAAATCTTTTTAGATTTATAATGAATATTTATAGTCAAAAATCTTTCTTGTATAACCCCATGTAAAAAATCTTTTAGTAAAAAATCTCATGTTTGTGTCATTTTTACTTTAACCTTAAATAAAAAGGTATTTTTGTCATTTTCCAACCAAAGTGGCTCCATGGGGTCCCCAAGTTGACCCATGGATTTTCTTGGTCGTCCATGACACATCCAATGAGGGTAGGACATGTGTATAGGTTATTTCATTTTATTAAAACATTATTCCTACCTTAAACTACACTAATTACCTCTAATCACGATTAAAAACTTAATAATTTACTATTCACCAAAACATTATTCTAATCCCATTGAAACACATTTTACTTTTTAATGACAACCATGTATGTCGGATTTTTAAAATTCAAAACACAAAGATGGAAAAATTTCATTTAAACCAAAAATCAATTTTTATAAGTACCACTTAGTGGTTTTACTATTCATCAGAAATTGAAGTTTTTCAGAAAATTACCAAAAATTCCCCCTAAGCTATATTTGATATTCCGAATTCAAAAATGATGTCTATTTTACAAAATTCAAAACATATAAGTTTCATTAATTAATTTAATAATTAATTCCCGCTGTCAAAACAAATAGCGTGTTTTTATGAAAAAAAAAGTATCAAAAGATTGACACTAGTTTAAGTCCGATTTCAAAGTGAAATTAATTCCAATGACCACTATTGGATTAAATGGTAAAAATATATTATAATTTCAATTTAAAACCAATTCAAAAGATAATCTAATCATATAAATAAATTAGATTAAAAAGAGGTTTTGAATTAATATACAACAATTTTCACTTTTCATTAATAATTGATCTTTTTCGGAAAAATATCAAAAAATTTACCTTACCCAAAGTAAATTTTCATGTCCCGATTCTAAAGAAGAATTTTATTTGGTCAAATATAACAGATAATATTGTCAAAAAGTGGATTTAAAATAGGTATGCTATCAAAAGGCTGTTAATCGACCTTTTAAAGAATATTAGAATGTTTATGCTTAAAATTGGATTTATTCGCATTTTTAATCCTCTAATATTTATTATAAAAAGTAAAAATATTTGACAAACTTATATAATCATTTTGTAGTTAGTTCTATTCATTTCCTCCATTACAATGGCTAGGCGTTAACTACTATTTAAAATAATAATATTTTATTATTAGAGTGCAACGTAAGATTCCCAAAAAACTCGTTGTTGCGTATTGGGTACGCCATCGTGCATAACATCCCCTTTGAATTAATATTAAGATTTTATTCACAAATATGGATAAATATTAAAATGACATATTCTTTATTTACCTGGGGTGTTACAGTCGGGGCTGGCTCGGCCAGCGGAAGCGTGGGGTGCGCGGGTCCGCGGGGTGCACAACGCGTGATGGGAGCGTGGATGGTGAAGCAGTGGGGTGCACGGGAGGACGGATCAGCCAGGAGACGCAGGCGGCCGAAAGGGCACTGTGGTTTGGCCCAGGGCGACAGGGCCTGTTCAGCCGTTGGATGGGGTGGATGGGACCGGTTTGGCCATTTCGGTCGGGTAGAGGGCGCGACAAGGGTGGCACGGCTGGGGTGTGGTGCGGTTAGGGTTGGTTCAGCTGGGGTACAACGCAGCCTGGCCAGTTCAGCAGGAGGGTGGCGCGACCGGTGGGTGGCGCGGGGCGTGGAGGTCGTGGGTAGCGTGGCCATTGCTTTTGTCATATTCGTCATCTGGTCACCTCATCGCCATTTCGAAGAACATCACAAACAAGAATGGTGGAGGGGTCTGGCCATGTTGGTTGGGCCCACAGCCTCCACGTTTCAGGTGGTAGCAAGTGTATTAATGCTTTATTGAATTACAAATAATTAACTAGAAAGGAGGATAATAGAAAAATCCCTCCAACGCCCAACATCTTCCCGTAAAAACAATTCCCAATCCACAGGGAAAAACATCAACAACGATTCTTTAATTTAGAAGGGAATAATTAATGGAATAATATAAAATTCAAATAATGTGCTTACCATGTTTTCTTTTATCGACGTTGGAGCGAGAAGGTGGACGTTGATTCATTTTAGACAAGAACATCCTACGTCAAAGGAGGTTATGAAGAAAAAAGTCAATGTCGTTCTTCATTTGTGGAGTGTTCTTAATCGAGAGATGAAGTTATTCGTTGGAAGCGTTCTCCCAAACTCTCTCCACCCCAAAGTTCCACCAAAATTAACATGAGCCAAGAAAAAATAATAGATTCCAATTATCTATTATTTAGTTGTTCGAACAAAATTCAAAAATAATTAAATAAATTAATTGATGTGCTCAATTAATTAATGGGTAGGATTTGGCACAATTAAATTAGGGGAGTGGGCACACTTAATAGGGGGGGGGGGGTGGAACCATTAATTGGGGAGAGGAGGTCAAGAGACTCTCTCTCGTTTATGAGGGAGTTGAGTGGTTTCCATCATTTAAGTGGGGGGTTTTCCTCCTGCATAGTCCCCACATCATAACCTCTCTTCTGTGGTTAATGCAGATAAAAATAAAATAAAACATGCGTTTATTTTATATTATTATTTCCATGAAAACCCAAAAAAAAATCTTCATCACTCAACCAACTATCGTCGAGGTGAACGTCTTCTTACTAGAATAATGGCCATGCATGTTCATCGGTGCCCTCAGATTTCAATTCCATGCACCTTTTCAAAAGTTATAAATACCTTATTCTACATTTACTAAATGAACCCAAACATAACGTATACAATATATTCTAGGCACACCGTGCCTCAGAATCATAAGTTGTAAATTTTTGTGGACTCGTAAAATTGCAATTTAATTAAAAAAACATGGAAATTATAGGTCTATACATTTATTTGGTCCACTATTGTAAATAAATTTTTTGTATCATTATAATATGGGGCTCCATTATATGATCAAATAGAATTTAGAGTTTTTTTATTATAATTTCATGGATACAAATGTGGTTCTCCCTCATGTATCCCCTACTACAGCCTCATGACCTCATCCTACTCCTATTATTAGGACTGACCCCCCTAAGAAACTACGCCACTTGTTTTTTTGCTACCCCTTATACCTGATTGGATCCAAACTTACCTATTAAATCAGCTATATAAAATGTGTCATGTATCAATGATAAAATTTCCCTGTTTGTTTTAAAGTACTATAGGTGTATATTCTCTAAATTTATCATCAATTTTTTAGCCACATATGTTCTCTCTCACATTCATGTATCCTCTAGCATCTACCCCTACAACTCATCCACCATTTGTTATAGTTGATCTTGACTTTACTTGTATTTCAGTACCCTATAACTTTGCTAAAAAAATCCCTTAGTGAAAATACATATGTATATATTATAGACACCACAGGTCATAGTGTCTTTCAAAATTATACAGTATATGGGGAATGATTCTTTACTCATCTACTCCTCCTGATTTAAAATTTATTGATTCAACTTTTAGACACATGAACATTGTTCAAATCAGCACCTCACCCCACCCACATCTAACTTAGTTCCTCTTGTGTTGAAGAAACATCTATCTTTCACTACATAGCCTATTTCAACAGTCTAACTAGGTTTTTTTTTTAAACCATTGCTATCAACGGAATTTTATGGAAGAAACTAAATATATATATCTCATGAGGGAACCTATGATTTTGATCACATATATTATACATGCTTATCTTAATTGTCACCTAGTTCTCATCACCATTATCATCTTTATGGGTGTTTTTTGGTTCCTTATATTCCCTATCATTTTTTTTATCATTGACATAATCCGTTGTAAGGGATAATGTTTTTCAAGGTTTTGTTTTCATAAATTTCCATATTACTTGTTACTTTTTTTTGCGTTGTCTCAATCATCTAACTATAATATTATCATCTCTAGGATCCTTTAATACCAATTGTAATTCCCCTTTATTTATTCCCTCATGTATTCATGTTATAAGGAACCCCCCTATAGCTCTATCCAAGTCCTTCCTATATAATCCAGTTACCTCAAGAGAGACATTTAATTCCATGTATGAGGTGATTGTTCAATCCAAGAGACCATACGATCTAAATTTCACCAGCACCATTTCATAAAAGATGATGAGGATTTCTATGATAATGGAAATATCTAATTGATCATTATTCATATGTCTGGATGAAGTTGTTTTTTTGAATGTTCTTTATTGGAGGAAACCCATATTTCTATCATTTGAGTTATTGTTGTGTATTTATAACTCCATTTAGATTTATTTTTATATGTTTTTATCATTAGTTGTTCATTGGGTGTTTCATTTATATTCATATACATTCAATCATATTCAAGCTGATATACATTCTTGAACATTCTTCATAACTTCCCATTTATTACTTACACTATGGATATATCCAATAATATTATCATTTACATATTGAAGTTATATTTTCAATCTTATATTATTTATTTTTTTCCATTTTTATATATAAAGGATGAATTTCTCCCCATTGGAATGACATTTCATACAAGATTATCTCAATTTCCTACACTGATTTCATTCATTCAATTAAAACATTATTTATGATATCATTTCTATATCTCCCAACTTAATTCAAAAAAATTTGTAGAAAATGAGACATTTTATGTGTAGCGGGTCATTATATACTTATATTTCATATACACAAGGATCACTATTTTCCCCAATATATTAGTTGAAATTTCTATTCAACTATTATTTAAAATGAAATATCATTGCACCCATTAAAAAAAGGAATTTGTTAATAGAAAATGTTAAAATATATTTTTATTAGATCGTATAATTTAATCATGATTTCTAACATATTTAATTTAATTATGGTTAAAAATTATTGCAATTATTATTTTTTGTTTTCATAGTACTAGTCATTATTTTGTTAGTTATTCACTTTTTTATTAGTATTCCCATTCCTAAGAGGAATTTGTAGAAAATTTTTCCCATTATTTTTTGTGAATATTTCTTTATAGATACATGGGACCTATAAATCTATGATTACATTCATTATAATATTACTAAGGCTGTGAATAAATAAATAAACTATTAAATAATTGCGTTATTTCTTTAATATAATGGAATGATTTTAACATGAATAAGTCTTGGGGAATTTTCATTTCTAAAAGACATGGGATTCTTGTTACTTTAGACTTGTGATGTTGTGTTTTCAAAATATATAAGGTATATCATCCAAGGTTACTTCTAATGTAACTTCATTATATCCATTTTCAAAATGGGTTGTGTGTTATGATGGTCTTAAATCACCATTATCATTTCATAAATCTCATGATAGATAACCAATAGTTAGGTGGTGGATTTGATATCTATCCCAGACATGGATTCCAAATATAAAAATGAGAAAATATACAAATATGTAACATTCATTATGTTTTGTGACACACTCATGGTCCATCTATGAGACATTGGAAGTGCAGAGAGAGTACAATCTGGTGTGGCTTCTTTAATACATTATTCCTGATTATCGTGCATAACGCATTAGAATTTACACATCTCTTTTTTGCATTATTTTTATTATATGTCCACCTACCCTCAGCCTCATAGTCATATTTTTCCAAATATTTAAGCATTCATGATAAATTATGTTATTTTCTATTATGTATTGGCAATTTAAGAACGGATGCATTTTTATTGTCAATAACATGGGTTCAAGGTTAAACACTAAGTCCAGTTTCATTTTACCATGATTTATAAGAGAATATTCATGATGAGGTCAATTGAAACGTTACTTATTTTATTTATTAATACGTGAAAATTTTCATTTATATGAATTAGGAATATGAATAATTAACATGATAATTATGGATAACTTATTTTAAATGCAAGTGAGATTTTTTAGGACTATAAATTTCAACTATAAAATTGTTCCATTTGAAATTTTATAATGTATAATTCATATGAAAAAATTTTATCTTCGAAATCCCAATTGGGGAGATTTTTCTTTTTGTAATAGAAAGTATTAATTCTAGGAAAATTTTATAAGATTTAATTATATATGATATTTTGATTCAAATCATTAAATAAAATACATGATTTATACTAAAGAAAAGTTCTCTTTGGTTGGTATTTTAATTAATTTGAGGCTCATTGTTGAATGGGAGTGGGGGAGTAAATTACTCTAGATTATAGGTATATCAAATCATTAACATGATTCATTATGTGTGTTTATGATGAATTGACTGTATCAAACAAATCATGAGTCATGAAATGATTAAAATGCATGAATTTTAGAATAAGGGAAATTTAAATTTGTGAATAACATTTAAAATGCCAATTTTTATTCATCTTTGTTTGTCTATCCTATAATAAAACATAAAACACTTTGATATTTTGTAAAAAAAAGTTTTTCTAATAAATTTATTATTACCTATATTATCTGTTACATGCAAAACTATGTTTCACATATATTTCACACAACACTATGTTTCTTTGAGTTTCAAAAAAGACTGACTTTATCATGAATTACATGAAACACAATGTTTGCCTTGTGTTACCCAAAATAAGATGTTTAGCTTCCACTACAGAGAACACCAAGTTCAAATGAAACATGAAATGCTATAAAAATATGATTATTTAATATGATACTTATATAAAAGTCATTTTAATGGAGGGTATGAATATTATTAACTACATTATGAAAATATATCGTTTTCTCATGTATACATCAATAATTATTTTGTTACCATGTAATTATAATTGAAAATTAAATTATTTTGAAAATAATGGAAATCATGTTTTGAAAAACTATATTTATTCACAGTAATGTGCATTAGCTAGAAAAATTTATTGAACAAAATATCATTTATTATATAATGATATTTATATGTTAAATATTAAATAATATTTTTAACTTATGTATTATGTGATTAAATGAAAAAAAAATTTTAAAAAAAAAATTCACGCACAAAACTTATTTATTGAAAAAACGGTTAAATTATCTTTAGCACACAAATATTAAAATTAATTTTTTCAAATGTTTTAAAATTTAAGTATAAAAAAAATTATTTTTTAATATTTTAATATCATATATTTAATTATCATGAATTTTTGGAATTTTTGTGTAATAATCCAATTCTCTGAATCTTGAAAATTAAAATTTCTAATTGAAAACAATCTATTCATTTAATTAATTTATAAATTAAACTTTTATTTTGAATTTTTTCAAAGTAAAATTAGTAAAAATATAAATCCAATAATCTCTTTTAGTTCTTTTGTATAAATTTTCATATTTAATTTTAATATAAAACCATTGTAATTTAGAGAAAATTTTCACTTTTAAAATGTTCTTTTTCATCACAGCAGTAAGAATAATTTTAAATTAAATTTTAAATAACAAATTAATAAAATTTAGAAAATTTGATTCCATTTTTAGAATAATAAATCTTTATATTAACTAATAATGTCTACAATTTCTTTCACCCAAATTAATAGTGAAAAATGTAAAAATATATTATCATTATTAAGGTAAAAATGTTTTTACTTGGTGTTAAACTAAAAAAGATAACTTTTAAAAATAATCCAAAAATTTTCAAAACCAACATTTTCCTTTTTTTATTTCGACAATGTATCCTTGGATTGATAAAGTCCCATTACTATATCCTTCAGACATAAATAAGACTCAGGATAAATTCATTCCTTGAAAAACATTAATATTGTGTCACTCAGCACCCTTATTCAAGGATACCCATTATCCTCTATAATTAACTCCTCAAAAGAAAGTTAGTTTGGATAATACATATAATATTATCATATAGACTCATAAATAGATTCTTAGAATCCTAAAATTGGACTGAAATCCATTCAAGGATTGAATTTGGAAAAAAAACTAAAGAGGATACCTGATGAAAAGGTAACATACATCACCACAGATTTTTTATGTCATTCTCAACCACCGTAAATTAATATTATAACATAATGATATAATTAAAATATTATAATAAAAATTAATGTATGTATTTATGATAACTTAATGATCTAAAACGTTCTCCGCTTCCATCAAATGGGTTACCAATCATTATTTGTGTGCCCGATAGGCTACTACCTCGTGAACTAATGTAATTCATGATTCTAGTACCTCCAATCATGGATTGTCATAATAATGGATTGATTTTTTATATATTATATTTATGATATTATTATAATTCTAGAATAATTATATTACACATACCTTTATACACACCATATTGTAGGAATATAATAGTATCACTCATCTGTACGGTGGACTACCGCCTCGTGATGCAATGTGAATCATTCAATCCATATTTGGAATGTAATAATTATGTTTTAAATGAAAATACGTGATATATATGATATTAAAAATATTCTATAAAAAATTATTCTTTTACCATTTATTCATTTAATCCAACAATAAAAAGAAAACAACATTAATGCGTACACAAAGAATGTCATCTCCTTAAATAGTTTATTTCATTATTTATCACTAAATTTATTGATTGATATAAATAAATATATTTTTAATATATATTATATTTTTATAATATTAATTATATATATATTATTAATACATAATTATGTTTTTAGGGAAAAAATAAAAAACATATCATATATGAAAATGAAAGTGTTTATTACCAAAAATGTTATATTAATACAGAATTTTTAATAAATATGTTATAAATTTAAATTAAAATAATATATGGTATGATACAAATAAATAAATTTAATAGATTTATAATAAATAAATAAATTTATACAATTTTTTGGAATGTCTACGATGGATCTCGAGACACAGGGTAAGGGATTTCCCACCCTCTTTTTTCTATGAGACAAATTCTATATTCTCCACCTGTTTCTTTTCTGTGGTGTATGAAATTCCCAGTAATTTATTTCATTAATATTATAATATAATTTATCGGTATTTAATTCTACAGTTGATTATATCACATTAATGGGTTCTACGGGTCAAAATATACCCAAGTGGTAAGGTATTTTTGTCTCAATTTCTCTTTTCTGATACATAGATTATAATGTGCAAATATATTCAATGATGTTGTGTATATAAATATGTTTTGACATGTATTCGAATGAATTTATTTATCAAAATTATTTTTTAAGATAAATCTTATGTTATTAATTCATGGGGCTTGTGATTCAATGATACTAAAAATGTAATGATTTTATATTAAAATCTATTCTTTGTTGGGATTTTTAGGATTATGTTCCAAATGATAAAATATTATAATCCATGTCTTATAAAACTCATGGTTTTTCTTATAATATGGTTATTTTTTTAATTTTCATGTTATAGTGAATATTTTTTTACCTTTTTTTACATTAAATAATTGTGAAAATATATTTAAAAAAATATGACTTTATTTCTGACTTTTGTATGAAAATTGTTTCTTCCAAAACAAGGATATCTAAAAAAATTAAAACAATTTAACTATTCTACAATAACTTTTAAAATCACATTTTAATCAAGATTTACTGTTCAAAAAAATTATGAATGGAATATTTTGGTCATTTTCAATATAATGAATGTTTGGATTTTATTGAAAATATCAGTAATTTTTTTTTGACATGTACATAATAAGTGAAAAATACAATCATCATTACCATAATTTTAGTGTATAATGACATATTAATTTTTAAATTTTATTTTTAAATAAAAATATTTTAACAGTTATTTCTATTTCAGAAAATGTTTTTCCAATTGGAAAACATATTTTCGGCAAGAAACATTTAAAATGATTGATCAAAATAATTTTCCATAAAATATGAAAACTAATGATATTAAATATTCCATACATATGGAATCCCACTTTTTTTTACATATATGTTTCATTGCCTGGAACAAAATATATGATCTATTAATGTTTATTTCCTTTCAATTTAACTACATAATACATGAAAATGTAAAACATTTTTCTATTCCACTTGAATAATATATTGATGGGGTCATTATAGTATAATTTTACTATATATCATATAATGGGGACAAACATCAAATCATTGGGGTGATCATGAATCCCAGTAAGGGAATAAGTAAAAAATATATGTTGAATGTGATCATGTGAAATATCAATAAGAAAATTAATAAAAAAGATAAGTCATGAACAAGTGTAATAAAATAATAATAAGAACCTGAATCATAACATTAAATTTTTTCTTCAATATTTAAATTATAAACTTGTAAATATACTTTCACTTTTTATCACCATGGTTTCATAAATCAAAATTTCAAATTATATTCACCAATGTATTGTAAAACACAAAATATCTAGAGATTAAATTATTTACCCAATTTGTTGGAGTGTTATTTGGACCAATCCTTCCTATTTATTAATTAATTTTAGCCACATTAATCCAAATAAATCATGTCATGAATAACCAAATTAATATAAATAATGTATTTCTTGTCAACATCATGGTATAAAATTGTGATTTATGGTATGATTTTTGCAACATATTAACAACCCAAAATGGAATGTAAGTTACAAATATGTAAAAAAGCGATTCAAGAAATAATTTTTTATATAGTTGAATAACCATGGAAAAAAATATGATTTGGTATTCATAAAAATAAAATAAATGATAATTTATCAAGAAAATGGAGAAATAAATTTGACAGTAAGATACGTATACAACTACTAATAAAAATATTAAAAAGGGGAGGTCAAAAATTCCATCCATTTGTAAAATTATATTATTATAGTAATTTTATAATTCAATGTGTACATAAATTAATTATTCAAGAAAATTGAATACATACCACAAAAATGGAACATGAATTGAAAATGGATGTGTTGATTTCCCTTACCTTGAAGTACTACCCCTAATATATGAGGATGTAAACTATGGAAATTTATGAACCCTTGGGAGAATCCATGGGTGGAATAATCTTCATAAATTCATGGGGTATGGATTTTGAGTGAAAACGAATGGATAAATAGGTGGGTATTTATAGAAAAGGTGGATGAATTGTCTAAGAATTTTCATATATAGGTTTTGGAAATACTGGTGTTTGAAAATGAGTAACAGTTGGATTTACTATAATTTTTTCAGATGGTTTTAAAAAATTAGGGAAAAAATTATGATATTAAAATCCATTTAAATAGAACAACATTTTTTAATCCTCCTTCGCACAAGAAAATTATTATTATTTATTTATTTTTTAAAAATTCCATGTAAGGAATTGGATGGTCACTTAGAGGATATGAAATTGATTAAAATACATTAAAAAATTAATATGAAAAAAATAACATATTTTAAATTTTGGATTGTTTTTAAATAGTTATTAAAACATTATAACATAAATAGGATTCCATAAAACAATATGTAAACACAAAAAATTATTTATAATATTGATAGAAAATTAGTAATTTTTTAAAAAAAATTATAAAATTACTCAAACCCAATATCCTCATAATGATTTCACATATATTGTTTCTCTTATCAGAATAATTCTATAAAAATGAAACATCAAAATTACATCAAAAAATTACTTATATACTGTAAAATAAAAACTTTTAAGGTACAAAATAATTCCACTTATAAAACATTCTTTGAAATTAAATTATTCTTTTCTCTTTGGTATTTTAATGAGATATTTAAAAGAATTTTTATTTAATGAAATATTATTCCGAATACCACAAATTATTATAAAAATGAAAATTTTCTTAATAAATATAACTGTGTTTTAATTGTGACTAGAAATAAATTTACCAAATAAATATCAATTAAATAATTATTTTATTAATAAAAACAATTACTAAAATGTAATTTATGGAATAAAAATTTTATTATCAGAAACAATTTAAATTTTGTGACAGTAAATTTGAGATACATTCCCCCTTATAACACACAAGTGTACACGAAGTATTGGTTTTTTATGTTGTTAGTTTTGTGGGGTACCTCACACAATAGTAACCGAGTAGTAATCTCTACTAACATGAATTGATGTTGTAATCAATATCATTAGAAAATCACTTATTGAAGCTCATCTTGGGATATGACCATGATGACCCACAGGGACGCAACATCCCTACCATACTCTAAAAAATGTGATACAAACAATTTGAATCTACTTATTTAGGTAATTATTTCAACATTATTCATAAATTATATTTTTTTATTACAACTTATAAACACAAATTACCTTGGTAAAATTATAAGTCCTGGGAAATGTATCCAATGGAAAAATTGACAAATAGTTATATTGAAAAATGGTTATATTTTAATGTAGTGATAGAATGGTTAAATCCAAACATTAATATTTCCCAATACAAAATATAAATACTATTTCATTGTTTTACTCAATATTCACTATAATTCCTCTAAATTTATATGTTAATATCATAATATGTTGGTTATTTTTTCAACATTTTTTTAAATTTTTATAGTATTTTCCATGGGGTAATTTTTATAACATATTTGGGTGATCGTTATTTTCCCAATTTTTTATTCTAGTTTATATTTTTTATCCGTTGTTAATTTTAAAATTTTTAATATGATTCATACATGACTAATGTAAATATCATTATTAATGAGTTATGATTTTTGTTGGTTCATCTATATTTTTTATATGGATACAATTATATGATATATAATGAAAATATATCATGAAAACAAATATAATTTTGAAATATAGTATCAATACATTATTTTCCCTTAGTAAATTTATCCTCTGAAATTTCAACTCATTCTATCATTTTTGAAAAGGTGTGTGTACTACTGTCTCATTCCCTCATAGGACTCCCACATTGATTCTTTATGGATACATTAAAATACTTGAAAAATGTGGGAATAAATGTTTCATATAAATTAATCTATATTGTCTAATATCTTCATAATATTCTCGTCATAAGAATGGACATGATCAAATTTTACAACCTCCAGATTTAGTAAAAGTTATGGATCAGGTATGTAATTTTTCCAAAGAGATACATTGAATAAATCTTGAGCTTGATCAATGTTCTAGACAATATCTCATTTCTTCTATGAGATCATATATTTCAACGGGGCCAATGTAGCTTGGTATAACCATCCCCTTCTATAAATATTTCATGAAAGTCTTCCATATTGATATTCGAAGGAAATAATTACCTCAATATCAAACACAAAATCCACTTGATGAGTGTAATCATATATAATATGAAAAATTAGGTAACTTTTATATATTGTTGGATAGAAATAAGAATTTATGTTCTATCTTGAACAATATCAATCCCAATTATGTTCCCTAAAAAACAACATCCCATTCTATATAGATCCTCATAGGGTTCCATTTGAATACATGAGTAGATTATGTTTTATTGTGACACCTAAAAAAATTGTATGGGATTCCCCATATAACATTAAATTCCATTTATTATATTTACATCATGTCCTCAATTGTTTTAATAGTCCTTTTGGATTGGAATTTATTTTGGGGTTTATGAGAAGTACTGATACTCAATTCAATATCCCGATAATCAGGAATATATATCTAAAGTTTTATAATGATATTGTTTTCAAGATAAAAAATTACAAAAAGTGACTCCCCATGAATCTTAACCACATCATTTATATATGTTATGGACCGATATTCAAGAGAAAATTCAATTCAAATAGTGATGAAATTGGTAGTCTTTATGAGTCGATCTACTATAACCCATATAACATTATTTCATTTATATTTTATTTAGAGTTCAATGATGTAGTCCTTAATGATGTCTTCCCACATACATGTTGGTTAAGGTTGTTGTTTCTATAGACCTTTAAGAAGACCTTTCTTCACCTTCATTTATTATATCACCATGAACTTTGTACTTAAGTTAGAAATATTTCTTTTCATATTATCACTCCAATATTGATCATGATGGTACATAAATAATTTAGTGATTCTTGGATATAATGATAATATTATATATGATCTGTAGTCATCTATCCTTCTTTATCTCTAGGATATATGGGGCATATAGCACTATATTAAATTTTACTACCTTTTATTGATAAATTTTAAACTCAATAAACATAAAATTCTTCAGAGACTATATATTTTTTTGTATCAATGTATGTTCTCTCTAAACCCTGTTCATATTCTATAGTAATAATAGTTGATAAATCATTAGGGATGTTTCTGATTACTTCCCTTCGAACATGATACCTATGTCTATCCTAACTAGGACATTGTTCAATAGATCTCCTTAAATAATCATCATTCATATCAAAACAATGTATTTATTACATAATGTATCAGACAATCTATTTACTAATCTTAGGATATAAGGAATTGAATAGTCATTGTATTTGTGAAATTTTATCCATATTTTTTGTCTCATGTTAAATTATATTAGCATGAATATATACATTATCCTTTGGTGGTATCTTTATAAATCACATATCTATCCATAAATATAGTTCATGCATATTTTTAGAGAAAAAATAAGTACAACTAATTCTAGGTCATTTTAAAGATTGATATTCTCTGGAGACATAAACAATTGAGATGAATAAGAGATGACCTTGTGATTTTTTATGAGGATTCACCCAATCCCTTTCGTATATGCATCACAATAAATAAAAAATTATTTTCTAATATGGGGTATAGTTAAAATTTTCCCTACGAGTGAATCTTGATGTAACCAAAATTTAAATTTACTGAATTTTTAGAATATAATCTACATCCATATAGTTTTCAAAATAACCATTGAATACTACTCATTTTTCTCACTAGGTTTTGAATATATAAAAATATAATAAATAAAAGCATCCATTAAATTATCTATATAGTCATTGTGGACATTATTCCTCAAATCTATAAATATTTAGGGATCGTTAGTCAATGAAAGTCGAATTATGAAATCATAATTCCATTATATTTTTTTGGATGGAAATATTTGAAATATCATGTTTATTTACACTGAAATGATTATACCCATATTGGTGGTCAATATAAGATAATAATTGAGACCCATAAGGCTAGAAAAATATATCATCAATCCTAGGGAGATAATAATTTTTTTTGCGATCCCATTATGTTCTCTTTAATCAATACCTAACTATATTTATCCATCCTTATTATTTACAAATATTATATGTGCATATAATAGAGAAACACATTATTAGAAAAATTACTTCTCTAAAATTTATTTAATTTGTACTTTCTATTAGTATATCTTATCATTCCCATTTTATACAAAGTCATCTCTATTGGCTTGGACCCTGGAATGATTTCAATAAAAAACATAGCCTATCATTCTGGAGAATGTCTAGATAATTCATCTTAAAATAAATAAATGTGTACTAGAATGATGAAGAAATTCTATATCATTATAATTTTATTTCTTTCTGCCTCTTCATTGATCATCCCAATAAAGAAGTCTATAGATAGTGCGTCCAGACAAGGATTACACTGAGATATCTCTCATTTTAAAATAATTGTGTGTTTTTCATTCAAGTCTACTAAAATTTTCTATATTATAAAATTCATTTAAAATTTTACTTATGGAACCAGTTCATCCGCAGTATACTATTGAATTACACCATGGGAATTATTACTATATTTTTTATGATATTTTACTTCCAAATCATATAATAGAGTTTCAATAAAATTTTGATCTACAATAAACATCTAGAAATATTGAATGATAAATCTAATTTTTGTATCTCATGGATAAATTCGATATTCACTGATAATATTCATGAAATAAAGAAATTCATAGAATAAGAATCAATAAATGTAAATTCTTAGTATTAGAGAACAATGAGTAATCCAACCAATGAAATACATAGATCCTCTACTTAAATTATTTGATAGAAAATTACCATATATTCACACTGTCCATATGTTGAGGTTAGTGTTGGTTTCCCTACATTATCATTGTATTTATTCCGTGATTGTATGTGTTCCCATGATATCCACACATGATGTAATTAATATTTGGTCGGGACAGCACCATATTAACTTTCTTGGAGGAGTGATAAGATGATGATTCATCTCAAAATGATTATTTTGAGATCTATTCAAATAAATTATAAAGTTTTATAAATTTCCACACCATGAAATAATTTCATGGAATTATTCACCGAATGATTTTTTTGGAAAGTTATGTTTTACTTAATTTCAGCCTCTTTGGTGAAAGAAATAATTACACGAGGTTTGATATACTTATCTCTTTTTCCAATCAATCTATGTGACCCATGCATCTCTCCATACCCCAATTAAATCATTATATAATTCTTAAATACCTCCTCTTTGATTTCATAGTCTTGATTTAAATAATTCATCTAAATAGTGGGTTTAAATCCACTAATGATTCTATCAAGATTTCTTGTATGATCCATAACAATGATAGAGTTTTATGAAAAATGTTTTGAAATTCTAAACTCAATAATTCCATATAATTAATTTTCCTTATAAATATTAAACAAGAATTCCTTCCCCATTTTTCATTGATTAAAACTAGGAGAATATTTTTAAAAGTATTCCCCTGAACTATTCATAACCCATAACATTAATATCCTTATTATCCTCATGAGTTTAATCAGTTTCAACAACTTATCAACTTTTCATTATTAAGAGTGTACTCCCGTGGTGAATTTCCATTTCCCCAAATAATATAGTATTGAAATGATTTTTATATATTGGAAATAAATTGATTAGAAACTGATGGGGTCATTGATACATGTAAAGAAAGAGTTCATTAATATATGTAGGGAAAACATGAATTATTTTCCTTTGAGATGAATCTTGTTCCTAAACACTATTTATGTAATTATACCAAAAATTACATTATTGATTCATCATCATCGTGATGTTTTCTATTCCAACATCTATTTGGACGCTATTAGTATATCATCTGTTTCATTCATCATTTATTGGGTTCCTCCAATTTCATGTATTTTTTTGGAAAATAAATAAAATCTTATACATATAATAGTTACTATAAAGAATATTATAATTATAATTGGATTTTTAGTCTTAATGATAATGATTGAATATATATTTATTTATTAACAATTACATTTTCTATATATCCTTAATTACTATTCATAAAAATGTCGTGATTAAAAAACACATCCCATGGATTGTCAAACAATGTGTGTAGAAAGATCTAATTTCTTACACTTGTTCCCAGTAGAGTCTAGCTCAACGTAATGTTTTTCAGTGCTACCAAAAGGAATATTTTTTCAAGAAACTCATCAACTTATTTTATCCAGACCAAGATATATTGTTTTAGAAACTATGTGCTTCAAATATAGAAATATACCGGGTTGTTTTTCTATATTTATAATTAACCATAATTTTCGTACTAAACATTTTCATTTCTTAATTTTCCAAAAAATAAAACATAGTAACCTAATAATAATAATGGAATCCCTAATTTTATTACACATAGTTTTCATTTCATATAATTTTTTTTATCTTCTAATGTTTTTTTCTTGGTAAATTAAGTACATAATACGTGATAACACACCACAATTTTATAATCTACATGAACGTTAATTGTATTGTCCTAGGTTACTTTTTTAGCTTCTCATATATTGGGGACAAATATCAAAGGAATAAATTGATAATGAATCCAAGTAAGGGAAGAAGACCATGAATAATAAAATGTAAATATGGATATAATATCAAATGATCAATTCAAAATAAAATATAAAATTTTTATTACCATGGACTCATAAATCAATAATAAAAATGAGATTCACCAATGTATCATAAAACATGTCTTCAATAAAGGTTATATTATTTTCCAAATTAGATTGATAGATATAAGTGTTAAATATTGAAATGTATTACATAATTTAATCCCCTTATATCGTAATAACTAATTTCTTTAATAACTCATGGAAAAATAAAGAGTGGGGTTCATTTCAAAATCATGGAATAGAAAATATCATGAAGTCATGGTTATTACATAATTCTTAGAACATGTATATGGAATATATATTATGTATATGTTAATCCTTGAATCAGGAAATTATTTTATTTTAGGGTGAATACCCATCTAATTTAGGGTTTCGGATATTCTAAAAAATGATAGTAGATAATATTTTATCAAGTAAAAGGATGGAATCAAATCGATTTCTTGATCGGAAAAAAACATAGATTATGGAAATTAAAATTTATAGGGGATAAGTGTATCCCATATATAAAATGATATTATTATATTAATTGGATAATATAATGTATAAATAAATTAATTTTTCTATAATAAAAGAAAAACTAAAAATGGAACATTACTGGAAATGAAAAGTGGTGATTTCACTTAAAATGATGAGTTGTTCCTAATACTTGATGACTGAACCATTGGGGCTTGAGGACACCGTAGTGGATTCTATGGGAGGAAAATAACCATAGAATCCTGGATAATTGATTGGTAGTAATGGGGGATGGTTAAATGGTTGAACATATATTGATATTGGCATAATCATATAAAAATATCAAAATATAGGTCTTGGAAATCTAGGTTGGGGAATATGAAAAAAAAATCTCTCAAAAATTGATTTTTCTCATGGTATTGTGTGTTTGAGTCATATTTTAGGATACTCTAATCAATTTCAATTGATCTCAAATTTTTTAATGCACTGTTACATTTGAAATTTCTATTTTTCGACAACATAATCCTTTTAAAATTTAATTTCCTATTTTTGAAATTGGTATGTCACTTATAGGTTTAAAAATTTATTAAATATAAAATAAAATTACTAATATTAACAAAATAATTTTTTCCCTGGATTTTTTTAATTGATAATTACATCATTATAAAATAAATATGATGTCATAAAACATACAAAAAACACAAAGACTATCTTTTTACTATTCAATTAATAATAATTTATTTTTAGAAAATTATAATAAATTCACCAAGACTGAACTTAAATGTATATATTAAAATTATTGATTTTAATTAATCAGAATAATTCTCTATATATTATCATTTAAACTTTTAAAAATAAAATATTATATTTATTTAGAAATCATTTTTTAGAATAGTTAAATTTCTAACATTTATAAAACATTCCAAGGACATTATAAAATAATTTTTTTATTTATATACAATAATATATTTTTATAAGGCTATTTTATTACAAAATATTATTAAGAATTCATTACTATTTTATAAAAATGTATATAATTTCTAAATAATATAATTATGTATTATTTTTGTCAAAAAAGTAATTGGTCAAATTCATCTCAAATAAACATATATTTTAGTACAAAAATATATAATGGAAATTTAATTCAAGGAATAAAAATTTAATTTATTAAAATAAATAACACTTTAATTAACGAGACCATAGATATGTAAATCCTTATATCACCCGTGTATGACCCAAAAAAATGTGTGTGATTGTGGAATCTTTGTGGGGTGGCTCTAATAATAATGAATGAGATATAATATCTACTAGCATTAAAATCTCGGATTGGTGAATTAATTCACAACTGACGTACCAAATATATGATTGGAATTGGTCATGGGGGAACCCCCATGATGAAACCTCCATCCCCGTCTCTAAATTTTTTTTAAACAACATTACTTTAATAGTTTTGGTCTTCGTCTATCTTTTCTGTGTAAATTATCATTTTTCATTACTACATATAAACACTAATTATGATGGTAAAATTATAACACATGGATATAGATTCAATCAGTCATATTGACCAATGGTTTTATTGACCAATATTCATAGAATGGTCAAATTTGAGTGGTCACATTTCCCTTTATACCCTATAAATACTACATAAATATTTAAATTCATATTCTATAAAATTAAACCTATTTCTATATTTCCATTTATTAATATATTGAAAAGTGTACTAATATTTTGTATCAATTATATATTGTTTTTTATTGGTGGTATTATTGTAGAAAATTGAGGTGATCCAAATTTTACCATTTTAATTTTTTATTTTATATTTTTTCTTGTTTTAATGTTTGGGATTTTTATCGAACTCAATTATAACTAACTGTTATGATCATTATTATGGATATAAAGAAATTTTGGACTCCCTTTATTTTTTATTTTTAAAATATTATATAATATAAAAAAACTTGTTTTCTTGAATTAAGTATCATTCCACAATCCCATGTCATTAAATTAAATGGTATATGATCTAGGGATACATTCTTTATACATTCTCCGAATTTTTTATGTCTATAAAGGCATGATTGTTATCAATCCTATTCTTATTCCACATGTTATACTGTGATAAAATTATAATGAACTCAACTTCTTTATTAATGGATTACAATATGATGAAAGAATGAAATGATTATAAATCCTGACACTTTTCTAAAGGTTTTAATATAATGAAATTTTTATTAATCCTATTTAATTTAATGGGTTATTTTATGATGAATGTTTTATAATATTTTGGAAAACATAAATATGGTTTCCATTCAAATATATGTGGGGCCTATTTCTATTTCCAATGCATTGGGTATGTATTAATAGCACATGATATAGAAATTAATATAATGAAGTGTGAACCAAGTTTTGTTAGCAACCTCTTCCACTATGATGGTATTTGGAGTGAATAAGGACAACTATGATGTTTTTTGTAGTGAACTCATTCCCCTATAACAGCCTTGGAAATAATCCAAAAATAATATGGTAATGATTTTCTGTGAAAATGAGTATACCGAAATCCATGTATTATAACTATTTCATTCTATCATGGCTCATTTCCATTGATTCTATTTTGATTTGTGTATTATAAACTTCACATAATAATTAATGAATCAATATTTTGATCTCCAATATATAGTGTATGGGTTAAAAATGTTATTATCATGTTCTCATATAATTATATTCATGTTATACTGATGTATCTCTCTTTTTTACCCTTGTTTAAAATCTATGCTCACCCTTTCATATCTTCCCTTTTCCATAGTTATAAATAAATTTATAGTGCATGATATATAGAAAAAGGGTTCTAGTTATGAATATCATGTTGGGAGTTGATGTTGTTTAATAATGGTCTAGTCATTTAAGTTTTAATGTTTCCAAATACACTAAACTATTAGAGTCCTTAGGCATGTGCATGTCTAATGAAACAAATATTTTTAAAAATGATTTAAATTAAATTTATGATAATAATAGGTCACTATAGAGCCAATATTATATGAAATAACTAAAATCCATGATTCTTCAAGGGAATTAGGATTTAAGACATAAATAAAAATCACATTTTGGTAATATAAATATCAATACTCTTTAAAGATTTCATCAATTCAATAGGACATGAAATATAAAACGAATTGGAATTATCATTCTTGGTGTAAATTTAAGACTAATTATGTGAAATATTATAGAGGTATGAAGTTAATGAAAACCCATTTCCTGAAAAATTGTTGACTATATGTGTTGATCAAAACTATTTACAATCCCGATTCTCTAAAATTTTAGGGGTTAGGGTTTGGCATCTTCCCTTTTTATTTTTTTTTCAACTCATTCATAATCTATTTTCTATCAATTTAAAATTATAAATTTAAATTATATAATATCATTTCTAATGAATGGAGAATAAATCCTATTTTTACATTCAATTATTATGGCATGACATTCTTTTTCTTTTTAATTAATGTAATACAATTTTTTCATTTCATTCTTCATCGATGATCTATTTAATAAATAATTCATTTATATTTCATTTATTTACTATTTTTAATTATTTCAACATAATGTCTGTCTAATATTCCGATGGTTTTGGATTGATAGAATATAGAATAAGTTATCTAATGAGTCAATAAATAAAAAAAGGACATTTATTGTCTATGAAATTAGTTTAATTATAAAAACATATTTTATCCACATTCTTATTATAAGATGAACAAATTGTTGTGACACGTTAATTTTTTTATGATTTAAATATGAATCTATAGTCTATGTAAAATCCTAGTTCATCTCTCAATTAGATTTGTATTTTTAAAGTGTGTTTTTTCAAAAAAAAAATAGACTAAAACGTTGGGGGTGGTTTGGAGAACCCTTTTGGGAAAATAACGAAATTTAAATTGTTTAATAGTAGAAACGCTATGTAGATTTTTAGAAATGTGAGATAAAGAGGATATTGTGAGTTCTCTACATGGATTTAATGTAAACTATTCATAGTGATTTCTTTGTGTTTTTGGTAAATATTTCATTGAAATTAATCAAAATCACGATTAATTTCATGTTTTTATGTTATTTAATATAGAACCAAACCATAAAATAAGAATCATATATCCAAATTACATACATTATACATGTTATAAGATCATAAAAATGATATTTATGTCTAAAATATCTGGGGAAAGGTATTATTATTTGGTCCAACAATTGCAACATAATTCACTCACTCCAATTCTCACAATGATCTGTTAGAAATTAAGAGGAAATCAATCACATGCATCAAAAGAAGAAGTCAAATATCAAATAATGTTAGATATGATAAATGAAATGTTTTAAACCATATTAAATCAAAAATAACAACCATAATAAGAACTGTAACTCCCTTGACATGTGTGGAGATCCCTCACAATGAACTCCCACCCTTTAGTCAACTGTCAGGAAGATATTGAATCTCTGGTGGTTCCCCTTATCTGTTTCACCGCTCTCTAGGTGAATATGGATCTCCATAACCTAAAAATGGATTAGATAACTCCTGTGGAACTGAAAAATATTATATCCTTGACTCTTGATTGAACATACTAATGATTTTCCGAAGGACCCAATTTATAGGCATTGTGGATGTTGGTTTTGGGAACCCAAATTTGGAGAACCACTTGGACTATCGTTTTGGGAGGTTAGAAAGTCATATTTAACTTTAGGAAAAAATAAAATTTTTGATACCGCTCATATTTTCTTTTACAATCACAAATTTTTCATCATTTATAAAAACAAATCCTAGGATAATAATGAAATATGGGACCCATCATTCTTCTTTAAGATGATTCATTTTTCATGGATATATCGGTTAAATTGGTTCCCTTAATGGATGTATTGGGATTATATGTCATCAGTATAGTTATAAATAACCTAAATATTTGAAAATAGAATAGAATATAGGACCATGTTTTACTTGGATTTGTATCCATTTTTATTTTATTCCACATTATTTCATAAGAACCGCTACAATTTTTCCACTTTTCATTACTTCCATTAATGACTCTCAAAATCACATCTACATACATTGAAATCGTCAAAATAAGTGAACTTCACATTTTTATTATTCATAATATCAAAATAATTTAAATTTTACTTAATTGAAATAGGTTATTAAATTTAAATGTTTCACAAAAAATACATTTTAATAAAATGATTTAAATGGTGGAAAAGAGTAGTGAATCAATACGCGATCACATCCACACACCTTAAAATTTTTACTAATAAAAAAATTACATTTAAAAAAACTATTCTTTGTGGCATCACCAACCTCAAGAACAATTATCAATTAACGATAATTTATTTCTTGATAGAAATGTGATAAAAACAATGATACCAATAAGGAATAATTTTCAATGATCATACAAAAATAAGTCCCATAAATTGTATCTGAATGAAATTCAAGGAGATGAATGATACCAATTTTAGAAAATTATTAAAAATTTATATCTACATTTTAATCTCCATATTTATGTGTGTGTGTTATCCATTTTATGTTATTCTCTCCACTTTCTTACATGTAATAATAGGTTTTTAAAATCAATTCTCCTTAAATTATTCTACCCACCAAACCCTCCCAACTTCTATTATCATAATATTTTTAGACCCACATACATAAGCATTACCAAAAGACAAACCTTAATCATTTTACAAAGATATCTCCATATTTTGAACATTTTATCACTCCCATTATTTATTATTATTGTTATTTTTTATTTTTTAGCTTTTTAAAAATCACTAACACATCACTCAACCCTTTGTTGATCTCCTAAAAATAGTAATTGTAATGTTCATAACAAGATGAAAGGTCGATGAATAGTGGTTTTTGACTTTACCAATATAAAAATTCAATTATTGTTTATTTTTTAAAATTATATTTATAATTTATTTAGGGCATAAAATAGTTAGATAATAGTTAATCATGCATAGGACAAGTCGGTATAGTAATAAAAAATATTTGGAATGAAATAAACATATGGAAAAATATTTTTATCATACTGATAAATATTACACTAACAAATATTTACCTTCTACTATGTAAAAAATATTCAGTCATCATGGATGGGTGAACAATGCTTACATGGAAGAAACTTCAGTAGTTCGATGTAAAAAATGACTATTATTCTAATGTGGAATTAATTGTGAGGATGAGATAGTCATGGGTAACATTCATTATCTCCTTAAAGATTTAATAGTTTTCAAATAAATCAATATTGATTTACTCTTTCTACTGAATCTATATCATTATCTAAGAACCTATCCAAGAAATACTTGATTTCCATTGATTATTGGACTAGTAGACTTAGTAATCTCTTAATAGTTATGTTGAAACACTTTTTGAAAACAATATAATAAGGTAGAATATAAATAGAAGTATTAAAAGAAGTTTGGTAAGACCGTAATGAATCATCGATTTTAAGACTCTAATTTTTATGTTTCCTTCAACCAAATTTTCATAAAAAAATTACCTTTCTTTTAATAACCTATTCTTGATCGTTATTTTGTGGTTGATATGTAGTAGACACTCGATGACTGACCCCATACTGACACTAAAGTGATTGAATTGTTCAATTATAAAAATGATAACCCTATTTCCCTGTGATAATTTACATGTTGTCAAATGAATTAGTAAACTTCCCCATAAATTCAATGCCCTAAATATCAAAATTGTTAGGAAGATAATGTGTTTTCATGTAATTTCATTTTTATTAGATAAAATCCCCATTCTTTAATAGTGATAAAACTATAAAAAAATAATGTAAATACATAAATAATGTTATCCAAAATACACCTAAATCAAGGACATTATGATTAGTCAATTTTGGATGAATTTTCCCCCATAAGCATGAGTGTGTAAGAACATTTGTATAGGCTTAAACTCACTATCATGAACACTATGCCTAATGAAATGAAATGAAAACCAATACAAAATTATCTGGTAATCCAAAACTCACCAACATGACCCATGAAACGGAAAATTATCATTTTGCTTTTAATTTTTATGAATTCAATATTAAACCAAATAATTTAAAATTTCATCATTTCAAGGCATAACATCTTGCCCTAGATAATATTTATCATCTTGAAACATTTCATTTATGGTAATATTATGAGATGATTCAATGTATGAATATGTAAGGATATTACTAATATGGTCATATACTACATTATATTATTTATTATATTAATAAAATCTTGATTAAATTTTTGAAGTATGACCATCCTACAAATTATATGTGTTTTGTCTTCGGGACAATTAAGGAATTATCACAGGGTTATATAGTATGAGAAAATAATTAATTAACACCTTAAAAAGTTTCACAAGATTCTATCCATCAAAAGCACTATAGAAAAGAATTATTTTTTAGTTGTGATGTTGTTTGGTTGCGATGTGACTATTGTGAATGAGGTAGATGCTAAAACATGTGGATCTCAATTAATATTTTGTGATAGGACTTCCCCAACTACATAGTTATAGTTTTCATACAAGGGATAATATTGTAGAAACCCCCCATGAGGTTGGATTACCATGATTATGTCATTCTTAATTTCATTTTGTTAAAATATTCATAACATTCATTATAAACATAAAATTCCTATTGTTTTCATAGTAAGATAGAGAGGGGAAGGGTAATATTACAAAATTCCTTAATAGATAAATAATAAAATCCAACATAACCGAATAAAGACCTCACATCTGATACATTTTGAGGGAATTGTAGGGAAGAAATGACATCAACATTTTATTCATCCACTTGGAAACCATCCCAAAAAATGACATTTCTATGTACTATACATTTTCACCCAGTGAAATGTAATTTAAAAAAATTTAATATGAGACTCCTTTCAATACAATGTTGTTTGATATAAGTAAGATTGGTCACAAATTCTTTAACAGATGATCCATAATCAATGAAATCATCCATGAATACACCAATTAAATCTTCATAATAATATGAAATAATGTTAAGGATGCATCCCTTTAATATACGTAGAGAATTGGAATGGCCAAATGGAATCATCATATATTCAATTGTATTGATGAGTAATGTAAATATTGTATTTTTTTGATAATCAAGATCAATATGGATCTAAATGTGTCCAGAATACCCATCAAGAAAACATTATTTGGACCTCCCAATAATACCCTCTAGAATATTTTCAATTAATACAATTAGAATATGGTCCTTCTTAGTGGGTTCGTTTAGTTGTAAACAATATATACAGACACAACAACTACTCTTCACACGAGTTAGGAAAAATTAATTATTTTCATTTTTTTACTATTAGACCGGATTTATTTGGAACAACATACAATATATTGACCCATTAGATGTCATATATGGGGTATATTATTCTTGAATACTACAATTTTTTAACTCCTTTTTCACAAAAACTAGGTTGTTTGGTTTTAGTCATAATTGAGCCTTCCTTTGTTGCATAAAATCATCGTTTAACAATTTAAGATTCATAAATAGTTATTGGATAATACCAAGACTAACAGAAATTTTCAATCCCTATTATTTTTTTATACACACTAAATTTTTTAATCAATCCCAACTAAAGCTATTAAAATAGAGAACCAGAAATGAATACATATAAGTTTATTCCATTCTTAAGATAAGAATTTTTTAAACTTTCAGGATGTTCTTCATGTTATGACTCATATATATATTTAAATTTTGGGAGTTACTGTGACTATTAGAGGTCATTTGGTTCATCTAAATACTAAATATTAACATCCTCATAGTGTAAGTGAGCTTTTACATGTTTATAAACACCATTGATGGTAATTGGATCCTTATTTCACATTAAATCATCAATTAACAAACATGCAAGGAATTTTCCTATACCACTACAATATTAAATGAATGATTCATTACCTAGAAATTTTTTCAATTATGAAAACTCATATAGGGGATTAGGGGAGAGAAAATTATTTTTTTCATTGGAAGGTAGTACCTCAATATAATTATCTAAAATTGTTGAATGCACTACTAATGGGTTCTTCATGGAATCATGGAGTTGAAGTGGAAACTTTCACTAACCAAATCCATAGATAATGTACTACAGTAGACATTAATTTTGGTTTTAATATATTTCAAGAAATGAATCCCCAACATAAATTTAACATTTCAATTCATCATATCAGTTTTCTTTTTATGTACTTAACAATTAGTACGAAATATTAAATCTCTCACCCTCACAATTATATCCCTTAAAAGCAGTGGGGTATATTGTACTCCAGTTTTATAGTAAAACAATAATTCTAATGGGACTCAATTTCCAATCCTTAAATTATGTTAAAATAGAGTCATAAATCACATTATTGGAAACAACCAAATAAATATATCCTTCAAAATGAAATAATCCCCAATTTTTTTGTGTAATAGATAAATTTTGAGTGTCATTGCATTTGCTGGGATGTTATGGCTCAAAAAAAGATGAGACGTTCCTCCCAAAGATCACTTTCTCATCAACTCAACGTCACCTTCAATTTATACACATCTCCTTTAGAAATATTAAATAATCAGGAATTTTCATCATAATGTGAATCAAGGAGATTTTAGCGAGTACATTTTTTAATAATTCCATGATTTATTTATCATGTTCCGTTACTTTTGTTTTATTTTTTGGGGTGTAACATTGGATAAATGAAATATGAATGATTTTTATTAAATTTTCATAATATTAAAATATATCTATTATAGTATAGATTCTTATGGTCAATTTGTTTTCTCTCATTGACCATTTTCAGTTGTTGGGATAGTGGTTTCCTCTAGTGGGGATACTCTAAATGAAAGTTTATCTGAATTTTTTTTGGTGCTCTACTCTGATGATTGATGTAAATAACATTTCTTTTGTCATATAGATTTACTTTTTGTTTATAGGGTGGTTTACATAACCCATGAAATTGTATTTTTCTAACCCATACAGAGAGTTTTTATAAACGGGTAATTAGGTTTTTTATGGCTTCTTGCATAGTTTCATTGAATTTGTGACTTTTTATAAAAATAAATTAGTCTGAAATCTAGGATTGTCTTGGGTTTCGAAGGTGGTTGATGGATTTACCTTTAATGTAAATGACTATTTCTAGGAAATGATGGTGGATGAGTACTCTACCATGGTTGGTTCCATGGTTGTTTTCTCTAGTTTGATAACTATCAGGCCAATAGGTTTGGTTTTTTAATCCATGGGTGGGATGGGTGGTATGGTTCCTGCCTAATGGTTTTTTATATAGTCAAGATATAAATACCGTATCACAACTTTCAAAATTTTATTTAATTTAAGGGAATCGATCGTCATAGTGAATTTCAATAGAAGAAATATCATTATTTTGGGGGTATAATATAGGGATTTCCCTTTGTAAAAATAAAGTTGTATGAGAAGGGTATATAAAACTTCAAAAATATTTTCTACATTCTTATTACACACAAAACTCTGCACACAATGAACACATTGAATTATTACACTAGACCATGAAAGAAATTATTTTTTGTTTTGTGCCATATATTTTATTAGGGTTCATGATGCAATTAGGGTCTCGTCCACTAGCACTACACTTACAACAACATCAATAATGTTACTATCATTAGGAATTAACCTTCATAAAAATATTGTGCTAAAATATGATCCCTACTTTTATATTGTGGACACCATGAGCATTAGATTTTAAATAAATATAAATATTCAAATAGTTTTTCCTCTAGTGATTTCTTATTCCATAAATTTCATTCCTTATATTTTCATTTCATTGGGAAAGGATGTATTTTTCATGAAAATCGTTTTTCCTGTCCACCCATCCTCTAATAGAGGAACAAAAAAATACAAAAAATCTATTAAGTTTATTCTAATTAAAATTTAGCTCCATAAAAATTACTTATTATTTACCCACACCATAAAATTTTAATTTTTATCACAATGTATGAAATTATTTTAAGTGCCTATGTGGGTCTTCTACGACAGGTCATTGAAATTTGGGTAATAAGTGATTTGAACAAGATTTTAGTTACAAATTAGTTGCTCATCCTATTATTTGATTGTATGAAGGGTGGATCTCGTCAATATGATTTTCTATTTATTTTAATATATTATTATTTTCATATTTATTGTGAATTTTAATTTTATTCTTGGTAGCAATTTTATAAAAAATAAAAGATAAAGAAGAGTGTCGTTGTTTTGTGCATCATTCTTTAAGGGATCGTTCTGTGATTTATTGTGTTAATGAAGAAAATCACCCTGATTCCTTATTAAAATGATGTAATTCCTCTGAATAAGATCACATCAAGATATATTCATAAAAATAATGATTTTATAAATCATCTTAAAATTAATAAATAAAATAGGCACATAAATTTTTAAATAATACACAATATTTTTATAAAAATATGCATGCTAAAAAAAAGTTCTCCCCAGAAGCAGTTCCCAAATTTGTCTAAATTATCTTGATAAATCATGTTAATTATGATTTAAATATGGTTTTATATTATAGAGAAAATACTAGGACATCACCCAAGGAGAACTAGTGGTTTAATGTTTTTATTTTTAATAAACTAGTCTAAAATGTGTGGATGGTTTTGAAAGGACATTTAAAAAATAAATTCAGTGGAGTTTAATAGTTTAAAAACTATTTGGATTATGAAAAAACTAAGAAAAGGGGTAATTTTAATTTCACTAAACTCATTTCATTTTAATTGCTCCTAGAAAATAATTTCGGTTTGGAGTAAATATTTTGTTGAAATTAATTGTAATCTCAATTATTTTCAATGATTTTATATTAATGAATGTTTGAACAAAAAATGACATAACAATCATATCTTCAGGATCTATCCCTTCTAAAAGGTATAAGTGATAACTATTTATATTCATATGTAAAATTGGTTTCAAAAAAAATATAATTTCCTTATTTAATGAGAGAACCATAATTCAATCAATCTGAACCTCACACTAATCAGTTATAAATTAAGATAATGTCAATATCATGCATCAAAACAAGAATTATAATATCATGTAATGTAAGAGATAGTGAATGAAATTATTTCAAACACAATTTTCTTCAAAATAGTAGATATTATATGTGCCATAACGTTTTTTCATTTTTCGACTCTTTTGCTAGAAACAACCGTTGTTTATCCTGTCATCAAGGGAAGGTGGAAGCTTAACTTGATCTCCTTATTAATTTTAGCTATCCCAATGTGTATATGAATATCAATAACATCCAAATATATTATAGTAATACATAGGCGATCCATAATTGAAGTAACACACATCCTGGTAGAACATAAAACCGATGTTCCCTAGGTTCAAATTTATAGGAAAATAGAATGTGGTTTTGAGAACATAGATTTTTAGAAACCAATTGGTCTATAGTATTATGTATCTAAAAGCCTTATCATTATTTGGATAAAAATAAAAAATTTAACACCCTACCTCTTCAATATATCCACTGAAAATTTGGCCTAATTTTGAAAATAACAACACAAAAATTGGAAAAAATATAGAAACCGGAATTTTTACATTGAACGGATTCCTTATCATGGATAGATCAGTTCAATTAGGTCCAATTAATTGGAAAATTGTGTTTTAATATCATAATAATTTCATTATACAACTGAAATTTGGATATACCCATGAAATCTATGCCATTTTAGACACATGATATAGTTGAAGTATAGGTTTGTGTCCACATTTCATCTTGGGATTCTGTGATCTTTGGACATCTTTTCATGAATTCCTTTGTGGGATCTCTAAATCCCGTCTACCTATAATGAAATCCTAAAAACAAGTGAAATTTATATTTTTTATTTATTTTAAAAAAATTGAATAAATATACAAGTGAACTTATTTATTAGATTTTGATTTCTGAATAAAAAACCATCTTTATATATTACATCTATGGTTCGGAAAGAACTATGCTTTTCTAAGTGATTATTTACTTAAAATTTGAAACATAAGTACCCAACTAAATTGGAATAAACCTAAATATGATCAATTGTATCATTTTCCCCTTTTTAGTTTCACAAAATTCTCCAAGACTCGAAACTACGTCTTGAAACAAGAATTTTTTCTTGTTTGGGTTGATCAATTTTCCCTAAAAAAATATAAATATGTTATTATTGAATATCATTATAGTCTAATACAATTAACCTACCATAGATATATGTTATTATACCCTACATATAGTATCTCTAAAATTAATCGTGAACTCTTCTTTCATCAACTTCATTTTAGTCCATTTTTTTACAATAAATCCCACCCCTATAGATTCATGTGTGGAATCCATTTCTAGGTTCAAAACCAATATTAATAATTCTATGTCATCACCTACCTATGGGTTTGATAGCATAATTCCACTAATATATAGACCATCAATGTAGTTCTATTTATAATTTAATATTTTCTATTTTTATCTTTCACATGTGGAATGAACAATGTTTTGTGGGTCGATCATGTATTACCTTTGTTCATTCTCAGGGGGTATAGTTTTTAATTACATCCAGAGTAATTAATGTTTATCCCCTATATAGTATTAGTTTTGACTATGTTTGGGAATAACTCCATGTGACCAAGGGTGTGATACTCTTGAATTTATTCTATTTATCATGGTGGGTCTAAAAAATATTTGTGACCCACTAACATGAGGATATGAGCCCACTACATAGTGAGTTATTCAATTTAGGTCCTAGTATAGACTAGAGAGATGGGTGATATTATTTATCTCTATATCAACAACATAAAATTTCATGGGATTATTACATTTTCTATTCATAATTAACAAAACCATTCAAGTTTATTCCATCAATGATAGTGTACCACATTAAGTGAGTTCATAGAACGATCAATTCCATGATGCCTCAAGAATAATATTATTTTTAGAAATGTGGTTGAGTCCTCATTGAGGCTTGTAAGTATTGCATTATATATTGTGTACCTCATGGTTGAGTCCTCTTTGTGATGACGTGATGACTACTCACATGATGTTTTTTTAGAGATTTTAGGGTTACCTACTATGTATTGTTATATTCACCCCAACACGATCTCTACTTGCACATTTCATGGCTTATGTGGATTAAAATTCTTTTTATTATAGCCCTTTGAGTACCAGAAGCAGGGAGTGTCTGTTAATATTGTCATATAAATTTTTATTCTAGGTTTTTTTATTTGATAAAAGATCCGTTTTTAGGCAAATTGGTATAATTTTTTTAGTTTTTTTGATATTTTATTTTCCCCTATATAATTTCTAGTGATTTTTTTCATTAATGTTCAATATGTATTGTGAATGAATGATGGTATTAAATGTATTTTTTTCATTGATCATTTAATGGTTTTTTCAGATATGTGTGAGTGACTTTTTGTGTTTTTGTGTAGGTAACACATGCTTAGGGATACTATGTGTAAGATATTACGACTCAATGATGTTTTCTAGGACCACCCTATTGGAGTTGGGATTGTGGTGTCATAGTGAACCTACTGCCGACCAGGGAAGTCCTGGTGGGTCAAGTTATAACATTGTGGTATCAAATGATGTTTTTTTGTATTAGTCAAAGCCTTAATTATTTTCAAGCTATTAATATTTAATAAGAAACTATGAAAACAATATTATAGTTTTTTGAGTCAACTCTCAGGTCAAGGACTCCAATGTTGGACTAAAATATGAAATTTCCATTCATCAGTACTCTGAATCCCTTTATTGACTCTATAAATGTGGCCACTAGTTCTAGGGAAAAAATATTAGAACCTCCATCATAAACAAATAGGTTTTGGTTCCCATTTTCTTCTAGAGTCATCCCCCTAGATATACTCCATAACATTGGAATGTCTTGATTTTATTTTATAATTCCTATATTAATATATCCAACTATGATTCTACAACATTATCATGATGAATATACTCCATGTAAATATCCATCCTTATAGTGTAATGTACATTAGTTGGTACCTCCTTGGGGATTTTTATTAATTCTACCACCTACTGAGTAGTCTATTTCACTAGATATATCTACTTATTATTTTTAAAGGATGAGTAAAATTAATGGTTTTATAGGAAATAGACTCTGAGTTTTTGGGTCAAGATAGACACTATGGATACATAGGACTAGCTATAGGTTGTTACCTATGTTTTTAATCTTGAGAGGAAACCACCAGAATAGATGGTAGTACTAGTGGTGAGTCTTCCTCAGGACTCCATTGGGGACTAGTGGAATCTTGTGACTCATACACATGATGATATTTTCATCACTTTATCATAGTTATAGATTATATTAATTGAGTAGTTATAACCATATATTTTTATATGGTGAATATCTAAGAGCTTCTAGATCTTCAACAGGGAATCACTATAATGAAAGAGTATTTATCGCGGTTCACCACCAACTCTTTATTCATTATTGATGTTGTTTCAGATCTATTTTTCAGAATATTAGAACATGATACAAGGAATTTACTATTAAATAATTGATATAATGATATCTCTTATTACTCTTACCTATGTTAGGGTGATTTTTTTATTTAATTATTGATATATTTATGGGGAAGAACAATCTCGTATTTGGAACTAGTAGTTGCCACACGATTGATGAAATTTTGGCAGTTGGTAGTCACAATTAATAGAGGGATCATTTGATGTGACACACTTGGGGGTGTGATCACATGATAGAGGGTTTACAGTTCATGGGTCTCATGAATGTTCTATTCAGCTGAGAGAGAGGCCATGTTTCAATTGTGATTGATGGGTACATCTCCATCAAGATTCGATAACCCCATATGCAAGTAGTTGCGATATTTTAAATGGATTTATTATGAAATTTTTGGGTCAATATCCTGGAGGTCCTCATTGTAGAGGACATGGATGAGGATATAGGAACAAAACAGGATATGGAAGATGTTTTGTCTTATTTCCAACTCCACCCCAAGGTGTTTCATTACATGTTTAAGGAGAATATGGTCTGGTATGAGGAAAACACTGGCAGTGGAGGCCCGTAACCCATTGGATATCACAGAGATTATATATATATATATATATATATATATAATATATTCCTTTACTAATTTATCTATATTACTAATAGATACCAGTTTTACCCACACTTTTTCATTCCACTCTTCTACTTTGATACATATAAATTATAGTTAAACTCGTGTATAGGCCATTGTGTTTTAAGACTATGACTAGAGGAGATTTTGAAATCACAAGAAACTAATAATAGTGTTACATGACTCTTGGAGGAAATATTTCATGATTAGATATCTCTACATGTGTGATGAGTTATTATGATTCTACCTTAGTTCTATAAAGGATATACTTATTTCATGACCAGAATGAATCTTTATGGAATAGAATGTGGGGTTTCCACATTGATGGAATGAGGATTTCATTCATGGGAATTAAATAAATCTATGAAAAGATCAATGGTATCTGGAATATGAGTATATATTTGATTAGTTATGTGTTGGATAATATTGACATTAGGGAAGAGGATGTTATGGGCTATCACATTCATGTTGTGATGTTGGAGAATGAGGAATCATTTCCTAAGGATGTGTTTTGAATACCACCCTAGTTAGTGATAGAATAACTCTTTAACTTGTACCCATGTATTTCCCTAAAATTTACTCCAAAATATTTTATGGAACATGTAATTATTCCTGAGATTAATTTTTAATTTGGGGAAATATTGAGTAGGGTCCTTGCTAGACCAAGTATATCACCTTGGGAAGACCCGATTTAGTTATCCATAATGGTGGATAGTTTATTAATGTTATGTAAGGAGTAAAATCTCTAGAACCATATTATAATAATGATTTAGTATCCAATTATGAGTATTGATTAAAAATTTGAATAGTTCAGAGGGAAAAGACGGTTCTCATATATTGAACTAAGTCCAGGTTATCACTAACTCCAAGTATGAGTCCTTGATATAAGAAAGACTACATTTAAATGTTTCTATAGTCATTTTAATTACACAGAGATTATATTTTGCATGAATAACATCCCAATATAGTCTATCAGATGCATGAAAAGGATCCACCATCCATTCCTTGTATAGTTATTGTGGTCTCCATCTATGACATCTATATGTATTTGTTATCTGAGAAGGAGTAGCAATGGAGCCAAAAATGATTCTGATAGTGCTATCTTATGAGGAACACTATTGTGTGAAAGAGTAATTCATATTCTTTAGGTTTACTAGATACTATTTCTATTTTGTGAATGATTTATTTAGGATATTAGAACCCTTGACTATGTTGACATGAAAGGGTAGCCATTTCTTTGGATGAATAGGTTTCAGTCGTGTTTTTTTGGAGATTTAGAAGATGTTTTCGAGCACCCCCATCTTGAGACTAAATCTAGATGATATTGATTATAGATTTCTCTATGATGTTTATAGTTTCATAAAAAGATATATTGTAAGGTCATGATTAGTAGGGATTTATTCTGGGTATCATGAAATATACCCTCATGATAAAAACTACATGACCCAAGATATATATCTTGTAGTGGTGTTTTCTTCCAGAAGTTAAGGTGACACAACATTATGGGTGAGTAATTTATTGTCTATTAAAACCAAAATATTATAAATTATATCTTCCAATAGAATGACACTCACACTAGATAGGCCAGATGGCTATGTTTCATTATGATTGTGAATTCCAGATAATCATAACTTCTTGGAAGGGGAAATTTGGGGATGATTATCTCAACTGGATATCTAGTTCACAATTAATGAATAAGGGATAGAGTTGTTAAACTGGCCAATTTCATCCTATGTGGGAGAAATACGTATTATCATACAACTTTTTGATGGGTTTTAACATACGACTTCTAGAACAAGTTAAGTACATTCATCTTATAGATTCCATCTCTGAAACCATCCATATTCAAATATCTAATTAATGTGATTGTAATGTATTTTTTTAACGTGTGGAAAACTTATTCCATTTAATAGGATAAATTAGGGTACCAGAGACGTTGTGTGAGGAGATCGTATGTATGTACTATAAATACACCTAGTTAGTATATCCAAGTATGGAAGATATGAATTCAGACATTCGATGTAAGATTGTTTGGACTGGAATGAAGAATCTTGTAGTTTATTTTTTCTCTTGATTCATCTCCTATCAATATGTGGAGGATGATAACCATGTTCTATAGGACTAATTAAAATCCATGACTTTTCAAATTTAATGGTGGGTGATATATATATGTACCTCATTATGGGTGACACTAATATCGATATACGGTTAAATAAAATTAGTGTTGTTTTATTTTAACACAGCAGGTTGATTAACTTCCTAGATATGATAGGGAAAATATTAGTATAGATATTGGGATACCATTATGTTTAAAAGGTAGTTTAGCTTCACAATGTTCCACTAACTATTATTTTAGTCCATGATTCTCTCTTTAGGTTATGATTTTGGAGAGGATTATAGGATGCTTTTGGGACTCATTTTTTGTTTGAGCTTGTTTTTCCCCTCTAGGATGATATCCATAATGGGCGGACCATTCCATTTCAAGAGTACATTCTATGGTAATTAAATTTTTATTTCCCATAGTGAGGAGGATCACATACCCTTGAGAGTGTTGGAGTATAATTAAAACTATCACTACACTATCATTACCTCAAAATTCAAATCCTTGTATGGGAGACATTGTAGGTAATCAGGTTGATGGAAAAATATATGTCAGTTAGAATTCACGGGACATGGTATTGTGGTGGTGCTGATTGGGAATGTTTAGATAATCCAGAAGTTGATCAAGACTACCTAGAGTTATAAATTTCATATCCAGACTATATATAGAAGAATTTTGAGTTCTAAGGGAGACACAATGTGTTCTGAAATGTCTCTCCTTGTAATGTTCCACAATTTTCCATTCATTGATGTGGCGGAAAAATGTTTGTTATGAGGCCTCAAGCAATCCAACTTGTTTGTTAGAGCCTAAAAACTAGAATCATGGGTTTTAATACTATATTAGGGGGACTATACCCATTATTTGAAACTATCGTAGTAGAATAAAAATTATAATAGAACAAAAATTCTAGGTAAATATATTGAGGAAGAAAAATCAAAAACCAACTAAATAATACAGTAAATAATAAGGAATAATGTAATGTAATGTTCAAATGTAACAAAATTACGTGCTAAAAATATTCATTGAAAATTCTAATAGTATCAATAAAAGACTCGATTTCTTGAGTCCTAACATTGACATTGGTAACATATCCAACAACACCTCATCAGCAAACAATAAATAAATAAAAAGTTTCCTTTCCCTTATCCAAACCAACATCTATAAAATCTTGTCAGGTTTAAAACATGGAATGAATTGGTTTTTAGAAGAACACAGAAGGTCGACACCATCATGACTTTACTAAATTTTAATGATAAGAAGTGTATGCAATAACATGAGAATCCATTGTATTAATTAAGTCAACAATTAATAAAATATATTAACCTACATAAGATATGTGGTAGAATATCTCTAACACTGTCTTATAGCCATTCCAACTACAACCATATAACCAACATAAAATAACCTTATTCTATACCATGATAGAATATATCTGATAATTTCTTATAACCATGTGGAGAACAATTTTGTGACCATGGTATAGTCACAAAAATCTAGGTCCAAGTCCTATAACAATTATAGAATCTGGAATAACGCCCTATAAGCATTATAACATGGAATTTAGCAAAGACCACTCTATAATAATTACAACATTCTATAGGGACAATCCCTCTCATTATTTGCATTATATTATATAAGTGTGAAATTTCTAATTATGAATTTAAGATATAAACATTATATCATAGAACACAATCCATAAAACTCATCATGGATATCACAATATCATATCATAATTCCCATTGCATAATTATACAAATTATTAATATTTTTTCTTATACCACATGCAATTTAATTCAAAATTGATTAATAATTATATAAATAATAAATCACCCTAGGACTCATGTTATTGAAAATGTACCCTAATTTATTCTCTAATTCAATTATAATCATGGTTCACTCACCCCATGGGCAGTGATGGTGTTGTTAAAAAGTAATTTGAATACAAATGACATCAAATTATAATTAAATTTGTTTATCTATTTAGTATGTGTCCAAAACAAATTGGAGGAATCATAATATTTCATAAACTAGTATGTTATCAAACCATAGTGTTATGATTTAGACCCCCCTACATTTAACTGTAGAATCCATAATGTATTTGACATACAACGCACATGAGGAAGAAACTATAGCTACTCGCAAAGAGTTTGATATATCAAAACTTAATGAAATAAAAACAATCAATATAAATTGTCATATAAGTTCACTACGATGATTGTTGAAGAATGAGGATAAGTGAGAAACCAAATCAAAAAGGCTTACAAGGGATTTCGTGCAAAATTGGGACCTCCAAATGGGATATTGGAACCCCAATATTACTTTTATAATTACATAAGGTTGAGAAGAGGGGAGTTACAACAAAAAAATATAATTCATCCCCACAACATGTTTAAAATATTAATTCGAGAATTTACATGGTGTGTAATGTGATTACACTATATGTAAATGCTTTAAATGAAGATTTTTGAATAACCCATCACCTTGTATTTATATTATTAAAACATTCGAACAATTACCAGACGTCTAATCCCTTTACATTGATTTTAAATTTCCTGCAATATATATTTCAGCCCATTTTCATTTTAAAAAAATCATACCCCTTTTAAAGATTCTCAACTCCCCAATAACCCATGAATAACTTTGATCATTTATTCATGGACATCATTAATTCAAACTAGCATAATTTCCCAAAAATTTGGTTATTTTCCCCAATAAGGATCTATACATGGATACACTCTAGTCTTTATCATGTTTCTATACAACCCAATACTATATTAATTCAAATGATATACATTAATGGTCAGAACAAAACCAATTTAGATTATTAAAAATAATAATCAATGAGATACATACATGGAAAAAGACGGGATCTTATAACATCCCCCCTCCCCAACACCTTATAATAACCCATCCTTGAACTAATTCAAGCATCACTAAGAGATATTACAAATGAAGTCTCCCAACTGTGTTTTCATATTTTAATCTCCCTCTTAGTTCTCCTCCTAAAAACACCAATGATACCACTACACCATATCCAATAGTGTATTCCTACACCAACGATATTTCCCACTAAAATCTACAATCTCTGTCAAAAGATCCTCAATGGACATTTTAGTACAAAGATTTATGTCTACTACATGAATAACATGGGAATGGTCTGGAAGATAAATCTTTAGTTGTGACACATTAGACTCATTTTTAGTGGAACTAAAACTATGTGTATGTTCTAAAAAGTACACCACTACCCAACCATTTCCTCTATTTTAAACTGACTAAAAACTGCGAGCAATAGATTTTCCTATTATCTCCTAGGTTGTTTTCCTAACCTGCTTAATAATCAATGGAAACTATATTGTCCTACATTGAATTCTAGTGGTGTTCCCTAATTGTCAAGAAAATTTTTTCATACTCTTAGAAGTCACCAACCACTGTAGGATCATCTAAAACTGTTATGATGTCTTCTACATGAGACTAGGACCAACTAGTGATGAATCACCTTCCTCCATTCAAAAAATAGTAGAACATCATGTACTTACAAATAAATCATCAATTTATTCTATTTGGATTGATTCCTCAAGCTATGTTATATTAAATCTCCATGATTACCATATAATTCTATCGTGAACCACAGAAATCCAAAATACATGCTCATAACAAAATCCTCGAAAACCTAAATAGTCTGCTTAGATTAACCATCAGTCTTGGGATGATAGGTTATTCCTAAATAATCTTTTATTCCTATGGATTTCTGAAGACATTTCCAAATACATGATGTGAAATGGGGCTATCATTCGGAAATAGTACTCCTTTGAACATCATACAATTGAACCACCTTACACTCATAAAGAATACACATATCATCAACTATAATGGTTTCCCTAATATATTGTAAATGGGATTCCTTAGTTATCCAAACAAAAAAACCATTATAATTCATTCTTATTGGTCATACTATGTAGTCACATAAAAAAATCCATCATCTAATCATCAGATTTCAACATGAAGATGGGTAAATGCATCAAAATCCCATCTGTACTCTAATGCTCAACTTTCACCTATAGTAAAGTGAAGCATCTAGAGATGATTTTCCCACCTATTTATTTATTCTTAACCACCTGTAATATTTATAGAGATCATGATACATATTTTTTAACACACAATGCACCACCCATAGAAAATAATGAAACTCCCTCATCACCTTCTCATGGATGCTCATGGGAACCGATACTCGACCACAAAAAGAATAGAATTTCTAGTTCCTAGAGATCATATATAAGGAATAACACCAAATATATATTTTTCCTCTTATAACTAAGACCATTTGATCAGATAATATCTATCCCTCAATCCAGTAAAAAATAATCGTATAAAATATTAAAAAGGTATAACTACAGGCCCTTAATATTCCTGAACATCTAGATACATGTCGTCCATGAGAGCCATTATTCGCCACTCATTAAAAGACACCAGTAGATTCTTCTTATATGAATTTCAAATTAATGTGTTAGAAAAAACATTTCCCATTCCTAGTATATAATATTATTCATTGTCAAAAGACTACATATACTCGACCCACATCTTATGCCTAAGGCTCTAGTCTCACATAGAAAACACATACATTAGGCTATTATGATCTATGTAGACCACAAACCTCTCACCCAAGAGATAATGTCTCGAAACTCCCTGGGAAAGTAAAACTAATTATACCCCTAAATCAACAATGGAGTAATTTCACTCATGATCTATCATGCTCCATGATATTTGGGCCACCACTCGATCCTCCAGCTTCAATACAATTTTTAGTACATCATTGGATTATTCATAGTAAGCTGTGTATTCATTACATGGAAAAGGTAATGTGAGGATTGTTTTTTGGTCATTATGCCTTTCATCTAAAAAAATATCTATTACTTGAATCATACCAAAAATACTACACTCCATTCATTGTGAGCCCATTCATTGGTGATTCAAAAATGAAGACATTTTAAAATAAAATGATAGTAATACTTTGTTAATATCCAAAAGCTATTAATCTCAATGAAATTCATATTATTATCCCATTATATAATGGCTTCAACCTATAATGGTTCCACTGACACTCTGGTGTGTATTATTACATGGCCTAAAATGTTGACTTCATTAATCCATAAACTATATATTGTTATCTTGGCAGAAATTCATTGATCTCTCTTTGTGCTTAAAAGGATTTGAGGTTTCTTAGCATGATCATCTGCTAACTATAAGTACACTAAGTTATCATTGGCTAAAACCATAAAAACTAATCTCAAATGGATGGAAGAACATGTTCATTAATTCCATGGACATAATATAGTAATTATTCAACCCAAATATCATCACTATGAATTAATACGAGCATCACCTATTCCTAATTGTTTTTTGATGTATGTAAAAAAGCAACACCTCTAAGACATGATACCCTAATATCAATTAAATCATAAAGAATATCTTATCCCATCAAAACTGATAAAAAAAGGTCATTATTTTATTGAAGATGACACTATTTCATGATCTTTAACTTTTTCTGCCTTCAATATTCTCGAAAAAAACAAGAATCCAGTGGCCTTTTTGGAGAAGAGAACTGGAGAACCCCATGGATATTTATTAGTCTCTATGAGGTATTTAGATTACATTTCATACAATTTAACATATATCTCTTGAATCACTACAGGTTCTAGTTAATAAGGTATAGTATAAATTAATTACCCTCTTTCACCAACTCTTTTGCTATCTCGATCTCTCACTCAGGCGATAGGATATTGAACTCATTGGAGAAACATCCCAAAAAAGGTATTATACTCTAGAAAAATAATCCTACTAAATTCTAAAATATCTAGAGAAATTATTGTTATATAATTCAATATAAAATTAAATATGCACATAATTGGTCTCGCATGACCAACATGAAGATTCCACTCACCTCGATGAGAATTGATACCTTCTTCTGAAAGTTTGAATGTAAATATCATCATGTAACATTCGATATGATCTGTGTTAAGAAATAACAAATCTATATCAATAATGAATTAGAAGAAAGATATATACAACATAAATGGTTTCTATAGGAAATGGAATCCACCAATATCTAAATAACACACCTTACAACATTTGATATTCTCTTAATACACTCCCAATAAAGTGTAAATGGTTAAAAAACCATTTAATATATCAATATTTAAGCCCCAACCATTTTTAAAAAGAGATGAGATGAAGTAGTTTGATTCTAAGATATTAAGCAACAAACAATCTAAGGTAGATTATATAAGAATCATTCCTATAATGCTAGACATTCATGCATCCACATTAGCCATAGTAGTCTGCAAAATGTGCTACTAACTTATCCAACATCCCTAGAATTAATCTTAATACCCTCGGATATATCCATTGCATGCTACTATTTCTCATTAACTGGTGTACCACATACCCTATATCATTATTAACATCCTTAATATGTCCATCTATAGGCCATCTATGAGGCAGATAAACCCATTCTGAAATCTGATGCCTTTCCTTTTCCTCTTCCACTAGTCTGTTGTGGAATGTTCACACGAATTCTCTTAAGTTGACCCATTATTCCACATATACAACACTAAAATTTAGGGTAAGGGATCTTTGGGTTCTTGTGGCCATACTCGCCAGACTAATATCATTTCAATTGAAAAATAACATAAGATTATTATCCACCACACTGACTACTCCACCAACTCCAAATTTTGTGGAAACTAATATAATATTGCTTCATACAACATTATGAAGATCTCATAGTTTTCCTAGTGAAAACATCCTGGCCACTTATTAGTACAACTCTTAAATTCCCTTCCATGATGGGTGACCAATTCATCACATATTATAAAATTTTTAATAGGAAATAATTTACTTCTGACCTAATATCATAACAAAGGCCTTCCAAGAAACCCCTCTCCCTAGATATCACAAAAGCTGAAAAAGATGGCACGATGCACTGCAGGTTGAGAAAACCTTTAGACATTTCCAGTACTAAAAAAACTTCTTTCATTATATAAATGACATCATGAAATTTTAAATCCCTCAATGACTTATAATTGAAATAGAGAATGATCTTTATCATTAAGTCCATATAATATATATCATACTGATACCTAGTATCCTCTAGAAAATCCCACCAAATTAGTTGACGTCCAAAATGAATATACGTGTAAACCATCAACCTCCTATCCGTGGGTTTGTCTAGATGATTGAAGATCTTCAGGACTGAATCAATCTATAACAATTCTTCCTAAGGTCCTAGTTCCCATTTCAACATAGGAAGATGAAACATCTAAAACATTCCTATCATCTAAGATATTGTAGGGATTATACGAACAATTTATCTATCCTTTGATTAAATGACCAATAGGAAGTTGTCCTGAAGATGAAGATCTGTCTTCTCCTCAGGAAATAAAGGAAGATCCAATTAAACTATGTTAAGAGTGGGTTAATTTCCACTCTCCCAGTACTTGAGATGAAGATGAATAAGAGGAATTTTCTATATGAGACAAAAGAACACCATAAGAAATTGGATAGGAACAATGTCAACCCAACATGTGATTGAAATAGAGAACCACTAACTATTTCTCCCCCTAAATGTAGATTATAATTATTTTAGAATGACAGAAATCCCATTTCATTAATCTATTGAAACATACATTCCATGTTTCAATGCAAAATGAATGTATATATTATATTCAAAAATAGATATCTCACTATCATAATAAATTCATGTCAATATTTCCCTATGTGCCTATCATGAGGCATGTTACGGTATCTCACACTATACTAGGAAAAGTTTAAAAATATCAATAGATAATAAGATCATAAAATAAAATTCTCACACAACATCTAAATCACCCATGGTGATATAACATCAACTGTAAAATGTCTAAAAACACAAACAACAATGTATCCCTTATACACATGGATTTTCCCCCGTACCTTGGTCTGATAACCCCTTGAAAAAGCTCAGTACCAAGTCATGACATGTCCTAGTCTCTCTTTTACCATTCCCAAATATTAATGATGAAGTACATTAATTTTTATCTATTTAATCCACTTTTTAACATCCCCAAAAAATGGAACTCTTTCAAACGGGTATAAAGGGTTACTTATGAGACCTCAAGCGCACATACCATATACAAGAGGTAACCAATTAATAAGAGAATGAATAGTATAATGGGGAGACTATACCCTTGGAATAAAAAATCATATAAAAATAAAGAAGTACTAATAGAAAAAAATGAAAACACATAGAGGAAGACAAAAGGAGACAAAAACTAATTAGGACAACAAATAATACGGAATAATTTATTGATGTGCTATAATGTAACTAAATATCAATCTAGAAAATTATTAGAAAAATACTATAATACTAAAAAAAATACTCAATTTCTTTGGTCATGATCTCATGTGAGTCTAGTCTCCAACTCTAGTCCATACAAAAAAAAATACATCAACATCATGTTCATTTTTTCCTTATCCAAATATGCATCCATGAAATCTTCTTGGTACAAAGGTGGCCAAAATAGTGTGTGAGTATAACTCAATATGATGAAATCATCAATTTTTATATAAACTATCTTGATAAGAATTATATGCAATAAAGTGATAAAATTTTGTATCAATTAATTCAAAATTAAATAAAAAAACAACTACAAGCTTCGGCTCTGTCTCAGAATATCATTGAGCATGTATTATGACCATTTTAACAACAATAATATAACAAAGGTAAAATATCATGCTTCATTCCCATGTAGGAATATATCTTAGGATGTCTTATGAACATGACATCCACAACTATATAACCATGTTATAGTCATAACAATCCTCTTCAATGCCCAATAACCATTACATAATTTGGGAATAATCCCAATAAGAATTACATTATGGAATTGTGCATATCCAATTCTCAATAGGTATTACATCATGGACTAGACCAAGGAAACTCAATATCATTATTAAATAATATAAGAGTGAAAATTCTTTAGTTGATCCTAATATATAATCATTACAACAACGAACACAAGCATTTTACACATCTTGGATATCGTAATATGAAATCACAATTCATAATGGTTAATTATGTGAATTGCCATTCTTCTTAATTATTCCCCATTAAATTTAATTCAAAATTCATTAACAACTACATGAATAATATATAAGCCGTAATTTAGGTATTTTATATCATGAAATCACCATAGGTAGCATGTCATGCTAAACTAACCAGAAGTCATTTTCCAATTAAATTATAACCATGATGATCTCACCCAATATGAATTAATGTGAAATTTAAAACGATATTTGAAACCAAATGACGTCATTGAATAATTAATTTTTTTTATTTAAATGATTTTTATGCATGAAACATTGTTTTAATCAAACTATGTCCTAAAATTGGAAATTTTCAAACCATAGGTTAGAGATTTAGACCCTCTACCTTTAACTCTACAACCAACAACGCTTCTAATGACCAACGTCCAAAAAGAATATGGTACATATGGTTGAAAAGAGGATCCTAGATTAAAAATGATCATGATAGAAACAAAAACATGGTCAAACTATTTAATATCAACGGTTAAATAATATGAAAGATAACAAAAAAGGAAAACCAAAATGAATTATTTGGGATATCTCACAAAATTTGGATGTATAAAAGGGAAGATGGCACACAAAAATCAATCGGAGCAATCCCTAGGGTTTAGAATAGAATAGTTGGAAAATTATCATTGATAATTCATCCACAAAACATTTTTACAATAATAGTTCATTAATTTAAACTAAGTGTAATGTGATTACATTTCATGTAAATTTTCTTAATGGAATTCACTGAAATAACCCATCATCGTGGATTTATTTTATTAAAACCCTAAAACAATTATAGGATATATAATCCCTTTACACATCATGTAAATGTTTAGTTTATTTTCTACCCATCTTCATTTTAAAAAAACTAGCCCTCTTTTAATGTTTCTCAGCTCACTAAGAACCTATGAAACTCTAAACTTATTTATTACCAGAATCCATTAATTAAAAAATACAAACGTCCCTAATTTTTTGGTCATTTTCTCCAAAAAAATTAACAACTTTTTATAATCTCATGTCCTTCTCAAGACTCCATGCAACCCATAACTATGTTTGTTCAAGTGATTTAAATTCATGAGTAAAACTAAACTGAATGAGAAGAATAAGTAAAAACTCAAAGGCAGATCTTCTTGAAAAAATATAGGATTTTACAAACATTGTAATGTATTAAATATTTTTTTGATATATAATGCTATCTATGTGATTTATTATACAATTATAGATATCATGTGGGGTTTTTAGGTGAGTTATAACTTGTGTCTTACACTATATATTGAACGTGTAAATAATGTCTTCCATGTGTCTCAATATAGGCAGATTGTGCATGACCCAAAACATGAAATCACCTTTTAATAGTTGGATATCATGGATGGAGATACCATTGTGGAGTATATGGTAGATAACATGGATTAATTAGTGAACATCCTCTATGGGTATACTGTTTCTATGGTGTGTGTCTGATTGTAGTATGGTAATATGTTGGAGAAAACCTAGGAGTAGGATAACTATATGTGATATCACTGCCATCAATTTTGTGAGCAAAAAAATTTCTTTTAAATATTAATGTCTTTTTTAAAGGGATAATGTAACATCTTGGTTTTTTACTTATTCTATTGTACTTGTTATAGATGAAAATGTTATTCATCAACTATACTAAAATGATATTTATATTAAAATGTTCTTCATTTAATTTTCCTATCAAGAAATCAATGGTATCTTAAACCATCACAAAATTATAATATTTTATGATTAACTATCTCATGAAAATGTTCTCTAATACAATCTATGAATATATTTGTCTTATATTTTTCTTTTATTTTCCATGATTTCCTATATGTAAACCTACTATGTTTTTTTTCAATAGTCATTTATTAATTTCTTTCTATCCTATCATCTATAATTTCTATAAATATTTATTATGATTTGGGATTTAAATTTAGGTTTTTTGAAAATCCAACACCTATTTACTGGACCTGAGATAAATATTATGTGGATGAAATTTCAAAAATGGGGGTGCAATGTAATATCCCAATATTATTAAAAACAATGACTATATTTTATATGTTACATCATATGTGTCATCCAGATATAATTAAATAGAACAAATATCCTATTTAAATGTATTCCTCCATGTTAAACCATTAAGTGTTATCTAAATAGACCATTATGCTCTCTTTTCTCTCTAATCAATTTGTTGTTCTATTAATATTGTTTATGATGTCAGATTTATAAAAAGTTATTTTATAAATCCAACCATTGGTTACCGATCCCATGATCATGATTACGGGGAATAAATTATCAAAATGTTTGTATAATTTAATATCCCAATGTTTTTAAATTGAAATACTATCTTTGATAGCATACAATATATCCATGAATGAGAATAAATGAAAAAATAAAAATTATTATTATAATGTGACTATTATAACTTAGTCATTAAATTAGTGGAATTGAATAATTTTTACCACATAATGAGATATATAATGATTCTAATATTCTATAATATATTAAATAATTCTTATTAAATAAGAAATATATTTTTAGCAAAGTAAATTATTACTTGAAAAATAATTATTTTCCTCAAAAAAAATTTCTTATTTTTATGGGTTATTATAATAATTAATTTATGAAAATATTATAATATTTATTTCCCATAAAGAAATTAATTTATTAATTCATCATGTCCAAATTTTTAGGCAGTGTTTTTTTTAAAATTTTCAAAAAATAATTTTTTTTCAATGTAAAAGATAAAAGTATCGATTTTTATTGAAAACAATATTTTTATTTCAAACATTTGAGAAGTTACATTTTATTTAATAGTGTTTTAAAAGAAAAATTTATTCTAGTATATTCTGAAATGATAAATTAGGTTCAATTTTTTAATTTAATTTTTTATAAAATCATTTTCATAAATAGATGTACATTATTAATGAAAAATGTAGATTTTTGACAAAAAAAGGTTTTCATTATGTCTTGCACGACATTTTAAAATTAAATTTTATAACTTATATAATTTAATTTTCATAAAAAAGTATTATTATTTATAAGTCCAAATTTATCCTAATATGAGTTTCTTTTACATTTTTCTGAAGAAATATTGTTTTTGGGGATTGGTAAAATATATTTTTTATTAATTACATTATATTTATTATATCAGATAATGTATACATAACGTAATTTTATTTGAAAATTATTGTATGAATATGTTTTACAAAATAATATAAATTTAATTCAAAAAAATTTAAATAATATATACTATAATTTTTTCCCCAGTATATATGTAAATCATTTTCGGTGGTACTGTACTTATTATGCAACACTCAAAAGTAAAAATTCATTAACCAAAAATAAAGAATTTAATGATATAAAACCTTGATAGAAATTTATATTAAATATTAAATATTTTTTAATTTTTAATTTTTAGATTAGAATTTTAGGGTTTTATGACTATTCTATTATCCAAATCAGTGGTCATTATTTGTGAAAAGCCTTCAAGGTCAAAATAACTAATCAAATGTGTTTCCATGATATTGATTTCATCTAAAATAAATATTAAATTAATATAAATAGAATTTTTTTATGATTAACTTATTTTCATGATAAAAATTTCGTTATGACATTTTATGGAAACTTTGATAAGATTGTAACCTTAACAGTATTTAATTTAATAAACAGTGAAAAATTCAAAACTATGGTTTTTATGAAATGTTATGTTTTTAAAATGGTATTATAAAAAGGATATATTAATCTATAAATATTATTGTTAATTTTAATCTATTTATCTTCATTATGGAAATATTTTGACAAAATAAGTAATTATCCTAAATGATTGCACACGACTGCTGTAATAATGGTTTAATTAATTGAAAATAATTGAAATAATGATAAAAATACAAAAATAAACATATTATTATATACATATTGTAATAAATGAATTTTATATATTAAATTTTAAATCTTGGGATATAATAAAATATTCAATTTTAATTATAAGTGTTATCTTGATATTATTAAAGTTTATATAATGAATAGTTCTTATTGTTGACTTTATAGATATTTTATAGTAAACAATATTTTATTGAATGATATAACAATCATTAAATTATGAAATTATCTGATGTAGTTAATATAAGGATTGAAATATCACCCATATTATATTTATAAAAAATGTCTCATTTTATATATACTATATTAACGCTAAATGTTTAAAATTCCATATTGGAGTAGAAAGAGTTAAGGGGTTAAATGAAAAAAAATAAGGGTAAATTATTAACAAAAACTATTTTTTTGTAAGGGTATTTAGACACATATTTATCATACCAATGAAATTAATATTTTTGGATTAATTTTTTATTAAATGTAAATTTATTTTTAATTATTATTTTGGGAAATTCCCAGAGTTGACCATCCCTTATAGTATAAACAAGTGCCTCATTGTTCTATTTAATTAAAATTCAAAACCCATTTGGTTCAAAAGATTCTTACTCCAATACCTTCATAAATTCCTCTCCATAATCTAGATGTCTCTTTGAAAGGTAGAACACCAACTGTATTTTTGTTAATGTGTTAAGAAAATGAGTTTTTCTTGATAATAGGTAGATAAATAACGTATGAGATGATTCAACCTCAAGTAAAGGGACATTATGTATACAATTTTTTTAAATTATTTTCGTTATTATATTTTACAAAAATTATAAATAAATTATTTTTTAAACTTATATTGCATTATCCAATGTTTTATCCTGAATAACTCATTTATTTTCAAGAAGAAAAATTTTCTATAATACATGAGTTTTTGAAATAAATTATTTTACTTTGTATGCATGCAATATCAATTTTAAATATATTATTTTACTAAAATATTGTTTTTGTTTTGAGAACATTAATATTTTTCTATTATGATATGGTTCAGGGGAATTGTATATATATAATGGGGGTTCTATTATAAACCAAGTAATTTTTTTCTTTGATATTCTTCCAATTCAATTGGTATGTTTGATGTTGTCAATTCTGGTTATTCTAAGTGTAAATGTTGTGGTTACACCAAGTGTAATCATTATGGTTATATCAGGTGTAACCATTATCATTAATTCATGGTATTCACGTGGGTTAAAACATAACTGAGTGTTATAAGAAAATGATTCCTCTCTTTATATATATGATTTATTTATGCATGTTATTTTTTTGTAGGCATATCATGATTTCACAATGTTATTTATAAATTTTATGTTCAAAAGAATGTATATGATACTTTTAATTTTTAAAAGTATAACTTTGTGAAAAAAATCATCATTTTGTCCTTATTTTATAAAAATAATTATGATTTTTACACTTTTATATTTCTTATGTAATTTTTTTTGGAATGATTTCGGGGAAAACTGATATTTTGAGTGTAAGAAAATGTTTGCTTCACAAGAAAATATCATTTTGAAAAATGATGTTTTTTATAAGTACTAATGGACTAATGGTGTATTTTATTATTTTATGTACCTTAGTAACATTGTTATTCACATACCACGTTTTTAATATGTATTACATTTGTTTTATGGTTGATTATAGATATTGTATAGGTCAACAAAAATATTTTGATGCTTTATCATGAAAATTAGCCATGTTTTATTTAGAAAAATTCTACTTAGTATAAAAATTTATACTTATTAAAAGATACACATTTTTATGTAAGGGTTTCTTATTTAATATTTTTTAAAAAATTATATATAACTATAAATTAAAAATATACTCATATTTGTAATAATGTGAAATCTAGTACATAAATAGTACAATAAGTAATTTTCAAGGAGGATCCCTTACATTTGGTATTAGAGGAGGGTTCACACAGCTTTATTGATTGTTATGCCATCATAAGAAGTTATCTAATGACTGATGGATACCATAATAATAATATAATTTATGGTTGATCATAATTTAAATGTCATAGAATCCCATTTTTATGTGTTATGTTTTTAAATTCTAATGTGAATAATGATATTTTTTCACACTTTTATTTTTAAGAAATGGTTGGTTATTAACATTCGTGTTGAAAAATGAAAGGTATGAGATGAACTATGTGGTTAAGAAGTTTCATTAATATTGAATATATTAAGTTTGTTTTTCAATATGTTCCTCCAGTTTTGGTTAATTTATAATAATTATTTTAATATAGTTTTTTAAAATGAAATTCTTGTAGGTTATGATACATACCTATTGAATATAGAAAAATAATGAGGATATAACCAAAAAACGGAAGAGCGAAAGGGTTCATCATTTACAACTCTCACACATGATGTCCTAGTCAGTATAACTTTTTCTTTTATTTAAACTATCTAATAAATAAAAGTTAATTTCATTTTGAGAAGATATGTTTTTTTTATATTGATAACCATTGGAATGAATATTTATTTGGTGGTAAATTTATCTATATTATTTTGGTTCACATTCATTATTTTGGTTACCCTGTAATATTCTTTTAAGCATTGTACTGTTGGTTTTTTATTTGTGTAATTAAGGTTGAATAATCATTTTGATGCATATTTTATTTTATTATGTATTTATGATGATTTTGGTGGCTTATAAAAATGTTTACATTATCAAGAAGACTATGTGATCATGGAAATTACATTTTGGTATGAAAAATTATTGTGATTGACTATTTTTGGAGAAAAAAGTTAAATTTTATCATTGAGGGATATGTGACCATATACATCTGATTTATTGGATTTAATATATGTGTCCAATATTTTTAAAATATTTTAATGAAATATATTTGTAGAATTTTCGATGTTTAACTAATATTATTATTATTAAGTTATTGAGATTAAATTAGTTTTTCTTAGTACTAATATTTATACGTTTTGGAAACTTATAGTTTCCACTACTATCCATTTTGTCTTTGGTTAATACCTCATGACTTGATGAATATTTCTTATCATTTTCTAGATTTTCATGATCGATATAAGTTGATTCAAGTTATTTAGTGATGAAAAATTCATCATGAATACACATAGTTTAGAGAAAAATATGAGTTTTTGGTGTAAGATGATTAGAGGATGAAATCATATTTATTTAGTAAGTAATTTTCCTATGTTTTTGGTATATAAGAAATAAAATTTCTTGAATCGAGAAAAATGATCATTATATTAAAATTTCATTTGATTACTTTTGTTATTGAGAATCTAATTTCCTTTAAACCAATCAATGATTTATGGTCATTTGTTGGTAAAAATTCCTAGGAACATGTTATTTATCACTCTATAAGAGTATTTGAGAGTTAGTTTTATCTTCTATTTCAGTGTTTTTAAATATCAAAACCTAGAATGTGTTATATTAGGTGACCTTCGTATGTTTCTTTCTCACTTATCACGTTGATTTTTTATTAAACCATTTTACAATGTAGGAGTTTAGTAATTTTATTTTTAAAATTAAAACTATGGTCACCAAGTCATTATTCAAAATTATAGGGCAGAAATTTCTAAGAGTGGGGATGAAACATCCAAATATTTGTTAATATAAATAATATGTTCTATATCAAAAAATATTCTCTAAATTAATCATAAATGAAAAACTAAATATTGATTCTTATATGTGATAATTATAACATATACTTTAAATTAGTGAAAAGGAATAGTATTAAAAATATTAAAAAAATATAACAGTACTTATATTTTATAATTTATTAATTAATTTTTTTAAATAAGTTTTTGTCTATAGTAATTACATTTCATTATTCATAAATATTTTTTTTCATCATTGTTGATTTTTTTGGTAATTGTCATAAATAATTATTTAAAAATTTGAGAAAATTTATTTTAAAATATGAATTTTATTATTTAAATGATATTTTATAAATTATGTTATGAAAAAGTTTTTATTATTTTTTATCTAAAATGGAATTAACCTTGAATTAGAAACATAAGTACAAATATATTTATATTTATTAAAGAAATTAAATTCAGTAAAATATAATATATTTTCGGATCAATCAATCCCAATTTATCCAATGATGATTTATTTTTAAAAAAATTAAGAAAAATTTTTAGAGACTTGTAAAAAAATAGTATTTTATGAAAAACATAAATTTTATGATATCTTCAAGATGTAAAAATATATAAAAATATTATGAAAATTATGAAATGAATCATTAATAATAAAATATTATAGAAATTAATATACAAATTTGAAAGAAATATTATTATTTATTCAATATTATATTTGAATTTTTGTTTTTTCATTGATGCAAAAATTGTACATCACTGGAAAAGTAATATTTGGTATTCTAAAAATCATAATTGTGATGAGATAAGTCCTTGATTGAATTTTATTTTAAATATTAAGATTTATTTATTATTTTTATGTTTAAATAATATTTTTAGTGTCATATAACACGGATATTATCCAATTGTGTGTATAATGTTTCCCCAAGGCCAGTAAATTAAAAATAAAACATTATATTACTATTCATTATATAGATGTCTGTTAAAAATATTTATTTTATATAATTGGTTATTATGATTATAATTAACTTATATTAGTTATATAAAATTAATTATGACTGTTCATAAAATTTTTAATAAAATAAGAACCTTAAGAGTATTTTCTTTATAGAAAAGACAAAAATATGGCACTCCTCCTTTTAATAGGTGTTTTATTTTATTATTTATTTTATATAATGAATTTTTTCGACTATAAGTTCAATTTTTGAATATAAAAAATTTATCTTCACTATAGTATTTTTTTTTAATTTTTAGTAAATTATGTATTACCCAAAATGAATGCACAAGGATGGTGCATTGATTTTTTAATTAATGAAAAAATATCATTTAAATGATTCTAATAATGTAAAAAATAAATATATTTTGGTATATTTTATGTAATATATGAATTTATGTGTTACATTTACATCTTAAGAATATAATAAATTATTTTTTTCTAAATTATAATTTATATATATATATATTAATAATGTCAAAGTAAAGAATAGTTCTTTAAATCACATTATGTATATTTTAGGTTAAAAATTATTTTTTTGATGATAAAAAATTCTTGAATATATAAAATACCGAAAAGTTAACATGTTAATGTCATAAATTTCAACCACTGTCCATTTATGTATCTTTTTTCATTTTCTAGTTTCAATATTATGCCAAAAAACTCATTTTTTCATTATAAGAGTTACATAGGTTAACTAATGAAATAAATACAAAAGGATAAAGGTATAAATTTATTACAAACATATATTATTATATTTAGATATGTTTATTTTAGCCACTAATCAACCTGCCATTGATATTAATAATTTTTTATCCACATTGTATCAAATATTATTTTATACTAAATTATTATAATTTTGAAATTCCAATAGTTCCCCTCTCATTCTTAGTAAAGAGAATGTATTCTTCTCTTTTTATTACACTTCAAAACCCATTTGATTCATAAAATCCCAACCCCAATACATTTTTATAATTCCCCCCATCATTATAGAGGTATTTATTTTGTCAAAAGACTGACCTTATTGGTCTTATGATTTTATGAAAATGGTAATTCCCTAATAAGATGTAGTTGAAGAACATACGTGATAAGTCAAACTCAACCTGAGGTACCTTTTAGAAAACCTATTATTGAAGACCCTATTTAATATCTTGTAACAAAATGTCTAAATTATCCTCTAATTATATAGTATGAATATATTTTCCTTCCAACATGACTACTCATTTCTTGGAAGCTTTCTATACATGTAAAGATGGTTATGTTCAAAAAAGCTATGTTCCCTTGTATGTGTTTCTTTTTAAATATGTTGTTCTACTCATCAGATGTAATTTTGATGCAAGAAATAATTTTTTCTGACTATTTATTGATTCATTTATATTTTTTATGATGGTGGTTGGTTCTATTATAATCTAATGATTGTTGGGTTCGTGATATCCCTCCAATGGTTAGTCCAATTATACCTACAAGGGTTGGGTTAAGTATAACTATAGGGGTTATTTCACGATATCTATTGGGTTTATTAAATAATTAACTATGATAATATGATTATTAAAAATGTATCGCATATTATTTATTTATGATTAATATGTTTTTATAGAATCATCTTGGTTTCAGAATGTATATAGTCAATTTCAGTTTTAAAAGAATGCATATGTTACATTTAAGGGTGAAATGTATAACTTTGTGGGAAGGTTTTCATGATTTTTTCATGTCTCTTGAAAGACCATTTTATTTTCTTTTTGCATTTAATATTTCTTAAGGAATGTGTTATTAGATGTTTTGGGAAGAAACTGTGATTTCTTATGTATTATAATGTTTTCGTTGTTCACAATGTTTGTTTTCAAAATTTTAAATTTTCTTATAGAATTATTTTTTCGTTATTTCATTTATTTCTATTACTAATAATTCAATTAACATACCGTGTTTTAAAAAAAATATTGTTTAAGGATTATATAGAACTTGGATTAATTTAAGAATAATATTGTGATTATTTATCATTATTTGAAACAATTTATTATTTTAGAATGGATTTGTTTGGATTGAAAATAGGTACTGAGTATAATTATCCACTTGTACTGTTACGGTTTTATTGTGGAACAGTTCTTCTAAATTCCCTATTCCTATAAACTATTTGATCCATGGGATGGTAATAATGTGATGTATATTTAAAAAACAGTAGTATTTAAAGGCAAAAATGTATTCCTTGCTGTTGGCATCAAAATGGTGTTTGGTAAACATATTAGAATGGGATAATCTCATAATATCTTATCTTAAGAATAATGGATTCCATTATAGGTGTATAATTTTTTGGGTTATCATCAGTTCATTTTTGTTGAATCCATTTCTAAGGTGTCAGTTTGTTTTATTATTAGGGCACTATTGTTCTTTCTAGAAGAATTTTTTAGAGGCAATTATTGGTTGTCATATTTAAATGAAAACTGAATGATATAAGATAAATATTTAAGATAAAACATTAATTCAATATTGAATATTTTAATGTTATATTTGATTATGTCTCTCACATTTTTTGGAATGCGATAATAAGTACTTTAATATAGTATTATGAAATGGAAACATCATTTTTCTACAAAAAAACCAACACATTTTGGAAAGTTCACAATGTTGAAACCGATAACTGAAGGATGACTAGGGCGAAACACCTACAAGTAGTATTTTTTATGTATTTGTTAGTATATGTTTTTTTATTCATTTAAACAATCTGAAATATAACGGATAAGTTAATTTTTGGAAAATTTGTTGAATTATATTGGTTACCATGGTTTTGGAAATTGAATTTGGTGATTAAGTGATCTCTATTATTTTAGAAGATTTTAATTTTTTGGAACCCTATATGAGAAAGGTAAATATATTACTATGGGATTTATTTTGAGGAATAAAGTTTGAATATTTTTTTAGGGTAATTGAATTTATTATATCTTTATGGTGATTCACATGATTTATAGAAATGATTGGCATATCATAAATATTTTTTAATTTGGGAAATTATATTTTGTTATTATAATTTAATAGTGGCTGGTGAAATTTTTGAGATGGATTTAAAAAGTCATCTACAAAGACTGTTTGATATAATTCTTATGAGTTTTTGATTTTATAAATTGACTATATATTTTTTGATCAATTGAATGGTTACATATTTTTTTAATGATCTTTGTCGTTATTATGGTCATATTATAATATTTTTGTTATTAAATTAGTTTTCCTTAACCTGATGGTTTACACATTTTTGGGAATTATTTTATATTGAACAATACCTTTTGAATTTTTTTAACATTTAGATATAATAGGAATATATTGTTATCTTTTTTTGTGTATATTTTCATTTATATATGTGGATTACGGTGATTCAAGAAATAAAAAATTCATCCGAATTTCTCATCATTATGTGAAGAATATGAAATTTTGGAGGACAGGGATTAAAAGATGAAATTATAAGTTTCTAAAAATTTAATTGACCTATATTAATGGAATATATTGATATTAAATTTCTCATCTCTATGAAAATTTTCTTGAAATTAAATCATTATTTGATTAATTTTTAACCGATAATTAAATACTCTATTAAACCATTACAGATTTAGGATTTTGGGAGGGTTAACATTCTTAGGACAATGTCCTCTATCATTCTCAATAAATAATTAAGAGTTATTTCTCTCTAAAATTCCAATGGTTTTTAATATAATAACATATTATCTATTATTTCATGTGAACATTATTCATTATTTTATATTTTTCATGTGGAATTTTTGTTAATCCATTTTACGATGTGGAATTTCAATAAAGGTATTTTGAAATGTGAAAACATAGTTAATTAGACCATTTTCAAAATTGTGCGGACGAAATTCAAAAATTGGTGAGGAATGTAATATACTCATATTTTTATAATTAAACACTATGTTTGCTAGTGTACAAGATTTGCCACAACGAGCTTAAATAAATAACTAAATATTATAATTTTAATGAATATTGTGACCATATATAAAATCAGTCAAAATGAATAGTATTAACCACATTATGAAATATATAATTTTCATATTAATTTATAATTTATTAACTAAATATTTTTAAATATATATATATATTTTTTTAAGTCATGTTATTTTTCAAAAAAATATATTTAGTATAATTTTTTATTATTTTTTAAGGGGTGATTTTTATAATTAAATTATTGGAATTAAAAACAAATATTTTTTTAAATTAATATTTTTTTTAAATTAATATTATCAAAATTACCTTATAATGATTTTTTTTGAGATTTTATGAAAATATTTATTTTTCAAGGAATTATAAAAAATATTGATTTTTATAGAAAACTATATTTCTGTTTTACATTTTTTGTTAAATGTTTATTTAAAATATTTTCATTTAAATATTATTTCAATTATATAATTAATGTTTAAATTAGGTCAAATGGTATAAAAATAATATTGGTAATGAAACATTTTTATAAATAAATTGGCACTTAAAAAACAATTTTTTTTCATGGAAATGTTTTTCATCGAGCATTACACAGTTATTATAGAAAAAATTTATATCAGATTTATAAATTTATTTATAGATCATGCTTTTTTTATTAATAAATAAAAATTTATCAAAGAATGATTTTATGTAATATTATTTATGAATAAATAAAATTTTGAGTGATTAGTAGAAAAAAGGTTTTTATCAAGTGTTGTATTTTTAAGATAACATCAATACATATTAATATTATTTTTAAAAAAACTAATGATTCATGTATGATTAAAAATTATTAATGTAATTCTAAAATAATAATAATAAATATATATTAGAATTTATTTTATTGTATATATGAAAATCATTTTACATGATGACGAAGAGCCCGTACAACCCTATAAAGGCCAAATTTAATATCATAAAAATATTAATTGTGTTCATATAATTTATTGAACCAATTTGATATTAATTATTTTGAATCAATTATAATTTATATGGTCATACTTGAATATAATGGTTATATGAAATGTGAATCATCCAAAATCTCATTCAATGCAAATGTCAGGCAATAAAAGTCCAAAAAAATTATCTGTTTTCAATATATAAATGTGAGTAAAAATAATTAACTAAAAAATATAAATTCCTATTTTTATTATTAAAATATTATTTTCAATGTCTAAATTTATTTATTTCCCTTTAAACCACTTTGATAAGTCTATTAAGATTATTTAATTTTATTAAAAAAAACTAGTAAAAATGTCACACTCTTGTTTTAAATAAGTTTCATATTTTTTTCTAAATGATGTCTTCCAAAAGAATGTCTTAGAATATAAATCGTAATTATGAACTTTAAAATATTTATATTCTTCCATGATATTTATCTTTAATATTTAGTGGCCAAAATATATACCATAAAGTCATTCACAGTATTGATGTATTAATAATTTAATTAATGGGAAAATAAAATAAATGATAATAAAAATATTAAATCAAATATATTAATGTATTTTTATTGTAATATCTGAATTTTATAATTGATTTTGTGATTTACCGATATAAATATATATCTCTATAATTTTTTCTAGGATATTAATAATTTTAATGTAATTAATTGTTGTAAAATTGATAATATGGTTATTTTAGACTAAAAAATATTTTATTCAATGATATATATTTTGTAAAAATATTAAAATCATAAAACATATTTGGGTAATGTTTTAAATATCAACCATGGTTTATTTATGGATTTTTTTCATTTTAAAATATCTATATTATCCACAAAAGTTTAAAATTCAATGGTGTCATGGTAATATATAATGTGGTTAAATATGTGTTAATAAAAAAGACATAGGTGAAAATTTGTTTAAAACATATATTATTTTTATTTATAAGGAGATTTATACCCATAATAATATTATATACGTAATTAATTGGTTAATATCTATTTGGTATAACATTTTTTTAATTAATCTATTATTTTGATAAATTTAAAGAGTTGACCTCCTCTCTTAAATTACACATCTACTCTCATTTATTCACAGATAATGTAATGGACCAAACCTCTCTGACCCATTCCTTTGTCAAAAGGGGTTCATGAAGTGTTCTCGAGGGTAAAATGAACTTTTCCCACACTTTTCAGAATTTTGAAACTACACGCCATGTAGTGTGAGTACACGCCGTGTACCCCCTCACCGAGTATACCCAGTGTTGAAGGCTGTGTCCTTGCTTTGTGAAATAAATGGGTACACACCGTGTACCCCAAACTACACACCGTGTAGTCCCTCCCCGCGTGTGCGGTACCCTCAAACCGTGTGTTGACTAGTCAACATTCGTGTGATGTGATGGAGTTGTGTCCTTATTGCATGAAATAAATGAGTACATGCTGTGTAGACAATACTACACACCATGTAGTCCCTCCCCACATATGTTTTACCTTCAAACTGTGTGTTGACCAGTGAACGGCCGCGTGCCGTGTTGATGGCCGTGTTGGAAGTCGTGTGGTGACCGTGTGAAATGGCCGAGTACACGTTGTGTACGATAAAGTACACGCCGTGTACTTTTGTTTTTCATGCCTATAAAAGGAGGTTTCCCCTAATCCTTTTCAAATCACCCTCTCCTCCCCATTCCTCTGAGCAGAGCTCTCCCAAGAGGCTCAAAGGCTCTTTTTGCATCCATAACTTCTTCGTCCGATCTCCGATTTACGATCCGTCAGCGGCAATGAGATCATAACGACGAGGCAGAATATCTGATCTTGGATTCCTTGTCTTTACATAGTCCATTCCTTTCCAACATCCACCTGAGGATGTTTTCCAAGATTTGACAGAAGTGACAGACGCAGACAGATGTCTTATAGTGTTGATCCGGGGGAGCACTGTTATCAGAACCAGTTAAGGTAGGGATCTTACCTTCATCTCTCTAACTTGTGAATCATGCGGGGTGAGTATCCTCTTGTTTTCAAGAGAAAAAGTTGAACCAATAAATGAAGATGATAACTGGTTAAAGAATGGGGATGGGGAAGTTGTTATGTTTATCTTTATATCCTGTGATTCTAGGTTGTGAATTAAATAGGCTTATGCCTACAGAAAATCACAGTCATTGGGGGCCTTTGCGTGTGCAATTAAATGTTTCCCTATCTTTTTGGACCGTTTTTTTTGAATAGAAGTTTGTTGAATGTGGAATTTGGTTAATCACGTAAAGTTGGATGATTTAAAATATAGATCCCTTTTGTGATCACCCCGGTTGAAGAAAATGGAATAATGAACATGTGGGTGTTGGCTTGGATACGTGGCATGTGATGGGGGTGTTATGTGGGTTATTGTGGATCAGGTGAGTAGCGGGGCTTCGGTTGGCTTGGTTGTGGGTTGGTGTGAATACTATGTTGGAGATGGGCAGCAGGGCTGCGATAAATCATATCAAATGGATAATGATGTACTAGTTTCGGTGTGATTGTGGTTATGGTGGTTGGCAGCAAGGCTTCAGGGATGAGCTTGAGTGTGAACAAACTAAGGGTTGTGAATAATAAATAAAAAAGTGGAAGAGTTAATGAATGGTGGGTCATGGTAATGGAATGGGTTTAATAATCAATGTTATGGTTGGTTAATATAAAGGGAATTGTTTTGTTGGTTGTGTTTTCCTAACATGATTTGTGGATGGTTGGGATATTCATTATGAACGATTGATGTTGTTAGTTGTGGATAGTTTCCCAGTAGTTATGGAACTATTAAACTAATTCTACTGAAACGTGAAATCCTAAATGGGGTTGGGGTTGTTTTTTTTATTCATGGTTTATAGTAGCAGTGTCGAGGAACGTACTCAGTTTCTCTATTTAGAAGCCATATGTTGGGCTGTGTGTTTGGTATACATATATGTATCGGTATCTTTTGTGTTTTATCGCACCCCACCCATGTTGAGAACTTAGTGCTGAACACTCCCATTTCATGGGAGTGGGTGTTTTCCCCTTAGTTACTAGCTCCTTCTGGATCCTTCTTCCCTAGGATGTGATGGCTTGAGGCGACCTTAAACCGAAGACCCTTCAGGTAGGTTTTGATTGGGGTGGTTTTAGCCTAAGACTCTTCGGGCAGGTTTTACTGTTTCCCAAGAATCTTTCGGGTTGAGGCCCAGGTGTGTAAGGGCGGGATAAGTGGTTGTGAGGCCCAGGTGTGTGCAGGCAGGAAGAGTGTGGTAGCCTCAGGATGTTCGCCATTAGCAAGAGAAGCTAACTAGTGGGAAATGGTGCTGGGTACCCAATACTCTTGTTCTTATATACTACTACCTGTTGTGATTGTGTATTTGGTGACTGTGGCTGGTGAGGTTGGGTGGATATAATTCCTTGCTAGGTTTCTTCTGCTGTTCTCACGGGACATTAGGATGTCTCCCCACTTGTGCATGAGAGTTTTAGGTTTCCCTACTGAGTATACTTGTATGCTCACCCTACGTTTACATTCAGGTTTCTAGGAGGACTACCAGGGCCCTGCGGGACCCTACTAGTCGGGACAGTTGGATTTGTTGCAGTTGTTGTACTCTTGGTTCTTTTGGTATTGTAATTTTGAGCTTTCTTGTACTTTTACAATGTTTCAGATATATATAAACATGCATGTGGGATTGGTTTGGGTTTATTTATATACACGTTTTCTTTTCCTTTTTGGTGATTTACTTGTCCTATTTCACGATCTTAAATAATAAAAAGGGTAATGCCTCCCAGATTTCCGAAAACTCATACCCTTGGTGTTATTCACCACCCCAGGGCCTACTGGAGGCGGGACTCGGGGGTCATTATCTCCCTTTCACCATTACCAGCTCAGGAGGGAAATCTTTGGTGGGAGGGGGTCATGACAGATTGGTATCAGAGCTGATGGATGAGAGATAGGATGGTGTCTCTAGTTAGGCACAGTGAGGATTGCATGGGATTGTAGGGCAATAGTGTTGGTTAATCTTGGTTCGTGACATAGGCCAGGGAATACCGGTTAGGACACAAGATTTTTGGCCCCCTCGTGATCTGATGCATGGACTCTGAGCCTACCGAATGACCATGTTAGACGACATTGATTGCAGGGTAGATACCCTATGAAAGGTACATGAATCATCATGATTGTGTTTTACTTGATTTGGGTGTTCTGGGAAAGAATTTGAAATAAAATGATAAAATGAAACCATGAGAATATCCTTTCTACTTGGGCTTATGCAATATTTTATTACCGTACAGCTATGGAACCTGGACGTCGTCCTCGGGTGACTCAGACGACCGATGCTCAGCTGATCCAGGCAGTCGATCAGTTGAGGATTGATCGAGAGGAGAAAGATAGCCAGTGGCAGAAGACTCTCTGTTCTTTCCTGCGGTAATACCTCAAGAATTAACAGGGTAGTACTTCGGATACAGAGACAAAGGGGTGGATTGATGAGCTTGGGATCGCTTTTACCTTTATCTGTGCTCCGAGGGAGTTCTGGGTTCCCCTAGAAGCCAGTCAGCTGAGAGGTGCGGCGTGACAGTGGTGGACGGTCTACCTCAGAGAGAGGATATATGTAGAGGTTCCAGGGGCTGACTTTGAGAAGAAATTCCGAGATGAATTCCTATCTTCTATGATCAAGGCGGAGAAGCCGCAGGAGTTACTCTCCCTTCATCAGGGGAGTATGTCAGTATGAGAGTTGGGGATCAATTTCAAGAATCTCTTGCTCTTTGCTCCAGATCTCTTTCCGGATGAGGAGTCTCGGGCGAGACGTTTGGAGGAGGAACTTCGTCCTTCGCTCCAGTATCCTATCACCCCCTTAACCCTTTTGACGTACTTGGAAGTACAGAAGAAGGAAAAGGATGTAGAGAGGATTCACTCATAGGGAGGTGCACCACGTGAGAGGATCCAGCTAGGTTCATGAAAGTGGAAGTCAGTCAGCAGCAGGATTCCTACGATGGGACCTTCCAGGTTCAGGCCAGTGGGGAGCAGGCCCCAGCAGTTCCAGTTCATATCTTTATGTCCTCGTCCCTTTTTCACGAGCCTAGGACCGAAGTGTTTTTCTTGTAGAGGATTCGGGCGCATTCAGAGTTGGTGCCCGACCCGAGCTCAGTACGGTGGAGGTGGGTAGGTTCAGCGCACAACTCAGTATCACCAGTTTTCAGCGAGGCCCTTCCAGCAGCAGCAGGACCATGCTCCTCCGAGGGCAGACCTTGCGGGAGGAGGCCGACCTGAGAGTGCTCCTCAGGGACCTCGAACAGGGCGTGGTCGAGGAGGTGGACGACATCAGAGAGGCAAAGGATCTTGTCCTGGACAGTTGCATGCATCAGAGTTGGCACCTCCAGCAAGACTAGAGGTGGTGCGAGGTACGATTTGATTGTTCAGCACTCTCATTTCTTCTTTGTTTGATTTGGGAGCTTCGCACTCCATTGTTGCACCTGGTCTAGTCCATTATTTGGGACTAGACGTAGAGAGACTTTCCATACCACTGGTGATGAGTACACTAGTTGGAGGCCAGACCAGTGTATCTTGTGTTTGCCGGGGATGTGGACTTACGTTGGGACCACATCTATCTAGTGGTGACCTTCTTCTGTTACAGATGTAGCCATACGATGTCATCCTAGGCATCGATTGGTTGTTTTCTGTTAGTTCCGTTATCAACTACTTCCGGAGAAGAGTCATGTTATCCGACATAGACGGGCAACGTGTAGCTTTTGATAGTGAGAGGAGCTATCAGGTGGAAATCTGGCATGCGAAACCTATCTTTTTCTTGTTAGGTGGGTTATCTGTGGTTTCAGCTGATACAGAAATGATAGATGACCTAGAGGTTGTTGGGGAGTTCCTCGATGTTTTTCCTGAGGAGGTTCTGACTCTACCCCACCCCCCCCCCCCGACATGACGTTGAGTTAAGGATAGACTCACGGCCTGGTTCCCATCCAATTTAGATGGCCCCTTATTATATGGAACCTTCGGAGTTGCGGGAGTTGCGGATTCAGATTAACAATCTGGTGGAGAAGGGTTTTGTACGACCCAGTATATCGCCAATGGGTGCTCCAGTTTTGTTCGAAAAGAAGGCAGACAGTGGTCTCAGGATGTGCATAGACTACCGAAGGTTGAACCAGGTAATGGTCAATAATTGTTACCCCCTTCCATGGATAAATGATCTCCTCGATCATAGGAGGGTGAAGGATAGTGACATCTCGAAGGCGGATTTCAGGTGTAGGTATGGGCACTTCGAGTTTGTAGTGATGCCGTTTGGAGTTACGAATGCACCAGTTGTGTTCATGGAACTTATGAACATTTTCTTCCAAGAGTTTCTGGACCGGTTCTTCATTGTGTTTATCAATGAAATCCTGATCTACTCAAGATCAGAGGAGGAGCACGTTGAGCACTCAGGGCAGTATCAGAAGTCCTTCGACACCACCAGATTTATGGGAAATTTTCTATGTGTATGTTCTTGACACAAGAAGTACACTTCCTTGGGCATGTAGTGTCTCATAATGGAGTGTTATTGGACCCATCGAATATGGAGGAAGTTGTTTTTTGGGCAGCACCCAAGAACGTGGCAGAATTTCATAGTTTTCTGGGGTTAGTAGGTTACTATCGGATGTTTGTTTCGGACTTCTCTCGAGTTTCTGCCCTGTTGACAGCTTTGACTAGGAATAACCAAGTCTTCCTATGGAGTGAGAAATTCCAGAAAGCTGTTGACTACCTGAAGGAGAAGTTGGTCAGTGCTCCCATGCTCATGTTTCCAGAGGAAGGGTTACTGTATTAGGTGTTTTGGGATGCATCTGGCCTTGGCTTGGGGTGTGTACTGATGCAGAAGAAGGGTGTGATCTGTTATGGGTCTCAGAAGTTGCACCCTCAGGAGCATAACTATGCCACCCATGACCTGGAGCTTATAGCAGTAGTGTTCACATTGATGTTGTGGTGACATTACCTCTTTGGGGAGCGCTTTGTGGTCTTCTCATATCACAAGAGCTTACGTTATATCTTCTCTCAGCGTGACCTGAACATGCCGCAGCGGAGATGGGTCAAGTTTCTCCAAGACTATGACTTCAAGATCTCTTACACTGAAGGTAAGGGAAACATTGTGGCCGATGACCTGAGCATGAAGTCACATAAGGAAGTAGTTCGGGAATCCAATGATGCTCGTAAAGTGATGGGATAGTTGGCTGCCTTGCACTTGGCTGCAAGGGTGGAAGGTGTTAGAGGCTATTTATTTCAGATGATGGTGCAATCCTCCTTGTTGAAGTAGGTGAAAGAGTCTCAGTGGGGGGACTCCGAGGCAGAAGTAATGTGGGATTATGTCGATCAGGGAAGCACTCCAGAGGGATGGACAAAGGACAACCAACATCTGATGCTTCTCCATGGAAGGTTGTTTGTTCTGAAGGCGATGCGTGAGGGAGTTCTCCGTGAGTTCCATAGCTCACCCTTGGAGGTACATCTAAGAGTTTCAAATATGTACCGAGTCCTGAGGGAACTATTTTGGTATCCCGGGGTAAAATGAGCAGTGATGGAGTTTGTGGATAAGTTCCTAGTGTGTCAGAAAGTAAAGGATGAACACCATGTTCCCAGTGGTTTGTTGCATCCATTAGATGTCCCCGAGTGGAAGTGTGATGACATATCAATGGACTTCGTCATAGGACTACCCAGAGCCCAGGGATGTTAGGATGCTATCTGGTTAGTGGTGGATCGAATGACGAAATTATCTCACTTCATAGCAATTAAGGAGTCGGGCCCAGTGAGTATTGTAGCACAGAGGTACGTAGACAAGGTGGTGCTTTTGCATGGAGTTCCGAAGACTATAGTCTCAGATTCGGATAATCAGTTTACCTCACGAGTCTGGAGGGGGTTACAACATGCTTTTTCTCCCTGCTACACCTTAGCACTGCTTTCCACCCCCAGACTGATGGGAAAACAGAGCGGACTATCCAGACATTGGAGGACATGCTGCAGGCATGCGTTCTAGATTTTGGAGGATCATGGGTATGACACTTTCCTTTAGTAAATCATGCCTACAACAACAGCTTCCACTATAGGATTGGCATGTCTTCGTTTGTGGCTTTGTATGGAAGACCATGTCGTTCACCCATTTGCTGGGCAGAGGTTGGTGAGACAGGTGCTCTTGGGCTAGAGGTAGTGCATTGAACCACAGAGAAAGTCCAGATTGTACATGAGAGGATGAAAGCGGATCAGGACCGGAAAAAGTCATATGATGATCATCGAAGGAGGCCCTTAGAGTTAGAGGTGGTATATCATGTGTTCTTGAAGGTTTCCCCTTTACGGTTGAAGCGGAGGTTTGGGAAAGGGAGAAATCTCTCACCATGGTTCATCGGACCTTTTAAGGTGCTGAGGCAAGTCAGAGAGGTGGCATATCAGCTACTCCTGCCACCTCAGTTGGAGAAGGTTCATGACGTCTTCCACGTCTCCTAGCTTCGTCAGTACTTACATGACGACTCTCACGTTATCGAATGGGGAGAGTTAGATATGGGAGGTGATGCGACTTTCGAGGAATGACCAGTCAGAATCGAGGACTGTAAAGAAAAGGTGCTCTATGGATGAACCATTCCCTTGGTTCGTTTGTTGTGGAGGCATGGCGGCCTTGAGGAGAGAACTTGGGAGCGGGAGGCCCAGATGCATGCTCAGTACCCAGATTTTTTTTGACATTTGTTTGCTTTGTTCTTCTGAGCTTTTTTTTGATGTTATACTTTGTACCTTTGACATATTGAATGCTTGGCTTGTCAGTTATGAGACCTTTTGTTTCCTTGTTCTCGAAAAGTGTGTAACATGTCTGAATGTGTGGGAAAAAGAGAAAAACCAGATCCTTAATCGAGACGCATTAATACGGATGTGCTTAAACCCATGCGGATGATTCAGTTCTGCCAAAAGCGGATAATATCTCGACATAGGAGAAGGAATTCCCCAAACCACATGTTCAGGTAGTGTGCTGGTTGTGTGGTGTTGCGGGGAGTGCAAGTTAAAAAATCCTTATATATGAAAGTGAGAAGACCCAATTCCTAATCGAGACACATTAATGAGGATGCGATTAAACTCATGCAGGTGAGTCAGTGCCACCTAAAGAGGATAATATCTCGACATAGGAGAAGGAATTCCTAACACATATGATTTGGGTTGTTGAAAGTGTTCATGTTATAACGAGGGACCTAAGAGGTATCTCGTTGGGTTACTCTAGGTTGTTTCTTGAATTCTCAGGGACGAGAATGTTTTAAGAGGCATCTGATGTAATGTCCCGGACCACTCTAGTCCATTCCTTTGTCAAAAGAGGGGAATGAAGTGTTTTGGAGTGTAAAATGGAATTTTCCCACACTTTTCAGAATTTTGAAACTACACGCCTTGTAGTGTGAGTACACGCCATGTACCCCCTCGCCGAGTATACCCCGTGTTGAAGGTCATGTCCTTGCCGTGTGAAATAAATGGGTACACATTGTGTACCCCAAACTATATTCCATGTAGTTCCTCCCCGCCTATGCATTACCCACAAACCGCATGTTGACCAGTCTACGACTATGTGCTGTGTTAGAGCCGTGTCCTTACCACATGAAATAAATGGGTACACACCGTGTAGACAATACTAAATTCTATGTAGCTAATACTACACGTCGTGTAGTCCCTCCCCTCATATGATTTACCTTCAATCAGTGTGTTGACCAGTCAATGACTGTGTGCCACGTTGAAGGCCGTGATGGAAGCCGCATGGTGACCGTGTGAAATGGCCGAGTACACGCCATTTACCATAAGGTACATGTCGTGTACTTTTGTTTTTCACACCTATAAAAGGAGGGGTCCCCTCATCCTTTTCAAATCACCCCTCTCCTCCCCATTCCTCCGAGCATACCTTTCCCAAGAGACTCAAATGCTCATTTTCATCCATAACTTCTTCGTCCGAGCTCCGATTTACGATCCGTCAGTGGCCACGGGATTTTAATGATGAGGTGGATCTTTTGAGCTTGGATCTGTTGCCTTTCCTTCAGCCTTTCCATTCCAACTTACACCCAAGGAGGTTTTCCTAGGATTTGATGGAAGTGAAGGATGCCGACAGACGTCTTCTAAAGTTAATCCGAGGGAGGATTATTATCAGAACCTGTTGAGGTAGGGATCTTACCTTCATCTCTACAACTTGTGCATCATGCTGGGTGGGTATCCTCTTGTTTTAATGAGAAATTGTTGAACTAATAAATGAAGATAATAACTAGTTAAAGAACAGGGATGGGGAAGTTGTTATTTTTAACTTTATATCCTGTGATTTTATGTTGTGAATTTAATAGGCATATACCTAATGAAAGTTACGGTCATTGGGGGTCTTTTCTTGTGCAATTAAATGTTTCACTATCTTTCTAGACCATTTTTGTGAATGGAACTTTGTTGAATATGGAATTTGGTTAATCACATAGAGTTGGATGATTTAAAATATGGAGCCCTTGTGTGATCAACCCGGTTGAACAAAATGGAATAATGAACATGTGGGTGTTGGCTTGGATACGTGGCATGTGATAGGTGTTTTTTGTGGGTTGTTGTGGATCGGGTGAGCAACGAGGCTACGGTTGTCTTGGTTGTGGGTTGGTGTGAATACTACAATGGAGATGGGCAGTGGGGCTGCAATAAATGGTATTAAAGGGATAATGATGTATGGGTTTCTATGTGATTGTGGTTTTGGTGGTTGGCAGCAGGGCTGCTGGGATGGGCTTGAAAGTGACTGAATTATGGGTTATGAATAATAAATAAAAACGTGGAAGAGTTAATGAATGTTGGGTCATGGTAATGGAACGGGTTTAATAATCAATGGGTTGGATGGTTAATAAGAAGGGACTTTTTGTGCCGCTTGAGTTTTCCTAAATTGGTTTGTGGATGGAAGGGATATGCTTTACGAACGATTGATGTGGTTGGTTGTGGATAGTTTCCTAGTAGTTAAGTAACTAATAAACTAATTCTGCTGAAATGTGAAAAACAAAATGGTGTTGGTGTTGTTTGTTATATTCATGCTTTATAGTAGCAGTGCCGATCCACATGCTCAGTTTCTCTATCTAGAAGTCATAGGTTGGGCTGTGTGTTTGGTATACATATATGTATTTGTATCTTTTCTGTTTTATCACACCCCACCCATGTTGAGCACTTAGTGTCGAACACTCCCATTTCATGGGATAGGTTGTTTTCCCCTTAGTTAGTAGCTCATTTTTTCTCCTTCTTATCTATGCTGTGATGGCTTGAGGCGACCTTACACCTAATACCCTTCAGGTAGGTTTCGATTGGGGTGGTTTTAGCCCAAGACTCTTCGGGAAAGTTTTCCTATTTCCTAAGAATCATCGGGATGAGGCCTTGGTGTGTGTGGGTGGGATGCGTGGTTGTGAGGCCCAGGTGTATGTGGATGGGATACGTGGTTCTGAGGTCGTGGTGTGTGTGGGCGGGATGTGTGGTTTGTGAGGCCTTGTTTTATGTGGGCGGGAAGAGTGTGGTAGCGTCAGGACCTTCATCGTTAGGAAGAGCAGCTAAATAGTGGGAAATGGTGTGGGGTACCCAATACTCTTGTTCTTATATACTACTACCTGTTGTGATTGTTTTTTTGGTAAGTGTGGTTGGTGAGATTCGGTGGATAGAATTCCTTGCTAGGTTTATTTTATTTTTCTCACGAGACATTAGGATGTGTCCCCACTTGTGCACGAAAGCTTTAGGTTTCCCTATTGAGTATACTTATATGCTCACCCTACATTTACTTTCAGGTTTCCAGGAGGACTACCAGGGTCGTGCGGGGCCCTACTAGTCTGGACATGTTGATTTATTGTAGTTGATGTACTCTTGTTTCTTTTGGTATTGTAATTTTGAGCTTACTTGTACCTATACCTTGTTTCAGAACTATTTAAACATGCACGTGGGATTGGTTTTGGGTTTATTTCCATACACTTGTTCTTTTCCTTTTTGGTGGCTGACTTGTCCTATTTCCCGAACATAAATAATAAAAAGGGTAATGCCTCCCATATTTGTGAAAACTCATACCCTTGGTGCTAGTTGCCACCTCAGGGCCTACTAGAGGTGGGAATCGGGGGTCATTATCTCCCTTTCACTATTTCCAGCTGAGTAGGGACATCTTTGGTGGGAGGGGGTCGTGACACATAAAAACCCATTTGGTATAAATAATCCCATTTGAAGGACCTTTATGGAGTCCCTCCTGAATTTTTTGAGATCTTGGAGAAGGAAAAAAACAAAATTAGTTGTCTTAATGTGTGATAAAATTTATTTTCATTGAATAAGGGGAAGAAATTGAACATACGTGATGACTTAGACTCAAGGTAAGGATATTTTTTAAAAAATCGTTCTTTTAAATACACCCTTTTTAGTCAATTTGTTGTAACATTTTAAAGAAATTTCTTTATCAGATATAGAATGAATGGATTTTCTACCACTCACGATTAATCATTACGTTAATTCATCCTTTTTGTTCTTATATGGTTATTTTAAAAAAATTCCATTGTATGTGTATATACTTATTTATAAATATGTGATCTTCCCAATGTAATTTTTTTATGATAAAACAATTAATTTTTTATTTTTATTTTATGTTTCATGCGGATTTATTATGATTATGGGTTGTTTAAATATAAACTAAATATGGATGGGTCTGTGATAGCCCACCAATGCATTTTGTACGCTAGATGTTGATTTTGATTATTATTATAAGTGTACCTATGATGGTTACTCCAAGTATAAACATGAGGGATATATAATGTATATAAATGAGGGATATTTAATGGCCATGATGGAAGAAACCTAAGTGATTATGATATAAAAAAGATTCCCAAAGGTAATTATATAATTTATTTGTGTTCAGTATGTTTTTAATAGAATACCATGTTTTTAGAAGGTGTGATATTGGGTTTATATTCAATGCATTTTATATTTTACATCTATAGTTGAAAAATATACCTTTTTGATATTTCTTTAATGAATATATGATTTTTTTCTAAAAAAATTATTATATATATTTTAACATTAATATTTATGAAGATATTTATTATTTAATGATTTAGGAACAAATTATTATTTCATGGCTAAAGAACTGTATAATTTTTAATTAAAAAAAATGTAAAAAATTATTTTTAATTATTTATAAAAAATATAAATTTTTTTCTATATTTTATGTCCATTACTGAGCTTACTATATTGATTCAATTTATTTAAATTAAGTTCCACAATTTTTAGGGATTAATATGTTGAAGGATGACGTTAAGATGAATATTGTGAATATTTATCATGAAAATAATACAGGTTTTATTTAATATAAGTTTATTTTTGTGGAAAAATTGATAGAAGTTATAACTATCCATATATAATTTAAGTGTTTGAAATGTACTAATTTTTCCTTATTCTATAAAACTACAAATCCCAAAGACCACCAAGATTTTAATAAATAGAAATGATGTTCAAATATAATTGAATATGTTATTTTTAGGTTCAGATTCTTATAGGTGGAATGAGAGGATGCTTTATAAATCTCTAGAGATTAGAATGATTTTGAAAGACATTATATTCTTAAATATGGATACCATAATATGATAATAATTGCAGGTTTGATCAAATGATAAATTTCTACTAATCCCCTATTGAGGAATTATGTTATGAAACTTTTAGGTGATATATGCTATTTTTGGAGACAGGTATTTTTTATTTATTTATTTATTATTATTTTTTCGGATGAAAATTTAATGGTATGAGATATTCTTTGAGGAAACAAATGACATTAATTATTAACATATTAAGGTTAATTTCATGAATGTTTCTCAAATATCATTAATTTTATATGAATTGTGTTTATATAAATTTATAAAATGATAACATGATGGTTGGGTGAAATCATGTTTTATTTTGAAATGTCATTAGGTTTTAACTCAAAACTGAAGGGAGAAAAAGGTTCATCACTTACTGATAGACTACTTGATGTCCAGTGAAATATAATTTTCTATATTTATTTAAACTATGATAATGATAATTACCTAATTCTTATTGGGAACATATGTTTTATCATATTGAAAAACATGCAATTGGAAATTTATTTATTTTTTATTAAGTGATCAATGTGATTTCAAAAGACATTCCCAATTTTTGGAACCCAATATTATTAAGCTAAATAGAATGATTTTTGATTTTATTTATGGAATAAAGGTTGAATTTTATTTTAGAAGCATATTTTATTTAATTAGGTTTTTATGGTGCATTAGGTTATTAATGAAAATTATTAAAATATCTGTAAGATTATATGAATATGAAAATTATATTTTTTGTATGATGCATTAAGAGTGATTGATAATATTTTTTTATAAATATTAAATTTTATTCTAGAATACGATGTGTTAAGATCCATTTTATTTTTTAGTTTTAATAGTTGTCTACAATTTTATGAGAAATATTAGGTTTACTTATTTATGGAATGATTAATTTCTAACATAATGTCTTAACTTTTAGTTTTTAATATTAATGTAAATTTTCATAGTATGATGGTTTAATGATTTTGTGTAATTATTTTATCTTGTATACACCATTTTTTATTTGGTTAATATATAGTTACAATAAGAATATATATTTATCTTTGTGTGGATTATTTGATCCTTATTAGTTGATTAAAATTCTTCAGGCCGGAAAATTTCATCTTAAATACTCATTATTTGGGGAAAAATTTTATATTATAGAGGAAATTGATTAAAAACGTAATTATGATTTTTAAGTGAGTATATTTTTTGTATTTTAATTTTTTAGATGGAAATTTTATTACTCTCATCTCTAGATTATGTAACATGAAATTAAAACATTATCTATTTACTTTTTCAATTTAAAATTCATTGTAATTTTAAAACAACTCATATTAATGATATTTTTATGGATAGATTACTCAGGGACCTATTTAATATCATTATATGTTAGTATTTTGGAGTTATTTTTCTCTTCCATTTCCATGTTTTCCGATAAGGAAACCGATTATATATAATCTCAATTGACCTTCATACGTTTTTACCTCTATTATCAAGTGGAATTTTTTTATACACTTTAGAATTATGTTATTTCATAATGGTAATATTAAACGTCAATCCAAAGTTATAGAGCCTTATTTCAAAATTGAGTGAATGAAATATCAAATATGGGGAGAAATTCAACATCAATATATTTTTAGAAGGAAAGACTATGTTCTATAGTATATATGATATGCCAAATTGATCATAAATGAAAATATAAATATAATTATTTAAATATGAATCATATAAAATTGTAGTTAAATAAGTGGGAATGAATAGTATTAATCAAATTATGAAATATATTATAATTTTATTATAATACAAAGTATTATTTAAAATTTAAAACAAATTCTAAAATTTTATTAATTTCATTTTATTTGTAAAAATTAATTATTCATTAAAAATGATTTTTATTGTATCTTATAGGTGATTGTTATAATTGTTTTTTATTAAAATTTTAAAATTTAGTATACAATATTTATTTAATTTTTAAATTATTAATATCCAAACAATCTTATGATAATTTGTTTTATAATTTAGAAAAAATAAAACATTTCTATGGGATAATAAAAAATATAGACTTTTATAGAAAACTTTTTTCCATCCATTAGAAAAAGTCCACTTTATTTTAAAATGGTTTCAATGAAATATTATATATACTAAATTATTAATAAATAAACGATCCACAATTTTTTAGGATAATTCGGTATAAAATAATTTTTATACATAATTAGTAATTTTTCAGAAGGACATTATTTTTTCTAAAAACCTATTTATATCTTATATTACGCCGTTATTTTAAAATTAAAATATATCACTTCTATAATTTTTATTTTATAAAATAGAATTTATTTTTTGATACATCGATATAAATATATCATATTATGATATTATTTTAAATTTTTTCAAACATGTTACATTATAAGTGAATTGATTTTTTTTTTAAAAAGAGTATTTTTATGATTTCCTTAAGACATAAAAGTAATAAAAAAATTTATGAAAAATAATGGAATTATTTATTTATGATAAAATACTATTAATTAAATTTGAAAATAATTTTTAACTTGTATATAATAATTTATTAAAAAAATATAAAACAATATCATTTTCTCGGGTGATTTAGAGCCTACGTAGAACTTAAAAAGTCAAATTTGGTGTCATGAAATTAAAAATTTTGATATGGTAAGTCATTTGGAAAATTATTTATTTAACATTTTGTATTAAATATTATTTTTATGGTTATACACTAATTTTATATTTATATTATAAGTGGGTTATCCAAATGTTTCTATAATGCTTTATCAATTATTGTAAAGTCATAATAACACATTAAATGTGCTTTTAGGAAATAGATGTGGGGACAAAAAAATAATTAATGAATATAAAAGTAATTTTGGATTATAATAAACCTAATTTTACTATATATGTTTGTTCACATAATTTTGGGGCCACTTGGATAATATTATGAAGTTATAATATGCAAATAATTAAATGACAAACATGCCACAAACTTTTGTTAAGAAGTGATTCATTCGTATGGTTTTGTTATCCATAGGAAATTTTATTCTAAATTTTTAATTTATAAAGAAAAAATATTTATATTCATGATTGGAATTTAATTTTAAATAATTACCTTAAAAACATTCCTATCATTGATGCAATAGTTTTTTAATTGATGTAAAAGAAAATGAATGATATTAAAAATATTAAAATAAATTTATTTTAATAAAATTATTGAAATATTTAAATTTTAAGGATGACCCTGACATGATATGGAAATAATAATATATTTGGTTCAAATTATATATGTGATTTTTTAATTAGTACGTTGAAAGTAATTAATATATCTTGAAATAGACATCATAAATATTTAATATTATTCAATATTTTATTAAATGATATTAATTTAATAAAAATATGAAACTCTTCCAATTTGTTATTATAATTTTTTTATTATAAACAATGATCTACTTTGGATATTTATTCATTTTATAGTAACTATATTAACCGTAAATGATTAAAAATCATGGTTTTCTGGTTTAATGTAAAAGGGGATAAATAATGGTTAAAACAAAATGATAATGGTGGATATTTATAAAAAAACTATATATTTTTTATTTTATTATGATATTTTGACCCATAATCATCTTATGTTTTTAATTAATATGTTTTGATACATTTTTTATTTTATATTATTTTATATTGATTTATTATTTTGAAAAATTACAAGAGTTCCCCTCCCTACTCTTATAATGTAGAACATCTTCATCCAATTTCATCACATATAAAAACACATTTGTTTCATTCATTCACTACCTAATACCTTTATTTAATCCCTAAACTAATTATGTATGTCTTTTTTTGGGAATAACAATATATGTACTGGTCCAAATGTGTTAATAAAATTATTTTTTACATAAAAGAGTATGATAAAGAATGGATATCAACAGTCAGACTCATGGTGAAAGACGTTAATCTAAAAAACACCTTTTTAAAGTCAAAATTTCGAGATGTTTTTAATATAATAAATAAATTTTCAGGATTTATACTAAATGGAATTATTTCCCCTTATTCATGAATAATATTAATTTTCAATCATCCTTTACAAGCTTGCATGGTTATTTTAAAATAAAATGAATTTCATTGTGTGTCCTCAATTTTCAATTTTAACATTTCATATCCCTAGAGTAATGTCTTTATGATTAAATAAGTCACGTTTTATTATTATTTTATGGCTCTTGGTCAATTTTTATGATGAAGGGTGATTTCATTTTAATCCAAAAAAGGTTGGTTCCATGATATCCATGTAATTAATTGGTTATATTGGACATTTATTTCCATGGTAATTCCATATGTTTCTATGATGGTTACTCTCACAAAAACTATGAGGGTTATGTATAGTGTAATTGTGATGGTTATTTTATGGTTTTCCTGAGGGTTATAACTCATGTATGTGTAAATTATTCCCCAATTTAACAATATTATTTATATATGCTTAAAATTGTTTTAGAGAAATTTCATGTTTTCACTGGGTATGTTAATTTATTTATATTCAAATGAAATTATATGTTTATTTTTAGGTTTAAAATTATAAATTTTTGAAATACAATTCTGATTTTTTCATGTTTTATATGAATATTTTATCAGATTTCATCAATTAAAATTTGTTTTGAAATGTCTCATGGAAGTAATTGAGAATAAAAAAATACTTATTAGGAAATAAAATTGTTGTTTTTTTCTAAATGTTGCTTTTTAAAATGGTTAATTTTTTATATGAATATGTGGAATAATAATTTATTTCATTCTATCATATAGGTTAATGATATTTTCAGTTCTCAAAAAATATTTTTAAAATAGTTTTCATATGTTTTAAGGATAACTAGTGATAATAACGAGGTCAAGATAAATACAGATCTGATTTATCATAAAAAAGACACCATGTTTTTAGTGATTTTCAATCGAAAATGGAAAAAAGGAATAAATATCCACTTTTAATGTAAGGGTTCTCAATGTAATATTTTCCCCTAATTCTATGAAACTATAAATTGAAAATATCCTAGAATTTATAATATAGAAAAATAATGATGAAAACACTAAATTATGCAATTCATAAGTTCAGGTCCTTACCATGATTTTCATGAAAAGATAATGTTCTGGAACTATGTGTGTAACTACTATATGATATTTCATGGATAAATTGGACTAGGTTCATATTTATTCATTATCTATTCGTCCTGGAAGTAGGATGATTTATAAACATTTTAATGTGTATTATTGTTCGAAAACATCAAGGGAGATAATGTTGATTTTCTACCCTGGTGGTCGTTTTGTAAGAAATTCAATTCTAAGAGATAAAATTTTAAAGGGAATGTACAATAATATTCTATACAAGAGTGTAAATATGAAAAAATGACAATGTATTTTATCATCATAATACCAAAATAATCTAACGTCCATAATAATAATTAAGATTTAGTCAGTCACATTTTTAATTCATCATACGTTGTCTCCATTATAGTAGACTTCATTCTGGAATTTGTTTCTCTGATTTAATTATGAAGGAGGTATGGTTTCATTGATCACTACTATCTATTATATCTTATAGGGTTCAACGTTTTACCTTGATATTCAGGTGATATCTACAACAAGATCTATATATAAAGTGAAACTTCATCACAACTTATTATCTTTATGAATATGATTAGTTTGAGATAACAATTCAAACACTTGAGGATATTTTAATATCTTGTTCTATGTATTTCAATGGTGGATGGTATCAACACCATCTTTTAGTTGAAGTTTCCTTCAATAATACATTTTAATCAATCCATCATATGTGTCCTTAAGAATAACTATATATAATGTTGCATAAAAAACTAATTTTTTTGAATTAGGTTTAAAAAAATATGTTGGGACATCAAATAGTTTTATAAATATAATATAAGGTTAGATAAATTAAATAATACATAGAACTATGAAAATATCTTTATGAATGTTATGATGATAGTTATCGGTGAGATCTAGAGTTTAAAGATGACTCAAATTTGTTTTAGTGAATTTCCCTAAGGAGGTAGGTAATGACATTTAGTATAAAAGAAAATTAGTTCCTTTGTGTATTTTCTATTTCTATATTATTGATCAATAATAAATGATATCTTACTGACTTCCTCTCCCTCCTATCCTCTATGAATTTCACAATGTGTTCGTTCTATCTTTATTGAGGAATTAAATTCTTGATCATTTACTTGTACTAAACTCGGATATCATACAACTGGAATGATATTTCATATGAGTAACGAAAAATATATATTCTAGATAATTTGTTGAGAATTATATTTAATCAGACCACTAACCATGTCAATATTTTATGGTGAAACTACCAATACATGGAAGCTATATTCCAACCCAATTACATTATTTAGTAGAAGATACTTTTGTTGATTGTACTAGAGATAGATGAGAAAATTATTTTATGGGTGGTAGAATATAACACCAGAATATTCTATGAAATATTTTTTTCTAATAAATTTAATTTCTATGATATGTTCCAATACCTTCAATTCTGATTTTGACCAAACCATGATATTCTATTAAGATATTTTAATATAATGTCATAATTATAAGCTAGTATTTAAATTTCATGGTATGAATATGAATAACTAGATTATTAAAATTATATGTTTTTAATAATTCATCTCATAAATTCATTGGTTATAAATTCATTATAAATTAAAATAAAAATCTTTTATAAGTAAAAAAGAAATATATATTTTATAATATTAGTATGCATTCATTATTTTATTATAAAATAATAAAATGAAATTGGTGTATGATATTAATTAAATTAAATGGATATATAATCAATTAAGTATTTTATCATTTATCTGTGATTTTTTCTCGTAATGGGATAATATTAAATGTAGTTTTATAATTAAAAATGTATATTTCATAAAGAAGGATTTATTTGATTTTGAAAACATTTTTTGAAGTCAACATTTTCAATTTAATAAAATTTATTTAAAATTTTAATTAATATTAAATTCAAAATAGAAATATTAAGTCTAATTTTATTCTTGTTAGATCCATTAAATGATTAATTTTGAATAAATATTTGAATGAATTGACTTTTACAACCATTGAGTCATGTTTCGTATTGATATTTTTTCTATCCCTATAATTGATTCCCTATACTCATCATTTTTAAAAGATGTATTCTTTTTAAAGATTAAAAAAGGGTTCTTAACCCTTATCATTTTCTAAAAATATGAATTGTTATTTAATAACATTTTATACATTTGGCAACATTTTCTCAGTAATAACATATTTTCATCACAATAATTTGTTTAATTTAAAATTATTTTTTTTTGTTAATTGAATTAAATTTTATGACAAATATTCTATATTTAAAATAAAAAATTAATATTAGTTAATAAAGTTACTTTATATTTGGGTTATAAATAATATTAAAACTATTAAAAAATTATTATCACCATAAATGTAAAAATAGGTTTACAAGGGGTTAATCTAATACGATAAGTGTAAAAATTACCAAAAAATTTATTATTTCATTTTTTAGAAACATTTTGATCTTATTTAAACCAATGTTCATCAGTTATCCATTATGGAGCCATGTTTAGATAAATATACAAGTAATTATTGTAAAATTTGAAAAATTATAAGTGTTATACTCACCTCACATATAAAAGTGAACCCCCTCGCCTATACTCTTCAAACATCGAAAGCCATTTTTTCAAATCCCTTAGAAAATAAATTCCCTAAATACCTCAAAAATACCCACAGTCCCTTTTTTATAATGAAACCATTATAGATCTACTTTACGTATAACCCTAAAGTGGTTCTGTGATGAATATGTATAATTCATAGCCATGTATTTTAATTTCATTTCATCTTAAAATACCAAAAAATATTCTAAAAAACAAAAGAATAATAACACCAGTATCTTCCATTTACTGAGATGTTGTTATGATAATGTCATAATATATGTCAATCTCTTCTCCCATTAAGCTATAAGTGAAACCACTGATCATGTGTACAATAGACTACGACCTCAGGAACCAGTGATATTCATTTTCAATCACCTCCTCGTATAGATTAATTTAATGATGGATTTAATATATATATACATATATATTATATTTATTACACAATTATAAATATATATTAAAAATATCAATTATATCTTTTTCCATCCAATCCATTTAAAAATTATAATGCCTCTCCTGAGTATGTGTGGAGTACCTTATCCATGATGTGATGGGTTATATTTTTAATTTTATTTTGAATTTGATTGAAATAAGGATATATTTTTATGAATATATAAAATATTTAATATGTAAATATTATTCATTAAAGGTTATTTAATATATTAAAACCAGTAATTTCATCCAATTGAAAAATGGAATCAATTTTCATCCGTACATACGACCTACGGTCTCAATGAATAATCTAATTAATTTTCCAATTTTATAATTTTATAAATCAATACATGTATTATTATACTCAATACATGTTATTGTTATAATATTATTAAAAATATGAATATTATGTATCCATAATTATTGTACGACTATTAAAACCACTGAACCAAAATATACATGTAAAAAAATGCGATTATCACTCAATAACGATTTCAATAATAAATTTTATTACACAATTGATAAATTATTATGATTTAATCATATATGATATTATATATATGATTATTGTTTTGTAATATATTTATAATTAAAAAAAATTAAACATGAGGTTCGAATTTTTTGGATGGAATATGATTATTTAGGTATGGTAGTTTTGTGTTCCTTTTATTTTTCTGGTATATATGAAATATTCACTAATAATTTCATCAGTGTGGTGTGTAAACTTACTATTAATGTATTTTATGATTATATCATGAAAATTATGGATTTCAAATATCCATCTATGGTTCACTCTTTTATTGTACATAATGTAAATAAGTTACCAGTGTAGTAAGTTTTTATGATATATTAATTTTTTTGATATTTTTTTTTATTTTTATGATGAAATAGTGTGATATATATTTTTAGAAACTCATGAATATTTATTTCACATATTTATTTATTTATAATACATTTTCCTAAAACACTTTCAATAACATATATACTCAATATACCTAGAGAAATGTTTAAAAGAAAACATTATTAATTTCTCTCTTATGTCAAAAATATATTATCTTCTACATCTAGGATTTCTAAATATTTTGTCAAAATTGTTTTAACTAAATACCAATGATTTTTTAATGAAATTTTTACCCAATTTTAAATTTTAATTTTTTTTAAAAATAATCTTCTTGTAATTTTTTGAATGAGTTACTTTTGACGTTTTATGAAAATGTGAAAGTAATACGTGTTTTACCATTCAGGGAATGAACCTAATATTCATCAATAATGACCCCAAAATTATTTAAATATTTCATTAAAATATTCTATGTTTATTCTTGAAGAAATTATTTCTTTAATATTTGGTGATTTTTTATATTTTAATTGTTTTATTTCCAAATGGAACGATTATTTTCCAAATGAATGTTTTAAGAGACTTTTTATGGTGTTTGTTTGAACTAAAGTTTACAACATTGGATGTTACTTATGGTTTAATTTTCATATGAACAAATGATACAAACCTAATCCATTTCATTGATGTTTTATGATTATGATGATAGTATTTTTATAAATCTTTTTCATTATACATCGGTGAGAGTAATTTTTGTAGTAATTTTGAAAACATTTTATTTTACAAAGGTTATACCATGATGAAATATTCATAAAACTCATTCCCCATTCAATTTTTATTATATGATTAATGTTTTATGATTTTTGGGACACACATGTATAATTTTTAATATATGATAAGTAGGCCTAGTTTAATATAAACCTCTAATGAGTTGGGTAAATATTGAAATATCAAGAGATAAATATTACTATAATAAATAATAATTAGAGTTATGTAATATAATTTTCCCATATGATATTCATCGGGGCTGAGGGCCTGAGTAACCTGATAGTTTAAAGAGTGAAACAATTCCACTATGAATTTATTTTAAATGATCCCTGAATACTAATTTTTTTTTTTGTTTTTAATGTTTAAAAAATAATTACATGTCATATGCCAATGTAATACATAAATAGTATTGGTTCATTGAATCTTTTTTGATTCTTGTCTTATGAACACAGAATATTTATTGTATTAATCTACTTTATGTTATATGATAATCAGGGTATGGTTTTTAAAATGTTATACTCATGTTCTCATTACTCTATTATCATGAAATGTTGATATATACATTGTTTATTATTCCTGTGTGTCTAACGTCACACTTATTTATGTTTCTTTTTCCATGTTATGAATTAATTTATTATGTATTATTTGTATAAAAAGCGTTCTGGTTACCAAGAACTTTGTAGGAGATGGTGTAGCTCACTTGTGAACCAATTTTTTAACTATACATGTTTCCAAATATTATATTCCTATATGATTTTTTCATGGGTCATCTTGTTATGAAATGAATATTAATTTACTAAAATATAATATTAAAGTATGGAAATAATGGGTTATAATTTGACCTATAATATTATGAAATTACTAAATTATTTTTTCATCATGTTCCTTCCTCACGTTCATTACAAAAGTAAGAAGCATTTTTTGGGACGATGTTTTTAATATTCTCTAATAATACTTCTTATAAATGATTATATATCTAAAAAATCAGAATCAACATCAATTATTTCATCACAAAAATAATATTTTTTAAATTAATAGATATATAAAATAACATACATTATAGATAACAAGCATTGAAAACAATTGGATAAGTATCTTTGAAAAAAGAAAAAATGTGTATTCCAACCAATATATATTTACTAGTGGCATACCAAAATCCTCATATTTGAAATATTTGTTACAAATATCACATTTATATTCAAACACTATAGAACAAAATATAATGTAATTTTCCTTCAATATTAAACTATTATCACTATAATATAAACTAGATATAGAGATTCTGTTGTTATCTTTCACACTCAAAAAATCAGTGACTTTAATTATCAATAATATGTTATTATTCCAAACACAGCATCTATTGTCCTTTTATTTGGTATGAAATTTATATCCTTTAATGTCATCTTAAGATCATCTTTCTAAATTAACACATATTTCACCTTCTAACCATATCAATTTTTATCAAGCATACGATCTACCATATATTATATCCTTAAAACATAGGAAAAAATCTATGCTAATTCAAAATAAATATATCTTTCTTCTATGATCAACATGTTTTAGCACATGAATATTCACTATGATATATGGATGATCATTAATTATGTTATTTAATGAGTGTAAATGCGCTTAATTTATGTTTTCAATAATGATAAAAAAATTTCATTCCACAGATACCATTTCCCTCATAACACACTCTTTCATATAAAGATGTAGGTTGACGAATGTTCTCAACTAAATATATGCAGTTTGTGTAAAAATCACCAAAAGACTAAAAAATATACATCTCCAAAATATAGAATTCATGTCGATATGGATTCAAAATATATTCATTCATTATCAATATATTCTATTCAAAACATTACTTTCAAACAAGATATAAAGGTCTTTAAATCTATATTTCTACCACCATATAATCCATTAAATGCACCATGATATAATAATATAATTCCCAAAAATAATTTTCTAGGTGAAAATGTTTAGAAACTAAAATATTCCCCGAATTATTGAAAAAAAATTTATTAATGAATTTGTTGAAATTTTAATTGAAAAAATGAAAAACAGTTTTGATTTTCATTATGAAAAACATGGGGTATATTCCATGAAATGAAAATGGTAGATGTTTATTCAATAGAACATTAAAATCTAGATATTTCTTGCATATGAACATAAAATATTTTATCGATACAGAAATTCATATATTTTAATAATAACCCTATGAAATTTTGATATTATGAATGTATTGAAAAAAAACATTTTTTAGTCTCTTGGATGTCATATGATAAGTTGAGGGCATGTGTGAATATCCTTTATTTGTAGTGGGAGATAAGTTCAAAAAAATTCCCAATTGGAGTAGTTCTGATATTTCATTCAACTAGGATTTAGTCTTTATTTAATATCTTTCAATGATACAATCGAATTGAAATATATATTTTTATCTACAAGAATTAAATTAGATTTATGTATTAACTCATTATATCTCCAATATAGAAGCTCCAAAAATATTGATAATTTATTCCATGAATTTCTATCAGTTGAAAATTTTTATGTCTTGTTAAATGTGACATAATAGTTATTCAACCCCTAAAAATTAAAAAATAGATTTTTTTTATAGAAATATTGATTTCATTTAATCTATTAAATTCAATTTTAAATCATTAATATGTGCATAAATAGAAAAACAAATCGATGACCCGTGTAAATTATTTTTCACCCATTTTTTAGGTGATAACATTAATTTGATTATTTACAAATTGGGAATGTTTTATACCACTTAATACTATATAGAAAATAATTTCCATATTATGGGAAGTTAGTAATATTGAACAAATTCATTGAAAGTATTTGAAAATGATCCAATTTATAAAAAAAATCTATATTATACCATCATCCCATTAAATCATCAAATCATTAATTAAAGAAGAAAATAAAATATAAATATCATTTTTACTCTTTTTTATAGAAATAATTAAAATAATTTTTTTTTATTTCCTCAACAATAATGACTAAAAAATATATTATATAAATTTCCCATAAAAAATCCATGATATAGGATTTTTATCAAGCCTTTCAAATGGATTCACTTCATCTATAGAGAGTCCAAGTATATGATTTTTAACATTAATTTCAAATTTAGGTAACTATATAGATATTTTCTTCCATTGTAAATAATAATCTGAATAATATAATCTTTCATCATATATCAACTCATTTTCATGCATTACTATCATTTTGAAAAGACAATAATTTTAAAATAAATAATTCAAATGGATAATTATATGAAGATACCAAATTTACTGGGTATGATTTTTTATAAGTAGAAAAATATTCTTTGATTTCACTTAAACTTATTCTATGATGTCTCACATATTGGACACCCTAACAGACCTTCAAATTCATTCATGCATAAAACACTTTTATCTGGGGATGAATGTATCTTCTATTTTCCCAAACCAATTGAGCATAATATTTTCTTCACATTATAATGTGAATAACAAAGAATATTTTATTTATGATGTATTTATTTCCATAATAAAAAAACTATTTAAAACACTTGTCACATTATCAATATTTTTTATTCAAGTTAAGCACTATTTACATCACTGATAAAACCACTAATTTTCTACAACATATATATAGTGGTTAATTGGCATCACTATATATATAATAAATTATTTTTACATTCCCAATTACATGAATTCTAATATCATGTATCATTTCATGAATTTGAGAAGACTAATGAATTTGAAAATCATCATTAGTAAGAATATATCTTCTATTCTTCACTTTTTAACAAGGTCCAATAAAAAAAGATCAACAGAGACTAAAGACACAATAGATTATAAAATCTTCAATTTCACTACATTAACTATTTTTAAAATTAATTCATTATAATCATGATAGAGAAAATTTTCATTAATTATGACATTTCACTTAAAAAATTTCAAAAATGAATCAATGACTTTATCATATTTTTGACTTTTTATTTTATAATAATCCAATATCAACTCAATAATATTTATAATACATATCTATAATTTAAAATATGTGTTTATATTTCAAAATTTAACATCTAATTTATATTTATGAAAAAATAATTATCAAATAAAATAATGCTAAATTTTCAATAAAATAATTATCACATTGAACATGTTAAATTATCATTCTTTAAGAAAATAAATTTTTTATAGAAACATTAAAATTTATATTAAACATTTGACCACAAATAAAATAAAATTATTTCCTATTTGGGTAATGTAATTTAAAAATAATTTATTTGTTATATTAAAATAAAATGCATAAATATCATAATTTTGAGGGAAAAATGTTAGAATATGATAAAAATTATATTACAAAAAAACAAAAATTAATATAAAGTCATGAATACACAAATAAAAAAATGTTCATTAAAGGGTGACTACAAAATCATACTCATTTGGCTTACCATGAATAGATTCTTTTAAAAATAAATTTAAATGAAAATCCAATCATTTAGATTTTATATTTAGAGAAAAATAAAATATTTATAAATATTTAATAAATTATAGCAAATAAAATTATTAAAAATATTCAATTTATAATAACATAAGTACTCTAAAAATTTTAAAATAAATAAAGAATATATTAAAAACAATAAAATTATCCACCGAGTTTAAGTCCTAGTTAGAATAATATGATTTAATAAATATCTCATTAAAATAGTTTTATCTCCATTTTACCTATACAATCATGATATAATTTTTTTCATTTCTGATAGCCTGAAGAAGAAGTTATAAGGTTTGTTTGATCAAAAAATGATCATGAAAAATGATCATTTAAATAAATGTTATCAATACTTTATATTAAAACCCTATAACCCACTATTCAATCAAATCATTTATTCACAATGCTGAAAAAACCCCCATAAAACCATTTATTAATAAATTAGTATTTTTTAAACACAAATTACATAAATGATCACATAATCTTTCCTTAATCTCAATGAAATAAATCACAAATTTAAAAACATTATATGTGTGAATAATTGAAACTTCAAATTAAAATCATGCTTAGCTATAAAATATAAGTGGAAATAGATATCATTCACTAAAAAACCACAAGAGTTTAGTAAAAAATACATTGGATTCATGGAATGTCATAACAATAAATACTAACCACAAATAGTTATTAGAGGGAAGTTGAAGAAGAGTTGGGTGATGAATGATAAGGTAATGTCGACGGTGATTTCCACAGTTTTGGAATAAATAAACATAGTCAATATTATAGTTAACAATCAAATTTTATTTATTCCACATTTAATTTATGATAATAGAACATATAATAATAAATTGTTGGAAACCAAACCCCTTATTATAAAGATTCATATGAGAGTGGAGGATAACTATAATGAATAAGGAATGATTCTACCGAGAGCAAAAAATAGTGGCTGATATGTGATGATACTCTGAATTTGGTAGATAATTATGGATGAGGGTGTAAATGGAGGCCAATAAAGGTTCATGTAAAACAAAAAATGGTTATGGATTGAAAAAAGACATTTGAGGCAATCTAGTCGAATAACGATGGGTTATGGATCACTATATGAGAGAAAACTAACCTCTTTCATAAAAATGAATGAACATAAAATTGATTGTTCCAATATTTCCAATAATAATTACAGGTATTTATTATCAGTTATTTGATAAAAAATGAAAAAAATGAATTTTTCTAAATGAATTTTATAATATTGTAATTAAATTTGATATGGGAAAACCCTTATAGACATTGTAATTTTATATGGAAGAATACCTACAGAATGAAATAATTGTAAATAAATTTAAACCCATATTAAAAAGTTAATTAAAAATAAAAAATCAAATGGTATATTAAAACAATCTTATAATGTATTTTTTCTGATATATTTTTAAAACTCAGTTAAATTAAATTATTTTATAAAAAAATTATGTAAACTATGAATCAAAAACAACCGAAATTTTGGTATAACATTTAATTAATAATTCTTAAAATAAAAAAATAAATATATAATTATTAAATTGGCTATTATTTTCACCTTTTTAATGTATTTTAGAGTATAATAAAAACATCTCTCGTGAAATTTAAATCGAGAAAATGAACAGAGACCATGAATTTCATCTTATAAGAACTATATCAAACCTCTATTATAATAAAATTATGTTAGTTAAAAATTCAATATAGGATTTAATAATAATACATTTTCATTCTTCATATGATACAATCCATGGAATTTATATATAAGAATTTTTTATGAGAGATTTATTTGAAAACATATTTTATTTTTGTCTACCTCCTTTTAATTTTATTATATGATTTTATTAATTTATAATATATCATTTATATAACTATTTATAGAATATTATAGTTAAATAAAATAAATTTACATGATATAATATACAATAAAATCATTTTAGGAGTGATAAGATTATTATTGGCAGTATCCTCATTTATTGTTAATATCACACATTATCGGGATGCAGAAAAGATATTATTAAATAATTCTATGAAAACAATACAGTAAAATGATTATAAAATTATAATAATAACATTTATACCATAATTTTTATATATTAAATTCATTATAATTGATTAAAAGTATATAAATATTGGGATATTTAAAAGATGAGAAAATATAAACAATTGGAGGAGAATATGGTTTACATCTTTTTTAAAAATTTATTCAATTCTACATATTTTATTTAATGAGGTTGTATAAAAATATAAAATACAAAAAGCTACTAATAAACTATGTATATGGTATTTTGAAATATTTTTTTAGTAGTTAAATGGAGGTGGTTTACTAGGGGAAAGTAAATTGTAATTTATACCTGAGGGGAGCGCTATTTTGGGTTTGAATATTTGGTTTTTAATCATTTAGGTGACACACTTTTTAATAGTGATGATTCCGTTGAATTTTATTCCTTGTTATTACAGAATAAGGTTCCTTTTATATTTTTATTAATCCAAAATTGAATTTAATCCTGAAAACACTTATATCAACGTATAAAATAAAAATATATTATTATTTGAATAACATATAATATGTGTTACAAAACATCAATAATAGATTTATAAATTCAATATATTGTTTTTAACTATGATATTTTATTTACTAAATATATACATAATCATTAAATTTGTTTCATAAATATTATTTCATGTTTAATTCATGATGATGTCCAAAAAGTAGTGGTATTTACAAAAACTATATTTGTTACTATTCACAAAAAACTAGGTTTTCATAGATATCCCAAAAAATTATGCAAATGTAAATATTACATTTTCATTCCCAAAGATAAAATAATCTTTTTAAATAATTATATTTTATTTAATAATAAATTATTTAAATAAAATATAAAATATAATGAGAAAATAATTTTTATTAAAAATAACAAAATATTTCTTATATTTATTAATATTAAATCGAATATAATAATAGTTTGAAGGATTTTTTATAATTATTATTACATTTTATATAATATATTAAAATTAAAATTTAAAATATTTCAATATAATTTATTATTAATACAATATAATGTATTAAAAAGATAGTATTCCTTGAAAATAGGTATTTGTGACACTAACTGGATTTAAACCAAAAATATTAATTAATTATCTTATAAACACTATATTTAATCAATTAAATAAAATTAGAATAAAAAAATTACAATTTAAAATCATAATAATCTGAAAAATATAAATCATTATAGCTATGTTTTTTCATGAGGTATTAAACTTTTATAACTTTATTAATTATATTTCACTATATATAAATTTGACATACTAATGTTTATCCTTCATCGTAATATATATCACAGTGTATTCTAGTATGTTGTATTGAGTGATACAAATTGTTATACATAGTATTTGTCTAAATGGAAATAGACACTAGTATCTTGGGGTGTTACAATGATAGTCAAGAATTTCAATATTGGGGGAAAATGATTTTGTAGGATATCATTTAAATAGGAATTTGTTTCAAAAGAAATAATAACCAAGTTGATAATTTTCTAGGATTAAAAATCATTATGTATTGGAGGTCGGTATCCACTTTTTTAATTATATCCAACTCTTCCAGTGTTATTTTTAGGGTATACCTCCAGTTTTTTATCTTGTCCTATATGATTAGATTGACTAAGTTTCCCAATGAAATACTATATTTTTTAAAATATGTTTAATGAATATTATTTATTCTATGAGATAAATTGTTTATAAACAAGATAGTATTAATGGAAAACACATGGTTTATAGCTTTTTCAGGGACTATCACCATGGATATATAGTATAAGTTCGACTATTAGGCCTAGGGATAGATAATGTTAGAGCTCTAGAGGTTATCATATAAATTTTCATGTTCAGATTGAATTAATATTGATATAATGGTTTATATATCGATATATTTCATAAAAAATTTCCCAAAAGATTCTACGGCATATTTTTTAACAAAGTGGTGCAAGATTTTAATAATGTTCTCGTTGGATAGTATAATGTTCAATACTTGGAAATAGTGTTCACTTGTTTTTTCCTGTTTGACTGATGGGTTTTTAATGGAATAATATAAATGACTAATATAAATAGATAATTCTTTAATAAGTATTGTAGATATTTCTAGAAATTGAATTAGAGTTTTTATTAAAATGGGTTTCTATTGATATCATTCAGATATATTTGTTATTGATATAATGGTATCATTATCATTGTTTTATGAATTGTCTATATTACATCTAAGAAGATGTAAATAACATTATAATGAGTATATAGTTTTTCCTAAAAGTTGTGTATTAAATAAATTCATCAAAAAAATTCATTACAATGGCAGGATTATTAGTACCTTCTATTGAATAATCGGGATTTATGACCACACATAGGATGGTATATTTTTGGGATAAAATTTGGGGAAGAAGTAACTCGATTTTCCTCTAGTTTTGGAGTAATTTGAGGAATTATGTTCCAGAAAATTAAAATGGGTTTCCCTTTTATGGTATTTTAGGTATCACTATGTAGATACATAGATTAGGGGAAAATACAATCCATCAACATCATGTGGATCCAACATATTCATTAAACTTTGGTTGGAGAGGGTGATACTATAATGAAAATAGTATATTGAGAGGAGTTCATACCTGTACTTTTTATATTATGGTTCATGAAGATTAAAATGAATTATATTTTTATAATGGGTATATCTTGGTAAATAAATTTAAATTGAAATGTATATATCCTAGAGGCAGGGGTATTTCTCTCTAAAATGGAAAACATTATCATGAAATTGTAACTATTTTTTTGATGGATTAATAAAGAGTATATTATCAATTTATATCAATTTCCTATAATATATATTCAATTTCAACACCATGGGTGTGATACAATTATTATTTGAAGAATCTATTCAATTGATATCATATGATGTATGGGTTTTAAGGGATGTAATTTGGGGAAAATATTATATTACTATTAACTTATTAAAAAACTATTCCATTATAGTTGTTCATGAATTTTTTTATAAACATAATTATTGAATATGGGTTTGTGTAATATTGGCATTAGTTTGATCATGAGAGGCATTTGAATATCATTTTAGTCATTCTTTATTTGCATCAATTATATGTATATCTATCAAAGATAAATTTTAGGATTTAAATGGGTGAATGTAATGGGGAATGTGATCTCAAAGATAGTAATCATTGTAGATCCCATGAATTTAAAACTGATTCCATCATGATATTTCTCCAAGAAAGTTTATAGGGATCAAAATTTCCTAATTTTTGGAAAATAATCTTATATTTTTTTAATACTTTTTAAAAATATCAGTTCAAATGAAATCCTCTACTAAAATAGGGTTGGTTATATTTTTGGATTCTCAATATGATTTAGAATTTTAATAGTCGAGGTTCTTGTTGGCTAAAACATTAATATTTATCTCACAAAAGTAGTGTATGTTGTACATGAAAAATTATATTTTGTTGACCATAGAGATATAATGTAAATTTATATAGAGTAAATGGTTAGTTCATTATAGTTATAAAAATATAATACCTCAGAAGAATAATTTCTATTTAAATTATAGTAAGGTGACACTGTTTGTACATTCTATGAAGCATTAGTTGTGTTATATTTTTACTGATTTGTTCTTTATATATAGATTTCACAAGATTTTGGGATACATTTACTCATTGAATGTCATTATAATTGTGTATAGGAGGTGGGTTTCATATATTCATTTTTTTTAAATTTCATAATGTTTACGCTATAATGGTTATGTTGTCCAATATTCTCTATTTTAAAAGCCTTATTTGAAGGTGGTTCTATAGGAGAAATGTGAATAAAATTTGATGTTCCATATAATAAAGATTAATCTACATATAGTAAAAAAATATGAACAAATATTTTTTGGAAGTAGTTTCAATTATATTTTCTGAATTAAATATATAAGTAATTTCTTTGATAGATTAATATCCCAATATTAATGCATGGGAGATCTAAAACACCATAATATTTTATAATATATTTTTTTAAAAAGATTTTTGGTGTTTGATGAATTTCATGATATGAAACAACAAGCATAAAAACATGATATATTGTTACCTATAAACTAAATTAGTTCCATGAATAGTATTAATTTTATTAAAAAAAATCTCCAAAATGTTTTATAAAATGGAAATTTATTGATTCGAGTTTAATAAATAGTTAATTAAACTTTAGTAAAATCAATTAATGTTTTAAAAAGTATGTTTTTTAAAAGTTATCTTTATTACAAGATTATTATAAATGATTTCTAGCATTTTATAGAAACATCATTCGAGGGAATTAATATTATTATTTTTAATTTCTAATAAAATATTTTCTTAGTTTTAATATTTCTATTTTTCTAAAAATACTTATTTGTATATTTATAGTTAAAAATTCAAATTTTTGTAATACATACAATTCATTTCATTAAATAAATTAATTTAAATGAATTATTATGTCTTAAATTATATTTTGAATTAATATAAGAAACAGTATAATTAAATATATTGATATCAAAATTATTCATGATTATGGTAAATGTTCAATTTTAAGCATAAAACACATTTCCCTAAAAACTATTTCTCATTGAATTTTATGAATTTATATTATATTTAATTTCCAACATTTATAGAAATTGGAACATTAAAAATAATTTCCATATTTTTAATTATATGTTATATATTTTTTAAATATGACATTTTATTTTGGGTCCTTATGAATTGAAACTGTGGAAAAGACATTCCACCTCAGTATATGGAATAAGAGATAAAATTATGTTATATATATGGGGTAAGGACTCAATATATGTCTAACACTATCATCCATACTATTTTATGAATATTGTTATTGAAAATCCATTCTATATATTAAAAAAATGAAATTTATTTCAACTTTACATTGATTATAACATTTTATTGATTTTATGAATAGGATAAATACAAAATTTCACTATCCCTTTATTAATTTTTCCCATATTTTTAGGTAATGTGACTTTATGAATAAATTTGAAATGTTATTTTTATCAAAAAAAAATTATTTTTTATATTAATTTAATTCAAAACTTTATTGATGATATACTTACCTTTAATGCTAACAAACTCCGATCCAGTTATATTTAAAGCCCTAAAAAATATGGGTAAGTAAATTAAAAATAAAAAATTAATATATTTCATATTAATTGTAATTTTATAGGAATTTAATACATAATTATAATGTAAAAATTCTAAAAAATGTGTTTAAATTTTAGTTTCATTGTGTTTATTGTATATTTGATGTTTAATTAAATGAATAGTATCAACATTAACTTCCTAATATTGTATTGTTACAAATATTTTATTAAATGATTTTAAATATTAACAAATACTATAGTGTGGTTAGAAATGGTTACAAATTCAATTCATGGACCATTTTTTTGGTATTTTTTTTTGAAGTAAATTTATGACCTTTAAAGGCTAAAAATGTGTTTCCTATGATAATGATAAAATGGGTAAATGAGGGTTTGAAAACAAAAGATATTGTTAAAAATGAAACACAAACAAGTTAGAATTTAATTTATTAATATTTTAAAATAATTTAATTTTCTATAATTATAATTATGATCATTTTAAAAATTTACATTATTATGTTTTATGTTATATTTAAATATTTTATGTAATTACAAGTATGTACAATCCATCACATATAAATGGTTGCCTCATATTATGCATTACTCACCTCCTTTGATGACACTATAATAATTAATCCAAACTGTTAAAACATTCTAACTTCATTACCTTCTTTACCGGGCTTATTTTTTTTCCATAAGCCCATCATAATAAGGAATAATGTGTATATAAAAATATAACATTCAAATAAGAGGAAGTTGTGTTACATGAATCATTAGTTTTATTTACAATTTTAATTACTATAATTATATTTTATCCTCAATAAAATAATGAATATATTTTTAATGTAAACTGATGTGTTATTATAATTGTGTTAAAATCATATTTCACTTAATTTTCCTCAAATACCAACGAAAATTATCACTGGTGCATATGGGTAGATAACCACCTCTATATTGAGATGTGAATTGTTCTCTATAACCACTTTAAACTGATGGTATAAATTAAGTATATACATAATATTTTTTATATTTATGATGTTACTATTGTTCTTAAAAAACATTTACTAATTTTTCTCTAACATCCATCAAAAAGTGGAAACATAACTCATTGATATGTATAGAAAACCTTCTCTACAATGCGATGTAAGCCATATTTCATCACCACATTTTACTGATTGTTATATATATTAATATTTAACGTATATATATATATAATTCATATCAAGATTATAATTATATATATGATCAAATCATGTCAAATGTACAAGAACTATAATTTTAGAAAATAAATATGGATTAAAAATGATATAGTTATCATAAGGAATAATGATTTTAATAAATAATTATTAATAAATTTTTGATAATATGGTATAAAAATTACATGTATGATATTATAAGAATAGGTAAGATTCTAAAATAAATTTATAATAAATCAATATTTATTATAAATTTAGATAGATCAATTATGTTGAAATTCAACATTGAGATAATGGTTCTTCGTCTCGATATTGTTTCGTTAAAGTATGTTTTTTTTGTTATAAAGCTATTTTCTTTTATGATATTGATATAAATCTTTTTAAATATGTGATATCACATATAAATTTAAATTCAACTATTTTAATTTTATAATTCATTTTATTTCATCCAGGATTTTTTATTTAGAGGTGGCCAAATGTATATAGGGATTATAGTCTTAAATTTTTTTTTCTATCGGACATATGTTATGTCATACACAAATATTCTTATGTGAGGTTTATATAAATTAAATTTGATATATTTATTTTTATTATATTTATGTTCACGGTATTTAATATTTAATTTCAATTTTTTTTAATGGTGATTTAGAATAAAAAGGTATGAATGTAGTAAGGATTTAGGGTGAAATATCACTTTTTACCAATATTGTTTATTATTTTAATTTCAATTATAATTCAACATGATAAATCACTCACAAATTATTTTTCTTTCTTATCATATAGTTATATCAATAGATTACATGTTTACCTTTAATTTTTCTCTCTAATTACTTAAATTTATAAATGATTTTTTTTTAAGATTACCATATTCATTTCTCTCTCCACTCTAGGATTTTTCTTCACGATCACCTTGTTTTATAATATATTTTCAAAAATGTTTTTAATATTATACAATGAATATTCAATGTCATTTTTACCTATGTTTTATTTTCAATGAAATTGTTTCAATTAAATCTTATTATCATCTTCCAAATGTAGTACTTTTGACTTTTTACTAAAAATGTGAAATGGATATTTCTTTTAATAATTAGTATAAGAATAGATGTCTCCACACCCATGACTATTATTTGATCTGATGATTCCATCAGAATATTTGGGTATCCTACTTTGTGTTAGAGTTTTTCTAAATTATTTGACCAATTTTTCTTCATGATTAACATTATGAAAAATCATTGGTGCTCTGAATAATTTTTGAGTTCAATTCATTGATGATTAAAGATAATATTATTAGATATTATTAAGTTTCTCGGAAAATTGGTTTTCAAATTCGAATAGATTAATATAATAGAATTTTATGTAATTTAGGGAAACATTTCCTTATAATTGTGTTTTTTGTGCTAATCTTATGTTCTAAGATAAGTGTCGATTTTAGAAGGGGAGACCATATTTTACAAATAATTTAAAATAAGGAATAAGAAAATTAAAATATTTATTTTTATGATGAATTTAAAGATCATAAAAAACATCAACATTAAAGATGAATAAATTGTATATATATTATTTGGAAGGAATAAGAATAATGTGGATCTCATTTAATCATGAAAATATTTTTTAATTTAAAACTATATTCCAAACTAACATAATGATGAGTTATGTTGAACTATTTAAAAAGGTAATTGCATTAAATATAAATGAAAATGGTTATAAAATTAAAATATTATTTCCTGATTATTTGTTGGTTTATATAAAAAAATTAATTTTGTGATTGATTCAATGAATCGCATAAAAGTAATTTTTCTTGAAATTTCATAAATAATATGAAGAGAGTTTTCTTGGAATTTTAATTGAAGAATGAGAGAGGCTTAGAATTTTTATCCTTGGATTATCATTATGTATCATGAATATACATCATAAAAAACATTGTCAAACTATATTGTCCCATAATGATTTCCGAGAACATCTCATAGGGGGTCAGGGTGTCAACTTAAATGGGAGGGACTACTGAAGTGGTAGAATTATAGAAGAAGAATAATTTTTCATATGGATATCATGAGACTATGTCCCAAGCTAGGATTGGGCTATGTATAGGACAATATAGAGTGGGGGCATAGTGTTCATGCTTGCGTGTGTTGGTGACCCAAAAGATGTGATAGTTTGTGGTTCAACATGACGACTTTGGACCCAATATAACAAGATCATGTTTTTTTATAGGGGATAATAAAATTATGCATCACATGAATGAAATTTTGGGAAATGTGGGATAACAACACCATGGGTACTATTCATCCATGTTTGAAAATTATGATTTATGACACATCATATAAATTGAGTGATCTTATTTATTTTTTTATCCTACAAAACGCATGTTAAAAAATAATGATCGACTTCTACCTCCGCTACACCTTCATATATCATGACACATTAGTTTGAATATGTAAGATTCATATGATCTTTCTCTATACTTCAAAAAAAAGTATGATAAATAAAATTTTCACGTTATCCTAATGTCAATAATTTAAATTCTTCTTGAATTCATTGTGTTAGTTAAAGAACATGTCCCTACTAAATAAAAAAAATTCTTTCAAAGGTCATTGGTGATAGTGATTCATTCTTAAATTTATGATAGGATATTCATGTGAATGTTTTAAAATTCACCTATAGAATGAATGGTGACCTAATTTAAATCGATACACCCTGATTTTTTATGTATGTTTACATATTAAATATTGAATCCTTAAGTATATTTAATTTTTTGTAAAACAATTATTTTAAGAGGTTTAATAAAATTACATAGCATTAAATTTTATATACTATTTTATGGGAAGACAAAAATATTCAAAAAAAGGAAGATGAGACATAAAGGATGAATACATGATCCTCGTGGTATTTAAAATGAGCTGTAGTAATTGTTTTATAATATAAAGAAATAGGTAACCTAAATTCTCTATGTGTTTTAATGATTCTATGATAGCCTTGAATATTAATGGATCATGGTGAAATATTTCCCATAAAAATAGTGGTAAGATAAGTAAATAAAGGTAATCTATATAATTTTCATTATCCATAAGAATATATAGAATCAAAAAAAACTAACCAACTACAAAAAACTAGTGAGGGTCTATATGAAACTTTCATTTGAAGAAAAAGGGGGGGATCATCCCATCAACCATTCATCTTCTGTCTAAGACATAAAAAGGAATTGTGATGATCATCTTCAAATTAGTATTGTGGTATTTTTTATAATAATTACTTGAATTTTTAATATATTCATAAGACTCATGTACACTTTTATGATAAATAATATGTAAAATACATTTTAGAATGAACACATGAATTATATTTTTAGAAGATAGATCTGTTTCTTTTTGCATTTCATGGAGAAAATAGAATATTTCATGGTTTTTTTCATGATCAATAACCCATGAAGTTTTTCATGATATGGAGAGTGCCTGAAATACATTTAATGAAAACAACGAATACATGCATAAATGTACTATGCACAATTCCCCACAAAATTAAATTTCATACATGAAGTGTTATTGATGTTTTTTTGGGGCTAGGGACATAAATTTTAGAAGAAATATGTACCATAGATATCGATGAAAAACATTATTCAATATATTGAAATATATCCACTATTGTAGATACATCTAGTTTTGAGATTTTGTTGAGTATTCTTAATAAATAAGAGGTCCTAGTATAAACAATGTCATCGAAGAACTGGTAGTTCTAGAATAATGAATTCCAATCACTCGTGAAATCGATCAATTAAAATATAAACATTATATTCCAATTCTAGGAACTTTTAATCTCTAAAAATAATAGTGATAATAATATATTTAAAATATCCACAACCTGGTCATGGAAACGAGTAGTATTTTTTCTATCTTTAAAAATTCATTTTTGGATTTTCATTGCTTTAATTTTTTTTCATATGGGAGAAGAGGGACTAAAAAATTGAGAGATCAAGGCCTTAACCAGCCATAATTATTTAAGAAAAAATATTCATAAAAATTAACAATTAATTTACCTCCCCCATACCCACTATGGATATGTATAAGGGAACTACATGTTGTATTCGATCGCAAGGTTACCTCTTTTGAAATCTCAATAAATGATGATTTTTTTCATTATTTGAATCTTTTTATTTTACATATAATTGATTCAAAATATAAATATGTTCAATATATATCAACTTATATCATTTTTTCATTGAATAGATTTGATTAATTAGAAAAAACGATTAGAAAAAGATGAAGTTGATATCCCTCTTATCAAGAGTGGAAGAAGAAGTTTTAATTAATCAGGGAAATAGTGAAGTTATATCTGAAATTTTTAGAGATAGCCAATTTGTTATTTTAGTAACCATGAATGTGTACAATATTATTACCAGAGTTAGGTAAATGTATTGGAGTTACGATGAGGTATGTTTTAATTTCTACCCTAAAGACGAGACAAACACTAGGGAAAGTGATAACAAGATAGTTGATATATCAATTTTTTCTTAAAAATGATTTATTGTTTTACCAAAGTTAATTTTCTATTATATTAAATAATTTTTAAATGATAAAAATTGAAATCAATTCTCTTGAGGATGAATATGAAAAAGTGTAGAATATCTGGGGGAAAATGATTTTCATTTGTTAAAATCCCTTCACTCTATTTTAAGATTCAAAATTAAAATATGATAAGCTTAAATAAGATAATAAATTAATTAAAAGGTGTTTCATAACAATAATCAAGTGAATTTTGATGCCAATAAATATTATGAGATTACCACACTTTCATTAAGAAAAAAAATATAGCTATCATTTCCATCATGAATTCTTGGCATGGAGTTATGGTAAACATGATCAAAGGGTTTCAAACCATACTAAAAGGGAATGCTGAAAGGCATGATGATGAATTTATAAATATCAAGAGGGAAATATTATACAAATTGAAGTTGGTGGAGGACGAAAAATCCAACCTAAATTTGATGTATCGTGAAGATGTATATAGAATATAAGACATTAAAAATGTTCGATATAAGTATTGACAAAAAATATAGAAAAAATATCAGTTACAATAACAGTTAAAGCACACAGACTATTAAAATTATATCTTATATTGAAATACCTATACCTAGTTGAAATAATAGATTTATAACATTAAATTATTAAAATAAATAAGTCATTAATAATAAGGTACCATACATATCTCAAGATAATAATTTTTCTAAATCCACTTCTATAGAAATTTATGGGTTGAATAAAAAAATATATAAAATATGCATGAGGATAATTAAAGATGTCCCTTAGACACTATATATGGTAGGAGGATGAAATGTTGAAGGAATTTCCCAATAGAAAAGTTCCTTTAATGATGTCTTAAAAATATGTATATTGATTATGTGGGTGATTTTAAAGAACAAACAAAATATTAAATACAATGATGATTTTTGGGTGAATATTTCTGATGAAACATAGTAAGTAATTATTCAAATTATATATGGTTCAATACTGTAAATAATAAATATAAAAGTATATATATTCTCAATGAGAATCCCAGAAAATATATAACTATCACACAATAGTGATAATATGTTTTTCTTAAAGAGATGTGATGTGATCAATGAATCATGTGATGTTTTAATAAGTGGGAGTTAGAAAAAAATTTGTTCTTCTAAAATGTTTCAAATAATAATTATAAGATAAGACAGTAAAGATATAAGTGTCATCCTTTGATTAAAATATTATGATATTTAAAAAATAGGCTTTCTATGTATGTTCCTCATGAAATAATCCATACAAAATATGCTGAAAAAATTCGTATTCAAAGTTGGTCCTATAAGATTATAAAGAAGATGTTAAATTTTTTAGGAAATATGTAAAGGAAATAACACATGTGAATCAATGTAGAAACTCTAGGAAAACATTCTTATAAACCCAATGATATGTCATTTATTAATCAATTAGACTTCTAGAATGTAATAATGTTTGAAGAAGTAGAGTAAAAGGATTATGAAAAACAAAAAGTAATAATCCACATGAATTTGATTAAATTATTGAACAGTTTTAACAAAATTATTATGTTAGAGAAGTATTTTGTAGGAGGTATACCTAGTATGGAAACATTTTTAAATATTTAAAATCGTTAATTCCACAACAAATAGTGAAATAGAATAGGATTCTATTTTCTCATGGGGATAAAATATAATTCATATATCATGTCATGAAAATTTCAATAAAAAAATAAATTTAATAAATGATGAGGCTGATGAGCCTTCATTAAAAATCATATCTAATGATCAAATTTTCATGAAAAAAGATTGTATAATGTTGAATAAAATGGTTTGAAATGAAATATCAAGTTTTTTGTTCATATAGAGTATCAAGAGGACCCACATTATTCTATTATACTTTATTTTCATTCAATATTTTTAGGTAATTGAAGATGATGATTATAGTGGGTGGGAGACCAGAGATTATGATTATTATTTTTTTTCTATATGAATGTATATTAATTCCATGATGTATGTTCTTCAACATTCATTTCTTATATAATTAATTATATAATGTATATTATTTGTTCAATGTTATTAGATATAAACTTTGAGGAAGATGATCATGTAATCAATGGTTCACAACCAAATGTATAGTCTCCATTAAGGATTTGTTCACAATAATTGATATTTACATTTCTTAACATTCAGAAGAACAATTAATAAAAATAATATCTTAATGAAGTGAGGGAGTGTTCCCCATGAAGTGGAGAAAACGTAATGATGATTCTTTCAATACTGAAAAACAAAATGGAAATGATTGCATCTTTCATTGATCAAAAGAATTGTAATTCTAAGCTGAATACATTAAATAAGACCATCATTAATGATTATGTGTATGTATTCATCGTGTTTATTTCAAAATTTTTTGATTTATTTTTGGATACACAATCATCTGAATATATTTTCATTCATTTATAAAAAAATTAAGCATTACAAATATGTTTAGAACTGTTTCTATTGAGGAGAAGATAAAAAATTAAAAATCCCATAGGTACTATAATTATATTTATCATGGATATCATAATATTATTAAAGATGTATTCTTGAAAATATCATTTGTGATATATATTTTCTTATATATTATTGTAGATAAATAATATCAAGCATTAAATCAACAGTGAATAAAATTATTTTATTTAGTTACCAGTAATTTGAATTTATGAATAAGTCCCAAAGATATTAAGAAATCTTATTATTTGTACTTGAATGTTTTTAATCTATGTATTGACATAGAGTTGAAGTTTTATGTGGATATTTTTATAATTAAATTTTTATCTATAATAATATTAATCATGGAATATAGTTTCACAATCCTAGAATAATATTTTGTGTTTTCATTTTATTTATTATTATTTAATTTTAAATGATATAATACTATTTTCCAGATCTAGCACACTATTTTTATACACCTATCATGGATAATTAGACCATTATTGGAATGATTAATGGTACATTAATATATATGATTTTATATTTCATTTCCCACTAACACATTATTACTTATTGACGAGTGGTATTATAAGTGAAATGAAATTGAGATAAAAAATGGGAAGATAGGCATGACACATATTGGAAAAAAATTTCCACATACTTATTGATCAACAAAAAAGGGGGAGATTAATTATACAACTTTTTCTATTTTCTGTATTTGTTATCAAAGGTTTTATCAATTTGTCTTGGAAAATAATAATGTCTTTTATGTGAATTGGTGTCCCAAGTATATTTGATTTCCATCTATGAAATATTAATGATCATATTTTTAGATTTTTTTAATATTTTTGGATTATTTATTTCTGAATTATTATGGGAGAATCTAATGGGAATGGATATCAATATTGTAAAAATATACTTTTAATAATGATTTATTTTGGTATTATGTTTGAAGGAATATGTAAATTTAACTAATATTATACACATTATATTAATCATTTAAATAGAGGAATACAAATAGAAAATATTTAATTTCATGGGGATGCAGAATATCAAGAAAAAAAATATGTTTCAGGATAATTACATTTGAGAAATGTGATTTGAAACTCATAAGAATTTTTTTTTCTTATTTAAGATTATAGTAATAAGAATTTATAATTTCAATCAAAAATAAATGAAATATGAGTATTTATAATGTCTTGGAAAAAAGAAATTTTATTAAGAATGGTTAAATATGACCATGAAGTTAACATATTATTTATTGATGGATTAAATATTTCGATGAATAATATAATTTATTACAACAGAGAACAAATTACGACATTGGAGATTATTATTTTTCATGATGATTCATAAAAAAGATGAATAAAGATGGCTTTGAATTTTAATGGATAAATTAGGAAGGCATTTAAATCCTATACATAGATTATTTATAATCATTATGAAGCAAAATATTATAAAAATTTCTCTAACCACTCGATCCCCAATGGAATATCCCACAACCACTCATAGGGGGCCTGAAGTTCAATACCAATGGGAGGGCTAAAAAAATAGACATTACAATTGTTGGGGAAGGGCCTCGTACGATTCATGTAGGAAAATACAGATGGATTCGGTCTTGGTATGTGTGTTGGCCCACATGGATTGGTTTCATAGTGCATGCCCCTACATGTGCTAGTGGGTCAAAGCCAATGATCGAATGTGGTGTAGTGTCATGGCTGTCAATCAACCGTAACCACTTAGTGGTTTTTTTGTGGGGATTTTAATATCACATTGTGCTCAAATTACTATGTAGTAGATGGGGATAGTAGTATTGTGGGTTCTATTTACCCATGTTTAAAAAAGATGGATATAACTTGTTACACTATATCAAAGTGATCTCCACCATCCATTAAACTCATGTATTTTGCGTTAAAAAATAAAGATCTTAACCTACCCCCAATGCACCTTTCGACTTCTCGATACACTAGTTTTATGATGTAAACTTCGTAAAATCTATTTAAATAATCAACATATAAAACAATAAAAAATTAATTTTCTCTTGATATCCTGAATACTTGCATGAAACATCTTCTTCCGTTAATGTTTTCAATTGAAAAACATGTCTCAACTAATTATAAATGATGTTTTATAGGTTTTTAGTGATATTGGATGAATTCAATATTCGAAGATATGATATTAATTTGATTATTATCATATGCATGTGAATAATGAAATGAAATCCCAGATAAATGAATACTCTATGATTTTTGGCATAAGATTCCAGGGTAAATAAAAAATATTTCATACATATAAATGTAGGGAAAATTATTTTTTTTATGAATAGTTGATGACAAACTTATTATGAAATGAATTGTTATATACCATGTCACAAGAAACCAGGGATATTAAAATAGGGGATATTCCATGTTAATGTTGAAGAATCAGTCATTCAGATATTTAAAATGAAATGTATTATTTTTATACCAACTGAATAAAAATTCAACTATAATCATTCATATAATTGTATAAGTTCTTTAAATCCATAATTTCTGAAACCATGAGGTGAAACGTTTCCTATATAAGTGGATACATTCATTTGAGACATAAATATATTGATCTTGTTTCCTAAAAATAATGAAATTGAACAAAGGAGGTGAGGGTCTACATTGACATTTCCGATGAAGAATATGGATAGGAGTATCCTTTCATCCTTGTGACTTATTTCAAGCACACATTAATAATTATTCACGTTCATGTCTTGTGCAGCATCATGTTATAGGTTTTACACTATCATATCCTAAAGAAAAATATTCACAAAACTAGTATCTATATTATTGAGGAAAAATAATGATTATACAATTGAGTGGAGACACATGAAGTGTGACTATAAAAGAGAGATATTTAACTTGCCACACTGCATGGAAAAATAGAATATTTAAACATTCTTTTTCCATGATCAATCACTCATTTGATCTTTTATAATATTGATCATTTATGCATCACAAGGAAAGTCAATCATGTTTGCATAAAAAGTCGTTCCGTTCACCATGAATACGTGTTCCATGAAACATGAACCATGTATTTCACTTCAATACATGAATGGTGGTTTTTGAGGTATAGAACATCACTAAAAAAGTAATATATACCTAGTACAATTTTGATAAATATTAATAAATTGATTCAAAATAATCCAGTGAAGTAGTGTCATCTTATTCAGAATGTCTATTGAATACTCTTGAAGAACTACTGGGGACAATATAAATAACACCATTGAGGAAATTTAGGTACTAGTATAAAGAATACATCCCTGTTTTTAATATTTATAAGTTCCTTTATATAAATTCTGTGTCAATTATAGGAAAATTTAATGAATAATAATAATAATGATAAGAAAATATATAGAATAACCATATATTGATCATAAAAAAAGAGTATGGTTTTGTTGAACGTTGTAAATTTCCTTGTATTTCTTTACTTTATTTAATTTGATTATATATGGGATAATTGGTTCTTCACATAGTGATAAATCATGTATTTATCCATCCAAATAGGTTGATTTAAAAAATAGAGGTCAAAAATAGAAACTAATGATTCACCCCCTAGTGGATCAAGCCAGGGGTGATAACAATTGTTGTATATCTTTTTACGTAAAATATTTTTCCATATATTACTGAAATTTATTAATTTTAGATAAGTTATTTTTAAATAAAAAGTGTATATCACTCAAGATATTTACTAGTGATCTTTAGAATTTATCTTTACGAATGAACACATCGTTGATATTATTTATAATAAATTGTGTACATTTTTCAATTATTAAATATTATTAATTATCTGATTATTTATTCCAATGGTGTTGAAATATAGTATAAATTCATTTTCATTTCCATGATTAAATATAAAATATAAAAATAAATATTGTAATGACCATGTTCAATAATTATTAATGGATTATGTAATAGTTTTACACATTATAGCCCTCCAATACATTGGATAGTGAATAATATTTATGAAATAAAATGGGATATTGAAGTTTATTATAATAATATAATATGATACTCATATCGTTATACTATGCCCAAAAGATGGTACATGGGAAGTAATATCATGCCCAAAGTATGGACATGGTTGGTCATCCCAAGCCTAATATGTGATGGATATCTCAATGGGAAACTATGACACAATATTTCGTTGATTATGATTATGGATTGTTTTTATGCCACCCTCAATAGCGTGTTCTTAAACATATTATATGATATCATAGATAATGATAATCATATCTTCTATTATTAAGGCCTATTGTTCTACGAATTACATATTTCATGATAATGATCTAAAAATTATTGGGTATGAATTTTAAAAGTTAATGTTATTTTATTAAACACTAATGATTTTTATATTATTTCTTATGATCATTGATTGATATCTCACTTTTTTAACCTCTCCATGAATCTATACTCTCCCATTATTATGTTTCTTTTTTCCATGTTATAATAAAATGTTTTAGGTAGGATATGTCTATGAGGATAATTATTTCAAAACAATATTTTGGGAGATGTTTAATAGCACTCATTAAATAAGTTGATTATTTATCCATTATTAAATGATAAAAAGTAATTACAGATCATTGGTATGTATTTTTAAGATATATATTTATTATTCATCTAAAATTATGTAATATTTTTATGCATTTTTAGGTTCGTCTCAGTCATTATCTGAGAAGAGTTCAGTAATTATTAAAGATCACTACCAGAGAACATAATTGAAACCCCGTGGGATAAGAAAAAGTGTATAATATAATCTAGATGATTTGGTAAAGAATTGATTTTGTGGTATTCATATAAATTATGCCTCGATGTAGATATTATAAATTGGATGTGCTATTTTAATATAATCAACTATGGTTAATGACACTGAATATGGAATATTTTTCCATAACATGATTGTTACCAACGGATGATGAGTAAGAATAAGAAATCATATATGGATAAAAATATCAGGGATATTAGTGGGTCAATTCACATTTTCATTATGATCAATTATAATTTATTTTAATAGATATTTTCCTAGGATATCCTAGGTTAAAATAAATGTTAAATATATTGAAAATAATGTGTCATTATTTAGATATATTATGAATGATTTATTATTTTTATATGATTTATCTATATTCTTTATATTAATCATAGCAGGGTATTTTATATTATTAAATATATTAAACCAGGAGGATTCATGTTAACATAGAATATTATGGGGGTTCTATAACATTCATCATGAAAAACCAAATGAATTGTGATATGTAACGTCAAATCAAAGGATTTTGGTTTCTAAAACCATACAATTATGGTCCCATAATTACATTGTTGATCTTCTTATTCTAATATTTTTCCTTGTGTTGGCCACATTTGGTACAGTAGGTGGAATTATTTAGAATATTAGGGATATTTAAATATAATTTTAGTAACCATCCTAAAAAATGAGTGGTGGCTATAACATAGAATAGTACACCATTCCAACGGGGTGTCAGTTGTATTTTATTTTTAAAGCTATACAAAAGAGCCATGTTTGAATGTATGAATCACCACATAGACAGATATTACACCATATTGGTGTATTATATGATGTCTTTTTCATGGTGTAGAATCTTTCATGGAGGAATCACTATGATGAATAATACCCTGTCGTAGTGGCTTCCCCAAACCATTTATAGATTACTAACTAGTATTCTATATTAAATAGTTTTAGGTTTCAGAAATAGTGTTTTCAAATTAATTAAGGGAATATATTTTATAGTTAATTATTTTCGAATTTAATATTATTTATTTTTCTTATATAAACACAATTAGAGATCATTAAATTTGTGATCTCAATCATAACATCACATAAAATAAGAGACCCAAAAGGATGGAGAACAAACGTTAGGAAGAATTCCACCCTCTTCAATAGCATAAATTCCATCATTGAATAGTTATAGAAAACATAACCCCATTCTATACCATGGAGTTTGATCTCTTGTGTATTCTAAGACAGAATAATTCATCGTGAATGGTGGTATCTACTTCCAGTTCACATCAATTATGTATCCCTGAACTTGTGTTGTCGAGACCCTCAAATTTAATAGAACACATTCATCCTCCCGTATTGGAAAGATATTACAGATCCAATTTAATGACAATAAAACAAAATTATGTTTTGTTTGAAACTGTTTATTCCATAATCATTTTCTTTCTCCAAAATAAGAAACAAATTGTATTTTAGCTGGTTCCAAGATCCCTCGATGTGTGATCATATTCTTCTTGGTGTGATAGTTTGGTTTGGGTGACAATATCATTGAAAACCTTAATTCTAATGTTTACAACCATGTTGTATGATGTTTATTAATCTCATTGTCTCTCTTTTCACACATTTCAATGATATGATTATTGGGTTGTTCTAAATGATGATCTTTCTTGATTTTAATTGCATATGGATGGGTGTGGATGTGTGTGTGTGTCTAAAAACACTATAATTTATAAATAAAAATTTATTTGTGTCTAAATTAAATTTCCAGTTATGCATTATTGTTATATAAAACACATCTACATAATTAGATTTATTAAATATTTTAATATATAAAAGACCATTATATATCAAAAAAATTGTTAATATAGTGTTTTTGTGGAGATCATATGATTAGTATAAATATAGAGTTTTAATAATTGAATTTATTGGGAAAATGGAAGTGATAGCCTCACCTAGTAGGATCCTACCCTATGAAGCCCATTCATCAAAGAATCTATGGGAGATAGAATCACTAGGATTTACCATTTACGAAGGACAACATGATATCGAAAAACTAAATCAAGATAGAAACCATTCGCATGATAAGTTCAAAATCTTAAAGATCATGACCAAAACCATGTACACAAACCACACCATGAATGTATCACCATAGAATAACTTATCCAAAGGTAATTATCTTGTATAATAATGGGGTAAGTTTTAATACACATATAATAAAAATATGTATATTTTATAGATTAATAAATAGATTTTTCTCTTATTATTGCTACTTTATATATGATTTTAATTTTAAAAAAATAACACACATATTGTATTTTTGGGTGATTTTTAATTTCAATTAACAAATTCATATATATAAATAGCTTATTTTTATTTAATATAATGATATTTTAATAAAATATTATAGTAGAAGAATTGTGTTTAAGTATATTTGATAATATAATATTTCAATGTAAAAAATAATTTACATAAGGGTTCAAAAACATTTATTTTCAAGAAAACCATTATTTCACAAAAAAAATCTATTATTATTTTAAAATTAAAAATTACTATATTTATAAAATTATTTAGATAAAATAATCACTCTCTTAGGAATCAGAATAACAATATTATCCAAAACTGAATTTTTCATAATTGTTTTATATTTGAATTTTAATTATTAAAATTTAATATGGTATAAATATACAATCTTAATTATAGTATTATAATGACTAAAAATTGATGTAATAAATACTATAATGTGTAACCAAAACCAAATATAGATATACCATTTAAAATAATTTATGTTTTGATCTTTCTTGATAAATTTTATAAAGGCATTATAAATCTTACAAAAACAATACAATATTCTAATTATTTAAAATTAATTTCCTGTAAGGAAATTACTCAAATACAAATTAGATTAGGTAATATTTAAAGAATATCTACCCTTTAGCTTATAAAATAATTAAATCCACCCCTATTAACAAAAAACCATGGGAAACACCTATAATGGTTTGTGGTTTTGGAAATTTTATTATATCTATTCCAAAAGAAATGTTTTGAAAAAAATAAAAAATTCCTCTATATTTTACTATATAAACCCACCAAATATCCCATTTTTCATTACTAAAAAACCTAGGATCATGGCTTTATTATTCCCTGTCATCTATAAATTCCTCCCATGGTGACCGTAATCTCTCAGTAAACTTTTGTATAGCTTTTTTGATTCACTCTCACATTGTAGGGGATCCCCATCCCTTTTTTTATTTATTTGAATCTTTCTAATATTCCTATTAAATAGATTTTTTTCATGATTATGTATGTTTTTATAAATAAAAATTATTACCTTTTTATGTCATTCTGATTATATGCCCCTTTCACTCTCATCAATCCTTATCAAGTCCATTATGTACAGATTTTACCGTGAAAAAATTTAGTAGGGGATCCTTTCATTCTCCCATTTATTATATAATGAGCATTATCATATACCATTTATCTCCAATTAATATGGTTTGGATATATTATTCCATATATTCACTTCTAAAAATTTGGTTTAGAAATTATGAGATGCCCATTTCACTTTCATTAATCCCATCCACGAACATTTATGTTCCCAGGTTATGCTTCTGAAATTTCATTATTATTTTCAATGACAAACTACTATATAATGAAAACCTATAGACATTTATTATCATGGATGTTCACCTATATGAAAATATAGTTGTTTTATTTGGGATATAAATGTTTTTATTTTACAATCTTTGTTTTTTGGAATAAAATATAATGAAAAATGATTCTATGTTGTACGATAAATGTGGATGACATATACATGTGAATGATATTAAAGTGACATTTGTTCCCAAAATTATATAAAAATGTAATGAATTAGGTAGTGTTTTAGTCTCATGAAACATCATAAAAGGGATTAGGTATTGAATCTAATCCTTCAAGATAGTTTTTTGAATATTATTTCTTCGTTATTATCCGTGAAGTATGTTTATGATTTCTTTTCTAAAGTTTTTGTCATGTTTCCTTGATGCCTTTATGTTATAGTTGGTTATCATGCCTCATTAATCATGTTCACGTTTCTTATCTGTTATATGTTATGATGAAATATATATTTTTTAACATGTGATAATTTATTCATTTTATTTTACTTTTATTATCTTACAAGGAAATATAGATCAAGCCTTTCTATAGGGTGTCCCCAAGTTATCACATGCATTTTTTTGGTATGGTGGAATATTTTTGAATGTTAAGGATGTTTTTAATAATGGAGATGTAGCCCATGTTTTAAGTTATTATATAACACATCTAATTCATATAGACACTAGAATTTTCATTATTATTGTTTGTATTATTTATAAAAATATGTATAATATCCTGAATTAACATGTAATAAGTATTAGGGTGGATATTGTTGGTATCAAAGGAAAGTTTATTAGTTTTGGGATTTGGATAATAAAAATCAAGTGACAGCCTTAGGGATAACATTAAACATAAGTGGACATCAATAAATTTTTGTGATTTATAGATTATGTGGATTCCAATAAAATAATTCCTTATAAGGATATTATAAATGGAAGTGGTTCTACAACTGAAGAACCTATCTATAAAACACAAATACAATAATTTTTGATAAAATCAATCTAGAACTATGTAATGAAAATAGTCCTTGTAACCAAAATAGTTTGAAACTCCATGGTTATATGCATTGGTAAATTCATGAAATCATTATTTTTTAGGGGACAACAATTCCCATTAGTTTCCATGTAAGAAAATAGATGTTTCATAACATAGATTGAAGTAGATAAAATCATATATTATGTAATAAATGTCATTTATATGTTATAAATTCCATGTTGTTTGACTCCTATTTTTGAGTTTTATAGTTTAAAAATAATACTGAATTTCTCCATTATTCTATAAAATTCACATAAATAAGATGATCCAATTGAAAACCATATATGATGGTAAATTTGATGACTAACTAAATGAGACTTCTAACCCAATGGGAGACTAAATCAAAAAATTTGGGATAATACTCTCTCATTGGACTTATGATTTGAATATATAACTTATTCTTGAGGAACACCCAAATCCTCCTATGATATAAAAATCTATAAGTGATTCCTTTATTAAATACAGACTTATATCATTAAATGAATCATATGATACCTTAATCATGAAAAAAATGGACGGAATCCAATGAAAATATATTCTCTATCATTTAATTCACTTTGATGAAGAATATTACCCTAGATGTTTATCATATTGAGGGATAAAATGATCATTAGTGGACATTTATCAAGAATGAAAATCATAATGAAGATATATAATACATTGGTTTAAAGGGATTATATAAAATTATTTTCAAAATATATTTTCCTCACACTCTCTGACTAAAAATGTTATTGCATTTTCATTCCCTACAGTAAAACAGATGATGAATACATCATATTTTCAAAGGGAAATTCACGGGAAATGTATGATATTCTTTACTATATTTCACATCCCATTATTTTAATTTATAAATCATTGATAGTGTGATAAAATATGGTGTATAAAATTTCATAGTGATCCGATACATTTATATATAAATTAAAATTTACCATTTCTGAAACAAGGTGGAAATTGATATATAAAAATCACAAGGGTATCAATGGAATAATAAGTTTAATGTGGAGTTTAATTCTGGAAGTGAGAGGAAAAAATTTAATAGTGGTATGAAATGTTAACATCACACTTGTAAAAAGTGTGAACAAATTTCAACAACCCAAACATTAATTAGGGGAATTTCCTCTTGATCTAATTAAATATATTATTTTGTAAAATGGTTATATGACACATGAAATTTCGTGGTTTTTTGTTTTTTTTTTATTTTAAAATAAAATTAAAAATTGTTATCATTGATAATATAGTCATTGAATAGTGAAAACATGATTAGTATAATTATTGGGCTCTAACAAATCCAATTTTATCAGACAAAGGAAGTTATGGCCTCATCTAGTTGAAGTGATCCATATGAATCCCATTTGATAGGTCATGGAAAAGAGGTTTCATCACTATGAATTTCTCTTGACCAATCCCAAGCAGAGATTCAACGTTTTAAGCTTGAACGGAACTACCTACGGGAGTAGTGGATGTAAACAGAGATTACAACTAGGGCGATGTTTTCTAAGCCTCTCCATGAGTCTGTCACTATCACACACTTTAACCATAGGTATTATGTCATTTTTTATGGGGTTATGTAACAAGACCCTTGAAATATGATTGTGTGAATTATTTTTTTTATAGAGAATATGCATTCATTTTATTATTTTTACTTTGAAAATATATTTTAAAACAAAAATAGTATTTGTCGTTAATATTCAAAAAAGAAATATATTTGGATGAATTATTGGATTTTTAAAATAAATAATATTTTATTATAATATTATTACTAAATTACATTTAATTAAATATTAATGATCTTATAATTTTTATGAATACAATTGTAATTTTTCATATGGTTCGAAAACTCTTTTGGTCAAAACAGATGAATTTTTTTATGAAATTTGGTTTTTATGTTTAATGTTAAAATTCAAATATTTAAAAACTTATTTAGATAAAAATAATATTATTTTTGGAACCAGGACATTGAAATTATCCAATGGTAAATTTTTCCTAATTTTCTCATATAGACAAATTTTTGGGTAAAAATTATATAATGTTTAAATATAAAATGTGTTTTATGAAATCATACTGACCCAATAGTGATGTGATAAAATAATATAAAAAATATTTTTTTCTAACATATATTTTAATGTTAATATATTGTGATTTTATATTTTTTTGATTAATTTTATCTTGCCTTAGTGGACCATCTAATACTTATAAAAATATTTAACATTTAAACTGATTTCCTTTAGTGTGACTCATCACTGCATATGAAATCCTAATATATTAATATGTTAGGAAATTTTACTATTAAAATAATGTTTGCTACTCACATTTTGAAAAACCCATGGAAAACTCCTGGGAAGGTTTTTGGTTTTGATTAGTTTAATGTCTACTTTCCATAACATATATAATAATGAATTCCCTCTACTTTAATATATAAAACCACCAAACCTCCCATTATTCTTCACACATACCATTTTAAGAATGAAAAAACACTTCTCTCTGCTCTATATAATCTTACCAAGGTGTCCCAAGCTCCCAATAATCTTCTCACAAACCTCTCCCAGTCATTTGACATCACACTTCCATGTAAGGGATTTCTTCCTTTCTCATTTTGTCAAAATTTCATTAGGTTTTTATACCATTTTGTATTCAATTAAATATGATAGTGTTTCACTTCAAATCTCATCCATAATTCCCTAATTATATTTTAATGATTGGATACCTCTTTATCTCTCATTAATTCATCCCATGTACACCTGTTACCAAGCCAAATTGTCGTAACAAATTCTCTCTCTTCTCATTTATATTCAAGCAGTTATTTTGTGTTATGAATAAAAATTACATGAAATATGTTAGGGAATGTATATATATGACCCCATTACTATACATTTCATGTAAATATGATTTTAAATAACTTTATCTCTCATCATCAATTTTTATGAAGTCTTAATTCATTTTGTTATGCTACCAAAATTGCACTGCAATTTTCCAAGCCAATGTCATTGTGTAGTGAATACCATTCTCGTTTATCTATCATGGGTATTCAATTTTATGAACATTTAATTATTGATTATATATTTTCATTTATGAATTTAAAATTCCATTATCATGAAATAAATGTTGATATTTAATGAATCCATGTTATATGATCCATGTGGCATAATTACGCAACAAATGAAATAATTAAGAAGGGTGAACCCTGATAGTGCTCCATTGCATTGAGTAAATAATAGTATCATGATACATCGTGTGAATTGTGGGTTTACTCATTATAATTAAAGTGAAATGATGGTTTAATAATTATCCTTGTGCAATTATCAATGGTGCATGCTAATATCATGTTAAATGTTTTTTCCACATTTCTATTTTATGATAATCATACTATATCATAACTTTATTTTCATGTTTCTCTTGTGCTCCATAGATTTTCCAAGTGAATATTATTTACTATATTATTCATGTTATTCTTATATAATCCCTTACTGGGATTTATAGCTCACTCTTTTTTTATGTGTGTCATCATGTTTTCCCATGAAATACTATGTACGAAGGAATGTGTGTGGTCATATAAAAGAAGTTTTCAATAAAGATGTTGGATATTATGTTCTAAGTTGTTATGTAATATTCCTAATTTTTCCAAACAATAGAATTCTCATTCTTCTATGTAGTATCATGTGAATATTTTACGTAATAAATAATGTTTAAGTGTGCAATATTGAGTATGGTTTTTATAGTTGGTATCAGAGTATAGTTTTAGTTATTTTTTGGATTACTATAAGAAAAAACAAGGGAATGCCTTAGAGAGAAGGCTAAGTATAAAAAAAATCACTAAATTTTTGTGAGTATTGAGTATGTGTTTTATAAAAAAAAATACATCCCTACCTGGATATGGGTAGAGAGAGGTGGATCTAGTATAGATGTATCTAGGGTTAAAATTTGAAAACACTACATTGAGCTAGAATAGAATGGGAACGGGTGCACGGCAATGGGCCTTTCTTCACACATGGTTGTTAATATCCTGGGAGATATTATTTGGTAAATTCAGAATCTTTGTATGAAAAATTCTTATGGGAATTAAAAAATGCCCCTAACAATAAATGTTGGGAAATAGATCATGGATAACACAGATAAGTTATGGAAATAAATGTAATTTATATGTTATCCCTTTTTGTCATTGTATTTCCCATTATATGTTACCCAAAACCTTCCTTTTATTTCATCCAATGTCCGGTAATATGAGAACTCAAACTAGAAACCGATGAGAAGATCAATTTGAAGACTATTCTAATGACATGCCCAATCCAATGGGAGTAGGAATAAAATACTTTGTGACCATACACTCATATTTAACTCATGATTTTATTAGAAACTCATGTCAGGAGGAATGTCAAGCACCCCCCTACAATCAGAAAGAACAATTCTTAATTGATAGCTTCGTGAGATAAATGCCTCATAATTTTAATGGATCATCTAATCCCTCAATCACTGAACTATATATCAACTCCATTGAGAATATATTCTAAATACTTCACTGTTTTCAACAAGATAATGGTCATATTAATTCTTATCATATAGAGGGTGAAGCAGATAATTGGGGGTCATTGATAAAAAATATGAATCTTAATGAAGCGATCAAGGTGTTGAAATAGAAGGATTTCTAGAAATTGTTTTTAAAAAAATATTCTCCTTGCACCCTGTAACATAATATTGAAAGGGACTTCCATGACATAAAGGAAAAAGTAAAAAAATCCATCAGTGTGTTGAAAAAAAATATCAAAAGGTTTTCACGATACACATTTGGATTTTTTGTTACCCCCAAATGCATAGTTGACCGCTTCATTAGTGGGATAGAATCCTTTCTACAGAATTCCCTGGAGATCGGTGACTTCGATATCTATGAGAATTTTTTTTATGTTTCCTCATATTTGAAAAGGAAATTGGAAAACCTCAGTGGTATCATGGGGTTATGAAGCATAAGGTGGAAATTAATTCTGGTGTTCTGATAGATAAATCCAATGATGATAAGAAACTCAAGCATCCCACTTGCTAATGGTGAAGAAAGCAGCACCCTAGAAATTTCTTGGATAGGATGGTGAAATTCTTTAGGTGAGGAATTTAAGGGAACCCTACCATTAACTAGTGGTTAGAAAAACCCTCTACTTGGTAGGGGATAGGAATTCTTCATTCGACCCTCAACACATTGTTCATTTCTTCATCTATAAATAACCAAGGAACATTCAAAACTAGTTCCCTAATCCAATGGTATTCATATTCAACCTTAAACCTCTAAGTAATAAAGGGAGAGACTTTTCCATCAATACCGCTGAATAAAAGTCTGAAAACGAAGTGGTTATAGGAACGCATTTTATTAATTCAAGAATATTGAACGTACAATTTGATTCTAGTTCTACACATTGTTTTATATCCCGAATGTTATGTACAAAAATAACCAAACCACTATGAATCATGGAAGTAATGATGTAGGCGAGAAAGGAAAATTGGACTATCATCTCATCCCACGAATATAACTCCTCTACATTCTTAATTTGTGGATTGAACATCATGGAGAACCTCATCATACTCCCTCTGGTGGAATTTGATGGAATAGTTAGCATGGATTTCCTTTACCTATATAGATAAAATAAAAATTTGCATGATAGGGATATCACTCTTTGTATAGAGAATCAACCCATGATTTTGTACATGTGTAAGGAGGAGGATGAATCTTCTTTAGCACCAACATCTCGAGAGTAGATATTTATACCCTATGAGAATTCATATCTCTCATAGAGGATTGACTCTAAGAAATAAATAATTCATGAAGAGATGCCTATAGTGAGCGAATTCATATAAGTGTTTCCCTAGGAATTTTCGGGTCTTCCTCCTATAAGAGATACTAAATTATCAATTGATTTTATACCTTGGGTGTTTCCAATATCCAAGACTCCATAGAATGGCTATTGTGAAGCTTGAGGAGATGATGAAACAACTACATGAGAACTTAAATAAAGGGTTTATATGCCCAAGTGCTTCACCATGGGGTGCACCAGTATTCTTCATCAAGAAGAAGGACGAGTCAATGCGCATTTGTATCAATTATCATGATCTCAACAAAAATTAAGATAAAGGACATGTATACTCAATCCCAAATTGATGAAATTTTCAATCAGTTACGTGGAGCCCAAAATTTATTCATGGTAAATTTTCACTTGGGATATTACCTTATAAGAGTGAAGAAGGTAGATATCCTCGAGACTACTTTTCAAAAAGGATACAGGCGCTATAAATTTATACTAATGCTTTTAAGACTCACTAATGCTACAGAAATCGTCACAGACATAATGAATAGTGTATTTGGAAATTACCTCAAGAAGTTTTGGTAGTATTTCTTAATAATATTAGAATATATTCCAAAAAAGGAGGATCGTATGAAGCATCTAAGAACTATCCAAGAGACATTGAGAATAGAAAATCTCTATTGAAAGTAGATCAATTGTGATTTCTAGTTGAAGGAGGTCTCATTCATTGTTCATATCACCACATGAAATGGGATATCTATGGATCCCTTCAAGACATATGCAATTGATGGATGGATGAGGATAACATCGGTGACAGATATCCATAGCTTCCATGGATTAGCTGGATATTATTTCTCATTTGTGAGTAATTTATCCTGATTGTCTAACCCTCTTACCAAGATAAATCGGAATGGAGTAATGTTTTCCTAGAGAGATGAGTGTAAAGACATCTTAAAGGAGTTTAAAAGGAGGCTTATCCATGCACCTGTTCTCACCCTACCCACAAGTGAAGATCTCTTTGTGGTATTGAGTGATGCTTCAAAAAGGGGTTGGTTTCATGTGTCGTTAAAAATGATTATTTCATTGCCTATGCTTCAATGAAATTTAATGTTTGTGAGAAAAAATATCCAACAAATCACCTCGTGTTTGTTTTATTAATCTTTTGTCAAAACATTTGGTGGCTTAAACTCCTTTGGGAGATATTTTAAATATATAAGGATCATAAAATACACAAGTATATATTCACAGGTAAAGAGTTTAACATGTTCGAACAAAGATGGTTAGAGCTGATCAGAGACTGTAATTTCTCAGTACATTATCTCCCAAGGAAAGTGAACAAGGTGGTGGATGCTCTACGTAGAAAGAACCCAATTATTATTTCATTTATGATAATTAAAATGGATCCTATTTTCTATGATTTTATGAAGATGGGAATGTGAATAATAAATAATAGAACATCATGAATCATTTCACGAATGATTTCTCAACTAAATTTCTTGGAAAGGATAATGAATGCTCAAAGGGGTAATGTAGTAATTCAGAAGAAAGTGGAAACCATCATAAAAGGGAATTTCTTAGAGTTCAATGATAACGAAGAAGGAATATTGAGATTTTGTACAATACTATCTATTCCATAAAATCCCAAGTTAATGAATGAAATTTTGGATGATACACATAGTTTGAATTTCTCTATTCACCCAGGATACCCAAAGATGCATCAAGATCTCTGAGATCATTATTGGTGGGATAAAATAAAGAAGGGGATTGCTGAGTATAAATCAAAGTTCCTAGTATGTCATCTAGTGAAGGATGATAGGAAGAAGTCTAAGGGGGTGATGCAAACATTACCCAAACCAGCTTGGAAATTGGACAACATCACTATTTACTTTTTCACCGTACATATAAAGACATCCTAAGGAAACAGTGCTATCTATTTTTTGGTCGATCGTTTTATAATCACCGCCCACTTCATTGTAATTTGAGTGAATTTTTCATTAGATCAACTAGAACAAATATATATCATAGATGTTGTATGGATTATTGGAGTACTAATATCAATTGTATCTGATCGACATCCAATATTCACATCTTTGTTCTAGAAGAGTCGTCAAATTGACCTATATACTGAGAAAAACTACATTATGGATTAATTATCCTCAAACTAATGCCCAATCTGAGAAGCCTATCCAAACACTTTACGACATGTTGAGAGAATTCTCAATGGACTTTAATGGAAATGGGATTAACATGTTCCTCTTGTTGACTCAACATAAAATATTTTTTTCTATTAATGAATAAAAAGGTATCTTTATCATGCACTTTATGGGAAGAGGTGCAGAACACCGGCATGTTAGGATGATGTTGGGGAGTGAAAACTCCTAGGTCTAGAAATTTTCGATGAATTGGTGGAGAATATTAAAATTGTGTAGCAACCCATTAATGTTTCTAATAGTCGACAAAAGATCTATGATGATAATCATCGAGGAGACCTAGTTTTTATGTCAGAGACTTGGAATTCCTATGCATATCACCATGGAAGTGAGTAATGATATTTGGGAAGAAATTATAGATCAATTCAAGGTATATCGGCCCTTTTGAGATCTTTGAGTGCATTGGACCAGTGGCCTAAGGAATTACAATACCATTGAACATATCCCAAGAAAATGATTTATTCCTTGTATCACTATTGAGGATGTATATAATGGACCCATAACATGTACTCAATCTAGAGTTGGTGTCATTATAGAATGGCCTCTCTTATGAAGAGAAGCTAGTGATGATCTTAGATCATAGGGAAATATTTCTATGAAATAAGACAATACTCCTTTTAAAGTGGTTGTGGTGAAACCACAAGTTTGAAGAAGCAATGTTGGAATTAGAGGAAGTGATGAAGCATAGTTTACCTCATCCGTTATAGTGTGGGAAAAAAATTACTAGGGTAAAATTTCTCAACTGAGAAATATTTTAATGATCCAAACTATTATTAATGAAAAATCCTCTTGATCAAATTAAATTTCTTATTATGTGGAATTTTTATATAACATATGAACTACCTTAGTTTTATGTATTTTGATTTTAAAATACCATTAAAAATTGTTATCTTTGCTAATATAGTCGTTGAATAGTGACCACGTGATTTGTATTAACATAGGGCCTTAATAAATCCAATTTACTCAGACAAAGGAAGCGATGGCCTCATCCAGTAGAATTTCTCCATATGAAGCCCATCCTTTCTGAGATTGGAATGGAGGTAGTGTCACTGGGCTTCACTCTTGACCGTGCCCAAGATGAGCTTCCACACATTAGGATTGAACAGAACCACATACGGAAGAAGTGTATGTTAATATAGATTACCACATGAGCGATGTTATCTGAACCTCCCCAAGAGTATATCACCACTTCCCACCTTACACTTTTGTCTGATGCGGGTGTTTTAAGGGTTTATGTAATAAGACCCTAGAACTATGACTATGTTCATTATTTTCTTTATAGTGAATATAAATTTGTTCCATTATTGTTACTTTGTAAATATATTTTAAAGCAAAAACAATATTTTTAATTTATGTTCATCTACAAAATCTATTTAGATGAATTAATGTATGTTTTAAATAGATAAAAGTTTAAAAAAATATTATTATTACATTAATTTTTATTAAATATAAGTTGTCGTATTATATTTATGAATACAAATGTTATTTTCATTATGGTTTGAAAGTTTTTTTGTCAAAATCCATGAATTTTCGATATATTATTGTTTTTATTTTAAATGAAAAAATTCACATATTTAAAATATTATTTAGATAAGAAAAATATTTTTTTTTGGAATTAGGATGTCGAAATTATCCAACAGTGAATATGTCATAATTTTCTGAACCAATAAAATTTTTGGGTAAAATTTTAATTCTATTTTAATATATAATGTGTTTTATGGTATCATAATGACCCAATAGTGATGTAATGAAATACTATAATAATTATTTTCGGCCAATATATGTTTTAACTTTATATTAATTTGATTTTATATTTGTTTTATTATTTTTGTCATGCCTTAGTGGAACCTCCAAAACATATAAAACATTTTAACTTTTAAAATAAATTCCTTAAGATTGAGACTCACCTCTAAATAATCAAGCATAAAATTTTAAAAATTTCAGCCATTAGAAATATTAAATAATGTTATACATTACAATTTGGCAAAAAAGTTCAAAACCCATGGGTTTTTTGGTGCTTTTTATTAGTTTCATGTGTAGTTTCCAAAACCAAAATATTAAATAATTCCATCCTCTTTCCTAAAAAATGCACTAAAGCTCCTATTACTATACCATAATACCATTTTGAGCTCAATTAACCCCTTCCCGAATCTATCTATAATCCTCCCAATGTGCACCAACCTCCCACGAAGACTCTCTCATTCCTCTCACATGCCTTTGGGATTACACTTCCAAGTAAGGGATTTTTCCGTTCTCATTTATTGTCCAAATTTTATATGTTGTTAAACAATTTTTTTCAATTAAAAATGTTGTTGTATGATTATTAACCTCTATATACATACTTATCAATGTTTTAATTATTATAGGAAACTTTATACCTCATCAATTCCTCCTATATACACTTGTTACATGGCCAAAATTCAATAAGTACTTTCTCTACTCTAATTTTCATTCAAGATTTATTTTGTATTATGAATATATATTCAATTAAATATTATGGGACATGTATCAATATGTCCCATTACATTCAATTTAATATATATATGATGGTGCACCCCTTTCCCTCTAATCATTAATTTTTATGAATTCATATGTCACATTGTTATGCTTTCGATATTGCACTGCGATTTTCCAAGACAAAGTAATTGTGTAGTGAATTACATGCCCATTTCTATATCCGGGGTATTGAAAGTCATGCTCATGTACTTGTGGATGATATATGTTCATGAATGAATTATATTTTCCTTTATCATGGAATAAATTTTGATTTTTAATGAATCCATGTTATATTATCCATGTGGCACATTTAAGGATGAAATGAAATGATTGAGAAGGGTACACCTTACTAACACTCTAATGAATTGTGTAAATACTAATATCAATTTACATCAAGTGAAATAAAGGTTAAATAAAGTTAATTCATGTGAAATTAGGGTTTACTCATGATACATGTGCAATTATACTTTTATCATTCTAATATCAGGTTAAATGTATTTACCACCATTTCATGTTATAATAATAATGCTCTATCATGCCTTTATGTTTATGTTTCTCTTGTGTTTGATTGAAATTACTATTGACTAGAATGTAATATATTCTTCATATTATTCCACTTTTATGCCTTTACTGGTATTTAATTCTCACCCTTTTGTTATCAATGTCCTCAGGTTATCCCATGCAATTCTAAGTACAATGGAATGTGTGCAGTCATGTAAAAGAAGTTTTAAATAGTGATATTAGATTTTATGTTCTAAGATGTTATGTAATGTCCTTAATTTTACAAGAAAATATAACTCTAGATCATCTATTTTTTATCAAGTGAATATTTTATATAATAAATAATTTTTGTGTTAAATAATGAGCATGGTTGTTCTAATAATTACCCCAAAAATTGTCTCATAGTGATGGGGTACTGCATTAGTAGCGGGATGGAAGGGTACCTAGCTAGTGATTGATGACGAGGGAAACCCACCAATATAATGGAATATATGAATTATCTAGTAAACCATTAACCTATTCAATGAAATTATAACAAATAGAAACAATTTTTCTTTTAAAACCAATGCACTGATATAATGTTGGTCGGTGAACATTAACCGCAACCAGCACCAAGGGACAAAGGGCGAGCTTATGCAATTACAACCCCTGAGGAGGATCCCAATAGTGATTTGGTGAAATGTATTCAATTTATTCATCTAATAATATCTCTAAAATAATTTTATATTCTACTTCTACACATTACTTATTTTTACCATAAATTTATTATAACTATTTAAACACCAACAAAATGTGTGTCATTAGAGTTGTGAGTGAGAATAGTTAATGGAGAAATATTTTTATCTGAAATATATATATCCACCCATGTTAATATTTTTGTGATTAAAGTCTTATAAAATGTTTTGATACTTCTTTTAATATAATTGGATGAAATATGTGTGTGAAATTTCTTTAATTGGGTGGAGAAAACATAAATTTCAATGATAAGGAAATCACGCTCTATATTGCAAACCATCCTGTGATTCTATATATGTGTAAAGAAGGATGGTGAATATTTCCTAGAAAAAAATCACAACAATGGTTATTCATTCTTGAAAATAATTAATATATATACCAAATGATTGATTCTATTGAAAATATCATCCTTGAATTCTTTCCCATTAGTATGGAATACTCTAATGTATTTATTGGTGAATTTTATTATCTTTATCCTACTTGAGAGGTGGTATTTTTAATCGAGCTTATACATGGGGAATTTCTATTTACCATGATTTTGTATAATATGGTTTTTATGGAACTCAGGGATATGAATAAACAATTATAGAAAAATCTAAATACATGATTTTTAGGACAATGTACTTTGTTGTGGGCTACAGTAGTCCCCTTCGACAAAGAGAATGATTGGTCAATGAAACTTTTCTTTAATTATAATTAGATCACAATAATGAACATGTATCACATAAAATAAATTTGTGACTGCATTGATCTGTTATGTAGAGTAAAATACATATCCCAGGTAGAACATTAGTTAGTGAATATCTTCTATAGATGAATACTGAGGATATCCCAAATTAAACTTGTATTTTGATAATAAAGAAAATTATAAAATGGAATGCAGTGAATATAAATTAATTTATAAAAAAATTAAAATTTATGTAACTAAATCATAGATATATACCCCCTTATTATACCCTTGTGCACAATAGGTTTCAGTGTGGTATGGTCATAGATTCATGGGGTTTCTTGAACAAAAATAACTAAGTTGTAATATCCTCTAATTTGATCTTCTTCCATAGGAAAGTTCATTAAATATTCTCTTGTTGAAGTTCATCATGGGATTAGTCCTTGGTTAACTCAAAATATGATACATACCTATAATTCTCTAACAAATAGGATTAAAATAGTATGAATCTACTATTTTATACAATCATTTCTCCACAACTCTTCAATTATTTTTTTGCAGTACTACTTATAAACACAAATGGGCATGGTACAATTATCACTCTTGGAAACTATTTCCAATGGTCAAATAGACCAATTGTTATATTTACCATTGGTCATTTTTGAAGAATAGTCATAGAGTGATCAAATACCAACATTCACATTTCCCTATACATAGTATAAATACCTCTTCATTCATTTTCTCAATATTAACAATAATTCCTCTAATGTTTTAATGTTTATTTCTTAAGACATTGATTGGTATGTTAATATTTTTTCTTATTTATATAGTTTTTTCCATGGGATGATTATTATAACATAATAGTGTGGTCCTTATTTTCCGCTTTTTTCTATTCTATTTTATATTTTTTGTCCATTCTAATTTTGGAAATTTTATTTAAATTCATACCTATCTAATGTAATGATCATTATTAATGAGATATAATTATTTATGTTTCATATATATTTTCTATGTGCATAATTTTGTATACTATGTAAGGAAAATTTATTCTAGAAACAAGCATCATTTAAAAATCCAATATCATTACATTATTCCCATATATGAAATTTCATCCTTGAAATATCAACTCATTATCCATATTTTGAAAAGGTGATGGTAATTCTGTATCATTGTCCCATAAGGATCCCATATAGAATTTTTATGGTTCCTTAACAAAACATGGAAAATGTGGGTAGTTTTTTCATATAAATTTATCTCTATGGTCTAGGACTACTATTTTATTATCCTTATAATAGAAATCATGGTCCAATTTTACAACCTATGAATTCAGTACATGTGACGAATCAGGTATGTACTTTTTTATAATATGTACATGGAATGTATCTAAATATTGATCCACATTCATTTGATGTTAAAGCAAATAGCACACTGATTATATGATATCATGGATATCAAAGGGACCAATGTTCCTTGGTATAAGATTCCAATTAATATCAAATTACATGAGTCCCATCCATGTTGATATCTGATGGAAAAAATAACCTCAAACATCAAACTCCAAATACATTTGACTATTGTCAACATTGATATTCTGGAAACATTGAGTATGTTTTATATTTTATGGAATAACAAGAACTTATTCTGGTTTATCTAGAACAATATCAAGACCAAGTATCATTCCATCACTAAACTCCATCCCAACAAGTAGGATTTGAACACCATATTTCATATTGAGCTTCATAGGGATCAATTTGAACACTTGATTAGATTATGTTATATTATGATAACTCAAAATAATGGTATGTGTTTTTTCCCATATAAATATAAATTCCATTGATCATATTCTCATCAATTCCTCGAGTGTTTGAAATGTCCTTTTTTTTATTAGAGTTTTTTGGGGGGATGACAAACAGTACTGATACGAAATTCATTATTCAGAAAATGTTGCGTACTTATAGAAAACTTTTATAATGATATTTTTATCTATATAAAAATGATTGAAATTAATTCCCCATAAAGCCTCACCACATCCTTGATATATGTCATGGAAATTTAGTCATGAGAAATATCCACCAAAATATTTGATGAAATGAAATTTATTGAAGTTGTCAATCCACTATAACCCATATCACATTATTTCCATTGGATTTTATTTGGACACAAATAAAGTAGTATATAGTTATATCTTCCCACTTACATGTTGGTAATAATAGTTGTTTCAATACACCTTAAATAAGATGTTTTCTTAACCATCACTTTTGGTCACAACAAGCATTATATAATGTAGTTCGAAATCTCCCTTTCAATATTATCACGCGAACAGTGATCACGAAGGTACCAATATAATATATTAATTCATGAATATATAAGGAATATAGATATATGAGATTCATCCATCATATCCTTATTACTAGGATATGTGGGACACATAGACCTGTATGAAATTTGAGTACACCTTCTTGATAAATATTGAACTCAAGAAACATCCAATTCTCAGTGACTCTGTGTTATTTTATTGTAAATTGTATTCTCTTGGTGAAACCTAGATATTATCTTGTAATGATTTTCAATAAATAATTAGATATGTGATTGATTATTTCCATTCCCACATGATTCCCATGTCCCACATTACTATGAAATTGATCCGTCAATCTTGTTGAATAATCATCTTTTGCATCACAACAACTTATTTACTACATAATGTATTATAAAATTTGTTTACTATTCCTAGGTGATAATGAATGTAATAGTCATAGTATTGAAAAGATATAACCATAGTTTTTTTTGTCTCATGTTAAATTCCTTATGAATATATACTTCAACCATTGGTTTTTTCTATATATATAACATTTCTATCCACCAATATAGTTCATCCATATTTTTAGAGAACAAATAACTATTGTTAACTCTAGGTCATTTATATGATAAATATTTTTACGAGACATTAACTTCTAAGATTCATAAGAGATGCCCATATCATTTTTCATGAGGACTCACCCAATACCATTCATATATGTGTCAATATAAATAAAAATTCATTCTCCAATAGGAGATATAGTGAGAATAGGTGCAGTAACTAATCTCTTATCCAATTCATGAAATTTGTATCATGATAATTTTCAAAGATTAACTTACCTAATATTAATGTTGAATTGGTTATTAGATTATAATGTAATGAAATATTTTTCACAAACATCCTATAACAGCCATAAAACCAAGGAAACTATAAATCACAGTTATTATTGGAGAATGATGCCACTACTGTATATCCTTTGTTGTAGTACAGTCAACTAATATCTCTTAATTGGTTACAATGTTTCCATTGAGTTAGTCAGGATGTAACCATAATTCACATTTTCTGAATTTTCAGAATACAAACTCCTTCCCTATATTTTTCAATATATCCCATTGATAATCCACATGATCCCCTAAATGTATAGAAAATTTGAAATTAACTGTATAAAAACAATCCATTAATTTATCAATATAGTTATTACCTACATTATTCTTGAAATCCATATATATAGATGGATAACTAGTCATGAAAAATGGAATAAAAACCCACTCATAATTCCCATATATTTTGGAATGTAACTCTTTGGAATAACTTCATTATTAAATCTCAATTGATGATACCCATATTAGAGGTTAATGTAAGAGAATAATTGAGCCCCATAATGATGAAAAAATAAATCATCAATCCATTGTAGATGGTACTCTTTATTTTCTATGATACGATTATTTTCTATGTAATCATTACATAACTACATTTATCCATCATTATTAATTACAATGATTACATGTGCTTCAAACAGAGAAGCACATTTTTGGATAAATAGATACTCTAAAATTTAGTTAATTTGTTCCTTTTATTCATCTAACACCACATTTCCATTATATACAATGTCTTATCTATTGTCTTTTAGACAAGTATGTGTTCAATGGATGAGTCTACCTCTCTTTATATGGAATTTATAGGTTTATCATATGAAAATAATCTAATGTATTCTTGATTGATGATAACATTATCTATATTTATAATTCTTCTATTTTATCCCTCTTTACTGATCATCTCAATAAATAAGGCTAAATATAGTGCTTCTACACAAACATCAGGCCTTTATATCCCTCATTTTAAAATAATTGTAATTTATTTAGAAATTGATCATATCATTTTACATAGGGATCTAGTTCATCCCTATTGTAATATTGAATTTCACCATGGGAATGATTGATATATGTTTTATGATATTTTATTTCCATATTTAATACTATAATTTATATATAATTTAAATTCTAATATAATACATCTAGAAGCCTATAAAGATATATCAAAATTTAGTATCCCGTGGATAAATTCAATATTCAATGAAAATGGAGATGAAATAATTGAATTCACAGAACAAGAATCAATAAATGTAATTTCTTTTTTGGAGAGAACAATGAGTAATCCTTCCAAAACATCACTTGGATCATATACTTTATTAATAGTCATATAAAATCCACAAACATTATCCCTTTGTATATGTTGAGGTATGGTGGTTTCACCAAATTATCTTCTAATTTGTAAAAATATTGAAAAATATCCTAAGATATACACACTGGATGAAATAAACATTTTTCTGGCCCTACACCATTTATAAATTGTTTTTAGGGTTATAAGATGTGGATTATTTTTACCAATATAGTTATAAGATATATACACATATTTTTAGAATTTCTATCAATTACCCCCCACCAGAAATAACTTCCATGATTTCATATCCCCATATTTATTGAAAAGCTATTTTTCCCTTTATTTCATCGTCTTTCATGATTGAAATACTTACACGTTGTTGGTTCCATTTCTCACTTCTTTCTCATCGACCTATATGACCCATTTATGTCTCAAAACACCAATTAAACCTTTTTAGAACTCATAAAAATATCCTCTTTGATTTCCTTGCCTTGATTTAAAATATTTATCTATATATGGGGTCATAGTTCACTTAAGATTCCATAAACATTTCCCATAGGATTGATAACAATGATAAAGGTGTATCAAGAATGTTTTATAATTTTCAAATCATAATTTCCCACATATTCAATTTCATTTTAAATCTTCTATAAGAAGTCTTCCTCATTTTTATTAAACTCAATCAAGTAAAATATTTGTTCTAAATGGATTAAAATTTACTATTCTCATCCCATAACATCAATAACCTTATTAGCCTCATGGTTTTATTCATTTCAAACAACTAATCATATTTTTATTCATTGGAGTATAATCTCATTGAGAATTTACCTCACAGAAAACATTGGATTCTAGGAAAGATATTTTCTCTATAAGTTATCTACTGATCATCAACAAATGGGTTGGTATATACACTGAAGGAAGGAGGTTATTGATGTATAAAAGAAAAAAATAGAAATTTATTCCCTTTGAGATAAATCTAGTTCCAAAACATGACTCAATAATTATTAATAACATTAGCTAATTGATTCAACATACTCATGATTTTTCTTATTATAAAATCAATTAAGATGAAAGAAGTATAAATTCAATTTCAATCATCATTTATGGGGTTTATTTAGTTTCATGTATTTTTCGTAAAAGAAAAATCATATAGAAATAATTGTTACTATAATAAATATCATAATTAAAATGGTAGTTTTAGCCTTAAAATTAACATTCAATATTTATTAATTTATTAACAATTATATTTTCTATATATCCTTCAAAATTGCTAATAATATTATAGTTATTAACAAAACATATCCCCTAGGAGGGTCAAACCATTTTTGTTGCAAGTCTTATTTTTGTGCACTAGTTCCCAGCCCATTCTAGCTCAATGTAGTGATTTTTGGTGCTACCCAATTGTACAATTGTTCAAGAGACACTCCGATTTATGGTTTATAGACATGAATATATTGTCATCGAAAATAATTATATAATAAATAACAAAATACATGTTTGATTTCATATATTTATACTTTTACTTAATTTTCATTATAACTTTTCAAGCTTTAATTTTCTACAATTTAAAAAAATGTTCTTTGATAATAAAAATGGAATCAGTAATTTTATTTCTTAAACATCTCATTTAATTAAATCAATATATGACATTTAAATGTTTTATTTCGAGGAAATTTTGTACATTATATAAGAAAACATAATAAAATTTTATAATCTATTTGAATGTAAATGTTTTTATCATTGGATTATTTTACTACATCCCATTTCATGGTGGAATCATCAAAGGAATAGGGTCAGCATGAATCTTAGTAAGAGAGTAAGAACATGAATCATAAACTGGAAATATTTCTACAATATTTAAATGACCTATTCCAAATAAAATCACAAAGTTTTATTACAAAGGATTCATAAATAAATAATAACAAGGTTATTATCCAAGGTTTCATAAAACATGTCATCTATAATGATCATTTTCATTACCCAGTGTTCTAGAGATCTATAAGGGAGAACCATTAAAATGTAATAAATAATTTGATCCCCACATATCATAACATATCCTGTGATAAATAACTCATGGAATAATAAATAGTGGGGTTCCAGTCAAATTCTTGGTATAGATATTTTCTTAAAGTGATGTTCATTAAATAATTCTAAACCCATGTAAGTGGAATGTGGGTTACATATATGTAAATCACGAAATAAGTAAATTATTTTAAATTTGACTGAATACCCATGTAAATGAAAGGGGCCTAGGTGTTCCCAAAAATGGTAGTAAATAATATTTTATCAATTAAAAGAAAGAAATAAAATTCGTATCATGATGGGTAATTAAACATAGATTTTGGAAAGGAAAAATGGTTTCGAATAAGGGTATCTTATTCATAAAATTTTATATTTAATATAATTGGATAAAAGAACATTTAAATGAGGTATTTTTTATAATATAATATCTACACAAAAATGGAACATGAATGGAACTGAAGGTAGGGATTTCTCTTAGCTTGAAGAGTTCTTCCTAAAACATGATGATCAAACATTGGGGGCTTGAGGACACATAGTGGGACTCTATGGGAGAAAAAATCACCCTTGAAGTACGGATAATTTCTTGGTAGGTAAGGGGAAATGTTAAATGAGATGTTATTTATAGAAATAAGAATAATATTTTAATAAGAATAAAAAATTTGTATTCAAAATCTTGGTTGGAAAATATGAAAAAAAAACATTTATGATTTTTTTCTCAGGGATCTGATTATTTTAGTCATATTAAAAGATATTATCATCCATTATAATGGAAAATCATTTTTCTAATACATTATCAGACTTGGAAGTCTATATTTTCTACAATATAATTCTTCAAAAAAGAAATTTTCTATTTTAGAAAAATGAAAGTCACTTAATGGTTTAGAAATTGATTAAAAGAAATTAAAATAACAGATATTATGGAAATGAAATACTTTTCATTGGGATTTTTTTAATTGATTAATAAATCATTATAGAATAAATATGATGTCATAAAACATAATAGAAAATAAAAACAATAATTTTATTATTCACTTATTCATAATTTATTTTTATAAAATTCAAATAAATTCACCCCATCTGAATTTGTATGATTATATTTTAAATATAGTATTAATTTTATCAGAATATTTATCTATATATTTTAAATTTATCTATTAAATATAAAAATAATATTTATTGATAAATTGTGGTTTTAAAGAAATATTTTATTAACACTTATAACAATTTCCAAGGACATTATAATAATAGTATATAATTATTATATAAATAATAATATTCTAGAAGAATTTTTTATTACAAAAAATATTATTAATAATACCTTAGTATGTTATAACAATGTATATCCTTTCTAAAAAAATATAATTATGTTTGATTTGTGTCCATAAATTAATTTATGAAATTTATCTCAATTAAAAATATATTTTATAATGAAACTCTATTATGAAAATTTAATTCAAGGAATATCAATTTTAATTACAAAACAGAATAAAACTTTAATTAATAATACCCAAGACACATAACACCTTATAACACCCCTGTATGACATACATGAAAGGTGTGTGACAATGGTATCTTCGTGGGGTGGCTCCGATAACAATGAATGAGTAGTAATATCTAATAACATTAAAATAATATATAGGTAAATTAATTCATGGTTCACATGTTAAATATAGGATTGGGTTTAGTCAATGGAGAACCCTAGTGATGAAACATCCGCCCCAAGCAATAAGAAAATTTCATTAAACGATATGACTCTACTAGTTTAAATCATCATTTCTCATTTTTATGTAAATTATCATTTATTATTACTACTTATAAATAGTAATTATGATGGTAAATTTATCACCCATGGTTACAGATTCGAAATATATAATTGAACAGATTCTATATTTACCAAAATTCATATAATGGTCAAATTCCACTTGTCGCATTTCAATTTATTATCTATAAAAACTACATCATTATTTATCACCATATTCAAAAAAATTCCACATTTGGTTTTATTTTCATTTATTAATATATTGATTTTTATACTAATATTATATATCAATTATATTTTTTTCATGGCCACATAATTGGGACAATCCACATTTTCTGATTTTAGCGTCTTTATATTATATTTTTTGGTAGTAATGTTTGGGATTTTAATTGTAATCAACGATAACTAATTTTATAATCATTATTATGAATGTAAAATATTGTTGGTTTCTCTATATTTTGTATGTGTAAATTATTTTATAATATATGAAACGCAAGTATTAATGAAAAAAATATCATTTAACAATCCCATGTCATTACATTATAAGGGATATGATCCATGGATAAAATATTACACATTCTCTAAAATTTTTATGATTATGAAGGAATGATATTTATTAATACTATTTCTATTCTAAGATTTTTACAATGATTAGATTATTATTAAATTCACATCTACTTTAATGGGTTACACTATGATCAAATGATGAAATTATTATGAATACTGACTATTTTATACATGTGAAGATATAATAAATTTATTATGAATCCTATTTCATTTCATGGTTTATGAAATGATGAATGTTCAATTATATTTTTTGACACATAAACATGGATTTTATTCTATGACTAGAGGGTCCATTTATCTCTCTAATGTATTGGATAAATATTTATAACACATTAAATAAACATGAATGGAATGATGTGCGAACCAAGTTCAATGGGGGGCCTCTTCAACTATAATGGTCTTAGGAGTGAATCTTAACAACTATTATTTTTAATGGAGTGAAATAATTACACTATGATAGCCTTGGAAAAGATCCACAAGTAATATGGTAATTATTTTCTATGTTAATGAGTATTTTAAAAATCTATGTCTTATGAAATTGTTATCATCTTATGGCTCATTTTCATTAGTTTTTATTTGATTCATGTCCAATGAACTTCCATTCATAATTACATGTCTCAATAATTTGACCCTTTTAGGTATGGTATGGGTTATAATTGTTAGGATCCTATACACATATGTTTATATTCATGTTATGATGAAGAATCAATCTTTTTTACCCTTATTGAACATCTAATCTAACCCTTCAATATGTTTCCTTTTACAAATTTATCAAGAAATTTATTATGTTTCATATATATATAAAAAGGTTTCTAGTTATGAAGATCATAGTGGGGGAAGAGGTAATTTATCTCTGGTCTAGTAATTTATGTTTGAAAGATTCCAAATACACTAAAATATTATAGTCATCCAGCGTGTGTTTGTGTAATGTAATTAATATTTATAATAAAGATTTCATATAAATGTATGATAAGAAAAAATCTTTGTAAAGCCACAATTGTATGAAATCATTACACATGATGAATTAACTAGAATAATAAAATATTTCACATGAATTTAATAAACGTTATGGAAATATAAATATATATACTCCTCAAATATACAACCAATTGAAGAAGATGTGAAATATCTAAATAATTTTAAATAAAATTGATGGTATAAATTTTGGATAAATTATGAAAAATTATCAATACGAATAATTTTAATGAATACCCATGTCACGAAACTTTTTGACTCTATGAGTTGATCTGGATTTTTTAATTTCTTGATTCTCCAATATTTTTGGTGTTCCGATTTTACGACATTCCTTTTTATTTTTCACTCATTTTAATTTTATTTTCCATTCATATCAATATAGATACTTAAAAAAGGAATATTTTTTTTGATAAATGTTGAATCAATAATATTTATAATTTCTATTTTTAAGGGATGTGGTTTCGTTTCTTTTTCTTTCAAGTAATACTATTTGTTTTTATTTCATTATGGATTGTTGATCTATTTATTAAATGAGTCAATAATGTTACCTTTAAATCATATTTTTTTTATTTCTCAATAATGTGTTTCTAATCATAAATTTTTTTGGGATTAATAGATTGGGACATACATTATCTAGTGAGTCAATAAATCAAAACAATGTTAATTTATCGTGTAAAGGATTAGGTTAATCCTAAAATAATGGTTTATTCCCTTTTTTAACATAGATTGACCATGTTTTCCTGACACGTAAATGTTAATATGATTTAAATATTATATTATATTCTAAAAAAATCCTAATCCACCTCTCAAGTAGATGTATTTGTTTAATGTGGGCCTTTTTAATAAATATGACAATAAAATTGGGGTAGTTTGGGAAAACACTTTTAGGAAAATAACATAATTTAAATAGTTTATTTATTGAGAAACAATGAAGATTTTGATACAATTTAGATAAAGTGGATATTGTGAATTATCTTGAAATATTTATTGTTAATTTTTTATACATAATAATTTTGGTTATAGTAAATCTTTGTTTATAATTAATCAGAATCAGGATTATTTTCACGTTTTTATATCAATGCTTGTTGAACTAAACATGACATAAATATCATAAAAAGGTTACATTCCATAGGCATGCTATATGATCATACAAATATGATTTAAATATTAAATATCTGGGTAAAATTGATTATTTTTTTTCCAATCAGAGCAACATAACTCAGTCACTCACAACCTCGCACCGATTAGTTATAAATTAGGATCATATCAATCAAATGTCTCAAATGAAGTCTTTAAATATGAAATAATGTATAATATGAAAAATAAAATTTTTTAATCCCCAAATTTATCCAATCCAGTACATATTATAATAATTTAAACTCCCTTGACATGTGTGAAGTTCCCTCACAATGAACGCCGGTATTTAGTTCGACGTTGATAAGATGTTGAAGCTTTGTTGGGTCTCATTATATGTTCCATCTCCCCCACTAAGGATATTGATTTACCTAACCAAAAAAATTGATTATAGGACTCCCTTGGAACTCTAAAATAGAATAACATTTTCTCATGTTAAAATATACAAATGGGTTTCCCAAGGTTCCAATTTATAAGCAATTTGGATGTTTGTTTTAGAAACCCAGATTACAAGAAACCACTTGGACCAAAGTTTTGGAAGGGTATTTAGCCTTTTTTACATTAGTGAAATATAAAAATTTAAAACCCCATATTTTTTATCACAATAATAAATTTTCTATCATTTATAAAAATAATTCCCATGATATGAATCAAATATCAAACCCAATGTTATATGTAGATAAAATTATTTTTCGTTGATATATTGGACTAATTGATACCCTTAATGGATGAATTAGGATTATATGTCTTCAGTTAAGTCATAAAAATACTGAATATTGGATAATACCATAAAATATAGGACCATGTTTGTATATCGATTGGTTTCCATTTCCTTTTGTGTCCACATGAATTCTTTAGAACCTGTGCAGTCTATCACACTTTACTCAAATTCCATTAAGGACAATCAAAATCACATCCACCTACATTAAAATATTCCAAAAAAGTAAAGATAACCTTTTTAATTTCATAAGGGACAAAATTATTGAATGAATAATGAATTACAATTTTTTATTAAAATTTAAATATTAAAAAAATTCCATTTTAATTCAATGGTTTAAAATGTAAAAATTAATAGTGAAACACTATGGGATCACACCCACACACCTAAACATTTTTACAACATCTAAAAATATCATTTAAAAAAATATTCATTTTTCGATTGTCACCACTAAGAATAAATATAATCAGATTAAAATTTATTTCTTGACAGTAATGACATCAAAAAAAACTTTACAAAATGGTGTTATTTTAAATGATAATACAAATATTTTTCTCGAAAATCATATCTGAATGAAATTAAAGAAGATAAATTATACCGATTTCATTAAATAATTATAAGGTTATAACTCTAATTTACTTTGTGTGTGTGTGTGTGTTTGTGTGAAACCCATTTCATTTTATTCATTCAACATTCATATTGGGTTATTTTAGTTGTAAACAGACTATATAGATATAGAAAATATTATTCAAAAGAGTTAGGACTAATAAATTATTTTCATTTTTTATTAATATTATATTTGTTTTCTTGGGAACTCCCTACACATTATTCACTCATTGGATGTCTGAGAAATGGAAAATGATTCTATCATGAAACAATTATTTACCTCCTTTTTAACAACATCATGGAGGTTCTATTTAAATTATAATTATACATTCCTTACTGTTTTTGGATTTTAATTTTATAGTATATGATTAAAAAATTGATTTAATAATACCTATAATGAAGTAAGAGTTTATCCTGATTATTTTTTATACTCACTAAATATTTTAATTAGTCCCAATTATTTTTGGTGAAGGAGAAAACTATAAATGAATACATGTAGCTTTACTAAATTCTTAAGATATTAATATTCCAAATTTTTAGGAGGTTATTTATGTTATAATTCATATGTATTTTGGATTTATGGAAGTGAATGTGAATGTAGTAGTTCGATTATCTCATCCAAATACTCAATTGGGACATCCATATAGGGGCAGTGAGATTTTAAATGATTATAAATATCATTTATTTTCATGGGATTCTTAGTGAACAATAAATCTTCTATTAACACTAATACTGGGAAATTTTCTATACCATGACAACATTCGATGATTGATTAATTACATGGAAAATTTTCATTTATTAAAAATTGGATATGGGATTAAGAGAGAGAAATTTTGTTTTTTCAAGGGAATAGAATAAATCAATATGATTCACTAAAATATAGGAATGCTCCTCTATGAGTTTCTTCGTTGAAGTAAGGATTTGAAGTGGAAAAGTTCACCACAAAAATCCATAGAGAATGTACCATAGTAAACATTGATTGTGGTTTTCATAGTTTTCATGAAATTCATCCACAATATAATCATCACATGTCCATTCATCCTATAATTTTTCATTTTATGTACATAATAACTAGTAGGATAAATTATATCTCTCACCGTCACAATAACATCATCTACAAACTTCTGGTATGTGTAGTAATATTGTTTTCCAGTTGAAGAAAAACTCCATTTGGGATTTAATTACCAATCCTTATATTAAGTTAAAATTGAGTTAGAAATAAAATTTATGGAAACACCTAAATCAATCATAGCATTGGAATATATGTAATCCCAAATTTTGCATTTAATAGATAAATTTTGAGTACTTTTTCATTTTTATGGAAGGGTATGGCTCAAAAAATGATGATAAATCATGCCCCAAGTTCACTTTCTCATCACCAAAATTTCACCTTATATGTTTACATTTCTCTTTTAGAAACATTCCGTATATGTAATTTTCTTCTCAAGATCATTCAAGGGGATGATAACATGTGCATTTTTAATTGTTTCATTCATTTATTTATCATGTTGAACTTCTTTTTCCCTTTGTTCTCTATAACATTGGTTTAATGAATGAGAAAAGGATTGTATTGATGCTTTATCTTATTAAAATATTTTTTCTTTGAAAGGGATTCTGTTCAAGAATGTTATTTTATCTGTTAGACCATTTTCAGTCGTAGGGGTAGTGGTTTCCTCAAAATTGGATGACTCTAATAGAGGTTTTATCTGACATTTTTTTTTCTAAGAATATCGATGGAACTAACAGTTACTTTATCCCTATTATATACTAGTGGTTGAGTGGGTTGCTTGTCGGACCCATCAAATTGGATTTCACCAACCATGATAGAGAGTAGTTCTAATTGGGTATTTAGGCCTTTTATGGCTGCTTGTAGGGTTTATTGGAATTTGATATTATTTTTAACCATTTTTAGCAGCAATTATTCTAGGATAGGAATGGGTTTTGGAGGGGCTTTTGGAATTTCCTTTTAAGTATTTGAAGATTTGTTAGTGAGGGTGGTGGATGAACAATGTTAAGTGGTTGGTTACATGGTTTTTTAGTTTGGTTTGAAAACCCTCATACCTATATTCTTGGAATTTTTAATCATCGGTTAGATTGGGTGTTTGGTTCTTGACTAATGGAATGTTATAGAGTGTGGTTACAAATATTGGCTCAAAACTGTCAAAAGGTTATCTTAATTTAGGGAATTGGTCATAATAGTGATTTTTAGTAGAACAAATAACATAATATTAGAAGTAGGATATTGGGATTTCCCTTTGGAAATTGAATGCTATCAGACAAGGGCACATAACACTTCCAAAAAAATTTCTATATACTCCTAAAATGTAAAAATCTACACCTCATGAACACCTCAAATTGGTACACTTGACATTCAATAAAATATTGTATGTTCAATGACATATTTTTTATTAGGGTTATTACAAAAATTTGGGTCTTATCCACTGGGTGCCAACTATTGTAGTATCAATCATGTTTCGATCAATAAGACTTAAACCTTCAAAAAATATTGTATTAAAAGTTCATCCTTTATTTCATATTGTGGACACATTGAACATTACCTTTTAATCATTTCAAATATTCAGTTAGTGGTTCCAATAGTGATTTCATTATTCCATAATTTAAATTCCTTGTAGATTAATTTCGAGAGGATAGGAATTTTTTTTCATGAAAAATGTGTTTCATGTGCACCCATCCTCAAAAATTGGAATTAATATAATAAGAAACATATTTTTATTTCCTTCTATTGAAATTGGAATTCTGAAATATTTACTTGATATTCATCTAAATTATTATATTATTTTTTCTATCAAATGGAAAAGAATTATTTTTAGTTCATATGTGGTTCTTCTCCCGCATGTCCAAGAAATCATGGTAATAAGATATTTGAACTAGATATTATTGTTAAATTATATTATCCTCCTTGTATTTGAATATATATTGGATGGATATTCATAGTGGGAATGGTTATTTATTTTAATATATGGTTATTTTCATCTATATTATTAAATTCAATTTTATTCTTTATTTAGGATTTAGAAAAAAAAATGATGGATCAAGAATAATGTCTATGTATTGTGTAACATCATTTAAGAGATCATTTGGAGTTTCATGGTGTCGATGAAGAAAATAATATTGGTTCATGATGGAAAATAATAAATTCCTCTAAATAATATCATGTCTAGAAAAATGTAAAAAATATGGCGATTTTATAAATATTCATAAAAATAATAAGGAAAATAAGAACCCAAATATTTAAAAAATAAAAATTATTTAATAAAAAGTTTTATTCTAAAAACCAATTCTCTCCCAAGTAACATCACCAAAATTTTAGGATGTTTCAATGAAGAATATATTTTATGTGGATTTAAACAAGATTTTTTATTCTATGAAGAACCCTAGGTCATCTTTTTAAGTGAACTACTAGTTTAAAATATTTATTTTGAATAAACAAATCAAAAAAGTGGGGTGGTTTTTAAAAAATAATTATGAATATAACAAAATTTAAGAGTTTAATAGTGTGAAAATGATTTTGATTTTAAAAAATTAGAGATAAATGTTTCATTTTGATTTCACTACCAACAATTTTTGTTCATTGTTCTAAGAGATTCTTTTATGTTTGGAGTAAATAGTTGATTTAAATTAATCACAATCTCAATTACGATAAATTATTTTATATTAATTCATGTATACCAAACATTGATATAATAACAAGATCAACAAGTTTCATAACTTATGAAATATATAAGGGATACCAATGCAAAATTAAATCTAAAATTAGTTTCAAAAATATATTATTTCATAGTCTAATTATAGAACAACAATTTAGTCACTCAAAACCTCACACTGATCGGTTATAAATTAATAGCATATAAACAAAATGAATAAAAAATGCATTCAAATATTATGTAATGTAAGATACATGGAATGAAATTATTTCACACCCAATTTACTATGAAATAGATGATATTATAAGTTCTATAAATCTATTTTCATTTTTGAAACTCCCTTGTGTGGAACACCCATTGTTTAGCCTGTCATCAAGAAAAAGTGGAAGCATTGTGGGATCTCCTTCTTCATTATAGCTATCCCAATGTGGATATGAATATCAAAAACATACAAATATATTATAGGAATACATTTGGACTACAAGATATAAGTAACATACCATTTAGTAGAACAAAAAATTGGGGTTCCCCATCTTCCAATTCATTGGAAAAATAGAAGGTGGTTTTGGGAAACAATATATTTGAAAACTAATTTTTCCATAGAATTGGGTGGGAAGAAAGCCTTATATTTCTTTGGATAAAACAAAAACATTTATCCCCCCTCCATATTTAATATATCCACTGAAAATTTAGAAGATTTTTTAAATTAACATCTCAGGAAATGGATAAAATACAGAACCAACGTTTTTTAATTCAAACATATTTACTGTCTTTGATTGATCAGTTCGATTGGGACTACTTAATGGGAAAATTTGGATTGGATTTCATTATAATAAGTTTATCCAAATTAATATTAGATCCACATAAGTAATTTAATCCATTTTAGATTCATGTTATATTCCTAATATGATTTTGAGAAAACATTTGATCTTGGGATTCTGTGCAGTTTCACTAGATTTTCTTGAATCCCCCTATTGGATCTCTAAATCCTATCCACATATTATTAAATCCCAAAAACAAGTGATTTTAATATTGTTTAATTTTTATAAAAAAATAATAGAATACCTATGTATGTGAAATTATTTGTTAATTTATTAATATTAAATAAAAACCCATCTTAATATATTACTTTTATGGGTCGAAAAGAATAGTGATTCTCTAAGTGATCATTGACCATAAAATTGAAAGGTAAGTACCAAAACTATTTGGAATGAACCAAAATATGACCAATTGTATAATTATTTTTCATTTTATATTTAGATAATTCAACATAACTCAAAACTAAATCTATAATTAAAATTAGTTTATTATCTGGGTAGATCAAATTTTCCACAATAAAGATAAATTGGTGATTCGTGAATAAATTTACAGTCTAATATAATGGTCCTTACATACTAACATTTCGGGAACATCCTATGTATAGTCTCCCTAAAATTTATCATTAACCCTTCTTTTGTCAACTTTATTTTACTCTATTTTTTAAAATTAATCCAAAACCCTTATATATATATGTGAGGAATCCATTTCTAGTTTCTAAACCAATATTTAAAATATTATGACATCACCTACATGGGGGTTTGATAGAAGAATTCCACTATTCTATATAACTTAAAATTATTTCTATTTATTTTTTTATAAATTACATATTTTACCTTTCACGAGAATAATTCATAATGTTATATGTTCTGATCTTGTATTCTATTGGTTCATTATCAAGGGGGTATAGTTTTTTATTACATAATGAGGATTGGATTTTCATCCCCTATAACGGACTAGTTTTTAATGGGTTTTGGAATCACTCTGTGTGAATCAGGGTGTGATACCCTAGAATTTATTCTATTTACCATGGTGTGGTTTAAATAATATGTATGACCAAGTAACATCGGTAATTTATTTCAATACATAGAATATTATAGTACATAGGTCCTAGTATACCCTAGATATATGGGTGAAATCCCTTATCTCAATATCGAGACCTTCAATTTTCGATGGAGTACTTCCTTTTTGAGTCATACATCACAAAACCATTTAATATTGTTCCAGTTATAGTGTACATCATAGAGTGAGTTCTTATGAATGATCATTTCCTAATGCCTTATGAAGAATATTAAGGCTCAAAATGTTCTTGAGTCCTCATTGAGGCTTAGAGACTACCATATGTATATATGGTTAGGTAATGTTTTCAAGGTCTGAATATCTGATTGACATGCCTTTGTGATTATGTTATGACTATTCTCTTGAAGTTTTTTTGTTTAGTGAGTTTTATTTGGCGTACTGAAAATTGTTATTATCACCCCTATTTTTAATTGTTTTAATTATATAGAACTATTACAAGTTTCTAAAAATTAATGGCACAAGATTTCGAGGCCAAGAGTGCCCGAAATGATTTTCTGAACTTTTTTTGGTACGTTCATAAAATGTGTGAGCCACGTTTTGTATCTTTTAAACTGGTGCTAAGATTAAAAATCTGAGGGATCCATTGAATATAAATTACCTTTATTCATATAAAGGATACATTACTTTGACCGCAGTAGGTTTGGAGAAAAATTTATATTTTGTGATTTTTTAGAAGAAATGAAATAATATAATTTTATTATTTTATTTTCTTTCTTCTACACCAACAGATAAGAGGAGTGTGGGATTTGAAATATGTCAGGACAATAAATGGATTGACCTGTCAATATTAGGTAATGATGTCATTGGGGAAATAAGAAGGTTCCTAATTAATGAGAACCCATTAATTCCCTATATCCCAACTTACCCTCCCATTCTCCAATTTATATAGTTCTTGGGGAGAGGTGTCACCAGAGCTTTTCCATGAAACAAAGTGATTAAGGAGTGTTGTGATAGAGAACCCTTAAAAGATGGATCCAAACCCAGCGGGTGGTAACAGGTGACACCAAACCACAAACTAGAGGATTACGTATGAGTGGCGTCATCGAGAACCTTTTGTGGGAATCAAGAACATGACCCACCATTAAACATGGACGTTCTCAAATGGATTTACAAAGTAAGGGTTTTGATTTTCAATTATATCAATTGAATTTATTGAACCCTTTATCCTCCCTCATGTTATGAGCTAATGCTTAGGGCGCAGGCCTATTGAACCCAGCCCAGACCCTCCACTACTTTGATACACCCTTACGTTCTTTGTGGAATACAGCCAGCGTAGTGACACCGACTAACTATGAAGAAGGTATGTGCTGATACATGCCATAAGAAAAGGCTGTGGCCAAAAGCTGCGGCGTTCATCGGAAGGGCAGGTACTGGCTAACCATGAAGGAGGCGCAGCGCGCCGTCGCACACCACCGGTGAGCGAGGGGCCGCGGATCACCCAATGTGGTGAACGTAAGAGGTGCATAACAATACTGTGTGGGTCAATACTGATACTATGTGGGTTAGCGTAAAATGATCCTATGTCGGTCAGCACAAACTTACCTTATATGGGTTAGATCTTTTGTGGGTCAGTGCTCATCGATCCTCTCTGTGTCAGCACATACCAATCATGTGTGGGTCAGAACCTGTGTGGGTTATTGCAAGGGTTAGTTACCTATCGATCCTATGTGGGTCAGATCCTGTGTGGGTTAGTGCTCAGTGATCCTCTGTCAGTCAATGCATACCAACCTTGTGTGGTTCATATCATGTGTGGGTAAGCACTCAAAGATCCTAGGATGGTCAGTGCATACTGCTCCTTTGTGGGTCAGATCATGGTTTGGTCATTGTGGGGGTTAGTTACCTATCGATCCTATATGGTTTAGACTTTTTATGGTCAGAGGTAGTGCCTCTTGACATTATTAGATGATCTAGCTTCACGAATAATCATCTTTACTTCTTTACATCACTAATACCTGGTTTGAGCTGAGACTCATTATGAACTAAGTGTTTTGCTTGTGTGGTACTTCCTATCTTTGTGGTGTTACCTTTTTGGTATTTATCCCTCATGTATGAGATGAGTATATCATGATAACATAGGTATATGTATGGGCATATAACTATGTAGGGTTGATGTATTTATTTTTTGTTTTTCCTTCGTGGATCTTTAAGAGACCTATAGGGTCTCGGGGACCCTACTCAGTATCATTATACTCACCCCTTCATGGGATTTTCCCGCACCTGGTTGTGTCTTGTGCAGATGACATACAAAATTGATCAAGGCTGATGGAGCCAGGATAGGAAGGTCCTCATAGGTGGACCATATGTCATGATGGGACACTAGGACTACTTATCGTGAGTTGTACCTACACTTTAGACAGGATATTTGTTGGATGATTTATGAGCAGATTTTCACATTTTAGGGGTTTTATAATTTTCATTTGTACGCGTATTTTTTTCAAGTTGTTCTTGTATTCCAGCACCCTTCACTTTCATAACTCTTTACTACAATAGTTTACATCGTGGTTTCATCTTGTGACATTATGCTCTATGTGTTTGTACATGATTAAAGGCATATAAAGACCTGGATTTTCCATTTATTTTTATTTAATTATATGGGAATCTTACGAGTCCGCGAAAATTAATGGCGTATGATTCCGAGGAACGGAGTGCCTGGAATGAATTTCTGAACTTTTTTTAGTACGTTCAGTGAATGTGCGTGTGAGTATGTATAGATTTTGAACTATTTCTCAGAATTGGAATCGTAGGACACCGTTGAACTTGTAGCGCCAATATTCGCTTAAAGAGACCCTCACCTCGAACGCAGTAGGTCGAGGGTGTAAGATAGTTTTTAACTTTTTTTGGAAGAAGAAAAATAAAATTATTAACATTTTATTTTTCTTTTAAAACCTTTCTTTTGAAATTATGGAGGTGGGGATGTCCCGATCAAGAAAAAAAATCCCAATTTGAATTCAAGGTGGAGTGGGCCACCCAAACCCCTCTTAAGGGAGGAAAACCACTCAACTTTTCAATAAATTAATTATTCCAATTATTTGTGCCAACATTAATTTTTCCATCATAAATTAATTCGATAAACCTATATTAATTTTTTGGATCCCCATTTCCTTGGGTAATTCGTTGGAAAAGGGAATAACATTGGAGAAACTCTTCCTCCAATGAAGAACAACCTCTCCAACGAAGAATGATGAAAAAGCCCGATCCCGGATCAGAATCCCTTTTTGGAAGAAACAAACACTGGAATTATTCAAAAAAATCATCTTCTACCTCTTGACTAATCCAATGCAAGACAAGGTAGGGGTGTGATTTGATTTATCTTCATTAATTTCTTTTTTGTTGAATCTATCCCCATGTGCCTATTACTACCACTCTAACATGGAGGTTGCGGCCCAAACGTACATGGCCCGACCACTGTAAATACTTTGTGGTTTTTTGGTGCATTATTCACGATGGAGGTGGAAGGAGACTTCTACCAGCGTCTGGCATTTTTAGGACTTGGTAGTGGGGGAAGGCACATTGGCCGGACACGAAAATAGCAGCAGCGAAACAACACTGTCGGTTGAGGGTCGCGGCCCGTCGGCCACGACAGAGTAGAGACAATGGTTGACTATGAAAATGGGAGGTTGTGGCAAAAGTCCGCACCACTGCCGTGTAAGAGCCAAGGCACGCGTCCATGACAGCGAAAGAGGGTGGCTGGCTCGCTGCAGGTCTCCGGTGGCGGCGCGTCGCGCGACCGTGCTATGTTGAAGGGTTGGTTGTCTGGTGAGCATCGGGCCACCCAGCATTGGAAATTCTGTCAGGCTGGACCGGACCCAGTGGGTCGGGCCATACTCAGTTGACTGGGTCATTCCCAGGGCCGGACCCAGGTCGGACCGAACCCGGACCAACTTCGACCCTTTTCGCTCTTTCGACCACAACTTGAGCTACGAGCGTCCGTTTCACGATCCGTTTGCGGTTCCAGAAACCATGGATCAAGACGGTCCTTTTTTATACCCCAAATGAGTTTTTTAAAATGTTGGGGTATGGACATGATGGATTGAACACGAATCCAACTGGGCCCTCAGGACTAAAAGGCCGATAACATACATACCGGGCATCCGATTAATCCACTGTCTGTTGCGTTGAGACCCCTATCACATGGTCTTTATATAGAATACCTCTTAGTGGGAATTCATGGTTGTTGGATTATCTAATTTTGGCATGAGGAGAGTACCCTCGAGGAATCAAGTGAGCTTAGAGCAGAAATCATGTGGCTGGCTATAACATGATAATGGGATCCCATGTGGGTTTGTGCTTTGGGATCTTATGTGGGTCTATGTTTAAGAGTCCCATTTAGACCGCTATAAAAAATCCATTTGGGACTACTATTGTATCTTACTTGGGTCTACATTATTAGGATCCTACATTGGTCTAATGATTTAGGATCCTACGCGGTTCTGCCTATTAACAGAATAAGATGATTCAGTATTTACATCTAATCAACATTACTACCATACCTATGTTATACCTAATATGAGCTACATACTTACCTTTTTGGTGATAACTTTTTGGTACTCTTCTGTGTGGCGATACATTTGTGGTGCTTACCTTTGTGGTTATACCTTTTTGGTATTCTTCATTATAGTGATACCTTTGTGGTCCTTTCCTTCTTGGTGATACCTTTTTGGTATACTTATCTGTGGATTTTCCATTGTGGTACTTATCTATGGGGAGTTATCTTCATGGTAATATTTCCTATATGGAACAGTTGAGCTTTGGGATTTTAGTTTGGGCTTTCTATTTCCTCATGAATGAGATTGGTATACTTAATGACTTATGTATATTTATGGGGATATACCTATGTCGGGTTGAATATTTTTTCCATACTTTTTGTTTTATCCATTGTCGGTTTTGTGATACCATTGAGGGTCTTGGAGTACCTATTGAGTATTTTTATACTCACCCCCGCACAGGCTATGCCCGCAACATGTTTTGTTTAGTGCAGATGACAGACAACACTAACTGAGGGTGAGGGTACGAGGACTGTAGGTAGCACAGAGGTGGTCATAGACGAGGCGTACCACATAGACGATCATTCGAGAGTTGTACCTACCCATGAGGTATGTTCCTTCGAAGGTGGTCATAGGAGTTGTAGAAGTTTACTTGTACTTATCATTTTCCTTGTACTTTCCAGTTGGGCTTGTATTCTGGCCACTTTTTTCTTACTGTACACACCATGTTTACTATATACTTTTACATTGTTCTTGTATCCTGTATTGTGCTTATTTTTGTGAGTTACAAGTTATAAAGGAAATTTTTATTAGTTTTAGAGAATTCACCTTTTGGTGAAAGTCACCAGCCCTTGGCCTATGGAAGGCGGGCATTTGGTAGTCACGACATGGGCCCCGGGGGACGGGTTGTGAAAAATTGGTATCAGAGGGACGTTCTACCGTAGAACATTGGACTCTGATCCTTTTAATGGAAATAGTGTTAAATGTACTAAGTGTGGTTATCAGTTTAGGGAATCTAGTGTTGGTATGGCGGATGACGTATCCATACCCCAGGACCCCGACCTATAATTATTAACTAGGTGCACGAAAACATTGATTGCGTGTGTGTTTTGAATAGTTTTCTTTTGTGATCATTTTGAGTCATCTCACAAGGTATAACTTATAAACTATGGAATAACTATTTCTCTTCAGGATTCCTCCAAGCAGACAGCCAGCTAGGGTTCCAGGTATAGTACACGATGATAGCCCACTGAGAGACGAGGCCTAAGTGTTGGGCCCTTTATCAGTAGGGGCACCAACGGTACCATTAGTAATTGGGACACTGATTCCACTAGCCCCAGCTGTAAAAGGTGCACACCGCATGAGTTATTTTCATGAGATCTAGAGCCAAAGGCCCACTAGGATCAGCGGTGAGATGGACCAACATGTGACTAAGGATCGGTTGGAGGCCGTGGTGAGTGTCTGCTGACTGGTAGGGGCACCAGCTGATCTCATGGGGATCCATGCCTCTATTATTCTACAGGAAACATCAGTTAGATAGTAGATCATGATGCTCTAGGATCATGACGAGGTGACACTTCTATGGGAAGAAATTGATAGCATATTTCGGGAAGAGTTTGTCCCAGTGACCCTTAGCGTAGTGCGCATACTAAAGCTTCTTCATCTGTAGCAGGGAATCATGAATGTGGCTAGGTCCTCAGCGAGGTTCACCGACCCCTCACGCTACTCTACTGATATGGTTTAGGAACCATTCTTCAGGGCCCGAGACATCGAGTTGGGACTTAGGTGGGAGATCTGGGCTTTGATGATTTCTCTCAACATCCCGACACAGGCCGGGATGTTAGAGCGATCCCTCTTAGTGTAGAGTTTTCTTTCCGTGCTGTCACTAGCAGAGAGACCCACCACCGAGAGTCACTTGGAGGATTCTCCAATATCTAATAGTAGACATATATCATATAGGTCCAAATGGATGAGACCTATAGGTGGACGACTGTAGGATCTATGGATGGTTGTTCGGGGCACCGGAGACAGATCTTGTTATGCGAGGAGCAGGCAGTGTTAATAATACGGCGGGCAGGGTCACATGGATCGAAATTGAACAACCCTCTATATAGATGATCAGAATATAGTCGAAGGACCACCCAAGCAGAGACAGAGGTTCGACCAAGGAGGTCCGCAGGGAGAATGCGAACATGGCATAGAAGCTAGCGATGCAGCTTCCGGTTGGAAACAATTCAAGATATTACCTCCACCACCACCAGGTGGTCTACCCCGACCACATGGAGTAGGTGGAAAAGGGTGAGCTCAGCTCCAGGATGTTGAGGCCTACGATCATGGTGCTATAGAGATGATACAAGGTGCAATATGTGTCTACTCCTCCTTAGTTGTAGTACTTATTTACACAGGTTCATTCCATTATTTTATTTCCACTACCCTCGTTCAGGGATTGATGATTCAGACTGTGTTGTTTTATAAATAATAATAACTAGAGACTAATATATTTGAGGATTCGATGATTACACACTAGTGTCGGCAGTTTGATCTTCCACTAGGAGGCAAGAGCTTTGGCTAGGATCTCCTAGTAGTGGTGTCGAGGCCTTACGACATCATCTTGGGTATCCACTGGTTATCTAAATTCCATTCTCATATTGAATATATTAGGTGAAAACTGATGTGTATTTTTGAGGATGGGAGTAGGTTAACTTTTACCAGTGAGAAGGTACCCTTTACAACAAATTATAGACTTACCCGGAGGAGAGTGCAGTTGATCACTCATCAGTTGGCTAGACTTACCCTCAAAGCGGTTGATGTGGAGAGTCTGAGTAATCCTTTAGTGGTGGAGAAGTATGTGTATGTCCTCCATGATGATGTTTTGAGTCAACATACATGCAGTGAGGTGACCTTTTACATTGACATGTACCCCGAGATGGCACTGCTATCTACACGAGCGTATCGAATGGCTCTCGTGGAGATTTGTCAGCTGCGGTTATATCTGGAGGACTTGTAGGGTAAGTGATTCATCTGGCCTAGTTTTTCCCCTTGGACATCCCTAATTTTGTTCACTAAGAAGGTGAATGGGAAATTGAGACATTCGGGTGACTATCGGCACTAGAACCAGGTGACCGTGAATAACAAGTACCCACACATGAGGATTGATGGACTCTTGATCAGTGGAAGGGAGCATAGTGGTTCTCGATGATAAACCATAGATATGGATATCAACATCTCATAGTAAGAGATGCGGATGTGAAAAATTAAACTTTCAGATGTTTATATCGTGACTACGTGTTATTGGTCATGCCGTTCGGCATGACCAATGCTCAAGCAGAGTTCATGGGACTCATGAACAGGATCTTCCAACCATACCATAATCGTTTTGTAGTAGTCTTCAATGAAAACATCCGGATCTACTCGGATACTAACAAGGATCATGCCTATCATTTTCAGATAGTTCTAGAAACACTCTGAGAGCACCAGCTTTATGGTAATTTCTCGAAGTTCCAGTTCTGGATCCGAGAAGTTAACTTCCTAGGACGTGTCATCTCTGAGGTTGGAGTTGTGGTGGATCAAAAAAAAATTTATGTAGTACTTTCTTGCGATCCACCTAGGTGTGTGATGGAGGTACGTAGTTTCTTGGGTTTGGCTGGATACTACCATAGTTTTTTGTTAGATTTATCTAGATTTGTAGCACCTTTATCAATGTTGATGAAGAAGGGGAAACCCTTCGTGTGGTCGGAGAGATGCCAGTAGAGTTTTCTGAAGCTGAGATGGAGGCTAACTAGTTCCCCCACCATGAGGCTTCTAGAGGAGGGTGTTGGTTAGGTAGTCCACTATGACGCATCGGTGATCGGTCTCAGATGTGTCCTGATTAAAGAGTGAGAAATTATCGCATATGGTTCTCGACAGCTGAGACAACATAAGCAGAACTATGTTACCCATGACCTAGAGTTTGCAGCATTAGTCTTCACCTTGAAGATGTGGTGACATTACTTAATGGGAAAAAGTTTTATAGTCTACTCGGAACACAAGAGTCTGAGGTATATCTTCTCTCAGAAGGACCAGAATATGAGATAACGGTGTTGGCTCAAGTTCCTCTAGGACTATGACTTCACGATAGATTATACTCATGGGAAGGGGAACATTGTAGTAGATACACTCAGCCAGAGATCCGGTATACAGCTGCTAAATAAGGTGACAGAGCAGCTGGCAACTCTACAGAAATTCTTTGTGGAATGTGATGGAGTAGCATTTCTTCAGTCTCTTATATACACTCCTCCACTTCATCAGCAAGTTAGGGAGGCGCAACATGGTGACACTGACTGCGAGGATCAACGTGTTTATATAGCTTCTAGGAAGGCACCTGATGGATTTTATAATGGTGGGGAGGATGTCATCCTTTCTAGATAATGTACCATGGTACCAATGTCACTTTAGGAGGATTTGTTGTAGGAGTTCAAGACATCCCATATTTCAATACATCTTGGAGTGGAAAAATTGTAATAGGATCTCCGATAATAGAACTGGTGGACGAGAATGAAGAAATCATTAGTAGAGTTTGTCTCTTGTTTCCTCACTTGAAAACAAGTAAAGGTGGAGCATTAGGTACTAGTAGGCTTATTTCAGCCATTAGAGGTCCCCGAGTGGAAGTGGGATGGGATATCCATGGACTTTGTGATAAGACTTCCACATTTATCCTGGGGTCATGATTCTATTTGGGTTATCATCAACTGACTCACCATGTAAGACCACTTCTACTAATCAGAGTGTAGGGTTCAGTAGAGAGCTTTGGATGCCTCTACGTTCAAGAGATTGTGTGGCTACATGGATTACCCTCGATGATTTTCTCCGATCGTGATGCACGATTCACTTCTTGTCTATAGAAGGGGTTGTAGGAGGCTTTCAGGATGCAGATTTATTTTAGCACCACCTTCCATCCTCAAACATATGTCTAGACTGGGTAGACCATTCAAACACTCGAGGACATGATGCGATCTTGTGTCCTTGAATTCGGTCTTACCTGGGAGGATCCCTTGACCTTGCTGGAGTTTTCATACAACAACAGATATCACTTCACCATTGGTATAACACCTTTCGAGGATCTATATGGTCGACTATGTAGATCACCTTACATTCGACTAACCCAGGGGAGTTAGAACTTATGGGACCAGAGATGGAACATGCTGTCACAGAGAAGGTTCCAATCATCCATGAGCAGATGAAGACTGCACAGAGCAGAAATAATTCTTATGATGACAGGAGATGGAAACCCCTGGAGTTCAATGATGGTGACCACAACTTTCTACGGGTCTCACCTCAACGAGGTTTGTGGAGAATTGGTCGGGGCATCAAGTTATCTTCAAGGTTCATCAGACCTTTTCATTTCCTAAGTAGATTTGGAGAGGTGGCTTACTGCTTATCTCTTACGCCTCAGCTGCACCGGGTGCACGATATTTTCCACGTATCCTAGCTGAAGAGATACACACATGACCTTTCACACATCATTGACTGGGGTGAGCTGGACAACGACGATGGGGAGATGTTTATGAAGGTTCTAGTGGAGATTGAGAATCGACAGGAGAGAGTCCTTCTTGGGTGTTCAATATCTTTATTGTGTGGACCTTGGCAGCATGAGAATCTTCAGGAGTGCATGTGGGAGCAGAAGGTTCATATTCGTGCTCAGAACCCCCACTTGTTTTCCTAGTTTTTTTATGTGGCATTCGGGGACGCAAATCCTTGAGGTGGGGAGAATGTAAGAACTGGATTTTCCATGTAGTTTTTTTTAATTATATGGGAATTTTACGAGTCTGCAAAAATTGACGATGCATTTTTCCAAGGCCCGGAGACACCAGAATGAATTTTTGAACTTTTTTATGTATGTTTAGTAAACGTGAGAGCGAGATTTTATATCTTTTGAACGGGTGCTTAGAATTTAAATTAGAGGACACCTTGAACTAAAATATCCGATATTAACATAAATATACCTTCACCTATGTCATACTAGGTCGAGGGTAGAAGATAGTTTTTCCCATTTTTGTTGAAGAAGAAAAATAAAATAATTAACATTTTATTATTCTTTTGAAACCTCTCTTTAGAAATAATGGGGGTGGGGACCACCGAGCATGAAAAACCTACCAATTTGAATTCATGGTGGTGGGGACCTCCTGAACCCCTCTTAATGAGGGAAAACCTCTCAACTCTGCAATTAATTAATTGTTCCATTTATTTGTGCCATCATTAATTGATCCAATATAAATTTATTTGAGAAAACTAACTGAATTTGTGGGCTCTACATTTCCATGGGGAAGTCATTGGAAAAGGGAAGAACATTGTAGTAACTCTTCCTCTAACAAAGAACTCTCTCTCCAATGAAGAATGAGGAACCAACCCCGAGCACTGATCGGATGCGCTTTGTAGAGGCAACAAACCCTGATGTTCTTCATCAGCTTCATCTTCTACCTCTCAACTCCTCCCATGAAAGACAAGGTAGGGGTGTGATTTGATTGATATTCATTAATTTATATCACGTAGAATCTCTCCCCAGGAGCTGATTTCTACCACTCTAACGTCGAGGGTGCATGCCTAATGAACATGGCCTGACCACTCCGCAACCATTGTGGTTTTTGATGCATTATTTGTGATAAAGGAGGATAGAAACTGGTACCATCGACTAAATCCAATAGGACTTGGGAGTGGAAACTGGCACACCAGATGACCACGAAGATGGAAAAGGCGCAACCACACTACTAGTGGAGGGCCACGGCCCAGATACAGTGGAAGAGCAGAGGGTTGCCCATCGTAGGCCACATAGCAGGTCGTGCAGGCAGGCCGGGCCAGACCCAACAGGCCCGGCCATACCCAGTAACCCGGGCCCAACCCAGCGGGCCAGGTCAGACCCCAGGCTGCACCCGGGTTGGGCCAGGTCATCCCGCACCGGGTCGGGTCGGACCAGGCCGGGTCATTCTGACCGAGTCGGACCAGACCCAGACCAGCTTCGACCCTTTTCACTCCTTCGTCCATAACATGAGCTACGGGTGTCCATTTGACGAACCGTTTTTGGCGTCGGAAAAATTGGATCAATATGTTCCTTTTGGTATACCCCATAGAGTTTTGTATAATGTTGGGGTATGTCCAGGTTGAATGGAACATGAATCCAACCGGGCAGTCAGGACTAAAAGGCTAATAACTTACCAATCGGGCGTCCAATTAACGCACCGCCTGTTGGGTTGATACCCCTATCACGTGGAGGTGCTTTGGGATACTTCTTTATGAAAATTTGTGGTATCTGGAATATCAAACTATGTTTTGAGGAGTAGACCCTCCCCGAATCAAGCGATCTTAGTGCGATAACCCTGTGGCTAGATGTAACATGGTAAAGAGATCCTATGAGGGTTTGTGCTTTGTGATCCTACGTGGGTCTACGTTCGAGAGTCCCACATAGACCACTCTAAAAAATCAATAGGGGACTACTCTAGGATCCTATGTGGGTCGGCTTTACTAGGATCCTACATGGGACTGATGATTTAGGATCCTAAGTTGGTCTGCCTCTTAATAGAGTAAAATTATTCAGTAGTTACATCTAGTCATCTTTACTACTGTACCTATGTTATACCTGGTGTGAGCTAAGTCCTTACCTTTGTGGTGATACCTTTGTGGTATACTTCTATGTGGAAATACCTTCTTGGTTCTTACCTTTGTGGTGATACCTTTTTGGTACTTACCATCGTGGTGATACCTTTACAGTATACTTCTATGTGGCTTTACCTTTGTGGTACATATCTTTGGGGTGTTATCTTCATTGTAATCTTTCCTCAATGGGATAGTTGAGCTTTGGGATTTTGAGTTTGCCCTTGTGTTTCCCCATGATGGAGATGGGTATACTTGATAACTTAGATATATGTATGGGCATATACCTAAGTAGGGTGGAATGTTTTTTCCATGATTTTTGGTTTATACATTTTAGATTTTGTGTGACCTTTGAGGGTATAAAGGTCCCTACTGAGTATAGCTATACTCACCCCTACATGGGCTATGCCCCCACCTTGTTGTGTTTGGGGTAGACGACGGACAGTGCTAACTGAGGGCGAGGGTACCATGACAGGAGGTAGCATGGATGCGGGTATACATGAGGCGTACCATAGAGACAATCTTTCGAGAATTGAACCTATCCTTTAGGTATGATCCTTGGTGGGTGTTTACAGGAGCAATTTCAGTTAATTTGTACATTTCAGTTTTCTTGTTCTTTCCTGTTGGGATAGTATTTTGGCCCATTTTTTATTGTACACTCCCTCTTTACTATATAGTTTTACTTTGTGCATGTATCCTACTTTTCGATTAGTTGTGAGAGTTATCGGTTATAAAGTAAATGCCTTCCTAGTTTTAGGGAATATGTCTTTCGGTACTAGTCGCCAACCCCTGGCTTATGGAAGGTGGTCATAGGGTAGTCACATAACATGCCTCAAGGGATGGGTCATGATAAGGAAATTCCTTCTCGTTTAGGGATATGCCTGTCTGATACTAACCGTCAGCCCATGTCCTATGGAAGGCGGTATTGGGGTAGTCACGACACGGGCCCAAGGTACGGGTCGTGACATGTATAATTGATCCACGTCGACTCCAAGATCCAAATAAAAATATAATTCAACATCAATATTTATTTAAACAATAAATAAGTTTTTAACTAAAATTAAGTATTTTTTAGTAATCATCAAAAAATAAAACTTCTCAAGAAAATACATAAAAATAAACCTATAAAAATATTGGCATTTTGAATTCCAAAATGATTTCTAATTTGAAAACATAAATTTTTAAATAATTCAAAATTTATTTTGGAACTATATGTTCTGTTAAAGGGTGGTTAAACTAAATCTTCAATGTAATCTAAGCTAATTAAGTGTTTTTTGTAGTCTAAGCTTACCTTTATATATAATTCATGCTAAGAACAAAATTATATTTATTCTAAAACAAAAATATTGTAAATTATTAGAGAGTAACATTCTCTCCACCATAATTAATTTTCTTCCTTATAATTTAAATGTGATCTTGCTAATTAAATGATTGATATTTTAATATACTATGTTTGAACAACCATTTCTTAAATAGTCTCTATAACACATACTCTAAATAAGAGTTAAAAATAAATTTGATGTTATCCACAAAACTATGATTTAGAATGAGGGAACATTAGTGAAAACATAGACATAAGAAGATTAATCTAACAATTGTGTTTTGATGGATAGTGTTTTAGAACATGTTTAGCTGAAAGTTATAGACCAAAAAAGATTAATCAAGCGGTTTGAAAAAATATTTTATTCTATATAATTAAATATATTTTTCTATTTCATAAACAAAATCCAATCCTTTGGATGTGACTTGAACTATTTCTACATCATTTAAAAGAATATATTGTATCATATGGTGAAGTAACACATATATCACTAAAACCTCATCCAAATATCATCTTTGATCATTTTATAAATGGTTAACATTTACAAAAGATAATAATCTAACACTTCAGAATCATTTCAAAGTAGTCTGTACTATAAAATTTACATTATTTATATTAATCATCTCTTGGTCCAAAATAAATTATCTCAACGTTACGTAAATATTTATGATTATATATCCCACAATCATGTAATTTCCATAAAGTTCAACTTTTTTACTTAATAATTTTTCTTGGATATCAATAAAAATCCATAAATGCTTCTAAATCCATGATGTGAAAGAATTACAGTCTAATCCTTACATATGTAATAATTCATATATCCTTTAATTCACTGATATAATACATTTAAAACATTACTGAAGGATCCAAATAAAAAGATATATGAATCATTCCACATCATCAGTATCAATAACATAAGGGTGACCATGATCCCTCACCTTCTTCTATGGTATATTCTATGGATGCTTGGGGAATTTTTTTGTGTAGTTCCCGATCTCCATATATTGTAATCATTGAACATATTAATATTCCTTCATTCCCTTGAAATCATTAACATGGTTCCTTTTTTCTCTAAACATGTATCAATCTCCCATTCCCTTAAACAGAGTACTAGGGTGATTCTTTCCATAAGCATCACCTGCAAAAAAATACATTATTCTTTTCTTTCCCTTATCATTTTTCAGATCTACCTTCCCTTTATTATCTATCATCCAATGGTATCCACTATACATAGTTAATTATTTATATATCTTGATAGAACATAAAACTATTTCATCATTTGTTGAAAAAAAATAGTGAGACTAGTTACCTTCAGAGACTTCTCTTATTTAGCTCAAAAAGTTGATCAATTATTCACTCTTTGTTGCATATATAATCTATAGCATACCTTGATAAAGATTTAAATGAATCTTCATAATATTTAACAACTAATTCATTTTTTTTTATTTCTGAAAATGAGCTTTCTCTTCATCGAATTTTTTTATTGCCGTGGAATTATTTATCAAGGAATGTATCTTTAAAGAATATCCATTCAAAAAATTGTAATTCTTCTTCCTACGTAGTATTATTGTGATCAGTGAACACTATTAATCAGTATCACAATTGAGAAAATACACCTATAGTGAACCCTTTTCATTTTCATTGAATCCCAAATCCAGAAATATCTTCTCTAGAGACAAAATAAACTTTTAGCTACCATATGATTATTAGTCCGACTAAATGATGCAGGTATATTCTGCATAAATCAATCTTACATCTTCAAGTCTCATTCTGGAACATGTTCATTCATTTGAAAAAGGTTATGTGTCATAACCTGATTGAGATTCCCCAATATATTAATTATTTATTCAGTTCTAATTCATGTTTCACGTTCATATTCTATAGGTTATCCTCTACATTTCCCTTGTGTATTGCGACACTTATTCATTCCATGTACCATTTATAAAAAATGGCATATATTAAAATTTTCTGTAAAATTATGGACATTGTATAACTCTAAATATTCTGAAACACATAAAAAGAATTCAATGTTTATGCATTGTTAATGTCATTCTCATAAACTTGGTTTCATTGGGGATATTTTTATATTTAAATACATTATAATTATTTATATAAATTATATGAATTATTCTAAGAGTATCACATGGGATTGTGAAACCATGTGTTTAGTAAGCCCCTTTTCATGAGCCTAGTTATGTTGAGTCAGGCCTGACACACCTTGTCAAAGTTGCTACTCTGTGGAACATATATAACATATCAACATCCACATCTATTACAAGATATAGATATATTACTCTTACCACAATCAAAATCATTACTACAGAAAAATTATTGGATGTTATTCTATACCATCTATAAAATTATAACATAGGGTCATGTTTCCAAATCTATGTTTTCTAAATATAGTTTCAATGTTTTCTTCTAAATTTTTTTGACATAAACTGTAATGACCTGACATCAGAAGCATAAAGCTCATACATTATTTTATTAAATTTTCATTATTATATGGGATAAAATAATGAATGACTGATAATTTAAAAGTCTCAATAATCCATATTAAATACATGCTACACAAAATGCATTATGAAATTGAAAATACAAACAAGATACATATTAAAATTAAATATACTGGATCCTTGAATGCTTATTAATAATAATATTATACAAAACCTAATGAAAGTAAACATAATAAGGATGACATAAAATTCATAAAATGGTTATGTAAAGTGGAATAAATAATCAATCAATGGAAATAAACTAACATGGTACAGTATATAACAGATAACACATTATATTCATATAACTAAATAAGGCAATCTCTATATGGAATGATAGGAAGCTAAAACACCTGAATCTTAAAAAATAACACTGAGAAAATAATCAATCAATAGAAATGGAAAGGAAATATATAATGGATAATAATTGTGATTAAATTCTCAAAAAAATATTATTGGATTCTGTTTTACCCAAGTATATTGAACCATTCTCATCAATACGTTTCATAATAAAAATTTAAACATACCAGTATAAACCAATTTGGATTGTACAACCTTAACACTTATATAAAGACATTTAAAAATATTTTTTAAATCTTACTGGTTACAAAAATGAAGGGTTTTCCCATCATAATGACCTCCCATGATATAAAAGATTCATTGAGGTGTTATCATTAACCGATTCCCAACTTGTAGAACTTTCATCAAACTGTCATCATCATGAGTCTTACCTATCCAAATAATTCCAAAAATCAAATAAATAATATTCCATATCAAATATACATACGCAATATAGGATATGGATTTATATGTATTTCCTTAGTGAATTACAGGTAATTAAATTAGATACCATTGAAAGAACACTAGAACATACTTTAAGAAAATAATATTCAATAATCCAAATCATTTTCATACCACTTTGAGAAATTTAGACCATAATACACTTTGAGGAATAAAATTAATTGAAACTTATAATATTTGGATCATAATTATATTCCTAATATAAAAATTCAATGTAACTATATACAACACTATAAAGGAAAAACGGTTCATAACACCAATTAAGTCTGAATATAATTTAACTTGAGGCGAAAATCTCTACCCTAGAGTTAGAATGGTATTATTTGTATTTATTTTCGTAAATAATAATGTCATATTAAATATTCCCATAATTTATATCTGTTTTTATTTTAATCATTTCATTTGTTTTACTTATGATATTGTTGTGTACAAGTACATAAATAATAAACATTATATTGGGATTTTTACCAAATTCTGTTAATGTTTCAAAATCAACTTTGGCAGGTAAACTAAGGTCAAAGGGTCATTATTTAACATCTATTGAATAATAATTAAAACATAATTATCATATTTATAAATATATTATACTTTAATAATTAATTAATAAATATGGTCATTAAAAATGAATTAACACTAAATTCTTAGAGACGGTAGGTCGAACATATGCATGAGTAATGTTCTCAGGTTTCAATTATTATTATGGAAAGAATGTAAGTAATATTATATATTTCCAGAATAGTAATTATTTAATTTATTACATGTTATTTATTAATAAATACTTATATATAGAATTATTGTGATGTAAAAGAAATCCCATCATGTTTAAGAGTTAGTAATCCACATTCCCACTATTGGCATTATAACATTTTTTGTGTGAAACGTGTAATAATGAAAAATATTTATTATAACTCAAAAAATTAATTATGTCATTAATATCATATATATGTGTGTGTGTGTGTGTTTGCGTGTTTCTTATTTCACATATGATTAATTTAAACTATTATTTATACATTCCATGTACTGCATGAATGAATCACGTCCCTTTGAAAAGGTTGTAGTCCACACATCCACAAACATCGTTATAATATTTTTAGAAAAAGTAATGTATGATTGAATTTGTATTAAAATAATTACATAATAATTAAGGAATAATAACTTCTATAAAAAATAATATAATCATATTTTCCCTCATAATGTCCAACATGATAGTTGTTAATGGAAAAATGAAGAATAAAATTTTTGTGAAGCGGTAGTTCTTCATACATGTAGATAATAAGTTCATTACCCATTAGATAGAAGTGTGTGTATGCATAGGTTTAACCCTTATCCTAAAAAAATATCATTATATTTAGGATATATATTTATATATAAACATTGATTAATGAAATTTTAGTTAGTGGATATTTGAAACAAAACTAAAAAATGTGAGAAAAGATATTAATTATTAAATAGGTAACTCCATTTAGATTTTAACAAAGGCTTAAATAGATGATTTTATAGAAAATGGTAAGCTTATAAAATGTGGGATGGTATTTTTAAGAGAAATTTGGTTATATATTTGTTGATACAAATTGACTTTATAGGTGTCCGGAAGTGGGAAGAGATATATCCTTTTTATATTAGAGATGTGACACTCTTATAAATAACAAAAGTTATACATTAATGGGATGTATCATTTTCATAATGTGACTAAAAATAGTAAAATAATAGTTTAATGGGTAATAATTGTTGATAAAAACCTCTACCACAATAAAGTTCATTTTTATAATTTGGTTCCTTAACATCTATATTTCCCCAATTTTATCATTCGGGTTTTTATTATAAAAACTTTTTTACTATACTTCTCAATTTTACCATTATGAATAAATATTGGATAGATTTATTTGAAAAAAAATATATCCCCTAAATTATAAAATATTTATTTTATATAAAAACTAAAAATACCATGTCTCCTTGAAATTAATATTAAAATAAACGCATAAAACTTGTAGAAACACTACTTTAACCTAGACCATACTAAAAATGTCTTTATAAACTATAGGAAAATATGTAAATTATAAAAGATAAATTGGTCTATTAATATAAAATATCTAATTTTTATTAAAACTTAAAAATAACATCACAGAATATAGGTTTTCTATAAATTTTAATTAATTTAGTAAAATATAATATACATTAAAATAACATTTTGGTCATTAATAAGATTATTTATTTATATTCAATTTATAAGTTTCAATACAATATTATCATTAAAATATATTAATTTAACGGATAGTCAAATAATTTTATGTAACTAATTTATTTTAGTCTATTATTAGAAAAATAATTACTATGATGGAATAACCAAAGGGTTTTAAGTACTCATTTATCTATAAAAATTAGTGTAAATTTATTATGATACAAATAACCTATTTATCTTTTAAAAGGTAATTTATATAAAAAATATGTCTTTTTATATGTATCTAAATCCTTATAAACATTGATGGTATAGAATGTTCTATTTTTGACTTTTTCCTCAATTAACATATCATATAGGGAACTTTCATTAAATATTTTAGAAATAAACATTAAAATTACAATAAATAGGGGATATTGATAAACTAATGGCATAAAATGGCATTTGGAAAATGGTTTAACTCATATTTACCCTTAATATTAAAATTTATCCCCCTTTTATGGTTAATTATACCTTATTGACAGTAATTAATTTTAATAACATTCACTAACCATTTTTGTCAAAAAATAAGTTGATATTACTAGACCTAAAATATTATACTGATTACAATAGTATATGACCAATTTCATAATTAAAATCATAAAAGTGGAAAAAAAATTCACGATAATCCCACAGATATGGCGATAAAGTAGGTTTATTAATTAAAAACATTAAAAATTAGAATAGGTATTTAGATCCAATTTCAAAATAAAAACGTTTTCAATTACCTCGATTGGATTAATATATTAATTATTGATAAATTATGACTCTATAAAAAATATAAATTATAATTTAACATCAATAATTATTTAAATAAAAATGAAATTTTTTAATAAAATGTGTATTTTTTGATAGTCATCAAAAAAGTAAACTTCTTAGTAAAATACAAAAAATTCACCATAATATAATTTTGAAATTTTTAATTCAAAAATTATTATTATTTTGTAATATAATATTTGTAAAAGTATATAAATTTAGTTTTAAAAAATATTCTCCATTAAAATCTGGTAAGACATGATATTGCGCGTAATGAATGCTAATTCAGTGATGTGTGTAGCGTATGATATACATTGTGTATAAGTCATGCTATAAAAGTTATTTATTCTAAAGGGAAAATATTGCATTGTCTTAGGGTGTTGCAATATTGGGTCTGGGTTCAATATCTATATAAATTCAATATTGAGATCGATTATAAACTAATTAATTATAAATTTATCATGGATTTTCTTAGACATTAAATGTGAGATCGAGAGGTTCTTGGTGATATTCTATTAGAGGATTAGTGACACTTGATGATCATACTAGATGATTGGAGGATGTTTGCTTCAGTGGATTAAAGATTTATAGCTTTTAACCCTTTAATAATTATATATTGTATTGTGTACTCAGTGGTGACTGGTAAGTAGTTAGAGCTAGAGTGCCTTGTGATGACGAAATAGTCAGTTTGAGGTATCCCAATACCCATATGGATGATTGGTGATAAGGAAGGGATCATATTAAAATGGAGAATAGAATTGTTAGGACCAATTAGAGTGGAATTGATAAGGTTGTAAGATATATCATGATCATTTATGCATCATGGAGCAACGAATATGCACCCTGAACACATCAGATAGTTTTCGTGTCCAAGGATGAATAGGTAAATAAATTAGAGTTTTCCAACTGATTTTCATACTAGAGTGTGAATACTATGCACTAGAATCTGAGCAGATTTATCTATTCACTTGTAGTACCCATGTGGAAGTGGTATGATTAAATCATAGACATTTTGATAGGGTTATATAGGATCCTAAGGGGTTGTAATTTTGTTTGGATGGTTTTTACCCAATTAAAGAAATTTTCTATCTTATTAACAATATGAATGACTCACTTGGTTGATATGTTTTGGACGCTCTATATCAATACGATCATACACATACACATATTTCCTTTGAGAATTACTTCATAGAAGGATACATTTGTTATATCATGGTTTCATAAAATACTTGCAAAAGGTATTAGAGACACAATTTTTATTGAAAACATAAAATAATACACAAAAAATCAAAGAGGAATATACACATATCGAAGTATATTCCTTGATATTTTCATCATGAAATTTATGGATCCTCGTAAAATCTCTTATACTTGGTTGAGATTTCCAACTCAAATAATTACTAGGATTTTATTTTTATAAAACCTTATGAGTCGCTTTTGGAGGGACAAAATCGATCAACTATATTTTCAAAATACATGAGTGAGATAGTGGTTGTGGGACTATGTATGGTATATCAGATATTTCTGAGAGTGAATAACATTTAGAAGAGATTTTTCACTGATAAATTTTGGAAAAGATCACATGTTGACCATAATATTTGTGTATGGATTTTTCAATAGAAGATTATATTTTTTTAGTTTGACTCCAGGTTTTTGTCTTTAATGTCAATGGATTCAGGGAAATCATTCATCATGATTCATGGAGAACATTCAAATCCTAGAGTGGATAGTGGAAGTCTCTATCATCATTCTCATTGTCATTGTATGAATGATGTGTTTCTAGTGCCATAAAATATGAGATACATTCCCAACCCTAAACATGTTATATATTGATATCACATTGATATATATCATGATGTATCTTATGTGATTCTTCTAATACAAATTATATACTATAGAAAAAATTCACACATTGGGAAGACAGTACCAGAATTCCATATTCAATGGTCACATGGGAAACTCCATGAGGAGCCGTAGGAATGATAGGATTATATTTAAGTTCAGTGGATTTACCTATTTCAGAAGGAACACTAAATATTTTTCATGAGGATGAGAAGACATTAAAGGGAAATTATAAAACCCTAAAATTTTGTTCCCTAAATGAAATCCATGATTAAATTATTCACCTTTTTGAATTTCTATTCTTCATATTTGGATAAATATATTCGGATTTTAAAACTATATAGACTCAAAAAAATATAGATAAGAAACATTCAATCCGATGGAGTGGTGGGTTTTATGTAGCTTACCATATCACACCACAGTGGATATAATTGTGATATAGTTATACAGTTGTGTCACAGTGTTATGGTAGATTTACAGTTAGGCTAAAGAGACCACAACTATTCCATAGCGAGATTCAAGGTTATATTTATCACCATTAAAGACTGTTCATTAAGGCAGGACAATAGTGTATTAGACCATTCTATAGTGGATTGTACAAGTCAATTAAAAATGGATGTTCAAACATCATTCATTGGGTGTTTTGGGTTTTAAAAGTTGGGTTTTATAAAGAATAAATTTTATAATTAAATATGATACTATTTATAATATGAAATGAGTCTTAAAACTCGTTTTGAGACCTCCAAATTCATAATAAAAATATTTAAATTTCATTGAATGACTTGTCTATCAGGTTTTATATGTGAATACATAATGTAGTCTTCCAATATATATTATAGAAGTTCTCACACAACAAGATTCTATATATCATCCCCAGCCAAATCAGCACTTTGTTAATAAACATCTAGTGTTTTCCATGTTGATTTTTTTTTTAAATTTTGGTGTGTTTTTCTTGCACACCACTATACCACAACCCATTCCATGCTCTATATTGATCCCCAATATTACAAAACTCCTTCTTCATCACATTATCGATCGATATATGAAACCCATTTTAATGTAGATTGATTTATGTATGTTTGGGTTGATTCCTTTGATTTGTTCTTCCTTTCCTTTCTCTATAAACTTTAACATGTTGGATAAAACCTTGTTCTATGTGACCTCGATGTAACAACATGTTTTGGGTGGTGTGTGTGTGTGAGTAAAGTGATTACATCTTCAAGAAATAATAATTTTGATGTTGAAAACCCATAGTAGTAATTTTCCTATCCTATAGGTCTCTCTTTAAAAGATGTTTCACTAATATGATTGTTTTATTGACATAACTGATGATTGTTCTTGATTCATATCAATTATCTATGTGTGTGTGTGTCCCATGATACACGCAACAATATTTTATTCCTTAAGCATTGCTAATGTGGATTATGTCCATATTTGATTATTATCACATATTTTTATGAGATTCTATATCTTTTATAATGATACTAAAATATTACTATGTTTTATTTCTTCCATGTGATGTGTTTTTCCATTGAGTTGTAGGATATTATTAGTAGCGGAGACTGGTGGACCATCATGTGATTTTCATAACATAGAAGCAGAGTGGGAATGACTTGTCATTATGACAATGATGGACCTATGTACAAGGTTGGTCCATGATAGCCTAGGGACATATCCTAAGGAAGTATGTTTGGGGTATGTGGATTTTAGTGGATAACTCAAGTCATCAATGTGGAGTGATGTTTTGTGGTCCTGGGTCATTATTGAGTTGGGATATGACTATTGGGGCCTTATCTGACTCAATGGGTTTTGATCATTTGTAGATGTATTTCAAGCTTAGTGATGATCATTTTTCATTATGAAATCCATTGATTAACATTCCAACACAAAGCATGAGCATGAATGGATAGGGTTGAATGGATGCATTTTTTCACATGATCACTTTTGTTAGGACTGTATGTTAATTATTGTGATTTATTTATTATTAATATGTAATAAACTTGCAATACATGATCATACTATGTTATATAAAATATATAGGTGTCCTACTATGTCATTTACTAAAACCAAACCTGAGAATTTATGTGGGCTTATATATTTCAGGAAAGTTCCTACAAAGGTAAATAGACCTATTGGATGTATCCGATAAGACAAGTAGGTAGAATATAGTTGGGCAGATGTACTATAGGGGGCCCTATTTTTTATATTTCGTTACCATCTAATTTTCACTCTGGATAGGCTCACCACATTGGTCACCACCTAAATTAAAATGAAATGTATTACATTTAATTTTATCATGTTTACTAGGGTTATATATTAGATTTATTTGTATTCACAATTGTTCATATTAAATCATGTTGAGGGGGTAGTCTCCCTACTAATTGACACTGACCCTCACAATTAATCAAAAACCTCTTACATACGGGGAGCCATGCATGAAGACATAAGATCCCAAAACTCAGACCTAGTGGTGTAGGTCAAGTTGTTACATGTAAAAACATTTATCTCAATTTATGATTAAAAATTTAACCTATGCCAGCTTCCAAACATACATAATCTGAAAAAATTGATTATGGTGAAAATTCTTGTTATAAATACTATAAAAAAATGCGATTAAATTTACTCTATTTACAAAATATAGGCAGTTTCACTAAATAGAATATATCAACGAAATAAGAAAATGATTTATGTGTGTAAGGTAAGGGAATAACAGTGTATATTTCGAATAAAAAATGAAAATTTCAGTTCGATAAGTTGTATGGGAATACTTAATTCAATATCGTATCATGTATGGTAAAATTTTATAAATGTGTAATGTATAGGAATTATGAGAACAGATGTCCTAGGTTGAATCTAAAAAAGGTGGTCAACATGGTGACATGAGTATAGATTTTATTGTTGACATTAATGTATTAAGAATCATGAAATAACTATGGATTATAAATCAATTGTCTGGCATTGAGGATTTGAAAATATATGATGAATCGTATCTACAACATAGAAAATTGATTTAGTTGTTGGGGTATACTTTTTGAAATCATGTGATTTATGGATATGCAACCTTTAGTGTGTGCCAATTGTGTATATAATATGTTTTAGTTGGAAAAAATATATAATGAATATTGATAATGTCAATTTCATATTACTGGTGGAATAAAAAGGGACTAGTGATTTGATTATACTTTTATTTGTGTTGAAGTGAACAATTTCATTGGATTTAGGGAATATATTTAATGGTTTTTATAGTGTCATGTTTTATGAATATTAAATTATCTTATTGTGAAATTATGGTGTTTTGGGATATTAATAGAAATTAATATAATATTTGGGGGGTCTATGATAAGGTTATGTAAATTCTGATATATGACATTGTAAGTGATTTATATTATTTATATATTCTTATTAAGTTACTATGGAAGAATATTTAGTCCGATAATTCAAATAAATTTGATTTAATTCTTTTCTAGTATATTCTATGGATTTATAAGTATAGTTATTTTTTAAAATATTTATATTGAACATTTCATGTTATTATAGAGATTGTGGATATTGGTGTGTAGATATTTTTTTATATTAAATAAAATTATCTAACCACTTCAATTAATGGAAAAATAATGAGATGGAAGGAATAACCTGAATTTATTTTTGAGATCATATGATTTATTAAATATTTATTTTAATTCTTCATGTATGAAAACAATTATCACATACATTTTTTATATGAAAATTTTGAAAAAAAATATAGAAAACAACTCAATATACAATTAAAGGATTAAAATTTATATGTGTTATGGATGGAACTCATGTAATTATATTATATTGTATTATTTACCATGATTATAAATTATTTATTCAACTCAATAGAGAGGAAGATAAATATATCAACTCTTACCTAGAATGTATCACTCATCTATCATGGTATTACTTTGAAAAATCATGAGTCTTATAATGATACACATGTGGCTGAGAAAATAATTAATTTATAAATACTATGTTATATAGTAATGACATAGAAATTAATTATCATGATATAATAGACATCATATTTTATTTAAATATTATTATAAAAAAATCAAGAATGTGAGGATTTGAATTGTGATGGAAATATTAATTTAAGTTTGATAGAACACAACAACATAGGATTGAAGAATATATTTCTTTTTAAATAAATTTTATGTGATTGATTTATTACTTATAATGAAATGACAATACTATAATTAACCACATTATATTATTTTCTGGACATTAAATAATAATCCTAAATATTAAAAATATATTACCAAATATTTTACTAAGATTTTATATATTTAAAATTTGTAGAATAATATATAATAAATATTATTCAATTTTCTCTAAATTAATTTAATGATTCAAAATTGTTGTCAAATTCATGAAAAATATATTTATTTTTTATAATTTTATAGAAATTCTTTTTGTTTAGGAGAATATATTGTTTGAAAATATAATTTCAATATTTTTGAAGTTAAATGTATGTTATTTTTATTAAAAGAATTATTTTAATGTCGATAGTGAAAAATATATTTTTTGTGACACAATCATTTATTTTCATTAAGTCATGTAATATAAATGTTTCATTATGTATTTAATTTTTTATTAATTTATTGTATGAAATTACAAAATAATCTTTATTATACTTGAATTTTTTACAATTTTCCTTAAGGAATAAAATTCCAATTTTTAAAAGATTTTATCTCTGTGTTTTATACATATATATTAAAAATGACTAGTTCCATATATATAAATTTAATCATGAAAAATTTATTTAATATTTGGAATTAAGAATTAAATTTTTTTAAATTCCTCCATTTTATTTTTTATCCTTATAAATAGTACCCACATTTGCGATTATCCATCTTAATGATGTAAAAAAGAGAAAATGATTTAAAATTAAGGGTAACGATTTAAAATCACTATATAAAATTTGTGTATCATACTTGAGGAGTATTATTATTCCAAATATTTCTAATATACTAAAATAATTCAATTTGTTTCTACTTTAAATTTAATATAACATTTAAATTATTTTATAGAATGGTAAAATTAAAATATCACTTTCTTAGTTTTTATTTCTCTTATAAATTTTCATAAGAATAATGATAATTTATTAGTGAATAAAAAATTATATTTTAGACATAAATAATTTATTTTTATGTTATTAATTTTTTTAGTCTTTTATCAAATAATTACCTTAAACCCATATAAATGATTTATTTAGTGTTTATGAAAGTAGAAGAAAAATCAAGCAAAATGGATACAAAAAATAAAAATTAATATATTTTCGATGAATCATTTTATTAAACATATTTAATTGGTAATTTAAATATTTAAATGATGTTAAACATTTTAATGCTAAAATAATATTTCTACTATGATGATGATGATGTCAAATTAAATGAATTGTCTTTAAAATAACATAAGTATAATTTTATAAAAAAATATTTTGTTAAATGATTTCATAAAAACAAATCATAAAATATTACAAGTTTTTATTTAAATGGAATAAAATTTCACAAACGTAACATTTTTGATCCACATTTCATATATGAAGTAAATTAATGTCCCTTAAAATATAAATAATATATTACCATGATTAATGTTAAGATGGGTTAAGGATGTGGTTATACCGAACGATATAATGTAAAATGTACCATAAAATTAATGATATTTTATTATTAATATTTATTGTGACCATATAATGTCATAAATTCTATATTATACCCATTTTTCCACATTACATAATTGTGATAAATATTATATTTCATTATTTTATGTAATTCCATATGTTACCTTTAACTAGCTTATAAAAATAAACCTCTTCTTATCATTAATTCACAAGGGTTGAAAAATTTATATCCGTTATTCATTTCCTCAATTCCATATGATATTCCTTCACATCATTGTACTTCAATATTATTACCATAACAACGTTTTATGAAGGCTTTAGGTGTCGTCTAAAGGTGGTCTCTAAAATAAGAGGTAATCACATAACCCAATACTATCATTGTCTATTTAGTCTTATAAATAATATAAATATATAACATTCAAACTAAATTAATGAATAAAAAATAAAATATATACTTAGATATTATTAGCATTAGAGTACACCCATATTCTTCCTCATTTTTATCAAATGAGAATAGAAATTGTCACACATGTGTATCTCTAGACTACCACCTCCACTTAGCAAAATGATTCATTTACCATCACTGATTCCCGTTTATTTCAAAATAATTTTTTTAATTAATATATATGATATATATGATATTTATATTCCCCAAGAATATTATGTTATTTTTAACCATTTTTTGGATTATCCATTTAAAAACAAGAAGTTTTACACATGTGTAGATACAAACAACTGTATCCATGAAGTTATTTAATTCATTTATCAAATATTAATTATTTTAATAGTGATAAATATATATATATAGACTGAATATATATGATTTTTATATCATTATTAGTATTTTTATGTCAAAAAACATTTATGACTCTGTATGGACTACAAATGTCGAACTGAGATTGGCATGAAAAATGAATGAGTCAACACCCATACAAGGGGTTTTAACAAATTATTGTTAATAAATGGGTGATAATATTTTATTGGTCAAAAATTTATCATATTATAATTGTTATTATCATTCTTTAATAATGTATATAAATATTATAATTACTATAAAATATTTTATATAACATTAAAAACCATTTCATAATTGAGGTAAGGGCTCTTTATCTCAATATTGGTTCGTTGAAAATCATTGATATTATGTACAAATTTATTATTATGAAGTTTTTATAATTTCAATTTTAAATTTTGAATAATGTATCATTTATAATATATTAAATATAATGTTAAAAATAAAATGAATTCTTCTAGGGTGTTATTATTCAAACATTTCCAGGGTTATAAGTTTATATCATATCTTATTGTTTTCTTTCATAAATATGTTAAGTTATACATCTATATTCATTTATTAGGTGTATAAAATATACATTTGATATTTCATAAAATTAATATCCTTATGTTAATGGTATTTACTGTTTTATTTGAAGATAGTTCTTTCATCAAACTAATGACTCAAAATTTTCCAAATTAATAATATATTATGTTACAATATCACATTTTATAATGATGGTTTTTTAAAAAATAGATAATTATATTATATTATTTATCACTCATAAATATATTTTATATTATTAATACTTTTTTATTTATAGATTTAATAATCGGTACCTTCATTTTACTCTCTATTTACTCGAAAGTATAAAATAATTTTTTCAATGAAAACCAACATTATTTCATTCTTCAGTAGAGAATATTTTCTCTTACTTGTCTATGTTATATTAATCATTTTCAATAATGTCTTTTATATTTTTTATTAACTATTTAAAATAATTATTATCCTTTTATTTCTCTCTATTCAAAATTTTAAAAAGAATCAATATATAATTTCCTAAATTTGGTACTTCATACTTTTATTAAAAAAAATTAACATACTTCTAGTTTTAAAATTATATACATGAATGTATTTTCCCAAATTGGTATCCATTATTCTCCAGGAATAATCCTTTATATGTTTCTAGGGCCCTTTTCAACTAATTTTTTTGTAACAAATATATAATTTTTTAGATTTAAAATATATCATTTCAATGTGGCATGGGTCTTTTACATAAGAAATGATTGATTGGACATTAAAATTTACAGTTATGTATTACAACATAAATTTATATAACCTATTAATCACTATGGATATGATCCAATGATTATCACTTTATTACATATCTGTTTTTTTATGATTACAATGAAGAGATATTAATGAAACTCATTTTCTTTTTCATGAGTAAGGCTATGATAAAATGAAAAATAATCTCATGATCTTGTTATATATATTCGAATGTATTCTATGAAATTTGGTTTCATTATAGTACCCCTATTAATTTGATAAATATTATTTTTTATGCTCTAGTATGGTATATAAGAGTTTTCCTAGGCCTAAAGAGGCTACTTGAGTGGTTATCTCAATGTCGAAGTAAGTACATGAGAATTTAGTCCAATCATAACATGTGAGAAATGTCTTGGTTTATATATTTGACATAGGATTTATTTTATTTTCATTATGCCACAATTTTAATTTCAATCATTAATACATGATCTTATTCTTATGACATTGTCTCATTAATTATGATATTTATTACATCGATAATTCAATCATTTTGATTTACCAAATCTGTATATCATGATTACAATGGATGAATTTTGTCGTTGGAATTTATAATGTTATTATCATGTTTGAATACCCTTATTATTGTGATATGCTTACATGTGATCATTGAAAGATAACTCTTATAATTAGCATTTGTTGGAATCTATGATCAGTATTTCATATGTTCCTTTTCCTTAAGATAAAAAAACATTTTAAGTAGTCCAAGTCTAAGAAGATCACTATATGAGAATAAATTTTTGGGATATTTTTATGATCTATCATGAAATATAATTATTAGTTATTTCTCCTAAAAGGAAACAAAACTCTTACTGTTAATGGGTGTCAATTTTTATGAATTGTATTAAATAATAATCTCTAATGATGATGTATTATTTTAGGTAATGTTTACATTTCCTTAAGTGATTTGAATTTGTGGATTTTTTTCTTGTTTGTACATATTAATTAAAGTCTATTTTATATGTACATGGATGACTATTAACCGCATTCACCCTACAGTATGGGTGACGTAAGAGTTCACTAATAGTGATAGGTTGTTCATTAATGTTTGAATGATTTGTACAATAAATTTAAGGTATATATATTACGCCAATAATTTTTTATTTATTTTTATTTAAATATATTTAATTTATTTTATAACATTATTTAAATGAAAAACCTTATTTTAACAGACAATGATATATTAAAAAATATTATTATTTATGTGAATGGTATCTCTTTTTCATTGGATCAGTGTCTATTAATATGATTAAACAAATTTAAAAAAAAGGTTTAACTATTTAGTATAATTCATATATATAATTAACTAATATTAAATTTGTACTCAATTATTAGTAAAGTCATATAATTTTTAAAAAATATGTTTTCTTCAAAAATGGGTTTCAATGAATTTTCTGATCAAACATTATTATTAATTTTTTCCAATACTTAAATTGCATATTATAAATACGAAATAAATTTTAAAATTATAACGTCAAAATTTGTTGAGGGTGAATATTTTGTAATTTTTAGGAAATGTTAGTTTTTTTATTAATGAAATACATATATTTTTTTAAAATTTCCTTTTCTTTTCTATTATTTTTAATGATGAAATTTTACTTGAATTTGTTTTGAACTTTAATTACTACTGATTATGAAATATTTTATTTTATATCTATATTATACATGATATAGGAATAAAAATACTTTTATAATAAATAAGAAATTTTTGAAAATCTATTTTTCCTTTCATTTTGATGGATTATTTTAAAATGAATTTCTACCCAAAATATACATTGATTTTTTTAAAATTAATTTAAAATTCAAAGTAAGTATTATTAATAATATTTATTTTGTTGAAATTAAATTTTATTTATAATAACTATTGAAAACAATAACAATTTAGCACCATTTTGTAAGATTAAATCAGGTTAGCCTTGATTAAAACTAATTAAGAAGGCCTTAACTATTTCATTTTAATTAATATTGGGTGATGAAATGTATACCCTTATTACATTATCCTAATGATTTAATGGGTCTGGGAAACTAATCTAGGAAAATGACATAATAATGTTGTAATAAATTAAAAATTATTATGTTCCCATCCCCCTACTTATTAATGGAATCCATTTATATGTATTCTTTACACAATATTTAATCACTTATAATGACCAAAACCTAAGAAATTATCTTCTAAACATCCCTATACATGACATAGAGGGGTTGTTCTTCATAAAATTCCATTCCAAGGGTACCAAAAAAGAAATCTAAATGAGTTATACTAAATAAGTGGAAATATTTTTTTTATAATCATTTAAATTTATTTTTTCTGTATCTTCCTCTAAAACAATTGTACATGTACCAACTGAATGAATATAGTATCAAAATATACATATATATTATTATAATTATGGGAAAACCATTCCCACCACATTTTTATCCTATAGAATTGTTAAAAAAATGAATATATATGATATTTTAGACATAGTTATGGTTCTATAAATGTAATATGTCATTTATCTTCCTAACCTTACACATGATTAATAAATCCTAAAATTAATCCAATGTACATGTGGAAAAACACATCAACATCAAAATGTCATTCATTTTTTATATAAGGATTTAAATGATTATTTATAATATGGTTGTAAATAATATATATGAAATATATTTCATGATTAAAATTATAGAGATTATGGAACCATGATAAATATTAAATGATCAATACTACTGAGTTGGAACATTTTTTAAAAATGATACAATTGACACTTACAAATAAAAATTTTAATAAATAATTATTAATAAAATGGTTCTAAAACATTATATGTGAATCATTTATGATATTACATATATGTATATAGTTTTAGTATATATGAATGATAAATTTAAATTTTTCATACAGGAGGATAAATGTTCTTACAGAGCCTATAGAACCTGAGTTAATCTAGTATTTCATAATTTCATTCATATTTTGGATTATTTATATTTGTTTCTATTTTGGATTAATTATATAATCATTCTATATTAATCTCCCTATGTTTCATTCACTATTTGTTATTTATATGTTTTTGGTAATTTTTTAAATTTTACCTTATTTTATAATCAAAAAGACCAAAATTATGTTTTAAATAAAAACATATTTTCTTTTTTCACTCAATCGGGAATCCTTTTCAACCATTTCCATATTTTATATATAATTTTTTTGATTATTATTTATATCGTAAAATTATTAAATAGGGTTATTTTTATATTTTAAAATTTATATAAAATGAATAAAAACTACCAATTTTTCATTTTAAAAATGGATAAATTTCCATCGTAGGTGTTATCAGATTCATTATTTTAATGTTCAGAATAGATTTAGATCATCCTATCATCTTGAATACCCTTTTCCTATAAGATTACATAAAACTCTTCCATGGTTATTTCAAATGAAAATGTTTTCTAAATTATTTGATTTAAAATAATGGATTTCTATATGAAAATAATATTTTCCGTATTAAATCATACATTAATCTATTAATAGTATTTTCATATTTATAAACAAAATATTTTGAATCTTATTCTTACTAAAAAAATAAATTAATGTAATCATCCACACTTTCTCCATAAATAGCTCATAATATTTTTCATTTTGAAAATTACTTACATTCCTCAGCATAATACATCCAAAAAATACTGTTATGGATTGTTAATAAATTATGATCAAGTTATTATATTTATTAATATAATAATTTCCATAAACATATTCGGTGAATCGTGGTGTCTAAAATTTCATTTCCCATGATACATTCGGGGTATCATGAAGCAAATTGTTTTGGTTATTTGAAAAGTTCAATACGTATTTATGTAAGATGTATTGAATGAGGCCATTAATATATGTTTTATATGTCCGAGATTATGCTCTCCATCATTAAAAAATCATTTATTAAGTTGTTTGGGAATATTATGATATTTATTTCATATATTTATGATATTCATGATAATTTTATTATTTATATGGAATTAATTTTCGATCATTTATTCTAGACATACTAATATTGCCTAATTTATTCAATGATAGTTTCTATTGTACTCATTCTATTTATGATAATCTATGAATACGTCTAATTTATCTATCATTTTCCAAGATTTTCAATATGTGTGATATGATTTATATTTATCAATATGCTGGAGGGATAAATGATGTCTTCCAATAAAAAAATATAATTTCATTTATTTTTTAGAACATAATTTGATATTCAATAATATATATTGTTTTCAAGGACTAATAAACTATTCCACACATTGTAATGAGGTCTCTTTAATGTAGTACAATAGTAATTATCTAACCAATGGATATGGCCAAATAGGGCTATGAAATTTAATGATGGTAATAGAGAAATGTTTAATAGAAACATTATGAACTAGATTTTTGAAAACATATATCTTGGAACAAACCCCTATGCCATTACTTGATTAAATTTTAATTTTTATATAATTTCATCATGATTTATTTTTATTATTGAAATATTTTACAAAATATACAACCATGTATGGATATTGTAAGTGGATGGGGTTTTATCAAAGATTCCTACTAGGGTGAGAACCTTGAACATGTTTTTTCAAGTATATACCATTATTCATTCTGGTGAACACTCAATGGGGCCTTATATCTCACCTATTTTAATACATCCATGTGTTATTACTAGGTTAGATTGACATTTTATTTACAAGATATTACAGAATATATGAAATTTTTTAAATTATTTAAAAAATATTCAAAATAATTTTTTTGTTATTATGATATTAATTGTTCTTAAATTTTTAATTTATATTTTCTGTTTCACTAGTCTAAGAATGTAAAATTTGAACCTCTTTTATATGATATTATATAATGTATGAAATTATTTTTAAGAATTTACAAGCATTAATAATGGAATCTATAAAAATTAATGTAATATATATGGATTTTCCTCATAGGAAAGATAATTAATTTGAAGTTGGAGAAAGACCTGTAATAACAAAATTTGTAAATATTTTCTATTAGATGACATAGGTAATGAAAAAAAAACATTTCTCATAGGAGGAAACATTTTTATCCTCAATATAGTTTAATAATTTTTGAAAATTTGATATAACAACATTCTCCATCATTTAATTGAACCAAAAACAATTTTTTATGAAAAATGGATAGCTTATTTGAAAAATAAATTTACTGGTTTTGGAATTAATGAATAGGAAATGGTTTTCTTAGAAGTTTATCTTCTCACAATGGATATAGATATTTAGTGGTCATTTATTTCAAAACTATGGTTTTTAGGGAAATATGGTGAATATAGTGGAAAGAATTTAGTGTACATTTCATGTTAAAATAAATCCTTATAAAAAATCAGTGGATATGAATTTAAAATTCATAATTATAATAATATGTTGGAGGAAAATTTTTCTATGTGTGAAGCCTTCTATAAAATGGTAGAAATTATTTTTTGGTATAACGTATACAGTCTAAAGAGTAATATTGATCATTCCATTAAGGAAATGAATCCAATCCTTTGAAAGAGCCATCTCTACAAATAAATCTCATAATATGAAGATATTTTATCATGTTCTATAACCATATATAATGTAATATCCTATAATTATATATTAAAGGAAATAAATAGAATAAGAGATAATATGAGAAAAAAATAGATTATGGGAAGAATAGAATGGGGAATTTTCAACACATGCTACTTGTGGAAGGAAGCTGCAATATACATTCATTAAGGGATGAATATATTCCTTCAACTATTTAGTGAATGTTAATAAATATCATGAATTAAATCTAAATAATAAATCATGCCAAGTATTTTGTTCAGAATCTGATGATATTAGATTAAATTTCAACCAATTCCATAAATTTCATGGGAATTGCTGAAAAAATATTCTACGTTTATATGGCCAATTATTTTCAATTAATATATAAGAAGTGAATGTCACTAGAAATGTTGTCAATGGTACCCATAGCAACCACTCAAGGATTTATAAGGGTTCATTTGATTCATGTTAAATAGAATATTTCATATTCGAAATGATTTATAAGGTTATCACATCACCAACTCAATTATTATTTATTATGTTGGGAGTGAAAACTCATAATTATAAGATGAAAATATATCAAAAAATAAAACTTCTATTGTATATTTTGATTGTGTTTAATTTGTAGCATTATTTATATTCTTCTTCTACTTTAATTTGATAAAATATTGGGAATTGGTTTCCCCCACTCAATATAGATCCCATAATAATTTATTAATAATGGTATGCTATATAATATATTATTAATCTATCTATTATCAAATTTCAGTGTTATTATAAATCATAAATAAAAATTGAAATTACTCATTTAATCTTTGTTTTTATACCTATTCATCAGAGACATTTATCATAAAAGGTATCTATGGACTCAATATTGAAATTTTTCTTACTTTTTTGGGATATGAATTTTTATTTCATGGGAAATTTCGTAGTATTCCCCAATATCATGAAGTAAGTTTTTCAAATAGAAGTCTTAACCAGTAATAAAAATATTGTTGGGACTCGATAGAAAATATCTCTAATTTATTATTTTTAACAGAATTAGAAACTCATGAAGAATATATATTATCGATAAATTCATACTAGTCATTATCAACAGGGTGAACTTATTATTAATTTCATGAATTATGATAGGACAACACATCCTTTAATTTATTATCAGGAACAAAGAAATATACCCATCCAGAACAAGTATAATTTACACCATATCAATGATGTGTTTGTTCAATTGTATATAACTATTTATTTTTTTAATATGCATCTTCAATTTTGATATCCTTAAATTGTTGTAATCAAAGAGGATATACACAATAAATTCATCTATATGATGAATGAATATGAAAAAAATTTAGTAATTCCTTTGATATATAATAATTTACATGTTGTATTAATGATTTTAATGAAAATAACATATATATATATATATATTATTGATCAATTTTTTTTTGTTTTTATAAATGATATTTTTATGTTTTAAAACAAAAAGTATGGTAAGAAAGAACACTTGAACATTTTGTTGAGAAACCTGACAAATGGGAGTTTCCATTATAAATTTAACAATTATGAATTTTGGATTCATAAATTTTTTATTCTTGAGTCATACAATCATAAGTGTTGTTTTATAGATAGATCCTTCAAGATAGATGTTATTGAACAATGGACTAGAATACCCGTGGTAACTACTACTCACATTTTTATTATATTGTATTGAAACATTAAATTATTTTTGAGATATTCTTCTCATCTATCTTCTCCACCCACCATGTTCTCTCTAAATGGGGTTATATTCTTGTGAATAGAAGAATGTGAATAGAATTTCAAATAACTAAAAAAAATGTTAGTTTAGGAAACTATGCTTGCACTGTACTATAGAAGTGAAGCTATTCTGATCTACTACAAACAATTATATAATGTATGTCTATGATTACTCATCTCAAATGACATGGTAATAGTATATACATCACACCAATTAATAATTCATGTGAAAAATTACACAACTCATGATTTGGTGTTGGAAATGAAAATTTTTTCATTGTATATATGGAGTTATTAATTTTAAATTTAATTTTGTGATATATATATTGATCATAAAATCATGAAGTACATATTTACAAATAAATTGTTTAATATACACTAGGTATTGTGGTTGGCATAGATAAAATATTTTTAATGATCAATATATTACGACCATTAGAAGGTGGAAAAGTTAATGATTCTCCATGTAAGAAAAACCACTACAGTTTGTCCATTAAATAGATTTAAATGGATACGATATTCTATAATTTATAGAATATGGATATAAAAATCCTGAAAAAATGGGGACAATATTATCATTCTCATATGAATGTTCAACCACCAATTGATGATAGGATTAAGAAGGAATAAAAGGAAGATGTAAAATTTCATAAGAACGCGAGGAATGGTCCTAATGTCAACATTGTTCTTGTGTGAATTATAAGGTTTAAGAGTTAATAATGTCTTATATAAGTAAAAAATTTAATGATGAATATTTTAGATGAATTTCATAATTCACCATTCTCTATTTATTTCTTAATTAAATAATATGTATAGATATATATAATAATATTAAAGTAGGATATCATAAGAAAGGAATATTTCATTGTATATAGCATGATTCCTGGTGTGTTACCAAGCTACAACTTTTAGATATTATTATAAGTGTATGTCACATCCAAAACCCCTACAAGAATTATAACGGGAAAACCATTCCATTGACTTCATTACGGACTCCTAGAATAATGTAAAATGAGTAGTTGTGATTTTATTTTAGTGGATCATCATATGAAATTAGAATATTTTATTTAATTACGGAATATTTTTTCCTTGATCAAAATACTTATTTATATAATAATGATGTATTAATAATAGAGGTAGTATAACTCTTAAGTGTATTTGATTAGGATTCGTGGTTTAACTCAATGTTCTGGACAATTCTTTTATAAGAGCTAGAGATAGAGTCTAGTTTCGATAAAAAAATATCATCCAAAGAAATATTTTCAATATCAGAGGATCATTAAAACTCTAGAATACGTATTTAAAGAATTATCTATTGATTTCAATTGTTTTTGGGATTGAAACCATCATTTTCATAAAATTTTTTAAAAGTAATAGCCTTCACTCAAGAATTTATAGGCCCCCTTATGAATCCCTAGATAAAATGAAGTATATAAATATAATGTTTGATAATGATTTTTGAGAAATAAATTAATAGAATCTTAATATAGTTGAGTAAATTTTAGATAATTATCAATACATTCAAAATCACAAAATGGAATATTAGATTCAATAGAAAATGTATGCCCTAAATCATAGTTTAGATAAAAAATTCAATATTTCGTAAAAACCAGATCCACTAAATATCTCCTTGAATAAGGTTTTAATATTTTCAAATAAGACTAAGGTAATACTAATATATTTTGGTCCCTTTGAAATTAGTGATCATGGAAGGATAGTAGCTTATCACTTGTTTCTTTAACTTATTATCACTTTAGTTCACAATTTGTTCTGTGTATCTCTCCTATGGAATAATATACCTCATCATTCATCGGTACTGAACATAGTGTTCATAAATCTAGAAAAATATATTTCATACAATTAATAACTAGTGGATATTCAATATAATAGAGAGAATGTTCTATGAAATAGTACTAATAACTTGTTCAATGTTTTAGGGTGAAACAAAAAAATTAAGTATGTTATGTGGAAACATTGGGATGTAATTAATCAAAAGTTACATTGGTTTTATTTATATTATAGTAATGGAATTATGAGTTATAATTTCTTTTAATAGAGAATATTGTATCACCCCATTGTTTTATAATATATTTCCCATTTTAAAATTAATTTATTTTTGGATAGCTTTACACAAAACACAATTTCTTAAAGAACATCGACATAAATTTAATATATTACTATTTAATGTTAATGTTATCAACTAAATATTTGATTAGTTGGTACAAATATGATTAGTCAAAACATGACAAATATTTTTACCGTAAGAAATTAATGAAAATTTCATTATTATATAATTATAAATCAGAACCAAATTTTCCATAAATAAAATTTATGGTTTAATAAATGTATCAATAAAAAATATTTTATAATGAATACTGAGTGTCGATATAATAATTCATCATATCTATTTTATATTATCATGAATTCTTGATAATTTTCTAAAAATGATTATTTTTTTGTGGATAGCTAGAAGACCAATTTTTTAAGATAATTGCATTTTCATTTCAATAGTGTTTGGAAGAAAATTTTATATTCATTTTTAAATAGATTAATATTATGAAATGTGAAAAAATTTATACCTTTTATCTATATTATTCATGATGGATTTAAAATACATTTAGGCTTAAAAAGTAATTTTCCAAAAAATCGTTTCGTCTTTTTTCATGGAATTATTTAAGCAACATATTATAAAAATTATAAAACAATAATCAATTAAAATTGCTCCCAAAAAATGATAAATCAAGATAAAATAGTTAAAAATTAATAATAAGGGAACCATGTTTTCATTATAGTTACTATTTGATGAATATATATGGGACCTTATCAACGTATTCTCTAAATTATATTTTTTAGGGGAACATTTACCCAAAAAATTAACTAAAAATATTTTAATCCTATACAAAATTCAAGGTGTCTCCACCCCCCCCCCCAAAACACACAGAAAAGGAAACCTATCCTCTCTCTTCATTAGACGACATTGTGACAGCTAGTTCAAATAAACCTACCTAAATCTATACTGATGTAACCATTCAATGATTTAGAAGTTTTTTTTTTCTTAAATTTCTATTTAAAGGTTCCTAAAGATGGGATTTAAAGGTGTTATACTAAAAAAAGAGGTAATCATATTTACAAAATCGTTCAGATTTATATCTTTTTCTACATATTATTATTCTATTTTATAAATTATACAATAATTTTTAAAATATCAAAAATACTTTGAGATTTTATTTTGATTATGTTACAACCATTTTCTACCTATTTTTAATTCAATTGGAATTGAAAATGAAGCTTGTGAAAACGTACAACATAATTTCTACACGTAGAGATATAATTAATTTCTCATTGACATTTTAAATTGATCTTTATAAAGGTTGAAATAAATAATACATATTATATTTATGGAAAAAATATATTCATCTAATGATAAGATACAATTTACCATTTACCCCTCCCAACGTTAAAAAACCATAACGTCTCTCATGTGAGTGTATGGAATACCACAACCACATAGAAATATGGTTATTTCTTAAAATTTACCATTAAAGGGTAATTCAAGATATGTATATTATATTTATATCATTATTAAAATCCTCTATACGATGGAACCATGATATATATGAAAGGTATGTAAGTACTAAACTGAAACATAAATTTAAAAAATAGTTAACACTTAGAAATGAAAATTTTAATAAAAATTTATTAAAAAAAGAGTGTCAAAATATTAAAATTGGTTCACTTATTATATTAAAATTATATATATAGTTCTATTATATATCTATAATAAATTTAAATATATTATACATTTATTTAAAATAACATTGAAAGAATATAATACATATGGTATGAGTTTATTTCAAAAACTTGTTCCTATTCATGATTGTTTGTGATTAGATTACATTGGAGGAGTAATGCAATATTTATATCATAAAACCCATTAAATTTTATTCTAATATTGTTATTTTTTTGTATTTTTATTTTACATCCATTTTTATTTTCATTATAAATCCAAAATACCAATATAATATTTTAAATGTAAGACCGATTGTTTTGATTCTGTTGTCAATTATTTCATCCATGTCTGTGTTATGATTAAAAAAATTTCCTTACTAATTTATGTGTTATAAATTAATTGATTAAATTTTTATTTACCTTTTTTCACTTTATAAAAAATGTATTAAAAATAATACTATTGTTGTTTTCTAAATGAGACACCTCTTACCTGATGATTGAATGGAATATTTTTCTTAATATACACCACAAGAAAATAAATTTATACCGTAATTAATACTACATTATTTGATGATTCCTTTATTTTTTTCTATAGTTCTTTTGAAAAAAACGTTTTTCCTAATACTTTGGAAGCTTTTTTATTTTAAATAATCAATTTAAAATGAACAGTGTATTTTCACAAGAAATCGTGCTATGATATTTGAAAATTAGTTATATAAATGTGAATATCATTTTATGATTCTTAAAGTTTCATATAGATATATTCTAAAGATTCTATCAAAAATATTTCTATGTATTTCTTATGATCGCTTTCATTGAGGAATGTATAGACAGTTTATATGCTATTTCCTCTAATATAGATAGTTGTTGATTATTTACAGATGTTGATCAAGATGTATATTTTATTAATAGGATGAATTCATTAGACTTATAGAGTGAAATCTGGATCCTATATTTTCTAACACCCCCAATGAATTTATTGGTATCATGAGAAAAAATTGGTCTGATATTTGTCCATGGCATACCCATTTAGGTACGATTTCATGGCCTTCGGCCTTGATAGTACATATAAGAATTCATGGATTATGAATTTCATCAATATGAATGAAGTTTAAAATTTTCATTTGACTATTCAAATTGTTAAATCATCCATGAAAATGTTTTATGGTCATATGATTATTTATATGGAATTATCTGATTAAAATTTATTCCTCATATATTATTCATGAATTGTTTTTTCACTTATTATTTATATTATATATAATAAATTATTTTTCATCATAGAATACATTTTTATTATGTTTCCTTTAACTAGGATATTAGGAAGTGTGTTATGATTGATATTAAATTATAATCTACAAGGAATAATAATATTTTCAAATGTGATATTATGATATATTTCATGTTTTCAAATCTAATGTGAAGGTGATAAATGTATCTAGCTTCATAATAATGTTAAACTATTTAGATCCATGGAATTAAATTCATTGTATATAATTCAATTATAGTTAAAAAACCACATAAATTAGGTTGTTAAGGTCATGTCCTTTATAGGATAGTACCATTAATTATGTAGAATGATTGATATATCAGAAATTTTTTATGGTTTATCATATTTTAACAAGTTATTGTCGAGGAATAGTAGATAATAGGTATTTTATTTTCATTTCCCATTGATATAAGATAATAGAATGAAATAATTTCGTATTCCATGATGAATTTTCTTTGATCATACAATGATTTGGATGATGTATAAGATTTCATTATTAAATTAATTAAAATACAATACTTCATTTCTCTTTGAGTGACTCATCTAGTTGATTATATATGAAATATATGTTTGTTAATATAATTATATCATTATGGGGTTATAATGTGTATCATTTGTGATTGAAATGTGAGATTTATATATTATTTTTAGGAGGGATAGTAGAAATAATTTGGATTATAGGTAGACATTGGAGTTTCAGGACACCAATACATTGATGAGTATTCCAAGAAAATAATTTCGATTATATGTGATATTTCATGGGAATATAGCTTATATTTTAGTGGTTTATCATAGGGAAACCCAGATTTATCACAATTTTATATTAACAATAGTTGTTATATACTAAATCAAATGGTTCATTTTTATGCTCTATATGACAGACCATGTCAGTCACCTTGACCTATGATGGAGAATGATGAATATGTTGAGGTCAGTCTAAAATATATAAAGAAGACTTCAGATACAATTTTGATTAATATACATTATAAAACTACATCACATGTTAGAATAGAATCATATTTAATGAAAGATTTCAACTGATAGGGTGTTCAATCTATGATGTGGTATTTCATTTGGGATCTCTATGCCTATGATTTTTTAAAATTATGATGAAAGGAAAAAAATCACCATTCATCTTTCCTTATGAGATCCTTTTGAGGATTTGGATGGTCCCTTGCTATATTTATCTTCATGTGTGGTACATCTCATTGTATGCAATCTCTTATAATCCTTGGAAGAGATTATAAATTATAAACCTACCATATGTGATAAAAATTTGTGGTGTGGTGTTAGAGTTTAATTATAGTTTTAGAGTGATATATATATAATTGAGATGTTAATATATTTGAATAAAATAACTTTTGATTGGTTTTTTTAAATATATTATTTTACGAATGGATCCATTGGAATTATATGAAAATATATTGGAGGAGTTCTCATAATTTCTTTAATTGTTTCATAATTGTTCTTTTTTATTCTTATAAACAGAATTTTGGGGAGGATATAACCACCAATATATCAGGGGTGATAATTTTGAATTAATTTTACATCTAAAAGAATATGTATTATCATTTTTACTTGGTAATGATTAATAAGAGGATGATATGTAATATTTGATAAAATTATAGGGAGTTATATGTTGAGACTAATAATTTGGGGATATATTTGAGACATTATGTTTCCTCTATAAAATAAAAACTATCTAGTGAATAATATTTTGAAAAATTATTCTTTTTTATAGTGTTGTAATTTGTTTAGAATATTATAGAAAACATTTTGATGTATTTTTATGTATTTCAGATATTTGAGTTAAACTAAATAAATTATAATTCTTAGAAGTTCTATGAGTCATCATCAAAATTCGAATGAGTTATATTAATATAATGTTTATTTTTTGGAAATGAGATAGTGTTTTCATACATGGTTTTTTGATATATATATATATACATATATATATCTGAGAAAAGTTTCAAATTTATGAGTCATTATGTTATTTATAGAAGTCATTTGATCTAGTTTATGAGTTTTTCCCAACAATATTACAATCAATTCAATTTTTATATGAGTTAATTTGTTATTGGGCATGAATTATCCATAATTCTGTATGATTCATGCACATGGTATAAAATTTGGAGTTTTAATGAACTAAAATATGTGCTAAAAAATTTATTTGATTAATATAGAAAAAAATATATATGATTCCCATGTTTTTTAATCAAAGATAATTCATTAAAAATCGATTTTCTGATTAAATGAAATCCATTATAAGGTTCTCACAAAAAACTGTCGATTGAACAAATAAAGAGGATTAAATTATAAAAATAAAAACTCTAGAAGATTGTAGATATCCTGGTATTGATGAAGACAGTGGGATATAGAATCGAAGAGAGGTAAATAATTTATAGAAATGGAATAATATTTTTGAAAAAATATTGAAAAAGATAATTGTTTGAATTTAAATTTTAAACACAATTTTAAATGTAATTCTTTACTTCTTTTATGTAATTAAAATTAATTTAAATAATATCATATATTCTGTATAAATGAAGAATATAAACATTAAGAGTGTGTAAACTCACTGAGTATAGATAATGATATAATTATCATGGATAATATTATTTTTATAAAAAATTAATATGGTATTGTATATATCAATTTGAGATAAGAAGAAACATTGGACTATAATTGTTGATGAAGAAGAGGAATAAGAAATAGTGTTGCAACGTGAATGGAATACTAGTTTTGTATGATCCACTCTAATCACTGAAAAAGAAAATTAGTTAACATTTCAATGGTTCTATAAGAACAAAAACACATTTAAGACATATATATCATTGCTATAAGTATTTTCATTTCTAATTTGTCACCGAATTCTAGCACTACATTGTAATAAGGTCATGATGAAATCAAGAACATATTAAGGATTTTTCGTTAGGTTTTATGGTAGGACCTTTATAATGTATTATTCATCCATGAATGTGAGTTTTTAGGGATCATTTTTTAAGTTAATGGGTGGAATCATTTTCTAAACAAGTAAAATTAAAATAAATTTAGGACACTGATTCATCCCCCACCCCTACCCCCCCTATGGATCCATTGATCTATGGGTTCCATTTTAGTTGAAACTGTAACATCCCAAGTAAAGGAAGGATAATACATATTTTATATTTATTAATATTTGTGAATTAAATATTAATTTTTCTTTAAAAGGGTTTCTATGTTCGATAGCATACCCAATAAGAAACAATGAGTTTCATTGAAATATTACGTTGCACACTGATAATATAATATTTTTATTTTAAATGGTTTTTAATTGTAGTCGTTATATTGGAGAGAATGAATAAAAATAACTAAAATATTATTATAGATGTTTTTTTAATGTATTTACTTTTATCCAATAATTTTTAGAGTCTTAAAATCTGAATGAATCTAATTTAAGCATAATTTACATTAAACGGCAGATTTATCGCCTTTTAATGGAAACCCCATTTTAAATCTAGTTTTCGTTACTTTAATACATTCTGTATGACCAAATAAAATTCTTCTTTAGAATGGGGACATCAAAATTTACTTTGTGTAAATTTTTTGAATTTTTCCTATAAAGTTCATTTTTTAATCAATAGTGAAAATAAAGTATTTTAATTCAAAACTATGATTTAATCTGATTTATTTATATGGTTAGATTGTCTTTTTAATTGGTTTTATTGTGTAATTAGAATATATTATTACAAATTAATCCAATGTTGGTAATTTTAATTAATTTCACTCTTAAATTGGACATAAAAAAGTGTCAATCTTTTGATAGTTATTGTTTCTTAAAAACACGCTATTTGTTTTAACAACGGGAATAAATTTAAAAATTAATTAATGAAACTTTTATTTTTTTAATTTGGAAAAATAAAGATCATTTTTGGATTCGGAATATCAAATATAGATTCGGTTAATTTTTGATATATTTCTGAAAAACATCATTTTTTGATGAATAGTGAACCCACTTAATAGTAGTTAAAAACTGACTTTTTCATTTAAATGAAATTTTACCACTTCTATGAATTGAATTTCAAAAATACAAAATACATGGTTTTTATTAGTTTGTAAAATTTTTTTTAATAAGATGAAAATAATTTTGGGTGAATTGTAACTTTTGACTTTTATTTACCGCGGTTAATGAAAATAGGATAATTCAAGGTAAAAATAATATTATAATAATTCAAAATTATCTTAACAGTTGTCCTAACATTATTGGATGAGTAATGTCTGACCATTGGAATACTTGGGTAAATTAGGGGACCATATGAATCCACTTTTGATAGATAATAACAGTTTAGATTAATTAGTTTAATGTAAAGATAAAATTTACATTACCAAAAATCTTTTAGTAATTAATTTCTATATGGTGTTATATACGTCGTATTTTCGACTATAAATATTAATTGGAATGATAAAAATATTTCTTACATGATAGTATTTTTTTAATAATTTTTCTACATCGAATAAATTAAATTATTTATGACACAATAATGATGTTGTATTTACCTCATTAATAAATGATTTAAATAAATAATATTATAATGATTAAAATATTATTTAAAACATATCCAATTCTGATTTGATGATTTTATTTCGACCATTATCCATCTTATATTAATCTTTAATTATTTTTGGACCTTTTGAAACTGAAGATATGTTTATAATAAAATAATGTTTTCACACTTTCCTAAAGATCCCATCCTCTCCCTTATAAAAGGAGACCATTTCTATCCAAATACTCACACCTCTCAGCCATTTGTCTCATCCAAAATCTACCCAATTAATCTCACTATATCCCTCTCCTCCTCCTAGAAGCCTTAACTTAGGCAGATGGCACTTCAAGAAGTCCTTTGGTTCAAACCAAAGGGATTTACCCAAATTAAAGGTAATAGTTTCTCTTAAATTGTTTTCTTTTATTTTACTTCTCCAACCACTAAACTCCTTTTATTCCTTTATTTTGTAACAAAACCAGTATCCTAAAAATAATAGGATTTATTTATAAGATGTATTCAAACTACACATATACACACCTTTATCTAATGGGTGAAGAACATACTATTTCAGTGGATGGAAAATTAACGCTTCACGAAACGATGATTGTTCAATTACCTCTAACCGCCTCTCATGGTGGCCATTGTGATGGAAATTTATTTATATATTATATATATATTATGTTTATAATTTTTTTATTTTTTTTTAATTTCAATTTATAGCATGTATTTATGGTTTCCATTATGGGTAAACATGATAATCTCATTAGAGGAAGTGCGGACTACCACCCCCTCAAAGTTATATGACTCATTAATGCCATATGTGGGACGTATAAATGATGGAGTTAATGATATTATATATGATATTATATATGAAATTATACTAGAATTATAATATACCTATGTGTCATTATGTTTTAAATAAAATAATAAATAGAAATCAAAGTATCGTTCATGCGTACGTACGGCTTACCGTCTCCATGAACAGTGCATTTCATTTCTTACCTCTAAATGTTATGTACTTTTATAAATAAATTTATATAATGGATATATATGATATATATGATATCTAAATGATGAATTTCATTCTGGATACAATGAACTATTGAACACATGGACAACTTGTATAAGTTGTTCATTTTTTGATTCAAGTACCAAATATCCACAAAATGGACACTTTTAAATTAAATTATTACATACTGTTTATAACATGGTAATAAGTGCTATAAACGGAATAATAAACATGAAAGAGGTTCTTATGGAAGTAGAAATTATCATTAGTTTATTATTCAGTATATTAAAGAATTATCGAGTCAAGTCGGACACTGGGTAATAGACTTCTTCTCAATATCCTTTCATTGAGGCATTTTTTTATACACACATTTATTTTATACGGCGTATAAACCCCTTTGACTTTTCATTTTCTTCAAAGGGCATCATTTTATAAGAAGCGTTTTACTAAATGACAAAAAGGAATGTTTTTTACGTATGCGGTGACAACAACCTTTCTTCCACCGTGAGTATTATTTGATCTTTGGCTTCCTTAACAAGATGGAATGTTATTAAACATAAAAATAAATACCATATACACTTTTTACGTATTTTGGTATTGAAAATGATTTTTAGAATGGATTTATTATTCCAATATCTCGAAATGATATTTTATTATTCCAATGTGTGAATTTTATCTTTCGTTTATGCTTATATTATATGTTATGAGCATGTTATGGTTCATGGGAATTATTTACATATACGTGTGGTTCCGTGATGAACCTAGGACGAGTGAGCCCAATATAGATCTCCAATTCATTGGGTAACATGACGGAGGTAAACGTGAATGATTATTCTAAGAGATTTAGGGAATATACTATGATCGGTATTCCAAAGTAACTCCCTATGTAACTGTGATATATACAATGTAAGCATGATATGTATGCCACAAGTTACCTTTCTGATTTATTATTTCTATCTGTCTTTCATAAATGTTATGATTTCACAGGGTTAGTAAAAGAGTTCGTGTTTTGTATGTATTTATGAAAAAATGTTTTAATTATTTGTTTTATAACCCCTACTGAGCCTTTTATGCTCATCCCAAGTTTTGAAATGTTTTCATAGGTCTTAAAGATGAATAGGGTCAAGGATGGGATCAAGAAAATGTCATGCTGTCTAAAACATGGAACTTGACATGTCCCATTTTTTAAAAGTTTATATTTTATGAAAAAAATGAAAATTGTGTAGAAGTGTTTATTTTGATATCTTTTGAGATTTAATAGTTATGTCCTAATTCTCTAAAACTCTAAACCTAAAAAAGATACTCAATGTGAATTATACATTTAATACAATATTAGGTAATGTTTAAGGCCATGTCCTAATAGTTGGTATCAGAGGTCGGTTTAGATAACTTTAGGAGTTATGGTATTGTTAAATTAATATCCATAAAGTAATTTATGTTAATATTGATATTTTAATGGCTCGGGTTTTTGGGTTCCATTACTTGGTAAAAATCTGATGTTTGAGGTGTTCTGGGTGGTCTAGAAGGCCATCCCAGCTTCTTGGTGACTCCTAGCGGTAGCCTCGGCCTACCGGTAGACCTAGCCATCCGATGCCCTTGGGGTACCGGTAGCTCTCGGCTACCGGTAGTTCTCGGATATTGGTAGCTCTCGGCTACTGGTATCTGTCGCCAACCAGTAGCTCTCGGCTACCGGTAGCTCGCAGATACTGGTAGATTGTGCCAATCGGTGGCTCTCGGCTACCGGTATCTCTCGTCTACCACTAGTTGTCGCCTACCGGTACCTCTCACCTACCCCCCACGGGATTTCCAATAGTGCCACCTTTTTATGCATGTTGGTTTTTAAAACATGTTTTGACACCATTATTCCTGTTTTTAAACCCCATTAATGCCCATTAATGGCCTATAAATTAAGGAATTGGTGAGGTATTGAAAAACCATGAGGTGTGTGTCGGTATAAACCACCCCAAAAGGCGAAGACCTTTCTTGTGGGGTGTCCGAACCACGTGGTCAACCCACGACCCTGCCTCTTATGCGGTTTTGAGTTTTTCATTCCCCATATTAACCATCCCAAGAATGTTGTATCTCAGCCCTTATAACCTAAAGGCTTCTCCCTACGTTTCTTTTTCTCTATCACCCTGTGTTCGGAGTACCCTTCCACCCGACCAGTTGTAACCCCTCGAAGATTGCCTTCATCGCATTCTGTGGAGTTCCTTCTTCTCACACGAGGAATTAACATCAATCCTCGATCCGTCAGGTAGGGATTTTATCCTTCGCCTCTCCTTTATGTGTATCATGCCGGGTGGGTATACTTTTTCCCCTATGGATATTGATGAAACTGAACATAATGAAGATAATGAACCGACCTTTAAAGAATTAAAGGGGGGGTTCGATCAATGTTCTGTTGTACTCTTTATATTGTTATGTGTTCTGAATTGTATAGGACTATGCTCACTGAAAATCATGGTAGTTGATGGTATTTCTCTGTGAACTATTGAACATGCTCTTGGATGTTTGAATAACTATAACATGGAATTGGTTAATTATGTTTACTCGGTTAAATAAATTGAAATCACCAGGATCACCCATTCTCTGTGATAACCCTGGTTAAAGCTAGAGGAATTGAAACCATGGAGTGTGTTAAATCTTTTAAATCTGAAAATACAAGCATGGGCTTTCCTTGCATTGGTGGTAGCGGTTTGGTTGTTTCTTTCACTGGCCGATGGCTAGGGCAATGCGGTTGGGGATGGGATCCCCCTGTTGTATACTTTCGCTTGTTGCGAATTTGAGGAGGTGTGATTACTCTACTTATATCACGAATTGGGGTGGGATCCTCTATTGTTGAGAAATTGTTATGCTCCTAAATTCTTGGAACATTGGGCTGTATCTCGGGGTTTTCTTTGGTTCCAGTACATCTAGGGGTCTCACTTATCCATTTTTTGTTTGTGACATGGCAAGAACACTAGGTTTGAATGGTTAAATTGATATTGGCTATAAATTTTCTCTTAGTTTGTGCTTATGCAGTTAGTTGCCAAGTACTGTAGAACTTTATTTAAATGATATTACATGAACATGGAAGCCATAATAGCTTGAATGGGGATTGGTTAGGGGGGTGAGTTGTGACTCGGTTGTGATCAGTGTGCTTCCTATGAATAGGGACGAGTGTGCTTGTACTTGGATTGGATTTTGAAACCCTATGTTGGGTTTAGTGTTTGTTACTTATATATATATTTGTAGTTCTTATGTTTCTTATTCACGCCCCACTAAAGTTGAGCACTTAGGGCTGAACACCCCCATTTCATGGGGAGGGTATTTTTCCCAACACTCTATTAGTGGTTGGTTACTAGCTCCTTTATGCTCCCTTTCCCAGATAGATCAAGTATCTCCGGGCAGGATGTGAAGGCCTGAGGTCTATTATAAGCCCATGAATCTTTGGGAGGGGTGGTTGCGGTGGTTGGCCCATGTGTTTACAGGCATGTTGTTTCCAAAGTATCTTCAGGATCAGTCTCTAGTGTCTTCGGGCGTAGCAGTGTTTGTTCTTGCCTATGTGTTTGCGGGCATGGTTACGTGAGATTTTTGTGGCCCAGGTGTCTGTGGGCGGGATAGTGGTTGTGGCCCAGGTGTCTGCAGGCAGGATGTGTGGTTGTGGCCCAGGTGTGTACGGGCGGATGTGGTAGTGGGACTGTGGTGAGAATGGAGGGACTGGTTCTATGTGTAGGAGGTCTTCAATAAAATGTGGGAAAGCGGTGCGGGGTACCCAAACATTGATATGTTGTTACTATACATTACGTGACTTGTGTTATTTGGGGAGTGTTCCTTGGTGAGGCTTGGGTGGATATCTTACCTTGTTAGGTATTTGGTCATCTCTTTTACACGGCGCATTAGAATGTCTCCTCACTCCTGCATGAGAGTCTTTGGTTTTCCCTACTGAGTGTACATGTATGCTCACCCTATATATATAAAAAAAATTCAGGTTTCCAGGAGGACATCAGGGATCGTGAGGGACCGTACTAGCTCAATCCTTGGGGTAGTTGCTGTTGTAGTTTTCTTTTCTTGGTACTTTACCTTTTAGAGTTTTGTGGCTTGTATCTTTTACCTTTGAAAATGCATATGGTAATTATTTACATTCAGCCGTACATGCACATTCAATTTTGGTATTGTGGGATTTATTATCTTATCTCTTGAGCCTTTTAAAACAAAAAGGGTAATGCCCTCAATTTACTGTGTGATTCTGTACCCTTGGGGCTAGTCGCCACTCTGAGACCTATTGAAGGCGGGTTTTAGGGGTCATTATCTCTCCTTCAACATAAACAATGATGGGCATGGTGGTCTGCTGACCCTTCCCTCCTTTTGGTGAAGGCGGGTCATGACAGAATGGTATCAAAGGCAGGTTGAGAGATAGGATGAATTCTGGAGTTAGGCATAGTGAGGATTTCATGGGATAGTAGGGCAACAGTGTTGGGTGACCTTGGTTTGTGAATTATTCCAGGGAAGACCAGCTAGGACATGGTATTTTAAGTCCCCCCGTGAACTGATGCAAGGACGCTGGACCTATTGAACGACCGAGTGAGTCCACATTGATTTTAGGGTAGAGACCGTAGGAAAGGTTCATGGATCATAATGACTTGTGTTCACGTGTTTCTGGGGTGTTTTGGGAAATTGAAATAAATAAGAAGTTTAAGAAATTTTTAGAACAATATTCTTCACTACTTGGGCTTAGGCATTCTTTGGTTACCATGAAGCTATGGCACCTGGGAGACGACCACGAGTTGTACAGGCGATCGAGGCCTAGGAGGTTGACATGGATGATCGTCATAGGGTTGATCGAGAGGAGGAGGACGACCAGTGGAAGAAGATGCTTCGTGCCTTCCAGCGACACACCCTCGTAATGTACGAGGGTAGCACCTCTAACATGAAGACGGAGGGCTGGCTAGAAGAGCTGGTGATAGATTTCGGCTTGATCTGGGATCCGACTGAGTACCGGGTTCCTCTAGCCGTTATCCAGATGTGGGGAGATGCGCGTCAGTGGTGGATGCTCTACCTGGGGTAGAGGAGAGAGTGTGAGGTGGCATGGGTTGATTTCGAGAAGGAGTTCCGGGTGTAATTCCTCTCTTCTATGATGAAGGAAGAGAAGATGCATGAGCTACTCTCCCTCCACCAGGGGGGGTATTTCAGTAAGGGAGATGGGGATCATGTTCAAGGACCTCCTCCGCTTTACACCTGACCATTTTCCATATGAGGATTCTTGGGCGAGACGTTTAGAGGAGGCACTCCAACCCTCCCTCGAGTATGTTGTTACCCCCTTCACCATGCCGATATACTTGGAGGTCCAGAAGAAGGCCAAAGTGGTGGAGAGTATACAAAACACTAGGAGGTGTGTCACGAGAGGGGATTCATCTTGGCCTATCAAAGGTAAAGGTCGTCAGCACCAGACCTCCATCATCGGGACCCTTTAGGTTCTTGACCAGCAGGGAGCAGGCCGCAGCAGTTTCAATTCCGGTACCCCGGTCCTCACCCTTTACCTTTACTCCAAGGACCAAGGTGCTTCGTCTGTGGGAGTCATGAAAATCTCTGAAATCTATGCCCAGACCGAGTAGAGTATGGCGGTGGCGGGCAGGCCCAGCATCTGCCTATGTAGTAGCTTCCAGCTATGCCCTTTCACCAACAGCAGTAGCAGGGGCAGTGAGCTCCCGCTCCTTCGAGGGTAGACGTTGCAGGGGGAGGCTGACCTCAGGGTGCTCCTTAGGGACATCGACTTGGACGTGGTCGGGGAGGTGGCTGACAGCCGAGGGGTAGAGGAGATGGGCGTGGACAGTTCCACACTGCAGAGGCAGTAGTTCCAGCAGGACCAGAGGTTGTTCGAGGTACGATCAATTTGTTTAGTACCCTTGCTTATGCCTTGTTTGATACCAGAGCTTCACACTCCTATGTTGTACCCTGTCTGGACGGTGCTTTGGGTCTAGATGCCGTTAGACGTCCAGTGCCCCTGGTGCTGAGCACACTAAACGGAGGTCATACTGACCTGCTATATGTTTTTAGATGATGCAAACTGATGATTGGGCCACATCAGTCGGTAAAAGATCTATTACTGCTACAAATACAGTTATACGATGTCATCCTAGGCATCGACTGGCTATTATCTGTGTCTGCCATCAATGACTGATTCCAAGGAAGGGTTGTGTTCTTAGACTTGGGTAGCCGACATGTTACATTCACCATTGAGCAGAGTGGCCAGAAGGGCAGCATGCGAGAGGAACACCTCTTCTCCTTATTAACCGAGCTATCAGTAGAGTCAGTGGATGCAGAGATGGTGGAGGTACCAAGGATCGTCAGTATGTTTATAGACGTCTTCCCTGGGGAGGTGATGACTCTAACCCCTCGACGTGATATCGAGTTTGGGATAGACTTGTAGCCTGGTGCTCGTCTAATTTCGATGGCTCCCGGCCAGATGGTGCCTTCGGAGCTACGGGAGTGGCAGATTCAGATTGATGATCTGATGAGGAAGGGTTCTGGTCGACCAAGTGCATCACATTGGGGTTCTCCTATGTTGTTTTCGAAGAAGTCAGATGGTGGTCTAAGGCTATGCATAGACTAAAAGAGCCTGAATCTGATAACGGCCAAGAATCACTACCCTCTTCCAAGGATAGACGGTCTCTTTGACCAGCTGAAACGGGAAGGATGGTTCTCAAAGATCGACCTATGGTCTGGATATCACTAGTTGAGGGTGAAGGAGGGAGACATCACAAAGATGGCCTTCAGGTGCAGATATGGGCACTTCGAGTTTGTTGTCATGCAGTTTGGTGTTACAAATGCTCCAGATGTGTTCATGGGGCTTATGAACTCTGTCTTTCGGGAGTATCTAGATCGGTTCGTGGTCGTGTTCATTGACAATATCCTGATCTACTCAAGATCAGATGAGGATCAGGATGAGCACCTGAGGACGGTTTTGGAGGTCCTCCGACAACACCAGGTCTATGGGAAGTTGTCGAAGTGCATGTTTTGGACGTGGGAAGTGAACTTCCTTGGGAACGTAGTGTCTGATCAGGGAGTAGCAGTAGACCCATCGAATGTTGAGGAGGTTGTTTCTTAGGTAGCACCCATGAACATGGCAGAAGTCCGTAGTTTCCACAGGCTGGCAGGTTACTATCGGATGTTGGTACCCAACTTTTCCCGAGTTGCATCACCTTTGACAGCCTTGACCAAAAAAGACCATGCTTTCTTGCGCAGTGAGCAGTGCGAGGCAGCCTTCAGCTATATAAAGGAGAAGTTGGTTTGTGCCCTGTTGTTGAGGTTTCCAGAAGAAGGGGTTGCGTATGAGGTATTATGTGATGCTTTAGGGTATGACCTTGGGTGTGTGATGAGGCAGCAGCAAGGGGTGATCTTCTATGTGTCTAGGAAGTTATGTCCACATGAGCATAATTTTTCCGCCCATGATATGGAGCATCGTGGCGGTCGTTTTTTCACTAAATTTTTTGCAGCATTACCTCATCGGAAAGCGCTTTGTGGTCTTCACGGACCACAAAATCTTGAAGTATATCTTCTCCCAGTAGGACCTGAACATAAGGAAGTGAAGGTGGATGGAGTTCTCCCAGGATTACAATTTCGAGATTTCCTACACCTCCAGGAAAGGAAATGTTGTGGCTGATGCCCTAAGCAGGAAATCATAGAAGGAAGTAGTTCGGTTATCTGCAGATGCTTGGACAACGATGGAAGAGTTACCTACCTTGCATTTGGACACAATGGTGGAGGGTGGAATAGGTTGTCTATTTCAGTTGACAGTAGTTACCTCCTTAGTGGTGCATGTGGAAGATTCTCTATGGGGGGACACGGAGGTATAAGTGATGTGGGATCATGTTTATCAGGGATATGCTCCTGAGGGATGGTAGGAGGATGGTCAGCATTGGATGCTTTTCCATAGAAGGATTTTCATTCTCGAGATGATATGTAAAGGTGTTCTCTGTGAGTTCCATGGCTCGGATTTAGTGGTACATCATGGGGTATCAAAGATGTTCCAAGGCCTGAGGAGATAGTGGTGGTGGACAAGGGTAAAGCGGGCGGTGGCAAATTTTGTGGAAAATTGCCTCGTGTGTCTGCAAGTAAAGGTTGAACACCATTTTCCTGGAGGGTCTTTACATCCGTTATAGGTTCTCGAGTGGAAGTGGGATGAAATATCAATTGACTTCATCACAGAGCTATCCAAGGCTGAGGGAGGCTATGATTCCATCTGGGTAGTGGTGGATCAGTTGAAAAAATCAGCACACTTCTTAAAGATTAAGGAGTCGAGCCCGATGAGCACCTTAACCTAGAGGTACATCGATGAGGTGGTGCGGTTGCACGGGATCATGAGATCTAGTTTATCCGATTGAGAGACTTGGTTTACCTCATGAGTCTAGAGGGGATTACAACATGCCTTTGGCACCCTGCTATGCCTTAGCACTACCTTCCACCCTCAGACAGATGGGCAAACAGAACGAACGATCCGGACGTTGGAAGAAATGCTGCGGGCATGTGTTCTGGGTTTTGGGGGATCATGGGTTTGACACATGCCTCTAGTGGAGTTCTCTTATAAAAATACCTTCCACTCCACTATTGGTATGACATCGTTTGAGGCCTTTTATGGAATTTTGTGTTGTTCACCCGTTTGCTGGACATATATTGGGGAAGAAACTGTTCTTGGTCAAGAAGTGGTGCAGGGCACCACTGAGAAGGTTCAACTCGTGCATGAGAGGATGAAGGTAGACCAAGACCAGAAGAAGTATTATGGCGATCGTAGGAGGAGGCCCATGGAGTTTGAGGTTGGGAATCATGGGTTCTTGAATGTTTCACCTCGACGTGGGCAGCGAAGGTTTGGGAAGGGGAGTAATCTCTCCCCTAGGTTCATCGGACCTTTCGAGGTGTTGGGACGAGTTGGTGAGGTGGCATAACAGCTGGCGTTGCCACCTCAGTTGGAGAATGTTCACAAAATCTTTCACGTTTCCCAACATCGTCGATATCTACATGACGACTCCCACATCATCGATTTGGGGGAGTTAGATGTCAAAGACGATGCGACCTTCATAGAACGACCAGTCAAGATCGTGGATCGTAAGGAGAAAGTGCTTCGTGGATGAACCATCCCCTTGGTTCGTGTGTTGTGGAGTCATGGTGGCCTATAAGAGAGAACATGGGAGTGGGAGGGCTAGTTACGCATTAAGTACCCAGTGCTACTTTGACTTCCCGGTTGTTTTTGACCAGATCCTTATTTTTTACATTGTGCTTTAAAATACGAATAACCTGTTTTTCATAGATATTAGAAGATATGTTCCCTATTCTCCGTGTGTTTGTATGAATGTGTGATGATCGGAAGACCTGACTGCTAATCAGGACGCATTAGTGTGGATGCGATTAAACCTGTGCGGGCGAGTTAGTGCCGCCCAAAGTGGATAATCATCTAAAATGTAGGAGGGGACTCCCTAACTCATGTGTTGTACAATGTAATCCTTGTGCTTGTTGGCAATGTTTGTGGTTGATAACTCAGGGGGGTTTTGTTATGGCTTTCAAACCACTCAGCGGTTTACCCCTGAGAAGTATCATTAGAGGGTGGTTTTTTGGACCCCACTTTTCTCATTTCCAGGTTGTTATTATATTCTCAGGGACAATAATAGTTTGAGAAGTATCTGATGTAATGGCCCGGGTTTTTGGGGTCTATTACTTGGTAAAAATCGGATGTTTGAGGTGTTCTCGGTGGTCTGGAAGGCCATCCCAGCTTCTCGGTGACTCCTTGCGGTAGCCTCAGACTACTGGTAGACCTAGACTACCGGTGACCTTGGGGTACCGGTAGCTGTCGCCTACTGGTAGCTCTCACCTACCACCCACGGGATTTCCAGTAGCGCCTCCTTTTTACGCAAGTTGGTTTTTAAACCATGTTTTGACCCCTTTATTCATGTTCTAAAGCCCATTAATGCCTATTAATAGTGTATAAATTAAATAATTGGTGAGGTACTGAAAAAACATTAGGTGTGCGTTGGTTTAAAATGCCCTAAAAGGCGGGGACCTTTCGTGTGGGGTGTCCCGGTCGCGTGGTCAACCCACGTCCCTGCTTCTTATGTGGTTTCGAGTTTTTATTTCCCCATATTAACCATCCTGGGAATGTTGTATCTCAGCCCTTATAACCTAAAGGCTTCTCCCTATGTTTCTTTTTCTCTATCACCCCGCGCTCAGAGTACCCTTCCTCCCGACCAGTTACAACCACTCGATGTTTTCCTTGATCGAGTTCCGTGGAGTTCCTGCTACTCACGCAAGGACTAAACGTCGATCCATGATCCGTTAGGTAAGGATTTTGTCCTTTGACTCTCATTTCTATGTATCATGTGGGGTGGGTATATATTTTCCCCTGTTGATATTGATGAAACCGAACTTAACGAAGATAATGAACCGAACTTTAAAGAATGAAAGGGGGTGTGATTGATGTTCTGATGTACTCTTTATGTTGTTATGTGTTGTGAATTGTATGGGCCTATGCTCACTAAAAATCATGTCCGTTGGTGGTCATTCTTTGTAAACTATCGAACCTTCCCCGGGATGTTTAAATAACTGTAACATGGAATTGGTTAATTATGTATACTCTGTTAAATAAATTGAAAGCACAAGGATCATCCCCTTTCTGTGATAACCCCGGTTAAAGCAAGCGTAATTGAAACCATGGAGTGTGTTAAATCTTTTAAATCTGAAAATACCTGCATGGTCCTACCTTGTGTTGGAGGTAGAAGTTTGGTTGTTTCTTTCACGGGCAGATGGCTGGGGTGATGCGGGTGGGGATGGTATCCCCCTCTTGTATACTTTCACTAGTTGTGAATTTGGGGATGTGTGATTACTCTGCATATATCATGAATTGGGGTGGGATACTATATTGTTAAGAAACCATTAGGCTCCTAGATTTTGGTAACATGGGGCTGTATCTCAGGGTTTTCTTTGGTTACAGTATTTCAAGGGATCTCACTTATCCCATTGTTGTTGTGGAATTGCAAGAAAATCGGGTGTGAATGGTTAAATTGATGCTGGATGTAACTTTTTCCATTGGATTGTGCTTATGATGTTAGTTGCCCAGTAGTGCAGAACATTATTTAAATGATATTACTTGAACATGGATGCAAGAATAGCTTCAATGGGGATTGGTTCTGGGGGTGAGTTGTGACTCGACTGTGAGTAGTGTGCTTCCTATGAATAGGGATGAGTGTTATTGTTCTTGGATTGGATTCGGAAACCCTAGGTTGAGATTTGTGTTTGTTACTTATGCAAATATTTGTAGTTATTATTTTTCTTATTCGCACCCCATCCAAGTTGAGCACTTAGAGTCGAACACCACTATTTCATGGGGGAGGGTGTTTTTTCAAACACTCTATTAGTGGTTGGTTACTGGCTTCTTTTTGCTCCCATTCACGGATATCCCAAGTATCTTTGGGCAGGCTGTGATAGCCTGAGGTCCATTATTAGCCCAAACATCTTCAGGGGGTTGGCCTAGGTGATTACAGGTAGGTTATTTTCAATTTATCTTTGGGATGAGGCCTAGGTGTCTTCGGGCGTAGTAGTGGTTGTTCATGCCTTGGTGTTTGTGGGCATGGTTACGTGAGATTGTTGTAGCCAAGGTGTCTTTGGGCAGGATAGTTGTTGTAGCCCAGGTGTCTGCGGGCGGGATATGTGGTTGTGGCCCGGGTGTGTGCGGGTGGATGTGGCAGTGGGATGCAGTGATAATGGCGGGATTGGTTTGATGTGTAGGATATCTTCAATAACCAATGAGAAAGCGGCGTGGGGTACCCAAACATCGATGTGTTATTACTATACTTTACTTGACTTGTGTTATTTGGGGAGTGTGCATTGGTGAGGCTTGGGTGGATAGCTTACCTTGTTAGGTGTTTGGTTATAAATTTTCCACGGGGCATTAGAATGTCTCCTCACTCATGCACGAGATTATTTGGTTTTACCTACTGAGTGTACTTGTATTATCACCCTACGTATATAAAACTGTTTTCAGGTTTCCAGGAGGACATCAGGGATCGTGTAGGACCATACTAGCTCAGACCTTGGGGATGTTGTTGTTGTCATTTTCATTTCATGGTACTTTACCGTTTGGAGTTTTGTGGCTTGTATCTTTTACCTTTGAACATGCATATGGGAATGGTTTACTTTCAGCTGTCCATGAACTTTTAGTTTTGGTGTTGTGGGATTAACTATCTTACTCCTCATCATATTAAAACAAAAAGTGCAATTCCTTCCATTTACTCTGTGATTCTATACCCTTGGTGCTGGTCTCCACTCCAGGACCTATTGAAGGTGGGTTTTGGGGGTCATTATATCTCCTTAAACATAAAGAAGGAAGGGCCTAGAGATTTGCTGACCCTTCCCTCCTTTTAGTTAAGGTGGGTCGTGACAAATATCATATAGCATTTACAGATTACCATGTTGCTTCACCTAAGATATTTCTTTGTTCTGATTAGTTTTCTACAGAGGAAATAGGGAAGTTATATTGGAATGACTTCAGGAGGAAGACAACATTCCAAAATTAGAAACCTGAGATGGTCATGAATTAGAACTGAATAGTTTGTTGCAGTGATGGAACAGTTGACTCATGCTATAAATGGTGGTGGTATCCATGTATGAGATCAGCCAGATCAACCACATAGGAACATGTCAGTAGTGGAGAATTTCATAAGGTAAAATCTCCCATAATTCTGAGGATCATCTAATCTGGTGCTTGTAGAAGGGTGGATTAAAGCACTAGAAAATATTTTCGATGTCATGGGTTGTTCAAAACATCAAAAGGTTAGTCTAACTATTTACCCTTATGAAGGTGAAACTGATCAGTGGTTGTAGATGGTGAAAAATATCACAGAGAGTGAGGAGATTGATGCTCTTGATTGGGATGAGTTCAATGGTATGTTTCTAGAGAACTATTTTCCTAAGGTGGTTCGTCTTAGGATGGAAAAAAAATTCCTGGAATTGAGGTATGAGGATGACTCAGTGGCTTCTTATGATGAAAAATTCATTCGACTAGCAAGGTGTGTCCAAATTTCCGACGAGATATTGATAGTAAAATCACCTATTTTTAAAAAGGATTAATGCCAAATTATCGAAGGGCTTTAGATTCTCATGAGTTCAAAAGTTATGAAAAACATGTTCATTGTGCGGAGAAGGTGGAAATTGAGTTTTCTAATGATCATGTATACTTTGACAAACAATAGAATAAGATGTTGAGGTGGTAAGCGAAAGGGAAGAACTCTTAAAAAATCTTGATGGTATGAAACTTAAGTTTACAGTTTGTGAAAATTTTGGTAAAAAGAATGCTGGGGAATGCCTTTTGAATTCTATTAAGTGCTACTGATGTGGGAAAATGGGATATAGGGCTCGTAATTGCACTGAAAATATCACAGTAATGGTAGGACAAAATCTGATTTACAGTCAGAAAAATGTTTTATGTACAATGAAATAGGTCATTATGCAAATGAGTGTTTAACAAAGAACTCAACTGAAGGAAATCAGCCAGACTACAAGCAAAAAGGGGTGGTGAAATCCATCGGAACTACATCATCTGATATTGGGCTATCAAATGAAGTTGTATTAGTTACAATGTTTGTTTGTTCAGATTATGCCAATGTGTTGTTTGATTCAGGGTCTACAAACTATTTCATTTTTGAGTTGTTTTCTTGTTAATTGTGAATTCCATCTCAAGATATGAATACATAATTTACAATATAAACACCAAGAGGAAATGTTGAGACAAAAAGAAAACAGAAAAACATTAATGCCCTTGTGTGAGGAAAGAATCTACCTGCAAACCTTATTGTTTTTCCTCTATTGGAGCTTGATGTTATTTTGGGTATGGATTGTCTTTCTTTTATCATGCTAAGATTGACTACATAGCTAAAGATGTTTCTTTTTAGAATGAATTTCAGTTTTTATACAAAGATGAACCCTTTCTTTTGATAACATATCAAGAAGCTGAGAAACTAGAAAAATATGGAAATGATTTTTACCTTGAACATATTGTTAAAAATAAAGGAACTGTTCAGATTAATGATGTGCCAGTGGTAAATGAGTACCTTGATGTTTTTCCTGACGAGTTTCTTGGTATTATACCTGACCGGGAATTGTAATTTACTATTGACTTTGTTCCTAATGCTACGCCAATTTCAAAACCCCCTTATTGAATGGATGAAATTGAACTTTTAGAGTTAAAGAAGTAATTGCAAGAGTTATTAGATAAAGGGTTCATTCAACCTAGCACATCACCCTGGGGATCACCTGTCTTGTTTGTAAAAAATAAAGATGGTTCAATATAAATTTTCATTGGTTATAGAGCATTGAATAACATCACTGTTAAGAATAAGTATCCTTTGCCTCATATGGATGATTTGTTTGATCAGCTCCAGGGAGCTTAGTATTTTTCAAAGATTGATTTGAGGTCGGGGTACCATCAGCTAAAAGTAATGGATTCAGACATTCCAAAGATCGCATTTCGTACTAGATATGGCCATTAAGAATTTTAGTTATGCATTTTGGTTTAACAAATGAACCAGTTGTATTCATGGATCTTATGAATATAGTTTTTCGTGAGTTCATGTATAAGTTTATGGTTTTGTTCATTGATGATATTTTTGTTTATTCCAAAAGTAAGTAGGAACATTAAATTATTTTAACGGTTGTCTTCCAGACATTTAATGAAAATAAATATTATGGTAAATTCAGCAAGTGTGAGTTTTGGTTACAAAAAATTTCTTTCATTCGTCACATTGTTTCAAAAAAATGGAATAACTGTTGATCCGGCTAAAACAAAAGTTGTTGAAGAATGGCCAAGACCCACAAATATAACCGAGATCTATTGTTTTCTTGGTTTTTTAGGTTCATACCAAGGTTTGTGGAAAAAAATTCATGGTTATCTAGTCCAATGACTAAGTTAACATGAAAATGTGTTAAGTTAATTTAGACAAAAGAATGTGATGATTGTTTTCAAGATTTGAAGAGAAGATTAGTGAATGCTCCAGTTTTGGCACTGCCATCCAAAAATGGTGAGTATGTTCTCTACAGTGATGATTAGTTGAAAGGAATGGGTTGTGTCCTAATGAAAAATGATCATGTAATTTCTTATGCTTCATTTCAGTTGAAACCTCATGAGTTAAATTACCCGACACATGATTTGAAATTAGCTACTGTTGTTTTTGCTTTAAAAATTTGGAGGCATCATTTGTATGGAGTGAAGTGTGAAATATATACTGATCAAAAAATATTGAAATATATTCACTCAAAAATAATTGAACATGAGACAGAGGAGCTGGGTGGAATTAATCAAGGATTTTGATTTCACGATCCATTACAATCCGGGAAAAGAAAATAAAGTGGCTAATTCTTTGAGTCAAAAATGTAATGCTTCATTAACCATACTACGTTTGGAAAGAGATCCTTTGGTTTTTTGATTTGTCGAATTATGGAATAAAAGTTGTTGGTGCAAGAAATTATTTTGTTTTGGATCAGGTGTTAGTGAGATCATCTCTATCAGAAAGAATGATGCAAACATATAAAGAAGATAGTGAGTAGCAGAAAATAGTAGAGTTGGTTCAGAAGGGTAAGTTGCCTGATTTTAATCTTTATAATGATTATGTATTGAGGTTTGGGAAGAGATTATGTGTTCCCGGTGATTCAATGTTGAAGAATGAGTGGTTATGTAAAGCTCATAGTTTTTTGTTTTCAGTTCATCCTGGTAGTACTAAGATGTACAGAGATCTCTGTGAGTATTACTGGTGGGATGGAATGAAAAGAGATATTGTTGATTTTACTGTGAAGTGTTTGACTTGTCAATAGGTTAAAGCAGAGAAGCAGTTACCAAAAGGGACGTTTCAGCCTCTACCAGTGCCATAGTGGATATGGGAAAATATATCCTTAGTCTTCATTGTGGTATTACCAAAGAAATCTCAATGTAATAATCCAATATGGGTTATAGTTGATCGAGTGACTAAATCTATTCATTTTCTTCCTATTCGAGATACTTTGTCTCTTGATCAACTTTCTCGGTTGTATGTTAAATAGGTAGTCAGGTTTTATGGAGTTCCTCTCTCCATTGTATCTTATCGTGGCCCCAGGTTTACTTATAACATTTGAAAAGGCCTTCAGAAGTCGTTGGGCGCTGAATTAAATTTTAGTATAGCTTTTCACCCTCAATTAGATGGGCAATCTGAATGAAAAATTCAGAAATTGGAGGATATGTTATGTGCTTGCTTGATCGATTATCAGGGAAGTTGGGACCAACATCTTTTTTTGGTTGAATTTTCATATAATAAGATTTTTAATTCTAGTATAAAAATGGATCCATTTGAGGCATTATATGGAAAGTATTGTCGAACTCCAACTTTTAGGATGAACTAGGTGAGAGGAAGATGATGGGACGACAATTGGTAGAAGAGATGGCAGAGAAAGTTTAGTTGATTCAGAAGCACATGAGAACAGCTCAGAGCAGACAAAAAGGTTATGCAGATAACCGGGGGAAGGATATTTATTTTGATGTAGGTGATCATGTATTTCTCAAAGTTTTTCCATGGAAAATTGTGATGTATTTTGGTAAGAAGTGAAATTTGAGTCCGAGGTTCATTGGACCTTATGAAATTCTGGAGAATGTTGGATCAGTTACATACAGAGTGTCTTTACCTCTAATTTTATCCCAGGAACACATTGTTTTTCATGTTTCGAAGTTGAAAAAGTATATGCCAGATCCATATCATGTTTTGAGACTAGAGGTAGTTCAGTTGGAAGAGAATCTCTCTTATGAAGAACAACCAATCCAAATTATTGACCGTAGAGAGAATGTGTTGCAGAATAAGTTAATTCACCAGGTAATAGTTCTGTGGAAAAACCATATAGTTGAAGAGGCAACATGGGAATCTGAAAATGCTAAGAGGGAAAAATACCCCCACTTATTTTGATAAGTGAATAAAAATTACGAGGACACAATTTTCCAAAAGGGGGGAAGGATGTTACATACCATGTAAATGAAGAATAATACATTTTTGATATTTATTAATATTTTTTAATTAAATATTAATTTTACTTTAAAACGATTGCTTTGTTCGATAGCGTACCCGATATGCAACAACTGGTTTCTTTGAAATCGTACATTTCACACTAATTATATAATAATATTATTAAAAATGGTAGTTAACTACTATCCATTATATTGGAGGGAATGTACAAAACAAACTACAATATGATTATACAAGTTTGTTAAATGTGATTACATTTATCTAATAAATTTTAGAGGCCTAAAATGTGAATGAATCTAATTTTAAGAATAATTTACAATAAAAGGCCGATTTATCGCCTTTTAATGGAAAACCCTATTTAAATATAGTTTTGGTTACTTTAATACATTCTATATGACCAAATAAAATCCTTCTTTAGAATGGGGACATCAAAATTGACTTTGTGTAAAGTTTTTGAATTTTTCCGATAAAGTTCATTTTTTAATAAATAGTGAAAAGATTGTTTTTAATTCAAATCTATGTTTTAATCTTATTTATTTCTATGGTTATATTAACTTTTTAATTTGTTTTAAAGTTTAATTAGAATATATTTTTACCATTAAATCAAATTTCGGTCAATATAATTAATTTCACTTTGAAATTGGACATAAACAAGTGTCATTCTTTTGATAGTTATTGCTTTTTAAAAACACACGTTTTTTTTACAACAGAAATTAATTTTAAAGTTAATTAATGACAATTTTATGTTTTTAATTTTTCAAAATAAACATCATTTTTTAAATTCTGAATATCAAATATATCATAGGAAGAATTATGGTTATTTTTCTGAAAAACATCAATTTTTGGTGAATAGTGAAACCACTTAGTAGTAGTTAAAAAACTGAATTTTTCATTTTAATGAAATTTTACCACTTCTGTGAATTTAATTTCAAAAATCCAACATACATGGTTGTTATTACTTAGTAAAATGTGGTTTAATAAGATCAAAATAATTTTTTTTGAATAATAACTTTTGACTTTTATTTACCGCGGTTAAAGGTAAATATGGTAATTGAAGGTAAAAAGAATATTATAATAATTACAATTTACCTTAAAACTTGTCCTAAAATTATTGGATGACTAATGGCCGACCATGGGCATCCTTGGGTCGATTTTGGGACAACCATGGAGCCACTTATGAAATATAATGACACATTAGATTAATTAATTTAATGTAAAGGCAAAATTGACATTGACAAAAATATTTTACGAATTAATTTTTATATGGTGTTATATAAGTAATATTTTGGACTTTAAATATTCATTGAAAATATAAAACTATTTCCTACATGATAGTATTTTTTTTATAATTTTTATACATCTAATAAATTAAATTATTCATGACACAATAATGATGATGTATTTAACTCATTAATAAATGATTTAAATAAATAAGATTATAATGATTAAAATATTACAAAAAACATGTGAAATTATGATTGGGTGATTTTATTTCGCCCATGAGTCATCTTATATTCATATTCAATGATTTTTGGACCTTTAAAAAACCGAATATATGTTTATAATAAAATAAAGTTTTCACACATTCCGTAAGAGCCCTTCCTCTCCCTTATTAAAAGAGACCATTTCTATCCAATTCCTCACATCTCTCAAGCCATTTGGCTCGTCCAAAATCTGACCAATTAATCTTCCTACATCCCTCTACTCCTCATAGAATCTTTAACTTAGGTATAAGGCACTTCAAGATGTCCTTTGGGTCAAACCAATGGGAGTTACCCAAATTAAAGGAAACGGTTTATCTTAAATTTTATTATTTTATTTTACTTCTCCAACACCTGAACACTTTTTATTCCTTAATTTTGTAAAAACACCAGTATCATAAATATACTAGGATTTTGTTATTATAATTATTTGAACTACCCTTACACACACCTCCATCTAATGGGTGAAGAACATACTGTTTCTGTGGATGAAAAATTAATACCTCACGAAACGATGATTGTTCAATTACCTATTACAGCCTCTCTTGGTGGCCATTATGATGGAACTATATTTAGATATGATATATATAATGTTTATAGTTTTCTTTATTCTTCTGTAATTTCCATTTATAGCATGCCTTTATGATTTCCATTATGGGTAAACACGATAGCCTCATTAGAGGAAGTGCGGACTACCGCCCCCTCAAAGTGATATGACTCATTAATGCCATATGTGGGATATATAAAGGATGGAGTTAATGATATTATATATGATATTATATATGAAATTATACAGGAATTATAATTTACCTATGTATCATTATGTTTTAATTAAAATAATAAATATAAATGAAAGTAGCGTTCATGCGTACGTATGGATTACCGTCACCATGAATGGTGAATTTCATTTCGTACCTATAAATGTTATGTACTATTATAAATATATTTATATAATGGATATATATAATATATATGTTATCTAAATAATTAATGTCATTCTGTATATAATGAATTATTGACACATGTACAACTTGTAAAGATAAGGTGTTCATTTTTGACTCAAGTACCAAATATCGACAAAATGGCCCTTATTAAATTAAATGATTACATAATGTTTATAACATGGTAATAAGTGATATAAAAGGTATAATAAACATGAAAAAGGATCTTAATCAAGTAGAAATTATGTTTAGTTTATTATTCAAGAGATTAAAGAACGATCGAGTCAAGTCAGACATGAGGTAAGGGACTTCGTCTCAATCTCTTTTCATTGAGGGATTTTTAGTTTTATACATTACTTTATTTTATATGGTGTATAAATCCCTTTGAAATTTCATTTTATTCAAAGGGAATATTTTTATACAAATCATTATAATAAATGAAAAAAGGGAATGTTTTTTACATAAGCGGTGACAATGACCTTTCTGCCGCCGCGAGTATTATTTGACCTTTGGATTCCTTAACAAGCCGGAATGTTTTTAAAATGAAAAATAAATACCATGTACTCTTTTTTTGTATTATGGTATTGAAAATGATTTTGAGAATGGATTTATTATTCCAATATCTTGAAATGATATTTTATTATTGCAATGTAGAAATTTTATCTTTCCTTTATGCTTATGTTATATGTTATGATCGTGTTATGGTTCTTGGCATTATTTACGTATACGGGTGGTTTCGTGATAAACCAAGGGTGGGTGAGCCCGAGATAGCTCTCCAATGCATTGGGTAACGTGATTTAGGAAAACATAAATGTTTCCCATATGAGATTTAGGGATAATACTATGATGGGTATTCGAAAGTAACTCCCTATGTAGCTATGATAGCTACAATGTAAGTATAATATGGATTCCACAAGTTACCTTTATGATTAATGATTTATATGTGTCCTTCATAAATCTTATTATTTCATGAGGTAAGTAAAAGAATTCATGTTTTGTATGTATATATGAGCAAATGTTTTCATTCTTTGTTTTATAACCCTAACTGAGCCTTTTATGCTCATCCCAAGTTTTGAAATGTTTTCACAGGACTTAAAGATGAATAGGGTCAAGGATGGGATCAAAGAAAAATTCATTCTATCTAAACCATGGAACTAGACATGACTCATTTTTTCAAGAGTTTATATTTTATGAAAAAAATGGAAACTGTGTATAGGTGTATGTTTTGAAATCATTTGAGATGTAATAGTTATGTACTAATTCTATAAAACTCTAAAACTGAAAAGATACTCAATGTGAATTATTTATTTAATTCAATATTATGTAATGTTTAAGTTTGGTTCCTTACAGAAACCATATATAGGTTTATTTCATTTATTTCTATTATTTATAGTATGGATAATGAGAGTTTCTCTATATTTTATTTCCATTCATGAAATTCTTTTTTCTATAATGTATAATCAGAGTTATGTGAATAATAAGGGGATTGCGATGCTTAATTGAAAGTTTTATCAAATTTGAAATGTAAATGTCTCTAAATCCTTATATTAATAAATTTATAATAAGAAGATTTATAAAAAAGAAAGATAGTTTTTTAGGATTATATTTAGATATGGATTTAACTGTTGCTAAAATTATGTCACCAATTTATAGAATTATTAAAAAAAATTAAAATTTTTAAATGATAATTCTATGTAAATTTTTAATTCTTGGAAAAACTGTAAACATTTATACAATTTTTCAAAATTTAATGAATTCTGAATCTAGTGAAGGTGATGGAGAAAACCAAAAATGAAATTTTATGAAGAAAAAAATATTGACATTTTATATTTTATAATAAAAAAATGGTTTAATTACATATATTTCATGAAGATTAATTTCAAATAAAAAATTTAAATTAGTGATGGAAATAATTAAAATGAGTAATTTATAAATCGAATGAAATATATGAAAAAAAATTATCACTTATAGGAATGAAGAAAAATTGATTTGAGATCAATATAAAAATATTATAATAAAAGAATAAAAAACTGAAAAGTTAATTTTTAATTGATAATTAATGGAATAAATCTAAATGATATCAAAAATGGATAATGTTGTGATAGTGTAGAATAAAAATACTTAATCACCTTGTATTAATGGATATATCCATGAAGAATAAATATGAAAACTTTTTTAAGGAAATTAAATATATTAAGATGATAGTTGATTATGATAAAATTCTAAACATCATGATTTATGGTAAATTAAATAATAAAGAGATTTATATATAACTAAATTAAAGAGGAATGATTGGTGTCAACTTCTATTGAACTGTTTATCTTTTAAAGGGAATTGTTCTTAATTGAGGTATTATTGTAAATATCAAGTTCCCGTTAATTTGAATGAAATGATATGGTTCAATTATATAAACTTTTACAAGATTATGTGTTCTTAAAGGCATATTTTTAGAGGGATTCAATCATCTAAAAATAATAATCATTCGAATCATATAATAAATTATAGTCGGATATCTCGAAAAAGGTTTAAATTTCACAATGAAATCTATAGAATATGTCACCAAAATTGTCACCAACAAAATTAATTACAAGTTATTATACCATCTGAAGAAACAATGAGTAACATTTCACTAAATTCCCAATGTTATAACTATAAAGTAAAGAAGAAAGATTTAGTTTTTAAGTGAAACTAAAATAATTGAAAGTTTAAAATCCATATATTATGGATAATAGGTGGTCCCTTCATATGATAGTGGATTTTATGATTCAAAATGATGATAGAAATTAAAAATAAGCCTCAATGACACTTTCAAATAATGGGTAACATAGAATATAGTGTTAGATCATATACGGATAAAAAATATCAACTCAAATATGAGTGCATCTTTTTTATTATTGGAATGTAATAGAATATTTTCTGTACATATTATTTATATGACAAATGAAAAGAATTTATCATTCAAAATGATTTATTTTGCGTGATGATCATGGAATATTGGTACATTTAGAAAAGTTGAAAGTGAATAAGGTGTTATATGTTTCAATTTTGTGAAACTAGAAATCCATGTCATTAGTGAATGAAATTAGAAAAATTATTTTGAAATATAATAATTTTTAATCAATGAAAAATTGAATTGAATAAATATACATAGAGATACAATTTTTTAGATGTGCCAATATAGTAAATGTATGGAAATTTAATTTGTTAAAAAATCATGTAATTTCATGAATGTTAATTCTCTACATAATAAGACATAAATATAACTACCATATCCATTATAGAATATCCATTCTTCCATTTTTTTCAAATGAGAATGAAATAAAAAAATGGAAATATGTATTTCTTTACTTTTATTTATGAATTTATGCAGATTAATTGTACCGTTTTAGTAATGGAAATTTCATTGTCTCGTTAAATGATCAAAAGAGATGAAATGTAAAAGAGTGTGGTTTCTCATTAATGAGTAACTTGCTATGTATTTGAGCTGAATATACTAGTTGAATATTTGATGCATCTCTTGGGAGAAAATTTTTAACATGAACTTACTATAGAAAATACCAACGCAAAATTTCCTTTCTGTGTGGAAAAACATAAGTATAGTGGATATGGAAAAAATGATATTGAAAAATAATAATACTTCACAAAATTTATAGATACAAGTTATTGGTTTGTTGGATCACATTAAAAAAAATTTCTTGTGTGAGAAGAATTTAGATATATCTTAATGGTATGTATATTACAAGAAGTCTCAATTTTTTAGTTTATATGGTTTTTTGTAGGCCTTATTTGAAAAAGGTTAATGGTTAAAAAATTGTGACGATTGAGAAGAATGGTTTGGATGAGATCATTATTAGTTTCCTCTAACTGGAATAAGATAACATATTTGAAAAAGTTAATATAGTAACTAATTGATACTGATGATATAAATGTGGTAGCACATACAACAAATGGATTCATACATATCCAATAAATTTATATAAGTGATAATTATGAATATTTTTTTTTCAGACATCCAAAATAAAATTCAGAAAATGATGAGAGATTAAAATATTTTCATGATAGAGACATAGATTCATCCATTTCATCTGATAAGAAACAATCCATCTCACCAAATATGGATATTATAATAATGGAGGAGGTCTAAAACATCCTTTTTTATTGTGTATAGATATTTTAAACCTATATACCACCAAAGAAATCATCACATGCCTCAAAATTTCCATGGTTTAGATAAATATATATTGATGATTATTTTTATATTTAAGAGTGTGTTAATTAAATGAAAGAGTAAATAGATCAAATAAGGTAGAATGAATCTTGGCATTTAGTAAACAAGTTATAAAAAATTCATAGGGATTGAATGGATAATCTAGAATAATGGGAATGCAATGTGTGAAGTGTGATGTCCTTGACCCGTATGATATTTAAAGGGTGCCCCGATCCTGATGGGTAACATGGCCTCAAGTGCATCTCCCTGAATTCCAGAGGCTTCCAACAGATATCATGGGCCTATGGTGAGTCCATGGGGAGAATATGCTATCATTTTTAAAGTATATCACAATGTGTGAGAGTAAAAATAGGTAAATAGTGGATGTAATATATATAAATAGATGGAACAATAGAAAAATTGAGACAACAGTAATAATAACATAAATAACTGAATTAACTTCAAAGCATAAAATAACTGATGATTATATGTCATGTGACAAGAAAACTATAGAACATTGATACAAGTCATCATGCATAATATGATCAATAATGTATAAAAGAATCTAAATTATATCCCAAGAATCCTTATTTTCTTCTCGGTCCTCTACTATTAAGATCCATACTAAACAATAAGTAATCTAGTAGTTGATGCCATATGGTTACATTTTTCAACACCTCTAACCATGTAATCTTCCTCGGGTACCAAACAGCACCTAGAGAGGGTGTGAGATAATTCTCATTGGGCCACCACCAATAGTGTGTATAACAGCCAGACCGTTTAATGGAAATGTAATAGTGTGAAGACATGAATATATAATGTAAAGAAGAACAATGTAACTAAATACCGATATACCTAATTCATCCCTCAGCTAGTGTTTGAACATGTATCTAGTTCATTTAATTAATTAATTTCCAATTTTATATCGATAGATCTCTTGAGGCATAGCCAACACTGACATCACCTTGTGATAGTATACATAGTTAAGGTTACAAAATGAATCAAGGAAACCAAGATTAATGATATTTTATAATGATGTCCTGTGGTAATAACCATGGTGACATAGAACTCAAGGGTCTCCAACTCTTTAATAATTTTTTCCTGGCATGTGGTAAGATTGTAATCCATGGAGTGTAATCAATGAAATTCCACAATGAGTTTCCTACTAGGTCCAAGGTTATTGACCAAGGTAAAATGGGTCTTAGAAATTACTGGGATCAATGGGCTTTATCCATGGAACCTACGTGTCAATGATGGATTCATAGAGTGTATCTAAGGAAGCATATAATGAAATTGAAGGGATCTAAGGAGTGTATCCATGTCATCTTATACTACAATATGAAGGATCCTACGGTGTCATATCGGGTGTCCAATAACATATAAGGATCAGGATCTAGTTGGGAATAAACCTATGAAAGCTATATCCATTATGAAAAATGTTGTTCCCATGTGCTTTTGGAAATAATTGATCAAAATCTAAGGTGAGATTGACCCAAGACATTCTGATTTGATTATGAAGTCATGTAATATTTCATTTAGTTCAGGACCTTCCTTTCATTAGTGTGATAAGTCCATGTAGCATGATTCTTATTTATCTAGTCATTTGAAATAACCTTCGACAGGGATGGGATGGATTTTAGGTCATAAACACCAAAAACTAGTCAAATATTTGGAATGATCAGAACCATACGGTTCTAATTATTATTGTCATGGAATATATATTTAACAAACGACAACCAATGAAATCCTCAAGTCCCACACATATATTCTGGAATTGATGAAATTTAGGAATAAATTATAGACCACCCATGTTAGGATTTTAATAATCTAATTCTCTGGTATTGGTCCTTGATTGGCATGGATCGGTGTAGATCTATAAAAAAGATAAAAATACTCTTTCTCTGATATCTTATTCGACAGAAAAAGATAAGGAGAACGGCTCAAGGGAACTCGAGTACATACTGTTGTGCATCAAATGTGATGAACGAAAGCTCTGTCTATTTCCAAATGAGTAAGACCTCTTGATTACATGGTATGATCTACAAAAATATGCAAATTCTGGTATAAATATTTTAATTCTACATAAACACATATTAGGGAAGAAAGAGGGAGCTTGATTACAAATGTAATATAAAAAAGTATAATTTTAAACAAAATTAACCATGTGGACGATTTGTCCTCAATTATTGAAAAACCATGTGCAAACCATGCATAGGTACCAAGGAAAAAAGGGTAACATGCATAGTTAGGCTACATGGTTGTGCTCCAACCATGTGAGGTGGCTTTGTAAAAATATCACAATCCTACCAGTTTTTCAAACCATGCAGAATTCTTGCACGGTTTACTCTAAACCATGTGCCAAACCTATTTTCCCAAAAGTATTGGTTTTGGGCTCGGAAAATTCCCTTTACACCTATGCGACCTTTTTAACCCCTTAGGCCAACATATAAGGTCCGTAGTAAATAATTTAACTGAAATTTAAATGATACATACCTAAGTGAAAACCTGGGTTCTTACTGTATTCCCTTTTTAAAATAACTCATCCCCATGTTGACCTTCTAATGTCATAGAAACATTTCCTGATAAATAATCTTTCCATTGGGAACATTTTTTATATACCTCTCCCTATTCTTGACTAATACTCAGCTATGATTCTATTGTACCCATACTAGAGGTACAGACCAGCCTCGAAGAGCCATCAAACTATTGTCGATTATGCGTACTAGATACTTCTCAATTGTAGTATCACCATTAAGCTCATATTCCTCAGTATCGAAAGCATGAGATGAGTCCGAATGGTATTTTAGAAGCTAGGAAGAAAAAAAAAATTGATAGCACGTTACCTATGATTTAGTATCAACTAATAGGATACTGGCCCGAATCTCTGTAGAATTTCAAAAGGCCCTACAAAAGAGGTGACAAATTCCCCTATTTTTGTAACCAAATATTCCTTTTCCTGAGTGATACCCAGAAAAACACAATCCCTAACTTCAAACCCAAGAGTTCATCAAAGGTGATCGACATATGATTTTTTTTCTAGTCTGATTAGTGTTCATAAACTTTCTAATTTGATGAACATGCTTTTAAGTCTCCTAAACAAGATGATGACCTAGTTCAGTTACCTCACTTACCTTTAGCCAGCATAAGAATAAACCATATGTCTTACTATATATGGCCTCAAAAGTATCCATATTAATTGTTTCCTAAAATGAGTTTATATATAATCAAATTAAAATAGGGATAGGATTCTCCCAATAACCACCAAAATCAAGGACAAATGCTCAGATTATATCAACAAAAACTTATATTGCCTGTTCTGATTGTCCATCAGTCAGAGGGTGAAAAGATGTTCTTAGAAGCACTAGTGTTCCCATATCCTTCGGAAATTCCTACTAAAACTATGATGTAAAATGAGCATCCATGTTTAGTATTATATTACATGGAACCCCATTTACTCATATGATCTCACAAACAAACATTCTTCCCATCCCATCAACTGAGAAGGTCACCCAAATAGGAATGATGTGGGACGTTTTTATCAATCAGTCAATAACTAACCAGATAGCATTGCTACCCCTTAGTGACCTTGGTAAGACAACTATCAAATCCATAGAAACATCATCCAATATCCATTCTAGTTCTATAAGTGTATGTAACAAGACCTCAGGTCTCTGGTGCTCCAACTTCACCTGTTGACAGGTGGTAAACCGAGTGATAAAGTCTACTATCTAATGTTTCCTCCCAGGACACCAATACTAGTGTCGCATATCTTGAATCATCATCATGATTCCGGGATGAACATCCTAATGGAATGTTTGGGACTCTATCATCAATTCCACTATCATATCCATAGTAACCCATATACGTCCACATATATATCAGATGTCATCTATATCCATTGATCCATCCATAAGTGAGTGATCTCATGATATACTCTCATGGATAACCAGGCCTTTATGATATGAAAACTACCTACTATTCACCTTTTAAAGGAAATAAAATGTAACTATCAAGGATTAAAGGTTAGACATATCATGACTATCATAAAACTCCATTTGATGCTCAGAAAATAGGGTCATTGACATCCATTCATCACTGGATTCATGTATGTCGGGTGTTACGGTTTTCTATCTTGTGCATCTCGAACCAAAATGCCATTCGCATTCATAATGGAAAGCTCAAAATCAATGTATTGTAGGTATTTGAACCATCTCCATGGTTTCTGGTTCATGTCAGGATGAGAAATGTTATATTTGACGCTCTTATGGTCCTTTTACACCATAAAACACTCACCCAATAGGTATTTTCTCCAGCAACGTAAATCATGGACAACTACTGATAGGTCATGTTCATTCTTCATGTAGTTTCTCTCATGATGCCCCAACTATCAAGATACGTATGCATCCTTTTGGCCTTCCTGAATCAACACTACACCTAGGAAAATTTCAAATTCATCCTCAATTAAGGTATAACCTATACTTGGCTCGAGAAGAATTAGAATAGGCCTCAATACAAGCCCATTGTTCAACTCATAAAAGATGTTATGACATGATTCTGACCAGGAAAAAATGAAACCCCTCTTAATGATACCCGTAATAGGTGATATAAGATGTGAGAATTCTTATATGAAATTCCTGTAACTTCTAGCCCTCCCCAAGAATCTCCTTATGTCAAACACACTCTTGGGATGATCCAACGAAACTAAAACACTAACCGTTTCAATGTCAACAGATACTCTTGATTCAGAGATAATATTACCCAATATGCGGAAATTTTCAATCTAGAAGTTGAACATAGCATGACTTTTATAAGGCTAATTCACTCTCAGTGTATAAGTAATGATGTTAATATGTTTTTTATAGCCCCTTTGAGTGTAGGAATACACCAATATATCATCCATAAAGACTGTGAAAACAAATTCCAAATTGGGGGGGGGGGTGGGACCCCCATTCATCAAATCCAAGAAAACATTAGGCCCATACAAAACCACCTAACATCATAACATGGTACACATATAGATAATACCTTCTATAGAAAGCTTCATGAGTTATGTCTGATGGTGTGACGTGCACCTGATGATAACCCGATCTCCGATCAATCATAGACAAGACCTTTGCATATTAGAGCTTGTCAAATAAATCATCTTTTAGAGGAAGTGGATACCAGTTATTGATTTCAATATTCTTAAACCTTATGTAATCTACATATAAATGTATGGTTTCATCCCCCTTCATAGTTAAAAGTATGGGACATCCCCAGAGGATGTATTGGTCCGTGTAAAACCTTTGGCCTCTAAATCCTTTAACTATCTCTTCACCTTCTAAATCTTTGTATGTGTCATCCTTTAAAGAGGTATGAACACTAGAGGTACTCTAACAAATGATCACTTGAAAACTCTACCACTCTCTCAAGATGTAGGGTAGAAAAATCATTGGAAAAAACATCCCAAAATTGATCCTCTACTGTAGAGAAATAAGATTAATTTAAACTCTAATCATTTATGAAGATATTCTCAATCTGGGCAGTCACCAACCTAGCCCAAGAAGCTATGGTCCATCTCTACGAGCCTTGAAATCCAACTCACCCTTATATAGATAAATTATCCCTTCTAGTGATGTTAAAGATACTATGTGGTGATGGATTTCAGAAAAAAGCGTGATAGTAAAAAAACATTCCATTCCGAGAATGACATCGAAGCTCATCATCTCCAGGACAAGGAGGTTATAGAAGAAAATGTAATTTCCTACTGAAGGTACATTCCATACACTTGCGTATGCCATCTGTTTGTACACCTAACCACATATCTAGGGCCATTACACCATAGTGATATGGAATCTCTAGTCTGAGACATTCCATAATTGATACTGAGATAAAAGAGTTTGAAGCAATGGTATCAAATAAACCAGATACAATTGTTGATTCCACAAGAATAATACCTCATTTTGTAGAATATCACGTAGCCTTATGCTTCGGTATTTGTTGTAGTGAATGAAACTGACCTGATCCATGTCCATGTGAAACAGATGGACTACCATGATCAAAACTGCTATGTCTGCACTGCTGGGGATCAGGGTCATAGATACCACATCCAAAACTACATCCGCAGCCAAACCATTCAGTGCTATTCCAACTGTCCACCTGAAAATTCATAAATAAACATTCTCCTGAAGGTGGACCTGGTGAAGATACATTTCCACTCGATGATGGCGAGTAGGTCCTATAAAAACATTAAAGATTCCCCATACATCTGCAAGACCGACACTCCAGTGGGTCTCTATCACACTGGGGCATCGAATTCCCCCATTGTCCACACTAAAGATCTATTAAAATGGGTACTCTAGTGGTCTCTTCTAGGATGAGAAACCATGAGGGAACATTTCTTACCATCTAAAGAAATACTGTATTGATGTTTCAATGACCCTCTATGCCTAGTACTATAAATGTCCCCCCAGTTTATGCTCAGTTATAGGATAATGTTTGAAAATTTCTGAAAACATAGGTAGGGAAATACATTGACATGTGTACAGATGAAATACTAGAGCCCAACCATGAAATGTCAAGCATTCCAAATCTCATCTCTGGTAAGAAGTAGTGTGAAGCATAGAAACTCTTTAAAATGGTCTAAATACTCTTTAACTGACATAGAACCCTTCCCAAGATGCTTTAACTCTATGGATATTTCATCTCATAGCGATTGAGGAAAGTACTAATAATAAAATTGATGCACCCGATTTGTGTATACATTTTCAAAAACATTATTTAAAATAAGAATAATTTTTCAGCTATTACTCACCGATTAGTGGACAAATACTTTTATTATGGCTGATCTTGTTCATTTTCAAGAGATTTATGGCCATAAACACAAAATGGTGGAGAATTGAGAAAAAATTACAAACTACAAGGAGTGTAATTATACACACGCCGTGTAAATTCAAACTCAGACATGGATTGACTAGGAAAAGTACATGCCCAAGTAACCAGAAGCCGGTACATGCTGTGTTCACACTATACACACCTTGTATATATTTCCAGAAGTGGTTGGTGGCTGAAAAATGAGACTACGCATTTTGTGTGGAAGCGATACATGTTGTGTATATCTACCTACCAGGCGGCATCGTGTTCCATGTAAAAGACAGCGTGTTTATCTTCCTACCAGCAGAGAGAACAAGGAAAAAAGTCTGTTGACAACCGTACATGCCTTGTGCTTTGTCAACACGCCGTGTAGTTCTATTTATTATTAATAGAGGTCATGGCCTCTGGTTCAAGAAGAGAGATGAGTTGGATAGAATGGATTGATGGACTAATGGAAAGGAGCTCTGCTACCATTCTACCACCATTCTACACAATTATACTACATCGAAATTCTACAATTCTACCGAAGAGTCACTCCCTCCTCAAAGATTCAAGTAATGATCACATCAGGTATTGAGGGTTTTGTGTTTAACTTTACCTCTCTGTGAAACTAAATACCCTGTGTGTTGGGGTTGTTGGAGATTTAAGAGTTGTAATATAGATTAGTGGCTATGAATTTGTTTGTTTGTTAATCTTATTCTTATTTTTTTTAATATCTTCATCTTATCACTGAAAAATTATGAACCAGACCAATGGTAAAATTTTCATGGATTCAAAAGTAGAATAACTATGAATTTTTTTATTATCATTTTAAGTATTTATTGACTAAAAAATAGACTAAAGATAATAAAGAACTATTAAAAACTAACTACCGGACCTAGGAGTTAGTTTCATCAGCTCTAAATATAAGTTTACTGGACCAAGGAAACATTGTTATAAATTGAACCCATAGTGGTTGGTTATCATGAACAACACAACCTCATAAGCAATTTAATTTAATAAAAACCCCTTAAAAATGCACAACCCAAACACATTTCTCCACTTATTTTCATCAAAACCAATTTTCCCATATTGTATTCTATTAATTATGTAATTTATTAAGGAAACTTAAAACAAATTATTATTTTTATGTAATCATTAAAAATCGACACTAAATTCATCACACATCACTAAGACAAAAATAAAAAATAAGTTAAGAAAATATAATAATAACTTCTTCTCCCCTGTGAATTGACCCCATATTGGTACTATAATCATTAGGGTAAAAATATTTTGGGACACTGATAACATACTCTCGATAAAACGACTCTCCAAATTTTAGCATCCCTGCTGGGGAGTTATGTAAAGTTAATTTTTTTCCTTGTTTTAATTATTTTTCAATCAAATTTTTATGAAAATAAAAATCATAAATTCCCAAAAATCTCTTCTTTAAACCCCTTTTTATTTATATTTATTTTTCCTCATTAATGCTTCATATGTTTTGTATAGTGCATGTTGTCAGGTGTTGGAGCAGATACCTCACATGTTCCAAGAATTCTGAGTTTTTGAGGTTTTCCCCAATTAACCCAGAGATCAAATGGACACTTTTGAGGTTCCAAAGAGAAACCATGACGGGGCATAATAATAAAAATCCCATGGCTCAGAATGAGGAAGGAAATATAGCTGTTTTCCAAAGATATTTTCATCCATTAGTACTAGATGATATTCCTAACAAGAAAGCTCCACTTTCTCCAGGGAATGGAATGCATTAGCACCAACAATTCCAACCGGAGTGGATTACATTTTTACTCCCAAGTAATGGGACATACAATGCCCTCGACTACAACAATACATGCCGGATCCACTGCCTCAATATCCACCTCCACACTATACACTCATGGATTATGACATGCCATCTATCCACAGAGCGGACACAGGCATCGTCCATCCACTGGTGTAGGTCCAACACTTCGAGATCAAGCCTGCTATCATGCAGCTGATCCAAAATAATGTTCACTTCGGCAGGATGCCCAGCGAGGACCCTGATGCCAATCTATCTAATTTTTTGGAGGGCTGCGACATGTTCTGCTACCACAGAGTATCCAACGATGCCCTTTATATTCACCTCTTCCCATTATCTCTATGGGATAAGGAGAATGACTAGATTATAGGATTGTCACAATGATCCATGCTCACTAGGGAGGAGCACACCCATACATTCTTGTCTAAATACTTCCCACCATCAAAGACGGTGACTCTGCAGAATGAAATTCACAACATTCAAAAACATAACTCGGAGTCATTGTATGTATCCTTGAAGCGCTTCAAGGAGATGTTTCCCAAATTCCCACACCATGGACACCCACTTTGTATGTAGGTCCAAACCTTCGACAGAGGACTTAAAATGAATACAAAGTCTGTGGTGGATGTTTTTTTTTGAGGCATAGTAAAGAGGGAATCCCTCGAAGATCTTTCTGAACTACTAGAAGACATGTCTTCCAACAACTTCAAGTTTCATTCTGAGTGGGGAACACAAAAACGTGGTATGAATTACATTTATTCTACAACTATTATTATTGCCCAGTTGGATGATGTGTCCAAAAAGATCAACACACTCAATCTAAAGGGTGCATCCCAAGTACATATGGCAGACCATCCGACATGTAGAAAATTTGGTGATAACCACATCATGGGAGAATGCTAAAGTTCTGAAACCGGCCCTTCAACAAGAGAGGTGAGTTATGTTGCCCAAAACCAAGGTCCAAACTAGTACGAGCATTATCAGAAACCAGTATGGCGTGATCAACAGAACAATGGATGGGGCCCAAAATAGTAGAATCTTCCACCCTAGTGACTGCCCGGCTACATCCAGCCTCCTTATCAAAACCAGTACCTAGGGAATCAATAGCCCCGAAAGGGCTCTTATCCGTAGTAAGGGTATCAAAACTCTTTCCGATAGTAGCTGCGGCATCCACCACCTCCACCAACTCAACAACCACCTTAGCAAAAAAACACATCAAGGTTAGAGGAACTCATGACCAAATTTATATCTGCTGCTAAAACCATGTTCCAAAATCAAGCGGCTTCAATTCGAGTCTGGATAACCAGATTGTCTATCTGGAAAACCAATTATCATGATGGCAACCCAGTACACTACTGGGTAACCCTAATAAGAATCCGAGGGAGGAGGCCCAGGATGTCACAGTACAAAGTGGAAATGTGATACCAGAACTGAACCAACCTGCATAGCCAGGTAAATCCTCACCTCCTGTTGATGTAGAATGTACCGATAAAAACCCTTACACATCCAAATAACCCATGGAAGGTGGCTTTGTTGAATAAAGTAAAGGAGGTTTTCAAACCCTTTGTGCCTACCTTACCATTCCCAGAGAGATTGAAGAAGAGAAATTTGGACCACCAGTTTTGAAAATTAATGTACATGTTCAAGAAGTAGCACATAAGTATTCCACTTGTAGAGGAACTGATAAAGATTCCCAGTTATGAGAAATTAGTGAAGGAATTAATCTCCACCAAAAGAAAGATAGAGGATCTAGGAACCATGGCACTAACCAAGGAGTGTTCTTTAGTCGTCCAACATTTGATTTCTCCCGAACTCTAGGATCATGGTAGATTCACCATTCCATGCACTATTTGATCATGTGAGTTTGAGAATTCGCTCTATGACATAGGGGCTAGTGTGAACACCATTCCCCTTAGAGTTTTCAAGAAGATAGTGCTAAACAATTTGAAGCCTACCCAAGTAGCCCTTCATATTGTAGAAAAATCCATCAAATATCCAAATGGGCTACAGGAAGACATGTTTGTCAAAGATGGTAGGCTGATCCTTCCCCCATATTTCATCATCCTTGACATGGAGGATGACCAAGAGGAACCTCTCATTTTGGGAAGGCCTTTCTTGGAATATGGGAAGGTACTGATTGATTTTCACCAAGAGGTGGTAATTTTCTAGGTAAGAACCATCACAAGAGTAAGATATTTCTCTTCTCTGGGTTTTGAAACAACAGAATCATGCTATTGGGTGGATAGTTGAAGATTTTAAGGGCATCATCCATACCATTATCACCTACAATGTGCTAATTAAAGAAGGTGTAAAGCAATATCAGAAACCACAACGACGCCTGAATCCCCCCATGAAGGATGTTTTAAAAAAGGGGATATTAAATTTCTAGATGTAGGAATCATTTATCCCATCTATGATAATCAATGGGTTAGTCCCCTAAAACGGGTACCCCAAAAGAGGGGTATCACTGTGATTTCAAAGGATAAGAAAGAACTCATCCCCACACACACTTTCAAAGACTGGAGAGTCAGTGTGGACTACTTGAAGCTGAATGACGCCTTAAGGAAAGATCATTTCCCCTGACCCTTAAGGGATCAGATTCTGGAGAGACAGTCATGGAAAAAACTTTTATTGCTTCCTCGTCAGCTATTCCTGATACCACCAGATATCCATTTCTCTAGAAGATCAGGAGAAGTGGACATTTACTTGTCCCTATGGTATGTTTTCTTACTGAACTATGACTTTTAGCATGTTCAATGCCCCCACCAACTTCCAGTGTTGTATGTTGGCTATCTCCAATGACATGACAGAAGATATCCTAGAGGTATTCATGGATGGATTTTCCATTTATAGAAAATCATTCACCACTTGATTGTGGCACATGGAGTTAGTTCTAGAAAGATGTGAAAACACTAACCTGGTTTTCAACTAGGAAGAGTGTCATTTCATTGTGCATTGTAGCATCATCCTTGGCCACCAAATCTTAGCTAAGGGGATAGAGGTGGACACGACAAAGATAGAAGTCATTTCATGACTTTCTATTCTGACTTCCGTCAGAGCCATCCACAACTTCCAAGGGCATGCCATTTTGTACAGGTAGTTTCTCAGTGACTTCACAAAAATAACCTATCCCCACAAGAATCTTTTGAACAAGGATACCATATTTGTGTTCAATGTTACATGTTAAATTTCTTTTGAGCACCTGAAGCAGTACTTAGTGGATGCTCCAGTGATAATTTCTCCAAACTAAGTGGAACAATTTGAAGGTTTTTGTGAGGCAATAGACTACACAGTAGGCACAGTCTTGGGACAGTGGATTGACTGGATTTTATGACCAATATATTATACCAGTAGGATGCTCAAAGAGGCACAGATGAACTACACCAACATAGAAAAGGAGATGATGGAAGTAGTGTTTTCATTTGACAGGTTCTTTTCTTAATTACTTCTACTTGATGTTATTGTTTATACCAACCATGAAAGACTAAAGTACCTACTAAAGAAGAAAGATGTGAAACCCTGATTGATCTACTAGGTACTCCTTTTACAAGAATTTGATCCAGAGATTTGATACAAGAATTGGAGTGAGAATTTTGTTGTTAATCATCACTCTTATCTGAATTTGCCTTATTTGGAGAAGGAGGAATATCCAGATATTAGGGATGATTTATCTATTGAGCTCCACTTTTCAATCACTTAAAAACCTAGAACATGGTATGGTGATATTGCTATTTTTTTGTTACAGGTTCCATTCACCCTGACAACTCCTTTCAGTAAAGGTAGAGGTTTCATTCAGATATTAAGAGGTACTTCTGGGAAGATCCACTTTTGTTATGATCCCATGGATATGGGATGATCCATTGATGCATTCCAGAAAATGATGTTCATGGAGTCTAGAAATTTTATCATTCCTCACCATTTGGGGGACATCATGGCCCCGAACTTATGATAGCAATGATAAATAAATCTGGTTTTTTCTAGCCCACCATGTATAAAGATACAAGGGAATTTGTTTCCTATTGCGATCGATGCCCTTGAACTAGTAATGTGGGATGTAATGATGAGATACCCTGGCACCCCATCCTAGAGGTCGTGATTTTCGATGTATGGGGCATATATTTCATGGGTCCCTTTCCCCCATCATTCAGGAACACTTACATCCTGGTCTGCGTTGACTATGTCTCTAGGTGGGTGGAAGATGCTGTTACAACTCATGACACAACCAAGGTAGTCATGAGGATTTTAAAGAAATACATTTTTAACAGGTTCAGAGTTCTCTGAGTACTGATCAGCGATAGAGGGACCCACTTAGAAAACACACTGATGAGATGAATACTGTCGAAGTATGGATTAAAGAATCACATGGGAACACCATATCATCCCCAGTCCAGTGGAAAATTGTATCACTCCAACCGTGAGCTCAAGTAGATCCTGAAAAAATGGACAACACTTCGAGGAAAGAGGCGTCCAAGAAGTTAGATGAATATTCATGTTTATATCGGACGACTTTCAAAACACCACTAGAAATGTCCCCATTTCACCTCATATATATAAATTTGTTCCATCTACCAGTAGAATTGGAGCATAATGCATACTGGGTTTTCAAGACCCATAATTTTGATTTGAAGGCATCTGAAGAGAAGCTAATGTTCTAACTGTCGGAACAAGATGAAATCAGATTAGAGACATATAAGAATGCCAAGATATACAAGGAGAGGATGATAAAAATTCATGACCAGATGATTTCATGAAAATCATTCAAACCTGGTGATTAGGTACCCCTCTTTAACTCTAGAATTTTGATTATTCCCTAGGGTGTTGAAGTCACAGTGGTCGGGACTATTCCATGTTATACGCATATTCCATAATGGAGCAGTGGAAATTTCTGTTGAGGATGGTCAACCATTAATGGTGAATAGATTGTTGTCGAAAGCGTTCCATCACATGGAAGACACGGTGGGAATGTTTCCCACCATACAGATCTGGTATGCAAAGGTAAAGAGGTTGAGCCAATAAACTAAAATAAAGGTTCTTTATATGATTTAACCTCACGGATACACGTCGTGTACCACCAATAAACTAGGCATGTACTTATTATTTTTTTTAACTTCTAACTATTATAAGTATATATCATAACAAAGTAATAATCAGGGATGATGCTAGAGTTGATGTTAAGGTCCCTGGAGTTTATCTGTGCCATCACTGGTTCGAATCTCTCCTGACATACATTCGGCACGGGGTTCCACCTTTTAATTTATGTATTTTCTTACACGGAGTGTGTGGTATTTTTCTTATATACGTATATATATTTATTTTCTTATACAAAAACACATGATGTGGATGGGTTGGTTGGACATGGTCATAATCCAACTCTGAAAGACCCGGGTTCGAATCCTGTAAACCACCTCATTTCCATCAGTTTTCATTTCTAATAAACCCACACTATGTACCTTTCAATATATTTCATATTCCATTGTTTTCCTTCTAAAAACTAAAATTATTTTTCACATAAAGTAATTCATGCGGATGAAGTTGGTAGATTGGCAGTGTCTCAACCCCAGATCTAATAGACCCGGGTTCGAACTCGGCTAATCTACCTACTTCATCCCTTTTTGTCTAATTAAAAAACCACATGTCGTCCATTTACATTCTTCCAGTGTAGTATAGGCATGTTTAATTTGACTTCATTTAAATAATAAATAGGCGCAACAGTACAAACATGGCTCCAGTGGTTGAGGGCTTTGGATTGGAATGGTTTATCGCCAGTTCGAACCTCACCCCCTGCACGCAATCAGAGGTTCTACTTATCATTTCCCAATTTTTGCACACACGACGAGTATTTACTGATATATTACATGTATAGGATTAAAATTTAATTATGTATATATATATATGTTTATTATTAATATTAATAATAATATAGTTTAGTGAAATAATTATATATATATATATATTATTCAAAAAAAAAAGTGTGATACACGATGTGTTACCTTTGGTACACATCTTGAACATCGGTTATAAAAGCCACAAACCGTCCACCTTGAACCCATGTCACACAGAACCCTCCCCTCTCCCCATTTCTTCTCTCATACGACACCTGACCTCCCTTTTCCCAAATCCACTAATTTATGGTGTTTTACCTTCTAATTTATACTTCATTATGATCCTCTCTCCACGTACACCCTTCTAGACCATTTATTTCATGTTTTCATAAGCATTTAGGGTCTTTTTTGGATCAGTTGACCGTTCGTCTTTAGCGATACATGGGAAAAAATTGAAGAACACACACCGTGTACTATTGTAAATGGACACATACTTCATGATTCGTGATTTGAAAATACATGGTGTGTATGTTCATTACACACCGTGTACCAGCCCCTATTGTGCCCTGAAACCTTTTTCACACAGCCTCTCACACCATTTTTCCAGTACACAGTGTGTCTATTTGGTACATGTCTTATACACCGTTTCTTTTGGTCATCCTATGTCTAGAACATTACACATCCATTTTCCCTTTTTTCTAGCACATGTTGTGTTGTCCTCTCACACAACGTGTCCTATATTATTAGATCTACATAAATAATGGTTGTGTCTTTAAAAACATGGGACCATGACCACATTGCATGAACACGGCTTGTATGATCAGTACACGCCATATCTTCTTCCCTGTTATTAGATGCTCACTCGTCATGTCTATCCAAAGAACACGGGATGCTAACCCGCTTTCACTACACACCGTGTACATTGGATATACATGCTGTCCACTTTTTTATTTTTTAGTTGTATCACATTTTCTTCTTTTCCTTTTTCTTTTTTTTGGAATTATATCTTTTTTAGGGTATGGTAGATAGAGACCATTCATGGGGGAAGTAGCCCACCTCTGCTACTGAGGGTGAGAGTCCCATATTTTTTCAGATCCTACTCTGGCCCACGACATCACTAGATCTGGTCTCTCCGGTAAACCAATGTCCTCCACTAGAAACACTTCCACCGCCATCCTTTTCTATAGAGGCTGGTCCTAGTACCGCCACACCACCACCATCTAGAACCATGCCTCCGACAACCACCATTAAATCCCCACCAGCTAGCACTCCACCTAAGATCTACTCATTCGTTGTTGGTCCATCATCGATCGCCCTATCCAGCGAACCTTCATCTACTGTAGCCACTCCGCCCCCAGAGCCAGATCTCACTGCTACACCTCCACCTGGGTCGGGACCTGCTGGTGTGCCCTACCATTGCATGGTATTCCCGGTCACCAATTTGGCACATGAAAAGGTCTAGAATTTCTCTCGCAGTATGATCCCATTGATCAACTACTATCTTTACCATAATGTCCCTATGTAACTGGGTATTTGGGTTGAGTTAGAGTATCTTCTCGGGAACACTACATTACTCACGATTTTTCAAGGTCAGCACTCCCATTTTTAGAGATTTATTATTTGATTTTTCTGCTTCCTTTGATTTCGATGGAGTTGAGTACTGGGTGACACCTAGTGATGTGGTACCAGTGGTCATGTTCCAGCTAGGCGACATACCATTTTCCCTTACATTGGCAGAGTTTGTCCGAGGGTGTAGTTTTTATCCTCATCCCATCACCCCACCCCCTGTATCCACCATGACCTAACTCGAGCACTCTGAGTTCATTGCTATGTGGGGGGAGATTTTAGGGTCTGACCATCGCTATACCCCTACCTCCCAGAAGTGTACCCTCATCGATGACATTACCCTTCACTTCACCCACTGGTGCTTTAGCACCATCCTTTTCCCCTTCCATGAGGATATAGGGGTTGTGACCAGTCATGACATGGATCTCCTTACCCGTGTACTTTATCAAGACTATCAAGACCTTACTTACCTTACAACCTCCTATTTCTATGCCATGTTTTCCAGCCGTCAGGGCAACCCAACACTGGGTCATACACCACCCGCCTTTCCCACCACCTTGGGGTTTTTGAGACTTCCCTTCCTCATGAAATGTTAGGTTTCCCATAGTGAATTGAATATCACATGCTTATTCTCAGGGGATTGGTATGGAAGTAGGGGTGCTTATGTCCTTGACCAGGCACCACCCCGACAATCTACTGACTCTACTGCCCCCACCGATGCACCTGTTCCTCCTCCCCCCCCCCCTTCGGATTCCCTACCACACCCTCCATCATCAAACCCCAATTCTTCTAGCCTACCTTCTTCTGTTTCACCTACTACCCCTACCTCTTCACCCTCAGTCGATCTCTCTTTTCCCTCCGCCTAGTCGTGATGGAGCAGCACATGGTTCATCTCGATCGATGTCAGGACCAACTAGATCAGATGTTGGGGCTTCTTCTTCAGTGTCATGGTATTACACTACCCCCACCCCTACCTCTACCTCATTTTTTAGTCCTATTTTTTCTACTCCACATTAATTTAATAAACTAGCTACAGATTCAGTTCTCTTATCCAATACGGGACCAATTGCTGCAACCACTACAGCTAGACCAGGGTGTGATGTCATGCTTCCTATTCCGAGTCAAGTTCTTATGACTCCTACTTCTACCAATTCTCTTCCAGGTGAAGATTCTAAGCCTATAGTTTCCACGGCTCCTAATCCTTCTCTACTGGCTGTTTTTGAACCGGATAATTCCTCTTCTGAGGTGACCCCCTGACTGGATTTTGGACACATTTTTTTCATTATATGTCTATTTCTGATATCTTTTTCCTTAGTATGTTAGGTATACTTGCAGTGTTCTCTCTCCACGGCCATCATAGGTACTATGGTATGCTATGGCTAGCCTTATCTATCACTGATCATTTATCTTCACCTAGACATGAGGGAAGTATTATTTTTCCATTTTTTCCATTTTTTCTTTCTTTCATTTGTTTACTTATTTCCTTACTTATCCTCATTCTGGTCCACTATTTTGTCCCCACATTCCCTTATTCACATTCTAGGGAACTTGGCGGACAACGTGCGATATTAAGAATGGGGGGACTCTCTCGACCACTTTAGTATTTTCCCTTATCATCATTCTAGGAGACATCATTATTGGAAGATATATTTGAAAATATGAAGACATTTAGGTTAATCATATTTCTAAATAATGAATTTGAAAGTAGAATTTTTTTTAAATTTTCATGCTTATTTTTTTTCATAAATGTATTAAAAGGATTACTGATATAGTTTAAATTACAACTTGTGATCCTTGGATAATTAACTCGATTAGACTAATAAATTATATGAAAGTCATGACCTGATTTCATCTTTATTTGTTTTTCCACTCTTGATAGGTATTCTAAACCCTTTTTCATATTATTTCTAATACCCACTTTTATGAGATATTCATAGGATATACATAACAACCAGAATATGCATGTTTATTCGAAACATGAGGTATTTTTGAATTACATTAAAATGATTGAGGCATTAGATTGTTTAAACCCCTTTATCTTGTGACCTACCAAACATCTTATCCATATAAGGCCCCTAGAAACCATGAATAGCCTTTACAGAAAGACATATTACAATTCTATTTCCTTTCCTACCCTAATTCTTTTATCATTTTGCATTATTAATCACTTGAGAATAAATAAATAAATTGGAAACACATTGCATATATTTATGAATTATCATGAAATTAAATATGGGGGATAACCTCTTGATTATTTGTGGCTAAAAGGGTTTCCAACCTCTATTAATGGATATTCTAAAAGTATCCCTTTATTCTATAAAAAATGTTGCATAAAAAGGGAACATAGTCACACTTAATGGTTTGTGAACCAAACCTACCAAACTAAAGGAGATGGCGGTGATGCGATCATTTGATAAAGCATGATGAGAAGGCTTTTTTACATTTAGCTCAACATCGAATATCATGCACTGTTATTTTAGAATTTATCCTTTTTTTCAAGCCTCAGAGTTGTTTTTCACATTTGTACCTACCAACCATTAGACACAGAAAAATATTATCCTTATTAAAAAGTCCTCATCATTTTATTAAATCGATTTTCTGAAGTAGAGAACTAGATTTCTTTCAAACGTAAGGATAGAGTGTATATATCTTTGATTGAGCATGAATTTAATTTAAAATATCTTCAATGTTGAGTATATTATTGATGAGGTAGATCATCAAGTGTATTGATTATTTTTGAAATATTGAAACTTGTGTTTAAAAGAGGATGACAATAGTTAATTGAATTATATATGAGGCATGATTAGAATATCTCTTGAACTAAAACTGTTTTGTAGCTTTTTAGAATTTCATCCAGTGAATTATTATTTACATTTATTATTAACTAAATTCCTTCATTTTAAAATATATACATTCTTAATTAGATTTTTAGATTTCATTGAGAGCAAACAAATGACTAAGTATGGTGTAGTTTGATACACCCGATTTGTGTATAAATTTTCACATACATAATTGAAAATAATTATAGGTTTTCACCAGTTACTTACTAAATAGTTGAAAAATACATTGATTAAAGGTGATCTTGTTCATTTTCAAGATATTTATGGGAAAATACAAAAAAAAGGGGAGAATTGAGAAAATATTACAAACTACACGGTGTGTACTTTTACACACGCTATGTACATTCAAACATAGACATGGATTGAGCAGGACAAGTATGTTCCCAAGTAACTAGAATCTGGTACACGGTGTGTTCACACTATACATGCAATGTATATCTTTCTAGAAGCGGTTGGTGGGTGAAAAATGAGGCAAAAAGCCATGTTTGGTGGTGCTACACACCGTGTATATCTACCTACATGGAGGTATCGTATTCCAAGTCAAAGATGGCATGTTAGGCCACCTAGAAGAGAAGAAAACAAGGACAAAAGCACGTTGAAAAGAGTACATGAAGTGTATTTTTCCCACATGCAGTGTAGTTTTATTATCAATAAATTGAGGCGTTGGTCTCTGGTACAAGAAGAGAGAAGAGTTCATGAGAAAGGGTTTAATTTCCAAAGGAATGATTCTCTACTGCCATTCTACTACTTCACCATTCTACCATTCTACCGAAGAGTCACTCCCTGATTGTTGTTACAAGCAATGATCAAATTAGGTATTGAGGGTTTAATGTTTGTATTTACATCTATGTGTAACTAAATACCCAGTGTGTTAGGGTTGTGGGTGATGTAAGAGTTGTAATATAAATAAGGTGATATTAATGTTCTTGTACTTTTAACTTCTTATTACTTATCTTAAATCACTTCATCTTATCACTAAAAATTTAAAACAAGACCAAGGGAATAATTTTTAAGGATTCAAAAAAAGAATAAAAACGAATATTTTCATGATCATTGTATGTATTTGTTGACTCAAAAATAGACTAATCCCAATAAAGAACTTTTAAACACTAACTACATGACCAAGGAGTTAGTTTCTTTAGCTCTAAGTATATGTTTACCAGACCAAGTAAACATTGTTATAAATTGAACCCAGAGTTTTGTCTTATCATAAACAACAAAACCACATAAGCAATTTTATTTAATAAACATTTTCTTATGAATCCACAAACCCAATTCATTTCCCTTTTTATTTTAATCAAAAACAATTATCCCGTATTTTCTTCTATTCATTTAGTAATTTATTAAAGAAACTTAAAACAAATTATTATTTTTATCCAAACATCCAAAATCGACTCTAAATTCAGCAAACTTCACTAAGAAAAAAAATACAAACTATGTTCGTAAAAGTCAAAAATAACTTATTTTTTTATGTTTATCGACCCCTTAATGGTATTATACTCGTAAGGTTAAAAATAATTTGGGACACCGATAACATACCTTCTGTGAAACGACTCCCCAATAATAGAGTCATGAAGTCATCCCATATCATGCCTTGATAATAATTGGCCTATGTAACAACATCCTACCAATGCATGGATGAATACAAAATCATGTTTATAGAAATATTGACTCTCTCCTCTTATGAAATTTCTAGATGGTCAAATATAGATAGGATAGACTCTAGCCAAGACTTAGTAGCCTATGGACCACCATTCCTAAAAATGTAAGAGGATTATCCTTCTGGAACTCATGATTCAGATCACCATCATAGATTCAACTCAAAGAGAACCATGAATGCACTTCATCAGACAAAAGAAGCTATCATGAACATGGGAATCAGTTCCTGGATCTCATTCGACATGTGGTGACTCATGTGGCACTCATGGAGGTAAGACTAGTAGCTCAGGGGACACCATGTCTGGGACTTGTTTTTTGCCAACTTTTTGGTGTACGATCTGAGGATATTCTGGGGGTGTAGTTCTAAAATAACCAAGAACACGCCTCAAAAAAAGAATAAAAGAAAAAAAGATAAAATCACTAGTTGAAGCTGAATGTAGGGAACCTCTCTATCCAAGGAACACTACTGAAACTAATCTCTTAGATGGCTAGGTATTTGTTGGTTCTCATGTATAAGTTCTATTTAACATTACATTTATCTTCTAGGTTTACATAATTACCTTTCATAAACATGACAAGGTGGGATAAGTATGTGCAACCATTTAATTTTATATTTTAGGAGTCACATTATAATGGATAACCATTTTAGATGAATCAGTTACCATACACATATCATTAGAAATGGTACCCATTTATTTAGAGCATAATTCCTCAACTCAGAAAATTACTAATCCCCACCCATGAGGTCCCATACACCTAATGAATTGAGATAGGAAATAACTCAATCACTAATAAATGTAATAAAATTACATGAAAACTATCAGAGCATCAAAAAACAATAACAATAATTTCAAGCAAGGAAAAGTAGTGAAATGCACCTATATGGCATGGTAATATGCATGACATGTGATTTCTAGGTGCCTATAATGATGCATGTAGAAATTATCATTACCCTCATAACATCGGGCTAGGGATGAAAACAAAATCCTTAATCAGAGTAATATTAAACAACACAACAGAACATGTGTGTTACCAAATAGTTAAATAATATCAACTGTAATAAGAAAAAATGAACAACAATTTCATTTTTAGTAACATGGCTTTTACCTCGAACATAGGATCTCGACACCCGAGAGCAGATTATGACCATGTCACAATAATTCTTAACCTCCAATATAATGTTTCCTAATAGTAAGGAAATAAAATAAAATACCCTTTCTAATACTAAGTGATGTCTCGAAACCTGATGTCCCTTATTTTTTTCCTGATCAAGGTGGGCCACAGGGACTCAAGTGCATATCACTAAACGATAGAGGCTGCCGACCATCAGTGGGGCCAAGGGTGTGTCTATGGGGAGACAATTCCCACATTACCAAAGTTTAGCATAGTGGGTGATAATAAACATAGGTAAATAGTGATTGAAATTTATTGTAGCACCCTATGATTTCATAGTAAGTTATTTTATTTTAAGTAATTCAATATCTTGTGCTACACGTGACACTGAGTCCGGGCGCTCCAAAACATACCAAACTAGCCATTCAAGAAGCGGTTATGAATAAAATTAACTAAATTTTGAATTATATATACTCCATATAATTTTATAATCGATATTATGTTTTTTGTAGATATAATATAAGTATAAAATAATTTTTTTTCATATAGAACAAGTAGTTTTAAAAAAAATTAATTTTACCACTTTTTAATGGCAACCCCATTTTAAAAACGAAATTTGAAAATTTTATATATATTTAATTTAATGAAATTAAATTACACATTATAATCGGGAGATAAAAAATTTATTTTGGATAATTTTTTGGTACTTTTCTGATAACATTCATATTTTGATGCATACTGAAAAATAATAAATTTTAATAGAAAACAACTTTTTAAGTCGAAATAATTTATACTGTTAAATTATTAATTTTAATGGTTTGAAAGTATAGTTATATTATATTTCTATCATTTAATACAATTTATGTCATTATAAGTAATTTCACATTTAAATTTTACAGAAACACATGTCATTATTTTAATAGTTTTTAATTTTAAAAATATGCTTTTTGGTTATAAAAATGGTAATTAATTTTAAATTAATCAATTAAAATTATTTTTTTGTGAATTTGGTAAAATAGAATTCATTTTTGAATTTTTAATATCAAAATTATATTAGAGTAATCCTTTGGTATTTTTTTGAAAGCATTCAATTTTTTATGAATAGTTAAAAACACTTCATTATAGTTTAAACCCGACTTTTTATGTCAATAATTATTTATCTTATTTAAATTTACTTAAATAAAAAATAGATATATAATACCTATATAATTTCAATGTAATTTATTGGTGACATTTTATGAAAAAATAGATGTATAAAATTTTATTAAACTTTTTACCGTCTTTTACCCCCTTCTTGGAGCATTTGAAAATTTACATAAAACATAATTTTAAACCTCTTGTGAATTGAATATCAAAAATCTGAGGAACACAATTAATATCAGTAAGTAAAATGTTGTTCAATAAGATGAAAATAATTTTTTGTGTATAGTAACTTTGGACTTTTATTTTCCATGGTTAAAAATAAATAGGGTAATTATAGGTAAAAATTATATTATAATTACCCTAAAACATTTCTTAATTCTATTGGATAAGTGTAATTAGATCAAAATAAACCTTATGAATAAAATATGATCCTTTCGGTACACATGGATTAGATTAAGGCATTTATTATTATTTTATTTAAAGAAGAGTTAAAAGATTTAAATTCAATGTTTATTAACTAAACCATTTTTAATATAGGATTATATAGATGATAAATTCCATAATAAATATTCATTATAAATATACAAATATTTCCTACATAATGGTTTTTTATTTATAATTTTTATAGATTAAATAATAATATTTATTTATGACACAATGAAGATGCAGTAATTACCTTCTTAATAAAATATTAAAATAGTTGATATTATAAATATTAAAATAAATAGAATATAAATTTTTTTGATGCTTTATAAACATTGTATAGGGAAATATATAATGTTGGGGTGGATTATATAAATTTATATCTAAGTGACAATTTTGTTATGACTATCATAAAAACAAAATACTAAATAGTGTCAAAATTTACATAAATTAGTTTTTAAAATTTATACTATATTATTGGTTGTTATAATATTACTAATAATATAAGTCTTGAAAAAAGAGATTAAATAATATTATATATTTTATTAATGAAACACTTGAGTTTCTCTTGGATGTTTAGAGTCTGTTTATTTACCATATAGTGTAAGAATTCAAGAAGTCTCGGTAAAAGTTAAACAATTTAACTACAAGTTAAATATAAAAGATAAGGTTAAAATGGTAACCTAAACTTGTATAAAACCTATTGGTTGAGAGTCAATTGACACATCACCACCTTATCTTCGAAATAAATTATTTTTGAGACATTAGAAACCAAAATTTATTATATTATAAAATAATATATGAATCCTTTCCTAAAGTGACCCTCATCTATCTTATAAAAGGGTACTTCCCCTTCTCTTAATTTTACACCTCCAAAACCATTTTTATTGGCCAATCCCTAACCAAATATCTTCCCAAAATCTGTCAGATTAACCTATAAGCCTAAAATTTATCATAAATAGAAGCTATAGAGCCCTTTTGATCAACTCAAAAGGAAACCCCTAAAGAATAGGTAATAAATTCACCACCCTCTTTCAAATTCTTCTATTCTTCCACTTCCTATTTCATTTTTGTTTCCATACCAAAATAAAAATTATAGTACCTTATAAATAATTTTATGACATTATAAATATGGTACAACCATTTTCATTATTCTATCCATCCTATAAAAGAAAAAGTCACCATACATGCGTACGTACGGGTTACCGTCTCCAAGTCGTGGTGTAGTTTGTTATTCAAACAATTAATTATTTGTACGGGTATAATAATGAGTATAAATGATGTAGATAATAAATATAAAAAGTTAATTATTCTTTATATATGATATACCATCCAATTTCATATGATTTCACCATTAATAAAATGATATTATCGCTTGTTTGTACGTATATCTTACAGTCTCCACAAACGCAATGAGATTAATTCCCCATCATAATAATTCAAGAATGAATTTCAATTAGGATTAAAAATAATTTTTAAGAACTTAATATCATTCTATATATGAATCAAATACATCCTATACATAACAAACATTACAAAAAAAACATAACATATAAAGGAAAATGAATCAGTTAACAACCCAAACAATGATACTAATGAAGTATCATTGACAAATCAATATTAAAAGATCATATATGATATAATATTTATGTATTTGGTTCTTGTACAATTTAATAACAATGGTTTCACCATTATACAGGATTTTAGCATATCCTATACTAAGGAAAAGTACATAGTATGGGGTTTTCACCTCACTTTTATTTCCTTGAGATTCATGTTATATTTACCACTATTAAATTTTGTTTGGTGTATGTAATGCCCATGGTTATATTTTCTACATAATATACATTAATATATGGGTATTTACATCATCACTGGATGATCTTTATTTCATGGGGTGTATATTTCATAAGTTACCAAATCGATAAGGAATTCCAAATTATAATTTCTACGCTTTTGGTTTTACGCAAATTTCATTGATTACATTACTCCATGATTGTGTGTGAAATCTATATTTATTTACAGGAATATGTGTGAATGTTCTCTGAATGATTTAAAATAAATATCCAATCATATTTATATTATTTATATTTGTCACCCATTATTATTTCACTGATTTATCCTTAACCTAAGGATATTTTCTTTATAAATGAATTCATCTCAACGTACATTCCATTGAGAATTATTTGTTGTTATATGCCAATTCACTATTATTTGGTGTATATAATTTACTCTTACATAGTATATCATCAATCCATTTTTTCTCATGATATTATAAATTTTTTATTACCTCAATTATTTGTATTCAAGTATCTCTCATTGGGTTAGGAACTCTAACTAAAATACCATTTAAAATATTTTTAATATTTATTCTTCTTAATCATTATCATTAATGTATATGTTTTAAAAATAGTTTTAAGGTTTTATTTATATGGTCATTAATGTTTTATAATTGAAATTAATTTTAAATGTTTCAATTTTTTATGGTACACTTTAATTCAAAAATATTTTTTAAACAGCTTATTGATAAATAATTATACTTTTAAACGTTTTCAAGAAAAAGGGGATATTTCTCTCAAATAGATTTAATGACTATTTTCATTAATGTCAATATAATTCAATGTAGATTATTCATTATGGAGTTTGATTTATTATAATACCTTCGTACATATTATATTTAATGATTTTTGTTTCACTGTGGATGTGCAATTTTTATGCCATTCATGGTTTGTGGTTAAAATATTGACATTTAATATGCTTGTTTTAATATGATTGTTTTGATTATGTTTCAACCTTTTCATATGAGGAATGAATTGGAATTAGTATGTTATGGGTAGAGCCTTCTATATCTCTTCGATGCATAAGTAGGTCACATGAGACAAACTAGTGTATTGCCACAAGGCCTTGACAAAATCTTATTTGTAGTCTTGGCACGTGGCCTTGACTATGTGGTTATGAAGTCTACCATAATGCATTCCATCATTATGAAATTGGCCATTGATATTACATGTGATTATTCTACTAGTATAATATCCATGTGAATAAGTAAATGGATTTTTTATTTATCTTTTCCATATTATGCTGATGAATATGTTTAAAAGGCAAGTGATCTAGTTTTATACATTGCCTTAAATGTTTATTCTTATTTATGACAGTTTATGCTATATTGTTATCCTTACAGAGCATCTTAGCTCATAAATTTCTTATGTTTTATTTTTCCCAGGATGTAAAGAAGTATATTATGATTAACCTATAGGAATAAGATAAGGGATATAAGAGTTATAAAAGGGGACACACTGTTGTTTTTTTATTCTATGATGTAACATAAACCACATGTATGTTTCTAGTACTTACAAAGCTACTACACCGATCTGCCTTTTGTGACATGATTCCTTGTACAATGACAATGTTATGTAATAATGTACTAATTCTAGGTAACTGGTTCGGGGATTTATAGTTGGTATCATAGGAAGTATAGTACAAACCTTGGAATCTACATTTAGATAAAAATCTTATTTGGAAACACTACACTAAGGTAGACCATGAGGATTTGTATAGAAGAACATACAAAAATATTGGTAATATAAATATTTTGTGGGTTTTCCAAGAAATAAATCCATGTCTGGATATGATCAGGTAGTAGCGGCTCTGGAATTTATGTACCTATGTGTGAAAACTCTGACAACTAGTTTTGGGTTTGACCTAGGGTATCCTGGTACATGACAATGGGCCTTGCTGGACTCTTGGTTATGACACTCTTGGGGGTATGCTTAGGATAATTCACATTTTCTTTACAAATCGATTTTACGTATTTTAATATAAGACGAGAATAAATAACCTTGGTTAATCCTAAGGTTTTTTATACTGAAAGTAAGGTGTTTTGATAATCTCTAAATGATGTTATGACCCTAACTATGCTTTCTTTGGTTAGTCAATGGGTAGATTTCAAGGAAGTCCTTGTATTATTAAACATGATTTACAAGGTGGGCATGATGGTGCAAATGATCAATGAAATGGAAGGTTGATAGGTGTAAATGATATCGTGTTCATACCAAATCAGTCTTCCAAAAATATGATCAACAACATATATAATATCCAACTCCTAGACTCATCAATGAAGAGAAAGGTGGTGAATGATAAGAGCTCTATTAGTGGATACCATAGATTAAAAAAACATCAATTTCCATCGCACAAGAACTATGGAAGGAGACACCTAGTAAAGTGTCTCAATGGAACAAAGAAATTCATTATGTGTTGGAAAGAAGGACATGAAGTAAATAATTGTCAAGGAAAAATGATGAGTACTATGAAGGAAAATAAAAATGATCCCAATAATCCATTTACTATCATTTTCTGTAAATGTAGGGGACTTGGGCATTACCTGAGTGAATTCCCTATTATATATGAACATCTTGGTCACGGAAGAACCTATGTGGAAATAAATGGATGGAAAAATGAATAAAATTATTAGTTCTCATTGTTGATTATATTACTTTGGAATACTATTTCTCTTGTATGTGTAACCCTACAGTTATTTATGTGAAAACACAATTTGAGGAAAAAATATCTTTTCTACTATTGATATAGTTATAAATAATAATTTGGATTTATTTGATCTATGAATTCGAGGAAAATATATGTTATTAATTTTTTGGTTAAAAATGTGAGGTATGAGATTGCATTGGTGGTGAAATTATGTTATGGTTACCTTGAGGAATTTACCTTATTTTTGGAATGTTATAAAATATAGTTTTTGGAAAAGGAAAACACATTGATCATGTGACAACCCATCGCGTCAAACAAATTTGTGGGAATCTAACCCACAACCAAGGTGTGATTGGGATTTATTACCTTCCATTGGACTATGTGAAGTCCGTGGTTAGTGTGACTAATTATTTTTAGTTAAATTATTTTATTGATCAATGATATGTTGATTTTGGATCTTATGTATAATAAAATGGATATCCTTAGTATAGTAAAATGATTTGGTGACTATGTGTTAAATTTACTTTTGGTAGATGTTCGCTTTGTTAGGAACACTATATGACTAAGGAAAATATAATACTATGGGATTTCAATTGAGGAGTAATGATAGATTTTAATCAATGTTTTTATTGTGGATTTACAGATATTTTAGTTACTTATGGAAATGATTAACCTATCAAAAAGAATATGTGTTTTTGTTAATTACTTTTAGGTATGTGACATTAAGAGTAATCGATGTTATTTGGGGATACAATTTATCATGGAAGAATATGTAATATAATTCTTCTATGTATTGGGTTTCAATATTATTTTGGATTATATTGAACGATTTTATGGAAAACTGTTTATTGAGTGGTATTTATTGAACGTTTCGTATTGTTGGTTTAATTTTAGAAATTAAGAATAATATTTGTTTCTCAAAAGAATTATTATTTTGGAGATCATATTTTCTTTTACTAACCATTTTGGGTTTGTTTAATCTCTAAAGACAAGTTAAATATATAGTTTATCCTTTGTGTATCATGTGATTCTCTTGAAGTTGATTATAGTGCTTCAGGTGTGACTAAGTCATTTTGAATACTCATCATTTGAAAAAAAAGATGAGTTAGTTATAAAAATACATTAAAGGATCAAACTCTACTTAAAAATTATGTATATCTATTTATGTTCTTAGTCAATCACATAAATAAATTCCTCAACAATATGAAATATAACATAAAACAAAAAACATTGTCTGTTTAAATTTCCTACAAGGAAACTAATGACCTTTTATCCTATCAAATTTTTTTGGTTTTCTTATTGTTAACTTTCTCTAGATCAGTTTTTCAATCACTCTCCATCTGAACTTGAACCTTAGTTTATCTTCTATATCGATGTTTTCTTACATGGAATCCTAGTATGGGTTATCTCGGGTGACCTTTGTACTTCTCTTTCTTTCATTTAAAGTGCTAATTGTATTGACTATTTTTCCAATGTGGGACTTTAAATGAAGATCCCAAACCCAATTTTCAAATTACGAGGATGTAATTTCTGAAAGGGGTGAAAAACGTTACAACCCAAGATTTTATAGTAAGTTATTTTTTTAATGTAATTCAATAGCTTGCCCTACATGAATCACCGAGTACGATCAGACCAAGACATAAAAAACATGTCATTAAAAAAGAGATTATCAATAGTATTAACTGAATTTTTAATTTTATATACTCTATACAATTTTATAATCCATATTATTTGTTTCATACACATAATAAAAGAAAAAATACATTTTTTCAGATAAAAGATGTATTTTTCAAAAAATGTTGTTTTACCACATTTTAATGGAAAACCCTTTTTAAAAATAATATTTGAAACATTTATATATATTAAATTTAAATAAATTAAATTGTTTTTTATAATCTAGACATAAAAATTTATTTTGGATAAATTTTTGGTACTTTTGTGATAACTTTAATATTTTGATGAAAACTGAAAAATACACAATATTAAATGAAAACAACTTTGTTAATCAAAATATTATATATTTTTAAATTATATTTTTGAATGGTTAATATGTATAATTAGATTATATTTTTATCATTTAATACAATTTAGGTCATTATAAGTAATTTCACATTTAAATTTGACATAAACATTTGTAATCTTTTGATAGTTTTTAACTTTTTAAAAACTCGCTTTTCCGTTTTAAAAATGGGAATTAATTTTAAATTAGTTAATGTAACTTCTATGTTTTCAATTTTGGTAAAATAAAATTCATTTTTCAATTCATAATATCAAAATTATCTTAGGGTACATTTTTGTTATTTTTTTGAAAACATTCAATTTTTTATGAATATCGGAAAACATTATGTTATAGTTTGAAGCCGACTTTTTTTTAAAAAAAATACTTTATTTTATTTAAATTTATTTTATGTCAAAATATATTTGTAATTACATTATATATCCAATGTAAATCATTGTAGTCATTTCATAAACAAATCTAATTTAAAAAATTTTATTGAACTTTTTACCGTCTTCTACCAATCTTCTAGGAGCATTTTCAAATTTGGATAAAAAATAATTTTACCGCATCAGTGAATTTAATTTCAAAAATATGAGATACATGGTTAATATAGTTAAATAAACGTGGTTCAATTGGATGAAAATAATTATTTTGAATAGTATCTTTTTGACTTTTATTTACCACAGTTAAAAGTAAATAGGGTAATTAAAGGTAAATATTATATTTAATTACCCTAACACATGTCCTAATTCTATTAGATAAGTTTAATTGGATTAAAAGAAAACTTATGAAGAAAATATTATTCTTTAGGTCTACTTGGATTAGATTAGTAAATTTATTATTATTTTATTTAAAGAAGAGTTAAAAGTGCGAAATTCAATATTTATTTAGTAAACCGTTTTTAATATAGGGTTAAACATAAGATAAATTCGATTATAGATAATAATTAGAAAGAAAAAATTATTTTATACATATTGGTATTTTATTTTTAATTTTTAGATATTAAATAATTAAATTTATTTATGACACAAAGATAATGCAGTAATTCCCTTATTAATAAAATATTAAAATAGTTTATATAATAAATAATAAAATAAATAAATTTTAAAATTTTTTATTCATTCCACGAATTTTATAAGTTAATAGAACATGTTATGGGTGATTATATAATTTTTTTTCTAAGTGATAAGGTTGTTATGACTTTCACAGAAACAAAATACCAAATAGCGTAAAAATTGAAATAAATTTGTTTTTAAAACAAATACAATATTATTGGTTGATGTAATATTCCTTAAAATATAGGGATCGTAAAAGGGATTAAATAATATTTTGTATTTCATTAATGAACCACTAGAGGTAATTTTCGATGTTTATAGTTTTTTAATAACAATTTAGTGTAAGAATACAAGAAGACACGATAAAAGATAAACGATTTAACTCAGAGTTAAATATAAAATATAAGGTTAAAATGGTAACCTAAATTGTCTAAAACCAATTGGTCTAGAGTATTGAGACCCATACCCACCTTATTTTATAAATTAATTCTTTTGGAGCCATTATAAACCGAATGTTATTTTATTATAAAATAAGATTTTAATCTTATCTTAAAGTGACCCTCACAACTCCTATAAAAGGGTCTTACCCTTATCTTCATTTAACTCCTATAAAGCCATTTGGATCTGCCAAACCCCACCCAAATATCTTCCCAACATCCCTAAATTTATCCTAGAGGCCTTACTTTGATCATAAATCCAACCTATGGAGCCCTTTTGATCAACTCTAAAGAAAACACATGAAGGAGAGTTAGTAATTTTACCACTCTCTTTCAAGTTCTTATCTTCTTCCACTTCCTCTTTATTTTTTTGTTTCCATACCAAAATAATAAATATAGTAACTTATACATACAATTATATTATTTTAATTATGTTACAACCATTTGTTTTATTCTCTCCATCATATAAATGAAAAAGTCACCATACATGTGTATGTACGGCTTACCATTTCGACGTCATGGTATAGTTTGTTATTCAAACACTTCATTATTTTGATGTTTATAGTAATGAGTATAACTGATTTAAATAATAAATATAACATGTTAGTGATTCTGTATATATGATATAACATCTTATTACATACAATTTCACCATCAATATAATGATATTATCGCGCGTGAATAAGTACAACCTACCATCTCCACGAACGTGATGAGATTCATTCCCAATCGTAATCATTCATGAATAATTTTAATTTTATGAATAAAAATAATATTTAATATCCTCTTATAATTATAAATATTAATCAAATATAGTCTATACATAAAAAACATGACTCACATAACAAAACATAAATAGGATAACAAATCATTTAATAACCAAACCAATGATACTACCGAAATATCCTTAATAAACCAATATTAGAAGATCATATATGATATAATATTTATGTATTTGGTTCTTTTATAATTTAATAACAATTATTTCACCATTAAATAGGATTTTAACCTATCCTATACTGAGGAAAATTACAAGGTATGGGGTTTCCATCTCACTTTTATTTCCATGAGATTCATTCTATATTTTCCACTATTACATTTTGTGTGGTGTATGTACATCCCATGATTATATTTTTTATGTAATATAATTTAAATTTTGGGTATCTAAATCATCATTGGGCGATCCTTCTTTCTTATGGTGTATGTTTCGTATGTTACCAAATCATTAAGGGAATTTCTATTTTCAATTTCCACTCAATCGGTTTTATGCAAATATCATTGATTCTTTTACTCCATGGTTATGTATGAAATAACTATTTATTTACTTATGTTGTAATTTCAACTCCCAATTGTGTAGATATACTATTGATACACATAATCAATCTATTTATAAATTTCCAAGTCATCGATATAAACATGATAACAGTAATTTTAAATCAAATTCTATCCATTGATTTAAACATCCAAGTAATTGGTGTTTTTTTACAAGAATATTTGTGAATGTCCTGTGATTGATTTAAACGGAATATAAAACCATATTTAGTGTATTTATATTTTTCACATAATAATTTTTCATTGATTTATACATAACCTAAGGATAGAGTCTTAATAAAAGAATTCATCTCAACTTACATTCCATTGAGACTTCTTTGCTATTATGCGCCAATTCACTTATATTTTGTGTATATACAATACTTTGACATAGTTTATAAGGAATACATTTATTCTCATTATATTAGAATTTTTTATTACCTAAATTATTTGTATTCAATATTCACTCATTTTGTTTGAAATCTAATTAAAATATCATTTTAACTGTTTATAAAATTTATTCTTCTAAATAATTATCATTAATGTCAATGTATTGAAAATGTTTTTAAGTTATTATTTATATGGACATTAATGTTTTAAAATTGAAATTCCTTTTAAATTTCTCAATGTGGTATGGGACACTTTTATTTCATATTCTATTTTAAAACAGTTTTAGATAAATAGTGAAACTTTTTAATGTTTTAATGAAAAAGGAGATATTTCTTTCAAATAGTTTTAATGACTATTTTTGTCAATTTAAATATCATTAAGTGTATTTTATTTTTAATTTTGGTAGTTTTATTATAGTACAATCATCTATATTGTATTGAAGATGTTATGTTGGACTTTGGATGTGTTATTTTATGCCATTCATAGTTTGTGGTTAAAATATTGACATTTAGTATGCTAGTTTTTTATTAATGTTTATATTATGTTTCATCATTTTCAAATGAAGAAATAATTGGACTTACCAACTGGAGGGTGGAGCCCAGTATAGCTCCTCGGTGCATCGATAGGTCTCATGATACAAAATGGTGTCTTTTCATAAGGCCTTGACAAAATCTTTTTTGTAGTTTTGGAACAAGGCCTTGACTATGTGGTTATGATGTATGGAATTATGCATTCCATCATTATGAAATTGGTTATTGACATTACATGTGATTATTCGACTAGTAGAATATCCATATGAATAAGTAAATGGCATTATTTGATTTATCTATATAATATTATCCTGAATATTATGTTTAAAAGTCTTGTGTAATAGACTTCTAAATAGCCTTAAATGGTTATTATTATTTATTATAGTTTCTACTATATAGTTATCCTTACTGAGAATTTGAGCTGAACTATTTCTTATGTTTTATTATTCCTAGGATGCAAAGAAGTATATTATTATTAACCTGATGGAATAATATAAGGGATATAAGAGTGTTCAAAGGGGACATAATATTTTTTTTAATGTTGTAATGTAAAACATATGTATGAATCTAGTACTTCCAATGCTACTAAACAGATCGGTCTTTCGGGAAATGATTCTTTTTATCATTCCAATGTTATATAATAATGCTCCAATTCTAGGTAACAGGGGTCAGGGCATTAAATTTGGTATCATAGGAAGTTTAGTACAAATCTTGGATGCTAGATTTAGAAAAAAAAACTATGATTTGGAAACACTACCCCATGATAGACATTGAGGATTAGTATAGAAGAATATCAAAAAAAAATTGGTCATGTAAATATTATGTGGATTATCCATGCAATACATCCTTGTCTATATATAAGAAGATTGAGATGGTTCTGGAACAGATGTACCTAGGAGTGAAAATTTCGACAAGGAGTTCCGAGATTGAACTGGGGTATCCTTGTACACGAAAATGGGCCTTGCGACACTCTTGCATATGACACTCCCGGGGGATATTATTATGTTAAATCACATTTTCTTTAAAAACTGATTTGAAGGATTTTAATATCAGATGAGAATAAATAACCTTGATTAATCCTAAGGTTTTTTAGATTGAAAATAAGTTGTTATAATATTATCTAAATGTTATTATGACTCACACTATGCTTTCATGTGTTAGTAAATGGTTGGATTCCAAGGAAGTCATTGTAACATTGACAATGGTATACGAGGTGGGACCGGTGGTGGAAATGATCAAACAAATGGAATGTTGATAGGAGTAAAAGATATCATGTTCATGTGGAATCTGTTCTCCAAAAATATGAACAACACCATATATATTAACCAAGTCCTAGAGTCAGAAATGAAGACAAAGGTTGGGAATGATAAGAGATACAGTAGTGGAAACCATGTAGAAAAGAAAGCTCAATTTCCATCATGCAGGAAATTTGGAAAGAGACACCAGGGAAAGTGTCTCAATGTAACAAATAAATGCTTTATTTGTGGGAAATATGGACATAAAGTAAAGAATTGCTGAGGAAAAATGAAGATAACTATAGAAGAAAATAAAATTGATCCCAAAAATTCATTTATTGTAATTTTCCATAAATGTAGGGGACCTAAATTTTACCTGAGTGAATGAAATATTCTATATGCCAACCTATTGGTCATGGAAGAACCTATGTGGAAATAAATGGATGGAAAAATTTTAAATGAAATGGTGCTCTTTGTTGATAGGATTACTTTGTAAGACTTTTCTCTTGTATGTGTAACCCTGTAGTTTGTTATGTAAAAATGCAATTTTAAAAAAAATTATCATTTCTAATACTGATATATTTATAAATAACCATTTGGGATTACAAAATCCTTGAATTTGAGGCAATTACAGGTTATTAAATTTATTGATAAAAATTCAATGTATGAGATAACATTTATGGTGAAATTATATTTTGGTTATTTTGATGAATTTATATCATTTTGGGAATTTTATAAAAAATATTTTTTGAAAAAGGACGACACCCAGAATATGTGACAACCCGTCTCATCTGACAAAGATGTTGCAATCGAACCCCCAACCACAGTGCGATTGGGATTTATCATCTACCACTAGACTATGTGAAGTCCCTGGTAAGCGTGAATAATTCATTTTTAGATAAATGATTATATTGATCAATAATAATTCGATTTTAGATCTTATGTCATATCAAATGGATATCCTTAGTTAAGGAAAAATATATGGTGATTAAGTGATAAATTCAATTTTGGACGATTTTCACTCTGTTGGGAACACTATATGCCTATAGAAAATTGGATACTTTGGGATATCACTTGAGTCGTAATGGTGGATTTTTATCTATGTTTTTATTATTGATTTATAGACTTTTGGGTTATTTAGGGAAATGATTAACATATATTATATAATATTTTATTAGGTTAATTACTTTTAATTGTGTGACTTTAAGAGTAATTTATGTTATTTGGAGATATAATTTCACGCCGAAGACTACATAATAAAATTCTTCTCAGTTTCCTGTTTCAAAATTAGTTTGGATTACATTGAAAGAAATTTAAGGACAATTGTTTATTTAATTATATTGGTTGATCTTTGGTTATTATTAGTTTAATTTTTGAAATTAAGATTAGTATTTATTTCGCAAAAGGATTATCCTTTTGGGGATTATCTGATCTTATACTAACAATTTTTGATTTGGTTAATGTCTAAAGACATGTAAATATATTGTTTATCCTTTTTTGGATAATTTGATTCTCTAGATGTTTATGCTAATCCTTCTGGTGTGACTAAGTCATCTAGAATACTCATCGTATGAAAAAAAAGATGAATTAGAGGTAAAAAATTATTAAAGGATGAAACTGTACTTAAAAGTAAGTATATCTATTTATGTTCTTAGTCGTTCTCATAAATAAATTCCTCAACATTATTAAATGGATCATAAAACAAAAAACATTGTCCATTTACTATGCCTACTAGGAAACTAATGACCATTTATCCCATCACATGTTATTTATTTTCTTGTTGTTTAATTTCTCTTGATCATGTTTTCTATCACTGTTCATTAGAACATAACACTTAGTTTATCTTCCATATCCATGTTTTCCTACATGGAATCCTACTATGGGTTATCTCAGGTGATCTTTGTACTTCTCTTTTTTCTATTAAAGTGATTATTATATTGACTCTTTTTTTGATGTGGGACTTTCAATGAAGTTACCAAGCCCAATTTTAAAATTTTGAGGACGTAATTTCCAATATTGGAGAATAATGTAACACCATAATATTTCATTGTAAATTATTTTCTTTAATGTAATTCAATAGCTTGCGCTACCTGAAACTCTAAGTATGAGTGCACCATGACTTACCAAACTAGCTGTTCAAAAAGATTTTAGGAATAGTATGAACTGTATTTTTAATTTTATATACTCGATATAATTTTATAATCCATATTATTTGTTTCTTAGACATAATATCAGAACAAATTCATTTTTTAAGACAAAATAAGTATTTTAAAAAAATGTAATTTTACATCCATTCAATAAGAAACCCTTTTTAAAACCAATATTCGACACTTTTATATATCTTCAATTTAATGAAATTATATTCTTCTTTATAATCTAGAAATAAAAATTTATTTTTTATAAATTTTTGGAACCTCTTTAATAACTTTCATATTTTGATGAATACACAAAAATAATAAATTTTAATTGAAATTAATTTTTTTAATCGAAATAATTTATAGCCTTAAATTATACATTTGAATGGTTAGAAATTATAATTATATTATATTTTTATCATTTAATAAAATTTAGGTAATTATATGTAATTTCACATTTAAATTTAACGGAAACACATGTCAATCTTTTGAAATTTTTACTTTTTAAAACCCAGCTTTTCAGTTTTGAAAATGGGAATTAATATTAAATTAAATAATTAGACTTCTATATTTTTAATATGGTAAAATTGAACTTATTTTTCAATTTATAATATCAAAATTATCTTACGGTAAATATTTCGTATTTTTATGAAAGCATTTAATTTTTTTTAGAAATAGTTAAAAACATTGCATTACAGTTTGAAGCTGACTTTTTATTTAAATAATTATTTATTTTATTTAAATTTATTTTGTAAAAATAGATATATAATACCAATATAAGTTCAATTTAATTCATTGGAGTCATTTTATAATAAAATTAGATGTATAAAATTTTATTGAACTTTTTACTATCTTTTACCCACCTTCTAGAAGAATTTGCCAATTTGCATAAAACATAATTTTACCGCTTCAGTGAATTGAATTTCAAAAATTTGAGAGACACGGTTAATATCAATAAATAAAATTTGGTTCAATAAGATGAAAATAATTTTTTTTTAATATTTACTTTTGACATTTATTTACCACAGTTAAAATTAAATAGGGTAATTAATGGTAAAAGTGATAGTATAATTAGCCTAAAACATATTCTAATTATATTGGATAAGTTTAATTAGACCAAATAAAACCTTATGAATTAAATTATATCATTTAGTTCCACTTGGATTAGAATAATACATTTATTATTATTTTATTTAAAGAGGTGTTGGAAGTGTTAAATTCAATTTTTATTAACTAAACTATTTAAATATAGGGATATACATAAGATAAATCCGACTATAATTATTCATTTGAATTATAGAATTATTTAATACATAATGGTATTTTATTTAATATTTTTAGAGATTAAATAATTAAATTTATTTATGACACAATGATGATGTAGTAATGACCTTCTTAATAATATATTAAAATATTTTATATTTTTAATATTAAAATAAATATAATTTAAACGTTTTTTTCTTTACAAAAATTTTATAAGTTAATAGAACATGTTAGGGTTGATTATATTAATTTTTTTTTGAAGTGATAAGGTTGTTATGACTTTCACAGAAGCAAAATACCAAATAGTGTCAAAACTGACATAAATTAGTTTTTAAAACAAGTACTATATTTTTGGTTGATGTAATATTCAAAAAAAATTATATATAAGACAAAGGTCTTAAATAATATTATATATGTAATCAATGAACCACTTGGGGTTATCTTGGAAGTTTATAGTTAGATTGTTAACCATATAGTGTATGAATACCAGAAGGCGTGATAAAAGTTAAATTATTAAACTAATAGTTAAATCTAAAAGATAAGATTAAAATGGTAACCTAAACATGTATAAAACCTATTGGATGAGATTATTTCAACACATACCCCCATATCTTAGAAATAAATAATTTTGGAGCCATCATGAACCGAAATGAATTTTATTATAAAATAATATTTCATGTTTTTCTTAAAGTGACCCTCACCTCTTCTATAAAATGGTACTTCCTCTTCTCTTAATTTCATATATTAAAAGCCATTTGTCTTGGACAAACCCTGCCCAAATATCTTTCCAACATACCTCATGTTAACCGAGAGGCCATAAATTTATCATAAATACAACCTATGGAGCCATTTTGATCAACTCAAAAGAAAACACCCGAAGAAGAGGTAGTAATTTCACCACCGTCTTTCAAGTTCTTTTCATCTTCCACTTTTTCTTTATTTTTTGTTTCCATAATAAAATAATAAATATAGTACTGTCTAAATAATTTTATGTTATTATAAATATGGTACAACCATATTTTCTATTCTATCCATCCTATAAATTATAAAGTCACTATACGTGTGTACGTACGGCTTACCGTCTCCATGTCATGGTGTAGTTTCTTATTCAAACACTTCATTATTTGGATAGGTATAATGATGAGTATAACATATGTAAATAAAAAATATAACATGTTAATTATTATGTATATATGATATAACATCCAATTACATAAGATTTTCCCATCAATATAATGATATTATTGCTCGAGCGTACATAAGGCTTAACGTCTCCACGATCGTGATGAGATTCATTCCCCATCATTATCATTCAAGAATAATTTTAATTTAATGATTAAAATTATTGTTCAAGATTATAATATCATTATATATATGAATTAAATACAGCCTATACATAACAAACATGAGTTACATAACAAAACATATAAATGAAGACAAATCAGTTATCCACCAAAACAATGATACTACTGAAATATCATTAACAAAGCAATATTAGAAGATTGTAAGTTATATAATATTTATGTATTTGGATATTTTATAATTTAATAACAATTATTTGACCATTATATAAGAGGTCAACCTACCATATACTATGGAAAGGTACATGGTAAGGGGTTTTCATCTCACTTTTATTTCCATGAAATTGATGCAATATTTGTCACTATTACATTTTTGGTGGTGTATGTACATCCCATGATTATATTTTTTACATAATATAAGTTAATTTAAGATTATTTACATCATCATTGGATGATCCTTATTTTATGGGGTTTATGTTTCGTAATTTACCAAATCAGTAAGGGAATTTCAAATTTCAATTTCCACTCATTTAGTTTTATGAAAACTTCATTGATTACATTACTCCAAGATTATGTGTGAAAAAACTATTTATATACTTTTGTAGTAATTTTCACTCCCCTTTGTGTGGATATACTTTTTATACACATAATCACTCAATTTAAAAATTCTCAGGTCATCAATATAAACATGATAGGAGTAATTTTAACTCAAACTCTATTGATTGAGTTAAAAATCCAAGTCATTGGTTTTGGTTTTACAAGAATATGGGTGAATGTACCATGATTGATTTAAACTAAATTTCCAATCATATTTAGTGTATTTATAATTAACACACTTAATTATGTTATTGACTTTTCCTTAACATAAGGATACTCTCTTTATAAAGGAATTCATCTCAATATACTCTCCATTGAGACTTCTTGGTTGTTATGCGCCAATTCACTTATATTTGTTGTATATACATTATTTTGACATACTATATCTTGAATCACATTGTTCTCATGATATTATAATGTTTTTATTATCTCAATTATTTTTATTCAAGCATCTCTCATTTTTTTAGGAACTCTAACTAAAATATCATTTTAAATGTTTCAAAATTTTATTCTTTTAAATATTCTTCATTAATGTCCATGTTTTAAAAATGGTATTAGGGTTTTATTTATATATAAATTTATGTTTTAAAATTGAAATTCGTTTTAAATGTTTCCATGTGGTGTGGGAAACTTTGATTTAAAAATATATTTTAAAATTCTTCTTGATAAATAGTGCGACTTTTCAAATTTTTTTAAGAAAAAGGGGATATTTCTCTCAAATTGTTTTAATAACTATTTTCATCTATGTAAATATCCTTCAGTGTATTTTATTATTTATTGAGGATGATTTATTATATTAAAATCATCCGAATTGTATTGAATAAGTTATGCTTGACTGTGGGTGTTCTATTTTTATTCCATTCATGGTTTGTGGTTAAAATATTGACATTTTGAATGCTAGTTTTAATACAAATGATTAGATTATAAGGCCCCAGTCTTAAACCTTACTTAATCTTGAGTTATTACAAGATTACACATTGAGGATCTTTTCGGGTTTAGAGTTTTAGAGAGTTAGATCATAAAACTTGCATTACATTCCACATATAAACAAAGTGGTTACATAAAGATAGTATTCTTCATTCCCATCAATGGAAAACACATTTGAAATAAAACATGGATTATTTCTTGACACTTCCTTGACACTATCATCATATCATGTACCTTTCCCTTGACCTGTGAAAAACATTTCAAAAAAACTTGGGATGAGCATAAAAAGCTCAGTATGGGTTATAAAAACATGGAAAGGAAACATGAGTTCATATATACATAAGAATGAATTCATACTTTACCCATAAAACATAGTCACTTTAACACACCTCATAAAATCATGAATAAAACATAGAAATCATAAGACATAAAGGTAACTTGAGGCATTCATAACATTCTTACGTAGGGAGTAACCCTCTTGGTTACGTTTGGAATACCCATCACAGTATATTCCCTAAAATCTCTGAGGAGAAACCTTAACGTTTCACTCCTTCGCGTTACCCAATGCATTGGAGAGCTATAACGGGATCACCTGCCCTTAGTTTATCATGGAACCACCCGTCTTCATAATAATCCCCAAGAACCATAACATAATCATATCACATAAAACATGCATAAAGGAAACATAAAATTTCCACATTTCAATCATGAGATATCAATACAATAAATTTATATAAATACATTATGAAAACCATTTTCAATACCAAAATAACAGAAAAGTAAAACATGGTATTTATTTTTCTTTTTAAAAAAAGGTATGGCTTGTAGAGGAAGCCGAAACTCAAATAATGGTCACGACGGCGGAGAAGTCGTTGTCGCCGCATACGTACGACAAAAACATTACTTTTTGTCGTTTAGTAAACGCTTCATATAAAAAAGATTCCTTTTGAATAAACGTAAAAGTCAAAGGGGTTTATACACCGTATAAAAGAAAGTTGTGTATAAAATAAAATATGCCTCAACAAAAGGAGATTGAGACGAAGTCCCATACCTCATATCCGACTTGACCCGACCGTTCTTTAATCTCTTAATAATAAACTTGAGTTAATCTCTACTTGCTTATGAATCTTTTTCAGGTTCATTATTCCTTTTATACCATGTTATGAACATTATGTTATCAGTTAAGTTAATAATGTTCATTTTGTCGGTATTTGGTTCTTAAGTCAAAAATAGACTTCTTACACTTACATGTTGTTAATTTGGTCAAAGGTTCATTATATCTAGAATGGTATTCATGATTTAGATATCATATATGTCATATATATCCAGTACATACATGCATTTATAATGTTACATAATCATTTAGAGGTAAGAAATGAAATGCACCGTTCATGGAGACGGTAAGCCGTACGTACGCATGAACGCTACTTCCATTTCTATTTCATATTTTCTGGAATGGAATCATAAATATATAAGAGTATATTATAATTCCAGTATAATAACATATATAATATCATTAACTTTATCCTTTACACATCCCACATATGGTATTAACGAATCAAATCACTTTTAGGGGGCGGTAGTCTGCACTTCCTAAAATGAAGATATCGTGTTTTACCCATAATAGAAACCATAAAGGTATTCCCAAAATAAAAAAACAGAAGCTTAAGGAAAACATAAACATATTATATATCATATATAAAAATAGTGACATCATAATGGCCACCTTTGAAGGTGTTAAATGAGTGTTGAACAATCATCGTTTCGGGAGGCAGAATTTCGCCATCCACAGAAACCGTATGTTCTTTAACCATTTGATGTAGTTGTGTGAGAGTGTAGCTCAAATAAATCTTATAACAACATCCTAGTATATTGATGATACTGGTGTTGTTACAAAAGAAGTAAATAAAGAGAGTTTAGGGGGTTGGAGAAGCAAAATAAAACAAATGAACATGAGAGAATGAATTACCTTTAAAAGTGTAACTCCTTTTGAGTTGAGCCTAAAGGCTTTCTTTGAAATGATTCTGCCCAAAGGGAATCCTCTAGGATGAGGATAGGGATGTGGAGAGAGCAAATGGGCAGAAGTTGGCCGAGCCAAATGTTGGAACCACTTTGTGTATAGGTTTGTATTTGTTGTCAATAGTTGTCAATGGAATATCAAAATGAAGGAGATCATGAAGTACTCCGATGAAGTAGAGGAGTGGTGATTCAGACGATTGTTGTACTGATCAGAAGTTCAAAGAACATGTGTCAAAGGTGATACATTGTTTACAACAATGCAGAATGTGAGGTATAATCCATCCAAGGATGATCAAAGAAGAATGAGGTTTTTGGATGAAGTCCATGCAATTACTCATGATTGCATGAGAACCATGCTAGAGACTTCCTGACGGATTGAATCACATGCTTTGCATGAAGTTGATCTTGACAGTTGATGAAGAATACAATGTGCCAATGAGTTGACTTCTGAGATGGCCATGCAGAGATTGCAATTATGAGATGGCCATGCACATCACATTGTATCAGAAGATAATGGTACTAAAGTTGTTCCTTCAAAGAATACATATCACAATAGTGGAGTTTGTGATAAAATCCAAAGAGTTGCTGAAGGATACAGATCACCAAGAAGAAGTGCTGTTGAGGTGATCGTGCTTGTTGACAAAGCAAACAAACGACATACAAATTTGTTGATAAAGGAGATTCCATGGTGACATGTCGAGTTCAAGAGTTGTGGTCAACGATCTATGTTTTATTCATGAACTTCGACAGAGGAATGGATGATCTGGAGGCGGTACAAAAAGAGCAGATACAAGGTGGCGCTGTTTCCCAGTGTTTGCCAAATTTTTGGGCCTCAAAATCGGAAAATGAAGACATGGATTGTCTGCAAAAGGAGGTTCGCACAAAAAGGAAGTGGTGCGCGAAATATAAGAGGCTTGCGCGAAATACTTGAGTTGGGCGCGCAAAATTAGCGGGTTGCGCGAAATTATATTTCGCGCAAAAGATGTTTCAAGGCCGAAAGCTTGAAAATCGGTAAAGGCATGGGGCGCGCGAAATTTTGGAGGAGTGCGCGAAAAATTGAAGTGGCGCGCGAAATAGAGGATGAAGTATTTCGCGCAAAAGATGTTTCGAGGTCCGAAGCTCGAAAAATGGCAAAGGAATGAGGTGCGCGAAATTATGGAGCAGTGCGCGGAAAATGGTTGTGCGCGGAAGATTTGTATTTCGCGATCAAAGCGGATTACGCGCTCAAGGATGGTTTTTCGCGCAGGGTCGATTTTGCCTATAAATATGAAGTGACCCTCCTCCATTCAATAGAGTTCAAGACATAGAAAATACCCGAGCTCTGGTGCGCGAAATTGAAGTTAGAAAGGGTGCTGCGCGTAAACTTAAAGTTTGCGCGTAAAGTCAGCTGTTGCGCGAAAAGCTAAGGCTGCGCAGAAAGTTGGTGTTGGTGCGTAAAAGGAAGGTTGCGCGAAAAGTGGATATCGCGCAAAAGCAGTGAATTGCGCGCAAGGCAGTTTCCAGGCTGCGCGTAATATTTGGAGGTTGCGCGAAAAAGGAATTTCGCGCAAACCATATAAATTGCGCGCAAGACACCGTAAGGGTTGCGCGTAAAAATTGAGGTTGCCCGGTACATCCGGTGCAAAGTGAGATTCTTCTGCGGGTGAAAGTTGAACTTCAACAGAGCATCTACATACAGAGGAAGATGCATTCCTTCATGAAAATGAATAGACCTACAGGTCTATAAACTGTGACTGAATCCCTTCCAAGAGCAGTGAGCTTAGGAAGAGGAAGAAGGTGATCCTCTCCACCGGCAGTGAGCCAGGGGGAGTCAACGGGAGTGACCCGAGGGACGCAGTGAGCTATCCCTAAACAATTGTAAAGGCAGTGAGCCTGGGACAGAGTGTCTGTACCCGAACATTTGTATCCGCAGCTAGTGAAGCATAGTGGATTTGGGTACGATCGGCAACCTGTCGGCGTATACTCCTTGGACGTAGCCCTTAGTGGTGAACCAAGTAAAAATAGCTGTGTCATCTGTCTCTGCATGTGAATGTTTAATTGCTGATCATATCCATCATACAGGTTTAAGTAGTTCCTACCAACGTGGGAACAAGATCCACAACTAAAAGAAGAAAAAGTTGCCACCCTGATTCACCCCTCCCCTCTCAGGGTGTCCCGGGGTCCTACAAGTGGTATCAGAGCCAGGTTCACGTATGTTGGATATTATCCAGTAATTCTATTGAGAAGAGGATTTGAGTTTCTTTCCTAGAGTCAACAATGAAGAGCAGTCTTGATAATGACGCAGTCACTTCTGAGCAGAAATCTTTATCCACCAAGACTTTGACAAATAGGAAAAAGAAAGAGAAGAAGATGATGAAGAAGTCCCCCACTTCCAAAGAAGATGCAGTGTCTTGTTCTCCATGCCATTCCAATAATGAAGAAACATTAGGCATGGAAAGTATCAAGAAGATGGCTCAGAACTCATCCAGAGGAAAGGATGATACCCCTAGTTCAAGCTTTCAGGAAAAACTCAGAACATATCTGCATGATATTCCAGAAGAAAGGGTTGCTATTATTTGTAGCCTATTCCAATCTATGCAGGTTGAGATAAATCGATTAGAATGGGAAGCTGACAATATGGAAGAGGGGTTGGAAAGAAAAGTTATGGAAAACATGAAGCTCACCAAACAGGTGAAAGTCTTTGAAGAAAACGAGGCAGTCAATAAGACTCTAAAAGAAAGGGTCCATGCACTTGAAGTTGAGCTAAAGAAGAGCAATGAAGTTAAGAATTTTTGTCTGGAAGAAACTTCCATTAAATTCAGGGAACTTGACTCTTTGTTACAAAACAAAGTTAAGATGCATGAAGATGAGGTTGAAAGGTTGAAGAAGACTTGTGAAGAGAAGATGATCACGATTGAAGATCAGAAGATCATCCTCAATATTGTGGGTCAAAAATTGGAAGCTCAGTTGACCAAGATTGAGAACACACATATTGAGACTTCACAAAAGAATGAAATGAGTGATGCTTGCACTCAATGTTCGTTGGAGGAGTCTAAAGCTGAAATGCCTCCAACATGTGATAAGAAGATTATGACCACTCTTGATTATCCACATCAAGAATCAGTTGCTGCTGGTACTCAATGCTCACTGGAGGATTCTATAGTCAAAATACCTCCAACATGTGATAAGAAGATCATGACTTCACTCTTTGATCTATCACAAGCAACTGAGAAAGTGAAGGTACCATCCAAACCATCTTGTACTCATATTTCTAAATACACTCCTACAATCAGTGCAGGTGGGAAGAAAAGTTCTAAACAAGTATGGATGAGGAAAGGTGAGAAGAAGAAACCTACCACCATGGCTAGGGTGGATGGGAAGAAAAAGGAGGAAGTGGGTTCCTCAAATAGAGGACAAAAGATTAAGCAGATGACCCAACAACTTAATACAGAAGACACAAAGAAGAAAAGATTTGTGGGTCAATGTTGGTGCTGCAACAGATTTGGGCACTGTGCATTGGATTGTCTTTATAATCCCTTACATGGAAAAGCACAGAGAATGCCTCTATCAAAGAGAAGGAAGCCAGAGAAAAAGAAGCAACATCAGCAGGTCCAGAAGCATCTGTTTACTGCAAACAGATTTGGAATTCTTGATAACATCTGTGATGTATGCAACGACAGCTGTCACAATGCAGACACATGTCCATATCAACATGCTTTCACTGTTGAAAAGAAAAGAAGACCTCTGATGCCGTCAAAGAATGAAGCAGGTACCTTGGGGAGAAATCAGAAGAATGTTGTGAACACACATTTCCCCAAGAAGATCTCAAGTAGGGAAGCTGAGAAGACCCAGTATTTTAGATCCATGCAATTTAAGGGTCATTCATCCAAACGAAACACTAAGTGGGATGAAACTCAGAAGAACCCATGTGGAAGACCCAAACCAGCTGCAAAAGTTCCCAATGACATGTTGGTCATCTGGCCAGAAGATTTGAATAGAATGAGGAAACTTGAAGCTGAAAAGGCCAAGGCTGGTGACAAAGGAAAAGGGAAACTTTCACATGATGAAGGCACAATGCAGGAGAGATTGAAAACAAAGAGAAATGCACGTGTCAAAGAAGTTCTGTGTGAGAGATGCAATAAATCTGGTCATATTGCAAAAGGTTGCCTAACCTTAATACCAGAGAAAGAAGCAGTCATTAAGAGGAGTAAGAAGTTATCTTACATGTTAGATGCTAAGCAGTACAATTCCTCACACAAAGTAGAAGAGAATGTGAAGAGATCCATGCCACACCAACTTATGTTAGAACATATGTTCAGAGGAGCAGGCATGAAGACTGGAGTGAACAGAGGAACTTGGTTGAGAAAAGAACCTCAACCAATAAAATCTTTGTGATGAAGAAAGAAGGATCCACCTTATTCCCGTAATCATTTGTGTATTGTATTTGTGCTAACAATGCAGGGAATTGAAGGTGAAGCACACTCTCAGGGGGAGAACCTGATAAGTAGTGAATGCTGTCAACTCTTGATAGCGAAGCTGAAGAAGTTTCCATCCTTAGTGGATTCTTCAGTTGATATTCAAGGATTATGATGATGAAGGATCACTCTTGATGAAGATGATGAGGAGTGTTTCCCTTGAGGGGGAGAAAAATGAAGAAGCTTCCATAATCACTGTTTCAATCAATATCAACTCCAGCTGGACTCAAAAGCAGTAACTCTGTGAATTTCTTGAAGAACACGCCAATGGAGAAGGTATGCCATTTCTCAATCTCTATCCCTTGGTTACTCAGATCAATGATTATTCTACAAATGGGGAGCAACTGAATTGATCAGTGACATAAAGAGAATGGAAGTGCCCCAAGGTCACTTATCCTGTCGATTGCACTTGAATGTTTTTGATCTATTTGCTGAAGTGAGTGCAGGAGTTTCAGGTTGATTATTATCTATCATAGTTGATCTTCCTCTACCTGAAATAAAAGTGGTAAACCCTTGAAGACAAGATACATGAGTTCTCATCTCATGTTGGTATCATGATCTGTGAATAATGGACAACATTGTTGACTTAATCAAATCCTCTTGTTTTCTACATCGAGCATTGCTCAAGTAGACTTAGAGTGAAATGATTAATGAAACTTTGCTTAAGTAAGGATTGATACCCTCCCTACCATGCGCTTTGTATTTCTTGTCAATAAGGGGGAGAGAAAGTGAAATGCAGAAGATTCTCATTTTGACATTGACGGATTCATTTCAGAAGATGTTTAAGGTATTGACAACAAAATACAAAGGGGGAGATTGTTGGAACCACTTTGTGTATAGGTTTGTATTTGTTGTCAATAGTTGTCAATGGAATATCAAAATGAAGGAGATCATGAAGTACTCCGATGAAGTAGAGGAGTGGTGATTCAGACGATTGTTGTACTGATCAGAAGTTCAAAGAACATGTGTCAAAGGTGATACATTGTTTACAACAATGCAGAATGTGAGGTATAATCCATCCAAGGATGATCAAAGAAGAATGAGGTTTTTGGATGAAGTCCATGCAATTACTCATGATTGCATGAGAACCATGCTAGAGACTTCCTGACGGATTGAATCACATGCTTTGCATGAAGTTGATCTTGACAGTTGATGAAGAAGACAATGTGCCAATGAGTTGACTTCTGAGATGGCCATGCAGAGATTGCAATTATGAGATGGCCATGCACATCACATTGTATCAGAAGATAATGGTACTAAAGTTGTTCCTTCAAAGAATACATATCACAATAGTGGAGTTTGTGATAAAATCCAAAGAGTTGCTGAAGGATACAGATCACCAAGAAGAAGTGCTGTTGAGGTGATCGTGCTTGTTGACAAAGCAAACAAACGACATACAAATTTGTTGATAAAGGAGATTCCATGGTGACATGTCGAGTTCAAGAGTTGTGGTCAACGATCTATGTTTTATTCATGAACTTCGACAGAGGAATGGATGATCTGGAGGCGGTACAAAAAGAGCAGATACAAGGTGGCGCTGTTTCCCAGTGTTTGCCAAATTTTTGGGCCTCAAAATCGGAAAATGAAGACATGGATTGTCTGCAAAAGGAGGTTCGCACAAAAAGGAAGTGGTGCGCGAAATATAAGAGGCTTGCGCGAAATACTTGAGTTGGGCGCGCAAAATTAGCGGGTTGCGCGAAATTATATTTCGCGCAAAAGATGTTTCAAGGCCGAAAGCTTGAAAATCGGTAAAGGCATGGGGCGCGCGAAATTTTGGAGGAGTGCGCGAAAAATTGAAGTGGCGCGCGAAATAGAGGATGAAGTATTTCGCGCAAAAGATGTTTCGAGGTCCGAAGCTCGAAAAATGGCAAAGGAATGAGGTGCGCGAAATTATGGAGCAGTGCGCGGAAAATGGTTGTGCGCGGAAGATTTGTATTTCGCGATCAAAGCGGATTACGCGCTCAAGGATGGTTTTTCGCGCAGGGTCGATTTTGCCTATAAATATGAAGTGACCCTCCTCCATTCAATAGAGTTCAAGACATAGAAAATACCCGAGCTCTGGTGCGCGAAATTGAAGTTAGAAAGGGTGCTGCGCGTAAACTTAAAGTTTGCGCGTAAAGTCAGCTGTTGCGCGAAAAGCTAAGGCTGCGCAGAAAGTTGGTGTTGGTGCGTAAAAGGAAGGTTGCGCGAAAAGTGGATATCGCGCAAAAGCAGTGAATTGCGCGCAAGGCAGTTTCCAGGCTGCGCGTAATATTTGGAGGTTGCGCGAAAAAGGAATTTCGCGCAAACCATATAAATTGCGCGCAAGACACCGTAAGGGTTGCGCGTAAAAATTGAGGTTGCCCGGTACATCCGGTGCAAAGTGAGATTCATCTGCGGGTGAAAGTTGAACTTCAACAGAGCATCTACATACAGAGGAAGATGCATTCCTTCATGAAAATGAATAGACCTACAGGTCTATAAACTGTGACTGAATCCCTTCCAAGAGCAGTGAGCTTAGGAAGAGGAAGAAGGTGATCCTCTCCACCGGCAGTGAGCCAGGGGGAGTCAACGGGAGTGACCCGAGGGACGCAGTGAGCTATCCCTAAACAATTGTAAAGGCAGTGAGCCTGGGACAGAGTGTCTGTACCCGAACATTTGTATCCGCAGCTAGTGAAGCATAGTGGATTTGGGTACGATCGGCAACCTGTCGGCGTATACTCCTTGGACGTAGCCCTTAGTGGTGAACCAAGTAAAAATAGCTGTGTCATCTGTCTCTGCATGTGAATGTTTAATTGCTGATCATATCCATCATACAGGTTTAAGTACTTCCTACCAACGTGGGAACAAGATCCACAACTAAAAGAAGAAAAAGTTGCCACCCTGATTCACCCCTCCCCTCTCAGGGTGTCCCGGGGTCCTACACCAAAGGCTTGAAGAGTGTGTGAAATGAGGTAGAGGTGGGGGCCTTTTATAAGAGGAGAGGAGGGGCACTTTTGGAAAGTAAAGAAATATTACATTATTTGAAAATGTGTTTCGGTTTTAAAAGGTCCCACATTGATAGAATTAGTGGATAAGGTGATAAGGGTTCGAAATCCACTCATCCAATTGGTTTTGGACATGTGTAGTTCATAGATTTTACATTATCTTTCTATTTTATTTAAATCGTCAAATAACGATGTCATCGCTGCATCATTATTATATCATAAATAATTAAATTTATTTAATGTCTAAAAATTATAAAAAAATACTATGATATAGGAAATCTTTTTATATTTCCAATGAATATTTATAATCAAAATTTGGACTTGTATAACCCCACTTAAAAATTGTTTTCGTAAAACATATTATGTTTGTGTCATTTTCACTTTAACATTAAATAAAAAGTAATTTATGTCATTTCCCAACAAAAGTGGATCCATGGGGTCCCCAAGTTGACCCATGGCATATAATGGTCGGCCCTGACACAGCCAATGAGGTTGGTACATGTGTCTAGGTCATTTCATTTTATTAATGTATTATTTATACCTTAAACTACCCTAATTACCACTAATCGTGATTAAGAACTTAATAAGTTACTATTCGCCAAAAAATTATTGTAATCTCATTGAACCACATTTTACATCTTAATGACAACCATGTATGTCGGATTTTCAAAATTCAATACACATTAGTGGTAAACTTTCATTTAACTGAAAAATCAGTTTGCTTGTTTACCACTAGTGGTTTCACTATTCATCAAAAATTGAAGTTTTTCAGAAAATTACCAAAAATTCACCCTAAGCTATATTTGATATTCCGAATTCAAAAATGAAGTCTATTTTATAAAATTCAAATCTTATAAGTCACATTAATTAATTTAATAATTAATTCCCGCTGCCAGAGCAAATAGAGTGTTTTTACAAAACAATAAGTATCAAAAGATTGACACCAGTTTAAGTCTAATTTCAAAGTGAAATTGATTCCAATGACCATCATTGGATAAAATGGTAAAAATATATTCTAATTTCACTTCAAAACCAATTAAAAACATAATATAATCATATAAATAAATTAGATTAAAAAACAGTTTTGATGTAAAATGCAGTATTTTTCACTATTCATTAAAAAATGAACATTGTCAGAAAAATACCAAAAACTCACACAAGGTAAATTTTGATGTCCCAATCATAAAGAATAAGTTTATTTTGACAAACATAGTTTATAAAATTGTCAAAATATATATTCAAAAATGGTTTGCCATCAAAAGGCAGTAAAACAATCTTTTAAGAATATTAGTGTATTCCATGCATAAGATTGTATTTATTTTCATTTTAAGCCTCTATAACACTATATTAATCATTAATAGAAATAGATAAAAATATCTATCATTCATTACATACTTGGGATGTTACATCCTTCCCCCTTTAGAAAATTGTGTCCCCGTAATTTATTTACTTATCGAATAAATGGGGGTACTTATCCCTCATTGCATTTTCAGATTCCCATGTTGCCTCTTCAATCATGTGGTTTTTCCACAAAACCTTTACCTGATGAATCACCTTATTCCGTAACACTTGCTCCCTGTGGTCAAGAATCTGGACTGGTTGTTCCTCATAAGATAGGTTCTCTTCCAGTTGAACTACCTCTGGGCTCAAAACATGAGATGGATCTGGCATATACTTTCTCAACATCGAAACGTGAAAAACATTGTGTACCTGAGATAAACTCGGAGGTAAAGCCACTCGGTATGCAACTGATCCAACTCTTTCCAGAATTTCGTATGGTCCAATGAACCTTGGACTCAACTTTCCTTTCTTACCAAATCTCATCACACTTTTCCAAGGAGAAACCTTGAGAAAAACATGATCACCTACCTCGAAAGATAGATCCTTCCTCCGGTTATCCGCATAGCTCTTCTGCCTGCTCTGAGCTGTTCTCATGTGTTTCTGAATCAGCTGAAATTTTTATGCCATCTCTTCTACCAATTCTGGTCCCATCAACTTCCTTTCACCCACTTCATCCCAGAAATCTGGAGTTCGACACCGCTTCCCATATAATGCCTGAAATGGTGCCATCTGTATACTGGAATGAAAACTGTTATTATATGAAAACTCAACCAAAGAAAGATGTTGGTCCCAACTTCCCTGATAATCCATGGAACAAGCTCGTAGCATATTCTCCAATGTCTGAATTGTTCGTTCTGACTGCCCATCTGATTGAGGATGAAAAGCTGTACTAAAATTTAATTCAGTACCCAACGACTTCTGAAGGCCTTTCCAAAAGTTAGAAGTAAACCTGGGATCACGATCTGATAAAATGGAGAGTGGAACTCCATGTAACCTGACTATCTCTTTAAGATACAAACGAGAAAGTTGATCAAAAGAGAAAGTATCTCGTATAGCAAGGAAATGAGCAGATTTGGTCAAGCGATCAACAATAACCCAGATTGCATTATTACCTCGAGATGTCTTCGGCAATCCAACAACAAAGTCCATGGATATATTCTCTCATTTCCACTCTGGCACTGGTAAAGGCTGAAGCATCCCTTTCGGTAACTGCAGCTCTGCTTTAACCTGCTGACAAGTCAAACACTTCACAGTAAAATCAGCAATATCTCTTTTCATTCCATCCCACGAGTAATACTCCCGCAGATCTCTATACATATTAGTACTGCCCGGATGAACTGAAAACGGAGAACTATGAGCTTCACATAACAGCCCTCTCTTCAACTGTGAATCACAAGGCACACACAATCTCTTCCCAACACAATCACTATCAATGTTGAATTCAGGCAACTTACCTTTCTGAACCAGCTCTACCTTTTTCTGCAACTCACTGTCTTGCTTCTGTGCTTGCTTGATTCTATCTGATAGAGATGGTCTCACTGATACCTGAAACAAAACAGAAGGTCTTCCTGCACCAACAACTTCTATGCCAAAGTTCATCAAATCGTTAACCAAAGGATCACGTTCCAAACGCAACATTGTTAATGAAGCATTACTTTTTCGACTCAAAGCATCAGCCACTTTATTTGCTTTTCCCGGATGGTAATGAATTATACAATCATAATCCTTGATTAATTCCATACATCTCCTTTTTCTCATGTTTAACTCTTTCTGAGTGAATATATACTTTAAACTTTTTTGATCGGTATATATTTCACACTTTACTCCATACAAATGATGCCTCCAAATTTTTAAAGCAAAAACAACAGCAGCTAGTTCCAAATCATGTGTAGGGTAATTTACCTCATGAGTTTTCAACTGTCGTGAAGCATAAGCAATTACCTGATCATTCTGCATTAGGACGCAACCAAGTCCTTTCAATGAAGCATCACTGTATATAACAAACTCACCATTCCTGGAAGGTAGTGCCAAAACTGGAGCATTCACCAATCCTCTTTTCAATTCCTGAAAACAATCATCACATTCTTTTGTCCAGATAAACTTAACACCCTTACGAGTTAGCTTAGTCATTGGACTAGATAACCGTGAAAAATTTCTAACAAACCTTCAGTAATAGCCCGCCAAACCAAGGAAGCTACGAATCTCGGTTACATTTGTGGGTCTTGGCCATTCTTCCACAACTTTTGTTTTTGCAGGATCAACAGTTATTCCATCTTTAGAAACAATGTGACCAAGGAAAGAAATTTGTTGCAACCAAAACTCACACTTGCTGAATTTCCCATACAGTTTCTTTTCTTTTAAGGTTTGCAAGATAACCCTTAAATGTCTTTCATGCTCCTCTTTACTTTTAGAAAACACCAAAATATCATCAATAGACACAACCAACATTTTTCACCGGATTCAACTGAGCCATCACTACAACAAACTGTTTAGTTCTAATTCTGACCATCATTGGTTGCTGATTCGGAAAGTCATTCTACTTTGTATGCCTTCCCTGAAAATCTTCTCTATTTCCTTTATGAAAAACCATTCTTAACACAGAAATAACTTAGGAGAAGCAACATGGTAATCCGTAAATGCTATATCATTTCAATCATATTATAATTTAACACTTTTCTAATTCCTAAAGTTGTCTAAACTGTCCTCTGATACCAACTATAAGGCCCCAGCCTTAAACCTTACTTAATCTTGAGTTATTACAAGATTACACATTGAGGATCTTTTCGGGTTTAGAGTTTTAGAGAATTAGATCATAAAACTTGCATTACATTCCACATATAAACAAAGTGGTTACATAAAGATAGTATTCTTCATTCCCATCAATGGAAAACACATTTGAAATAAAACATGGATTATTTCTTGACACTTCCTTGACACTATCATCATATCATGTACCTTTCCCTTGACCTATGAAAAACATTTCAAAAAAACTTGGGATGAGCATAAAAAGATCAGTATGGGTTATAAAAACATGGAAAGGAAACATGAATTCATATATACATAAGAATGAATTCATACTTTACCCATAAAACATAGGCACTTTAACACACCTCATAAAATCATGAATAAATCATAGAAATCATAAAACATAAAGGTAACTTGAGGCATTCATAACATTCTTACGTAGGTAGTAACCCTCTTGGTTACGTTTGGAAAACCCATCACAGTATATTCCCTAAAATCTCTTCGGAGAAACCTTAACGTTTCACCCCTTCGCGTTACCCAATGCATTGGAGAGCTATAACGGGATCACCTGCCCTTAGTTTATCATGGAACCACCCGTCTTCATAATAATCCCCAATAACCATAACATAATCATATCACATAAAACATGCATAAAGGAAACATAAAATTTCCACATTTCAATCACGAGATATCAATACAACACATTTATATAAAAACATTATGAAAACCATTTTCAATACCAAAATAACAGAAAAGTAAAACATGGTATCTATTTTTCTTTTAAAAAAAGGTATGGCTTGTAGAGGAAGCTGAAACTCAAATAACGGTCACGACGGCGGAGAAGTCGTTGTCGCCGCATACGTACGACAAAAACATTCCTTTTTGTCGTTTAGTAAACGCTTCGTATAAAAAAGATTCCTTTTGAATAAACGTAAAAGTCAAAGGGATTTATACACCGTATAAAAGAAAGTTGTGTATAAAATAAAATATGCCTCAACGAAAGGAGATTGAGACGAAGTCCCATACCTCGTATCCGACTTGACCCGACCGTTCTTTAATCTCCTTAATAATAAACTTGAGTTAATATCTACTTTAAAATTAATCTTTTTCAGGTTCATTATTCCTTTTATACCATGTTATGAACATCATGTAATCAGTTAAGTTAATAATGTTCATTTTGTCGGTATTTGGTTCTTAAGTCAAAAATAGACTTCTTACACTTACATGTTGTTAATTTGGTCAAAGGTTCATTATATCTAGAATGGTATTCATGATGTAGATATCATATATGTCATATATATCCAGTACATACATGCATTTATAATGTTACATAATCATTTAGAGGTAAGAAATGAAATGCACCGTTCATGGAGACGGTAAGCCGTACGTACGCATGAACGCTACTTCCATTTATATTTCATATTTTATTGAATGGAATCATAAAGATATAAGATTATATTATAATTCCAGTATTATAACATATATAATATCATTAACTTTATCCTTTACACATCCCACATACGGTATTAACGAATCAAATCACTTTTAGGGGGCGGTAGTCCGCACTTCCTAAAATGAAGATATCGTGTTTTACCCATAATAGAAACCATAAAGGTATGCCCAAAATAAAAAAAAAGAAGCTTAAAGAAAACATAAACATATTATATATCATATATAAAAATAGTGACATCATAATGGCCACCTTTGAAGGTGTTAAATGAGTGTTGAACAATCATCGTTTCGAGAGGCAGAATTTCTCCATCCACAGAAACCGTATGTTCTTTAACCATTTGATGTAGTTGTGTGGGAGTGTAGCTCAAATAAATATTATAACAACATCCTAGTATATTGATGATACTGTTGTTGTTACAAAACAAGTAAATAAAGAGAGTTTAGGGGGTTGGAGAAGCAAAATAAAACAAATGAACATGAGAGAATGAATTACCTTTAAAAGTGTAACTCCTTTTGAGTTTAGCCTAAAGGCTTCCTTTGAAATGATTCTGCCCAAAGGTAATCCTCTAGGATGAGGATAGGGATGTGGAGAGAGAAAATGGGCAGGGGTTGGCCGAGCCAAAGGCTTGAAGAGTGTGTGAAATGAGGTATAGGTGGGGGCCTTTTATAAGAGGAGAGGAGGGGCACTTTTGGAAAGTAAAGAAATATTACATTATTTGAAAATGTGTTTCGGTTTTAAAAGGTCCCACATTGATATAATTCGTGGATAAGGTGATAAGAGTTCGAAATCCACTCATCCAATTGGTTTTGGACATGTGTAGTTCATAGATTTTACATTATCTTTCTATTTTATTTAAATCGTCAAATAATGATGTCATCGCTGCATCATTATTATGTCATAAATAATTAAATTTATTTAATGTATAAAAATTATAAAAAAATACTATGATATATGAAATCTTTTTATCTTTCCAATGACTATTTATAATCAAAATTTGGACTTGTATAACCCCACTTAAAAATTGTTTTCGTAAAACATATTATGTTTGTGTCATTTTCACTTTAACATTAAATAAAAAGTAATTTATGTCATTTCCCAACAAAAGTGGATCCATGGGGTCCCCAAGTTGACCCATGGCATGTCATGGTCGGACATGACACAACCAATGAGGTTGGGACATGTGTCTAGGTCATTTAATTTTATTAAAGTATTATTTATACCTTAAACTACCCTAATTACCACTAATCGTGATTAAGAACTTAATAAGTTACTATTCACCAAAAAATTATTTTAATCTCATTGAACAACATTTTACTTCTTAATGACAACCATGTATGTCAGATTTTCATAATTCAATACACATTAGTGGTAAACTTTCATTTAACTGAAAAATCAGTTTGCTTGTTTACCACTTAGTGGTTTCACTATTCATCAAAAATTGAAGTTTTTCAGAAAATTACCAAAAATTAACCCTAAGCTATATTTGATATTCCGAATTCAAAAATGAAGTCTATTTTAAAAAATTAAAATCTTATAAGTCACATTAATTAATTTAATAATTAATTCTCGCTGCCAGAGCAAATAGCGTGTTTTTACAAAACAATAAGTATCAAAAGATTGACACCAGTTTAAGTCTAATTTCAAAGTAAATTGATTCCAATGACCATAATTGGATAAAATGGTAAAAATATATTCTAATTTCACTTCAAAACCAATTCAAAACATAATATAATCATATAAATAAATTAGATTAAAAACAGTTTTGATGTAAAATGCAGTATTTTTCACTATTCATTAAAAAATGATCATTGTCAGAAAAATACAAAAAATTCACACAAGGTAAATTTTGATGTCCCAATCATAAAGAATAAGTTTATTTTGACAAACATAGTTTATAAAATTGTCAAAATATATATTCAAAAATGGTTTTCCATCAAAAGGCAGTAAAACAATCTTTTAAGAATATTAGTGTATTCCATGCAGAAGATTGTATTTATTTTCATTTTAAGCCTCTATAACACTATATTAATCATTAATAGACATAGATAAAAATATATATCATTCATTACTTACTTGGTATGTTACATCCTTCCCCCCTTTAGAAAATTGCGTCCCCGTAATTTATTTACTTATCGAATAAATGGGGGTACTTATCCCTCATTGCATTTTCAGATTCCCATGTTGCCTCTTCAATCATGTGGTTTTTCCACAAAACCTTTACCTGATGAATCACCTTATTCCGTAACACTTTCTCCCTGTGGTCAAGAATCTGGACCGGTTGTTCCTCATAAGATAGGTTCTCTTCCAGCTGAACTACCTCTGGGCTCAAAACATGAGATGGATCTGGCATATACTTTCTCAACATCGAAACGTGAAAAACATTGTGTACCTGAGATAAACTCGGAGGTAAAGCCACTCGGTATGTAACTGATCCAACTCTTTCCATAATTTCGTATGGTCCAATGAACCTTGGACTCAACTTTCCTTTCTTACCAAATCTCATCACACTTTTCCAAGGAGAAACCTTGAGAAAAACATGATCACCTACCTCGAAAGATAGATCCTTTCTCCGGTTATCCGCATAGCTCTTCTGCCTGCTCTGAGCTGTTCTCATGTGTTTCTGAATCAGCTGAACTTTTTCTGCCATCTCTTCTACCAATTCTGGTCCCATAAACTTCCTTTCACCCACATCATCCCAGAAATCTGGAGTTCGACACCGCTTCCCATATAATGCCTGAAATGGTGCCATCTATATACTGGAATGAAAACTGTTATTATATGAAAACTCAACTAAAGAAAGATGTTGGTCCCAACTTCCCTGATAATCCATAGAACAAGCTCGTAGCATATCCTCCAATGTCTGAATTTTTCGTTCTGACTGCCCATCTGATTGAGGATGAAAAGCTGTACTAAAATTTAATTCAGTACCCAACGACTTCTGAAGGCCTTTCCAAAAGTTAGAAGTAAACCTGGGATCACGATCTGATACAATGGAGAGAGGAACTCCATGTAACCTGACTATCTCTTTAAGATACAAACGAGAAAGTTGATCAAAAGAGAAAGTATCTCGTATAGCAAGGAAATGAGCAGATTTGGTCAAGCGATCAACAATAACCCAGATTGCATTATTACCTCGAGATGTCTTCGGCAATCCAACAACAAAGTCCATGGATATATTCTCTCATTTCCACTCTGGCACTGGTAAAGGCTAAAGCATCCCTTTCGGTAACTGCCGCTCTGCTTTAACCTGCTGACAAGTCAAACACTTCACAGTAAAATCAGCAATATCTCTTTTCATTCCATCCCACCAGTAATACTCCCACAGATCTCTATACATCTTAGTACTGCCCGGATGAACTGAAAAAGGAGAACTATGAGCTTCACATAACAGCCCTCTCTTCAACTGTGAATCACAAGGCACACACAATCTCTTCCCAACACAATCACTATCAATATTGAATTCAGGCAACTTACCTTTCTGAACCAGCTCTACCTTTTTCTGCAACTCACTGTCTTGCCTCTGTGCTTGCTTGATTCTATCTGATAGAGATGATCTCACTGATACCTGAAACAAAATAGAAGGTCTTCCTGCACCAACAACTTCTATGCCAAAGTTCATCAAATCGTTAACCAAAGGATCACGTTCCAAACGCAACATTGTTAATGAAGCATTACTTTTTCGACTCAAAGCATCCGCCACTTTATTTGCTTTTTTCGGATGGTAATGAATTATACAATCATAATCCTTGATTAATTCTAGCCATCTCCTTTGTCTCATGTTTAACTCTTTCTGAGTGAATATATACTTTAAACTTTTGTGATCGGTATATATTTCACACTTTACTCCATACAAATGATGCCTCCAAATTTTTAAAGCAAAAACAACAGCAGCTAGTTCCAAATCATGTGTAGGGTAATTTACCTCACGAGTTTTCAACTGTCGTGAAGCATAAGCAATTACCTGATCATTCTGCATTAGGACGCAACCAAGTCCTTTCACTGAAGCATCACTGTATATAACAAACTCACCATTCCTGGAAGGTAGTGCCAAAACTGGAGCATTCACCAATCTTCTTTTCAATTCCTGAAAACAATCATCACATTCTTTTATCCAGATAAACTTAACACCCTTACGAGTTAGCTTAGTCATTGGACTAGATAACCGTGAAAAATTTATAACAAACCTTCGGTAATAGCCCGCCAAACCAAGGAAGCTACGAATCTCGGTTACATTTGTGGGTCTTGGCCATTCTTCCACAACTTTTGTTTTTGCAGGATCAACAGTTATTCCATCTTTAGAAATAATGTGACCAAGGAAAGAAATTTGTTGCAACCAAAACTCACACTTGCTGAATTTCCCATACAGTTTCTTTTCTTTTAAGGTTTGCAAGATAACCCTTAAATGTCTTTAATGCTCCTCTTTACTTTTAGAAAACACCAAAATATCATCAATATACACAACCAACATTTTTCACCTGATTCAACTGAGCCATCACTACAACAAACTGTTTAGTTCTGATTCTGACCATCTTTGGTTGCTGATTCGGAAAGTCATTCTACTTTGTATGCCTACCCTGAAAATCTTCTCTATTTCCTTTATGAAAAACCATTCTTAACACAGAAATATCTTAGGAGAAGCAACATGGTAATCCATAAATGCTATATCATTTCAATCATATTATAATTTAACACTTTTCTAATTCCTAAAGTTGTCTAAACCGTCCTCTGATACCAACTATAAGGCCCCAGCCTTAAACCATACTTAATCTTGAGTTATTACAAGATTACACATTGAGGATCTTTTCGGGTTTAGAGTTTTAGAGAATTAGATCATAAAACTTGCATTACATTCCACATATAAACAAAGTGGTTACATAAAGATAGTATTCTTCATTCCCATCAATGGAAAACACATTTGAAATTAAACATGGATTATTTCTTGACACTTCCTTGACACTATCATCATATCATGTACCTTTCCCTTGACCTGTGAAAAAAATTTCAAAAAAACTTGGGATGAGCATAAAAAGCTCAGTATGGGTTATAAAAACATGGAAAGGAAACATGAGTTCATATATACATAAGAATGAATTCATACTTTACCCATAAAACATAGGCACGTTAACACACCTCATAAAATCATGAATAAATCATAGAAATCATAAGACATAAAGGTAACTTGAGGCATTCATAACATTCTTACGTAGGGAGTAACCCTCTTGGTTACGTTTGGAATACCCATCATAGTATATTCCCTAAAATCTCTTCTGAGAAACCTTAAAGTTTCACTCCTTCGCGTTACCCAATGCATTGGAGAGCTATAACGGGCTCACCCGCCCTTAGTTTATCACGGAACCACCCGTCTTCATAATAATTCCCAAGAACCATAACATAATCAAATCACATAAAACATGCATAAAGGAAACATAAAATTTCTACATTTCAATCACGAGATATCAATACAACACATTTATATAAAAACATTATGAAAACCATTTTCAATACCAAAATAACAGAAAAGTAAAACATGGTATTTATTTTTCTTTTAAAAAAAGTTATGGCTTGTATAGGAAGCCGAAACTCAAATAACGGTCACGACGACGGAGAAGTCGTTGTCGCCGCATACGTACGACAAAAACATTCCCTTTTGTCGTTTAGTAAACGCTTCGTATAAAAAAGATTCCTTTTGAATAAACGTAAAAGTCAAAGGGGTTTATACACCGTATAAAAGAAAGTTGTGTATAAAATAAAATATTCCTCAACGAAAGGAGATTGAGACAAAGTCCCATACCTCGTATCCGAATTGACCCGACCGTTCTTTAATCTCCTGAATAATAAACTTGAGTTAATATCTACTTGCTTATGAATCTTTTTCAGGTTCATTATTCCTTTTATACCATGTTATGAACATCATGTAATCAGTTAAGTTAATAATGTTCATTTTTTCGGTATTTGGTTCTTAAGTCAAAAATAGACTTCTTACACTTACATGTTGTTAATTTGGTCAAAGGTTCATTATATCCAGAATGGTATTCATGATGTAGATATCATATATGTCATATATATCCAGTACATACATGCATTTATAATGTTACATAATCATTTAGAGGTAAGAAATGAAATGCACCGTTCATGGAGACGGTAAGCCGTACGTACGCTTGAACGCTACTTCCATTTCTATTTCATATTTTCTGGAATGGAATCATAATGATATAAGAGTATATTATAATTCCAGTATAATAACATATATAATATCATTAACTTTATCCTTTACACATCCCACATATGGTATTAACGAATCAAATCACTTTTAGGGGGCGGTAGTCCGCACTTCCTAAAATGAAGATATCGTGTTTTCCCCATAATGGAAACCATAAAGGTATTCCCAAAATAAAAAAAACAGAAGCTTAAGGAAAACATAAACATATTATATATCATATATAAAAATAGTGACATCATAATGGCCACCTTTGAAGGTGTTAAATGAGTGTTGAACAATCATCGTTTCGGGAGGTAGAATTTCGCCATCCACAGAAACCGTATGTTCTTTAACCATTTGATGTAGTTTTGTGAGAGTGTAGCTCAAATAAATCTTATAACAACATCCTAGTATATTTATGATACTGGTGTTGTTACAAAAGAAGTAAATAAAGAGAGTTTAGGGGGTTGGAGAAGCAAAATAAAACAAATGAACATGAGAGAATGATTTACCTTTAAAAGTGTAACTCCTTTTGAGTTGAGCTTAAAGGCTTCCTTTGAAAGGATTCTGCCCAAAGGGAATCCTCTAGGATGAGGATAGGGATGTGGAGAGAGCAAATGGGCAGGGGTTGGCCGAGCCAAAGGCTTGAAGAGTGTGTGAAATGAGGTAGAGGTGGGGGCCTTTTATAAGAGGAGAGGAGGGGCACTTTTGGAAAGTAAAGAAATATTACATTATTTGAAAATGTGTTTCGGTTTTAAAAGGTCTCACATTGATATAATTCGTGGATAAGGTGATAAGGGTTCAAAATCCACTCATCCAATTGGTTTTGGACATGTGTAGTTCATATATTTTACATTATCTTTCTATTTTATTTAAATCGTCAAATAATGATGTCATCGCTGCATCATTATTATGTCATAAATAATTAAATTTATTTAATGTCTAAAAATTATAAAAAAATACTATGATATAGGAACTATTTTTTGCTTTCCAATTACTATTTATAATCAAAATTTGGACCTGTATAACCCCACTTAAAAATTGTTTTCGTAAAACATATTATGTTTGTGTCATTTTCACTTTAACATTAAATAAAAAGTAATTTATGTCATTTCCCAACAAAAGTAGATCCATGGGGTCCCCAAGTTGACCCATGGCATTTCATGGTCGGCCATGACACAACCAATGAGGTTGGGACATGTTTCTAGGTCATTTCAGTTTATTAAAGTATTATTTATACCTTAAACTACCCTAATTACCAATAATCGTGATTAAGAACTTAATAAGTTACTATTCACCAAAAAATTATTATAATCTCATTGAACCACATTTTACTTCTTAATGACAACCATGTATGTCGGATTTTCAAAATTAAATACACATTAGTGGTAAACTTTCATTTAACTGAAAAATCAGTTTGCTTGTTTACCACTTAGTGGTTTCACTATTCATCAAAAATTGAAGTTTTTCAGAAAATGACCAAAAATTCACCCTAAGCTATATTTGATATTCCGAATTCAAAAATGAAGTCTATTTTAAAAAATTCATATCTTATAAGTCACATTAATTAATTTAATAATTAATTCCCGCTGCCAGAGCAAATAGCGTGTTTTTACAAAACAATAAGTATCAAAAGATTGACACCAGTTTAAGTCTAATTTCAAAGTGAAATTGATTCCAATGACCACCATTGGATAAAATGGTAAAAATATATTCTAATTTCACTTCAAAACCAATTCAAAACATAATATAATCATATAAATAAATTAGATTAAAAAACAGTTTTGATGTAAAATGCATTATTTTTCACTATTCATTAAAAAATGAACATTGTCAGAAAAATACCAAAAATTCACACAAGGTAAATTTTGATGACCCAATCATAAATAATAAGTTTATTTTGACAAACATAGTTTATAAAATTGTCAAAATATAGATTCAAAAATGGTTTTCCATCAAAAGGCAGTAAAACAATCTTTTAAGAATATTAGTGTATTCCATGCATAAGATTGTATTTATTTTCATTTTAAGCCTCTATAACACTATATTAATCATTAATAGACATAGATAAAAATATCTATCATTCATTACTTACATGGGATGTTACATAGATTGTGTTTCAACCTTTTCATATGAGGAATTCATTGGACAAAGTAAGTGATGGGTGGTGCCCGCTATAACTCCTTGATATATTGGTAGGTCTAATGAGACAGACTATTGTCTTGGCACAAGGCCTTGACAAAATCTTATTTGTAGTATTGGAACACGGCCTTGGCTATTTGGTTTGGATGTCTGGAATTATGAATTAAATCATTATGAAATTGGAAATTGATTTTTCATGTGATTATTTGACTTGTATAATATCCATGTGAATAATTAAAAGCCATTATTTTATATATCATTTCCATATTATGCATAATTTTAAGTTTAAAATACTTGTGTTCTAGTCTTATACATTGCATTAAATTTTTGTCCTTATTTATGACAGTTTCACTATATTGTTATCCTTACTGATCATATGATCTCACCCCTTTCTTATGTTTTATTTTTTATAGGATGCAATGAAGTCTATTACGATTTACCTGTATGAATAGGCTAACAAATATAAAATTGATCAATGGGTACACAATATTTTTTTTATTTAATGATGTAATGTAAAAATCATGTATGTATCTAGTACTTCCAAGGATACTAAACCGATCGGTATTTCAAGACATGATTCCTTGTATCATTCCAATGTTATTTAATATTGTAAAAATTCTAGGTAACTGGGGTCGGGTCATTATTGTTTGTATCATAAGAAGTTTAGTACAAATTTTGGAAGCCGGATTTAGAGAAAAACAGTGATTTGGAAACACTACCCTAAGATAGACATTGGTAATTAGTATAAAACAACATCCAAAAATTATTGTAATGTAAATATTATATGGGTTTTCCAATAAATTAATCCTTGTATAGATATGAGTTGTTAGAGGTTTCTCTAGGAGAGGTGTACCTATGAGTGAGAACTCCAACAAGGAGTTTCGGATTTGACTCGAGGTATCCTAGTACATGACAATGGGTCTTGCTGCACTCTTGAATATGACACTCCTAGAGGATATGTTTAGGATAATTCACATTTTCCTTACAAAATTTTTTGAAAGAATTTAATATAAGATGAGAATAAATAACCTTGTTTAATCCTAAGGTGTTTTAGATCGAAAATAAGATGTTATGATATTCTATAAATGATATTACGACTGACACTATGCATTCTTGTGTTATTCAATGGATGGATTCCAAGGAATTCATAGAAACATTGAAGATGATGTATAAGGTGTACATGGTGGTAAAAATGAGCAAAAAAATGGAATATTGATTGCTGTAAAAGATATCGTGTTCATGATGAATCAGTTTTCCAATACTATAATCAACAATATATATATTAACCAACTTCAAGACTCAACAAAGAAGACAAAGGCAGTGAATGATAAGAGCTTTAGAGTGGAGACCATGGAATAAAGAAAGCTTAACTTCAATCATGCATGAAATGTGGAAAGAGACACCAAGGAAAGTGCCTCAGTGGAACAATGAAATGCTTTATGTGTGGGAAAGAAGGACATAAATAATGAATTTTTGATGAAAAATGAAAAGTACTATGGATAAAAAAATGATCCCAAGAATCATTTTACAGTCATTTTCCATAAAAGCAGGAGACCTAAAAATAACCCTAGTTAATTCTATATTGTATTGGATAACCTCTTTGTCGTGGAAGAACATATGTGAAAATAAATAGATAAAGAAATGTTTAAAAGTATTAGTGCTATTTTTTAATAGGATTACTTTGGAGGAATTTTATCTTGTATGAGTAACCCTATAATTTGTAATGTGAAAATGCTATTTTAAGAATAATTATCATTTCTACTATTGATATATTTATATATAACCATTTTAGTTTATATGATCCTTGAATTTGAGGCAATTATAGTTTATTACATTTTGGGATGAAAATGAGAGGTATGAGATATCATTTGTTGTGAAAATATATTGTGGTTATTTTGAGGAATTTATCTCATTTATGGAATGTTATAAAATAAATTTTTTTAAAAAAAAACATGCAGACCTTGCGAAAACCCATAGTGTCTGACAATGATACAAAAATCAAACCCACAACCAGAGTGTGATTGGGATTTATTACCTACCACTGGACTACGTGATGTATCTAGAATTTGTGACTAATTCATTTTATTTAAATGATTTTATTTATCAATAATAAGTTGATTTGGGATCTTATGTCTTCTCAAATGGAAATACTTTGTATTGGAAAATTATTTAGTGATTAAGTGATAAATGTTATTATGGATTATTTTTGCTCTATTGGGAACACTAAATGCCAAACGAAAATAGAATACTATGGGATATCATTTCAGGAGTAATGGTGGATTTTTATCTATGTTTTTTTGTGGATTAATTGGGATTTGGTCTATTTATGGAAACGACTAACCTATCATAGAGAATATGTGATTAGGTTAATTAATCTTACGTTTGTGACTTTAAGAGTAATCAATGTAATTTGGATATACAATTTAACATAAAATACTACGTAATAAAATTATTCAATGTTTTCGGTTTCAATATTAGTTTGGATTATATTGAGTGATTTTAAGGACAATAGTTCATTGAATGGTATTTATTTTACATTGGGTATTGTTGGTATAATTTTAGAAATTAATATTAGTATTTCATTCTCTAAAGAATTATTCTTTTTTGGGATTATCTAATCTTATACTAACCATTTTGGTTTTGGATAATCTCTAAAAACAAGGTAAATATATTGTTTATCGTTTTTGGATTATGTGATTCTCTATAAGTTGATTCTAGAACTTCAGGTGTGACCAAGTCATCTTGTATACTCATTGTTTGAAAAAAATGATGAGTTAGTGGTAAAAATTTATTAAAGGATGAAACTATACTTAAAAATTAAGTATATCTCTTTATGTTCTTAGTCAATATCATAAACAAATTCCCCAAATTTATGAAATTGTGTATAATACAAAAATCATTGTTCGTTTACTTTTTCTACTAGGAAACTAATGATTGTTTATCCCATCACAAGTTTGTGGCTTTCTTGTTGTTAACTTTTTCCTGATCATGTTTTCTATCACCCTCTATCAGAACATGACACTTAGTTTATCTTCCATATCCATTTTTTCCTACATGGAATCCTTGTCTGGGTTATCTCGGGTGACATTTTTACTTCTCTTACATTCTTTTAATGTGAAAGTTTCATTGACTCTTTTTCCGATGTGGGACATTCAATTAATTTCCAACGCCCAATTTTAATATTTTGAGGACGAAATTTCTTAATGTGGAGAATAATGTAACCCCCCAAGATTTCATAGTATGTTATTTTCTTTAATGTAATTTAATAGCTTGCGCTACACGAAAAACCGAGTACGAGCGCGCCATGACTTACAAAACTAGTCATTTGAATAGCGGTTATGAATAGTATTAACTGAAATTTGAATTTCATATATAATCTATATAATTATATAATCCATATTATGTGTTTAGTAGACATAATATAAGAAAAAATTCATTTTTCAGATAAAAAAAGTATTTTTTTAAAAATGTAATTTTACCACTTTTATTTCACTATACAAAAGATGACATGAATTATTACATAATTATTAATTAATTAATGATTTCATTAGACACCTGAAAACTCCAAACTATATTTTCATTATTCATCAAAAAATCAACTATTTGAGAAAAATACAAAAAAATCATCCTAACAAAAAATTCATCAAATCATCAATCAAGGATAAATTTTGAAAACATACCCATTTTAACCAACTATACCTTTTTCTATAACTCGTGGTCTTACATCTGTAATTTATTAATTCTGTTTGATAATAATGACTACAATAAAGCCTGAAACAAAATTGACGTATTCCCTGTGATGGAAACTTCTAAGAAAAAATTAATTAAATCACTAATCGAGGGATGATATTACGAACATAACATGGTTAATGATGCATGATGTTTTCGAGTCAAGGCATATGCCCCATTGTTTTCTTTTGATGGATAGTAATTGATCGTGCAATCATAATCCTTTATTAGTTCAATTCATCTACTCTGCCTCATGTTTAATTCTTTCTGAGTGAACGTATACTTAAGAATTTTATGGTCATTATATATTTTACATCTGGTTCAATAAAAGTGGTGACTCCAAAAATTCATTGAATAAACCACTACTTCAAATTCCAAATCATGTCTTAGTTAATTTAACTTATGAGATTTTAGTTATCTTGAAGAATAAGAAGTTACTTGATCATTATGCATTAGAAAACAATCATGTCCCTTCAATGAAGCATCACTGTAGATTAAAAACTCACCATTTTAGGAAGGCACATCCAAAAATAGAGAATTCACCAATTTCTTCATTAGTTCATGAAAAAAAAATCACATTCTTCTGTCCAAAAAAAATTTAACCCCTTTTGTGTTTACATAGTTAGCGGGCTAGATAACCGTGAAAATTTTTTAACAACCCGTCGATAATAAATTGTTAATCTGGGAAAACTATGAATATTTGTATCGTTTATAGGTCATGTCCATTCATCAACCAATTTTATTTTGGTGGGATCAAATATTTTTCTATATTTAGTTACAATGTTCCCACAAAAATAAATATGTTGCCACCAAAAATCACACTTGATGAATATTCCATACCGTTTCTTATCTTTTAAGGTTTTCAAAACAACCCTTTGATGTTTTTCATGCTCCTCGAGGTGCCTTCCTACTTTATCCTCCCTATTTCTTATGTCAAAAGCCATTTTGAAGAGGCATAATTAAGATAAATCAACATGTTAATTCACAAATTAAATAACATTCGAAATTACCATATAGTAAAAATCATTTATGGTATTATTTTAACATCATTATACCCCTTAAATTTATCTAAACCATCCTCGGATACCAAATATAAGGACTCGGCCATAAAACGTTACTTAATATTTAATTTCTAACAAGTCCATAAATTATTACACATTTAGGATCTTTTTGGGTTTAGATATTAAATGAATTAGGATATCTTACATACCTGACATGCCATATTCATACAAGAGGATACTACGGAAGCAGTATCCAGTTTTTCAAAATATAAAACAATAAAACATCAATCGTGATTTCTTTAACAACACTCCATGTCTATCATCATGACTCCATTATTTCCCTTACCCAGCTATATATCCTATTAAAAACATTTTAATAACTATATATGAGTATAAATATCAGTAATAAATATAAATAAATAAAGTGTTAGTCAAGTGAAATAATAAAAACCAATAAAATCCCTAATCATAAAAACTCATATGCATAGAAAAATCATGTAGTTTCCTTGGGACATATTTACCATATCACCCATACATTAACCCTTAAAATGGAATTACCTTTTGGTCAATATCCAATTCTGTAGTACGGAATTTATTGAAGATCTATAATGGGTCTCACATGTCATATCTTGAGCTATAATGGGATCATCACATAATATCTTGAGCTATAATGGGCTCAAACCAACATATCATGAGCAATAAGGGGATCATCCCAATATAAATAATTTCCATGGAAAATTTAATGGTAATAAATTATCATGAAATTAAGATAAATCACTAGTTCCATACACATATAAAAAAGACAATACCGTTAAAATTTATTAAAGAGAGTTTTAAAAGGATTTTAAAAGTAAAGTACGTTAAAATATAATTGGAGTAAGAATCAATAGAATACAATGAAAATGGGAATAAAATATAAATACACATACTAAAACATAATATCAACAAAAAATAATCAAACCAATAGTCTTAATACAACATAATGGATAATTTATAAGGTTAACCCATTGATTGAAAATTGGGTTAAGAAATCCCTTTCCTCGAGTTCATCTTAATTAAAAAGTGTTTAAACCTCTAATATAATGGTCAAACGAATGTCAATAACATCTTCATGAAACATATTATTGTTTATAACATATTATATGATTATTTTACAACATCATTCGACAAATTTGTTAGTAATATTGTGTTATTTACATGTCTACAGGTGTGTTCTTTACATGGTTTCCATGATCGGTTCATGATGGACATTCATTTCGATTGGATGTGGAAATACCAAAATGGAATGGGGTGGTATTTACATGTTTTATGAACCATAAATTATTCCTTTTATTATTTTTAATTCTTACATGAAGATGATTCACATGTTAAAGCCTTCTTGATATTTGTTTAACTCATTTTTTCAATTGTTCAGTCGTAAAGAATTTATTTTGTTTTATAAATTATATATATGTGTATAAAATGATTATCGAACCTTATATAAGATATAAGATATAAATAATAATCTAATTCAACCATAAAAAAATTTTCTTGGCTATTCTTGAAGGAATAAAAAGAAATTTTAAATCACATTGTCCGCGATGTCGGTAAATCGACACATCACGAACTGTGTTTTAATTTCTTGAATAAGTGGGATAGGAGAAGAATTATATTGGTGAACCAAACATAAAAATGATGAAATATAGAATATTTAAGATATTGGATAATTTATTACTCCTGTATAAGTGGATATTAATAAATAATAAGAAGTGAAAGCAACAATGAATAAAAGAATAGTTGATAAATCCCTTACGAAAATTTGAAAGCCTAAAGGCTATGCAACATGGTTTTGGAAAAAATTAAAAATATAGGGGAAATGGATCACCCATATAGATATGAAACATAATATATTATATAGGTAGAATAAAATGTAAATAAAAACATTGTTTGGAAAATTGATGTATATACCACATAAAACAGAACTTTAATGTAAAGGATAGAAAGAAGTTGAAAATTCACTTACCTTGTAGAGTAACTCATGAGACATGAAGGTTGGGAACATGGGGGATTGAGGATACATTATGAGGATTAATAGGGAGATAATAACGATAGAGCACCATTTAGGTGGAATTTTGAATGAATGGAATGAAGGATTGGGTTGGTATTTACAGAAAAAGTGAGGGAATATTTTATTAATTTCCATGGGACGCCTCATTAGTGGTATTTGAAAAACCATGGAATTACCCATGGTATTTTCCCATGGTATTATCCAATTGGAACACCTCACATATTATTTTACTGTACAGAAGTTGACTGTAATTATTACATCATTAATAATTCCATTAAACACAGAGAAACTCAAAACTATATTTTTACTATTCACTAAAAAATAAACTATTTCAGAAAAATCCAAAAAAAATAACCCTAACCATTTCTCAATGTGTAGAATTAAGAAAATTAAATCCGTTTTCGAAAAAAAATTTCTAAATTTTATTAATTTAATTTTTAAATAAAATCATAATTTATTCAAAAATAACAATTTTAATTATATAACCCTTTTTTATTACCTTGAAAAAATTAATCATTGTCTCATTATCCTATAACCTTAAGAAAATATAATAATAATACAATTTACTATTCATTAGGGTAATATTACGATTCAAAAGGGTAGGTTACTATTTACTAAAAAAACATGATGGTTCCATTAAACTCTAAATATGTTACCGATCACAATTATAGATGAATTTTTTTTGTAATTAAATACATAGAAGATCCAAAATTAAGTTCAAAGGATTGTTATAAATATCTACTTAAAATAATGTTTCATGAATTTAATTTTAAAACCGTGGGGTGTTACATATATTACACAATACTATAATAATTAAACACATTTATTTACCCATGAATCATTAAGTTATTATTCAATAAAATTATTTATTTATTTATTTGATGTTGTTTTCTTATTATAATAGTCATTACGTGCATTAATTTTTATTATTGTAAAAAAAATTTCTTTAAAAGTGTTAAATATAATTATAAATAAACTCTATATATATGTATAATCCAGTTAAATAAAATATATCTTCATAATTGAATTAGTATCTTTTTATTCTATTCTAAAATAATATATTTTATGTTAAATATTTTATTTATAGAATAATACTAAATTAAAATTGTAATTTATAAAATATTCTTGTTAGATACATGTATACAAAACAACTATACATTCCACAACCACAAATATACTGACCACAAAATGGTTATATTTATCATTTTCAACCTTACATCAAACCATGCATTCTACTATTAAATTCATTCTGACAATTTATTTCCTTCTATATAAACTTATATACTATATATTTAATAATTTACATAATTTCAATTTATTTAATTAGTGATATTTTCATCCAATACAACCAATATGATGGAAATTTCATGTTTTTTGTCTTCTTATTTACTTATAGATTTAGTACTCTATTAATTTAAATAATAATGATTATTATTGATTTCATATAATGTATTTATTTTTACATTTATTTATTGCTTTATCTTAGTAAACTACATCATATTATTTTTTAGTTCATTGTTCAATTTGAAACAAGTTATTATATATATTTATGAAATAAAAATATATCCTGTTATGTTCTTTCTCATTTTAAATAAAATTGTCACTCAAATTTTATTTGGAATGATAAAAATAAAATAGGGTACTTTTTACTCATTACATAATCATTCATATAACACTAGTAACTCATGATTATGATTCCCCCAAATGAAATTAATTAGGTGAGTAATGTTATATCACAGTACATAGTCTCCAAGACCCAAAATCTCAACAAACACTTCCACCTATAATATATCTTATTCTAAACATAAAACCTCCAATTTCATTATATTCAGTGGATCTGATGTGTACTTATTTAAATGTTATAAATTTAACAAATCATATACTTGTGAGAGGTTTGTTTACAGTTCTATGTGATAACATACAATTTATATAGGATAAACGATATCAGAGTTCCCAATGTATCACTGACTCAACATTCCATTCAAATTGAATGTCATACCCCTCTTCCATGTATATATTCAAAAGAATACCATATCTCCCAGTAGAGTTAATAATTTTTTAATGATTACACTTGCACTTCTCGTATTAACATCATGTTACTTTAATATATTTAATAATGTTTTAAATTTTCTCTAGAATATCTTAATCAAGGTATTATCCAAGTATCTTCGACTATCTAACTTCTTCCCAACATGTTTTAGTTCAGAAACACTTTTCATAAAGATCCTTATATTTATTTTAATGTCACAGTGGAGTCTTTCTTTACTATAATAAATCTACTATTAAAACATTTTTATCCCAATTTCCATTGGAATATATTTTATAGGTTGAATGTATATCTTGAATATTTTGAATGGTCGAGTCTAATCGATCATTGCCTTTTTTATATAAGTTTTTATATGGAAGAGATGTATATTCCTTTCATGTTATATAATTTCATAAAATATCGAGGCAATCCTTATGTATTGGTCATATACAATTTTATGTAGTACTACATGCACTCATACCATATATTATATATTTCAATCATTTTATGCTTAAATAGTGGAAAATAATCTCCAATAAAATTGGAATGTTTTTTGTTAATAAGATTATAAATCCTATCCCAAATGGAGTTATATCATTTTAATGTATTAGGAAGTCCTATAAAAAATTAATTTATCATGCTCTCACATTTTAACTAATTTATGTATAAAAGTTTATCACCATCTTGGAATTAAATAATTACTAATTAGAATACTTCAAAACCAAGAATTTTGTTTTATACTCATCAATTTACATATCCGTGTTTTCGAATGAGAAATTCTCATTGAGATATTTATGCATCTATTTTCTTCCCATATTGATAGAGAACTATTATTTATGTTCATAATCTAATAACTAATTCATCAATTTTGGTATTATGGGGAAAAATAAATTATACCAAATATTATAATCCCATTATTTTGACAGTGCAACTCTATAATATTTCCCTCATTATTCTATATCAATATATATTTCCTTTATTCCTCCATTATCTACACATGGATGGATAGTGGAGTAGTCATTTAAGAAAGATAGGATTTCTCCCATTCACCTTTCATTTCCTTGTCAACCTTTGAAAATTCATAAGCCTTCGGACTACTTCAATCCTCATAAAGAGATCATTAATGTGATCTTTCCTACTCATAGCATGAGCTACCATGTTTTATTTATGAATGTTGTAATTTAATGACCTATAATAGACCTTGATCAACTCAAAAAATATCCTCCAGTCCATTTTCAACTCTCTCTACATAGATATATACATTAAATGTTTTTCGTAATTATATATATCACATGTTTCTTCCTAAATAAAATTAATCTATATATTTAATACTGATTTTACATTTTATTCCTCCAAATCAGGTGTTTTTTAATTTATATATTCTTAATTTAATTGAGTCGATGCTTAAGATAACTTCATAAACTTTTTAATAAGGAGATACCCTGATAACATAATTTAAGGATCATTACATATCAAAAACCCTTATCTCATATAGTTTAGTGTGAGTGATTTTTTGTAGACCAAACATATATTAATATTCATAAAATTTTTTTCACATTCATATATCCAAAGGAACTCAATGCAGATCTATGTTAACTGTGTTAGTGGATCATACTATCATAATAAATTTCTCACACAGTATTGATAATATATAAAGAGTACAACAAAAATAAGGACTTCTAATATAGTGGTCTCTTTAAGCTATTATTTTATATTATCTATTATTTATTTATTTATTTTAATGCCTTTAATTTTGATAACATATCCCAATAATAAAATATTTTATTGTCAAAACTGAAACTTTATAAATTTAGCAGAAAAGTTATACTTTCTTATGAACTTCAGTACAATACTAAAATTATATTAATTTATTTCCTTTACCATGGAATATTTTATATTTATATTTATAAAAACAATGCAAAATTTATTGAGGAATTATTTAATACTTTATTTTCCAAATCCATGATGAAGGCCTGGGAATTTTTATGTATATATAAATCACAATAAATTAATTGTTTTCATATTTTATAAGAATATTTTTCTTATATATATCCTCCCTTTTCTCCAAAAATTAATGATATCATGATTGAATTGCCCAAAATATATAAGTATATATATCCTTGAAGTTAATTAAATAAATAATCAATATGAGGTAGAGGATACTGTTTATGGGTTATAATCTTATTATGTTCATAAAAATAAATGAAAACATATGTTGATATATCCTTCTTCTTAGTAAAATGGATAGGTCCACCCCATGGTGTTTTATTTTGGAACATAAAACCCATAAATAAATTCATATGTAACTCTTTGAACTACTCAAATTCAATATGTGTCACTGTATAAAAATTCATTATTATTGGAATAAATAAGATGTGAGTTAAATGGAATAATCAACCTCATGATATGGGGTAATATACAATAACACTTTAGAAAATATATCAACATATTTATTCATAATATATTTATAATTATTATTGTGTTTCTCCCAAACTATTTGGTCCAAATAGGACTCATTTTTATGTAATTAAACTTTTACAAGTGATATGTCTTCTATTGATAGTTTATAGAACAATTTGAACTAATAAATAGCAATTCCTCAATTTGGAATATAAAATATGATTTCCCTATATTGAAATTTAATATGAACATTATATATAGAGTTTAAATTCAAGGACAAGATCACATAAAATTCAACTAATAGGATAATCGTAATATAAAAATAATTCATAACCACACAAAACAAAATTTGATAAGGCTTATAGATTTGGAATGCAGAAATAGAACCATTTTGAGTTTTACATGATAATTCAATATAAAATCACAAGTGTTTTGACATAGTTGTTTTAGAAAAAAATTATAATGGACCTGCTAAAATAAGAAAACAAATAAGAAAAAAATAAGATAATTTTAATTCTCATAAAATATTACTCCACTAACCCCTAAATAATTTTATTGATTATGGTTTAATACATTTAAAAAAACTAAAATGTTTAGTTTCAAAATTAAATAAAAAATTATTGAGAAGGAAATCATATGATAATTAAATTCATTCCTACAATGTTCTAACATATGATTTATCTTTTTTATGTTATAATTTTTTCTCAACTTATGAAATATTAGAGGGAAAATAGGACAATATTTGATCAATATAGTAAACATTAAGTTTAGTTTATATAACCATCAATTAATTATATATTCATTTATTTTTTATCCTCTTATTATTAATAATTTTATTCAAAAAATTATATATAACCTACTCGGATTCAAACTGAAAAGATTTAACTGTAACATGTCTACATATTTTATTATTCCACATTTTTCCCATTAATTTCGATAATATATTTAATTCAGATAGTGACTAATTTTATTTTTTTTGGATATTTGTTATGTAATGAATCGAATTGGGCAGACCCAACACGTCACCCGACCCTATTTTTCATTGGTCCCCAAGGGTATTATTTATCCACGCGATCTGGAAACTACTACCTTTTCATCGTTATATTTTACATTGGGAAATATTTCAGCCTCAAAAAAGTAATAAACACTGATGCTCCTTTACTAAAAAAATCTATAATAGACCATCCACATATTGGATTTCCATACAATATACAATTAACAAAATAGCATAAATAATTAAACCAAGTACGAAAAAGTGTTACAACCAATAATGATTTACCATGTTTCATAAGAAAATATCATCTTAGTAAAACAATACACTTCTAACATATTGAAATAATATGATAAAAAACTGTAATTGAATAAAAATGGAATAAAAATGGAAGGCTTTCATGGATGGATATCTCAATGAACCAAATTAAACCAAACCAAAACCGAACCATACAATGAATCCATATCCATGCATCTTGAGATTTCATTCCATATAAAAAATCAATATCATAATTCTAGGATAACAATATTCAATTAAAATAAAACCAAGCGATTTCCCAAGGTATTGTCCCATGGTATTATCCATATGGGACACCTCACATATTATTTTACTATAAACAAGCCGACCAGAATTATTATATAATTATTAATTCAGTAATGATTTCATTAAACACACCAAAACTCATAACTATATTTTTAGTATTCATAGAAAAATCAATTATTTCAAAAAAAATCCAAAAAATTCATCCTAAGAAAAAATTCATCAAATCATAAATCAAGGATATATTCTGACAACTTACCAATTTTAACAAACTATACCATTTTTGGTATCTCGCAGTCTTACTTCTATGATTTCATAATTCTATCTTATAAAAATGACTACACTGATACATAAAGAAAAATAGACATATTCCCTGCACTAAAATCTTCTAAGAAAAAATTCATCAAATCATTAATCAATGGTTGACGTTCGAAATGTAACATGGTTAATGATGCATGATGTTTTGACTCATGGAATATTCCCCATTGTTTTCTTTTGATGGATAGTATTTGATAGTGCAATCATAATCCTTCATCAGTTCAATTCATCTTCTCTGCCTCATGTTTAATTCTTTCTGAGTGAATATATACTTAAAACTATTATGGTCAGTATATATTTTACATTAGGTTCCTCATAAATGGTGCCTCCAAATTTTGAAAGAAAAAACCACTACTTCAAATTCCAAATCATGTGTGAGATAATTTAACTCATGATGTTTTAGTGGTCTTGATGCATTATAATTTACTTGATTATTATGCATAAGAACGCAACCATGTCTCTTCAATGAAGCATAATTCTAGATTAAAAAATCATCATTTTAGGAAGGCAAGGCCAAAACTGAGGCATTCACTAATTTATTCTTTAGTTCATGAAAACAAACATCACATTATTCTGTCCAAATAAATTTAACCCCTTTTGTGTTAAATTAGTTATCATGCTAGATAACTGTGCAAAAGTTTTAACAACTCGTCAATAATAACCTGTTAATTCGGGAAAACTATAAATATCTGTAACATTTATAGGTCTTGGTCATTCATCAACCACATTTGTTTTGGCAGGATCAACTATTATTCCATCATTATTTATAATGTTCCCATGAAAAAAATATGTTCCAAAAAAATCACACTTGATGAATATTCCATATCGTTTATTATCTTTTAAGGTTTTAAAAACATCCCTTTGATGTTTTTCATGCTCTTACTTACTTCTAGAATATACCATAATATCATCAATAAATACGACCTAAAACATATCCAAAAACTCATCAAATATTATATTAATAAGATCCACAGATACAACAGGTGCATTGCTAACCCAAAAGGAATAACTACAAATTCAAAATGACCATATGTAGTACCAAATTCAGTCTTTGGGATCTATTCATTCTTTACATTCAACTGATAGTACCCCACCTCATGTCAACGTTGAAAAAATATTGTTCTCCATAGACCTGTCAAACAAATAATTATTATGATGCAAAGGATAATTTTTTTTAGCAGTTATGTTATTAAAGGATCTATAATAGATGAAAATCCTCATTGAGCCATCTTTTTTCTTCAAAAAACAAGATATGAGTGCCCCATGGTGAAGTGTTCGGTCGGGTGAAGCCTTTATCTACTAATTCATGCACCAGCTTTTTTAATTCCAGAATTCCAATTTGGTCCATTCGATAACGAGGTTTAGAAATTTGATTATAATCAGGAATAAATTCAATATTAAACTCAACCTCTCAATTTTGATAAAACCAAGAAAATTATCAGTGAAATGGGATGAGATGTTTAGAAATTGATTTTAATGACTTGAAAGTGAGTTATTATCTAAATGGTTATGCCTTTCTAAAACGTTTTGTACGGTGTCAATTGGGTTTTGGATTTCGTGGTTAGTGTTCTTGAGAAAAAGGATATATTGGTGGATTATTATGGTTTCGAAAAGTGGAATGAATAATTTTTAACCATTGGTATATTTGTGTGTGAAAACATGCAAGGGCTTATATGGGATGATGGATGGTTGATGGCATCGATGGATGAGTGTCGGGATGGATATGAGGAGGGTGCATGGTGTGGTAAAGAAACATGCATCTGGGAGGCCCATGGGGTACCATTGGTGGATAAGAGAACCATTGAACCGCTTGTTTTCAAAGATATGAATATTAATAAAATAATGATGTATTGGTTCCTAGTTTGGGATAATATGTATTATTTTTTTTTGGAAAATTTTGATGTTGTGGTAGGTTTTGAGTCCAAGAACCACGCCTATTTGAATGGTATTTTGGGTTTTTGTCTGGTCGGTAAGCTGGGTTGAAGGCCAGGTTAGTGGTCTCTTATGAAAAAAGTTTGGGAAGCCTTTACAGTGGCTCCCCTCATGTCTGTGGTTCTGGTTTGTGGCATGTTTTTACCAATGTACATTCTTGGTTGGTTCCCATGGTTCTCACATTAGATTAGTTATACCCCCATTAAGGGTTAGTGCATGACTGAAGTGAAACCCGGATTGTTTCAATGTTGGATAATTCTTTATTTGATCAATATAAGGAATCATTTTCTTGAGCATTGAAGATTTGGTTTACAAAATTTCATTTCTTTGATTTGTGGATTATCTTGTAGTGGGAGGGTGCTCGTGGATGGTCTAAATAATCATTAGTATCTTATGTTACCAGATTCATCAAATATTGAAGTCTTCTGGGGTTGTTTTTGTGGATGAGTGTATCCATAGTGTTTAAGAAGGCCTCTGGGTCCTTAGTAGTCTCTTTGAAGCAAGATCTAACATTAAAACACTGGTGTGGGAAATCTGGTCAGGAGAGGATATTATTGAAACATTCTAGAATTGTGTGTTGTTTGGGGACTTGGCAAAAGGTCCCTTCCCATGATTATTTCTATCAATCACAATAGTCATGTTCGGTGATGTCTTGTGATGTCGTGTACTCATTTGACTGTAATGGTGATGGTCGTGCAATCCAATGAGAGCCACTTTTTTTGGGAGTTTGTATCCCATTGAAAAACATCCAAAACATATTTTTTATAGGACGGTGATTATCTGTGTCTATTCCCTTTGTTGTTTCTCACCTGAAGTGTCATGAACCAACCCAGTTCAACCTTGAACCAGTCACCAGAGCCGGTCCGCGACATAAACAAACTTACTTGACCATGACCAAAACTCCTTATGACCTCGAGTGTCACTCTCCAAACCACAACCATTCCCCCCCACGGCGAAAAAACTTGTGTCAAACTTGCAAAAAAAAAAACTAAAAACAAGAAAACTCTATAGGCATGAGTATTAAAAATCAGTAGTCGTGCCCAAGAACCTATTCCCAATGCACTAACTTTAAATAAGGAATTTACTAATTTTAGGTTTGAAATAAATTATATAAAATATTGGTTTCCATACACACTTTTATATTTAAAATAAGTAACAGTCCATTTCCCTTTTTAATATAAAAACAAGTTTAGTGGTTCAAGGAAACAGGTGCATTTCATTTTAAAACCTTTTTGAGAAAAATTTAGAAATCCAAATTTTAGTTGTTAGTAAAAAGGAGAACCACACAAAACACACAATGCACACTAATGGAAATGGAAAACGTGGCAAACAGGGGCCAGAAACTGAACTAGACCTCTCAACAGTCTGCTACATAAAAATAAACATTAAATAAAACATGGGTCAAAACATGGATCTTGTGAACAATGTAGAACGTACTATACATGTATCTCATCCTAAACGAATGCCTACTCTCAATGATGTAATAATTCTCTATTTCCTAGTGTGTCCCTACATTGCCTTACTGAAGCGCCCAATCCCCTTGCAGAGAATAATACATACTAAGGGCCACTAGCCAGTGCGTAATCTAAACTAGTGTAGCAATAATTCTCAAGAATATTCACCTATTATGCCTGGTTCTCATGTCAACACGTATAATAAAAAAGAAATGGGTGAGTCAACAAATTAAATCAAGTAGCACTAACATCAAACACAACTCACGCAGTCAACGTACACAAAGATCACCCATGCGTCACCCCAAAGGGAGTTTTCCAAAAATAATTTATTTTATTAATGTACCAAATGGGCTTTCACCCATTTTTAAATAATATCCACATTTCTCAAGAGAACCAAAACAATTTTTCACGCTTCAAATGAAATCATTTATCAATTAACCCGAACTACATTTAAAATTACATGAAAAATGTGTAAAGGCCAAACTTGCAATTTTTTACTAGTAGGTGTTCGTTGATCAAAAAAATATTTCAAGTGTCATGTATAAAATAAACAGCAATTTTCACAAAAATTATTCATTTAAAAAATAATTTTTTTATATTATGTCACATTTAATAAAATTAATAAAATATAAAAAATTCATAAATTCTAAATTTAAAGGCGAGTGAATTGGGGGACATATCTCAACTCGCATCTCGAACACGACAACACGACATGCCTCACACAGGTGCACAAGCACTCGCAATCCAATGATCGTGGTAATGTGGGGTCACCCCGCCAATTCACTACAATAAATGCACAACAAAAAAGGTACATAAACATGGACATAAAATAATACAAACGAATAGACTACTCAAACACCACCTCGACATGTTTTCAACACACAAAATGAAAAAACAACACTATTTACTAAAACCATTATATAATCAACAAAGTGTTTACAAAAACTAGACAATTCCAAAATAACTCACTAGTAATTTTAAATAGGAAACAGATCATTTTAAGAAAAAAACATAGAGTGCACAACCTGGCAAAAGTGCATGACACGATAAAATCAACAGTTAAAAACTCATGTGCCAAAACACATTTTCAAAACTAGGATCGCAACACCCATATTTTTTAATAAATCATTTGAAAATTAATAAAATGATTTTGAAACGTATAATACTACTTCAAACACACCTAAAACCTATTCCAAACCCATTTATATCTAAATGTTCTCCTGTAACACACCATATCAGAATGCACACCACTTCCATAATAAAAAAATAACAAATTGCAGAATTTAATAAAAGCTACTAAACTGCAGTCAACTGGTTTCATCAAAACGCACCTTAATTCACATGCGCGGTCTACAAAATATAAAATGAAATCTATGTTCCTTCAATACTATACTTCTCACCACACTAATTAACCAAAAAATTTGGCAAATCAATAATTTAGGTGAAACAATTAACCAAAAAAATTATCTACTACATAACATAATTTCTTCTAAAATATTTATTCTACAAATTAAAATAATAAATTAATATTAATCGAATCTATTTCAGGAAATTATTCAATTGCCTCTAAATTTAAAGAGGCAGTGTAATGCCATCATACCTCAATAACTGAAAGACCCTTGAAAATAGGTGTGAAACACCAAGCGCACCGCAATTGAAAATGTGGTAAGCTAAATCTAACCTAATGCACAAAAAATGTAACAAAATTTTAAGGATTTGAGCACAAGAATTAAATCATAATCATGGAATCACCTTACACTAAAAGTAGGATGAAAAGTTTACCAAGAGGGGAGGATGTTGGGGACGAGGGGTGTGCTAATGCGAGGCTGAAGTGAAAAGCGGCTAGGGGCGTGCAGCAAGACTAGTAGGGAGGGGGACCTCGAAGGATAGTAGGGAGAACCCTAGAGGGCTTCGCGTCGGCCGATAGGGATTGAACCAGAGGGATTAGAACTAGAAATTTGGGGGACGGTTGGATAGGGTTGTGCTGGTGATGAAAATAGTGCACCAGGTGGAAGGCCTGGGCACGGTGGCTGGGGAGAGAACCAGGGAAAACCAGGGTGCTGGCTGGGTGTGTGGTTGAGAGGGTGTGTGGGATGCATAGGGTAAAGAGTCTTAGGGTGGTGTTGTGCAGGACAAGCCAGGCAGGAGCGGCAGAGCAACAAGGGGGTGTTATGCGGGGCTGTTGGGTGGAGGCATGGGATGCAGAGGAGCTGGGACGTGCAGGTCAAAAGCGGTGAAGGATGGATGGTCAGATGATTGTGCATAAGAGGGACGACTGGGCGGAGCTAGGAGAGATGCACAAAGGGGTGTGAGATGGAAGAGTGGAATAAGCGACAAGAGAACTAGCATGGGCATTCTCACTCAACCGATGCAAGTTGGGGCGCGAGGACAGTTGGGCCTGCGCAGGACGTGCGCAGATAGGAGGCAGTGGGTGGGGTTACCAATCGTAGAGACAGGGAGGGACAAGGGAGTCTAGTTGATGCTGGTGGCTGGTGGCATGCTTGGCTGAAAGGGATGGAGGTCCGGACGAGAGGAGAAGGGGGTGGTGCACAACAAGGGTAGAAGAGAGGGGTGTGGCTGTGTAAGAAATTAGGGTAACAGGGGGGGTCGCGATAGGGGGAGAGTGGAGGAGAAGAATAGGGTAGCAGAAGAGGAAAAGAAAGAGAGAAATATAACACACTCCCTAACAATATATATATATAACCATATATTTACATATTTACTCGATATCTCATTTATTCACTATATCACGGCATAACCAATTTATTTAATTACACTCAAAGGTGGGTGACTGGTCAGTCTCCCCGCACGGCTCATTCGACCGTGTGCAACCTATGCAGTTTCCCCAACTCACTCTAACAATGACCATACGAGTATCCAAACTATCTGTACAACTTCTGCTAAGATGCACAGAGTTCGCGCACTGGCCTAAAACCATCAAACCTTCCCAAACATCAAAAAAATTGAACCGAGACTCATCGGAACATCGACAAGACACCCGACGCCGATAATAAGAAAAAAAATATAAAAATATTTGGAAATGGAGGGTCTGACATGAAAACACAACGTGTGATTTTTTTGAATCTTCTAAGCCCTTGTTATAGTGAAATTTAGGGTTAGGGTAAGGTGAGTTTTGAATATGTTATGTCTTGGTAAACATATTAGAGATTGCGGTGTAATTTTTTGTATGACCAGAAGAAGAGGTTTAGTTCAAGGGGTTCCCACTTCCTAATAATGAGGTTGATTATGCTTCAATAATTAGAGCTCCATCCATAGGTTCAGAAGTGAATCTAGTGCATAGTGAGAGGAAATTCTCGGGACGTTCAAACCCTTGTAAAAAGTTTTATCATTAGTATGAAAGATGAGACTATTTTAAACCACTGATTTCTTCTTGGTTTACCACACGGTTTGTGAATGATTAGTAGTGACCATGTGACAAGAATACATTCCAAATTAATAATCCACATAGATAGCGCACAACTACCTTGATCATGTGGAATAACCATGCAGTTGTACCAACTATTTATATTTTGGGATCTATCCATGCTGGCCCATGATGGTCAGTTAAGATGGTTGGTTATGATGGTGGGGATACACACTATGGCTCTCATGTATGTTATTTTCCAAAAATCTAATGATATTCTACCCCATATGTCGGGGAGTCCATTTGAGCCTCCCCTAGTTAGATTCATGATTCCATCTTGGGGAAATTTAGGTTGTCTCTTATGGTGGGAGCCCATTTGTGTCTCCACATATCAGTAACTATGTTTGTTCTGTGGTCATGGATTGGAGGTAGGTAGTCTCATTTAGAGTTGTCTAACTACCAAAATATTCCTTGGGTAATGGATTGGATTAGTGAGCACCCTATGGTTTAGTTAATGTATGGTCAGTGTAACATTGTTTGATTATGTTGTTCATTTAGGTAAACTGGTGGTGTCTTGATCGGATAGTTTTTGAGGAGTATTATTTTCGGATTTAGTTGGAATATATTTGATTATTTTGGTATGTGGTGTATTATTTGGTTGGTGAGAGTATTCATTTTTTGATTTATCAATTGGAGGGGTTTTGGCCTTTTGGGGTGGGCAAAACATGGCAAAGGAGTCCATTTTGGGATTTCGGTTGGGTTTGGGATTTCCCTTTTTCTTGCTGTGGATTTCCAAGGGTAGAAAGTTTTATAGTGTGTAGAATTGTCACATAAATGAATTCTTTTAAAAGTATTTTTCATTTAACTTCTATTATTTCATTGTTTTGGGGGTTTCCCAAACATTTTTTTGGAAATGGTGGATTTTCAAAATTTGAGCAAAACCCTGAGTCCATTTCCTGATTTAAAAATAAATTTTATTTCTTTTATAAGTCATTCATTTTTTGAGATTTTACTCCAATTACACATCCCAATTTGCATCCCCTGGTATATTAAAACTTCCATATTATTTTCTACCCCATAAGAATTAATAATAATGATGGATTTGGGTTTTTTATATAGGTGTTGGGCCAAACTGAAATAAAAATTCCAACATTAAAAGAGTTTTTGAAGTCTTTAATATCTCATTCAATTTTTATGATTTTTTATTTGTTCTGAGCCTCAACTGAGAAAACTTACCCAAGGAATGCTCTTGTGCCCTCCTCATGCTATTTGGAGCTCATATCCATCGCGGATTATAGTAATCATTCTTATTCATTCTCAAATCAACCATATTTGATGAGGTAAAATGTTTCTTTCATAATGTGATCAATTTTCAATCATTTTTCCCAAATTCAGTCCCCACCTGACCTACTATGACTCCTTCAATCTTACTAACTAGTTTTGGTTACTTCATGATTCAACTATTAGTGGATTTGAGCTGATTTCATCATGTTTCTTCAAGTAATTGCCTCTCGCTTCATTTCCTTCCATCTCCTTAGGGTTTCCTCCCTCTTTCATGAATTTCTAGATTGTCTAGAAGATATGATAATTAACTATGGTTTTATTTGATGTCTTTTTGGAAAAGAAATTTGGGTTTTAGGTTGGATTTTACTCCCTTATGGTGCAGCAGTGATGCGGTTGATGTTTCACACCATGATTAGAGGGTTTCGACACTTTCGGTTGGTGATTACATGTGTATGAAATTAAAGCGGTGTAACTTTTCTTGATTTGTTAATTTATAATGTTCGTAATATTTTTTTTGGTGTGAAAACCTTTTTTGGTTGCATTAGCAAGTAGTTTAGTATTAAAGTTACATTTTTTATTGAAGTTGTGTACTTTTCAATTGTAACTCATGTTATTTATTTTTTGGTAGTTTTATAAAATATTGAAGTGATTTATTAGTTATTGAAAGGGGGTTAAAATTATGTTTGGTAATTATTTTGTGTCAAATGGGCCTAAAATGGGGTTTTTGAATGGGTTTTATGTGTAAAACTTAGTTATACTTCCTGAAAGTGTTTTACGAAAATGAGTGTTTTCATGTGTGTCTTTTGTGGTATTATTCAAGATGATTTCATAACACTTGAGAGTGGTTTAATAAATGTTACTAGTGCTTACAATTCTAATTTTATTGGTATTATAATGATTTTGTCATGTATAGGGGGTTTTGAAATGGGTTTTGTGTCCAAAACATGTTTATACCCCTTGGGACTATTTTATGAAAATTGAAAATGATTTTTTGACTCATTCATTGTAGGAAATAGATGTACATGTACTGTTTTGGGGAGTCTGTTCACCTAATAAAGGTTTTTTAAAGGTTAAGCTGTGATTTAAGATGTAAAAATTTTTAGAATGTTTTATAAGATACTGAAATGTGTTATCAAATTGCAAGAAAGGTACGAAACATGTTTGTTGGCTGTTTTGTGTGAGTATGATGTGAAAAAATAATTTTTCCTATGAAATGATGTTTATGTTACTTTTTTGATATAAATGAGGTTTTTTTGGTGAATTTGTGATGTGGAAGTGGTATTTTCATGTGAAATTATTTTTCATGGCTTGTTGAACTTGTTTGAGCGCAAGAGGGAATCCTGGGTTTCTAGGTTGGTGGACGTGTACTAGTGTGCTAGTGATCACATGGGGTTTGGCCTGAGTTTCATGTAGCTAGTTTAAATATGACAACACTTACTAAACTATTAGGATGATGGTGATGTTGGGGAATTCTAGGTTATTGGTATGTTCCCTACTAGTGGCTCGTTCATGGGAACATATAGTTTATTTGTTACTTTCATCGAGATACGAGGTACCTGGGACACACAATGAGCTAGTCCATATGGGTTATTTTCTCGTTGTGTATGCTCATTTGACACTTTATGATTAACATCAGCATATGATTTTTTTGGATGGAAAATTAAGTATCATTGGAACTCTTTTAAATTTTTGATTCTGTAATGTTGCCCACTTGAAATCTATTTTAATTTAATGTTTCATCTCTTTAAAATTCATAATAGTGTTTCATATTTATGAAAACATTCAAGACTTTTGTCATTGAATGTTAATGACATTGAATATTTTAGTGGTGGTATCCAATAGGGATTTTTATCACACCATGCATACACCATTGGGTGTATATAGACTTGGTTATTTTTGTCATAGGTTTAGGTACAACTTTCGTGCCAAAGGTTCAGGTTTTTAGTGGTCCATCATCGTGCAGTGTTGTGGAGATAGCATGAGAGTGGTGCCTCTTTCTAGGATGATGTTCTTAGGTTATCCTTTTGGGTTTTCTTCCTTTTTATAGTCTTTGAGTAAAGTTTTAAATTCTGTAATTAAAATATGATTTTTTGTAAAAGATTGTTATTTTGAAAAATACAGATGTGTTCTATTGGATTTTTTTATTGTTTGATGTTTAAAAACTGAGCTAAATTGTTCCCAAATTTTATAATATAATACTCAATCACTTGTTCTAGCCCATGGGGATCTGGAATACCCTTCAGGCCTTGTCCCATATTGGGTTTGGTGCTGGTTTGGATGGCGACCAGATTCAGTTTGTAACAAAATATATTCATCACAACTTCCGTGGTAGTCCATTGATCAAGATTGATGCATATCCTCCAAAGTCTGAATCGCTCATCATGACTTCTCATCTCATTGAGGATGAACAACTATAATGAAATTTAATTTTATGCCCAATGACTTCTAAATTCTCTACCAAAAGTTATAAATGAACATAGGATCCCGATCAGATACAATAGAAATAGAAATTCCATGTAACCTTACAATCTCTATGAGGTACAGTTGAGAAATTTGATGCAATGACAATGTATCTTGAATATAAAAGGAAGTGTTAATATTTTTTCAGTTAATCAATATTAACCCAAATCTCATTGTTTTCTCGAGAATACATAGTTAGTCACACCATTAATTCCATGGATATATTCCCAAATTTCCAATTATGCACTATAAAAGTTTGAATCATCTCCTCTAGTAATTACCGCTTTGCATTAACCTATTGACATGTCCAACATTTCACATTAAATTCTACTATATCTCATTTCATTCCATCCCACGAGTAATACTCCCAATGGTGTTTGTATATCTTAGTACATCCAAGATGATATGAAACTCGATAACTATGATATTCAAACAAAAAATATTTCTTTAATTGGGAATTACAAGGCACACACAACCATTTTCAAAATCTTAAAACATAATCTCTATCAAGATTAAATTATGACAATTTACCCATTTTAACCAACTCTATCTTTTTGGTATCTTGCGATCTTCCTTTTGTGATTTCTTAATTATTTATGATAACTATGACTACAATAAACTAGAAACCAAATAGATTTATTCCATGTTCCAATAACTTCTATGCCAAAATTCATCAAATCATTAATGAAGGGATCATTTTCCAAATGTAACATGGTTAATAATGCGTGATGTTTTTGACTCATAGCATCTTCCACATTGTTTTCTTCTCCTATAGGGTAATTGATCGTGCATTCATAATCCTTTATCAGTTCAATTATTCTTCTATACCTCATGTTTAATTATTAATGAGTGAATATATACTTAAGCCATTTATGGTTAGTATATATTTGAAATTTGGTTTCGTATAAATCATGCCTTCATATTTTCAAAGAAATAACCAAAGATGAAAATTACAAATTAGTTGAGGGATAATTTACATCATGGGGTTTTAGTTTTATTGAAGAATAAGTAGTTACCTGATCATTCTGCATCAGAACACTACCAGGTCTCTTCAATGAAGCATCATTATAGATGAAAAAATCACCATTTTATGAAGGCATGACAAAAACTAGAACATTCAAAAATCTTGTCTTTAGTTCCTGATAAGAAACATAACATTCATATGTCAAAAAAAATAACCATTTTCATATTAAGTTTGTTACCAGCCTATATTACTGTGAAATGTTTCTAACTGACCATCAATAATAACCCTCCAATCCAATAAAACTATGAATATTTGTTCCATTTTTCGGTCTTCGACATTCATCACCCACTTTTGTTTTTTGCAGGATCGATTGTTATTCCATCTTTATTTATAATGTTCCCAAGAAAAGAAATATGTTGCAACCAAAAATCACAATTTTTTAATATTCCATACAGTTTCATTTCTTTTTATGGTTTTAAAAAAACCATGTGATGTTTTTTATGCTCTTATTTACTTGTAGAATATACCAGAATAATATCAATAAACATATCTACAAACATATCCAAGAACTCATAAAATATTCTATTCATAAGATCCATAAATATAGTAGGGTAATTAGTTAAAAAATGAATAAATACAAATTCATAATGACCATATCTATTATGGAACACAATATTTTGGGTTTTCGTCATATTTTTCTTTCAACAGATGGTACCCTTACCACAGTTCAACCTTCAAAACATATTGTGCTCCCTGAAGCTGATAAAAAAATAATCGATATGATGCAAAGTAAACATGTTTTTAACATTTACATTATTCAAGGCTCTATAATCTATGAAAAGTCTCATTGAACCATATTGTTTCTTAACAAACAAGATAAGAGCACCCTATGGTGATATTCTAGGTCAGATAAATCCATATCTAATAATTACTAAAACTACTTTTTTAATTATAGAAGTTTCATTTGGGATATTCAATAATGAGGTTATGAAATTAGACTAACATTAGAAACTTAGTCAATTGTAAACTCAACCTCTTGATTATGAATAACACCAGGTAAATCATCAGGAAAAAAATCTAGGTATTCATTTACCACTGGTACACCATAAATCTGGACAATTACCTTATCTTCAAAAGCATGAGAATGATAAATTTCATTTTGATCCATTATCAGTTTCTTTGCTTTTTGAAATTTAATTAATGGTATAGGTTCATTCTTGTGGAAAAACTAAAATTCTTACCAAAAAATAACTTCTTTTTCTCAGAAATATTTCTTAACATGATAAAAAAGAATGCCAGTCTATACCCAGAATATCATCAAACTCCACTAGAGGAGAAACAAAAAGGTTTTCAGATAAACTATTTCAATAAAAATGATAAGTATATTCTTATAATTTATTTTCAGAACAATATTTCAACTAGGTGTTTTTAACATGAGATCTAGTTTTATTTCCTGAGGTTGAATTCCTAATTTTTCAAAAAAATAAAAAATGAAGGATTGTGTAGACCATGAATCAAAAAATGAATTTGAGAAATATGTAAAAACAAGAATATACCAAATAACACCTCATTTGATGTCTCAAAATTTAATTATGTGGTTTTAAATGATTTTACCAAACCCTTTTTCTTCCAATATTGTGGATACCCTGCTTGAGTAACAAGCTTCGGACAAACAGTAGCAAAATGACCCAATTTCTTATCGTTAAATAATGTCACCATTATATTCTCATTAATATTCAGATCATTTTCCTAGAATATATGAGATATGTGTCCAAACCTTCCACATCATTATCATTTCCTAGAATATAAAATACATTCACCATTATGTGGTTTACCACACTTTTCACTAGAAGGGAACTTCATTTTAATACCTCCATACTTTATTGACGAGTTCTTCTCCATTTCCTACTGACCTAACCACTTCTTATTCTTGTTACCAAAAGGAAAAAGGGTTTTGGTAAACCCCATATCAACTTTTTCAGCATAACTAACCAGATTCTCATAGCTTTTAAACACTGGTGAAGGCAAATCTCTTCTCAATAATGGTTTCAAACCAGAGTAAAATCTATTGATTTTACATTCAAAATATCAAGTAAAATCTAGTACGTACCTGGAAAATTTTTTAAAATTGGATTCATATAATTCCATATAATATCCATATTTTGGTTATAGTTCAATGAATTTTTTCTCCATTTTGAGTCAAATTGTTTTTGGAAAATATTCTTCCTAAAAAAGACTCTTAAAATCATCACATTCCAAACTGTCAAGATCATCTCATTATCTCATATTCTTAACTAGATACCACCATTAATAGGCTACAAATTCCAAAAGATATTGGGCTAGTATTTAATTTTGATGTTCCTAACATCCCATAATATCAAATATCTTTTCTAGATCATTAATCCATCCTTCAACTACCGCTGGATCTGTGGTTCCACAGAATTTTTGAGGATGTTGCCTCATAAAATGTTCCACAAAAGACAAGTTTCTTCTGGGTAGATCATGTTACTCTCTAGCATGGATGACACCGCCATTTAGGGATTCATTCAACAGATTTGTTGCTATCACAAACTGCTTGGTTCTGATTCCCACCATTCTGATATTCATATTTTTACAGAAATCAGCCACTTGGTGCCTTCTTCAGCTTCAATGTTTCTCCTATGGAGAACCATTTTGAACAGACATAATATAGATAAATCAAAATGGTAATCCTTAAATTCTATAACATTTTAAATTTCCATAGAGTTAAAATCCTTTATGGTATTCTTTTAACATAACCATAATCCCTAATTTTATCTAAACCATCTTCTGATACCAACTATAATGACTCAGCATTAAAACATTACTTATTAATGAATTTTACACAAGACCATACATTATTAAACATTTAGGATCATTTCAGGTTTAGAGTTTTAAATAATTAGTATATATTACATACATGACATACGATATTCATATAAGAGGATACTAGTTAAACATTATCCAATTTTTCATAATATAAAACATTAAAACATAAAAATGATTTATTTAACAACACTACATATAAAAAATCATAACTCCCATATTTCTTTTACCCATCCTTATGTCCTATGAAAAGTATTTTAAAAGCTTGTGATGAGTATAATACTCAATAAGGCTTATAATTAAAGAAAGCATTATTTAACTAAAACCATAAAACCAAATAGAACCCATAATCATAAAAACTCATATGCATACCAACATCTTGTAGTTTCCTTGGAACATATTTATCATATCACTCTTACATTCACCCTTGAAAATGGAAACACCTTTTGTTAAACTTCCTTCTCAAGACTACCAAATGCATTGGAGAGCAATAATGGGGCTCACCTGTCAAATATTGAGCTTTAATGGGCTCAAACCATCATATCATTACTAATAATGGGCTCAACCCAACATATATTGAGATATAATGGGATAAACCTGACATAAATAATTTACATGGAACATATCATGGTAATAACGTGTCTTGAAATAAGGATAAATCACTCATTCTATATACATATAAAAATACAATCCCTTTGAAATATATTTAAGAGAGTTTTAAAAGGTTTTTAAAAGGAAAGTCCTTTAAAATATATGTGGATTGATAATTAATAGAATGGAATAAAAATGTTTATAAAATTTAAATATACATAATAAAACATAATATAAACAAAAATTCATCACACCAATAATCATAATATAACATAATGGATAAATTATAAGGTTAACCCAATGAATGGAAATTGGGTTAAGAATTCCCTTACCTCAGGTTCTTCTTATATAAAATCTGTTTAAACCTACTGTATAATGATTAAAAAAATGTTACTAACATCTTAATGAAATATATTAGTGTTTAAAACACATTATATGATCTTTTTACAACATTATTTGATACATTTATTTCATAAATTTTGTTATTTACATGGCTTCAGGTGTGTTCTATACATGGTTTCCATAATCGGTTCATGATGGACATTCTTTTAGATTGGATGTGGAACACTAGAATTTTAATGAATTGGTATTTAAATGATTCCATAACCATAAAATATACCTTTTAGAATTTCTAATTCTTGCATGAATAAGATTCATAATTTAAAGCCTTATTGATATTTTTTAATTCATTTTTTCAATTCTTTCATTGTAAAGAACTACTTTTGTTTTATAAATTAATCACATGTGTACATAATTATTATAGAACCTTATATATGATATAATGAATAAATTATAATCAGTTTCAACCATAAAAATGGGTTCATGACCACACATTAAATAATTAAAACAAATTTTATGTCACGTCGTCCGGGATGTCTGTAAATCCACACATCACGAATGATGTTTTGATTTCTTGAATAAGTGTGAGAGGAGAAGCAGTATAATGCTGAATCATCCATAAACATGATTAAATATAGAATAAGTAAGATATTGGATCATTAATTCCTCTTTGATAAAGGTTTATGAGGATAGAATAAGATGAAAAAAGGAATTTGAAATAAAAGAATAGTTGAGAAATCCCTTATAAAAATTCGGTAGCCAAACAGCTATGCAACATTGTTTTATAAAAAAATAAAAAGAGAGGGGATAGGGTCACCAATATAGAAATGAAACATAATATAATATATTATTTTAATAAAATTCAATTAATAACATAGTCTGGAAACTTGAAGGCCATACAACAAAAAAGAAAACTTCAATGGAAAAACAATGAAAGAAGTTAAGAATTCTCTTACCTTTTGGAGTAACTCCTATGACATTAAATATGGGACCTTGGGGGAATGAAGACACTATAGGAGGATTTATAGGGAGGTAAAAAGTACTAAGATTAATTGAGGATAAATTTTTCATGAATTTTATAAAGTAATGGGTTTGAATTTATAGCAAAAGTGAGGGAATATTTTATTAATTTCTAAGGGACACCTCATTAGTGGTATTTTAAAAACCATGGGCTTGCCCATGGTATTTTCCCATGATATTACCCATATGGGACACCTCACATATTATTTCATTATAAACAAGATGACATGAATTACTACATCATTATTAATTCATTAATGATTTCATTAAACACACGAAAAATTCAAAACTATATTTTCACTATTCATTGAAAAATCAACTATTTGAGAAAAATACAAAAAATTCATCCTAATAAAAAATTCATCAAATCATCAATCAAGGTTAAATTCTGAAAACATACCCATTTTAACCAACTATACCTTTCTCTATAACTCATGGTCTTACTTCTGTAATTTCTTAATTCTAATTGATAATAATGACTACACTAAAACCTGAAACAAAATTGACGTATTCCCTATGATGGAAACTCCTAAGAAAAAATTCATTAAATCATTAATCGAGGGATGATATTACGAACATAACATGGTTAATGATGCATGATGTTTTCGATTCAAGGCATATGCCCCATTGTTTTCTTTTGATGGATAGTAATTGATCGTTCAATCATAATCCGTTATCAGTTCAATTCATCTACATTGCCTCATGTTTAATTTTTCTGAGTGAATGTATACTTAAGAATTTTATGGTCAGTATATATTTGACATTTGGTTCCATCTAAGTGGTGCCTCCAAAATTTCAATGAAAAAACAACTAATTCCAATTCCAAATCATGTGTGGCTTAATTTAACTTATGAGGTCTTAGTTATCTTGAAGCTTAAGAAATTACTTAATCATTAGGAATTAGAACACAACCATGTCCATTCAATAAAGCATCACTGTAGATTAAAAACTCACCCTTTTAGGAAGGCACATCCAAAAATGGAGCATTCACCAATTTCTTCTTTAGTTCATGAAAAAAACATCACATTCTTCTTTCCAAAAAAAGTTAACCCCTTTTGTGTTTACATAGTTAGCAGGCTAGATAACCGTGAAATTTTTTTAACAACCTGTTGATAATAAATTGTTAATCTGGGAAAACTATGAATATTGGTATCATTTATTGGTCATGTCCATTCATCAACCAATTTTGTTTTGGCAGGATCAACTATTATTCTATCATTAGTTACAATGATCCCACAAAAAGAAATATGTTCCCACCAAAAATCACACTTGATGAATATTCCAAACTGTTTATTATCTTTTACGGTTTTCAAAACAACCCTTTGATGTTTTTCATGCTCCTCTTTGTGCCTTCCTACTTTATCTTCCATATTTCTTATGTGGAAAGCCATTTTGAAGAGGCATAATTTAGATAAATCAACATGATAATTCATAAATTAAATAACATTTGAAATTACCATATAGTAAAAATCATTTATGGTATTATTTTAACATCATTATATCACTTAAAGTTATCTAAACCATCCTCAGATACCAAATATAAGGAATCGGGCTTAAAACGTTACTTAATATTTAATTTCTAATAAGACCATAAATTATTACACATTTAGGATCTTTTGGGTTTAGAGATTTAATGAATTAGGATATCTTACATACCCGACATACCATATTCATAGAAGAGGATACTACTGAAAAAGTATCCATTTTTTTCAAAATATAAAAAGTTGAAACATCAATCACGATTTCTTTAACAACACTCCATGTCTATCATCATGACTCCATTATTTCCCTTACCCAGTTATATATCCTATTCAAAACATTTTAATAACTATGTATGACTATAAAGCTCAGTAACAAATATAAATAAATAAAGTGTTAGTCAAGTGAAATAATAAAAACCAATAAAATCCCTAATCATAAAAACTCATAAGCATAGAAAACCCATGTAGTTTCCATGGGACATATTTAACATATCACCGATACATTAACACTTAAAATGGAATAACCTTTTGGTCAACATCCAATTCTGTAGTACTGAATTTATTTAAGATCTATAATGGGTCTTACGCGTCATATCTCGAGCTATAATGGGCTCAACACATAATATCTTGTGCTATAATGGGCTCAAAACAACATATCTTGAGCAACAATGGGATCATCCCAATATAAATAATTTCCGAGGAACATTTAATGGTAATAAATTATATTGAAATTAAGATAAATCACTAGTTCCATATACATATAAAAAGACAATACCATCAAAATTTATTAAAGAGAGCTTTAAAAGGATTTTAAAAGTAAAGTATCTTAAAATATAATTGGAGTGAGAATCAATAGAATTAAATGAACATGTGAATAAAATATAAATACACATGATAAAACATAATATCAAAAAAAATAATCAAACCAATATACTTAATACACCATAATGGATAATGTATAAGGCTAACCCATTTATTGAAAATTGGGTTAAGAAATCCCTTTCCTCGAGTTCTTCTTACATAAAAAGTGTTTAAACCTCTGATATAATGGTTAAAAGAATTTTAATAACATCTTAATGAATCATATTATTGTTTATAACACCTTATATGATTATTTTACAACATCATTCGACACATTTATTAGTAATATTTTGTTATTTACATGTCTACAAGTGTGTTCTTTACATGGTTTCCATGATCGGTTCATGATGGACATTCATTTCGATTGGATGTGGAAATAACAAAATGGAATGGGGTGGTATTTACATGTTTTATGAACCATAAATTATACCTTTTATTATTTTTAATTCTTACATGAAGATTATTCACATGTTAAATCCTTCTTGATATTTGTTTAACTCATTTTTTCAATTGTTCAATCGTAAAGAATTTATTTTGTTTTATAAATTATCGATATGTGTATAAAATGATTATAAAACCTTATATAAGATATAATACATAAATTATATTCTAGTTCAACCATAAAAATGTTTTCATGACTAGTCTTGAAAGAATAAAAAGAAATTTTAAATCACATTGTCTGCGATGTCGGTAAATCGACACATCACGAACTGTGTTTTCATTTCTTGATTAAGTGGGATAGGAGAAGAAGTATATTGGTGAAACAAACATAAACATGATGAAATATAGAATATTTAAGATATTGGATAATTAATTACTCTTGTATAAATGGATATTAATAAATAATAAGAAATTAAAGCAACTATGAATAAAAGAATAGTTGATAAATCCCTTATAAAAATTTGAAAGCCTAAAGGCTATGAAACATGGTTTTAGAAAAAATTAAAAATATAGGGAAAATTGGTCACCCATATAGAGATGAAAGATAATATATTATATAGGTAGAATAAAATGTAAATAATAACATGGTTTGGAAAATTGATGTATATAACACATAAAACAGAAATTTAATGGAAAGGATAGAACAAAGTTGAGATTTCGCTTACCTTGTAGAGTAACTCATGAGACAGGAAGGTTGGGAACATGTGGGATTGAGGACACATTGGGAGGATTAATAGGGAGGTAATAAAGATAGATCATCATTTAGGTGGAATTTTTAATGAATGGAATGAAGGAATGGGTTGGTATTTGCAGAAAAACTAAGGGAATATTTTTTTAATTTCCAAGGGACGCCTCATTTGTAGTATTTGAAAAACCATGGAATTACCCATGGTATTTTCCCATGTTATTATCCAATTGGGACACCTCACATATTATTTTACTATACATAAGTTTACTGTAAATATTACATCATTAATAATGTCACTAAACACAGCGAAACTCAAAACTATATTTTTACTATTCACTAAAAAATCAACTATTTCAGAAAAATCCAAAAAAATAACCCTAACCATTTCTGAATGTGTAGAATTAAAAAAATTAAATCCATTTTTGGAAAAAAATTATTAATTTTATTAATTAAATTTTTAAATAAAATCATAATTGATTCAAAAATACCAATTTATTTATATAACCCTTTTTTATTACCTTGAAAAAATTAATCGTTGTCTCATTATCCTATAACCTTAAGAAAATATAATAATAATACAATTTACTATTCATTTAGGTAATATTATGATTCAATATGGTAGGTTACTATTTACTAAAAAAACATGTTGGTTCCATTAAACTCTAGATAAGTTACCGATTGCAATTATAGATGAACTTTTTTTTGTAATTCAATACATATAAGGTCCAAAATTAAGTTCAAAGGATTGTTATAAATATCTACTTAAAATAATGTTTCATGAATTTAATTTTAAATACTTGGGGTGTTACATATATCACACAATACTAAAATAATTAGACACATTTATTTCCTTCTATATAAACTTATATACTATATATTTAATAATTTACATAATTTCAATTTAATGAATTAGTGATATTTTCTTCCAATACAACCAATATGATGGACATTTCATGGTTTTTGTCTTCTTATTTACTTATGGATTTAGTACTCTATTAATTTAAATAATAATGATTCATATTGATTTCATAGAATGCATTAATTATTACCTTTATTTATTATTTTATCTTAGTAAACGACATCATATTATTTTTTAGTTCATTGTTCTATTTGAAACAAGTTATTATATATATTTATGAAATAAAAATATATCATTTTCTGTTCTTTCTCATTTTAAATAAAATTGTCACTCAAAATTTATATAGAATGAAAAAAATAAAATAGGGTACTTTTTACTCATTACATAATCATTCTATGACACTAGTAAATCCTGATTATGATTCCCCCAAATGAAATTAATTGGGTGAGTAATGTTATATCACAATATATAGTCTCTAAGACCCAATATCTAAACAAACACTTCTACCTATAATATATCTTATTCTAAACATAAAACCTTCAGTTTCAGTATATTCAGTGGATCTGATGTGTACTTATTTAAATGTTATAAATTTAACAAATCATATACTTGTGAGAGGTTTACTTAAAGTTTTATGTGATAATATAAAATTTATATATGATCAACGATATCAGAGTTCCCAATGTATCACTGACTCAACATTCCATTGAATGTGAATGTCATACCCCTCTTCCATGTATATATTCAAAAGAATTCCATATCTCCCAGTAGAGTAAATAATTTTTTAATGATTACCATTGTACTTATTTTATTAACATCATGTTACATTAATATATTTATTAATGTTTTAAATTTTCTCTAGAATCTCTTAATCAAGGTATTATCCTAGTATCTTCGACTATCTAACTTATTACAAACATGTTTTAGTTTAGAAACACTTTTCATAAAGAGCCTTATATTTATTATAATGTCATAGTGGAGTCTTTATTTACTATAAGAAATATACTATTAAATCATTTTTATCCCAATGTCCATTGGAATATATTTTATAGGTTGAATGTATATCTTCAATATTTTGAATGGTCTAGTCAAATCGGTCATTGCCTTTTAGATATAAGTTTTTATATGGAAGAGATGTATATTCCTTTCATGTTATATAATTCCATAAAATATTGAGGCAATCCTTACGTATTGGTCATATACAATTTTATATAGTACTACATACACTCATACCATATATTATATATTTCAATCATTTTATGCTTAAAGAGTGGAAAATAATATCCAATCTAATTGGAATGTTTTTAGTTAATAAGATTATAAATCCAAAACCAAATGGAGTTATATCATTTTAAAGTATTAGGAAGTCCTATAAAAAATAATTTATCATTCTCTCACATTTTAACTTATTTATGTATAACAGTTTATCACCATCATGGAATTAAACAATTACCGATTAGAATACTTCAAAACCAAGAATTTTGATTTATACTCATCAATTTACATATCCATGTTTTCCAATGAGAGATTCTCGTTGAGATATTTATGCTTCTATTTTCTTCCAATATTGATAGAGAACTATTATTTATGTTCATCATCTAAAAACTAATTCATCAATTTTGGTATTATGGGGAAAAATAAATTATACCAAATATTATAATTCCATTATTTTGACAGTGCAACTCTATAATATTTCCATCATTATTCAATATCTATATATGTTTCCTTTATTCCTTTATTATCTACACATGGATGGATAATTGAGTAGTCTTTTAGGAAATATAGTATTTCTCCCATTCTCCTTCCATTTTCTTGTGCAACATTTGAAAATTCATAAGCCTTCGGACTACTTCGATCCTCATAAAGAGATCATTAATGCGATCTTTTCTATTCATATCATGAGCTACCATGTTCTATTTATGAATGTTGTAATTTATTAACATATAATAGACCCTGATCAACTCAAAAAATATCCTCCAGTCCATTTTCAACTCTCTCTACATAGATATAAACATTAAACACTTTTCGTAATTATATATATCACATGTTTCTTCCTGAATGAAATTAATCTATATATTTAATAAAGATTTTACATTTTATAGCTCCAAATCAGGTGTTTCGTAATTGATATATTTTTAATTTAATTGAATCGATGCATAAGATAACTTCTTAAACTTTTTAATAAGGAGATACCCTAATAACTTCATTTAAGGATCATTACATATCAAAAACCCTTATCTCCTATAGGTTAGTGTGAGTGATTTTTTATTGACCAAACATATATTAATATTCATACAACTTTGTTCACATTCATATATCTAAAGGAACTCAACTCAAATCTATGTTGACTATGTTAGTGGATCATACTATCATAATAAATTTCTCACACGGTATTGATAATATATAGAGTAAAAAAATATGGACTTCTAATATAGTGGTCTCTTTAAGCTATTATTTTATATTATCAATTATTTATTTATTTATTTTAATACCTATAATTTTGATAACATATCCCAATAATAAAATATTTTATAGTCAAAACTGAAACTTTCTAAATTTAGTAGAAAATTTATCCTTTCTTATGAACATCAGTACAATCCTCAAATTATATTAATTTATTTCCTTTACCATGGAATATTTTATATTAATATTTATAAAAATAATCCAAAATTTATTGAAGAATTATTTAAATAAATTATTCACCAAATCTATGATGATGGCCTGAGAATTTTTATGTATATATAAATCACAATAAATTAATTGTTTTCATATTTTATAAGAATATTTTTCATATATATATCACCCCTTTTCTCCCAAAATTAATAATATCATTATTGAATTGCCCAAAATATATAAGTATATATATCCTTTAAGTTTATTAAATAAATAATCAATATGAGGTAGAGGATACTATTTATGGATTATAATCTTATTATGTTCATAAAAACAATTGAAAATATATGTTGATATATCCTTCTTCTTAGTAAAATGGATAGGTCCACCCCATGGTGTTTCATTTTAGAACATAAAACTCATAAATAAATTCCTATGTAAGTCGTTAAACTAATCAAATTCAATATGTGTCACTGTATAAAAATTCATTATTATTGGAATAAATAATAAATGAGTTAAACGGAATAATCAACCTCATTATATGGGGTAATATCCAATAACTATTTAGAAAATATATGAAAATATTTATTCATAATCTATTTATAATTATTATTGTGTTTCTCCCAAACTATTTGGCCCAAATAGGACTCATTTTTATGTATTTAAACTCGTTCAAGTGATATGTCTTCTATTGATAGTTTATAAAAAAATTTAAACTAAAAAATAGAAATTCCTCAATTTGGAATATGAAATATGATTTCCCTATATTGAAATTTAATAAAAACTTTATATAGAGAGGTTGAATTCAAGGACAAGATCACATAAAATTCGACTAATGGGATAATCATAATATAAAAATAATTCATAACCACCCAAACCAAAATTTGATAATACTTATAGATTTGGGATGCAGAAATAGAACCATTATGAGTTTTACATGACAATTCAAAATCAAATCACTAGTGTTGTGACATAGTTGTTTTAGAAAAAAATTATAATGGACCTGCTAAAATAAGAAAAAAATAAGATAAATTTTATTCTCAAAAAATATTACTCCACTAACCCCTAAATAATTATATTGATTATGGTTTAATACACTTACTAAAACTAAAATGTTTAGTTTTGAGATTAAATAAAAAATTATTGAGAAGGAAATAATATGATAATTAAATTCATTCCTCCAACGTACTAACATATGATTTATATTTTTCATGTTATAATTGTTTTTCAACTTATGAAATATTAGGGGTCAAATAGGAAACTATTTGATCAATATAGTAATCATTAAGTTTAGTTTATAGAACCATCAATTAATGATATATTCATTTATTTTTTATCCTCTTATTATTAATAATTTTATCAAAAAATTATATATAACCTACTCAGATTCAAACTGATAAGATTTGACTATAACAGGTCTACATATTACATTATTCCACATTTTTTCCACTAATTTCGATAATAAATTTAATTCATATAGTGAAATTTTTTTTTTGGGGATATTTGTTATGTAATGAATAGAATTGGGCAGACCCAACATGTCACCCGACCCTATTTTTCATTGGTCCCCAAGGGTATTATTTATCCCCGTGATCTGGAAACTACTACCTATTCATCGTTAGATTTTACATTGGGAAATATTTCACCCTCAAAAAAGTAATAAACACTGATGATCCTTTACTAAAAAAATCTATAATAGACCATCCACATATTGGATGTCCATGTATTATATAATTAACAAAATAGCATAAATAATTAAACCAAGTATGACAAAAGTGTTACAACCAATAATTATTTACCATGTTTCATAAGTAAATCTCATCTTAGTAAAACAATACACTTATAACATGTTGAAATAATACGTAAAACAACTATAATGGAATAAAAATGGAATAAAAATGGAATGATTAAATGGATGGATATCTCAATGAACCAAATTAAACCAAACCAAACTGAACCATACAATGAATCCATATCCATGCATCTTGAGATTTCTAACCATATAAGAAATCAATATCATAATTCTAGGATGACAATATTCAATTAATAGAAAACCAAGGGATTTCCCATGGTATTATCCCATGGTATTATCCATATGGGACACCTCACATATTATTTTACTATACACAAGCCGACCAGAATTATAATATCATTATTAATTCATTAATGATTTCATTAAACACACCAAAACTCATAACTATATTTTTAGTATTCATAGAGAAATCAATTATTTCAAAAAAATCCAAAAAATTCATCCTAAGAAAAAATTCATCCTAAGAAAAAATTCATCAAATCATAAATCAAGGATATATTCTGAAAACTTACATATTTTAACTAACTATACCATTTTTGGTATCTCGTATTCTTACTTCTATGATTTCTTAATTCTATCTTATAAAAATGACTACACTGATACATAAAAAAAATAGATGTCTTCCCTGCACTAAAATCTTCTAAGAAAAAATTCATCAAATCATTAATCAAGGTTTGACGTTCGAAATGTAACATGGTTAATGATGCATGATGTTTTTGACTCAGGGTATATTCCACATTGTTTTCTTTTGATGGACAACATTTGATAGTGCAATCATAATCTTTTATGAGTTCAATTAATCTTATCTGACTCATGTTTAATTCATTCTAAGTGAATATATACTTAAAATGTTTATGGTCAATATATATTTTACATTAGGTTCCTCATAAATGGTACCTCCAAGTTTTGATAGAAAAAACCACTACTTCCAATTCCAAATCATATGTGGGATAATTTAACTCATGATGTTTTGGTTGTATTGAAGCATTAGAATTTACTTGATCATTATGCATAAGAACACAACCATGTCCCTTCAATGAAGCATAATTGTAGATTAAAAAATCACCATTTTAGGATGGCAAGGCCAAAACTGAAGAATTCACTAATTTATTCATTACTTCATGAAAACAAACATCACATTATTCTGTACAAATAAATTTAACCCCTTTTGTGTTAAATTAGTTATAATAATAGATAATCGTGCAAATGTTTTAACAAACCGTCAACAATAAACTGTTAATTTGGGAAAACTATGAATATTTGTAACATTTATAGGTCTTGGTCATTCATCGACCACATTTGTTTTGGCAGGATCAACTATTATTCCATCATTATTGACAATGTTCCCATGAAAAAAAATATGTTCCAAAAAAATCACACTTGATGAATATTCCATATCGTTTGTTATCTTTTAAGGTTTTCAAAACATCCCTTTGATGTTTTTCATGATCTTATTTACTTCTAGAATATACCATAATATCATCAATACATACGACCTAAAACATATCCAAAAACACATCAAATATTATATTAATAAGATCTATAAACACAACAGGTGCATTGGCAACCCAAAAGGAATAAATACAAATTCAAAATGACCATATGTAGTACGAAATGCAGTCTTTGGGATCTCTTCATCCTTTACTTTCAACTGATAGTACCCCACCACAAGTCAACGTTGAAAAAATATTGTTCTCCCTGGACCTGTCAAACAAATAATTATTATGATGAAAAGGATAATTGTTTTTAACAGTTATGTAATTAAAGGATCTATAATATATTAAAAGCCACGTTGAGCCATCTTTTTTCTTCAAAAAACAAGATATAAGTGCCCCATGGTGAAGAGTTGGGTCGGATGAAGCCTTTATCTACTATTTCATGCACCAGCTTTTTTAATTCCATAATTTCCATTTTGGCCATTTGATAAGGAGGTTTATAAATTTGATTAGAATTAGGAACAAATTCAATAGTAAACTCAACCTCTCAATTTTTAAAAAACCATGAAAATTTTCAGTGAAAACATCTCGGTATTCATTTAACAATGTACATCATTAATATGGATAGTTCCCTTATCTTATAAAATATGAGAACGATAACATTAATTTCCATCCTTTATTATTTTCTTAGATTAATGATATGTTATCAATGGTATGGATTCATTATTGTAAATAAAATAAAAGTATTTATAAAAACTATCTTTTTTCACTACAATCTATCTTAGAATGATAAATAGAAAGCCATTCCATTATAAGAATAACATAAAACTCTACTAAATGAAAAACAACAAGGTTTTCATGTAAACTCATTCCACTTAAAAGGTTAGGTAGATTCTTATAATTTATTTTTCCCATAATATTTCCTCCAGGTGTTATTATAATGAGATCTGGTTTCATTTCATGAGGTTGAATTACCAATTTTTAAAAAAATTTCTCATAAATGAGAGAATGTGTAGACCTTGAATCAAAAAAAAAATTCAAAATCTGTAAAAACAAGCAATGTACCTAATACCACCTAATTTTATGTCTCAACATCTGCTGAAGTGGTTGAAAATAATTTTACCAAACCCTTCTACTTCCAATCTTGTTGATTCCCTGCTTGACTAACTAGCTATGGACAAACATTAAAAATATGAACCAATTCCTTATAGTTAAAGAAACTCACTATCATCTTCCTATTAATTTTTAGATCATTTTTCTGGAAATCATGATACATGTGTCCAAAATTTCTACATCGTTATCATTTCCTAGAATTTACAAGACATTCACTATGATGCCTTTTACCACACTTTTCACAAGAAGGTAAATTCATTTTCTTACCTCAATACTTATTTGATGAGTTCTTTCCCATTTCCTACAAACCTAAAAACTTCTTATTCTTATCATCCTGAGGCACGTAGGTGTCAGAAAACTCCATCACAACTTTTTTAGCACAACGAAGAAGATTCTCATAGCTTCTAAACTTTCATGAAGCTAAAGCTCTTCACGAAAATGGATTCAAACAAGTGTATAATGGATAATTTTACCTTAAAAATCATGAGCACAATGCATTACATACCTGGAAAGGCTTGTAAAAGTAGATTAATATGTTTCCATAGAATCATTACCTTTCTTCTTCAGTTCTGATAATTTTTTCTCCATTCAAAGTCAAACAGTTTTGTGAAAATATTTTTCCATAAAAAGACTCTTAAAATCATCTCATTCCAGACTGTCATGGTCATCTTTTTCAATCGTATTCTAAACCAAATAACACCATTAATCATCTTCACCTTCCCAAAGTCATATGGATAGTATTTCTATTTGACGTTCCGAACATCCCAAGACATCAAAAATCTTTTCTAGTGCATTTATACATCCTTTAGTTATTACCGGATCTGCGGTTCCGCTGAATTCTTGAGGTTGTTTCCTAAAAATTGCAACATGAAAGATATGTTTATTCATGTTCGATCATGTTCCCCACTAGAACGGATTCCACCCTCATTTATTTCATGATACAACCAATATATTTCAATCACAAACTGCGCGGTTCCAATTCCCACTATTCCGGGATGCAGATTTGTACTGAAATCAGCCTCTAAGTGCCTTCCTACTTAATCTTCCCTATTTCTTATGTGGAAAGACATTATCAAGGGGAATAATTTTGATAAATCAACATAATAATTCATAAATTATATAACATTTAATATTCCCATATAGAAAAAATCATTTATGGTATTCATTTAACATCATCGTAAACCTTAAATTTATCTAAACCGTCCTCTGATACAAACAATAAGTACTTGGCCTTGAAACGTTACTTAATATTTAAAATTTCACTAGACCATACATTATTACCCATATAGGATCACTTTGGGTTTATAGTTATAATGAATTAGGATATCTTCTATACATGACATACCACATTCAAACAAGATGTTACTACTGAAATAATATCCATTTTTTCACAATAAAAAACATTAAAACTTCAAAAATTATTTCTTTACAACACTCCATGTCAAACATCATGGATCTATTTTTTCCCTTAACCATACTTATATCCTATTAAAAACATATTATAAATTATGTATGAGTATAAAACTCAGTAATGAAGATAAATAAATAAAGCATTAGTCAAGTGGAATCATAAAAACCAATAAAACCCTTAATCATAAAAACTCATATGCGTAGAAACATCATGTAGTTTACATGGGAAATATTTACCATATCACCCTTACATTAACCCTTAAAAATGGAATAACCTTTTGGTCAACATCCATTTCATTAGTATAGAATGCATTGGAGAGCTATAATGGGGCTCACCCGTCATATCTTGAGCTATAATGGGATCAACACATAATATCTTGAGTTACAATGGGATCAACCCAACATATCGTGAGAAATAATGGGATCATACCAATATAAATAATTTCCATGAAACATATCATGGTAATAAATTATCTTCTAATCAGGAGAAATATATAGTTTCATATACATATAAGAAGATAATCCTATTAAAATTAATTAAAGAGAGTTTTAGAAGGATTTTAAAAGGAAAGTCCGTTAAAATATAATTGGAGTGAGAATTAATATAATGGAATTAACATGTGTATAAACTATAAATAATCATACTAAAAAAATATAAAAAATCACCACACCAATATTCTTAAAACAATATAATGGATAATGTAGATGGTTAACCCAATGAATGAAAATTGGGATGAGAATTCCTTTACCTCAGATGCTTCTTACATAAAAAGTGTTTAATCCTCTGATATAATGGTTAAAAGAATGTTACAAACATCTTAATGACACATATTAATGTTTATAACTCCTTATATGATCATTTTACATCATCATTTGAATAATTTCTTAGTAATATTGTGTTATTTACATATCTTCAGGTGTGTTCTTTACATGGTTTCCATGATCGGTTCCTGATGAAAATTATTTTCGATTTGATATGGAAATAGAGAAATGGGATGGGGTGGCCTTTACATGTTTCCCGAAACATAAATAATAAATTTTATTATTTTTAATTCTTACATGAATATTATTCAAAAGATAAAGCATTATTGATATTTGTTTAACTCATTTTCTCAATTGTTCAATCGTAAAGAATTCATTTTGTTTTCTAAAATAAGGACATGTGTACATAATGATTCTAAAACCTTATATAAGATATAATACATATATTATAATCCAGTTCTACTATAATTTTTTTTTCATGGCTACTCATGAATAAAATTAATGAAATTTTAAATCACATCGTCTATGATGTCGGTAAATCGACACATCATGAATGGTGTTTTAATTTCATGAATAAGTGGGAGAGTAGAAGAAGTATATTGGTGAACCATCCATAAAAATATTAAATCTATAATATATAAGATATTGGATCATTTATTACCCTTGGATATATTGATATTATGAAATAATAAGAAAAGAAAGTAACTAGAAATAAAAGAATAGTTGAGAAATCACTTACGAAAATTCGACAGCTTAACGGTTATGCAACAGGGTTTTAGAAAAAATTAAAAATATAGTGGAAATAGGTCACCCATTTAGAGATGAAAAATAATATAGTATATACGTAGAATAAAATTTAAATAAGAACATGGGTGGGAAACTTGGAGGTTATACGACATAAATGAGAACATTAAAGGATAAGATAAAAAGAAGTTGAGAATTATCTTACCTTGTAGAGTAACTCCTAATAAATGAAGGTTGGAACCTTGGGGGATTGAGTACACATTGGTAGGATTACTAGGGAGGTAAGAATGCCTTATCATCGTTGCAGTGGTATTTTAAATGAATGGATTGAAGGAATGGGTTGGTATTTATAGAAAAAGTGAGGGAATATTTTATTAATTTCCAAGGGACGCCTCATTAGTGGTATTTGAAAAACCATGGGCTTGACCATGGTATTTTCCCTTGGTATTATCAAATTGGGACACATCACATATTATTTTAATGTACACAAGTTGACCAGAATTATTACATCATTAATTATGTAATTAAACAAAGCAAAACTCAATAATATATTTTTATTATTCATTGGAAAAATAAACAATTTCATAAAAATCCGTAAGAATCACTGAAACCATTACTTGATATATAGAATTAAAAAAATTAACTAACTTTTAGGGAATAATTTTATAAATATTATTTATTTAATTTTTAAATAAAATCATTATTTATTCAAAAATAACAGTTTTAAATATATAACGCTTTATAATTACCTTGAAAAAATTAATCAACATCTCATTATCATATAACCATAAGAAAATAAAATAATAATAAAATTTACTCTTAATGAGGGTCATATTACAATTCATAACATGATTCAAAAGGGTAGGTTAATATTTACCAAAAAACAAGTTGGTTCCATTAGACTCTAGATAACTTAGTAATAGCAATTATATATGACCATTTTTTAAAATTCAAAACATAGAAGCTACAAAATTAAGTTCAAACGCTTGTTATAAATATCTACTTAAAATAATGTTTCATGAATTTCACTTTAAAACCTTGGGGTGTTACATATATTACATAGGAAAAAAAATAATTAAAAACATTTCTTTTCCAATGAATCATTAAATTATTCTTCCATAAAATTAATTAATTATTTATTTGATATTTGTTTCTTATTATATTAGTCATTACTTGATTTGTTTTGTATTATTGTAATAATATTTTTATTTAAAATTGTTAAATATAATTATAAAGAAGCTGTATATATATATATATAAATCCATTTTAATAAAATATATTTTCACAAATGAATTTGTATCTTTTTTATTCAAAAATAATATATTTTATGTTAAAGATTTTTTTATATCAAACTAATTAATTAAAATTGTTATTTATAAAATATTATTGTTAGATACATGTATACAAAACAACTATACATTCAACAACCCCAAATATACCGACCAAAAAATAGTTATATTTATCCTTTTCAACCTTACATAAAACCATACATTATACTATAAAATTAATTTTTGAAATTTATTTCCTCCTACATCAACTTCAATACTATATATTTAATAATTTAAATAATTTTATTTCATTTAATTAGTATTATTGTCTTTGAATACAACCATGATGATGAAAATTTCATGTTTTTGGTCTTCTTGTTTACTTATGGTTTTAGTACTCTATTAATTTAAATAATAATGATTCATATCAATGTCACATAATGTTTTAATTATTACCATTGTTCATTGTTTTATCTTATTAAACTATATCATATTATTTTTTAGGTCATTTTTCTATTTGAAAAAAGTTATTCTATATATTTCTTAAATAAAAATATATATTATTACATTCGTTCTGATTTTTTTTAAAAAAATAACTCAATATTTATTTTGAAAGATGAAAATAATATAGAGATCTTTTTAATCATTACAAAATCATTATCCCACACTAGTAAATCATGATTATGATTCCCCCAAATGAAATTAATCGGGTGAGTAATGTTATATCATAGTACACTTTATCCAAGATCAAATATCTAAACAAGCAATTCTACCCAAAATATATCTTATTCTAAATACAAAACCTATATTTTCAGTATAATCGGTGGATCTGATGTGTACTTATTCAATAGTTTTAAATTTAACAAATCAGACACTTGTGAGAGGTTTGTTTAAAGTTCTATGTGATAATCTACAATTTATGTAGGATCAACGATATAAAAGTTCCCAATGTATCACCGACTCAACATTCCCTTATTCTTGAATTTCATACTCCTATTCCATGTTTATATTCAAAGGAATACCATATATCCCACTAGGGTAATTTTTATTTTAATGATTATCCTTGTATTTATTCTATTAACATCATGTTACTTTAATATATTCATTAATGATTTTAATTTTCTCTATAATCTCTTAACCAAGGTATTATCTTAGTATCTTCGACTATATAACTTCATCCCAACAAGTTTTAGATTGGAAAAACTTTTTATAAAGAGCTTTATATTTATTTTAATTTTATAGTGTAATTTTTTTTACTATATGAAATACACTATTTAAATATTTTTATCCTAATTTCCATTGTAATATATTTAATATGTTGATTGTATAATTTAAAATTTTTGAATGGTCCAGTCAAATCAGACATCATTTTTTATATTTCTATTTTTATATGGAATAGATTTATATTTAATTCATGTTATATAATTCCATAAAATATTGAGGCAATCCTTATGTATTGGTCATATAAAATTTTATATATTACTACATGAACTCATACCACATATTATATATATAAATATATTCATGTTGAAAGAGTGGAAAATACTCTCAAATATAATTGGAATGTGTCATCTTAATAAGATTATAAATCCTAAACTAAATGGAATTATATCATTTTAAAGTATTGGGAAGTCCTATAATCAAATAATTTGTTGGCTCTCACATTTTAACTTTTTTATGTGTAATAGTTCATCACCCTCTTATAATTAAATCATTATGGATCAACATACTTTAAAACCAATCATTGTGATCTATACTAATAAATTTCCATATCCATGTTTTCCAATGATAGATTCTCCTTGAGATATTTATGCATTTAGTTTCTTCTAATATTGATACATAACTATTATTTAAGTTCATAATCTAATAACTACTTCATCAATTTTTTTATTATGGGGAAAAATAAATTTTCCCAAATATTATAATCCAATTGTTTTGATAGTGAAACTCTATAATATTTACCATATTATTTTATATCTCTATATCATTATTTTATACTTCCATGATCGACACATGGATTGATAGTTGAGTAGTCATTTGGGAATGATATGATTTATCCCTTCCCCTTTCATTTCCTTGTCCAACCTTTGAAAATTCATAATCCTTGGGATTGCTACAATACTCATTAAGGACTAATTAATGTGATCCTTCCTAATCATAACATGAGATACCATGTTCTATTTACTAATGTTGTAATTTATTGAGCTATAATAGACCTTGATAATCTCCATAAATATCCTCCTGTACATTTTCATCTCTCTCTTCATAGATATATACATTAAACTCTTTTCATAATTATATATATCAAATGTTTCATCATAAATAAAATTAATATATATATTTAATGAATATTTTACATTTTATATCTCTAAATTAGGTTTTGGGTTATTTATATATTCTAAATTTAATTGAAGTGATTCATAAGATAACTTAATTATATTTTTAATAAGAAGATTCCATGATAACTTACTTTATAAATCGTTACATATCAAAAACCCTTATCTACTATAGGTTAGTGTGAGTACGTGTTTATTGACCAAACATTTATTCATATTCATCCAACTATATTCCCATTCATATATCCAAAGTAACTGAACACGCTTCTATGTTAACATTGATAGTGGATCATACTATCATAATAAATTACCCACACAGTATTGATAATATATAATGAATACAATAAAACTAAGGACTACTAATATAGTGGTCTCATTAAGCTATTGTTTGATCTCATCCATTGCTTAATTATTTATTGTAACACCAACACTTGTGATAACTAATACCAATAATGAAATATTTTATAATAAAAATTGACACTTTAAAAATTTAGCATAAAATTTATCCTTTCTTATGATCTTCAGTACAATCCTCAAATGATATTAATGTATTTAATTTTCCATGGAATATTTTATATTAATATTTATAAAAACAATATCAAATTTATTGAGGAATTATTTTAATAATTTATTAATCAAATCCATGATGATGGTTGGGGAATTTTTATGTCTAAATAAATCACAATAAATTCATAGTTTTCATATTTTATTAGAATATTTTTCTTCTATGAATCGTCCATTTTCTCTCTAAATTCATGATATCATTATTGAATACCGACATTATATAAGTATATATATCCATGAATTTTATTAAATAAATCATCAATATGAGGTAGAGGATATTGTTTCTTGATTATAATCTTATTGTGTTCATAATAATAATTGAAAACGTATATTGATATATCATTCTTCTTAGTAAAATGGATAGGTCCACCCCGTGGTGTTTAATTTTGGATCATAAAACCCATCAATATATTCATTTGTAACTCATTCAACTACGTATATCCAATATCCATCCCTGTATAAAAATTCATTATTATTAGAATAAAAAGGTATGAGTTAAATGGAATAATCAACCTTGTGATATGGGGTAATATCCAATAACTCTTCAGAAAATATATCATCATATTAATTCATAATCTATTTATACTTATTATTGTGTTTCTACCCAACTATTTGGTCTAAATAGCACTTATTTTTTGTATTAAATCTCGAGAAAGGGATGTGTCTTGAATTGATAGTTTATAATCAAAATTGAACTAATAAACAACCATTTCTCAGTTTGGAATATGAAATATGATTTCCCTTTATTGAAAATTAATTTTAAATATATATATAGAGGTTGAATCCCTGGACATGATCACCTAAAATTCTACCAAAGGGATAATCATAATATTTAAAAAATCCATAACCCTACAAACCTAAATTTGATAAGTCTTATAGATTTGGGATGCAGTAATTAAACCATTATGGGTCTTACATGATAATTCAATATCAAATCACTAGTGTTGTGACATAGTGGTTTTAGAAATAATTATCTATGTAATGGGCCTGGTAAAATAAAAAAAATAAAAAAAAGGTAATTTTGATTCTTAGAAAATATTACTCCACCAATCCCTATATAATTTTATTGATAACTGTTCAATACATTTACTAAAAATAAAATTTTTAGTTCCAAAATTAAATAATAAAATACTAATAAGACAATCGTATGACAATGAATTTAATTCCTACAATGTTCTAATATATGATTTATATTTATCAAGTTGTATATTCTTATGAACTTATGGAATATAAGGTCTCAAATATTGCACTATTTGATCAATATAGGAAACATTATGTTTAGTCTATAGAACCATAAATTCATGGTAAGTTCATTTATGTTTTATCCTCCTATTATTAATAATTAGATCCAAAAAATTATATATACCCTACTCTGACTACAACTGAGATGATTTAACTTTAACATGCACACATATTACATTATTCCACATTTTGTTCCATTTATTTCAATAATAAATTTAAATTTTATAGTGATTAATTTTATTTTTTGGGGGATATTTTTTATATAATGAATTGAATTGGGAAGACCCAACACGTTACACAAACCTATTTGTCATTGGTTCCAAAGGGTATTATTTATCCTCATGATCTGGAATCTACTACCTAGTCATCGTTAGATTTTACATTGGGAAATATTTCACCCTCAAAAAAGTAATAAACACTGTTAATCCTTTACTAAAAAATCTATAACGAAAAAACCACAAATTGGATGTCCACGCAACATCCAACTAATAAAACAACATTAATAAATAAACCTAGTATGAAAAAAGTGTGATAACCAATAATGATTTTCCATGTTTTATAAGTAAACCTTGTCTTAATAAAACAATACACTTCCAATATATTGAAATAATATGATAAACAACTACAATAGAATATAAATTGAATATAAATAGAAGACATTCATGGATGGATATCTCAATACATAAAATTAAAACAATCCAAAATCGAACAATACAGTGAATCCATCACCATACATCTCAAGATTTCTCACAATATACAAAATAAATATCATCATTCTAAGATAAAAATATACAATTAATAGAAAACCATGGGCTTTTCCATTGTATTTTACCATGTTTTTTTTTGATATGGTACACCTCATATATTATTTTACTATACACAAGCCGACCAGAATTATTACATCATTATTACATCATTAATGATTTCATTAAACACACCAAAACTCAAAACTATATTTTCACTTTTCACCAGAAAATACACTATTTCAGAAAAACCCCAAAAATTCATCCTTATAAAAAATTCATCAAATCATAAATCAAGGTTAAATTATGACAACAAACCGATTTTAACCAACTATACCTTTTTCTGTATCTCACGGTCATACTTCTACGATTTCTCAATTCTGTTTGATAACAATTACTGCACTAAAACCTGAAACAAAATAGACATATTCCCAGCACTAACAACTTCTATGAAAAAATTAAACAAATCATTAATCAAGGGATGATGTTCCAAGCAAAACATGGTTTAGGATGTATGATGTTTTCGACTCAACTAATATACTCCATTGTTTTCTTTTTATGGATAGTAATTGATCATGCAATCATAATCCTTTATCAGTTCAATTCATTTTCTCTACCCCATGTTTAATTCCTTCTGAGTGAATATATACTTAAGACATTTATGGTCAGAATATATTTGAAATTTGTTTCTGAATAAATGGTGCCTCCAAATTTTCAAAGTAAAAATCACTACTCCCAATTCTGAATCATGTGTGGGAAAATTTAACTCATGAGGTTTTATTTGTCTTGAATCATAATTAATTACTTGATCATTTTTCATTAGAACACAACCATGTCCCTTCAATGAAGCATCACTGTAGATTAAAAAAAACATTTTAGGAATGCATGGCTAAAACTGGATAATTCACCAATCTCTTCATTAGTTCATGAAAGCCAACATCACATTCTTCTATCCAAAAAAAGTTATCCCCTTCTGGGTTAACATAGTTTGCGAGCTAGATAACCATGAAAAAATTTAACAAACTGTCGATAATAACTTATTAATCCGAGAAAACTACAAATATCTGTAACATTTATAGGCTTTGTAAATTCATTAACCTCTTTTGTTTTGGTAGGATCAACTATTATTCCATCCATGTTTACAATGTTCCCACTAAAAGAAATATGTTGCAACAAAAAAATCATACTTGATGAATATTCCAGATAGTTTCTTATCATTTATGGTTTTCAAAACAATCCATTGATGTTTTACATCCTCCTCTTTACTTATAGGATATACTAGAATATCATTAATAAATACAACCACATAAATATTCAATAACACATGAAATATTCTATTCATAAGATCAATGAATACAGTAAGTGAATTTGTTAACCCAAAAGGCATAACTACAAATTTATAAAGACAATATCTAGTATAGAATTCCGTATTTGAAATGTCTCTATACTTTAATTTCAACTAATGGTACCCCAACCTCAAGTCATCCTTTAAAAAATCTTGTGCTACCTGGACCTAATCAAACAAATCATCGATATAATTGAAATGATACTTGTTTTTAATAGTAATGTTATTCAAGTCTATATAATCGATGAAAAGCTTCATAGGACTATCTTTTCTTCTTTACAAAAAAGACATGAGTGCCCCATGGTGAAGTGTTAGGTCCGATGAAGCCTTTATCTACTAATTCCTATAACAAAGTTTTTAATTCCAGAAGTTCCATTTGGTACATTCAATAAGGAGGTTTAGAAATTTGATTAGAATCAGTAACTAAGTCAATAGTAAACCCAACCACTCAATTATGAATAGCACCAGGAAAATAATCTGTAAAAACATCGTGGAATTCAGTTACCACTGTACATCATTAATATGGATAGTTCCCTATCGTAAAAAACATGAGCATGATAACTTTAATTTCCATTATTTATTATTTTATTAACTTCATGGTATGTAATAAATGGAATAGGTTCATTATTGTACATAAAATAAAATTATTCTGAAAAAATAGCTTCTTTTTCACAACAATCTATCATAGAATTATAAATAGAAAGTCAATCTGTACCAAGAATAACATAAAACTCTACTAAAGAAAAAACAACAAGGTTTATAGTTAATGTCTTTCCATAAAAAAGGATTTGTAGATTCTTTTAATTTATTTTTTCCTTAATATTTCATCCAGGTGTTTTTACCATGAGATCTAGTTTTATTTCATGAGGTTGAATTCATAATTTCTCAAGAAATTTCTCAAAAATGAAATAATGTTTAGACCCCAATCAAACAACACATTTTAAAATTTCTTATAAACAAGAAATGTACCTAATACCACTTCATTTGATGGATCAAAATCTACTGAAGTGGTTGAAAATGATTTTACCAAACCCTCTTGCTTCCAATCTTGCTGATTCCCAACTTGACTAACTAGATTCTGAAAAAACATTAGAAAAATTACTAAATTCCTTACAGTTAAAGCATCTCACCATCATATTCTCACTAACATTTAGATTATTTTACTTGAACTCATTGTACATGTGTCTAAACATTCCACATCGGTATCATTTCCTAGAATTTACAATTCATTCACCAAGATTCATTTTACCACAATTTTGACAAGTAGGGAAATTCATTTCCATACCTCCATACTTCTTTGAGGAGTATTTTCCCATTTCCTACCAACATTAACACATCTTATTCTAGTCATTATGAGGACGATGGGTATCAGAAAACTCCATCGAACTTTTTTAGAAAAACAAACAAGCTTCTCGTATCTTTTAAACTCTCATGAAGCCAAAACTCTTCCCAAAAATGGTTTCAAACTATAGTATAATTTATTAATTTTACTTTCAAAATCATGAATAAAATCGAGTGCATACCTTTAAAGTCTTGTAAAATTAGATTCATATGTTTCCACAGAATCGTTATCTTTATTCTTTACTTCCATTAATTTTTTCTCAGTTATGAGTCGAATAGTTTTGGGAAAATATTTTCCCAGAAAAAAACTCTTAAAATCATCCCATTCCAGACTGTCATGATCATCGATTTCTCTTATATTCTTATGTAAAGACCACCATTAATCATATTCACCTTCCCAATGTTATATAGCTAGTATTACCTTTTGACGTTCCAAACATCCCATGACATCAAATATCTATTATAGTGCATTGATCCATCCTTCGGCTATCACTGGATCTGTGGTTCCACTGAATGCTGGAGGATGTTGCCTAAAAAATGCAACATGAAAGATATGTTTCCCCATGGTAGATAATTTTCCTCTCTAGTATAGATACCAACCCCATTTGTTACTTGATTCAACAAATACGTTGCTATAAATAACATTGTGATTCCAATTCCCACCATTTTGGTTAGTAGATTTGTACAAAAATCAACCTCTTAGTGCATTCCTACTCCATCTTCCCTATTTATTATGCAAAAATCCATTTTGAAGAGGCATAATTTAAATAAATAAACATTTTAATTCATAATTTATTTAACATTTCAAATTACCATATAGTAAAAATCATTTATGGTATTCTTTTAACATCATCATAAGACCTAAATTTATCTAAACCATCCTCGGATAATAACTATAAGGACTCATCTTTAAAAAGTTACTTAATATTTAACTTTTCACAAGACCATAAATTATTACAAATTTAGGATCATTTGGTTTTATGGTTTTAAGGAATTATGATATCTTAAATACATGACATACCACATTCATACAAGAGGATACTACTGAAACAATATCCATTTTTTCAAAATATAAAACATTAAAACTTCAAACATGATTTCTTTAACATCGTTCCTTGTCAAACATCTTAACTACCATATTTCCAATACCAAACCTTATATCTTATTAGAAAACATATTAAAAACTAGGTATGAGTATTAAACACAGTAATGAATATAAATAAATAAAGCCTTAGTCACATGAAATTATAAAAACCAATAAAACCCCTAATCAAAAAAACTCATCTGTGTAGAAACATCATGTAGTTTCCTTGGGACATATTCAATGTATAACTCTTACATTCACCCTTACAAATGGAATAACCTTTTGGTCAACATCCATTTTGGTAGTTAATAATGAATTGGAGGGATATAATAGGGCTCACCCATCATATCTTGAGCTATAATGGGCTCAACACATAATATCTTGAGCTATAATGGGCTCAACCATACATATCATGAGCAATAATGGGATCTTCCAAATATAAATAATTTCTGATGAACATGTCATGTAAATAAAATATCTTCAAATCAGGATAAATCACTAGTTTCATCTACATATAAAAAGACAATCCCATTAATATTTATTAAAAATATTTTTAAAATGATTTTAAAAGAAAAGTCCGTTAAAATATAATTGGAGTGGGAATTAACAGAATAGATTGAACATGCGTATAAATAGTAAATACACATACTAAAACATAATATAAACCAAAAATAATCACACCAATAATCTTAATACAACATAATGGATAATGTATAAGGATGGCCCAATAAATGAAAATTGCGTTAAGAATTCCCTTACTTCGGGTTCTTCTTACATAAAAAGTGTTTAATCCTATAATATAATGGTTAAAATAATGTTACTAACATCTTAATGAAACATATTAATTCTTATAACACCTTATATGATCATTTTACATCATTATTCTACACATTTATTTGTAATATTTTGTTATTTACATGTCTTCAGGTGTGTTTTTTACATGGTTTCCATGATCGGTTCATGATGAAAATTCTTTTCAATTGGATATGGAAATCCAGAAATGGAATGGGGTGGTCTTTACATTTTTTCCGAAACATAAATAATAACTTTTATTATTTTTAATTCTTACATGAATATTTTTCACAAGATAAAGCATTATTGATATTTGTTTAACTCATTTTTTCATTTGTTCAATCATAAAGAATTCATTTTGTTTTATAAATTAATGACATGTGTACAAAATAATTCCAGAAACTTATATAAGATATAATACATAAATTATAATATAGTTTAACCATAACAATGTTTTAATGACTTTTCTAGAAGGAATTAAATGAATTTTTAAATCACATCATCCACGGTGTCGGGAAGTCGACACATCACGAACAGTGTTTTAATTTCCTGAATAAGTGGGAGAGGAGAAGAAGTATATTGGTAGACCATCCATAAATATGATTATATCTAGAATATTTAAGATATTGGACCATTTATTCCTCTTGGAAAAGTGTATATTAATAAATACTAAGAAAATAACGGAAGTAGAAATAAATTAAAGTTGAGTAATCCCTTACGAAAATTTGACAGCCTAACGGCTATGCAACATGGATTTTGAAAAAAATTAAAAATATAGGGGAAATGGGTCACCCATTTAAATATGAAACATAATATAGTACATTGGTATAATAAAATTTAAATAAGAACATGGTTTGGAAAGATGAAGGTTATGCCTTATAAATGAGAACTTCAGTGAAAAATGTAGAAAAAAGTTTAGAATTCTCTTAGATTGTAGAGTAACTACTAAGACATTAAGTTGGGACCTTGGGGGATTAAAGACACATTTGGAGGATTACTAGGGAGGTAATAATACTAGAGAATCATTGAGGTGGACTTTTGAATGAATGGAATAAAGGAATGGGTTGCTATTTATAGTTAAAGTGAGAAATTTTTTTATTAATTTCCAAGGGACGCCTCATTAGTTGTATTTGAAAAACCATGGGCTTTCCCAAATTATTTTCCCCTGGTATTCTCTACCTGGGACACCTCACATATTATTTTACTATACACAAGTCGACCAGAATTATTACATCATTAATTATGAAATTAAACACAGCAAAACTCAAAACTGTATTTTTACTATTCACTAAAAATTCAACTATTTCAGAAAAATCCCAAAAATTCACCATATCCATTTCTCGATGTGTGGAATTTAAAAAAATTAACTCCATTTTTGGAAATAATTTTCTAAATATTATAAATTTAGTTTTTAAATAAATCATAATTTATTCAAAAATAACAATTTTAAATATATGACCCTTTTTATTACCTTGAAAAAATTAATCGACGTATCATTATCTTATAACTTTAAGAAAATAAAATAATAATACAATTTACTATTCATTAGGGTCATATTATAATTCATATTATGATTAAAAAGTTATGTTACTATGTACCAAATAACAAGTTGGTTCCTTTAGATTCTAGAATAACATACCTATCGCAATTATAGATGACCATTTATTGAAATAGTAGACATAGAAAATGCAAAATTTATTTCAAAGGATTTTTATAAATATCGACTTAAAACAATGTTTCATGCTTTTAATTTTAAAACCTTGGGGTGTTACTTATATTACATAATACAAAAATAATTCAACACATTTCATTACCCATGAATCATTAAATTATTATTCCATAAAACTAATTAATTTTTTATTTCAATTGTATTATTATTATACTAGTCATTATGTGAATTCTTTTGTATCATTGTAATAAAAAATTTATTTAAAACTGTTAAATATAATTACATATAAACTATATATATATAATTCATTTAAATAAAATATATTTTCAAAAATTTATTATTCGATTTCATTTTATTCTAAAATAATATTTTTATTTTAAATATATTATTTATATCGTATTAATTAATTAAAATTTTAATTTATAAAATATTCTTGTTAGATACATGTATAAAAAATAACTATACATTCCACAACCACAAATCTAACGACTGTAAAACAGTTATATTTATCATTTTCAGCATTACAAAAAACTATAAATTTTTCTAGAAAATTTATTCCTATAATTTATCTCCTTCTATATCAACTTCTATACAATATATCTAATAATTTACATAATTTCAATTAATTTCATTATTGATATTGTCTTCGAATACAACCAAGATGATGAAAATTTCATGTTTTTTTGTTCTTATTTAATTATGGTTTTAGTACTCAATTAATTTAAATAATAATGATTCATATTAATATCATATAATGTATTAATTATTAAATTTATTTGTTATTTTATTACAGTGAACTATATCTTATTATTTTTTAGTTCATTGTTATATTTGAAACAATTTATTCTATATATTTATGAAATAAAAATATATCTTGTAACATTTATTATCACTTTAAAAAAATTCACCCAACATTTATTTAGAAACATGAAAATAAAATAGGGAACTTTTAAGTCATTATATAATCATTCTCCCACACTATTACATCATTATTATTTTTTCCTAAAACGAAATTAATCGGGTGAGTAATGTTATATCACATTACATTGTCTCCAAAATATAATATCTTGATAAAAAATTCCACCATAAATATATCTTATTCTAAACTTAAGACCTCTGGTTTTAGTATATTCGGTGGATCTGATGGGAACTTTTTTAAAAGATATAAATTTAACAAATTATAAGCTTGTGAGATGTTTGTTTAACGTTCTACGTGATAATAAATAATTTATATATGATCAACAATATCAATGTTCCCAATATATCACCGGCTCAACATTCCCTTTTTCTTGAATGTCATACCCCTCTGCTATGTTTATATTCAATGGAATACCATATATCCCACTAGAGTAAATAATTTTTTTAATGATTATCTATGTATTTCTTCTATTAACATCATGTTACTTCAATATATTCATTATGATTTTAATTTTCTCTAGAATCTCTTAATCTAAGAAATATCCTAGTATCTTTGACTATCTAACTTCATCCCAACATGTTTTAGTTTGGAAACACTTTTCATAAAGAGCATTATATTTAATTTAATATTAAGGTGGAATTTTTTTTAATATAATAAATCTACTATTTAAATATTTTTATCTCAATGTCCATTGGAATATATCTAATTTGTTGAATATATATCTTCAATATTTTGAATGGTCCAGTCAAATCAGCCATCATCTTTTAGAGATATGTTTTCAAATGGAAGAGATTTATATTCCATTCATGTTATATAATTCCATAAAATATTGAGGCAATCATTATGTATTGGTCTTATACTATTTTATATAGTACTACATGCACTCATACCACATATTATATATATAAATATTTTTATGTGGAATGAGTGGAAGATACACTCAAATAAAATTGGAATGTTATATCTTAATAAGATTTTAAATCCTATCCCAAATGGAATTATATAATTTTAAATATTGGGAAGTCCTATAATAAAATAATATGGTGTGCTCTCACATTTTAACATATTTATGTATTGCATTTTATCATCCTTTTAGAATTAAATCATTATGGATAAAAATAATTCAAAGCCAAGCACTATGATCTATACTAATCAATTTCCATATCCATGTTTTCCAATGAGAGATTCTCCTTGAGATATTTATGCATATATTTTATTATAATATTTATATAAAATTATTATTTAAGTACATCATCTAACAACTACTTCACCAATTTCAGTATTATAGGGAAAAATAAATTTTCCCAAATATCATAATCCCATTATTTTGATAGTTCAACTCTATAATATTTCCCACTTTATTCCATATCTATATATCATTATTTCATACTTCCATGATCTACACATGGATGGATAGTTGAGTAGTAATTTGGGAAAGATAGGATTTCTCCCATTCGCCTTTCTTTCCTAGTCCAACCTTTGAAAATACATATGCCTTGGGACTGCTTCAATCATCATCAAGGGAAAATTAATGTGATCTTTCCTACTCATTTCATGAGATACCATGTTCTATTCACTAATGTTCTAATTTATTGAGCTATAATAGACCTTATTCAACTCCATGAATATAGTCCAGTCCATTTTCAACTCTCTCTACAGAGATATATACATTAAAATCTTTTCATAATTATATATATCACATGTTTCTTCCTAAATAAAATTAATCCATATATTTAATAAGTATTTTACATTTTTTATCTCCAAATCAGGTTTTAGGTAATTTATATAATACAAATTTAATTGAATCGATTCATAATAAAACTTCTTTCAATTTTTTAATAAGGACATACCCTGATAACTTCTTTTATGGATCATTATATATCAAAAACCCTTATCTACTATAGGTTACTGTGAGTACATGTTTATTGAACAAACATATATTAATATTCATAAAACTATATTCACATTCTTATATCTAAAGGAATTCACCTCACTTCTATGTTAACATTGTTAGTGGATCATACAATCAGAATTAATTGCTCACAAAATATTGATCATATATAACAAATAAAATAAAACTAAGGAATGATAATATAGTGGTCTTTTTAAGCTATTATTTGATCTCATCTATTGATTAAAAATTTATTTTAACATCTACACTTGTGAAAACACATAACAATAATGAAATATTTTATAGTCAAAATTGACACATTCTAAATTTAGTGTAAAATTTATCATTTCTTATGATCTTAAATACAATCCTCAAATGATATTAATTTATTTCCTGTAGCAGGGAATACTTTATACTAATATTAATAAAAACCATCCCAAATTAATTAAAGAAATATTTAAATACATTATTCATTAAATACATGATGATGGTCTGGGAATTTTTATGTCTAAATAAATCACAATAAATTCATAGTTTTCATATTTTATAAGAATATTTTTCTTATTTTAATAATCCCTTTTCTCCAAAAATTAATGATATCATTATTGGATACCCACAACATATAACTATATATATCCATGAAGTTTATTAAATAAATCATTAATATGAGGTAGATGATACTGTTTCTTGATTATAATATTATTATGTTCATAATAATAATTGGAAACATATGTTGATATATCCTTTTTCTAATAAAAATGGATAGGTCAACCCCATGGTGTTTCATTTTGGAACATAAAAACCATCAATAAATTCATTTGTAACTCTTTCAACTACACATATTCAATATGGTTCACTGTATAAAAATTCATTATTACTGGAATAAAAAAAGGTATGAGTTAAATGGAATAATCAACCTTATTATATGGGGTAATATTCAATAACTCTTCAGAAAATATATCAACATATTAATTCATAATTTATTTATACTTATTATTGTGTTTCTTTGCAACTGTTTGGTCCAAATAGGTCTCATTTTTATGTATTAAAACTCATTCATGGGATGTGTCTTCTTAATTTGGAATATGAAATATGATTTCCCTATATTCAAAATCAATATAAAATTTTTATATAGAGGTTGAATTAATGTCCAAGATCACATAAAATTCTACCAAAGCGATATTCATAATATTTATGGAAGGAATAACCCCACAAAACTATATTTGATAAGTATTATATATTTTAGATGCAGTAATTTAACCATTATGGGTTTTACATGATAATTCAATATCAAATCACTAGTTTGGTGACATAGCTGTTTTTGAAATAATTCTTTATATAATGGACTTGGTAAAATAAGAAAAAAATAAAAAAAAATAAAAGATAATTTTTATTCTCATAAAATATTACTCCACTAATCCCAAAATAATTTTATTGATTATGGTCCAATACATTTACTAAATCTAAAATGTTTATTTAAAAAATTAAATAAAAAAATACTGAGAAGACAGTCATATGATAATGAAATCTATTCCTACAATGTTCTAACATATGATTTATCATTTTCAAGTTATACTTCTTTCATAACATATGAAATATTAGTTCTCAAATATGACACTATTTGATAAATATAGGAATCATTAAGTTTATTATATAGAACCATCAATTCATGATATGTTCATTTATGTTTTATCCTCTTATTATTAAAAATTAGATCTAAAAAATTATATATACTCTACTCTGATTCCAACGGAGATGATCTAACTGTAACATCCATACATATCACATAATTCCACATTTTTTTCAACTACTTCCCATAATAAATTTAACTATTATAGTGACTAATTTTATTTTTTTGGGATATTTTTTATGTAATGAATCGAATTGGGTAGACCCAACATGTCACCCAACCCTATTTTTTATTGGTCCCAAAGTGTATTATTTATCCATGTGATTTGGAATATACTACCTAGTCTTTGTTAGATCTTACATTGGGAAATATTTCACCCTGAAAAAGTAATAATCACTGATGATCATTTACTAATGATTCTATAATAGACTATCCACATATTGGATGTCCATGCAACATCCAATTAAAAAATAGTATAAATAAATAAACCAAGTACAAAAAAAGTGTGAAAACCAATAATGATTTACCATGTTTCATAAGTAAACTTCGTCTTAATAAAACAATACACTTCCAAAATCTTGAAATAATACAATAAACAACTACAATGGAATAAAAATAGAATAGAAATGGAAGGTTGTCATGGATGGATGTCTCAATTCATCGAATTAAAACAAACCAAAACTGAACCATACAATAAATCCATCTCCATGTATCTCGAGATTTATAACCATATAAAATATCAATATCATCAATCTTGGATAACAATATAAAATTAAAGGAAAACCTAAAACGAAAAATAAAGACTATACACAAATATATTAGTGTGTATGAAGTCATGGAGGAAAGCAGCCTTACATAATCCAACCATGTAGATGATTTAAATCCTTTATTTAAACATTCAATGAATGATAGTTTTTAATATAATAAAGAAAATATGGTTTTCAATCCCATGTATCCCTATTAAAAGAAATTCACATATTATTTCTAAAGGGAATAAAATCTACTTTTATTGAAATCATGTTGTTGAAATCCCTTTGAAAATAAAAACATGAGGACTTACTATTTTATTAAAATTGGGAATACACCTTTTTAAAACACATTCCACAAACCAATACCAAGAAAACATTCATGTATAATAAAATAATTCCCTTCTAGAATAACTCTTTAAAAAACCTCCATAGAAGTTTTCCAAATATTTAAAACTAATATATATTTTCATTTATTAAAAAAAATTCATCAATAAGGGGATCACATTTATAAAGGGTTCCAATACATTAGTGCAATTCCATAAATCTGGAAATGAATAATGTTCCAAAAATAAAAATAATAATGAAACATATAAACCATGAAAAAGAAATCTCTTAAAGAGAATCTCCAATAAATGAAAAAATTTCATTGGAAACACCCAAGGTCCTAAATTAATGTATTCATAAACCAGAAACTCGATCCTTTGGGTGGAATAAGAGTACTTATGTTTCTAGAATGTGTCACCAAACTATTTGGGCCTCATAACCATCCATGGAGTGTGATGCTACTAGGGGAAACAACAATCTGGGTGTTATCTTCATCATTGATTCCTACTATTGTTAAAACACAACATAAACTACTGTTTTTACTCATATAGGTTTACAAATAATAACTGAGGATTTTATGAGAAAAAACATGGAGGTGAGAAATAAGTCAAAATAATTTGTTGAAAATATTTTAACAAATTACAAACACCAAACTTCTTACAGTTTCATAAATAAAAAACCCTTTCCAGATTATACTTTCATTATGAAAATAAAAAATACCCGATTAAAGGTAAATAAAAACATTGGGGGATTGAACAAGGGTCTCATTAGAAATGAAATCTTCTCTTTATAATGTACAAAATTGTATTTCACATGAAAACAAACTCAATATGTTTAGTCCTTGTTTTTTTTAACAACATTGATTCATGAAAATAATGTTCTCAAGAATAAAAAACCCTTTTGAAACCCATAATCCTTTTTAAAAAACAAGGAATTTTTTATGACACACAAAATAAGTCCCAATTGTAGTTTTTTTACTTCAAAACCAATCAAGGAAGCCCACACATTTTTTAAAACTATTTTACTATAAAAAAATTTAATTCATGAAGAATACAAGAAAACCATATGAAAAAACATTTATTTGAACTCTCAATTTCTATAAAACCCAATTATATTTTCATTCAATGCATTATATATGACAATTCATATATTTTGAAATAAATTTCTGACACACCAAAATTATGTTAGTTTTATAATAAAAGATTTGAATAGTAACACCCACATAAAAATACAATAAATCAAACCATGTTGTGTCACCTTCCATTGTGAACAATCAAAAAGGTCTGGACTAATATCTATAGTCACTAACAACCTAGAACAATCAAGATTAATTCATCTTAAACCTAAATCCAAACATCACATTTTATAGGGTTCATTGGATAGTAATAACCAAATGGAAATAAAATAAGAAATATATGATAATATTTTAGGGGGTGGAAAGAGGTTTCACCTTAAAGAAACTTCTTTAAATCCACATTATAAGAGACAATACTCAAGATGAATAAATAATAAATCCACCGACCATGTTCACTAACCATGAAGATGATACCAGATAATCACTTGAGACACCCATTGTTTGGTCTAATGGTTTCTCTAAAAAACATTCCATTATAAATTCACCCATGAAAGTAAAATGGGTCAAATTATTTGATGAATGATAATAAATGTCTTGGTGAACCATGTTCCAGCCATAAAAAGAATCACATTATAGTATACATAATGGGTTTCACATCCATCTCATGGTTTATAATAACCATTCATTAATAATTACATATCAAAAAACATTACACAATTAAAGAAATTGAACAAAAATTCACAAAAACAACTATCAAAAAATAAATATTAGAAAATAATTAATAATAATTATAATAATAATAGTGATAAGGCGGTATCAGAAGATGTATAATGATATTACATTATAATAATCCATTAACTCCAAAAAAGTAATCTCTTTAAATGAAACCCTCATAGACATATAATAAAAAATACTATTTTTTATTTCCTGGAGAATGTAAAATTATAGAAGGGTGAGTTCAAATTCATAGTAATTTGTAACACATTTGTGAAATTAATGTCAACAGTATAAGAACCCATAATGATGGTTGTATGTTAGAATAATATGAAAATGATTATAACAAAACATAATAATGGTCAATAAACAAAAAAAGGATGTCATGCCCAATAACACATTAATAATAAAATATGAATCATAACCTAATAATTATTGAAGAACATTGGGTGTTATGTATAAAAATTAGGTATGACATAGAAGTTTGGAACTAGGATAAGGAAAGAAAAAAAATTCTTCTGTTAAGGATCACTTCCAAGACTATCATTGCATAGTGGACTAACATATCTCATAACATAGTGGATAAAGAAAATCTCCCATGACCCATAACGAAACATCTCATGAGAAATAAATCCTCATAAAATGCATCATAGGACAATATAAATTCATCCCCACCCATAAAATAATGATAAACCATATATTTCTATACCACATGAACATGAAAACATTCATAAATCCAACACATTATAATTAAACAATGATAATATAAATGATTTCAAACAAATAAAAATAAGACATCAAAATAATCCAAAAATATAAAGAAAGAGGTTGATTTCATTATTTTATATCCTCATAGAAACATAATATACATTAAATTTTATTAGCATAGATAAAAATAATTAAAATAACATTAGAATTTTTTAAAAACTATGAAGTAATATATATTTCATTATAATTAAATTTAAAAATAAAAAATATTAAAATCAATGGTATTTAAAAGAATGAGAATTTTTATAGAAATTAATTTTATAATCATGATAATTTAAAATTGATGATTCCAAAAAAAAACAAAATAAATTTATTCCAAGAAATTTCTAGGAGGGAATCATAAATGATGGTATTTAAAAATAATATTTTACGCATTTTTATGTAAGCTAATATGATAATAAATTGACCTTAAGAAATCATTGAATTACATATACTAAAATCTATGAAACAATATAAATAATATGGAAATGGAGGACAAATATTCTCAAATAAAAGGATAATATAAATAAAATTCCCAGTATATTCATTAATTTTTAAATATTAGATATTTAAATTTTATTTTCATCATTATAAGATGGTTATTTGGATAGAATTACATTTATTTCATTACAAATATGTTGATCCTATTTATTTTGTTTCAATTTCTTCATTCCTATATTATCTATTGTAGTAGAATACAAATACTAAAATTATTTATATAGTTTAATGTTAATTTTATGGAAGGTAAATGTACAGTTCACAAAAATTGAATTCCCAACATTCATGGTTTGAGTATCTCAAATAATAAAAAATATTTTCATTTTTAATTTAAAATTATTTTTAAACCATTATTTTACTATAATCACAACATATTTTGGTCTTAAATAATTTATATTTCTATCATTTATGTTCCTATATAGTTCCCTAATATAAATTATAATGACAATATTGCATCATTTAAGTTATTGGTTGAATATAATCAGATTGGGACATCTTATACCAGTAAATGTGCCAGATTATAGACTTATATAATACTAATATAAATTTTCAATGAGTATAAAAATATTAATAGGGCATCATTAGAGTGGTAAATGACATTTTCTAAAAGTGTTTATGAGATGGTAATTGAAAATTATATAGAATAACTAGATGTTTACATTGATGAATTCACTCCTTATAGAAATGGGTTCCTTCGTAATGAATGATTTATGACTCCTTATATGGAACATAAGCTAACTGACATGGAAAAGAAATTTTGGAGAGGGAATATGGTAATGTATTCAAGAAAGAAATGAAGGATATAACAGTTTTGAAATGGGTAGATTATGGGTCATTTATATTTGATTTTATGTGGCTTGGTATCATGGTGTTTGATCACTTCCACTAAATTTTTTCCCAATATTCAAGGACGGTGCTCTACTTCCCATGTATTATGGTTGTGATTGGAGCTTCCTGGGATCTCTGGTTAAAAGAAGTGAGGTTTGGTAGGAGCGTTTATTGATGATCATCATACTCTAGTTATAACATATAAGATCTCTAATGAAAGAAAATGATGTTGGGGTAGTGTAGCCATTTATGAGAAACTAAGGGCTACTATAATGGGATATGAGGATTGTTTGAGGAGAGGATAAGGGCCAATAAAAATTGGTTATTAGGGTTCTTATGGTGATGGTGGTTGATGGATGTTGGTTTTTCTTGGGTGATGGTGATCTAGGTACTGGTGGGGTGGCCACATAAAAAAGGCCTAAACATGTGGTTTGAGGCCTTTTAACATGTTCATTATCCTATGGCACATCAGTGATTTTATTCAAGTAAGGAATTTGATCTAGTCATTTGGTATTAATTTTTACTGGCCTACATAACCTTTATTTGGTTTCCATATACATTGAAATAAAGGGTAGCCTTTTATTTCTTAATAAAAAGAGGTTTCAACCGATAATTTATTAAAAAAAATTACAAGTAAAATGGATCCAAAGGGGAAAAATAATGGATATTGGGAATTAATTCTCACATCCACAAAATTTGGATGTATTATATGATATATTTTGGCACATTACCTCCCCAATATTATTCATTTTGCCCAATTTTACTCTTTATTATGGTATCTAACTTTTTACCCCAATGACTTATATCTTTTTCAAGTAAAGTAATTACACAAATTACCTAATTTTTAAATGATGGTTTCAACAAAAAATCTTTTTATTGAATTTATTTTCTAAAATTTATAAAATTAATATTTTTTAATAATGCGCATTCCATAAAAAATAGTAATGTATCCACATAAACATTAAATGATTTTAGTTTCATTCCTATCCAATTACTAAATAGTCAATGCATTCTTATTCATTTGATTATATATATATAAATAATACCTTTTATATAATTTAAAACCCAAAAATTAATAAATTTAAATTAAAATAAAAATATATTACATGTAAAAATATTTTAAATAAAATATTTCTCTATTACCATGAATCATAGATATTTTATTCGATTTAAAATTTTAAATTATTTATTTGATATAATTTACTTATTTTACTAATAGTTATATTATTATTTTTCATAATATTCTATTAATATGATTCTTCAAATGTAATAAATTAAATAAAAAATATAGTATATATAAAAATAATTTCATTAAAATAAATGATGTTTTTGAAACAAAATCTACATCGATTATTTTGTTAAATGTTTATTTATTTTATATTAAATATATTTTTTTAAACAAATTAATGACTTACAACTATAAAATAATTAATATACCTATTGAATATATGTATACCAAATGGGTATATATCCAACAAAATCATATCCAATGGCCATATAATGATTAAATTTTCCTTTAATGCCCCTATAAATATCCATATATACTTGGAAAAACATCATTCATTCCCTTTGATAATTTTTCTATCAAAATGTACATTATATTTCTAAATATTTGGATTATTTCTATATTTTTAATTGGGCTTAATATCTTGATGTAAAACCATGTGGTTAAAGATTTTAATGTTAGGGTCTTTTTATTTAACCATGTTTTTATTTCTTGTGTAATTTTCATATTGATGTTTCATATAACTTTATTATGCTATAATAATGTTTTTAATGTGTTTCAATATTTATTATAATAAAATATTACATTTTTACATTTTTATAGGGTTCGTTTTTTTGAAGAAAATATTCAAAACAGACATGGGATAAAAATGTTGGGTGTTACATTTCATGTTTAAATATCGTTAAATTAATTTTATATTAATTTATTCTTAATTATTCTATCATTTATTTTTTTTATATCCTGGCATGGATTATGTGAGCTATAAATTATATTATCATTCAAGGAATTATCTTTAAAAAATTAGGAAAAAAAATTCCATATCATTCTCAATGAAATCCAATATTCTTTATCAATTAATAATATTATAATTCATGATTATATTTGAGAAAATTTTTTATCATTTTAATAAAATTAAATATAATTTTTTATTGTAAATTGTGTAAAAAATCCAGGTTTTGAGGTGTTTTTTCTTTAAATTATAATTGCATATATATTTATACTTACTGAGTTCAAATCAAATTTTTTTGTTCTAAGTATAGGAAAGATAATGGGGAGGATAATTTATTCTTTTTAAAGAAATTTTTATGAAAGTATCACGATGTACCTAATGGTGATAAATTGGATACCTAATAAAATAAGGTATTTCACATACGTGTTTTTACTACTTGGTATTTTTGGTTTATTATGGTCTTGTGTATCTTCCTTATTTTTTCCAGGAGTTATTAGTATAAAAAATGGAATTTTTGAAATTGAAAATAGAAGGCATATAGTTGAATCATTGTTAAAAAAACAATGAACCATCCCATTAGGAATCATTCCCTTAAGATAGCGGAATTTTCCAACCCAAATAAACTTCCACACATACATCAATACATTCTATGAAAACCATGTGGCTCATTTCCTCGTAGATAGAAGAGACCACGCCATTTGGAAAATCATGCGGGAAAACAATGCTACTTCTTTAGACCAATGAAAATAGGAAAATTACATTTCTAGTCTCCCTAATTAAACACTAACTCCACCCATTTCATCACCATTCTTTATTTTTATCCTTATGAGAATCACCCTATACTCCTTGATCCCGAGGAACTTTAATGTTTGGGTGGATTTGGCCTTGGTTCTTCAAGAATCATCTTGTTGTCCTCTATTCTCTCGATTCCTTCTTTTTTATAAGGTTTTTCTTTCCTCTTTCATGGGTTCTCTTTTCTCAAGTTATTTATTTATACTATAATAGGAAGTATCATGGACCCATTAGGTTGATCATTTTTTATGTGGATCAAATATTGCATTATAGGGTCCTCTTGTGGTGTGGTTGTGGTTCTCCACTAGATTTTCAATGTTTCCAAGCATGAGTTACATGATTCCATGTTTCAGAACAATTATATGATTCTGGTGACCTTTATTTGTTTCTTTAATATGTTATAATTATTTTTTTAATGTTTAAAAAAATTCAAAAGATTTTCATGCGTGTTTGGGTTGAAATATGGTTTTCTAAAATAAATTGGTTTTGTAACATGTGTGATTCCTTATTGTGATTTTTAAATGTGTTATGTAAATTTTGTAAGCTATGTGATGTTTGTTTCCAAATGGATTGGGCCACTGTGTGGATTTTTAATGGGGTTTGATTATGAAAAATGATTATTTTTCATATGTATTCTTATTTCATGGACATTGTATATGGAGTTAGTGATCTATGTGGCACGTGGACTTATAAATTGAGCATAAATGGATTCCTTGGTATATAGGTTGGAAGGATAAGACTAGTATGATAGTCATATCGTTAGGGCCATGGATTAGTTTCTTCTAGGAGGATTGATTATACAACACATAATAAACTGTGATGAGTATTAGAGACCACTATAACTAGGGAAGTGTTCCTCAAAAGTGGCTTGTGTATGAGGATGTTGTGGGTTAGGGTTTCAATAACACGATTCACTATGGTATGAGGATCCATGGATTTTTCCAATTCAAGTACCTATAGGTATTTCGTATGACAATCTTGTGATTCCCTACTTATTGTTTCCATACATTTGTCCTTGGTTTTATTTTTATTATAAACCAATATTCTTTCGGAAAAAATTTTGTAAATTTGTTTTCTTTAAAATAATTCCAATTTATTTATTTACATGTGCATGTCAGCTTGCATTCTAACATTATGGAAAGGAATATTTTATTTTGGTGGCATCCTACTAGGATTTTTCTCACACCCTATATACACCCTCATGTGTCTGTAGACCATATTATGTTTGACCTAGTTAAGGTTAATATGTTCCATGGTTGTGATAATGGATCTGGATTCTAGTGTTACTTTTTATTGGTGTTGGTGGAGGTGGATTTAGGGTGATAGATCTTTTGTTTCATATATGTTCTGGGTGGGGGTTCAGTCCGTTCTCCTCTTTTTTTGGTAATTTAGTTTTTTTAGAGTTGTAAAAATTTTAACTGAAAATTGTTTTATCTATTTTGTTTTTCTATATTGATACCAACCATGTTATTTATTTTTAAATGTTTATGGTTTTTATAATTTGTAAAATAATTCCCGAAAGTGTATTTTTGGTACATATGAACTATTTTCCTATTCGTGGGGATCTAGAACTCCCTTCGGGCTCTTCCATGGGTCAGTTCGGGAGTCGAGTTTCATAGAATCCCCAGACATAGTAATGAAAAAAAATTATTTGAGGAGTTTTATAGACATTATTTGAGTCATTTTATTTTGGAAGAGTCTGCATAGATAGGGGTTGGTATTTTATGGACATGAATTTCTACTTACGGGTGGGGTGCCTTGATAACAAAAATTGTAACGGAACTTGAGTCTCCATGGGACATTATGATTGGGTTTTACTTCTCCTCCAGATGAGACATACAAGATGTGTAATATCTATGGGAACTTGGTGGGTTGAACTATTTTGGAATTTTAATGTGATATATATTATTTTGTTTTGATCTATGGGGGTGTTTGAAATTTTTTGTTATTACTGAAAAATTTTAGAATGTCTTTCTAATGTTGGTATTGATTGTTGCGTTGTGTTTATCAATTTTTGTATAAATATAACTCCCTGGAAATGTTGTACGAATCTATGGTAAGAGGATTGAAATAGTTATCTATCAACATTTTATCAAAGACTAGTAGAATCATTGGATTGAAAGTCTAAGATTTAGCTCATAGAGCAGGCCCTGATCCTGCCCATATTAGGAATGGAAAACCAGGTCCAAGAAAGTACAAGGGTCAGATGATTCTCAAAAACAATACTCCTACCTTTCTTGGTAGAACATATCCCTAGGAGGTAGATGAGTGGATCTAGAATATCATGAGGATGTTTTGGGTTTATGGAAACTCCTCAGAAAGTTAGGGTGGAGTATGTTTCGTTCTTTATGGAATGTCCCACTCAGAGGTTGTGTGACTCAATTGTTCACACTGGGAAGAAAGTGAATATTTGATGGAATGAAATTAAGAATATTTTTAATAAGTATTTTATCTCAAATACCTTTTCCATTACCAGAACCTGATAGTTTTTATATCTCCACCATGGGGATCAGATCATGAGGGAGTTAGCAACCCGCTTTGCAGAATTGGCTCAGGTTATGCAAGAGGTAGTCTCCAATGACCAGATGAATGGTCCAAAATATGAGATAAGGTTTGGACCAAATATCTAGTCCCAGTACTTCATTTTCATGTTCAATACATTTTCTAATGTAGAATATTTTTCTCTGATGGTGGAGGTTAACCACCCTTAAATGTATGGTTTTTCTGGAGTAGTGTTAGTAGTAGATAGGGTAGTAGATTTTCATCTAAAAAGAAGATGAAATGTCATGTATAATAAAAGAGGGGTGGTGGTAGCTTAGGTAATCCTTCCTGACCTTTTTAAACTATGGATGTAGATAATAGATCTGTTAAATGAAATTATTGTGGAATAGAGTGTCATATGTTGTACGTTTGTTCATATCCTACTAGACCAACAAATCGGTGTGGAACAATTAGGAACTTGCAGTGATTCTTCAAGGTTTCATAACAATATCAGTGTGGATTATGATCTATAATCTATAGATTGATTTCAACATAGTAATAACAATCCAGGTCGGTGGGTTCTAAAATTAGAAGTCATGCTGGTAGTGTTGGATCCACTTCTGGATAGAGTTACTTTTATGAAGAGCAGCAGGCATGTGGTTATTCTTAGACTCAAGAAGAGATGAGGGATATTCATGATATAGATGTGGCCCCAAAAGAATATTATATAGGAATTGTTACATTTCAATTTTCCATTGTTATTATATTTCATATAGTTATTGATTTTTTTGATAGTGAGGCCTCGGTATCTTTAATTTCTTCCCACCTCATGGATTTTTAGGAAAATTCCAATGAGCTTCTTTCATATATGATAGACTTGGTGACACCTCTTGGTAAGATGTGAGAGTAGTGTTTTAGTTTTCTGTATAGTGCACTCATCGTGTTAGGGGTCAAGATGGAATTGGAATTCCCGGCTTTGGAAATGTGCCTCCTTGATATATTCCTCAGTATGGATTGGATAGTGCCCCTCCAAGTTCACATCGTTTGTTTCATAAGTGAGTGATGTTCATAGAACCTGATGGGGGTAGCCATGATTTTCTAGGTGAATGGTGTCCTTGGTCGGGATGTGCTATAACTCCAATTCCAAAATTTGCAATCATCATTTTTCATATCTCATAGCTTGTGTTGTGTAAAATGGTAGTATTCCTAAGGATATATTACCTCCAATGGTGGATGAGTTTCCAGAGGGTTTCCTTGATGAATGTTTAAGTTCTCCTCCTAAGCGGGATGTGGAGTTAACTATTTATTTTTCACTGAGATCATGGTTGATATTTCTTATCTCATAACATATTGACCCCACTTATTTGTGATAAAAAAATGAAAACATGTATGATTTGGAATGAAAATGATTCATTTTTTCCAATCATCTCACCTTGGGATATCCCAATCCTATATTCAAAGAAGTTCGATGATTCTATCTGGTTATGTATCAATTACTATTATGCCAAAAAGGTGAAGATCAAGAATAAATATTCTTTCCCCCGTATTGATAACCTTTTTTATCAGATCAAGGGGGTAGTTGGTTCTCCAATATCAACATTCATTCAGGGTATCACCATGACAAATTCAAAGAGTTGGATGTTCTAAAACCATATTTTCGAAGTGCATATGTTTATTTTTATAATTTTTCAAGCCTCTAGGATTGAAAAATACTCCAACATTATTTATGGCGCTCATGAACTGTCTTTTCCATAAGTATCTAGATTCCTTTATCCTGGTATTTGGGGATGAAATCCTAGTCTATTTCTTAACTAAATAGAAGCACAGATAGAATTTGAGGATCATGTTGTTCACTCTTCGAGATCATCATCTCTATTTCATTTTTTCATGTGCACCTTTTATTTTAAGGAAGTGATGTTCATGGGTCATGTGATCTCAGAATGAGGGGTTTTAGTGGACCTTGAGAAGATTAGTCTAGTGATTTCATGTATTAGAAAAAGAATATTCTCTAGTTCGAATGATTTTTGGGCCAAGATGTTTTTTATAGATGGTTTGTTCTAGATTTATCTTAACTCGATTCACCCATAACAATTCATACAAGAAAATGGGAAATGTTATAATAGATCCCATAGTGTTCGGAGTCTATTGATGATATTAACCATCATTTGACCACAACACCTATTTTGGTTTTTCTTAAATCTGAAAACGGATATGTGGTCTATTAATATGACTTCAGTATGGGTCTTTTGTGTGTGCCGATACAGAATGGGAATGTAGTGGTGTATCATTATCTCCAACATTTACCACATGAAAAGGGCTACACAACTCTCAACCAAGAATCTGTAGCGGTGATGTATGACTGAAATATTTGGTTTCATTATCTTTATTGGGAGAAGTTTGTGGTATATTATAATTATAAGTTCTTACCCTATATTTTCTCCCAAAATGACCAAAATTTGTGATAGTGTTGTTGGTTTGAGTACCTTTAGTGGTTCAATTTTATATCATTTATAACCTAGAAAAGGGTAGTGTGGTAGCAGATTCCTTGAGTAGGAATGTTCCAGTGCAATTGTTGAAATATTCCAGTGATTAGTTGAATTTGATTGGAATTTTTCACATTTTCATTTGGAGACCAAGGAGAAATTGGGGGTGTATTCGTGGATAGTGTTCAATGGACACATTTCATTAGGCAGTTGATTCAGTGAGAGTATCCTAGTGATGATTTGTGGCAGCATTCTATATGGTTCTGAAATCATGGGGAGCATCCTGGTGAATTGTGATTGTATCCTAAGGGATATCTACATTTCAGGGGTAGTTTCATCATAAATTTGTTGTTGTGGAATTAGTGAGTAATGATAGCCATGAGTATCTTTGGTCCATTCATACTAGTACCAAAAAGATGTTATATGTTGTGTGTTGTTAGTTTTGGTGGCCAGATATGACAAGGGATATAGCTTGCATTATATACATGTGTAATATGTGTTTTTAGGTCAATGTAGAGCTTTAGATACCCTCTAGTGTGACTCAATCACTACCAATTCCTACCTTTAAGTGGGGTGAGGTCCCAATGGATTTTATTTTTGGCTTACCTCATACACCAGGGAGAAAGAATTTGTTTGGGGTAGTTATTGAACAAATTACTGAATCAACTAATTTCAATAAGATAATTGATTCAGCCAAGTTGTATAAATTGGGTTGGTTGTATGTTCAGGGGATAGTGAAGATTCCTGGTCATCCACCTTCAATTATTTAAAATAGGGACCCATGTTTTACCTCTATGTTTTTTGAAGTCCTTCATATGGAGATGGGTTCATCGGTCAAGTTGAGTACAACATACCATCCTCAAAAACATGTCCAAATGGAGCAAGAAAATTTGATCTTGGGGGACAAGATGGAAGCATGTATGTTGGATTTCAGATGATTATGGGAGATCCATTTGGTATTATTCTAGTTTTCCATTAATAATAGCTACAAATCCTCATTATAAATGGATCCATTTTAGGCACTTTGTGGTCGGTCGTGTCAGTCCCAATTATGATGGGAAAAGGTGGGTGAAACCTCGTTATTAGGCCTAAGCATGGTATGGGAAATGATTGCTAATGTTATGTTGATTAGTTACTAGTTGTTGATATCATAGAGTCATCATAAGTCATATATTAATCAACGGTTCCAATACATGTAATTCTAAGTTGGTGATCGGGTTTCTTGAAAAGTCGCATTTCTCCCGTGTCAATGTTGTCTTTATATGAAAGGGAAGCAAACACTGAGGTATTTTGAACCATTTCTGGTTACCATGATAGTAGGTATATTAGAATATTTGTTAGATAAAAATTCTATATTTATGTCCATCCTTGACATGTTCCATGTCTCTTAGTTAAATAGATATAATCCATATTCATATCATGTGTTTAATTGGGAAGAATTGGAGTTGGAACCAGAATTTTTTGTATTTGAGAGCCCAGTACGGATTGTGGATTTCGAATAGAAAGTGATTTCAGGTAAAAGAAATATTTTTCACATGACTTGTAACACCCCATGCTTCGACAGTACACTACTCTTTGAATAATAAAATAGTGTGTGTTGTACGCGACATCGAGTTTTAACACACACCACAACCAATCAAACTAGCCATTATGAATAGTAATACCAAGTTATTGAAATTTTATTTTATCTTTCAAAATCGACTTCATTTTTGGATCCGGAATATCGAAATTATCTTAGGGTGAATTTTTGATATTTTTCTGAAAACATTCAATTTTTGATGAATAGTGAAAAACATTGAGTCATAGTTTAAAACCGAATTTTTTATTAAATATTTATTTATTTTATTTCAATTTAATTTAGGACTAAATAGATACATAATACATATATAAGTTCAATGTAATTCATTGAGTATGTTTATAATGATTTTAGATATATAAAAATTTTATCGAACTTTTCACCGTCTTTTACTCATCTTCTAGGAGAATTTACAAATTCACATAAAACATAATATTTCTGCTTCTGTGAGTGGAATTTAGAAAACTTGAGAGACATGGTTAACATCAAGGATTAAAATTTGGTTCAATAAGATAAAATAATTTTTGGTTAATAGTAACTTTTTACTTTTATTTACCACATTTAAAAGTAAATAGGGTAATTAAGGGTAAAAATGATATTATTATTACCATAACACATGTCCAAATTCTATTGGCTAAGTATAATGCGAACAAAAACAATATGAGTAATAAAATATTAACCTCTTTGGTCTACTTGGATTAGATTAGGACATTTATTATTATTTAATTAAAAGAAGAGTTAAACGAGTAAAAGTCAAAGTTTAATTACTAAAACATTTTTAATATAGGGTTATACATAAGATAAATTCGATTATAAATATTAATTAGAAATCTAAAAAAATTCCTATATAATGGTATTTTAGTTATAATTTTTAGACATTAAATAATTTAATTTCATTATGACACAATAGTGATAGAGTAATTGCCTAATTAAGAAAATATTAAAGTAATTGATATTATAAATATCCAAATAAATGTAATTTGAAACTTCATTATTAATTACACTAAATTTATAGGTTAATATGACATTAAATTACTGGTTATAGGAATTTTTTTCGAATTAGTAATGATGTTATGAATTTATCAAAAACAAAATACCCAATAGTGTCAAAATTGACATAAAAGTGTTTTTTAAACAAATATTATATTATTAATTAATATTACATTCCTAAAAATATAAGGTTCGTCCAAAGGACATATATAATGATAGTTTTATCATTAAGGGACCACTTGGGGGTCTCTTAGAATTATATAGTAAGATTATTAACTATATAATATAAAAATACAAGGAGACATGGTAAATATCATACTAATTAAGTAAGAGTAAAATATAAATTATAAGGTTAATATAGTGACACAAACCTATTAAAATATATTGGTTGAATGGATTGCGACCCATCCCCACCTTAACCTTTAAATAATCAACTTTGGAGCCATTATAACCCGAATATGAATTTATTATAAAATAATATTTCAAGCTTTTCAAAAGGTGCCCCTCACCCTTCTTATAAAAGGGAACTCCCCCTTCTCTCTAATTCACACTGTAAAAGACTTTTGGATCTGCCAAAACCTGCCCAAATATTCTATCAACTTCCCTCACTTGAGCCTAGAGGTATTAGTTTGATCATAAATCCAATTTAAGGATCCCTTTTGATCAAATAAATATGAAGAACCCGAAAAGGAGGTAATGTTTTCACCACCCTCTTTCAATTTCTTTCTTCTTCAACTTCTTATTTCATTGATATTTCCATTATAAAATAATAACTCCAGTATCTTATATAAACAATGATATTATTATAAATATGGTACAACCATATTCAGTATTATATCCATCCTTTGAATGACATTTCACCATACGTGCATACGTACGACTTACCGTCTCCACGTCGTGGTGTAATTGTTATTCAAAACATTATTGTTTGGATGGATATGATAATGATGTGTAATTGATGTAAATAATAAATATAAAATGATAATTATTCTATATATATGATATACCATCCAATTATATATTGTTTTAATATCATAAAAATGATATTGTCGCATGTTCGTACGTATGGACTACCGTCTCCACAAACGCGATGAGATTCATTCCACATCGTATCCATTCAAGAATATTTTTCATTTGATGGTTAAAAATAATTTCTAAGGACTTGATATCATTTTTTATATGAATAAGATACAACCTATCCTTAAGAAACATGACTTATGTAACAAAACATATAAAAGAAAACAAGTAAGTTAACATCTGAAATGATGATAATAGTAAGATATTATTAACAAAGCAACGTTATAAGATCATATATGATATCATATTAATTTATATGAATCATTTATAATTTAATAAAAACTATTTCACCATTATATAGTATTTTAACCTACCCTCAACCAAGTAAAACTACAAGGTTAGGGTTTATTTCACAATCTCTTCATTATCTGAGGTTGTTTATACATAATTATCTACTAAGACCTCTTTATCATCCACATCCATGTTTCTTAAAAATGTATTTCAAATCATTCCTAATATTTTACAGACTATGGGTTAATGTCATTTATACCCTTTTTTGAATTTTTATAAGATGTTTATAATGTAATCTCTATGTCGTTTTCCAAACAAGGTCCTTTTTAACCTTTTCGACATAATTAAGGTAAAAATGTCTTTATTTAACATATACGGCGAGTGCGGCTATTTTCCTCCATTATAAAAATCTTTGAATCTTCCCTAACAAGATTATAATAATATTTTCAAAGAAATTTTTTTTTAATTATGTGGCTTTTAAATGATTTCAAAAAAAGGGATATTTCTCTCAAATAGTTTTGATTTCATCTATGTCAACATTCATTGATGGATTTTAAGCTTACTTGAAGTTGATTTATTATGATAAAAAACATACCTATTGTATTGAATGTTTTGTGATATGTTTGAAAATTTATGTGTTATTTTTATACCATTCATGGTAATGGAGGAAGTATTGACATTTCGAATGCGAGTTTTAATACGAATGTTAATGTTATGTTTAAACCTGTTCATATGAGGAATGCATTGGACTTAGTAAGTGGAAGGTGCAGCCCACTATAGCTCCTGGATGCATCATTAAGTCTCATGATAAAAACTAGTGTCTTAAAACAAGGCCTTGAAAAAATATTATTTGTAGTCTTGGAACAAGGCCTTGACTATGTTGTTATGATAATCCGGAATTATGAATTCCATCATTATGAAAGTGGTTATTGATATTTCATGTGATTATTCGATTATTAGAATATCCATGTGAATACGTAAATGGAATTATTTCATTTTATTTCTTCCATATTATACTGGAGGTGATGATTAAAAGGCTTTTGTTTTAGTTATACATTTCCTTAAATGTTTATTCTTATTTATGAAAGTTTCCGCTATATTGTTATCCTTACTGGGCATCTGAGCTCACCCCTTTCTATGTTTTATTTTTCCCAAGATGTGAAGAAGTATTTTATGACTGACCTGCAGGGATATTTTGAGGGGATATGAGTGTGGACTATGGATACTATGTGGTTGTAGTTTTCATTTTATGATGTAATGTAAACATTATGAATGTATCTAGTGAATCCAAGGCTATTAAACAAATCGTTCATTCGAGACTTCATCTTTTGTGATCATGCCAATGTTATGTAATAATGTCTCGACTCTAGGTAACTAGGGTTGGGGCATTATAGTTGGTAACATAGGATGTTTACTACAGACCTTTGAAGCTAGATTTATATAAACTCTGATTAGAACGCATAGCCCTAAGATAGATTTTGAGGATTAGTATAGAATAACTTCCTAGAATTTTGGTATTGTAGAGATTTTTTGAGTTTTCCGAGTAATACATCCCTGTCTCAATACGAGCAGGTAGAGGCGGCTCTGGCTTAGATTTACCAAGGGGTAAAACCCGAAAACACCGCTTTGAGCTAGACTCGAACGGGAACTGGTGCACGGAAATGGGCCTTGATGCACTCTTGGTTACGACACTCCTGGGGGATATGTTTAGGATAATTATCATTTCCTTTATAAACCATTATGAAGGTTTATGATTATATACTTCCTCAAAGAAAAGATTTTTATGATTATGGATTATGTCCATAAACTGTTCAATTTATGTTAAGTGTTGTACATGTTTGAATTATGTATTTTGATTCATAAAATGATCTATTTTATGTCATTATTTAGAAATGGAACCTAGTGGAAGAAATGGACCGTATCAATGCACGTACTCCATGTAAGGATTTCCCTCCTACTCAAGATAATTATAGTGGAGCTGGTGATACAACTTGTGCTGATCAACTTGTCATCATACTGGGAAAACTCACTCAGGTTATGAATAATAACCTTACCCGTATGGAGCACCTTGATCCGAAACATGGAGGATCAATGTTAGATCTCTTCATGAGGAAACAACCAGAAACCTTCAATAGGAGTAAAAATCCCTTAGTAGCTATGAAATGGATAAATTCATTAGAGAAAATATTATATGCCTTGAGGAGTAGTGAAAGGGAAAAAGTTATCATGGTCATTTACTGCCTCACGGGATATGTTGATCAATGGTGGTCATTGATTCAAAACACAAAGGAAGATGATGAGGTATCAAATATAGAATAGAGGGAGTTTAAAGAGATTTTCATAGAAAACTACTTTCCTCGTGATCATCGAGCAGATATGGAAAGACAATTTTTGAGTCTGAGGCAAAAGGATGATGAGAATGTTGAAAAGTATGAGGCTAACTTTACAAGGTTAGTGAGGTATGTTGCAGATTATATTTGTAACCCAAGCAATAATATTGGTCATTTCATTGATTGGTTAAAACCATTTCTCCATCGAGCATTAGATTCACAAACCTTCTTGTTGTACGAAGATATTGTCTAATGCGATATCAAGATAGAAAAAGAATTCTCTAAGATTTATCACTTTAAAGAAAAGACAGAGAAGAAGATATCTGTTGATCACTCTGGAAATGGAAATAAGGGGAAGTAGGGAAATGTTGAATATTCATCCTGTAGTAAATATGGCAAGAAACACCCTGGTAGTTGCTTGAATGCAATGGGAGTCTGTTACAAGTGTGGTGAAAAAGGCCACCAAGCATGTGATTACAATGGGAAGAAAGAAGCTACCAATGTTCAATGATACAACTACAGGGAGATGGGACATTATGTAAATGAATTTCCTAAGCGCCAGGGGAACTTGCCTCAAAAAGGCCAAGTGATCAAGGCCAAGCTTATTCTATCACTACTGCTGAGGTTGATTCTCTAAAAGACATGGTGGTAGGTAATTTAATGGATTCCCCAAGTCTATCCAATGCTTTATTTGATTCTGGATCATCACATTGTTTCATATCTTCCCAGTTTTCTAAGAAAGTTAGATATTTACAATTTTATTTAACAATGGATTTTTCAGATAAAACATCTAAGGGAATTATCATTGCTACAAAGTTATGTGGATCTGTTCCAATTAGGGAATATAAATGATCTTTATTTTCTAATCTCATCGTTATACCCATTATTGAATTTGATATAATCCTCGTTATGGATTGGCTTTCAGACTATGATGTGAAAATTCATTTTAAGAAGAAGGAGGTTATGATTTTTGATGATGATGATAGAGAAAACCTTATCTTTAGAGGAGAATCATCACCACCTAATTCTAACCTAAATCCACCCAAAGTAGCTCAAATAAATTCAATTATTGGGGATAAAGAGAATGAAATAACTATGGGTAAGGAATGTAATGTTCAAATAGAGGAAGAGACTATTGTGAAAAAATATGTAGATGTGTTTCAAGAATATTTACCTGGACATCCTCCAGAACGAGAAATTGAGTTTTCCATTGATTTAATTCCTGGTTCAAGGCCTATATCGAAGACCCCTTATAGAATGGCCACTGTTGAATTAGTTGAAAGAAAAAAAAAGATTTATTGATTAATATGGGATTTATTCTCCCTTGTTTTTATCCATTGGGATCCCCTGTCCTTTTTGTTAAGAAGAATGATTGATCTATGAGGTTATGTATCTACTATTGGGAAATCAATGATATATCAATAAATAACAAGTATCCCCTACCTCGTATTGATGATTTGTTTGACCAAATGCATAGAGCTAAATAATTTTCAATGATTGACCTTCGATCTGGATACCATCAGTTGTGTGTGTAGAAGGAAGAAATTCTGAAGACAGCATTTCGAACCGGGTACGGGCTTTACGAGTTTACAGTAATGCCTTTTGGATTCACTAATTCACCCTATGTATTCATGGATCTAATGAATATAGTTTTCACGGAATATCAAGAATATTTTTTGGTGGTATTTATTAATGATATCTTTTTATACTCCAAAAGCTATGAATATCATGAAAATGACTTGAGCATTATCCTGAAGACTCTTAGAATACATGAATTATATGGGAAGTTTTGCAAGTTTGAATTCTGGATTCATGAGATTTCATTTCGTGGCCATATTATCTCTAGGAATGGAATCCATTTTGATCCTTCTAAGACCAAGGCAATCCAAGAATGGACCGCAAAAACGAGTATAACCGAGGTATGCAATTTAATTGGTTCAACAGGTTAATATTGACATTTCGTCCTGAATTTCACCCAAATGGATAACCCATTAAAAAAGATCACACATAAAGAGGTTAAATTTGTATCGACAAAATAGTGTGAAAAATGTTTTGAAGAACTGAAGATAATATTTGTCAATAATCCTATATTGACTCTACTATCGGGGAATGATGGGTTTGTTATTTATAGTGATGCATCGAAGAAAGGACTTGGTTGTGTCCTTATGCATAATGATAGGGTTATTGCCTATGCATCACGATAGCTAAAAATTAATTAGAAAAACTATCCAACTCATGATCTTGAGTTAGGAGTTGTAATCTTTGTATTGATGATTTGGAGACACTATCTCTAATGTGAAAAATGTGAGATTTATACTGATAACAAGAGATTGAAGTATATTTTCTCATATAAAGAACTAAACATGAGTCAAAGTAGATGGCTTGAACTACTCAAGGATTATGATTTCATGATACACTACCACCCGGGGAAGAAAAATAAGGTGGCAGATGCTTTGAGCAGAAAGGATCATGGAGTTTTGAACAATATGAGAGTTTATAGGGATCATATTTTCATGGATCTAGTAAAGATGGATATGGGAATCACCATGGAAGGTGAAAAATCAATAATTTTGAAAATGGTTTCCAAACTATCTTTACTAGAAAAGATAAAGAGTTCACAGTTCAATAATGAAGAGTTTATAAAGAGGATTAAAGCTGTGAATGATGGGAGATTGAGTGACATTGTCTCTGAAGATGGAATTTTGAAATTTGTGAAGAGTATTTGTGTTCCCAATATACCTAATATAAAAAGACAATTTTTGGATGATGGTCATAGTTCCAGTTTTTCTATACACCCTGGGAGCACTAAAATATATAGGGATTTGATGGAACCTTTTTGGTGGGAAAACATGAAGAGGGAGATTGCTGTTTTTTTGTCAAGATGTATGGTTTGTCAACAAGTGAAAGTTGGAAGGAAACATCCTGGTGGAGTATTAGAACCTTTTCCCATACTTGAGTGGAAATGGGATAATATCATGATGGACATTTTCATGGGACTACCATAGACTCCTAGAAGGAACGATGCAATATGGGTCATTGTTGATCGTATTACCAAGTTAGCACATTTTCTTGATATAAAGGAGGATTTACCACTCGAATGCCTAGCAAGACTATATATTGATGATGTTGTGAGACTTCATGGAGTACCCTTATTAATTATTTCTGATCACGAACCCCGTTTTACTTCAAGATTCTAGAAAAGGTTTCAGAAAGCCCTAGATACTGAACTTTGTTTGAGAACTGCTTAACACTCCCAAAATGATGGAAAATCAGAATAGACTATTAAAAACCATATAAGAAGTGTTTTTATCTTGGTCACTTGGCTTTCAGGTTATGTGGGATAAATATTTGCCTCTGGTAGAATTTTCCTATAACAATAGCTTCCATTCGAGTGTTCAGATGGTGCCATATGAAGCGTTATACATAACGAGATTTCACACACCAACCTATTGGGATGATGTTGGTGAAAGAAAACTTTTAGGCCTAGAACTGGTGGAGGAAACGATGGAAAAGATGAAGGTAATCCAAAAACAACATCAATGCAGCTCAAAGTAGGCAGAAGAGATTTGATGACAACAGAAGAAAGGATTTGGAATTTCAGGTAGGAGATCATGTTTTCTTGAAGGTATCTCCATGGAAGGGTGTTATACGTTTCGGAACGAAGGTAAAATTGAGTCCCAGGTACATCGTACCTTTTGAAATTCTATAATTAAATTGGGGTTGTAGCTTACCATTTGGCAATGCCTCCAAGTCTCTCCAAAGTTCCCGATGTGTTCCACGTATAAAAATTGTGAAAATAAATGCCTGACCCAACACATGTACTCACCTATGAGTAATTAGAAATGGAACCCAATCTGTCTTATTATGAAGATCCTGTCATGATTCTTGATACCAGAGAACAAGTGTTGACAAATCGGACGACTCGTCAGGTAATAGTTCTATGGAGAAACCATAAGACGGAAGAGGCAATGTGGGAACCCGAAGAACATATGATGAAGAATAACCCGAGTCTTTTTATGCATTAGTATTCAAAAAATTTCGAGTTTGAAATTATTTGAATAGGGGATAATGTAGCACCCCAAGTTTCAACGGTACGCTTCTCTTTGAATAATACAGTAGCCTGTGTTTTATGCGACTTCAAGTTCTAACACACACCACTACCATTCAAACTAGCCGTTATGAGTAATAATACCCACTTTTTGAAATTTTATAAATTTTATCTTTCAAAATGGACTTCATTTTTGGATTCAGAAAATTGAAATTATCATAGGCTGAATTTTTGGTATTTTTCTGAAAAATTTCAATTTTTGATGAATAGTGAAAAACACTGAGTCATTGTTTAAAACCAAATTTTTATTTAAATTTATTTTAGTTCAAACAGATACATAATACCTATATAAGTTCAATGTAATTCATTGGAGTCTGTTTATAATGATTTTAGATATATAAAAATATTATTGAACTTTTCACCGTCTTTTACCCATCTCTTAGGAGAATTTGCAAATTAACATAAAACATAATTTTACCGCTTCTATGAGTGGAATTTCAAAAATCTGAGAGACATAGTTAACATCAAGGAGTAATTCGTGGTTCAATAAGATAAAAATAATTTTTGGTGAATAGTAACTTTTTACTTTTATTTACCACAGTTAAAAGTAAATAGGGTAATTAAGGGTAAAAATGATATTATTCTTACCCTAACACATGTTCTAATACAATTGGCTAAGTATAATTAGACCAAAAATAATCTTAGGAATAAAATATGACCCTTTTTGGTCCACTTGGATTAGATTAGGACATTTATTATTATTTAATTCAAAGAAAAGATAAAAGAGTAAAAATCAAACTGTAATTACTAAAAAATTTTAATATATGGTTATACATATGATAAATTCGATTATAAATATTAATTATAAATCCAAAATGATTTCCAAAATAATGGTATTTTTTTATAATTTTTAGATGTTAAATAATTTAAAATATTTATGACACAATTGTGATGCAATAATTACCTAATTAATGAAATATTAAAATAATTGATATTATAAATATCCAAATAAATGTAATTTGAAACTTTTTAGTAATTACACTAATTTTATAGGTTAATATGACATATTAGGAGTGGTTATATGAATTTTTTAGAAGTAATAATTCCGTTATGAATTTATCAAAAACAAAATTGGCAATAATGTCAAAATTGACGAAAAAGGGTTTTTAAAACAAGTTTTATATTATTAATTGAAACTATATTCCTAAAAATCTAAGTTTCTACAAAAAAACTTATATAATGATATGTGTATCATTAATGGTCTTCTTGGAGATCACTTGGAAGTATATAGTATGTTTATTAACTATATAATATAAATATACAAAGAGACATGGTAAATGTCAAACAAATTAACTAAGAGTTAAATATAAATGATAAGGTTAATATAGTAACCCAAACCTGTCTAAAATCAATTATTTGAAATTTTTTCACCCATACCCACCTTAACCTTTAAATAAACCACTTTTTATCTATTAGAAACTGAATATGAATTTATTATAAAATAATATTTCTCACTATTCCAAAGGTTCCCCTCACCCCACTTATAAAAGGGTACTCCCCCTTCTCTATAATTAAAACCTTCAAAGCCTTTTGACTCAGCCAAATCCTGCCCAAATATTCTCTCAACTTACCTCACTTTAACCTAGAGTTATTAGTTTGATCATAAATCCAACCTAAGGATCCCTTTTGATCAAATCAAAAGGAAGAACCCGAAGAAGTGGTAAAGTTTTCACCACCCTCTTTCAAGTTCCTTTCTTCTTCAACATCTTCTTTCTTTGATATTTCCATTCTAAAATAATAAATACATTATATTCAATATATTTTGATGTTATTGTAAATATTTTACAACCATATTCAGTATTATATCCATCCATTTAATGACATGTCACCATACGTGCGTAAGTATGGCTTACAGTCTCCACATTGTGGTGTAATTGTTATTCAAACCATTATTATTTGGATGGGTATGATAATGATGTGTAATTGATTTAAATAATATATATAACATGATAATAATTCTTTATATATGATATACCATAAAATTATATATTATTTAAATATCAAAAGAATAATATTGTCGCTCGTGCGTACGTACGGACTACCATCTCCACAAACGCGATTAGATTCATTCCCCATCATAACCATTCAAGATTAATTTTTATTTGATGGTTACAAATAATGTTTAAGGACTTTATATAATTCTTTATATTAATAATATAAAACCTATCAATAACAAACATGGCTTATGTAACAAAACATATAAATGAAAACGAGTGAGTTAACACCCGAAACGACGATAATACTAAGATATTATTAACAAAGAAATGTTAAAAGATCATATATGATATCATATTAATGTATATGATTCTTGAATAATTTAATAACAATTATTTCACCATTATATAAAAGGTAAGGGTTTATTTCCCAATCTATTCATTATCCGAAGTTGACTATGGGTAATTATCTATTGGGACCTCTTTATCATCCACATCCATGTTTCTAAAAAATGTATTTGAAAACATTCTAACTATTTTATAGACTATGGTTTGAAGTAATTTATACCCTTGTTTTACTTTTTATAATATGTTTATAAATGAATCTTTCTGTCATTTTGCAAACAAGGTCCTTTTTACCCTTTTCAACAGAATTAAGGTACAAATGTTTTTTTAACTTATACGGCTGGTGCGACTATTTTCCTCCATTATAAAATCTTCTAAGATTCCCTTAAAAGATTATAATAATATTTTCAAAGTAAATGTTTTATTTTATAATTATGCAAATTTTAAATTATTTCAAAAAAGAGATATTTCTCTAAAATAGTTTTGATTTCATCTACGTCAACATCCTTTGATGGATTTTAAGCTTATTTGAAGTTGATTTATTATGATACAAAACTTTAATATTGTATTGAAGGTTTTTTTATATGTTTTAATGTCGATGTGTCATTTTTATACCATTCAAGGTTTATGGAGAATGTATTGAAATTTTGTATGCTAGTTTTAATAAAAATGTTTATGTTATGTTTAAACCTATTCATATGAGGAATTCATTGCACTTAGTAATAGATGGTTGGAGCCCGCTATAGCTCTTCGATGCATCATTTGGTCTCATGAGAAAAACTAGTGTCTTCACACAAGGCCATGTCAAAATCTTATTTGTAGTCTTGGCACAAGGCCTTGACTATGTGGTTATGATAGTCTGGAATTATGAATTCCATCATTATGAAAGTGTGTATTGATATTACATGTGATTATTTGATTAGTAGAATATCATTGTGAATAATTAAATGGCATTATTTCATTTTATTTCTGCCATATTATGCGAAAGTTCATGTTTAAAAGGCTTTTGTTTTAGTTATACATTTCCTTAAATGTTTATGCTTATTTATGACTGTTTATTCTATATTTGTATCCTTACTGGGCATCTGAGCTCACCCCTGTCTATGTTTTATGTTTTCCAGGATGTGAAAAATTATTTTATCACTGACCTTCAGGGATATTCCAAGGGCATATGAGTGTGGACTATGGATACTATGTTGTTGTAGTTTTCATTTTGTGATGTAATGTAAACTTTATGAATGTATCTAGTGATTCCAAGGCAACTAAACTAATCGGTGTTTCGAGACATGATCTTTTTTGATCATGCCAATTTTATGTAATAATGCGCCGAATGTTTGTAACTGAGGTCGGGGAGTTACATGACTAATTTGGATGCACATGAATGATGACCATGATACATGGGTACGAAGACTTGGGTTGGGGAGTAGTATCTATTTTTGTACTCTAATGAAACTTTGGAGTAATTTTTTAGGAATGGACATTTGCATGGTGGGGAAAATTATCACATCCATTTTATGCATCGAGGTATTTATTTCTTCATTTTGTTCTTGTTTTTTAACATTCTTTTTTTGTATGTTTTAGTGAAAATGTGGATTTTGAACCTAAAAAAATTTGGTACATAGTTGGATCACGATTAGTGGAAACTGTGATCTCATCCAAAAGGAAGTGTGTTCCCTTGATAGTGGAATTTTCTAGGCTGGAAAGCTTACCACACAGGTATCCATCATTCCCAAGAAAACCTTATGGTTTTTTTTCTATTAAATAGTGGATAATTCATAGTTTCCACATGGTTTGAAAAACTATGTGAGCTAACAATTTGGTCGGTCTAGGTTTTTAAAAATATGAAACGTTTCCTTATAACCTCACATAATTTAACCCCAATCCCACCCAATATTTATTTATATCCCTAGTATACTCTCTCTCTCTCCACTTTTCTCAATTGGGCATTCATTTTTTGTGTGGATTCAACCATTGATCTTGATGAATAATAAAGCAATCGTATCTTCTCTTAATTTTTTTTCTTTCATGGGTTATTTTTTCCTCTTTATTGGGTTATCTTTTATCCAAAAGGTTGGTTTCCAAAAAATGGTTTGAATCATGGTTCCTTGGGGTTGATTATGGTTTTTATGTCTTCTATTATCATTTATAGGGTCCCCTTTTGGTATGGTTGTGGTTCTCCACAAGATTCCATATGTTTCCAAGCTTGATGTTGGGGATTACATGTTTTATCATTATTAGATGGTTTTCGTATTCTTTCTTTTCTTATTGAATATTTTATAAAGATTTTGTGAAATTTTATAAGTCTATTTACAAAATATTTATATGTATGTACATATAAAAATATGGTTTAATAAAATAAATTTGTTGTGTTTCAAGCATGGTTCATTATTTTGATTCTGAAATGTGTTCCATAAATTCTGTAAATGGTTGAAAGTATATTTCCCAATGGATTTGGTGTGAATGTGGATTTTAAAAAGTATTTATTATGAAAAGTGATGATTTATATTTTGTTCTCATATTTATTGGTTTGTATATATAGAAGTGGAGATCTATGTGAAATGTGGAGTAATAAATTTATAATAATGGGAATCCTATTATCTAGGTGGGAGGACTAGGACAACTACTCTAGTTGGATTGGTGCGGAAAATGACTATTTTTTCTTAATGAGTCCAGCTACGACTCTATCTAAACAATGATGATGATTTGAGGCAACTAAACCATGGGGTGTGTTCCCCTTTAGTGGTTTGTGTCATTGGACATTGTGGGATATGGTTTCAATACAATTTTTGTAACATCCCAAGTAAGTAATGAATAATATATATTTTTATCTATGTCTATTAATGAATTACATAGTGTTTTAGAGGCTTAAAATGAAAATAAATCCAATCTTAAGCATGGAATACACTAAAATTTTTAAAATATTGTTTTGCTTCCTTTTAATGGAAAACCATTTTTAAATCTATATTTTCACAATTTTATAAGCTATTATTATCAAAATAAACTTATTCTTTATGATTTGGACATCAAAATTTACTTTGTGTGAATTTTTGGTATTTTTCCGATAAAGTTCATTTTTTAATGAATAGTGAAAAAATGTTGCATTTTAATTCAAAGCCTCTTTTTAATATAATTTATTTATATGATTAGATGAGCTTTTGAATTGGTTTTAAAGTGAAAGTATAATATATTTTTACAATTTAATCCAATGGTGGTAATTGGAATCAATTTCACTTTGAAATTGAACTTAAACTAGTGTCAATCTTTTGATACTTATTTCTTCATAAAAACACGTTATTTGCTATGACAACGGGAATTAATTATTAAATTAATTAATGCAATTTATATGTTTTTAATTTTGTAAAATAGACATAATTTTTGAATTCGGAATATCAAATATAGTATAGGGTGATGTTTTGGTATTTTTCTGAAAAACATCAATTTTTTATGAATAGTGAAACCACTAAGTGGAACTTAAGAAACTGATTTTTTTCGTTTAAGTGAAATTTTACCAGCTCTCTGTTTTGAATTTCAAAAATCCAACACACATGGTTGTCATTAAGAAGTAAAATGTGGTTCAATGAGATTAAAATAATTTTTTGGTGAATAGTAACTTTTAAGTTTTTAATCACGATTAGAGGTAATTAGTGTAATTTAAGGTAAAAATAATGAAATAATAAAATGAAAATACCTAGAAACATGTCCTACCCTTATTGGATGTGTCATGGACGACCAATACAATCCATGGGTCTACTTTGGGACACCATGGAGCCACATTGGAAGGAAAATGTCATTAATATCTTTTTATTTAATGTTAAAATAAAAATGACACAAACATGAGTTGTTTTAATAAAACAATTGTTACATGGGGTTATACAAGTCAGATTTTTGACTATAAATATTCATTTGAAATCTAAGAGTATTTCCTACATCATAGTATTTTTTTATAATTTTTAGACCTTAAATAAATTAAATTATTTATGACACCATGATGATGCAACGATTACCTCATTAATAAAGGATTTAAATAAAATTAAAAGATAATGTTAAAACTATAACTTAAACTTGTCAAAACCCTATTGGATGGGTGGATTTATAACCCTTATCAACTTATCCTCGAATTATATTAATGTGGGTCCTTTTAAATCCGATACTAATTTTAAAATAAAGTATCATTTCTTTACATTCCAAGAGTGCCCCTCCTCTCCTCTTATAAAAGGCCCCCAACTCTACCTCCTTACCCACAATTCCAAAGCCTTTGGCTCGGCCAGCCCCTGCCCATTTTCTCTCTCCACATCCCTATCTTACTCCTTGAAGCCACAATTTGGGCATAAGTCTTCCCAAGGAAGCATTCGATCTCAAACCAAAGAGAGTTACCCGATTTTAAGGTAATATCTTCACTTGTGTTCTTTTTTTTTATTTTGATTCTCCAACCCCCTAAGCAATTTTTATTCATTTCTTTTGTAAAAACACCATTATCTTCCATATACTAGGATGTTTTTATAATAATTATTCGAGCTATAATTACACACACCTACATCTAATGGTTAAGGAACATAATGTTTCCGTGGATGGCGAATTTCTGCCTTCCAAAACGATGATTGTTCAACATTCTTTTAACACCTTCAAAGGTGGCCATTAAGATGACACTATATTTATATATGAAATATAATATTTTTATGTTTTCCTTAAGCTTCTGTATTTTTATTTTTGTCATACCTATATGGTTTCCATTATGTGTAAACGTGATATCTTCATTTAAGGAAGTGCGGACTACCGCCCCCTCAAAGTGATTTGATTCGTTAATACCATATGTGGGACGTATAAAGGATGGAGTTATGATGATATATATGATATTATACAAGAATTATAATATACCTATATATCATTATGATTCCATTCCATAAAATACAAAATATAAATGAAAGCATCGTTCATGCGTACGTACGGCTTACCGTCTCCATGAACGGTGCATTTCATTTCTTACCTCTAAATGTTATGTAATATTATAAATGCATGCATGTACTGGATATATATGATATTTATGATATCTACATCATGAATACAATTCTGGATATAATGGATACATGAAAAAAATGTAATTATAAAGGGTTTATTTTTTACTCAAGTACCAATGATCGTTAAAACGGCAGTTATTAACTTAAATAATTAAATAGTGTTCATGACATGGAAATAAGTGATATAAAAGGAATAATGAACTTGAAAAATGTTATTAAACATGTACAAATTAACTCAAGTTTATTATTCAAGAGATTAAATAATGATCAAGTCAAGTCGGATACGAGGTATGGGACTTCGTCTCAATCTCCTTTCATTGAGGCATATTTTGTTTTATACACAACATTCTTTTATACGGTGTAAAAAACCCTTTGACTTTTATGTTTATTCAAAAAGAATCTTTTTTATACTAAGCGATTACTAAATGACAAAAGGGAATGTTTTTTTGACGTACGTATGCGGTGACAACTACTTCTCCGCTGCCGTGACCATTATTTGAGTTTCGGCTTCCTCTACAAGCCATACTTTTTTAAAGAAAAATAAATGCCATGTTTTACTTTTCATTTATTTTGGTATTGAAAATGGTTTTTATAATTGTTTTTATATCAATGTTTTGTATTGATATCTTGTGATTTAAAGGTGGAAATGTTATGTTTCCTTTATGCATGTTTTATGTGATACGATTATGTTGTGGTTCTTGGGCATTATTATGTAGACTGGTGGTTCCGTGATAAACTAAGGGCAGGTGAGCCCGATATAGCTCTCCAATGCATTGGGTAACGCGAAGGAGTGAAACGTAATGTTTCTCCGAAGAGATTTAAGGAATATACTGTGATGGGTATTCCAAACGTAACCAAGAGGGTTTCTCCCTACGTAAGAATGTTATGAATTCCTCGAGTTACCTTTATGTCTTATGATTTCTATGTTTTATTCATGATTTGATGAGGTATGTTAAAGTGAATATGTTTTTTGGGTAAAGTATGATTTCATTCTTTTGTATATATGATCTCATGTTTCCTTTCCATATTTTTATAACCATTACTGAGCTTTTTATGCTCATCCCATGTTTTTGAAATTTTTTCACAGGTCAAGGGAAAGGTACATGATATGATGATAGTGTCAAGTAAGTGTCAAAAAGAATCCATGTTTTATTTTAAATATATTTCTGTTGATGGGAAAAATTAATACTATATTTTGTATGGCTCTTTTATGATTTGGAACATTCCATTGGAATATAGTGGGCCTTTGTTTACATTTAATTTATAACCATGATTCTAAGAAAATTATTCCTTAAAAATGTTTTCCATGAAACATTTAAAATTTATTTCTTAAAACTTACAAGTTAGTTTTTTCTCAAGTGTTAGGGTGTGGAATCATTCATTTGGGAAAAATTATATTCATCTTTATCTCCCAACCTACATACATCCCCTGGCTTATGTAGACGTTATCATTTTTGAACCAAGTAAATGTTGTATGTTTCATTGTATTGATTGTGGATTCAGTTTCTAGTGTTCTTATCTCATAGGTGTTGGTGGGGGATTATTGAGGGTGATTTACCTTTTGTTCCATGGAGGTTTTGTGTCTTTATCTTATTGATTCCCCTCCTGTTTAGGAATTTTAGTTTTTTTAGAGTTGAAAAATGCTTTAATAAAAAAAAATTAACTATTTTTATTATGGATATCCATTAATAAGATGTTATGTTTTTTTTGAGTTTTTATGGTTTCTTATTATAGGTTAAATGGAAAACAAAGTTGTATTCTTGCTACCCAAACACTAGTTTCCAACCTGTGAGGATTGGGAATTTCCTTTAGGTCATTCCACAAGCTGGGTAAGTTGTTGGGTTGGATGGAGTCCCCAAACCGGTTTGTGATATAATAGAAGGTTAAGAGTTTGGGGATTGTCCACTTGGTAGTGGTATCCACAAAGTATATAGTGAAATTGAATAGAGCACCCAATGAGTTTTTGAACATATCATATAATCGATGTCTTTCTCTAATGTTTTTCCATATGGCAAAATTATTTTCATATGTTGTACAATCATCTAAAATCGACTCTATTGTTAATTTTCCTAGGATTTAGTAATCCAATGAAAATCTTTTCTACTATTCAAATGATTATCAATTTTTAGGGTTATTTGATGAGTTTTAAAAAATTATCCTACATCATGTCCCAGTCTATCTCTATTTTTTATTTGTATTGAAGTAGATGAGTTTAATCCCTTGTTTGTAACTGTTAACATAGTATTAAAAATGGAATTTAATTTCTTCTCAGTGGTTAGGTTTGAATAATTGAGTGACTATTGTTCCTCTTTGTTATAATTGGGCCATATTTGGAATTCTTTCCATAAAGGATTTATGAGGAAATGTTTTTCCACTAAATATGGTGTCCATATATCATATGATTATTTTCATGAAAAGATCAGGTATAATTGTTCTTATACTGATCCAGTAAATCATATTATTTCTATAGATAGTAAATGATTTCCTTCTAAAAATGTCTCGGTTAATTCAAGTAGTGCGATTCTACAAATAATCCTAGATTTTGGGGTGTCTTATGTTAAATCATTATGACTATGTTAGACCCATCCTTATGTTTTTTAAACAAATATTTTTCCTATATCTGATATTTCTCTATGAGCTATAGTAGTTAAATCCGATAATTTTGTACCCTCAAAAATATTGAAGGGGTAAATGCATGAACAGATTTTTGAAAACATCATCCATGCTATAATGTTGGGTAAATCTATAAGGGATAATTATCCAATTCTATTGGATTTTCCATATGATTTCTCCAAGATGATGGCCACTATTCAAACTTTTGTTAAATACATGTTCCATTTAAGACAAAAATCTAATAGATCCCCCATAGAGGTCTTTGAACATGTTCTAGTCAGACCTTCAATATTCTATGGTTATAATTCAAACAATAAAATTTCTTGAATTAGATAAAAAAAATTCATTTTATATAGCAATATGGAGTTACCATGTTCATTAATAAATAAATAGGTAGGAATAATGCAATTCTCAAATGAAAGGATAACTAGATAGGGGTAAGAGTGATTGAACCAAGAAAACAGTGTTACATAATAATTTTGGGAAATATTGATCCTATTAAGAAAATAACATTTTTAATATCACATTATTAGTATCCATTTACTACGAGGAGTATGACACCCCATATCCACACCCTTGGATATGTTGCTAAAAATATATTCCTTACATTATATCATTGATACCAAAAAAATGGAAACTGAACACTAACCACCCATAGATACATTCAAATAAAGATATATTTAATCAATTATATACAAAATAATCATTTTGGGTTTATATTTTTAGAGAATTAATTAAAAAATACTTTTACGTAAAAAGACCCATGTATTCAATTAAGTGTTTTCCACTCTACCCAACTTTTCATATTCAACTATAATTCTACAAAATTTCTTTTAAAATTATCCATTCACAAAACACTTCTATATACCACTTAGGTAATAACATTATTAAAAAAATGGGTAAATGGAAACATAATAAAGGTGTTCTAAAATGCAATGATTAAACATTGAAATTAATAATGGACCTGTATCAGTGACTTTAAGAAAAGTATAATTCTATTAGAATATTAAAAAATTAACAAGAACATTATAAAAGGATTTTTACCCATTAAAACCTAAATAATTAATAATTACTCATGGGATAAACCCTTGAAAAAAACAGGATATGTTATTTTTAATAGTCATGATCTATTTATAATTAGTCGTTCTCAAATGAACTATTGAAACTCATATCAAGAATATATAAAATAGTGTTAATATGTTAGAAAATAATACCTTTATGAGAGAATCCCCTAAATTGGATAATTACATAATTATATTAGGATTAAATTCCATATATATAACTCTATCATCTCTAAGGAGTTTCATATAATCAAAAAACTATTATGTCGTGTAGGAGTAACTTCCTTCTAGTTAACACTATCTCATTATCCAATGCATTGTAGAGCTATATCAGGCAAAAACATCACCAGTAGCTATATTGGGATCATCTAAAGTAACATAACATTTCCTATCATTATGTATTTTTACCAATTTAATTTATTATATAATTCTTGGATACCATTGAGGGTTGTATTCAGAGTTTCTTCATTGTTTTTCAAAGGTTTCTGGGAATGTTCATGGGTGGTGAATGGTGTGAAAAACCATGCAATAAAACCATTCAATATTTCTAGTAGCCTAGGAATGGATTTCGCAGTTTGTTCATAGTTTTCCCATGGTTATAAAAACCATGTATCCTGGATACGAGGGGGTCTCATTGTTAAACTAAGTGTGTAGACTAACCATGAAGCACTTTCATGTGCTCTCTTTGGGGATCACTATTAGGCACACGATCAGCACTAATCATGCCCCCTAACCCAAGAAACCTTGTAAAAACCATAAAATCCCTCAAAAACATAATTAAATTATCATAAAAATCTAATCAATTCTAAACTCCTCCCACTAAAACCTAAAACTATTCTGTTAAATTTTGCATGAAACTTAGAGCCATTTTTTCTCTCTAAACCTCATTTCACGAGAGATCAAAGCACCGATCGAAGTAGTGATCCTTTTCTAGTAAGTTGATTTGTTCGGGATATTTTACCTCACTTCTTATCTTTAATCCTTCTTCATATTGTTTTTTATAGAGTTTAATTTTGATTGGATCTAGGTACATTATTGTGAAATTTATTATCTAGGATCTATTCCCCCTTTTCTCGAGGTATGCATTCTAGGATCTGGTGAACTTCATCAGAGTAAACACATAAAAGATTCATTGGGGTTCATTTCCTAATTTATTAAGTAGTTGTTTATATTATTTTTCATAATATTTTAATTCATTAATTAATAAAAATACATATAAATTTTTTTCTTAATTTTTAATTCATGTTCTATAAAAAATGTTCTTAAAATTCTTCATAAGTAATTCTTTTACCGTACTATATTTGAATTGAAAATTATATGATTTTAATTGATATGATCTTGATCAAATTAAAAAAATTTATGATTTGTTTAAATTCCATGTTTTTTTGAATTTATTTTCGAGGATGTTTTAAACATTGTTTTGTTGAATGTTAGGGCTTTGCCTGCAATTTTATTCCTAGAATGATATACCTTGAAATGAATGTTATTAGTTGAACTATTTGATGTTTTTATATAGTTTCAAAAGACATAATTTTATAAATTTCAATCAAACCTTTTTATTGATTTTATCAATTATTTGAAAATATTTTATTGACTTATTTGAAATAAATTATTTATTAACACAGAATGTTGATGTAAACACATGTTCTGAAGGGTGATGAATCCTTTTAAAATTATAATATTTACATTGAATAATTATGTGTGTTTTTTTCAAATAATTGATGTTTTTAAAGGATTATCATGATTTTAAATGATTATTTTTAAAAGGAGGGAGGTTTTATTACACTTTTTCATATTTAATTGTTTAAAATGATGTGAGTTGAATTGACGATTATTGGTAGCCCAATTCGAACATTACAATGACCCTATCTTATAATAATACTATAAAGTAACATTCAAGATTCTAGTACTTTCCAATGTTTTCCACTTAAAATATTACTATTTTGGGGGGAGATAGGGTTGAGATTGATATGTTACATAAGGGATTATTCCCAGGGTTGGTATTCATAAGGATCCATAGGTGATTCTCGAAACGTAACTATCTCAATTGACAATTTTGAATATTTGTGGGATACTGGATAATTAGATGGGATGGACTTGATATATGCGTTATTATTGGACTCAAAACATGTATAGTTGATCCATAGAAAAAATTACAGGTTCAATGTATGGCTATGTGGATATGAAAGCTGGTGTGCAAGGAATAGGTTTTCTTGAGACCCGTGACACTAAATGTTAGCCCACAAATTAGATATGTTGTAATTTTATTAGATATAATAAGGTGGAATCAATATCATACCTGGTTTGTACCCATAAAATCCTTATATATTATATTCGATAGATAACATCATTCATTGTCTCTCTTTAGCGTTGAATGTTCCTTCGCTAATTGATTACAGGTCTTTATTGATCTATTTATAGTCATTATACATCCTAACTCTATTATAATGACTATTTTACATAAGTTATTATCAGGTGTATATTCTCATATTTTCTTGATTATCTAATTTTATCTTATGAATTATTTTTCAATTATTTTCATGAAAATGTTTGGTTATTAAATAGTGAAATGAGATATTATTCTTCTTTGTTTTGATAAATTATTTTTAAATGATAAAAACACTATTTTTAAACCAATATTTGTAACTTCTCTATGATTATAACATTTTAGAACATTTGACATTCCTTGTGATGTATCTATATAGAACATTTAGTGGAATTCAATTAAACTTTTTAACTCACACCCAACGTGTATGGTTTGGTTTTTTCAGACGTCATGATCTTATAGAAGGTTTTATTTCTCTATCCTTCCATTATAGTTTTAATTTTGGGTGGCCAAGGGTGGGTGACATGGGATATGGTGGGTGGTCTTGGAAAACAAGGGGACTTTTTTTGGCATTCAATTTTTATTTATTGTATTTAGAATCTCCTTGTACATGTTATGATAATATTTATGTATTTATCTGATTATGTTTCTCAAGAGTACTTTGAGTATTGAACTATTTTGAATGAAAATTTATTCCCAAAAATTATTTATTCTTTCCAATATTCTTTCCATTATCCCATGGGTATTGGGAATTTTCATAGGGTTAGCGGAGAATCCTCTTGGACCTTGTATTAGTTAATTTTTGGACTTCTGATGTAATAATTGTTTCCTTTTATGAATATATATATGGTTTTTCCATGTGGATGTAAACACATGAATTCATATCCTTATTATCAAAATAATTTTTTCCTTTATATTTATTATGATCCTGGTTGTGGAGTGGAGTCTTTTTCTATGAATCGTTGAGATGTTTGTCTTTATTATTTTTCCATGGTATCCTATTACTTTTAGATGGTGGTTAGAGAACTATTGTGATGTGATGTATGACCTCCCTAATGTGAATATAGTTCTATTTTTTCACTAATATAGAAATTTTAGCCCTTTTTAGTTAGACTTGGGTAGACCATGGAAATGTAGTCTGGTAACTATGATGATGTGGATTTTTGATCGACCAATCACTATGAAGTGATGTAATTTTTTTCATTGAGATCTTTTATGTATGAGGCTAGGTCTAGAAAATCAAATTTTACCTTTGTGTACATACCTAGGGTATTATTCCTTGATAGTTATTTTCTTTTCTTGGTGGATTTTTTTTTGATTTATCTCCATTGTGACTGTATTATGGCACTTATTTAATTTTAACAGACGTACTTTGTTATTTTAAACAATTTTGGTAAATATTTATATAGTGGGGATACCAATGATAGGTCTCTAGTAATTCTCTTGTTTATATACTTGTGATGATCTTTTGATGTTAATCTTGGAGTTTTATGAGTTTTAATATTATTTGGGGGAGACTCAATTCTAGACCATGGACCGTCTACCTAAAAAGTTGAGTGAGGGAGTTATTCTTATGAAATTGTTCTCTATATTTAATAATGGAAGGTTAATTAGGGACATAAAGTTATATGGTGGGGAGTTTTAAACATCCCATTACCCATTTTTAAAATTTTTTACTCGTTGGTTTGAGTATCTAATGATTAAAAGTCTTTTTAGTTTTTGTTTGATGTTCTTTCAGGAGTTTTTTAAGGTTTATGGCCATGTACGTAGTTGGAACATGGTTTGAATACCATACATCCAATGTGTGAAACATTACTATAAACCTTGGTAGGGGTTTCATAGTTACTTATATTTTTCACAAGGATATAAAATCCTTTAAACATAGATATATGGGGGCACACAGTTTCACACGGTTAAACTATGTGTGTAGCTTAACCGAAAAGCACTTATAGCGGCTCTATTTGGGGATCATTGTTAGGTTCATAGTCAGTGCTAACTGTGGGAAAAACATAGGAATCCAAGAGAAGTATAATTAATTCCCCAAAAATCTTAATTATGTTCATAATACCAAACTAATTAACCATAAACACCTCTTAATGAAACCTAATTCTGATCCTTTAGATTTTAGAGAAACTTAGAGATTGTTTGGCTTTCTAATCCTTATTTCACATTAGATTGAAGTTACAATCAAAGTATTGATCTTCCTATAGTGAGTTAATTTCTTCTTTTTCTTTGTTATATCTTACTATATTGATTTATTCTTCCTAGGGGTAATCATAGACATTCATTTTCAAAATATCATATTTGGTTGTTGTGGAAATGTGGATCTATGATCTACTTTCACTTCCCTTATGATCTATCGTCCTAAATCTTGTGATCTATATGAAGGAAGAACATCTAATATTAATTTTGGTCAATTTATAAATTTCCAAAGTATGTGTTTTTATATTTTTACATAATGTTGTAATTCATTTCTTTTTGGGAATTCATATATACCTATTTCTTAATTTTAAATGCATGTTCTATGAATTTTTTTTGAAATTCATTATGAATGATTCTTTTATCATATTATCTATGAATTAATCATGCTATAAATTAAATTTCAATTATCTCATTCACTGGAAAAATTTTATTAAATTTTTTAATATCATTTTTGTGTTTATTTATTTTCAAGGAACTTGTAAATGATGTTTTGATGAAATCGATGTATTTTAACAAAATTTTTATTTCTAAATTTCATTACTTTTATTGAATGGAATGAGTTAAAATATTTGATTATTTCTAAAAATTTCTAAGTTATTGAATTTTTTAAATGATCAGGAACACACCCAGATTGATTTGACCCTTATTTTCATTATTTTCTAGTGTTATTTGATATAATTGATTTATTCACATTTAAAGTTATTTTAATCCCATGTTTTGAAATGTAATATATTTAAATAAAATTCTAATACATCCACTGAGTACTATATGGTTTCTTTGAAATAAATAATTGTTTTAAATTCGTTTTTTTCACAGTAATTATCATTTTTGAATGTAATAGTGTATGATTACCCTTTTTATATTTAATTTTTTAAAATGATTTGTTTTGAAATATTGATTGTTGATGGCCTGATTAGCAGTTTATGGGGATCCTATATTGTAATAATAACTTAATATAACATTAATGATTTTTTTACTTCTCATTGTTCAGTTTTAAAGGGGGAATTGTTTACCCAGAGTGCGCTTTGGGTTGATAGTGGGATGTGACTTGGAAAATTATGCCCATGATTGATATTGATAAGGATCCATGTGTTCTCCTAAAAACAGGATTATCTCACTCGCAACTATTTACTAGTCATGGAAACATGGATAGTTATTAGTGATGACCTATATATATGATTCATTTGCAGACTCATACCCCATATAGTGGATCCATATAGAACATGAATGGTTTGGCCTATGGACATGCATCCAGGAATGGGTGTGTTAGTATAAATGGTTTTCTTGATACATGTAAGACAATATGTTATCCCAAAAACTAGACATATTTTACTTTCATTCATTATTTTGATGTGGACTCGTTATCAACCCTAGGTTGTACGCCAGACATCCATGTAATTGATATTTGATTCATAACGGAGTTCATTGTCACTACATGGAACTGGAGATTCCTTTCATGATTGATTACTGGTCTTGATTGATCTATTTTTGTTTATTACTGTAGAGAACCAAGGTTTCCATTGTATGACCTTGAAATATTTGTGCAAATATTTTTGAGTTGGGAGTAATGATGGCTTGTAATTCTGAGGCCTAGTGTTGCAAGAATTAATTTCATAAAAATATTAAAATTATTTTATACTTCCCTCACATAATTTGTCTAATAAATTGAGATATCTATTAAACGAAATCTCAAATAATAAATATGGGACCCTTGTTGAGTTTAAAATGTTTTTTTACCCTATGATAAATCCAAAATTAATCATCATGGAAAATTTGTTTGTAGTGACTGTTGGCGGGTGAGTTCAGTTAAAATAAAGAACAAAAATTATATATTTTTAATTAAATAACATAATCTATTTCATATATAAATATATCATTATAATGATTTTTACATGGTTTTATTCATAATCTTGGGATCATTTCACTATGAATCATACCATGTATCATTATAGAATCCAATTTTGATGAGGAAGGAACTCAAGATCATGTCAAATCAAGGTGAGGAAAATGCAAAGAGTTATCTCAATAAATGGAGAAAAAATTCTTAGATAATGAATTATCCAATATCTAGGAAGTAATTTCCAATTAATATTTTACATCCTTTTGAATAAATATATAGAGGAGGATCATTCAGTCTATGATATGTGCCTATTACTTAATTCATCAAGCACCTGAGTATTGAAACTTAATTGTTTATTCAGTTTTCTCAACAATGACTATCCATGTTCATTTTATTGTTCAAGAACTCTTGGAAGATATTGATAAGAAGTTATTTTTTATGCCTTTATCCCTAAACACCTTCTTCTTCTTCTAAATTGTGCTACGGGGCCATGGATCGACGTTTATGGGTTGTATCGACCCCGATATAACAATAAGATTCACAATTAGATCTATTAGAGTTAAAAAAATGTTGAATCTAAGAAAAAATAGAGGATTATGTAGGTTTCAGGTGATATAATAATTTATTTTGAATAAAAATATCTGAATTCAGGTGATATAGATGTATAGAAAGCAACAAAATAGTGGCATTTTCATTTCCAGCCATCAGAAGGGTAGAAACAAAAATCAATAGTAGAACCTATTAGAACCCTTCTATTTATTACTAATTAATATATGATTTATTACATAAAATTACACTTAATACAACCCAAAAGATAGACATATATGGTGTAGTTGGTGAATAGTTATATTACATAATAACATAAACACGAAACAAATCCACATTGTTGAAAACTTCTTTAACCTGGCCGTACATAATACTACATGGTATAACCTGGGGACAAACATATGAAAGGGGTGATCTATAAAACCCATTAAGGGAATAAACAAATGATAACATGAATAATATAATAGATTATAATAAATATGAAAATAAATGGTGTATAAAAATAGTATGAATCTAAAAATTAATAATGAGATATAATATAGAATGATAATCCTAACATGGGAAATGAGGAAAGAATATAAAACGCTACAAAGTAAACATAAGTCAAGGATAAATCCACCAATACTTCATGGTCAAAAAAGTACCACAATGTAATTAGGTAAACCCATGTCCCAATATGAGGAATCATGATACTAAACATTACCCAATGTGTCAGAGAATTTACTGGGCCCACCCATTATAATCATTTTATTCTCATGCTAAAATGTTCCACATGGATCATAAATCATGGATTCTTTCATAATAATAAATTATTCCATGATGAAGGAGTGTGGAATAAAATATTTTATTCCCAAATAATATTTTTATATTTATAAGGGTGAATAACCACGATAGAATAATGAGTATGGTATTCATTGCACATTTATTTTTTCCTGGAAAATCAAGGAAACATTTCAGCAGCAAAACATCAAAATTCATAAAAATGGTATATGAACGATAAAGGGGCATGTAATTGTTTAAACCAAAAATTCTAAGTAATAAAGGAAAGGAAACTCATGTCCAAACATTTAGAAATATAAATAGAATTCCTAAGATCATAAAGAAACTTGAACAAAGAAGATAATGTTGTGGATCTATCATGGAATTTCAGCATAGTAAATACTTAGTTAAGGGTCCAAATAGGGGAGGATAAATGATACCACATAAAAAATAAAATAAAAAGTAATTTAATTATTATAGATGAATTAAAATATAACCATTTTAAATTACCTGAACTAATTTCAAAATAGTTTCTTGAATTTGAATGGAGGAGAAGAAAGTCCCTTACTTGAATGTATGATCCAAATACTTGGGAGGGGATTATTGAGATCTCGTTTTTCCTATATAGGACTCTAGGGAGTGTAAGGAATAATTTTTAAGTGATACAAGATGTTTTATTCAAGATATATGGCAGCATGGGTTGGTTTATAGGGGAGAATATGAGGATTTTATTTCTTATTATTTTTTGGACACTATATGATAAAGTATCGAAAACCACAAATCATCCCCTGTTTTCTTTCAATGGTTTCTTACAAATTGGATTGGTTTTAATTATTTTATATGTTCATGGGATAAATATTTTAAAATATTACCATTTGTGATTTAGAGGTGAGTCACACTCTTAGAGAAATGATTTTAAAATCTTTAAATATATTATATGTCTCGGAGGATTCATAATGGCATTAGGAAATAAATAATATGACCATAGAATTGCATTATTTTAAAGTCAATACATATATTTGGCCACATAACCCATTAATATTACTTATTACATCTCCTTTGGGACATTGTTATGTCATGAAAAACAAAGTATATTTATACGGTATATAATTTTTTCATAGAAATTCTATTATCTCACAAAATAACGAAAAAATAATTTTTGGTTAATTTTTATGTCATTATTCCAAAAATAATATTCATTTTATATAAATAATTTTAAAAATTTTTTAATTTTTTAATTTTAAAATAAAAACTAATATTTGTTAAAAATTATGGGGTTTTTACAAAAACATTTTTTAAAACCCTTGTAAAATATACACATTAATTGACAAAAACTATATGATCATTTATATTTAAAAACTTTATTTCATAACAATAATTTATAATATTATAATTTTTTAAAAAATCATTTAATTCACCAAAATATATAACTTAATTTACCAAAAATATTATTTTTGTTTAATTGAATCAAAAAAAAATCATTTATTAAGTAAAAATAATATGATGAAAATATATTCACTACTATACAAAAAATAATTAACATATACCTATTTCAAGGTTCATGATATGTATCAATTTAATTCACCATCATATACCCTAAAAGTAAGGTGTGCAATGGTCGGACATTCATGTGGAAGTTTGGTAAACATTTTTTGGTTCATTATCTCGATGATCATGGACTTCTCGAGTAAACAGAACTACTCATATTTAAGTTTTTGGATCTAAAATTTGTCTTGGTATAGGAAAAATGCTAGAAATGATAACTCCCTCAAATGATTTGATAAATGGGAATCATAGGGTATAATTCTAATGGTTGAGTTCATCACTTCTATTGTCTATGTCAATTGGATTGTTAAATCCCTACATTTATACTTACAACGTGATCACTATTTAATAGTGTTATTAAAAATGGTAATGATTCATAACAATCAATTAAATAAGATAGGATATAATTAATCCAAATTAGTGCATGTGTTTTCTATAAAATTTATACATAATATTACATTTAAAAAAAATCAAGGGGGTTTAATTTATAAATGTTCAGGTTGTTACAATCTTCTCCCCATTAGATGTTTCTACCTATAAATTTTCTTTTCCCTCACTAAAGTAGATGAGGGTAACTCTACTTTATCACTTTCCTTGGTTCCCACATTTCTTAATTAAACTTTTGGTTTCTCCACAACACACAAACTAGAGGAATTTTCTTATTTCATATAACTTTTTCCATATGATCTGAGATCTTAAATGGGTTTTACTCCTTTGAATGGTCATTCCCCAATGGTACCACCATTGTATTGAGTACATGTGTGGGTTTTCGTTTGTACTTTTTCTAGGGGATACAAGGAATATGACATGAACTTGGGATAGGTTTTGTGGGACTACTCTTCAATAAGTCATCGCTTCGATGTGATCAAGGATCTCAAAAGGGATGATATAACTTGGAATAATATTTTCCTTCTTCCAAAATCTAATCACTCTCTTACATTGAGATATGAAGAGGAATACCATGTCTCCAACATCAAACTCTAGGTCATGTTGATGATTGTAAGCATAGATATTGTATTGACTCTGGATATCCTTGATGTGTGGTTGAATGGTCTTAGCCTTTTATACCATTTCCTCAACCATTTTATAACATAAATGTTTTCATTCTCCAACGGTATCCCAGTATGCAGGTGTTATGTTCCTCTTCTTATAAAGATCTTTATAGGAGTACATTTGGTTTAATGAGTGGAAATTGTTGTTGTAAGATAACTCAACTAGAGGAATATGTTGATTCTATCCTCTTTTGGAATCAATTATGCATTCTCTCAACATGTACATGAGTGTTTGGATAGTCGAATAATATTGGAAATTAGTTTGAGAATGATAAGATGTACTGAAGTTCATATTTGTGTTTAAATAATGTTAGAGAATTTTATAATAGATGGTCTTGAACCTCGTATCTTGGTCAGGTAAAATCGATAATGGTACTCCATAAATCCTTACCACTTCTCTGATATATATATGTTTCAATTGATCATGTATGAAGTAATCTCTAATTTTGATAATGTTATTTTTCTTTGTAAGATGATCCACAACAACCCATATAGCATTGTTTCCCCTATATTTCTTTATAAGTCCTTTGAAAAATTCCATGGTGATGATTTACCATTTCAATGTTGTTATGGGTATTGGTTTCATCATCCCCTTAGACTCTAACGTTCTTCTATCACATACTAGCGTTAGAGGAACATTTATGTATATTCAGTGACCCCCCTCTTCATATTTTCCCACCAAAAATGCTCATAATAATCTTGATACATCTTTGTGCTTCCTAGGTGAATAGAGAAATTCGAACTATGTGCATCATCCAATAGTTCTGTCTTTAACTCATGATTTTATAGAAAACATAGTCTTGACCCAAAAATCACCCTTCCTTGTTTATTAAAATTTTACTCCAATGATTTCCCTTTTCATATATTTTCCACTTTCTTATGTATTCCCACATCATCTTTTTTATCATCCTTTAAAATTACAAGAATATATTACTGGGAAATAATTTCTAAAAGGATTTATGATTTTCCGTCCTTTTTGATTCCTATTTCCATCCTCTTCACATATAATAAGACTGCATAATTTTCAATTCTCATTGATTACTAAACTTTTTGATGCTTTCTACATACAAAATTCTCCACTTTTACACATTTTCAAAATGGTAGTGGATTGAGGAGTCATAATCTATTATTATCCACAAACATATTTATTGGTGCATATTCTTGTATTTCGGTGTGAATACATATTTAATAATTTTTTAATCCATATATATTTATCATTTATCCTCATGAGACAATTCTGCTAAATTTTCAAAGAGAATATCACCGTTGTTAACATCAGATCATGTGTGGGATAGTTTTTCTAATTAATTTTAATCTTACGTAAGGCATAGGCAATAAAATTATAAAAATTCATTAACACACATAATAATACCATCTTCAAGGAATTAGTGAATACCCTGAAATATTCTTCAATTGAGGGTAGTGTGTGCACATGTGTATTGTTAAGCCTCTTTTTGAACCTATTGGAGCTCTCTTCCTGTAAATCATTCCAAGAAAAAATGAATCGCTTCCATGTAATATTGGTAATAGGGTTTTTAAATGGTAGAAATTGTCTCAAAAATCAGTGATAATGCCCAAATAACCCAAGGAAACTATGGATATATGTCATCGATATTGGTTTCAACCACCCTTCAATTTATTATTTCTTTGATTGGTCTACAAATATACCACTTATTGTGATGATATGCCCTAATAAATACACATCCATCAGCTTGAACTCACACTTATTATATTTGGTATAAAGCTCCTCCTTTTGCAAGGTCTTTAGTGCAGTGCTTAGATGCTTCTCATACTCCTCCTTAGTTTTGGAGTATATTATAATATCATCAACAAAAACTACTAAAAAATTTCCAAAGTAATCTATAAATAACCTATTCATCTTGTATATGAATTTTCCTATAGAATTAGTTAGTCCATATGGAGTTACTATGAACTAATACTTCACATACCTCATATGAATAGTAGTATTGGGGATATCTTCCTTCCTCACCTTAACATCATAATATCTTGACAGTAGATCCACCTTGAAGAAGTATTGTGCATCACATATAAGATCAAACAATTTATTAATCCATGGAAAATGGTACTTTTTATTATTATTGTGATCATGTTATGCTCATGATAATCAATAAAAAGGCTCTTTGACCCGTCCTTGTTGACGAAGAGGACGGGTTCGCCCCATGGCAAAGCACATGGGAGTGTGAATCATTTTTTAGGATCATATTGTAGTTGTTTCGTCAATTCTTGTTTTTTTAAATTATCTATCCTATATAGAGCCTTGTATATTAGAAATTACCAAAGTATAATCTCGATTAAAAATTCAACCTCTCAACTAAGAGAAAGAATAACCAATTACTCAAAAAACACAACAGTATATTCCCTAAAAATAATCATTCCTTAAGGGATGACACTTTTCTTATACTGAATCCTTTTAAATATTTGGGGTTTCAAAAAGGGATATAATATCCATGCTTGAGATGATAGTGTAAAATAATATCCATTATCTTCTATTCACTCGTATAGAATTGGAGGTTGATTCTCTATACGGAGAGTGGTTTCATTAGTGAAAAAAATTTTGTTGGCTCTATATATAGAAGGAAAATAAAATCCTAGAATTGCAACAAATTACAACATAGGGAGTATTACAAGGTTCACTGGGATGTTCATCCCCAAACATTGAAATGGAATTATTTATATACTTGGATGCATTAATTTCCCAATTTATTGTTTTTACCGACATCTCTACTTTCATTTTATGTGGTGGTGTTTTGATAGTTCCACTAAAATTTCACGATATGTAATAATTCTTTGAACAATCGATGATAACCCTACTATTCAATTTTTTACTATGGTTATACATTTTTCTTTATATAATTAGGGATTATTTCTTTTAAACAATTAAAACATAAAGGTTATTTTAGTGGCATTAATTTTTTAACTTATACATTACATTCAACTCCTTAACTTCTGAATTTATAGATGTAAATGTATGTTATCCATGAGGTATTTCTTAAAAACAATTATTTGGGGAATTTTTTTGTTCCCTTTATAATGGTTTGTAATGAGATTATGAATTTAATAAATAACTTCCCCTAGGAGTCTCAAACAAGGTGCAATATAAATCTCATTTTTTAGTAACAGATTAACCCGAGTCAGACCTGTAACTTCATGTCATAGTTTTTTCCCCTATGTACATCTGTATTAGAACCACATCCAAATATAGTATCCATACATGGATTTATTTATTAATAAACTACTTAATCTATAATTATCAAAATATAGGTATATTTTCTTATACTTAGTCTTATCCCTAAGGCTTTATCTAGAGTTCCCTTATCCTAATCCCAAAAATAAATAAACTTTCCCTATAATACAAACTATAACAACCATAATAATTTTTAAAATTTATTTATTAAATAACATTACACATAAAACAACCCAAAATATTGATAATTATAGTGTCTTTGATAATTACATTCATTACATAACATCACAAACAGAAAACATACAATCTATATTGAAAACTTCTTTAACAAGCACATAATAAAACTGGGTTGGATAACTTTGGGAAAAACATAAGAAATGGGTGATATATATATCATTTTAATATAATAAATAAGTGATATCATGAAATGTTAAAACATGATATAAAATCGGCATATAAATGTGGAATCAACATATTAAGAACCATAAAAATGAATAATGAGACATGATATAGCATGATAATCATAACATGGGAAATGTGGCAACATCTTAAAACACAACATCATAAATACAAGTAAAGGCAAAATCCACAAATACTTCATGTGGGGAAAATTACCATAAAGTAATCAGGTACATCTCTATCGTAACAAGATGTATCATGACACTAAACCTTACTCAATTCATTATATTTATATCTGGGTCCACCCATCATAATCATTTCATTATCATGGTTATGTTTTCCACATAGATCATAAAACATGTATTCATTCATCATCATAATGTATTCTATGATTAAGGAATATGGAATAAATATATATATGTCCCAAATCATTGATTATATGTTTATAAAGGTGAGTAACCTTGATAAAAAAAATGGGTACGGTATTCATGACATATATCAATTTTATAGAAAATTGAACTGAAATTTCGGCACCATAATGGTGTTACAAAAAATTAATAAAAAAGGATGATGAGGGAGAAAAGGTTCTCCACTCATTTAAAAATAAAATTGTAAGTATTAGGGATATGTAATGATATATCTCAACATTATGATATTTAAATAGAATGCATAAGTTCATAATGATGCTTGAACAAACAAGAGAATGTAAGGATCCAACATAGAATTTTGGTATAGTAACGGCATACTGCTGGATCCAAAAGGGGGAGGATAAATGATAACTCAATCAAATAATATCAAATGGATAGTAAGGTAATTATTATAAATGAATTGAAATATAACCATTTGAAATTACATGAACTAATTTTGATTATGTAACTTGGATTCAAAAGGATGAGAGGAAAGTCCCTTACATAAATGTGTGGATCAAAATGATAGGGAGGGGCTTCTTGAGAGCTAGGGGAGCCATGGAAGGACTCTAGTGGGTCATAGAATTAGAATTTTTGCACCCCATGTCAGACACCCACACTCTATTTGAATTTTTTTAGGCTGATCGACCTAAACACTAGGAGTACATGGGAATGGGGAAGGCTTGGAACACATCAGGTACCAAGATACATGGACACGACTAAATACGTGAGAGGAACCCTCTTTGGATTAAAATTTCATGTACCAAATAAAATTATCCCATTAGGTATACACGAACACTACTAGGTATACGAGAATGGACCTTGTGTTTTATGGACACATCGTGTAGACACCATACCAAACGCATAATGATGCATGGTTGGTGAGTAGTATACCTTCAAAGACATGTAAAATAGATTGAGTATGACCAAAAACCATTTGGGTCCCTTCACCCAACATTTTCCCTTGTACCCTTATGAGGAAACATCAATCTCTAATATCTCCTTCGTTTGGACTAAAATTTTGGTATCTATGTAGCCTATCATGAGTTTCTTTCCACGTATAGCATGATAGTGCCCTCTATTATGGATTTTGACATATGATGTGAGATGTTACATGAAGTATGATTATTTAGGTGACACTTTATGATGATAGTGATTAGGTAGGATCACCAGAGGCTTTCCAGGTGGATCCCCCTGTTGGAGAGGGTGCCGATCCTCAATGACCAGAGTAGAAACCCTCTATGACACCAAGTTGAGAGTCTTGAACCAATAGAGGGGAAACCCAAATTATATTTTGAGTAAGTAATATACCTACATATCCCCCCCCCACCCAAATTAAATACGTTTTGGGTCCTCAATGACCAGATTGGAAGCCCCTATCACAACAGGGAACAACTCATTGCCCTATAGAGTAGAACCCCTCATCAGCTTGGTCATGGGTCCTCAACATAGTTAGTTGAACCCCTATAATGACCCAATATTAATATACATATACATTACATAATTTTCCAGAATATTTAATATGTTAAAAAACACACGGCCCAATACCATATTATCTTAGTGTCTTTGGCAACATGGAAGACAAACTTCTAGCCTAGAGAAGGATCGTCAAGGTTTTCCACAAAGACATTCCGCATAAGTATTCCTAAATAAAAATTATATGTATATCCTATTGAAAATAATCATATAAAAATGGTGATTTATGGAAATCAATAATGGAAAAAAATGGTGATATTAATCATAATATAACAAAAATGCTTAACTCTATAAATAAATAATTTTAAAAAATAACAATTTATAACAAAAATCATGATATATAGTAATGGAAAAAATCATATAAGTTCATAAAGAATCCAAGAACATATTCCCTGAGTGCATAACATAAGACATGTAATAGTGGCATAAACATAAGAAGACAATATCTTCTCCATATTAGTCTGAGCTCATTTACAAGACCATACTATTTGAAAAAGTCTTTTATTAAATCAGATTCACTCCTCGTTCCATCACTTAATTACTGAAATTAATTTAACCTTGTTCTAATACTCTATTACTGAAGAGAGTTCACATCATATTCAATTACTATCTATATCATGTGATATAAATATTTTTACACTTCATTTTCTGTAGTTAAAATTACCACCCATCACATAATTAAAACCATACGTATGTGTTTTACAATCATATAAATAATATGAGAGCCCATAAAAATGAGTTTCATAAACATTTCATCACAACATACTTCCTAGAAAATAATCATTATTAACAAACAAAAAACCATCATAAAAATAAAATATTTATATAATGATTTATAATGGTACCGTTGGATAATATCCCCCTAAAAAACATAAGGAACATAAAATAAATTTTTATTATATGAAAATTTATTTTGAAGGATCGTATGAAATAATACTTATAGAAAATATCATCCTTTTTGAGACATTATTTTTAATTCAAACTCATTAATCAAAATATTTCACATGAAAAATAACCTTTAGGAATTATAAATTAATAATATAAAACTATTTTAAATATCTTTAAAACCATTTTTCATTATAAATTTCTATAATATCTTTTAAAAAAAATTAGAAAAAAATTGATTTTAAGGAACACATATTTATACCCGACGAGAGAATAAAATTACATGAAACATATAATATAATGAAAATAAGGATATTAATGATACATAATGTGAAATTATTGTATACACACCTCAAAAAAATATTTAGGTTCATAACATAACATGTGACTAAAAGAAGGAAAATTGACACAAAATTCCATTACCGATTTGGTAACTTCTAAGCTATAAACCCCATGAAAGAGATTTCATACAATGGATATTTAAATAAAAATAAATTTAAGGATAATAATCATGGATTTAATTCAATATAGTTATATACACCACTCAAAATAAATTATTGGTGAAAATGGGATAAGTCTTGTAGAAGTAAAAATGAGACTAGAAATCCCCTTACCTTAAGTCTTGACATCCTCTGTATAAGTTCAAACATCATGTAAAATAAATATTATTTTATTTTAAATATAAAAATTAATTATATTCATATATATAATAATATATATGATTTACTTATGCATTAATATAACTCTATTATTACCAATTACATGTTAATGTTATGTTTTTGGTAATAATCACTTTGTTTTTTGTTCTTTTTTTAATTGTTATCCTAGTTACTATTACATAGATAATGATTTAATCATGTCAAAAATGAAAAAAATGAAAAATAAATAATATATATTAAGTATATATTTATTCATGTTGATTCATAAACTTTATAGATAGAAAATAAGTTACACGATTCATGGAGATGGTAGATCATACGCACAAATAAACATTGTATTCATTTTCTTTTCCTATTAAAAGAAATAAAATATATTATATATTATCATTAAAGAATAATATTTATTTCATATAATACATATATATATATATAATAGATAATTATTACCATCCATGAGAAATATAGATGAAAACAAATCACATCACATCGTGGAGATAGTGAGTCATGCACACACACGAGCGACATTATCTCTTCCACACTGATTTTGTGGTAAAAACGTAGATATGATATTATAATTCCAGAATTATAATTATTTAATAAAAATATTATATAAAAATTAAACACATTATAATTCAACACTAATAAGATACGGTGGTGGAAAATTAATTGTATCCCTAAATAGAGATAGTAAGATGTCAATATGCACGAGTGGGGATTTCATTTGTTGTTCAATGGGAAAAATAATATATAGTGGTGTGTTCATAATAATAATATCATTTAATAATATTTTTAATGGTGAATTAATTATTTTATGATATATATATATAATAGATTTATTGGAGTAATTGAAGAGTAGAAAAAGAGAGTGATCTACTGGAATGATTACCTCTTCTTAGAAATGACTCCTCTAGAACACTTTTAATGGACTCTGCATTCAGTCTTTTGGGAATACCAAATCCTAGAGAATGTGGATTGGGAAGTTGATAATAAAAATTTTTGTATTTTGGTCCATATATAAGACTCAAATAAGTAAAATTAGATGAGGTCGGTTATTTCCTTATATAATTGAGGTGAGGGCCTCTTTTTGGAATTTTAAAACAATAAAACTATAATAAATTCAATCTCAAAAACATATACTAAAAAAGGTAATTTATTATAATATTAGATGATATATGGTATTAATATAAAAACCTAAAATATTTTATACATGTTTTTTTTATTTTTGAAAACCATATGATTTTGATTAACACTTAGTTAACAATTATTTATTTTAACTATGGTTACAAATTATTTAGTATTAATGGAAAAAAATTATATAAAATAATTAAAATAGAAATATATTAAAAATATATTATATTTTAGGACATATAATAATTATTCAATATTATTTAAATATGTTTTATAATTTTATAATATTGTATAAAAATATTATTATGATAAATGTCATTAATGTAAATTTTGACACTATTCAATATTCACACATCTAAAAATGCGAAGATTTCAATTTATCTTGAATAAAAATATTTTTTATATCCCTAATAAGTATGGTTAATCTATAAAATTATTTTATCTACCTAATTATCAAAAATTATAATTATTTTAATACTTTAATAACATGTATTATAAATTTCCATTAATAAAACAATTTCTACATCAACGTTGTGTAATTATTTTATATAAAAAAAATTTCAATAAGAAATAAAAATAAAATACCATGAAAATTATAAATATTAAAAATTTATGCATAGTATTTATATTTAATTAACACTATTTTGTATCCCCACATATAAAATTATATAGTGTTTCAAACATGAATGTGACATCATTGAATTTTCATTAAATAAAATATTATAAATATCATAATCACATTCAAGATTCCTAAGAAGTAATAAATACATTTATATCATGAAAATATGTTTATTATATTAAAATTTTAATATAATATTAGTTCATAATAGATTGTTTTACTCATGTGGACACATAAGGGATATATAAGACAAAGAAAGCACCATTTTGTTTCTTTCATTGATTTAACTATTATATAAGGCATTTTCATGGATAAGGGTCCATTAAAAAACATAATTTCTATACTTTTATGTTAGGGGTATAATTTTATTGTTCTAATAAAATTTTGGGATGCATTAGAGTCAGTTTGTGGTCTTAATAATATTCTTTTTAACGAAAATTTTTAATTTATCTTATACTATGTTAACAAAATTTACCACGGTTACAATTCATATTGGCCAAAAACAAAAGGGAAATATTCCCTATATTTTTATATTATCAATCCAAATTTGTCATCAATTTATCAAAATTAAAATCACTTTATTTTCAAAATTTATTTTAAAACTCAACATGTAAAATGGCATAAAAACTATTTTTCAGAAAAATACCCTTTAAAAAAAGATTCATATTAATTTTTTTTATATAAAATCATTTTAAAAAACAATAACTGGATTATTTAATATTAAAACAGAAAAAATAAATTAAAAATTATTGAAAACATGCTTTTACCATCTAAATATATTAAATGAAAATATTGTTTTCAATAAAAATCTGTATTTTCATTATTCATCAAAACATGAAGCTTTTCAAAAAAATAACCATGTTTAACAAAAGTAATTTTTTAAATACCATAATTATGGAAGAAGTTTATTTCTACAGAAAAAAATGTAAAAGTGTCCAAAAAAATATATTTAAAAACAACTTCTTCATCTAATTAAAGAATAAAGGTCTTCTTGAAATTTACATCTTTTATGTGTAAAATTAGATTAATTTTTATATCGTTTCTAGAAAAAACAAATGATAAATGATGAATATTAAATTTGATTATATATATATATCATTAATATAATTCAAAAATAATTATTTGTTTATTTTATTTAAATAAATAAACTTATACAAAAATAAATTGGTTTTTTATAATTAAAAATAATTTTTATTTTCAAATAGGTTTTTATTTTCATTTATAATAAATAGTTCGCCAAAAAAATAATTTTAAATAATTTTTTAAACTTTATTTTCATAAATATTTTAATCTACTTGAGAACCTCCATTCTAACATCTAGATTATACTTATTTTGTCTAAATAAATATAATAACAGAAAGTTGTTTTTGTAGAAACTCAGCATTTCATGTAGTGAAATTTAATCTATTGTTCCAAGAGATGTCATTCTTAAAATAAATAAAAATATTTGAAAAAAAAATATCCCATATAAATTTCAGATTTTTTACATTCTACCCCCTATATAATTAATTTCTCCCTTTAAGTTGGTTTTCTTTCTCAAAGGTTTAACAGTTGATAGTTTCTTTTGTAGAAATCCACATAATAAAAATGAATAATAAAAAATCATTTTAAAAAGTGATAGTTAGGGTAGTGTCCCACCATGAGTGTCTCTCAGTATTTCCTGGATTTAGTAGGCCACAAAACCTCAGGTTCACCTCTTCAAATGGAAGATGCTTCTGACTAGCAGCGAGGACCTTAGGTGAGTCTATGGTGAGACTATGCCCCCACTGATTAGAGTATAGTACATATATGAATACAAGAAATGGAATATGTAATAACAACATAAATATAGTAGTGCAAACCAAATCATAAACTTATAATATAATGAAATAATTTTTGGATGGTAACGAAGTAAATAGAAAAACTGATGCTGGTAGTATGTCATTAGTTATTCAAAAATGAAAAAGAAAGACAACTGTGATAAAATAATATATAGTATGATTTAAAATTAATAATAAGGAAAAACTAATATAGATAGCATCTCTAGCATAGTCTTTTTCATCTACTCTGAACTTCATCCTGAAAAAGTAAATCAAACATTTGAAGTTGGCTACATCCCATTATCAATACCTATAATCATAAAATCTACTTGGGTACCAATGGTGCTTGGAAAAAGTGTGAGACATAATATCAATATCTTGGCACCCATGGTGTCTTTTCCATTCCATAACATAAAAAATAAACTAGTAGTTTTTTATATTAATTTAGATTCAATACATAATCAATAAATAAATGATCTGGATGGGCCTCTAATTAGAGACCAACCCAATTACATGCTTCATCAAAAGCATTTTTGAATGAATAGATGAACCTATTATAATAAATTAAGATATATTTAATGATCTAGTGATGGACTAACCTCGATCTTGTTCTTGGTCTTAGAGGACACTTTACTGTTTCATTTATACTTAAGGATCAATTCACATTTTGAAAGTGTTAATTTATATTTTCCTTAATTTGAACACAACTTTAAAATGTAGGGCTAGAAACCCTTAGCTTATCATTGAAAATACCAAAAGTCTTACAATGGTATCACTTGATGGGCTTTGTAAAATACTGATGCCATGGAGTCCGTCCAAGGTGACCCAATTATGAATTTCAATATTTCACTCTAGAATGGTGTGAAATAGTAATGTCTAACAGACCTCTGAGTTTGTACCAACTATTACATGGAGGGCTTGAGTGTCACTCTATGAATTTTACAACCAATCAGGATAAAAACCCATATAAGGGGTCTCCCTGAGGCAAATGGTACCACTAATTTAGAAATAAATATAGACAACGCATAGAGTGCCCTTCTCAGACATAGCTATTGTCCCCCTGGGTGTTTTTACAATGTATTTACAATTCTATCAAGAAGTAAATAGAGTATTTACAAGGTGGTACATAAGTTGGAAGCAAGGTATTCTCCCCCAGAAATAAGTAGAAATATTTAAATAATAAATTCAAATATATATATATATATTGTGTCTAATAAAATCATGTTTCATTTAAATTCAATCCATTATATTGTTCAGGGAACAATGTTCATGGGAAAACCATTTATAACACCTATTAAAGTTTTATAGCCAAGGAATAATCAAATTACTAATAAAGTCATCCCATTTCATATAGTTAATGTAATTAGATCGCATAAGAACTATTAACCAATGCATGTCATGAGAGTTTTCACTAATGGCATAAGGCAAGAGGAATTAACTTTTAACCTATTCATTTAATGTTACCATCTCACTAACACATATATAATATGGACTAACTCATGGATAAACATTGAAATAAACTAAATAAAAGTCTTAATGTATCATTTATGTAACAAAATATCACTAGGAATAGGGCGAATTTACAGCCAATGGGGTATAATATCCTTACCGGATGATAACATCAAAAGGGAAGGAACAAATCATCTATATCAACCCAAAGGGTCAATTCCCTGGTTACATGAGTCACCAAGGGCATGGTGAGATATCCATTTATTTTAAATATACAAATGATGTGAACCTTAAAAATCCTAGATCGTGGAACAATGATGTAATTTATGAAATGAAATAAAACAATGGAAAAAACCATGACCACCTACATTTTCCTTGTGGATATTACCTTATCTAGTATCAATGTTTAATTTGATCTAGGATAGAAGAAAATGATGAAATACTAAAATTCCCTAAAAGGGGTTCAAATGATATTGGAAAAAAATAGCATAATGGATGGATGAATAATCTTGATCTGTGTTAGATATTAATTGAGATCGTTACTCTAGATTTCCAATGGATTCGACAGTTGATAAATTGGGTGATAAACAAAGGATCCACCTTTATTCCTAGATTCTTTAGGGGGAGGGTTTCAATTTGATTAGAAATAGGAGCTATTGGGTAAATATTAGGGAGAATAAATAAGGATTTTTTTAACTCATTTAATAGTGGAAACTGTAATTTCATCCATTTTCACACATTCCATGGTTTGGTCACACGATTTGGCCAAAAAAATAGGCAAATGTGTGCTATTCACCACTATAAGGGGAACATCACATCTTTTTCCACACATTTTTACTAATCATGTCACAACCATAAAAATATATCCATTAAAATATATGTAAAGCCTACACATCCAGGCACCGTGGGTCTCACAATTTCAGACAAACCATGACACCCAGAAACTTCATTCCATTTTGGGGCTCTAGGATTTTAACAGGCCACAGACACACCTGAACCCATGTTAACATGATTAGGCATATTATTTATGGTTTTTCTACAAAAAATAACAAAACATTAATGGTTTTTACCTTTATAAAATTCAGTATGTTACAACCTTTCATCTTTAAGACAACTCATCCTTGAGATTCACTTCTGAGGGTAGTACAATGTATTCTGAGATGATTTTCAGCAAATGAGCATGTACATCAAAAACCAACTCATAGGTCTCATCCTAGGTGTATCTATTATACCATAGAATATAGAAAAAAGGTGCTTACTTGCCTCATAGAGACTTCATTATGTGATCAATGATACGTATCAGATGCACCATGAAGGACACATCCACTTCCAACATGATATTTTCTGGGACAAATGACTGAGAGAGTTTAGAGTTATATTGTCAAAGATGAGATAAGTGGAATACATCCTATATTGAACAGTACATTGAGGTAACAAAAATTTATAGTCCACCGGTCCAAATCCCTCCAAAATATCTAAAGGCCTGGAATATCTTGGTGATAACTTTCCTTATCACCTAATTCATCTTTGACATAACCTAGAAGATAAACCCATAAACACTAGATTTCTCGCATAGAACTCTAGTGTTCTATAAAAATTATCAGTGTAAGGCATTTTCCTAGAATCAGTTGTAATAATTTTCTCCTAAATCAGCTAAACTTTATCTATGGTATCATGAAAGAGATGATGAACCAGTAGAGATAACTCCCCTTCTTCTATCCCACCCAATGGTGAAAAGAACAGTCTACCCTATTGACCCTAATATAGATCCATCTACTTTGTTTCCCAAAATCTTTTGGAGTATCCAAACTGAACTAGAGAAATATATTTTTTCCCAAAAACCTCAAAAATCATTGATATAGGGCTATATCATATCCTCTTACACCTGTACATTCTGTTCAGACTCCCTATTAGTATGAGGGTTATATGCACCATTAATGATCACTAGTGAACCGAGTACCTTGTGAAACCCTTACTAGAACCCTGATGTTAAGTGGTAATAGTGGTCAGAAATAATATAATGGGGTACACTATATAGTTTCTCTATCACATGGATTTAAATCCTTATAAAATAATAAATATAGAAGGTCACTTGAATCGGTAGGAAGTGTGAGAACATTGTCAGATGTTCAATGACCATCTATACTATATTGTCTCCTCCAGTAGATCTCAGAAAACCTATCACAAAATACATAGTGACATTATTCCATTTCCACTCATAAATAGAGAGAGGTCATATATATATAGAAAGTTGATGGTTCTATACCTTCACCAGATGGAAAGGGGAGCATCGAGTGACGAATCCTTCTATCATCCTCTTCCTTCCTGGACACCAATCATTCAAGAAAATTAATCAACACATCATTGTGATTCTAGGGTGAAACAAAACGATAAAGGAATGTAATTTCATCATTACGTCTTCCATTATATATAAAGGTACCCATACATGGCCACATAAGAGGAGGGTCTCACAGGCATCCACTACCCAACAAGAAGGTGGTGTCTTTCCTCTGAAGCACTCCCTTGGAACAAGACCTCTATATCTGATTAACTACTCATGCAAGCCCATTTCAAAAGAGATTATTTCACTACCAGATCTTCTATAACATGCTTCCCAACTTGTTCCTAAACCTTTAGGTGAATCTTAGAGAACAAAGTCATTAATTTTCAATCATGGTTGACCTTTTTAATGGCTTGCAAATTATTTTTCAATCTCAACTCATCTGATACATAACTTCCCTTTTCAGGTGTGTTTTCCAACTCAATGTCAAATGACTACAAGTTTTCCACCCACCTAAAATGCCTTCGATTCATGTCCCATTGACTGAAGATTTATTTTAGACTTTTATGGACTGGGTAAATGACTATCCCTTCTCCCCACAAGTAGTTCATCCTATAGTGTTGATCATGAACCATGGATGATACATTGAGATCATGAATGGGATAGATCATCTCATGAAACATCGGTTTGTAGGATCCATATTCTGTGACCCAATAACCTTACATCATAATTGCATGCATGATATATGATATAATCCCAGAAATGATCTTTTCAAATCCAAATGTGGCATTTACTATACCTAGAAATATAGCTGGTTTTCCTTCAGTTTACTCGACATGATCAAAAAATTAATGGAATTTTTTTCTCTAGAGTGAAAATACACAAAGATGACATTTATGATGACTACCATGTAGAAATCAATATATGGGTTGAAATCATGATTCATCAGTACCATGAAGACATTCGGCCCATTCATAAGGCCAAACATGACCGCCAGATACTCTTAAAATACTTTCCTACTCCAGAGCACTATAAGTGATATATCAATTATCCCCTCAAGAACATAATCATAGCCTGACCTCAAATAAATTTTAGAGAAAATAGTTTCTCCTCAGAGCTAGTATAACATGACATCAATATGAGGAAACGAATATATTTTATTTACCATAAGTTGGAACAATTAGATGTAATCCCTGCACAATATAAAAATACCATCCACTTTTTTTAAAAGGATGGGTGACCCCCATAGTGATGTGTTGGGTACTATGAAATACTTAGACTCTATGTCTCAAATATTCCACTAGAGTTCCTAGAGCTCTATTGGTTCCATCCAATAAATAAGAATGGGCACTAGTTCCACACCTAGAATAGGATCAATGGTGAAATAAATCTCCCTATAATTAGGTAATTTGGATAAATAATTAGGGAATCCATCCATAAAACTATCCATAATAGGAATGAATTCTTATAGAATAATTCATTGATCGATCATAAAGAGGCTGAACATCTGGGTTATCACACTTTTCATTCTGGTGTTATTTATTTCCAATAGATTGGAATAAAGATCCCATTTACCCTTTTGGATATATGTCTTTCCCTCGAGTAATTTGAATAACATGTGAGGGAGGTAGCAATACACTTGGGCTTGACAAGGTACAAGCTAGTCCACACTGAGAATGACATTGAAGCCCTTAATATTAATGATTTTGAAAATCAACAGGAAATGGTACCCACCTATTTCAAGGGGTATTCCTTGAATTGGAATCTACCCTTAGATCAAAATCCTAATAGTTTTTTGGGTTCATAACACCTTTGGAATATTCAATCACTAATCCTTGACTTCCCATAATTGTAGAATATAGATAAGAGTGTGATGCACCTGTATTGAATAAGCAAGATACTGAGGTAGAGCCTATCTGAATAATACCTCTAATTACGGATTTATATGAAATATGATACTATGGGGTTGGATGAATAATATAGATATAGCCAGAACTGAGGCCCTTAGATTTTGTCTGAGTAGCCTGACCATGTCCACTCTACTAACGGTGGAACTATGAAGCCTAACTAGTTCAACTGCGACCACCGACTTGACCTAAACGACCAATAGTAAAACAGAATCCTTCCTAGTGATGTTTCATTGCTCATTAAATAGAACGTGGTGCTAGTGAAAGACCCCCTCACTTATAACTAATGTAAGAGACCGAAAGAAGCATTATAGGTGACCCATACTTCTGCAAACCCAGCACCAGACCATTTTCCACAAAGACATTGAATTTTTGTGACCTATCCTTCCTCTTTGGTGACACACAAAAATATTTTGATTTATGAAACTTTGATAGTACTTCCCCTATGTGTTCCCTAAAATATTATATTATTTCCACATGATAAACCACTACTGGTCTTTCTGGAAGCTGATCTACCTTTTCCACATTATCTGATTACCTCATGTTCCACACAGTGATGGGAGCCTTGTTCACTATCAATAAAATGGTATTAAGATGAAACAAATCCACCTATGATTGGATGGAATAATAAATACCATTATCATTGAACCTCACAATACACATCTCATAACCCATAAAGGTTAGTGAAAAACACGTAATTTTAATGAAGTAAGAAGAGTATTTCATACCATAAATTTTTCCTTTCACATTTTACATGAATTATAAATCTTGATCTGTTCTCATGGTCTAATAAAGAAGATGCAGAAAATTGACACCTAGGAATCCACCCAGGCCATACACTGATGTCGAATATCCTATGTCAGAATATCCCACTAATGTTTGGCGGAGTCACGTATCAAATAGGTCAGGAGATTAACCCTCCTATAATTAGGTATCTCTAAATTATCCAGGATGGAAACCAAAACCTTCATCAAGGATTCAGTAGCCTGTGGTCCACCCACCCCAAGAATGTTGGAGGATGCTACTACTGAAACTCCCTACTATGCTCTTCCAAAGAAGGGAAAGGTTGAGGTGTTCCCTGAACGGATTGCATGAACCATCTAATATTATCATGAAACTCGGCATAAGAACCCAGTGGAGGATCTAAAATATGTGCCTCAAGTTGAACTATGGGAGCTATAATTTGTATCTTTGGTCCCATCACAATAGTAGTATACTCTATCCCACATTCTTGACATACAACATGAGGTCATCATGGTGGAATAGCTCTACAAATGGGATGTTCATTCCTTAGACAAGATTTATAACAGATAAGAAAATTTGTAAGGAAACATTGAAACCTACCCTACATAAGAAGAAAACGCCACTAAAATATTCTAGAGGCTGGTCTGGGTGGTCAGAATGAGTCATAGAAGTAAAAAAAATTGGAGATAAATACTACTTCCCACAACCAAGTCAGGCCAGGGTTGGGGACTCATGTATAAGGTAACGATTTCATTTCCAGAATTACATTCATTTTATAATTTTAGATTAATTATTATGATTTTTTAAAAAAATTATGATACATTTAATTGTGTCACAAATTTCATTTCATAAGGTTCAATACAACATATAAATTTAAATTGGTCTATCAAGTAACACCATCATGATCATTTCACAAAACCATAGGCATAGAAGGGAAAGGTTTTAGTCTGATCAGATGAGATACCAAAGGCACTCACAGATAAACCAACTAAAGTAGCACCATTAGTCAATTAAACCAATTATGTCACTATTGAGAGTACCATCACACTTCAAAACATAAAATCAATGAAATATAGCAATCACAAGAAATATAGTCAATTCATACTCAAAGTAGATATGGTACAGCATGATGAAATAAATTTCATTCCTATTGGATGTAGTATAATGCATGTTTTCATGTGACCCCATATCATCAGGATAAATTAAAAAACCTCTCCTCAAGATGACGGTATTACAAATCAAGTGATCCACCCTATTTTGAATTTCAATTAAATTATAACAAGAAAAAGAAATAACAACATTTACCCATCTTAGGTAATTTGGGTTTCAATTATAAATTGGGTAGCTAATCCTATGTATAAGATCATAACCAAATTTTAGTGCCTCAGTATCCTATATAAAACTAAATAGTAAGAAAAAATAAAAAATAGAGTGCCTCGAAACCACTTTATAATATCTCATCCCAAGTTCCACTGAACAGTGCCTTGAGCCAATTGGCCATAAGACCTCCAGTGCGCCTACTATGATTCGAGAGGCTGCTGACTAGCAATAATGTCCTTGGGCGAGTCCATCTAAAAAATATGCTCTCATCGATCAGAGTAATGTATTGAAGTATAAATATTAAAAAATGTATAAAATAACAATATCCAGATAGTAGTGGAAACCAAAAACATAAAAATGAAAGATAGTGATATAATGTGTTGATCTAAATAAATGAACAAAGGGAATAGATCATGTTAGTATGTCATGTGTTATAAAAAAATTACTAAGCAAGGTAGAAAGGGATAAAATCATATAAAAAATGAAATAAAAAATAAAAAAAGGAAAAAAAACTACTACATCTTTCATCTTGAGCACATGCTCGTTCCTCTGCTCCCAAATCCATTCTAGAAAAGTAAATCAAGCATTAAAATTTGGTAGTTTGTCTTTATAATTACCTGTAATAATATATTCTACTCGGGTACCAACAGAGGCTTAGTAGGGCTTCATACATTATCTCATTATCATGTCACCCATGGTGTCTAATCCATTCGAAAATGTTCGATATAAACTAGAAGTGCTCCATATTTAATTTAAATAAAATAATTAATAGATTAATAAAATAATTAGAATGTATTAAACATAGAGACTTGCATAATTACCTGATTCTGGCCATAGATGGTATGTTTGAACCAAGGAACCAGGAATTTAAACTATGATATAAAGAAATGTTGAGGATATTCATTATCCCCAACACCATGTGTGGGCTTGGAGGACACTCCCCAAGGTCTTTTATACCAAAGGATCAATAATAATTTTAAAAAATTCCATTTTTTGTTTCACCAATTTGAAAACCACATTATGAAGTAAGGTTAGACAGCCTTATCCAGTCCTTGAAAATTCTAAAATACATTCCATGTATTTCCAGTGGCTCACGGTAAAAGACCAATGTCAAAGTGTCCATCCAAGGTTACCTTGGTATGAATTATCAAGTGTTATTTCTCCAAGTGGTAAAATATTTATGTCAAATAGAACTCTGATCCCATTCCTAGTATTGATTTTAGGGTCTCTAGTCTCCCTCATGGAATGGTACAGTAAAATTTTCCATAGAATACATTCAACACATCTCCAATAAAGAATTGGTATCACTCGTCTAGAGGTAAAATATGATAACGCATGGTGATCCCATCTTAAGAAAATATGATGTCACACAAATGTGTTTTCAAGGTATTTCCAATTCTATTAAGAAGGCCAAAGAATATTTCAAATGGGTCCTTAAGTTTAAACCCCTTCATTCTCCCATGAAAATAATAATAAATCATTAAACAAGAAAATAATATATATATATATATATATATATCATTTCACATAAGAGTCTATTTCATTTTAATTCAATCCATTAGTTTGTACAAGGAACATTGGTTATGGGAAACCCATTTACAAGACACATTCCAGTAATATGGCCTAAGGAATATGTTCATAACCAGTAAAATTTTCCCATTTCAATTAATTTATGTAAATAGGTCACATTAGGATCCTTATCCCTGGAATGTCATGGGAATTACCACCTAAAGAATAAGTCCTGAGGAATTAACCCCTTACCAATTTATTTAATTCTATCATCAGACTATGGAATAGAGTGTATCGTATAACTCATGGTTCAACAATTAAATAAACTAAATAAATGTCTCAAGGTATTATTTATTGAATGTAATATTAGAATTCATTGAGAAAATTAAAGAAAAGATTCCAAATTGTCCTCAACGGAATGGAACATCCAAAAGGAATGGCATAAATCAGGGTTATAAACCCAAAGGGTTGATACCCCACTTACATGGGTCCCTAAGGGCAGGATGAGACATCCATTTCAATTTAAATTGAATATGAGGTGAACTCTGAAAAGCTCAGATCAGATCATGACAACCCAATATACCAAATACAACAAAACTATGGGAAAAGTCTATAACCACCTTCTTTAACCTCACAATGATACCCCCATTCGGTATCAACATTCAGATCGAGCAAGGTTGGAAAAAAAGAACAAAACCATCAATTTTCTTATAAATGGGTAAAAAGATCTTTCATCATAATACTGCAAGGGATGCCGAAAGAACCTTAAAATATTTTATAGAATATTTAAGATCATACCTCTATCATTCTGATGGATCTGATAGTGGATTTATTAGATGATGAACAACAGATCAACCTCAATTCCTAGATTTTTGTGGTAGAAGGGTTTCCATGGGAGGAGAATGATGTCATTCTGGATATATAGAGGGGAAAAGGCATTATAATTTTTTTTAATTCATTTAAGAGTTTAAAACACATAATTTCACCCATTTCTTACACTATGAATGATTTGGCCCCATGGTTTGGCCAATCTGTGTGCCAATCATGCATCATTCATTTCCATTAGTGGGACATCACATAGTTTTATGCATGGTTTGACTAATAATGTTCAAACTATGAAAAAAATATCTATGACAAAATGAACAACACACACACATATGTACTCACTGTGTCACACAGTTTCCGATAAACCATGCAGTCTTGTTTTTTCTTCACATTTTGGTTTGATGGGCATCTAATATGCCATGGACACACTGAATCCCTCCATGAATTAATTATTAATCATATTTCATGCATTTTATGGATAAATAAAAACAATTAATGGTATGTACATTTATAAAAAGTCATAATGTTATTGTTTGAAACACAACAGTTACCCAAAGTAACTCATAACTAGGTTTCCACAAAGAATAACATATGTGGAAATTGAAAACATGGAAATGAAAGATAAATATAACTACCAAGTTATGATGTAGAGTGATAGAGAAAATGATCAGGGAAAATTTAAAATCACAAATCCCTAAATATGATATGATCTATGGGAGCATTTGATTCATTGAAAGAGATGGTAGTAGGATAATATTTTTAGATTCAAGATTTTTTCCATTTGTTTGGGAATTATAATGAGAAGAAATTCTTACTTGATTTTATTACATTTCTTAATAATATCTCTTCCTATTGTTGTGACTTTATTAGTTTCCACATCATCTATTATTCTAATAAATAAATGTTATTTTTTCATTCTTAAACCATCAGAAGATCATGATATTCGTATAATGATTGGTTCCTTCATCCATCTTAACATCATAACAAAAAGGCTAACACAGGTTGTATAAATCCCCATATGTGTGGATAATAATTTAATGTCTAAAACCTCATCCAATTTCAACATAAAAAATTTCATAAATTATTACCATGATGATACTTCTAAAATATTAAAAAAAATTATAAATAAGGAAAAATAATTCAAGAAACAACTCATCGTTAATCCCCAAAAAACATGATATAGTTCTTAATTTTCATATAAAAACATGAGAAAACATTAACATGTATTCTATTGAAACATTTTAATTACATAAATTTTAATAAAAACATTATGAAAACATGAATTCATTCAAAAATTAAATCATTCATCAAACCATAAATAGAAAAATCAAAAGAATCAATCCATGTTATCATTGACCACCTTGTCCTCTTATCGTCCTCATGTTCAACATAACTATCATGGTTATTTTTCCATAATGAAACATCTATCTATTTCATTATCCCAATCGTAATAACATATTAAGAGTTATCTTTCCCCTAATTATATTTTTTCAAAAAAAAAACATTTTACCATGTCAATCACTTGTCATAGTTACTAGTACCATTCAACATATTCTCTTAAATATGTATAGGAAAATTAAAAAGGGCAATAACATAGATGTTTCATTAATCCATAATACAATTAAATTAATTGGAAAATATTATAATTTAATCTAAATACATAAATAATCTAATCCTTCCACATCAATGACTGAAATGAAATAGATCCTTCCTTTAGCTAGAAGTTAATCCATGGATTAGATTATAGAGTTAGATAATTCCCATGTTCCCCAAACATAATACAAACTCCTCGAAAAATTTCACACTATGAACTTCATTTCCAAATAGATAACATCTTCCCCTACATTTGAGATATTCCCTAGGGTTATTCGTCCATCATTATTGACATGTTGGAAGATGAATCTTCTCTACCCAATGTTCATAACCACATGAAATTTCCTAAAATCCCAACTTACTCTTATTAAATGTGTTATAAATATCACCATGGTTAATATTTTTTATAATATATTGAAATAGTTGATTATGAATAATCTCAGTATCTTTATCTTTTTTTCATTATCCAATTTGGTTTCTCATGGTCACTAAAAATTACCTCAGATCCAATTTAATGGGATAATATCTAGTTTATCCCATTGACTAAAACCAAAACAATAATGTTTAAAACACTAATAATAGTGGTAAAATAACCTGATATAGTAAAATTAAAAATAAAATTTCAATATGTAACACAATAGTTATAATCCTAAGTTATTCATGACCATTGTAAAAACTCTAGGATTGTAACCAAAAGTGACACTTATCCTAGGGATCTTAATAATTATTTCTCATCCTAGTTTCCTAAGGATGAATAAACATTTTCTCTCATACGAACTCCAATGATCCAAGATTAACATACATCAACATTATATCATATTTGGGAATATTTCATTCATTTCAAAAACACACACCAAAATACCATTAATGATTTGTGCCTTTAGAAACATGGACCAGAAACTTATAGTCTAGTGAAAGATCGTAAAATTTTCCAATAACGATATCCCCCCATTTAGTAATCCTACCTATAAAATTCCCTTATAACCCAAGGAAAATAAAATTATGAATATGGTTTGATCAGGTTATCATTATGAGTAATAAAGGGAGATATCAATAATAAAATAATCATAAGGCATTAATATATAGACGAAAATATTTTAAAATCAAAAACTACATATAAAAAATGATATTTTTTCATCAAATAAATCTTAGAAGTTTATAAATAATAGAATAACATATTCCATGAGGTAATTTCATAAGACATGAAATTATGTCTTACACATAATCATTGCATATCACTTCCATATTACTCAAGGATCATTTCCAAAATCTTCACAGTGGAAAAATTTCATTACTAAACCAAATTCACTCCTTGTTCCAACCATATAATGCAGACCAAAGTATACACCCATTCTATTCTGGTATTTTTGAAAAGATTTCAATTAATATTCCAATAATATATATATAGTGCAACATAAATATTTAAACTATTCAATTAAGGGGTATATAGGTCTCACCAATCAAAAAATTAATACCATACCTATGTGTTTGGCTAGAATAGAAATCATATCAGAACCCATAAAATATAATGGGCATTATAAGCATTCCCTCATAATAAAACTCATGGAAAATAAGAATAATTCATAATCATAAATTAATCATAAACAGAAAACATTCATCAAAATAATAATAATGTTATCATTGGACCATAACCCAAGTAAAACATAAGTAACATCAAATAATATTGTCTTAAAATTATTTTGAAAGATCTCATGAAATAATTCTTTAGAAAAACAAACCTTTCAACTTTGAAAAAAATATATTTAAATAATAAAAATTTTATAAAACCATTTATCATTAAAAATAAATTCTAAAAAATATAATTTCATATTTAATAACTTTATTAAACTATTTTGAATTCCTTTTTCCTTAAAAATTCTTCTAATTTAATTTAAAAGTATTTCAAAATATTTATTATTAAATTTTATTTGAAGGAACATAGATTTATAAATTAAAATATAATAAAATTTAAATGAAAATTATAATATAATAAAATAATTAAATTCATGAAACAATATTTCAAATGATAGTATACACACCTCGTAATGAAATTTAGGTGCATAATAATACATGTACCTCAATTATGGAAAAATGAGAAAAAAGTCTGTTACCAACTAGGAAACTTTTTATCTGTAGACCCCATAATATTCAGATTGTCAAATATATATACAAATACTCATAAAGATAAGTATAAGGATCATATATAACATTCATGGGAATTATATACACCACAAAAAAAATTAGTGGTGAATATGGCATAAGTCTTATATAAATAAAGATGAGACTATAAGTCCCTTTACCTTAAGTATTGACTTCCTTTGAATACATTAAAAGTTTCTATAAAATATATATAATTTTATTTTACATACATAAAATAAAAAAATTCATATATATAATACCAAATATTATTTACTTATGACTTTATATTACATTATCATTAATAATTCCATGTTAATGTTATGTTTTGGGTCATAACCGCTGGGTTTTTCGTTCATGTTTTTCCATGTTATCCCTGGTACCCTTAGATAGATCAAGATTTCATCATCACAAGAATAATAAGCATGAAATAAATATCATAGATATATATTCACTATAAATTTATTCATGTTGAATTTTATATGTTAGATACTACAAATAAAATGCATTTTTCATGGAGTCGGCAGGTCGTACGTACATATGAATGCTAATTTTATTTTATTTTATTTTAAAAGAAATAAAATTATTTGATTTATAATCATTCAAGAATATATTTTATATTATATATAAAATAAATATTTATATAATTTATCATTATTATCATCCATGTGAAATATATATGAAAACTAATCACATCAGATCATGGATATAGTAAGCCATATGTATGCATGAGTGAGGTTATCAATTCTCAAAACATTATATGGTAAAAAGGTAGATATGTTTTTATCATTTCATTAGTATAATGATGTCATAAATTTGATATATAAACATTAAATCCATAATAATTAAAACTCATAAAAATGTTAATAGAAAATGAACGGTATTTCTACGTGGAGACGATAGGCCATACGTACACACGATGGATACATTTATTTCTTGTTCGAAGGGAAAGGGGTTATATAGTGGTGTGTTCATAAGAATAAAAAAATTTAATCATTATAAGGATTATATCTTTATTATTTTATAATACATATAAATTATTTTTATGAGTTATATAATAGAGTAAAAAGAGAGTGATAAATTAGAGTTATTACCTCTTCTTTGAAACGACTCCTCTAGATCTCCTCTAGAGCACTTTAGAGTTCATCTTCTGGGTAGAACATAACCTGTATAAATTGACTAGGGAATTGAATAAGATAATATATCATATCTCTATTGAGATATATGACTTAATGAGTTTACATGTGATGAGGGATAAGGTGAGTATTAATAATTGTGGTGAGGATAACTTTTGAAGACTCAATAGATTAAATTATAATAAAATTAAAATCAATTCAAATACCTCCAAAATGTAATGTATTGGAAAATAATATTATTTAAAGTTATAATTAATCTAAAAGTATATTTTATTAATGTTTTTTTAATATTTAAAACATTATAATTTTGATTAACGCTTAGTTAACATGTTTTAATTTTAACCATGGTGACAATGTATTTAATATAAAATGACTAACATGATTTCCTATGTGATATAACTAGACCATAAATTAATAATTTAAAACATTTTAGACCATATTATAATTATTTTGTATATTTAAAATATTATTTTTTTTATTTTCAAGTTATATAATAACATATTATTTTGATAAGTTGTCATTAGTGTCAATTTTGACACTATTCATTATTTGGGCTTCTAAAATTTTCTATATAAAAAGTTAAACTCAAAAAATATTTTTTTTTAATATCCCCAAGAGGTAAAGGTCATTCATGAAATACATTTATCACATTAATTATCTAAAAATACATTTATTTTAATATTTTTACTATCATTAATTTTATATTTTCATTAATAAAACAATTACTACATCAACGTTCTATAGTTATTTAATATAATAAATTTTTCATTGAAATTTAAAAATAAAATACCATTATAAATATAAATATTCCATTTTTTGAATAATACTCATAGTATAATATTTCTTTTGGGTAACCGTATATTAAAAATGATGTAGTATTTAAAATATGAAAGTGATATCTTTGAATTTTCATTAAAAATATATCATAAATATCATAACCTCATCCAACTATCCCAAAATGTAATAAATAAAATTATATCATGACAATAAATTTATTAAATTAAATATTTTCATTAATATCCATTCATAACATACTTTTTTATCCATGTGTAGACACAAGGGATATTAAAACAAAGAAAGTGACATTTGTGTCTTTCTTTGATTTAAATATTATATAAGTCAACTTCATAAGAATGTGTCCATTAAAAGACTTAATATAGATTAATATGTGTTAATGTTATATTTTTATTCATTATGTAATCAAATTTCATGTCTTATAGTGATTTTATAGTCTTTTACATTTTATTCTTAACCTAAATTAACCAATCTAACTATTATTGTTGTATCAAATTTTACCAAGGTTACTATTCAAATAGGCCAAAAAAAGGGAACCTATTAAATAAATTTTTAAATTATAAATACGATTTAAAATTACATTTTTTAGAATTAATATCATATAATTTTCAAATTTTAATTTAAAATAAAATCAGTGAAACAAATATGAAAAACAGTTTTCCAGAAAAATTCCATTTTAAAACATTTATAATAAAGTCATTTATAAATTCATTTTAAACACAATAATTGGATTATTTTAATTTAAAATGGAATAATTCCCAAAATGGAACAATAAAAAACTTCTCATTATTGGATTATTGTACATAATTTAATTGAAAATAGATTTTTCGATAAAAAACTGTATTTTAACTATTTATCAAAACATGAAACTTCTCATAATAATACCCAAAAATTCACTGAAAGTAAATTTTGATATCCCAATTTCAAGTAAAAATTTTACATTTTTTAAATAGAATTGACAAAAATTTGAAAATATATATTTAAAACAAGTACACCATATGATGGCTGAAAATCTTTTTTTTAGAAAAATACACTTTTTCTGCTCAAAACTGGAAATATTTTTATATCATGTCCTGAAAACTCTTTAGATGAATGTTTTTATTTTTATTTAATTTAGAATATATATATATATATTCCATTAATATGATACAAAAATATTTATTTTTTATTTATTGGCATGAAACAAATTTCTACACAATTATATAGTTTTTTAAAAAATGATTTCTTTTTTATATTCAAAAAGGTTTTTTTAATTTATAGTAAATTGGTCACCAATGAATTAATTAAATATAAATTTTAGGCCATATTTTTATAATTTACTTAATCTCTTTCATAACTGGAATTCTAAGGTCTACAATTTAATTTTCTTGTCTAAATAGTTACAATGATAAAAAAATTCATAGAAACTCAAGGCTTCGTGTATCGAGAGATAAGTTAGTATCTTATTTAAAACAATATATAAAATAAAAAAGATATTTTTAAAATAAATATATCTCATTCTAGTATCGGGGTTTTATAACCCCAATATCAGATCGGTCGTGGGTCCCCAATGACCAGAGTGGAACCCCCATGTCACACCTGGTCGTGTGGCCTCAACCTATAGAGTGGAACCCCTCCCCCCATCAGCATGGGAGTGGTTCATCTAACTACCTATTGTAACCCCCTATAGGATAAGATGTGGGTCCTCATGAAACATGAGTGGAACCCCCCCCCCCCCCCCCCGATGCACCAAGCTGTGGGTACTTCACCCACAATGTCAAATGCCCTAAGTCATCAAGTTGTAGGTCCAAAATTGATAATTGTTTAGTGGTAACCATATATGGAACTAAGTTGTGGGGACTCTAAATGTAGTTTTTTTCTCAGATATATGAAAAAAATGGTGGGGTTTCGGCCTCCAGCTTATTACTTCACGACATATGTTTGATATTATAGGCATCATTGATTAACGTATGAAACTAAAAGCGAATATTTTCCTAGGGTGGGTTGTGAGATAAATATCCCCATTCTCCATCATTTGGTATTCATTTTATGAGAATATATATAGGGATATATATTTTCATCCCATGATTTGAATTATCTCACTCTCTATTCATGGGTTGCTGATATGCATGGGGGAGTCTACCAACTCATCGTGTTGATTGCTTCTTGGTTGGATGAGGTTGCACTTCCACAATGGATGATGAATAATTGATGTGTAGTACACATACACACCATGTTGTTTCCCTAGTGTCCAGATGCAGTTATATTTTATTTCATTGGGTTGAGCTACATCATGTCTATTTTCTACTATCAATTCTTATTGTGTCTCCATCATCTCCCCCTTCAGAATCTGAGTCATCCTACTGTGTATATATATACACAACCATGCATGGAATTTTCCAACACATTTCATGTCCTATGTAGGTGAAGGGAAGGTTAACGATGACTTTTGAGGATATAATGGATACCATTATAAATTGAATTTTTAGAGTGGTTGAAGTATGCGGATTCAGATATGGGAACTCTTAGTATATTTCAGTTCTTGTATTATATATATGGGACATCTTTTAGGTTGGGAACATATTTTCTACATTTTGTTTTAGTTGGAGTTGTACTACTCTTGTAAACCCTAGAGGTTTTGTATACATGGTTTATATTCATGTAGTTGTTTCTTTTTATTATTATTACTCTTCACAATGCATTATGATGGACAGGTGTGTGCTTACATTTATGTTAGGTAAAGAGATCCCCAAGTAAGATTTTCATTTCAGAGCTTGTCACCATCCCCTGTCTTAAAGATGCGGGGTTGTGGTACTTAAAGATCAAGCCCCATTGTTTCATGTCATTGGAGATTGGTATTTGTTGCGGTTCAATCCTTAGAATGGTGTTTGGTGTAGTCCCCTTATGAGGGTTTGGTAGGGAATTAGTCAAATAGTTTCAAAGTGTCTCATTAGAATCTCCTAATCCATGGAACCCAGTGTTGGTTAGGGTTGTGGGCGTATCAATTCATATAGAATCTAACTACACTCATGTCGACTCAACACATATAGACATTGGTTCTAGTTATAAATTGTATATGCATCATATAGGATTTAATATTTGACTATCCTTCTTGATCCATATTCCCATTATATATATATATATATATATGTTTCCTAATCTTACCTTGGTAAATCATGATTAAAATTTAGGATTACTTTATGGTAATATCATTCCATGTTACTAGTTTTAGATCATGATGATGATTTGATGAGAGGTGACACCTCAGTTTAGGGTATATCCAATGAGATCCTTCTTCCCGGTGGATAGGTAGTACCACCACCTATAAAGTAGTAGATCATACAAACTGATTAGAAAGAGGATGTGTGAAGGCTTAGCACACTCATTGTGTTCCAGATACAAAGGCCATTGAGTTTCCATGGCAAGACAGGTCCGCAAGAAATGGTGGATTGGACTAACTCGGCTGTCTGTATCATCTAGATTATATATACATTGATATATTAGGTGGTTGTGATGGAATATAGCCTTTTCCATATAGTATCATGGACCTAGTGGAGTCTTGTTACTTAGATGTATGAAGAGTTAACACTCTAATTTTTTTAATTTGAATATCTATTTCAGGAGAAGCAATGCTAATCCTATTAGATATAAATTAGGATTCAATAAATTATAGAGCTAAAATATGGAGTTATGACAGTGGTAGAGTATTCATCATGGTTCATAGAACTTACACGATACTCAAACAACATGATCAATGATGGCTACATCTGAGCAAGGATGTTTGAGAAGTGATTCCTCTACGAGATCTTTTCCAGCATGGCTCCATTATGCATTCCCACTTATGTCGATTTATTGGATCGGGCACTGGTGACATGGAGTTTTTTTATTGCGTAACTAACTAGCTGAATCCATTACTGGTCATTATAGGGATGAGTCATCTGCAACATCTGAATGGAGCTAGTCAATAGGATCTCCCCATATGAAACCACGACAAGATCAAAATTTAACATGTATTAAGGGGAATAATAGAGAAATAGGGTAGAATAGGGAGGGATGGTGCCTCCTTTGTGGTGGCTGAGGTCACATAGTGTGAGACTACCTGACCAGACATGCTAAGCATCCTATACTGATTGTCGATAGACCACCATGTCCAAGTGAATGTAGTGATCAAGGATCACCTCAAAGAGAGATGGGAAGGATCTATAAAGGTAGAACTAGTAGAAGAGTATGAAGATAAGTAGGATATGTGGTTGTTGAATGATGCTAATAGATCCTTTCACCACAACCATCAGGTTGACAAGATCAATATTAGCGAGATGGTGGTTAGGGCCATAGAAAACTATAGGTTGTGGACACTTACGACCCAGTTAAATATCATATTACTGGAGTTTGGATCTAGTTTTATTATATTCTTTCTTAAATATTACTATAAATAGGTTCCCATAACTCCTTTATATATATACACCAAGTTTGAGAGATAGAGCTCCCAGTATAGGCATTACCCCCAACAACTTCTTCTTTAGGTTCTTAAAGAGAATGCTTATTCTGTATCATTTATCTATCAGTATTGTGAGATATTATAATGAATAGATATTTATAGATGGATATTTTGGGTAATCAAAATGGATCCCTATGAAGTAATCTTGGTTAGGCGTTGTTATTTCATTTTATGATGATTATCACTTCAAGGGATTTATGTGCCTTCGCCCAAATGGGATGATATTATCCTATGTGGGAGATGGCTATCTCATGAAAGGATAAGTGGGATCTATGAGGAGGAGGATAGAGACCATAACTAATTAATTAGTGATTATAGTGCTTACTAAAAAAGGATATTCAGAAATCATGAATCCTTTAATGATGGAAGATTATATGGGTGTCTTCCTTGAGGATGTTTTGGGACTACCAATGAGGTGGGAGATGGATTTTTTATCAACATGCATCCTGGGACCACTCTAACGTTGTCTCCGACATATAAAATAGACCCTATCAAATTTTGATAATTGTGGTTGTAGTTGTAGGAAATTTGGAAGAATGATTTTATCTAGAACAGTGTTTCTCCATTTGTAAATTTAATGTTATTTATGGAAAATATAGATGAGATCTAGAGGATTTGTGTGGATTATCTTCACAAGGACAAGGCCATGATAAAGAAAAAGTACCACTTATTGAGTATCGATGTATTATTTGAATATTTGTGAGGTGAGAGATGGTTCTCAATGATAGACCTCATATTCATAAACCATACTTTTATATTTTTCTAGGATTATATTCTGAATTTTAAATTCATATATTATGATGGACACTATGAGTTCCTAGTGTTTCCCTTTGGTGGGATGAATTGCCCCACCCAATTTATGGATTTGATTAACTGAATATTATTGCCATGCCTAGATCATATTTTTGTTATATTAATTGAATACATACTTATATACTCTACGAGGAAGGAAGATCATGTGTCTCACTTGATGTTGGTTATAGATTTTCTTCAGGTGCACCAGATTTATGGTAAGCTCTCGAAGTACCGATTCGGGATTCATGCGCAATAATTTTTTGGAAGCCACACAAGAATGGTTCAGAGGTGTGGAGTTTTATTGGCTTTTCATTGTACTATAGGATGTTTGTGGCAGAATGCTCCATAATTTCACCACTTTGACCACCCAGATGCAGAAATGGAAGAATTTTATTTTGATTGAGTTTTACAAGAGGGCCTTCGAGGAGTTGAGTATGATGAGTGGCCCTATGTTGAGACCCCAAAAGGGGGAATTTTAGAACGAACTATATTGTGAGACCTAGGGAGATAGGAATGGTTTTGTATTGATGAAGCCAAAGAAATTTATTGTATACAAGTCGAGGTAGTTAAGCACACATGAGCATTACTATATGACTCATGACCTAGATGTAAGAGAAATAATATTATCCCTTAGGATGTGGAGGAACTACCTTCTCAGAGAGAACATTATGGAATACTCATTGAACCAGATTCTTAGGTGTTTCTTCATGCAAAGAGACTAGAACCTGAGATGATGGTGCTGGTTGGATCTCTTAGAGGACTATGAATTTAAGATAGTCTATACTCTGAAAAATGGACAAGTGGTAGTATATTCTCTTAGCATTAAGTACATAGGTAATTTAACGTAAGAGGATTTTGAGTATTTGGCTTCTATGCAGGTGACCATGGTAGAGTAAGAGGCTATTTAATTGAAACTATTGATGGAGTTTACTCCTCCACTTCTCGAGTGTCTCATAAAGTCCCAACTAGGAAACATCAACTGTAGTGACATGTATGACCATATTTCCACCATCGGTGATCATAGAAATGATGTGAGATGATGTGATGGATGAGTTCTTGACTGACCTTTGGCTATGAATACCAGTGTGGGGAAGTATTATAAAGACCTTTAGTGCTCATTTTTTTGGTCCAATATGATATGGAGCATGACTAGGTTCTTCTCAAGGTGTCTCCCCTATCATTTGGTGAAGGTGGAACACTAGTTTCTAAAAGGCATGTTGCAGCACCTTGGGATCCTGAAGTGGAAGTGTGTCGTCATATCCAAGGAATTTATGATGGGGCTTCAATAGATATTGAAGGGACATGATTCCATATAGGTAATAGTTGACCAACTCACGAAGTTATTAAACATACAACCAATCAGAGATTAAATTTTTGTGGATATTTTTTGGTTGATATATATGTTAATGATTATTTACCTTCTGGGTATGAGCTTGACTATTTTCTATGATTGTGAGGAACAGGTCATGTTACGGTTATGGAGTAGTATACATGAGGAATTTGGGACCCACAAGATTATGAGTACAACCATTCGCCACAATATGTATGGGATAATGAGAGAACTATCCAGGTGTAGGTGATATACTAGTCACTTGTATGTTGGACATTGGATGAATCTAGGAGGATCACTTTCCCTTGGTAGATTTTGAGTACAATAATATTTATCACTCTATTATCAGCATGATACATTTTGATTCCCTTTACTAGAGACCCTACTTGTCAAACTTTTGATGGATAGAGATCAGAGAGACTTCTCTTATGTGTTTATAGTTAGTGTTGGAGAATATTGAGAAGGTATAACTCTTCCATGAGTGGATAAGTATGGACCAGAGTAGGTAGAAATATTATCTATATCTTCTGTGTAGTCCCTTAAAGTTTGAGCAAGGGGATCACATTTTCATAAGAGTCTCCCCTAAAGAGGATTGAAAATATTCAACTATAGAGGAATTTTATCCCTAAGGTTCATTAGGGTGTTACAGATCATTCATATGGATGGATATATTGGTTCTTTCCTCTCCATACTCCCATAGTTAGAGTGGGTGGATGTAATGTTCACTATGTCATTGCTAAGGAGGTATGTGTGGGACCCCAGATATGTTATCGACTGGGGGGAGTTTGACATTGAGGATGAAGAAAATTTTGAAGATAACATAGTCAAGATCAAGGATTGACCTGATAAGAACATTCAGGGGTGGACAATGCCCTAGGTTAGCTTGTTGTGGATGCACGAGATTGTTTATGAGAGCTCCTAGGAGTGGGACATAAAGATCTGGGCACAATATCCTAAGATATTTTTCTATTTATTCTATTTAGCTATAAAAATATTAATATAAGTAATGATATAAAGACCCAAATTATTTCATATCTGTCTTTAAAATATTTCTTCATATATTTTTAGGGCTCATAGCTGAGGCAGAATATCATTTCAAGGCTCAGTGTACCAAGAATTACTTTTATAAAAATATTAAAATGATATTATATTATGTGGACACAATTTCATTATCAAAATTGGATATGTATTTAAAGAAATATATGAAAAAATATGAGACCATGGTTGGGTTGGAACCTGATTTTTACACAAGGTGTGAATAAAAATTGTTGGGGTGGGGGTTTGGATGTCACCACCATTGAAGGATACCTTCAATTAAAATAAATAAATTTATTTATTTATATTAATAAATTAACACAATATATTTTATTTATAAATATATAATTATGTAAATTTTATGAGTTTTTGAATCATAATCCTTTGTAAATTTCACAGTGACTCCTTCTTCTCATTGTAATATCAAATAAACATGATGACAGAACTCCAGATCAAGGAAGATTAAGAAGCAACAAACATAATGAATTCTCTAAATTATTGTAGAACACGTTATTTGATGATAAATGATCCAACCTATAGGTAAGACTTATAAATTTTTGCATCATTAAATTTTTATTAAATTAATTGAGTAGGGTTATCCCTTATATAATCAACCCCAATATCCAAACTCTTCATGTTCTTGAGTATTGAAACATAATTGTTTTTCAATTTTCTCACCTTGGATTATCCCCATTCATTATCTTTTTCTATGAATACTTAGAAATAATCATTGAAACTTATTTTTTTATAAATTGGTCCATAAATGTCTTAGTGGTATGCACCATTGGGTCATAGGGCCAGGTCTCAACATTTCCTAGAGGTACCAGACCCGATTAGAACCCCAGATTCACAGTGAAATTAGGTTCCTCAAATAGAACATTGGATTAGAGATGAAATATAAGTTTTTTCAGGATGGTGATGATCTATTTGTTTATTTGGAATATGAATTTTATATGATGGGTGAAGGTTACATGTGTGGTACATACGTGAAGTGAGGAATCAATGAGGTTTTGATTCCTGGACACCAGATGGATGGAAATGAAAATACTGGAAAGACCCACCGAATTCTTTTGAAGGAAATGATGAATTAGATAGCGAGAATACATGTATGGATGAATATAAAAAACATTTATTTATACAAAAAAACTTGACTACACAGCTTTTAAGGCAATGAATAGAAGACGTGTAGCCCATATGTTGTTGAAGCTATAATATCATGGAATTTAATGTCTCTCATATCGTGTTGGACAACCACACATTGTGTGACCTTTTTTCTTAAGCCCAATGTGTACTATGGGAGTACACATGCATTGTAATGGACAATCAAATTCCATATGTTGAGATACATGGTTATGAATGAAGACACTGGTGGAACCCCATGTTTATTGACACATAGTGTACGAAAGTACATATACATGGATTGGATACAAGGATGGCCTGATTTGTAGGAAGGGACCCCATGTCTCTTGGGAATATCATGTAGACACTCTACATGCCATGTATTGATACACACTTGGTGAACCATATACCTTCAGATACACAACCTGGTGATAGATGGGAGAACACTCTATGTCGGTCCCCTCACACATCATGCACCACAAGTACCCTTTTGAGGAAACATTGATATCTTACATCTCCTTTTTTTGGATTCATATTTTGCCATGTGAGTAATCTATCCTAATTTTTTGGTGTATAATTAAACAATGCCCTATGTTTTGAATTTTAAAATACAATTTGATATTTTTTTTTTGCAAAGGGCTTATTTAAGCCATTCTTGATGATGGTAGTGATCTGGTATGATCACCATAGGCTTTACGAGTGGAACCCCACTATCAGATTTGGCACAGTTCCTATATGGATACAGGGGAACCAACCCTGTCACACCATCCTGTGGGTCCTACACCTTTAGAGTATACCCCCCCTAATAAAATGGATGGGGGTCCTCTACCTAGTGATTGGAAGACTGTTTTCATATAGGGAATGGGTTCTCGATGACCAGAATGGAACCCACCTATCACAGTATAGAATGAATCCCCATACAATATAGTGTAAACACTCGTAATATTGGGATTGAGTCATATACCTATAGATTGGAACCCCCTATCAGATAGGGATAGGTCCAAAATAACAACAATGGAACCCCTACCAAACCAGGGAGGTTGTCCTCAACCTATAGTGTGGGCCCCCTGTCTGATAGGGAGTGGGTCCTCATCAAAATAAATTGGAACACTATTAATGTAGTAGGTCACAGTTCATTGACCAAAAATTTATAATTATGTGACGCATCAGGGTGCAGGTCCTCATGGATACATTTTGAGCAGTACCCCTTAACACACTAGGTGACGATTCCTCTACTTAGAGTTTTCCCTCCTTGACAGTGTGGCATAGTGGTGTGGTGTGGGACTCTACCTAATTATTTCAAGTAATATTTGTGATATTATAGGCAACATTTTTGGAATTTGGAGCAGATGGAGACTATTTTTTTAGGGTGGGTTTTGAGATTGGGATCCCTATTCTCTTTCATTTGTACAGATTTTTATTAGAATCATTAATTTTTTCCATTCAATTTAATTTGGTTAATATCTTTCAATGTTTTATAAAGACATGTGGGGTAGTACACTTACATTAAATGGTGAAAAACTCATGGTCGGATGATATTACACTCCCATTTTGGGTGGTGAAGACTCGGAGTGTATTCCACCCATACACCATGTTGATCCCCTTATGTTTAGCTGAGGTTACGTTCTCTTAAATGATGTTGAGTTGCATCCAATATACTATTTATTGTCTATTTCTATCCTATATCTTCCTCCTCCCCATTAACCTTTTTGATATTGCAACTGGGTATGTATATAATCACCCCATCTCGGGATTTTCCCTCATGTGTCCGGTCTTATGCACGTAAAGGATTGGTCTCTGGTAACTTCAGAGGGACTTAGGGATACATTGGCTCACTATCCTCAAATAGTGGTCAAATCATGGAGATTCAGAGTGGGGAACTCCCAGAAGTTACCTTTTCCATTTTTTTAGGTTTGTAATATTTTTTTGGAGTTTATTGTTTCTCCTTTACATTCAGTTTTCACTATATTACTCTTGCACATACTATGAGTTTTGCATGCTTGGTTTATATTATAGTTTTTGTATCATTTTATTATTATTACTCTATACTTATTTATTATGATTTTCAAGTGTGTAGAGAAAGTTACGTTAGTGAAAGTCCTCCCTATAGTAGATAAACCTTTTTCCGCTAGTCGCTGGCCATTATCCTATGGTGGTAGGCTTGGGGTAGTTCCAGCTCGAGCCCCATTGGTTCATGTTTTGAAAATTATGCAGCATGACCCTATTGTATTGACACTTGTACATGTTTTTATATCAGGTAAATATTATCATCCTTTATTAATTATCTATCTTTATCTTATGAGTTTATTTTCAAATATTTTCATGATAATATTTTATATTTTAATTGTTGTATGAGATGCTTTAAAGGTTTGGACTGGTAAATTATTTTGAAATTATTAAAACGCTATTTAAAAAAAAGATATGTAATCAAATTATTATAATATTAGTGTACAATAGTTTACTTCAATTATTAATTATCTGTATTGAATATTTTGTGGAATATTATTGGTCCCTTCATCTCACACCCTCTGTGTACCTTTCGGTGTTTATAACCTTTATGATCTTATAGTAGAAATTTGTGATCTTTCCTTCCATAGTGGTTACCAGTTTGGGATACCAATGGAAAATGAATTGGGAAATGGTGTGTGTTTGTGGACCTCCAAGGAAAGAGATTTTGGGTTTTTATATTTATAGTTTTGTATCGCCTCCGTAAATAATTATTGATTATATTGATGTAATAAAATAATGATTTTTCAACAGTGTACTATAATGATGGAAATATTTTAAGGTAGAAATAATTACCAATGTTTATTTATTGATACCTAGGTTAATGTATCTAAAATATTGAGATTAGGAAAACACTTTGGGTTAGGTTAGAATTGGTTCGTATATTAGTTTATATGGTATTTTGGGATTGTTTTTCACACCTTCCTTCATGGGATATATATTGATCACCCATCATCATAAAAAAATAAATAAAACATAACATGAATAAACTATATAGATCTTACATTTCTTCATAAAACACATGAAAAAAACACCATACGCATATAAAATTAATTAACAATAGAAACAAAAATATTTCATGAAAATCCTCATCATAATTTCCTCATAATCAACCTATATGTAAGATTTGGACGGTATCATTCAATCACATCAATATTGAAATATTATATTAATTTGATATATATTCAAATAATGAAAAAAAATTCAAAGAATCTAAATAAATATTGTTTAAGAGAACAAGAGATACCCTTATTTTTCGAAAATAATATAAACCTAAAAATAGTATAAAAAGTGAAACATGATTTCATTTAAAAAACATGGAAACTTAAAAATGGATCCTAATTATTAATAAAATATATATATTTGATTAAGATTGATCATGTGGTAAATTATAAGAAACAGTTTATTTTAATTGTTTTGATATTATATTTAGAAGATAGTAATTCTTAAAACACAGTATAGTTACATTTAAAAACATACGAATAAATTTCCCAAACCATGGAAAATAAATTTTTTAAAACAAATTTTCTTTAGAATGTTTTGTTTGAAACAAGATAATGAACATGGTGGAAAATATATCAATAAAATGACTATAAAAAATTTGAATCAATGAGTTTAAATAAAACCCTTTTTATTTAACTATAAAATTCAAATGTCCTTGAATAATGAAAATCATAGGTGTGTTTTATAACACAAATAATTTTCATGAAATTTTTTATAATTGAAATTCATTGGTTCTATATACACTAAAATTAGAAAAGTATGTTTTGAATATTAAACATATATTAATGAGGATAAATTGAGAGTATAAACTCTTAATTATTTAATAACGTTTTAATCAAAATACTTTTAAAGGTACAATATGAAATGGATCATTAAATACCATGAATTACATGAAATAAAATTTCAAAATAACATTTCTTTTGAGAATCATTCATTGAATTTATTATGTAAAAATATATATATACACATCAAAAAATTGGAAATACAATATAAAATAATAATGGTTAATTATAAATATAATATTTCCATAATATATTAAAAAATGATGTTATATAACCCAATGGATGAAAATTTAATTAAGAAACCCTTTACTTCAATTCCTGGAAGGTCTTGTATGTTCTTTATCTACATAGATTTTAAACTTATATCCATTATGTATTTTTAATAACATTTTTCAGTTTATTTTCTAATAAATGAACCATTTATTTCTAATATTACCATGAGATAGTTAATTACATAATTTCTTATTTCCATGTTAGAAGTTTTGAGGACGTTCAGTACATAATCCCCAAATTACATCAGTAGGTTGATTATAGTCTGGGTGGGAATGGATCCATCATATTTAGAATAATAATAAATACATTGTTATCAAATTTATTTATTATAGTTTTTTTTAAACTAGTTGTGAAATTTGTTAATAAAAAATGAAATACCTAGTTCATGGAGATGTTATTCCATACATATGCGTGAATGTTTCATTAATTTTCTAATGATTTAAAAAAATGACAGGCTAGTAATATTTTTTCATCCCATAGTTATATTTATGATATAAGTATAATTTTAATTCATTAATTTAATCTTTATGACCAACAATGTAAGGAGGTATTTTTTAAAACCTGACCCAGTTGGACCCATCCTTGGTCAATGATTTCTAGCATTTGGTGTCCATAAATCATATTTATTTTTCCCATGGTGGATTCTTCATGTTTTCCATGGCCTATTAGGGTGTCAATTATCATTGTAAGCACCAAAAGCTCACAACCCTCTAAAAACCCATCTCAGAAACATATATCTCTAACTTTGAAATGTATTGATCATGAATTTGAGAGTTAGGTCACACAAAAATCCATCCTAAAAATGTAAAATTGTTACTTTATGTTCCAATGGTGAAGAACTAGATAAGAGGTGGGGGAAACAATAAAATATGAAACCATATTTGGCCAATGTGATCTAATCCATTAAATAAATAAAACATAAGGTTAATACGAGGGAAAGTATGAAAAAATATGTACATGATCATCGGTTACAATTCCAGGCTCATGAGAGAAACATAATTTTTTTAAAATTTTGTATATTATAACATCCATGATTATAAAAATAGGGGATGAAATCCTTTAAATAATCATCCCTAACTTGAGAACATATTGATCGTTTTTGAATAATGATACTTTTTTAAAAAAGATGACTATCCCACTATGTTTCTTTTTCGTCTCAGTATTATCCTTCATCATTCATTTTTTATCCTAATTTTCATGTCCACTGACGCAAAAAAATCTATCTGACACCTCTTCAAATCTATCATGGTTACACGACTAACCATATAGATTTTATGTAATAGAATATTTATAGAGGAGGGTTTGGATTTGGTTCATAAAATAAAAAAAATAATTTATTTATTTAATCCACTTAACATATCCCTCCACCATCTTCCCTCAACAAAGTAACCAACGTGAACACACATTATGTTACACCTAGGGTAAACCCCGTATTTCAAAAGAAATCATAGTATAAAATCTCTCAACTAAGGTCCTCATCCATGTGAGAACAATTTATTATAAAAAAATCATGTCGCATTTAATATATATTAATATTTCTTGATATTAATTTTAGGGTCTTTTGATAACCAAAAAAAGTGCACACTCCTAAGAAAAATCCATATATATTTATATTAAAAGAACTAAATTAAAAAAACTAGAGTCATTAAATTCTCCCTTGATTCAAGGATTTCAACCATGAAATGAATAATCTAAAAAAATTGTGTGTTTTGATCCCATATCCTTCACCCATGCTTCAATGATCTTTCTAGAATACTATCATCCTACCAAATCACACAATCCAAAGGGATGGTCTATCCATTCTAGATCCTCCTCTATCAGTTCCAGATCCCTTTCGGGTTCAAAAAATGTTGGATATGTCCTCAATTTCTAACTCAAACTTCTCAATAATGTATATTAGTTCCTACATTTATATCTTTAGTTGTGAAAAATGTAAGACATAATACATAGAATGTATGATATTATTTATATGAGTCATTTACTACATGTATACCTCCTCAAAGTGATGTGATTCATTCACACCATACATGGAATGTCTTAAAAATTCATTTAGTAAACGTATATGATATACATGAAGAAATAATTCTACATTAGATATTATATATATGAGTCATTTACTTTCTTTCTTATAATATTGATAAAAAATTAAAAAGGCATTCATGTGTTTGTACAGCCTACCATCTCTATGAATAGTGTATTCTATTTCATACTTCTATATTTCAAATATTATTATAAATAAATATATAATTAATATATATTATATTTATACTATGTTTTAAATTCTAGAAATAATTAAATCATAATCTATTTAATATGACCAAAAATAACAATTCTAAACATATATGAAAAATAAAGCTGATATTACCTGACATGAATCACTACAATTGAATTGTTAATAAATATAATATATAATTTCATAAAAAAATTAAATGGTATTAGATATAATTATATAATTTTTTCTTAAATTTATAATAAAGTTATATTTATTATACATGTGGTTTTAACATTTATGGAGAAAGACTATACATCAGGTAAGGGAACATCATCCGAATTTGTATTTTTGTGAGATACATACATTATTAATCACACATTTAGCTTGTTTGGTGTGTATAATTTCCATGTATTTATTATGTTTTTCCTATACAAAAATATAAGGTTATTTAAAAATTTATTTAATTATATTTTTTCTAGGGGGTTATGTTTCAAAAGTTTCTTAATTGGTACAGTAAGTTTGTCTCAATTTTCCTTCTTTGAGACACATTCAACATTATGAGTCTATATTTCTCTATGAGGTGTGTATAATAATGTTGACATGTTATATCATAAATATCATTATTTTAATGATATTTTTATATTAATTTAAATTTATTCTGTACATTTCCTTATGATTCAATGTTACAAAATTGTTAATAGTTTATTGCTAGAATCTCATCATTTATAGAGATAGTTTATGATTATGATTCCATTGATGAAATATTATTTTCCATATATCATGAAATATCATTAATTTTATTAAAATATTGTTATTCAGGTTTAATAAAATTAACTATTTTTCACACAGCAGAACTTCAGATAATTAATAAAAGGTTTTTTTTTAAATCATAAATTATTTATCCTTTCAGTCAAAAATTTATGTTCATTTAAAATAGTGTTTTCGAAGATGGTTTTCAAAAAATTTTTAATATTAAAATTATTTTAAATAAAAAATTCAACCATGTATTACCTTTTCAAAAATGGGTTTAAAAGGAATCTTTTTTCCATTTTCTGATCAAGGGACTTTTCTATCCTTTTAAGGTGCGAAGGGAATGCTCGGCATGGATGGACATAACTGATGTAATGATCATAATTTCCTTGATAATTAAATTATAATTTTAAAATCTTGTTTTTAAAAAAATAAAAAATGTATCCTTATATTTGCGAAATTTTTAAATTTTCAAATTATTTTTAATGAAAAATGGTTTTAATAAAATGTTTTATGTTTAAAAAGTGTATATAATGATTTTAAAAGCATCATTTATATGTTTTCAAAAGGATTTATTCATAGAAAGGTATTTAATTGATTTCAAATATTATGAGATGATATTTTATTGTATTTTTGAATAATTTTTTTTGAAAACATTTTCAACCTTTATTTATAAGATTTCAAAGTTTTTTTTAAAAGAAATAGTGTTGAAAAAAATTTCAAGCATTCTTTGTTAGGTTTAAAAGTCTTTTCAAAGAAATGGTTTTCAAAATGTCTTCAATATTTACATATAAATTTTCAAACTATTTTTAATGAATGGTCTTTTAAAAAAATTTATGGATTAATTTATGATTTTTCAAACTATTTTCAATGAAAATTGTTTTCAATATTTTTGAGGTTTTAAAAAGTTTTTTTTTCAAATAATAAAGGATATTTTCAACATAAATTTTTTTTAAAGATATTTCAAAATTATTTTTAATATAAGATGACATAGTTTTTTATACTCATTTTTTAGACAAATTATAAAAAGAATCCATTCATATTCTTTCTCTAAATTGTTTTTGTTTTCATGATATTAACTAAATGAAAACCATCTATTTTCTGGGGTTATATGATATTAAACCCCACAAATTTTCATGGATTATGCTTTTGATAAAATGATTATGAAACCTAACTCTTTTCTTAAGTTTAAGATATTATTACTAGTTTACGACACCCATTTCATTTCATGGGTTACAATATGATTGTTTATAATCCTTTGAAAGATGTATGAATGATTAAATTATGAGTTGGGTGGGACCTATATATCCCTCCAATGCACTGGGTAAACAATTATATCTCATGAAATAATAATGGGATTCAAGTCAATGGACTTCATCCTCAAATGGGATATGGGGAAATTCCAATAAATAAGATAAGATGGGGAAACCCTATCCTCTATGGGAAGCCCAATCACTTTTAGATAAAAGAATATGACTAGGAATTGTGGTGTGTCCTGACTAGTTGGTGTATTCCTAATAATGTTCCCTGGTAGGTTTTGGGAAATGATCCCTGACTTATAGGGAAATATATTACATGTTTATGTGTTTTCGACCAATTACATGCCTTATTCCTATGATATGATCACTTGGTTTATGTTCCGAATTATATTATGATTCATGTATTATTAACTATCAATATTTGTTACATGTCTATTTTTTCTGAAATTTTATAGATTGTTTATGATGTTAAAATATTATTCTCATGGTATCATACTATTATACCAGTGTTCTACTTACATACATCCTTTATTTTCCCTTACAATGAATTTTATCTCAACCCTTTTTATGTTTTATTTCCATAGGTTATCAAGAAGGGTTTTTATGTTGAAATAAAATGGGGTATGATATTTGTGAAAAATATTCTAGATCTTTCACTAAGTTATAAAATTTGTTTTCGTAGATTTCAAATGCACTAAACTAATACAGTCTTCGATATTCTTTTTTTCTAATGTATAAAGTGTTTTAAAAAATGACAGAATATCTATGTATGTTTGTATTGGGATGTTAAAGTTGGTATCAATGTGAATAGATTTTCCATTATATAGAATGTATGCTGATAAAACCTTAGTGATATCCCTTGGGATATTTCTAATGATATTTCTAGGGGTGTCTTTAAGAATAATTCTAAGGAAGAGTTATTATTTAGGAAAATGTCTTGGAATTTTGGTAACGGATAGAGTGAGTGTTTTCTATGCATTACATACCTTCTTGGATAATACATGTTTATGTGGCTCTATCATAGATATATCTTGGGTTAATAACTCAGAAAATGTGTTGCATGACATACTCGAGCATGAAATGGTTTAGGAAAATGGGCCTTGTTGCACCCCTAGTTTGGCACTCATTGAGAATATGATTTGAATATTCAAAAACTCTTTATGAATCATCATGAAATATTTAAATTTATTTTGGCCACTAATAACTCTGGATAAACCAAACGTGTCATATATTAAGGAATTTTCATATTTTTTTAATCATATAATTGGTTTTTCTAGATTTGGTGGTTCCTCGCTATGATAATTTCTTCTTACTCAATGCTTTATGGTTTTATTCAATGTAGGGAACCAGAAGAAACTTCCCTAACATTAAATTCAATAGATAATTTTCTAATGAGATGTCAAATTTTATGGTAACTATAATGAAGGATATTTTGATCATTACTTGTAATTTATTACATAACATGATTAACAAAATGTACATTAACAAACCCCAAGACTCACCAAGGAAGATAAGAATGGAGTTCACTAAGATTTTTGGTAATGGATTCCATGGATGAAAGAATGTACAAATTATGTTTTGATGGGAATGTGGAATAAATCACATAAATTAATGTCTTATAGGTGTAAATAAATTTATAGTGGAAAAACAAGGACACAAATCTTGTAACTACAAATGCAAAATTAATGGTTTGGTCAATGAAACAGATGGGAATATTACCCCCTAATATATCATTAAATGTGAAATGGACTAAGTGTGTACTCAATGGTCATTATGAACATTTATGTCCCAAGTGGAAATCTCAACAATATATTAAGTAAGGTTGTATGAGTAAAGGTTAAATTTCAAATGATGATGACACTATAGTTGAAATGTGAATGGAAACATAATTGAGTAATATGATTAGGTAGTCTAATTATAGCTTATGGATGAAGTATAATCATCAATGTTTTTATATATTTGGATTCAAGAATTATTTTTTATTAATTGTGTAATATAAAAGGATTGTTTATTTTATGTTTCCCTCTTATTATTTACATGTTTATGATGAATGTTTCTGTTTAAATTGAAAGGTGATATAAGGGAAAGGTGACATTTTTATTAAGGGAAGATAATTATTTATGTGTTCATAATGTTAAGTTAAAGTTGTCTGGATAAAGAAATTTTGGACATGAATAAGTAAATAGGATGTTATTTATTACCTTAGAACTAATTAAGGACTTTTCGATAAGTGTTTATGGTATAATTAGGGAAGTATAAAACATTTTTTTATTTAAGGAATATATCCAATACACATCATAATAAGTAAACAAGCATTTTTTTAATAAAGAATTGTGGAAATTCATTGTATTAAAAATTTCTAATGGAATATATAATAAAGGTATTTACATGTTTTGTATTTTCAACCAAGATTTTATTTATGATATATGGGGAATCAATGATAAGATATTTTTGAGAAATTAATTTACCTTAGTTAAAGATTTTTGTACCTTTAACTTCCATAAGGGTTTTAAGGCTAAATGTTTTTGGAAGGGTTTCTATTACACTTTGGATAAGGTTTTATAGATTAAATTATTATATCAATATATTTGGATTAGTTCATTTTGGATAACGTTTTATAAATATTCTTGTGATAAAAAACAAATAGAATGACGAATTATTCTATTCAAAGATATAAAGATCTATTAATTATTTAGGAATAAAAAATTCCCCTTTATTTCATGGAATGATAGATTTACTGGAACTGGATCGAGGAACAACAAAGTGTAAGGTTTTCCTAAAATCATGTAGGTAAATCTTTTCATGAAAATTCATCCACTTTCAGGAAATTATCAAGAAATAAAATTTTATCCTAATACATTAATTTTCATTGAACTGATAGCCTTTTAAGTCAACATACATTTATGAATTCGAGGCCATCAAATTTCCATTCATTATTCACTTATTTGAGATTGGTAACCTCAATAACTCCCTACAAATATGTACATTTTTTCATCTAAGTTTATTTTTTCACTTCCCACAAATGTTCTCATATATGGAAACCTAGTTAGGTGTTACATTCGGTAACCATTATGCTTCCACGATTTTTTAAAATGATGTTTTAGTATGCATCTTTATGTTGTTCACTTCTAATAATAGTGCTTTCATGTATTTATCCTTTTATAAAATAGAAATTTTTTTAGGGAGAAATTCATTTTATAGTGGGTCTAATGTAACAATCAGGTATTTTTTATAATATTTTTATGAAAAATTAATCTTTTTCTTATTTTAGATTTCACACAACACTGAATATAGTATTTACATATAATAAATCACAATGTTTCACTTGTGTGAACTATGAGAAAGACATAGATTATATTATGGTACACAAGACACTATGCTTGTAATTTCATATACACAATATATATTTCCTTTGATATCATTCATAACTTGCAAGGCCAATTTTTTTTCTGAACTATGATATAAAATTAATATTATTATTAAAATTTTATTATAGCGACCACATATCCCATAGAATATAAGTTGTGAATATGATTGAATAAGTTCCGAAAATATTATTTAAATATATATATATAATTAACCCATTTTATCAATTAGTACATGAAAATGTACGAACTATCTAAAAATAACGAAATTGCTTTTCTAAGAAAAATATTTTTCCACGTAAAAACACAATTTTTTAATATAGGGTTACACACAATATAAATTCAACTATAAATATTCATTAATAATATAAAACTATTTTTTATATAATGGTATTTTATTAATAATTTTTAAAAATTATATAATTTAATTTATTTATGACACAATGATGATGCAGTAATTACCTTATAAAAAATATTAAAATAATTTATATTTTAAATGTCAGAATAAATGTAATTTGAGACTTTTGATGAATTGTGATAATTTTCTAGGATAATATGACTTTTCAGGGTTGATTAAATAATTTTATTTCAATTTAATAATGTTTGTAATGAGTTTCACAAAAAGAAAATACTAAATAGGGTCAAAATTTACATAATTGAGTTTTAAAAAAAATACTACATTATTAATGGATATAATATTCCTAAAAATCTAAGGATCGGCCAAAGGACTTAGATAAGGTTATATATATTAATTATGAACCACTTTGGGTTCTCATGTAAGTTTATAGTATGTTTATTATCCATATAAGATAAAAATACAAAGTGACATGGTAAATGAAAAACTATTTAACTAAGGGGAAATCAAAATGATAAGGTTAATATGGTGACCTAAACCCATATAAAACCTATTTTTTGAGATTTTTTCCACCAATCCCCACCATATCCTATAAATAAATCATTTTTGATCGATTTATAATAGAATATTATTTTATTATAAAATAATATTTCAATCTTTTCCTAAACTAACCCTCACCTCTCTTATAAAAGGGCACTTCTCCTTCTCACAATTTCCCACCTCCAAATCCTTTTGGCTCGGCCAACCCCAACCCAAATTTCCTCCCAAATTTCCTCTATTCATCCAACAGGAATTACTTTGGTCCTAAATCCAACATAAGGAGCCCTTTTTATCAAATCCAAAGAAAGAACCCGAAGAAGAGGTAAATATATCATCACCTCTTTCAAGTTATTTTCTTCTTCCACTTCTTATTTCTTTGGTGTTTCCATTATAAAATAATAACTCCAGAATATTATATATACCTTGATGTTATTATAAAAATGGTACAGACATTTTCATTATTCTATCCATTATATGAATGACAATGTCACCATATGTGTGTATGTACGACTTACTGTCTCCACGTCATGGTGTAGTTTGTTATTACAACACTTCATTATTTGGATAGGTATAATAATGAGTATAAATAATGTAAATAATAAATATAACATGTTTATTATTCTGTATATATGATACACCATCCAATTACATACGATTTGACAATCAATATAATGATATTTTCGCTCGTGCGAACGTATGGATTACCGTCTCCACGAACGCGATGATATCCATTCCCCATCGTAATCATTCAAGAATAATTTTCATTTTATGATTAAAAATAATGGTAATGAACATAATATCAATTTTTATATGAATTATATACATCCTATCCATTACAAACATGTCTTATGTAACAAAGTATATAAAATAAAATGAATCAGTTAACACTAGAAACGATGATAGTTCTAAAATATTATTAACAAAGCAACGTTATATGATAATATATGATATAATATTTATATATATAGTTATTTTATAATTTATCAACAATTTTTAAACTATTATACAAGAGTTTAATAAACCATAGACTAAGGAAAAGTACAAGTTAATTGTTAATTTCACAATCATTTTATTATCTAAGGTTGTTTTTACGTAAGTCTCTACTGAGACCTCTTTATCATCCACATATGTGTTTTCTGAGAAATGTAATTCAAAAAATTTTAATATGTACTATACTATAGTTTAAAGTCATTTATATATTTATTTTATCATATATTTTTTGAAAGTAATTTTCCGTTGTTTTCCAAACAAGGTATATTATGAACTTTTTGACAAAATTATGGTAAGAATGGCTTTTTTTAACTTATACGGCGGGTGTGGCTATTTTTCGATGTTATATCATTGTCAAAGCTTCACTTACAATCTTATAAGAATATTTTCAAAATAAATGTTTTCTTTTATAATTATATGACTTTTTATTGATTTCAAAATAGAAAGGGATATTTCTCTAAAAAAAGTTTTGATTTCATTTATATCAACATCTTTTGATGGATTTTTAGCTTGTTTGAAATTGATTTATTATGATACAAAACTTCTATACTGTATTGAATGTTTTGTGATATGTTTGACTGTAGATTTGTTATTTTTATAACATTAATGGTTTATGGAGAAAGTATTGACATTTCGTAAGCTATTTTTAATACGAATGTTTATGTTAGGTTATAACATTTTCATATGCTGAATGTGTTGGGATTAGTAAGTGATGGATGGAGCCCACTATATCTCCTCAATGCATCTATAGGTCTCATGAGACCAACTACTATCTTGTCACAAGACCTTGACAAAATCTTATTTGTAGTCTTGGAACAAGGCCTTGACTATGTGGTTATGAAGTCTCGCATTATGCATTCCATTATTATGAAAGTGGATTTTGATATTGCGTGTGCTTATTCCACTAGTTGAATATCCATGTGAATAATTAAATTCCATTATTTTATTTTATCTTTTCCATATTATGCTGAAGTTTAAGATTAAAAAGATTTTTTTTAGTCTTATACATTTCCTAAAATGTTAATGCTTATTTATGAAAGTTTATGTTATATTGTTATCATTACTGAGCATCAGAGATCATCCCTTTCTATGTGTTATTTTTCCTAGGATGTGAATAAGTATTTTATGGTTGACCTGTCGGGATAGGATTACGATATAAGTGTGTTAAAAAGGGGACAAAATACTGTTGATTTTTTTATTTCATGGGTTAATGTAAAACTTATGAATATATCTAGTACTTCCAAAGAGACTAAACTGATCGGGAATTCAGGACAAGATTCCTTATATGATGACAATGTTATGTAATAATGCATTGACTCTAGGTAACTGAGGTCAGGGCATTACATTTGGTATCAGTGGATTTTTAGCACAAATCTTGGAAGCTAGATTTTGAAAAACTCTGATTAGAGAACATTATCCTAAGAATGAATTTTAGAATTAGTATAGAAGAACTTCCACGATTTTTGGTATTGTAGGGATTTTTTGATTTTTCCATGAAATAAATCCTTTTCTGGATACAAGAAAGTAAATTTGGCTCTGTAATAAATGTTCCTAGGGGTAAAACCTGAAAACAACTCGTTGATCTAGACTTGAACGAGAACGAGTGCATAGAAATGGGTAATGTTGCACTTTTATTGATGACACTCCCATTGGATATGCATAGGATAATTCCAATTTTAGTTACAAACCATTATGATGGGTTTTTTAGTATATACATCTCAAAAAAACATGTTTATGATTATGGATTATATCCAGAAACTGTTCAATATATGTCTTGTGTTTTACATGTTTGGAATTATGTATTGCAATTCATAAACTAATCTTGTTTATTCCATTTTTTAGAAATGGTGCCTAATGGAATGAATGGAAACCATATAAAAGCATTTAATCCATATAGGGATTACCCTCATATTCAAGATAATTATAGTGGATCTGGTGATGCAACTGGTGCTGATCAACTTATCCCCATACTGGGACAACTCACTCAGGTTATGAATAATAACCTTACCCATATGGAGCACCCTGATCCACAATGTGGAAGATCAGTGTTAGACCGAATCATGAGGCAACAAATAACAACATTAAATGGGTGTAAAAATCAATTAGTAGGTATGAAACGGATAAATTCCTTAGAGAAAAAAAATTTCCTGCTTTGGGGAGTAGCGAAAGAGAAAAAGTTGTCTTGGTAGTTTATCGGATCATGAGAGATGCAGATCAATGGTGGTCATTAATCCAAACACAAAGGAAGATGAAGAAGTATCAAGTATGGAATAGAGATAGTTTAAAAATATTTTCATAGAAATATACATTCCTCATGACCATCGACTAGATATGGAAATGAAATTTCTGAGTCTAAGAAAAAAGGAGGATAAGAATGTCGCAAATTATAAAGATGACATTACAAGGTTAGCAAGGAAAGTTGGAGATTATATATGTAACCTAATAAGTAAGATTGATCATTTATTTGATTGGTTCAAACCATTTATCTATTGAGCATTAGTCTCAAAATCCTTCTCATCGTATGAAGATATTATCTCATATGTGATCAATACATAAAAAGAATTCTCTATGTCTTACGAAATTAAAGAAAATCTAGAGATAAAGATATTTTTTGAACAATTTGGAAACAGGAATAAGAGGATAAAAAAAGTTGAATACCCATCCTCTGTTAAATGTGGAAAGAAACACCCTGGTACTTTCCTGAAGGAAATGGGAGTCTGTTACAAGTGTGGTGAAAAAGGACACCAAGCTCATGATTGCAAGTGAAATAAAGAGGATATCAATGTTAAATTCTATAATTTTAGAGAAAAGGGGAATTATGAAAATGAATGTCCCAAAAACCAAGGTAACTTACCTTATAAAAGTACAAGGGAGAAAGGCCAAGCTTATAAAATCACTACTACTGAGGTTGAAGCTCCAAAAGACATGGTGGAAGGTAATTTAATAGCTTCCCCATGTTTATCCAAAGCTTTATTTGATTTAAGAACATCGAATTATTTCATATCTTCCTAGATTTCTATGAAAATTAGATATTTTGAATTTGATATAATAGGTTAATTTTCAGTGAAAACTCTTAAGGGAAGTATCATTGCAACAAGGTTTTGTGAATCAGTTCCCATTAGACCATATAAATGTTCTTTATCTGTTGATCACATCATCATACCCATGACTGAATTGGATATAATCCTTGGTATGTATTAGATTTTGGACCACGATGTGAAAATTTATTATATGAAAAAGGAGGTTACAATTCTCGATGATGATAAGGAGTACCTTATCTTTAGAGAAGAAACATCAACACCTAATTCTTATCAAGATCCACCCCAAGTAGCTCTACCAAATTCAATTATTGGGGAAGTAGAGAATGAAATAACAATGGGTGAGGAAATGAATGTTCGAGTAGAGGACATACATATTGTGAATGAATATGTTGTTGTGTTTCTAGAGGATTTACCTGGACATCCTCTAGAACAAGTAGTTGAGTTTTACATTGATTTAATTCCAAGTTCAAGGCCCATATCGAAGACCCCTTATTAAATGGCCACTGTGGAATTAGTGGATCAAAAGAAACAACTAGAGGAATTGCTTAATAAGGGATTCATTCACCCTAGTATTTCTCCATGGGGAGCCCCTATTAATTTAGTTAAGAAGAAATATGGATCTCTGAGGTTGTGCATTGGCTACAGGGAGATCAATGCTATAGCAATAAAGAACAAATATCCCCTTCCTCGCATTGATGATTAATTAGACCAAATTCATGGATCTGAATATTTTTCAAATATTGGACTTTGATCTAGATATCATCAGTTGTGTGTGAAGAAGGAAGAAATTCCAAAAACAACATTTCAAACTAGGTACAGGCATTAGGAGTTTACAGTAATGCCTTTGGATGGACTAATGTACCATCTGTCTTCATGGATATAATTAATAGATTTTTCAAGGAATATATTAATGAATTTGTAATGGTATTTATTTATTATATTTTGGTATACTCAAAAAATATACAAAGATCATAAAAATCAATTTCACATTATCCTAAATACACTTATAAGAAATGAATTATATGGTAAATTTAGCAAGTGTGAATTTTGGCTACAGGGGATTTTTTTTCTTGGCCATATTGTCTCTATGGATGGAATCTCTGTTGAACCTTCAAAGACCAAGGAAATCCACGAATGGATAGCACCGACAAGTATAACTGAGGTACGCAGTTTTATTGGTTTATCAGGTAATTATCGAAATTTCGTCAAGAATTTTTCCCGGTTGGATAACACATTAGCCATGCTTACATATAAAGGGGTTAAATTTGTTTGCAAAAAAGAGTGTAAAGAATGTTTTGAAGAACTGAAGAGAAGATTAGTCAATGGTCCAATCTTGACTCTACTATCAGGTAATGATGGGTTTTTTATTTATTGTGATGCTTCAAATAAAGGACATGGTTGTATCCTTATGTAAAATGATAGAGTTATTGATTATGCATCACGTTAGGTAAAAATTCATGAAAAAAACTATCCCACTCATGATATTGAGTTAGCAGATGTAATATTTTCTCTGAAAATATGGAGACACTATCTCAATGGTGAAAAATTTGGTATTCATACTGATCACAAGAGTTTGAATTTTCTTTTCTCAAAAAAAGTACTCAACATGAGGAAAAGGAGATGGCTTGAACTACTCAGGGATTATGATTTCACTATACACTACCACTTGAGGAAGGAAAATAAGGTGGCAGATGCTTTTAGAAGAAAGTATCTTGGAGTTCTGAACAAGATGAGAATTGAAAGGGATCATATTTTCATGAATCTAGTAATGATTGTTATGGGAATAATCATGGAATCTGAATCATCAATGATTTTTCAAATGGTTTCAAAACCATCTTTACTATAAAGGATAAAGTGTTCTCAAACTAATGATGAGGAGTTTTAAAATAAGGTTAAATCTGTGAATGATGGGAGAATGAGTGACATCATATATGAAGATAGAATTTTGAAATTTTGGAAGTTACTTTGTGTTACTGATATGCCTGATCAAAAAATGGAATGGTTGGATGATGCTCAAAGCTCCAATTTCTCTATACACCCTAGGAGCACTAAGATGTATAGAGATTTGAAGGAACATTTTTGGTGGTATAACATGAAGAGGGAGATTGTGGATTTTGTGTCAAGATGTATGGTTTGTCAAAAAGTGAAAGCTGGAAGGCAATAGCCTGGAGGAGTCTTGGAACCTCTTCCCATACCTGAGTGGAAATGGGATAACATTAAAATGGACATTGTCATGGGGCTACCAATGACTTCCAGAAGGAATGATGCAATATTGGTCATTGTTGATCGTCTTAATAATTCAGCACATTTTCTTTCTATAAGAGATGATTTACCACTTAAACGTATGGAAAGACTACATATTAATGAAGTTGTAAGACTTAATGTAGTACCCCTACCTATTGTTTCTAATCTTAATCCTTGTTTTAAATCAAGATTCTAGAAAAGTCTTCAGAAGGACCTGGATACTGAACATCGTTTGAGCACTGACTTCCACCCTAAAATCGATGGATAATCATAACAGACTATTCAAACCATAGAAGACATGTTGAGATCATTGTCACTTGAATTTAAAGGTACATGGGTCAAATATTTACCTCTGGTGGAATTTTATTATTACAATAGCTTCCAGTCAAGAATTCAGATTACACTATATGAAGCGTTATATGGAAAGTGATTACGCACACCAACATGTTGGGATGATGTTAGTGAAAGAAAACGCGTAGGCAAAAAACTTGTTGAGAAAACAATTGAAAATTTGAAGGTTATCAAAACCCACATCAAAGCAGCCCAAAGTAGGGAAAAGTGTTATGCCGATAACCGAAGATAGGATTTGGAATTTCAAGTAGGAGACCATGTTTTCTTGAAGGTATCTCCATGGAAGGGTGTTAAAAATTTCAGTAAGAAGGGTAAATTGAGTCCCAGGTACATCGGACATTTCGAAATTCTAGAACGAATTGGAGTTATAGCTTATCGTTTGAAAATGCCTCCAAGTCTCTCCCAAGTTCATTATGTGTTCTGCATATCACTGTTGATAAAATACATGTCTGAACCAGTGAATTTACTCACCCTTAATGAAATTTAACTGGTACCTGATCTATCCTATAGTGAAGAGCCTGCCAAAATTCATGATACCAGAGGACTAGTGTTGAGAAATCAGACAACTCGTCTGGAAAAAGTTCTATGGATAAATCATAGGATGGAAGAGGCAATGTGGGAACCCAAGGAACTTATGATGAAGAACCACTTGAATCTTTTTATGCACCAATATTCTAGAAATTTCGAGGATGAAATTATTTAAAGGATGAGATAATGTAACACCCCAAGCTTCCACGGTATGTTTTGCTTTTAATAATGCAATAGCATGCATTGTACACAACTTCGAGATTCTAACACACCGCCACCAATCAAACTAGCCATTATGAATATTAATACCCACTTTTTAAAATATTATCTTACAAAATGGACTTCATTTTGGGATTTAGAATATCAAAATAATTTTAGGGGTATTTTTTTGTATTTTTTCTGAAAATTTTCAATTTTTGATTAATAGTGAATAACACTACGTAATTGGTTAAAAATGACTTTTTATTTAAATAATTATTTATTTTACATAAATTTATTTTAGGTCAAAATAGATAAATAATACCTATATAAGTTCAATGTAATTCATTTGATTCATTTTATAATATTTATAGATATATAAAAAAAATTATTGTACTTTTTACCATCTTTTACCCACCTCCTAGGAGCATTTCCAAATTTTCATAAATTGTTTTTAATGATTTTGTGAGTTTAATATAAAAAATCAGATAGACACAGTTGACATCATAATGTAAAAGTTGGTTCAATATGATGAAAATAATTTTTGGTGAATATAAATTTTTTTCATTTTTTTTCCATAGTTCAAATTAAATAGGATAATTATGTGTCAAAATGATATTATAATTACCCTAAAACATGTCCTAATTCTCTTGGATACGTGTAATTAGTCTAAAAACAACATTAGGAATAAAATATAATCGTTTTTTGTCCACTATTATTAGATTAAGACATTTATTATTATTTAATTTAAGAAGAGTTAAAAGAGTTAAATTCATAGTTTAATAACAAAACCATTTTTTATATAGGGTTACACACAATATAAATTTGACTATAAATATTCATTATAAATACAAAACGATTTCCTACATAATGGTATTTTATTTATAATTTTTAAACATTAAATAATTTAATTTATGTTTGACACAAGGATGATGCAATAATTACATTATTAAAGGAAGAAGAAAATAATTAATTTTATAAATATCAAAATAAATGTAATTTGAGACTTTTGATGAATTGCACTAATTTTATAAGTTAATATGACATGTTTTGGTTGATGAAATAATTTTTTTTGAAGTAATCATGTTGCTATGATTTTCACAAAAATCAAATACTAAATAGTGTTAAAATTGACATAATTGAGATTTTAAAACCAATACTATATTAGTGATGAATATAATATTCCTAAAAATATAAGGTTCTTCCAAAGGACTTATATAAGGTTATATATATTAATAATTAACCACTTGAGGTTCAAATGGATGTTTATAGTAATTTTATTAACCATATAATATAAAAATTCAAAGAGGCATGGTAAATGACAAACTATTTAACTAAAAGTTAAATCAAAACGAAAAGGTTAATATGGTGACCTAAACCTTTATAAAACCTATCTTTTGAGAGGTTTTGGACATATAACCTCCTTATACTATAAATAAATCATTTTGGAGCTATTATAAATATAAAATTACTTTTTTATAAAATAATATTTCAATATTTTTCTAAAGTAACCCCCACCTCTCTTACAAAAGGGAACAACCCCTTATCTTAATTTCACACCTCCATGGCCTTTTGACTCAGCCAAAACCTTCCAAAATATCCTTCAAATATTCCTATATTCATCGTAGAGTCCTTTCATTGATCATGAATCCAACCTAAGGAGCCCTTTTGATCAAATCAAAAGGAAGAACCTGAAAAAAAAAGTAAAATATTTCCTCACCTCTTTCAAGTTCTTCTCTTCTTCCACTTCCTATTTCCTTGTTGTTTCCATTGTAAAATAATAAATCCAGTATATTATATATACTATGATGTTATTATAAAAATTTTACAATAATATTCATTAATATATCAATGATATGAATGACAAAGTCACCATACGTACATACATATGTCTTACCGTCTCCACTTCTTGGTATAGTTGGTTATTACAACACTTCATTATTTGGATGGGTATAATAATGAGTATTAATAATTTAAATAATAAATATAACATGTTAAGGATTTTTTATATATTATAAACCATCCAATTACTTTTTATATAACCATCAATATAATGATATTGTCACACGTGCGTACGTACAGATTATCGTCTCCACTAATGCGATGATATTCATTCCCCATCATAATCAATCAAGAATTAATTTCATTTTATGATTAAAAATAAATATGATGAACATAGTATAATTATTTATATGAATAAAATATATCCAATCCATAACAACCATGTCATACGTAACCAAACATATAAAAGAAAATGAATCTGTTAACACCAAAATCGATGATACTGCTGAAATATTATAAACAAATCAATATTAGAGGATCATATATAATATCATATTTTTTTATATAGTTATTGTATTATTTAATAACAATTTTTTAACTATTATATAGAATGTTAACATACCATCAACTAAGTTAAAGTACAAGGTAAGGGTTAATTTCACAATTTCTTTATTATCTGAGGTTGTTTTTACGTAAGTATCTTCTGGGACCTCTTTATCATCCACATCTGTGTTTTATTTAAAATGTAATTCAAAAAAAATTAAAATTAACTATAATATGTGTTAAAGTAGTTTATACCATTATTTGAACATATATGTTTTGAGAGGAATCTTTCCATCTTTTTCCAAACAAGGTACTTTTTGTCCTTTTTGACAAAATAGAGGTAAGAATGTTTTTTAACTTATACGACGGGTGTGGCTATTTTCTACTGTTATATCGTCATCGTAGCTTCCCATAAACTATTATAATAATAGTTTCAAAATAAATTTTTTCTTTTATAGTTATATGACTTTTAATAATTTCAAAATAGAAAGTGATATTTCTATAAAAAAAATTGATTTCATCTATGTTAACATCCTTTGATGGATTTTAAGCTTGTTTGAAGTTCATTTATTATGATACAAAACTTCCATATCGTATTGAAGTTTTTGTGATATTGTTGACTATGGATGTGTTATTTTTACACCATTCATGGTTTATAGATAATGTACTGACATTTCATATGCTAGTTTTAATACGAATGTTTATGTTAGGTTTAAATCTTTTCATATGAAGAATGCAGTGGACTTCATAAGTGACAGGTGGAGCCTGCTATAGCACCTCGATTCATCGGTAGGTCTTTTGATAAATATTAGTGTCATGGAACAAGGCATTGAAAAAATATTATTTGTTGTCATGGCACAAGGCCTGGACTATGTGGTTATGCAATCTAGAATTATGCATTCCATCGTTATGAAAGTGGATATTGATATTGCATGTGATTATTCGACTAGTACAATATCCATGTGAATAAGTAAATGACATTATTTTATATTATCTTTTCTATATTATGTTGAATTTTATGTTTAAAAGGCTTTTATTTTAGTCCTATAAATTTCTTTAAATTTTTACACATATTTATAAAAGTTTCAACTATATTGTTATCCTTACTGGGCATCTGAGTTCACCCCAATCTATGTTTTATTTTTCCTAGGATGTGAAGAAGTATTTTATGGTTGAACTACATGGATAGGCTAAGAATATAAGTGTATCAAAATGGGGACAAAATTTTGTTGATTTTTTTATTTCATGATGTAATTTAAAACATATGAATGTATCTAGTACTACTAAGGCTGCTAAACATATCGGACTTTTGAGAAAATATTCCTTGTATCATACCAATCTTATATAATAATGCATCGACTATGGGTAACTGGGGTCGGGCCATTACAAGTTTAGTGAACTTGTGTGATATATATGAAATAATTATTATTATATAATTATAATTTATATATATATACATATATATTATATAGATTATTCTAAATAATTATATACTAGATATATATGATATTAATAACATTTTCTACATTATGTAAATAATAAAATCATGATCTAAGCAAGAGGATCAACAATAACAAGTAAAAATATATATGGAAAATAAAGTGGGTATTACCTAAAACATAACATTAGTGTGGAGTTGCTAATAAACGGGTAATATAAAATCATAACCAGATAATATAGGGTATTATATATAATAATATGGTTTTATATTAGATTTATAATAGTCTTATACTTATTTTAAATGATTTTTTAACATGTACAAAGAAATTCAGTGATTATGGTAATTGAATTTCATCTCACTTTTTATTTTTTTTAGATACATGATTATTAACAACTCATTTTTTTGTGTGGTGTGTATACTACCCATGTATGAATTAAATGATTATTATACATTAATATATGTGTATTTTTTATACATTATTCGATATTTATTTCATAGATGTTATATTTAAAAATTTACCAAATAGGTAAAGTGATGTTGTCTCAATTTTCCTTCTTTGAGACGTATCCAATGTTATGCACATATATTTTTCTATACGGTTTATATACTACCATTAACATGTTATATCATGAATTTCCTTATTTTCCTGATATTTCAATATTCATTAAATGTTGTTCATTCAATGTTTTTATGATTAAAAGTTACCAAAGTGGTAATACGATATAGATACAATCTCATTGTTTGTAGATATTGTTTGGATTATACTACAATTGATAAAATCTTATGATCCATATCTCAAGGACTATCATGAGTTTTTATACTGCCTATATTTTCATGTTATATCCTAGTAATGGTACCATTTTTACACTTTTTTTAGTTATGATAATTAATAAAAAAATTATGAAACCCCGACTTTATTTCTCCTTTTGGTCAAAAATTTGTGTTCTTTCAAAACCATATTTTATGAAATGGTTTTAAAAATTATTTACAATTATCCTATTTTTTTAAAATATATTTTCACACATGTATTTCATTTTTAAATTTTTTTTAAAAAATGAATATTCTTTTCATTTTCCAACAAAAGAACTTTTCAAAAACATTTAAGGAGCAAGAGGAATGTTCAGAATGTACAGACTTACCCACCACCTTAACCATTATTTCCTTGATACTTCCTTTTAAATTTATGAGGTTATTTTTTAAAGAAAATTTTCTTCCATAATATTGTATAATTTTTTAATTTTGAAATTATTTGAAATGAAAAGGTGTTATCATAAAAAAATTATATTTAAAATGTGTTTTAAATGATTTTCAATGATTCTATTTTATGTTTAGAAAAGTATGATTTCAAAGAAAATTATTTCAATGATATAAATGATTATTTTATGAATTTTCAGTGTATTTTCAAAGAAAAGTGTTTTTAAAAAAAATTTAATATATCTTTATATGTTTCAAACATCTTTTAAAAGAAATGGTTTTCAAAATTATTTCAATATTTCTTTATATGTCTTCAAATGAAAATTAAAGAAATAGTTTTCAATATGTTTTCTATCCTTCTTTATAAGTTTTCATTTTTTTGAAGAAAGTTGTTTCGAAAACATTTTCAATATTTTTATATGATTTTCCAAATTTATTTCAATGAAAAAGGATTTCAAAAGGTTTTATCTTTTAAAAATCACTTTTCAAATGATGGTATTTTCCTCAAGATATAGTTTAAAAATATATTTCCAAATTATTTTCCATCTAAGATGACATCCATTGGTTATAATCATTCTTTTATGGGGTAATAATCCATATTTCCCCTTCATAATCATTATCTAAATGGTTTATTTTTTTTATTACATGATATTTTTATAACTTGCCTCTTTTTCACATGTTATATAGTTCTTAAACCTACATCTTTTCATGGGTTATGATTTTGATGAAATGGTTATGAAACTAGTATCTTTTCCTTATGTTAAGATATACTTAAATGTTTATGAAATCCATTTAATTTCATGAGTTATGATATGAATATTTATGACCATGTGTCCCTGTTATATATAATTACATTATGATATGGGTGAGACCTTTATCTCCCTAAAAATAATTTGATAAAGATTTATATATCTTGAGATAATTTTGGGAATGAAGTCCTTAGACTTTATCCACTATGGTAATATGGTGAAACCCAATCCATTATGGGTATTGGGGAAACCCAATACACTATGGGAAGATGTAGAAACACGACACACTATAGAAAGATTGGAAAAAATGATCCCTTATAAAGAAAAAAATATTACTAGTAATAGTGGTGTGTCCTGCATAGTAGATGTTGTCCCCATGAAGTGAACTGGTTAGTTTTTTGAAACGATCATTGACTTATAGGGAAAGATATTACATATTTATGTGTTATCTAAAAATTTTGCCTAATTTTTATGATAATCTCACATTTTCCATGTTTTTGACTATATTATGATTAATGAATTATGAACCACCTGTATTTATTTCATGCCTCTTGTTTCTGGAATTTATTAGGTAGGGTATGATCATTAAGTGTTATTCTCCTGTTATCACAACCTTATGTTCTTTTTATGCTTACTTATTTCCATTATTTTCCCTAACTCAGAATTTGATCTCACCACTTTCTAATTTTTCCATTACCCAAGTTATAAAGAATTTTTTTAAGTAGAATTACTTAGTGGGACCTTCTTTGTAGGAAAAATAAAGACCATTCACTGTGTTATAAATTTTTTTTTCAAAATTTATAAATGTACTAAAACAATATGGTCTTCAGGTGCCTTATTTGGTAATGTATTAAGTATTCTTTAAAAATTATGTAATGTATATGTATATAAATATTGGGTTGTTATTGTCAATTCCCTTTTGTTAGAACCTCCTGCACTTACATTTCCAAGATTCTTTAGGACTCTTGGCCAAGACACATTAGCCGCAACTATACTAACCTCTACATCACCAATACCTCTTTTGGGTCCATTTATCCCCACTATTCCACAAACCCTTGGCCACAATATTCATGTTACAAAGGTTATATCCATTCTCATAGATACTAACATTCATCATACTCATCCTAATACAACTCCTATTTTTGGAATAGGAAAGGACCCTTATACGCATATAGATATATAGGATTCAGATTCAAGTTATAGACTGATAAGTTCTAGGTAGAATTTTTGAAAATTTAATGAAAATATATCATTATTATTATCTTACTTTATTTTTATTATATATTACTTGTTTTCTATTAATAATAAAATTACTCTTTCATCCATTATGAATTATTTTTTATTATCTAAGTGTAGTAATATATTTCGCATAAACACAAATTAAATAAACTATTTCATATGAGATAAATATAGAAAATTATAATCTATAATCACAAAAAAAATCATTTATGCCAAAAAAAAGTGACATCAAAAAGGGCGGTCATATTGGATTAGTATATAATTTCATTATTTTAATAATAAAAATCACGTTTATGCGATTAATAATCTATTTTATATGTAAAGATAGTTCAATAATTTTAGGGAAAATTATGTGAATTTTTTATGTATGGGATCAACCACAGGACATATGTATTGATAGTAGGTGTGCTGAATCAACCGTGGGGAATATTTGAAAATGGAATGAATCAACTACAAGAAACACAGATCAACTAACCATTATAATCCAACTTACTATCATGGTCATGATTTTTAACAAAATCATGGAATGACTAATGACCGAAATGATCGATTTTAATTGACTCATCACATTTTTGGATCGACTTCCTGAGTAACCATAATACCATGAGGAGAAATAAAATATATCTTGTTCAATACTCTCAGATAAAGAATTTATATTATCAAATGTAAGTATAGACTGATTGATCATATAAACAAATGATCTACTATATGAAAAAATTATAAACTATATGTACAAGTGATCATATGTAAAACCAATCAAATAACCCACATAAAATTAAAGAAACCATTCATAATTAACATGAACTATTTAAATTTAGAATTTATAAATTTATGTATTCTATTATTATTATTTCGATAAATTATTTTTATATAGAATTAAATTCCAGTTAGAATCCTTTCTTGAGTGTGTAATTCCTACCAAAGTATAGGCATACTCCATGATGATTTTTTCAAATACTATTTACATGGAGTGGTTTTTTTTAAACATATAACCAATGATAGAAAATTATTTGAAATAAAATAATTTATATTTAGATATTTTCATGGCTCAATGACTGAATTTTTTTATCTATGAAAAATAAAAACTAGTACGTTTTTTTGAACATCTGTGACTTGGTTATTTCCAAATATTAAACAACATATCATAGACTTTCTGAAAGGATTCAAGAATAAATTCTAAATAAAAAGAAGTTAATAAAAATATAGTAAATTCTATAGAAAAATATTACAACACACTCTACAACTCTGAATTCTTTCCTTTCTCTCAACCTTTTTTTATACCTTTGATCCTTGTGTATTTTTGTTTAAAATCTGATCCATATTATAAATCATTTTATATTATAAATAATTTTTGGGCATCTTGTGATTTAAAAATTAAGTGGAATATGTCTTAGCTCAAGGCTAATCGTTTTTTTATTTATGTTGTGTTTTCTTAACTATTGTTTACTTAATTTAAAAAAAAATATCTTCATTTTATAAACTATATAATTAATTAATACATTGATATCTAATATTAATCTGCTTTAAATATGAAATGATTATAACATTAAATCTAATTCTAAAGATAAATTTCATTAAAACCTATATTAATAGGGATTTTATCAAAATTCCAATTATTTTTTTGAAATTTAAAAATTTATATTTATGCTGTCTTAATTAACATGGATATATTATATATATTGGTGGAATTTAGTTTTCAAATATTTTTAAATATAAATATTAATTTGAAACTAAATTCAACTCTCAATTTAGTTTTCCAATGGGACCAAAAGGCATGAAATACAAAATGAACCAACCTTATATGATGTGTGTTCCATTGGTTTCTCTACAACTGATGCATCAGTATACCGAGTCAATAAGTATGTATTCAGAGTCGTAGTGTATGGATACGTCAACAGTCACACCAACACTGAGTTCCCTATCTTAAGATTCAAACTAAAAACACCCTGAAATTTCTCCCCAATATCCCAAACCAATCCTCTCAACATATACAACTCCAAATACTAGTGGGAAGTATAGACAACCTTTAATAACATTATTTCACAACCCCATCCCCCAGGACCCCAAGGTGACAATGACACCCCAAAACCCCCTCCAAAAAAATAAGGGTTGGTGAATAGTATCGACAAGGAATATCACTGAAATGGGATTCATATGACTAATTTCATCCGGTATAAATGCACAACCATATCAATGCAATAACATAGAGATATAAATAAATATTGAAACACCTAGAGTGAAAACCATGTATAAATCATTTGAAAACCCGTGTCTTTATGAGACCTTCATTCATAATTATTTACATAAGAATACATATAATAAAACCCATAATATCAATAACTACAAAATATTTGGTTAATTAGTACATTAAGTAATAACAAAAAATATGGTTTCATCAGTATTATTCAAATTTTCATTAACATGATCCCAATTTCTCATCATACTAAAATTTTCAAGGTATAACCTTAGGAAATATTTTAGAAAGGGTGTGTTATAAACCCTAGTAAAGAAATAGAAGAATAATAATATAAAGGAAGTGTTTATGTTAAACAATTGGAATTTAAATGGGACATAAAAAGGGTAATAATCATAAACATAAACTAATAGTTATGATATAGCAAGATAACATAACCTCTACATGGGAATGTGGAAACAAATTTAAACATGACATCATAAAAATAGGTTAATGATAACTACCAATACATCACAACATGTAAGAAACATAACATAATGGATTAGTTTCACTCCATAATCAAATAAATGATGAATTTTGAGATTAAAACAATACAAAATTCACAATATCACTCTAATTCTAGGTTCCCCCATTGCTTTAATATCATGTATATGTATATGTGTGCCACATAGATCACAAAACATAAGGATATATTTTATCAATATAAAACGAAAAATCAAGGATTTTGGTTCACATGCAAACAATTTATCATTAAATGATGCATAGGTACATCTAGGTGAATACCCATGAGTGGAAATGGGGTGGATATTCATGACATAATTATTTGGCATAAAAATCGCAGTGAAATTTCGGCAGCATAATGGAAGTACTTAAATATTCATAAAATGTTTTAATTTTAGTAAAATAGGTATCCCATCATTTTTATTTTAAAATTACAGTAAGATAGATGGTTAAAAACATATCCCAACATTATTAATGAGAAATAAAAATGCATAAAATAGATAGGTTGTTTGAATAAAGTGGATAAAGAGAGGATATCTAACTAAATGTCGACCTAGTAACGTCTTAGGTAAATTCTATATTGAGATGGGATGTATAGTATATAATTATTAGTACCTATTTTTAATAGTATATGTGTATATATATATTAATTATAATATAACAAATTGAAATTCAAAATGATAAATACAAATAAGGCATTATAATTGAAATAAAGAGATCCCTTACTTAATTTCATCATATTAATTGCTTAGGTAAATTATATCATGATACGTGTAAATGATATATTATTTTAAGGAAACTAATTGAATAATAGATGGATCTTTATAAAGTCATGGAAGAAAACTTATTAGTTTTAAAACGACTAATTACAAAGAAGGTTCTTGAATGGAAAATAAGAGACCGAAATCCATTACCTTGAGAGGGTGATTCAAATATCTTGGGAGTTTCATGAGAGATTGAGGAAACCTTGGGAGAACTTTATAGATAGTATTTAATAGTAATTACATTATCCAAGTATTTTTAGTAAGGCTTAATTGGAGATTGTGTGGATTAATATTGGAAAAGAGTGGGGAGTTCATTATTATTTCCCAAACAGAGGTTTTGGACTCTATATTATAAAATAGTAGAAACCATAGACATTAAGATTATTTATTAAAATTTTTTCTTCAAAATATGAGTGGTTTAATTTTTTTTAACAATAATAGGGATTAAATTATTAAATTATTACACTAGGTGATGTGGGAGTGAGTCATGTTCATACAGAAATAATTTAAAACCATAAAATATTATATAGGTTTTGGATGATTTATAAGGTCTTTATAAAATAAATGATATAACCTCAAACAATTTAAAGGGAAACATATATAAGGTATTTCATACCATTTATATCAATTATTAAATCACTTTTGAGTCATTATTATGTCGTAATACACACTATATTTTTATACTGTATTTAATTTTTACACAAAAATTGCACTATCTAATAAAATTATGAAAAATTCAGTATTGTATAATTCCCATGAACAGATTACCAAAATAATATTTATATTAACAAAATTAATCTCTATATTTTTTTATTTTATCTTTCTAAAAAATATTTTACATTTATTTAAAAATTAGGGGTTCTTTTAAAATAACAGTTTTCAAAACCATATTAAAATGATTTTTGACTTCCTAAAATTATATTATTATCAATAACCAATAAATATTTTTAAATTGTAATAATTTATTAAAATTTTACTTAATTAAAAAATTAATTAATTAATAAAACCCAATATTTTATTTAAAATGTAAAATTATACAATAATACAATTCAGGTTTTACTTTATCAAAATGATAATAATTTATTATAACAAAACAATAAGATGTAAATATAAAAATTATTATGTTGAAAATAAAATAAACATATTATTATTATTATTATTGTTTTACTGATATATAAACCTTTATTAAACTAGAAAACTCATTAATTGAAAGGTGTTTAATAGTGAGATTTTCATGGGGTGGTTCGGCGTACGTGGTTTTGGTTGTGACAACAATGTGCATGAACCTCTCCCATAAACAGTTTCTTTCATGATTTTTTTATCGGATCTCATTTTAAGATTGGTCAAAGTAAAATCCTAGTTTTATTATCTCCCATGTGTTTTTTGATAAATATGCTTCAATGTGTATGCTCCTGTTGGTACAGGTCATGGTTCTTTTGACTATTTTAATTATATTTATCATGACCCTATATTTATAATAAAAATATAATCACTATTAAATGTATATATTATAAATAGTTATGATTCATAATTTCCATTTAAATATGATGTGATATAACAAAACTAGTTAATGTAATTTGTTATCTATAACCATAATAGGTCATTTAATTAAATAAAAATGGGATTTAATTTCTAAAAGTTATTATCATTCTAATCTTCCCCCCATTAGAAATTTTTACCTTAAAATTGTCAATTGATACACTAAAATAGATGATGGTAATTATATTTTATCACCATCCTAGGTTACCATGTCACTATTTCAACTTTTTTCTCTATATCAATTAGACCACGTGCATTGTATTTTTTTCATTGAACATTGCCTTTATAATATAAGAACATCACTGGATGCTATTAATATGAACGATCATTCTCCAATGGTTCCACCTGTTGATTCAAAACATAATAGGGTTCTGGTATATACTTCATCAATAATGATACATAAAAATATTCATGTACTTGAGATGGGTTATTTTGGGGTTCTAGTTGATAGTCCACTTATATGATGTTGGTAAGGATCCCAAATAGACCAATGTATCTTGGAATTAAATTTCCCAACATCCCAAATGTCATGGATTTATTCTATAAATATAAGTAGAGGAAAACATTTTCTACCACAAAAAATCCATTTATTATTGATGAATTTTCTAAAATCACTTCTATAGACTCTGAGTAACTATGATGTGATACTAAACGGTATTGACCTTTTCCAAAAATTCCTTTACCATCTGAAAAACCACAAGTTTTCGTTCACCAACGTCATCCCATCATGTAGGTGTTAGTTGTCTCTTACCAAAACGGGAATCATAGGGATACAGTTGAATTCTTGATTGGAAAGTATTTTTTATGAGGACTTGACCAAAGGAAGAAAATAATCTCACCCTCCTTTGAATTCCATCAAACATTCTCTCAACATTTCCTCAAGTGTATATATCTTCTAGTGAATTTGGGAATCAGTATAAGGGTGATGAGACATGATGAATTTTAAATTTGTAATTACAGAATGTTGGATACTCTTTCGGAACATATAGTTAAATAATTGGTCTTGATTAGGTACAATCGATAATGGAATTCCATGTAACCTCACCACTTCTCTAATTTATATCCTTCAAATTTTATTTTGTGAGAAGTCCAATCAGATTAAAATGAAGTGATAAGTATTTTAAATATGATCCACTACTGCCCATATATAATTATTTCCACTTGATGTCTTTGGAAGACTAATGAAACAGTCCACGGTTAGGATTTACAATATCCTTATAGGTATGGGTAATTGTTATATCATCCCCCTTGATTGTTTTTATTTCAACCTTAACTTTTTAACATAAAAAAACATTTATATATATTATTTAATGTACGTATTAATATTTTCCCGATAATAGTTTTCAAAAATAAATCCTTAAATATTTGTGATCCCATGACATATCGAGCATTTTGTTCTCTGTGCATCATCCAACAGCTCATTCTTTAACTCAAAATTTGATGGTACACATAGTTGTGTCGAAAATCTTATAACTCCTTTATTAATTTTGAACTATTATGATTTTACTTTTCTTATATCTTTATCCTTCTTCTAAATTTATACACTATCTATTTTAGAATATTTTATCTTCTCTAAAAGGGATGGCTGAGAAATCTTTTGTGAAGTCAGTGATGATGTTTCTTAGATTTATGATTCCCATGTTCATTCCTTTCATGTATAAGAATATCATGTCAGTCTCAATTCTCATATATGATAAAATATTCAGATCCTTTATAATTAGATAATCAATCACTTTATTATATTTTCTATTATGTTAGTGAATTGATCAGTCATAGTCATTAATCTTCTTTAACCATCTTGACTATCACATATTCAACTCTTTCTATGTGAATATAGACTTGAGGATCTCATGATATGTATATATTTCTCACTTATTCCTAAATATATAATTACACTAGATTATCAACATGAATATTATTGTATTAAAATCTACATCATTTGTTGGGTTGTTTTGTTCATGAAATCTCAATTTAATTTAAGAATAAGTTATCACTTTTTCATTCCACATTAGTACAAAACCTAATCACATATTTGATTCATCTCCATATTCTAAAAAAAAATTCCCCACATGTGGTTAGAAGAAGTACATGTGAAATAACAAGCCTCTTTCTCAACTCCTTGAATCTCTATTAACTTTCATTATTCCATAAAAAATTGGAACCCTTCCAAGTTATCTTGGATATAGGTATTCATAATAGGGAAAAATTTATTACAAATCATCAATAATACCGATATAGTCTAAGGAAACTACGTATATCTATCATATATGTGGGCCTCATCGATCCATTAATTATTTCTATCATTGAAGGGTCTATAGATATCCATTTATTATAATAATGATCCAAAATAATGAGAATTATTTCAACCATGATTCTTATCTGATGTTCTTTTCATCAAGATTATTCTTTTATAAGGTATTTATCATGGTTCTTAGATAATATTCATACTCCTAATTAATTTTAAAGTATGAAAAATATATTCTATAAATACAAAAAGAAATGATGTAAAATATAATGAATCTATTAATTATGTATATGATGTTTTTAGGATCATTATTGAGTCTAAAATGAATTATTATAAACTCATAGTTCTTCTACCATGTACATAAATGTATCTTGGGGGCTTCCTCATTCATCACATTTACATGATAATAATAATAAAGAAGATAAAACGTGGAGATGTGTTGGGATCTACATAGATAATCAAAAAAATCATCAATTTGTGGAAGATGATACTTTTTTCATTATTTTGATCTTGTTGATCAAATGATAATAAACACAAAGGTTCATTGACAAATCCTTATTAATAATGAAGAGGACTGGTGTACTGTAGTTGAAAAACATGGGTATATGAACTATTTATCTTGATTCTCATGTAGTTTCTTCTCCATATCCTCAATTTTTCCAAAATCCCCTCTATAAAGTGTCAGGTATATTGGCAAAGCCCCAGGTATAATATTTATTAAAAATTCAATTTATCAACTAGTGGAAGGTTCAAAAATAATTTAGGAAAAACATTAGTATATTCCCTCACAATGGGAATGTCTTAAAAGATGATATCTCTATAAGAATCAATCATTTGAGCAAGATAAACATCATCATAGGGAAATAATATCCATTCATGAGATGTTGGTGAAAAAAATAGATTCTTCCTCCTCATCACACATGTACATAGTAGGAGGACATTTTTTAATATAGAGATTAATTTCCTTCTCAAGTAAATTTATTTTTTATATAGGTAAGGAAAAACCATTCATTACCCAAAATTTCATCAAACTCTACTAAAGGGTGTATCAGAAATATATTTTTAAATTTAATCCCAAAAAAATTTGATAGTGGGGGAGTTATATAACTGGAACTCAATAATTTTCTTAATTTAATTTTTCACCAATAGCTCTTCTTCTATAAAATGTTGTGGTGTCTGAATATCCAGACTAATTTTTTCTTGATTTGAAGGATGTTTTAGAACCATAATAAAAAATTATGCTCTCTGTACTTGAATGATTAAAAATAATTCATTTCACAACTTCATTATTGGACCCACCTTAGTGGTTTTGAGGGCATAATCTCACCCTTTCTTCCATGGGGGGTTGTTGGTATTGATTATCTCTAACCACCCATATATTAGTGCATTGGTTTAAAAAGTTCCCTTGTTCTATAAAGTTGAAAAACTAAATTATGTGTTGAAGTTTTACTGGATCATTCCACTCCTCTATCACATTAGTGGGTTTCTCCTATTAATAATTTCTAGTCAGGTTCCATTCATTCATACCCCTAAAGCATTTCTTCTATCCCTTTAGAAAAATTTTGGGGTACTTCTTTCCACACATTTTATGTGTGGCGTGTTGAATTTTCCTACCACCATTATGTTTCCCCATCACATATCAATAATTAAACTCCACTTTCCTCTAATTATCCCCATGAGACACATTATATTTGATCATCTTCATTTCATCTTTTATAACGCTTCATACAATTCCTTCATAGCTATCAATGTTTTTGGATCGGTAGGGAATTTCATATATATGGTTTTATCCCACTAAATAAGTGGTCATATTTTCATTCAGTGGTAATGAAAAATCCAGAGGCATATCATGTATTTATTTTGAAGTTCTTTATATACTAACTAATGGATTCATCATCCATTTTATCTGTTTATGGAAATTTCATTCCATTTTAAGTAACAGTGTGTGAGGAAACTATTTTTTTGGAAAAAATTATATATAATTCATTCCAATACATTGCTACAATTTCATCATTAAGATTTATATTATTAATCATTTTCTACCACTAATCACTTTATCCATCCATATGAAAAACATAGAGAATAACCATCTCGTTCTCCAAACATGGAGGGATTAATAATATCTTTTCAACAAAGTTGATTCAGTGTTCTATGATTAATGGATTGTATTATCCATTGAAATTAAAATGGATTTGTCACATAAAGGTATCAATTGCAGATTAATATTTCTCTAGGGGTTTTTAGTTCCTCCTTATTCATCTTTTTATTAAGAACCTGATTTAATTGAGAGAGTATCATCATAAATATTGTGATTCTTTCTCACATAAGGATGGAAATATCATTTGGGAATTTATCACATATCCCTTCACATTGGTTGTTTACTGGGTTCCTCTAATTACTAGAATTTGGCTAGATTAATTGGAATATTTTGGAGGAGTATTTTCAAACTATAAAACACAAAAAATGGAATTCAATAACATAAAAGGGTTAACTTATAAATAACATGTATTTCGTTAAATTTTATTTATTTATATGCTTCAATATATGTTATCCATGATCTATTTCCTAACATAAACTCATATGAACTTTTCCCTCAATAATGGCTGGTTAAGACCAAGTGAATTTACTAAAGCATGTCCCTTGAGAATTTCAACCTAGGAGTGAGTCAAGGTCCTTTTCCATGCCATAGTTCCCAATAAATTCTCTCTCAATGTTGTGTTTTCAAGGTTACTACACCTAGGTACATATGTGTTAGATCCACATCCACCTTTAGTCTCTATAAAAGTATGTATTTTCATAGAAACCACATACTCTATACTTTTAAAAAAATATGGATGTTTCCCTATGTTTACTCTTATTCCTAAGGATTTTTTCTAGAATTTTATAATCGTAATAACAAAAATAACTAATCTTTCCTCACATACCAAATATTAAATATCTTTTATTTATTCTAAATTAATTAATCATTTATTACATAATAATACACATAATACAATTTAGAAGATAAAGATGTACAATGGCATAGCGTAATTAGGTATATTATATAACTATAGTAAATCGATGGGGTACATTAGAATTATTGATAACATCCTTAATATGTGCATAATTTTCTATCATTCTTAATACTATATGGGTTGACGTTGGGACATTCATAAGAAAGGGGAGAACTATATAGACTAGTAAAGGAATAAACAAATAATAAGATGAAGGAAGTATTATATGTTGAAAAATATTCATTTCAATGGGACATAAAATGGTTGATAATCACAAACATGATCAAAGAGTCATTATATTGCTCGATAACATAAAGCATACATGTGAAAGTGGAAATAAATTTAAACCTCACATCCTAAACAAAGGTAAAGTATAATTACGAAGATGTCATAAAATGGTGTAAAATATTCCAAAATTGAGTAGGTTAACTCCCAAATCCTATACATGATGTCTTATGAGACTAAAACATCAACCAATTCATTGAAGCACTATATAATTTTAGGTGCCCCCATTTTTTTGTACTGTGTACATGGATAAGTGTGCAACATATATCATTTAGTATAAGGATGTATTTCATCAATTTTAACCCCATTATCAAGGATAGTGGTTTATATACATGGAATTCACAATATATTAAGGATAGTTACATCAATGTGAATACTCTGGAGTGAAAAAAGGGGTGTATATTCGTGATACAATTTTTTTTCAGGAAAAATCTTTGTGAAATTTAGGTACCATGATAGAAGTACATAAAGACTCCTAAAATGGTTTAATGGGTGTAAAATTGGTATATAACAATTTTTAAACCAAAAGTACAGTAATAAGGATGTGGAAAAATATCCCAATATTAGGTATTTGACTTAAAAAGGTATAAAATAGAGGGTATTGGCAAACAAAGAGGATAAGGTGTGTATCCCTTACTAAATTTTGGCATTGTAACGTCTTAGATTAATGATATAATGAGAGAAAAAAATGATATGTCATTATTAAGAAATAAATTTGACATTTGAGGTATTTTTATTAATTCATCATAATATAAAAATTGACATTCAAAATTCTAAACAAAAATAATATTCCTGAATTAAAAAGCAAAAATTCAAGTCCCTTAAAAAATATTGACATTGTGATGGCACGGGTAAACTCTATAATGTTAGGGGATACATGATCTTGCATTGGTATAAAATAAATTTTCATTTACATGTTTCCTTATAGAATCAAGGATACAAAACAAATTCAGATTCAAAATGTAACACCCCCTTATTTCATAGTATGTTATTTTTCTTTAATCGAATTCAATAGATTGCACTACCCACAACACCAAGTTCGAGTGCACCATGACTTACCAAACTAGCCATTAAAAAACATTTATGAGTAGTATTAACTGAATTTTTAATTTTATATGCTCCATATAATTTTAACAACCATATTATGTGTTTCTTAAGAATAATATAATAATCTATTCAATTTTTCAGATAAAAGTATTATTTCTCAAAAAATACAATTTTACCGACTTTTAGTGGCGAACCCATTTTAAATCCAATATATGAAATTTTTATATATTCAATTTGAAAATATAATCTTCTTATTCATAAATTAAAATTAAAAATTTAGTTTGGATAAATTTTCAGTGCTTTTTTGATAACTTTCATATTCTGATGAATAATGAAAATACAAAATTTTAATTGTAAACAGCTTTTTTAATAAAAATAATTTATAGCGTTAAATTATACATTTGATTTATTTTTGAGTATAATTAGATTATATTTTTATCATTTAACTCAATTTTGGTCATTGGAAATAATTTTACAGTTAAATTGGATATAAACACATATCAATCTTTTGATAGTTTTTACTTCTCAAAAATCTGCTTCTTGGTATTGACCACCAGGATATTTTTTTAAATTAATTATTACAACTTCTATGTTATGAATTTCTTAAAAAAGAAATAAATTTTTTAATTTTGAATATGAAAATTATGTTTTTGTGAATTATTTATATTTTTCAAAAAATATTCATTTTTTAAGGAATAGTGAAAACACTCTGTTATTGTTCAAAGCTGACTTTTTATTTAAATAATTTTTTAAATTTAAATTTATTCTAAATTCAAAATATATACATAATACCTATATTATTCAAATTTAATTCATTTAAGTAATTCTATAATAAGATTAGATATTTAAAAGTTTATTGAACTTTTTTCCATCTTTTACTCACCTTCTAAGCACATTTGTATACTTGCATAAAACAAAATTTTACTACTACGATAAATTGAATTTCAAAAATCATAAAGACATGGTAGAAAATAGTAATTAAAATTTTTCTCAATAGAATGAAAATAATATTTTGTGAATAGTATCTTTTGAATTTTATTTACCACGGTTAAAAGTAAATTCTGTAATTAAAGGTAAACATGATATTATAATTACCCTAACACATGCCCTAATTCTATTGGATAAGTGTATTTTAACCAAAATAAACCTGAGGAATAAAATTTTATCCTTTTGTTCCACTTGGATTAGATTAGGACGTTTATTATTATTTTATTTAAATAATATTTAAGAGTTTCAAATTGAAAGTTTGATAACTAAAAAATTAATATTGGGTTATAAATAAGATAAATTCAACTATAAATATTCATTATAAATATAAAATGCTTTCTAATATCATGGAATTTTATTTATAATTTCTTTAACTTAAACATTAAAATTTATTTATGACACAATGATAATACAATAATTACCTTATTATTGAATGATTAAAATAATTGATATTATAAATATCAAAATAAATGTAAATTCAGACATTGGATGCCTTCTGAGAATTGTATAGGTCAATATGACATGTTAGGGTTTATTAAATGTATTTATTTCAAACTAATCAAGTATTTTATACGTTCACAAAACCAAATACTAAATACTCTCAAAATTGTCATAAATGGTTATTTAAAACAAATACCATATTATTAAATGATATATTATTCCTAAAAATATAATTTTCGGAAAAAGGTATTATATAATGATATATATTTCATTAATTAACCACTTTAGGTTCTCTTGGAATTTTATAGTATATTTATTTACTATGTAATATAAAAATATGAGAGAACATGGTAAATGTTAAACTATTTAACTAAGATTTAAATATTAAAGATAAAGTTAATATGGTGACCTAAACTTGTCTAACACCAATTAGATGATATTATTTTCACCCATCTGCACCTTAACCTGTAAATAAACCTCTTTGTATCCATTATTAACCAAAAATATTTTTATTATAAAAAATATTTCAAATTATTTCTAAAGTGACCCTCACCTCTCTTGTAAAAGGACACCTCCCCTTCTCTCAAAATCACACCCCCAAAGCCATTTGTCTCATCCAAACCCTTATCAAATATACTCAAAACTACCCTAACTTGAACCTAGAGTCATTAATATGATCATAAATCCATCCTAAGGAGTCCTTTGGATCAAATAAAAAGGAAGCACTCGGAAAAGAGGTAATAATTGTATCACCACTTTCAAAGTCCATTTCTTCTTCCACATCCTCATTCATTGTTATTTCCATAAAAAAATAATAACTTCAGTAACAACTACATAATATGATGTTATTATAAATATGGTAAAATAATATTCATTATTCTATCCATCCTATGAATGATGAAGTCACCATACGTGTGTACATATATCATATTGTCTCCAAGTTGTAGTGTAGTTGGTTATTCAACAGTTAATTATTTGGATGGGTATAATAATTATTATAACTGATGTGAATAATAAATATATCTTTTTAATTATTCACTATATAAAATATACCATCAAATTACATAAAATTTCACCACTAATTGAATGATATTGTCCATCGTGTATACGTATACCTTACTGTCTCCACGGCGTTGTGAGATTTTGTTCCTTATCGTAACCATTAAAAAATAATAGTAATTTTATGATTAAAAACATTTCATAACATAATATCATTCTATATATGAATCAAATACATCATATCCATAAAAAACATGACTTACATAACAAAATATATAAATGAAAACGAATCAGCGAGCATCCAAAACAATGATACTTATGCAATATCATTAACAAATCAATATTAGAAGGTCATATATGATATCAAATTTATGTATTTGGTTATTTTATAATTTAATAACCATTATTTCACCATTATAAATTGGTTAAAATACCCTTTACTAATGAAAATTACAAGGTAAGGGGTTTTCATCTCCGTTCTTATTCGAGTGAGATTTAGGCTATATTGCCACTATTTCCTTTTATTTAGTGTATGAATTGCCGATGGTTTTATTCTTGGTGTAATATAATTTTATTTAGGGGTATTTAAATCTTCATTTTATTATCCTTTATTCATGGGTGGTATGTTTCTTATGATACCAAATTGGTAGGGGAATTTCTAATTTCGATTTCCACTCATTGGGTTTTACCCAAACATCATTGCTTATTTTACTCCAAAATTATATGTGAAATAACTATTTGTTTATTTATGTAATAATTTAAATTCCAATTATTGTTTATATACTTTTGTTAAACATAATAAATCTATTGATAAATTCTAAAGTCATCGATATGAACTTGATAGGAATAATATAAACTCAATGTCCATTCATTGAGTTGAACATCCAAGTCATTGGTGTTGTTTTTCAATAATATGTTTGAATGTCCCTGGATTGATTTACACAAAATATCCAATCATATTGAGTGTATTTAAATTTTTCACACATAATTATGTCTTCGATTTATCCTTAACCTAAGTATACGATCTTTATAAGGGATTTCATCTCAATTAACATTCCATTGAGGCTTATTTGTTGTTATGCACCAATCCACTTTTATATGGTCTACATACTATACTTTGACATAGTATGTCATGAATAAATTTATTCTCATGATATTATAATGTTTTTATTACGTAAATTATTTTTATTCAAGCATCTAATTTGTTTAGGAACTCAAACTAAAATATTATTTTAAATGTTTTAAAGATTTATTCATCAAAATATTTCTCAAAAATGTCCAGGTTTTAAAAATGGTGTAAAGGATTTATTTATTTGGACATTTATATTTTAAAATTTAATTAACTTTTAATAGTTTCAAAGTGGAATGGGACACTTTGTTTGAAAAATATATATTTAATAGCTTATTGATAAATAGTGATATGTTTAAATATTTTCACAAAAAAGGGTTATTTCTCTCAAATAGTTTTACTAGTTATTTTCATCTATGTCAATATCCTTCATTATTCTTGATTGATGTTGATTTATTATAATACAATCTCTTATATTGTTTTTAATGAGTTATTTTTGACTTTATATATGATGTTTTTATACTATTCATGGTTTGTGGTTAAAATATTGAAATTTCCTATGCTAATTTTAATATGAATGTTTATATTATGTTTCAACCATTCCATATGAGGAAAACATTGGACTTAGTATGTGACTGGTGGAACCCTATATAGCTCCTCGATGCATCGGTTGGTATCATTTGCAAACTAGTGTCTTGGCACAAGGCCTTGACAAAATCTTATTTTTATTCTTGGCACAAGGCCTCGACAAAGTATTTATGATGTCTGGAAATATGCATTCCATCATTATGAAATTAGCTATTGATATTACATGTTACTATTTTACTAGTAGAATATCCAATTGAATAATTAAATGGAATTATTTGATTTATTTTTTCCATATTATATTGAAGTTTATGTTTAAAAGGCTTGTGTTTTAGTCTTATACATTTCCTTAATTGTTTATTCTTATTTATGATAGTTTCCACCATATTTTTATCCCTAATAAGCATCTGAGCTCACCCCTTTCTCATGTATTCTTTTTCCCAGGATTTAAAGAAGAACATTATGATTAACCTGATGGAATGGTCCAAAGGATAAGAGTGTGTTCAAAGGGGACACGATTTTGTTTTTCTTTATTTCATGATGTAATGTAAAAATTATGTATGTATCATGTACTTTCAAGGTTACTAAACTAATCAGTATTTTGATACTTTATCTCTTGATATCATTTTAATGTTATGTAATAATGCTCCGACTTTGGATAGCTAGGGTCGGGGCATTATAACTGGTATCATAGGAAGTTTAGTATGGACCTTGGAATCTATATTTAGAAAAAAAATATGATTAGAAAACACTACTCTAAGATAGACATTGAGAATTAATATAGAATAATATCCAAAAAATTTGTTAATATAAATATTATGTGGGTTTTCCAAGAAAAACATCCCTTTGTGGATATAAGCAGGTAGAGACATCTTTGACACAAGTGTACCTAATAGTAAAGCCCGAATGCACTACATTGTGCTAGAATCAAACAGTAATTGGTGCACGACAACGGGCATTATTGCACAATTGGTTACGATACTCCTAGGGGATATGCTTAGGATAATTCGTGTTTTCATTTCAAACCGATTTGCTGGATTTTAATATAAGATGAGAAAATATGACCTTGGTTAATCTTAAAGTGTTTTAGATTGAAAATAAGGTTTCAAGATATTATTTAAGTGATTTTATGACTATTTTTACTCACACAATGGTTTCTAGTTTTAGTCAATAGTTGGATTCCAAGGAAGTCATAGAAACATTGAACATGACGTACAAGATGGGAACGATGGTGGAAATGAGAAACTAAATTGATTGTTGATAGGCGTAAAATATATTTTGTTCTTGATGGAGTGGGATTCCAAAAATATGATCAACAATATATACATTAACCATCTCCCAAATTCAACAAAGAATAGAAAGGAGGATAATGATTAGAGGTCTAGTAGTGGAGACTGTGGAGAAAAGAAATCTCAATTTCCATAATTCAAGAAATGTAGAAGTAGACACCCATGAAAGTGTCTCAATGGAAAATTTAAATTCTTTATGTGTGGTAAATAAGGACATAAAGTAAATAATTACATAGGAAAATGAATAAAACTATTTAAGAGAATAAAAAATGATCTTAAGAATCCATTTAATGTCATTTTTTGTAACTGTATGGGACCTGGGCATTACCCGAGTCTGATACCTATTCTATAAGATAACCACTAGGTCAAGGAGGAACCTATATATAAAATATATGAAGAAATGTTTAAATGTATTAATTCTCCTTATTGATAGGATTATATTGAATTAATTTTCTCTTGTATATGTAACCCTATTGTTTGTTATGTGAAGATATTATCTGTGGATGATTTATCTTTTGTTTTGTGGATATATTTATAAAGAACCATTTGGGTTTATATGATCCTAGAATTTTGGAAATTACATGTTATTAATTTTTTGGGATGAATATGTGAGGTATGAGATAACAACTGTAGGTAAATTATGTTGTTATTATTTTGAGAAATTTATCTCATTTTAGGAATGCTATAAAATATTTTTTTTTTGAAAAAGGACAACATGCGGACCATGTGACAACCCATCGCGTCACACAATGCTATGGGAATCGAACCGACAACCAATGTGCAACTGGGATTTATCGCCTACCGCTGGACTATGTGAAGTCCCTAGTTAGTGTGACAAATTCATTTTAGTTAATTGATTATATTGATCAATAATAATTTTATATGGGAACTTATGTTTTATCAAATGGATATCCTTATTATAAAAAAAAATATTTGTTGATTAAGTGACAAATGTTATTTTGGAATACGTTCACACTATTGGAAAAACAATATGCCTAAGGAAATAGAATATTTTGGGATTTCATTTGAGGACTAATGGTTGATTTTATTTATTTTGGTAGAATATATGTTTTTATCAAGATTCAGGTTGTTAATGGAAATGATTAACCTATCATAGAGAATGTGTGATTTGGTTAATTAAACTTATGTATGAGACATTAAGAGTAGTTGATGTTATTTGGAGATAAATATTATGTTTCACAATTAAAGACTATGTGATTAATTCTTCTGAGTTTTGGGTTTCAATATTAGAGTGTATTTTAAGTATTTTACAAGAAAACTGTTTATTAAATGGTCTTTATTGAAATTTGGGTATTGTCTATTCAATTTTGAAAATTAAGATTAATATTTCTTTATATAATGGATTATCAATTTTGTGTATAATCTAATTTGGTACTAACCATTTTTTTGGTTAATATATAATGATAAGAGAAATATATAGTTTTCCTTTGTGGATTATGTGATTCAATAGTGGTTGATTCTAGCACTTCAAGTGTGACCAATTCTTCTTGAATACTCATCGGTTAGAGAAAAGATGAGTTAGTGGTAGAAATTTATTAAAGGATGAAACTATACTAAAAAATAATTACATCTCTTAATTTTCATAGTCAATTTTATAAATAAATTCCTCAACATTATGAAATGGAACTTAAAACAAAAAAAACATTTTCTGTTTACTTTTCCTACTGGGAAACTAATGACCATTTAACCTATTTAATTTTTTTAGTTTTCGTGTTGTTAAATTTCTCCAGATCAGGTTTTTTATCACTCTCCATCAAAACATGACACTTAATTTGTCTTCTATATCCATTTTTTCTTATATGGAATCGTAGTATGGGTTTTCTTGGGTGACCTTTGTACTTTTTTTTAAGTTATAGTTTTATTGACTCTTTTCCCGATGTGGTGATTTTAATGAAGTTCCCAAGCCCAATTTTAAAATTGCGAGGATGCAATTACCAAAAGGGGGGTAGAATTTAACACCACAATATTTCATAGTAAGTTATTTTATTTAATGTAATTCAATATCTTGCGCTACATGCAACACCAAGTTTGAGCGCACCACGACTTACTAAAATAGCCTTTCAAGAAAATGGTTACGAATAGTATTAACTTCATTTTGAATTTTATATTCTACATATAATATTAACATCCATATTATGTGTTTCATAAACATAATAAAATAAAAAATTCAATTTTTCATATAAAATATGTATTTTTCAAAAAATTCATTTTTACAGCCTTTTAATATTGAACCCTTTTTAAATTCAATATTTGACACTTTTATAAATTTAATTTGAAAAAATAAAATTTTTCATTAGAAATGGAAAATAAAAATTTAGTTTTGATAAATTTTCGGTGCTTTTATGATAACTTTCATTTTTTGATAAATAGATAGAATACTAAATTTTAATTGAAACTGGATTTTTTAATCAAAACATTTTATAGTGTTAAATTATAAATTTGAATGGTATTGAATTATAATTAGATTATATTTTTATCATTTAATTTATAGTTGGTATTTGGGATTAAGTTTACATTTAAATTTGACATAAACACATATTAATCATTTGATAGTTTTTACTTCTCAAAAACATGCTTTCTGGTTTTGACAATGGGGATATTTTTATAAATTTATTTATATTACTTATATGTTTTTAATTTGGTAAAATAGAAATCATTTTTTAATTTTGAATATAAAAATTATCTTTGGGTGAATTTTTGGTATTTTTCATAAAACATTCAATTTTTTATAAATAGTAAAAAAACACTACGTTATTATTTAAAGCTGACTTTTTATTTAAACAATTATTTTTTATTTAATGTTATTTTAAAGTCAAAAGAGATACATAATACATATAATAATCTAATTTAATTCACTAACATCATTTTATAATAATATTAGATAGATAAAATTTTATTTAACTTTTTACTTTCTTTTACTTACTTTCTAGGAACATTTGAAATTTCCATAAAACATAATTTTACCACTTTAGTAAATTTAATTTCAAAAATATGATAAACATGGTTGACATAAGTAATTAAAATTTGGTTCAATTGGATAAAAATAATTTTTGGTGAGTGGTAACTTTTTAATTTTATTTACCACGGTAAAAAGTGAATAGGTAATTAAAGGTAAAAGTGATATTATAATTACCCTATCACATGTACTAATTTTATTGGATAAGTTTATTTCGACCAAAATCATCTTTATTAATAAAATATGATCCTTTTGATCCAATTAGATTAGATTTGGACATTTGTTTTTATTTTATTTAAAGAAGAGTTGAAAGTGTTAAATTCAAATTTTAATAACTAAACAGTTTGTAATATTGGGTTATACATATGATAAATTCTACAATAAATATTAATTATAATGATAAAACGATTTCCTACATCATGGTATTTTATTTATAATTTTTATATAGTAAATATTAAATTTATTTATGACACAATGATGATGTAGTAATTAAGTTATTAATGAATGATTAATATAATTGATATTATAAATATAAAAATAAATTTACATTGAGTATTTCGATGCATTCCATGAACATTATAGCTTAATATGACATTTTGGGGTTGATTTAATTTTTTTTTTTGAATTATTCATGTTTCTTTGACTTTCACAGAAACCAAATACTAAATAGTGTCAAAATTGTCAGAAATGAGTATTTAAAACAGAAACTATATTATTTAATGATAGACTATTTAAAAAAATTAAGGCTCCTCAAAAGGACTTATATGATGATATATATGTCATTAGTAAACCTCTTGGGGTTCTCTTGGCATTTTATAGTAAGTTTATTAACCATTTAATATAAAAATACAAGAAGACATGGTAAAAGTTAAATTATTGAACTAAGAATTAAATCTAAAATATAAGGTTAATTTAATGACCAAAACGAGTCTAAAACCTATTGGTTGATAGGATTGAGACCCATCCTCACTTTTTACCCTAAATAAATCCATTTTGAGGCATTATAAATCGAAAATGATTTTATAATAAAATATTATGTCAACCTTTACCTAAAGTAACTCTCATCTATCTTATAAAATGGTACATCCCCTTCCCTCCAAATCACACCTCCAAAGCCATTTTTCTTGGACAACCCTAGATAAAATATCCTCCCAACTACCCTTAATTGATAATAGAGGCTTTTATTTGATCATAATTGAAACCTATGGATCTTTTTTGATCAAATGAAAAGGAAGCACCTGAAAAAATATATAATAATTTCATCACCTATTTCAATGTTTTTTTCTTATTCCACTTACTCTTTCATTGTTGTTTCCATACCAAAATAATAACATCAGTACCTTATACATACGTTTATGTTACAATAAATATGTTACAACCATATTCATTATTATATCCATCATGTTAATGAAAAAGTCACAATACATGCGTACGTACGTCTTACCTTCTCCACATCATGGTCTAGTTTGTCGTTCAACACTTCATTACTTGGATGGGTATAATATTGATTATAACTGATTTAAATAATAAATATAATATATTAATAATTATATATATATAATATAAAATCCAATTACATACAATTTCAACACTAATAGAATGATATTGTCGCTCGTGCGTACGTATGGCATACCATCTCAATGATACAATGATATTTCATTTCCCATCATAAATATTTGAGAATAATTTTCATTTGATGAATAGAAATACTTATTAGTAACTTAAAATAATTTTTGATATGAATCAAATACATATTATCCAGAACAAACATTACTTTTGTAAAAAAAATATACAGGAAAACAAATCAGTTAACACTCAAAAATAGATACTTCTAAAATATAATTAACAAAGAAATATTAGAAGATCATATATGATATCATATTTATGTATGTGGTTCTTGTATAATTTAATAACAATAATTTAACCATTATATAGCAGTTTTACCTACCCTATACTATGGAAAACTATAAGGTAAGGTGTTTTCTTCTCAAATCTTATTCCTGTGAGATTCATGTTATTTTTCCACTATTTCTTTTTATGTGGTGTGTGTACGGCCCATGATTGTATTCTTTGTGTAATATACATTAATTTATAGGTATTTACATATTAATTTTATAATCCTTCTTTCATGGTGTTTATGCTTCATAAGGCACCATATCAATAAGGTAATTTCTAATTTCGATTTTCAGTCATTGGGTTTTACGTAAACTTCATTGATTATTTTACTCCAACATTATTTGTGAAAATTCTCTTTATTTATTTATGTAGTAATTTTCACTCCCCTTTTTGTTTATATACTTTTGATACATGAAATCACTCCATATATAAATTATCATGTCATCGATATGGACTTGATAAGAGTTATCTGAAATCAATTTTCATTCATTGAGTTGATCATCCAAGTCATGGGTGTTTTTTTTACAAGAATATGTGAGAATGTACTCTAATTGAGTTACACATAATATCCAATAATAATGAGTGTAATAATAATTTTCACACATAATTATTTCATTGTTGTATCCTTAACCAATGGATACAATCTTTATAAGGGATTTCAACACAATTTACATTCCATTGAGACTTCTTTGTTGTTATGCGCCAATCATCCTTTATATAGTGTACATACTATACTTTGATATAGTATATCATGAATCCATTTAATCTCATGATATTATAAATTTTTTATTATCGCAATTATTTTTAATCAAGCATCTCTCATTTGGTTAGGAAATCTAACTAAAATATCATTTTAAATGTTTTAAATATTTATTCTTCTAAATCCTTATCCATAATGTCCATGTTAAAAAATTGGTGTTAAGGAATTATTTATATGGACATGAATGTTTTAAAATAAAAATTAATTATAAAATTGTCAAAGTGGTATGGGACACATTGATTCGAATATCTATTTTCACTGCTTCTTGATAAATAGTGATACTTTTAAATGTTTTCATAAAAAAGGGGATATTTCTTTCCAATAGTTTTAATGACTATTTTCATATTTTTAAATATAATTAATTATTCTTGATTGAAGTTGATTTATTATAATACAATATTTCATATTGTATTGAATAAGTTATTTTTGACTGTGGAGGTACTATTTTTTATACCATTCATGGTTTGTGGTTAAAATGTTGACATTTCGTATGCTAGTTTTTATACAATTGTTTAGATTATGTTTCAACCTTTTAATATGAGGAATGCATTGGACATAGTATGTGATAGGTGGAGCCCTCTATAGCTCCTAGATGCATAAGTAGTTCTCATGAAACAAACTAGTGTCGTAGCAAAAGTCCTTGACAAAATATTATTTGTAGTCTCAGCATAAGGCCATGACTATGTGGTTATTATGTACGTCATTATGTATTCCATCATTATGAAATTAGCTATTGATATTACATGAGATTCTTCGACTAGTATAATATCCACGTGAATAATAAAATGGCATTATTTGATTTATCTTTTCCATATTATGTTGAGGTTTAAGTTTAAAAGGCATGTGTTTTAGTATTATACATTTCTTTAATTGTTTATACTTATTTATGATACTTTCTTCTATATTGTTATCCCTACTGAGAATCTGAGCTCACACCTATCATATGTTTTATTTTTCCCATGATTTGAAGAAGTATATAATGATTAACCTGATGGGATAGGCCAAAGTATTTGATTCTGTTCAAAGGGGACTCAATGTTGTTTTTCTTCATGTCATGATGTAATTTAACACTTATGTGTAAATCTTGTACTTTAAAAGCTACTAAACTAATCAGTATTTTTAGACTTGATCTCCTGTGATCCTGCCAATGTTATGTAATAATGAATCGACTCTGGGTAACTTGGTTCAGGGTGTTACACAAAGGAAAATCACAAAGAATGTGCTCGAATGTAAAATTAGAGAGTGAAATCCCTTATATTGAGTGTGTGATTCCAAAATCATGGGAGGAGATACATGAAATATTGGGAGCACCTTGGGAGGACTATAGTTTGGGTAGGGCGGAGTAAGTATGTGATACAATATTTTTTAGTGAAGATGAATGGGATATTTTGATGGTTTATATGGTAAAATAGATGGATGTTCTTTATTGTGTCTCAAAAATACATTTTGGACTATATAATAAAATAATCAAAACCATAGAAATTATGATGGTTTTATTCTCATTATTTCAAAAAAATTAGGTGGTTTTCATTATTTTATGTTTCCAGGGGAAAAATCATTAAAATATTTCCCTTGGTGATGTGTATGTGAGTCATGTTTATAAAGAATTGTTTTCAGAACCCTTAAATGTGATATAAGTTTTGGAGGATTCATAAAGGATTTATAAAATTAACTAAACAACCTAAAAATAAATTACCTAAAAATGGAATCAAATATTTGATCATGTATACTATTTATATAATATATTACCTTAGTTTAGAGTTAATGTGATTTCATAATACACACCATATATTTATACCATATTTATTTTTTAGTCAGAAATTCAATTGGCTCAAAAAATTTGAAAAATTAATTTTTTAGTAATTTCTACATGCTGATTCAAAAAATTATTTTTATTTTATCCAAATAATTGTTTAAATTTTTTAATTTTTACTTTTGAAACAAGAATAGTCATTTATTGGGAACTATTGGTTTTTTACAATAATAGTTCTCTAACCTAATAAAAATTATTTTTGACTTCATGAAATTTTAATTTCAACTATACTTAAAAAATATAATTTAATAGTAATATGTTATTTTAATATAATTTATTCCAAAATTTAATTAATTTATCAAAAATAATGTCTTAATTGAAATTTTATACTACCTAAAAATAAATTTTTTTTCATATCGAAACCAAAATCGTATTTAAAGATATAATATGAATAATAATAAGTAATTATAAGCATATTTATATTTAAAAATTATTATAAATATTTATATTATTAGTGGATTGAAACATAACACTTTATTACATAAGAAAACACCCTAAGGGAAAGCTACAGAGCTGTGATATTTTTCTGGGTTAGTTCAACACACATGATTTGGGTTGTGATCTTGACAAACTTGAACATATCCCCTAGATTATTAGACTCCTGCTTTAGTTGTTGGATCTATACGTCAGTTTCATAAAGGGAAAATCCTAATAATGTTATATCTTTCATAAGATCCAATAAATGGGATTCATAGTATATGATCATGTTGGTTGAGACCATTGATTGTTTTTTCTATATCAATTGGATTTATCAAAACGCTAAATTTATAATAATCATTAGATCATAAATGAATGTATATATTATCAATAGTTAATATTATTAAAAATATTTTATATATGATAGTATTAATACAACCAAATAAGTTTATGTTATTTCTTTAACAATAATAAGGAATTATATTCAATCAAAATGGATATTTTATTTGTAAATGTTTCGGTCATTAACTAAAAAGCACATGGAAAACATCAAAGTGAAAAAATGTAATGAAAATGATATAAACTGAAAAATACATACCCAAAAAGAAATGAGGTCCAAACATGAAAACAACTGGGAAAGGGAAACTGAAATTGTTCTCCTCTAAAAATAACCAAGGTTGGCCACCGAACACTGTCATCTCTAAGAACTGCTATTCTCAAACATAAGTAGGTTCACCAAGGTCACTTTCGACCTTACAATCATCTATATAATAGATAACATGTGCATAAAAATTAAAAACAATAGTGAGTCAAAACATATAAAGTATGATTCTATCTGAAAAAAAGGGAATCAATATAAATAATAATAGTCCTTTTAACACATAAATAAATAGGACAATGAAACCCAAAATCATATATGCTCAAATTAAGCCCAAGAATAAATAGAAAGGGGGATCTCAATTATCGAAAATAGAATGAACAATGAGTCTACCATTAGATCCAAAGGTCACAACATATATTTTAAACATCCCACAAATCATTATAAGATACACAATAGAGGGACCACTTCTCACCATTGTGTGACTCAACTAAGGAGGGACTATATCCAAACCATGCTTCTCACATAACCTCTTCAGAATCTGTGTGGAGTACTTGAACCTCTCCAATTTTCTCTATAAACAAGTTTTTGATAAATCTATTATAGGATCCTCTCCCAATGGGTCTTCAAAATGGTAGGTACCACTCAATAGGTAGAGTACCTACACCAACTATATTATTGGTTGTTAACTATACTTTTGTAATGATTATGGGCAACCCCCTCCCTATGGTGATAGGGGATTCAAACCCATGTATCTCTTTAATGATAAAACTCAATCACTTTAACAGGGAATTAATCGATTAACTAATCACCCTACTATTAATTTCGCGTGTAATATCTCTTTTTCCAAAATAAATGTCTGTATAAAATTCTACATGAAAAACTACAATGAATGGGATAATCATGGGCCCAAATGTGAGTAAGAAGAAGAAACACACAAGGTGAAAATTATATAAAAAGTAAAAAGTGTATAGAGGGTATACATAATGTGTCTTGGTTTCCCCTTGTATTCAAGTGTCTTTCATCTCATTCTCATGTTCTTCTACCCATGCCCATGTACTCTGTTGACGACAATATAAACTAGTTTTTCCCTTCTGCACTGGTTATTTTGGGGTTACCCTTGATTTATATGAGTACATGGTAATTCTTATCTACACTAGTCATTCCAGTGTAACTGGTTATGTCTATACACATATAATCATGGGTTATACCTTGATCCACCAATATTGATTCACAACAAGTGTATGGTTCATGTAAGGTGTGAGATATTTTATTTTCACTTGAAACCATTGTTCTTATGGAAAGTGGACTACACGACATGTGTTCTATGAAATCATATTGTAAATGTTACTATTTTCAAGAAACATAAGTTCCTTAACATATATTATAGATCCACCACTTACATTTACACTCTTACAAATTTACAACCAAAATACAATAAAATCATAGGTATATCCTCTGATCAATGATTCCCAACCTTCAATGGATATAAATAAGATTTATGTTCATCCATGAGGGATTATTCATGTTGTCGGATTCCACTCAAGGTGTCAATATTTGAAAAGTAAAAACATATCTCTCAACAATCCAGTAATAATTTTTAAAAAACTGATCTCTAACTTGTTCATGCATTTACCAAGAATCAGGAATCCATTCTCACTCGAATCTAGATTGACAATGTCGAATTGTTACCATGAGGTCCAATATAGAATAACATGGGTAATGGTGGGTAAAATAAAATAAAAAAATGTAAAAATATCATTGAATTATGTGATTTAAAAAAACTGTTACATAAAGTATACTGAGGTTGAGTAACAATTTCAAGAAACTACAATAAATAGGTTCACGAAGACTAGTTAAAATTCATGGATCATACGAAGAATGGAAGATTTCATTAAGTAATAATATTATAAAAATAATGTATAAACAAAAAAATTGGAAAATCTATGAAATAAATATCCCTACCATTAAAATAGCTTGATATTTGGTGAAGAACGTATCTTCAACGGATGAGGAAGATGATAATCTTGTTGCATTCATCACCAACCTCGGGATTCTCGTAAATAATTCATTCTCAATTTAGGTTCGCATGTCTTTTGGAACCAAAATTATCTAATACCCCTTTTATAACCTACTAGGGTTATATCGATAACCATAGATATTTTATATAATGGAATACTAATATATTAGGATTTGGGTTTGTTACATTTAAATAAATTAAATAAATCAATTATTTAATTCACTTAACACACCCTTCCACTGACAGCCTTCGACCGAACACCCGATTTCAACCAGATTTATGGTTTTCCTAGGTTAATAAAAATGTTATGAAAGCCTGCATGGTCTCAGATATCCCATCTATGGTACCTATAAATGAGATCACCATTCCTTCTATAAACATGCATGTGGGTGCATTAATATATATTAATATTTTTATATATTAATTTTGAGTTCTAGAAATACCCAAAAATATCTTCAAATCTAAGATGTAATCCAAATTGATATTCATAAAAATTAAAAGAATCGAACAAGCAAGTCTAATATATTTATAGTATTGAATAATGAAATACATCACCATATAGAGGCGTTATTTCGTACCACCACAAGAGAAATTTTTCTTTTTTTCACATAATGGATGTGTAATAAGATAAATAATGAATTATATTTAAATAATAATAATTATGCCCTTAATATTTTATGTATACATTAAATCCATCATTATAACCATATATTAAAGGAATTGATGGAAAAATAAAGACATCACTCTGTGGTGGTGGTGGTCCAAATTTAAGCATGATTGATGTTTTTATTTTCCATAGGATAGAGATAGAGATGAATAAGGGTTGTTCCATTAAAATTATAATGTTAAAGTACATGTAATATACTAATTTCATCTATATCATCATGTTTATTTGATATTTTAAGAAGGATTCAGAATAAAATAAAAGAATGAATTCAGTTAAGAGTTGTACCTATTCTTTGGGAAACCTCAATTTGAATACACCTTAATTATTCTAGGTTTGTCTTTTAGTGATACCATAGACTCTAGGTTGTCAGAAGGATGTTTGGTATGGTATTTGGATATATCATAGTTTTGAGAGATGGCTCAAATTACATGTTAAAGAGTGTAAATGAGGGGCTCTTTTATAGTTAAGGGAAGTGGGATACTTGTAAATATTAAAATCATTAAAATATAACAAATATCATAATCAGGTCAAGTGGAACAAAATATCTATAATTATGAATTTTTAACATGATAATGATAAAATACCTTAAACCAATAATATTTATTCATGTTTATGTATCATTTTAAACCTTATCTATTGGTTTAAACCCCTTATTAACCATTTCTAACCATAACTTTGTTAACACATTTTTCAGTCTTTAAGGGTCATAAATGTACTTCTAAGGGGAAGGTGGAACAAAAATGGTCCATGGATTAAATTTTATTCCATTTAACATTCCAATTTACATCATTCAATATCTTTTTATTTCTTAAATAATTTAATAAAATATTTTATATCATTAAATAAAAATTATTTCATTTTTTGAAATACTGATTTATCAAGACATTAATGAAAAAAATTTAAAACATGATTTTGAATATAAAATCCATAAAAATAAATAATAAATCGTAATTACAAATGAAATTCCTGTAAAACCACAATTTATCCAAAACATATTGATTTTTATTTTTTTTAAATCATTTACTTTGATTGCCAAACTACTGGAATATGCATTGTCTCGACCTTTCTTAAGAATTCATGGTAATTATAATATCACTAAAATTGAAAAAAAAAATACTCAAATAAAAATAATTTATTCATATTAAAAATAATCATCCTCTCCCTTTGAAAAAATATTAGAGTAATAAAAATAAAGATGGTGACATTATATGTTTTATCTTTACGTAAAATAATTTAACTGTTAAAATAAAACCAAAAAAGAAACCAAGATTCAATATTTTTAAAACCATGATGAGGAAGGAAAAAACACATAGAATATTATAAATTATGTTTTATAAAATAATTTATGCCTTTTACCATAGTTTTAAATTCATTTAACCCAGCTCACCCATACTATGAGGATAAATATCTACCATGGTTAATATTTATAATGACTAAAAATAAAAGGGATTTATTTTTCAAATTTGAACCTCCTATTTCAAAATATTTAATAAATTTTACAAGAATAATTTTATAAAATTATAATTAATAAATTTCAATATATATTTAAAAAATTAAATGAATGGTATTTTCTTAAAATCAAAATTTTCATTTAGGCATAAATATTATTCTATAATAAATCATTTTTAATGTTGATTAACTCAATTTTCTATGTTATATAGAAAAAAGGAATGATTATAGAATTTTATGTCAAGTGAAAAACAAACTTCACCTTGAATCTATACCCTTATAAGAAAATATGCAAAAAATTATATTTTAATTTAAATAAAATATAACTGATGTTTACAAAATACAAGCATGGGTTCCCAAATTAATAATAATAGCTTTGAAGAATTATTTTACTCCCAAAACACATATTTATTTGATCCAAAAGATTAATAATTTTTTAATTTACCCTATCATAATAATGATTTCATGAAATTAATGGTATACATAAAGAAGATACATTTACGATTTTCCCAAAAATAAACAATTTCAGTAAAATACGAAAAATTTACCCTAAGAAAATTTTAACATGTTTATTTGAAAAAATATTTATAATTTCACCAAATTTAACATTTAAAAGAGTCAATAAATTATTATAGTACCTAGAGACACAAAGTTAAATAAAACCATCTTTTAAGAAAAAAACATTTTTGAATCATAAAATAACATTAATAAAAATTAAATATTTATTTCTTAACCATCACTATGTTTATAACAAGAAATATATATATATATATATATATATATATATATATTTATTTATTTATTTATATATCTCTGTGTGTGTAATGAATTTACACTTATTCTTACCTTCCAATCCAATGGTCTGGTCATAATGGCTATAATATATTGGGTTTCGTCTAACATCGATGTTCTATCTCATGCATGTAATAAAAGACCTCATATATGGTGAAGAGAAATGTATTCTAAAATATCAATGTTTCAAATTATTCCCCCTTAAATAAATTGAATCCATGAAATTCTATAACAATCTCATTAATAAAGGTTTTAATATTTGAAAATATCTTTGTTTAAAACCCATATTGTAAAAAGTTATAATAAAACATCCATTTGAAAATAAGTAAAGGGTGATTTTAATGTTAACTAAAATGACACATAATGTGGTTTCTAAATAAAGAGAACATTGGTATGAACTGAAAATATAGATTCATAGTAGAAACATACATTATACATAATTGTGTATAATATTAGATAATATGATCATATGAAATTTAATGACCACAAAATCTTAAATCGGTAAGCGGCTAAAAGGCCATCAATGAAAGTAAAACAGTTACATTTTCAAGAAATTTGTTTTTATTGATGAAAAATTATTTTACTATCAATAGAGATTACATAGTAAAATATACTCATATCATTTATTCAAGTCCATAAATTCAATTTCACTATTTAGTTGTGTGTTCCAATTAGTTTCCATCACAACTAAATAATGAAAATATAAAAATAATATTTCTAAAGCATATATAATTAAAATAAATACCTAATAGATCATGATATAAATAAATGAATAAAAATTTATTCTTCTTGAATTTACTAAAACCGAAAAATAATTAGTATATAGAAATATAATACTCAAAATGAATAAACTTATATATGAGTAAATAATACATTTTTCAAAAAAATAAATAATAATAATAAATGTTCAATATAAGTAATTCCATAAATAATTTACCCTATATCCCAATTTACCTAAAAAATCATAATATTAAATAATTTGTTAACCTCAAATGTGACATTTTAACTTTTATCTTAGATCCCCAAAAATTTAATAAAAACCCTCATATAAAACATTATTGATAAATCAAAATTTAGACCAATTGAAAACATATACCATAACGAAATAACTTTTCATCCCAAAATATCATTAATAAACTTAAAATCATATAACATAAAAACAAAAAAAGGGTATCTATTTATTTGAAGATGTGATTAACCATAAAGAAATAAAACCATGATGGTATCTATAACTCTTATGTTAGCCTCATATAAAAACATCTAAATCTCCAACTTAATGAAAACCATTACTTTGATGCCAAATTTAATGGATCGGTCACATACCTAGTGGTCTATAGATGATACCTATCACATCACTCCATGGGTGGCTACAATTTTTAGGAAGGACTCCTACCATAATCCACATAGGAAACCCTTTCCTCGTGTATCCCATTGGTGTAGATTCATGTTTCACCCAACATTAAAATAAAAGAGTTCCCAAGGACAGAATTCACACCTTTTCTTTGATACCAACTATAACAACAAAATATTATACCTCATTAATATATTTCTAAAAATATATTCATTATATTAAATCAATGATTTTTTTAAAGGTTGGGGCCGAAGCCTCAATTTATTATTAAAGAAAAGATATCTTTATACTGGGTAGAGGGTGACCCATTACATAGCCCGAAGGCCCAAGGCCAAGTGGCCTGCATACAGGGCTAGAAAGCCCATTTTTTGGCCCAAAGGACACCTTGGTGAACAGTACTGCTATAGTACCTGCACAGCTACAGTACCTGCTACAGTACTACCACCGCTACAATACCCTACTACAGTCCTCCGCTGCTATAGTGATGCCGCTGCTATAGTACTGCTACACTGACCGGCTACAGTACCCTACTACAGTACACAGGAATTCTCCCCTGCCCGGATTTGATCCTGGGTCTTTTGGATACCAAGCAGGAGCCTGAAATATAGGGTAACATATATAACAATGAATATTTTTATTTTTATAGTTTTAGAGAATTAGAAAAAATTTGTTTCATAAATGGACTCATGTATTCAATTGATCATTTTCCACCATACTCTACATCTCAAATCTCATAATAAGTTTTTAGTATCTCCAATAAAAATCACCATAAAAGAAAAAATTCTATTACTTACTTAAATAAATAATTATTCATATCCCGTGGAAATTTAAATATATTTTGCATGATATCAAATGCTAGGTAAGGGGAAACATAGAATTAAAATTTTTATTTCATCATTGATCCTAACGGTATGTTAACATAAACAAGGTTCATGAGATCATGATAAAATGATTCATACACATCCAAAATTGGATAATAAGACATTATTCCAAAATAAATATTTAGTGAGTAGAATATAAATTTGAGTAAACAATCATGATACATGTGTAAATAATCTTGATCAATATAACTATTAAAATTCATAAAAAGTATAGAGAAATAAAGTTAGTATCATGTAACATCATACATTCCTCAGTGACTAATTAAATTTGATTATTCTAGCATTATCATTAGAGTATCTTTCATATAAAAAATTTTATCATCTCTTATGTTATTCTTGTATTCAAAAAACTATGTCATATCTCAGTAGAAGCATCCATTCAATTACCTTTGTAACAGTACCCATTACTTTGGAGGGGTATATTGGGATCACTCAACATCATTAGAATTATCAGGATCACATATCATCATAATCTATTTCTAAGAACAATAATATTAATAATGTATATAGAGCTTCTATTTCATCATAAAATTCATTGAAATAACTATTTGTCCCTTCATAATTTGATAAAATCCTAGAAAAGCAACAGGTTTCGAGAAAATTATTCTTAAAACAACATCATAATCCATCCAGGGAAAAATATATGAATGGAATTATTAGAGTACATTCATAGTGAAACATTAGAACGATTTAAAAAAAATATCATATATGAAAATTACTTGATAAATAATATACAAATATACTTTTTATGACAAGAAGAAATGCCTTTTATTTTATGTAATAATAAAAATAATAATAATTAGAAGAACAATACACAAATAATTATATTCTAAAAACTATTAATATATAAAAATTAACATTAATAATAAATAAATGAAATACTTTTAGGAAAATTTATCAAGTGTTAAATACTACTAATAACATTTATTTCATAATTCTGAAAATATATTCAAGGTGATTCATGCATAAAATATAAATGGATTTATTTTAAAAACATAAAATAATTTAAAAAATAGAATATAAATTTATGAAATAATTTATATTTATAAAATAAATTCAATATAAATATAAAAACATGGGGTAATACTTTAATAAAATGACTTTGAAACATTTGAATTAACGTGTTTAAATATATACCGTTTTCAGGGATTTTATAATTCAAAACCCATTAAAAAGGACAAACATTGATTGATTTTAAAAAAAAGATTATTTTCATTAAATATTCCATAAATTACATTCACGGGCAGTATATACACCACATAAAGGAATGTAAGTTGTAAATATATAACATATCCGAATTAAGGTAAATTGAGAGAAACTAACCCTTACAAATTTAGTAGCATTCTAATAAAAATCCATTGAATTATTTAAAAGGAAATGGATAAAATAATAAAATGAATTAAATTAAAAAATATATAATAATTTATCAAAGATATAGTAGTGGAATAATATAAAATAAATCATGGTCCATGATAAGAATAATGACACAACAAATTGACATTGAGACATAGAAAACCCTTGTGACATTTATAACATTTTAATTAATAACCTAAGAAATATAACTATTAAAATGGAACATTAAATATCATGATCAAATATCTATTCATCATATAATATTTCAAGAGGTATTATATATTATACATAAAATTAAATAGGTTCATAATATGGAACATTTCTCTAATAATGGTGTTGGAGATGGTAAAACCATCAAAAAGATCATAAAATTTAAAATTTGAATCAGTCCATGAATTAGTTATGTGAAAAAAATCCCAATAAAAATTGAAAATATAGATTTAAAAATAGTTCATTACACACATTTTATTGGAAGTATAGTTTCAATGAAATGGTGATTTACCCAATCAAGGAAAATTGGGGTAGGAATCCGTTTATCTTGAATCTCTTCCCACCACGTAATTTCTTTATAAACCAAGATAATAAAAATATATTAGTAATTAGATATTTTTAGAATCATTATCACTTATAATTACTCCTCATTAAACCATTAATTTTATTCATGAAAATGATATATTTAATTAAATAATCAATTAATTACATGTCAGATGTTTTGAGGTTGTTTGGTTCATAAGCCCAAAATGGATTTGGTAGGCTTACATTGGAAAAAGATAGTGTGGTTCCATATTTTACAAAATAATAATCCTGAAAAATTTATCACATTTATTCATTGTATATTATTTTAAAACTGTTCATCGATGGTGGTAACATAAATTTGAAATACCCCATTCATGGATCCTCTCTACCATAGAAAAAACACCAACCAAAACACCACCTCACCAATATTCCCTGACACAACAAAGGGACCCAAAAAAGAGGTGGTATCTTACTCCCACTACCAAACCGCCACTTCCATCATCGAGGGAAGACTCTCAAGAACAAAATTTATCCAACTTCAAACTCCATGGGCCACCACCAATGATCATCATTGGCCATCTAACGGTCATGTTCCACCCCCATCTTATCTAGAACTAACTAGACCTTCACATTAATGATCTACATAAAATCAAGGCCAAGAACAGACGATTCCTAAAAATTCATCTAGAAAAGTAGAGAATGACATGACTTCCCATAAAATTCCTCAGGTAAAGAAATGTCAATGGTTGAGGTACATGTTTTGGCGTATGAAACTCTGACCAAATGTAGGTTTCATACCCACAATGCATAAATGTATATTATGTAAGCTCACAACATACCCTATAGTGAATGGATGGTCTACTCCATCTTCCCATCCATTTGAGGGGGAAACCAATCTGAAGGTAGAAATAGGAGCCAAAAACATCTTTCCACCCCCACTAGAGTCTCATGAAAAAATGGTAACTGATTAGAAATTATTGTCTTTTGTTCAATATGAAGCTTAACTGCATCATCAAATTATTTTCATTCAAAAATATCAATGGCACATGATTCTTTCATTGCTATAAAATGATGATAATTCATCAGTCGGTATAATATAACCCAAAACTAATCATATAATCCCTGATTATAGGGTAAAATAATTATGAAATCCATCAATATTTCATCCCATTACACAATGGTAACATTCAAGGACTTCAATAAGCCACCAAAAATGTAGTTGTCCTCTTTTAATAGTAGAAACACCTAACTCATTTCCACTGACCTCTTCATATCCATCCACTATTTTTATCTCCTATAGACATAATAAAAAAAATTCACACCAAGATGCACTACCAAAGGTGAGATGTGAAACTCAAGGAGAACATCCTCACATGTTTCCCATGGAACAAACAACCACCGCTAAAACCATACCTAGTTCGGACCATCCTTCAACCATTCCTCTAGAGCATCACCATGTCCAATATTTTCATGCACCACTTATGCCTCTAAATATCCCCATTGATAATACTCCACCATCTATATCCCATATAACTCCATAGTCATTTGAAAGAGACAAACTCAGTTACCACTCGCCCTAATGTTTATATGCAATGAAGTATGCTCCTCTATCCCTTTCCAAACATCCACATTATTCCAAACCACATCTCATTAAGACTATAAAATCAACACATCAGCAACCAAATTATCCTTTCATAGGGTATAAGAGATTTCAAAATAATTATCCTGAAAAAAATACACCCACCACTGCTAGAAAATATTTGGATCCAAATAGGAGAACATATTTTTAGATCTTATGGTTTGTGAAAACCACAAATCGCTCTCCAAATATGTAATTCCACCATAGAATAATAGAAAACACAACAGTCACAAAATCTTAATCATGTGTGTAGTATTTTTTATCAAGGAGAATTGACTTCCTATACCTATAATATATCATTGACCTCTATTATATCAACAAACATCTGAAGATCAGATGTGATGCATCATAGAATACCCCATACAACACACCATCCTCAGGTAACTGAATCCCTCGAGAAATAAAAAAATAATCCTTTAAATAAATTGACACTATCTATAAATGATATATCTATAGAAAACCATATTATACATAAAAATGATTAATGAGGATGTAACTCAAGAATATTCATGCCAAAACAAAAAAAAATCATGAAATCCCAAGGAAACTGAAAACCACTTCTTTGTTATTTGGTGATTCCCAAGAAACAATTGCCTACACCTTCATTCGATCTACTTCTACTCCTTATTGAGACACCACAAACCACAGGAAATTCAACTATCACATCTACAACTTAAACATGGACAACATTCCCTTGATTTTGTAATGTTGAGGGACCCTAAAAACAAAGCTTACATGCTCAGTGTGCTTCTACTATTACATTCAATATAACGATATTTCATTCATTAATATGAAAAATAATTAGTATAATGTTGGAACCACTTTGTGTATAAGGTTGTATTTGTTGTCAATAGTTGTCAATGAAGATCAAAATGAAGGAGATCAAGAAGTGCCCCAATGAAATGGAGGAATGGAAATTAAGATGATTGTTGTACTGATCATAAGTTCAACGAACATGTTTCAAAGGTGACACATTGTTTACAACAGTGAAGAATGTGTGGTATAATCCATCTGAGGATGATTAAAGAAGAATGGGGTTTTGATGAAGACCATGCAACTCTTCATGATTGCATGAGAACCATGAAAGAGTCTTCTAGAAGAATTGAGTCTTATGATTTTCATGAAGTAGAGAATGTCGATTGAAGATGAAGACAAAGTGCAAGGGATTGGAATTCTAAGATGACCATGCACTTCAGATTGTATAAAAGTATGATGATGCTAATTCTGATCTATCAAAGGATATATATCATGATAGCATAGTTCGTGATGAAAGATGAAGAATGGTCATGGGAAGCAGTGATGAGATAAATGACAAAGGAAGAGACCATCTGAAGGGCAGGAAACTTGCGCACTTAGTGTTTTTCAAGATTAGAACATAGAAAAATGGAAAAGGGAAAAGGGTCGCGCAAGTTTTGGCTAGTCGCGCAAGTGACCTGCGCGCCGAGAAAGGACTTACGCGTGAGTACATTGGAGGATTAGAATCTTGCGTGCCTTTTGCTTTTTAAACTCAGAACTTCAAAATATGGCAAAGGAAAGAGGGTCAGCAAGTATTGGTGTGGTCGCGCAAGTGATTAGCGTGATAAAGGCTTGGGTGGTTAGACCTGCGCGCCGAGGGGAGACTTGTGCGCCGTCGTGTAGACTGTCAAAATACCTATAAATACTGGTCAAACCCTCCTCATTCGGTACGAGCTCAACACTTAGAAGAAAATCCGAGCTCTCTTCGTGTAGGAGTGGTGGTTGTGAAAGTGGGGGTTGGTCACACAAGTGGTGTGTGTTAGCGCAAGTAGAAGTTGTGCTCCAGTTGTTGGCTACGTGCCCAAGGCGGTTTGGGAGAGAAAATAAGTGAGTCGCACAAGTTTGAAGTTGAAGGAGTAGGTGTTGCGCATGTGGTTTGGTGATACCTGCACACCAGTTTGGACTTTCACGCCGAGGCTTGTCCGCCATCTTGAGACTTGCGCACCGGGCTTGGGGAAGAGCGCCAGGTATTGCTGAAGCCCGCCAGTCTTTTTAGAGATGCACAAAAACTGGAATATTGCCCGATACCTTCGGTGCGAAGTGAGATTAAAGAGGAAATCTAAATGATAATTGCATGATATCATTCATACATGGAGAACTAATTCTGAAAATGGAAAGTAAGATGAGCTTCATTTATTTACCAATCACATAAGTGGTTGTGATTCAGTCAAACAAAGACAAGAGGGTATAGTTCGTTCAGTCATTGCACTAAAGAAGAAGGATTGAACTGAAGAGAGCATCAACTCTGAACCCTAATTCAAGCAAAGTCTTGTTCTGAACAGGAGACAAAGAACTTCATGCCTATCTGTTGATGATTCCATCACATCTATAAACTGAGTGGGACTTCACCAAAGGCAGTGATCCCGGGGGAGTCAACGGGAGTGACCCAAGGGACATAGTGAGATATCCCTAAACTTTTGTCAAGGCAGCGAGCCCGGGACAGAGTGACTATTCCCAAACCTTTGTAATCCACAGCTAGTAAAGATTTGTGGAATTTGGTATGACCAACAACTTGTCGTCATATGATCCTTGAAGGTATCCCTTAGTGGTGAACCAAGTAAAAATTGTTGTGTCATCTCTTTGCATGTGAATGTTTCATTGCTGATCATATCCATCATATAGGTTTAACTGGTTCCTACCAACATGGGAACAACATCCACAACTTTAAAGAGAAAAAGTTGACACCATGATTGACCCCTCCCCTCTCAGGGTGTCCCGGGTCATACATGTTAGAATTAATGTATCATAGAATTCCCGATCCCCTTGAACAAAGAAGGTGTGTTTGTAACAATGAACAACATGAACACAAACACAAATTTACCATACCCACTCCTAAATGGAGTTTTCAGAAAATCATCATATTTCACCCTCAATTGGTGACATCCATACAACAGATCTTAAAAACCCAAATACATCCTCTAAACTAATTTAATAGATCATCATTCCTCATAATATGGTAATGTTTTTTGACAGTCAACTGATTCAGCCTCATGTAGTCTATACATAGACATATAATATCATTCACCTTTTAGGAGAACACCACTAGATCACCCCCAAGGAGATACTCTATGTTAGATTAAACCCTTCTACATTAGATCATCAACTTGTAAACTCATATCTCATAACTCCATAGGCTACATTCGATTTAGATATATCCAAATCCGAAATAGACCATGTTGCAACTGTGTCCCAAAAAGGACATCATGTCACCTGGGATGTGTTATAACCTTATCTAGGAAGAAATCCATGAACTGGTCCATAAATTTAGGAATATAACTTGTATATTCTTCAATGGACAACTTCACCAATAGGGAAAAAAGGATATGCATTCCTACCACCCGTTAGATAACCTCACTCACTAAAGAATGATACTCACTATCCCTCACAAAAGAAAATGAACATCTCCTCCATAAAAAATTCAATGACTATAAGTATAGAACATGATTATATCATGCACATGATATTATTGTATAGTTGTATCTAGAATAAGAATAAATATCTTACCGACTAGTACTACCCCATCACTAGTCTACACCCCTGGAAAATATCAAACAAAGAATCATGAACTCCAAATGGCACAGATAACACCAGCGATATTGGAAGTCTCTCCACATTCAGTCCAAAAGAAAATACAAAAGTAGGAGTAAAAAAGTGTGTTAGACTCTTAAATCAAAAAAAAAATAATAAACAGGAGTATATGATAAACTGATCGTAACTTGAAAAAATACTAACTCAATTGGAATGGCCACCTCTAGAACATTAATATTACAATCCCCACCTCTTATACGTCTCTACTAACAACCTTTATGACCACTCTTTATCAAGGGTTTCTATGGATGGGGAGAATCATGTGCATCCCCTTTTCGAACACCACCTGCCCTTACCAGTTGAACAAGCATTATGGGTCCTTCCCATTAAAACAACCATAGAGGCAACAATTTTTTTATTTTGAAATGGTCTTGAACACTGAAAACAATTGGAATCCCATAGTGTTCAAACATTGGTCCCAATATTTCCCTTTTCACCATAGACATAACATAAAAATGGAAGGCCTCTGGCATGTGTTGGGAAGTCACCTAGCCATGAGGGATTCACAAAGATATTCCATGATCAATTATCCATCTGATGGCCCCTTGACTGGCTAAACACCTCTATTCAGCTGCATAATCATTGATGCTCAATATTCTCTAATGTTCACTCTCTTAAGGCTCAAATCCCAAAAAAATATAATCTATTTGATTACCTATGCATTCTTATGAACCTATAGATATGTAGGGTGAATACATAGAATGAAAGTATACATGATCACTAGGGGAAAACCCTCTTCCAGAATCTTCATACATGACTCCTCATCGATAAAAACATTTGGGGAAAAGTGAGTGAAAAGGTTCATCGAACTTGAACCCAATCTCATGCACACTCAGGATGCCCTAATGTAGAGAGATCAAGTCCTATCGCTTTTCTGCCTTTGAAATCTATGAAATAAACTGTTATAAATATCCCTCTAAATGTATGGAAACCATAAATATTTATTATTTTAGTCCCAAGGGTATATCTTCCACCACTAATGTGTATCTCCTTACAACAAACTAACTACCACTAGCACCCAAAACACATCTCGAGCTCTGATCAGACTAATAAATTCTCGATATCCTCTAATCAGTGCTCCATATCCACATATAATACACTCTCCTCATACTTTCCAAAACATTTTTACCAAAATTCACTCAAATACACATACCAAAACACATCCTTCTTTTTTGTGTAAACCTGATAATGATAAATATATTCAACTTATTGAACCACAACTTCCTGATCAACTCATAGGCATTGACTAGGATCGATTCTTGAAAGTAAAGAGAATATCCTAAGCTTGAAAATTTGGAATTTTATAAATAAAATTATGTTACTATTTTACTCAGTTACCATTCAATAATTACCTGAATTTAAACATGAAAATAATCAATAATGACATATGAACATCTACTATGTCCCTATCAAGAAAATAGCTCCACCTTGCATACTCATTTGATAATATTAGAGTCTATACACCGGATCATGGTGACCCTAAAACCCATGTCCTAGAACATCACCCTGGCCTATGTCACACAATAATGTCAACTGAAACCATATCCCTATCAACCCATGAAATCCTCATTGTTCTTAACTCCAAACTACAACATATCTCTCAATCGAATCCTTGGATAGAACTATATCATTAATCCTCCCTCGAAAGATACCGTAATGAATGAAGATAGATAATGACCCCCGATTCTCACCTCTAGTAGTCCTCAGGTTGGTGGCAAGAACTAAGGGTATTAAAATATCACATATGGGGGTATTACCTTATAATAAATAATATTATAGGGAGATATGATAAACCACCAAAAGAAACTCTAGTATGAAATATAAAAGTAATCTAAAAACAATCCCTAAATGATTTAAAATAATATTAAATCAATACAATAAAAATTTAAAAATATATCAAAAGACAATTTTATAGTAGTGACTCAATAAAAACTCCAAATCCGTACCAATAATGTCTATATCCTCCCCCAAATTCCTCTTGGAAATCAAAAAAATATATTTTACACATGTAATATGAGCATAAAAATATACTCAATTATATTATACCCAATGTCTCTAGTGCACATGTTAGAAGAGCATTCTGATGTGCTAGTGAAAAAAATAGAAAAACCAACAAGAACGTAAAAATTCAACTAACCGATCCAAACCTCACCATGGAACACTCAAAAAATCATGCATCAAATAATTTAATATAGTAATCAAAATCATAACAAATAATGGTTCCCTAATTCTGATTCCTGACTAATTCTCCACACTCATTCCTTATTGTTGAGTATCCTTTTCTCTAATTCATTCAATAAATATCACATCATGTAACAGTTGTCTATGATATGAGATGGGATGAATCCCTACCAACCTAACTATCACAATGTATATCATATTATGTTAGCATTAGGAATAATCACATCTCATCTGACCTAAAAACTCTTGGGCTATCACAACACATCATTCCTGAAGACATGTAGCTTTTCACATTACATCTCATTACATCTCATCGTATAACCACGACTATTGGGTATCCTAAATTTCAAATACATCAACCTTTTTTGGTACTCCAACAAAAAATTTCCCCACCGTATATCATATCTCATCACATCCTCCAAAAGAAACCAAGTCTATTGTATCACATCACCACCTCGTCACATTTTATCTCAAATAAACATAGGATGTGAAACCAAATATCACCTGAATAAACATTGTCCATCACTGCTAAAGGAAGTGTGGGGAAGAGGGGGCGGTATCTATTTGTATCACCACCATCCTAGATGTTGGTGAAAAGAACCAGACACAAAAATATCTATGTGTTGGTAAGGTTATTTAACTCGGTTTGGTTTTGTGTAAAAATAACATAAAATACATGGTATATAAAAAACACAGAATACCAATAATATGGGTTGACAACCACTGTACTAGTGTACACCACAACCACCACTATAACAAAATTCTTCCATTACAACCACTTTCACTACTAAATTAAACACTCTACAAAACCACTGAAAAATCCACACATTCAACATCCATTTACTAGGTCAATTCATTCACATTTACACTTCCCATTCAATTACAATTTTATTTATTTAATTCATTCACAATAAATTAATTTCCAACCCATCTCATTTATTTACCATCCTATTTCATTTTTTTAATCCTAAAAAATATATTCCATGCCAAACATGTAAACTAACCTAACCACCATAGAAAAATTAGCTCATATCACATCATCCATCATAATAGTTCCACACCAACTAGAAAACTTACCAAAATAACAACATATCACACAACCCAAAAACATTTGACAAAATAACAATTGCACAAAACAACTACACATGATTGACACACAACATCACTACTGCGCTCTATAACCACCATGTACCATAACCACACAATGTCCCATGTCACAAAAATTATAACTTACCACCATTCATATCCACATGTCTCACATAGCCTGGTCAGTAACCAAAATCACCCCAAAAATCACAAACCATGAAGGGAAACTTAATTACATTAGGCACACCCAAAAATAAACATCTCAGTTTCCACATTTATTTAACGAATTACATCACATTGCATATTTAATTATCATGGGTATAATCACACAAACTATGTTTCTAGGGGAAACCAATTTATAAGTCATATTATCATTATTTTTCATTTTATTCAGTGTGCGATCAAACAACAACGCAATATGAGTCTCAGTGCATATCATCTATATCCCAAACAAGGCACCCAACAACTATTATCATTCATATTAGCATCAAGAATGTACAATATAATCCACATCATATATCAATTTATTAAACCATGAGATATCTACCCTATACCCATCATTTCAGTTATTCTAATTTATGTTCGTATTATGCCAACCCTTTCAATTCACTAAATGGAAATAAAAAGAATTAAATTCCCAAACATAGAATATAAATAGGTGAGAATGAGGATCCCTACACCCAATGAAGCATTCATATATAATTTTTCACCATGGTTAAGAGTATAAATATCCTAAAAACCAAAACCACACAAGGAAACCTTGGATCAACCAAAACCGCACCAAGGAACCCAGAAGAAGTAACCCAAGAAAACCCCAACTGAAAAAAATTATTACAGGGAAACCATATAAGAAGAATAATGGAATACCAAATGGGCGGAAATTGTAACCCCGTGAGATTTTGTGAATTATAATTTTTTCCATTAATTTAACTTTTTTATTTTTTTTTCATCATACAAAACACTGAAGATTTTTTATTATATTTTAAAGCACCATGTCTAGAATTCAATATACACAACACCAAGTTAATACTTCACTACACACAACATAAACTTTGTCTTTATCTAAATGGAACAATGAGGTTAGATTGTGTTATATAAAACATTGACTTTCCTCAATGGCTTGTGTAACACACAAGATCGAGGTTTATATAAAAATGATATATTATAAAAATATTATTATTTAATATAATATGATATAGAATAGATGTTAAATTTGAGGTTATAAATTTTATTAACTAATTTATTAAAATATATGGTTTAAAAAATATGATAAAAATTAATACTATTTCAATTAATTATAAAGGAATATGAAAGCTGATTGAACGAAAAAAGTTATATTATTATTTTTATGATTACAAAACTGGTTTACCCTAATAAATTAAAATAACTATAATTAGGAAGTGATATTAATGTAATATATATGTTATATTTTCAACCGAATATTTTTTATATTCATTCAATAGATTTTATAGACATAAGATAGAGAAGACACCCAATTTTAGGCTTAAAAACATAGTTTTTTATAAATTTGTTTTACTGCCTTTTGTTGGAGAAAATATTTAAAATACTTATTTTGGATCTTTTATAGACATAAAATTTAAAAATAAAATTAATCCTTTAAATAAATAAATAATAATTTGGTAATTAAACTTTTTTGGTGTTTTTCTGAATGGTTTCATTTTTAATGAATAGTTGAAAATAAAGAATTTTAGTTCAATGTTGCCTTTTCATATAATTTAATTATAAGGATAAATTATATATAAATGTTTGAAATTTTTAATAGATAATATTTTTCTCGATTAATAGAATTTATGTTATTGAGACCAATTTCACATTGAAATTTTATATAAAAACATAACAAACTTTTGAATGGTCTTACTTTAAAAACCTGCATTGTCTACGTGACAACAGGATTAATTTTAAATTAATTTCAGAAATTATTTTATTAGCATTTAAAAAATTGAATTCCATATTTATAATCAGTCTAAATTATAATTTATAATAAGTTCAAATTAGTTTTTGAACAAAAATATTAGTGAAGGTGGCTATAATTAATTACATCGTTTAAAGATAAATTAAATTTAATAAGAGTCCAAACCATAACATTAAGAACAAAAACAACCAATAAACTTGCCTAAAATCCATTATATTTACATATTGAGAACCTATCATCACTTTTCATGACTTTAATATTTATTGAATCCACATTCAACAAGAAAAACATGGTTGTCATTCTCTCTTCAAATATTTTCAAGAGTGTCACTCCACTTCCAAATAAAAGGCCACCAACTATCCATCTTATTCACACCTCTAAAAAAACTTATGTTCATCCAATATCTACCCAATTCACTTTCCAAAATCCTTACATTACTCCTTGAATACTACCTTATAGAATAAATTCTTTGGAAGAATGTTTTTGGCATAAACCAAAAAGAGTTACTTGTTTAAAAGGTAACGTCGTCTCTCAATTTCATTTTTATATTTTCCTTATCCACCCCATCAACTCTATTTATTCCATGATTGTATAAAAAATAGTGTCCAAAATTTACTAGGACGTTTTTATGATATGTTTTTACCTACACTTACACACACCTCTGTCAAATAGGTAATGAATATATTGTTTATATGTTCGGCGAACTACCACCTCACAAATTGATGATTGTTCATTTTTCTTTTATCATCTATTATGGTAAGCTGAAAAATATGTTTATATATGGTATATATTATATTTATTATTTAATTAATATTATTTATACCTTTTACAACACATATCTTTTTACTTTTCATCTCATGAAAATACTATTATTTTGTTTGAGGAAGTGTAGAGAATTACCCCTCAAAGTGATGTGATTCGTTTACAAACTACATGGAATAAATTAAGGATGGGTTTTGTGAAATTATATGAAATATATAATTATAATTATTATTTACTTGTATTATATACATATATACACATCATTCATTTTTTTTCTTTCTTTCAATACTATAATAGAAACGAAAATATTGTTCATGTGTACGTACGACTAACCGTATCAATGAACAGTATATTCCATTTCATACGTCTATATTATATAGATTGTTCTAAAAAACATATGCTTAATATACATGATATTTATATAATTTTTCACATTATGGAATCATTATATAAGTACAAGGATCAACAATATAAATAATTAATAAAATTGAATAGAACAAAGTGAATATTACCTGAAGTGACAGCTTAATATAATATTGTTAACAACAGTGTAATATTACAAGGCCCCAGCCTTAAACCTTACTTAATCTTGAGTTATTACAAGATTACACATTGAGGATCTTTTTAGGTTTAGAGTTTTAGAGAATTAGATCATAAAACTTGCATTACATTCCACATATAAACAAAGTTGTTACATAAAGATAGTATTCTTCATTCCCATCAATGGAAACATATTTAAAATAAAACATGGATTCATTCTTGACACTTCCTTGACACTATCATCATATCATGTACCTTTCCCTTGACCTGTGAAAACATTTCAAAAAAATCTTGGGATGAGCATAAAAAGCTCAGTATGGGTTATAATAACATGAAAAGGAAACATGGGTACATATATACATAAGAGTGAAATCATACTTTACCCATAAAACATAAGCACATTAACATACCTCATCAAATCATTAGTAAGTCATAGAAATCATAAGACATAAAGGTAACTTGAGGAATTCATAACATTCTTACATAGGGAGTAACCCTCTTGGTTACGTTTGGAATACCCATCACAGTATATTACCTAAAATCTCTTCGGAGAAACCTTAACATTTCACTCCTTCGCATTAAACAATGCATTGGAGAGCTCTATCAGGCTCACCTGCCCTTAGTTTATCACGGAACCACCCGTTTTCAAAATAATTCCCAAGATCCTCAACATAATCATATCACATAAAACATGCATAAAGGAAACATAACATTCCCACCTTTCAATCACAAGATATCAATTCAACACATTGATATAAAAACATTATGAAAACCATTTTTGATACCAAAATAAAAGAAAAGTAAAACATGGTATTTATTTTTTTCTTTTAAAAAGAAGGTATGGCTTGTAGAGGAAGCCGAAACTCAAATAACGGTCACGACAGTGGAGAAGTCGTTGTCTCCGCATACGTACGACAAAAACATTCCCTTTTGTCATTTAGTAAACGCTTCGTATAAAAAAGATTCCTTTTCAATAAATGTAAAAGTAAAAGGGGTTTATACACTGTATAAAAGAATGTTGTGTATAAAATAAAATATGCCTCAATGAAAGGTGATTGAGACGAAGTCCCATACCTCGTATCCAACTTGACCCGACTGTTATTTAATCTCCTGAATAATAAACTTGAGTTAATATCTACTTTCTTATGAACCTTTTTCAAGTTCATTATTCCTTTTATACCATGTTATGAACATCATGTAATCATTTAAGTTAACAATGTTCATTTTTCGGTATTTGGTTCTTAAGTCAAAAATAGACTTCTTACACTTACATGTTGTTAATTTGGTCAAAGGTTCATTATATCCAGAATGATATTAATTATTTGGATAACATATATATCATATATATTCATCATATACATGTATTTATAATATTACATCACATTTAGAGGTAAGAAATGAAATGCACCGTTCATGGAGACGGTAAGCCGTACGTACGCATTAACGCTACTTCCATTTCTATTTCATATTTTCTGGAATGGAATAATAATAATATAAGAATATATTATAATTCTAGTATAACAACATATATAATATCACTAACTTTATCCTTTACACATCCCACATATGGTATTAACGAATCAAATTACTTTCAGGGGGCGGTAGTCCGCACTTCCTAAAATGAAGATATCGTGTTTACCCATAATGGAAACCACAAAGGTATGCCCAAAATGAAAAAAAACAGAAGATTAAGGAAACCATAAACATATTATATATCATATATAAAAATAGTTACATCATAATGGCCACCTTTGAAGGTGTTAAATGAGTATTGAACAATCATCGTTTCGGGAGGCAGAATTTCTCCATCCACGGAAACCGTATGTTCTTTAACCATTTGATGTAGTTGTGTGAGATTTTAGCTCAAATAAATCTTATAACAACATCCTAGTATATTTAATATACTGTTGTTGTTACAAAATAAGTAAATAAAAAGAGTTTAGGGGGTTGGAGAAGCAAAATAAAACAAATGAACATGAGAGAATGAATTGCCTTTAAAAGTGTAACTCCTTTTGATTTGAGCCTACAGACTTCCTTTGAATGGATTCTGCCCAACGGGAATCCTCTAGGATGAGGAGAGGGATGTGGAGAGAGTAAATGGGAAGGGTTTGGCCAATCCATAGGCTTGAGTAGTGTGTGAAATGAGGTAGAGGTGGGGGCCTTTTATAAGAGGAGAGGAGGGGCACTTTTGGAAAGTAAAGAAATATTACTTTATTTGAAAATGTTTTCGGTTTTAAAAGGTCCCACATTGATATAATTCGTGGATAAGGTGATAAGGGTTCGAAATCCACTCATCCAATTGGTTTTGGACATGTGTAGTTCATAGATTTTACATTATCTTTCCATTTTATTTAAATCATCAAATAATGATGTCATCGCTGCATCATTATTATGTCATAAATAATTTAATTTATTTAATGTCTAAAAATTATAAAAAAACAACTATGATGTAGGAAATCTTTTTATCCTTCCAATTACTATTTATAATCAAAAATATGATATTTATAACCCCATGTAAAAATTGTTTTCGTAAAACATATTATGTTTGTGTCATTTTTACTTTTACATTAAATAAAAAGTTATTTATGTCATTTCCCAACCAAAGTGGATCCATGGGGTCCCCAAGTTTACCCATGGATTTTATTGGTCGGCCATGACACAACCAATGAGGGTAGGACATTTGTCAAGCTCATCTTATTTTATTAAAGCATTATTTTTACCTTAAACTACACTAATTACCACTAATCGCGATTAAGAACTTAATAAGTTACTATTCACCAAAAAAATTATTATAATCTCATTGAACCACATTTTACTTAATAATGAAAACCATGTATGTTGGATTTTTGAAATTCAGAACACAATGATGGAAAAATTTCATTTAAATGGAAAATCAGTCTTCATAAGTACCACTTAGTGGTTTCACTATTCATCAAAAATTGATGTTTTTCAGAAAATTACCAAAAAATCACCCTAATCTATATTTGATATTACGAATTCAAAAATGGAGTCTATTTTACAAAATTAAAAACATATAAGTCACACTAATTAATTTAATAATTAATTCCCGCTGTCAGAGCAAATAGCGTGTTTTTATGAAACAATAAGTATCAAAACATTGACACTAGTTTAAGTCCAATTTCAAAGTGAAATTGATTCCAATGACCACCATTGGATTAAATGGTAAAAATATATTCATATTACACATTGATACCAATTCAAAAGATAATCTAATCATATAAATAAATTAGATTAAAAAGCAGTTTTGATGTAAAATGCAGTATTTTTCACTATTCATTAAAAAATGAACATTGTCAGAAAAATACCAAAAATTCACACAAAGTAAATTTTGATGTCCCAATCATAAAGAATAAGTTTATTTTGACAAACATAGTTTATAAAATTTTCAAAAGATAGATTTAAAAAGGGTTTTCCATCATAAGGCAGTAAAACAATCTTTTAAGAATATTAGTGTATTCCATGCTTAAGATTGGATTTATTTTCATTTTAAGCCTCTAAAACACTATCTTAATAATTACAAGACATAGATAAAAATAACTATTATTCATTTCTTACTTGGGATGTTACATCCTTCCCCCTTTAGAAAATTGCGTCCCTGCAATTTATTTACTTATCGAATAAATGGGGGTACTTATCCCTCATTGCATTTTCAGATTCCCATGTTGCCTCTTCAATCATGTGGTTTTTCCACAAAACCATTACCTGGTGAATCACCTTATTCCGTAACACTTGCTCCCTGTGGTCAAGAATCTGGACCGTTTGTTCCTCATATGATAGGTTCTCTTCCAGCTGAACTACCTATGGACTCAAAACATGAGATGGATCTGGCATATACTTTCTCAACATCAAAACGTGAAAAACATTGTGTACCTGAGATAAACTCAGAGGTAATGCCAATCGGTAAGAAACTGATCCAACTCTCTCTAGAATTTCATATGGTCCAATAATCCTTGGACTCAACTTTCCTTCCTTACCAAATCTCATCACACTTTTCCAAGGAGAAACCTTGAGAAAAACATGATCACCTACCTCGAAAGATAGATCCTTCCTCCGGTTATCCGCATAACTCTTCTGCCTCCTCTAAGCTGTTCTCATGTGTTTCTGAATAAACTGAACTTTTTTCGCCATCTCTTCTACCAATTCTGGTCCCATCAGCTTTATTTCACCCACTTCATCCCAAAATACTGGAGTTCGACACCGCTTCCCATATAATGCCTGAAATGGTGCCATCTGTATACTGGAATGAAAACTGTTATTATATGAAAACTCAACCAAGGAAAGATGTTGGTCCCAACTTCCCTGATAATCCATCGAACAAGCTCGTAGCATATCCTCCAAGGTCTGAATTGTTCATTCTGACTACCCATCTGATTGAGGATGAAAAGCTGTACTAAAATTTAATTCAGTACCCAACGACTTCTGAAGGCCTTTCCAAAATTTAGAAGTAAACCTGGGATCACGATCTGATACAATGGAGAGAGGAACTCCATGTAACCTGACTATCTCTTTAAGATACAAACGGGAAAGTTGATCAAGAGAGAAAGTATCTCGTATAGCAAGGAAATGAGCAGATTTGGTCAAGCGATCAACAATAACCCAGATTACATTATTACCTCGAGATGTCTTCTGTAATCCCACAACAATGTCCATGGATATGTTTTCCCATTTCCACTCTGGCACTGGTAAAGGCTGAAGCATCCCTTTCGGTAACTGCCGCTCTTCTTTAACCTGTTGACATGTCAAACACTTCACAGTAAAATCAGCAATGTCTCTTTTCATTCCATCCCACCAGTAATACTCCCGCAGATCTCTATACATCTTGGTACTGCCCGGATGAACTGAAAACGGAGAACTATGAGCTTCACATAACAACTCTCTCTTCAACTGTGAATCACAAGGCACACACAATCTCTTCCCAAATCTCAAAACACAATCATTATCAATTTTGAATTCAGGCAACTTACCTTTCTGAACCAGCTCTACCTTTTTCTGCAACTCATTGTCTTGCTTCTGTGCTTGCTTGATTCTATCTGCTAGAGAAGATCGCACTGATACCTAAAACAAAACAGAAGGACTTTCTGCACCAACAACTTCTATGCCAAAGTTCATCAAATCCTTAACCAAAGGATCACGTTCCAAATGCAACATTGTTAATGAAGCATTACTTTTTCGACTCAAAGCATCAGCCACTTTATTTTCTTTTCCCGGATGGTAATGAATTGTACAATCATAATCCTTGATTAATTCTAGACATATATTTTGTCTCATGTTAAACTCTTTCTGAGTGAATATATACTTTAAACATTTGTGATCGGTATATATTTCACACTTTACTCCATATAAATGATGCCTCCAAATTTTTAAAGCAAAAACAACAGAAGCTAATTCCAAATCATGTGTAGGGTAATTTACCTCATGAGTTTTCAACTGTCATGAAGCATAAGCAATTACCTGATCATTCTGCATTAGGACGCAACCAAGTCCTTTCAATGAAGCATCACTGTATATAACAAACTCACCATTCCTGGAAGGTAGTGCCAAAACTGGAGCATTCACTAATCTTCTTTTCAATTCTTGAAAACAATCATCACATTCTTTTGTCCAGATAAACTTAACACCCTTCCGAGTTAGCTTAGTCATTGGACTAGATAACCATGAAAAATTTCTAACAAACCTTTGGTAATATCCCTCCAAACCAAGGAAGCTACGAATCTCGGTTACATTTGTGGGTCTTGGCCATTCTTCCACAACTTTTGTTTTTTCAGGATCAACAGTTATTCCATATTTAGAAAAAATGTGACCAAGGAAACAAATTTGTTGCAACCAAAACTCACACTTGCTGAATTTCCCATACAGTTTCTTTTCTTTTAAGGTTTTCAAGATAACCCTTAAATGTCTTTCATGCTCCTCTTTACTTTTAGAAAACACCAAAATATCATCAATGAAAACCACCACAAACTTAACCAAGAACTCATGGAAAATTCTATTCATTAAGTCCATGAATAAAGCAGGTGCATTGGTTATCCCAAAAGGCATTACTACAAATTCATAATGGCCATATCTTGTACAGAACGTGGTCTTTGGAATATCTTCCTCCTTTACCTTCAGCTGATGATACCCCGATCTCAGGTCAATCTTTGAAAAAAACTGAGCTCCCTGGAGCTGATACAACTTCATTTGATGGCTCGACATCTGCTGAAGTAGTTGCAAAGGATTTCACCACCCCGTTATGCTTGTAGTCTAACTGCTTCCTATCACTCAAGCTCTTTTTCGGACACTCGTTTTCATAGTAACCCATCTCATTGCACTTATAACATTTCACTAACTATAAATCAAATTTGTTCTTACCTTCACCTTGATCCTTTTCAGTGAAATCACGAGCCTTATGTCCCATCTTACCACATCGGTAGCACTTTCCAGAATTCCGAAGACATTCCCCAGCATTTCTTTTGCCACATTTATCACAAACTAGAAACTTAGTTCTCTTACCATCATACTTTTTTGAAGAATTATTACCTTTCTCCTACCACCTCGGTCTCTTCTTCTGTTGGTTGTTATAGAACACTTGATCATCAGCAAACTCCATTTCCACCTTCTCAGCACATCGAACAAGCTTTTCATAACTTTTAAACTCACGAGAAGATAATACCCTTCGATATTTTGGCTTTAATCCTGAGTAAAAACGATTGATTTTACTATCAAGGTCTCGGATAAAATTTGGAGCATACCTTTCCAATCGAGTGAACCTTTCTTCATAGGTAGCCACTGAGTCCTCCTCTTGCCTCAATTACAAGAATTGTTTCTCCATCCTAAGTCGAACAACCTTAGGAAAATACTTCTCAAGAAACATACCTTTGAACTCATCCCAGTCAAGAGCATCAATCTCATCGGCGTCCCTGATATTTTTAACCATAGACCACCACTGATCTGCTTCACCCTCCAAACGGTAAATAGCAAGCCTAACCTTTTGATTGTCTGAACACCCCATGACATCAAAAATCTTCTTCAGTGCTTTAATCCACCCTTCAGCTAGCACAGGGTCAGATGATCCTCTGAATGATGGTGGATGTTGCCTCATGAAATGTTCCACCACTGACATGTTCCTCTGTGGTTGATCTGGCTGATCTCGTGCATGGATACCACCACCATTTATAGCCTAAGTCAACTGCACCATTACTGCAACAAACTGTTCAGTTCTAATTCCGACCATCTCAGGATGCTGATTCGGAAGGTTATTTCCTTCTGTATTCCTTCCTAGCACTGCTTCCCTGTTTCCTCTATGGAAAACCATTCTGAACAAACATGTCTTAGATGAAGCAACATGGTAATCTTCAAATTCTATATGATTTGAAAAAAAAATATTTTTGGATAATCATCTAATAAAATTCTAACTCCTAAAGTTATCTAAATCGACCTCTGATACCAACTATATGGCCCCAGCCTTAAACCTTACTTAATCTTGAGTTATTACAAGATTACACATTGAGGATCTTTTCAAGTTTAGAGTTTTAGAGAATTAGATCATAAAACATGCATTACATTCCACATATAAACAAAGTGGTTACATAAAGATAGTATTCTTCATTCCCATAAATGGAAACATATTTAAAATAAAACATGGATTCATTCTTGACACTTCCTTGACACTATCATCATATCATGTACCTTTCCCTTGACCTGTGAAAACATTTCAAAAAAAACTTGGGATGAGCATAAAAAGATCAGTATGGGTTATAATAACATGGAAAGGAAACATGGGTACATATATACATAAGAGTGAAATCATACTTTACCCATAAAACATAAGCACATTAACATACCTCATCAAATCATTAGTAAATCATAGAAATCATAAGACATAAAGGTAACTTGAGGCATTCATAACATTCTTACATAGGGAGTAACCCTCTTGGTTACGTTTGGAATACCCATCACAGTATATTCCCTAAAATCTCTTCGTAGAAACCTTAACGTTTCACTCCTTCACATTACCCAATTCATTGGAGAGCTATATCGGGCGCACCTGCCCTTAGTTTATCACGGAACCACCCGTTTTCATAATAATGCCCAAGAACCTCAACATAATCATATCACATAAAACATGCATAAAGGAAACATAACATTCCCACCTTTCAATCACAAGATATCAATACAACACATTGATATAAAAACATTATGAAAACCATTTTTGATACCAAAATAAAAGAAAAGTAAAACATGGTATTTATTTTTTTTCTTTTAAAAAGAATGTATGGCTTTTAGAGGAAGCTGAAACTCAAATAACGGTCACGACGGCGGAGAAGTCGTTGTCACCGCATACGTACGACAAAAACATTCCCTTTTGTCGTTTAGTAAACGCTTCGTATAAAAAAGATTCCTTTTGAATAAATGTAAATGTCAAAGGGGTTTATACACCGTATAAAAGAAAGTTGTGTATAAAATAAAATATGCATCAATGAAAGTAGATTGAGACGAAGTCCCATACCTCGTATCTGACTTGACCCGACCGTTCTTTAATCTCCTAAATAATAAACTTGAGTTAATATATACTTGCTTATGAACCTTTTTCATGTTCATTATTCCTTTTATACCATGTTATGAACATCATGTAATCATTTAAGTTAATAATGTTCATTTTGTCTGTATTTGGTTCTTAAGTCAAAAATAGACTTCTTACACTTACATGTTGTTAATTTGGTAAAAGGTTCATTATATCCAGAATGATATTAATGATTTGGATAACATATATATCATATATATTCATCATATACATGTATTTATAATATTACATCACATTTAGAGGTAAGAAATGAAATGCACCGTTCATGGAGACGGTAAGCCGTACGTACGCATGAACGCTACTTCCATTTATATTTCGTATTTTCTGGAATGGAATCATAATGATATAAGAGTATATTATAATTCCAGTATAACAACATATATAATATCATTAAATTTATCCTTTACACATCCCACATATGGTATTAACGAATCAAATCACTTTCAGGGGGCGGTAGTCTGCACTTCCTAAAATGAAGATATCGTGTTTACCCATAATGGAAACCATAAAGGTATGCCCAAAATGAAAAAAAACATAAGCTTAAGGAAAACATAAACATATTATATATCATATATAAAAATAGTTACATCATAATGGCCACCTTTGAAGGTGTTAAATGAGTATTGAACAATCATCGTTTCGGGAGGCAGAATTTCGCCATCCACGGAAAACGTATGTTCTTTAACCATTTGATGTAGTTGTGTGAGAGTGTAGATCAAATAAATCTTTTAACAACATCCTAGTATATTTTAGATACTGGTGTTGTTACAAAAGAAGTAAATAAAAAGAGTTTAGGGGGTTGGAGAATCAAAATAAAACAAATGAACATGAGAGAATGAATTACCTTTAAAAGTGTAACTCTTTTTGATTTGAGCCTAAAAGCTTCCTTTGAAAGGATTCTGCCCAAATTGAATCCTCTAGGATGAGGAGAGGGATGTGGAGAGAGTAAATAGGCAGGGGTTGGCCGAGACAAAGGCTTGAGGAGTGTGTGAAATGAGGTAGAGGTGGGGGCCTTTTATAAGAGGAGAGGAGGGGCACTTTTGGAAAGTAAAGACATATTACTTTATTTGAAAATGTGTTTCGGTTTTAAAAGGTCCCACATTGATATAATTCGTGGATAAGGTGATAAGGGTTAGAAATCCACTCATCCAATTGCTTTTAGACAAGTTTAGTTCATAGATTTTACATTATCTTTCCAATTTATTTAAATCGTCAAATAATGATGTCATCGCTGCATCATTATTATGTCATAAATAATTTAATTTATTTAATGCCTAAAAATTATAAAATAAAACTATGATTTAGGAAATCTTTGTATCTTTCCAATTAATATTTATAATAAAAAATCTGATCTTTATAACCCCATGTAAAAATTGTTTTCGTAAAACATATTATGTTTGTGTCATTTTTACTTTTACATTAAATAAAAAGTTATTTATGTCATTTCCCAACCAAAGTGGATCCATGGGGTCCCCAAGTTTACCCATGGATTTTCTTGGTCGGCCATGAAACAACCAATGAGGGTAGGACATGTGTCAAGCTCATCTTATTTTATTAAAGCATTATTTTTACCTTAAACTACACTAATTACCACTAATCGCGATTAAGAACTTAATAAGTTACTATTCACCAAAAAAAATTATTATAATCTCATTGAACCACATTTTACTTCTTAATGACAACCATGTATGTCGGATTTTTGAAATGCAGAACACAATGATGGAAAAATTTCATTTAAACGGAAAATCAGTCTTCATAAGTACCACTTAGTGGTTTCACTATTCATCAAAAATTGATGTTTTTCAGAAAATTACCAAAAATTCACCCTATGCTATATTTGATATTAAGAATTCAAAAATGAAGTCTATTTTACAAAATTCAAAACATATAAGTCACACTAATTAATTTAATAATTTATTCCCGCTGTCAGAGCAAATAGCGTGTTTTTATGAAACAATAAGAATCAAAAGATTGACACTAGTTTAAGTCCAATTTCAAAGTGAAATTGATTCCAATGACCACCATTGGATTAAATGGTAAAAATATATTCATATTACATATTAAGACAAATTCAAAAGATAATCTAATCATATAAATAAATTAGATTAAAAGGCAGTTTTGATGTAAAATGCAGTATTTTTCACTATTCATTAAAAAATGAACATTGTCAGAAAAATACCAAAAATTCACACAAAGTAAATTTTGATGTCCCAATCATAAAGAATAAGTTTATTTTGACAAACATAGTTTATAAAATTGTCAAAATATATATTTAAAAAGGGGTTTCCATCATAATGCTGTAAAACAATCTTTTAATAATATTAGTGTATTCCATGCTTAAGATTGGATTTATTTTCATTTTAAGCCTCTAAAACACTATCTTAATCATTAATAGACATAGATATAAATATATATTATTCATTACTTACTTGGGATGTCACAAATTTAAGGTCATGAAAATCTATATATGGAATTAGAAATAATAAAATAGTTTTTGAAAAGATTAATAATAAATTTATATTTATTATACATTTTTTTTAACATGTATGATGAGAGGAAATATTCAAGGTAAGCGAATTTCATCTCACTTTTTATTTTTGTGATATACACACTTAACTCACCACCCGTTTTTTTTGGTGTGTATACTACACTTGGATATATTAAATGATTATTATAAATATATTTATGGGTATTTACGTCTCCATTATATGACCATTATTTTTTAGGGTTATGTTTTAAAAGTTACCAAATCGATAAAATACTTTTGTCTAAATTTTTCTTCTTTGAGAACATGTTTTGTTATGCAGCTACGTTATTTTTTCGAGGTGTATATAATTAAATTTTACATGTTATTTCATGAATATAATTATTTTCATGATATTTTAAGATTAATCCAACCATGGAACACTCAAGAAATCATGCATCAAATAATTTAATATAGTAATCAAAATCATAAAAAATAATGGTTCCCTAATTCTGATTCCTGACTAATTCTCCACACTCATTCCCTATTGTTGAGTATCCTTTTCTCTAATTCATTCAATAAATATCACATCATGTAACAGTTGTCTATGATATGAGATGGGATGAATCCCTACCAACCTAACTATCACAATGTATATCATATTATGTTAGCATTAGGAATAATCACATCTCATCTGACCTAAATACTCTTGGGCTATCACAACACATCTCTCCTGAAGACATGTAGCTTTTCACATTACATCTCATTACATCAAATCATATAACCACGACTATTGGGTATCCTAAATTTCAAATACATCAACCTTTTTTGTTACTCCAACAAAAAATTTCCCCACCGTATATCATATCTCATCACATCCTCCAAAAGAAACCAAGTCTATTGTATCACATCACCACCTCGTCACATTTTATCTCAAATAAACATAGGATGTGAAACCAAATATCACCTGAATAAACATTTTCCATCACTGCTAAAGGAAGTGTGGGGAAGAGGGGGCGGTATCTATTTGTATCACCACCATCCTAGATGTTGGTGAAAAGAAACAGACACAAAAATATCTATGTGTTGGTAAGGTTATTTAACTCGGTTTGGTTTTGAGTAAAAATAACATAAAATACATGGTATATAAAAAACACAGAATACCAATAATATGGGTTGACAACCACTATACTAGTGTACACCACAACCACCACTAAAACAAAAGTCTGCCATTACAACCACTTTCACTACTAAATTAAACACTCCACAAAACCACTGAAAAATCCACACATTCAACATCCATTTACTAGGTCAATTCATTCACATTTACACTTCCCATTCAATTAAAATTTTATTTATTTAATTCATTCACAATAAATTAATTTCCAACCCATCTCATTTATTTACCATCCTATTTCATTTTTTTAATCCTAAAAAATATATTCCATGCCAAACATGTAAACTAACCTAACCACCACACAAAAATTAGCTCATATCACATCATCAATCATAATAGTGCCACACCAACTAGAAAACTTACCAAAATAACCACATATCGCACAACCCAAAAACATTTGACAAAATTACAATTGCACAAAACAACTACACATGACTGACACACAACATCACTACTGTGATCTATAACTACCATGTACCATAACCACACAATGTCCCATGTCACAAAAATTCTATCTTACCACCATTCATATCCACATGTCTCACATAGCCTGGTCAGTAACCAAAATCACCCAAAAAATCACCAACCATGAAGGGAAACTTAATTACATTAGGCACACCCAAAAATGAACATCTCAGTTTCCACATTTATTTAACGAATTACATCACATTGCATATTTAATTATCATGGGTATAATCACACAAAATATGTTTCTAGGGGAAACCAATTTATAAGTCATATTATCATTATTTTTCATTTTATTCAGTGTGCGATCAAACAAAAGCGCAATATGAGTCTCAGTGCATATCATCTATATCCCAAACAAGGCACCCAACAACTATTATCATTCATATTAGCGTCAAGAATGTACAATATAATCCACATCATATATCAAATTATTAAACCATGAGATATCTCCCCTATACCCATCATTTCAGTTATTCTAATTTATGTTCGTATTATGCCAACCCTTACAATTCAGTAAATGGAAATAAAAAGAATTAAATTCCCAAACATAGTATAGAAATAGGTGAGAATGAGGATCCCCACATCCAATGAAGAATTCATATATAATTTTTCACCATGGTTAAGAGTATAAATATCCTAAAAACCAAAACCACACAAGGAAACCTTGGATCAACCAAAACCGCACCAAGGAACCCAGAAGAAGTAACCCAAGAAAACCCCAACTAAAAAAAATTATTACAGGGAAACTATATAAGAAGAATAATGGAATACCAAATGGGCGGAATTTGTAACCCCGTGAGATTTTGTGAATTATAATTTTTTCCATTAATTTAACTTTTTTATTTTTTTTTCATCATACACAACACTGAAGATTTTTTATTATTTTTTAAAGCACCATGTCTAGATTTAAATATACACAACACCAAGTTAATACTTCACTACACACAACATAAACTTTTTCTTTATCTAAATGGAACAATGAGGTTAGATTGTGTTATATAAAACATTGACTTTCCTCAATGGCTTGTGTAACACACAAGATTGAGGTTTATATAACAATGATATATTATAAAAATATTATTATTTAATATAATATGATATAGAATAGATGTTAAATTTGAGGTTATAAATTTTGTTAACTAATTTATTAAAATATATGGTTTAAAAAATATGATATGAATTAATACTATTTCAATTAATTATAAATGAATATGAAAGCTGATTGAATGAAAAAAGTTATATTATTTTTTTTATGATTACAAAACTGGTTTACCCTAATAAATTAAAATAACTACAATTAGGAAGTGATATTAATGTAATATATATGTTATATTTTCAACCAAATATTTTTTATATTCATTCAATAGATTTTATAGACATAAGATAGAGAAGCCACCCAATTTTAGGCTTAAAAACATAGATTTTTATAAATTTGTTTTACTGACTTTTGTTGGAGAAAATATATAAAATCCTTATTTTGGATCTTTTATAGACATAAAATTTCAAAATAAAATTAATCCTTTAAATAAATAAATAATAATATGGTAAGTAAACTTTTTTGGTGTTTTTCTGAATGGTTTCATTTTTAATGAATAGTTGAAAATAAAGAATTTTAGTTCAATGTTGCCTTTTCATATAATTTAATTATAAGGATAAATTATATATTAATGTTCGAAATTTTTAATAGATAATATTTTTCTCGATTAATGTAATTTATGTTATTGAGACCAATTTCACATTGAAATTTTATATAAAAACATAACAAACTTTTGAATGGTCTTACATTAAAAACCCGCATTGTCAACCTGACAACAGGATTAATTTTAAATTAATTTCAGAAATTATTTTATTAGCATTTAAAAAATTGAATTCCATTTTTACAATCATACTAAATTATAATTTATAATAATTTCAAATTAGTTTTTGAACAAAAATATTAGTGAAGGTGGCTATAATTAATTACATCATTTAAAGATAAATTAAATTTAATAAGAGTCCAAACCATAACATTAAGAACAAAAACAACCAATAAACATTCCTAAAATCCATTATATTTACATATTGAGAACCTATCATCACTTTTCATGACATTAATATTTATTGAATCCACATTCAACAAGAAAAACATGGTTGTCATTCTCTCTTCAAATATTTTCAAGAGTGTCACTCCACTTCCAAATAAAAGGCCACCAACTATCCATCTTATTCACACCTCTAAAACAACTTATGTTCATCCAATATCTACCCAATTCACTTTACAAAATCCTTACATTACTCCTTGAATAATACCTTATAGAATAAAGTCTTTGGAAGAATCTTTTTGGCATAAACCAAAAGGAGTTACTTGTTTAAGAGGTAACGTCGTCTCTCAATTTCATTTTTATATTTTCCTTATCCACCCCGTCAACTCTATTTATTCCATGATTGTATAAAAAATAGTGTCCGAAATTTACTAGGACGTTTTTATGATATGTTTTTACCTACACTTACACACACCTCTGTCAAATAGGTAATGAATATATTGTTTATATGTTCGGCGAACTACCACCTCACAAATTGATGATTGTTCATTTTTCTTTTATCATCTATTATGGTGAACAATAAGCTGAAAAATATGTTTATATATGGTATATATTATATTTATTATTTAATTAATATTATTTATACCTTTTACAACACATATCTTTTTACTTTTCATTTCATGAAAATACTATTATTTTGTTTGAGGAAGTGTAGAGAATTACGCCTCAAAGTGATGTGATTCGTTTACAAACTACATGGAATAAATTAACGATGGGTTTTGTGAAATTATATGAAATATATAATTATAATTATTATTTACTTGTATTATATACATATATACACATCGTTCATTTTTTTTTTCTTTCAATACTATAATAGAAACGAAAATATTGTTCATGTGTACGTACGACTAACCGTATCCATGAACAGTATATTCCATTTCATACTTCTATATTATATAGATTGTTCTAAAAAACATATTCTTAATATACATGATATTTGTATAATTTTTCACATTATGGAATCATTATATAAGTACAAGGATCAACAATATAAATAATTAAGAAACATGCATAGAACAAAGTGAATATTACCTGAAGTGACACCTTAATATAATATTGTTAACAACAATGTAATATTATAAGGCCCTAGCCTTAAACCTTACTTAATCTTGAGTTATTACAAGATTACACATTGAGGATCTTTTTAGGTTTAGAGTTTTAGAGAATTAGATCATAAAACTTGCATTACATTCCACATATAAACAAAGTGGTTACATAAAGATAGTATTCTTCATTCCCATCAATGGAAACATATTTAAAATAAAACATGGATTCATTCTTGACACTTCCTTGACACTATCATCATATCATGTACCTTTCCCTTTACCTGTGAAAACATTTCAAAAAAATCTTGGGATGAGCATAAAAAGCTCAGTATGGGTTATAATAACATGAAAAGGAAACATGGGTACATATATACATAAGAGTGAAATCATACTTTACCCATAAAACATAAGCACATTAACATACCTCATCAAATCATTAGTAAATCATAGAAATCATAAGACATAAAGGTAACTTGAGGCATTCATAACATTCTTACATAGGGAGTAACCCTCTTGGTTACGTTTGTAATACCCATCACAGTATATTCCCTAAAATCTCTTCAGAGAAACCTTAACATTTCACTCCTTCATGTTAAACAATGCATTGGAGAGCTATATCGGGCTCACCTGCCCTTAGTTTATCACGGAACCACCCGTTTTCATAATAATTCCCAAGAACCTCAACATAGTCATATCACATAAAACATGCATAAAGGAAACATAACATTCCCACCTTTCAATCATAAGATATCAATACAACAAATTGACATAAAAACATTATGAAAACCATTTTTGATACAAAATAAAAGAAAAGTAAAACATGGTATTTATTTTTTTCTTTTAAAAAGAAGGTATGGCTTGTAGAGGAAGTCGAAACTCAAATAACGGTCACGACGGTGGAGAAGTCGTTGTCGCCGCATACGTACGACAAAAACATTCCCTTTTTTCGTTTAGTAAATGCTTCGTATAAAAAAGATTCCTTTTCAATAAATGTAAAAGTAAAAGGGGTTTATACACCGTATAAAAGAAAGTTGTGTATAAAATAAAATATGCCTCAATGAAAGGAGATTGAGACGAAGTCCCATACCTCATATCCGACTTGACCCGACTGTTATTTAATCTCCTGAATAATAAACTTGAGTTAATATCTACTTGCTTATGAAACTTTTTCAAGTTCATTATTCCTTTTATACCATGTTATGAACATCATGTAATCATTTAAGTTAATAATGTTCATTTTGTCGGAATTTGGTTCTTAAGTCAAAAATAGACTTCTTACACTTACATGTTGTTAATTTGGTCAAAGGTTCATTATATCCAGAATGATATTAATTATTTGGATAACATATATATCATATATATTCATCATATACATGTATTTATAATATGACATCACATTTAGAGGTAAGAAATGAAATGCACCGTTCATGGAGACGGTAAGCCGTACGTACGCATGAACGCTACTTCCATTTCTATTTCATATTTTCTGGAATGGAATAATAATGATATAAGAATATATTATAATTCTAGTATAACAACATATATAATATCATTAACTTTATCCTTTACACATCCCACATATGGTATTAACGAATCAAATCACTTTCAGGGGGCGGTAGTCCGCACTTCCTAAAACGAAGATATCGTGTTTACCCATAATGGAAACCATAAAGGTATGCCCAAAATGAAAACAAAAGGAGATTAAGGAAAACATAAAAATATTATATATAATATATACAAATAGTTACATCATAATGTCCACCATTGAAGGTGTTAAATGAGTATTGAACAATCATCGTTTCGGGAGGCAGAATTTCTCCATCCACGGAAACCGTATGTTCTTTAACCATTTGATGTAGTTGTGTGAGAGTGTAGATCAAATAAATTTTATAACAACATCCTGGTATATTTAATATACTGTTGTTATTACAAAATAAGTAAATAAAAAGAGTTTAGGGGGTTGGAGAAGCAAAATAAAACAGATGAACATGAGAGAATGAATTGCCTTTAAAAGTGTAACTCCTTTTGATTTGAGCCTACAGGCTTCCTTTGAAAGGATTATGCCCAATGGGAATCCTCTAGGATGAGGAGAGGGATGTGGAGAGAGTAAATGGGAAGGGGTTGGCCAATCCAAAGGCTTGAGGAGTGTGTGAAATGAGGTAGAGGTGGGGGCCTTTTATAAGAGGAGAGGAGGGGCACTTTTGGAAAGTAAAGAAATATTACTTTATTTGAAAATGTGTTCGGTTTTAAAAGGTCCCACATTGATATAATTCGTGGATAAGGTTATAAGGGTTCGAAAGCCACTCATCCAATTGGTTTCGGACATGTTTAGTTCATAGATTTTACCTTATCTTTCCATTTTATTTAAATCGTCAAATAATGATGTCATCGCTGCATCATTATTATGTCATAAATAATTTAATTTATTTAATGTCTAAAAATTATAAAAAAAACAACTATGATGTTGGAAATATTTTTATATTTCCAATTACTATTTATAATCAAAAATCTTATCTTTATAACCCCATGTAAAAATTGTTTTCGTAAAACATATTATGTTTGTGTCATTTTTACTTTTACATTAAATAAAAAGTTATTTATGTCATTTCCCAACCAAAGTGGATCCATGGGGTCCCCAAGTTGACCCATGTCTTTTATTGGTCGGCCATGACACAACCAATGAGAGTAGGACATGTGTCAAGCTCATCTTATTTTATTAAAGCATTATTTTTACCTTAAACTACACTGATTACCACTAATCGTGATTAAGAACTTAATAAGTTACTATTCACCAAAAAAATTTATTATAATCTCATTGAACCACATTTTACTTCTTAATGACAACCATGTATGTTGGATTTTTGAAATTCAGAACACAATGATGGAAAAATTTCATTTAAACGGAAAATCAGTCTTCATAAGTACCACTTAGCGGTTTCACTATTCATCAAAAATTGATGTTTTTCAGAAAATTACCAAAAAATCACCCTAAGCTATATTTGATATTAAGAATTAAAAAATGGAGTCTATTTTACAAAATTCAAAACATATAAGTCACACTAATTAATTTAATAATTAATTCCCGTTGTCAGAGCAAATAGCGTGTTTTTATGAAACAATAAGTATCAAAAGATTGACACTAGTTTAAGTCCAATTTCAAAGTGAAATTGATTCCAATTACCACCATTGGATTAAATGGTAAAAATATATTCATATTACACATTTAGACCAATTCAAAAGATAATCTAATCATATAAATAAATTAGATTAAAAATCAGTTTTGATGTAAAATGCAGTATTTTTCACTATTCATTAAAAAATGAACATTGTCAGAAAAATACCAAAAATTCACACAAAGTAAATTTTGATGTCCCAATCATAAAGAATAAGTTTATTTTGACAAACATAGTTTATAAAATTTTCAAAAGATAGATTTAAAAAGGGTTTTCCATCATAAGGCAGTAAAACAATCTTTTAAGAATATTAGTGTATTCCATTCTTAAGATTGGATTTATTTTCATTTTAAGCCTCTAAAACACTATCTTAATCATTAATAGACATAGATAAAAATAACTATTATTCATTACTTACTTGGGATGTTACATCCTTCCCCCTTTAGAAAATTGCGTCCCTGCAGTTTATTTACTTATCGAATAAATGGGGGTACTTATCCCTCATTGCATTTTCAGATTCTCATGTTGCCTCTTCAATCATGTGGTTTTTCCACAAATCCTTTACCTGGTTAATCACCTTATTCCGTAACACTTGCTCCCTGTGGTCAAGAATCTGGACCGGTTGTTCCTCATAAGATAAGTTCTCTTCCAGCTGAACTACCTATGGACTCAAAACATGAGATGGATCTGGCATATACTTTCTCAACATCAAAACGTGAAAAACATTGTGTACCTGAGATAAACTCGGAGGTAAAGCCACTCGGTAAGCAACTGATCCAACTCTCTCTAGAATTTCATATGGTCCAATAAACCTTGGACTCAAATTTCCTTTCTTACCAAATCTCATCACACATTTCCAAGGAGAAACCTTGAGAAAAACTTGATCACCTACCTCGAAAGATATATCCTTCCTCCGGTTATCCGCATAACTCTTCTACCTGCTCTGAGCTGTTCTCATGTGTTTCTGAATCAGCTGAACTATTTCTGCCATCTCTTCTACCAATTCTGGTCCCATCAGCTTCATTTCACCCACTTCATCCAAAAATACTGGAGTTCGACACCGCTTCCCATATAATGCCTGAAATGGTGCCATCTGTATACTGGAATGAAAACTGTTATTATATGAAAACTCAACCAAGGAAAGATATTGGTCCCAACTTCCCTGATAATCCATCGAACAAGCTCGTAGCATATCCTCCAAGGTCTGAATTGTTCGTTCTGACTGCCCATCTGATTGAGGATGAAAAGCTGTACTAAAATTTAATTCAGTACCCAACGACTTCTGAAGGCCTTTCCAAAAGTTAGAAGTAAACCTGGGATCACGATCTGATACAATGGGGAGAGGAACTCCATGTAACCTGACTATCTCTTTAAGATACAAACGGGAAAGTTGATCAAGAGAGAAAGTATCTCGTATAGCAAGGAAATGAGCAGATTTTGTCAAGCGATCAACAATAACCCAGATTACATTATTACCTCGAGATGTCTTCGGTAATCCCACAACAAAGTCCATGGATATGTTTTCCCATTTCCACTCTGGCACTGGTAAAGGCTGAAGCATCCCTTTCGGTAACTGCCGCTCTGCTTTAACCTGTTGACATGTCAAACACTTCACAGTAAAATCAGCAATGTCTCTTTTCATTCCATACCACCAGTAATACTCCCGCAGATCTCTATACATCTTAGTACTGCCCGGATGAACTGAAAACGGAGAACTACGAGCTTCACATAACAACTCTCTCTTCAACTGTGAATCACAAGCCACACACAATCTCTTCCCAAATCTCAAAACACAATCATTATCAATGTTGAATTCAGGCAACTTACCTTTCTGAACCAGCTCTACCTTTTTCTGCAACTCATTGTCTTGCTTCAGTGCTTGCTTGATTCTATCTGCTAGAGAAGATCTCACTGATACCTAAAACAAAACAGAAGGACTTTCTGCACCAACAACTTCTATGCCAAAGTTCATCAAATCCTTAACCAAAGGATCACGTTCCAAATGCAACATTGTTAATGAAGCATTACTTTTTCGACTCAAAGCATCAGCCACTTTATTTTCTTTTCCCGGATGGTAATGAATTGTACAATCATAATCCTTGATTAATTCTAGCCATCTATTTTGTCTCATGTTCAACTCTTTCTGAGTGAATATTTACTTTAAACTTTTGTGATCGGTATATATTTCACACTTTACTCCATATAAATGATGCCTCCAAATTTTTAAAGAAAAAACAACAGCAGCTAATTCCAAATCATGTGTAGGGTAATTTACCTCATGAGTTTTCAACTGTCATGAAGCATAAGCAATTACCTGATCATTCTGCATTAGGACGCAACCAAGTCCTTTCAATGAAGCATCACTGTATATAACAAACTCACCATTCCTGGAAGGTAGTGCCAAAACTGGAGCATTCACTAATCTTCTTTTCAATTCTTGAAAACAATCATCACATTCTTTTGTCCAGATAAACTTAACACCCTTCTGAGTTAGCTTAGTCATTGGACTAGATAACGATGAAAAATTTCTAACAAACCTTCGGTAATAGCCCGCGAAACCAAGGAAGCTACGAATCTCGGTTACATTTGTGGGTCTTGGCCATTCTTCCACAACTTTTGTTTTTGCAGGATCAACAGTTATTCCATATTTAGAAATAATGTGACCAAGGAAAGAAATTTGTTGCAACCAAAACTCAAACTTGCTGAATTTCCCATACAGTTTCTTTTCTTTTAAGGTTTTCAATATAACCCTTAAATGTCTTTCATGCTCCTCTTTACTTTTAGAAAACACCAAAATATCATCAATGAAAACCACCACAAACTTATCCAAGAACTCATGGAAAATTCTATTCATTAAGTCCATGAATAAAGCAGGTGCATTGGTTATCCCAAAAGGCATTACTACAAATTCATAATGGCCATATCTTGTACGGAACGCGGTCTTCGGAATATCTGCCTCATTTACCTTCAGCTGATGGTACCCCGATCTCAGGTCAATCTTTGAAAAAAACTGAGCTCCCTGGAGCTGATACAACTTCATTTGATGGCCTGACATCTGCTGAAGTAGTTGCAAAGGATTTCACCACCCTGTTCTGCTTGTAGTCTAACTGCTTCCCATCACTCAAGCTCTTTGTCGGACACTCGTTTTCATAGTAACCCATCTCATTGCACTTATAACATTTCACTAACTATAAATCAAATTTGTTCTTACCTTCACCTTGATCCTTTTCAGTGCAATCACGAGCCTTATGTCCCATCATACCACATCGGTAGCACTTTCCAGAATTCAGAAGACATTCCCCAGCATGTCTTTTGCCACATTTATCACAAACTGGAAACTTAGTTCTCTTACCATCATACTTTTTTGAATAATTCTTACCTTTTTCCTACCACCTCGGTCTCTTCTTCTGTTGGTTGTTATAGAACACTTGATCATCAGAAAACTCCATTTCCACCTTCTCAGCACATCGAACAAGCTTTTCATAACTTTTAAACTCACGAGAAGCTAATTCCCTTCGTTATTTTGGCTTTAATCCTGAGTAAAAACGATTGATTTTACTATCAAGGTCTCGGATAAAATTTGGAGCATACCTTTCCAATCGAGTGAACCTTTCTTCATAGGTAGCCACTGAGTCCTCCTCTTGCCTCAATTCCAAGAATTGTTTCTCCATCCTAAGTCGAAGAACCTTAGGAAAATACTTCTCAAGAAACATACCTTTGAATTCATCCCAGTCAAGAGCATCAATCTCATCGGCGTCCCTGATATTTTTAACCATAGACCACCACTGATCTGCTTAACCCTCCAAACGGTAAATAGCAAGCCTAACCTTTTGATTGTCTGAACACCCCATGACATCAAAAATCTTCTCCAGTGCTTTAATCCACCCTTCAGCTAGCACAAGGTCAGATGATCCTCTGAATGATGGTGGATGTTGCCTCAGGAAATGTTCCACCACTGACATGTTCCTCTGTGGTTGATCTGGATGATCTCGTGCATGGATACCACCACCATTTATAGCCTAATTCAACTGCCCCATTACTGCAACAAACTGTTCAGTTACAATTCCGACCATCTCAGGATACTGATTCGGAAGGTTATTTCCTTCTGTATTCCTTCCTAGCACTGCTTCCCTGTTTCCTCTGCGGAAAACCATTTTGAACAAACATGTCTTAGATGAAGCAACATGGTAATCTTCAAATTCTATATGATTTGAAAAAAAATATTTTAGGATAATCATCTAATAAAATTCTAACTCCTAAAGTTATCTAAACCGACCTCTGATACCAACTATAAGGCCCTAGCCTTAAACCTTACTTAATCTTGAGTTATTACAGGATTACACATTGAGGATCTTTTCAGGTTTAGAGTTTTAGAGAATTAGATCATAAAACTTGTATTACATTACACATATAAACAAAGTGGTTACATAAAGATAGTATTCTTCATTCCCATAAATGGAAACATATTTAAAATAAAACATGGATTCATTCTTGACACTTCCTTGACACTATCATCATATCATGTACCTTTCCCTTGACCTGTGAAAACATTTCAAAAAAAAACTTGGGATGAGCATAAAAAGCTCAGTATGGGTTATAATAACATGGAAAGGAAACATGGGTACATATATACATAAGAGTGAAATCATACTTTACCCATAAAACATAAGCACATTAATATACCTCATCAAATCATTAGTAAATCATAGAAATCATAAGACATAAAGGTAACTTGAGGCATTCATAACATTCTTACATAGGGAGTAACCCTCTTGGTTACGTTTGGAATACCCATCACAGTATATTCCCTAAAATCTCTTCGGAGAAACCTTAACGTTTCACTCCTTTGCATTACCCAATTCATTGGAGAGCTATATCGGCCTCACCTGCCCTTAGTTTATCACGGAACCACCCGTTTTCAAAATAATTCCCAAGAACCTCAACATAATCATATCACATAAAACATGCATAAAGGAAACATAACATTCCCACCTTTCAATCACAAGATATCAATACAACACATTGATATAAAAACATTATGAAAACCATTTTTGATACCAAAATAAAAGAAAAGTAAAACATGGTATTTATTTTTTTTCTTTTAAAAAGAAGGTATGGCTTGTAGAGGAAGCCGAAACTCAAATAACGGTCACGACGGCGGAGAAGTCGTTGTCACCGCATACGTACGACAAAAACATTCCCTTTTGTCGTTTAGTAAACACTTTGTATAAAAAATATTCCTTTTGAATAAATGTAAAAGTCAAAGGGTTTTATACACCGTATAAAAGAAAGTTGTGTATAAAATAAAATATGCATCAATGAAAGGAGATTGAGACGAAGTCTCATACCTCGTATCTGACTTGACCCGACCGTTCTTTAATCTCCTGAATAATAAACTTGAGTTAATATCTACTTGCTTATGAACCTTTTTCAAGTTCATTATTCCTTTTATACCATGTTATGAACATCATGTAATCATTTAAGTTAATAATGTTCATTTTGTCGGTATTTGGTTCTTAAGTCAAAAATAGACTTCTTACACTTACATGTTGTTAATTTGGTAAAAGGTTCATTATATCCAGAATGATATTAATGATTTGGAGAACATATATATCATATATATTCATCATATACATGTATTTATAATATTACATCACATTTAGAGGTAAGAAATGAAATGCACCGTTCATGGAGACGGTAAGCCGTACGTACGCATGAACGCTACTTCCATTTCTATTTCGTATTTTCTAGAATGGAATCATAATGATATAAGAGTATATTATAATTCCAGTATAACAAAATATATAATATCATTAACTTTATCCTTTAAACATCCCACATATGGTATTAACGAATCAAATCACTTTCAGGGGGCGGTAGTCCGCACTTCCTAAAATGAAGATATCGTGTTTACCCATAATGGAAACCATAAAGGTATGCCCAAAATGAAAAAAACAGAAGATTAAGGAAAACATAAACATATTATATATCATATATAAAAATAGTGACATCATAATGGCCACCTTTAAAGGTGTTAAATGAGTATTGAACAATCATCGTTTCGGGAGGCAGAATTTCGCCATCCACGAAAACCGTATGTTCTTTAACCATTTGATGTAGTTGTGTGAGAGTGTAGCTCAAATAAATCTTTTAACAACATCCTAGTATATTTTAGATACTGGTTTTGTTACAAAATAAGTAAATAAAAAGAGTTTAGGGGGTTGGATAAGAAAAATAAAACAAATGAACATGAGAGAATGAATTACCTTTAAAAGTGTAACTCTTTTTGATTTGAGCCTAAAGGCTTCCTTTGAAAGGATTCTGCCCAAAGGGAATCCTCTAGGATGAGTAGAGGGATGTGTAAAGAGTAAATGGGAAGGTGTTGGCCGAGCCAAAGGCTTGAGGAGTGTGTGAAATGAGGTAGAGTTGGGGGGCTTTTATAAGAGGAGAGGAGGGGCACTTTTGGAAAGTAAAGACATATTACTTTATTTGAAAATGTGTTTCGGTTTTAAAAGGTCCCACATTGATATACTTCGTGGATAAGGTGATAAGGGTTAGAAATCCACTCATCCAATTGGGTTTGGACAAGTGTAGTTCATAGATTTTACATTATCTTTCCATTTTATTTAAATCGTCAAATAATGATGTCATCGCTGCATCATTATTATGTCATAAATAATTTAATTTATTTAATGCCTAAAAATTATAAAATAAAACTATGATTTAGGAAATCTTTTTATCTTTCCAATGACTATTTATAATAAAAAATCTGATCTTTATAACCCCATGTAAAAATTGTTTTTGTAAAACATATTATGTTTGTGTCATTTTTACTTTTACATTAAATAAAAAGTTATTTATGTCATTTCCCAGCCAAAGTGGATCCATGGGGTCCCCAAGTTGACCCATGGCTTTTCCTGGTCGACCATGACACAACCAATGAGGGTAGGACATGTGTCAAGCTCATCTTATTTTATTAAAGCATTATTTTTACCTTAAACTACACTAATTACCACTAATCGCGATTAAGAACTTAATAAGTTACTATTCACCAAAAAAAATTATTATAATCTCATTGAACCACATTTTACTTCTTAATGACAACCATTTATGTCGGTTTTTGGAAATGCAGAACACAATTATGGCAAAACTTCATTTAAATGGAAAATCAGTCTTCATAAGTACCACTTAGTGGTTTCACTATTCATCAAAAATTGAAGTTTTTCAGAAAATTACCAAAAATTCACCCTACGCTATATTTGATATTACGAATTCAAAAATGAAGTCTATTTTACAAAATTAAAAACATATAAGTCACACTAATTAATTTAATAATTAATTCCCGCTTTCAGAGCAAATAGCGTGTTTTTATGAAACAATAAGTATCAAAAGATTGACACTAGTTTAAGTCCAATTTCAAAGTGAAATTAATTCCAATGACCACCATTGGATTAAATGGTAAAAATATATTCATATTACACATTAAGAAAAATTCAAAAGATAATATAATCATATAAATAAATTAGATTAAACAGCAGTTTTGATGTAAAATGCAGTATTTTTCACTATTCATTAAAAAATGAACATTGTCAGAAAAATACCAAAAATTCACACAAAGTAAATTTTGATGTCCCAATCATAAAGAATAAGTTTATTTTGACAAACATAGTTTATAAAATTGTCAAAATATATATTTAAAAAGGGTTTTCCATCATAAGGCAGTAAAACAATCTTTTAAGAATATTAGTGTATTCCATGCTTAAGATTGGATTTATTTTCATTTTAAGCCTCTAAAACACTATCTTAATCATTAATAGACATAGATAAAAATATCTATTATTCATTACTTACTTGGGATGTTACAAATTTATGGTCATGAAAATCCATATATGGAATTAGAAATAATAAAATAGTTTTTGAAAAGATTAATAATAAATTTATATTTATTATACATTTTTTAACATGTATGATGAGAGGCAATATTCAAGGTAAGAGAATTTCATCTCACTTTTTATTTTTGTGATATACATACTTAACTCACCACCCGTTTTTTGTGGTGTGTATACTACACTTGGATATATTAAATGATTATTATAAATATATTTATGGGTATTTACGTCTCCATTATATGACCATTATTTTTTAGGGTTATGTTTTAAAAGTTACCAAATCGATAAAATACTTTTGTCTAAATTTTTCTTCTTTGAGAACATGTTTTGTTATGCAGCTACGTTATTTTTTCGAGGTGTATATAATTAAAATTTACATGTTATTTCATGAATATAATTATTTTCATGATATTTTAAGATTAATCTAATTTAATTTCTTACATGTTTATTATGCTTCATAGTTACTAAGTAATAACAATTTTTTGAAACAATCTCATAACTTTTCAAGATTGTATATGATTATGCTTCCTTTATTTAAATATTATGATCCATCACTCAAGAGAACATATGAATTTCATTTTCTCTTGGTTATTCATGATATATTCTGGTATTGGTACCATTTTTATACTCATTGGTAAATAATATATTTAATAAATTGTTTTTAAGAAACCAAGAATTTACCCTCTCTTTAGTCGGAGATCATTATTCCTTCAAAACCAAGATTTCTAAAAAGGGTTTCCAAGAATGTTTTACCATTACACTTAAGTATTTAAAATAATTTTTTTACTCTTTTTTATTTTACTAATCTCTCAAAAGTAATATATTTATTACATTATGAAGAAGGCATTTCTCTAACATTTTTACTAAGAAAAAAAGAGTTTTATTTTTACCACATATGACTTGTATGAATTTACCCATTTTCATTTCTTTGATGATTCCTTTTCATTTTTAATTGGATATTTTTAACAAAAAAAATTATATTAATTTTAAGGAAAATAATTTTCAAAATATTTTCAAGCTTATTTTATATCTTTTCAAGTAAAATATTTTTCAAATTGTTTTCAAGACTTATTTATATGTTTTCAAAGTAATTTCAATAAAATGGTTTTAATAAAAAATTCAAATAGACTAAATATGATTTTAGGTAAAATATTTTTCAAACTATTTTCATGTTTTTTATAAATTCCCAATGTTTTTCAAATAAAAATATTTATAAATTTTTTTAGGGTTATTATAAAATTTTTCATAGAAAAATGGTTTTCAAAAATTATTTCAATCTCTCTTTAAATTGTTTCAAAGAAAAAGGTTTCCAAAAGTTTTTTAAGTATTTATTTATAATATTTCAAAATTATTTTCAGGAAAATGTTTTTCAAAAGGTTTTGATGTTTTAAAGATATTTTTTAAATAAGAATAATTATTTCCCTCCAGAATCGTTTTCAATATATATATCAAAGTCATTTTCCATCTGTGATGACATCTGTTGATGTTACTCATGACATTCTAGGAAATGATTGAAAATTTCCATTGATATTCTTTAATGAATGGTTTATGTTTTTATGGAATGATACTTATGATTCATGTATCTCTTACATGGTTTAAATGTTATTGAAACCTTCTTATTTTCATAGGTTATGATTTTGATAAAATAATTAGGAAACTTATATCTTTTTCTACAGGTTATGACATTATTATATTTTTATGATACCCATTTAATTTCAGGGGTTATGATGTGATTATAGATTATTTTGTAGAAAATGTATATATTTTTCCATAATGAGAAGGGTGGGGAATATATCTACCTCCAATGTATTGGTTAAACACATATATCTCATGAGATTGAATAAAATAGTCTATGGGGTGAAACTTTACTACTAAGATGGTCTTGGGTGTGAACCTCGACTAGTAGACGGTAATGAGAATGAACTTTGACTACTAACATGGTATGAGGAGTGATCTCATGATAATATGATAGCCAAAATAGTGAACCATGAATACCAATATAGAATAGGGATCAAACCCATACTACTAATTTGTTCTTAAAAGTGATTTATTGGATACTATAGAAATTATATTATATGCTTATGTGATATTCAAAATTCCATTTAATATTCCAATATTATTATTTTGTAACTTATGCTCTAATTTTACTATGATCAATGCCTTATTATTAAATTTCATTCTTAATTAAGATATAAAATATCCAAAGTATGACCTTAAAATGTAATGTTCAACTTCCATACCCTTTTTTCATGTTATTCATACACATTTCCTTTATTTTCCCTTACTGACATCTCACCTCACCCCTTTATTATGTTTCCTTTCTTGAAATTATGATGATAGTTTTTAGATAGATGTACTAATAGTGAAGATCATTATGGGAGATGTTGAAGATATTTTATGAGGATATAAGATTTTTTTCCATGTTTCCAAAGACACAAAACTGTTACGATACTCAAGAATGTATTTTTGTAGTGTAACACATATTCATCTAAAATGAAAGAATATCCATGTATGTTAAGCATGGGTCACTATAGTTGGTATAAAATTAATGTTTTATTTATCCGTTGGAAACTTGGATGAGAAACAATTAGTGATATCCTAAGGTATACTTCAAAGTATATGTCTAGGGATGTCTCTAAGGATAAGTATAAAGATGAGTCATCATTTAAGAAAATTCCATAAAATTTTGGTAGTGGCAAGAGTGAGTGGTTTTCTTGTAATACATACGTATCATAATTCTACAAGTGGATATGACTGTGAAACAGATGTACATAGGGGTAAAAACGCTATAAAGATTTTCTGGGACTAAATTGGGGTAATCTGGTACAAGAAAACAAGACTTGATGCACACCAAGTTGAACAATCTTGGGGGGTATTATTTTAAAATTCATAAACTCATCATGAACTATCCTGAAGGATTTAAATATAAGTTGTGTAATGACCCAAACCATCATTAATTGAAATCCCTCTTAATCTAATTAAATGTCTCTTTATGTAAAATGATTATATAAATTGTCAACTTCTTTGGTTTTATTATTTTGGATTTTAAAATACTATTAAGAATTCTAACCGTTTCCAATATAGTCGTTTAACAGTGATCACAAGATTAGTACAAATATAGGGCTTTAACAAATCCAATTTACTCAGACAAAGGAAGCGATGGCCTCATCCATTAGATTTGCCTCATACAAAGCCCATTTTTTAGAGCTCAGAAAGGAGGTTGCATCATTGGGAATCACTCTTGACCAAGCCCAAGCCGCGCTTGAGTATTTTATGCTCAAGCGGAACCACCTACAAGAGAAGGGGAAGATAATAGAGATTACCACTCGATCAATGTTATTTGAGCCACCCCAAGAGTATGTCACTATCTCACACCTTACTCTTAGATCTTATGCAGGTGTTATAAGGGGTTATGTTACAATACCCTAGTACTATAGTTATGTACATTATTTTTGAATATAATAATTAATATTATTTCATTTTATTGTTACCTTGAAAATATTTTTTAAAGAATAAATTGTATTTTTAGTTAATGTTCATCTAAGAAATCTATTTTGATAAATTAATGGATTTTTAATTAAATTTTATTTTAATAAAATATTATTGTTATTAAATTAATTTTTATTAAATATAAATTATCATATAATTTTATGAATGAAAGTGTATTATTTATTAATGTTTGAAAGACATTTTTTTAAAAACCCATGAATTTTCGATAAATGTAGGTTTTAATATTAAAAGTAAAAATTAACATATTTAGAAATTTATTTGGATAAAATAAATATTATTTCTGGAATCAGGATGTCGAAATTATCCGATGGTGAATTTTCATAATTTTCTAAGATAATGAAATATTTGGGTAAAAACTAAATACCGATTAAATATATAATGTGTTTTATGACATTATAATGACCCAATAGTGATGTAATAAAATACTATAAACTTTATTTTCGTCCAATATATGTTTTACCATTTAAATAATGTAATTTTGGGTTTTTTGATTTATTTTACAACGCTTTAGTAGACCCTTCAAGACTTTTTAAACATTTTTCCTTTTTAAATTGTTTCCCTTGGGAGTGTGACTCACCTCCACATAAGCAACCCCATTATTTTAAGAAGTTAGTACTTTGGAATTATAAAATATTGTTTTCCACTTCACTTTTCCATAAACTATGGGCAAAAAACCATGGGTTTGTTTGTGGTTTAGATTAGTTTAATGTGAGGTGTCCCAAACATAAATATTAAAGAATTCCTTCACCTTTCCTATTTAAACCCACCCAAGCTCCCACTTCCTCCTCACTCAAAACCTTTTGAGTTCGTCCAACCTATAGCCTACTCTCTCTATAATCCTCCCAATGTGCCACAAGCTCCCAAGAAGTCTCTCTCAAGCCTCTTTCTAGCTTTTTGAATCTCACTTCCAAGTATGGGTTTTTCTTCCTTTCTCATTTTTTTCCCATAATATTTAAATTGTTATTCCCTTTAAATTTCAATAATAAATGTTGGAGTATGGTTTCCAACCTCCCCCATAATTTCCTTTTTATGTTTGGATGATGTTATACCCCTTTATCTCTCAATAAAATCCTCTCATGTACACCTGTTACTATGACGAAATTTAGAAAGGAATTTCTCTCTCCTCATTTACATTCAAGTAATTATTTTGTATCATGAATATAAATTTCATTAAATTTGTTGGGAAATGTATCTATATGAAACCCTTAATGTCCATGTCATGTGAATATGATGAGACAACCATTTCTCTCTCATTAACCATATTCATGAGTACTTAGGTCACGACGTTATGCTACCGAAATTGCACAGTGCTTTTCCAAGCCAAATTCATTGTATAGTGAATACCAAGCCCATTTCTCTATCATGGGTATTCACCTTTATGCACATTTACTTATTGTTAAAATAGTTTCATGTATGTATTCAACATTCTTTTATCATGGAATAAAAGATTATGTCGAATGATACAATGTTTTAGGATCCATGTGGCACACTTATGAATGAAATTAAATGTTTAATAAGGGTGTGCCCTGATAGTGCTCCAATGAATTGGGTAAAGTATAGTATCATGATAATTCATGTGAAATGGGTGTTGACTCATGATAATTTAATTGCATCTAGGTTTTACTAGTTCTTCATGTGTAATGAGGGTTTACTCATGATCCATGTGCAATGAGCCTTGCCTCATGCTAATTCCATGTTAAGTGTTATTTCCACGTTTCCATGTTAGGATTATCATGATTTATCATTCCTTTACGTTTATTCCTATCTTTTGATATATTGATATTTTTATTTTATAACATGTATTTTACTACTCATGTTATTCCATGATTAATCCCTTGTTGGGATTTATAGCTCACCCTTTTCTTATGCATTCCCTTAGGATATCACATGTAATGCTAAGTATGAAGTAACTTAGTCGTCATGTAAAAGAAGTTTTCAATAATGATGTTTTATTTCATGTTTTAAGTTTTTATATAATTATCCTAATCCCCAAAGACACTAGACCTCTTGATCTCCTATGTGTCATCAAGTGAAGTTTAGGTAATAAATTATGTTTAATTGTGTAATAAAAAGTATGGTTGTCATAGTTGGTATCAGAGGAGAGGATTAGTTATTTTTTGGATTATGATTAGAAAACCCTAGTAAAGCCTTAGAGAAAAGTCTAAGTATTATAAAAAAATTCCTCAGATTTGGTGAGTATTTACTTACTAGTTTATCAATAAAATACATCCATGTATGGATACGAGTAGGTAGAGGCGGCTTGGAAACAGATGTATCCTAGGGGTAAAACTCAAAAACGCCGCTTTGTGCTAGACTCGAACGGGAACTGGTGCACGACAATGGGCCTTACTGCAATTTTGTTTATAACACTCCTGAGTGATATGCTTCGGTAAATTCACAACTATATTATGAACCATTATTAAGGGAGATAAAAATTCCCTAGGAATATATGTTAGAAAGTAGATCATGTATAAAATAGACCGAAGCCAATAAATTCATATGTTAAGGAAATAAAATTTATTTATAAGTCATCATTTTTTTCCTTCTATTACCCTTTATGTGTTACCCATAACGTTCTTTTTATTCCACCCAATGGCCGGTAATAGGAGGACTCGGGCTAATAACCGACGTGAAGATCAATGTGATGACTATACTAATGAGATGCCTAGTCAAATGGGAGCGGGAATCACGAACTTTATCACACATCTCACTCAGATAACTCTTGTTTTGAATCGAAACATGTGTCATGAGGAATTTCCAACCCCCCTTAGAAAGAAAAAGTCGCTACCGAGAGCTTCATAAGACAAATGTCTCCTACTTTTAACAGATCATCTGATCCTCAATCGCTGAAAAATGGATCAACTTCATTGAAAAGGACTTATTCATCCCTCAATTTTATGAAGAAGAGAAGGTTCTCTTGGCTGCTTATCGTATGGAGGGTGTATATGATCAATGGTGGAGGTTGATCAAAAATACGATGCCTATGGAGGAGATCAATGCATTGGAATGGAATGATTTCTGGAATATTTTTTTCGATAAATATTTTCCACACACCCTCTAACATAAGATGGAAAGGAACATCCTTTCCCTAAAGAAAAAATGGCAACGAATCTATTGGAGAGTATGAGGAAAACATCACAAGGATTTCACAATACGCCTCCAGCTTCGTCGTTACCCCCAAATACAAGGTTGATCCCTTCTTTGGTGGGCTAAAACCTAACATACAGAAAGCGCTGACGATCCTTGACTTCGACAGATGTGAGTAAATTGTTTGATGTGCCCTTAAGGTCGAAACAGAGATCGGAGAATCTCAGGGTTATCATGTGGATTGGAACTGTATGTTGGAATTCGATTTTGGCAGTATGATAGATAAATCCAATGGTGCTAGGAAGATCCAACACCCCACATTCCAAAGGTGCGGAATGAAGCACCTGAGAAACTACCTGAAGGGGATGAGGAAATGATTTAGGTGTGGAAGATATGGGAACCAAGCGGTTGACAGCCGGAAAGAAATACTCGCGGATGCGACAGAGGAGAGGAACGCTCTATTTGAACCGCAACACATGGTTCATTACTCAAATTGAAAAGAACCATGGCATATTTCGAATCAGTTCCCTAAGAAAAGGGTTTTCAGAGGCAACCAACAACCTCCAAGGAAGCAAGGGGAAATTTTTCCATCACTACTACTGATGTGAACCCCGACAGTGTAGTGGTGACTGGTACATTAGTTATTCATTGAATAATAGAGAATGTAATGTTTGATTCAGGTTCTACACAATCTTTTATATCTCAAAATTTTAGTAGAACAATCCCACCACCACCACAAATCATAGAATTGAAGATGCTGGTGAGAACATAAAATGGGACAATCATTGCATCCTATGAATATAACTCCACCCATGTCATAATCTGAGGATTAATTTTCCCAGAGAACCTCATCGTACTCCCTCTAGTAGAATTTTATGCAATTTTGGGCAGGGATTGTCTTTCTTTAAATAGATCCAACATAAATTGACATGATAGGAAAATCACTCTCCATGTGGAGAATCGACCCAAGATTCTTTATAGGTGCAAGGATGAATATGAACATTCTTTAGCTCCATCATCTCAAGTATGGATATTACTGCCCTATGAGCATGCGTATCTTGATCATATGATTTAGTCTGAGGAGGCAACCATCCTAGAATACATGCGTGTAGTGATGGAATTCACATAAGTGTTTCCCAAAGAATTATCTGGTCTTCCTCCTAGAAGATATGTTGAATTATCATTTGATCTTATACCTGGGGAATTGACAATATCCATGAATCCATTTAGAATGGTTTTTGTGGAGCTTGAGGAGCTGAAAAAAACTACTAAAAGGGAAACTTGATAAATGGTTTATATGCCCAAGTGCTTCACCATGGGGTGCACGAGTACTCTTGAACAAAATGAAGGATGGGTCAATGCCCCTTTTCATCGATTATCGTGAGCTTAAAAAAATCACGATAAAGAACAAGTATCATCTTCCACAAATTGAGGACTTGTTCGATCAGCTACATCGATCACAATAGTTCTACAATGTGGATTTTTGGACGGTATTTTATCAATTAAGGGGGAATAAGGAAGATATCCCCAAGACTGCTTTTCATAAAAGATACATGCACTATAAATTCATAGTAATGTGTTTCGGACTCACTAATGCTCCATCAATATTCATGGACTTGATGAATAGAGTCTTTAGAGATTAACATGACAAATTTGTTGTAGTCTTTGTATATGATATTCTAATATACTCCAAAACTAAGGAGGATCATCAGGAGCAATTGAGAACATTATGTGAGACATTGTGGAAGGAGAAGATCTATAAAAATTACATCAAGTGAGAGTTCCAGTTGAAGGATGTCTCATTCTTGGTCCATATCATCACAAGCAATGGGATATCTATGGATCCCTCCAAAACAGATGCAATTGATGGATGGTCGAGGCCAACAGCAGTAACAAATATCTATATCTTATTGGGTTTAGCTGGATATTATCGATGATTTGTGAGAAGTATCTCATGATTGTCCAACCCTCTTAAAAAGCTAATTCAGAAGGGAGTAAAGTTTTCTTGGAGTTATGAATGTGAAGAAAGATTCAAGGAGTTGAAAAGGAGGCTTCTCACTACACTAGTGCTCACATTACCCACAAGTTGAGAACTTTTTATGGTATTCATTTATTTTTCGAAGAAGTTCCTGGGATGTGTGTTGATGCAAAATGACAAAGTCATTTCTTATGCATCAAGGAAATTGAAATTTCATGAATAGAACTATCCAACACATGACCTCGAGTTGGCTACAGTGATCTACACATAAAAATTTTGGAGGCATTTTCTTTTTGGGGAGAAGTGTGAAATATATACAAAAAACAAAGCCTCGTGTATATACTCACACAAAAAGAGTTGAACATGCGTCAACAAAGATGGTTAGAGATGACCAAAGACTATGACTGCTCAATCCATTACCACCCTGGGAAAGAAAACAAGGTGGCAGATGCCCTATGTAGAAAGGAACCAGTGATTCTATCATTGATGAGAATTGAAAAGGATACAATCTTCATAGATTTGATGAATATGGACATGGAAATCATAAATAAGGGAAAATAATCAATCCTTTCACAAATTATTGCTCAACCATCACTTTTGAAAAGGTTAAAGGATTATCAAAATGATGATGTGGGAATTCAGGAAAAAGTGGAAGCTATCAAAAAAGGGAAATCCTCATAGTTTAATGTTAATGATGATGGAATTGTGAGATTTGTGAAAAGACTATGTGTTCTATCAAGTCTAGAGTTGAAGAGGGAACTTTTGGATGATGCACATAATTCAAATATCTTTATTCAATCAGGAAACAAAAAGATGTATTGATATCTCTGAGAGCATTATTGGTGGGATAATATGAAGAAGGAGACCGATGAATATACATCAAAGTGCCTGGTGTGTCAGCCAGTGAAGGCAGAGAGGTAGAAGTCTAAGGGGATGATGTAACCATTTCCCAAACCAAAATGGAAATGGGAGAACATCACCATGGACTTTATCACTGGACTTTAGAATACATCCAAAGGAAACAATGCATCATGGGTTATTGTGGATCATCTTACAAAGGTTACACACTTATTTTCTATTTAGGAGGATTTATCCTTGGATCAACTGGCGCAGATATATATTAGGGGAGTGGTAAGGCTACATGGACTACCACTATCTATAATGTCCTTTCGAGATCCAAGATTCACCTCTACGTTTTGGAAGAGTTTTCAACATGCTCTGAATACTGAACTGAACATCAGTATGGCCTATCATCCTCAAACCGATGGCCAATCTGAGTGGACTATCCAAACACTTGAGGACATGTTGAGAGCGTACTCAATGGACTTTAAAGAATTATGGGATCATCGACTTATTCTAGTTGAATTCTCTTATAATAACAGTTTCCACTCGAGTATCCAAATGGAACCATATGAAGCCCTCTATGGGAAAAGGTATAGAACACCAGCGTATTGGGATGATGTCGGTGAGTGTAAGCTTCTTGGACCAGAAATGGTCGAAGAAATGGTGGAGAAGGTGAAAACCATTCAGCAGTATATCAAGGCAGCCAAGATTCTACAGTAGAGTTATACAGATAACAGTTGATGAGACCTTGAGTTTAATGTTGGAGACAAGGTATTACTATGCATATCTCCATGGAATAAGGTCATGAGTTTTGGAATGAAAGGGAAGTTAATTCCACGTTACATCAGCCCCTTCGCGATTCATGATCATGTCAGGGTGGTGGCTTATCGACTAGAACTTCCACCTACCATGGCCAAAGTACATGATGTATTCCATATATCTATCTTATGGAAGTACGTACCGGACCCTTCACATGTACTCTCTTCAGAGGTGGTATAGTTAAAGGATGATTTTTCTTATGAGGAGAAACCAGTGAATATCTTAGATCGTAGAGAAAAAGTTCTACAAAATAAGAAAATGCCCCTCATCAAGGTGTTTTGGCAAAACCACAAGTTTGAAGAAGCGATGTGGGAATCAGAGGAAATGATGAAGCAGAGATACCCACATCTATTTTATTTTGGTAAAAGGAAATTTCAAGGGATAAATTTCATAAGGGTGGAAGATTGTACTGACCCAAACATTCATTAAATGAAATCCCTCTTGATATGATTAAATGTCTCTTTATGTAAAATTTTTATATAAAATGTCATCTTCATTGGTTTTATTTTTTTGGATTTTAAAATTCTGTTAAGAATTGTGACCGCTGTTAATATAGCCATTGAACTGTGATCACATGATTAGTTTAAATATAGGTCCTTAACAAATCCAATTTACTCAGAGAAAGGAATCGATGGCCTCATCCAGTAGATGTGGCCTGTACAAAGCCCATTTGTCAGAGCTCAAAAAGGAGGTTGTGTATTTGGTCTTCTCTCTTGACCAAGACCATGCTGAGATTGAATATGTTAATCTTGAGCGGGACTGCCTATGAGAGAAGTGGAAGTTAATAGAGATTACCTCCCGAGCAATATTATCTGATCCACCCTAAGAGTATGTCGCCATTTCACACCTTATACTTTGGCCTTATGCGGGTATTATAAAGGTTTATGTAACAATACCCTAGTACTATGGTTATGTACATTATTTTTTTATATAATAATGAATATACTTTCATTTTATTGTTACCTTGTAAAAAGTTTTTAAATCACAAGTGGTATTTTTAGTTAATGTTCAACTAAGAAATCTATTTTTGATGACATAATGGATTTTTGAATTAAATAATATTTTAATAAAATATTATTATTATTATTAAATTAATTTTTATTAAATATCAATGATCTTATAATTTTATGAATGGAATTTTAATTTTTATTAAGGTTTGAAAGTAATTTTTTATCAAAACCCATGGATTTTAGATAAATGTCGATTTTTATTTTATAAGTAAAAATTAACATATTTAAAAAAATATTTAGATAAAAAGAATATTATTTCTGGAATTAGGATGTCATAACTATCCAAAGGTTATTTTTTCACAATTTTTTGAGACAATCAATCTTTTGGGTAAAAATTAAATACCGTTTATATATATAATGTGTTTTATGACATCATAATGACCCAATAATGATGTAATAAAATATTATAAACTATATTTTCGAAAATATATGTTTTAAAATTAAAATAATTTTATTTTGGGATTATTTGATTTATTTTACAATGCTTTAGTGGACCCTTCAAGACTTATTAATCATTTTGTCTTTTTAAATTGTTTTCCTTGGGAGTGTGACTCACCTCCACATAATAAACCACGTTATTTTAAGAAGTTAGGACTTTGGCCTTATAAAAAAAAATTCCACATCCCTTTTCCAAAAACCAAGGGAAAACCATGGTCTGGTTTGTGGTTTGAATCAGTATAACGTTAGGTGTCCCAAACCAAAATTATAAATAATTCCCTCACCTTTCCTACATAAACCCACCCACTCTCCCACTTCCTCCTCACTCAAAGCCTTTGGTGTTAATCCAACCCTTTCCCTCCTCTATCTATAATCCTCCCAAGGTTCCCCAAGCTCCCAAGAAGCCTCTCTCAAGACTTTCTCAAGCCTTTGGAAGTACACTTCCAAGTAAGGATTTTTCTTCCTTTCTCATTTTTGTCCAATATTCATTAAATTTTTATGCCTTTTTAATTTAAAATATAAATGTTGGAGTATGGTTTCTCACCCCCCCCCCACATACTTTGCTATTTGTGTTTGAATGATGGGATACCCATTTCTCTCTCATTAAATGCCTCCCATGTACACTCGTTACTATGCCAAAATTCCGAAAGGAATTTCTCTCTCCTCATTTACATTCAAGTAATTCTTTTGAATCATGAATACAAATTCCATTACATTGGTTGGGACATGTTTCTATATGACCCCCTTACTTTCCATGTCATGTAAATAATATGAGATACCCCTTTCTCTCTCATTAACCATTTTTATGAGTTCTTATGTCACGGTGTTATGTTGCCGAAATTGCACCGCGCTTTTCCAAGCCAACGTCATTGTGTAGTGAATACCATGCCCATTTCTCTATCAAGGGTATTCACCTTTATGAACATTTACTTATTTTTTAAATAGTTTCATGTATGTAGTCCATGTTCTTTTATCATGGAATAAAATATCATGTTGAATGATTTAATGTTTTATAATCCGTGTGGCACACTTATACAATAAATAAAATGTTTAAGAAGGGTGCGCACTGATAGCGCTCCAATGCATTGGGTAAATTATAGTATCTTGTTATGTCATGTGCAATGGGTGTTAACTCATTCTAATTCAAGTGAAATGTGGTTTTACTCATGCTTCATGTGAAATGAGGGTTTACTCATTCTCCATGTGAAATGAGCCTTGCTCATGCTAATTCCATGTTAAGTGTTGTTGTCACATTTCCATGTTATGATTATCATAATTTATCATGACGTTGTGTTTATCATTCTCTTGTTCTCTATATATATTCCTATTTTCTAACATGTATTTGTACTCCTCATGTTATTCCATGATTATTCCCTTACTAGGCTTTATAGCTCAGCCTTTTCTTATGCATGTCATTAGGTTATCCAATTAAATGCTAAGTACAAAAGAATGTAATGGTCATGTAAAGAAATTTTTCAATTAAGATTTTGTATTTAATGTTTTAAGTTGTTATGTAATGATCCTAAGCCGCAAAGACACTAGAACTCTCTATCTTTTATGTGTAATCAAGTGAAGTTTATGTAATAAATTATGTTTAATTTTGTAATAAAAAGAAGGGTTTTCATAACCTGTCTCTCGATAACCTAGCTTAAAAATTGGGTGTCATATATTAAAGAATGTTTCATGATTAATTAATCATATAAGTAATTATTTTCATTACAATGTGGTTTTATACTTTTATAAGTAATTCTGACATTGTGCCTCTGTTTTTAGTCAATAGTGGGAACTAGAAGGAACTAGATTAACATTGAATTTGATGGATTATTTGAGGATAAGAATTTATTTGGGATGATAAATTGAGTGAAATATGTGGTGGTGATTCCTAATTAGTTTTCACCAAACATGATTAACAATGTTTACCTTAACCAACTCTCAGACTAACTAAGGATGATAAAAAGGAGATTGCTAAGAGTTTGTGTAGTAAAGACCATGTAAGAAAGAATAAATGATTTCAATAGTGTCAAGAATGTGGAAAGAATCACCAAATGTAATTTCTTTAGGGAACAGGAAGACGTTTTTACTATAGACACAAAGAAAGTGGTTCTAGGGTAAAATAAGAGTTCAGTTAAAACAATGGATGAGAATATTTGCCTACCTAAGGAATCATCAAATGTTGAGTATTTTAAGAGTTGAATAAATAGTCATTATGAAACTCAATTTTATAATAGGAAATATATTGAAGCGGATCAGTAAGATGGTATGAGTAATGTTTACAATTCTAATGACGAGGATGCAATAAATGAAATGTTAATGGAAATGTGTATTTTGTAATAAGATGAGGCAACCTTTTTAATCACATAAGATTTAAGTGGGATAAAAAATATTTATGTATTTGAATTCAGGATTTATATTATATAAAAGGTAGAATATATAAGGATCATTAAATTTATTATTTTTTCTATATATTTACAAGAACATGTTTATTGGTTCTCATGGAATAGAAAAATGATATAATTACAGGGTGATGTCCCTGTAAAAAATGATTTAGGGACACATAAACATTAATATGTTCCTTATATTATGGTAATTTTGTTGGGATAGATATATGTGATATATATATTAGTATGTTGGAAGGTACTGATTACCTTGGAACTAATTAAGGACATATTGACATGTAGTTTACGCTATCATGGAAGAAGTTTAGAGCTTCTTTGATTTATGGAATATATCCAAAAATTTACCGAATAAGGAAGAATACATGTTTTCCATAACAATTTATGGTAATTAATATTGTTACCATGTTTCAACATATTACATGACGAGGTTATTCACAATTTGAAATGTGAAAACCAACTGCTACTTAGTGATATACGATGGAATTAATCTTAAGATGATTTTTTGGAAATCTTCCTAAAGTTTTGTGTTTTCATCTATGATATGGTTTATAATGTTAACCATTAAATAAAATTTTAAATTGAACATCATAAGAAGTATTTATGAATTGAAATTGTATTCAAAACTTTGGTTAAAAGGATACTTAGTGATTAACCGTATTTCTATGATGTTAATCTTATTTATTTTGGAAATTGTATTAGTATTGTTTTAGAAAATGACACCACATATGTTGGGTGACAACCAATTAAGTATAGTTAGGCCATATGACATGAACCCATGATCGAATGATGATAAGGGTTTCATTCCTACCATTGGATAATGTGATTTCCTGGTTAATGTATTATTATTTTTTACCAATAATTATTTATGATAAAACAATTGTGTTAATTTTTTAGTTCAAAGATAAGTATATTAACTAAATTGATTTTTATGTATATTTTTAGATAAAAAATATTCATTTAATTATTTCATGGACCTTAATATCTATAAAAAGTGTATTTTAGTGCTTCAGCTATAAAAGATAATTTGTATACATCCATTCTGTGAAGTAATGGATGAATTATAAATAGTTAAATAAAACACAAAGAAGGAAATTCTGTTTATATAAATATATAAATTATGTATATTTACTTATATTCTTGGTCAAAAAAAGAATTAATCAATGTTTGGATAATGAAAAAAAGAAAATTTATTTTCCAAATACTGTAATTTTTTTGAACAGATGGCCATTTATGTCATCACAGATATATGACATTAGGTCCCACAACTTTTAAGGGAAGTTTTAATATTCATTGTTATGACTTTGGTTTCTATGAATGAAACTTTTAAGTATTAAACCTTTCATAACCAAGATGAATTTAAATGTCCAAATGCATTTTAGGGTGGGGGTATAATGTAACATTTTGAGATTTTTTGAATTGTTTTTTTCAATTAAGTTTTCCTTTTTGATATTTTTATTTCATGCAACACTGAAGATAGTTTATTTTATATTAAATAACTATGTTTTTGTTGTGTCTTATGAAACACCAAGTTAATAATGCACAACTCAAAACATAAACATTAGATATCACTATAAGGAACACTGATGTAAGCTTTCATTATATGCAACAATGACTTTCCTTGATGGATTGTGTAACACGCAAGACCGGGGTCTACCGAACAATATTATATTATTAAAGTATGAATATTTAATAAATAAGATATCACCTAGGAATTATCTTAAAGGTTATGAATATTATTGAATAATTTATGAAAATATATTGTTTACACAATATAATAGTAATTCAAAGGATACCAATTAATTATAAATGAATATGAAAGTCGATCGAATAAAAAAGGTATTATTATTATTTTTTGGTCACAAATTTGTTTTAACCTAATAACATAAATTAAACAAAATAAGTGAGTGAAAATAACTTAGTATATAAATTATATATTCAATAAAATATTAATAATATTCATTCAATAAATTTTATATAAATAATATAAAAAACCTGAACTTATGCTTAAAAGCAAATATTTTTATAAATGTAGATTTACAGCCTTTTAATTGAGAACCAATTATAAATCCAAATTTTTGAAATTTTATAGACATAATATGTAATAAAAAAATTCATAAATAAAATATAAACATAAAAATTATGTAATTATAATTTTTTTATTTTTCTATATATTTCAGTTTTTAATGAATAGTTAAAAATACATAATTTTAATTCAAAACTATTTTTTCATATTATTTATTTGGGAGGTTAAGTTACATTTAAAATTGGTTAAAAAAATTTATTAGATAATGTTTTTATAAATTAATATAATTTTGTTAATTTAGATCATTTTAAAATTAAAATTGGATATAAAAACTCAGAAATCTTATGAATATTGTTACTTTAAAAACCTGTATTTTCGACCCAACTAAAGGATTAATTTTAAATTAATTTCTACAAATTATGTAATTAGAATTTTAAAAAATAAATTACAAATTTTTATTCAGAATAATGTATAATATATAATAATATCAACTTAGTTTTTTACCAAAAATATTAATAAAAGTGATTAAAATTAATTGCATCGATTAAGGTTAAATTGAGAATAATATGTGACTAAACCATAAAATTAAGGCCCAAAAGACAAATAAACTTGTCCAAAATCCATTGAATAGACATATTTAGACCCTATACTCCATTTTGTGTAATTTGTATCAGCATTTTATCCTATTGAAACATGGAAAACGTGGGTGGTATTCTCTCACCAAATATTTTCAATACTGCCACTCCCCCTTCCAAATAAAAGGCCACCACCTCTCCCTTTTCATCACACCTCTCAAACCACATGTGATTGGGAAAAATATTCCCAATAAACTTCAAAAAATCCATACCATCCTCCTTGAATAATTAATTTCGGAGTAATGTCTTCCAATTAATCGTATTGGTATATGCCAAAAGGAGTTACCCGCCCAAAAGGTAAAGACTTCTCTCAAACTCATTTCATTTATTTTCATTATACACCACCTAAAATCTTATTATTTCGTGATTTTATAACAAAAAATGTATCATAAATATACTAAGATGTATTTTATGCAGATTTTTCTTCCTAAAATTACACACACCTCCCTCTAATGGGTAACAAACATATTGTTTACATGTGTGGCGAACTACCACCTCATTAGACGATGATTGTTCATTTTTCATGTACAACTTATCATGGTGGAATATATTATAGAAACACTATTTATATATTTTTTATATCACTACGATTTCTTATTCCTTTTACAAAAATTATCTTTTCTACTTTCCATTTGGTGTAAATACGATAATTTAATTTGAGGAAATGTGGACTACTACCCCACAAAGTGAAGTGATTAATTCACACACTACATAAAATATGTTGAGGATGGGTTTGGTGAAATTATATGACATATATAACTTTATAATTCTAATTTAATGACACTATATACATATATAAACGTATTTATTTTTCATTCTATCATTCAATACAACCAAAAAATGGAAACATTGTTTATACATAAGTACGGATATCCATGTCCATGAATAGTGTATTCAATTTCATACATATATATTTTATATATTTTTATAATACAAATATACTGAATTTAAATTATATTTAGATCATGTTTTACATTATGTAATCATGAAGGATCAAAGATGTAACAAATTAAGACACATGCGAAGAATAAATAAAATATTACCTAAAGTGAAACCTTAACATAGAATTGTTAAAAAGAGGGTAATATAATGTCATAATAATATAATATATGGTATTACATAATAAAAATATAATTCTATAAATGATTTATAGTAAATTTACATTTATTATATAGCTGGTTTGAATGAGTACAATGAGATTCAAGATTCAAATTATTGGAATTTCATATCTCTTTTTATTTATGTGGGATACATGCTTTATTCACAAAAATTTCGTTTTTTGTGGTGTTTATAATACCCATATAAATGGTAATTAATTATTATAATTATATTAATGGGTATTTAAATATTAATTAAATGATCTTTATTTCATAGGGTTATGTTTTAAAAGTTAAAAAATTTATAAAACAGTTTTGTCTCAATTTTCCTTCCTTGAGACACATTTTTCAATGCACCATGATGCATTTTCTGGGTGTATATGCTTCCATTTTACATGTAATATCATGAATGTGTTTATTTTTATTAAATTTTAATCTTCTTGTTATTTCACATTATTACATGGGGATTATGTTCCAAAGTTACTAAGTGATAAGAGATTACTGAAACCGTCTCATCAGTTTTCGAGATTGTTTCTGATTATGTTTCCTTTGTTGAAATATTATGATCCAACCCTCAATAAAACTCATGAATTTTATTATATATTTGTTATTCAAGATATATTTATATATTGGTCCCATTTTTTTTACTCTTTGGTATATAATATAGTTTAGAATAGTTATTAATAAATCCTGACATTACCCTTTCATCAGCACGAAATCTATGTTCCATCAAAACCATGATTTCTGAAAATGGTTTCCAAGAATTTTGTACGTTATTTTTAGTTTTTAAATAGATAATTTTTAAGAAAATTTTTTTCAATTTCATTTTCATGTAAAAGTATTTTTAAAATGTTTTCAAGCTTCCTTTATATTTTTTCAAAGAATATATTTTTTCAATATGTTTTCAAGCCTTATTTGTAACTTTTCAATGTATTTTCAAATAAATGGTTTTCAAAAACAAAATTAAGCTCATTTAATATGTTTTCACTTAATAAATCATGTAAAAATAAAATTAAGGCATCTGTATATGTTTTCAAAAAATTTCAATGAAAAATATTTTTAAAATGTTTTGAATCTTATTTTATATGTTTTGAGGGAAAATTGTTTTCAAATCATTTTCAATCTTCATTTAAAATTTTTTAAAGAAAAATGTTTCCAAATGTTTTTCAAATAATTATTTAAAAAATTTCAATTTTATTTTCAATAAAATTATTTTTCTAAGGATTTTATGTTTTAATGTTTTTTTATTCAAATAATAAAGAATATTTCCCTCAGGAAATATTTTCAAAATTTATTTCCAATTTACTTTCCATCTAATATGACATCTGATGATGTTACTCATTCCCTTATTGGAAATAATCAAAAGGTTCTATTATTATTATTTATTGAATGGTTTATGTTTTTATATAATGAAACTTGTGACACCTTTTTCTATTTCATGGGTTATATGCTCTTTCGACCCTCTTATTTTCATGGGTTATGCTTATGATGAAATTATAATGAAACATGTACTATTTTCAAAATGTTATGAAATGATTATACATTTTTGATACTCTTTTCATTTCATGGTTTCTGATATGATTTTTGATGATTTTTTGGACATATATTTATGATTTCATTATTAGATTGGTGGGACCTATAACTCCTTCTAATTCATTAGGAAAAAATTTATATCTCAGGATATAGACAATGATGGTCTTGGTAGTGAACCTCGAATAAAAAGATGGTCTTGTGCATGAATGATGAAGCGTTGTCCTGCACGCTCTCAAAAATATTTATAGCTATGTGCAGCACAGGGGCAGACCTAGGTCATTCTCTTGATGAGATTTTGGGGTTAATAAATCACTACTTCTAGTACACCTAATATAATTCTTTTTTTTTTGTTAAATATTTTATTAAATAAATGGAATTTGATAAATTAAATTAAATTCATAAATCCGAAAAACTAAAATTTAATTCTAAATTACCATGAAATGCTAAACAGAATGTAATTAGAGAAGAAAGGAAGTTCTCCCGAGAGAGTTTTCAGGGAGCACCTACACTGGCCAGTTTCAAATATTCATAGTGTACACACTCCATCGTATGTGTGCACACCTTATTATACACCGGTTATGAATGAAAATTATACTTAACGATCGGCAAGCACACCTTCCATCCACCTCCTCAATCGAGGGAAAATGGTTGTAGATGATGAAGTTAATCTTTAGACAACCACAGTGAGGATTACACCCACTATAAATTATCCTTAGAATTAACTCAAAGAATATTAAAAACATGGTCTTGGGTTCAAGAACCTGATTACTCCCTTGGGATATTCCTCGGATTAGTTACTCATGATCATGAGTATTATAGTTCACAATGGTAAGATGAGAGGAAGAGAAGAGGGTGAATCGGTGGACACAAAAATAAAAACAATGCATGAATTTATTAAAAATCTAAATTATAGTTGAAAAATAAAAATAATTAAATATAATAAAATAAAAAGAAAAGGGGAATATTTATGGAAAGCATCCCTCAGTGTAGATTTCCTCCTTTGTTCCTTGAAGGAATGGATGGAGAATGGGATGCTTTGAAAGGGTGGAGAACTCCTCCTTTTATAGCCAGAATTTTTCCCTCAGATATTGACGCGTTGTCTCCCCATTAAATGACATCTTCAAGCGTTGATCCCTTCTTCAATTTTGTTAATAATTCCCTTGGTCGTGTCCCCTCAAAATATCAACGGATTTGTACATGTATTCCAAGAGTTATGGCCGTTTTACTCTGAGAATTTATTCTGTCCAGTCAGACTCTCCAAAACGAAATCCTCAGAATTAAGGTGATTTAATGACCCCATAAACGGCCAATGAACTCGGTTATTCCTTCATAAAAGATTTTCCAAAATTCATTGGGCATCCAACCACCGAATTTCAAAATCTTGTTCCCCAACATGGATGAGTTATGGATCCCACACCAAAACTAGGCAGAACTGAAAACAGTTTTCTTTCTCCCACGTGTGAGCTTCTTTTGAGCTTCCATATCGCCGATTCAACTTTTAGTCAAAAATTAGTAAATGAATCCATAGATTTTTAGAATCTTTAAAAGAAATAATTTCTCAATTTGGATCGGTATAGTTAATGTTATGGCCAAACTACCGAAATAATTTAAAACTTTTAAAAATCCAAAATGGCCAATTTTAACTATTCAACACAAAATAACACTAAAACCTAAAAACATGACAATTACCCATACAATAACACTTTTGAGGGATTATAAACAATGATTTACAATTGAAAATATATGAAAATGTGAGCTTCATCACTCCCACACACTTAAACAGTTCACTCTTGGGTAATCATCTTATCTCCAAATCAAAATCCATACAACGATAAAAAATGGGAAAATATCAATTATTTTATCCAAAATAGAATTCCATCATCTCTCATATATGAATAATAATTCTCTATTATTTTCATTTCAATAACTAAAATTTATTTATCCTCATAAATCAATCCATGGCCCAATCACATCCTACCTCACATTGAATTTTATGTCACTCTTCACTCAAGAGAAATTGAATCTAGAGTTATACTCATACTTGAAAATCGCATGTATCACCATAGGTTTGTGAAAATTCTCATTTCTCCACAGCGTGAAACATTGTAACACCCCAAGATTTCATAGTGTGTTATTTCTTAAAAATAATTCAATAACTTGCACTACACGCAACACCGAGTTCAATCACACCATTAAAAGAGGTAATGAATAGTATTAACTACATTTTGAACTTTATATAATCCTTATAATTTTAGAATCCCTATTATGAGTTTCTTAGTCATAATGCAAGAACAGATTCATTTTCAGTATTTCACTTTTATCAACTTCTAATAGTGAAACCTTTTTAAATACAATATTTTAAACTTTTTGACTAAATTGAGACATCAAAAAATTTAAAATGAAACATCCCAAGCTTCCACGGTACGCTTTCCTTTGAATAAAACAGTAGCGTGTGTTGTACGCAACTTCGAGTTCTAACACACCGTAACCAATCAAACTAGCTGTTATGAATAGTAATACCTACTTTTTGAAGTTATATATATTTTATATTTTAAAATGGACTTCATTTTTGGATTCGGAATATCAAATTTAGCCTAAGGTGAAATTTTGGTACTTTTCAGATAACTTTCATATTTTGATGAATAGTAAAAATTACAAAATTTTAATTAAAAACAACTTTTTTAATCAAAATAATTAATAGTGATAAATTGTGAATTTGAGTGGTTTTAAAGTATATTTAGAATATATTTTTACTATTTAATATAATGTTGGTCATTGGACATAATTTTACAATTAAACCGAACATAAACAAGTGTCAATCTTTTGATAGTTATTATCTCTTAAAAACACGCTTTTTGTTTTGACAGCGGGAATTAATTTTAAATTAATTTCTGCCACTTCTGTGTTTAAAATTTAGGAAAATGGATTCCATATTTGGAATCAGGATGTTCAAATTGTGTAAATAGGTAACTTTTATTTTTAGACATTTTGAATAATTACTGCGGTAAATATTTTATTTACCATGGTTAAGGGTAAATCCGGTAAATAAGGGTTAAAACAATAATATTATAATAATAATAAATTACCCTAAAACGTGTCTTAACCCTATTGGTTGATAAATGGTCGACCATGGGCATATTTGTGTCAATTTTGGGACCCCATGGATCCACTTGTAAGTGATAATGACACTTTATTTTAATTAAGTCAAAATGAATACAAAAATGACACAAGCATATATCTTTTAGAAAAACAATTGTTACATAGAGTTATATAAGTTGGATTTTAGATTATAAATATTCATTAGAAAGATAAAAAGATTTCCTACATAATGATATTTTATTTATAATTTTTAGACATTAAATAATTTATTTTATTTATGACACAATGATGATGCAGTAATTACTATAATAGTGAAAAATTAAAATAATTGATATTATAAATACCCAAAAAAATATAATATGAAACTTTTAATGAATTAAACTAATTTTATAGGATAATATGATATATTAGTATTGATTTAATGGACTTTGTTCGAAGTAATCAATCTGTTATGAGTTTCACAAAAATCAACTATTGAATAGTGTCAAAATTGACATAAAAGAGTTCTTAAAACAAATATTATATTATTAATTGATATTAAATTCCTAAAAATCTAAGGTTCGGCCAAGAAACTTATATCAGGATAGGTTCATCATTAATGGACCACTTGGGGGGTCGCTTGGATGTATATAGTATGTTTATTAACAATATTATATAAAAATACAAAGAGACATTGTAAAAGTGAAACTAATTAACTTAGAGTTAATACTTAAAGATAAGGTTAATATAAGTACCCAAACCTGTCTAAATTCTATTGGTTGAGTGGTTTTCGACCTATACCCACCTTAACCTTTGAATAATCAACTTTGGAGCCTTTAGAAACCGAATATGAATTTAATATAAATTAATATTTCTAGCTTTTCCAAAGGTGCCCCTCACCCCTCTTATAAAAGGGCACTCCTCCTTCTCATTTCTTCACACCTTCAAAGCCTTTTGGTTCGGCCAAACTCTGCCCAAATACTCTCCCAACATCCCTCACTACAACCTAGAGGCATTAGTTTGATCAGAAATCCAACCTAAGGAGCCCTTTTGATCAAATCAAAAGGAAGAACCTGAAGAAGAGGTAATGATTTCACCACCCTTTTCTAAGTTCCTTTCTTCTTCCACTTCCTCTTTCTTTGTTCTTACCATTCTAAAATAATAACTCCAGTATCTTACATATACTGTGATGTTATTATAAATATGGTACAACCATATTCAGTATTCTATCCACCCTTTGAATAACATGTCACCATACGTGCGTACGTACGGCTTACCGTCTCCACGTCGTGGTGTAATTGTTATTCAATATATTATTATTTGGATGGGTATAATAATGATGTGTAACTAATTTAAATAATAAATATAACATGTTAATGATTATGTATATATGATATACCATCCATTTATATATTATTTTAATATCAAAAGAATGATATTGTCGCTCGTGCGTACGTACGGACTACCGTCTCCACGAACGCGATGAGATTCATTCTCCATCGTATCCATTCAAGTATAATTATCATTTGATGATTTAAAAATGATGTTTAAGGACTTGATATCATTCTGGATATGAATAATATACAACCTATCCTTTACAAAAAGGTCTTATGTAACAAAACATATAAAAGAAAACAAGTAAGTTAACACCCAAAACAACGATAATACTAAGATATTATTATAAATCGATATTAAAAGATCATATATGATATCATATTAATGTATATGATTCTTGTATAATTTAGTAACAATTATTTCACCATTATATAGGAGGTTAACCTACCCCAACCAAGGAAAAAGTACAAGGTAAGGGTTATTTCACAATCTCTTCATTATCCGAGGTTGTATTATACGTAATAATCTACTGGGATCTCTTTATCATCCACATCCATGTTTCTTCGAAATGTATTTCAAAACATTTTTACTATTTACAAGAATATGGGTTAAAGTCATTTATACCGTTGTTTGACTTTTTATAAGAGGTTTATAAAGGAATCTTTCCGTCGTTTTCAAAACAAGGTCCCTTTTTAACCTTTTCGACAGAATTGAGGTAAGAATGTTTTTTTTAACTTATACGGCGGGTGCGGTTATTTTCCGCCGTTATAAAATCGTCGAAGCTTTCCTTACAAGCTTATAAGAATATTTTCAAAGAAAATGTTTTATTTTATATGGATCTTAAATGATTTCAAAATAAAAGGAGATACTTATTTTAAAAGAATTTTGATTTCATCTATGTCAACATCCTTTGATGGATTTTAAGATTATTTGAAGTTGATTTATTATAATACAAAACTTCTATATTGTATTGAAGGTTTTGTGATATGTTTGAATGTGGATGTGCTATTTTATACCATTCATAGTTTATGGTGAAACTATTGACATTTCGTATGCTAGTTTTAACCCGAATGTTTATGTTATATTTCAAACTTTTCTTCAGATGAATGTGCTAAACAAGTATGTTCCGGGTTGGGGACCGGTAAAAGTAAGCCCTCCAGGTTGGGGACTGGTTAAAGTAAGCCCTCCAGGTTAGGGACTGGTAAAATTATGCCCTCCGGGTTGGTGTCCGGTTATTAGAGGCACTCCGGGTTGGTGTCCGGTTATTAGAGGCACTCCGGGTTGGTGTCCGGTTATTAGAGGCACTCCGGGTTGGGTTCCGGTTAGAAGTAACCCCTAGGTCTTGGGATGAGGCCTAGACAATGAAATTAATGTTTGACATTATGCATTCCAACATTATGAAAGTGGTTATTGATATTGCATGTGATTATTCGATTAGTAGAATATCCATGTGAACAAGTAAATGGCATTATTTCATTTTACTTTTGCCATACTATATTGAAGTTCAATTTTAAAAGGCTTTTGTTTTAGTAATTCATTGCCTTAAATGTTTATGCTTATTTTGAATGTTCCGCTATATTGTTATCCTTACTGGGCATTTGAGCTCACCTCTTTTCTATGTTTTATTTTTCCCAGGTAGTGAAGAAGTAATTTATGAATGACTTGCAGGGATATTATGAGGGGTTAATAGTGTGGATATGAAGACTTTGTTGTTGTAGTAGTTTTTCACTTTGAAATGTAATGTAAAACTTTATGATTATATCTAGTGTTTCCAAGGCTACTAAACCAATCGGTCTTTCGAGATTTGATCTTTCTTATGATCATTCCAATGTTATGTAATTAATGCACCGACTCTGGGTAGCTGGGGTCGGGGCGTTACAGTTGGTATCAGAGGAAGTTTAGTACAAACCTTGGAAGCTAGATTTAGATAAACTCTGATTAGAGCACGTATACCTAAGATGAACTTTGAGGATTAGTATAGAAGAACTTCCTATAATTTTGGTATTGTAGAGATTTTGTGAGTTTTCCGAGCAATACATCCCTGTCTGGATACGAGCAGGTAGAGGCGGCTCTGGCACAGATGTACCTAGGGGTAAAACCCGAAAACACCGCTTTGAGCTAGACTCGAACGGGAACTGGTGCACGACAACGGGCCTTGCTGCACTCTTGGTTACGACACTCCCGGGGGATATGCTTAGGATAACTCTCATTTTCTTTACAAATCATTATGAAGGGTTTATGAGTATATACTTCCTCAAAGAAAACATTTTTATGATTATGGATTATATCCATAAATAGTTCAATTTATGTTAAGTGTTTTATAAGTATGGGATTATGTATTTTGATTCATAAACTGATCTAGTGTATGCCATTGTTTAGAAATGGCGCCCAGTAGAAGGAATGAGAACTCCGGAAATGCACATGATCCAAAGAGAAGGAAGGATCATATCTTTCATGGTCTTAAGCTAGAATTTATAAGAGAAATAGTCTCTCATGTATTATCATCATATGAAGAAATAATATCATGTATTGATAAGATAAGTAAAGAGTTTACTAAGTCCTATGGCTTTGAAGGGAAGCAAGAGAAGAAAAGGATAGAAGAGAAAAAGATGGATAAAGGGAAGAGGGAAAAGAAGAATTTTCCCATATGTGGTAACTGTGGAAAGAAACACCCTGGAACTTGCCTGAAAGGAATGAGAGTTTGTTATAAGTGTGGAGGAAAAGGGCACAAAGTACGTGACTGCAAGGGTAAGAAAATGGTTTCAAATGTACAATGCTTCATTTGCAAGGAGTTTGGACACTACGCGAGCCTATGTCCCAGTCATCAGACTATGCCGCAAATGATGTTATTGGATAATAATCAAGTTATGATACTACCACAGATGAAGAGGAATGATTAAAGCTCTTATGTTGATTATGTCAATTGAGTGTTGTATCAACAATGTACTTGTTATAATAATTATGGAGTATATAAGGATTGTACTGCAGTACTATTTCATTAAGGACTTGAGATTGTGTGGAACAAAGAAAAGTGACTCAATAGCAGGATAATTTTTTGGAAAATATATGGTTGAGAGAATGATAAACCATAATATAGTTCTGATACCGAGGTAGTGATTTTCGAATAATACATGATTATTTTGGAAAAAATATATTGGATATTCTTGACTACCTTGGAACTGATTAATGATTTGTATATTCCATCATTGTTGGGGTTTAAAACATTTTTGGATTGATGAAGTATATCCAGCATTCTATATGGAATAAGGGAGCATGAATGTAATCAATAAGGAATATGGTAATACATGATGAAGGTATTCATATGCTATTACGGGGTAAAAAGGATCTATATTATGTTTACCTTCCTTATAAATGTTAGACTGTGAGTTTGGATAGAAGTATTTTGGATAGTTCTAGTTTGGATTATTTTGGATTTCCATAAAAGGACAACCCGGAGGTCGGGCGGCAACCCGTCGCGTCCGGCGAGGCTGCGAGACTTGAACCCACAACCGAAGGGCGACAAGGGTGTATCACCTAACACTGGCCCACGAGATGTCCTAGATTAAATAATGTAGTTTTTATTAAAAGATCGTGTAGATGAATTATAAATTCGTTTATTTTGGAACCCTATACGAATAGTGTAAATAGAATTTTTTTTTACATTCTATTATCTTTTAGAGTGAAAGATGAGTTTGTGGTAGAAATTTATTTATGGATAAAACTCTAATTATAAAGTAAGTATATCTCCTTATGATCTTAGCCAATCTCATAAATAAATTCCTCAATATTAAGAAAATCAACTTAGAACAAAAATGTTTTCCTAGATGGTACCTTAAATCATCACTAATTTATGGCTTTGGGATTGTTGTCCTTTTCATAGCCATGTTCTCTACCACTCTCCATCAGATAATTGATGGTTAGATTTTTCTTCCATATCCATATTTTATTACATGGAACCCTAGTATGTGTTATTTTCGGTAATCTTTATACTTTCGACTCTTTATTTTAAATAGAGGCCTCATTAATTCATTTTTCGATGTGGGATTTCAACTAAGATACTTTGAAATGTCAAAAATGTGTTATCCTAATACCCTATGTTTTGTTGAACCGATGGTATTTCAAATCATCATAGATTGATGAATTTAAGGACCTCAATTTTACACTTGTTTGTGATTGATGACCTCAATCACTACCTATAAATATTTACGTTTTTCCTCCAATTATATGTCTCAAATTTCCACCAATGTTCTCCTAATCGAGATCATAATTTGGTGGTGACCCTTTGATTTCTCTTTTCCTCATATTAAGACTAAATTTTAGTAACCCAATTTCCGATGTGGGTTTTCCCACAAATATATTTTCTACTTTCAACCTTTTATTTTTGAAGAACAATTTCAAATTGCGAGGACGCAATTTATTGAAGGAGGGGAGAATGTAACACCCCAAGATTTCATAGTGTGTTATTTCTTAAAAATAATTCAATAACTTGCACTACACGCAACACCGAGTTCAATCACACCATTAAAAGAGGTCATGAATAGTATTAACTAAATTTTGAACTTTATATAATCCTTATAATTTTAGAATCCCTATTATGAGTTTCTTAGTCATAATGCAAGAACAGATTCATTTTCAGTATTTCACTTTTATCAACTTCTAATAGTGAAACCTTTTTAAATACAATATTTTAAACTTTTTGACTAAATTGAGACATCAAAAAATTTAAAATGAAACATCCCAAGCTTCCACGGTACGCTTTCCTTTGAATAAAACAGTAGTGTGTGTTGTACGCAACTTCGAGTTCTAACACACCGTATCCAATCAAACTAGCTGTTATGAATAGTAATACCTACTTTTTGAAGTTATATATATTTTATATTTTAAAATGGACTTCATTTTTGGATTCGGAATATCAAATTTAGCCTAAGGTAAAATTTTGGTACTTTTCAGATAACTTTCATATTTTGATGAATAGTGAAAATTACAAAATTTTAATTAAAAACAACTTTTTTAATCAAAATAATTAATAGTGATAAATTGTGAATTTGAGTGGTTTTAAAGTATATTTAGAATATATTTTTACTATTTAATATAATGTTGGTCATTGGACATAATTTTACAATTAAACCGAACATAAACAAGTGTCAATCTTTTGATAGTTATTATCTCTTAAAAACACGCTTTTTGTTTTGACAGCGGGAATTAATTTTAAATTAATTTCTGCCACTTCTGTGTTTAAAATTTAGGAAAATGGATTCCATATTTGGAATCAGGATGTTCAAATTGTGTAAATAGGTAACTTTTATTTTTAGACATTTTGAATAATTACTGCGGTAAATATTTTATTTACCATGGTTAAGGGTAAATCCGGTAAATAAGGGTTAGAAAAATAATATTATAATAATAATAAATTACCCTAAAACGTGTCTTAACCCTATTGGTTGATAAATGGTCGACCATGGGCATATTTGTGTCAATTTTGGGACCCCATGGATCCACTTGTAAGTGATAATGACACTTTATTTTAATTAAGTCAAAATGAATACAAAAATGACACAAGCATATATCTTTTAGAAAAACAATTGTTACATAGAGTTATATAAGTTGGATTTTAGATTATAAATATTCATTAGAAATATAAAAAGATTTCCTACATAATGATATTTTATTTATAATTTTTAGACATTAAATAATTTATTTTATTTATGACACAATGATGATGCAGTAATTACTATAATAGTGAAAAATTAAAATAATTGATATTATAAATACCCAAAAAAATATAATATGAAACTTTTAATGAATTAAACTAATTTTATAGGATAATATGATATATTAGGATTGATTTAATGGACTTTGTTCGAAGTAATCAATCTGTTATGAGTTTCACAAAAATCAACTATTGAATAGTGTCAAAATTGACATAAAAGAGTTCTTAAAACAAATATTATATTATTAATTGATATTAAATTCATAAAAATCTAAGGTTCGGCCTAGAAACTTATATCAGGATAGGTTCATCATTAATGGACCACTTGGGGGTCGCTTGGATGTATATAGTAAGTTTATTAACAATATTATATAAAAATACAAAGAGACATTGTAAAAGTGAAACTAATTAACTTAGAGTTAATACTTAAAGATAAGGTTAATATAAGTACCCAAACCTGTCTAAATTCTATTGGATGAGTGGTTTTCGACCTATACCCACTTTAACCTTTGAATAATCAACTTTGGAGCCTTTAGAAACCGAATATGAATTTAATATAAATTAATATTTCTAGCTTTTCCAAAGGTGCCCCTCACCCCTCTTATAAAAGGGCACTCCTCCTTCTCATTTCTTCACACCTTCAAAGCCTTTTGGTTCGGCCAAACTCTGCCCAAATACTCTCCCAACATCCCTCACTACAACCTAGAGGCATTAGTTTGATCAGAAATCCAACCTAAGGAGCCCTTTTGATCAAATCAAAAGGAAGAACCTGAAGAAGAGGTAATGATTTCACCACCCCTTTCTAAGTTCCTTTCTTCTTCCACTTCCTCTTTCTTTGTTCTTACCATTCTAAAATAATAACTCCAGTATCTTACATATACTGTGATGTTATTATAAATATGGTACAACCATATTCAGTATTCTATCCACCCTTTGAATAACATGTCACCATACGTGCGTACGTACGGCTTACCGTCTCCACGTCGTGGTGTAATTGTTATTCAATATATTATTATTTGGATGGGTATAATAATGATGTGTAACTAATTTAAATAATAAATATAACATTTTAATGATTATGTATATATGATATACCATCCATTTATATATTATTTTAATATCAAAAGAATGATATTGTCGCTCGTGCGTACGTACGGACTACCGTCTCCACGAACGCGATGAGATTCATTCTCCATCGTATCCATTCAAGTATAATTATCATTTGATGATTTAAAAATGATGTTTAAGGACTTGATATCATTCTGGATATGAATAATATACAACCTATCCTTTACAAAAAGGTCTTACGTAACAAAACATATAAAAGAAAACAAGTAAGTTAACACCCAAAACAACGATAATACTAAGATATTATTATAAATCGATATTAAAAGATCATATATGATATCATATTAATGTATATGATTCTTGTATAATTTAGTAACAATTATTTCACCATTATACAGGAGGTTAACCTACCCCAACCAAGGAAAAAGTACAAGGTAAGGTTTATTTCACAATCTCTTCATTATCCGAGGTTGTATTATACGTAATAATCTACTGGGATCTCTTTATCATCCACATCCATGTTTCTTCGAAATGTATTTCAAAACATTTTTACTATTTACAAGAATATGGGTTAAAGTCATTTATACCCTTGTTTGACTTTTTATAAGAGGTTTATAAAGGAATCTTTCCGTCGTTTTCAAAACAAGGTCCCTTTTTAACCTTTTCGACAGAATTGAGGTAAGAATGTTTTTTTTAACTTATACGGCGGGTGCGGTTATTTTCCGCCGTTATAAAATCGTCGAAGCTTTCCTTACAAGCTTATAAGAATATTTTCAAAGAAAATGTTTTATTTTATATGGATCTTAAATGATTTCAAAATAAAAGGAGATACTTCTTTTAAAAGAATTTTGATTTCATCTATGTCAACATCCTTTGATGGATTTTAAGATTATTTGAAGTTGATTTATTATAATACAAAACTTCTATATTGTATTGAAGGTTTTGTGATATGTTTGAATGTGGATGTGCTATTTTATACCATTCATAGTTTATGGTGAAACTATTGACATTTCGTATGCTAGTTTTAACCCGAATGTTTATGTTATATTTCAAACTTTTCTTCAGATGAATGTGCTAAACAAGTATGTTCCGGGTTGGGGACCGGTAAAAGTAAGCCCTCCAGGTTGGGGACTGGTTAAAGTAAGCCCTCCAGGTTAGGGACTGGTAAAAGTATGCCCTCCGGGTTGGTGTCCGGTTATTAGAGGCACTCCGGGTTGGTGTCCGGTTATTAGAGGCACTCCGGGTTGGGTTCCGGTTAGAAGTAACCCCTAGGTCTTGGGATGAGGCCTAGACAATGAAATTAATGTTTGACATTATGCATTCCAACATTATGAAAGTGGTTATTGATATTGCATGTGATTATTCGATTAGTAGAATATCCATGTGAACAAGTAAATGGCATTATTTCATTTTACTTTTGCCATACTATGTTGAAGTTCAATTTTAAAAGGCTTTTGTTTTAGTAATTCATTGCCTTAAATGTTTATGCTTATTTTGAATGTTCTGCTATATTGTTATCCTTACTGGGCATTTGAGCTCACCCCTTTTCTATGTTTTATTTTTCCCAGGTAGTGAAGAAGTAATTTATGAATGACTTGCAGGGATATTATGAGGGGTTAATAGTGTGGATATGAAGACTTTGTTGTTGTAGTAGTTTTTCACTTTGAAATGTAATGTAAAACTTTATGATTATATCTAGTGTTTCCAAGGCTACTAAACCAATCGGTCTTTCGAGATTTGATCTTTCTTATGATCATGCCAATGTTATGTAATTAATGCACCGACTCTGGGTAGCTGGGGTCGGGGCGTTACAAACATGGAAATGAATTTAATCATGAGAGATTTAATTAATGTTTCAAATGATTTTGTGACATAGGGTTGGTGGGAAAATTATTGAAAAATGTTCCAGGCTAGAAAGAGGAGGTTGGGCTTTTAAGCACAATGCATGATTAAATCATGTGAAAACACAGGAAATTCCCCACTAAATCCCACTTGAAAATGTGAAAAACAACACCACCCTCTTTTTATGAAATGGTACATGAGCCAATAAGTGATTATAATGAATGATATCATCTAAGTTCTCCTCTTTTTTTTCAAATCTCCAGAAAGGCAAAACTTTATTTTCTTTTTTTTCATGGAGGATGAGCTGAAAATTGAATAAAATGAATGAATAACAATTCATGCCCTTGATTTTTGATAGGTTCATGAGTCATGAAATAATTTACAATGAGGAATTCAAGCTCATCTCCATTTTTTCATTTCTTTTTTTGACGGATAAATGGATGAAACAAATTAAGCACAATGAAATGATGAAAAATGCCCAATTATCTTATTATCCATAGTCCAAAATATTTACACACACTTCGCACTACCCATAAATGGTACACATCCCAATTAACGCACAAGAAAGGCCCTTCCCTCACACTCAAACTTGAAATATCCATGAAAAAATACTAAAAGTGCGGGTAGGTAAGGAAAAATTGGCTTGTAATGTGGCTTAAACCTATAAGGCAATTCATGGCATCTAAGGGCTTATAAAGGATAAATGTAAAGGTGGGTATCAGGATAAAATGTGGCTAGCCAAAGAGATTCCTCAATCATTTCAAATACATTCAATGAAGTCCAAAGCTTCGAAAGAGAATATTAACAAATTCTGGTTCTCACACAATATTCAAGATTACCTCATGAAATTGTGGGTATTAGGAAGAATATGTAAAATTTGTTTAGAATACCTCACAGGATTGGAAAAAATATTTTGAGTCAGTTGTTTCATGGTCATGTATTTCAAAAATTATTCAAACTCATAAAAATTATTGATAATCCAATTCAAGAAAATGTTTTCACATCAACAATCATTTAAAATCCATTATTTCAAAAATCATTTCAACTCTTTCAAAATAAATTGATGTGTGAAAAGTGATAAGAATATTCATTAAAGTTAAAAAATCCTAAAAAAATGAAAAGCACCCAAGAAGAACTAAGAAGGTTGACACTCCCCCACACTTAAATTTAACTACCCCTTATTTCAACTCAACAAAATGTAAATATAAAGGTAGAAAATCAAAGGGAATTAAAGATACAACCTGACATTATTTTAGAGGTGGATGCCTTGAGTTAAGCTCCTAGAATCAGCCACATTAAAACTACAAGAAAGTAATTAAAATACATAAGAAAAATAAATAAAATGAATAATAAAGGGAAAAGAAAAGAGATAATGCTTGGTGTAGACCCCCAAAAGGGTGCTAGGTTTTTACTAACCCTAGTCAGGCAGTTTCAGTAGATTATCCCTAATCAGAAGATGGGTGTGGTTTCTTCGAGATGAACCACCACATGTGAGTTTTCCTGATATCCATGACTAAAACTTCTGTGGTGTCCTCCTCTATATGGTATGCAAATTTTTGTTGAGGAGGTAGTCGCACCACCACCACCTTCTTCAGATATTCTTCCATGATCACCCCTACTTCAGTGGTATCTTTAATATCATCCATGGTCTGCTCCATTTGTGTTGTATCATAAATTTAAATGGAAGAGATGTCAGAAAACAATTTAGCTTGAATAAGATTAAAACATGAAGAATTAATAATGAAATCTTCCCTTTCAAGTAATTCAGCTTGGTAATTGATCTCTTCAGGCATGACCATTGGAAACTCAATATCAGAAGGTGCGTCTTCTTCCTTATCTTCCAAAGCAAGAGAGAGGTAGAAAGTGTTTGATGTATCATTATTAAGTATGTGAAGATCATGTTTCAAGTTATCTTCAACAAAGTTATTCCAAGATTCTTCCAAAAAATGTTGACCTCCCATCAGTGCATCAGTAGGAATGTGTACGTCTGGGACCTCCTCGAGCAATGGTTGAGTGCGAGATGATGTGATTATTTCTTTTAGTAGATCTTTCTTACCCGCCTCATGTTCTTTAACATAAAAAATTATTGGTGAAATGAATTCCACCACTCGTTCTGGTTCAGGTTCTGGCTCAGGTTCAGATTGCTCTTGGGATGTGTGTACATATTCAGCAATCCATTCTATTTGGGTCTCCAGTTTTTGAAATTTATCACTAATCCTATGAAATTGAGCATCAAGTTTATTGCAAACATTTTCTAGCACATGAGATTGTTCAGTCCATGAATAAAAATTTTAATTGAAATACATCATGAACAAAGAATATTTTTTTTAGTTTTTGAAATTTTTGATTTTTTTGTTGTTTTTTTAATGAAAGAAAAATTATTTACACAATTTGAATAAAAAATAGTGAATTAAAACCACTTGGATCCATGGAAACGGCACCAATTTGATGAAGCGTTGTCGTGCACGCTCTCAAAAATATTTATAGTTAAGTGCAGCACAGGGGCTGACCTAGGTCGTTCTCTTGAGGAGCTTTTATGGTTAATAAATCACTACTTCTATTCCACCTAATCTAATTCTTTTTGTTGTTTAATATTTTATTAAATAAATGGTATTTAATAAAATAAATTAAATATATAAATCTGAAGAAACTAAAATTTAATTATAAATTACCATTCAATGCTAAATAGAATGTAATTAGAGAAGAAAGGAAGCTCTCCCGAGAGAGTTTTCATAGAGCACCTTCATTGGCCAGTTTCAAATATTATTAGTGTACACAGTCCATCGTATGTGTGCACACCTTATTCTACACCGGTTATGAATGAAAATTCTACTTAAAGATTGCCAATCACACCTTCTATCCACCTCCTCAATCGAGGGAAAATGGTTGTAGATTAAGAAGTTAATCTTTAGACAACCATAGTGAGGATTACACCCACTATAAATTATCCTTAGAATTAACTCAAAGAATATTAAAAACATGGTCTTGGGTTCAAGAACCTGATTACTCCCTTGGGATATTTCTCGAATTAGTTACTCATGATCATGAGTATTGTAGTTCGCAATGGTAAGATGAGAGGAAAAGAAGAGGGTGAATAGGTGGACACAAAAATAAAAACAATGCATGAATTTATTAGAAATCTAAATTACAATTAAAAACTAAAAATAAAGAAATAAAATAAAATAAAAATAAATGGGGAAGATTTTTGGCTGGAATCCCTCGGTGGAGATCTCCTCCTTGGTGCCTTGAAGGAATGGATAGAGAATGGGATGCTTTGAGAGGGTGGAGCTCTCCTCCTTTTATAGCCTGAATTTTTCCCCCGAATGTTGACGTGTTTTAGCCCCATTAAATGACACCTTCACGCATTGATCCCTTCTTTAATTTTGTTCATAATTCCCTTGGACGTCTCTCCTTAAAACCACAACGGATTTGGACATGTATTCCATGAGTTATTGTCGTTGTACTCTGAGAATTTATTCTGTCCAGTCAGACTCTCCAAAACGAAATCCTCCGGATTAGAGTGATTTAATAACCCCATAAACGGCCAATTAACTTGGTTCTTCCTTTATAAAATATTCTCAAAAACTCCTTTAGAGTCCAACCACCGAATTTAACAAGCCTTTTCCCCACCATGGATGATTTATGGATCCCACACCAAAACTAGGCAGAACTGAAAATAGTTTTCTTTCTCCCACTTGTGAGATTCGTTTGAGCTTTCATATGGCCGATTCAGCTTTTAGTCCAAACATAGAAAATAAATCCCTGGATGTTTAGAATCTTTAATAGAAAGACTTTAGCAATTTGGATCAGTATAGATAATGTTATGGCCAATATACCAAAATAATTTAAAATTGTTAAAAATCCAAAATGGCCAATTTTTACTATTCAACTCAAAATAACACTAAAACCTAAAAACATGACAATTACCCATCCAATAACACTTTCTTGGGATTATAAACAATGATTTATAGTATAAAATGTATGAAAATTTGAGCTTCATCAATGAACCTTGACTAATAATATGGCAATGGGAGTAAACCATGACTACAAATATGGTATGAGGAGTGAACTCATGCTACTAATGTGGTCGTGGGAGTCAAACATGATTACCAATATGGTATGGGGAGTGAACCCATACTACTAATAATGTGTTGACATCAACACCTTGGATACTATGGAAACCATATTATATGATTAAGTGTTTTCAAAAATTCCATGTCTTATTCCTATGTTATTCTTTGAGGACTTATTCTCTTAATTTTCATATCATATATGTCTTATGAACTGCTAATATTTATTGTTATCTCTAATTTTCAGTGTATGATCTTTATTTTTTTTTCAAGTTCCTTACCTTGGTTCTTATTATGCTTACACATTTCATTTTACTACCCTTACTAAGCATCTGATATTACCCCTCTCTTATGTTTCCTTTCCCTTTGTTATGAAGAAAGGTTGTAGGTAGATGCACTAAAGGTGGATATCTTTATGGGAGATGTTGAATATTTTTTACCCGGATTGAAATTTTTTCCATGATTTTAACGTCACAAAACAGATACAGCCCTCGGAATTATATTCTTGTAATGTACCAAATATTCATCTAGAATGACATAATATCCATATATGTTAAGCTTGGATTTCTATATACATGATAATAACTCTCCTGGAATCCCCAAAACTCAACCACTAGAACCAAATATCAAAGAAGGAGATAGTGGGATTCAATATATCCAAAAACATTTTGGGGTTCTCCCAAAACCGGTAGAAACAATGGTCTGAAGATGAGAAAATTTGGAAGATTCATATATATTTATATATATATATAAACAGGTTTTATATTGAATAATTAACACTATAGATTACATATTTATGATGTAAATTCCACACACTCATGGGTTAGAGACTATAAAACTCCAATTTATGTGGTGAACCATTTTTCTGCCTAAAAACATTGCTCCTTGGGATTGAAAAATATTACACCATGAAATTATGTTTTACAGTGTAAAACCATTTTTTAGAAACTCATCTAAAAAAATATAAAAAAGCATTCATCCACATAAGACTAAAGCCAAACATTTATTCCAAAAATATCTCTTTTAAAATGTAAATATATTGATGTAGTTCTATTTTAACTCTAACCCCCACTAAAAATCGTTAGTCATCCACTGAACTCCTCCATTTGTCCAAACTGGAAATCTAATTTTCGGGGAAGGAATAAGATATTTCAAAACTATTATTTATTTCTAATTTTACAATTATAATATTTATATTTTTGTGATGCATTTGATATTTTTATTTTATGATTTATGTATTTTGGGATCTTTTCACATTGGTACAAGGCCTATATACATGCATCATATTTTGAATGTACAATACATGTGATATTCACACAACTTTTATGATTGATATCACTGGTGATGTGGGTTAAATTGTTTAAAGTGACAATAAAATCATATATTGTGTTTTCCTATATAATTAATTGGTGGAATTATACTTTGTTAAACTCTGATATATTTTCCTTTGATGGAGTATCACATGGATAGTATGGAATAATTATCCATGATATAGACAAATTTATACCTCTTATTGGGGTTGTATAGTGATCCTTAGTAGTTCAATTAATCCAATTTATTCTTTGCAAATGAAACCTCATATGTGTGACTTTAATGTTGGTTTTGAGATAAAATATCCTTGGTAACATAAAGTATCACAAATGAACTGTATGGTTTTTCGTATATATCTTCCGGTTTGCATTTTACATTAAATAACCATATAAATATTACTTACCTCAAATGGATCATCAATGGAAGATGCCATTATATATGAAGTTAAATGAGATTGTTTACATTGAGGGGGTTTCCTTGTATATAAATTCTTGGTGAGGAACAGTTCCTCAGTGGGACGATGACAAGGAATGTGATGTCATATTTTAATACATGTGTGGGAACTCTATAGTGGGAGTAATAAAACGAAATATTCTTAGTGATTTATGAGACAATATGTAATGGACAAAACCCACCTGGTCCATTACTTTACCAAAACACGGCTCCAACGTGACGGTGGCACCGTGAGGGTGGTACGGTGATGGTGGCACCGTGATGATGGAACTATTAGGGTGACACCGTGACGATTGCACCGTGAGGGTGACACCGTGAGGGTGGCACCCTGAGGGTGACACCGTGATTCTGGAACCGTGAGGGTGGCACTGTGACAGTGGCACCGTGTGGGTGGCACCGTGACGGTGGCACCGTGACGGTGGCATCGTGTTTTCACCGAGTGGTCTTCGTTCTTTCCTAGTTCCAGTCTTTTATAATCCTGCAATATATCTTTTGACGTAAAGATGATTTAATGTCCCCTTTCAAATCCATTTAATGCTCATAAAGAATATCTAAAATCCCCCAAGATTGGGGCAACCCTAAACTTACCAAAATGTGTGGTTTTTCCTCTGTGTTATTCCCTTCCCCGTACCTTCCAGATTCGCCCCTGTTATGCATTTCCTTATGGTTAAAGAAAAAATTTTAACGCATAGTTGTTATGAAAACCTCTCTGAGGAGAATTGTTAAATGAAAATTAATTCCATCATGTGTAACCACCCAACCATATGGTGAAACCACGATCTGACTTTATAGCCGTTCAAAATTCCATATCGCATAACAACGGGATCTCATCTTTATATCACGTTAGAAATTATTTCTTCTTCCTCTTGGCTAGTATCCTTCTCTTCTTTGTGCATTTGGAGTTCCCATTCTGGAGGCAAGTGGTGCACCTATGCTAGAGCCTTTCTGCTCACCCTTGGGGTCCCCAACATTCCTCCCCTTCAAGTCACGCATCCCCAATTCTTGGCGCATGGCGAATAACTTCGATCCTTGATCAAACAGTTAGGGATTTTCCTTCGTCACTCCATAATGTGTATCATGCGGGGTGGGTATGCAACAGTTTCTGTGGGAATGGGTGGAACAAAACCTTAACAAAGATAATAAACAGACTCTTAAAGAATGATGGGTTTCATTTGACAATTCCGTTGTACTCTTTTTTGATTGCTATATGTTGTGAACTGTATGAGCTTATGCTCATTGAAAATCATGGTCATTAGTGGTCTTTCCTTTTCACTAATAAACCCTTGTCTTATTTGAGGATTAAATGACTCTAACATGGGAATTGGTAAATCACCTAAACTCGGTTGGTTAAATGGATTCCCAGTGAACATCAATCATTTTGGGGTCACCCCGGTTAACCAACAGAAAGAAGAACCTAATGAATGATGTTCTTGAACCTGGAAGTTTCTCTACTCTGTTTTGGTAGTAGGTTTGTTGTTCTGCTTGATGCTTATGGGGTGATGTGGATGGGGATGGGATCCTCTATTGTGGCACGGTTGTTGGTTGTGAATCTGAATATCTGTGGGGCTGTATCTCGAGGTTTAGTTTGGTTCTAGTACATTGAGTGATCTCACAGATCTTTTTGTTGTTGTGACTTCACAAGAGAACTAGGTGTGAATTCATAAATTGTTGTTTGGGTGTTTCTCTTTCTCTGGCTTGTGGTTGTGCATGTTAGTTGCCCAGTAGTGTATAATTTTCATAAAAGGTACCACTTAAACATGAAAACAAGAATGGTATTAATGGGTAATTGTTTTCTGGGATGAGTGGTGACAGGTTGTGGGTTCAGTGTATCTTGTGAATGAATAGTAACGAGGGTGTTTGTGCTTAAGAAAGTTTGGGAAATCCTAGGTTGGGATGAGTGCGTGTTATATATATTATATAATTGTTGTTCTTATGTTTTTTATTTTCACCACACACAAGTTTATCCCCTAGTGTCGAACACCCCATTTTATGGGGGATGGTGTTTTTCCAAACACTCCTATGAGTGGCTAGTTATTAGCTCGTTTTTTTCTCCCTTTCCTGAATATCCCAACACTCATTGTGTAGGTTTTGATGGCCTAAGGTCCATTATACCCCAAGATTCTATGGGCAAGGTAGTGGTGGTGGTTTCCCAGGTGTGTGCGGGTAGGTTGTTTCCGAAGTGTCATCCGGATGAGGCCTAGGTGTCTTCAGGCGTGGCAGTAGTTGTTCTGGACCAAGTGTTTGTGGGAATGGTTATGCATGGTTGTTGGGGCCCAAGTGTTTGCAAGTGGGATGTGTGGTTGTGGCCCAGGTGTGTCCGGGCGGGGTGTGACAGTAGTGATAATGGCGAGTGAGGTTCGATGCGTAGGATGGCATCAATAAATAGTGGGAAAGTGGTGTGGGGTACCCAAATATCGATGTGCTGTTACTATACATTACTTATCTTATGTTATTTGGCGAGTGTGCCTTGGTTAGGCTTGTGTGGGTAGTTTTACTTGTTAGGTGTTTTGGTTATCTCTTTTCTCACGAATCATTAGAATTCCTCCCCACTTCTGCATGAGAGCTTTTGGTTTTCCATACTGAGTATACATGTGTGCTCACCCTACTTTTATAAAACTATTTTTAGGTTTCCAAGAGGACTTTAGGGATCAGTAAGGGTCGTAGTTGTTTAGACATCTGGACAGTTGATGTTGCTGTTTTTCATTCTTTTGGTACTTCTTTTGGGGGTTTTTGTTTACTTTTGTATCATTTACTTTTGTAACATGCATAGGAGACAGGTTTGTTTTTGCTATACCTATACTGCCACTTTAGTTATTGTTGGGATTTACTATCATATCTCTTGATCCTAATAAATAAAATGGGTAATTCCTTCCATCTGGTGTGTGATTCTATACCCATGGTGCTAGTCGCCACTTCGGAACCTATTGAAGCGGGTATCGGGGGTCATTATATCTCCTTTAACTTGAAGAAGGAAGGGGCTGGCAACCTATTGTCCCCTCTCTCATCTTGGTGAAGGCGGGTCGTGATAGAATGGTATCAAAGGAAGGTTGGTAGAGAGATAGGATGGAGTTCGGAGTTTGCACAGTGAGGATTGCATGGGATGGTAGGGCAACAATGTTGGAGAATCTTGGTGCGTGAAATAGGCCAGGGAATACCGGCTAGGACACGGGATTTTAGGGGCCCCCATGATCTGATGCAAGGACTCTAGGCCTACAGAACGTCCAAGTGTTGCTACACTGATTGCCGGTTAGAGACCCTAGAAAAGGTACATTCCTCAAAATGACTTGTTTTCATGTGTTTCATGGGTATTTTGGTGATTTAAAATGAATAAAAATTCTAATAAAATTGAATAAAAATATTCTACACTACTTGGTCTTAGGCATTCCTTGTTTACCTTGCAGCTATGGAACCTGGGAGAAAACCACAAGTAGTGCGGGTGATCGAGGACCAGGAGGTTGAATTGGATGATCGGCAGAGGAATGGCTGAGATGAGGAGTACAATCAGTGGAAGAGGATGCTTCGTGCCTTTCAGCGATAGAACCTTGGGAAGTACGACGGCAACACCTCAGACATGGAGACAAAAAGCTGGCTAGAGGAGCTGGTGATATCTTTCAGCTTGATTCGGGCTCTGACGGAGTACTGGGTTCCTCTGGCTGTATGCCAGATGCGGGGAGCAGTGCATTCTTGGTGGATTCTCTACCTCGGGGAGAAGAGAGGGGCTGAGGTTACGTGGGCTGACATTGAGAGGGAGTTCCGGGAGGAATTTCTCTCTTCCACGATGAAGGATGAGAATACATAGGAGCTACTCTCCCTCCATAAGGGGAGCATGTCAGGGAGAGAGTTGGGGATCATGTTCAAGGATCTCCTCCACTTTGCTCCGGACCTCCTTCCAGATGAGGAGTCTCGGGAGAGACGTTTGGAGGAGGAACTTTAACCTTCTCATTAGTATGTTGTTACTCATTTCACCTTACCGACATAATTGGAGGTCCATAAGAAAGCTAAAGTGGTGGAGAGGATGCACATGCTGGGAGGTGTATTGCGAGAGGGAATCCAGTTGGGCTCATCGAAGGGGAAAGCTGTCAGTAGTAGGCCTCCAGCATTAGGGCCCTCTAGGTTTTGACCAGTAGGGAGCAGGCCCCAGTAGTTCCAGATGCGATCCCCCCGTCCTCGCCCATTCATTTTGGGACCAGGACCAAGATGCTTCATCTTTGGAAGACATGGGAACCTTTGGAATCAGTTCCCGGACCGAGTATAGTACAATGGGGGTGGGCAAGTGTAGCACCAGCCCCAGCCGCCGTAGTTTCCAGTCAGACCCTTTCAACAGCAGCAGGAGGGACAGTTATCTCCCGCTCCTCTAAGGGCAGACGTCGTAGGAGGAGCCCAACCTCAGGCCGCTCCTCAAGGACCTCGACTAGGGCACGGTTGGGGAGGCGGCCTAAATTCGAGGGGCACGGTAGCCAGACCTTGGCATTTACACACCATCGAAGCAGCAGCTCCAGTAGGGCCGAAAGTTGTTCGAGGTACGGTCATCTTTTTTAGTACTCTTACCTATGCCTTGTTTGATACATAATATTTGCACACATTTGTTGCGCCCATTCTGGTCATGATCTGTGTCTAGATGATGAGAGACATCCAGTGCCCCTGGTGTTGAGTACACCAGTCGGAGGTCAGACCGAATTGTTTTATGTTTTTCGATGGTGTAGACCGATGATAGGGTCACATCATCCAATTAGGGATCTTCTACTGTTGTAGATACATCCATATGATTTTATCCAAGGCATTGACTGGTTGTTCTCTATATGTGCCGTTATTGACTGCTTTCGAGGAAGGATCCTGTTTTCAGACTTGGGCGGCCGACGTGTGACTTTCATCAGTGATAAGGGTTACCATAAAGGTAACCAGTGAGTAGTTCCCCACCTAACCTTGTTAGATGAACTGTCAGGGGAGTCGGTGGATACAGAAATGGTGGACGTCCCAGGGATCGTCGGTGAGTTTATGGATGTCTTCCCTGAAGAGGTGGTGACTCTACCCCCTCGACGTTATGTTGAGTTCGGGATAGACTTGCAACTTGGGGCCCATCCAATTTTGATGGGTCCCTACTGGATGGAACCTTCTGAGTTTTAGAAGTTGCGGATTCAGATTGACGATCGGATAAAGAAAGTTTTTGTTCGACCAAGTGCGTCACCATGGGGTGCTCCTGCCTTGTTTGAAAGGGAGGGAGATGGGGGTCTAAGGTTGTGCATAAACTATTGGAGACAGAATCAGGTGATGGTCAAGAATTGATACCCTCTTCTGAGGATAGACGATCTCTTTGACCAGCTAAGGGGAGCAGGTTGGTTCTCTAAGATCGATCTGCGGTCTAGATATCACCAGTTGATGGTGAAGGAGGTCGACAGCTCAAAGACTTTTTTCATATGTATTTATGGACACTTTGAGTTTCTAGTCATGTCGTTCGGTGTTACGAATGCATCAGCTATGTTCATGGGACTCATGAACTCCGTCTTCCGGGAATACCTGGATCGGTTCATAGTCGTCTTTATTGACGATGTCCTGACCTACTCAAGGTTAGAGGATGATCACGTTGAGCACCTGAGAATGGTTTTAGAGGCATTCCGACAAATCCGACTCTATGGGAAATTGTCCATGTGCATGTTCTAAACTCGAGAAATGCACATCCTTGGGCATGTGGTGTCCGAGCAGGGAATATTGGTGGACCCATCGAAGGTCTAGGTGGTTGTTTCTAGGGAAGTACCCAAGAACGTGGCAGAATTTCGTAGTTTCCTTGGACTGGCAGGTTACTACCGGAGGTTCGTACCCAACTTCTCCCAAGTTGCAGCACCTTGGACATCTTTGACCAAGAAGGACCAGGAATTTGTATGGGATGGGAAGTTCGAGGCAGCCTTTAGCCATCTGAAGGAGAATTTGGTAAGTTCCCCAGTGCTAAGCTTTCCAGAAGAAGGGGTAGTGTATAAGGTGTTTTGAGATGCTTCGAGATAGAGCATCGAGTGTGTGATGATGCAAAGAAAAGGTTTGATCTCTTATGGGTCTAGACAGTTACGTCCCCATGAGCGTAATTATGCCACCCAAGATTTGGAGCTTGCGGTGGTCATGTTCGCACTAAATTTGTGGTGGAATTACGTCATCGGGGAGCACTTCGTGGTCTTCACGGATCACAAAAGCTTGAAGTATATATTCTCCCATTGGGACATTAACTTACAGCAGTGAAGGTGGATAGAGTTCCTTCCGGACTACGACTTTGAGATTTCCTAAACCTCAGTAAAAGGGAATGTGGTGGCTGATTCCTTGAGCAGGAAGTCACAGAAGGATGCAGTTTGAGAGTCGGAAGATGCTTAAAGGCAATGGAGGAGCTGGCTACCCTGAACCTGGATGTAATGGTGGATGGTGGTAGAGGTTGTCTGTTTCAGATGACAGTGCATTCCTCTCTCCTATGGCAGGTGGAGGAGACTTAGGGGGGAGACATAGAGAGTGAAGTAATGCATGGCCAGGTTAACCATGGTGATGCTCCAGAAGGGTAGAAAAATGATGGTCAGAATAGGATGCCTTTCAGAGGGAAGTTGTTTATTCTGGAGATGATGTGTGAGAGAGTTCTTGGTGAGTTCCACAACTCACCCCTAGCAGTACACCCAGGAGCTTCCAAAATGTACCGGGGCATGATATGTAATGACATGGAAATTTCAAGGAAATTTTTTTTCTTAAATACTTTGGAATTTTATGAGCCTTTGGTTTCTGACGGCACTTGATTCCGAGCCCGGTGTGCCCGGAATCAATTTCTGAAGTTTTGTTCAGGTACGTGTAGTAAACGTACGTACGGGTTTTTCTATCTTTTGAACTGGTGCTTGGAATTGAAATATGAGGGCACCGATGAACTCGCAGTTCCAGTATTCGCTTAATGGGACCTTTACCGCAATTGCGTTTTATGAGGGTTGAAATTTAATTTTTGGGGTTTAGTAAAAATGTTTAATAAAATTGTTGTGAAAAAATTTACTTATCTTGGGTAGTTAAATCCTACCAGGGGAAGTTATTTCTAGGGCCCACACCCACATAACCTCTAATGAGAGAATATTTGTGAGGTGGGGCCCACACAATCCCTAACTTATCACCTCCCCTAAACTCCCTGTTAACACCCCACTTTAATTAATTCTACAAATCCTCTTTATTGAATGAGATCTCTTCACCACCCTCTCTCTCTCTTTGATATTTACCAACACATTTTAATTAATGGATTCAAACTCTTCAATTAATTAATTAAAGATTTAAAATTTTGAATTACATGTGTGAATAAAATAATAGTCATAGCTATTATTTTATTTTGGGGGAATTCGTTTTGTGGAGAGGATTTTGGGAGAGCTCTTGAGAATATGAAGACGGAGTTTCTCTCTTCAACGAAGAACACCGTCCTTCCAATGAAGAACCACCTAATAATGATAATTGTATCTTTTGATCTTCGTCCAATCCAAAGGAGAAGGAGCCACCCACAAATAATGCCAAGGACGTGTCATCCTCATCTCCTTCTTTCCTGACATCAACGAGTTGACACCGTCTCCCCGAGACGCCATCTTCCGTGACACCCAATTACTGCAAACCATATTTCAAGGTATGGGGTTTGTTTGAATTTAATTTGTATAAAATTTTTCTTCGTTGAAAACCATGTTATATCACTGGCCAATTGCTACCACTTAACGCAGAGGTCGCGGGCCGAACGAACACGGCCCGACGGCCCCCCGTTGTTTCTTGAATTTTAATTCGCAACGAAAGGCAGTGGAGAATGGTGGTGGAGATGATTGATGGCGGAGGTCATGTACCAGACACATTCGGAAGAAACACATCCCACAACCACATGCCGCTCAGCCGATGAAGAACCAGCTGGCTAGGCCGGCCAGACCGAAGAGACTACGGCTCCACGAGGGCGCCGCACTGCAGAGGACTGCGGCCCCCGTTCTGTGGGCCGATCGGCGGACAAACCAGCTGGCAGTAGGCCAGCTGGGCTGGGAAGACCCATGGTTCCAGGAGGGATCCGCGCTAGAGGAACTTCGGCCCTCTCGTGCTGGAGAAGCCGGTCGGCTTTGGCTGGCCGGATGGAAGGGTTGCACCGCTCGGCGCCACCGGTTCAAACAATCCCCCCCCCCTCTGGACCCAAAGTGCTGAGGAGACCATCTATACCCACCCTTTAGGTTGTATTCCCAGAGGATGACTTGGTGGTTGCTTTTTTTACTTAACTAATGTTGTACTATCTTTTCAGTTGTACTATACTTACTTTTGGGCTTGTATTTCTGGCTCCTTTCCTTTAGCACATACTATTTTTATTCAGTATTTACTTTGTTCTTTCTTTAATTGCATACTCTGTTGTGTTTGTATGCTTCTATAATGGAAATGGATTTCCTTTTATCGGGATTTACACATTTGGTGCTAGTCGCCATCCCCTGGCCTATAGAAGGTGGGCATGGGGTAGTCATGGCACGGGCCCCGAGGACGAGTCGTGACAAATTAGTATCAGAGGTGTCGGTTCTACGGCAGAACTCAGGACTCTAATTATTCTTTTTTTTTGAAGAAATAGTGTTAAGAGTATTGAGTGTGGTTTTAAGTCCAGGGAGTCCAGTGTTGGTGTAGTGGCTAACGTATCCATACACCAGGACCCTGATCTCTGATTTTTGAATCAGTACATGAAAACACTAATTTCATGTGTGTTTCCTTTGAAATTTTTATTTGTGATTACTTTGTGTCAGCTCACCAGGTATACTATTTAACCCTGGTGCACCTATTTCTTTTCAGGATGGAACCATGAAGGCAGCCAGCTAGGGTTCTGATTCATGTGCGAGATGGTATCCCACCGAGCGACGAGACCTCGGTGCAGGGCCCCATCACAGCGGAGGCACCAGCGGTACCACTACCCGATGATCCACTGATACTACCACCTCTAGCAGCAGAGATTCACGCTGCTTGAGTGTGTTGCACGAGTTTCAGCGAAAGATGCCACCCAAGTTCCATGGAGAGATGGAACCACATGCAACCGAGGATTGGATGGAGGATGTCATCAGGGTTTTCAGATTGGTAGGGCACAAGATGATCTTATGGTGATTCTATTCGTGAGTCTCCTGCACTCATCTATAGGTAGATGGTGGAGCTTGATGCTCCAGGTGAACGATGAGGCATCTCTTCTATGGATGGAATTCGAGATTTTCTTCCACTTGGAGTTTGTTTCCTCCACCCTTCGTGTGTTGCGGATCCAGGAGTTACTTAATCTGCAGTAGGGAAGTATGATAGAATCTCAGTACTCAGCTAGGTTCATTGACATCTCACGCTACTCCACAAATAAGGTACGGGACCCATTCTTTAAGGTACGGACCTTCAAGTAGGGACTGAGTCACGATATTAGAGCTTCGATGATTCCTCTCAGCATCCTGATCCAGGTAGGGGTGCTAGAGCGAGCCCTTCTAGTGGAGAGCTTTCTCGATGAGTAGTCTTCAGTAGAAAGACAAACCGTAGGGAGAAACATAGTAGAGTCTTCTGCAGCCGATAGTAGACAGATGTCACAGAGGTCCAAGAGGACCAGTCCATCAGGTGGGCGACCTCAGGATACAGGTTCAGTTGTGCGGGGAACACGGAATAGAGCCAGCTATATGAATAATAGGCAGTGTTATGCATGCGGAGGGTAGGGTCATATGGCTTGAGACTGTCCAACCTAACATGCAGACGAGTAGAAGACTGTAGAGGGACCTCCCAGGCAGAGGCATAGGTTCGACTGTAGTGGTCCTCCAAGAGCAGGTGGACGAGGCAGAGGAGCTGTCCAAGTAGCGGGTGGTGGATGAAGTTTTGAGGCTCTACCACCACCACCACCAGGAGGACCACCCCGACCTCAGGGGGCTGGTAGGAAAGGTCAAGCTCAGCTCCAGGTAGTCAAGGCCTATGACCACGGTGCATCTGAGATTATTTGAGGTAATATTTGTGTCTACTCCACCCTTGCTAATGTACTTATAGACATAGGAGCGAGTCATTCTTTTATTTCCGCTACCCTTTTTCGGAGCTCGGAGATTCCGATGGTGTCGTTTGCTCGATACATACAGCTAGAGACTCCTATGGGAGAAGACTCGATGATTACGCACTGTTGTCGGCAGTGTGAGCATACTCTAGGAGGAAATATCTTTTGCTGGGATCTTCTTGTAGTGGCGTCGAGGCTTTACGATGTCATCTTGGGTATGGACTGGTCATCTACAGTCCATGCTCAGATCGGCTGTATTAGGCGCAAAGTGCAGTGTGTCCGCACGGATGGGAGAAGGCTCACCTTCACTGGTGAGAAGGTAGCCTTTGTAGTGCAGGATGGACTTACGTAGAGGAGAGTGAAGCTGATCACACATCAGTTGGCCAGTCTCATCCTTGGAGCAGTTGATGTGCGGAGTCCGAGTTTTCTTATTGTGGTGGATGAGTATGCAGACATTTTTCCTGATGAAGTTCCAGGACTACCTCCTCATAGAGAGGTAGACTTCAACATTGACATGTGCCCTGGGATAGCACCGATATCTACTCCAGCATATCGGATGGCTCCCACTGAGCTTTTTGAGCTGCGGGTACAGCTAGAGGACTTATAGGGGAAGGGATTCATCTGACCCAATGTTTCGCCCTGTGGTTCTCCGATTTTGTTTTCCAATAAGGTAGGTGGGAGCTTATGACTGTGTGTTGATTAATGTCTCCTGAATCATGTGAATGTAATGAACAATTACCCACTCCCAAGGATTGACGACCTCTTCGATCAGCTCAAGGGAGCATGATGGTTCTCGAATATAGACCTCGGGTCAGGCTATCACCAACTCAGAGTTCGAGACGAGGATCTGCAGAAGATGGCCTTCAGGTGTCGGTAGGGCCACTACGAGTTCTTGGTTATGCCCTTCAGAGTAACCAATGCTCCACTAGTTTTCATGAGTCTCATGAACAGGATCTTCCAGCCTTACCTTGATCGATTTTTCGTTGTTTTAATCGACGACATATTGATTTACTCGACCACTGAGGAGGATCATTGTTTCCCTCAGAATTCGGGAATGACCTCCTGGATGGGAGATTCAAACGTTCCGATCGGTTTCTAGTGGGTTTGTTCATAGAACCGGAAACATCCAATGATTCCACATCCATTTGGACCTACTTTCCAAAGGCAGGCGCTCATTAGCTTGTGGACTGATGAGGCTTAAGAATTTGCATTGGTCGAGAGGATGGGAGGTCAGACTCATCACACCTCTTTGAGGGGAATTATTGTCTATTCAAGGACTCTCTTTATAGATTTAAGTTATGTTCGTGAATCCTTATTACATTACCAAGTATAAAATGAGATTTTCCTTTAGTTTTGACAATCAATGATTAAATATGTACGAAATTTAGAGAATATTTTATATGTATTCGAGGTTCTTTATCAATAGAGAATCATCTATATCTATTTAGAGATTCTTGGTCAATGGTAACATTCAAAACATTCATATAAAAGTCTCTTGGTCATTATGATGACCATGATGGTTTTAAAGCTAGTCAGTGGGGCACTTGAAGTTTATTTTCATTCAGAAGGACATGGATTTTTTCAGAGTTGGGATCGAACCCATAGATGGGCTACCTACGTATCCTTTATTTTGGAAAAGGAATCAGAACCTACGTAGTTCGAGTAAAGGGTATAATGTTTATGATTGATGGCTCAAAGAAGGATGTCACAATTACTTTTACACTCTAAGCTCACATGATTCATGCTCGGTGTGAGAAACAAGAGGTATTGGTAAAAATTAGACAATTGTGCCATGAAAGATGAAATCATAAGAAATGGTTTGGGGCTTATGTATGTATAACTGCCCAGAGGATTTACTTTAGGGAGAAAATCCAAGAACAGGGTCCATAAAGGTATATGTGCTTCATGGAGATTTGAATACTCTAACTTGGGACTTATTCCTGAAAAGGAATACCAAATTAGGAGAGGATTGATAACTGGGTTTTACTCCTGAGAGGGAATCCCAGATCAAATGTACATTAGGACTGGTTAAAGAGAATTTAAGGGACTTGGGTCTTACTCCTGAGAAGGAAGCCCAAAAATTATGACTGGGACTTATTCCTGAAAAGGATACCCAGGTTAGGGGACTTGGTTTGGGGCTTACTCCTGAAAAGGATGCCCAAATTAAGGGACTTGGGGCTTACTCCTAAGAAGGATGCCCAAAAAATTAGAGGACTTGGGGCTTACTCCTAAGAAGGATGCCCAAAATTTATGACTGGGACTTATTCCTGAAAAGGGGGCCCAGGTTAAGGATTCTCTCATCTAAAAGGATGAGGTTGAATGAATGAACTCTCAATCTTTGGTGACATAAAAATGTATAAATCACTATGTTTTGATAGATATTCCACAGAATTCCTTTCAAATAAGGAAGTAAAATCAATAAATCATGCCATAAATGGATTTGAAGAGTATCTTGAAGACTAAATCTTGAATAGGAAAGGTGAAATGGCTTAGGAGGGGTAAAATGGGCAAGATGGGCACCCAAAACGTTAGGGGCGCGCAAGTCTTGAAAGGCGTGCAGGTCTTACGTGGGCGCGCAAGTACTGGTCGCGCAGGTATACCTGCGCGACATGTGGGGTACTTGCGCAATTTTAAACCAGCATTAGAATACTTGAGCGACTCCTTATTAATCCCTTTAGAATCCTCTTGAGATTCTTCCAGAAAAGGGATGCGCAAGTTCTATTGAAGGAAATAAGGCGGCGCGCAAGTGTGGTCACTTCCCTTAAGGGCTGACCACTCAAGCGCGCAAGTGTTGATGAGTTTCAACACTTAGGCCTTCCTCCTTCTCTTTAGATCTTCCGTTCTAGGTAATAAATTGCCTTAGAAGTGTTCCGGAAGCTTTGAAAAGAGACTTGGGCATCGGTAGCTTCAATCTGAGTTTCTGGAAAAAGATCCTCTCGAATAGGGGGCTCACAGGGTCTATTTATAGGCAGGAGAAGACCCCGGGCAGTTACCTGGCGGTTATCGCTTAGGTCGCGCAAGTCACTTGCGTGACCAAGGTCGCCGCGCAAGTGTACTTGCGCGACAGTGATATAACTTGCGCGGTGAAGTTGCTTTTGATCCTTTGTTCATGCCTTTGTCGATTTTTGATATTTTCATCAAAGGTTGAATCACTTTGAGCTCAAATATCCCCCTTTTCTGATTTTTAGATTCTCTGACGAAAGGAGCGTCAACAAAAGTCCCCCCTCAGAGTTGGATCCGGAGAGAAATGAGGATTTGACTCTGAGGAAATCGAATCCATCCAAAGGAAAAGGGGGAGTGCAAGTCTTCAGGGCACAGAGGTCGGCGTGCAAGTTTGCGTCACGCAGGCCTTAAGCGTACTGGGTACGGCACACAGATTCTCGGCCACGTCTATAAATAGAGGTCCTCACTTCTGTACAAGCATCTGGATTTCCGGACTTCGTATCTTCGAGCTCTCGCCACGCAGGTCACCTTAGCCGCGCAGGTTGTTCTGTTTTCTAGAGTTTTCCTTGATGTCGCGCTACTGTAAAGGTATTTTTACTTGCGCGGTTTATACTTGCGCGTCAAAAACTAGTGCGGCACAGGAATACTTGCGCGCCATTTCTTAGACTTGCGTTCCTTTATGCCTTAGCCATTTTTTCTGAATTCTTTCACAAAGTTTATGAAAAATAAACCCATTAAAGATTTTAATTTATTCAACTTTTGTGCAGATTCAATGGCTCCTAAGGGAATTAAAACGTCTGATGAACTGGCTAGCAAGCGGATTGATGACATGATGAACATCATTGGCCACAGTTACTATGATATCTACGACAACACTCTCCCAGATTTGGCTAAGTACTTGAAGAAATATCATCTTAATTTCCCACAGAGCATCTACCTGCTTCTATATGGTCATGGTCACCTGCAAGGAGTCAATGTTCCAGATACAAAGAACTATACACCTGAAATGAAGCTGCACTGCTACACCTTCATTTCGGTTATGCTGTGCATTAAGAGCAACAACAATGGTGTAAACTTTCAAATTCTTCTTCCATGTCATTTCTGTAACACCCTGAGATTTTATGAAAAATATTCTTTTTAATTTCATTAATGTATTGTGTTGTACACTACACCAAAAGTAGCTTGTTCAACACGCATCCTTCACTTGCCTTGTATTACACGCAATCACGACCTTCCTCGATAGCGTGTGTAGTACGCAATACCGAGTTTCACTAAACAACGATATGCTATTAAAGTATTATTAAAACTAGCCGTTATGAATAGTAATAACCACTTTTTGAAATTTTTTAAATTTTAATTTTCAAAATGGACTTCATTTTTGGATTCGGAATATCGAAATTAGCTTAGGGTGATATTTTGGTAATTTTCGGATAACTTTCATATTTTGATGAATAGTGGAAATTACTAAATTTTAATTAAAAACAACTTTTTCAATCGAAATAATTAATAGTGATAAATTATTAATTGTAGTGGTTTTAAAGTATATTTAGAATATATTTTTACAATTTAATAAAATGTTGGTCATTGGATGTAATTTCACATTTAAACCAGTTATAAACAAGTGTCAATCTTTTGATAGTTATTATCTCTTAAAAACACGCCTTTTGTTTTGACGACGGGAATTAATTTTTAAATTAATTAATGCAACTGATATTTTTTGAATTTGGTAAAATAGAAATCATTTTTTAGTTTATAATATCAAATATAGCTTAGGCCTAATTTTTGGCATTTTTCTGAAAACATTCAATTTTTGATGAATAGTAAAACCACTAAGTGGTAGTTAAAAAACTGAATTTTTCATAAAACATAATTTTACCACTTCTGTGAGTGGAATTTCAAAAATCCGAGAGACACGGTTGATGTCAGTAAGTAAAATGTGGTTCAATGAGATGAAAATAATTTTTTGGTGAATAGTAACTTTTTACTTTTTTTACCACGGTTAAAAGTAAATAGGGTAATTAAGGGTAGAAATGATATTATTATTACCCTAACACATTTCCTAATTATATTCAACAAATGTAATTAGACCAAAAACAAACTTAGGAATAAAATATGACCATTTAGGCCCACTTGGATTAGATTAGGACATTTATTATTAATTTATTTAAAGAAGGGTTAAAAGAGTTAAAATCAAAGTTTATTTACTAAAACATTTTTAATATGGGGTTATACATAAGATACATTCGACTATAAATATTCATTAGAAATCTAAAAAGATTTCCTACATAATGGTATTTTATTTGTAATTTTTAGACATTAAATAATATAATTTATTTATGACACAACGATGATGCAGTAATTATCTTATTAATGAAATATTGACATAATTGACGTTATAAACACCAAAATAAATGTAATTTGAGACTTTTTATGAATTACACTAATTTTATAGGTTACTAAGATATATTAGTGTTGATTTAATCAACTTGGTTCGAACATATAATTCTGTTATGACTTTCACAAAAATCATATATCAAATAGTGTCAAAATTGACACAAAATAGTTTTTAAATAAAACATTATATTATTAATTATTATTTTATTCCTAAAAATCTAAGGTTCGGCCAAATTACTTAGATAAGGATATATATATTAATAATAAACAATTTGGGGTTCGTTTGGCATGTTATAGTTAGTGTATTAACCATATAGTGTAAGAAAACAAAAAGACACGGTAAAAGTTAAATTATTTAACTTAGAGTTAAATCTAATTGATAAGGTTAAAATAATAACCTAAACCTGTATAAATCCTATTTTTTGATAGGATTTCGACCCATACCAACTTTACTTTCTAAATAAGACCCTTTGGAACCATTATAAACTGATTTTGACTTTAATATAAAATAATATTTTGAGATATTCCTAAGGTGCCCCTCTCCTCCCTTATAAACGGGCACCTCCTCCCCCTCCTCCTCACACCAATTTGAGCACTCAAGCTCGGACAACCCCTGCCAAATTCTCTTCTCCACTTCCCTAGAAATATCCTAGAGGTTCTGGTCTTCCTCAAAGACCAATTTTTGTGCCCTAAGAGGAGGTCTCAAAGAGGCGCTTCAAAGAAGAGGTAATTTCTGTTACCGATTCTTTCACCTTTATTTCTTCTTCCACTTCTTCTTCTTATGTTGTTTCATTATGAAGTAATAACATCATTATCACTCATATACTGATATTTTATTATAAGTATGAAACAATCATATTTCACCAACTATCCATCCTACGGAAAACGAAATCACCGCGCGTGCGTACGTACGGAATACCGTCTCCACGCAGTGGTGAAATCTATTTTCCACCACCACCTTACTTGGATGGGTATAATGGTGTAAATAATAACTATATATTATTATTTTAAAGTGATATTTATTCTGAAATAGTATACACACACTCCAATACAGTCCCACGATCATGAGAACGATATCATCGCTCGTGCGTACGTACGGACTACCGTCTCCACGACGCGATGAGATTCATTCTCCACTTTAACCATTCATGAATGATTATAAAGTATATATAATAAGTAATCATGAAATATATGACATAATAATGATACTGTATTTATGTGTATATATATTAATGTCATCTACTTAATTCCGTTCAACTCAATAAGGAAACGAAAACAGCGTTCATGCGTACGTACGGCCTACCGTCTCCATGAACGGTTTATTTATTTCCATTTACTGATTTATTATATATATGTATATTCTGAATATATATATATAAATCATGTTTTATATTCTGGAATTAAGTAATCAGGATCTAAGTAATCATATGAATAATTACAAGTCAAAACACGGACGACAAATGAAACAATTTTACCCAAAACGCTCTTTAACATGGAATTTACAAAAGAACTGGTAATATAAAGTCATAAGTGAACCATATATGATATCATAACAATGAATATGATTCTATAATGAGTCAATTACATTATTTAAATCATTATACAGGAGTTTCGGACACTTACGAAGCAAATCGGACCTAAGGTAAGGGAAATATCACAATCTCATTTTTATCCGAGATTGTTTATACTTTGGTATTTAATGGGGTGTATTTTATCATCCACATCTATGTTTCCTCAATATGTAATGTTATTTACATCCACCTACAATTTTTTAAATCCAATTTTACCCTTTGGTGAGTTTTTAGTAAAAGATATGAAAGGAATCTTTTTTCGTTTTTTGTACGAGGTACTTTTTGACTTTTTCGACAAAAGTACGAAGAATGTTTTTTTAACTTATACGGCACGAACGGATTTTTACGGTTTTATAAAGCCTTATTTTCATGAAGATTCCTCCAAAATATTTCATGACTATTTTCAATAAAATCTCTTTCTTTTAAAATTGCATGACGTTTTGTGAAAAGAAATTGATTTTTAAGAAGAAAGGATATTTTCCTCAAGAATTCATTTCAAGTGTTTTATCAAAATTATTTCCCATCTAAGATAACATAGGGTTCTGTTTTTATCCCTATTATTACATTGACTTGATTATGTTGTGATGGAATTATTTTTATGAATTCCTTTACCTTATATTAATTGTTTTATGATGTCATGTTGTTTAAGAATCCCATTTTTATTACATGGGTTGTGCAATGATGTAAGATTTATGATTTTGTGGCACACATAATAATGGTATCATTATGAGATGGGTGGGACCTATATCTCCATCCAATGCATTGGGTAAAGATTTTATATCTCATGATATAGACATGGCTGGAATGGTAGGTTATACCGGTTCAGTGAAACAGGACTGAAACGAGGGTGACTCGGTTCAGAAAGGGACTTTGTCCACTGAGATATTCTTGGAAATGAGTCTTGACTTACAAGAAATGATTCTCTATAATTATGTGTGTATTCCACAAAGTTTAATGTTTTATGTTATGATTATTGTGATTTCATTTCACTACTATGATTTATCCCATGTTATGAAATTATTCTCTCTTTTTTAGGTTAAGTTTTTCCAAAATGTTATGTTCTTCAGAAAATGATGTGATTGATGTTTCTTTTGTTTACCCTTACTAAGAATTTGAGCTCACCATTTTATGTTTTCTTTTCCCCAGGATATAAAGAACGGTTTTAGGTATTAAAAAAAGGAAGATCTTTATGGGAGATGTTGAAGATCTTTCACCAGGACTAGAAGATTATATTCCGAGTTTCCAAAGACACTAAACTATTAAGATCCTTGTGTGTGTGTTTTTGTTATGTACTAAGTATTCCACAAATGTAATGTAATGTCAATGTACGTCAAGCTTCGGGTCTCTACAGTTGGTATCAGAGGAAAGGTTTAGTCAACCTTTGGAAACTAGGATGCGAAAACGTTAGTGAGATCCCTAGAGATATTTCTAAGGTATGTCTAGGGATGTCCCTAAGGTTAAGTATACGTATAGGATATAGTCCTAGAACTATGGTAACGATCTTAGAATTTAACCTAAGATGTTAGATATTGAAGTTACTCCCCCATTATTATATTGTTTTCCCTAACATGATTTTTACCTCTCACACTATTCTTTTTGGGTTTTAGACGATGGCTGGAACCCGAAGGAACCGTGTTGATCAATGCAATGGAAAATGCAATGATTTCCCTCCTGAACAAACAAATGTTATGGGAGATGGAGTGAAAAATCTTATTGCTATACTTACACAAGCTATGAATCATTATGGACTTCCAAATGAGCAGAGAAGGGAACAATATTCTATTGAGTCCTTCATGAGGCAATGTCCACCTTCTTTCAGTGGGACTTCTGATCCACTTGTTGCTGAATAATGGATCAGTACCACTGAAAAGATATTTTCAGTTCTTCAATGTTCTGAACATGATAAATTCATCTTAGCAGTATATCGTTTGGAAGGTGAAGCTGATCAATGGTGGAATCTTATCAAGAATACGAGGCCAATAGTTGAAATTGAGTCCATGGAATGGTACGAGTTCAAGAATTTATTTTTCAATAAGTACTTCCCTCGTATTCTTCGAACAAAGATGGAGAAGGAGTTTCTAGAACTAAAGAAAAATGATGATGAATCTGTTGGTATATACAAAGCGAATTTTACAAGACTTTCAAGGTATGCATCTGGCATTATCATCCAACCTGAAAGTAAAGTTGATCGATTTTTCAGTGTCTTAAAACCAAGTCTTCGAAGGGCATTAGCTATAAGAGACTTCAGTAGCTATGAAGAAATTGTGTGTTGTGCTATCAAGGTATAAATGGAAGTTGGTGTTACATATCCATCTCATGGTTTTGACAAGAAACGAAAGATGGAGTTCAAGGAGAAATCTCAGAATAATGGTGAAAAGAAGATGAATGTTTCTTTATGCACAAAGTGTGGAAAGAAGCATGGTGGAGATTGTCTTAAAGGGACTAGAATATGTTTTAAGTGTGGAAAAGAATGTCATCGAGCAGCTGAGTGTCGAAGTAATGGAAAAAGGGTTTCTAATGATGTGAATAAATCAAACATTGTAGAGAACGCACCACCAACACTTCAATTCTTCATGTGCAAGGAAATGGGGCATTATGCTAATAAATTCCCTAATCCAAGGGTTAGTGATGATCGACATGAGCAACCGCTTAAGGCAAAGGGCAAAGGGAAGTCACATGCGATCACTATTGGTGATGTTGAATAGGACAACGATGTGGTGGAATGATTAAGTGTTTATGTAATGGGATTCCAAAATAATGTTGTATCATGGAGTATTGGAATATTTATGTATTGGTCTAATGTGACATTCAAAGTGATTGAGATATTTTTGGAAATAAGATGATATGCGCATAATGAAGGGAAAATGAGAAAATGAAATGTTTAACAGTATTCATGAGCTCATGATTGATATAAGGACTAAGTCATATCATGGTTTGAGTATATAGAATTTTGAGGATTTTGGTATGTGGAAGGTGTTAACTTTTAACAGCATTCAAGTTTTCACTAAGGTTCAATGGGTATTCAAGAGAATACCTGATTAAGGCCTTTGAATGTTTGGAATGTGACCAACAAGACATATCTTATGATATATGGGGATCAACAATGGTATTAAATCTCTGGTAATCATTTTCACTATATTATGAGAGTGGACTACAGTATTATAGATAAGCCTAAAGATTGGAATGGATTATGTTGGACATAAGTTAGTATTGTTTAAGGATAGAAGTTTTTTTCGATATTATTGATGGGATGTTATAGTAATATAGTTTTAGAAAAAGGAAAACCTGTAGGACGGGCGACAACCCATCGCGTCGGACAAGGCTGTGGGAATCGAACCCACAACCGAAGTGCGACTGGCCTTTATCGCCTACCACTGGCCTACAGGAAGTCCCTGGTTCGTAGAAACTAGTTTTATTTTATTAAGCGGTGTGATATATGAAGTATAAGTTCATTTTTGGAACCGTATATGATTAACCATAAGATGGACTTATAACTTTTGCTAACCTTTTGTTTGAAAGAGATGGAATGACCCATCATTCTATCACATGATCTGCTAACACATCACGAATGACAAATTCAACTTCATTTCTTTAAGAGATGAAGTGGAAATTTTCCAAAGAACGACAAACGGTGAGACTATACCAAAATAACGAAAGTATTTCTTCTAATTCCAATTTCATCAACTTTAGGGAAATGATCTTGAAAACCAAAAATGTTTTCCTAGTGCTCTTATATCTGATTAATCAGATGGTACCTCAGATCGTCAAAAATTTATGGATTTGTGATTATTGGCTTTTCCATAGCCATGTTCTCTACCACTCTCCATCAGAACATGATGGTTAGATTTTTCTTCCATATCCATATTTTCAACTATGTGGAAACCCAGTGATTAGTTTATTTGGGTAACCGTTACGTTTCATACTTTTGTTTTTAAAGATTAGTTTTGGTATTCCTTTTTATGATGTGTGTTTCTATCAAAGAAATTTTCGAATAGTAAACCATTTATAACCCTGACGAATTTCGAGGGCGAAATTCCTTTTAAGGGGGGTAGAATGTAACACCCCGAGATTTTGTGAAAAATATTCTTTTTAATTTCATTAATGTCTTGTGTTGTACACTACACCAAAAGGAGCTTGCTCAACATGCATCCTTGACTTGCCTTGTATTACACGCAATCACGACCTTCCTCGATAGCGTGTGTAGTACGCAATACCGAGTTTCACTAAACAACGATATGCTATTAAAATATTATTAAAACTAGCCGTTATGAATAGTAATAACCACTTTTTGAAATTTTTTAAATTTTAATTTTCAAAATGGACTTCATTTTTGGATTCGGAATATCGAAATTAGCTTAGGGTAAAATTTTGGTAATTTTTGGATAACATTCATATTTTGATGAATGGTGGAAATTACTAAATTTTAATTAAAAAAAACTTTTTCAATCGAAATAATTAATAGTGATAAATTATTAATTTTAGTGGTTTTAAATTATATTTAGAATATATTTTTACAATTTAATACAATGTTGGTCATTGGATGTAATTTCACATTTAAACCAGTTATAAACAAGTGTCAATCTTTTGATAGTTATTATCTCTTAAAAACACGCCTTTTGTTTTGAAGATGGGAATTAATTTTTAAATTAATTAATGAAACTGATATGTTTTGAATTTGGTAAAATAGAAATCATTTTTGAGTTCATAATATCAAATATATCTTAGGCCTAATTTTTGACATTTTTCTGAAAACTTTCAATTTTTGATGAATAGTAAAACCACAAAGTTGAAGTTAAAAAACTGAATTTTTCATAAAACTTAATTTTACCGCTTCTATGAGTGGAATTTCAAAAATCCGAGAGACACGGTTGATTTCAGTAAGTAAAATGTTGTTCAATGAGATGAAAATAATTTTTTGGTGAATAGTAACTTTTTACTTTTTTTACCGCAGTTAAAAGTAAATAGGGTAATTAAGGGTAGAAATGAAATTATTATTACCCTAACACATGTCCTAATTATAGTGTACAAGTGTAATTCGACCAAAAACAATCTTAGGAATAAAATATGACCATTTAGGCCCACTGGGATTAGATTAGGACATTTATTATTAATTTATTTGAAGAAGGGTTAAAAGAGTTAAAATCAAAGTTTATTTAAAAAAACATTTTTAATATGGGGTTATACATAAGATAAATTCAACTGTAAATATTCATTAGAAATATAAAAATATTTCCTACATAATGGTATTTTATTTTTAATTTTTAGACATTATATAATTTAATTTATTTATGACACAATGATGATGCAGTAATTATCTTATTAATGAAATATTGACATAATTGATGTTATAAACACCAAAATAAATGTAATTTGATACTTTTTATGAATTCCACTAATTTTATAGGTTACTATGATATATTTGTGTTGATTTAAGAAACTTGGTTCGAACATATAATTCTGTTATGACTTTCACAAAAATCATATATCAAATAGTGTCAAAATTGACACAAAATAGTTTTTAAATAAAATAAAATATTATTAATTGTTATTTTATTCCTAAAAATATAAGGTTCGGCCAAATGACTTAGATAAGGATATATATATTAATAATAAACAATTTGGGGTTCTTTTGGCATGTTATAGTTAGTGTATTAACCATATAGTGTAAGAAAACAAAAAGACACGGTAAAAGTTAAATTATTTAACTTAGAGTTAAATCTAACTGATAAGGTTAAAATAATAACCTAAACTTGTCTACATCCTATTGGTTTATAGGATTTCTACCCATCCCAACTTTACCTTCGAAATAAGACCCTTTGGAACCATTATAAACCGATTTTGAATTTAATATAAAATAATATTTTGAGATATTCCTAAGGTGCCCCTCTCCTCCCTTAAAAAAGGGCACCTCCTACCCCTCTTCCTCACACCAATTTGAGCACTCAATCTCGGCCAACCCTTTCCAAATTCTATTCTCCACTTCCCTAGAAACATCCTAGAGGTTCCGGTCTTCCCCAAAGACCAATTTTAGTGCCCTAAGAGGAGGTCTCAAAGAGGCGCTTCAAAGAAGAGGTAATTTCTGTTACCGATTCTTTCACCTTTATTTCTTCTTCCAATTCTTCTTCTTAGCTTGTTTAATTATGAAGTAATAACATCAGTATCACTCATATACTGATATGTTATTATATTTATTAAACAATCCTATTTCACAATCTATCCATCCTACGGAAAACGAAATCACCGCGCGTGCGTACGTACGGAATACCGTCTCCACGCCGTGGTGAAATCTATTTTCCACCACCACCATACTTGGATGGGTATAATGGTGTAAATAATAACTATATATTATTATTTTAAAGTTATATTGATTCTGAAATAGTATACATACACTCCAATACAGTCCCACGATCATGAGAATGATATCATCGCTCGTGCGTACGTACGGTCTACCGTCTCCACGACGCGATGAGATTCATTCTCCACTTTAACCATTCATGAATGATTATAAAGTATATATAATAATTAATCATGAAATATATGACATAATAATGATACTGGATTTATGTGTATATATATGAATGTCCTCTACTTAATTCCGTTCAACTCAATAAGGAAACGAAAACAGCATTCATGCGTACGTACGGCCTACCGTCTCCATGAACGGTGTATTTCTTTCCATTTACTGATTTATTATATATATGTATATTCTGAATATATATATATATATAAATCATGTTTTATATTATGGAATTAAGTAATCATGATCTAAGTAATCATATGAATAATTACAAGTCAAAACACGGACGACAAATGAAACAATTTTACCCAAAAATGCTCTTTAACATGGAATTTACAAAAGAACGGGTAATATAAAGTCATAAGTGAACCATATATGATATCATAACAATGAATATGATTCTGTAATAAGTCAATGACATTATTTAAATCATTATATAGGAGGTTCGGACACTTACGAAGCAAATCGGACCTAAGGTAAGGGAAATATCACAATCTCATTTTTATCCGAGATTGTTTATACTTTGGTATTTACTGGGGTGTATTTTATCATCCACATATATGTTTCCTCAATATGTAATGTTATTTACATCCAACTACAATTGTTTAAATCCAATTTTACCCTTTGATGAGTTTTTAGTAAAAGATATGAAAGGAATCTTTTGTCGTTTTTCGTACGAGGTACTTTTTGACTTTTTCGACAAAAGTACGAAGAATGTTTTTTTAACTTATACGGCACGAACGGATTTTTACGGTTTTATAAAGCCTTATTTTCATGAAGCTTCCTCCAAAAGATTTCATGACTATTTTCAATAAAATCTCTTTCTTTTAAAATTTCATGAAGTTTTGTGAAAAGAAATTTATTTTGAAGAAGAAAGGATATTTTCCTCAAGAATTCATTTCAAGTGTTTTATCAAAATTATTTCCCATATAAGATAACATAGGGTTATGTTTTTATCCATATTATTACATTGATTTGATTATGTTGTTATGGAATTATTTTTATGAATTCCTTTACCTTACATTAATTGTTTTATGATGTCATGTTTTTTAAGAATCCCATTTTTATTACATGGGTTATGCAATGATGTATGATTTATGATTTTGTGGCACACATAAGAATGGTATCATTATGAGATGGGTGGGACCTATATCTCCCTCCAATGCATTGGGTAAATATTTTATATCTCATGAGATAGACATGGCTGGAATGGTAGGTTTACCGGTTCAGTGAAACAGGACTGAAACGAGGGTGACTCGGTTCAGAAAGGGACTTTGTCCACTGAGATAGTCTTGGCAATGAGTCTTGACTAACAAGAAATGATTCTCTATGATTATATGTGTATGCCAAAAAGTTTAATGTTTAATTTATTATTATTGTGATTTCATTTCACTACTATGATTTATCCCATGTTATGAAATTATGCTCTCTTTTGTAGGTTAAGTTTTTCCAAAATGTTATGTTCTTATGAAAATGATGTGATTGATATTTCTTTTGTTTACCCTTACTGAGCATTTGAGCTCACCCTTTTATGTTTTCTTTTCCCTAGGATATAAAGAAAGGTTTTAGATATTAAAAAAAAGGTAGATCTTTATGGGAGATGTTGAAGATCTTTCACCAGGATTAGAAGATTATATTTCGAGTCTCCAAAGACACTAAACTATTACGATCCTTGTGTGTGTGTTTTTGTTATGTACTAAGTATTCCTCAAAAGTAATGTAATGTCAATGTACGTCAAGCTTCTGGTCTCTACAATTTCCTTGCAGATATGTAAATGGAAAACCCATGGGGTGAAATGTTTTCCACTACCGGTTGGTGGAGAGAAGACAAACATGGTATTAGAGCAATATCTGAAAAGAGTACTCTCCCCAAATGGCTCTTTACTTCCAATGCTCCATTCTCAAATCCATGTATCCATCTTCCAAGCCTCTTGGACAGAAACAGAGTCACTGTTTGATCAGCAGAAAATTTTCTCAAACCGCACTCAAGAACATCCTTTTACAATTGTTCCAAGAAGAGCTAGTATCACTGCATCTCTTATTGTATCAAGTTGAATGAATGAATTCAAGGTGGTTGCAGATGAAGATCGGGATGCAAAAAAAATGAAGTGTTACGTTGAAAGCCTCTTGTAATTCTTGAAAAAAGAGAAGAGACTCCAGTCTGTGGATGGCCTTCTAACTCTTGTGCATCAATGAAAAACACTTTCACTTTCACTTATTTGTACCAGCATTCTCTCACTACCTGCTTCAAATTTACTTAATCCAATGGGCTTAGTAAGCATAGTTTGATCTTTACTAGGATTATTACAAATAACCCTACAAACTTTGAACCTTTTAATTGCTCAATATTACCTAAATCATACAAAATGTATGTTTAGTGAGCTGGAACTTGACTTTTAGTCAGAGTTCCTTTGTCTTTTGTGGGTAGTTTAAAGTCATGCATGCCAGACATAAAGGGGCTAATGTTTAAGGTCGAAATAGCTTTGACCAAAATGGATTAAAATTGATTCAATTCCTTGACAATTTATCTGAAAACATATTACCATACTCAAGTATGAGAGAAAATATGTAAACTATGGCTTAAGAATATTTGAATCTGAGGAATGATATGAAAAAGAGCTAAAAGGCATTAGAAAAAGTAGTTTCCAAGAATGAAGTAACTATTATTTAACAAAACCCGTTAGGGGGTTGAAATATGCAGGGCCGCCTAAGGGAATTGGCTTTATGGTCAAATAAATAGTATCTTGCGGCTGACAAGTCTATTATGGGGAATGTTTATGCAAGGCCACCTATGGGCACGTGCTGCATAGTCAGATGAAAGAACTCTCAAAAATTTACCTTCCTAGTGATAAAATCCAGTGAAAGTTTATGGAGATTCAAATTTTCTAAAGTATAGAGTTTGTTGTATGGAAAGAGGTACTTGAATATAGAGAAGATATTTTCAGACAAGATTATCAAAGAACTGGATGAATATCACTCCTACGAAGGTCTGACCCAAACGTAGGGAAGAAGAATAAACCATAGACTTGAATACTTTCAGATCATGAAAAAGGATATGAGACAAATATGTTAAGGATGGCTATTTTTTGCAGATCCCTACATACCGTCATTTAAGACAAATAAGGACAAAAGAGGAATTCTTCCCAAGAACTAAGTTACTATTATTTGACAAAAAACCGTTGGGGGGTTGAATTATGCAGGGCCACCTAAGGGCATTGGCTGCATGGTCAAATAAATAGCATCTTTCGGCTGACAAGTCTGTTATGTGGACTGCTTATCCAAGGACACCAATGGGCACGTGCTGCATAGTAAGGCAGAAGAATTCTCAGAAGTTTGACATTCTTGTGACTAAAAGTCATGAAAAGGGTTATGAAGATCTGAAAATATTTAAGGTTAGGATTATAACACATAAAGATGGGTATTGTCCAATGTATATAGAGGTACATAGGTCAATGATAACCATAATCATGTTGTGGCTGGGTCCTGAATTGAAATTTTGGACTTCACTACGTATCTCATAAGAATGAGAATCAAGCCATACGTAGTTCTTGAAATGCAGTTTAACGTCGTGCATGAAGAAAGTATGAGAGATCTTAGTTTAGGGTCATAGAATTTGGACCATAATAGTGAATACACAGTGTGTGTTTTCATGAGGAATTTTCAGCCAAGGGACTGAAAGTGAAATTTGGGGTTAGGTCCAAAAGACTTGGGACTAGATTCGAGGGACACTCGAATGTTCCTACGTATCCCATAAGGATGGGAATCAAGTCCACGTAGTTCTAGAACTACCCTTTGTACAAATTTGGTTTGTACATGTGAAGGGTGAAAGGGGACTTTAGTGCAATGATAGTTTAACCTGAGACAAAAGGTTTAGGTATTACCATGTATGCACGTAGTCTTTTGAAATGAAAACATGATTGAAAAAATCAATGTCAATAATAGTTCTCTCTCAAATGAGGAAATCAAAGAGTATTGTAGTTTATTGTCGTACCGGACAAAAGTGTTGCATAGTTTAACGCATATAACAAGGATGAAAGTGAATCAATGTAAAGATATTGATTCTAGGGGCGGTTTCCCGAATCAACATCATATGAGATGGTGGTGAACCGATGTGAAGAGATTGTTTTTTTTTTGGCTTGAACCCTGGGAGGTTGCCTACATACCCAGCCTGGAGGGAAAGGATCAAAGTCCGTGCAGTTCAATTAAAGAATGAATTAATGATCAAGTTGTCCTTGGGGACAACGATCTAATAAAATAAAAAATATAATATAATGTTGTTGGGACTTATACATGGTTAGCGGCCCAAAGAGAGTGCTACGGTTGAGGTTTTCTCTAAACTCACGTGAGTCATACTCGGTGTGAAAAACAAGAGGTAACAACAACATTAACTATGCATAGTTTAATGTCATGTAGGACATATAAAGGGACTATGCAGTTTAAAGTCTTGCAGTTAGGACTATTGGTGATGTGCAGTTTAGTGTCATGTAGCAGGGAAAAAATACAGTTTAATGTCATGTAGGACGTATCATGAATTTTCTGTACAGTTTAGCGTCATGTAGTTAGGATGATGTGGACAATAGAGTTTAACGTCATGTTGGACGAAAGGGGGACTGCACAGTTTAATGTCATGCAGTAAGGACAAAATAACACACCATTTACGTCATGTTGGACGCATTGGGGATTTTTTTCATAGTTTAACGTCATGTTGGACGAAAGTACGGATAGTTTAAGGTCATATGCATGGAACATGGATGGTGCAGTTTAATGTCTTGCTAGACGGTGGTGTTGTTTTAAGGCCATACAGGACCTTTGATGATTTTGTAGTTTAACGTCTTTCCGGACGTAAGGGACTTTTATACAGTTTAGTGTCATGTAGTTAGGACGTCACTGTTTAACGTCTTGCTGGACGTAAGGGACTTTTAAATAGTTTAGGGTCATATGCATGGACCATGGATGATGCAGTTTAAGGTCATACTGGACCATTTAGGGAAATTTTTCATAGTTTAACGTCGTGTGGGACGAAGTTGCAGTTTAAAGTCGTACAGGACCATTGCTGTATAGTTTAACGTCATATAACAAGGACGAACTGGTGCCACAAAATTTAGTGTCATGTTGCGGGGACATTTAAGGTGAAATAGTTTAACGTCATGTTGGACATATGTTCAAATAGTTTAGGGTCATATGCTTAGACCGTTTCTGTATAGTTTAACGTCATATAGCAAGGACGAAATGGTGCTTCACAGTTTAGTGTCATGTTGCGGGGACAAGTTCTTTTTTCTACAGTTTAACGTCATGTTGGACGAAGTTGCAGTTTAAGGTCATACTGGACCATTACTGTATAGTTTAACGTCATATAGAAAGGATGAACTGGTACCACACAGTTTAGTGTCATGTTGCAGGGACAAGTTCTTTTTTTCTACAGTTTAATGTCATGTTGGACGAAGTTGCAGTTTAAGGTCATACTGGACCATTTTTGTATAGTTTAACGTCATATAGCAAGGATGAACTGGTGCCGCACAGTTTAGTGTCAGGTTGTGGGGACATTTAAGGTGACACAGTTTAACGTCATGTTGGACATTGTGCAAATAGTTTAGGGTCATATGCTTAGACCGTTGCTGTATAGTTTAACGTCATATAGCAAGGACGAAATGGTGCTGCACAGTTTAGTGTCATGTTGCGGGGACAAGTTCTTTTTTCTACAGTTTAATGTCATGTTGGACGAAGTTGCAGTTTAAGGTCATACTGGACCATTACTGTATAAACCAATTGTAAGAGTCTTGGTTCTGAGGACCATATTTTGTGTTTATACAAAATATTTCTTCAGAAATATATCATTGGTTGGAGTCGTGATGAGTTCTCCATCCATTGAGATTAATGAATAAGCTCCATTGGGGTAGACCTTATGTATTGAATAAGGTCCTTCCGATTTTGGTTCAAGCTTGGGAGGATTCTTTCCTGGTATCATTGGTGTTCTGAGAACTAATACCAATTCTCCCGGAATGAATGAACGAAGACGAACTTTTTTGTTAAAAGCTCGTGTTATTCAATGCTGATAGATTTCCAAGTGGTGCAAAGTACACAATCTTTTCTCATCTAACAGTTCCAATTCATTCAATCGCTTTTGAGATTTCTCATCTGTAGATAACTGATCACAAATGGCTACTCTGAGTGAGGGAAATTGAACTTCAATTGGCAAGACTGCTTCTGTTCCATATACCAACGAATATGGAGTTGACCGCGTTGCATTGCGGGTGGTAGTCCGATAAGCCCATAAAGCATGAAAGAGTTTATCAGGCCATGACCTATTATCTTTATCCACCATATTTTTCAGTATATTTGAAAGAGTCTTGTTAAAGGATTCTATTTGGCCATTGTCCACTGCATGATACCGAGATGAATGGTTGGATTTAATGTTGTATTCTTGATACAATTTCTTCACCTCAGAAGAACAGAAGTTGGTGCCGTGGTCTGTCAATATGGTATGAGGGACACCAAATCTAGTAATGATGTTCGACTTGATGAAGCTAACAATGCATTTAGAACTGACTTCTTTGAGAGGTACTACCTCTTCCCATTTGGAAAAGAAATCAGTAGCAGCAAGAATGTACTTAAACTGCTTGGCCGTAGCTGAAGGGTAAGGTCCCACCACATCCATTCCCCATGTGGAAAATGGCCATGAGTATTTAGCAGTATGAAGCAACTCTGGAGGTTGATGAATGAAGTTGGCATGTACTTGACATGAATGACACTTCTTTGTGAAATCAACACAATCTTGTATCATTGAAGGCCAAAAGTATCCAAGCCTTCGAATTTGATAAGACAATCTATGTCTAGACTGGTGGGCACCACAGACTCCTGCATGCACTTCTTTCATCACAGCTATAGTCTCTTCACCATCAATGCATCTTCAGAGAACTCCATCAAAACCACGTTTGTAGAGAATTTTCTCTAGGTGGTTTGGGCTATCATAAAGAGTAAAATTGACCACACATCGCTGGATTTGTTCTTTCTCGGCTCTATTAGGTGGAAGTGTTACATTTTGAAGGTATTCCCTGATAGGTGACATCCATTCTATAGTATGACCATATGGTTCCAGAATGGGACTAATTTCATTAATTTCCTCTGTTTTGGCTTGAACATAAGGTGAAATTGCACGACGGTGGGCAATACTGATGGTTGTCTCGTCCCGATTTGGATCTGCTAGAGCTGTGGCTATATTAGCCAGTGCATCAGCTTGAACATTTTGTGATCTTGGGACATAAGAAAATGTCGGTTCTGAAGGGAATTCCGCCATTAAATCTCTGACGTAATCATACAAAGAGATTAATTATTCTTTTCTAATGGCATAATCCCCATTGACTTGTTTGATTACCAGGTATGAATCACCTTTCACCTTTAAGTGATTCACTTGTGCTTGGAGCGCTAACTCCAAGCCTGTAATAAGAGCTTGGTATTCAGCTTCATTATTAGTACCACCTTCCCACAATAAAAAGGAATAAGGTAACAATGCCTTATCTGGAGAAATGAGTACAATTCCTAAACCAAGATTGTTGAATTTTGGATTTTCCATTTTCTTCCCTGTTGGACTTCTGGAAGCACCATAAAAATACATTTCCCATGTTTGAGGACTCTCTTGAATAGAGAAAAATTCCTCATCAGGGAGTTCAATATCTGAAGACGTGTCTTCCACTAAAGGATGTTCAGCCAGGAAATCAGTCAGAGCTTGGCCCTTTATTGCCTTTTGAGATACATACTGAATGTCGAACTACTGCAAAATAACTACCCACCTTTCTAGACGTCCTGTAAGTATTGGACGACTAAGGATGAATTTGAGCGGATTATTGCGAGATACCAATTGGACCTCGTGATGTTGCAAGTAGTGTCTCAGTTTCTAGACTGCAAAGATTAATGCTAGGCAGCACTTCTCAATACTTGAATACCGGGTTTCTGCTTCAAGCATAGTTCTACTGAGATAGTAGAGGCTATTTTCATTCCCAGCATCATTCTTTTGAGCGAGAAAGGCACCCAATGATCGCTCTAGAGCTGTCACATAGAGGATAAGTGGTCTACCTTCAACAGGTGGCATGAGTATTGGTGAAATCAAGAAGTATTTCTTGAGAACATCAAATGCTTCTTAACATTCTTCAGTCCATTGGTAAGTGACTCCTTTTTTCAATAATTTGGTAAGGGGTAAACTTTTGCCTGCCAAATTGGCGATGAAACGCCGAATATAGGCTAAGTGTCCTTGAAGTCCTCTTAATTCTTTCAAATTCTGAGGAGGTGACATACCAAGGATTGATTTGGTCTTCTCAGGATCGACTTCAATACCACGATGGCGTACAACAAAGCCGAGGAATTTTCCTGAGGTTACCCCAAAAGCACATTTTAAGGGGTTCATCTTCAAATTATGTTGTTGAAGTTTGTGGAATATGACTTCCAAATCATCCAAGTGATTAGAATGTTGTTTGGATTTAACCACCAAATCATCCACATAGCATTCAACAAACTTCCTTAAGAAAGGTTTGAATATATGATGCATGGCGCGTTGATATGTTGCACCTTCATTCTTTAAACCAAAGGGCATCACCCGGTAACAAAACACACCTTGAGGAGCTCTGAAAGCTGTAGATTCCTCATCTTCTGGGGCCGTTCGGATCTGATTATATCCGGAATATCCATCCATGAAGGAAAGTACTTCATAGCCCGGGGTCGCATCAATTAAGAGTTCTGTAATTGAAACTGGGAAATCATCTTTAGGACAATACCGATTAAGATCTATGAAATCGATGCAAACCCTAATTTGTCAGTTCTTTTTCTTTACAGGGACAATATTAGCCAACCACATGGGATACTGAACTTCTCTAACAAAGTTAGCTTTGATCATTTTATCCACTTCAGCTTCAATTTTGGAAGCATAAGTTGGGTGTGTTCTTCTCACGGCTTGCTTAAATCCTCGATGTTCTTTTGGTAAACCCAAATGATGAGTAGAAACATCTGGATCAAGCCCAGGCATTTCTGTATAGTTCCAAGCAAAAATATCTTTATTTTACTTTAGAAAAGAAATATACATCTCTTTCTCTTCAAGGGTCATGGCCGCACTAATTAAAGTGGGGCGTGGATCTTCCTCTGTACCCAGATTTATTTCTCTGAGTTCATCCACAGTGGTAGAGATACCCTCTTCAAATGCTGGAGGAGCATCTCTAAGACCTTCCTCTTCCTCTTCATTATGTTCTATTTCTTCCGTTTCTACTTGCATAGTAGATGACAAAACGAAATTCTCATGATCATAAGAGATGTCAAAATTTTCACATTTTGAAGAAGAAGCTTCCATTTCCGACCCTATTGATGATAAAGGGCCTTCTTTGGGAAATAAAGGGGAGATGATGGATTGAGAATCGACATCATTATTCACCTTTGGTGTTGCTATAACTTCTTCTGGCCTGATTGGCGAAGTATAGACTTGTTGGACTTCAGCAGATGAAATGAAAACGTCACCACTTATGCTTTCATCACTGTTTGGTAGGTTACCAATTTCTCCCATGTTGTCTGGCTCAATTACCGTAATTGACATTATGGATCTTTCCATAAGAGTATTTTGATTTGGGCCTATTTTATCAATTTGACTTATAGGTAACACATAATCTGTACTCACATGTGTAAATGGATTTATTGGAATTTTCTCCAAACCATATGGAGCATTAATTTTGGTAATTTCCTTCATTTTAGATTTTTCTCTTCCCTTCATGTGATAAAATTCTACCTCAATGTATTGAGACTCACATGTCTTTAATGGGGCCTTATCACCATACAATGTACCAACTTGACCATTGAAACAGTATTTGATACATTGATGGTATGATGAAGGAATAGTTGCATGCTGATGTAGCCAGGGTCTTCCAAGCAAGACGTTTAAAGCTGAGTCTTGATCAACAATCATGAAATCCGAATCGGATACAAGATCTCCAAACTAGGTTCTGAGTGTAACTTCTCCCAGTGGTTCTTGTTCATTTTTATAATATCCTTGTAACATCATGGTAGAAGGAGATAAATCAGATTCCGTGTGGCCCAATCGACGAAGTGTACGAATGGGCATGAGGTTGACTCCTGAACCATTGTCAATGAAAGCTCTTCGGATATCTACACCATTGACTTTTCCAGATAAGTACAAAGTTTTTATGTGCCCATGCACAACATCATCTTCATCTTTATCAGTAAAAGATATCACTGCATGGCATTCTAAAGGATTATTCTCTATGTAATAGACTTCAGATACAGCAATTTCAGCTTCAAACTCCTGAGGACTTGACAAAGCTTCGATGAGTGATTCCCGAAGATCTTTTGACAGATTCAAAGCATCCAAAATTGATAACTTGGATGGTACTTGGGACAATTGTTTCAATATGTCATACTTTTGATCTAGAGGTCTGCGTTACCCAATAGGAATATGTGGTTTAACAGGTACCTTGGAAGCAGATGCTTTGGAAGCTGATGCATCTTGTATTGGGATAGAAGTTGGCAACATCCTTGGTTTTGGAATATTAGACTGATTAGATCCATTTACTTGCTGAGATAAAGAATATGGAACCTTTAATCGGTCTTCCAAAATAACTGTGCCAAAACTGAGTTGGCCATTGGCAGAAAAACTTTCTTGTTCTTTTTGAGCTCACTGAAGGGCTCTACCACGAGTTTCTGCTGCATACACAGTGCTAGCAGGGGTATAATTGGAGTAGTGGCTTCGGAAAGATCCACGTCTTCCCCTGTATCCTGAACCTCTAGAACTTCCTCAGATTCCCTGATTTGATACAGGGAATTTAGGCTCATCAAGACTGGAATATGGATCTGTTAATTGAATCATATTAACAGAACTGAAGATTAACACTTCGTCTGATAAAAAACCTGCCTGACTAGCCTGTTTAGGCTGTGCCATTTGATGGGGTGATGCCCGTGGCTTTGAAGTAGATGGCATGAAATCATCCAGATTCAAAGACAACTTAGGCCTAGATACATACTCATCTTCTTCTGATTCCTCTTTCTTCTTTGAATTGTGCTTCCCTTTTGAGGATTTGTCTTTTGATGGAGGCTTCACTGCAGCTTTTGTAGGACACACAATTGGATTCTTCAATTGTGTTCGAAAAATGGAATGGGTCCGATTGATTGTCTTTCTGACCATCCAATCATCATATTTTTGCACAGGTTTGCTTTTGACTTCCTGCCACTCGCCTCCTTCCTCTGGATCTGTAGTGGTAACACACGCTACATGAGCTGAAGAACCCTTCAATTTGACTTTTCCCAAGTCGACCATCTTTTTCAGGAAGTCTATAAAGACAAAACACTCCTGGATGGGATTCCCCAACATTTGATTAAAGGTACAATAATTGTGACGGTCTTCATCTCCTTCCTTGTTTGGCCTCTTGGTCACTGGTAATTGAACCAAATTATTTTCCAGAGCTGAAATGAAGTAACCAGAAACTTGCTCACTTCGGAAAGAGTATTTTTTACTCTTCAAATCCTCAAATTGTTTTCATCGTTGATCTCTTTGATCATTTGGATGAAAAGGCCTTTGTTGTTGGCGTTCAGGAGGTGGATCCCTTCGAGAAGATGAAGGTTTTGAAGTATAAATAGGTACAGGTGCTTGTTTAAGCATAACTATAGCAGTATCTGCTTTACCCATTCTCCTTCCTGGAGCTGATGGAATTACACGAGATTTAACCTTAGCCTGTATAAGGGAATCTTCAATCTGCTGAGCGATTGAAGTAAGGTCTCGAAACCCTCCTGTGTATTTCACAGGGATCAATGGCGTGCATAATTCTTCACTCAAAATTTCCACACAGATTGGCAACAGCTCTTCTTGAGGGAGTGCTAAACTCAGGGAATACGTTAATCCCTTCCAGCGAGCAATGAAATCAGATACTCTTTCATTATCCCTTTGCTTGCAGTTTGTAAGATCGAAAACTGTCGTTTTTGGAAATGTTGAGCTGAACTGAAGAAGGAATTTTTGACGAAGATCCTCCCATCCGATGATTGACCAGGATTGCAAGCTTGTATACAATACAAAAGATGGTCCTTGCAAGGTTCGCACAAAGCATCTGAGTTTCACTGCTTCTTGCTGCTCTGGAGTTCCCATCATAGGATCACAACAAGACACCTAATGCGTCAAATGTTGTTCAGGGTCGCCTGATCCATTGAAAGTAGGGAAAACAGGGTTTCCAAAACTAGATGGAGGAGAAATTGAATCTACCCATTCAGGGTAAAATTTCTTTTCTGGTTGAACTTGCACCTGTTTCCCTTCTATAGTTTCTAACCGAGATGTTAATGACTCAATAGAAGTTATTAACTTTTGAGAAACATCCGGTTGAATCTGGTCTTGAGTAGGAGCAATGAATTGAGCTTGGACAGACGTGGTGGTTGGTGCTGCAACTGATGGTAGCACTGCCAACCGTTGTTGCGCTTGACCCACGGGATTAGACCTCTGAGGGTGTACTAATAAAGGAGGATATTCTTAATCCATCTCAGTAACTGCATCAAATTCCTTCAGCTGTCAGACATCAGCATTCTTAAGAAGAAGACTACTCTGAAGTAGTTCTGCATTCATTCTTCTTAATTCTTTCATTTCTTCCTCCTGTTGTGCAAACCTTGGCTCTAATGAGAGTGATTGACCTTCTCCAGAGGAAGGATACGTAACATGATTCTTTCCCCTCCCTTTGATGGATACTTTTTGGAGAGAAGGAAGTGGATTACCTAAGTTCTGATTAATCCTTTGACTTCGTGTACGCACACCTTCTTCATTTATATTGGTGCGTACATTTTCTTGAGTAGGAATCTCTTCATCTGAGTCCCCTGAGTGAGTCTTCTCTGGTGGATTAGCAACAACGGCATTGATGACATTGATTGATGCATAATGCATCGCATCCCTTCTATCAACATTTATGTGATATTGTCTTCTTTCATATCTTTGATGAGACATTGCCTTTTGTTGATTCAATCCTTTAGAAACTTCTTGACAAGCCATAATTTGGAGGGAATCTCTTGATAATTTGGCTCTTCGTTCCTCTTGGGGCTTCTTCCCCAATCGAGAAAAGACTAATATTCTCTGAGAAGGGGATTGATGATTTGAAAGAGTCCCCAGTCTCGTGAACTGGGGATGTTCCTGCTGATTCCGCTCAAATCCTCAAATCCCATTTGTTGACTCTGAGGGTTGGGTTAAAGGAGTCCCCAGTCTGACAAGCTTGGGTGGCTCTTGACATGTTACATCTGAGATCTTCTTAAAAGATCTCTTGATCTTGCGAATCTTAGTTCGGAAATTAGCTGGATGCATTAGCCTGTATCCACTTTTATCACCTGGTTCAACAGACCGTTGGATGATTTCCGAGACTTCTGTCATTTGATGATTTGTTTGTTCCATACGAGAGGCTTGTGCAATATTCTCGCCTGCTTGATGTAGGAGCAATTCAACAACTTGTTCTCTATATGCTTGATTTTGAGAGGAACTAGTTGAAGCCTGTTCTTGAACAAGCTTTTGATTATGAACAAAGCCCATTGACTGTGGCCGGCTATGGGCAATAACATTACATGAGACCATTTTCGGCAGGCTTTGCTGACTGGAAAGCACAGTGAGATGTAGTGCTCTGTGAACACCCCATCCTCTGATATGAACATCAGATGGAGCATTGGAAATTAACTGACGCAATTTTCTTAGTGCGCCAAGGCATGAACGTTGAAGGGTTCTCTGTTTCTTTTCAGCCTTCGGATACCGAGAGGCTGATAGAGATTCCAAATCAATCTGACGTTGTAGCCCTTCTATTATCTTAAGATGATGTTCATATTCATCATAAGATAATAACTTCTTCTTTAATTGACAAAGAGTTTTCCATATGTTGAGATGAATATCAAGGATTCCATCATCCGTCAACATCTTTGGAATGTCATACTGGGAGTCGGCCAAAGGCCAAAACATGACTGGTACCTCACCTTTTTCCAGTTTCTTCCTCATGTTCAGCATTTCCTCTTTATCATTAAATGAAGATTCTTCTACCTGTTTTGACCAGAGTTGGTGTTTCCTTGTTGCTTCATCGGATTCAACAAGATTGGTAGAGACATCATTGATCAAACTAGAAGATGCATGACTTAGGGGTGGTTCGGAGAATGACCTACACCCTGGGCTATCTTCTGATTGAGAAATTATTTCACTTGCTAGCGATAAAGCATCAGACATGACTGGTTTCACATTTGCAAGTGCCTCAAGATAAGAGGACTTTCTCGGCACTACATTGTCCACTGGAGTGTTTTCCAGGCAATGTGAATCACTACTGCGGAGTGGACTTTCGCAGCAAAGTTCATCATCATGGGGAGGACCACCATAATGGGTTACAGAAAAAGATAAGATCTCTTGCTCCTTGGTCTTCTTACCACACAGAGGGTTCCTGTGGATCTCATCTGAAGATGAAACTTCAAGATTGACTGAATTGTCACGAAGCAAGCCTTCATGAGAAAGTGTCTGTTGAAGACTTTTGGAATTAATGTTCCCGTTATTAGGAACTGAGGGAGTAGAATCTTGAATTCCAACAGATAAATGTCGGAGGGCTTCAAGAACTCTAGCATCGAGCAAAGCCTTGTTGCAGATTGGCCTTTGATCTCCTGACTATGCTGGGCAGATCTTTTTCTTAGATGACTTCTTAATCGCTTTGGAAACCACTTGTTGACGAAAGTGGTTACTCTGAGCAGGTGTATGTGCCTGATCAGGAAATATGGTCAGGTTAGGCTGACGATCTCCACTCAAATCAGGTGTATGAGCCTGACTTGGTTGTCCGTATGATATGGGGGAGTATTCCCTATGACCCTCTTGGACTGGAACAGATGTGTGTGTCTGTTCTGGAGTGAATTGTTGATGTGTCACTCCACTGCTAGGGATAGATTTATGTGTCTATCCCTGAGATGAAGCGGAAGCTGTTATGATATCCGGGAAAGCATCCAGAATATGAGCAGGAATTTGCTTCTGCTCTTTCACCATTGACAAAATATGCTTGGTGACTTCAGCCACCGGAACGGGAATATACGTCCATTCCGGGTTTTGAGTAGGTGTATGTGCCTGCTTCTGTCCTCCTTTTCCTGTCATTGAATCCTGACAGTACTCAAGTGTGGGGGCAGAGAGTTGAGTCTGCCTCCTGTTTGTCATCGGAGCTTTCTGACTGACTTCTCCGTGCGCTACCAAGCGAGACTGTTGGTAGGCTTGATTAGTACTAGCAGCTGTATGTGCCTGCTGATTACACTTCGCCAAAGGTGGTTGACAAGATACATCATATGTAGTCAGACGAGCCTGCTGACTAACTAGTGATGTATAAGCAGGTGTATGTACCTGCCTATAGTTTTCTGCCGGAATTTCCTGGCAGGATTGGCGTGATGCTGCCAGACGAGTCTGCTGGACAACAGAATTAAAACGGACAGGTGTGTGTGCCTACTCGTTATTTTCCACCAAGTTAGGTTGGTGGACTTCTCCGGATATGGAAGGGATGAAAACCTGCCCATTTTCAACCGGATTCCGTCTCTGAAGGTTCGTCTTGCCTGCTCGGGTTCGAGGAACCTGAGCTGAATTCCTGGAGTTGGTACCCTCATCATGTTGAGGGCGCACTACCGCACGATTCTGGCGGCGATTGTTGATGGGAGCCCTCGGTAAGGACTCCTGTCTTTTTGAATTAAGGCCCTGCGGGACCTGCTCATTCACTTCCTCAAAGTAAGGGAGTGAATGGAAATTGCGTTCCGGGGATAACGACCCGAAACGGTTGGAGACGGTAGTCAGCACCGCCTGCTTCTTAATCAATGGTCATCGTTTTCCGGACGAACTGTGTGAGTTATTTACTTGGAGGGCCTGTCGGGAAGCCTCCAGAGTTGGGATGGTACCGTGTTGACGGTACTCCTTAACCAGCGCATTTGATACCCAGCGTTGAAGACGCTGAGTAGGTGATGTCATCCTCAGAGCAGATGATGATTCAGTAGGAATAGCAGCAGTGGTATTTTCAGCAGCAGTATTCACAGATGTGAATTTGAGAGTAGCCATTATGAAAATACAGAAAATCTTGGAAAAGAGTGCCTGTTTGATATAACAGATGTAATCAAGATAAACTCAGCTACTTCATCCTTTGGATGAGCACATATGTTAATGAATTTTTTTTAGCCCTCTTATTGAGTTTTAAATAGGGGCTTAACTAATAGGTAAAACATCATTTTAACTTGGTTAAGGATTCACGTCGGGTTCACCATTTTCGTTTCCCTCGGAATTCGGGGATGACCTCCTGGATGGGAGATTCAAACGTTCCGATCGGTTTCTAGCGGGTTTGTTCATAGAACCGGAAACATCCAATGATTCCACATCCATTTGGACATACTTTCCAAAGGTAGGCGATCATTATCTTATGGACTGATGAGGCTTAGGAATTTGCATTTGTCGAGAGGATGGGAGGTCGGACTCATCACACCTTTTTGAGGGGAATTATTGTCTATTCCGGGACTCTCTTTATAGATTTAAGTTATGTTCGTGAATCCTTATTACATTACCAAGTATAAAATGAGCTTTTCCTTTAGTTTTTACAATCAATGATTAAATATGTAAGAAATTTAGAGAATCTTTTATATGTATTCGAGGTTCTTTATCAATAGAGAATCATCTATATCTATTTAGAGATTCTTGGTCAATGGTAACCTTCAAAACATTCATATAAAAGTCTCTTGGTCATTATGATGACCAGGATGGTTTTAAAGCCACTCAGTGGGGCACTTGAAGTTTATTGTCATTCAGAAGGACATGAATTATTTCAGAGTTGGGATCGAACCCATAGATGGGCTACCTACGTATCCTTTGTTTTGGAAAAGGAATCAGAACCTACGTAGTTCGAGTAAAGGGTATGATGTTTATGATTGATGGATCAAAGAAGGATGTCACAATTACTTTTACACTCTAAGCACACGTGAGTCATGCTCGGTGTGAGAAACAAGAGGTATTGGTAAAAATTAGACAATTGTGCCATGAAAGATGAAATCATAAGAAATGGTTTGGGGCTTATGTATGTATGACTGCCCAGAGGATTTACTTTAGGGAGAAAATCTAAGAACAGGGTCCATAAAGGTATATGTGCTTCATGGAGATTTGAATACTCTAACTTGGGACTTATTCCTGAAAAGGAATCCCAAATTAGGAGAGGATTGATAACTGGGTTTTACTCCTGAGAAGGAATCCCAGATCAAATGTACATTAGGACTGGTTAAAGAGAATTTAAGGGACTTGGGGCTTACTCTTAATAAGGAAGCCCAAAAATTATGACTGGGACTTATTCCTGAAAAAGAGACCCAGGTTAGGGGACTTGGTTTGGGGCTTACTCCTGAAAAGGATGCCCAAATTAAGGGACTTGGGGCTTACTCCTACGAAGCATGCCCAAACAATTAGAGGACTTGGGGCTTACTCCTAAGAAGGATGCCCAAAATTTATGACTGGGACTTATTCCTGAAAAGGAGGCCTAGGTTAAGGATTCTCTCATCTTAAAGGATGAGGTTGAAGGAATGAACTCTCAATCATTGGTGACATAAAAATGTATAAATCACTATGTTTTGAGAGATATTCAATAGAATTCCTTTCAAATAGGGAATTCAAATCAAGAAATCATGCCATAAATGGCTTTGAAGAGTATCTTGAAGACTAAATCTTGAATAGGAAAGGTGAAATGGCTTAAGAGGGGTAAAATGGGCAAGATGGGAACCCAAATAGGTAGGGGCGCGCATGTCTTGAAAGGCGCACAATTCTTACGTGGGCGCGCAAATATTGGTCGCGCAGGTATACCTACGCGACATGTGGGGTACTTGCTCGATTTTCAACCAGCATTAGAATACTTGAGAGACTCTTTATTAATCCCTTTAGAATCCTCTTGAGGTTCTTCCAGAAAAGGGATGTGCAAGTTCTATTGAAGGAAATAAGGCGGCGTGCAAGTGTGGTCACTTCCCTTAAGGGATGACCACTCAAGCACGCAAGTGTTGATGAGTTTCAACACTTAGGCCTTCCTCCTTCTCTTTAGATCTTCCGTTCTAGGTAAGAAATTACCTTAGAAGTGTTCCGGAAGCTTTGAGAAGAGACTTGGGCGTTGGGAGCTTCAATCCGAGTTTCTGGAAAAAGATCCTCTCGAATGGGGGGCCCACAGGGTCTATTTATAGGCAGGAGAAGACCCCGGGCGGTTACCTGGCGGTTATCACTTAGGTCGTGCAAGTCACTTGCGCGACCAATGTCGCCACGCAAGTGTACTTGCGCGACAGTGATATAACTTGTGCGGTGAAGTTGCTTTTGATCCTTTGTTCATGCCTTTGTCGGTTTTTGATATTTTCTTCAAAGGTTGAATCACTTTGAGCTCAGATATTCCCCTTTTCCTATTTTTAGATTCTGTGACGAAAGGAGCGTCAACAATCATACCTACCACTTGCGGGTTGTACTGGATACACTCTAAGAGCACCAGCTTTATGGTAAGCTCTCGAAGTGCCAGTTGTGGATTCTAGAGGTTCACTTATTGTGACACGTCATATCGGAGGCTAGAGATGTAGTGGATCCAGTAAAGATCAAGGTAGTACTTGTTTGGGAGCCACCCAAGAGCGTGACAGAGGTGCGGAGTTTCCTGGGTCTAGATGGGTACTATCGGAGATTTGTGCCAGACTTTTCTAGAGTTGCAGCACCAATTTCAGCCTTGACGAAGAAAGGGAAACCCTTCATGTGTTTAGAGATATTCCAGTAGATCTTTCAGGATCTGAGGCAAATATTGACAAGTGCGCCCATCTTGAGGCTACCAGAGGAGGGAATTGGGTACGTAGTATACTACGACGCATCAGAGACTGGACTCGGGTGTGTCCTGATGCAGGAGCGAGCAGTGATCGCATATGTTTCACATCATTTGAGGTAGCACGAGCAGAACTATGCTACCCATGACCTATAGTTAGCAGCAGTGGTCTTCGCCATGAAGATGCGGCAGCACTATCTTATGGGCAAGCGCTTTACAATCTATTTTGACCACCATAGTCTCAGGTACATCTTCTCGCATGAGGTCCTAAACCGGAGACAGCGATTATGGCTCGAGTTCCTCCAGGACTATGACTTTGAGATAGTCTATACTCCTGGGAAGGGGAACTTTGTAGCTGATTCTATCAACAGGAGATCGGGCATTCATCTATTAGGAGAGGCGACGGGGAAGCTAGCGGCGTTGCAGATATCTTTTGTGGATATTTATGTAGCAGCCTTTCTACTGTCACTCCTCCACTCCTTCAGTGAGTCAGAGAGGCAAAGTGTGGGGATGTTTACTGTGAGATGTGATGTGCTCAGATTTCCTCAGAGCAGGCACCTGATGGATCTTATGAAGGAGGGGAGCACATCATCATCTTCAGGGGATTCACTATGGTACCAGTTGCACTACAGGAGGAAGTGTTGAGGGTGTTTCAAACTTCCCATATAGCGGTGCATCCAGGAGTGGCAAAGATGTATCAGGACCTCAGACGATAGCACTGGTGGCCCGATATGAAGAAGGATATAGCATAGTTCGTTTCATGATGTCTCACGTGTTAGTAAGTGAAGGCAGAGCACCAGGTGCTAGTAGTCTTGGTTCTACCCTTAGAGGTCCCGAAGTGGAAGTGGGACGGGATATATATGGATTTCGTGATGGGGCTTCCACATAAATCCAGAAGACATGAATCTATCTGGGTGATCGTAGACCGACTCACCAAGTCGTCCCACTTCTTATCAATAAGAGAGCAGGGCCCAGTAGAGAGCTTGGGATGCCTCTAAAATCAGGTGATCGTATGGATTCATGGTGTACCACCGTCTATCATTTCCGATCGAGAGGCTCGATTCACTTCCCGGCTATGGAAGGGATTACATGAGGCTTTTGGGAGACAGATCCGCTTGTGCACTGCCTTTCATCCTCAGATTGATGGCCAGATTGAGAGGACCATTCAGAAACTTGAGTAAATTCCCTATGCATGTGTCCTTGTCATCGGTCATATCTGGGAGGATCATCTACCCTTTGTGGAGTTTTCTTACAAAAACAACTACCACTCCACCATCATGATGGCACCTTACGAGGCACTATATGGCCGACCTTGTAGATAACCTCTTTGATGGACTGACCCAAGGGAGTTAGAACTTTTAGGACCATAGATGGTTCAGGCTACGACGGAGAAGGTGCAGATCATCTAGGATTGGATGAAGACTGCACAGAGCAGACATAAGTCCTATGATGATAGGAGACGGAGACCACTAGAGTTCGAGGATGGTGACCACGTTTTCCTACAGGTCTCACCTCGATGAGGTATATGGAGATTTGGCTGGGGTGATAAGTTATCTCTGCAATTCATCAGTTTTTCCCAGGTCCTCAGAAGATTAGGCGAGGTGGCTTACCGCTTGGACCTTCCACCTTAGTTGCACTGAGTGTATGACGTCTTCCACGTATCTCAGCTGAGGAGATATGTGCACGACCCGACCCACATCATCGATCACGGGGAGATGGACATCGATGACGGGGCGACATTCATGAAGGACTGGGTGGAGATCGAGTATTGATAGGAGCGTTTCCTATGTGGATCTTCGATTCCTCTGGTGTGCATTCCCTGGTAGCACATGAACCTCTAGGAGAGCACTTGGGAGCAGGAGGCTCAGATTCATGTACAGTACCCTCATTTGTTTCCCTAGTGTCTGTTGTAGCTTTACGGGGACGTAAAGCCCTGAGGTGGGAGTAATTTAAAGTCCCATAAATTTCAAGGAATTTTTTTCATAAATACTTAGGAATTTTAAGAGTATGCGGTTTCTGACGGCACTTGATTCTGAGGCCTGGTGTTCCCGGAATCAATTTCTGAAGTTTTGTTCAGGTATGTTCAGTAAACGTATGTGCGGGATTTTCTATCTTTTGAACCGGTGCTCAGAATTGAAATCTGAGGGCTCTGATTAACTCATAGCACCAGTATTCTCTTAAGGGGACCTTTACCGCAGTTGCGGTTTATGCGGGTTGAAAGTTAATTTTTGGGGTTTAGTAAAAAAGTTAAATAAAATTGTTGTGAACAATTTTATTTATCTTGGGAAGTTAAATCTTACATGGGGAAGTAATTGGTGGGGCCCACATCCACATAACCATTCATTAGAGGATATTTGTGAGGTGGGTCCTACACGAGCCCTAACTTATCACCTCCCTTCAACTCCCCATTAACACCCCCCTTTAATTAATTCGACAACTCCCCCTTATTTAATGATATCTCTTCACCTCCCTCTCTATCTCTTTAATATTTTCCAACACATTTTAATTAATTAATTCAAAATATTTAATTAATAAATTAAAGAGTTCGAATTTCAAATTACATATGTGAATAAAATAATAGCCTTAGATATTATTTTATTTTGGGGGCATTCGTTGTGTGGAGAGGATTTTGGGAGAGCTCTTGAGAATTTGAAGACGGAGTTTCTCTCTTCAACAAAGAACATCGTCCTTCCAATAAAGAACCACCGAAGAACGACAATCATCTCTTTCGATCTTCCTCCAAGCCAAAGGAGAAGGAGCCACCCGCAAGGAATGCCGACGACATTCCATCCTCGTCTGCTTCTTTCCTGACGTCAACGAGTTGACGCCGTCTCCCTGTGACGCTGTCTTCCATGACACCCGATTACCGCGAACCTTATTTTGAGGTAGGGGGTTTGTTCCAATTTTATTTTTATAAAATTGTTCTTCATTTGAAACCATATTATATCATTGGCCAATTTCTACCGCTTAACACAGAGGGAGCGGGCCTAACGAACATGGCCCGACAGCCTTCCGTTGTTTCTTGACTTTTAATTCGAAATGAAAGGTTGTGGAGAATGGAGGTGGCGATGATTGAAGGTGGCGTTCGTGCACTAGACGTGTGCCGAAGAACCGCGGCCCGCAACCGCAGGCTGCTTGGCCGACGAAGAACTTGCAGGCTAGTCCGTCCGCACATAAGAGACTGTGGCTCCACGAGGGTGCAGCATTGCGGAGGACCATGGGCCACCTAGTGGACAAATCAGTCGGCAGCCAGTCGGGCGGGCTAGGAGGACCTGCGGTGCCAGTAGGGCGCCGCACTGGAGGAACTATGACCCGCTCAAGTGGGCCACTCGCGCTAGAGAATTCATCTGACTTCGGTTGGCCAGATGGAAGGGCGGCGCCATAGGTTCAGGAAAGCCCCCCCCCCCCGGACCGCTCAACCATCCATGCCGAGCCACTTAGCCAGTCGACCTGAGCCGTGGCCAGCCGGGCCGGGCTGCACCCACCGCGGGCCGGGCTGTGACCCCTTCGAGCTGGGCTGCGTGATTCACCAGGCATATCCGACCCTCTACCAGGTCGGACCCACCAAAACAATGTTGACCGACCCACCAACACACTGGGCTTGATGGACCGGGCCTGTTTCACTTAAATGTGAATAACTTTAAGATGGCGCATCGGATCGACGCGCCGTCTGCGGCATTGGGTCCCTTGAGGCGAAGTGGTCCTTTTGAGATTCTCTTAGTTAGTTTAAGAAGAATTTTCAAAACAACCAGGTTTGGAATGAGCATATTTCCAACAGGGCCCCTAGAATGCAAAATCTAATATCTCTCAGATGGAGCGTCTGATTGACACGCCGTATGTCGTGTTGGGTTCCTTTTGACGGGTCAGATATTTGAGATACATCAACTCTGAACTTCTTGAAAGTTGATGTATCGACCCCCTTTGCCTTGAGAAGTGGACCCTCCCAGAATCGAGTGTGTTGTGTGCGGGAACCCTAGATCTGGCTGTGACTGTGACAACTATCGTACTGGAATCCTCCATGAGTTCGACGATGACGACAACTATACAGGAGTCCTCTGTGGGTTCGGCAGTGACGAGAACTGTACTGGAATCTTCCGTGGGTTTCACAGGGAGGAAAACTGTACTAGAATCCTCCTTGGGTTCGGTAGTGACGACAACTATACTAGAATCCTCTGTGGGTTAGGAAGTGATGACAACTGTACTAGAATCCTACATGGGTTCGGCAATGATGATGAATCAGTGACTACATCTGATCATCTCTACCTCTATATGGAAGATGTATACCTGTGTGAGATGAGTCTTTACTTTCAATCATTATCAATGATGTGATTTAATTCTTTCTTTTGTGGACTGGGTTGTTATTGGGCTTGAGAATTGGAGCCTAACTAAGATTAGTAACATAGTTATATGTATGTGAATATAACTATGTAGAGTTGGTTGATACTTTGTGATTGTATCTTTTATTTTTTGGTTTATCCTTCGTGGATTATGGGAGACCTTCGGGGGTCTCAGGGTCACTACTATGTATCATTATACTCACCCTACACAGGCTATGCCCGCACTACGTTGTGTTGGATGCAGATGATAGACATCACTGATCATGGTGGAGACTTGTAGAGCAAGACAGTACCCGTAGGTGGACCACTTGACGAGACGTACACAGAGCAGACGAATGGACCCGAGGTGCTGAGGAGACCATCTGTACCCACCCTTCATGTGGGATTCCCGGAGGAAGACTTCGTGGTTGATGTTTTACTTTACTACTGTTGTACTAGCTTTTCAGTTGTACTGTAATTACTATTGGGCTTGTATTTCTGGCCCCTTTCCTTTCAGTACTTACTTTTTGTATTCAGTATTTACATAGTTCTTGCATTACTTTCATACTCTGTTGTGTTTCTTTACTTCTATAAAGGAAAGGTTTTCCCTTTTATCGGGATTTACGTCTTTGGTGCTAGTCGCCAGCCCCTGGCCTATGGAAGGCAGGCTTTGGGTAGTCATGGAAAGGTCCCTGAGGATGGGTCGTGACATGAGATGTCAGTTCTGGTGGACCGAGGTGAAGCGGGCAGTGGCAGAGTTCGTAGCAAAGTTCCTCGTGTGTCAGCAGTTGAAGGCTTAACACTGCATCCCAGGGGGTCTGTTACAACCTTTAGATGTCCCAGAGTGGAAGTGGGAGGACATCTCGGGGGATTTCTTCACGGGACTACCTAGAGTTCAAGGGGGTTGTGATACTATCTGGGTAGTGGTGGACTGACTAACAAAATCGGCCAACTTCCTGTCAATCAAGGAGTCAAGTATGGTGGATTCCCTAACAGAGAGGTACGCGGATGAGGTGGTGTGGTTGCACAGAGTCCCGAGATGCATAGTCTCGGATAGGGATGCAAGGTTTACCTCAAGAGTCTGGAGAGGATTTCAGCATGCTTTTGGCACCCAGCTACGTCTTAGCACTGCTTTCCACCCCCAGACAGATGGATAGACAGAGCGCACCATCCATACAATGGAGGATATGCTACGAGCATTTATTTTGGACTCTAGGGAATCGTGGGCATGACACTTACCTCTGGTGGAGTTTGCCTACAACAATATCTGTCACTCTACCATTGGCATGGCTCAGTTTGAAGCTTTGTATGGGAGGTCGTGTCGCTCACCCATGTGCTAGACAGAGATTGGGAAGGCAGGTGTTCTTGGCCCGGAGGTGGTGCAGATCACGATGGAGAAGGTTCAGCTTATATGGGAGAGGATGAAGGCGGTCGAGGACCAGCAAAAGTCATATGCTGATAACAGGAGGAGACCCTAGGAGTTCGAGTTTGGGGACCACGTGTTCTTAATGGTCTCCCCTCGGCGTTGGCAACAGAGGTTCAGCAAGGGGAGTAAGCTTTCTCCCAGGCTTTTCGGACAGTTCGAAGTGCTGCAGTTGGATGGTGATGTGGCTTATCTGCTAGCGCTACCACCGCCTCAACTGAGATTGCACGATGTCTTCCATGTGTCTCAGCTCCGACGATATCTACAGGACGATTCACATGTCCTCGACTGGGGAATGATGAATATCAAGGATGAAGTCACTTTTTTGGAAATACTAGTGAGGATCGAGGATCATAAGGAGAAGGTGCTCTGTGGGACGACCATTCCTTTGGTTCGTGTGTTGTGGAGGCATGGCGGGCTCGAGGAAAGTACCTGGGAATGGGAGACGCAGATGTGCGCCCGATACCCAGAGCTATTTGGAGTTTTGTTCTGTTTTTTTTACTTGTTTGTGATGGAACGCTTTACCATGTTAACTATGGAATGTGCGGTTTTCCTTATTCTGTCGATGTGTGTGAAGAGTACTGACTATGGGGAGGGTAGGACCCGATCACTAATCAAGACTCATTATGGTGGATGTGATTAAACCTATTCGGGATAGTTAGTGCCACAAAAAGATGATAATATCTTGACATGGAGGAAGAAACTCCCTAACCCATATGACTGGACAGTTTGACCCTCGAGTGTTTCCTGGTTACTTTAGGGAGAGGTGTTCCTAGATGTCGATGAGGTTCAATCCTGAGAGGTATATTTAGAGGTGGTTGTTCAGAACCTCTTTTTCTTCGAGTCTAGTTTTTATTCTCAAGGGTGAGAATAGATTCAGAGGTATCTTATGTAATGGCCTGGACCCACCTGGTCTATTACTTTTCCAAAACACGGCTCCACCGTGAGGGTGGCACCGTGACGGTGGCACAGTAATGGGGGCACCGTGAGGGTGGAACCGTGATGGTGGCACCATGAGGGTGGCACCATGAAGGAGGCACCATGAGGGTGGCACAGTGACGGTGGCACCCTGACAGTGGCACAGTGACGGTGGCACCGTGTCCTCAATGGGAGGTCTTCATTCTTTCCTAGTTCTTGAATTTTCTGCTCCCGCAACATATCTTTTGACGTAAATATGACTTAATTCACCCTTTCAAATCCATTTAAATCCCATAAATAATATCTAATATCCCCCAAGATTCTGGAAACCATAAACATACCAAAACATGTGGTTTTTCCTCGGTGTCACGCCCTTCCTCGTACCTTCTAAATCCACCCCTGTTATGCATTTCTTTATGGTTAACGAAAAATGTTTAACGCATATCAGTTATGACCACCTCTCTGAGGAGAATTATTAAATGAAAATTAATTCTATCATGCGTGACCACCCAACTGCATGGTGAAACCACCATCTGACTTTATAGCCATTCAAAATTCCATATCCCATAACAATGGGATCTCATCTTTATATCACGCTATAAATTCTTTCTTTTTCCTCTTGGCTAGTATCCTTTTATTCTTTGTGAGTTTGGAGTTCCCCATCCCAAGGAAAGTGGTGCGCATGTTCTGGAGCCTTTCTTCTCACCCTTGGGGTCCCCAATGTTCCTCCCCTGCAAGTCAAGCATCCCCATTTCTTGGCACGTGGAGAAGAACATCAATGCTTGATCAACCAGGTAGGGATTTTCCTTCCTCTCTACTTACTGTGTATCATGCAGGGTGGGTACGCTACTATTTCTGTAGGAATGGGTGAATCCAAACCTTAACAAAGATAATAAACAGACTGTTAAATAATGATGGGGTGCATTTGACAATTCTACTGTACTCTTTTATGATTACTATATGTCGTGAACTATATGGGCTTATACTCACTGAAAATCATGGTCGTCAGTGGTCTTTCCTTGTGCACTAATGAATTCTTGCCTTCTGTGATTATTAAATGACTGTAACATGGAAATTGGTTAATCACCTAAACTTGGTTGGTTAAATGGATACCTAGTGAACTATCAATCCTTGTGTGGTCACCTCGGTTAATCAATAAAAATAAAAACCTAATGAATGATGTGCTCCAACCTTGAAGTTTCCCTACTCTGTTTTGGTAGTAGGTGTGTTTTTCTGCATGATGCTTATGTGGTGATGTGGATGCGGATGGGATCCTCTGTTGTGGCACGGTTGTTGGTTGTGAATCTAAAGCAGTGTGGGGTTGTATCTCAAGGCTTGGTTTGGTTCCATTACTTTGAGGGATATCACGGATCCCTTAGTTGTTGTGACTTTACAAGAGAACTGGATGTGAATGGTTAAATTTCAGTTTTGATGTTTCTCTTTCTCTGGCTTGTGGTTGTGCATTTTAGTTTTCCAATAGTGCATAATTTACATAAATGGGATCACTTGAAAATGAAAAAATGAATGGGCTCAATGGGGAATTGTTTTTTGGGATGAGTGGTGACATGGTCAGGGGTTCAGTGTTTCTTGTGAATGAATAGTAATGAGGGTGTTTGTGCTTAATTTGGTTTTGGAACTCCTAGGTTGGGATGAGTGCTTGTTATATATATTATATAATTGTAGTTCTTATGTTTCTTATTCGCTCCCTACCCAAGTTGAGCCCCTAGTGCCGAACACCCCCGTTTCATGGGGGAGAGTGTTTTTCCAAACACTCCTATGAGTGGATTGTTATTATCTCCTTTTCTACTCCCTTTCTCGAATATCCATAGACTCATTGGGCAGGATGCAATGGCCTGAGGTCCATTATAGCCCCGGATTCTTCGGCTAGGGTAGTTGTGGTGGTTTCCCCAGTGTGTGTGGGTAAGTAGTTTCCGAAGTGTCTTTGGGATGAGGCACAGTTGTCTTCGGGCGTGGCAGTAGTTTTTCTGGCCCAGGTGTTTGTGGGTGTGGTTACGCATGGTTGTTGTGGGCCAGGTGTGTGCGGGCGGGGTGTGTAAATAGTGGGAATGGCAGGAGATGTTTGATGCGTAGGATGTCTTCAATAACCAGTGGGAAAGTGGCGTGGGGTACCCAAATATCGATGTGCTATTACTATACGTTACTTAACTTGTGTTATTTAAGGAGTGTTCCTTGGTGAGGCTTAGGTGGATAGTTTTCTTTGCTAGGTGTTTTGGTTATCTCTTTTCTCAAGGGGAAATAGAATGTCTCCCCACTTATGCACGAAAGCTTTTTGTTTTCCCTACTGAGTATACGTGTATTCTCACCGTACATATATAAAATTGTTTTCAGGTTTCCAAGAGGAATTTAGGGATCGTTCAGGGTCGTACTAGTTCAGACATTGGGACAATTTTTGTTGTTGTTTCTCTTTCTTTTGGTACTTATTTTTGGGGTTTTCATTTACTTTTGTGTCATTTACTTTTGGAACATGCATATGAGAAGGGTTTGTTTTGGATTTACTTGTAATTCCATTTTTGTTGTTGTTCAGATTTACTATCTTATCTCCTGATCCTATTAAATAAAATGGGTAATGCCTTCCATCTTATGTGTGATTCTATACCCTTGGTGCTAGTCGCCACACTGGGACATATTGAAGGCAGGTCTCGGGGGTCATTATCTCTCCTTCAACATGAAGAAGGAAGGGTCGGTCAACCTGATGTCCCTTCTCTCATATTCGTGAAGGCAGGTCGTGACACAATATGTGGGATGTTCTTAATGAATTATTAACTATATGAGATATATTTTACATTCTAGGAGTGATATTCTAGTGTTATAAAGATTTGGATAATGGTATTGGTGATATGATTGGAATATATGAGGGTATCTTGATAAATGTGTTAGCCTAGTATTTTGAGTGTATTATGGAGATAAATCATATTTTATGTTCAGAGTTACAATATCAATGCATGTGAGGTGCAATCATGCATATGGTATAAGTAAGGAGATGATATGAGTTTTTGTGGCCGAATTCACTTGTGGTTCTTTTGTATCAAAACTGGTTTTAAAGGGAGTGATTAGTATGATTCGGGAACTTATAAATTTATTCTTTGGATCCTAATTATATTGTATATAATTGTCTAATAATTTTTGATGAAGGATGGATAGAGTGGTTGGATGTTTTCTTAATGACGATTTCTTGGTCAGTGGGAGATTATGTGATGGACCATTTCATAAATAAAATTCCCCAATTTCGAAGAGAAGTGTTAAGGGTGCTCCAAGCCCAATATGATTGAAATGTGGTGATCATTATTATATTTTTAGGTCCATGATCCAAGCCGTGAAGAGATATGACTCAGGATCCTCTATGTTGGGTTATGCAACCTGGTGGTATGAGCACATACACCCATTATGTTTTGATGAAACTTTGGTGGAACACACAATTTACCCATTTTGTCATTTGAGTTTTAAATCATTAAGAGGTCATGTAAGGACCAAGGATTAATTTATTTGATGGAACAATTTCATGTTGGTTTCCCCAATAGGGTTAATAAATTAAGAAATGTATCTCTCTCATGAAACATAACCATGATAATAAAATAAGTGTGGAAGAAATATTGATGCGAGTTTCAACTCTAGATAGGGATAGCCTCAGAAGATATGAGAATGATTCAATATGAGTTACATGTGTGAAAAAGTAAAATATATTGAAGTTTTTCTCATGGAGCTGTAGAAGTAAATATATAGGATGAGGAGTGTATCATAGGCTGTAATAGGGTTCGAACGTCATTATGGTTGAATTTTAGTAGATTCCTAGGATGATGTTCTATGTGAGCCAAGAATGGGTAGAGAATAATTATTCCTATTTATTATTAGTTTTGAGTGGGATGGATATTTCCATTCATTAAATGTGGTAATCGATAATGAGTGGGGTATAGAGTTGAGGCACTAGTGTGGTTAGTTTTGTGGGTGTGATGAAGGCGGTTGTTGGATAGTTGATGTGCAATCTGAATACTTCTTTGTAGATAAATCAAATATTATTAAGTGCATTGGTGTATAACATATTTTTGAAAAAAGAGTAATAACGAATGAACACCATGTATTAGAATTCGCCTGAGAATAGTGTTTGATGTGATCTTAGAATGAGTCATCTCATATATGCTCTAGTGTTGGTAGTGAAAACATGATGACTAGTTTGGTTTGTTGAGTATCTTACCATGGATTCCACTGAGTGTTGAGTTTGGATATGAGTGTGTGTGTTTCGAAAATATCTTGATTCCTTACTGGATTAAGGAACCATGATAATTCAATGAGATACTGTGTCGATGTGTGTAGTCTTTTTTTAGGAAAAGTACCATTATATAAATATTGACCAATGGTTTTATATTAAATAGTGTTCATTAAGTCAAAACTGCACTTGGTGGATAGATGGACATTGGGAAATGTGATTCTTTAGAATATTCTTAGTTTATGGAGAAACAAGGATTACAATCATCCATTTTGGGATGAGCCTAATAGTTTACAGTTCTATAATACAAAATGTGAATTGACTGAAAGAATTATGGTGTTTTGGAAATGATTGTTTAATTGAAGTATTTTATTGGTTTTTGAAGATGTTGATGAGCCAAAGGATTAGCGTTAAATAAATAGTGTGTCTAGTGTTTGGAGTTATATAGAGGAATGTCATTTTTCAATTTGACATATAATATTATGAGATGGTTATGAATTAAGAAACATGTTAGGTAAAGGTTTATAGTTTAAGGGATATTGAGGCATGTTTTGGTCATGATGTTCTATGGTGGGGAGGTTGTGAAGACCCATGTTTTACAGGTTTTAATATTTTTTATTAATTAGGATCATTATTTTTCATGAGGTATTACTTTATAGAAATTAAAATTAAACTGATAATCTTATAATTTTAACCTATTGAGATGTTATTGTTGGACATCTATTGTGACCAGATATATAAATCAGTAACTCGGATAAACTTTTGAGGATGAACATGGTGGGCCAACTACGTAAATTCTCAATAAAAGTTTTCCATCACATCATATCATAGAGTATTATATCATGGTGAAATAAGTAATGGTATTGTATAAAATAAACTTGGGGTCTTCTTTAGGGAGGGTTATTCATGGTGGTTTCCACGCAATGAATCCCTTATGGACCACACTATAGAGGGGATGCCTGTTCCATTAGAGATGGTAGTATCGGGCTTGGTGGTGTCCTAAGAATTCTGAGGGTCTTAGTTACTAAAATTACCATATAAATTACTTATAAAACTTAATTTTAACATTTTACATAGACTATAGGGAGATCCATGCAATTTTCTATATCATAGATCTCTTGGGGAGTCCCTATGTGAAATGACAAGGAGCACCACATTGTGGTGCTCCCTATGGAGGTACCTCATCCATTTTCACCAGAAAACTATGAGATACATGTATCATATATGACATTAGGGTTTTAGGAGATACCCTATGCAAAATTCAAATGTAAAACAATACTATACATCTTATGTGGTCCTTGTTGCAGTAGATCTCGATGACCAAGAACTACATTGTGGTCCATGTAGGCTACACCATGATGAAGTATGACGAGTTTTCAACCTGAGGTATGTTTTGATTCATTAGGTGAATAATTCTAGTCAGTTTTCTAACCCTTAGAATACCATGATTTCTTACACTATGGGGGGCAGTATTGGTGGCTTGGGATGAGATATGTCAGGTAATACATTGTATTTAGATTCTCAACCTATCACAAGAAAAAATTAGATCATCAGAGACATGGTTAGTAGTTTAATCCACTTCTCATGCTTGTGTTGTGGTGGGATACAATAACAATGGATTTTTTTATCAAACTAACTCATACTATGATTGGGAAAGATCTCTTATGGGTGATTATTGATCTTCTGATGAAATCATCACACTTTTATACCATTTTTTATTCAAAAAAAGTAAATGGAGCTCAAGTTCCTATATGTTCAAGAGGTATTTTGGCTTCATGTTGTTACCTCAGTGATTGTTTTATCCCAACAGAGAATTTTACATCAATATTTTGGAATGGACTCTAGACAGAATTGAAAACTGAATTAAGGTTTATAATCTTTTATCATCCATAGTTAGAAACTTGGTCTGATCAACCCATCTAGACTCTTGAGCATATGTTGTAGGCATGTGTACTATATTTTTGTGGTTTTGGGGAAGGAAACTATTTTTTGGATGATTCTTATTATAACTATGGATACCATTTCTACATCAGGATGGCCTTGTTTCAATCATTATAATATTTTTCATTCCAATAACATTTTTCTGGGTTGAGGTATGTGATCATTCCTTGGCTAGACTGAGGCTCATCCAGGATTGAACTGAGACATTGTACTTCATTCCAAAATGGTCAATTGAATCTCAGAGTAACTGAAATTTATATTTCGGCCATTTTCAACATCTATTGGAGTTTTAGGTTGGTGATCAAGTGTTTCTATTTGTATCAATTTACCTAGGAGACCACTATTTGGGAAATCAATAAAATTTTCACCACATTCGTTAGGCTATATCATGTTTTTATTTTTTTGGGGAAGGTATCATATTTTCTAGAGATTACACCATGGATAACCTTGATCCATGAAATATTTCATTCCTACCAGATAAAAAGGTACGATCCAAACCCTTATCATGTGATGGTGTGGAGAAAATATTGTTAGAGTCAGATGCCAGCATCATGGAGTAGCCTATTCATATCATTGATATTCATAACAATGTTCATAATGGAAATTTGGTCATATTGGATTGTATTCCAGGGAAGTGAAGATGTGATATCAATGAAACTTGTGAATGGTAAGGTTGGGTGATGGATTAGTGACCCCACATATCTTCTTCTAGGTATACCTTAGGACATTCTGGGGGATGAAATTTTCCTGGTGGTGAGTTTGCGACACCAATCGAGTCACTAGTACATTTATTTGGATTTAATATTAATCTCTTGTTGTTATCCAGTGGTTTCATAGTTCTAGGGGTTGAAATTGGGATTTTTTGGGATGAAAGAATAAGGCTCAAGGTTAATGCATTTTTTTCTTTCCATGAGAAAAACTATGAAAGGGTTATGCATGTTGGGATAGTTAGATTCAAATGGTTTGAGATGATTTTCAAAACTATTTATCTCATTATATTTAACTATGTATCCATTTTTTTTGTGGATTGTGGCACACTTATGGTTGGTTAATGGTTTCCCTATCCATGTGTCAGAACCATATATTCCTATATGGATCACTTAAAATTGTCTTTTTAACATTTTACAACTGTTGTGTTTTTATTTTTTGGGGGATCATTTTATTCCCCCATTATTTATGACCCCTTTTTTATGGGGTATTTCTCTCTCTACTTTAGTGTTAATTTCTCCTTGTAATAGTGTTTTTTACTTGATTATGTATTTATATTATTTTATTATTATAATCTCACCTTTCTCAAGCCTTGTTCTTTCTTTATTCAAAGATATTGAAACTTGGAGGGGGTGTTTGATGAATTTAAGACGTTTAATGTGGGAAATGGATAATTTTCTTGTTGCTAAGGTTAGTAAGGATTTTATCTTTCTATTTTGGGTAGGTATCATCATATGTGATGGATTTACCATGTATTACCTTTAAATTTATAATCATATTTTTTTGTACGTTTTAAACTGCCTTTGAAATTATTTATAAATGGTGTGTGTTCTATGTTGGATGTGATTCATGGATTGGTTGGGAAATTTGGGTGTTTAATGAAGGTTTTCCAAAAATATTTTTGCCTTTATTCACACAAAGTGTTTTTTTAAAATGGATCAAAGTGATTTTTATGGTTTTAAAAGAATTTATACAGTTGTTCTGGAAATGGTTTTACCTTGGGAAATGTGATTTAATAGAATGGTAATTTTTTATGAAATATATTATAATGTGTATTTTCCGATATGTTCAACTATTTTTCATTGTATTTTCATGAAGTTTCACATCAGTTAACCAGGGTGGGAGTGAGGGTTTTGTTTGATAGACCATGTTAGCCATCAGAGGGAATACAATGTGAGATTCCATTTTGGTTTGTTTGAGAGTCCATTTGGACTATTAGAGGGAGGACCGTGTGACCCTTCATTTTGGATTCCATGGGACCAAGGAAGGATTTGGGTAGGAAAACCATTAGAGTTGAAATGTTGGGACTTTGGAAGACTATGGGAGAATCCATTTTCTATGTTAGATATCATATTGAATACACACACTTGATTGGCCTAATTCTTAGAGACCACTTTTCACATTACTCATGTCGAATTGGGTTATATGGTTTATGAATTTTCTTACTTAAATTTTGGTGAAAGGAGATATATTATTCCAATTTAAAATTGATATTTTAACATGATGATTATGTTATGCATGAAAATGTTGTGTTGGGTTTCATGATCATGTGTTTCCTTGTTTTTTATTAGAGCCATGCTGGAAATCTTGTAGCAAAAATAATTTCATTTTTATTGGAAAATAAAAATGATTTTAAAGGTTCATCTAAAATTTTTATGTTTCAAAATAGGTTTTTTATTTGAAATTATTCCAAAATTGTTTATTGGTTTTCATTGGTAAAATCCATAAATAAATTCATGGTGGTATCTTACTAGGATTCATGCCTCATAACCCTCTTAGTACTTTAGGAATTTACAGATTCGTTTGTTAGGATACTGGTAAAAATAGTTGAATTATGTTCTAGGGTATATATTCTCGATTACCATCATCCATGTTTTTCGGAGTAGATTAGGCCTCAAAGGGTTTCTCTAGAGGTTTCTCGAGAAAACCCTTGGCCAGCATGACATCTTTCGAAACCCATGTTTTGAGGGAATGTGTCATGTTGGGACTAGAAAATCTAGTATGAGTTAGGTGTTGGATTAGTTTGATACCCCAATTCGGAATGAGTGATTCTTGGGATGATTCATATAAATCTACAAAAAAATGATTTTTTCCTACATCGATACAGTGGCATGCTTAGGAATAGATATAGGCACTAATAGGTAGTGTTTTTAAACATGTTACCCTTTCATAATCGATTATCCCTTAAGAAACATTAAATATAATATAGGTTTTCATAATTACATTATATGGGGTGTTAAAATTAATGTCTAATTAATGTGTATTTTTTATTGATTGGTTTTTATTGTTCTCTTTCACCTCCATAGGGAAATAATTTTTTTGGTTGGTTATATTTTAAGAAAAATCAAGTTTCAAAATGAAAACAAGTTTGATTTAATGATATGTGGGTAAAAAAAAGTTTAACAAATGACTCGTGGAACTACTGTTTTGGAAATGATCAAGATTTTTTGATCTTGGGTAAATATTAATAAAATATTTTCCATAATTAAATTTAAAAATGATTTTAAAAAGAGGAATTTGTTTTTTATAAAATGATCAATAGGTTCAATGATTATTTTAATTTTTAATTTCTTAAAACCCCTTGGATTATAATTTATATATTTAACAATATTATGTGCAATGGTGTGTACAATTTTTTTTGAGATTCTTAAAAAATGATAGGATCCTCTGTACACTATATTTTACAGAATCCATATATTTGGATGGAATCAACCCATATTCTTATACTCCATCTTGCGTTGATCAGACATCTTTTCTTAGAATCAATAAGAATAAATGGTGGGTGTGGAACTAATTTGGTAAGATTATGGGGAGAATCAACTAGTGCCTCCATAGACTGGGTTTCTTTGTTTTAATTTGTGGAATATTAGTTACCTGGGTGTTTGTATTGTGTCTTCAGTAAGTATGCAATGTATATTACAAGAGGGAAACTTTGGGGTTCTCATGAGATGGAAGATGTTTTATCCTTAAGTGTCCAAATGTCCGGGTTTTGAGAATTTTGGGATTTGGGCTATATAGTTTTTGTTATGGTAGGTGGTTCCTATTATAAGGAGGACTATCATTTAGATTCGGAAATTGGTTGTGGGATCTTATAGTTGGAAGAGCCATAATTCTCTAGATGAATTAAGTTTTGACCCATTAATGTGTGGGACTAAAGGGTGCGGTTGGAAACCATCTCAATTTTGTATGATCTTTGTTTTGTGTTGGTACTCGGGTATAATAAGAGTTCTATCGTCAAATAATTATGTTTTTTAATGGATATAAAATAGGTGGTCATGATCGAATGTTTTGGATTAGTGATATGAAAATAAGGATACTCCAATAGTGGGGTGAATCCTATAGATTGGGGGTGTAAAACCATAGGTCAGAATGGTCTTGGGTTCAATGAAATTTGTCTCTATATTGTTGTGATGTAAGTGGAATGATAGTGAGTATATTCATCTAATTTCTTAATTTTGATGTATTTTATAAGGGAGTTACTATTTTGGAAACACTCTATGTGTTGTGGTAGTGTGATCTAAAAGGGATGTAGATGATAGGTGAATCTATGTTCATGGATGGAGAAAGATGGTTTTATGGTCTTTTTGATGATCCAACCATGGACTTGCATCATAAGTTGGGTTGAGACTCCTGAGATGGCGTTCAAATGGTTTAATGAGTCCTTTAAGAGTTAAATTTTCATGACTAAATTGTGTTCGGAAGTGATCAAATGGAAGATGAAGTCCATGATTTTTAGAAAAAATTATGATGAATATAGTAAACTGATGATAATTTATAATTGGACGTATTGAAGTTTAAAGTGAATTCAGAGTTTCATTCTGGATATGGTTGAGATGGTATGAGGATCAAAGTGGGATTTTTAAAGAAGAGATACTATATCTGATTATGTTAATTTTATTTACAAAGTTAAAAAAAATCATTAGGGATAGACAGAAATAAAAAAAAATGAGTTTGGTGGTGTATGACGGAGAGATTACTTACACAGCTTCTCTAGGACGAGAAGAACTATTGGGGTGATTTAGTAATTCCACATGTTGTTATGGGTAAGTAATTTAGTGTAAGTTTTATTTTATTGTATTTTAGAGCATTTGAACTTCCTTCAGTTGAGATTTTGATTAGAAATATAAGAATTTATAAATCTTAGAAATATTTTCATTTATTAATATTAAGGCATGCGTGGTGTCTAGGGTGCTCAGATGAAGGTTGGATTAGGTTTTTTGGTGACCCACAACTAAAATGTATTCTCCATGAGGAGGTCATGATTCAACAATAGAGGTTCCCACCATTACATGGATGGCCTTAGGAATGGGCTCTCTATCAAGAAGTATTCACACCGAACAAGAGAAGTTTTATACTACAATCATGAATGGTTAAGGTATAGAACCTCTATTTAGTCTGATGGAACAGCAACCCCTAGTCACACCGTGAATAATCTAGTAAGAATAGGGAATAATGTTATGAAACCATAGTGTCCCTCTATGTCATGGTGATGGATATCCCCTCTTTAGGGTCGTTTTTCTAAATTGTGGGGATTCTATTAGGAATACCCTATGGATCCATTAGTTTGGACTGCTTGAATTGATTGGGAGAACTATCTTGTCTCTCTATTTTTCCTCTATTTTTTCTCAAATTGATCCAATTTTTTAGGAGTCATTCATCTCGTGGAGTAAATGTAATATCCTTCCATATATTACCCTTATTCCACTTCTTCATTTTCTTTTTATTTGGGGTTTGGTAATCAAGATTTTAGATAGGTGATTTTACTAAATCTTGTTGAATTTTTCACGCTTGTTGGGTATTTAATGTGGGACTTATAAAGAATTCACCAGGAGGGTTTATTCAAGTCAATTTTCAACATTATCCTTGAGATATGTTCCCCCATGAAATTATTTTCTAGATTTTAGATATTTTGGGTGAAATTGGACATTGATTAGGGTATTAAATTTTGTAATTTCTTTTTTCATTGGTATGGGTGTGTGCTGGCAGTGGAATAAACCCCATTTTACATAATTTTTGGGTTGTGAGGTCATATGATGATTTTTTAATTGGTTATGAAATTTTTTATTTTAATTAATTATTTTTTTGTCAACATGGTGAGTTTTATAGATGATATAGGTGTTTTTAGACTTAGAAGTGGTTTGAATTAGATTATGATGAATTATATTTCCTTTTTTAAGGTTAGAGGAAAGTAATTTACTAATTCTCATGATAATTTTCTGATTTTACATTCATTTTAAATTATTATTCATATTTTTCAGGTTTTTTAACTGTTTTAATCTCACACATAGATTGGGATTTACGCACATGAACCTAATAGTTAACATGGACCGCTTACCTTTATAAATGGTTTGATAGTGGTGCCTTGGTATAATGCATGGAAGTGGTAATATTTTTGGTCTTATTAATGCTCAGAGTTGGATTTCAAATAGAAATATATTTCCTTTTTAAAATATATCTTAATAAGAGTTCTGACATGAGGTAAAATCTTGGATAAAATGATTCACTTTACACATGGGTTTGGATATGGTACTTTATAATGAAAAGGGTTTATATATGGAATGATTTGATTGTATTTTGATCGAATTCCAATGTGAGTAATAAGTCACATTTTTCATTTTCAAAATGATTGTTAAAAATGGTTTTGATTATTTTAAAATAAAATTTTAAAGTCATTTATTGATCGGTTTTGTTCTGTTTTACCTCATGTGGGAGATGCACTGTTTTCAAAATCTTAATAACTTTTGTATGTTCCTACTTATTGTGATTACCTTGTGTTATGGTTATTTTATAATGATGCATGACAATTGTTTTATTTCCTATGATGGTAGTTCATATCATAGTGATGATGTAATGACCCAAATTTTTAAAAAAGGAATTCCTTTTTAAAATGAATAAATATCTTGTCAAGGAAACTTGTTATAGAAAACACATCAAATAATATGGTAATTTTGGATAGTTATATTATCTTGGAGTAAAAATACTATTTTGAATCATAACAATTGATAATGCATCCATTTTATAGTGACCATTAATATTAGTATATTGTGGGTTATGATAAGGCCCAATTGACATATACAGAATAAGTGATGGCCTCAACCAGTAGGATTGTACCCTTTGAAGACAATTTATTATATCATATAAGGGGTGTATTATTATTTCGATTTACCCTTGAACAATCCCAGGCCAAGATTTAATAAATAATTCATGGGTGAATCTATTTACCAGAGAATTTCAAGCTCTTCGAGATCACAACCCAAACCATATTTGTCAACCCACTAAATGAAAATGTAACCATCGCAAACCGAACCCTTAAGAAATTCACTACTATAATAAAGGGATATGTTTCTTGACCGTAATAGTATGAATTTTTTATACATTATTTAAATAAAAATAATTAATATAAATATCTCAGTGGAACCTCAAAAATTATCATATTTATAGTGATATTTTTATAAAATAAATATTATTTTTTGAGATAGTCTTTTCGAAATTATCCAATGGCGATTCCTTCAAGATTTTCTCTAAAAACCGGTTTTTTTGGGTAAAAATTAATAGTCGGACATTTATACAGTATGTATTATGACATCATAAAGGGAAAAAAATTATTCAATAAATAAACTAAATTTTATTAATAACTAAAATTATTCTTCCCCTTTAAAATAATATTTTTTAGGTTATTTGATTAATTTTATAAACCCTTAATGAATCATCCAAAACCTATATTATATTTTAAGGTTTAAAAAATATTTAGAAAAATCACCCACTTCTACATCACAAAGGGAATTATGTAATGTATTTCAAAGTTATACATATAAAATATTGAAAACCTCTACCCTGTGGTAGAAACCAGGGAAAAAACCATGGTAATATTTATGTTTTTTATGACTTTTCCATATTGAGTCCAGAACCTATGTTTAGAAATTGATAAAAAATTATCCTCTATTTTTCAATATATACACACTCTAAGTCCCATAAATCTCTATTAAATTCCTTGGATAAGTACGTTACCCTACTTTTACCTCTAAATTTTCCTTCCAAGGTGCCCCTGATCTATTAAGAATCTCCTCCCATGCTTTTAGAAGTTCCCTCTCAAGGTAAAGGATCCTATTTTTTTCTTTTTAATTAAGAACCTTGTTTATATAACCCATTTTTATTTTCAATTGTTCTAGTTGGGATATGTTTTTACTTATAATTATTACTATATATATGATTCCCAAAAATTTATAGACCCTTTTCTCTCTCATTTACCCAATATATAAACCATTATGTACAGAGCATTTAATGACAAAATTATCAGGTGATTTTCCATGCCAAAAATTTTTAAACTGTAGACCAATTTCCATTTCTTCACAAATATAACAACCATGTATTAACATAAATAAACATTATATTAATTTTTCTTAGTAATTATAATTTCAAACTAACAGAAATTAAAACACTATATTATTCTAGCGCCTTTAGAAACATGGAAACATAAACACTAATACATAAGTGAGATATATTATCTCTTATTAGGCTCTTCAGGAATATAACCCTTCTTATAAACATCATTCTTAACACATGTTGCATAACCTGGGGAAGGAATCATAAAAATTGGGGTGATCTTAGATTCTCAGTGACGGTAAACAATGGAGACATGACAGTATAATAATGAGCATAGGGGTATGATAACATGATCATAACATTAGAAGATCATATCCTACATATCAAAGATCATAAAAAATAATAATATAATATATCTTGGTAGTTCATAAGACATGAATCATAAGTAAATAAAAAACATAATCCATGAAAGTATATCAAAAGAATATGACATGGAATTGGGACACATATAAAACTTTGATATCATTCCCTATAAGTAAAGATGCATTTCTGAATCTTATCAAGGCACTTTATAGGAACTGCCCCTACAAGGATGGACACACCACCATCCCCATTTGTTGTCCTTTCTTTTTAAGTGATATGGATTCCCCATCTTCCCATAATGGATTGAGTTTCCTTATCTTCCAACTTCTTGGTTACTACACCTATAAGTTGGAACACATCACCATTCTTAGTTGTAGTTCTTTACTTTTAAGGGATTGGGTTTCCCCATATTCCCATAGTATTTCATGTATTTCTACTTGATTCACTTCATCATATTAAGAGATATAAATCTTTACCCAATTCATTGGAGTGAGATATATGTCCCACCTATCTCATAATAAACCAATTCATACATCTTCCACAATTTAATAAAACATTCATCATATCATAACAACAAAAAAGAGATGGGTTTTATAAACATCCTATCATAATCCCATAAAATGTAATAGGAATCAGATACATGTTATTATATCTTTACCTATTAAAAAATACATGTTTTATAATATTTTTATCAAATCCAACATCATGAAAAGTAGTAGGTTTCACAATACTAAAACCCTTGGAAGAGGAACGGGTTTCATAAACAATATGACATCAAAACATAAACAATTTAGAGAAATAATATGAATTTAAGCTTTGAATAATTTCCCATAAGATCATGAGTAACAACACCGAATGTAAACTTATATGGAAAAAAAATTCAAATATCGATTACAAACATTTCTTGAGGAAAATATCCTTCCTTATTTTAAAAAGGTTCTTTAAAACATATAACCCTTAAAAACCCAATTTCTATAATATAAACAAGAAAACATATAAAGAAAACTTTGAAAATTTTTCGGAAACCATTACCTTTGAAAACATATAAAGAGAACTAGAAAAATATTAAAACCATTTTTCTTGAAACTTATAAAATTAGCGTGAAAACATTTTGAAAAAAAATTCAGTGAAAATACTTTGAAAATTTATGAATAAATCATGAAAAACTTTTTGAAAAACTGTTTACATGAAATGTTATTAAAGAAACATGAAAGTGTTTTGAAAAAAATTTTCTTTCAAAACAACTTTATAAAAATAAATTTTTTAAATATTAATAAAAAAATTCTTTAGAAAAATAACTTTTAAATATTAAAAAAAGATTCAAATGAATGAAATTTATAATTGTGGGTAATTCCATGCATGCCAAACATTGCATTTACTCCATAAAAAGTTTTGAAAAGTACCTTGAATAGAAAATGAAAAGAAGATTATTTTGTAAGAACCTTTTTTATGTCAATCCATGGGTAAAAATTTATTTTATGGATCATAGGAGAATAGTATAATATTGATTTGAGACATTTTATAAATCATAGTTTCGAAGGAAAATAGATATCTGATCGAAGAGATTGGTAAATTCGGACTTTCATAAAAAAGGTATCATAGTTATATCAAATACCAAATAGTGTAAATGGTACTAATACATAAAGAGATATTGAATAAATATTGGATAATAAATATAAGGAATTTTCTTGAGATATGAATCATAATATTTAATCAATGGATGAAAAATCATAAACAATTTTGATAAATGATGGGATTGTTTTAATAAACACATACCACATCGTAACTTCGGAAAATACTCTCCAGGTAATAGAATTAAATTACCTAAACATAAAATATCATTAAAATAAATATATTCATGATACAAAAAATCAAATAAACCTCAAAAAAATAATGTAGGTTTATAACAAAACATATGTATCAAAGAAGTCAAATTAAGGCAAAATAATCTTACTGATTTGGTAACTTTTGTAACTTAATCCCTGTGAGAGAATGATCCTAAAATGGATATGTAAATAAACAAAATTTATGTATAATATGAATATAATAAATTTTTGTTCAATATATACACCTCACAAAATAAATTTTTGGTGAATAAGGAATATATCTCAAGGAAATAAAAAGTGGGATTAAATCCCCTTTCCCTGGGTCTTAACTCTCGTTTTACTCATTAAAACCTCATGTATAATAAATATATGTTTATTATACATATACCACATAACCATTTTATTATATATAATACCATATATAGATTTATTATGAATTTATCTTATCCTTTTATAAACATTTCATTGTTATGGTGTAACATCCCAAGGTTTTCTAAAAATAAATTGAAAATGCTTGAAATTTTGTTTAAGTTATATATTTATAAGTATCCTTTAAACATAATTTTATTTCTTCTATGTTTTGAATTTCAAGAAACTATCATCTACAATTGTGTTCAGTATGTTATTTCGAGTCTGATAGAACAAACTTGTTTTTTTGGTGAATAGTAACATGCCCTTATGAATAGTAATATGAATAGTAATATGAATAGTAATATGACCTCATGAATAGTAAATAATATTATTATTTTATTTTCCCATGGCAATAGGATAATGGGATCTTAATTACTTTTCCAATGTCACATAAAACTAATTGCACTTCAATTTTGTTATTTTTCGAATTAACTGTGACCTTATTTTAAAATTAAATTAATAATATTTAGAAAATTATTTTTGAAAAATGGAGTTCATTTTTGAATTCTACACGTCGAAAAATGGTTGGGGTAAATTTTTGGTATTTTTCTGAAACTCTTGAATTTTCGGTGAATAGTGAAATACGGTAAAATACCGTATAATCAATTTATCAGTAAAAATGCACTATTTATGACATCATAAGTGATGCAAGGCCACTTGCTTCGAAATCACATGATATTTTCACTAATTAAGGCCACTTGATTTGAGATTATTCATAGTCTTGATAAAAATATTATAATAATAATTAAAATAATCTAAAATACCTCCCCTCCTCCACTATAAATACCACCCTCACTCCCCTCTTCCTCCCACACCTCTCAAGCCTTGAGCATTGTCTAATTTCTGCCAAATTCCCTCCTCAATCTTCTTCCCCACGTCCTAGAGCTGCTGGTCTCACCAAAAGACCAAAATCAAAGCCCTTAAGAAGGATCTCAAGGAGAAGAGATCAAGAGGTAAACATCCTCTTTCATTTTCATTCTTTCCATCCATTTTATGTTATTCTCTTCCTTTCCCTTTGTCTTTTGTTGGGATATTTCATTAAATATTTTCCCTTACAGTCCAAATTTTGTATGATTGATGAGATATTCCATTCCTCTCATCAATCTTGTTTTTATGAAATGTTAAGAGGCGCCGTTAGGCTGCCGAATTTTTTGTAAGAAATTTCTCATGTTTTCTTCATTTCAAGATTCCCTTCTCTTCGTTCTTCACCCCCTCTTATCCAAGAGGCATGAAATCTACAGAATCATGTATATTCTGGATTTTTTCATGTTTTTGGAAAATTACAAATCATTATTCCTCTCCTCTCTCACTTATTTAAAGAATCAAAAAACATTGTCCATTTGTGTCGAATTACCGATATCGTGGACGATGTATTTTCAATTTCAATTAATTATTTCAAGTCTGGTCATGAAACCATTTATATGGTTGAACCAGGTTATAATATATGTTTTATGAATCATATAAGGTTCTGTAATTCTTTTGTACTCATGATTCAAACTTATAAGACTAAATGAAATTGTAATTATCAAAGAACCACTTAAATTATCTAAGTAAACATAATTAATGTTTTAACTTATAAATCATCATCATATAAAGCATCAAAGTGATAAATGGTATAATTTATGGTACTGGAATTATGTAAATAATACTCCATTCCAATTCTGGAGTTTCACTTCCAATCAACAAGAACGATTCATCATGAACCGATCGTGAAAATCACAAAAGACCTCACCCAAAATAATGCAAGGAACAAAATACTAACAAATAAGGGGTGAAATGAGGTTATGAAATGACCATATAAGATGTTATAAACATGAACACGTTTCTTTAAAATCTTATTAACACTCCTTTAACCATTATACAGGAGGTTCAAACAATTTTGAAGTAGGACAAGCCCAAGGTAAGGGAATTCTTAACCCGATTTCCATTCTTTGGGTTAACCTTCTACTTTATAATTTATGTGCTATTTAAATTGTTTGTGTGATGGGTTCTGTTTATATTATGTTTAATTATGTGTATTTACAGAGTATATACATATTCCATCCACTCAATTAAGTATCACTTCAAGTATATGATGTTTATAAGGGACTTTTCTTCTAAAATCCTCTTTAAAAATTCTGTTTTATAAGATTCAAAGGCAATGTTTTTATGTTATTATTTATGTTGAATGATTATGTTTTGGCTATTGGGCATTGTTTATGATGAAGGGTGGGACCTATATTTCCCTCCAATGCATTGGGTATGAGTAAGTTGGAGGTCGGCCGTATGGTTACTCCAAGTGTAACTGTGATGGTTACACAAAGTAAGGTAGCCGTGAGGGTTACAAATTTTAAGGTAGCCAAGATGGTTACAAGATTATGTAAGTAATGCCCCAATATACCTTTATGATTATAATTATGTTTGTATGGATCTTGTGTAAATATCATGTTACACAAAGTAAGATTTTATGGGTGTAAATCATGTATTTTAAAAATGTTTTCATATGTCTTGTGTATTCATGGACTAATGAGATTTTTCCTTCTTTTTCATACCTTACTGAGCTTTTGTGCTCATCCCAAGTTTTTAAATGATTTTTCACAGGTTAATGGATGAGTAATACAAGGAAGGAAGACATGTTAAATGTTGAAGAATTGTCAAGGAGTCTTGTTTTATGTTTTAATGTTTTATATTCTGAGGAAAATGGAAACTGATTTTATGGTATCCACTATGTAACAATGTGTAATGTTATGAATGTTTTATCTTAATTCTCTAAAGCTCTAAACTTGAAAAGGTCCTCAATGTAAAATGAAGTTTTTTCTTGATTAAATTAAAGATTATGTATGAAATAAGTGCGGGTCCTTATAATTGGTATCAGAGGTCGGTTTAGACAACTTTAGGGATTAGGAGTTCTTGTGAGACACGTGATTAGTCCCTATATCTATTATTTCAGTTAAATCCTTGTTGTATAACTTTTTTTTCAGGTCAAGTAAAGTCGGTTACGAATGGAAGGAGAAGGATCTCAAACGACATTCCTATCTCTTCCAGATGACATGCTTGCAATAATTATTGCAAAGTCATCTTCGGATGATTGTGAAACTTTTTCTAGCATACAACTCACTTGCAAGCAGTTTTTTGAGATATCAAACACCTCCTCTATACCTCGTTATCATCGTGGATCATGGGTTGTTTTTAGACAAATACTATTTTTACAATATTCACATAATTTCAAGAAAGGTAAATATTATCAAGGTATTTTCAAATATTTTACCTTATCACAAGAATTTGAAGCATATTATGATTTTAAAAATGGTGCTGAGGAAGGAGACCCTTGTGCAACCTATTTATATTTGCTTTTAAACTATAGTCTCACATCACATACTTATGGTATTTTAAAAGGACCAATAATAGAAAGTTTCAACTCAATTTCGGTCCGACTATTTTATAGAAATCATGTTTTATCAGATGTTTTGGAATTATATGTCCTACATGATTATTTTCCAAAACTGTTTTTCTGTAAACACCCATATGACCCATGTTGTACGAGGTGTATTTGGATGGAGGAAGCAAATGATTTTGAAGGATCTCTAAATCATTGTTGTAATGCATGGGACTTCTACCTACGTTAACAAGATGACGATGAAACCGAGTGGACACCTTGATCAAGGTACCCTCAGTTGTTTAATAAGTAAATAAAATTGCGAGGACGCAATTTCAAGAAGGTGGGGATAATGTAACATCCCAAGGTTTTCTAAAAATAAATTGAAAATGCTTGAAATTTTGTTTAAGGTATATATTTATAAGTATCCTTTAAACATAATTTTATTTCTTCTATGTTTTGAATTTCAAGAAACTATCATCTACAATTGTGTTCAGTATGTTATTTTGAGTCTGATAGAACAAACTTGTTTTTTTGGTGAATAGTAACATGCCCTTATGAATAGTAATATGAATAGTAATATGAATAGTAATATGACCTCATGAATAGTAAATAATATTATTATTTTATTTTCCCATGGCAATAGGATAATGGGATCTTAATTACTTTTCCAATGTCACATAAAACTAATTGCACTTCAATTTTGTTATTTTTCGAATTAACTGTGACCTTATTTTAAAATTAAATTAATAATATTTAGAAAATTATTTTTGAAAAATGGAGTTCATTTTTGAATTCTACACGTCGAAAAATGGTTGGGGTAAATTTTTGGTATTTTTCTGAAACTCTTGAATTTTCGGTGAATAGTGAAATACGGTAAAATACCGTATAATCAATTTATCAGTAAAAATGCACTATTTATGACATCATAAGTGATGCAAGGCCACTTGCTTCGAAATCACATGATATTTTCACTAATTAAGGCCACTTGATTTGAGATTATTCATAGTCTTGATAAAAATATTATAATAATAATTAAAATAATCTAAAATACCTCCCCTCCTCCACTATAAATACCACCCTCACTCCCCTCTTCCTCCCACACCTCTCAAGCCTTGAGCATTGTCTAATTTCTGCCAAATTCCCTCCTCAATCTTCTTCCCCACGTCCTAGAGCTGCTGGTCTCACCAAAAGACCAAAATCAAAGCCCTTAAGAAGGATCTCAAGGAGAAGAGATCAAGAGGTAAACATCCTCTTTCATTTTCATTCTTTCCATCCATTTTATGTTATTCTCTTCCTTTCCCTTTGTCTTTTGTTGGGATATTTCATTAAATATTTTCCCTTAAAGACCAAATTTTGTATGATTGATGAGATATTCCATTCCTCTCATCAATCTTGTTTTTATGAAATGTTAAGAGGCGCCGTTAGGCTGCCGAATTTTTTGTAAGAAATTTCTCATCTTTTCTTCATTTCAAGATTCCCTTCTCTTCGTTCTTCACCCCCTCTTATCCAAGAGGCATGAAATCTACAGAATCATGTATATTCTGGATGTTTTCATGTTTTTGGAAAATTACAAATCATTATTCCTCTCCTCTCTCACTTATTTAAAGAATCAAAAAACATTGTCCATTTGTGTCGAATTACCGATATCGTGGACGATGTATTTTCAATTTCAATTAATTATTTCAAGTCTGGTCATGAAACCATTTATATGGTTGAACCAGGTTATAATATATGTTTTATGAATCATATAAGGTTCTGTAATTCTTTTGTACTCATGATTCAAACTTATAAGACTAAATGAAATTGTAATTATCAAAGAACCACTTAAATTATCTAAGTAAACATAATTAATGTTTTAACTTATAAATCATCATCATATAAAGCATCAAAGTGATAAATGGTATAATTTATGGTACTGGAATTATGTAAATAATACTCCATTCCAATTCTGGAGTTTCACTTCCAATCAACAAGAACGATTCATCATGAACCGATCGTGAAAATCACAAAAGACCTCACCCAAAATAATGCAAGGAACAAAATACTAACAAATAAGGGGTGAAATGAGGTTATTAAATGACCATATAAGATGTTATAAACATGAACACGTTTCTTTAAAATCCTATTAACACTCCTTTAACCATTATACAGGAGGTTCAAACAATTTTGAAGTAGGACAAGCCCAAGGTAAGGGAATTCTTAACCCGATTTCCATTCTTTGGGTTAACCTTCTACTTTATAATTTATGTGCTATTTAAATTGTTTGTGTGATGGGTTCTGTTTATATTATGTTTAATTATGTGTATTTACAGAGTATATACATATTCCATCCACTCAATTAAGTATCACTTCAAGTATATGATGTTTATAAGGGACTTTTCTTCTAAAATCCTCTTTTAAAATTCTGTTTTATAAGATTCAAAGGCAATGTTTTTATGCTATTATTTATGTTGAATGATTATGTTTTGGCTATTGGGCATTGTTTATGATGAAGGGTGGGACCTATATTTCCCTCCAATGCATTGGGTATGAGTAAGTTGGAGGTCGGCCGTATGGTTACTCCAAGTGTAACTGTGATGGTTACACAAAGTAAGGTAGCCGTGAGGGTTACAAATTTTAAGGTAGCCAAGATGGTTACAAGATTATGTAAGTAATGCCCCAATATACCATTATGATTATAATTATGTTTGTATGGATCTTGTGTAAATCTCATGTTACACAAAGTAAGATTTTATGGGTGTAAATCATGTATTTTAAAAATGTTTTCATATGTCTTGTGTATTCATGGACTAATGAGATTTTTCCTTCTTTTTCATACCTTACTGAGCTTTTGTGCTCATCCCAAGTTTTTAAATGATTTTTCACAGGTTAATGGATGAGTAATACAAGGAAGGAAGACATGTTAAATGTTGAAGAATTGTCAAGGAGTCTTGTTTTATGTTTTAATGTTTTATATTCTGAGGAAAATGGAAACTGATTTTATGGTATCCACTATGTAACAATGTGTAATGTTATGAATGTTTTATCTTAATTCTCTAAAGCTCTAAACTTGAAAAGGTCCTCAATGTAAAATGAAGTTTTTTCTTGATTAAATTAAAGATTATGTATGAAATAAGTGCGGGTCCTTATATATGGTTTCACTTTGGGTATTATTCACTTCGTTTTTCACATGTGTCTTAATTTGATGCATATTTGGTCAATATACTTATATTATGACTTACATAATTGAAAAAATAATATAAATTTAATTTATATTAATTATATGTTTATTTTAATGATCAATATAATTTATAAGTATAGAAATGTAATACATTGTTCATTGATATGGTAGGGTGTACGTATGCATGAGTATTTTTTCAGTTTATTATCATATTAGAAAATAAAAAAAAAACATATGTATATATGTATATAACAAAAATAAGTTGGCATTTTTTGTTATATATATCATATAATTTCACTATAAAAATACTTAAAACATTCCATTTCGTTTGTGAACGAATCATATCTCTTTGAGGGGGTGGTGGTCTACACTTCCCCAAATGATGTTATCGTATTTACACAAGATTGAAATCATAAATGTATGTTATAAATAAAAATTAAAGGATAATAAATAAAATATATACATCATAGTGATTCCTTGGATTTATTTATTACCAAACATTGGATTCAAAGATGAATTTAGGGATGTTTCTAAGTGTATTGGTGAGATATTGTAACAACATAATAGGTGTGGAAGGTGTGAAGAAGAGGGAGAAGTTGTGGCCTTTTATAGGAAAGGGAGGGGACACACTTGAATTTTTTTAAAACAAGTTAGTTGTACCCAAAATTTGTACCCAACCAAATTCATCCCAAACCAACCCAAATCATTAATAGAAGGTTTATGGAAGAAATATGTTCACTTGAAGAGTTCCTGACAAGTTTCAATGACATTTATTCCCTTAAGACTATGGTTTAGTCCCTTGTTAACCATAATTAATCCTTAATCAGTGTTATTAATTTTTTTTACTTTTACTAATGTTTTTAGTCAAAGACTACTTTTAAATTATTAAACATTATAAATTATTTAGATTAAAAATATGGAATCCTTTTTTCTTAATTCGAGTAACAAAAATGGTAGAAATTAATTTAAATTTAATCCCTCATACCGGACGACAGAGCATGTTTTTAAAGTAAAACCACCAAAATTTTACTATTTTTTGTAGTCAATTTAAATATGAAATTAATTCAAATGACCTAAATTTTATTAATTGAAAATAATCTGATCTATTTAAACTTTTAAATAAATGATAAATATATTGTATCCTAATAAATAAATTAGATGAAAGGGAAATTCTAAATAAAATTTCAGTATTTTTCACTACTCATTAAAAAATGACACTTCAAGGACAAATACCACAAATTTACTCTAACATAATTTTTATGTTTTGATTTAAAATTATAAGTTTATTTTGGCATATATAATCAATATACGTTCAAAGAATTAGGCTTAAAATAGGTTCTCGGTTAAAATGACTTAAAAACACCTTAATAAATATTTAGTATTTTATGCATAAAATTGGTATTGTTTTTATCTTAATCTAATAAAATATATTAGATAAATATCAAACGTATTTCATTGAATATAATATATATATATATATATTTCATATTAATATCACTCACTAATATTAATTAATTTAATTTATTAGGGTAAAACTACTTTGTGGGCATAAAAAAATTAATATTTTCTTTTATATTCAATCGGTTTACAAATTCATTTATGATTCATTTTTAATCAATGAATTAATTTTATATTTTTTAATCCATATTTTACCATAATTTTGTTAACCATTTTCATAAATAAAAATATTTCAGAAATGTTATATAAAATAATATATCATTATCGTTATTCGATCTTGTGTATTACACAAGCTATCAAGAAAATTTGTTGATTTAGGTAGTGAAACCTATCGGTGTTCCAAGTAGTGAAAGACACAATTTATGTTGCATTTAATATATTATTAACATATCTTTGTGTATAACTCAATCCAATCATATAAAATAAACTAATTTCAGGGTTTAGTTGAATACAAAAAATAGAAAATATTAAATTAATTAGAAAAAAAATAATACAAAAAATCTTAGGGTGTTACATTCTGCCGCTGTTAAAATGAATTTAACACTCAAAATTTTTCTAGGTTATCAAATGTTTAATACTTCAATGTATCATTCATAGAAACCAACATCATAGAATTGAATATTAAAAAATCCCTTAAAAAGAGAGACTTGGAACTATAACGGTTACCCAATGTAACATATAACTAGGTTTACACATAGGTGAACATAGTTTGGGAGAAAATATTGGACATTGATGAAAATCCTACATATTTATAGGGATTGATTAGCAAGAAAATCAGGATACATGCGATCCTAATCCTTAGATATTTTTTAAAAATAAAATGGAAAAGGTACAATAAAATTCCGGAAGGCCTTTTACAAATACGTTTATAAACATCACCACATAAATCATCCTGAACAATGCTATCACAAAATTCAGGAGCAACAAAGGACCAACTTGAACCTACCACCATAATCGCCCGTTTAGAAAGAGTGTCTGTGACTTGATTCGCCTCACGATAAACATGAAGAACTTCAAAAAATATAGAGTCTAATAACCGAAGGCATTCCACCCACACTGAAAGAATCCACCATGGAACATTTCGGGACCGATCACGAAGAATTTGAACTGTAGTGGATGAGTCAGATTCAATACAAATGTCATGCCATCCAAAGAAAACAGTGTACCTAATAGCTTTAATAATTTCCCATAAATCCACCTCTAGAGAAAAAGCATTTCCAATGTAGTGAAAAAGTATTCCTTTGACAAATCCCCTATGGGTACGGAAGACACCTCCGCAATAAGCCGAACTGGGTGATCCAGATGTTGCACCATCAACGTTAACCATCAGCCAACGTGAAATAGGAGGGATCCATCTAACATGGTTCAGAATTAAAGGCTCCCTGGCCCTGCCCTTGATACCAAGAGAGTTGAGCAGGGTTAAGTCATAGACATCATTTTTCATTTCCCCGGTTTGAATACATGAAACATTACGCACTGCCAAATGAATAGCCAAGACACCACAATGAAAGGAGGAGAAATAGTTATTGTAAATGAGATCATTTATAGACTTCCAAATATAAGAAAATAGACTTGCCACCACTGCATATAGCAGTGAATGAATTTGATCACTACATTCTACATTGCACAGTGAGCTGAACAGATCATCAATTGAATTCGTTGAGAGGATGCAATGGAAATTTTCCTGTAACTAGTTCCAGATATTAGCAGCAAACATGCATGTAAGAAACATGTTCTCATCAGATTCAGCCTCATGTAGAAAGAAAAACCAAACCGAGGCTAAATTAATTCCAATCTGTTTTAAAGCAGATTGAAGAGGAAACTGTTTTCTCCATACCCTCTATATAAGCAATGTAGTAGCTGTATGAATGAAGGGCTTATGGAAAGCAATATCCCAAGGTGGGGGATGAAAAGAATGGCCACATAAGCTTCTATACCAGTCTCTTGTAGTGAAATTCCCATTCAAATTTGGCATCCAGATGATCAGATCAGAGTCATGAAAGAAGTATCTGTCAATTTCACAAATGACCTGACTAGGAATATTTCAAATAATAGAGGAATTACTTTGATAGTAAACAATATTAAAGTCCCTTAACAGAGTAGGGATGCAGATATAATCACAAATAGGACTTGATATACAGTGAGTGGTCCAGAAATTTAGAGTAGAATGTTTTGACACCATCCATTTAGAGGATAACATCAAGTCAGAATAATATTTATTTAGTGCAGGCCAAATGGATGAGAAAAGATAAGTTGAATACCGTTTATGGAGCTTGTCAGTAAATCTTCTTGGATGAAAATTCATAGAATTATCAGGAAAAGAAATTAAGTTCCATGTGATCTTATTTATCAATATTTCATTGAAGAGACGAATATCTTTAACACCCATTCCTCCCATCTGAAAAGGCTTAACGTAGTTATTCCAGGCTACTGTGATCAACTTCCTCTCATGCATAGAACCAGTACAGATTAAATTTCTGATTTTACCAGTACTCTCTTTAATCAAAGCCCTAGTCCAATGATAAATTGAAAATTGATAGACAAACATCGATGTTATCACATAATTAACTAAAGAGATTCTCCCTACTTGAGACAAGTTTTTCCCTTACCAATTGGTTAGTTGTCTCATTATTTTTAGAAAAATATTCTCCAGAACTCATCTCTTGATCCTACCCTAAAAGAGAGGAACCCCAAGATAGATATAAGGGATCACGCCTTTCTTGACCCCAAGCTGTCGAGCCACTCTAATCTGCTTCGAAACAGAGGTACCTTTACCAAACATGACATAGGATTTTCTCTAGTTAATTACCTGACCTAAAACCTCTTCATAGTGAGAAAGAATTCCTTTTAATGTATGAAATGATGCCTTTGTCCACTCTTCCAAAGAGGAGGATATCATCATCTTAAAACAGATGTGAGGGAGCAAAAAATCGCATTGTACTTTCATCCTCTAAAAACCAACCATACATTGAATGGTCAGTGAGACACCAGCTCAAATAATCTTCTGCGAAGGCAAACGGAAGTCCAGAAAGAGGATCACCCTGTTTGACACCTCTTGAACATTGAAAGAAACCCCCTGGGAGATCCATTAACAAGAATGGAGAGTCTGGTAATAGCAAGAATGGAATTAACAATGTCAATAAACTTTTGTGAAAACCCGTGAATTTGAAGGATATAGAAAAAGAATCTCCATCTAATAGTGTCAAAGGATTTTGAGATATCAAATTTCAAATACATATTGCCATCCTTAACCTTTCTTTTCATCACATTGGCACACTCTGACGTAGTGCATAAATAGTTTTGAATGTTCCTCCCAGGTATGAATCCAAACCGATTGCTTGATATAACACCCCTGGCCACACTACCCAAACAATGGGTTATAATCCTACTGATGAGTTTTCATAAAGAATTCCCAATAGAAACTGGTTTGAAATCTTTGATGTCAAGAGAATTTTCCTTTTTGGGTATAAGAGAAATGAAACTTGAGTTCATTCCAAATGGCATATAGGCATATCTGAAGAATCCATTCACGGCATTAGTCATCTCAACCTGAAGTATGTCCCAATAGAACATAAAGAATTTATTCATAAAACTATCAGAGCCTGCCACACTATCAATGTTTAAGGAGAATAAGGCATCATGAATCTCTTTAGCATTGGGGATTTCAACAAGAATTCTATTTTTCTCATTTTCAATGGAAGTGTCAAATAATTGGATGATCATACCAGAGATCTCTTCATCAGAGTCAGAGTAGAGTTGTTCAAAGTAATTAACTACCGCACTAGAAATCTCCATTTAAGATGAAAAGTGATTTTCTTAAATGGTGAGCACATGAAGAGATCTCTTAACACGTTTTTCCCTATTCATACAGGGAAATAGTTTTGAATTTATATCTCCATATTTCAACCACCTGATATCAAACTGATTTCGTTCTATATTCTCCTTCAGATCAATAAGCTTTTCCAGATTAGCAGTAACTTTTATTTCATTCTGGGTTGGAAACTCCTATGAGGAAGCCTCTTGAGGACAGTTTGAGAGATCCATTTCAGCCTCCTGAATATCAGTGTCAATGGAGGAAAAGTTCTCCTTACTCTATTTCTTCAGTCTTTCCTTTACAACTATCAAATTACTCCATAAATAGTGATAAGGGATACCCAAACATTCCACTTTTCATGCCTCCAAAACAATTTACCAACATCCTAGGATAGTTAGCCAAGAATTATTGAATTTAAAGGGGAGAGGTTTATCCCTATAGGTACATAAATGAACATCCACAAGAATAGGATTGTGTTCAGAGTTTAATCTAGGAAGAGTTCTCCTAGAGACATCGATTTCCTTGTTTCTTTCATCCAATTGTACAAAACACATGTCCAACTTACTATCTTGCCGACCATTTTTAGTGTATCGCATCCAAGTGAAATTGGTTCCAGAAATGGGGATCTAAATAAGGACACATTTTTTAATACAAATAGAAAGATCCTTGGCTGAGGAACGATAAAAATTCTAACCAGATTTCTCCTTAGTTCTTATAACCGTATTGAAATCTCCAATCATAATCCATCTATTCATCATGTTCCCAAATATATCCACTAGGTTTCTCCACAAATAACGTCTTCTAATGTAAAGGTTAAAAGCAAAAACAAAGGTAATAGAAAGGGGGAACTGTTGAAATAGAAATTGAGAGTAATCGATTGAAAATCTGATGCAACCAAGGTGAGTGAGACACTATCATGCTTAATCACCAATAGAGAATCATAATAATTAAAAGTTAAATTACAATCAATGAAGTAATATCCAAGGGAGGACCATTTGAATGATCCCCATTTGTCAAAATTCATCCGTGGCATAGCTAATCCAACTAATAAAGGCTTGTTTGTCACAAGAAAGTTCCAGAGGGTCCTAACCATGGGAGAGTTCCCAATGCCTTGGAAATTCCAAAATCAGATACTCATTTCATTGACCTGAGCCTAGTCTTAGGCGCGTCTTTTGTACTTGATACATTCCTTTCAGGGGAATCAGTTTTAATGTCAGGGGAGGCACCATCATCCCTATAATCCTCCTCAACTTTTAGTAATGAGAATCTATGGGGATATTCAATTGAGACAGTCATCAGAGTAGCGAGTAATATTCTGTTTTCCACCATAATAAAATTTACTTGAAAGGGCTCTCCGGATGTGAGAGATTCCATACCAGTCTTCAAGGGGTCTTCTATATTAATAATAGGGTCTGGAGTCTACAAAGAAGCCTCTGTATTAAACTAAGGTGTTGGGATATGCATGGTAACCTCTGTATTCATAATAGGATCTGGGGTGACTCCATGACCTACCAGGCTTTGCTGATTAGGGGTAGATTTCAGAGCAGGTGCAGGAGCTGCAATTAACTCTCCCTGCTCCTCAGTCCCATTTCTCACCATGATTACCTCCTCAGGGTTAACAAGGGCCATATTAGATGTATTACAATCCACTGTATCCTCCATGGACCTCGAGCTCTTAGCAGGATCCTTCACAATTTCAATAGGGGGGTCCATATGGGCAGGGGTTCTTTATTGGCCCTATTCCTCTTACAGTTCTCATCCACATGCCCATTACACAAATTACATACCAGTATTATAATTAAATATAATTTGTTGGTATTTTTTTATAAAAAATAATTATTCGGTTGTACTTTTATCTATTTTAAATTCATCCATTACTTTAAGGAATGTTTCTCCATGAATTAATTTTAATGTCTGAATCACTAAAATGCACATTTATCATGTCTTAAGGCCCATAAAATAATGAAAAGTATAACAATTTGTCACTAGATATCCTCAAAAATAGATATTTTTAATAAAATATTTTCTAAACATAAAAAGTAACACTACTATTTCATCATAAATATTGATTCATCAGAAATTATTATACAATAACCAGGACATCGCGTAGGCCAGTGGTAGGAATGAAACCCTTTTCTTCCTTTTGTCATGGGTTTTATACCTTCGGTGTTGCCGAACATGATTGGTCACCACCCAATATACATGATTTCATTTTCTAAAACCTCGCTAATATAATATCAAAAAATAAATATAATGGACCTCCTTAAAATAATTTTAATCACTAAATAACTTTTAATTAAGGGTTTTAACACAATATCAATACATAAATACTCCCTATGACGTATAACTTAAAATTTTCATGAATGGTTTACCTTGAAACCCATATGAAAGATGAAAATACAATGCAATAGAAATAAACTAAAAAATTAGCTTAACATTTATTATAAAAATATCAAAAAGCACCACTTTTCTATAAGATTCCACACATGTGAATTCCATCATCAAATATTCACTTGAAACATGGTAATAACCTGAATTACACTGAATCCTTTTGGAAAACATGAATTTTTCCTTATTCTAATGATTAAATGGTACATTCATTAAATCTAATAAGTTTTAAACATCATCTTGGGTGAAATAGACCACATTTTCAAAAATCAATTCTAGGGTAATTCATACCCTCCCACATACTTATTCATATCAAGAATATCTTTATCCAAACATAATTATCTCCAAATCAGGAATTACTTAAGGATTAACTTCTCCTAATCAAAAAATAATTTTTCTATATCTTCATCACCATTCAATGTGTCCTTTTCAATCCATAATTAAAACTTAAAATGAAAATAATTATATATTTCATGATTCAAGTTACATAATCTTTGAATTCAAAAAGAGAAGTACTCTATTTGACAAAATTAATTCTTAAACCATTAATAAGGATTCATAAACTATTTCCTTAATACTTCTTTCCTGTAATAATAAATATGAATCATTTTTATGATTCCTCTACAATAATCTATTCATGATTCTTATTCTTATTGTAAACAACAGTAGAAGAACATCAAATTCCCTTAACATATCTTTTTTAGTCTCTTTATCTTCAGAAGTATAACAAATACTCATTTACCCTTTTTTATTCTGTTTAGGATATTTATACTTGGGAAATAGATTTTTATAATGCCCATAATTTACACATCTAAAACATTCAATGTTAACCATGTTTCTTATAGTTCTCTTTATTTACTAAAACCAGAAATAAATGGGTGAGAAACACATATGAAATAATAAAACCACAGACTCATCAAAGATATTTACTTATACGATGCCTAAATCATGTCACATACATCCTTAATCTATGGCACCATAGGTTTATCAATGACCATTAATAGTGATCCTCAATTTAATATCTTTAGGATGGTTCGTAAATAGTTTTTTAATTCCCAAGTCATATCCCCCAGGAGTTTCAATATAGGTGTGTAAAAAGGATCATTGTCATATACTAAGTTATGCCTAATCAAGCCCGATGCACCTAGTTAGAGTTTTTACCTCAAGGTACACATGTTCCAGAGCCACATCCTCTTTTACTATCTAGACTATGATGTATATATTGGAAAGCACTCACTCTAACCTTACCAAAATTCCCACACATTTTCCTAAACGTTAACTTGTCCTTACACTTATCCTTTGAGACATCCCTAGACAATATATTTATAAATATACCTGGGATCTTACTAAAGTTTTATTATACTAGTTTCCAAAGGTTAACTAGTCCTTTTATTTGATACTAAGAATAATAACTATGTTTTAACGTATATAAAAATTACATTAATTATGAGTAATACATAAAATATTAAACTAACACAGTCAAAACCGTATTAGTCTAGTGTCTTTAGAAACATGGAATCATATACACTAGAACATAAACAAAATTCATTATATCCCACTCGGTTCTTCATGACTAGAAACTTTCTCACACACCTTGTACTTAATACGTATCTTCATTAACTAGGGAATAAAACATAAAAAACAGTGACCTGAGATGCTCAGTAAGGGTAAACAAGAGATACATGTAAGAACAAACATGATAATAGGGATATGAGAATATGATCATAATATTGTAAGATCATACATAGTATATCAAATATCATAAACATTAATAATGTCATAAATTTTATCATTTCATAATACATTAATAATAATTAAATAAATAACATAAGTGATAAAAGTGTGTCATAGAAATACAACATTGAATTTAGGATACATAAACATGTGTTATCATTTCTTATATGTCATGATGCATTGCTAGAACTTATCATGGCACTTCATGGGAGCCGCACCTACAAGGTGGGACACACCACCATCCCTAGTCATAGTCCATTCCTTATAATGGATTGGGTTTACCCATATTCCCATATCTGATCAAGATTACCCATCATTAAACATCATGGTGACTAAACGTTCTGGGTGGGACACACCACCATCCCGAGTCGTAGTCCTTTACTTGTAAGGGACCAGGTTTCCCCATATTCCCATAGGGGATCATGCCCATCGACTTAATTCACATCATTATCTCATGAGAGATAAATCTTTAACAAATTAATTAGTGGGAGATATAGGTCCCACCTATCTCATAATAAAATCATTCTTTCATATACCACAAGATAATAAAACTTTCATCATATCATGACCCATAGAACAAGATGGTTTTTATAAAAATATTATCATAATCCTATGAAATGAAATGGGTTTCATAGACACATAATTATATCTTAACCTATGGAAAAAATATATATTTTGTAATCATTTCATCAAATAATATTCAATGAAAACAAGTGGGTTTTACAGGCATAAAACTTCCTGAATAATAATGTGTATCATAAACATCATGAAATAAAAACACAAGCAATTCAAGGAAAGAATATGAATGGAACATTTGAATCATTTTCCATAAGGGCATGAATAACATCAATAGATGTTATATTATATCTAAAGAAATTTAAATATATTTTAAAAAAATTCCATGAGTAAAATTTTATTTCTTCATGGAAATGGTTCTTTAAAAAATAAAACTTTTTGAAAATCATTTTATTGAAAATTAACTTGAAATCTTATAAATACTGTTTTCAAACCATTTTGGAAAACTTTTTCATTGAAAGCATATAAATAGATCATTAAAATGTTTTAAAAGCCATTTTTATTTTAAAAAAATAAAATAAGCATTAAAGTGTTTTTATACCCATTTCTTAGAAACTACTTTGAGAATATATAAATAAATCTTGAAAACTTTTTAACTTGAAAACATCTGAAATAATCCTGAAAATGTTTTCAAATCCAATTTTCTTGAAATTTTTTTTAATAAAATTAATTACTAGAATATTAGAAAGACATTTTCATTAAAAATACTTTTTAAAATTATAAATTAAACTTTCATGGAATGATGGCTATAATAGTGGGTAAATTCGTACATGCCAAATAGTCTATTTTAACTGTAAAATGTTTAAAAAAGTGGATTTTCTAGAAAATTACAATAAGATTCCATTTAAAAAAAATTGTTTAAAAGGTAAAACATGTGTAAATGTTTCTATTAAATATTGTAGTATAATAGATGAATTTGTTTTGTAAGACCTTCAAAAAACATGCTTTTGAATGAAAATAGATTCCCCATCGAAGAGTGTGGTAAAGTTTAACTTTCAAAAAAACATTTTATTAGTTATCTTAAATACCAATGAGTGGTAAAATGGTAATAAGACATGAATATACCTTTAATAAAATAGTTAAATAAATATAATGAATTTTCCTATGATATTGATTATAATATTTCAGCAATAGAAGTATAATCATAAACAATCATGATAAATGATTGGATTGTTTCCATAAACTCTCACCACATGATAACTTGAGATCATACTATAAATCTATGAAAATGAAATGATATTATAATTTAGATATCATGAAAATAATGAGATTCATCATATAAAATTTCAAATACACCTCAAAAAAATAATTTGGGTTCATTCCAAAACATATTTCTCAATGAAGGAAAATTGAGAGAAAATGATCTTATCGATTTAGTAACTTTTGAAACTGAAATCAAATGAGAGAAATATCAAAAAAAAATTGATATGTAAATACCCATAAATTTAAGTATAATAGGAATATAATAAATTCATAGGAATTATTTAAACCACACAAAATAAGTTAGTGGTGAATAAGGAAAGTATCTCAAGGAAATAAAATGTGAGATGAAATCTCATTACCTTCTGTCTTGAATATCATCATACTCATTCAAAAATCATGTATAATAAATATAAGTTTATTATAAATATATTATATAACCATATTTTTATATATAATAGTATATATGGTTTTATTATGACATTATATTTCTCATTTATTAGCAGTTATATGTTAAGGTTTCACTTCGGATAATATTCACCTTGTTTTTAGAATGTGTCTTAATTTGTTGTATCATTGGCCCTTATACTTATATCATGAATTCCAAAATTTAAACCAAGGTATAAATATTATTTATATTAATTATATTTGTATTATAATATTCTATATAATATATAATTAAAAAAATTGAATACGCTGTTCATGGAGACGATAGGTCGTACGTACATAGGAAAGTTGTTTCCATTTTATTATCAAATGGAAAGAAAGAAAGAAAATAGATTATATGTATATAAGTATATAATAAAATTATAATATATTTATTATGTTATATATTTTATATAATTTTACTACACACATCCTTGATACATTACATTTAGTGTGTGAACAAATCACATCCCTTTCAGGAGGCGGTACTCCACACTTCCTCCAAAGAAATTGTCGTATTTACATAATATAGAAAGAATATAATTATGTTATAAATAAATAATGAATAGGAATAAATACATTATAAATATCATATATAAAAAATATAAATATATTTTTCATTATAATTTAAACCATGATATGCAGTAGAAAAAAATGAATGATCATTGTTTTGTGAGGCGATAGTTCATAGTACACCTAAATAGTATGTCTGCTATGCATTAGATGGAATTGTGTGTGAGGGTAGCTTCAACCCTTAGCATAAAAACATTATAATATATTTTTTTACTTTTATTATTATAAATACATGAACTAAAAATAGTTGGGGGGACTGGATAATGTAAAATAAAATACAGGATCTTGGGGAGGGATGTTAAATCTTCTTTGGGAAACTCCTTTTCATTTTCACCAAAGAGATTCCTTGGATATTTTTACTCCCAGATATATTCTTGAAGGATTACGTGAAATATTCAGGTATTTTTATTGTTAATATATTAGATAAACCTAATATGTATTATATGTGTGTAGAATAAAGAGAGCGTGTGTCCTTTTATAGGGATGGTAAGGGACACGCATGGAATTTTTTAAAACAAGTTTGGTGTACCCACTTATTTACATAAATAAAGCCATTAAAACACAAATAATAAGTAATTGAATTTTTATTGATTAAATATGGTCTTAAAATGCGTTTTTTTAATTTTATAGATCATTTAGGCCCTTATGATAAAGGTTTATTCCATTTTTAAGATTAATTACACCTTAATCGATGTAACAAATTTTAATTACTTTCAATTTTTTTCAAAAACAAAATATACCTTATCTGAATATATAAATTATTATAATTCCAAATATTTAATCAATATTTCCAAATCCCAATCATATATTTCGCATAAACTAAATTAATTTAATCTCGTGGACGGGATGACAAAGATGATTTTTAAAGTAAAAACCTCTAAACAATTTCTCTATTTTTATAGTCAATTTCAAATTGAAATTAAGTCAAATTAGATAAATTGGATTAATTGATAAAAATATGATCTAATTAAACTTTATAATAAAATTAAAATATAATTTATCCTTCTAAATAAATGAGATTAAATTGCAGTTTGGAATTGAATTTCAGTATTTTTCACTATTCATGAAAAAATGAAACTTCGAAAAAAAAAACAAAAAATTTACCCTAACCTAATTTTCATGTTTCACTTTCAAATATTATGTTTTCCTAACATATATAATCCTTAAAAGTTTAAATAAGTATTTAAAATAGTTTCTCCATTAAAATGTTGCAAAAATGCTTTATTAAAAATTTAGTATTTTATGCATAAAGTTGTGTTTGTTTTTATCTTAAGCATATAAAATCTGTTGGATAAAAAAATATTTTCCTAAATATAATATATATATATATATATATCAGGTTATTTTCACTCACTAATTTTAATTATTTTAATTTATTAGTGTAAAATAGTTGTGTGGGCATAAAATTAATAATAGTTTCCTTTATATTCAACCAGTTTTCATATTAATTTATAATTCATTTGTAACCAATGTATTCAGCTTATATTTGTGTAAACCATTGATTTTAATAAGTTAGTTAACCATTTTAATGTGGAAAAAATTCTTTATTAAAAATTTAATATTTTATGCATAAAGTTGTGTTTGTTTTTATCTTAAACCTATAAAATCTTTTGAATAAAAAAATATTTTCTTAAATATAATATATATATATATATATAATGTTTTTTTTCACTCACTAGTTCTAATTAATTTAATTTATTAGTGTAAAATAGTTGTGTGGGCATAAAAATAATAATAGTTTCCTTTATATTCAACCAGTTTTCATATTAATTTATAATTCATTTGTAACCAATGTATTCAGATTATATTTGTGTAATCTATTGATTTTCATAAGTTAGTTAACCATTTTAATAACTTTAAATTTAAAAAGATTGGGTTATGTTAAATAATATTTCAATCATATATCATTATTGTTATATTAAAATTTATTTTCAATTTAGTGAATTATTAAATTTTTTTTATGAAAAAATAAATCAATAAAATAAAATAAACTATTTCTAGTGTCATGTGAAATGAAAAATATCAAAAAGATTAAATTAATTAGAAAACATAATTCACAAAATCATAGGGTGATACAAAAAGGGGATTCAAGTTTCTACACCCATCCATTATTTATTAGGAATTTAAATTTATATAACCCACACTTCATAATATTTGAGTTGAAATTGATGAAATACATCCGTATTTTTGTATGATTTATTTGAAATTCTTATGCATGTACATGATATGAAAATAAAGGGAGGCCCATAATTATATTTCAATCCAATGAATGGGGTAATTAATTGATCTCATGAGATTCAATTTGTAGTTCATGAGAGGAATTCTTAAGCAATCTAGTTTTTGTTATCTTAGTGATTATCCTTGACTTGGTTTTATGATATCACATTTTATGTTACTAAAAAATTCCTAGGTAGGCCTTATGTTATCATGTTATATCATCATTCGTTGTTCAATATTATCGATCGAACCCCACTTATATAACATTGATAAACCTCTTGTATCTCTTTTATTATTTACCTTATGATATTCATTGTTTATTCCCTTATAGTGATTTATATATCACCCCTTTTTTATTTTTATCCCCAGGTTATCCCATTTAGTTTTAATTGAATGAGGGAATTTTAGGTGAATGTTAAGGAAGTTTTAAATTATGTAATTGTAATTCAATTTAATGTATCTATTTTATATACATAATTTTCCAAAGACACTAGGGAATATTATCTTCTAGGTTATACTATGTGTGATTTTACATAATAAATCATGAAATAAATTGTATAAACAATATCAGTATTCATAGTTTGTATCAAAGAAAATTTTAGTTATTTTGGGGGATTATGATTAGAAACATATAGTGAAATACATATAGATGATACTAAACATAGGAAAAAATCCTGAAATTTTGGTAAAGTATAGAGTAAGTGGTTTCCAAGAACACACATCCTTATATAGATACTATAAGTTGATGTTCCACTAGCATAGAGGTACCTATAGGTAATAAACCTAAACAAGGGTGCACTAAGAAGGACTTGATCATCACCTTCTGAAAAAAAAATCGGCCTTACTGAACATCTGGTTTGACACTCTATGGGGATATTCTTTGTTAAATTTCCAAGATCAATACAATCCACTATTAAGGGTACAAAAATTACATTAATACATTATTCAAAGAAATAGATCATGGATAAATTATTTTTGAGTCTATAAATTCATAGGTTATGGAAGATATTTCATTTATGAGTTATATATTAAAAATTCATATTTATAATTTTTATATTTACTTATTTGAAAATTCTCAAAATTAAGTCAATTTTGGATGAAATAAATTATTAAAACTTGAATTAAGTAATGAAATGTTGTTTTATCTTCCAGAGATCTATGTATTATTTTATATCATTAAATTTTAGTAAAACTATTCAAAATTATCCTCAAAAAATAGATTTCTAGTAATCATTGAAGATGAAAAATAGGTCAATAATTTCATGCCAATAATATAACTCATCTAAGATCCAAATTTTTCGGCTGAATATATGTTAAAACATTGTGGTAATCCACTTAGTATAATTTGATTTCATTATGGGCATAGATTATATTTACTTTTATAGTGCTAACATAAATTATGGAGAGAAGTAAATCACCCTCGGTGATGCAAATCATCCTTCAATTCAAAAGAAGTTCTAGGAGGGGGAGGATTGTACTTTGTTATTATCATCTCAAGCATTGATATTATTTCCTTGTGGATAAGTGTATCTATGAAAAATTACAGATAGTATTTAAAATATTTTTCATGATGACATTCCGATTAGAAGGGGATTTTTTTATGTGTTTGCCAATGAAATTCTTGGCCATCGTCCAATAATAAATTCTGAGTTCCTAATCATATTTTTACCTACATAATTTCAAATAAAAAATAATCCATGTATAATGGTCTTTGTTTAACTTGAGGAGTCATAAAGACAATAACATGATAATCTGGTTAAAGGTTTTGTATGACAAATTGTTCCACCATGGGGTCCACCAGTCCTATCCATAAAAAATAGAGATGGTTTAATGTGCCTATACATTTATTATCATGAGTTCCACAAGATCATGAAAAATAATAAATATCATCTTCCATTTTTTGATGATGTTTTCAATCATCTATTTGGACCAAAATACTTCTATAAGGTTGATATTATGTCATGAAATTATCAATTAAAAAAATAATTATGTCCCCAAGACTACATTTTTTACAATTATAGGAACTATGAATTCATATTAAGTCCATTTTTACTCATTAATACTCATGAAAATATAATTTACTTAATTAATAAATTATTTAGTGATTACCTCAAAAAAAAAATTGTGTTCATAGGTGATATTCTTGTCATCTCCAAAATAATGGAAGAACATGAGGATCATATCAATTATATGCATTAGACCTTGAAAAATGAAAACTTATTTTCAAAGAATAATAAATGTGGGATTTGGATGGATAAATTAACCTTCCTATGGAATTTTATCACCATCAAAGGGATATCTATAAAACCCTCAAAAACTATGGAAATTTAATGATGGATAAGAACAACATCTATATAGAAATCTATAATACCCTTGAATTAGTTGGGTACTATTGTCAAATTTTTGGAAAGTTATTATAATTTTCAATCTATCAAAAAAAACTTACTCAAAAGGGATTAAAGTTTCCCTAAACTTATGGATTTGAATAGAGATTTAAAACGTTGAATGAGTGGCTAATCACAGAATTTTTACTCACATTACCCGCCAACGGGGAAGGGTTAATGATCTAAAATTATTCATATAAAATTTTATGGGTTGTATAATCATTAAAAATGATAAAGTGATATCCCAAGACACCCCCTAATTAAATATCTATTAGAATAACTACCTAATGCGTGATCCGTAATTGGTAGAAATGTTCTTTTTATTTAATATTTTGTGTCATTATATTTTTGATGAAAATTGTGACATATATACATATCATAAATTCTTCAAGGATATATATTTAAACAAAAAGAGATTAATATATTCCATATATGTTTTAGATATTATCAATGATTATGATTGTTCAATCGATTTCCAAAATGGTAAAGAAAATTTAGAGGAAGATTCTTTGAGTAGAAAGGATCCTAAAACTCTATCCATGACATAGATTCCAAGGGATCCAATATTATTTTTCATGAAAAGTGTGGATTTGGGAATCATACAAGAATATTCATCCTAACTTGATCACATAACTTAACAATCATCCATTATTGAGAGGATCAACTAGGCATAGAATGAGGATGATATACAACAGAAGAGGGTAGTGAATATTCAGAATTTCAATTCTGTTGATGAAGAAATTATAAGGTTTTGAAAATGGATATGTGTCTCATCCAAACAATAACTGAAGATGAAACCTGTATATGATATTTATATCTCACACTTCTCAATTCATTTAAGACAAACTAAAATTTATAGTAATTTGAAGAAAAATTTCTAATGGGATAACATAAAGGGGGAGATTATGGAGTATGTATCTAGATTATTGGTATGCCAATAATTCCACCAAGAAAAAAATCCATGGAGTATGATGAAACTATTTCCCATACCAGTATAAAAATAAGAAATTATTACCATGTATTTAACAATAGGACTCCCCATTACCCCAAGAGTAATTAAAATCATTTTGGAGGTAGTGTATCTCCATACCAAATTAGCACACTTATTTAAAATCATGAAGGTTTTCCCACTTAACCAAATCTCTAAGATATACATTAAAAAAATCAAAACTATATGGAACTATATTTTATATGAATGATATATTAGGTTTACCTTATGTATTTTGGAGCAGCCTTTAGTATGAATTGGTTACAAATTAAAGATTCTTGACTACTTGTCACCCCTATATGGATATTCATTCTTAAAGAAACATTCAAACTTTATAGGATATACTGATATCATTTTAAATGTACTTCCATGGATATTTGGACCAACACATTCCCCTAGGGTAGTTCTTATATAACAAAAGTTTCGATTATAAAATTGAAATGTAACTATGATAGGAACTCTATATAAAGAGGTTTTGGACTTTGATATGCTAAGATAAAGTTGGAGAGGGGATGGTAATTCGAACAGATCTTATTCATGCCATGAAATAGAAGGTTCAAACCATTAATAGTTATTTTTAATATGTATAAAGATGGTCAAAAATATATATAATCAATCTTCAATGATGTGATGACCCGAATTAAGCCATTTCTTTGGCCGCAACTACCCTAAGCCCCCTCTATAGGCTAGGGGTTATGGACTAGCACTTAATGAATAACTATCATCAGGAGGCCTTTTAATAAGAACCTATTCACACACACACAACCATACCGATTAAGAAATGTAGAGGAAGAAAAATTAAAAGAAGAAGAGAAGATATGGGAGTAACCAGCCTGAAAACCCTCTAGACAGTACAAGAGTAAAATATTGTAAACTAAAATTTAAAGGTTAAGAATAGAGACCCAAATATAAATAGTTCCCGACATTAAAAAATTTGAATGTAAAATTCTGAGATAGTCTAGCTCCTAATCTCCATGTTTTGACAACCATATGCAGTCTGAAGTACTAGGTATCCTTGAGCTCCATTAAACTCATTGTCAACTGATCCATCATATACATAATACAAGACATGTGTGAGAAAATCCCATGTAGTGGTAAGTGTATACATACAAAATAGAAATCTTTGAAATCTAAAGGGGAGGAGTAAGAGATACAATAAGAATAAAAAGGCTATAGATAGTAAAAAGGTACATTAAATAGTGAAAGATAAGACATCATACCAAACCACTAGAGGGAGTAAGTAACATAATCCAAGAACAGGGGGCTCAACATGGTGAGAAGATGAAATACACATCGAGTATTATCCACCCATAGTAGAAGAGTAAACTCATATGATAATGAAAATCTCGACATAGAAAGCATGGCCATACCCAATGCATCTTTGAATATTAAATAAAGAGAGTAATCAAATCAAAGGTATGGAAACATAAGTATATATATATGTTCTTAGTCAAAAGAATCACAAATGAGAGTGTAATGTGATCTCCAAATCATAACTAATCCCAAGAAGAAGAGTTTACAACAATTATAAAAGTACATCAATGATGCCCATCATCACACATGTCAACTCAAAAGTAACCATGCAAGTCAAGCCATGCCTCATCAGTGTTGTATAGTCAAGGGGCCAAAAACTATAAGTAGATAACCCACTACCTAGTTTTTGAAGGTTTTTCGACCATGTGACTATTTTTAGAGAACTATCACCCAAGTTTAAAGGGGGATTTACTCTGCCATCGTGAGGACAAGCACCCTATTTGATATTGGGGATTCTAATTAGAATGTATTGGAACCATGCCCAAGATGATGGGGTTTTACATTCTATAGTTATAGTACCCACACCTTGGTTTGACAGGCGGTTCCTCTCTTGTAATTTATTATGCATCCCTATCTAATAGGTGGTTACACTCGAAAAATAGATGATAAGGACTCTCACCCATGTTGATGGGGGGTTTTCACTATAGGATTGAGGAATCATTCCCCGGTGTGATAGGGGGTTCTACTACATTAATGCATGAAAGGATCCATATCTAATAGGGGGCCCCACTTAGAAATTATCTTTTGAATACTTGCATCTAGGATGATGGGGGGATCCACTCTAATGTCTTTGATGATCTTCTTCTTGATCACTACCATCGTCCAACATCACCTCAAATAAGAATTGTGCATGAAATATTTGATAGTGTATTTGAAAATCCACAATAGAGGGCACCATCACATTCTACATGGAAAACACTCAGGATATGCTAGACACATGCCAAAATTCAAGTCAAAATGAAGGAGAAATAGAACATTGAATTTTTCTAAAATGGAACCAATTAGAACAGGACGTGTGAGGGGAACCACACAACATTTGTTCCCGATCCTAATCATGTTCGTTTTCCAATCCTTTACACAACTAACAAAAAATGTATAAGTATACGGTGTGTAGGTGGACTAGATAGTGTGTCCTATTTTTCTGGGAAAATTCCATGTCCTTATAGTCATGTCTATGTACTTCAGTACACGACCATGTAGTATAACTCATGTCTACGTACTTTGGTACATGACCATGTTCCTAGTTGTGTATTCCCACATGAGGTTCTGTCATTTTCTTTAATCACATAGATTATCCATCTAGTGATGAGGTGCATAGTGTGTAGGAGGGATACAAATTGTGCCATCATTATAGATTTACAAAAACCCAATTCACCATAACCAAGGGGATACTCATTGTGTATTAATCACAGTAGATGGAATATTGCCATGTTTTTTTTATAAATTATCAATTTATATTACCTCACTTTTATTAAAGCCATTCCAGCAAATATCACACCTCATTTTCACCTAAAATCAGTGAATTTAGTCGTGGTTCAATTTTTTTGTCCACATTTATCGGAAATCATATTTTTTAATTCCTCGGTAGTTTCATCACTCAAGTTATATTCACCAAAACATCCATCAAAAATATTACATCCATTGATCATCTAAATCGTCATCTACAACCTGAAACTTCCCTAGATATTCTACAAATTCATTGATCTGTCCCACTATTGTGAAATCATCATGATTCTGGTGGATTGATTCGGCTTGATACTGCCTGATAATGTTGAATTGTGACTGTGGGGTACAACTGATGAATAAGAAAAATAATTTGTGAGTAGAAGCACAATAGAACCTGTTTACATGATCATTTCCATGTTTTCTTGGCCAGAGATCAAGAATGGAGAATCTAGGGTTAGAAACCAAATAAATATTCAAATTATTCTGGTACGTAAGAATTTGTCAAGGCTGCAATTGGTGTAGATCAATAGAAGAGATCGATCTACTCAGCCAATTAAATAATAAATATATTATACCAAAAACTAATGAGTCCTACCAATAGATTATATCATTATTCATCAAAGAATGCACTCACCAAGAATTGAAGGATGTTGTTGCAATCACTATGCTTGGATCTACTCTAATTGGGTAACTCATTATCGTCTGATGTGATTCTCAAATAGAAGGAGGAAAGAAAAGATCTCAGAAGATCTACGGAATATGAGGCTATCCCTGGTAATTTATACATTGAATTATTATTATAGGTTTTCTGTTTAGGTTAAAAATTAATTACTTAACTAATTAATTAATTAATATATTAAATGTAGTGTCGAATAAGAAGATATCCAAATGCCTTGTGATGCCCTATTTTAGATCAAAAAAATGTTATAATCACATTCTAGACTAAAAAATAGTGTCTCATTTTTTGTTCAATGTTCTATTTAATATTTTTTCTCTTTTAATTTAAGAACATCATGCATACAATATAAAATAAATTGAATATTTCAATAAAATTAATTTTAGACACATTAGGCCTCAAAATCTCACTTTACCTCAGTGAAAAAATTTGGAAATATACAGAGAAGTGTTTCAAAGTCTTACAAGGAAAAACATTTCTCTATATAAATTCCTCCTTTAATATTGTCAACTCCCAAAATTAAAACTAAACAACAACTTAGGATATGGATCCTGCATCTGGAACTCCCAGTCCTAAGAGTTCTTATGCACATTCACATGCTATCACAACATGTGAACCAAGGGGTGGTCCATCCATTTGGGGTCCTCTTATGTCGATCCTTAATTTCCAGTGGGTGATCCATAAATGTGGTTCCGTCCTCAATATTTATCTCACCCAATCAATGACATTCATGGTGTCATGCATGTATCTCCTCAACTGGGACACATGAAAGAGGTTGTGCACCTGCTCCAGTTAGGGGGATAGGGAGAGGTAGTAAGAAACCTGACCAACAATCTATATGATCTATAATGACCCAATAAACCTTGTAGATAACTTGTCTACCTAGATGAACTTTTGAAATCCTTCTCATGGGGAGAATCTCAAGAAAATTTAGTCTCTCTTTTCAATCTTCAAGAGCCTACAATGGTGATCTATGTGATATTTATGCCTTCTCTAGTCTCTTCTCATCCAGTAATGGATGACATGGTCATTCTCCATCATCACATGTACCAACTCCACACCCATAAGATACCTCTCACTAATCGTTATTCAGCCTAATGTTGACCTTTAATGTCTTCCATATAGGTAATCAAAAGGTTTTATATCAATGGTAGAGTGGTATCCACTATTGAATGAAAACTCTACCAAGGTATAGTGGTCCAATCAACTCTAAATGATGTTTACATGCAAGACTCAGCATATCCTCCAAAAAGTGAATAGTTTTCTTGGTCTTCCCATTCGTCTAGGGGTGAAAATCTAGACTCATCCCCATTTTGGTCATGAATTCCTCTAGAAATACTCCTTATAATAATTTAACAAACCATGTGCCATAGTTAGATATAGTTGTCATCTTCATCCCATGAAATAGAATGAACTCTTATAGTTTCAACTACCCTATACTCTCCACCAAACATGGATCCATGATTGAAAATAAGTGTGCCAACTTCATGAGTTAGTAAATTATCTCCCAGATATAATCACGGTAATTATTCATTCATGTAATACAAGTCACAAATTCAATGGATATGTTATCCCACTTGTACTATGTGATCTCCAGTGGCTACAACAAGCCTTTTGGTACTTGGTGCTTAGCCTTCACCAGCTAAATAGTGAGGCACTCGGTATAAAATGATGATATGATCCCCTCTTTATAATATCCATAGAGGGAATATCATATTCAAATCTAGTTACATAATACCTCATAGTCTATGTCTCCAAGCTGTGACTCTCTCATATGACCAAGAAGTGGATGATCCAAAATCATTGACTAAAGAAAAGTTGTACCCTCCTACTCCACCAAGGTAAACAACAGTGAGTCCAACAACTCTATAGCCCATAAAACCAAGTGATCATGTGACATTATGCTATGGTAATCTTCTAATATGTTTCTCTTCTCCATATTATAGACTATCTCGAAGTCATAGTCTTGAAGGAACTCCAACTAGTGTAGTTATCTCAGGTTCAAGTCTCTCTACATGGACACATACCTAAAATTCTAATGGTCTGAGAAAACCAAAAATTGCTCCCCTAGAAGATAGTGCCTCCACATCCTCAGGGTGAATACTACAAATATCATCTCTTGTTCATGAGTTAAATATTTTTTTTCTCATGTGGCCTTAATTTCGTTAGCCTGTATGTGATGACTTCCTGCTGCTAGATCAACATGAAATTGATCCAATCTCAGGAAGTATCGTAATACATTATGCACTCCACACCCTCCTATAGTAGTCTTAACAAAAGAGAACACTTAGGCCTCGGCCTCAACTCTTCAAAGGATCCATGTAACTTCTCATTATAGCTAAATGAATTCCCTTTCCAAATCAAGTCGTTCGAGGTTGATGAATTTAAACAGAAGTATATCACAATCTTTCTATAGTACCCCGCCAAACCAAGAAAGATCCAAAACTTTGAAAACCTCTTGGATTGTGACCAATAAAGAAAAAAAATTATTCTTTTGGTTCCATGGATATACCATGCTCAGAAATGACATTACCCAAGAGGTGAACATCATGTGTCCAGAAATGGTACTATGATAGCTTTCTATAAATCCATCTCTCTCAATGAAATTATAGAACCATCCTCAAATGCTCTAAATTATGCTCATATTATACACAGAAGATGAGTATTTAATTGAGTTAGATGACCAAAAATAGGTCCAAGTAAATCTGGAAGACCTGGTTCAACAAATAGTTAAACAAAGAGAGGGTATTCATCACACAAAAAGTCATCCCTAGGAACTCATAGTGTCCGAAGTGACATTGAAATTCCAAATTTGGAATATCATTCTTGAAAAAAAAAAGTGTGAGATCCAAACCTAAGATAGAACTTTGAGAACCTTCTCATTACATGCAACTAGTCAAAGGGTTCATCAATCCTTAGAAAGGGGTAGTTGTTATTTGTTGTACCCTGGTTCAAGTGATTCTAATCAATGAAAAGCTAAAATATCCAATCCAACATTTTGAAGAACAACACATGAGCTACCCAGGGGGACAAATTGGGTTTAATGAAACCCTTCTCCTAATGGTCCCATGATTTTAACTGTAGCTCTAGTTTCTCGGTAAGAGCCATATGATATGCTTTAGAAGATATCAGATTGGTCCTGTCTTGATAGTCAATAAAAATTCCTTCTCCCTCCACAAAGGTAGTCCCAAAATGCTCTAAGTGAAGAAGTCTATATAATCCTCCAAAAATGAAGGGATCCAGATTCCTAATGTGTAATTCCCCGACCCTTGTTACCCAGAGTAAGTGCATTATTATATATCTTTGGCTTGATTACAAGAGATCAAATCCTGAAAGACTGGTCAGTTTAGTAGCCTTAGAAGTACTAAATACATACATAATTTTGATATTAATTTATGAAATGAAAACCAAAATCATTGTGTCTCCTTTGAACACATTCATATCCCTTAGATTATCTCTACACGACAGTCATTATATACTTATTCTCATCTTGGGAAAAATAAAACACAGAAAGGGTGAGATCAGATGCTCATTAAGGATAATAATATAATAGAAACTATCATAAATAAGAATAAACATTTAAGGAAATGTATAAGTGTAACGACCTGGACCCGGCCAGCCACCCAAACAGTGTCGAACGGGTCGGGTGTTACTACCTTAGGCGCACCTCCTCTAAACGCCAAAGGATGCCGACTAGTAGCGAGGGTCTGAATAGGTATAGTGGGGAGGCTATACCCTCTCGGAGGAATTAAAGGTGCTGGTCCAAGTAATAAACTACAATATGCAGCAGAAATAAATGACTCAGTAGACTCGAACCAGACCCGCAGAGCGGAAGCACATTCAATAACACTAAACAGCAGAAGGAATATAGAAAGAACATCAGTGGAGAGTAAACAAAAAATCATGCCAGGAATCAACTGCAATAACTGCTAAAACAACCAGGCATTTATCCATGAAAGTCATACAAATCAATACATAAATAATGGCACCAATGGCTAACCAGTGGTAGCTAAAATATAAAGTAAACATGCTAATTCAAGAAAAAGAATACTGAACAAGTAACTCCAGTACGGGATGACCTCAGTGTCCATTCTAGTCTCCAAGTCAAAAGCACTAAAGTCCAGCTCCTGAGGCTGACCCTCTAGCTACACGCAATTTCATAAAGTCTACACGCGTCCTGAAGGTCCCCTGTAGGGTGTGAGACAAGTTTCATTAGGATACCACCTAGAGGTGTGTACCTAATATAAGTTTTTTAGGAAGACATGCTTATACAAGAAAAACAGTAAATAGTGCAATTCCCAAAAGTAAACAAAGACTTCACTGGTGCTCAGCAGCCACCCGGAAGTGTCACCTGCTTCGACCAACACCAGAAATTCTGATCTGCAGCCCAGCACCTCGTGCCACCTGACATCATGTGTCTCAAGTACCAACGTCCCGATGGAACGCCCAACCATCATAACCTAGCTCGAAAGCTCAACCTGCCCCGGGCACAACATCCAGAGGAACAGCAATACCTGTCCTCAAAAGATAACTTGGAGGGACAGCGATGTCTGCCCTCAAATCACGGTGAGCCTCTGCCCCCAACCTGACCACCTCAAAGTTGTCTCCCGAAGGCTTCTCACCATCCACGTGGCCTCCCATGGCAAGCACCCCCAAACCAAATATACCTAACCTATTCTATCGGGGGCCTCTACCCAGTGAGTGGCCGTACACCCTCATCTCGGAGTCTATCTGTGTGCACACTAGTCAAAAGTTTAAACAGGGCCAGGTTTTGACCCGTTTCTAAAAACTCGAGTTCTTACAAACTCCCCACCTTAACGTAGCTCTCCACCGAGCTACCAAACGAAACCAGGAGATGGCACCGAACACGCCCATCCCTGTTAAACAACCCAGACTACCCCGGTCTCAAGGTTCTGGATAAATTACTAAAAAGGGCTCCCCGCCTTAGGAACCGCCTACTCAGTCTCAACCCGAACAAAGCTCAAAGAAAACAAATAAACAAACAAGGCCCAACGACCTATTCCCCGGACCCATGGTCCTCCCGTGACGCATCGTCGCCCCTGCACCTCCTCAGTGCTCACGTGTTGCTTCTGACACCCAACGTAACTCTCACTGCATTGGTGTTCGCCTCCCTGAGGTCCTGCATCTAATAGATGCTCAATTCAAATCTGGTGCCATGCACCTCATTTAACCCACATCAACGATGCCCTGATGCCCACGACACCTCAAATAACCAGCATCCTTGATGCTCCTGATTCCACGCATCTCAAATATATAAATAAAACAGAAAATGCATCTGATATGATGTCAATCCCACTAACTAGAATCTAGTCAGTCCACAAGTATCCTATGTATCCTATTCACTCAACCAGACATGCCTCAAGAGGCCATGCCAAAAGAAAGTAAAGAAACTCACGACCACACCCACGGTGTACCTGCCACCGGCGTCGGCTCTCCAGCCTGCTCAATCCCTGGCAGCTCCACAGCATGCACCTGGCCTGAATCCCGACTGCCTGATGCCTGACCTCCCTGCGGTGTTGCTCCAGTCACCGGCCACTGGCCCCTAGCTTAATCTCGTTATCCCGGTCATGTCCTCCGCGTGAAGCTAAACCTCGACTACCCTCTCCTTGTAACGAACCTGAACCAGCTCCTGACGCCACAGTCTGTCCTGGTACTTTTCTGCCGACTGTCTGAGAAGGCTGCCGGCAAAACCTCTCCAGATGCCCGACCCGTCCACATTCCCGGCACTCCTTCGGGGGCCTATCGCACTGAGCCCGAACATGTCCCGGCTGTCCGCATTGAAAGCAAACCACCGCTGGACTACCATGAGGTGGTCTAGCTGAGTCCTTGGCCTACCCGCCCTGCTGGAACTAATCTCTCCCTCGCTTCCTGCTGTCCGAACCATCACATGGGGTTATCAGACAACCAAAACGAGATTTCTCTCTCTCATTTCCCTCGGCTATGAGAGCCTAATTCACCACCTCGGAGAAAGAACCCAGCCTGAAGATGTTCACCTGGACCTGAATGGCATGTCGTAAGCTATCCTCGAAGCACCTCACCCAAGCTACATCATCACTCACCATACAAGGTGTAAAGCGAGAAAACTTTGAGAAAGTAGCTACATAGTCCTTGACAGAAATATCTCCCTGCTGAAGACTCAATAACTCCCGAGCTCTCTCTTCCCTCAGCGTTTCCGGATAAAAGTGCTCGAAAAACCTATCCTCGAAGTCCTTCCACACCAGTCCCTCGTGCCTATGAGCCTCTACCTACACATCCCACCAACGTTTCGCCGGTCCTCTCAGTATGTACATCGCCAGTTTGACCCTCCGCCCTGGAGGCATCTCGAGCTGCTCAAAGATCATGTGCAAACTCTCTATCCAGTTCTATGCCTCATGTGGACCACCCTCACCCTAAAAAAGCGGTGGGTGCTACGACTGGAACTCCCGTGTTAGATACTCCATAGAAGGCTATGTACCCTGCACACCTCTGTCAATCCCCTGCAAGACGCGTACTAGGCTAGCTCGGAGCTGCTCGTCAAGCCACGGTCCGAATGCTGCCAAACCCGGCTGCTGCCCTGCCTACACTGGATCTTGAACCTGATCCTGTCCATGAGCCTGTACCTACGGCTCATGCTCTGCCTGCACCAGATTCTGAACCTAATCTTGCGGTACCATATCCTCTCATGCTTGTTTCTCTATCGTGTCGTGAAGAAGTAACCCACTAAATACCATAAATGGTCAGAAAGCCCACATAAATCTATATAACAATAAATTCTACGCAGATAAGGAAAGTAGTAAAAGGCAGTGCATAACAACTACCCTTACTCCCCCTAACCGCAACCCATGCCCCACGGCATCCCGACCTCATGGCCTCCTTACATTCCCTCAACAAAGCCAATTATCATTAGTACCTCAGGCCATTCCCGTTCTGACAACTCACGTTGCCTCAAACCGACGACCGGGCCACCCAATCCTGACAGTTACACTGCCTCAGCCATAGTACATGTCTGCTCTCATAAGAGCCAGACCCAAAATCCTGCAACATGCAAATCTAAAAAAATACATATTGAAATAAACAAGAAATTCTATCAGTAGTTTCACCTATTCACATTTCAAAGTGTACATAGCATGGCAATTGATTTTTATTCGCGTGGTATTATCACTTCAAAAAGCATATGTGCAGTTATGAAATTGAAATACTCTAAAATGTGCCTATCAAAATCCAAACAAACAAGATTTTCCGTACCGTCCAAGTTTTTCATATCATAATTAGTAACATCTCAAAACAAGTGAGCCACCGAGGTGGAAATCATATCAACTGTAATCTGAACAAAAAGAAAATAGCAATTCCCACCCCCGGTAACTCAATTCATCACTGGTACATGGGGTTGCAAGCACCCAAGCACGAGTTCAAAATACAGTTCCAACAACAACATATCTCCAGTTTACCATATCCCAAATAGTAAAACCATCAGAAATAAAAAGAGAAGTCTCAAACTCATTAGTATCCAGGAAAACACTGCTACTAAATCCCTATCAAGAACTCCTCTGATACCACTTTGTAACGACCCGGACCCGGCCATCCACCCGAATATTGCCAAACGTGTCGGGTGTTACTACCTTAGGCGTACCTCCCCTGAACGCCAAAGGCTTCCGACTAGTAGCGAGGGTCTGAATAGGTATAGTGGGGAGGCTATACCCTCTCCGAGGAATTAAAGGTGCTAGTCCAAGTAATAAACTAAAATATGCAGCAGAAATAAATGACTCAGCAGACTCGAACAAGACCCGAAGAGTGGAAGCACATTCAATAACAATAAACAGCGGAAGAAATATAGAAACTACAACAGCAGAGAGTAAACAAAACATCATGCTAGGAAGTAACTGCAATAACTGCTAAAACAAACAAGCATGCATCCAAGAAGTCATAAAAATCAATATATATATAATGGAGCCAATGGATAACCAGTATTAGCTACAATATAAAGTAAACATGATGATACAAGAAAACGAATACTGAACAAGTAACTCCAGTATGGCACGACCTCAAGGTCCATGCCAGTATCCAATTCAACAGCACTAAATTCCTACTCTTGAGGCTGACCCCCTACCTGCATGCAATTTCATAAATTCACTGGTGCTCAGCATCCACCAGGAAGTTTCACCTACTTCGGCCAACGCCAGAAAGTCTGATCTGCAGCCCGACACCTCATGCCACCTGACATCATGTGTCTCAAGTACTGACATCCCAATGGCATGCCCAACCATCGTAACCCAGCTCGAAATCTCATCCTTCCCAGGGCACAACATCCAGAGGAACAACGATACATATCCTCAAAAGATAACTGTAGGGACAGTGATGTCTACCCTCAAATCACAGTGAACCTCTGCCCCCTAACCTGACCGCCTCAAAGCTATCTCACGAAGGCTACCCACCTTCCGTGTGGTTTCCCATGGTAAGCACCCTCAATCCAAAAATACCTAACCGCTTCTATCAGGGGACTCTACCCAGCGAGTGGCCTTACCACCTCATCTTGGAGTCTATCTGTGTGCACACTACTCAAAAGTACCCGGTGAGCGGTAATCACCTCAGTATGTCCTAAGCCACAACACTCTGCCACCTCGTGTCCCTGCGAACCTGTCGCTCAAGTCGGATGGTCTCTCCATCCAAGTAATCCAAGACAAAGCCCAACCTGACAGTCCAACTGCCTCAACCAACGTCCATGATGCCCAATCCCATGGTAGAAACCACCCAATGTATCCTGAGCCAAAGCCCCAACCTGTGAACCACATCACTCAACAACATATCCAGGCCACGCCCAACACACAAGCAGTTCAACAAAGGCAATATCACACATTTCATATTCATACTTGGAAATATCACATTAAATAGGCAATTACTAAACAGTTAAATTGCACTAACATGTGCTATCCCATACCAACACCTAACTCATTCACGATTTAACAATTAAACTAAACAGTTTAACTTGATACATTCAATAAGAAGTATAAACATAGAAGTTTAAATAATGGTCCAATTCACACGCATTTCGGCACCCCCGGCCGAATTGCCCAAAATGAGAATCGACCTCTAACCCAGTCTTTCTCAATCGCAACAGGGTTAGGGAATACCTAGAGGCATTCCACAATGCAGATAATTAAATAAAAAAAATAAAAAGGGTCTTTCTCAACACCCGACATCGCGCCTGAAGGTCGCAACCCCAAATTGTTTACAAAAACATGAAAGAAGGTATGCACCACCAACCTCATACTGTTACTATGACACTCCTTTGATTTCAGCCTCTGAATCAGACTGAATCGTGGTAGATCTGTGTTTCCATCAAATATGGCAATTCCGTTCGGATGGAATCTGTGGAGAAATAGGTGAGGAATCAAGGACGAAGAAGGGTGCGCGAGGTTAGCCTTTACGATGCGGTCTCACTTCCACTAACGATCAAAGAACGGAGGTCATGCGAAGATTCTGGAAGGGTTTGAGTTTTTCGAGAGTTCTCGAATGGACAGTTCGTCCAAAAGGAAAGAATAGGAGAAACCTGGGAATGAGACGTGACAGTGTCTCGATCGCTCAAATAAAAATAAAAGTACACTGCGTGTATTTCCAAAGTACACGCCGTGTATAGGTGTTTCCGTACTCTGACATCAACAGAGTCCAGCACACGGTCAACACACGACAAGGGACTCGGTTGCTACATGGGGCAAGGGTACACGGCATGTCAAGGAAGGCTACACGCTGTGTAGATGGAAATTTACACCTGGGAACCACACGACATGTACCTTGCCTCGCACAGGTAAGGGATACACGGCGTGTCCATAAATACACGCCATGTATTAGGAAAGTTCTACATAGTCTTCACACGGCATGTACTCGATGAGCACACGACCGGTCACTTGGGTAACTCATACACGGCATGTACTTAAAGTACACGGCGTGTAGTCTGGAAATTTCCAGAAACTGCCCAGATATTCCAGACTTCTCAAAAACCAGTCAAAAGTTTAAACAGGGTCGGGTTTTGATCCGTTTCTAAAAACTCGGGTTCTTACAATAAGACTAAAACATAAGACTTTTAAACATAGACATCAACATAATATGGAAAATATAAGTCAGATAATTCCATTTACATATTCACATGGATATTCAACTAGTTGAATAATCACATGGAATATCAATAAATAATTTCATAATGATAGAATGCATAATGTCAAACATCATAACCCAATAGTCAAGGAATCGTGCCAAGACTACAATAAGATTTGGACCATGAATTATTCCAAGACACCAGTTTGTCTCATTAGACCTACCGATTCATCGAGAGTATATAGTGGGCTCCACCCATCACTTATTAAGTCCAATTCAATCCTCATATGAAAAAGATGAAACATTACATAAACATTCATACTTAAACTAGCTTACGAAATGTTAATACTTTAACCATAAACCATGAATGTTATAAAAATAACACATCCACAGTCAAACATATCAGAAAACCTTCAATACAGTAAGGAATATTGTATTATAATAAACCAACTTCAAAAAAGTGTAAAATCCATCAAAGGATGTTGACATATATGAAATAAAAACTATTTGAAATAAATATATATTTCTACGTTGAAATCATTAATAAGTCACATAATTATAAAAGAAAAGATTTATTTTGAAAATATTCTTATTAACATGTAAGGGAAACTTTGATGGAGTTATAATGGTAGAAAATATCCATATCCTCTGTATAAATTAAAAAACATTCTTAGCTTAATTTTTTGAAACCGTCATATAAATACCCTTTTTGGAAAATGACATAAAGAATCCTTTCAAAAAAATTATAAAAAGATAAACAAGTGTATAAATGACTTTAACCCATAGTCTAGTAAATATTAAAAATGTTTTGAAATACATTTTTAAGAAACACATATGTGGATGATAAAGAGTTCCTAATAGGCACTCATGTATAAACAACCTCAGATAATAAAGAGTTTGTAAAATTAACCCTTACCTGGTATTTTTCCTTGGTCAAGGGTACGTTAACCTCCTGTATAAGAGTTAAATAATTATTAGTAAATTATAAAAGAACCACATACATAAAAAAGATATCATATATTTGATTCATATAAAAAATAATATTATGTTCTTAAACATTATTATTAATCCTAAAATGAAAATTATTCTTGAGTGGTTACGACGGGGAATGAATCTCAACATGTTCGTGAAGACCGTAATCTGTACATATGCATGTGCGATAATACCATTATATATATGGTAAAACATTATGTAATTGCATTTTATATTAAATATATGTAACCATTAATATGTTATATTTATTATTTAATCCAATTATTCTCCTAATTATACCCATCCAAATAATGAACTATAGAATAACAAACTACACCAAGACGTGGAGACGGTAAGTCGTGCGTACGCACGTATGGTGAATTTTTCATTCATAGGATGGATAGAATAATGAATATGGTTGTACCATATTTATAATAAAATCATAGAATGTATAAGGTACTGGAGTTTCTATTTTGGTAGGGAAACAAAAAATAAAGAGGAAGTGGAAGATGAAAAGAACTTTGGAAGAGGTGATCGAATTATTACCTCTTCTTCGGGTGCTTCCTTTTTATTTGATCAAAATGGATCCTTTGGTCAGATTTCTGAACAAAGTAAGGCCTCTAGGTTGAAGTGAAGGAGGTTGGGAAGATATTTGAATAGAGTATTTCCAAGACAAATGTCTTTGGTGGTGTGATTTTGAGAGAAGCAGAAGTACCCTTTAATAAGAGAGGAGAGGGTCACTTTAGGAAAAGCTTGAAATATTAATTTATTATAAAATAATATTCGGTTTATAATTGATAAAAAATGATTTATTTCGATTACACGGTGGGTTTGGGTCGAAAACCACTCAACCAATAGGTTTTAGATAGGTTTATGTCACCATATTAACCTTTTCTTTTAGATATAACTCTTAGTTAAATAGTTTAACTTTTACCACAAATTCTTGTATTATTATAAAAAATAGTTGATAAACATACTATAAAAGGACAAGAGAACCCAAAGTGGTTCATTGTGGATATATGTAACATTATATAAGTCCTTTAGCTGAACCTTATATTTTTAGGAAAATTATATCAATTAATATTACAGAATTTGTTTTAAAAACTCATTTATCTCAATTTTGACACTATTTAGTATTTGGTTTTTATAAAAGTCAAAACAAAACTTGATTACTTCGACCAAAATGAATAATATAAATCCTAACATGTGACATTAACCTGTAAAATTATTTAAATGCTTAAAAAGCCTCAATTTATATTTATTTAGATATTTATAATATACATTATTTTAATCTTTCATTTATAAGGTAATTACTGCATCACCATTGTGTCATAAACACATTTAGTTATTTATTGTCTAAAAATTATAAATAAAATTTCATTCTTTAGGAAATATTTTTATCTTTATAATTAATACTTATAGTATAATTTATCATATGTATAACCTTGTATTAAAAAAGTTTTTGTTATGAAAATTTGAATTTAACACTTTTAACTCATTTTAAATAAATAATAATAAATGTCTTAATCAAATCCATGTATATAAAAAAGGATCATATTTTATTCCTAAGGTTTATTTTTGTGGATGTACACATGTACAATAGAATTAGTACATGTATTAGGATAATTAGAATATCATTTTTACCTTTATTTACCCTATTTACTTTTTGCTGTGGTAAATAAAATTCAAAAGTTTCTGTTCACTAAAAAATTGTTTCATCTTATTGAACCAAATTTTACTTATTGATTTCAACCCTTCTTCTAGGATTTTTGAAATTCCTCTCACAGAAGCGGTAAAATTAAATTATATGAAAATTTTAAAATGTGCCTAAAAGGTGGGTCAAAGACATTTAAAAATTCAATAAAATTTTATATATATAATATTATTATAAAATGAATCTGTTGAATTACATTGAAATAATATAGGAATTATATATCTATTTAGACATAATGTAAATTTAAACAAAATAAATAATTATTTAAATAAAAATTTTGTTTTAAACAATAATGTCATATTTTTCAAAATTCATCAAAAAATGAAAGTTTTCAAAAAAAATATACGAAAAATTTACCCTAAGTTAATTTTGATATTCCAAATCCAAAAATGACGTACATTTAGAAAAATAAAATTTTAAAAATTTTAAAAATTGGGTATTACTACCCATAATGGCTAGTATGATTGGTCGTGCTGTGCTAGACCTCGAAGTTGTGTATAGTTCAAGCTATTGTATTATTCAAAGAGAAGCGCACCGTTGAAGTTTGGGGTGTTACGTTCTTCCCTCCTTTAAGTAATTTTTTCCTTGAAATTTCTAGAATATTTCTACATAAAAAGATATGGGTGGTTATTTTTCATAAGTTCCTCGGGTTCCTTTGTTCTCTCTTCCATCTTATGGTTTCACTACAAAACTTTTACAAGATGAGTCATCCGGTTTCTCAACACTTGTTCTCTAGTATCAAAAATCGTGACCAGCTCTTCACAATAAGACATATCGAGTTCAAGTTCTATTTCTTCATAGGTGAGTACATGAATTGGGTCAGGAAGGTATTTTCTAAACTGTGATATGTGGAACACATCATCAATATTGGATAGATGTGGACACATTTCCAAACGGTAAGCTACTACTCCAATTCGTTATAGAATTTCAAAATATATGATGTACATGGTACATAATTTACCCTTCTTTACTGAATCTTGTAACACCCTTCCATGGAGATACCTTCAAGAAAACAAGATCTCCAACTTGAAACTTCAAATATTTCCTTCAGTTATTGGCATAGTTCTTTTCCTTACTTTGAGCATCTTTGATGTGAGTTTGGATAATCTTCAAATTTTCAATTTTTTACTCAATAAGTTATAGTCCTACAAGTTTTATTTCACTAAAATCATCCCAAAAAGTTGGTGTGCGACATCTCATTCCATATAAATCATCATATAGTGCCATTTGAATACTTTAATTGAATTTATTATAATAATAAAATTATACAAGAGCTAAATATTAATCCCATATACCCTTAAAATCATGTGAGAAAGATCTAAACAAGTCTTCTAAGGTTTTAATAATCTATTCTGACTGTCCATCAGTTTGAGGGTGGTAGGAAAAGCTCAAACAATGTTCAGTATCTAGGTATTTCGGAAGACTTTTCTAGAATCATGATGTAAAACGGGGATCACGATCAGAAAAAATTGATTTGGGTACACCATAAAGCCTTCAAACATCATTAATATATAGTCTTTTTAAACGTTACAGTGTTAAATCTTCTCTTACCACAAAAAAAAATGTGCTGACTTGTTAAGATGATTACAAATGACCCATATTGCATCATTCTTTCTAGGATTCTTTGTTATCCCCATGAAAAATTCCATCGTGATATCTTCCCATTTCCCATCAGGTATAGGAAGATGTTGCATGACACTTCTTGGATGTTGTCTCCCAGACTTCACCTATTAAACAACTATACATCTTGACACAAAATTAGAAATCTCCATCTTTATGTTGTCCCTCCAAAAATGTTTGCTCAAAACTATCAAAATATTATTTCTTCTAGGGTGTATATAGAAATTGGATCTCTGAGCATCATCCCACAATTCTGTTTTTTAGTGTAGATATGTCAAGAACACAAAGCCTCTTCCCAAATTTCAAAAGTACATCTTTATATATGAAGTTTATCAATCTCTCACCATTAACATCTTTAATTTTCTTTTGAAACTCCTCATCATTAGTCTGAGAACATTTTATAATTTCAATTAAAGATGTTTAAACCATTTGAATAATTATTGATGTTTCACCTTCCATTATTATCCCCATATCTATCTTTACTAGATCCATGAACATAGTATATCTTTTAACTCTCATCTGGTTCAAAATTCCATGATCCTTTCTAATTAAAGAATATTCCACCATGTTTTCCTTCCTCTGGTGGTAGTGTAAGTGAAATCATAAACTATGAGTAATTCAAGCCATCGTCTTTTCCTTATGTTGAGTTATTTATGTTGGAAAATATACTACAAACTCTTGTGATCGGTATATATCTCACATTTTTCACCATAGATATAGTGTATTCATATCTTCAAATAAAATATTACAGCAGCTAACTCAAGATCATTAGTTGGATAGTTTTATTCATGAATTTTTCTCTGTTTTATTTCGTAGTCAATAACTCTATCATTCTTCACAAGGACACAACCAAGTACTTTCTTTGATGCACCACTATATATAACAAACCCATCATTTTCTGATGGTAGAGTCATGATATTAGAATTGAATAATCTTCTCTACCATTCTTCAAAACATTATTCACACTATTTTTTCCAAACAAATTTAACCCCTTTACATGTGATCTTGGTTAATGGTTTATCCCATCAAGAAAAATTCTAGACGAAACACCGATAATAACCAACTAAACCAATAAAACTATGTACCTAAGTTATACTCATCAGTGCCATCCATTCTTGGATTTCCATTGTGTTTGAAGGATTGATAGATATTCTATCCTTAGAGACAATATATCCAAGAAAAGAATTCTCCTAAATAAATAATTCACACTTGCTAAACTTCTCATATAATTCATTTCTTTTAAGATTAGTTTGTATAGTACGCAAGTTATTTTCATGATCTTTATATATTTTGGAGTAAACCAATAAATCATCAATAAATACCAAACAAATTCATCAATATATTCATTAAAAACACTATTCAATAGATCCATGAGGACATAGAGTGAATTAGTTAATCCAAAAAGCATTAATATAAACCTGTAATGCACATACCTGGTACGAAATCATGTCTTTGGAATGTCTTCCTTCTTCACACACCAGATGATTTCCATATTGAAGTTCAATATTTGAAAAATATTGATCTCCATGAATTTGATAGACTAAATCATCAATTGGAGGTAGAAGATACTTGTTCTTTATTATTGTAGCATTGATATCCCTATAGTCAATACAAAACCTCATAGATCCATATTTCTTCTTAAAAAAAAGAACAGGTGGTCCCCATGGAAAACACTAGGGAGAATAAATCCTTTATTAATCGATTTTTCTAGTTTTTTCTATAGTTACACTAATTCCACATTGCCCATTCTATAAGGGGACTTCAATATGGGCCTCAAACCATGAATTAAATCAATGGAAAACTCAACTTCTCGCTCTAGGGGATGTCCAGTTAAATCCTTTGGAAACACATCAACATATTCTTTCACAATAGGTACACCCTATATTTGAAAATTACATTCCTCGTCCATAATTATTTCATTCTCTTACTCCCCAATAAATGAATTTAGTATAGAAGTTGGGGGTGGATCATGATGAGTATTAGATGGTGACTTTTTTAATCTATAAATAAGGTACTCCTTATCATCATCGAAAATTGTAACCTCCTTCTTACAATAAATTTTTTCTTCAGGGTACGAAATCCAATACATACCGAGGATTATACAAAATTATATCATTGGTATGATGATGATATTAGAATATAAAGCACATTTATATTCCCTAATAGTAATTTATTCACAAAACATTGTTGTAATGATACTTCCCTTAGGAGTTTTTACTGACAACTCCCTTGTTAAATCAAATTGTAAATATCTAATTTTCATAGAAAACTAGGAATATGTGAATCAATTCGATGATCCAAAATAAAATAAAGCATTGGATAAATTCGTGGAAACCATTAAATTACATAACACTACATAATTTGGAGCATCAATCTCAACAGTAGTGATCACATAAGATTGGTCTTTCTCCCTTGGCCTCTACTGAGGTAAGTTTCTTTGACGCTCATGAAATTCATTTTTATAATACCACATTTATCTAAAATTGTAGCTTACAATATTAACATTCCCTTACTTTCAATTGTAATCACAATCTTGGTGGCCTTTTTCACCCAACTTGTAACAAACACTCATTCCCTTTAGGAATGTTTCAGGGTGTTTCTTCCCACATTTACTATAGGATGGTAATTTAACTCTTCCCATCTTCCCATTACTTCCATTTCTAGAGTGTTCAGCAGATCTCTTCTTCTATTTCCTTGCTTTTAATTCGTAAGACTTAAAGAATTCCATTTATGTCTTGATGGCACATGAGACAATATCTTCATATGATAATAAGCATTGTGAAAATAATTCTCAATGGAGAAATGGTTTTAACACATAAAAGAATCGATCAATATTATTCCTTGGGTTATGTATATAATTTATTTCATGCCTTGAAGTCCTTATAAGGTTAGTCATAAACATTGTGACATTATCATCCTCCTTTTTCCCCAGACTCAGAAATTTTCATTCCATATCTGCTCAATGGTGATGAGGAGAGTATATTTCTTATAAATGATCTTAAAACACCCTCTATTCCATATTTTATATTTATTCATTCTCTATTGTGTTATGAATTAATGACCACCGTTGATATTTATCTCCCGTGAGGTGATAAATTGTCATGACATCTTTTTCCCTTTCACTGCTCTGCAAAGGATGAAATGTTTTTACTAAGGAACTTATCAATTACTTATCTCCAAATGGATTTTTTGTCCCATTGAATTATGGTGGTTTTTCCCTCATGAATTGGTCTAACATTGATCCTCCACATTATGGATTAGGGTGCTTAGTACAGGTAAGGTTATTATTTATAACATGAGTGAGTTGTGTCAGTATGGCCATAAGATGTTCCGCACCAGTTGCATCACCAGATACAATATAATTATCTTGAGTATGAGTTCATTCTCTACATGTATTATGTGTTTTGATATAGTTTTCATTCCTTCCACTGGGCTCCATTTTTAGACAATGGCCAAATAGAGATTAGTTTATGAATTGTAACACATAATTCAAAACTAGTAAAATACCAAAAATAAATTGAACTGTTTTTTCATATAATCCATAATCATAAAAAAGTTTTCTTTTAGAAAGTATATACTCATAAATACTTCATAATGGTTTGTAAATAAAATGTAAATTATCTTATGCATATCCACCGGGAGTGTCATAACCAAGAGTGTAGCAAGGCTCATTATCATGTACCAGAACACCCCTGGTCAAGCCCGGAACTCCTTTTCAGGGTCATCAATCATAGGTACATCTGTGCTAGATCCGCCTCTACCTACTCGTATGCTGACAGGGATGTATCACTCAGCAAAATCACAAAATCTCTACAATTCCAAAATTCTAGAAAGTTCTTCTATACTAATCTTCAAAGTTTATTTTAGGGAAATGTTCTCTAATCATAGTTTTTCTATGTATAGTTTCCAAAGTGTTTATTAAACTTCCTCTAATACCAATTTTAACTCCTCGCCCCTTGTTACCCAATGTTGGTGCATAATTACATGACATTGTCATAATCACAAGGGATTAAATTCTAAAAGACTGGCCAGTTTAGTATCCTTATAAGAACTAGATACACACATAAGTTTTACATTACATTATGAAATGAGAAAAAAATCATTTTTTTCCTTTGAACACATTAATATCCCTTATACTATCCCTACAATTCAGTCATTATATACTTTTTCTCATCCTAGAGAAAATAAAACATATAAAGGGGTGATCTCAGATGCTCAGTAAGGATAACAATATGGGAAAAATTATTATAAAAATCAAAAACATTTAATGTAATGTATAAGACTAAAAAATATTCCTTTTAACCATAAACTTTAGCATAATATGGAAAATGTAAATCAAATAATTCAATTCACTTATTCACATGGATATTCAAATAGTCGAATAATCACATGTAATATCTATAGCTAATTTCCTAATGATGGAATGCATAATGTTGTACATAATAACCACATAGTCAAGGCCTCATGCCAAGACTACAATAATATTTTGTCAAGGCCTTATTTCAAGACAATAGTTTGTCACATGAGACCTACCGATGCATCGAGGAGGTATAGCAGGCTCCACCCATCACTTACTAAGTCCAATTCATTCCTCATATGAAAACGGTGAAGCATAACATAAACATTCATATTAAAACTAGAATATGAAATTTTAATACTTTATCCATAAACAATGAATGGTATAAAAATATTCATCCACATTCAAATATATCACAAAACCTTAAATACAATATGGAAGATTGTATCATAATAAATCAACTTCAAACAAGTGTTAAATTAATCAAAGGATGTTGACATAGATAAAATCAAAACTATTTGAAAGAAAGATATATATCTATTTTTAAATCATTTAAAAGTCACATAATTTTAAAAGAAAACATAAATTCTGGAAAAAAAATCTTATAATATTGTAAGGAAATCTTTAAAGTTGTTATAGTGGTAGAAAATATCCACACTCGCTGTAAAAATTAAAAAACATTCTCACCTTAATTTGTCGAAAAGGTCATAAAGTTCCTTGCTTGGAAAATAATGGAAATATTCCCAAGAACACATTTCATAAAAAATAAAAAATGGTATAAATGAATTTAACTCATAGTATAGTAAATATAAAAAATGTTTTGAAATAAATTTTTAAGAAACACGTATGTGGATGATAATGATGTCCCAGTAGGTACTCAAATATAAACAACCTCAGATAATAAAGGGATTGTAAAATTACACCATCCCCTGCACTTTTCCTTGGTCAATGGTACATTAACCTCGTGTATAATAGTTAAATAAAGGTTATTAAATTATAAAATCACCACATACATAAATATGATATCATATATGATCTTCTAATATTGCTTTGTTAATAATATTTGAGTAGTATCATTGTTTCAGGTGTTAACTGATTTGTTTTACTTAATATCTTTTGTTATGTAAGTCATGTTTTTTATGGATAGGATGTAGTTAATTCATATTCAAAGTGATATTAATTTCTTTTCAATTATATTTAATCATAAAATTAAAATTATTCTTGAATAGTTATGATGGGGAATTAATCTCATCGCATTTGTGGAGACAATAATCAGTGCGTATGCACGAGTGAAAATACCATTATATTGATGGTAAAATCGTATGTAATTGGTTGTTATATTACATATACAGAATCATTAACACATTATATTTATTATTTACATCAATTATACTCTTTATTATACCCATCAAAAAATGAAGAGTTGAATAACAAACTACACCATAATGTGGAGACGGTATGTCATACGTAGGCATGTATGGTGACTATGTATTTCATAGGATGGATAGAATAATTAATATGGTTGTAAAATATTTATAATAAAATAATATAATATATAATGTGGTTTAGTTATTATTTTTTTATGGAAACAAAAAAGAAAGAGGAAGTGGAAGAAGAAAAGAACGTTGAAAGAGGGGAGGAAATTATTACCTATTCTTTGGGTGACTCCTTTTGATTTGATCAAAATGGATACTTAGGCTATATTTATTGTCAATGTAAGGATTCTAGGTTAAATTAATCATATTTGGGAAGATATTTGAGGTGGTTTTGGAAGATCTAAATGGATTTGGAGTTGTGATTTTGAGAGAAGGAGAAGTGCCCTTTTATACGAGAGGTGAGGGTCACTTTTGGAAAAACTTGAAATATTAATTTATACTACATTCATATTCATCTTATAATGGCTCAAAAAAACTATTTCGAGTATAAGGTGGGTTTGGGTAGAAACTATCTCAACGAATAGGTTTTAGATAGGTTATGTCACCATATTAACCTTATCTTTTAGATTTAACTCTTAGTTATGTTGTTTAACTTTTACCAAGTATTCTTGTATTATTATGATCAATAGTTAATAATTATGCTATAATACAGAATGATGCCCCAATTGGTTCTTTATTGACATATATAACCTCATATAAGTCCTTTGGTAGAACATTATATATTTAGGAATATTATATCAATTAATAATATAGTATTTATTTTAAAAACTCATTTATGTCAATTTTGACACTATTTAGTATTTGGTTTTTTTGAAAGTGAAAAGAACTTTATTACTTCGAAAAAATGAACTAAATAAATACTAACATGTTATATTAACCTATAAAATTATTGTAATTCATAAAAATTCTATTTTTACATTTATTTGGGTATTTATAATATTAATTATTTTAATCCTTCATTAATAAGGTAATTACTACATCATCATTGTGTCATAAATAAATTTAATTATTTCATGTCTAAAAATTATGAGTAAAAAATAATTATGTAGGAAATATTTTTAGATTTCTAATTAATATTTATAGTTTGATTTATATTATGTATAAATATATATTAAAAATGTTTTAGTCATGAAAAATTTAATTTAACACTTTTAACACTTCTTCTAATAAAATATAATACATGTTGAAATATAATACAAGTGGATAAAAAAGAATCATATTTTATTCCTAAGGTTGATTTGGGTTGATATACACTTATCCAATAATATTATGACATCTTTTAGGGTAATTTTAAAATCATTTTTTCCTTTAATTACTATATTTACTTTTAACAGTGGTAAATAAAATTCAAAAGTTATTATTAACCAAAAAATATTTTAATCATTTTAGAACCAAATATTAATTGTTGATGTAAACCATGTCTCTCATATTTTTTGTAATTATATTCATAGAATCGGTAAAATAACGTTTTCTTAAAAATTGTAGATGTACCTAGAAGGTACGTAAAAGACATTAAAACATCAATAAAATTTTATATATCTAATATTTTAATAAAATGACATCAATGAGTAACATTGAACTAATATATTTAATATGTAACTATTTTGACTTAAAATAAATTGAAATAAAATATATAATGATTTAAATAGAAAGTTAGTTTTGAACAATAATGCAGTGTTTTTAAATATTCATCAAAAATTGAAAGTTTTCAGAAAATACCAAAAATTCACCTTAAGATAATATTGGTATTCCAAATCTAAAAATGAAGTCCATTTTGAAAAAATAAAATTTATAAAATTTTAAAAAGTGGGTATTACTATTCATAATGACTAGTTTCATTGGTCGTGGTGTGCTGGAACTTAAAGTTGTGTACAACGCAAACTATTGTACTATTCAAAGATAAGAGTGCCATGGATGTTTTGGGTGATACCTAAAGAGCCTACATTACAAAGGGATATCCTAACCGACTGAGGGATGATGAACTACAGCCTTATACTCATGGAACCCAGACATCCTTCTATGAGATCTCTCTCAGCATAAAATATGAATCTCTTCACATCTGTGTATAGGCATCTGACTCGTCCATGGTGACAGTCAATCTAGGATCGTACCATAGAAAATAAATCAATTCCTTTTTTGAAATCATTGGTTTCCATCACGATGGAAAAAGGTCATATGTGAACCACCCTTAACTGATATATTTCTCTAACTTCTAGATGATATAATATGCATTGAATTGTTCCATGTAGAGACCTCAAGATGTAGCTGGTGGGTTAGTGCCTGAACTGGGATCTGAATCTCTCACACCGAGATTATAGAGATGAAGTAATTACTAGAACCTATTTCTATTAATACTGAATAAATAGTATAATAATCACACATCATACCTCTAATCATCCCATGCATCATGGGGTCATAACCCTTCAATGGTTGATATTGTCCATGGCCCTAAAAACCAGCTTCCCGAGCCTAAAGTGAGCCACATAGTGGTGTTGGTTGATGGATCTCATATCATCTTTCCCTTTACATAGCTCCTCTAACTCTTCTTACATCTTTTTATACCTATGGACCCCCTTCCCTTTCATGGAAGAACATTGATCATGGTGAAACCTCTACCACAGTGGTTCGTAATCTATCTACCGTCTCTACTCATCACATATGGTTAGGCAGTATAATTCTATGTACCATCACCCATTACAAGAAAATAATCACCCTTTTCTGGGATTCCTAGTACCTCTATTCTTTTTCTCAACATGTGCCTGATTTTTATCATGAGGACTTCTCATGTGTCAAGATATTTTCCTCTAACATATGTTAGCTACATGAAACAAGTCATCCCTATGATGTTCACCACCGGATCCAGCTTCATAGAAGCCCTCATATAGGAATTTTCCTATCACCATTTCCTTCTCCAATACCCCTATCATAGTTGGGGATGCACAGGATAAAAATGATGGCATGGATCTCTTTCCATAGTCATTACCAAAACTTTTGTTCCCATAAGTATCAATCCTTAGTCATTTCACAGCAGTACTGGGTAAGGCATGTGAACCTCACTACAAACTCAACAACCATGATCCATACCTTATAAAGCTCTATAATATCCTAAATCTGTACTTGTCCTAAGAAATAAGAGTAATATTACTCATAGAAAAGCTATCGGAAGTCAGGCAATGAGAGTGTCGACTCATAATGCATCTGGGTAACAAGACTCCTCCAGTGCCCAATTGATCTAGGGAAAAGGCTAGCTATCGGTGAAGCCAGTTGATCTATCAGTGTCCAGATGATCCTGAAGACATGGACCACTGATTCTAGCCAATATTGTTCTTCATAAGGATCTATATCACAGTGAAACCACATTGGCCTCTAGTATTGGTACTCACAGAGAGCATTAAACATTCACACATCCCACGCCTGCTCTACTGGGATGACATTCTACTCAACAGTTTTTGGTACTTCTACCTACCCACCTAGATAAGAAATCTTATAGGATGTACCCGAAATTGGGCCCCCATTTCCCATCAAATCAACATCACGATAAGGAACAAATATCCTTCTTGGTTGTCGTCGTGGGGGAGTCTTGAAATTTAATCAAGATGTACCACGGTCAGATTACCATATATATTTAAATAAAAGTAATGGTTAGTTGACTCAATATGTATATTCAAATTCTAAATACTATATGTATCATGTACCATTTATCACTGTAAAAAATTTCTTGTTATGTCAAGTTAAAAAGTAAGTAGTCAAGGTCCTGGTGAATGGATATGTCGCCTGCACACACCATAAATGGATTTCATAGCTTGAGAGCAGTAGTTGAGAAACTCAAATAATATTTACCTAATCTTGAATAAATTCTCATGAGGGAACAACTCCAAACTCCATCCCAATAATCAATCCATCTCTAATACAATTATGTACTGATCCGACCCAAGTTGGGGCTTAAGCTGCAACTCGCTCAAGCCCGCCTCTATACGCTAGTAGATGACAACTAGTGACAAAGGAATAACTAACACAGGAATGCATTTTCCTAAGTACATGTACTTACATACACAACCATGTCGATGCAGAAGTTTATAGGAAGTAAAAGAAAAATTAGAATAAATGATAAGGGGGAAACCATGCATGAAGAACCTATATATAGTACAAGAGTACGGTAGTGTCAACTAAAAAGTAAAGAGAAAATATACATGCCAAAAAATAAATAGGTCCCAAAAACAAAAAACATGAATGTAAAATGATGAGAGAGCCCAACTTGAAATCTCTAATCTATGACCATCATACGCGGTCCAAAGTAGCAAGAATCCCAAAACTCCTTTGAGGTCCCCACCAATATATCTATTGTCTACATAAGATAAAACAAGTGTGGGCCAAACCCATGAAGGGGTGAATATATAAACACCCAATAAGATTACCTAAAATCTAAAGGGTGAGAAATTAGTTATTCAATTGGAATAAAAAGACTGTAGATAGTGATAAGGTATAGAAAGTAGTTAAAGGAAACAACTCAACCCAAACCAAGAGAGGGATTAATTAACCTCATCCAAGCACAAGGGACTCAAACTATTGAGTAGAATAACTATAAATCAATTATTTTTCACCCACAGTAGGAGAGTAAACTAATTGAACCATGGGAATCTAAGAGTGAAAAGTAAGTGGAATACCCTATTCATTTCTGAATCTCATGAAAATATAGTAACCAAAAACAATGGTATGGATAAATAAGTATATATATATTCTCATTAAAAAGAAAACTAAATGAGAGAGTAAGGGGATGTATATATCAAAAATTAGACTAAGAAGAGTAGTTGTAAATAGTTCCAAAATATCCTCAATGATGCCCGACATATTGAACATCTTTTTAGAAGTAAACGTACAAGTCAATAAACACCTCATAATTGTGCCTCACAGTTGAGGGGACAAAAACACCAAGTAGTAGAACCATTTTCTAGTGATTTAAGGGGGTCCACTATTTACGTATTCATAGAGGACCTATGCTCATACAGATGGAGCTTCCACTTTGGGGTTTTGAGGACCCACACGCTATCTGATCGAGTGGTTCCACTCGGTAGGTAGAGAACCCCACCGGATGGGGGAGTTACACTCTATATGTAAAGGACCCTCAACCTGGTGTGATATGGGGCTTATTCTCAATTCATCAAGGGCATGTGCCCTATCATATTAGGGGATCTGTTCAGAAAGAAGCTTAATAGGACATGTGCCCATTCTGATGGGAGGGTCAACTATAGTGTCGAGGAACCATGCTTGGGTATGAAAAGGGGTTAAAACTTATCATAAAGGTCCCATGTCATATCCAATAAGGGGTTCCATATAGAAATAAGTGGTAGTAGACCCATGTCTAGGCATATAGGGGTTCCACTCTCGTATCTCTGATTATCCTCTACCAAAACAATTTTCTCATCAAGAGTCCCCTCAAATAAGAATCATTCCTTGAACATTTAAAATCATATCTCAAAATCCACAGTGGAAGGTACCATCACGTTCTACACAGAATAAAAATCAGGATTGGATACTCATTAGCCAAAACATGAGTCCAAACGAAGGAGATATAGAACATTGATGTTTCCTAAAAAGGAACCAAGTAGTATGTAGAGTGTGAGTGGACCCACACACTATGTCATCCCGCACCACTGCCTATTCATATCCATATCCATTACATGTTTCTCAAACCATGTAGAAGTAAACTATGTGTATGTGGACTACATAGTGTATCCTATCTATCCAGGACAGGGCCATGTCCTTCTAATCGTGTATATGAACTTCTGTACCATGTTCTATAGTATACCCTATGTCCATGTACTTTGTTACACAATCATGTGCCTAGTTGTGTACTCCCACTCATGGTTCCACTCATTTGTTACACTACGTGGATCATCTATTTGGGGATGAGGTACACAACCTGTTGGAGGACTACATGTTGTTCCATCCTCATAGATTTCCAAAAACCTTAACTACCACAAACAATGGCTATATGCCGTGTTTTTATCCCAATATATGGTGTGTATTATTTCTTTTCATATATTCTCAAATACCCTTCCCACAACTAAATTGAAGACATTATTTAATATAAACTTCCTATTTTCCACCAGAAATCCTTGAATATAGTCGTGGTTCGTCATTTCTAGTTGTCGTTTGTCAGAAATAGGATTCTGTCATTCCTTGGTGGTTTTGTCTCTTGAACATTATGCGTTGAACCTTCCATAAATTATGACTTGGTCATTATTTATCCAAAAAATCATCAACTACCTAAAAAACCTACATCTCAACTTGATTCATTGATTCATCTCAATCTAGTGAAACTATCTTGATTCTAGGGTCCAATCAGGCACAATACTTCAGAGAAACATCCAACTAAGACCATAGGGTCCCACAAGTGAAGAAAGAAAATAAATCGAGGGTAAAATCACAAAAAAACATTGTTTAAGTTATATTTTCCAAGATACCCTATCCAAATATCAATAACATGGAATTTTTGGTTAGAAAACTACGAAATAGTCTACTAAATAGAGTATGTAGGAACCTGCTAGGGATGCAATTGGTGAAAATCAACAGGAGAGAATGATCAGCTCAATACATTTCATCAAAAAGGGAGTAAAACATAAATTAATGAGTCTTACCATGATATTGGTTCATTATTCATCAAATAATATGCTCTCTAATTATTTAATGATGTAGTCACATTTTTGTGCTCAAATCTTCTTTGATGTAGCATTTTATTATCATCTGATGTGACTCCCTAATAGAGGAGGAAGGAGAAACTCTCATAAAATCCCATTATAATGTGTATAAGCCTAGGAATATCTCCATAGAATTTTTCTTATAAAAATTATACTTTTGTTATAAATAAATTTATTAAATAATTAATGAATCCAAAAAACAGACCACCAATAACAGAAAAGTTTGAACAACCCACACCGACATATTTTAGGTCTCACCAAGGGTAAAAACACATTACAGACTCAACCGTAGTTTTGGATTTCTGATTCAAGCTTTGTTTAAGATTTTGTTGCTTTATTTTAAAATTGTAGGCACAGAATAAAAAATATATCTAATATTTTTATAAAATTAATTTTGGGAACACCGGGACACGGAATCACACACTGTCATAGCTCCAAACTCTAGAAATATATATAGAAATATTTCTAATTCTTAAAAAGATAAAAACCAACTCTCTAAATAAGAGTCATTTAGTTTTATGATAGAGATAACATATTTTTTTTCATATATCACCATGAAATAAATTCATGTGGTTTAGGATGAATATGAGTGTTATACCTAGATTCATCACCCCCTTTGAGATCCTTGAACACACAAGAGTGGAGGACTATCAACTGATACTACCACCTAACTTATCTCAAGGAAATGATGTGTTCCATGTATCCCTATAGAGTATGTACATAATAAACCACTTACATTTACTAGATATAGAGGTGGTAACATTATATAATGATATTTTACACAAGGAGTAGTCAAAGAATATCTTAGATCACAGAAATAATGTTCTACGAATCCAAACTACTTTCCCGGTTAATGTGTTGTAGCGAAAACATAGGATCGAGGAGGAAAAATGGGAACCAGAAGAGAAAATGAAAAAGTACCCTATCCCATTTTAGTGTATGAAATGAACATTTTGAGGGTAAAATTTATGAAGTAGAATGATTTTAAGGACCCAAACTCTTATAAATGAAATTAACTTTTTGAATTAATTAATTCCTTATCAAGTAATCTAGTTATAGAAAACACCTAAACTATCTGGGTTATTCTATAAAATAATAGTATTTTGGATTCAAAATTAAATTATGTATCATAACCATTGATTTTATAGCTATTTTATAATGGAAATTATGATTAGTATATTATGGGTTATAATAAATTCCAATTGGCATAGATAGAATAAGCGATAGCCCCCTCTAGTAGGATCATACCCTATAAAAACTATTCACTAGAGATTCTATGGGAGATAACACCACTAGGGTTTTCCCTTAACAAAGCACAAGTAGAGATTGAAAAATAAATGAAATAGTGAAACTATTTACGGGATAGGTTCAAGATCATGTCCCATGCTATGTTCTCCAAACCACCCCATGAAAATGTCACAGTCTCAGACCTTACACATAGGCAATATTTTGGTTTAATAAAGGGATATGTATCTTGACTATAACGGTAAAAGTTATTTATTTTCTTCAATAAATCAATGGTTATATTTATTACATTTTATTATTACATTTAAAATAATTGACTAATATGTTTGGAAAAAATTTAATTTTTATATGTTGTTAAACAAATTATATTTTGGTGTTACGTATATTTTCATTCAAGATAATATTTCGATGAATCCAATAAATTTAAAAATAAATTTTATTTTAATAAAATATTATTAATAAATAAATTTAATTTAATATAAATTCTAAAAAAACAATTGAAGCCAAATATAATTTTTAATAGGACTGACTAACTATTATTGTTAAAAAACTAGTATTTTTTAAAAAATGTAGATTTGTGATTCAAAAGTGTAAACTATGATATTTACAGATATTTCCTGACAAAATAAATACCATTTTCTAAAACATTTCACCTAAATTATATAATGGTGTTTTTTTCATAATTATATGAGATAGTCTAATTTTTTGGGTAAAAATTAAATACGGTATGTATTATGACATCATAAAATCCAAAACATAATGTAATAAATAATCTAAACAGTATACCCAACAATAAACAATATTCCCATTTAAAATAATATTTTTTAAATTTAATTAATTAATTTTATAAACCTTTAATAAATCCTCCAAAACCTATGTTATATTTTAACGTTTTAATTTCAGGTATTTCTAAAAATTACCCACCTCCTCATTACTAAGAGAAATATTTTAATGTTTTAGTTTCATATCCTTATAAAATAATTAATACCAATCCTATTTGGTAGATTCCATGTTAAAATTTACCGGTATATTTTTAGTTTTGATTACTTTATCATATAGTTCAAAACCAAAGATTCCAAATTAATAAGGAATTCTCCTCTCTTTTTCTATATAAACCCACCCAAAATAACATTCTTCTTCCCTAAAAACCCTTGGAGAACAAAATTACACTAATTTTACTTCTATAAATTATTTCAAAGATTTACCCATTTTTTTAGTTGATATGTATGTTCTTTTAGATGTTCCCTCTCATGGTAGACATCCTCTCTTTCTCCTTTTTATTCATGAACTTTCTTTATGTCATGCCATTTGATTTCAAATTGATAAAGTTGGGATATATTTCTAAACATCCCTATTGTTAAAATCATTACTCCCAATTAATTATAATCTTCATTCAATGTCATTCACCCATTTTATAAACCTTTATGTACACTTGTTATGATGCCAAAATTATCCTATGAATTTATTTTTCAAATATTCATATAGTTAATATCCATCTATATTTCCACTCAAGGGTATTCACCTAGTTGTAGTTGTCCTTTATTGATTATAGATATACATGTATTTAATAAACACTAATTAAACGTGTGGTTCAAATTGATTAAATTCATCCTTATTTTTTTTGATCTATGTCAAACACATATTCATTTATATGATATTAAAGTGACATGTGGTTCCAGAACTATATAGCCTTCCAATACATTTGGTAATTTTTGTATCTCATTAGATTACATATATGGTAAATGTTATGTTATCCTAATAATTTTTTGTTATGTTTATTTAGTGGTTATCCTTGGCCTACATATATGATGTCATGTTTTATGTTGCTTCAAAATTCCCAGGTTTCCTTTATGCTACCATGTTATATAATGCCTTATTGTTCAAGATTATTATTTTCACCCCGAATATGTTTCCCATAATTGCCTATTGGCTCACATTTATTACTTTACCTTATGATATGATTTGTTTATTCCATTACTTGGTCTTATAGATCACCCTGTTCTAATGTACATCCCCAGGTTATCTCATTAAGTAATAGAAGAACAATGCAATTTTAGTAGCATGTTAAGGGAGTTTTCAATAAATTCATTACATTTATACTATGATTTGTTATGTTATATACATAATTTACCAAATATGTTATTAGTCACAGTCTCCTAGGTTTTACTAAGTGTAATTTTATATAATAAATCATGGAATAAAGTGTATTAAAGATCTGGGTTTTCATGAATAGGTTCATTTATATTGATATAGAAGAACACTTAGGGATTATATATGGGATTCGGTATAAGTTTGAGTCATTAGGCTTGGTATTGAGTGAATATATCACTATAAATAAATTTTATTGTGGTGAGATGGATTATGCTCCTTGTTTGATATTTACTTCATGTGCATAATGATCTACTTGTGATTAATAAAGGATATCTGTGTTTGATGGGATCCCAATGCCTTCCACACTATAAGTGGATAGACATTGGAAGTACCTCCATGGGAAATACGGGGTCCTATTTTTTGGATGTTTGGATCAACCCTTATTGATGATGTTTGGATGGATATGGGATGTGTGGCCTACCTTTACTGAGAGGGACTATCTTGGGTACATTGTGTGTTTCATCCCTTCAGTGGGAATGGATAATCTGGATATTTGAAATGTGATATCCATTATGTGGGAATAGATAGGTCGACACATGACTGGACACCCTCCACTACATTTTCATATATGGGTAGGGACACGAGAACACTATACCCTACGACTTCATGTAGTGTTCTAGATTTAGTATAAAACAATACTTAATATATTTGGGTAAGGATTAAACTTGTAGTAGCACCCTACCCAGAGCATTTATGATTGGGTCAAGGTATGTGGTAAGAGGTGACTCTCTTCCTTCAAACATATAGCTAATATAAGTACAGTCATATGTCACGGTGTCCTATTTAAGACATGATGACTAGACATTAATACTTATATGGACATTGTGCATTATGTTTTCAAGTTGTAATATTACATGACCATGACTTCTCCCTTTATAATAATACTACAGGCACATCCTATTGATCATATTAGCACTCAATATGGTTAATTCATTAAGTATTATTACCATTTTGTTGGACTTACCCACTTCACATGTACTTGGAATGGGTGTTAATGTATTTTTCTGGGCCTTTATGTTTTCTCTCGAGGTAATGTTACAACTAATATTTGTTCATGTGGTATAGGTATACAAGGTTATATAGGCTGGGGAACAAGTAGTTTTAATTATGTGAGTTGGGAAAAATGTCAGTGTTTTGGTTTTTTGTTTATTTTCATCATGTGAAAAATCTATTGTGCCATTGTTTATTTCATTTATGATTCCATGTAATCTACTTATAATCTGTTATATTTTTATGTGTAAAGTAGATAGTTTTTTTTATTTAATTGGGATGACCTTTTTTCTTTAAACGTTATTTATAAAAGTTTTTAGGATGTTTTTTTAATGGATGAGTCATGAATTGTTTTTTGAAAATTTGGGAAAGACTCACCAATATAATGTAACAACCCTCACTTTGGAGTCATTTGGGTTATCTAGTAAATGGTATTACATTCATTTTCTCACTTCTTTCTTTATGTAATATTTAACAAAAAAATTATTGATCCTTTAAATTCAATTGTCTTGAATCATCCTTTTCTTTCCTACAAATTATAAATTTATATATTTATACTATTAGAAAAGAATTTTTTACATATCTTTCCTCTATTTGATAACTTATTTTGGAAAAGGCCTTAAGATAGTAGTTCTAACCCATTTTTTCACAAAAACATTTACTTTCCACAAGATTTTCATTATTTCCTCTATCTTCATTTTATTTCCCTATTATTACTATTAATAGGGTAACATCCACTTTATCATCATTTAATATACTTTAATTCAACTCCAATTAAAATTATTGAATAAACTATTTTGTATAATATTTATAATTTTCCACCCATAGGAAATGTGGTGGATCATATTCTCCAAGATCATCAAAAAAAATTCTTTATTATCCTAGAACAATAGAAACTTTATGATTTCATCATTATTGAAAAGATTATAAAAATAAATTTCTTGTTTGAAAATTATATTCTATAGAAATAAGTATCAACAAAAAAATAATGAAAATTAAATAATAAGAAAAAATTATTATTTTAACATATTTAAAATAGAATGATCATATATATTCCAACATGAAATAAAAAATATTGAACAACCACATATCCAGAAAAAAAACAAAATTTACAAATAGAAGAATTGAATTATATCTTAAACCTTTTTTCTTATAACTATAAAGGATTAAAATATTTTAATAATGATCCTTAATAATAGTATAATATTAATCATCTAATGATTATTATCCTCAGACAAAAAATAACTACCTATTACTATATCTTTTTCAAATGGTTTTGTTTTTTTGGAATCTTGTGTAAAATTAATAAACATCCCCTATCAATTAATCCAACTATTTGAATTTTAAATGGTTATGGAGTAATTTAAATTTCATTATCTTTTATAATAAATTTGATATCATAGAACCTCAAACCATATCCTAACATAATGTAATATAGAATCAATGAACAATGAAAAAATGGGGTATTACTTCTTAGGTAGTATATCAATTGGTATCCACTTTTGAAAATTTTTATCACTCATTAGAAAAGACTAATGAATTTTATACCACTCTTGATATATTATTCATTTTTAATTGATATCCATCTGAGTATTCGTTGAATTATCTTAAGCCCTTAATATCTAGATAACCTAATTAAATAGACATTTATTTGGTGAAATTGAATCCTAAGTCATCAAAAAATCATCAAACTCATTATATATAAAAGGAATAAGATAAAGTGAATTTGGTATAACGTTGAGAAAAATCCATTTTGGTGACTTAATGAGGATAAAAATATTTGATGTATATAAAAAATGTGTTAATATAATCCCTAGATTATTAAATTGGTGGATATTATTATATGATTATTCCCATATTTATGAGGGATACAATATCTTTAGATTTTGATGATACATCACCAAAACAATATATGTTGATATCTATTTTCATTTTTCATTAACTTTTTTAGTTAAGAAAAATTATAATATTACATAAATATTGTTCATTCATTTTTTATTTTTAAAAAATAATATCCATCCATGAAATATGATTTTGTTATTGGGTAATATTATCAATTAAATGGATTTGAAACATTTTTATTTAAAAAATATAATCCCCATTTATAATAAAGTTTTTATAAGAAGTAACATAATTAATAAAATATGATATTATCACATGTATCTTGTCATTACATCTTATAAATCATATAATCAAATCTAGTAATACAAATAGGTTTAGTGAAATTGTGAATAATATGACTTTTCTTTCTAAAAAATTACAGAAAAAATTATCTCCCCATTGTAACAGATCACAAATAAAATTATCGCTTACATCAATGAAATTCACTCAAGGGTGATGTGATGGATTATTTAAAAGTGAAATAGAACATTTTCTATTAATAATTATTATTGTTTTATTAACAATCAGTACAAAATTAGCGATCTTATGCTTAATCAACAACAAATATGGACAATAATGTTCAATTTCTATATATTTCACATCAATAGTGGAAAGTGAAATAAAATTTCATCTCTTACTATATGATTAAACTAAATGTTATCTTAAGAAATTAAATAAGAAAGATATAATCTCTATAACCACCTTAATTCTGCATAATTCATTATTTGAATAACTTGTAAGTGATATGTAAAATCCAGTAGAATAGTAAATTATAAGTTCCAAAGTTCCAGTTAAATAACAAACAAATCATTATCTTTCTATTGGAATTATTTTTGATTGTATAATAATATTTCATAATTACCTATAAAAACATAATATCATGTAGATATATAATTACATAAAGTAATATTTTTGGAATTACTATATAAAAAACTATATCAACTCTCTTTCTAACTAAATCAACATCATGTTTGATTGAAATACCAATTAATGTTCTTATACTATATGTATTGTCAAACCCAAATATTTTTAACAAGTCTTTCATTTACCAATGATGAGAGAAAATAATTCATTATAATTTCTAATAAATTGATTTCTTTAAATGATTTATTCATAAAAAGTTATCTATCATTCATTTTATAAATATTTTATGTATAATAAGTCAAACTAAATAGTAATATCGAGTAATTGGTGCTTGTTTTGATATATAATGTGCCTATTTTTGTTTATAAAAATGATCTAGAAATTGAGAATTTCTAAAAGAAAGAGGTTTTGAAACACAATTTTTATCCTTAAAAACAATTTATTAATTCACTCTTAGCATCCATTCTAAATAAAATTAATTTAAATTAAACATTAAAGGGAAATAATATTCCAATAGACTCTAGAATAAATACTGGAATAAAAGTTTCTATACAATATACACCCTCTTTTTTATCCATTAGAAGAGAAACTAGTTTTATTCGGAATTATGATTCAATTTTTTGAACATATATTATTTAAGACCCAATTCTTTATTATAACTTGAATATTATTTTGAAATTTAACTTCACAATATACCATGTTTTATTCAAAATGATTATAATGACCCAATATTAAATTATATAAAAAATTTATCAATTTTTTTGGAATATTTCATACATTAGAGAAACACATTTCAAAAGATAGTGTTATTTTAGTGCCTTTGAAAACTTATAACACAAACTTCTATTCTGGTGAAATATCTTCAATGTTTCCCACACAGATCAAATTGTTTAATATTCCCATATAAAACATTTCTTTATGACCTTTGTAAAATAAACATATAAAAATATTGAACTCAGATTCTTAGTAAAGGTAAATAATGGGGATATCAATAATAACATACTCATAAGTCATAAGTATATAAAAAATATTTTTCTATAATATCTTTTAAATCAAAGACCATGATATCATGTCATAGAATATATTATATATGTTCATAAACAATCAAGGAGAATATTATATGAGAGAATAATATAATACATGAAATTTTTTAATACATACAAGAATATAAAATAATTTCCATATTAGTTAAGGATCATTTTCAAGTACATGAGGGAAAAGATATTTCTGTAATAAACTAGGTTCACTCCCTATTATATCCATGTATTACTGATCATAGTTTATACTCGTTCTGGTCATGTATCATTAAACAGAGTTCACTTCTTATTTCAGTCTTTTCTATCACATGGGATATAAATATAAAACCAATTAATTGTTGAATTATATAGGTTACACACGTCACAAAATTAAAAAAATCACAATACCAAAAATCATTCATCATATTAGAACCCATAAAAAATGGGTTTAATACACATTCTCTAATAACATAACTCGTGGAAAAGAACTACAATTAATATAAATAAATACATTATAAACATAAACCATACATAGATATAATAATAATGGTTGCATTAAATAATATCCTCAGAAAGAGATAAGTAACATAAAATAAAGTTATCTGATTTGGAAAATAATTTTTTGAGATAACATTAAAATATTTCATGAGGAATATATCATTTCTTATTTGAAAACATTTTCTTTTCATAAAATTCTAATAAATTTTAAAAGAAATCTTTTTAATCAAAAATAACCTAGTAAGATTGTGTGGTAAGATTTAGATAATTAAGGATTCTTCGTAGTGTAAAAAATATTCAAGTCCTATAAGTTAAAAAACATTCCTTTTGTATTTTCTTTTTTCTGAAAAGTTACAAGAAGCCTAGTTTAGAAAATGAAAAATATATTCTTTTCAAATCATTTCCTAAAAATAAAAACATAGGAAAAATATATTTAAATATTCATTAGATAACAGTGAAGATCATTTTTAAAATATTTTTTAGAAAACATGGAATTGGAAGATAAATATTCCCCACTGGATACTTAAAATAAAACATTCTCGAATATTACGAGATTGTGAAATAAACACTCATCACTTAATAATCAATAGAGTCATATGCCCCACGAAATAAATAACATTATATTGATATTAAATTACGAAAATATTCTGGATAAGACTCATATAATACATTCATGGGTTGTATATATACCCAATGTAGAGGAAACAAGTATTGTATAAGTCATGTGTCCTATATAAACAAAAGATAAAAATCTCATATCTTAAGTATTGAATCATTTATTAATCAATAAAAACTCCTTAATGATAATTATAATTTTATTATACATATATTAACTAATAATAATATACCATATATAATTTACTTATAAACTTCTATTAACCTTTTATTAATTAGTCCATGTTAAAGTTATGTTTCAGGTAATAACTACTTTGTTTCTCGCATGTGTCTTGACTTGTTATATATATTTTACTAATTATAATGTCATGATTTTATCTTCTATTAAATGATGAAAAATATATAAATATCCTTTATATTAGGTATATATGTATTTCTAAAAATCTATAAAATATAACAATAGAAAATTAGATACATCTTTCACTGAGATGGTAGATCGTACCTACGAATGAAAATTCTGTCCATTTTCATGTCATATTGAATGAATGTTAATAAAATAAATGTATATATACTATAATTAAATTATAATTATTTGATCATATATGTTCACTAATCTCATCCTTAATACATTCTACGTGAATTTTTAATGAATCACATCTCATTGAGGAGGTGATAATCCACACATCCACAAACGAAGTTATCGTATTTACAAAAATTGGAAAGCATGAAGCTATGTGTAATATCATAATTATGGAAAAATAAATAAATCATAAATAACATATATATCATACAAAAACATTAATTCAATCATTATTCCCAACCGTGAAATGTGAAAATGGAAGAACAATAACATCGGTTCACATGGGTGTAGTTTTTCGTTTACCTGAACGATGATTGTGTATCCCATTTAATGGGGATTTGTGTGATTTTATGTCAAACCATTAATATGAAAATAAATATTAGTATATTATATATACTAATAAAATTATATAAACGTGAAATAAAAATAATTAATTGGGTTTAAGGAAGATATAAAATAAAAATGATCATTGATAAACATTACTTCTTCTTTGGGTTTCTCCTTTTGATTTTCACCAAAGGACTTCTTTGGTTAGTTTTATGCCCAAATTTAATCTTTTATGAGGATGGTAAATAATTTGGTAGGATATTTGGACAGATTTTTGCATTAAAAAGAATCTAATTATTTATAAAATATAATAAGTGGCTACCTTTTATAATAAAGGTGAGGGGAACTTTTAGAGTTTCTCAAAAGATTAATTTATAATGAAATAAATGTCAATAAAAATATATAAATATGGTTAAGTATTTTAATATAATATTATATAATGTTGTAATATGATCAACTAATATATTTTATATTGGTTTTGGTATTATTTTAAACATTATAAATTTGTTTTACCCTTAGTTAACCTATTCTAATTTTAACTACAGTAATAAAATTATTCAGCATTAAAATGTTTTAATTTTTAATTATGTGTTATAAATTAACTCATAAATAAATAATTTAAATAATTTTATTCCATATTATATTATATTTAATTTTTAGGATGTTTTAGTATTTTTATTTAATTTCATGAATTATTATTTTACTAAAATATCACTAGTGTCAGTTTTGACACTATTCATCACGTTGAATTTAATAAAATCCATACATGTCACGACCTATCCTCGGGGCCCATGCCGTGACTACCCCAATACCACCTTCTATAGGCTAGGGGCTGGCGACTAGAACCAAAGGCGTAAATCCCTAAGCTGGGAAGGCATTGCCTTTATAAAAGTAAACAAACACAACAGATTACGCAACTGAAGAAAGCACTAAGTAAAAATTGTGTACAAAAGTAAGTGATGAAAGGAAAGGGGCTGGAAATACAATCCCAACATTAAGTACAGTACAACTGAAAAGCTAGTACAACTACAGTAAAGTAAAGTAGAAACTACTGCGTCGTCCTCCAGAAATCGCACCTGAAGGGTGGGTACAGATAGCCTCCTCAGCACCTCAGGACCGTCCGTCCTCTTCGTGTACGTCTTGCCAAGTGGTCCATCTCCGGGTATAGTCAATCTCTACAAGTCTCTACCTCGGTCAGTATTGTCTATCGTCTTCATCTAACACAATGTAGTGTGGGCATAGCCCGAGCAGGGGTGAGTATACGATAGTCAGTAGGGACCCCGAGACCCCCGAAGGTCTCCCAGAATCCACGAAGGTTAAACCACAGAAGAGAGATACAAACACAAAATATCAACCAACCCTTATTTGGTATATGCCCATACATATACCTAAGTTATCAATCTCAGTTCGTCTCCAAATCTTGAGCTCAAGCACATCCCAATCCACACAGGAAGTAAATTCAACCACATCGATGATAATGATTGGAAGTCAGGACTCATCTCACACAGGTATACATCTTTTGTATAATGATAGAGATGATCAGATGTAGTCACTAATTCATCTAAGCTGTCAGACCCACATAGGATACTAGACCAGATAAGCTATCGAAACCACTTAGGATACAAGACTTGCCACTTTTTCAGACCCACTCAGGATACAAGTACAGAAGTCATCGATGTGGAACCCACGGAGGATTTCAGTATGGTAGACGTCGTCATCGAACCCATGGAGGATCCTAGTATGGAAGTCATCATCGTCGAACCCACGAAGGATCCTAGTACAGAAGTCATCGTCATCGAACCCACGGAGGATCCTAGTACTGTAGTCATCGTCGTTGAACCCACATAGGATCCTTGTATGGTAGTAATCGTCATCGAACCCACGGAGGATCCGAGTACGGTAGTCACCGTTGTCGAACCCACGGAGGATCCCAGAACGGTAGTCGTTGCACTCTCAGCCAGCTCTAGGGTTCCCGCACACAGTATGCTCGATTCCGGGAGGGTTTGCTCCTCGAGCAAAAAGGGGTCGATACATCAAATTTCACAAAGTCCTGAGTTGATGTATCCCGAAGTTTTGTCTCATCAAAAGAAACCCAACGTGACAGACATCGCGTCAATCAGATGCTCAGTCTGTAAGTTATTGGCTTTTCCATTCCAGGGGCCCACTTGGAATTACACTCGTTCCAAACCAGGCTATTTTCCAAAGTTGTCCAAAACTCACTTAGAGTATCACAAATGGACCACCTCATTGTAAGGGTCACAGTGCTACAGACGGCGTATCGATCAGACGCACATTCAAGAAGTTATTCACATTTAAGCAAAATGGGCCTAGTCCGTGAAGCCCAGTGGGCTGGCGGGTCAGCCCGTCCTGGCTCGGCGGGTCCGGCCCAGCTAAGGGGTCGGCCTATCCGGATGGGGCACGGCCCGGCCCGGTGGGGCACGAGCCGACACGGGGGGGCACAGTCAGGCCCGGTGGGGCGCGCCCCAGCCCGGCCCGGTGGGGCCCGGCTCGGCCCAGTGGGGTGCAGCCCAGCCTGTGACTGCTCGTGGCTCAGCGAGCTGGCCGAGCGGATCGGTGGGCGCGGCCCCGGGTTTTCCGAAACAGTGGCTCCCCTCTTGTCTGGCGGGTCTTCTCCAGCACAAGCAGCTTGCACAGACGGGCCACTGATCTTCCACACGACACCTTTGGGTGTCGCGGACCTCTTCGACCTGGTCGGCTGCATGCCATCCATTTCGCCCGTGGAAGCGGGCCGCAGTTCTCTACTGCGGGGCGCCCTCGTGGCACTGCAGTTTCTTCAACCCGGTAGGCTTTAACTGGCCGGTTCATCATTGTCCGAGTGGCCCGTGGATGAGGGTTGCGGTTCTTCTCTACGCGGTCGGCACACAGCCGCCGCTTCCTCCTATCTCTGACGCTGCCGCCTTCTTCGTCCGGCGGTTCTCCTCCAGCGTGGTGCGACGACATCACACATTCTTGACTTAGCCTCCATTTCCAAAACAACAATAACCAACGGAGGTTCATCTATCCATGTTGGTTCGGTCCGCACCCTCCGTATTTGTTGATATCAATTGGCCAAAGTCAAACCAAGGCATACGTCAAAGAACAAGATTTTAATAGTAATTCCATTAAAATTAATTAAAAACCCCTACCCCGATATCAAGAATGGTGCACTTCAACGAGTTTCGGAAGACGTTTGTCAAGGAGGTCAGGCGTCGCGGAATACGAACGTTGATTCCGTTGACGTCGGGGTGCATACGAATAGGATGTGTTGATAGAGAAGTTCTTTGCGTTCTTCATTGAATAATGGTGTTCTTCGTCGAGAGTAGATCACTAGTCTCTTAATTCTCCAGAGCTTTCCCAACACAACAAATTCCAACCCATATAATAGCTTAGGCTATTATTTTATTCTCCCACATTTTTCAAAATTCAAACACATAAATTAATTGATTAATTGTGGGGTTCAATCAATTAATTAATAGTTTTGTCATATTAATGACAATAAGTGGGAGGTAGAGAGGCTCCACCTTAATTAATGAAGTACGGGTTGGCTCAAAATTTAATAGGGAAGTTCAAGGGGTTCAAGGGAGTTTAAGGGGGAGTTGAGGGGTTAGGATCGTGTGGGACCCACACACATTATCCTCTCATGGGAGGTTATGTGGGGTGTGGGCCCCACCCCAACATCCCTTTTGTGGAAATAACCACCTCTTAAATAAAATTGTACAACATAAAAATTTTCTTTATTTTGCTACGAATCCCCAATAATTAACTTTCAACCTTCACAAAACCCAACTGCCTTAAAGGTCACCTTAAGCGAATACTGACGTTGTGAGTTCATCGGTGCCCTCAGATTTCGATTCTGAGCAACGGTTCAACATATAGAAAAACCCGCATGTATGTTTACTGAAGGTACCCGAACAAAACTTTAGAAAATGATTCCATGCACACCAGGCCTAAGAATCAGGCACCGTCAGAAACTGAAGACTTGAAATATTCCAAATAATTTATGAAAAAAATTTCCTTCAAATTTCTGGGCCTTTACATTACCCCCACCTCAGGGACTTACATCCCCATAAAGCTACAACATACACTAGGGAAACAAATGGGGGTACTGAGCACGCATTTTAGCCTCCCGCTCCCATGTGCTCTCCGGGAGGTTCCCGTACTGCCAGCGAATGTGCACCAGAGGAATCGACCGTCCACATAGGACCTGCTCCTGTCGATCCTCGATCTCTACCGGGACCTCCGTGAAAGTCATCCTATCATTGATGTCCATCTCTCCATGGTCGATGATGTGGGACGGGTCATGCACGTATCTCCTCAGCTGATATACGTGGAAGACTTCATGCACCTGGTGCAACTGAGATAGAATGGCCAGGGGGTAAGCCACCTCACCTACTCTAATGAGGACCTGGAATGGTCCAATGAAGCACGGAGATAACTTTCCACCCCAGCCAAATCTCCATAGACCTCATCGAGGTGAGACCCATAAGAAGATGTGGTCGCTATCATCAAACTCTAGTGGTCTCCATCTCCTATTAGAATATGACTTATGTCTACTCTATGCAGTCTTCATCCACTCCTGGATGATCTACACCTTATCCGTCATTTCCTGCACCATCTCTGGTCCTACAAGTGTTGACTCCCCTAGGTCAGTTTAGGATAGAGGTGATCTTCAAGGTTGGTTGTATAGTACCTCGTAAGGGTTCATCCTGATGGTGGAGTGGTAGATGTTGTTGTACGAAAACTCCCCCAAGGGTAAGTGATCCTCCCAGTTGCGACCAAAGTCAAGGACACATGCACAGAGCATTTCCTTGAGAGTCTGGATGGTCCTCTCAGTCAGGACATCCATCTGAGGATGACAGGCGGTGCTCAGACGTAGCTGCGTCCTGAATGCCTCCTACAACCCCTTCCAAAGCCGGGAAGTAAAGTGAGCATCTTGATCGGAGATGATAGTCGATGGTAAACCATGAAGTCGTACGATCTCTTGAATGTAGAGGCGTCCCAAGATCTCTACTGAGCCCTGCTCTCTGATCGGTAGGAAGTGGGTCGACTTGGTGAGTTGGTCTATGATCACCCAGATACAGTCGTGTCCTCTGGATGTACGTGGAAGCCCCATCACAAAATCCATGGATATCCCATCCCACTTCCACTCTGGGACCTCTAAGGGTTGTACCAAGCCTACTGGTACATGGTGCTCCGCCTTCACTTGATGACAAGTGAGGCTTCGTGAAGCGAGATATGCTATAGCCTTCATCATACCCGGCCACCGTTGCTATCATCTGAGGTCCGGATACATCTTCAACACTCCTGGATGTACCGTTATAGGGGAAGTGTGAAACTCCCTCAAAACCTCCTCCTGTAAAGAAATTGGTACCACGGTATTTCCTTTGAAGAAAATGACGTGATCCCCACCTTTAGAAAATCCATCAGGTGCCTACCCTATGGATATCCGAGCACGTCACGGCTCACAGTCAATGTCCCAATGCTGTGTCTCCCTGACTCGCTGAAGAAGTGGAAGAGTAACTGTGAGAGACTGGAAAAAGGCTTCTCTATCTCTATCCACAAAGGATATCAGCAATGCGGCTAGCTGCTATGTGGCCTCTGCCTCAGCTTTTGAAAGCTCTTCTCACATCTCTTTGCCTATACGAAGTGTTTTCCCTTCTTCGTCAAAGCTGATAGTGGTGTTGCAACTCTGGATAAGTCTGGTACAAAGGTAAGTCTGGCTGACCCCTAAGTGATCGACTACACCCTCTTATGCATGATTTCATCCTGTGCTACCTGGGTTTTCCTTTTCGCTGACCAAGGAAAACCCCATCCCAACATTGTAGATAAACCACAACCTTTTTGTATAATACCGTCAATCTGTGTATGAACTATGGTTGCCCAGTCCATTCCCAAACTAACGTCGTAAGGCCTCGACGCTTCCACCAAGAGGTTCCAACAAACACTCTCACCTAAAGGGTCAGATCACACCATCGGCGTAAGTGTGATTATCAAGTCTCCTCCCAAAGGTATCTCTAGACATGAGGGTCAAGTAAATAGATTAACCGAAAACTCTAGGTCTGGGACAAGATTCGTTGAAGTAGTGAATGATTGGTAAATATGTCTTTTGATACGACATCTAGTAGTAGACACAGACCATACATCAAATCATTCGTAGAGCGCTTGGGTCACTCTCCTTGACTGCATGCCACTACTCTCTTCCCCTGCCTTCTAGCTCCATGATCCTAGCGGGGACTACAAAGGCGGGTTGTTGTAACATGTCAAATTGTTCACCACCTCATATTGTTCTCCTAACTCTGCTTCCACATCATCTGCCTTCAAGATTCATCTTTCCATAAAAATTCCTCTTCTCAAAAGATTTTACATGCTCAAGTATCTAAGAATGATGATAGTTTCATGCTTTCCATCTGTTAACATTCATTGGATGTATCTGATCACCCAATGAACATTCAAACACAAAGGTTCGCTCTAGAACCCTAACATAAGTAGGAATTAATAGAGGAAAAACTCCTAGATCAGATGTTCTTAAATACACCTCGTTTAGAGGTTTGAGATCTAAATCATTATCCGCATCGTATTCATCGAGTACCAGGAATTGTCAGTACGCCTCAATGAATACCCAACTACTGACATGTCATCGTGCTGAAGATGTATAAGCTATAGAAAACACTCATCCACCTCCACAAACTAGTCCATAGCAGCCTGTGGGTCGGGCTCGCCTGAGAACTTGAGGGATATCTGGTGCTGAAAAATATGTAAGGCACTAAGCCTACAAATTTCCTCTACTAGTACCTCTTGTAGCGTCTGCTAACCAACGAATAGTGATACAATTGGCACACTTCCTGAAGATACCATCTTGGAAAATGGTCCAAGTATCGAATCTTCATCACTACGTGGACCATCCTCATTATCACTAATATAAAAAAATACTAGTAGCTAAGATCAACATCTGCTCTACTAGTGTCTCAACCTGGCGGAAAACTCCAGTAATCGCCTCCATCCAGTCCTCTACTACCTGGGAATCTGTCTCGCCTCATAACCACGGAGGCCTCTGCTATTGGAACTTGTGCAACACGCTCTGTCAGCGTGCACTGTCTGCTAGTGTGTCTGGTGTCATCTACTGTCAAATGGGTGGTGGTGCTGCTGGTACACCACCCGAAGGTGCCAACGTAGTAAGAGAGCCCTGCACCGGATCCTCGTTGCTGGGTGGGTTGTCATCGTGTACTCTCTCCGGAACTCTAACTAGTTGTCTTTACAACTACATCCTGATAAAGAATAGGTTATCCACGGTCAAAAAGTTATACCTAATTAGCTAACTCAAAGAGAACACAAAGGAAACTCTTGAAACACACACGCAATCAGTGTTTTCGTACACTAAGTCGGAAATCAGAGGTCAAGGTCCTGGTGTATGGATACATCGGCCGCCGCACCAACACTAGACTCTCTGGACTGAAAACCATACTCAATACTCTTAACACTATTGCTTCATAGAAAAGAAAGATCAGAGTCCTATGTTCTATGGTAGAACCGACTCCTCTGATACCAATTTGTCACGACCCATCCTCGGGGCCCGTACCGTGACTACCCCAAGCCCACCATCCATAGGCCAGGAGCTGGAGACTAGAACCAAAGGCGTAAATCCCTAAGCTGGGAAGGAATTGCCTTTATGAAAGTAAACAACCACAACAGAGTACGCAACTAAAGAAAGAACTAAGTAAAAACTGTTTACAAAAGTAAGTGCTAAAAGGAAAGGGGCCGGAAATAAAAGACCAACAGTAAGTACAGTACAACTGAATAGCTAGTACAACTTCAGTAAAGTAAAACAGAAACTATTCCGTCATCCTCTGGAAATCCCACCTGAAGTGTGGGTATAGATGGCCTCCTTAGCACCTCCGGTCTGTCCGTCCGCTCCATGTACGTCTCGCCAAGTGGTCCACCTCCGGGTACCGTCCAACTCTACACGTCTATACCTCGTTCCATGTTGATTGTCGTCTACATCCAAAACAACGTAATGTGCTCATAGCCCATGCAGGGGTGAGTATACAACACTCAGTAGGGATCCCGAGACCCCATAAGATCTCCCAAAATCCACGAAGGATTAACCATAGAATCAAGATACAAACACGAAGTATCAATCAAGCCTACTTAGGTATATTCCCACATATATACCAAAGTTATAAATCTTAGTTCGGCTCCAAATCTCAAGATCAAGCACTACCCAATCCACACAGGAAGTAAAGTAAACCACATCGATAATAATGATTGAAAGTCCCGACTCAGCTCACACAAGTATACATCTTTCGTATAACGATAGAGATGATTAGATACAGTCACTGATTCATCTAATTTGTCAGACCCACATAGGATACTAGACCAGCTAAGCTGTTGGACCCACTTAGTAAACAAGACCAGCCACACTATCGGACTCACTCAGGATACAAGTACAGAAGTCATCAATGTCGAACCCATGGAGGATTCTAGTATCGTAGACATCTTCATCGAACCCACAGAGGATCCTATTATGTAAGTTATCGTCATCGAACCCATAGAGGATCCTATACAGAAGTCATCGTCGTCGAACCCAGGGAGGATCCTAGAATGGCAGTCATCGTCATGGAACCCACAGAGGATCCTAGTATGATATTCATCGTCGTCGAACCCATAGAGGATCCGAGTACGTTAGTCATTGTCATCAAACCCACGGAGGATCCCAGTATGGTAGTTGTCGCAGTCGCAGCCAGCTCTAGGGTTCCCGCACACAGTACACTCGATTACGGGAGGGTCTGCTCCTCGAGCAAAAAAGGGATTGATACATAAACTATCATGATGTCCGGATTTTATGTATCCCAAAGTTCCTTCTCGTCAAAAGAAACCCAACGTGACAGACAACGCGTCAATCGGACGCCCGGTCTATGAGTTACAGGTTTGTTCGTTCTAGGGGCCCGGTTGGATTTACGCTCATTCCAAACCCGACTGTTTTCCAAAGTTGTCCAAAACTCACTTAGAGTATTGCAAAAGGATTGTCTTGTCTTAAGGGTCCCAGTTCCATATACAGCATGTTGATCGGACACACGGTCAAGAAGTTATTCACATTTAAGCGAAATGGGCCCGGCCCGTCAGGCCTAGTGGGCTGGCGAGTCGGCTTGTCCTGGCTCGGTGGGTCCGACCCGGCTAAGGGGTCAGCCCGGCCCATTGGGGAACTACCCGACCAAGTGGGGCACGGCCCAGCCCTATGGGGCATGGCCTAGCCCGGCCCAGCCCGTCTGGCACGGCCCGTCTCGGCAAGGAGTGGCCCGACCCGTGGCTGGCCGCGGCTTGGCCAGCTGGACGAGTGGATTGGGGGGCGTGGCCCCCCGTTTTCCGAAATGGAAGTGAAGAATGGCACCACCACTCCGGTCTACCCAGTCGTAGTCTTCCAGTCTTCTCCGACGTGAGGGACCACCCAGGCGGGTTGCTGATCTCCCACGGGGCACCTTCGGGTGCCGCCGCCCTCTTCAACCTGGTCGGCCGCTTGCCAGCCAGTTCACCCACCTAAGCGGCCTGTGGAAGCGGGCCACGGTTCTATGCAGTGCAGCGCCCTCGTGGTTCCGTGGTTTCTTTTTCCCGGCCAGCTTCAGCCGGCCGGTTCTTCGTCGACCGAGTGGCCTTCTCTACACGACCTTCACACACCTACCACTTCCACTGGTCGCCGACGCCGCCGCCTTTCTCATCCTGCGGTTCTCCTCCGGCGTGGTATGACGGCATCGTGCCTTCTTAACTTAGCCTCCATCGCCAAAACAACAATAACCAACGGAGGGTCATCGGGCAGAGTTGGTTCGGCCCACGCCCTACGTATTAGTTGATATCAATTGGGTGAAGTCAAGCCAAGGCATACGTTGAAGAACAAGAGTTTAATTTTAATTCCATTGAAATTAATCAAAAACCCCTACCTAGATTTCAAGAACGGTGCACGTCAACAAGTCGTGGAAGACGTGCGTCGCGGAGGTTGGGCGTCGTAGAATATGGACGTCAATTCCGTTGACATCAGGGTGCGTCCGAAGATGATGCGTCGATAGAGATGTTCTTCATGTTCTTCGTTGAAGAATGGTGTTCTTCGTCCAGAGAAGAACACTATTCTTTTAATTCTCCAGAGTTTTCCAAAAACAACAAATGCCAACCCAAATAATATCTTAGGATATTATTTTATTCTCCCACGTTTTTCAAAATTCAGAAACTTAAATTAATTAATTAATTGTGGTGTTCAATCAATTAATTAATAGTGTTTTCATATTAATGACAACAAGTGGGAGGTGGAGAGGCTCCACCTTAATTAATGAAGTATGGGTTGGCTCAAAATTTAATAGGGAAGTTCAAGGGGTTCAAGGGAGTTCAAGGGGGTGTTGAGGGGTTAGGCTCGTGTGGGCCCCATACACATTATCCTCCCATGGGAGGTTATGTGGGGTGTGGGACCCACCCCAACTTTCCTTTGGTGGAAATAACCACCTGTTAAATAAAATTGTACAACATAACAATTTTATTTATTTTGATACGAATCCCCAAAAATTAACTTTTAACTTGCACAAAACGCAACTGCATTAAAAGTCCCCTTAAGTGAATACAGGCGCTACGAGTTCATCGGTGCCCTTGGACTTCGATTCCAAACACCGGTTCAAAAGATAAAAAAACTCACACATACGTTTACTGAACGTACCTGAACAAAACTTCATAAAATGATTCTGGGCACACTGGGCCTCGGAATTAGGCGCCGTCCAAAACTGCAGACTCGAAATATTCCAAAGAATTTAAGAAAAAAATTTCCTTGAAATTTCTAAGTATTTACAATACAAGTATATAAATTAGGAAAAACTCATTTAATGAAACCATAGTATTTCACATGAACATATGGAATTTTTTATCACATTACTTAATAAAAATTACATTTCTTTTAATACTTATAATATAATTTCATTGATTGTGTCATAAATTTGATAATTATTACATCATCATTGTGTAATTATTTATGAAACTTGTTTAATCACTAAATTTTTTAAAACAATCCATTATGTATATAAATATTTTTTATTTTATAATAATATATATAGAAGAGAATATATTTTATTTAACTCTGTATTTTAAATATTATACTAATTAAATGTAAGAGCGTGATATTTTTTCACTCTTATTGATTTTAAAAATATCTATGAAATTTTCATGGAAAAGGGTCCATTAAAAAAATAAATTTATTAAAATAGGATATAATGGCATAATAAATTAATCCAATAAATTTTGGGAAATTATTAGGGTAGTTCTTTGATGTTTTGTAATTTTAGTTTTACCCATAATTACATATTTTACAATTAACCGTGGTAATAAAAATTACTAAAGTTATTATTCATATTGTATAAATGTAAAAGGGATCTAATTACTAAATTATTACCTTATGGTTCCAAATATGGAATAAAATTTTTATAATTACTGACAAATTATGAGATAAAATTAATTTAAAATTAATCTCATTGACAATATGATAAAATATGTTCTAATGTGAAAATGTTAAAAAAATGATATGTTTTTATCTCTAAATCCAATGTAAAATTTATTAAAAAGATGTTATATATTTTACCTATTATAAAATTTAACTAATTATATTTTAAAACCAATAAAAAATAAAACTTTTCACTATAAAATATTTTTTTATGAAAAATATGATTTACATTAAAATTTAGTGTTTTTCATTATTCGTCAAAACATGAATCTTATCAAACAAATACCTAAATTTAAACTGATGAAAATTTTGGTATTACAATTTTTTAAAAAAATATTCCATAAAATATAATTTAAGATTGTTTCAAAAACTTTATTTAAACTAGTGTTCCATTAAAATGAAGAAAAAATGCCTTTTAGAAAAATACATTTCTTATGTATAAAATTGGATTTATTTTTATACCATGTCTAGAAAATACATAATATGAATGTTAAAAATTAGATTGATTGTATTATATATATATATATATATTATTAATATAATCTAACATTGGTTATTATTTTTTTGTTTATTAGTATGAAACACATTGTGAGTTGTTTTTTAGAAAAATATTTCATTTTATTTTAAAAATGGATTCACATTAATTTATAATTAATTGGTAAAATAATTATATATACATGTTTAAAACTTAATCTGATAATATAGATAAACATGTTCATAAAAAATATTTCATAAAAATTTTCCTATTTAAATAATTACAATAATAAAATTATGTTTCGTAGTGACTCAGTGTTGTGTGTAACGTAATCTAAGTTAATTTTTTGTGTAATATAAGACATAAAAGAAATAAATTGATTTTCAAAAACAAATATTTCATAAAAATAATTGTGTGTTACATTCAACCCCATTAAAATTAATTTTTCCCTTGAAATTTTTCTATGTTATCAATTTTTTAATACTTCAAATTTTTATTCATGGAAACCTACATTGTCAAAATTAATACTAAAACATCCATTTAAAAAGGGAAAGTTGGAGAATTAATGGTTACCCAAAGTAAATCATATCTTGGTTTCTACATAGGGAAACATATGTGGAATTTAAAAACACAAACATAAAATATAAAATTAAATATCATGTTTTGAGAGAATGTGATAGAGAATATGTTCATTAGAAGTTTAATGACTACAAAACCATGTACAAAATAAGCCTTGAAATTTTCATTGATATCATCAAAAAATATGATAATTGTATCAAATTTTATTTCAAAAAAATTGAGAATAAATAATTATTAGATTTCATATTATAATTAAAATATCATTCTTTGGTTGGGCATTGATCAATCTCCATTTCATTTATTACTCTATGATATAAAGTTAAAATTGTAATAACAGAAAAACTAGTGGATCATAATGTCACGAACCAACCCGGGTCGACCCTGAACCGGTCACCCGAGACGGTCCGCGGCAAGTCCCGAGGGGAGTTCATGATCCCCTCGGGATGGCAACAAGTGTCAGGCATTAAAGTTTGATCATCTAGGAACGATTTCAGCCCAAATTAAAGTAAATAGGATAGAACAAATAAACACTAACAGCGGAAAAGAAGTAAAAGCCACACGACCACGTACCTCCATGTGACCTCTCAGGTCACCACCCAACTAGGGAGCAACCTCGCTCCAACACTGAGCGACTCAAAACAGAAGACCTGAGCAAGGGAAGACCTGCAACTGAAATGATAATATAGGCGTGAGCATTAAAAATTCCCAGTAGGTAAGCCAAAGTAAACCACTGAATCCAAATGTTTCCCTTCCCAAGAAATCCGTTGACACAGGTTTGAAAAATATAATTATAAAAAAATAGATTTTTTTACATTAAAAAATAAACAACATGTTTCCCCTTTTGAAAACCCAACGCACACTATAAATCACTTCCAAAACCATTTCCTGTTTTTATAAACAAAACCAAATAAAAATAATACCACGACTGTGCTAGAAAGGAACAGGTAAACAGTACAGGTTGAAAACAGACCAGTGAAACAGAACGTAGCCAAGTAATGCAAGATGAAAGTACTGCAAAGGGACACAAGTAACACTATAAGCTGTAAATAAAAACTGAAAGTAAACAATCAAGGAGAACAAGTAACCATGGGTGATCCTAAACATCCCTAGAAAATCCCTGGACGTACTCGGGTTCAGACTACCTGTCGGCGTGGTACTCCATAGTCAATAACCAACTGGCCGCCCTAATAGCCAACTAGTGGAACATCCCTCCTGGCATGTCCACAACTCCAGGGGGTACTAACCCATCTAATCAGGGTTATCAAGCAACCGTCTCTCGATAATCTACAAGACGCCTAGGAACCCATGGTGGTTTTAGTAACACTGTGTAAGTGGGAGGCCCACGCACGCGTGACTTATCTCACCGCACTTGTCAACCCCTTACACGGACATCGCTACACGACAACCCTCGAAGGGAAGTCCCCCTGTAGAGATTCCCTCACAAGTACGTATATATATATGTATGTAGGTATAATCACTTCACAATTAATAAAGTGCCAACCGGGCCTTCACGTCATTTAATTATCAAAACTACTTTACAAAAATACCTGAAGTCGCCAAGCGAGCACTCAGTTTTTACAAAATCAAATGACTTTACATGAACATTTCACAAAATCTTTTTCAAAAAAACTCAAGCACTGCTTTTGTATTAAATAAAAGGCCAAATGGGCATACTTTCGTAGATTTCTTTTTAAACCAGTTCGATGTGTCTGATGAAGAGGCGAAAACATTTTGAAACCAAGAACCACTTAGAAAAGTCGAGATTTTGAGAAAATAAAAATAAATAAAAACAAAAATAAATGGTAAAAATTTCAAACACCATCTTCATTTGAGGGCACATCCAAGTGTGCACATGGTGCACCCATGGATGTTTCAACATCCAATGGTGCGTCAAACCTTCAAAGGGGCACGACAACATTTCCAAATAATACTAAATTTCATAAAACTAACCAGCACAGGATAATAAGATCCAAGAATGATTCTTTCTTTATAAAAAGAAAACACCGCTCAAGACAAACAATTATAACATAAGAGAACATAAGCATTTAGTTCCACCTTAGCTGGCAACGCCTAAACAGGTGCACTATATAAACAATAAACAGGGCAGGACAACATCTAGTGCACAACTACCTTGGCATAAAATATAATTTCTTCAAACTTAACTTTCGAACAAAAACTATAGATTTTAAAACATCAAAATAAGTCGTGCAAGGATATCATAAACACGCGAATCATGCAATAAAATTTATTTAAAACAATTCAAGCATCAGCAGAGTACCTCGGAAAGGAAACAGTTGAATTCGCCTACCTCAAACACGGAGCGGACGTGATGGAAACCCAACGGAAAGTAGAACAATCCCCTGCGGACTAACTGCGTACGCTGAACAGCGGAAAAAGTACACGTCACTCAATCTGCGACAGAAAAAGGATTAATATGAATTAAATATGAACACCAAGATGCCACGAAGGAAAAAATAAATAAATAAATAAATAAATAAATTTATTAATCAATCAATTAATAAACAAATAGGCAATTAAATAAATATATATAGATAAATAACACATACAAAAATAATCAAGAGAATAAATAAATAACAGTAATAATTTAGCACAATAATAATAATACTAGTAGAATAATATTAACATAATAATAATATAACAATAAAAATAATAATAATAACAATAATAATAATAAAGATAACAATAATAATAATAATAATAATAATAATAAATATAATATGATAATAATTATAATAATGATAATAATAATAATATGATAATAATTATAATAATGATAATAATAATAATATAACATGATGATAATAATATTAATAATAATAATAATAGTGACATAATAAAAATAATAATTATAAAACAAAACATAAAAAAAAAAAGAAACTCACATGCATGGGTGAGAGAGGAGGCCGGGCAGGAGGAGCTGGGTGCCGCCGGCGGTTCGGCAGGAGGGTGCGCCGGCGACGGGGTGGCCGGACGGGTGGAGGCGGCAGGGCGTGGTGATGGAGGGAGGCCAGGACAGGGGGAGAGGGAGCCGGGACAGGGGGAGAGGGAGCCGGGACGGCGGCGGTAGGGAGCAGGGAGGGCGGTGCGGAGGCCGGACAGAGGGGGGGTAAGGCCGGCGGTGCGGGCCATCGGAGAGGGAGCGCGCCGGGGCTGAGCGAGAGCGGGGTCAGATAGGGGGTCGCTGTAGGTGGTGGGAGCAGGGCCAGGACGGGAGGAGGCCGGCGTGCGCCAGAGCGGGACAGCGGAGTCGTCGGACGGAGGTCGGCGATTGGGCGTGGCGACAGAGCAGGGGGGTGGCGCCGGAGGGGGTGTGGTGCGGGTCAGCCGAACTAGGAGGACGCCGGAGGTGCGGAGCAAGGCAGGGGGGTCGGCCTGGCGGGTTGGCGAGGCGCCGGCGACAGGGAGCGCACGAAGGGGGGGGGGGGGCGTCGGAAGGCCGGAAGAGGCAGCGGTGAGGGCAACGCCGGGGCGCGCGGGGGAGGCCGATGCGGGACTCGGGCAGGCGAAGAGGGGAGCTCGCAGGTGGGGGAAGAAGAAAGGGAGGAGAGAGGGGAGAGAGAGGGGGGGTAGCGGCTACGAGAAAGAGGGATTAGGGTTAAGTAAAAATATATATATATATTTAAATAAATAGTAATAATAATAATTATAATAATAATAATAATAAAACTTTATAATAATAATAATAATAATAATAATAATAAAATATAATAATATGTAAAAATTAGTTAATTATAATAATAATTATTCTAATCAAATATTTAAAATAATAAAATCATTTAAAAACAACACACATATATATTTTTATACATATATAGATATATACATATAAACATAAATACGATAAACATTTATATATAAACATATATACACATAAACTTATATAAGCATATATATATATACATATATAGACATATGTATATATATATATACATTACTATACACATATATAAACATATATAGGAATACCACAATAATGATAACACAATTTTAATGGTATTAATAATGAAATATCAACATAAAAATTATAATATTTAAAACGCCGGGTGAACACACTGTCACCCGGGCTGAACGCACGATCACCGCTAACGATGCGGTGACCGCGCACTGACGCGACACCGCCAACGCAATTAATCTTCGAAAAAAAATTAAACCGGGACCAAGAAAGGAGAAAAAATTACGGATATCCGCGGTCGGGCTGTGACAATTCTCCCAACCACAAACACTTTCTTCCCCCAGAAAGTCACCAGGCCAAAAGTCGATCAAGATTCAGGTCCATGCCCAAACGGAACTAAAGTAACCGAAAAGAACTGAGGATCTCGGGATGACCTTAATCCACACAGGTCACACCCAACTGATTCAAGAAAAAACTGAGGTCCGAGGTTGAGGGGAGAACACAAAGGGGTTCTCCCCACCACAAGAACTCAACTAGTGCAGAAAAGTTGACCACCTAAATAGAAAACCCTAGGAAAAGGGGGGGGGGTCGACGCGGGAACTCCCAAACTATTCAAACCAACTCTTATAGCACGATTAAAACAACACCTCTGTCGAGACATTGAATCCTCGACTAGAGTCAACAACCTTCAACACCAGGGAAAACCCATAGAAAAACATTTAACCAATATCAAATAGGAGACATGATTCACCGAAGTCCATGAAACATAACCACATCGACAACATAACTAAAACGAGGTCAACCCACACGAGGGTCAAACAGAATATTAAGAAGGACACACAATTCAGAATATCACCTCCACACGACGAGTCTTCTTAGATTATCATAGAACAAGTCCATCATATCTTTATGGAAAAACCACGCATTTACAACGCTGTTGTAACTTCAATAGCAGGAAAACAAGTATGAAAAAGTTTTTAATTGTCCAACCATCAATACGGAAGACAGAACCTGGACCAAGGCTTCACAACCCTGAGAACTCCTGACTGTGCGCGAGCTTCACCCCGAGACTTGTGGCTGGGGCTCTGATGGCTGAAGCATCTTCTGCCTCACAGTCAGGTACTGACATTCTCCCATCACAGCGTCCTCTTCAAGCAACGATTCCTGCAAAACTTCTTCAGATGACCCAGACAGCCGCATCGATGACACGTCTTCGGAGGGTTGCGACAAGACTGCTTTAAATTCCCGAAACAACCACACTGATAGCATACCATTGGACAATATGATGAACTGGAAGCTGGGACCAAGGGGGATAAATCCTGAGGAACAGGTATCTATGGAATATTTTCCACACCAGAGGGGGAACTCTTACGAACAACCGGGGATGCTAGAGTACTAACCAACTGTGTTCCGAAAACCAACTCATTCAAAAATGATTCCTCTACCAGCTTCTCGAAACAAAGGTCTTTAGAAGGGAGGACTCGATCCTTGATCTCCGGATGAAGATCCCCAGTGAAAAGAGAGACCTTCATGAGCTCATGCGATGTTACCTCTGGAGAAAAGGAAATCAGTTCCTTGAAATGGTCAACATATGCCTTCACCGTCCGTTGGCCTTGTTGAATACGCACAAGTTCTCTCTTTTTCTCCAACTTCACTTCCTCAGGTACAAACAATTGGATGAAAAATGTTTTAAATACGTCCCACGTAATTTCACATTGAGTTGATGATGGGGTAACCATCTTCCACTGGTTCAGAGCTGGACCCTCAAACAACTTCATAATTGCATGAACCTTAACATTATCGGGAGTTCCCAACGTTCTAAAGACACACTCCACTTCCTCGAGCCATTCCACAGCCTCTAACGGACCTTGATCACCATGGAGAATAGGAAAAGTCTGAGAAGGACCAAAAACTGGGCATGACTTATCTGAATTCTTAGAGACCTTTCTAGGCGGCATTTTCTGAGCGACATATAAAACACAAGGCCAAAACCAACATCAAACCGAAGAAACATCAATAAAAGCACCTTCATCAAAAACAGTCAGCACAAGGACCAAACAAATACAAACACAACCCAAAATAAAGCTTCTTTTTTATTTTAAACTTTAAAACCATCCTTTGTCAATACCACTTTTCAAAAACCAATCTAGTTTCAAACCAAAACTTTCCAAAACTGTTTCGCCTTTAAAACCAATTTAGAAAACAAGGTCAAGCGTTAAATTTCAAATACACACCCAGGTACTCCCATGACCCGTTGCACATGTCTTTATCCACCGTCCATTAATACTCGCACCAACACGCATTTTTCATGCATTCTCACACATGTGCAAACGTTCATAAAGAGGAACTGGGGTTTCACCCCAAATCATTCTTAACCAATTCCAAGAAAACAACAGATTTCCAAATCAAGGGATTTTAGTTTTAAAAACCATTTCATATATTTAAAGTCCTTTAAAAGAAACCAGTCAAATTTTCAAAAACCCCTTTTTTTTCATTTCCAACTACGCACTCACACAGACCAAAACAAAAACAACATCCAAATTTGCATTAATCACCGAAATGAGGGACTAGTAGTCACACTCAACCTGGCGACATGGTAGTGGGCCATGTCCCAAGTCAGCGTCGACCACTAGGAGGAATTCAAACCATGTACTCGGACTCCACATGGGTCACTACTCCATGTGAAATCACGACGTAACATCGGCTTGCCTCTATTATCATCTCTCAATCCAAGACAAACCAGAAAAGACAAGGACACCATTCCTGAACTACCCCTGGTAACTCGAAGATCAGTGCGAGAAAGAGTTCGCGACGCTCTTCCCGTACCTACCCCTCGAGTTCCGACAGTCCTAATCTCCTTCTATCGGACAACCCAAATAACAAGAACCTCCTCTGATACCATTTTGTCACGAACCAACTCGGGTCGACCCTGAACCGGACACCCGAGACGGTCCGCGGCAAGTCCCGAGGGGCGTTCCCGATCCCCCCGGGATGGCAACAAGTGCCGGGCATTAAAGTTTTATCATTTGGGAACGATTTCAGCCCAAACAAAAGTAAATAGGACAGAACAAATAAACACTAATAGCGGAAAAGAAGTAAAAGCCACACGACCACGTACCTCCATGTGACCTCTCAGGTCACCACCCAACTAGGGAGCAACCTCGCTCCAACACTGAGCGACTCAAAACAGAAGACCTGAGCAAGGGAAGACCTGCAACTAAAATTATAATATAGGCGTGAGCATTAAAAATGCCCAGTAGGTAAGCCAATGTAAACCACTGAATCCAAATGTTTCCTTTCCCAAGCAATCCATTGACACATGTTTGAAAAATACAATTATAAAAAAATAGATTTTTTTTACATTTAAAAATAAACAACATGTTTCCCCTTTTGATAACCCAACGCACACTATAAATCACTTTCAAAACCATTTCCTATTTGTATAAACAAAACCAAATAAAAATAATACCACGACTGTGCTAGAAAGGAACAGGTAAACAGTACATGTTGAAAACAGACCAGTGAAACAGAACGTAGCCAAGTAATGCAAGATGAAAGTAGTGCAAAAGGACACAAGTAACACTATAAGCTGTAAATAAAAACTGAAAGTAAACAATCAAGGAGAACAAGTAACCATGGGTGATCTTAAACATACCTAGGAAACCCCTGGATGTACTCGGGTTCAGACTACCTGTCGGCGTGGTACTCCATAGTCAATAACCAACTGGCCACCTTAATCGCCAACCAGTGGCACATCCCTCCTGGCCTATCCACAACTCCAGGGGGTACTAACCCGTCTAATCAGGGTTAGCAAGCAACCGTCTCTCGATAATCTACAAGATGCCCAGGAACCCATGGTGTTTTTAGTAACACTGTGTAAGTGGGAGGCCCATGCACGCGTGACTCATCTCACCGCACTTGCCAACCCCTTACACGGACATCGCTACATGACAACCCTCAAAGGGAATTCCCCCTGTAGAGATGCCCTCACAAGTACGTATATATATATATATATATATGTATTTATAATTACTTCACAATTAATAAAGTGCCACCCGGGCCTTCACGTCATTTAATTATCAAAACCACTTTACAAAAATACCTGAAGTCGCCAAGTGAGCACTCAGTTTTTACAAAATCAAATGACTTTACACGAACATTTCACAATATCTTTTTCAAAAAAACTCAAGCGCTGATTTTGTATTAAATAAAAGGCCAAACGGGCATATTTTCGTAGATTTCTTTTTAAACCAGTTCGATGTGTCTCATGAAGAGGCGAAAACATTTTGAAACCAAGAACCATTTAGAAAAGTCGAGATTTCGAGAAAATAAAAATAAATAAAAACAAAAATAAATGGTAACAATTTCAAACACCATCTTCATTTGAGGGCACATCCAAGTGTGCACCTGGTGCACCCATGGATGTGTCAACATCCAATGGTGCGCCAAACCTGCAAAGGGGCACGACAACATTTCCAAATAATACTAAATTTCATAAAACTAACCAGCACAGGATAATAAGATCCAAGAATGATTCTTTCTTTTCAGAAAGAAAACACCGCTCAAGACAACCAATGATAACATAAGAGAACATAAGCATTTAGTTCCACCTTAGCTGGAAACGCCTAAACAGGTGCACTATATAAACAATAAAAAGCGCAGGACAACATCTAGTGCACAACTACCTTGGCATAAAATGTAACACCCAAGACTTTTATGTTATATAAATCATCAAAGGAATCTTTTTCTACACAACACTTGCTTGGATTTCTTTACACGCAATCGCGACCTTCCTCGATAGCTTGCGTCGTACGCAATACCGAGTTTCACTAAACAACAATATGCTATTAAAACTAGCCGTTATGAATAGTAATAACCACTTTTTGAACTTTTATAAATTTTATTTTTCAAAATGGACTTCATTTTTGGACTCAGAATATCGAAATTATCCTAGGGTGAAATTTTGTTATTTTTCTGAAAACTTTCAATTTTTGATGAATAGTGAAACCACTAAGTGGTAGGTTAAAAACTGAATTTTGCATAAAACTTAATTTTACCGCTTCTGTGAATAGAATTTAGAAAATCCGACAGACACGGTTAATATCAAGGACTAAAATGTGGTTCAATGAGATGAAAATAATTTTTGGTGAATCGTAACTTTTTACTTTTTTTTACCATGGTTAAAAGTAAATAGGGTAATTAAGGGTAAAAATGATATTATTATTACCCTAACACATGTCCTAATTCTATTGGACAAGTGTAATTCGACCAAAAACAAACTTAGGAATAAAATATGACCATTTAGGCCCACTTGGGTTAGATTAGGACATTTATTATTAATTTATATAAAGAAGGGTTAAAATAGTTAAAATCAATGTTTAATAAGTAAATCATTTTTAATATGGGGTTATACATACGATAAATTCGACTATAAATATTCCTTAGAAAGATAAAACGATTTCCTACATAATGTTATTTTATTTGTATTTTTTAGACATTAAATAATTTAATTTATTTATGACACAATGATGATGCAGTAATTATCTTATTAATGAAATATTGACATAATTGATGTTATAAACACCAAAATAAATGTAATTTGAGGCTTTTTATGAATTCCACTAATTTTCTAGGTTACTATGATATATTAGTTCTTCTTTAATCAACTTTTTTTGAACATATAATTCTGTTATGAATTTCAAAAAAATCATATATCAAATGGTGTAAAAATTGACACAAAATAGTTTTTAAATAAAATATTATATTATTAATTGTTATTTTATTCCTAAAAATCTAAGGTTCGGCCAAATTACTTAGATAAGGATATATATATTAATAATAAACAATTTGGGGTTCGTTTGGCATGATATAGTAAGTTTATTAACTATATAGTGAAAGAAAACAAAAAGACACGGTAAAAGTTAAATTAATTAACTTAGAGTTAAATCTAATTGATAAGGTTAAAATAATACCCTAAACTTGTCTAAATCCTATTGGTTGATAGGCTTTCGACCCATCCCCACTTTATCTTAGAAATAAGACCCTTTGGAACCATTATAAACCGATTTTTACTTTAATATAAAAAAATATTTTGAGATATTCATAAGGTGCCCCTCTCCTCCCTTATAAAAGGGCACCTCCTCCCCCTCCTACTCACACCAAATTGAGCACTCATGCTCGGCCAACCCCTGAAATTTTCTCCTCTCCACTTCCCTAGAATAATCCTAGAGGTCCTGGTCTTCTTCAAAGACCAATCTTAGTTCCCTAAGTGGAGTATTCAAAGAGGCGTTCCAAAGAAGAGGTAATATCCATTACCGATCTTTTCAATTTCTTTCTTCTTCAACTTCTTCTTCTTTAGTTGTTTCATAATAAAGTAATAACATCAGTATTACTTACATACTGATATGTTATTATAAATATGAAACAACCCTAATTCACCTTCTATCCATCCTACGGAAAAATGAAATCACCTGGCGTGCGTACGTACGGAATATCGTCTCCACGCCGTGGTGTAATCTATTTACCACCATCACTTTACAAGGATGGGTATAATGGTGTAATGAGTAACTATTTATGATTATTATAAAGTAATATTGATACTGAAATAATATATATACACTCCAATACAATTCCACGATCATAGGAACGATATCATCACTTGTGCGTACGTACGGAATACCGTCTCCACGATGTGATGTGACTCGTTCTATATGATCATGATTACATAGTAATTATATAAATGAATTGAATGAATAAATATGATATATGTTACCCTAATACCATTCTGGATATAAGGTATCTATAACCTTAAAATAAGAATAAGAATTTATTCGGCAAAACACGCATAAGAACAAAAGGCAATAAAGACCCGAGTAACAAGTAACAATGAAATATTACTAACAAGAAGCTAAGAATATGACCATATATGATATCATATCAATATGTATGACTCTGGAATAAGTCAATAAAATTATTTAAACCATTATACAGGAGCTTCGGACACGTACAAAGCAAATCGGACCTAAGGTAAGGGAAATATCACAATCTCATTTTTATCCGAGATTGTTTGTTCGTAAGTATTTACTGGGGTGTATTTTATCATCCACATCCATGTTTCATCAATATGTAATATTATTTCCATCCACCTACAATTTTTTGAATCCATTTTTACCCTTTAGTGAGTTTTAGTAATATGTATGAAAGGAATCTTTTGTCGTTTTTCGTACGAGGTACTTTTTGACTTTTCCGACAAAAGTACGAAGAATGTTTTTTTTACTTATACGGCATGAATGGATTTTTTTTAAAAATTATTTCCAAGAAGCTTCCTTCACAAGTTTTCAAGTTTATTTTTAATCAAATTCTTTTAGTTTAAAATTGTATGATATGTTAAGAAAGGAAAAGTGTTTTTGAAGAAGAAAGGATATTTTCCTCAAGAATGGAGTTCAAGTGTTTTATCAAAATTATTTTCCATCTAAGATAATAAAGGGTTCTGTTTTTATCCCTATTATTACATTGATTTGATCATGTTGTGATGGAATTATTTTTATGAATTCCTTTATCTTATATGAATTGATTTATGATGTCATGATGTTTCAAGAATCCCATTTTTGTTACATGTGTTATGCGATGATGTATGATTATCTGGCACACATAAGAAAGGATTCATTATAAGATGGGTGGGACCTATATCTCCCTCCAATGCATTGGGTAAAGATTTTATATCTCATGAGATAGACATGGCTGGAATGGTAGGTTATACCGGTTCAGTGAAACAGGACTGGAACGAGGGTGACTCGGTTCAGAAAGGGACTTTGTCCACTAAGATAGTCTTGGAAATGAGTCATGACTAACAAGAAATGATTTTCCATGATTATGTGTGCATGCCACAAAGTTTCAAGTTTTATGTTATGATTATGGGGATCTCATTTTCACTTCTATTATTTATTCCATGATAAGATTTTATGATCTCTTTTGCAGGTTTTGATTTTCAAAAAGATATGATATGATTTTTATTTCCTTTATTTGCCCTTGCTGAGCATTTGTGCTCACCCTTTTATGTTTTCCTTTCCCCAGGTCAGGAAGATGGATATTAAGTAGAATATGCTAAAAGGGACCCTAGATATGATGAAATAAATGGGAGACACTGTAGAAGATTTATGAACCAGTTGTTTATGTTTCCCAGTTTCTAAAGACACTATACCTATATGGTCCTTTGTGGTTTTGTCATATGTTGTAATAAGTGTGCTTCAATTTTGAAGTATTAACAATGTATGTAAAGTATGGGTCATTATAGTTGGTATCAGAGGAAAGGTATAGTCAACCTTTAGAAACTAGGATGTGAAAGCCTTAGTAAGAACCCTAAGGATAAGTCTAACCATAGAACACAATCTTAGTTTTTTAGAAATTTCCTTGAATAACCTAGGATAAGACCTTAAGCATGAAAATTTTATTCTTTAATTATGTGGTTTTCCTATTATAATTAGTGTTGCTCACACTATTCTTCTTTGTTTTAGTCAATGGACGGAACCCGAAGGAACCGTGTTAATGCGGAATGTGATGGGAAATGCAATGATTGTCCCCCTGAGAAACCAAACGATATGGGAGCTGGAATGCAAAATCTTGTAGCCATGCTCACACAACTTTCTCAAGCTATGAATCATGCAGGACTTTCAAACGAGCAAAGGAAGGAGAAACATTCTGTTGAATCCTTCATGAGGCAGCGTCCGCCTTCTTTCAGTGGGTCTACTGATCCATTAGTTTCTGAACAATGGATTAGTACTGCTGAAAACATATTTTCAGTTCTTCAATGTTCTGAACATGATAAAGTCATCCTAGCAGTGTATCGTTTGGAAGGAGATTCTGATCAATGGTGGAATCTTATTAAGAATACGAGGCAAAGGGATTAAATTGAGTCTATGGAATGGGACGAGTTCAAGAACTTATTTTTCAATAAGTACTTCCCTCGTATTCTCCGAACAAAGATGGATAAAGAGTTCCTTGAACTGAAGCAAAGGGATGATGAATCTGTTAGTACCTATGAAGCAAATTTTACAAGACTTGCAAGGTACGCTTCTGGTATTATTATCCAACCTGAGAGTAAGATCGATCAATTCTTTAGTGGCTTAAAACCAAGTCTTCAAAGGGCGTTATCCATAAGGGACTTCAATAGCTATGAGGAAATCGTTCGATGTTCTCTCAAAGTCGAGATGGAGATTGGAATAACCCATCAGTCACATGGGTTTGATAAGAAGAGGAAGATGGAATTCAAAGAAAAATCTAAAGAGCACACGGAAAAGAAGATGAGCTTTTCCTTATGCTCAAAGTATGGAAAGAAACATGGAGGGAGTTGTCTTAAAGGGACAAGTAAATGTTTTAAATGTGGAAAAGAAGGTCATCGGGCATTTGAATGCCGTGATAATGGGAAGAAGATGTCTAATGACGCAAACAAAGGAAGGGATACACAGAATGAACCTACTACACTTCAATGTTTCAAGTGCAAGGAGATGGGGCATTATGCCAATCAATGCCCAAATCCAAGGGTTGATGATGATGGTCGACGTCAACAAAATCTTAAGGCTAAAGACAAAGGAAAGTCACATGAAATTTCTATCAGCGATGTGGAGTATGATAACAAAGTGGTGAAAGGTACACTTACCGTCCACTCTAAAGTAGCAAATGTTTTATTTGATTCTGGATCCACCCACTCTTTTATTTATAAAGAATTTTCTAAGGGTATCACCGTATTACCTCATCAATTAGATGTTGAGTTAGTTGTGACAACACCTAATGGCACAACAGTTGCATCAAAAGTTTATAATTCTTCTCCGATCGAAGTTTGTGGGAAAGTGCTTCCTGCAAATCTTGTGATCCTTCCTTTAGTGGAATTTTATGTGATTCTTGGCATGGATTGGCTTTCTCTACATGGATCTCATATCAATTTCCAAATAAGGGAAGTCACATTTCATATTCCAGATCAATCTACGATCGTATACCAATGCAAGGATGAACATAACCTTCCAGTGGAAATTTCTTCCATCTTATGGGTCTTGATTCCACTAAATGATGGTTATGTATCTCAAATGGTTGGTGAGAAACTCACGATTAAGAATATTCCCATTGTACGGGAGTTTGATGATGTCTTTCCGGAGGAATTACCGGGTCTTCCACCAAATCGTGAATTTGAGTTTTCAATAGAACTCGTACCGGGTGCTTTGCCTATTTCAAAGACACCATATAGAATGTCCCCAACTGAGTTGCAGGAATTGAAGAAGCAACTCCAAGAGAATCTTGATAATGGATTCATACGCCCTAGTGCGTCACCTTGGGGAGCACCTGTTCTATTTGTTAAGAAGAAAGATGGATCAATGAGACTCTGCATTGATTATCGACAACTTAACAAGATCACTATCAAGAACAAATATCCTCTCCCACGCATTGATGACTTATTTGACCAACTACGCGGAGCTCAATACTTTTCCAAGATTGATCTTCGTTCAGGGTATCATCAATTAAGGGTCAAAAGGGAGGATATACCAAAGACGGCTTTCCGTACAAGGTATGGACACTATGAATTTATAGTGATGCCATTTGGTCTTACTAATTCCCCTGCTATCTTCATGGATCTAATGAATAGAGTCTTTAGAGACTATCTTGATCAATTTGTGGTAGTCTTAATAGACAATATTCTTGTCTATTCAAAGAGAAAGGAAGAGCATGAAGATCACTTGAGAATTATATTGAAGACCCTGAGAAAGGAGATTCTTTATGCCAAATTTACCAAGTGTGAATTTTGGCTTCAAAAAGTTTCATTTTTGGGTCACATAATCTCAAAAGAGGGGATATCTGTGGATCCAGCAAAAATAGAGGTTATCAAAAGATGGTCGAGACCAACAACAGTAACTGAGATCCGAAGTTTTCTTGGTTTGGCTGGATATTATCGACGTTTTGTAAAGTATTTTTCACGATTATCTAATCCACTCACCAAGTTGACTCGGAAAGGAGTTAAGTTTGTCTGGACAGAGGAATGTGAAGAGAATTTCAAGGAGTTGAAAACAAGGTTATCCAGTGCACCTATGCTCACACTGCCTTGTAGTGGAGAAAGGTTTGTGATCTACAATGATGCATCCAAGAAGGGATTGGGGTGTGTTCTTATGCAAAATGATATGGTGATAGCTTATGCCTCACGACAGTTGAAAATCCATGAGAAAAATTACCCAACTCATGATTTGGAGTTGGCTGCGGTAATCTTTGCATTAAAGATTTGGAGTCATTACCTTTATGGTGAAAGGTGTGATATTTATACTGATCATAAAAGTTTAAAGTATATTTTCACACAAAAGGAGATGAATATGCGTCAAAGAAGATGGTTGGAGCTGATTAAGGATTATGACTGCTCAATCCATTACCACCCTGGGAAAGCAATCAAGGTGTCAGATGCATTAAGTCGACAAGACCATGCTAGTTTATCCATGATGAGGATCACAAAGGATCCAATATTTATGGATTTACAAAGGATGGATCTTGGAATTATAATGGAAGGGGAAAAATCTTATCTTTCTCAAATGAATGTTCAACCATCTATACATGTGAAGATTAAGGAGGCACAGAAAGAAGATGTCGAGTTACAAAAGAAGGTGAGAAATGTTCCTGAATTCAACCTTGATTGTGATGGGATAATAAAGTTCAGGAATCGGGTTTGTGTTCCTTCCATCCCCGAATTAAAGAAGGAGCTGCTGGATGAGGCTCATAGTTCTTCATTCTCTATTCATCCTGGAAGCACGAAGATGTATAGGGACCTGAAAGATTACTTCTGGTGGATGGCATGAAAAGAGATGTTGTTGAATATGTCTCTCGATGCTTGGTTTGTCAACAAGTTAAAGCTGAGAGACAGAAGTCTAAGGGGATGTTACAACCATTACCCATACCCGAATGTAAATGGGAAAACATCACTATGGACTTTGTCACAGGACTTCCTAAAACATCCAAAGGCAATAATGCTATCTGGGTCATAGTTGATCGTCTTACAAAGTCTGCACACTTCATTCCTATTAGAGAGGATTTCTCTCTAGATCAGCTTGTCAGGATATATGTAAAGGAAGTGGTAAGATTGCATAGAGTACCACTTTCTATTATATCTGATCGGGATTCGAGATTTACCTCGAAGTTCTGGCGAAGTCTTCAGCATACTCTGGATACAGAGTTGAGTTTCAGCACTGCTTATCATCCCCAGACAGACGGTCAGTCTGAGAGAACAATTCAAACCCTAGAAGATATGTTGAGAGCTTGCTCTATGGATTTCAAAGGAGGTTGGGATCAACACCTACCTTTGGTGGAATTTTCTTATAATAATAGCTTTCACTCCAGTATTCAGATGGCTCCTTATGAAGCTCTATATGGAAAGAAATGCAGGACTCCAACTTGCTGGGATGAAGTTGGGGAAAGAAAGCTGTTAGGACCTGATCTCGTTGATGAAATGGCAGAAAAGGTTAGATCTATTCAACAACACATAAGAGCAGATCAGAGTCGACAGAAAAGTTATGCCGACAACCGAAGAAAAGACCTAGAGTTTAAAGTGGGTGATAAAGTGTTCTTACGAATATCTCCCTGGAAGAGGGTTATGAGATTTGGAAATAAGGGGAAGTTGAGCCCTAGATATATCGGTCCTTTCGAAATACTGGATCGTGTTGGAAAGGTAGCTTACCGATTGGCGCTTCCACCAAATCTCTCTCAAGTTCACGATGTGTTCCATGTATCTCTCCTGAGAAAGTACATACCTGATCCTTCACATGTACTCAGCTCAGAAGTTTTACCGCTGGAGCAAGATCTTTCTTATGAAGAACAACCGATAGAGATTCTGGATCGTAGCAAAAAAGTCCTACGAAACAAGACCACTCGATTGGTGAAAGTTTTATGGAGGAACCACCAACTTGAAGAAGCTACATGGGAGCTTGAGGATATGATGAGGGAGAAGTATCCTCATCTGTTTGTTACAAAGTGACGAATTTCGAGGGAGAAATTCTTTTTAAGGGGGGTAGAATGTAACACCCGAGACTTTTATGTTATATAAATCATCAAAGAAATCTTTTTCTACACAACACTTGCTTGGCTTGCTTTACACGCAATCGCGACCTTCCTCGATAGCTTGCGTCGTACGCAATACCGAGTTTCACTAAACAACAATATGCTATTAAAACTAGCCGTTATGAATAGTAATAACCACTTTTTAAAATTTTATAAATTTTATTTTTCAAAATGGACTTCATTTTTGGACTCAGAATATCGAAATTAGCCTAGGGTGAAATTTTGGTATTTTTCTGAAAACTTTCAATTTTTGATGAATAGTGAAACCACTAAGTGGTAGGTTAAAAACTGAATTTTGCATAAAACATAATTTTACCACTTCTGTGAATGGAATTTCGAAAATCCGACAGACACGGTTAATATCAAGGACTAAAATGTGGTTCAATGAGATGAAAATAATTTTTGGTGAATAGTAACGTTTTACTTTTTTTTACCACGGTTAAAAGTAAATAGGGTAATTAAGGGTAAAAATGATATTATTATTACCCTAACACATGTCCTAATTCTATTGGACAAGTTTAATTCGACCAAAAACAAACTTAGGAATAAAATATGACCATTTAGGCCCACTTGGGTTAGATTAGGACATTTATTATTAATTTATTTAAAGAAGGGTTGAAATAGTTAAAATCAATGTTTAATAAGTAAATAATTTTTAATATGGGGTTATACATAAGATAAATTCGACTATAAATATTCATTAGAAAGCTACAAAGATTTCCTACATAATGGTATTTTATTTTTATTTTTTAGACATTAAATAATTTAATTTATTTATGACACAATGATGATGCAGTAATTATCTTATTAATGAAATATTGACATAATTGATGTTATAAACACCAAAATAAATGTAATTTGAGACTTTTTATGAATTCCACTAATTTTCTAGGTTACTATGATATATTAGTGTTGATTGAATCAACTTGGTTTGAACATATAATTCTGTTATGACTTTCAAAAAAATCATATATCAAATAGTGTCAAAATTGACACAAAATAGTTTTTAAATCAAATATTATATTATTAATTGTTATTTTATTCCTAAAAATCTACGGTTCGGCCAAATAACTTAGATAAGGATATATATATTAATAATAAACAATTTGTGGTTCGTTTGGCATGATATAGTTATTTTATTAACCATATAGTGAAAGAAAACAAAAAGACACGGTAAAAGTTAAATTAATTAACTTAGAGTTAAATCTAATTGATAAGGTTAAAATAATACCCTAAACTTGTCTAAATCCTATTGGTTGATAGGATTTCGACCCATCCCCACTTTAGCTTCGAAATAAGACCCTTTGGAACCATTATAAACCGATTTTTACTTTAATATAAAATAATATTTTGAGATATTCCTAAGGTGCCCCTCTCCTCCCTTATAAAAGGGCACCTCCTCCCCCTCTTCCTCACACCAAATTGAGCACTCAAGCTCGGCCAACACCTGACATTTTCTCCTCTCCACTTCCCTAGAATAATCCTAGAGGTCCTGGTCTTCTTCAAAGACCAATCTTAGTTCCCTAAGTGGAGGATTCAGAGAGGCGTTCCAAAGAAGAGGTAATATCCATTACCGATCTTTTCAATTTCTTTCTTCTTCAACTTCTTCTTCTTTAGTTGTTTCATAATAAAGTAATAACATCAGTATTACTTACATACTGAAATGTTATTATAAATATGAAACAACCCTAATTCACCTTCTATCCATCCTACGGAAAAATGAAATCACCGCGCGTGCGTACGTACGGAATACCATCTCCACGCCGTGGTGTAATCTATTTTCCACCATCACTTTACAAGGATGGGTATAATGGTGTAATGAGTAACTATTTATGATTATTATAAAGTAATATTGATACTGAAATAATATATATACACTCCAATACAATTACACGATCATAGGAACGCTATCATCACTCGTGCGTACGTACGGAATACCGTCTCCACGATGTGATGTGACTCGTTCTACATGATCATCATTACATAGTAATTATATAAATGAATTGAATGAATAAATATGATATATGTTACACTAATACCATTCTGGATATAAGGTATCTATAACCTTAAAATAAGAATAAGAATTTATTCGGCAAAACACGCATAAGAACAAAAGGCAATAAAGACCTGAGTAACAAGTAACAATGAAATATTACTAACAAGAAGCTAAGAATATGGCCATATATGATATCATATCAATATGTATGACTCTGGAATAAGTCAATAACATTATTTAAACCATTATACAGGAGCTTCGGACACGTACAAATCAAATCGGACCTAAGGTAAGGGAAATATCACAATCTCATTTTTATCCGAGATTGTTTATTCGTAAGTATTTACTGGGGTGTATTTTATCATCCACATCCATGTTTCATCAATATGTAATATTATTTCCATCCACCTACAATTGTTTAAATCCATTTTTACCCTTCGGTGAGTTTTAGTAATATGTATGAAAGGAATCTTTTGTCGTTTTTCATACGAGGTACTTTTTGACTTTTCCGACAAAAGTACGAAGAATGTTTTTTTTACTTATACGGCATGAATGGATTTTTTAAAAAAAATTATTTCCAAGAAGCTTCCTTTACAAGTTTTCAAGTTTATTTTTAATCAACTTCTTTTAGTTTAAAATTGTATGATATGTTAAGAAAGGAAAAGTGTTTTTGAAGAAGAAAGGATATTTTCCTCAAGAATGGAGTTCAAGTGTTTTATCAAAATTATTTTCCATATAAGATAATAAAGGGTTCTGTTTTTATCCCTATTATTACATTGATTTGATCATGTTGTGATGGAATTATTTTTATGAATTCCTTTATCTTATATGAATTGATTTATGATGTCATGATGTTTCAAGAATCCCATTTTTGTTACATGTGTTATGCGATGATGTGTGATTATGTGGCACACATAAGAAAGGATTCATTATAAGATGGGTGGGACATATATCTCCCTCCAATGCGTTGGGTAAAGATTTTATATCTCATGAGATAGACATGGCTGGAACGGTAGGTTATACCGGTTCAGTGAAACAGGACTGGAACGAGGGTGACTCGGTTCAGAAAGGGACTTTGTCCACTAAGATAGTCTTGGCAATGAGTCATGACTAACAAGAAATGATTTTCCATGATTATGTGTGCATGCCACAAAGTTTCAAGTTTTATGTTATGATTATGGGGATCTCATTTTCACTTCTATGATTTATTCCATGATAAGATATTATGATCTCTTTTGCAGGTTTTGATTTTCAAAAAGATATGATATGATTTTTATTTCCTTTATTTGCCCTCGCTGAGCATTTGTGCTCACCCTTTTATGTTTTCTTTTCCCCAGGTCAGGAAGATGGATATTAAGTAGAATATGCTAAAAGGGACCCTAGATATGATGAAATAAATGGGAGACACTGTAGGATATTTATGAACCAGTTGTTTATGTTTCCCAGTTTCTAAAGACACTATACCTATACGGTCCTTTGTGGTTTTTTCATATGTTGTAATAAGTGTGCTTCAAATTTTTAAGTATTAACAATGTATGTAAAGTATGGGTCGTTATATAAAATATAATTACTTCAAACTTAACTTTCGAACAAAAACTATAGATTTTAAAACACCAAAATAAGCTGCGCAAGGATATCATAAACACGCGAATCATGGAATAAAATTTATTTAAAACAATTCAAGCATCAGCAGAGTACCTCGGAAAGGAAACCTTTGGATTCAGTGGTTTACTTTGGCTTACCTACTGGGCATTTTTAATGCTCACGCCTATATTATCATTTCAGTTGCAGGTCTTCCCTTGCTCAGGTCTTCTGTTTTGAGTCGCTCAGTGTTGGAGCGAGGTTGCTCCCTAGTTGGGTGGTGACCTGAGAGGTCACATGGATGTACGTGGGCGTGTGGCTTTTACTTCTTTTCCGCAGTTAGTGTTTATTTGTTCTGTCCTATTTACTTTTTTTGGGCTGAAATCGTTCCCAAATGATCAAAATTTAATGCTCGGCACTTGTTTCCATCCTGGGGGGATCGGGAATGCCCCTCGGGACTTGCCGCAGACCGTCTCAGGTAACCAATTCAGGGTCGACCCGGGTTGGTTCGTGACACATAAGACAAGTAATTCCTTTTTTTCTATTTATCATCATAACAAAATGGTTATCATAGTTTAATTAACATGATTAAATCATTATATGAAAACTTAGTTCTTTAATATCTAAAACCTTATCATAAGTTTTACATAAACTATTCAATAAATACATAACCTTATAACCCTTTAGAAATATGATAGTAAAAAACATATGAAATAAGGTCACTGAATTTATAAAAAAATATAGGAATTAATCCCCCATTTATCATAAAGTATCTCATATATGACACATACCAAACATGTGAATTCCATCAACATATATTCCCTTCAAACATTGTAATTAACATAAATCCCTATTAAAAAAAGTCTTTTTTATTAATCCAAATATTATTAAAAATGTTCATTAAAACAAAAAATGTTATAAACTCTGTTTGTGATATCACAAACCATGTTGTAAACAAATACGTAATTAGTGTCTATGTAATCACTACCATCCAATTTACTAATTCATATCCAATATATCTTTATCCAAACATCATAATCTCAATATTAGAAACATATTAAAGTTTATATTTCTACTAAAATTATGTTTCCCATGAATATAAATTTTCCATTAAATGAATTATCTGAGTCCTCAGCACCATTAAACATATCCTTCCCAAGCCTTAATTAAATAATTATATTAAGAATAATTATATATATTCTATGATTCATATAAAATAATATTTGAATTAAAAAACATATACAATTCATTCATCCAAATTTATTCATACACCATTACTCAGGCTTCATCTTCTTATTATTTCACAAAATATAAAATATGAATCATATTTTAGAATTCCTCAACCTTAGTCTAAACATTATTCTAATGTTTAATGTAAACAGTATTATTATTATATCCCATACCTACCATATGATGTGTGTATCTTCTTTATCATCAATAGTATAAGAAATACTTATAGTACCTTCATCATTCTCAACATGATATTCCAACTTAATAAAATGATTTTTAAAATCCCCATACCTTTAAAATTTTAAAATTCAATGTTATCCATGTTCCATATAGTTCCCGCTATTGACTAGGATGAGAATGTATATTGTGAGAAGCATTTATCATTGGATAAAACACCTAACATTCAAAATTTAATTATATAATTTCTAAATCATGATGCCAAATTTATTATATAAAAAATCTTATTATTATTATCAGAGACATATCTTGAAATATCCTTAGAAATATCCCTAAGAATATCGCTAATGTTTTCTCATCCGAGTATCCAAAGATTGACTAAACCTTATCTCTGATGCCAGCATTAACAACCCAATATTAACCTATATATACGTTACATAATTTTTGTTTTATATTTCATACAATACAAAAACAAGTCCCCAAATACCATATTAATTTAGTTCAATTTGGAACCTAAAAACCCAAATTATATTCTAATGGAGGTTCTTCAATGCTTCCCATAAAAAACATACCCTTTAATATTCCTACCTAAAACATTTCTTTAAAACCTGATGAAAAGAAACATATAAAAAGGTTGCACTCATATGATAATTAAGGGAAAGAAATATAGATATCAATCATATCATAATCATAAAGAATATATACATAAACTAAAAATTTAAAAATAATATCATGTAAATCAAGGATCATGATATCGTTTCGTAGAATAAATCATAAAAGTTCTTAAATAATCAAATAACATATTCTATGAGATCATAACATACAACAAGTAATTTTAGATTAAACATAGGAATAGAAAATAATTTCCATATCCGTCGAGGATTGTTTAAAATACCATCATATCAAATAAATTCCTTTACTGAATCAGGTTCACTCCTTTTTCTAGTTATGTGTTATTGAAATGAGTTTACTTATATTCCAATCAGGTATCACTAAATTGACTTCACTTCTCTTTCAAGACCTATCAACATCATGAGATATAAATCATTACCCATTGCATTAGATGGATATATATTCCTCACCCCTCATATAATAAAAACTGTACAGATGTGTTCCATAAGAACATAAATCATTCATCTTATCCGAACCCACAAAAAATGGGTTTTATAAATATTTTATCATAACGTAACTCATGGAAAGGAAATATAATTATTAAACTTAAATCCTTCATAAACATAATCCATATAGAGAAATAATAATAATCATATCACTAAATTATATCCCTAGTAACACATAATTAATATCAAATAACATTATCGTATGTGGAAAATAAATTTGATAGATCTCATGAAAAAAATTATTGGGGAAAATATCCTTTCTACTTTGAAAACATTTTCTATTCATAAAATTCCGTGAAATTTTACAATAAAAAATTTCATTCAAAATTAAAATTGTTATATTATAAGGTAAGATTCAATTAATTAGGGAATCATGATGGTGAAAATTTACCATCATTACATACAAGCTAAAAAACCTTCCTTTAGTATATTTGTTTCAAAAAAAGTCATAAAGAGACTTGTCAAGAAAATGAAAAAATAATAATTTTTCAATACATTTCATAAAATATAAAACATGGGAAAAAATAAATTTAAATGTTCATAGAAGAATATTAAAAAAAATTAAATTTTTTTTATAAAACATGTCAATGGATGATAAATATTCTACAATAGAGACATAAAAAATAAACAATATCGAATAGTGATGACATAGTGAAATGAACAATCATCACATTATAATTAGTAGAATCATAATCCCCATGAAATAATGAAAATAATGTGGATATGAAAATATAGTAATATTTTAGATAATACCCATAAAATACATTCATTTGTATTATATAGACCACATAAGAGAAACAAGTAGTGTATAAGTCATGTGTCCCACTGAAATAAAAGTGAGATACAAATCCCTTAGCTTGTGTCTTAACTCTCATCGTACTCTTGTAAACCTCTTATATGATAAATATAAGTTTGTTATACATATATTAATGAAACTTATTCAATTATATCATAACATATATAATTTAATTATTACCTTCTATTAACCTTTTATTAATAATTCAATGTTAATGTTACGTTTCGGTTAATATCCACTTTGTTTTTAACATGTATTTTGATTTTTAAAATTTTTAGTCCTCTAACTAATATCATTTTTTAATCATATAATGAATTATGAAAATTATATATATATATATATATCATATATATTTATTATATATTTATTTATAATAATCTATAACAATATAGAAATAGTAAATAAAATACATCGTTCCTGGAGACGGTTGGCCATACATACACATGAATGTTATTTCCATTTTTTTCGTATTAAAAGAAATAAAATCAATGACATATTTGTATCGATATAAAATATCATTATATTATAATTATTGTGTCATATATTTTTACTAAACTCATCCTTAATATATTCCATGTAAACTGTGAACAAATCACATCTTTTTGAGAAGGTAGTGGTCCACAAGTCCACAAATGAAGTTATCGTATTTACATGAAATACAAAGAATAAAGGTATTTGTTATATAATAATCCAATAATCATAAATAAAAAATAAATATCATTTTATTGATATAAAAACCTAAATTAGATCAATTTTCAACCTTGAAAGTTTGCAATGGAAGAATGAATGAAATGGGTTGGCGACAGGGTAGTTTCATGTACACACGAATGATGATGGTGTATACCATTTTATGAAAATTATTGTGAGTGTAGGTAAGAAACATTATATATAAAAATATAATTATATTTTAGATAATTTGGTTTTTATATAAATATGAACTAAAATTATTTTTAATAGTTTATGGTAAGAAATAAATCAAAAACGCTCATCGATGAATGTTTACTCTTCTTTGGGTATCTTCTTTTGATTTTCACAAAAGGACTACTTCGGATGGATTTATGGAGTAATTATAGATTTTATGATAAAGGGAGGATATTTTTAAGGATATTTGGATATATTTTCTATGAAAAAAATAGGGTTTTTAGTGCATAAAATAGAAGAAGATGTTACCTTTTATAAGAGAGGGGAGAGGTGCATTTGGGATTTCTCAAAAGATTAATTTATAATGATTTCAATATTAATAAAAATACCTCCAAATGGACATGTATTCAAATCTAATACAAGATAAGGTTTTTTTCATCAACCAAAATATTTTATATGAGTTATAATTTTATTTTAAACCTTAACGTTTTTTCACCCTTAGTAGATCTATTTTAATTTTAACTAAGGTAATAATTTTTTTCAATAGTAAAATGTTGTAATTTTTACTTATTTGATATTATTTAACTAATTAAATATTAATTTATAAAAAAATTACCATATAAAAATAAATTTATATATTTTTAATATGTTTTATGAATTTTTTATAATTTTATAAAATATTATTTTCATAAAATATCATCAATGTCAATTTTGAAACTATTCATTACATTTAAATTAAGAGAATCATTCCAGAAAACTAACTTTGAAAAAATTCTCTTAATATAACAAAAATAGGTCATATAAACCTATAGTATCATTGTATTAATTTTATTATGTCAAATTAAGTTCCTTTTAATATTTATAATATCATTCAATTTAATGTTCCATTAATTGAATAGCTACTACATCCTAATTATGTAGTTATTTTTTAAAACTATTTCATCACGAAAATTTAAAAAAATCTATGATGTATATAGAGATTTTTTATTTCATTATAATAAATATATTCAAGAATATCTTCTGTTTAACACTATATTAAAAATATTATACTTATTAAAAGTGCGGGTGTGGTATTTGGTCCCTCTCTTTGATTTTAATAATATCAAAGTCATTTTCATTGAAAAGTGTCCATTAAATAATTGAAATTTAAAATATATGTGATAATATTAGAATTAATGTTATCAAATAACCTTTGGGTAAGTTTTATAGTAGTTGTCAAAATATAAAAATATTAGTGTTACCCTTAATTACTTGATTTACCCTTAACTATGGTAATAAGAATTATTAAAGTTACTATTCATATTATCCAAAACTAAGAGGGGAAAACTACTAAATTTATACCTTATGATTACAAATATTGAATCCATTTTTTAAAATTCTAAACACATAATTCTCTAAAATTAATTTAAATTTAATCTTAATGATGGAATGAGAAAATGGGTTTCTAAAGTGAAACTTTTCAAAAGATCCAAAAATATTTATATCCAAATCCACTGTAAAATTGATTACAATGAACTTAACTGGATTAAATGATATATAATTGACCCAATTATACATTAAAACACATAAAAAATAATTTACCAAAATTAAATTTTTATATTAAAAGTTTTTTTTCAATTAAAAATTTATATTTACCACTATTCATAAAATTATGAAACTTATTAGACAAATGCAAAAAAAAACAAAATAAGTTTTGATATCAATATTTTAAATAAGATGTTTATTTTTTGAGAATATAATTTTTTAAATTATAAAATACAAGATTAAAAACAAGTGTTTCATTAAAAGGTGGCAAATTTGTCTTTTAGAACAATACATATTTTATGTATAAAATTTAATTTACTTTTATATACTATTTATAAAAAACATAGGATGAATTCCAAACACCTTATTTTATATTATATATATATATCATTTATATAATACAAAATGTGTTATTTGTTTATTTGTTGTTATAAATCACACATGTGAATAGTTTTCCATAAAAACATTACCTTTTATTTTAAAAAAAGGATTTACATTCATTTATAATTAATTGTTAAAATAATTATATATACATGTGTAAACCATAATTTCATAATATAGATAATATTATTCATATCCTCCATTCTAATGGATTGGTTATAATTTTGTTCTTTTAATAATTACAATAATAAAATCACGTTTTTTAGAAACATTGTGTTGCATGTAACATTGGATAAGCTAGTGTTGCATGTAATGCAACAAATTAAAGAAATAAAATGATTTTAAAAATATATATCTAAGAAACTAGAGGTTTTTCAATGATCAGAACTATCTTAAATAAAAATTATATAAACATAGTCACAATATCAATCATCTAACATTTGTTATCAAATTGAGATAATAAGGAAATGTTTTCAAACTCGTTATATATAGAATTTTTGGATTTTACTGATTGATCAGTACTATCAATAACATTTCTAACAGATGTAAACTAATTATAGTCATCTTCATAGACATAGATATAATGTTTTATACTAATACATAATGTTGTAACAGTTTCAATAAGATCTATAAATGTTAACTGCATAAGTCTAGATGTTGAAACATCACTTATTAGTTTAAAATTGAATTTGTCTTACTTTCTGAATTAGAAATGATCATTAACTTTTAAAGATATATGATTTTATTACAGATAATACTTTTTATGTAATTTCACAGATTTATTAGTAATGTTCATAATAGTACAATGTCTTAATATTATATACCAAATCTAAGAATTAACCCATATACCACAAAGTTAAAAATGATTTAAAAAAGGAAAAATCTTATAAATAAATTGAAATAATATTATCAAGTTTATATTTAATTAATATATGACATTTTTATAAGATTTTTATTGTGAATTTATCACTTCCAATGTTCATGTAGAAACCATAATCACATAACTACCTTATCATAATGTGGTTTCCCTTTAGTACAAAAACAAAAACAACATTATAAATTTAAGTTTCACATAAAATAAATAAATTCTCCAATCTCATTATGTAACCTCAATATTATCTATGAATGTACCATTTCCTCATTTCACATTCTTCTAGTTCTAAAATTTATACTTTTTCATTTACGTATCTTAATAAATTATTAACCATGTACCAAATGTCTTTCCAAATGGTACCCAGTACTTTACACATGTCTATAATGAACATTACATACTTATAAACTAATTTTATAAATAAAAAAACATTATTACAATGATCACTATATGTGTTCATTTTTTAGGATTAATCTTCACTTTTACACCTTATATCAGTTCCCTTCAAAAATTTCTTTACAAGATATTTATTCATCATTCTTGACTCATTATATTTTATGTTTTGTGTTGGTAAATTGGAATTATAGGACATTTTTTCTTACATTTATAATAGATAATATCATTTAAAACCAATTATTTTTATTTTTTATTAAATCTTTCATATATATCCTTTCATTCCTTTTGATTTTTCTTATTTTGAGGTGTTATCCTTTAAAAAATCTCCGAAATTTATTTAATAATATGATCAAACTCATCTTCATTGAATTATATGTCAATATTATATTAATTATTTTTTTATAGTGATAAAATAAATCATAATATTCATATTATTCTCATTTTTTTCATTTTCCAAAAGGGGAGGTTCATAATGCAACAATATAATTATCATATCATAAACATTAAGATATATAATATGAAAAGTATTCTATAAAATTATCCTTTATATTCTCATCGTATTCAAGGGTGTTAATGAATTTACAAAGCATTTAATGATTGGTTTTTTTTTCACCTGAGGATTCTTAACATTTCTCCATAGTAATAAATCATTGATACATTTAAATATTTGTCCCAATAGGTATAAAACTAATATATTTTTATTTATCTATAATAATGGATCTTGTGTTTTTTATAAATTAAGATGTTCTAAAATGGTTGACTACTAATTTCTACCACATTCCATTGTTTGTCTCGCAAGATGTAATTTGATAATATTTTTTTCACTTCACATAAAACATTCTAAACATTCTAGTTCAACTGAAACATAATCTTAATATCAAGACTAGTATTTATATAAGCCTCTTCCAAAATGTTATATTCACTAGAATTTATAAAGTAATAAGAAATATATTATTGATAACATAATTATATATCCACTCTCTGAAATACTCAGAATTTATATTATCAAAGGTAGGTTTCATGTTCTGATTTAGACTTTCAAGTGTTACTACTATTAAAATAGTTTGAGTAATAAAAATTTTCAAAATTATATTAATATAAAAAAATATATCTACTTTTAATTATATAAATAGTATCTCTATAAGGACCAATAATTTTATATATGAATTTTTTTTAAATAAATATGTTTCATATTTAATAATAAAATATATTGTAAAATATTTCTAGTTAATAATTTGTTACATCATGAAAAATAATTCCTATTAAAGGATCTCAAGTTTAATAATGACTTTTTATTATGACATATAATAATAATTCCATATAAGGACAATTATATTTCATAGGAACACTACACAAAATGAAATAATATTTACTATAATACAAAATAAAAATATAGTCTAATAAACTCCAAAGAATAGTACTTATATTATGGAAAACTCTATAAGCTATAATTCTCCCACAAAGGTCATAATTAACCCAATCTTAACTTAATAAATGATAAGTGGTCCCAAGACTCCATTCTTAGAAAGACACACCTGATTGAAATGATTTAGATAATTCATATGCTCTTTATATTCCATTCTGATTGCTTATAATATAATCTTAATATTAGAGAATCTAATTAGAAATAGACAACGAATAACCAAGATTTGAACATAGCGATTTATAATTATGGTTATATTTTTTTCGTTTTGTGTTAACTAGTTTTTTTATATTGTTATTGAATCATTTATCACCAATACAAATATTTCATAATAATAGAAAATGGCTGGAAATGGGAGGAATCATGTCTAAAATCTATTTTATTGGAAATGTGTCTCTTTCCATAATTAAATTCCTAATATGATGTGATATAGAGTCAAGAACATCATATAAATACTAGTTCAATTGACTCTAGTAAGGATTAAATACCAGAATCATGTCAATATATCTCCTTCTCATAATAGAGAAAAAGTTATAGTCAAATCCTTTTGAGAAAAATTCTTCTTTGTTTTAGTGGATCTTATAATCCCCTAATTATGGATCAATGTATTAAATCAATTTTAAAAATATTCTCTATCCTCTAATGATTTATTTAAAATTAATTTACAATGTTCATTTATAGACTAGAGGGAGAAGTTTTCTAGTGGTGGACACTAATCATGAATAAAAAGTTCAAGGAATAAATTAATTTCATATAAAATGATGTATTCAAAAGATGATTGTCAATAAACATTTTTCAATAAAATCTAAATCATAAAATAGAGAGGTAATTCCTTGGTCTCAAGAAAAATTTTGAAGAATTCATTGGGTATTATAAATGAAAAATCATAATTCTGGAACAATGTTCCTTCAGCTCTGTTTTGTAAGACAACAGTAAGCTTAAAAAATTATTTATTAGTTAGAATAAAAATCAATAAAAAGCCTTAGTGATTTAAGAATTTAAAATAAATGATCAAATTACCCAATATTCCCTCAAACATGAGATAGAGAATGGTGATTCTCAAAGGCCTCATGATACTATAAATAAAATAGGTAGATAATGGAGATTAACTCTAGTGTATCATCATATAATCCTTATAGTATATAGATAATCCAACAAAAATTTTAACATATGTGTGGGAAGAAGCATATAGTGACCTATCTTGAGGGTATGAAGAAGTTTTTTAAGTATTAAAGGGAAATAAATAATGATAATGAATATATAAAGAATATAAAGAATCCCACTAATGTTAGAAATGAATAGAATGACCTAAGTAATCTTCTTCCCCAGTAATAATGTATCAATTAAAATAAATATTTATATTATGAAAAATATTTCATGAAGCCAAGGGTTATCAAGGATAAACAACCATTATAAAATTCAATTCCAATAGATCATGTATGGCTATATTTCAATACTAACGGAGAGGTGTATCCAGAAAAAATGTGGTGACAGGTGTGATGGTTATTTATTCTTGAATATGAACTATTTGATTTTTTTTCTATGAATTATTTCATATCATGAAAATTTAGTATTACTATTCAAACACCACCTCCAAACATGGAGGTTATGTTTTTGATGGAATCCAAAAATAGGTAAATCACTATATCTAAAGCATGTAACTCATCCCTATTCAATATTTTTTTGGAAAAAAACACCAACAAACCTTTTTATTCTCTATTTATTGTAATTATATGTTATGATGGTTGTGTGTTGGTTGTCCTTATATAGTACCCATATCAACTACTGGGAAGAGGAAATCAATTTCCACATCTCAAATCATCCTCTGATTATATACAATTGTAAGGAGTATGATGAATCTCTTTTGAAAACATCTCTTTATGCAAGGATATTATTATTTTATTGGAAAGTATGTCTTTCCCAAGTGATTGATACAAAGAAGATGATAAATATTGAATACATTCCCATACATAGGGAATTTTTTGATGTGTTACCCAAAATAGATTCATGGCCTTCATCCTAACTATGGGTTTTATTTATCAATTGAAATTATACTTGAAGCTCTGGAGATATCCAAGAATCCTTATAGAATGGAAATAATTAAAAATTAATACTTGAACAAATATCTACACGTAAATATAGACCAGTGCTCAATATTTCCAAGGGCATCACCATTGGAATCAGTTGTCCACTATCAAGAATAATTATGGGTTGATACATCTATGAATTGATTATTAGGAACTAAACAATATCACTATAAATAACATGTATCCCCGACCATGGATTGATAAATTGTTTGAACAAATAAATTGATTAAATAACATCTCTAAAGTGACCCTTCAATTAGGGTATCATAAAATAAAGGCGTGTAAGGTTAAAATTGTAAGTACTACCTTTCATATAACATACTGAAACTATGATTTCATAGTAATTCCTTTTCAACTAACTAATACTCTAAAAAATCATTTTAATGATTAATAATTTCTTTAGGGATTACCTTGAAATATTTTTGGTAGTATTTATAGATGATATTATCATATACTCCAAAATAAAGGAGCAGCATGGGGATTATTTTATTACTATACTGATGATATTAAGAAATGATAAATTTTATTCCATGTATATAATTTTTAAATTTTAGTTATAAAAAGAATCCTCTATTGGTCATGTAATTAAATGTGAGAATATATATATGGATCCTTAAAAAATTATATATCTGAATAATGGAATAGAATAAAATTTTAAATATATATTTATAGTTTCCTCAAAATAGGTGTAAACTATCTTGTATTTGTGAGGAAATTTTCAAGGTTCTCAATCTCACTCACCAGGTTGATTTGAAAGGTTGTAAAGTATGACTAGACTAGTGAATGTGAATAAAAATTCAAGGAGTTGAAGAAGATAATAATCACAACTTCTCTGCTCACACTACCTACATTTTGGGAACTGTTGTTTATCTATATTAAGTAATAAATTCAGGACATAGTTTATGTCCTAATTAAAAATGATAAGGTGGTAGATTATGCCTCTCGATAGTTAAAATTGAATAAGAAAAATTATCATACACTTGATTTGGATTTGGAAGTAGTAATATTTTAATTAAATATTTGGTGGATCTACCTCTATTGACAAAAGTGTGATATATATACAAATCATAAGATCCTAAATTATATATTCCTAAAAAATGAGATCAACATACCCCTATGAAAATGGTTAGAGATCGTCAAGGATTATAATTCCTCAATATACTACCATCCCAAGAAAGAAAATAAGTTGTATGATTATTTACATAGAAAATATTATGAATCTATATCTATGATAATGATTGAGGATGATTTAATATTCTTAGAAATGAAAAGGATGAACATGGGAACTATTAATGAAGGAATGTTATAACACCTTAGTCAAATGATTTCACAAATATCCATTTTCTAGATGATTAAGGAATCCCAAAGGAATAATTTAGAGATAAAGAAGAGTTTATATGTAATAACAAATGGTAAATGATCATGGATCAATTTTGATGAAGTATTTCTAATATTTGGGTCATAAAAATGAATATCAAACAAGTCCAACCAAAAGAAAAACTCATAAACTTTTCCTAAATATGAAATATTAATTTTAAAAGGGAGATTATGGGGTAAAAAAAGGTAATATTACTAGTTAAATAATAAAAAAACAAAACTAAATACTACAATGTTAAAGATCATATTCATAATTATAATTACTTTCTCACTCCAAATGGGGGAAACATTGTTCTAATATCTATAGTCTCCCTATATTGGTCATTTCCTGCACTATAGTTACATTATATTTAGATTCTATAGATGATTCTTTGGTATAAAGATTCACTGGTAAGTTTGAATAATCCATCTATAGCCTTATATTTGAAGAAACATGAGTGGAACCCTCATTTTCAATCCAACTTTTGTTTCCATTTGTAACAACATACTTAAAAAAGGATTAGACAACACTACCCGAAGATTATAGAGTAGTTTTATCCTTCTCCCAAGAAGTGAGATTCCACTTATCCTTATTATGGTCATTTTTTAGATTTCTCTCTAACTTCCATAAATTTTGGATCAATTGAAATCATTTTTAATAGATTGAAAATAATATGAATTTTATTGAACAATAGTTTAATTGAAGACACCTTCCTATGGAACATATCTTGAGAAACCAAATTCTATTTTCTAAACTATGAAACCATTACCCAAAATCATAGTATATGGAGAAATAACCTTTGAAACTGGACAATGAGCATCCTACTGATTTGTATATCCAACATAGTGCAACTTATTAACGTGTTTTGTATTCTTAACACCCTATTGATGAGAAAAATGGTGATTCAGTGAAATCCATTCATAGAGTATAATATTCTACACCCAAGTATGTTATCACTTTTACTGAATCATCATCTGGTCCTTCCCTACCAAATACAATTGTTTAGAAAAATTAGCACCAACACAATTAAAAATAGTACCTACACTGTCTCTAGATTTTCCATTTCATAATGCTGAATAAATCTTACTTCCCATATATTGTTTCCTATAGAAATCATCATTGTTCCCTTTCTAATAACATATAGAACATATCATATCCATTTAGAACTTCCCATTCATGTTTCCATTCATCTTGCATCTAATACAAAAATCAAGAAGCTTCTCGTATTTGATTTTAAGATCAATATCATTACTCTAAGCAAAAGGATTTATATTTTTAGTTAGTGTAGATGAAATATATACTTCAAAAATGTTTTTTGAAAAATATCTAAACTGATCCACCATTATATCCTTCTCTATCTTGATGTGTACACTAGTCACTTAAGTGATATCGAACAAGTTATTTGGGTGCTAGATAATCCTGATCCAATAGAAAATAGGAATCTATACTTTTGATATAATATTTCCCATGGATTATACATTAAATTTAATTTCAAAATCTTGGATATAAAACATAACTATTGTTATTGGTATCAAACCAAACCTACAACCTCACCTTTTCAGATACTTAGATAGGAAGAGGATATGAAAATAATATCAAAGAATTGGAATGACTATCTAGTCTTTAGATACATAATTTTACACAATTCAATGATGAATATCATCTACCGTTCGTGATTTTGATCCCTTATGAAATATAACCCTATAGATGATAGAAATATTTCAAAGGAGGACCATGTCAACAATTTCATCCTAATTATAAATAATGTGATCCATTGAGCCCCTTTGGATTATATGATCTGAGATCCATTCCCTGAGAGATGAAAAGTTTATTAAATTTCCATTTTCTATAATCATTGAGAAAATATTGGACCACAGAGACAAATTGTTTTGCAGAAGATAGCTCTCCATGTCAAAGTCCTTTGGAAGAATGATTTATATGAAGAAGCAACAAGGGAACCAAAATGTGTAATGAATAACAACTACCATCATTTGTTTCCACTTAAGTAAATGAAATTAAATTTTGAGTGAAAATTTTATTTATGGGGGGAATATTGAAAAAAACCAAACATTTATACATAAACATTTTTCTAAATAAATTTTCTTCATATTTAATAATATAGTAAAGTATAAAACACATGCAGTGGATAAAATGTAATGAATCTAATATTATTTCTTACTAAAATAACTCGGGTTCCATAAGGACATTTTTTTATGTGTTACAATAAATTCACATAGAAATACTATTACATTTCATTAGAATAAAACATAGTATGAAATAAAATTTTATATAATAGTAAAGAATAATAATTGGATATAATCACAAAATAATAGTGAGAACACTAATTCAAACTCCATAGGCTCTAATTCTACGATGAATTTAGTCCCTTCCATAGAGACCGTAAAAATATTGAAATATGATAGAAATCATATTGGGATGTATACAAACTTTGAAATTGAATTAGTGAAATATTAGGTTTGAGAATGGTGGAGTATATACATGGTGTAAAGGGTAGTGTGACTATTAGGATGAGACGTTTATATGATTGTTTACTAAAAATTACAATGTGACCATTATGTAATTATAGGAATAATAATAATACCTTACATAATAGTAAAATAAAATTTTAAAAGTAAATTAAAATGAATTTTAAAAAATATTTAAATTTCAAATATATTGTTTATAAATAAAATTTTAGGGTATTCTAAAAAAATATAATTATTTAAACTAAATAAATAATGTGCATTCCTTTAAAAACTGTATTTTATAGTACATATATAATTTTAATTATAATAGTTTTATAAAATAGTAATAAATTTATTTTTAAGGAACAAATATTATTTTTTTAATCAGCTAATCTAAATTTAGTTTGGTTGAAATTTTGATAATTTTATAAAAAAAATTATTTTTTCTAAAATACCAGAAAAAATATACATTTTTGTTTTCAGGATTTTTTATGAATTCATAAATATGTAATTAAAAAGTAATAAAAAAATAATATAGTTCAAAATGAAAAATAATATAATTTATTAATATAATTAATTTTGATTAACGGAAATGATTTTCCAAACTAATAAATAACTTTCCCAATTTAAAAATAAAATTAAGGCTTTTAAAAACTATATTTTGTAGAATAATTAATTTATCATTCCAAAAGTAATTTTTAATAATGGATTTTAGTAACCTCATGGATAAATGTCAAAAAATATGCATTAAATTTCCAAGACCATGAGTTGAAACCATAGTTAATCAAATTGTTTTTCATTTTCCGATACCTGGCTTTCCAAGGGATATATTTAAAATTTAATAAATATTGTTCTTATTCTTCTATAAATACATTCTTCTCTACCCTATTTCATTCTCTATAAATATAATTATCACGTCCCACATTTTTTATTTACTAACTTAGAACTTTTTATAATCCCCTAATATCTCAATTAATCATCCCACAAAGCTAAGGTAGCGATATTTATTGTAATATATTATGTCCCTCAATATTTCTATACAATTACTTACTTTATAATATGCATTTTATTTTCTATTAAATATTTTTCCATGTATTAATAATAATTCTATTACTCTGAAAATAATTCCCTATTAGTGAGTGAATTAAATTTTCTCACATTAAACATGTACCGTTAAACATTTTATATACATGTTATGTTGTCGAAATCATTCATTATTTTTCCATGCTGAATTTTTTTTGTTCTGAATACCCAATCCTATTTTCCATCAATGTTATTCATGTAAATATAATTTTACATAATTGATCCTGGATTTACATGTATGAAATTTAAATTCCCTTCTTGGTAATTTTAAATATATAAAAATATCATGCCTTTAAGCTCTTATGAACCCAATCATTATTATACTAAACACATTATAATTATCCATGGGTTATGGTTGAAATGATTTCATAGGATATATGATATATGTGGAACACATAAAATATGAGATATAGGGTGTTTCTTGATCATGCTATATTGAGTTGTATAATATTAATCTCATTATATATGATGTATGGTGCATGGATGGTCATCCTAAGAACACTATATTATGATGTCTTATTAGTTAGACTCATCTTATGACATTGAAATCACAATTATGTTGTTTCCAAATTCCAATGATTCCTTGATATAATGAAATTATCTTCTCATATCATGCTTCAATGATTTCATTTAGGATTATAACCTTTCAATGTCATCATGATATACCTCTTGAATTAATTTTATTACTTTTCATCATGGTATATTTGATTATTCCCTTACTATGCTTTATATATCACCCATTCTCTCACCTATGTCCCCTAGTTTTCTTGTAAGGAATTAAGAGTTAAAAAGAAACTAGGATCACATTGTAGATATTTTAAAAAAAATATTTTTTTCAAATATAATTTAGGTATGTAATATTCAAAAAAATACCTTTAGATTCATACCTTATATTTGTGCATTATCATGTAACAACATTTGTAATAAAATTATGGTTATTACGATTGGTATCTATGTATGGTCTAGTTATTTTTAGAGATTGGTTTTGTGAAAACATTAAAAACCCAATGGATAATTCTAAACATACGAAAATATCCAAAATTTTCATAAAGTATAAATTGTGTGTATTATCTTGAAATTGAATACTTATATTGATACTGGCATGTGGATGTAGTTGTGGAATAGATGCACCTAGGGGTAACTATAACACCGTAATATTTTAAAATAAGATAATTTTGTTTGATAACATAAAGGACATGAAACACTTATTCTTTCTTGTGTTATACTCAACACCCATTTTAGTTTGTGTCACAAACAATCCTAAGATTTTTATGTTTAATAGTGTATTCGATATGTGACACAAAACTTAAACGACCAATGATATATATTACTGGTATAACCTAGCCACTAATTCGGAAGATCTGAATAGTATAAATTACTTTATGAACCATAAATATATATATATATATATATATATATAAATGTCTCATAAATTTGAATTATTGATAAATTTTTAGTAAATTATCAACTAATTTTTAGAAAAGTGATTTTATTATACAGAAATTTGTTTTCTTCAAAAAAGATTTTTATTTATTTTCCTGAAAAAAATTTATAATAATTTTTTTAAACATTCATAATATTTATTTCTTAAAATAAACTTCATTTTTAAAATTGAAATATCAAAATTTACTTTTGGTGCAATTTTGGGATTTTATAGAAAATATTAATTTTTCTATGAATAGTGATAAATACCGATTTTTGTAAAAAATGTTTTCTTTTTAATAAATTATTTAATTTCAAAGTAAAAAAGGAATTTTGAATATATATCCCAGTAACATAGGTATTATTTATCAATTTTTAATTAATTTTTATTAAAATTTATATTTTTTTTAGAAAAAAATAGTATTTGGGTTAAAATTTAGTTTTAAAAAACTATTTTCAAATGCATAATGGTTATCTTATTTAATTTATAAAAATAATCTTTTCTAGTAAATTTTCTAAATGAAATCTATATATTATATTTCTATAAAATTAATTTATTTTCATTCGATGATTATTATTAGACATTGAGTTAATATAGAATCATCTTTTTCCAAAACAATACTCTTCTAAAACCCCATTGTCTCACCACTTCTGGGGGATTAATATTAATTGAAATTTTTACACTTATGTGAATATAATTTAGGAAATTGAATTTAATATATGTAATCATAATAATTTATAATATTTAATAAGACCAACATAATTTTTTACCAAATTGATTAGGGGAAAAAATTTAAATTTAATTACATAAAATCATGTAAAAATGAGTTTACCAAAAGGAAAAAATTTTAAATATAAGGGTAAAATGACATACAAAATTTTTCAAAACCCATTGGCTTAAAATATATCAACACTTATGACCTTTGTATAGATTTTAAGGAGTTTTTGGAAAACTATTCCATGATGCTTATCCATATAATAAGTTTAGTAAAGAAAATGACAAAAGGGAACCCGTTTTCCTTTTAATTTCTATAAAGCCTTAGGATAATGAAAATTAATATGTTCAATTATATATATACTTTTCAAATATACATTATGTTTTATAATTATAATTTATATTTAATTTTTTATATATGAAATAATTACTTAAAATGTTTTATAAATTCCAATGTAATATTTATTTAGTTAATAATTAACTAAAATAAATGATACTAAAACTATTGAAAGTGAAGTATATTTAATGAACTATTGTCTTACATTAATTTTTTATATGAATGTATCATTTTACACATGTTTTAACTTAATATATTCAAGTTCTATTTTTGTATTCATTTTGTTAAAATTATTTTTAAATAAATATTTTCAAAATTGAAATTAATGTTATTTTAACAAAATATAACTTATTAACTGATTTAATATTAAAAAACATATCTTCTATCACGATATTTACAATTGATAATAAATATAAAATACTGTAAATTTATTGGCCAATTTATCTTTTATAATGAACATATTTACCCCCAAATTGATAAAAACCATGTGAGCACATTTAAGGTTAAAACAGTGTTATTAAACATTACTTGCACTTGTGTTAATACTAATTTTCAAAAACAAACTATTTTAATTTAAAAAATTAGACTAATTTCATTTAATTCATGGGTATAAATTATCTAATAAAACTCACCTTAAATTGGTATTAATGGATAAATTACTAATGTTATAAAACTAGTTACCTTAATGAAAAATTTAAATGAAAAAAATAAGAAAAAGGACTTAAGGAGAAATTGTTTAAAACTTTTATTTCATTATGTGGTGGTGGTTTTATTCGACCATTTCATACCTCACAACCATTAATTTTCAATTATTTAATCCACTTTTGGAAATTTTGACCTCCCAATTGGGAATAATTTTGAGTTTTTATAATAATACCACACCTCCTAGATTATAAAAGGGAACTCACTCCCCTCACTTTATCACGCAGAGAAATACATTTTTCTCAGCGAAACTCTACCTAAGGAAGAGTTGATGTTCATCTATGAGTAGTTTTGTTTTGTTTCTTTCTCCAACACCTTAAATTATTATTATTCTATTATTATATGACAACCAAAGTATCCTCAATATAATTATATGTTGTTATATTAAGGGAATAACCTATAAAAACACACTTAAACCAAATGGGATATGAAATCATCGTTCATTTGTATTAAAAATATTTCCCATCAAACCGATGTCGTTCATTTTTTCATTACCGCCTTTAAAAGATGGTAATAATGATGGTCATAAAATTTATATAGTATATTTATAACATAATTATACCTATTTAATAACTATTTCATATATAGCCTTTTACATTCAATACAGTAGGGGATATGATAACATCACTCCAGTGTACGGAGGACTACCGCCTCACGAAGTGATGTTAACCCTTTTTCATTAACGCATTAAATGGAAGGTAATGTGGGTAATGATAAAGATTATATATGATATAAATGAAATGATTATTATATTCTTGAAATAATTATATTTATGAACATTTATATATCATTTTCTTTATAACCTTTTCACACACTAAAATGTGATAATGTCATTCATGGACATGTGGAATACTGCCTCCTATAAGTGATGTAATTCCATTTACATGATAATAATAATATATATAATTAATTATAATTAAATAAAATTTTATTTATTATGTAATTATAATTATGTAAATATAAAATATTACTAAACTTATTTCAATAAGGATCGTTGAAAAATGTAAATGTTTCTCATGAATACATTCGAATAACAATCTCCATGATTGTAACATTTAATCCTTTTTCATGATCAAATTTATCGGTTATATTTAAAATTATAATTTATGTATAAATTTGATAATTATTTAATTATTATTATAAATTATATTTTTAAATAATTAAAATTTTTACCACATTCAACCTAACAAATTCATTTTTGACACATAAGTCGAATATAGTCAACACATCCAACTTAGAATTAATTGATTAAGTATATATAAATTCATTATAATTGAAACAAAAGTAATAATAAACTTTTAAATGTTATTAATAAATTAAATAATTAACAATTGTTTATTATACAGGTATATAAAGAACAAGAGTGATGAATCAGACTCAAGGTAAGAGTTTCTTTTGTCTCATTATTACTTCAGTGAGATATATTCCATATTCACTACTTATTTTGGTCATGTAGTGTATAAACTACTCATGAATTTATTTTATTATTATATTACGTAAATTTATGGGTTTATATATATCCATTTTAGGATCTCTTTCATGGTGTTTATTATTTAAATATTACCAAAGTGGTAATTTGTTTTCCAAAATTTTCCTTCTTTAGAAATTATATTGTGTTGTGATCTTATATTAAGAGGTGTGTTGAAATCCCCTTGGAAATTTAATATCATCAATTTCATTATTATCATGGTATTTTATTTTTCACTTAATATAATAATTCCATGGGTCTTAGTCTTTAGGGACAACATAGTGGTAAGGGTTTCATGTTACATTCTCATCCTTTATCATATTTTATTATGATTATGCTTCCAATGATGAGATGATTCTCAAACATTATCATAATTGTTTATTATTATTCTTCTAATGATGAGATATTATGATCTCTATATCAATAAACTCGTAAATTTAATTATCATATGTTAATTCATGATATTTAAAATTAATATTACCATTTTTTCACTCTTGGGTACCAATAATTATTGATAAAATGGTATCATGAAAATTTGAATTAATTTCTCTCTTCAGTCAGATATATGATTTCTTCTAAAAACATGTATTCTAAAAATAATTTCAAATTTTTATTAAAATTTTTAAAATCATTTATAAGGCCCCGGCCTTAAACCGTACTTAATCTTGAGTGATTACAAGATTACACATTGAGGATATTTTCAGGTTTAGAGTTTTAGAGAATTAGATCATGAAACTTGCATTACATTCCACATTTAAACAAAGTGGTTACATAAAAGACAATATTCATTCTTCCCATCAACGGAAACCTATTTAAAATAAAACACAGATTCTTTCTTGACACATCCTTGACACTATCATCACATCATGTACCTTTCCCTTGACCTGTGAAAAACATTTCAAAAACTTGGGATGAGCATAAAAAGCTCAGTAAGGGTTATAAAAATATGGAAAGGAAACATGAGTTCATATATACATAAGAATGAAATCATACTTTACCCATAAAACATAGGCATATCAAATCATGAATAAATCATAGAAAACATAAGACATAAAGGTAACTTGAGGCATTCATAACATTCTTACGTAGGGAGTAACCCTCTTGGTTACGTCTGGAATACCCATCACAGTATATTCCCTAAATCTCTTCAGAGAAACCTTAACATTTCACTCCTTCGCGTTACCCAATGCATTGGAGAGCTATATCGGGCTCACCCGCCCTTAGTTTATCACGGAACCACCCGTTCTTCATAACAATGCCCAAGAACCATAACATAATCGTATCACATAAACATGAATAAAGGAAACATAACATTTCCACATTTCAATCACAATATAACATTTTTGGATATTGAAATAATGAATCCATTCAAAAAGAAACCATTTCCAAATCCATTTAAAACATTTAATAAAGAGATTTTTGAATCAAAGTGTCCCATACCACCTTGAATCTTTTAACATTTTAAACCATTAATATCCATATAAATAAATCCTTAAAACCATTTTGAAAACATGGATATTAATAATAACAATTAATTAAAACATTTAAAATGACATTTTGGTTAAAGGGGTTTTACCAAAATTAGAGACACTTGAATACAATAATTGATGAATAACATTTAGTCATAACTTTCTAATATCATGAGAATAAATGGATTCATGATATAATACTCCAAAGGACAGTATATACACCATATAAGAGTTAATTGGTGCCTAACAACAATGAACCCTCATTAGAAATGTCAAATGTGATGAAATCCCTTATAAAGAAGGTATCCTTAAATTAAGGACAAATAACTCTCAAAAAATATGTGTGACAAATAAAAATACACCTAATATAAGTGGATATTAAGTGTAAAACAATAAAAGGTCATTCACACATATTCAATGGATGACATATTCAATGACTACACGTTGAACCCAAAGAAATCGAAATTGGGTTAAAAAGTTCCCTTGATAGCCTGACGGCATCACATCAAAATGAGTTGATGAGAGATAAAAAGTGTATCTCATCACTTGGACATAAAATTTACATCAATCAGGATATAGAATAACATATCCCAACATAATAGTAAGTGAATTAAAAGACATAACAAACAAAGTCTTTTAAAATGAGGAGGGTGAAAGGTTCCCTTACCGACTTGGGTATCTTTCAAAACATACACCCCATGAAAGAAGGACAATAGATCATTGATGTAAATACTCATAAACGAAATTATATTACACAAATAGTATAATAATGGGCAGTACATACACCACTCAATGGAATTTGTGGCAAATGTAGCATAAATCTCACGGGAATAAAAGAGAGATGAAAAATCCCTTATGAAAACTCGGCAGCCTAACGGCGCCCCTCAAAACATCCAAAATGGATTGATGAGAGAGAATAGGGTCTCTCATCACATGAACATAAAAATTACAGTAAGTGTAATATAAAATATCATCCCAATAACAAGAAAGATGAGCTTTAAAAGGAATGACATAAAAGTTTGTACTTAAAAAGAAAGAGAGGAGTATGATCCCTTACCTCGGGTCCGACTTGACTCGATCGTTCTTTAATCTCCTGAATAATAAACTTGAGTTAATTTATAATTCCTTAAGAACATTTTTCATGTTCATTATTACTTTTATACCACTTATTACCATGTCATAAACATTATTTAATCATTTAAGTTAATAATATTTGTTTTGCCGATATTTGGTTCTTAAGTCGAAAGTGGACTTCTTACAATTACATGTTGTTCGTGTGGCCAAATGTTTATTATATCCAAAATTGTATTGATTATTTAGATATCATATATGTCATATATATCCAGTACATGCATGCATTTATAACATTACATAATCATTTAGAGGTAAGAAATGAAATGCACCGTTCATGGAGACGGTAAGCCGTACGTACGCATGAACGCTACTTTCATTTCTATTTTGTATTTTATAGAATGTAATAATAATGATATAAAGGTATATTATAATTACATTATAATATCATATATAATATCATAGTTCCATCCTTTATACATCCCACATATGGTATTTAACGAATCAAATCACTTTGAGGGGGCGGTAGTCCGCACTTCCTTAAATGAAGATATCGCATTTACCCATAATGGAAACCATAAAGGTATGCCCAAAATGAAAAAAACAGAAGATTAAGGAAAACATAAACATATTATATATCATATATAAAAATAGTGACATCATAATGGCCACCTTTGAAGGTGTTAAATGAGTATTGAACAATCATCGTTTCGGGAGGCAGAATTTCGCCATCCACGGAAACCGTATGTTCTTTAACCATTTGATGTAGTTGTGTGAGACTGTAGCTCGAATAAATCTTATAACAACATCCTAGTATATTTAAGATACTGGTTTTGTTACAAAAGAAGTAAATAAAAAGAGTTTAGGGGGTTGTAGAAGCAAAATAAAACAAATGAACATGAGAGAATGAATTACCTTTAAAAGTGTAACTCCTATTGATTTGAGCCTAATGATTCCTTTGAAAGGATTATGCCCAAAGAGAATCCTCTAGGATGAGGAGAGGGATGTGGAGAGAGTAAATGGGCAGGGTTTGGCCGAGAAAAAGGCTCAAGGAGTGTGTGAAATGAGGTAGAGGTGGGGGCCTTTATAAGAGGAGAGGAAGGGCACTTTTGGAAAGTAAAGAAATATTACTTTATTTGAAAATGTGGTTCGGTTTCAAAAGGTCCCACATTGATATAATTCGTGGATAAGGTGATAAGGCTTCTAAGTACACTCATCCAATAAGTTTTGGACATGTGTAGTTCATATATTTTACATTATCTTTCCATTTTATTTAAATCGTCAAATAATGATGTCATCGCTGCATCATTATTATGTCATAAATAATTTAATTTATTTAATGTCTAAAAATTATAAAACAATTACTATGATGTAGGAAATCTTTTTAGCTTTCGAATTAATATTTATAATCAAAAAGATGACTTGTATAACCCAACTTAAAAATTGTTGTGGTAAAACATATCATGTTTGTGTCAATTTTACTTTTACATTAAATAGAATGTTATTTATGTCATTTCCCAACCAAAGTGGATACATGGGGTCCCCAAGTTGACCCATGGCTTGTCTTGGTCGTCCATGATACAACCAATGAGGGTAAGACATGTTTCAAGCTCATCTCATTTTATTAAAGCATTATTTTTACATTAAACCACACTAATTACCACTAATCGCGATTAAAAACTTAATAAGTTACTATTCACCAAAAAATTATTTTAATCTCATTGAACCACATTTTACTTCTTAATGACAACCATGTATGTCAGATTTTTGAAAATCAAAACACAATGATGGCAAAATTTCATTTAAACGGAAAATCAGTTTTATAAGTACCACTTAGTGGTTTCACTATTCATCAAAAATTGAAGTTTTTCAGAAAAATCCCAAAAATTCACCCTAAGATATATTTGATATTCCGAATTCAAAAATGAAGTCCGTTTTACAAAATTAAAAACATATTACTCACATTAATTAATTTAATAATTAATTCCCATTGTCAGAGCAAATAGTGTGTTTTTATAAAATAATAAGTATCAAAAGATTGACACTAGTTTAAGTCTGATTTCAAAGCGAAATTAATTCCAACGACCACTATTGGATTTAATGGTAAAAATATTTTCTAATTTCACTTTAAAACCAATTCAAAATATAATCTAATCATATAAATAAATTAGATTAAAAAGTGGTTTTTAATTAAAATACAACATTTTACACTATTCATTAAAAAAATGAACTTTATCGGAAAGATACCAAAAATTTACACAAAGTAAATTTTGATGTCCCGATTCTTAATAAGAGTTTTATTTGGTCCAAAAGAATGTTTAAGAGTGAACAAAACTATATTTAATGACGGTTCTCCATCAAAAGGTGATAAGTGAACCTTTAGTGAAAACTAGGGCATATACACCTAAAATTGAATTCTTTCCATATTTTAAGCCTTTATCTTTTATTGTATAAATGTAAAAATATTTAAGAACATATATAATCATATTTTTGTTATTTCTATCCATTCCCGCCATTACAACGGCTACATGTTAACTACCATTAGAATAATATTATATTATTATTAGAGTGCAACGTAAGATTCCCAAGAAACTCGTTGTTGCGTGTTGGGTACAACATCGAGCATAGCGTCCCCTTTAAAGTCATATTAATATTTTATTCACAAATATGGATAAATATGAAAATTTAATATTCCTTATTTACCTGGGGTGTTACATCCTTCCCCCCTTTTGGGAATTGCGTCCTCGCAATTTTAAAATTGCGCTTGGAAACATCCTTGAACGTCCCACATCGGAGAAGAGTTGGTAAAACAATCACTTTAAAATAAAGAAAGATAAGTAAAAATGTCACTCGAGTTAACCCATACTAGGATTCCAAGTATGAAAATATGGACATGGAGGAAAAAACAAAGGGTCATGTTCTGATGGAGAGTGATAGAAAACATGTTTAGGAGAAAGTTAACCACGAGAAAATCACAAACTTGTGATGGGTTAAACGGTATTCGATTCCCCAGTAGGAAAAGTTAATAGACAACATTTTTTTTAAGTTACTTTTTATTGAGGAATTTATTCATAAGGAAGCATAATCACTTATCATGTTGACTTTCAACTTTTACTAGATTCCTTAGTCAAACTCATATTTTTTCCAAAAGACGAGTATTTAGGGAGACTTGTTCGCATTAAGAGTACTATAATCAACTTCTAGAGAATCACCTAATCCCCAAAAGAGAACTATATACATCCCATTTTTTTAGGCTTTAACCAAAACCAAAACCAAAAAGGTTATTACAGGATCAGATAATCCAGAAAAGGATAACCCCTTATAAAAATAAAATCTATTCTTAATCTCCAAAATTTGTCCAACAAAACCCAAAGTTCAACGAGGACCATACGATAAACAATTTGTCCATAAAATTCTTCAAAGTAAACCAATATAAGATTGAAACCCAAATATTTGAAGGATTTAGTCACATAGTCTTCCAAGTTAAATCGTAACATTTATCTCCAAACAACATCAGTTGCTCCTAAAGTCTCACATTGAAAAGTAATTATCCTAATCACATATCCTCCAAAATAAACTTACTCTTAATTCATAAAATCATATAACTAAAAAGAATCAGTCAAACTAACCAGGGGCTTCACGTAGTCCAGTGGTAGGCGATAAATACCAGTCGCACTTTGGTTGTGGGTTCGATTCCTGCAGCATTGTCCGACACGACGGGTTGTCACACGGTCTGCGTGTTGTCCTTTTTCCAAAACTATATAATTCTCAAATCATTGCCCAAAAAGGGATAAAATCATCAAAAATAACCATAACATAATTTAACCTCAATTTTATCTCATTCCTTTCACTTCAATCATAACATATGGTAACCCATAATTACCTCAAAATTAAGGATCATATAAACCCAAATGGTTCTTTATAACTATGTCCACAAAAGAAAAGATAACTATTACTTGAATAAAATTTGCCTATATTAAACATCAGGGTTACACATAATATAAAAAGTCTTCTAATGTAACCCCATCATCAAAAGAGACTTAATACTCTTAAGAATTTCACCCTAACTCTTGAAGCCCTCATATGTTGACATCTTACTCATTCAACATTCTTCATGATCCATTATCCATTCCTTTCCAACTTATTCCGAAATACCTCTTTCCTACAAACAAAATCATGAATCATATCCTAAGATTCCAAAATAAGAAAACAATAGTCATGAAATAGTACATACCTTTGATTGGTCATTGTCAGTTTCTTCATCCTCAATTGGAATGGCATTAGGTATTGGTAAACAAATATTGGTACGCTCTTGGTGACCCCATTCACGAAACTTCTTCATAGGACATGTGTTTGCATAATGACCATGCACACCACATTTAAAACATTCAATTGATCCCTCAGAAAGAACTTCTTTCCCTTTCATCGAGTCAACTGGATGCTTCCTTTTTCCATGGCAGGTTCTTGCTTTATGACCTTCATTTCCACATCTATAGCATATTTCTGTCACTTTGAAACATTTTCCTAGGTGTTTCTTTCCACATCTTTGACACATAGGTTTTTGAACACACTTACCTTTATGATTATTACTTTTACTTCCGTAGGGATTTGTTTCTTGCGTATATGATGCCTTAGAGAAATCTCCAAGGTTTAGGTGGTCAATCATGACTCCAGATAGTTGGTTGAGGATAATCAAAAGAGTTCTCATTGCAGCTCCCATATCATTCAGTTGCTTGCTCAAAAAACTGTCACAGTTTCCTTCACATCCACTGTTACTTTGGTGCCTGCTAGATCCAGCCATTTACTAAAACCAAAAAGGTCAGTGTGGGTATATCAACAAAACCATCATGTACTAATGAGTAATATAGACAATAAGATATACTTACTCATTCACTTTATCAAAAACTAAGACTCTTTCTGAAATCCTAACCATTATGGTAATTGTCAATTATGCTTAAAGAATACCCTAACCTCTAAAGTTATCTAAACCGACCTTTGATACCAACTATAAGTCCCCAGCCTTAAACCTTACTTAATCTTGAGTTATTACAAGATTACACATTGAGGATCTTTTCAGGTTTAGAGTTTTAGAGAATTAGATCATGAAACTTGCATTACATTCCACATTTAAACAAAGTGGTTACATAAAAGACAATATTCATTCTTCCCATCAACGGAAACCTATTTAAAATAAAACACGGATTCTTTCTTGACACATTCTTGACACTATCATCACATCATGTACCTTTCCCTTGACCTGTGAAAAACATTTCAAAAACTTGGGATGAGCATAAAAATCTCAGTAAAGGTTATAAAAATATGGAAAGGAAACATGAGTTCATATATACATAAGAATGAAATCATACTTTACCCATAAAACATAGGCATATCAAATCATGAATAAATCATAGAAAACATAAGACATAAAGGTAACTTGAGGAATTCATAACATTCTTACGTAGGGAGTAACCCTCTTGGTTACGTTTGGAATACCCATCACAGTATATTCCCTAAATTTCTTCGGAGAAACCTTAACGTTTCACTCCTTTGCGTTACCCAATGCATTGGAGAGCTATATCAGGCTCACCCGCCCTTAGTTTATCACGGAACCACCCATTCTTCATAACAATGCCCAAGAACCATAACATAATCGTATCACATAAACATGAATAAAGTAAACATAACATTTCCACATTTCAATCACAATATAACATTTTTGGATATTGAAATAATGAATCCATTCAAAAAGAAACCATTTCCAAAACCATTTAAAACATTTAATAAAGATATTTTTGAATCAAAGTGTCCCATACCACCTTGAAGCTTTTAAAATTTTAAACCATTAATATCCATATATATAAATCCTTAAAACCATTTTGAAAACATGGATATTAATAATAACAATTAATGAAAACATTTAAAATGACATTTTGGTTAAAGGGGTTTTACCAAAATTAAAGACACTTGAATACAATAATTGATGAATAACATTTAGTCAGAACTTTTTAATATCATGAGAATAAATGTATTCATGATATAATACTCCAAAGGACAGTATATACACCATATAAGAGTGAATTGGTGCATAACAACAATGAACCCTCATTAGAAATGTCAAATGTGATGAAATCCCTTATAAAGAAGGTATCCTTAAATTAAGGACAAATCACTCTCAAAAAATATGTGTGAAAAATACAAATACACCTAATATAAGTGGATATTAAGTGTAAAACAATAAAAGGTCATTCACACATATTCAATGGATGACATATTCAATGACTACACGTTGAACCCAAAGAAATCGAAATTGGGTTAAAAAGTTCCCTTGATAGCCTAACGGCATCACATAAAAATGAGTTGATGAGAGATAAAAAGTGTATCTCATCACTTGGACATAAAATTTACATCAATCAGGATATAGAATAACATATCCCAACATAATAGTAAGTGAATTAAAAGACATAACAAACAAAGTCTTTTAAAATGAGGAGGGTGAAAGGTTCCCTTACTGACTTGGGTATCTTTCAAAACATACACCCCATGAAAGAAGGACAATAGATCATTGATGTAAATACTCATAAACGAAAGTATATTACACAAAGAGTAGAATTATGGGCAGTACATACACCACCCAATGGAATTTGTGGAAAATGTAGCATAAATCTCACGGGAATAAAAGAGAGATGAAAAATCCCTTATGAAAACTCGGCAGCCTAACGGCGCCCCTCAAAACTTCCAAAATGGATTGATGAGAGAGAATAGGGTCTCTCATCACATGAACATAAAAATTACAGTAAGTGTAATATAAAATATCATCCCAATAACAATAAAGATGAGCTTTAAAAGGAATTACATAAAAGTGTGTACTTAAAAAGAAAGAGAGGAGTAGGATCCCTTACCTCGGGTCCGATTTGACTCGATCGTTCTTTAATCTCCTGAATAATAAACTTGAGTTAATTTCTAATTCCTTAAGAACCTTTTTCAAGTTCATTATTACTTTTATACCACTTATTACCATGTCATAAACATTATGTATTCATTTAAGTTAATAATATTTGTTTTGCCGATATTTGGTTCTTAAGTCGAAAGTGGACTTCTTACAATTACATGTTGTTCGTGTGGCCAAATGATTATTATATCCAGAATTGTATTCATTATGTAGATATCATATATTTCATATATATCTAGTACATGCATGCATTTATAACATTACAAAATCATTTAGAGGTAAGAAATGAAATGCACCGTTCATGGAGACGGTAAGCCGTACGTACGCATGAACACTACTTTCATTTCTATTTCATATTTTATAGAATGGAATAATAATGATATAAAGGTATATTATAATTACAGTATAATATCATATATAATATCATAGTTCCATCCTTTATACGTCCCACATATGGTATTTAACGAATCAAATCACTTTGAGGGGGCGGTAGTCCGCACTTCCTTAAATGAAGATATCACGTTTACCCATAATGGAAACCATAAAGGTATGCCCAAAATGAAAAAAAACAGAAGATTAAGGAAAACATAAACATATTATATATCGTATATAAAAATAGTGACATCATAATGGCCACCTTTGAAGGTGTTAAATGAGTATTGAACAATCATCGTTTCGGGAGGCAGAATTTCGCCATCCACGGAAACCGTATGTTCTTTAACCATTTGATGTAGTTGTGTGAGAGTGTAGCTCGAATAAATCTTATAACAACATCCTAGTATATTTAAGATACTGGTGTTGTTACAAAAGAAGTAAATAAAAAGAGTTTAGGGGGTTGGAGAAGCAAAATAAAACAAATGAACATGAGAAAATGAATTACCTTTAAAAGTGTAACTCCTTTTGATTTGAGCCTAAAGGCTTCCTTTGAAAGGATTCTGCCCAAAGGGAATCCTCTAGGATTAGGAGAGGGATGTGGAGAGAGTAAATGGGCAGGGGTTGGCCGAGCCAAAGGCTTGAGGAGTGTGTGAAATGAGGTAGAGGTGGGGGCCTTTATAAGAGGAGAGGAGGGGCACTTTTGGAAAGTAAAGAAATATTACTTTATTTGAAAATGTGTTTCGGTTTCAAAAGGTCCCAAATTGATATAATTCGTGGATAAGGTGATAAGGCTTCGAAATCCACTCATACAATAAGTTTTGGACATGTGTAGTTCATATATTTTACATTATCTTTCCATTTTATTTAAATCATCAAATAATGATGTCATCGCTGCATCATTATTATGTCATAAATAATTTAATTTATTTAATGTCTAAAAATTATAAAAAAAATACTATGATGTAGGAAATCTTTTTATATTTCCAATTAATATTTATAATAAAAATTATGACTTGTATAACCCAACTTAAAAATTGTTTTAGTAAAACATATCATGTTTGTGTCAATTTTACTTTTACATTAAATAGAATGTTATTTATGTCATTTCCCAACCAAAGTGGATCCATGGGGTCCCCAAGTTGACCCATGGATTGTCTAGGTCGTCCATGATACAACAAATGAGGGTAAGACATGTTTCAAGCTCATCTCATTTTATTAAAGCATTATTTTTACCTTAAACCACACTAATTACCACTAATCGCGATTAAAAACTTAATAAGTTACTATTCACCAAAAAATTATTTTAATCTCATTGAACCACATTTTACTTCTTAATGACAACCATGTATGTCGGATTTTTGAAAATCAAAACACAATGATGGAAAAATTTCATTTAAACGGAAAATCAGTTTTATAAGTACCACTTAGTGGTTTCACTATTCATCAAAAATTGAAGTTTTTCAGAAAAATCCCAAAAATTCACCCTAAGCTATATTTGATATTCCGAATTCAAAAATGAAGTTAGTTTTAAAAAATTAAAAACATATTAGTCACATTAATTAATTTAATAATTAATTCCCATTGTCAGAGCAAATAGTGTGTTTTTATAAAATAATAAGTATCAAAAGATTGACACTAGTTTAAGTCTGATTTCAAAGCGAAATTAATTCCAACGACCACTATTGGATTTAATGGTAAAAATATTTTATAATTTCACTTTAAAACCAATTCAAAATATAATATAATCATATAAATAAATTAGATTAAAAAGTGGTTTTGAATTAAAATACAACATTTTACACTATTCATTAAAAAAATAAACTTTATCGGAAAGACACCAAAAATTTACACAAAGTAAATTTTGATGTCCCGATTCTTAATAAGAGTTTTATTTGGTCCAAAAGAATGTTTAAGAGTGAACAAAACTATATTTAATGACAGTTCTCCATCAAAAGGTGATAAGTGAACCTTTAGTGAAAACTAGGGCATATACGCCTAAAATTGAATTCTTTCCGTATTTTAAGCCTTTATCTTTTATTGTATAAATGTAAAAATATTTAAGAACATATATAATCATATTTTAGTTATTTCTATCCATTCCTGCCATTACAACGGCTACATGTTAACTACCATTTAGAATAATATTATTTTAATATTAGAGTGCAACGTAAGATTCCCAAGAAACTCGTTGTTGCATGTTGGGTACACCATCGAGCATAGCGTCCCCTTTAAAGTCATATTAATATTTTATTCACAAATATGGATAAATATGAAAATGTCATATTCCTTATTTACCTGGGGTGTTACTTCCTTTATCAATGAAATTTTCAAACATTTATATGATTTTAAAAATTCAAAGGAATCTTAGTTCATTTTCAAAATAATTCCTATTATTTTTTTTCTGAAAATATGAATGGAATATTCTTTTCATTTTCTGAAAAATTCACATTTCTAAACATTTTTCCATGAAAAAGGAATGTTCTTTATAGAATTTGTTGAATTTTCTGGGAATATCATTTTAAATTCATTTAATATTCCATTTAAATTTAATGAGGTCAGTTTTAGTAAAAAAGTGTAATGTTCTAGAAATTATTCATTTAAAAAATAGTTTTTGAAGAAAATGATTTTTTTTAAAAAAAGTTTTAAAATTTATTTTCAAAATAAAATGTATATTTTCCTCAAGAAATGTTTTAATTATATTTTATTGATATTTACATTAATCAATGACAAAAGCCCATGTTTTTACTAATCCCTTATTGGGGATATTTGGGATTGATACCATCCTCACTCATTCGATGGACAGAATAGGATTGATTCATATAAATAGTTATAAAACTTGTTTCTCTTCCATGGGTTAAACATTTTTCAAATATATTTTTGTGAACTCATTTATTCTATATGTATTAATCACGTTATAAATTACTAAATTTTAAATAAATGAGTTATGATGAAATTAATTCCCTATGTTCTTTTTTTTATTCAATCCTTGGACATTATAAATGATGGGTGTTTCTAAATAGAGTCAAGTGAACCTGTTTTTTAATATATTATGGTTGATCCCAGATTGTTCTTCAATGAATTGTGTGATGACTATATTCTCTAGATAATTATATTTTAAGTTGTTTAGATGATTATTCCAATCGGTAAGGTTAATGTAAGAGTTATATAGGTGTCCTATGAGATGATGTTCCAAGATACCAATAGGTTTTATCTATGTTTGTTATGGGTTTATTTATTTCATTTGTCAAGATTGATATCATATATATCATGATGATTAATTCTTATAACTCTTTACTTTTCCATGATTTCATATTTTACGATCTAATTATTGATGGGTTTGAGTTCTTTTATGATTCACACATGCACTTTGATTATTTCATCATATCCTTATGTACATTTAATACTCATTGATGAAATTCCATTACTAATTCTAATGTTTACCCATACTGTGAATTTGAGGTCACCATTTTTATGATTCATTGTCCCTATATTTTATATAATTATATTGAATTATTAATGTTTAGAATATATTCCATATGAATGATGAATATGTTTTAATATAAAAAATAAAAGTTATGCTATGTGGGAGAGATCCTCATTTAAAGCCATGAGAATTGTTTATATTAGAGTTTTTCTGAATTCTCCAAAAATATAAACTTAAAATATATTCTTGGTTTTTAGTGTAACAATTATTCCTTTTGATATTTTAAGGATTATATAATGAAAATTGGGTCATATTTATCAGTATCAAAGCCGAAATGTTAGATTTATAATTCCTGCCCCAAATTCAAGAGATTGGGTTCTAGGTGATTATAGTTAGTTTCAAATGTAAGTTTATATAAATTTTGAGATTAGTATTTTATCATTTTATGTATATTTAGAGTTATGGATACCGTCATAGGTCTATATGATTAATGAATATTATAATCTCAAAGTCTTAGACACCCCCTTGGGGTTTTAATCGATGAGATCCTAAATTTATTAATGAAATGTTTTGTGATTTTGTATTGGGTTTGTGTATTTATAACCACTAGTATCAACATGAAGTTTTATTTAGAGTATAATTATTTTTTCATTATTAAAGTAAAAAAAAATAAAACCAAAAGGCTCGGTGACAACCCATCACATATGGAAAGAACACAGGGCTGGAACCCAAAACTAATGCGTGACAAAAACATAACACCTACCACTGGCCTATATGGTTTTCTCATTTGTATGAAATTTTTATAGGTAATGATTAAGTTTATTTTTTATACCTGTGGGTTTTTATATGAAGGATAAAATTTTACTTATCTAATAAAAATATATGATCATATTGTTATATTCATTTTTTTTGAACTTAGTAAGGAAGTTTTTGAACAATTTTTAATTATTGTTATTTATAGAAAGATTTTGTTTGAACATTGGGTACTAATGTTTAATTTTGAAGCTTAATATATCATTTGATGGTTCATTCATTTTTTTTTTAATTATCTTAATATGGTATAACCATTTTGGTTTTAGTTAATGTTTAAAGATATGGGGAATATATTTTTATCAACTTTATCGTTATTTGTTCTATAAATTTTTATTTTAGATCTTCAAGAATGAAAAATGTAACATCCCATATTTTCAGTAAGGTATGTTTTTCTATTTTTTACTTAAACACAGAACCTATTCATAAGGTTGGATATGTTTTCTTTTAGAAGGAAATGTGTCAGGGGGATGGAGTCTTCGTGTTGGACAAGTTCAAAATTTTTGCTTATTATATATAGTGTATTTATAATGAATGACTTATATTTAGTACATGAATTTTAATAGGTTGGACCAACCCATTGCACGTCAATTGTGGGTTTTCCCAGGGGAAATCCTTGTTTTTACATATTGTTTAAAGAATTTACACATCATGTAAAGTTGTAGGAAGGTTTATTAAAAGTGGTGGGGGGATTTTTAGTGAAATCAATTTATTCTCCCGTATAGAAGATGAGTTGGGCATGAGAGTCCTCCACACCTCAACCTAGGTTCTCCTAAAACTCCTCCATCTAAAGATTATTCCCATTATCATTATTTGCATTGGATCCATAGTGGTAAGTTACTCATTCCTCTACCTTTTATTACTAGTTTATCTTCTAACATATTTCACTATTTTGGTGCGACCTCATTTTCTCTATTTCGGGGGTTTTTTTCTATTTTTATATTTTATAAAATTATAGATCTTTTCAAAATCCATTAATATATGAATGGTCATCTAAAAACCTATGTTTGATAGACTAGCTTATTTCCATCACATTGGTTTCTTTTATGTTAAGTGTTATTGTTCCATGTGCCATAATTTTCTTACCAAACCTATAAAATATCTAGAAAATTATTTTAAATTATTTTACTATTCCCAATATAGTCTTATCAAGTTGAGAGTCACCACCATGGTTTTATCTTCCTGAGACAAGTCTCCCATATGGGTTCTATGTTCCTTAAAGTTATACCTTCCCATTACATGAGTTGGATAAACCACTTTTTTTGGTGTGATATCCTAGTAATAAATGAAATGGAAATAAAAAATTATAGGTCTTGTTTTACGCCCATTGCATAATGCTATTTCTTAAATTTCATAATCCAGTGAACTAGCCACTTGATTAATGTTTCTAGATTAAAATTATTTGTAAATGGTTTTAACTATGATTGTTAAGCCTTACTTTTATATGATACTGAGGGAGAAAAAACAGTCTCATCTTATGGAGTCCATGGATGGGCCCATCATTCTTTATAGATGTTACTAGTTTTGAATTATATACATGATTGGAGTGATACCAATTATGTCGAGGATTAAATCACTATGAATTTAGCTTACCTTCATGTTAGTGATAACAGTTCCCTATAGGATACACTATAGATTGGCTCAGTTACCGAATGGTTACACCAGGTCATGAGTGATACTCAGTCCCCTAGGTGAGATACCTCAAATACCATTAGATGGTTGATTTTATGAAATGACTAGAGTGATAATTATGATTCCATTTATGGATCTCTTTTTGTAGAATCTTATTGTTTTGGTAATAGTGAGGTCCCACTATAGAGATAATTTACATTCCTTTTGTACTAACATGTAAGGGATTGAGATTCCACATCTCAATCCCAAATATGAATTTTAAATTAAATTATTAGAATGTGTAACTAAAATTCTATGGATACGTACACCAATACAATTCAAATACTTGGGTATGGTCCACCTTTTGATATTCCTTTCATAATGATCCTTTTATTCATATATCATACTTGTATAAGAAATTTAGTTCAAAGAAATTTTTCTTAGGAGAAATCAATTAGATTAGGTCTATTATACCATGAGTAACCCACTCTAATGTATTTATTTATTTATTTATTTCCTTATATTTATTATTATTGCTACACTGGTCATTTTATATGAACTAATTTAATTTATCTAGACATTGTTGGTGGTGAACTACAAAGTATATCTCACACCATTCTTGTGTTGCATTTGGTTCCCATGTAGACGTCATGGTTGTAGGTATAGATAAAGCGAAGAGACAAGCTACGGATGTTTGATTATGCTTTCTAGGAAGGAATATGTGAAGAAAGGACCAAACAATTTCTCATGATTCTAGAAGTATAAACTTTTCATCTATTGGTATTTTTTTAGTATATGGAATATTCATGTATCCCCTTTATTCCATGTACCTTTTTTATTTCTACATGACCTAATTATCATCATCATTTTGTATATATTATTGATTAAACTTCTTCTTTTTGTTTATTAATTTGGATGTCCAATTATTATACGTTTTCTTTCCCTTTTCTGTTTCTGATTCTTATATTTATATATAATGCAATTTTGTACTCTGAATAATGAGGGAATAGTTTCTGCAAAGAAAAACCCTAGGCCCTCGCAGTTAGTTGGTAGCCTTTGGAATACATAGAGGCCCACTTGAGTTCATGTGTTCAGTCGTCTTGGGGAACTACTAAGTGGATTCCAGGGCGGGATTCTACCAAGTGGCATCAAATGTTCTTTTTTCTTTTTCTTACTATTTGGGTATTATACAAAATTCTATGATGTAATGGAATTATTTAATGATCTTGTGCATGGGATTAGTTTACCCATGTTTAGAGGAAACCAAAATTATTTTGGATGGGTTATTATTGTTTTGGTTTGTGCCTCTAAAAGTTGAACTGATTTCACTATTGGGTGACACATGTGTTTGGTGATGATATCATTATTAATTTCATCATAATCATATTTATTAACATTTTACAGATGAGATGAGGGAATATAAATTCATAAATTATATATGGAATCATATGATTTAAATTCTATGCATTATTCCTTATTATATATATATTTTTAAAAAAAATTCCTGTATTTTATTTTCTTGTTGTGTGTTCCTTGATTTCAATATATATTTAAATGTACTAAAAGGGATGAAATAATTTGATTAATTAATGTTTTTTAATTACCATAAATGGTTTTATCCAACATATATTGATGATGAAAGCTTAATTATCAACCTATACCACATTTGAGTCGTGATCCACTAGTTCTACTAGTTTAAATAATAATTCAATAAAATAACTATATATGATACAATTCATCCTTATACCGGATGTACAGGTCAATTCATAGTCAATTGGCATGCCTATTTTAGTTTAATAAGAGTTTCGGAATTTATAAATATAGAATTGATAATACAATTAACTAGACTGTTATATCTATATTTAAATAAATAATTTTAAATGTAAATAAATTAATTTTTTAAAATAAAATATTACCATTAAAAGGGGATTTTAATAGTAATGTAAAGGGTTTTTCCACTAAACCTTTCAATTAACACTCTATATACCCGAACCATACAAGTCATTTGGGTGAACTTGAACTTGACCCTACCATTGTTTTGGGGAAAGGTCATGTTTATAGCATCCCATCCCGAGTGCCAGTTAATAATGCCCAAATTTGGTTGGGAACAAGACTGTAAGCATTCCTCCAAGATGCTAGAGTCTTTGGACAAGTAGTGAGGTCCTTCGGTGGAATGTGGGGATATTATTCCCTCATTTATTAGATTATAGCATAGTACTGTAAAATTAAGAAACAATAAATGAAAAAATAATATCCAGATATAAGCAAAAACCAAAATCATAAAATTGAAAGATAATGAAATAATGTTCATAAACTGAATAAATAAATTTAGTAAACTGATGATGATAGTATTTCATGTGTTATACAAAAAATAAATTCACGGGAGTAGGGGGACAGGAATATACAACATTCTTACCAAATGAACAAAAAGGGAAAAAACTGATTCATAGAGTATCTAGATAATAAGATATATCCTCTACTTCTAACTCTATCCTAGAAAGGTAAATCAAGAATTGGAAGCTCGATACTTCCTTTTATCAGTATCAAAAATCATAAAGTCTACTCGGGTACCAAAGGAACCTGAGCAGGGTGTAAGATACAAACTCTGTTGTCTAGTACATGCGGTGTTTAGGCCTTTCCCTTTCATGGAATATAATTATAAATAGTGTTTTATAATAGTTTAAATTCAATAAATGATATAATTAATTAAGGGCATTACACTGGGATCCTATTGAAAAAACAACCAACAATCTTCTTTATTCTAAATCATTGTGTCTCAACCAAAATAACCTTCAAGGGTAATGTAACATATATAATGTTTCAAAGGATGGACCATCAACAAGCTTCTGGTTGGGATTTTAGAACAATTTACCACACTTACTATACAAAGGATCGTTTTTAATTTCCAATAATGTTAATTTTATTTTTTTAATTTCGTTTGAAAACCACTTATAAAACATAGTGAGACATGGAGAGTCTGTCCTTGAAAATATGAGAAGGCTTTCCAAGTATCACTCAAGGGCTCATCAAATAACCAATAAAAATTATCTCGTTTATAAAAACCCATGGATAAATTCCCATGTCTCACTCTATGCTTGGTAAAAGGTCAAATACTAGCCTCTAAGTCCATACTTGTTATTGAACATATGGCATGAGTCTCTCTCTAATAATGGTTTAATAGAACATGCCTTAGGGCCCATCCTTGGGGTCTCCCCTAGTGAACTAGTTTCACTCACCTTGAAGTAGATATATTTAATTCATGGATAAAACATCTCTAGTATAGTTTGTATCACTCTCAGTGTTTTTATATAGCATTAACAATTCTAGAACAGTGGTATGAATGTCCATCTAATGCGTCCTTAAGTTGAAACCCCTTGTTTCACCCTCAGCTCTAAAGTGAAGCACCAAAAAGAAATTTTATATTTCACACAATCAATTGAAGTTCCACTATATTTAATTGAATAATTTATACTCATAAGAGTAATTTAATCAAGTAATTGCCATTTTAAAATCCTATTCAAGGAATAAGGTAGGATCTTTAATCACACGACACATTGGTTCAATATATCCATTTCATATAATTAATAGTTTAAAGAGGTATAATTTATCTTAAAACCATAATTTTAACCTAATATAAGGATATAGCTATTAATATGGTGATGACATAAAACAATTCATTAAGAAAATTTGGAAAAAAATATCCAAATTGGCCTATGGGGAAGAGTACATCTAGTTGTATGACCCAACTCAAGGTAGTCAACTCAAAGGGTTGCTCTACCACTTACTCAGCTCACTAAGGGGGTGGTCAGAAATCTATGTCAATTTAATTTCACAAATAGTGGTGAACCCCTGAAATCTTGGATCGCGGAACATTGACATAATTTATTAAATGAAATGAAATGATGCTAAAATTTCATTACCACCAACCTTAGACTTATATATCTTCCCTCATCCAGTATCAAAGTTTTATAGAAGTTAGGTTGGAAGAAAATGATAAAACCATCAAATTCCATGAAAATTTGGAAAATTTTCTTACATATAAATAGTTAAATGTATGAAGGAATAATCCTGAAATATATTAGAGTAAATTTGATATCATACCTCTAGTTTTGTTTATGTTCTCATAGTAGACGAATCGGAGATTGGATGGAGGAGTTGCACAAAATCAATAATTTTTAAGGGTGGTGGTATTTTGAACATGACGGAGGGGTGATCATATGTTGGAGAAAAATGGAAGAATTTTATGTTTGATTTAAATCATTAAATATTGGGAAATCCATAATTTCACCCATTTTTAAACTATTCATGATTTGGCCGAATGGTTTTCCCAAACTATGCACAAACCATGCGCCATTAACTGTTATAAGGGTAACATCGCACAGTTTCCACAAGGATTGACTAATCATGCACAATCCATGAAAAATAACACTATCAAAAAAACCTACATCCCTCATATGGTTGTGTGTCCTAGGTTTCACAATTTCAAACAAATCGTGTAACCAAGTATGTTCTCGCCATTTAGGGACTTAGAATGAGCTTCAAATGCACCTGATCCCTCCTTGATTTTATTAGTAAACTTATTTAGGTCAATTTAAATAAATAAAAACCAAATATTAATGATTTTTTCTTTGTGAAAATCATAGAATTTACACCCCCTCCTTAATACAATATGTCCCCAATTTTTTGTTCTCGGGGAAATAGAACATTGTCTTAGAAGAGTTCCATTCACTCAGCATATACATAGAATTCCTTCTTCTAGGTCTCATCTTGTATGCATATGTTATACCATAGAACCTAGACCATTGGAACTAACCCTCCTTAGAGAGCCTTCATTTTATGATCATGAATAAGTATCAAACTCTCCTCAATGGAGGCGTCCTCTTCCAATTCTATATTTTTAGGGTCAAATGAATGAGATGGTTTATATTGATACTGTTGAATCTAAGATATGTAGAAGATGTCATTCATGGAATTGTACCTATAATATAATCTAAAACAGAAAGCTACCATATATAATCTCTACACTATCTTGAAATTCCCTACATATTTCGATGATAAATTTCCATATCTCTTGATTCTTCCATTACCCAACCTGGGCGATACAAGCCGAAATACCTCATGTACCATATTGAACTCAAAAGTTCTAAGGTGATGATCAGTATAGGAATTATTCTCAGACTGAGTTATAGAAATGAATTTCTGAATAATATTGACTTTCTATAATGTCTCCCGAATGATATGAGAACTCTGTAGAGATTCCTCACCTACTTCTAGCTAGCATAAACATGCACGACATGGTCTGCCATAGAGATCCTCATACATATCAATATTAATTGTTCCCTAAAAACTTTTATTACATAAAAACTCAAGAATTGGAAAATTATTTTTCCATGAACATCCAAAATCAACTATAGAATCCCATAGAACATCCTTTCACTCCCATACAGTTCACTTAGATGGCCCTTTGGCATGAGGGTTATATGAAATGCATAGGTAAACCAGTGAACCCACTTCCATCTCTATTCCTCTCCAAGACCATGTAGGAAATTAGGTGTCTTGATATGATATGATAGAAAAGGGTACACCATGTAGTCTCACTATCTCCCAAGTGTAAATCCTTTATAACACATTAACAGAAAAGGATTCTCATATCAGTAGAAATTCAGGACTTTGGTCAACCAGTCAAAAATCAACCATGCTGCACAACTTCCTCAAGTAGATATCCTTAATATTTTCATGAAATCTATGGTGATTTTATTACATTTCCACTTAGGAATAGGGAGTTACTGCAGAAGTGAAATAGATCACTGGTGTTTTTTCTTCACTTTCTAATAGGTGGAGCATCGAGTGCTAAAACATGTTATCTACCTCTTCATACCTAGACGCCAGTATAGATGGTCCAGATATTCATACATCTTGGAAAGCCTAGGATAAACCATCCATATAGTGGCATGTGGTTGTCACATCTTCCTATACATCTGAAGGAACCCATACACAATCACGAATGAGTGGGGTCTCATTGTTATCAAAAACACAACTATGAGGTGGGTTATCTCCTGTGACTCTATCCCTCAGAATAAGACCCTAAAAATATGATAATTTCCTCTTCCAAACCCATTTCATAAAATATAATGTCTCTAATAGAGCTACTAGAACTGGCTTACCATGTTGTTTATAAACGTCTAGGTTCATCTCAGAGAAAAATCCATAAATTTTCAATCACTTCTAGACAACATTATGGCTTCTATATGAGTGTTCCAACTCAACGCATTAGCTACCACATTTCCTTTTTCAGGTTTGTATGCCTTCTCAATGTAAAAATACTACAGGTATTCATCCCACCTGCACTACCTTAGATTCAAGTATCACTATTTGGATATGTATTTGAGACATTTATGGTCTATGTAAATTATGAACCACTTAACTAAAAAGTTGTCCCCTTAATAGTGACGAATGTGAACCACGGATACAAACTCATGATCATGAATATGATAGTTCTTCTCATGAGGCCTCCAATATTGGGATCCATATGACATGACTAGACCACACTATATTAGAATTTCACCTTTTCTGGTCCCTGAAAAATCACAATAAATAGTATAGATCCTTCTTGGCATAGGTAGAATCTGAATCGAAGATGAAATGAGTCTTCCTTTTAACTTTTGAAAAAATGTATCTCACAATTTATTCCAATCAATCTTCACACTATTCTTGGTCAATATAATAAGTGTAACTTTTAGGCATGATAATTCTTAGATTAATCACGTATAATATCTAGTTATTCTTAAGAATATACTAATTTCAAACACATTTTGGGCTTCTCCCATTAAACCACAACACTCACCTTCTGTGTGTCAACTAAAAAACCTTCCTCGTATATAATATGATCCATGAAGTGAACTTTACTAATACAAAAGTGGAATTTATAGAGCTGCGTATATATATTGTTATCTCTTAGTTTACTCAGCATGATCTCAAGATGACTGGAATGGTTGTGCCTAGTGTGTGAATAGAGAAAGATGTCTCTAATGAATACTATCATGAATCAATAAAGATATGTGTGGAAACCCCTATTAATTTGATCCTTGATGACTACTAGAGCATTCGTCAGACCAAACCACATAACCAAATACTTGTAATTGTCTTACCTTCTCTGGAACGTTATGCATGGTATTTATAATGGTGTCATATGAAGCTGATGGTATCCTGACTTAAATTCAATCTTATTGAAAATAATTTATCCTCAAATATAGTAACAAATTTAATCTATATAAGTAAGTGGATAACTATTATTTAGAGTAATGTTTGTTAATCAGTGGTAATCCACAAAAAATCAAATACTACCATCCTCCTTTTAGGACAAAAGTATTGGTGAACCCTATGGTGATGTATTCGGTTTTATGAAACCCTTGGACTCAAAGACTTTAAGTTTCCTCTTGAGTTCTAGAGCACTATAGGTTCCATTCTATAAGGAAGAATTCATAGGGGTGACACACCTAGAATAAGCTTAATAGTGAACTCAATCTCCCTCTCAAGAGTTAATCCAAAAAAATTATCAAGCAAGATGTCCCTAAAATGATCCACAACATTATGGAATTCTGCTAACTACATTCCATGATCCCTCATAAAGAGACTAGCCATCTAGTTTGTCATCTCGCCTATCCCAGTATGCTAGAATCTGGCACGATTGGCTTGAAGATCCCATTTCCCTTATTATTTTACATTTCTCCATAGGGTGGGGTGAATGACACCTGGTGGTGATAGCAATCCACCTAGGCTCGATAAGTCACAAGTCATTCCATACTGAGAGTGACATAGAGTCTATTAATCTTGAAGAAAAAAGAAACTCCATAGAAAAAAATACATACATATCTCAAGGGGGAAACCTTACACTATCATATAACCTCATCCCAAAATCCCAATGGCTTTTCAAGGGTCATAACACCACTAAAGTACTTGATAAATAATCTCATTATTACCATTGTTTTAAAAGATTGAAATAAATTTGATACAGCTATATCGAATAAGTTAGATAATAAACTAGAGGCTACAAGAATAGTACCTCTGACTATAGATAGACTTGGTAGCTACTCCTCCAGTGTATACTGAACAACATATATATGAGCTAAAATATGGCCCTAAGATGATGCATGAGTAATTTTATCTGGCCCACACTGAAGATGGGGGAACTTTGAAGCTTGAATAAAACAACCACAAAAAACTACTTGGACCAAATGACATGTAAAATAGTAGCTTCTCACCAAAAGAGGTTTCACTGATCTGGCACCTAAAGGTGGTGAAAGCACAAGACCTATTTACTTGAAACTTGAGGAAAAGGTCGGCAGAAATGATGGAGGTGACACTTCTTTCCGCAACACCAACACATGATTAAGTTCCTCATACACTGGGGATTTTTTTTCCTTTCATATCATATTTTTGACACAGTATATTGGTTATATTTCATTTTACGTGGATGGTAATTCCCCCATATTTACCCTTGAAGAATATCTTCTTGTGGTTTGATAATCCACTACCATCCTATGTCAAAACTGAACTTACCTACTTCACATTGCATGATTCCCTTAGGATTTTCTTAGTGATGTGGTTCTACTTCAAATTATCAAAATTTATGGTCATCCTAATTATTTTTACCTATGAATGTATATTATAATAAATTCCATCCTAGAATTTCCTTTCAGAAGTCACATAATCTCCATTCAATGTCAGTGCAAAATGTTGTAATCTAGTGATGTGCATTGAGTATTACATCACTGACATGTCACCATTATCAAGGATCATTAATTACCAAATATAAGAAATTATCAATGATTGAGGGAAGAAATAGTGAAAGAGGGGTTTTTAGAATTCTATCAATACCATACCCTGATATCGACCACCTTGATTCAGATCTTCTCATCAACACTTGGTGGATTTTTGTATCATATAGGTCACAAGCTTGAACCTCCACTATAGATGCCTCTAGATATGATATAAGATGGATACCATAGACTCCAACCAATATTCTTCATCCTCTGGCACACCATCCCCGGACAAGGTGAGATGATGTTGCTGTTGAAACTTTCCGGTCAGCTCTCCCATAGAAGGGGAAGGATGAGGTGCACCCTAAACTGATTTCAAGAACCATTGAAATCCATCATGTAATAGGGCATAGAAACCCAGTGGAGGAACGTGAAGAGGTTCCTCTAGTTGTACTATAGGTTTTATCATATGTGGATCTAGTCCCACCACCCTAAGTGTAGTCTCATCACCAATTTCCTAGAATATAGAACAAGTTATCTGCAGTGGCATGGCTCTAAAAATTCCATGCACAATCCTCGTAAAAGATTAAAAATATATACTGAAATATATAAGAAAGGATAGGAAAAAATATTTCCAACTAAAGAAGCACACCCATACACCTTCTCCAAGATCTAGTTCTGAGTGAAAAGAACGAGTAATAAGAAAAGTATAGGAGACAGGGCTTACATCCCATTACTAAGGTCAGGTCAGGATACTTTCTTGAGTCACATGTATAATTAGTAACCATTTTATTTTAATTCATTTTGATTTATTGTTATTTAACTTATTATTAGAATCTTGGTATATTTTATTATGTCACCAATTCCATATCATAAGGTCCCATACAGCTTATCAATTTCAATCGGCACGTCAACTAACTGCATCATGGATTTACACAAAACAATAGTGTAATAGGACATAGTTCTGATTGTATCTGATTATATTCTATTGGAACACACCAATAAATCCAATAAAAAGAGGAATTATTGATCCTAATAATCAATTATTCCATTATTAAGGGTACCATCACATTTCAGGACATACAACCAAGGCACCAAAACAAATCAAACGTAATACAAGAAATTTATGGTATAAAACAGATAGGTACTGGAATAATTTATAGAATTTTAAGTCCTATTGTGCCAAGTATGATTCGTGATTTCCATTCACCCTAATATCATTAGGACATGTCTGAAAAACACATTCAAAAAAATCAATATTAATAGCACCATGAAACAAGTGTGTCACCCTACAGTTAAATCCTATGAAATCGTAACAAGTGAAAGAAATAGTAGCATTTAGCCATCCCAAGTAATTTGGGTATCCACTATAAGTGGGGTAGCTAATCCCTAACACTATATCTTAAAAAAAATCCCATTATCTGATTCAAATTTCTAAACACAAAGAGTAAAACAAAAGGAAATAACCCTAGGATAACAATATGTAACATCATACCCCTAGTACCACTTGACAGTTCCTTGAGGTGGTTATCTACAAGACCTTATGAGTTCCTCACCAAATTAAATAGGTTGTCGACTACTAGTGAGTGGCTTAGGTGAGTCTATTAGGAGATTATTCCCTCCTTTATTAGAGTATAGCACAATAGAATAAATATAAGAAAAAACATAAATAATGAAAAAAAATCATGATCAAAGTGGATACCAACATCATAAACATGCAATATAATGAAATAATGTGTGGAAATTGATAAAATAAAAAACAGTAACTGGTTATGATAGTATGCCCCATGTTATATAAAGATGAATACAAAGATCCTAGGGAGATAGGAATATACAACATTCTAACAAAATAAAAAATTCCAAAAACTATTATAGCTAGCATCTCAAGAATAGGCTTGATCATCTTCTCCCAAATCTGTCCTAGAAAGTTAAATAAATTATTATAATCTGGATAAATCCCATTATTTGTACTTGAAATCATAAAGTCTACTCAGGAACCAAATGTGCCCGAGCAGGGTGTGAGATACAATCTCAATTGATTGAAAAACAAGGTGTCTAGGATACTTCCATTCATGAAATGTAAATATAAATAGTTTTCAATAACATTTTACATGAAAGAAAGAATTGAAATAATTAAAATCATTTGATTGGGTTCCAATTAGACACCCACCCATCTACCTGCTTCACCCTAATATAGTGAGTCTATGCCAAATATACCTATAAGGGTAAGGTTAAATGTATAATGTTCCAGAGGATGTATTATCACCAAGGACGTTCTTGGCCTTGTAGAACATGTCCCTAAACTTCTAATACCAATGATCATTTCTCCTTTTCAAAACATTCATTTTCCTTTTTAATTTAACTTAAAAACCACTTATAAAAGATATCCAGACACCCCGAACCAATCATTGAAAATATGAGAAGACATTATAATTATCACTCAGGTTCTCATAACATAACCAATGATAAGGATCATGTTTATGGAAATCCAAGGATGAATTCCCATGTATCACTACAACCATATTGAATGTTCAAATACGACTTTCTAATTCCATACCTAGAATCACACATACGTGACTGAGTCTCTCACATGGATTTATATATTAATAAAACATTGGGAACATATCACAAGCATAGTTGGTAACACTCCCAACATATTTACAAATATTTAAAATTATAACACAGTGGAATGAATGATCGTCTAAGGGATCCTTAAGACAAAACTCCTTGTTTCACCCTCATCTCTAAATCCAAAACACAAAACAAGAATTTCATATTAATCAATCTAAATTTAAGGTCCACTACATTTAATCTAATCATTTTTACTCGTAATAGTTATTTAATCAAGTCATTTCCATTATAAAATCCCATTCAAGGCATAAGTCATGGAATTTAATCACTTGGCCCATTGGTTAAATTTATCCAAATCATCTAATGAATTTTTTAAATGGGTCTAACTCATCTGAAAATATTGATTTCAACCTAATTAAAGGTTTAAGGCATTAATTAAGTGATGACATACCATAGGGTATTAAGACAATTTTGAACCAAGAGACAATGTGGGCCCCAAGGAATATAATATCAAGTTAGATGACACTACTGGGGGAATTCAACCAAAGGGGTTAGTCCACTAATTACATAAGTCACCAAGGGAATAGTGAGAAACACATTTTAATTTAATTTGAAAAAAAGAGGAAACCCCAAAAAAAGTTGTATTGCGGCACAATGAAATAATTTATAAAACATGATAAAATGTTGGGAAAAGTTCATGTCCACCAACCAAATCCATATAGATCTTCGCTCATCCATTATCTGCATTTGATTCATGTTAGGTTGAAAGAAAAAATGACACTGTAAAATTTCCTAAAAATTGGGAAAATGAGATTCCACCCAAATAACACAATGTATGGAAGAAAAACATTAATATAGACTAGAGATTATTCAAGATCATACTTCTATATTTCCATGAAAGTTGATGGAATATGAATCTGAGACTGAATGGTGTAGTTTCATCAAAGCCAATATTATTAAGGGAGGAGAGGTTTTCAATGTGGGGGAGGGGTTCTTATCCACTAGATAAAAAATAAGGAAGGATAGGTTTTATTTATCTCATTAAATAAGGGGAAATCCATAATTTCACCTATTTTTACACTACACATATTTGGCCACACAGTTTGGCCTAACCGTGAACCATTCAATTATATTAGGGTAAAATCTCAGATTTTACCACATAGTTTGACTAACCATGTAAAAATGGTTCAAAATTGCACTGTCACAAAACCTACAACACTCACATGGTTATGAAACTTAGTTCTCATGATTTCATACAACCGATGTAACCTAGTCTGTTCTACCCATTTTGGGGCTTCAGGCTTTAAAAGTGCCCCAGATGCACCCAATCCCTCCTTAACTTGATTATGAATCTGATTTAGGAATTTTTAAGTAAATAAGAACAAAAAATTAATGGTATGTACCATTATAAAAATTGGGGATGTTACATAGTATCTTCAATACAATCATGATTTCTTTTATCACTCAAACCAAGATTTTGGAGAAGGTAGAGAGATGTAACCAATTTTTAGGAAGTATTTTTACGTGTCACTTCCTTTTATAACTTTTCTTATCATCTACTATTAAATAATATATGAGTCATGTGATGGGAAATTTTATAAATGTGTCACTTTGATTTCCTTTAGTCGTACACCGATAATGCGGTGACGACCTTTCCCTGGAGGTGGTGGTCCCCAAACCACTAGTAGTACCCCTTATTGTGACACTTGGGGAACCTCCTATTAATATTACACTTGGAGTTGATTCTCATTTAATAGATATATTTTATAACTCCCTGAATTATATATAGTTAAATTCATATTCTACTCCCAGTAATGTATAGTGGACGTGGGAATTCTAGAAAAATCATCCTTCCTCCTTTTCGGGGTATGGGGGATCTCATGCTATTTATTCTTGGCTAGAATCCATGATTTCGATCTTCATGCATCTTGATACACCTCTTTATTGGAAGGTCAATCCTGCTATGTATACACTATATTATTCTATTAAACATTTGTAGGATTTCATCAACCAAGTCAGACGTCATCAAAACATATCCTAGAAAAGATTCCATAAATCCTTGAAGGACTATCTCTTCCCCCATCATGTTGAGATAAAACCATGCATGATAGTTTATTCACCAACAGTAGGGTCTGATTTCAATGATGGATTAATCAGCTCATTTCACAATGATTCTTACTGGTTATGTGCTTACCACTTCGAGATGATTTTGAGGATGGGCTTGCATACACCATCCTATCATTGGTGAACATTCTATGACTAATTTCCATTAAAGGGATAGTGAACTAGGATATCATCCCATAGTGAAACCAAGGGGGAATGTGGTAATGTAAACTATTTAGGTTCAGATTCTAGGTGAGGATATAGTTTATCTATCAATAGGAAGTGTCGTTCTGAGGATCCATGTGGGGGAGGTACAGGCTAGATGACATATTCTGACAGTTTTTTGGCGGGCCACCAATATGGCAGAAAAATCCATAAAAAAACCCAAGGTACAAGGAACCTAATAGAGTGTCGAGATTTTGACAATATGGATATCCTTCTGCATTTTTTCTAAACATTACCTATTGTATCTGGTGAGAAGGGATTTGTGATTACACCAATTTAAGGTATAGGGTCATTGCCTCCTCATCAGACTGGGAACTATTTTACGGAAAGCTTATCATTTCTAAGAGGTGTTCTTTGCCGATGTGGTTAGACATCAGAGGTGCAGGACCAATAGATAGGTCAAACCCAAGTAAGTTAGGTTTCATCTTAGGGTCTATGTTTGGTACATGTCTATAATGTGTATCATACACCTAAGAAACATAGTCTGGGGACTTCTAATTTTAGAGGAACTATTCTGGTATCCTCTAAATAAGTTTCAACACAATTTTATAAAGGTGAATTTCACTCCTTTATATCTTATCTAATTATGTAAATTATGGAATTAGTATTATAGTACTTTATTGGCATGAAAACTCTGAACACACCATTGGGGGTTGATCAGAGGGTATACGATAGTGCATGGAGTTGCCCCTTGAAATAGGTGGGTATCGATTCTTGTGAAATTTCACTTTCCTCAAGATGATAGATTTTGATGTCATTATCAAAATGGATTGGATACTGTCATATCATCCCCATGTTGATTACTATAATTTAAGGGTGTCATTTACCTAACTCAAGGGGAGAACATATATTCATAATGAAGTATCAGATACCCAACCGAGTATACCTATACCAAAGTTTCCTTGGTCAGACAGCGTGATAGCCTAAATGTCTAGTATCTTTATGAGTGATCAGGGAATGTGCCACATGGAATTTTTTCTTTTGCTATATCATTTCCGGGACATCTTAAAAAATTATTTCTTTGGTTTACCTCCAATTATAGAGATATATTTATATATTGAGAAAGTTTATGGAATGGAACTAGTGTACATTCCTTTCTATAGGGTGGAACCGATTGATATCTAGGAACTCTTGAAGTAGATGGAAAATTTAGAGGAAAAGGGTTCTATCTAACCCATAACATCACCATGAGGATCACATGACCTTTTTTTCAAGAAGTTAGATGGTACCCTCATCTTTTGGATGGATTATAGATAGTTGAAATAGCTTATATTGAATAATCGGTATCCATTTCCCGAATAGAGGATCTGTTTGAAAAGCTCTGAGGAGTGAATATTTTCCCCAAAATTGATTGGGGTTGGGCTATAGTCAGGTCTATATGATTCCATCATATATAAAATGTATAGTGTTCCAAAGTAAATAAATCATACATGAGTATATAGTTTTATTTTTTGGAATTATGAATATATTGGAAGTCTTTATATACATAAGGAATCGGGTTTGTCTCATATACCTGGATTTATTTTTGGTAGTATCCATGGATGATATCTTAGTGTATTATTGCACCAAAAATGACCATGAAACCCATCATGAGATTGTGATGAATACACTAAGAGTTCATCAGTTATATTCTAAGCTTAGAAAAATCTACTTTTGGATAAAAAAGTTTAATTTCTTGGTTAATAACATTTTACAGGATGGCATAACTATTAATCCATAGAATGCGAGCACTGTGGTTTCCCAGGAGAATCCTATGAAAATATTTATCATGCATATTTTCTAGGGGATGGATAACTATTATAAGTGATTCATTCAGGTTTTCTCATTTGTGGAAGCATCTCTTATGGGATTGACTAAGAAAGAGTTAAACTCATCAGGGTTGGATCTTATGAAACAACCTTTCAATAGTTGAATGGGAGACTAAATTTAGCAAAGATCTTACTTCATAAAGATCTGGGTAGAATCTATAATAATTACATTGACATTTCAATAATTGGTATAGGATAATTATTAATGTGGGATGATAGAGTTATATCTTATAACTCCCTCTAGCTACGACTCCACAAGCATAATTACACTATGAACAACCTCAATCTAGAAATTGTGGTTCATGACTTACGTAGTTAGAGGGATTATATATTGGGTGAGTGGTTCGTTGTTTAAACAGATCATAAAAGTCTCAAATTAATTTCTATATAGCATAACATGAATATTTGGAAATTTAGGTGGGTAGAATACATGTATTCATTTGACTTTGATGTTTCTTATTCACCTAGAATGGGTAATTTTTTGGCTGACACATTGATCTGGAAGACTCAGACATAGGTCATCCAGGAGGCCATCAATGATTGGTAGTTTTTGGATTTGTTTTCTAAAATGCATCTAGATATTTAGGAAAAACATGGTCATCCGGTTCTAGTAGCTATAGATGTGGCATCCTACCATAAGGAATGGTTGAGGAAGAGAACAATATTTTATTATGGGGGCCTCATCCTAAAGAAGAGTGTATCGAGTGAGAACCTACCACCTAGTTAAATTATCGATGAGAATGATATTCTACACTTCTATGGGAATGTTTGGGTGTTTTATTACATAAGGGAATAGTTGATGTAAGAATATCATGCCTCTATTTGGGATATTCACCCTGGGCTTAAAGAAATTTACTAATACATATGTCATCATTATTGGTGGCTGTGTATGAAGAAGAAGATTGTGGGTTTCATAAGGAATTATTACACTTATCTGTAGTTGAATGAGGAACACTAGTGAGATGCTAGAATTATATGGCCTTTATCTACTCCTGAGTGGAAATGGAATAATGTACATTGAATTTTATGATGGGATTCCCATGATCCCCTTGAGTTAGTGATGGAGTATGGGTGATCATTGACTTGTTGACATTGGTCACACACTAAATAAATATCTAGAAAACCTTCTCATTTGATGATCACAGGGGGCTTTATATTCCAGAGATTGTAAATCTTTATGGTGTTCCCTATTCAATCGTATCAGATTGATATGTCCATTTTACATCACAGTTTTGGTAAGGACATAAAAAGGAACTAGGTTAATAGGTTCTCTTGAGTATAGGTTTTCACCCTCAGATTGATTGAACGTCTTGGATGATGATATGGGTGTCAGAGGACATTCTTTGGGAATGAATTCGTGATTTTGTAGGATCATGGGAGAAACATATACAACTCATTGAGTTTTTCTACAATAGCAGCTTTAAATAAGTGATTTATATGGTTACATATGAGTCATTTTACAGTAGTTCATGTTATTCACCCAGGTTTTGGTTTGAAGTAAGTGAAACTAGGATTCTAGGTCCTCGTCTCATTCCGGAGACCACAAAAAATGTCCATTTCATTCAAAATATATGGAAACAGCTCAATCTAGTAAAAATTATTATATTTTTAATAGATATAGACCTCTGTACTTCAAGGTGGTACATCGAGTCTTTTGGTAAATTTCTATAAGGTTAGTTCACAGAATAATTAAGAGATAGGTAAATCTATTTCCTTGTTGTGTAGGGCCATTAAATATTGTGCAGAGAGTCGTACTTTTGGCCAATATATTTTAGTTACCACATAGGCATTGTTTCATGTACAACATCTTCTATATATCATATATTTTTCATTATCACATTGAATTTTATGATTTTTTTAATGATGAGGACATTGACCTGGATTCCGATGTGTCCTTTGAGGATAATCTGATAGTCTTTTTTGATTGCAGCATGTAGGCTCTCCATGGAAGGTCAATTACTCTAGTCTAGGTGCTATGGAAGCAAGGTCGTATATAGGAAAAGACTTGGGAGAGTGAGGATGATGTTTGTTCCCTGTCGATATAACTTTTATCAAATGATTATTTACCACCCTTGAAAGGGAAACTCATAAATGAGATTTTTTAAGGAGGGGATGTAATAATGTCCTGAGTTTGAATCAAGGTATTTTTTTTCTTTTTAGTTTTCTTCAAACAAAGAAACTATGTCTAAGGGTGGGTTTGTTTCAATTTGGAAGGAATGTTTGTCGAGTTATGGAGGGTATCTATAGGTCAATTATTTGTTTTATACTGAATACATGTTGTGTATTTAGAATACATGACGTTTATTTATAATACATGACATGTAATGAAAACATGACATTTAATGGTTTTTCCTGACCTATTTCATATCATAAGATCAGTTTTCCTAGGGGGAAGAACCAAGAAATTTACATGATGTGTAAATCATGTAAAAGCCGTGTAAATTACCAGGGTATTTGTTTTTAAATAATGGGATGATATCTTGTTATAGAACCCACTTTCTTCTTCCTCGCATAATAGGAGCCGCACAAGGAAGTACTCCATGCCCCAATATAGGATTTCCTATATGCCCTCCATTTGGACTTCATTTCCTTCTTCCTCAATCAATTTGGATTTTCAATGTTAATCTTATCAATCCTCTTCCAAAAATTTCAAAATTTTCTTTATACCTCATGAACTATTTTGGGGTGACCTCATTTTCCCTATTATCCGGGCTTCTGTCCATTTTTAGGTTTTCTCCCATTCTAGATTGATTAAATGGCTTAAAATTAATGAGTGTACATCTATGAACCTGTAGTAGGTGGTATATATTCATTCCCTCAAATTGATAGATATTATATTATGCACTATTGTTCCATATTCGAGACATTACCAGATATTCCACTAAAATGACTAAAAATTTAGTTTATAGGGTTTTCTCTTTCACTATATAGTTCTAGCTTATGATGAATCACTATCATGGGTTGATCACCCTGACACGTGACACCTAAATGGGTTCACTATTCCTTAATGTCCTCACTAACGTTTTCTTACATTTGGTAAACTTCCTTTTGAGGTGTGATCATGTTGTAATAACTGATGTTAAATGAAAATTTATAGGACCTTTGTTGGAAATTTTCTTCATTCCATAGATTTAATTTCTTAATTAAATGAAGTAGACAACTTGAATAAAGTAGCCCAATTAAATTTTCTTGTTAAATTATTTGAAATATGATTACTAAGATTTACTTTTATACTATGTTACGGGTGTTACAAGGTTCATGAATTAAGGACATCTTGGACAAGCTCATCATTCTTTATAGACGAGACTGGTTATGAATTATATACACATCGAGAGAGATACTAGTTATGCTTGGGATGGTCTTTCCATTGATTACCCTACCAAAATTTGAGTGATATAGGTTCCCTAAAAGAGAGACCAAGGGTGTTCTTGGGGATTAGTTGGTCACAAGTGATACTCAGTCCCCTGCATACGAAACCTATGACAGCCTCAGAGGGTTGATTTTATTCCATTAAAAGAGTGATACTTAGTATTTAATTTATTCATCACCTTGAAATGACACTTATGGTTCTGTTAATTTTATAGGTCCCCTAGGTAGATACTTGAAATTCCTTCTAGATCACCTTGGATGGGCCCAACATACAACTTCGAAATCTTATATATGGATTCAAAGTTCGTGAATAAGAATGAGTAACTGAAATTCCATGGATGCATCCACCAATATGTATCACATTATTAGGGATGGTCCACCTTTTTATATTACTTTCATGATGAACCTTTTATACAAGTATCGTACTTTTTTAGGAAACCATGGTTTTGAGACATTAGTATTAGGATAAAGCAAGTAGATTTGGTCAGGTATCCCATGAGGGACCCGGTCTGATGTATTTATTTATTTATTTAATGCCTTGTATTTATTATTATTGATACACTTTTAATTTTATATGCATTGACTGGATTAATCTAGAAACCAATGGTGGTGTACTACTACGTATATATCACACCCTTTTTAGGTCACCATCGAGACCAAATAAGACTTCATGGTTATAGGTATCGATAAAGGGCAGTTGTGAACTTTTGATATTTGATTCTGATTTCTATGATGGAGTACGATAGTAGAGGATTGATCCAATGCCGGTAATTATTGTAATAGTAGCTTTTTGACTTTTTAAATTTTGTTATAATGTTGTATATTCTGGTATCCCTTATACTTTGTGTACTTATTCTATATAGCTACATGATATGATTGTCATTATCATTTTTTATTTATTATTGATTCAGCTTACACTTGTCATTTATTACTTTAGATGTCTTATTATTATTCCACATATTTATCTTTTCTGATTTTGATGCTCATATTTATATATACTACTATTTTATACTCTATATAATGAGGGAATACTCTCCCCATGGACATATCCTAGGCCTCACTACTTGTTTCCAGCTTTTGGAATATGCAGAAAAATAACTTGAGGTCAAGTGTTCGACCGTCTCACGTGGCCATTGTGTAGCTTCCAGGGTGGGACTCTATAAAAAATTATCTTCAGTTGTCATCATTTGTAGAAAAAGTTTAGATTCTAGTGGAAATTATTTAATGGAAAAAATTACACTAATAAAGTAAGTATATTTCCATATTCTCTTAGTTTAGATGGAAAGATAACTATCAAATCTTAAGAAAAGGGTATTGAGATAAAAAAAATTATCGTAGTACCTTCATTTATGATGAAATGATGGTCTTTTTTATCATCAATGATTTATGGTTTGAGGACATTAACATTCCATTGATAATTCACTTGTTTTTTATCAATGACATTAATCACTCTCTATAATTATTTATGTTTTCCTCCATTCCCATGTATGTTCTCATATTTGGAAACCTAGTTATGTGTTAGTCTATATGACCTTCATAATTTCCATTATCTATTATTAAGATGATATTTTATTTACACTTTTTATGATGTGGTTTTACAAAAATAGTATTTTTATATTTACATCCTTCAATTATCAAGATAAAGTTCAAATTATGAGGATAAAATTTATTAAAGTGGGTGAGGAAGTAACACCCAAATAATTCAAAAGAAGAAAATTATATTTGATTGTGTAAGGGATATATAACACTAATTTTATCTTTTTTTACACTCAACACTCAATTTTTATTCTTTTAAATTACACCATGAGGTTTTTTTGTCTAGTGGCTTATTCAACATTAAACACCTAACTTTAACGACGCAAGATATATTTTACCATTATAACATAACCATTAAATTGGAAGTAATGAATAGTATTAAAAATTTAATGAGAAATATATATATATAAATTTATCACTAAATATAAATTATTGATAATTTTTTTGTAAATAATCAATAAATTTTTAGTAATGATATTTTATTCTTCAAAAATATGTTTTCTTCAAAAATGATTTTTATTCCTTATCGTGAAAAAGAATATTATAAAAAAGTTGGTACTTTAATAAAATTTTATTTGATTAAATGAACTAATTTTTGGAAATTTTGATATTAGAATTTACATTGGATGAAATTTTGTGTTTTTTTAGAAAATATTGATTTTTTATGAATAGTGAAAATATAGATTTTGGAAAAAAGGCTCTTTTTTCAATATATTAATAAATTTAAAAGTAAAAATGTGTTTTAAAATTTTTTCAAGGAACTTAAATTTTATTTATTTATATCCAATTATTTTTCAATAAACATTAAAAAAAATTTAGATACGTTTGTTTTTGGGATTAAAAATGTGTTTTTTTTAAAAAAATTACTTTTAAATGCATAATGTTTCTCCTTTATACTTAATTAGAATAATACCGGATGGGAAATTTTTAAAATTAATTTTACAGGTATATAACATTAAATATTAATTTGTTTTAATATAATGATTATTTTTAGCCATTTAGATAATATAGAATCATAATATTCTAAAAAAATACACCTTATAAAAACCCGATATCTCACCACATTTGTGGGATTAATATTAAATTAATATTTTCTACTTAATTTAAATAAATTTGGACAAATTTATTCCATATTTTTTTTAGAATAATTATTAATTTATAATGAGACCAAATTAATTTTTGGGAAAAGTTATTGGTGAAAACTGTTAAATTTAATTACATCGATTAAGGTGAAAACGAGTATATCAAGGGATTAAACATTAAAATGAAAGGGACAATGAACTAAAAACCTTTCCAAAACCATTGGATGGAAATATGTATACCCTTATGACCACATTATATATTTGAATGATTTCTGGGACACTATCCCATGAAAGTGTCCCCTAAAATAAGTTTATTAAAGAAAAAGACCAAAAGACAACCTTTTCATTTTAATTTATAAAATTCATTGGGATAGGGAAAAATAATACGCTTTGTAATGTATATCCTTATGAAAGACTAATAATTTATTTTTCATCATAATTTATCATTAATTCTTATAGATCTAATAATTAATTAAAATTCCTATGAAATTCCAACCTATTAATTATTTAATTAATAATCAATAATAATAAATGATACCCAAAATATTTAAATTGAAGTAAATTGAATAAATTATTTTCTTAAATTAATTTTTAGATGAATATATCATTTTAAAAATGTATTAAATTAATATATTCAGATTCTATATTTTTATTTATTTTTTTATTTCAAATTAAATGAATAATGTCAAAATTTACATTAATGTTATTTTATAATAATTTTTTTTTATTAATTGATTTAAAATTACTAAAAAAATTAACTTCTAATAAGTGATTTTTAAATGTTAATAATCAAATATGTTATGTCCATGGACCAGTTGATCTCTAATGATGAAAATATTTTCCCCCAAATTAATAAAAATGTTTTTAGCCAAGTTAAAGTTTAAATGATGTTTTTCATAGTACTTGTGCTTGTAATAAAAATAATTTTTACCATATATAAGATATTTATTTGATAAATTAAATTTAATGATTAAAATCAGTGGGTCTAATTATCTAATAAGTAACACATTAATTTTTTTAAGGGATAAATTACTTATGTTAGAAAACTAGTCCCCTTAATGAAAATATAGAATAAAAAAATTATAAAACATAAGAGTTAAGGAACAAAATGTTTATAAAATGAGTTTAATTGTGTTTTGGAGGTTTTTATATATAATTTAATCCTTATAAACCATAAATTATTGTTTTTTAATCCACTTTAGGAAATTTTGATATCCCAACAGTGTATACTTTTGATTATTTACAAGAATGTCACTCCTCCTCAACTATAAAAGGTCACTCACTACCATCACTTAGACACACAAATAAAGTGATTTTGATCATCTAAAATCTCCCCAAATCACATCCCAACTTCCATCCTCTCATCCTAGATTCATAAATGTTTTCACAAAGAAAAACAATGAATTCCTTTGGTTCTAACTAAAAGGAGTTACAAAAGAAGATGTAACGTTCATCAACAAACATTTTTTTATTTCCTTCTCCAAGCCCTTAAATTATTATTATTCCATGATTATATAAAAGAATAAAAATACTAAATATAATAGGATGTTTTTATGTTTATTGTGTGACCTATAATGAATATAGATGATATTAATGAAATAATTATTATATTAGTGACATAATTATCATTTTTTTAATATAATATATAATTTTCTTTATTAACTATTTACACAGTGAAAAATAGATAAAGTCATTCATGGACGTGGGGTCTACCGCCTCCTAGAAGCAATGTGATTCCATTTACATATAGGTAATTATATATTTAATTATATATAAAAAATAACATGTTATTTATGAAATTATTTTAATTCTGTAAAGATAAAATATTACTATATTTTTTTTCCATAATGACCATTGAAAAATGGAAATGTTACTCAAGCGTATGTAGGACTTACAATATCTATGGTAGTGTTTTTAGTTCATTTTTCCTCAAAATTTTATTATTGGTTTTAAATGTATGATTGAAATATAACTATTATAATTAATTATTATTATTATTCTATAAATTTTCAACTAATTAACTTTTTGACCATGGTCAACCTACCAATGTCATTTTTGATATATACGCTGAATATGGTCAAAACATCTGAACTAAACTTAATTGATTAATTAATTATATATAACCATTTTATAAGTGAAATAAAATTAATAATAAATATGGAAAATTTCTTCAATAAATAAATAAATTAACATAAGTTTATTATTCCTGAATATAAAGAACATGTGTGACCAATTAGACTCAATGTAAGGTTTTCTCTGGTCTCACTGTTATTTCTTTAAGATAAATGATATATTTACCACTTATTTTTGTTTTTTGGTGTATATATAACACATTAATGGATTTTAAGATAATAATACTTAAATTTATTGGGTTTTACTTATCCATTTTAGGATTACTCTTTCATGGGGTTTACGGTTTTAGTGTTACAAAAGTGGTATTCGATTTTTGTCACAATTTGCATTCTTTGAGACTTTAGTCATGTTATGAACATAACATCTTTAATGAGGTGTATTTAAAACCAATTTTAAATTTAATATCATTAATTTATTTATTATCATGGTATTTTATGTTTAATTTATATTAATTCTTTCATCGGGCTTATAATTCAAAGACACCAAAATGGTAAGAGTTCTATGTTACAATCAAATCCTTTATCAGGATATTTATTATTATGATCCCAATGATGGTATCTTATGATAAATATATCAAAAAACCAAATATATTTTTATAATATAGTTATTAATTATATTTTAATGTAATATTACCATTTTTATGCTCTTTGGTACTTAAAATTATTTATAAAATGTTTTTATAAAAAATCATCTTAATTTCTCTCTTCAGTGGGAAATATGTTTTGTTTTCATTTTCTAAACAATTCACATTTAAAACCATTTTAACATGAAAAAGGAATGTTTCTATGGAATGTATAGAATTACCCAATGGGATTATCATCATTTATTTTAATATTCCTTTGAATGTTTATGAGGTTATTTTTAAGGACAATGTTTTATTAATATTCCTGAATTTTTTTTTTTAAAAATGATTTTCATGGGAAAGATTATCAATGTGTTTTTATTTTAAAATTTTCTTTCATAAATGAAAAATATTTTTTAAACAAGAATGTTTTTAATTATATTTAAATTTTATTCCCATTTATCAATGTCAACAACCCTTGTTATAACTTATCCTCACTTGGGGATATTTTTTACTCATACCAGCCTGATTATTTCTCAGGATGGAGTAAGATTATTTCAAATATGTTTTTATAAAACTTGTTTCCCTTCCAATAATTAATTATTTTCAAAAATAATTTAATGGAAATCATTTATTTTCTATGTTTTAATCATGTTTTATTACAAATAAATGTTTTTCAATGATTTATGATGAAATTAATTCTCTATGGTCTTTATTCATTATTCGATTATTGAGAATTATAAACGATGGGTTTACCTAGATAGTTCTGGGTGAGCTGATTATTTCTTACACAATTGTTGTGCCTAGATAGAACTATTTTGTATTTGGTAATGATTGTATTCTCTATAGAATTAAACTGCAATTGTTTTATATGGTTATTCCAATCAGTAACGGTTCTTTAAGGGTTTGCTAAGGGTTTTATAATATGATGCTTAAAGAAACCAATTTGTTTTGTCAGTGATTTATAAAGATTTATGTTGTTCAATTTGATGAATATTGATATCACATGTCTCATGATTATTGATACTGAGGAATATTTCCTTTTCTGTGTTTTCATATTTGAGGAAACATGTATTGATGGGTATGATATTTTTATGATTCTCTCTTGCACTCTAATTATTTCTTCATAACCTTATTCAGTTATTATGCTCATTGATGACATGAAATTTCTAATTCTTAGGTTTACACTTACTGATTATTTGATCTCACCTTTCTTATGTCTCTTTTTACCCAAGTTTTAACGAATGATTTTGAATGAATTGTTTCAGGAAGGGATTAAATATGGATGATGATGATGATGTATTAATTTTAAAAATTAAAGCTAGGTTAAGTTGGAGAAATGATTATTTAAAGTCATGTGAATTATTTATACATGAGTGTATCCTAATTATCTAAAAACTCTAAACCTAAAAGGTGACAAAGTATATAGGTGGTCCAACTTTTCATTTTAATATTGTAAGGTTTAGATGAAAAAAATTGGGCCACAAATATCATAATCAAAGACATAAATGTAAAGATCACAACTTCATCAATGAATCTTAGAGTTTGGGTTCTAGTTTGTCATAATAACCACCCAAAAAAGGGTTTTTTAAGAATCAAATAGATCTTAACTTAGGGAATGATGAGTGGAATTAATACTAGACATTTTTTCTGCCACTCCTGAGGGATAATCATTAGATAATTCATATGATATTTATCAACCATTATCAAGGATTCAACAATGATGTTAGGAATAGAGAACTTAATATTAAATAATTCATGGAAAACCTATATTGAAATATAGAGATTCATATATTAGGTAATATACGTTATTCTATAAAAATTAGGTATTTTCCATTTTATATGATTAATGAATCATGTATCATAATCCCAAAACATTCCATTATTTTCAAAAATGTATGTAAATTATAGGAATCATGTCAAAAACATTTCTGATGGAAAACATTAATATTATCATAATAAAATTTCTAATATTATAGGAGTGGGAGTCAGGAACTTCATGGATGTTCTGGACAAAGAGACTCAAGTTATTATTTATAACATTAATCTTGTGGAATTCCCTCTACTTAAGACATAACAAGTTGCAGTTGAATCCTTTATATAGAAAAGGACACTTATATTTAATGGATCTTTTGATCACCTAACTATGCAAAAATGGATTAACTCCATTAAAAAAATTCTCTACCTTCTAATTTTATGAGAAGGAGGAAGTCATATTATTTGTCTACCAAAGATATAGAGAGGATAATTCGTGGTGGAAAATGTTCAAGAATAAAAATCATAAGGAATACATTTAATCCACCGAATTAGATGGATTCAAGAATATTTTATCAAAGACCATTTTCTCTATGCATTATATCTTAAAATGGATATAGAATTCCTTATACCTAAGAAAAAACAAGACAAGTCTATTAGGTATTACATATTAAACTCCACAAGTCTGGAATGATACACCAATATCTTTTCATGGATTCCAAAATTAAGCCTAACCAATTCTATAGTTTGTATTACCCATGTCAAAAAATGGATACAATTTGAATCATTGATAGCTATGAGAAAACTTTCTAACATTTCCTCAAATTTGATAAGGATATTGGTTAATTTTAGTTGTCTAATCTTACAATATATAATAATTAGATAATATATATTAATATTTGAGTAAGGTTGGATAATCCTTAGAATACAAATATAATCTAACTACCCATATTCCTTAAGTATTGGAAGGAGAATCCTGGAAACTATCTCAAGGGGATGATGAAGTGTTTAAAGTGTGGAAGGGATGAACATCAATATAATGAGTTCCAAAAATAGAATAAGAAAAACACAAATTTACTGCAGTAAAAAATGTATAATCAATCCTCAACCAATAGTCCAATGTTTCAATTATATGTAGCATGGACATTATTAACACCATTTCATGAATCCAAGGATTATCAAAGATAATCGATGAAAATATACTCAAATGTTATGGTATAAAAGTTGAGTATATTCCAAAACTATTATTGATATGGATCTTTATAATATATTAGTGAAAGGTATTATATTCATTCATTCAAGAATAGTGAAAGAAAAACTTGATTCTAGTTTTATAAATTCTTTTATATCATCACGGTTTACTAAAAATATTCAACACTACCTCAAAACATAGAGGTAGATTTATCATTGAAAATAAATAATGGGGAAAATATTGAATTTCAATCAAATAACACCTATAAAATCAAAATTTGTGGGATAACCCTCTTATAAAACCTTATCATGAACATTTAGTGGTATTCAATTATATGTTGGGTATGTATTAGTTGTCATCATATAGATCTTATATCAACATCCTAGAAAATGATATCACTTTCCACTTCCCAAATAATCCTCTAATTGTATAAAAATGTAATGAGGAGGATGAATCTCCTTCAGAAACTCATTCTCATTCCAAAAATATTATTTCACAATGAGCTATAATATCCTTCTCAAATGATTGAAACAATGGAATGGGTCACTCTTGGATACATGACCATCATAATGAAATGTGTTGATGTATTCACTTGAAGATTTGGTCGGAATTCCATCTATCTTTGAAGATGATTGATTAGAAGTTATTAAACTTAAAGATCTAATGATATCTAAGAATATATGTAGAATTTATACCATTAATTTTGAATAACATAAGAAATAGCAACAATTTAATCTTGGAAATTGTTTCATATATCCAAGTGTTTCACCAATGGGAGCACTCATAATCTTTTTTCAAGAATAAGGATTTATCAATGTGTCTCTTTATTGATCATAACAAACTCAAAAAGTTCACAATAAGGAAAAATAAATCCTTTCCATGGATTAATGACTTGTTCAATCAGCTACATCGATCCCAATACTTCTCTAATGTGGGCCTTAGTTCATGGTATCATCAAATAAAGTGTGGAAGGAGTTCATACCCAATACTACCTTTTTAAAAAGTTATAGATGCTATGAGTTCATAGTTTTTCCTTTCAGACAAACCATTTCTCCAAAATATTTCATGGATTTGATGAATAGGATATTTATAGATTACATTAATAAATTTATGGATGCAATAATATATGGTATTCTCATATTCTCCATAAACAAGGAGGGATTTGAGGAGAATCTATGTATTTTCCTAGAGACATTGAGAAAGTATAAATTGTAAGACATGTTAATAAAGTGTGAACTTTGTCTAAAAAGTATTATTTTGGGTCATGTGGTCATAAGTGATGGTATATCTGTAGAACCTTCAAAAATAGTGGTAGTGAAATAATGTCCCAGGACAATGTCTATAAAAATATACATATTTTCCTCATATTAGATTCATACAATTGATAATTTTGAGAAAAATTTCATGGATTTCAAAACCACTAACCAAGATAACAGAGAATGATGTAAAGTCTGGATGGACTAGTGAATGTGAAGATAGATTCAGGGAGTTAAAGGATTTATTAATAATTACACCTATACTCTCAATACCCACCTATGGGTATGGATGTATGACTTTCAGTGATGCATAAAAGAAGTTCTGGGGATGTATTCTTTTGAAAAAGGATAAATGGATTTCTTATTTTACTCAATATTTGAAGGTTCATGAGAATAACGATCCATTGATTGATATGGTGTTGGATATAGTACTATTTACATTAATGATTTTGTGACATTATCTCTATGGATATATGTGTGGAATATATATATATAAATATTATAAGTTCACAAAGTGTACATATTCATAGATAAAGAGCTCAACATACACCACTAATGACAATAATATACAATTGAGGATTATAACTACTCAATCCACTACCATCTTAGTGAAAAGATAATGTGAATAGAATCTAAGTATAAAATAACCTAGAACCTTATCTATGATAATTATTGAGCAGGGTCACATTTTCTTGTAAATGTAAAAAATGGATATGGGAATAATAAAGGAAGGAACGCAATTTTACTTTCATCAAATGATTACCCAAACATCAATTCTGGAAATGATTGAGGAATTACAAAGGAATAAATTGGAGATATAAGAGAGGGTGGTGATTATAATAAAGGGTAAATCCTCATGATTTAACATTGATAAAGGAGCTGTGATATTTTATTCAGAACTATACAAACCATCATACCATCAGATAATAAAATATCTATTGAAAGATGCTTAGGGATACTTTTTCGCTATACACCCATGGAGAACAAATAAGAATAAAGTTCTCTAATATCATAATTAATGGTAAAATATAAATAAATATATTGTATCACATACATTAGAGTTCTTTGTATATCAACAAGTGAATGTGGAAATGAAAAAGAGAGAGGGTATGATGAAACCATTACACATACATGCTTCTAAATGGAAGAACATCACCATGTATTTTTTTATAGGAATTTTAAATAAACCCAAAAATAATAATTCTATATGGGTTTTGATTGGATTAATTATAAATAATATACATTTCATTTCCATTGGGGAGGACTTATCAGTTGATCAACATGAAAAAATATATGTAAGTGAAGTTTAAGGGTGCCTAAAACACCCCTATAATTTATATTAGAATGATATTTGACGTTTACCCCAATGATCATGAAAAGTATCCCACATTCCCTAAACACAAATTTGATGTTCCATATGGATTATAACCCTCAAATTGATGGAAAAAATTTTCAGATAATCCAAACTATTTATTATATTTGGAGAACTTATTCATTGTAAATTAAAGAAACATGGGGTCAGTATCTTCCTTTTGTAAAGGTCGCATAAAATAAAAGATTTTAATCGACCATTCATATGGATCCATATGAGTCCCACTATGGAATGAAATAAATAATTCAAAACTATATGCGATGAAGTTGGAGAATGGAATCTATTGTGACACAAAATTATATAATAAATGATAGAGAAGGTCATATTATCCAACAATACGTCAATGTTGTACAATGTCAACAATAGATCTATGTTGTTTACCATCAATGATCCCTGGAGTCTAAGGTTGGGGATAAATTGTTCACATGTATTTCTTTCATAGAATAGATTCATGAATTTTGGAAATAAGGGAGAGTTATTTACTAGGTATATTGGCCCCAGTAAACTGGTCTCAAGTACATGATGTGTTAAATGTGTAACTTTTCAGGAAGTACAAACTATATCCCCCACATGTACTGAATCCAAAGGTGGTAATATTAGAGCATGATCTTTCTTATGAGTAGGAGATGATAAAAATAATAGACCATAAAGACAAATTTATAAAAAAAAAATAAACCACCTAGTCAGTGTTCTTTAGTGGAATGATATGAATGATGAAGAAACAATGGAACGAAAAAAAAATATGATGTAAAAGTACCTCATTTTTTCACCATAGTGTATGGAAAGATATTTTAATGGTTAAATTATTTATTATTGAAATAACTCTTATTTTTAATCACTATTTTATTTTGTGTTACAATAAAATATGGAAGAAATATTAATAAATTTCATGGGGTCATTACACATCATAACATAAAATATTCTTTAGTATAAAGGAATAATACATTGAGATAATTACAAAATAATAGTGAAAACACTAAGGAAAACTCCTTAGGCAAAAACTAACTCATAAATATCACCCCTTCCATACATAATATAAAAAATATAAGAGTTAGTAATTTGGTAAACATTATCCTTTGAATTTTGGGAAATTTAAATGTAATGTTATGAATTATGAATAATGAGATTAGGGGTGTATATATAAGGTGTAAAGTTTAATGTGAGCATTAAGATCAAACTTTTAACTTGTTATTACAATGTCTGTGTTATATAACTATTGAACTAGTAAAAATACCCAATATAATAATAAGATAATATTTTAAAGTTAAATTAAAATGTATCATATAAATTAATTAAATTTTAAAAATTTTATTTGAGAATAAATTCTTATCATAGTATAAAATAATTAGAATTTTTAAAAGTGAATAAATACTGTACTTTTCTTTAAAAAAACTATTTTACAAAAAAATATTTAATTTTATTTAAAAAATATATTTCCCAAATATAGGAATTTGTTTTGAAAAAATGAATATTATATTTGAAATTACCACACCAAAATAAAGTTAGGGTGAATTTTTGAGATTTTTCTAATATATAGAATTTTTTAATTAATAGTAAACAAAATTGTGTTCTTGGTGTGTTTTAATAATTCATAAATATATATTAATGATTTAATAATTAATATAACATAATTCATTAAGGCTTATAAACATTTTCCAAACCTATAAATAACATTTAGAATTCTAAAAGGTAAATAAGACTTCTAAAAACAATATTTTATAAAATAATTACAATATCAATGTCAATGAAATATTCAAGACAGCATTTGGATTATATCATGGATAATATTAAACATCGTGTATGAAATTTCAAAAACATCAATCCAAACCCATGGGTAATTTAATTTTTTTTCATTTTCCAAAACTAAAATTTGAAAGGCATATATTTTGAAATTAATAAAAAAATCTCATATTTATATAAATGCCTACATCTCCATCCCATTTAATTTACTCACAATATCATTAACACATCTCACTATCTATTAGTATCTCATAATAACCTTTCATGGGGACCCCAAGATTTCAATTAATCACCCCACTATGCTTAGGAATCAATATTTAAGGTAAGGGATTACTTCCTCACCATTATTAAGTACTTCTTTTAAAATAAGATTTTTATTTTTACATGATTATGTCTCCATGTGTTCATAGTCATTAATTTACTATAAAAATTATTCATTATAAATGGTATACTAATATTATCTCTCATTAACCATATACCATTAACCATTTGGACTACATGTTATGATGTCAAAATCATTCTTTGGTTATCCTTTCCACATTATTTTTGTTGTGAATACCAGATCATATTTTATTTCTTTTGTATAAATATAAATATAATTTTTCTTCATTGATCTGATATTTACATTAATGAAACCCATATTCCCTTATATTGGGTTTTAAACATTGAAAGGATCATTCCTTTAAGAATTTATGAACTAAGTCATTTATATATAATACATTCCCTAATTATTTGTGCGTTATGGATGAAATTATTTTTTATAATACATGATCTACATGGAAATTGTAAAAATAATACTTATAAAGGTTGTTCCCTGATATAACTCTAATGTATTTGGTAATGTTTTTATCTCATGATATATGTGTATGGTTCATGGGTGGTTATTCTAGGCACACTTTGTTATGATGTCATGGTATTTATCCTCAACTTATTCTTATGATGTCATATTTATATATTCTCTAAATTCCTATGACACCATGATATTTTGATATTATCATCTAATGACATTCTTTAAATCTTATGAATATGATTCTATCCTTTTTATGTTATAATGCTATACCTTTTTTCACACATGTTCTGTTTTTCTTCATTTTTTTCTTAATTATTCATTTACAAGGATTTATTACACACCCATTTTTATATATGTTCCTAGGTTATCCCTTGTAGAATTAATAATTTAAAGAAAACTAATATCAAATTATGTAGATTTTAAAAATGGTGTTTTTATATTTTAAGTTAATATTTTATGCATCTAATCTTTTTAAGACACTATAAATCAAGATTTATTGGTTTTATTTATGGATTATCAAGCAATAAATGTGTAATGAAATTTTTATTTTTATTGTATCAATAATGTTTCTTCAAGTGGGGTGAATTGAAGAAGTAAAAATACTTAAAAATAAATCCTCATATGTGATTATGATTTGAATTCAAAGAAAATATATATTGTTGAAATTTTAAAATTTTGTAATGTAAATGTTAAATATAATTCTACAAGGAAAAATTCATTGAAATAAGTTTTCTTAAAACTAGATCAAATAATTAAGATAATAATATAAACTACATAACATAAAACAATATAAGGGCGGTTTAAAATAATTAATCCATGAATACCCTTATATTTTATGAACAAGGATATTCAAATTCTTATCCTTAAAAATTATTTTATTTTGATCCAATGTGGTAGTATTATTAATGCCATGATCTGAAAAGAAAATGTTTGAAGCAAGAACCTCTTTAACCAAAAATCAAATGTGAAAAGATTTTATACATATAGATTCCTTTACCAGCATGATCTGTAGTAGCTAATTTCTTACCCTATAAATTCTCCAATCCAAAATGTCTATAAGAATGTAAAATATTTACAAAATAAATTCTTTACGAAATTATATTTAAAACACAAAAATGAGCCATAAAATAAGGAACTAAAAAATGATTTTGGAGATAGATATAAGGTTATATATATTAATAATGAACCACTTGGGGTTATATTTTCTTGTTATAGTATATTTATTAACCATATAATATAAAAATACAAAGAGTCGTGGTAAATGTCAAACTATATAACTAAGAGTAAAATCTAAAAGATAAGGGTAATATGGTGACATAACCCTATATAAACCTTGTTAGTTGAGAGTTTTTTGACCCATACCCAACTTACCCTCTAAATAAATCATTTTGGAGCCATTATAAACTGAAAATGTTTTTATTATAAAATAATATTTCAAGCTTCTCCTAAAGTGACCATCACCTCTCTTGTAAAAGGTTACTTCCCCTTCTCTTAATTTGACACCTCCAAAGCTATTTGAATCTGAAAAGACATGTCCAAATATCCTATAAACCATCCCCCCTACAGCCTAGATGTATTACTTTGATCATAAATCTAACCTCATGAGCCCTTTTGATCAGCTCAAAAAGAAACACCCAAAGAAGAGGTAACAATTTCACCACCATCTTTTAAATTCATTTCTTCTTCCACTTCCTCCTTATTTGTTTATTCCATACCAAAATAATAACTCCAGTACCTTATACATACTGTGATGTTATTATTAATATGGACAACCATATTCGTTATTCTATCCATCCTATAAATGACAAAGTCACCATACGTGCAGGTGTACGGATTAATGTCACCAAGTCATGGTGTAGTTTATTATTAAAACGCTTCATTATTTGGATGGGAATAATAATGAGTATAATTAATGTAAATAATAAATATAAGATGTTAATTATTATCTATATATGATATACCATCCAATTACATACGATTTCACCATCAATATAATGATATTTTCTCTCATGTGTACGTACGGATTACGGTCTCCACGAACGTGATGAGATTCATTGTCCATCACAATCATTCAAGAGTAATTTTAATTTTATGATTAAAAATAATTTTTATGAACATAATATAATTATTTATATGAATAATATACATCCTATTCATAACAAAAAAGCCTTACACAACCAAGCATATAAATGAAAATTAATCAGTTAACACCCAAAACCATGAGACTGCTGAAATATTATTAACAAAGCAATATTATAGGATCATATATGATATCATATTTATTTATATAGTTCTTTTATAAATTAATTACAATGTTTTAACTATTATATATGAGGTTAACATATCATTGACTTTGGAAAAGTACAAGGTAAGTGTTAATTCTACAAAATATTTACTTATCTGAGGTTGTTAATACGTAAGTATCTATTGGGACCTCTTTATCATCCGCATCCGTGTTTTCTTAAAAATATAATTCAAAAAATTATTACTATTTACTAGACTATGGGTTAAATTCATTTATACCCTTATTTTACCACATATGTTATGAAATGAATCTTTCTTTTGTTTTCCAAACATGGTACTTTATGACATTCTCAAGAGAATTAAGGTAAGAATGTATTTTTTAACTTATACGGTGGGTGTGGCTATTTTCAGCTGTTTTAACATCATCAAAGCTTCCCATACAAGCTTATAAGAATATTTTCAAAATAAATATTTTCTTTTATAATCAAATAACTTTTAAATTATTTCAAAATAGAAAGAGATATTTCTCTACAAAAATCTTTAATTTCATCTATGTTAACATCCTTTGATGGATTTGATGCTTTTTTGAAGTTGATTTATTATGATACAAATCATCCCTATTATATTGAAGGTTTTGTGATATGTTTTACTGTGCATGTGGTATTTATACACCATTCAGGGCTTATGGATAAAGTGTTGACATTTCGTATACTATTTTTAATATGAATGTTTATGTTATGTTTAAACCTTTTCATATGAAGAATTCATTGGAATTAGTAAGTGAAGGGTGGAGCCCACTATATATCTTCAATGCATCGGAAGTTCTCGTGATAAAAACTAGTTTCTTTCCATGAGGACTTGAAAAAATATTATTTGTAGTCTTGGCACATGGCCTTTACTATGTGGTTATGAAGTTTGGAATTATGCATTCCAACATTATGAAATTGGCTATTGATATCATATGTGATTATTCGACTAGTAGATTATCCATGTGAATAAGTAAATGGAATTATTTGATATATATTTTCTATATTATGATGAAGTTTATGTTTAAAAGGCTTGTGGTTTAGTCTTATACATTCCCTTAAATGTTTGTGCTTATTCTTGAAAGTTTCCATTATATTTTTGTCCTTACTGATCATCTAAGTTCAGCCCTTTCTATGTTTTATTTTTTCTAGGATGTGAAGAAGTGTATTATGAATAACCTACAGGGATAGTATAAGGGATGAATGTGGTCAATAGAGAAAATTTTGTTGTTGTTTTTCATTTTATAATGTAATGTAAACCTTATGAATGTATCTAATACTTCTAATGTTACTAATCTATTTGGTCTTTAGGGATTTTGATTCCAGGAGATCATTAAAATGTTATGTAATAATTCACCAACTCTGGGGAACTAGGGTCGGGGTATTGCAATTGGTATCAGAGTAATTTTAGTACAAACCTTAGAATCTAGATTTAGATAAACTCTTATTAGAGCACATTACCCTAAGGTAGACTTTGAGGACTGGTATAGCATAACTTTTTATAATTTTGGTAATGTAGTTATTTTGATTATTTTCCAAGAAATAAATCCCGGTCTAGATCCGATCAGGTAGAGGGGGCTCTGGAATAGATGTACATAGGAGTGAAAACTCAGACAAGGAGTTTCAGGCTTGACCTGGGGTATCCTAGTACCGGACATTGGGCCTTGCTGCACTCTTGGTTACGACACTCCCATGGGATATGAATAAGATAATTCATATTTTCTATACAAACCATTGTGCATGATTTATGGGAATATAAATCCTCAAAGAAATCATTTTTTTTATGATTATGGATTATATCTATAAATTGTTAAATTTATGTTAAGTCTTTTACAAGTTTGGAATTATGTATTGTGATTCATAAACTAATTTAGTGTATGCCATTATTTAGAAATTGTTCCTAGTGGAGGTAATGGAAACCATATCAAAAAATGTAATCCAGGTAGGGATTTCTCTCCTACACAATATAATTATAGTGGAGCTGGTGATGCAACTAGTGGTGATCACCTTATCACCGTATTGGGACAACTCACTCAGGTTATGAATAATAACCTTACACATATGGAGCACCCAGATCCACAATGCGGAGGATAAACATTAGACCACTTCATGAGGAAACAACCACCAACATTAAAAGGGAGTTCAAATCCATTATTAGCTATGAAATGGATAAGTTCCTTAGAGAAAATATTTCATGCTTCGGGGAGTAGCAAAAGTGAAAAAATTGTCAGGGAAATTCATCGCCTCAAGGGAGATGCAGATCAATGGTGGTCATTATTCCAAAACACAAAGGAATGTGAATAAGTATTGAACATGGAATAGAGGGAGTTTATGGAGATCTCTTAGAAAAATAATTTCCTCATGACCATAGAGATGATATAGAAAGACAATTTCTGAGTCTGAGGGAAAAGGAGGATGAGAATGTCACAAAGTATGAGGCTAAAATTAAAAGGTTAGAAAGGCATGCAGAATACTATATACATAACACAAGGAGTAAGATTGATCAATCCTTTTATGGGTTAAACTCATTTCTTCATCGAGAATTAGTCTCACAATCATTATCATCGTACGAAGATATTGTCTCATGCGCATTCAAGACAGAAAATTAATTCTCTAAGTCTTACAACTTTAATGAAAAGAAAGAGAAAAAGAGATATGTTGAACACTCTATAAATATAAATAAGGATAAGAAGGGAAAATATGAATATCCATCATGGCATAAATGTGGGAAGAAACACCCCGGTACTTGCTTGAAGGTAATGGTTGTATGTTACAAGTGTGGTGAAAAAGACCATCAAGCTCATGATTGCAAGGGGATGAAATAGGTTGTCAATGTTGAATGCTACAATTTTAGATAAAAGGGACATTATGAAAATAAATTTCTGAATCTCCAAGTGAACTTACCTCAGAAAAGTCCAAGGGAACAAGTCCAAGCTTATGGGATCACTAATACTGAGGTTGGAGCTCCAAAAGACGTGGTGGAAGGTAATTTAAAGGTTTCCTCAAGTATAGACAATGATTTATTTGATTCAGGATAATCGCACTGTTTTATATCTTCCAAGTTTTCTAATAAAATTAGATATTATCAATTTGACTTTACAAGAGATTTTTCAGTCAAAACTCCTATGGGAACTATTGTTGCAACAAAGTTTTGTGAATTAGTTCCCATTAGGGCATAAAAATATTCCTTATCTACTGATCTCATCATCATACCAATGATTGAATTTGATATAATCATGGGAATGGATTGTATTTCAGACCATTATGCAAAAATTTATGGTATGAAGAAAGAGGTTAAAATTTTCGATGATGATAAATAGTACTTTATCTTTAGAGCATAAATGTCACCACCTTATTATTATCTAGATCCACACCCATTAGCTCTACTAAATTAAATTATTGGGGATTAAAATAAAGAAATTACTATGGGTGAGGAATATAATGTTAAAATAGAGGACACACCTATTGTGGAAGAATATGTTGATGTGTTTCTCGAGGATTTATGTGGACATCATCCAGAACAAGAAATTTAGTTTTCCATGGAATTAATTCCTTGTTCAAGGCCCATATCGAATGCCCATTATTGAATGGCCATAGTGGAATTAGTGGAACTAAAGAAACAACTATCGTAATTGAGTAACAAGGGATTTATTCTCCTGGTGTTTCTCCATGGGGAGCCCCTGTCCTTTTTGCTAAGAAGAAAGACAGATCTATGAGGTTGTGCATTGACTAGAGAGAGATCAATTCTATAATAATAAAGAACAAGTATCCTCTACCTCGTATTGATGATTTATTCGACCAACTTCATGGAGCTCAATATTTTCAAAGATTGACCTTCGATCTGGATATCATCAGTTGTGTCTAAAGAAGGAAGAAATTCTGAAAAAAGCATTTCGAACCATGTACGAGCATTAAGAGTTTACAATAATTCCTTTTGGATTGACTAATGAACCCTATGTCTTTATAGATCTAATGAATAGATTTTTCAAGGGATATATTGATGACTTTTTATTGTTATTTATTGATGATATCTTGGAATACCCAAAAAGCTATGAAGATCATGAAAATCACTTGTGCACTCTTCTGAAAACCCTCAGAAGAAATGAATTATATGGGAAGTTTAGTAAGTGTTAATTCTAGCTTCAAGAGATTTAGTTTCTTGGCTATATTGTCTCTAAGGATTGAGTCTCTATTTATCCTTCAAAGAATGAGAAAATCCAAGAATTCTGGACTGTTGATGTGTTATTTTTACACCATTTATGGTTTATGGATAAATTATTGAAATTTTTTATGCTAGTTTTAATATGAATTTTTATGTTATGTTTAAACCTTATTATATGAGGAATGCATTGGACATTGTAAGTGATGGGTGGATCCTGTTAAAGATCTTTAATGCATCAGTAGGTCTCATGAGAGAAACTAGTGTCTTGGCATGAGGCCTTGACAAAATCTTATTTGAAGTATTGGCACATGGCTAAGACTATGTGTTTAGGAAGTCTGGCATTATTAATTCCAACATTATGAAATAGGCTATTGATATTAAATTTTTAAGCTTATTCTTAAAAGTATCTTCTATATTATTTTCATAACTGAGTATCTGAGCACACCCCTTTCAATTTTTTACTTTTCCCACGATGTGAAGAAGTATATTTTGACTGACATGTAGGGATAGTCTAATAGATGATTGTGGTCAATGGAGACAATGTTGTTGTTATTTTTCATTTTATAATGTAATTTAAAACTTATGAATGTATCTAGTACTTCAAATGTTACTAAAAGGATCGGTCTTTCGGGATTTTGATCCATTGTGACCATGCCAATGTTTAGTAATAATGAACCAACTCTAGGTAATTGGGGTCATGGCGTTACATCTTGATAGTTGGAAGTATTGATAGAGGCAGGTTTATAATATTTTAAAAGGGTAAATAGAAAGCCTAAATGTGGTAAATTCAAGTAGATGTATTTTTCTAATTTTATTTTATTTGTTTTTTGAGTAGACTATATGGTTTGGCCATATGGTTTTGGAACCCTGCACCAACCATGAAGAATCCAATAAAGTAATCATGGTATAATCACATTGTTTGGACACACAATTTTTTATACTTTGTGTTAACCATGTGAAATCTACTATAATACTATTCCATTTTCACACAATTAGGGTGCATGCTTATTAAAAATCATGTAGTAACTTTTCACGCTACAATTCATCCCCATTTTTTATTTTTTTATCTATGAAATCTTGGTATTTCCAAAAATAAAATAATAGAATATAAATATATAAGATGAATAAATACCAGTGATAGTGGTAGTTTCACCTACATTTCATTTAAAAATTACATTTCAATGAAATTTGAGTTTGATATTCTCATGTATGTAGATAGTTAATCATTTCAATTGCACATACATGACCACCTTAACTATTGGTTTCACATACATGGATTATTTTCTTTTTCTTATGATCTTAATTTTCAACTGAACAATACCAATTATTGAAAAAAAATTGAAATTATTATTTAAATCAAAAAATATTGTTAATAAATTATCATTATTAATTAAAATAATAAATTAATTTTAATTTATCTAATATGTCAAATACATATAGAAAACACCCAATATAAAAAAATTTAAGGATTTATTATAATTAAATATTGGTATAAAATATATGGGTACTCAATCTATCAAGATCAATTTTACGATATCATTGAAAAATAAATTCCCCCTTACAATATTAAATTTTAATTTTAAAATGAAAATTTTTACATTTTTATTTCATGATAATATAGATTTTTCATGTGTATTCCTTCCTTCGGTGTTTTAAATTAGTAAAACTTGGAAGAAAGTGATAAACCTATACAATCAATATTCACTTAAAACTAAAATCATATAATTCTCATTTAAAAAAGGTAATGTATTCCCATGTATAGAAATTTAATTTTCAATAGTTGAGTAGAAAGAAAATTCATGAATAAATCAGCATTGAAACCCCAGTCATATGATAAAAAAGGATAATGATCCTATAATAAATGATCAATAGATTAATTAAAATATATGATATAAAATATAAAACACATAAATAAATTATGGTAGTACTTCCCTTTAAAACCATTCTAGAAAATCAGATGTTAAATTGATATTATTTTTTTCTATAGGACCCAAATTAATTGTTGATCAGTGGCCTAATTTTTCATAAATAGTTCAGATCATCATCATTGTCCATATTGTGTGACATGGTTTCTAAAAATAAATAAGTTCTATAATTCTAAGAATCACTTTTGGGTTATTTATGTAAGATCACATGTCTAATAGAATAAGTTTTTTTCTTAATGGACACAAACAAATTGATGGATATTATCTTGAAAAGTCATAATCAAACAAGTTCATTTTTTAGTTTTGATCAAATGATTCATATTAATTTGTGTTAAAAATATTTATAATTATTAAGAGGAACTATTAATAATTCTATGAAAAATTCAGGTTTGGCATATGTGTGTTTTTTTCAATAGGTCAAAATTGAATAAAAGATAATTGTATAATATTTTTCAAACAATAAATGATTATTTTTTAAATTTCAAATATTTGTTTCACATTTACAAATATTAAAAAAAAAATTAAAAAACTACATTTTTAATCATTTTGGTCACATTTCATGGGAGATTGAATTGTGGTTTACTCTTAGAAGTCTAATATAGGTTAAATATATTTTTCCAAAATTTTTAAGGTAATTTACTTTTTTTTATTCAGTTTTGATCATTTTATTTTCATATATAGTAATTAGAAATATTTAAAATTTTAAAAAACTGTTTCAAATCATTCTAAAAAATCACACATTGGATTGGCTTTCAATTGACCCTCCTACTAAAAATAAATAAATTGTCATTATCTAAAATTTAGAAATAATATGAGCTCACTTTCTTAGTTTTGAAAATTTGATAAACGTTTAAATAACATAAAAACACTTCTAAATATAAATAATCACATTAAACCATTTGATTCAAATGTCGTGTAAGAATTTTTTTTTATTTTCATATTTTTATAAATGAATTGAATATCATTGCCCTAAATTTTTATAGTAAATGAAGTTCATTTTCTCAATTTTTATATTTCGATGTAAGTTTGTAAAATGTGAAAGTCTAGTAATTAAAAAAATAACCTCATTCCTTTTGGTTAAATCAAATGCATGATTGATGTTAATATTCTTACTACAAGTTAAATGTGATTATGTATCCATTTTCCCAAATTTTCATGATATATTGATCTTATTTTCCCAGTTTCAATCTTTTGATGCAAATTAATAGAACTTAAAACATACTTATTGTCATAAAAAATACACCAAATATTATTTTTATAAAATTTCATTCCATATATATATATATATATTATTCTTATAGGTGAAAATTGATTTACTGCTTATTTCCTTGAATTTTAATAACAATCAAATCTAATATTCTCAATTTTAATTATTTTATTCATGATTATAGAACCTAATAGATTTTTTATTGTATAGTAAAAATTTGAATCACTACTATAACATCACAAGTTAGATTCGTAGAATATTTATTCTTTTGAGTCAAAACTAAATAAATGATAAATGTCCATAATTTTATAATAATTCTTGTTTCTTTATTCAATTTATAACATTTGATTCACTTTAATAGTTCATAAAACACTTATAAATATAGAAAATAATATTTTATCATTCCAAATAAAATATTTGTAAAATTAATATTTAGTTTGTTTATATGAGTCATAAACGAATCAAAAATTGTATTAAATTTTTTTTACGATAATAAAATATAATGTTTTTTATTTCATTTATTTGAAACACATTTTTGAAATATATTACTAATGATTATAACAAATAAATTTTAATCATTTTAATAAAATAAAATTTTATATCGAGGATTGGTTTATTCTTACTTTTTAAAAGTAAATAAATATAATTATTCGAAATTTTCAAGACAATGTGAGATCATTATTTCAATTTTTATCAACTAAAACACATTTATAGAAATCAAAATATACTTATAATTGTAAAAACAGACCTTGGATCGATCCATTCAAGTCACACATCTCATTACATTTTTATTTTTTCCTATAGGTCACAAATGAAATTAGAAAATAATTTTTAAAAAAAATTGATACATTCCATTCTAGTTTGATTAGTTTAAAACCACTAAATGATATTTATAGGAATTAAAATAATAGTAATAACAAAATAACATGAATCTCACTAGACATAATAAATGTTATCTAAATTTATAGTTTATTCATACAAGTTATAGTTAAATCAATGACCATTGACCATAATATTTATCATAACTGGTTCTCATTCACTTAGTTTTAATTATTTCATCTATATTTATTGAACCTAAATATAACTAATAATTATAAAATGACAAAATAGATCATTTTGTTTAAATTTCACATTATATTAGATTCATATTTGTTTTAAATTCAAAAAAATTTAATTAAAAACTATTTTATTAAATTTTTATACTTATATGGGATCACTTGGTCAGTTTTGATCAATTCATTCATATCTGTACAATTAAAAATATGATTTTAAATATAAAATAAAATTTTTATAGTTATGCTAAAATGACACATTATATTTATTTGAGGGTTCTTGTTAAAGGGTAAAAAAGATTTAATGGACATTTTTCTAAAATTTTATAATAATATGAGAAACTTTTCTCTACTTTGATTGTTTGATTTGTGTTTATATTACTTAAAAACACAAAAAATGGAAAGGATGGTACTTAGATAATTTTGGTATAATCAAAAATTATATTTACATTTAATTTGTTCATTCTGGTAACAAATGAATCAATGAACATTTTCTATCTTTTCACAACAATACGATCCCATTTTCTCTATTTTGAACAATTAATAAAAATTTACATAACAGAAATGAAATTTATGTTTAAAAAAAGTAACCTTAATTGAAAAAAACACATAACAAATAATTTTCAAAATGTATAAATTACTTTTTTTGAAATTATGAAAGAAAAATATTTAAATACATAAAATAAAAACACATATTCAGGAGGTTTGGATGCATTTTAAAACTATTCATAATACTCACTCAAACTCAATTTAAGGAACATTTTCTTAAAGATATTATTTTTTATAAGTATTCAAATAGTACTGACCTTTAAATAGATAATTAATTAATAAATGTTTTTTAGGTAAATTTATATATTAAAAATAAAATCATATCATTAGTGCCTCTTTTGGAATGTTGATTGTCTGATATAATACATCATATTTCATAAATGAGAAAATATAGAAGCCATAGCTGTATAAATTTATTTACTTTGAACACTATAAAAATATTAATAAAAATATATGCATTGCAATATTGAAATGGTATGATATATGAACTAATAAATATATATCTTTAAATATTAATTTTCATCTTAGTTTTATTTAGTGTCATCTTGCCATATATTTTTTAATACATTATCTTCAAACTATTGATTAAAAACACTGTTAATATATATTATAAAACATATAATGAAAATATTTTATGTAACATATTGAAAATATTTTATGTAACATATTGAAAATATGTTATTTTTGATTAATAAGATATATCATGTGTGGTTAATTGTATTTATATCCAACCATTAGATCTATAAACTCTATCATTTGCATATTTATATTAATAAAAGTCCGAATATGGTTTTTACAGAAAATAAATTAATAATTAATTAATTTTAAAAGATCAAATTATTATATAAGTATTCAAAGTATATACTTTTACATTTTAATTACCAGTTTGAAAATAGTTTTCCATCTATTTCTTTTCCTGGAAACATATTGAGAGATTATTATTCAATTATTATTATTATTGGGAATATATTATCTCAAAAATACTCTATAAATTATAATGATTTTTATATTCACAAATACCCCTGTTTTAATCTAATGATGTTTTGGTAAGTGATTTTACAAATATTTATATTCTATTTAAATTAATTTAGCATTACGGCAATGATTCTAGAAAAAAAATTCATCGATGCATTATGTTTTAATGCTAAACATTTTCATATGCTATCAACCCTATGTTACAATAAAGAGTTTGTGGTTAGATCATCATCCTTATATTCCAAAAATTGACACACATATGGATCAGTAACCCTATATAAGAGTCTGAATTTACTATTCATATCCTACATTTGGGAAAGGTGAATGCATGGTTAATAAATGCTACATTGAGAAAAGTTGAATGTATGGTTAATGTATAAAACATTTAGGAATTTATAATCATAGGGATAAACTTTTATATCATCAACCCTACGGTACGCAAAGGAACCATATGCTACGCAAAGGAACCCAATGCTAAGCAACTCAACCCTATATTGTGTTCTCAAACAGCGAAGTTCTTCGATCCACATTTTCAATCCAAGATTACTAAAATGTTCAAGTCATAATTTAAGACCAATTAAATGATCTTTTTTGTTGTTTCAAAGAACCGTGTTCATCAAAGAAAATCTATTATATTTTTAAGAGAAGTTATGACCCTCCTAGTGTATTGAAATTCAAATTTCCATGCTCAATTAGGCTATTCTCTAGGATCTATAATACCATTTAAATATTTATTTTTCTATATTTTACATCAAAATATCTCTTAATATTAGTGTGAAAAGTGACTCATATATACAACTCCTTTATTGAAAATATTTTTATAGTGATATAGAAAATGAACAACTCTGATAAAGGACTAAACTTTAGAGATATACATATTCTATCTTATTCTACTATAATTTTGAGAGTTCTTTGTTTTGTTGATACTTTAAATTGAATATCTATGTAAACAATGGATCACTTTAGATACATTATCTATTAAAAACTATATTTGAAAAGAAATATATTCATCTACTATCAATTTTTTCATGCTGTAATGGTGAAGTTTAATCTGTTTCAAAAAAAAATCAATATCTTTTGATTTATATGAGTTTCAACTGCTCGTACTTAGTTGTGGTGTAGTATCAGTTTCTTGATCTAAGATGTGGATAATAAGTTCTCTATTATAGAACTGGAAGGATTTTTATTTAGTCTTGTAATGGGGTAAACTACCTAAACTCAATTGTGTATTCTTGGACTTATGAAAAGAGGTCCATACTAGTGTAATTTACCAAGATCATAGAGAGAGTGGTGGGTAGAGTGTATTAGAGGATCTTTGTTCACCAAACCACTATAAAAAGGTCTGTTCTTTATTTTTCTTGTTATTCTTCATATTTTCATATGGAATAAAAACATTGTATATCTGTAAAAATAACATGTGGTGTCAATAGATTGAATGGTGCAAGAATTTTAAAATACACAATTCACCCCCCCCCCCCCCCTCTTGTGTATTTATTTGTATATTCTGACATAAAAATTAGTATCAGATGTGAGATTTTGGATAAAGATATAATAAGATAAAAAATTAAAGGTATACACTAAGTTGGAAATAGAAGACCTGGGAGAAGGAATATCAATGGTTCAAGCTCCATACATTAATGTTTAATATTATGGGCATAGGAAATCAAGGATGATTATCTTTCTAAAAAAACATGGATTCATAATTTGTTCAAAGATCATTACCACATATAATATTCTTGATAAACCTGAAACATGGGATGCTTTAACAAATACTAAATATGACATGAATTCAAAAGCCATGAATGATATTATTTTCAGCCCTGGGCCAGATGAGTTTAATCGTGTATCCTAATGTCTACCTTCATATGAAATGTAGAAAACTATTTTAGTTTCCTATAAAGGAATAGATAACATAAGAAAGATGGGGTATAAAAAACAAAGCTGACATTTGACACTATTATAATATTCAATGGATAAATCATTACTCTGATTAATTGAAGGATCACAAAAATTATCAACAATATTAAATCCATAGGAAAACCCATCAAAAAATCAGATCAACCTTCTAATGTACTCAAATTACTACCCTCAAAATGGAATGGAATATATACAGGTATTCAAAAATCATCACTAAGAAAAGATCTGAAGATAGAAGAACAAATTGGGACACTAATGATGTATAAAGAATAAAGGTAGGATAAAGCTAAAGATAATAACATTGTAGTGAAGAAAGAAAATACTACTCTGAAGGTGACGTCTATAAAGAAGAGTAGAAAAATGAATCAAGAAGTCAAAGAAGAGAATAATTCAGTCTCATATGATTCAGAAATAAAACTGTCTTAGCTAGCTAGAAAATCTTGTATGTTTTACAATAAACAAGATGGATTCATATAATCCTTCACGAAAGATGAGAAATACTGTACGGAAGTTAGATGTTAGGAATGTAAGAAATTGGTTCATTTTAGACCAGATTTTCCTTATCTAAACAATGAAAGAAAGAGGCCAGAAAAGTGGTGTCAGAAAAATGATGATTATTAACATAAAGGAAAAAGAGCAATGAATGATACATGGACTATGTCTACAGACTCTAGCAGTCTTTCAATGTTTTATTTCGAGAAGGAGCAATCAAATCTAAAGGAAAACATGTGCTTCATATCCAATAAAGAAAACGAAAAGGCAAAATTCCACAGGAACAAAAATATTATATGATATGTGGATAGTGGTTTTTTTAGGCATATAAGTATAGATACATCAAATTTTCAAACTTTTACACAAATGGATGGAGGTCTTATCACTTTTGGTGACAATTAAAATAGAAAAAATAATTGTAGTTAAAATTGATGGATATTCAAAAAATATCTCAATCAACAAAACACAGTATGCGCAAGGGTTAAAGAACAATCTAATAATAATTTCTCAACTTTTTTATAATGGTTTTAATTTTAATTTTTCTAAAAATTCATTCTCTATGATTAAAGATAATTTGCATATGTTTAGAGCACCTAGAGCTAAAAATTATTATACTTTGGACTTAAATTCCTTGTGTAAATAGAAATTGAATTGTTTAAATGCTAAGAAAAATAAATCATCGATTTGGAATAAAATTCGAGGATATTACAATATATATTGTTTACAAAAATTATCCAAGAAACATTTAATTTTTAATTTTCTTAGTCTTAAGTTTGACAATGAAAGATTATGTGATGTGTGCCAAATTTGAAAGAAACACAGATCAGTTTTGAAATGTATTAACAAAATTGCTACATATAAACCTTTAGAACATATCCATATGGATTTTTTTGGTCCATAAAGGATATAATATTTGCATGGTAAATTTTATGTTTATGTTTTAGTTGATGACTATTCGAGATTTACATGGGTTTATTTTCTAAAACTCAAAAGTGAATATTTCACAGTTTTTGAAAGTTTTTGTAAAATAGTTCAAAATGAAAAAGGATTTAAAATAATTTCCTTAAGAATTGATCATGGTGAAGAATTTTAGAATCTATAATTTCATTAATATTTCTCAAATCTAGGTACTAAACACACATTCTCTGCACTAATAACACCTAAAAATGGATTTGTTGAAAAGATAAATTGAAAAATTAAAGAAATGTCTAGGACTATACTGAATAAATATAGTCTTCCAACATTTCATTATCCAGAAGATGTGAGAACATCCTGATATATCATGCATAGAGTTTTAATTAGGCCTATTTTCAAAAAGACACTTTATAAACATTAGAATATCACAAAACCAAAAGTAAATTACATTAATGTTTTGGATGAAATTTGTATATATTTAATACTAAGGACCACCTTGGTATGTTTGATATAAAAGATGATGAATGTATTTTTTGACGATATTATACCATCTAAAAAACTAATAATGTTAAATAAAAATTCAAGGATTTTTTACGAATCAGTTCATGTAAAGTTTGATGAATCTGGGCATTTCATTAAAAATAAGGATCAAAATGATGCAGTCAGGGACTCTTTTCATAGAATGAGACATAAAACCCTTAAATATGACTTTGATAAAGTTCAATCCAGTTCAAATTAACTAGAAAGGGTCTTACATAGATAGTCTAGAACCCTAAATAACCATCCTATAGATATTGTTATTATAAATCTAGGCACAATATTTTGAACTAGATGAAATGTAGATAACCTAACAAAATTTTATTCCTTTATATCTTATTTAGAAACATTGACTATTGAAGAATAAATAGATAATGAAATTTGGATACTAGTTATGCATGAAGAACTAAATCAATTTAGAAGGAATGAAATTTGGGAACTAGTAGAAAGACCAACCAATTATCCAGTTATAGGAATCAAGTGGGTCTTTAGAAATAAAAAAGATGATCAAGGGATCATTCCCAAGAATAAAGACATATTTGTAGCTTATTGATATAATTAGAAAGAAGGTATAGATTATAATGAAACCTTTTCCCATATATCCAGATTAGAATCCATCAGATTCTTTTTAGATTATGCATCTCAAATGAATTTTAGATTATATCAGATAGATGTTAAATATACCTTTTAATATGGTTATTTAATGGAGGTATTTTATATTGAAAAACCCACTTGTTTTGAAAATTTTCAAAAACTGAGTTTAGTTTTTAAAATTACTAATGATATTTATGGCCATAAAAAATAACCTATATCTTGGTATGAAATAGTTCTTTTCTTTTGAAAAATGGATTTACTATTGGATTGGAATATCCAATAATTTCAAAAAAAATGTTTGTTCTAATATTTTATTAGTCCAAATTTATGTTGATGGTGTTATTTTTGGTTCAACTAATAAAAACCTTTGTTGTGATTTTTTAAATTTATTACAAAAATAATTTGATATGTGTATGATGGGGGAAATAAATTTCATTTTAGGATTTCAAATTTATCAAAAATATTATTTAAATGTTTTAAATAAAAGTAAGTACGTTTTTTATTTTTTAAAGAAGTTTGGTATTGATAAAATCAATACATGTACCACTCATATGTGTACCAATACAAAACTTGATTTGGATGAAGCTGGGAAACCTGTTGACAACAAGTTATAGAGTGGTTTGATGGGTAATTTTTTATATATTATTTCTATCAGAACAAACATAATGTTTTCTCTGTATATTTGTGCTCAATTTCAATTGAATCCAAAAGAGTCACATCTTACTACTGTTAAAATAATTATTAGATATTTAAAAGGGAGATTTTTTTAAATCTCTTCATTACCCCCCAAAACTTCTAATTATAATTTAATATCATATTCAATTTCCAAAATTGGAGCATGTAGATTAGATAGAAAATTTACCTCAGAAACCTATCACTTTTTAGGAAGACATTTAGTTTCATGGTCTAGTAAGAAACTGCACTCGGTTTACCTATCAAACGCTGAGATAGAATATGTCTCTTCTAGTAGTTGTTGTGCCCAAGTAATGTGGATAAAGAACACTCAAAAGGAATTTTGACTAAACTTTATTAGTATAACTACTTTATGTGATAATACCAGTGCTATTAATGTTTTTAAAAATCCTATAAGTCATTCTAGGCTTAACCATATTGATACAAGGAATCAATTTCTAAGTGATCGGATCCTTAAAAGGGATATTTATTTAGAATATTTTTATATTAAATATCAATTAGATGATATTTTTACTAAACCATTTCCTGGTTCAAATTTTGAATTTATTAAGGACGTTAGGAATATCTGATTTTAAGTAATTTTTTATTAATTTATTTCTAGTTCTCTATTTTTATTTTAACTAAAAAAATTAAATTGGTTTTAATTATTCTTTTCGATTTTTTTTAAATTTTTTTGAAATATTTTCATTTTTATTTTATTATAGTTTTATTTTAAAATTTATAAACTAAATGAGTATATCCTAGATCAGCATGAACAAATCATTTTCCTTCTCTTTTTTTCTCCTCTCATACACATCCATTCAGCTTATAGAGTATCTCTCTCTTTCGATTCTCATTTACCAAAAACCCAAAACTAGCAATCAATTCAATCCACAAACCTTCAATTATGGAAACCTCAAAATTATCCAAGGATGATGTGTTGGATAAAAACATATATGTTCCAGGAAAATATTAAAAGGTGATGCAAGGAAAGGTAATAGATTTGGACGATCTCGACTCTAAAAAATTTTCACTTAAGGAGGTAATGCATTTTCAAGGTATGGTTTATTCTTTCAGTGAAGATAACATGCCAATGTTATATGACATAGAAGTTAAATAATTTTGTAAAAATTATCCTTTTAGTCTTGGATTTCAAGAAGACACTATTTTCTCTTCCATTGATAATAAATATTTTTCATTATCCTCTGTTGAAATGGAAGAGATTCTCTATTTTCCCCATGAGGGTGAGTTTCAATTTGATTTAAGACATATTGGTAATGGAATACATATGTCTTAGTACATTATGTTTCCTTTGTTTGGAACAAGAACTATAAAGAAAGTATTTATGAAAGAACTTTCTCTTGAACACCACATGACAATAAATTTTATTCAATCAATAATATTTCCTAGGACTGGTAAGCTTGATAAATTCCATTATCCAGACACATATATCGCATTTCAACTTTAAAAAATGTAAAGTTTAATTTCAGTTTTTTTATGATTAGATATCTAAATCATTACTGTCATGAGGATGAAAAAATGGGATATTATCCTTATGGTAGGATTCATTAATTCTTTCTGTAAAGAAAGAGAAATATCATGAATAGGTTTTCTAGGAAAAACTATCACTAGATAATTACCTTGAATGTTGAAACATTTATGAATCTTGGTTTTTTTTTGAGAAAAACATGCATTAGTTTGTTTTCAGATGGTGCTGAGAAATAGTAGGAATTTTTATCAGCTGGTCGAAGGGAACAAAGGGTAATCCCTTTAGTGGGATCAGTTCATCAGAGTCCTGATGGTGAAGAAACATAAAGGATATAAAAATATCTTGTTTAGAATATAATAAGAGTTTTAGTTAATGTTCCAGAATTTGTTGTTGAAGCCCATATTAGAGAAGCGGATTCCACTCCACTTTGTGCGAAAAGAGAAGCTGGGGGTGACGGTTAAGTGAATGAGGAAGTTGAGAAGGAGGCTCAAAGTCAAAAATTCAAAGGGAATATATAATAAACCATGGAAATAAAATTGTTCCTAATATTTTTGTTTTAGGAGAATCTAATTTGGGGAACAAATTAGAAGGTACTGGTGAGTTAACCCAAGATTTAATTAAATTTGATAAATAATAATCGCATTCCCCTGAATCATCGGATTCATAGGCTAATGGGCATGTTATAAAAATAACGTTTTTTGAGTTAGAGAATTAATTTTTAAGATAATAGTCAGAATCCGGGAAGAAAATGTTTAAATAATACAAGTTTGTTTTAGTACCGAGATCGTAGTTTGAAGCTCAGAAGATTAATTTAAGAAATTTTAAAGAAATTTTAATTTCAGTTCGTTATATTAAGGAGATTATGACCAAGATGTCAATATAATTTTATTCCGTAAAGGATGAGTCTATCAAGAAGATATAGTTTTATGAGTTTAATTTGATGATAGGGAGATAGTATTACTGTCTCAGGGTATGTAATCAAGAATCTAATTCTTCACAGTAGGCACTATGAGAATTTCATAGGATGTTTGAAGAAATTACCTCTATACTGGACTATTTTAATGATAGGCTACACACTCATCATTGTGATATCATTCATTTCAAATGTTCTATTAGACAATAAAATACATGTGGAGAGTCAAATCACTTCGAGTGAATCCTAGTTTGGATCAGTTATTAATCAAGTTAAAGACAAATTAATCAATTTCATTCAGTCATAAGAAGTTGTTAATTAATTCTCAAAGTTTAATATGGTAGAATGTTTGAATGTTGGAAATTATTCTCGGAAGATAATTCAGAACTCGATAGGAATGTTTAACAACCATTTCCAGAGCCTGTTTCTAGAGCTGATTGATCATAGCACTATTGTCCATGACATTCCCCATTCCAAAGATCCCTTTATCCCTACTGAAACTGAACTCTAACCATTAATTTTGAATCCAATTATTGATTATGGATCATACTATAATTTTTAAAAAAATTTAATTTCAGTTTAAATTCATTTTATCAGTATTTGTATTTTTTTTTATTTCAGTTCAATACATTACTTCCAATATTACGTTTTTTCTTATTCCAAAATTCATAACTATTCATTTATTTTTCTATAATATATTAACTTTTGTTTATTTCCTTTATTCTTTCACAACCATCTTTTGGATTTCACAAAAGTGGGGATAAAATTTTAGTCAATGGAATGGAAAATATTTCTAGGGGAGATGGGGAGAATGTTTGCAACAACAACATTTTCTTTTGAAAATTTTTATTTATCAAAATTATTCTGTGAAGTCAAAATTTTGACAAAATTTCTATATCATTTTTTTTTAAAAATCATATATATTTTTTAATTTTAATTAATGATTATATTATGGCTTTTTTGATCATCAAGAAGGTGGATAATATTGGTAATTTATTGTCTCAAAAATACTCTATTAATTATGATGATTTTTTTGTTCATAAATACCCCTATTTATTTCTAATGATGTTTTGTTATGTGGGATTATAGAAATTAATATTTTATTTAATAGATTTTAGAATTACAAGAATTATATTGGAAGAAATATTTTTATGCCTAAGTTATTCTAGAAAGATAAATTTTTGCATATTTTATCAACCCTATGTTATTCTAAAGAGTTTTCATTTGGATCATCATACTTGCATCCAAAAAATTGACACGCGTTTGGATCAGAAATACTACAATGGAGTCTGGATTTACTATTTGTATCCAACATTCAAGAAAGGTGAATGTATGTTTAGTCAATGCTACATTCGAGAAAGGTGAATTTATGGTTAATTAAGGCTACATTTGGGATTTTATGTTGACAAGAAAAAACGTATGTATCATCAACCCAATGCTATGTAGAGGTACCCTATGCTATAAAAATTAACTCTATGCTACACAAAGGAACCTAATCCTATAATAAGGAACCTTACACTATGCAAAGGAACTATACACTATGAAAAGGAACCCTATGCTATGTAGCTCAAACCTATGTTGTGTACATAAATGGTAAAGTTCTTCAAGTGGCGTTTTCATTCTGATATTACTACAACTATCAAGTCATAGATGAAGAAAGATTCAATGGTCATTTTGATTGTTTCAAATAACCGTGTTCATCAGAGAAAATATCTCTTATTTATAAGATAAGTTGCGACTCTCCGAGTCAATATAAATTTGAATTTCTTGATCAATTAAGATATTCTTTTGGATTTGGAATACTGAAGAAATTTTTTTTCTATATATTTCTTTAGAATATCTCTTCATATTAGTACAGAAATTCATTCACATATACGATTTTTTTGTTGAAAATATTTTCACAGTGCTAAAGAAAATGAAAAACTCTAATGAAGGACCATAATTTGGATATATACATGTTCTATCTTGTTTTACTATAATTTTTCAACTCCTCTGTTTTGATGTAGCTTTTAAATTGAATATCTATGTGCAACCTGGATTTTTGAAAACTAGTTACCTCTTGAAGAATATTATTTTTTTAATGAGAAGATTCATCTACTATCAATTGCATGATCCTACAATTGTTAAGATTAACATATTTCAACAAATCAATCTCTTTTGATTTATTTTAGTTTCAATTCCTCGTACTCACTCAGAGTGAAGTATATGCTTCTTGATCTAAGTTATGGACAATAAGTTCTCTATTATAGAACCATAAGGATTTCTATTTAGTCTTGTAAAAGTGTCAACTTCTTGTACTCAGTTTTAGACTCTTTTTCTTATGATAATAGGGTCATACTATTGGAATTTACCAATATTTAAGAGAGGGTGATTGGTAGAGTAGACTAGGGGGTCTTTTTCCACCGAGCTACTTTATAAAGTTGTGTTCTTTATTTTTTCCCAATACATATTTTCATAGAGAAGAAAAAAATAGTATATCTAACAAAATTATAGAGGGTTTCAACATCCAAATTTCTCGAAATTTTTTAAAAGATATAATTCACCACTCCCCCCCACCTCTTTAGTATTACTTTTTACATTTTGACATAAAAATTATTTCCTCTGACTTGGTCCAATAGTTTCAATGTAATCATTCCAAAAAAACCATGAGTTTTTGACCTCTACATATTATTTAAATAAATTTTTATAATATTGTCATGTGAAGAACCTTCCTTTTTTATATTTGGAACAACCACTGTCATATTTATTACCTTTAAGTCATTGTTATGAGACTCCTAGAGATGGTCATCATCAGTGGTAAGAGAATTCATTATCTCCACCATTGGTAAAATAATATAAGTTAAAATACTTTTGACTTGTATTAAGTAAAAATTATACTGAAGAAAGATATAATATGTATATATATATATAACATATCAAATACAACAAACCTGGTGATTACATTCTTTTTTCATTAACGGGTGTAGTTATTTTTTTTAATAATGATTTTCTAAATCTTCCCACATTGTTAACCTCTGATATACAACAAAATATCAATATTTTGGACACTATAATATGATTTATTTATCCCAATGAAAGGATCATCCTCACAATAATTATCATCAAATTATATTATTATTTTTTGTTTTGATTGGACAATGTTTATTTATTTATTGAATCAAGTGCGAAAAATATTTTTGGTTTCACAAAAAATAACTACAGTCACATTGTCATCACATCTTCATGAATATATAAGTTCCTAAGATATTTTATAATCTAACTCACTTATTTTTATAATTTTTTTTACTTGACATAGTGTAAATGAATTGATTGAACCATAGTTGTAACATTACTACTTTTTATCATTCTATTATTATCATATTCATTTTTGTAGAATATATAATCGTGAGTTACATAACTACTTCAATATAATACATATACACTTGGTCCATTCTCTAAAAATTGTACCATTTTAGAAATTTATTTTGGATTTTCATATTGCTCCTTAAAGTTGGGCTCTTGAATCTAACTTATAACCTATTTATTTTTTTTATTTGATATTAATCTTTCTAGACTAGTTGGATTAAAATTTATAAGAGATTTGTTTTGAGTTTAAGTTCATTTTATATCCTGTATAATATTATATAAAACATGAAAGTGATCTTGATCCCAATATATAATGGGTTTTCAAAAAATATATCTTCCCAAACATTACTCTCCATTGATATTATAAGTGTGATGGAATTTTATAGCCTAATATAACCTATATTAGATAGGTATTCAGTAAAAATTGCAATATAAATCTTCGATAATATACCATTCCAGAATAATACCTTTTATAGGGATAAAATTTTCCATACATAATTTTAATATCATCATGCATCGTATAATAGAAAAAATCAACCTATAATGTTTAGGACCACAAGGTTTGATATCACTTTTCAATTGAATCATTAAGTTATCCATGATATCAAATAATGAGTGGGGAAATAATATATATGGTTAAAAAATATAACCCATATTTTTTCTATATTTTTTCATCTTTATAAGGTCAATAAATTTTCTAGATATGATTTAGAGAAAGAATAAAATATTTTTTATTATGTATCAAGTATTTTTTGGAAAAATATTATACATATATATGTAATAAATATTTTTTTTAAATAAAATAGTCTTGTAATTTTACAACATTTAATCTCATGTTTTTCGTCAATAATGTTTCCGATATATGTATTATACATTACATTATAACTATTATACTATTTGGGATGTTTCAAAAATGTATCTCGAATTTCAAGAAAGAGTGTGAGATGTTAGAGGAAGGAAATTTCATCTTCCTTCCTTCACTAAAACTAATTCATATTTTATAATCATATTAATTATCTAAAACCATAACTTTATGTCGTATTTATTTTTCTTGTATGCATTAATTAACAATTCGATGGCACCATCAAATAAATTTTTCAGATATACATGAACTCTAAATAATTCCAGACCTGAAAACACATATATTCTAGTACTTCAAACAAAATTGATAACATCTTTAAACCTAATTCCATATGGTCTTAATGACAACTTTATGAAAAATAAATCCAATGAAATTTATCTCATCAAATTTTTCATCTCCTATTAGTAGAGAATGTGACACACCTTCTTTTTATTTCTCTTTAAATATTGTTGTGCATGATTTATGTTGATGCCATCAAAGTAAAAAATTCATGATATCTAGGATGCATGATCATTTTTTATCCAAACTTAGCATGTAACTTCTTTACATATAATATACTTGAGAATTCCCTTATTTGAATAATTATTTGTATCATAAAATGATTTTCGAAATATAAATATAAAGAAATATGAATATTTCAATTATCAACTCCAAATTTGGTATAATTATGATCAAGTTTCTTTAGATGAGTAACATCTATTAATTTTAAAATTTTCCAATGTTAAATTAATTTATTTTTTTATAATGTAAAGTGGAATGCAGTCTTCAAACAAATATATAGACATATAAATGTTTGAATGATTTTTTATTATCATACAATTGTTTAAAAAAATAAAATCATTTTTCTCACATCCAGATACATCACACATAGAGGATATTTTTAATTGAGTGTGGTCCTTTTTAGAATATTGTGAAATCATTAACACATTAATATATTCTTTTTACAAATATTACCCATTAAACATAATATTTCTTTAGAGTTATATGTTCATCAATTAATATCATTATTATCTAGTTTCAAGTTCATTATGAGTGAAAATATTTCTATTAAATTGTAATCATACAATATATTTCACTCATTCAAATAATATATTTTTAGTACTGTTAATATTGATTAACATTTTTTTCAACTATTATAAAATGGAATAATTATATAGTTATCTGACTTATTAAGAATTTTTTATAATCATGAAATTTATCTTAACCAACAACTTTCATTTACCCCTTATTATCTGCATTATTCAATATCTTAATACTACTGTGAGATGATCAATAAATCAAATTATCATTCCCATCACTAGATTATTTATTTTTCCTCTCTGTTAAGTCCAAAATTTACAACCCTGGTCAATTCTATAATAGATCATGTGTTCTTCTGACTCATCAGGTCCATTTCTATTTGAGTATAAATAGTTAAAATATATACATATAATTTTATAAGATTTGTTTCATAGAATATTGAAAAAATTATACAAACATGACCTCATACTGATAATGTTTCATCATTAGATTATTATCCATATATATTTTATTCAAATTCAAATTAATTTTTTAAAAAAATATTCATTTTTTTCTATTTAAACCTTATACAAAATAACTAATTCATGAATTAAATATAAAAAACATACAAAGAAATATATATAAATTGATACATACATTCCATTATACAAAAAAAAATTTAAACACACAGAAAATAAAACATATATATAAATTTTATATTTCCCAAGCCACTAAGACCACACATGGATCGATAATAAGCTTATTATGCCACCCCAATTCCACCTTCAATAGGTTAGCAGTTAATGGTTAGATTTATGAAAAAGAAACGGATATTGGGTTATATAACCTATGAAAACCTATAATAGACAATAATATCCACCACACAATATATCCAATATCCATTCGAAATATAAATATAAATAACTGAACCATATTAAAAATTAAAGTATGAGACATTAACCAACAAAAAATGACATATAAGTGACCAAAAAAGAGAAAAAATACATTATACTATGTCTCTGGGTAAGATATTTATATGATATAGGAAGATAACTCCTAACATGAGGACTCTTAGTAAGATATATTTAGTTATAAATTTCAAAACATCGAGTTACTATGAATCACAATGATCCCCCACCACAGCCTCTACAACTTATGTAGTCACTTCGAATCCATTTTCAAAAACACAACACATGTGGTTAAAGAGTGTATATAGTAGTGAGTAATAAAATATCCTATAAGATTCCTATAAAAATTAATAATAAAACAATAAGTTGAAATTTAAAAATGTAATAAAAAATAATACACCTAACTTTAACTATATAGTATGTAATATAACAAAACATAGATAGAGAAGATGATGTTTTTCTCTATATTATAAATGTACCACTTCCTACCCATCCAAAGATAACAATTCAGGCTAATAAATTGATCCTCTACCAAATAAAAAACCCATAACTAACTCACACACTGTTGGGAAAGACCTCTCCTCTCTAATATGGTGAAAAATTACAAATCATGTTAATGTTATGACCAAATCACATAACACTGGTTTTATGTACCCATAAAAACATAACACATGAATATGAAATCACCAATTACGCTAACCAATGAAAAAAATTCCTATTAAGTATATATTTTGTTGGATAAGTTCTTGAAGTCGGACTTTCAATGTCATATAGAGATGGAGGAGCGAAAGTGGGGAATTTTTTACATATTGTAGGAATAAATACTAAATTATACTAATCAAAATGACCTATTTGGAGGATGAAAAATAATAATGTAACCCCTTGAATTTTCTTTATGGAGCCAGTGTGGAAATCACAAATTTAATGTGTGAAAGTTACTGTTCAAATACATTTTAATAATTATGAATGATTCTCATAGAGGTTTTTTTTTAAATGAATACATAAGAGTTAAATATCTAAATGTAAGACTAAAATCAAAATAGTTTGGGATGTATATATTAAAAACTAGAAGATAGAGTTGAGGTAGTGGGAGTCATTGACTGAGTATAAGAATACATGTGATGTTTGAATATACAAGGAAGCACCCACCATATAGATCAAAATGTTTCTTGAATGGTTTCACTATATAGACTATTCTATTTTAGTAGCTTTAAATCACTTTTTTAAAGAACATCGTGGTAAACTTTAATAATATATTGATTTTTTAATAAAGTACTAGTAGCGGTCACCCTATAGAATAAAATTCGTGTTCAAACCACCTAATTTGTTATGTTAGTCTTTTAAAAAAATTATTTAATGTTTTTCTTCTACAAATATTATATATATTGATTCAAAGAGATTTTTGATTTGATGTGTGGTGTCTATTTTATGTTCTAAACATATTCTAATGTATTATTCCACCAAGTATGTTTTGGTTGATAAAAATCAAGGGATTTGTGAAAGATTTATATTATTCCATCAGGTGGTGTTTTACCTTTACTTTAACAGTTTCAAAAGCCCAAATCATTATGTAATTGATTTAGATCTCAATTCAGTAGCATTATTCTTCCCATTATCATGTGGGATATTTTCTGTAAGCAATTATTGATCCCTCCTATGTTTTTTTTATAACATCCATGAGCCCGAACTCCTAGATTTAGTGTTAAAACCATAATCATGAAATTTTGTATTTGATATCAACAAAACTGAACTAATTTTATCCATATAAAACATACAACATCAAACTAAAATATTGAATCACTTACATACCCATGAAACTTTTCGGTTTAAAGTTTTAGAGAATTAATACAAATTATTAAATAATAATTCACTTGTATTTAAGTGATAATTTATTCCACTATAACTATATTTTCTATTCAAAATTACGTCTTCATCATCACCAACATGAAACACTTCAAAGAATATATAGATAGGAGATCTTTTCATACATAAATATTAAATAATTTCATATGAATATTCAATATATAACATTAAAACCCACGTTGAAACTATAAATTTAGTGTCTTTAGATACTAGATATAAAAATATAATATTTAGGTACATTCATCTTCATATTTCATGATGTTCTTCCCACTTGGTAACCTTCTTTTCATACCCTACATAGAACCTTTCTTCCTAACCTGGGGAAAGGATTCATAATAAAGTGTGATCTTGTATTCTCAGTAAGGTTAAAAAAGAGAGATATAAATTGATGATTATATAAAATCACAATATAAGCATAAAGGTATTATATCATTAACATAAATTTCAAAATTCATACCAAATCTATAAAATTTCATAAATATTATCCAGGTCATAAAAAATTTTATTTAAAAAGACATGAATAATAATAATGAGGAATCATCATAAATAAATCCTCTACTATAAATTTTGATCACGGGTATGAAAACAAGTAATGACAGTATGGAAGGATCATATGTATAGAAACCATCTCGTTTCTAAAGGTTAAATACTGTGACCATATTCTCATAGTGGATCAAGAATCAATATAATTTTTCAAATCATAATGGATCAAGAATCATCACTTGTTTCTTATAGTGTATTAAGCATATCAACTTCAATACCATAGTGTATGAATAATATAAACGTCAATCCCAAATTGGATGAAGCATATAATATTCATCTCATATTAGATTTATCCTATCAACTTGTATCCCATAGTCGATCAAGAATATCAACATGCATCCCATAGTTATCTCATAAGATATAAAACATTACTAAATTAATTAGAGTGTTATATAACTTCATGCCCCCCCATCACATTATGTAAACCATACATATGTGTCTAAAATGATCATAAAACATTCATCATATTCTCATAAAATAACATGTTAAAAGAAGACTTGTTTCGTAAAATATTCATTATTCTATTATAGCATATCGTGGGGAAAATAAAAATATTTCACAAATAAATGATCATCATAATCATAAAACGTCTAGGGAAATAATAATTATTGTTTCATTGGATCGTATTCCCATTAAATCATAATTAACATAAAATGATGATATCATATATAAAAATAAATTTAAAATATCAGTAGAATATTTATTAAGGAAAATACCCTTTTAATTCTTAAATTACTTCTTTAAAATAAAATAATTTCCAAAATATTATAGAAAATGTTTTTTAAATAACCTTACAGTCATTCTGTCCAATAAGATTAATTTAAAAAATAATAAATAAAAAATTGGTAAAAATGAATTAAACAATCATTTTGTAATAGTAAAAAATTATAGAAAACATTTTTTTGAAAATACGGCCATGGAAGAAAAATTATTTTTTTAGTGGATAAATAAATGAAGATATATTTCCTTAAAAATAATATATTTAATCTTATGAGTGAATAAAATGAATAAAATGAAATGAAAACATGTAATGTCTATAAATAACCATTGGATAAGAAATTTTAAATTCAATTATTAGATAAGAATCATATAATTTCCTCAATCTAAATTTGGGCATAAACAACCCCAAATAAAATGGGAATGACAAGTAAATCAATTACCTAAAATATCATCTCCCTAAATACATGTTCACAAATCCTATATAATAAATATACATTTATTATAAATTCATTATATTATAATACGCAAATATAGTATACCATATATGATTTACTTATAACATATTATTATCCATTTATTTATAATTAGTTATTTAAATTACTATTCCATGTGATAACTGCTTCATTTCTCATACTTGTTCTAGTTTGACAATCATGGTCATTATAATTAAATCCTTGTTCTATAATATATTGAATTTTAATCATGATATACATATCATATATATATATATATATATATTACACATATATATATATAGTCATAAAAAATTTTGATATAGAAAAATGAATTACACTGTTCATAGAAATGATAGGCCATTTATACGAAAGATAATTGTTTTCGCTTTTCAACAAATGGAATAAAAAAATATCGATAATAATTAAACGTTATTATATCATTATTATATCTTACATAATCAATAAATATATCCTTATTACCATCTATATAAAAAATAAATAAATAAAAATTCACATCATTTTGTAGAGAGGGTTGACCATATGTACGCACGAGTGACGATATCGTTTTCCAATAGATTGGAAGGTAGGATGGTAGATATGATATTATAATTCCAAAAGTAATATAATTCCACAAATACAATTTATATAAATTTTACCCATCAAAAAATCCATCAATGATTGAGGGTTATGGAAAATGAATTGTATCACTACGTGGAGACAATGTGTCATATGTACGGATGAGTGATGCTTTCACTTCCTATTTGATAGAAAAGATGGTGAATAATGTTGTTTCAAAATTATAATAACATTTAAATGTATTTAACATATACAATTTATTATTTTATGATTGATACTACAAATTTATATTAGTTAGAATAAGTAATAAGTTGAAAGATATCGGGTAAGATGATTAGCTCTTCTTCAGTAAGCCTCCTTTAGATACCCTTTTAAGGACCCTTGAAATTGTATTCTATGTATACCATCACTTAAAATTCATCAATAGAAAATTTGAAAAGATTGCTTTTTTTTATTTATTTCAATACATATGGATCAAAGTGGTGAAAATAAGAGAAAGTGGTTCACTTTAATTTGTGATATATGGGGAATGCATAGAATTTATTAAAAGATAAAAAATATAATATAGTCACTGTCTAGCCAAATTCATCCAAATGATTGTATATTTAAATATAATATTTTGTGAGGATAAAATTTCAACTAACAAATAATATTATTACTATTTTATATGGTTTTTTAGACCTTATAATTTAGTTTAACCCCTTAGTTATCCTATTTTAACCTTAATTTCGGTAACAACTTTTTCACCCTTAAAGGGTAATAATTTTACTAAAAAGGTAAAAATTGGATTATAAATGAAAAATTGTTAAACTATTATACAATTAAACATCCTATTTTTCTTATTGAAATTTTTTATGATGTTTAAATTATTTTATTAAATATTATTTAATATAAAATGCTATTAATTTTATTTTTTACTCTATTAATTTAATTTGGCATTAAAGGCACTAATATGAATATATAATTTGAATATAATCCTTCAAAATATCTGTACAATTTCACATATATCTAAATAATTAATAAAAGTAAATAATTCATACAAATTTTATAAGTTTTCATAATCATAAAATAATATATTTTATTTTTCAGTTAATTGAATAAATAATATGTCGGTGTTGGGTAAGCATTTAGGGTAATTATTCAGTCACTAAAAATTAAAAATAAATTACTTTGATAAATAAAATTAATTTTAATCTCAAAAAAATTATCATAGAATATAACCCTTTTGTAATCTTATGAAAAAATATTAGAGATATTTAAGTCAATAATGTAATATTTTGTATTTATCCCTTTCTTAAATTCATATAATGGTACTAAAAATAAATATGGAACCATGTAGACATATATTGGATACATGGATATAAATTCAGTAACCCCACCCATATAATATAACAACATAAAGTTTTAGATAAATTTTAGAGCCTTTTCCAAAAAAATTAACTTAATTTTACCCATTTTATCCTTATCGAGGTGACAAAAAATTACAATCTTTACTACTTATAATGAAAAAAAATAAATGGAGGAATTTAAAAATTATACACTTAATTATAAATATGGATCTAATTTTTCAGGGCATAATTCAAATAATTTTAAGAAATTATTTTAATAAAAAACAACAAAACAAAACAAAAAAACAATTTTACAGAAAAATCCATTTATGTATACAAATTTTTTTATACCAAATTCACTAATAAAATTGATTCAAGTGAACATAATTGAATTATTAATAATATAATAGAACTAATTTTACATTTAAAAAATTTTGAAAAAAAATTTTCATTGAAAAATCATGAAACAAAAGTACAGTTTTCAGAAAAAATCGGTATTTTTCACTATTCACGATAAAATCAATATTTTTTAAAAAAAATCATAAAAATAACCCTAATATATTTTTTATAGAATGATTTAAAAATGAAAAATAATTCTCAAATAATGTTTTTAAAATTTATATAATGTAATTATAATATTCTATCAAAAAACTAATAAAATCATTTTTAAGGAAAAATAAATTTTTAAAGTATATAATGAAATTACAAAAAATATATTTACATACCCTAAAACCTTTATACATATTTTTCTAAGTTTTTTCATTAATATCAATTACACTAATTAAATTTCCATGTTATAATTTTATACTATATTATAGTTCAATAAGACTCAGGGTGGTGTATATCCTAAGCTATCAAAGAGATAAAATTTATTAATATATCATAAAATCTTATATTGATACATTATACCCACTTGAAACAATTTCAACATAAAAATTACATCACTCTAATGCAAATAATTGAGGATAATTATTCCTCATTTCATCCTCATGTTCCCACCTAACTTTCTTTAATTTATGGTTTCACCATAAAACTTTTACAAGATGAGTGGTCTTATTTCATATCACTTTGTATGTAAAATCAAAAATCTCCACTAGTTGTTAATAATAAGAGAGATAACTCTCCAGTGGTATTACCTATGAGTTCAATACATGTGAAATATTTAGTATATACTTCCTTAAGAGAGATACATGGAAAACATCATGAACTTGATAGGTATTTAATAGAAATACTAAATTATATTCTATTAGTCCAATATGATCAAGAATTTCTAGTGGACTATAATAACTAGGGGGAAAATAACTTATTTATAAATATCATAACCTTATCCCAAGTAGATATTCATTGGAATAACTTTTCACAAAATGAGAACTCTAGATCTCTCCAGTGATTGTTATCATTACATTTTTCAATTTTGAGATCTTCTTATGTGATGAAAAATTGATATAGCCTTACATTATATTCATTCAACTAGATTCATCGGAAATAGAATTATTTATCTAGATTCATCCCATTATATAAGAGTTATACACTTCCTCACATATTGGTATTCAATAATATCCATATAAATCATTTATTAAAATATATGTTCTATGAAAATTATGCCAAATAATGTGTTGATACAAACAAACTTTGAAATCTATATAGGGAGCTCTAAATATTCCTTCTTGAGTATGAGTGGTCCTCTTAATTTCACCAATTGTTTAAGAATGATATGTTGTACTAAAATTCAACTTTGCATAAAGATCTTAGAGAAGAATTATTCAGAACTTTTATATAATAGAATGTGGTACTTCATGTAATATCACCACTTCCTTAATGTATAAAATAGAAATCTAATCACTATAAAAATATTTTATCACAGAAATGAAGTGTGATAAATTCACAAGGTTTTTCCTATAGATGTTTTGGGGAGTCTAATGATGAAATTCATGGTACTTTATTATCATTTCTATTCTTGTATGGTTAATGGTTATGACATACCCTTAGGATCATATCTCTTAGCCTTAACTTGCTAAAATATAAAGCATCATGAAACATACACTAATATATGTCTCTTCATGTTTTCCCACTAGATATATTCTTTCAAATATTTATACATCTTTTTACTTATATGATGAATAGAAATTGATGAACTTCAAGATTCATCAAATATCCCCTTCAACAAATCAAGTAGGGATGTGACACGTACTCGATTCCTCAACATTATTATTCTATTATAAACATTTTTTAACTGAGGAACACTTATAACTTTCTCTTATGGTTCTACACATTCCTTTTATACCACTTTTATCTTTAAAAAGATAGATAGTTTAACATTCATCTAAGAAATATAGAATTTTTTCCATTTCCCCCAGATTTTATATTTCATCTTCTGAAAATCCTTACATTTTAGATCTCTTTCAATCCTTATCATCGACAAAATAGCATAGTCTTTCTTAATCAGTACATAACCCACCTTTTTATCCTCCCCATGGGAGTAATGTATTGAGCCATAAAACACTTTAATGAATTCTAACCATATTCTCTAGCACATTTTGGACTCTTTTTCTATGAATATATACTTTAAACATCTATTATACATATATATGTCTCACATATCACCATAAATATAATGCCTCTATATAATCAATGCAAAAAATACTACACCTAACACAAAATAATGATTCAGGTGATTTTGATCATGTATTTTCAATTGGTGTTAGGAATATGTTATCCCTTTATCATTATCCTAGAGGAAATATAATAATCCATTTTTTTATTCATCATTATAAATTAAAATCATTTTCCACTATAGGGTAGAGTTGGTACAGGTTCACTGAAGAAAATTGTAATGTCCCAGACTCAGATACCACTCAATAGTGACTCGAGCTTGGTTTTCTACATATCCCCAAGTGCATTTACCCAAATTCCGGAGGTTTCATACTATTAGTGATTGCCAAAGTGAGTCATTTGTGAGATTATTACCTCATAACCAGAGTATATCACAGTAGAAGTTAATAACATGCAAATAGCATAAGTTGATAAACACGAAAACAAATGAAAATGTAAAACAGGTAGGGATGTATAAACAAACCAAAAGTGTCTCATATATAATGATGAAAATGATACATTTATCTACAAAACAACCAAAACATGTACATTAAAGTAAAATATAGTACAAGTTTCCAAAAATCCAAAAAGTACAAAAAGGTATCCTAGAAACATCACAGGCCTCAACTTGGTCCCATGTTCTCCCACTCTAAATCAAAAATCAACAATATGTTCAAGGGAACTTTCCCCTACCATAAACATCAACCATATAATCTATTTGGGACCCCAATGAGGCCCAAATATAGTGAGAGATAACATATCAGTAGGTAACTACCCAGAAGTCTATAAAGATCTAAGAAACACAATGTAATAAGCTAAATAAATGTAAGTATGCAGTAATGTAAGTGTGAATGCCCAAGGAATGTAACCAAAATAATTAAGTAATACCAAACTTCATTTCTATGCTCCCAGCAACAATTTTAGGCTCTTAACTAGGTAGCTACAATCAATGTAAACAAGCAACATGACTTCACCATACATCCATCCAAATCATGTCCATGCATCCATGTCATATAATGAAGCCATATCAAACTCCTTTGGTCTTACTACAAAATAATGTGTATCATGTTTCCACGACCATGCCATAATAACCAAAGTGTCATTTATCCCATAGTTGTTTCTTAAAGTGAAGTGTAAACCAAAAAGGGTCAGATCCAAGGTGTCTAAGACCAAGGTATCCCCACCGAGTCTCATGATCATCTCAATGGAAACTCGATATAGGCATTGGTTGGAGTCCTAGGATCATGTGTAACAACGTGTAATATTAAAGTACAAGAAATCAAGATCTAAGGGGTATCAAGGCCCAAGGTATCCAATAGATACAAGACCCAAGAAGCATTACTACTCAAGGCATCCACAACCATTTTCCAGGTCCATAGATATCTATCCATGGAATCTATATAATCATTAATCCATCTATACTATTTAATAATTTAATCCTATATGAGTCTACTCATTCATATAATCAATTACATTAATTCCATTAAAAGAGTATACCCACTAATTCAGTACATTTCAAACCAAAAAAATATCTCATTAGTATACCCACTCATGTAGTTCATTTCCATTTAATCAAGTCACATGGGTAAAAACAACCATTTATCACCTTTTCCAACAAATCCATTTAAGAAAATTAGAAACAAAAAATGGGTATACTCACTTGTGAAACCAATTCCACTTAATCCATATAATCACATTTGGAATGACATTTTATTATAACACAAGACAAAGAGGCAGAACATCACCCATGCATGTAATTAAATCCCATTTAAATACAATTGATCTTCCTTAAACTATGAAACTCAATAACACGCCCCTTGGTTGGCTCTTCAAATCTAAAAAACCATAGAAAAGGCATGGAGCACCCCATGGTTGGTCTTGGGTTGGTGAAAACACCACCAACGTATTCTAAAGATAATTTGGGTGTCCCTACTAGGTGAGGTATCATTTGTTTCAATTAAACATTTCAATTCTGAGTCTGCTCTAGAACGTCCAGTGGTCAGCACAGTGGATAGTAGATTTCTAAAACACCAAAATATTAAGAAAAAAAAGAATATAGCACCTACCATAGATTAGTAGTGGAGTTCTCATCATGTTTTAATTTCAGATTCTTATTGTTTTAGAATAAATATGAATAATAGAATAAAAATGTGAAACTAGGGCATATGAGCCTAAATCCAAATAGTGTGGATGATGTCCATAAGAACTAGAAACAACTTAAAAGGTAACAATATCTTACTGGCATATATATAACAAGAATTATGGTAAAATAAATAGATATTGGATCTCTAAAAGAAAACAAATAATGACTTAGGCTCTTTAGGGGTGCTCCTATGCATGAGAGGTTCGTTAGGTGAGGGTTAAATAAAAAATTATAGGCCCCTGCCTCTATTTTTAAAAATTGGGCTTGGGAATTTACACAATGTATTAATTCCAAAAAATCCGTGTAACAAATGTGAACCCTCCCTGGGAAAACCACATACATGGTGTGAAAGGTTCTAGCTAAACTAATACACATTTTATAATTCAATTAAATGTATTGTATTCCAATTACAATTCCATTAATTGGCATGCACCGAAAATACAAACCCCCAACCTCTTCCTTCCCAGGAACTACCCAAACAGCCCATGTCCCAACATAGGTTCTAAGAAGAAAAAAAAAAGAAGAGTTCAATGGGATAAAAAGGATCTGAACCTCAAGAAAAAAAATTAGGTTCTTACAATCTTCCCCCTTATAGCAATTCATCACCAAATTTCTCTATGAAGGGTGGTAAATATTCATATGATAACAACTCTAGAGGCCACTAAATAGTGCCCTGATCCTAATTGGAAAATTATCCTCAATAGAATCTCCCAAAATTCTAGAAACTTTCGACTAGAATAGAGGGCCTTGGTGAGTCATTTTGGAGACTAATTCCTCATCACTAGAGTATATCATAGTGGAAGTCAATAATATGCAAATAGCATAATCCAACAAAGAAGCGAACAACTGAACAAGTAAACAATGCTAGGTTGTATAAAAATTCCAGAAGTGTTTCATATATAATAATATATCTGATACATGTATCTAGAAAACAATCAAAACAAGTAAATGGAAGAACAATATAGTACAAGTGTCCAAAAATAAAAAAAGACCAAAAACATTTTCTAATAGAGTTGTAGGCCTCATATTGGTCACATTCTCTCTTACTCTAAAGAAACAATCAAAAACCAGTTGTAGAAAACCTTCCTCTACAATAACATGAAATCATATACTCTGTTTGTGTCCCCAAGGAGGCCCAAACTGGGTATGAGATAACATCCTAGTAGGTAACCACCCATAAGTCTATACAATTATAACTAGAACAATGCAATAATATAAACAATTGTAAGTAAGAATTACAATAATTGTGAATTCCCAAGGCATGTTACCACTAAAAATAAGTAATACTAGACAACATCTCAAGGAACCCTACAAAAAGTTTCATGTCCTGACAAGGTAGATACATGCAACATAAACAAGCAACATAGTCTCTCTATACATCCATCCATATCCTATCCGGAGAACCTTGCTGTATAATGAAGACATATAAAACTCCCATGGACTTGTTGTATAATGAAGTGTATCACGTTTCCAAGGCCACACTGTAATAACCAAGGTTTCATATATCCCACTGTCTTGTTGTATAATGATGTTTAGACCATGAAGGGACAGATCCAAGGTGTCAAATACCAATTCATCCTCATCGAGTCCTTGGATAATCTCAATGTAAACTCAATATAGGCATCAGTTGGAGTCCTAGGAGATGTGTACTAAAATATCCTATGCGAGCCCAAGAATATCAGATCCAAGGGGTAGAAAAGGCTAAGGAATCCCATGGAATCAAGACCCAAGAATCATCACTACTCAAGGAATCCATGGAAATTCGTCCATGTAATATATAAAATCTTTCATCCATCTATAATATTCATAAATTTAATCCCATATAAGTCTACCCACTCATAAATCAATTACACTTTTTCCATTCAAGGATTATACCCACTAGTTTAATACATTTCAAAATAAAAATTTCTCATAAGTATACCCACTCATGTATTAAATTACTATTTAATCAAGACACATGGTTAAAACCATCCATTTATAACCATTTCTAACAAATCCATTTAACAAAATGGAAAAAAAACAAGTATACCCACTCATAAAACCAATTCCATTTAATCTATATAATCATGTTAGTCATGGAATATTATGATTACACAAGGAAAGGTGGTATAACATATAAATATTATTTAGCTTCCTTAAACTAGGAAACTCAACAACACACCCCTCGGGTGGCTCGTCCAAGGTTAAAACTCAAGAAAAGGAATGGTGCACCCCATGGGTATCCTTGGGTTGGGGAAACAGCGACTAATTCAACTCAGGGAACCTATGGGAATCCCTAATAGATTTGATTTCATCTATTTCAATTAAACATTTAAATTTTAGGCATGTTTTCAAATTTCTTGTGGGCTTCATAATGGCCGAGAGCGCTATAAATCATGAAAATAATAAATAAAAATAAAGACCACCTACCTTAGCTCAGTAGTGGAGTGATCGTACAGTATCATGTAATGATTCCTCTTGGTTTAGGATAAATTTGAATAATTAATTAATAATGAGAAATTAGGTCATATTAGTTTAAATCCAAATAGCACAGCTGGTATCCAAAAGAATGAGAAATAGCTAAAAAGGAAACAAGATCTTACTGACATAGATCTAAAAAGACCGACGGTGAAAGAAATGGATTCTACATCTGTAAACCACACTAAGTCCTAACTTAGGCTCCTTGGGGTTTCTCCTTCATATCAATGATGGTTTAGGTGAGGGTTTTATCAAAAATTAGTGTCCCTTCCTCTAATTTAAAAAATTGCACTCTGGCATTTTCACGACATGTGAATACCTTACACATCAAGTAACTCATGGGTAACCTCCTCAAGAAAACGTTTTATATGGCATGAAAGGTCATATCCAGACCATTACACATCGTGTAATTTTAATACACATAATATATTCCAATTACATGTCATCTAATTGGATTGCAACCAAAATATAGACCTCCAGCCTCTTCCTTCCCAAGAACTACCCAACCATCTCACAACCCAGCATAGCATCTAAGCCAAAAAAGAAGAGTTCAACTAGACATAAAGGATCTGTAAATCAACAAAAAACCCAGTGTCTTATAAAACCTCAATCGGATTCCTTGGAATTATCTTCACAATCATCTTTATATAATAACTTTACCCCTTTCCGAGTCAACTAGTGAGTAGATTAGATAGTCATGGTAAATATCTCAGAAACTATTGGTAATATCCATCAAACCCAAAAAAATGTAGATTATGGATATAGTGGTTATTTTAGGTCATATATAAATAAATTGTATCTTTTAAGGTTCCACTAATATATCTTCACATGATATTATATATCCCAAAAATGAAACGTTCTGAAACCAAAATACACACATGTTATATTTTTCATGTGACATCTTCATCCTTAGGTTCTTCAACATAATTCTCAAATAATCTTTATACACTTTTAAATCATTAAATATATAATAATATCATCTATAAAGACTACCATAAACTAATAAAGGTAATCTATTAAAGGTATATTCATTAAATACATGAAGATAAAAATGGAATTGGTGATTTTAAATTGAATAAATATAAATTCATTATGGTCCTACCACGTATGGAAGGTTATTTTAGTTATATCCTCCTTAAATATCTATTTATGATATCAAGAATTAAGTTAAATCTTATATATATATTGATCACATAATAATTGAAAAATAAATCATTAATATGGGGTATAGTATACTTGTTCTTAATAGTGATCTTGTTAAGTTATTGAAAATCAATGTAAAGACGCATTGAAACAACTTTATTCTTAATAAAAAGAATATGTAAACCCCATAGTGGTGTAATAGGCTTATAAATTATTTATCAATATTATCTAGGAGTTGTTTATTTAAATCTGACAACTCAATCTGGTCCACTATATAAGGAATATTTTAAATAGGTGTAGCACTGAGTATAAGCTCCAAAGAAAACACAACTTAATGTTTTACAGGTAGACTGGTCCTGTTTTTAGAAAGTCATCAACATTCTTCCAAAAACAATATCCTCAATATTGAGTTTTTTTCCATGAATATGAGATAAATTCCTTTAATATCTCGATATTAAAACCCACAACATATATTTAATTTCTATTTTGAGTTTTTATTCATCCACACACTGATAAATAATCATAGGTTTATTCAGAATACGACAGGTGACATACCTTCCATATAAATTGATAAAATATTCACATAAAAATCCATTCCATTACTATAATTTCAAGAAAATTCAAATGAATTAATAATCAAAATATTTACATGAATCACTCTCCCACAAAGTTCAATGAGGGAGGAACTATATACTTGAGATATGACCATCATATCGTTAGGAGTTTTCATCACTAACTCATAATATAATCATTAAGGTGGAAATTAAATACCCTTAAAAATCATTATATATAAGAGTGTGTGGAACTAGAATCATATAATACATTAGTTAATATATAGTGGGTTCTAATTGTACCTTTCACCACATCAGTTTTGTAACCCACTTCAGCAATCATGATCTCTTGATATTTACTTTTGTCTTTGGGCTTAAGAGGTTTTTTATTCCAATCATCATCAAAAACATTCTTATTTGTAGACTAGTTGTTGGAATCCCATACTCCATTTTTAATCATGGGATCAAAAGGGTGTATTAGTTGGAATCATTATTTCATCTATTTCATGAACTAACATATTCATCAAATTTCAATATTCATGGGATTTATGACCCACTTTTTACCATTTAATTAATCTCCTGGTTCAAGTCATGAAATTTCATTAATGTTTCTTCCCACATTTATGACATGTATAAAGCTGAAATTTAATTCCACCATGTGATTTATTCCAGTTTTCATGATTATTTGTATTCATTTTCCTTTCAAAATCATAGATAATATGGGAACCCTCAATTTCCATTTCTACATTTATTTCATATAAAATGATTTATTTATAGATACTTAATTCATTTATATATAATTCCTTTCAAATAATTGGTTTTAATCAACCAAATAGTAGATAAATTTTTCTTTCAAGGTAAATTATTAAAGCAGAGAAATACATTGAACATATTCCAAAATTTAACTCATTAGTACCAATGTATTATTCATCGTTCCTCTTAAGATCAAGGAATTCCTTATCCATTTTTTATATATTATTATTGTGAATTATTTAATAAAAAATATCCTATTAAACTCATCACATTCCATGGAGTCAATTTCTTCCTCTGGGATCATATTCTTCTGAATGTCCTAATATCGATTTACTCTTCCTTCTAAATGATAAATGTATTGGAAAAATTTTTCATGTTATGATCACTAGAGAATAGAAAACATTTTATCAAATGTTTTAATCTATCACTAAGATACAAGTGGATTAAAAGACCCACTAAAGGAAGTTTTATGTTTCCTTATGAAATACTTGATAATATGTTTTCCCTCCTTTGATCATTTAGAATCTTAGCATGATTCATGACCTTAGAATGTTTCATAATCATAAAAACAAAATTCTATATTCTAACTCCTATAACATTTGGTTACTTGGGTGGTTAATCATTTTAATGTCCATCTCATTCATTTTTATCATGATTTCTTCTATTTCTAGCCATTAACTAAAACCAAAAAAATTAAGCATCAACATATAATAATATGACTAAGATATAATATAATCATGAAATGACATTCCTATGATTTATAAATCATGAAAACTTCTTATAAATACTTGGAAACTTAAGATAAATCAGTTTTATCCATGGTCATTACCAAAACCCTAGCATGCTTTCCTATACTAGGAAATATCGGTGTGGTTTTCGCAAATGTTTTATAACCCTAATATAAAAAGTTTAACTATACCCTAACCTAACACCAATTTTAGTGACCAGTGATTTTTATATATAAATATTAAAACATTTTAGATGAATATTCAATATATATCAATATTATACATGCTATAATAATAAAGTTTTAGAAACTTTGGAAGCTAACTAAATGAAAAAATTATTTTGGTACATTATTCATCATCTCTTGTAATTTTCTTCCCACTATGTACCCTACTTGTCATACCCTACTAAAAACTATTCTTTATAACCGGGGAGAGGAAACATAAGAAAGGGGAAGCTCATATGATCAATAACTATAAATAAAGGACATATCAATTCATGATCATATGAAATAATAAGAAAAATATATGGTTATGAGAACATGTACTTAACTTACAATGTTTATACCCCATCTTTATTAGATCGTAAACTTGTGTTAGAGAAGAAAACTTTATCATTTAAACATAAATTATTCATAAGAGTTAGTACTCATAATAAATTATTCATGAACTATTATCTTAGATCATAATCATGAAAAAAATTCATAAGAATGTGGTGATGTCATAAGTATAGAAACTATTCCAAATTTCATTGGTAACTAGAGAGACCATCAAATCATAGTGTATTAATAATCAACACTTGTCTTCTATATCATAATGGATCATGCATCATAAACTATTTTGTAGATTCGATCAAGAATTTCAAATTGAATCTCATATGGGATAAAGAAAATCAATTTTAATCCAATACTGGATCAAGAATGTCAACATTCATCCTATAGAGGAACAAGCATATCAACAGGCATCCCATAATTATCTCATGAGATATAAAACTTTCCACCATTCATTAGAGGGATACATAATTCTAGTTCAAACAATCAAGTGATTAAAATCATAAACTTGTATAACAAAAGACCATAAAATATTAATTATATCATTATAACATAACCTATGGAAATAATTTGGGTTTCGTAAACATTTCAACATTTCATCACAACATTACTCAAGGAAAACAAATGGATTTTATAAAAAAATCAGTATCATCATCATAAACCATCCAAATAAAAATAAGGATGTTATAATTGGATCACATAAATATTAAATAACAATTAACATTAAATGATGTTATCATGTATTAAATATATTTAAAAAATCACTATAATATTTCTTGAGAAAAATAACCTTTTAATTTTGAAATCACTACTTTAAAATTTAAAAAACTTAAAAATATTATAGGAATGTTTTTTTAATAAAACCGTGTAAAATTTTAAATTAGGACTCAAATAATTGTGAATTTGGGATGGTGGTAAATTCCATTCATGTTATATACATTAAAACATATATTTCTTTCATATTTTCCATATAAATTCAAAAGTACCTCATTTAGAAAATAAAAAGAACATTTATTTTAATCCAATTTTTAAGAAGAAAAATATGAGTAATAATTACTTTAAAATATCATTTTGTAATATTAAAACATTATAGAAACTATTTTTAGAAAACATGGTCATGGAAGAAAATTTATTTTTGACCTACGAGAGAAATAATGTCAAATTTACTTAAAACTATTCTTTTATTTATCGTGAGTACTCAAAGAGGGTAAAATGAATTTAAAAAATGCAATCTATATATATTAATATATGAGAAGAAAAATGAAATTTATTTACTATATAATTAATACAAAATTTCTTTAATTGAAATTCAAATATGAAAAATCCCAAATAAAATTGGATTGACACGTAAACCCCTTACCTCAAGTCTCATGTTTCTCTGTATGCATTTGGACCTCCAAAATAATAAATATTGATATATTATAAATCCATTAAATAACAATAATAAAATATATAATACCATAAATTATATACTTATAAAATATTATCACCCTTTTATTAATAATTTCTTATTAAAATCCTTGTTCCCGGTGATAATTGTTTCTTTTCTTATGCAGGTTTCAGTTCACCAGTCCTGGTCCAACTTTGATCATGGATTCATCATCTATATAATTTTAATCATGATAAAAATATTATACATAGTTATTTTATATATATATTTATATATATTTATATTCCTCAATAATATATTAAATATAAAAAGATTAATTACAATATTCATAGACCTAGCTAAATCGAATGACTTTTCATCTATTGATTATCTCAAATATATCGTGTGAAGATATAACCAATGAATATAGGGAAAATATTTTAAACATAACAATATAAATATATATATTTTTATATCATGTGGTATACTATACACACTTATGCATGCTACACATTTCTTCCACAATCATAAAATAAACTTTAATCCAGCACTCAAGAACCCCTTGACCTCGCCCAAAACAATCCTTGGGTCATGATTCCATTATCGGGAGTAATATATCACTTGGTTAATGGAAATAAGTGAAGAAAAACGTAAATTAAAATAAAATAAAAAATAAGAATGATAATAAAATAAAAATAATGGAGGGGAGAGAATGAAGATAGAGATATAAGAATAATAATAATAATAATAATAAATAGAAAATTTTATAATAAATAGAGATATATTTAAATAAATAAGAATAGAATAAATAAAAATATAAAGATAAATAATAAGAATGAGAAGAAGAAGGGGTGTGGAAGAAAACACTTGAAAAAAAACAATGCATGGATTTTATTTAACAAACTAAAATTATAATTATAATTTTAATTAAATAAAATAAAAAAAATAAAAAAAAATAAAAGAAATAGAGAAGAAGAGAAGGAACTGAACCATTGGAATGACCCCTCCTATATAGTGTAGAACTCATCCATGGGTGGTTGTCAAATTTCAGGTGTAGTGGTAGTGCCTGTATTTATAGGCCAAGTGGATCTTTGAAAGTGATCTCCTTCAAGTCTCATGGAAAATATTTCAAGACCCAAAGGATATCTACATATATCATTTCATTTAAGTAGTTTTGATACTCATGTTGATTTTAGAAACAACCATGAGATTCAGGTGCTTGAATATTGTATCATGGACCAGTGTCTTCTTTGGCCTTTATCATGCCTTGCATGTGTTTTTAGTGGGTGGAGGGAAGTGTCACCGCCTTGGGGTGGAATTCATGGGTATCTTATTCCTCAATGGAATACGGCCTTAACATGGATGGATAAAGCCTCAGAATTGAATTATTGTGGATGGAAAAATAGGACATATATGATCCAAGGTGACCCTGGGTGGTGGTTTAGGAGGATGATCTCCGGCTGAGATCTCCCAGTGTCAAACATGTCTTTTTCTAGTGAGGTAGTGGTATCACTAATGGTGGTCAGTGAATATGAGGGGAGGTAGTTTGGGAGCGTATTGAGAAGACTTATTTCTAAGGCATGGGTAGTGGATCTGAAACAGAATGGTGATGTTTTTGTAAAAAAACGAATAGTAACCTTTCCGATATCGAAATGGACGAGCAGTTCACGGGCACTTATAATTTAAGGTGTGTAAATTCCATATCAATGAAGTCACGTGGGGGGTAGAGGTCACCCTCCTACCACTATGCAATGCCCCGTGTTGATGATGTTTTCCTCTAATCACTTCATGGATTTCAGCACCATGGGTTGGTGTTACAGGTTGTAGCCCAGCAAAAATAATTCTCGTGAATTTGATCCACATAGGACTGGACATGCATGATCCCCCCATGTGGCCACTAACATGAGTGGTCCCTCTTAGGGTTTTCCTTACCAACTACCCCTCTAGGATATCTCTAAGGCAATTTTTCCTTACTTTATGGGATAGTTCATGGTCAGCCTAATTTTTTGTTAACTCCTAAATGGATTTTAAATCAAATCCCATGTAAAAACCTACATAAAACATTATTAAATTCCAACTTTCAAAAATCAAACATTCCCATTCATTTTAAGAATCTGTCAAAAATTATGTATAAAATCTAATAAGATAAATCACAAAAAACCAATATCCAACTTCATTTCAATATTTATTTCAAATTCCCCATTATTTATTAAAACATATAAAACCATGGTTAAATTCAATAAAAACATCTAAAATCATTGAAAATTGATTAAAATTATGAATGAAAAACTATTTTTTCAAATAATTCCACACTTAAACCATGATTATCCTCAAGTATAAACCCTTACCATGAAATTCATAGGGAACCAATGTTATCAATATTCAATTTTAAAAGTAATAAATTTAGATAACTATCAATGTTAAATAAAATTTTCAAAAATCCACTAAAAATGTTAATTTAATTTATCCACATTCAAAGAAATTATAAATTTAAGAATTTTACTTTTCCCGTTATGAATATTATGAAACTTATCTTCTCGTTGATTTATGTTCCTCAATTCATTGTTATTAAACATTCCAAATTATGATTTACCTCACCTCTAAATCTTTTCTCTCATCACTCATGATAAAATTAATGTAGATTTATGCTCATATAATGAATACATACTTCGTATCCATAGTCTGGTAGAGGAATAACTTTACACACTTTTTAAAGACAAAAGACACAAAAATCCATGAGGGCTTTCATGAAAGGTTCAAATGTATCTGAGGGTTAAGGAATGTAGGATTTCATGTTTAAAAATTATGGGTCAAATAGGTGGATTGTCACATAAATTATAAAGAATGGTATCAAAATAAAAATTTAAATTATATTCACCCCCTCTAATTGAAACAACTCTTTCATTCCCAAAACTCAAACTAAAGGACACAATCAAAATAAATCACGAATAATGATTAGTTTTCCTTGAATTTTTCACTACTTTTATACTTTTTTATTTTTTAAAATACATGTTCATTTTTTTATTTTTTGAAAGATATCCTTATAATAAACCCCACATCCACCTATTAACTATATATGATAAAAATTATCGGTCTAGAAATGGTAATTTTTTATTCATCACTCACTTCACCTCCAAATTTCAACTTAAAAATATCCTACAACTAGAAGGAGTGGGATAAGAATTTATAAAAATGGTTTAAAAAATGGATTACACTGAATTAGAGAATTCATGGTTTATATGTACTAAATAAGGATTAATGTAATGGTGTTTCTCAAGGATAAGGGATTTTCAAAAGATGACTCAATTATTTTAAATATTTTTTTTATTCAGCATCTTTGATAAGTTATATTGAATGTTCTAGTAGGTGTCATATCCTAGGTTCACTCAATAAATATGTTTGAATGAAATAGGAATTACTTAGTCTATAAATCCTCTCAAGAATGGGACATATAAAATTAGACAATCACTTAAGGTATGGATAATAATAAAAAATCTATTTACATGAATTTAGGAAATTCAAAGCATGAAAATTGATTGAAAATTTTTCATTTTCATGAATTAATTGATTCTCTCAAATCATGATTCCTGATTTTAATATCCATGATTCACTTTAATCATTCAATTATCTATTTTACTCATTCAATTTTATTAAAATTGTAATCTAAAACGTTTAATATAAGATTCCTAACAAACTCATGTCCATTAGATAAGTCAATTTAATCACAAATTTAAGCATGGGCTTTGAATTTCCATTTTAAGGTTCGAAATATATTTTTAAAAGAAAAATGTTAATATTTTAAAAGAAAATGATTACAATAGGACCCCCTTTTGAAATGAATCTTTATTTCCTCTTAATTCACTATTTGGGGGTATCCTTTTACAATCATAAACCTCTAAAATATAATTAATCAATTAAACACAAGTATCGTGACATTTAGTCTAAAAAAGATAAGCGGGAGTGGGGATTCATGTTGGACTAAAAAATTGAAATCATAGAAAGAAAGTAAAGATAAATCTTGGTATGATCCCCCAAGTGGGCCATGAATTTTTACTACCTCCAAAGGAAAATACTATTTTTTATCCATAGTCTGGTGTTGGGTGGATCTTCTTGGACTCCAACAACCACATGTGGATTTTTCTATCATGTTCCTCTTTAATCATAGTGACCAATGATCGATAGATAGAGAATACCAGAACCTCCTCCTTCACAATTAAGTCTAGATTTCATGGTAGGGGTAAGATGAATTATGGATCATTCACTTCTTTGGTTGGTACTTTTTCAATTTCCTTTCCATTTTATAGTCTTATATTCACATGGGTTGCATGAATTGTAATTTCAAAAGAATGGATATAATGTATTTTCAATTGTACAGAATTTAAAAATGATGAATGTAAATAAAAATTCCTATTTTTAGTGTGATCATCATAAATCATGATTTACTTAGAAATCTACATATGTTCCTCAACAAGGGAAAGTTTAGTTTCTTCATCTTTCTCTAAGGAATGGTAAGGATTTACTAGATATGAAAATTAAAAATTATGATTGTTACTCAAGTAATATGGAATAAAATCATAAATGGAAGGGTTCAAAGAAACATCATCACCCTGATTTGGTTTTGGTTCAGTCACTTATTCAATTATAAGTGCCTCTGGAATATGGATATTAGTGGATGAAGGTAGGTATTCTTACTCCTGTATATTTTATAAAAATTATACCATTTGGATGGCTTCCTCAACTTCCATGGCTAGAGTTACATGCAATGGAACTAGATCTTTTACTTTTTAGGGATTTATGAGATCAGTTTGTACAATATACTCATTCCATAAGTAATCTAGATCTTGTTGATCTATCACATGTTGCTCAAAATGTGGTTATTCCACATAATGGATCCATTCTTTCTCATTGTGATAATCTTGGATCTAGTTCTTAAAATTTTTGGTCTATTTATATTCATCAACACTTGCCTAAACATCAAAGATGTATTCTATGAAATGTGGGAAAACTAATGGCACCATATTCTTGACCTCGTGTCTATTTAAGTCTGTTCAGATTTGATAAACTCTTCCAAATAAATCATTAAGTTCTAGGCCTATGTCTATGCCTTTTTTAATCAAATTTTCCATTATTATAATTTTATCAACTCCTAGTTTGAGGGCCTCATCAGTATAATTTGTTTCTTCTTATTTCACCTATGAGTAATTTTTCCATGAATCAAAAAATTATCATTTAAATACATCATGGGAAAATAATTTAATTATATTTTTTTAAATCATAACTATAAAAAATGTGAAAACAAAAAAATAAGAATATAATGATCGGCACTGAAGAAACAGTGCTAGTTTTGACACAAGCCTGTCATGGGAAATACAAAAAGAAAATTATTTTCCTAGTGAAATACAGTGGAAAAATAGGGTCATCTCACTTGACGAGGTTATCAGTTTTTTCACATACAAATTCTAATTCACCTAAATAAATTACTTTTGATTTTTTAATATTTTATGAAATAAATGAAAAATTATTTTATTTTTAATAATTAAATGACAAATAATGGGAAAATTTAATATTATACTACCATGTAATGATAACATATTGAGTTAAGAAAAAAATTCCTTAGTTTTAGGTTTCATTTTAGGTTCCATCAATATTCCCCATTATTTGTCTAAATTTGTTTGATAATACAATCATGAAATCTCATGATGAATTACTATCATTTTATTTGGAAATTTTGAAATCGTGGATTCCTAGAGAAATATAAATTCCACCTCCACCTATAATCAAGGTTGATGACTCACCTTGGTCGAGGGTGTCACATCTTCTAAGACCCATCTCTATCAATTTCATTTCATTTATTGAACGACTCAACTCTTTCATGTGAATAAATAACCAATGAATAGAGGGGAAAGATATTAAACAATGTAATATAAATATATTGAGTTTAATTTCATGGGGTACATTCCCCACACCCATGATTTCCACTCACATTTATTATAAATTTAAAATAAACATTAAGAAAAATTCAAGAACATCTTGACCTCCCATGGGACAAGCCTCAAGTCAGATCATCATTATTGTGGGTAAGAGATCTTTTGGTGGGTATAAAGAAAAGAAGAAGGAAATAAATAAAAAATGAGAATTAAACTAAAAATAATAATTTGAGAGGAGATATAAAGAATATAAGAATATATGCAGAAATAATATTGAAATAAAATAAAAGAAAAAAGATAGAGGTAAGAATAAAATAAAATAAAATTATAAAATAGTTAGTAATAAAATTAAAAGAAGAAGAAGAGGAAGAATAAAATAAGAAGTAAAATAATGAAATGGGTGGTGGAAAACACATATATATAAAATTCGTGAATTTTTATTTAGAATTGAAAACTAAATTGAAATTACATTTAAAATAAAACATAAAATAACCTAAAATGAAAAAGTAAAGAAAAAGGGAGTAGCAACTCGAGATCAACCTCCATATATATTTTCTTATGGTGGGAATGGGTGTAACTACCCTCCTAAAGTGGGTACAAATCCTCCTTTTATAAAAAAATGAACCTTAATAGTGGTCCCTATAAAATCTCAATGAGGATCTTCATTTAAATTTAAGAAATATAAATCTTTGATCCTATGAGATCCACGTGGTTTAGATTTGGAAACAGAAAACTCATTTTTGTATTGAATATTTATATGTAGAATAGTGGATTATATGAACTTTATTATTCCTTTAACGGGATTCACATGGGTGTTTTCCATGTGGAAAGGGTCTGGTAGTGGTATGGGGTGCAGCTGCAGTAACAGTGTAACTTCTCCTTAATCCATCTTTTGATTTCACGGAATGAAGCCTCAAAATTGGTTCATGAGTGTTGGATGAGGGTTAGGTGAACATACATGTCCTTATCAATCGTTGGTAGTGATCATGGTCTTGATCCCGTGAAAACAGTGATTAACAATGACATTTATAGTGGTATAGATCAGTGGAGATGGGTGTCTAAGAGAGGCATGCTGGAGCTTTCACAGGATAACATCATTTGTGTTAAAATATACAATAACCATAGAATTATGTGTCCCCCATAGAAACTTAAAATGGATGGTCAGGACCTTATAACTCAATATACGGGGTTATCCAACCAAAATCTAGAACTAAGGTGGTCTCTTTGACACACACTTACACCACTACATGGGTCGAGCTACACCACTCGGTCGGTATAGGTCTTTGACCATACTATGCACCCACAGCCTCTCACCGAGGGTCTGGTCTTCACTACCACTATACATAGGACTTCCTACATCCATTTTTGGACATCCCTCCCCCTAGAGGAAGACTATGTGGTTGGGGGTGTTGTGGTTGATGGCTTTCCATGGTTGGTCCCGTATTTTTGGACAGCTAAAAAAATTCAAAAATACCAAGTAAAATTCTAAATAATACATAGTTTAATTGAAAATTTAAAAATTAAATTATTTTTTTCATTTCAACTCATTTTCATTACTAATTTAAAATTAGACATCATTTAATTAAAAAATTTTAAATTATGGGTATAATTCATTAAAATTATTTTAAAATCATTGAAAATTGATTAAAAATATGCATGAAATTTGTGTGTTTCAAATACCCACACACTAAAACCATGCTTGTCCTTAAGATTATTATCTAAACACGGAATTCATAGGGTAATAGTGTTATCAATATTCAAATTTAATAGTAATAAAAAATTATTTTCAATGTTAAATCAAATATTTCAAATATCCACATAAAATATCAATTAAATTTGAAGAAAAAATCACATCAAGAATTTTAATTTTCCCTGTAGAAAATAGTGGTTCTTCTTTTCTCATTCATTCAAGTTACTTAATTAGCTATTTCTAAACATGAAAATTCATGATCTTCCTCTATTATGAATATTTTCACTCATCACTCGTAATATTAATTCAAGTATATGTACGCTCATGTCATGAGAAAAATCTCCTTATCCATAGACTTATAAATAAACTCCCTTTTCCACTTTATAAAGACATAAGAGACATGAAATACTAAATACATGCATTAAAGGTTCAAATGAATCATAGGATTAAGGTTGGTAATAATTGATGCTTGAAAATATTAGGCCCTAATTGGAGGTTTCTCTATTAATTCCAATGCATGACATCAAAAATGAAAGTTAAATGGAATTATCCCATTCAAAGTATTAACTCTCACTACCCCCAAAACTCAATGTAATGTCATGATCAAAGTAAATCATAATGAATGATTTTTACACCATCTTGAATTTTTCTCAACTTTTATGAAGTTTTTTATTTTTACAACATACTTTTTCATTTTTTTTCTTTTTCTAAATTTATGCTTAAAACAAACCGTACATAGACCACAAAACCACATATGATAAAAAAACATTGGTCTCATGATAGTGATTTTTTATTATTCTAAATCAAAACCCATTCCTAATTTTTTTTTCAAATTTATTTCAAGAAGGGAAAAAATAAAGTATAATGAATGATTGAATAACCTTAATTAACACCCACAAATAACACAACCACACATTATCCTAAAAAATTTATTCTATTCCTTTTACCATGGAATTCCTAACCCCCACACTTAAATTTTAAAATATCATTCAAATACTAGTATGAGGGTAATAATGGATAAAATTGGACTGAAACATGTCTCATTCCAAAAAAGGGAATTCACGGTCTATATGGGCTAAACAAGGATTCATGTAAAGGTGGTATTAAAAAAAGGTATTTTCAAAATATATCTCAATAATATTAATTTTTTCATAGTAATAGCTTTGAATATTTCAAATGAAATATCTATAAGGAGTCATGTCACAAGATCAGTCAAGAAATATACTATTTAATAAAATAGAAAGTACTAGGAAAAGATATACTCTAGGGAATAGGAATATGATATTAGATAATCACACAATGCATTCCTTAAATATAACAAATATGTTTACATGAATTTTAGATATTCAAATCATGAAAAATGATTATGAAATTTCATTTACATGAATCAATTAATTCAATCAAATTATGAGTCCTCATTTTAATATTCATACTTCACTTCAATCCTTCAATTTTCCATTTTACTCATTGAACTTTATGAAAATTGAAAAGTAAAACATGGGATCGTAGGATTCCTATGAAAAGAATATCTCCTAGATAATTACAGTAAAGGATAAATTCAATTATTACAATATTATTTCAAGTTTACAATTCAAATCATATTGTTTCAATAAATTTAGGGAGTTTAAAAGATAAAAGATAAAATCTAACTACTTTTCCATTGAAACTTTTAGTCATCTTCGTCCACTAATTGTGAGATACCTTATGCCATCGTAGCCCTATAAAAGATAATTACTCCATTAATCTCTATTATTCTACCATTTAATCTCAAAATTATAGGTGGACGTCGGATGAAAGTTGGACAAATAAAATTGAAATCCTAGAAAGCATAGTTGATAACCAGGGTCACCTCACCTGAGGAGCTTCTTAGTTTTTTCACTTACTTATTATAATTAAAATTATCTATTTTTTTAATTTTAGGAAAACAATTACAAATGAGTGGGTTTATTATAATAAAATGACATGAAATATGAAAATCTGAACTTATATTAACATGAAATGCTCAAAAAATGAGTTAAGTAAAAAATAACTTGGTTTTAGGTTCAGTTTTTGGGTTTCATAATTTATCTTATTTATTTGTTTAATTTTAGAAAGATAATCCAATCATGAAATCAAATGATGAATTACTATGCTTTTATTTAGAGATTTTGAAATATCAAATGCCAAAATAAATCTAAATTACACCTCCTCCAATAATCATAGTTGATGATAAACCTTGATTAGGGTGTACCATATCCTATGACTCGGATCTATCAATGTTTTCTCATACATTAGTTGATTCAACTCTATCAAGTGAACATATAACCAATGAATAAAGAGAAAATAAATTAAATATATCATTATAAATAAATTTGAGTTTCATGGTAAAAGCAAATTATTTTCCTAGTGTAGCACAGTGGTCGACGAGGGTCTTCTCACTTTAGGATCTTCTCAATTTTTTTTCTTACTTATTCTAATTAACTAAAACTAATTATTTTTGTGGTTTATATTATTTTCTGAAAATAATGATGAATGATTAGGTTTTTTATAATGAAATTACATGAAATATGAAAATTTAAAATTATACTAATATGAAATGATAATAGAATGAGTAAATAAATGAAGAACTTGGTTTCAGGTTTGGTTTTTGGTTACATAATTATTCTAATTTATTTTATTTTAGTTTTATAACACAATCATGAAATATATAGAAGCATTTATATCCATTTATTTATCAATTTTTAAATCTTGAATACCTAAAGCAATCTAAATTTCACCTCCTCATTTAATCAAAGTTGATGACACACCTTGGTTTGGGGTGTTCCATCTTTAAGGACCCCACTCTATCAATTCCATTTCATCCATATATTTACGCAACACCATTATGTGAAGAGATAACCAATAACGATAAGGAAAATAGATTAAATAAAATAATAGAAATAGGTAGAGTTTTATGCCAGTGGGTACATTCTCCATACCCATGCTTACTGCTCATATATACCACAAATATAAAATATACATTATAAAAAAATTCAAGAGCACATTGACCTTCATCAGGCCAAGCCTCGGGTAAGCTCCTCGTTACCAAGGGTAAGAGGTCACTTGCTGTGTAAAAAGAAGAAATGATATAAATAAAATAAAATTAAGAAAATTAAGAATGAAAATAAAAATAAAACTATAAAGAATAATGGGGAATGAGAGGCAAAGAAGAGAGACAGATAAAGATTAATAAATTAAATTAAATTAAAAATATATAGAGAGGAGAATAAAATATAATAAAATATAATATAATATAATAATATTATAAAATTATTAGTAATAAAATTAAAATAATAAGAATAGTATGAATAAAAGAAGGAGGTGAAGAACTAAATGGGTGGTAGAATGCATGGGCTCATGGAAACTCCACATGGCACATAATGTGCATGGATGATGTGGAAGTGTGTCTTGTGTACATCGATGGTGAGAAACATGGAAGATGCATGGAATCTCCATCACCGAGCCTTATAATTGGCCAGATTATCTTCAAAATAATATTCATAGAGTTTGAATGAGTCCCTTGGAGTGATTCAGGGTGATCAGGGCTAGCGATATTGGTCTCCAAAGAGAAGTGCTTTAATCTAGTTTCCATGAATGCTAAAGTACATTAAATAATAATATTATAAAGACTATAAATCATTTCAACTTACATTTATGAAAATTATATGAGAGAAAAGTGACTTTATTAAGGTAATTTTTTCCCTTTTATAATGATATCATTGTCATAAGCTAAAAAATTAATTTCAATATCCATTTCCAATAATTGATTAATTCATTTACCATCAGGACTAAGAATATTATAAAATATAATTAATTGATTTTCTTCATATCCATAAACACAATTTCATCCCTTTTTATGTTTTTAAATAAATTTATAACTTCATTTAATATTTTAATCAAAATTATGAGTATATATTTTTAATGCCTAAAGTTCTATAATCAATTTATGATTGACCGAGAGCTATATAAAGGGATGAAAATCCCTTCTTTGTGTCTTTACTAAAACCAAAATGGGTATCATAAGATAAAAAACACCTTAATAAACCTTTATATTATGATGTAAAACATTAATCTGAAAAAATTTCACAATTTCCCTCAAACATAAACTTATATTATTCCAAAAATAATTGACCTTATATCTCAATTTTCCTCAATAACTTCAACATAAAGAATGTTTTAACCTGAAATTTTATCACATACCTTTCAACATACATCCATAAAAAATGTAAATCTTCCCAAATAATCCTTCAAATTAAATCACATGATAAACATAAGTGTTAATTTTACCTCAAACCAATAAAACATCTCACAAAATATCATTAATCACTTTAAAATAAATTAATTTAACAAATCAAAGGGGGTGCTTATACCTTTGAACTTATGATCAAATATAAACTTATAAAAATAGAATACAAGACATAAAACAAAAGATAACCTCACATAAAAACATCATAATATCCACTATTATCTAAATACTAATCAGATACCAACGATAATATCCTAGAACCTGCACTCCCAAATCTGGTCTTATAAACACCTCACTCTGTGGAGGTGGTAGTCCACTCGTCTCCATGAATGATATTTTTGCAATCCATTGGATTTAAAATGAGATGAATAAGGATTATAATATTGAAATAATAAAATTTATGCATATTTTATATACTTATGTTATTATATCATCATGTTTTAATAATACTTTATGAAGGTAGAATAATAAGTGAAATGAAAACACTAGATTAAAAATATTACCTCATATTTAGAAGACCGCGTTCTTCTTACACCATAAGACTTAGAAGTTGGTAATTTAGTGACACCAGGACCTCTATGAAGTGGTTAGGGATGCTATCAATGGATTTAGTTATGGATTTTATGTTGGGTACTGGGACAGTGTAGAAGAAGATGGTGGGCCCAGAATTTAAAATTTTTTGCATCACCGGAGTTACATAACCCTGTCAACTCCCGTGATCTTGTCCCGGTTTTGTCTGAGGAACTCGCAAGGTTTAAACAGAGCACAAAAATAAACAGAACATGTACCTAGTTCATAATTGATGTGTGGAATTCCACCGTAGGACACTGGCAATAATTTCTTGAAGACTTCGACGTCGAATCCTTCAAGATCATCCACACACACCTCTCAAATCTGCTCATGTGGCGTTCTTCAAGATCCGGGTGCTAGCGCGAATCTTTAATTCTCACTTCAGCGCAGCGATGATCACCGCAAGGGAATAAGATTCATTCCAAGATGGATGAACTTGAAGACCTTCCTTCGCTTGAGAGACTCTCTCTCTAGATTTCAGGAGGTGAGATAATCTCTTAATCTTGACACACGAATAGAACACAAGTCAAAGCCTCTCTATTACTTATATAGGGAGTGTATAAAAAACACGGTGTAAATTCCCGACTCTCATGTAATAGAATTATTCTATATAAGTGTTATAAATAATTATTTATGACAAATAAAATTATTCCATAAAAAATATTTATAATTATAACTTACTTGTAATATATAAATATATTATGTGATAAATTTGAGTCTTTAACTCGACTCACACCTCCTGCTAATATTAAATGAAGCTAGGATATTAAAATCCATTCGAATAATATTAATACTTGTATTTACTATATAACTTGTAAATACATGTTATTAATAAATTCAACAAATTATTCTAAACTTGAATAATTAAAGAATTTATTTATTCCTTGGTGATCCATAGAACTTGGATAGTGCTCGGACCCTTTGGCGGGGCCCACCAAGTTCTATAATATTATTCCCAAAATAGGGAAGATTTTCAAGGTGCTATTGTGTGTGACCCTCTAGGCCCTTACATCAATAGGAGTGAATAATATCCACCGACCTAGAGTGGGGTCTAGGTACCCATTGAGTTCCCTATAGAGATAAGGCAAAGTCAATACAATGATTGTCTTCCCATGAACACGGTCTGTTTAATATAATCTCTTCATCATTAATATCTCAATAAATAAGAATGCATACTAGTGTCATCATTCTTTATTTTATTTATTTTGTTTGTTGATTTGTTTGGACGGTATTACCTTCCACTATAATGGCCATGGATTTAATGAAGGTGCAACCATCCTAATCAATCAGGCTCGAGATATCTCTTCCTGAACTCAGAAGAAACAAATCCTTTCTCGGTCATTCAACCAATACCATGACATTAATTACATACCTGATAAAAACTACCTCTCCACAACTTTGTCACCATGTTTTTTCCTTACATCAAATGTGCATAATTAAATGAAATCCATTGACAATGATCTCAAGTATAAAGACCATTACACATGTTCGTAGATAGGAATGACCAATGACATCTAAAACATGTGGTGTTCTTATTATGTGGTTCTATCCTCATGATCTCAACTACAAGAGATCATCATGTGTGAACTTCATGAGAAGAATTATCAATGCTTATGATCCCCCAACACCTGATGTTCACGCATCATCTGTGTCCTTTCAAAATGATGTAATTGAACCATAGGATGTTACTTTAAGATTAATATCATGGCATCTCAAGGTTCTCATTATAGCCTAGGATCTACTATAACCCTTTGATGAGACAAATAATATAAGGAAATTGCCATACACAAAGTGGATACAGAAGTATCTACACTATTATGGCAAGATAAACACATTTATTAGAACAAACAGAATACATGTAGTGGTAATCAAGTCAATAAACAAGTTGGGTCTAGAGAACCCACTTTCAACATCTTACAAGATACATTTCTCGTGATATGTGTGGAGGAGATGATATGAGGTACCCTTTTAGAGATAAGGGGAGGGTACCCTTGAAAATATAAAAAAGTATTAAATTAATATAAATTAATTTTCATTCTCAAGTGAAAAAATTATGAAATTTTTAAAAGATAGGATATTAATGATTCTAAATCCTCAAATAAAATAAAATTTGGATAGGAATATTTGATGTTTTAGCCCATATCTCATTGTTTTAATCCGCTGTTAACACTTTTGAGAATTATTGTGATATCAATGTTTTTTACTCTATAAGAGTAAATAATTCGCTAAAAAATAAAATTGATAGCACATAAGTGTAAAATGGTAGATACTATAAACCATACCTCATTCACTTATCCATATATAATATTTTTAAGAATTTTAACTAATTTAATAAAATATTATTTAACATAATATACAAATGAAGTAAATTTTGGGGCTATTCACATAGTTTCACTTCAATGAAATTAAGATCAAAATTAAATTAGATTAAAAATTATAAAAAAATATTCAATTATATGTATCTAAAAATTAATTTAATTCCATAAATAACCCAAAAAAATATTACATTTAATGTTTTTAAAATCGTTTTAATGATTTTACTACTGATAAAACACTATTTTATTGAATATTTTATTGATAATAAATGATATAATTTCCTCACATTGTGTTAAATATGTTTAATTAGAAAGTAGTTGGGATTAGATCATTCATTTGAATATTTGATGAAAATTCTAGTTTTACCCTTTATAGTTCACTGTAGTATTTCGAAGATACATATTTGTATATTTATTATTTGAATTTGAAATTATGTAACAGTGTTCCTAACTTAATTATCTACAACCTTTATGCAAGACACTAGAGCTAAAGAGTGCATTTTGTTGTTGAAAATGGGTCATGAAGTCAAAGTTGGGATGGACTCTCCAGAATGGAGAAGCTTCAGTATTTCATCCATAACGCCTTCATATGGGCCTGGATTAAGCCCAAATATGGAGAGGAGATAGAGGACCCATATCCTCACATTTTATCCTTCTATAATTCCGGCCAATTCACGCGTTGTGGTGGTCAAATGGGCGGTGCAAGTTGGAATAAAATATTTGTCTGAGATTCCCCATTCACACTTGAAACCACTTTGAACCAAGCCTCCCCACCACTCTATAAATTGGTTTTTTTTCACATTTGGTGGGGTTGGGACGTGCTTTGGGATGTTTAGGGCAGAGTAGAAGTGGATACACTCTAATTTTCCAACCATTTCAATAAGGGTAGCTCTTGAAGCAAGGATCCCTTCGACGAAGCCTTCTTCTTCTCCTTCATGTTGTGATGATTTTGTTTGTGTAATAAACTTCTTTGTTCTTCGTTTATTTCTTCTCTTTTCTTCTGTTTTGTTTAAATTTATTTTTCTCTTAATCTTCCTCTTTCTGTTGGAATTCTTGAGTAGAATCGTTATTGGGTTATACCCATTATAAACCTTTGCACATGCAAAACGCTTCTACGATGATTATGCCACCCATGGAAGAGTAGTCTTTTAGTAATCGATCTATCTTCTACCCTCTTCATTTAATTATTTTGAATCAATGAGCTACTTTAATTCACATAATATGATCCATGAATTATTTTTTAAAATTACAAGAAACTAAGCAAGCAATTGAACAATTAACACAAAAACACGTGAGGTCGGGATTTTGGGTAAATTGTGATAGCGGAATCTTAATCGGTAATACAAGACCACACGGGATAAATTTGTAGAGTTCAAATATAATCCCTAAACACAATTCATCATCATTTCCAGAATGGATATGTGATCTAATTAACCACAGACCATAAGCTATCCTTAGAAAAACAATCAAAGTAGGGTGCTGCGATTGCGTGTTCCGAAGCTAGCCTAGGGTTTAAGTAATTTCATCTTTGTGGTTAAGTTAACTCTCATAGGGTTCTAGGGATAACAAATTAGGGGATCATAATTAAGTGGATATTTATTTAAATGATAATGATTAATAAGTTAATGAAGATGTAGAGTTAGATCGATTACGCCTTTTAAAATATATTTCTAAAAAAACATCTTCTTGTTGTATCATTTTAATCAAAATTCATTTCAAAACTAATAACAAAAAAAATATACAATATTCTTCTAGAAAACTTCTTCTAGATTCATAAACTATAAAAAAACCCCCAATAATTTAAAGTATTGTTTTTATTTTATTCTCTTTTATTTTATTTTTAGAATACCATTAATAAGTTGTTAAAATCACTTCCTCCTTTGAGAGACGACCTTGGTCAGCCACTCTGTTTCACCTAAGTACCCCAAAATCACATTAATCATTTACGGGCACCCACGACAACACTCTTTAAAATTGGCGTCGTTTCTGGGGAGGCAAGTAATTTATTCAACCATTTAGAGGTATTTCATTTATTTTTCATTTTATTATTTTCTTCACCTATCTCTTTCATCTTTCCCCTTTCTCAAGTTTTCCTTTTTTTCATCCTCTTCTTTTCTTTTTGGACCATCAACTCAACTTCACATTTTTATTTTACTATGGTCCACTCACTTTCTTTTAATTTTTATTTGATTTATGACACGAACTAATCCCGAAGATCTCTTAGATCATGACCCTGAGATTGAATGCAGCCTTAGGGCACGAATCAGACACTCTCAGCCTACGGGAAGTTTCAATATTCAACCAGTTGGTGAATTCCTCTCTTTTGGAAACATTGGAATTGGAAGTTATTCAAATTCAAACATAAAATAAGAACAAATGGCTGGAAATAATGGAAATGAACTTAATAGAACCATTATAGAATTGCCTGCACCTGATATTAACTATCAACTGAATTGTGTTACATACCCGAATCTCGAATTAGACTATGAGTTAAAATCTAGATTAATTCATATTCTTCCAAAGTTTCATGGCTTATCTGGTGAGGATCCCAACAAACACCTTAAAGAATTTAATGTGGTTTTCTAAAATTTAAAACCAATAAATTTTTATGAAGATCAAATCAAATTAAGAGCATTCCCATTCTCACATGATGGAGCTGCAAAAGATTGGATGTATTATTGGCAACCTGAAGATGTAACATGTTGGAATGATTTGAAATGTCTTTTCTTGAAAAGATTTTTTCCAGCATCAAGGACCACATCCATTCAAAAGAAGATATCGGGGATCAAGCAAGCACAAGGGGAGTCAATGTATGAGTATTGGGAGCAATTCAAGAAGTTGTGTGCAAGCTGCCCACATAACCAAATCAGTGAGAAATTACTCATTTAGTACTTTTATGAAGGACTCACACCTATGGAGAGAAGCATGGTGGATGTTGTAGCTGGAGGAGCATTGGTGGAAAAGACACCAGTAGCCGCACGAGCATTGATTGAAAAAATGGCTAGAACTCCCAACAATTTGGTGATAGAGGTATACCACATGTCAGGGGAGTACATCAGGTAAGTCCTTCTTCTCTTGAAAGTACTTTGATTGATAAAAAGTTGGAATAATTGACCACTATGGTGAGGAAGATTGCTTTGGATCAAAAGACATCCCAACCCATTCCATCAAGGCCTTGTGGCATTTTCACTGAGACAATCCATCCAACTGATTATTGCCCACAACTACAAGAGACAGAGGATTGTGCAGCAGTATTCCCTGGGAGACCATTTCAGCAGCAGCAACAACCATATCCCCAAAAGAATTTTGATTTATTTGTTCCAACATACAACCAATGGTGGGAGGATCAATCAGACATGAGGTATGGATCTGGACAACAACAAAGGCCCCCTTTTCAATAAAACTTCCAGCAGCCTCCACCTTACCAGCAGGGATTCCAACAACCCCAAAGGAGATTTGAAGCTCAAACATAAACATGCCAACAACAATGGAATCCCCCACCTAAGGTAGATTCTAACACTGATGATCTTTTGAAGAAAATTTTTCTTAATCAACAGAATGAACTGAGGAGTCGAGGTTCAAAGTTGAGGGAGTTGAAGACTCAAATGAGCCAGATTTTCACCGCCCTCCATGAACTTGTGAGTAAGAATTCTAGAAATATACCTTACCAACCCACTCCAAATTCAAAGGGGAATGTTATTTCCATCACATTGAGAAGTGGGAAGCAAATGAATGATACATCTGTACCTACCATTCCACCGGAATTCACCTCAACTCCAGAGCAGCTGCATTCCAAACCAACTGATGAGAAATCCAAGGAGAAAGATAAAGGTAAGAAAAAGATTGATGGTGTTCCTCCTAAACCCCTTCCTTTTCCCAAAAGGGTTGTTCAAACCAAGAAGATGGCTGAAGAAGCAATGCAAAAGGAGGTTTTGGACACATTCAAGCGTGTGGAGAACAACATTCCTCTACTTGAATCCATTATGAAAATTCCAAGGTATGAAAAATTCTTAAAAGAACTTTGTACCAATCGAAGAGGGCTCAAGGGAAATGAGAGGATCAACCTTGGAAGGAATGTCTCAACACTCATTACAGAAACTCTAGCAATGCCAACAAAGTTCATGGATCCCGGGACATTCACCATCCCATATACCATAGGGTAGTTGCACTTCTCTGATGCTCTTTGTGATTTAGGAGCTTCAATAAATGTGATGCCCCACTCTGTATTCTCTTCTTTATAGGTTGGTGAGTTGATTCTGACAAGAGTAGTGGTGCAGTTGGCGAATAGAGCTACGGCATATCCAGCGGGAGTTCTTGAGGATGTACTTGTCCTGGTAAGAGACATAATCTTTCCAGCATATTTCTATGTTCTTAACATGGAGGATGATCAGGTAAGTTCTCATTCCCCCATTATCTTAGGTATACCCTTCCTCAAAACTGTAAAAACTATCATAAATGTCAATGAGGGTACACTTTCCATGGAATTTGGTGATGAAGTTGTGATATTTAATGTTATGGATTCCATGAAGTACCCCTCAGAGGATCATTCTGCATTTATTATCTCCCATTTTGAACCACCAAGTAAAAACACCATGGAATTGGATTGTTATATGCTTAGAGAGATTATGAGTATTGGTTCTAGTTTGATGTCTAAAAGTACTTCCACACCCGTTTCTAAGGAACAAGACTCTCTAAGATTTGATTTTGAAATGGAATCATATTATGATTTTGATCATGTGAACTCTGATTATGACATGGCTATAGAGTATTCTAATGGATTTGATGCTTTATTCTCTGATTTTGATGATGTATATTCTGATACTGATGCTCTTTGTGCACATATTTCGGTTCCTTCAATGTCTCTATCCATACTACACCCTCCTTCATTAGAAATCAATCCATTGCCACCAAATCTGAAATACTCATACTTTTTGAGTGGTGAGAGACTACCTGTTATCATTGCTAAAAATCTCCCTTTTGAACATGAAGAAAATCTTTTGAATATTTTGTGGGAGAACATCAGGGCGATTGGGTGGACCTTGGCTGACATATCAGGTATTAGCCCCTCCATTTGCATGCATAGGATTCTCTTGGAGGATGGGGATAAACTGGTGAGACAACCACAAAGGAGACTCAATCCCACCCTCCTGGAAGTTGTTAAAAAAGAAGTTGAGAAATTGATCGAGGCAGTTATAATCTTTCCCATTTCAGATTCTCAGTGGGTAAGTCCAATTCAGGTTGTGCCTAATAAGAGTGGTGTTACTGTTGTCAAAAATGAGAAAGATGAGTTAGTTCCAATGAGGGTGAAAAATAGTTGGCGTGTGTGTATTGATTATAGGAAACTAAATCATTCCACTCGCAAGGACCATTTCCCTCTCCCGCTTATTGATCAGACGCTTGAGAGACTAGCTGGGAAGACACACTATTGTTTCTTGGATGGATTTTCTGGATATTTTCAGGTTCTTATAGCTCCAAAGGACCAAGGGAAGACGACATTCACCTGCCCATTCGGTACCTTTTCTTACCGAAGGATGCCATTTGGACTTTGCAATGCCCCGGGTACCTTCTAGAGATTCATGGGGAGTATTTTTTCTAATTGTATTGAGACTTGCATGGAGGTATTTATGGATGATTTTACAGTGTATGGGTCTTCATTTGATGAATTTCTAAATAGTTTGGAAAAGGTGTTGAATCATTGTATTGAGAAGAATATGGTCCTGAACTTTGAAAAGTGTCATTTTATGGTAGTGCATGGCATTGTCTTAGGGCATGTAGTGTCAAAACATTGGATAGAGGTTGATAGATCTAAGGTAGAAATTATTTCGTCCTTACCCTATCCTTCATGTGTGTGTGATGTTAGATATTTCCTAGGGCATGCAGGATTGTATCGGCGCTTCATCAAATATTTTAGTAATATCGCTCTTCCTATGTCACAATTACTTCAAAAAGATTCTGATTTTGTGTTTGACGATTCTTGTAGGACTTCCTTTGATGAGCTAAAGAAGTGTCTGACCACTCCACCTATAATACAGCCCCCATGGTGGGATATTCCTTTTGAGCTTATGTGTGACGCCTCCAACTTTGCGGTTGGAGCGGTCTTATCTCAGAGGGTGGAGGGACGTTCACATGTGATCGCCTATGCATCGAGGACACTGGATTCAGCCCAATAAAATTACACAACCATAGAAAAGGAGTTTCTTGCTGTCATATTTGCTTAGATAAATTCCGTTCATATTTATTGGGCTCTAAAGTAGTTGTTTTTTCTGACCATGCATCTTTGAGGTACCTCCTAAAGAAGCCAGATGCAAAGCCATGACTTATCCATTGGATTCCCCTTCTTCGGGAATTTGATATTGAGATAAAGGAAAAGAAGGGATCAGAGAATTTGGTGGCAGACCACATGAGTAGGCTTACTCACACACTAGAGGATGACACCTTAGACCAGGTACCACTTCGGGAAACTTTCCCCAATGAGCATCTATATACCATCTCAGGTATGCATCCTTGGTATGCTGATTTAGTTAATTACATTGTTTCCTCTGAAATCCCGGCAAATTTGAAGAAGCATCAAGTCCAAAAATTAAAAAGTGAGTCTGGGTATTATGTGTGGGATGATCCTAATCTCTGGCGCATGTGTAGTGACCAAGTCATTAGGAGGTATGTTCCCGATCATGAGTTTGAGTCTGTTTTCATTTCTGTCATACACTTGCTTGTGGTGGACACTTTGGACCCCAACGGACAGCTAGGAAGGTTTTGGACTTTGGATTGTATTGGCCTAGCTTGTTCCATGATGCCCATGTGTTTTTTAAGTCATCTTTCGTTGCCAACACACTGGGAATATTTCTAGGAGACATGAGATGCCCCAACAACCCATACTATACTGTGAGATTTTTGATGTATGGGTCATTGATTTTATGAGTCATTTTCCTAGTTCATTTGGATTTTTGTATATTTTGGTTTCTGTTGATTATGTGAGTAAATGGGTGGAGGCCGAGGCCACCAGGACTGAAGATTCTCGTGTTGTTGTGGACTTTGTCAAAGCACATATTTTTTGCAGGTTTGGAGTACCAAAGGCCATCATCAGTGACCAAGGGACACACTTTTGCAATAGTAATTTTGCTTCCCTCCTTCAGAAGTATGGGGTGACACACAAAACATCAACACCATACCACCCCCAAAGAAATGGCCAAGCTGAGGTTTCAAATCGTGAGCTGAAACTAATATTAGAGAAAACCATGCAGCCAAATAGGAAGGATTGGAGCAAGCTCTTGGATGATGCATTGTGGTCTTATAGGACAGCATACAAGACACCCACTGGTATGTCCCCATTTAGGATTATTTTTGGGAAAGCATGTCATCTCCCAGTGGAAGTCGAGCATTGGGCATATTGGTCTATAAAGAAATGAAACATGGATTTGTCCAAAGATGGAATTCAAAGGAAGTTGCAAATTCAAGAGCTTGAGGAGATTCGACTGTCATCATATGAGAACTCAAGGCTCTACAAGGAAAGATCAAAAGCAGCTCATGACAAAATGATCCAACAAATGGAGTTTCATGTTGGAGAGAAAGTCCTTATCTATAGTTCATGACTCAAGCTTATGCCTGGTAAGTTGCGTACCAGATGGTTAGGTCCTTATATTGTGAATAATTTTTTTCCTTATGGTGTAGTGGAGATCACACAAGAGGACACTGGAAGGAGCTTTAGAGTCAATGGGCAATGTTTGAAGAGATACATTGAGGGACTTCCTACTGATGCATTGGATTTTATCACACTGCATGACCCCATCATCACTTGATCACATCATACTGTTCCTAACCCTTTCACTTTTATATTATATGTCCTATTTCAAAATTCTGCATTTCATGTGCATATATCATCTCATAGGTTCACATTGAGGACAATTCCATATTTTAAGTGTGGTGGAGGGAAACTTTTAGTTTAGTAATTTCAATTTTTTCCTGTTTAAAAAAAACAAACCAAAAAATTCTGTGTTTTTTTCAAAATTTTGTGTGTTTATTCTTTCAATTTTCTGTGTGTTTTGGAAATTTTTGAGCTAAAATGATTCTCATAAAAATTTTGAAATGCATATCAATGAGTGAAACAATTTATCCCATGAAACTGAGCTTAAATGAATGCTGAAAATGACTTTGTTTCATGTTCAAAAATTTAGTAATTTCATGAAAAGTACACTGAATTTTGAATCCCATGCCACATCTCACTGTCTTTGTATTTGAAATCACTATCATGTAAGGCTTCTGAACCATTATTTTCATATTCTTTACATTCACCTCAATTCTTGAGAGAACCAAACCATGCTTGATTTAACCATAATTTGATCTATTCCTGACAAAACTTGAAGGTTTTAGGTACTTGTGTTTAAATGATTGAGGCATTTGTTTGGTATTAAAGCCCCTATTTCAAAGAATCCCGTTTTATAATGGCCTACCTTGAATATTTAATCCTTTTATCCCTTAGAATCCATGAAAATCCTGTTAGTTTAGCCACATTAAAAGCCAATTTTCCCTATCCAACCAACTCTTGAAGTGAAATTGTATAATCTAGTTGAGCTTAAGTGTGGGGGAATCTATCTTGTGTTGTGCCACCACATTCTGTGATACTTTAGGTGGAAAATTAAATTCTTAAGAGATGTTTTTGCTGCTGAAGAAAGCCATTATATTGAAATATGTGCCTTTTCTGGAACATTCATGACAAGTGAAGATATGCATTTTCTGGATCATCTAATTGATGTGGAAAGTTGTGCCCATCTGGAGCTTTCAAGAAAATCATGTTTGAGAAGATTGACATTTTTTATGCTAAAATTATGAATGGTGTAAAATTTTCATGACTTTTCATGATGATGGATCTGAATTGATACTATGGGGATTGAGGAGAAGATCATTTTTAAGTGAAAATTAGATTAATGCAATTTTGCTTCAAAAAAAAGAGTCAAGCCCTCCTCATTTAGCCTCAGAGTTTTTCACATCTTAATCATGCCAACTGAAAGCCACAGAACAACCCTGAAAATTACTCATGATAAAAATATGTCCTTGAATCAAATCGGGTAGTGATGTAGGAATTTATGAAGCCTATGGTGACCCTTGTATGAGTTTGGATGAGAAATACATTGCAAAAAAAATTGATATTTGAGTGATGAAAGAAAATTCAAGAGAGGTATGTGTTTTGTGCATGAGAGGATAAATAAAGTGGAAATATATTGAATGATATAAATTAATAACTTGAAATAATGGTTTTTTATGAGGCATGATATCTTTTGTTTCTTGGTGTTTAATTGTTTGATCTCAAGGATATGTGTTTTAAAATTGGTTTTGATTTGATATTAATGTTTACTTGATATGAGGTTTTGCTTAGGAGTGAAAAAGGGTAACTGTGGGGGTGTTGATAAAACACTATTTTATTGAATATTTTATTTATAATAAATGATATAATTTCCTCACATTGTGTTAAATATATTTAATTATAAAGTATTTGGGATTAGATCATTCATTTGAATATTTGATGAAAATTCAAGTTTTACCCTTTATAGTTCACTGTAGTATTTCAAAGATACATATTTGTATATTAATTATTTTAATTTGAAATTTTGTAACAATGTTACTCCCTTACTTATCTACAACCTTTATTCATGACACTAGATCTAACGAGTGCATATGGTTATTGAAAATGGTCCATGAAGTTAAAGCTGGGCTGGACTCGCCAGAATGGAAAAGCTTCTGTATTACGGCCATAACTCCTTCATATGATCCTGGATTAAGCCCATATGTGGAGAGAAGATAGAGGACCCATGTACTCATATTTTATCCTCCTTGAAGGCCGGCCAATTCAGGCGTTGTTGTGGTCAAATGGGCAGTGCAAGGTGGCATAAAATATTTGTCCGAGATTCTCCATTCACACTTGAAACCACTTTGAACCTAGCCTCCCCACCACTCAATAAATTGGTGTTTTTCTCGTTTTGTGGGATTGGTACGTGATTTGGGAAGTTTAGGGCAGAGGAGAAGTGGATACAGTCCAATTCTCCAACCATTTCAATAAGGGTAGCTCTTGAAGCAAAGATCCCTTCGACAAAGCCTTCTTCTTCACCTTCATGTTGTAATGATTTTGTTTGTGTAATAAACTTCTTTGTTATTATTTTATTTCTTCTCTTTTATTCTGTTTTGTTTAAATTTCTTATTCTCTTAATCTTCCTCTTTAGGATGGAATTCTTCAGTAGAAGCGTTATTGGGTCATACCCATTATAAACCTTTGCACATGCAAAACGCTTCTACAATGATTACGCCACCCATGGAAGAGTAGTCTTTTAGTAATCGATCTATCTTCTACCCTCTTCATTTAATTATTTTGAATCAATGAGCTACTGTAATTCACATAATATGATCGATGAATTGTGTTTTTAAATTACGAGAAACTAAGGAAGCAATTGAACAATTAACACAAAAAGACGCGAGGTCGGGATTTTGGGTAAATTGTAAGAGCGTAATCTTAATCGGTAATACAAGACCACACGGGATAAATTTGTAGAGTTCAAATATAATCCTTAAACACAATTCATCCTCATTTAAAGAATGGATATGTTCTCTAATTAACCACTGACCATAAGATATCCTTAGAACAACAATCAAAGAAGGGTGATGCGATTGTGTGTTCTGAAGCTAGCCTTGGGTTTAAGTAATTTCATCTTTGTGGTTAAGTTAACACTCGTAGGATTCGAGGGATAACATATTAGGGGATCATAATTAAGTGGATATTGATTTAAATGATAATGAATAATAAGTGAATGAAGAGGTAGAGTTAGATCGATTATGCCTTTTAAAATAGATTTCTAAAAAAACATCTTCTTGTTGTGTCATTTTAATCGAAATTCATTTCAAAACTAAAAACAAAAAAAAATATACAATCTTCTTCCAGCAAACTTCTTCTAGATTCATAAACTATAAAAAAACCCAATACTTTAAATTAGTGTTTTTATTTTATTCTCTTTTATTTTATTTTTAGAATACCTTTAATAAGTTGTTAAATTCACTTCCTCCTTTGAGAGACGACCTTGGTCAGCCACTCTACTGCACCAAAGTACCCCAAAATCACATTAATCATTTGAGGGTGTCCACGACAATACTCTTTCACCTACTTCTTGCACAAGCACTATGTCAGCATTTCAAGATAATTTAAGATAATTGTTTCATCACTAAAAATTGAAAATAAATTACCATCATAAAAATATTTATTAATATTAAAAATAAACTTTTATACCCAATCATAAATTTTTTTTATACCTTCCACAATATATTATTTATATTAAAACAAAGAGAGTGACATTTTTTATTTATTGTTTACTTAAAACAATATTTAGGTCATTATCAAAGAAAAATAGCACCAGGTCATTATTTATTTAAATATGGGATTAATATATTTGAAATAAAATAATCCAATATAAATAAAGAAGGACTTATATATATATTTTAAAGACTTGTCACATTATTTTTAACCTTAATTACATGATTTACTCTTACTGAGGTGACAAATATATTCTATAGTTACTATTTACGATCATGAAAAATAAAGGTAGAATATTTAAAAAATTTGTACATTGTGATTCCAAATATAGAATTAATTTAATCAAATAAAATTACAATACGTAGAAGAAATTATTTATAAAATATTCACACAAAATGTGATGAAAAACAGTCTTCCAAAGAAATATGTTTTAAGTATAAAAAATTTTTGTTATACCAAAATTAAGAAAAAATTAAGTTACAAAGTCATTAATTAGATTTTTTTTAATAAAAAACTTATTAAATTTTAAAACCAATTTATAAAAAATGGTACTTTAAAATATTTTAAAAAATAAACTTTTCTATAAAATCGATATTTTTTACTATTTAGTAAAAAATCTAACTTTTCAAAAAAATACTAAATTTTACCCTAAGATAATTTTGATATTATGAATTGAAAGTTTTTATTTTTTTCTCAAATAAATTTATAAATTTAGTTGAAATTAATATTAAAAAACACTAAAAAATAAATAAAAACCATTTTTTAAGAAAACATATTTTTGAAACATAAAATGACTTTACAAATAATTGTGTATTTTTTTATAAGAATTTATCAATAAAACATTATTGATTATGAACCTTATATATATATATATCATAATACATTTAATCATATTCATACTCCCCAATTCAACGACTAGGTTATAATGGTCATATTTTAATGATAAAATTTTGCAGTCGTTAAAGCTCGATGTTTTATGTCATGTACACTATAAAACACAGTGTTCTTTTATAATATAAATGTATTATATTTTAGAATTTAGTTGTAGTTCACTATATAAAATAAGTAATGTTAATGTATAAAGTTAAGTTTCATGAGACGAATTTTTTGGTCAGAGATATATGGAAAGAGAGGATGAATTCCCATCAAAGAATTAAAGTAGTAAACACAAAAAACAGATATAAATTAAAAATATTTTTGAAATTATGTTATAAAAGATACTAATATATCATGTAATCACATGAAATAACAAAATTAAATTTAATAAAAAATTAAAATAAAAAAATAATTTCAAGCATGGTGAAAAAGTAAATATAAAAAGCAAATAAAAATGGTACACTTTGATAATGGAGTTCGGAAACCGCAAAAAAGATTCCCATATGTATCTTCCCCTCTAGAAGAATTGAGATGGTTATATAACCCTTTTTTTAATTTAAGGTAATAAAAAAAGGGACAGACTCCCTTGGTTCTAAGAGTGCCCAAGAACCAAAAAAATAATCTCTTACTTTTTAATGGAGAAGTAAGAAACCGAAATAACCAATGTTTTTAATGGATAATGCAAGAAAATAGTGATAAGAAGTAATGAGTAATGATATTGTTCGAGTTTAGAAAAACCCATTAAAATATTGTCTCAACTCTGAATAAAAGATAAAAGCTATAAATAATGTGGGAGAGAGAGAAAGATAAGTTACAATTAAGAAGGAGATACCCAAGAGTTATACAAGAAAGAACAACGACTCAAGGATATTGAAAAATAAGGTTACATAAAAAGAGTATATTCAAGAATATTGATGGTTCCTGAATAAATTCAATAAATATCACACATTTGGAAGGTGTCCTTTGATGTTAATAATTCCCATGTATTTTTATATATAATATTATTTAGTTATGGATGAGTAATATTTTAACATTGGTTCTCTTTAAATATTAATAACTCATTAGAGAATGGAAATCATTTCTGTAACATCCCTTGATCTTGTGCTCTCTCATGAGGCTGAATCTGGTTGGTTATCAGAAGTAAATAACACCTCCCCATATTCCAGAGGCTTCCAACTATCAGTACCAGTGTGACATAAATAGTGGGGAGACTTAACCTCTGGTTACATAGTTAAAAAAGAAGTGGAATAATCATACACAATAATAATTAAATATCAAAGTGTAGAAAATATGGGAACAATATAATATAGTGTAAACCAAAAATAAAAAAAACTGAACAATTAAATATATAATAATGTAATAATGTAATTACAAGATTAAATATAACTAAATGTCATTCTATAAGTAACAGAAATAAAATACTAATAGAATAAAATAAAGGCTCAAAATCCCTCACTCCAAAAATCCATGTCGGTCCCGTATCCAAACTCTATCTAATCCATCAAGAAATAATCAAAAATAAATTCTATTTCCCATTTCTAAAAATTTATCCACGTAATCTACTAGTGTAACAAATGGCAGCCTGATTTGGGTGTGAGTGTGACTAAATAGTTTGACAACACCGTGTCTAAACATAATGAGTATAATAACAAGGGAATGGAATAATTAAATAAACAAATGTGTTAATTAATTAATTAATTAAATTAATACCACAATAACTTTTTTGGACACCATGTTAGAATGTCTTTGATCATGTCTCACAACCATGCCATCCAAATCCATAAAACCAAGGAAAAACATAACTACCTCAGCTTCATGTCAAAATGTCTCCAAGTATGTCTAATAACCATGTCAACCATAACCATATATCTATTTTATGAATCATAGAAAACTATTTCAAACACACTTTATAATAATTTCATCATGTAAATCAGGTTTGAGGCTAATCTATAATAATTTTAGCATGTAAATCGGGGTTGAGGCTAGTTTATATGCATTTCAGCATGTATTAGGGCCAATCCTAGTATATAATCACTTCAACATGCCTCAGGTTCAAGCTGAGTATTTAATGTTTTTCATCATGTGTCATTGGGTTGATCCCACTATATAATAATATCATCATGTATCATGGCATACCATGGTATATAATCATTTTATCATTCTTTGGAAATAGACTATTATATAATAATTTTTCCATGTGTCGATGGGAATACCCACTATATAATAATTTCATTATGTCTCAGAGCATAGCTCGGTTGATAATATTTTTATCATGTCTTTTGGAATACCCCAGTATATAAGTATTATAGTATTTAAATTGGTCCAATTCCCTATATATAAGCATTATAATATATAATAAAACAACGCATGTCATATTAACTTGGGTAACACAATAGAAAATCATAAGGCTTAATGGGTAATTATAAAAATTACCATTTACCTTTAAATTAAATATTTCACTTGTCATTTGATTAAAAACTAATAACATATTAGTTACAACAATAATCAGGCTAATCCATGGTGAATCTATATCAAGAAATACCACAAATCCCATGTCATGCTAAACACACTTTAATACATTATTCAATTCATTTATAATCAAGGTTTTTCTTAACCAAATGGTAGGCATAATCTAGTTCAACAACCAAATAGATCCGAAGGTATTCCAAGGAATAATCCAATCCATAATTTAATTAATTTAGGCATAGGTTACAATGGAACAATTGAAATATTTTGCATAATTTTCAATTAAACAGACCATAGTTTTAAGGTTTATACCCCTACCTTTAACCAACGATTAGAAAATGATTTCAATGGGATTATCTAATAATAAAGAAGGAATATATGATCTCAAGAAGGATCTTATATCATAACTGATCAAAATAAAAAAAAATGACCACGGTCAAGATATTACACTAAAACTGGTAGAGAACAAAGGTAGTGAATGGAAAACATAAACAGAATGACTTAACAAGGATTGATCATACAAACGGGATGTCTATAAAGATTAAAGGCTTCCAAAATCATAGGTAATCCATCCTTGGTCGATATAGGAAAGGATGTACTGAAGGAATGAGGAAAAAATTAATCACATGGTACACTAAATATTGATGCTCAAGATAAGTACATGGTGTGTAATCCATTTATATGTCATGTATTTATTTTTAAGGGGATACACCAAAAAATCCATCATCTTGTATTAATATTTAACCATGTACTATTTTTTCATAGCCTCTATGGTTTCCATGATGTGTAATGGATTCATGCACTACACTGATTCATGGAATTTCCAATGGTTTTTACATGTCATGTAACATATACAAGGCATGTAATCACTCATTAGATATTTTTTAGCATAAATTCTGCATGAATACCTGGACCACCATTGAATCCTTCCAAAGTATTGAAGAAGCCTTATAAACCTATTTAACGTATTTATATACATACTCCATTAATTATAAAAAACATATATACCAAAATATTATGACATTTTATCCAATAAAGTCACTCTATATCCAAATAAGACTCAGTCACCAACGCTCGGATTAAAAAATCATTGAGGTACAATCTTGGAAAATATAGGATCTAATAGTTTTTTTGAAGAATAATTTAATTATATGAAGTTAAAATCCTCCCTTATCCTACTTATCTAGACTCCTTGGATTACCAATTCATCCAAGGTTTAGTCACAACTTTAAGATTTCATAAAAACCAAAATTTACAACCATTAAAGCCACTTGAAATGTTTTGGAATTCCATAGTTGGCTAGCTACTTGATGCCACTAGTTAGATGGTGTGAAAGGTAGTAACTTTTACATTACTAGATACACTGAATGTTGTAGCCTATATTGGCTAGCTAGTGTAGTCTTTCTAGAAATGGGTACTACTAGATATTAACTCTTACTAGTTGGCCAGTGATTCACTGCTATACTTAACATCCAACAATTACCTTGAAACTATTTTGAACCTGTCGTAAGGGCGTTTTCTTACCCATCATCATAAATCAGAAAATTAATATAAAACACTAGAAATAGGATGAAACTTGTAATAAAAAATTAATTTTTTTATGATTATTAAAAAAATTAAAACATGATGTACAAAAATATCTATGTTTTCTATTATCACAAATGGTTTATATAAGAATCAATGTAAAAAATAAAAAGGACTGAGTTGCTAAATTTTAATGAAGCTAGGTCAGCCCCTTCATAAGATTTTAAAACAAAGTTCTCCCCTTGATATTATACCATTTGAAAACATATATCATTAAATATTTGTTTTTTCTTCCATCTCAAAAACTTATCAGGATTTATGATTATCAAAAAGTAAATTTCAAAGCATAAGGGTTGTAGAATAAAGATAATATGAATACATGATAATTAAACTCAATAATACATTAAATTTGAAAAAAATAGGTTTATTTTTAAAAAACTAGACATTAAAAAAATTTCCACAGAAATAGATAATATTGAAATAATTCATTTTGAAATCTGTATAAATATATTCAAGTAATTATAAAAGATTTTATAAGAATAAAAAGAATATTTTTAATAGATAGATGAGTAAAACATGATTTTAAGAACATATATTCATGGTAATAGAACATAAATCATTTGAACATTCTTAGATAAGAGAGAAGTTAAAATTAAAAATAATTTAAACAAATACCCCTAAATAAAAAAAACAATTCTTATAAAAACTAGATACTTACAATATTATTAAATACTTCAAACTCCAGGAATTTCTCTTTTAATAACAATTTTTTTAAGTAGGATCATTCTTTTGTTTCCTTTATTGATTTTCCACTAAAACATATTTCGATGAGGTTTTGTGTAATATCCTTATAATATCTAAAAAATTTATTCTTTTTAGTACCCTTGAGGGTCCAGTAATGCGAGATAATAAACCATGAGAAGAGAAAAATTTTGGGTACACTAATATTTGATAATAGGTTTTTGTGACCCCATACTTGTTTAATTTTTTATTGAATATTATAAGAAATATGAATAGACTTGTATCTTACATAACTAATATTTTTTCAATGACATTCATAAATTAAATTACCACATTTTGAATCATATTTGAAAGATTTATTTTGAAAAACACATTTAAAAAAAAGAATAGTTTTTGAATAACTTGAACTATTATTTGAAAAACCAAAACCATTATTATTTATTTTAAAAAATTGAGTACCAAATATCATATTAATATTTTGTTTAGCATTGATGAATTTACAAAGAGATAATCTTAGATTTTTGAATTCAATTTTAGAAACATCAACATGAGGTTGATTTTTTTATTTTAAAACTAAATCATATTTTTATCTTAAAATAATATTTTTTTCATTTAAAACTTATTTGTATTTATCATTAGTATTTTTGAAATTAAAATAAAAATAATAAACATTTCCCTTGTTCTTGAAAATAATTTTCAAGATCCTCTTAGGTTAGGGTTCTTGAAGAAGATTAAGATAAAGAAGAATTGGTGGTAAAAGATTGCAAGTTTAAATTTATACTTACCTCAACTTCCACCATGAGACATTTTAAACTTAATTAACTTGAGGATGATAAGAAACTATAAGTCAAAACATTAATATATTTATTAAATTTTCTCTTTAATTTCATCCCATTTTGTATATTGGAATGTTTATTCTAGTATGACACTTTTTATTGTAATTATAGCATGCCACATACATCACTATAACTCGATCTTTATTTTTAGCACATGAGGATGGTTTCTTATTATTCTTCAGAAGTTTGTACACCATTTTGAAAATTTATAAAAGTTTACAATATTTTTTAATTCCACTTCTATAAGAACCATCATCTATGATTTATTTAAATGAAATGTTTTTCTTGGATTCATTGTCTTTTATTCCTTCTTTAATCGCTTGGTGCTTCATCATTATCTCATATGTCATTAAGGATCTAATGAGTTATTTAACCTATATATTTTTAATATCCTTCTATTCTTATATTTTTTCACTTTCGGATCCCAAGAAATATGTAAAACTAATAGGATTCTCTTTATGATCATTTTTGTATACAAGACATTACCAGCTGATTTTCTTCCATTGCAAATGACAAAGAAACATGAAAAAAAATCTAGTAATAGATTACTTTTCATTTATATATAAACATTAAAAATCATTACTATAAATTTTAAATTTAGTTTAATTTACTTTATATATGTCATAATTTATGAATTATAATATTTTCCCTATTTCATAATCCATTTTAGAAGAATAAACATGATTAAACTCACTTCTATCAAGATCATAATGTAAATCAATCCTATATTTTACAAATAATTTGAAAGATTCAATGTCTTGGAAGTTTATATGTCTTTTGTCTTGTTTATATGGGTAAAAATATTAATAAACATTTTTAAAATAGGTTATAAAATTATTCTAGGAAAAATTAACATTTGAGTTTTCATATAATAATAATTGGTGCCATAAAAAATTAGGGCATGTGGATAAGAATTAGATTTCATAATAAAAAGAAAAATATTTAAAATTGGTTAGGATTCTGAAACAAAAAATTAATTTTTTATTACTTATATTTTTATAAAAATAAAAATTATCCTCTCATAGTTGGTGTTGGTTGAAAATATATGGAAATAGGAGGAAGAATTTCAATTAAAAATTTAAATAAATAAACAAAAATGAAAAATTTAAATTAAAAGTATTTTAAAATGATGCTAAAAAATATATGATGATATCATGTGATCCATAAAAATAATCAAATTAAGAAAAATCAAAAATTAAAATTAAAATAATAATTGAAAGCATAGTGGAAAAGTAAATGAAAGAAGTAAATAAACGTGGAACACTTTATCAACAGAGTTTGACAATAACACAAAAAGGTATCCCTACATCAACTCCCCTCAAAAAGGCTTGAGAGGGTTATATAACCCATTGGTTTTAATGGGAACCAAGAACCAAAAAGGATATAATCCCTTGGTTTTAATGGGAACTAATAACCTTAAAAATAATCCATAGTTTTTTAATGGAAAATAAAGAAACCCAAAGAACCCTTGCTATTGAACATATAAATAAACCAATAATGATAATGAGAGTGAAAAAATATGATGTACCTTTTTGAAAATCCCTTAAAATGTCATATAAACTCTCACGAAAATATAATAAAAATAATGAATGTGTGATATTGGGAGAGAAGTTACAAATTGAGAAGGATGGATCTAGGGTGTCATATAACAAAGAATAAAGTCACCAGAAGAAAGAGAAATAAGGGAATAAAGAAAGTGTAGATTGATGAATCTTAATATGACTTGAATAATTTGGAGGAAGATAAATCCTTTGTAAGGTTCAATTTGATGATTAAAATTACCACAATTATTTTTATCTTGATATACATTGGTGAAGTATCAAAAATATTGGAACGTGGATTCTCTTTAAAACTTAAGAATTCATTAGAGATCAAAGAGAATTTTATTTTATGTGTACTTGAATTGTAGGAAATTATAAGCCTCCCTTGACCTCTATTTATAGCCTCCTAGGATGCCTTGATTACCCAAGATCGTTCCATATATTTAAGAGGTGAGAAACATAAAAATTTACCACCATTAAAACAACCCAAAATATTCTAGAATCCAACTCTAGCTATCCACCATATTCCACCGGCTAGTAATTTGTAATGGAAGTGGTCTTTATTTGAATGGATCCTCTATTAGCTATTAGGTGGCCTCCACTAGCATTCTAATAGAGTGTTTCAGAATATCATTGTTACTATAAGTTGTACCAACAAGTCGATGCACTCTTATTTGTTGGATAGTTCTTCATTATTGTACTAAACTTGAAACAAGTTCATTAAACCCATTTTGAAGTCACTTTTAAGTTTTTTTCGTTCCTAACATTATAACTCAAAAAAAATACTACAATAACTCTAAAAACAAGACAAAATATATTCTAAACAAATTGAAGAATTTTTAATCATTAAAATAATTAAACTATGAGAAACAATATTATATTTATAACATACATTTTGGGTTTTGTAAAATATAGATAGATGGTACAAGGGAGGATTTGAGAGGATTGATAAGAAATTAAATGGTCTTTTTCATATATCATTATCCCAAAATATGGACAAATATGGGAAGTGAAAACTACTTTTAAAATTTTGAATACTCTTACTAACATTTATTAAAATCTAACTGTGATTAATGAGTTTTTTCCATTATTAAGGTTGTTCTTAATTAGTATATAAAAATTTAAACTAGTGGAAGATCATATCAACAATTTTAACATGATAAACATTCAATTCAAATCAATGAAGATAAAATAAGGAGAACTATATTAGGTGTTTTTGTCACCTTAATCACTCCTTGAGTCTTTGGATGTGATGGATATCATGATGAGTAATTCATGAAAAACTATTGACTTGGTGTTTGTTGATATAAGGGGGCTTATGTTAAAAAAACATCATTAGAATTTGATCTAGAAATCTTTAAAAAAATTAAAAAAAAATAAGAAGAACTGGGAATTCAAATATCCTAGAAGAGTTAATTAAAACAAAAAATGAAGATACCTTTGGCCTATTACTGATTTCCACTAGGTTACTTGATTCTTTGATTATAGACTCTATATATTCATTTCACTCAATATCTGAGAGGATTAGTATGATGAACTATTCATCTCAATGATTTGGAAAGCTACATCTTATGGCTAAAGGATCTCTCAAGATTGTGGGAAAGGGTAATGTATCCACCTAGATAGTTAATAGAATATTTTTAGAGTTTCAAGTTATGTGACATGTCTCTAGATTAAGGAATAACATAATTTCTATTAAATAATTAGACGATGTTGGTTTATATAAAATATTCACATATGTGGTATGGAAAATCACATGTGGTTATAAGGTTGTGGACAAAAGATTTAAGGGTATAATATTTTACCTATGTGCGTATAAAAAGGTGTGATGGATGTTTCATATATAACGTCAATTTTTTTGTGAATTTCTCATTTAGGTCACTCAAGTGAGAATGGTATAAAATTACAAGATGCTAAAGGTGTATTGAATAATGTAAGGTAAGACACTTAAAAATAGGAATTTAGAGTTGTTTTATATAGAAGTATAAGTTTACGCACTAATCAATTCTCATGGAGGTTCATTATACTATATTACCTTCATTGATGATGTGACATAGAAATTAGGGTTGGTTTTTTTCAAGAACATGTCCCTGGTATTTTCAGCCTTCATCTAATGGATATCCATTATGGAAAAGAAGACTAAATGAAAACTAAATTGTTTAAGGTCCAAAAAAATAGAAGGGATTATAGAGGTAGAGTTTTCATAAGGTTATTCTCAAGAAAGTTAATATGTTTTTATAATAATATATTAGGTACATAGAAACATAATAGAGTTATAGAGAGTATAAATCAAATACTGTTTGAGAGGGAAAAACATGGGGATTCCCATGTGATTCCAAAAAAAAATTTAGGTAGAAGCAATGAATTGTTTATCCTTCATAATAAATAGGACACTCTTTTATCCAATGGGGAAGGAACTTATATAGATATAATGGTACTAAAGGAAGATTTAATTCACCCCTAGGAAGGTTTTTTCACATTCCTATGTATTAATTGTTTCTAAGGAAAGAAAAAAGATATAGGATATATCCTGAGTGTGTTACTTTCTTGGGCTTGGTGATGAATATTTTGGCATCCAAATCTATGACAAAAACACTTACAAGATTTTTAGAAGTGTAAAGTTGATATTCAATGAAGAGATAGTATTGAAATATTTGAACTAATTGGATAACTTTAATGAGATAAAAGTATCATCAAAATAAAAAGTTCATCTAAGTGTATTTTTGGTAGTTATGGATGTTCCAAAAAACAAAAGGTGAACATCATTTTAGGAAACATAATAAATTATATAGAAGATTCTCAAAGGAGGTCAAGATTTCCCGGATTCTCTAAGGTAGGAAGTAATAGAGTTCTAAGAAACTATAAAATCTTGAGGGATATCTCTCAAGTATGATTATCCAAAAGTATTAGTTTCAGAAGGATCTGATCTATAGAGGGATTTTTGGAGAACTTATTTTGTTAGGGTACAATTTAAAAGGTAAGAAAGTAGATTTCACAATATTATACTCACAGATGAAGTAATCCCAAGATACTGGGAGAAGTCCAAAATATTAAAGAATGGAATCTGTGGAAAATATATATGAGGGATGAGATTGATTCCACCTATGTATCAAGAACATGTTATATAATAAAAGGTCATGTTGGTAAGATAGTTCGTTAGAATAAATGGCTTTATCAGTTGAATAAGGAAGCATATTCTATATGGAGGTATATGGAAAAACTTTGTAAAAATGGTTTCAACATATGGAAGGAGTGTATTTTCCAATATTTTTCACTAGTAATTAAACACATAAAAAATTGAACGGTAATTATTATAGTTAAAATAGAAGGACTTTATCTAGAATAGTTATATTTAAAGACTTATTTTCCTTAGTGGTACTTGGGTGAATAAATCTATAGAGTAACCATGATTTTTCATAGATCAATGAAAATTAAAACTTTTTCCCAGCTAAATTGAAGACCTTATTATTTGAATCAAGAACCAAGGCAGTGTACCTATAAGCTCAATGCATTTATAGCTGAATTTAAGAACATATAGATCATTTTAGATCATTTATATTATTTAAATGTGTTTATTGATGGGAACCACATCATAAAAATTCTCTATATTGATAAAGATACTTTTATCGATCAATAAAAGGAAACAATAGATGAGTATGAGGATGAATTTTCTAGAAGATTTCACAAAAATGATCTCTTTCTGGATAAATTTATTTTGGTGATGTGAATTATAATGGAATTAAATTTTGGTTCTTTTTACTTGAGTATATCTAACTATATCAAGAAGGTGTTTGAATTATACGACATGAGTGAGGTGAAACTGTTAACCCAACACCTAGTTTCACATTTAAAATTAATCAAATAGAAGGTTCCATAACTTGAATCTAAGCTGGAGTTCATGGAAAAGGTTACTTATACATAAATAGTCTGAATATTGGTGTATGTCATGGTTTTAACTCCACTAAACATTATAAAAGTGAAGAATATAGTTATCATATACATATTGAATCCTAGGATAGAGATCTATAATACAGTCAGGTGGACACTTTATTATTTGAAGATTTTAATAATTTTATCTCTTTGATAACAAATTAATAAACCATTATATGGTTTATTGCATCAAATTTCAAATGGGATTCAAATTCATGGAAGTTAACCACATGCTATGTGTTCACTTTTCAATGTGTGATTGTGAGTTGGATATTGAAGCTTCAAATTTTTGTTTCATATTCAATAATAAATGAAAAGTATATTGCATTCATGAAATATAGTAAGGTCTTAATCTGGAAGGAGGGTCAACTGGAAGATATCATAAGGAGGAAAGGTGATGTGATTCTATTGTTTTATTCATAAAGTGATATTCACTTTGACAAAAATCCGATGTTCCATTCAAGAATAAATAATTTTTTTCAAAAGTATCACTTTATCATGAATTTTTTAGAGGATAGAGTAATGGATGAATTGAAGGTAAATATATCTCACAATCGAGTGGATATATTAGATTGTAATTTTTATAGGATATGTTGAGAAGGTGTTGCACCTCAATTAGGCTAGGATACCCAGAAACATGTAGGGGGAACCATAGGGAACCAAATGAGTTGATGAATATAAGGTGGACTATGGATACTAATGTAAGACTTAGTATAAAGTCTAGAAAAATTATTTTAAAGTGAGATGTTTTTATTCTTGGTTATAAAACATATTTTTTGTCATAATAAGTATATCTTTTAGAAGAAGAAGTTATGGAAGTCAAACATTTGTTTCTAGATAGAGATGGTGGATCGGTATCTAAAAATTCCAAACATCCAGATGATGTACATGCCAAATTACACTGATTTGATGGTAAAATATATATCATGAAAATTATAAAGATAATCTTATGCCATGGTATAATGGGATTGGGGGGAAATTAAAAAATGCATGCATTAAAGTAACTATGGGAATATGATATAGTACTTTTTAAGTATTTACCTTGTAAATTTTTGAGACAGGGATATATAAGAGTGACACATCTAAAAGAAAATAGTAAACATGTGAGATTTTTAGAAGAAGGCACAATGAATGGGAAATATAATTTGGTGTTGGGATTATTTGAAGGACCGTAGGGATACCCACAAAGATAGGTGTCATATGGTTGCACACACCATAGAGATCTGAAGACAAGTCAACCAATTTCACTAAATATAATTTAATATATTATTAGGGTCAGATAATTTGGGTGATGTGGATAGTGGTATATTGTAATCATATTTTTATTTTTCCAATAAAAAACTTGATGTCTTCCCCCCATTTATTATAACTCACATCCAAACTATATAAATTTTTGTGATATTTTTTCCCATTGATTTCATTCAGTCATTTTCTTCAAGATATATTGTATGAATTTTTTCAGGGAGGTAAGTGTGTTCTTATGTGTTTATTTAAGTATGGTGTGACATCTAATTTTCATACACCATAGAAAATGGTCATTCTTATACATTCTTTTTTCCTCTAGGTTTCAACATATAAATCCCATAGTAATTTAAAAAAATAGTCATGCACTCAATAACTTAAACATATAAATATTAATCATTAATCACTCAATGATAAGGAATACCATTAAAAAATATCAACTACACATTGTATACAAAATCATATCTCATATTAGAAAAAACCATCAAAGGACTTTACCATGAGATTTTCACATTGAAAGTCTTATTATATAGGAGGACTAACAACTTACGATATAAATTCACACCATTTGATGGAGTAATAACTCTAACTATGGTTTACTCTTGCCTCATACCATGAGGAAGTTCCCTACCTCATCATATGAAAGGGTAAAAAATCATAATGAGTCTCAAAGTTATTAGAGGTTAACAAACTCTAAGATCATATATGGTACCCTTCTAATGGATTAACAAACTCTGAGATCACACCATTCATACCACATATTCATAATAAGTATCAAATTTATAAGAGTTTTGAATTTACCAATCTCTTAAATTGATACTCACTCTATATCCCCCAAACCAATAATGTGGAAAGGTCCTAATGATAGACATATTCACCTTGTATTTTTTGAACAGAAATCCAAAACAAATTTGTGTAGTGATAGAATTATCAAACTCAAAATCATTCTTCATAAATATTTATTCATGAACCCCCTCCCATGTGATGGTCATAAGTATTCTTGATTTTTCATACTTTAATATTTAATTCACGGAATTATTGTTCACAAGTATCTATGTATGTGTCTCCTCCATCATTGATTCTATAGCTACTAATGAACTCCATAATAATTATGTGCACTACAATTCATGCAAGGGGTCGTTTTACTTGTCATCTTCATATCATGAATGGAATTATTAACTTATCATAATAAATTAATTTCATGCTTGAACTGATTTTCATATCATCAAATATATAATAGTAAATATTCCCAAACCATTATGTAAAAAACATATATTACTGAAGTATATTCCACCATTTGATTATACATATAAAATTCATTAGGATGGGATACTTTATTTTCAAATTTTATCACCCAAGTGGCGAGATATAAGAAACAATAAATAGCACATAGTTTACATCATTTACTTCTTTTGGGAATAGTGTGTAAGCTGTAATAAGTTACTGAGAATATAATACCCCAATCCAATTTTATGGGGTCAACCTATATGTCATTCTCATAGGGTAATATATCATGAGGAACTTAGATTATAATCTAACATGTACCCCATAATCTTAGTTCATATGGTCTATCCACACACAACATGTCTCTGTCCTAAAACTTATGTGTAAACCACAAAAGGAAACTAAGTGTGTACATCACCACAACCAGAATCTTGTATCTCAAAAGGAAAATAACTCACTCAAGCTATAAGTTATGTTAAGCCTAGGGGTAGTTGTTCATGTAAATCCACTATATAAGATTTTCATGTTTTGTTCAATCCTTAAATGTATTATATAACAACACACCATGTGATATTTATCAGCTTCCACAAACCTAAACCATCACCAATTTAGTACAGAGAGTATGTTTCAACTAATAGAGTTATACTATAAATCCTAAATAAATATGATGTGATTAGGTTCATATCATAGTTTACTAATATAAATTTATTAGGGTATAACATTTTTAAAACCAAGGAATATCATATGCCTTGGTAAAGGCTGTATCATAAGGCATGGTATAGGATATCATACCACTTCCAAATCTAGTTATACTGTATATTTTGGTTGATCAATATGGAATATTGTGAGAAGAATCTTGTAAAATGATTCATAAAATAAACTAATATTTATAATTAATATTAATGTTAAGTTTTCATGTTTGTGTATATATTAAAAATTTTCTATAAGTGATATTTCATATGTTGAAACATGTGAGAGCTTCTAGAATGAATTTATATTAAAAATAAATGTTTTTTGAAGCTTAAAAACATTATAATCATTAAGAAATTTATATTTATCTAATATAATATATGAGTTATTTCATATAATGATAAAGTTTCAAAATTTATGGCTATATAAATATGGGTGAGACATGATAATATATAGTTATATCTCAAAATATAATATCATATCATTGTGTGCTGGAAAATCCAACCAAAATTTTGAGTGATTCTGATCATCCTATGGATACATCATAGGGGAAGGGACTTTTTGTTTTCTTCTTACAAATATTTATCAAACACTATGATTGAATAAATAATATTTTACTAACATCGGTGTTAGGTGCATACAAGTTATTTATTTTAATTATACATGGTCTTAGTTTCATATCCCAGTATAGATTGTTCTTTGGGATTCTGATTGTCTTTTTCTATTTTAATAATTGTTATTAAATCCCCAATAAATATTATAATTGTATCATATCCATGTCATGTGATTAAATTATTAAAATACTATAAAAAATAAGGAACTTACTGTATCATATATTAATTATTGAATATGATATCATTTTTCTTAAAGAAAATGGATATCATATCATAAGAAACAATAATGATTTTGATATATGGATTCTAATATAATATAGAATATCATATTATATGATAGGATAATTTTATATTATATGTTATTCATTGATAGATGATACTTGTAAAAACCTTAAGCTTTCTAAGCATGTAATTACCTTTAATTTTAGTTTTAGAATTCCATTTTTTATGTTAATCTTAATTATAATATAGATAAGAGGGTTTAGGGAATGAGTTAGGATGAAGATGGGAAGGGTTAAATTAATATGAGGAATTGAGTATCTGAGGTATTGGTACAAGGTACTTGATCAGGGTTTGACAGTTCTTTCATGCACCACCATGTACCTAGTGGTCTATACTGAGTACATGTAAAATGTTTATGGAAAATATGCTTCATAAAGGGAATTATTGTCTTTTAAAACACAACATTAACCCCTATAAACTCACCCCAACATAAATATTTACCACATATATCATCTTTGAAGACTATTGGGAGCTTCCCTTCACCTTATTTCTAATTCCGTTGGTCCTCCTTTAATCCATTATTGGGAAATACACTAATGAGTCCCTATTTCATTCCCTCAGAAAGGTAATCACACGACTCACCTTGAATATTATTCTTCATTCCATGTCATTGAAGTAATATGTGTCATATCTTATCTTCCTCAATTATGTCCAATAGAATCCTCATTAAATTTTAATTTTCTCTCAGTCTAGTTGAATATAAAGTTTATCATAGGCAATATCAAGGTATCACCATGATTTAGTCTATCGATTCTATATTTTGTGTCCAGAATAGTTTGGTCCCTAATTATAACTTAACACAAGGTTTCTATAAATTTTTAATTTATAATGGCCCTAAATTTCCTATATTATTTTTTCCTCATAAATATATATGTGTTCAAAATTTGAGTATAGGATATAGAATAAAACACTTGCATCATGAAAAAGAAAAAAATAATGTTTTGTTTCTTCCGCACAAGAACATAAAAATAATAATCTGACTACTGGAATATAAACTTAACCAATAAAATAGTATAATTTTATTTAAATAAAAATTTTCATGAATCTACTAAGTTAATATAAATATTTCAATTCCATGAAATAAATATTCAAATTAAAAAAATAAATAAAGTATCAGTGTGCTTTTTATAATGTATTTTAACATATTTTATACAAAAATACATTACTTTTATGTTGATAATTAAAATTATCGATGTTATAGAATTATTTTTATAAAATTAATTTAATTTTATGAATTATCTATTTTAATTTTTATAACCATGAATTATCTATATTTTTTTGAAAAAAATGAATTTTTAGGTGAATAGTAAAAAATTAAAAATAGTGATGTTTGAAAATGTAATATTGATTTAATAATGAAATAATTCTTCCAAAAATTATTTATAATATCCTATGATATATTTAATAAAATAAATAAGTTATTGAAAAATGAAAAATCCATTTCAAAACCTAAAAAATTTATTTCTAAAGTCTAAAAAGATAAAGTATATCATAAAAGCATTATTTCATTTTTTGTTCTTTCCTTTTGTATAAAAAAATAAATTTGTTTATGGAAAAGTTTAAAATTCATAAAACCATGTAATTTTATTCAAATATGATTCATAATTACAAATATGACCACTATTTCGTTTTTTATTTCGGTAATAACATTTCATTCAATATATTAACCCAAAATTACCCCTCCCTTCAAGTATAAATACCCAATCTCCCTCCCCAGGTAAAATCAATTCTAAATTACTCTAATTAACCAAATATTTATGTAATTGTATTCCATTAATACTCTTTGAATAATTATAGACATTATAGATTCATTGAACTCCTAAACACTAGAAATTACAGAAATAGAAAAGGATCAAGAATCAAGGAAGAGGTAATATTTTCTATTTTTTCTATCATTTTCATCATTCATTATTCTATTAATCATCCATATAAAAATAAACACTCCTAAAATAAAATAAGTATTTTTTAATTTTTTTGTTATAATATAAATCAATTATAATATATTTATAATATATGTATATGTTCTTCCCCTATATTTTTGACTTGTCCTATTAATGGTTGGTTTACTACCTATGAGGAAAATGCCAATTATTTATGATTAACTTTCTATATAGCTTCTTAGTAAGGATTATATGTCTACAAATTTCACTATTATTCTTTATTTTCATTATAAAACTTTATATCATGTATAAGTATGACCTTTGATTCCCTTTTTTGGTAAGTCTCTTTGATGGTTGGTTAATAGCCTATGATAATATTATTAATTATTAACTTAACATTGCCTTCATGGATGGTTTAGAAAAAAAAATTATAATTTAAAAATATTTAATTACACATATTTTTAATCTTATTGAAGTAATTTTGATAATTTATAAATAATAATGAATCAAAACCATAAAATCAAAGAAAACCTAGATAATTAAAAGAAACATTTTATTGAATCATTTCAATTATAATAAAAAGAGATTAAAAATAGAATCTAAGTATTATAATTGATCATGAAAGACATATATGAATATAATGATATTATATATTCATTTTTTAACAAACATATTTTCATTTTACAAAATTCATTAAACTGGGGAAATAAAAAAAATGACCTAAGATACGGGAACTCTTGAACCCAACTCCTTCATTTTAAGTTTGTTTTCACTTTCTCTATAATTTCCAAATTTTTATTCTAAATTCGTTTTACTTTTATTTACATTTTTTCTAGTATATACATTTTCTTACTTCATTGGGATAAATTTTAATAAACCTTTATGATTTTTTATCAATGTATTTTTTCTGAAAAAAATTATCTTGGAGATTGATATGGAGATTAACAAGAATAATATTATGTGGAATTGCTACCTATATAAAGTAAAAATACCAATATATGTGGAAATAAATTTGATGGTTTAAGGGATAATAAAAGTGATAAAAAGAATGGCAATTTTTTTCTTCAACATATAATTTATAAATTTGAAAATTGGATAGAAGATAAAGGGGAATATATTTTTTACAAATATATTATATATCATGTGTAAGATGTATTTAACAAGTTATTAATTGGTTAAAATCTAGAAAAGAAGATATATAAAGACTTAATTAATTCGTAATTGAAGCAAATTGAATTTTTTTCTTAAAATTAGTGATAAAATTCTTGTAAAAAGACTGATTTGATTCTATATGGCATGGTATTGATATAAAAATGGATGAAAATAATCTCGTAGAATATTTTTTTGAAATATTCTAATTTTAGTGTTTTATATACCAGAAAACCATAAAAATGTTCTTGAAAGTGTTTGGAATTATTTATAATAATTCCTAAAATTATTTGAATATTTTTTAAGATGATTTAAATATTTTTTATAGGGCTTTAAAATAGTTCAATCCATATAGAGATCATTAAAATAAATATATAATTCATATGTTAGGGCATAATAAATGATGAAGGAAATTATCCAACACTTCAAGCACATGGTAAAATTAATATATGTTAAAAAAAATTCACGAGTATTTTATATTTATGTTTTCAATATCTCCAGTTCTGAATATATGAAAATAAGCAAAGTGAATTATCTTATGTGTAAGGGGTTTTAGAAAAAAACGACGATTATCCTATACGTAAGTGAAATCAGTAACATGTGTTGCTCGTATGAAATTTTATCCATATAATAAACATCTGAAATATGAAAATGTAAAAATTAATATAGTGATGATTATTTTCTAACACATATAATATTTTCTTAGGATGAAACTATTTAAATGGAAAAATATTATAGGGGTGATACTTTAACAAGTTGTATGATATTTTATATGGCTCATACAATATTTTAGATTCATGTATCTAGAAAAGGGTGATCCTATATGATATATTTTCTAACTAAATAATATTTATAGTCATGTATGATATTTCTAAGATTGTATGATATTTTTTTAAACACATAAGAGATTTTTTATGAAAACATTGTTTTACTTAGAATAATTTTGAGAATATCCTATGGAACATTATTTGTAAAAATTAATATTCCAAATCAATTCATATGATACTGGGACTAATATTTAAACATTAAAAATATCAAAAAAATTAATGTAACAAGAGCTATGAGTGATTAAAGAAATGATATTTAATACAAATGTGAAGAATATAAAATCGTATAAGAATGTTTAGAACATAAAATTTACTAAAATGAGATAAGTGGATTTTCAAGAGTAATATTGATGTATTTAAATTTAATATTTAACTATTATACAAGGATTATATTATTTTTAAACTGATATATTGGAGAATAATAATGAATGTAGATGATGAGTTTGGAGATGTGTTGTGTAATAAGAGGAAGTTTCTACACTGTAATCTATTATTATTCTGCAAGATGAGTTCCATGCCACACACTGATTTTATGTATGAATTTCATAAATAAGGGGATATTAAAATATGGATTTCAATAGTGAAGAATTTTTTTATTAAGGACAATGAAACTAAGCATGGATAAGAATAAAAGGATTGGTTTATTCAGTTGTGTGTTAAGAAATGAGATGAATTTAATGAGAGTATTTCTGGAATATCCTTTCAGTTGAAAACAGTGAACATGAATCTATTTTAACCCAAATAAGGGTATTATATTATAGTGATTTTTTTATAGAGGCTACTTTTTCCCCTCAATATACCATTAATGGATATTTGAAATGAACTAACACATTTAATGTTTCCACCCATTCATGAGTGATATTGATAAGTTCAAGGAGAATAATAACAAAAAAATGTGTAAGGTGGCACTATAATTATTAGTGTGTAATAGATAATAGAAATAAAGATATTTAAGAAGATAAAGAAGAAATTTAAGAAATTTTTGCAACTTTTGATGAGGAATAATAGTGAGTAGAGACAATGTAATATTTGGGATATCAAAAGAATAATTTATTGAGTAATCAAAGAGAACCTAAAATATTAAGGAATGGGAAAAATATATGGATATATAAATCATCTAAGTAATCAAGTTCAAATTTCATGAGGTTTTTTTAAACATTATGTTCTAGTTGAATTGTTGAAGATTGAGTTTAAAAAAATATTTTTTAAATAACTAGTATTTGTGCATATAAAAAAGGATGATTTGCATGCATGAGTTCTCGAATACATAGTATAATTTAAAATCTCTCTATGTTAAGTAAGTGTATTTTATATTATTTCTGAAATATCCCTTAGTTCATAGTGAAGATATACTTCAAGGGGAGAATTTTTTTAAAGAACTTAGTTGATGAGACCATAAAAACGTACTAAAGCAGACCAGTTCACTTGTGTAATTTACTGAACAACACATGTGAAATATTCTATGGACAGGTTAATAGGATGATCCATGTATACCCATTTTAATTGATGAATCTATTATATTGTAGAATAAATGACTTTAAAGGAGTATAAATTTCAAGGATTAGTTTTCCCATATCAATGCTAATCCTTATAAAAATACAGTATGCTGATATCTTGTTTATATTTCTATATTTCATGTGGCATTGGAATATTGGATGAAGTTCGAAAGATCAATTTATAACATAAAAATCAACATCAGTTCAAATATCAAATGGTATTATTTAAAAATATGAATTGGAATTTGGTAAAAAATCACACTGCATTCTCCCCCCAAGTGTTTTTGCATGGTCCAATAGGAAATTGTAGGTTTTATGTGACTAAAGGTTTCCTTTTAGTAGATATTTTAGATTATTAAAATTTATATAAGATCAAAGGGTAAATATAATTGGAATTCATAAATTTTATATCCGCTTTTTATTTGATATACTTGACCTAAAAAATTTAGATATTAGAAGAATACCCGCAGATGGAAGAAACAATTCCTCATCTTATCATAGATGAAAAGGAGGTTTTGATCAAGACTTTGAGAAATATAAAAAATAATAATCTAATTAATTGTGGAATGGTGAAAAAATTAAATATGAAACATCGTTAATTAATTCTAATAAGAATGTAAATAATCTATTACATAAATCTATTGAAGAATATTCCTCTAGTTATAAAAGATAAATCAAAGTAGAAGATTATTTTGATAAGTACCCAAGTTACATTAATTTTTAAATTATGGATTTCTTTAAAAAAAGTCTAAAAGATATTGTTTCATATATGTTCTTATATTTCAAGGAAATGATTGATTAAAAATCATAGCTATAAAGAGATACTGATGTAATGGAAGAATAATTGGTCAAAAGGTTAGTAGAAATAAAACCCTCACAAATATTGTGAAATTCCAAGGAAAAATCATCAATAATTTTTAGTAAAATATTTCAACGTGAAAAAAATTTTAAATAGATTTATATAAGAATTTTGTTTTTTGTAATGTTTCTAAATAATTGTTTCATGCATTGTAAAAGTTACATCAAGTATTCATGAATTTAAAATATTCTTGGTTAGAGGTTAATGGAAAGTGAATAAATAAGTTGCTTAACTATTTTATTGTGAAAAAATAATTCAATAAGATATACCAGGAAAGTTCAGTTAGAGGTAAGAACCACTGACTATTTATTAAAGAAAAATAAATTCAATAAGATATAATTTAGAAAATGAATAACGATTACGAAGGAATTATGAAGTTAGTGGAGGAATATAATTAAACACTCAACAAGATGTGACTTGGGATTGAATCGATTTTTAGAAATCTACAAACTACACTGGACAAAAATTCCCAATCTAGTAATAAAAAGAAATATGTTTCTACATAAATTTCATATCAAGTTATTACTTATAATAATTCTCTTATTAGTATAAAATATAACATTATATCATCTATAAAAGCATCCACCTTCAGATCATACATGAAGGAACCCCACAAACCTGAAAAATCTACGTATACTAAATTTTTTTTCTAATAAATTTTTATATTTTGATTAAATTTATGTCTAAATGTTGAAGAGAAAAATATATTATAACATCCACCAACATAACAAGGAATGAGGTAATAATTTACTATAAATATTTCCTCCCAAAAGGATCCCAAAATTTTGGGTTTCCAACCCAAAAATAGAACACATGTCATATGGAATTGGCTACACATGATGTGAAAAGAAGTAGACTTATTATAAGATGATGGTGGTGTTGTAGGTTTGGGAATTAGAAAATTGATTTATATCATAACCTATTATTATTTACAAGTTTTAGAATATCTAAATACTGGTTGGGATTAAAAGAAAGTATATAACCAATGTAAGTGAAGGCGAAAATATAGAAAATAATCTTTGGGGAATATATTTTATGTAATTTAAAATTTCTATGAAATGTGTGACATTTTTTTTCATTAATATAATTATTATTTTTATAATAATAAAATACAACATCAAATTACTAAATAAAAGTTAGAACCACCACAAAATGAGAAAGTCTTTCTACCTTGGAATGTAAATCAATAAATAATGTTGCATATCCATTTACATAGAAAAATAAATCAATGAATAATATTGATAAATATGTTAATCCTTCTAAAAAAAATATTCTTCTATTATGGTAAGATAGGTCACATCATGGACTATTCAAATGTTTACATGAATTTCTAATTAATTGGGATTAATTTAAAATAAATAAGAGGATCCACCCAAGGTAGAGATTTTAGGATTTGATTATTTGTTTAAAATCCTTAGGAATAAGTTGAGAATATTCCCAAGAAGGACAAGGTTAAAGTTTATGAAGATGTGTGTGTAACGTTACACAAATTAAGACATCGTTTTTTTATATGTATGATTTTTTCAGGTGTAGTTTAAGAAGAAATTGAAAAATAATTTTCAACTAGTGCTAAAAATTTCAACCAAAAAAGATACCACACTCAAGAAGAAGGTCGAATGTGTGAATAAAGGGTGATTGATCATATGGATTGATCAGTTGGAACATGTAAATAGGATTTTGAAAGTTTAAAATAAACAAGGTGATATATTTTCCAAAGAAGTTTATCTCATTACAAATATGAAGAAAAATAAAATCAATAATTTTATTCTATTAAGTTACATATAAATATAGAGAGTCAAAAAATTATATAATTAACATATCTATAAATTTCAAACCTTTAAATAAAATGAGTCATTGGACTAAGAAATTTGTCTCATCCATACTTATCAAACAAGGAAGTTGAAGATAATCCACCTCATTCTCATATTATTATTTGTTATAAAATAATATCAGTAATAGGATGTGATAAAGGTTGTAAATAATCCCTTGGGGGGGATCTCAAAATGTTTTAGGATACCATAAAATTCTATTGACTATATAAAATTATATGTCCCTTTAAAAACTATAATGATAGGGTATTATTTCACTCTAACAATTTCATTTTGAATCCTATATATTATTATTTAAATGGGGTTGATTAACTGACCAATTGGGGAATAAAACCTTGCACTTGAAATGTTTTCATGTGTGTATTCAAGTGAGTATAGGTTTATTAATATCTCTTTAAAATAAATTTAACCAACACCCATGAAAAAAATGATGAAAACATGTGTCACATGTGGTGAACATATGAACGTATTACTTTTCTAAACTTGTTACTCTTGTTTTCTATAAAGGGATTTCCCTCATAAACTTAGAGTTGATTAGATGATGAATAGTTACTAAGAAAAATTTAATTCCACTAAAATAAGTTGATTATAAGATGCTTTGAAGCACCAATAATCACTCGAAACTCATAAGTATTGATTATTAAATATTTCTTTATAACAAATGAAAATTGAATAAATCTATCAAATGAGGAGAAAATGTGGCCCTTAAAAGTAAAAGATTTTGTTCGATCTAAGGAAACTCTTCCCATAATATAAATTAAGTGAAAAGAAATAAATCCACTAATATTTAAAATTAAAGGGGTAATAAATTTCCTTCCTTTTTATTTATTATCAATTGGGAGGAATTATTATATTAACCAATGAATCTTATTTTGAATTTTTTTGAATTGATAACAAATACAAAGGGGGATATTTCGGTTCCCAATGGTTTTTGGTTGTATTTATTGTCAATTGGTATTATTTTCAATAATTTTTTAATTTAATTAATGAAAACGTGATTTCTTGGGTGAAGAAAAACGTATCCAACCAATAGACGTGAAATGTTTTCCATTATTTTTCTCTGGAAATAGATAAAAATAAAGGTTTTTTGAATAACTGGAATGATAAATTCCTTGGACCACTATACATGAAAATTGATGCTCTAGTTTAAATGGATAAAATAAGTTCTATAAAGGATTATAATCATTGTATTCAACCCATCAATTAAAAGTTTTAATATCTAGGAGGAGAAAAAATAAAATCTAGTTATTGAACCTATACTATATGGCTTGTATAAGTTTTATTTAATAAGTGATTAATATGTTCGAAGTTAGTATTTTATGAAATTTTAGAATCCATACTTGGAGTTCTTTTTATTCTAGTATCCAAAATTACTGATAAATACTCATAAATTAGGGATTATATGATTTAAAATGGATCTATAATTATTTGAGAAATCATGAAATTGAGCTAGAAGAAGAGTTTTTTTGTGTAAGATCTTGTGTCTAGATATACTTCTAAACTTTAAGAATAATTTTAATCTTTAAACATGTTGCTCATTTAATTGGAGATATATAATTTGTGACTAAGTTTTAAGTCTTGAAACTTCTCAAGAGAGGTGTTTTATAAATTAATAGAGGCTTATGAGTCATCATAGGTGTTCAAATGATCCTCAAGATAGATCGGGATGCCACTATAGTCAAATATATAGCAAAGAAATTGGCTATACAGTGGTGTCTGGTTATGGAAACAGCCACTTCCTGAAGCCACTAGCTAGGTGGTGGGATTTTTGGGGGGGAATCCTTCTTCCTCCCTCTCTTTCACACATGGTTGGGGGTTGTCTCCCCTCTACCCCCTTCATCTCCCCCTTTTAAAGGTTGTTCTTCTTGGTCATTTTTAGTGACAAAGGAAGGTATTGGATCCTATCGTTTCCCCAATATCTTCTCTTATTTTTATCATAGATTTCTTTTTTGTTCCAGCTTAAGTTGGAATTTTTGATTTCACACGAGAATTGTAAAAGATCCTGAATTTTAAGGGCATTTTGGGAATCCTAGGATGAGGACATCCTGGAATGATGTTTAGGTTTGATCGCTCATCATTTAAAAAGAGGTACATTTTCCAATCAATTTATTATCTGTATTTATATAAGATTTATTTTAAATGCCCATTTTTTAGCATTGATTATTGTGGATTCCACCAAGTCTATATTTAGGGATGTTATAAACACATATGTAGTTATGTTATATGTGGTTCTTTCATGTTGTAGTGACCCGATGATTTATCTATCATTATTTTGTGTTGGAATTTATTTAATTAATTAGTTATAAATTTTATAGATAATAAATAGTTGAAATTTTATTAAATTTAGAGGATTGGAATCATGATATATATTAGGTTAATCGAGGGAGAAGTTGGATGACCTTGGATGGTTCTTGGTAGCTACTGACAGTCCTGGGGAATAATTTGTAAATCTCTCTAAAGTTAAGTGGTCTATTTTACTTTCCCTCGGGTAATTTTTCTCATAAATAATTCTTATATGATGAAATTGGGTTTCTCCACTAATGGAGGGTAACCCATAATTAAATTTTCAGTGCAATTAAATATATTAAAATATTTAATTGACTAAATTAAATAGTTTTAAATAAATAATGTTCCTCAAAAATTCTATATAGAAAAGTGTTAAGGGATAATTTAGACCTTTGGGAATCTTCTAAATTAATTGGATTTTATGGGTTGTGACTTTACCATAAACATTTTCCATATATTCAAATAGACCCTAATGAGGATCCCAAAATTGAAAATTTAAGAGAGATAACCATATGACCAAGAACTAAGTGACTTCATCGCCTTTAATAAGGTGACACTTTTAAACTAGTATGGTTGTACATGGTAATTATACATGAATTGATGACCAAACTACTAAATTAATTAAGGCCATTAAGGTCCTCATGTGTTTAAGGGTACTTCTTAGGGGAATTCCATCTCTTAGATAATGGCTTTTCCCTTGATCAGTAACATAGAGGGTACCCCGAGTAGGGTTCCTCAATAACTTTAAGATCCTATTAAGGGAGCATTGGGAATGGGTAGTGATGATAAAGGGTATCCCCTCAAATCATAGTATAACCAGTGTGACCACTATGTCTATTGTCAGGATAAGATGATTTTGGGCATTCATTCATCCCTCCAACTTCATGTTATGTATCAATACTTTTATTCACTATAGTATAATTGAATAGATTTAGATAATTATAAATAAAATAGTTATGATTGAGGGAATTCCACCCTTACCTAATTTTATGGTTAGGTGCCAAGGTTTATAAGAACATATCACTACTAATCTATTAAATTAGATGGTGGTTCTTACTGAATCCTAATTGTGAAAAAATCAATATGATGTATATAGATCATATGTATAGTATTACTTTTTTATATAAATGTATAACATAAATTAAATATCAATTTCGATTCTTGACATATTAGTATCCACCTATTGATTATTGGAGATAGTATTTTTATAATAGTTTAATGTTGAAATTAAAATTGATGAACACTTTAAAAGTCTTGGATGCCTAGTGAGATAAAGATCCAATATTCAATAATACCATTACTATAATTTTATGTGTCTCTAGGATTCCTCCCTAGACTGGGAAAAAAAGAAAGTTGTTGGGTGTATCTCAGAAACCCATCCTTGTTAGCATATCACCCAAGATTCCTAGCATGCTAAGATTTAGATAATTGTAGTGGTTTTCAGGTGGAAATATTTCTCCTAATCACTAGATGTTGTGAAATCTAGAAGGTTAACAAGGATCACCTTGATTAATGCCCAGTATACTCCCTAGGATTGGGTGGATACTCCATGATTTCATTGCTCAGATCAATTTGGGAATAGGTCGTAGAAGAAATAATTTATACATTTTGAGTTATCATCTCAAATAGAGAGAGTATTCCTTATATATACATTACATAAGGATCATATCCTTAGCAATTAATTCTTGATTCCAAAGTATTTATTACCTAAAATCATAGACATATAAATCATAAATTTGGCTAGAATAAGGAACTCTGATACATCATTTGGTTTCTACTAGTTACACATGGCTTGAGTAGTACTCCTATGATACCTAGGATCCTACTCCATTCCTAAATTATAGGATGTCCAGTAGATACCTATAATTTTACATGATATTTATTAGATGAAAGTATGGGTGACCCATGGGGTTGGGACTTGTATCCTCTTCTATTGATATAGCTTACTCAAAGATATATTCATCATTTTCTAACGTAGGTTTGGTCAGACTGGGGAAGCCATCAGACCCTAGGTATGCTAATAATTATATAATTTATTTCTATAATTTTCAAATTGTTATTATTATGAAGATGAGTAACTCACATACACATACACTAATTTTGTGGGATATGTATGGGACTATGTTGGTTATTCCCTACTAAGTTTTATACTCACACCCTTCTCAGGCTACCATTACTATTGGGTACTCAAGCAGACATTCACTAGGACACTAGTACTGGTTGGGTTAAGGGTTGGGATTGATCATGCGGGGGGACTCAGACATGTACATGGATATTGGGATCATATAAAGCTCAAGAATATAATAAATAGCATGTTTTTATATTCTTTTATATTGTATTTCATATGTAATCAGGCCAGTGGGTGGTTTTTGTATATATGAGATGGTTATTTAGGCCATATCGCATTTCCTTCATTATTGTATATTTGTATTTATCAACTACTACTTTAAGTTGATTTAATATTTTTGTATAATATAAGGTATGTGATGTTTAGTTAGTTTCCATTTTCTTTATTACTTTTATAAAAGGGAAAATTATCCCCGCAATCACACCCAAGACCCTCTCTATTAGTTTGAAGCCTCTAACATATGGGGAGGTGTGCTTAAGTCCATGTGGAAACCTAACCTAGTTACTATTCCTGTTAACTCATGTGTTTTATGAAAAATAAGTATCACATGAAATACTTCTTATATTATTACTATTTGGTACAAGGTATAATGGTGTATTAGGAATATGTTGAAGCCTATAATAAATATCAAACTAGTTTGTTGACAACACTTATTCTAGTGAGAATTATAGATTACCATGGATATAGGATTTATGTTCTTAGTTTGATATGATTCAGTTTTGTTTGATTTTTTCTTCAAGGGATGCACCTATTTTCTAGATTTTATGATTTATAATGGATTTTTGGATCTTTTCCCATTGGTGTGAGGCCAATGATTGATTTTGACTCTTGTCCTATAGTGGAATGATTCACCTTCTCATGAAATATGTTTGGGATATTGGTTTAAACAAAATTTTCATGTGGATTTATGATTTATATTACTAATAATGAGCCCAATTGATGAAACAATCAATAATAGGGAAAATATTTTTTCCCATAGAGGTTCTTGGTGCCATTATACTTCGTTGGACCAGCTTTGTTACATTATTCTATGGCATGCCTTGTGAAATACACCATTATGCAACTTGGTGATGATGATGATGATTTAGCCTCTTCCACACAGGAGGTTTATCAACCCTTAGTACAATAGAATTGGTAATTAGTACCTCATTAGTAACATTAGTGTATCACTAGGGGAATGTAACACCTAATAGGGGGTCATTAGCAGAACCATATAGGATCTCAGTGCTCCTGTATTGACCCTAGTAGGCTAGACTAGTAACTGGATGCTTTTATGTTGACCCTTATAGTTCAATGTCAGTAGATTTGCCTTTTGAGTAGACCCTTAATGGGTTAATTATTTTCAGGTATGGTTAACTAAAAATTCATAACAACCAATATATTTATTTCCATATTTCTTCCTATGGAATATTACTTAACCAACCTTCATTTATGGTTATCTAGTCAAATCATATAAAGGTAATATCGATAGGTACCAGAATCCACCTTGGTAAGATAAAACTTTATGGGGGAATTATGATATATGGATACATTATGAGGGTCAGTTTATCATCATTCATACATCCATATGATGACCCTCTTAAGAGAATATTTGTATTATTTTTCTTGGATAGGATTAGTTTCTAGTAGGATGATTCTTCTAAAAGTGATTCCTTGAATGATTAAAGAAATAGAATACATCATTAATATGTAGATTAATGATATACTACACTTAAATGGAATTCCAATTACAACTTTTAGGGTGTTTTACTCTATAAATTAGAATTTAAAACCCATATAATTGATCCCTTGTAGGAATTTTTGACCCTTTTGGGTTGATTTTATCATTGTGTGTCTTTTAAATAACCTCCTTTAAAATGATTTTTCAAGAAAATTAAATAACATGTAATAGTTAAAGTTGGAATGATGATGTTTCTCATCGGTTATAATTAAATTTTAATATGGACAATATTTGGGTGCCCTTTATGTGGGTGGTATTAGGTGTGTGATATTGTCATATATCAGGCCCCAGGAGTGGTTGTTTCCATATTTTGATGTTATGGGTTTCGATATTGGAGCATGTATGATTCCCCATGGGTTGTGACCTGGGTGAGAGGTATAACCTAGGGGATACATGGTCGGACCTAGTAGCCTTGATTTGATAAATGGTAGGTAATTCTAGGTAAGATACCTAGAGACCATGAATTTGGATTAGATTCTAGTGATTGTGCATTTGGCTTGATCAAGGGTAACCTATAAGTGGGGTTATCATAAGTCAGAGGTTCCTTTGGAGTGAAGAATAGGTGCATGTATTGGAATATGTGACTGATGAAAAATAGGTTCTTGGGGTTTATGGAGTAGAAAGTTTGATTTCCTTAGTTTCTGTGGAATCACCTAGGATACATGGTTTTCGAGACTAGAATTGATGGGTTGGACTTTTTGGGAACCTGGACCTATTAACTAGTGGTTGTGTCATTAGAATCATGATCAAAGTGTAATCGGATGCACATAACTGAAATAATTTTGGGTAGAGTATAAGAATGTAGATAAGGTTTACATGATTTAGATCGAGGATGATCACCCATGGTGAAAGAATTATTTCATGAGGCTAGTGGTCATTAATGAAATTTGGAACAAGTGAGGTGCTAGATTTTGAAGAGGAGTTCCAAGGGAGCTCCTAGAATGTCAAGACTTTCATGCCACAGAGCATGGTCATCTTCACCTTGGTGACTTGTCACTCAAGAGAGTGTGATTCTTGTAATGGTTTGGTTGGTACATGATGGTACACCCACTATATATGGAGAGTTTTGTAAGTGTCATCTATATATAGTATTTTTTTATTTTTAACATCTATGAGTGTCTAGGTGTGGACCAAGGATATATTTTTTGGAATGATATTCTTGTGGATATTGAAACCCATAGTTCTGTTCAAATAAAGTAAGTTCTCTATGATGACGGATTATTTGAAAATGGATCATGTTGTGTGGAAAGTTTTACTTGAGAGTGGACCACGAAATGAAATATCAAAGAGATGTTGAATTAGAGGTTAGATAACATTAATTTTTTCCTAGTTTGAGGTAAGTGTGGATCGAGAAGAAAGAACATGATCGATGACATAATGTTATGAGGAACTTCTTTAGGGATTTAACCCCAATTATGAATTAGAATTTAAATAATTTCATGGGTATAATTCACATGGGTTGGGAAAATTTGATAAGTGATGTTTCATTCATGCATGGGAATGATCTGGTTTTTTCATATAAGTGGTTACGTTTTTTGATAGATAGAGAATCAGAAAAAGTGGTCAAAATTATGCTTTAGTGGTGTGAACCCAAGGATATTCCTAAGGTGGGGAGCGATATGTGGAGTGAAAGCATGTGACCCTCAAGTGAGAAGGGTTTTGGGAATATGGAATTTGTTATTCAATGATAATTTTGGATTTCTTATGTCAATGGTTAAATAGACTAAGTACTACATGATTCCTCGATGAATAGAATGTATAGGTTTGGATACAGTATCAGGTGGAGTCTGAACATGGGCATTAAGAGATGCATGTATTTAGATTGGGAGTTAAATTAAGTATGCATATATACTCATGGGAAACATGATTTAAGACTAGATCGCTAGTGATATAGCTATGTATTTTCACTAGGATTCAAGCATGGATTGTAGTGAGAATGCTTGGATGATTAGTAAATTATCTTGAGTCTAAAGGAATCATATCCAAGGTCTTTATCACATATTTGGAAATGAGCCTAGAATTTTTGGAAAGGATTTTTCCATAAAATATTTTACATGGTTTTATATGAGCTTGGATTTAGTGAGTTGAGAAAAACATTGATCACATCATATTAGATGTGATGGAATCATTTAGAGGATCAGATAGGTATTTTCAAGTAAATGCTAATGTGATTGGATTTAATAATTTTCAACTAAAATTCTACCAATTTTGATCCGAGTTAAGGACCAAGAGTGATTTTATCATATGTGACCAAGTAATTGGGAGTTTAGAATAATATTTGGAATGCTTTTAAGATTCTGGAGGCATGTTTTGGTAAGAGATGCTAGTATTTGAGTAACTATGAATCTTCATTGTCTATTGAAAAAATGAACCTGTGGCAGGGATAACCATAGGAAAAATTATTAACTAGATGTTAATGAGAGATAATCTAAGAGTAGATGGGGTTGGGTATGTTTTTTATCGATTTTATAATAGTGGTTATGAATGTTGTGTTGGTTTTTGTTTGTCTAATTTATGTATATTTAATGTGGTACTTTGGAAGAACATTGGATGTTTACAGACAAAACACTACCATTTGAGTGGAAATTCATGATCTAGGTAGGTTAGAATTGTTCTTTTGAATCCCATAGGGACTTCCCAGGGTTGAGAAGTGTTGTAGTGGGGAGATTGTAAGATCCTAGTACAGAAAGTACTTTTGAAATTTAAGATGAATTTTTAATTTTCAAATAGGTGTTATGGTCAATTTAAGAACCGAGATTCGGGACAAAGTTATGAGGATTGAAACACATAAATATAGGTGTTTTACACTTGAATTGAGGTTCAAGAGTCATTATAGGGGATCAAAGTGTCAACAAGACAGACACGTTATATAGTGAAGTAGATCCACCAGCCTGAAGATGGTGTTTGGAGGTGGAAACATTCACCACCTGTAGCCAACATCTAGCTGGTGGGATTCTTAGGGGGTTATGATCCCATACCACCACCATGATTATTTAGATGGGGAATACCCATCCACCCTCCCTCTCTTGCATGTGCATCTTGGGGTTGGATTCCTTATTCCACCTACTTATTACCCTTAAAATGGGTGTTCTTCTTGGGTATCTTCAGTGATGACAAAAGGTACAGGCTCTTCTCCCTTCTCTCATCTCTTATCTTCTTCCTCTAAATGACTTTGATGTTGTTCTATCATAGATCATAATTGGGTAATTCATCATATAATGGTAAAATATCCTAATATTTAAAGGTATTTCATACATCCTAGGTTAATTATATCCTAGGATGATGTCTGGGTGAAACCGCTCATCATTTTGATCAAGGTATGGTGCAACATCAATTTATTTTATGTTTTTGAGTAAAATAAATTTTAAATGACTATTGTTTTGGAATTGGGTGTCAGTGGTTTATCCTGATTTAGGGTTGTAGATGTGAGATGGACTCATGGGGTGTTTTTAGAGGTTGTTCCAATGTAGTGCAGTGACCCAATGATTTATCTGGCATTATAACAAGTTGAAATTTAATTATTTAATGAATTGTAAATGTAGTAATTAATAAATTTTTGACGTCATATTAATTATAGTGGATTTAAATATTGATATTGGATGTTCTAATTTAGGGTGAGGTTGTTCAAGTTTGGATAGGCCTTGGTACCTACTATCATTCCTTAAACATAATTTGGAAGTCTCCCAAAAGGTTAGTGGTATGTTGTACTTTACCCTAGGCAATCTCTTTCATTTGTATGTGTTTATGTTCTTGGATTATACAACTGAAGGAGAGGTACCCATCATTAAACATTTTAGAAAATTAAATAAATTAAACTATTTAATTGACTAAATTATATTTTTTAAAATAAAATATGTTCCTTAACCATAATATAGAGAAAAGTGCTAAGGGCCACATTGGACCCTTGGGAATAGGCTAAATTCTTTATTTTTTGTAGTTCTTCACCTCAACATAAAGCCTTTATTTATATTAAAATAGACCTCGATGGAAATCCCTAAGTTGGTAATGTATGAGAGAGATCCACTATACCAAAAATTATGAGACTTTACAACTTTATTTAAGAATGTGATACTTTTGAACTAGTATGGTTGGCCATGGGATTCGGTCCTAATTGGAAGACTAACCACTTAATTTCATTAAATCATTCAAGGTATTGATGTTTTATAAGGTACATAATAGGGAATTTACTCCTCTTGGAGATAAGATTCAACCTTAATCTAGTACTCAGAGGGAACGCCGAGTAGGGTGCCCTGATAACGTTAAGACATTGTTAAGGGAGCATTGGGAATATGTAGTGATGAAAAAGGGTATCCCCTTAAATTATGATTTAATGAGTACATCCACTAAGGTCAGTGTCAAAATAAGATGGTTTTTATCATTAATCTAAACATCCATCTTCAAGATAAGTATCAATTATTTTATTAGATAAATTTTCATTGAAAACATTTAGATCATCATAAATGAACTATTAGTGTTTGAGGAATGTTCTTCCCTTGTCTACTTTTATGGTTGGGTTCCAATTTCACCAAATACCTAGCCCCAGCTATCTATTATATCGAATGTTTGTTCCACTAGAATACTAAAAAACAAATCAATATGATATATATGGTTATAATTATATGTATAATATTACTTGTGTATTTGGATGTATGACATAAAGGAAATGTCAAGTTGGATACCCGAGAGATTGAGATCCACCTCATAATTATCAGATATGGTTTTTTTATTATAATTTAATATTTTAATTAAAATTGGTAAACACTTGTGATTTCTTGGATGCCCAGTGGGATTAGGATCCAATATTCAATGCTACCATCATTGAAATGTCATGTGTATCTTTGATTCCACCCTACACTATTAAAATAGAGGAGGTCATCCACTGTATCTCTGAACCCCCTCTTAGTTAGTGTATCAACCAATATTCCTATCATGCTATAATCTAGATGATGTTAGCGGTTGTTGGGTGGAAACATTTTTCCTAAGAACTGGATATTGTGAAATCCATGATATTGATTATTATCACCTCAATTGATGTATAGGATACTATCTGGGATCAAGTGGGTGCACTGTGATTTCATTTCCTCGATCTGTCTAGGAATAGGCCATAGAGTTGTTGTTTTATGGATACTAATTTTTCATCTTGGTTAAGGGGAGTATTACTTTAATAAATTTTCAAAGGTCCATCCCCTAATGAATTAATTTATATTTACAAATTATTTATTTCCTACAAACTCAAACCTAGGAATCTGACTTCAAACTAGAATAGGGAAATTTGAGAAGTCTTATGGGTTTCATTGTTTACGCCCGTCTTGAGTAGTATACTTAGGACACCTAGGATCCTACTCGATTCCTAACTTATAAGATGTATTTATAATACCAATAATTTTAGCTTATATTTATTGGATGAAACTTTGGGTGACCCCTATGGGTTGGGACTTATATCCCCCTCTGATGATGTGTCTTACTCAAAGGCATCTCTATCACTGGTTGAGGAAAGTATGTTCAAGCTAGGATATCCATCAGGCCCTAGGTAAGACATTAGTTATTTAATTTATTTATAGTAGTTTAACATTGTTATTATTATATAGTTGATTAATTCGCATACACATACAATAATTTTAATGGTTATATATGGGAAATCACACCCTGTTCTGGCCTCCATAGCACTTGGGTGCCTGAGTAGTCATTCACTTGGATACAAGCATAGGTTTTTCTAAGGCCTAGGACTGATTGAGTGGGAGGGATCAAATGTGTACATAGATCTTGTTATGAGGTACAACTCAAATAAGTCATAAAACCAATGTTTTTATATTCTTTTATATTGGTTTTGATAGGTTCCTTGGCAAGTGGGTGGTCATTCTATGTATGAAATGGTTATTCAATCCATACAACATTTCATTTGTTATTTCTTGGTGATATTTATCTACTTTGACTTTCAAATGATTTATTATTTCTATATACTTTGATGGGTGTGATGTTTATTTAGTTTCTAATATCTTCATTACTCTAATGTGAGGACATAGCCTTCCCACGATCTCACCCTAGGCCCTTAATGCTAGTCAGTGGTGTCTAGAGTGAAATATGTGTAAGAGGCCATGCGGAAACCTCAAAAGATAACAATTCCTAGTAACCCAGGTGGTTTGTGAGATTTTAAGATACTTTAATTATAGTGTTTCATATGGTAAAACACATTGAAGTTATGAGTGTCATTTATAGGATATTTTGTATATGAATTATACATTATAGATATGAAAAAACAAAAAGTCATAATGTGAATAGAATTTTCTACAACATAAATATTTGAGTGGTAAAAAAGTTCCTAAGGGAAAATCATACAAGCAAGATATTTAAACAAGTCGTGTGATATTTTCTTTGGCTTGTACAATATTTGAGTTTTTCCCATATTTTAATGGGTGATCCCATGATTTATATTACAAAAATAAAACTATTTGTAACTTTTCATGATACTTTTGAGCACATAATATATTTTTAAATCCTATATAACATTTGTTCTTCATTTGATGTTTTAATTAGTGAAGTTTTGAGAAAATCCTACAGAGATTTATTTGTGAAAAATCAAGTTTCTAAAATTATAAAATTATAAAAAATAAATTAATATGATTCTTGGACTGATCATCAAATAAAAAGACATCAAAAATTTAAGGTGATATAAGATATGAGTGATTTAAGATATTATATTCATGCCTAATTTGAATATGATCTATTATTGGAATAATGTATACAACACCAAATGTTTTTAAATTAATTTATTATATTTTCAAGAATAATGAAAATGTATTTATATCAAATCTTAAAATATTATTCAAGTATTATATAATTTTGGAATCACACTATTTTAGAATAATAAATAAATTATAATCTAGGTTTTGAGATTTTTTTCACCACAGAAAGAAGTTTTTATGCCATAATATATTGTTGTGTTGTAAGAAGAGTTCCACACCATAAGTTGATTTGTTATATGAATTTCATACAATTTAGGAAATTAAAATATGTATTTCAGTAGTGGATATACTTTTTTTTATTTAGGAAGATAAATATTATCTAATAAAATAATAAAATAATTTCATTATCTAGATATCTTTTAAGAAATGATGTGTTTTTAATGATGGTATTTCAAGAATATCCCTTGAGTTAAAATAGGTGGACATAAGTCTATGGGAAGTAAAATATTCATAAATATTATGTAGATTTTGGGTTCGTAACTAATTTTCCCCTCGATAAACCACTAGTGGGTAATGGAAATGAAATAATAAATTTAATTTTTTCTCCCATTCATGAAAGATAAAGATCATTTTAAAGAGAAAAGTAATAAAAAATATGGAAACAATTATTGTTGCGATTAGTGCGTTGCATCAAAGAAAAATAGATATCATAAATATAAACTATGAGAAGTTGATGAAAATTTTTCTGAATAAAAATAGTCATTCAAGCCTGTGTAATCAGTTAGGTTTCAAATAATAAGTGTAACACCCTAATATTTTATGATATATTTCTTTTTAAACAAATTTAATCTCTTTAATTGCTTACGATACACACAACCTCGAGTATAAATGGGCCTTAATACAGTATATCATTATAAAACATCCATTAAATTAGTGGTAAAAATAGTAGTATAACTATTTTAAAAAAAATTATAAATGTTTTAGAAAAATCAAATATATGTTTTATTAATGTCCTTATATGCTTCAAAATAAACATTTTCCCTTAAAATCATTTTTATTAATTTTTATGTGAAAATAATATAACTATTTTTTCACTTTTATAAAATTTATTTAAAAATTTTAAATTAATTTTTGAAATAAACATGTCAAAACTATCTTAGAGTGAATTTATAGAAAATTTATGAAAGGATTAATTTTTTGATGAATACTGAAACATGTTTCTTTTTATTAAAAATTGTATTCTCATATAATGAATTTACAATGTTATATTTTTTTAAAATGGTTTTAAAAGTAATATTAGTTAAATTTTATTATTACTATAATTCCAATTAATTTCATTGGAATCAATTTTATATTTAATTTTTATATAAAAACATTTTAAACTTATGAAAACTTATTCTTTGGAAAACTGTTTTTCGTCACATTTGTGGATTTAATTTTAAATGAAATTATACCACAATGGTGAATTTAATTTAATAAAATGGATTAAATATTATTAATTATCATAATTCATATTATTTAATATGTTAAAATAAATTTTTTTTCATAATTAATAGTAAAAATAATATAAATCATTTTCCACGGTTAAAGTAAAAAAATAAGATTAATGGGGGTCATTTTTTAAAGATAAGGGTTTAAATAATGTAAAGTTTTCATAAACCCCCATTTGTTGGTTGTATTTAAAACATAACCTTATCACCTTCAAATATTTTAAATTTTTTATCCACTTTTCTAATAAATTAACTTGACATAATTTCAAAACATTGAAAAAAGGAAACTATGCAACTCACCTTAATTATAAAAGGGTGCATCGTCCCCTCACATTTTAATGCTTCATAAGCCATTTATATCAACCAAACCCAACAAAAATATATGAAATACATAATTATACATATTTTAGAGTTGATTAAATTCATAAAATACCAACCCTATGTTCCTTAATAAGAGATCCAAATGAGGTTTTTCTTAGCGAAGGTAACTATCTTCACCAATCTCTTTATTTTTACATCTTATTTTACCACCTTTAATTATTTATTAATAATTAAAATATTACATAACCAATATATACCATATAATTATATGTTATTAAATTTATTTCATAACCACTATCTATCTCCTCTTCCATCGAATGGGAAATTAAACCATTTATCATGTGTATGGAAGACTACTGCCTCAAGAAGGTTTATAATTCATTTTTCATCACCGCCTCTCAAAACTAGATATAATATTGTATTTAAAGTATACATATTATATTTATGACATAATTATAGTACTATAATTATATAATCACATCTAACTTCTTACCTTTCAATCTATTGTAAAATGATAATGTCGCTCGTGCGTACGTGTGGACTACCACCTCCATGAAGTGAAGTGAATCGTTTTTCATTTTATTTTCACATGGAGGGTAATAATGATCCATTTAATGAATATATATTATATATATGACATAATAATAATTATATAAAGGTTAATCACTGTTTAAATTTCATTTTTTCATCTTTGTAAATATAAAAACAGTGTTTTTGCGTACGTACGGCCTACCGCCTCGAGGAATGGTTTAATTTTTTATTCTATATCTAAATATTATAGATTGTTATAAATATATCTATATATATAATAAATATATATTATATTTATATCATGAATAAAATTTTGTATGTCATAAAACCATGATCTAAGTACAATTACTAAAACTACTGAACCAAAACATATAATAAAAGACGTAGCAGTTATTACCCAGAATAGTGATTTTTACAAAGAATTATTAATAAGTGTGTGATAAATGATTATAAATAGATCATATATTTAATGATATATATTACTATAATTATTTGATATATGTATAATAAAGAAATATTTATTATACATTAGGTTCATACCCATATGAAGGAATTCAAACTTGAGGTAAGGGTTTATTTCACAATCTCACTGTTATTCGGGTTAATTTATGTTTCAGTTTCCACTATGAGTATTATTTAATCTTTATATCTTAAACAAAATTTAATTTATTAAAATATGTTATGTATGTAAATTATAATTGATCCTTTCATTTTCCTCTCTTTAAGTACTCAAGATACTGAAGTAAATGTTTTGCTGAAAACTGACCTTGTATTTTCTTCTCAGTTCGGAATATTTCTCTTATATATCCATATTTAGCTTAAAAAATATAAAATAATGTTTTAAAATTTATAAAATGTTTTCTAAAGATATTTTTACCCATATTTTACATTTTTTTAAAAAAACTTTTAAATTAATCTTGTTTTCATTTTCAGAACTAGGTAATTTGTAACCATTTACCAAAGTGTGAAAGGGATTTTTTTTAACTTATACGGCATGAATAGAATTTTCTACCATCATGACCAATAATTTCATGTATTCTTAATTTATAACATTACAAGGTTACATTAAAGTAAAATTTTTTCCTAAATATTTTGGAAATATTTTAGACTTTAAATAAGTGATTTTAAAGTGAAAAGGGTATTTTTCTCATGAAATTTTGGGGTGATCTTTTTTAAATATTTTCATATATATAAACATACTTTATTTAATATTATGTTGAGGATATACTATAATGATACCATCAACCATATTTATCTATTTCTTCTTTAATCAATTTGTCTGGGGAAAGTATGGATATTCTATATTCTTGTTCTTTCAATACATAAAGTTAATTATTTGTATGGAATGTTAATTGATTTATATTATTTATTATTATGAATAATATGTTAAACATATTATGTGGTGGGCGGGTCTAGAAATTAAATATCCCCTCAGTGGAATGTCAGGACTTAGGAAAAAAATTATATTTGGTATTTGGTGAAGGTCTTACTGAGTCATATAATGTGTCTGGGAATGAGGCCTTGAAGATAAGTTTTAGATGCTCGGAATTATTCATTCCATAATTATGAAATAATTTATTGATATCCATTTGAATATTTCATTAGTTATGATATCCATTGATAATTTTCAAGCTCATATGATTATTTGTATGGAATTATTTTATTATCATTTATTTCCATCATATTATTCATACCTTATTGGCTTCCACCATAGGATTATACTTTATGGGAATCTGAGCTCACCCCTTTCTTATGTTTTATATTCCTTAGATTCTAGTAAGTGTATTATATTAGAAATTTTAGGATATGCTTAAGGGGTTAATTGTAATATCTATACCTCTTTTGTAGATGAATTATCCATGATATCAGGTAATAGTTTTTTTACTTGTTTAAGAAAACTTTGGTTGGGTTTTACCTTGGGGTGTTTTTGGGTGAAGATTGAGAAAAATTGAATGAAAGAGGGTTATGAATGGTTTTTGAAGGGTCAGAGAAAACTATACAACCCAGCCGAGTAAACCATGCAACCCTAGACAATGGAAATTTTCATAGTTGGTTCATTGTTTTTCAAATTATGTAACTTATTTGGAGTAATCATGAAATCTATAAAAAAATATGTGCATGTTTTAGGCTCACGGTTAAGAAAAATTGTGCGCCGCCACCCAGAAAATTATGCTAAATATTTAATTCCAGATAAAAATAGTTTTTTAATCACCCTAACCCCCAAAACTCACACTATTCGACTCAAAATCAGACCCACTCTATTTCTATCAATTTCAGATCCTCCCATGAGAGTTTAAAACCTTATTGACCGCATTTATTCATGATTAAATGCTCAGATAGACGATCTACACCCCTCTAAATAAGGGAATCCCACCCTTCTTGGATTATTGTTCTTCCTTCCTTACTTTTCTTATTCTTTTGGGGGTTGTTCTTCCTATTTTGGGATAGATTTAGATCTAGTATTGGGGATATATATTGTGGATTATATATCTAGATATATAATAGATAGATCTTGATTTATTAGATCTTGATTTATTAGATCTTGATTTAGATTTTAGATTTGGATCTTGTTTAATGTTGTTGTGCCACTCAATTTTAGGGGATTTACATTGGGTGATCTTTATTAATGAATCAAGGTAGGTGGTCTAATATTCAAATCCCATAGTCTTTATTTTCATTATGTGTGTGAAAATTATATAATTTCTATTGTTTTTTAACAATTTAAACTCTTAAATGAATTAATTATTTTAAGGAATTAATTAATAAAGGAATTGTGACATTGTGGGATTTAGGGATAATTAATTGTGGAATTAATTATAGGATATTCCGATTGATATTTAGATAATTAATTGTGGAATTAATTTTGAGATATTTGGATTGTAAAATGATTAATTAATTTTTTAATTAATTTATTGACCTTTTTTGGTTAATTGATTGTGTAATTAATTAACGGATGTGATGTGATTAGTTAATTAGAGAATTAATTAATGATATACATTTGATTGATTTATTTCTGAATTAATTAAAGGAAATTGAAGTGATTAATTAATTTCTGAATTAATTAATAAACTTGTAATAAGAAATTTATGAATTAATTAATGGAATATTTTGACGGTTAATTATGATAAGAGGATTAATGTTCATTAATCATGATTGATGTGATATAGTGATATATGTGATGTGTGTGGTATATCATCTGCTGGTTCCAAAACCCACATGTGCGGGACATGGTATACAAATCATGAAGCCCATAGTGATAAATTTTTTGATAAATATGTATGGTACATGTTCTGCTACTTCCAAATCCCACGTGTGTGGGACATGGTATGCTGCTTCTGAATCCTGTAGTGATAAATATGTATGGGACATGGTCTGCTACTTCCAAACCCACGGGGTCCAAGTCTTTTCAACCTAGACCCAAATTGTTGGCATTGGACTATTGTTATAATTATATGTATTATAAATTTAAATGAAATGGATAATGAAATCCCATCTATTTAATGAATTGTAAATTGAAAATGTGAAATGTTTTGATTCCAAAATGGGATGAAATAGTTATTGAGGTGCGGGTGTCCTCGAAAACCCAAAGGTTTATGTGGTTAAATAAATTATAATTGATAATTTGATAATTATTTTCCTATGAATTATAATTATTTATTTATACAACGTCATACACTATTATTGAAATGACATTTTTTTATAAACATTTGGTGGTGGCCTACTGAGTTCTGCTCACACCCTAAGTGGGCTGCCTAATCGGTACCCGAATAGACTTTATGTTTTTTGGACATGGAAAATAAAAAAGGTCCCATTTTAGATGGATGATCTGGGATGAAGAATATATGATGGAACAGGATGTGGTTTGAGGACCTCTTGGGAGTTATTAGTGTCTTTATTTGGTGTTTTCATTTTAACACTTGGCACATACTTTATCATGGTATATCTACCATTTTTCTTCATAATGAATTTTTAGATTTTTTTCATATTGTGATATTGGTATTATTATATTAATGGTTATATGTAATTCAATTTTTTTTCTTATTTTTTCACTGGTGTATTACACTTATAAAATAGGTTATAATCTCCCCATGATAGATATATTAGACCATTGATACTAGTTTCCAAACTCTGGTGTACGGGGAGGCACGCATGAGTTCATGTGGCAGTCATACTTGGGGAATTGGTGAGTGGAACCCGAGTTCGGATGTTACAAAGATTATAATTGAAATCCCACCTCAAATGAGTACTAGCACAAACCACCCAATTATAAGGTCGTGTCGACACCTCTCCCATCATGAGGCCATTTCCTAGGGGATACCAAAGAGCCAGAGCCCAACGAAATAAAAATTGTACGATCTAGTCCCAGAGTGGACAATATAATGATTGTGGGTAGGACCAAGCCGTTACAAATGGTATCAGAGCTAATGTCTATTCAATGTTCCAATGAGGATGATAGTACCTTCTAGGGGGAGGATTATGGTAATACCACATCAAAGGATAAGTATCGTGATGCACCACTTTATAAGTTGTCATGGATACCTCTCCCATCATGAGTCCTCTCACTGGTGGATACTTGAGGGACAAAGCCTAGGAAAAGCAAAACCATGTGGGTTAGGCCCAAAGTTGACAATATCATGATCTTGGGATAGACTGGGATGTTACATTATTGATTTTTTTAAAGAAAATATAATGTTGTATTTTATGTTGTTAAATGTAAAGCGAGGTTCAGGTATGTATCTAGTTTTTTCAAGATAATTGAACAATTAAATAATTTGGGACAAGATCAAATGTATATATTATAAATTATTAAAGTAGCCACTGACTCTGGTCTACTAGGGTTAGGGTCTTTACAGTTGGTATTAGAATAGTTTTATTAGAACCCATCGGAACAAGATTTAGGAAAACATAGATTCGGGAATATATCCCGATGAATGAATTTGAGGATACGTTTAAGTATAGGATAACATAATAAAGTTTTGGTAAGGTAGATATTATGCAATTTTACAAGAAATACATACCTATTGGGATAATACAATTGGAGAAGGTTTTGACACAGATGCATCTAGGGGTAATAACTCTAAAAAGATTTGGTTTGAGTATATCTCAACCATCATTCTAGTGAACAATGAGTGTACCCTTACTACACACCTAGTTTGACACATTTAGAGGATATTCTTGGGTTAATTTACGTTTTCTTTACAAAAATTTTTTAATTATTTGAAAATATTTTTATGATTTGAGAATATTCCCAAAGAAACCAAGTATGTTATTTATAAAGATTAATAATGCATAAATTTTTCATTTTATGTTAATTGCTTCACTAGTTTATAAATTATAAAATTTAATTCATAATGTTATGATCTAATATAGTGTATTGAATTGTTTATAAATAGAGCCTAGAGGAATTAATAGACATATTATCATTGCACATAATTCATATAGGTATTTCCTTCCAAGAAAAGATAATAAAGCTCAAGAATGCGCTATAGTTGGACATGAATAAATTATAACCATATTGGGGTATCTCACTCAAGTTGTGAAAAATAAACTTGACCATAATGGAGTAATATAATTATACACAATGAATTATAACACTTTTATACCACTCTATTCATCATCAACTTCCATCATTCACTGGGACTATAAATCCATTTGTAACAAGGCAATGAATAAGTTCTTCAAAGAAGATATTTCTCAATTTGGGAAGTAATGAAAGAGAGAAGGTTTCTATGTTAGTTTATAATATATAAGGGTACGTGGATCAATGGTGGTTATTAATTAAAAATAATAAGTATTAGTTGAAATATATTGACCATGAAATAGAAATAATTTAAGGAACTTTTCTAGGAAAAATATTTTCCTCACGAATATCGACCAGATATGGAGGGAAAATTCTTGAGTATAAGACAAAAGGAAGAGGAAAATATTTATAAGTATGAAAATAACTTTACAAGGTTATAAAGGAATGATTTGGAATATTTATGTAATTAAAATATAAATATTAGTCATTTATTCAATGGTCTTAAGTCAATCCTTTGAAGGGTTCTAGTTTCTCAAACATTCTCATCATATGAGTATACAGTATCATGTTCTATCAATACTGATTAAGAATTCTCCAAGTATTATGGATTTAAAGTAAGGAACGATAAGAAGAAGATGAGAAAGAAAAAATAAGGATAAATAGAAGAATAAAAAGGGTAATTTTACAATATGTGATACTTATGGAATGAAATATATTGGTGAATACTTAAAAGGTAATAGAGTTTGCTTCATGTGTGGAGAAAAAGGATATAATTCTCATGAATATAAGGGTAATGGGTAAGCGTTCAAAATATAGTGCTTTAACTATAAATATATGGGCATTATTCCAACCAATTCTAAAAACATAAATAGAACTTACCACAAATTAATCCAAGGGGATAAGGCCAAGTGTATGTTATTACTAAAGCTGATGTGGAAGTTCCCAGTGACATGGTGAAAGGTAAACCTATTAATGGTTGTACAACTGCATCCCAATTATATAATTCATCTATGATAGAAGTTTGTGGTATGTTTCTTCCTTTGAATCATGTTATTCTTCCTCTTGTTAAATTCAACATAATTTTTGGGTATGGATTGTATCTCTTTTTATAGATTTCATATCAATTTCTTAGGAAAGGGAGTTACATTTCATATTCCAAATCACCATTCAATCTTATATAAGTGTGAGGATGAACATGAACACCTAATATAAATTACTTCTATAATATGTTTTTTTACCTGTGCATTTGGGAAGTTTATCTAAAATGGATGGGGGAAAACTAAATATCAAAAATTTTCTTATTGTTCTAAAATGTTCGGATGTGTTTTCTGAGGATGTCACTTGTATTCCCTCAAATCATGGACTTTATTTTTCAATAGAGCTCATACTTGGTGATATTATTATTTCAAAGACTACATATAAAACGGACACAATTTAGTTTTAGGAATTAAAGAAGAAAATATAGAAGAATCTAGATAATGGATTCATTCAATCTAGTTCTCTTCCAAGGAGAGTAATTGTTCTTTTTTAAGAGTAAAGATTGGTCAGTATTTATTTTCATTGATTATATGGAACTTAACAAAATAAATATTAAAAACGAGTATCATATACCTTCTACTGATGATTTTTTTGATCAACTATGAGGAGATATATATTTTTATAATATTGATCTTTAATCTTGGTATCCTCAACTAAGGATCAAAAAGGAGGACATGCTCATGTCATCCTTGAATACAAGGTATGGTCATTATGAATTTTTAGTAATTCCATTTGCACTTACCAATGCTCATTTTATCTTCATGGATTTCATGACAATATTATTTAGATATTACCTTGATCAATTTTGGGTAGTCTTTATAAATGATATTTTTATATATAAAAATATAAAGGAAGATAATGAAGAAAAATTGAGAATTGTGATAAATATAGTGAGAAAGAATAATTTGTATACTAAATTTACCAAGTGTGAATTTTAGCTTTATAAAGCTTCTTTATTGGTTTATATAATCTCAAGTGAGGGTATATCAGTGGATCCTTCAAAGAAAAAAGTTATTGGTTAATGTCATAGAATAATTATAGTAACAAAAATACATAGTTTTCAGGGGTTAGCTAGACAGTACCAGTGATTTATGTGAGATTTATTATGAATATCTAATATACTCACCAAGTTTAATCAGAAGGGGGTTATGTTATTATGAATAGATTAATGTCAAGAGAGTTTCAAAAAACTAAAGAGAAATCTAGTCACTATGCATGTACGTACACTCACCTTTAGTGAAGAAGGGTTTTTAATATATAATGATGAATTTGATATGGTATTGGGATTAATCCTCATGAATAACGATGTGGTTATAGCTTTAGCTTCATGAAACTGAAGATTCATGATAAAATTTACCAAAATCGCGATTTAGAGTTAGCTGTGGTAATTTTTTCATTGAATATATAGAGGTGTTATCTGTAGGATTAAAGTTTTCAAAAATATAAAGATCATAAAATATTGAATTATATATTTACTAAAAAAATCTTTTAATATGTTCCAATGAATATGGTTGAAGTTTATCAAATATTATGAGTACTCAATACATATTCACCCTGGGAAAGAAAACAATGTGGCTGATACTTTTAGTTGAAAGGGTCATGTTATATTATCCATGATGGGTATCAAAAAATATCCAATATTTATATATTTTAAAAGGATGGATGTATAAATATTGAAGTAAGGGGAGAAATATTATCTTTTTCAAATGAGTGTTCAACCATCTATCCATGTGAGGATTATGGTGATGTAGAAGGAAGATGTGAATCTGTAAAGGAAGGTGAGAAATTTTCATGAGTTTGAAATTAATTTTGATATAATGATAAGGTTTAGGAACTATGTATATATTTCATCCATAACAAATTTAAATAAGGATCTATTAGATTGGGCTCATATTTAAACATTCTCTTTTCATCCAGGAAATATGAAGATGTATAGAGATTTGAAAGAGTATTTCTAGTGGGACAACATCAAAAGAGATATTTATGAGTATATATCATAGTTCCTGGTATGTAAATAAGTTTATACTAGTAAAATAAAATCTAAGGGGATGTTACAACCATTACCCATACCAGATTGAAAATGGGGGAAACTCCATGGATTTTGTCGTAGGACTCCCAAAAAATTCTAAAGAATACAATGTTATTTTGGTCATATTTGATCACCTTAAAAAGTAATCACACTTAATTTCTATAAAATAATATTTCTCTTTTGATCTAGTTACTAAGATATACATTATGTAAGTGGTAATGTTTCATGGAGTACTACGTACTATTTTATCTAATCGGGATCTATGGTTTACCTCAATGTTTTAGAGAAGTATTCAGTAGGATTTGGATATATAGTTGATTTTCAATATTTTGTATCATCCTTAGATATATTGATAGGTTGATAGATTATTTTAAACCCTAGAGGATATATTAAGATCATTTTTTTGGATTTAAAAGGTACTTTGAATCAATACCTTCCTCTAGTCTAGTTTTCTTACAAAAATAGCTTTATCTTGAGAATTCTAAAGGAACCTTATGAATACATCTATGTAAATAGGTGTAGAACTAAGAAAATTATGGGGTGAAGTTGAAAAAGTAAATATATTGTGACCAGAGATAGAATGGGAAATGGTGTTGAAATTCAGAACAATTCAACAACGCATCATGGAAGCTCCTACTCGATAGAAAAAACATCTTGATAATCATCACCAAGATCGATAGTTCGAAGCTAATGAGAAGGTGTTTCTATAAATTTTTATATAGAATGAGGTTTTTATATTCAAGAATAAATTAAATTCAATCACCAAGTTTATTAGGCCCTTTCATATTCTTTATTGAGTAATAATGGTAGCTTATCGCAAAGAAATTCCACCGAACCACTCTCAAGTTCTTGATGTGTTTCAAATATCTATCCTATGGAAGTACATACTTGATCGATAAAAATTAATAAACTCATATATTGTACTATTGGATCATTATCTTTCCTGTGAAGAAAAAAAACTTGGATCATAGAGGCAAATTGCTACAGAATAAGACTACTCACCCGGTTAAAGTTATTTAGAGGGATAAATTTTTTGAAGAATCTACTAGGGAACCAGAGGATATAATAAAAAGGATATATCCAAAAAAAAATTATCATAATGATATAATTTTGAGGAAAAAATCATTTTATGGTGGGTATAATGTTATACCCTGATATTTTAGGTTATATTTCTTTATAAACAAATTTAATATCTTTGATGGCTAGTGGTACACACAACCATAGGTCTAAATGAACTATAATATAGTATACCATTATAACATAGAAATTAAATTGGTATTATGGATAATAAAACCATATTTTAAAAAAAATATACAGGTTTTATATAAATAAAATATATTTTTATTAAAGTCTTTATTTGTTTCAATAAGATACTTTTTCCATAAAATGGTTTTTATTAATTTCATAGAAAAATAATATAATTACTTTTTTCTGATTTTATAAAATTTATTTAAAAACTGAAATTAAATTTAGAAATAAACATTTCAATATTATCTTGGAGATAATTTTTCATAATTTTTTGAAAATATTAATTTTTGGATGAATAGTGAAAAAAACTGTTTTTATTAAAAATTATATAACTGTTTAAATCAATTGCAAGTTACATATTTTATAAAAAGTTTTAAAAGTAAAATCAGTAAAAATATGTTATTATTAATCCAATAAAGTCATTTAAATTAATTTTATGTTGAATTTTGATATAAAACATTTATACCGAAGAAAATAATTTTTTTGGAAAACGTTTTTCATCACATTTACGGGTTTAATTTTAAATTAAAATATACCACCTATAAAAAATAAATTTTATAAAAATTGATATCTTATTTTTAATCAGAAAAATAAATATTATTTATTATGTTCAAATTAGTTTTTACTCATAATAAATAGTAAATATAGTAAAAACGTGTTCCCACGGTTAAAGTAAAAATAGGTTTGTTGAGGGGTTAATCTATAATTATAATGGTAAAAATGACAAAGAAACCTGATCAAAAGCCATTTTTAAATTTTATTTATTACTTAAACTTATACATTTATAATATTATATATTTTGGATCCACTTTTCCAAGAAATCTACCTGACATTATTTTAAAACTTTAAAAAACTACAATTGTGCCACTCACATTGAAAATAAAAGGGCACATCCTATCCTCACATTTTCAAACCTATTAAGCTATTTTTATCAAAAAATCACTACTAAAATCCCTCAAAAACATCCTTATACACATTATAAAGATTCTAATCCTCCCAAAAGTCTAACAACTGGGTCCTTAATATGATACCCAAAGGAGGTTTTTCTAAGATAATGTAATTGTCTTCACCAAGTAATTTATTTTTAATTATTATTTTACCACTATAAATTATGACTTAATAATTACAACATAATTACCCAAGTATTTATAATATTCTTATAATTTATTATATTTATGGAATAACCTATATCTATTTCCACTTACATCGAATGGGGAAACAATTGATTGTTTGTACAGTGGACTACCGCCTCGTAAAACAATTTAATTATTTTTCCATTATAACCTATCATGGCTGGATATAATGAGAGATTTAATGTATATATATGATATTTAATTAATAATTATACTTATTTAATTATAATTTTACAAATACCTTCTTTTATTCCAATACGTTGTAAAATGATAAGGTTGCTTGTGCATACATGTGAACTACCACCTCCTTGAAAAGATATGATTCTTTTTCAGTTTATTTAGAAATGGATAGTAATAAGGACAGTTTTAATGAATATATATGATATATATGATATAATAATTATATTTTAAAGGTTAATTAATATTTATCTTTCTTTTGTTCCATATATTGAAAAATGAAAATGATGTTAATTCGTATGTATGACCTCCGTCTCCATGAATGGTGTAATCCATTTTTAGTAATATAGCACTTATAGATGACTATATATATGTATATAATGAATATATATTGTATTTCTATAATTATAAATATTAAATATTTAATTTAACCATTATCAAATCATAAGGACCTAAACTACTAAACCAAAACATACATGAAAAAAATGAAGCAGTTATTATTAGGAATAGTGATTTTAATATAGAATTGTTAATAAATGGGTGATAAAATAATACAATTAAATATTATATAGAAGGAAATATATGAGTTTTATTCTGTAATATATTTACTAAACAGAAGGCCCGGATACATAAGAAGGAATTCAAACCTGAGGTAAGAGTTTATTTCACAATCTCATCATTATTAAGGATTGCTTATTTTTAAGTCTCCACTAGGATTATTATTTTATATTTCTATATTAAAAAAAATTATTTTATTATACTATATGAATTTCTATAAATTAAAAGTTTTCCTTTCATTTTCCTCTCTTAATATAATCCAGATACCGAAATAATGTTTTTAAGGGAAACTGACATTGTATTTTCTACTCGGTCGAGAATATTTCTCTTCCATGTCTATATTTTAATAAAAATGAATAAAATAATGTTTTTAACATTCTATAATGATTTATTAAAGACATTGTTTCACAGTTTTGACTATTAATAAAATGGTTTAAAAAATAATCTTTTCATTTTCTAAACAAGATACTTCTTAACCTTTTTACAAAACTCTAAAAGGAATATTATTTTGAACATATATGGCATGAATGAAATTTTTGGCCATCAGCTAAACACATTTATTTAATAATTCCTTTAAAATTTTAAATTTTTACTTTCAAGGAAAATTTTAAATTTGTCCTTTGAGATAAATTTTCTTCCTTAATATTTGGGAAATATTTTAGTCATTAAATAACCGATTTCAAAGTGAAAAAGGTATTTCCCTAAAAAATGGTTTCAGTGATATTTTTAAAGTGTTTTCATCTTATTCAACATCCTTTATTAAAACCTATACATAGGATATACTCTAATGGTTCCATATACCATATTTATCTGGATGTTTTATGATTAGTTTTATTAGGTTAATTAATGATATTTGGTAGACTAGTTCTTCTGATATGTACAGTTATTGAATTTTAAGAAATGTTGATTAAATTATATTATTTATTCATATGATGAATTCATTGGACTTATTAACTAGTGCATGGGGCCTAGAATTACATAGACCCTCTATGTATCTTTAGTCCTCATGAGATAAATTATATTGGGTATTTTTCCTAGGCCTTACCATTTATGTAATATGACTTAGCATGAGGAATTGGTGATAAGATTCATATGTAAGAAATTATTCATTACATAATTATGAAATTAGTTTTTTATTTTCGTGAGATTATTTTATTAGTTATGATATCTATGTATAAGTTTTACGTTTATGTGAATATTTATATGAACTATTTTATTATCATTTATTTTTTCCATATTATTCATGTTTTATTAGCTTCTAATGTATTCTTACCCATACTAAGAATCTAATATCACACCTTTATAATGGTGTTCTCAGAGAAAATATTATATTGTATTTTATGGTTTCTAATATAATGTGAGATTAAAGTATGTATATATTTTTCTAAGACTGCAAAACTATTTTATCCTTTGGGATATCATCAATTGTATCTAATAACATTTTAATAAAGTAACAAATGACACTGTGAAACTAGGCTAAAGTTATATACAAGAACGAATAAAAAAATATATCAATAAATCCAAGAGAACCTGAAATCATGATTTATGTTCCAAGAAGTGGGTGGAGAGGTGAAGCATCTTATTAAAAAAGGATGACACACTTGATTTTTTTTAATATTTAGTAGTTGTCATGTTCTTGAAGATTGATATTCTATGAAACAAATTTTGTAATGAACTTTAATATGTGGGTTGAAATAGAGGCTAAGTTACATTCATGTACTCTTGAAGACATCATGATAGTCTAAGTCACTCTATATTAAGTATTCAGATGATATATTATTATTTTAGTGTCACCCAATGTATAGTGAAGATCTATTTTAAGGGGAGCATATTGTTGAAGAACTCATGGGATTTGATTCTAAATAACCTAAGGGAGTAGACCAGTTCACTTGTATAATATATTAAACCAAACATGAGTAATATTGTTTGAAAATGGTTATAGTTTTCCAACCATTGTAATTGATGATTTGATTATAGTGTATAATCCCTAACTCAACATAAGTTTTCATGGAAAGTATTATACTTCCCACATCAAGGATTAACATTGTAAAAATATTATGCGGCGGTATCATGCTTATATTTATACATTATATGCGGTTGTAGAATATTGGGTCAATTTTAAACAATACATTTATAACCTAATAATCAACATTGGTTCAAATATCAATGTGGTTAATTTTAAAAGAATATTTGGCATTTGTTAACAAAAAATCACACTAGATTCAACCCCTCCCCCATTAGGTGTCTCTATACTGTCCCATGGGCACTTAATTTTTTGTTAATTCTACCCTAAAAATTCCAAAATTTTATCTTGAATTATTATTCTATGGAACCTAGACGTTTTATTAATTGATATATTCCTTATGACACCATTATAAGGTGCATTCGTTTCCCATGGGTTTTCTTTATATTAATGATTGATAAATTTTTCATTTCTATATATCATGCAATATTATGATCATTTTTTCGGTGATGGGTGGGATTAAAATTATATATCCCTGTAATAAATTGAGTAAATTTATATATATAAAGAGATTATATATGTTATGCATTAATTTTATTTTATATTTGTTTACATTCTATACTGTATGATTCATACAAATATGTTATGTGTGAGCATGATAATAGATGTTTTCAAATTCAGTGTGTGGCCCTTTTCAACAATATTATGATGTTTCATTATTATGGGTGTTCCACATTCCTTGTGTCCTTCAAATTATTTATATATTTTTATGAATACAATATCATGCTTATGATATGATGATAATGATTATTCTCACCCATGTTCTTGCATTTATTCATGTCTTGGCTTATTTCCTATTATCTCTCCCCTTGTCGAGATTTTAGATCTCCCAATCTTTGATAAATTTCCTTCGGTGATCAATAATAATAAAAGGAATATGGAAGTATTAATAATACAATGCATAATGATTTAAATAATACTTAAATTTTCATATTTTTTCATTTTTTATAGAGAAAATTTTCCTAATATGCTAAACATTTTCATCAATCCATCCATCCAAGACACTAAACATTTGAATTATAGAATGTACTTTTATTAGTTTTTTATATTAAAAATTATTTCATAATAATGTATGAATGATGTGCATTGTTATAATTTCTATAATATAAAGTCTTACCCATTTTTGTTGACCTATGTTTGGTTATATCATTTTCTATTTTACAAAATGGTTTTAAATGGGAGAAACTTGGCCAAAAACCTATGTGATGGGAAATTTAATTATTTATGAATGTCTTCAAAATTCAATGGTTTTTGGAGTTCAAAAAAAAATGTATATAATTACCCAATTATACTATGTTTTGACCAATAACCTGAACCTTGTATAATGAAATCCTTCACCCAAGTGAGACCAATTAGCCATCAAATCCTTTGTACAATAATGAACACATAAATTTAAAGGATCTTCTAATATTATAATTACAAAACAAAATATAAACTCCCTGCAAAAGATAATTTACATTGTTCACTATTATAATCAAATTAATGTTGCAATGGTCTTCTTCTATTTAGAAGGAGAAGTTGTTTAATGGTATACATTGATCAAAAATACAAAGATAAACGATGAAATTGAAGAAATGGAGTGGGAAGAATTTAAGAAAATATTTTTTAAAAAGTATTTTATTCAAATTATTTATGTCATGATGGAGGAAGTGTTTATATAGATCAAGTGAAAGGAAAGTGAATCTATTGTAATTTACCAGAAAATTTACACAAGGATTGAAAGGTACGCCTCTTATTTTTTATCTATGGTGATGTAGAAATAGAAATATTATTTATTGATTTAAAACCACATCCCTAGAAGGCTCTTTAAATTTGAGACTTCATGAGTTATGTAAAGTGTTTTGGTGTTCCCTAAAGGTAGATATTGAGTTTGGATAATGGTCTCATGGACATGGAGATAAGAAACGAATGATGGAGGTTCAATATATAGGGTCAAATGATAAAGGAGGAAAAAATATTTAACCGCCCTTATCTAAAATATGTGGAAATAAGCACCATGGTAATTTTTTCAAAGGAATAAGGAAATGGTACAATTATGAAATAAAATGGAATTAATCTCAGGAATTTTAAACAGACCTAAAGAAGCAAACCAATATGATATAGAAGGAACAACCCAATGCACCACCCACAGTACAATGCTTCAAATTCATAGAAGATAGATACAATTAAATCCATTAAACCAAAGAAAAAGGTCTCTAGTGTAAATCAAATTCAGCATACACCTAATCCAAGGGAAAAAGGGTGTTCTTTTTCCATCACCCCCACCAAGGTGGAGACAAAAATAAATTACTAGAAGTTAAACTTAATATTCACTCAAGAATAGTGTAAGTTTTAAATGAGTTGGGGCATGTTTATTATCTTATATATTTTATGTTTTCAAGAACTATTTAATCACCTCCTCAAAACCTTTAAGTGGTTATATCTATGAAAACAACCAACAGTGCAACTGCTTCAAACCAAGTGTTAGTATTTTTCCCTATTATGATTTGTGTGAAGGTTCTCCCAAAAAATCTCTTAATAATTACTTTAGTAGATTTTCAAACTATACTAGAAATGGATTGGACCTTATTATATAGTTATCAAAAAAATTATTATAAAAGATAATTTATTTCAATATCCCAAACCTTCATATCTTCCTATAAAAATGTAAGGAATATTATGAATCTTCTTTAGAAAATACCAATAAATTATTGGTGATGATACCCAATTAAGAATAATATCCTCCTCAAAACATTTAGATAAAGGAAAAATAATCATTGAGAACATTCACAATATAAGGAAATGTACTAGTGTATTCCTTAATGAATTATTTATCCTTCCCATACATAGTGATGTATATTTATCAATAGAACTTATACCTAGTGAGACACCTATATACAAGAGTCCTTATATGATATCCTAGATAGTTTTGGGGATTTGAATAAATAACTGTAAGGGAATTTATTTAAAACGTTCATATAGTCTACTTCAACACCTTGTGGTGGGATGGTGATATTTTTCAAGAAAAATGATGGATCAATATGTTTTTTTTACCTTTTGGGGAATAACATGATCATCATAAAGAAAAAGTATCCACTACCAAGTCCTAATGACTTGTTTATCAACATTGAGGAGATCTATACTTCTGAAATTTTATCTTCACATTGGATATCATTATATCAAGATGTCGATATAAGATATTAAAAATATAGTTTTTTGTATAAGATATAGACACTCTAAGTTCAAAGTAATACCATTTGTTCATAAAAGAACCTAATAAATATTTTTGGATTTTGTGAATAGATTACTTAGAGATTTACTTAATAAAAATTTGATATTATTGAATATATTATCATATAGTCTTATTGTAAGAAAGAACATGTGGAGCATATAATGATTGTGTAAAAAACTTTATGGAAGGATAATTTGTACACTAAGTTCAATAAGTGTGACTTATATGAAATAATTCACAATATTAGATAATTTCATCACTATTTAGGGATTATATATAGATCTTTAAAGGAAAAATAGATTGAGTAATGTTCAATCCCCTGATGTTTCAGGAAAATCTATAGTTTACTTTAATTAGTCAGGAACAACGAACACTTTGTGAGAAACCTCTCACTATTCTCTATCCCACTTTTTCTATTAACATATAAAGGGTTAAATCATATATTGATAGAATAATGTAAATAGAGATTTATATAGATCAATAAGAGGATAATCACTACACATGTATATACTTTTCTCTTAAAGGTAGAATGGTTTGTGATATACAATGATGCTTCAATGAAAGGATTAGGTTGCATACTCAAAAAAATGATAAAGATATATCTTATGCCACAGAAAAATTGATTTTTATTGATAAAAGTCCTTATTTATGATATTAAGTTATCATATATGATCTTTGAAAAGAATATTTATAGGAATCACATTTATAGAGAGAAGTGTGTCCTACATACTAATCAAGAATTTTAAAAGTATGTATTCAAATAGAAGGAACTGAACATAAATCAATGAATATTATTAGATTTTATAAATTAATATGAATGTTGAATACACAACTTACCTATAAAGGTGAATAAGTTATTTGAATCTCTTTGTAATAAGAGATCCACTACCCTATCCATGAATAGGATTTAGAAAGAATGAATCTTTAAGGATATTTAAAGGATTGGTATGGAAATAATAAAAGTAGGGAAGACGTTCTACCTTTAAAAATAATTACCCAAGCATATATCCAAGATAAAATCAAGGAGTAATAAAGGGACTATTCAAAGCATCAAAAGAATGTGATAGAAATAAAGGTTTTTTTTAATTCAATAATAAAAAATATGGAGATATTAAATTTGGAAATAAAATCAATTTTAATCATTGTCTAATATAAATAAAGTGTTATTGGATGAATCAAAAATCCCATAATTCTTTATCCACCGTGGAAGTATCAATATGTAAAATTATATTTAAGAGAACTTCTATTGGGACAACAAGAAGATGTATACAGTTGAGTATGCATCAAAGTTCTTGGTAGGTTAGAAAGTTAAGGTATATAATCAAAATTATAATGGGATGATGCAACCATTATTTATACCAATATGAAAATAATAGAATATAATTGTGGAATTTATCATAAGTCTTTTGAATACCACTAAAGAAAAAAACCCCAAATGGGTAGTGATGGGATAACTCAAAAAGACTCCTCACTTTATCACCAATCATGAATACTTAACACTAGATACAATTCTCAATTTATATGTAAATAAAGGTATGAATCTACATGGGGAACCAATTTTGATTTTATTAGACAGAGATATAATGTTTAGCACTATTTTTTTGAATAATCATTGGCAATCCCTGAATACTGAGTAGAACTTAATTATTTCCTATCAACCCTTGATTAATAGTTAGTATGAAATGATTATTCAAACACTGGAATGATGATAATTTTATTCATATATTTCAAAGGAATTTGGGATCAATATTTCCCTCTAGTTTAGTACTCAAAAAATAACACTAAATTATTTTGGTGTACCCATATGTATATCTCTATTGAGAAACATATAGATATCCAACATACTAGGATGAAGTTTGTTAAAGGGGATTTCTTAGAAGAAATTTTTTTTAAGAGATGATAGATAAATACATTAATAAACACATTAATGATACTCAAAGATGACAGAATATCTATACAGACAATCATTAAAGAGGCTTGGGTTCTAAATTTAGAGACAAAATATTCTATAAAATATCACCCTATAATAGTTCCATGATGTTTGGAAATATGGGAAAACTCATACCTAGGAACATTGACCCCTTTTAGAACCTTGATCACAAGGGTGTTGAGTCTTATCAATTAGAAATTCCACAAAATGTGGCTCTATTGCATGATGTATTCAACGTATCTCTCCTATGGAAGTACATAATTGATACCTCACTTTTAATATATTTAAAGGCAGATATACAGGAGCATAGCCACTCCAATGAGGAATATCTGGTGAAGGTCTTAGACTATAGAGATAGAGTTTTATGAAATAAGAAAACTCACCTTGTCAAAGTACATTTGTGAAACCATATGTATGAATAAGAGACATGGAAACATGGGGATACAATGAAATAAAAGTGCCTCCAAATATTCTTAGATAAGTAAATGAGTTGAAATTTCTAGGATAAAATTTCTAAGTTGTTGAAGAATATAACAACCATAATTTTTTTTAATATTACATTTTCCTTCTCAAAATATATGTGTTCCATAGTTATGAATTGTATATAAAAAAACACATGCACTATGTAAAATAAACCAACACAAATGAATTATTCAATAATATAAAATTTCATACTAAGGATAAACATATTCCATAAAATTAAACTTAGTACTATTGGAAAAAATCAAAAATTAACATAACTAGACTTTTATATTTTGGAACATTGTAATCCCCAATAATTATCATGGCCATAAACAATATTGTAAAAATAATTAATTAATTATCAATATAATAGAAATTTTCAAAATTATGAATATAAAACCTTGATAAAAATTTAATTTAAATATGAATAAAGGAAATGTGAGGAATTCATTAGAATAATAAAACATATATAATCATTGGAATGGTAACCTTGACACTAATTTTCACAACTTGATCATTATAATTGTAATATGAATATTTTTAATGGTAACTTAACCAATATAAAAATATAATGACATGTAAATAAAATTTAACATTGGTAAATTAAGTAAGTATAAATATTACAATTCTATAAAATAAATACTCAGACAATAAACTCAATGAAATTATAAGTCAATTTTTGTAAATTACATTTTAATTTATTTTGTAAAAAACACAAAATTTGTGTTGGTAATAAAAAATTACACATTATAGGAAAAAAATTATAAAATAAATGGAATTTTTAGAATAAATATTTAGAAATAATTTATAATTGGTTTTTTATATATTTTTTTAAAAACATAAATTTTTAGGTGAATAATAAAAATATAGTTTTTTAAAATACTAATGTTTTAAGATGTAATGTTGATTTCATAATGACTTATTTAATCTAAAAATTATTAGCTCAAACCAAAATATATTTAATAAAATTAATAATTATTTTAAAATAATAAAATAAATTTCGAAAACTAAAATGATTCCAAAGACTAAAACGTTAAATTATTTCATAAAAAATAACTTTTTTATTTTCTCATCATTCCTTTTGTAAAAATTAATGAATTCAGTTGTGGAGAGGATAAAAAGTAATAAAATCATGTAATTATTTTTTAATATGATTCATAATGTAAAATATGACCACTATTGAAATTTTTACATTGGGATTATATTTTATTCAATATTTTAACCGGAAAATAACCCTCCCTGACATATAAAAACCCCCTCTCCCTCTTATTGAAAACTGGCCTCTCAATCACTTATATTACCCCAATATTAGAAAACTTACATTCTAATAATACTCTTAGTATCCTTATGTATGTCTTTTTCACATATAAACCCATGACTTTAAGGCATAAAAGCCTTAGTGAAGGATCAAATATCAAGGAACAGGTAATATGTCTCATTTTTTCTTTCTTTTTCATTATCAGTTCTTATAATATTACTCCATCTCTAAATTAATCATCCTAAATTAAATCAATTATTTTATAATATGATATTAGTGTTATTATACTACTTAAAATCATTATAATCTCTCTATAATATATTTATATATCCTCCCCCCTCTACATTTAACATGTCTTGTAAATAGTCACTTAACCATCTCTGAGGATGGTGTAAATTATTTATGAATATCCACCTATATGGCCAGTTAATATAGATTATATTTCTATAAAAATTAATATAATTATAAATTTTGATTGTAAAACTATATATAATGTATATGTAAAACCTCTCATTCAATTTTTCTCCAAACTAAGTTAATAATCGATTAATCACATGTGAGGCCCTTTTTAATTCACTACTTATCATCATCTTCATGGATATTAAACCTAAATTATTTATATTGTATAAAAATTTAATTATATGTTATTTTAAACATATTTAGGTAATTTTTATAATCTAAAAAAAATTAATTAAAACCATAAAATTACAACAAAATAGGATAATTCAAAGAAACATGCCATTGAAGCATTTCACTGTTAACTAAAAATGATTAAATAATAAATTAAAAGGATTTTAATTAATAAAGATTAACCAAAAAGAATTAAAATAACTAAAATATTCATATTTTAAAGAAAATAGTTCATTATATGAAAGTTTTAAATGTGAGGAAATAAAACAGGACCAAAGGTAATGAGTTTATTGAACCCAACTCTATCATTTTGGGATTATCACCTCTTTCTCTCCATTTTCAAAATGATTATTCAAAATATATTATACATTTATTTCAATATTGTTTTCCTTCACTCTTAATTGGATATATGTGTTCTTAATTTGTTATGATGAACACTAAGACACCTTCATGATTTTTTATTACATAATTATTTTCTAAAAAGATCTATTTAATACTTCTTATGTCTATTCTGGTCATTTTCATAAAATATGATATTTTCATTGTTAATTATACCCTTAAAAATACAAAATTATTTATTCCCTCTTTATTTTTGAGGAAAAATATTTTTTATTGATTGATATATTCTTTATGTCACCATTATTAAATCAATTCTTTTCTTATGGATTTATTTGATTTTTATGATTGATAAATGTTCCCTTTCTATGTGGAATGCATGATTAAGAGAATTTTATGATATCAAGGGTGAGAGTAGAATTATAAATCCAACTAATTCAATAGTTAAAGTGATATAACTCTTAATATTATGTAAGTTATGCATGAAAATGGTTCCCACTCTATTCACATTTTTAGAGTATTCTTTGTATACATATGTTATGCATGAACGTGATTATTGTTTGTTTATATTATATGTGTGTATATTTTCTATAATGTTATGATTTTTCATTGTTACACATGTTCCAAATTTTGTGTCTCCTTCAAATAATTTTCATACTCTTATGATGAGGATCTTATCCCTATGATATGATGTTGATGATTATGCTCACATATTATCTCATATTTATTCATGTATAGTGTTATTTCCTACTATCCATACCCCTTATAGGATTTTAAATCATCATTTATTTGATTTATACCAGAAGTTGATAACATATACTAAGAGGAATATGGAATTTTTGGGAATGCTATTGTCACAAACCAGTCTGAGTCGACCCTAAACCGGTCACCCAGGTTATACTGCAACAAGTACCGATAGGAATTCTCGATACTCTAGGGGTGGTGAAAATCACTGAGGGAATCAATAGAGTTCATAAGGTAAATATTTCACCCAAATATAAATAATCAAACAAATTGTAGAAAGAAATGGAAAGCCCAAAATACATTTACATAAAAAATCAACTGAACATTATTTGAACAAGAAACCAAATGAAAAACTAAACCAAAAACTCAATATACCAAACCTAACTACCAACTAACTCTATTTGACCCCACTAGTCACTATCCAACACAATGATCACACATATCCCAAAGTGATCAAACTTAACCTGAAACCAGCACAAGGGAAAAAATATAAGAAGACTATAGGCGTGAGTATTAAAACTCAGTAGTTTAGCCTGATATTCTATTACCAATGCACTTAATATAAAATAAAAGAAACATCAATTTCAATTTTTAAATAAAATATATAAAAGTATGTTTTGAAAATGAGGTTCCATGCTATGAAATTACCAGAAAAAAACTTTCAAGTTTTATAAATAAGAATGCTAGTAACAATTCTCAAAGAGGTGAAACTTAAAAATGAAAATAGTTTTCAAGAGAGATTCTTTAAATAATATAAACATAAATAAAACACACACAGTACATAATTTTCCAACCAAACACACCATGTGAAAATGATGAGAACAAAATTTCCAATGATCACAAGTCACATGAATACCCCTAGGCACTAGTTAATTGTGAGCCCCAGGTACCTCGTATCTTGATGAAGGTAACCATAATAAATATCCATTATCATGAACACAAACCACTAGTAGGATAATCATCCATAACATAGTGGTCCCCAAAAAATATCATCATCAAATTTTAGTTAGTGTTGTCATCATCAAACTTTCTACATAAAATAGAGACGAAACCCCTTAGATCACTAGCATACTAGTACACATCTGTTCACCTAGATACATGGGTTTCCCTTTAGTGCTCAATATTGTTTAACATATTATAAAATACACTTTTCGCATTAAAAACCCATTCCTAGATCATACACACACAAAATATCCCACATACATGCCTCACAGTTCTTTCACAAATCAATAATCCAATTAAAATTTTCACAAAACAATTTGAAGAAGTACAATGAGGATATACAGATAAAATATATTTAAAAATCATCTTTTAAGGACAAACACCCACCAATTTTATATAAAACCAAATTTTTCATCCCAAAAACCATTTAATAAATAAATTTCATGGATCATAAAATGTCCCCACATGGTGAAAAATTGAACACACGTGAAAACCATTTTCTAAGAAAAATGTCAAATGGGCCTTTAATAATTTTACCAAACCAACATGCATTGAAGGTAACAAATTAAACCTTTCATAAATTGGTGTATACACATAATTATTATCAGTAATAACATTTACATAATCCCTTTAAAACACTTAGGTTACATATTTAAAGTTCAACCATTTTCTTAAAAACATCGAACATGACACTTATCGAAAACTCTTTCCAAAACATGTCAAAAACCAATACCCATGTCTTTATAAAACCAAAACACCTTTGGAAATACATAAAAGGAGCCAAAAAAATAAATTTACATTTTGTAAATACTTTAATAAATTCAAACAAGTCATTTTATATCACATTTATGACACAAAATCCAAACTGGCACTTTTCGAAAAACTAAGCATGCCACATTTAGAAAAACAACATAAATTTAACCCCCAAAGGGTTAAAAACACAATTTTTAATGACAAAAAATTATTATAGTAGTTAAAATAGGTTATAAACATCACAATACATATGCAAAAACTAGTGTAACATTTTTTTAAACAAGTGGTGTGAACTTTTATAATGATGCAACTCCATTTTACACAAAACAAGGCATAAATAACCATTTTACACACCAAATAGAACATCCAATGGTTATAAAGAAACACTAATCATTTATTAAAGGTGATAAAATCATTAAAAATTTAAACTTAAATAATAAAGGCAAGTTCCTAGAAGAACCTACCTTAAAAACTTGGCGGAATGAAAACACAAAACTCAAATCACCCACCTCGGGTTAATAAACGCCAAACCTTTGAAGACCAGACCTAAACCAAAATAACTGTAAGAACCTAGACCTTCTTTTCAGGTATTTTTTTCTTTTTCTGGAGATTTTAATAAAAGGGGAGTTTCTGGAAAATTTTGAAGTACACGTCGTGTACTTAGTTGTCGCTCGAGGCCGTGTGTCGGCCGTGTCATGGCCACACACACGACCATGTAGGGGTGATGTGGAGGTCGCCTAAAGTGGAGTACAGAAAAGGAGAGCACACTCCATGTACTTTTATTTTTTTCATTAAATGTATCGGGGTCGTGTCTCAACCCCAGAACTGTATTCTTCTCCAATTTCTTCGACTGAGAGCGTTCCATATGGTCGTGGATCTACTTTGAGCCCCCGAGCCTCCGTCTGTTCTCCGAATTGACCTCCGTCGATTGAGTTTGAACCGCAGCGGTAAGCTCTTCCTTCTCCTAGATCTTTGTTTTCAAATTCCTCCTATTTCTCAAGTTTTCGTGGGTTGAGAATTTTGGACGTTTTCTTAGATGTAAGACATCCCAAGGAGAATCATGATTTTGAGGTTCAAGTATATCGATGTCCTAACGTCAAGGTAGGTGGTTTGTGCCTTTCTGTAGGAAGTCTTTGAGTATTTGTACAAATTCCACCAATAACCATGAACGGGGTATTGTGTGTTCCCTCTTTTTCCCTTTTTGTTTTCCTACTTTGCTTATATGCCTGAGTATAGGATATTGTTTGTGAATATGGTATTTTATTGTGCTTTGGATGCTTTTCCCAAGCATTTTTTGTCTGTTTATGACCGTTTGGTCTAGTTTTTCTGGTTAGGCTATTGACAGTTCCATGCCTAGTTGTAGGATAGTGTGATTGTTGTTCTTCCATGCTATTATTTTGTAGACAGATAGCCAAGTAGTTCCTGAGATTCAATTTGTCCGTTACGTGATGCGATACTTTCTAATTTTACACAGGACTATGAGAACCTAGTGCAGTAGACCATAGGGAGAATGGACGTAAGGGATTCTCTAGAGTGTCTTTAATTTACGATGTGAGACCTCAGGGGGAATTGACGTTGAGTGCTTCCTCAGACTGTATGTAGTTCCTCAACATGGGCCATAGGGGGAATGAGACGTTGAGTGCTTCTCTAGAGCGCCTTTAGTATGATACAAGACTATTGGGTGAATTGATGGTGAGTGCTTCCTCATAGAGTCTATTATTTAGTTGAACCAGATGGGTGAGACTGTGTGTGCCTCCCATAGGGTTGCTAGTACTTGTAGGTTGAACCATAGGGGTTAAAATGTGAGAACTACCCAGAGGTTACCTGTTTGTTCGACTTGCTTGAGTGACTGTTTACTTGTTTGTAATTATGTGCTAGAACTATGGATTTTTTGTTGTTTAGTACTTCCTTTTTTACTTCTTTCTGTACTTTTACCTACCATATATTCATAGACTGTTAGGAACAGATCTTTGAGTGGTTTCCTACTGGGAATTTGTCTCACACCTTATTTGGGTCTTGATTTTGGGCCCAAATAGATTATATTCTTGCAGGTATAGATAAGGGAAAGAGCCCTTATACTTCAGGTTCCTGATTGCACTGGAGCTAGAGAGCATGAGACCAAGCTAAGGATTGTGATGCTGAGAAGTTGCTCATATGTTTTTCTTTTGTACTTTGGTTTAGTACTGTATTTTGCATTGTGACTTGTTTGGATATTTTCCTAGACATATATGTATCTTGCATAATTTACATATATTTCTTCTCTAGTTGTTTATTTATTAGTCTTTCTTTGTTATTATTTTTTTTATTTACTGATTCCTCTATTGTATGTGTTGTTACTTCCGTTGTGTACTCTACCAATGAGGTAATAGTTTCCCCACTGTCACACCCAAGGCCCTTGCTGACAATCATCAGCTTCTAGCGTTCGGGGAAATGCTCTTGTGGCCGTCTGACCAACCCGGTACAGGGTGCCACTGGGTGGCATCCGGAACTGGGACGTTACACATTTTTAAGACCCCAGACCTTCTTTTCTGATATGTTTTTCCTTTTCTGGAGTTTTTAAGAAAGGATGAGTTTCTGGAAAATTTTGAAGTACATGTCGTGTACTTTATGAGTAAATTCACTGTAATTAATTGCCACTCGAGGCCGTGTGTTGGCCATGTCATGGCCACACACATAGCCATGTAGGGGTGATGTGGAGGCCGCCTAAAGAGGAGTATGGAAAAGGGGACTACACGCTGTGTACTTCAAAATTACAAACTGTGTACTTTGTTTTTTTTCTTTAAACACACCGAGGTCACGTCTTAACCCCATAAATGTATTCTTCTCCAGTTTCTTTGACCGAGAGCATTATTTACTATCTTGGATCTCCTCCAAGCCCCCGAGCTTCCATCTACTCTCTGAATCGACCGTCGTCGATTACGTTAGAACCGCAGCTGTAAGCTCTTCCCTCTCCTAGAGCATTGTTTTCAAATTCCTCCTCTTTCTCAATTTATCGTGGGTTGAGTATTTTGGACATTTTATTAGATCTAAAATGTTCCAAGGAGAATCAATCTTTGAAGTTCAAGTATATTGATCTTCTAACATCGAGGGAGGTGCTTTGTGCCTTTCTATAGGAAGTCTTTGAGTATTTGTGTAAATTCCACCAATACTTGTGAACAGGGTATTGTGTGTTCCCTGTTTTGCCCTTTTTTTTCATTCTCTGGTGATATGCCTGAGTAGAGGATATTGTTTGGGAATAGGGTATTTTAATGTGCTTTGGATGCTTTTCCCATGCATGTTTTGCCTGTTTATGACCGTTTGGTCTAGTTTTTCCAGTTAGGCTATTGCCAGTTCCATGTGTAGTTGTAGGATGGTATGACTATTTTTCTTCCATGCTATTATGTTGTAGACTGCTAGACAAGTAGTTCCAGAGGTTCACTTTGGCCGTTACGCAATGCGATACTTACTGAATTTACACAGGGATATGAGAACCTAGTGTAGTATACCATAGGAATAATGGACATAAGGGCTTCTCCAGAGTGTATTTAATTTACGATGCGATACCACAGGGGTAATTGACGTTGAGTGCTTCCTCAGAGTGTCTATAGTTCCTCGACGTGGGCCACAGGGGGAATGATACATTGAGTGCTTCCCCAGAGATCCTTTAGTATGATAAGAAACTATAGGGGGAATTGATGGTGAGTGCTTCCCCAGAGAGTATATTCTTTAGCAAAAAGAGAGGGGTAAGACTGTGTATGCCTCCCAGAGGGTTGCTAGTACTTGTAGGTTAAACCATAGGGGTTAGGCTGTGAGAACTACCCAAAGGTTACCTATTTGTTCTACTTGCTTGAGTGATTGTTTACTTGTTTGTGATTATTTGATAGAACTGTGGATTGTTTGCTTTTTAGTACTTCCCTTTTTACTGCATTCTGTACTTTTACCTACCATATATTCATTGACTGTTAGGCACTGATCTTTGGGTGGTTGCCTACTGGGACTTTGTCTCATACCCTGTTTGGGTCATGCTTTTGGGCCCAAATAGAATATATTATTGCAGGTATAGATAAGGGAAAGTGCCCTTCTACTTCATGTTCTTGATTACACTGGAGCTGTAGAGCATGGGACCAAGATGAGGCTTTCAATGCTGAGGAGTTGCTCATCTGTTTTTCTTTTTTACTATGGTTTAGTACTGTATTCAGCATTTCGACTTGTTTGGAAGTTTACCTAGACATATATATATCATGAATTGTTTACATATATTTCTGCTCCAGTTGTTTATTTATTAGTATTTCGCTATTATTGTTGTTGTATATTTACTGCTTCTATTGTTTTATGTGGTGTTACTTCCTCTGTGTGCTCTGACAATGAGGGCATAGTTTCCCCACTATCACACCCAAGGCCCTCACTGGTAGTCGGCAGCCTCTGGCATTCGGGAAAATGTGCTTGAGGCTATGTGACCGACTGGGTATGGGGCGCGTCTGGGTGGCTTCCAAAACCGGGACGTTACAAAGTGGTATCAAAGGGTTTCTTTTCTCTTGACTTACTGTTTAGAGCCTATAGCCAGGGATAGGATGGAATAGGTACTTGGTAATGATTTTTGCCCGGGAGTAGCTAACCTGTGTACATGGAAAAGCCATACTACCTCATTATTTGTAATTTTTACACATTTATAATTTTACAGTTGAATTGATTTCACCATTGAGTGATTCACATGATTTGTGTTGTTACGGTTGTTGTTATTGCGGTTCTATTTCTGTCGCAACCTGATGAGATGAGGGTATTCCATCTCATGCATCATATAGGCACTTGTTAGAAATCACATGTCATGAATTATTTCCATGCCATCTAGGCATGAGTATTAAAACTCAGTAGGTTATCCCGATATTATAATCCTAATGCACTTCCTTTATAATAAAAGAAAAGTAAATTTCAATTTTTAAATACAAGATACAAAATTATGTTTTCCAAATGACGTTCTGTGCTATAAATTTTACCAGACCAAAACTTGAAAGTTTTATAAATAAGAATGCTAGTAACAATTTTCAAAGAGTTGCAACTTCAAAATGAAAATAGTTTTCAAGAGAGATTTTTTAAAGAATGTACACTTAAATAAAACCCACACATAGCTGAATTTACTAACAAAACACATTGTTCACTGATAGTGAGTAAAAAATAGTTAATGAGCACAAGTCACGAGAACACCCCTAGGAACGAGTTAGGTTTGAGCCCTAGGTACCTTGAATCTCGGTGAAGGTAACCATAATAAAAATCAATTATCATGCACAAAAGACACTAGTAGGACAATAATCCATAACCTAGTGGTCCCCAAAAACATCATAATCATAGTTTAGTTAGTTTTTTCATTATCAAACTTTCTACATGAAAGAGGGACAAAACTTATCCAGATCACTAGCATACTAGTACACGCCATCCCACCTAGATACTCGTGTTCCCCTTTAGTGATAAATTGAGTTCCAAATGTTATAAAATACACTTTTCACAAGAAAAATTCATTCCAAGATCATACATACACAAAAGATCCCACACACATGCCTCACAGTTCTTTTTGAGATCAATAAACCACTTAAAATTTTCATAAAACAATTTGAAGAAGTATAATGAGGCTTTTCATAAAAAACCATTTAAAAATGATTTTCTAAGGAGAAATCCCCACCAATACCATATAAAACCAAATTTTCCAGACCAAAAACCATTTAATAAATAAATTCATGGATCATAAAATGGACCCATGTAGCGCAACACTGAACACACATGAAAACCCTTTTTTAAGAAAAATGCCAAACGGGCCATTAATAATTTTACCAAACCAACATGCATAGAAGGTACAAATTACACCTTTGAAAAAGTGGTGTAAGCATACCAATAGTATCAATAAAAACATTTACATTATCCCTTTTAAACACATATGTTACACATTCAATGTTCAAACATTTTCTAAAAAATGCCAAACATGCCACTTATTGGAAACTCTTGCCAAAACAAGTCAAAAACAATACACATATATATTTAAAACCAAAAAAAAACTTTGGAAATCCATAAAATAACCCCAAAATATCACTTTAAATTCTTCCCATACATTATTAAATTCAAATAAGTCATTTTATATCACATTTAGGACACAAAATTCAACCTGACACTTTTTTGAAAACTAGGCATGCAACATTTAGAAAAACAGCTACTATTTAACACCCAAAGGGGTAAAAACATAATTTTTCATGCCAAATATTTATTATAACAGATAAAAAAGTTCATAAAAATCAAAATATATATTTGAAAACTAGAGGAATATTTTTTTAAACAAGCGGTGTGCACTTCTATAATGAAGCAACTCCATTTTACACAAAAAAGAGCATAAATAACCATTTTTCACACCAAATAGAACATAAAAAGGTTGTAAAGAAATATTAATCACGTATGGATGGTTATAAAATCATGAAAAATATGATACTTAAATAATACAGACAAGTTCTTGGGAGAAACTACCTCAAAAACTTGGCGGAATGGAAATGCACAACAGAAATCACCCGCTGTGGGTTTATAAACCCAAAACCTATTAATATCAAACCTAAACCAACATAAACCACATAAAAAATAATTCCAAAACATAAACCATAGTCTTTTATAACCATGATATAATAAATAACTATAAAATAATTAAAGGAGGAGGAAAAGTGAAGAGAAAGGAGAATGAATATCACCTTGGAAACTAGAGAACTCTTCGTCATCCCTGAGATCCACAAATTTATAGAAGAGGTAATGGATTTAAACTCAATGTAATGGATCATTAGGTATATAAGAACCTGGGGAAACAAATTTGGAGTAAAATTTATAAAAATTATTGATTTTTGAATAAAACAAATTACCTTTACAAATCTGGATGATTTCAGAAATTTTAAAGAAATTCACCGTAATCTACGATGCAGATGAGCTAAAAATGGAAAATGGAACATGGAGGTGATCCTAGTGTTTATGGGCTCTATTAAAATATTTAATTACCAAAAAATGTTAAAAATAAATTATATATGAATTGAATAAAATAATTTCCTTCAATCTGTAAATAGGCTCACGGGTTGGCCCAATGCCTGAATAAATAATTCAAATCCACCATGATTATGCTCTCTTAAGGTGTCCAAATCGATATATTGGTTTTAATTTGTGATTTTTGGCCAATTATGAAGTACAATTAGTGAAAAATGTTAAAAAAATTAAGGAGTTATAAAAGAAACAATTTTGTTTTTTAAATATGGAAATGGGCTCACGGTTGGCCCGAATCTTGAAGTACCCACTCTTTTCTCCAAAACTCCCAAAAACTCTATAGATAACCCATGGTTGGATGATTATAAACAGATGGTAGTTAAAAAATCAACATTAAACTCACCCAAATCCCAAGAAAAATATATTTATTTCCAACAAATCGGATCAAAAACAATACTTGAAAACAAAATGGGTGTGACGGTTATGAAGAAGGAATTAAATAATTTTTTCAATTCCCTAAGTATTCATGCTGTGTGAAAATAATTTTCAAAATACACTTAAAATTTTGATTTGGGAATTTATAATTGATTTATTTTTATCAAAAAAATAATGTAAAAATTATATATGAAAAATTCAGGTTGTTATATAGGTTGTGGCCTAAACTTATTCTCTAGACCACTAAATACAATTCTGTTATTAATTGGATAGTAAACCCCTTCCATATTGTTTGATCATTAAGTGTAAGGATATAAAATATGTAGGGATTAGTGAATGTAAATTTAAAAAAATTATTTCATCCAAAAAAATTAGTAAATGTTTTTGTGAAAAAATTAATTTGTTGGGAGTTTTTTTAGTTTCCCTTGAAAGATTATATAAAAATATACACATTTTTCTATTGATTTAGTATTGATTTAATTCTGAAGGAATTATAACACATGAATGGTAATAAATTATTTACATATATTTTATGTTCATGTATTTTATGAATTTTATCATTCATATAATTTAATACTTAATTTGAAAGTAATAAAATCTCTTAAAGAATCAATCTCTAAATTTTTGTTCTAGATTTCATATTTGGATATCATACTTAAATATATAATAGGTATATGACATTTTTGGAAAAAAGTGCCTCAATACTCTTATTTTTTGATATATAGGTTGGTGATATAGGATAGGACATCAACACACTAACTTTAATATACCCTCCCCCTATCCCGAAATGGGATAGGTGGCTCATCTTACTTGTCTCCTATATACAATATTCCCTTTCCATAAATTGGATGGGAATCACAACATAACTCTTGTTATTGATCATCCTAGATTCTAATATGATATTTAATATGGTATTAAATGTATGAATAATCTTGATATATGGGGTTAATTACTCCCATTATACTTTAAATTCAATAACACTATTAAATGGTGTAGATTACTGTTTGATTATTCCCCTAGATTTATTTCATTTTTGCATACACTTGATATTATGATGGGTGTTCAGGGACTAGTAGTGACCACTATAGGGTATATCAAACTCATTCCTTACATGATAACGTTCAGGGATATCTGAAGATACGTTCAAATGTGATCCAATTAAAATAAAAGAGATTGAGAATGGGTTTTAGCTTTACTGGGTGTTTGGATCATGGATGAAATGATTTGTGTAAAGAGTTATTCATAAATATCTTTTAAACATATTGATTCATAGGAAGGAATTGGGATTCAAAACTAAATCAAAATAATCATGCATACATAAAAATAAATATAAAATATATGATAGAGAAATCGTACAAAAACACATTAATAATACTAAGTATCAGATTCCATCTAAATAAAACACTTGTCAAGACATCGATCATTTGGTATGGGTGACCCTAATCACTATATGGTCATGAATTATCTCATGTAAGAAAATTATATTATATGAAAATATAACTATAAATTTCTAATATATAATATGAGATTTGGGTTTTAATTAGTGATGAAAACTTAACTATTAAGATACCAGAGTATACATTTGAGTACATCCATATAATATAATGCGATAAAGAGTTATCTGCTCAAATATCCAATAGTCACATGTGATATGATTGATTTTATTGTCTATCAAATATATTCATGGTTTATGTTATGATCTTATATATAAGAAGTTATGGTAAAATATTAATCTTTACCCACTAATGGATATGGTGTAATCAATAAGTGGTCATCATTTTTGTGGTATCACATTTAATTAAATTCCAAATTAAATTAATGTAAATATTGATACTCATCAGATAAAATAATATATTTTAGATAAAACGGATTCATCGACATAAAACATTACTTTAAGATCAATATTTGACAGTGAATAAGCCTTATGGAAGAATCTTATTTAGACTAGTATAGAAACATAAGAATTTTTATTAAAAAAAGAAAAGGAATTATATGTGTTAAAGAAACGCCTTCATGAGTAACAAAATATTGAAGTTTTCCATATATTTATGATAATAATAGATGAATTTACTTGTTTCTTCAAAGTAATTATATCAAATATGAACAAAGGAACATAATTCTTTGCGCATACACCCCTTTTGATTGGGTATGATAGCGACCTAGAGAGATTATAGTTTGCTATAAAGATTATTCTATATTTTCAATTCATTTAATTATATATTTTATTAAAATATGAATTAATCTAATAAAAAAATCCCAATATCCTAAAGGTGTTCAGGAGAGTTAAACTGGGCATGATATGTTTATGTTTTGGTAAGATAATTATAGTAAAAATGGGTAAAAGTTCAACTAAAAAATAAAAAAATGTTCTAATTCCCAATTATAATACATTTATTATCTTGTTAAAGTTGGTATATACTAAAGATAGTGTCATGTATGAGGAGATATGTTTCTATAGTATTGAATTATCTAAGATAAGTAAAGGGGTTTGAGAAACTTCATTAAGGTTTCATGTCATGTATCAGTATTATAGAAATAAATTTTTTTATTTTTAATTGTATATTATACCAAATATATAATTGAAAAAACTTGTAAGTATACAAGATTTGAAAATCCTAATATGAATTGATGAAACTTGTAGTGATATAAAATGGGAGAGCAGAGGTGCAGTGGACCAAGCCTGCACAGGTTTGAACCCATATAGGTTTTTCAACAAAATCCCACATATAATTTGAACAAAAAATTTCAATCTCCTCTTACCCTTTATAATCACACTAGATACCAATGGTCCTACCCACATTTAAAAAAAATATTTTATTTATAATCATTTAAAAAAATATTCTATTATGATGATAATAATTTCTCTTTTTAAATTAAAGGATTTTTAATACTTTTTCAATGTGTTAAACACTATAAATAAGATTTATGATCTCTCTTTTATTCAAAAAATCATTATTTATAGATTTTACCCATTAAAATAATTTATTAGAGAGTTTTATTATATGTTTACATAGAGATGTTTCAGGAACACTTTTTATTCGTTGGTATTAAAATTGTCTATGTTCAATATCCTCCCACTATAACCATGATTTATATATTCCTTAACAAGTAATTTATAAAATCATGCGACAAACACTTTTTCCTCAATGGGATTTCATAAATAATATACCTTGGTTACCTAGGGATAACCAATAAAACATAATTTTCAGACATAGGGTCAATTTTTTTATAATCTAAATGTTTTATTTCTTCTTCACTATCCTAAATACTCATAAAATAAATAATGGGATGCTTCCTAGTAAATATCACATATGGAATATTTTTTACTACCACATATGGAAGATAGTTAAGTATAAATGTAGAAATTTGAATATAAAAAACCCAGAATTAAATATAAAGGCCACTTTAACTCACCATTGATTGAACCATGTATATTACGGTATCATTCCTTCTTTCAGACACACCATGAAAATGTAGTTTTTATGTATGAGTGAGTTTTAAAAAATCCACAATATCTCATATGATTAGTGAATTATAGTATCTTTTATTCACCACCCCAGTCTGATGATAGAATAATAATACCCTTACTTGGACGATTTTTTACTTCATTAAGAAACTCTTTGAATTTTCAAAAAAAAATCATACTTGTGTTTCATCAAAAACACATAACCATATAGACTGAATTCTTTATTAAAGGAAACAAATTACCGAAAACCACCACTTTATTATGTTCTCATTGGTCCACATACATCATTTTATATGAGATCCAACAAACCATTATCCCTTTCACCTTTTATAACAAAAGGTCCTTTTATAATAAATAATAATCCCATTTGAAAAATGATTCATAATCAAATGTGTTGTGAAATATATCTCTATAGAGTCTTTAAATTTTTTCTCATTTTTATATCAATGTGTCAATTCCAATGGTATGTTGGATTAAAATCAACTATAACTTTCTTATTCTGATTGTTAAAAATAATATTATCCATGTTTGAAATAAATAAACCTTCAACTATATTACCAATTTCATAAAATATTTCATTATAAATATATAAGTAATATTTTTATTAGTAATAAATGAAAATTCAATCTTATACAAAAAAACATACAGAAGTCAAATTTATGTTTATGGAAGGTACATAATAATAGTTTTCCGATTCTAGGACTAATCCATTGGGTAGACTTAGATCATGAGTGTAGAATAATAAAGCAATATCCCTTGATCTAGTACGGATATAAAGATCTACTTATCCCTTCATCAATTATTTCATATCTTTGAGTCTTTGATAATCATTAAAAATGTGGGATTCCTACTCAATATCTAATTCCCATGAGTTAGATTTGAATAAATTGATTTCTATAACATTCACATTTAGAGGCTCAAGATGTTTCTCTTTAAGAATAATTTACATCCCTTGATAATTGTCTCAAACTTTCTTATAGGGAATACCAAACAGAGATCTCAAATTGATTTCCATAATGTATTTCATAATATACAATAAATAAATATCTATGAGTAAGTACCACATTTTATATATTCTCATCATTTAATTTTAATGAAAGTACTACCACTAAAAATGATAAACTTGTACATTATTTTTATTTGGTGTGGCAATATCCATTTTTTCTTAATTAAGGTGTCTAATTTGGATTTCCTCTTACCACTTAGTTATTTAGGAAGAGAATCATCCCAATCACAATATTTATGATTCTTATATTTTTTATTGGACAACCCTTAGCTCGAATCCATCATATAGATATAATCTCAACTCTAATATCTAGTATCCTAACCCTTAGGGCTTAACATCCAAGTATCACCTAAGCCTTATAATGGAATTTGGTTACCTCTCTCTTAGGGTTGTCTATTTCCACCATGCATTGCACAATATAATCTATAGCCACCCTACTTTGAAAGTAATTTCCTAGTTAAATGAACAAGGCCTTTATATGTGCTACTTTGTAAGGAATATTACACATAGTATTTGAGGTATTTTTTTTAAACTATCACAAATTTATTATACATAATATGCATATTAAATCCATACATATTATGTCTTAGGAAATTTTTATTTTTTCATGTTTTATTCCTTTTTGTATGTACACTTATAAAAATTTTGTTTTGGAATTCCTATTTCATTCAATAAATTAATATATTCATAGTACATTAATGTGTAACTCTTTACAAAACTCATAGTTTGTATTACACACCTAAATATAGAATCGAAACATATTCATACATATCTAAACACATATTATGCATAAGATACATGATCTCTTCATGTAAAGTTTTAGAACTATATGATATTGAAAATATCTATATAAGTAATCTGGAAGACATGTATATCCAACACCAATATTTATATAATAATTCATAGTCCTTCAGTCTAGTCAGAAGTCTAGCCCAAAGTACCTCAATGTAAGGATAATTTAATCAAAAGAGAATCTAATCCATAAAAATTATAAAACCTAAAAAGAAAAAACTATGTCTAATAACAATATTAAGGATAATAACATCAATTACAATATTAGGTCAAGATGGATGAAAAATAAATCTTATAAAATCATACCTAGTATGTAATTCGTGGAAAGTTACCCTATTAAAATCAATTTATCATATAAAATAACAATACACAATTTTCACTATTTATAAACATTTAATGAATACGAATATTTTAAGGAATTAAAAAATAAATAAAAATTTTATTTATTTTCCAAATAATGGGAAATAAATATAAATTTTCATATTTAATTTAGACTTCAAAATTCCCATTTTATAATTCCCAGTACTTTTCATTTGTAAATAACTTATAAAATATAACAAAAATATTCAAAAATATTAAATTTAATTAATTTTTTCTAATTTATAATATGTTAAAATTTAATATATTTTCAAGGAGGAATGTCACACTGTAGTTTTTACACAATTTAATATCAAGAAGTGTATCTCACAATATTTTTTCTCAAAACATAATGTCAATTCGTGGATTCATGATACTCTGTTTTGGTGGAAAATGATGTAAGCTTCATTAATATATAACATATATTGTTACTAAAAATCTACATTAAAATGTCAAAAAAATTCCATTTCACCCATTTCAAGCTACGTTATCAAATAATAATAACATAATAGATTTTATTGAGAATACGCTATTGCATAACGTAATGTCAAGTTCTTTTAATACAGAATACATTATAAAATATAATAATTTCAAGTTACAATGTTGGTTACATTGTCACAAAAACATAACTTCAGGTTATTACTTGATATTATGTTAACGATTAATGTATCCTTAAATAAGAGTGCCTCACATTACGTTATCATACAACTTAATATTATGTGGGTTGAAAAATTTACATCATGGTAAACATGTTATTCATAAAAAGTAAAATAAACATGTTGATCCATAGAAAAACATGGCTTTGATACCACTAACGGGTTTCAAGAATTCATCAAATGAACTTGGAAGAAAAAGTAAAACCATGTAATCCCTGAACTATCTTAAATGGAATCAAATTATAATGAAATAATGAAGATATCAAGAATACTTATACTATCAAATAATCAATATTTTTATATTCAATGTAAGCTTTATGGAAAACAAAAAATTATGAAACAAATGATTCTATCACCATGGGAATACACTAGACTTGGGATCCTCGTTCACAATAAGAGGATTATTAATCACCAAAGGGGTTCTATAAGCTTCTCTGTAAGAAAAACTGTGATTATGAGTTATTGGAGATTCAACTAGCTTGTATAAAATGAGGGTGTCACCAATGAAGGAATATAATTCCATTTTATAGGCCATACCTGATGCTCATCATTAAATTAAGAGTGTTGACTATATGAAGTTCCATTAGATGGACCTCATACATTACTATCCATTAGAGTGCATTACCACTTGAATGATTCAAATGAGTTTTCCTAAAATAATTTGATAAAATTAATTATTCATAATTGATAAAACCAAGCAAGTGGACATGTCCTAATACATTTAATCAAATTTTAATCCAAATATATGTTAGGGCTAACATAGTCTAGAGATATCAATTTCAAGCATTCCATACAACATTGGAACCATATTACGCTAAATATTTTATATAACTATACATTGGCGATGTAACATTGAGCTCCATATTAGGGATACATTAGTTTCAATGTATCCTCTAACATTCATTTTGTATCACATGTATATCTTTTTTATGAATAACTAATAAAAAATTCATATGATAATATATTTGAGAGAATCTAATAAACATGTCATATTATATGCATTTTTTCTCATATTTCATACTATAAATATTATTTATATTTTCACATATGACATATCCAAACATATAATTTGGTTTAAATTATATTTAAGGCATGTGTTCCTCATGATATTGGGTATCCAACAAAGTTTAATACATAAATATGATCTATCAAATTAATCTGCTATAACATACCCATAATGATCTCTACTTACCCAATAGTAAGGAAAACTATTATAACAAACTAGTGCCTCAATGTCTCTAAAACCATATATAATTCATCAATCCATAAATTTTCAAAACAAAATTGGAAATTTTATAATATTTTTACCTTTGGTATCCTATAATTAGAATATATGATTTAAATCTAGTAATAATTTGAATCTAAAATTAAAATTTCAAATGAATTAAATCTTTATATTTGATAATTTTATTCATATTTAAAATCAATTAAAAATCCATCAATTTATTTTTTTGGTTTTGTGGTTGAATTTTTAATAAGGTATTAATATGATTTTCATTATTTTAATTCAATTCAAGAATAATATAAAAATCCTATATTAAGTTGTGTTTTAATTGGGTGGTAGGTCAAAAAATGAGAAAGGGATAAAAATCAGGTATGACTTACTTAGCATGTAAGAATTCTAGTAGTCATGTCAGACTCTGGACACCAGACTTTGGTTAGAGTGCATGTATAACTCCAAATCACATACGAAATCATATGAATATGAGATCTATAGAAGATAAATATCATAAGAAACAACCCCGGTGTATATAAGAGACTATTTATAAAGTAGTCATATATGAGAGGATCTAATAAGCATTTTTTTCTTATATGAATGGACTCAAATGAAAACCTATTATGAGATAATCTTATATAAAAGGTTATATATGAGAATCAAACTGCATAAGAAGCACCACAGCGTATTAGAGGGATAAACTACCATAAGTATTTTCTATCACCATGTACAACATCATCATTCATATAATACATTGGACTTTTTCATTTTCATATCATGGTAATTAAAATTTAAAATACCTAAAATAATTAGGGTGTGATTCCAGAATTATTTTTATTCCCTTGGTCAACCCAAATCCAGAAAAATACTTTTAAGAATCCACGTGGAATCTATATGAATGAATAAGTCTAAGTACATGAAACTAAACCAATATGGGAATGTATGATAATATCATCTTGAAGAAATATAAACCCTTGAGTTTTGATGTGGAAGACATCAGTGGAAATGGTAGCTTGAAACTGAAATTTAAAAGGATTCTAAATACATGGAATTTAAAGAGGGGATAAAAAGAATTATGTGTCTTGTGCAGATGAGTTAATAATCCATTAAATAACTTTAATCACTCTAATATTCCTATAAAGGATATGAGGAACACCATATTTAGGGATAGGTTGATCAGTTAATTGAGGTGAGGACTATTATTCCTAGAGTTCACATTTCATTTCTCTTTTTTTCTATAATTTCTCTTCAGTTACGAAACACAAGATCTGTAGTGGTTGAGATAATCATAATCACTCCCACGCATTTAAATTAATTATGTTCTTTATTATTAAATATCACTTGTTTCATTTCTCTAAAATTGGTTTGATTAATTAGACAATAATGTATTTTTGATGTTCTTCACATTTAAATTCTTCTTCACTAGTTCATACATGCAAATCCCTACAAACATTTCCACTACATATATGATATAAGGGTGGTTTGATTTAGGAGTGATTTGAGATATATAATCAATTGTATCATAAAGAATAGGGAATGCATTGATTATTTTATTTTTTTGATTCATGATGAAATTATCATTGATGGTGATCAATTGAGGTTTCATTTGATAAGAGGGAGAAAGGAAGTGAGCGCAATAGGGAGAGTTAAATTAATGAATGATTTGATAGGTTTGTGAGGGAATTATCTAAGGTAAGATGACTAATTTAATATTTACTTAAATTACACATTTATATTTATTCTTAAATACATATTGAACCCATAAAAATAATAATAAAATCACTCCAAAACACCCACTTATTCATAGACAACCACGGAACTACTAATTAATATATCTACTTGCATTTAAAAAACTTCTTTATGGCCCATGATAGCCTCTACATCAACCTGTCACCATTTCCAGGGATGTAGTCCAATGTCATTTTTTTATTTTGTTTATTTTTTATTTATTAGATATATTCTTGATATATATCTATATCTAGTTCTAATAATATCTATATATTTAATCTAGTAATTTAAATAATTTTACCTGATAGACCATAACACCATATATTCATTGAGAAAGTGGAGGGGGGGTTTGTTACAATTCCTTTGATAAACAGTCCATCCTCTTTTTTTCTTTTACTAGGGTTACATTGAGAAGTGAAAACATGGGATAAAATATTTATCAATTGAATAAAACGCTTAGAGAAAAATATTCCCATAACTTCAACAATAGTAATAAATTTTTGAAAGGAAACAATCATTAAGACTTTGAACTCAAAACTGTATTGATTCAACAACTACATAAGTTTCATGGCATAAAAGTAGAAGCTCCCGGTAGGAATTTAAATAATTTTGGGATGAATGGAACAATTTCAAACATATAGGATTCCCTAAATAAGCTATATTTCATTCACAATCTATTCAGAAGGATTGGCCGGGGACTTGATGTAGAACCTGCAACCTTGAGAATTTACCACATGTGGTGAACTCCAAAGGGAATTTCTTCATAAATCCATCCCTACATAAAGAAGTACCTAGATGATAAATGTAATCTATGATAATATTTCATAATGATAAGAAAATATATATGAGTTTTGGGATAGATTCAAGAGACTAACTACAAACTTCCTTCATCTACCATTTGAATACCACTATTTCTATTTATTTCATACCAAATAATATTGGAAAATGATATAATCATATGGGTTGTTTTTTAAGGAAGATCACTAATAGAAAAATAATTTTATTAAGATATAGAACTAATTGAAAATATCACACAACATTTTCAACAATTTGGTACTAGGTCTATCACTAGGGGAATACGTGAGGTTAAAAATTAAAAATATCCATTATATGAAACTAAAATTTACGAACTAACCTCTTCTATAAGTCATATATAACTGAACAAGGTTCATGAAAAATATATATCTACACCTCATAGATTATGATGGTTATTTTATTCCTTGTATAATTTTACATAAGGTGTTCCACATGTGCAATAGACAGAGCGTTGTGAAGAATTATACCAAAGGTAGTACTATGAATAATAACCAACCATAAATTATGGGTTTAAAGAGTAATCAATAGTACACATAAACTTGTAAACCATCATCCAATAATGCCACATTTCCAATAGAATTATCAATAGTTCTACTATCCACCACCCATCTATATAAATAAATCATATCCCTCTATAATCTACCAACAATAAGGTAAAAACCAAGAATCCCAAATGAAATATATGTTCAGATAATGTGTGGAATTATAACATAATAAATTTTCCACTCTAAAAACTTATATATAAGATTTAAAGGAGATAAAAGGTCATTTTTTACAAATCATCACTACTCTAATTGACTTGGTAAATCACATCTCAAGTAAGATCCATAAATTATCAATTCAAAATCCTAAGGGAGTGAAATTTATATTTATTCAAGAAATGGTATGTAAGTGAAAATAAATGGAAAATAACTAATGGAATTTGAATTTGGAATTAAAAATCCTGAAAAATAACAATAACTTGAGATGAAATAAGAGGTGGAGGTTCCAATAGATATACAACCAGTGAACAAGGGAAAGTTAAATTCTAAGATTAAAGATATACCATATCTCCAACCTCAATTCCCTTCAATAATAAACCCAACCAATAGGACTAGTGATGAATATCCTCAACAATAAATGTGGGAAACATTCAAGAAAGTTGAATTCAATGTACCTTAATTTAATTTCATCTACAAAATATCATGTTATACAAAGTTTTTCAAGGAAATTTGTACCAAGAAAATAAAATTTCAAGTGTATTAAAATATAAGCCTAGGAAAAAAATGTTTCTGCTCTAATAACCCCACAAATACATATAAAATTTCAAGAGCAAAAAAGATTCACTATCCCTTTCACTATAGGAGAGTGTACTTTTACAAATAATCATGTTATTTAAGAACATTAATTAATGTTATGTATTATAAATTCAATTATTCTATTTAGATAAGAGGAATCAAGCCAATGAAATTCATTGTGAAACTATCCAACTGATCCATTGATGACCCAATAGAAGTTTTAGGGGATGTATCCATTAGAGTGAGAGAATTATTATTTCTTGCTGATTTTTATATCTCAAATATGGAAAAAAAATTGGTAAATATCATTCACCAATAATTTTTGATAGGTTATTTATTAATACATCCAAAACCATAATAAATTTTCATGAATGAACACTTTCAATGGATTTTTGAGAAGAGACTGGTAATTTAAGTATTTTGGATTCAATGAAAACCCATCAAGAAGGGTAATCTATTTTTACACTATCTTATTCTAATATTCCCTATTTTTCTAAGGATGAAATTCAAATGTTATAAAAAATAATAAAATTATAAAAAACCATGGAATAATTATATCTTTTTGATAAATCTATTTTTTAAAATGAATTAATTATAGAATCATATTTGTTTTCTAAATAGTTTGAGGAAATGGATGAAGAATAATTTGATGATTTATATAAATTTGTTTCTATCAATTCTATTATACATATGTAAGTCAAAATAATGGGAAACACTAAGTTAAAACCATCACTTAAACACCCACCTGGATTATAACATAATTTTATGTCCAATAATTTGAAATAAATATGATTTTCTTAAGTATGATGAGAATCTACATGTGATAATATTAAATAAATTTTACATCAATCAAGAAAACAAATTATTGAAAATTATAAAAAAAAATTATAGGGCCATACGCAGGTAGTTATAATAAACTCCAAGAATTAGTCCCACAACCTATGTGTAGCAGATCCTATTATAAAATGATTCAAAACCAATGAGAAGGATTCAGAGATGGCTCATACCAGCCCTCATAGAAGTTGAGAAAAGAGAAATTGTATTTTTTGGAGCTAGAATAATATACCTCATCTTAGACTAACAATGAGTGATTCTGATCAAGATTTTTCCTAATAATAATGAAAGTACCCATTCGAAGAAATGTATCACTGAGAGGGGGAGGGGTGAATCAGTGATACTCTATTTATTTTTAAGTTTCTTTTCAATTGAAACAACCTTTTCCACCTATAAGATATTTCGATTCCTTACTGAAAACAAAATCAACACACATCCACATGAAGACAATGATTTACAAGGTTAACTATTTAATAAGAATAGATACTTCCTTGTTATAGTTTGCAAATGATCCAATACTATAAAATCTACTAAGAAAACAATCCTTGGATTACAATGAGTAGGATATAACCTTACACTCATGTAGCTCTACGAAACAATCCCACTAGTGTGTGTGTGTACCCTATTACCACAATAGGGTAATAAAATTGTTATGTAACAACTCATGATATCTGCTCTTATTTTCAATTCAACAAATGTAATCAATTAAAATACAATTTTTCAATTAAATACCCAAAAAATATAAGAAACACTCAAATTTTTCTATGAAACACTGAGTTGGATCTTTTATGAGTTTAATTCATCTGAGTCTGATTCTGACAAAACAATACTCCCAGTACTATTTTCTAATAGAATACAGTAGAGTAGAATCGGCACCACTTCAATTCCCAAATACAATTCTCAAGCCAAATAGAATATGAATGAATCGGCACCTCCCAAAAACAATTTTCAAGCTGAATTGAATTGATATATTCTTCTCTCTAGAAGCCCAAATCTTCTCTCTATTATATGGTAAAAAATACACACCTCCATAAAGTACAATGTACTTGTTTCTATTTTATAAGTGACCCAAAATGAGTTTAGGTGGGAATCCCAAAATGTTTCCCTCTCACACAAATTCACCCACATTTGAATTTCACCTGAAATCTCATAGAAATTATGACTACATCAACGCTTCTCAATTATTTTTGAAACATCCACAATCTTCACCTCTTCTTATTCAGACACCCGTTTAAATTTCTGAGACTGATTTCATGTTTTAGTAATACATGGATCTGATCAACTGAGTCTGATTCCTCATGTCTATTACTGGATACGATTCTTTGAATAGATTTGAATCAAAATCTTGAATTTGAATGTTCATCTCCCCCTTAACAAATCATTTAGCAATATCCATCGTTTTTATTTTCTCTTGACCCACTTGAGTAACCATAATTCATTCAAAACCCAGTTCTTGTATCATGACTACCTTCATGACTTTGAAAACATTGACGATTATCTTTAGAATCATCTGACTTTAATTGCATAGTATTATAACATTCCATTCATTCCATAAAACTCTTTTCCACAAACAACTCTTGATCCAATTCAAATAAAAACTTCTTATTATCCACTTATATTGATGTCACTTGGCCAAATTGAAATTTCATATGAAGAGAACACAAAACAATTCGACTCTTACCCCAATTGATGAAGTCAACTGAAAACAAAACAGAGTATGATACTTTATGGATACGATCATTTATGGTTATGATCATTTCCAGTTACTATCATTATAGATATGATCATACTTGGTTACAATCATTCCAATTTACAATCATTACTTGTTACAATCATTTTTTGTTATGATTATTCTGGATACGTTCATTCTTGATTACGATCAAATATAATTTAAAAAAATGATCTACCCAAATAAGATATAATACAATCTGAAAATGATGATCTACCTGGATAAGATACAATACAATCTGAAAAAAATGATCTATATGAGAATAATGAAATACAATATGAAAACAATGATCTTTGATCGGTACCATGTCTATTCTTTCACTTTCACCCAGATATAGTCATTTTGATAAACAATCGGTACTATCTATTAATCTTCTATCAACACCTTTTTCCAATCGGAAACACTTTTCAATGGAACCACTTTTCAATATGGATATAATTATTTAGAAAAACAATAGGCACTTCCACTTAAATCTTGATACGATTTTTTTGAAATAAAATTTGCACCACCTCTTCAATATGGATAAGATTATTTTGAAAAAACATCAGCACTGTCTCTTCAATATGGATATGATTGTCTTAAAAAACAATCGATACCACTTCTTTTTCTCTTCCATCCAGATACAATAAATTTGAATAAAATTATTTTTCAATTGTTTTCAAAAACTATCGATACCACTTCTTTCTCTCTGCCATATAGATACAATAAATTTGAATATGATTATTTTCTGATTATTTTGAAAAAAAATCAATACCACTTCTTTCTATCTACCATCTAGATAGGATAAATATAAATACAATTATTTTTTGATTGATAGCATCTCTTTCACTCCCCCTTTCTTCTATCAATATTGCAACACAAGTTCTCAATACAACTCTTGATTTATATGAAATATGAATCATCAAATCATCATAACAATTAATTCAATCACAGTCATAATGACTCTGATTCTAGAGCAAAACAAAAATATCTTTCACATCATATTCAGTGTGAATCTGATGAACATCTACTTCCAGCAACATGTTTTCACTTTCAAAGCTTCTTCTTCTCATTACAATGGACATTCAAAGTGATTCCTATTACTATCAATGCCAAAAGTAGTATAATTGTTTTTAGAAACAAAGTGAATCGAAATACATTTCTTCTTTCCAAGAAAAACCTATCACCCATTAAACAAACACTTCTTTCAATCCCTTTCGTTCTGAATTCTCATTCATCGAAACCCTTTCTTTCTTTATCATGCCTATCGATTGAAAACAACTACAACCAAAACACATCTTAGGCCTAAAAAATACTAGATTAACCATAGTAAAAAATGACAGTGATTAAATTCTCCCTATTATGATTTAGAATATATTTAGGTTCTATATTTTCTCATAAAAAATTAAATCGTGTAGCCTAATAATTCCACTTAACCACTCCTTTTATAGATAAAATAATAGAAATATTAGATGGTAAATTTTACTGTTACTTTCTTCATGGATTTCCTAGCTTTTTTCAAGTCCCCATAGTACTAGAGGACTAAGATAAAACTATATTCACAAATCAATTTTGTATTTTTTTTCTTAATCAGTGTTTCCTTTTTTGGATATGTAATGACCTAGGTTATTTTAAAAGTTTCATGGTAACTATATTTTTAGATGATATTGAAATATTGTTAGATTATTTTCTGGAAGACTTTTCTATGTATTGGACATGTTTTGAAATTTTTCTTGAAAATATAGAAAACAATATTGAAAGTTCATTGAAAATAATTTTCTTTAAAAATTTGAAAATTTTCATTTCATGATAAAAAAAGGAAACTTCCTATGCCACATCATTTCTAAAGATGAAATTTAAGTGGATAAGGATAATTTTTACATCATTTCAACACTTCTTTATCACACCACTGTGAAAGGTATTAGATAATTTTTTGGAAATACAAGATTTTATAGAAGGTCTATTAGATACCTGAGAAAAAATTCTTTACCACTAAATAACCTACTCAATAAAGAAACTAAATTTCTATTTTATGAATCATGTAAGAAACCCTTTGATAGGATCCAATAAATATTAACCATAACACCTGTTATTAATATGATTACTCCAACAAAGTAGTGAGGTTGGTTTTATCTTAGAATATAAACATATATTCATATGTCATAGCTTATACTTCACATACTTTGTCAATAAATTAAATCAACTATAAAACAATATCGAATGAGTTTTTGGATATTATTATTTCATTCAAAAAAAATTAATTCATATTTGTAAGGAAGTAAAGAAACAATTTTTTTATGATCGTATATAAAGTAGATATTTCATTAAGAAATATGATAAAAATACAATATTTGTGAGATGGATGTTTCTCTAATAAGATTTTAACTTAGATATAAAATATTTGAAAGGTTATTAGAACCTTCTGGTTGCCCACATGAGGAGATTGCCCCAAATTGATGATGTAGAAACAGACAAAGTGGTATCCCTAAATGATTCTATTCTAGATTAGAAGCTTTATAAACTCACAAAATAACCATGGTATGATAAATTAGTGAACTATTTGGTCATATTAAAGGTAAACTTCATATTTTATAAGAAAAAAATATTAAAATAAATTCAAAATTAAAATAATAAGTTTATGAAGATCCTTATTTTTATAAAAAAATTAATGAATAAGTGATTATAATATATATACATCAAAAGGAGTTAAATTATGCGCTTACCTTTTTTCATAGCCCTATATGTGGAGGTGACTTTGGACCTCATAAAAAAGTTATAAAATTTGTTGAGGTGGGTTTTTTTTAGTTAAAAATTTTTAAGTATTCATATAATTTTTTCAAAACATGTAAAAACTCTAAATTTTATAGAGTAATTTCTAAAATACAAGAAATAAACCATTAAGAATTGTTTTTATATGAATTATTTTATTTCTGAGAACTATATTTCATATATATTTTGGGTTTACCTAAATTCTATTAATAATAAATTATGTTTCTAAGTGGATCAAATCCCACACAATAAGAACGTGTGATTCTAATGTTTTTATTGATTTTATAAAATTAAATATCTTTTATGGTTTTAGAATACCACTATAAATAATCAGTGATCTTGGAACACATTTTTTGAAAAAACATAATTGAACCCCTTGTGAAAAAAGTACAGATCACAGTGCAATCCCTCTACTACCCACCACCCATAAACAATTGGTTAGTTCAAGGTGTCTAAAAGAGTGATAAAGAGGATTCTGAAAATGATGGGGTATCCGAACTATAAATACTTGAGCACTAATATATAATATTCATTTTGGACTTAAATAACTAATTTCAAAACCCCCTATGTATGTCCCCTTAACAAATAGTTTATATAAAACGTTTTTCCTTACTTATTGAGCAACATCACAAATTTTACTGGGTTATGAAAAAAGTGAACATTGAATTCAACTAGGTGGGAGAAAACATAAATCTACATATAATGGAATTATAGGATCTAATAGGGTAATATTCTGAGAACTCTCTATTTTATATGGATTATTTCAAATCCTTCCATGGAAATTTAATTTAAAAAAGTAACATCAAAGTTAAAGAAAAAGTGTTTTTGTTTTCCTGTAGAATTAAACTCATCTCTGGTAAGATTCATTCCCAATGGTTTAATTTATTTACAGTGAAAAAAACATTTCAATTTGGTGTAGTTTATATTAAATGAACTAAATTCCAATAACCCTTTATATAAAATGGATAGTAGCTTAAGCAGTTTCATGAAGACTTTTCAAAGGAACCAATGGAGGATTATAAACCTCTTTCTTCTAAATAAAAATAAAGGAACTTCCAGATTGTCACATTCATACACACTAGTCTAAATGTTAATTATTTTTATATTTTATTCCTTGACCATTTCATGTGGGATTTAAATTAAATTATTTTCTATGATGAGTGTGGAGGAGATATAAAAGTTGTTTATGATGCAAATACCTTCCTATTTTTCTTTTAATTTTGTGTTTTTTGATGGATAATAAAATAAAATTGACAATATAACTTTGAACATAAATTCACACAACTCAAAGGAATAAATATTCAAGTTACAGTTGTAACAATGGAAATATTTTTCTTTATAACTAGTAAAGGGATTCTGATATAATATGAAAAAAAACAATAATAAAAATCATAACATTAGGAAATAAAATTTTGAACTGAAGCTTAGGTGACCTACCCAATATGATTGATTAAAAACTTAGGAATCCTACCTAAATGACATTTGGATAACTCATGTGAATATGAGTAAGTAAAAGGTAACTGATATAGAATTATTCCTAAGTTAAAAAAGCATGTGTGTCTATGAGTTCTCTACTAAATAAGAGTTAGAACAACATGGAATCTTATTTCCCAAGAATTTATTATATTCATTGACTATAATAATAAGTCGGGAGGGATTTATTATATCTTATGATGGTTTAGTTTTAGTTTTGTATCACTCATCTAATAAGTTATTCTCATAAACTTTACTAGGAAAATATAATAAGTTTTAATTTAAAAAGGAGATGAAGAGTTTAAAGAAATTATTAACTTGGATAAAGAAGGGGTGTATGATATATATAAATTTTATTGAATAAGTATCAAGTATTTTTTTAAATGAAATTTGGAAAAGGGGACTTATTTGAAGGATTCAATAAGGTTCCACTTATTACAATCATAATTCCACTAAATTAAATTCTACTCGCAATACTATAATTGGAAATTTTTCTTAAAAGGAAGTGGAACCCATGTGAACTCGAGAAAATATTCTTGTTTTAGTGTTGGGGTGTGACAAAGCCACAAATTTTCCAATTTTATTTTAGAAATTTTATAGGATTATCAGTTTTGGTTTTGTTGAGACCAAGTGGTTTTGAGTTTTATTGATCTAATAAAGAAATTGGTTAGAAAAAATGAGGTTTGTTTATAGTGTTGTCCTTTATTATTATTATATAAATCCTTTGAAAAAGTTAAGACTTATTTATAAATTTACTAAAAATAGGTGAATGGATGAATTCTATTGGATAAAGGTATTTGGATAGAGTCTAATGGGAAAGGATGGTTAGATATATTCTAGAAGAAATAGGTTATTAGATAAAGTTTAATATAAAGAGTTGATAGAATAGATTCTAGTAGATAGAGGTGATGAGACAGATTCTAACAAAAAAATATGAATGGATGGAGTCTATTGGACTAAGGTGATTGGACAAAACAAAATTTTATATCACGCCATATAGATAAATATAATTTTATCAGATACATTTTTCTAGAAAAACAAAATCAGGAAATGATTTTTTATTATTTAAAGTTCCAAGGATCATTATTACTAAAGGTTCATATGGTTCATGCTGATTTTTTCACAAATTTACTACACTCATTTAATCAAAAATAGTTTTATAAAGTAATTCAACGAACATTGATTTCTAGATGAAGATTCAATTGATAGTGGTTTCCAACTTAAGACATCAAATGGAGGAGTTCCTATAAATTTTTATTGGATGAAGCATTAACAGATAAAGGTTTTCCTCCAAAGTAATAATGGGCAATTCATTTTTATATGGATACTTTCATATAAACAATTGACGGATGAAGGTTTGAGGATCTTTATAAAGTCTCTTTTAAATTAATAAATTAAGATGATGATAGTTTGTATATTTAATACCCCAATAATCACAAATTAAATATCATGATTCTGGATAAGATTTTCTGTTGTTCTGAAGATTATTTACATTTTCATTTGAGTAAAGATGTTTTCTACAATTTATTCATCTATTTCAAGGTGCTTAACTAAATAAAAACTTCATTAAGTAATTCAAATTTTAAGTTCTCACTTATCCATTTATTTTTTAGAGAAACTAAAAGTATATAAAGGGGAGAAGGTTCATTGTGAAGGAGATGTTTGAAAAAGTGAGATGAAAATTGAGAATATTGATAGATCCTTTTGTCAAGTCAATAGATAGAGAGGTAACAGATAGAGTGATAAAAAAAGATTGGTATTTAATATAGAGATACTATGAAGAGAGCTATAGGATAGAGTGGTACCAAACAGATAGTTATCAGATAGAGAGGTTTCAAATAAAGAGGTACAAAATAGAGAAGAATCAGACAGATAGGTCCCAAACATATGGGTATCGAATAGGTAGATATTGAATATAGGGTTATCAAACAAAGATGTGATGAATATAGTGGTATCAGACAAAGTGGCTTCAGACATAGAGATATTAGACAAATAGGGTACTAAACAGAGTGGTATCGAATGGAGAGGTACTAGATGGATAAGTTCAAGGTATAGTTTATTACTTATTGTTGTACAAAAATATGAAAGGAAAAAAACTGACTTGTAAAAAGGAAAGTGTGAAGAATTCAATAATCCCAATAATGATGTATTTAATCATTTTGGTGAATGTTCATTTTATTTTTCAAAACATTATTTTATCATATCATCTATGTAAAGATAACACACATCATAAAAGTATTATAGTTCTATAAAAGTAATGGATATACTCTTCTTTTTGTAAACAAAAAAAGATTCTTTTTATAGTGGTTGTTGTTGGATTTGGTGCCATAGAACCGACTTATTTTGTACTTTATGATAACTTATATTCATAGTTTTGAAGATTAATAACTTCCTTATCATGCCATAATAGTTCTTTTATGTGGAATTGTATGTGATAATGTATTATGAGTAAATGTCACACTAAAAGGTCATAGAGGATCCCTGCTATGATGAGAACTTGAAAGTGCTATGACACTATTCATGAATATATGTTCTATTGTCAGATGATATCATTTGAGGGAGACAAGTGATACATGCTATTTACAGTGGAGACTCATAGTACTATGAGGTACCTTCTCATGGTGTACGCCCTTAGTAATATCTAGGAGGATATTATGAGAAAGAGACAAGTTAGTAGGAATTCCACATTTATAAGTGTCATTGGATATTCATATCTACAAATGTGTGTATTGGTCCTTATACTTTAAGAATATTATTAATGATTATTATGACTCGCATACTTAGACGTATTGATTAAAATTGTGATGGCATATGTTTACGGTGAGGTATGATATGTTGGGTGTTTCACGAGTAATATTGCATTAATGAATAATCCGAGAAAGGATTTTTCCCTTATTATTTAAGTTAATTTAAAGTCTCGAGTGCTTTTATGGAAACGATATATCCTAAATAAATCTATGGCCATGGTGTTCTGTAGGAAAGTTCAATTTTCAAGAACTCAAAGAAGGATAAATCAAGAACATGGGTTGATGGCACCAGCATGCAACCCACTTAATTAGATATATTGAGAATAATGAATTATATTACATGGTAAGCATTCGTATTATGTGACATGTCATTGTGTTATTAAATTCTTTCTCTATGGGAGACTTGGTCTGTTTCTAGACACTATCCTTAGACTTTATGCTACTCCACCTAATACCACTGAGAAAGAGGCCTAAAGGGTTACACACAAAGTATATCCAGAATCTTAGGTAAATAATATATATATATATATATGTATTTTAATTATCTAAAAAGTTGGATAAATATTATTCCTAGTTGTGGATTAGTAATTATTCATGGATACCTGGTCGAATTTATTCTGACACTAGTTATTCGAAGGAATATATTGTGGCCTGAAAATTAAATAACTAATTATTTTTTGTTTAGTGAATATAATTTTTATATATTTATTAGAGAATAATGCATTAATATTTATTTAATAAATAAATAGACATTATTCAAGGTCCAATAAATATGGTGGAGGATTGGCATACCAGGTTCAAGGGTCTGGTGAGAAATAATAATATTGAATATTATTTCATTAAATAATATTTAATCATAATTATCAAGTTAAGTGTGTTTCAAGGAACAATAATAATACTACTATTACTATTTGACATGGGGTTTCACTAGGGTTAATAAAATAAATAAGGGCACTTGTGTAATTATTTTATTTTAACCCTGGCGATATAAATACCCAATTATGTTTATTTTCTCCTAACCCTAGCCAAAAAATAATTGTGCACAATGGATTAGAGAAAAGATCTCAAACCTATAGAGTTCATCCCTCTACAAGAAAGATCTCAAGAAAAAGATAGATCCTCCCCCATTAGATCAAATGTAACTCTTTGGAAGTGGTTCTCGATGCAATCGAAGGTGGACATTACAAGACCAAGGATCTTCTATGCTAGCACACGGAGACTCCAATGGCGATGTCCAGAGATTCATGGAGAATGATTGGATCACCGTTAAAGGAATCCTACACTTGTAATCTGTAAAAAACAGAAGTTCATTGTATATAGGGGGTTGGACACGTCAAATAAGAAAGAAAAACCTTGGGGGTAATTCTTATTTATAATTAAATTAATTATAAAAAACATGTTCCACTCTCCACTCTATTGGTTCTGGGTTAATAACTCTATCTTATTCTTTCATTCAAATATCTTGATCATGGTATTCATCATCGCTTGATTTTGGATTAATCATTGATAATGGAAAATATAAAAGTTGTGCACCATCCCTCCCATGATTCCACTACTCCCGAAACCTACAAGTGGTGTCAGAGGAGACACTTCATTGTTTATAATTATTTAGTTTCATTGATGATTTATGCATTCATAATTTATTTTTTCAACTCACGTTTAATCGTTATGAAAATATGAATTATCAGATCAGTTTCTTCCTTCATAGTTTCTCACAAATATAACAAAATAGATTAATTTTATAATTAAAATAAAATCAAGGAACTCATCCATATGTGCTAAGGATCCTAGCTATACAGCACCAAGATGCAGTACCTTCCCTGTGACATTTCTTATCTAGATCCACTCCTCTGGGCTCTACCATCCCTAGGAACAGGAGGTGTTGGGTACGCTGGATTCCTCTCGCATCAGTCCTGAAGCTCAATGTTAATGTAGCCTTTAGCTCCATCATCATTCGCAGTGGTGGTGTGGTTCATGACACATCGGGCTCGGTGATTTTTTCTTTTAGTGCTTTCTATGGACCAGGAACTCTCTTAAGGCAGAGGTGAGGGAGATTCTCAGCACACTCTCTCTTTTCATATCCAAAAACATTACCTTGACCACTGTTGATATGGATTCTAGACCTGTGTGGATCTCTCTCATTGGTACCTCTTCCTCTCCCTGGAAAATCACTCTCTTTATCTGAAAGTGAAAGTCCCTCCTCTCTGGCAACATGGAGATCCTCCATATGTGGCATTAGGGAAATCAGGTGGCTGATTTCTTGACTCCTTTTTCTACCCTATATTACCCCCTTTTAGAGTTTTTTACCCATGGAACCCTTCCCACAGGGGGGGAGGCCAATGTTATCAGTGACGCTCTCAGTCTTCATTTCTTCAGTCCACCCTGATTTGTACTGCTCTTTCTTCACTTAATGAAATAAATATTTATTTGATGGTACACATCATGTAATTGGCATTACATGCCATGTACTCATGTTCAAAACATCATGATTTATTTAGAAATCAATTAGATTTTTTTCATGGATTAGGGAATAAATTACACCATTAATTTACCACATGTTAACCAAGATTAGTTGGCACACAGTAAGCTGGACAACGCGTTATGTGGTCCATAGGACATGGAGTGTAGTCCCTTAGGGTTAGGGTTAGGATGTGTATTCCATACAAGGCCTACCCAACTAGTGATCATGTAACATGGAGTCAACATGGTGTGTGTCCCAATAGACATGTCATGTACTCCATGATTTCCAAAGAACACCTCACATGATGAATCCCTAACTGTGTAGTTCTAATAGATTTTGAAGGGTGTACACCCCGTGTAGATCGAATCTACATGTGGTGTACCTTTACCTTATTATATAGATTTAACATTTAATTATTTTACTATGTATACCTTGAGAAATTTACTTGCTTGTGGTCATAAAAATAGGAAATTCCATGTGTAAGTGCCCAATGAGGATGAGTGTATCACTAAGAGGGGAGGGGTGAATCAGTGATACTCTTTTTTAGGTTTATTTTCAATTGAAACAACCTTCACTAGCTATTATAGATTTCGATCCCCTACTGAAAACAAATCCCACATAGTTCCATAAGAACACAAATATTTACAATGTTAACTATTTGATATGAACAGCTACGTCCTTGGTATGGCTAGGAGAAAATCCAATACCATATAATCCACTATAAAAAACTCCTCGGATTAAAATCAGAAGGATAAACCCTTACATGCATGTGTCACTTTGAATACAATACAAATTTGTGTGTGCATCCTCTTAGCACAAATATGGTAATACAATTGTTTTTTAACATCTCATTTACATACGCTTCTTCTCAAATCAACAAGTGTATTCAATTGACATACAATTCATCAATTCCTTACAAAGAAGAATGGTAAGAACCACCTATACTTTTTAATGAAATGCGAAGTCCAATATTTTCTGAGTCTAATTCCTCTTCCAGATACTCCATGTCTAATTCTCCCTGATACAATTCTATCAGTCTGATTCACTGATACAATATAATATAAATGAATCCACAGCACTTAAATCCTTGAGTACGATAAAACCCAGTACGATACTTCCTCAGTCTAAAAATCTTCAATATGGTAAAACCCATTATGAAAATACCATCTTGATTAATTAAACACAAATACCAATATCTACTGAATATAATTCCCATAAAAATGTCTTCAATACAAAACAAAACAGTATCACTTTCTCTCACTGAATACTTGGATAACCTCTATCTACTACGATTAACAGTACACCTTTGTCAGTCAAGTACAATGTACATTTTTCATTTTATAGGTGACCCAAAATATTTTTTGGAAGGAATCCCAAAAATGTTCCCGCTCAGTTAAATTCACCCAAATTTTAATTTCTCTTAAAATATCAGAGAAATTATGACTTCGTCAACGCTTCTTGATTCTTCTTGAATATTCTACAATCTTCACATCTTCTTCTATAGACTTTGATTTCTATTCTCATCCCAATTATAATGGATGAATAATACATGGGCTTGATCATTTGATTTTAACTGTCTCAATCCACTTTTTGAATACAATTCACATAACCGATTTGAATCAAAATCTTTTATTTAAAAGTTAATCTCCCCATCAACAAATCAATCAGAAATCTATTTTCTTTAAATAACTCATCCAAAAAAAGTAATTCAACCCTTTTGAAATGGTTGACTACATTATCGATCACCTTCTTCACTTATTCTCTTAACCCACTTCAAATAAAAATCATCTTCTTCTCCTATTATCTTAATCCACTTAAAATATAAATCATCTTCTTCTCCTCTTCTCTTGACCCACTTACAAAAGACATTTGAGAGTAAATTAGTGTTCACCCATATCTTTCTTCAGAAATTCAAACAACCATTATACTCAACATAATTAGGATATACATAGTATGATCTTTTTTAGTATAAGAAGTTTTTACACCATCTGATGGAATACAAGAATCTATAGTAAATCGGTAAAACCTTCTTGATCAATAACACCTTTCCGATCAATACCACATTTTCGATCAATAACACCTTTTCGATCAATACCACCTTTTTGACTAATAAAACCTTTTTGATAAATAACACTTTTTCCATCACCATCACTTTTCATCGGCACCATTTCTTCATATATGCTTGTTTTGAAAAAAAATCAAAATCACTTATTTCTCTCGGCCACTTGGATACGATACTTTTCGAATTGGAAACATCTCTTTCAATACCCCTTCTTTCCCTCAAGATTACATCACATGTTCTCAATTTAACTCATGATATATATGAAATACAAATCAGAAAATCATTTTCACATTTAAAGACAACGTGATCACACTAACCCTGATTCTCTAGAAAAGAAAAACACTTATTTCAACACATATTATTCACATCATGATGGAATATCACAGTGAGTCTGATTCAAAACATTAGTCATATTTTTATCAATCCAATGAGTGAGTCTAATTTTTATTAATACCATGATGAGTCTGGATTTTATCAATACCACAGTGATTCTAATTCAATACCATTAGTTTGATTTTTATCAATCCCATAATTGTTTCCCGAGACAAAGTGAAGTGATTTAATTCCTGTAAAACATACATTGACAACAAAAGATAAAAAAACACCTCTATCATCATCTTGGCCCTAAAAATCTCCCCCTTTGGATTTTGTTTTCAACCAGGAATGGATTACATATCAACAATTCTAAGCCTATTTGAGCTATCTCAATGTAGGAAATAAGAATCATTGACAATAATACCATGTTGTAAAAAAGTAGTGATTATGATATAATCTTCATATTTCTTCCTCATATCTTCTTCCACCTCCTTGGAATACAAAAAAAATTCCTTACTACAACCACTCAAACAAACAGTTAGAATAGTTCACACACTAAAAAATGTTGAATGAACAGCTTACCCATAACTCTCTATTTTATACAATAGATTGATTAAATAATAAAATTCTCCACTTAAAAAAAGTAATCCAATTCTAAGATGAGAGAGGGGATAGAAACACATACCTCATCCTTGAAGATAAAGAGTTTGGACACCAATGTTCAACCTCAATTTAGAAAATAATTCCTTCAACAAAGGTTTTTTGAATATGTCAGCAACTTGTTCTGATGTCAAAACATATTCCTCATTCAATTCATTATTCTCCACATTCTCTTTGATGTAAGGATATTTTATGTCAATATTATTTGAATGAGAGTGTTGAACTAGTCTCCTAGTGATATTGATTGTGATTTTATTGTCACAACCCAAGAGAAAGGGTAACTTCACCTCAACATGTAAATCTTCCAATTGTGTTTTCATCCACATGGGTTGAGTAGTGTATTGAGTGGAAGCAACATACTCATCTTCAGTCTTACTAAAAGTTACTGAATTTTATTTCTTTTAATTCAATATAACACAATTCATTCCCATAAATAATACTCCACCATATTTGGATCTTCTATCATAAACATTTCCTACCCAAACTGCATCTAAATACCCAAAAAATCAATACTATTTGAGAAATAATACCAAATTATGAATTTTGTTGTGCCTTTTATGTATATGAGAATTTTTTTTATAGAAATAAGATGTAATTATTTTGGAGAACTCTAAAATCTTTCACATAACGTAACAACATACACAATGTTGGTTCTTGAAGAAGTCAAATACAATAGGCTCCTAATTAGATTTCGATACTCTTTATGATCCACTTATTTTACTTCTACACCTTTACTAATATTTTTTCACACTAAAATGGGTTTGGAAACATATTTTTAATTTTCCCTTCCAAACCTATTGAGAAGTTCTTTAGCATACATTTCTTGAGAGAGAAAACTGTATTTTTTTTCTTTTACATGATTTGGAACCCAAGAAAGTATTTCATTTCCCCCATCATGGAAATTTAAAATACCTTCTTCATTTATTCAGAAAATCTTTTGAAATTTCTCTCATCATTCCCAACAAAGATAATATCATCAATATAAATAATTACAATGAGTTAATACTCTTGACTTTCTCTGATATAAATATTAATATCCACTCTTCCTTTATTGAAGCTCATCTTCCTTAAGAAAGTATTCAATTTGAAATTCCATGCCCTTGGATCTTTTTTTATCCCATAAAAGGCTTTATTAAATATATATAGATAATATTAATCATTTAAAATAATTAATACACAAGGTTTTTCAATATAAACCTTTTATTCAGGATCACTATTTAGGAATGCAGATTTGACAACCATTTGAATGATCTTCTAGCCTCGTTGTGCAGCAACAGCAAGAAAGATTCTAATTGTTTCCAATCTAGCCACCGGAGAAAAGGATTCATCGAAATCAATTTCTTAAATATTTGAATACCCATTGTAAAAAAATATTTATTTGTTCATTATAATCTCAACATATTTATTCAGGTTGTTTCGGAAAATACATTTTGTGCCCATGATATTTTTTACTTTTATTCTTGGGTATGAGTTCCCTTGTATTATTATTTTCAATTTGATCCAATTCTTCATTCATGGCTTGAACCCATTTAAGATTTTCAAAAGCTTATTTCACATCATTCATCTCTACTCTTAAATACAGAGAAGTGTGTGTGATAGCATTTTATTTCTTCTTATTTGAACCTTGTGATGTTGATCACCAATTATTTTTTAAGCTTATAATTACTTCCTCATCCTGGGATGAGTTTTTGGATGATAATCATCATCACTTGAAATAGATGAGTCCAATTATTCTTCTTGAGAAGGAATATAATTTTTTTTATCCTTGTCAAAAAATCATTAAATTATTCAACTTCTTTATCTGCCTGACAATGTCTGTCTTCTTCTGCCATTTTAATTACTTTCACATCAACTAAATCAACAATTATTTTTGTTTCTTTGTTGAAAGATTTGTATAATATTCCTTCGGGAGAATAGAAAATAAATATTCCATCTTCACATTACTTCTCAAAATTTCCATATGTTTCGACCTTTTCTTCTTTAAGATACATGGACTCTCGAAAACTCTTAAGTGTTTCAAACTTTTATTTTTTCCATAAAACAATTTGTATGGGGTCATGTTTGAATCGCTCCTATATAAACATCATTTTTGAATGTAAATAGAAGTTCTCATGGCTTGCCTCCAAAAGTAATGAGAAAGGTCATCATCAGGTAACAAGGTTCTTCCCATTTCCACCAGGCATCTATTATTTCTTTCAGAAACCCCATTTTTTTCAGGAGTATATGGGTAACTATACTCATGCCAAATTTCATGCTTCTCTATGTAACTTTTGAATTATTAACTTCTATACTCACAACTATTGTCTATTCTCAACTTCTTCACAGAAAACTCCCATTCTTTCTCATCTTTCCTTCTAAAAATTTTAAACATTTTTAAATAATCTCACTTATTTTTCATATACATAACCCAACTAATGAAATTAAAGTCATAAATGAAAGTGATGAAATACTTATCTCCATTTTTCTATTGTAATCTCATTGGACCATAAATATCAGAATAAATCAGCTCCAGGGGTTGTCTTGATAAAATCTCAAATTTCTTATGCATAACATTTGGAATCTTCCCTTTCTATCAAATAGTGTAACAAAAATATCTTCTTCTTGGTAAATCAGAAATATTAAAAACACTATTTATATTAGATAACTTTCTCATATTTCTCTTCCCCATGTTTCCTAGCCTTTTATTGCATAATTCATTTTGTTCTATCATACTCATGTAACAAGAGTTTTATATTTCACCAACCTAAAACAAATTCCATTTCATATGTTGGCCTCTCGTAATAATCTTTCAATTTTCATCACTTTTTAAAAAAAACTCATATTTCTTGAAGATAACTTCATTACCCTCATAAATCAATTTTAAAACACTTATCATTTTGTGTTTCAGCCCATCAATATACAAAGTTTTCTTGGATTTAATTTTTTCTTTTCCAATGATGGCTATATTTTCAAAGATTCATCATTTCCAAATTTCACTATACCTTATTTAAAATATTTCACATTCTTCAACAATTTTAAGACTCCTATCATGTGAGAAGAACACCCACAATCAAGTATCCAGGGTTTTTCTCCCTTTAAATCATTCAATGCAGTTTCTACAATAAGATCTTTCTATTCATTTACATCCTCACCTTCAGCTTTTGAGAGTTAAGATTCTTTTTTTGATCTTTTAACAAAACAAGTAATCCTTTTTCAGGATTTCTAGGTTGTTAACACCTTTCAAAAATAGTTTCTAAGGTTTGGAACCTATTTTTAATCTTCACTTCATTATTTAAATATTTCATCACAAAAACCTTCCCAGACTTCTTTCTTTGAAGATATTGACTCCCACTTAATCTCTACCTTCCATATACTGTGGTATTATAGAAATATTTTTGGTTAAAAAACACATACTTTTCTTGGGCCTGAATCCCCCACAATACCAGCAATACCCAAAGAAAGAGTATTTTCCTCTAAATCCTCCACACTGACCAGAATTATGGGTACGTTTCTCATCCACCTATTATTTATTTTCAATCGGATTCTTCTTCTTCTATTTATCCTTGACAGAATGAGAAGTATTTGATAATTTTTCAGGTCTATATAATACTTTTTCCAACCCAGGATAATTTGTAACTTCTAAATTATTCACTTTGGACACATACATAACCTTTTTTACCTTCTTATTTTTAGAAAAAAAACTCGACTCTTCTTCTCATCCTTTGAAGGTAACTTTTAATTATCATTCTATGGTTTCTCATTACAAGAACTTTTACCAACTTTATTAATAGAGTTTTAGAAACCTGTATCTCTCAATTCATCTTTGGAATGTTTGTTTTTTGAAAAGTTCCAACTCTTCTTCTTTAACCTTCAACTTGACTTTCAAATGATCATTATGATTCTTTTCATCTTCAAGAGACTTATTCAAATCATAAATATCTTTCACTAGAGTTTCTTTCTCATCATCAAAATATTCTTGGTTTCTTTAGCACTCATTTTCCATGTTTTTCTTCTTCTTAAGTATTCTTATATTTCTCAAGAATTCATTAAACTCTTCTTTCAAATGAATATCAAGTTGAGTTTCTTCTTCTTTAGAACTACTAATTTCAAATTATTCATCATTCACTGTTATAATAAAATTATTTTCAATACCATACTCAACTAATTTTTCAGATTTGGTATCACTTCCTTCTTCTTTTTCATCTTTCGATAATAAACATCTTCTCTTGGATTTAAAGAGTTTCTTTTATTTCCCTGTGGATTTAAATTTTTCTTTGTCTCTTTTTTTCTTCCACGATATTCTTTGATTTTTTTCTTCTTCACCACTATCCTCTTCATTATTTCTTTGAGGAAAATTATATGTAAAGTGACTAATTCATCCACATTTCAAAAATTTCAAGGGAATTTTCCCTTTTTATTTCCCTGTATCTCTTTTTACATTTTTAGAAAACAAGGATAAAATGTCGTTGATATTTTTACATACCTTGTCTCCAGAGTCATAATCACCATATTCTTATTCAGAAACAATATTCTTTGACTTTTCTTTCTTTAAATCCTTTAAATAAATTTCTCTATAAACTTTTGTTTTTCTCTTCATATCCTTCTCACTTATCATTTGATAAGTAATAAGAGTGTTATATGAATCATCAAGAGATAATGTTTCAGGATCCCTATATTCCAATGAGGATTCTTTTGCATCAAATTTGTCAGGTAGAAATCTCTATATCTTTTTAAAAACTATAGATTCATCCAGATTTTCATCAAGACGTCTGATAGTACTCACTAGATCATTCACCCTAGTAAAGAAGCCCCCAACAGATTCATTCTCACCCTTATTCAAGTCTTTATACTTCAGTATACATATTTGAAATTTTGACTTCTAAACTTTTTTATTGCCTTTATATATGTTTTTCAATTTTTCCCGTATAACTTTTGATGGGGAAATACCTTTTACTCTTAAGAATTCACTTTTAGAAAGTGATGAAAATATAGAATTCTTATCCCTTCCATCATTCTGAGTATTCTTCTTATCAATGGTTGTAAGTGGATAATTATTATTAATGGGTGGAAACCCAAATCATGCATCTTTAAGAAAATCATAACTGATTGAAATATGATAATGAAAAATTCCATACTTCCAGATATGATAATTCTTTCGATCAAAAACGGGAATACATTTACTGTTCACATAGTTCAAATTCACCATCAGTAATGAATAGTAAAGGCAACAAACCCTCTGATACCACTTGTAAGTGCCCAGTGAGGATGATTGTATCATTGAGAGTAGGAGGGGTGAATCAATTATACTATTTTTTATGTGTCTTTTCAATTGAAACAACCTTCACTTCCAATTAGATATTTCAATTCCCTTTTGAAATCAAATCCAACACACATCCACAAGAACAAAAAGATTTACAAGGTTCACTATTTGATATTGTTCACACTCTTTAATAAGATGAAAATATTATGAATCTATCCTCTAGATATTTCAAAATCTCAAGACAAAGATAAAAGAAGAAAAAGGAATAAAAATGGTTAGCAAACTACATGGATGAGCTACGAGATAGACCTGCACCGAGGAGCTATGTGACAGAGCTACGTGACCCGATGTTTTCTGTACACCTACCCGAAGGAGAAATGCGAAAGAGCTACGCGGCCTAAATATGTTGAAGAACTACTTTCAACCCGCCCCCCTCTTTGCTTATAAATATGACCCCTGGGCTCCTCATTTGACAACTAAAAAATTCATAAGAACTCTTGAAGAACCCATCGTGTATCTCTTTCACCCAAATACCTCAAATTTTCTCAATTAGCTATTTAAAAACACTAGACAAAGGAGAATTAGATGGTATAAAAACATCTTGAAGTCCTTTAAAAGTTTGAATCTTGAATAGGATTGGTTATCTTATCTTAATCACTATTTTCAATCATCACTAAGGCATGTACGGTGCACCTATGCGGGGTACCTATGCAGTATACCTATGAAAGGTATCAAAATGGCATACCTATGCGGTATAGCTACACTGTATATCTAATCAGCATTGTTGCACATGGGGCCTACACATAATCTTATAAACACTCTTTAAATCCACTCATGGTAGGGTACTTTCTTCCTTGAATCCCTTGTCTTAAAGTTACTAAGTTAACGCCTCCACCAAACCTCTTGACTAACCAAACCTTTGGGAAAGGCACATCAGTGTGTCCCCTATTAGGGTTTTTATATCTGTAGTCAGAGGTTTCCTACATTTATTTTTCAATGGGGTCAGGATTAATGTATTGTATGAGGGTTTGTATATCCGCAGTCACATGGACCTTTATCCGAGTAACAGTGTTGGGGAATTCCCAGTGTGGAGGATTAGGGTTTGGGTCATGACATCCCCTTATCATCTCTAAGACTCGGAGCCAGCAGTTCCCAATAAGAAGACTGAGGGTCACACTTTCTTTTCCATTCAAACAAAGGACAAGTCTTCCTCCTCTCTTGGAATCCAATAAGGGCACTCCTACTGAGGTAAGTCCCTAATCTTTTGAGAGTTGGGCCACATCACCTTTAACATCATCCCACTTTGAAAGGTTCATTGCTCGGCACCCTCTCCCACCATCGCCTCAGCCTTTTTTTCCATAGTCCCATCCTCTTCCACTAGTGGAGGAGGAAAAGTTTGGGCCTTTGTTGAATCTTTGACATCCTCTTATTTCTCACACTGGGCATGACTCACGTGGGCATAGAGATTTGTGATGATCACAACATTTGTACAAATACCTCGTCAGAATGAACTATGAGAACTCTAATTCCCACCATAATTGGGATACATAGGAAGCCTTCCTTAGGCCCAATATCCATCTCATTTTATCCATAAAAATGAATCCTTTTCAGAAAGTAATCCCAAACTCATTTCTCTAAAAGTACTAGACTCTCCTATGAGGATCATTGAACTACATTGGTTTTGATTCCTGTATAAATGAGATATATAGGAATCCTCTTTAAGTTTCAAACCCAACACCTAAAATCAACCCTATTCTTCACGGAACATATTCCCAATAGAGTCTAATCCAACTTGGAAACCCATATTATTTCTGCGTTCCTTAGGATACTTAGGTATAAGTCCCCTAACAAGCTCTAACTAAGAACCTTCTGCTTAGATGTCCTTACCACATGACATTAAACTGTATGGATAGGTCCTTATCATATGACCTTCAAAGGTATGATGTGTCCCATTAAGTAGCATCGAACAAATATGGTTCTAATTATTTTCACAAGTATGTGTAGGTATCCAATTTATGGGTATGATCCCAACATCCAAACAAACTTTCATCTCCCTAGATGATAATGAATTTTAGAGTGCCCCCACTAAATAGCTTAAAAACTATAATTATCATCACAGCGGTTAAAAGAATCTATAAATAATATATGAGATGATACCATTGATGGAGAACCTCAAATACATGTAGATGTCTCCATTAATAAAGAACCTATAATACATACATATGATTCTAAATATCACACATGGTAAAAATTGATTACAAATTTCAAGGGAAACCTATGTTATACTCGGTAATTAATAAGGATTCACAAAAATATCTTAAATATATAAGAGAGTCATGGAGTAGGAAATAATTCCCCCCAAAATGGTGTGATGAGTATGACCTCCAATCATATAGACCAATGAATGTTCTTTAGTATCATAGGTTCAAATCTAACAAACACCTACCTTTGGAAAGCTGGTCCCTTTGGATAAAGAACCATTGGATGTTTCCGGTTCCATGAATAAATCCAATGGAAACCTCCCAGAAGTAGTGATTCCTAACAAGAACACATGTTCTGAGGGAGCAGCGAAACAAATATGGTGAACCAGATGTAAATCCTTAACTGATTTAATAGAGTTACCCATTTTTCATGACCCTATCAATTGATAAAGGATTTCCGGAAAAGGGAATCAATCATGATTGTGTCCATCTTAAATATCTTTCTTTAATAGAGTTCATTGTTTTAGTTTTATCAGAACTTCGTTCATTCCAAATGGCTTCCTTAAATTTTTCACCTGTGAATGCCACGGCCATTGCTCAAGATGCATCCTCATCCACAGGAATTATTTCATCACCAACTCAGCATATTCAATGATGTATATCAAATGTATTGGTATGGTAATACCATCAACATGGTATTATCCCAACCGTGGAGGATACTCAACAAGCTCTCTAAGTTAACAAAAATCCTTAATGGTCCGGTCAGTGACGACTAGTAGTCAAGAAACAGATGGTGCCAACCACCGTCTTCAAACATTTCAAGTCCTTATCACTAGAACACAATAACCAGTCCCTCACATACTATAGGGAGGTGGATCAAGAGGTCATTCATGGACTCATCTCCAAGATGCAGGGGTCATTCATGGACTCATCTCAAAGATGCAGGGGTCATTCATGACTTGTTGTGTAAGATCTTGTGTCTAGATATACTTCTAAAATTTAAGAATAATTTTAATCTTTAAACATTTTTCTCATTTAATTTGAGATATAGAATTTGTGACTAAGTTTTGAGTCTTGAAACTTCTCAAGAGAGGTGTTTTATAAATTAATGGAGGCTTATGAGTCATCATAGGTGTTCAAATGATCCTCAAGATAGATCGGGATGATGCTATAGTCAAATATATAGTAAAGAAATTGGCTATCCAATGGTGTCTTGTTGTGGAAACAACCACTTCCTGAAGCCACAAACTAGCTGGTGGGATTTGGGGGGGGGGGATCCTTCTTCCTACCTCTCTTTCACACATGGTTGGGGGTTGTCTCCCTTCTACCCCCTTCATCTCCCCTTTGTAAGGGTTTTTCTTCTTAGTCGTTTTTAGTGACAAAGTAAGGTATTGGATCCTCTCGTTTCCCCAATATCTTCTCTTTTTTATCATTGATTTCATTTTTGTTCCAGCTTAGGTTGGAATTTTTGATTTCACAGGAGAATTGTAAAAGATCCTGAATTTTAAGGGCTTTATGGGAATCCTAGGATGAGGACATCATGGAATGATGTTTAGGTTTGATCGCTCATCATTTAAAATGAGGTACATTTTCCCATCAATTTATTATCTGTATTTATATAAGATTTATTTTAAATGCCTATTTTTTAGCATTTATTATTGTGGATTCCACCAAGTGTATATTTAGGGATGTTATAAACACCTATGTAGTTATGTTATATGTGGTTTTTTCATGTTGTAGTGACCTGATGAGTTATCTATCATTATTTTGTGTTGGAATTTATTTAATTAATTAGTTATAAATGTTATAGATAATAAATTGTTGAAATTTTATTAAATTTAGAGGATTGGAATCATGATATAGATTTGGTTAATCGAGGCAGAAGTTGGATGAGCTTGGATAGTTCTTGGTAGCTACTGATATCCCTAGGGAATAATTTGGAAATCTCTCTAAAGTTAAGTGGTCTATTTTACTTTCCCTCAGGTAATTTTTCTCATAAATAATTGTTATATGATGAACTTGGGTTTCTCCACTAATGGAGGGGAACCCATAATTAAATTTTCAGTGCAATTAAATATATTAAAATATTTAATTGACTAAATTAAATAGTTTTAAATAAATAAAGTTCCTCAAAACTTATATAGAGAAAAGTGTTCAGGGATAATTTAGACCTTTGTGAATCTTCTAAATTAATTGGATTTTATGGGTTGTGACTTTACCATAAACATTTTCCATATATTCAAATAGACCCTAACGAGGATCCCTAAATTGAAAATTTCAGAGAGATAACCATATGACCAAGAACTAAGTGACTTCATCACCTTTAATAAGGTGGCACTTTTAAACTAGTATGGTTTCCCATGGTAATTATTCATGACTTGATGACCAAGCTCCGAAATTAATTAAGGCCTTTAAGGTCCTCATGTGTTTAAGGGTACTTATTAGGGGAATTACATCTCTAAGATAAAGGCTTTTCCCTTGAACAGTAACATAAAGGGTACCCCGAGTAGGGTTCCTCAATAACTTTAAGAGCCTAGTAAGGGAGCATGGGGAATGGGTAGTGATGATAAAGGGTATCTGTAACGACCCAAAGTTTATTTAATGGAAAATACCTATTGATCTAGTTAAATGTCCCTTTATGGAAAAAATTTTTATAAGATGTCAACTTCTTTGGTTTTATGTTATGAATTGTGATCGTTGTTAATATAGTCTTTGAACAGTGATCACTTGATTAGTATAAATATAAGGCTTTAACGAACCCAATTTTATTCAGACAAAGGAAGTGGTGGCCTCATCTAGTAGAATTTCCCCATACGAAGCAGATTTGTCGAAGCTCGGAAAAGAGGTGGCATCCTTGGGCTTCTCCCTTGACCAAGCCCAAGCTGAGCTTCATTATGTCAAGCTTGAACGTGACTATCTACGGGAAAAGTGGAAGTTGATTGGAATTACCACTCGAGCGATGTTATCTGAGCCACCCCAAGAATCTGTCACCATCGCACACCTTACCCTTAGGTCTTATACGACTGTTTTAAGGGGTTATGTAAAAAAATAAGTAGTACAATGTTCATGTACATTATTTTTTTTGTATATAATAATGAATATAATTTCTAGTCATTTTTGATACATTGTAAATAGTTTATAAAGTACAAATGGTGTTTTTAGTTATTATTTAATTAAGAAATCAATTTTATTAAATTAAGGGATTTTTGAAATAAATAATATTTTAATAAAATAATAATATTTTTATTAAATTAATTAAATATAAATGATCTTATAAATTTATGAATGCAATTAAAATGTTATATTAAGGTTTGAAATCCATTTCGGTCAAAACCTGTGAATTTTCGATAAATGTTGGTTTTTATTTTAAAAGTGAAAATTAACATATTTAGAAAAAAATTAGATAAAATAAATGTCATTTCTGGAATCAGGACGTCAAAATTATCCAAAGGTGAATCTTTCATAATTTTCTGAGACAGTCAAATTTTTAGGTAAAAATTAAATACTGTTTAAAAGTATAATGTGTTTTATGACATCATAATGACCCAATGGTGATATAATAAAATAATATAATCCTTATGTTCGGACAATATATGTTTTACCATTAAAATAAAGTGATTTTGGGTTTGTTTGACTTACTTTTCAAAGCATTAATGAACCCCTCAAGACATATTCAACACTTTTCCTTTTTAAATTAATTTCCATGGGAGTGTGACTCACCTCCACATAAGCAACCCTAATATTTTAATAATTTCAGACCTTGGCCTTGTAAAATATTTTTTTCCTCTTTACTTTTCCGGAAACCATGGGCAAAAATCATGTCATGGTTTTTGGTTTGGATTAGTTTAATAAAAGGGGTCCCAAACCTAAATAACAAAGAATTCTCTCACCTTTCCTATATAAACCCACCCAAGATCCAACTTCCTCCTCACTAAAATCCTTTGGAGTTCGTCCAACCTCTGCCATACTTTCTCTATAATCCTCCCAAGGTGCCCCAAGCTCCCAAGAATCCTCTCACAAGCCTCTCTCTAGCCTTTGGAAGCACACTTCCAATTAAGGGTTTTTTCTTCCTTTCTCATTTTTGTCAATTTTCTTTAAGTTGTATTTCCCTTTTAATTTCAATTATGAATGTTGGGGTATGGTTTTTCACCTCCCCCATACTACCCTATTATTTTTTGAATGATGGTAGACCCCTTTCTCTCTCATTTAATGCCTCCCATGTACACCCGTTACTCTGCCGAAATTCCGAAAGGAACTTCTCTCTCTTCTTTTACATTCAAGAAATACTTTTGTATCATGAATCTAAATTCCTTTTAAATTGTTGGGACATGTATCTATATGACCTCCTAACTGTCCATTAAATTTAAATATGATGAGGAACCCCTTTCTCTCTCATAAACCATTTTTATGAATTCTTATGTCACGCCGTTACGCTGCCGAAATCGCACCGATTTTCTAAGCCAATGTAATTGTGTAGTGAATACCAAGCCCATTTCTCCATCAAGGGTATTAACCTTTATGCACATTTACATATTGATTATAAAGTATCATGTATGAATTCCACATTCCTTTATCATGGAGTAAATGATTATGTTTTATGAATCCATGTTTTATGATCCATGTGGCACACTTATGCATGAAATGAAATGTTTAAGAAGGGTGCGCCCTTATATTGCTCCAATGCATTGGGTAAAGTATAGTATCATGATACGTCATGTGCAATGAGTTTTGACTCATGATAATTCAAGTGCAACGAGGTTTTACTCGTGCTTCATGTGCAATGAGGGTTTACTCGTGCTCCATGTGCAATGAGCCTTGGCTCATGCTAATTCATTGTTAAGTGTTGTTGGAACATTTCCATGTTATGATTATCATGCTTTATCATGCCTTTATGTTCATGTTTCTTTTATTCTCTATTGATATGCCTATTTTCTAACATGTATTGTACTCCTCATGTTATTCCATGTGTACTCCTTTACTGGGATTTATAGCTCACCCTTTTCTTATGCATGTCCTCAGGTTATCCCATGCAATGTTATGTACGAGGGAATGTAGTGGTCATGTAAAGGAAGTTCTCAATAAAGATGTTGTATTTCATGTTTTAATTTTTTATGTAATGATCCTAATCCCCAAAGACACTAAACCTCTCGATCTTCTTTGTTGTATCAAGTGAAGTTTTATGTAATAAAGCATGTTTAAGTTGTAATAAAAAGCAGGGTTGTCATAGTATCCCCTCAAATCATAGTATAACTAGTGCGACCACTAAGTCTATTGTCAGGATAAGATGATTTTGGGCATTCATTCATCCCCCCGACTTCATGTTATGTATCAATCCTTTTATTCACTATAGTATAATTGAATAGATTTAGATAATTATAAATAAAATAGTTATGATTAAGGGAATTCCACCCTTACCTAATTTTATAGTTTGGTTCCAAGGTTTATAAGGACATATCACTACTAATATATTAAATTAGATGGTGGTTCCTACTGAATCCTAATTGTGAAAAAATCAATATGATGTATATAAATCATATGTATAGTATTACTTTTTTATATGAATGTATAACATAAATTAAATATCAAGTTGGATTCTTGACATATTAGGATCCACCTATTGATTATTGGAGATAGTATTTTTACTATAATTTAATGTTGAAATTAAAAGTGATCAACATCTAGAAGGTTAACAAGGATCACCTTGATTAATGCCAAGTATACTCCCTAGGATTGGGTGGATGCTCCATGATTTCATTGCTTAGATCAATTTGGGAACAGGTCGTAGAGGAAATAATTTATACATTTTGAGTTATCATCTCAAATAGAGAGAGTATTCCTTATACATATATTACAGAAGGATCATGTCCTTAGAAATTCATTCTTGTTTCCAAAGTATTGATTACCTAAAATCACAGATATATAAATCATAAATTAGTCTAGAATAAGGAACTCTGAGACATCATTTGGTTTCTACTAGTTACACATGGCTTGAGTAGTGCTCCTATTATACCTAGGATCCTACTCCATTCCTGAATTATAGGATGTCCAGCTGATACTTATAATTTTACATGATATTTATTAGAGGAAAGTATGGGTGACCCATGGGGTTGGGACTTGTATCTTCTTCTATTGATATCACTTACTCAAAAATATATTCATCATTTTCTAAAGTAGGTTTGGTCAGACTGGGGAAGCCATCAGACCCTAGGTATGATAATAATTATATAATTTATTTCTATAATTTTCAAATTGTTATTATTATGAAAATGAGTAACTCACATACACATACACTAATTTTGTGGGATATGTATGGGACTATGTTGGTTATTTCCTACTAAGTTTTATACTCACACCCCTCTCAGGCTACCATTACTATTGGGTACTCAAGCAGACATTCACTAGGCCACTAGTACTGGTTGGGTTAAGGGTTGGGATTGATCATGTGGGGGGACTCAAACATGTAAATGGATATTGGGATAAGTTAAAGCTCAAGAATATAATAAATATCATATTTTTATATGATTTTATATTGTATTTCATATGTAATCAGGACAATGGGTGGTTGTTGTATATATGAGATGGTTATTTAGGCCATATCGCATTTCCTTCATTATTTTATATTGATATTTATCAACTACTACTTTAAGTTGATTTAATATTTTTGTATAATATAAGGCATGTGATGTTTATTTATTTTCCATTTTCTTTATTACTTTTATAAAAGGGAAAATTATCCCCACAATCACACCCAAGACCCTGTCTATTAGTTTGAAGCCTCTGACATATGGGGAGGTGTCCTTAAGTCCAGTGGAAACCTAACCTAGTTACTATTCCTGTTAACTCAGGTGTTTTATAAAAAATAAGTATCACATGATATAATTCTTATATTATTACTATTTGGGACATGGTAGAATGGTGTATTAGGAATATGTTGAAGCCTATAATAAATATCGAACTAGTGTATTGACAACACATTTTCTAGTGAGAATTATAGATTACCATGGATATAGGATTTATGTTCTTAGTTTGATATGATTCAGTTTTGTTTGATTTTTTCTTCAAGGGATGCAACTATTGTCTAGATTTTATGATTTATAATGGATTTTTGGATCCTTTCCCATTGGTGTGAGGCCAATGATTGATTTTGACTCTTGGCCTAAAGTGGAATGATTTATCTTCTCATGAAATATGTTTGGGATATTGGTTCAAACAGCATTTCCATGTGGATTTATGATTTATATTACTAATAATGAGCCCAATTGATGAAAGTATCAATAACAGGGAAACTATTTTTTCCCATAGAGGTTCTTGGGGTCATTATACTCTATTGGACTAGCTTTATTACATTATTCTATGGCATGCCTTGTGAACTACACCATTATACAACTTGGTGATGATGATGATGATTCAGTCTCTTCCACATAGGAGGTTTATCAACCCTTAGTACAAGAGAATTGGTAATCAGTACCTCATTAGTAACTTTAGTGCATCACTAGGGGCATGTGACACCTAATAGGGGGTCGTTAGCAGAACCATATAGGATCTCAGTGCTCTTTTATTGACACTAGTAGGCTAGACTAGTAACTGGATGCTTCTATGTTGACCCTTATAGTTCAATGTCAGTAGATATGCATTTTGAGTAGACCCTTCATGGGTTAATTATTTTCAGGTATGGTTAACTAAAAATTCATAACAACCTATATATTTATTTCCATATTTCTTCCTATGGAATATCACTTAACCAACCTTCATTTATGGTTATCTAGTCAAATCATATAAAGGTAATATCGATAGGTACCAGAATCCACCTTGGTAAGATAAAACCCTGTGGGGGAATTATGATATATGGATACATTATGAGGGTCAGTTTATCATCTTTTATACATCAATATCATGACACTATTAAGAGAATATTTGTATGATTTTGCTTGGATAGGGTTATTTTCTAGTAGGATTATTCTTCTAAAAGTGATTCCTTGAATGATTGAAGAACTAGAATACATCATTAATATGTAGATAAATGATAGACTACACTTAAATGGAATTCCAATTACAACTTTTTGGTTTTTTTACTCTATAAATTAGAATTTAAAACCCATATAATTGATCCCTTGTAGGAATTGTTGACCCTTGTGGGTTGATTTTATCCTTGCGTGTCTTTTAAATAACCTCCTTTGAAATGATTTTTCAAGAAAATTAAATAACATGTAATAGTTAAAGTTGGAATGCTGATCTTTCTCATCAGTTATAATAAAATTTTAATATGGCCAATATGTGGGTTCCCTATATGTGGGTGGTATTAGGTGTGTGATATTGTTATATGTTAGGCCCCAGGAGTGGTTGTTTCCATATTTTGATGCTATGGGTTTTGATATGGGAGAATGTACGATGCCCCATGGGTTGTGACCTGGGTGAGAGGTATAAACTAGGGGATACATGGTCGGACCTAGTAGCCTTGATTTGATAAATGGTAGGTAATTCTAGGTAAGATACCTAGAGACCATGAATTTGGATTAGATCCTAGTGAGTCTGCCTTTGGTTTGATCAAGGGTAACCTATAAGTGGGGTTATCATAAGTCAGTGGTTCCTTTGGAGTGAAGAATAGGTGCATGTATTTGAATATGTGACTAATGAAAAATAGGTTCTTGGGGTTTATGGAGTATAAAGTTTGATTTCCTTAGTTTCTGTGGAATCACCTAGGATACTTGGTTTTCAAGACTAGATTTTATGTGTTGTACGTTTTGGGAACCTGGACCTATTAACTAGTGTGTGTGTCCTTAAAATCATGATCAAAGTGTTATCGGATGCACATAACTGAAATAATTTTGGGTAGAGTATAAGAATGTAGATAAGGTTTACATGATTTAGATCGAGGATGATCACCCATGGTGAAAGAATTATTTCATGAGGCAAGTGGTCATTAATGAAATGTGGAACAAGTGAGGTGCTAGATTTTGAAGAGGAGTTCCAAGGGAGCTCTTAGAATGTAAAGACTTGCATGCCACAGAGCATGGTCATCTTCACCTTGGTGACTTGTCACTCAAGAGAGTGTGATTCTTGTGATGGTTTGGTTGGTACATGATGGTACACCCACTATATATGGAGAGTTTTGTAAGTGTCGTCTATATATAGTAATTTTTTATTTTTAACATCTATGAGTGTCTAGGTGTGGACCAAGGATATATTTTTTTCAATGAGATTATTGTGGATATTGAAACCCATAGTTCTGTTCAAATAAAGTAAGTTCTCTGTGATGAAGGATTATTTGAAAATGGATCATGTTGTGTGGAAATTTTGACTTGAGAGTGGACCACGAAATGAAATATCAAAGAGATATTGAATTAGAGGTTAGATAACATCAATTTTTTCCTAGTTTGAGGTAAGTGTGGATCGAGAAGGAAGAACATGCCCGATGACATAATGTTATGAGGAACTTCTTTAGGTATTTAACCCCAATTATGAATTATAATTTAAAGAATTTCATGGATAGAATTCACATGGGTTGGAAAATTTTGATAAGTGGTGTTTCATTGATGCATGGGAATGATCAGGTTTTTTCATATAAGTGGTTATGTTTTTTGATAGATAGAGAATCAGATAAGGCAAGGATATTCCTAAGGTGGGGAGCGATATGTTGAGTGAAAGCATGTGACCCTCAAGGGAGAAGGGTTTTGGGAATATGGAATTTGTTATTCAATGATAATTTTGGATTTCTTATGTCAATGGTTAAATAGACTAAGTACTACATGATTCCTCGATGAATGGAAGGTATAGGTTTGGATACAGCATCAGGTGGAGTCTGAGCATGGGAATTAAGAGATTCATGGATTTAGAGTGGGAGTTAGATTAAGTATGCATATATACTCATGGGAAACATGATTTAGGACTAGATCACTGGTGATCTAGATATGTATTTTCACTAGGATTCAAGCATGGACTGTAGTGATAATGCTTGGATGATTAGTAAATTCTCCTGAGTCTAAAGGCATCATATCCAAGGACTTTATCACATATTTGGAAATGAGCCTAGAATTTCTGGAAAGGAGTTTTCCATAAATTATTTTACATGGTTTTATATAAGTTTGGATGTAGTGAGTCGAGAAAAACATTGATCACATCATATTAGATGTGATGGAAACATTTAGAGGATCAGATAGATATTTCCAAGTAAATGCTAATGTGATAGGATTTAATTTTTTTCAACTGAAATTCTACCTATTTTTATCTGAGTTAAGGACCAAGAGTGATGTTATCATATGTGACCAAGTAATTGGGAGTTTAGAATAATATTTGGAATTCTTTTAAGATTCTAGGGGCATGTTTTGGTAAGACATTCTAGTATTCGAGGAACTATGACTATGAGTTGTCTATTGAAAAAATGAACCTGTGGCAGGGAGAACCATTGGAAAAATTATTAACTAGATGTTAACAAGAGATAATCTAAGACTAGATGGGGTTGGCTAATTTTTTTATCGATTTTATAATAGTGGTTATCAATTTTGTGTTGGTTTTTGTTTTTCTAATTTAGGTATATTTAATGTGGTACTTTGGAAGAACATTGGATGTTTACAGACAAAACACTACCATTTGAGCGTAAATTCATGATTGAGGTAGGTGAGAATTGTTGTTTTGAAGCCCATAGGGACTTCCTAGGGTTGAGAAGTGTTGCAGTGGGGAGGTTGTAAGATCCTAGTACTGAAAGTACTTCTGAAATTTAAGATAAATTTTTAATTTTAAAATAGGTGGTATGGTCAATTTAAGAACCAGGATTCGGGACCAAGTTCTGAGGATTGAAACACATAAATAGAGGTGTTTTAAACTTGAATTGAGGCTTGGGAGTCATTATAGGGGATCAAAGTGTCAACAAGACAGACACGTTATATATTGAAGTATATCCATTAGCCTGAAGATGGTGTTTGGAAGTGGAAACATTCACCACCTATAGCCAACATCTAGCTGGTGATATTCTTAGGGGGTTATGATCCCATACCACCACCATGATTATTTAGATGGGGAATCCCCATCCACCCTCCCTCTCTTGCATGTGCATCTTGGGGTTGGATTCCTTATTCCACCTACTTATTACCCTTATAATGGGTGTTCTTCTTGGGTAACTTCAGTGATGACAAAAGGTACAGGCTCTTCTCCCTTCTCTCATCTCTTCTCTTCTACCTCTAAATGACTTTGATGTTGTTCTATCTTAGATCATAATTGGGGAATTCATCAGATAATGGTAAAATATCCTAATATTTAAGGGTATTTCATACATCCTAGGTTAATTATATCCTAGGATGATGTCTGGGTGCAACTGCTCATCATTTCGATCGAGGTATGGTGCAACATCAATTTATTTTATGTTTTTGATTAAAATTAATTTTAAATGACTATTGTTTTGGAATTGGGTGTCTGCGGTTTATCCTGATTTAGGGTTGTAGATGTGAGATGGACTCAGGGGGTGTTGTTAGAGGTTGTTCCAATGTAGTGTAGTGACCCAATGATTTATCTGTCATTATAACAAGTTGAAATTTAATTATTTAATGAATTATAAATGTAGTAATTAATAAATTTTTGATGTCTTATTAATTATAGTGGATTTACATATTGATATTGTATGTTCTAATTGAGGGTGAGGTTGGTAAAGTTTGGATAGGCCTTGGTAGCTACTATCATTCCTTAAACATAATTTGGAAGTCTCCCAAAAGGTTAGTGGTCTGTTGTACTTTACCCTGGGCAATCTCTTTCATTTTTATGTGTTTATGTGCTTGGATTATACAACTGAAGGAGAGGTACCCATCATTAAACGTATTAGAAAATTAAATAAATTAAACTATTTAATTGACTAAATTAAATTTTTTAAAACAAATTATGTTCCTTAACCATAATATAGAGAAAAGTGCTAAGGGCCACATTGGACCCTTGGGAATAGGATAAATTCTTTATTTTTTGTAGTTCTTTACCTCAACATAAACCCTTTATTTATATTAAAATAGACCCCTATGGAAATCCCTAAGTTTGTAATGTATGAGAGAGATCCACTATACCAAAAATTATGAGACTTTACAACTTTCTTTAAGAATGTGATACTTTTGAACTAGTATAGTTGGCCATGGGAGTCAATCCTAACAGGAAGACGAACCACTTAATTTCATTACAGAATTCAAGGTATTGATATTTTATAAGGTACATAATAGTTAATTTACTTCTCTTGGAGATAAGATTCAACCATAATCTATTACTCAGAGGGAACGCCGAGTAGGGTGCACTGATAACATTAAGAAATTGTTAAGGGAGCATTGGGAATATGTAGTGATGAAAAAGGGTATCCCCTTAAATTATGATTTAATGAGTAAATCCACTAAGGCCAGTGTCAAAATAACATGGTTTTTATCATTCATCTAAACATCCATCTTCAAGATAAGTATCAATTATTTTATTAGATAAATTTTAATTGAATACATTTAGATCATCGTAAATGAACTATTATTGTTTGAGGAATGTTCTTCCCTTGTCTACTTTTATGGTTGGGTTCCAATGTCACCAAATACCTAGCCCCAGCTATCTATTATATCGAATGTATGTTCCACTAGAATACTAAAAAAACAAATCAATATGATATATATGGTTATAATTATATGTATAATATTACTTGTAAATTTGGATGTATGACATAAAGGAAATGTCAAGTTGGATACCCGACAGATTGGGATCCACCTCATAATTATCAGATATGGTGTTTTTATTATAATTTAATATTTTAATTAAAATTGGTCAACACTTGTGATGTCTTGGATGCCCAGTGGGATTAGTATCCAATATTCAAAGCTACCATCATTGCAATGTCAAGTGTATCTTTGATTCCACCCTACACTATTAAAATAGAGGAGGTCGTCCACTATATCTCTGAACCCCCTCTTAGTTAGTGTATCAACCAATATTCTTATCATGCTATAATCTAGATGATGTTAGCCGTGGTTGGGTGGAAACATTTCCCCTAAGCACTGAATATTGTGACATCCATGAGATTGATTATGATCACCTCAATTGATGTATAGGATACTATCTGGGATCAAGTGGGTGCATCGTGATTTCACTTCCTCAATCTGCCTAGGAATAGGCCATAGAGTTGTTGTTTTATGGATACTAATTTTTCATCTTGGTTAAGGGGAGTATTACTTTAATAAATTTCCAAAGTTTCATCCCCTAATGAATTAATTTATATTTCAAAATTCTTTATTTCCTACAAACTCAAACCTAGGAATCTGACTTCAAACTAGAAATGGGAAATTTGAGAAGTCTTCTGGGTTTCATTGTTTACGTACGTCTTGAGTAGTATACTTAGGACACCTAGGATCCTACTCGATGCCTAACTTATAAGATGTATTTATAATACCAATAGTTTTAGCTTATATTTATTGGATGAAACTTTGGGTGACCCCTATGGGTTGGTACTTATATCCCCCTCTGATGATGTGTCTTACTCAAAGGCATCTCTATCACTGGTTGAAGAAAGTATGGTCAAGCTAGGATATCCATCAGGACCTAGGTAATACATTAGTTATTTAATTTATTTATAGTAGTTTAACATTATTGTTATTATATAGTTGAGTAATTCACATACACATACAATAATTTTAATGGTTATATATGGAAAATCACACCCTATTATGGCCTCCATAGCACTTGGGTGCCCGAGTAGTCATTCACTTGGATACAAGAATAGGTTGTTCTAAGGCCTAGGACTGATTGAGTGGTAGGGATCAAATGTGTACATAGATCTTGGGATGATGTACAACTCAAATAAGTCATAAAACCAGTGTTTTTATATTCTTTTATATTGGTTTTGATATGTTCCTAGCCAAGTGGGTGGTCATTCTATGTATGAAATGGTTATTCAATCCATTCCACATTTCATTTGTCATTTCTTGGTGATATTTATCTACTTTGACTTTCAAATGATTTATTCTTTCTATATACTTTGATGGTTGTGATGTTTATTTAGTTTCTAATATCTTCATCACTCTGATATGAGGACATAGCCTTCCCACGATCTCACCCTAGGCCCTTAATGCTAGTCAGTGGTGTCTAGAGTGAAATATGTGAAAGAGGCCATGTAAAAACTTGAAAAGTTAACAATTCCTAGTAACTCAGGTGGTTTGTGAGATTTTAAGATACTTTAATTACAGTGTTTCATATGCTAAAACACATTGAAGTTATGAGTGTCATTCATAGGATATTTTGTCTATGAATTATACAATATAAATATGAAAAAACAAAAAGTCCTAATGTGAATAGAATTTTCTGTAACATAAATATTTGAGTGGTAAAAAATTTCCTAAGGGAAAATCATACAAGAAATATATTTCAACAAGTCGTGTGATATTTTCTTTGGCTTATACAATATTTGAGTTTTTCCCATATTTTAATGGGTGATCCCATGATTTATATTACAAAAATAAAACTATTTGTAACTTTTCATGATATTTTTGAGCACATAATATATTTTTAAATCCTATATAACATTTTTTCTTCATTTGATGTTTTAATTAGTGAAGTTTTGAGAAAATCCTACAAAGCCTTCTTTGTGAAAAATCAAGTTTCTAAAATTATAAAATTATAAAAAATCAATTAATATTATTCTTGGACTGATCATAAAATACAAAAACATCAAAAATTTAAGGTGATATAAGATATGAGTGATTTAAGATATTATATCCATGCCTAATTTGAATATGATATATTATTGGAATAATGTATACAACACCAAATGTTTTTAAATTAATTTATTATATTTTCAAGAATAATGAAAATGTATTTATATCAAATCTTAAAATATTATTCAAGGATTACATAATTTTGGAATCACACTATTTTATAATAATAAATAAATTATAATCTAGGTTTTGAGATGTTTTTCACCACAGAAAGAAGTTTTTATGCCATAATATATTGTTGTGTTGTAAGAAGAGTTCCACACAATAAGTTGATTTGTTATATTAATTTCATACAGTTTATGAAATTAAAATATATATTTCAATGGAGGATATATTTTTTTACTTAGGAAGATAAATATTATCCAATAAAATAATAAAATAATTTCTTTATCAAGATATCTTTCATGAAATGATGTGTTTTTAATGATGGTATTTCAGGAATATCCCTTGAGTTGAAATTGGTGGACATAAGTCTATGGGAAGTAAAATATTCATAAATATTATGTAGATTTTGGGTTAGTAACTAATTTTCCCCTCGATAAACCACTAGTGGGTAATGGAAATGAAATAATACACCTAATTGTTTCTCCCATTCATGAAAGATAAAGATCATTTTAAAGAGAAAGGTAATAAAACATATGGAAACAATTATTGTTGTGATTAGTGCGTTGCATCCAAGAAAACTAGATATCATAAATATGAACTATGAGAAGTTGATGAAACTTTTATGAATAAAAATAGTCATTCAAGCCTATGTAATTGGTTAGGTTTCAAATAATAAGTGTAACACCCTAATATTTTATGATATTTTTCTTTTTAAACAAATTTAATCTCTTCAATTGCTTACGATAAACACAACCTCGTGTATAAATGGGCCTTAATGCAGTATATCATTATAAAACATCCATAAAATTAGTTTTAAAAATAGGAGTATAAATATTTAAAAAAAAATTATAAATGTTTTATACAAATCAAATATATGTTTTATTAATGTCTTTATATGTTTCAAAAAGAACATTTTCCCTTAAAATCATTTTTATTAATTTTTATGTGAAAATAATATAACTATTTTTTCACTTTTATAAAATTTATTTAAAAATTTTAAATTAATTTTTGAAATCAACATGTCAAAATTATCTTAGGGTGAATTTATAGAAAATTTATGAAGGGATTAATTTTAATATGAATAGTGAAACATGTTTCTTTTTATTAAAAATTGTCTTCTCATATAATGAATTTACAAAGTTATATTTTTTTAAAATGGTTTTAAAAGTAATATTAGTTAAATTTTATTATTACTATAATTCCAATTAATTTCATTGGAATCAATTTTATATTTAATTTTGATATAAAAATATTTTAAACTTATGAAAACTTATTCTTTGGAAAACCGTTTTTCGTCACATTTGTGGATTTAATTTTAAATTAAATTATACCAAAATGGTGAATTTAATTAAATAAAATGGATTACATATTATTAATTATCATAATTCATATTATTTAATATGTAAAAATAAATTTTTGGTCATAATTAATAGTAAAAATAATATAAATCATTTTCCACGGTTAAAGTAAAAATTAAATAAGATTAATGGGGGTCATTTTTTAAAGATAAGGGTTTAAATAATGTAAAGTTTTCATAAAACCCCATTTGTTGGTTGTATTTAAAACATAACCTTATCACCTTCAAATATTTTAAATTTTTTAGCCACTTTTCTAATAAATTAACTTGACATAATTTCAAAACATTGAAAAAAGGAAACAATGCAACTCACCTTAATTATAAAAGGGTGCATCGTCCCCTCAAATTTTAATGCTTCATAAGACATTTATCTCAACCAAACCCAACCAAAATATATGAAATACATACTTATACATATTTTAGAGTTTATTAAATTCATAAAATACCAACCCTATGTTCCTTAATAAGAGATCCAAATGAGGTTTTTCTTAGCGAAGGTAACTGTCTTCACCAATCTCTTTCTTTTTACATCTTATTTTACCACCTTTAATTATTTATTAATAAATAAAATATTACATCACCAATATATACCATAAAATTATATGTTATTAAATTTATTTCATAACCTCTATCTATCTCCTATTCCATCGAATGGGAAATTAAACCATTTATCGTGTGTGTGGAAGACTACTGCCTCAAGAAGGTTTGTAATTCATTTTTCATCACAGCCACTCACAAATGGATATAATATTGTATTTAAAGTATACATATGATATTTATGACATAATTGTATTACTATAATTATACAATAACATCTAACTTCTTACCTTCCAATCTATTGTAAAATGATAATGTCGCTCGTGCGTACGTGTGGACTACCACCTCCATGAAGTGAAGTGAATCGTTTTTCATTTTATTTTCACATGGAGAGTAATAAGGATCAACTTAATGAATATATATTATATATATGACATAATAATAATTATATAAAGGTTAATCACTATTTAAATTTCTTTTTTTCATCTTTGTAAATATAAAAACAGTGTTCTTGCGTACGTACGGCCTACCGCCTCGAGGAATGGTTTAATTTTTTAATCTATATCTAAATATTATAGATGATTATAAATATATCTATATATATAATAAATATATATTATATTTATATCATGAATAAAATTTTGTAGTTTATAAAACCATGATCTAAGTACAATTACTAAAACTACTGAACCAAAACATATAATAAAAGACGTAGCAGTTATTACCCAGAACAGTGATTTTTACAAATAATTATTAATAAATGTGTGATAAATGATTATAAATAGATCATATATGTAATTATATATATTACAATAATTATTTGATATATTTATAATAAAGATATATTTATTATACATTAGGTTCATACCCATATGAAGGAAGTCAAACTTGAGGTAAGGATTTATTTCACAATCTCATTGTTATTTGGGTTAATTTATGTTTCAGTTTCCACTCTGAGTATTATTTAATCTTTATATCTTAAACCAAATTTAATTTAATAAATATGTTTATTTATGTAAATTATAATTGATCCTTTCATTTTTCTCTCTTTAAGTACTCAAGATGCTGAAGTAATTGTTTTACCAAAAACTGACCTTGTATTTTCTACTCAGTCAGGAAAATTTCTCTTATATATCCATATTTACCTTAAAATATCTGAAATAATGTTTTAAAATTTATAAAATGTTTTTTAAAGATATTTTTACCCATATTTTACATTTTTTTAAAAAAAGTTTTAAAATAATATTCTTTTCATTTTCAGAACGAGGTAATTTTTAACCATCTTACCAAAGTGTGAAAGGGATTTTTTTAACTTATACGGCATGAATAGAATTTTCTACCATCATGACCAATAATTTCATATATTCTTAATTTAGAACATTACAAGGTTACTTTAAAGTAAAAAAATTTCCTAAATATTTTGGAAATATTTTAGACTTTAAATAAGTGATTTTAAAGTGAAAATGGTATTTTTCTCATGAAATGTTGGGGTGATATTTTTTAAATATTTTCATATATATAAACATACTTTATTTAATATTATGTTGAGGATATACTATAATGATACCATCAACCATATTTATCTATTTCTTCTTTAATCAATTTGTCTGGGGAAAGTATGGATATTCTATATTCTTGTTCTTTCAATACATAAAGGTAATTATTTTTATGGAATATTGATTTATTTATATTATTTATTAGTATGAAGAATATGTTAAACATATTATGTGGTGGGCGGGGCTAGAAATTAAATATCCCCTTAGTGGAATTTCAGGACTTAGGAAAAAAATTATATTTGGTATTTGTTGAAGGTCTTACTGAGTCATATTATGTCTGGGCATGAGGCCTTGAAGATAAGTTTTAGATGCTCGGAATTATTCATTCAATAATTATGAAATAATTTATTGATATCCATTTGAATATTTCGTTAGTTATGATATCCATTGATAATTTTCAAGATCATATGATTATTTGTATGGAATTATTTTATTATCATTTATTTCCATCATATTATTCATACCTTATTGGCTTCCACTGTAGGATTATACTTTCTCGGCATCTGAGCTCACCCCTTTCTTATGTTTTATTTTCCTTGGATTCTAGTAAGTGTATTATATTAGAAATTTTAGGATATTCTTAAGGGGTTAATTGTAATATCTATACCTCTTCTATAGATGAATTATCCATGATATCAGGTAACAGTTTTTTACTTGTTTAAGAAAACTTCGGTTGGGTTTTACCTTGGGGTGTGTTTGGGTGAAGATTGAGAAAAATTGAACGAAAGAGGGTTGTGCATGGTTTGTGAAGGGTTATAGAAAACTATACAACCCAGCCGAGTAAACCATGAAACCCTGGACAATGGAAATTTTCATGGTTGGTTCATTGTTTTTCAAATTATGTAACTTATTTGGAGTAATCATGAAATATATAAAAAAAGATGTGCATGTTTTAGGCTCACAGTTAAGAGAAATTGTGTGCTGCCACCTAGAAAATTATTCTAAATATTTAATTCCAGATAAAAAAAGTTTTTTAATCACCCTAACCCCCAAAACTCACACTATTCGACTCAAAATCAGACCCACTCTATTTCTATCAATTTCAGAGCCTCCCATGAGAGTTTAAAGCCTTATTGACCGCATTTATTCATGATTAAATGCTCAGATAGACGATCTACACCCCTCCAAATAAGGGAATCCCACCCTTCTTGGTTTCTTGTTCTTCCTTCCTTACTTTTCTAATTCTTTTGGGGGTTGTTCTTCCTATTTTGGGATAGATTTAGATCCAGTATTGGGGATATAGATTGTGGATTATATATCTAGATATATAATGGATAGATCTTGATTTTTTTTATCTTGATTTAGGTTTTAGATCTGGATCTTGTTCAATGTTGTTGTGCCACTCAATTTTAGGGGATTTACATTGGGTGATCATTATTAACGAATCAAGTTAGGTGGTCTAATATTCAAATCCCATAGTCATTATTTTGATTATGTGTGTAAAAATTATATAATTTCTATAGTTTTTTAACAATTTAAACTCTTAAATAAATTAAGTATTTTAAGGAATTAATTAATAAAGGAATTGTGACATTGTGGGATTTAGGGATAATTAATTGTGGAATTAATTGTAGGATATTCTAATTGAGATTTAGATAATTAATTGTGGAATTAATTTTGAGATATTTGGATTGTGAAATGATTAATTAATTTTTTAATTAATTTATGGACCTTTTATGGTTAATTGATTGTGTAATTAATTAACGGATGTGATGTGATTAGTTAATTAGAGAATTAATTAAATAGATACGTTTGATTGATTTATTTCTGAATTAATTAAAGTAAATTGAAGTGATTAATTAATTTTTGAATTAATTAATAAACTTGTAATAAGTAATTTATGAATTAATTAATGGAATATTGTGATGGTTAATTATGATAAGAGGATTAATGTTGATTAATCATGATTGATGTGATATAGTGATATATGTGATGTGTGTGGCATATCATCTGCAGGTTCCAAAACCCACATGTGCGGGACATGGTATAAAAATCATGAAGCCCATAGTGATAAATTGTTTGATAAATATGTTTGGTACATGTTCTGCTACTTCCAAATCCCATGTGTGTGGGACATGGTATGTTGCTTCTGAATCCTGTAGTGATAAATATGTATGGGACATGGTCTGCTGCTTACCAACCCACGGGGTCCAAGTCTTTTTAACCTCGACCCTAATTGTTTTCATTGGAATATTGTTCTAATTAGCTGTATTATAAATTTAAATGAAATGGATAATGAAATCCCATCTATTTATTGAATTGTAAATTGAAAATGTGAAAAAAAGTTATCCCAAAATGGGATGAAATAGTTATTGAGGTGTGGGTGTCCTCGAAAACCCAAAGATTTATGTGGTTAAATAAATTATAATTGATAATTTGATAAGTATTTACTTGTGAATTATACTTATTTATTTATACAATGGCAAACACTATTATTGAAATGACTTTTTTTTAGAAACTTTTGGTGGTGGCCTACTAAGTTGTACTCACACCCTAGTTGGGCTGCCTAATCGGTACCCAAAAAGACTTTATGTTTTTTGGACATGGAAAATAAAAAATGTCCCATTTTAAATGGATGATCTGGGATGAAGAATATATGATGGAACTGGATGTGGTTTGAGGACCTCTTGGGAGTTATTAGTGTCTTTATTTGGTGTTTTCATTTTAACACTTGGCACATACTTTATCATGGGATATCTACCATTTTGTTTCATATTGAATTTTTAGATTTTTTCATATTGTGATATTGGTATTATTATATTAATGGTTATATGTTATTCAATTTTTTTTCTTATTTTTTCACTGGTTTATTACACTTATAAAATAGGTTATAGTATCCCCATGATAGATATATTAGACCATTGCTACTAGTTTCCAAACTCTGGTGTACGGGGAGGCACGCCTGAGTTCATGTGGCAGTCATACCTGGGGAATTGGTGAGTGGAACCCGAGTTAGGATGTTACAAATATTATTATTGAAATCCCACCTCAAATGAGTAGTAGCACAAACCACCCAATTATAAGGTGGTGTCGACACCTCTCCCATCATGAGGCCTTTTCCTAGGGGATACCAAAGAGCCAGATCCCTGCAAAATAAAAATTGTACGATCTAGTCATAGAGTGGACAATATCATGATTATGGGTAGGACCAAGCCCTTACAAATGGTATCAAAGCCAATGTCTATTCAATGTTCCAATGAGGATGATAGTAACTTCTAGTGGGAGGATTATGGTAATCCCACATCAAAGGATAAGTATCACGATGCACCACTTGATAAGGTGTTGTGGATACCTCTCCCATCATGAGTCCTCTTACTGGTGGATACTTGAGGGACAAATCCTAGGGAAAGAAAAACCATTTGGGTTAGGCCCAAAGTAGACAATATCATGATCTTGGTATAGACTAGGATGTTACATTATTTGTTTTTTCAAAGAAAATATAATGTTGTATTTTATGTTGTTAAATGTAATGTGAGGTTCAGGTATGTATCTAGTTTTTTCAAGATAACTGAACAATTAAATAATTTGGGACAATATCAAATGTATATGTTACAAATTATTAATGTAAGCACTGACTCTGGTCTACTAGGGTTAGGGTCTTTACAGTTGGTATTAGAATACATTTTTTAGAAACCATCGGAACAAGATTTAAGAAAACATAGATTTGGGAATATATCCCTATGAATGAATTTGAGGATACGTTTAAGTATAGGATAACATACTAAAGTTTTGGTAAGGTAGATATTATACAATTTTACAAGAAATACATACCTATTGGGATAATACAATTGGATAAGGTTTTGACAGAGATGTGTCTAGGGGTAATAACTCTAAAAAGAGTTGGTTTGAGTATATCTCAGCCATAATTCTAGTGAACAATGAGTGTACCCTTACTACACACCTAGTTTGACACATTTAGAGGATATTCTGGGGTTAATTTACGTTTTCTTTACAAGAATTTTTGAATTATTTGAAAATATTTTTATGATTGGAGAATATTCCCAAAGAAACCAAGTATATTATTTATAAAGATTAATAATGCATAAATTTTTCATTTTATGTTAAGTGCTTCACTAGTTTATAAATTATACAATTTAATTCATAATGTTATGATCTAATATAGTGTATTGAATTTTTGATAAATAGAACCTAGAGGAATTAATAGACATATTATCATTGCACATAATTCATATAGGGATTTCCATCCAAGAAAAGATAATAAAGATCAAGAATGAGCTATAGTTGGACCTGAATAAATTATAACCATATTGGGGTATCTCACTCAAGTTGTGAAAAATAAACATGACCATAATGGAGTAATATAATTATACACAATGAATTCTAAAAATTTTATACCACTCCATTCATCATCAACTTCCATCATGCACTAGGACTAGAAATCCATTTGTAACAAGGAAATGAATAAGTTTTCCAAAGAAGATATTTCTCAATTTGGGAAGTAATGAAAGAGAGAAGGTTTCTATGTTAGTTTATCATATATAAGGGGATGTGGATCAATGGTGGTTATTAATTAAAAATAATAAGTATTAGTTGAAATATATCAACCATGAAATAGAAATAATTTAAGGAACTTTTCTAGGAAAAATATTTTCCTCACGAATATCGACCAGATATGGAGGAAAAATTCTTGAGTCTAAGACAAAAGGAAGAGGAAAATATTTATAAGTACGAAAATAACATTACAAGGTTATCAAGGCATGATTTGGAATATGTATGTAATTCAAATAGAAATATTAGTCATTTATTCAATGGTCTTAATCCAATCCTTTAAAGGGTTCTAGTTTCTCAAACATTCTCATCATATGAGGATAAAGTATCACGTTCTATCAATACTGATAAATAATTCTCCAAGTATTATGGCTTTAAAGGAAGGAACGATAAGAAGAGGATGAGAAAGAAAAATAAGGATAAATAGAAGAATAAAAAGTGTAATTTACAATATGTGATACTTATGGAATGAAATATATTGGTGAATACTTAAAAGCAAATAGAGTTTGCTTCATGTGTGGAGAAAAAGGATATAATTCTCATGAATTGAAGGGTAATGGAGAATCCTTCAAAATATAGTGCTCTAACTATAAATATATGGGCATTATTCCAACCAATTCTCCAAACATAAATAGAACTTACCACAAATGAATCCATGGGGATAAGGCCAACTTTATGTTATTACTAAAGCCGATGTGGAAGTTCCCAGTGACATGGTGAAAGGTAAACCTATTAATGGTTGTACAACTACATACCAATAATATAACTCATCTATGATAGAAGTATGTGGTATGTTTCTTCCTTTGAATCATGTTATTCTTCCTCTTGTTAAATTCAACATAAATTTTGGGAATGGATTATATCTCTTTTTATAGATATCATATCAATTTCTTAGGAAAGGGAGTTACATTTCATATTCCAAATAACCATTCAATCTTCTATAAGTGTGAGGATGAACATGAACATCTAATATAAATTACTTCTATAATATGGTTTTTTTTACATGTGAATGAGTGAAATTTATCTAAAATGGATGGGGGAAAACTAAATATCAAAAAATTTCTTATTATTCTAAAATGTTCGGATGTGTTTTCTGAGGATGTTACTTGTATTCCCCCAAATCAGGGAGTTTATTTTTCAATAGATCTCATACTTGGTGATATTATTATTTCAAATACTACATATAAAATGTCCCCAATTTAGTTTTAGGAATTAAAGAAGAAAATATAGAATAATATAGATAATGGATTCATTCAATCTAGTTCCCTTCCAAGGAGAGTAATTGTTCTTTTTTTAAGAGTAAAGATTGGTCAATATTTATTTTCATTGATTATATGTAACTTAACAAAATAAATGTTAAAAACATGTATAATATACCTTTTATTGAAGATTTTTTTGATCAACTTTGAGGAGATATATATTTTTATGAGATTGATTTTTAATCTTGGTATCCTCAACTAAGGATCAAAAATAAAGATATGCTTATGTCATCCTTGAATACAAGGTATGGTCATTATGAATTTATAGTAATTCCATTTGGACTTACCAATGCTCATTTTATCTTTATAAGGCCCCAGCCTTAAACCTTACTTAATATTGAGTTATTACAAGATTACACATTGAGGATCTTTTCAGGTTTAGAGTTTTAGAGAATTAGATCATGAAACTTTCATTACATTCCACATTTAAACAAAGTGGTTACATAAAAGACAGTATTCATTCTTCCCATCAACGGAAACATATTTAAAATATAACGTGGATTCTTTCTTGACACATCCTTGACACTATCATCACATCATGTACCTTTCCCTTGACCTGTGAAAAACATTTCAAAAACTTGGGATGAGCATAAAAAAGCTCAGTAAGGGTTACAAAAATATGGAAAGGAAACATGAGTTCATATATACATAAGAATGAAATCTTACTTTACCCATAAAACATAGGCATATCAAATCATGAATAAATAATAGAAAACATAAGACATAAAGGTAACTTGAGGCATTCATAACATTCTTACGTAGGGAGTAACCCTCTTGGTTACGTTTGGAATACCCATCACAGTATATTCCCTAAATCTCTTCGGAGAAACCTTAACGTTTCACTCCTTCGCATTACCCAATGCATTGGAGAGCTATATCGGGCTCACCCGCCCTTAGTTTATCACGGAACCACCCGTTCTTCATAACAATGCCCAAGAACCATAATATAATCATATCACATAAACATGAATAAAGGAAACATAAAATTTCCACATTTCAATCACAATATAACATTTTAGGATATTGAAATAATGAATCCATTCAAAATGAAACCATTTCCAAAACCATTTAAAACATTTAATAAAGAGATTTTTGAATCAAAGTGTCCCATACCACCTTGAAGTTTTTAACATTTTAAACCATTAATATCTATATAAATAAATCCTTAAAACCATTTTGAAAACATGGATATTAATAAGAACAAATAATTAAAACATTTAAAACGATATTTTGGTTAAAGGGGTTTTACTAAAATTAGAGACACTTGAATACAATAATCGAGGAATAACATTTAGTCAGAATTTTATAATATCATGAGAATAAAAGGATTCATGATATAATACTCCAAAGGACAGTATATACACCATATAAGAGTGAATTGGTTCATAACAACAATGACCCCTCAATAGAAATGTCAAATGTGATGAAATCCCTTATAAAGAAGGCATCCTTAAATTAAGGACAAATAAATCTCAAAAATATGTGTGAAAAATATATATACACCCAATATAAGTGGATATTAAGTGTAAAACAATAAAAGGTCATTCACACATATTCAATGGATGACATATTCAATGACTACAAGTTGAACCCAAAGAAATCGAAATTGGGTTAAAAAGTTCCCTTGACAGCCTAACGGCATCACCTCAAAATGAGTTGATGAGAGATAAAAAGTGTATCTCATCACTTGGAAATAAAATTTACATCAATAAGGATGTATGAGAACATATCCCAACATAAAAATTTGTAAATTAAAAGACCCAACAAAAGAAGTCTTTTAAAAAAGAGGAGGTTGAAAGGTTCCCTTACCGACTTGGGTATCTTTCAAAACATACACCCCATGAAAGAAGGACAATAGATCATTGATGTAAATACTCATAAACGAAAGTATATTACACAAAGAGTAGAATAATGGCAGTACATACACCACTCAATGGAATTTGTGGCAAATGTAGCATAAATCTCACGAGAATAAAAGTGAGATGAAAAATCCCTTACGAAAACTCGGCAGCCTAACGTTGCCACATAAAACTTCCGAATATGGATTGATGAGATAAAATAGGGTATCTCATCACATTACAATAAAATGTAGAGAAATAGGAATATAAAAGAACATCCCCCAACATTACAAAGAGGAGCTTAAAAGAAGTGACATAAAGAAGAGTACTTAAAAGGAAAGAGAGAGGTTAGATCTCTTACGAAAGTTCGGCAGCCTAACGGCGCCACTCAAAACATCCAAAATGGATTTATGAGAGAGAATAGGGTCTCTCATCACATGAACATAAAAATTAAAGTAAGTGTAATATAAAATATTATCCCAATAACAAGAAATATGAGCTTTAAAAGGAATGACATAAAAGTGTGTACTTAAAAAGAAAGAGAGGAGTAGGATCCCTTACCTCGGGTCCGACTTGACTCGATCGTTCTTTAATCTCCTGAATAATAAACTTGAGTTAATTTCTAATTCCTTAAGAACCTTTTTCAAGTTCATTATTACTTTTATACCACTTATTACCATGTCATAAACATTATGTAATCATTTAAGTTAATAATATTTGTTTTGCCGATATTTGGTTCTTAAGTCGAAAGTGGACTTCTTACAATTACATGTTGTTCGTGTGGACAAATGTTTATTATATCCAGAATTGTATTAATTATGTATATATCATATATTTCATATATATCCAGTACATGCATGCATTTATAACATTACATAATCATTTAGAGGTAAGAAATGAAATGCACCGTTCATGGAGACGGTAAGTCGTACGTACGCATGAACGCTACTTTCATTTCTATTTTGTATTTTATAGAATGGAATAATAATGATATAAAGGTATATTATAATTCCATTATAATATCATATATAATATCATATTTCCATCCTTTATACATCCAACATATGGTATTTAACTAATCAAATAACTTTGAGGGGGCGGTAGTCCGCACTTCCTTAAATGAAGATATCGCGTATACCCATAATGGAAGCCATAAAGGTAAGACAAAAATGAAAAATACAGAAGCATAAATAAAACATAAACATATTATATATCATATATAAAAATAGTGACATCATAATGGCCACCTTTGAAGGTGTTAAATGAGTATTGAACAATCATCGTTTCGGGAGGCAGAATTTCACCATCCACGGAAACCGTATGTTCTTTAACCATTTTATGTAGTTGTGTGAGAGTGTAGCTCGAATAAATCTTATAAAAACATCCTAGTATATTGAAGATACTGGTGTTGTTACAAAAGAAGTAAATAAAAAGAGTTTAGTGGGTTGGAGAAGCAAAATAAAACAAATGAACACGAGAAAATGAATTACCTTTAAAAGTGTAACTCCTTTTGATTTGAGCCTAAAGGCTTCCTTTGAAAGGATTATGCCCAAAGGGAATCCTCTAGGATGAGGAGAGGGATGTGGATAGAGTAAATGGGCAGGGGTTGGCCGAGCCAAAGGCTTTAGGAGTGTGTTAAATGAGGTAGAGGTGGGGGCCTTTTATAAGAGGAGAGGAGGGGCACTTTTGGAAAGTAAAGACATATTACTATATTTGAAAATGTGTTTCGGTTTCAAAAGTTCCCACATTGATATAATTCGTGTATAAGGTGATAAGGCTTCTAAATCCACTCATCCAATAAGTTTTGGACATGTGTAGTTCATAGATTTTACATTATCTTTCCATTTTATTTAAATCGTCAAATAATGATGTCATCGCTGCATCATTATTATGTCATAAATAATTTAATTTATTTAATGTCTAAAAATTATAAAAAAAATAATATGATGTAGGAAATATTTTTATCTTTTCAAAGAATATTTATAATCAAAAATATGACTTGTATAACCCCACTTAAAAATTGTTTTAGTAAAAAATATCATGTTTGTGTCAATTTTACTTTTACATGAAATAAAATGTTATTTATGTCATTTCCCAACCAAAGTGGATCCATGGGGTCCCCAAGTTGACCCATGGCTTTTCTTGGTCGGACATGATACAACCAATGAGGTTAAGACATGTGTCAAGCTCATCTCATTTTATTAAAGCATTATTTTTACCTTAAACCACACTAATTACCACTAATCGCGATTAAAAACTTAATAAGTTACTATTCACCAAAAAATTATTTTAATCTCATTGAACCACATTTTACTTCTTAATAACAACCATGTATGTCGGATTTTTGAAAATCAAAACACAATGATGGAAAAAATTTATTTAAACGGAAAATCAGTTTTTATAAGTACCACTTAGTGGTTTCACTATTCATCAAAAATTGAAGTTTTTCAGAAAAATCCTAAAAATTCACCCTAAGCTATATTTTATATTCTGAATTCAAAAATGAAGTCCGTTTTACAAAATTCAAAACATATAAGTCATATTAATTAATTTAATAATTAATTCCCGCTGTCATCACAAATTGCGTGTTTTATAAAACAATAAGTATCAAAAGATTGACACTAGTTTAAGTCTGATTTCAAAGTGAAATTGATTCCAACAACCACTATTGGATTTAATGGTAAAAATGTTTTCTAATTTCACTTTAAAACCAATTCAAAATATAATCTAATAATATAAATAAATAAGATTAAAAAGTGGTTTTGAATTAAAATACAACATTTTACACTTATTCATTAAAAAAATGAACTTTATCGGAAAGATATCAAAAATTTACACAAAGTAAATTTTGATGTCCCGATTCTTAATAAGAGTTTTATTTGGTCCAAAAGAATTTTTAAGAGTGAAAAAAACTATATTTAATGACGGTTCTCCATCAAAAGGTGATAAGTGAACCTTTAGTGAAAACTAGGGCATATACGCCTAAAATTGAATTCTTTCCGTATTTTAAGCCTTTATCTTTTATTGTATAAATGTAAAAATATTTAAGAACATATATAATCATATTTTAGTTATTTCTATCCATTCCCGCCATTACAACGGCTACATGTTAACTACCATTTAGAATAATATTATTTTATTATTAGAGTGCAACGTAAGATTCCTAAGAAACTCGTTGTTGCGTGTTGGGTACGCCATCTAGCATAGCGTCCCCTTTAAAGTCATATTAATATTTTATTCACAAATATGGATAAATATGAAAATTTCATATTCTTTATTTACCTGGGGTGTTACATCCTTCCCCCCTTTTGGGAATTGCGTCCTCACAATTTTAAAATTGCGCTTGGAAACATCCTTGAACGTCCCACATCGGAACAAGAGTCGGTAAAACAATCACTTTAAAATAAAGAAAGATAAGCACAGAGGTCACCCGATTTAACCCATACTAGGATTCTAAGTATGAAAATATGGACATGGAGGAAAAAACAAAGGGTCATGTTCTGATGGAGAGTGATAGAAAACATGTTTAGGAGAAAGTTAACCACGAGAAAATCACAAACTTGTGATGGGTTAAACGGTATTCGATTCCCCAGTAGGAAAAGTTAATAGACAACATTTTTGTTTTAAGTTACTTTTTATTGAGGAATTTATTCATAAGGAAGCATAATCACTTATCATGTTGACTTTCAACTTTTACTAGATTCCTTAGTCAAACTCATATTTTTTCCAAAAGACGAGTATTTAGGGAGACTTGTTCGCATTAAGAGTACTATAATCAACTTCTAGAGAATCACCTAATCCCCAAAATATAACTATATACATCCCATGTTTTTAGGCTTTAACCAAAACCAAAACCAAAAAGGTTAGTACAAGATCAGATAATCCAGAAAAGGATAACCCCTTATAAAAATAAAATCTATTCTTAATCTCCAAAATTTGTCCAACAAAACCCAAAGTTCAACGAGGACCATCCGATAAACAATTTTTCAATAAAATTCTTCAAAGTAAACCAATTTAAGATTGAAACCCAAATTTTTGAAGGATTTAGTCACATAGTCTTCCAAGTTAAATCATAACATTTATCTCCAAACAACATCTGTTGCTCCTAAAGTCTCACATTGAAAAGTAATTATCCTAATCACATATCCTCCAAAATCAACTTACTCTTAATTAATAAAATCATATAACTAAAAGGAATCAGTCAAACTAACCAGGGACTTCACGTAGTCCAGTGGTAGGCGATAAATACCAGTCGCACTTTGGTTGTGGGTTCGATTCCCGCAGCATTGTCTGACGCGACGGGTTGTCACACGGTCTGCGTGTTGTCCTTTTTCCAAAACTATATAATTCTCAAATCATTACCCAAAAAGGGATAAAATCATCAAAAATAACCATAACATAATTTAACCTCAATTTTATCTCATGCCTTTCACTTCAATCATAACATATGGTAACCCATAATTACCTCAAAAGTAAGGATCATATAAACCCAAATGGTTCTTTATAACTATGTCCACAAAAGAAAAGATAACTATTACTTGAATAAAATTTGCCTATATTAAACATCAGGGTTACACATAATATAAAAAGTCTTCTAATGTAACCCCATCATCAAAAGAGACTTAATACTATTAAGAATTTCACCCTAACTCTTGAAGCCCTTATGTGTTGACATCTTACTCATTCAACATTCTTCATGATCCATTATCCATTCCTTTCCAACTTATTCCGAAATACCTCTTTCCTACAAACAAAATCATGAATCATATCCTAAGATTCCAAAATAAGAAAACAATAGTCATGAAATAGTACATACCTTTGATTGGTCATTGTCAGTTTCTTCATCCTCAATCGGAATGGAATTAGGTATTGGTAAACGAATATTGGTACGCTCTTGGTGACCCCATTCACGAAACTTCTTCATAGGACATGTGTTTTCATAATGACCATGCACACCACATTTAAAACATTCAATTGATCCCTCAGAAATAACTTCTTTCCCTTTCCTCGAATCAACTGGATGCTTCCTTTTTCCATGGCAGGTTATTGCTTTATGACCTTCATTTCCACATCTATAGCATATTTCTGTCCCTTTGAAACATTTTCCTAGGTGTTTCTTTCCACATCTTTGACACATAGGTTTTTGAACACACTTACCTTTATGATTATTACCTGTACTTCCGTAGGGATTTGTTTCTTGCATATATGATGCCTTAGAGAAATCTCCAAGGTTTAGGTGGTCAATCATGACTCCAGATAGTTGGTTTAGGATAATCAAAAGAGCTCTCATTGCAGCTCCCATATCATTCAGTTGCTTGCTCAAAAAACTGTCACAGTTTCCTTCACATCCACTGTTACTTTGGTGCCTGCTAGATCCAGCCATTTACTAAAACCAAAAAGGTCAGTGTGAGTATATCAACAAAACCATCATGTACTAATGAGTAAGATAGACAATAAGATATACTTACTCATTCACTTTATCTAAAACTAAGACTCTTTCTGAAATCCTAACCATTATGGTAATTGTCAATTATGCTTAAAGAATACCATAACCTCTAAAGTTATCTAAACCGACCTTTGATACCAACTATAAGGCCACAGCCTTAAACCTTACTTAATCTTGAGTTATTACAAGATTACACATTGAGGATCTTTTCAGGTTTAGAGTTTTAGAGAATTAGATCATGAAACTTTCATTACATTCCACATTTAAACAAAGTGGTTACATAAAAGACAGTATTCATTCTTCCCATCAACGGAAACATATTTAAAATATAACTTGGATTCTTTCTTGACACATCCTTGACACTATCATCACATCAATTACCTTTACCTTGACCTGTGAAAAACATTTCAAAAACTTGGGATGAGCATAAAAAGCTCAGTAAGGGTTATAAAAATATGGAAAGGAAACATGAGTTCATATATACATAAGAATGAAATCTTACTTTACCCATAAAACATAGGCATATCAAATCATGAATAAATCATAGAAAACATAAGACATAAAGGTAACTTGAGGCATTCATAACATTCTTACGTAGGGAGTAACCCTCTTGGTTACGTTTGGAATACACATCACAGTATATTCCCTAAATCTCTTCGGAGAAACCTTAACGTTTCACTCCTTCGTGTTACCCAATGCATTGGAGAGCTATATCGGGCTCACCCGCCCTTAGTTTATCACAGAACCACCCATTCTTCATAACAATGCCCAAGAACCATAATATAATCGTATCACATAAACATGAATAAATGAAACATAACATTTCCACATTTCAATCACAATATAACATTTTAGTATATTGAAATAATGAATCCATTCAAAAAAAACCATTTCCAAAACCATTTAAAACATTTAATAAAGAGATTTTTGAATCAAAGTGTCCCATACCACCTTGAAGCTTTTAACATTTTAAACCATTAATATCCATATAAATAAATCCTTAAAACCATTTTGAAAACATGGATATTAATAAGAACAAATAATTAAAACATTTAAAACGATATTTTGGTTAAAGGGGTTTTACCAAAATTAGAGACACTTGAATACAATAATCGAGGAATAACATTTAGTCAGAATTTTATAATATCATGAGAATAAAAGGATTCATGATATAATACTCCAAAGGACAGTATATACACCATATAAGAGTGAATTGGTTCATAACAACAATGAGCCCTCAATAGAAATGTCAAATGTGATGAAATCCCTTATAAAGAAGGCATCCTTAAATTAAGGACAAATAAATCTCAAAAATATGTGTGAAAAATATATATACACCCAATATAAGTGGATATTAAGTGTAAAACAATAAAAGGTCATTCACAAATATTCAATGGATGACATATTCAATGACTACAAGTTGAACCCAAAGAAATCGAAATTGGGTTAAAAAGTTCCCTTGACAGCCTAACGGCATCACATAAAAATGAGTTGATGAGAGATAAAAAGTGTATCTCATCACTTGGACATAAAATTTACATCAATAAGGATGTATGAGAACATATCCCAACATAAAAATGTGTAAATTAAAATACCCAACAAAAGAAGTCTTTTAAAAAAGAGGGTGAAAGGTTCCCTTACCGACTTGGGTATCTTTCAAAACATATCCCCATGAAAGAAGGACAATAGATCATTGATGTAAATACTCATAAATGAAAGTATATTACACAAAGAGTAGAATAATGTCAGTACATACACCACTCAATGGAATTTGTGGCAAATGTAGCATAAATCTCACGAGAATAAAAGAGAGATGAAAAATCCCTTACGAAAACTCGGCAGCCTAACGTCGCCACATAAAACTTCCGAATATGGATTGATGAGATAAAATAGGGTATCTCATCACATTACAATAAAATGTATAGAAATAGGAATATAAAAGAACATCCCCCAACATTACAAAGAGGAGCTTAAAAGAAGTGACATAAAGAAGAGTACTTAAAATGAAAGAGAGAGGTTAGATCTCTTACGAAAGTTCGGCAGCCTAACGGCGCCACTCAAAACATCCAAAATGGATTGATGAGAGACAATAGGGTCTCTCATCACATGAACATAAAAATTACAGTAATTGTAATATAAAAGATCTTCCCAATAACAAGAAATATGAGCTTTAAAAGGAATGACATAAAAGTGTGTACTTAAAAAGAAAGAGAGGAGTAGGATCCCTTACCTCGGGTCCAACTTGACTCGATCGTTCTTTAATCTCCTGAATAATAAACTTGAGTTAATTTATAATTCCTTAAGAACCTTTTTCAAGTTCATTATTACTTTTATACCACTTATTAACATGTCATAAACATTATGTAATCATTTAAGTTAATAATATTTGTTTTGCCGATATTTGGTTCTTAAGTCGAAAGTGGACTTCTTACAATTACATGTTGTTTGTGTGGACAAATGTTTATTATATACAGAATTGTATTAATTATTTAGATATCATATATTTCATATATATCCAGTACATGCATGCATTTATAACATTACATAATCATTTAGAGGTAAGAAATGAAATGCACCCTTCATGGAGACGGTAAGCCGTACGTACGCATGAACGCTACTTTCATTTCTATTTTGTATTTTATAGAATGGAATAATAATTATATAAAGGTATATTATAATTCCAGTATAATATCATATATAATATCATATTTCCATCCTTTATACATCCCACATATGGTATTTAACGAATCAAATCACTTGGAGGGGGCGGTAGTCCGCACTTCCTTAAATGAATATATCGCGTATACCCATAATGGAAGCCATAAAGGTAAGACAAAAATGAAAAATACAGAAGCATAAATAAAACATAAACATATTATATATCATATATAAAAATAGTTACATCATAATGGCCACCTTTGAAGGTGTTAAATGAGTATTGAACAATCATCGTTTCGGGAGGCAGAATTTCACCATCCACGGAAACCGTATGTTCTTTAACCATTTGATGTAGTTGTGTTAGAGTGTAGCTCGAATAAATCTTATAACAACATCCTAGTATATTGAAGATACTTTTGTTTTTACAAAAGAAGTAAATAAAAAGAGTTTAGTGGGTTGGAGAAGCAAAATAAAACAAATGAACACGAGAGAATGAATTACCTTTAAAAGTGTAACTCCTTTTGATTTGAGCCTAAAGGCTTCCTTTGAAAGGATTCTGCCCAAAAGGAATCCTCTAGGATGAGGATAGGGATGTGGATAGAGTAAATGGGCAGGGGTTGGCCGAGCCAAAGGCTTTAGGAGTGTGTTAAATGAGGTATAGGTGGGGGCCTTTTATAAGAGGAGAGGAGGGGCACTTTTGGAAAGTAAAGAAATATTACTTTATTTGAAAATATGTTTCGGTTTCAAAAGGTCCCACATTGATATAATTCGTGGATAAGGTGATAAGGCTTATAAATCCACTCATACAATAAGTTTTGGACATGTGTAGTTCATAGATTTTACATTATCTTTCCATTTTATTTAAATCGTTAAATAATGATGTCATCTCTGCATCATTATTATGTCATAAATAATTTAATTTATTTAATGTCTAAAAATTATAAAAAACTACTATGATGTATGAAATCTTTTTATCTTTCCAATGAATATTTATAATCAAAAATATGACTTGTATAACTCCACTTAAAAATTGTTTTAGTAAAACATATCATGTTTGTGTCAATTTTACTTTTACATTAAATAAAATGTTATTTATGTCATTTCCCAACCAAAGTGGATCCATGGGGTCCCCAAGTTGACCCATGGCTTGTCTTGGTCGGCCATGATACAACCAATGAGGGTAATACATGTGTCAAGCTCATCTCATTTTATTAAAGCATAATTTTCACCTTAAACCACACTAATTACCACTAATCGCGATTAAAAACTTAATAAGTTACTATTCACCAAAAAATTATTTTAATCTCATTGAACCACATTTTACTTCTTAATAACAACCATGTATGTCAGATTTTTGAAAATCAAAACACAATGATGGCAAAATTTCATTTAAACGGAAAATCAGTTTTTATAAGTACCACTTAGTGGTTTCACTATTCATCAAAAATTGAAATTTTTCAGAAAAATCCCAAAAATTCACCCTAAGCTATATTTGATATTCTGAATTCAAAAATGAAGTCCGTTTTACAAAATTCAAAACATATAAGTCATATTAATTAATTTAATAATTAATTCCCGCTGTCATGACAAATTGCGTGTTTTATGAAACAATAAGTATCAAAAGATTGACACTAGTTTAAGTCTGATTTCAAAGTGAAATTGATTCCAACGACCACTATTGGATTTAATGGTAAATTTTTTTTCTAATTTCACTTTAAAACCAATTCAAAATATAATCTAATCATATAAATAAATTAGATTAAAAAGTGGTTTTGAATTAAAATACAACATTTTACACTTATTCATTAAAAAAAATTAACTTTATCGGAAAGATATCAAAAATTTACAAAAAGTAAATTTTGATGTCCCGATTATTAATAAGAGTTTTATTTGGTCCAAAAGAATGTTTAAGAGTGAACAAAACTATATTTAATGACGGTTCTCCATCAAAAGGTGATAAGTGAACCTTTAGTGAAAACTAGGGCATATACGCCTAAAATTGAATTCTTTCCGTATTTTAAGCCTTTATCTTTTATTGTATAAATGTAAAAATATTTAAGAACATATATAATCATATTTTAGTTATTTCTATCCATTCCCGCCATTACAACGGCTACATGTTAACTACCATTTAGAATAATATTATTTTATTATTAGAGTGCAACGTAAGATTCCCAAGAAACTCGTTGTTGCGTGTTGGGTACGCCATCGAGCATTGCGTCCCATTTAAAGTCATATTAATATTTTATTCACAAATATGGATAAATATGAAAATTTCATATTCCTTATTTACCTGGGGTGTTACAATCTTCATGGATTTAATGAGAATATTCTTTAGATATTACCTTGATCAGTTTTGGGTAGTCTTTATAAATGATATTTTTATATATTCAAATATAAAGGAAGAGAATGAAGAAAAATTGAGAATTGTGATAAATATAGTGAGAAAGAATAATTTGTATACTAAATTTACCAAGTGTGAATTTTAGCTTTATAAAGATTCATTATTGGTTTATATAATCTCAAGTGAGGGTATATCAATGGATCCTTAAAAGAAAAAAGTTATTGGTTAATGTCATAGAATAAACATAGTAAAATAAATACATAGTTTTCTAGGGTTAGCTAGACAGTACCAGTGATTTATGTGATATTTATTATGAATATATAATCTACTCACCAAGTTGAATCGGAAGGGGGTTACGTTATTATGAATAGATTAATGTCAAGAGAGTTTCAAAAAACTAAAGAGAAATCTAGTCACTATGCATGTATGTACACTCACCTTTAGTGAAGAAGGGTTTTTAATATATAATGATTCATTTAAAATGGTATTGGGATGAATCCTCATTAATAACGATGTGGTGAAAGCTTTAGCTTCATGAAATTGAAGATTCATGATAAAATTTACCAAAATCACGATTTAGAGTTAGATGTGGTAATTTTTTCATTGAATATATAGAGGTGTTATCTGTAGGATTAAAGGTGTGAAAAATCTAAAGATCATAAAATATTGAATTATATATTTACTAAAAATTATTTTAATATGTTCCAATGAATATGGTTGAAGTTTATCAAATATTATGAGTAATCAATACATATTCACCCTGGGAAAGAAAACAATGTGGCTGATGCTTTCAGTTGAAGGGGTCATGTTATATTATCTATGATGGGTATCAAAAAATATCCAATATTTCTATATTTTAAAAGGATGGATGTATAAATATTGAAGTAAGGGGAGAAATATTATCTTTTTCAAATGAGTGTTCAACCATCTATCCATGTGAGGATTATGGTGATGTAGAAGGAATATATGAATCTGTAAAGGAAGGTGAGAAATTTTCATGAGTTTGAAATTAATTTTGATATAATGATAAGGTTTAGGAACCATGTATATATTTCATCCATAACAAAATTAAATAAGTATCTATTAGATTGGGCTCCTATTTAAACATTCTTTTTTCATCCAGGAAGTATGAAGATGTATAGAGATTTAAAAGAGAATTTCTAGTGGGACAACATCAAAAGAGATATTTATGAGTATATATCATAGTTCCTAGTATGTAAATAAGTTTAGACTAGGAAACTAAAATCTAAGGGGATGTTACAACCATTACCCATACCAGATTGAAAATGGGGGGAAACTCCATGGATTTTGTTGTAGGACTCCCAAAAAACATCTAAAGAATACAATGTTATTTTGGTCATAGTTGACCACATTAAAAAGTAATCACACTTAATTTTTATCAAATAATATTTCTATTTTGATCTAGTTACCAAGATATACATTATGTAAGTGGTAAAGTTTCATGGAATACTACATACTATTTTATCTAATCGAGATCTATGGTTTACCTCAAAGTTTTAGAGAAGTATTCAGTAGGCTTTGGATATATAGTTGATTTTCAATATGTTGTATCATCCTTAGATAGATTGATAGGTTGATAGATTATTTTAAACCCTAGAGGATATATTAATATCATTTTCTTTGGATTTAAAAGGTACTTTTAATCAATACCTTCCTCCAGTCTAGTTTTCTTAAAAAAATAGGTTTATCTCGAGAATTATAATGGAACCTTATGAATACTTCTGTGGAAATCGGTGTATAACTATGAAAATTATGGGGTGAAGCTGAAAAAATAAATATATTGTGAACAGATATAGAATGGTAAATGGTGTTGAAAGTCAGAACAATTCAACAACGCATCATGGAAGCTCCAAGTCGATAGAAAAAATATCTTGATAATCATCACCAAGATCTAGAGTTTGAAGCTAATGAGAAGGTGTTTCTATAAATTTTTATATATAATGAGGTTTTTATATTCAAGAATAAATTAAATTCAATCACTAAGTTTATTAAGCCCTTTAATATTCTTTATTGAATAGTAATGGTAGCTTATCGCAAAGAACTTCCTTTGAACCACTCTTGGGTTCTTGATGTGTTCCAAATATCTATCCTACAGAAGTACATACTTGATCCATCACAATTAATAAACTCATATCTTGTACTATTGGATCATTATCTTTCCTGTGAAGAAAAAAAACTCAGATCATAGAGGCAAATTGCTACAGAATAAGACTACTCACCCGGTTAAAGTTCTTTAGAGGGATAAATTTTTTGAAGAATCTACTATAGAACTATAGGATTTAATAAAAAGGATATATCCAAATTTTGTGTATCATAATGATATAATTTTGAGGAAAAAATCATTTTATGGTGGGTATAATGTTACACCCAGATATTTTAGGTTATATTTCTTTATAAATAAATTTAATATCTTCGATGGATAGTGATACACACTACCCTAGGTCTAAATGAACTATAATATAGTATACCATTATAACATAGAAATTAAATTGGTATTATGGATAATAACACCATATTTTAAAAAAATTATAAAGGTTTTATATAAATAAAATATATTTTTAGAAAAGTCTTTATTTGTTTCAATAAGATACTTTTTCCATAAAATGGTTTTTATTAATTTCATAGAAAAATAATATAATTAATTTTTTCTGATTTTATAAAATTTATTTAAAAACTTAAATTAAATTTAGAAATAAACATTTCAATATTATCTTAGAGATAATTTTACATAATTGTTTGAAAATATTAATGTTTGGATGAATAGTGAAAAAAACTGTTTTTATTAAAAATTACATATCTCTTTAAATAATTTGCAAGTTACATATTTTATAAAAAGTTTTAAAAGTAAAATCAGTTAAAATATGTTATTATTAATCCAATAAAGTCATTTAAATTAATTTTATGTTGAATTTTTACATAAAAACATTTATACCTATGAAAATAATTTTTTTTGGAAAACATTTTTCATCACATTTACGGGTTTAATTTTAAATTAAAATATACCACCTATAAAAAATAAATTTTAAAAAAATGGATAACATATTTTTAATCAGAAAATTAATATTATTTATTATGTTAAAATTAGTTTTTACTCATAATAAATAGTAAATATAGTAAAAATGTGTTCCCATGGCTAAAGTTAAAATAGGTTTGTTGAGGGGTTAATCTATAATTATAATGGTAAAAATTACAAAGAAACTTGATCAAAACCCATTTTTAAATTTTTTTTATTACCTAAACTTATATATTTATAATATTATTTATTTTGGAGCCACTTTTCCAAGAAATCTACCTGACATTATTTTAAAACTTTAAAAAACTACAATTGTGCCACTCACATTGAAAATAAAAGGGCACATCCTATCCTCACATTTTCAAACCTATTAAGGTATTTTTATCAAACAATCACTGCCAAAATCCCTCAAAAACATCCTTATACACATTATAGAGATTCTAATCTTCCCAAAAGTCTAACAACTGGGTCCTTAATATGATACCCAAAGGAGGTTTTTCTAAGATAATGTAATTGTCTTCGCCAAGTAGTTTATTTTTAATTATTATTTTACCACTATAAATTATTACTTAATAATTACTATATAATAACCCAAGTATTTATAATATACTTATAATTTAATATATTTATGGAATAACCTATATCTATTTCCACTTACATCAAATGGGGAAACAATTGATTGTTTGTACAGTGGACAACCGCCTCGCAAACCAATGTAATTATTTTTCCATTATAACCTATCACGGCTGGATATAATGATAGATTTAATGTATATTTATGATATTTAATTAATAATTATACTTATTTAATTATAATTTTACATATACCATCTTCCATTCTAATATGTTGTAAAACGATAAGGTTGCTTGTGCATACATGTGAACTACCACCTCCTTGAAACGATATGATTCTTTTTCAGTTTATTTAGAAATGGATAGTAATAAGGACGGTTTTAATGAATATATATGATATATATGATATAATAATTATATTTTAAAGGTTAATTACTATTTATCTTTCTTTTTTTCCATATATTGAAAAATGAAAATGATGTTAATTCGTATGTACGACCTCCGTCTCCATGAATAGTGTAATTCATTTTTAGAAATATAGCACTTATAGATGACTATAAATATGCATATAATGAATATATATGGTATTTATATAATTATAAATATTACGTATTTAATTTAACCATTATCAAATCATAAAGACATAAACTACTAAACCAAAACATTCATGAAAAAAATGAAGCAGTTATTATTCGGAATAGTGATTTTAATAAAGAATTGTTAATAAATGGGTGATAAAATATTGCAATTAAATATTATATAGAAGGAAATATATGATTTTGGTTCTGTAATATATTTATAAAAAATATATATTTACTAAACAGAAGGCTCGGATACATAAGAAGGAATTCAAACCTCGGGTATGAGTTTATTTCACAATCTCATCATTATTAAGGATTGATTATTTTTAAGTCTCCACTAGGATTATTATTTGATATTTCTATATTAAAAAAATTATTTTATTATACTATTTGAATTTCTATAAATTAAAAGTTTTCCTTTCATTTTCCTCTCTTAATATAATCCAGATACGGAAATAATGTTTTTAAGGGAAGCTGACATTGTATTTTCTACTCGGTCCAGAATATTTCTCTTCCATGTCTATATTTTAATAAGAATTAATAAAGTAATGTTTTTAACATTCTATACTGATTTATTAAAGACATTGTTTGACAATTTTGACTATTTATAAAATGGTTTAAAAAATAATCTTTGCATTTTCTAAACAAGATACTTTTTAACCTTTTTACAAAACTCTAAAAGGATTATTATTTTCATCATATATGGCATGAATGAAATTTTTGGCCATCAGCTACACACATTTATTTAATAATTGCTTTAAAATTATAAATTTTTACTTTCAAGGAAAATTTTAAATTTGTCCTTTGAAATAAATTTTCTTCCTTAATATTTGGGAAATATTTTAGTCATTAAATAACCGATTTCAAAGTGAAAAAGGTATTTCCCTAAAAAATGGTTTCAATGATATTTTTAAAGTGTTTTCATCTTCTTCAACATCCTTTATTAAAACCTATACATAGGATATACTCTAATGGTTCCATATACCATATTTATCCAGATGCTTTTTGATTAGTTTTATTAGGTTAATTAATGATATTTGGTAGACTAGTTCTTTTGATATGTACAGTTATTGAATTTTAAGAAATGTTGATTAAACTATATTATTTATTCATATGATGAATTAATTGGACTTATTAACTATTGCATGGGGCCTATAATTACATAGACCCTCTATGTATCTTTAGGCCTCATGAGATAAATTATATTGGGTATTTTTCCTAGGCCTTACCATTTATTTAATATGACTTAGCATGAGGAATCGGTGATAAGTTTCATATGTAAGAAATTATTCATTCCATAATTATGAAATTAGTTTTTTATGTTCATGAGATTATTTTATTAGTTATGATATCTATGTATAAGTTTTACGTTTATGTGAATATTTATATGAACTATTTTATTATCATCTATTTTTTCCATATTATTCATGTTTTATTTGCTTCTAATGTATTCTTACCCATACTAAGAATCTAATATCACACCTTTATAATGGTGTTCTCAAAGAAAATATTATATTGTATTTTATGGTTTCTAATGTAATGTGAGATTAAAGTATGTATATATTTTTCTAAGACTGCAAAACTATTTGATCCTTTGGGATATCATCACTTGTATATAATAAAATTGTAATAAAGTAACAAATGACACTATGAAACTAGAATAAAGTTCTATACAAGAATGAATAAAAAAATATATCAATAAATCCAAGAGAACCTGAAATCATGAGTTATGTTACAAGAAGTGGGTGGAGAGGTGAAGCATCTTATTAAATAAGGATGACTCACTTTATTTTTTTAAATATTTAGTAGTAGTCATGTTCTTGAAGATTGATATTCTATGAAACAAATTTTGTAATGAACTGTAATATGTGGGTTGAAATAGAGGCTAAGTTACATGCATGTACTCTTGAATTCATCATGACAGTTTAATTCACTCTATATTAAGTATTCAGATGATATATTATTATTGTAGTGTCACCCAATGTATAGTGAAGATCTATTTTGAGGGGAGGATATTGTTGAAGAACTCATGGGATTTGAGTCTAAATAACCTAAGGGAGTAGACCAGTTCACTTGTATAATATATTAAACCAAACATGAGTAATATTGTTTGAAAATGGTTATAGTAGTCCAACCATTGTAATTGGTGATTTGATTATAGTGTATAATCCCTAACTCAACATAAGTTGTCATGGAAAGTATCATATTTCCCACATCAAGGATTAACCTTGTAAAAATATTATGCGGTGGTATCATGCTTATATTTATACATTATATGTGGTTGTGGAATATTGGGTCAATTTTAAACAATACATTTATAACCTAATAATAAACATTGGTTCAAATATCAATGTGGTTAATTTTCAAAGAATATTTGGCATTTGTTAACAAAAAATCACACTAGATTCAACCCCTCCCCCATACTGTCTCTATACTGTCCCATGGGCACTTAATTTTTTGTTAATTCTACCATAAAAATTCCAAAATTTTATCTTGACTTCTTATTCTATGGAACCTATACATTTTATTAATTGATATATTCCTTATGACACCATTATGAGGTGCATTCTTTTCCCATGGGTTTTCATTATGTTAATGATTGATAAATTTTCCATTTCTATATATCATGCAAGATTATGATCGTTTTTTAGGTGATGGGTGGGCTTAAAATTATATATACCTATAATAAATTGAGTCAATTTATATATATCAAGAGATTATATATGTTATGCATTAATTTTATTTTATATTTGTTTACATTCTATAATGTATGCTTGATACAAATATGTTATGTGTAAGCATGATAATAGATGTTTTCACATTCATTGTGTGGCCCTTTTCAACAATATTATGATGTTTCATTATTATGTGTGTGCCACATTCCTTGTATCCTTCAAATTATTTATATATTTTTATGACTACAATATCATGGTTATGATATGATGATAATGATTATTCTCACCCATGTTCTTGCATTTATTCATGTCTTGGCTTGTTTCCTATTATCTCTCCCCTTATCGAGATTTTAGATCTCCCAATCTTTGATACATTTCTTTAGGTGATCAAAAATAATAAAAGGAATCTGGAAGTATTAATAATACTATGCATAATGATTTAAATAATACTTAAATTTTCATATTTTTTCATGTTTTATAGAGAAAAATTTCTTAATATGCTAAACATTTTCCTCAATCCATCCATCCAAGACACTAAACATTTCAATTATAGAATGTACTTTTATTAGTTTTTTATATTAAAAATTATTTCATAATAATGTATGAAGGATTTGGATTGTTATAGTTTGTATAATATAAATTCTTACCCATTTTTGTTGACTTATGTTTGGTTATATCATTTTCTATTTTAAAAAATGGTTTTAAATGGGAGAAACTTGGCCAAAAACCTATGTGATGGGAAATTTAATTATTTATGAATGTATTCAAAATTCAATGGTTTTTAGAGTTCAAAAAATCATGTATATAATTACCCAATTATACTATGTTTTGATCAATAGCCTGAACCGTGTATAATGACCTCCTTCACCCAAGTGATACCAATTAGCCATCAAATAATTTATACAATAATGACCACATAAATTTAAAGGTTCTTCTAATCTTATAATTACAAAACAAAATATAAACTCCCTACAAAAGGTAATTTACATGGTTCACTATTATAATCAAATTAATGTTTCAATGGTCTTCTTCTATTTAGAAGGATAATTTGTTTAATGGTATACATTGATCAAAAATACAAAGATAAATGATGAAATTGAAGAAATGGAGTGGGAAGAATTTAGGAAAATATTTTTTAACAAGTATTTTATTGAGATTATTTATGTCGCGATAGAGGAAGTGTTTATATAGATCAAGTGAATGGAAAGTGAATCTATTGTAATTTACCAGAAAATTTACACAAGGATTGAAAGGTACACCTATTATTTTTTATCTATGATGATGTAAAAATATAAATATCATTTAGTGATTTAAAACCACATCCCTATAAGGCTCTATAAATTTGAGACTTCATGAGTTATGTAAAGTGTTTTGGTGTTCCCTAAAGGTAGATATTGAGTTTGAATAATGGTCTCACAGACATTGATATAAGAAACAAAGGACGGAGGTTCAAGATATAGGGTCAAATGACAAAGGAGGAAAAAATATTTAACCGCCCTTATCTAAAATATGTGGAAATAAGCACGATGGTAATTTTCTCAAAGGAATAAGGAAATGGTACAATTATGAAATAAAATGGAATTAATCTCCGGAATTTTAAACAGACCTAAAGAAGCAAACCAATATGATATAGAAGGAACAACCCTATGCACCACCCACAATACAGTGCTTATAATTCATGGAAGATTGATACAATTAAATCCATTAAACCAAAGAAAAAGGTATCTAGTGTAAATCAAAGTCAACATACACCTAATCCAAGGGAAAAAGGTGTTATTTTTCCATCACCCCCACCAAGGTGGAGACAAAAATAAATTACTAAAAGTTACACTTAATATTCACTCAAGAATAGTGTAAGTTTTATATGAGTTGGGTCATGTTTATTATCTTATATATTTTATGTTTTCAAGAACTATTTAATCACCTCCTCAAAACCTTTAAGTGGCTATATCTATGAAAACAACCAACAGTGCAATTGCTTCAAACCGGTTGTTAGTATTTTTCCCTATTATCATGTGTGTGAATGTTCTCCCAAAAAAATCTCTTAATAATTACTTTAGTAGATTTTCAAACTATACTAGAAATGTATTGGACCTTATTATATAGTTATCACAAAAAATTATTATAAAAGTTAATTTATTTCAATATCCCAAACCTTCATATCTTCCTATAAAAATGTAAGTAATATTATGAATCTTATTTAGAAAATACCAATAAATTATGGGTGACGATACCCAATTAAGAATAATATATTCCTCAAAACATTTAGATAAAGTAAAAATAATCATTTAGAACATTCACAGTGTAAGGAAATGTACTAGTGTATTCCTTAATGAATTATTTATCCTTCCTATACAGATTGATGTATATTTATCAATAGAACTTATACCTAGTGAGACACCTATATACAAGAGTCCTTATATGATATCCTAGATAGTTTTGAGGATTTGAATAACTCACTGTAAGGGAATTTATTTAAAAGGTTCATACAGTCTACTTCAACACCTTGTGGTGAGCTAGTGATATTTTTCAAGAAAAATGATGGATCAATATGTTTTTTTACCTTTTGGGGAATAAAAAGATCATCATAAAGAACAAGTATCCACTAACAAGTCCAAATGACTTGTTTATCAACATTGAGGAGATCTATACTTGTGAAATTTCATCTTCACATTGGATATCATTATATCAAGATGTCGATATAAGATATTAAAAATATAGTTTTTTGTATAAGATATAGACACTCTAAGTTCAAAGTAATACCATTTGTTCATAAAAGAACCTAATAAATCTTTTTGGAGTTTGTGAATAGATTATTTAGAGATTAAATTAATAAAAAATTGATATTATTGAATATATTATTATATAGTCTTAGTGTAAGAAAGAACATGTGGAGAATATAATGATTGTGTAAAAAACTTTATGGAAGGATAATTTGTACACTAAGTTCAATAAGTGTGACTTCTATTAAATAATTAACATTATTAGAGAATTTTATCACTATTGAGGGATTATATATAGATCTTTAAAGGAAAATTAAATTGAGTAGTGGTCAATCCCCAGAAGTTTCAGGAATATCTATAGTTTCCTTTAATTATTCAGGAACAACGAACACTCTGTGAGAAACCTCTCACTATTCTCTATCCCACTTTTTCTATTAACATATAAAGGGTTACGTCATATATTTATAGAATAATTTAAATAGAGATTTATATAGATCAATAAGAGGATAATCACTACACCTGTATATACTCTTCCCTTAAAGGTAGAATGGTTTGTGATATACAATGATGCTTCAATGAAAGGATTAGGTTGCATACTCAAAAAAATGATAAATATATATCTTATGCCTCAGAAAAAATGATTTTTATTGATAAAATACCTTATTAATGATATTAAGTTATCATATATGATCTTTGAAAAGAATATTTATAGGCATCACATTTATAGAGAGAAGTGTGTCCTATATACTAATCAAGAATTTTGTATGTATTCAAATACAAGGAACTGAACATAAATCAATGAAGATTATTAGATTTTATAAATTAATATGAATTTTGAATACACAACTTACCTATAAAGGTGAATAAGTTATTTGAAGCCCTTTGTAATAAGAGATCCACTACCCTATCCATGAATAGGATTGAGAAAGAATGAATCTTTAAGGATATTTAAAGGAATGGTATGGAAATAATAAAAGTAGGGAAGACGTCCTACCTTCAAAAATAATTACCCAACCATATGTCCAAGAGAAAATCAAGGAGTAATAAAGGGACTATTCAAAGCATCAAAAGAATGTGATAGAAATAAAGGTTTTTTTAATTCAATAATAAAAAATATGGAGATATTAAATTTGGAAATAAAATCTATTTTAATCATTGTCTAATATAAATAAAGTGTTATTGGATGAATCCAAAATCCCATAATTCTTTATCCACCGTGGAATTATCAATATGTAAAATTATATTTAAGAGAACTTCTATTGGGACAACATGAAGATGTATACAGTTGATGATGCATCAAAGTTCTTGGTAGGTTAGAAAGTTAAGGTGTATAATCAAAATTATAATGGGATGATGAAACCATTATTCATACCAATATGAAAATAGGAGAATATAATTGAGGACTTTATCATAAGTCTTTTGAATACCACTAAAGAAAAAAACCCCAAATGGGTAGTGATGGGATAACTCAAAAAGACTCCTCACTTTATCATCATTCAAGAATACTTAACACTAGATACAATTCTCAATATATATGTAAATAACGTTATGAATCTACATGGGGAACCACTTTTGATTTTATTAGACAGAGATATAATGTTTAGCACTATTTTTTGGAGGAATCATCGGCAAGCCCTGAATACTGAGTAGAACTTCATTATTTCCTATCAACCCTTGATGAATAGTTAATATGAAATGATTATTCAAACACTGGAATGATGATAATTTTATTCGTATATTTCAAAGGAATTTGGGATCAATATTTCCCTCTAGTTTAGTACTAAAAAAATAACACTAAATTATTTTGGTGTACCGATATGTATATCTCTATTGAGAAACATATAGATATCCAACATACTAGGATGAAGTTTGTTAAAGGGGGTTTCTTAGAAGAAAACTTCTTTAAGATATGATAGATAAATACATTCATAAACACATTAATGATACTCAAAGATGACAGAATATCTATGCATACAATCATTGAAGAGGCTTGGGTTCTAAATTTGGAGACAAAATGTTCTATAAAATATCACCCTATAAGAGTTCCATGAGGTTTGGAAATATGGGAAATCTCATACCTAGGTACATTGACCCCTTTAAGAACCTTGATCACAAGGTTGTTGAGTCATATCAATTAGAAATTCCACCAAATATGGCTCTGTTGCATGATTTATTCAACTTATCTCTCCTATGGATGTACATAATTGATACCTCACTTTTAATATATTAAAAGTCAGACATACAGGAGCATAGCCACTCCAATGAGGAATATCTGGTGAAGGCCTTACACCATAGAGATAGAGTTTTATGAAATAAGAAAACTCACCTTGTCAAAGTACATTTTTGAAACCATATGTATGAATAAGAGGCATGGAAACATGGGGATACAATGAAATAAAAGTTCCCCCAAATATTCTTATATAAGTAAATGAGTTGAAATTTCTAGGATAAAATTTCTAGGTGGTTGACGAATATAACAACCAGAATTTTTTTTAATATTACATTTTCCTTTTCAAAATATATTTGTTCCATAGTTAGGCATTTTATATAAAAAACACATGAACTATGTAAAATAAACCAACACAAATGAATTATTCAATAATATAAAATTTCATACTAAGGATAAACATATTCCATAAAATTAAACTTAGTACTATTGGAAAAAAACTCAAAAAATAACATAACTAGAATTTTATATTTTGGAACATTGAAATCCCCAATAATTATCATGGCCATAAACAATATTTTAAAAATAATTAATTAATTATCAATATAATAGAAATTTTCAAAATTATGAATATAAAACCTTGATAAAAATTTAATTTAAATATGAATAAAGGAAATGTGAGGAATTTATTAGAATAATAAAAACTATATAATCATTGGAATGGTAACCTTACCACTAGTTTTCACAACTTGATCATTATAATTGTAATATGAATATTTTTAATGGTAACTTAACAAATATAAAAATAAAATGACATGTAAATAAAATTTAACATTGGTAAATTAAGTAAGTATAAATATTACAATTCTACAAAATAAATACTCATACTATAAATTCAATGAAAGTATAAGTGAATTTTTGTAAATTAAATTTTAATTTATTTTGTAAAAAACACAAAATTTGTGTTGATAATAAAAAAATACACATTATAGGAAAAAAAAATTAAAATAAATGGAATTTTTAGAATCAATATTTAGAAATAATTTATAATTGGTTTTTTATACATTTTTTTAAAAACATAAATTTTTAGGTGAATAATAAAAATATAGTTTTTGAAAATACTAATGTTTTAAGATTTAATGTTGATTTCATAATGACTTAATTAATCTAAAAATTATTAGCTCAAACCAAAATATATTTAATAAAATTAATAATTATTTTAAAATAATAAAATAAATTTCGAAAACTAAAATGATTCCAAAGACTAAAACGTTAAATTATTTCATAAAAAATAACTTTTTTTATTTTCTCATCATTCCTTTTGTAAAAACTAATGAATTCAGTTGTGGAGAGGATAAAAAGTAATAAAATCATGTAATTATTTTTTAATATTATTTATAATGTAAAATATGACCACTATTGAAATTTTTACATTGGGATTATATTTTATTCAATATTTTAACCGGAAAATACTCCTCACTGACGTATAAGAACCCCTTCTCCCACTTATTAAAAACGGGCCTCTCAATCACTTATATTACCCCAATATTAGAAAAATTACATTCTAGTAATACTCTTAGTATCCTTATGTATGTCTTTTTCACATATAAACCCATGACTTTAAGGCACAAAAGCCTTAGTGAAGGATCAAATATCAAGGAATAGGTAATATGTCTCATTTTTCCTTTCTTTTTCATTATCAATTCTTATAATATTACTCCATCTCTAAATTAATCATCCTAAATTAAATCAATTATTTTATAATATGATATTAATGTTATTATACTACTTCAAATCATTATAATCTCTCTATAATATATTTATATATCCTCCCCCTCCCCCCCCCTGCTTTTAACATGCTTGTAAATAGTCAGTTAACCATCTTTGAGGATGATGTCAATTATTTATGAATCTCCACTTATATGGCTAGTTAATATAGATTATATTTCTATAAAAATTAATATAATTATACATTTTCATTGTAAAACTATATATAATGTATATGTAAAACATCTCATTCATTTTTTCTCCAAACTATGTTAATAATCAATCAATCACCTGTGAGGCCCTTTTCAATTCATTACTTATCATCATATTCATGGATATTCAACCTAAATTATTTATATCGTATAAAAATTTAATTATATGTTATTTTAAACATATTTAGTTAATTTTTTTAATGTAAAAAAATTAATTAAAACAATAAAATTATAACAAAATAGGATAATTCATAGAAACATTCCATTGAAGCATTTCAATGTTAACTAAAAAAGATTAACGAATAAATTAAAAGGATTGTAATTAATAAATATTAACAAAAAGGAATTAAAATAACTAAAATATTCATATTTTAAAGAAAATAGTTCATTATATGAAAGTTTTAAATGTGAGGAAATAAAGCAGGACCAAAGGTAACGAGTTTATTGAACCCAACTCTATCATTTTGGGATTATCACCTCTTTCTCTCCATTTTCAAAATGATTATTCAAAATAAATTATACATTTATTTCAATATTGTTTTCCTTCACTCTTAATTGGATATATGTGTTCTTAATTTGTTATGATGAACACTAATACACCTTCATGATTTTTTATTACATAATTATTTTCTAAAAAGATCTATTTAATCCTTCTTATGTCTATTCTGGTCATTTTCATAAAATATGATATTTTCATTGTTAATTATACCCTTAAAAATAAAAAATTATTTATTCCCTCTTTATTTTTGAGGAAAAATATTTTTTATTCATTGATATATTCTTTATGTCACCACTATGAAATCAATTCTTTTCTTATGGATTTATTTGATGTTTATGATTGATAAATGTTCCCTTTCTATATGGAATGCATGATTAAGAGAATTTTATGATATCAAGGGTGAGAGTAAAATTAAAAATCCATCTAATTCAATAGTTAAAGTGATATAACTCTTAATATTATGTAAGTTATGCATGAACATGGTTCCCACTCTATTCACATTTTTAGAGTATTATTTGTATACATCTGTTATGCATGAACATGATTCTTGTTTTTTTATATTATATGTGTGTATATTTTCTATAATGTTATGATATTTCATTGTTACACATGTTCCAAATTTTGTGTCTCCTTCAAATAATTTTCATACACTTATGATGAGAATCTTTTCCCTATGATATGATGATGATGATTATGCTCACATATTATCTCATATTTATTCATGTATAGTGTTATTTCCTACTATCCATACACCTTATAGGATTTTATATCATCATTTATTTGATTTATATCTGAAGTTGATAACATATACTAAGAGGAATATGGAATTTTTGGGAACGCTATTGTCACAAACCAGCCCGAGTTGACCCTAAACCGGTCACCCAGGCTAACCCGAAACAAGTCCCGATAGGCATTATCGATCCTCTAGGGATGGTGAAAAGAACTGATGGGATCCATAGAGTTCATAAGGGAACGATTTCACCCAAATATAAATAATCAAACAAATTGTAGAAAGAAACGGACATCCCAAAATACATTTACATAAAAATTCAACTGAACATTATTTGAACAAGAAACCAAATGTAAAACTAAAACAAAAACTCAATCTACCAAACCTAACTACCAACTAACTCTATGTGACCCCACTAGTCACTCTCCAACACAATGATCACACATATCCCAAAGTGATCAAACTTAACCTGAAACCATCACAAGGGAAAAAATATAAGAAGACTATAGGCGTGAGTATTAAAACTCAGTAGTTTAGCCTGATATTCTGTTAACAATGCACTTAATCTAAAATAAAAGAAACATCAATTTCAATTTTTAAATACAAGATATAAAAGTATGTTTTCAAAATGAGGTTCCATGCTATGAAATTACCAGACAAAAACTGTCAAGGTTTATAAATAATAATGCTAGTAACAATTTTCAAAGAGGTGAAACTTCAAAATGAAAATAGTTTTCAAGAGGGATGCTTTAAATAATATACACATAAATAAAACACACACACTACATAATTTTCCAACCAATCACACCATGTTAAAATGATGAGAACAAAATTTCCAATGATCACAAGTCATGTGAATACCCCTAGGCACTAGTTAATTGTGAGCCCCAGGTACCTCGTATATTGATGAATGTAACCATAATAAATATCCATTATCATTCACACAAACCACTAGTAGGATAATCATCCATGAACTAGTGCTCCTCAAAAAATCTCATCATCAAATTTTAGTTAGTGTTGTCATCATCAAACTTGCTACATAAAATAGAGACGAAACCCCTTAGATCACTAGCATACTAGTACACATCCGCTCACCTAGATATATGGGTTTCCCTTTAGTGCTCAATATTGTTTAACATATTATAAAATACACTTTTCGCATTAAAAACCCATTCCTAGATCATACACACACAAAATATCCCACATACATGCCTCACAGTTCTTTCACAAATCAATAATCCACTTAAAATTTTCACAAAACAATTTGAAGAAGTACAATGAGGATATACAGATAAAATATATTTAAAAATGATCTTTTAAGGATATAAACCCAACAATTATATATAAAACCAAATTTTTCATCCCAAAACCCATTTAATAAATAAATTTCATGGATCATAAAATGGCCCCACATTGTGAAAAATTGAACACACGTGAAAACCATTTTCTAAGAAAAATGCCAAATGGGCCTTTAATAATTTTACCAAACCAACATTCATTGAAGGTAAAAATTAAACCTTTCGTAAATTGGTGTATACACATAATTATTATCAGTAATAACGTTTACATAATCCCTTTAAAACACTTAGGTTACATATTTAAAGTTCAACCATTTTCTTAAAAACTTCGAACATGACACTTATCGAAAACTCTTTCCAAAACATGTCAAACACCAATACCCATATCTTTATAAAACCAAAAAACCTTTGGAAATACATAAAAGGAGCCAAAAATAACTTTAAATTTTTTAAATACTTTAATAAATTCAAAAAAGTCATTTTATATCACATTTACGACACAAAATCCAAACGGGCACTTTTCTGAAAACTAAGCATGCCACATTTAGAAAAACAACGTAAATTTAACCCCCAAAGGGTTAAAAAAACAATTTTTAATGCCAAAAAATTATTATAGTTGTTAAAATAGGTCATAAACATCACAATACATATGCAAAAACTAGTGTAACATTTGTTTAAACAAGCGGTGTTCACTTTTATAATGAAGCAACTCCATTTTACACAAAACAAGGCATAAATAACCATTTTACACACCAAATAGAACATCCAATGGTTATAAAGAAACACTAATCATTTATAAAAGGTGATAAAATCATTAAAAAATTAAACTTAAATAATAAAGGCAAGTTCCTGGAAGAACCTACCTTAAAAACTTGGCGGAATCAAAACACAAAACTAAAATCACCCACCTCGTGTTAATAAACGCCAAACCTTTGAAGACCAGACCTAAACCAACATAACTTTAAGAACCCAGACCTTCTTTTCAGGTATGTTTTTCCTTTTCTGGAGTTTTTAATAAAATATGAGTTTCTGGAAAAATTTTAAGTACACGTCGTGTACTTAGTTGTCGCTCGAGGTCGTGTGCTGGCCGTGTCATGGCCACAAACACGACCATGTAGGGGTGATGTGGAGGCCACCTAAAGTGGAGTATGGAAAAGGAAATCACACTCCATGTACTTTTATTTTTTTCATTAAACGCACCGGGTTCGTGTCTTAACCCCAGAATTGTCTTCTTCTCCAATTTCTTCGACTGAGAGCGTTCCATACGGTCGCAGATCTCCTCTGAGCCCCCGAGCCTCCGTATGTTCTCCGAATCGACGTCCGTCGATTGAGTTGGAACTACAGCGGTATGCTCTTCCTTCTCCTAGATCTTTGTTTTCAAATTCCTCCTCTTTCTCAAGTTTTCGTGGGTTGAGAATTTTTTATGTTTTCTTAGATGTAAGACATCCCAAGGAGAATCAAGATTTTGAGGTTCAAGTATATCGATGTCCTAATGTCAAGGTAGGTGGTTTGTGCCTTTCTGTAGGAAGTATTTGAGTATTTGTCAAAATTCCACCAATACCCATGAACGGGGTATTGTGTGTTCCCAATTTTTTCCTTTTTGTTTTCCTACTTTTCTTATATGCTTGAGTAGAGGATATTGTTTGTGAATATGGTATTTTATTGTGCTTTGGATGCTTTTCCGAAGCATTGTTTGCTTGCTTATGACCGTTTGGTCTAGTTTTTCTGGTTAGGCTATTGCCAGTTCCATGTCTAGATGTAGGATGGTGTGATTGTTGTTCTTCCATGATGTTATTTTGCAGACTGCTGGCCAAGTATTTCCTAAGATTCAATTTCGCCGTTACGTGATGCGATACTTGCTGATTTTACACAGGACTATGAGAACCTAGTGCCGTAGACCATAGGAAGAATGGATGTAAGGGATTCTCCGGAGTGTCTTTAATTTACAATGTGAGACCGCAGGGGGAATTGACGTTGAGTGCTTCCTCAGAGTGTATATAGTTCCTCAACGTGGGCCACAGGGGGAATGAGACGTTGAGTGCTTCTCCAGAGCACCTTTAGTACGATACAAGACTATTGGGTGAATTAATGGTGAGTGCTTCCCCATAGAGTCTATTCTTTAGCTGAACCAGATGGGTGAGACTGTGTGTTCCTCCCATAGGGTTGCTAGTACTTGTAGGTTTAACCATAGGGGTTAGGATGTGAGAACTACCCAGAGGTTACCTGTTTGTTCGACTTGCTTGAGTGACTATTTACATGTTTGTAATTATGTGCTAGAACTGTGGATTTTTTGTTGTTTAGTACTTACTTGTTTACTACTTTCTGTACTTTTACATACCATATATTCATAGACTATTAGGAATATATCTTTGGGTGGTTTCCTACTGTGACTTTGTCTCACACCCTATTTGGGTCTTGATTTTGGGCCCAAATAGATTATATTGTTGCACGTATAGATAAGGGAAAGAGCCCTTCTACTTCAGGTTCCTGATTGCACTGGAGATGGAGAGCATGGGACCAAGCCGAGGATTGTGATGCTGAGGAGTTGTTCATCTGTTTTTCTTTTGTACTTTGGTTTAGTATTGTATTCAGCATTGTGACTTGTTTGGAGGTTTTCCTAGACATATATGTATCATTCATAATTTACATATATTTATTCTCTAGTTGTTTATTTATTAGTCTTTCTTTGTTATTATTTTTTTATATTTACTACTTCCTCTATTGTATGTGTTGTTACTTCCGTTGTGTACTCTGCCAATGAGGGAATAGTTTCCCCACTGTCACACCCTAGGCCCTTGCTGATAGTCAGCAGCCTCTAGCGTTTGGGGAAATGTGCTTATGGACATGTGACCAACCCGGTATGGGGTTCCTCCGGGTGGCATATGGAACCGGGATGTTACACGTTTGTAAGAACCCGGACCTTCTTTTCTGATACGTTTTTCCTTTTCAGTAGTTTTTAAGAAAAGATGAATTTCTGGAAAATTTTGAAGTACATGTCGTGTACTTTATGAGTACACGCACTGTACTTCGTTCCCACTTAAGGTCGTGTGTTGGCCATGTCATGGCCACACACACCTCCATGTAGGGGTGATGTGGATGCCGCCTAAAGAGGAGTATGGAAAAGGCGACTACACATTGTGTACTTCAAAATTACATACCGTGTACATTGTTTTTTTCCATTAAACACACCGAGGTCACGTCTTAACCCCAGAAATGTCTTATTCTCCAGTTTCTTTGACCAAGAACGTTCTGTACTATCGTGGATCTCCTCTAATCCCCCGAGCTTCCGTCTTCTCTCTAAATCGACCATCGTCGATTGCGTTAGAACCGCAGCAGTAAGCTCTTCCTTCTCCTAGAGCATTGTTTTCAAATTCCTCCTCTTTCTCAAGTTATTGTGGGTTGAGATTTTTTGGATATTTTATTAGATCTACAATGTTCCCAGGAGAATAAAGCTTTGAGGTTCAAGTATATCGATCTTCTAACGTCGAGGTAGGTGGTTTGTGCCTTTCTATAGAAAGTCTTTGAGTATTTGTGAAAATTCCACCAACACTTGTGAACGTGGTATTGTGTGTTCCCTATTTTTCCCTTTTTGTTTGCCTTATCTTCTTATATGCCTGAGTAGAGGATATTGTTTGGGAATAGGGTATTTTACTGTGCTTTGGATGCTTTTCCCATGCATGTTTTTCCTGTTTATGACAGTTTGGTCTAGTTTTTCCAGTTAGGCTATTTCTAGTTCCATGCCTAGTTGTAGGATGGTATGACTATTGTTCTTCCAAGCTGTTATTTTGTAGACTGGTAGACAAGTAGTTCTGGAGGTTCACTTTGGTCGTTACGCAATGCGATACTTGCTGATTTTACACAGGGATATGAGAACCTAGTGTAGTATACGATAGGAATAATGGACATAAGGGCTTCTCCAGAGTGTATTTAATTTACGATGTGATACCATAGGGGTAATTGACGTAGAGTTCTTCCTCAGAGTGTATTTAGTTCCTCGACGTGGGCCACAGGGGGAATGAGATGTTGAGTGCTTCCCCAGAGCGCCTTTAGTATGATAAGAGACTATAGGGGGAATTGATGGTGTGTGCTTCCCCAGAGAGTTTATTCTTTAGCAAAACCAGAGGGGTAAGACTGTGTATGCCTCCCAAAGGGTTGCTAGTACTTGTAGGTTGAACAATAGGGGTTAGGCTATGAGAACTACCTAAAGGTTACCTGTTTGTTCTACTTGCTTGAGTGATTGTTTACTTGTTTGTAATTATGTGATAGAAATATGGATTGTTTTCTTTTTAGTACTTCCCTTTTTACTGCATTCTGTACTATTACCTACCATATATTCACTGACTATTTGGCACTAATCTTTGGGTGGTTTCCTACTGGGACATTGTCTCATACCCTATTTGGGTCATGCTTTTGGGCCCAAATAGAATATATTATTGCAGGTATAGATAAGGGCAGGCGCCCTTCTACTTCAGGTTCTTGATTGTACTAGAGTTGTAGAGCATGGGACCAAGGTGAGGCTTGCGATGCTGAGGAGTTTCTCATCTGTATTTCTTTTGTACTTTGGTTTAGTACGGTATTCAGCATTGTGACTTTTTTGGAATTTTTCCTAGACATATATATATCATGCATTATTTACATATATTTCTACTCTAGTTGTTTATTTATCTGTCTTTCTCTATTATTGTTGTTGTATATTTACTGCTTCTATTGTTGTATGTGTTGTTACTTCCTCTATGTACTCTGCCAATGAAGGCATAGTTTCCCCACTATCACACCCAAGGCCCTCACTGGTAGTCGGTAGCCTCTTTCATTTGAAGAAATGCACTTGAGGTCATGTGACCGACTGGGTATGGGGCGCCTCTGGGTGGCTTCTGGAACCAGGACGTTACAAAGTGGTATCAAAGGGTTTCTTTTATCTTGACTAACTGTTTAGAGCCAATATTCAGGGATAGGATGGAATAGGTACTTGGTAATGAGTTGTGCCCGGTAGTAGCTAACCTGTGTACATGGAAAAGATATACTACCTCATTAATTGTAATTTTTACAGGTTTGCAATTTTACAGTTGAATTGATTTCACCATTGGGTGATTCACAAGCTTTGTGTTGTTACCGTTGTTGTTATTGCGGTTCAATTTTTGTCGCAACCCGATGAGATGAGGGTATTCCATCTCATGCATCATATAGGCACTTGTTATAAATCACATGTCATGAATTATTTCCATGCCATCTAGGATGAATTAGTGATTGAATGTTGTTTTGATAGACGTTGTGTAGATTATTCATGCTATTGTGATAGGTCCTTTGATAGAATCCTTGTTGTTTGATAGGGAATTTTTTTTATAGTACTTTGCTTAGAATGGATGCCAAACATTGGTTCTTGAGGTGTTATGGGACCTCATGGACCAGAAATTTGTGGATCATTAACCAGTTTACCTTGTTTTTAACTTGTATAAGATGCCAAACTTTGATTCGCGGGGATTATGGGCCCTCATGGATCGGAATTTGGCACCTTAACACTATTTTTCTGTGTTTTCTGGGCTCCAGAGTAGTGTCTGAGGATACTGTCTGGAAAACCCCAGAATACACGGCGTGTAATTTATGGTTACACGCCGTGTAGCCTATAGTTGTGTCACTGACTATGCGAACAGGGACACGGCATTGTGAAAAATCTTGTAGGAACATGCCGTGTACTATTTTAGCACGCCGTGTAGTATGAAATAAGTACCCGGTCGTGTCACAAACAACACGGGCCATGTTATCTTTTCACATACACGTCGTGTCTGAATCTTACAGGCCGTGTATTCTGATATATGTACTCTGTCGTCTCACGAACAACATGGGTCAGTGTTACCCTTTCTCGTACATGCCGTGTCTGTCTGGAACATGTCGTGTAGTGTCAGCCGTTTTTTAGGCCGTGTCACTAACAACACGGTCTAGGTAAGGCAATTCTATAACATGTCGTGTCTACCTTAAACTTTCAATGTAGTTTTGTATTAGAGGATCCATGTGGCTTAACCATGTAGAAGGACTCGGGTAGGGAAGAGGATTCAAGTACACATCGTGTGTTTGGAAAACACGCCGTTTATTTGGTGTGTTACATGACCAGTTTAGGTAGAAGTACACGCCCATGTGAATGACTTAAGGGAACACGCCATGTATGGAAAGAACACTCCATGTAGTCATGTTTTGCATAACTCAAATTCCTTCTTTCCCTATTCCTTCTTGTGCCTTCATTTTTTCAGTCCTTGTTAATCCGTAATCTAAGGTGTGCATTTGAATTTTCATAATCATGTCACCTAGATGTCCTCTGATTGACCTCCAGTCGCAAGGGAGTGATCAGACACCCGACATGGCTGATCAAAGACTTTCTGTAGATCCTCCTGTTGTGCCAGCCTTTGCACTAGCAGTTATACCAGTTGTAGGCGTCGATGCACAGTTCAGGGAAGGTTTTATAAGGATGAAAAAGACCTTATAGGGATATCCACCTTCTTCCTCGACTATGGAAGACTTGACGTGGGTTTTACAGTAGCATCATCCTCCCACCTTATTAAGGGAAGGAGGACCTCAGGCTGTATAGTCATGGCTAGAAGCCATGATGATGATCTTAACGCATCTGGAGACGCCTCCAGAAATGCGGGTCAATCTCGCTACCTACATGATACGAGACTCTGCCAATAGGTGGTGGGAAGTGATCTCACAGGCGGGTCATCAGTAGGCTCTGGCGTGGGAGGAGTTTCAATGAGTCTTTTATGATTACTTCTATCCGGAGACCCTAAGGACCGACTGAGCCCGGGAGTTCATGAGCCTAGTGTAGGATACACTTTTTTTCATGTAGTATTCCTCTCATTTCACCAAGCTTCAGCATTTCACAGCCCTCCAGAGCGCAGATGGGTTTTTCTTGGAAAGGAAGTTTGAGGATGGTCTTAGACTGGAGATCTGATCACAGGTGAATATCTTCAGGCTGACTTCCATCGCTTCCATCGTCAACCAGGCACTGATTTCAGAGTGCAATTTGAGAGATTCCGGAGTTGAGAGCCAGGGCGGTTCTGCTTCCAGGGTTAGTGCCTCATCAGATGACTACAGAAAGCGTCATAGGGAGTCTATGCGCGGTGATCCGAGACAACGAGACACATCTTCATGTATCCAAGTGGTATGCTACTAGTGTGGAAGGGTTGGGAATACGAGGCCATAGTGCCAGAGAGACCCAATAGAGTGCCAATCTTGTGGCAAGATGGGTCACCTTCAGTGCTTCTGTCAGGTTTTCTCACCAGCAGCTGGTGATAGGGGTTCATCCATGACACCTCGCTGAGGAGCAGCGCCACCAATTTCTCACCAGTCTGGGAACTGGAGTTCTTCTGGCCGTTTAGGCCGAGGTGGAGGTCATTTCCATGGTGGTCAGTCACCATTCTATCAGTGACAGCAGGGCAGATCAGCTCAGAGCAGTCAGTCAGGAGCACAGGGTCGTGGTACAGGTCCAGATTTTTCAATGGAGCAGACCCAGAAGAAGCAGGATCCCGAACCCTATAAATTTTGAGGTATGATCTTAGTAGCCTCAGTTTTATCTTCTGCTCCTTTCGATACAGGGGCTTCCCATATCTTTATCTTTATTGCTGTTATGGAGATCGTTGGACTCTGTTTCTTTTCTTCTGCCGATACTTTGTCTCTAGACACACCATTGGGGACTGGCTCATTCCCTTCCAGGCATTCGTAGACTGTTATCACTGTAGAGTGAGTTTTATATCACTAGAGGGTGGATCCTTTCTTCATAATGGTGAGTGGGATGTCCAGGTGAGTAGAGCAGGACCTAAGCATCATGGGCTAGGTGGAGTTAGAGCTCGGATTTCTAGTCTATATCTGGATGGCTAGGGGACTTCACAGTTAGACTTTCCTCTAATTCCATATCGATTCAGAGATGTCTTTCCAGAGGACTTTCCGGGCTTCCCTCCGGAGCGTGAGGTAGACTTCTCGATTGAGCTCATTCTAGGAGAGGCACCAGTGTCCATTCCTCCATATAGGATGGCAACACCTGAGCTACAGGAGCTCAAGAAGAAGTTGGAGGAGTTACCGTAAAAGGGTTTAATCCGACCAAGTACTTCTCCTTGGGGTTCACCTATCCTATTTTCGAAGAAGGCAGTTGGTTCACTCAGGCTTTTTTTGGACTATCGTAAGTTGAACCAGTTTATGGTCAAGAACCGATATCCCTTTCCTAGGATTTATGACCTCTTTGATCAGCTTCGAGGAGCCCGGGTGTTCTTGAAGATCTATTTGAGGTTTAGTTATCATAAATTGTGCATTAGACAATCAGATATACCTCTTACATCCTTCAGCAACAGGTATGGTCTATAGGAGTTTATGGTTATTCCATTCGGTCTCACAAATGCACCTGTAGTTTTCATGCCACTGATGAACCGAGTGTTCCATCCCTACTTGGATTCCTTCATGGTGGTTTTCGTGGATGGCATCTTGGTGCACTCTCACACTCGACAAGACCATGCTACCAATCTTGAGATCATTTTTAGTAGAATAAAAGAGCATTAGTAATTTTCTAATCTCTCAAAATGCCACTTTTTGATGGATCAAATTCAATTTTTGGGTCACGTTATCTCAGAGACAGGAGTATCAGTAGACCCAGAGAAAGTGAGAGTAGTAGTTTCCTGGGAGTTGCCGAAGAATGTATTTGAGGTGAGGAGTTTTCTAGGGATGGTTGGATACTACAGAGGCATTATACAGGACTTTTCAAGCTTAGAAGCACCACTGATGGGCCTGACCAAGAAGGGTGTGAATTGCTTATGGTCAGATTCTTGTGAGTCAGCCTTTTAGGAGCTAAAAGGGAGATTGACTTCAGCACCGATACTAGTCTTTCCAGATCCAGGAATGAGCTACACTATTTACTATGATGCTTTAGGTATCGGGCTGGGAGCTATGCTTATGCAGGGAGATGGAGTTGTCACATACGGGTCTCGATAGTTGAGGCCACATGAGATGAACTACCCAATGCACGATCTCGAGCTGGCGGCAGTTGTTCATGACTTACGCTGTTGGAGACATTATCTTCTGGGATAGCACTTTGTGGTTTTCACCGACCACAAGAGTCTCAAGTACATCTTCACCCAGCATGATCTGAGTCTGAGACAGTGTAGGTGGGTTGAGTATCTTCAGTACTTTGACATTGATCTTTTCTATATGCTAGGAAGGGGCAATGCAATGGCTGGTTCGTTGAGCAGGAGGAATCAGGTACAGGCAGTTCAGGAGGCCAGTAGTGAGTGGCAGCTTATGGATCTATTCTCTGAGATGCATTTGGAGGTTCAGAACAGATAGGAACAGACTTTTCTATCTTCTGTAGCTGTTACCTCTACACTTCTTGATCGGGTATGAATGAGGAAACTATCAGATTCTGAATGCCTAGTCGTACAGAAAAGTGTGTCCGGAGGGGACCCAATTATTGGATGGATAGTAATCAAGGATGAGATATTGTGTTTCCAGGGACGTGTACGGGTTCCAGCAGACATACGCGTGGAGCTGATGCGGGATTTTTATTCCTCAGTTTGGGTAGTTCATCCTAGAATCAACAAGATGTATCGTGATCTACACCGTCAGTATTGGTGGCTAGGTATGAAGAAAGATGTTGATAGTTTGGTCATTAGTTGTTTTACTTGTCAACAGGTGAAGGAGGAACATCAGCGACCATCAGGTCTTTTACAGCAGCTACCCATTTCGGAGTGGAAGTGGAATGACGTCGCAATGGACATCGTGACTGGTTTTCCGAGATCGCCTTGAGGAAATGATGTTTTTTGGGTTGTCATCGGCAGGATTACAAGGGTTTCTCACATCTTTCTGATCAAGGAGACCTTCAGTTTTGATGAGCTGGGATGGTTTTACATCTGAGATATTGTACGTCTGCATTGAGTTCCACACTACATTGTTTCAGACAGGGATGCACATTTTACTTCTCGGGTCTGGAAGGGGCTTCAGAAGGCTTTGGGTACACATGTACTTTTGAGTATAGCATACCATCCCCAGATTGATGGCTAGTCCAAGCATACTATTCAGGTTCTTGAGGATATTCTCCAAGCTTTCATTCTAGACTTTTTAGGTTCTTGGGATAAGCATATACCTCTTGTGGATTTTTCCTACAATAATAGTTTTCAAGAAACTATTTAGATTTCACCTTATGAGGCTTTGTACGGTAGGTCATGCCGATCACCATTATGTTGGCTGGAGGTAGGAGAGGAAGCTTTCCTGGGACCTCATCTTGTTTAGGAGACCTCAGAGTAGATAGAGTTGATTCGGAAGAGGATGGCTACGGTGTAGTCTCATCAGAAGTCTTATGCTGAACAGTGGAGATGACCTCTGGAGTTCGAGGTCGGGGATCAGTTTTCCATGCGTGTCACACCGAGGTTGGAACACAAGAGTATTTGGAGATAGGGTAAGCTTTCTCCGAGGTACGTTGGGTCGTTTGAGGTGTTGGGGAGAGTTGGGTCGATTGCGTATTGGCTGCAGTTACATCAGAGGTACCGGGCTATGCACGACGTCTTCCACATTTCTCAGCTCCGACGTTACTTTTCAGACCCATCTCATGTCTTTAAACCTGAGGAGGTTGAACTCAAAGCGGATGCATCTTTTGAGGAGCATCCTATCTGAATTGTCGATCGCAGTTTGAAGGTTCTCTGTGTCCGGTCTGTTCTGCTGGTACGGGTACTATGGCAGCACGGGCGAGTACAGGACGAGACTTGGGAGAGGGAGACCGATGTGCAATCGCAGTGGCTGGAGCTGTTCGGTGTTTCTTCCTCTATACCTCATTAGGGAAATTCAAGGAAAAATTTATTAAAAGGGAATATTGTAAGAACCCAAACCTTATTTTTAGGTATGTTTTTTCTTTTCTGGAGTTTTTAAGAAAACAGGAGTTTCTGGAAAATTTTGAAGTACACACAGTGTACTTTATGAGTACATGTCATTTACTTTATGAGTACACGCCGTGTACTTTGTTATCGCTCGAGGATGTGTGCTGGCCATGTCATACCCAAACACACATCTATATAAGGGTAATGTGGAGGCCGCCTAAAGCGGAGTATGGAAAAGGCGATTACACACCATGTACTTCATAAGTACACGTCGTGTACGTTTTTTTCATTAAACGCATCAGGGTCGCGTCTTAACCCCAGAACTATCTTCTTCTCCAGTTTCATCAACCAAGAGCGTTCCATACGGCCATGGATCTCCTCCGAGCCACGGAGCCTCCATCTATTCTCCAAATCGACTGCCGTTGATTGCGTTGGAACCACAACGGTAAGCTCTTCATTCCCCTAGATCTTTGTTTTCAAATTTCTCCTCTTTCTCAAGTTATTGTTGGTTGAGAGTTTTGGATATTTTCTTACATATATGACATTACAATGAGAATCAAGCTTTGAGGGTCAAGTATATCGATCTCCAAACGTCGAGGTAGGTGGTTTGTGCCTTCTTGTAGGGTGTCTTTGAGTATTTTTGAAAATTCCACCAATACCCATGAACGGGATATTGTATGTCCCCTATTTTTTCCTTTTTTTTGCATGATTTTCTTATATGCCTAAGTAGAGGATATTTTTTGTGAATAGGGTATTTTATTGTGCTTTGGATGCTTTTCCCATGCATGTTTTTCCTGTTTATGACCATTTGGTCTAGTTTTTCCGGTTAGGTTATTTCCAATTCCATGTCTAATTGTAGGATGGTGTGACTATTGTTCTTCCATGCTATTATGATGTAGACTGATATCCAAGTAGTTCTTTAGGTTCAATTTGGCCGTTACGCAATGAGATACTTGTTTATTTTACACAGGGTCGTGAGAACCTAGTGTAGTAGACCATAGGGAGAATGGACGTAAGGGCTTCTCCAAAGTGTCTTTAATTTATGATGCGAGACCACAGGGGGAATTGACGTTGAGTGCTTCCTCAGAGTTTCTGTAGTTCCTCGATGCATGCCACAGGGGGAATGAGACATTGAGGGCATCCCCAGAGCACCTTTAGTACGATACGAGACTATATGGGGAATTGACGGTGAGTTCTTCCCAGTGAGTCTATTCTCTAGCTGAACCATAGGTGTGAGACTATGCGTTCCTCCCATAGGGTTGCTAGTACTTATAGGTTAAACCATAGGGGTTAGGTTTTGAGAACTACCCAGAGGTTACCTATTTGTTCTACTTGCTTGAGTGACTGTTTACTTTTTTTTAGGTATAGATAAGGGCAAGTTCCCTTTTACTTCAGTTTCCTGATTACACTGGAGCTGCAGAGCAAGGGACCAAGATGAGGCGTGCGATGCTGAGGAGTTTCTCATCTGTTTTTCTTTTGAACTTTGGTTTAGTTTTTTATTCATCATTGGGACTTGTTTGGATGTTTTCCTAGACATATATGCATCATGCATCATTTACATATATTTCCACTCCAGTTTTTTTGTCAGTATTCACTGTTATTATTGTTGTATATTTACTGCTTCTGTTGTTGTATGTGTTTTTACTTTCACTGTGTAGTCTGCCAATGAGGGCATAGTTTCCCCACTATCACACCCAAGGCCCCCGCAGCTAGTCAGCAGCCTCTGCGTTCGGGGAAATGCCCTTGAGGCCATGTGACCAACTGGGTGCGGGGCACCTCTGGGTGTCTTCTAGAACTGGGATGTTACAATAACCCCCATAAAAATCATTCCAAAAAAGAACCATAGGTCATTCATAACCCTGGGATAAGAAAGAACCATGAAATAATGGAAGGAGGAGGAAGAGGGACAAGAAAAGAGAAAGAACCTAACCTTGAAAACTACATAACTCTTCATCTTCCCCTATATCCACGCATTAGAGGACAGGTAAAGGCATGAAACTCAATTTTGGGGATCCATAGGTCTGGAAGAACCAGGGAAAAGAAATTTGGGGGAGAATATAAAAAAATGAATGATTTATGAATGAAACAAATTACCTTTACAAATCTGTATGATTTGAGAAATGTTAAAGAAATTCGCCCTAATACATAATAAAGATGAGCTCCAAATTGGGAAATGGAACATGGGGGGTGCTTGTAGGATTTTTGGGCTCGATTGATAGGTGTAATGACTGAAAAAGGTTAACAAATGAATGAGATATGAAAAAAATTAAATTATTTCCATAAATATGGAAATGGGCTCACAGGTTGGCCCAATGCCTAAATAAATCACCCAAATCCACCATGATTATGAGATTTTAAGATGTCCAAAAGGATATGGTGGTTTTAATATGTCAGTCTAGGCCAAGTTGGAAGGATAATGAGTGAAATTTTTTTAAAAATGAAGTATTTATAAAAGAAACAAATTTAGTTTTTAAATTTGGAAAAGGGCTCACAGTTGGCCAAAATCCTGAAGTAGCCACCCTTTTCTCCAAAACTCCCAAACAAGCTATGGGGAACCCATGGTAGGATGATTAGACTTATATGGAAGTTAAAAACTCAACATTAAACACACCCAAAACCCATTAAAAGGATCTATATTTCCAATAAACCATATCAAAACCAATACACAAAAAACCAGTGTGACAATTCTCCCCACCATTAAAGATTTTCACCCATGGAAAACCACAAAAAATTATAGCTAATTGATCAACACCAAAGTATTACTTATAAATATGTTAAAACCTATAAATACAATTACACATCACTTACCATTAATATAACTCATTCCTCTTACCTCAACCAAAACACTAACTCCCAAACACTTCCTGAGAATCAACCGAAAGATCGAGTCACTACCTCCACAACCAAACCAAGAACCAGACTGTTGGGCCTTCTCCTAGATAACCCAATGATATCCCAAACAAAATAGCACTCAGGAAAGCTAAATATTATAGGGGAGTATAGAATGAACTCTCAACCATTAAGAAATAACTATCACTCAAAAAGTTCTTAGGAGGAAACCCTACGAGGCCTGTGGTGGTTCTCCCCACCATTAAGAACCAACGATCAATGACCAAACGAGAATTCAACATGACCTAGGAATGTGTATCTCTCACACAGGCCTACCCAAACTCTCCCACAACAACCTACCATCCCATTTTAATAGGAACACAACATGAACATTTAAACCCCTCACTCCCGAACACAGGGGACAAGAACTTGGCCAATAATTCCTACATGGATCCAGACCCCCACCACTCGGGGAGGGGTGGGAAGGAGACCCAATAATTAGGCCATTGAAACCACAAAATAAACAAAGGTACTACCCAAAACTCTCCACCTACAAATAGGTAAAACCAAGATGGAACCCAATTTACATAAGCAGTCCACACAGGGACATTGATCAGAAACCCGCATCTATGAAGGTATAACACTAGAAACTATGTGATGGGTAAGTCCACCATGCTCATTGCGACAAGAATAGATTCATAATGATGAGTAACCACAATAGCAACATAGAAACTACCTTACCAAAATAGTGGAGGAAGAAGCCTAGTCGAGCTCTCAACACCTCTGGTGATTTCCTTACTGCATGAAAAGATTCACTCTGAGGCCAATGGATAGAGCCCTGATACTTGAAGCATCTGTTGCACTGTAGTCAGGTGCTAAGGATCACAACACCCCAAAAAAAACTCACTTTCTCAACAACACACCTTCATCGATATAGTAACTCGAAGATACATAGAACCATTCTCTATCACACTGAATGAGGATCACAATGGACAAGGAATACGGTGAAACACATCAACATCACAGAACACAACTATTATGTCCAAAAGAATTATCATGACCTGGATGCACTTTAAATAAAACCCAAACACCTCTCTATTCTAAAAAATGGGACAAGTCATCATCTGAAGATGTGTATTTAACATTTGAAATGAATCCTTTGGTTGATCAACAAGAAATATTTCCATCGAATAACTATCCTTGGCCATATCACAACATCCAATGCATCTTTTGAAACCCACTATACATTACTCCAAAACCGAGACACAAACAAGATCTCATGTCAAGACACAACAAGAGTATGACTTCCAGATCGCAAGGAATCATACTGAATAAACAACTCTTCTAAGACATAAAAAAACTATCCACATAAACAACAGTTTATAAACAAATGCCCTAATTTTTCATCTCAAAACACTTTTCAAAAACAAAATAACTTGATGGATTTCCACATTCACCAATGGTGTTTCATAAAGTATAACTCAAAATCACATTTCTACACCACCCCAAGAACCCAACCACCATTCTATAAAGGACATCCTTCCATATATCAATAAAACCATGCATGTGAGCACCCATAAAAATACTAAAGGCTAAAAAAACAATAACATTCCAAAAGTCATGTACCTTACAAAGGAACACTAACCACCAATTCAAAAACCCTTTTCAGATTTCATAAAAAAAAACCACACTTCATCGAGAACCATTTTCTTAAAGACCTACCACATTTCATTTTTAACAACATTCAAAACTACCAAGATACTCCAAACAACCCCTTATCAATTTCTAAAATTTAGAAAGGTATCTTTTCGTAATCCAATGTCCATTAAGACCAATACACTTTCTTGGAAAACACCAACCACTCAAAACTAATTTCTAAAACCAATTCATCAGATTCAAAAACTTTTCAACATCCCAAAACACCCCATTTAAAATAAGATTCATAATCACCATAAAATGATTCACACTTTCAAAACATTTTATTTCAAAAAACCACAAATCTTGATTAGGGAAAATCCAATCCTGTTAAATCATTTTCACTTCCTCCCCAAAAAAAATTTCACAAAAACAAAACCTTCCAAAACCATTTTATATTTAATTTTTTAAAACCCCTTTTCCCACTTTTGAAAATCCAATCCTTCCTTTAAAAACCATTTCCAAAATACTCAAACAAGGATTTTCAAAACAAAAACTCGGAATTCAAGAAAGGTACAGGAGACCCACAAAAGGAAGCTAGGGTCGGTGGGTGATGTGACCATATGGTTGGAATCTATATGTCAAACACAACACCAACACTGAGAGACTTATTAGAACCATACCCTAGCTCCACATGACTTTCCAGGACCTAAGATCTCATAGAGGACATTAGTTAGAATCCCATTATCATATCCCAACACCAAATAATCAACAAGAACAAAGGACACTAATGAGATAGGAATTCATGTAGAAACTCGAGGTTCAGAATGAGAAAGAGTTTGAGAAACACTTCCCACATTTAGCCCTCAATTCCCAAAAATATTACTCTATCTACCCAGAAATCCCCCAAATAACAAAGGTTACTCTAAAAATCAAGGTCTTATAAGAGACAACCCCCTTTGATTCCATTTTGTCACAAACCAGTCCAAATCGACCCTAAACCGATCACCCAGGCTAGCCCACGACAAGTCCCGAGAGGCATTTCTGATCCTCCTGGGGTGGAAAAATTCCCTTGGGGCATAAATATAGTACACAAGGGAATTATTTCACACAAGTATAAATAATCAAACAAATAGTGGAAATAAACAGACAACCCAAAATACATTTATATAAAAATTGAACTGAACGTTATTTGAAAAAAAACTAAAATTATAATTAACCAAAAACTCAACTGACCAAACATAACAAAAAACTAACTCCATGTGACCTCATTGGACATATTTAACAAAATGGTCACATGTCACCCAAGGTGATCGAACTCAAGCTGAAACCAGTACATGGGCTAAAAATAGAAGAAGACTATAGGCGTGAGTATTAAAACTGAGTAGGTTATCCCGATATTATACTCCTAATGAACTTCCTTTATAATAAAAGAAATGTAAATTTAAAGTTTTAAGTACAAGATATAAAATTATTTTTTCCAAATGAGGTTCCGTGCTATAAATTTTACCAGACCAAAACTTGAAAGTTTTATAAATAAGAATGCTAGTAACAATTTTCAAAGAGTTGAAACTTTAAAATGAAAATAGTTTTCAAGAGGGATTATTTAAAGAATGTACACTTAAATAAAACACACACACGACTGAATTTACTAACCAAACACATTGTACGCTGATAGTAAGTAAAAAATAGTTAATGAGCACAAGTCACGGGAACACCACTAGGAACGAGTTAGGTTTGAGCCCAAGGTACCTATATCTCGGTGAAGGTAACCATAATAAATATCAATTATCATGCACACAAGACACAAGTAGGAAAATCATCCATAACCTAGTGTTCCACAACAACATCATAATCATAGTTTAGTTAGTTTTTTCATTATCAAACTTTCTACATGAAAGAGGGACAAAACTCATCCATATCACTAGCATACTAGTACACACCCTCCCACCTAGATACTCGGGTTTCCCTTTAGTGATAAATTGAGTTCCAAATGTTATCAAATAAACTTTTCACAAGAAAAATTCATTCCAAGATCATACACACACAAAAGATCCCGCACACATGCCTCACAGTTCTTTCAGAGATCAATAAACCACTTAAAATTTTCATAAAACAATTTGAAGAAGTATAATGAGGCTTTGCATAAAAAACCCGTTTAAAAATGATATTTTAAGGGGAAACCCCCAACAATACCATATAAAACCAAATTTTCCAGACCAAAAACCATTTAATAAATAAATTTCATGGATCATAAAATGGACCCATGTAGCGCAACACTAAACACACATGAAAACCCTTTTTTAAGAAAAATTCCAAATGGGCCATTAATAATTTTACCAAACCAACATGCATAGAAGGTAAAAATTACACCTTTAACAAAGTGGTGTAAAAATACCAATAGTATCAGTAAAAACATTTACATTATCCCTTTGAAACACATATGTTACACATTCAATGTTCAAACATTTTCTAAAAAATGCCAAACATGCCACTTACTGGAAACTCTTGCCAAAACAAGTCAAAAACAATACACATATATTTATAAAACCAAAAAAACTTTGGAAATCCATAAAATAACCCCAAAATATCACTTTACATTCTTACCAAACTTTATTAAATTCAAACAAGTCATTTTATATCACATTTGGGACACAAAATCCAACCTGAAACTTTTTTGAAAACTACGCATGAAACATTTAGAAAAACAACCACTATTTAACACCCAAAGGGGTAAAAAGATAATTTTTCATGCCAAATATTTATTATAACAGATAAAAAAGTTCATAAAAATCACAATATATATTTTAAAACTAGAGGAATATTTGTTTAAACAAGCGGTGTGCACTTTTATAATGAAGCAACTCCATTTTACACAAAACAGGGCATAAATAACCATTTTTCACACCAAATAGGACATAAAAAGTTTGTAAAGAAATATTACTCACGTATGGAAGGTTATAAAATCATGAAAACGATGAAACTTAAATAATAAAGTCAAGTTCTTGGGAGAAACTACCTCAAAAACTTGGCGGAATGGAAATGCACAACCGAAATCACCCGTTGTGGGTTTATAAACCCAAAACCTATTAATACCAAACCTAAACCAACATAAACCACATAAAAAATAATTCTAAAACATAACCCCTATACTTTTATAACCATGGTATAATAAATAACTATAAAATACTTAAAGGAGGAGGATAAGTGAAGGGAAAGGAGAAAGAATCTCACCTTGGAAACTAGAGAACTCTTCGTCATCCCTGAGATCCACACATTTATAGAAGAGGTAATGGATTTGTACTCAATGTAATGGATAATTAGGTATATAAGAAACTGGGGAAAAAAATTTGTGGAAAATTTAAAAAAAATTATTGATTTTTGAATGAAACAAATTACCTTTACAAATCTGGATGATTTTAGAAATGTTGAAGAAATTCACCCTAATCTACGATGAAGATGAGATAAAAAGATGGAAAATGGAACATGGAGGTGATCCTAGTTTTTATGGGCTCTATTAAAAGGTTTAATTACCAAAAAATGTTAAAAATAAATTATATATGAATTAAATAAAATAATTTCCTTCAATCTGGAAATAGGCTCACGGGTTGGCCCAATGCCTGAATAAATAATCCAAATCCACCATGATTATGCTCTCTTAAGGTGTCCAAATAGATATATTGGTTTTAATTTGTGAGTTTTGGCCAAGTTTGAAGTATAATTAGTGAAAAATGTTAAAAAAATTAAGGATTTATAAAAGAAACAATTTTGTTTTTTAAATATGGAAATGGGCTCACGGTTGGCCCGAATCTTGAAGTACCCACTCTTTTCTCCAAAACTCCCAAACACGCTATAGAGAAACCATGGTTGGATGATTAGTAACAGATGGTAGTTAAAAACTCAACATTAAACTCACCCAAATCCCAAGAAAAATATATTTATTTCCAACAAACAGGATCAAAAACAATACATGAAAAAAAATGGGTGTGACGGTTATGAATAAGGAATTAAATAATTTTTTCAATTCCCTAAGTATTCATGTTGTGTGAAAATAATTGTCAAAATACACTTAAAATTTTTATTTGGGAATTTATAATTGATTTATTTTTATCAAAAAAATAATGTAAAAATTATATATGACAAATTCAGGTTGTTATATAGGTTGTGGCCTAAACTTATTCTCTAGACCACTAAATACAATTCTGTTATTAATTGGATGGTAAACCCCTTCCATATTGTTTGATCATTAAGTGTAAGGATATAAAATATGTAGGTATTAGTGAATATCAATTTAAAAAATTATTTCATCAAAAAAAATTAGTAAATTTTTTTGTGAAAAACTTAATTTGTTGGGAGTTTTTTTAGTTTCCCTTGAAATATTATATAAAAATATACACATTTTTCTATTGATTTAGTATTCATTTAATTCTGAAGGAATTATAACACATGAATGGTAATAAATTATTTACATATATTTTATGTTCATGTATTTTATGAATTTGTCATTTATATAATTTAATGCTTAATTTGAAAGTAATAAAATCTCTTAAATAATCAATCTCTTAATTTTTGTTCAAGATTTCATATTTGGATATCATACTTAAATATATATAATAGGTATATGACATTTTTGGACAAAAGTGCCTAAATACTCTTATTTTTTGATATATAGGTTGGTGATATAGGATAGGACATCAACACACTAACTTTAATATACCCTCCCCCTATCCCGAAATGGGATAGGTAGCTCCGCTTACTTGTCTCCTATATACAATATTCCCTTTCCCTAAATTGGATAGGAATCACACCATAACTCTTGTTATTGATCATCCTAGATTCTAATATGATATTGAATATGGTATTAAATGTATGAATCATCTTGATATATGGGGTTAATTGCTCCCATTATACTTTAAATTCAATAACACTATTAAATGGTGTAGATTACTATTTGATTATTCCCCTAGATTTATTTCATTTTTGCATACACTTGATATTATGATGGGTGTTCAGGGACCAATGGTGACCACTATAAGTTATATAAAACTCATTCCTTACATTATAACGTTCATGGATATCTGAAGATACTTTCAAATGTGATTTAATTAAAATAAAAGAGATTGAGAATGGGTTTTAGCTTTACTGGGTGTTTGGATCATGGATGAAATGATTTGTGTAAAGAGTTATTCATAAATATGTTTTAAACATATTGATTCATAGGAAGGAATTGGGATTGAAAACTAAATCAAAATAATCATTCATACATAAAGATAAATATAAAATATATGACGGAGAAATCATACAAAAACACATTAATAATACTAAGTAACAGATTCCATATAAATAAAACACTTGTCAAGACATCGATCATTTGGTATGGGTGACCCTAATCATTATATGGTCATGAATTATCTCATGTAAGAAAATTATATTATAGGAAAATCTAACAATAAATTTCTAATATATAATATGAGATTTGGGTTTTAATTAGCGATGAAAACTTATCTGTTAAGATACCATAGTATACATTTGAGTACATCCATATAATATAATGCGATAAAGAGTTATCTACTCAACTATCCAATAGTCACATGTGATATGATTGATTTTATTGTCTATCAAATATATTCATGGTTTATGTTATGATAATATATATAAGAAGTTATGGTAAAATATTAATCTTTACCCACTAATGGATATGGTGTAATCAATAAGTGGTCATAATTTTTGTGGTATCACATTTAATTAAATTCTAAATTAAATTAATTTAAATAATGATACTCATCGGATAAAATAATATATTTAAGATAAAACGGATTCATCGACATAAAACATTACTTTAAGATCAATATTTGATAGTGAATAATCCTTATGGAAGAATCTTATTTAGACTAGTATATAAACTTAAGAATTTTTATTAAAAAAAGAAAAGGAATTATATTTGTTAAATAAACACCTTCATGAGTAACAAAATATTGAATTTGTCCATATATTTATTATAATAATAGATGAATTCACTTGTTTCTTCAAAGGAATTATATCAAATATGAACAAAGGAACATAATTCTTTGCTCATATACCCATTTTGATTGGGTATGATAGTGACCTAGAGAGATTATAGTTTCCTATAAAGAGTATTCTATATTTGGAATTCATTTAATTATATATTTTATGAAAATATGAGTTAATCTAATAAAAAAATCCCAATATCCTAAAGGTGTTCAGGAGAGTTAAACTAGGCATGATATGTTTATGTTTTGGTAAGATAATTATAGTAAAAATGGGTAAAATTTCAACTAAAAAATAAAAAAATGTTGTAATTCCCAATTATAATACATTTATTATCTTATTAAATTTGGCAGATACTAAAGATAGTGTCATGTATGAGGAGATATGTTTCTATAGTATGGAATTATCTAAGATAAGTAAAGGGGTTTGAGAAACTTCATTAAGGTTTCATGTCATGTATCACTATTATAGAAATAATTTTTTTTATTTTTAATTGTATATTATACCAAATATATAATTGAAAAAACTTGTAAGTATACAAGATTTAAAAATACTAATATGAATTAATGAATCTTGTAGTGATATGAAATGGGCGAGCATAGGTGTAGTGGACCAAGCCTACACAGGTTTGAACCCATGTAGGTTTTTCAACAAAATCCAACATATAATTTGAACAAAAAATTTCAATCTCCGCTTACCCTTTATAATCACACTAGATTCCAATGGTCTTACCCACATTAAAAAAAATATTTTATTTATAATCATTTAAAAAAATATTCTATTATGATGATAATAATTTCTCTTTTTAAATTAAAGGATTTTTAATACTTTTTCAATGTGTTAAACACTATAAATAAGATTTATGATCTCTATTTTCTTCATACAATCATTATTTATAGATTTTACCCATTAAAATAATTTATTAGAGAGTTTTATCATATGTTTACATGGACATGTTTCAGGAACACTTTTTATTCGTTGGTATTAAAATTCTCTAAGTTCAATATCCTCCCACTATAACCATGATTTATATATTCCTTAACAAGTAATGTATAAAATCATGCGACAAACACTTTTTCCTCAATGGGATTTCAGAAATAATATACCTTGGTTACCTAGGGATAACCAATAAAAAATAATTTTCAGACATAGGGTCAATTTTTTTATAATCTAAATGTTGTATTTATTCTTCACTACCCCAAATAATCATAAAATAAATAATGGGATGCTTCCTAGTAAATATCACATATGGAATATTTTTTACTACCACATATGAAAGACAATTAAGTAGAAATGAAGAAATTTGAATATGAAAAACCCAGAATTAAATATGAAGGCCACTTTAACTCACCATTGATTGAACCATGTATACTACGGTATCATTCCTTCTTTCAGATACACCATGAAAATGTAGTTTTAATGTATTAGTGAGTTGTAAAAAAATACACAATATCTCATATGATTAGTGAATTATAGTATCTTTTATTCACCACCCCGGTCTGATGATAGAATAATAATACCCTTACTTGGATGATTTTTTACTTCATTATGAAACTCTTTGAATTTTAAAAATATTTCATACTTGTGTTTCATCAAAAACACATAACCATATAGACTAAATTCGTTATTAAAGTTAACAAATTACCTAAAACCACCACTTTCGTATGTTCTCATTGGTCCGCATACATCATTTTATATGAGATCCAACAAACCATTATCCCTTTCACCTTTTATAACAAAAGGTCCTTTTATAATAAATAAGAATACCATTTTAAAAATGATTCATAATCAAATGTGTCGTGAAATATATCTCTATAGAGTCTTTAAATTTTTTCTCATTTCTATATCAATGTGTCAATTCGAATGGTATGTTGGATTAAAATCAACTCTAACTTTATTATTCTGATTGTTAAAAATATGATTATCTATGTTTAAAATATATAAACCTTTAACTATATTACCAATTTCATAAAATATTTCATTATAATAAATATAAGTAATATTTTTATTAGTAATCAATGAAAATCCCATCTTATACGAAAAAAACATACATAAGTCAAATTTATGTTTATGGAAAGTACATAATAATAGTTTTCCAATTCTAGGATTAATCCATTAGGTAGACTTAGATCATGAGTGTAGACTAATAAAGCAATATCCCTTGATCTAGTGTGGATATGAAGATCTACTTATCCCTTCATCAATTATTTCATATCTTTGAGTCTTTGATAATCTTTAAAAATGTGGGATTCCCACTCAATATCTAATTCCCATGAGTTAGAGTTGAATAAATTGATTTCTATATCATTCACATTTAGAGGCTCAAGAAGTTTCTCTTTAAGAAGAATTTACATCCCTCGATACTTGTCTCAAACATTCTTATAGGGAATACCAAACAGAGATCTCAAGTTGATTTCCATAATGTATTTCATAATATACAATAAATAAATATCTATGAGTAAGTACCACATTTTATATATTCTCATCATTTAATTTTAATGAAAGTACTACCACTAAAAATGATAAACTTGTAAATTATTTTTATTTGGTGTGACAATATCCATTTTTTCTTAATTAAGGTGTCTAATTTGGATTTCCTCTTACCACTTAGTTATTTAGGAATGGAATCATCCCAATCACAATATTTATGATTCTTATATTTTTTATTGGACAACCCTTAGCTCGAATCCATCATATAGATATAAACTCAACTCTAATATCTAGTATCCTAACCCTTAGGGTTTACCAGCCAAGTATCACCTAAGCCTCATAATGGGATTTGGTTACCTCGCTCTTAGGGCTGTCTATTTCCACCATGCATTACACAATATAATCTATAGTCACCCTACTTTGAAAGTAATTTCCTAGTTAAATGAACAAGGCCTTCATATGTGTTACTTTGTAAGGAATGTTACACATAGTATTTGAGGTATTTTATTTAAACTATCACAAATTTAATATACATAATATGCATATTAAATCCATACATATTATGTCTTAGGAAATTTTTATTTTTTCATGTTTTATTCCTTTTTGTATGTACACTTATAACAATTTTGTTTTGGAATTCCTATTTCATTCAATAAATTAATATATTCATAGTACATTAATGTGTAACTCTTTACAAAACTCATAGTTTGTATTACACACCTAAATATATAATAGAAACATATTCATACATATCTAAACACATCTTATGCCTAAGATACATGATCTCTCCATGTAAAGTTTTAGAACAATATGAAATTGAAAATATCTATATAAGTAATCTGGAAGACATGTATATCCAACCCCAATATTTATATAATAATTCATAATCCTTCAGTCTAGTCAGAATTCTATCCCAAAGTACCTCAATTTAAGGATAATTTAATCAAATGAGAATCTAATCCATAAAAATTATAAAACCTAAAATGAAAAAACTATGTCTAATAACAATATTAAAGACAATAACATCAATTACAATATTAGGTCAACATGGATGAAAAATAAATCTTATAAAACCATACCTAGTATGAAATTCGTGGAAAGTTACCCTATTAAAATCAATTTATCATATAAAATAACAATACACAATTTTCACTATTTATAAACATTTAATGAATACGAATATTTTAAGGAATTAAAAAATAAATAAAAATTTTATTTATTTTCCAAATAATGGGAAATAAATAAAAAATTTCATATTTAATTTAGAATTCAAAATTCCCATTTTATAATGCCCAGTACTTGTCATTTGTAAATAACTTATAAAATATAATAAAAATATTCAAAAATATTAAATTTAATTAATTTTTTCTAATTTATAATATGTTAAAATTTAATATATTTTCAAGGAGGAATGTCACACTTTAGTTTTTACAGAATTTAATATCAAGAATTATATCTCACAATATGTTTTCTCAAAACATAATGTCAATTTGTGGATTCATGATACTCTGTTTTGGTGGAAAATGATGTAAGCTTCATTAATATATAACATATATTGTTACTTAAAATCTACATTAAAATATCTGTAAAATTCCTTTTCACCCATTTCAAGCTATGTTATCAAATAATCATAACATGATAGATTTTATTGAGAATACGCTTTTGCATAACATAATGTCAAGTTCTTTTAATACAGAATACATTATAAAATAAAATAATTTCAAGTTACAATGTTGGTTAAATTGTCAAAAAAACATAACTTTAGGTTATCACTTGATATTATGTTAACGCTTAATGTATCCTTAAATAAGAGTGCCTCACATTATGTTATCATACAACTTAATATTATGTGGGTTGATCAAGTTACATCATGGTAAACATGTTATTCATAAAAAGTAAAATAAACATGTTGATCCATGGAAAAACATGTCACTGATACCAATAACAGGTTTCAAGAATTCATCAAATGAACTTGGAAGAAAAAGTAAAACCATGTAATCCCTAAACTATCTTAAATGGAATCAAATTATAATGAAATAATGAAGATATCAAGAATACTTATACTATCAAATAATCAATATTTTTATATTCAATGTAAGCTTTATGGAAAAAAAAATTATGAAACAAATGATTCTATCACCATGGGAATACACTAGACTTTTGATCCTTATTCATAATAAGAGGATTATTAATCACCAAAGGGGTTCTATAAGCTTCTCTGTAAGAAAAACTATTATTATGAGTTATTGGAGATTCAACTAGCTTTTATACAATGAGGGTGTCACCAATGAAGGAATATAATTCCATTTTATATGTCATCCCTAATTCTCATCATTAAATTAAGAGTGTCGACTATATGAAGTTCCATCAGATGGACCTCATACATTACTATCCATTAGAGTGCATTACCACTAGAATGATTCAAATGATTTTTCATTAAATAATTTGATAAAATTAATTATTCATAATTGATGAAACCAAGCAAGTGGACATGTCCAAATACATGTATTAAAATTTTAATCCCAATATTTTTTAAGGCTAACATAGTCTAGAGATATCAATTTCAAGCATTCTATACAACATTGGAACCATATTATGCTAAATATTTTATATAAGTATACATTGGCGATGTAACATTGAGCTCCATATTATGGATACATTAGTTTCAATGTATCCTCTAACATTCATTTTGTATCACATGTATATCTTTTTTATGAATAACTAATAAAAAATTCATATGATAATCTATTTGAGATCATCTAATAAACATGTCATATTATATTCATTTTTTCTCATATTTCATACTATAAATATTATTTATATTTTCACATATGATATGTCCAAACATATAATTTGGTTTAAATTATATTTAAGGGATATCTTCCTCATGATATTGGGTATCCAACAAAGTTTAATACATAAATATGATCTATCCAATTAATCTGCTATAACATATCCATAATGATCTCTACTTACCAAATAGTAAGGAAAACTATTCTAAAAAACTAGTGCCTCAATATCTCTAAAACCATATATAATTCATAAATCCATAAATTTTCAAAACAAAATTAGAAATTTTATAATATTTTTACCTTTGGTATCCTATAATTAGAATATATGATTTAAATCTAGTAATAATTTGAATCTAAAATTAAAATTTCAAATGAATTAAATCTTGATATTTGATAATTTTACTCATATTTAGAATCAATTAAAAAGCCATCAATTTATTTTTTTGGTTTTGTGGTTGAATTTTTAATAAGGTATTAATATGATTTTAATTATTTTAATTCAATTCAAGAATAATATAAAAAATCCTATATTAAGTTGTGTTTTAATTGGGTGGTAGGTCAAAAAATGAGAAAGGGATGAAAATCATGTATGACTTACTTAGCATGTAAGAATTCTAGTGGTCATGTCAGACTCTGGACACCAGACTTTTGTTGGAGTGCATGTATAACTCCAAATCACATATGAAATCATATGAATATGAGATCTATAGAAGAGAAATATCATAAGAAACAACCCTGGTGTATATAAGAGACTATTTATAAAGTATTCATATATGAGAGGATCTAATAAGCATTTTTTTCTTATATGAATGGACTCTAATGAAAACCTATTATGAGATAATCATATATATAAGGTTATATATAAGAATCAAACTGCATAAGAAGCACCACAACGTATGAGAGGGATAAAATACCATAAGTCTTTTCTATCACCATGTACAACATCATCATTCATATATGACATTGGACTTTTTCATTTTCATATCATGGTAATTAAAATTTAAAATCCCTAAAATAATTAGGGTGTGACTCCAGAATTATTTTTATTCCCTTGGTCAACCCAAATCCAGAAAAATAATTTTAAGAATCCACGTGGAATCTATATGAATGAATAAGGATAAGTACATGAAACTAAAACAATATGGGAATGTATGATAATATCATCTTGAAGAAATATAAACCCTTGAGTTTTGATGTGGAAGACATCAGTGGAAATGGTAGCTTGAAACTGAAATTTAAAAGGATTCTAAATACATGGAATTTAAAGAGGGGAGAAAAAGAATTATGTGTTTTGTGCAGATGAGTTAATAATCCATTAAATAACTTTAATCACTCTAATATTCCTATAAAGGATATGAGGAACACCATATATAGGGATAGGTTGATCAGTCAATTGAGCTGAGGACTATTATTACTGGAGTTCACATTTCATTTCTCTTTTTTATTATAATTTCTCTTCAGTTACGGAACACAAGATCCGTAGTGGTTGAGATAAGGATAATCACTCCCACCCATTTAAATTAATTATGTTCTTTATTATTAAATATCACTTGTTTCATTTCTCTATAATTGTTTTGATTAATTAGACAGTAATGTATTTTTGATGTTCTTCACATTTAAATTCTTCTTCACTAGTTCATACATGAAAATCCCTACAAAAATTTCCACTACATATATGATATAGGGGGTGGTTTGATTTAGGAGTGATTTGAGATATATAATCAATTGTATCATAAAAAATAGGGAATGCATTGATTATTGTATTTTTTGATTCATGATGAAATTATCATTGATGGTGATCAATTGAGGTTTAATTTGATAAGAGGTATAAAGGGAGTCAGGGAAATAGGGAGAGTTAAATTAATGAATGATTTGATAGGTTTGTGAGGGAATTATCTAAGGTAAGACCACTAATCTAAAATTGAATTAAATTACACATTTATATTTATTCTTCAACACAAATTGAAACCATAAAAATAATAATAAAATCACTCCAAAACACCCACTTATTCATAGACAATCCAGGAACTACTAATTAATATATCTACTTGAATTTAAAAAAAACTTCTTTATGGCCCATGATAACCTCTGCATCAACCTGTCACCATTTCCAGGGATGTAGTCCAGTGTCTTTTTTCTATTTTGTTTATTTTTTATTTATTAGATATATTCTTGATATATATATATATATCTAGTTCTAATAATATCTCTATATTTAATCTAGTAATTTAAATAATTTTACCTAATAGACCATAACACCATATAATCATTGAGAAAGTGGAGAGGGGGTTTGTTATAATTCCTTTGATAAACAATCCATCCTATTTTTTTCTTTTACTAGGGTTACATTGAGAATTGAAAACTTGGGATAAAATATTTATCAATTTAATAAAACGCTTAGAGAAAAATATTCCCATAACTTCAACAATAGTAATTAATTTTTGAAATTAAACAATCATTAAGACTTTGAACTCAAAACTGTATTGATTCAACAACTACATAAGTTTCATGGCATAAAAGTAGAATCTCCCAGTAGGAATTTAAAGAATTTTGGGATGTATGGAACAGTTTCAAACATATAGGATTCCCTAAATAAGCTATATTTCATTCACAACCTATTCAGAACGATTGGTCGGGGACTTGATGTAGAACCTGCAACCTTGAGAATTTACCACATGTGGTGAACTCCAATGGGAATTTCTTAATAAATCCATCCCTACATAAAGAAGTACCTTGATGATAAATGTAATCTATGGTAATATTTCATAATGATAAGAAAATATATATGAGTTTTGGGATAGATTCAAGCGACTAACTACAAACTTCCTTCATCTACCATTTGAATACCACCATTTCTATTTATTTTATTCCAAATAATATTGGAAAATGATATAATCATATGGGTTGTTTTTTAAGGAAGATCACTAATAGAAAAATAATTTTATTAAGATAGATAACTAATTGAAAATATCACACAACATTTTCAACAATTTGGTACTAGGTCTATCACTAGGGGAATACGTTAGGGAAAAAATTACAAATATCCATTATATGAAACTAAAATTTAGGAACTAACCTCTTCTATAAGTCATATATAACTGAACAAGGTTCATGAAAAATATATATATAAACCTCCTAGAGTATGATGGTTATGTTATTCCTTGAATAATTTCACATAATGTGTTCCACAATTGCAATAGGCAGAGCGTTTTGAAGAATTATACCAAAGGTAGTACTATGAACAACAACCAACCATAAATTATGGGTTTTAAGAGTAATCAATAGTACACATAAACTTGTAAACCATCATCCAATAATGCCACATTTCCAATAGACTTATCAATAGTTATACTATCCACCACCCATCTATATAAATAAATCATATCCCTCTATAATCTACCAATAATAAGGGAAAAACAAAGAATCCCAAATGAAATATATGTTGAGATAATGTGTGGAATTCTAACATAATAAATTTTCCACTCTATAAACTTATAGATAAGAGTTAAAGGAGATAAAAGGACATTTTTTACAAATAATCACTACTCTAATTGACTTAGTAAATCACATATCAGGTAAGATCCATAAATTATCAATTCCTAATCCTAAGGGAGTGAAATTTATATTTATTCAAGAAATGGTATGTAAGTGAAAATAAATGGAAAACAACTAATGGAATTTGAATTTGGAATTCAAAATCCTTAAAAATAACAATAACTTGAGATGAAATAAGAGGTGGAGGTTCCAATAGAGATACAACCAGTGAACAATGGAAAGTTAAATTCTAATATTAAGGATATTTCATATCTCCAACCTCAATTACCTTTAATAATAAACCCAACCAATAGGACTAGTGATGAATCTCCTCACCAATAAATGTGGGAAACATTCAAGAAAGTTGAATTCAATGTACTTTTATTTAATTTCATCTACAAAATATCATGTTATACAAAGTTTTTCAAGGAAATTTGTACCAAGAAAATAAAATTTCAAGTGTATTAAAATATAATCCTAAGAAAAAATGTTTCTTCTCTAATAACCCCACAAATACATATAAAATTTCAAGGGAAAAAAAGATTCACTATCCCTTTCACTATAGGAGAGAATACTTTTACAAATAATCATGTTATTTAAGAACATTAATTAACGTTTTGGATTATAAATTCTATTATTCTATTTAGATAAGAGGAGTCAAGCCAATGAAATTCATTGTGAAACTATCCAACTAATCCATTGACTACCCAGTATAAGTTTTAGGGGATGTATCCATAAGAGTGAGAGAATTATTATTTCCTGCTGATTTTTATATCTCAAATATGGAAAAAATAAATTGGTAAATATCATTCACCAATAATTTTTTATAGGTTATTTATTAATACATCCAAAACCATAATAAATTTTCATGAATGAACACTTTCAATGGATTTTTGAGAAGAGACTGGTAATTTAAGTATTTTGGATTCAATGAAAACCCCTCAAGAAGGGTAATCTATTTTTACACTATCTTATTCTAATATTCCCTGTTTTTCTAAGGATGAAATTCAAATGTTATATAAAATAATAAAACTATGAAAAACCATGGAATAATTATATCTTTTTGATAAATCTATTTTTTAAAATGAATTAAATATAGAATCATATTTGTTTTCTAAATAGTCTGAGGAAATGGATGAAGAATATTTTGATGATTTATATAAATTTGTTGCTATCAATTCTATTATACATATGTAGGTCAAAATAATGGGAAACATTAAGTTAAAACCATCACTTAAACACCCACCTGGATTATAACATAATTTTATGTCCAATAATTTGAAATAAATATGATTTTCTTAAGTATGATGAGAAAGTACATGTGATAATATTAAATAAATTTTACATCAATCAAGAAAACAAATTATTGAAAATTATAAAAACAATTATAGGGTCATACACAGGTAATGTATGATCAGAAATTGTATTTTTTGGAGCTAGAATAATATACCTCATCTTAGACTAACAATGAGTGATTCTGATCAATATTTTTCCTAATAATAATGAAAGTGCCCATTCGAAGTAATGTATCACTGAGAGGGGGAGGGGTGAATCAGTGATACTCTATTTATTTTAAGTTTCTTTTCAATTGAAACAACCTTTTCCACCTATAAGAGATTTCAATTCCTTAATGAAAACAAAATCAACACACATCCACATGAAGACAATTATTTACAAGGTTAACTATTTAATAAGAATAGATACTTCCTTGGCATAGTTTTAAAATGATCCAATACTATACAATCCACTAAGAAAACAATCCTTGGATTACAATGAGTAGGATATAACCTTACACTCATGTAGCTCTATGAAATAATCCCACTAGTGTGTGTGTGTGTGTACCTTATTACCACAATAGGGTAATAAAATTGTTTTGTAACAACTCATTATAGTTGCACTTCTTTTCAATTCAACAAATGTATTCAATTAAAATACAATTCATCAATTAAATACCCAAAAAAATGTAAGAAACACCCAGATTTTTCTATGAAACACTGAGTATGATCTTTTATGAGTTCAATTCATCTGAGTCTGATTCTGACAAAACAATACTCTGAGTACTATTTTCTAATAGAATACAGTAGAGTAGAATCGGCACCACTTCAATTCCCAAATACAATTTTCAAGACGAATAGAATATGAATGAATCGGCACCACCCAAAAACAATTTTCAAGCTGAATAGAATTGATATATTCTTCTCTCTAGAAACCCAAATCTTCTCTCTCTTATATGGTAAAAAATACACACCTCCATAAAGTAAAATGTACTTGTTTCTCTTTTATAAGTGACCCAAAACAAGTTTAGGTGGGAATCCCAAAATGTTTCCCGCTCACACAAATTCACCCACATTTGAATTTCACCTGAAATCTCAGAGAAACTATGACTACATCAACGCTTCTCAATTATTTTTGAATCATCCACAATCTTCACCTCTTCTTATTCAGACTCCCATTTAAATTTCTGAGACCGATTTCATGTTTTAGGAATACATGGATCTGATCAACTGAGTCTGATTCCTCGTGTCGATTACTGGATACGATTCTTTGAATAGATTTGAATAAAAATATTGAATTTGAATGTTCATCTCCCCCTTAATAAATAATTTATCAATATCCACCCTTTTTATTTTCTCTTGACCCACTTTAGTAACCATAATTCATTCAAAAACCAGTTCTTGTATCATGACTACCTTCATGACTTTGAAATCATTGACGATCATCTTTAGAATCATCTGACTTTAATTGCAGAGTATTATAACATTCCATTCATTCCAGCAAACTCTTTTCTTCACACAACTCTTGATCCAATTCAAATAAAAACTTCTTATTATCCCCTTATATTGATGTCACTTGGCCAAATTGAAATTTCATATGAAGAGAACACAAAACAATTCGACTATTACCCCAATTGATGAAGTCAACTGAAAACAAACCAGAGTATGATACTTTATGGATACGATCATTTATGGTTACGATCATTTTGAGTTACTATCATTATAAATATTATCATACTTGATTACAATCAATCCAATTTATAATCATTACTTGTTATGATCATTTTTTGTTACGATTATTCTAGATACGCTCATTCCTGATTATGATCAAATATAATTTTAAAAAAAATGATCTACCCAGATAATATATAATACAATCTGAAAATTATGATCTACCTAGATAAGATACAATACAATCTGAAAAAAAATGATCTACATGATAATAATGAAATACAATATGAAAACAATGATCTATGATCGGTACCATGTCTATTCTTTCACTTTCACCCAGATATAGTCATTTTGATAAACAATAGGTACTATCTATTAATCTTCTATCAACACCTTTTTCCAATCAGCAACACTTTTCAATGGCACCACTTTTCAATATGGATATTATTATTTAGAAAAAAAATATTCACTTCCACTTAAATCTTGATACGATTGTTTTGAAATAAAATTTGCACCGCCTCTTAAATATAGATAAGATTATTTTGAAAAAACATCAGCACCGTGTCTTCAATATGGATATGATTGTTTTGAAAAAAAATCGATACCACTTCTTTTTCTCTGCCATCCAGATACAATAAATTTGAATAAAATTATTTTTCAATTGTTTTCAAAAACTATCGATACCACTTATTTCTCTCTTCCATATAGATACAATAAATCTGAATATGATTATTTTCTGATTATTTTGAAAAAAAATCAATACCACTTATTTCTCTCTACCATCTAGATATAATAAATATAAATAGAATTATTTTTTGATTGATAGCATCTCTTTCACTCCCCCTTTCTTCTATCAATATTGCATCACAAGTTCTCAATACAACTCTTGATTTATATGAAATATGAATCATCAAATCATCATAACAATTAATTCAATCACAGTCATAATGACTCTGATTCTACAGCAAAACAAAAATATCTTTCACATCATATTCATTGTGAATCTGATGAACATCTACTTCCAGCAACATGTTTTCACTTTCAAAGATGCTTCTTCTCATTATAATGGACTTTCACAGTGATTCCTATTGCTATCAATACCAAAAGTAGTACAATTGTTTTTAGAAACAAAGTGAATCGGAATACACTTCTTCTTTCCAAGAAAAACCTATCACCCATAAAACAAACACTTCTTTCAATCCCTTTCGTTCTGAATTCTCATTTATCGAAACCCTTTATTTCTTTAGCATGCCTATCGATTGAAAAAAACTACAACCAAAACACAACTTGGGCCTAAAAAATACTAGATTCACCATAGTAAAAAATGACAGTGATGAAATGCTCCCTATTATGATTTAGAATATATTGAGGCTCTATATTTTCTCATAAAAAATTAAATCATGTAGCCTAATAATTCCACTTAACCACTCATTATATAAATAAAATAATAGAAATATTAGCTGGTAAATTTTAATGTTACTTTCTTTATGGATTTCCTAGCTGTTTTCAAGTCCCCATAGTACAGGAGGAATAAGATAAAACTATATTCACAAATCAATTTGGTATTTTTCTTCTTAATCAGTGTTTCCTTTTTTGGATATTTAATGACCTAGGTTATTTTAAAAGTTTCATGGTAAGTATATTTTTAGATGATATTGAAATATTATTAGAGTATTTTCTGGAAGACTTTACTATGTATTGGACATGTTTTGAAATTTTTCTTGAAAATCTAGAAATAAATATAAAACGTTCATTGAAAATAATTTTCTTTCAAAATTTGAAAATTTTAATTTCATGATAAAGAAAGGAAACTTCATATGACAAATCATTTCTAAAGATGAAATTTAAGTGTATAAGGATAATTTTTACATCATTTCAACACTTCTTTATCACACCACTATGAAATGTATAAGATAACTTTTTGGAAATACAATATTTTATAGAAGTTCTATTAGATACCTTAGAAAAACTTCTTTACCACTAAATAACCTACTGAAAAAGGAAACTAAATTTCTATGTTATGAATCATTTAAGAAAACCTTTGATAGGCTCCAATAAAGCTTAACCATAACACCTGTTATTAAGATGATTCCTTCAATAAAGTAGTGGGGTTGGTGTTGTCTTAGAATATAAACATACATTCATATGTCATAGCTTATACTTCACATACTTTGTAAATAAATTAAATCAACTATAAAACAATATCGAATGAGTTTTTGGATATTATTATTTCATTCAAAAAAAATTAATTCATATTTGTAAGGAAGTAAAGAAACAATTTTTTATGATCATATATAAAGTAGATATTTGATTAAGAAATATGATAAAAATACAATATTTGTGAGATGTATGTTTCTCTAATAAGAATTTAACTTAGATATAAAATATTTGAAAGGTTATTATAACCTTGTGGTAGCCCACATGAGGAGATTTCCCAAAATTGATGAGGTAGAAACAGAAAAAGTGGTATCCCTAAATGATTCTATTCTAGGTGAGAAGCTTTATAAACTCACAAAATAACCATGGTATGATAAATTAGTGAACTATTTGGTCACATTAAAGGTAAAATTCATATTTTCTAAGAAAAAAATATTAAAATAAAATCAAAATTAAAATACTATGTTTATGAAGATCCTTATTTTTATAAAAATTTTAATGAATAAGTGAATATAATATATATACATGAAAAGGAGGTAAATTATGTGCTTACCTTTTTTCATAGCCCTATATGTGGAGGCAACTTTGGACCTCATAAAAAAGTTATAAAATTTGTTGAGGAAGGTTTTTTTAGTTAAAATTTTTTAAGTATTCATATAATTTTTTCAAAACATATAAAAACTCTAAATTTTAAAGAGGAATTTCTAAACTACAAGAAATAAACCAATAAGAATTATTTTTCTATGAAATATTTGATTTATAAGAACTATATTTCATATATATTTTGGGTTTACCTAAATTCTATAAACAATAAATTATGTTTCTAAGTGGATCAAATCCAACACAATAAGAACGTGTGATTAATGTTTTTATTGAGTTTATAAGATTAAATATCTTTTATGGTTTTAGAATACCTCTATAAATAATCAGTGATATAGGAACACATTTTTTGAAAAAACATAATGGAGCCCCTTGTGAAAAAAGTATAGATCACAGTGAAATCCCTATACTACCCACCACCCATAAACAATTGGTTAGTTAAAGGTGTCTAAAAGAGTGATAAAGAGGATTCTGAAAATGATGTGGTATCCGAACTAGAAATACTTGAGCACTAATATATAATATTCATTTTAGACCTAAATAACTAATTTCAAAACCCCCTATGTATATCCCCTTAACAAATAGTTTATATAAAAAGTTTTTCCTTACATATTGAGCAACATCACAAATTTTACTAGGTTATGAAAAAAGTGAACATTGAATTCAACTAGGTGGGAGAAAACATAAATCTCCATATAATGGAATTAGAGGATCTAATAAGGTAATATTATGAGAACTCTCTATTTTATATGGATTATTTCAAATCCTTCCATGGAAATGTCATTTAAAAAAGTAACATCAAAGTTAAAGACAAAGTGTTATTGTTTTCCTCTAGAATGAAACTCATCTCTGGTAAGATTCATTCCAAATGGTTTAATTTATTTACAGTGAAAAACACATTTCAATATGGTGTAGTTTATATTAAATGAACTTAATTCCAATAACCCTTTATATAAAATGGATAGTAGCTTAAGCAGTTTCATGAAGACTTTTCAAAGGAACCAATATAGGATTATAAACTTCTTGCTTCTAAATAAAAATAAAGGAACTTCCATATTGTAACATTCATACACACTAGTCTAATTGTTAATTATTTTTATATTTTATTCCTTGACCATTTTATGTGGGATTTAAATTAAATTATTTTCTATGATGAGTGTGGAGGAGATAGAAAAGTAGTTTATGATGCAAATACCTTCCTATTTTTCTTTTAATTTTGTTTTTTTCTATGTATATTAAAATAAAATTAAAAATATAACTTTGAACTTAAATTCACACAACTCAAAGGAATAAATATTTAAGTTACAGATGTAAAAATGGAAGTATTTTTCTTTCTAACTAGTAAATGGAGACTGATATAATAGGAAAAAAGCTTAATAAAAATGATAACATTAGGAAATAAAATTTTTAACTTAATCTTAGATGACCTACCCATTCTGATTGATTAAAAACTTAGGAATCCTACCTAAATGACATTTGGATAACACATGTGAATATGAGTAAGTAAAATTTAACTGATATAGAATTATTCCTAAGTTAACAAAGCATTTGTGTATATGAGTTCTCTATTAAATAAGAGTTAGAACAACATGGAATCTTATTTCCCAAGAATTTATTATATTCATTGACTATTATAATAAGTCGGGAGGTATTTATTATATCTTATGATGGTTTAGTTTTATGTTTGTATCACTCATCTAATAAGTGATTCTCATTAAATTTACTAGGAAAATATAATAAGTTTTAATTTAAAAAGGGGATGAAGAGTTTAAAGGAATTATTAACTTGGATAAAGAAGGGGTGTATGATATATATAAATTTTATTGAATAAGTATCAAGGATTTTATAAAATAAAATTTGGAAAAGGGGTCTTATGGGAAGGATTCAATAAGGTTCCACTTATTACAATCATAATTCCACTAAATTAAATTCTACTCACAAGACTATAATTGGAAATTTTTCTTAAAAGGAAGTGGAACCCATGTGAACTCGAGAAAATGTTCTTGTTTAAGTGTTGGGGTGTGACAAAGCCACAAATTTTCCAATTTTATTTTAGAACATTTATAGGATTATCAGTTTTTATTTTGTTGAGACCAAGTGGTTTTGAGTTTTATTGATCTAATAAAGAAATTGGTTAGAAAAAATGAGGTTTGTTTATAGTGTTGTCCTTTATTATTAGTACATAAATCCTTTGAAAAAGTTGAGACTTATTTATAAATTTACTAAAAAGAGGTGAACGGATGAATTCTATTGGATAAAGGTATTTGGATAGAGTCTAATGGGAAAAGGTAATTATATTGATTCTAGAAGAAATGGGTGATTAGATAAAGTCTAATATAAAGAGTTGATAGAATAGAGTCTAGTAGATAGATGTGATGAGACAGATTCGAACAAAAAATAAGAATGGATGGAGTCTATTGGACTAAAGTGATTGGACAAAACAACATTTTATATCACGCCATATAGATAAATATAATTTTATCAGATACATTTTTCTAGAAAAACAAAATTAGGAAATGATTTTATATTATTTAAAGTTCCAAACATCATTATTACTAAAGGTTCATATGGTTCATGCTGATTTTTTCACAAAGTTACTACACTCATTTCATCAAAAAGAGTTTTACAAAGTAATTCATCGAACATTGATTTCTAGATGAAGATTCAATTGATAGTGGTTTCCAACTTAAGACATCAAATGGAGGAGTTCCTATAAATTTTTATCGGATGCAGCATTACCAGATAAAGTTTTTCCTACAAAGTAATAATGGGCAATGCATTTTTATATGGATAAGTTCATATAAATAATTGACGGATGAAGGTTTGAGGATCTTTATAAAGTCTCTTTTAAATTAATAAATTATGATGATGATAGTTTGTATATTTAATACCCCGAAGATCACAAATTAAATATCATGATTCTAGATAATATTTTAGGTTGTTCTAAAGATTATTTACATTTTCATTTAAGTAAAGTTGTTTTCTACAATTTATTTATCTATTTGAAGGTGTTTAACTAAATAAAAACTTCATTAAGTAATTCAAATTTTATGTTCTCACTTATCCATTTATTTTTAGAGAAACTAAAAGTATATAAAGGGGAGAAGGTGCATTGTGAAGGAGATGTTTGAAAAATTGAGATGAAAATTGAGAAGATTGATAGATCCTTTTGTCAAGTCAATAGATAGAGAGGTAACAGATAGAGTGATAAAAAAGATTGGTATTTAATATAGATATACTATAAAGAGAGCTATAGGATAGAGTGGTACCAAACAGATAGTTATCAAATAGAGAGGTTTCAGATAAAGAGGTACAAAATAGGGAAGAATCAGACGGATAGGTCCCAAACATATGGGTATCGAATAGGTAGATATTGAATATAGGGTTATCAAAAAAGGTGTGATGAATATAGTGGTATCAGAAAAAGTGGCTTCAGACATAGAGATATTAGAAAAATAGGATACTAAACAAAGTGGTATCGGATGGACAGGTACTAGATGGATAAGTTCAAGGTATTGTTTCTTACTTATTATTGTACAAAAATCTGAAAGGAAAAAAACTGACTTGTAAAAAGGAAAGTGTGAAGAATTCAATAATCCCAATAATGATGTATTTAATCATTTTGGTGAAGGTGCACTTTATTTTTCAAAACATTATTTTATCATATCATATATGTAAAGATAACACACATCATAAAAGTATTATAGTTCTATAAAAGTAATTGATATAATCTTCTTGTTGTAAACAAAAAAAGATTCTTTTTATAGTGGTTATTGTTGGATTTGGTGCCTTAGAACCGACTTATTTTGTACTTTATGATAACTTATATTCATGGTTTTGAAAATTAATAACTTCCTTATGATGTCATAATAGTTCTTTTATGTGGCATTGTATGTGATAATGTATTATGAGTAAATGTCACACTAAAAGGTCATAGCGGATCCCTGCTATGATAAGAACTCAAAAGTGCTATGACACTATTCATGAATATATATTCTATTGTCAGATGATATCATTTGAGGGAGACAAATGATACATGCTATTTGGAGTGGAGACTCATAGTACTATGAGGTACCTTCTCATGGTGTACGCCCTTAGAAATATCTAGGAGGATATTATGAGAAAGAGACAATTTAGTAGGAATTCCACATTTATAAGTGTCATTGGATATTCCTATCTACAAATGTGTGTATTGGTCCTTATACTTTTATATTATTATTAATGATTATTATGACTCGCGTACTTAGTTGTATTGATTAAAATTGTGATGGAATATGTTTGCGGTGAGGTATGATATGTTGGGTGTGTCACGAGTAATATTGCATTAATGAATAATGCGAGAAAGGATTTGTACCTTATTCTTTAAGTTAATTTGAAGTCTTGAGTGCTTTTATGGAAACGATATATCCTAAATAAATCTATGGCCATGGTGTTCTATAGTAAAGTTCAATTTTCAAGAACTCAAAGAAGGATAAATCAAGAACATGGTTTGATGGCACTAGCATGCAACCCACATAATTAGATATATTGAGATGAATGAATTATATTACATGATAAGAATTCGTATTAGGTGACATGTCATTGTGTTATTAAATTATTTCTCTATGGGAGACTTGGTATGTTTCTAGACACTAGCCTTAGAATTTAAGATACTCCACCTAATACCACTGAGAAAGAGGCCTAAAGGGTTACACACAGAGTATATCCAGAATCTTAGTTAAATAATATATATATATATATATATATATATTTAATTATCTAACAAGTTGAATAAATATTATTCCTAGTTGTGGTTTAGTAATTATTCATGGATACCTGGTCAAATTTATTCTGACACTAGTTATTCGAAAGAATATATTGTGGTCTGAAAATTAAATAACTAATTATTTTTTGTTGAGTGAATATAATTTTTATATATTTATTAGCAAATAATTCATTGAAATTTATTTAATAAATAAATAGACATTATTTAAGGTCCAATAAATATGGTGGAGGATTGGCATACCAAGTTCAAGGGTCTGGTGAGAAATAATAATATTGAATATTATTTAATTAAATAATATTTAATCATAATTCTCACGTTAAGTGTGTTTCAAGAAACAATAATAATACTACTATTACTATTTGACATGGGGTTTCACTGGGGTTAATAAAATAAATAAGGGAACTTGTGTAATTATTTTATTTTAACCCTGGTGATATAAATACCCAATTATGTTTATTTTCTCCTAACCCTAGCCAAAAAAATCATTGTGCACAATGGATTGGAGAAAATATCTCAAACCTATAGAGTCCATCCCTCTACAAGAAAGATCTCAAGAACAAGATAGATCCTCCCCCATTATATCAAATATAACTCTTTGGAAGTGGTTCTCGACGCAATCGAAGGTGGGCATTACACGACAAAGGATCTTCTATGCTAGCACACGGAGACTCCAATGGCAATGTCCAGATATTCATGGAGAACGATTGGATCACCGCTAGAGGAATCCTATACTTGGAATCTTTAAAAAAATGGAAGTGAATTAAATATATGGGGATGGACACATCAAATAAGAAAGAAAAACCTTGTGGGTAATTCTGATTTATAATTAAATTAATTATAAACAACATGTGCCAATCTCCTCTCTATTGGTTCCGGGTTAATAACTCTATCTTATTCTTTCATTCAAATATCATGATCATGGTATTCATCATCGCTTGATCTTGGATTAATCATTGATAGTGGAAAAAATAAAAGTTGTGCACCATCCCTCCCATGCTTCCACTACGCTGGGAACCTACAAGTGGTGTAAGAGGGGTCACTTCATTGTTTATAATTATTTAGTTTCATTGATGATTTACGCATTCATAATTTATTTTTTCAACTCACGTTTAATCGTTATGTAAATATGAATTATGAGATGGTTTCTTCCTTCATAGTTTCTCACAAATATAACAAAATAGATTAATTTTATAATTAAAATAAAATCAAGGAACTCATCTATATGTGCTAAGGATCCTAGCTATACAGCACCAAGATGCAGTACCTTCCCTGTGACATTTCTTATCTAGAGCCACTCCTCTGGGCTATACCATCCCCAGGAACAGGAGGTGCTGGGTACGCTGGTTTCCTCTTGCATCAGTCCTGAAGCTCAATGTTAATGTAGCCTTCAGCTCCATCATCATTCGCGGTGGTGGTGTGGTTCATGACACATCGGGCTCGGTGATTTTTTCTTTTAGTGCTTTCTATGGACCAGGAACTCTCTTAAGGAAGAGGTGAGGGAGATTCTCAACACCCTCTCTCTTTTCATATCCAAAAATATTACCTTGACCACTGTTGATATGGATTCCAGACCTCTGCCAGATACTCCATGTCTAATTCTCCCTGATACAATTCTCTCAGTCTGATTCACTAATACAATATAATATAAATGAATCCACAACACTTCAATCCTTAAGTACGATAAAACCCAGTACGATACTTCCTCAGTCTGAAAATCTTCAATTAGGTAAAACCCATTATGAAAATACCATCTTGATTAATTAAACCCAAATACCAATATCTGTTGAATATAATTCCCATAAAAATGTCTTCAATACAAAACAAAACAGTATCACTTTCTCTCACTGAATACTTGGATAACCTCTATCTACTACAATTAATAGTACACCTTTGTCAGTCAAGTACAATGTACATTTTTCATTTTATAGGTAACCCAAAATATTTTTGGGAAGGAATCCCAAAAACGTTCCCGCTCAGTTAAATTCACCCAAATTTGAATTTCTCTTAAAATATCATAGAAATTATGACTTCGTCAACACTTCTTGATTCTTCTTGAATCTTCTACAATCTTCACATCTTCTTCTCTAGACTCTGATTTCTATTCTCATCCCAATTACAATGGATGAATAATACATGGTCTTGATCATTTGATTTTAATTATCTCAATCCACTTTTTGAATACAATTCACATAACCGATTTGAATCAAAATCTTGTATTTAAAAGTTAATCTCCCCATCAACAAATCAATCATAAATCCATTTTATTTAAATAACTCATCCAAAAAAAGTAATTCAACCCTTTTGAAATGGTTGAATACATTGTCGATCACCTTCTTCACTTATTCTATTAACCCACTTCAAATAAAAATAATCTTCTTCTCCTATTCTCTTAATCCACTTAAAATATAAATCATCTTCTTCTCCTCTTCTCTTGACCCACTTACAAAAGACATTTGAGAGTAAATTAGTGTTCACCCATCTCTTTCTTCAGAAATTCAAACCACCATTCTACTCAACATAATTAGTATATACAGAGTATGATCTTTTTTAGTATAAGAAGTTAATACATCATCTGATGGAATACAAGATTCTATAGTAAATTGGTAAAACCTTCTCGATCAATAAAATCTTTCCGATCAATACCACATTTTCGATCAATAACACCTTTTTGATCAATACCACCTTTTTGACCAATAAAACCTTTTTGATAAATAACACCTTTGCCATCACCATCACTTTTCATCGGCACCATTTCTTCATATATGGTTGTTTTGAAAAAAAATCAATATCACTTATTTCTCTCAGCCACTTGGATACGATAATTTTCAAATTGGAAACATCTCTTTCAATACCCCTTACTTCCATCAAGATTACATCACAATTTCTCACTTTATCTCATGATATATATCAAATACAAATCAGAAAATCATTTTCACATTTAAAAACATCGTGATCACACTAACCCTGATTCTCTAGAAAAGAAAAACACTTATTTCAACACATATTATTCTCATTATGATGGACTATCACAGTGAGTATGATTCAAAACATGAGTCATATTTTTATCAATCCCATGAGTGAGTCTAATTTTTATTAATACAATGATGAGTCTGGTTTTTATCAATACCACGGTGATTCTAATTCAATACCATGAGTTTGATTTTTATCAATCCCATAATTGTTTCCCGAGACAAAGTGAAGTGATTTAATTCCTGTAAAACATACCTTGACAACAAAAGATAACAAAAAACACCTTTATCATTATCTTGGCCCTAAAAATATCTCCCTTTGGATTTTGTTTTCAACTAGGAATGGATTACATATCAACAATTCTAAGCCTATTTGAGCTATCTCAATGTAGTAAATAAGAATCATTGACAATAATACTATGTTGTAAAAAATTAGTGATTATGATAGAATCTTCATATTTCTTCCTCATATCTTCTTCCACCTCCTTGGAATACAAAAAAAAATCCTTCCAACAACCACTCAAAAAAATAGTTAGAATAGTTCACACACTAAAAAATGCTGAATGAACAGCTTACCCACAACTCTCTATTTTATACAATAGATTGATTAAATAATACAATTTTACCCTTGAAAAAATAATCCAAATCTAAGATGAGAGAGGGGATAGAAACACATACCTCATCCTTGAAGAGAAAGAGTTTAGACACCAATGTTCAACCTCAATTTAGAAAATAATTCCTTCAACAAAGGTTTTTTGAATATGTCAGCAACTTGTTCTGATGTCAAAACATATTCCTAATTCATTCCCATAAATAATACTCCACCATATTTGGATCTTCTATCATAAACATATCCTACCCAAGATGCATCTGAATACCCAAAAAAATCAATACTATTTTAGAAATAATACCAAATTATGAATTTTGTTGTGCCTTTTATGTATATGAGAATTTTTTTTATAGAAATAAGATGTAATTATTTTGGATCACTCTAAAATATTTCACATAACGTAACAATATACACAATGTTGGTTCTTGAGGAAGTCAAATACAATAGGCTTCTAATTAGCTTTCGATACTCTTTATGATCCACTTATTTTCCTTCTCCACCTTTACTAATATTTTTTCACACTAAAATGGGTTTGGAAACATGTTTTTAATTTTCCATTCCAAACCTATTGATAATTTCTTTAGCATACTTTTCTTGAGATAGAAAACTGTATTTTTTTTCTTTTACATGATTTGGAACCCAAGAAATTATTTTGTTTCCCCCGTCATGGAAATTTCAAATACCTTCTTCATTTATTTAGAAAATCTTTTGAAATTTCTCTCATCATTCCCAACAAAGATAATATCATCAATATAAATAATTACAATGAGGTAATACTCTTGAATTTCTCTGATATAAATATTTATATCCACTCTTACTTTATGGAAGCTCGTCTTCCTTAAGAAAGTATTCAATTTGAAATTCCATGCCCTCAAATCTTTTTTTATCCCATACAAGGCTTTATTAAATCTATATAGATAATATTAATCCTTTAAAATAATTAATCCACAAGGTTGTTCAACATAAACCTTCTCTTCAGGATCACTATTTAGGAATGCGGATTTGACAACTATTTGAATGATCTTCTAGCCTCATTGTGCAGCAACGGCAAGAAAGATTCTAATTGTTTCAAATCTAGCCACCAGAGAAAAGGTTTCATCGAAATCAATTTCTTAAATATTTGAATACACTTTGTAAAAAAATCTTTATTTTTTTATTATAACCTCAACATATTTATTCAGCTTGTTTCGGAAAATACATTTTGTGCCCATGATGTTTTTACTTTTATTCTTGTGTATGAGTTCCCTTGTATTGTTCTATTCAATTTGATCTAATTGTTCATTCATGGCTTGAAACCATTTAATATTTTCAAAAGCTTATTTCACATCATTCATCTCTACTTTTAAATACAGAGAAGTATGTGTGATTGCATTTGTTTTTCTTCTTATTTGAACCTTCTGATGTCGATCACCAATTATTTTTTAAGCTTATAATTACTTCCTCATCCTGGGATGAGTTTTTGGATGATAATCATCATCACTTGAAATAGATGTGTCCAATTATTCTTCTTGAGAAGGAATATAATTTTTTTATCCTTATCAGAATTTTTTTCATTAATTTATTCAACTTCTTTATCTACCTGAGCATGTCTGTCTACTTCTTCCATTTTAATTACTTTCACATCAACTGAATCAATAATTATTTTTGTTTTTTTGTTGAAACATTTGTATAATATTCTTTCCGGAGCATAGACAATAAATATTCCATCTTCACATTACTTCTCAAAATTTCCATATTTCTCGACCTTTTCTTCTTTAAGATACATGGACTCTCGAAAACTATTAAGTGTTTCAAACTTTTATTTTTTCCATAAATCAATTTTTATGGGGTCATGTTTGAATCGCTCCTATAGAAACATCATTTTTGAATGTAAACAGAAGTTCTCATGGCTTGCGTTCAAAAGTAATGAGAAAGGTCATCCTCAGTTAACAAGGTTCTTCCCATTTCCACCAGGCATCTATTATTTCTTTCAGCAACACCATTTTTTTGAGGAGTATATGGGTAACTATACTCATGCCAAATTCCATTCTTATCTATGTAACTTTTGAATTATTCACTTCTATACTCACCACTATTGTCTATTCTCAACTTCTTCACAGAAAACTCGCATTCTTTCTCATCTTTCCTTCTAAAAATTTTAAATATTTTTAAATCATCTCACTTATGTTTCATATTCATAACCCAAATAATGAAATTAAAGTCATAAATGAAAGTGATGAAATACTTATCTCCATTTTTCTACTGCAAGCTCATTGGACCATAAATATCAGAATAAATCAGCTCCAAGGGTTGTCTTGATAAAATCTCAAATTTCTTATGCATAACATTTGGAATCTTCCCTTTCTCTCAAATAGTGTAACAAAAATATCATCTTCTTGGTAAATCAGAAATATTCCAAACACTATTTATATTAGATAACTTTCTCATATTTCTCTTCCCCATGTTTCCTATCCTTTTATTACATAATAAATTTGGTTCTATCATACTCATGTAACAAGAGTTTTGTATTTCACAAACCTGAAACAAATTCCCTTTCATCTGTTGGCCTCTCGTAATAATCTTTCCATCTTCATCACTTTTTAAAACAAACCCATATTTCTTGAAGATAACTTCATTACCCTCATCAAGAAATTTTGAAACACTTATCATATTGTGTTTCAGCCCATCAATATACAAAGTTTTCTTGGATTTCATTTTTTCTTTTCCAATGATGGATATATTTTCAAAGATTCATCATTTACAAATTTCACTATAACTTATTTAAAATATTTCACATTCTTCAACAATTTTAAGACTCCTATCATGTGAGAAGAACACCCACAATCAAGTATCCAGGGTTGTTCTCCCTTTAAATCATTCAATGTAGTTTCTACAATAAGATCTTTCTATTCATTTACATCCTCACCATCAGCTTTTGAGAATTAAGAGTCTTTTTTGATCTTTTAACAAAACAAGTAATCCTTTTTCAAGATTTCTAGGTTGTTCACACCTTTCACAAATAGTTTCTAAGGGTTGGAACCTATTTTTAATCTTCACTTCATTATTTAAATATTTCATCACAAAAACCTTCTCGGACTTCTTTCTTTAAGGATATTGACTCCCACTTAATCTCTACCTTCCATATTCTTTGGTATTATCGAAATTTTTTTGGTTAAAAAACACATACTTGTCTTGGGCCTGAATCCCCCACAATACAAGAAATACCCAAAGAAATATTATTTGCCTCTAAAACCTCCATACTTATCAGAATTATGGGTATGTTTCTCATCCACCTATTATTTATTTTCAATCGGATTCTTCTTCTTCTATTTATACTTGATATAATGAGAAGTATTTGATACTTTTTCAGGTCCATATAATACTTTTTCCAACCCAGGATAATTTGTAACTTCTAAAGTTTTCACTTTGGACACATACATAACCTTTTTTACCTTCTTATTTTTAGAAGAAAAAAAACTCGACTCTTCTTCTCATCATTTGAAGGTAAATTTTAATTATCCTTCTATTGTTTCACATTACAAGAACTTTTACAAACTTTATTAATTGAGTTTTGGAAACCTGTATCCTTCAATTCATCTTTGGAAAGTTTTTTTTGGAAAAGTTTCAACTCTATTTCTTTAACCTTCAACTTGAATTTCAAATGATAATTATGATTCTTTTCATCTTCAAGAGACTTATTCAAATCATAAATATCTTTCACTAGTGTTTCATTCTCATCATCAAAATATTCTTGGTTTCTTGAGCACTCATCTTCCATATTTTGTTTCTTCTTAAGTATTCTTATATTTCTCAGAAATTCTTTAAACTCTTCTTTCAAATGAATCTCAAGTTGAGTTTCTTCTTCTTCAGAACTACTACTTTCAAATTCTTCATCATTCACTATTATAATAAAATTATTTTCAATACCATACTCAACTGATTTTTCAGATTTGGTATCACTTCCTTCTTATTTTTCATCTTTCGATAATAAAGATCTTCTCTTGGATTTAAAGAGTTTCTTTTATTTCCCTGTGGATTTCAATTTTTCTTTGTATCTTTTTTTCTTCCACAATATTCTTGGATTTTTTTCTTCTTCACCACTATCCTCTTCATTCTTTCTTTGAGGAAAATTATACACAAAGTGAATAATGCATCCACATTCGAAACATTTCAAGGGAATTTTCCCTTTGTATTTCCATGTATCTCTTTTTACATTTTTAGAAAACAAGGATAAAATATCATTGATATTTTTACATACCTTGTCTTCAGAGTCATAATCACCATATTCTTATTCAGAAAGAATATTCTTTGACTTTTTTTTCTTTACATCCTTGAAAGAAATTTCTCTATAAACTTTTGTTTTTCTCTTCATATCCTTCTCACTTCTTATTTGATAAGTAATAAGAGTGTTATATGAATCGTCAAGAGATAATGTTTCAGGATCCCTATATTCCAATGGGGAATCTTTTGCATCAAATTTGTCAGGTAGAAATCTCGATATCTTTTCAAAAACTATAGATTCATCCAGATTTTCATCAAGACGTCTGATAGTACTCACTAGATCATTCACCCTAGTAAAGAAGCCCCCAACAGATTCATGATCACCCTTATTCAAGTCTTTATACTTCAGTATACATATTTGAAATTTTGACTTCTAAACTTTTTTATTGCCTTTATATATGTTTTTCAATTTTTCCCGTATAACTTTGGATGTGGAAACACCTTTTACTCTTAAGAATTCACTTTTAGAAAGTGATGACAATATATAATTCTTATCCCTTCCATCATTCTAAGTATTCTTCTTATCAATGGGTGTAAGTGGAACATTATTATTAATGGGTGGAAACCCAAATCATGCATCATTAAGAAAATCATAACTGATTGACATATGATAATGAAACATTCCATACTTCCAGATATGATAATTCTTTCTATCAAAAATGGGAATACATTTACTGTTCACATAGTTCAAATTCACCATCATTAATGAATAGTAAAGGCAACCAACCCTCTGATACCACTTATAAGTGCCCATTGAGGATGATTGTATCATTGAGAGTGGGAGGGGTGAATCAATTATACTATTTTTTATGTGTCTTTTCAATTGAAACAACCTTCACTTCCAATTAGATATTTCAATTCCCTGTTGAAATCAAATCCAACACACATCCACAAGAACAAAAAGATTTACAAGGTTCACTATTTGATATTGTTCACACTCCTTAATAAGATGAAAATATTATGAATCTATCCTCTAGATATTTCAAAATCTCAAGACAAAGATAAAATAAGCAAAAGGCATAAAAATGGTTAGCAAACTACATGGATGAGCTACGAGATAGACCTACACCGAGGAGCTACGTGACAGAGCTACGTGACCCGATGTTTTCTGTACACCTACCCGAAGGAGAAATGCGAAAGAGCTACGCGGCCTACTTATGTTGAAGAACTACTTTCAACCCACCCCCCTCTTTGCCTATAAATAGGACCCATGGTCTTCTCATTTGACAACTGAAAAATTTAGAAGAACTCTTGAAGAACCCATCGTGTAGCTTTTTCACCCAAATACCTCAAATTTTCTCAATTAGATCTTTAAAAACACTAGACAAAGTATAATTAGATGGTATAAAAACATCTTGAATTCCTTTAAAAGGTTTAATCTTGAATAGGATTGGTTATATTATCTTAATCACTATTTTCAGTCATCACTAAGGCATGTACGGTGCACCTATGCGGGGTACCTATGCAGTATACCTATGCAAGGTACCAAAATGGTATACCTATGCGGTATAGCTACACTGCATATCTAATCAGCATTCTTGCACGTGGGGCCTACACATAATCTTGTAAACCCTCTTTAAATCCACTCATGGTAGGGTACTTTCTTCCTTGAATCCCTTATCTTAAAGGTACTAAGTTAACGCCTCCACCAAACCTCTTGACTAACCAAACCTTTGGGAAAGGCACATCAGTGTGTCCCCTATTAGGGTTTTTATATCTATAGTCAAAGGTTTCCCGCATTTATTTTTCAATGGGGTTAGGATTCATGTAGTGTATGTGGGTTTGTATATCCGCATTCACATGGACCTTTATCCTAGGAACAGTGTTGGGGAATTCCTAGTTTGGAGGATTAGGGTTTGGGTCATGAATACCCCTTCTCGTCTCTAAGACTCGGAGCCACCAGTTCCCAATAAGAAGACTAAGGGTCACACTTTCTTTTCCATTCAAACAAAGGAGAAGTCTTCCTCCTCTCTTGGAATCCAATAAGCGAACTCCTACTGAGGTAAGTCCCTAATCTTTTGAGAGTTGGGACACATCACCTTTAACGTCATCCCACTTTTAAAGGTTCATTGCTCTGTACCCTCTCCCACCATCGCCTCAGCCTTTTTTTCCATAGTCCCATCCTCTTCCACTAGTGGAGGAGGAAAAGTTTGGGCCTTTGTTTAATCTTTGACATCCTCTTATTTCTCACACTGAGCATGACTCACATGGGCTTAGATATTTGTTACGATCACAACATTTGTACAAATACCTCGTCAGAATGAACTATGAGAACTCTAATTCCCACCATAATTGGGATACATAGGAAGCCTTCCTTAGGCCCAATATCCATCTCATTTTATCCATAAAAATGCATCCTTTTCAGAAAGTAATCCCAAACTCATTTCTCTAAAAGTACTAGACTCTCCTATGAGGATCATTGAACTAAATGGGCTTTGATTCCTATCTAAATGAGATATATAGGAATCCTCTTTAAGTTTCAAACCCAACACTTCAAATCAACCCAATTATTCACAGTCCTTATTCCCAATAGAGTCTAATCAAACTTGGAAACCCATATTATTTCTGAGTTCCTTAGGATACTTAGGTATAAGTCCCATAACTGGCTCTAACTAAGCACCTTCCACTTAGATGTCCTTACCACATCACATTAAACTGTATGGATAGGTCCTTATCATATGACCTTCAAAGGTATGATGTTTCCCATTAAGTAGCATCGAACAAATATGGTTCTAATTCCTTTCACAAGGATGTGTAGGTATCCAATTTAGGGGTATGACCCCAACAACAAAACAAACTTTCATCTCCCTAGATGATAATAAATTTTAGAGTGCCCCCACTGAGTGGCTTAAAAACCATAATTATCATCACAATGGTTAAAAGAATCTATAAATAATATATGATAGGATACCATTGATGGAGAACCTCAAATACATGTAGATGTCTCCATTAATAAAGAATCTATAATACATACATATGATTCTAAATATCACACGTGGTAATAATTGATTACAAATTTCAAGGGAAACCTATGTTATACTCGGTAAATTAATAAGGATTCACAAAAATATCTTAAATCTATAAGAGAGTCATGGAGTAGGAAATAATTCCCCCCAAAATGGTGTGATGAGTATGACCTCCAATCCTATAGACCAATGAATGTTCTTTAGTATCATTGGTTCAAACCTAACAAACACCTACCTTTGGAAAGCTGGTCCCTTTGGATAAAGAACCATTGGATGTTTCTGGTTCCATGAATAAATCCAATGGAAACCTCCCAGAAGTAGTGATTCCTAACAAGAACACATGTTCTGAGGGAGGAGCGAAAAAAATATGGTGAACCAGATGTAAATCCTTAACTGATTTAATAGAGTTACCCATTTTTCATGACCCTATAAATTGATAAAGGATGTCCAGAAAAAGGAATCAATCATGCATGTGTCCATCTTAAATATATTTCTTTAATAGAGTTCATTGTTTTCAGTTTTATCAGAACTTCGTTCATTCCAAATGGCTTCCTTAAATTTTGCACCTGTGAATGCCACGGCCATTGCTCAAGATGCATCCTCATCCACAGGAAGGATTTCATCACTAACTCAGTATATTCAATGTTGTATATCAAATGTATTGGTATGGTAACACCATCAACATGGTATTATCCCAACTGTGGAGGCTACTCAACAAGCTCTCTAAGTTAACAAAAACCCTCGATGGTCCGGTCAGCAATGACTAGTAGTCAAGAAAAAGACGGTGCCAACCACCGTCTTCAAACATTTCAAGTCCTTATCACTAGAACACAATAACCAGCCCCTCACACACTATAGGGAGGTGGATCAAGAGGTCATTCATGGCCTCATCTCAAAGATGCAGGGGTCCTTCCCAAGGGCTCCCACCAATAATCGCCGCCAGTAGAATCGTACGGCAGTGAACCCCCAACATGATGGGGGTGTTGCCTTCAGTTGTTCGGATTAGGTCCCTCAGACCTGGGTGCACAAGATGAACCTCTAGGGATAACATCTAACCAATAGAGAGAAAGTTTTTACTTATTCCCCCTCTAGAGAAGTCCATCAACCAAAATTTGTGGCAAATAACAAACGGGCACATACACCTATTTGTCCCAAACCCGCTAGCCCACAGACTCGTTGGGAAGCGACCAACCAATCCTTCCAATTAAATCTAGTTGAGTACCATGGGCAGGAACATACACCTATTTACAAACCATCATCCAGTCATCAGGCTTATCTGACTACATTAAAGGAAGCCCACCAATCAAATATGGCAGAAACTACTAGGCATGAACATACACCTACTTAGACTCACCAATTCTCCCAGAAGTCCTATCTATCAGCATTGAAAGAATTCTGTCGACCATGCTTTTCAAAAAACAATCAGTAGGAACATACACCTTTCAAAATCAATCAAGCTTTCCAGTAGTCTCGTTTGACAGCAACCGGAGAAGTAAATTGGAAATCTCTGATGAAAATCCTAGGTTAGACTCAACTCTCTACCCCCATACATGAGTACTTTCAGTATCCACTTATAGTAAAAGGAGGACAGGACTAGGGACATACGCCTACTCTAGATATGTAATGGATGTATATTCTCGTTCCAGCTTCTGAATTCACCAAACACATTTTAGAAATGGTGGATGGGCATACACAAATTCCAACCTATAATCTGGAAGCCTTCCAGAATATCATAATAGAAGCTTCAGTAGTACCAGGGGAATAGATACATAATTCTATACCCACACCTGGGTTGACTCATTATCATGTTGTCCTAGAGAAAATACAAACCTCTGTTCCAGTCTACGATGGTTATGGGGCATAATCTCCCATATCATACGAACAATCAGATCTGAAACATAAACCCTTTCCAATTGGAGATAATTATCCCATTTTGATGACCACTTCATGGAAGACACATACACATGCACATGATAACCACTTCTCCATGCAATTGGCCCCAACTATGTATAAAAGGGAATCTAAGAAGAAGTCTTTCCAAATACAGTTGGAAAATCAAGATCCAATCTGTGATCTGGCTTCTCTTAATGATGGAGTTCTTGAAGCCCTCATACATTTATCTATTGCAACTTAGAATCATACCCTCCCATTACCAAATTATAGGAGTAGTAGCAGTAATTCTAAAGTTCCCTATCATACACTTCGTCATAAAGTCTTATTTCATAAAAATATGGCCAATCTAGAGACCTAATCTCTAGATGAGATCCATGGAAACCCTCTATGTGGCCGAAAGTCCAAGGATCAAGGGAATTTATCCCTTGTTGTAATCCACCATGGTGGTTCTCCCCATGATTTCATTCACTGTGAGGGTTCTCTCTGTAGTAGTGTTTTTCATTTTCAAGATAATTCTATAATTGACAATGTTGTAATAATAAATCCCTCTTATCTTAAGGAACCTGCCAACATAAGTCCAGTTATGTCTAATTCCTTGTCACTAATAGGTGGAATACATTCTCAATCAGAATACATCCTAAGTAGATGGTCATTCTCCGAACATCCCTTGATTCATTTGTCTTCTAATATAGTAGAGGAAAAAACAATTGATTCCATTGTTTGTAATAAAAAAATCAAGAAACATCCACTCTGGTCGGACCAACTGGAGAAATATCTAGAAAAAATTATGAAGATTTTTTGAATATGAGAAAACAGTTGGCTAAAGGTGAAATACCTGTCATGTTCTAGACTTTGGAAACCTCTCAATACAACATTATAGAATTGATGGCAGAATATTTCAGTCATGATATTCACCTCAATATATGGAAAATTATTCCTCATCTAAAATCCAAAGTATTACCATATGATGAATATAAAAGTCATGTACAGATAATAGAAGGGTTGCAATGCCAAATTGGCTTGGCGTCTCTCTCAGTTTCCTGACATCCAAAGGTTGAGAAGTATAAGGGAACCCTTCAGCGTGCATGTCTCGATGCACAAAAGAGGTTAAACCAGTTAATTACTAATACCATGTATGGTGTTCATATCAAAGTACGGGGTGCACACAGCGCATTGCATTTCACTACGGTCTAAAATCAAAAAATCCCAAGAAAGTGGTCTCATGAAATGTTATTATGCATGTTCGGCTACAATCAAAAAAATTTGTGTGTAATCAAATATATGCTCAAGAATAGGCCTCGACTAGCTCTCATAAAAGTCATGCGCAAAGAGAGAAGACTGTTGAGATACTTTCTCATCAAGAATATAAGAACATTAAGTAAGCACCTTACTTAGAGGATGTTTACCATCAAAATTTTCAAATGTCTAAAATAGCACAACAGGATTCTGAAATGGGAGATTTAAGTGGTTTTCGGATAATGTATATATCCCATGTTTGAACTAGGATTCACAAAATTAGAAGATAAACTACACTAATCACAACCATATCAGTTCAAGAGACACCCCATCCTATAGGGATGGGGGGTTTTTTAACTCAACCTTTGAAATCAATAAACAAAGTTCAAAGGTTTGTAGAAGAAGAACAGGAATAGCCCCAACCCACAAGGTTGGGGGATTTTTCACATCTATAATAACCTCCTCAATAGAAGTCAGTTTTCTCCCGATTAAGGAGGAATCCAAAAAGTGAGCACACAATTAAACTATCCAAGGATTCCCTTCAGGTTACTTTATGTCAAACAGTTCTTGGGAATTCAGCATATATAAGAACAAAGTCTCATGGAGGACGCAGAAGGAGATGATCTTATAAAGATACTTATGGAATTACATCAATGGATTTTGCATCATTAAATGTCATTAATACCATTAAAGAAGAACCTCCAGAAAATGAATCCAGTTTAGGGGAGTCGTAAGATGAAATTATTATTCATAACATGGTAGACACTGAAGAAAATTAAGGAGGTGTGCGTACCCAAAATCATAGGCTTACCCATAATCTAGGTATTCCTTCAAGTTACCAACTCCCACCCCTTCAAAATTCATTTAACAAGGGGAAAGGTAAAAGTAAGATCATGTATCACTTTTCCACAGTATAAGGTCAATATATTTCGCTTGAAGAAATATTTTCCTAGCAAGAATAGGTGATTAAGGAGTTAAAATTACTCAATACAGAGTTACTTCGAATCAGAATTTTTTCTAGACATGATCCCCAAGAAGATACTCCATTTTCACATCCTGTAGGAACTCCTTAGCTAAGAGGATTTGTTGCAACTATAGATGTGGTTAATGAATTACCTCTATTGGTTACACAGCCATGGAAAGGTCAAACACATCCTTATAGGCTTTTCCTCATGAGTTATCCAAGACAAATACCAACAGCAGCACCAACACCAGTGGTTTTTCCTATCGTCGCACCAGTTCAAGCTCCAACTACGGTACCGGTATAGGTCCCAGCACATCTAGATATTCCCCAAATTCTTATGAATAAAATTGAGGCACTAACAACTTGATTGGATACTATGGAAGAAAAACGTGCACCAGAACAACAAAAAAATAAAGTTTACCCTGATTGGATAGATCTGATCCATCCCCCACCAAAATTTCCAATCTTTAATGGTTCAGAAGATCCGGAGCAGCACTTATCACATTTTATTTCTCATTGTGGTCCCATGATGGTTACCCCTCAACAACAATAATTATTAAATATCATATGCTTTGTACAATCATTACAGAGGTCAAACTTTGTCTGGTATACAGTTCTTCGGTCTCTATCAATTACTGGATGGGAACACCTCTGTTAGAAATTCCTTCTCTAATTCAGCTCAACACTACTAGAGACAATAGTTTTTTATCTTACAAATTGAAAACAAATATAGAATGAAATAGTTTCAGATTTCATCACTCGATGGAAAGGATTAACATATTCCTAAAATATATCACTCCCTCAATAAGAGTTGTTCCCAATTTTTGTAGAAAATTTGCTTGATGAGTTACGCACACCAATAATCCCTGCGAAATACATAAAAGGGTTTCAAGACCTTGATTTAATCACCCAACAAGTAGAGGATTCCATTGTGGAAACCAAAGATAAATCTCATGTAATTCCATCAACTCTAAGAAGGATAAGATGGAAATAAAAATATGTTATATTCACACTCAAAAAAGAACTTATACCGGCTTATACCTCAAATACCTCATCATACCAAATGGATCCACCTCCCAGGTGTCAGTAGAAATGGCAGTATCATTAAGATGATCAAAGAGATCAAATGTAGAGATAGTTTGAGGAATTAAATAGAAAATTTTATCCTTTTAGGAATGAACAGGTTCTCGGTTACTTCATTTTATCTTTGGAAAACAATTTGGTTTAGTTTTAAAGACTAGAGGAACTTAATAAAAAAAGAGATGAAGATCCCCCAAATTATTTCCCCTTTCATAAAATGTTAGGTAATCCCATTAAGGAGTGTTTAATTTTCAAATATCTCTTCAAAAAATTGGTAAACTCTGGAAAAGTGAAAAAAAAGTTCATCAGCCTAAGTAGCATGAGTTAGTACTACTGATTCAGAGAAAGAAGGCAAATGGTCAGAACTCAAAAGCAAAAATGCACAAAAGTATGATGATTGGATTATCAGGAAAATGGTCAACCGAACTCATGTCATTCTAAAAACATATTTGAAACAAATGACTATGTCTTTTTCCACTTCCACTGTAGAAAATCTATCTTCATCAAAAGATCAGTCCTCCAAAGTTCAATCCTCAAAGAATAGATGTGATCAGAAAGATAAAGAGCAGTCAGAAGAGGACGAGCTCATGTTAAGGCCAAAGTTTTCCTTGAATTTGGAAGATTTCATTCCATATATCTCAAAATAATTGGCACTGTCCCGCCAAATGGAACAACTAGAACTGAAATTTCAAAAAAAAAATTCATCTGATGAAGATTTGATCTTTGGTTCCATTAACATTATCCATTTAACAGACCCCTCTCCAAATGATAATTCTAGTTATGATGAACCTAAATTCCCTACAATTGATTGGGGAACTAGGGTAAAATTCAAGGTCGAGGATGCAAGGGAAGATGTGAATATGTTAGAAACTACTATTTTAACTAGACCTATGCTCAAACCAATTATGCGGAAGAAACTCAGGGGAGATCCCTTCAGCAAGCACAACAAGAACAAGGAAATTCTCTAAGATGTGATAGGATTGGCTCTGACACGATTATCCTAGAGGAACGATTAGAGGATACACCATAATTATCTTGTCAAGTGGATAGACCTGATCAATCTAATCTACCAAAAGCAGAAGTACTTCCAGCTTCTTCCCTAACACATGGTACATTGACATCATGAGCATCAAATTCCAAGACACCTAAAAAACCACATCTCCATGATTGAAAATGTAGACCTTTGGAACAAAAATATGATGCATTGAAATATCTAGCTGAAGTATTGGCCAAGTTTTCAATTCTGGATGCTTTGAATCTATCAAAGGATATTTGAGAAGTACTTGTTGAGCCTCTGTCAAGTCCTCAAGAGTTTAAAACAGAAATTTTTGCTGCTGAGGTTTACCATATAGAGAATGATCCAATAGAATTTCATACGGTTATATCTTTCACAGACGAATATTAGGATAATGTTGTACATGGACATATCAAGCCCTTGTATCTATCCAGTAGGGTTAATTATACAAACATCTGACAATCCTTCATTTATAATAGATCAGGGGACAACCTAGTTCCCATATGTACACTTTGTTGATTGGGTCTCACTGAATCTAAATTATCTCCTTCCACTTTGATGTTGCAAGGATATGATAAGAATGAACAAGAACCTCTAGGTGAGGTAATGATCAGAACTTAGTTTGGAGATCTTGTATTTAATTCACATTTCATGGTTGTCCTTCAGGACACAGCCTTCAACATTCTACTTGGAAAATCTTGGCTAAATCAACATGAGGTCATTCCTTCTTCATATCACCAATGTCTCAAGTATTGATTCAATAGGTCAATTTGGGACATTTTATGGTGACAAGGCCCCATTCAAAATCTGTGAATCTTAGTATATTAAGGTAGAATCATATCACAAAAAGGGAACTAGGTCTGTAAAAAAACATCTAAAAATAATCAATGCTCTGAATGTCCTTGAAAAGATCTTAGCTAACCCATTCAAACATCTGAGTACATATTTTGTGTTTCCTATAAATCAAATTGAAAGGAAAGACCCATATCTAAGCACTCATCCAGTGACTTTCATAATGTTAGTTGCAGAAATTAGGCCTGACAGTATGGGAGAAGTTGTTGATAGTGAAATCTTAAATGAATATGTTTTCATTTCATCCACAAAACATTGGTAATTATTTGCTTCATCAATAAGGATAGAATAAGTTGTCACAGTAATGAAGTAATATAAGGATCTTGATTCCCAACCTTTCATCTTCTCTTCAATACTCTAGGAAGACCCTTCATCATCAATAAGATCAGAAATGATTTCCTCTTCCTCAAGATGTTAAAATACTAAATCCTCCCCTAGGTCTGAAATTTTTGCTTCATCACCTACTCTGCAAGAAGAAAAAGAATAAGTGAAATGTAACGAAGAAGAAGAATAATATCTCAAGGATGCTCCTCCAACATTTGAGGAAGGTGTATCCACCACCATGGATGATCTCAAATAAATAAATATGGGTAAAGAAGACAATCCACACCCCACTCTAATTAGTGCGGCCATGACTTCTGAAGAGAAAGATATATATACTTCATTTCTAAAGCAACATTGAGATATTTTTTCTTGGAACTATACAAAAATGTCAGGCCTTAATCCATATGTGTCCACTCATCATTTGGGTTTTCTAGAAGAGTGTCTAGTATTTAAATAAGCTACAAGAAGAACACACCCAACTCATTCCTCTAAAATTGAAGCTGAAGTTGATAATCTTATCAAATATAACTTTGTCAAGGAGGTTAAATATCCCAAGTGGCTAGCCAACTTTTTCCTAGTAAAAAATAATAATGGGAAAATCAGATTTTTCATCGATTTTAGAGATCTTAACTGGTATTTTCCTAAATATGACTTTCTAGTTCTAATCAAATAACTTTTGAATAATGCAACAGCTGACTATGAAGCTCTCTCATTCATGGATGGATACTCTTGGTATAATAAAATCCTAATGACTCAGAAGATGAGGATTCTATAGAATTCAGATACCCTCAAGGTTTGTTTTTCTATCGAGTGATGCCTTTGGTCTTAAATAATGTATGTGCAATGTATCAGCATTCTATGCACCATATCTTCAAACCCTTATTAGGAAAAAATTTCAATGATATGTGGATGATTTAGTGGTTAAATCTAGACAACTTTCCAATCACATGACTAATCTAGAGACTATATTCAGTAAAATTTAAAAATATAATATGAAGATGAATCCCTTGAAATGTGCTTTTGGGGTAACCTTAGGAAAACAATTTGGCTTAGTTTTATGCCATCATGGCATTGAAGTTGTTCCTGAGAAAAAAAAATCAATCCTTGAAATGTCACCTCCACTAAATTTGAAAAAATTAAGTGGAATTCAAGGACACTTGGCCAATATTTAGTGCTTTATCTCTAAATTTGAAGGAAAGTTTTTACCCTTCACTAGATTAATGAAAAAGGGAGTTATATATCAATGGACTAAAAACTTCCAAGAGGCAGTTGATACCCTCAATAAATATCTCTTTATTCTAACAGTATTAATTCCACCCATTGATGAAAAGCCACTTATTCTCTATGTGATAGTTTTAGAGTGATCACTGTGTGTCTTACTTGCATTAAAGAATGATGTTGGGAATGAGAATAGCCTTTACTATCTCAGTCGAACTATACTTAATATAGAGACTCGATATTCAAGTATCAAGAATTGTTTCCTGGAATTAATCTTTGTAGTTCAGAAGTTGAGAAAAAACCTACAACATCACGAGGTTCACTTGGTATATTGCAAAAACCCACTCAAATTTATCCTTGGTCTTATAATACTTACAGGACATTTTTCAAGGTTGGTAGTTATTTTAGTATAGTTCGATATACATTTTGTGCCTTAGAAAGCAATAAAAGGTCGACCCTTGGAAGATTTCCTTACTGAATATCCATCTACGGAAGATACATCTTTGAATACTAAACTTCCTGATGAAGAAATATTCTATATTCATGATAATACCCAAACATGGGAAATATACGTTGATGGTGCTTCCATAATTCCAATGAGGAAGATAATGGAAAACCTTAAACTCAACAATGTTGGGTTAGGAATTGTAATTATTTTCCCAGTAAAGGAAGTGTTTTTGTATTTCTTCCTGTTGTTAGAAGGGCGGTACCAGGAATGAGGTAGAATATCAAGCTCTCATTGCAGGCCTAGAATTGGAACTCCAGGTACAAGTGAACCATTTGAAAGTGAAATGTGATTCAGAGTTAGTTATCAAATATAACAATGGAGATTATGTTATCAGAAAAGAAGAGTTAATCCCTTTGTGTGATTATCTAAGAGAGTTAATGGATGAATTTCCCTCAGAGCCAACATTTTCTTATGTCATTCAATCAAAAAAATCCCAAGATGATGCACTGGTTAATGCAACCACAGCCCTAGTGGATCCAAATCGGGATGGGATAAGCATATCTATTTCCCGTTGTCATGTGGTTTCAACTTTCATTCAGACTAAAATGGAGGAAATTAATAAAATTATCCTTATTTCTGAGCCATATGTTCATACTTCTAAATGAATGACACCCATTATGGAATGACTTAAAAATGGATTACATCCACCAAATAGAGATAAAAAAGAACATATCTGATGAAAAGTTTCCAATTTCACTCTTTATGATATTTCAAATAACCAGAAGATCCTCTATAAAAAAGGCTTAGATAGAGTCCTCTTTAGATGTATTGATGAGAAGAAACTGCAACTGTTATGAAAGAAGTACATGCATAATCTTGGGGTGCTCACTAGTCTAGGCATAGGCTTTCTGATCAAATCTGAATTATTGGATACTTGTGGACTTCAATGAAGCAAGATTGCGTAGATTTCACCAAGAAATGTCATCCATTCCAGGTGCATTCCAACTTCTTTCTTTAACCCCTGAAGTTGCTACATAAATCTAAATACTCCAAGATATTTTCCACATGGGGAATAGATATAGTAGGACCATATCCTCTAGCTAAGGATAACCATTTCAAGTATATTCTTACTGTTATAGTTTTCTTCTTCAAATGGGATAATGAAATACCTCTCAAAGAAGTTAGATCCAAAAGCATTGTTATCTTTTTCAAAGCTAATATCATTACCATATTTGTTGTCCCTCATACTATATTGACAGATAATGTCACCAATTTATATTCTGTCAAGGTGAAGAATTTATATCAAGATCACCATATCTAATACAACCATTCATCTCGGTATCATGTGATGGCCAATGGATAGATAGAGTCTTTCAATAAGACCCTATCAAATATATTCTAGAAAATGGTGGATGAAGATAATAAATCTTGTCCTAATAAATTTTTCATGCTTTATGGGATTATCGGACTACTACCCATAATACCACTCAAAAAACCCCATATTTTTTGGAGTATAGATTAGAAGTAGTTTTTCCAATTGAAATTCAATTGTGTTTACTCCGAGTTGTAATATACGATCAATTGTCTATGGATGAATAGTATTAGAAGATATTTGATGAACTCGAACGATTAGATGAAAATATATTTCATACTTTGCACCATTTGGAAGTCTATCAGAACAAAATAGCATGAGATTTTAACAATAAAGTTCACCTTATCTCATTTATTCAAGGAGAATTGGCATTAGTCTTCAAGACTCCAATGATACCAGAAAATAAGCCTCCAAAACTTGATCCAAAATCGGAAGTACCTTACTCTATAAATAAATTCTAATCTAATGGAGATTACTCCCTAATCTCAATGGATGGAAAATTTATTACAACTCCAACCAATGCAAGATTCTTGAATAAGTACTTTTTGTAACTTCACAACATAATGTCCTCACTGCATGACTGTAAATTGCACAACATAATGTCCTCATTGCATGACTCTAAACGGCATAGCATAATGTCTTCACTGCATGACTCTAAACTCCATAGCATAATTTACTCACTGCATGACTCTAAAGTCACAGCATAATGTCTTCACTGCATGACTCTAAACTGCATAGCAGAATTTCCTCACTGCATGACTCTAAACTACACAGAAAAATGTCCTCACTGCATGACTCTAAACTGAACTGCATAAAGTCTTAGTTTCAAGAAATTAAACTACATAACAACCATAATCGTCCATGTTTTATGACATTAAAATGTGTAGAATCTTTGTCCTGGTCACACGATATTAAACCGCATGACGTCATTTTTCCTTTCTATGCAAAATTCAACTGTATGGTTAACTTCTTATTTATTTTATGTTAAGAGATTCCATACAAAAGCACCACTTACATCATTACAACTCTGTAGTGTCATAGGGGTTCCATTTCTCCCTATGTTTGAATCAGATCCTCATAAAGACCTCATTTCAAGAACTTTGTTCGGCTTGAATCTCATTGTAATGGGATACGTAAAGACACCTAGATATTCAATCTTGGGTCCAGCCACAACCACAAAAAAAATATCTCCCTTTTATCCTCCTATATATTAATAAGATCTATACATAGTAATCTTTCAGGATACATGATTTTATCTTCATACCATTTTTTTTCTTAAGTTTAATCATTCTTTTGGAATGTGTTAAAATCCTTCGTCTCTCACATCAAACTCAATTAGTGTGGCAAATGATTATTTCAAGAACTACGTGTGGCTTGATTCTCATCTATGTGAGATACGTAGTGACGCCTGGGTTTAATTCCCAAGTTCAACCACAATATTCCTTTTCCATGTTAGAATCACTTAATGTCCTCACTGCATGACTCTAAACTACACAGCATAATGTCATTGTTGCACGAAATTAAACTACAAAGTACCCAAAGAACTACAAATAGCTTTTTCCTCATCCCATTGAGATACATAGTGAAAACTAGGCCTTAGTTCCTAGTCCCAACCATGAGATAAATTTTTATCTCTCTTTAACATATAATTAACAATATATGTAGAAGTCTTCATTTTGAGTCCTCTCCTAAGAGAGCCTACCAATAAAACAAAAAATAAACCCATTTTACATATGAGTCATATCTATGTAAGGGACTCCAAACTCATGGACAATATTGATTAAAATATTTCTCTTGTGCATTGATCATTACCCCCTTTATTATCTAACACTCTTAATATTGAATACTTTCAGATCTTCATAACCTTTCTTATGGTTTGGTGGAAGAATTTCTAATATCTGAGAAATATGTTTCCCTACTATGAAGTATGTGACCCTAGGTGTCCAAGAAAAGTTTCCTAAATAATGTACCAATCAGACAAAAGATTTCATTGTCTAGTTATGCAGCATATTCCCTAGTTGGTCCTGCATAATACAACCCCCATAATAGTTTTTTCAAATAATGGTAACTTCATTATTGGTAAAATCATATTCTATCCCCTTCAAACATTGATGAAAATATACAAGAATCTGTATTTTAAATAGGTCGTGCATGTATATTTATCCCATTACATTTCTCTTGACCTAAAAGTCTCCAAGACCATAGTTTACACATTTCCATTTCCATGTGTTCAAAGAGTATTGAAATAACCTTGGATAATTTGACTATATATCATTTATTATTTCCATAATATTCAGGCCCTAGACATATGACCTAAAACTACATACACCATACTTCCTACATTTGGGTTAGAACCACGTAGAAATCAAATCCCTTCAATTCTATGGAAATCATGATTAGAAATACTCTTTCTACATTCAGGTACCTTTATCCATAAACTGAACTATGTGTTGTGGAAAATATGAATCTCCATAAACTTTCTTCAGCTTTTAGAAATAAAATGTCAAATTTTTTAGATCTCTTTTGTCTGAAAATGCAGTATGTTCCCCCGGTGGCCTTTCATAAATTTTTCCAATATAATAGGCTTGTTAGTAAAAAGATTCAACTATTTTGTTATGTATCAAATTCCCAAGTAGGACCTGCATAATACAACCCCCATTACGATTTTGTCAAATAATGGTAACTTTTTTCCTAGAAAATAATTCCTCTAATGCCTTTATCCCTTTTCCCACAACATTATTCAGATCCAGAAATTCCAAAATCACAGTTTACAATTCTTCCTTTCCATACTTTAACATGGTAGTATGTTTCCATAAAAATTATCAAGAAATTGGAGACTCATTAAACTTTGGCCAAATATAAAGACCTTAAATTAAAGCCACCCAATTTCCTTTTTACGTGACTTAAAACTACATAGTATAATGTCCTCACTGCATGACTTAAAACTGCACAGCACGATATCAGAAAGCCCCCTTTTCTGAAAAATTTTATCCATTCCTCATGGACCAAATTTGTGTAGAACGGGTTTTCCCATTCATGAAATATGCCAAGATAGATGGCCCTTTATTCTTAAAATATCTTTCCTTGAAAACACCACCCACTGTGGTCTTGAGTCACCAAAAACTTATTTTCCCTTTTCTATCAATAATAAAATGTTAAAGGCATAAGATTTCGTTTTCTTAACTATGCAGTACGTTCCCCCATGGGCCTTGCATAAAATTTTCCTATATAACAGGTCTTTCAGTCAAAATATGCACCTATTTGGCTGTGCAGAATATGCCCTAGTCGACCCTGCATAATACAACCCCCATAATATGTTTTTCAAATAATGGTGATTTCGTAGTCAGAATGACAAAAAAATCATAACTCAAGATTCCCCTTGGAAGTGTCTAAAAAAAATTGGAGCAATTCCTGGCCACAAATCCTTGTTTGGAATCTAATTTAAAAATTTACACTGAAAGATATTCTACCTTAAACACTAGCCTTATTAGTTCAATATGAATGACTCTAAGCTACCAAAAACAAGAGGTATCGTACTCACCATATTGAAAACCAACAAAGGACACTTTGGATAAAAGTTTAGTCTTAACTCACTAAAATTACATTTTTATGGTTTAGGAAATATTGAAAAATAAAAAGTAAAAAGATAAAAAATTTGTGGGGTTGGTCTATATAACCCTAGTAAAAGTCAAACTATGCTCACTAGGCCCATTGGCTTAAATAATAAAATTTCAAGAACCCCCATTCCAGTTATTGTAATTATGATTATCTAGCATAAATGTTTTTTGTTAAAAAATCATCATCTTCATTACCTTTGATATTGCAATTACATAAAGCAAGAATTGAGACACATATGATTGGAGATAAAATTTCTTACATTCATATCATAAAATCAAAGGGACAACCACAAAATGTAGACTCTCTGTCATGTGTTAAAAAAAATATGGCATGACTCTTCATTTATTGAATGGCCTCATGATCCCTATCATCAACTTGTTGAAGTTGAGATAGTTGAGAGAATTCAGCCTCCTTGGCTTGACGAAGTGCTTCTTTGGTAGTTGAAATGGCGGTTATCCCATCCAACTGGGTTTCTCCCAATGTTTTTTTCATTTGATAGAGTTTGTTATGAATAGAATCCATTTTATGTTGAATATATATCATCTCCTTTGTCAGTTATTTAATTTTTTGTCCAATTTCAATCGACCTATTTCTATAATTGGACTCTACCTCAGCGACTGTAGCTTGGAATCTCGCAGTATTAATAAGTAATTTAACTTTTCCAAGATCTTTTCACAGCTTATGTTCTTACTCCTGTTAGAAAAGTTTCTCATTAATTGCATTGTACATTGGATGATAATTAAATTTACTAAATCCCAATACACAAAATAGTTCTGGGAGTTTTCCAAAGTGGGAAAATAGCTCATCCAAAGGTTTCTTGGAAATTATCTTCCAAATTTGTTTCCATATATTTTTACATTCCATGCCAAGAGATAATGTCCTATCTAAATATGAAGCTGAGTCATTACCATGGTGTATAATGTACTCTGGAAACAAATCAATTAGAAAAGTGCCTTTCTCTACTTCTCTCAGAATAGTGGATGCCTCACCTTCTGCTAATGTCTGATCTAATACAAAATTTTCACCTTCTAGTCTAGTTATGGGAGCTGACAAACCTAAATGGTGAATTGATATCATTATTAGTTTTAGAAGAATGGAATAAATAGATCATGATCTAGAAAGTTGATAAAATTTACCCAATAATAAGTCAGTTTCTTGATTAGATTCATCCCCAGTCCTCTTAGCTTCAATAACTTGAGCAGATGTTTCTTGACGAGAGACATTATCCTGATTTTTTCTAGTTTCCATAATTTAAGGATCTATAATGTCTCTCAACATGGAGTCCTCAATAAGTATTTCTCCTACTTCAGTAGGAGAAGAATAAAGTAGAATTCCCTATTCTTGAAGGGCCTTCGAAACATTATCTATAAAAGAAACTACATAAGTTGAACTTTGATGTGAAGTACCAAGTAAAATTAAGAACAATTATGTATGGAAAATAAAGGAATGATAAATAACATCCTTTAAATTCCTCATGGAATTCCCCAAACCCCTTGATGAAACTTGTAATATCAATTTTTGGATTAAGGGAGTCTATCATTTCAGTGTATGCGAATTGGAATGTTATAGCATCCTCGCTATTTAAGGTATCTACCAAATTTTGGTTGATGCCAAAATTGGATCAACTAACATTCTATTCCGTCATTTCATCAACTAGTGTAATTTTATCATATCTTTCCAAGTTAGGATCAACACTAGTATCTACTTCAGATTTCCTAGAATCTTCATTCCTTCCTTCTGGAGTGATAGGAATCTCAGTATTGGTTATTACAGGATCTATTGGAAAGGGAAGTTAATCTAGGATATTTTTAAGAGAATAATATTATAAAATAATTTAATATTCAAGAGATATGTATTTAATATTACCATGAATTTTATCTCTCTCAATATAATCTGAAGAAGATACAACTTCACCTTTTGATGTCTTACCCATTAAGGTAAAAAATTCATCAACATGAACATGTGTTTCTCCTGGGGATTAATTCGTCATTCTTAAAGGATCAGCTCTTAATCCTTTAATATAAGAGAGAGATATGTAGATCCTATGAGAAGGTGAAAGTGATTACCAAATTGTATCAAACATGTCATAATTCCATAGGATATTATAAATACTTCTTTGAGTAGAAATCTGAGGTAGTGGCTGAGGATTGTTTGTCGCCATTACCCCAGTCATGATTCTCGCTCCTAGAGAAAGTTATAGAGACTTGGGAGGATCATTTAATATGTCTATGGGAGAACTTGTAGGTCCATACCTTGATGACCCGAGAACCTGTCCTGAGACTCCTTCCCTAAATTCAAGCTACAAAATGAAATCTCATCAAGGTTAATGATGGTGAATGAAAAATAATAATTCAAAACAAATAAAAAGAAAATATATTCTCAGTATTAACGTAAATTTCCCATTCCTCTTTAGGATAAATAATTAACCCTTCATGTATCCCTAGCTCCATTATATCATATACTCATTTAGAGGCTGGGACTTGTTCATTGGTTTCATATATAAAAGTCTACATATTCACAATATACTTATGTACTTAATGCAGATTATTATTCGGATAAAAATAAGAAGGTTCTTTATTGTCACCCACATATGATATTCAAAATCCATGTCGGAGGAATGCCCGTGAATCCCTAAGATCATGAGTCAAACTCTACCAAAATTGAATAGCCAAAGGTTACACATAATTTAGTTCTGATATAGTTGGTTGGGGAGAAAAATAGACTCCCTCTGACATGTGAGCCTCTTCAGTCCTCCCTTCTTCCTTAGAAAGGTAAGCATATGGGATGGGAATCTCTTTCTGATGGTGGATTCTATATCGCCTCGGTGTTGGAGTTATTGTTTCCCTAGCCTTATTCTTCTTGGTATACCTTATAAGAAGATGTTTTAAAGGTTCTCAAACTTCTGATTCCTCAGCATCATCTTTGGATTTAGACCTCTTACCAAGATTGCTACATACAACAGTTGTTGTGGCCGCTACTCGATATATTCCTTTTGTTAGATCCCCCTAGGGGTATGAAGAAGCCTAAGCTTTGGCATATCTAGCTTCCAATCCAATTGATGCATCGGATGGAGGAATGTAATTGATAATTTGGATATCTCTAAATCCATCAAAATCCATAATTGTATTACTACCATTGGGTGTTCCTCATGTCTAACATACGTGTGATGAAAAGTGTTCGACTATTGAAGACATTTGAACTGGAGAGAAAACCTATAAGGTACGTAAGACACACAGATAATTTCACCATCAATCCTGGTTGATAATATGCTATAACTGAATTTCATCATATAAGACCTTAGCTCACAATTTTCTTCCTTACAGTCGTCAATAAATGTTCCAGTTAGTGGACTACCAAAAGGGAAAAATATGAATTCTCTTAATGAATTCAATTCCCTCAGTACTACATCAGGTCTCAAATTAAAAGGTTTCATACCAGATAATTTTTGTAAAAATGGGGTAAATCGACCATTGGGGACTTTAGCTGAATTCAACACTAAATTTGAAGAAAAGTGTGTCGCAATCTAGCCTCACAACACTTGGAATGGACCTGATAGTCTAAATAGATCCTTCACATTGTAAAAATGTAGTAGGGAATAAAACATTATTTCCAATACAAGAGTTTCTAACACAGTAAATTCCCCCTCTACCAATTTTTCTACAATAAAAAAAATCATTGGCCTTACACTGCAACCGGACTCATGGACTATAAGCAAATAAATACTTAGCCACATGGCAAGAAATCCGTCTAATCATACCTTTACATCAATATTATATTTGAATTTATAGCCCCAGTGATTATAGTCACATCTCTCCAATGTGGGACAATATGTATCTTTGATTCCTCGATTATCTACAGATATATAAATAGTAGGGCGTTTGCATGTGGGACCTTTCTGTATTGTTGGTTCTAAAAAGGCTATCATACACAACCTTGTATGAATATCTTTCTTATCTTTTGGAAGACCCTTTTCTATTTAGAATAATTCATGAGATAATGGTGGTGTTCTAGTAACATAACATCATGTTATTACTGGTGAAATGAACTCATCATACATCTCCTGGAGAATACAAACCCTAGATATCTTGTAGATATCCCACAGACTGATACCAAAAACATCGTGCGTCAAGTGAAAAGTATTTTTTTGCGTACTCCATCAGCTCAGAAATTCAGGGATGAGATCATATTTTTAAACTTAAGTTTGTCCCATATAGATAGATTCATAAATGTGAACATATAATAGCTCTTTATATAATTTTTCAAAAGTCCATCGTACCCAAAATGCCTACATCCATTCAGGTTTAACTCTGCCTCTGGAATGAAGATCCCAGTCTTCCTTCCAACCATTAGACTGATCTGTTTGTGAACCACGAAAGGTTGAATCATAAAAATGTGTCATTGTCTTGATGACATGATCTTTCATATCAGGAGTACAACCACTATGGTGTAGGATTCATCCAATAGAACTGTTCCCTCATGAACAGGCATACACTTCGCGGTAATATTCATGCAAGGACTGTTGAAGAATTGGAGAAACCAATTATTTGGAAAGTTTATTTTAATAGCAGGAATGTGGGAATATTTCAAAATTCCATGTATATATAGAGGTAGATAGTGACTTTGTAGATACTCCCATTGGTATGGAATTAGGCCTTTCAGTTGTCCAAGAAGATTACTCTCAATAATGTCATAATAGTCTGGTCCAACAATCCTCATCATCTCGTTTTGATGAGCATTAGCTTCCTCAGTGGTGGTCATCAAGTGAGCCATTTCCTGCAAAATAATTACCAAGTTTTTCCTATTCGGTTGGAATTCTGACTTGAGAAAATTTAAATTTCAACTTAAAAGGAATTTAAAAAATTTCCCAAAGTAAATGCTTCATGTAGTTCCTTCGACAACGTCATCTGCATAGGTCCTTCGACAAGGATCATAGTGCAAATACTTCGATGAAATCATTCCATCTAGTTCCATCGCTCAAATGGTTTCACCTTAAGAAAATATCAAGGTACCTACATGATTGCACAATGCAGCAAGGCTGGATGAATGAGCTACGCAATGAGAGAGAAAAAATCTAAAATCCCAAGTGAATAAAATCACAAAGGAATGGATCTATTTATAGACACTTTCGACATTCACAAAAAACCTGCATGATACAGCTATGTGGAAAACCTACACAATATAGCTATTTGGCATACCTTCACAATTCAAAATTTACTCTATAGTCCTTTCTCCACAATCTTACCTCATGAATCAACCATCTTTCTAATCAGATCAAATCTAGAGGAGGGGGCGCTTTTGTTGACACTTCTTAATGAGAAGAAAAGATTAGGAAGTATTCCTCTAGATATTTCAAAATATCAAGACTAATATAAAAGGAGAAAAAAGTCATAAAAATTGTTAGAAACCTACATGGAGGAGCTACACGATAGACCTACACTGAGGAACTTTGCGACAGAGCTACGCGACCTGATGTTTTCTTTACACCTATGTGAAGGAGCTACATGGAAGAGATGTGTGGTCGGCCTACACCGATGAAAAAATTTTGACCATACCCCTCCTTTCTTATAAATATGACCCTTGGGATCCTCATTTGATAACTAAAAAGGTTGGAAGAACTATTGAAGCTCCCATTGTATATCCCTTCCACCCAAATCCCTCAAATTTTCTCAGGTAGCTCTCTAAAAATAAGAGAGAAAGTAGAATTAGATGGGATAAGAACATCTTGAGGTCCTTTCAAATTTTGAAGCTTTTGAAGGCTTGGTTATCCTATATTAAGCACTTTTTTTAGTCATCGATAAGGCATGCGCAGTGCACCTACATGGGGAACCTTTGTGGAATACCTACGCAAGGTACCTATGCGGTATACCTACACGGTATAGCTACACTACATAGCTAATCTACATAGCTGTTCACGGGGCCTACACATCATCTTGTAAACCTTCTTTAAATCCACTCATGGTAGGGTACTACATTCCTTAGTTCCCTTATCTGAATGGGACTAAGTTAAGGACTCTACCAAATCCTCCTGACTTTCCAAACCCTTGAGAAGGGCACATCAGTGTATCCCCAATTTGGGTTTGTATATCCACAGTCAGAGGTGTTTAAAAAAATTCAATGGGTTTAGGATTCATGGAGTGTCTTTGGGTTTGTATATCTACAGTCACATGGACCTTTCTCCTAGGAATAGTTTTTTGGGAATTCTTGATTTTGAGGATTAGGGTCTGGGTCATGACATCCCCTTCTTGTCTCTAAGACTTGGTGCCTCTGTTTCCCAATAAGGAGAGTGAGGGTCACACTTGCTTTTCTATTCAGACAAAGGAGAAGTCTCCCTCCTCTCCTATGATCCAATAAGGGAACTCCAACTGAGGTAAGTCCCTAATCTTTTGAGAGTCGGTCCACATGACCTCCAATGTCATCTCATATTTAATGGTTCATTTCTATGTGCCCTCTCCCACCATCACCTTAGCCTCTTTCATCGTAGGATCGTCCTCTTCCCCCAACGGAGGAGGAAAATTGTGTGTGCCTTTGTTGAATATTTAATATCCTCTTGTTTCTCACACTGAGCATGAATCATATGGGATTAGAGATTTGTGATGATCACAACATTTTCACAAACACCTCATCATAATGAACTATTAGAACTCAGATTCCCACCATAATTGGGATATGTAGGAATCCTTCTTAAGGCATGATATCCATCTCATTTAATCTATAAAAATGCATCCTTTTCAGCAAGTATTACCAAATCATTTCTCTCAAAGGACTGCACTCTCTTATGAGACTCATTGAGATATGTGTGATTTGATTCCCATCCAAATGGGATACGTAGGAATACCCTCTAAAGTTCAAACCCAAAACTTCAAGTTAAGCCTATTCTTCCTAGACCATATTCCCAATAGGGTCTAATCCAACTTGTAATCTCATATTCTTTCCGACTTCCTTGGGATACTTAAGAAAAATTCCCATACCAAGATTTGACTAAGAACCTTCCACTTAGATTTCCTTACCACATGACATTAAACTATATGTCTAGGTCCTTATCACATGACCTTGAAAAGTAAAATGTGTCCCATTAAGTGGTACTAAACTATGAGGGTTCTTATTCCTTTCACTATGATACATAGGTATCCCATTTATGGGTATGATCACAACATCAAAACAAACATACATCTCCCTAGATGACAATAAATTCCAGAGTTCCCCACTGAGTGGCTTAAAAACCAGCATTATCATGACAATTGTTAAAAGAATATCTAAATAATATATGATATGATACCATTAATGGAGAACCTTGAATACATATGGATGTCTCCATTAATTAAGAACATTGGTTACATACGGATGATTCTAAATCTCATATGTGCTAATATATGATTATAAATTTCAAGGGAAACCTATGTTGAACTCGATAAATTAATAAGCATTCATGAAAATATCTTAAACCTATAAGAGAGTCCTGGGGTAGGCAATATTTCCCCCCAAAAGGGTGTGATGAGTCCGACCTGCCATCCTATCAACCAATGTATGTTCTTAAGTATCAAAGCTCCAAGCCTAATGAACACCTACCATTGGAAAGTATATCCCATTAGATAATTAACCATTGGACATTTTTTGTTCCATGAATAAATCCAATGGAAACTGCTCGGAAGTAGTGATTCCAAACCAGAACACACGTTCTGAGGGAGAAATAAAATAGATATGAATAACTACATCCTTTGTGTGGTTTAGAGACAATTCAATACCATAAAATCCACTAGAAATTTCTCCTTGGATTACAATGAGTAGGATATACCCTTACACTCATCAGGCACTTTGAAGACAATCAAAAAGTGCATGTGCACCCTCGTAGCACAGATAGGGTAATACAATTGTTTTGTAACATCACATGTTACCTGTGCGTCTTTTCTAATCAACAAGTGTATTCAACTAAAATTAAATTCATCAATTCATTAACCAGAAGAAAGGTAAGAACCACGTAGACTTTGTAATGAAACATTGAGTCTGATCTTTTCTAAGTTTTATTCCTCAGTCCAATTCACTAGGTCTGATTCTCCCTGATACAATTTTATCAGTCTGATTCTCTGATAGAATACAATGGAAATGAATCTACACCACTTAAATCACTAAGTACGATAAAACCCACTATGATACTTCCTTAGTCCAGAAATCTTCAATACGGTAAAACCCAGTACGAAAATACCTTCCTGATTAATTTAGACCGATACCAATATCATCCAAATACAATTCCCGTCAAAAATTATTCAATACAAAACAAAACAGTATCACTTTCTCTCACTAAATACTTAGATCTCCTCTCTTTACTGAGATGAACAGTACACCTTCGTCATCAAGTAAAATGTAAATTTTTCTTTTTATAGGTGACCCACAATAGTTTTGGGCAGTAATCCCAAAAACTTTCCCGCTCACTCAAATTCACCCAAATTTTAATTTCTATTAAAATATTGAACTAATTATGACTCCGTTAATGCTTCTCGATTCTTCTCAAATATTCTACAATATTCACCTCTTCTTCTCCAGAATCCCATTTCTATTGTCATCCCAGTTTCAATTTATGAGTAATACATGGGTCCCATCATTTAAGTCTAATTATCTCAATCAAATTGTTGAATACAACTCACAGAAACGATTTTAATCAACATATTGTATTTGAAAGTTAATCTCCCCCTCAAAAAAATTATTTAGAAATATCTTTTCATTGAACAACTCCTCCAAACAAAGTAATTCAACCCTTTTGAGATGGTTGACTATAATGTTAATCACATTCTTCACTTCTTCTCCTGACCCACTTAAAATACAAAGAATCCTCTTCTCCTCTTCTCTTGACCCACTTAAAATATAAATCATATTCTTCTGCTCCTCTCATAACCCATATGAAAAATACAATTGAGAGTAAATCAGTGTTCACCTGCCTCTTCCTTCAGTAATTCAAACAATCATTCTAATGAGCATGACTACGATATGCCGAAAATGATCTTTCTAAGCATGAAAATTTTTTACATCATCTGAGGGAATACAAGATGCTATATTAAATCTGAACTACGTTTTTCGATCAATTCCACCTTTTTCAATCAATAACACATTTTCAATCAATCCCACCTTTTCGATCAATACCACCTTTTTAATAAATACCACCTTTTTTTATCAATACCACATTTTCACTTAATCTGGGTATAATTATCCTGATGTTGATCTGTAAGTGTTGTGGTAGATGGAAAAAAAATGATACAGTAAATCAAAACCACTTCTTTAATTGGCATCACTTTACATTAGCATCACTTTTCATCAGCAACATTTTTTCAGATATGATTATTTTGAAAAACAATCATTATAATTTATTTTTCTCTACCACTTGGATATATTCTTTTTCGAATTTACAACATCTCTTTCACTCCCCCTTTCTTCCATCAAGATTGTATCACACATTATTACTTAAAGTCGTGATCTATAAGAAATCTGAATTATCAAATCATCATCACATTTAAAAACATCGTGATCACACTGACCCTGATTCTATAGTAAAGAAAAACACTTCTTTCAAAATAGCTACTTCTCGTTATGATGGACAATCATAGTGAGTCTGATTCAAAACATGAGTCTAATTTTTATCAATACTGTGAGTGAGTCTGATTTTCATCAATATCGTGATGACTCTAATTTTTATCAATACCACAATGAGTCCAATTAAATACCATGAGTGTGATTTTTATCAATACCATAATTGCTTCCTGAGACAAAGTGAAGTTATTTCCCTCCTATAAAACATACCTTGACAACAAAAGACAACACAAAACAACTTAATCATCAACTTGTCCCTAAAACCATGTGATAGGTTTTAATATACATAAATATTTAAATGTTTAATTAGTATATGTGCAATGGTCAAGATCTTCATTTCATGTATGATTTGTGTTATAGTTATTATTTTATGTGCATTAAATCAAGACATGTTATCTAAAAATAATGCAATTCATGTAATCATCAATGAATTACACATCATGAAAGTACATGATTAGTCATGCATGCTATATTTCACAAAGAATAAATTGTATATAATTATAATATATGTTGGGTAGATTTTGATGGGTATTCACTGGGTAACCTCAAAGGTAAGAGTTATATAACCAATTAATTTTAAATGAATTTATTTAATTTTTTTAAAATTATAAAGGATGATAATCTCAAGGAAATTTAGATAAAAATTATGATAAAAGGATTGATTAATTAAAGATAATAATAAATTGATTTTAACATGATTAATATTAAATAATTATTATTAATAATTGAATGCTAGTTTTACTAAATGTGTAATTCATTGCATGCTAGTGGATGATCATGAGCTAGACCAGACCTTTGTATGTGATTGGTTTCATTTTAATTTATTATTAAATTAAATGTTGGCATGTGTGCCTTATCTCATCATTAATATGTAGGGAGTGTGTTCTCATGGTTTCTTTTATGTAAATCTCCTTTTACCCCTAACCTATGTGTGAGTAATATCATATTTAATGGATATATCTCCCAATCTAGTGGAGGTAGTTCATTTTAGGAGTTGAGGCAAAACCAATTCAAGAAATATACAAAGTTGGATAGGTGGAAAGCTGTAAACACGAACCTAATTATTTCAAGGTGTTTTTCCTCTAGGTCATTGGTTAGTTTATCAACTGCTAAAGAAACTAACCAATAGAACAAGCTCATGATCATACCCTTTATCTTAATTCTATCAGTTGCATGGTTATTTCATTATGGATTTTTTTTCATGATCACATAATTAATTAATTAATAAGCATGAAAGATATAACTAAAATAAACTAACTTATGTGTAAATATTATCTAAAGACATGGTTAATCACTTAATTAATCCCACTTAATATTAACAGTCATGTGGTAAGGATATTAATTGGAAATTTATTCATAAAGGATAAAATCCCTCAATAAAATATTAATTCAGTATAGCCTTCCATTACTTCGGTTAGAATTGAACCATAGTTCAAAGTGCATGACCAGCCAAATTTTGTGTGCTTTCAATTATCGAGGAATTATAAGATGGGGTTTTGGATTTAATTGGTGTGGTTCATATCAAGGGTTGACTAACAAAGAAGGACTTGGTGTAACTGAGAGGCAAAGGTTGAGGAAATCCAATTAAAGGATTTCAGGATTGGGGAGTCCGTTTAACGGATCAAGTAACTATGATTTAATCCATTTATCATTTGTAATTCCTACCTAAGACCTCTCAAGTTGCTTAAACCACAAAATTTTTTGCAATTATAAGGGAAATATGGATTATTTTCACTTGAAATTCCAAGAAACATGAAATTTCAAAGACAATGGTGAGGGCTATTAGGTTTTAATAAAATAGTGGGAGACTAAAAAATATAATATTTATTTATTTGTCTAAATTTATTAGATAAAGTAACAAATAAATTCTTATCTTATTTGTGGAAAAGGTATTAAAAATGTAATCAAACATATTGCTACAATCCATACTCGAAAAGGAAAACCTCCTCACCAGCATGAATTTCCAGGAATTTCAAAGGCATTTACATGTAACCCTTTTTCATGAAAGGAAATTATATGTGTTGGAATAACCTTTACCAGTTGCACATGGAAATGGGCAAGTGATGAAGAGTTATCTCTCTATGAGTAACATCTAAATGATGTTATAGATGTTCAGTGATTTGTGCTATCATCCATGTCCAATGAGGTATTGAAGAAACATGAGGATATGGATGCATATAGAATGATGTCTCACCTTCCGGATCTCTATCAATAGAAGGAGATACAAGAGAGGTATGTGATCTCCAATGCTATGATCACCAAAAATCTTGGATATTCTGCACCATATGGGCTTCATGTAGTCAATATTATTAGATACATTGAATGCCTAGACATATTAGGGATTAAATTCCTAGATATGTTGTATATCGATCTCATACTATCATCACTACCCAATACCTTCTCTTTTTTTATTATGAATTATAATATGAGAAATAATGAGAATAGTCCATCGGAACTTATGAACCAAATTCTCCAAGTGGATAAGGACATGAAGCATGACAAAACCTCATACCTTATGGTGAATAAGAAGATTAAGGAAAACGAAAAGGATCCCAAGACTTATAAATAGACTAAAGATCTCGAGCACCATCCTACCAAGAAGAAGAAGATCAATAGGAAGGGCAAGGAAAATGAGGAAGTATTTTTTTCATGTGCCAATTCAGGCCACTAGAAGAAGAAATGCACCTAAAAGAATGGGTAATCTAACGGTGTGTTCGTTATTGAGTGCAATTTTTTTCATATCTACATATTGGGTATTAGATATAACTTGTGGTGCTCACATCTGTATCCAAATGCAGGAACCAAGTAGATTCTAGATGATTTCCAAAGGAGAGGTGGATCTACGAGCTGTTAATGGTGTGAGGAAGGATGCTCTTACCATTAGAAACTACCACATTTCATTTCCAATGGGAATGATTTTGGTTTTAAAAGATTTTTATTATTCACCTACCTTTACCAAAAATATAATTTCTAAATCAAGTTTAGATACAAATGGGTTTATTTTCAAGTTCAGAGATAAAAGTTTTTTCTTTTATAAAGAAAATAAAACTTATGGTATGAAACATTTAAATAACAGTATGTATGTATTAAATTATAAAAACCAATTGTTGGAAATTGATAACAAATAAATTTCACATGAATCATATAACACCAAGTTTGGGCATCACTGTCTCAGTCATGTAAACGATAATTGTTTGACAAATCTCGATCAAGATGGTTATTTAGACTCTTCTAAACTAAAATCACTTGATAGATGTCATGCTTGTTAATAAGGTAAAATAATCAAACCTCTATTTAGTGGATACGGTGAAAGGGATATAGATATTCTAGGATTGGTACACATAAATGTGTGTGGACCACTTCCAGTAGGAGCGAGAGGTGGATATTCTTACTTCATAACTTTTACATATGACTTGAGTAAATACAGATATATCTACTTAATGAGGTATAAGTCTAAGTCCATTGAGAAATTCAAGGAATTCAAGAATTAAGTAGAGATTCAACTTGGTATGAAAATAAAGAATCTTAGATTGGATCAATGTGGATAATATCTTAACCAAGAGTTCATTGAATTTATATGGGTGGTTGGGATTCTATCTCAACTCATTCAACCTTATACACCACAGTGGAATGGTGTTAGTTAAAGGGGGAACTGTGCCTTATTGGACATGGTAAGGTCAATGATGAGTCATGAAGATTTTCTATTATACTTTTGGGGATTTTCATTACAAAATGTTGTGTACACATTAAATCTAGTACCAAATAAAGCGGCCAGTGGAATTCCCTTCAAGATATGGAGTAGAAAGAAACCCATTTTATTGCATACATTTGTATAGGGTTATGAGGAATTTGTTAGGGCTTTATCATGAAACAAACTAGAACCCCAGGGTACATGGTGTATCTTTATAGGATATCCTAAGTAAACCAGTGGATAATAACTATACAACCCCTCATATAAGAAAGTTATTGTCTCCAGACAAGACATCATTCTTGAGAGAGAGAATATCCTCAAAAAGGATAGTGGGATCAAGGTTGACTTCGATGAAGTTTATGATCAAGATACATAAGAGTTTGTATAAGAAAAATTTTCATAGGTCCACGTGGAAGAATTATTTTCAAAAAAAAAAGTACTACATAAGAGTTTAATAGATGTAAGGGAAATAGAGAGATATGGTTTTCTAGTCACTGAGGATGGTGACTCATTATTGTTGGATAGTGATGCACCTAACTCCCACAAGGAGGTAGTATAGAGCTCAGAAGATTCAATATGGTTAAAAGCTATGACTTCTGAGATAGATTCCATGTACCATAACAAATTTTGGCTTCTAGATGATGTTCCAGTTTATGTAAATCTTGTTGGGTGTAAATGGGTATTCAAAATAAAACTGGACATGGAAGTTAAAGTAAGTACCAATAAAGAAAGGATAGTTGCTAAAGGGTTTAAGCAACGTCAATTAATTGACTATGATGAAACCTTTTAGCCAGTTGACAAGATTAAATCTATCAGAATCATGCTTTCTATAGCAGCTTACCATGACTATAAGATTTTCCAAATGGATTTCAAAACTGCATTGCTTAACGAGAACCATCAGGAAGATGTCTATATAACACAACCAAAAGGGTTTAGGATACTAGGTGATGAAAAAGGGATTTTCAAGTTACAAAGATCCATTTATGGATTGATGCAAGCATCCAGTTCATGGAATATTCAATTCGATGAATCCATAAGGGAATTTTGTTGCTTTAAGAATAAATATGAGACATGTTTTTACAAAAGGTTTAATAAGAATGTGGTCATTATCCAAGTAGTGTATGTTGATGAAATATTAATAATTGGAAATGAAATACCAATCTTACAGTCAGTTAAGGACTGGTTCAACAACTACTTCTCCATGAAGGACTTAGGTGAATCATCCAACGTTTTAGGGATCGAGATCATTTTTGATAGATCCAAGAGGTTTATTAGACTAGGAAAAAGTATATATACTGACCAAATACTAATGATATTTAGTATAGAAAATTCCAAGAGGGGATTTCTTCTAGTGTCACATGGTTTACATCTTTTAAAGAAAATGTGTCCCAAGACACAACAAGAGAAATATAGAATGAGTAATATCCCATAATATTTAGCAATAGGATCAATTATGTATACTATGTTATGTAATAGACTTGATGGTTCATAGGCACTGAGCATGGTAGGTAGATATCAAGAATATCCAAGAGAGTGGCATTGGTCTATAGTTAAGACCATCCTTAAGTATCTAAAAATAACTAAGGATATGTTACTAGTGTATGGAGGAGATGAGGATCTTGTCATTAGAGTGTATTCTAATGCTGGTTTTTAGACATATCTGAATTATCTGAAGTCACAATTAGTATATGTTTTCTCTCTCAACAGTGGAGTTGTGAGCTAGAATATTTCAAAGTAGCTAGTTGTCGCTGATTCTACAGCAAAGTCTAAGTATATAGAGGATTCTAATGTTGCCAGGGAATTCATCTAGATTTGGAACATTTTTCCAGAGCTTGATCTAGTACCTAGCAGTAAATACCCTATCACATTGTATTGTGATAATACTACAACAGTGGATATTGTAAAAGAGCCAAGGTCACATCAACGGATGAAGCACATAATCTGGAAGCTTCACCTCTTGAGGGATGTTTATCAAAGGGGTGAAGTTGTAGGGAGTAGAGTACCCATGGAAGAGAATATGGTGGACCCCTTGACTAAAGGTCTATATCAACAGAATCATGAATATCATGTGATAGATATTAGAATAAAGGTTTCTAGCAGTTGGATCTAGTGAAAGTGGGATTTTGTTGGATTTGGTGCCCTAGAAAGAAATTCTTTTTCACTTTATGATAACTTATATTCAAGGTTTTGAATATTAATAAGTTATTTATCACATCATGATTGTTCTTCTTCATGGAATTTTATTTGATAATGTCCTAATAGTAATTGTTATTCTAAAAGGTTATAGAGGATCCTTATTATGATGAGAACCGAGAAGTGTTATGACACTATTTGTAAATATATGTTCTATAGATGGTTGACATCATTTGAGGGACACAAATAATACAGGATATTAGGGGTGGAGACCTATAGGACTTTGAGGCACCTTTTCATGGTGTATTCCCTTGGTAATGTCTAGGAGAATATTATGAGAATGAGACCCTCCAGTATAAAGTACACATTTATAAGTTTCATTGGATGTTCCTATCTACGAAAGTTTGTATCGGTCTTTAGACTTTAAGATTATTTTTAATGAGTATTATGACTGGCACACTTAAATGTATTGATGAAAACCATGATGACATATGTTCGTAGTGAGGTAAGATATATTGGGTGCAACACGAGTAATATTGTATTAGTGAATAATGTGTGAAAGGATTTTTCCCTTATATTATTTAACAGAATTTGATGTCTTAGGCCCTTTGATGGAAATGATATAGTCTAAATAAATCCATGGACATGGTTTTCTATAAGAAAGTTCAATTTCAGAGAAATCAAAGAAAGATAAATCGGGCACTAGGGTCAATGGAACTAATAACCAACTTGATTGATTATAGATATTGTCTAAAGACCCAGAATTTCCATGTAAAATTATTTTTAAATTAAATGGGATTTTACTGTAATATCCCGGTTCTGGAAGCCACCTAGAGGCCCCCGTACTCAGTTGGTCACATGGCCTCAAGCACATTTCCCCAAACTCTAGAGGTTGCCGACTAGGAACAAGGGACATGGGTGTAGTAGTGGGGAAACTATGCTCTCATTGGCAGAGTAACACAGCGGAAGTAAAACAAATAGCAGTAGCGGAAGAAGGAATAATTAAAACAAAAGTAAATAGAGGAAGACTAGAAATAATAAACTAGAGCACACATATATATATATATATGAATGATGCATGACACATATGTCTAGGAAAGAAGCCAAACAAATCACAATGCTGGAATACAACAGTAAAAAACCAAAGTATAAAAGAAAGCAACTAAACAAATCCTCATCATCACAAGTCATACCTTGGTATCATGCTCTCCAACTCCATAGTAAATAAAGTACCTGAAGTAGAAGTGCACTTACCCTTATCTATACTTGCAACAATATAATCTGTTTGGGCCCAAAATCATGGCCCAAACAGGGTATGAGACTAAATCGCAGTAGGTAACCACCACAAGATTTGTGTCTAACACTCAGTGAAAATATGGTAGTTATTAAGTACATAAAGCAGTAAAAAAGGAATTACTCAGTGGTAAACAATCCACGATTTCAATGCATTCAGTTTCATATATCAAGAAACATCCAATAAACCAGGTAATCACAAAAGGTAACCCTCTGGTAAGTACCCACAGCCTATCCCCTCTGGTCCTACCTAGAAACATAAGCAAACGGATAACACAATAGGTAACCCTTTGGGAAGTACTCACAACCTATCCCCTTTGGTCCTACTTAAAATGTAAAAGCAACCCTTTGGGCAGTACACTCAGTCTAACCCCTCCGGGTCAGCTTAATCATAGACTCTCTAAGGAAGCACTCGCCGTCAATTCCTCCTATAGTCTCATATCGATAACTAAAGGTGCTTTAGGGAAGCACTTCCATCTCATTCCCTATGTGGCCCGTGTCAAGGAACTATAGACACTCTGAGGAATCACTCAACTTCAATTCCCCCTATAGTCTCACATCATAAGTAAAACAGACACTATAGAGAAGCCCTCAACGTCCATTCTTCTGATGGTCTAGTACACCAAGTTTTCACAGCCCTGTGTAAGTCAAGCAAGCAAAGCAGCATGTATCGGCCAAAGTAAACCTCAAAACTACTTGGCTAGCAGTCTACAGTATATCATCATGTCAGAACAACAGTCACACCATCCTACAACTAGGCATGGGAAAGTAAACAGCAGCCTAACAAGCAGACAAGACCCAAGGCTCAAAACAAGAAAAAACATGCATGGAAACACATCCAAAGCATAGAAATTAACACTATTCACATTCAATTAACCTCTACTCAAACATAAAATCATAAGAGGAAAATAATAGGTCTAAAATGGTAAATGCGCAATACCCTATTCATGGGTATTGGGAAAAATTGCACATATAACTCAAAGACTCTCAATGAAAAGACACAAACCACCTACCTTGGTGATGGAAGATCAATATACTTTAGTATCAAGGCTTGAATCGCCTTAGAATTCCAAATATCTACAAAAACTTCTAAAACATTCAATAGAGGATAACCTGAGAAGGAGGAGGAATTAGGGAATGAAGCTCAAGAAGAAGAGAGAGATTACCGATGTGATTCCAATGCAACCGACAGAGTTTGATTCATAGAATGGGTGGTAGATCATGGGATTGGAAAAGATTCGTGCAGTTCTCTCGCTCTCAGACGAACCAAACCTAGAAGGATGTTGTTCTGTCTGTCAGCCGCGACCCCAGTGCGTTTAATTAAAAAAAGTACAAGGTGTGTACTTTGGAAGTAAATAGAGTTTACTTTTCATTTTCATACTCTGCTTTAGGTGGTCCCCAGGTCACCCACACATGGTTGTGTGCATGGCCACTACACAGCCAGCACACGGCTACCCATGGTAACCGAGTACATGGCATGTACTCATAAAGTACATGGCGTGTACTTCATAAATTTCTAAAAATTCCTCTTTCTCTCAAAAATGACAAGAAAAGGAAAACCTACCTGACAAAGAAGATCTGGGTTCTTAAAAACTTCCCCCCTTAAAGAAATTCATCCCCTAATTTCCCTAGCAAGTTGGCGTAGAAGAAGAAACCTTGAAAATCTCCAGCCACTACAATCGTATGTCTGCCTCCCTCTCCCAAGTCTCATCATGTACTCGCCCATGCTTCCATATCACTCATACCAGAGGAACATATCAGCCATGGAGAACCTTTTTACTGTGATCGACAATCTGGATAGGATTCTCCTCGAATGATGCATCCACTTCCAACTCGACCTCCTCAGGTTGGGAAACATGAGATGGGTCTGAGAAGAAATGTCGAATTTGAGAAACATGGAAAACATCGTACATATCCTGGTACCTCGGAGATAATTAAAACTGATAGCCAACCAGCCCAACTCTCTCCAACACCTCAAACGGCCCGACATACCTCGGCGAAAGCATACCCTGTCTCCTAATACTCTTGTGTCCCAACCTCGGTGTGAAACGTAGAGAAACTTGATCCCCAACCTTGAACTCTATAGGTCGTCTTCGTTGATCAGAATAAGACTTATGTCGAGAAAATGCAGTATCCATCCTTTTCCAAATCAACTCTATATACTTTGTGGTCTCCTGGACAAGATGAGGTCCCAGCATAGCTGCCTCTCCTGCCTCCATCCAACATAAGAATGTCCTACCGTACAAAGCCTCATAAGGTGTCATCTGAATAGTTTCTTGAAAACTATTGTTGTAGGAAAACTTCAAAATAGGTATGTGCTTCTCCCAAGAACCTCCAAAATCCAGAATACATGCTTGAAGCATTTCCTCAAGCACCTGAATCGTATGCTCGGACTGGCCATCTGTCTAGGGGTGGTAAGCTATACTCAAAATTACCTCTGTACCCAACACCTTCTATTGCCCCTTCCAGACCTGAGAAGTAAAACGTTCATCTATTTCTGAAACAATGTAGTGTAGAACTCCATGTAAGCACACAGTCTCACGGATGTACAACCGTCCTAGATCATCAACACCGAAGGTCTCCTTGATCAGTAGAAAATGAGAAACATTCGTGAGTCTGTCAATGACAACCCAAACAACATCACTCCCTCGAGGCGATCTCAGTAAACCTGTCATGAATTCCATCGCAAAATCATTCCACTTACACTTAGGAATGGTTAACTGCTGCAAAATCCTTGTTGGTCACTGATGCACCGGTTTAACCTGCTGACAGGTGGAACACTTCATGAAAAAACTAGCAACTTATCTCTTCATACCTGGCCACCAATACTGACGGTGTATATCACAATACATCTTGGTGACACTAGGATGAACTACCCAAACTGAGGAATGAAAGTCTGGCATCATGTCCTTGCGTATGACTGCTGAAACCCATACGTTCCCCTGGAAATACAAGATATCATCCTCGCCTATGGTCCATCCAGGAATAGGGCATGTCATAACATGCTTTCTCGTAGGACTAGGCCTTCTGAATTTGATAGTTGCATCACTCGCACTCGATCAATAAGAGTATATTTAACAGCTACAGAAGAAAGAAATGACTGCCCCTATCTGTCATTCACCTCCAAATGCATCTTAGAGAATAGATCCATAAGCTTCCACTCACTGCTGGCCTCCTGAACTATCTGTATCTGAGTCATCCTGCTCAGTGAATCAGCCATTGTGTTGCCTTTTCCAGGCATGTAGGCAAGGTCAAAGTCAAAAGACTGAAGGTACTCAACCCACCTTCACTATCTCAAATTTAGATCACACTGATTGAAGATATACTTCAGACTTTTTTGGTTGGTGAGAAACACAAAATTCTCCCCCATAAGATAATGTTTCCAACAGCGTAAGGCATGAACAACTATAGCCAACTCAAGGTCATGCGTCGGGTAATTCCACTCATGTGGCCTAAACTGCTGAGACCCGTACACAATAATTCATTCTCTCTGCATAAGTATAGCTATCATACCGATACCTGATGCATCACAGTACACAATATAGGTCTTTCCTGGCTCTGGGAAGACTAGTATCGGTGCTGAATTCAACCTCCCTTTCAGCTCCTAAAAGGCTAACTCAAAAGAATCTGTCCACAGGAACTTCGCACTCTTCTTAGTCAGGCCCGTAAGTGGAACGACTAAGCATGAGAAGTCCTTAATAAAGCTTCTGTAGTATCCATCCATCCCTAAAAAACTTCATACCTCAAATACATTCTTCAGCTACTCCCAGGAAACTACTGCTCTCACTTTCTCTGGGTCTACTGATACTCCTATCTCTGAGATAACATGACCCAAGAAGTGAATCTGGTCCATCCAAAATTGGCATTTTGAGAGCTTATCATATAAATTATGATCTCTCAATGTACTCAGAATGATCTCAAGATGTGTGACATGGTCATGTCGAGTGTGAGAGTACACCAAGATATCATCCACGAAAACCACCACGAAGGAATCTAATTATGGATGGAACACTCAGTTCATCAGTGCCACAAAAACCGCAGGCACATTCGTGAGACTGAACGGCATAACCATATACTCATATAGACAATACCTACTTTGAAAAGATATAAGAGGTATCTCGGATGGTCTAATGCGCAACTGATTATAACGAGACCTCAAGTCAATCTTCAAGAACAATCGGGCTCCTCGAAGCTGATCGAAGATATCATCAATCCTTGGAAAAGAATATTGGTTCCTGACTGTTAATTGGTTCAGCTTCCGATAATCCACGCAAAGCCTGAGGGTACCATCTACCTTCTTTGCAAATAAGATAGGCGAACCCCAAGAAGAAGTATTGGGTTGGATGAAACACTTTGCATGCAACTCCTCCAAATGCTTCATGATCTCCTGCAACTCTGGTGTAGCCATCCTATAAGTAGGAATGTACACCAGTGTCGCCCCTGGTACAAGATCAATAAAACATTCAACCTCTCTCTGGAGGAAAACCTGAAAAGTCTTCTGGAATGACATCTCTGAAATAATCCACCACTGGAGGAAAGCCTAATTGTGAAGTACCCTAATCAACCAGATATAGACTAGCAATTTGGGCTATAACTCCTCTCAAACCATGATGCTCGGGTCCTTCTCTACTCGACTGGACATCCCACTCACCCTTATGAAGAAAATATCTACCCTTTAGTGATATGAAAATCACCCTACTGTGATAATAGTTGATGACTACCTAGAAGGGAACTAACCAGTCCATTCCAAGAATGACATCATAGCCTGTCATCTCTAGGACACAGATGTCCCATAAAAAGTAACACCCACCAACATCTAGAGGGAACTCTTTGCACTGACGTACACTAGCCGTTCTAGTCCCCAAAAGAGTGTCTAGTGTCAAGATATCAGCCGAATAAAATATGAAAAGACCAAGCATCTCCAAAGCAGCAACAGATATAAAGCAATGGGAAGACCCTGTATCGAAAAGATAAGAAGCTAAAACTGAGGCAAATAAAATCGTACCTCAAACTATAAAAGGTTTAGGATCCTGCTCTTGTTGGGTCTACTCCACTGCAAAAGTCTGACCACCCTGAGCTGATCCACCCTATTGTCATTGAAAAACAGGCAACTGGATACCATGTCCATGACCTCCACCTCGGCCTGAACAGCCGGAAGAACTCTAGTTCCCAGACTGGTGAGAAACTGGTGGTGCTGATCCTAAATGAGGAGTCATAGAAGAACTCTTGTCACTAGCTGCTGGTGAGAAGATCTGACAGAAGCACTGAATATTACCCATCTTGCCGCAAGTTCGGGACTCCACTGTGTCTCTAGGGAAATGTGGCCTCGTATGACCGCTCTTTCCATACTGGTAGCACACCACCTGGATACCAGAAGAAGTGTCTTGCCTCCTTGGATCACAACACTAAGACTCCCTGCAGAACTTTATGTTATCAGTAGAAGGGATAATAACTCCAAATGTCACACAGCCCTGGCTCAAAACTCTAGAATCCCTCATATTGTGCTCTGTGATAAGCGTCTGGTTAAAGATAGAAGTGATAGAATTCAACTGGAAGATTTTCACCAGTGATAGGATGTCGTGCCTCAGAACATCCTCAAACTTCCTTTACAGGAATAACTGATCAGATCCTGAAATAGGCATGAAGCACTACAGCTTGGTAAAGAGAGAGGAATACTCAATGACAGAAAGAGTTCCCTACTCCAGAATCATAAACTCTCGAGCTCGATTGGCCCTCAAGGTCTCTGGATAGAAGTATTCATAGAAGATATGTTGAAACTCATCCCATGCCACAACCTGCTGGCATCCAGCCTATGATATCACATCCCACCATCTATTGGTGGAGTCCTCAAGCATGTAAGTAGGGATCTTGACTCTCATCTATGGAGATGCCTCTATATGCTCAAAGATAGTAAGCATGGCATCTAACCATGACTCTACAACTTGAGGTCCTCCTTCCCCTGTGAAGGTGGGAGGATGCTGCTACTGAAAGACCCGAATCAAATATGCCATCAATGAGGCAGGAGGTAGTGCTCCCTGAAAGGTCTACATAAACCTCATAAATCCCTCTTCGAACTGTTCATCATCACCTGTGTCCATAATGACGGCTGGTGCCAAGACTGACATAACTGGAGGATCTGCTGGAAGTCCCTGATCAGCCATGTCTGGTGTCTGATCACTAACCTGTAACTGGCAGTCAACTAGAGGATGTCTCGGTAGCATGACTCTGCAACATCAAGTGCACACCTTAGATCAAGATTAACAGGGTCTGAAACTTAGAAGTATAAGAAGGTAACAGTAGATGGAAAACATTCAATTTTTGTAGAACATGACTACAGGGTGTGTACATCCCCTACACGGCGTGTTCCCATAATCCAAACACATGGGAGTGTACTCCTAAAAAAACTAGTTGTGTAACACCCCAAAACACACAGCGTGTTCACCTAAAACACGGTGTGTACTTGAATCCTATTCCCCTACACGTGTCCTTCTACACGGCTAAGTCACACGGTTCTCCTTAGAATGAGACCTGTCACAAACTGAATCTGGTCGCCATCAAAACCGGCACCCGACCTAGCCCACAACAAGTACCTAAGGGCGTTATTAATCCCCATGGTCTGGCATAAGTGCCCGAGTATCATAAAATATGAATTGGGAACGATTTACCCAAGTTTATAAACTTAAAAACACAAAAGAATCCAATAAAACGAATCAAGATTTTTCAAACCAAACAATATTTTACAAAAATTCAGAACTAAATTACATATTTTAAAACAACTCAAAAAGACTATAACCATGGTACAAAACCAAAATGAAAACAGCCCAAGAACCTTCATGGAAAGGGGCACCGCCCTCAAGCCATCTTCACAAGACTTCACCACCAAGGACCTGCTAGAAACTAGAACCACTGGAAGTAAAAACTGTACCCAACCTGCGACAACAAAAATAACCAAGTCTACTAACACCCAAGGGTGTAAGTAGGGCGTGAGCCAATTCCTAGTAAGATACCACCACTAAGAGATTCCATGTGATAAACAATTCAAATATGAAAAGCATGAAAGTTTTCAAAAACATGTAATTTCAAGTTACAATTTCTAAAAGATGCAACTTAAAAAAATCAGTTTTCAAGTGGGATAATTTAAACAATAAACACTTTTAAAATAAATTCCAATGCAACTAAATTTTCAATCCAAATATAATGTATTCCGACGGGGAGTATAAAGGATCTAATGAGCACAAGCAATAAGAAATAACCCCTAGGCACTAGCCCATTGTGGGTCCCAGGTACCTCGTATCTCGGTGAAGTAACCATCAAAAATATCAGTTCTCATGCATGATCCACTAGTAGGGAAAATACCCATAACCAAGTGGTCCTCAATCATCATCATCATAGTTTAGTTATAGTTTTATGCATCAATCTTGCTAAGTGAAACTGAGGCCAAACCCCATGGATTAACTAGCATACTAGTACACGTCCACCCACCTAGATACTCGGGTTTTCCCTTTGTGCTCAAACAAGTTCAACAAGTCAATAAATATACTTTTCACTTGAAAATATCATTTCCTCATTAAAAAATCACCAAAAAGCCCACATGTATATCACACAAGTCACAAAAGTCCACTTTTCATTCAAATTGATTTGAAATCTGACTCACACCAAAATAGCCCACAACACTTTTCACATTTCTTTAACACTTCCACAAATCCATTAAACAATTTTATAAAACCAATCCAATATATTAAAACTCATATAACATCCCACTCACATGTTACATAATACCCTTTTCCATAACTAAAATCCATTTTCACATCGCACTCACACAAAACATCCCACATCACTTTCACATATCTTACACACTTTAGTAAATCCTTAAAACATTTTTGTAAAATATTTCTAACATGGAAGACATCCCAAAACATCCCCTCTCACATTTAAAATTTACCATTTAATAATATACACACTCCACAAAATATTTTTTCCAATATGGTTTCACCACTTACATAAATCATTAAATCATTCAAATCTTTCATAAAACAATTCCAAAGAGTATACCCAATCTTCGCTCATAAAACCCATTTCAAAACCATATTTCAAGGAAAAACCAACATAAAAACACAACCAAATTACAATTTTCAGCCCTAGATACATTTATAAAACAACTATCAAGTGTTATAAAATCACCTGGGATAATACCACGAAAGATACAAATGAAAACATCCATTTTCATAAAATGATTTCAAGAAGTATGACAAAGTTTTACACAACAAACCTAGTCCAAAAAATACCTTCTAAGGGCCACATGACACTAAGGCATTAACAAAACAGAATTTTCATCCCCTTTCAACAACTAATAAATCAATTTCATATTTTATAAAACTACCACAAAAGATACCACGTATGTTACATTCAAAAAGTTCACAACTTCAAAAAAAATGCAATTATAAAATTAAATTCTTAACCAAATCCATTAAAAATAGTTTTCTCACAACACACAGCATATTAGGAACATTAAAAACCAGTAAAACAACAAAAACTAACTCATCAATGAATGATTAACCATGGAATCACCTACCGAAAGTGTCGAATCCCTCAAAACTTGGTGCAAAACATAAACTGCACCACTGCCGCACTATATGGAAGATAAATCCTTCCCTAGACCCCAATATTTTACCAAAAAGACACCAAATCAAACCCTATTTTTGAACCCTAACTTCTGGACATTTTAGAACATAATGAAAGAGGGAGGAAACCCTAAGGGAAAATGAAAAACTAAGAAGGAATCACTTACCTTGAACAATATTGAATAAATCACCCCAAATACACCAGTATATGAATTTTAAAACATCCAACCATTCAAATAATATTTTAACATGGTTTAATATATCATTTAGGAAATATAATGGAGAAAACATAGTGAGAAATGAAGGAGTTATGAAATAATCAATTTACCTCTTCAAATCTGGGCAATTTGAGAAATTTAGAACAGTTTCATCACAATTCTCGATGGAACCGAGCTCCAAAGAGGGGTAGGAGATCATTGGGATCACTCCTTGGGTATTTGGTCTTGGGGGAGAGTTGTAATCACCAAAAAAACATAAATATTCAAGGAGATATTAAAGAATTAAAAAATATTTTTAATGCAGGAAATGGGATTTCGGGCAGGCCCAATCCCTTAAATAAAAACTCATATCCACCATGATTATGGATTCCTAAATGGTACAAATTAATATGGTGGTGTTAATAGGTCAGGGTATGACAAGTAGGAATTTTAATGGATGAAAAATTTTGAAAAATTAAGGAATTTTAAAGGAATCAAAATTTATTTTTAAATCTGGAATTGGGCTCACAGTTTGGCCCAATTCATGAAAACTCACCCATTCCTCCATAAAAGCTTGGGAAACCCCCAAAACAAAGAATAAATAGAAATTAAATGAAATTTAACTATAAAATAAGTCATTTATGTGAAATTATCTCCACCACGAAAACTTTTCATCCCCGAAAATCCACAACAAGGCCAGATACAAAAACCAAACCCAACCGATAAACCAAGATGTACTTCTTTACCAAACTTCGCCCCCAAAGGACAAAACACCTCCAGGTATCAATTAAGGAAGGATTAATCTCACAACCCAAACATACACCAATTTCATGAAATGATCAATCACATTCAAACTTTATCCCAAAAGAAAACTCCTCAAACACTATCTGAACAAGACTCAAGAAATTCACCCAAACGAACAACAACTTCGAACAAGGTTACACTTACCTTACTTTAACTAAACCATTGGGTGCTCTCTAATCCCAACATTTACCCAAGGAAGATGTTGGTAGCTAGATAGTTTCTAATGAGACTACCTACCGCCATGCCAAGACCATGGATAAATCTGATCCATTGGTACGGGGGGACACAAATAGGCAACCCACCATAAGAGACAACCTACATTTTTCCGAGACAAAATCAGGACACTAACAGGGGGAGGCCTGAATGGACTCCCTTGTAAAAAGGGTATAATTCCATTCAAATTTTACAAAGGAACGTACATGAGAATCATAGTGGTTATCTCCACCATAATAACCAACCATCTTAACCGGCCAGCATGGTTCGACATAGAAAGACCCAAAAAAATTAAAGATTTGGGAAGGGAGTAGGGTTAGTCCGTACGGTTTGGGAAACCATGCACTAACTATGCAGATCATTCTTTCCTCATAGTTTCCTAGCACACAGTCACTACTAATCATGCACAAAGTTTGTATGCGGCATGTCTATCCAAATTTCCAACCATTATCTAATGACTCAATAGAAACCAAAGGGGTGGGGGAATGACATTAGGTGATGACATGGGTACAAGGACCTCCACAAATTTCCACTAAATGGGAACAACAGAAGAAAGTTGATGATACCAGATCTCTAAACTCTTCCTATCTTTCATACTGAGGATATCACATTGTACAAGGGTTTAAACGGCCCTGGGATTTTCCCTGACTAGGAGCCAGCTTCTCTCCAAGACCTATGGCTAGAGCTCAAATGATTGAAGCATCTTCGGCCTCATAGTTAGGCCTTGGAAACCCCCTAAATGAGAATTCTTCTTTCAGTGCCACCAACAAATACACTACAATCCCTGATAATCTTGCCAAGAAATAACGCATTCCAAACTCACTTTACCCTAACCTGATATTTCACTGAAACAAGGGCTTATAAGATGCACACACATCATGCCTTGTTTCTGAAGGTGAGAAACAATAGAAGTAAAGAACACCTATACTCACCTTCCTCTAAAATTGAAGATTTTGAAGTTTTTTCAAGGGAGACATTCTCTCAAATTAATAGGGAATCTTATAGGATTGCATGACTTTCAACTTTACGGTCAATCGAGCACATGACATCACAAGGCGTCACCAAACAAGACCATGGTGACTGATATAAATAGTGTATGCAGAGGGACCTTATAAAACATCCCAAAACAACACACAATTCTAGAAAGTGGCCACAACATCCTCTTGTGACCATATTCTCACACTGGTATTTTAACATGAACTACTTCTTCTAAGAGACTACGAATGACTGAGAGGACCTCTTAGACACCATCCATATACTCATCCATGATAACAACCCCAGACCACTTCCACCTTCGGAAAATTAGGAAACTTAAGAAGCTAAGGTCTCTTTCAACCTTCCATGATCACTCTCCCACTACAAGAGGATACAAAAAAACCAAGAAAGGAAAGGGTGTAGACTCAATCTAAAAATCTCAAGAAAAATATTCCTTACATTGATCAACTGTAGGATCTTCCAATGACGAAACAACCATGGCTACACTTCAGTTGTGCACTAACCCTTAATGGGGGCATACCTAATACAATGAGAGAACCCAAGGACCCAACCAACATGGTTCATTAGTCAATACATAACACAACCAGGTCCAAACAGATTAGGGTAAACACCATAAAGTATTCCCAAAATATTCTCATAGGAGACCACTAACCAGCCCTTAAACCCAGCTTACCGACCAAACACAAAACCAAAACACTGTTCAAACAAGAGGGGTTCTTGGACTCAAAACATTCCACAACATCAACATTTCCAAAAAGAAAAAATACACACCATCACAAACCACTCATCAAGACATCAAGTTTTCCTTTCAAAAACATTTCTTTGAAAACAAACGGTTCAGTGGTTATCATATCCCCCAATGGTACCCTGTCGACCCCACACATGCATGCTTCCATGCCACACTGGGAACCCTCCTCATATTCACCTCATCACTCATCCAGTCATGCCATTAACCATCCATCATCCCATATAACCCCATTCATGTGGTTGCTCATGAAAATACTAAAGGTTAATGTAAAAACTCATTCTACTTTTCAAAACCAAAAAAATCAACCAATAATTCCTTTTTCTCAAGACCGCTAACCAGGAAATCAAACCCAAATTACAGCATTAAAAAACTTTTCAGAAAGGCAAAATCATTCTAATGAAAACTAAATTTCAATTTATTCACATCAATTTCAAAACATCTCATCCCATTAAAACACCTTTCAATAGTTTAGAAAAGTCTATTTGAAACACTTTTTCAAAACCAACTTTGACATAGTTAATGCTTTCAAAAGAGGTGAAAACAAACCATTTTCCATTCCAAGAAAATTCAGAAAAATCAGTTATATATTTTCAAAAATATAACCATTCCCTATTTATTAGATAATCATTTCACAAAAACTTTACGCTTCATAAAACCAATTCACTTTAAAACCAAAGTTCCAAGATTTAAAAACTAAAGAACACAAGACAATGCGGGAGGAAACTAGTTTCAGTGGGTGACTTGGAAATATGGTAGGTGGACATATTCCAATCACTTCACCATCATAGAGATTGTTCTAGTTAATATTCTCATCTCCACATGGCTTGAAAGGCCATGCGAGCTCACCGAGACCTTTAACCCAACTCTCTTTTCATTTCCCCTAATCATCATCAATCCAAGAAATCAAAAGGACTCATATAAATCCCTACTTCCCCTGGCGACTCGAATCCCATCATGAGGTGTGGGGATCAGGCATGCTACCCATAATTTAAATACCAAGTCCCAACAATAATAACTCCAAACTATCCCGATTGTTCCCCAAATAATGTGACCTAAAGAGTAAACCAGAACCTCCTCTGATACCATGTTGTCAAAAACCGAATCTGGTCTCCCTCAAAACCGACACCCGACCCAGCCCAGGATAAGGCTCGAAGGGAATTCTTGATTCCCATGGGCTGGCACAAGTTCCCTAGTATCATAAAATGGGAATTGGGAATGATTTAACCAAGTGTATAAACTTAAAACAACAAAAGAATCCAATAAAATGAATCTGGATTTTTCCAACCAAACAATCTTTTACAAAAATTCAGAACTGAAATACATATTTTAAAACAAATCAACAATACTATAAAAAAGGTAAAAAACCAAAATGAAAACAACCCAAGGTCCCTCATAGAAAGGGGCACTGCCTTCAATCCATCTCTACAAGACTTCACCACCAAGGACCTGCTAGAAACCCGAACCATTGGAACTAAAAACTGTACCCAACCTGTGACAACAAAAATAACCAAGTCTACTTACACACAAGTGTGTAAGTAGGGTTTGATAAAATGCCCAGTAAGATTCCACCACTAAGATATTTTATTCGATAAACATTCAAAGACTAAAAGCATGCAAGTTTTCAAAAACATGTAATTTCTAGTTACAATTTCTAAAAGATGAAACTTAAAAAAAATCAGTTTTCAAGTGGGCTAATTTAAAAAATCAACACTTTTAAAATAAATTCCAATGATACTAAATTTTCCATCAAAATATAACATATACCGACGATGAGTATAAATGATCTAATGAGCACAATCAATAGGAAATAACCACTAGGAACTAGCTCGTTGTGGGTCTTAGGTACCTCGTATCTCAGTGAGAGTAACAATCACAAATATCTGTTCTCATGCAAGATCCACTAGTAGGGAATATACCCATAACCTATTGGTCCCCAATCATCATCATCATAGTTTATTTAGAGTTGTAAGCATCAATCTTGCTAAGTGAAACTAAGGCCAAACCCCACAGATTCACTAGCATACTAGTACACGTCCACCCACCTAGATACTCGGGTTTTCCCTTTGTTCTCAAAAAAGTTCAACAAGACAATAAATATAATTTTCACATTAAAATATCATTTTCTAATAAAAAATTCACCAAACAGCCCACATGTATACCATACAAGTCACAAAATTCTACTTTTCATTCAAATTGATTTGAAAGCAAACTCACACCAAAATAGCCCACAACACTTTTCACATTTCTTTAAAACATCCACAAATCCATTAAACAATTTTATAAAACCATTACAATATATTACAACTCACATAAAATCCCACTGACATGTCACATAATACCCTTTTTCATAACCAAAATCCATTTTGCACATCACACCCACACAAAACATCCCACATCACTTTCGCATCTCTTACACACTTTATTAAGTCCTTAAAACATTTTTGTAAAACATTTCTAAGATGGAACACATCACAAAAAATCCCCTCTAGCATTTAAAATGCACCCTTTCAGAATATAAAAACTCCACAAAACATTTTTTCAATATAGTTTCACCACTTACATACATCATTAAATCATTCAAATCATTCATAAAAAAATTCCAAAGAGTATACCCAATATTCACTCATAAAACCCATTTCCAAACCATATTTCAAGGGAAAAACACAAAAAAAACACTACCAAAGTACAATTTTAATTATTAGAGACATTTATAAAACCACTTTCAAGTGTTATAAAATCACCTTGGATAATACCATGAAAGATACAAATGAAAACACCCATTTTCATAAAATGATTTCAAGAAGTATAACAAAGTTTTATACAACAAACCTATTCCAAAAAACCCCTTCCAAGACCCACATGACACTAATGAATTAACAAAACAGAATTTTAATCCCCTTTCAACAACTAATAAATCAATTTCATATTTTATAAAACTACCACAAAAGATACCACATGTGTTACATTCAAAAAGATCACAACTTCAATAAAAATGAAATTATAAAATTAAATGCTGAACCAAATCCCTCAAAAATGGTTTTCACACCACACACAGAATATGTGGAACCTGAAAACCCAGTAAAACAAGAAAACTAACTCATAAAGGAATGATTAACCATGGAATCACCTACAGAAAGTGTCGAATCCCTCAAAACTTGGTGCAAAACATCAACAACACCACCGATGCACCACAGGGAATATAAATCCATCCCTAGACCACAATATTTAACCAAAAAGACACCAAATCAAACCCTATTTTTGAACCCTAACTTCTGGACATTTTTGAACATAATGAAAGAAGGAGGAAACCCTAAGGGAAAAGGAAGAAACCAAGAAGGAATCACTGACCTTGAAAAATATTGAAGACATCACCCAAAATATACTAGTATCTAAATTTTAAAACATCCAAACATTCAAATAATATTTTAACAAGGTTTAGGAGATCATTTAGGAATTGGAATTGGGTGAAAAGAGTGAGAAATGAAGGAGTTATGAAATAATCAATTTACCTCCTCAAATCTTGGAGATTTGAGAAATTCAGAGACGTTTCATCCAAATTGGCGGTGAAAAAATAGCTCCAAATAGGGGTAGGAGAGTATGGGGGCGCGTCTTGTGTATGTGGTATCTGGGGAGAGTTGGAATCACCAAAAAAAGTAAATATTGAAGGAGATATTAAATAATTAAAAAATATTTTTAATGCAGGAAATGGGCATTCGGGTAGGCCCAATCCCATAAATAAAAACCCATATCCACCATGATTATGGATTCCTAAATGGTCCAAATTAATATGGTGGTTTTAATAGATCAGGGTATGACAAGTATGAATTGTAATGGATGAAAAATTTTGAAAAATGAAGGATTTATAAAGGAATCAAAATTTATTTTTAAATCTGGAATTGGGCTCATGGTTTGGCCAAATTCATGAAAACTCACCCATTCCTTCATAAAAGCATGGGAAACCCCCAAAACAAAGAATGAATTGAAATTAAATGAAATTTAACTTTAAAATAAGTTATGTATGTGAAAAATAATACATGGAGTGTTAGTTCCGAACACGACGTGTACTAGACGAACCACACAGACCTGTGTTGTTAGATACATGTCCGGTTAAACAGCTCACACTACACGGCGTGTTCCAGCCGACACAGGGTGTACTAAGAATATTTTTCTGGGCCGTGTTGTTAGTGACATTGCTGGTTACAAGGCTATATGACATGGCATGTACATCTATTACAGGGTGTGTCCTAAAAAATATTTCTAACCCCGTGTACCTACCCACGCAGTCTGAGACACGGTTAGAGACTACACGGTGTGTACATACGGTACACGGCGTGTATTTAAGAAAAAATGTTTATTCCCTAACATAAGAACTCATGGTATGTAGTCAAAACTACACGGCATGTGTTTTGGGTTTTTCTTGATCGTAAGCCTCAGAAACTACTCCGTAGCCCAAAAAATCACTGAAATGAACATTAAATTATCAAATTCTGATCCGTAAGGGCCCATACTCCCCACGAATCAAATTGTTTCATCTTATACAAGTTATAAACAAGGATAACAATGCAATGATACACCAAATTCCAGTCCATGAGGGCCCATAACACCTCAAGAACCAAATTTTGGCATTCATTCAAGCAAAACCTTACACGAAACAATACCCTATCAAACAGTAGGTATTATATCAAGGCATATATCACAACAGCATGCATGTTCTACACAGCATCTATCAAAACAACATGAAATTGCTAATGCACCCTAAATTTCAAGGAAAGAATGCATGACATGTGATTTCTAGCAAGTGACTATATGATGCATGAGATGGCATACCCTCATCTCATCAGGTTGCAACAGAAATAGAACCTCAATATCATCAACAATAACAGCACAAACATGTGAATCACCCAATGGTGAAATCAAATCAACTGTAAAATTGCAAAACCTAAAAAATTTCAAAAAACTAGGTAGATTGTCTTTTCCATGTACATGGGTTAGCTAATCCTTGACACAGCTTATTACCAAGTACCTATTCCATTTTATCCCTGGCTATAGGCTCCAAACAGTAAGTCAAGAGAAAAGAATATCCTCTGATAACACTTTGTAATGTCCCGGTTCCGGAAGCCACCTAGAGGGGCCCCATACCCGGTTGGTCACATGGACTCAATCACATTTCTCAGAACGCCAGAGGCTGCCGACTAGCAACGAGGACCTCGGGTGTGACAGTGGGGAAACTATGCCCTCATTGGCAGAGTAACACAGTGAAAGTAAAACAAATAGCAGTAGTGGAAGCAGGAATAATCCATAAAAAAGTAAACAGTGGAAGACTAGAAAGAATAAATTGGAGCACATATATATATATATGAATGAAGCATGACATATATGTCTATGAAAGCATCCAAACAAATCATAATGCTAGAATACAACAGTACTAAACCAAAGTACAAAAGAAAAAAAAGTAAATAAAGCCTCAGCATCGCAAGCCATAGCTTGTTCTCATGCTCTCCAGCTCCACATCAAATCAAGTACCTGAAGTAGAAGGGCGCTTGACCTTATCTATACCTGCAACAATATAATCTATTTGAGCCCAAAAGAATATCCCAAACAGGGTGTGAGACTAAATCCCAGTAGGCAAAAAGCACAAGATCTATGCCTAATAGTCAGTGAATATATGGCAGTTAATAAGTACAGAAAGTAGTAAACAAGAAAGTACTCAGCAATAAACAATCCACAATTTCAATGCATTCAGTTTCATATATCAAACAATAGCTAATCAACCAGGTAATCACAAAAGGTAACCCTCTAAAAAGTACCCAGAGCCTATCCCATCTAGTCCTACCTAGCAACATAAGCAAACATATAACACAACCGGTAACCCTCTGGGAAGTACTCACAGCCTATCCCTTTTGGTCCTACCTAAAAAGTACAAGCAACCCTCTGGGAAGTACACTCAGTCTAACCCCTCTGGTTCAGCTTAATCATAGACTCTTTGAGGAAACACTCATCGTCAATTCCTCCTATAGTCTCGTATTGATAACTAAAGGTGCTCTAGGGAAGCACTTATGTCTCAATCCCTCTGTGGCCCACGTTGAGGAACTACAGACACTCTCAGAAATCACTCAACATCAATTCCCCCTCAGTTATCACATCGTAAGTAAAGCTAACACTATGGAGAATCCCCCAACATCCATTCTCCCTATGGTCTACTACACCAGGTTCTCACGACCATGTGTTAGTCAAGCAAGCATAGTAGCGCGTATTGGCCAAAGTAAACCTCAAAACTACTTAGATAGCAGTCTACAGCATATCAGTATGTCAGAACTACAGTCACACCATCCTACAACTAGGAATGGGAAAGTAAACAGCAACCTAATAGGCAGACAAGACCCAAGGCTCAAAACAGGCAAAACATGCATGGGAAACACATCCAAAGCATAGCAATTAACCCTATTCACATTCAATTAACCTCTACTCAAGCATACAAGCATAGAAAGAAAACAATATGGCTAAAATGTTAAATGCACAATACCCTGTTCATGGGTATTGGAAATAATTGCACATATAACTCAAAGACTCTCAACGAAAAAGCACAAACCACCTACCTCGGTGTTGGAAGATCAATATACTTGAGTCTCAGGGATTGAATCACATTAGAACGCCAAAGATCTACAAAAACGTCTAAAACGTTCAACAAAGGATTACTTGAGAAGGAGGAGGAATTGGGAAATAAAGCATAGGCAGAAGAGAGAGATTACTAATGCGATTCCAACGCAACCAACGGGGTTCGATTCGGAGAACGGACACTCGATTAGGGGCTCGGCGAAGATCTGCACCGTTATCTCACTCTCGGATGAACCAAACCTAGAAGGATGTTTTTATGTCCGTCAGACGCGAACCTGGTGTGTTTAATGAAAAAAAATAAAGTACACGGCGTGTACTTTGGAAGTACATAGCATGTACTTGCCATTTCTGTACTCCGCTTTAGGCGGTCTCCAGGTCACCCCCACATGGTCGTGTGCATGGACGCTACACGGCCGGCACATGGATGTTGTACCTCTCGTACCCCTCGTGGTTTAATTTTCATGATCACAATCACTCTCTTATTTATATAATTTTGTTTTAAGTGTTTTTGGATGATAGTTTGCCAAGGAATTGGGCCAGGAAAGCAAGAAGGAAAAAGTGGAATGAAATTCAGTCCACCGGCCCATCGGTGGAAGACCACCGGCCAGCCGATGGAGGCCTGGACAGAAGGGATCCCTCTGTCCAGACCACCGGCCAACCGGTGTCCCACCACCGGCCAGCCGGTGGCACCCAGACAGAATAGTAGTTGCTACTGCCTCAGCACCGTCCAACCGGTGGCCTCCTCACCGGCCAGCCGGTGGTGCCTGAGCCCGAGCCTTCTCCCTTTTTCAAAGCACCGGCCAACCGGTGGCCAAGCACCGGTCCGCCGGTGGAGCCAGTCAAACTAGCCGTTGGGCTTTGACCAGGCTTGTCCACTTGACTCCCAACGGCTCTGAAGGCCTCTCCAACGGCTCTGAAGACTCCCAAAGGCCATTTGAGGGTTCCCCCTCTATAAATAAAGGACTAGGAAGCCCCGGAAACTTAACCAAGCCATAAGGAAGTCCACGGACACATTTTTGATCATTTGGCGAACCTCCAGCGCATTCCTCCAAGGAACCCCCAATTGCTCCAACTCACTTCCACATCCAAGGAGCACCACCATAGAAGCTTGGGAGCGCTCTTCATCAACTTCATCAATCCATTGTCTCCCAAGGCTTCTCCCATTACGGTTTTTAATTGTTTTATCATTTTGAGCTTCAATTTGGGTTTGTGCATACAAACCCCTCTTTCTCTCATCCTCTCTTCATTTGGGTTTTCACACCACCTTCAAGGTGTGAAGAGGTTAGTCAAGCCTTCCCTTTTAAAAGGCTTGAATCAAAGGTGAGCTAGCCTTCACCTGTAAGAAGGCTAGTGGGTTCTTGCTCAACCATTAAAAGTAAGTGGGTTCTTGCTCAACCAATAAAAGAAAGCTGTAATAGGTCCTAGACTAACCTTAAAGTCTAGTGGGTTTCTTGCTAAAACCATTGAAAAGCAAGCGGTAGAAAATCTCTCAACGGTTGATTTGGGAGGGGAGACGTAGGCTTGGGTTTAAGCCGAACTCCGTTATAAATTTTGTGTCTTGCCTATTTTATTTCCGCTGCACTTTGATAATTGTTTTTTTAAATTGTTAATTAATTTGTAAAAGGCAATTCACCCCCCCTCTTGCCATCACTCTCCGACCAACAATTGGTATCAGAGGGAAATTTGAGTAATACCCTAACCGGTTTCAAATTCAAGATCCATTGTGATGGATTCAACCTCTTTCACCCCTGAAGGCTATTCTTTGTGTCGTGCTCCATTTTTTGATGGAACCGACTATAACTATTGGAAAACACGCATGACCACTTTTCTTAGAAGCATAGGTTATCCTATTTATAAAATTGTCATGCATGGTTATTCTCTTTCTTCTCCCGATGAATCCAAATGGACTCAAGCCGATATTAAAAATTTCGAGCTTGATGGCAAAGCCATGAACGCTCTACATTGCGGCCTTGATCGTAATGAGTTCAATCGAGTTTCCACATGCACCTCATCTCATGAAATCTGGAAACTTTTGGAGGTTACCCATGAGGGGACCAACAAAGTCAAGGATACTCGATTGGACATGTACCGTCAAGATTTTGAGTCTTTTACCATGCATCCATCTGAAAATATTTCTGAAATGTTTACACGTTTTACTGATGTTTGCAATGGGAGAAAGTCCCTTGGTGATGATGTGTCTGCAGAAACGATGGTCAAGAAGATCCTTTGGATCTTACCAAGAACATGGGCACCGAAAGTCACGGCAATTCAAGAAGCAAAAGACATCAAGAACATGCCGGTCGAAGAGCTCATCGGATCCCTCATGACCTACGAGATCACCATGAGGAGGCAAGCTGAAAAGGAAGGCAAACCGATCAATGTTCCAAAGAACATCGCCTTCAAAGTTCAACAAGAAGAAAGATCCTCCTCCTCATCATCTTCCTCTTCAAGCGGCGATTCAGAAATGGAGAATCTTGCCCACAAGATGCACAAATTCATGAAGAAGCACAAGAAGAAGAAATCCCGCAAGGCTCGAAAGGAAAAACACGATGAAAAATCCGAGCCCGAGGTAACATGTTACGGGTGTGGCAAGAAAGGCCATTACAAGCCCGATTGTCGACTAAACAAGAAAAAGGCCAAGGAAAAGGAAAAGAAGAAGGCTTTCAAGGCCACATGGAGTGATAGCTCCACATCCGACTCCTCCTCCTCCTCAATTGACAACGGTAAAAAATGCCTAATGGCATTCCATGAGGTAACATCTTCCGACTCCTCATCCTCTTTTTCTTCAAATTCTTTCAATCATTTGTCTTATGAGGATCTCCAAAATGCTAGAGATCAATTGGAGGAAGGTTTTCACGAACTTTCTTCCAAATTTGTTGCTTTAAAAAAGAATTTCAAAAAACTCTCTTCCGAAAAGGAACAACTTCTCAAAGAAAAGGAGGAGTTGTCCCTCAAAATCCAAAACCTTCCCGATGTTGATTCTATGGAATCAACAATCAAAGATCTAAGGAAATCTCTTGCCAATTTCACCCAAGGGGAACAAAATTTGACCAAATTGCTTGGTTCCCAACGCATATCTAGAACCACCGAAGGGCTTGGCTATTCCAAGCAAGCTTCCTCTTCCCATGCTCCAACTATTTTTGTAAGGGGGAGCTCCCAATTTAAATTTTGTAATTATTGCAAAAAATCCGGGCACTTAATTTATGAGTGCGATTGCAAAAATTCCCGGTATGGTAGGCCCAAAACTATTTTCTTTAGCGATGAATTTTATAGTAGAAGACCCGCCACTAGACAAGTTTGGATTGAAAAATCCCTTTTAGCGAGTCTCACCGGACCAAAATTTGTCTCGATTTCAAAAACCTCTCCCCGGTGATTTGTTGTTTTTATTTAGGGGGAGTTAGGATCGTTTAAGCCTTTTTGATTTCAATTTCAAAATTTTCAATTCAAATTTTCGATTCAAAACTTTCAATTCAAAAGTCTCGATTCAAAACTTTCAATTCAAATCTTTTATTCAAAACTTTAATTTCAAAACTTTCAATTCAAATTTCAAAAATTTCAATTGATTTAAAATCTCTATCTTGTTTTTTCAATCTTTTCCCTCAATCAAGTTTTATGCCCCGTGCTATTTTGATAATCATAAAGGGGGAGAAATTCTTGGTTGATTTGGGAAAAATCTTTTTCTCATGCTTTGCTTTACTTTCCCATTTATCCTTTAAAGCATGCCTTTCATTTCATTTTTACATTGTTTGTTTTGGTGATTGTGATCATCAAAATAGGGGGAGATTGTTGTACCTCTCGTACCCCTCGTGGTTTAATTTTCATGATCACAATCACTCTCTTATTTATCTAATTTTGTTTTAAGTGTTTTTGGATGATAGGTTGCCAAGGAATTGGGCCAGGAAAGCAAGAAGGCAAAAGTGGACTGAAATTCAGTCCACCAGCCAACCGGTGGACGACCACCGGCCAGCCGATGGAGGCCTGGACAGAAGGGATCCCTCTGTCCAGACCACCGGCCAACCGGTGTCCCACCACCGGCCAGCCGGTGGCACCCAGACAGAATAGTAGTTGCTACTGCCTCAGCACCGGCAAACCGGTGGCCTCCTCACCGGCCAGCCGGTGGTGCCTGAGCCCGAGTCTTCTCCCTTTTTCAAAGCACCGGCCAACCGGTGGCCAAGCACCGGTCAGCCGGTGGAGCCAGTCAAACTAGCCGTTGGGCTTTGACCAGGCTTGTCCACTTGACTCCCAACGGCTCCGAAGGCCTCTCCAACGGCTCTGAAGCCTCCCAAAGGCCATTTGAGGGTTCCCCCTCTATAAATAAAGGACTAGGAAGCCCCGGAAACTTAACCAAGCCATAAGGAAGTCCACGGACACATTTTTGATCATTTGGCGAACCTCTGACGCATTCCTCCAAGGAACCCCCAATTGCTCTAACTCACTTCCACATCCAAGGAGCACCACCATAGAAGCTTGGGAGCGCTCTTCATCAACTTCATCAATCCATTGGCGCCCAAGGCTTCTCCCATTACGGTTTTTAATTGTTTTATCATTTTGAGCTTCAATTTGGGTTTGTGCATACAAACCCCTCTTTCTCTCATCCTCTCTTCATTTGGGTTTTCACACCACCTTCAAGGTGTGAAGAGGTTAGTCAAGCCTTCCCTTTTAAAAGGCTTGAATCAAAGGTGAGCTAGCCTTCACCTGTAAGAAGGCTAGTGGGTTCTTGATCAACCATTAAAAGTAAGTGGGTTCTTGCTCAACCAATAAAAGCAAGTTGTAATAGGTCCTAGACTAACCTTAAAGTCTAGTGGGTTTCTTTCTAAAACCATTGAAAAGCAAGCGGTAGAAAATCTCTCAACGGTTGAGTTGGGAGCGGAGACGTAGGCTTGGGTTTAAGCCGAAATCCGTTATCAATTTTGTGTCTTGCCTATTTTATTTCCGCTGCACTTTGATAATTGTTTTTTTAAATTGTTAATTAATTTGTAAAAGGAAATTCACCCCCCCTCTTGCCATCACTCTCCGACCAACAATGGATACCTGCAATAACTGAGTATACGGTGTGTACTCATAAAGTGTATAGTGTGTACTTCATAAATTTCCAGAAATTCCTCTTTCTCTCAAAAATGACAAGAAAAGGAAAATATACCTGACAAAGAAGATCCAGGTTCTTACATTTACAAGTCCGTGAAAATTTACAACGTGTGATTCTGAGGCCCGGTGTGCCTGTAATGAATTTATGAACATTTTTTTGGGTATGTTCAGTAAACATATGAGCATGTTTTTGTAACTTTTAAACCAGTGTTTAGAATTGAAATATGAGGGCACTGTTGAAATCGCAGCACCAGTATTCAATTCAGGAGACCTTCACCTTGACCGCAGTAGGTCTAGGGTGAAAGATAGATTTTGTGTGTTTCATGGAAATGAAAAATAAAATAAAATAAAATTCTATTTTATTTTTGTTGAAACCTTCCATGTGAATGTTATGGAGGTGGGGACCACCAAGCCTAAAACCTCCAATTTTGAATTTAATGGCAGGGAACACCCAAACCCTCTTAATGGGGGAGAAACCTTTCAACTCCACATAAATTAATTTCTCCCATTAAATTGAGCCAATTAATTATGAAAAAGTGCTACAATTAATTGTGCCCACAATTAATTGTGCCAAAAATTAAATTGATAGACTTAATTTAAATTATTGGCATCTCTTTTATTTGGATGATTGGTTGGCGAAGTGTGGAGAATTGGGAGAAAGCTATGGAGAAATCCTACCTATCTAACGAATAACTTTTCCTCCAAATTAAGAATGTCATCGAAGAACGTTCTTCAGAATAAAGAAAGAGGATAACACACAAGCTGACTTCGGAAGCGTGATTTCAGAAGCAACGAACGTTGGCACCTTCTTTGCCTTCACCATTTCATCTCGAAACACAACAACAAAACTTCGAGGTAGGGTTTGATGTTTTAAATACCACCCTTACTCGTTCTTGATGTTCTTTGTGATTCAAAAGTTGTGAAACGCTTGCTACCGCACTAACGTGGAGGGTGCGGGCCAAACGAACCTGGCCCGACCTCTCCGTAATCCCTTGTGGTTTTAAATGAAATCTTTGTGACGGAGGAAGACAGCAACCGGAGGCCAGCCGCACGACGAGGGCGGCGGCTCACATCCGCGTTGCCTAGCAAACAAGTGGTCATGGCTTGTGCTGTAGCAACGAAGGGAGGACGGGCGACTGATCCGGCCACTGGCAAAGGTGTGACGCACGACCGCACCACGCGAAGAGCACAGCTGGACATCCGACCAGTAGTGGCGGACCGCCGCACCGCGGTCTCCCCGCCGCCCCACGGCCACCCCGCCGCACCGTGGCCACCCCCACCACTGCAGCCACCCGGCACCACGGGCCGCACAGCATGGGCAGGACCGCCCAACGTGGTTCGGGCCACACAATGGGTCAGGCCGGACCCAAAGGGCCGATCCACCCAGCGGACCGGGCTGGATCCAGCAGGTCAGGCCGGGTTGACCCAAACCGGGTTGGCCCAGGCTGGGTCGGGTCGGGTCGGTCTGACTGGGACGGACTAGACCCAGACCAGTTTCGACCCTATACGTTCTTTTGGCCATAACTTTGGCACTGAGCGTCCGTTTGACAAACCGTCTGTGGTGCCGAAAACCTTGGAGAGAGACAGACCTTTAGGTATACACCACGTTAAATTTGGAAAAATTTGGGGTATGGTTGGGTTGGATCGATCAAGAATCCAACTGGGTCCTCTGGACTAAAAGGCTAATAACTTATAGACCGGGTGTCTGATTGACGCATCTTCAGTTGCATTGAGACTCCTATGATGTGGAGGTCCTTCGGGATACTTCTTCATGGGAATTCGTTCCATTTGGAGTATCGAATAGTGGCTTGAGGAGCGGACCCTCCCATAGAAAAGCGAGCTTAGTGCGGGAACCCTGTAGCTGGCTGTGACAATGTACTAGGATCATGTGTGGGTCTGACGACGTATTGATGATGTACTAGGATCATGTGTGGGTCTGACGACGTATTGACTATATACTATGATCCTATGTGGGTCTGACGATGTACTAGGATATTGTGTGGGTCTGACGATGTATTGATGATGTACTAGGATCTTGTGTGGTTCTAACGACGCGATGATGATATACTAGGATCTTGTGTGGGTCTGACGATAAACTAGGGTCTTGTGTGGGTCTGATGAGGTACTAGGATCCTGTGTGGGTCTGACGATGTACTATAATCCTCTGTGGGTATGATGATGATTTAGGATCATTTTTGGCTCTGCCTCTAAACAAAGTAAGATTAATTAGTAGTTACATCTAATCATCTCTACTACTGTTCCTAAGTTATACCTAGTGTGAGCTGAGTTCGTACCTATGTGGTACTTTCCTTCATGCTAATACCTTGGTGGTGTTCTTCTATGTGGAATACCTATGTGGTACTTACCTTTGTGGTATTCCTTCCTTTGTGGAACAGTTGAGCTTTGGGCTTTTGTATTGGACCCTATGTTTCCTCATGATTGAGATGGGTATACTTGATAACTTAGGTATATGTATGGGCATATAGCTAAGTTGGGTTGTCAGCTGATTTCATGCTTTTTGGTTTTTCCTTTGTAGATATTGTGAGACCTTGAAGGTCTCGGGGTCCCTACTGAGTATCATTATACTCACCCCTGCACAGGTTATGCCCGCACCTTGTTGTGTTTGGTGCAGACAATGGATAGCGCTGATCGAGGCTGAGGGTACTGGGACTAGATAGTGCCCGGAGGTAGACCATATGTTGTGTCGATACGTAGAGGATACAGGTGGATGTGGAGTGTGGATGAGGCGATCTGTACCTACCCATCAGGTTGGCACATCGAAGGAAGACCCATTAGTTTTCTTTCTCATTCTTCAGTTGTATTGTATTTCAGTTGTACTTGTACCTTTACTGTTGGGCTTGTATTCCGGCCCCTCTTACTTTCAGCACTCTTTTTTCTATACAGTTTACTTGTGTTTGTATCTTGTTGTGTGCATGTTTGTGTGTGTTTAAAGTATATAAAGGCAATGTCTTCCTGTTTTAAGGGAATGTGCCTATCATTGCTAGTTGCCATCCCCTGGCCTACGGAAGGCAGGCTTGGGGTAGTCACGGAACGAGCCCCGGGGGACGGTTCGTGACATATTGAGACAAAGGGATTATATTACATAGTAATCGTTTATAGGAGGTGATATTTCATTGCGAAATTAACTTCTTTCTCTAGGGGTACCATGGCATGTTGCTAGACACTAACCTTGGACTTTAGGCAGCTTCACCTAATGCCACAGAGAAAGAGGTCTAGAGGGTCACACACTCAGTGTATCCATATTCTCAGTTAAATAAAATATATATTGTCTATTATTTAACAAGTTTAATAAAAATTATTCTCATTTTGGTTTTAATAATTATTCATGGATGCCTGATCGCATTTATTCGGACACTAGTTATTCAAGAGAATATTTTGTTAGTGGAATAATTAATAAATATTTATTTTCTTTTTAGTTAATATAATATTTATTTATTTGTTAGAAAATAATAAATTGGTATTTAATTAAAAAATTAATTGAAATTATTCAAGGTCCAATAAATATGGTGGAGGATTGGCAGACAAGTTGAAGAGTCCGGTGACAAATAATAATATTGAATATAATTTTCTTAAATAATATTTAATTATAATTATTAAATTAAGAACATTTCAAGAAACAAAAATAATAATATTATTATTATTATTATTTGACATGGGGTTTAACTAGGTTTAATAAAATAAATAAGGGCACTTGTACAATTATGTTATTTTAACACTCACAATATAAATACCAAATTATGTTTATTTTCTCATAACCCTAGCCAAACAAATCATTGTTCACAATGTATTGGAAAAAATCTATAAAGACTATAGAGTTCATCCCTTTCAAAGAACACTCTCAAGACCAAGAGAGATCCTCCTCCACCAGATGAGGGAGAATGCTTTGGAAGCGGTTCTCAAGGTGATCAAAGGAGGATATCGCAAGCACAAGGATCTTTTGTACTAGCACTCGGAGACTCCTTCGGTGACATCAAGATATTCTTAGAGCAAGTGTGGATCAACACTAGAGGAATCTTATGCTTTAATTCTACAAGGAAATGGTGGCACACTTCATATCTCTGACCGGATGCATCAACAAAGAAAGAATAACCTTGGAGGTAATTCTTATTAATAAATAAATTAATTATAAACAACATGTCTTAATCACCTCTCTCTTGGTTCCAAGTTAATAAACCTTTATTTTTCTTTGATTTAAATCTATTGATTGAGACGTTCATCATCACTTTATCTCAGATTAATCATTAATAGTGTAAAAAATAAGAGTTGGGCACCGTCCCTCCCATGCTTCTGCTATACCCAGAACCTATAGTTGTTTGGTCTCGGATTATTTGTAGATTATTCCAAGGACTAGATACTCATATTGAGTAGTGAAAACTGTAAATTATTTTGTTATTAGGGGGTGTTCTTGTGTGTTATTGTTTTTTTATCAGATTAAATTCTATTTAACCAAAGATGGAGGTTTTTTAAAAGATAAAAAACTTAAAAAATGAATACCACCAATTTAACCCCTCCCCTAGTTGTCACATAGATCTATACTGGTCTTTAAAATTAGTATCATACACATGTTCACTTCGTTGATTCTTGAATTTCTAGAGTCTAAAGAAGGAAAAGGTTTCCATGGATGTTTCGAACTCAGTTGACAGTAAGGGGATTCATGTTTTTTATGGGGAAAACTATAAAACATAGAATAAAAAAATATCCCCCTATCTATTATCCATTAGATATGAAGTTCTTGAATCTGTTAGTGATGATTTCACCCCTCCTGTTGAGGGTGATTCATTTAAAGCAATTGATAAGAAGAATCTAGAGAAATACGGGTGACTGAGAAATGATATACTTTACTCTCTATCTCTAAAAATGAATTTCATAGGGTTAAAGAAATTAAAATAGCTAAAGGTATCTAAGAAAAGTTGAAAAATATTTATGAGGGAAATAAAAAGGTGAAAAAATCCAATTTACTAATCTCGATATTGAAATATGAATATCTTGAAATGGGTGATGATGAGTCTTTTAGTGGATTATTTAAAAGTCTATATGACATTATAATCACCATAAGATATTTTGGTGATAATCGAGAAGATTCAGCTATTATGGAAATGATTATAAGAATTATTCATGATAAATTTGATTCCAAGTATCATCTTCAAAAGATTGATAACCTGAAACTGTCTCATTTTTTTATCTATATAGTATTATTATCACATATAAATTGAGAAGATAAAAACTTTCAAGAAAGAGGAAAATTTTGATCTAAAAATCTCTCTCAAAGCTGTTAAGAAAGGAAATTCTAACAAAGTTTTGGTGGGGAAATTTAGTGAATCTGACACTGATGATGAAGTAAGTAAAAAATTTAATGAATTCATGTATTTGTTTTCCATAAAGGTGAAAATTTTCATAAGGATAAATAAAATGTAAAATTACATTTAAGGGATTTAACTCTAGATCCATTTGAAACTTCAAGGAAAATTATCCAATACTAAAGGAAGATGAAGATAATAATGACAAAGATGGAAAGTCTATAAGATATCTAATGAAGAAGATAGAAAAATCAAAGTAATAGTAAAAAGGAAATTATATGAAGTTATATAAATATAAAAAGAGAAACTTTTTTTCTAAATGTGAGAAAGATGATGATAGTGAAGTCGAATCATAAAATTTAAATAATGATTGAGCTGAGAAGTTTCTTATTGAAAAATTAAATGATCAGAGTTTTACTAGTAGTGAGATTTGAAAGTATAAAGAAGAATAATAAGAGGAAAAAATATGGAGTTTATTCTGAAAATATAATTGAAAGAAATTATATCAAAAAATTAAACTTGAGAATGAAAACAAGAAGTTAAAGAAATATGGCCAACCTGTTGACAATCTAGAAATAGTGCATGAAGAAGAAAAATATTATTTTTTAAATTTTTTTAAGGATATTAATAGGTATCTTGAATAAGATAAAACCCTTAATATCAATTTTGAAAAAATGATAGAGGTTAAGGAGAGATAATTAGACTTATACAGTAGAAACTAGATGAAGATGAACAAGGAATATCAAACTTCCTAAATTCAATTGAAAAAGTTGGTAAAATATTCAAAAAGTATAAATATAAAAAAGGATCAATAAATTTAGTCCTAAAAGATTAACAGTAAGGTTTAATATGTTCATAATAATAATAAATCCAAGAATACCATCTATATATCTAAAACAAGGGGATTCCAAAATTTTAGAATTTCTGAGAAATAAAATTATAACACAAAAAATTATAATAGTTGAAGACTCTGCTAAGGTCAAGAAGAATATTTCATAAGTCCACTAAACTTTTGGTTTATAATAAGGATCCAACATTGATGATCAGAATCATTTCTGAAGAAAGGGACATAGTTCTAGATAGTATGAAAGTTACAAAGGTATATATTATTTATATGGATATTACTAGTACTGTGGGGGATTTGGGAATACAGTAAAGATGTGTAGGTTAAATTATAAATACTTAAATGAATATAGAAGTTATTGAAGATAAAATTTGAGGTGGATTCATCCATATGAAAAAAGAAAACCTCAAAAATATGATTTGAAAACTAAAAATAGATTTCAACCACTGGAAACTATTTGGTAAAGATGTGATCATCCCAAACATCTTGTTGAAGGAATCATGAAATTATTTCAGCTCCAAAAACCCTTATATGAAAAATCTGAAATGTCTAATTTTAATGAGGAAAAAGGAAAAGAACAGGCCTGGGTTATTGAAACTTCCCACAAGGACACAAAAGGAGAACAACGATGGATATTGGAAGTAGAGTGTTCTTCATGTATTACTAGAGATTTTCAATTGTTAAAATATATGAAATATTAAAAAGAAGGTGCCATGACTTTTGTAAATGATGAGACACTCAAAATAAAACCCATTATTTATTATATAGTTGGAAAATAAAAGTTGAAATCTATTAGGTACAAAAGGGGCATAGATACCCTGAGAGGGGGGTGAATCATGGTATGAATATTCTTTTCAAAAAAAATTTCCATGGGATCTTGACCTCTTTATTACAAGGGTCACTTGTTATGATCTTTAATGTTATTTCCTTTAAAATTATATCTAATGATGATGCACTGAAACTAAAGTAGTAAAGAATGCACAAGGACACAATGATTTATACTTGGTTCACCATCACTGGGCTAGGTCCAAGGAGCATACAACAGCGATGTGTGGATGTACCAAATTCACCAAGGCACACTGCAATAATGATTACAATGTTTGGGTTAGATCTTTTATTCCCAATCTCTCTGCCTTTACACGGTTTAGGATATACTCACTGCATCTCCAATTGTCACTCCCTATGCCTCTTTCTTTGGCTCACTGCTGGTGGAAATGGTCATCATCTTCCTCTTCCTTCACTCAATGCTCTTGGAAAAGAATCCACTCATAGTTTATGGACTTGTAGGTCAAACATAGTTTATGTACATGTAGGACTCTTAATTTTCACAAATCTATTCATCCTAAACTATAGTTAGATGCTCTATTGAAGTTCCTTTTTCACCCAAAGATGAATTCCACCTTTATGATTACTGCTACGTACCAGAAAATACTTTTGAAACTTGTTTGAAGCATTCACAAACTTCACTCTACAAATCGTGAACCACCTACCACTTCCGTGTACTATGTACCAGGAAAGGTAAGTGTACTACCTTCTCCATGTAATCCTGTCTCTTCCACGAACTGCTATTGCCTCTACATACTACTACCTTTGTTCTGCCTATAAGAATATCCCATTTTCAACGAACTGTTCTTTATTCATGGATTGTCTTCACTTATGAATACTAGAGCTCCAGCTCTGCGTATGACTTGCGGAACACTCCCTCTCACGTATTGAATATTCCTCCTCCATGTACTGAGTCAACTCCTTCCATGTACCAGAGTTTCTTTTTAGGTTAATAAACCTAGTAAACACCTTCATCATAATTACATCTGCACGAACCACTTCAACCTTCGCGAACCTCCCTTCGCAAAATTCCTTCGGCTTTTCCAAAATCCCAGATAAAAAATATATTCTCTAATGATATTTGACCTCCAAAATAATCATTGCGATTATAAATTCTTATATAGGAAAATATACCAACAAAATCTGCTAATCTAAGATTTACCAAATCTTTAATCCAGCGTTCACCGCTTACTGATCCTTCTTCCGCCATGAACTACAAGCTACCCGCGAACCGTTTTTCATACGCGGTCTACATACTGCCTGTGCTCCTACATGGTTGATCTCCTCTACCAAATTTAAGAAATTTGTGTACCGCACCGACCTCTATCATGAAACATTTTCAATTTCAAAAACTGCTTCCACATACCATTCCTACTGCCTGGTATGCAATCCATGTTCTGGTCTCCTCATTTTTCTTCCTTGGCCAATTTTATTCTCCAATCTTCACACAAATTCCCAATTTTGAGGCCCCAAAATTTTTAAAACACTGGGTAACTATGCCACCTTAAAAAACTGTCTTTGGAAAATACCAACCATACTCATTTTCGGTCATCTAGATTTGTCAAAATACACAACCACACCCAAAACATACCGAGACGACACCTTGAAGGATTTTTTCCCAACAAAATCCACAAGTTAAATATTCATTTATGGACTCAAACATGATTTTTTGAGTGTTTCATAACTTTTTTATGAAGTAAAAAATGAATTTTTTATAAGATGTGGCTTTATTATTAAATTTTTTTAAGATGGAAAAGTTGTAATGAGAGGATAATGAGCCAAGGTAATTATGTTTCAGTTTTCTAATGCATTGTGTTGATTCTATCAGAGTAAGGTGTAAGAGTTATAGTATAAAATAATTGGACATATGTGCTAAAGGGGTATGAATAGGATAAAAAATAGATTAATATTCATGATGTCCCAAGCAAAAGAAAAATAAGATATTTTTGTTCTGAGATATTCTAGAAAGAAAATATTTTAAATTTAGTATACAAGAGGGTTGAGATACATGATACACATCCCATCATTCTTATTTATTCAAGAATATGTGGGACCATGAGAAAGAAGTTAAAGAATAATGAGAATTAATTTATTTCATTTATTGATAATTTAACTCATATTATATATATCATTATTTTGAAACACAAATAAAACGCTCTCAAAATGTTTAATAATTTTAGGAGAAGTGTTTAAAAACAATATGGATACTTTGTAAGTAATATATGAAATGATAAATAGTATTAAATAAGAAAATGTTAATTTTTAATGTTATCTATAAAAACATTGAAATCATTAGGAATTTAGTGTGTCTTATACACCATAGCATAATGGTTTTTCTAAAAGAAATAATACAATCTGTGTTGAAGTGTCCCTAAATATGTTGATTGAACATGATACTTATCAACTATTTTGGAGACAATTTATTAGAGTATTAGTGAATGTTTAGGATTATTGTATCTACTAGAAAAAAATATGACATGATTCCATATGTTATTTATTAAAAATATATCTCAAATTCAATATAGTAAAAGGATTTTGGTATCCCTTGTATTATCAAAGTAAAAGGTGAGAATCTTGGTAAGTTTGATTAAACAGATGTTGATGGTAACTATCTTGGATATCCTTCTAATTGCAGAGGTTACAGGTGTTATAATAAGGAAACTAGAAATATTTCTTACTCGATAGATGTGGGAGTGTTAGAACATACTGATAGAGAGTGTTCGTAGTCAACATCAGGTATAATAGGAATATAAGTTGAAGTCATTTTTGTTGCACAACATAGTAAATTTTCTGATATAAGTGATGCTATAGAAGATGTATAGGATTAATACATTGATTAATCCATTTCAAGTGATAAGGTGAAAGTTTTTTCATCACATCCATGGTTGAGGAAGCAAGTGGAGGTCCAAAATATAACTTTATATCAAGGGAAAAAGGTTCAAACAAGAAGAACATCATTGATAGTTACACATAACTCATTGTTTCGAAAGGTTGATCCAAGATATATTGAAGAATATTGGGATCATTAATATTAGAGTAGTAATATTAATCAATAATTTGACCAGATTGAGAAAAATGAGACCAGGGAGCTAGTACCCAAACTAGAAGATAAAAATTTAATCAGAACAAATTCATTTTTCCAAAATAAGTTGAATGAAAAAGGTGAAGTGGTAAGAAAAAAGTAAATACTAGATAATAAGGGAAACTTTCATGGTGAATGAATTTATTTTTATGAGACCTTTTCCTCATTATAAAGACTTAAAACCAATAGAATATATCTTACTATTGATTCACAAAGGATATATACTATATTTTAAATAGATTTTAAACCTTCTTTTCTCAATAGGGAGCTGGAATATGATGTTTATATTGATCAAATATGTGGTTCTTTTATTTCTCAAGAAAAAAATTATAATAATTATTTGAAGAAGGATTTGTATAGGTTAAAACTAGCTACAAGATATTAGTATTCCAAGATATACACATTCACAAAAAAAAGTTTAATTTCAAGAAAGAGTTGACAACAATCTCTACAATAAAATTGAAAAGGATGAATCTCTTATTATTATCATTTATGTCGATGAGATTATATTTATTGTAAATGAAGAAAAAATGGTTGAAAATTTTGACGAGTTAATGAATAATTTATTTTAACTTTCCATGATAGGAGAGACGAACTATTTTCTTAGCTTACAAATATCTCAAAAGAAAAGGTAAATTTTCCTTTCTCAAGATAATTATGATAAGGAACTCATAAAAGAAAACTGCAATGAGAGATTTAAAGCCTATTTTCACACCTATTTAATTGGGAAAAAGTCTTCCAAATGATGAGAAAAGAAAGTGTGTTGATTTGAAATAATTTTGGATGTTTATTATTGTCTTGTTATAACTCATTGATTTAAGGACATATCTAGTGTATGTTGTTATACTTTGTTCCTAGAATCAAATTTCACCAAAAGAGTCACATATAGTGTTTGTAAAAAGAATTATCATATGTATTAAAGTCATAGTTTATTTATGGTTAAAATGTGGAAGCATAGGAAGGATTGCTTTATATGGTTATACTGATATAGATTAGGTAGGTGATGTGGATGATAGGAGATCCACATTAGAAAAGTTTTCTTCTTTGGTGAAAGGTGTGTGTGTAGGAACAATAATAAGTAGAGTTACATAACTTTAATAACCACAGAGGAAGAATATATTACTACAACACATAGTTAATTTTTATAAAGACGTAGCTAGAAGATTTGTTGGTTGATTTGAACCTACCACTTCTCTTAGGTTGTGATAATCAAAGTTATATCAATCTCACCAAGAATCCAAGGAAACATTCAAGATATAAGGATATTGATATAAAAAATACTTTTATCAAATAATTAGAGAAAGGAATAAACTAAATCTATAGTTTTTACCTATAAAGAAGCAACTAGTTGATATCTTTACTAAAACATTGTCAAAGGAAACATTTAATTAGTTGATGTTGATTATGGGAATTCAACCTCACTCTCTTCAAGGAAAAGTAATGTGATATTCATCACCTCCCTCAACTTATTGTTTCATAATATCGAAAAATAGGGGTAAATATGAAAAAATTATATCTATTTATATGTGTTTTACCATTTAATGTATAAAATATATTTAGGGGTTTTAATAAGGGGTGTGTTGTGATGTCAATAGGAACAAATTTGTTTTACATTTTTAGAAGTGAATGCAAGAACTTGTTCTTTATAGGTTGAAATTTTGTTTGGGGTAATGAACAATTTATAATCACTAATTTATGGATATCATGGTTTTATTTTTCAATGATTCATGTTTTGTACACTAATTTCACTCATGTTGTCATATAATTATTTGATAGTGATATATTTATTGAGTTTTAGATATTTTGTGATTTTTTTTCCTTGTTTGACAAAAAAATCCAAAGGGGGAGATTGTTGAGACCAAGAAGTTTTTTGATTTTTATGGTTCTAGAAATAAACTAATTAATAAAAATAATTTTTTATGGTGTTCTCTTTTTTTATTGGTACGTATATCCCTTGAAAAAATTGTCTTTTATTGGTAAAGTTTCTATATAGAGAATATTGGATGGATTCTAGTGAACAATGGTGATCGAACATAGTCTAACGAAGAGAGGTGATTGGATGGAGTCTAGTGGAAATAGGTGATTACATGAAGTCTAATAGATAAATATTAATGGATGAAATATAGCAGACTAAGATGACCAAATAGAATAAAACTTGATCATATACCAAATAAAGAATAATGAATTTATCAGACGGTTTTTTCCCTAAAAAACTAATTGATTCTTTTTTATTCTTAAAAGTACCAAACATCATGATTATTAAAGGTTATCATGGATTAAACTGATTTTTTCATGAAGTTACCAAACTAGTTTCCTCAATTGGAGGTTTTTAAATGAAGTCATTAGATAGTGGTTTTCATATAATGATTCATCAGACAAAGGTTTCTAAATGAAGTCATGAGACAAATAAGTTCTTAAGAAGTTTTACCAGATGAAGTTTTACCAGATGGAGGAGTTCCTATAGAGTATTATAGAATATTGAATTAAAAAATGGAGAAGTTTATAAAAATAAGTAATAGATGCAGGTTTCAGGATATTTGAAATTTATTTTTTAAAGTTATAAATTATGATGATGATGATATTGATGTTCAATGACCCAAAAATCATGAAGGGAAAATGATGATTCTAGCTGAGATTTTAGGATATTTTGAAGATCATTGAAATTAATATTTGATGAAAATTCATAAAAAATTTGTTGACACCAATTTATTAAGAGATTTGGATGTATTCAACTAAAGAAAGGCTCAAGTTGGTAATTCAAACTTGGAGTGAGAAATTAGAATTTTAAGTTCATGCTTCTCCGTTGATTTTGGATAAACTATGAGTAATTAAAGGGGAGAAGGTGAATTGTAAAGGATTTGATGATAATTGAGGTACAAAGAATATTATGGAGAGATAAGTTTATCAAATAATTTAATAGATAGGTACCAAACAGATTGGTACTTAACATAGTGGTATCATATAGAGAGGTACTGGATAGAGAGGCATAGGGTAGAGAGGCAACAGACATAGTGGTGTCAGACATAGTGGTACTAGACATATAGGTACTTGACATAGTGGTACCGAATAGAGAGGTAATATATAGAGAGGTATCGTACAAATTGGTATCAAACATATAGGCACCATACATATGGGTATCGAACAAAGAGGTTCCATATATAAGGGTATAGGGAATAGAGGTACCAGATAGAGGGTTATAGAAGATAGTGGTACTTAACAGAGATATATCGGATGAATAAGGTACCAAAATGAGTGGAATTGAATGGATATGTGTTAGACAAAGAATTTGTAGGGAATTTTTTTTTCTTATTTATAAGAAATAAATCAAAAATAAGAAGATATAACTTGAAAAATATGAAATTGAGTAGAATTAAAGCAGTACAGTGATGACATATTGAATTATTTTAGTGAAGGTTCATTTCATTTTTGAAAAAATTGTCCCATAATATCATTTATGAAAAAATAACATGCACTGTTAAAGCGTTATAGTTTTATGTAACTGATGGATATACCAGCTTTTTTTAAACCACAAAGGCATATTTTCTAGGGGATGTTTGGTATCATATTGTTTCCAAATCATGCCAAGGAATTGAAACCCTTATTGGGGAGTGAACCATATAAATTCTTGGGTTTATATGGGCGTGATTGTGTGTGTGTTTTTAGTAGAGTTAATTTTCTCTAATAGGAGGTGATGGTTGTTTTTAAATAGGAAAAACTTAAAAAATAATACCACTGATTCACCATCCCCCCAAGTGGTCACACAAATACTGAGTGGTCATTATAGGTTACCTATAATCAAAATAAATGATTTAAATATTGTAATAATGTAAATTTTTTATTAACATAACAAAAATATTAAATATTTATTTTTATTTTTATTTTATTTATCTTTGGAATTAATTAAAAAACAATGCATTGATTTTTGGGTTTTGAGCTTAAATTTTTAATAATGTTTTAATATAATTTTCATTATTTTAATTCAATTATATAATAATATATAAAATATTATACTTAGTTGATTTTTGTTTTGTGATCTTAAAATCCTATATGACTTTCTCGTTGTGTACACTTTCTAATGGCTACACCATAATCTTCACATCATACTTTGGATAGAGTGCCCATAAGACTCTAGATCATGTATGAAAACCTGTATGAGAGTTTCAGATCATAAATCTTATAAGACTCAACACCATTGTGTCAGAGAGACCATATATAAAGAATTTCCATATGAGATAATCCAATAATAATTATATCTCATATAAAATAATTCAGGTAATATAAGCTCCTATAAAAGTTCACATATGAGACATCATCTATATAATAAATATAATCATATACAAGAGGCATATGCTACTATAATACTTGAATACCACCATATATGACTTTACCATTCCTATAGGAATTTTTCCTTTTATATTCTTAGAAATAGGGAATTAATATCTGAAATCACCCAAATAACTAGGGCATGACTCAAGATTTATTTTTTATTCCTATGATCTCTCTAAATCAAGAAAAAATAATCCATGCATCCATATGGTATCCATATAAATTTAGGATAAGTTCAAGGAACTAAATTGATAAAGTTATTTTTTAGATACTCATGTGGAATAAATATTAACCCTAGAGCTATATATATTGAATCTATCAGCATAAATGTGATCTCTATTAAAAAACTCAAAAGTATTAGGCATGGAACTCAAATCAGGAAGAAAAAGTTTGTATTTCTCACGTAATACATAAAAAATCACTTGAAAAACTCTGATCACTCAACTTTTACTATAAAGTAGATGAGACTTACTATACAAATTGATTGGATGATCGGTTTATTGATATGGAACATTTCCTATTAGAGTTTACTTTTCCTTTTCCTTTTTTATTGTAGTTTCTCTCTAGTGATGCCATACTAAACCCTTAGTGTTCGAGCCAAAGAGAATCTCCAAAATCCCTATTAATGAATTTCATTCTCCACTAATAAATATATCCAATTTAATTTATATAAAAGTGTTTTGATTTTTTGAATAATAGTATGTTTCCATTTTTCTCACATTTAAATTCTTATCCCCATATATACAAGTTTTTACACACATTCCACCTAGAACATATCTTATTCCTATATAATATAGGGTTGTAGGTTGATTTAGGGGTGATTAGAAATATATGGTCACTTACATAGACAAGGATAAAGAATTTAGTAATTATTTTATTTCTCTATTCAATCCAAAATTACCAGGTGAGGGTGATCAATTGATGGTTATATTATAACAGAGAGATAAGAATAGTTAAATTAAAATAAGATTTGATAGGTATGTGAGGGGATTATTAGAGGAAGGGCCAGTGATTTAAAATTTAATTAAAACACTTGTTTCTTTAAATTCTCTAATACAAACCAAACCCATCTAAAAAACAATAAAATCACACCAAAAACACCCTCCTATCTGGATAAAACCTGATTCCCACTAATTAGCTTAATAGGGGACTAAACCATACAATTAAGGGCCAAAATGACCTTGAAACTTTTCTAAAATACATTAGATTACCATATTTCAACCCTATCCTCTATTTCATCTAATTTAGTCTATTATTGGATCCAATTTTCATAGGAAAAACGTGGGTGTAATTCCCTTCTCAAAAATTAACAAGATTGATATTTCTCCTCCACTATAAAAATAAACTAAACCCTCCCACTTACTTAAACCTATAAAGCCCTTTGTATCACCCAAACTCTGATAAAATAATATCCCAACATCCCTAAATTATTCCTTTAATCCTACCATTGGGAATAATTCCAACCAAGGAAACCCCTTTAGGTAAAGAAACATTAGTTACCCAGAGATGAGGTAACATCCATCCTCACGATCCTTTCTTTTATTTTCTTTCTCCAATACCTCAATTATTATTGTTACATTATTATATAATAAATCTAGTATCATAAATATATATATATGTGTGTGTGTTGTTATTAAAAAAAATTTACCTGCACTTACACACACATCCATCTAAATGGGTAACGAACTTACTGTTCTTATGTACGGCGAACTACCACCTCATGAAACGATGTTGTTTGTTTTTCATTTACCACCTATAATGGTTAGAAATTGTGATGGAAGATGTATTTTTATATTTTATATATTATATTTAATATGTTTTTAGGATTCTATAACTATTATATAATACATACCTTCGTGATTTCCATTTGATGTAAGTATGATAATTTTGTTTCAGGAAGTGTGGACTATCACCTCCTCAAAGCGATGAGCTTCATTCACACCGAACATGGAATGTATTAAGGATGTGTTTGGTGAATTTATATGATATATATGAAATAATAATTCAACTTGAATTATAATATATATATATATATATATATATATGTAATTTACTTTCTTTATTTCAATACGACAATAAAATGGAAACAGCATTCATGCCTATGTACGACATATTGTCACCATAAACGGTGCATTAAATTTTATAATTTAGTATTATAAAGATTATTATAAATACATATATAATGGATATATATGATATTTATACCATTTTTACATTCTTAAAATAATTAAATCACTATCTAAGTAAGAGTATCAGGAATAACAAGTCAAAACCTATTCGAAAAATAAATCGAATATTACCTGAAATGTAACGTTAACATGGGGTTGTTAATAAATCTGTAATATAAATTCATATCTGTTCTTTAGTGGATTTATAATAAACTTATAATTATTATACAACACCTTTTAATGTGTATGAATAAATCATATACCTAATGTAAGGTAATTTTATCTCACTTTTTATTTTTGTGAGATACATTCCTTATTCACAACACATTTCATTTGTGTGGTGTGTAAAATAATCATAAATTTATTATATGATTATTATGACTACATTTATGGGTATTAACATATCCATTTGATGATATTTTTTTCATGTGGGTTGTGTTTCAAAATTTACCAAATTGGTAAAGTAATTTTTTTCTCAATTTTTCTTCATTGAGATACACGTCATGTTATGAACCTATATTTTTCTATGAGGTGTATATACTGAATTTAAAATGTTATATCATTAATCTAGTTATTTTAATGATATTTAAATCATAATTTAAGTTTATTATTTCCATTGTATTATGATTCAAAGTTACTAAAGTGGTAAGAGTTTATAGCTACAATCTAATTGTTTATCGATATTGTTTATGATTATGCTTCAATTGATGAAATGTTATGATCCTTATATCAAGAAATCCATTTAATTTTATTACCCTATTTTTATTAATGTTATATCCAACTAATGTTACCATTTTTTTACACTTTGGTACTTAAGATAATTAATAAAAAAATATCAAAATCTGACTTTATTTCTCCTTTGGGTTGGAAATCTTTTTTCTTTCAAAAATATTTTTTCTAAAAAATATAAAAAAAATAATATTATACTATGATGTTTAAAGGAAATTTTTACCCATGTATTACCTTTATAAAAAAATTAGTTTAAAATTAAAATTCTTTCCCTTTTCTGATCAATACGCTTTTCTAAACTTTTAAGGTGTAAAAGGAATGTTTGGCATGTATAGACTTACTTTTTGTCATGATCATCATTTCCTTGATACATACTTTATAATATTACAAGGTTATTTTTTTAAAGAAATTTTTTTCATAATACTATGTACATTTTTTATTTTAAAATTATTTTCAAAGAAAAAGGTTTTTCAAAAAAATTATGTTTAAAATGTGTTTTAAGTGATTTTTAAAGATTCCTCTATATGTTTTCAAAAGTTTTTTTTAAAAGAAAATGATTTAAAATATTATTTTATGATTTTTAAAATTATTTTCAAATAAAAAGGTTTTCAAAAAGTTTTTAATATTTATTTATAAGTTTTCAAAGTTCTTTCAAAGAATTGGTTTTCAAAAAAAATCAATCTTTGTTAAAAAAATTCAAATTATTTTAAAAGAAATGGTTTTAAAAATGTTTTCAATATTTCTTTATAATTTCTCAATGTTTTTACAAAGAAAATGGTTTTCAAAAGGTTTTCAAATTTAAAAATCATTTTTCAAATGAGAAAGTTTATTTTCCTCAATAAATGTTTTTAAAAAATATTTCAAAATTATTTTCCATATAATATGACATCCATTGGTGTTACTAATGACTTTATGGGGAAATTATCCAAATGTTTGATTCATATTATTTCTCTGAATTATTTTTGTTTTGATGGCATTATTTTTATGAAACTCGTCACTTTTTCATAGGTTATATGATTATGAAACATCATTATTTTCATGTGCTATGCTTTTAAAAAAATGACTATAAAAGCTATATATTTTCCACATATTAATATATTATTACATGTTTATGACATCCATTTTACTTAATTCGTTATATTATATGACTATTTATGATCTTGTGTCACATGTATGTATGATTACATTATGATATTAGTGGGACTTATATCTCCATCCAATGCATTGGGTAAAGATTCATATCTTATGAGATAATGATGGGAATCAATCCAATCATCTTGATCCACTATGGGAATATGGGGAAACCCAATCCACTATGGGAAGATAGGGAAACCCTATCCACTATTGGAATATGGGGAATCCTAATCCACTATGAGAATATGGGGAAACCCGATCCTCTATGAGATGATGGGGAAACCCCATACCTTACGAGGAAAGGACTGTAACTGGGGATGGTGGTGTGTCCCACCCAGTAGGTATAGTTCCCATGAAGTTACCTTGTCTGTTTTTGGAAATGATCCTTAACTTATAGGGAAATATATTATATGTTTATTTGTTTTCCAAAAATTCTATTTCGTATGCCTATGATATGCTCACATGGTTCATGTTCTTGATTATCTTTTGATTCATGTCTTATGAACTTCTAATCTTTATTCCATGTCTCATTTTCCTAATCTTTGATATGAATGGTATGATCTTCATATGTAATTTTCATGTTTTCTTACCCTTATTTTAATTTTCTGCTTATTTATTTCCTTTATTTACCCTTATTAAGAATTTGAGATCACCCATTTATTATGTTTCATTTCCCTGTAGATATAAATAATGTATTTAAAGTATAATTACTATTGGGGGAGATCTGTGTGGGAAACATTGGAGATATTTCATTGAGTTAAAATATTTTTGTTCCAAGTTTTCCAAGGCACTAAACTAATATGGTCTTCGGTAATCTATTTGTGTGATATGTTAAGTGTTCCGAAAAAATGATGTAATGTATATGTACATTAATCTTGGGTTGGTATAGTTGGTATCAGATTGAAAGTTTAGTCAACCTTTATAAACTAGGATAAGAAAATATTAGTGAGATCCCTAGGTATATTTCTAAGTATATGTCTAGGGGTGTCTCTAATCATAAATCTAAGGATGAGTTAAAGATTAAGAAAATGTATTGGAATTTGGGTAAAGTATAGAGTGAGTGGTTTCCTAAAATTAAATCCCTATATAGATATCCTAAGTGGATAAGGGTCTAGAATATATTTACTTAGGGGTAAAAACTCTTAAAAGGTTCATTGGGAATGACTATAGTGTAACATGGTACTGAAAACAGGCCTTATTTCACACCTAGTTTGACACTCCTGGGGGATATGATTTGTAAATTCACAAACTCTTTAAGAGCCATAATTAAGGATTTAAGTTGAATTTGTCTATGAATAACCTTGGATAAACCTAAGGTGTCATAGATTAAATAAGGTTTCAAAATTTACACATCATATAAGTGTTTTTTCAGGACTAAATGGTTCCTCACTATGATAATTGTTTATTACTCAATGCTTTCTGGTTTTATTCAATGGTAGGAACCATAATTAACTTAGTTAATGTAGAATTTGATGGAAAATTTGATGATGAACAGTAAAATGGAATGTTCATTGGATTGAAGGATGTTATGACAATTTTAGTGAGTTCTCATAGAACATGATTAATAATATGTACCTTAATGAACTCTTGGACTCACTAAGGAAGATAAGGAAGGAGTTCGCTAAGAGTTATAGTAATGGAGACCATTTAATAAAGATGATTTAGTTTCCTCTATTTCAAAAATGTGAAAAGAATCACCTAATGAATGTATTAGATGAATAAGAATATGTTTTGGATATGGAAAAGATGGACACAAAGAAAGTAATTGTAAAGGAAAAATGAAGAGTTTGGTTAAAAAAATGTATGGGAATATTATCCTCCCTAAGAAATCATCAAAGGTTAAATTATTTAAGTGTTTAATGAATGGTCATTAAGAAAATTTATGTCCCAATTGGAAAGCTCAAGAATAGAATCATAAAGTTGGAACGAGTAATGGTTATATTGTTGATTATGATGATGATACTATAGATGAAATGTGAATGGGAAGAGATATTAAGTAATAAGATGGAGTAGACTTCATATGGCTTATGAATGAAGTGTAATAATTAATTTTTTATGTATTTATTTTCAAAAATTATGTTATGTGAATGGTGAAATATACAAGGATTGTTCAGTTTATGTTTTTTTCTTTGGATTTACATGTTTCTATTGAATGTTTCCAATGGAATGGAAAAGTGATTTAATGGAAAACTGACATTAAAATAAGGTAATATTACCCTTAATATGTTCCTTATGTTAAGATAATGTTTTTTGGATAAAGATATGTCATATATGAATAAGTAAATTGAATGGTATTGATTACCTTGGAACTAATTTAGGACTTGTTGACAAGTTGTTATACTATCATTGATGAAGTTTATAGAATTTTTGGATTTAAGGAATATATCCAATATAATTTGTAATAAGCAAACATAAATGCTATCAATAATTAATTGTGGTAATTTAGGTTATTTACATGTTTAAAGGAAATACATGATAAATCTATTCACATATTTGGTATGTGATAACCAAGAGTTTCATTATGATATATGGGGGATATTGCTAAGATGTTTTTGAGAAATTTAGTAACCTTTTTTCTAGAGTTTTGGAAATTCATCTTCCAGAAGTGTTATAAGGTTAAACATTTAGGCAATGGTTTATATTAAAATTAAGATAATTTTTTAGAGATTAAATTATTATCTCACCATATGAGTATATATGAATATTGGATAACTTTTTCTAACCTTTTATTATGATAAAAATAGATGTAATGACTTGTCACTCTATTCATGGATATCATGATCTATTAATGCTTTAGTAATGACAAATTCACCTTCATTTTTTTGAATGAGATATGAATTGGAAGTTGATTATGGCACAAAAAAGGTTAAAGTTTTCCTAAAATCACATAAGTATATATTTTCATGAAAATTCTTCAACTTAAGGAAAACAATCTAGAAATAAAATTTTTTCCCAATAAATAATTTTTTTTGAACTAATAGCCATTTAAATTATTACTGGTTTATAAATTTGAGGCCCTCAAATTTAAATTTATCATTCACTTTTTAGTGATTTATGACCTCAACCACTCCCTACAAATAGTTATTATATTACTAAATGTCTATTTTTTCACTTCCCACTATTGTTCTATAATGTCAAAACCTAGTTACGTGTTACATTGGGAAATCTTTATATTTCCAAAAAAAATTAAATTAATTTTTAGTATTATTTTTTTATGTGGATTTATATGAATGGAAATTTTAAGTATTAAACCATTGATAACCCATAAAACTTTTTAGGGAGATATTTATTTTAGGGGGGTATAATGTAACACCATGAGATTTTTTGAAATTTTTTCCCAAATTTAATCTTTTTTAAATTTTTCATTTCATGCAATACTGAATGTATTTTATATATATATATATATATTAAACCACTGAATTTGGATAGAGTTCACTACATGAAATACTTATATAATATTTTGGTACACACAAAACTATGTTTGTCTTGTATTACAAACAATCCTAAGTTCCTTTGATAGTTATTGTAACATGCAAGGCATGGTTCTTACAAAACTATAATATACTATTAATATTGTTATTAAAGTTTTATAATAGCTACCATATATCCATTGAAATGGAAGTTAAGAACATGATTAACTTAATTGTGAAAACATTATTTACACATTTATATAAAATTAATGCTTTGGTAATCAATTCTTATAAGTAAATATAAGAACTATTTGAAAATAAACAAATTACTTTTCTAAGAAAACTATTTTTCTATGTAAAAAAACAATTTTACCTTAATAAATTAAATAAAACAATTTTTATTAATGTTTTATAGAAAATTTACATATAATATATTCAATCAATATTTTTTATACTTATCCAATAGATTTGATATTTATAATATAAAAATAAATCCATTTTTATGAATAAAAAAGATATATTCTTCTAAAAAGTAATTTTACGGACTTTTAATGGAGAACCCATTTTAAATAAAAAATTTGTAACTTTTTTTGACTTTATATGTCAAAATAAACTTCAAACTTGAAATAATAGCATAAATATTAGATTAGAGTTAATGTTTTGTATTTTTCTGTGAATTTTCATTTTTTGATAAATAGTGAAAAATGTTGGATTTTAATTCAAAACTGATTTTTCATCAAATTTATTTATAAGGATAAATTATATTTTTAATTGGTTTTAAAGTTTAATTATATAAATTATAAATAAATTAATACAATTTAGGTAATTTTAATCAATTTAACTTGGAAATTAGATATAAAAACCTACCAAACATTTGAACATTTTTACTTTAAAAAACCACTTTTTCATCCCGTCTGTGGGATTAAATTTGAATTAATTTATACCACTTATTTGATTGAAACTTTGAAAAATAGATCCCCTATTTGGAATCATAATAATATATAATTTCAAATAAGTTTATATTATTTTTAAAAAAAATATTTGTGAAGGTAATTAAAATTAATTACAACGATTATGAGGAAAATTTGCTTAACAAGGGACTAAACCTTACACTTAAGGGCCAAAATGACTTAAAAACTTATAAAAATGTATTTTCAATCCATATTTAGAACCTATACCCTATTGAATCTAATTTTTATATTTTTTTATCCACTTTTAATAGGAAAAACTTGGTTTTAATTCCTTTTTCAAAAATTTACAAGAATGCCAGTCCTCCTCTGCTATAGATTGGCACACAACCATACCACTTATTCACACCTATTGAGCCCTATGTACTAAAAAATCTGCTCAAATAAGCTTAAAAAGACACTATATTCATACTTTAATCCTCCCTTTTATCATAAATTCAACCAAGGAATCCCTTTTGTGCAAATAAAAAGGAGTTACCCAAAGAAGAGGTAGCATCCTTCCTCAAGCTACTTTCTTTTATATCCTTTCTCCACCAGCTCAATTATTCTTATTAAATGATTATATAATAACACCAATATCCTAAATATACTGATACATTGTTATTATGATGGTTTTACCTTCACTTACACACACTTACATCTAATGGGTACCAAACATACCATTTTTGTGTACGGTGAACTACTACCTCAAAAAATGATGTTTTTCGTTTTCCCTTTATCACCTATTATGGTTGGGAATTATGATGGAAAATGTATTTTTATATTTAATATATTATATTTATGATTTATTTATTCTTATTTAATTATTATATAACACATAAATTCATGTTTTCTATTTCTTGTAAGTATGATAATTTCGTTTGGGGAAATGCGGACTATCGCCTCCTCAAAGCGATGTGATTCGTTCACACCTAACAAGGAATGTATTAAGGATGTGTTTAGTGAATTTATATTATTTATATGAAATAATAATTCAACTAGAATAATATATAAATATATTTATTTATTTCATTTAATTTAATTTCTTTCTTATAATACCACAATAAAACGGAAATAGCGTTCATGTGTACGTATAGACTACAGTCTCCATGAATGACATATTCCATTTAATGCTTCTATCTTGTATATATTATAATAAATACATATAAAATTAATTTATATTATGTTTATACCATTTTTTAAATTATTTAAATAATTAAATCATTATTTAAGTAAGACGATCGATAATAAAAAGTCAAAACATATACTACAAATAAAGCATATATTACCGGAAACGTAATAGTAACATGGAATTGATAATAAATAGGTAATATAAACTCATAACCAAAAAATATAAGGTATAATATATAATAATATTGTTCTTTAATATATTTATAATAAACTTATATTTATTATACATGAGGTTTGAAAATGTACAAAGAAAGTCAATACTTAATGTAAGGGAAGTTCATCTCGCTTTTTATTTCCAAGAGAAACATGCCTTATTCACCACTAATTTAATTTGTGTGGTATTTATATTGTACATGGATTTATTATATGATTTCTATAACTAAATTTATTGATATTTACATATCTATTTTATGATCATTCTTTTGTGGGGGTTATGTTTCAAAATTTACCAAAATGGTAAAGTAATTTTGTCTCAATTTTCCTTTTTTGAGACACATGCCATGTTATGAACATATATTTTTCTATGATGTGTATATACTACTTTTGAAAAGTTATATCACGAATATATTTATTTTAATGTTATTTAAATATTTATTTGATGTTATTATTTCCATTTTATTATGATTCAATGTTACCAAAGTGGTAACAGTTTATAACTACAATCTCATCGTTTATTGAGATTGTTTATGATTATGCTTCCATTGATTAAATATTATGATCCATATCTCAAAAACTCTCATGAATTTTCTTAATGTCGGGTTATTCATTTTATATACAATTAATAGTACCATTTTTCACTCTTTTTAGCTTAATATAATTAAGAAAAAAATAATGAAAATCTAAGTTTATTTCTCCCTTTAATCGAAATTTTGTGTTCTTTAAAATCCAAGTTTTCTAAAAATGTTTTCAAAAATGTTTTACTATTACACTATGATTTTTAAAGGGAATTTTTACCCATGAATTACCTTTTTAAAAAATGGGTTTTAAAGTAATCTTCATTTTAGATTCTGATCAATGTACTTTTCTTATCTTTTATGGTAAAAAAGGAATATTCAGCATGTATGGACTTACCTGCCATCATGAACATCATTTCCTTAATACATATTTTTTAAGTTTCAAGATTATTTTTTAAAAAGAAATTTTTTTTCCAAATATTCATAAAAAAAATTATTTTAAAATGGTTTTCAAAGAAAATGGTTTTTCAAACAAAATATGTTTAAAAGTCTTTTAAATGATTTTCAAAGATTCCATTATATGTATTCAAAATTTTGTTTTAAAATAAAATTATTTCAATGATTTAAAAGTTTATTTTATTATTTTTCAAATTATTTTCAAATAAAAATGTTTTAAAAACTTTTTCAATATTTCTTTCTAAGTTTTTAAAGTGTTTTAAAAGAAAATATTTTCAAAACGTTTTCAATATTTATTTATAATTTTTCAAATTGTTTTAAAACAAATTGTTTTCAAAATATTTTTAAGATTTATTTATATGTTTTCAATGTATTTTCAAAGGAATTTTTTTCAAAAATTTTTCAAGATTTATTTATAAGTTTTAAAAAAACAATTAAAATGGTTTTTAAAAGGTTTTAGGTTTTAAAAAGCATTTTTCAAACAAGGATATTTTCCTCATGAATTTTTTTTAAAAGACATTTCAAAATTATTTTCCGTATAATATTATATCTGTTTGGTGTTACTCATGCCTTTATGGGGAAATGATCCAAAGATTTCATTCATATTCTTTCTCAGAATGGTTTATGTTTTTATGAAATGATGTTTATGAAAATCATATCTTTTTTATGGATTATATGATTATGAAACCTACAACTTTTCATGGGTTATGTTTTTTATTAAATGATTATGAAACCTATTTCTTTTTAACAGGTTAAGATATGATTATAGGTTTATGAAATCCATTTCATTACATAGTTTATTATATGATTTTTTATGATCTTATAGAAAATGTATGTTTTATTACATTATGAGATGGGTGGGACCTATATCTCCCTCTAATTAATTGGATAAAGATTTATATATCATGAGATAATCATGGGAATCAATTCAATGGGTATAATCCACTATGGGAATATTGGGAAACCCTATTCAATATGGGAAGATAGGGAAACCTGGTCCACTAGGGGCATTTGGGGAATCCTAATCTACTATGAGAATATGGGGAAACCCGATCCACTATAAGAATATATAAAAACCTTATCCCTTACAAGAAAAGGACTACAACTGGGGATGGTGGTGAGTCTCACCCAGTAGGTGTAGTCCCCATAAAATGCCCTGATAAGTTTTTGGAAATGATCCTTGACTTATAGGGAAAGATATTACATATTTATGTTTTTTACACAAATTATATGTCTTATGCCAATGATATGCTCATAAGGATCATGTTCTTGATTATTTTATGATTCATGTCTTATGAACTACCAATATTTATTCCATGTCTCATGTTTTTGATCTTTGATATACAGAGTATGATCTTTTATTGTTATAATCATGTTCTCATACCCTTATGTTTATGTTATGCTTATATATTTTATTTATTTACCTTTAATAAGCATTATGTCTCACCCCTTTCTTATGTTTCCTTTCCATAAGTTATGAAGAAATGTTTTTAAGTATAATTACTAAGGGGGATATTTTTGTGGGAAACATTAGATATATTTCATTGAGATATAATATTTTTATTCCAATTTTCCAGTCTCTAAACTAATACGGCCTTTGGGTATTTATTTTTGTAATGTATTAACTATTCTTTAAAAATTATGTAATGTATATATACATTAATATTGGGTTATTATAAAAAACACTTAATGGTATTATTGTGTTTTTTTATTTAATTCTATAAAGCACTGAGATTTTAACCACCATAGTTGATCTCACCCCCATTAGAGACCAAATCTTCACCAAATTTCCCATCCAATAATATCATGGTTTTAATGATAGATTTTTATCTATTCACTACAGAAAATGTGGTTTTCAACCTCCTTAAAAACAAACTAGATTCCTTACTTAATTTTTTCCTTTGAAATACCACACTATCATACCTCTATAAATTCTCTATCATCCACCCTTTATTTTATATTCCCCAAACCTTTTCATTATTCCCAAATCTATTAATCACATACTCAGATTCTCCACCTTCATCGAACCATTTCATTCCCTATCATATCACCATCTATGTATATGACTAGATAAAAAAGCACAAAGAAAATATAAATATAACATAGGGGGAAGGTTATTTTCCTCAAACACAATATTTTGATCATTGTCTATTTTAGGTGAGATACCAGCAGTGAAAAATGAATGAGAAGCACCATAAAATCAAGAATATCTGGAAAACAACCAATGTAGATAAATCACAAGTTCATTCTTTAGGAAAATAATTCATGAATAAATTTTTTAGTATAAAAATAATTAATGGAGAAATATATGGATAAAAAATCCCTACCATGTATTTGGATCATTAATTTGTGAAGATCGAATCAACATCAAATGTCATTGATGGTTATTATTGATTTCTTATGCTCAACAGATCCCAAATATCTTAAATCATCTATCAATATCCCTTTATAACTCTATTATTTATGTTAGTTGACCCAATAATTAGATAAAATTATGTTTAGATTGAATAAACCATAGTTTTTGTGGTATTTAATCAAAATACCTAAAACCAGGGTTGATCTTGGGAACTACTGAAGTGAACTCAAAAAATACCACCCCTAGGGTAAAGCCCTCATTCAGGATACAAATATGGTCTTAGATTCACCATATGAGGCTTCAATTTGAAGGAAACGGATCATTCCCATGAATGTTCATGCACAATGTAAAAATAATATATCATGTTTTTAATATATTATATAAAAATCCTCATAATTATAAAATATAAGAACTATATCATTGACCAACCTCAAAAATATTATTTAAAATATTCAAAATGTTCAAATAGAAAAAACTAGGTTTACTACATCCTCCCCATGTTCAAATATTTTCACCATGAAAAAAACAAACTACTCAAAAGGGTGAGGGTATTGAGCTCATATCAGGTTCTCCCACCCCATGATCTCTTATAAAGGTTCTCGTACTACTAAAATATGTGCACCTACGGAATAGATGATATATAAAGAGACCTCTCCTATTAGCCCTCTATTGCCACATAGTAATCTGAGATGGTGGTGTTATCCTCAATGTTTTCTCACCCAATAAAATTAAGTGTGATGGGTCATTCATGTATCTTATTAGTTGTAGTATATAGAATACATTATGAACCTAATCAAACTACTAGGGAAACTCTTGTAAGTAAGCTACCCCACCCACCCTTCCCAAGATCTAGAACGGATTGATGAATCATAAGGAAGAATTTACTATCAAACCAAATATTATAAACTCACATCACAATGAGACCTTTTTATAACACCCTAATATTTTAAAATATATTTCTCTTCAAATATATTTTTTTCAATATCTTGTAATACCCACAACACCGTGTTTAAATGAACTTTGATATACTATAAAAAATTATTATTTAGTGTCACAATTATCGCCTTGACATTATATTGGTGAGTATTAATAGGAATAAATAAATTATTAAAAACTTTTAATATAATTTTTTTATAAAATTAATTCATTGGTTATAAATAAATTTTAAATGAAAATAAAAAAAAATCAATTGAAAATAAAGGAGATGTTTTCCTAAAAAATTGTTTTTATATGCACAATATGTTCTTATCTTAATAAATTAAATTAATAAATATTGGGGAATTAATTTAATGAAATTTATATAATATATATTTAATTAAATGACTTAAAATTTATCAAATGTTTTTTATAGGCATGGAATAATAATAAATCAAGTTTTATACTTAAAAATGTATTTTTCTAAAAAATGGTTTTCAAGGAATTTTGTGAACTTATTTTAAAATTAATTTCTACCACTTATTAAAATTGAATTATGAAAAATGGATTCCATATTTTAAATCAGGTGTTCCAAATTTAGTAAATAGTCCCCTTTTTTTTTTAGACGTTATTAATAGTAACTGTGGTAAAATTTATCACCTTGGTAAAGTTTAAACCGAGTTAACCTTGGTTAAAAATAAGTGTGTAACATACCTAATCTGAAAGGCACTAACCACTACCCTAATCTTAGTTTTCAAATGACCACAAGCACACCTCCCCTTATTCCATAGGTTTCCAACTAGCATCAAGGGTCTAATAAAACACATAGGGAGATTATGCCCTCTTTACTAGAGTATTCCAAAATAAACAACATATGAAATAAAGGAAACAATAAACTATAAAAGAAAAACATGCATTGCCAAGATTTTACTAAAAAGGTTAAAAACCATAACCAAATAAAAAACATTTCATGTCATGTAACAGTTCAAAAAGTGAAGGAAAACTAAAATAAATAACAAGAGAAGAATCCACAAAATGGGTCTTGACTCCAAATCTATATCCCTCATTCATGCACATCCTAATCCCAACTCAACTCCATAGAATAGGGCCTTATCCCTTTTTCTGACTTGTAATAATAAAGTCTCCTCAGGTACCAAATGGTTGCCCGAGTAGGATGTGAGTACAAATTAGTAGGCCACCTCCAATAGTGTCTACAAAATATCCAGTCTAAATAGACAGTTCATGCAAGTAAAAAATAAATGATAAGATAAAAAAAGATAATTTGAGTTCAATTAGCTAACTTTTTTAACTTTAAATATTTCCATTATGATTTACATTTTCATCACTTATACCATCTTCATTACTAAATTCCTTTTCATCACATGTTTCCATGGGTTAAGCATTTACATCATTTATATAATAGCCTAAGCTGATAAATTATCATTAATAAGGGAATAAGTCAAGTTCCCATCTCACTAGGGATAAAAATTTCAAAAATAAAATACATCACACTTACCTTGGAGCCTCAGTTTGGGAAGTTTCATCAAATAGAATGGTTAGAGGTATAGAATCTCAGTCTCCTTCAATAACCTATGCATTATGGGGTGGCGTTTAGAAACTATCTAACCCAACCTATGGGCATAGATCCTCAAGTCCAATACCCCATAACTACCAATCCATGTGCATATGATTATTTATTCATTTACCACATATACCATATCACAAACCATTTACAATAAATACACATAACATTTAAAATTCACCTTTCAATTAACATATGAACCATCATCAAGTCTTAACACATTGGAACATTTACCATTTACATAGCATAACCCATTTAACCCATTTCCATTTTTGATTACTTAACCCATTAACATAATCAAAATTTTACATACTTTGGACCATTTAAAATATTAATCAAATTCCCATATATTAACCCATTTAAAATAATTATCAATTCATAATAATTTATCCATTCAACATTTTCATCATTTCACATACATTAACTCACTTATACATTTAGAGTATAATTCATAAGTCATTTAGCACAATCACTTTATTTCACCCAACCTATTCATATTAATCCAAATAATCCCTTATGACATTATAAAATTCTATACACAACTATCATTATTCTCTTTTCAACTCAACTAACATCCCAAAATGTTCATCATGGGCTCTACTATATCGCAAGTCAATTATATACTTAAAATTACTATTTCCCATTTTTTTGGAATATTGGTAAAACCCATGGGTGGCCCTAAATCAGTCTAGACAACCTTCGTCCATCCCATATGGATCATGAGGGGTTCAATTCACCATTTATCCAACCATTTTACAAAATTTATTTAAAGATGACAAATTCACAATAAGAGAGAACCATTAACACAACCATACATGCACAAATAAACTTCAAGACCAAGGGATGAAACTTATAGACCACCTACCTCAAATAAAAAGATGAACATATCCTTAACTTTATCCTTATATCCAAATTCAATCACCCACTGAATCCCCAACCCAGAGCTTCAATCTACAAACAACAGCACTCCAAACGGACTAGAATCTAATTAGATTGATACTTGGGAGGTCTTGGGTTTTTTGTGTCATCACTAGGTCTATAGGTGTAAGAAATTGGGAGTAAATCAGGTGGGAAACCTAAAATCTTGAAGGGGAAATTTGGTAATTTTTCACTTTTCAATAGGGTACATGATTTGGCCACGTGGTTTTCCAAACCATGCGCCAATCATGTGCCAGAATCTACCTAAGAGGGTTCCAAGTTACATGGTTTCTAGGGGATTCTAAATGGTTTAACAAACCATTCACCAACCATTCCAAATGTCTTTGTCCAAGGTTTCACGGTTTGGCCTCACCCCTTGCACGATTTTCACTAACCATGCACCAACTGTGAAACATGCACAAGATGACCCCATTTCCCTTTCATTCATGTATCAAACCCCTGGAACACCCCTCTAGTTTTCTCTTATTCCTAGTAAACATTTATTTATACAACATTAAGGTATTCAAAGAAACATTTCAACAATAATATGCCTCCATGAAGTCTGGGATCTTACAAACTCCCCACCTTATAATGGATCATCATCGATCTGTTATTCCACAGCATCGCTGAGCTCCCGAGGTATAGATATTGGGCCACTAAACCCACATATTTGTCTCTATATCCCAAGTTTCTTCCTAAAAATCACCATTTTTATACAAAACTTGGACCAACGGCATAGTATTTCCTCGAAAGACTTTATCACTATGATCCTCAACATGAACAATATGCTTCTTAGAGGATGAATCAACCTTAAACCAAAAATCAAACATAATAAATCCATAGGGATTCCAAGGAACAATTCATAAATCATTATTTAAGTAATCTTCGTACATATCATCATACTATTGAGTAAGATCCAATCGGCACTCTACCTTCCTAACCTTCTCCACAACTCTTGGCCCAATTCACTGGGTGTTATCTTACCGCATTTTCAAAAATTCTAATGTGACCCAGTCATGGACTTACACAAGGAATATGTGGTTTTCCCACTACATTTTTTGACATACTTTGTTCTAAAATTCAAGGCCCAACACCCACACTTCATACAAAAAAATCTAAAGCACAAAAAAATCATAACCTTCATCTCAAGGAACTCATCTTGTTAAAACCTGAGAAAACGCCCATTACCAAAACCAAAACACAAAGATGGTTCTTACGTGATTCCATCCACCCCAAACACCAGTCATTTTATCAACCTATCACTTTCCACTATGGTACTCTATACCATATGATTTACCTTACCACACCATCTTCCGATGGTTGGAACCTCCACCATGGAAAAAAACACTAGAACCTCAGTTCAAATTTCACAACATACTCAGTGGGTTCCAGACTTATCACACCCAAACATCCAAAATAACACAATCCTACATGGGAATCCATCCTTGACATAGAAACCAACCATGTTGGACATGCATCTTCCTCCCATTTTTAAACAATTAACAACTTGAACTCCTTCAAGTTCATCGTTATCTTCAAACTGTACTTGTCACTAAGAACATCAAATTGGAGGTGGCTCCTAACTTATCATGTTTGTTCCTTTTACCATATCCTGTCAGACTACCCCCAAAAAAATTGTCCCAAAACACCTATCTTCTCCTCCATACATGTTATCCCTTCACCTTTCACAGGTTCTTTATCTATTAAGGTCTATCACTATCATCTGACACACCTATCGGGGTTATTCCTAGACATCTGGTAAATCCTACCGATAAGGCATCATTTTCCTTCCAAAACATCATTGTACATCACTGCACCCATCAAAATTCAAAACACAAGCACTTCCACCATCCATAAATTGACTAAATAAGACTAGGTTTTTTCTTAAAATCCATTTCCAACCTTAAACCATATTTTCACTCCCAAAAAATCATTGAATGAGGTTTTCAACTCGCCAATTTCATCCCTTGTTCTTATCCAAGTTTATTTTTCCCTCAATTGGATCATCTTAGAAACACTCATCCTCACCATTGGAATTCTATTACCTTACTTGACTAAGATTCCTTCACACCTAAGTACATTCCATGGTAACCCAATCTCACCTACCAGATTCCACGCTTGATCTCTGATAAGGTTCTAGAAACTAACCTCCCTTCCATTAACCAATATCATGTCTTACCTCACTCTTTAACAACTTTAACATAAGAATCTAGAATTTTCTTTGGAACCCCCCTAATCCCAATCCAATGATTGGATCACTCAACCACCACATCAAAGGCCCACCTGTCCTTTTCTAAGGAACTCAACATGTACCTCATAAGTTTTCCCTTGTCATCTCATTACCACCACATCAACTCCACACTCTATTCCACACATCTTGGACTTACTCATCACTCCCCACCTTTGGAGTGTTGTGATCTCCACCTTCCATAATAAATTCTAACTACCTCATCTCACACTTCAATCATTAGTTAAATCCAAAAACTTGGACGTGGTTGCTTATCCTTTCCTATAATTACAAAAAAAAACATCACCTGATATTCATTCCCGGCTCCCGAGAATGGAACCCATGGCATTCGTTGACACCCGGTCCATCCTAAGGAAATAACCCATGGATGATATATGGTGTACATCCCACAATCTATCTCTACATACACCATTACATGAACGTAACCTCCAAGATTTCCCACATCCAATCAAAACACATTTAAGTCACCATTAATTAAGAAAAATATTTCTTATCATACCCTAGATGATGACAAGAAGTAGGGAATGATTGTATCTAGTTATAAGTATGATAAGAAGTGTTTGAAAAACACCACCAAAAATTATCCATCATCAATGTCACCTCAAAATATGGTGAAACCTTCACATTTCGGAAGTATTATACTTCCATGTCCATAACCTCTCAATGACAACTAGACACCGTAACTCAAGTGGGGTTACTAACCAAACTCACCATTGCTTCATGACTCTCTACCAAGCATTCGTAAACCAACATTTTATTTGGACCTAACATCACCACACCACTTGGTTTATTCTAGTACACCCCTGGAGATTCACAACAAAAACACAATGAACCACCACACTAATCTAGAACTAAACGGTATCTTTAATAATCAGTGACTTTTACTTATTTCATGGAAAATGATAGGTGCTTACGTCTCATCTACCTATGTATGCATCCTAAATGGAATCATGTATTACTAGAACATGTCCACATCTGTAACTCCTTAGATCCCTCAATTTTTCACACTTTCCTAAGACCACACACTGAAATCAAGTTCAAATCACATGAGCCAAACATTATTATCATGTCCAAAATTCCTGATTACTCACATGACCATGCCTCCTGGTCCTTCATCCTCATCAGACTCAAAGTATTCTCAACATCTCACCCAATAACCAAACCATTTTTAAATCAATCCCCACAACGTGACAACCCTCACCTCAAGTGTTGAATTTATAATAAAATCATTCATCCATGCTTCAGTCGCCCATGTCTTGTCTGCCTGAAAACCACATTGAGGCCTCGATTAATCATAATAAAAATGGATGGGTCAGACACTTGAAGCAACCACCCATGATTCACATCTATAAACACATTCAACACCAGTCCATACTCCCTTGAGGATACCCTAAATTCTCCCAAGACTGTCAACACATAACCACAGCTCGAGTCGAATCACCAAAACTATCAACCTTCCCACTTATCCCTCTAATCCAAACCTACACTAGGAAAAAATTCCTGGGTTCAACTGCCAAAGTCCAAAACATCCACCTGTGTGATACACACCCAAAATCACTAGAAACCACATCCAAATTTTCTCATAGGTAAACTAGAAGGTTGAACAATACCAAATTCCCAAACTAGAATCACAATAAGAAAAATCTATAAGCTATATCTCTAATCCATACACATTAATCCAAAAACAAATCATTGCTCATGGGTGGAACTCTTACCACCATTCCAAACACACGAAGGCTAGTGCACCAAGTGACCATTTACTCTAGTTTCCATGCCATAATAACACAACCACCACCCACATCACCATGAACTGATACATTCATTTCAAAACCAACATAACCATCCCAATCACAACCCACAAGGGTTACCTCATCCATGTTATCATATGACACCTATCAACCTCAGGACCACAACCTAACCAAAGGTACCCCAAGGGTTACCCCTCTATCCAATACATCAAACTCACTAAGGTCTCTAAACTAAGGTACTCTTACTTCCCAACCCATATATACATAGAATATGTTCACAATAATAGGGATACACATATCCTATCTCCTTTGATGTTCCAACATACCATATGCTAGAATTGCAATCCCACCCTCCCTGGAAATCGTCATAGGGTCTTGCAATCGAAACTATCTGGTCATATAAAACACACTTGGTATGACCATCCCTGGGTTTCATTCCATCATTTTTATATATGAGTGAACTTAACATGAAACCTCTCCTCTCCTCTGTCCCCCTGAACCACCAGAACCTCTTTCCCCGTCTCTAGAGGATTATTCTCGATGATTCCCACTTTTTACCCAACCAGTATACATCATCATGGTGGATTATCTACAATTCCAAACACAAGACTTAGAGAATTTAACATAAATCTCCCACCATTTTCATAAAATAAGGCTCTCTGTTATCCATAAAAAACCCATTATGAAAAAACAATCCCAACAGATGTCGTCACACTTAGAACACTACCCTCAATCATCCCTACCAAGGGTCATGGATAACATGGGGTAAACCGACCTTCATAGTCACAAGTATTCATTGACACCATTTTTAAGTCATTTTACCTTCACAACATAAATCTTCCTCATTTGAGCACATTTCTATCTTTATAACTTAATACAACCCAGGTTTTAAACTCATTATTAACTATTCATTTAGCAAAATTATTTAATCATTATTTTACATTCTTTCCATTCACCAATTTTCATCACCTTTATTAGGAATTATTTTCTTTATATTTCTATGGAGTTATGAAATCTATTATACCCTTCAAATCCCACAAACCCTTCCCGTGTGTGCCTACCATGATTCATGCCACCAATATCACAGGGTTCCTATAATTATGCATGAATTTACAACCTCGTTCCATTCTATCCATGATAAAAATATCATAAATAGTCACATCACACAACAAGTGAATCATCCAATGGTGAAACATCATTCAATTGTAACAACACACATTAAGAACAACAATTACCACCTGATCCACTTAGGTTTTCCCTCGTATATGGGTTAGATACTCCCAAGAACGGGCTCATTATCAAGACCCGGCATATCAAAATCTTCCATCTAACTTCCCAAATAATAAGTCCATAGAAAAGAACCACTCTGATACCACTTTTTAATGTATCTGGATGGGAAACCACTAATCGGTGCCCCAAGACGGGTTTCCACATGACCTCAAGTGCACCTCAATATATGCTAGAGGTTGTAGAATCACAATGAGGGTATAATAAATCATGTGGGTAGACTATACCATATTTAACAGAGTAAGAAACAATATAAAAAATATTAAATAAAGGAAATAATAAACAATAACCCAGAAACATGCATTACCAAGCATTTCCCAAATATGTTACAAACCATAACCAAACAATAAACATTTCATGTCATGTTAACAGTGCCAAAAGTGAAGGAAACCCAAAATAAATACCAATGGAAGCATCCCAAAAATGGGTCCTGAATCTAAATCTAGATCCCTCATCCATGCACATCCCAATCCCAAGTCAACTCCCTGGAAAAGAGATTTTTCCCTTGTCTTGAGCTACAATAATAAATTCTGCTCAGGTACCCAATGGTAGCCCGAGCATGGTGTGAGTAAAAATCAGTAGGCCACCACCAACGGTGTCTATAATATATCAAATAAAAACATATATTAATTAAAGTACTAAAAAATGACAAGATAAAAAAACTCAGGTTCCATTAGCTAACAATATTCACTTTAACCATTCATCACTTATACTGTCTTCATTACTAAATTCATTTTCATCACATTTTTTCATGTGTTAAGAATTTTAATCATTTACACAATGGCCTAAATGGATCAATTATCATTCACAAGGGAATAATTAAAGTTCCCTATACCACTAGGGATAAACATTTCATAAATAAATACATCACACTTACCTTGTAACCTTGATCTATGAAGTTTCATCAAATTCAACTGTTAGAGGTATAGTACCTCAGTCCCCTTACGTAACCCATGCATTATGGTTTGGGGTTTAGAACATCAGTCTAACACAACCCATGGGAATATATCCTCAAGTTTAATACCCCACATCTACCAAGCCTTGTGCACATGATTACTTATCCATTTACCACATATACCATAACACAAACCATTTACAATCAATACATATAGCAATTACAATTATCCTTTCAATTAACATATGAATCATCATAAATTATTAACCCATTATCATATTTAAGATTTAAATAGAATAACCCATTTAACACATTTCCCTTTTTAATGCCTTAACCCATTAACATAATCAAAAATTTACATACTTTGGCCCATTTAACATATTCATCAATTTTCCATATGTTAACCCATTTAACACAATTATAAATTCATAATAATTTACCCATTTAACATGTTCATCATTTCACATGCATTAACTCACTTATGCATTTCAAGTAAAATTCATAATCCATTTATCACAATCACTTTATTTCACCCAACCCATTCATATTAATCCCAAAATTCTTGTATGTGATTATCAAAGCCTAGAAACAACTATCATTATTCTCTTCTCCACTCAACTAACATCCCAACATGTTCATCATGGGATATAATTTATCACAAGTAAATTATATACTTATCATTAAAATTTTACATGTTTGAAAACATTGTCACAACCCATGGGTGTCCCTAACAGGTCCAGAAAACCTCCATGCATCCCATGGGGATCATGAGGGGTTCAATTCACCATTTATCCAACCATTTTATAAAATCCAGTTAAAGACACCAAGTGCACAATAAGAGAGAACCATTACAACAACCATACATACGCAAATCAACTTCAATACCAGGGGATATAACTTTTAGACCACATACCTCAAATCAAAATATGAATTCACCCCTAACCTTAGCCTTAGATCAGGATTCAAACACCCTTTGAATCCACAACCCGGAGCTTTGATTTGCAACCAACAGAACTCTAAATGGCCTATAATTAAATGATATTGATCATTGGGTTTCATTAGAAATGTTGGGTCATTAATAGGTATATAGGAATAATAAATGGGGATACAATTGGGTGAGAAACCTAAAATCTTGAGGGGGAAATTCGGTAGTTTTTTACATTATAAAAGGGCGCACGGTTTGGCCACATGGTTTTCCAAACCATGTGTCAAATGTGCACTAGCCTTTGCTTAAGAGGGGTCCAAGTCGCATAGTTAACTAAGGATTTTTTATGGTTTAAAGAACCATGTGTCAACTGTGTGGAATGTCACATTCCAAAGTTGCATGGTTTGGCCTCACCCCTTGCATGATTTGCACTAACCGTGATCCAACTGTCAAACATGAACAGGATGGACTAATTTTCCTTTATTTTGTGTCCTAAACCCCTAGAACACCCTTGATATTCCTCATATTCCCGATAAACAATTAATTATCCATATTTATGGTATTCAAACCAAAATTTGAAAGATATCATACCACCGTAAAGTCTGTGATTTACAAAGTTTTAAGGTCACCATTTTTCAAATTAATTATTATCAGATGGAGGAGATTATATCCTTATCACCTTAGGCTCAAAGACTAATTTTTTAATGGATACTTGTCCATGAATTTTACTTATATAATATTTAAAGAAAATAAAATTTCAAAATTTCACTCTCTTACTTTTAAATATCACTTATGTGTTAAAATAGGGAAAAAATAAAGTTTTGAATGGATATTAATGTTTATTTTGTGCATAATTAAATTATTTTAATGATAAAAATTTATTTGTAATTTTAAATTACTATATAATTACCTTAAATGTTTATGCAATGCTTACAGATTATCTATTCAACTAATAAAAAATAAAATAAATTATTTTAAAAATATTAAAAGTGGTATAATTTGAGTCATTTATAGTGTTCCATGAATTTAATAGATTAATAAAAGATATAAGAGTTTTTTTAAAGGATTATATTATAATTTCATCTTTTTACTAGCAAATTTAGTGTCAAATTAATTGAATAATGTCAAAATTTATATTTAATGATTTTTATGAAAATGATATTTTATTAAATTATTTCAAAATCATAAAAATATTGAGAGTGGACAATGTTCATAATATATGGTCAAAAATTTCATCCATTTTCCATTTATGATTCAATTTTTACCTCATAAGTAAAATTATAACCCTTTAAGAGTGAAAAATACATTACCATGGTTTATGTAAAAGTAGCTTAAATAAGTGGTTAAATCCAAATATAATATTTAAAATGCCACTTAAACCTATAAAAAATTTATTGTTTGATGTTATTTTAACCAAATAATTACTTATCATTGAATATATATCCATTTGGAAGAATTTTCATAGATAATTACTTTCTTATATTTCGGTCTTTTAAGAAATACTAATAGTTTCCCTCCCATCAATCATAAAAGGTACCCTCTCATTTTTCTTATTTACACCACTTATTTCCTACAATATAGACCAAAAAAGGAAAAAATATCTTCTAAAAATCCTTAAAAACATTCTAAATGTTCTTTTCATAATATTGACCCTGTGGTCCTTGAGAGGAGATCTAAATGAGTTATTTCAAAGAAGAGGTACTCACCTTAACTGGTCAATTTATTTTTAATTTTTATTTTACCTAAAATAAATCTGGGGTATTTATCAAAAAATAATATATTCAGTATTAAAAATATAATAAAAAAATTTATGATTATGAAACCATAATTATGAACCCTCTTTCCCATTAATTGGGAAGTGAAATTATTGCTTATGTGTACGTATGGCTTGCCATCTCCATGTAGCGATACAATTTATTTTCAATGTGATCTTTTATGGGTGAGTATTATGATGGGTTTAATTTTTATATTTGATATTTATGACATAATTATTCTTCTTTAATGATAATATAATATCTACCTTCTTACCTATCAAATCTCTGGAAAATAATAATGTCACTTGTGGGTACGTGTTAACAACCACCTACATGAAGCGATGTGGTTCATTTTTTATATCTACTTTACATGGATGGTAATAAGGATTAATTTAATGAATTTATTTTATATATATTATATAATAATGATTATTTAAGGTTGAATTGTTATTTACCTTTATTTTTTTCCATCTATTGAAAAGTGAAAAAATCTTTCATGTGAACAAACAGCCAACCATCTCCATGAACGGTGTATTTAATTTTTATATATAAAATTTTATGGATAAATCTAAATATATTGAATATATACTATATTGATATCATTATTAAAATTATATATGTGTTTTAAACATGATCAAAGTACAAGTACCAGGACTTGTGAATTGAAACATGCCTGAAAAATGAAGTTGTTATCCCCCAGAAAAGTGATTTTAATAACAATTTGTTAATAAACATGTGATAAGATGTCATAAATAAATAATAAATGGTATGATAAATATGATTATTTTTATGAAATAAATTTATAATAAATACATATTTATCAAACAGTATTTTAAAACTTGTATGAATAAATACAAGACTTGATGTAAATGGATTTCTAGTCTCACTTATATTTATGGGAGACATATTCCATATTGGCCACTAATTTCATTTTTATGGTGTGTAAACTTCCACTTTAACAAGTTATATAACTAATATAATTCAATTAGTGGTATTTCATTTTTAATTTTTATGTTGTTATTTTATATTCCTTGTAATTCAGAAGTTACCAAAGTGGTAAGGTATCTATATTTCAATCCTATTTTTAATCTGGATTGTTAATGATTGATTTTCCATCGATGAAACTATATGATCCTTATCAGATAAATACCTTAAATTTTTATTCCCATATGGTTATTTCTATATAATAATTTTTTTTTCTTTAATTTTCTTCACTTTAAGTTCTTGATATTTCTAAAAAATATATTTTTCTCAAATACCTAATTTATTTATCTCTTTAGTTGAAAATACTTTTTCTCCCATATCCACATTTTCTAAATATATTTTCAAGGAAATTTTTAATATTATACTATGATTTTTTATGGTCATTTTTACCCATGATTTAATCTTTAAAAAATGGTTTAATAGGAATATTCTTGTCTCTTTCTGAATGAGGTACTTTTGAAATTTTACAAAGGTGTGAAAGGAATGTTTTATTTTAACTTTTACGGCATGAATGGAATTTCCCACCATCATGGACACTAAATGCTTTAAAGTTTTTTAAAAAAAATCAAGTTTATTTTCCAAGAAAAAATTTTCCTTAATATTTAGTGAATTTTTATATTTTATATAAGTGATTTCAAATTGAAGGTGTTATTTTTCACGTGAAATAACCCATTGATTCTTTTAAAGGAATTTTAATCTATGATAATATACTTTTATGTTAATTATGTTTTATTAGGGATTTGATCCAATTATAACCTATTTATTATTTATTTGGATGGTTTTTTACTATAATGGTGATGATTTTATGAAACACATTTATTTTCTAGGGTTATGCTATGATGAAATTATGAAATGTTTATAAAATCTGTTTTATTTTCATGGGTTGTGATATGATGATGTGATGAATGTTTTATGATTTATTTGAACACATATTTATGGTTTTCATTATGTTATGGGTGGACCTAGAATTATATATCCCTCTAATTCATTAGGTAAAGTTTTATATCACGTGATATAACTATGAGAAACAAGTCAATGTTCTTGATTCACTATGGGAAACAAGCCTATGTGATTGATCCACTATAAGAAAAATATTTATATACATGATCTAATATGGGAAACATATCATGATGCATAATCTATTATGATATTAGAAATAGGTTTTGATTCCTAATATATAATGAATTGGTAGACTTGGAATTTAACCTCGACATATTAAATGGTTTTTATACTTATGATGATCCCACTCTTTTATAATATGAACAAAGGGTTCATGATTAATTTATGATTATTTCTCAATCTCATAATTTATATCTTTTAAAATGATAATGTTTTATTTCATGACTCATTTTTATGATCCATGATATATTGGGCATGAAATTTGTAAGTTATGTTCATGATCTCATACAATTACCCTTATATAATGATTTCATATAACCATTGATTGATATCTACTATGTTTACCCTAAGTGAGAATCTTGGATCTCCCTTTATTATGTTTCATTTACCTAGATTATGAATAAATATTTAAGTAGGATATGTCTATAAAGAGTACTATGTGGGAATTTTATTATGGGAGATATTGAAAAAATTTCATGAAATAAGAAGATTTTGAATCTATTTTTCAATGGAACTAAAACTTTATAGTCCTGAGATGTGTATTTTTGAAATATAATGCAAATTTAATCTAAAAATATGTAATATTTATGTATGGAAATCTTGGGTCACTATAGTTGGTATCGTATTATAGGTTTAGTCAATATTTAGATATTAGGATCAGAAAACTTATGTGAAAATTGTAGGGATAAGTATAAGTATAGGATAACATCATAAAGTTTTGGTAATAACCACAGATAACCAAGGTTATATCTAAGGTCCCATAGATTTAGAATAAGGTTTCATTATTTAGACATCCTATGAATTATATTTCATTATTAAATGATAGTTGCCTCTGATTATTATAGTTTGATGATTATACTTTTCATTTTGGTTATAGTAAATGGATGAAATTAGAACACATCATAATGACAACAAATGTAATGGATAATGATATTATTTTCCACTTTATCAACCAAATGGTATCAAAACTAGAATGAATAATCTTATTTATATGCTTACACAAACTTCTTAGACCATGAATCTTGTTGAGCTTCCAAAAAATTAGAGAGAACAGCATATTGTTTAGTCTTTTGTAAGGCAACATCCACCATATTTTAGTGGATTTCCTGATCCACTAATGGATGAGCGATGGATCAAAACCATTCATAAATTAATTTTTTTTTTCTCTACTACTTAGAACATGAAAAAAATTTCCTAACAATTTATCATTTAGAAGGTGAATAAAATTGATGGTGGAACCTTATTAAGAATATGATACAAGAGGATGGAATTGAATTCAGGGAATGGGATGTGTTTGAGAGGATATTTTTCAATAATTACTTCCCTTATATTATATGTAAAAATATGAAGAATTAATTAATTTATCTTAAGAAAAATGAGGATTAATCCATTGGTACTTATGAGGTAAATTTTACATGAACTTCAAGGTATGATTATGGTTTAATCATTATCCCTTAAATAAAAATTGATAGATTATTTAGTGGCTTAAAACCAAGTATCTGAAAGGTTTTGGCTATAATAGAAATTAATCATTTAATGTGAACTCAAGGTATTAATAGAAATTATAGATTTTCATAATTATTATGGTTTTGATAAAAAACAAGTAAGATTGGTTCACATGAAAACACGAATAAACCACATGGTAGAAATAAATTCCTACCATATAAATTATAGAAAAGTGTTAATAAATATTAATTGGGTTTATTTAATGGAATTTGGAGGTTCTTTAAATGTGTAAAGGCATGTTATAAATCCTATTATATTTGAAAGGTGATGAATAGACCAATTAATGTAATAGAGTAAAATAAGAGTCCAATTAATGAACCACCCACACTCCAATGGTTCAAATACAATGAATATGCGCATTATTCCAACCAATATATGAATATTAAGTTTTATGACTATGATTGGTATTATCAATCTCTTAAGATCAAATATAAATAGAAATGTCATGTGGTAAGGACTACTGAAGTGGGTTGTGATACTAATGTGGTAAAAGGTGAACTTAACATCCACTCTAGAAAATCAAATGTATTATTTGATTCCAGAGAAACACTCTCTTTTATATCTAAGGAATTTTTAAAGGGTATAAAATTACTATCTCAATTATTAGATATTGACTTAGTGGTGGAAACTATTAATGGTATGATGGTCACTTCTTAAGTATATAGTTCCTCTTCAATTTAAGTTTGTGGGAAAGTATTTCCTATAAATCTTTCGATTCTTCCTTAAGTTTAATTTGATGTCATTCTAGGAATGTATTAGATATATTTATATGGATATTGTTTCAATTTTCAAGGAATATAAGTCACATTTAATATACCAAATGAACTTGTGATCATTTATCAGTGTGACAATAAATATGAACAACCAATGGAAGTTGAATCCATTGTATGGGTATTTATTCCTATCCTAAAGTGGTGTTTATATCATATGGTTATAGAGGAACATAACATCTATAAATCTTGATGAAATTAGATAAATATTATCTTACTCAAATGAGTGTTCAACTATCTATCCATGTGAGGATTAAATAAGCACAGTAGGAAGATGATGAGCTGCAGAAAAAGGTAGGAAATATTTCTGAGTTCAACCTTGATTATGATAGAATGATAAGGTTTAGAACCGTGTATATTTTCTATCCATACCATATTTGAAGGAGTTTTTAGATTATGCTCATATTTTATCATTGTCTATTCATCCTAAAAGTATGAAGATGTATAGAGATCTATAATAATATTTACTATAGGGAATCCTTAAGAGATATATTACAGAGTATGTATCTCAGTGTTTTGTATGTCAGTAAGTTAAGCTCAATAAATATAATTATAAGGGGGTGTTACAACTGTAACCCTTACCTAAATGGAAATGGGAAAACATCATCATGGATTTCATCATAGGACTCCCAAAAACTTATAAACGGAACAATGTTATTTGGGTTATAATCAATCTTCTTACAAAGTGAGCACACTTAATTTACATTATAGAATATTTCTCTCTTGATCAGCTTGATCAGCTTGATATAATATACATTATGGAAGTGTTAAGCTTTCATGGAGTACCAAATTACGTTTTATTTGATCAGTATCCAAGGTTAACCTCAAATTTCTAGAGAAGACTTCAATAGGATCTAGATACAGAGATAATTTTTAGTATGGTGTATCGTCTTTAGATAGATGGTCAATCTAAGAAAACCATTAAAAACCAAGAGGATATTTTTAGATCTTGTTATCTATAATTCAAAGGTTTTTGAGAATATCACCTTACTCTAGTTTAGTTTTCTTACAATAATGGATATCAGTAAATCATTCAAATGGATCCTTATGAGGCTCACCATGTTAGGAAGTAAAAAAATCCTACAATATTGGATGAAATTGGAGAAATAAATCTATTAGGACCTAATCTTTCTGAGGAAATGGTAGATAAAGTCAAATATATTTAGTGGTACATAATAGCATCTCAGTGTCGACAAGATTTATAGTGACAATCGTCAGTGATATCTAGAGTTCAAAGTTGGTGGATAGTTATTTCTATGAATTTCTATATAGAAAAAGGTTATGATATTCAAAATAAAAAAAATTGATACCTAGTTATATTTTACCCTTCAAGATTCTTAATCGAGTAGGGGTGGTAGCTTATCACTTCACGCTTCTACCAAACCTCTCTCAAGTTCATGATGTGTTCCATGTACCTCTCCTGAGAAAGTACATACCTGATCCATCACATGTACTGAATTCAGAGGTATTTATATTAGATCATGATATTTATTATTAAGAAATACCAATATAAATCTTGGATTGAAGAGATAAAGTGATATGGAATAATACTACTCATCTATTTAAATCTCTCTAGAGGAATCATAAATTGGAAGAAGCTATTTTGGAACTTGTGGATGTAATGAAATAGAGATATCAACATATGTTTTTATTGAAGTGATGAAATTTATAGGGATAAATTCATTTTAAGGTGAGTATAAAATAAAACCTTGATATCTTAAAATATATATCTCTTTAAATAAGTTTTTTTTCATAGCTTTCGATACAAGCAACACCAAGTTTAAACAAATCGTAATATACTATTAAAATATTATTATTTAATGTGACAGTTATCACCTAGCCATTAGATTGGTGGGTATGAATAGGGAAAAAATAAATTTTGAAAAATTTATGGCTTACATGTGTATAAAATGAATTCATTGGTTATCAATTAATTAGAAATGAAGATAAAAAATTAAAATAAAGGATATATTTTTTAAAAAAATTGTTTTTATGCACACAATGTGTTTTTATCTTAATAAATTAAATTTATCACTATTTTTGAATTATTTAAATTAAATTTTTATATAATATATTCCATTAAATTTTTAACATTTATTTAATTTTTTTCTAGGCATAGAATAGGAATAAATCTTTTTTTAGGCTTAAAAATGTACTTTTCTAAAAAACAGTTTTCATCACGTTTTGAAGACGTATTTTAAAATTAATTTATAACACTTGTATAAATTGAATTTTGAAAATTGGATTAAAAAATTGGAATCAGGAGGTCCAAATTTGGTTAATATATACCTTTTATTTTTAGGAATTATGAATAGTAACCTTGGTAAAATTTATTAGCATGATAAAGGGTAAATCGGGTTAACCTATATTAAAACTAAGAGTAAAGGTCACCATTTTTTATCTTAATTATTTTTGGATGAAAATAATTATACCATTATCACCTTAGACTCAAAATTTAATTTTTTAAGTGACACTTGTCCATAAAAATGACTTATGTAATATTTAAATCAAAGAAAAATACAAAATATCACTCTCCTTTAAATATGTCTTATTTGTTCACATAGGGAAAAAATAAAGTTGTGAAAGAATCATAATGGTTATTTTAACCATAATAAAATTATTTTTGGGATAGAAATTTATTTTTAATAGGGATCATATAATTATTTTAAATCTTTATGCAACACTAACATAGTATTTCTTTAATTGATAAAAAATATAAAAGAATGATCTTAAAAATATTAAAAGTGATACAATTTGAGTGATTATGGTGTTACATGAATTTTATAGATGAATATAACATATTATTGTTGTGTTAAATTATTACATTCAAATTAAATCATTTTATTGGTTTCTTTAATGTCAAATTAAATGAATAGTCTCAAAAATGACATTAATGATATTTTATGAAAATAATATTTTATTAACTTATTTAAAAATCATAAAAATATGAAAGGAGTACAAGGTGAATAATATATGTTCTATAATTTCATACCTTTTCCATTTATGAGAAAAATTTTACCTTATAAGTAAAATTATAACTCTTTAAGAGTAAAAAGGATGTTATCATGGTTAAGGTTAAAATAGACCAAATAAGGGTTTAAACCAAAATATAAAGTTTAAAAAATCACTCAAACCTATCAAAATTATCTTGGTTTATTTTATTTAAAACATATAAAACATTATATTCTAATATATAGACATTTGGAATCATTTTTCTAGAGAATTAAAATTTTATATTTTAATATTTTAAGAAATTCCAAGAGTTTCTCTCCCCTCACTTATAAAAGGAAACCTCTCCTTTTCCTTTTTAACACAACATTGAGCCTTTTTAGATTTTCCAAACTATGAAATGCTATATTCTGAACATTCTTATCCACATTATAGAGGTTATTTTCCAAAATACCAACCCTAGGATCCTTAATAAGATATCTAAATGATTTCTTTCAAAGTAGAGGTCATCACCTTAACCGATCACTTTATTCTTAATTATTCATTTAAATATAATAAATATAAGGTATTTATCATAAAATAATATATTAATTATGCATAATATACTAAAATTTTATTATAATAATTAAAATATAATTATCAACTCACTTTACAATCAAATGGGAATTGAAATTATCGCTCGTGCATACGTAGGACTTACCGTCTCCGAGTAGCGATACAATTCATTTTTCATCATCATATTTTATGTATTATTATTGTGATAGGTTTAATATTTATATATTATATTTAAGACATAATTATTCTTATCTAATGATAATATCATATCTACCTTCTTAACTTCTAAGCTGTTGGAAAATGATAACGCCGCTTGTGCGTACGTGTGGACTACCACTTCCACAAAGTGATGTTATTTGTTTCTCTTATATTATTTACATGGATTGTAATAAGGAAGGATTTAATGAATATATATTATATATATTATAAAATAATTATTATTTAAGGATGAATTATTATTTACCTTTTGTTCATTCTACTCATCAAGAAGTGAAAACGGTGTTCATGCGTACATACAGCCTACTGTATTCATGAATGGTGTAATCAATTTTTTTATATATAATTTTATGGATGATTATAAATATATTGAATATATATGGTATTGATATCATTATTAAAATTCTTAATATGATTGAACCATGATAAAAGTACAAGGATTGGGACTTCGAAACCAAAACAAGAAGAAAAATAACACAGTTATCACCCAGAATACTGAATTTAATAACAATTTGTTAATAAAAAAGAGATAATATATCATAAGTAAATAATAAATGTAATAATAGATATTATTATGGTTATATAATACAAGTATAATAACTCACGGTAATTTCATATGTGTATTAATAAATATAAGACGTGAGGTGAGGGTATATCAAATCTCGCTTTTATTTCTGGGAGGCATATGTCATATTAACCACTAGTTTCTTTTTTGTGGTGTATATACTACCCCTTTGAAATTTTATATCATTTTTGGAACCAAAATATGCATGATAATGGAAATATAGGGCAATTAATGGTCGGTTTGGGGTGAATCCAAGCTAAATCAGCCCCAAAATCCGTCTAAGGAGTCTGCTTCATGAAGCTCACCTCCTCCACAAATAGCTGGAGCTCGTAAATATCCAGATATGGGACACTCCTTCATGAACCACATGAAGTATTTATAGTAAACCTCCATGAAAAAACATTCAGATTCATGGAATTCTTCTCAAATGCGTGAATGGTTGATTGAAATCTCTGTATACGTAACTCTCATACTCATGGAGTCATGCCCCTTCATAAAGATCATACCACTTATAGAATGCCACAAATATTCACAAAACTCATGTCCTATAAATACCCCCTTCTATCCAAAATTTTAGGTATGACCACTGAACTTTTGACTTCTGATGTTATTCACTTATTCAAAACTTATTATATACTACCTTTACTGATTTTAAATTAAATGTGCATAATTTGTGTGAAATATTAATGTTTAAATATTAAATATAATTTTAGAGCACTATTTGAATTCATCCATATTCAAGTCTATTTAATGTTTTAATAATAACTCTCACCCTAATTATCCAAATTTTATGATTCTTGTTTTTTAGGATTCCTTAATCAAATTAAAACATTTCATTAGAAGGGATCTTGGGATACTTCTTCCATTTAAAGGGTCATATGAGCCACACAAAAAGGCCAAAATAATTTGTGAAGAAAAATGACAATCCATGAAGATAGAATTAATGGGCTCAATCCAAAATTCCAAATCCTTTAATTCTGCTCTAAAGATAGGGGGACAATTTAATTCATCTTGGATAAAAATTTCAAGTCCCAAATCCAAAGACAAGGGGCCCAACTGAAGAAGTTAATCTCCGCCCACCAATCTGGATGGGAATTAAAATCTATATAGTATTCATGATTTTTATCCTGATCTAGACAACCAATATAGATAATATTTTGTTGTGTGAAATCAAATATATGGTTGGAAAACTTTTTTTAAGAAAGTGTGCGGATTTTAAGGCATCTTCCTATTGATAAACTCATTCACATTTTGGCCTTCTAAAAAGTCTGGATTGAAATGGACAGATTACAATTGTTTACTAAAACCACCATAAAGTTGGATACAGAAGTCTAATGGCCGAAAAATTTTGATTTATGAAAGTACACATCAATATCTACAACTTTGAAGAAGATATAATCTCAATATTCAGATGTCTGGATAGCCCAATTGGTGATGCAAGTGGAGGGGTAGATTTGGAATGCAAAATGTCCACCTCCTTGGGCTATAAATACAACCCCCTATTATCCTTGCATGTGGTTGGCATTTTAGAAAAGAGGATAATTTATTGGCATGACCAAAGCCTTTCCAAAGTCTTGATAGGACCTTCCAATCTCATGTTTTCACTTGGTAGACCTTTCCTCCTCTCTTTGTTTTCATTTACTTTGGTGTTGTTCTTCGTTAGTAATCGTGTAAGTGTGTGTTTTTATAATTTTATTTTAATGAAAGTTTCTTCTTATTCGTCTATTATTCTCATCCACGTTATGTTAAATAATTTTATTGGTATTCGAATAGTTTAAAAACAGTTGAATCTCATTCCCTTATTGTGCTTTCTCATTCAATCTAAATTCATTATTTAATTCCCTTCACTGTTTGTGTGTGTATGTTTGACGCACAACTCTATTCTTATCCCTTTATTTTTCTTCAATTATTAATTCATCATCATAAAATGATAACCAGATTATTAACCACCCAAATGGATGATTAAATCTATCATTGGGGTGAGTTAAAATTTAGGGATGTCAAGCGATTGAGAGACTTTGTTCGAAGAGTATTCTTTGAATTTTTTTTTGACCAAGGCACAATTTATTGAATAAAAAAGAATCGGATTACATGAGTCTGAAAGACGGAATTTTATTACAATCTTTATAAAATAAAGGAAGCAATTCATCAGGTAGATTATCCTGCCAAGTAGTGCACTGATTGACCCCTTTGTTGGCGAGACCATTAGAAACCATGTTGGCTTCACGAAAAGCTTGAGTGATAATGAAGTTGATATCCAGAAGTGATGCACAGCATTTCATCCAGCGAGAAGTAAGCGGCCAAGCAAGATGCATCGTTCCATTCCAGATGGCATGGACAATAGTGTTTGAGTCACTCTCGATCCAAATATTGTTCTAGCCCTTTTTTTGACAAAGTCAAGAGCATGGATCACTCCCATCATTTATGCTTCCAGAGACGATGTAGTGCCATAGCTACCATAAAAGCAACCATGACATTGACCAAGGAAATCTCTGAAAATGGCACCACAGCCCGCAGGACTAGGATTTCCTTTAGAGGCACCATCAACGTTCACATTGATCCAAACTGGGATCGGGTCATTCCAAAACACCTCAAAAGTGTGCCTTGGCTATCTGTAGAGGCCATCAATCCGAAGCCGACGAAGAATCAAGAAATCTCCAAAGGTGTTGTCACAAAAAGCTTTCTGAAGAGGTGTTGCATATCTAATCGCAATGAGTATTCGGATCCGACCTGTATTAACATTGAATGAGTGATTGTTGTGAATAATAGCATTTCTATCATACCATATTACATGCAGAAGCTCAGCAACAGTAGATAAAAAGAGTTTTTTGATTTGTTACGAGGTTTCAAGCTCCACACAGCACTTTAATTGATTGTTGATAGTATCAAGAAGGAGCCATCTACAATCAAAGATGTCAGTAATAAAATTCCAAAGAGCATAAGCAGTTTCAAAAGACAGAAATAAGTGGTTAGTATCTTCTCTATGTTGATGATAGAATTAACACTTGAAGCAAAGTTGGATCCCAAAATCCTACAGACAGGCCTCTATGGGGACACGATTGTGGGAAATACACCATACAAGAGTAAATATAGAAGGCTTAATCCAAGGTTTTTCAAAATATTTAAACCAACCAAAATTAATCTCAGAGTTGTAAAAATTATTATTGTAGAAATTTTTGGAATCAAGGAGACCATTATGAGCTGGTTCCCAGATGATACGATCATCAGATACATAAAAAGAGTAATTGTTTATAATCAGGTTGATGTTCTCAGGAAAGTTATAGTTACTTGAATGAATGATATCTTTAATAGTGCAATTAGAATTTTCAGGCATAGAGTCAGGAGGAATCAAAGAAATGAGAGGTGTACCCATCCAATTGTCCAACCAAAAATTCATGGAGGATTCAGTGCTGACCATCCATCTATAGTTAGTCATGATGTTGGCATAAGACTGCCTAATGGATGGCCAGAGGGAGGAGTGAATGTAGTTCAAGTTACCCTTTTTTAACTTCATGAGGAATTGATTTTTAAGAAAGGTAATAGAATCAGAGTTGTTGTGGATCAACTTCCAAGTGAGTCTAGCCTGAAGGGCATCATTGAAAAACTTTAGATTTTTAATACCAAGACCACCCCTCTCTAAACTTTTGCAGCAAGTAGTCCAGGGGATGGTAACGAGCTTCCTTTCCAGGATACTACCAGTTCAAACAACTTTTTGATGTAAACATTAATTTTTTTAATAATACTGGTGGGACATTTGTAAATCATCAAGGAGTATACCATCTCAGAGATAATGGTAGATTTTACAAGACATATTCTTCCAGCCATAGAGAGGGATTTACCCTTCTAGGAAGACAATTGATTGATGACATGATCCACCACATTGGAAAAGTAACTAGATTTAGGCCTTCCCCAGAAGATGGGCACCCCAAGGTAGGTAAAGGGGAAATATCCTTCTTTGATACCTAAGTTATTGATGGTATTATTTTTTCTAGAGGGAGAGAAATTTTTTCTAAAGAAAACAAAAGATATGTTCCAGCTAATGGATTGTCCAGAGATTTCCTCATAATGGGACAAAGCAGCTTTTAAATTTTGAATGTTCCTTTGATCTCCTTGTAAGAACAGAATGATGTCATCATCATAGAAGAGGTGAGTGGGGACATTTAAATTTCTGGAAGCTTGAATGGGTTTAAGTTTATTTTGGTCAATGAGGCGAGTGAGTAATCTGCTTAAGTAATCTTCTGTGATAGCAAAGAGGATGGAAGATAAGGGATCGCCATGTCGTACACCCATGGTGCATTTAAAATAACTCTTAGGGGACCCATTGATAAGGATAGAGATAGAGGAAAACTCAAATAATGTGTTCATTCTACTGATGAATTTGTCATTAAAACCAAAGGACTAAAGGACTTTGTAAATAAAACTCCAGTCAATGGTGTCAAAAGCTTTCCTAATATCGATCTTGATAGCAATATTCCACCCTCTATTGGCTTTTTTTAGAGTGTCGGTACACTCCGAGGCAAGGAAGATGCACTCTTGAATAAACCTACCTTTAATGAAACCAAACTTATTCCAAGAGACAATTCTGTTACATAAAGTAGCAATTCTAATAGCAAGAAGCTTAGTGATGATTTTTTATATAGTGTTAATAAGAGCTATAGGATGAAAAAGATGAATCTCAGAAGCATTTTCCACTTTAGGGATTAAAGTGAGGAACTGAGCATTTATACCATGAGGGAGAAAACCATTAGAAAAACAAATTTGACAATATTGCAGACGTCATAGTGGATGACCTCCCAATGGCGCTGGAAAAAACCATTGTTGAAGCCATCCAGCCCCGGGGCGCTGTCAGGGTTAAGACTGAAAATAGTATCTTTGATTTCATGATCAAGAGGAATGCTTAAGAGATAAGAATTGTCATCCTCATTAACCATGACCAGAATGACATTAGGAAGAAGAGGCTTGTTAACATTTAGAACATTGAAGATATTTTCAAAGTATGAGACAACATGATTGGAAATGGACTCCTCAGATTCAAGTAAGACATCTCCCTCCCTAAGTAAAGAGAGAGGTCTGCTAACTTTTCTAATTCTTTGAAGGGAATTGTATAACTTGGTATTTATATCCCCATTTGAAAGCCATTTTGTTTTAAATATTTGCTTACAAAAGTTGTATTTTAGGAGAAGAATAGAATTAAGTTTTGTCGCGGTATTGATTTTAAGCTAAGCATCCAAAGAAAAATCAGAGCAAGTGGATTTATTTTGAATTTGGCTAAGTTCATTCTCAAGAGTAGAAATTTCTTAATCCAAATGATTTGATTTCAATCTACACCAACCCTTAAGGAAATGTTTGAGATGTTTTAACTTGGTGACACAGGAAAAGGCGTCACTATGGTGATTCATATAATCCTAGCAATTTTTGACAATGTTTATACAATCCTGGTCAGAGGACCATGAATTATTGAATATGAAGGGTCGGTTGGTTTTAAGTTTTTTGGTAGAAAGACCAATGAGGATGGGATGGTGATATAAGTTGAGTTTAGGTAAAGTGATTATTGAAATAGTGTCCCAACTGTCCTGGGAAGTCATGTTTGTGAAAGCCTTATCAAGCTTACTAGCTACAACTCGGTTATAGTTTCTTCTATACCAGGTATACTTAGAACCGGTGATATTAATTTCAATAAAATTACAATCATCAATGGAAGCTCTAAATTCTTGAGAGGAGATGGACGAATGAGCTGGGACAATTTTTTCAGAAGAACAAAGGATCACATTTAAATCACCAGCTATAAACCAGGGGTCATGAATGCTATTTGCTAAATCATAGAGATCATGCCAAATCAGTCATCTATCCAGATACCTATTCTTAGCATAAATCAAGGTATAAAAGATATGCATGCTATCCAGATGGAAGTCACAAGTAAAAATATGAACAGAAATGCAAAAGATATTGACATTTTTCAAAGATTCATGATAAAAAACCCAAACGGATTCAATAGCCATACCATCTTTACAAGCTCCAAAGAAGTTATAACCATAAGAACATAGATATCTGAATTTTAGGGAAAAGATTATTTTATGCTCAGTAATGGAAAAAATTGTTGGCCTATAAGTCAAAAGAATTCTTTTAAGCGTAGTAAATGTGTCAGGGTTTGCAATGCCCTGACAATTCCAAAATAAAATATTCATTGTAACCCGGTTTTGGGGTAAGGACCCCCTTTTTTATTCACCCAAGCCTTTGATCCTTGTTGATTTTCTGGTGTTCTGAGTGGAAATCATACTGGGTATTTAATCCTGCTTAGTCACAGGAAAAATGGAAGCATTGTTAGTAATACCTGCATTAAGAGTATTCTGCTTTGGCCTAGAAGAAATGGCATTTAAAGGAGAGTCTGAAGGGAAGCCCCTTGAAACTGTCAATGTGCTAACCTCCTGGGAGTTTGAAGGAACTGGCTGCAAGAGAGAAGATGCAGCAGGGTCAGCAGAAAAATTCTGTTGGGGGCCATACCTAAGTCGCCATCTAGGGAAGTCCCAAGGTTTTCATTATTTGAGACCTGCATGACCTCATTCTGTGTATCCATAGGGGGCATTGATTGAGACAGAGGCTTGCATGATGACCTTCTGTGAAGAAGTAACAATGGTCTCTCCATCCTGTGGGATCACAAGTGGGGAAGTGTCTAAAACAAGAGGCAACAAGGTTGCTGTCATCGAGGAAGGTCCATCCAAAGGAAGTAAGACATGTTTTACAGGGTTCTGTCCAGAGTCAGCAGGAAGTGTCAAGTCGGTGTTCATTGAAAGTGCTGGAAGAGCATCTGAAGGCAGCAATCCAGTCGAGTCAGTGGGCTGAGTCAGAGCATAAGTGCTCACACCATTGCTGCACTTCCCAAGTGACAAGGACAAACCAGAAGGAGGACTATCAGTAAGGGAGAGTCCAGGAATTTTGGAGGAAACAGGAGATCTCTTCTGTAGGACAGGGGATGAGCTGTTGGAAGATTTCAGCTTGCTTGAATCACCACCCCTGGATGACCCTGCAATTTCAGGAGAGGACTGCCCAAAAACTACAACATCTGTAGAAGGGGGCTCTTGAGACTGGACCCTGACATCCATGGCCAGATTTCCAATATCCTTAGGAATTCTTTGGTCTTCCAAAGAGGGATCTTCTTCTTCCACAATCTCCACCCATGTGGAACTTGATGAATCTCCCAAAACAGTTGTCTTTTTAACCCAAACTTCATATTTTCCCTTGGAGGGTTCAGGTTTCTCAGAGGCAGGAATTAAATCCTTTTTACCCCATCTAATTTCTGTCCATCCATCCTCCTTTGTTTGTGAAGCTTGGTTCTTCATGACTCTATAATTTAGTAGGGAGTGCCCAACAATTTTGCAGAGCTCACAGAAGGGTGGTTTGAATTCTAACTCAAACTACACTTATGCTTTGTAGTCCTTAGAACTGAAATGGATAGCCTCTGGAAGTTTAGAATCAAGATCAACTTTGACCAAGACACGCACATATAATCCCAGCTCTGCATTTAAAGTGCACTGGTCAATTTTGAGTGGAGTACCAAGACAAGAGATGATGTCATCAAGAATTTTGGGGTGCCAAAAAAATCAACTCAGACCATGCAGGCAAACCCAAATTTACGCCGTGTTATTTCGAAAGGTAAAGGAGTTAAAGGTGAAATTCCACTTAGAGATTCTAAGAACTCCAGGTTTGAGCTAAAAATTACCTTGTTTCCATACACGATCAAGCTCATCCTGAGATTTAAACACCATGTGGAAGTATCGTATTCTTTGAATTAACATTGTGTATGTTGGACTTAACATGTCATGGATTAATGAATTGTTTTGTTTAATTAGTGGCTTACATGGATTATTGGAACTATAAATACACTACCATAAACAATATAGGATTAATATTATAACCTTAAGTTATGTTAAGGCTTGGATTAAATCCTTAACACAAGGAATTCCAATCAATGTCAACTTGTGACATGGGTGTTAATTTAATGCAATATAAAGCAATGCTAAAGGATATCACAAGCTTAACTACCTAATGATGAACTCACTCCAATATTTATCAATTTTTAAAATCAGTATTAATAAATCAATCATTTCATAAGCTCTGAAAACAAACCCCCCCAATCAGAATACAATTAACTAAAACCAATCAACTATTAAAAAGTATCATCACTGAAGATTCGACCCAAGTGTTACTACACACATTAGCAGAGAACCGGAATGTTAACCGGTCAATAAGAAACAATAGTCCACAATTTCAAATGGTGTCATTTTCAGGGATGGTGATTTATGTAGTCATTAGTTTCTGGTTATTGTAAAAAAACCTAAAAACAAAATTTAAAAAAATTGAAAAAAAACACAAAGAAAAACCCCCCTTCACCTAAAAATCATAAACTGAAAAAACAAAAAGAAAAACTCATCTTCCCCTTTCTTCCAAAATCTCTCTAAATGCCCCATAGCCTCCCAAATAATCCCTCAGATTTTTTTGACCTTGAAATTGAGTGAACACTTTGCCAACTTAGGAGGAACATTAGGGATAATCAAATAATTCAAGAACCAATCCTTGTCCAACAAGTTGTATTAGAAATGGCCAATCCTAGGAAACAAACAGTTAAAGAACTTTCTGCCCCTGATATAAATTACCAACCCCTTAGTATCCAATATCCAAACATAGACGCTAACTTTAAAATCAAATCAGGTTTGATTCATCTTCTCCCTCATTTCCATGGGCTATTCGGTGAGGATCCACATCTCCACCTTAAAGAGTTCCAAGTTGTGTGCTCTACCATAAAGCCTCAAGGGGTTTCTGAGGAACAAATAAAACTTCAAGAATTACATTTCTCCCTAGATAAAACTACTAATTCATGGCTCTACTACCTTCCTCCTGGTTCCATAACTACATTTAATGACATGAAGCGACTCTTCTTAGAGAAATTCGTTCCTGCTTCTCGTACAGCTTCTATCCGAAAGGAAATAAGTGGAATTCATCAATTCCCAAATGAATCACTCCATGAGTATTGGGAGAGGTTCAAAAAGCTTTTGGAAACCTGCCCACATCACCAAATACCTGACCAACTCTTGATCCAACACTTCTATGAGGGGTTATTGGCTATGGATAGAACTTTCATTGATGCTACAAGTGGTGGTGCTCTTATTGATAAAACTCCCGCAACTACAAGAGATCTCATAAGCAACATGGTTGCAAACATGCAGAAATTATATAATCGATCACATCATCAAGTAAAAAAAGTCCAAGATAATCAATCCATACAGCCGAACAAGATGACCGAGTGGATGAGTGAACTTACAGGTCTTGTGAGACAACTAGTTGTGGCATCCAAAGCCCCAACCTCAACTTCTCCACAATCTATGTTACCTAGACCTATCAGTAACTTTGGAATTTTTAGCTTCCCATCTCAACCAACTGACACATGTCCACAACTTCAAGAGAATCAATCTGATTCATCTGGACCAATGGAGCTCAATGCAACATATTCTCAGCAGAACACCAACCCTCAATTATCAGGCCAGTTCATTAGAACGTAAAACCAACCTCACTTTAATCCCTTCTATTCATCTTATAACCAAGGCTTAAGGTATGTAAATATCATCCCTCAATCCCCTCCTCAAAACCCAAACTATTTTCAATATGGTCAAGGTGTTGGTAACTTCCAACAACTTTATCTATTTGTTCCTCAACAAAAAAAAAGAGAAATCCTCCCCCTACTCACCTAGGCTTCCACTATCCTAGTGATCCTTCTCAATTCCCAAACCAATACAATCACTTTACCAAGAACCAAAATCAAGGTAATCCCAATTCGGGACAAGCCTCTTCTTCCAAGAAACCATGGGAAAGTGAAGTGAAAGATCTTGCCTCCTTCACCCATTCTAGCCTCAAGAACATTGAAACCAAAATTGGTCAACATTATTCCCACCTAAGCCAGCAACAACAATCAAATTCTTCCCAAATCTCAGCTCAACCATTACCCAACCCCAAGGGTAAAGTAAGTGAAATTGTACTTAGATCGGGGAAGCAAATTGATACACCTAAAGATAAGTCCTCAAACCCCCCTTTGAATGTTGACCTAGAAAATGAAATGAAAAAGAAACATAAAAAGAAATCTGAAGCCATTACCTCACCTCATTCCATTCCACTTAGGAACCCAATTCCTTTTCCTCAAGACATTTCTAAGCCAAAGAAGTCATTTGAACCCAATCCTGAAATGCTTGACATGTTTAGACATGTTGAAGTCAACATTACCCTCTTAGATTCCATAAAAATCCCTAAGTATGCCAAGTTTCTTAAGTTATTGTGCACCCACAAGAGGTAACTTAGGACCTTTGAAAATATTTCAACCCAGCAGTATATTCCCATAAAGTGAAAAGATCTGGGGACCTTTACGGTTCCATGCCAAATTGGAAGTTCAAACTTTGATGATGCACTCATAGACCTAGTATCCTCAAGTAATGTCATTCCCAAATCCATATTATCCAACCTTGTTCTTGGTCTCTTACATCTAACGGGTGTTTTCATTCAATTGGAAAATCGAAGCACTGGTAGTTCTGAGGGTATAATAGAGGATGTACTTGTTCGTGTGAATGATCTTATCTTCCCAGCTAATTTATATGTCCTTGACATGGAAGGTGATATGAACACTTCTCAATCTCCCTTAATTCTTGGAAGACCATTCCTAATGACAGCGAGAAAAAATATTGATGTCCATTCAGACATCTTATCCCTGGAATTTGGTGACCAAATGGTCAAGTTCAACATTTTCCAAGCCATGCGATACCCATCTGAGGATCACTCTGCATTCTCAATCTATGATTCTGAGGAAACTTCTGAGATAAAATTGAACCCCATTCCATCATTTTCATCATGTTCTAATGAGAGAGGATCTTGTGAAATTTGCACCATGATTAACCAAGTCATAAATGGAGATATTGATGTTGACATTACAAATGAAAACTCCATTGATCTAAAGGATATTCAAAACTCTTTGGAATCCAAACTCACCTCTGGCCTCCACTACTCCAACTTAGACAGTAATGATGAAAATGAACAAGCATGTTCATTTTTTTATTCAAATCTGATTATCCAACATTCATCATTTCCTTTCCATGATTATGAAAATTATGTTATATGTCAGGTGAACCCTGAACCAATGTGTTTATATTGTCCCGATGGGATTGAAGGTTGTGATATTTCTTCCATTATTAATACATTGATCACTGGTGAGGTTGAAATTGACCATTATTTGGGAAAAAACATTGATATAAAGGATATTGAAAAACTTATTCAGTCTTATGACTCCACTGGTCCTCATTACTCTACATTGGTAAGTGATGAAATAAATGAGTCCAAAACAATTGGTATCTCATACTCTGGTTTCGTGTTATCTGAACCTTACATAAATAAAACATCAGAATTGAGACATCTTCTTGAATTTACAAGCATATAAAACCATAACTTTGTAGATAAAATCATTCCTCGCGTTGAAGACCAAATGGAGGATAGTCATATTCTATTTCTACCCCCATTTAATTGCAAGAGAAGCAAAAATTAAGGGATGAAATTATCCAATGAATCATCGATCCTTCCAAAAGGAAATTTTTTTTGGAAGCACACTAGAGTTGAAAAAATACGATGACCACCATCAAACTATGGGTAGTCTACTACAATTGGCTAGCTGTAGACAAATAAATGTAGCGCTTATTGGGAGGCAACCCAAGTTTTCTTTTACTTTTATAAAATTTTAATTTCCTTTTAGTTTTTCTTTAGATAAATAATTATTTTTCTTTTTTAGGTAACACCCCACATGAGGCACATCAAATTCTACATACCCACCACTGGATGGAGACAGCGACCCACAAAATCCAAACCAGGGGGCACCTCTTTCCCTTTAACTCTATCTCTATCTCTTACTCTCTCTTCTTATTTCTTCTTATTCCCCTCTCTTTCATTTTTTACCACTTTCCTCATCACAGTTTTTATTTACTCTTTTTTGTGGGTGTGTATTTATAAAAAAACTAAAAAAACCTAAACAACTAAAAAATAATAATAAAAATCACTTTAAAAAATATGGAAGAGAAAGATCCATGATTACTCACCATAAAATTTTTAAATTTTGTCTAGTAATTTTGGGGAGTCCAAATACATGGTTTCATCTCAAAAATCTTGTGTTTTCATCATTTTTTCATAGTTTCTTGAAACGTGTGTTCTAGATTTAAGAATCACTATTTCCAGGCAGCTTCCATTGGATTTATTCATAGAACCAGAAACTTCCAATAGTTTTTTATCCAAAGGAAGGAGTTCATTAAGTTTTAGACTTTATGATACTTAAGAATGTTCATTGGTCTATAGGATGGTAGGTCGGACTCATCACACCCTTTTTGGGGGGAATTATTGTCTACTCTGGGACTCTCTTTGTAAATTTAAAATATTTTCATGAATCCTTATTAATTCACCAAGTATATCATAAGTATCCCTTGGAATTTATAATCACTTATTAACATGTGTAAAATTTTAGAATCATTATTATGCATTCAAGGTTCTTCATTAATGGAAATATCCTTATGTATTTGAGGTTTTCCATCAATGTTATCCTCTAATATACAGCTTAGAGATTCTTTTAATCATCATTGTGATGGTACTAGTTTTTAATCCACTCAGTGGGAAACTCTAGAATTTTATTTTCATTTAGGGAGACGAAGGTATAGTTTGATTTTGGGATCATGCCCATAAGATAGGCTACCTATGTATCCTTATGAAAGGAATCATAACCCTTGTAGTTCAGTGCCACTGAATGGGACACATCATACCTTTTAAGGTCATGTGATAAGAACCTCTAAGAGGAAGGTGATTAGTTGAAACTTAGTGTGGGAATTATGCTGAATCAGCCCAAGGAACTTGGAAAGGATATGGGTTTCTAGGTAGGATCAGACCCTATTGAGAATATGGACCAAGGAGAATAGGGTTGATTTGAAGTTTTAGGTTTGAATCTCAAGGATACTTCCTACGTATCCCATATAGATGGGAATCAAAGCCCACGTAATTCGATAAATCCCATAGGAGAGTATAGTCCTTTGAGAGAGATGAGTTTGGGATTACTTCTTAAAAAGGATGCCTTAGTGATTTGAGTATTGAATTTGGGGCTTATTTCTAAGGAGGATGCCCAAATTAGGGGAATTATGGTTGGATTCCTGAAGAGAACATCCAATGAGCTCGGGACTTGAGAAGGATTTCTACGTATCCCAATTATGATGGGAATCAGAGTTCTCGTAGTTTATTCAATTGTGAAAATGTTTTGATCATGAAAAATCACTAATCCTGCGTGAGTCATGCTCGGTCTTAGAAACAAGAGAATGTCAAAGATTCAACAAATTCATTCAAACTTTCAAATTTTTCCTCCTCTGTTAGTAGAAGAGGGCGCGTTGACCATGGAAGAGGGAGAGGCAACGAGTTTTCCTTCTATTATATTTACATTGGACAAGGGTCTAATGTAAGGAGGAAGGGGTCAAGGTGAGGGGATTATACCAGGATGGATTCCCATTAATTTATCCTGATAAGGGAGTGATACTTCTCCAATGATTGTGTGGAAAAGAAAGTGTGAAGTGTACCATCCCTACCAGAGACTTGAGGTTCCGGGTTGCCTCTTTGAGAAGGGAGATGTTAGGACCCAAACCCACCTCCAAACTGGGAACTTTCCAACTATTTTTCTAGGAGAAAGGTACATGTGATTGTTGATATACAAACCCACAGACATTCCCTAAATCCTAACCCCATTGTGAAACAAATTTGGGAAACCTTTGACTGTGGAAATACAAACCCAAATAGGAAACAAGCTGATGTGTCTTTCCCAAAGGTTTGATAAGTCAGGAGGTTTTGGTGGTGGTCTCAACCGAATCATGTTCAGATAAGGATCCAATGAAGAAGAAGCCATCACATGAATGGTTGAGGAAGCCTTGATGGCTTGTAGACTGAACATAGTGAATAGAATAAGTAAATCGAAGAGGGGTGCCTAACTAGAGACGGGAGCACAAGTATGGGCGTGCAAGTACACATGGGAAACCTGATGTTTGATTAAGCGATGAACAACCTGTATGGTAATACTTTGGTGAGACTTTGCTCAAGCCTTCAAGAGTATTCACAGCTGATCAAAGAAGTGGGGCGCTCAAGTTCCTATGATAGGAATGGGAGGGGCGCAAGTATTTCTGACTTGGGGAGGTTGGGTGCTTTAGGCGCACAAGTGTTATAGTTTACAAACACTAAAAGTACTTAAGTCCAATGATCCTCCCTTAATCCTATGCTCAAGGTTTTGAAGAACTACCTTGAAAGTTTTAGTAGATTGGGGTGAAGTAGTAGGGCGACGAGAGCAGCAATTGGGCTTCAAAGAAATTCATTCGTACAAATGGGGGCCCAAAGGGTCTATTTATAGGAAAATAAGTGACCTTTGGTGAAATGAGTTGGGCGTGCAAGTGACTTTCACACCAGATAGGAGCGCATAAGTAGGCTGCACAACATATTTCGATATGCAAGTAGGTTGCGCGCCGCCGATTTTTTGTCTTGACTAAGGGGATTCAAAATTCATGCCTTGAAAATCTTGATTTTTCTTCATGTATTTTCACATTTTCTTTCTAATGGGATTCCTTTTGTCATTTTTTAGACTCTTTGATGGAATGAAGTGTCAACAAAATCCCCCCCCCCCCTTAGAATTGGATTCGAAATGAAAAGAGGATCCTATAGTGAGGTAAAGTAATGAAGAAGAAAGACAAGGTCAATGGGGCATGCAAGTATCCAGTGCTCAAGTAGACTTGGCTGTGAAAGTGTGAAACGCATAAGATTTCTGGCATGTAGGGTGATATCCATCACTTATATACAATGGATTCACTTCCACAAAAAGTTTCACAACTTCCGAATTCTCATCTCTCGGCGCACAAGTCTTCTATTCAGATGATTTTATTTCACCGCACTTCCTCTGTATGTTTTTTAGCTGCACTCCATAAGTGGGGCGCCATACTTTCACATCGTCTTATACTTGTGCACCAACTTTAAAACTTGCATGCCTTAATTCCTTTTCCATTATTTTGTAAAACAAAATAAATAAACTTAATTTTAAAATATAATCTCTCTCTTTTTGCAGGTTCAATGGCTCCCAAAATAATTGGAACTACTAATAAGCTCACGAGTAAGAGGATTGATGACATGATGAATTTCATTATTCATGATTACTTCGATGTTTTCGAAACCACTCTTCCAGAATTATCAAAATATTTGAAGAAGTCTCATTTCAACTTTCCTTAGATCACCTATCTTCCTTTGTATATTTATAGCCATTTGAAGTATACTAACATTCCAGATCCAAAGAACAATGTCCCATATTCTTGGTTTTAGGATTATACTAACTTCTCATCGGCCAATGTTTCTGTTGGGGTCTCATTTTCTAGTGTTGGGATAGTAGAGAAAGCTCATATTATGAATCAAAGCCTGTGTGCTCCAGATTTGAAGGCACACACACCCGAGATGTAGCCACACTGTTATTCATCCATCTTTCAAGATTCTCAGATAGATCAGTCCAAGGGTTGGAAGAAAAGTTGGGATTTCTGCCCAGGAGGATGTGTAAAACCCGAATGGATGTGGGCATACTGGGTGCTAAAGACATGTGTAGAATTTGCAGATGATTTGAGAATCGTCGGGATTTAGGAAGCTATCTGGGTTGGGAAAACCTATTTGTATAGGAATGATGATTTTGTGCTAGATTTATTAAGTTGATGGATCCCAGAGACCAATTACTTCCATTTAACACACTGAGAGGTAGGTATCAGCTTGTGGGACATTTACAAAATTTCTGGAGATCCAATCCTTGGATACATGTACGATGAGTATATTTCTCCCAAGGTGACATGGAATGACTTGGATAAGACACCATATTTGGCTCTTGAGTTGATGAAAATATTTAACAAACTCAAGAATTCAATCATCATGAAAACTCGCACCAAGAGGGAAATTCATCCGGAGGAATGGATGGAAATATTTTTGATAAAGAAGAAGGAAAATGGGACCACTTACACCCATCCAACAAGTTGTCCAAGGGTAGAGAAGAGAGGCACTCGTGACACCTTTTGTCCAACATTGGAGAAGGGAGAATTTGAAAGATGGGGATATGATATCAACCCAAAAATTCCTAAAAAGACATGTCTGGAAGTTTTCTTAGCCATGTGGCTCAGTGTATATTTATTACCATTCCAAGACTCCAAAGGATGTGTGAGGTTGGGAACCTTTGTTATTGTAGCTAAGATAGTAGAGAAAAGAATGGTAGGGTTGGTTACTCCTGTTTTTTCCAAGATTCATAGGAGTTTGCCGCATATTTATAAAGTAAAATCTCCCATTATAATAGTGGAGTCATTCCAAGTGTTGTGGGTATGTATTGCTACTCACTTCAGAACTTATGTTGTACAAAGTGGAGTACAGGTTTTTTAAAGTTCTTTCCAACCATCAGTTCAGGCCTTTTATAGTATTTCACCCCTATCTTTGAATGCTTATGAAAATAAGGTTAGATTGAGCCTGCATAAGGAATTTCATTTCTTTCCTTATTGGAATCCTCCTACAAGGAAATTTTTTGATGATGTACTACCAGTTTGGAACTGAGGGCATATATGCTATATTGTAGAGATGGTGTGTTGGCCACCAGAATTAACGAAGAAATCATATGTGAGGCCTATGCTTCTTATAGATTTGCACATCAATTCAAATGACTATAATAGAATATTTTATCCCCTATCGTGCATGTTAGATTAGAGCAACACCCAAGGGTTTCCTGAAAACTATGGTTTTTGACATCTACAAAGAAGACTGGGGTAGTTTTAAATTTACCCATTGCAGATGCAGTAAGCAGATTAACCATCAGGTATGCTGAAAACTGGGTTGCATCGTACCCTAAAGGGGTATTAAATCATGTCATCCCCTGAGTGTGGATAAAGATAAGTAGCAAGAAGTAACTCCGTCTCTTGGAAGATAATTCTTCATCATCAGGGGCCGACTTGCATGAACTAGAGAGTGGAGGTGATGATGCTCCAAATTCACCAAAGAGACCTTGCTCCAGATATAATCCTCCTACTATAATAAAAATAGCCACTCCATAAATCCCTACGGAGGTCATATCAAGGAGATATAGTCACTATCATTCTGACGAGCGGCAAGTTCCATTTTCCAATCCTTCATCCGTGACTACAGGTGCTGGGAAGAAACTCAAGTCCAAGGTTGTAAGATCCTTGCCACAACCCTTGGACATGCATTTTGAATATATAAGATTGGAGGCTATTCGAACATGCCATAGTCTATACTGTGATGTTGAGACCATGTGGATGGATTTGTGTGAAGGACTTTATATTCCAAGAGTAGGGGACTTGCGGGCTTCTTTTGACATTCTTTTTAAGGATAATCCCAATTAGGTAAGGACCTGCATTCGAGAGCTGTAAATGCTCATATATGCTACTGATGACTCAATTCCTACCACAAAGTGGGTAAATGAAATGATAAATCGTAGTACCACTGAAGGTATTAATCCTTCATTAAATGAATAATGGTGTGACTTTGTAGATCTTGAGGATGTAGGTTCCCTTTTTTTGTACCTTCCTCCATTTTGCAACTTGAATTTTAATCAAAACATTATTACTTTGGAGAAATTTTGTCTTAACTTACATTTGGATAATGGAAAGAAAACTAAAATTCCTTCACCACAATATAGTCCTGGAGGCACTGCTCTTAGAGCTACCAGATCACCCAGTGAATCAGGAGAAATATCTCCGGGCCGACAAGCCATGGAGGAGGAAATAGAGAGGGTAATAGGATCTTCGATCCTATCTTTATAGATGAAGATGCAATACCTTCTAAAAAATGAAGAAGAAAAAGCATCAAAGAAATAAAACCATGGTTAAGTGATTTCTTAGTAGTGGTAAGTCTCCCTGATAATCATGAATTTTAGTTTTATTCATGAAAAGTGTTTAAACTTTTTATGATTACAGGGGCTTCTTCTATTTCTTATTTGAAAGAAACCACTAATAAGATTCAAGGAGATATATAATGTTCTGCTGAGAAAACACAAATTCTTTTAAATCCAGTGGTTCCTGAAGAGGCATTGAAGCCAAAGAAACCAACATCTGTCCCCAGCAATACTCTGATTCCTGCTATCAGAGGAGAGGAAGCTTCTGGTAAATCAATAATATTTCATAAAGAATCCAATGCAAAAATAGCTAACTTACATTCTACAAAACTTTTAGGTTCATCACATTCACCAGAACATCTGGAAACAACTGAATTTGACCCCACAATTTTTGCTGAAGAAGCTACTCGGGGTCATGGGTTGCTGGAGGAAGGTTGTGAAGTAAACATGCCAAGTGTTACCACGGGTGAGACTAACCTGGGATCTGAGATATAATTGTATGAAATGATGAACCTTGTCATGTATTTTGAATAACTATTAGAACATGTTATAATATCAAACACTTTAGAAGATTTTGGAGTTCATTATATAGAATCGACTAGATGTGAGTTCTCATTATTTTTCATGTTAATCTTCTTATGATTAACCTCATAACCATGGTTTATTGATATATGTAGTTCCATCTAAATAAACTGCTGCTGCAACGGTACCTAAAGGAAATGTTAATATTAACATCAACCCTACCATTGTGGATACATTGAATTAAGTGAATCTTGAGGTATCAGGTCTTCTTGAGATTCACTCTAAAAATCCTGAGCATATTAAAGATAACACTTCTCAACCAGAGACATCAAACAAAATTGATGAAACTAAGAATGTCAGGGAGGATACTTCTCAATCTACTGACCTACTGCTAGGTAATAGATATTGATATTATGATTACATTCACTTTTATTATCTCTTAAATATAACCATGATTATTAATTTACCATATAGGGCTATCAACAACAATGGCTAGGTCTGGAGGTGAAGCCTCTGCATCTTACCAAACAACATTTGAAGGTGAAGAAACCATTGTCCAAGAAAGAGTAGGGAAAGGCACTTCTTTAAGTGAATTAGTCCCAGAATATACCCCTCTTTGTGATAGTGATTCTGAATCGGACCCAGAACTGCATAAGGCTCTTCGTCTTGCTCATCGCAAATCATGGAGAAATATTTGGAAGATAATATCTGAGATGCCCCTTGAGGAACTGCCTTAAAATTTTCCATGACTTTTGTCTCTGTTTATCATGAAAGGATTTGGCGGTTTTTAATACAATAAAATTCATACTACGGTGAAAAAGATTAGTTGGAGGAGGGATAAAGAGAAAAAGCTTCAACAAGACTTGATAGAAGCCAAACTGTCTATCATAATTGAAGAGTTCTAACCAACACTCTCCCAAGCTGAGGCTAATCATAATGAAAAGTTTAAGGGACTGATGCAAACAATTAAATAAAATATTTTTCAGAAAATGTGCCTTCAACGGAAGTTAGATATCATTACAGGGGAGCTTGACCAGCTTCATAGCTCATTAGGAGAAGCCCAAAAGGAACGTGAAAAATCCATTATAGATGCTAAAGAAGTACTTCATCATGCTGAAGAGAGCAAGGATGGTTAGATAAACAAACTTCAACAAGTAGTTGATGGGGATCAGGAAGTTGTTAAACAAATTAGGAATTACGTAGATAGCCATTTGTAAAAAAAATTAAGAGATAGATTCCAATTTGTAGATTCTTCTATGTAAAAAATTTCATAAATGAAATTTTTATTGTCTTTAATCATTTATGTTTTTGCTTTCATTAATTTCTTTTTTTTACCTAGGCCATTGGGCCTAGTAAGCATAATGGGCTAATATTTAGGGTTGAAATATATTTGAACATAAACTTTGAATTATATCCTAAACAAAACACTGTGGCTAATAATTACTTTAATATTATTTAAATATTTCCAAGGAGAATCTTGAGTCGGTATTTTTATGGTCACCAAATCTAAAACCAGTATCAACATAAGGGGAGTCTCTTCCAAGAATGAATTTACCATTACTTGACAACCCCATTATAGGGTATGTATTATTCATAGCCAACTAAGGCACATACTGTATAGCCAAATAGTGGCATCTTTTGATTGACAGACTTGTTATGTGGGAAACTTATGCAAGGCTACCTAAGGGAACATGCTGTATAGTCATGAAAAAAGAGTTCTTTGAAGTTTAACATTTTACTATTAATGGATAAGGGAGAAATAATATTTGGATGACTCAAGACCACAGTAGGTGGTTTTTTCAAGTAAATGAATTTTAAGAATGAAAAAAGAGCTATTTTAGATCAACACAAGTCATGAATAGGAAACCCATCTCTATAAAAATTTGGTGTATGATTAGTGGTTAAAATTTATCAAAAAGGGTAATTTATGACATAATACTATGAAGTTTTAAGTCATGCAGTAAGGATGTTGTATTGTGTCGTTTAAAGTCTTGCAGTGAGGATTTTGTATTGTGTGGTTTAAAGTCTTGCAGTGAGGACATTGTGTGGATTTAATTTAAGGTCGTTATCTTTGACTAAGGGTATGAGAAAACTCTCCCAATTTCTTGATAATTTATTTGGAAACATACTATCATATTCAGGTATAGAAGGGAAAATTGTAAACTGTGATTTGGGAATTTCTGGAACCGAGGAATGATATGGGAAAAAGGGGTAAAATAATTAGAGGAAGTCTTTTCTAAGAACAAAGTTACCATTACTTAACAAACCTATTATAGGGGTTGTATTATGCAGATCTAACTAGGGCATATGCTACATATCCAAATAGTGGCATCTTTTGACTAACAGGCCTATTATGTGGGAAACTTATGCAAGGCCTCCTAAGGGCATGTGTTGCATAGTCAGGAAAAAGATATCTTAGAAGTTTAACGTTCTATTACCAAAAGTTGAAGAAAGTTTATGGAGATTCATATTTTTGGAAGCATAGTGTTTGGTTTATGGAGAAAGGTACCTGAATATGGAAAGGGTATTTCCAACCAATATGTCCCAAGAATCGGAGTAATATGAATTTTACGAAGGTCTTACCCAAACGTAAGAGATTTGGTGTCTACAGTTTTAGGTCATACAACTAGGACTATAAATGGAAATAATATATAATATGTGGCTAAGTGATTTCAAGGTTCTTTCATAGTGCATCAAACACATGGTGAGGGAAATTTGTAAACCATGGTCTTAAAGATTTTTAGATTGTGAGAAAGATAATGGGACGAGTATAATTAAATGGCTATTTTAAAATACAACTTCTTGTATATTGTCATCAAATATTAAAGGGGACAAAGATATTATAACCAAGAACGAAGTTACCATTATTTGACAAACATGTTATGGGTGTTGTATTATGAAGATCCAACTAGGGAATATGTTGCATAGACAAATAGTGGAATCTTTTTGACTGAAAGGCAAGTTATGTGGGCAACTTATTCAAGGCCTCCTAAGGGCACATGCTGCATAGTCAGGCAAAAGAGATCTTAGGTATTAGAAACTCTGTCACCAGAAACCGTAAGAAAGATTATGAGGATCTGGAAATATTCAAGATTAAGAGTGCGAATAATGGAAGGGGTTATGCCCAATGCATATGAGAAATATTCGAACCAATATTGGACATGATTTTGATTTCCTTTACATAGATCTGACTCATATATAAAATAGAGACTTTCTTTGTTTCCTCTTAATGAATATTATGATGGGAAGTTTAAATTCAAGCAACAAGGACATTATACTATTCTATTTTAAGTCATGCGGTGAATACATTAATAATCTCATAATAAATTGAGACACCTTATTTCTATAAAGAAGTCATTTATCCAATTCCTAAGCCCATGTGAGTTATGATCGATGTGAGAAACAAGGCGCAGTAAAGGTTTCTTTTACATCGCAAAGGTGACACAATTAAATAATAGAGATACAATATTTCCATGCAGTTTAATGTCATGTGGTAAGGAAGAAGATGAACCAATGTGAAAGGAAAAGACATATTGTAACTAGGTTAAGGGATAACACCCAAGTGTCTCTATATGTATTTCTAGGGAAAGGATCAAGTCATACATAATTCTTAAAACATTTCCTATGTAGATTTGATTCTTATACAAGAAATAAAGGGGTTTTTTATCACAGTTGTTCCCAAGATTGGAGATCTAGGCATCTCTACATGTCTCAAAATAGATGAGAATCAAGTCGTACGTAGTTCTTTAAACAATCATTCCTCACGCTAATCGAGTTTGACATGAATAATGGAGGCTTTTGACATGTTCTGAGAGAATGGTAAATCTTAAGACAAAAAATGGTATAAGGACCAAATCATATATCTTAAGAATACACTCAGTATAGATATGATTCATATACAGAAGTAGAAAATAAAATAAGAATATTTTTTTATTGTGGCTAGGCCTAAAATTATAGATTTAGGCATCTCTACATATCTCATTAAAAATGAGAATCAATCCATATGTAGTTCTTAAAACATGGTCTCTATGCAGATCTAACTTGGACATAGGAAAGAGAGGGACTCATGTACTACTAATGAGTAGTAATGATGTCAATGATGTTTGTTTATGGAAGCTTCTAACGTCAAATAAAGAGAATTTTATTTGCACAAATGATGTCATTTAGTTTAACGTCATGCGATAAGGATGAAGATGCTATGCATTTTAACTTCATGTATCATGGATGCTGACGGTTGTTATGTAGTTTAATGTCTTGTAACTAAGAAAGGGGGGATATGCAGTTTTAAGTCTTGCAGTAAGTACATTGAACTCTTCCATTTAAAGTCTTTCAGTGAGGACTATTAGTACAAAACTATAGAAAGTATTTCTTCAAAAATGTCGCATTTGTTGGAGTTGTGATAAGCTCTCCATCCATTGAGATTAAGTCATAGGCTCCATTTTAATAGTCCTTATGTATGGAATAAGGTCCTTACCACTTTGTCTCAAGTTTTTGAGGTTTCTTTCCTAGTATCATTGGAGTCCTAAGGACCAATACCAATTCTCCTTGAAGGAATGAATGAAGGCAAACTTTCTTATTAAAAGCTCATGCTATTTTATTCTGATAGACTTCTAGATGATGCAAAGTATGCAATCTTTTCTCGTATAATCATTCCAACTCATCGAACTGTTTCTGAGACCTTTCATATGTATACAACTGATCACAGATTTCAACTCTAAGTGAAGGAAATTGTATTTCAATTGTCTAAACTGGTTCTCTTTCATATACCAATTAATAAGGAGTTTCTTGGGTAGCAGTATGGGTAGTTGTCTGATAAGACCATAAGGAATTCAAAAGCTTATCAGGCCATGATTTCTTATCTTTATACACCATCTTCTGGAGTATATTCGATAGTGTCTTATTGAAGGCCTCTATCTATCCATTGGTTGCCTCATGATAGTGAGATGAATGGTTGGAATTGATATTATGTTCCTGATACAACTTTTTTTACTTTAGCCGAACAAAAATTGGTGCCATTATCCGTCAAAATAGTATGAGGGACACCAAATCTGGTGATAATATTAGTTTTGACTAAACGAATAATGATTTTGGCTTTGACTTACTTGAGAGGTATTAACTTAGCCCATTTAGAGAAGAAGTCAGTAGAAGTGAGAATATACTTGAACTGCTTAGCCATGGCTGGAGGATAAGGCCCTACTACATCCATTACCCATGTGGAAAATGGCCAAGAGTATTTAGATATAGGTAGAAAATATGTGTGTTGATGAATGAAGTTGGAATGCACTTGGTAGGGATGACATTGTTTAGTGAAATCTGAACAATCCTATGTCATTGAAGGCCAAAAGTATCCAATCCTTCAGATCTAATCAGAAAGTTTGTTCCCATATTGGTGGGTACCACAAGCTCCTAATGTACTTCTTTCATGATAGTTGCGGTCTCATCTCCATCAATACATCTGAATAGAAATCCATCAAAGCCTTGCTTGTAAAGGATATTTTTGTGGTCTGGACTATCATAAAGTGTAAAATTGGCCACTCATCGTTGAATTTTTTCTTTCTCAGCCCTATCTGGTGGAAGTACCCCATTTTGAAGATATTCCATGATTGATGTTCTCCATCCCATGGTATGACCATATGATTCATAAATAGAGAAATTTTCATTAATTTATTCCATTATGGTTTGAACAAATGGTGAGAACACACGATGATGGGTTATGTTGATAACTATCTCATCCCGATTTGGATCTTCCAAGGCTGTATTTGCATTAGCCAATGCATCTGCTTGGGTATTTTCTGATCGCAGTACATAAGACAAAGTCATCTATGAGGGGAATTCATCCATTAACCTTCTGATGTAATCACACAAAGTAATTAATTATTCTTTTCTGATAAAATAATCCCCATTGATTTGTTTGATTAACAATTCTGAATCACCTTTTACTTTTAAATGATCTATTTGCACCTGAAGGTCCAATTCCAAACCCACGATGAGAGCTTGATATTCTGCTTCATTGTTGGTACCACCTTCCGATAATAAGAAATAATAAGTCAATACTACCTTTTCTAGGGAGATAAGAACAATTCCTAATCTAACATTTTTGAGTTTAGGGTTTTCCATTTCTTCTAGAAGCTCCATCAAAATACATTTCCCATGTTTGGGAATTATCTTGAATAGAGAAGACCTCTTCATCAAGAAGTTTAGTATTAAATGATGTATCTTCCACATATGGATGCTCGGAAAGGAATTCAGCCAGAGATTGGCCTTTTATTGTCTTTTGAAGAACAAACTAGATATCAAACTATTACAAAATAACTGTCCACCGTGCTAGATGCCTTGTGATCATAAGATGACTGAAAATAAATTTGAGTGGGTTATTGTGAGATACCAATTGGACCTCATGATGTTGTAGGTAGTGCCTCAATTTCTATAATACAAATATTAATTCCAAGAATCACTTTTCAATACTTGAATATCGATTTTTCATATCATGCATAGTTCGATTGAGATATTAAAGGTTGTTTTCATTCCCAGCATCATTATTTTGGGCGAGTAAGGCACCTAGTGATCGCTCTAAAGCTGTCATGTAGAGAATAAGTGGTCTTCATTAAATAGGTGGCATTAATAGTGGTGGAATCAAGAGGTATTTCTTGAGGATATAAAATTCTTCTTGTAAATATTTAGTCCATTGGTAGGAAACTCTCTTATTCATTAATCTGGTGAAGGGAAAACACTTGCCTACCAAATCGGAGATGAAGTGTCGAATATAGGCCAAGTGTTCTAGGATTCCGCTTAATTCTTTCAAATTTCAAGGAGGTGACATACCAAGGATTGATTTTGTTTTCTCAGGATCAACTTAGATACCATGATGGCGTACAATGAAGCCAAGGGATTTTCCTGACGTTACCCCAAAAGCACATTTCAAGGGGTTCATCTTCAAACTGTGTTGTCGAAGCTTATTGAATATGGTTTCCAAATCAGCCAAGATATTGGAACATTGTTTTGATTTGACAACCAAATCATCCACATAACATTCAACAAATTTCCTTAAGAATGGTTTGAAGATATGATGCATGGAATGTTGATATGTTGCACCTGCATTCTTTAAGCCAAAGGGCATTACCCGATAGCAAAACACACCTTGAGGGGCTCTAAATGCTATATATTATTCATCATCTAGGGAAATTTGGATTTTATTATACCCAAAGTATCCATCCATGAAGGAAAGATCTTCATATCCATTCATTTCATCAATTAGAAGTTCTGTAATTGGGACTGGAAAATCATCTTCAGGACAATGCTGGTTAAGATCTCTGAAATCAATACAGACTCTAATTTTCCCATTCTTCTCTTTCACTGAGAAAATATTGGCCAACCATTTGGGATACTAAACTTCCCTGAAAAAGTTGGCCTTTATAATCTTATCAACTTCAGCTTCAATTTTAGAGGCATGAGTTGGGTGTGTTCTCCTTATTTTTTGCTTAAATCCACAATGTTCTTTCTGGCAAACCGAAATGATGGGTGGCTACATCAGAATTAAGACCTGGTATTTCTGGATAATTCCAAGAAAATATATCTCGATTTTTCGTTAGAAAAGAACTATACACCTCTTTCTCCTCAGAGGTCATGGCCTCACTAATTAGAGTGGGGTGTAAATCTTCTTTTGTACCCATATTTATTTCTCTGAGTTCATCCATAGTGGTAGAGACACCTTCAAATGTTGGAGGAGCATCCTCGAGATCTTCCTCTTCTTCTTCATTATGTATCACCTCTTCTGTTTCCACTTGAATTGTAGATGATGAGGAAAAACTTCTAGAATTAGGGGAGAAATCAGTATTTGAACATCCCGAAGAAGAGGCCATCATATCTGACCCTACCGATGACGAAGGGTTTTCATATGGTAATAAAGAGGAAGTGATGGATTAAGAATCAACATCTTTGTCTTCCTCTATAATTGATATTATCTCTTCTACTCTGTTTGATGAAGTAGAGGATTTTTTAGTTTATTAGATGAGATGAAAACATCTCCATTCAAGCTTTTATCATTGCTTGGTGTATCAATAATTTCTCCCATGTTATCAGGCTTAGCTTCCATAATTGACATTATGGAAGTTACTGGACGAGTCTTTAGATTTGATTTTACCCTTCCAATTTGATTGATTGGTAACACATAATCTGTGCTCAAATGTATGAATAGATTTTTTCGGATCTTTTCCAATCCATTTGGATCATTAACTCCGGTTATCTCCTTTGTCATGGGCTTCATTCCTTTTGGGTGATAAAACTCTACCTCGATGTATTGAGTTTCATATGTTTTTAAAGAATACTTGTCACCATACAATGTCCCGATTTGACCCTTGAACAATATTTCAGACATTGGTGGTATGACAAAGGTATGGATGCATGTTAATGAAACCAAGGCCTTCCAAGCAGAATATTAAAGTTTTTTTCCTGACGAACAACCATGAAATCAGAATTAGACCCAATATCTCCAAACTGAGTTCTGAGTGTAATCTCGCCCAGAGGTTCTTGTTCATTCTTGTCATATCCTTACAACATTAAAGTCAAAAGAGATAATTCAGATTTAGTCAGGCCCAATCGATGAAGTGTACAAACGGGAATGAGGTTGACCCCAGAGTCATTATCAATGAAGGCTCAATGGATGTCTATGTCATTGACCTTGCCATAAAAATACAAAGGTCTGATATTCCCATGCACAACACCATCTTCATCTTCATATGTAAAATATATTACTGCATGACATTCTATAGGATCATTATCTATACTGTAAACCTCAGCAGCATCAACTTCGGTTTCAAACTCTTGATGATTTGACAAAGCCTCAATGAGTGCCTCTCGAAGATATTTCGACAGATTCAAAGAATCCAGAATTGACAACTTGGTCGGTACTTGGGCCAATTGTTTCAAGGCATTATACTTTTGGTCTAAAGGTCTATGTTTCCTAGCATGGAAATGTGGTTTTGCAGGTGCTTTAGAAGTTGATGCTTCTATGGTAGATGTACTCTGTGTTGGATCAGAAGTTGGAAATAATGCTATCTTTGTTAAATTAGACTAACTAGGCCTATTCATTTGATGATAAGATGATGGTGTGGATTTTAATAGGTCTTCCAAAATAATTGTGTCAGAACCAAACCTATCTTTCATGGAATAAACTCCTTATCCCTATTGAGACTGCGGAAGGGATCTTCCATGAGTTTCTGTCACATTTATGGTTTGAGTAGGGGTAGAGTTAAAATGGTGGTTTCTGGAATTCCCACATCTTCCCCTATATCCTCGACCTTGGCCCCTTCCTCTTCTTCCCCAATTAGGTACAATGAATTCTAGCTCATTATAAGTATAATCAAATTTGGTGTAGGGATCCATTAAATGGATAACATTAATTGAACCAAAGATCAATTCTTCATCTGACAAAGATTCTTCTTGATAGGTTGATTCGGGTTGTTCTGATTGGTGGGGCAGTGCTCATGCTTTTGAAACAGATGGCATAAAATCTTCTAGGGTCAAGTAAAACTTTGGCTTTGACACAAGCTCATCTTCTTCTGACTGCTCTTTGTCTTTATGATCACTTATCTTCTTTGAGGAATGGTCTTTTGATGAAGATGGTTTTGTTGTGATAGGAGTGGCAGAAGACACAATCGGTTGTTTCAACTGTGTTTGTAAAATTTCATGACTCCTATTGATCGTTTTCTAGATCATCCAATCATCATATTTTTTCACATTTTTACTTTTTACCTCTTTTCATTCGCTCTCTTCCTCTGGATCAGAAGCAGTAATACATGCTGCTTGAGATGATGAACTTTTTAGTTTTACTTGTCCAGAGTCTAAAATTTTTTTGCAGAAGGTATTTGAAAACAAAACACTCCTAAATGGGGTGTCCCAACATCTGGTGAAAGGGACAATAATTCAGAATATCTTCATCTATGTCTTTATTTGGCTTCTTCGGCCTTGTCAACTAAACCAAATTGTTTTCTAAGGCTGAGATGAAGTAACCAGGAACTTTTTCATTCCTGAAATAATAAACTTTATTATTTAATTCCTAAAACTATTTCCACCTTTGATCTCTTTGATCATCTAGATGAGGCAGTCATTTTTTCCGATGCTCAGGAGGTGGAGCCCTTCAGTATGATGAGGGTCTTGAAGTAGAAGCAAGTATAGGTGCCTATTTGAGGGTGAATGTAGCAGCTTATGCATTTTCTATCCTCCTCCTCAGAGCTAATGGAATTACATGAGTTTTATCCTAAGTTAATATAATATAGTCTTCTATATGTTGGTTGATTGAAGTAAGTTCTTGAAACCCTCCTATGTATTTCACAGGGATCAATGGTGTGTGTAATTCATCACGCAGATTTTCCACACAGATTGGCAACAATTATTCTTGAGGGAGTGCTAGACTTAAGGAATATTTTAATTATTTCCATATTACAATGAAATATGAAACTCTTTCATTATCCGTTTGTTTAAAATTAGTAAGTTCAAAAATGGTCATCTTTAGTAGCATTGAGATAAATTGGAGAAGGAATTTCTGATGGAGATCTTCACATCTAGTAATTGATTGAGATTAAAAACTTGTATATCAGACAAAGGATAGTCCTTATAATGACTGCACAAAACACCTAAGATTAACTGCTTCTTGTTGTTGATAATTTCTCATCATGGGATCACAACAAGAAAAAAAATGTGTTAATTTTTATTCCGAATCTCCCAAACCATTAAAGGTTTGGAATGGGGTATTCACAAAATTTGGTGGGGGGGGGGATTACATCCACCCATTCAGGGTAAGCTCTCTTTTCTAGATGAATTGGTCCACGTCATTCCTCCATAGCTTCCAATCAATCCATTAATGCCTCAATTTTGTTCATAACAATTTGGGGAACATCTGAATGAGTTGGAACCTGTGAAGGTATAGAAAATGGAGCTTGAGATGGTGTAGTGATAGGTAAAAAAACTAATGGTGGTGCTAATATATGCCTTGGATAACCCACGGAAATAGGCCTATTAGGATGTATATAGTTACGCCTTGACTGTGTACCCAATAGAGGGAATTAAATATCTGCATCTTTAGTTACTACAAATCCTCTTTGATGAGGATATCCTATAGGATTTTCAAGTTGAGGACTTTCCTGGGGAGTACATCTAGTATAAATGATGTTTATAAGTAACTTTGTGTTGATTCTTTCCAACTCCTTCATTTCCTCTTCTTACTGTGAAAATCTCTCTTCAAGCGAAAGAGATTGACCTTCTCTGGTGGAAAAGTAAGATGCAATATGACTTTTTCCTTTCCCTTTATTAGATGCCTTTCAGAGGGGAGGGAGTATTCTATTTGAAGGTATACCTAGATTCTGGTTAAGCCTCTGATTTCGGGTACACACACCTTCTTCATTTTCCTCGATGTGTAACGTATTTTGGACAAGAACTTCATCTTCTAATTCCCAGGAACTAGAATTATTTTTTGGAGGATCTTATGCAATGGTGTTAATAACATTCACTGACGCATAATGAATTGATGGCATTTTGTCAGTGTTTATGCTAGATCATCTCTATTTGTGTATTCCATGAGACTCTATTATCCTATGTGAAGAATTCCTTGGAACTGTTTGGCAAATAGTAACCTGAAGGGAATCCTTGGATAGTTTAGTTGTACGCTTTCCATGTGGCTTCTTCCCTAATCAGGAGAAAACTGAATTTCGTTGAATAGTGGATTGCAGATGTGAAAAAGACCCTAGCCCTACAGGTTGGGGTTGTTCCTGTTCTTCTTCTTCAAATCTTTGAACATTGTTTAATGAATTTGAAGTTTGAATTAAATGAACCCCCAGCCTTGCAAGTTGGGGTGATTCTTGAACTGCTATAGCTAAAATTTGTTCAACTTCTCTTCTGATTTTGTGGATTTTGGTTCAGACATTAGCTGGGTGAATCATCCAACAATCAATTAAATCACCTGTTTCAGAAGATTGATGTGCTATTTTAGAAATTTGTATCCTCTAACACCTGACATCCTATAAATAGGATGCCTTTTCAAGATTCTCATATGCTTGATGTAAAAGTAACTCAACAACTTCTTTTCTTTGAGCCTGATTCTGATGAGAAATGGTTGAGGCATTTTCTTGAGCATACATTTGATTACATACAAAACCTATTGATTGTGTCCAATCATGGGAAATAACATTACATGAGACCACTTTTGGCGGACTTTTCTGATTTTGGAGTGCATTGAAATGCAATGCTCCATATACACCCCAGCCTCTGATACAAACACTATATGGGGAATTAGAAATTAATTGGTGTAGCCTCTTTAGAGAATTGATACATGTGCACTGAAGGGTTCTCTGCTATTTTTTAACCTTTGGATGTTGGGAAACTAAGAGAGATGCCAAGTCAATTTGGCACTGCAACCCTTCTATTACCTTTACATGATTTTAATATTCATCACATGGTAAGACTTTGTTTTTAAAATGACAAAGAGTTTTCCATAAGTTGAGATGATGTCATGAATGATATATTCTATCATCAATTCTAGAATGTTATACTGAGTCTAGAACATGATTGGTATTTCTCCTTTAGCTAATTGTTTCATCATGTTTAACACATCTCCATCATCTTTCACAAGAGGTTTCTACACTTGATCTGACCAGAGTGGATGCTCTATATTAGAAGATAAATGGCCTAAAGGAGGTTTAGAGAATGAATGTTCCCTTAATATATCTTCTGGTTGAGAAAGTGTTTTACCCGTAAAAGACAAGGCATCATACATGAATGGCCTTGTGTTTTCAAGTGCCTCAAGATAGGAGGGCTTTCTCATCGCTACATTATCAATTATGGAATTGTCTTGACAATGTTAAATACTAATGCTGAGAGGACTTTCACAGTGAATGCCATCATGGGGAGGATCACCACGATGGATTACAGCAAGGGATAAATTTCATTCTCCTTGGTCTTCTAGCCACACAGAGGGTTTTTGTGGCTCTCATATAGAGATAGGCACTCTGGATTGACTGAATTTTCATGAATCAAGCCTTCATGATGAATTTTCTGATGAGGAACTTCATAATTACAACTACCACTCCCATAATTTGGTAATGAGAGGTTAGGATCTTGAGCAGCAATAGATAAATGTCTTAGGTATTCAAGAACTCCAGCATTAAGATGAGACACATCGCAGCTTAACTCTTGATTTTACAACAATGCTTGGTGAGACTTTTTCTTGGATTTTCTCTTATACTTAGTTGGGTACACTTACTGGGAAAAGTGGTTATCCTGGGCAAGTGTATTTGCCTACCCTGGAGTGGTTACCGGAACGGACCGATTACCTCTAATTGAAAAGTGTGTATGTTCCCAATCTTTTTGTCCATATAATATGGGGGAGTATGCCCCATGACCATCCTAGACTGGAACATATGCGTGTATCTACTCCGGGATGGCATGTCGATATGTCATCCCATGTGTGGGGATAGATTTATGGGTCTGTCCCCCTGATACTACTGAAGTAGTTAAACTATCCTGGCACTTTTCCAGAATATGGGCAGGGATTTGCGTCTTCCCTTTCACCATTGATAGAATGTGTTTGGTGACTTCAGTGGCTAGAACGGGAATATACGTTCATTTTGTATCATTAGTAGGTGTATGTTCCTACTTGTGTCCACTTTTTCCTATCAATGGGTATTGACAGTACTCATGCATGGGGGTAGAGAGTTGGTTCTGCCCCAAATTTGTCATCAGAGCTTTCCGAATGACTTCTCTGGGTACTACCAAACTAGACTGTTGGTAGGATTGATGAAAATTGGCAGGTTTATGTGCTTTTTGGATATTTCCCGTCAAGTATGGTTGATGGAATTCCTTCAATACTGGAAGATGAGACTGCTGACATAATTGGTGATTGTAAATAGGTGTATGTTCCTTTTTACCAGTTGCCACCACATTAAATTGGCAAACGTCTTTAAATGCAGTCAGACGAGCCTGCTGACTGGATGATAACTTGTAAGAAGGTGTATGTTCCTGTTCACGATACTCCATTAATTTTATCTGGTGGGATTGGTGGGTTTCTATCAAATGATTATGCTGAGAAGCAAAATTAGAACGTACGGGTGTATGTGCTCGCTCGTTGTTTGCCATCAATTTCAATTGATGGACTTATCTGGAGGAGGCAGAGGTGAGAGCCTACTCCCTATTAACCGGATGTTGCCCCTCATGGTTCATCTTTCATACCCAAGTCTAAGATACCTGGGCCAAACTTCTAGAGTCAACACCCCTATCATGTTGTAGGTTCACTACCGCATGATTCTGGTGGCGACTGCTAGTGGGAGTCCTCGGAAAGAACTCATGCATTCTTGAATTGAGTCCTTGAGTGACCTATTGATCCACCTCCCTATAGTATGGGAGGTATTTATTATTTCATTCCAGGGATAAAGACCTGAAATGGTTGGAGATGGTGGTTGGCACCAATTGCTTCTTGATCATTGGTCATCTTTGTCTAGATGATCGAAGATTGTTGTTGACCTGGAGGGCCTGTCGAGCATCCTCCAAAGTTGGGATTGTACCATGCTGGTGATATTCCTTTACCAGCACATTAGAGACCCATAATTTAAGACATTGGATTGGTTATGACTTCCTTCCCGTGGATGGAGATCCAGCTTGAGCAGCGGTCGGGAAGTTCACAGATGTTGTCTTAGAGAAATCCATTCTTTGGATTGAAGGGAGTTCTATGGAAAACTTGAATACAACAAAAAAATCTATTAAAACAAAAACGTTTTAGATGGATACATGTGTGATTAATTCCATTGTATGGCCTTCCTTTATCAATTGATAGGATCCTAACATGTGGGTAACATTATTAACTTGGTTAAGGATTCACATCGGGTTCACCTTTTTTGTTTCGTAGTTCCTAGAAACGTGTGTTCGAGATTTAATAATCACTATTTCCAGGCGGTTTCCATTGGATTTATTCATGGAAGTAGAAACTTCCAACAATTATTTATCTAAAGGGGACCTGCTTTCCAAAGGCATGCATTCATTAAGTTTTGAACTTTACGATACTTAAGAACGTGCATTGGTCGAGAGGATGGGAGGCCAGACTCATCACACCCTTTTTGGGGGAAATTATTGTCTACTCTGGGACTCTTTTTGTAAATTTAAAATATTTTCATGAATCCTTATTAATTTTCCAAGTATATCATAAGTATCCCTTGGAATTTTTAATCACTTATTAACAAGTGTAGAATTTTAGAATCATCAATATTCATTCTAGGTTCTTCATTAATGGAAATATCCGTATGTATTCAAGGTTTTCCATCAATGGTATCCTCTAATATACTACTTATAGATTCTTTTAATCATCATTGTGATGATACTGGTTTTTAATCCACTCAGTGGGGAACTCTGGAATTTTATTTTCATATAGGGGGACGAAGGTTTAGTTTGATTTTGGGATCATTCCCATAATATTGGATACCTATGTATCCTTATGAAAGGAATCAGAACCCTCGTAGTTTGGTTCCACTGAATGGTATACTTCACACATTTTAATTTCATGTGGTAAGGACCTCTAAGCAGAAGGTTCTTAGTTGAAAATTAGTGTGGGACTTATGCTAAAGCAGCCAAAGGAACTTGGAAAGGATATGGGTTTCCAAGTAGGATCAGACCCTATTGGGAATATGGACCAAGGAGAATAGAGTTGATTTTAAGTGTTGGGTTTGAACCTCAAGGAGGCTTCCTACGTATCCCATATAGATGGGAATAAAATCCCACGTAGTTCGATAAATCCCATATGAGAGTATAGTCCTTTGAGAGAGATGAGTTTGGGGTTACTTCCTGAAAAGGATTCCTTGGTGATTTTAGGATTGAATTTAGGGATTATTCCTAAGGAGGATGCCCAAATTAGGGGAATTATGGTTGGATTCCTGAAGAGAACATCCAATGAGCTCAGGCCCTGAGAAGGCTTCCTATGTATCCTGATTATGATGGGAATCAGAGTTCTCATAGTTTATTCAATTGTGAAAATGTTGTGTTCATGACAAATATATAAGCCCATGTGATTCATTCTCGATGTGAGAAACAGGAGAATGTCAAATATTCAACAAATGAATTCACACTTTCAAATTTTTCCTCCTTTATTAGTAGAAGAGGGCGCATCGACCGAGGAAAAGGGTGAGGCAACAATCTTTCCCTCTGTTCTGTTTATATTGGACAAGGGTCCAATGTAAGGAGGAAGGGGTCAAGGTGAGGGGATTATACCAGGATGGATACCCATTAATTTATCCTGATAAGTGAGGGATACTTATTCTATGCTTGCGTGGAAAATCAAGTGTGGAGTGTACCTTCCCTACAAGAGACCTGAGGATCTGGGTCGCCTCTTTGAGAAGGGCGAGGTCATGACCCAAACCCCCCTCCAAACTGGGAACTTCTGAACATTGTTTCTAGGAGAAAGGTCCATGTGACTATGGATATACAAACCCACAGACATTCCATGAATCCTAACCCCATTGTGAAACAAATGTGGGAAACCTCTGACTGTAGAAATACAAACCCAAATAGGAGATACGCTGATGTGCCTTTCCATGTTTGATAAGTCTTGAGGTTTTGGTCAAGGTCTCAATATAATCCCCTTCAGATAAGGGATCCAATGAAGAATAATACTTTCCATGAATGGTTGAGGAAGTCTTGGTGGCTTGTATACTGAAGAGAGTGAAGAGAATAATTGAATCAAAGAGGGGCGCCCAAGTAGAGAAGGGAATGCAATTATGGGTGTGCAAGTAAACTTGGGCGACCTGATGTTAACTTAAGTGACAAACAACCTATATGGTAATACTTGGGTGAGACCTTTCTCAATCCTTCAAGAGTATTCAAAGGTGATCCAAGAAGTGGGGTGCTAAAGTTCCTATGAGAGGAATGGGAGGCGCGTAAGTATTTCTGACTTGGGGAGGTTGGGTGCTTTAGGCGCGCAAGTTTTATGGTTTTCAAACACTAAAAGGAATTAAGTCCAATGATCCTCCCTCAAATCCTCTGCTTAAGGTGTTGAAGAACTACCTGGAAAGTTTTGGAAGACTGGGGAGAAGTACTAGGGTGACGATAGCAGCAATTGGACTTCTAGGAAATTCATCTGTACATATGGGGGACCCAAGAGTCTATTTATAGGCAAATAAGTGACCTTGGGAGAAATGATTTGGGTGCAAAAGTGACTTGCGTGCCAGATAGAAGTGTGCAAGTAGGTTGTGTGACATACTTGGGCGCGCAAGTAGGCTACGCATCGCCGGTGTTTTGTCTTGACTAAGGCGATTCAAAATTCATGCCTTTTAAAATCTTTATTTTTCTTCATGTATTTTCCCATTTTCTTTCTAATGGGATTCCCTTTTTCATTTTTTAGACTCTTTGATGGAATGGAGTGTCAACAATCATATATTTGGATAAATAATATTGTGTCAAAACCAACAAATTTTGAATGCTCAATTTTTGATTTGGAAAATAATTTTCCCTAACTATGAGAAACAACATTAGCTTTCATGCATAGGCCACCTATAGAAATCTATTCAAAATGTGTGTTTTCACCCATATTTGTGATTCTTGAGTTTGTAGATCTTCGAGATGAATTTCCTACTTTCATGTGAATTAATATGATAGAGGCATTTTCAGAACCACATGAGAATCACAATATCCAAATAGTCTCTCATTTCCCTTACATTAATCCTCCTTTTTAAAGCCCCTTCGAGCCTATTAAAACCTTTTCTTTGGTAGACACATTACAATCCCAATACCTTATCCCACCTAATATCAACATAGATTTTCATTGCATACTTTTTTTTGAAATTTAATTATAGAGGGAATAGATTTCATTTTGGGTACCCTTTTGTTGATTTTCACCATGTTATCATATGATTGAGGGAAAGCATCAATTTAAGTGTAGGATATAGGTTGTCTTTCAATGGGGTTTTGGAATTTATATATGTTTATCTTGTTCAAATTATATTGAAAAGTGTTCTAGAAAAATATCAAAAAAATCAAAAAAAATACAAATGAAAATTAGAATGGGTTGTGTCTTGGTTGGGTCGAAAATCACTCTTCCTCAACCTTTGATCTTGTTATAACTATTACAATTAATTTCTTGAGGATACCAATCATGGGTTGAGAGATTAGTGTGAGATCTATTCCAAGTTCAAGTTTTGAGAAATTCAAAAAAAATGAACACTTATGTCATTGGGAGAAGTTTCATAGTTTGTAAATATTTCATCTTCTCATCCCCTTAAAATTTTCTTCCTCTCTTGTGTATTTATTTACAAAATCATTCCCCTGAAAATATGTGTTTCCATTTCTTTTCATGTCTCATTTCAAAAAAAATGTTCATTGCTTTTTCCATGTTGGTATTTTACCCCCTTTTTCCTATCTTTTGGACATCATCTTCCTACCGTCCTATAGCCACAGAAAAACCCCTAAAAATACCTTTTAATTTTTTATCACTTTATGATAGGGAATGAAAGTTGAGATCTCTTTCAAACTCTAAGATTTTCACTTTTGGTTGGTGAATGAGTGAAACTCCATAAATTAATTTTATCATCTTCAAAGGAGTAAGTTTTGTGTGCCATAATTTTCCATTTATAAATTTAAGGGTGAAAAAATTAATTGTTTTTGGAACATTATTTCTATTACAATTTGTGTTTTAATTCAATATGGATGAGTGAAATGGTCAAAATATCCCCCGATTGGTAAAAGAAAATTTTAATATTTATTGGAAAGTAAAAATGATTTTGTTATGTTTTTATATTTATTGCACATTAGGACATGTACAAGACTAAGTGTGGTGAATTTGATGTTATTCACTTATTCATAACTCATTATATACTACGTTTACTTATTTAAAATTAAATTTTCAAAATTTCTATGAAATATTAATGTTTAAATATTAAATATAATTTTAGAGCACTATTTGAATTCATCCAGATTCAAGTCTGTTTAATTATTTAATAATAAATCTAACCCTACTTATCCAAATTTCATTATTCGTGTTTTTTAGGGTTCCTTGATCAAATTAAAACATTTCATTAGAAGGGATTTTGGGCCAATTATTCCATTTGAAGGGTCGTATGATCCACACAAAAAGGCCCAAATAATCTGTGAAGAAACTAGACAATACATGAAGATAGAATTACTAGGCTCACTACAGAAGTCCAAATCCTTTAATTATCCTCCAAATTTCGGGGGACAATTCAATTCATATTTTATAAAAATTTCAATGCTAAACTCTAAAGACAAGGTGCCCAACTGATGAAGTTAAACTCATCCCACCAATCTGGCGGGGAATTAAAATATGTACAGTATTCATGAATTTTCTCCTGATCTAGAAAACCAATATAGCTAAGATTTTGTTGTGTGAAATCCAAGATATTGGAGTCCAACTTTTTTTAAGAAATTGTTCAGATTTTAAGGCATATTTCTATTGATAAACCCATTCACATTTCGGCCTTTTAAAAAGTCCGGATTAAAATGGAAAGATTACAATTATTTACTAAAACTATCATAATGTTGGATATAGAAGTAAAATGGACACAAAATTTTGAGGGATGATAGTACGCATCAATATATACAACACGGAAGAAGATATCATCTCTAGATTCAGCTTTCTAGATGTCCTAATTGGAGATGTAAGTGGAGGGTAATATTTGGAGTGCAAATTGTCCACCACATTGGGATATAAATACAACCCCCTCTTCTCCTTGCTTGTGGTTGGAATTTTAGAAGAGAGGAGAATTTATTGGCACGACCAAAGCCTTGAAAAAGGCTTGGGAGTACCTTCTATACTCAAGTTTCTACTTGAGATACATTTCCTCTTCTCTTTGTTTTCATTTACTTTTGTGTTATTCTTCGTTTGTAATCATGTAAGTGTTTGTTTTTGTAATTATATTTTAATGCAAGTTTATTATTCTTCATCTATTATTCTCATACACCTTCTGTTAAATAATATTATTGGTCTTAAAATAGTTTAAATAAAATTTAATCCCATTCCTTTATTGTTCTTTCTCATTCAATCAAAATTCAGTATTTAATTCCCTTCACTGTTTGTGTGTGTGTGTTCGATGCACAACTCTACTCTTATCCCTTTATTTTTCTTCACTTATTAATTAATCATCATAAAATTATAACCAGATTATTAATCACCTAAATGGATGATTAAATATCTAATTGGGGTGAGTTATAATTTAGGGATGTCAAGCGATTGAGAGCCTTTGCTCGAAAAGTATTCTTTGAATTAACATTGTGTATATTGGACTTAACATGTCATGGATTAATGACTTGTTTTGTTTAATGGGTGGATTTCATGGATTATTGGAACTATAAATACACTACCATAAACAATATATGATTAATATTAGAATCTTAAGTTAAGTTAAGTCGTGGATTAAAGCCTTAACACTTGGGAATTCCAATCAACGTCAACTTGTGACATGGGTGTTAAGTTAATGCAATACAAATAAAGGATCGAGGATATCAAAATCTCAACTACATAATGATGAACTCACCCCAATATTTATCAATTTGTTAAATCAATATTAATCAATATATCATTTTATAAGCTATTCAAAAAAACCCCAATCAGAATACAATCAACTAAAAACAATCGACTATTAAAAAGTATCATCGTTGAGGATTCAACACGAGTGCTACTATACACATTAACAGAGCACCAGAACCTTGATCGGCCGATAGGCAATAATCAGCCGCGCGTTCAACTTACAAAATCAATCCTGATTCATGAACCTTCTAAGATTTGTAAACCAAAGTGAAAATGGATTTCCCAAGGTATCGAGGCTTCGTAAAACCCCTTCCTTGTGTTCTTAAAAGCCTCCAACCCAAGTGCAGATGCCTTTCAAAAATTCATATTTCCTTTGTAGAGGAAGAAGTCCTTATGTGTCACATGAGGCTTCACGAATCATTCAACATTTTTAAATCCCTCCCCCTTTGAATCGTGACTTTCCTTTGAGGTAGGTTCATCACATTTCATGAATCATACTCATTCTTGAAGCCCTTGACTGCCATGAAGACACCATGCCTCATAGTTCCACCCTTCGCGAACCTAAACTCTTCATAAATCACATATCCTGTGATTCTCCATGGTACCTCCCTTCTTCTAACCCGTCTTCATGAAGGTCAATTTCCCAGGGCCCCCACACCAATCCAGGACTGGTCCAACTACACCTTCAGTCCGCATATAACTAGTGCCACCCATTCATATGTCCTCCCACTTTACCCCAAGTGTGGATTGAGCCTACCACTATACTTTTTCTTCTAATAATAGTTATTTTAACCCTTATTACTTATAATAATAGGGACTGTAACATGGATTTTATGATTGAACACTCCTCTATGGTATAACCAATGTCATACCCCACCCAAAGGAACATGATTGATTGTCATGTAAACAATAGGGATAAGTAGTGAGTCCACCCACATTTAAGATGCATGTCATAAAACCACCAAGATCTGCATCCTAGTCGTATGATATTAAACTACACGGAAACTTCCTCAACGCATGATGTCAAATTTTTTTCTTACCTAGTATGATGAACACTGGATGCCCCATACATGATCATCATAGGATTACACCTTCTCCTCCACCATGGAACATAATAACATGCTTGGGGATGAATCTCCCAATCTTGGGAAACTTTCACGTGTAAGCCCCACACTATACTTCTCCATCGGGGGATGAGACACCTACCATTTGAAACTTCTACATGTAAGCCCCAAACTGTCTCTCGTCATCATGGGATGAAACATCCACAATGGGAATCTCAATGCATAAGTTCCACACCATTACAACCAATAGAAATCCTCTTGAAAATGGCATATTCTGCATATAATCCACACACCATCCCTCATTGATGCTCCTTTCATAACACAATATTCCTTAAAGAATGACATTAAACTTCATGGATCATTCTCCTCACATGAAATTAAACTACATCATCAAACTATGTGGGTTTTGATCCCAATCTTCTAAATAGGGTGCCTTAGATGCCTCCTTATGGTTCAACCCTAACAATGGTAAACTTCTAGGTGTGGCATCTTCCATTTTAGGTAAACACCTCCTAGATCTCCCTCAAGGGGTGTTCTAATCCATCTATCCCAGATCCGCATCAAGGGTAATTCTGATCAATCTATCGATAAACCTTCTAGGTCTGACATATTCTCTCCTAGGTACACACCTTTTGAATCCTCCGTAAGGAGGATTCTAATCCATCCATTGGTAAAATTTTAGGTGTGACATCTTACCTCCTAGGGAAACACTTCCCAGATCTTCCTCAAGGCATTTTCTATTCCATCCATCCTAGATACACCTTAAGGGGAATTCTGATCCATCAGTCGGTAAACATTCTAGGTGTAACATCTTCCCTCCTAGGTACACAAATCCAAGATCTACCTCAAGGCCCATTCTAATCTATCCATTGATAAACTTTCAAGTGTGATATCTTATATCCTAGGGATCCAACACCCAAATACACATTATGGGGTGTTCTAATCCAACAATATCGGATCAACCTCAAGGGGAATTCTGATCCATCCATCAGTAAACCTTCCATGTGTGACATATTCCCTCCTATGGACACACCTCTTGAATCTGCCTCAAGTTCTATTCTAATCCAACCATCCTAGATCTTCCTTAAGGAATGTCATGTGTTCAAGTATTAGATCCATGACCAAATGGATAACAGTTTGATCAAGTTGGGTGATGTCCCTGCATAGGTGACTCATATCTCTGCCTAGCCTAGTAGTGACAGTGAGGGTTCAGGTGAATTCTAGTGGTCCTATAGCCATGGAACCCAAAAGTATGATGATCGGTTGGATTGTAGAGTTGTTACTTGCACCCATGGTGTCATTTGTGCCTGCCTAGGCAACTTATATCCTCTTTTTGTCACCACATCATCCCCAGCCACTATTTATACATCTGCATCACAGCCTTCCAAATCCCAAGAGAGCATATGCTGACAGGGTAAGGGAAATAAAATCTCACCAATAGTGACAAATCCACCTTGAATCCTCAATTATTTCATGTCTCCTGAGCTGGGAATCGCCCCTAGGGTTTTACCTGCACTGGAATACCCCTCTGATGATGAGCAAGAGTACATCTCTATGAATTTCATTGAGCTATTAAACTACTTCACAATTCCCAATGGTGAGTAATGCCAAGAGAACCCTCTAAGTGTTCCCAGTCAACACTTTCAAATGAAAGTTCTAGGAAATGTGATCCACTAGAATGCTCAGGCCAGTACCTCATACTGAGTCATGCATTCTACCAAGACTAGGTATAAGGTTCTGCACAGAGCTTAGTAGACGTAGCTCTACCAAAAAAAAATTTAGATGTGCTTTCACATTTGATAGTGTTGACTGGCCAAGAATAGAAACTGATACCACACCATGATCAAACGCATCTATCTAGATCTAGTCCTCAGCCAGCCAAAATTTAGCCGGAAGTAGTTCTTAACAGGTCATCCGGTCAGTAGTAGGATATGGATAGTACCATCCAGAACCCCATGGTTTATGTAGAAGTATCTTTTGTATCCCCATATAAAGAGAGGACTCCTACAGGAAGAAGCATGACTTAAGCGTTGAAGTATGCCATGTTTAATAACCTCTCTATCATACTAGAAAGGAACTTTATCCTTGAGTCCCTCCACTTATTCAAGGAAATTTGTGAGACCCTTGAAGTAACTTTGAAAATACCCCTCCAATTCAAAGTAGAGGTAGCTACCATAGAGGTTTACTATGTAGAGGAGTTCAAGAAAGCATAATTCCAAGCCATCATCTCATTCTCTGAACAAGATGAGGGTACCCTTATATAGGGTCACATATTCCCACTTACATTACATGCTAGTTCAATGGTGTGGAGATCCAACATTATCTAGTGGACACAGATTCCAGAGTCAATCTTATCCCAACCAAGATGCTTCACAAGCTAGGACTAACTAAATCAGATCTAACTCCCTTCGACATGAAAATATAGGGTTATGAAAGGACCTAGTATAAATTTTGTTTAAATATTCATATGAAGACCCGGTTTAGTGGATTGATAGAAATCATCAATTTTATGGTAGTCTTATAGGATACCACCAACAATGTGCTACTAGGTAGGCCCTGGATTCATATGCATATAGAAGTACCCTCCTCATATCACCAGTGCCTCGAATACTCCCTCAATGGTTGAGTATGTGTACATTAAGGTGATGAATCTCCCTATGAATCCTATAAATGCCTCTATATACATGTCGGCTACTATAAGGGGTATGGGAATAAAGTTCAGAACAATGAGGTTGAGCACAAAAAAATAGCATTTATTCCATGGGTATACTTGGATGATGCTTTCATTCTCCCAATACATAAACTGGAGCCCACAATGTTAGACTTGGGAATTTTATTTGTCATTTACAAGAAAATAGATTTTTTGTCCCTAAAAGGATGGAATGTATGAATATTACCTAGTACTCCTACACAAGATAGGCTTGGATGATACCAGAAGCACCTAATCCTATGAAGTACCAATAGGTTCATCCTATGGCCACTATTTCATGACACTCCCACATGTTCAGTAGAGTAGGGTCGAATCGACAGAATCTGACTTACCACCATTTATTTAACATCAATAATGGAACTCTTGGTCAAAGGCCAAATGGAATTGGTTTGACGGCCTCTACCACTATAGTTTCAGTAAAGAAAAAAACCCCTTAGTGGAGACTTTGTGTCCACCCAAGTAAGAACCCATGGTCCCTCTAAGTTGGAAAGCCCAACTAAATTATCTCCTCCCACTAAGTCTCATGCCTCAGATGATGAAGAGGACATGGAAGACACTCCTACCACGTTCTTAGAGGTTGTATCCCACATATTTAATGAGATGATTTAGGTAAACCTAGTTACTAAGGAAGATCTAAGGCCAGTGCTAGTTAGCACAGCCATGCCTCTAGAGTAATAGCACCAGTATGTGGCTTTCATGAAGCAACACCACAACGTCTTCTCCTAGAGCTGCATTGATATTTCAGGGTTAGATCACCAAGTCTCCATCCACCATATATGTATCCTATGGAGTTATCATTTTTTTCAAGAATCCTATCAGGTAAATGAACCCCTCTCATAGTGACATGGTCATGGCTAAGGTTGATAAGCTTATCAAAATCCAACTTCATCAGGGAAGTTTAGTACCCCAAGTGGCTAGCTAAAATCATCCCTGATAGGAAGAATAATGTTAATATCAGATTTTGTATCGACTTCTGGGACCTCAATCATAATTTTATGGAGCATGATTTTTCCCTTATAGTGAAATATCTATCCATTAATGATACAGTATAGTTTCAATCCCTCTACTTTACAGATGAATACTTTGGGTATAACCAAATCTGGATAACCACTGATGATAAGGACTCTACCAACTTCATGGTAATTCAAGGGATATTTTTCTGTTAGATTATTTTCTTTGTCCTGAAGAATTTATGACCCAATTATTAGTAGTCCATCAGTCAGATGACTCCCCAAAGCAATATTTGGGAGCTGTGAGGCCTTTAAGTCCTCTTAGCCTACAGTCATCGATTTATCACAAATCTGACCAGAAATTGTAATCCCTTTTCTATTATCATGAAGAAATGAACCACCTACCAATTATATGAAGAGTTACATACCACGTTTGAGGATATCAAGAAGTATCTTCTACAGCCTCTATTTATGATGCCACCTATCTCAAGGAAGACTTTATTCCTCTATGTGACTACCCTATAATGGTCCTTTGGTGACCTTCTCACCCATAAGAACAATTAGGGCATAGAAAATATTTTATACTATCTCATTTTCCTGCTCCTTGACAAGGATACTAGATACTCCCCCATCGAGAAAAGCTTCATCATGCTAGTTTTTTTAGAACAGAAGTTGAATCATTATCTGCAGCATCATGAGATATAATTGATGTGTCTTCTGGACCCATTGAAGTATATACTAAACCATCCCATGTTTAAAGGATGATTTTAATTCTATGAAATGATCCTTTAGTAGTTTGAAATAAGGATAATTCAATAAAAAAATCCATCAAGGGTCAGGAATTGACAGACTTCATGGCTTCCCATCTAGCCCCTGAAGAACTAACCATAGATATTGATTTCCTAGAAGAGGATATCCTCATAATGGATCAAGATATGTCATGTTAGTATATTCATTTATATGGTTCCTCTCGGATCCCAATTGGTATAAGGCTCAATAGAGTAGGGTTGGGGATCATCTTCATCACCTCGACACAAGTTGTCCTACCTTACTCATTCATATTGTCAGAAGGTTTCACCAATTATGAGGAAGAGTATTAGTCTCTCATTACTCATCTCAAAATTTCCCTCGAGATTGATGTACTCTACTTACATGTGAAGGGATACTCCAAATTAGTCATCAAACAAATCAATGGTGACTACATCATTAGAAATATAGAAATCATTCCCCTTTTAGAATGCACTCATCAGCTAATGGCACAGTTCCCTTCCCAATAAGAGGTCAATATTGTCCCTTGATCATAGAATAGTAGAGTTGATGCCTTTTACAGTTTATTCGTGTCTCTTACAGATACTGACTAGGATGACCTATTAATTTATGTGGCACACCATAGGGTCATCACTCCTATCACTTTAGATGATGGTTAAAAGCATAAAGTAAGTAATTTGGATACTAAAGATTCTATTTTAGGACCCTCAGGTTCCCCCACTATAAAGGAAATACACAACTAGACAACTCTATTTGTTCATTATCCTCAACGTGTCATTATCTCACTAAATTGAGCTAAACATGATCAAATCTGTCGATGTGCAACATAGTTTACCCTTTAAAATAGACCTAACCTTGATTTAACTCTCTATAGATGTGGGTTTAATGAAATTATCCTACATTTTATCCAAGTAGAAGAGATTTATTAGGTTATTTAGGAATTTCAAGTTGGTTCATATGGTTCCCATCAGGAAATATTGAATCTATCCCAAAAAATTTGAATATTGGGCTACTTATGGACCACCATAGTCCATGATTGCATTGATTATGCCGAGAAGTTTCATGCATGTCAGATCCATGCCAACTTTTTGCATTGACTACCACATATCCTCCATACCACCAAGTATTCTTGGCCCTTTTCATTATGGGGACTCAATGTTGTGGGACCATACCCACCAAGAACAAATTTTCGGCATAGGTTCATTTTTACTAAAATGAATTTCTTCTTCAATTGGGATGAAGTTATTCCCCTTAAGGAACTAAAATATCATCATGTGATCAAATTTGTTAGCTCCCACATCATCCTTTGATCTAGAGTCCCTCACTCTATTCTCACAGAAAAAGGAACCAACTTCTATGATACTAATCTAAAGAGATTTTATTCCAAGTACAACATCCAGTTGAACCATGCTTCCCACTATTAAGAGAAAATAAATGGATAGGTCAAGGAATTAAACAAGACCATATCTAACATTTTGTAGAAGACGGTGGACTAGAACAGGAAACATTGGTTGGAAAATCTCCCCAATTCCCTATGGTTTTATCAGACAACAATCAAAAATTCCACCCAGGTGGCCCCATATTCCCTATTATATGGAACAGAGGAAATCTCTCTCATCGAGTTTTAGTTTCCATTTCTCCAAACAACTATCTATGAACATAAGATGTTGTAAAAAATAACAGAAGTCTATCTATCTAAGTTGAAGTCCCTTAAAGAGAAAAAGCTTCAAGCCTTTCACAATTTAAAGAGTCACCAGAATATGATAGCAAGAACATTCAACAAGAAGGTTCACCTCTACTCTTTTCACTAGGTTGATATGGTACTGTCCCATATAACACTAATGATTCCTATAAAAAATCTTCCAAAGTTGGATCCCAAATGGGAAGAACCATACATCATTCATAAATTCTATTCTAATGGTGCATACTCTTTGATCACCATAGATAGAGAGCATATCACACATCCCACCAATGCCATGTTCCATAAGAAATACTTTACATAAGGGGAATAGTGGTTCCGAACTCTACAACCTTAAACTAAGAGTTGAATTCCAAGAATCAAAAATTTAAACTATGCACAAGCCTCTCTAGGAATGTGTTGTGTGATGTTAGGATCTATTTATCCCTAAATTCATGTATAGTTGACATTATGTCACACTACACGTACCCCATTTGGAATGATCTTCCCCATTCAGTCTGAACTCTACAACCATAAACTAGGAGTTCAATTCCAAGCATCCCAACTTTAAACTATGCGCAAGATTATTTGGGAATGTATTGTGTGGCATTAGGGCCTCCTAGGCCCTTAATTCATTTCGGGTTGTTCCTTCCGCACTACATGTATCCCTTTTAGAATGATCACCCTATGGTCTGAACTCTATAACCTTAAACTATGATCCCATGGTCTAAGATTTAAGACATCAAACAAATAGTTGCCTCATATTTCAAGCACCATGAGTTTAAATTATGTGTGAGTATTCTTAGTAATATTTGGTGTGGTGATGGGCCTCATTGGTCCTTATTCATGTTAGGTTTTTCACTTTTCCATGCTACATATATTTGTCTAGGAATCCCCTATCCATGGTCCAAACTCTATAACCTTAAACTAAGATCCTTTGGTCTATGAAATACAACGTTAAAATATTTTCAACAGGTCTAGAAGTTATTAACTTAAACTATTCAAAAAGGACCCTACAGTTTGAGCTATATGAATTTAAACTACAAAGTTTTACATCCTCAATGCATGACTTTAAACTATGGTCTAACCCCCATCTTAAACCGAGATGAATCTGAATAAGATATGATCTTTACCTCATTCCATGAACATGGGATGCCCCATGATAATTATGGGATCCCTCAAATTACCTCACCATAAAGTATTAAACCTGCTGGTATCAGCCTCCTACTGTGTCGTTCTTTAGAACTACATATATCTTGATTCCAAACCTCATGGGATATGTAGCGATTCAAGAACTTCTTGTTCCCAGTCCCATATGAAAATCCATTAACCCTTCAACCCACTGGCCCCATTTGTGGTATGTGAACTTACTTTAGCTATATTCTCATCAGGTGTTCCCTCTATCTGTGCCACATAGGTTCCCATGGGCCTAATATCACCTGAGTCCAAGCATCATGACATTAAAATATTTGATACATATTCCCTAGTCCATGTATTATTACCCTAAACTATGTTTTTTTATCTCTTGATACTTGTGTGGTGCATTAGGCCTCCTCAACCCTCATTCATGTTAGGTTTTACCTATTTCGTGTCACACAAGCACTCTTGAAACAAACACTTTTATAGTCTAATAATTATGACTTTAAACCAATTTCCCATAGTCCAAACGACATGACTTTAAGCTATTTACCATGATCCTGGCCATATGATCTTAAACTATGTGCAACGGGCTTTAAGGTCACTTCACATGGTGTAGGTTCTCCTTTGACCATTCACATTGGGTTTTAACTCTTACACCATGCAAACATCCTTGAAGCCCCCTTCATCCCATGAACCTGGATGTATGACCTTAAACTATGTATATCACCTCCAGATCTATGTGTGGATTGATTCCCATGGGATATGTAGCGACACCTAGAATTTTTGTCTCTAGGACGAGCTGAAATTTTAACAAAATACCACTCATTATCTATGGTTCAATCGACCTAAAATGTCCCACAAGACTCCTTTTAGGTATAATCCACATTCAATTTCCTTTACCCATCAATAGGATGAGATTCCCTCATACTCTAATGTAAGGTGGGAAAGAACGGGAAACCCGATGTGCAATCTCACTAACTTACTAAGTGCATGATGTTAAACTATGGTCTTACCCCAAAAAAGTTTGGGATGCCTGTAAATAAGGGATGATCTTACCTTGTATCAACCCAAGATGCCTTGTATGACAAATAATGGATAAAAAACACTAATTTCCTCATCACGTGATGATAAATTTTAGTCTTACCCCATATAAATCTAGGATGCCTCATATCCATGTATGAGAAGATGCAATGCCCTTATTTGAGACGGTAGACCTTTATCAGTACCAGTCTTCTACCACACTATGTATTAGAATTATGTGCAGATTGATTCTCATCCTTAAGGGATACATCATGACACCCAATTATTTTATCTTGGTTCCATTCCCTCTATCGACTCATCATGATGCCTTTTCCTTCCCTAGTTTCATGGTCCAAACTTTATTCCCTTAAATTAAAAACCATGGTCCAAGAAGTATGGCCCTAAACTATTTTCAACCTACCTCATACATTTTTCATGGCATGATAGCCTTCTAATCCCTTATTTATATCAGTTTAATACCCTTTAATTATATACCGAACACTTTGGGCACTCCGTGTTCCAAAAATCATGACCTTAAATAATGTGCAGTTTTTCTTACGAGTATTTTATACAGCATCAGGTGGCCTCCTAGGCCACTAATTTTAGGTTGGGTAACCTTTCTTTGATGTTTCATACATTCCTTAGACACACCCTCCCCATGGTCCAGGTAACATAACCATAAATTTTTTGCAACTGGTCCAAGATTTACCACCTTGAACTAAAATCCATGGTCTATGAAACATGACCTTAAACTATTTGCAATAGGTCTAAGCTATATGACCTTAGACTAAAATCCATGGTCCCTGAAACATGAACTTAAATAGTTTGAAAAAGGTGTATAATTTATGACCTTAAACCAAAATCCATTTTTCAAGCATCATGGCCTTAATATCTATGCAACCCACCCCAGATTATATTTCTCAGTATAGGGTCCCCCATCATGTTACCCTTATTTACCCTCAATCCTTGTGGTTGGGAAGGTATCATTCATATCAGTTCACTACGTCCCTTTATACATGATGTTAAACTATGAATCTACCCCAATGTAATGAACACAGGGTTCCCCCTTTATCTAAAATGAGGAATAAATGTTGGTTAGATTAGTTTATGACCCCCACACACTTCATGTCCCAGTCACATAACATTAAACTATGAGATATGTCTGGATATCAAGATATTAAAATGTACAATGCCCCATCCTCACTGTATGAAGTTACACTGAATGTCCAGCATCCTCGCCATATGTCTTTTGACTGCATTTTTATCATCCTCATTGCATGATGTAAAACTGCAAGGCACCTTAGGCCCTCTCCCAAGAATCCATTTCCTCCAGTTTCATTCATTTACCACATCATTCATGCTCTCCCGCTGTTGCTTAGAATCTGAGATGATTCTTCAATGGAAGATATATTTTCACTTTGTTCAAACTAATACACCCACATCAATATTCCCTATGTCAAGGTAGAGTGATTCAAAAGAGTGTTGGAATCCATTTGAATATCTCATCACTTCATTTCCATGATTCGTGTGACCCTTATTTGGATCCTCATCCACCTCCATGTCTGAAGGGACCACCCCCCCACCCCCCAACAACAATGGTGCCCGGAAAAAAATGTCTCACCTATCATCCTGGGGCCAACACCCAAAATGAATTTGTATTAAATTTTGAGATAGGTTTCATGTTTCAAACATGGTCAGTGGTTGGCCCTCATTTATTCTTCCCCACTCCCAGTTAAGCAATATGGTGGTTGTATTTCTAACCTGGTCAACAATTATCCTATATCATCAATCCACTCACAATGTGTTCTGAATTTTGGTTGTCATGATTCATTCCCTTTATCCCTTTTATTTAGATAGAAACCAATTCCTCTACCATTATCCCATTCGTACACTAGTGTATGTCGGAGAATAAAGTCGGTTGTTCAGAGATCCCTTATCTCAATCCATGGCCACTCTTAGCTTGAATTACCTCAATGGTCAGTCAACAATAACATACCACCGAATGTTTTATGATTATCTAACACTCTCATATAAACTAAAAATCACATGGTATTCCCTTGTTTATCACACCTATAATGAATCAAGTGAGATTAGGGATTGAATATTTGTTATCTCAAAAATATGAATGAAGTGAATGATAAAGAAAAGGAATGAATCCAAGAATGAAATAATTTAAACCAAACAAACCAAAGTTTCAGAGGTTCATCCATATATTTGATCCTCTCCTTTGAAAAATTCCTTCAAATATAGACCTTGAAAATTGAGTGCTCGAGCTCAAACAGCCTTTGTTGATCAGCCTTGATAATATGTTTCCACTTCGTGAGATCTTATTTCTATTCATTATCTTTAGGATGAACTTCATCGACTCTGATCCACTATCAGTTTTTCTCATCAGGGGACTCATCTATTAAATTTTTATCCTTTTCCTCCTTGGCCTTTACCACTATGAATTAGGCCTTCATACTATTAATGATCTCATTATTACTATCAGCAACCACTGCTTTCTCCTCTTACAGCCCCTCTAGGAGGATGCTCTCTCCCTTAAGACACTTTAATCACCTTGGCTCCCTTATCCTTGTTCCTCTTCAAGTCCATATCAAGAACTTGTCTCTATGTATGCACCTACTTTACAATAAAGTCTCGATCCACTACATGGTGAATGATGGAGTCCACCCCACTGGTCCCAAGGCTAACTAGCTAGTGCTGGAGGTATCTTATTAAACTTGGAGGGTCAACAATCTGGGTACAGGAGATAAATTTACATACATACCTTCACACCTTGTGATAAATTATCTGATTCTATTTATTTGTTTCTGAACAAAAATCTTTAAAATATTCAAGTGTCACAAGATCATAAGGATAAAAGATCACCAGTACATCATTGAATAGATCTTCTAGGTGCAGATATTTAAATGTGAGTGGATAGAGGATTATTCCCATAAATAGATACCCATAAACAACTTCACCTGTATTAGAGGCATCTCTATCCCATGTGGAAATTTTGAGGTGGATTCAACTATCCCATATCCCTCACATGCCCTTTTTTAGTGGAATGATTTCATCCATGAATTCTCAGGCCACCACCATTTACGCCTCCGGGGTTGGCATGTCCAATACAGCCTCCCCAACCACTTAAGTTGCTTTCATAATTTCTGCCTCTTTCATAAAGACTCTGAATCTAGTAGTCACCACTAGTGGAACCTCCATAACATCCTCATCTACTATAGTCTCTTCAACTATCCTTATTGTGAGCACCATCTCGACCCCCTCTATCGAGGGAATAGTCTCGGTGGTCCCTTCCAAACTTCTGTAGTTTTTCCAATCAACACAGCCTCCCTGGCCATTTCCACCAGGAGAGTAGCATCCTTGATCACCACCTTGTCCTTTGTGTCTAATAATGCAAGCGTTTATGTTGATTGTTGAGTCCCAAGAACTAATTGAATAGCCATTTCAAAATTCATCAATCAAGCATGGGAAGGAAAGACGGATGAGACAAAGGCATAAGCTAGGAAGGATCTTGTGTGGATAATAGAACACAGGGAGGAGTTTTGGGAGGTTCATGGGCATTTCCCCTAGAAATAGTATTCCCCTAGTAGTAGTCACGTCATTAATAGGTTCCTCTTTAGTTAATAGTTTATTTCTCATAGCCATAGCATTAGGGAGAGACCCCACACTCTCCCCTTCAAGGTTTGAGGTCCCCTTACCCTTTGTATGAGGCATTACATAGACTTTTCCTTCTTCAGTGCTTGTTAATTCCTACACAAGTGAAAAAAGGGATCAAGTGGTGAGTTTAAAGTTTGTGTGATGTCCAAAGATACACAAAGATCAGGGGGTTTACCGAGTTGGTAGTAGAACATATGTCTTCATCTGGAGATCTTATAGGCATCACTCTCCCATGAGTCAACTGATAATTCACCCTTGTCCACACCAGCAGCCACACAACCCGCAAGGAAAATTAGAGGGGAGTACATTACTAGAAGTGTACTCACCCAATTGGTTAGAGGACATGAAGTACCCCTGTAGTATATTACTTCCTCTAGCTATGACATATATTTCATCACCTTGGAATAAGGATCATAAAAGCATGCCTTTTGTGGCCCATCCTGGTGAGGTATATCCCATCAGTGGTGAGACATTTTCACACCACCTGAGGGGTGGTGAGATGTCTGTGAAGTCCCCAGGTCTCCTAGGAATTGGGAAATACAGCATCCCTAGGAATATTCGAGTGACATACTCATTTCCCTAGTCCTTGAACATGCACCCTCATGATCAACCCAAAGGGATCTCCTTCTTACCATGACCTCTTTTCCAAGATAATTTCACTTGATGTTGTTTCTCCTCTACCTTAGGCCTTCATCCTTGATGAGCCAGGGACTACTAGACCTTTTGTTGCTTCCCAGCCCACTGGGCTAGATCTTCCTCCACAATGCACTCTGACCACCACTAAACCTCAGCCCCACGACTATGGGGAATCTCCTTCACTGGTCCAGGTGGTCTGATGCCTCAGTATACCCAGGGTATGTGTTATCCCAGCTTAATGCATACTCATTAATAAGTCTATATGTATCAGTGGAAAGTGTCAGCTCATTCCACATTTTCCCATCTTCTCACACAAACATGAACCAAATACGCCTTATAATCAAACATTGATACTCATATCTCAACTCCATGAATACCTTTAGTGTCATCCACTATAGACATTTGAACTACCTCATGAACCAATGGAGGTTATACGGATCGCAGATTAGCTCACAGTCAACCCTCGCCACTAGTACAATGCCTCATAAGTTTAGGAGGTATGATTTCTAATCAATGTTATATGTTCCATCATTAGTTATCATCCCAATTTGGAGGATTAATGGATTAAAAATGAAGTGCTCTACTAGATCAACCTTCTCTAGAATGTCCTCTAAGCTCAACCAGAGGGGAGAATCCCAGCGATGTTCAGGATTATTGGTTAGAAGTTTATTATTATAGGGGACATAGGGTTCAGGTACTCATATCCCCCCATCTGTGTGGCCACACATCTATATGGGAAATAGAAGGTCCCACACACATGGGGTAGATTTTTCCTTTCACTAATGTAATGAAGTACCTTGTACAGCTTCTCGAGTACTAGGATAGCCAAATTTATTTGATGTCATGTCACTATCATCACCACCATAATGAATGTTCTTGGCCAAACCCTCATGTGTAAATCCCTCATAAGTAGAAACCATCTAGTGTGGTAATGAACCCTCACAGCTTGACCATGGGTGCTTCGGGCTTAATGTTGTAACCCCACAACTGTCACTAGATTGCCTCCAAGATAAAATAGTAATAGTGCTCCTTACTCAGCTAGTATGACCCGAGACATTTGTGTGGCCTTGTCGATATCTTCTCTACTGGATCCTCCCATTAAATTGGTTCCTACACTTGTTTGTTTAAGAAATATCCAAACTATTGTTTAAAATGGATATCTCTCATCCCCAAATTCACTTTTCTTTTTCCCTGCACCAAATCCAGTAGCACCTTATCTAGGGTTAGAAGATACTCTTGGTCATCCCATTTGTTCTGTATGGGGAGAAACTCATCATACATAACCCCTAGGATTGGGGTCCCAATGATTTATTGAATATTCCAAAGGTTAGAACCAACCTCTCCATAATTCTGATAAAAAGTGTTGGTCCCTAGTGACCACCTGCTCAGCAATTAGGGCATGATATCCTAATGGCAGTAAACATGAAACTATGAGGCCCATGCCACCTTGTAAATTCTTACCCACTTCAGCTATGCCTAAAATTTTTGGCATGACATGCATGTTAAATAGTCCTAGATTCATTCATCAATGAAATTTACACCCTGAAGCAAGTCCCAATTATTTTTCTAACCATTAATCGGATCCCCCAAACCTATCTTGAGGATTGTCTCATACTACAAAGGGGGTGTCTCATCCTCCAATGTCTCCCCATAAATATTATTAATATAGTTATAGAGAGTGTTTGCTGTGATTGGAAATTAGTCCCTCTGGATGTAGCATGTAGCAGTCTTGTGCCATTGGTACTGTCCTCGTGTACTCCTGAACCAATAGTCTGGTTCGCCTATACTTATCACTGGGATTAAAACATCATCTCTCAGCTTGAAAACATATAGTGGAAGCCTCTTTAGTAGTGTATAATCCCTTTGAGACTTGTTTAGTAATGTGATGAGTGATTTTTGGTCTGAAGCCCTTCAAAATGTCTCCCCAGTCTTTATATTCCCATCCATTTCTTCCCTATGAGTGGTGGAGGCATTGAATCCCTGAGCGGACATTTGTTTCAAATACTTAGTTGTTTTTTAGTCTAGTTCATGAAGTTTATTCATGAATATAATTTGTGAAGATTTATTTATAAAGGTATGGATTGCAGAGTTTAAGTTCACAGGGTTGGTTTGCTATGAAGCATTCGTAGAGATAGGATCGTGGAGACAGTGAGCTTCATAGGAGATAGGGATTGAGATCAGAGAGTGCTCGTGAAGAATATGAGCTTAATAAAAAGACAGCGTGATATTTTCTATTCACAAGAGCCTGTTGGTCACTCTCAGGGGACCCTTCACTATTTATAGGCATACATCCAGCCTCAGGCATTGTGATGGTCTTTGCGAGTCAACTATAGTGAACGGTCTTCATGATTGAGATTCATAAATGGAGATGGATTACCAATTTTCAGTGATTATCCCTTATAATATAACCCTCCTTTTCCTTTTTGGATCCCATTATGAGGGGGCATTTTTTGGTGCTGAGATATGCATGATACGGTAATGTTCTAGGAATGTATGGCTGAATCGGGGTGAACCCAAGCCAAAATGGCCCCAAAATCACACTAAGAGGTCTTATTTGTGAATATCACCTCATATACAAATGGATGGAGCATGAAAATATTTCTGGTTGAGACTCTCATTCATGAACTTCATGAAGTCTTGATGGTAAACCACTGCACAATAACATTCGGATCCATAGAGCACTTCGTGAACACTTGAATAGTTAAAGGTAATCTTTTAGAATGAAACTCTCAAACTTGTGGAGTTATAGCCTCTCATGAAGCTCATACCACTTCATGAATACCTTCATTATTCAAGAAAAACATTTCATATAAACAACCCCTTCAATTCTAAATTTTAGGGATGACCCTGACCCTTTGACTTCCAAAATCGATCGTGATTCACTAACCTCCTAAGCTTTGTGAACCAAAGAGAAAATATATCACCCACAGTATCCAGTATTTGAGAAACCCCATTTCTTGTGTTCTTAAAATCTCACACCCCAAGTGGATATACCTTTCTCAAAGGCTTATTCCTTTTCATAGGAAGAAGGTCCACTATGGAACTTGAGGCTTCACGAAGCACTCCCCCCTTCAATCAGGACTTCCCATTGAGGTAGTGTCACCCCACTTCATGAATCATACTCATTCACAAAGACCCTGAACTCCATGAAGACACAATGAATCAAATATCCCCTCTTATTGAACCTCCACTCTTTTTGAATCACCTATCTTGGGCTTCTCCATGGTACCTACCTTCTGCTGACCCACCTTCACGAAGGATGAGTGCCCAGGGCCCCCACACCAATCCAATACAAGTATAGTTGTATGTCAAGTCACCATATGACTAGTGTCACCCATTCAAATTTCTACCCACTTAACCCCAAGTGTGGCTTGATCATCCCACCTACCTTTTTCTTCTAAGCATAGGTACCATAACCCCTTTTTCATCTAAGCATAGGGACTATAACATAGACCTCATGATTGAACACTCCTCCACAATAGTTCCAAAACCATGCCCCACCCAAAGGCACATGATTTGTGGTCACATAATCTCTAGGGGAATGGATTGAGTCTACCCACATCTGATTTTCTTGTCATAAAACTACCTAACTTCACGTTCTAGTCATACGGCATTAAACTGCATGGAAACACCCTCAACACATGATGTAAAACTACAGCCTTACCCTATGTGATGAAAATAGGATTCCCCATGTATGATCATCATGGGATACAGCCTTATCCTCTACTATGGGATGCAACCCCACACCGGGGGATGAAACTCCCACACCTGGGTAGCTTTCACATGTACACCCCACACTATCCTTCCCATCAGGGGATGATACGCCTACCAAGGGCAGCTTCCATACAAAATCCCCTTGCTATATCTCATCACCATGGTATGAAACACCCACAATGGGTATATTATTGTGTAATACACACACTATTACAAACAAGATAAATCCTCTTATGAATGGAAGCTTCCAAGTGTAATCCCTACACCATCCCTTGTTGATGCTCCTTTTGCGACACAGGCATCCTTACTGCATGACATTAAACTACATGGATCGGTCATATCATACGACCTTGAACTACAGCATAAAACTATGTAGGTTATGGTCCTTGTCTTATAGATATGGTATGTAGGATACCTCACTAAGGTTCAATCCCTAAAATGGTAAACTCCCAAGTGAGAAATATTTCCTCCAAAGGACACACCTCCTGGATCTACCCCAAGGGGAATTATAGTCTATCCATCCAAGATCCATCACAAGGATCATTTTGATCCATCCATCAGTAAACCTTTCATGTGTGAAATCTTACCTCCTATTGAAATACCTCCCAGATACTCCTCAAGGGGTGTTTTGATCTATCCATCAGTAAAATTTCAGGTGTGACATCTTCCCTCCTAGGGACACACCTCATGGATCAACCTCAAGGTGAATTTTGATCCATCTATCCTGGATCCAACTCAAGGGGTGTTCTAATCCATACATCGGTAAACCTTCTAGGTGTGACATATTCCCTCCTAGGTACACACCTCCCTGATCCACCTAAAGGGGTATTCTAATCCACCCATCGGTAAAATTTTAGGTGTGACATATTATCTTATAGGGACACACATACTGGATCCTCCTCAAAGGGTGTTCTGATCCATCCATCCCAAATCTTCCTCAAGGAGTATTCTGATCCATATATTGGTAAAACTTCCTATTTTAAAACTTAAATCATAGGTACACACCTCTTGGATCTAACTCAAAGAGAGTTCTGATCCAACCATCTCAGATCCACCTCAAGGGGTATTATGATCCATCCATTCTATCCCCACAAGATATTAACCCTATTCCCATATCCAAAAGACGTTAAACTAATGCCCTAATATATATCAACCATAAATTATGATCAATATCCACAGGATATATAACTTGTAACCTAACCCATAATATTTACCCTATGAAAAAAATGGGATGCTTAAGGTAAAATACTTGGAATACTTATATCCCTGGTGTTAATTATCTCGTAATAGAAATATGATGACTTGGGTTTTGTACCAAAGATTCCTCATATGATATGCCCTCCTAAGAGTAAAATTCATAGGTGACCAATTCTCCCAACATCTAGACATTAGCAGTGGTTCCCAACAAGACTACTCTCTTAACTGAAGGTTACTAGCCTATAAAATAGAGGAAGTGTAATTAAATGGCCTCCACAAAGAGATAGCATTTGGAATGATTTCCACAAACACGACTTAAATCTATGAGGGAGACCTAGACTAGGAAGCGATGTCAAAGTAGGAATCCATGGAAGGAGGAACCAACCTACCATCATCACATTTCAATCAGGGACATCACCGATGAAAGTGATGAAATCGTCCCACCTTTGTAAAGTGGGAATGTGGGGCTACAACAACCAGTGTGTACACAAAGACAAGTCGACACACAGGTGGAACCCAAATAAAGCATCAAAAAATCATGAAACTCATTATATTAATTATAATTAAATTTTCATTTGATGTTATTATTTCATGGGTCTTATGATTCAAAAGTTGCTAAAGTGGTATGGTATTTATGTTTCAATCCTATTTTTTAGCAGGATTGTTTATGCTTCAATTTCCATTGAGTAAATTACATAATCCTTATCTAATAAACCCATTTCATTTATATTATCATATAGTTATTTATTAATAATACATTATTTTTTTCATTTTATTCACATTAAGTACTCGATATATTGAAATAATTTTTTCATGGAAAGCCTACTTTATTTCTCTATTTGGTCAAAAATACTTTTTCAACCATATCTATGTTTTCTAAAAATATTTTCAAGAACATTTTTAATATTAAACTATGATTCATTAAATTTATTTTTACACATGATTTAATTTTTACAAAAAAAAAATAAAGTAATTTTCTTGTTATTTTCCAATCAACGTACTTTTTTACTTTTTACAAAGGTGTGAAAGGAATGTTTTCTTTTAACTTATATATTATGAACATAATTTCCCACCATCATAACTAACCAATTCTTTAAATATACCTTTACAATTTTTCAATTTTCTTTTCAAAGAAAATGTTTTCCTTAATATTTGAAAAAAAAATTTATATTTTAAATAAGCTATTTCACAGTGAAATGGTATCTTCCTCTAGAAATATTCTAGTGATTCTTTTAAAGAAATTTTCATCTATGATAAAATCCATCGATGTTAATTATTTTTTAATAGGTATATGATCTAATGATACCATCCTTATTATTTATATTGATCTATTATGATTATGATGATGAGGTTTTTATGAAACCATTTATTTTCAGGGTTTATTCTATGATAAAAATATTAAATCTTTATAAAACATGTTTTCTTTTCATGGGTTATGATATGATGGTATGATTAATGTTTTATGATATTATGGAGCATATATTTATGGTTTTCATTATGTGATTTTTGGACTTATAATTATATATCCCTACAATGCATTGGGTAAAGTTTTTTATCTCATAATATAACTATGGGGAACAAGTCAATGTGCTTGATCCACTAAGGGAAACAAGTATATGTGCATGATAAAATATGGTAAAGAAGTTGATGTGCTTGATACACTTTGGGAAACATGTTGATGTGATTGATTCACTATGGGAAACAAGTTGATCTGCTTGATCCACTATAGTAAACAGGTGATGATGCCTTATATATTATGATATGGGAAATATGTGTTGATGTCTGATATGTTATGATTTGATAGTCTTGGTAGTTAACCTTAAAATATGAAAATATTTCTATATTCATGATGGTTCCTCTCTTTTATGACATGTAATTAGGGTTCATGATTGATTTATGATTATTTCTCACTCTTACGATTCATGTATTTTGAAATAATGAATTTTTATTCCATGACTCATGTTTACAATACTTGATAGATTTGATATAAAATTTTTATGTTATGTTCATGATCTCATACCCTTATGATTGTCTTATGGTTTCATATAATCATCAATTTTCATCTCCCATGTTTACATTTACTAATCATCTGAGATAACCCTTTATTATGTTTCCTTTCTTCATGTTATGAATAAAGGTTTATGTAGGGTATGTCTATGAAGAGTACTGTGTTGAAAGATTTCTATGGGAGATGGTGAAGATATTTCATGAAATAATAATATTGTGTGTTTAGTCTCTAAATACACTAAAAATTTATGGTCCTCAAACATGTATTTGTGAAATGTATTGAATATTCATCTAAAAATATGTAATATTTATGTATGAAAATCTTCGGTCACTATACTTTAGATACACATGATCTTACTCTTAAAAATAAAAAAGTCCTATTTCTTTAGTACATGTAATAATTTTAACATCTATTAGTGGTTGTCATCTTCTCCTATATCACCTATATTTTTTCATCATTTTCACCAGATCCAATCCCATCAGTAATGATTCTCCAACTTTCATCCAACATAGGGGTAACCTAAAAGGTATCCGGTATAGGGACTCAAAAGGTTTCATGTCAACAGTGGTGAGGTAGATATTTTTTTCATATGAACTCTACTAAAGTAAAGTGTTACTCATATCTCTAGTTGAAATATAACACACAATCCCTCAATATATCTTCAAGAACCTACATGGTTCACCTATTCTGGAAATCAATTTGAGTGTGGAACACTCTACCCATACATAACTAAGTGTTTAATCCCTCTTTCCAGATACTCCACAACTAGATTTAAATTTAGATTCTTGATTAGAAACAATCATTTAGGGTATCCCATGCAGTCAAAAAATCTCCTCCATGTACAAGCATCCCAAGATCTCCATTAAACTTTTCTCTTGAATTTTAAGTAATTAGATGACTTATTCTATCATTCAGTAATCACAAATATATAATTTTTACCTCTCTCTAACCATGGGATCTCTATTATTAAATCCATTAATATACCATCCCACTTTCACTCTATCACCTCAATGGATGGGAAAAACCTTCTTGGACCGGATGCTTCACCTTTTCCAATGGAAAAGTTAGGCACCACTATATAAACTCATAAATACTCTTTTACATAACTATCCATCAGAAATAAATATTTAGGTCTTAGTAAATCATCATTTCTCTAGGATGTTCCATAAAGCGTTAAGTATGGAACTCCCTTAGAACCTCCTCACACAACAAAATTGGCACTACTGTCCATCCTCAAAAAAAAGGATTATGTTCTCTGAAATTTTTAAATATCCATCGGGTGTATCTCTTGAGGATATCTAGTCATGCAAAACCTCACAATAAACATATCCTAGTTGGGAATCCTTCATGTGATGTCATAATGGAGGGGAATCCATCATCGATCTAAGATAATACACTTCTCCCTCATCCACTAAGGGAAATTTGAATGAGTCCAACTACTCAGATGCCTCCACAAAAAAACTAAGAATAGGAATTCCTTCTAAGGTTACTAGCCAAAACATTTCCCTTCATCTAATCATAAATAATATTGGAGTCTTAGTCCTATAGGAAATCAAACCAAAAAAATCCGCTAATTAATATATCCATAAGTAAATATGCACTTGAGACTCTTATGGTCTATATAACTATTAACCACTCTCGAAGAAGGTGGTGCCACCATGTTTTTAAGGTGTAAAATATCTCTTAAAACTCAAAATCATGGGTCTTATAGTTCTACTTAGGGGGTATAAACTATATGGACCCATAATAAATCATTTCCTACCTCTATATCAATACACAACCAAACCTAGTTCCAAAGGCATAGAAAAATAACATAGACTCAGTTATTTACTCTAGAAACCTCAGTAAGAGATCACTCACCAAACTTTACTTAATATACTCAAAAATTTTATGAAATCACTCAGAACAAATAAATGGTTTCCTCTTTTGGGTAAGGGATATCTTGGGGGCACAATCCTAGATAAGTTTTCCACTATTATGTGATAGTATCCTTTTAACTCAATAAAAATCCACACCTAAAACAAAATCTTGGATGTCTCTAAAGATAAAACTCCCTCAATATTCACTAGGTACATAGGTACTCTTCCATATAAGATGAAAATCCTTAGGATGTGGACCTATCAGATCCAAAATTTAAACTCAAAGAGCATATTTTATAGCTTGTGTTTCCAAAGTAATCTAGAATAATACTCAGATTCACTATTTTCTCATATTTTAATGCTAAATATAAGAGAATGTTTTCATTGAAGACTACCATAAATTGATTCTATAAATTATGAAAGATCAGCTTTATAAGTCTCATAAACATTATTGTGGAATTTTCCACACCAAAAAGAATCACTAGAAACTCATAATTAGCATAGAATAATTAGAATTACAATTTGAAATATATTCCCCTCAAACCTGAAGTTAGTGATATTCAGAACTATGATTGATATTTGAGAACTAATTCACTCCCTTAACCTGGTTAAATAGGTAATTGATCCTCGATGGAGGGTACTTATTCTTGACTGTCACATTATTCTATTAATAATAGTCAATATAAAGCCTCAACCTCTAATTCACCTTCATGGAAAACATCATTGGAGCTTCCCGTGGGGACATACTATTTACGATGAAACATTTCTTTATAATTTATTCTAATTACATTTTTATCTCCCCAAGATTATCTTAGGTTATCCAATAATCCATAAAAGATATCAAAGAGATATTGGGATGCAGTTCAATGTAGAAGTCAAACTCTCAATGAGAGGGAAACCCTATCACATCTTAGGGAAAACTATCCATGCACTCTTACACTCTAGTAGGAAGAAGATAATATGATTTGTTTTTCTATATATAGATCCAAATTCATCAACTGATGGTTGATCAAAAGCAACTCTACATATATAGTCTCTTATCATCTTGACTGAAGGTCCCACTCACACATAAAATAGAATCTTGATTCATAAGCTCAGAAAAACATCAATCACTTATGATAATATCCTATTAGGGCACAAACTTAGGATAGAAATTCCATATGAAGGATGAAATTTTGGGGATTCATTAATTCCATTATAAGGTTAAATGAAAACATATATCCAATGAGAATAAGATAACATAATTGGAAGATCTGAGAGAACATGTGATCACTTCTAGTACGAGTCAATAGACACATGGGTTAGGATAGGAGTTACATTGGAATATCTATCTCTCCACACATTGATGTAGAAACAAAGGAATGGTTTTTTTATATTTATGAGTATGGGTGACAAAGTATAGTAAAACCTTATCATACCTCGAATCATGTCAGGTTCTGCTTGGTCATAACCCTCCATTTCTTGCATTTGGTCACATCCTTGACTTATATCCCTCTGAGCTAGGAATAGACCAGTTATGGATAGTGGTGGTGGAAGTAATTTTTATTGGTGTCCTCTTACGGATCGTCCTCCTAGTGCACCACCATCTCCTCTGCTAGAGTTGCTTCCCTAAGGACCATTTGTCTACCTATAGTGGGTCCTTGATTATGTCATTTCCTCTAATATGGAGGTACATAAACTGTCTATATTCCCTCTATTTCATGATTTGATAGGTAGTCACATGACATATGACCTCATCTATAAGAAACTGTGTTCGAACGGGTATTTAATTTCAAGGGAAATTTGAATTTTTTGTTTTTTGAGGGGTGGGATTTAAAATTGGGTTTTAGATGAGAATTTTAAGGTTGGTAACATATTAAAAGATTTATTTTGGATGATTATTGAGTATAAAATGGTTTCACAGAGTTTTAAGAGAATAGAGGAGCAGAGCAGGGGGTTCAGGCTACTAATGGCCTACACCCTGTAGCCATTGGTTGGCCTATGGCAGGCCACCAACTGGCATGTGGCAAGCTAGTAGGCTTACAAGCTATAGGTGGCCACCAACCAACTGGTGACCCAAAAATGAATGGATGGTTATCCAATGGATATTCCATGAAATCATATTGGCTAGATGATGGGGGTTTTTTAAGGGTTAAAAATTACCCTTTCCACTTGGGTTTTTAAATGGGTACGCCATCCTTCCTTTAATTTGTGGGAATACAGGGGCCACTCCTCATCTCTTTGTCTCTATTGGACCCCCTTTGAAGTGGTGATATATATGGTTTTTCTTGTGATTAAAGGTAATATCTAACCTCATTGGTGTTTTTTTGGGTATTGTAGCAGTCTGTAGCAGCATTGTAGCAGTTTGTAGCAGCATTGTAGCGGTCTGTAGCAGCATTGTAACGGTCTGTAGCAGCATTGTAGCGGCCGCAGAATCTGGCCCAGAATTTTATCTCTAACTTGGGTCGCTTAAATAACCATAATGGAGGAAAAATTAGCACTGGATCCTGAAGAATTATTTGTTCCTCTATATTTCTTCTAGCAGGCTATGAAATTGGGGCTTCATTGGGCCTGTATTGTGGGCCCCACATTCCCATCAGTAGGCTGGTGTCCAATCTGCCTTCTCCAGAATTGTTTCTTTTCATCACCAAATATCTCCTTCATCCTTTATGAATAATCCATTGTTCCCCGAATGAAAAATGTTTAAATTTAAGTGAATATCCATTTCAAAAAATATCAAATTAAAATGTGGATAATTTCATTCCTTATAATTAGATGACTCATTGGGCCTAAATTGGTGTACATTAGGCATGAAGTGCACAAATGATGAGAATGGATGTTCAAAATAAAAATCCACTAACTCGGGCCCATAAGATCAAAAATGAACATTTAATACCATTAAAATTTAATTAACATATATGTTTTTATTGTCTAATCACACCCCCCAACTTGAGATTTGCTAGTCCTGAGCAAAAATTCAATGATTTTATTTGAATTCCTTTCTTCAAACACATTATAACAAACAGTGCTCACAATGTAAACTGCACACAAATATATGTTTATAAACTATCAAGATAATTTAAAACAAGATAAATTTAAAAGCAGATCCTAATCCCAAGCCCATTCCTTTGATCAAATCCATCATCATACTTCATCCAACTCAATTAGGTGTAATGATGTGTTGTGAATCACAATAGATATGGGGGTTCATTTTCATTCAAGGGGGAAATCATGGAAGTGCTAGGTGGAATCACATTTAATCCTAATATGAGTATTCTTCATTCCTTTTTTTTGGATTTTTTTTTTTTTTGCAATATTGCCATAGTAATTGAGATTTCAGTTAATCAAATTAACCCATGTAGCAAGACTTTGCCGATGACTCCCAGACTCAAAGGCCTTAGGGCACCAAGTGAAGCCCACATACTCGGGCATTTTCTCGAGCTAACTTAATCAAAAACAAAGTCATATTACCATAAATAGAGATAGAGTGAAAAACTCCGGGCTAGAAAACTCTGGAGTCATGATCCCCAAGTGCCAAAAGCCTCGCATTTTATCAATCCATTGCTCTACACGCAAATTTTTATTTATTTATTTTTTTTTTGAATACTCATATTATTCATAAAAATCAAACCATCCTATTATATTTATTATGGGACCCCAAAAATTCAAATTAGTACCCCACAGTCTAGAGGACGTGCATTGTGGCATTTTGATTTAATGGATGAAAATAAAAATGATGAAAATTTTCATTGGACAACCAAACTTCCAAAATCAATGCTTTTAAACTTAATCATGAATTAAATTACGAGTCAAGGAAATAAAAATTATTTTTTATATAGTTTTAATGTGAGCAAAGATGTTATTATATGAATGATAAAGAAATTTTACTTTACTTTTTTTATCATTGTTTTTTTTTAACAAACATTTTGTTTCCACACCCCCCAACTTAGAATGAAACTGTCCCTAGTTTCGTAAAAAGAAAATAGAGGAGAAGTGGGTGGGGAGGAAATGAGTTGGAAAGGGTATGGAACAAGTTCACCTGGTGGCTTCATAATGATTATTGTGGTGCTCCCAAATCACTCTTTGGTCTCATGGTATATGTAGGAACCTCCTTGATTGAATATGTATCACCAAAAAAATAGTCCATAAACCATAAAAACAGGAACAAACCAAACAAAACAAACAACACAACAATTTATTTAATACCAAGTCTCATAATTTTTATGGTTTTCCTTTTTTTTAAATCAACTGATGATACATTTTCTTCTTTTTAATTTTTGGGTAAGGTAGTACTCAGGGATCACACCACGTGACACGGATGAATATGGTGCTCCCCTTCCATACCCATCCATACTCATAATATAAGAACAGATCAACAGTCTATATATTTTTTTAAATATCAAAATGATTAATAAAAAAAATATTCCAAAAAGATTAAAAACATGAAAACTATGTATTGTCTTGCTTGCAGCGTTTTGTTTAACATCGTTAGCCCAACATGGATCCTAAGTCTATCATTTTTTTTCTGGTTCATAGGTTGGCTCAGTTAACTCCACATCTACTCATGTTTATTGAATGATTAAATGAATGGTTTTAACCTTTGACCATTGACCTTGAAAACGTAACCACTTGTGGGATCTTGAATCTCTACTGCCCCATGAGGGTACACCTTATGCACTATGTATGGACCTGACCATCTAGACCTTAACTTTCCTGGGTGTAAATGAAGTTTTGAACTATACAAGAGCACAAGTTTTCCTGGTTCAAAATGTTTGACCTTGAAATTCCTAGATTGGTAGGCTTTAAATATAGATTTATTTATCCTTGAATTTTCATAATACTCCATCCTAAGTTCCTCTAGTTCATTGAGATCTAATTTCCTCTTTTCTTTGGCTAAAGAAATGTCGAAATTCATTTTTTTGATTGCCTAAAATGCCTTATGCTAAATTTCAACAGGTAAATGGAATGATTTTCCATAAACCAACCTATATGGGGACATTCCTAAAATGGTTTTATATGTGGTTCGATAGGCCCAAAGAGCATCTAAGAGTTTCTCCGACCAATCTTTCCTAGAGGGGTTGACAGTTTTTTCAAGAATTTGCTTAATCTCCCTATTTGCTGACTCAGCTTGACCATTGGTCAGTGGGTGGTAAGAAGTGGACACTTTGTGAGAAATTACATATTTTTCCATGAGTGATGAGAATGGACGATTGAAAAAATGAGTTCCACGATCACTAATGATAGCCCTAGGAATTCCAAATCTAGAGAATATGTTTTCTTTCAAAAATCAAAACACAACTTGATGATCATTGGATTTTGTAGGAATGGCATCAACCCATTTAGATACATAATTGATAGCTAAGAGAATGTAAATATATCCCCTAGAGTTTGGTAAGGGACCCATGAAATCAATTCCCCAACAGTCAAATATTTCAACCACTAAGATGGGAGTGAGTGGCATTTGATTCCTTTTTGTGACGGACCCTACTTGTTGACACCTAGGACAGCTTTGAAAAAATGTGTATGAGTCCCTTGAGAGGGTGGTCTAGAAGAGACCACATTGAAGAATCTTAGCAGATGTTTTCTTAGAGGAAAAGTGACCTCCACATGCCTCACTGTGACAGAATTTAAGGATGGACTCTTGTTCAGATTCTGGAACACACCTCCTAATGACTTGGTCAGGGCAGAACTTATAGAGGTATGGATCATCAAACACATAGTGTCTAACATCAGAAAGGAATTTCTTTCGAGATTGAGTCCCTAAGAATTTTGGAATGACTCCTATAACTAAGAAATTGGCTATGCCAGCATACCAAGGGCAGTCACTCACAGAGTATAGGTGTTCATCAGGAAATGAATTAGACACAGAAATGTTATTGGAGTTATCTTTTAATTCCATTCTAGATAGGTGATCGGATACAACGTTTTCAACACCCTTTTTATCATTGATTATGAGGTTAAATTCTTGTAATAGAAGAACCCACCTAATCAGTCTAGCCTTACCATCTTGTTTTTGGAAGAGGTATTTTAGTGCAGAATGGTCAGTGAACACAGTGATAGGGATCCTAAGAGGTAGGACCTAAACTTCTATAAATAAAACACAACAGTAAGTAACTCCTTTTCAGTAGTGGTGTAGTTTATTTGGGCATCATTTAAGTATTTTATTTCATAAGAAATGACATAAGGAGTTTTATCACAACGTTTTCCTAACACAGCTCCAACGGATAAGTCACTGGAATCACACATAAGTTCAAAAGTAAGGTTCCAATTTGGAGATTTCATAATGAGAGGAGAGGTGAGAGAGGATTTGAGGGTTGAGAATGAACCCTCACAACTTTATGTCCAAACAAATGGAGCATCCTTTACTAGGAGAGCACAAAGGGGATGGGATATTGAACTAAATTCCTTGATGAATCTTCTATAGAAACCAACATGTCCTAAGAAAGACCTCACTTCCTTGACAGTTTTCGGTGATGGAAGGTGACGAATGATGTCAACCTTGGATTTATCAACTTCAATCCCCCTACCTGAGACCAGATGGCCTATAACTAGTCCCTATTTAACCATGAAATGGCATTTTTTCCAGTTTAGGACCAGATTCTTTTCTTCACATATTGACAAGACTCTCTCCACACTCTTCAGACATCCCTCAAATGTATCCCCAAACACAGAGAAGTCATCCATGAAGACCTCAAGAAAATTCCCTACCATGTCTGAGAATATTCCCATCATGCACCATTGGAAGGTTCCAGGGGCATTGCATAACCCGAAGGGTGTGCGTTTGAAAGAAAAGGTGCCGAATGGACATGTGAATGTAGTCTTCTCTTGATCCTCTAGAGAGACCTCAATTTGATTATACCCCGAGTACCCATCTAAGAAACAGTAGAAGGAATGACCTTCCACTCTCTCAAGGACTTGGTCAATGAATAGTAAGTGGAAATGGTCCTTCTTGGTGAATGATTTTAGCTTCCTATAGTCAATGCAGACCCTCCATCCACTACTCACCCTTGTTGGAAGAATCTCTCCATCCTCATTGGTTATCACTATGATTCCAGCCTTTTTTGGAACCACTTGGATTGGGCTCACCCATTCACTCTTAGCTATGGGATATATGATACCATCTTTTAACAATTTTAGAAGTTCCTTCCTTAATACCTCCATGATATTAGTATTGAGTCGCTGTTGAGGTTGACAACATGGCTTTGAATCAGATTCCAGAACAATCCTATGAGTTCCGATAAGTGGGCTAATCCCAGGAATATCAGACAGGGTCCAACCAATGGCTTTATTATGTTTCCTAAGGACATATAGAAGCATCCTCTCATGATTGGCTTCAAGAGAAGAAGAAATTACAATAGGATGTGTTTGATTGTCCCCTAGGAAGGCATACTTGAGTGCAACAGGAAGTTCCTTCAATTCAAGTTCAGGTTGGTTCAGAATTTCAGCAGAATATTGGGACATTGGATCAATATCAATTTCTTTTTTTAGAGTTTCAGATAGGATTGATTACCCACATGTAGAAGTTTCATCTACTAGATTGTCTTGATCAGATATAGGGAAGGAAGTTTGATTGGTCTCCATGAAATTGGTTTCCTGAAAGGTTTCACTGATTGTTGGACCTAAGACATCATCATAAGAGCAATTTGAAAATGATTCAAGCCAAGGAGATAAACTTCCTTCATATAAACAAAGGAAATCAATCTCATCCTGACTTAAACATTCATCAAATATTCATTAATGTTCCATGAATTCATTATCAATGCTTCATATCATGTTTACTTCATGAATGTCCTCGTCATCCCCTATTTTTGAGCTTTCATTATAGATGTTCAAGTCTAGACTCATGTTCCCAAAGGTGATGGTCATGTTCCCATTTCAGACTCGAATAACAGAGTTGATTGTTGCAAGGAAGGGACGACCAAGGATGATTGGGGTTTGTTCCTTATTTCCTAAGTTTGGATGGTTGTCAAGGACAATGAAGTCAGCAGGGTAGATGAAGTTTTCAACCTTTACCAAAATGTCCTTTAAAATCCCCTTTGGAACCCTAATGCTATGATCAGCAAGTTGAAGTGTGACAGATGTGGGTTGGAGTTATTCTAGGCCTAACTGGCAGTACATGACATAGGAGATGAGATTGACACTAGCACCTAGATCACACAAGTCCTTGACAACTTTGCTTTCTCCAAGTTCAACATTGATGTAAGGGAAACCAGGGTCTTTCAAATTAGGAGGAATGGTCCCTTGAATGGTGGTACTCACATTAGCAGCCAAAAGGACTTGGTTTTTATGTGAAATTTTTATTTTAAAAGTGCACAAGTCCTTAAGGTACTTTGAGTAGGAAGGTACGGTTTGTATGGAATCAAGAAGGGGAATGTTCAACTTGACTTGTGAATATATTTCCCTCAATGTTTCACTCATTTCAGGCTTGGGTTTCCCCCTCATGCGTTGAGGAAGTGGTGCAGGTTGTGGGGTTGTTTGTTGAAGAGTTGTTTCTTTCACATTGTTATCATGTTTTTCAGTTTGATCATTTGGTTCATTTGAATTTTTATCCAAGTTTGTATCTTCAGGTGGGTTTTGAATTATTTGTTCATGTTTCTCAATTGATTTTCCACTTCTTAAAACAGTCACAGCCTTTAGTTTTTTATGAGTTGTTTGAGAAAAACTTGACTCTCCCCTTGAAATTGAGGATGGAATCACCTGGGTAGGCATGGGTGCCTTTCCAGTTTTGATGGCTTGAAGTTATTGTTTAAGGGAAGATACTTCTGAGTTCATCCTTTCCATTTTTTTGCACAGTTGTTCTAGTAGGCTTTGTGGAACAGTTTGGGTGGGTGCTTGAGTAGGTTGGTTTATCCCAGGGGGATATTTTGGAGGTGGGATGGTTTGTTTAAAATGGACCGGTGGCTGTTGGTATTGGATAGGTTGGGTTTGGAACTGGTTATGGGTTTGGTAGTTCTGATGGGGGTAAGGATTTTGTCCCTGTGGTTGGTTATCTTTCTAGCGGAAGCCTGGGTGGTCGTTATACCTTGGGTTGAAGGTGTTTTGGTATAGAGGTTTTTGAAAGTTCAAAGCATTTACTTCCGATGGGGGTCCTCCTAAAATAACATCCTTGATGGATAGAATGGTTGGGAAGTTGTCTATTTTATGGTCATGTTTGTCACAAATTGTGCAAACAAGGTCAACAGTTTGGATTTCATGGACTTTCCTAAGGTCTATCTCTTCAACCTTCCTAGAGAGTGCTGCAAGTTTAGACCTAAGGATTTCCTCTTCTCTAAGTGTATGAATTCCAGTAGTTATTTTTGGATTTTCAGAATAAGTTGAAGTTCCCCATGTTTGGTTTTGTTCAGAAAGGCTTTCTAGATACTCGTAAGCATCATTTGGGGCTTTTTTTTAAAGGTTCCATTACACATCATGTCAATGAATTGTTTGTTCCCCGGACCCAACCCTTCATAGAAAATTCTCACTTGTTCAGGTATAGAAAAAACATGGTGTGGAACCATGTATAGAGTGTCTTTGAACCTCTCTCATGTTTCATAGAATGACTCTCCCTCTTTTTTAAAAAAGTTTTGTATACTCTTTTTAAGTGAAATTGTTTTGTGGTGGGGAAAGAATTTTTTATAGAATTCTCTTTGTAGTTGGTACCAAGAGTTTATGGATGATGGTATCAAATTGTTTAGATAATTTTTAACTCAATCCTTTAATGAAAAAGGAAATATCCTCATCTTAGCTGATTCTAGTTGATGTGGGGGACACATGGTTTCTACAATGTCATTGAATTCCTTAATGTGAAGGTAGGGCATCTCAGACTCCATTCCATGGAATGTGGGAAGGTGGTTTAGGATATGGGGTTTAAATATGTAGTTTGAATATCCTAGGGAATTGTGTCTAATGCATGAGGGGGCACTGTTCCAAGAAGGTGTGAGGTAGTCATTCATGGTTTGATCAATTGCATTCCCCAAGTTTGGGGTTGCCTCATTTGGGTTTCCATTTTGGTTCCCACTCGGGTTTATGATTTGGTTTCTTTGAAGACCTTCCATTGAAATAGGCTCAATTTTTGACTCTGGAGTATTAGAAATATTGGGATCTAATGTAAAAAGTTCCCTTGGTGTACTTAACTCCCCAACCCTAGGACTATCCACCCTAACTAGACGGTTTGATTGATCGTGGGTATAGGCGGACATGCGCCAAAAGAAAAAAAACGAGAAAGGGACAAGATAAGAGAATTTGGATGAGAAAAGAAGAAATGGGGGAGAATAGAATGGGTGTTTAGATGAATTACTTGGGTCCCTAGAAACGGCTCCAAAGTTTGATTCACACTCAAATTTACCCAACATATGAAGGTAGAACGGTCCTTGTAGTCTAGATTGGGTTTTTGAATCCACTGAGACCTAAGAAGATACCTAAGACACATAACCTATGAGGTGGATTTTTTTGGTTATGAAGTGGCCAACTTGGTTCTAATTTTAGATGGTTTTAAATAACACTAATAAAAATAAGTGAATTCAATTAAATGAAAATGGGTTGATATTAAGATTATGCAAGGGGTGGATTGAATGAATTTTACTTCTTTAGACAATTTTGGTTTAATTAATTCTTGATGAATCCATTCTTCAAAATAACACTACCTTCATCATTTTCTGGTTTGATGTAACTAAAATAAATTACTAATCCCCTAAACACTTAGAGAACCAAATTCATGATGTCTTCAAGGTATATGGTCATTTTAGTAATTGTATTTAGCTTCCTCAAACACAGTGAAGATGAAGAGTGGAAATAACTGAAGAATGGAAGTCTTAAATTAGTTAACCAATTAACAACAATCCGTTCATAAAATAAAATTCAATCCAGCCTTTGCGTCTTCCTAAGATCAACCCATTAAATGGTTAGCCCTCCATTGATGGTATACTCTCAATGGTGGGTGGAATATGGCTTACAAGAATTAGATTGAAGAAATTAAAACCGCGGAAATAACGAGCACTCCTCCGTGTGTGTGAATGAAATTCACACCTATGTGTGAACTAATTCAGCACAACAAAGAGATATCACTATTATTTGTGATTATAAAGTTTTAATGAAATATATGGGAAGAATATGAGAGAAATATGTTGATTAAGAACAAAGAAGTTCAAAAAGGAAACTTACATGGAAATTGAAATGTGATTACAAACACAAAGTGGCAGCATAACATTACAATTAAACCAAACACCCAATATTCTTAAATCTTCCAACAAAAAAGCCTTAAATAGGAATTTTTGAGCCCTTGGTTCGATCCTCCAACAGTACAAGTCTCCTCAATTAATTGTGGTAGGCCATAGGTGGGTGGAAAGTAAGGGAGAGTTGATTTTTCCACCCTTGACCTGAGGTGGCAGTCAGTTTTCCTTCACCGAACATACATGCTTGTAAGGCCTTCTATATGGCAGAATAAGAGTGGTACATATAAAAAGAAAATGGATACCCGGATGTCTTCTAACCTTCTGTAAAATTTGGGCCCATTTGGAGTTGTGGATTCCGAGATATGATCGTATTAGTTGGATGTTTTTATGGGCCATAGAATCTGGCCCAAACTTTTATCTCTAACTTGGGATGCTTAAATAGCCATAATGGAGAAAGAATTAGCACTTTATCCTAAAGAATGATTTGTTACTATATATTTCTTCTAGAATCATACGAAATTGGGGATTCATTGGGCCTGTATTGTGGTCCCCACATTCTCATCAGTAGGATGGTGTCCAATCTGCCTTCTCCAGAATTGTTTCTTTTCATCGCCAAATATCTCCTTCATCCTTTATGAATAATCCATTGATATCTGAATGAAAAATGTTTAAATTTAAGTGAAGATACATTTCACAAAATATCAAATTAAAATATGGATAATTACATTCCTTATAATTAGATAACTCATTGGGCCTAAATTTGTGTACATTGGGCATGAAGTGCACAAATGATGAGAATGGATGTTCAAAATAAAAATCCACTAACTCAAGCCCATAAGATCAAAAATGAACATTTAATACCATTAAAATGTAATTAACATATATGTTTTTATTTTCTAATCACTTTTTATCTAAATATAAAGATGAAGAAGATAGCGAAGATGAATCCGAGAAATTATTTTCTGAAAAAACTAGAGATAATACCTTTATTACTGCAGTGAATAATCAAGAGTACGAGAGCAACAGTTCAGAAGAAGAAGAAACTCAACTTGAATATCATCTGAAATAAGAGTTGAAATAATTCTTGAGGAAGATCAGAAGGCTTGAGAAGGAAAAAAACAAGCTGATAAATGAAAATTCCACATTAAACAATCAAGAAGGTTTTACTGATGAGAAAATCAAGATGGAAAAGGAGATTGATGATCTAAAAAATTCAATTGAGAATATAAAGAATCGTAATGATCATCTTGAATTAAATCTGAAGGCAAAATAAGAAGAGTTGGAACTTGTCCAATAGAAACTATATAAATCTAAATAAATGAATATCAGTTTCAAAAATTCTATCTCAGAAGTTGGTGAATGTTCCAGTAAGAATGAACCAAACAAGGATCCACAAAAGTTACATTCAAAGGTCGAAATAAAAGATAGAAATGGTTCTGATAAGAACAAGGCTGGAAAGACCATGTATGTGGTCAAAGTCATCAATGATGAAAAATCAGAAGTGCATAAAAATCACGAGTCAAGAAAGACTTATAATACTCTTGGTGTTGTTAAATCTGAACTGAGAAAGGGAGTTACAAATTAAAACATGAAGGTTGATGGTCAGCATATCTCTATTAAGAAGGTTGTTGAGAAGCGTGTTTACAAATCTGGTCAATATAGAAGTTTTAGTGTCAAATATTCTTTCTATGGTTACTAATGGTATTGTGGTGGATTAGGACACATGGAAAATATGTGTTGGTTCAACCAACAACATTACAACTATTCCAAAAGTTTTGAAAGACAAGGATTGAGGGGGAGTCAATCATTTCAAAATAGATTGTCTCAAAATAAATTTCAGAAGATATCTGATAAGACTAGTGTGAATGTTGAGAATAGGTTCCAACCACTGGAAACTATTTGTGAATGATGTGATCGACCTGGACATCTTGCCAAGGGTTGCCTTAGTGTGTTACTGGAGCAAAAAAAGATTCTTAATAATTCTCAAAAGTCATAGTTTTTAAAAGCTAAAAGGGACAGGTCTGATAAGTCTGGAAAGAAAGAGTGCATTGTTTTCTGGCCAGAACACATTGACTTGGCTAGGAAATTGGAGTAATCACAACAAAAAGTGAAGGAAAAGGAAGAACAAAAAGCTCTTGTTGTCGAAACTTCTTTGAAAGCTACAAAAGGAGAACATCCATGGATTCTTAATACTGGATGTTCCTCTCATATGACAGGAGACTTAAAGCTGGTAAAGAATGTGAAAGACTTAAAATAATTAATAGTGACATTTGGAAATGATGAATCTCCAAGGATCAAAGGTGTTGGATCGGCCATCATTGGAAAAGAAAAGATGAAATTCAAGAAAGAACTATATGTTGATGGGATAAAACATAACCTACTTAGTGTGTCACAACTCTGTGATGAGGGCAAAAAATTTATCTTTAGAAAATATGTATTTGTTGTGAAAAGTGAAAATGATAGAAATATAGTTACAAGGGGCCAACGTACAAGAGGAAATTTGTTCCAAGTTGGTGAAGTGCAGAACTCTTGCTACATGGGTGTAGTGGATGAAAATTAGTTATGGCATAAAAGGTTGGGAAATATGTGTCAGAGAAATATGTGAAAGTTATCAACGTGAGATAGTGTCCGAGATATGCCTTATTTATCAAGAATAAGAGATTGGTGCTACACTATCTGTGAAAAAGGGAAGATTACAAACTCTTTTCATAAGAGAGTTGAAATTCGTTCAAAACAGCCCTTGGAAGTTATACATTCTGATATATGTGGACTAATGATCAAGCAATCAACAAATGGAGATAAGTACTTCATTACTTTAATTGATGACTTTACTCGCATTACTTATTTTATGTACATGAGACATAAGTCAGATGCTCTGAAAATGTTTAAGAGTTTCAGGAGGAAAGGTTATAAGGAATGTGAGTATTCAGTGAATAAGTTGAGAACTGATAATGGTGGAAAGTTTAAGAATGAAGAGTTTTCAAGTTACCTCGAGAAAAATGGAATTAGGTATGAGTTTAGTTCACCATACACACCTCAACAAAATGGGGTTGCTGAAAGAAAGAATCGAAGTCTGGTGGAAATAGGGAGAACTATGTTACTTGAACATAGTCTTTCTCATTATTATTGGAGGCAATCCATGAGCATTGTTGTGTATATTCAGAACCGATGTTTCTATAGTCCAAACTTAGTTATTACTCCATATGAAATGTTCTATGAAAAAACTCTAAGTCTGAAACACTTGAGAGTCTTTGGGAGTCCATGTATTACAAAGAAGAAAGGTGGAAACCTGGGAAAGTTTGAGAAAAGAGGAGATGATGGAATTTTTCTTGGCTATGCTCCAGAAGAAAGAGGATATATATGCCTCAATAAAGAAATAGGAAGAATTATTGATTGTTCATATGTAAAAGTTGTTGAAAATGTTGAGAAATAAAAGCATTCATATGATGATGTCGAAGTCGAGTAGGAGAGAGAAGATTTTGTTAACAATTCTGGTAATGTTGCAGACTGTGTTAATCCTACTCAAGAAGAGGAATCCAACTCAAAGATCTCGAGTGATGAGTATGGAGTTCAAACAACTCATCCTAGGTTGAGGAAGCAAGTGGAGGCTCAAAACATTATTGGAGATAAAAATCAGAGGGTCCAAATAAGAAGAACAACAAATGATATATCACATACTTCTCTTTATTTGAAAGTTGAACCAAATGATGTAAATGAAGCATTTGAGAATAAAGAATGGGTTCATGCTATGAATTAAGAGCTTGATTAGATAGAGAATAATGATACTTGGGAACTTGTACCCAAGCCGGACAACAATATCATTATTGGTACAAAATGGGTTTTCTAGAACAAGATGAATGAAGAAGGTAATGTGATAAGAAACAAAGAAATATTTGTTTGCAAAGGGTATTCATAAATTGAAGGAATTTATTTTGATGAAACCTTTTCTCCAGTGGCAAGATTAGAAACAATCAGAATCATTCTTGCTATTGCTGCACAACGAGGTTACAAAATCTTTCAAATGGATGTAAAATCTGCATTCCTAAATGGTGACCTTGACGAGGAAGTTTATATTGATCAACCTTGTGGATTTGTTATTGTAAAGAATTAAAGTTATGTGTTCAGGTTGAATAAGGATTTGTATGAGCTAAAACAGGATCTGAGGGAATGGTATTCTAAAATAGATACTTGATTGAAGAAGATGAATTTTAAGAAAGGTAGAGTTGATAGCAATCTTTACATCAAGGAGTGTCAATAGTTTTCACCGGTTGTTATTGTTTATGTGGATGACATTATCTTTGTTGGGAATGATGGAAGGTCATGTGAAAGATTTTCTGAGGAGATGAAGAATTTATTTGAGATGTCTATGCTGGGTGAAATGAAATATTTTCTTGGGCTACAAATCTCACAAAAAAGGAATCATGTATTTCTATCTCAAGAAAAGTATGCTAAGGAACTTCTGAAAAATTTTGGCATGGAAAATTAGAAACCAGTGTCCACACCTATCTCAGTGGGAACCAAGTTGTCTAAAGATGGAGAAGGCAAGGAAGTTGATCAGAAAGAGTTTTGAAAGCTGATTGGAAGTCTATTGTATCTGACTGCCTCAAGACCCAACATCGTCTATGTTGTCACTTTATGTGCAAGATTTCAAAGTGCTCCTAAAGAATCACATCTGATTTCTAGAAAAATAATTCTCAGATATATCAAAGTCACAACAAATTTTGGAATAAGGTATGATGGCTCAGAAAATATTGATCTATTCGGGTATTCTGATGCTGATTGGGAAGGAAATGTGGATGATCGGAGATCCACATCTGGTAGAGATTTCTTTCTAGGGAAAAGTTGTGTTAGTTGGCATACCAAGAAATAGAATTCAGTAACTCTTAGCACAGTTGAAGCATAGTATGTTGCTGCTATTCAAGCTGTAACTCAACTAATGTGGATGAAGACCCAATTAGAAGATCTACTTATTGAAGTAAGGCTACCATTAATCTTGGGTTGTGACAATCAGAGTGCAATCAATATTACAAGAAATATAGTAAAACATTATCATTCAAAACACGTTGATATAAATTACCACTTCATCAAAGATCAAGTGGAAAAGAATTAATTAAGGCTATAGTATGTTCCTACATCTGAACAAGTGGCTGATATATTCACAAAACCTTTACCAAAGGAACCATTTGCAAAATTAAGGTTGAACATGGGTGTCCAACCTTATTCTCATCATGGTTAAGGTATGTGTTTCTTTCCCCACTCTCATCTTGCCTTTAGATAGTGTTTTCAAGGGGGATAATTGTTTCACAAATCTATCCTTATAGATGCATGCATAAAGGGGGAGTTGTGGGTAAGCTGTGAATCCATCATGTATGTGTGTGAACTATTCTAACTGTTTGTTGGAGTGGTTGTAGGAAACAATGTTGGTTTCTAGGAAAGTTGAAAAAGTGAAGAATGTTGAAGTAGAATATTGAAAGATGTTCTAAAGAAGTCTAAGGAGATACACTCATGAGATTTCATAGTCACTATTTTTGGACAACATGGTTTTGGCTGTCAATAATTCTTGTTTCCTACAATGATTTAGCTCACGTAGGCTTAGAATTTTTGATAAGTAATCCATTGATTAAGGTTACAAAGTTTAGTGATTTATGAATCATGGTTGACAACAAAATCCAAAGGGGGAGATTTCTGGGACCAAGTTGGATGGATAAGGAAGTAAGAAAAGTTTTCTGTTAAAGAGTGTTGTCTTTTGTTGTCAAAGAAGCTAAATCAATTCACTTTGTAAAGGACTCAAAAACTATGATGATTCTTTTCTGATTTGTATTTCATAAATATCATAAGTTTGGAAAAAAATTTGATGCAATCCTTATGAAGAGTAGAGAGAGTAAATCAGTAATTTTGGAAAAGGAAAGAATGTGGCGTGCAAGTCAAGAGTGGCGCGCAAGTATTGGCGTGCAATTCATATTTAAAGATCATGACATTAAAATTTGACAAAGGAAATAAAATGGTGTGCAAGTTAAACATTGTCATGCAAGTCAAAAGTGGCACGCAAGTATAAGTGGCACGCAAGTGTGGCACGCATGTATAAGTGGTGCGCAAGTGTGACGCGAAAGTATAAGTGGCGCGCAAGTGTATGTTGCATGCAAGTAATATTCCAACATCATCATATCAAAATATGACAAATGAAAGAAAGTGTCACGCTAGTGATGGAAGGGTGCGCAAGTGATAGAGTGGCACGCAAGTGATGAAGTGGAGCGCAAGTGATGAAGCGGAATGCAAGTAGGAATGGCGCGCAAGTGCATATTCCGCACAAGTCACCAAAATTCCTATAAATAGATGACTAGCCTCTTCATTTTTCTATTCTCAACACTTAAGAGAAAATTAGAGATCTGGTCGCACAAGTAGTATAAGGTGCTCTGATCGTGCAAGCAGCAAAGGATGGCACGCAAGATGAAGTGGCGCACAAGTTGAGGTTTATTTATAAGGCGCACAAGTTTTGTCGCGCAAGTTTTGCCACGCAAGTTTTTCCGCGCAAGTTGATAGAGGCGCGCAAGCAGGGAGGTTCTTTCAAGAAGTGGGATGTGTATAAGCCAAAGGTGATGTGCAAGTTGTGATCTGGTCTCAATGGTGGTGTGCAAGTAGTGAGTAGGCGTGCAAGCAGTGAGGTACGCAAGTAGGGAGTGGCGCGCAAGCTGTCTGCACCAGGAGGTTCTTACCAGCTTCTGGGTAGGAAAGTGAAGAATTGTTTTGAAAGATTTGATTTGTGAAAGTTCATTAAGAAGCACAGAATCATTACATTACCCTATTTGTGCTAAGAGGGAGCACACGCACTATTGGATTGTTTTCAAAGTGCTACACGAGTGTAAGGGTATATCCTACTCGTTGTATTCCACATCAAAGTATTGTTTTCTAGTGGATTGTGTGGTACTGGATTGTTTCTGTACCATACCAAGGACGTAGCTACTCTTGTTGAGTAGTGAACCCTGTAAATCTTTTGTTCTTGTGGTTGTGTGTATTCAGTAGGGAAGAAACTCTTTAATAGGAGGCGAAGGTTGTTTCAAAAAGAAGGAAACTTAAAAAGAAAAAGATATCACTGATTCACCCCCTCCCCCTCTCAGTGATACTTGGATCCTGACTGGGAACATCACTAATGTGACCTAATCCACCAATACCCCTCCATGGAAATATAAATATAAGTATTACACCTTATTCCCACCTCTAATAGGCTAAGTGGTGGTGAGAAGAACGAGGTAGGCAAATCACAGATTGTAGGAGGCCTTAACCTAATGCACATGTACACAACATGCATCTCGGCAAAGAACATAATAGTGTGGCATTGATAAATAAATCTAAATTCCATATATATAGAGAATTAAAAAAATTTAACATCCATGAGATATAATCAGTATGTAAACTATAATAAAAAGGGGAAAGATTCATACCCAACAACCCAAAGTAAAAAACCTAACCTGAATAGTGGAGGTGAAAAGATCTTCATAATGAACAATCTTTAAACATGAATGTTTTCCACTACTATCACCTATGAGTATAACTAGGAACAAAAAATACCATGTACACTAAAGTCATTGGTGAATTATTTTTAATCTTCATGAGACATGACACATGTGTATGAAGGCACCCATGCAAGGGTGAGTATAAACATACCCAGTATGATACCCCAAAAATTACAAAGGAAATATAAGAGAAACCTATCATCTCAAAACCACGTGACTAGAAGGAAATAATATCTAACCAAAAAAACCCACATATTATTTAATGAAGAGAACCCATAAAATAGGATAAAGTCTTTCTTCACAGCATACCAACTACTAGAGAACCCTCAAGAAGCCCGAAAAATATGATCTACCCAAATCTAGAAACCTACATAACCTCTCTAGAGCTATAGTGGGGGATCCATGCCTCACCAAAGGATAAGTATTGGTTTAGGAGGTAGCTAACTACAATGGGGGACTTGTAGTCTATTGGATCTCTTAAAGGATAGTTACCAACTCAATTGATATAGAACTCATTTCTTGATTATGTGAGGAAGTTCCAAACTCTATCTATGATACAAGAGACCTGATCCCTGACATAAACTCACCTATATGGGATACCAACCCTGAGAACATTCTGATCACCAGATCTGATTACCTTTTTCATCCCTACAGAGGTAAGAATGCTAAATTTCATATATCACTTCACATCTCACCTCTAATTTTGAAAATAATTATACCATCACATTACACATAGAAAGAAGATGTCTTCATATCAACTCACTGGAAAGGCATTGTTGTTGTTTGAATGTGTTTATCATGTCATGGTGGCCTAGATTGAAGGGGGTATCACAGCGTGATCCCTCCTTCTATCGCCAGTAAGCCTCCCTACCTCTAATTCATCATGTTAAAGTACTCTTAACCATTTTTTGGTCTCTTTTAATTCATTAAACCCTCGCTTTGTGTCACCCTTCAACACACCATGCCCATGCATAAGATAAATTCTTGCACAAGATGACTCTTATGTATGATATTAGACTTAGCAATTTTTTCCCTTGAGATGGTTACACCATGGAACCCCTCCACCATACCATCACCTATAGTCCTCATCCAACCTTCAGGTTATATTTTCATCAACCATGTTGTAACCTTATATTCTCCCTGATACAATGTAGAACCTATCTCCCACAATCCATGCCCCATGCCATGACAAGGAGTTCACACCGTGAAAAACCTTTCATGGTGTAACCCTTCCATGACCATAGAGTCTCAACATGAAAAATCCTCCATATCTTGATCACATATTTGAGATAAGACTCTACAAAATTATCAAAACCTCACCATCATCACCAATATCACCCTTTTTTAAGCTTGAATATTTTTTGAATGCCCCATCAATGGATGTCGTGCTTCCAAGGATTGATTTTTGGCCATTATCAACTAAAAAAATGGTTCACAACCATCTCACATGCATCTTTAATGCCCTTATTGTTGGTGTCCTTTATAAAACCACATTAGCTCACCTTTAGTGATCCACAATCTCCCAACCTATATTTTTCATGCCCTAAACCTTGGTATTATGCTCAAGTATGATAATCACAAGCTTGTATTCCACTCCTTCATTAATTTAGGTCATCTTCTATTGAATCGCCAAATATGGAGACAATTGGAGATAAAATCAAAAATAATAAATAAATAAAACATAGGGTGGATCATTGATACCTATCATAGTTGTCTAATCATTATATGTTGAATGAAAGATGCCAATGGAAAAAAGTAGAAGAGAAGAAACATAGAATCAAAAATCTCAGGACAAAAACCCTAGAATATAAATCACACAATCATGATTTGGGGTAAAAATTTAAGAAAAAATTTACAAGGTCAACATCATGAAGAATGAAACAATATATAAATAATAAATACCTACCTCATATTTTGATCATTCATTGGTGAAGATCGCATCCACGTCAAGTGTCGTTGGTGATTCCTCCACATTTCTCATGCTCAGTGGCTCCCAGATCTTTGAAATATTCTCTCAATATACCTCTATAATTTTATGGATTATTGAGGATAAACCTATAATTAGAGAAAAATAGGTTTAAATTGGATAAATCCTAGGTTTTTTGCAATTTAATTAAAATACCATACACCGGAATTGGTCCAAGGAACTGTTGCTGAGAACTCAAATAATAGTGACACTATAGAAAAACCCTCATTTAGAACATAACCACGGTATCAAATTCTTCATTAGAGAGTTTAATTTGAAGTAAAATCATTATTAACATGAATTCTCACATATATACTAAAAATAATATATTATTTTTTTAATATTTTATTTTTAAATCCTCACAATGTCAAAATTGAAGAACCAGCTTAGTAACCTTCTTTAAAAATATTATCTAAAATAATCTTGAGGATCAAATACCAAAAACCACAGGTCGCTATATTTAGGGATCCAAATCTTAAGAATGAGCTAAGTTATGATCGAGGAAAACCGCATGTCCCTACAAAAGTATACATATAAGGTATAAAATATGCATATATAAAGAATATAAACTTTATATATAAAATATTACATATAAATTATGATCTATACATATATAAAGTATATAAAGTATTATATAAAGTATATTTTATACACATATAAAGTATATAAAGTATCATATAATGTACAAACATATTTAAACATAATATAAACTATAAAAATTAAGTATACTTTATACAGTATATAGTGTATGCACATAAATTATGAACATAATATATCTAATATATATATATATAGTAGACACAAAAACACATGTATATTCTTTGTGTGTGTGTGTGTGAATATGTGTATGTTTGAAAGTATTATATATATTTCATGTGTGTGTCTTACATATTACACACACACACACACACACATATATATATATATATATTATTTGTGTGTGTGTGTGTTTGAATATGTGTATGTATGTATATATTATATATTTAATGTGTGTTTTACGTATTATACATGTACACATACACACACATATATATATACATATACAAACACTATAGGAAAGAAGTGTTTTTTCTATGTGCTATTTGTGATGGATTTTCATTGCAAATAGACTATTCTAAAAAAGAAAATCACTAATACTATTATTTAATACAGAACATCACATTTATCACTATGGAAATATTATTTGTGATAAAATATTTTCTCAGTCACAAAAAAAATATATTTCATACTATTTTTCAATGGAATCGTGATTTTTTTGCAATTATTAATTTATGATGAAATGGTGATTCAATTGGAAAAAAAATATCTATAATTATTTATATTTAAGTAACAATTCTATCACAAATAATTTATAAATAAAAAATAAAAAAAAATAAAAAAAAACAGAAAACATTCATTATAAAATTACAGGTAATATATTTCATAAAAAGTTTCATAGAAGTAAATACAAAAATAATTTCACTAGGGGAGTGTGGTATTAGGTCTAGCTGGGCGGAGGAAACTACAACCCTAAACCAAGTGAAAGTAAACGTGTATATGTCATCATCTCATCATTTTTTTTGTTCCATATATCATCGATGATCTTTTTATTATTTTGACTACTCTTCTTATTCTTTTGTTAATCTATATATAACCTCATCATGAGCTTGCATCCTCACCTTATACTCTGAGTAGAAAATGATGATGTTGACGATGATGATCTTATTGAGCTATATTATGTAATCAATTCAATGCCATGGTAACTAGTCAAGGTCAATCATGAACCTATACCGATCACCTAACCTTTATAAAGGCCACTCATCGTCACCCACATCCAAACCACCTCATCAAAACGTGACTCTCACAAGAACTCATGTGAGTGTAGGAGGTTAACATCACACATGAAAGGGTGCATACGCACAATGTTGATGTAACATGTGAAGGCGGCACATAAGTGTGCTTGTTTAATAATAATTTATAATAATTTATACTAAATTATACCAATTTATACTAAATTACACAAATTTTTATTAATTTATACTAATTTATAGTAATGTATAATAATTTTTATTAATTTCTAATGATTTATATTAAATTATACTAATTTATAATAAATTATATCAATTTATACTACATAATATCAATTTTTAGTAATTTATGTTAATATATACCAATTTTTGATGAATTTATGAAAATATATTGTTATTCATATTAATTTTACTAAAACATATCAATTAATAGTAAATTATATCAATTTATAGAAAATTGTATCAATTTACAGTAAATTGTATCAATTTATACTATTTTATACTAATATATAATAATTATTATTAATTTATATTAATGTGTAACAATTTTTATTAATTTATACACAATTATACTAATATATAATATTTTTATTAATTTATACTAATTTATATGGATTTATACAATTTTTGAAGTAATTTTTAATAATTTATATTAAATTATATTAAATTATATCAATTTATAGTAATCTATATTAATTTATACTAATTTGTAATAAATTTATAGTAATTTATATGAATTTATATTAATTTAAATAATTATAACAATTTAAAGTAAATTATATCAGTCAATTTTTATTATTTTTTATTATTTTTTAAAAAATTATACTAATTTATAACAATTTTTATAAATTTATACAAAATTATAATATTTTATGTTAATTTATAATAATTTTAAAAAAACTATAGCAATATATAGCATTTTTTATTAATTTTTACTAAATTATACTAATTTAGACTAATTAATATTAATTTAGCCAACGAGCCTGTACCCAAGTGGTACAGGATCCTGTTTGGCATCCAAAAGACCTAGGATCAAATCCGGGTAGGGACAAAATTCTAGTACTATAGCTGTATTGTAGTAGGGTATTATAGCGGTATTGTAGCAGCGGCGACTGTAGCAGTGGCGGCACTGTAGCGGAGGAGGCACTGTAGCAGGTACTGTAACGGCGGCGGTACTGTAACAGGGTCTGTAGCAGTGTGGGTACTGTAGTAGTACTGTTCACCGAGGGGTCCTTTGGGCCAAAAATGGGCTTTCAAGCCTTCTATTTAGGCCACTTGGCATTGGGCCTTCGGGCTATGTAATGGGTCTCCTTCTACCCACACTAAAGAGGTCTTTGCTTTAAATAATAAATTGAGGCTTCAACCCCAACCTTTTAAATATATATATATATATTAATTTATACTGATTTTTTAAAATTTATACTAATTTAGAGTAATTTATATTAAATTATATCAATTTATAGTGATTTATATTAATTTATACTAATTTGTAATGAATTTATACTAATTTATAGTAATTTATATTAATTTATACTAAATTATACAAATTTATAGTAAATTATATTAATTTATATTAATTTATACTATTTTTATTAATTTATACGAATTTATAATAATGTTTAATAACTTTTATTAATTTATAATCATTGATACTAATGTATAATGACCTTACCTGAAAATTACTTTTTATTTTTCAATCAATTTTAAGGGAAATTGAGAACCCAAACACTATAGTAATCAAACATCAAGTACTATAGGAGATGGATGAACCATTAAATTCTAACTTCAGCCTATTCAAAACATTTTCCTTAAATAATTTCCAATGTAGACAACTTACCTCAGTGGTTGGATCATCCTTGAAGATCTTCCAATAAATAATTCATCTTGTCCCACATTTGGATATACTCATACATATTCATTTTCCCGACATTAAAAACTCTTACCAAAATTAGGTCTTGCTTGTTAATTCACTATGCCTGCTATTTATTGGTATCCACTAGGAGAAGTCTCTCAGTCATCCTATCGGAGCCTTATAGAGAGGCTTTAATCAGAAGTGAATATTCTAACATAACCTTCTTTGAGTGCACAATAAGGTCCTAGGAGTGTCTATTAGGTGGGATCTCTTTTGATTCCACCTTCTCAACTCGATCATTGACATGAGCGTCAACCGCTTCTGAAGCCTCTTGAGACCTAATTGTTTCTCCCATCACACCATCTATCTTATTTACATTGATTTCCAAATTTCTTTCATAATGGACCACCTCCTTCTCCTACTCGCTATTGGGTATGTTTTTTCCTTGGGCCTCTTTTTCTTATTAGATCTAGCTTCCATTGGTTTCAGTAGAAAATAATATTCCTTTTCAGCCTTTGGATTTGGGTTTTCCCATAAGAATGTAGCTGCCAGAATCTTTATTGCCTTTATTCCCTTTCTTCCTCCTTGGTTCATGAGGCCCACTGCCATAACTACCCTCCGCACAATCATCTGAACATGGGAATGAGGTCTCATCTCTTTCCTCTTGTAAAACCCCAAGATTTTATGAGAAGTATTCTTTTTAATTTATTTCATGTCTTGTGTTTTATGCTACACTAATATTATCTTGCACTATACGCAACACCGTATTAGCTTGCAGTATACGCAACATTATTCTTGGATCGTTTTACACAAAATTTCAAGTTCATTTGATAGAAGTTATTCTACGAAACATTGAGTGTATATATATATATATATTCAATTTATAAATGAAATATGGTTGAATTCTATTATACACAAAAATAAAGGAATATTGCACTACACGCAACCCTGACTTGGCTTGCTTTACACGCAATCGCGACCTTCCAAGATAGCATGTTTTGTACCCTAACACATGTCCTAATTCTATTGGATAAGTGTAATTCGACCAAAAAACATTAGGAATAAAATATTACCCTTTAGGTCCACTTCGATAAGATTAGCACACTTATTATTATTTTATTTAAAGGAGAGTTAAAAGAGTTAAAATCAAAGTTTAATAACTAAAACATTTTTAATATAGAGTTATACATAAGACAAATTCAAATATAAATATTCATTAGAAATATAAAAATATTTCCTACATAATGGTATTTTATTTATAATTTTTAGACATTATATAATTTAATTTATTTATGACACAATGATGATGTAGTAATTACCTTATTAATGAAATATTAACATAATTGATGTTATAAATACCCAAATAAATGTAATTTGAGACTTTTTATGAATTAAACTAATTTCATAGGTTAATATGACATGTTAGTATTGATTTAATTAATTTTTTTCTAACTAATCATGCTGCTATGATTTTCAAAAAAATAAATTACCAAATAGTGTCAAAATTGACATAAAATAATTTTTAAAAAAAATATTATATTATTAATTGTTATTTTATTCCTAAAAATATATGGTTCAGCCAAATGACATATATAAGGTTATATATATTAATAATTAACCACTTGTGGTTCTTTTTTCTTGTTACAGTAATTTTATTAACCATATAGTGTAAGAAAACAAGAAGACATGGTAAAAGTTAAATTATTTAACTTAGAGTTAAATCTAAATTATAAGGTTAAAATAGTATCCTAAACTTGTAAAAAACCTATTTTTTGAGAGTATTTCGACCCATCCCCACTTTATCTTCGAAATAAATCAATTTGGGGATATTATAAACTGAATATGACTTTATTATAAAATAATATTTTAAGTTTTTCCTAAGGTTCCCCTCTCCTCCCTTATAAAAGGAAACCTCCTCCCTCTTCTCTTCACACAATTTTGAGCCTTAAATCTAGGTCAAACCCTGCTCATTTCCCTTATAAAATTCCCTATAAACATTATAGAGGTTATGGTCTCCTAAAAAGACCAACTCTAGTGCCTTAAGAGGATGCTTAAAAGAGGTGCATCGAAGAAGAGGTAATCTCTTCTACCGATTCTTTCAAGTATTCTTTCTTCTTCAACTTCTTATTATTTAGTTGTTTCATTATAAAGTAATAACATCATTATCACTAATATACTTATATGTTATTATAAATATGAAACAACCCCATTTCACCTTCTATCCATCCTACGGAAAACGAAATCATCGCGTGTGCGTACGTATGGAATACCGTCTCCATGCTGTGGCGTAATATATTTTTCCACCACCACCTTACTTGGATGGGTATAATGGTGTAAAGAATAAATATATATAGTTATTATAACATCATAATGATTTTGAGATATTATATCATCCACTCCAATTCAATTCAATAATTATGGGAACGATATCATCGCTCGTGCGTACGTACAGATTACCATCTCCACGACGCGATGAGATTCATTCTCCATGTTAACCATTCAAGAATGATTATAAAGTATATATAATGAATAATAATTAAATATAATAAATGATAAAGCTACATCATTTATGTATATATATATATATGTCATATACTTCCATTCAAGTCAATAAGGAAAGGAAAACAGCGTTCATGCGTACGTACGGCCTACCGTCTCCATGAATGGTGTGTTTCATTTCATTTATCTATCTATTATATATATATATATATATATACTGAATATATATGATATATAAATCATGATTTACATTCTGGAAGTAAGTAAATCATGATATAAGTAATAATAATATCAAGAACAACAAGTCCAAACACATACGATAAATAAAACGATTTTACCCAAAACGCTGCTTTAACATGGAATTTACAAATTAACAGGTAATATAAAGTCATAAGTGAACCATATATGATATCATAACAATTAATATGATTCTTAAATAAGTCTATGAAATTATTTAAATCATTATACAGGAGGTTCGGATATGTACGAAGCATATCAGACCTAAGGTAAGGGATAACTATTCCAATCTCGATCTTATCTGAGATTGTTTATTCGTAAGTATTTACTGGGGTTATATTTTTCATCTAGGTCCATAAAAAATGTTTTTCATAAAGCGTTTAATAATATTACATGTATTTTTAAAGTCATGTTTACCCCTCTTTGACTCTTACATTGTTTTATGGAAGGAATCTTTCTTTTTTTTACCATACGAGGAACTTTTTGACTCTTTCGACAAAAGTACGAGGAGAATGTTTTTTTAACTTATATGGAATGAACGGATTTTTACGGTTTCATAATGAATCATTTTCATGAATTTTACTCTACAATATTTCATGTTTATTTTCAATAAAATCCTTTTCTTTTAAAATTGTGTAGCATTTTGTGAAAAGAAAATGATTTTTAAGAAGAAAGGATATTTTCCTCAATAATTATTTTCAAGTGTTTTATCAAAACCATTTCCATATAATATGACATTATTTCATATGTGTATGTTTCAAGTATAATATCTCTATTATTTACATGGTTTCACTATTCTTATGATGAAATGATATCCATTTGTTTTATATGAAATATGTTATGATGGGATGATGTTTATGAAACCCATTTTTATTCTTCGGGTTATGATGAATGATTTATGTTTATGTTGTGGCACAAGTAATAATGATTCCATTATGAGATGGTTGGGACCTATATCTCCCTTTAATTAATTGGGTAAATATTTATATCTCATGATATAGACATGGCTATAACGGAAAGTTAATCTGGTTCAGTGATACCGGATTGGAACGAGAGGTAAACTCGATTCATTAAGGGACTTTGTCCACTAAGATGGTCTTGGCAGAAATGCCTTGTATACTATGGAAATAATATCAAGTGATTAATGGTTTTCCACAATTAAATTTTTTATTCCCATGCTATTTTATCATGATTGATGTTCCTTTATGACCTATGCCTTACGTACTTCCAAGATTTATTTCACAACTCAAGATTTTGATGTGTAAACTTTATGTCCATGTTTTGAAGTTCAAATGTATTTGGTTTGTTTTATTTTCTCCATGATTACCCTTACTGTTAATTTGAGATCACCCTTTATATGTTTTCTTTTCCTCAGATATAAAGAAAGATTTTAGGTAAGAAAAAAAAGGGAAGATCTTTATGGGAGATGTTGAAGATCTTTCACCAAGATTAAAATATTATATTCCGAGTTTCCAAAGACACTAAACTATTACGATCCTTTAGTGTCTGTTTTTGTTATGTATTAGGTATTCTGAAAAAGTAATGTAATATCCATGTATGTCAAGATTGGGTCTCTACAGTTGGTATAAGAGGAAAGGTTTAGTCAACCTTTGGAAACTAGGATGTGAGAACTTTAGTGAGATCCCTAGAAATATTTCTAAGGTATGTCTAGGGATGTCACTAAGGTTAAGTATAAGTATAGTTTATAGTCCTAGAATTACGGTAATTACATTATAATTGAACCTAATATGTTAGATATTGAAGGTACTCCCCCTTTATTATTTTTTTCCCAAGAATGATTTTTTCCTCTCACACTATTCTTTTTGGGTTTTAGACGATGGCTAGAACCCGAAGGAACCGTGTTGATCAATGTAATGGACAATGCAATGATTGTCCTCTTGAACAAACCAATGTTATGGGAGATGGATTGAAAAATATTATTGCTATACATACACAAGCTATGAATCATTCTAGACTTCCAAATGAGCAGAGAAGGGAACAATATTCTATTGAGTCCTTCATGAGGCAGCATCCACCTTCTTTTAGTGGGTCTTCTAATCCACTTGTTGTTGAATAATGGATAAGTACCATTGAAAATATATTTTCCACACTTTGTTGTTTGGAACATGAAAAAGTCATTCTGGCTATTTATTGTTTAGAAGGTGAAGCAGACCAATGGTGGACTCTAATTAAGAATACGAGGCCCCGAGATAAAATTGAATCCATGGAATGGGATGAGTTCAAGAACTTATTTTTCAATAAGTACTTCCCTTGTATTATTTTAACAAAGATGTAAAAGGAGTTCCTTGAGATTAAGAAAAATGATGATGAATCTTTTGGTATATACGAAGTGAATTTTACAAGTCTTGCAAGGTATGCATCTGGCTTTATCATCCAACTTGAAAGTAAAGTTGATCGATTCTTTAGTGGCTTAAAACCAAGTCTTCGAAGGGAATTATCTATAAGAGACTTCAGTACCTATGAAGAAATTGTGCATTATGATATCAAGGTAGAACTGGAAGTTGGTGTTATATATCCATCTCATGGTTTTGACAAGAAACGAAAGATGGAGTTCAAGGAAAAATCTCAGAACAATGGTGAAAAGAAGGTGAATGTTTCTTTATGATCAAAGTGTGGAAAGAAGCATGGTGGAGATTGTCTAAAAGTTAATAGAAAATGTTTCAAGTGTAGAAAAGAAGGTCATCGAGCATCTGAGTTCTGAAGTAATGGTAAAAAGGTTTCTAATGACGTGAATAGAGAAAAGACTACAGAGAACGCTCCACCAACAATTCCATGCTTCAAGTGCAACGAAATGGGGCATTATGCTAATCAATTCCCTAATCCAAGGGTTAATGATGATCGACGTGAGAAACCTATTAAGGCAAAGGACAAAGGGAAGTCACATGCGATCACTATTTGTGATGTTGAGTATGACAATGATGTTGTGGAATGAATAAATGTTTATGTAATGGGATTTCAAAATAGTATCATGGAATCTCATTTATAGTATCCTGGAATTTTGGAATATCTATGTATTGGTTTTCAATAATTGTATGGTACCGGTAACCATGAAAAGTGATAGAAATATTTTTGGAAAGCAGATGATATGTGCATAATGAAGGGATAGGGAGAAAATGAAATGTTTGATAATATTAATGAGCTCATGACCAATATAAGGACAAAGTGATATCATGGTTTGAGTATATAGAAATTTTGGGATTTTGGTATGTGGAAAGAGTTAAATTTTGACAGCATTCATGTTTTCACTAAGGTTCTATGGTAATTCATGTTTCAAAAGAATACATGATTAAGGTATTAACATGTTTGGAATGTGACCAACAAGATATATCTTATGATATATGGGGGATAAATGATGGTATTCACGTGCTTTTTATGTGACCTTTCAAGTAATCGTTTTCTTTACACTATGATATTGGACAGATGTGTTTTGAATAAGCCTAAAGATTAGAATGGATTATGTTGGACATCAGATAGTATCATTTAAGGATAGGACTTGTTTTTCGATATTATTTCTGGAATGTTATAATAGTATAGTTTTAGAAAAAGGACAACCCATAGGACGAGCGACAACCCGTCGCATCGGACAAGGCTGTGGGAATCGAGCCCACAACCGAAGTGTGATAGGCCTTTATCGCCTACCACTGGCCTACAGGAAGTCTTTGGTTAGTAGAAATGAGTTTTATTTTATTAAGAGGTATGATGGATGAAGTATAAGTCCATTTTTGTAATAATATACGATTAACCTCACCATAGATGGACTTATGTATATTTGATAACTTTTTCCAACCTTTTGTTTAAGACAGATGGAATAACCCATCATTCTATCACATGATCTGCTAACACTTCAAGAATGACAAATACAACTTCATTTCTTTAAGAGATAAAGTGGAAATTGTTCAAGGCATGAACAACGGTGAGATTGTACCGAAATAAAGTAAGTATATCTTCTAATTCAAAAATTCTTCAACATTTGGGAAATGATCTTGAAAACCAAAAATGTTGTCTTATTGCCCTCATATCTAATGAATCGTATGGTACCTTATATCATAACAAATTTATGGATTTGTGATTGTTGGCTTTTTCATAGTCATGTTCTCTACCACTCTCCATCAGAACATGATGGTTAGATTTCTCTTCCATATACATATTTTCACCTATGTTATCCTATGTGGAAACCCAGTGATTAGTTAATTTGGGTAACCGTTACGTTTCATAATTTAGTTTTCAAAGTTAAGTTTTGGTAGTCCTTTTTACAATGTGGGTTGCTATTAAAGAAACTTTCAATTAGTAAACCATTTGTAACCCCAATTAATTTTGAGGGCAAAATTCATTTTAAGGGGGTTAGAATGTAACACCCTGATATTTTATGAGAAGTATTCTTTTTAATTTATTTGATGTCTTGTGTTGTATACTACACCAAGATTATCTTGCGCTATACGCAACACTGTATTAACTTGCAGTATACGCAACACTATTCTCGGATCATGTTACACAAAATTTCAAGATCGTTTGATAGAAGTTATTCTACGCAACATTGAGTGTATATATATATATATATATATTCAATGTATAAATGAAATATGGTTGAATTATATTATATACAACAACAAAGGAATCTTTCACTATACGCAACCCTGACTTGGCTTGCTTTACATGCAACCGCGACCTTCCACGATAGCGTGTGTTGTACGCAATACTGAGTTTCAATAAAAAACGATATGTTATTAAAATATTATATAAACTAGCTGTTATGAATAGTAATACCCACTTTTTAAAATTTTATAAATTTTGTCTTTCAAAATGGAATTCATTTTTGGATTCAAAATATTGAAATTAGCCTAGGGTGAAATTTTGGTATTTTTCTTAAAACTTTCAATTTTTGATGAACAGTGAAAACACTTAGTTATTGGTTAAAACCGAATTTTTATTTAAATAATAATTTATTTTATTTAAATTTATTTTAGTTTAAAATAGATATATAATACTTATATAAGTTCAATGTAATTCATTGGAGTCATTTTATAATAATTTTAGATATATAAAAATTTTATTGAATTTTTCACCGTCTTTTACCCACCTCCTAGGAGCATTTTCAATTGTACATAAAACTTAATTTTACCACTTATGTGGGTTTAAATTAGAAAATATGAGAGACACAGTTAATATCAAGTAGTAAAATTTGGTTCAATAAGTTAAAAATAATTTTTGGTGAATGGTAACTTTTTACTTTTATTTACCACGGTTAAAAGTAAATAGGGTAATTAAGGGTAAAAATGATATTATTATTAGCCTAACACATGTCCTAATTATATTGGATAAGTGTAATTCGACCAAAAACAACCTTATGAATAAAATATTACCCTTTAGGTCCACTTGGATTAGATTAGGACACTTATTATTATTTTATTGAAAGGAGAGTTAAAAGAGTTAAAATCAAAGTTTAATAAATAAAACATTTTTAATATAAGGTTATACATAATATAAATTCGACTATAAATATTAATTAGAACTATAAAAATATTTCCTACATAATGGTATTTTATTTATAATTTTTAGACATTAAATAATTTAATTTATTTATGACACAATGATGATGCAGTAATTACCTTATTAATGAAATATTAACATAATTGATGTTATAAACACCCAAATAGATGTAATTTGATAATTTTTATGAATTAAACTAATTTTATAGGTTACTATGACATGTTATTATTGATTTAATTAATTTTTTTCGAACTAATAATTCTGTTATGATTTTCACAAAAATAAATTACCAAATAGTTTCAAAATTGACATAAAATAGTTTTTAAAACAAATATTATATTATTAATTTTTATTCTATTCCTAAAAATCTATGGTTCGTCCAAATAACATATATAAGGTTATATATATTAATAATGAATCACTTGGGGTTATTTTGGCTTGTTGTAATAAGTTTATTAACCATATAGTGTAAGAAAACAAGAAGACACGGTAAAAGTTAAATTATTTAACTTAGAGTTAAATCTAAATGATAAGGTTAAAATAGTAACCTAAACTTGTATAAAACCTATTGGTTGAGAGTATTGAGACCCATACCCACTTTATCTTCTAAATAAATCAATTTTTGGATATTATAAACCTAATATGACTTTATTATAAAATAATATTTTAAGTTTTTGCTAAGGTTTCCCTCTCCTCCCTTATAAAAGGGCACCTCCTCCCTCTTCTCTTCACATAATTTTGAGCCTTCAAGATCGGAAAACCCCTGATAATTTCCCTTATCAACTTTCCTATAAACATTATAGATGTTCTGGTATCCTTAAAAGACCAACTCTAGTGCCTTAATAGGAAGCTTAAAAGAGGTTTGTCGAAGAAGAGGTAATCTCTTCTATCGATTCTTTCAAGTATTCTTTCTTCTTCAACTTCTTCTTCTTTATTTTTTTCATTATAAAGTAATAACATCAGTATAAATACTATACTTATATGTTAATATAAATATTAAAAAACCCCATTTCACCTTCTATCCATCCTACGGAAAACAAAATCACCGCACGTGCGTACGTACGGAATACCGTCTCCACGCCGTGGTGTAATCTGTTTTTCCACCACCACCTTACTTGGATGGGTATAATGGTGTAAAGAATAACTATATATAGTTATTATAAAATAATACTGATTCTGAGATATTATATCATCCACTCCAATTCAATTCAATAATTATGGGAACGATGTCATCGCTCGTGCATACGTACGTATTACCATCTCCACGACGCGATGAGATTCATTCTCCATGTTAACCATTCAAGAATGATTATAAAGTATATATAATGAATAACAATGAAATATATCACATTATAAAGCTACATTATTTATGTATGTATATATATATATATATATATATATATATTTCATATACTTACTTCCATTCAAGTCAATAAGGAAAGGAAAACAGCATTCATGTGTACGTACGGCCTATCGTCTCTATGACCGGTGTGTTTCATTTCATTTATCTATATATTATATATATATACTGAATATATATGATATATAAATCATATTTTACATTCTGGAAGTAAGTAAATCATGATATAAGTAATAATAATATCAAGAACAACAAGTCCAAACGCGTACGATAAGTAAAACGATTTTACCCAAAACGCTGCTTTAACATAGAATTTACAAAAGAAAGGGTAATATAAAGTCATAAGTGAACCATATATGATATCATAACATTGAATATGGTTCTGAAATAAGTCAATGATATTATTTAAATCATTATACAGGAGGTCTGTATACGTACAAAGCATATCATACCTAAGGTAATGGATAACTATTCCAATCCCGTTCTTATCCGAGATTGTTTATTCATAAGTATTTACTAGGGTTATATTTTTCATCCATGTCCATAAAAAAGTTTTTTCATAAAGTTTTTAATAATCTTACATTTATTTTTAAAGTAATGTTTACCCCTCTTTGACTTTTACATTGTGTTATGGAAGGAATCTTTCCTTTGTTTACCATATGATGAACTTTTTGATTTTTTCAACAAAAGTACGAGGAGAATGTTTTTTTAACTTGTATGGAATGAATGGATTTTTACGGTTTCATAACGCCTTATTTTCATGAAGTTTACTGTGAAATATTTCATGTTTATTTTCAATAAAATCCTTTTCTTTTAAAATTGCATGGCATTTTGTGAAAAGAAAATGATTTTTAAGAAGAAAGGATATTTTCCTCAAGAATTTTTTTCAAGTGTTTTATCAAAACCATTTCCATCTAAGATGACATTATTTCATATGTGTATGTTTAAATTATAATATCTCTATGATTTACATGGTTTCACTTTTATTATGATGAAATGATATCCATTTTTTATATGGAATATGTTATAATGGGATGATGTTTATAAAACCCATTTTTATTCTTTGGGTTATGATGAATGATTTATGTTTATGTTGTGGCACAAGTAAGAATGATTTCATTATGAGATGGGTGGGACCTATATCTCCCTCCAATGCATTGGGTAAAGATTTATATCTCATGATATATACATGGATGGAATGGAAAGTTAATCTGGTTCAGTGATACATGACTGGAATGAGGAGTGAACTCGATTCAGTGAGGGACTTTGTCCACTAAGATGGTCTTAGAAGCAATGCCTTGGATACTATAGAAATAATATAAAGTGATTAATGGTTTTCCACAATTAAATTTTTTATTCCCATGCTATTTTATCATGATTTATGTTCCTTTATGACCAATGCCTTACGTACTGCCAAGATTTATTTCACAACTCAAGATTTTGATGTGTAAACTTTATGTTCATGTTTTGAAGTTCAAATGTATATGGTTTGTTTTATTTTCTCCATGCTTACCCTTAATGAGAATTTGAGCTCACCCTTTATATGTTTTCTTTTCCCCAGGATATAAATAAAGATTTTAGGTAAGAAAAAAAAAGGGAAGATCTTTATGGGAGATGTTGAAGATCTTTCACCAACATTAGAAGATTATATTCCGAGCTTCTAAAGACACTAAACTATTACGGTACTTTGGTTTCTATTTTTGTTATTTATTAGGTATTCCACAAAATAATGTAATGTCCATGTATGTCAATATTGGGTCTCTACACCTCTACCCTTAAGAAACCTTTCCCTTCATAAGAAACCTCAACTGGAATCAATTCTGATTGACCCTGATCTAAGCCTTCAATTAACAGACCTTAAAAACAATTTCCTAGTTTAATGTTTGGAATTACCTTTTTATGACTAATCCAATTGGTAGTAACCTCAAAACCCCTTTATGGCTATAATTCCATGAGTTGAATCATCCATAGCACCATTTTCAGTATGTAACTCGATATCACCATCTGGGGAAGATCCAAGGTTAGGGAACGCTACCCCTGATTCCTGTAACCCCTCCATAATACTGGTTTCATTTCCAAAATGCACAACCTCTGCATAAGTTGAGGGACATAAATCACCCCCCCCCCCCGACCCAGGATTGGTATTCATAATTGGAGTCTCCAGGTTATGCTTTAGTCAACTAAAAACATCCAAAAATTTGGGATTAACCTTCCTTAATCGAGCTTCTTTCTGAACAGGAGCCATTGTCTCCATGAAGCTCTCAACACCCTTAAAACCAACACCATACACATGATCTCTAACATTGAAGTCAGGACCAGGCCCCCCCCCTCATTCAACTTTTTTAGCTACATAGCATGCCTACAAACTACCTTCAGGTGACCAAGTCGCTTGTAAGAAGAGAAGAAATCAACCCACTTCTCAAAGAGAACAGGTTGTTTGTATTAAAACTCTTCTCCAACTAAAATCCTTATAAAATTGAATGGAATTTGGGAAACATCAACCTCAACACAAATTTTTTGGTAAATAATATGTCATACAACATGAGTATGACTATCTGAGCATAAGTACTGACCCACAATGTTCCCAATCATTCAAATTATGTTGGATTTTGAAATGGAAGGGGAAGATCAAAAAAACTTACCCAAATGGTCATCGTAGGGGAGTCTTGGTTCGTGTGAAAATATAAGGACCACCTGAACAGGAAGAATATGAGGCCATTTTAGATCCATGGCTCATTTCACCAAGCTATGATCAAATCCTCTTCAAAAGAAAATTGAACCATAATATGTTGATTATCCAGAAGACTAACTGTTGCACGATCTTGTAAACCCCATGCATTGAAAATAAAACTATCAAACATATCCACTGATAGATGATGGTGTTTAAATCGAGAGACCAGCGTCAGATTAAGGAGAGTTAAGGAATCCTTGAACTAAAAATTTATACAAATGTGTATAGAAATTATTGATTTATACTCATTTTCATTAATGTATAAAAAATTTTATTAATTTATACTAAATGATACTAATTTATACTAAATGATGCAAATTTATATTAATTTATATTAATTTTTATTAATTTTTATGAATTTATATTAATTTGTGTTTGGATTTAAATGAGACTAATAACGATTATTAGAACATGTGGAAGTGATAAAAATCTCTTACTTGAGGATCTCCATGCAAGAAATGTGAAACCTATGATAAAAATGAAATGAAGAATGTTGTAAATGAGTTTACCATACACCGAAGATACTACTACAAATTCTATGAAAACTCATTTGAAGGAGTTTGATGAATATCACAAAGTGATGAAAAAAAACTTCATACCTCCAGAGGTATCCATGGGTCGAATGAATCACTTATTATTCAAGAGAGATTATTCTTCACCCATAGTGAACTATCAACACATCATGCAAAGGAAGAAAAAGAGGAGTGTCGGGTTTTATAAGGGATTGACCAAGAAAGAACTCACTTACACAGTCATCATATGGATATGTATTTATATAGATTTTGTGGATACTCCTTCGATGTTATCACATTAACTCATGTGTTATATCACACTAGTTAATTGATTTCCATTTCATGCATCACATGCATGGATTCAACACCCTATTAACATTTTAAGGATTCTTAAATGATAGTTTATGCTGGAAAAAAAACTTGGGTAGATACTGCATTAATGAAATCTCATTTCATGCTTTCTAAAAAATGAAAGTTGTAGCATGAAAAAACATATTTTCATGTTTCCCTTTAGATATTCCATAATATATATAGTCTATTGGATCATATGAAATAAGGCTTTATGGAATACCAAATCTTTCAAACTTCCATTTTCACTGATGCCTAAAAGTATTTCTGTCATTTTTCCTTATATTGTATCATATATAATAATTTATGAAATCATATCCAAAACTCTTTTGGATATCTTCCTAACCTCTTTTGGAAATATATCATTAACTTCACTTTTTATCACATCGTATGTGATACCTTATGAATACCCAACCAAAAATCTATTTGGATTAACTTTCAGAAAAATTAGAGTATCTCTTTAAGACAAAATAAATCCTTATTCAGTCAACCAAAAAGTATGACCCCATGGGACTTTATATAATTGAAAACAAATAGGAATATCCAGATTCATATATGTAAGAAAATATCAGCCTCTAGAAAATCATTAATGATTCTCAAGTTATAAATGGATCTGGCATGATCTCCCTGAAACACATGTATCTCTATATCTTTGTCCACCATTTTTTATCATATGAAAGTGTTCATTCTCATGTTTTACATTTTCCAAGACATCAAGTGATCATGGGACATGGAGTATGTTAATTCCATACATCATACTCATCTGGTCTCAATCCTTAGAGTATAGATTGACCTGGTCAATGAAAACATCACATGTCATTTACCCTTATGGGTAAGTACATATAATTCCCCTTATCCAAATAGATAATAACATCATATGTATTATCTAAGGGTGGTCATACACTCAACAGTTTATCTCAATTGAGTGACCATATATCATACTTTTCATATGATTGGACAAATCCTATATCTATTTGAGCACTAACCAATGATATAATCAACAACATACCCAACCACGCTCATATTAGATCAGTCAACATGTAGAATTGCGTAATTAGGGAATCAAACTATGAATATTATCATGTTAGGTATCTTACCAACTTCATGTATTTGGGACTCAAATATGATCCATGCACCCCTTGTATACCAAAAACATCTATATGACACTCCATGTGGAATTCCTACTGGGTCATATAATGGAAAAACCCCATTTTTATGACTCATGAGTATATTTTGTATCTTTATAAAAGAATCCTTCTCATGCTAACCTTAAAATTTCATCATAACCAAAAATAATCAATGGAGAACATCGAGTATGGATAACTCAAAGTTATACTTTAAGAGTTTATTTGTCATTACACTCCATGAAATATATATTTATTATACATTTATGTATCCAATATAAAATAATGATAAAATGGAGAGTGACTCAAATATAATACATTTTAACATTATTAAAAAAAATTAAGAATACTTGACAAACCCAAAATAATCACATTTCTATCATATCATATATAAAAGACTTTAATATCATTATTATGTATTCTACTCTTTCTATGGTTTTGTTAACTCATTAAATTATATATTATTCCTTCCAAATATCTATCTGACTATCTGATAAAGCCCTCCTACTAACCTTTTAGTGAGAAAAATCTATGAAGTAATAAAATTTGAATAATGGTTTGATTTAAGAATCATATTCCAAACTATTCAATAATTTGAACATATTCAAACTTCTTAATTTCATAACATCAAATGTTATGATGTTAAATTTTTTTGTCTACTTATAATTATTTATAATTTCATGATCATCATCCTTGGAACTCTTTCCATAAAAAAATTAATGTAACTTTTATATCAGTACTTTACCAACATATCCTGAACCTTGTAGGATAATGTGACATTTAATTTTTTATGGTAACTAGTGTAACTATTTATATTTTTCTTTAATGTCATACTCTAAAATATTCTAGGATAAATTGAAATGCACTTTATAATTTTTTCTAGCATAAACCTTATAGAAATAGTGATATTCATTTTCTCATGTTAACTAAATGTAATTGTTTACATTTTTTCCTTTACCATCACATATCCTAAACACTTTAGGATGTTAAGTGGAAATAACTTTAACTTTAGATTGATGTAATCCTTTATTTTCTAAATTTTAACTTCTCTAAGTTCAAACATACCCCCACTAACCACTTAGCCACTATATTATTTTTAGAATATCTTTCTATGATACACAAGCTACTTTGAGTTTAGGAAATAACACTTATTTACTCTTAGTTGGAATATTTAACAAATAAACTATTGGTACCATATCATATATAGTATTTTATGTGTTCGAATCATTTTTCATTAAAAGAAGTTACTTATTTAAAATATGACACCGATGGGTGGTGAAATCACATTCATTTATATTTAAAAAAATAGCTGGATAAACATTTTTACCCTTCTCTTATTTTTAAGTGTGTTATGGAATCTAATGAATCTTAAACTATGTGTATACAATCAACCATATCAACAATGTTCAAAATAACTCTTTGTTATTGAACCACTTGGCTTATCATAAAATATAAGTGGGATGAAGATACAAATCCTTCACATAGACTCATGTGAGCTATATAATCTTTGTAGTATCAGCTCTTTTCTTCACAACATGAATGTAAACTACATGGTCAATATTTTTTTATTTTGAACTCCTTTATATCTACAAAACATGTAAAATATACATTCGGTGTCACATACCTTTTACAATGAAAAAAAATTGGTTTCTATAACACCTATACCTAACATGGAAATTCCATGGAGTTTCCAAAACTTATTCATTCCAATCATATTTAATTAATACATTTCCTTATGAATAATCCTAGGTTTTAATGCCTCTGACTGGCTACTTAAAGAAACATTGTTGAGAACTTAAACAATATTTTCTTCTTCCCTTTTGAGATTTTACCTAATAGCACTTGTCTACACAACAAAAGTATCTTTACATCAAATATCTAGTTCATCAGTCCTCAGAATTTGAGAATATCAAGTAAACTTTACTTTAATTCAATCATATTGTCAGATTATTTTCAAAAATGACAAAAGGATGAATTCATTAACTAGGAAAATCCATTTTAAAGTATCCTTTAAAGCAAGTTATATAATTGAACAAATCATAAACTATGTGTATCATATAAACCCATTTTATTTAATTTAAATTACCATTATTTATATTCTCTTCTAAAGAGTAAAATGAGAAAATAAACATCTTATAAAATATTCATCTAAGCCTAAAGCATCCAATACATCAATGAACAAATTATTTTCTCTATTACTTCAAGATCCAATCTTCAATCATTTTCACTTTTTTGACCTCCTAGTATAGATCTTCCACAAGGCTTCTTGAAACCTTTCAGGTTATCCAGATAATTTCATTAGTAATGTATATGTAAAGACCTAGAAATTCTATGTAAATTTTATATATATATATATGGGAATTTTACGAGTCCGTGAAAATTGACGGTGTGTGATCCTGAAGCCCGTAATGCCCGAAATGAATTTCTGAACTCTTATTCGGGTACATTCAGTAAACGTACGAGTGGGTTTTTGTGACTTTTGAACCGGTGCTCGGAATTGAAATCTAAGAGCACCGTTGAACTCGCAGTGCCGGTATTTTCTTAAGGAGACCTTCACCTCAGCCGTATTAGGTTGAGGGTGAAAGTTAGGTTTTGGGTTTTTTGTGGAAGAATAAAATAAAATAATAGATGTTTAACATTTTTATTTTTGTTTAAACCTTCCATGTGAGGTTATGGAGGTGGGGACCACAGAACCCAAAACCTCCCAATTTAAATTTGATTGTGGGGACCACCTGAACCCCATAACTCATTCTTTAATGGGAGAAGCCTCTTAAACTTCCTATTTAATGAGGGAGGTGACCTTTGGTATCCTCCCACTTTAATGGTGAAAACCACATCAATTAATTAATTAATCTAATTTGAATTTATTCCAACAAACTAAATAGATAACATATTCTATTATGTTGGGATTTCATTTTTGGTGTAATTGGGGAAAGGGAGAAGCTTTGGAGAATCATGGAGAAACTCATCCTCCAATAACGAACACCAATGAAGAACTCTTCTCCTTAGAATAATCTTTCTCCAAACTTCGTCGAAGGATCTCTAACGAAGAAAGAACTGATGATCGAGGAAATTTCATCGTCACTGACTTCATCTTTTTCCTCTCCTCACGGATTCCATTGGAGGAGACTTGTTTTGGGATCGACAAACGCCAATCCGTCTAAATCACGGTCAATCGTCAACAAATGAATGAGGTAGGGGTGTGTTTTAATTTGATCAATGTTAATTTCCCTCTCACATTGAATCATCTTCTTTGAGTTGTATGCTACTGCGCTAACGTGGAGGGTACGGGCCAAACAAACATGGCCCGACCCCTCCGCAAATCTTGTCGATATTTTGTGTGATCTTCACGATGGTGTTAGTGACTACTGCCAATGGTTGGCACCGGTGGAACTCGAGAACTGCGACATAGGTGACGAACGAAGCGCGGTTGGTCAAGCCGGCGGCCGACGAAGGCACAGCGCCCTGTCGCCCCGCGGCCTTTGCCGCCGAGCAGCCTCCACTGCCACGCGGCCTCCGCCACCCCGCAGCCTCCACGTCACATGGTGGTCCTCCACTCGGCGGCCAAGCTGCACCATCTGTGGCCCCGCCGCGGTGCCCCGCACCTCCTTCGCCTCGCCGCGTCGTCTGCGGCCCCACCGCGCTGCCCAGCGGCCCCGCCGCACCGTCTGCAGCCCCGCCGCGCCACCCGATATCTCTGCTTCCCCGCAGCCCCGTCGCGCCACCCCACAGCTTCGTCGCCCTCACGACCCCGTAGCCTCTGCGCCGCCTCGCGCCGCCAAGCCAGGCCGCCCAGCCGGGTCGGGCCGGACCCAGCGGGCCGGACCGCCTAGCAAGCTGGGCTGCACCACGGGTTGGGCCGAGTCAACCCAAACTGGGTCGGGTCGGGTTGACCCAAACCGGGTCGGGATGAATTGGTTCGGGTCAGTTCGGACCAGACTCGGACCCACTACGGCCCATTTACACTCTTTTGACCATAACTTTGTCACCAGACGTCCGTTTGACGAACCATCAACAGCACTAGGAACCTTGGAGCGAGATGGTCCCTTTGAGTATACCCCACTGGAGATTTGGATAAAGTTGGAGTACGTTCGGGTTGGATCGATAATGAATCTAACTAAGCCATCAGGACTAAAAGGCTAATAACTCATAGACAGGGCATCTGATTGACGTACTGTATGTTGCGTTGAGACCCCTATGACATGGAGGACCTTTGAGATACTTCTTCATGGGACTTTGTGGCAGTTAGAGTATCGACCAGTGGCTTGAGGATCAGACCCTCCCGGAGATAAGATACCTTAGTGAGGGAACCCTATAGCTTGCTTTGGATATGTACTAGGATCCTTTGTGGGTCTGACGACATACTAGAGATGAACTAGGATCATGTGTGGGTCTGATGACGTACTGGAGATGTACTAGGATCCTGTGTGGGTTTGACAACGTACTAGAGATGTACTAGGATCCTGTGTGGGTATGAAAACGTACTAGAGATGTACTAGGATCCTTTGTGGGTCTAACGACGTACCGAGTGATCCTGTGTGGGTCAGCACTAAGCGATCTTGTGTGGGTCAGCACTGAGCGATCTTGTGTGGGTCAGCACCTAGTGATCCTGTGTGGGTCAGCACCGAACGATCCTATGTGGGTCAGCACTGAGCAATACTGTGTGGGTCAGCACCGAGTGATCCTGTGTGGGTCAGTAATAGAGCCTCTTAACAGAGTAAGATGATTCATTAGTTACATCTAATCATATATACTACTGTACTTAAGTTATACCTAGTGTGAGATGATTTTGTACATGTGTGGTACTTTCCTTCATGGTAATACCTTGGTGGTATTCTTCTATGTGGCGTACCTGTGTGGTACTTACCTTCGGGGTTTTCCTTCTTTTGTGGAATAGTTGAGCTTTGGGCTTTTGGGTTGGACCCTGTGTTTCCTCTTGATTGACATGGGTGTACTTGATAACTTAGGTGTATGTATGGGCATATACCTAAGTAGGGTTGACAGTTGACTTCATTCTTTGTGGTTTATCCTTTGTGGATTTTGTGAGACCTTTAGGGTCTCGGGGTCCCTACTGAGTATCATTATACTCACCCCTGCATGGGTTATGCCCGCACCTTGTTATGTTTAGTGCAGACAACAGACAGTGCGGATCGAGGCTAAGGGTGCCACGACTAGACGGGGCCCAGAGGTGGACCATATGGTGTGTCGGTACGCAGAGGATACGGGCGGGCGTGGAGTGCTGAGGAGGAAATCTGTACCTACCCTTCAGGTAGGAACCTCATATGACGACCCAGTAGTTTCTTACCTTTTTCTTCAGTTGTATTTTTTTCAGTTGTACTTGTACCTTTACTGTTGGTCTTGTATTCTGGCCCCTCTTTACTTTTAGTACTCTTTTTTCTATACAATTGACTTTTGTTCGTATCTTGTTGTGTGATTGGTTGTGTGTGTTTATAGGTTATAAACGCAATGTCTTCCCTATTTTAGGGAATATGCCTTTCGGTGCTAGTCGCTAGCCTCTGGCCTATGGAAGGCGGGCATGGGGTAGTCACGGCATAGGCCCTGGGGGACAGGTCGTGAAAAATTTCTATCAGAGGAGTTGGCTCTACCGTAGAACATAGGACTCTGATATTTCTTTTTAATGGAAATAGTGTTAAGTGTTGTGAGTGTGGTTATCAGTTTAGGGAATCCAGTGTCATTACATGTGACCGACGTATCCATACACCAGGACCCTGAATTCTGATTTCCGACTCAGTGCATGAAAACATTGATTGTGTGTGTGGTTTGAAGAGTTTTTTTTGTGATATCTTTGAGTCATCTCACTAGGTATAACTTTTTGACCATGGCACACCTATTTCTTTTAAGGATACCTCCACACAAACATCCAGCTAGTGTTCCGAGAATAGTACGCACTGATAGCCTACCGAGTGATGAGGCCTCAGGGAAAGTCCCTCTTCCAGTAGAGGCACCAGCAAAGGCACCAGCGATACCATTACCCATTGGGCCACTGATGCCACCAACCCCTATAGTAGAGGGTGCACGCTACTTGAGTACATTTCACAAGTTCTAGTGCTAGAGGCCACCAAGGTTTAGAGGAGAGATGAACCCACAGGAGGCTAAGGATTGGCTGGAGGTTGTGGTGAGAGTTTTCCGACTGGTAGGGACACCAGCTGATCTCATGGTGATCCTTGACACCAGTCTTCTACAGATAGAAGTAGGAAGATGGTGGAGCTTGATGCTCCAAGTTCACGATTAGGTGATGCTTATATGGGAAAACTTCGAGAGCCTATTTCAGGCATAGTTTGTTCCAGAAACTCTTCACGCAGTGCACATTCAGGAGCTACTTCATCTACAGCAGGGCAGCATGATTGTGGCTCAGTACTCAGCAAGGTTCACTGACCTCTCACACTACTCCACTGATATGGTGCGGGACCCATTCTTCAGGGTCTGGACCATTGAGCCAGGACTCGAATGGGAGATCAGGTCTTTGATGATCTCACTCAGCATCACGATGTAGGCGGGGGTGTTAGAGAGAGCCCTCTTAATGGAGAGTTTCCTTGCTGAGTAGTCACCAGCAGCGAGACCCACCATCAGTCATCACATAGTGGAGTATTCTGTAGTTGGCAGTAGACAGATGTCGTAGACGTCCAAGAGAACCAGGCCTACTGGTGGATGACTGCATGATTCAGGGTCGGTTGTGCGGGGCACCCGAGACAGAGCTAGTCAAGCGAGGATCGGGCAGTGTAACGCATGTGGCGGGTAGGGTCACATGGCTCGTGAATGTCTGACCCATTGTACGGATGATTAGAAGATGGTCGAGGGACCACCCAGGCAGAGATAGAGGTTCAACTGAGGAGGTCCGCAGGGAGCAGGTGGATGTGGCAGAGGAGATGGTCGTGCAGCTGGCGGTGGGAGATGATTCGAGATGTTATTGCCACCACCACCAGGTGGTCCACCCTGAACACAAGAAGTAGGAGGATAGGGGCGATCTCAACTCCAGGAAGTTGAGGCCTACGATCACGGAGCTCGAAAGATGATACGAGGTACGATATGTGTCTACTTTACCTTAGATACTGTACTTATAGACACAGGTGTCAGTCATTCTTTTATTTCCATTGCACTTGTTCGGAGTTCAGAGATTCCGATGGAGTCGTTGGCTCGATCCTTACTGCTTGAGACTCCAACAGAAGCGGATTTGATGATTATGAACTGGTACCGGCAGTGTGAGCTTACTCTAGGAGGTGAGAGTTTCGGCTGGGATCTCCTAGTAGCAGCGTCGAGGCCTTAAGACATCATCTTGGGTATGAACTGGTTATCTATAGTCCATGCTCAGATTGACTGTATTAGGTGAAAAGTGTGGTGCATCTACACAGATGGGACTAGTTTTACCTTCACCGGCAAGAAGGGAGCCTTTGTTGCATAGGATGGAGTTACCCGGAAGAGAGTGCAGCTGATCACTAATCAGTTGGCTAGCCTTACCCTTAGAGCAGTTGATGTGGAGAGTCCAAGTTATCCTATAGTGGTGGACCAGTATGTGGATGTCTTCCCTGATTATGTTCTGGGTCGACCTCCTCGCATAGAGGTGAACTTTTACATTGACTTGTACCCCAGGACGGCACTGATATCTACACCAGTGTATCGGATGGCTCTCATGGAGCTTCGTGAGCTACGGGTACAGTTGGAGGACTTATAGGGGAGAGGGTTCATTCGGTCCAGTGTTTCTCCTTAGGCAGTCCTGATTCTATTCACCAAGAAGGTGAATGGGAGCTTGAGGCTTTGTGTTGACCATCGGTGCCTGAACCAGGTGACCATGAAGAACAAGTACCCACTCCCGAGGATACACGACCTCTTTGATCAGATGAAGGGATCACGGTGCTTCTCGAAGATATACCTCAGATCAGGATATCACCAGCTCAGAGTATGAGATGAGGATATGCAGAAGACAGCTTTCAGATGTTGGTACGGCCACTACGAGTTCTTATTTATGACATTCAGCGTGACCAACGCTCCAGCAGTGTTCATGGGACTCATGAATAGGATCTTTCATCCATACCTTGATCGCTTTGTAGTAGTATTCATCGACGACATTCTTATCTACTTGGCTACTGAGGAGGAGCGCGCCTATCATTTTTAGGTAGTACTGGACACACTCCGAGAGAACCAGCTTTATGGTAAGCTCTCAAAGTGCCGGTTCTAGATCCAAGAGGTTCTCTTTCTAGGACATTTCATCTCAGAGGCTGGAGTGGTAGTGGATCTAGTGAAGATTGAGGTGGTACTTTCTTGGGAGTCACCCAGGAGTGTGACGAAGGTACGGAGTTTCTTGGGATTGGCTGGATACTACCAGAGGTTTGTGCCAAATTTCTCTAGAGTTGCAGCACCTCTATCAACATTAACGAAGAAGGGTAAACCCTTCATGTGGTCGGAGAGATACCAGTGGAGTTTTCAGAATCTGAGGTAGAGGCTAACTAGTGCCCTCATATTGAGGCTTCCGGAGGAGGGTATTGAGTACGTAGTCTACTGTGATGCATTAGGGACCAGGATCAGATGTGTTCGGATGTAGGAGTGAGTAGTGATTGCATATGGTTCTCAGCAGCTAAGACAGAATGAGCAGAACTACGCTACCTATAAAGGGGAACGTTGTAGCAAATACACTCAGTCGGAGATCTGGTATACAGCTACTAGGTGAGGTGATGGAGAAGTTGGATGCTTTGTAGATATCCTTCATGGAATGTTATGGAGCATCTTTTCTTAAGTCTCTTACAGTCACTCCCCCACTTCTTCAGCGAGTCAGGGATGCGCAGCATGAGGACACTAACTGCAGGGCTCGACGTGCTCAGATATCCACAGGGCAGGCACCTGATAGATTTTCTGAAGGTGGGGAGCACGTCATCCTCTTCAGAGGAAATACCATGGTACCAGTATCACTTCAAGAGGAAGTGTTGAGGGAGTTACACACTTCCCCTCTAGAATTACATCCAGGAGTGGTGAAGATGTACTAGGATCTTTGACGACAGCACTGGTGGTCGGGAATGAAGAAAGCAGTAGCAGAGTTTGTCTCTCAGTGCCTCACTTGTCAGCAAGTGAAGGTGGAGAATCAGGTACCAGCAGGCTTGGCTCAGCATTTAGAGGACCCAGAGTGGAATTGGGATGGGATATCCATGGAATTCGTGACAGGACTTCCATGTACATCCAGGGTTCATGACTCGATTTGGGTGATCGTTGACCAACTCACCAAGTCTGACCACTTCTTACCGATCATAGAGAAGGGTTCAGTAGAGAGCTTGGGGTGCCTCTATGTGATGTAGATTGTGCGGCTACATGGAGTGCCCTTAATGATTTTCTCCAATTGTAATGCATGTTTCACTTCCCACCTATGGAAGGGGTTGCAAAAGGCTTTCGGGACGCAGCTTTATTTGAGCACCGCCTTCCATCCTCAGATGGATGGTCAGACTAAGTGGACCATTTAGAATCTTGAGGACATGATGCGTGCTTGCGTCCTTGAATTCAGTCATAGCTGGGAGGATCAATTTCCCTTGGTGGAGTTTTCATACAACAACAGTTATCACTCCACCATTGGGATGGCACCTTTTGAGGCGTTGTACGGGGGACCTTGTAGATCACCTTTGTGCTGGACTGACCCAGAGGAGTTATCACTCGTGGGACCAGATATGGTTCAGGATACCATAGAGAAGTTGAAGATCATCTAGGAGTGGATGAATACTGCACATTTCACCAAGAAGTCGTATGCCGACCGGAGATGGAGACCTTTGGAGTTCAAGGATAGCGACCATGTCTTTCTATGGGTCTCAACTCGATGAGGTTTTTGGAGATTTGGCAGAGGTGGAAAGTTATCTATGAGGAACATCGGACCCTTTCAGGTCCTCAGTATAGTTGGCAAGGTGGTTTACCACTTATCTCTTCCACCTCAATTGCATCGGGTGCATGACGTCTTCCACGTCTCCTAGCTGAGGAGATACGTGCACGACCCTTCTCACATCATCAACCATGGCGAGTTGGACGTCGGCGATAGGGAACTTTTAAGGAGGTTCTAGTTGATATTGAGGATCGACAGGAGCGGGTCCTTCATCGGTGGTCGATACCTCTGGTGCGCGTTCGTTGGCAGAACGGGAACCTCCAGAAGAGCACATGGGAGTGGGAGGCTCAAATTCGTGCCCAGTACCCCCACTTGTTTTCCTAGTTTTGAGTTGTGGATTACGGGGAAGTAAATCCCTGAGGTGGGGAGAATGTAAAGACTCGGAAATTCCATGTAAATTTTATATATATATATATATATGGGAATTTTACGAGTCCGCGAAAATTGACGTCACGTGATTCTGAGGCCTGAAGTGCACGGAATGAATTTCTGAACTTTGTTTCGGGTACGTTCAGTAAACGTACGAGTGGGTTTTTGTAACTTTTTAACTGGTGCTCAGAATTGAAATCTGAGGGCACGGTTGAACTCGCAGCACTGGTATTCTCTTAATGAGACCTTCACCTTGACCACAGTAGGTCGAGGGTAAAAGTTATATTTTGGGTTTCTCGTGGAAGAATAAAATAAAATAAAAATGTTTAACATTTTTATTTTTGTTGAAACCTTCCATGTGAGGTTATGGAGGTGGGGAACACTGATCCCAAAACCTCCCAATTTTAATTTGAGTGTGGGGACCACCTGAACTGTAATGACCTAGGTTTTTGGGGTCCATTACTTTGAGAAAATCTCATGTTGGGTTTTTTGGTCTGGGAATCTCAGTGAAGTTTGGCCTAATGGTAGGCCTACCAGTAGCCTTAGCCTATCGGTAGCAGGCCTACCGGTAGCTCGGTCTACCGGTAGCTACAGGCTACTGGTAGCTCTATCTACCGGTAACTCGGTCTACCGGTAGCTGCAGCTACCGGTAGCTCTGTCTACCGGTAGATCGATCTACCGGTCACTGTAGCTTACTGGTAGCTCGGTCTACCGGTCGTTGCATCCTACCGGTAGCTCGGCTACCGGTGACTCTTGCCTACCCCCATGGGGTTTTTTCAGTAGCACTCCCTTTTTCACAAATTGGGTTTTAAACCCTATTTTGACCCCTTTAAAAATCCCAATAACGCCCATAAATATTTTAATTAAATATTTAATGAATTAACCTGATGTGTGAATCGGTTTAGACCCCTTTAATAATGTGTGGGGTGTCTCAACCACGTGGTCAACCCATGACCCCGCTCCTTACGCGGTTTTTCATTCTTTCTCAACTGTCCATGGATTTTATAAACTAAAAGGGTTCTCCCGATGTTTTTTTTCTCGATCACCCTGTGCTAGGAGTACCCTTTGTTCAGACAACCAGCTTTTCATTCGGGCGAGCCGCATCTCTATCCATGAAGTTCCATGCCCGGGCTTAGTGTTGATCGTTGATAAAAGGTAGGGATACTTCCTTCGACTCTCTTTTCTATGCATCTTGCGGGGTGGGCGTGCTTTTGTTTCTGTAGAATTGGATGGACCAAACCTTAATGAAGATAATAAATGGAATTCTAAGAATGAAGGGGAAGGGGTTTGATTGATGATGCTTTGATTTATGATCTTCCATGATTTATGATTTCTGAATTGTGTGGGCGTACGCCTTCTGAAAATCATGGCCGTTGGTGGTCTTTATCTGTGCACTAATGAACCCTTGCCTATGGTGATGTTTAATGGATTGTATTGTGGTTTTGATCCCTTGCTGTGAAAAGTAAATCAGTTAATTACTTATATTCGGCTAAACAAATTGAAAGCACCAGGATCAACTCCTTTCTGTGATAACCCCGGTTAAGTACAGTGAATTTGAAGTCATGGATTTTGTTAAATCTTATAAATATGAAAATACCGGCATGGCCCTGCCTTGTGTTAGTGGTAGTGATTGGGTTGTTTTCCTTCACAGGCCGATTGCTGGGTGATGTGGGTGGGGATGGGATCCCCTGTTTTTATACTCTCGGTGGTTGTGAATTTGAGGATGGGATCCTCTGTTATATCACGAATTGTGGTGCGATCCTCTTTTGTTGAGAAATCTTTTTGGCTCCTGGTTATTGAACATGAGGCTGTATCTTGGAGTTTTTCCTTGGTTGTTGTGACTTTACAAGAGAACCGGGTGTGGATGTTGGGGTTTATGCTTGACTGTTTGCTTTCCTGGACTTGTGCCTATGCTTACTAGTTGCCCAAGTAGGTGCAGAACTTAATTAAACATCATTACTGAACATGAAAACAAGGATGGGATAATGGGTTTTCGTTTGGTATGAGTTGTGACTCGGACTTGAGTGTTGTTTGTGTTCCTTAGGCTGGCTTAAAATCCTAAACTTGGGGGAGTTCTTGTTACATATATATATACTTGTAGTTTTGTGTTTCTAATTCACATCCCACCCAAGTTGAGCACTTAGTGCTGAACACCCCCATTTCATGGGGGAGGGTGTTTTTTCCAACACTATTATTAGTGGCTAGTTATTAGCTCCTTTTTTGCTCCCTTTCCCGGATATCCCAAGTATCTTCGGGCAGGCTGTGATGGCCTGAGGTCCATTATTAGCCCAAGAACCTTTGGGCGGGGTAGTGTGGTGGTTATGGACCAGGTGTGTGCGGGCAGGTGGTTTCCCAAGTATCTTTGGGATGAGGCTCTGGTGTCTTTGGGCGTGGAAGTGGATCTTCTAGCCCAGGTGTCTTCGGCCGTGGCAGTGGTTGTTTTGGACTAGGTGTTTGCAGGCATGGTTACGTGAGACAGTTATGGCCCAGGTGTGTGCGGGAGGGGTTTGGTAGTGGGACTGTGTGAGGTTGTGGCCCAGGTGTGTGTGGGCGGGGTGTGGCAGTGGGACTGCGGTGAGAATGGCGGGATTGGTTCGATGCATAGGATGTCTTCAATAACCAGTGGGAAAGTGGTGCGGGGTACCCAAACATCAATGTCCTCTTATTATATATATTACTTGACTTGCGTTATTTGGGGAGTGTACCTTGGTGAGGCTTGGGTGGATAGTTTACCTTGTTAGGTGTTTGGTTTACTCTTTTTCTCACTGGACTTTAGTACGTTCCCCCACTTATGCACAAGAGTCTTTGGTTTTCCTTACTTAGTGTACTTATATGCTCACCCTACATATATAAAACTTCTTTCAGGTTTCCAGGAGGACTTTGGGGATCACGCGGGACCATACTAGCTCGGACCCTTGGGGCAGTTGCAGTTGTTTCTTTTATTTCTTTGGTACTTTACCCTTGTAGTTACTTTGTACCTTGTGGTTTTTACTTTTGTAACATGCATTTGGAATGGTTCTTGGATTTAATTTTACTTTTTGCTTTTGGTGTTGTTGGGATTTACCATCTTATCTCCCGATCCTATTAACAGAAAAAGGGTAATGTCTTCCATTTAGTGTGTGATTCTATACCCTTGGTGCTAGTCGCCACTCCGGGACCTATTGAAGGCGGGTTTTGGGGGTCATTATCTCTCCTTCAACTTAAAAAAGGAAGGGTCTGGCAATCTGCTGACCCTTCCCTCCTTCTGGTGAAGGCGGGTCATGACAGAATGGTATCAGAGGGAGGTTGAGAGATAGGATGGAGTCTGGATTTAGGAACAGTGAGGATTGCATGGGATGGTAGGGAAATAGTGTTGTGTGACCTTGGTGCGTGAATTAGGCTAGGGAAGACCGGCTAGGACACGATATTTTAGGGGCCCCCGTGATCCGATGCAAGGACTCTGGACCTACCGAACGACCAAGTGAGGCCACGCTGATTGCAGGGTAGAGACCCTAGGAAAGGTACATAGATCATAATGACTTTTGTTCTCATGTTTTTGGGGTGTCTTGGGAATTAATAATAAATAAAAAGTTTAAGAAGTTTTAAGAACAATATTATGCACTGCTTGGGCTTAGGCATTCCTTGTTTACCTTGTAGCTATGGTACCTGGAAGGCGACCACGATTGGTGCGGGCGATCGAGGGCCCGGAGACTACCTTAGCCAATCGGCAAAGAGCTGATCAAGAGGAGGAGGATGACCAGTGGCAGAAGATACTTCGAGCCTTCCAGCGACAGACCCTCAAGAAGTATGAGGGAAGCACCTCTGATATGAAGATGAAGGGCTGGCTAGAGGAGCTGATGATAGCCTTCGGCTTGATCCGGGATCCGATTGAGTATTGGGTTCCTCTGGCCATCATCTAGATGCGGGGAGCAGCGCAACAGTGGTGGACGCTTTACCTAGGGGAGAGGAGAGAGGCTGAGGTGGCATGGTTTGTTTTTGAGAGGGAGTTCCGTGCGGAATTCCTCTCTTCGACGATGAAGGCGGAAAAGAGACAGAAGCTACTCTCCCTCCAGCAGGGGGGTATGTCAGTGAGGGAGCTAGGAATCAAGTTCAAGGACCTCCTATGTTTTTCTCCAGAACTCTTCCTCGATGAGGAGTCTCGGGTAAGACATTTAGAGGAGGCGCTCTGACCCTCCCTCCAGTATGTTGTTACCCCCTTTACCCTGCTGATGTACTTAGACGTCCATAAGAAGGCTGAAGTGGTAGAGAGGATGCACGCTCTAGGAGGTGTGTCACGAGAGGGGATCCAGCTAGGACCATCGAAGGGGAAGGCCGTCAGTACCAGGCCTCCAGTGTTAGGACCCTCCAGGTTCCGACTAGTAGGGAGCAGGCCGCAGCAGTTTCAATTTTGATCCCCTGGTCCTTGCCCTTTTCCTTCGGTCTCGGGACCACGATGCTTCGTCTGTGGGAGCCATGGACATCTCCAGGGTCAGTGCCTGGACTGGGTATAGTACGGTGGTGGCGGACAGTCCCAACACCAGCCCCAGCAGTAGCTTCCAGCCAAGCCTTTCCAGCAGTAGCAGCAGGGAAAGTGAGTTCCCGCTCCTCCGAGGGCAGACGTAGGAGGAGGAGGCCGACCTCAGGGCGCTCCTCAGGGACCTAGATCGGGGCATGGTCGGGGAGGTGGCTGACAGCCGAGGGGTATAGGAGCTGGGCGTGGACAGCTACACATCGTGGAGGTGGCAATTTCAGCAGGGCTGGAGGTTGTTCGAGGTACGATCAGTTTGTTCAGTACCCTTGCTTTTGCCTTGTTCGATATCAGAGCTTCGCACTCCTTTTTTGCACCCAGTCTAGATCGTGCCTTGGTTTTAGATACTGAGAGACTTACAGTGCCCCTGGTGCTGAGCACACCATTAGGAGGTCAGATCGACTTGTTATTTTTTTGTCGAGGATGCAGACTGATGATAGGGCCACATCAGTCGGTTAGGGATCTTCTTCTGCTACAGATATAGCCATACGATGTCATCCTAGGCATCGACTGGCTATTCTATGTATGTACCATCATCGACTTCTTCTGAGGAAGGGTTGTTTTATTAGACTTGGGTGGCTGGCGTGTTACCTTCACCGGTGAGTGGAGCAGTCAGAAGGGCAGAAGGCGAGAGGAACTCATCCTCTCCTTGTTAGCTGAGCTTTCAGTAGAGTCAATAGATGCTGAAATGGTTGAGGAGCCAAAGATCTTCTGTGAGTTTATGGACATCTTTCCTGAGGAGGTGGCGACTCTACCCCCTCGATGTGATATCGAGTTCGGGATATACCTGCAGCCTGGTGCTCATCCGATTTCGATGGCCCCTTACCGGATGGCACCTTCAGAGCTACGGGAGTTGTGGATTCAGATTGAATATCTGATGAAGAGGGGTTATGTTCAACCAAGTGCGTCACCGTGGGGTGCTTCAGTCTTGTTCTCCAAGAAGGCAGATGGTGGTCTCAGGTTGTGTATAGACTACAGGAGGCTGAATCAGGTGATGATCAAGAATCGCTGCCCTCTTCCGAGGATAAACGATCTTTTCGACCAGCTGAAAGGGGCAGGATGGTTCTTGAAGATCAACCTGCAGTCTGGGTATCACCAGTTGAGATTGAAGGAGGACGAAATCCCGAAGACGTCCTTCAGGTGCATATATGGACACTTCAAGTTCGTAGTCATGCCTTTCGGTGCTACAAATTCCCCGGCTGTGTTCATGGGGCTTATGAACTCCATCTTCTGGGAGTACCTGGATCGGTTCATAGTTGTGTTCATCGACGGCATCCTGATCTATTCAAGTTCAGAGGAGGACCATTCAGAGCACCTGAGGAAGGTTTTGGAGGTCCTCCGACAGCACCAGCTCTATGGTAAGTTGTCAAAGTGCAAGTTCTGGATGCGAGAAGTGCACTTCCTCGGGCACGTGGTGTCTGAGCGGGGGGTAGCGGTGGACCCATCAAAGGTTGAGGCAGTTGTTTCTTGGGCAGCACCCAAGAATGTGGCGGAGGTCCGTAGTTTCCTCGGGCTGGTGGGTTACTATCGGAGGTTCGTACCAAACTTCTCCCGAGTTGTAGCCCCTTTGACAGCCCTGACCAAGAAAGACCAGGTTTTTGTGTGGAGTGAGCAGTGCGAGTCAGCCTTCAGCTATCTGAAGGAGAAGTTGGTTAGTGCCCCAGTGCTGATATTACCAGAAGAAGGGGTGGCCTATGAGGTGTTCTATGATGCTTCAGGATAGGGCCTCGAATGTGTGTTGATGCAGCAACAAGGGGTGATCTCTTATGGGTCTAGGAAGCTATGCCCTCATGAGCGTAATTGTGCCACCCACGGCCTGGAGCTTACAGCGGTTGTTTTTGCGCTGAAGTTATGGCGGCACTACCTCATCGGAGAACACTTTGTGGTCTTCACAGATCACAAAATATTGAGGTATGTCTTCTCCCAGCGGGGCCTAAACTTGTGGTAGTGAAGGTGGATGGAGTTCCTCCAGGATTATGACTTCGATATATCCTACACTTCAGGGAAGGGTAATGTAGTGGCTGATTCCTTGAGCAGTAGATCACAGAAAGATGCGGTCTGAGAGTCGGTAGACACCTGGAAGGCAATGGAGGAGTTGGCTGCCTTACACCTGGATGTGAGGATGGATAGCGGTAGAGGCTGCCTGTATCAGATGATAGTGCAGTCTTCTCTATTGCAGCAAGTGGAGGAGTCTCAGTGGGGAGACTCAGAGTGAGAAGTGATGCGTGACCAAGTCGACCAGGGCAATGCTCCGGAAGGATGAACAGAGGATGGTCAGAACCGGATGCTTTTCCAGGGAAGGTTGTTTGTTCCATAAGTGATGCACAGCAAGGTTCCCAGTGAGTTCCACAACTCACCCCTGGCGGTACACCCAGGAGTTTCCAAGATGTACCAGGGACTGAAGGGACATTTTAGGTGGCCCGAAGTGAAGCGATTAGTAGCAGAGTTTGTGGCCAAGTACTTAGTGTGTTAACAAGTGAAGGCTGAACACCGAGTTTCAGGCAGCCTACTGAAGTCTCTAGATGTCCCTGAGTGGAATTGGGATGACATCTCGATGGATTTCGTCATGGGACTACCCAAGGTCCAAGGGGAATACGACGCCATTTGGGTAGTAGTGGACCGGTTGACGAAATCATCTCACTTTCTGGCGATCAGGGAGTTGAGTGCAGTGGATGCTTTGGCACGAAGGTATGTGGATGAGGTGGTACGATTGCATGGAGTTCTAAGGTCTATAGTCTCAAATAGGGATTCACGGTTTACCTCGCGATTCTGGAGAGTATTTCAGCATGATTTTGGCACCCAGATGCGTCTTAGTACTACTTTCCATCCCCAGACAGATGGACAGATAGAGCGCACCATCCAGACCTTGGAGGATATGCTGCGGGCATGTGTTCTGGACTCAGGAGGATCATGGGTGTGACACTTGACTCTGGTAGAGTTCACCTACAATAATAGCTATCACTCTACCATTGGTATGGCCTCATTTGAATCATTTTACGGGAGTCCATGTCACTCACCTATGTGTTGGACTGAAGTTGGAGAGGCGGGCATCCTTGGCCCGGAGGTGGTGCAGAGCACGAAGGAGAAGGTTCAGCTTATACGGGGGAGGATGAAGGCGGCCCAGGACCGACAGAAGTCGTATGCTAATACCAAGAGGAGACCCTTGGAGTTTGAGGTTGGAGACCATGTGTTCTTGAAGGTCTCCCCTCGGCGTGGAAAACGGAGGTTCGGCAAGGGGAGTAAGCTTTCTCCCAGGTTCATCGGGCCCTTCGAAGTGTTGCGGTGGGTCGGCGAAGTGGCTAATCAACTAGCGTTACCACCGCCGCTACTGAGGATACATGATGCCTTCCATGTGTCCCATCTTCTTCGTTATCTACATGAAGATTCACACGTCCTCGGCTGGGGAGAGCTGGACATCGAGGACGACGTGACTTTTGTGGAGAGACTAGTGATGATTGAGGATCTCAAAGAGAAGGTTCTTCATGGCCGAACCATTCCCTTGGTTCGTGTGTTATGGAGACATGGTGGTCTTGAGGAGAATACGTGGGAGAGGGAAGCATAGATGCGGGCCCAGTACCCAAAGTTGTTTTGAGTTTGTGATGTTCTGTTTGTTATACTTGTTGTGGTAGAACATTTTGTCTTGTTGGATATGAAATATGCGGTCTTCTTTCCTCTGAATGTGTGTGAAGAGTCCTGGCTACGGGGAGGGGAGGACCCGACCCCTAATCAAGATGCATTAAGGTGGATGTGATTAAACCCGTGCGGGCGAGTCAGTTTCTCCCAAAAGCCGATAATATCTTGACATGGGGGAAGGAGACTCTCCAACTCACATGGCTGGTTAGTTGGCTTGGTATATTGTTTGGTTCTTGATAGGAAAGTGTTCTTAGTTAACAATGAGGTTCACTCCTAAGAGGTATCTTTCGAGGTGGTTGTTTGGACCCTCTATTTCCTTCTGGGTTGTTTTGATCCTCGAGGACGAGAATCGTTTAAGAGGTATCTAATGTAATGACCCGGGTTTTCGGCATCCATTACTTTGTGAAAATATCTTGTTGGGTTTTTTGATCTAGGAATCTCGGTGAATTTTGGCCTAATGGTAGGCTTATTGGTAGCCTTAGACTACCGGTAGCAGGCCTACCGGTAGCTCGGTCTACCGGTAGCCGCAGCCTACCGGTAGCTCTGTCTACCGGTAGCTCGGTCTACCGGTAGCTCGGACTACCGGTGGCTACAGCTTACCGGTAGCTCGGTCTATCGGTTGTTGTAGCCTACCGGTAGCTCGGTTACCAGTAGCTGTCAGCCACCGGTAGCTCTCAGCTACCGGTGGCTCTCGCCTACCCCCATGGGGTTTTTCCAGTAGCGCTCCCTTTTGCACAAATTGGGTTTTAAACCCTATTTTGACCCCTTTAAAAATCCCAGTAACGCCCAAAAATGTTTTAATTAAATATTTAATGAATTAAAATGGTGTGTTCATCGGTTTAGACCCATTTAATAATGTGTGGGGTGCCTCAACCGCGTGGTCAACCCACGACCCCGCTCCTTACGCGGTTTTGCGTTCTTTCTCAACCGTCCCCAGCTTTTATAAACTAAAAGGGTTATCCCGAGGTTTCTTTTCTCGATCACCCTGTGCTAGGAGTACCCTTCGTCCAGACGAGCAGCTTTTCGTTCGGACGAGGTGCATCTCTATCCGTGAAGTTCCACGCCCGGGCTTAGCGTCGATCGTTGATAACAGGTAGGGATACTTCCTTTGACTCTCTTTTCTGTGCATCTTGCAGGGTGGACGTGCTTTTGTTTCTGTAGAATTGGATGGACCGAACCTTAATAAAGATAATAAACGCGATTATAAGAATGAAGGGGAAGGGGTGTGATCGATGATGCTTTGATTTATGATTTCTGAATTGTGTGGGCGTACGCCTTCTGAAAATCATGGTCGTTGGTGGTCTTTCTTTGTGCACTAATGAACCCTTGCCCCTGGTGATGTTTAATGGATTGTATTGTGGTCGTGATCCCTTGCTGTGAAAAGTAAATCAGTTAATTACTTATATTTTTCTAAACAAATTGAAAGCACTAGGATCAACTCCTTTCTGTGATAACCCCAGTTAAGTACAGTGAATTTGAAATCATGGAGTGTGTTAAATCTTATAAATTTGAAAATACCGGCATGGCCCTACCTTATGTTAGTGGTAGTGATTGGGTTGTTTTCCTTCACGGGCTGATTTCTGGGTGATGTGGGTGGGGATGGGATCCCCTATTTTTATACTCTCAGTGGTTGTGAATTTGGGGATGGGATCCTATGTTATATCACGAATTGGGGTGGGATCCTCTGTTGTTGAGAAACCTTTTTGGCTCCTGGTTATTGGACATGAGGCTGTATCTTGGAGTTTTTCCTCGGTTGTTGTGACTTTACAAGAGAACCGGGTGTGGATGTTGTGGTTGATGCTTGACTGTTTTCTTTCCTGGACTTGTGCCTATGCTTACTAGTTCCCCAAGTAGGTGCAGAACTTAATTAAACATCATTACTGAACATGAAAATAAGGATGGGATAATGGGTTTTCGTTTGGTATGAGTTGTGAATCGGACTTGAGTGTTGTTTGCGTTCCTTAGTCTGGCTAAAAAACCTAAAATTGGGGGAGTGATTGTTACCTATATATATACTTGTAGTTTTGTGTTTCTTATTCACGCCCCACCCAAGTTGAGCACTTAGTGTTGAACACCCCCATTTCATGGGGGAGGGTATTTTTCCCAACACTATTATTAGTGGCTGGTTATTAGCTCCTTTTCTTATCCCTTTCCCAGATAGCCCAAGTATCTTCGGGTAGGATGTGATGACCTGTGGTCCATTATTAGCCCAAGAACCTTCGGGCGGGGTAGTGTGGTGGTTATGGCCCATGTGTGTGCGGGCAGATGGTTTCCCAAGTATCTTCGGGATGAGGCCAAGGTGTCTTCGGGCGTGGCAGTGGATCTTCTAGCCCAGGTGTCTTTGGGCGTGGCGGTGGTTGTTCTAGCCTAGGTGTTTGCAGGCATGGTTACATGTGACCGTTTTGGCCCAGGTTTGTGTGGGTGGGGTTTGGTAGTGGTACTGCATGAGGTTGTGGCCCAAGTGTGTGCGGGCGGGGTGTGGCAGTGGGACTGCAGTGAGAATGGAGGGATTGGTTCAATGTATAGGATGTATTCAATAACCAGTGGTAAAGTGGCGCAGGGTACCCAAACATTGATGTGCTCTTGTTATATATATTACTTGACTTGCGTTATTTGGGGAGTGTACCTTGGTGAGGCTTTGGTGGATAGTTTACCTTGTTAGGTGTTTGGTTTACTCTTTTTCTCACGGGACTTTAGTACGTTCCCCCACTTGTGCATGAGAGTCTTTGGTTTTCCTTACTGAGTGTACTTGTATGCTCACCCTACGTATATAAAACTGCTTTCAGGTTTTCAGGAGGACTTTGGGGATCGCGCGGGACCATACTAGCTCGGACCCTTGGGTCAGTTGCAGTTTCTGTTTTCCTTTCTTTGGTACTTTACCCTTGTAGTCACTTTGTACCTTGTGGTTTTTACTTTTATAACATGCATTTGGAATGGTTATTGGCTTTACTTTTACTTTCCTCTTTTGGTGTTTTTGGGATTTACCATCTTATCTCCCAATCCTATTAACAGAAATAGGGTAATGCCTTCCATTTAGTGTGTGATTCTATACCCTTGGTGCTAGTCGCCACTCTGAGACCTATTGAAGGCGGGTTTTGGGGGTCATTATCTCTCCTTCAACTTAAAGAAGGAAGGGCCTGGAAATCTGCTGACCCTTCCCTCCTTCTGGTGAAGGCGGGTCGTGACATGAACCCCCTAACTCCTTCTTTAATGGGAGAAGCATCTTGAACTCCCTCTTTAATGAGCGAGGTAACCATTGGTATCCTCCCAGTTTAATGGTTCCAACCAAATCAATTAATTAATTAAGCCAATTTGAATTTATGCCATCAAACTAAAGAGATAACATATTCTATAATGTTGGGATTTCATTTTTGGTGGAATTGGGGAAAGGGATAAGCTTTGGAGAATCATGGATAAACTCATCCTCCAACGAAGAACGCCAACAAAGAAATCTTCTCCTTCGACGAATATTTCTCAAAACATCATTGAAGGATATCCAACAACGAATGAATCGACGATCGAGGAAATTCCGTCATCACTGACTTCATATTTTTCCTCTCCTCACTAACGTCATTGGAGGAGACTTGTTTTGGGATCGACAAATGTCAATCTGTCTCAACCGTGGTCAATCATCAACAAACGAATGAGGTAGGGGTGTGTTTTAATTTGATCAATATTAATTTCCCTCTCACATTGAATCATATTCCTTGATTCATATGCTACCACCCTAATGTAGAGGGTATATCCCAAGAAAATATAGCTCGACCCCTTCGATGGTGTCGGCAACCGGTGCCGACGGTTGGCACCGGTGGAACTCAAGAAATGCAACGTAGGTGACGAATGAAGGGTGTCTGGTCAAGCCGGCCACTGGCGAAGGCACAGTGCCCCGCCGCCCCACGGACTCCGCCACCTCGTGGTCCTGTCGTGCCACCCTGCGGGCCCGCCACACTATCCGCAGCCCCACCACGCTGCTCCGCGGCTCCGCCGCCCCGTGGGCCCTCCGCGCCGCGCCGCGTCCCCGCCGCCCCACGTCCCCGTCGCGCTACCCGCGACCCCACCATGCCGCCTGTGGCCCCGCTGCGCTACCCCGCACCGCTGGGCCGGGACGCCCAGCATGGGCCGGGTCGACCCAAACCGAGTCGGCCTAGGCCGGGTCAGACCGGACCCAGACCCAATATGACCCATTTACGCTCTTTTGTCCATAACTTTGGCACTGGACGTCCGTTTGAAAAACTGTTAGTGGAACTGGGAACCTTGGAGTGAGACATTCCCTTTGAGTATACCCCACTTGAGATTTGGATAAAGTTGGAGTATGGTCGGGTTTGATCGATCACGAATCCAACCGAGCCCTCAGGACTAAAAGGCTAATAACTCACAGATGAGGCGTCCGATTGACGCACCGTCTGTTGCGTTGAGACCCCAATGACGTGGTGGACCTTTGAGATACTTCTTCGAGGTACTTAGTTGCAGTTGGAGTATCGACCAGTGGCTTGAGGATCAGACTCTTCCGGAGACAAGCGATCTTAGTGTGAGAACCCTCTAGCTGGCTGTGGAGATGTACTAGGATCATGTGTGGGTCTGACGAGGTACTGGAGATGTACTAGGATCCTATGTGGGTCTGACGACGTACTGGAGATGTACTAGGATACTGTGTCAGTCTGACGACATACTGGAGATGTAATAGGATCCTGTGTGGGTCTGACAACGTACTGGAGATGTACTAGGATCCTGTGTGGTTCTGACGACATACCGAGTGATCCTGTGTGGGTCAGCACTGAGCGATCCTGTGTGGGTCAGCACCGAGCAATCCTGTATGGGTCCGCACCTGGCGATCATGTGTGGGTTAGCACCAAGCAATCCTGTGTGGGTCAGCACCGAGCGATCCTGTGTGGGTCAGCACCGAGTGATCTTGTATGGGTCAGAAGCAGAGCCCCTTAATAGAGTAAGATGATTCAGTAGTTACATTTAATCATCTCTACTACTATACTTAAGTTATACCTGGTGTGAGATGATTTTGTACCTGTGTGGTACTTTCCTTCGTGGTAATACCTTGGTGGTATTCTTCTGTGTGGAATACTTGTGTGGTACTTACCTTTGTGGTTTTCCTTCCTTTGTGCAACAGTTGAGCTTTGGGATTTTGGGTTGGACCCTGTGTTTCCTCTTGATTGAGATGGGTATACTTGATAACTTAGGTATATGTATGGGCATATACCTAAGTAGGGCTAACAGTTGACTTCATGATTTGTAGTTTATCCTTTGTGGATTTTGTGAGACCACGAGGGTCTCAGGGTCCCTACTTAGTATCGTTATACTCACCCCTGCACGGGTTATGCCTGCACCTTATTGTGTTTGGTACAGACGATGGACAGCGCAGATCGAGGCTGAGGGTGCCAGGTCTAGACAGGGCCCGGAGGTGGACCATACGGCGTGTCAGTACACAGAGGAGACGGGCGGACGTGGAGTGCTGAGGAGGCGATCTGTACCTACCCTTCAGATAGGAACCTCGAAGGATGACCCAATAGCTGCTTCCCTTTTTCTTCAGTTGTATTGTTTTTCAGTTGTACTTGTACCTTTACTGTTGATCTTGTATTCCGGCCCCTTTTTACTTTCAACACTCTTTTTCCTATACAGTTGACTTGTGTTCATATCTTGTTGTGTGCTTGGTAGCGGGTGTTTACAGGTTATAAAGTCAATGCCTTCCCGGTTTTAGAGAATACGTCTTTCGGAGCTAGTCACCATCCACTGGCCTGTGGAAGGCGGGCTTGGGGTAGTCACGGCAAGGGCCCTGAGGGACAGGTCGTGACAGTATAAATTTTCCATAATGAAAACATTATCCTTCCTTCTTCTTTCTCATCTTGACAGGTAGTATGGACTCTCTATGACCACTTTTCTTCACCTTTTGGCTGAAGCCTTACCCTTATCCATCTATATCATCAGCATGGTACATGTACATGCACATGCACATGCACCTACACCTATACATGAAAATTCATGCATATACCATATATAGAAATTCTACGTTATGTGAGATTTGAACCCTTTACCTCTTGCTTATTCTCCAAAGACTTTACCACTCCAGCAGGCTCTTTATGTGGGGAATAAAAAGAATTTTATATACTTATATATATATATAGATAGATATATATATAGATATAAATATATATTTTCATTGAAAAAACAAATAATACATAACAAATAGATACAAACTAAATAATTTAAAATTCAAAATGAACAATTAATAATTACTAAGTAATAAGTTATTATTAATATTTAATAATTACTAATTAATAATCAGTAAATAAATAATAAACAAGTGAAAAATAAATAAATCAATAATAAATAATAAATAATACCTTAATAATAAATTAATAACTAAATAATAGTAAATTAATAATAAAATAATAAAAAATTAAAAATAAATTAATAATTAATGTATACATAATAACTAAATAATAAATAAATAATAAACAGATAAATAGAAAAATAGAAAATAAATAAATAAATGATAAATTAATAAATAATATATAAATAATAAAATAATAAAATAATAATGAAAAATAAATAAATAATACATAAATAATAAATAATAAATAATAAATAAACAATGACTAAAATAATTAATTAATTTATTAATTAAATTAATAAGTAAATAATTAATTATTTAATTAATATTTAATTAATAATTAATAATTAATTAAAGAAATAAATAATATTTAATACATAATTAATAAATAAATAATAAATAATGAATAAATAAAAGATAAATAAATAAATAATAAATAATAAATAAATGAATAATTAATTATAAATTATTAATAATTAATAAATAATAAATTAATATATAAATAGTAAAATAATAAAATAAAAATGAAAAATAAATGAATAATATATAAGTAATTAATAATTAATAATTAATAACTAAATAAATAAGAAATAACTAAATAATTAATTAATTAATTAATTAATAATGAATAATGAATAAATAAATATTAAATATTAAATAAATAAACAAACAAAAAATAAATAATAAATGATGAATGATGAATGATAAATAAATGATAAATTAATAAATGATAAATATTAAATATTAAATAATTATTAAATAGTTATTTAATAGTAGTTTAATAATTAAAATAAATCAATAAATAATAAATCGACAACAAGTAAATATTAGAATAATAAATAATAAAAAATAAAAAAATAATTTAAAAAATAATAAATAATAAATAATAAAACAATAAATTCATATAAATATCTATAAATATATATACATATATATACATATAACAAAATTTACATAAATATATATAAACACACATTTATATTAAATAAATATATAAAAACACACTCAGATATATAGTTGTATATTAATATAAATATATATATACACAAGTAAATATAAATATCTCTATATATATGTGTGTATTTACACATATATGATATAAAAATATATAAAATTAAATATGTATAAATATTTATTAATGTATATAAATATAAAAAAATATTAATAAATTCATATAAAGAGATTTATATAATTGATAATAAATTACCAAAAGAGGGGAAATCATAATAATTGCAACATCGTCAAACCGATAGAAATGTAAATTAATAGAATAAAATCATAAATTCCATAAAAAAAATATATGAAGACACTCTTAAATGAAGATTAAATCTCATCGAATGTGTATGATATATACATACTTAAATTTGTTTAAATATAATATATATTAATATTTATTTTTTTATATTAGTATATAAATATAAATATATATATGTTTATCAATACACACACATATTTATATATTAACATTATTTATATATGTTTGTGTATATATATTTATTTATTTATTTATATATTCATATAGTTTTATTGTAAATTCATTTATATACTATATTTAATGATAATGATAATGATATATTTATATACAAATACATTTATATATAATTTATACACATGATATTATTAACACATAAGTATATATTTATATTTCTCAAAATACACACACAAATATTTACATATATATGTATTTATTTACATATATTAGAATATATGAATAAATGTAGATTTTTTTATTAACACACACATGTTTATATATAAATATTACTTGTATAGGTATATATATACAAATTTATTGATTTTTTATAGGGTAAATAAAATCTATAATTATTTATTTTAAATGAAATGAATAAAAAAATATTTATTTCTATATGGTTTATATGTTTAAAAAAATCTATGTAAATATGTATTTACACAAGTGATTTATTATAATTAAATATAATTAAATATGTATATATTAAATTATAAAAAAAACTACATTATGAAAAATGATAAAAAATCAAAACCATAATATCAATACAAATATAATCCCTAGGAATAAATTTAGGTCCCACTGAAAAAAGACAATAAGACCCCCCTTAAACGAGGCTGAAATTCCATTGAATGTTAAAAAATTGGGGTACCATGACTAAAAAAATAGTTTTGGAGACCTTTTGGGCCGTTTTTACCTCAAAAAATGTTATTGGGATTTCTATGATCACTAGGGTGTATATCTTGTCACGGGCTTCGATTTGATATATGGTAGAGCCCAAATAGACTTCTGGATCAAAAATTATGATTGTTTGAAGTTCAAGTCTCATTTTCTACTTTTCTAGAAACTATAATAAAATTTTTTATTTTAATAATTACAAAATTTAAATCTAATTTGGTTGTGGTTCATTTCATAAGCTTTGATTTGACTGGTTGTGGTGCTAAAACGGACCCCTGAATCAAAAGTTATGGTCATTTGATGTCGAAGTCTAATTTTTAGCTTATTGGAGATTTTTTTTAGTATCAAATTATTATTAACTAATAATTATAAATATTTATTAATTAGCACATTATAATTAATTAAAATTATATATAATAAACTATATACGATGGTAAATAATAAATCATAAATCGTAAATCATAATTATTTTTTTCCTTTAATTTAGTATCAGTTTTCAAAAAAACCACTGCTAAAATTAAATTAATTTTTTTTGAAAAAAAAATCAAAATTCAAAAAAAATTAAAAAACATTTATCAGTGTTTTTTAAAACCCCCATGAAAAACCTCTATTGATTTTTTTCTCAAAAAAAAATTAGCGGTGGTTTTCAAAATCGTCGCTAAATCTGTTTTTTTCTGTAGTGTCTGATTCATACTATTCTGGTTTATCCTATGTTGGATTGGGTTATATGGATATTATTGTGCATATTTTTTCCACATTGTACTCTAGTTTTATGTATTGTTTTGTTATATTCAATAATTGTTTCCATTTTTTTGTTATACCTCACCATGTGGCGAACCACCTTGGGTGACTTGTTTAGTTGACATGGTTTGGTTCATTAAAAATTGGTATCAGAGGGATTCTCAGCCTGAAGTGTGTTAACACTATCTAAGTTTAGTTTTTTTCCTTGGTTATACAATATTTAAGACTGCCATAATTTGGGTAGTAAGTGTGGTAGGGGGCCTGGTCATCTCGCTTTTGTGTCTGAACTCGAGTTAAAATGGGTGGTCGGATAATTTTTATCAGGTTTGAGACTTGGTGTTTGAGGTTATTTGAATGAACCATATGGCAAGCTTATTTAAATGGACCTATTTTTTTATTAAGGCATCATCTTTCATTCATATAATTCATAACTACTTTAAACTCTTAATGTTTTAAAAAAAATTATCGATACTTGAAGTTGGTCCTATGATTTTTGAATCTACTCATGACTAATTTGTTTTTGTATTGTGATTGTTTGAAAATTCCACCTAGAATAGATCTTCCAAATATAAGATAGGAAGTTCTGAGACAAGATCCATAGGTGAATCCTCTAGTAGAACTTTCTTTTGGTTGAAGTTGTAATCCAAACAATTCAAACTCTGGGTCAAGTGGGTTTTGAGAACTCGGGACATGTGGTGGATCATTTCTCTGAATTCACTAAGAAGCATCCACCCATATTCCATAGTGATAAATGAACCCAAGAATCTAAGGAGTTTCTTGAGAAGATTGAGTGGATCTTCAATTTTTGTAAGACTTTTGAGGACACTAAGGTGGGTTTCTTCACATATGTGATTGAAGGAATAGAAAAGAGATGGTGGGACTCTATTGTGCAATTTAAGTTGCATGAGGATCTTACTTGGGGTTCTTTCAAGAAATTATTCAACTGGAAATTTTATCCTATGAAATTACATGTGGTGAAGACCCTGGAGTTTCTAAACTTGGATTAAAGGGAGAATATCATTCTATATTGTTCCACTTGTTTTGTTGAGTTGGTGCATCTAGAACTAGAGCTTGTCCCTAATGAATTCCTAAAGGCTCAGAGGTTTGAGTTGGTACTAAGGCCTAATATTTGTTCAATGATGATTATCATGTGCCCTCCAACCTTCACAGAGGTAGTTAATATGGAATATTTGATAAAGGATGATATAACTAAAAAATAGGTTTGAGAGGAGCTTCATTTGGTACTATCGTTAGCCAGGGAGTCTCTTCTAGCCAGAAAAGAAAGGGAAAAGGTATCCAGTTTTCTTCAGGACTATTTTTGGGGGTCGTGGATGGATAACATAAAGTTGTGTAAAATTAGTTTGGGTTTGTTCATGAAATTCCTAATTATATAGAGTCTCCTACAAATTTTCATCATTGTGGACAATCTAGTCATCAAAAACATTTCTGTGACAGAATGTCTTAGGGTAGTAAAGTTGGATCCACCTTCACCAAAGGCTCACGGGTTCATACCGATGCTTCCAAGGTTGGTGGGTATTATCCTTAATCTAAGGGTGTTGTTTATGGGGATAATAAATCCTCGGTATGGTATGAGACTGAATATATTTATGCAATGGATAATGCACCAGAATAATCTAAAGCAAGGCCAACCATAGTTAGAGGTATAGTGTTTATTTCATCTTCTATAGTGCTGGCTTTGTTTGATACAGGTGATACTCATTCTTTTATACCGTCAAATATTTTTGATGTGTTGGTATTATATTCAGATCTCATTTCATACTTTTTGGATCTTTCAATGCCTTTGGGAAAGAGGTCTGAACAAGGTTTCAATTTCCCCATGTTTTGGGGGATGATAGCTGACTTTGAGGTGGAGTGATACTTCTTGGTGCTTAGTCTTGAAATATTCAACTTGATTAGTAGAATGGATTGGATGATTGGTATTAAATCCTAGATAGAATTTTATCAATATCAGGTTTAGTTCTTATCTGTTGGTGGGATCACTCCTGTTTTTCATGGTGAGTGGGACTCTAGATCAGGAAGGGTGGGGCTTTTTTCCCTTCTATTAGGGTTATATTATGCCTATTTTCATAGATGTTTCTTGATATTGTTGACCCTTGTATGGAAATTCATCTACCAGTGGTAGTGTCTGAATTCATTAAGACTTATTCAGATGATTTTTATAGTTTACCACCATATAGAGAGGTTAATTTTACTATTGACCTAGTCCCCAGCATGATGCCCAATTCTATGTCATGTTACTGTATAGTGCCTACTGAGTTGGTAGAAGTGAATATCTAGCTCTCAAATCATTGAGTATAATGTATTTTTTTCATCCTAGTGTGCCATTTTGGGCTTCGCTTGTCCTCTTTTCTAAGAAGGAATATAAGATCCTTGGACATTTTATTGACTATCGGAGGTTAACTCAAATGACCATCAAGAACACATATCCCTTTTCCATTATTTATGTTCACTTTGATCATCTAAGAGGGGTTAGCTGGTTTTAAAATATTGGCCTATGGTCAGGGTACCACTAGTTGTGAGTCCAATAATAGGATATACCTAAGAAATCATTTAAAAGTTGGTATGGGCATTTTGAGTTTATGGTTATGCCATTCGAACTAAATAACACTCTATTATGTTTATGGAATTGATGAACCAGATCTGTCATTGGTTCTTGGAATCTTTTTTGTGATGTTCTTGGATGATATTTTGGTTTACTCTAAGTAATAGGAGGAGTACATGGACCATTTGGATTGAATTATTATAACTTTGGGGGAACATTATCTATAAGGTAAGCTTTCCAAATGTGAGTTTTGGATTAAAGAAGTAAAGTTTTTGAGTAATTTTATATCTGATAGGGGCATATAAGTAGATCCTAAAAAGGTATAGACATTTATTTCCTATGATCATCCAATAAATGTGTTTGATATTGGAAGATTATTGGGTTTGGATGGTTTTTATAGGAAGATTGTTCAAGACTTATATAAGATTGCATCTTCAATGATATCTTTAACCCGTAAGAGTGTAAAGTTTTAGTGGAATGATAAATTTTAGATACTTTTTTTGGAATTTATAGTGAGATTGAATTCATCTATAATTTTTATTCTTCTAGAATTAGGTTCATGTTGTGATTTTTTTTTTGTGATGATTCAGGCACAATTTTAGGGTGTGTCTTGATGCAGGAGAGAAATGTGGTATCCTATGGATCTCAATATTTAAACCATCATGAGAAGAACCACCCTACCCGTGATCTTAATTTGGTATCATTTACACATGCACTCAAAACACGATGTCTCTATCTCTTTGGGGAGTGGTTTACCATGAATTCTGATCATAAGAGCCTAAAATTTATTTTTACTTAGAGGTATCTACACTTGAGACAAAGAAATTGGGTGAAGTATATTTAGACTTTTGATTTTTATATTTCTTATAATCTTGAAAATTTGAATATGGTCGTTGATGTGCTGAACAAGAAATTTTTGACACAAGCAGTGAAGGAATCAGTGAAAGAGTGGTCTTCGGTGAATTTGTTTATTGAGATGAACTTAGGAATAGAAGAATCTGGTGGTAAGGTTATGTATAGATTTCATGAATCTTGACTTGTCATTTTATGAGTAAGCTCAACTTGAGTAGATGTATTACCCTGAGTTCAATATCTTTAGTAAAATCATTTTTGGTAGGGAGACCTCAGGTGAGTGGCCTCAGTCTCTTAGTGGAGTTTGTACTTCCAAGTAGGTTGGTTGTTCTGATTTCCCTAAGTTCAGAGTAGTATTGACCGTTGCTTTTCCAATATTCATGTCATCGCGGCCTACCCTGGTGCCAGTGTCTCTCACCTAATGCATTCTTTGTCCTACCACTCCCCTCTATTGATGAACCTGGCACCTATAGAGGATAAAAGTAACAAATTCTTATCCAAGTGATGGACCTATGATCCAAATTATAAATCAATGGTTCGTCCATCCTAGAGAAAACACATGTATGTGTTATCATGGATTGGTTTTCACAAAAAAAAACTCAGGCGCTTGAAAGGTGACCTCCAAACCTAGATTAGGAACTTCCCTCTGAGGTTCTATGATCTCAAAACAGTGAAACATAAGATTGAGGAAGCTAATTCCAGTATTGAAGAGTGATGAAATGATGACTTATTTAATAATATGGTTGAAAAAAAGAATAAATTATGGGATATTATTATGGAATAGAAACATATAGACTAATAGAGATCTATACAAAATTGGTTAAAAGATGGTGATAGAAATACAACTTTATTTCATGCTTGTATCAAAGAAAAAAATGGATAGTTCCCCCTAACATTTTCATGGAAGATGGTTCTTTCACCAATGATATCAATGTGGTGGGAAGTATGGTGGAAAATAATTTTAAATTTGTACTTGGAGGTGTCAATTCAGCTATGCAATAGGGATATCCATGGGGCCAGTCAAATTTATGTGATGTGATCCCTAATGTGGTGTCACATACTATCATCTTGGAGTAAGATAGAATCCCATATGAGGGGATAATTTGTTATATGGTGGATTCTCTCAATCACGAAAGCTCTCTGGTACCTGATGGATTCTCAGGCTCCTTTTGTGTGGCATCTGGTGACCTGGTTAAGAGTGATCTTGTTGGTATTATATAGGATTTCTGTCATGGGTGAAGTCTACCCCAGGCATCAAGTGAAACTACTCTTGTTTTTATTCTTAATTTGAGAGACCCCTTGTTAATAAAACGTTATAGACTAATAAGTATGTGCAACTTTCTGTACAAGTTTCTTTCCAGTGTAATCAATATGAGGCTCTCATCTCATCTTCACGAGTGGATTTCAGAAGAACAACATGGTTTTGTTAAAGGGATATCTCCATAGGCATCCATTTTCTCTATTAATATATAACAGGGTATATCAATATAAATATTTTGGGATCCAAATTGGTGATTAAAATTGACATGGGTAAGTATTATGATAGGATTTAATGGGGATTCATTTTCAAAGTTATGTCTTGCATGGGTTTCTCCCATTGGTTGTAGAACTTGTTCTTTGGGTGTTTTATCCTTCCCTATCTTTCTATGAACTTAATGGGAAAGAGATGTTCTTTCTTCAAATCAGTGTAAGGTCTTAGACAGAGAGATTATCTTTCTCCAACACTCTTCATTTTGGATCAAGATTCCTTAAGTAAATTTTTATCCAATTGTATCAATAACCGAAGTATCCTTCCTTTCAAATGCAGAAGTAATTTATTGGAATATCTTGCCTTCTTTTTTCTAATGAAATTATTCTATTCATTAACATCATTAGGATATCTCTTCGAGGAATTTCAATATTATGGAGGAATATTGTACATATAGTGGTAAATGTATCAACTATGGGAATAGTTTTATTTAAAAATCAAAATTTTGTTCTAAACATCAAGGAAGGAAAATATATGACATGTTTAGAATCAAAAGAAATCCTTTCCAATGGATTATCTAGAGGGACTTATCTCTACTATAGGTATATGTATTCAGCACTTTGAGAGCCTTCTTACTGAAATCATGAGGTGCATCAACAATTATAATATCTGGTTCTTATCCTTTCGGGATGCATTATGCTAGTTAATTATGTGTTATCTTCTATCCCGATGCATGTGCTCTCTATTATTAAAGTCCTGAAGGTGGTGGTTAATAAAATTTAGAATATCATTGATTCATTTTTTTGGGATGTTTATATGGATTCTCATTGTCACTGGGTGTACTGGGATAGAATATCCAAGCCGGTGGAGGTAGGAGGCATTGGTCTAAGGAGTGTGGCTTATAATATATACAGTCTTCAAGAAAAACTAGTGTGGGGGTCATGAAGGTATGCTCTCTATGGGGAATATTTTTTGTGTGTAAATATTGTGATGACTTAGGAAATCCCAATGGGAAGGTCTCTAATCGTTAGAAAATATTGTGCAAGAACATATTAGAGCTTCAACTTCAGTCTAGGTGGATTGTTTTATGTGGTAATATTAGCTACTGGAAGCATAAATGGGTGGGTGCGACCCTCGATTTCCCAGGATTTCTAACCCCTAATATCCATTTTTCTCAGGATAGTTCTTTTCTGAGGTTCATTCAAACCACTCTAGACTCACACCAACTTGATATCTTCAATAGTATACAACTTTATTCAGATCCTAATAAACGTATTGTTTTTGTGAACCATCAGGGATATTCACGGCCAAATATTATTACTTATCCATCCAAATAAGTCTTGGAGTTGGAGCAGACCAGCATCTTTGGTGAAAATATTTACTAATAAAGTAGAATTTCCTTGTGTGGCATATTTGGTATCATGATATTCCAAAATACAGCATGATTAGAAGAAAAGGTATTAACATGGTTTTTAAGTGTTCATGTTACCGTAACGCCAAAGAGTAATTAGTTGATCACCTATTATTTGAAGGAAATTAGGAAAGTTCCATTTAGAGTGGCTTAGGGGATCTCATTTGTATCATTTTTCTGGTTGGAAATGGTAATATGTTTGCTAATTATTTGTTTCATGGGGTGGAGGATAATGGTGCGGAGAGTAAGGCAAGTTCCAATCTGATTTCAGGTGGTTTTTGGACCATACTGATAGCCATAAATAAAGCACATATGGAAGGCTCACCTAGTTTTTTCTTAGGCCTGAAAATCAGTCTAGGTGTTGTGTGGTTGATTTAGGCTATCTCTTGAATAACTAGAACAATTCATATTCAATGAGGAAGTTTATAGAAGGTAATAAATCGGTGAATTATACCCATATAGTGGATTTTTAAGGAAAATGGGTCTGGTGGAACCCCCCAAGTAGTATTTTTAAGTTCAATGCTAATGGATCTTGAAATCTTGGCATCATGAAAGGGGGAAACATTGTCCATAAATAAATAGGATCAGTGGTTATTGCTTTTAGTGGGTTCTATGACCAAGGTGATTCCCTAATTGTGGAGGCTGGGGATTTTCTTAATGGGCTATAGATTTTTCTTTCCTATAATATTACTCTCATGGATATTGAAATATATTATTCATTCATATATAACTCTATTCAAGGTAAAAATGGTCCACATTGATATATTTTTTATATCATTCAAATATGAAAAATTTATATTGTTTAAGATAATCTAACCCACACATGTCACCAAGGGAATTTTTTTGAGGAGTGGATTTATTATAAGGGTAACCAAAGAAACCCTCCCATTATTTATTCCATTCTAGGTTCCTTTCCCCCTGAATGTGCTTCTTTTGTAAGGGAGGATTCCCTTGGCCTCCACTATTTTAGTCCTCTATTACATTTTTGTTTTCTTGTCTCCCTTATTCTCCCTTCCTTTCTCTACTTAATAAAATTTTCCTAATTTGATTGTTTAACATGGAATCCTATAAGGAAGGATGTGATTTTTTTGATCATTGATCAACTCATAAAATTGGCACATTTCCTCCCTATCAAGAAGATGATGAAGTTGGAACATCTTTAGTACTTTTATTCCAGAGAGATTGTGAGACTTCATGGGGTCCCCTCTATGGTTGTTTCTGATATGGACCTATGGTTTGCATCTAGGTTTTGGAAAGGTTTGCAGGAGATGGTGGGTTCCTATCTAAAATTGATCGTAGCATATCATTTTTAGATAGATAGATAGACAAATATATATATCCATGTTCTTGAGGATATGATTTTTTATTATGTTCTTTATTTATGTGGTTATTGGGAAAAACATTTTCCTTTAGTAGATTTTTCCTATAACAATAGTTATCAGGCCTCGAACAAGATGGTTCCCTTCAAGACTTTGTATAGGAGGCCATGTAGATCTCCCTTGTGTTGACAAGAGTTAGAAAAGAGGTCATTGGTTGGGCTTATTATTGTTTAGATGATAACAGAGAGGGTGTAGTTGATCTGGAAGAAATTTATCATGGCATGGAGTCATCAAAAATCTTATGTGGATCTTCGTTTAAAATCACTAGAGTTTGAGTTTGGTGATTGATTATTTCTTAGAGTTTCACCTCGATTGGGATATCATTGGTTAGGTAAGTAGGGTAAGTTGGCACTGAGGTTTGTGGTCCCCTTTGATATCATTGGATGACTTGGAAAGTTGGACTATCATTTGGAATTACCGTCTGGTTTGACTTACATCCACAACATGTTTCATATTTCCTAGATGAGTAGGTGTTGATTAGATCCTTCACGTGTGATTGGATGGGAGGATGTCGATCTTGATCCTAATATCATTGTGATTGAGAAACCTATTCAGATTATGGATTATTGATTGAAGTTGTTTCATGGTAAAATGATCCCTCTGATATGTGTATTATGTCAGTGAAAATGAGATAGCCATGAGATGTGAGAGTGATAATCGTTGATGAGGCGGTAGTGGAATTCACTTTTTTTAGTCCAAAATCTAGGGAATTTTTTGGGACAAAAATAATTTATGGTGGGGATATTGTAACAAACTGTTATCTTCCTTCAGGTATGTATTGTCTTTTTTTGTTAGTTTTACTTTTTTCTGGGTGCATTGTGGACTTCTTAGGAATGGAGAACCTTCATGGGAGGAAATAATTTAAATTTTGGGGATTATGTTTATTTTAATTAATGGAGACTAGGTATAAATGTGTGAATGGATTTTAGGGGTACTCCTTGGGACTGGAGAACCCTAAGTTTAGTTCAAAGTCCTTCTGTAGAAAACTGGTTTATTTGTTGTATGTTGAAAATTTTCACATCATGAATAGTTTACATGATGTGAATCCATTATCAGGTAGATGTCGTGAACTGGTTCAAGTCATGAAAGGTTTACAAGTCACGAATCAAGTTCATGTCATGAATTGATCAAAATTGATATTTTTAATCTGATACAATGCATTTCTTTCATATTTTTTTAATTAATAAATACGCATTATGATAAGGTTTCACATCCTTAATTATTTGGGGTTTTCAATTTTAAACATATTGCATATCTTTTGTATGTTTTATTTAGCCTCATCCTTCCCTCTCAAGACCTAGGATCTCTCCTGAGTATTTTTTTGGATCTCCTCTCCTTCTGGATCATTAGTTCAGTGATTGGTCATTGTGGTTGTTGTGGTACATCTCACCAGGTAAGAAGTTTTTTCTTTTTTGTTTCCTTTGGTCACGACAGTGGCATTGGATGAATTTTTGTTTCAATTTCATGATTTTTTGATGTTTTCTATCAATACTTTGTAGTTTCATGTTGTTCCTTGTCTTTTGAAGGATAATCCATGGTTTTTTTATCTCCGTTGTTGAAGGTGGATAGTTTTTCATCATTATTATGGTAGGTGGATCTTTTCAAGTGTTTATAATTCTTTAATTTCTATATGTTCTTGTTGAAATGGATTTTCTTTGGTGAAAATGGATTTATTAAATGTGATAATGGTTTTTAAAATGGTTTTTAACAAATATGGAACATTGGGAACCTTGGGTATATTGACAAGTAGACATAGGTTACCTTAGTGTGTTTGGAACCAATTGGGGTTTCTTTTGTGATATCTATAGATTGTGGAAGGACTTGATATCAGTTGAAACCAACTTATGCATGGTTTAGTCTTTTTATTTTTAGTATGTGTTCTCATAGTATAGATCCCAAATGGTGTTATTTTTTATTTTATACCTATTTTATCATATGTTGGTTTATTTTAGGGATATTTTCTAATATGTTTAATTTACCTTTTTTTCTTTTATACCTATATGGTATGCATATATGGAAAACAAATTTATTGTTTACAGATGGTATTATTTATAAAAATGATATATAAATTTGATTTTTTTAAATCTAGAACTTCTACATTATTTATATTATGACTTGTATAGATTCTTTGATGTTATCTTACTGGGATTTATGCTCACATCCTAATTTTTCCTTTTGGTGGTTATAGACCTTTTTTTGTAGGACTTATAGAAAGTTAAGGGAATCATATAGCATGTTGGGATCTATTTCCATATATTGACTTCATAGCAGGATGGTTTTGAGGTGATGGTTGGTCACATGGAGACTTGTTAGTCTTGTCTGATTAATACTATTCTAGTCTATCCTATGTTGGATTGGTTTGTATGGATCTTGTTATATCTCTTTCTTCCGCAGTGTACTCTAGTTGTATGTCTTATTTTGAATATATTAAATACTTGTTTCCATTTTCTTTTTTATACCTCACTATGTGAAATACCACATTGGGTGACCTGTTTAGTTGACCCAGGTTGATTTTTTACACCAATAACATCATATATGAATCTTGGATAGTTTAGGGTATAACTATTTGTCCAACCACTCCCCTCTGTTGGTGAACCTAGCACCTATAGAGGATGAAAATAATAAATTATTCTTCTCCAAGTGATGAACCTATAATCTGAATTATCAATCAACGGTCCAGTAATCCTAGATCAAACCCATGCATGTCTTATCATGGTTTGGTTTTCACAAAAAAAACTCAGGTGCTTGAAATGAAACCTCCACAACTGGATCAGAAACTACCCATCGGGGTTCCAGGAGCTATAAATAGTGAAACATGTGATTTAGTAAGCTGATTATAGTCTTGAAGAGTGATGGAATGATGAATTAATAAATAATATTTTCAATAATAAGAATAAATTATTTTATTATTATGAAATAGGAATGTATATCCCGAGAGAGATACAAACAAAATTGGTTGAAAGCCGGTGATAGAAAGATATATTCCTTTCATGTTTGTATAAAAGAAAAATGGAGAGTTCCCCCTAAAATTCTAAGGGAATATAGTTCTTTCACTAATGATATCAATTTGGTGGGAATTATTTTAACAACCCTGGTATAAAATAATTTCTTTTCATTCTGGAATTAAATAGTAAAATTCATTATAAATGTATAATGAAATAAGTGGTATTTATAGAAATTAAGGAATCTATACTAATAGAATAGTAACCTCACATATGAGAGTATAAATAAAATTTATGTATCTTATAAGTGAAATCATGATATATTTATATCATGGAATAAGTAAATAAATATTTTGGAAATGATAAATTAAGTGTTGGTGTTTTGTAAGTCATAAATATTTAACTACAATTTTATAATTAACATAGCGATTTAAAAGGAAATATATTTTCATAAAATAGATTCATAAATTAACATTTTATTTTCTTATGATTATAATATAATTTTATGAGACCTTTATTAATTTTTCAAAGTGTCATTAAATCAATTATAATTTTAGAATCAGTATTTTTTCAAATAAATAATGATTTTAATAAAAAATTAAATTTCTCATATTTAGAAAATTATTTTCAAAAAATTGAGTTCATTTTTTAATTATACACATCTAAAAATGGTTAAGGTTCTATAACCAATATATAAACATGATATTTAATAAGATGATATAATTTCGTGATGGTCGTAAAAACCACTCAAATAAATTAAATCATTTTCATTAATGTTTTATCTAATGAATCATCCTCAAAGCAGAAAAAAATTATATATGGTATCATTAAAAATTATAGAAACATATTAATAGAATTTAATTCCACTTATGTAGTTTTTTTCATTCAACAAGAAAAGCCATAATGAACCAACCATGGAAACTATGAAAATAACAAAATATTATTAATAAATGGGTGGGACGATGTTATAATAATATCATATAAGTAATTATAAATATTAATATTTTTATTTAAAATATTAATAACATTATTTAAACCATTATATAGAATTTTTAACATTTTTGAAGTAAGATGAACCCGAGGTAAGGGACTTTTCTTTAAAAATCCTCTTTTAAATTTATACTTTTACAAAAATTAAAAGGGAATGTTTATGATGTGAGTTTTCATGTTTTGGGATTACTTTATGGTTCTTGGTCATTATTTATGATAAATGGTGGGATCTATATCTCCCTTAAATGCATTGGGTATGTTTATATTGGAGTTCGACCGTATGGTTACTCTAAGTGTAACTATGATGGTTACACCATATGGTAGTCATGAGGGTTACATTGTAAGGTAGTCATGAGGGTTACAAGGAGTTAGGTTTACGATATTAAGTAATTAATTCTCCAATTTAAATTTTAGGTATTTATTTATGTTTTCTATGTTTTATGGAAATCTCATGTTTTTATAATGTAACTTTATGATACTTTATGGGTGATAAGTATGTCTTTGTGAAAATGATTTCATATGTTTATAAGAATTCATGGACTAATGATTTCTTTAATTATTTTTATGTTCCTTACTAAGATTTTTGTGTTAATCCCAAGTTTTTAAAAAATCAGGTTTTAAGGATGGGTAAGAGAAAAGAAGAATCTAAGATGAATATTGTGAATATTTTTCTGGAAAAGAATTCATGTTTATTAAAAACTTTTGTATTATGGAAGAAATGGATACTATTTTAGTGGTTCCAAATTTTTATTCTTATAGGTTGATATATATGAATTATTTCCTAGTTATATAAATCTATAAACTAAAAATATCTTTGGGAATGTAATAAAGTGAATTCTAAAAGAATTTACTAGATTATGAAATGTTTAAGGTCAGGTCCTTATAGTTGGTATTAGAGCACAATTTGTATAGCGACCCTACTTTTCTTGTATTACTTTTACATAATTTTAATGATAAAAAAATAAAATCATTACACAAAGATGATCCAAAGGTTTAGTGTCTTGGGAAAATTAGGACCAAACATAACTTTTACTACATGAACATAAACATTTATTTAATTCATTCTTCTCTAGATTATTATTGACCCTTGAATTCTCCTTAGTACAAGTAGTCACTGAAGGATATACATAAAAAAGGTGTGATCTAAAAGCCCAGTAATAGGATAGATAAGAACATAAAACAACATAACATGGGACGAACAGAATCATTATCATCATAATATAGGTATAGGATCATAATCATGAGAGGAAACATTAAGAAAAGACTTGGAATGTTGCGATTCATAAAAATGAAACATCATGTCTTAGTGGTAAACTACCACACATATTTCTGAAAAAATATAGCTTCATGTTCATGTATATTTCACTTTACTCATGTGGATCTTCACATTACCCAATTCATTAGAGCACTATATAATTTTGGGCGCACCCATCACATTGTAACATTTACATTATCATGCAATCCACATAGAACATATATCAATCATGAACATAAATAACCCATGGAAAGGAATGGTTTTCATCTCATAATAATGCATTCATAAACTTCGGTTTCCCAAATGTAAGGGGCAATAACATACTTGATATAAGAATCATCAACCTTGAGTGATAAGTAAAAGGTGTGTTTTTGAAAGAAGAGTTCTTTTGGAAAACATTATGTTTGACATAAACCCCAGTGGAAAACATGTATATCCCAGAAAAGGTAAGATAATTATGAATAAATGATTTTTAAGGAATAACCATATTGAAAATGGAGTGAAATAGGGAAAACCTGAAGAAATAAAGTTGGGTTTGAGAATTCCCCTTACCTTGTGTCTGAATTCTTTCTTAACTTTAATGTCATGAATAATGAAATTAGATTTATTAATTAATAATTAAAAACATTTTATACAATAACATGATTAATTATGGTTTTATTAAGTTCTTTTATGGGCCTTTGGATGAGTTATAGAGTTTAAATTCATTGTTTGGGAGTTTTCTTTTTCTTAGTTTTCATGAACGATTCACTTGTACGCATGAATGGAAGTTCATGTAGAACATGGATAAACATACAAAACTGATATTACATTTTATTAATGATCTACCAGGATTTTAAATGATATTTTAATTAATTATTTTATATACCATGTGGATGAATCATTAGTTATAATTTAATGAAGATCGTTTTAGGTTAATTTGGGCGGTTTTTTATCACAATAAACATGTTTTGTTTTATCATTTAGTATTATGTATAAAAGTTGTTTCCAAAAATAAAAGGGGTTAAAAAATAAATATTAAAATATTTTTTCAACCATTTAATGGTTTTATTGACATCCTTTAAGGATTTTAATGAAAATGGAAGTGCATCTCCCATGATGTAGATAAATTAACACATCCTGGGCAACGATTTCATTTTTATAAACCAAGAGAGATAGGGAGGATTATAACGAATAATATTTCATTAAGATGATATAATACCATTATATCAATCATAATAGAGTTATAATGAAATTTGGATAAGATAAGTTGAGTATAATAGAATAAAAGAAATGAAATTTGAAAGGAATTTGAAAGAAAGAGAGAGAAATTATTTCTTGAATATATCTTCTTTGAGAGCCTCTTTAGGGGATAGGTTTTGGTCTTTTTATGGGAAAAAGGGATTTTGGACGTGGGGGAGAATATTTTTAAGATATTTGAGTATAATTTTGAGTATTAAAAAGGTTTGAGAGGTGTGAGGAAATGAGGTTGTGAGGGGTGGTATTTATAGTGGAGGGGAGGGGGGTTTTCTCAATATTATATTCATTAATTTATTATTTCTCTACAAGATAAGAAATAATGATGATTATATGACTAAATACAGTAACATGATCATGTTATTTTTAACCAATGGCCATTTACATCAGCAATGATGTAAGCATGATGCATAAAATCATTTATTTAGCATATTTTGTAAATTATCAAATTTCACTATTCACCAAAAATTAAAGTATTTTAGAAAAATCAAAAAAAATCATCCTAATCATTTTTCTATGTGTAGAATTCAAAAATGAAATCCATTTTATGAAAATAATTTTCTAAATATGATTAATTGAATTTTTAATTAAAATCATAATTTACTTGAAAAATTCAAATTTTAAAATAAAAACCACTTTTCTAACACTTTGAAAAATTAATTAAGGTCTCATAAAATTATAATATAATCATAAGACATAAAAATACTAGTTTATTAATACATTCTAAAAAAATAATTTTTCTTCTAAATTATTAAATTATTCATTAAATATTCATAACTTACAAAAATACTATCAGTATAATGTAATTATATCATATTGTCACTTATATGATGGATAAATTTTATTTATACTATTATTGGTAAGTTTCCTATTCACTTGTCCAATTTAATATTCATAAGGGTCATAATAATATTCATAAGGGTAACATTACTATTCATAAGGGCATGTTACTAGTCACAAAAAATTAATTTTGTCCTATCGGACTCCAAACATATTACTGATTACAATCGTGTATATTAGGTTTTTCAAAATCCAAATCATAGAAGTGGAAAATTTATGTTTAAAGGTCACATAGTAGTTCATTTAAGCATGATGTGGAATTGTGTTTCCTAATGTGATTTTATAAGAATGGAATTCCATTGATAAAATATTGGGTTGTTACAGTTTAGATAATATTAGGGGTTAGGATGATGCTAATAGAATACCATAAATGGTTTTTACCTTATGGTTATGTTTAAATGATATAGAATTTATATATTACCAAGTTTCTTCATCTAATATATGTCTGTCCAAAATGGTTTTCCACAAAATAAACAAGGAAGCGAAAGTATGAAAGCACTGATAGGATGATATCTTTCCAAATCAACAACTTAGAATGGTGGTAATTGGAACCGAGTAGTTTTTGATAGTGATGGATCAGTTGACACATACTATAAATGTTGGGAGAATCCATGCAATAGAACATCTAGATCTACCACAAAGAAACGTGAAAATAGTGGAACATTTTATGAGGAAACACCCTCCTACATTCAATGGATCTTATGACCCAGTGGTAGTTGAAATATGGATTAAATCCCTTAAAAAGATATTTAATGTCATGGGGTGTTTAGATAATAAAAAGGTTTTTCTTTCTATTTATTGTTTTGGATGTGAACCTGACCAATGGTGGTTAGAGATCAAGAATATCAGTGATAGTGATGAGATTGATGCCTTGGAATGGGATGAATTTAAAAATATATTCCTTAAAAAATATTTTCCTAAGGTGGTTTGAATTAGGATGGAAAAGAAATTTCTTGAATTGAAATAAAAGAAGGGAGACTCAATGGTTGTGTATGGAGAAAAATTCACCTGATTGGCAAGGTATGTTTCAAATCTTATTCGATATGTTGATAGTAAAATCAATCATTTTTACTCGGGATTGAAGCTAAGATATAGAAGGGAATTGGCCTCCCATGAATTAAAAAGTTATGAGAAACTTTTTTGATGTGGTGTGAGGTTATAAATGGATTTTTCTGATGATCACGTGTACTTTGATAACAAGAGAAATAAGAGGTCCATATGGAAATCAATGGGTAAGAATCAATCAAATAAATCTGAAGGTAAGAAAATCCATTTTCTAGTTTGTTGGAAGTTTGGAAATAATCACCCTAGGTAATTCCTTAAACAAATCCAAGAATTGTTTCCTATGTGGTAAGTTTGGACATATGGCTTGATATTGCAATGAAAAAGATCTTAGTGATGGTTTTTTTAATTCGGATAAAAAATTGTAAAGTGTTTTAAATGTGGTGAGATGGGTCATTATGAAAATACATACCCAAAGAAAGATCTAAATGATGGGAATCAGCCAGATTATAAGTAGAAAGGTACAGTGAAATAATTTTCAGCTACTTTAGTAGATGTTGTTCCATCCAATGAAGTTGTATTAGGTACTTTGTTTGTTTACTCGTATTTTTCTAATGTTTTGTTTGATATGGGGTCTATACATTCCTTTATTTCTGATAAATTTTCTAGTAAATTAGAAATTTCCCCTTAATAAATAAAACCGGAACTTATGTTTAAAACACCAAGAGGTATTAAAGAAAAAATGCATTATAATAATCATATTGTTGTTTTATATGGAAAGACATTACCCAAAAACCTGGTTGTTTTTCCCTTAGTGGACTTTGTTGTTATTCTGGGTATGAATTGGATTTCTGTTTATCATAATAAGATTAATTATAGATCTAAAGAAGTTTTTTTCAGAAATAATTTCATTTTATATAAAATAATGAACTCATATCATTGATAACATATCAAGAAGCTAATAAACAGTTAAAATATGAAAATGAAATATATCTTGCATATATTGCTAAAAACAAGGGAACTATTTAGATTAATGATGTTCCAGTTGTAAATGAATATCTAGATGTTTTTTCTAATGAGTTGTCAGGTGTTAAAACTGATCGGGAAGTTGAATTTACTATTGACTTAATTCCTGGTGCTAATCCAATTTTAAAACCCCCTTATCGAATGGATCAAGTGGAACTTCTTGAATTTAAAAAGGAGTTGTAGGAGTTTCTTAATAAAGGTTCCATTCATCCTAGCACTTCACCATGGGGTGCCCCTATTTTGTTTGTTAAAAATAAAAATGGTTCCATGAGGCTTTGCATTGATTATAGATATTTGAATAATATTACTATTAAAAATAAGTATCCATTGAATCATGTCAATGACTTATTTGATCATATCCATAGATCTCATTATTTTTTCAAGATTGAATTGAGATCCGGGTACCATCATCTGAAGGTGAAGGAGGATGACATTATGAAAACAACTTTTCGTACTAAATATGGGCATTATGAATTTTTTGTTATGCCCTTTGGTTTGACAAATTTCTATGTTGTATTCATAGATATTATGAATATAATATTCCATGATTATTTGGATAATTTTTTTATTGTTTTTATTGATGGAATTTTGGTTTATTCAAAAAGTTATGAGGATCATGAAAAACTTTTAAAGGTTGTCCTGCAAACTCTCAAAGAAAATATGTTATATGGGAAATTTAGAAAATGTGATTTTTGGTTGCAACAAATTTCTTTTCTTGGAAATATTGTAAATAAGGATAGTTTAACGGTAGATCCCACTAAAACAAAAGTGGTTGATGAATGGTCAAGACCAACAAATATTACTTAGATTCATAGTTTTCTTGTATTATTAGGCTATTACCGAAGGTTTTTTAAAAACTTTTCACAATTATCTTTCCCACTAATTAAGTTAACACAAAAAGGGGTTAAATTTATTTAGACATAAGAATGTGATGTTTTTTTAGGAACTAAATAGGAGATTGGTAAATGATTTAGTTTTGGAACTACCTTCCAGAAATGGTGATTTTATCATCTATAGTGATGCTTCATTGAAGGGACTTGGTTGTGTTCTAATTAATAATGATCAGGTAATTTCCTATGTTTTAATACAACTCAAACCTCATAAATTAAATTATCCCACACATAATTTTGAATTAGCATCTGTGATTTTCACTTTAAAAATTTGGAGGCATCATTTATATGGAGCCAAATGTAAAATATATACTGATCATAAAAGTTTGAAGTGTATATTCACTTAGAATGAATTGACCATGAGGAATAGAAGATGGATTGAATTGATAAATGATTATGATTACATAATCAATTACCATATTGGAAAAGAAAACAAATTAGTGGATGCATTAAGTTGAAAACATCGTTCTACTTTAACCATGTTATTTTTGGAACATGACCCCTTGATTAATGATTTGATGAATTTTGGCTTGGAAGTTGTTAGGGAAGGAAATTCCTCTATTGTTTTCAAGTGTCAGTGAAGTTGTCTCTACCAGATAGAATTAAGAAATCACATAACGAAGATTGTGAGTTAGATAAAAAGGTAGAATTGGTTAAAAGGGGTAAGTTTCCAAAATTTAACATTGATAAAGATTGTGTTTTGAGACTTGGGAAGAGATTATGTGTGCCATGTGGTTCCTAGATAAAGAAAGAATTGTTTCGTGAAGCTTATAGTTCTCTATTTTCAATTCATCCTCACAGCACTAAGATGTGTATATACCTTGAGGAGTATTACTGGTGGGATAGAATGAAAAGAGATATTTTTTATTTTACGATGAAATATTTGAATTGTCAACAGGTTAAAGTAGAGTGAAAACTAACAAAGGGGATTCTTCATCCTTTGCCAATGCCTGAGTGGAAATGAGAAAATATATCTATGGGCTTCGTGGTGGGACTACCAATGAATTATCTAGATAACAATGTGATTTGGTTTATTGTTGATCGAATGACTAAATCTACAAATTTTCTTTCTATTTGAGATACTATGTCTTTGGATCAGCTTTCTTGATTGTACCTCAAAGAGATTGTCAGGTTACATGGATTTACTCTTTCCATTATATCTGACCGTGATCTTGGGTTCACTTCTAACTTTTAAAAAGGACTTTAGAAGTCATTGGGCATAGAATTAAATTTTAGTATAGTCTTTCATCCTCAATCATATGGATAGTCAGAATAAAATATTTAGACATTAGAGGATATTCTTCGATCTTATTCAATGGATTAGTAGGGAAGTTGGGATCAACATATTTATTTATTTGAGTTTTCTTATAATAACATTTTTCATTCCAGTATACCGATGACACCTTTTGAGGCATTATATGGAAAGTGGTGTCAAACTCTAGAATTTTTGGATAAAGTCGGGTAAAGGAAGTTGATGGGACCAGAATTAGTAGAGGGGTGGAAGAGAAAGTGAAGATAATCTAGAAACATATGAGGAAAGATCAAAGTAGGTAGAAAAGTTATACAGATAACTGGAGGAAGTATCTTTCTTTAGAGGTATATTATCATGTCTTTCTCAAAGTTTATCCATGGAAAAGTGTGATTCATTTTTTTAAGAAAGGAAATCTAAGTCCAAGGTTCATTGGACCTTATGAAATCCTAGATAAGGTTGGATCAGTTTCCTACAAAGTGTCTTTGCCTCTGATTTTATCTTAGGTACATAATGTTTTTCATGTTTTGATGTTAAGAAAGTATATTCCAAATTTATATCACATTTTGATCCCATAAGTAGTTTAGATGGAAGAGAACCTTTCTTATGAAGAAAAACCTACTCAGATTCTTGATTGTAGAGATAAAGTATTACGAAATAAGGTAATTCACCAGGTTAAGGTTCACTGAAGAAACCATGTGGTTGAAGAAGCAACATGTGAATATGAAAATGCTATGAGGGAAAGGTATCCTCACTTGTTTAATAAGTAAATAAAATTGTATGGACATAATTTCCACAAAGTGGGTAGAATGTTACAACCCAATTAATTATAAAATAATTTCTTCTCATTCTGGAATTAAATAGTTAAATTGATTATAAATGTATAATGAAATATGTGGTATTTATAAAAATTAAGGAATCTATACTAATAGAATAGTAGCCTCACATATGAGAGTATAAATAAAATTTATGTATCTTATAATTGAAATCAATATATATTTATATCATGTAATAAGTAAATAATTTTTTTGAAAATGATAAATTAAGTGTTGGTATTTTTATAAGTCATAAATATTTAATTAAAATTTATAATTAATATAATGATTTAAAAGGAAATATATTTTCATAAAATAGATTCATAAATTAACATTTTATTGTCTTATTATTATAATATGATTTTATGATACCTTTATTAATTTTCCAAAGTGTCATAAAACCAGTTATAATTTTAAAATGGGTATTTTTCCAAATAAATGATTATTTTAATTAAAAATTAAATTTCTCATATTTAGAAAATTATTTTCAAAAAATGGATTTCATTTTTGAATTCTACACATCGAAAAATAGTTATGGTAAATTTTTGTGATTTTTTTAAAATACCTGAATTTTGTGTGAATAGTAAAATACGGTAATTTACGGTATATATACATTATAAGTTAAATACAGTATTCCTTGAGTCATGACTGATTTAATCACCATAATATCAAACTTCTATTCATTATTTTAATATATTTATCGATAATGATCAAACAATTCATATTCTTAAGCCAAAATAATAAACTAATGAATATAATAATGAGAAAACACTCCTCTCCTCCACTATAAATATGACCCCTCACCACCTATTCTCCTCACACCTCAAATCCTTTTAGATGGTTTAATTTATGTCTAATTTTCTTCCCAAACCTCTTCCCCATGTCTAATACCTTCTGGTCTCACCAAAAGGCCAAAACCAAGGGCATTAAGGAGGTTTTCAAGGAGAAGAATTCAAGAGGTAAAATCCTCTTTTATTTTCTTTTATTTTCATTTTAATTTATTTTATTTTCTTATTTTATATTAAAATACTATTATCCAAGTGGAATTAAAACTATAGTATCTTATATATACTGTAATTTTATCATTTTTATGGAAAAATTCATCATCAAACTTCTTCTCCACTCCCTTTTATTCTAAAAATGAGAACATCGTCTGTGATGTGTCGATTTACCACCATCGTGGATGATACACTTTCATTTTCCATTACCACATTCAAATATAATCATAAAACCATTATTATGGTTAAATAATATTTTATTATACATATTATAAGTTATATATGGTTTTGGAACCAATATATAAATATGATATTTAATAAAATGATATAAGTTCGTGATGGTCATAAAAACCGCCAAAATAAATTAAATCATTTTCATTAATGTTTTATCTAATTAATCATCCTCATATTAGAAAAAAATTATATATGGTATCATTAAAAATCTTTTAAATATATTAATACAATTTCATTCCACTTCTGGACTTTTTCTTCCATTCGACAAGAAAATCCATAATGAACCATCCATTGAAACCATGAAAAGAATACACCCGAACAATTGAAATAAAAAAATATTATTAATAAATGGGTGGTAATATGTTATAAGAATATAATATAAGTAATTATAAATATTAATATAGTTCTATAATATATTAATAATACTCTTTAGACCATTATACAGGAGTTTTGAACACATTTCAAGTAAGATGAACCCGGGGTAAGGGACTTTTCTTTAAAAATCCTCTTTTAAATTTATAATTTTAAAAAATTAAAAAGGAATGTTTATGATTTAAGTTTTCATGTTTTATGATCATGTTATAGTTCTTGGGAATTGTTTATGATTAATTTTTAGACATATATCTCCCTCTAATGCATTGGGTATGTTTATGTTGGAGGTCGATCGTACGGTTACTCCAAGTGTAACTGTGATGGTTACACTATAAGGTAGCCATGAGGGTTACATTGTAAGGTATCTGTGAGGGTTAAAAATAATATGTTAGTCATGATGGTTACCAAATTAAGTAAGTAATACCCCAATTTACCTTTATGGTTTTATTTATATTTTCTATGTTTTATGGAAATCTCATGTTTTCACAAAGTAAATTTATGATACTTTATGGGTGAGAATTATTTATTTGAGAAAATGATTTTATATGTTTATAAGAATTCATGAACTAATGGTTTATCTCATTATTTTTATGTTTCTTAATATGATTTTTGTGCTTATCCCAAGTTTTAAAATGTTTTTCGCGGGTTTTAAATATGGTTAAGAGAAAAGAATGATCCAAGCTGAATGTTTTGAATATTATTCATGAAAAGAATTCATGACTTATTAAAAACTTTTGTATTATATAATAAATTTATATTATTTTAGTAGTAACTAATTTGTACTCTTGTGGGTTGATTTGTATGAATTATTTTCTAATTATCTAAAAATATAAATTAAAAAGATCTTTGGGAATGTAAGAAATTTAATTCTAAAATAATTTACTAGATTATGAAATTTTTAAGGTCGGGTCCTTATTAGTATAGTGGAAAATCATATTAAATTTGTACTTGTACATGTCAATCTAGCTATGCAGGAGGGCTATCCATGGGGCCAGTCTAATTTATGTGATGTTATACCTAATGTGGTGTCACATACTATCATCTTGGAGCTGGAGAGAATCTCATAGGAGGGGGAAATTTGGTATGTGGTGGATGCTCTCAATCAAGAAATATCTATAGGACCTGATGGCTTCCCATGATCCTTTAATGTGGAATCTTGGGACCTAGTTAAGAGTGATCTTGTTGTAATTATCTAGGATTTCTTTCGTGGGGAAAGTATACCCTGAGTAGTATTTTCAACTATTCTTGTTATTATTTATAAGTTGAGATACTCCTCATAAATCAAACATTATAGACCTATAAGTATGTGCAACTTTCCATACAATTTTCTTGCTAGTTTGATCAATAGGAGCCTCTAGTCTCATCTTCATGAGTGGATTTCGGAAGAACATAATGGTTTTGTTAAAGGGATATCTCTATAGGCATCCATTTCTCTAGCTTAGGAGATAATAGGGGATATCAATAGAAAGGCATCGAGCTCCAAATTGGTGATTAAAATTGACATTGATAAGTATTATGACAGGTTTGAATGGGGATTCATTTTGAAAGTGATGTCTTTCATGGGTTTCTATCATTGGGTATTAAACTTTTTCTTCAAGTGTTTTGTCTCACCCTATCTTTCTATGAACTTCATGGGTAAGATATGTGTATTATTCAAATTGTTGTAGGGTATTAGATAGAGAGATCCTCTTTATCCAACCCTCTTCATTTTGACTCGATATTCCTTTAGGAAATTTTTATCCAATTGTATTAATAACAGAAGTATCCTTCCTTTTAGATGAAGAAGTAACTTTACTATCATCTCTCACCATATTTTTTCCAATGACATTATTTTATTCATTAACATTAGTATGAGATCTATTTGAGGCATTTTCAATGTTATGGAGAAATATTATAAATGGATTATTCAATGTATCAACTATGAGAAGTGTTTTATTTACATATCAAAATGTTATTTTGAGTATCAAGGAAGGAAAATAGAGGACATGTTGAGAATCGAAAGAAAATCATTTCCATTGGATTGTCTAGGGGACCTATCTCCCTTGTAGGTATATTTATTCATCACTTTGAGATCCTAGTTACTAAAACCATGAGGCACATCAATAATTGTAATATTAGGTTCTTATCCTTTGGGGGTGCATTCTGTTAGTTAATTATGTGTTATCTTATACCATGATGCATGTGCTCTCTATTCTCAAAGTCCTAAAGATAGTGATTAATAAAATATAGAGAATCACATGCTCATTTATTTGGTATGATTACATGGATGTTCATTTTCACTGGGTGTATTAGGGTAGAATGGCCAAGTTGGTCGAGGTAGGAGGTATTGGTCTAACGAGTGTGGCTGATAATATATATAGTCTTCAAGCAAAAATGGCCTGGGGAGTCATGGAGGACCTCTCTCTATGGTTCATATTTATTGTGGGTAAATATGGTGATGACTTAGTAAATCCTAAGGGGAAGGTCTCTAATCTATGGAAAATGTTGTGTGGGAACCTATTAGAGCTTCAACGTTAGTCCAATTGGATTTTTGGATGTATTAAGATTAGTTATATAAAACATAAATGGGTGGGTTTGACCCTTAATTTCCTAGGATTTACAACCCCAGGTATCTCTTTCGCTCAGGCCAGTTCTTTTCCAAGGTTTATTCATACCACTCTCGACTCACGCCAGCTTGATGTCTTCACTAGTATCCACCTTTATTTGGATCCTGATAAACTCATTTTTTATGGTTCACCATCAAGGATCTTCATGGACAAATATTATCACTTGTTCATCCAAACAAGTCCTAGAGTGGGAGCAGGCTAGCATCTTTGGTGAAAATATTTACTGATAAAGTACAATTTCCTTGTGTGGTGTATTTTGTATCATGCTATTCTAACAGAAAACATGATCAGGCACAAAGATATTAATATGGATTCCAAGTTTTCAATTTATCATAATGCCAAAGAGGAATCAGTTAATCACCAATTATTTGAAGGCAGCTAGGAAAGGGTCGTTTGAATTGGCTTTGAGGATCTCATTGGTATCGTCATTCTGATTGAAAATGATGATATGTTTGTTAATTCTTGGTTTCATGGGGTGGAGGATAATTGTGTAAAGAGTAAGGTGAGGTCCAAGATGATTTCGGCTGGTTGTTAGACCATCTGGACTGCCATAAATAAAGAATATATGGAAGGATCCCCTAGTTCTTTCTTGGGAATTAAAACTCATTCTAGGTGTTTTGCGGTTGATCTAGGATATCTCTTGAATAACTGAAACAATTCATATTCTATGAGTAAGGTTATGGAGGGAAATATATTGGCAACTTATACCTAGAGAGTGGATTTTAAGGTAAATGGGTCTGGTGGAACCCCCAAGCAGTGTTTTTAAGTTCAATACTGATAGCTCTTGCAATATTGGAATCATGAGAGGGTGAGGCGTTGTCCATGACTCAAAAGGCTTAGTGGTTATTGCTTTTAGTTGGTTCTATGGCCAAGGTGATTGTATCATTGTGGAGTCTAGGGATTTTCTTAATGGGATGGAGATTTTTCGTTCCTCTAATATTACCCTTATGGAGATTGAAATCAATTCTTCAGTTATCTAAAACTCTCTTCAAAGTAGAAATGATCCTCCTTGATTTATTTTTTATATCATTCAAAGATGCAATAATTAAATAGTTTGAGCTAATCTAAACCACACATAGCACCTAGGGAATGTTGTTGTGGATTGGATTGCTTCTAAGGGGAACCAAAGAAAACCTCCCATTATTTATTCCAATTTGTGTTCTTTTCCCCCTAGATGTGCTACTTTTGTAAGGGTAGATTCCCTTTGCCTCCACTATTTTAGGCCTCCGTGACATTTTTGTTTTCTTGTATCCTTTATTCTCTCTTCCTTGATCTACTTAATAATATTTTCATAATTTGATCATTTGCCATGGAATCCTAGAAGTAAGGATTCACTTTTGGTGATCATTGATTGACTCATGAAATTGGTGCATCTCCTCCCTAGTAAGGAGACGATGAAGGTAGAGCATATTAGGGACTTTTATGTTTGAGAGATTTTGAAACTTCATGGGTTCCCATCTTCGATTATTTATGACTCAAACTCGAGGTTTATATCCAGGTTTTGGAAAGGTTCACAGGAGGTGATGGGTCTCCAATTGAAATTGAGAACATTATATCACCCATAGATAGATGGATAGACAGATAGGTCTATCCAGGTTCTTGATAATATGATTTGGTCTTATTTTATTGATTTCAGTGGTTCTTCGGAAAAAATTCCTTTAGTCATGTTTTCCTATAACAATAGTTATCAAGCCTCAATCAAGATGGTGACCTATGAGGCTTTTTATGGGAATCCATGTAGGTCTCCCTTTTTCTAGGAAAAGTTAGGAAAGTGGTCCTTAGATGGGACAAGTCTTATTCAGGTGATGATGGAGAGGGTGAAGTTGATCCAGAATAAATTGATCATGGCACAGAGTCATCAAAAATCTTATCCAGACTGTCATTTCTAGCTTCTAGAATTTGAGGTTGGTAATCGATCCTTTCTTATAGGTTTACCTTTCTTGGGATATCATCATTTAGGTAAGCAGGGTAAGTTGGCACTGAGATTTGTGGGGCCATTTGAGATTGTTGGATGATTTGGAAAGGTGGCCTATCATTTGGACTTACCATCTAGTTTTGAATTCCATACACAAAATGTTTCAAGTTTCCTAGATTAGTATGTATTTACTAGATATTTACCATGTGATTGGATGAGAGGATATTGGTCTTGATCCCAACATCACTATGGTTGAGCAACCAGTCCATATTTTGGATCACTGAGTGGAGGTGTTGCATGGTAAAATGATTCCTCTGGTCTGTATAATGTGGCAGTGAAAATGGGATTTCCATGAGATGTGGGAGTAAGAATTGTTGATGAGGCAGCAGTGGCATTCACTTTTTGTGAGTCAATGAATCAAAGGACTTTTTGGGGACAAAAAAACATTTATGGTGGGAAGATTGTAACACCTCGTTATCTTCCTTCGAATATATCTTTCCTTTTTTTGTTGGTTTCCCTTTTTTTCTATGTGCATTGTGGGATTCTCAGGAATGGAGAGACTTCGTATGGTAAAATAGCACAAATTTCATGGATATATGTTTTTTTTAATTAATAGAGACTAGGTATAAATGTGTAAATGGATTAGAGGGTTGCTTCTTGGGACTGGATAACCCTAAGTTTTGGTTCAAAGGCCTTCTGCAAAAAAATTGGTTGTTTGTTTTCTATTGACTATTTTCACATAATGAATGGTTTACATGATGTGAAGCCATTTTCAGGTATATATCATTAATTGGTTCAATTCTTAAAAGGTTTTGATGCCTTGAATCGATTTCATGTCGTGAATTGATCAAAATCGGTATTTTTAATAGGAGGTAATGCGTTTTTTGGCATCTTTTTTTAATTAATAAATTCACGTCATGAAATGGTTTCTCATCATGAATTATTTGGGGTTTTCAATTTTAAACATGCTACATGTATTTTTAATTTTTCATTCAGCCGCAACCTTCCCTCATGAGACCTAGGATCTCTCCCAAGTGAGTTTGGGGATCTTCTCTCCTTTTGGATCGTTCGTTCAGTGATTGATCAACATGGTTATTGTGGTGTATCTCACTGGGTAAGTAGTCTCTGATTATTCATTTTCTTTGTTCATGGTGGTGATGTTGGATGCATTTTTGTTTCAATTTTGTGATAGATTGATGTTTTATATCAATCCTTTGTAGCTTCATGTCTTTCCTTGTCTTTCGAAGGCCAATCCATGGTTTTTTATCTTCGTTGTTAAATACAGATAGTTTTCCATCATTCTTGAGGTATATGGATCTTTTCAAGTGTTTCTAATTCTTGAATTTATATATTTTATTGTTGAAATGGATTTTATTTGGTGAAAGGGGTTTTATTAAATGTGATAATGGTTTTGGAAATAGTTTTTAACAAACATGGCACATTGGGAACCTTGGGTACATCGGGGAATATACATAGGTGAACCTAGTGTGTGTGGAACCACTAGGGGTTTCTTTTTTGATATAGATAGATTGTGTAAGGATGTGATATCGGTTGGAACCAAATTATTCTTGGTTTAGGATTCTTTATTTCTAGTACGTATTCTCATAGGCTATATCCAAAATGGTGTTATTTGTATTTTATACTTGGTTTATCTTATGATGGTTTATTTCATGTATATTTGATCACATGTTTAATTTACTTATTTTTCTTTTATACCTATATGGTATGAATATATGGAAAATGGAGGGATTATTTACAAATGGTATTATTTATGAAAATGATTTATAAATTTGATTTTTTTTAAGTTATAACTTGTGCATTATTGATATTAGAACTTGTATAGATACTTTAATGTTATCTTACTAGGCTCTGTGCTCACACCCTACTTTTGATTTTGGGTGGTTATAGACCTTGTTTTTCAAGACTCAGATAAATTAAAGGTAATCATATAGCATATTAGGTTCTCTTTTTGTCTGTTGACTTCATAGTGGGATGGTTTGGAAATGATGACTGGTCACATATAGACTTTTTGGTTTTGTATGATTTTTATTATTCTAGTTTATCCTATGTTGTCTTGGGTTGAATGAATCTTGTTATATCTCTTTATTTCGCATTGTACTCTAATTGTATGTCTTCTTTTGGATATATTTAAGACTTGTTTCTGTTTTCTTTATTATACCTCACCATGTGGCAGACCACATTGGGTGACTTGTTTAGTTGACCCGGTTTGGTTCGTTACACCAATAATATCATATATGACTCTTGGATAGTTGATAGTACAACTCTTTGTCCAATCCATCATGTAGATAAACCCAACTCTATTCCTATAGTATCCTTCCTAATGGTTTCCCAATGTAACCCAAATAAAATGCTAAAAATATATTAACAAAAGACAATCTATAGGATCTCTACTTTGGAAGAACCTACCTGAGTATGATCTAGTTTCATCCATTACTTGATTTCCTTACACAAGATAATCCAAGGGTACCCTTCTTTGGAAAAACCTACCTAGTAGGATGATTGAGGTCTTTATAAGTGATTCTTTAGAAGGAATCTATCACTTAGTATTTGAAGGGGATTTAATCTCACCATCTTATCTCAAGTTATTCCCTCTTATATATGCATGCTTCTAGTAATTTTTAGTTTGAAATATTATTTCCTTCACGTAATAAATATGTTCAAACCATATTGATGTGTAACTCTTTAAAAAACCAGCATGTTTGTGTTACTCAGTCAAAAAAAGAAGTCAAGTATATTCATAAATATATGAATGCATCATATGCATAAGGTATATGAATATTTCATGTAAAGGAATAGATTTATATGAAATTGTTGATCTTCATGTGAGTAAGCCCAAAACGATAGATAACCAACCCCGTTCACCTTTATAGACAAGGCATAAGCCTCTGAGCTAGTAAGTAGTTTATCCCCAAGTCCCTCTTGTCAGGGATACTTTACCCAAGATAGAATTCAAATCATCCTAACTATAAAACCTAATATTCACAAACTATATTCAACAACTAAATTCAACTTCAAAACTTTAATTTTAAACTGAGTTCAAGGTAGATGAAAAACTTAATTCATTTCTATACCTATCATGTAATGAAAGACTCTATTTCCTAGAAGAATATTAACATTTAAACTAAAGCATATATGATTCATAATATAAGCAGTTAATAACTATGAATAAAAAGATGAATAACTATTAAATAAATGAAAAAATCAAATATTTAAACATGGTATAATCATTTATGAACAATTCATAAATAAAATATAATTATAGACATTTTATAATTTTAGTTTTAACATTATGGACATTCCATAATTTTGAACATAAAAATTTTATATTTATTCTGATATGAACTCTTTTATATTCTTTATTGTATGGATTTTTATTTTACATATATGATATTTTATGAATTATAAACAATTTTATAATAAAATTATTATTATGTAAACATTTTACATAATCTAAATATCATGTACTTAATATTTTATTTAAACCAAGATCAACTCTTTGATGTGATTCAAATAATCCCCAAATATGTTTTCTTTAATTTAAGAAATTCAAAATAATTGATTTTGAATAATTCATAATCTTAAATATAGAAATTTTATATTATACCCTTATTTTTATAATTTATAAAAACTTTATAAATCGCTCTAAACACTTTTATTTATATATCATAAGACATGCCATAAATTTTTTAAAAAAATTAATTCAAATACTAACATTTAATATTTAAGGAATATTTAATAATAATTATTTCATAAAAAATAATTAATTAATTATAAACCTGTTATAATTAATTAATTAACATTTTAATAATTAATAAATATCCCAAAATACCTTTTAATTATAACATATAAAAAAATATAACTTATAAGCATTTTTAACAAAATATAAATTTTTGAAAATTTTTTGTTACCCTTGCACAACAAGGGTTAGCTATGTAAGGACAAATCCTTCTAACCTTATGCAACTTAGATGCGTAAATTCAATGCAATGCTTAACTTTACGTGATCCAATTACATAATGGTAATACAGAGGTTACCTTTACGCTTCCCAGTTACGTTAGGGTAACATCTCAGTTACCTTTACACAGCTCTGTTGCATAAAAGTAATTTAGAGGTTACCTTTATGCAACCCATCTATATAAGGGTAACTTTTCGGTTACCTTTACACGTACTAGTTTCTTAAAGGTAAAAAAATTATAGAAAACCCAAAAATGATGCTATGTTTTCCATTTTCACTTCATTTCATGCAAGATTTCACAAATCTAATGCATGGAATGGATATAATGCCACTATTGGTATTTAAATTAATCTTATATTGATTTTTCAAACATGTGGAAGTGATCAAAATCCATTACTCGGGGATTTCCATACAAGAAATGTGAAACCTATGATAAAACTGAAATGAAGAATGTTGTAAATGAACATACCATACACTAAAGATACCACTTAAAGGACTTCAAAAACTCTTTTGAATGAGTTTGATGAAGTTTGCAAAGTGGAAAAAAAACCTTTTCACCTCTGGATGTATCCACAGGCTGGCCAAATCACTCGATGTTCAAGCAGGGTTATTCTTTACCCAAAGTATGCTAGCACCTCAACACGCAATGGATAAAGAGGAGTGTTGGGTTTTAGAAGTGTTCAACCAAGAAAGAACTCACTTACGCAGTCTTCACATGGCTATGTCTTTATATATCTTTTTAGGATGATCATTTGATGTTATTACATTAACTCAGGCATTATAATGCATGAGTTAATTCCTTATTAGTTCATACATTTCATGCAAGAATTCAACACCCTCCTAACATTTCATATTATTCAACATATTATTAAATGATATCCTATATAGGATAAAACTCTGGTAGAGACTGCATGCATGAAATCTCATTTCATGCATGCTAACAAGTGAAATATGGTTTATAAAAATCATATTTTCATGTTTCCTTTTCGATATTCCATAATATATATAGCCTACTGCATCATATACAATAAGGTTTTATGGTATAGAGACTCTTTAAAATTATATCAATTTATAGTCATGTATATTATTTTATATTATTTTTTATGAATTTATACTAATTGATGGTAATTTATATTAATTTATACTAAATTATATCAATTTATACCAATTTATACTAATATATAATAATTTTTTTAATCTATACCAATGTATAAAAAATTATTAATTTATACTCATTTATACTAATATATAATAATTTATATTAAATTATTCTAATTTATACTAATTTATATGAAATAATAATAATTTTTATTGTTTTATAATAAATTATATCAATTTATACTAATGTATATGAATATACATTAATTTTTATTAATTTATAATAATATATAATAGTTGTCATTAATTTATATTAATTTTTAATAGTTAGAAATGAGCTGGGGACAAAACCCCTTTATTAAAAAAACCAAAAAAGATGACAGAAAGGATGGGTTCAAACAAAACAAGATTGTCCTCATCATTAAAAGTCATGAACCATAATGAGAATCACAAACTGAGATCTTTCAAAATGACAGCAGAGGCTCTCATTGTGATGAGCCCCCAATTAATCTAACCTCATCCATGGCCTCGATCCCTAGAATGTCTACCTTGTCTCCAAGTATTCACACATTTCCAATCACAGTCAGAGTTACTTGAAACATTAGTGTCATCTTCCCTATCATCATTGACTTTGTTCTTCCCCCATGAAGATCTCTTCCTGAGAAAATTTTGAATTAGCTTCCTTGGACTTATTATGAAGATCCAGGGTCTGGCCTACATCCTTCGCCAAAAGGGAATTATGCTTCCTTGATTCAAGAGGTCCAGAACTAAAGTTCTCATCCTCATGAGTAATAAGTGATACAAAGGTGTTGAAAGTTGCAATCAGGCTAAGCACCTTACATGGGGAAGACTCGTCATCTTTGTTTGTTTGTTCCTTGCAGCCTGATGGGCCTAGTAAAGAACCCTTAAAAGTTGGAGAAGCCTCCATCTTCAATTTTCCTTTGCGCCTACAAGCTGCCAAAAACTTTCTTTCTTACCATAGTTGTTGATCAACATCATCTTGTACTTCCAGTTCCAAAGCAGTCTAGTCATCCTCATCATTTGTCTAAGGACGTTCATCATCATCCCAATTGCCATGTGCTTTTTCAAAATTTAAAGGTATCTCAGATAACCCTTTAGATCCTACAAGATCATATTCTGTCTACACATCATTTTTCATCCTAGATGCAAAATTTTGTAAGCTTGCATAGGCTTCTTCCAAACAATCAGTACTTTGTGATCCTTTCTCCAGATGATTTTAACCAACATCTGTCTCACAAACTACCTATGCATGGGAATGTGAGAGTGGTCCATCCATCCCATATCATGCATCTGATGGACCCTCGTTGTCCTACACATCAAGAACATCATTTTTGGCGAGCCCCTGCTCCTGTGAACTTTCTTTCTCACCAGCAGACTGCCCATGATAGTGCTCTTATTCTTGGTGAGAATGTTGCTCATTAATAACCAAAATGTTGGTTTCCACCCCTGTCGTAGCATCATCTTAAGCAATCATGTAACACCCTGACCCTAGTTACCCAAATTCGGTGCATTATTACATAACATTGGCATGATCACAAGAGATCAAGTCCCGAAAGACCGATTAGTTTAGTAGCCTTGGAAGTACTAGATACATACATAAGTATTACATTACACCATGAAATAAAAATAATAACATTGTGTCCCCTTTGAACACACTCATATCCTTTGGATTATCCCTTTAGGTTAATCATAATATACTTCTTCACATCCTAGGAAAAAGAAAACATAAGAAAGGGGTGATCTCAGATGCTCAATAAGGTTAACAATATAGTGGAAACTATCATAAATAATCATAAACATTTAAGGCAATGTATAAGACTAAAACACAAGCCTTTTAAACTTTAACTTCAGCATAATATGGAAAAGGTAAATCAAATAATTCCATTTACTTATTCACATGGATATTCTACTAGTCAAGTAATCACATGTAATATCAATAGCTAATTTCATAATGATGGAATACATAATGTCGGACATCATAACCACATAGTCACGGTCTTATGCCAAGACTACAAATAAGATTTTGTCAAGGCTTTATGCCAAGACACTAGTTTGTCTCATGAGACATACTGATGCATTGAGGAGCTATAGCAGGCTCCACTCGTCACTTACCAAGTCCAATGCATTCTTTATATGAAAAGGTTGAAACATAACATAAACATTCGTATTAAAACTAGCATATGAAATGTTAATACTTTAACCATAAACCATGAATGGTATAAAAATAGAACATCCACAGTCAAACATATCAAAAAACCTTCAATATAATATGGAAGATTGTAGCATAATAAATCAACTTCAAACAAACGTAAAATCTAAAAAAAGGATGTTGACATAGATGAAATCAAAACTATTTGAGAGAAATATCTCTTTCTATTTTGAAATCATTTAAAAGTCATGTAATTATAAAAGAAAACATTTATTTTAAAAATATTCTTATAATATTGTAAGGGAAGCTTCGAATGTGTTATAACAGTGGAAAATAACTGCATCTGTCGTATAAGTTAAAAAAAACATTCTTACCTTAATTTGTCAAAAAGGTCATAAAGTACCTTGTTTGGAAAAGGACGGAAAGATTCCTTTCAAAGAATTTTATAAAAAGTCAAACAAGGGTATAAATGACTTTAACCCATATTCTAGGAAATAGTAAAAATGTTTTGAAATACATTTTTAAGATACATGGATGAGGATGATAAATAATTCACAGTAGATGTTTACGTATAGACAACCTCATATAATAAAGAGATTGTAAAATTAACTCTTACCTTGTATTTTTTCTTAGTCGAGGGTAAGTTAACCTCGTTTATAATAGTTAAATAATTGTTATTAAATTATGCAAGAACCACATACATAAATATGATATCATATATGATCTTCTAATATTGCTTTGTTAATAATATTTCAGTAGTATCATTGTTTCGGGTGTTAACTGATTTTTTTCCTTTATATGTTTTGTTACGTAAGTCATGTTTGTTATGGATAGGATGTATTTGATTCATATCCATAATGATATTAAATTCTTAAAAATTATTTTAAATCATAAAATGAAAATTATTCTTGAATGGTTATGATGGGGAATGAATCTTGTCGCATTCGTGGAGACGGTAATTCGTACGTACGTACGAGCGATAATATCATTCTATTGATGGTAAAATCGTATGTAATTGGATGGTATATCATATATACAGAATCATTAACATGTTATATTTATTATTTACATCAATTATACTCATTATTATACCCATCCAAATAATGAAATGTTGAATAACAAACTACACCACGACGTGGAGACGGTAAGTTGTACGTACGCATGTATGGTGACTTTGTCATTCATAGGATAGATAGAATAATAAATATGGTTGTGTCAAATTTATAATAACATCGTAGTATGTATAAGGTACTGGATTTATTATTTTGGTATGGAAACAACAAAGAAAGAGGGAGTGAAAGAAGAAAAGAACTTTGAAAGAGGTGATGAAATTATTACCTCTTCTTCGGGTGTTTCCTTTTGATTTGATCAAAAGGGATCCTTAGGTTGGATTCTGATCAAAGTAAGGCCTCTGGGTTGAAGTGAGGGTAGTTGGGAGGATATTTGAGTAGGTGTTGGCCAAGCCAATGGCTTTGGAGGTGTGATTTTTGAGATAAGGGGAAATACCCTTTTATAAGAGAGGTGAGTGTCACTTTAGGAAAAGCTTGAAATATTATTTTATTATACAATAATATTCGGTTTATAATGGCTCCAAAAGGATTTATTTTGAGGCTAAGGTGAGGTTGGGTCAAAAACCTCTCAACCAATAGGTTTTAAACAGGTTTAGGTCACCATATTAACCTTATCTTTGAAATTTAACTTTTAGTTAAATAGTTCAACTTTTACAATGTCTTCTGTATTTTTATATTACGTGGTTAATAAATTTACTATAAAATGCCAAGTGAACCCCAAGTGGTTCATTAATGACATATTTGTTATTATATAAGTCCTTTGGCCGAACCTTAGATTTTTAGGAATATTATATCATTGAATAATATAATATTTGTTTTAAAAAATCATTTATGTCAATTTTGACACTATTTAGTATTTGGTTTTTGTGAAAGCCAAAAAAACATGATTACTTCAAAAAAATACATTAAATCAATCCTAACATGTCATATTAACCTAGAAAATTAGTGGAATACATCAAAAGTCTCAATTTAAATTTATTTGTATATTTATAATATCAATTATTTTAATCTTTCATTAATAAGGTAATTATTGTATCATCATTGTGTCATAAATAAATTTAATTATTTAATATCTAAAAATTATAAATAAAATATCATTATGTAGGAAATATTTTTAGCTTTCTAATGAATATTTATAGTCGAATTTATCTTATGTATAACCCTATATTAAAAATGGTTTAGTTATTAAACTTTGAATTTAACACTTTTAACTCTTCTTTAAATAAAATAATAATAAATGTCTTAATCTAATCCATGTGGATCAAAGAGGATCACATTTTATTCCTAAGGTTAATTTTGGTCAAAATAAACTTATCTAATAGAATTAGGACATGTGTTAGGGTAATTATAATGGCATTGTTACCTTTAATTGGCCTATTTACTTTTAACTGTGGTAAATAAAATTCAAAAGTTACTATTCACTAAAAAAATTATCCTACTGAACCACATTTTACTTACTGATGTCAACCATGTCTCTTGGATTTTTGAAATTCAATTCGCGGAAGTGATAAAATTATGTTTTGTGCAAATTTGCAAAAATGCCTAGAAGGTGGGTAAAAGATGTTTAAAAAATTCAATGAAATTTTATATATCTAATCTTATTATAAAATGACTTCAATGAATTACATTGGACTAATATAGGTAATATGTATCGATTTTGACTTTAAAATAAATTTAAATAAAAATAATTATTATTTAAATAAATAGTCGGTTTTTATGTACTATGCAGTATTTTTCATTATTCATCAAAAATTGAAAGTTTTCAAAAAAATACCAAAAATTCACCCTAAGCTGATTTTGATGTTCCGAATCCAAAAATGAAATCTATTTTACCAAATTAAATTTTTAGAAGTGTCTAATATTAATTTTATTATTGTTCACAAATAGATATAAAAAGTAGTTCTTTTAAGAAAATAGTTTCTCTAAATATATAACTATTTTAACAAAACATATACATTTCATTATAAATATGTTTTATTTATGTGAAAACATTATAAATAACAATAAAAATTTATTTGTTGCTATTCATATCACAATATTTAATTGATAAATAAATATATTGTTTAAATAATTATAATATTAATGTGTTGTTTCACGGAAACTCAATCTTGCGTATAACACAAGCCAAGTCGGTGTTGCGTGCAATATAAGCTATTGACTTGCTTTAAATATATAACATACTATGAAATATTGGGGTGTTACAAATTTTCTACCTAGCATTAACAAAATCTAGATTGAGGATGAGGGGCCTTGGAAATCGTTGTGGAAGCTCAATGTCCCCCCAAAAATCCGCCATTTCTGGTGGCAGGTGTGCACTGGCACCCTCCCTACCATGTACCTCTTTGACTTCCGACATCTGTCAAGTGAAAATTCCTGCCCCTTCTGCCCGTACATCCCAGAATCTCCCCTCCATGCTCTTGTCCAATGCCCAGGGGCAAAGGAGGTTTGGACCAAATGGGGATCCCCTTCTGATCTCTTCCTGGATGTGGCATCGGACCTCACTTCTCTCCTGATGCGATGGTGCTCCTCGTTTTCGCCGGCTAAAGTGGGCTCACTTTGTATCCTGGCCTGGATCATCTGGGTTCGACGTAATGATGCCATCTTTAATCATATGTTTAGGCCTCCCGGATTTTGGATTGAACGGGCGTCATCCTGGATTGCGGGCTGGCAGCACCACTCTGAGCAACAAAGGCCCTTTGGAACCCCTTCTTCATCCCCACATTGGTGCCCACCACCGGAAGGGATTCTCAAGATTAATGTGGATGCGTCTCTCCACAAGGATGGACATGTTGGTCTCGGTATGCTGGCCCGGGACCACCATGGTCAAATCATTGCAGCCAAACATGAATCGCACCACGCGCTTTGGGAACCCGCAGTGGCTGAAGCGGTCGTCATCCTTGTCGGGCTGAAATTTGCTAATGAACGTGGATGGAAATCAATTAACCTCGAATCAGACTGCCTCATCATTGTCAATGTCATCAACCTCAACGATGTCGGCCTTCAATCTTTTGGATCCCTCATCAGGACTATTCATTCCCTCCGTCAAAGTTTCACAAGCTGCACTTTCTCCTTCATCAAAAGGGAAGGTAACAATGATGCTCATCAGCTGGCGGCCGTTGGCCCCCCTTACGACGATCAGCTCTGGCTGGACCAATTCCCCTCTTGGTTATGTGCTTGTAACTCCGATGATCTTCGTTAGTTAATGAATTCATCTTTTGTCAAAAAAAAATAAAAAAAAAATAATAATAAACAAAAAGAGCATACTACATCCTTGGCGCAGTTAGCCGGAGTGTGCCCAATACACTAGCAGCTCACACAAAATGGTGGCTTTATTTCAAATTCAATCTGCAAATTCAAATTATCATCTAAAACAGAGAGAACTGCCTTATCAATTAGAGTAGAGGAAAGATCAACTTTCACTAGGACACAGACATAGTGCCCAAAGAGAGCCGATCCACTTGCCGCATCCATTTTGATGGGAATCTCAGCCACGAAAGCAATATCAAACAGGATGCGAGGATGCCATAGAATCCAATTTAAACCAATGATTTTAATCCATATTTGGACTCTTGAGTTCCTAGCTTGAAGGGATTAAACCGGAATCTCATTCTTGAATACTGAGTGTGCCTAGTTTCAATGGGACATAACCATGTCCCGAGGCACGACGCTTCAATTCTTTAGAGGGGAAAATAATAGGAAAGAAACCCTTGTCAATTGGTATTCAGTTCCAATTTGAAAAACCTCACACTATTGAGCGACGTCGAACAAGTTCGTCTGACCGCCATGGCTTGCTGCCAATGGCCAAAACCATCTAAGCTATGATGAAAAATTTGCAGAAATCAAACCTTTAAAGAATAGCATCCTGATTCGTGACTAAGTGGGTTGTATACCCCTTTCGAACAATCTGAATGGGACCTTCCACCTTGACATAAGCAAAATGCCTTCAATTAACATCATGCTTAACCAATATTCCTTAGTACGAAACCAAAGAATTGCTCACAACCACTTTTGAGGGCGTCTTCCAAGCTAAATCACCCATTGCCAAAAGATCAAGACCAATTTCACGAGGAAAAGCCATACCCAAAGAGATCCCTAGCCGTCGCCGCTATGGTTGCCAAGAGATAAGCTCCTGAACCCCATTAGTATTACCATGTACTAATTTTTATTAATTTATACTAATTTATATCAATTTTTAGTAATTTATATTTCTAATTTGCTACGAATTTATACTAATTTATAAAAATATATATTATTTTATACTGAATTATATAAATTTATAGTAAATTATATAAATTTATAGTAATTTATACTAATGTATAATAATTGTTATTAATTTACACTAATTTTTATTAATTTTTATTAATTTATACTGAATTCTAATAAATTTTATTCATTTATAATAATATATACAAATTTATAATAATTTATACTTATTTTAATTAATTTATACAATTTTTTATTAATTTATACCAATTTATAGTGAACTATACCGATTTGTGGTAATTTGTACTAATTTATACTAAATGTAATGTCATTCTAATAAATTAAAACAACTAACGAACTATATAAATGAAAAAAACAATTAAGTAAAAAATTAATGATAATTGAAAAGAAGTTTAAAAAAATACATTGAAATTGATACTTTGTTAAACAATTTGTAGATACGGCCTAGAATCTACCGAGTTGAAAGTTTTTTTTAGAGAAACCGGTGTTATGTGAAGCAAATGTGTGTGGGGGGGGCATATTTGAAGTTAAATTTTCTATGTCGGACTTTTTGTGACGACATTTCCATCTTAAAAAAACTATCGTTTGAATTATTTGCAATGACTATTTGCAATAAAAGGACTATTTGTGATGAGTATTTGCGACTCCGTCACAAAAAGCTGCTACCAAAAATATTTTTTCCTGCTCATAGAAATATTATTTGCGATGAAAATGGCCTATCATAAAAAAATGCGGATGTAGTATATGTGATAGATATGTCGTATATAAGTATCTGTGACGGATTCATCGCATAAACTCCTTATCTGAACAGGGTATTTGCGACACATACACCAATTCGTCTTAAATACATTTTCCAAAATGAACTATCTACGCTGGAATTTCCAATCCATCACAAATAGTTATTACCTGCCACCATGCGCGTGTAAAATTATTTACAATGAAATACACTTCTCAAAAAACCATTGTGAAAAAATTTATTTGCGATGTACAAGTCCGTCGCAAATTAGCCAATCACACGCACTATTTGCAACGAAATAATAATCTGTTGCAAATAAAACGAAAAAACTCGATTTGTTTGTAATAATATACATATACATATATATATATATAAACAAATGAAGATAATTGTGATTTGTATTAAAAAAAAACAAATAGACATCTAATCAAACGCAATATACATACCAAGAGTGTTTTATTCAAATCATCCAACAAAACTCAAAGATTTGACAACAATTTAGCAAAACTTTGTGTGGTGAAAAGGGCTTGAAGGAGAAGAAAAACACAATCCCCGGCTAGGGTTTTTAAAATGTGAGAACTTCTCTTAAAACTACCAGTAAAAAGTATTGAGAAAGTTAATCACCCTCAATGCTAAAACAATTAGCACTACAAAATAATGTTCTTCTCGACATTTTTTTAACATTGAGAAAGATATCATCTTTAAGAGCTTTATATATATATATATATATATTACTTTGTATTTATTTATATATTAAATTGCTTTTCATTTTTACTTTTCATTTTAAATTTCATTTTCATAAAAATATTTATTTAAAATTCAAGTTATATTTTATATTGGTATGTTTGCATATATGTGTATAAATACACATGCATCCATATATTACAAAAATATAAATTATATTTACATAAATAAATTTATTAAGATATATTAACATATAAATAGAATGTTAATTATATTTAAATATACAAATCCAATTTGTACATAAAAACATGAATTATAAACTGATTTTACATAAAATTATATTTTGGTTAAATCTTTCAATTTTGTTTTTTAATTTTAGTTTTATTTTATTTTTTAAATTTTATATTGCATCAATTTCAATTTTCAATTAAGTATTTATTTTTAAAAATTACATTTATATATTTTTGAAATCTTTATATCAATAATTTAAATTTAAACATAATATGATATATTGTATTCACACATATACATATATTTTTTATTTAAATTAAACATTCATTTTAAAGTTCAATTTAAAATAAATATAATAATTTTTTATATTATAAATAACACACACATATATATAATATATTTTTTTTGAAGGAAAATAAATAGATTACTAATCAAAGAAACCAGAATTACAAAGCCAATCAGGGAATGAGTTCACCCAACAATGTTCACCCCAAAATTTCCCAAAACGAGTCAAACGATGGGATTTCGAATTACCATCCCTTTTGATAAAAGAAAATTTGCATGCATCGAATCCAGCGGCCAGTAACCAGATCTTCCTTAGGATGAGGCCATAGGGCTGGGAATCCTCATCTTTTGTTGAGAGTGCGTTCACCACTTTGAGGCAGTCGGATTCCACCAGAATCTTGGGCCAACATTTTGAACGGGCAAAAAGAATTCCCTAGAGGATGGCCGAGGCCTTAGCCACCACAGGGCTCCACACACATATATAATATAAATGCACAAATCCACACACATTTACGTAGAGAAATAGAAACGGTATGGAAGAGGAACATTCTCGGTGTTTAAAGGACAGATTTTCTTGATGCTAAAAAAACTATGAAAGTTTGGTTTCCGTGTTTTTATAATATTAAATATTACAAATCTATATTCCTTTTTTTTAGTTACATGAAACATGCATATGATTTTGTATTATAAACTTGCAAAATGAGTGGGCCAAACTTCCTAAAACTTAAAACTCATTGATGTATTCTCCCTCTTTTTTTATACAGTAATGTTTTTTATGAAAATAAAAAACCTAGTAGTTTTATGCTTGAACCCGAGATGCCCATTTTTTAATGTAAATAAATTTTTAAATAATTAAAAAAGATCGGGGCAGGCATATAATTTAATTCAAAAAATGTTCATCAACCATATAAAATTGAACAATAACTGAAATTTATTTATAAATTCATGCATTTTTTAACTGATTATAATGCACTATAGCAATATACTGCAACGGCCTTGTAACAGTGTATTTATCGTAATTTATACTCATATAAATGAATTATTATGATAAAATATATGAATCACTATGGATAATAAAAAATATAATGGATGCCTGTAAGCAAGTTTTCGTAGGGCAAAGTGAAGTCAATGCTTTCTCTGTGTTGGACTCAATAAACGGTACGTATAACTGTTGCATATAAATTATACGTACTGCATGATGAGGTGACAAATTAATTAGATTTCAATGATCGAAGAATCACTTTTGTGTGGAAATGAATTTCATTAATTTTATGGTATTCGGACTTTGGTTATATTAATTAAGGGCTTTATTAACAACACGCAATTCAAAAAGTAATGAATTATTAGTGGATTTCACGGTTTTTTAGAAATGATTTTCATTAATTATAACAAATAGTGCGTATTAATTGACCGATATTTAAAAGGATGATTAAAAATGATTGAATCAAATGTTTGATTTTACAACTCTTTAAAAATAATCTTAATTTAATATTTATATGGGTCAATAACATCAAAATATCGTATAAACAAATTAATTCACGATTCAAAAATGACTATATATTCATTTTTAATACAATTTCAATTTCAAATAAAAGAAAAATCTTAAATTCACATCGTTTTTCGTAAACAGAGAATAGTTCGGGGAGTCAAATTACAAAGAAACAAAGAATGTACAGCGTCTAAAAATACTCGGAAAGACTTGACTCTGAAACATCCCGTGAGACCCATAAAAACGCAACCACTAAGATGCACCTCTGAAATCACTCCTTGAAACCCCTCAACAAAGACATTTGGAGGTACAAATCATAGAAAATGAAAAATACACCCACATAAGGGCCTATTTAACCTGGTCACCCCAAAAGTTGATCTACCACAATTTACCCAACACATGAGACTATGTAACAACATAATTTTGTAATAATAATAATAATAATAATAATAATAGTAATAATAATAATAAAAATAATAATATTATTATTATTATGGTAGTGGGGAAAAAGCAGAAGTGCGTTCCAAGACATAATGATGGCAAGGGCCAGGGGAAGCAGAATGGGCGTACCAAAATGGAGAGAGAAAGCGGCGGTGGAGGGAACCGGAAAGCCAGGCGGGGTGTGTTGACCGAGGAGCCATGGATCGGATTGGAACATACGCTCACCCTACCCATATTATTGCAACACTAATCAACCCTATTTTTTTTAAACATTAAAAAAATACATTAAAAAAATGACTCGATTTCCATACGATCAAGAATTACTTTATTTATTTATTTTCTATGAAAAATACTTTTAAATAAATTTTAATTAATAAAAAATACATACCGAGCACGGTCAATGTCAACTCTTCTACATTAGTTACAAACTTTGATTGGTCTAAAATTTGTTGGAATGCATAATAAAAGGGTGGGACTAGAGTGTGCTATCAAATTGACATGAAAATACTTTTCTCAGGTCAAATTATTCTTATAAAGAAAATATGAAAATATATAATGGTTGGACATAGAAACATTATTACCATTTTAGACTCATCATATATATTCTTTTTAGATTAAACATGTATTTTTAATCTGAAAGCCACTAGCATTAACATTTTAATCTGCAACTAGGGGAAAAAAGAAATAATGAAGGAAAAAAAGGACCAAACACAACAATTTATGTTGTTCCGTCAATGTCCCGCCATTCACATAGAAGCAACAAATTCCACTATTTTTGGGAAAATTTACATGTACTTTGTTGGGTGTAGAGGTACATTTTTTTTTCATCCATCCCAATAACAATTAAATAGATGGAAAACCCCGAAAGAGTGAAATGATAATCAAATGATAGTCACTTATATTGGAAACATAATCGGCGAGATTTTTCCCGCCTTTTGCTCGTCTTCCTCGGCTCCCCTATGCAACACACCCCCGTCGCCCCCACCCCTACCCTCACCCAGCCACCCCCAACATGCCTCGACCACCGCGAGCCACCCACACATACTCCCGACACCCCTCCGGTCACCCCCTTGTCCACTCACCACACCCCGTTTGCCCCAACCTACCCTGACACTCTTTGGCCGCCCTGCATTTGCCATGACCGGCGAGTGCAAGCTTTCAGCACACCCTCTCGCGTCACCTCCATGACCCCCACGTCGCCCCTTCGTGTTCAGCCACTACCATAGACATACCCTTTAACAGCGCACAAAACAAGTTTTAACATCATTAAAAAGAGGTTGTTGTTCTAAGCGCCGTTAAAAGGGGTACCTCTTTATTACCAATATTTTTGACGCTGATAAAGGACACCCTCTATCAATGGTTTTGTTAGCGTTGATAAAAAGCGACCTTTATCAGCATGAGGAATAACGATGATAAGGGCTTTACTGGTGCAATGTGTTATTGAAATTACAACACACTTCACCAAATACACTTGTATGCAAATTCATAATTTAATTGAAATAAATTTTATATCACAAATACAAAAACACATACACTATATTATATAGATTTCAAGCAATGTTTTGTATAATTAATTTGCAATTACTATCCACAAACATTTAAAACATCAATGTTTCGTTGCCTTTGAAACCCGCAACCCCCTCTCAAAAAAGCTCAATCATGACATCAGTTGTCGAGCAACCACCTCAACCCGAGTAAAAGAATTCATAAGAAAACAATTCTTATGTTAGTAATACTATAAAGAAATAAATTAAACATAAATATGAAGCAATACATTAATAAAACATCAATTTTAAATAAAAGGACACACTTGGAGTCATACCAGTCACACCGTATGTTGGATTGAGGTAAGACTAATTCCTACATGTCACAAATGACTTATGGACCATTGTCCTAAAATATCAAAACAATATGAATATGTTTGCTTGATTTTGAGTATGCCACTTGTTTTTTTACTAAAATGTCATTTTAAACTGAAAACAAGCACTTTGAGTCATACCGGTCACATCGTGTGTCAGTTTGATGTAAGACAGATTATTACGCATAACAAATGGCTTATGAATCATTTTCCTAATGTATCAAGACAATTCAAGCGCATTTACTCAGTTTTCAGTGAGTGACATACATTTTGAACTAAAATGTCAATTCTAGACTCATAACGAACACTTTGAGTCATATCGGGTACACTGTGTATCGAATTGAGGTGCATATGATTCCCACATGTCAAAAATGACTTATGGATCGTTATTCTAAAATATCAAAATAATATGAATACATTTGCTCGGTTTTGAGGATGTCATTTGTGTTTTTTTACTAAAATATCAATTTTAAATAAAAAACCCCATTTATAGTCATACCGGTCACACCGTGCGTCAAATTGAGGTGCGGTTGATTTCTACATGTCACAAATGACTTATGGATCGTTTTTCTAAAGTACCAAAACAATCCGAATGCGTTTGCTTGATTTTGAGTATGTTGCTTGTGTTTTGACTAAAATATCATTCTAAATTGAAAACACGTACTTTGAGTCGTACCGGTCACATCATGTGTCAATTTTATATGAGACTGATTCTTACATTCCACAAATGACTTATGAATCATTGTCCTAAATTATCAAGACAATCTAAACGCATTTTCTCAGTTTTTAGTGAATGAGACATGTTTTGAACTAAAATGTCAATTTTAAACTGATAACAGACACTTTGAGTTGTATCAGGAACACGGTGCATCAGATTGAGGTGTGACTGATTCCTACACATAACAAATGACTTACGAATCATTTTTCTAAAGTACCAAAACAATCTGAATGCGTTTTCTTAGTTTTGAGTATGTTACTTGTCTTTTTTACTAAAATTAATATCAATTTTAAATAAAAAGACACACTTGGAGTCATATCGGGCACATCGTGTATCAAATTGGGGTGTGCCTGATTCCTACATATCAAAAATGACTTATGGATCATTTTACTAAAGTATAAAAATAATCCGAATGCGGTTTCTCGATTTTGAGTACGTCACTTGTGTTTTTTTACTAAAATTAATCACTTTTAAATAAAAAGACACACTTGGAGTCATACCGGGCACACCATGTATCCGATTGAGGTGAGGATAATTCATACAAATCAAAAATAACTAATGGATCATTTTCATAAAGTATAAAAGCAATATGAACGCGTTTGCTCAGTTTTAAGTATGCCACTTGTGTTTTTTTTACTAAAATGCCATTTTAAACTGAAAACGCGTACTTTGAGTCATACCGGTCACAACATGTGTTGGTTTGATGTGAGAATGATTCACACATGTCAAAAATGACTTATAAATCATTTTATTAAATTATCAAGTCAATCAGAGCGCGCTTGCTCAGTTTTCAATGAGTGACGAACTTTTTGATCTAAAATGTCAATTTTAAATTGATAATGGAAACCTTGAGTTATACCGGGCACACCATGTATCAAATTGAGATGAGACTAATTTCTACACGTCAAAAACGACTTATGGATCGTTTTTCTAAAGTATCAAAACAATTTGCATGCGTTTTCCGGGTTTTGAGTATGTCAATTGTCTTTTTTACTAAAATTAATGTTAATTTTAAATAAAAAGGCACACTTGGAGTCATACTGGGCACACCGTGTATCAAATTGAGTACGATTGATTCCTACAAATCAAAAATGACTTATGGATTATTTTACTAATGTATCAAAACAATCTGAATGCGTTTTCTCAATTTTGATTATTTCACTTGTGTTTTTTACTAAAATATAATTTTAAACCAGAAGCACGCACTTTGAGTCCTATCGGTGACATCATGTGTCAGTTTGATATAAGACTGATTCCTACATGTTGAAAATGACTTATGAATCATTTTCCTAAATTATCAAGACAACTAGAGAATGTTTTCTTGGTTTTCAGTGAGTGACACACTTTTTAAACTAAAATGTCAATTTTAAACCAACAATGGACACCTTGATTTATACCAGACACATCGTGTATTAGATTGAGACTCAGCTGATTCCTACACAACAAAAATTACTTATGGACCGTTGACTTAAAGTATCAAAATAATCTGAATGTGTTTGTTCAGTTTTGAGTATGTCACTTGTCTTTTTTTTTACAAAAATTAATGTCAATTTTGAATAAAAAGACACACTTGGAGTCATACCGGGTACACCGTGTATCAGATTGATGTGTGGTTGATTCCTACACATAAAAAATGACTTATGAATTATTTTCCTAAAGTATCAAAACAACCCAAATGTTTTTTCTTGATTTTGAGTATATCACTTGTGTGTTTTACTAAAATTAATGTCAGTTTTAAATAAAAAGACACACTTGGAGTCATATCGGTCACACTATGCGTCAGATTAAGGTGCAACGAATTCCAAAATGTCAAAAATGACTTATGGATCATTTTCCTAAAGTATCAAAACAATCCGAATGTGTTTTCTTGGTTTTGAGTATGTCACTTGTGTTTTTTACTAAAATTAATGTCAATTTTAAATAAAAGACACACTTGGAATCATACTGCTCACAAAGTGTGTCCGATTGAGGTTAGGATGATTTTTACACATCAAAAATGACTTATGGATCATTGAACTAAAGTATTAAAATAATATGAATGTGTTTACTCAGTTTTGAGTATGTGATGTGCGTTTTGAACTAAAATGTAAATTATAAACTAAAAATATACAGTTCAAGTCATACAAAGCACATAGTGTATGTGATCTAGGAATTCTTGATTGAGTATGTGATGTGTGTTTTTCTATCAAATTTATAAAACAATCCAGAAAAGAGAGAACATGTTCTATTTGGATGGATGATGAAACCCCATGCTGCCTAAAAGTCTCCATTCAAAAGCAACATGTTCTCTCTTTTCTAGCTTGTTGCAGACTGTTAAAAGCAAAATATGACTTACCAAAAGATCTGTAAAAAAAATTAAATAATTATTAGGTAAAAATGATAAAGAAATTAACTTAAAAATAGTGGATAAAATGGTGAAAAAATTAACTAAATAAGTAGTAGGAATTCACCTTTTCATGATGTATGTATACATTATTGACCAATTTCCCTATTTCCATTATCTCAGTTGCAACCTCAAAGTATAATCTCTCATGAGCATGAGTAGTTTCAAACAAACCACCCCAACTCGAGTAAAAGAATCCACCTGTATAAGAAAACAATTCTTATGTTTTACTATAAAGAAATAAATTAAACATAGATATGAAAAAATACATTAATAAAATGTAAATTTCAAACTGAAACCACATAATTTGAGTCATATCGGGTGTAGCATCCCAATTTTTTTTAAAAGAAATACTTTGTTTGATAGCATACATGATACGCCACATTGAGCTTAAATATACAACTAAACATTATTATTTAATACGATAGTTATTGCCTGGACATTAGAATGGCGGGAATAAACAATGTTAACTATATTATGAAAACATTGTTGACACATGATTATATAATGATTCATTGGTTATCAATTTAATTAGAAATTAAACTAAAAACCAATTGAATATAAAGGATGTATTTTTACTAAAAAACTATTTAAATGCGAACAAGTGTGTTTTGCACCAATAAGATAATAAATCACTCTTGTTGGACTATATTAATGAAATATATATTAAATATATTTAATTTAAGTTTTAAAATTCATTTTATGTATTTTCTAGACATGATATAAGAATAAATCTAATTTTATGAATAAAAGAGGTATTTTTCAAAAAAGGCAGTTTTGTCGTCTTTTGATGGAGAACCCATTTTAAATCTAGTTTTTGTCACTATTATATGTTCTATTTGAAAAAATAAACTTATTCTTTGGAATAGGAACATTAAAATTTATTTTGGTTGAATTTTTGGTATTTTTCTGATAATATTTATTTTTTAATGAATAATGAAAAATACTGCATTTTAATTCAAAACTGCTTTTTCATCTAATTTATTTATATATTTATATTATCCATTTAATTAGTTTTAAAGTATAATTAAATAAAGTTTTTATCATTTAATATAATATAGGTTATTGGAATCAATTTAAAATTGAAATTGGGTATAAAAACTTTGTGAACTTTTGAACGTTTTACTTTAAAAACCCGTTTTCTCGTTCCATCAACGGAATTAATTTTAAATTAATTTTAGCAAATTTTGTGCTTTTAATTTTCAAAAATGGATATACATGGTTATAATTAGTATTAAAAATGATATCTAATAGGAGCAAATTAATTTTTGGTGAATAGTAACTTTGGTAATTATTTTTATTACCACGATTAAGGGTAAATCGGGTAATTAAAGGTAAAAATAATATTATAATATTATAAAACTACCCTATCACATTTTATAATATTATTTGACGAGTTATTGTTGACTAAGAAAATTATTGAGCTGAAATTGTGACCTTTGGAAGCCACTTGGGTGTGATTAGGACACTTATAACATTTTATTTAAAGTAAAGACGAAGATGTCATAATCATGTCTCTCACAACTATAATAATTTTAATATGGGGTTATATAAGTGATTTATTAGACTATAAGTAGTCTTTAGAAATATAAAATTATTACCTACATCATGGTAATTTATTTATAATTTTTAGAAAATAAATAATTAAATTAAATGGTTACACAATGATGATTCAATAATTGCTTAATTAATGAAAGAATCAAATAAATGATATTATAAATACTAAAATAAATATAATTTGAGAGAATTCATGACATAAAAAAAATTTTGTGGATGAATTTTGCATGTTGGTGATGATTTAAAGGAGTTGGTTTGAACTTATCTTTCTGTTATGATATTTTTAAAAAATCAACTAATGAATAGTGTCAAAACTGACACTATTAGTATTTTAAAATATAAAATATTTTATTAAATGTTATAAATTTCTTAAAAATATGATATTTTTTAAAATGATTAAGATAATTCTAAAATAGTCATTGATGACTCATTCATTGGTCTCTTATCATGTTATAGTAATTATTTTAACTCTCAAAATGTAAATTACTTGATAAAACGGTAAGAGTTAAAAGGGTTAAAACAAAAAGATAAGGATTAAAAAATATTCAAAACTTGTATAATTTTAATTTGATGATTGAGATTCGACTCAAAATCATAATTTATTCTAAATAAATCCGTTTAGGACCATTTGGAATATAAAATGAATTTATATTAATTTAATATTTTATGAGTTTCCAAGGGTGCCCCTCCCCTCTCCTATAAAAGGCACCCATTCCTCTCTATTAATCACACTTAAAAAAAATTTTGGTTCAGAAAAGATCTACCCAAAACCCTTACAAGACCCCCACATTCTTGAAGTCTTATTTTAGTCATAAAACCCTCCTTAGAGGTGTTAAGGTGTTAATAAAGGTGATCATCCGAAGGAAATGTAACGTTTTTAATTAAGTATTTATATTTTGTTTCTTCTTCAAATTTATTAAAATATTCTTCCACCATAATGAAATAATAAATTCAGTATCCTAAATACACTAAGATGTTATTATGTTAATATCATCACCTAAATCCATATCAAATTTCATCAAATGAGAAATGAACATTTCATTCATGTGTATGACGGACTACCGCCTCACGAACCGATATAGTTCATTTTCCATAAACATCTATCATGACTAGTTATAATGATAGAATTAATGTTCATATGTGATATTCATGACATATTAATCATTATAAGATAATAATATATCAATTATGCTCTTACTTACCATGCACATAAAAATGATAACGTCGTTTATGCATACGTGTGAACTATCACCTCCACAAAGCAAAGTGATTCATTTTTATTCACTACATCGCTTATATGATATACATAAGTATATTTAAATTATTAATATTATATTAATGATATTATGATAATTATTTAAATGTAAAATAATAATTACCTTCTTTCCATAATGATTAATGAAAAATGGAAAACGTTACTCATGCGTACGTACGACTTACTATTTCCATGATTGTAACGTTGTTCATTTTAAATATCCATATTTAATAAATGAATTTAAAGGTATTATTGATATAAAAAAGTGATTATTATATCATGAATTTTATTCTGGAGATGATGGAATTATGACCACATAGACTATTGACATCATATCAAGTTCATTTTCGACTCAGGTACCGAATATTAACAAAGCATCCGACATGGACTTAAATAATTATGTAATTTATATAAAATGGTAATAAGTGATATAAAATGAATAATAAAATTGAAAATTTTTATCAAGAAATTATAAATTAACCTAAGTTTATTATTCAGGAATATAAATAATGTACATGATGATTCAGACTCAAGGTAAGGGACTTCATCTCAATCTCCTTTCATTGAGGTATATCTTGATGTTATGCACCTTTATTATCCTATAAGGTGTATATACAACCCTTTTGACATGTTATATCATGAATTAAAATATTCTCATGATATTTAAAGTTTTTTTAATGTTATTATTTAATTATTTTTATTCAAGTGTTTTTCAAGTAGTATGGGACTCTTTAACTAAAACACCGCTTTAAATTTTTTAAATATTTATTCTTCTAAATCATTCTCATTAATGTACATTTTTTCAAAATGGTTTTAAGGATTTATTTATATAGACATTAATGTTTCAAAATTTCATTTCCTTTCAAAAATTTCAAAGTGGTATGTGACACTTTGATTCAAAAAATCTTCTTTTTTAATGTTCTAATTGTGTTTTAAAAATGGATCGATTATTTCAATAACTTGTAATGTTTTTTAATATATACACCCTAAATTAAAATTCTCTCTTTCATGTCGCTATCATGTATTGATTCTTACTTTAAAATTTTTCCATTTTATTTTAAAATAACGTGTTTTCATTTATGAGTGCGCGACTTGTAAAGATGAAATGTGATTTCAAAGTGGAAATGTTATTTTTCCTTTATGCTTGTTTTATGTGTTATGATTATGTTATGGTTCTTGTTAATTGTTTAAGTATATGGTTGGTTCTGTGATAAACTGAGGGAAAGTGATCCTATGATATCTCTCCAATGCATTGGGTAATGATATGGAGTGAAACAGTATGGTTTCTCCTAAGAGGTTTAGGGAATATACTGTAATGGATATTCCAAACACAACCATGAAGGTTACTCCCTATGTAGCCATGAAAGCTAAAATGTGAGAATGATATGGATTCCACAAGTTACCTTTATGATTTATAATTTATATGGATTTTTATAATAATCTTATGATTTCATGAGGTAAGCTATAGAGTTTATGTTTTATGGGTGAAAAGTATGATTTTGTGAAAATGTTTTCACGTGTTTAAAATATTCATAGACTAACAGTTTCTTTATTTCTTTTATGTACCTTACTAATATTTTTGTACTCATCCCAAGTTTTAAAATGTTTTTTTCACGGGTCTTAAGATTGGTAAGGACAAATAGGGTGTCATGATGAAATAATTGAGGATGTGTCTTGAGAATAAGTCATGTTTTATTTTAAAAGGGTTTCCTTTGGTGGAAAAAGTGGATACTGAGTATAACTGTCCACATGTAATGTATGGGTCTACTTTGTAATATTTTTTCCTAATTATCTAAAACTATAAACCTAAAAATATCCTCAATGTGAATTCTTGATTTAACTCAATATTATGTAATGTTTAAGGCCGAGTCCTTACATCGGGTACACCATGTTGAGTGCACGATCATAGTATATGAGTAAACTATCCTTGTTGACAAACTCATTTCTCCATGATCTCTATGAAAATTAAAAAAATAAGTATCAGATAAAAATGATGAGAAAATTAACTAAAAAAGTAGATAAAATGATGATAAATCTACTAAATAAGTATTATAGGAAGTCACATCTTCATGATATATGTGTACATTATGACACCAGGTATGATGCATGACTATTTATAAACAAATATATTTTGTTTTGTGAATATGATGAATTTTGTTATTCATGGTAGTAATGAAAAAATATAAATACACAAAGGCTTAATAAATATTTTAAATGAAATAGTAATCATCTTCTAAAGTACCTCTTCGAGGATGCTAGTTTGTTGATGGTATATGATATCTCTCATAAATTTTCAAATATAATAAACACAATGTTTTAGATTGGTTTGTTTCATACACTATAGAAACATTGAGAAAAATAAGTAATTTGTTTTGATATGTATTTTGATGGTGAAATCTTATCACATATATCATAATACTTATCCACTTGTAAAATTTGACAGGCTCCTTGTATGCATTGATTGTCCTCATTCCATGATTTTGATGATATTTAAACACCGAAATATCATAACAAAATTCTCATTAAAAAAATATAAAATATATAACTTGAAGTTTAGTTAGAAAACATTGGATGTAGTGTATTAAAAATTGACAAACGACATCACATGTGGTCAGTTTGTTGGGTATCCATGCAGTGAATCCAAAAAATAAATCTTTAGAGTATCCAAATTGATTGCAATGAGTATCTAATGTCACATAAAAAAACAAAAAGGAATAAGTAATAAAAGGAATAAAAATATATTTGGTATAATTAAATTGTAGATTTTTACCCCTACATCATTGGTAATAAGAAGATTCTATCATTTTTAAGTTTTCTTTCAAACGATATAGCTAGTTTTCCACTATTGCATAAATTTAATCTGAATCCAAATAGTTTAGTTGGGTAGAAGTGGTGTGAGGACTAATGAGTCCATATTTATGTTCATATGGTTTTCTCTTCAAATAGTATTGACATAGATGCCTACAAAAAATATGAATTGTATTTATTCATAATTAACATAGTATATCTGATATTGGAAAAAAATCATGAAAACACACATCATGTATACATTTACAAATGATACTCCTAGTTAGTCATACATGAGGATTTCATTTACATTATCAAGATAAATGTAGTATATAATGGACTCTCAGTAAATTTTTTCTTCAAAATAAAATATGGCATTACTACTACTTTGTAACCTTATATCTATATGAATCTTCAATGTTAGTAAATGCAGATATTGAACGGGCGGGGTAAATGTTCCTTGTGAGTATCTTTTCGATTGTTCAGTTTATCCTGTAGATTTTTTTGATTTGAACTTTTGTTTCACCCCTTCCCTATGTTTGTATATAATAACATTCATCATTTAATACCTTTTTTCATTAATTGTTAAAGGTTTAACATGAAAAATAAATTTTAAATTAATAACTCCTTGTCGGCATGTTTTTTTACAAGATCTGATGGCCATGATACGAATGTTCCAATAGCTTGATTAACCATATGAATATCTACATCATCAAGTGGAATAAGTAACTCGGTGCTCGGCTCATGAGCTATGCTAATCCCCACTCTCATATGACCTTTTGGAAGTTGTCTTTTGTATAGAGTATATTCTTGGATATTGAACACAGTGGCCATCACAACAAGGTGATGTGTGGGTTTTGATAGATATAAATCACAATAATTTTCACCATGTAGAATATCTGTATAGGAAAGGTATCAATGTACACCCGATTCACATTTCATAGAAACAATTATGAGAATATTTATTACCACATCTAAGATATCTCTTTGAGGGGAATGTATCACCTCAAAGATAGTGGGGGTGGGGGGGATATCTCTATGAAGTGGTTGTTCTTGAGTTGTTTTTTCTATTTGCTTCCTCCCCATAACATTTTTTAATAACTTAGAATGCCAATGAAATTTTTCTTCAAGAGTAGCTAATTATGCACACATGTCTTCCATTTTTTATCTTCCCCCCTCTTATTTTTTTCTCAAAATATGTTCAAGGTGTCACCCCAAAACCTACACCTCTGATGTGGCCATACTATTCTGGTCACTTCAAGGCCATTAATAGTAGATGTTCATATAGTAGAACTGATGATTATTCCTTTGTATAATTCAGATAAAAAATATAGAAAAATAAGTAATAATTGCTATGTAATACTAATTTAAATAATTTTTTTATTATATCATACTTACACATGCTTCCTACACTTTTTATGTGTTTTCATCTATTATAATCTCATCTTTATTTACATGTGCCTCCTTCTATAGCATATGACATGGGATGGAAGTGGCTTTGAATTTGGATTTATCAATATATATATAAATAGTGGAACACAATTATGTTGTTTTTTATCTCATATAAAATTACTACGATAGATTTAAAATACATATCATTTTTTTAAGTGAAGTATACCCCATCCTTTATTTACGGTAGGGGTATGTTGGTTTTTCTACACGTTGCTTATTTTCAAAACTTAGTTATTGTTTCATAAATTAACAATTCTTAATCAAAGTGATTAATAAACTTATTTTTAAATAATTTATTATCAACCACAATGTACAAAAAAAGATTTCTCCTCATGATGGACAATAAATTCATCCCACACTTGTTGTTTTATTAGGTGTGCATACATATGTGGTGCGTGCGAGTTTATTTTCCCTTCAGAAACATTGATAAAAAACTTCATAATAATTGTGCAAAAGCCACTATGAGTGTTTCCATCAAGCATTAATACAAATTTACTTCAAGATTAATCTACGATAAATGAACTCTGAAAGGGATAATGAAGAGTAAGTCAATGTTTCATTTTTAGTAAAATAAAGAAAAAATATAATAATGTCACCCTAATATCTTACAAAATTAGTATCTTAAGCATTTTCAAAAGATGGTTCCACAAATCAATATCAATCAACAAACGCTACTGAGTGGTGAGCCTAATGAAACTACTAAACATGGTCTTGTTGGGGTTAATAGCATGGCCATGTGCATTCCATCCAATCTGGAATTTGATGCCTCTGTTTCTCACCTTAATAATTTTTGATAACACCATCAAACTATGACATTCCTATTTTTTTAGAGACACCAACTATTAATCATCTACCATATCCCTAGTTTCAACATTATTAATATGTTTTTCCAATGGATTGGTAGCATTATCATGTGTAGAAGGTTTTTTTCCTATGAATTTGGAGCAACAACAGGCTGAGAAACCTATTTTTCCTCGGGAATGGGAGTATTGACACATGAAAAAGTCATTATCTACAAAATTATCTGAACATTTAATTTAGATTAAATAAATGTAGTATTGGATAGATAATAATATGAGGTAATGTAATGTATATTACAAAAAAATATAACCTAATTATTGAACTTTTTTTAAAAGTTGAAGGGATTTAACCCCTATATCAAGTATCCAAATCCCTTCATTATGGTCTCCTATGACATACAAGACCATGGTTGGTTTGGGTATTGATATTGATATTGTTTGATCTAGGTTCCTTCCTGTGATCTTCTGCACCTTCGTTCTTATTAGTGTTTCATATTGGAAGCATTGCATTGATCACTGGTTAAAGGCAGGTGGTCAAAAACCTAACCCTATGGTCTGATTAATTGTTAAGTATGTGAAATATTGTTAATTGCATCAAAACAATGTGATAATTAATCAATTGAATGATGAGTGATGATAAATCATGTGTGATATTATTCCTTGTATCCCTTTGGATTCAATTATGATGCGACCTGGCTTGTGGGTATCTGTTGGGTGAGAGAACTCTTAAATAATAATGATTTGAATAATGGATTAAAGTGTGTTTAACATGACATGAGACCTTATGTGATTTATTGATATAGAATCAAATTTTTAATAGATTATTTTAATTGAAATGGATATGTTTGATATGATATAATTGGGTGAAAATTGGAATGTTAATGGTTTAGGATCCACTTGATAAATGAAACATATAATTGAAATAAAAATGGTAATTTTTAGAATTAACCATTGAGGATTATGATATCATATTGTGATATCCTTACTATTATGACCCATGTTGAGATTTACAGTGTAATACTTATATAGTGGTATTGGACCAAATTCATGCTGTAATGCTTATATAGAGGGATTGGCTTAGATTTTTGCTGTAATTCTTATATAGCAGGATTGGCCTGGATTTATGCTTTAATTATTATATATCTCACATGACCAAATTTCATACTGTAATGTTAATATAGAGGTATATGCCCGAGATAATGAAATGCTTATATAAGAGTCCATGTCTAGGATGTTGAAATGCTTATATAGAGGGCTATGCTTGGGATGATGAAATGATTATATAAAGGGTTGTGCCAGGATGTTAAAATTCTAATACAATGGGATTTTCCTAGTCATTCAATTATGTCATGGATATGTGGTTATAGTTATCATGGTTACACCACATGCTGAGAGATATTCTGTCATGGTGCTGAAGTAGGTTGATTGTTGTATTATATTAATTGATGAATCAATACACCTATTTATCACTTTATTTCATGAACTTATTATCATAATGGTTTTGTTTATACATGATGGTGTTGACCTAATGAGTTTTAATCACACCCTATTTTGGACACTATTTGGTACCCGAGCAAATTACATGGATGCAGGTCCAGAAAAGGGAAAGGGACCTTGTTATTGATTGTTGCTTGCTGGATGGGTTGGAGTTTTGGAGATGGGACTGACATGGGGTTTGGAACTGGGGTATTTTGAGTTTATTTGTGTTAGTTAGTCCTTTCATTTGTATTACTTTTAATTTAAAATTTAGATAAACTTTATTATGTCATTTCATGATACATTATTTTTTTATTGGTTCCTCCTTTTATTTCCCAGTTGTAAGTTATACTATTTCCACTATTTTCCATTACTATGATATTTATTTATATTTTTTTTATTTCTAATGCATTGTAACTCTATACCAGGGGGTATAGTCTCCCCAATATAATCATCACACCCTCACTGCTAGTCAGTAGCCTCTGACATTCAGGTAGGCACACTTGATGTCCCATAACCAACCTGTTTTGGCCATGTGAGAGAGTTCCAAATCCGGGGATGTTACAAAGTGGTATTAATGGATGATTTTTTTTATATTTCTTTACTATTTGGGAAAGGTAGATAGAAGACTAGGATGTGACAAGACTTGGTAATGATCTTATTCATGGAAGTATCTAACCCATGTATGGGGGAACATCTGAGTATATAGGGATGGGAATATTGTTCACGATGCTCATTTGTTATGGTTTGATGATATTTCACCTAGGGTGATTCACATGTTGTGTGATATTATTGTTTCTTGAGATTTATACTTGTGTCTTGGTTTGACATGAGGTGTGTATGAATTCATCATGATAGACACATAGGGATATATCTCGACATGCATAGTTCATGATAGGGTCATATTTATTGCATGTGATATATTCACTTGTATAAACTGTGAAATGATATTCCTATTATATATGATAAATAAAATTAAAGAACTATTATGTCATGCTAAAAAACTTTCAATCCAGGTTTAGAGAGACCATGGGGTAGTGTTTCTCTGTTTTCTTTCACCTATTAGGACTGACCTTGTTGTTATCCTTTGTTTTAAGGAGTGTGTTTTTCTTGTAGAGAAAATTCCTCCTCATCATCTTCGAATTGAGAATTAGGAGAGTGGAAATCATCACAATCCTAATACAGCTAAACTGAAGCTTCCTATAGTTCCTAAGGATCAGATAAATGTTTATCTTCACGATAACATCCTGAGGGTCATTCAATCCATAGAAAGGGAGTATGTTTTCACAATTACTTCTATGTCTGAGTTGATGAGAGAGTTTCAACTATAACATTCACCTATGTTCACTGGGGAGGGAAGCCTCCAAACAGCCAAGTTCTGGATTGAGTCATTCCATATGGTCTTTAATCACCTTATAAACCCACATATAGGAGGATGAATCTTTTTGTGTACATGATTCATGGAACTTCCACGTGTTGGTGGGGTATTCTAGAGAAAGTTGGGAAGAAAGAGGAATTATATTGAAAGGAATTCAAGGAAAGGTTTCTAAGCTACTTCTATCAAGATACATTGAGGGATGAGAAGGCTCACGAGTTCATACACCTTACATCATTGGAAATGTCAGTGATGGAATACATAGGACATTTCACCAACTTTTAACATTTTGCACCATCTTTAGTAGCTGATGAGATATCTAGGGTGATACATTTTCAGGTCAGGCTTCACTAAAAGATCAGGTCGCAGGTGAACATATTTAACTTGAGTAGTTTTTCAGATGTGATGAATTAGGAACTCATCATGGAATAGAATATGAGAGAGGCCCTGAGTAGTGGATAGATTTCTTTAGCAGGGTGAATTGGGAGCTCTTCTTCTAGTGGCAAGAAATGTTGCTATAACAATTATCTTTAAGGCAACAACGGGTATAAAAACTAGGGTAGTGGGAATCCATCTCAGGATCATGTTCTGTTGCAGTGCTATCAGTGTGGAAAGTTGTAAAAAAATAGGACTTAATGTCCATAACCTTCTTTGGAGTTCCATGCTTGTAGTAGGCTGGGTCACCTACAAAGTTTTTTAGGGGAATATAGTAGTAGAGTAGTGGAAAGGGATCAAGATAGGTACCAGAGTCTGGGAAGGTCTTAGCTACCCCTTAGTATATTGGTAGTTGGAGTTCCACTGGATATTATTGTCAAGGAAGGAGATGTGGTACCCCTGTATAGAAGTGGTAGTACCATGAAAATAGAACAGTGCAGGGGATTTAGACTGGATCCTAAGGAATAGGGGCAAGACAACTACATGCTATGAAGACTACTCTGACTAGTGTAGATGTAGGACCTTGTATCGTCATAGGTGCAATTCTTATCGCATCTACCCTTGATTGCATTTTTTTTGATATAGAACAATCACATTCCTTTTTATATTCACTTTTTTAAAATGTTTCGGACTTATTTTTCGAAATATTTTATGGTTTTTTGACCATCAATACACCATTGGGAGTGCAGTTAGAGAATATAAAATGTTTCAAGGTGTGTTCTATAGAGATCAATAATTATTTTTTCTTTTGGGAACCATTTGTTTTGAAAATTAAAGGTTTCGATTTGATTCTTGGTATGGATTGGTTAGTTATATATTAGGATCATATTGAATATTACTAGAGTAGATTTACCTTTCTATCTCCATAAGGAGGTAGCTATTTTTACTAGGGTGAGTGGGATCTTCAGGCTGGTCATGCATGACCAATTCAGTGTAGATTGGATTGTCTCATGTCTCAAATAATAGGTCACGATGTATAAGACGGTGGAATGTAGAAGGATACCTTTCCACCAGTGGTAGAACATTTTCAGGATGTATTTCCCAATGAGATCTATATCTTACCACCTAATAAGAAGATCGAGTTCATGATTGAGTTGGTGTCAGGATCAAAGCTAGTTTCTATCCCGCCTTACAGGATGAAACTCACAGAGCTTTGGGAATTAAAAGTTTAGTTGGAATATATATAGGATAAAGGTTTCATATGACCTAGTATATCTCCATGGGGTTCCCTAATTCTTTTAGCTAAGAAGTCTGATGGAACTTTGTGCTTATGTGTTGATTATCAGAGATTGAACTAGATGACATTCAGGAACCGATATCCCCTTCTGCGCATCAATGATCTATTTGATCAGTTGAGAGGTGATAAGATCTCCTCCAAGATTTATTTGATATCAAGATAACACCAGTTTAGGGTGATACCATCATACATACCTTGGATTTCTTTTAGTAGTAGGTACGTCTTGTATGAGTTCATAGTGATACCATTTGGTTTGACGAATGCACCAAAAGTATTCATGGCCTTGATGAATCAGGTCTTTCATCATTTTTTGGATCAGTTTATGGTGTTTTTTGTCAATGAAATATTAGTGTACTCTTATTTAGTATAAAATAATTCCCAATATCTTGACATCATATTGATTACATTGAAAGAGCATCAACTATATGCCAAGATAACTAAATGTAGTTTCTGGATTGATAAAGTTCACTTCTTGGGTCATGTCATCTCAAAGGTAGGAGTGTCAGTGGACCCATAGAATGTTACAACCATGGTATCTTTAGAGAAACCAAATAACTTCTTCTATATTCAAAGTTTTCTTGGTCTAGTAGTTTATTATCGACACTTTATGCAGAACTTATCCCATCTGGAAGAACCGATGTTTGGGATGACCAATAAGGGGGTGGAGTTTTTTTTGTCAGATGCTTGTGACAGTTCTTTTTAGGACATGAAGAGCAGGCTATCCTTAGCACCTACCTATGTTGGGTAAATCATATATCGTTTATTATGAAACATCTAGCATTAAACTCAGAGCAGTTTCGATGTAGGAGTATCTAGTGGTTTCTAATGGCTCTAGACATCTAAGATCACATGATAAAAAGTATCCTAATCATGATTTGGAGTTAGATTCGGTGGTACATTCCTTGATATGCTAGATAAACTATCATTTGGGTGAGAGTTTTGTGGTGTACACAGACCAAAATAGACTCAGGTACATCTTTTATCAGTAGGACCTAAACCTTCGACATAGGAGGTGGGTCGAGTATCTGCAGTTTTTTGACTTTGAGCTGGATTATACTCCGAGAAAGGTAAAAATTATTTCCGATTCCTTGAACTGTAAAACGTAGATAGAGGTAATTCAAGAGTGTTGTGAAGAGTGGTGGATGGTGGAACTCTTTGAAAACATGCACCTAGATGTCCAGGAGTCCCGGGGATGAGTAGCTTTGACTTTGAAATTTGCAATACCCGTGCTTCTTGACCAAATCAATACAGAGAATTTATATGATCCATAGGCATTAATTCTGAGAGACAACTTATATGATGTGGATATACCATCAGGTTGTTCTCTTGGCAGTAGAAATTATATTCTTTTCCATGGCTGAGTATGGGTTCCTACGAGATTTCACAAGGAGTAGATGAGAGAGTTTCATGCTTCTAGATGGGAGGTACACCCGAGTTTAACAAATATATACCATGATCTCCATAGACAATACTATTGGTCAATAATGAAGAAGGAGTTAGTGGTCTTTATGGTGATATGTTTAACCTATGAGTAGGTGAAATCTGATCATTAGAGGCCTGCTAGGATTTTTCATCCTCTGCTCATTCTAGAGTGAAAATGGGATGATTTCACCGTGTATTTTGTGAGAGGATTACCCAGTACACATCACAAGATTGATGCAGTATGTGTGATCATGGATCAACTAATTAAGGTATCCCACTTATTACATATCAGGGAGACCTTTACTATTGATGATTTGAGTAGTCTTTACATGCACAAGATAGTTCAATTTCATGATGTTCTAAGGAGTATAATTTTTGATAGAGATACTTGTTTCACATCATGGTTTTGGAAAGGTCTTTAGATGGATATGGAAATAGAGGTTCTTTTGAGTACATCCTATCATCCTCAAACTAATGATCAATCTAATAAAACTATTCATATTATAGAGGATATGTTATGAGCTTGTGTTTTGGATCTCAGTGTTTCATGGGGGTAGTACATGGAACTCTTAGAGTTTGCATATAATAAAAAATTTCAGGCATAGATCAACATGGCACCTTGTGAGGCTTTGTATGGTAGGCCATCCCGTTCACCTCTTTGTTGGTTGGAGGTAGGAGAGTCAGCTCTTATTGGACCTAGTCTCATGAATGAAATGTTTAAGCAGATTCAGTTAACCAGGAGGTGGTTAATGGATGCACATAGTAAGTGGAAATTTTATGTTGACCATCAAAGATGACCTTTGGAGTTCTAGGCCAGTCATCGTATTTTCCTTCGAGTCTCCTAGGTTGGTGAAACACTGTACCAGAAAACAGGGAAAGCCAATGCCTAGATTTTTTGGGCCATTTGATATAGTGGAATGGGTCGGTCCAATGGCGCACCAATTATCCCTTCTACAACACTATAATTACATACATGACATGTTCCATGTGTTAAAACTTCATATGTATCATCATAACCCTTATCATGTGGTAGAATTTGAGGACATTGAGCTTTGTGTAGATGCATCCTTTGAGTAGAATATGATATGGATTATGAACCATAGTGATAAGTATCTCTAGGGTAGGACCATACCTCTAGTTCGAGTAAAGTGGAAGCACATGTGTGTTTAAGAGGAGATTTGGGAGAGGGAGTCTGATATGCAAGAACAGTGGCCATACTTATTCATCGAGACCCCACATTGATGCTTGGAGAAGCTCTGGGATGATTTGTTATATAGTTGGGCTATTTGAGATAGTGGAAAGGGTTGGTCTAATGGCATACCGATTAGCCCTTATACAACACTACGGTTATATACACTATGTTTTCCGTGTTTTTCAACTTCAGATGTATCTTCCCAACCCTTATCATATGGTAGAAATCAAGGATATTGAGATTTGTATAGATGCAACATTTGAGTAGCATCTGATACGGAGTATGGACCATAGTGAGAAGTATCTCCAAGGTAGGACCATACCTCTAGTTCGAGTGAAGTGGCAACACATGTGTCACTACTAGAAAAACAGGTATTTGCAACGGGCTATTTGCGACGGGATCCCGTCGCAAATAGCCATTTGCGACGGGGTCCCGTCGCAAATAGCCCGTTGCTGAAAACGCCGTCGCAACTACACTTATTTGCGACGGGCCCGTCGCTAAAGCCTTTTTTTGCAACGGACATTCTCCCCGTCGCAAATAGTATTCCGTATTTTTGTAAAAAACTTTTAAAATAGTTTTTGCGACGGGACCCGTCGCAAATACCTTTTGCGACGGGACCCGTCGCAAATCTCTTTTGCGACGGTCGCAAAAACTATTTTTTAAAAAAATAAAAAAAATTAATAATACTAGTATTTGCGACGGGAATAGTATCCCGTCGCAAATACTATTTTTAAAAAAAAATAAAAAACTATTAATAATACTAGTATTTGCGATGGGCATAGTATCCCGTCGCAAATACTATAAAAAAAATAAAAAAAATAAATTATTAATAAATTATTTTAATTAATATAATAATAGAATTATAATTTACAAATGAAAATAATAAATTATTTTAATTACTATAATAATAGTAGAATTATAATTCAAAAATAAAAAATAATAGAATATTAATAAATGATTTAATTAATATAATAATATTACAATTATAATTCATAAAAAAAAAAAAATAAGTTATTTTAATTAATATAAAAATAATAGAATTATTTTACATTCAAATATTAAAATAATTCAAGTATTACAAAAAAAATAATTAAATTATAATATTATAAAATTTTAATATATATATAAAATTTTAATATATATATAAAATTTAATATTATAAAATATAAATAATATTATTATTCATATTAATATTGTTATTTAAAAATATAATATTATTAATATTTTATAATGAGACAGAAACTACGAATAGAAAAAAAAATATTTTGATTTCACAAATTTTATAACAGAAATACAAACTCTAATCTGAAGGAGGGGGGGGGGGGGGGAGGTGGGGGATCTGCAGATGGTGGTGGAGGAAACTCCATCCCTGAAGCATGAGTGAGTCGGCGCATGTACTCCATCTGCTCCTGATGCTGCTGCTGCCACCGACTCGCCTGCTCCTCGTACAGCTGCTGCTGGCGTCGACGCTCCTCCTCATGCTGCTGACGCATCTGCTCCTGCTCCTGTCGGAGACTCTCTATCTGTGCAGTCTGATATTGCAACTGATCCTCATACTGTGTAGAAGAAGATGCACGAGCTCCTCTCGAGCTGGACGCCGACATCGCAACACTGCCATAATAATCTCCGGGAGTCAGTCGAGAGCCGATACCAACTACCCGGCCCTTCTCGAAGGCATACTGGGTGGCCTGCATCCATGCCGCCTCATCAAACTGACGGGCAGTGGTCTGATCTGATGACTCGGCCTGACTCTCAGGCCGGGCCTGTGCCGCGGCGGCCTCATATGACTCCTATAGTTGCAATTTAAAATTAAAATTGTGAATATATTATATGCAGTTAATTTTTAAACTTGAAAACAAATAATACTGACCACGATGTGATGCTGACGATCACCTCTGAGCTCCCCAGTAGCAGGATCACTATACATCCTCCGATATACGTCGTACTCTGTAATATCGGGGTGCTCGACAGCCTATAAGAATAAAAAATAAACTGTTAATATTTATAGTTATATAAAATATTTATAAATAATTTACGTACCAGATGCTGTATATGAGTACTGAAAGAACGACTCCCAGCTCGATGAGTCACCTCTTGTCTCCCCCGATTCTGCCTCCCCACCGATGATCTCCTCTGAAAGGCACCACTCAACCAGTGCGCACATAATCCATCCCATACATGGGATGAAATATACTCTGGTCGGTGTGCTCTACATGACTCCTCAAAATCTGACACTCCTGCTTTCTTCATCGCAGCTTTTCTTAAATTGTGCAAAAACTGACGAAGGCGATCACGCATGGCCACCTCCCATGCCTCGTGGATGACGTCACGCATGGTATCCTCGATCGGATACCATAAACCCTACAAATAAATCAAAATATCAAGTTAGAAATGAAATAATTTTCAAAATAAAAATTATTTATTTACGTACGTACCAACCAATGGCCGAACATGGCCTGCTGCACATCAATGGGAATCTGCTCCCATGTGGTCCACGGCTGAGAGAAATAGTTGCGCAAAATAGCGCTGCCCTGTCCAACTGCTATATGCGGAAAACTGAAAAAATAATAAACATTTATTATGTGAATAGATTAATGAAATCTTAGTCAAATCCACAGGTTATCACACAGGTTATCACACCTCCGTGTGTGTGGATCAAACCCAAGACGTGGACGTCACTCGGGGACGGGGTCAGGAATCATCAATCGTGCAAGACCGCGCCCCCTCCGTGTACTCCCTGGAGCGCCTGCAGGCTGAGGGTCATCTGTCAGTAACTCATCCGCATCAAAAGTCAGGTCAGCATCTGCCAACTCACGAAATGTGGCGTCGTCCATCTGAAACAGAAAATGTTAATGTTAGCAAATAATTGATAATTACTATTATATATACATATATACATATTATGATTGTATATAAATACCATGAAATGCTATCAGTGTTCATCTTCATCATCATCTTCATATATGTCAATGTCATCTTCATATTCCTCCTCAACATCATCGATATCCATTCGAGTTACAGTTGCTTCATCTCTTACCGTTTCAAATTCATATGTGACATCATTAACATCATCGTCATCACCGACTCTTAAATGTGGGGTGTCATCATCGATACTCATGTCTCTTTGTAAAAAAGATTGATTTTGAGTACTCTCTTGAAAAACTTCAATTCTTTGCACATCAGTGAAAGCACATTCACTTTGACTAAACTGATTGTCTCGAATTTTGATTTTTATTACACTCCACCAATCAGTCAAGTCTCTTGATGTTGCACAGTACTTTGTATAATAAACTTGATATGCCTGTTGAGCCAATAAGAATGGTTCATTTACTGCGAGAACACTTTTACATTTAATATCGATGATTCCATGAGTCGGATGAACACACACGCCTCTCTCTGTATCCAACCACCGACATTTGAACATGGTTATGTAATGTTGTCCAAGATAACAGAGTTCAATGATTTCATCAAGTATGCCATAAAAGTCAACTTCATTTTCTCGATGATGAGATCCTCTCAAGCTAACTCCACTGTTCATTGTTTTTTTCGATTCCCCATATGCATGTATGTGGAATCGAAATCCATTCACCACATATGCATTATAAGTTTTAACAAGTTTGGAAGGTGGGTTACTCAATACACACAGCCGTTTGTCAATTTTATCAGCATGTCGAGACACCTGAAAATTTGTGAAATAATTATCAATATAGTAAACTATACATTGAATGAGTTGCTAAAAGATAAAGAATTTATGTTACCAATTTTTGAAACCACTGAGAGAAATTTTTCAGTCGACGTTCTTCGAGAGCAGCTGCTGTAATTTGTGGAATTTGTTTCTTGATATGATTATCATACAACCTATAAAAACCAAAGTTATTTATTGTAACATAAATGATAGAATAAGTGATATAAACACTTACAGTACAACTGATGTCATCTCTTCACAGTTGAGCAGAACATACGTATGAGCTCTCTGATGTTCATCATCTGAAAGCCATCGTTCATAAACTCCACCAAAACCAAGCTCTGACTGGTTGAAAATAGATAATTGATTGTCGATTTCATCAATATTCCTCTCGTTCCGTCCCATTCGGTTGTGTTTTGAAGGATACTCAGATTCAAAATAATGGGAGCAGAAAAAAGATATTTCCTCTTGCAAATAAGCTTCTGCAATAGATCCTTCAACAGATGCTTTGTTACGTACTTTTCTTTTCAATTTTTGCATGCATCTTTCAAATGGGTACATCCATCGAAACTGTACCGGACCTCCACATTTGGCTTCATATAGAAAATGTAACATCAAATGTTCCATTGAGTCGAAGAAAGACGGCAGAAATATTTTTTCCAGTTTACATATAATTACAACAACATCTTTTTCAAGTTTTCCTAGAGCATCATAATCTGCCGTAGCTGCACAAATTTCCCAAAAAAAATGAGACATGTCTGTTATGGAATCCCAAATCACAGAATTCAATAGACCTCTTAATCCAATGGGTAGAAGTCTCTCCATTATAACATGACAATCATGACTTTTTAATCCAGTAATATGACCATTCTTTACACATCTACCCAAATTGGAAGCACAACCATCTGGAAGTCTCAAATCTGCAATCCACTGACAAAATAATAAACGGTTTTCTTTAGACAGTGTATAAGCTGCTTTTGGTTTCAGTAACCTTTCTGTTCTGACATTCTCAAATAGTTCCAATTCTGGACGCCTGCAAATTTGGGCAAGATCTAAACGTGCATTTACATTGTCTTTGCTCTTTCCTGGCGTATCCAAAACTGTATGAAACAAATTATCAAAACAGTTCTTCTCAATATGCATGACATCTAACATGTGGCGGACCAACAAATCAGACCAATATGGCAAATCCCAAAATATGCTACGTTTAATCCAATTGTGTTCTTTCCCAAAACCAGAAATTTTCTGTTGGTTTATTGTGGGACCAAAAGTGATGGGAGGTAATGAAAATACAATTGATTTTAACTCCGAACCTGATAGCATTTTTGGAGGTCCATCCATTTCAACTGTTCCTTTTCTGAAATGAGATCTGTTTCTGCGAAAAGGATGATCAGCTGGAAGAAATCTGCGATGATAGTCAAAATAACAAGGTTTCTTTCTATGAATGAGCATAAATGCTTTGTTCTCTCCCATATAGTAAGGACATGATTTATGACCATGTGTACTCCAGCCAGATAACATCCCATAAGCCGGGAAGTCACTTATTATCCACATCAATGCTGCTCTCAGTATGAAATTCTGTTTCGTTGCAACATCATATGTACCGACACCAGTACTCCACAATAAATTTAATTCATCAATCAATGGCTTCAAATAAACATCAATATTTTTCTTCGGATGTTCTGGAATTAGTAAAGTCAAAAAGATATATGGCTCCTTCATCAACATCCATGGAGGTAAATTGTACGGAGTTAAAAAAACAGGCCAACATGAATATTGACTACCATAAGATCCAAACGGACAGAAACCATCAGTGGAAAGGCCCAGTCGAACATTTCTAGCTTCTAAAGCAAAGGATGGATGCACTCTATCAAAATGTTTCCATGAATCACCATCGGCTGGATGATTCAAGCTTTTATCGGTTGAAATATTCTCTTTATGCCATGACATCATTGTCGCTGTATTCTTAGATATGAATAAACGCTGAAGTCTGGATGTAAGCGGAAAATATCTCAACTGTTTTACAGGAATCAAACCAGACTTCCCGTGTTTCCCTTCTTTATATCTCAGTTGCCCACATGTGGGACAACTATCCAACGACTCATTTTCCCCAGAATATAAAATGCAGTCATTTGAACATGCATGAATCTTCTGAAAAGTAAGTCCCAAATTTCGAACCAACCTCTTACTTTCATAGTAATTTGTAGGTAAAACATTTCCTTCGGGTAATAGTGTTTTCAGCAAAGAAAATATCTGGTCAAAATAGGTGTTTGACATTCCGTTATCTGATTTGATAGCCATAAATTTTGCAACTGCTTCTAATTTGCTCATCTTGCAGCCAGGATATAATGCATCCTCAGCAGACTTCAACAACTCATAAAATTCAGACGGTCCCAACTCAGGATTTGAAGCTATATCAGCCGGAGTTTCTGTATATTGAACAGATGAACCTGCAACATCATGTACTAAATCTTGAAACTGGGATGGATCCAGAATCAAGTTGGTATCACCTGCTCTGGAACTGCGTTCACCGTGTTGATACCAAAAAACATAATCTGCTTGAAAACCAAAACGCAAGAGATGTTCCCCCACTTTGTCAAACGTGTCAAATGTTCTCAATGCACATTTTCTACAAGGGCATTTTATTTTTCCTTCTGAAACAAATTCTGGATTTGATGCCGCAAATGATAAAAAAATCTCCACACCCTCTATATATACTGGATTTAAACCAGAACCATTTGGATTTCTACGTTGATTTATCCACATGCGGTCATCTAATAATGACTGTTGACGACCTCGTTGTTCCATATTTTTCTATAAAATATAAAAGAATTACTGGTTTTGAATAATTTGTTAGAAAAAACACTCAAGCAAGGATTGAATATATTGATAATAAAGCAAAACCTGTTACAAATATTGATAATTTTAATATTATATTGATTTTTTATTTTTTTAATAACACTAATATAATTTTTTTCATAAATATTAATTATATAATAATAACATCATTACATTATTAGTATATTTTATTATTAATATTAAAATAATATAATTTTTTATATTATATACAATTCTCCTTTCATCTGTGTGTTTAACATTCTGTCTCCACATGTAATATTAGCATTCACTTTCACCTCTCCATTGGCGAGTAGGTTGATAATTTTGAAAAAGAATGCCAATATTACATGTGGAGACAAAAAACACACAGAAAAAAAAAGAATTGTATATAATATAGAAAATTATATTATTTTAATATTAATAATAAAATATACAAATAATGTAATGATGTTATTACTAATTATTGCTAATTATTGGTAATTATTGGTAATTATTCCTAATTATTCCTAATTATTCCTAATTATTCCTAATTATTCCTAATTATTCCTAATTATTCCTAATTATTCCTAATTATTCCTAATTATTACTAATTATTCCTAATTATTCCTAATTATTTCTAATTATTCCTAATTATTCCTAATTATTCCTAATTATTCCTAATTATTACTAATTATTCCTAATTATTACTAATTATTCCTAATTATTCCTAATTATTCCTAATTATTACTAATTATTACTAATTATAAATAATTATAAATAATTATTCCTAATTATTCATAATTATTCCTAATTATTACTAATTATTCCTAATTATTCCTAATTATTACTAATTATTCCTAATTATTACTAATTATTCCTAATTATTCCTAATTATTCCTAATTATTCCTAATTATTACTAATTATTACTAATTATTACTAATTATTAGTAATTATTGCTAATTATTACTAATTATTGCTAATTATTACTAATTATTGCTAATTATTAGTAATTATTGATAATTATTGGTAATTATTGATAATTATTGGTAATTATTACTAATTATTGGTAATTATTACTAATTATTGGTAATTATTACTAATTATTGGTAATTATTACTAATTATTGGTAATTATTACTAATTATTGGTAATTATTACTAATTATTGGTAATTATTACTAATTATTCGTAATTATTACTATTTATTTGTAATTATTACTAATTATTCGTAATTATTACTAATTATTCGTAATTATTACTAATTATTGGTAATTATTGGCAATTATTGGTAATTATTGGCAATTATTGGTAATTATTGGTAAGTATTGTTAATTATTACTAAATATTGGTAATTATTGGTAATTATTACTAATTATTGTTAATTATTACTAATTATTGTTAATTATTGGTAATTATTACTAATTATTGGTAATTATTCCTAATTATTACTAATTATAGGTAATTATTACTAATTATTGGTAACTAATACTAATTATTGGTAATTAATACTAATTATTGGTAATTATTACTAATTATTGATAATTTTTCCTAATTATTGGTAATTTTTCCTAATTTTTCCTAATTTTTCCTAATTTTTCCTAATTTTTTCTAATTTTTCTTAATTTTAGGTATTTATTACTAATTATTACTAATTATTGCAAATTATTACTAATTATTGCAAATTATTACTAATTATTGCAAATTATTACTAATTATTGCTAATTATTGCTAATTATTGCTAATTATTGGTAATTATTCCTAATTATTCCTAATAATTCCTAATAATTCCTAATTATTCCTAATTATTCCTAATTATTCCTAATTATTCCTAATTATTCCTAATTATTACTAATTATTACTAATTATTACTAATTATTACTAATTATAAATAATTATAAATAATTATAAATAATTATAAATAATTATTCCTAATTATTCCTAATTATTCCTAATTATTCCTAATTATTCCTAATTATTACTAATTATTCCTAATTATTCCTAATTATTCCTAATTATTCCTAATTATTCCTAATTATTCCTAATTATTCCTAATTATTACTAATTATTCCTAATTATTCCTAATTATTCCTAATTATTCCTAATTATTCCTAATTATTCCTAATTATTCCTAATTATTCCTAATTATTCCTAATTATTGGTAATTATTGGTAATTATTGGTAATTATTGGTAATTATTGTTAATTATTGGTAATTATTGATAATTATTGGTAATTATTGGTAATTATTACTAATTATTACTAATTATTGGTAATTATTGGTAATTATTGGTAATTATTACAAATTATTACAAATTATTTTTAATTATTGGTAATTATTCCAAATTATTGGTAAGTATTACTTATTCCTAATTATTACTAATTATTCCTAATTATTCCTAATTATTCCTAATTATTACTAATTATTCCTAATTATTCCTAATTATTACTAATTATTCCTAATTATTACTAATTATTCCTAATTATTTCTAATTATTCCTAATTATTCCTAATTATTCCTAATTATTACTAATTATAAATAATTATTACTAATTATTACTAATTATTACTAATTATTACTAATTATTACTAATTATTCCTAATTATTCCTAATTATTCCTAATTATTCCTAATTATTCCTAATTATTTCAAATTATTTCAAATTATTCCTAATTATTGGTAATTATTGGCAATTATTGGTAATTATTGGTAATTATTGGTAATTATTACTAATTATTGGTAATTATTGGTAATTATTGGTAATTATTACTAATTATTGGTAATTATTGGTAATTATTACTAATTATTACTAATTATTACTAATTATTACTAATTATTGTTAATTATTGGTAATTATTCCAAATTATTGGTAATTATTACTACTTATTGGTAATTATTACTACTTATTGATAATTATTACTAATTATTGATAATTATTACTAATTATTACTAATTATTACTAATTATTACTAATTATTGGTAATTATTACTAATTATTACTAATTATTCTTAATTATTAATAATTATTGATAATTGTTCCTAATTATTAGTAATTAAATGAATAATTACCAATAATTAGGAATAATTACCAATAATTACAAATAATAACATTATTAGTATATTTTATTATTAATATTAAAATAATATAATTTTCTGATTTATATACAATTCTCCTTTCATCTGTGCGTTTTCTATCTCTACATACAAATAATACATGTGAATACTGTAAACACACAGATGAAAAGAGAATTGTATATATATAAAAAATTATATTATTTTAATATTAATAATAAAATATACTAATAATGTAATAATGTTATTATTCCTAATTATTGGTATTTATTACTAATTATTAATATTTATTCTTAATTATTAAAAATTATTACTAATTATTCCTAATTACCATTAACTATGAACAATACTAATAATTTAAATTTATTAAGTAAAAAAACAATGTAAACATAATTAAATTACAACTAATTAAGAATAATTGAAACTAATAAAAAATTAAAAATAAATATTAAATTAAAATGAACATAAATACCTTGAAAATTGATCTGCTCTGATCGTTCTTCAAAACTTTAATATCAGCTCCGGAGAAAAAAATTAAACTGAAGAAAAACTCAACTTTAGAAACAAAAGTTTGAGAGCAGGAGAAGATAGAGAATGAGAATGATTTGAAAAAAAAGGATGGGGGTATTTATAGGTTAGATTATTTGCGACGGGTCCATTTGCGACGGGATTCCCGTCGCAAATAGTGTTAATTGCGACGGTACCCGTCGCAAATACCTTAGCCAACATTTATTACGGTCAACGGTTAAATAGTTATTTGCGACGGGTCCCGTCGCAAATAACCACCTGTCGACATACTATTTGCGACGGAGGAATATTCCCGTCGCAAATACCTTTTACCGCCGCCGGTTATTTGCGACGAGAAAATATTCCCGTCGCAAATAGTTTTCCCGCGATTTGACGCGCATCGCGGGAAAACTATTTGCGACGGGGAAAGCAATCCCGTCGCAAAAGCCTAATTATTTGCGACGGGTAAATACCCCCGTCGCAAATACCCATTTTTCCCGTAGTGTGTGTTCAAGAGAAGACCTGGGAGAGGGAGTTTGACATGTAAGCACAGTGTCCAAACTTGTTCATCGATACCCCACAGTGATGATTTTAGAGGCTCTAGGATAATATGTTATATAGTGGGGAGGTTTTAAGATCCTATATTTTTCCAACTATGTCCCTCTTTGAGTTTTTCATTAAACTTATTTTGTTTGGGTTTTCCTTTTCTATAAACATTGTTGGTTGAGTGTCATTCAGAGACAAAGAGATTTTTTGGGTAAAATGACCTAAAGTTTGGAGATTTATATATGTTTGAATTAATGGATTTTAGGTATAAATGTGTTAAATGTACTTACAAGGGGTTTCCATGATTTTAGAATTATTTAAAGGTGGTTCAAGCTCTTCTATGGAATGTGGGATAAAAACTTCTTGCAGGACATTTAAACATCATGTAAATGAATTACACACCATGTAAATGAATTACACACCATGTAACTATCTTCGAGAAGATTCCATAAAGGGAATACATTCCATGAATTGGTTCATGATGTGAACTAGTTACACATCATAAATATGCATTACACAACATGTAATGTTTTTAGCAGAGTTAAATTCACCCAAGGCGATGCAAATTTTGGTGTAGTCATAACTTGATAATTACACACCATGTAATAAATTTACATGCCATGTACTTATCGAACTTAGAAATTTTAAGTCATTCCATAAACTTGTTTTTTTCACTCCACCCATGTGAAGCCTTCCTATATCAATCCCTAGGAATTTTAAAGAAAATTTTGGAGCACCTTCCTCTATCCTGGACATCCCATTCAAGCGATCAATCCACAATGAGTTGTTCTGCTTAGGTTTTCCTCCTTATCTTTCACCATTCTATGGTTGTGGTGGTGTAATCCATTGACTACAGTTTTTTTGGGTGTTTATCTTGATATTGTTTGATCTAGGTTCCTTCTTGTGATCTTATGTGCCTTCATTCTTATTGGCGTTCCCTATTGGAAGTGTTGTGTGATCTCCAGTTAAAGGTAGGTGGACAAAAACTTAACCCTATGGTCTGATTAATTGTTAAGTATGTGAAATATTATGAATTGTGTCGAAAAAAATGAGCACATTAATCAATTTAATAATGAATGATGATAAACCATGTTTGATATTATTCCTTGGATCCCATTGGATTCAATGGTGATGCGACTTGGCTTGTATCTACCCGTTGGATGAGAGAACCCTTGAATAATAACAAATTGGCTAATGGATTAAAGTGTGTTTAGAATGAAATGAGACCTCAGGTGATTTATTGATATAAAATCAACTTGTTAATGGATTATTGTAATTAGAATGGATATGTTTGATGTGATATAATTGGGTAAAAGTTGACAAGTTAATGGTTTAGGAACCACTTGATAAATTAAATGTGTAATTGAATGAAAAATGGTAATTTGAAGAATTAACTATTGAGGATTATGATATGATATTGTGGTGTCTTTACTATTATGACTTGTGTTGAGATTTGTGATGTAATTATTATATAGTGATCTTGGCCTAGATTTATGTTGTAATGCTTATATAGAGAGCTTGGATCAAATTTATGCTATAATGATTATATAGAGGGCTTAGCCCAGATTTATTATGTAATTATTATATAGAGGGCATAACCCAGTTTCATACTATAATGCTTATATAGAGGGATATTCCAGGGATAATGAAATGATTATATAGAGGGATATTCCCAAGATGCTGAAATGCTTATATAGAGGGCCATGTACGGAATGCTAAAATGATCATATAGAGGGCTATTCTTGAATGATGAAATGATTATACATAGGGATTTTCTTAATCATTCAATTATGTTATAGATATGTGGTTATGGTTGGTATGGTTGTGCCACATGATCATAGATATTCTAGCATGGTGCCGAATTAGGTTGATTTTTTATTATATTAATTGATGAATTAATACACCAGTTTATCGCTTCATTTCATGCACTTATTATTAGACTAGTTTTGAAGACATGGTGGTTTCGAACTATTGAGTTTTAATCACACCCTATTCGATCTTCCATTTGGTACCTGAGTAGATTACATGGATGGAGGTTTGGACAAGGGAAAGTGACCTTGCTGTTAATTGTTTCTTTCTAGATGGGATAAAGTTTTGGAGATGGGATTAGCATGGGGTTCGGGATTGGAGTATTTTGAGTATATTTTTTCATCTAGTTATTTTATTTCTATTACTTTAATTTTTACATTTAGATACATTTCATACTATCATTACATGATTCATTATTATTTGTTTTATTGGTTCCTCTATTTACTTGCCAGTTGTAAGTTGTATTGTTTCCACTATTTTATGTTACTCTAATATTTATTTATATTGGTTTATTTCCACTTTATTGTAACTCTATACTAGGGGGTATAGTCCCCCCACTATAATCATCACACCCTGCTACTAGTCAATAGCCTATGACATATGAGGAGGCATGCTTGAGGTCCTGTAACTAAACTGTTTTGGCCAAGTGAGAGATTTCCGGATTGGGGGATGTTATACATAGGGTAAAGTGGTTTTTTCGAATGAAAATTGATATGGATGGTAGAGTTTCTATCTATAAAGATCACCTGGTAGTAAATGGTTACAAAAAAATTCATGGTATTGACTATAAAGAATTTTTTTTTACCAGTTGTGATGATAAATTTCATTAGGATATTTCTCACCATAATGGCTCATTATGATTCTGAGATATATCAAATGAATGAAAAAATCACTTATTTTAATGGGGATTTATTCAAGGATGTGTATAAGATATAACACGAAGGTTTTGAAGTTCCAAATGATTCTGATAAGGTTTGAAAGTTGCAATGGTATATTTATGGGTTGAAGCATGCTTCTCAAAGTTAGAATATTCAGTTTAATGATGAAATCAAAGAGTTTGGATTCATTAAGAATGTAATGATTCTTGTTTATACAAGTATATTAGTATATGTTTTGTGGTATTTTTGACATTGTATATGTATTCTATACTTCTTATAAAAAATGATGTCATATATTTATATTCTATAAAGGTGTGGTTAGGAAAATTCTTCTCAATTAAAGACATGGGTAAAGTAGCCTACATACTAAGTATGTAGATATATAGAGATGGATCAAAGAGGACAATTAAAATGAGTTAAAACACATATATTGGTAAAATTATAAAGTATTTTAGCATGAAAAAATCCAAGAAGGGGTCTTTACCAGTGGTGCATGGCATGAATCATAAGAAGATTCAAAATCCTTATTGTCATGACCCACTCCCTCCAAAGATACCCCTCTTGGGCTAGAAATGAAGAAAGAGAGATAATGACCCCTGAGTCCCACGTCCAATAGGCCTCAGGGTGGAGACTATAACCAAGTGTATACAATCTCATAAAAAGGGAGGCATTTTCATTTTTAGGAAAACAAGATCGGGAGATAAGATGGTTCATCCCAAAACAACTTCAAGACATAAATATAAAAGAAAACCAAAATCCATCCCACATGCATGTTTAAAATAAAACTATTAAAAGTGAAATAAAACTCCAAAGTAAGTACCAAAAGCAAGCTAAAGTAGAAACTTAGAAACTATCCCAAATCTTGAGCTGGTAACACCCAACACGGTCCATGTAATCCTCCTGGAAACCTGAAAACAGTTTTATGTACATATGGTGAGTATATATATACTCAATAGAAAAAACTTAAGTCTCTCGTGAAAAAGTGAAAGGGATAATACTAATGCCCTTGTGAGAAAATAGTAGAACCAAACAACACCTAACATGTATACTAACCATCCTAGTCCTCACCAAGGTACGCTCACCAAATAACGCAAGTAAAGTAAAGTAATATAGTAAGAACATCGATGATTTAGGTACCCTGCACCACTTCCCACTGGTTTAGTCACTCTTTCTTAATGAAAAAATTCCTCATTCTCCCACCTCTTCTGAAATAACCATGTCACAATCTTCCCACACACAACTGGGCCCCACAACCACACCTCATCCTATCACCTAGACCACGAGCCACATCACATCCCGCATGCAGACAACTGGTCCCCACAAACCACATCACATCTGATACGTAGACACCTAGTCCCCACAACCACATCTTGTCCCGTCACCTGGGCCACGAGCCACATCACATCCTATCCTAAAGACATCTGGGAAAGCACAACTCATCTTATCCTAAAGACATCGGGGAAAACACAACCCATCTCATCCCAAAGACACCTGGGAAAGCACAACTTGCCCGTACACACCTAGGCCTCACAAACCACAACCTACCCAAAGAATCTTAGGTTATCACCACTTGGAAGAGGGATCAGGGAAGAGCAGGGGACTAGCCATCCATCCTCCCACCAGGATGTTTGGGAAAGACACCCTCCCCCACAATGATGGGGCTGTTCGGCACATATTACTCAACTAGGGCGGGGTACGTATAAAAATTAAAAGATAAAATACAAGTATATACATATATGATACCAAACAATCAATAAAAACCTATGGGTTCTTAACAAAAAACCAGATCACAACACTACCAACTTCGCTGGTACCCCTAAATGCACTACATCACACATCAAACCACAACCTCCTTTCAATTTCCATCCAACTTAATTAACCATTACCATTCTTTATTCACAAATAATTTATTCATTCCATTAACCAAACTAACCCAATCCAATTATAAACTTTATCAACCAATTATTTATTCATTTATTCCACTACTATCTGGGAAACTACCAAGCACAAGATATAACAAGTAACCCAATAACACATCACCACACAAACCGATCGCAGTCCCACTATGCAACACTTCTCATCCATTCCACAATCAATCAATCTATCAAATTGAGATTCCATTACATGGTCATGTTGATGTATCATCTATAATGTCATCCACCATACTTCCCAAACCAACCCAGAGCACACACATTTGCTTCATAAAGGCACCACAATACAAACCATAGCATATCCACACATCAAAACATAGCCACTTCACATTCCATCTGCTCCATACACACAAACACACTATACCACACAACATACCACCCCACACACCAAAGCATAACTCAATTCCTAATTTAAAGAGGCATCCCTTATTTAATTCCACTTGTTAATTCAGGGGTTTTCACAGAAACTGGGTAATCCCGAGGCATCCATTTATCCTCAAAGTGTACATGATTTACAAATTTCCATATACAAGTTTTAAAAAGTAATCAAACAACATGAAAATTGTTTAGTGCACAACCAAGGAACACCAACAACCATAGTTTTTAGTGGGGAGTTTAGCCCATATACTTCACAACATCACAATGGCATCAAAACTAGAAAAGAACATGTGCATCAAATCCCTCTATACCCTTTCAATTCATTTACCCAGTTCTTATCTTTGATTAGAGTGCCACAACTATGATCTATAATAAAACAAAAGTAGATCCATCCTACATGATTCAAAATCAAAAATAAATGAATAAAAACCCTACTTGAAGAATCTTTTCAACTCGTCCATGCACCGCATGGCGAAGAAGAATTCCCGCAAGCGACAACCGCACCTCTAGAAACACAAATCAACCTATTCTGCACCATAAGATTGTCAAAATGATACCCAAACATCCAAATCAAGCCAACCTATACCACGAAAGAAAATATTGGGTAAAGAAAAAGAGGAAACAAATGAAAATGAGGAGAAAACTCACCACAGATCGGCCATAGATCTCCAAAAAACAACCACCAAGATTGATTTATCAAGGAGGGAGGAGTAGGGATCAAAAGACTCCTCAGAGTGCCTAGGTTTCATTTGGAATGAGAGGAAAATAAAACCACAACCGAATAAATAATGGTTCGTCCAAAAATAATTATTAAAACTACACATGATCGGGTTATTATATGACATGAAATACCCTATCACATCATGTAATACCTGGTGTTTGGTTTCCGCTGAAAAACGCATCGCCTCTCAATTTTATTTTATTTTTCAAACCCTGAAATATTACACACTGTGAAAATATTCTTCACGCCCTGTAAAATATCTTCATTTCATGAAATCTCAAAGGAAAGCTGTAAAGTAGGGTTTTGTGTTGTGTATTGTAGTTACACGATATGAAATCCTTCTTTTTCTAGCCTTTAACAACGGAACATCTCCAAACTCCTTCTAAAACTCCTCCAAACACTTACAACCACCAAAACTCTCAAAGTAATAGACTGGGAGGACACATAACATTACATTAGATACCTATAAAACAATTATAACCCTTGATAATCCAAAACCAATCCCAGAAGAAAGATGGGTCCGAACATCCACCTTGTGAGATACCTCTCAAGGATCTTGCTACGCTTGAAATTACACTAACAAACAAACACATTAATGATCAATGATAAAACACCCCATGTTCTTCGAAAGATGGAGTGGAAACCCCCACATCTAAGAACACCTCATCTGACAACTGCTACCCAATGACAACAAGGCACACCGCACAAGCACAAAAACCACACTGTCTGAACATCCAAATCAGGGAATTCCATCCTCCATGTCAAGATACTATCCACTTTGGGTGACACTAACTTGGACACACGAGTTTAACTATATTGTAGTTAATGTGTCTCAATTAGGAATCTGGTGTTCCCATTTTCACATGTCAGGACTTTATCACACATCGCACCACACACATCTCAACCCAAGGTAAAAAAAAATCAACTCATAAAACAAGGTTCAAACATTACATTTCAAAACAAAACAGAACAAGACAAAACTCAAAACAACTCTGGGTACTGGGCATGCATCTGCGTTTCCCACTCCCATGTACTCTCCTACAGGCTACCATGCCTCCACAACACACGAACCAGAGGAACGATCCATCCATGAAAAACCATCTTCTAATGATCCTGGATCTCTACCAGCCACTCCATGTATGTCGTGTCTCCCAAATATCCAACTCTCCCTAGTCAAGGACATGAGAGTCATCATGAAGATACCGACGAAGTTGGGAGACATGGAAGATGTCATGTATTCTCTACAACTATAGTGAAAACACCAACTGGTATTCCACCTCAATAACTCGTCCCAACACCTCAAAGGGTCCAACGAACCTGGGATAAAGTTTACTCCCTTTACCAAACCTCCCCTTCCCATGTCGAGGGGAAACCCTTAAGAACATGTGGTCCCCAAACTCGAACTCCAAAGGCCTCCTTATATGATCGGTATACGAATTCTATTGGACCTGCCCTAATTTAATCCTCTCATGAACGAGCTGAACCTTCTTTATCATGCTTTGCACTACCTCAGGACCAAGAACAAATATCTCCCCAAACTCTATCTAGCACAATGTGAACGACATGGTCTTCCATAAAAAGATTCAAATGGAGCCATGCCATTGGAAGAGTGATAGATATTATTATTATCAAACTCTACCAAGGGTAAGTGTTACACCCAAGATCTTCCAAAGTATAATATGTATGATCACAACATATCTTCCAATTTCTGGATAGTTCGTTTTGTCCACCCATATGTATGAGGGTGGAAGGCAGTGCTAAGGTATAACTGGGTGCCAAAAGCATGCTATAATCCCCTGTAAACTCATGAGGTAAAATGTGTCTTGATCTGAGATAATATTCATTATAACTTTATATAACCACACCACCTCATCCATATACCTCTTAGCCAAAGCACCCACTACATACGAATCCTTAATCACTAAGAAGTGGGTTGATTTCATCAGCCGATCCACTACTACCCAGATAACATCATAGCCTCCCTGAGCTCTAGGTAACCCTGTGATGAAATCCATTAATATGTCATCCCACTTCCACTTAGGGACACCCAAGGGATACAAAAAACCACTGGGAACATGGTGCTCAACCTTCACCTTCTTGAAAACTATGAACCTTTCTACAAACTTCTCCACTACCCATTTCATTCCAGGCCACCAAAACTGAATCCTCAAGCCACAATACATCTTATAAATTTCTGGATGTACCACCAAGGGTGAGATATGAAACTCAAAGAGGAATCCCTCATGCATATCCATTAGAATAAACAACTTCCCCTGAAACAATAACCAATTCCAACCATTCTCCAACCATCCTTTCAGAGAATCACCAAGGACAACATGATCACGCAACACCTCTGCCTCTGAGTCTATGCACTAATAATCCTCCACCTACTGCATCATATAAAACTAAACTATCATTTGAAACAAACAAACTCTACCACCTCCCACTCTTACATCAAAATGAAAGGATTCCAAATCCTTCATAACCTTCCAAGAATATTTAGACTCCCGAACAACCTCCTTCTGTGAATTCCTTCTCAAAGAATCAGCCACAACATTTCCCTTTCCTGATGTGTAGGAGATCTCAAAATCATAGTCTTGAATAAATTCCATCAACCTTCACTGCCACAAGTTCAGATCTTTCCGGAAAAAGATATCCCTCAAACTCTTGTGATCTGTGAAGACCACAAAGAGATCCCTAATGAGGTAATACCACCACAACTTTAGTGCAAACACGGCAGCTATTAGCTCCAAATCATGGGTGACATAGTTATGCTTGTGGGAATGTAACTGCCTAGACTCATAAGATATTACTTCTCATTGCTACATCAAGACACATCACAAGCCCATATGCGAAGCATCACAAAACACCTCAAAGACCACCCCTTCCTCTGGAAACTAGAGCACTAGAGCACTAACCAACTTCCCCTTCTGATAGCTGAATGCTTCCTAGAACTTCTCACTTCACACAAAATCTTGGTCCTTCCTAGTCAAAGATATCAAAAAGGATACAAATGAAGAAAAATCAGGTATAAACCTCTAATAATAACATGTGATACCAAGAAAACTATGAACTTATGCCACATTCTTGGGTGCTTCCCAAGAAACAACTGCTTAAAAATTCGATGATCCCACCACCACACCCTTATATGACACCACATGCCCAAGTAAATGCACCTATCATATCCAGAACTTACACTTGGAAAACTCTAAATAGAGATGGTGGCGTCAAAGAATCAACAAGACAGTCTTGAGATGCTCGACATATTCCTCCTCTGACTTCAAGTAGATCAAGATATCATCGATGAACACGATGATGAACTGGTCTAGGAACTCATAGAAAACATAGTTCATAAGACCCATGAACATGGATGGTGCATTCATAACACTGAACGATGTGACTAAGAACTCAAAGTTCACATACCTACACTTGAAAGCAATCTTCAGGATATCACCCTCCTTCACCCTCAACTGGTGGTATCTAGATTGTAGATCAATCTTAGAAAACCAACTTACCCCTATCAGTTAGTCGGAAAGATTGTCTATCCTTGGAATAGGGTAATGATTCTTGAATGTCACCTGATTAAACCTCTAGTAGTCTATGAACAACCTTATACCACCATCTGCCTTCTTTGTGAACAACATTGGAGCACCCCATGATGACACACTGGGTTGGATAAATCCCTTCTTCATCAGATCATCTATTTTAATCCTTAACTCCTACAACTTAGTTGGTTCCATACAATAAGAATCCATCGAAATTTGAGAACCACCGAGCTGTAGGGGTATCCCAAACTCAACATCTCGTCGAGGGGGTAGCATCACAACCTCCTTGGAAAAAAAAATCTAGGAACTACCCCAACAACTTTGGGAACCTCCACTATTCCAACATCTTCTGATTCTATTGACATCTCAGCCAACAAGGAAAGAAGATTCTCTACTCACCAACTATCCACATGAAAATCCCAATCACCAATGAAAACCAAATACTGGCCATCCACATCTAAAAACAAAACTCTCCTCTAGAAGCAGTCAATAATAGCATGCATGGAATACAACTAGTTGATGCTGATAATGACATTGTATAACTGAATTTGTAGTAAGAAATGATTCCCATGAGACTGATGCGGTCCCATCATCAGTCTACATCCCCATCACATATCAAACAAGCTGTTCTAACCTCCGATTGGAGTACTCAACACTAGGGGAATGAAAAGATTCTCTATGTATTTCCCCAGAGAATGAGATAGAGTAGATGAAACAAAGGAGTGAGAAGCTCCCAAATTAAACGAAGCACAAGAAAGGGTAATAAACAAACATATTGTACCTTTAACTATCTTTGGTCCTGCTAGAACTGCTACCTCTGCTGCATGCAAATAACTACGCCCAACTCCTCTTCACCTCTCCTGATGAACGCCCCCACAACTATACCCAGGTCAAGGTCCTTGAGGGACATCCTAGGGTTGGCCCCTACCTTTTACATATCTTCTTAGTGGAACATGAACTTTCTATCCCTACTACTGAAACAACATAACTGGTAACTGTTGCTAAGGCTAACTTTGAAGCTTCCCACCTCTACCATACTGAGCTCGAACGACCACTGAACACTGATTCTGAACATGTCCATGGACTTTATAGAAGAAACACCTTGACCCCAAGCTCTTAGAAAAGGCACGAGGACCAGTTGGTTGAAAAGGAAGCTTCTGGGGTCGACTCCCTTCCAGTCGAAACCTTGAAGGTCCTGGCGTCTGAGACCTACCACTAGTAACTCTACCTCTCAAAGAACCCTGTTGAATCCCCTCTTGTGGCAAACCTCCTCACAAGTGCATCCTCTCAATCACATTATCCTTCTTCTGAACCTCTAAGTAAGATGAAAATGTAAAGGGAGTAACCGTGGACTAGATCAAAGACTAGAGCACATCCTTTAGACATCTCGCATGAGAATCCTCATCTAGAAAGAGATCTGGGAAAAAATGGAGGAGACCCTTAAACTTGATCCTCATCTCTTATACTGACATACTCCCTTGCTAGAGGGAGAGTAACTCCTACCTATTCTTAACCTTCATGGTTGATGAAAGAAATTATTCTCAGAACTGTTTCTCAAAATAGACCCATATAACTTCATCCTCCTTACTCTCCCCCAAGTAAAACATCCACCACTGATGCACAACTCCTCATATCTGACTAACCGCCAAAGGAATCTAGTACTTCATCGGGCCCCAGATCAAGATGAAGGTGATCTCTAGATCATCAAGTTATCTCTCTATCTCCATGTCCAAAAAACTACCCTTTTACTTTCCTAAAGCCTACCATTGGAAAGCAAATAATGTTCTCTACCACTAGTCATCCTCCTCCACTAGATCAACCCTCCACCAATCAACCGGATCAGCCTTCTGAGCCTCAACCGCCCGAGCCACACACGAATGATGACCAGGTTCCATAGATGAAAGGTAAAAAAGGAATTGCTAATCTCGAATAGTATGAAATTTTATTTAAGATTACTTTTAACTCCTTTTAACTCCTTTTAACTCATTTCTTGTCATTATTAACCAATTTCCCAAAACAACCAATTTAGACAAGAACACAAGTCATTATGATGCATGTACATTTCCTAGGGTCTCTACCCTAAAATCAGTGTATCCTCACTTGGTCATTCAATAAGCTTAGATTCCTTGAATCAGATCACGGGGGGCCCTAAAATCCCATGCCCTAGCAGGTCTTCCCTAGCCTATGTCATGTACCAGCCTAACAATATGCCTAACCCCAAAATCCATTCTATCCTCAACCATAACTTCTGATACCATTATGTCATGACCCCCTCCATCCAAATATACCCCTCTTGGGATAGAAATGAAGAAAGGGAGATAATGATCCCCAAGTCCAGCCTCGAGTAGGCCATGGGGTGGATACTAGCACCAAGGGAATAAAATCTCACAAAAAAATGGAGGCATTAACATTTTTAAGAAAACAATATTGGGAGAAAATATGGTTCATCACAAAACAAATCCAAGACATATATATAAAATAAAATAAAAATCCATCCTACATGCTTGTTTAAAATAAAACTATTACAAGTGAAATAAAACTCCAAAAGTAAATACTAAAAGTAAGTTAAAGCAGTGACTCAACAATTGTCCCAAATCCCAAGCTAGTAATGCCCAACACGGTCTATGTAATCCTCTTGGAAACCTAAAAACATTTTTATGTATGTAGGGTGAGTATACAGATATAATCAGTATCAAAAACCCAAGTCTCTTGTGCACAAGTGAAAGGGAGCATATTAATGCCCCTATGAGAAAATAGTAGAACCAAAAAACACCTAACAAGTATACTAACCATCCCATTCCTCACCAAGGCATGCTCACCAAATAACAAAAGTCAAGTAAAGTAATATAGTAAGAACATTTATTATTTGGGTACCCCACACCACTTCACACTAGTTTAGACGCTCTTTCCTAACAGAAAATGTCCTCCTGATCCCACCTCTTCTGAAAGAACCACATCACAATCCACCCACACACACCTAGTCCCCACAACCACACCTCGTCCCATCACCTGGGCCATGAGCCACATCGCATCCTGTCCAAAGACACCTGGCCCCCACAAACCACATCACATCATACCTATAGAAACTAGGGTCCCATAACCCTACCTCATCCTGTCACCTAGGCCACAAGCCACATCAAATACCATCCCAAAGATAGCTGGGAAATCACAAATCATCTCATCCTAAAGGCACCTTGGAAAACACAAACCATATCATCCTGAAGACACATGGGAAAGCACAACTCTCCCACACACACTTGGTCCTCACAAACCACAACATGCTCAAAGAATATTGGGATATCACCGCCTGGAAGAGGGATTAGGGAAGACCGGGTGGCCAGCCATCCATCCTCCCACCATGATGTTTAGGAAAGACACCCTCCCCCATGAGGATGGGGGTGTTCAGAATGTAATACTCAACTAGGGTGAGGTGTATATAGAAATTAAAAGAGAAAATACAAGTATATACATATATGATACCAAAAAATCAAGCCCAACTTACGAGTTCTCAACAAACAACCAACTCACAACACTGCCAACTTCACTACTACCCCTAAATGCACAACACCACACATCAAACCACAACCCCCTTTCAATTTTAATCCAACTTAGTTAACCATTACCATTATTTATTCAAAACTAATTTATTCATTCTATTAACCAAACCAAACCAATCTAGTTATAATATTTATTAATCAATTATTTATTCATTTATTCTACTACTATCTAGGAAACTACCAAGCACATGACACAACAAGCAACCCAACAACACATCACCGCACAACCCAATCACAAACTTGCTTCAAAAAACATATCTTCCATTCAATAATCAATTAATATCTCAATCTGAGATTCCATTACATGGTCAAGTTGATGTATCTTCTACAACTTCACCCACCACACTGCCCAAACCAACCCACAACATACACATGTTCTTCACAAACATACCACCACACAAACCATAGCATATCCACACATCACAACATAGCCACTTCACATTCCATATATCCCGCACACACAAACAAAATATCCCACACAACACATCACCCCACACACCAAAGCATGACACAATTCTAGATCTAATGAGGTATCCCTTATTTAATTCCATTTGTTAATTTAGGGGTTTTCACATAAACTGGGTAATCCTGGGGAATTCATTTATTATCCAAGTGTACGTGATTTACAAATTTCTATATACGAGTGTTCAACATGAATCAACCAACATGAAAATTGTTTATAGTGTAACCAAGGACCACCAATGACCATAATTTTTAGTGGTTCATTTAGCCTGTATACTTTACAACATCACAATAACATCAAAACCATAAAAAAACATGTGCATAAAATCCCTTTACCCCCTTTCAATTCATTTAACTGGTTCTTATATTTGATTAGTGTGGAAAAACTATGATCTATAGGCAATCAAAAGTATATCCCTCCCACATGATGCACTATCAAAGAGAAATGAAGGAAAACCCTAATTGAAGAATCTTTTCAACTCGTCCGTGCACCACAAGGTGAAGAATAATGACACAAGTGAAAACCACACCACTAGAAATTAATATCAACCTATTCCACACAAAATGATTGTAAAAATGCTACCCAAACTTTCAACTCAATCCAACCCATACCACGATATCAAATCCTAGGGATAGAATAAGAGGAAACTGATGAAAAGGAGGAGAAAAATCACTACGGATCGGTCATGGATCACTAATTAACAACCACCAAGATTGATAAATCAAGGAGGGAGGAGTAGGGCTTGAAGGACTCCTTGGCGCACCTAGGTTTTTTTTGGAAGGATAGGAAAAGAAAAACACAGCCGAATGAATAATGGTTTGGTTTAAAATCATTTTTAAAACTACACATGATCGGGGTATTACATGATGTGTAATACCCTGTCACATTGTGTAATACCCAGGGTTCATTTTTATTTTAAAAAACATATATCCTCTCGATTTTATTTTATTTTTCAAACCTCAAAATATTACATGATGTGAAACTCTTCTTCACACCGTGTAAAATATATGCACATCGTGAAAGCTCTAAGATAAGCCGTGAAGTAGGGTTTCATGTCATATAATACAATTAGACGGTGTGAAATCACTCATTTTCTAGACTTTAGCAACCGAACCTCTCCAAAATCCTTCCATACCTCCTCTGAACACTTACAACCACCAAAGATCACAAAGTAATGGACTGGGAGGACACAAAACATTATAGTTACAAAGAGTTATAAATGATGGATAATATTCCTTATACATCCTCCATAGGATCTATCATACATGCCATTTTATTCACTTGACCTTAGGTCGCTTATTATTTGATCATAATAGGAAGATACCAATCCAATACTATTAGATTCACTGGATTTTTTTCAAGAACATACTTAAGTACTTAAGAAGAAGTAAAGATATGTTATTGGTATTTGGAGGAGATGATTATCTCATTATAAGGGGTTACATTGATATGAGTTTCCAACCTAACAAATATGATATGAGATATCAATTTTGTTTTACTTAAATGACAGAGAAATTAGTTAGAAGATTACTAAATAACCCACCATAGAAGACTCAAAAAGAGGAAGATTACATCATTTCATTAGGTTCTCTAAAGGAATCTATTTATATCAATAAGTTAATAACTGAACTTGGGGTTGTTCTTAACATTTAAGGAGAAATTGATCTTTACTGTGACAACAATAGAGATATTTCTTAAGAAAAGGAACCTCCATCTCAATAAAGAACTAAAAAAATCCTTTACAAATACTATCTCATTCAAGAGATCATTGAGAGGGGTGATATAAAGATCTATTGGGTAGCTATAAAGAAAAATGCAGTGGATCCTTTAATAAAACCACTATAATATCAAAACAATAAGGGCCATGTTGAATCTCTCAGTATTATATACATGTGATATTGTATGTAATGGTTATAAAATGTATTATGGTTTTATAATAAAGGCAATATCCATTTATCATTCATTCATGTGTGCTACATCAATATTACATAAATAGTGGAATGATATTATCCCCTAAAAGTATGATATTGAGTTTTACCTTATTGATGATCATCATAGAGTATTATGGGTTGTGATGATATCTTAATATTAGCATGAATATAATATTTTATGTGATAAAAAGATTTGAATACAATATAAATAATAGACTCATGAGATAATAATTTGAGTTTTATTATAAGAGTAATATGGAATACCATAAAGTCATTGATATACTTAGGGATGTATGATTATTATGAATCCCTATTACCATAGATTGGAGAGAAACCATATATTTTAACCTTCATGCTTTGATACCTTTATTATGAAAGCCTTTAGGCTTAGCTAATCATGGGGTTATTGAGTATGTTGATGATCATGTCATTGGTTGGAGCTAAAACAAGATGATATTTCCCACTCATATGATGAGAAAAAAATATCTAGGATCTCAATCAAGTTATACTAAGGAAATTAGTGAACATTATTAGTTGATTAAAATGTGTTGTACTTGACTAATTGAATGAATTAAATGTGACATATTCATTCAAAATGGTCAGTTTATTTCATATAATCATGAATACATGTGTTGGATTATACTATATTGAAAATTTCCATGTCTATTTTTCACACATTTCCATGAAAAAAGGGATTATATAGGTATACATACAGTGTATATGATACCTATTTTAGGGTACATATTTATATATAGATATTAGTATGTTTGATTAAGATCACACCAGACCCCTTTGTAACTTGAGTAGCACTGATGTTTTGTTGAAGGACACTCTTTTCTTAAATCTATGAAATTAGAATATCATATTTGTTGTCAATGATATAAAGGCCTTTAGGGTCACATAGTTAGGACTTAGAATAGGGATTAAAATTTTAGTCAAATCATTTATTCCAAATTAAAGAGTTTGATAAACCATATCCAAAAGAGTTTGGATGGATTCCCAAAGAGTTGTAAAGTTTTGTATAAAGTACTTATAGGATTTTAGTGAAAGTGATAGAGTGTTGGTTGTTAGCTAAAATATTAACCATATTGAATTATTTATACATGTCATAAGGCATATTATTTCTATATCATTTTGAATTATATGTCCTATGAAATGATTTATCAGGTGCACCAGTTACTGCCACATCTTCCAAATGGTTTCCTTCAGTTGTGAATCAGTGAGATAATTCATTTATGGTTTTATAAACATGTTATAATTATTTAAACATCCAAATAATTATATTACTAATAGGAATGAATTATGGGTAACACACATTGTCTTCCAAATGTTGGAAACCGATTCTAAACCTCTTTCATTAAATGAAGGAGGTCTATATAAGGATGTAATCCTACTATTGATGGTGTGTACAACTATCTTTCCAATAGATTAATCTCTCTTCATGCTCAGTTCTCTATTTTTCTTCAATGAATATGGTTATAACACACCTCTTGGAATTCACAAGGTCCTCTTACAATGTATGAGGATTCTAGTGGATGGTGTACATCCCTATGAAGGTGAGAGTCCATTGGATTTCTCTAAGTGATTACTATCAAACGTGCTCCATTGAGATCAAAAGAGACGAAGAACTTCATGATTGAGGTATACATGGTTATATTTCATGTTCTTTATTCACATGTTGTTTTAATGATGATAGATAGGGTGTTTAAATGGGTTTCTTCCACTGCATTGGTCCTAAGTTGATCCTATAAAACTCAAAAATATATACCATGAGAAGTTCACATTATAATGTTTTCAACTCCTATGCATGGAATAAATATTATTAAATCTACTATAAAGTACGAATAATGTTTAATCATTCTACAAATATCTCAACAATCTCCCACTTAGAGATTTGTTTCAAACATACTCTTCACCTACTCTTATAAATTCCTTAAGAGAAGTAAAGTTACTTTTATATTTACAGTATGTATTATACTTAGTATTTCAACTTCATGATATTTTTCAAGAAAATCACGGGAGATGATTTTTAGGAAGAAAAAATCTCTCCAATGACTATAGAGATCCTATTCTAAAGAATAAGTTTACTCAACTATGAAGTAGTTTATTTTTAAAGGAATGATTTTAAGAATATTGATCGACTTTATTTTGAGCTTTTATTTCTTGAAATAATGTATGAAAAAATTATGATAAATTTTGATTTCAAGGAGAAAATCATGGATTATTTTACTGAATTAAAATATCAGGATATTATATATATATTTTATCTCGATACAATGATATAATACACAATATATCAAATAAAATATTTATAGGATATGCATGTATAAATTTAATGTGTTTTTATTAGTCTAGAAATTGTATTATTCAATTTTTTTATAGTACAATTGAAAAGAGAGAAGAAGAAGATAGAAATGATACTATTTCTACAACGTGATACCTTGAAGATCAAGACATGACTAAAGATATTTTTAGAGATACAATTTAGAGACATATGTTTCCTCTAAATAATATATATCACATGTTAGTTATTGAAGAAAACCATGATCTATAAACATGAATTTTAAATTTATATATTTTCTATTTTCTGGGGTGTATACTTATTGTATTAAGTGTGGGAGTGAGGCCATGTAAAATACTTGATATAAGATACCAATAAAATATCTTGATGTAATTTTTAATAGACTAAGTGTCATCTTATTACACTAAGTTTTCAGATCACTAGGAAAAGTATCTAAAATAAAATAACCATAAAATAATTGGTTGTTAGTGTAAAAGAATAAGGAGAGTTCTATGTTTCCCTAAACTACTATAAAAATATCTTACATTCTAATCTTATTTTTTTATTTACACTAAATATATTATTAGTAGGAAGAAGAAAATTTGATATAATTTAATTGAGGAGGGAATTTTAAAAAGATAAAATTTTTATTGGTGAAATTAAATAAATCAATTCAACCCCTCTTAAGTCATTATAATAATAAATTTGGGAAAACATTTCCCCACTTGTACCCTAAAATTCTTTAAATACCAACTAAGTTTCAACAATGCCTCAATTTTTTAATGACCATTTTCTTGTTGGAGTTGGTTCCCTATAAGAAACTGAATTTATACTTTCAATTACAATAATATTAATAAATATATTATCACATCATGAGTATTATTCTATGTAACATTAAAATGATAATGTTCTTAGAGTTTCTGTCACATCTAAATGTTATATTAGTTCCCTACTATAATTAGAACCCTGAAATGCTATGAAAATATTATTAAATATATGTCCTATGGTCTATATGAAATCTGTTTGAAGAGACAGAGATGATGTTTTACTATCAGGTGTTGATAGCTCATAAGAAATTGAGACTTCTTCTCATGAAGTACACACTTGGTTATCTCCAAGAAGTAAGATTATGAGGGAAGGACCATCAATAAGACTTCCACATGTTATATGTGTCATTGGATATTTTTATCCACGAACCTTTGTGTTGGTCCTTAGACTTGAGATTATTATTAATTTATATCATGAATCCTGTACTTTGATGTATGTATGAAAACCATGATGACATATGTTCGCGATAAGGTAGCATACATTGGGTGTGTCATAAGTGATATGACATTAATTGAATAATTCAATAAATAATTTCTACCTTCCAAGTTATGTAAGATGATATTTATAGACCTTTGATTTAAATTGAACAATTTTATTAAATATTTAGCCATGGTAGTTCATCGACAAGTTCATTTTATAGAGTCAAATAAAGATAAATAAAACATATAGGATAATGACAGAAAGTATGCATATGGTTTGATTAGATATTGAGACAAAAATATTATATTACACAATAAAAATTCATATTAGGATTTTTTTTGTTGCAATGTTAAATTATTTCTATAGGGCTCCTTGATATGTTAGTAGACATTGATCTTGGAGTTTAGGAAAGTTTACCTAATGCCGCTGAGAAAGAGACCTAGAGGGTCACCCATTAAGTGTATCTATAATCTAAGTTAAATTCTATTTGAATTTAATATTAATAATAAATATTATTCTTTAATTGTGGAATAATAATTATTTAGGTTATGTTGATCGCATAAATTCAATCACAAGTTATTCAAGATTAGAATATATATGTGAGTTGAATATTAAATAAATATTATTTTGAGCTATAAAATATGATATTTATTTATTTCTTGTTAATTATTCACATGGTAATAAATAATTATTTATTTAATTATGTGAATATTATTCATTCACAAGTTTAGTGAATATAATATTTATTTATTTATTAAAATAAAAATATAATGATATTTATTTATTTCAATAAATATTTTTTATTCAAGGTTTGGTAAATGTCAATGAGGAATGTAGGGCCAAGTTAAAGGTATCGGCACAAATGATATATTAATCCATGAGTTTAGTGCATGTCATGAAAATATAATAATAATAATAATAATAATAATTTTGACATGGGGTTTACTTAGAATATACAATTAGATAAAGGGTTGCTACACAATTATCAATCATTTAAACCTAAGTATATAATCTAATTTACATCATTTTAGATAATGTTGATTATTGTACACAATTGATTCTCCCAAAATAATTCTATCAATGACCAAGAGAGAATGTCTTAAGAACTCTCTCAAGAATGGGAGATGATCCTCCTCCCTCTAAAGATCGAGAGAATAAGAGAGAAATTTTCTCAATCATAGGATATTTCTTATTTCTATAAATAGAAAATGATGCAAGACACTTGGTTCCTCCACACTAGCTCCCAAAATACCAAGGGTCTTTTTTGGAGATTCATGGAGCACATGTGGATACCTTTAGAGTAATTATAGTTTGGATTCTTCACCACAATGATGATACGATAATAGAGACTATCATATTGATCAAAAAATAAGAATAATTATCAATTCATGGTAATTCTTGTTTTAAATTAATTATAAATTATATGCTGAAAGATGCTCTCTATGAAAAATCTAGGTTGTCCTTTTCAAGTTATTCAGATTTTATTCATTGAAATTGATGATAGATATTATTGTCCAAGGACCCAACCACTTCCACCACACCCTAGAACCTTAAAATGGTATCAAATTTAGGTTTAAATCCTATGAATTATGGGTTAGGCCCCATCATGATTCTGTTACACCCTAGAACCTTTAAGTGGTATTAGAGTGGTCACATTATAATCTTTAATTATTTATCATTTGGTTGATCAAATTACATTTTTTTTAGAGAGATTCATTTATATTTTTTTAATATTTAATCCAAAATTCAATATAATACATTAATTTGAATTTATATGATCGATAAAAGGAAAAGAGTAGATAAAGAATGCTCAAAGATCCCATCCATAAGTTTTGAGGTTGCTGGTTATAAGACATGGTTACATGATGTGTAACTGAAATTATATATTATTCACCCTTGGTTAACCACACAAGTTTAGATCATGTAAATCAAAACAATCCATGTGGCGATTGGTATGAAAAATTATTACATACGGAGTATTGACCACCAGTTGGTACACAATTTGATAAGGAGTACATGGTGTGTAGCTAGTGTTCACATCATGTAACCCCACATAGTTTTGACCTTATAAGAATTGCAGAAGCTTTATGGTCAAATTAAACGGCGTGTAATTATCACACACACCACATATTTACTTCCATCTAAGAGATGCACTATCATGTGAAGTACATGACATGTAGCTGGTTGTAGGCACTATGTAACACATGATAGTCTATGAAAGATACACACAAAGTACCTAGGTATGTATCATAGGTGTAAGTAATGTATTACATGGCATGTTGTTGGTTATAAATTCTATATAACTTGAACCAACTCATGCAAGGTACATTTCAATACATTCTTATGATGAGAGTCAATACAAGGATAATAATTAAAGTGAGATCGAACCACACGACATATATCTAATATAAACATCATGCAATAGGGTTTTACACACCAGATACATGCCAATTTATTTTCAATGGGTCATGTGGAATTAAATTATTTAATAATTATTTTCTGTATAATCCTACAAATACACAATGTGTATGGCACTAGTGGTATATGACACATATATTCATGGTATGTTGTGTAGTCATACCTACTGTGAAGAATACAAAACTTGACCCATGAAACAATATGCCACATATATCATGGATTTTTTGTGTAGGGATACATGCCATGTAAGTACATATTACATGATAGGAATCATATAAAACATAAGGTAAATTCCATGTTGAGTGACAATACATGCCATGTTAGCATTAAAATCAAAAAATGGATTTATCCTATAATAGAGGGGGACACAACATGTCACCTCTTGTACATATTGTGTATATTAAATTCTAGAAATAATATAATGTGAAGATGAGGGTACACACTAGGTACCTGATCATTACACACTGTGTACTAATTAATTTTTAATTAAATTTAATTTATTTAAAAATAGAGTGGAAAACAATTTCAAGGAATGTTTGGAAAAATAATAAAGGCAATTAATTAATTAATAGGTTAATTAATGTATTAAATTGAAAAATTTATCTTAATAAAGAATTAATTGAAATGAATGCTAGTAAATATAATTCATAATCATTTCATATTGTGAATGACCATGAGCTTGACCGACCTATGTTTGTGTTAGGTTTCTATTTGATTTAATTATTTATTACATGATTTTTTTGTGATAAATTTATTATTAAATTAAATATGATGATATGAATATCATCCCCTTATACTTTATTATGTATGAGCCTATGTGTCTAAAAATTATTATATATAACCATAAACCCATGGTTTCCCTCACCATTGATTGAGTAATCATTCATAAATAATGGGGATCCTAGTAAGTGGAGACAATTTAGGACTCAATCCAAGGTGAAATCAACCAAGGATATGAAATGGTTAATAGATAAATGTTGTAACTCAATCCAAGTATAGGGTCAAGTAGTTTTTACCCTAGGGTCAAGGTTGGTTTATCGTTCACTCGATAAACCAACCTTTAGTTAAAATCTCATGACCATATCACTTATTTATTTTAGTTTTAAATTTAATGGTTATTTATTTATATTATTCATGCTATTTGATGATTATAAATGATCACATAAAGTAAATAAATAACCAGCATGCAATATTAAACAAAATAATGTTATTATAAATGGATTATTTTATCAGACATTGTTGATTAATTATGTAAATCCAAATAATATTAACAATTATGTAAAGGAGAAAATAAATAATATTTTTTCATAATTTAAACAAAAATCCATCAAGAAAATATTATGTTATACATTACCTTATACCACTTGGGTTAGAATACAACCATAGTTTGAAGTACTTATCTAGCGCAAGTTTGGATGAATTTAATTATCAGAGAGTTATAAAAAAAGTCTTGGATTGTATTAACCTAATTAGATTCAAGGGTTGATTTACTAAGAAATAATTAGTGTAACTTGGAGGAACTAGTTGAAAAAAATATGAGTTTAGGATTTCAAGATTGGGTTGTCCACTCTACAGATCAAGGAACTGTGAGTTGATGGAGTTGGAAAGATCTCCTACCTAAATACCTTTGAGTAACTTCTCAGGACCAAGTATAGAGTATTTGAAGGGGAATATGGATCCTTGATATTACAATATCCAAGTGGAAGGATATTCTGGTGAGATAAACCGGGATTTGATAAAATAGTGAGAGACTAAGAAAATTAATTTATTATATCACACTTGAAAATCAAGATTAAGTAATAAAATATATTTTTATTTGTTATAGAAAATGGAAATTCATTCAACATTGAAAATTTCCCTATGATCTATCATATAAAAAGACAATATTCTATCTGACACTAAATTCTAGGAGTGGTACAGGTTCTTGTGCACCACACTACGCCAAAAGGGGAAATTATATGTGTTGGAGTCCTAGGTACATACTAATCCCTTTAAGATTGTAAAAAGGAGGATAAAAATGTTTTATGTAAATATGTGGAGTACTAATAAGATGATAAATAACTTATGGCATCATCTATGACTAGTGATCTTTATAAAATTCAAATAAACCTTAATTCAGAAACCACGTTATCATATATCTGTGATATTTTTTAGGAGAAAGTGAGGTAAGAAAGGTATGAGATCCCAAGTCACTCATTATGTGTATATTTGGAGAAGGTTAAATAGCTGTACTTTAGGTAGTCAAGATGATTTACTAAATTTAGTTTTTTTAAATTATAGGTTTCAAGATACCTAAAGAATTATCATGAATCTTGTACTCATCTCACTTCCTCAGAGTTTATGAAATTTTATTATGAATTTCAACATGAAAAATACAAACAAAACACTCCTGAATATATTGAATCTGATTTTCCATGTAGATAAAGATATAATAATGAAAAAACTATGTGTTTATGGTGAATAATAGGAAAGTAAATTAAAAAATATCTAACATTAAATCCAAGTCTAAGGTGTCTTAACACCACCATTCAAAAAGGAGAAATATCAAGGGAAGTGATAATGAGTGGGATATAGTGTGTTTTTATTATAGAAATAAAGGCCATTAGAAGAAAAACTTTGCCTTAATAAATAAGAAATGGGAAGCTTTAGGTAAATTAGATATCGGGTTCAATCTCACCAAATCTACAAATTGTGTATTATATATAGATTATGTTACTAAAATTTATATCCAAATGTAGGAACCAAATATATTTTGGATGATTACTAGGTGTGAGGTGGATCTTTGAGTTTTCAATGGATAAAGACTAGTTCTACTGGCTACTGGAGACTGCCATCTCACACTATCAACATGATTTATTCTAGTTATAAAGAATTATTTATTATGTACCTAGTGTAACAAAGACCATAAATTCTATGTCCAGTTTAGATATGGATGACTTTGTTTTTAAGTTTGGAAATAAAAGATGCTAATTTTATAATTATAGCATATGTTATGAGATTATATATTTAAATAATGGTCTTTACATACTAGAATATAAAAACCAAGTATATAAAATTAATAATAAATCAAGTTCAAATGAAACATATCTCAACCAGTTGTGGAATCACTATATTAGTTACGAAAATAAGAATAATTTGAAAAATATATATCAAGAAGTGTATTTATATTCTTTTATAATTAAACCATTGGATATATTCCATTCTTGTTTTCAATGTAAAATAGCCAAATATCTATTTAGTGAAAAAGGTGAAAGAGCCCTAGCGATGATATAATTTTTTCATATATATGTGTGTGGACATTTACTAATAGAATCCAAAGGTGATTACTTTTAATTTATAACAATTAATGAAGAATTTAATAGATAATTATATTTAAACTTAATGAGGTATAATTATGATTCCTTTAATAAATTTAAGGAATATAAGAATGAAGTAGAGAATTAGATTTTTTAGAAGATTATAAAAATAGAATTAGACCATGGAAGGGGTTATCTTAATAAATATTTCACTGATTATCTAAGTTAGTTTGATATATTATCTCAACATAATCCTCCTTATACCTTATATTGGAATGGTGTTAGTGAAAGAAGTAACCTAAACTTGTTCTATATAGTGAGATCGATGATGAGTCATGTATACCTTCCATTACCCTTTTGAAGATATGAATTATAGGCTAAAGAATAAAAAATAAATTGGGTGATAGATAAAGTGGAAAATGGATTAAACTATGAGTTATGATGTGGGAGGAAAACCGTTTTGTCACATATTCATGTATGAGGATGAAATGAGCTTGTTACGGGTATATTTAGAAACTAACTAACACCACAAATCACAAAGTTTATCTTCATAGGATATCCCAAATAAATGAGGAGATATTACATATTTAACATCTTATATGGAAATGTAATTATGGAAAGACGATCCATATTCCTAGAGTGGGAGTACATATCAAAAAAAGATATTGGGAGAAAGATAGACTTCTATGAAGTTGTGACTCATGATATAAAATAGTTGGAACAAGAACAAATTCCATAAATCCAAGTGGAAGAAGTTATTATAAAGACACAAGTACTATGTAGGAGTAATAGATATGTTAAAGAACTAGAGGTATATAGTTTTCTAGTCATCAAGGAAGGTGACACATTATTAGTAGAAGATAATGAACCTATATCCTATAAGGAAGTAGTAAATATATTAGATATTTCAAAGTAGAAAGAATATATGAATTATGAAATAGATTTCATATACCGAAACCAAGTTTGGGTTTTGGAAGATCCTCAAGTTGATGCAAAGACTACTGGTAAAAATGGGTATTCAATAAGAATCTAGACTAGATGGTAAAGTCAATACCTATAATTAAAGTCTAGTGGATAAAGGGTTTAATAATTTTCAAGTCATTGACAATGATGAAACCTTGTAAAAATTATTTATTTAGAAATATATCAAAATCCTACATTCCATTACCACTTACTATGATTATGGTATTTGGAAAATGGATATTAAGATAGAATTTCTTAATGGAAACTCTATGGAAGATATCTATATGACATAAGAAGAAAGTCTTTGGACTCTAAATGTTGTTAATAAAGTGTGAAATTTGAAGATATCCATTTATGGGATAAAGAAAGCATCAGGAACATTAAAAATTAATTTTAAAAAATCCATAAGAGAACTTAGTTTCATAAAGAATGAATGTGATCCTTATGTCTATAATAGGTTTAGTGGGAGCGTAGTAGTTTTACTATTAGTATATTTTTATGACATATTATTGATGAGAAATGATATTCTAGTATTATAGTATGTTAATATATGGTTAAAAAAATGTTTCTCTATGAAATAATTAGGTGAAATAACCTATATTATAGGGATAAAGATCCAACATGGTAAATCAAATTGGTATATGAGACTAAATAAATGTAACATACATTGAAAAGGTATTTAAGGTATTCAATATCGAACAATACATACAGTGGTTGTTTCCAGTGTCCCATGGTATTCATCTCTCTAATAAAATGTGTCCTCAAACACAAGTGGAGAGATAGATAATGAGTAGAATCTCTTATGATTCTGTGATAGGTTATATCTTGTATGACATGCTATGTACTGGGCTAGCACTAATAGAAAGACGAGCTTCAACGTCGAGGTTTTAATGTTGGTTTCTAAGAAACAGACATTAAAAGTGAAGCAGGGTTATCTTTAATGTCATTTTATTATAAAAATGATGTTAAAACGATGTCTAGGTAACCTTTAACATTGGTTTTATATAAAATTGAAATTAAAGGTTTCATGAGATAACTTTTAATATCAGTTTAGTAAAAACTGATGTAAAAAAAAACTTCTCACATCAGCTTTAAAAAAATCACTGTTAAAAATTAAAAAAAAAATTAATGTTGGTTTTTTATAAAAATTGATGTTAAAATTCTTTAAAAAAAATACCAAAAACCAAAACCCTCATTTTATTTTCCATCGACCCTCCTCCCCTCTTAACCTTTGATGGAACTAATGGCACCTAAAACCCTCAATGATAATAAATATTACCTTTTCAGTATATTTTCATTAATTTTTCACATTATTTCTTCTCTAACTTTCATCCTTATTCATTTTTTAATGATCCTAGGTATTATTTACTTCATAGAAAAACTATTTTGGTCAATCAAAAACTAAACTTGAAGGTTTTTTTTGTTTCATTTTTCTACTATGTTTTTGCAATTGTTTTTCTTCAATCTTGCAGATTTCTCCCTATTTTTAATGACTTCGAGTAATATTTGGAATTAAAGATTTATTTTTCATTATCAACCTCCATATTTTGTTTGTTTTCTTGAAGATAAATTAATTATGTATTATTTATAAATTTTATTCATTCATTTATTTGTTTTCCTGCATTTATTATCAATTTTAATTTTTTTAAAATTTATTTAATGTTATAAATTTATTATTATTATTAATTTTTTTCACAATAATTTGTTTTTTATGAAACTATTTGTATTTATAATTTTTTTATTTATAAAGTTTTTATCGTTATTATTTTTTTGTAATTGAAATCTTTTTTTCTTTAATTTATTTTTTCATTTTTTTCATTATAATGACTTTTGGTTAAATTTTTTTATTGTAACTTGATTTTCATTTTAAATTTTTTTTGAAGAAAAATTATTTGTTTAAAATTTATACATATTTAAATTGTCTATTTTTATATATTCTCAAATAATTGTATTTAAATTTTTTAATGACATGTTTTGATCATTATGTATAATTGTGTGTTATGATCAAATAGTCATCTATAATTGATTGTTTTTATTATATGTTTTTATGTTTAAAATTTATCTATTTATAAATATTTTTCAAATGTTTATATGTTTTAATATATTCACCTTTTATATTAAGTTCTTAGATAATTAATGGATCTTAATTAGATAAATTTACAAATAACCATTGATGAATATTAAAAAAGGATTTGATGGTTTCTTGTAATTTTCTGAATGAAATATTAAAAACAAATATTTGATTTTCTATCCATGCATAAAGTTTTTGAATATAATAAAGTTAAATTCCAGATAAATCAAGGATCATATAATTTTATTTGGTTCTAGACATAAGTATACATTTTGGATTGGTCATGGTGAAATAACAGAAAATTCAACATCTAATTTTGGTGAAAATATTTAGAATGAGATAGAAGATCGTGGTGAAGAATTAATTCATGATGTAGGCATTAAAACCATAAAAAATAGCAACTATTGAATGATTGTATGAATATTAGGAGAAACCATTATTCTCAATTTACACTAAATATATAGTGTTATCAGTAGTTCTGATATTAGTTTACTTGAAAGCAAGAAAGGGGTGGAGTGATAAACTTTTCTTTTTAGTTTCTTGAACTTTTAAAAGTGCTACTTATAAAAGAAAATGGGCTTCTATATTCCAATTATGAGGAAAGTAAAATATTATTCCCAATGGGATTTGGGTATAAAAATATACACGATTTACACAATGATTATGTTTTGTATAGGAAGGGATATGAATTTTTATCATAATTTCCAAAATATGGGACAAAACACTATAAGATTGATGAAAAATTAAACTATGCTTCATTCTAAAGTACTAGAATCAAAACTCCTACTAAATAAATTTAGTACTTTCCAATATTTACTTTTAATAATTAACATAATTCAACTTAGATTCATTATCATTACCAGAATAAAATCTCCTACTAAATAAAATTGGTACCTTCCAATAATTCCTCATTTTAAGTGCCTATTTGAAAATTCAATTGATGTAAAAAGGTTAAGATGACATATAAACTAGTGAATATCTGATGGAAACTTATGTCTCCCTAAAGATTCAACATAGTGGAAGAGATTTTATAAACAATTTTCTAAGTTTAGAAGTGAATTTATGAATCTTAGAATGGGATTATGAATAGATGGAATGAATCCATATCAAAGCCTCAGTAGACAACATAATTCATGGCCTACTTTTTTAGTAGTTTACAAATTTTCCCCACAAATATATATGAAGAAAAAATATATTATGATGCACTTAATAATTTCTGGACCAAAACAACAAGGAAAAGATATTGTTGCGTATCTTTCACCATTTATTGATGATTTGAATCTTCTATGGGAGACAGGTGTTATAGTTTTTGATGTATATAAGAAAGAGTATTTTCGTTCACGTGTTATGATAATTTTCACTATAAATGAATTTATAACATATCTAAATTTAAATATATATAGTTTTAAGAGACATAAATAATATCTAATTTGTGAAGAAGAGACTTCATATTTTTTTTAAAATATTGAGGGTCGAGCCCCCTTTTATTAAAGAGAAAAAATAAAGGAAAATCTATTTTGAATAATGGGAGAAGAGGGAACCCATTACATGAAAGTGGTACAAATAACCTAAAAATGGGATGAAAAATCCTTAGAAAACAAGGACCATAATATAAAAAGGTAAGGAGGCATCAATATAATAAATATAAAAATCATTGTCACACCATACTAAACCATATAGAATGAGATTAGTCAGTGGAGATTCCTCATCCCTCTACCAAAAGTTATGTCATGTTGGAACAACACAACACGATAGAGAACTCCACCAATCCACACTAACATGTGGGAGTAGGACCAGACAATAAGTGCTAGCACACCCATCTCTATTTCAAGCTTCCCACCTGACAGTTCATGTGAAGACACTTTAACAGTCAACGTCATGCAAAGAAAAACCATAAAAAAATCACAGTGCAACAGAACAACAAGGTGACCATCCATCCAAAAGAAAAAATGGATGATGATGGGTGCCATCACAACCATCCCTATTTTGAATATTCCTAACTAACATCAACTGCAAGGATGAAGAATTTCCATCCAGATGAAATGATGAAGATTCCAATGCTCACAAAGTCACCAAAAAATGATAAAAAAAAACAAGATCCAAATACCTCAAAACCACTACCATTCGATGAGAAAACTAATCACTGACACTGAAGGCTAGAGTAAAACTAGACAAGAGGAACCACGACATCACTAGACACTGCATCCAAAAGAAATAATATCCCCATTCTGGGAATAGACCTTTAAGAATCATCACTAGAATAACCAAAACAACACCATATAAGTTCCTGCCACCAAGATAGCCAGTTGAATCATGACCTAAAAACTGCAAACTCTGGAGTAGCCAAGAGGCACATCACAGATCCAAATCTCACCAAAGTTGTCGAGCCACACATCAAAAAGTATAATTGAAATGAATGATAAAAGAAATACATCATGAACCAAAAATCTCACCGGAGCATCCAATAAGAGCATCACAGATCCAAATCCTACCAGAGTAGTTGAGGAGTACATTACAGTGCCAAAAAACTAAGAGAAAGAAAAAAAACATGAGAAAATCTGCATGATAAGTCCATTAGCAACACCAAGAATGAGATGCCAAATAAGAAAACAACAGGGAGGGAACAACGAGTCTCATAAAAATCTGCTAAAAAAATATTTATTTTACATTTGGAAATAAATGAAGTTCTAGTTGTCAAAAAAATATTTGGATGAAATATTCTATCTTTTTGGAACTACCATATAAAATATTTTTAGAGATAAAACATAATATTAAAGTTATACATATTGATAAAAACATATGTTATAGTTTTATTCTAATTTTTTTAGATATAAAAGGAAAGGAAAAATATATATTTCATGCTATATTGAACTTTATATCCATGGGAATATTTTTAGAGTAAGTTCCCACTATGAAAGGAAATATAACATATTTACCTCTAGCTTGTCACACATTAATCAAGAGTGAAAAGGATATTTTTTTAGTGTCTACATGGTATTAAAGTACCCAATGGATATTCTTAAAATGCATAGAATTTGGTGTCATTGAAGGAATGGAGACTTTATCTCAAGTCATAGCTCTCTCTCCCAAGCTCTAGGGTTTCGCCTTCTCCTACCTCAGTGGAGACTTCTACCTCTATAGTTTTTTTGGTTTCCTTTCATATCACTCCATATTTCTTAATTACCATGTAATCCTTGTTCCTTATCCCCGAATCCCCTTGAATCATCCTTCGTGGTAGCTGGTTATCCATTTTTATATTCTCTTTCAAAGGGATTCTTTTCAATTTAGGGCTCTTTCAATACTTTTCTTTATGTTTTCCTTTATATTATTTTTCTTTGTTTCTCATATATTAAATATTGATTTTTTCCCTGACTATTACTTCCATGATCTTATCAATTGAAAATTAATTACAAACCCCACTTTTCTTTGACCTAAACGTGTTTTAGTGGTTTGGGATTAAGTTGGTAATGATGACTGGTGGCTCTTCCTATTATCCCATTCACCCACCTCTTTTATTACTACCTATACCATTGTAGTAGACTCCATATTGGTCTAGTACGAAGGTATTTATGGTGGTTTTAGGATGGTGTTGGTGGATTCATTTGGTATCAAGGGCATGTATCAACATTATGGCTCTGAAATCCTGGTCTTCTACTGGGTGGCGATTTCAATTTTCCAGTTCGATGTGTGGTTTTTTTCTAGTGATGCATATGGAGGTGGTGTGTTTATAATTGGATTTGGTCTATTTAAGTAGGTTTATGGTGTTTATACCCCAACGATTATGGTAATGCTGCTTCTATTAAATTTTTATTGTCTTCTGGTGATGATGGAGTTTCCAATGATAGTGGTAGTAATGGCTTGATGTGCGGTGATAAGGACATGTTCTATCTTGATGGAATGTACTGTTTTGATGGTTATATCCACATGAATCATGATTGGTGATGATGTCTCTCGTGGTTTGGCCGATTCAGAATCCGTTGAGGGTTCTTCTATTATTTGAGCTGAACATATTCATGCCCAGAGTGGCGCTGCTCATTCAGATCAACTTGGATCCCCTCAAAAAAGATGCTCCATCGATGTGATTTTGGGTCTTCCAGTCCTAGGTGATGAAGACCCGGACCCACGTTCCTTGGTTCGTCCTCCTCTTCATGGTGCTGCGTGTAGTGTTAGAGGTGTCTCGTGGGATAGGGCTTGTGTGGATTTGACCTAAAAATTATGGTCCACAATTTTGTTTTGATGATGATGTGTGGTTAATTGGTTCGTTTTCGTTTTCGGGATTCGGGATATGGAGATACGACCGGACTTGACTACTAGGACATGGACAATAGAGGATTCAGAGTAGGCAGTTCACCTATGAAGACTTTACGGACTTGGATGTTTGAGAGGGTATGTCATTAGCCATCAGATCGGGCTAGTGCTTTGACACAGGACACTTGCTAGCTGTACAATCCTTCATTGGTGGAGAGCTTTGTCACGTTCCAAATACTGGGGAGGGGCTACTTCAAGTTGCCAGTCTAGGTTTATTTTCTCATTTTTGGGTCAAGTATGTTTTATGTTCATGAAGTCTTGTGGGTTCCCCTTCTTCCCTTAAATGGGGGTTTTATTTAAAATAAAAAAATCTAAGGCTCTCGGGCCGTTGAATGGAGGGTTGAGTTGATGGAATGAATCCATGTCAGGATGATAAAAACTTAGCTTAAGGCATCCTTTCTCAACATCTCATCCCCACATCTCTTTTGTTTGATGTTTAAATTTTGAAATTGGTTTGAATTTTCCATCATGAATTAGTTTTTATGGTTGTTTTCTTTGGCTTGTATCCTGTTTGACTATGAGGTTACCAATAAACCTAAAAGTGGATTTTAAAAATACAAAAAATGTATTTTTAATGAAGTTTTGTTGAATTATTGTATATTAATAGGTATGAAATCTCATGAATTTCATGTATTGATTCAACAACTGCTACCACTCTCACTGAATTGTATATTGTTGACACCTATCAGAAATACTATCATCAGGTTATGTAACTATTTCAAATATATTTTTTGAAAATTTTGTTGATCCAAATGTTTTAGATGCATTAGATAATGAGGCCACATTTATAATTTTTGAACTACAAATGTAATTATCACCTAAGTTTTTTGATTTAATGGTCATTTGGTGATTCATCTTGTGCATGAGATAAGAATATGTGGGCTTGTTTATTTATTTCAGATGTATCCTTTTAAAAGATATATGAAAATTTTTAAGGGATTTGTTAAAAATCCTCATCGACCGAAGGACTCTATTGTTCAAAAATATGAATCAAAAAATGAGAATGAGTTATATACTGATTATTTGTATTAATTAGAGTATATTGGTCTCCCTATATCTCAGAATATGATAGTTCATTGTGAAGGAGGGATTATATTCTTAAAGGTAAAGTTCATTCCATGTGATGAAGTGATTTAGGAACATTTATGCATTTTAAACAACACCAATGAGGTTCAACCACATATATCATCACATAATTCTAAATCAAAGGTACAATATCTGAAAATAAATTAAAATTAGTTAATGATTGAAATAAAAAGGAATTTATTTCATGGTTTAAAGATAAAGTCATCATATATATATCTAAATTAAAAAAATTTAAATGGTTGGTAGGAGGACCATATTTTAATGTGATAACATGCTCTAGTTTTGATGTAAATTGGTATACATTTTACACAAAAAATCAGTATGACAAGAGTGACATTAAAAATTATGGGTAATGGTCATCACTGAAGCAATGAAATTTTTGAGTAAACAAAATAAAAACCCGATTTCAACATCAATGATAGATTTTAGAGTTCTTGATGATATATGGGAAATTTATTATACTAAATTTTAAGTCATATATAAATGAATAACTTACCCATCTTAAAATTTTGAAAAATATTTTTTAATCATGGTTAAAATTTAAATGATAAGTTATGAATCTTTTATTTAAATTTTAAAAAATAAGTAATTTGAAAATAGTTTTTATTAAAGTTTGTACATTATGTTTGTCTTTACAGTTTTATTGTTTGCAAATTATTTTTTAGGTCTGGTTAAATTTTAAATTATCAGTTATGTATATTTTAATTTATATTTAAAAATATGTGATTATACAATCTTTTTTTTCTTATATTTTTCATATTATATTTGTTTTCATAGGTTTTCTATGTTTCGGGTATGTATATTTTAATTAAAGTTAAATAAATGAGTATTTATACCAATTTTTTTCCTACTTTTAGTTGGTATATTATGTTTGATTTTACAAGATTGTTCTTTACTTTAAGATAATGAATTAAGAGGAATACATAAATCTTTTATAAAATTGTTAAACAAGTAAGTTTTACTCTTTTTTATAATTTATTTCTTATTAATTATTTTGTATACATGTTTTTATAATTGATATATGAAAATAAAGGTCATGAAAAGGGTTTAAAAATGATCAATTTTTGATACAGAAGAAAAATAAAATCAAATACATGAAATTATTGGTAAATATATTTTATATTAGATAATATATGTTTTGTATTATATATATGTGTGTTTGTTTTTATTTTAAAGTAAATGTTTCATAACCGTAGTGTCATTGTCAAAAATAAAGGGTTAAATGTGGTTATTTTTTTAGATTCATGTTTGATTTAATCACAACTGGGATGATGACTAAATTTGACATGATTTGTTATATTAATTATTTTAGGATTTATATCAAAATATTCTGTTCTTTAATCTTATAACATTCATTTTTATTGTATATTTTCAATGAGGTCAAGTCATATACAAATAAATAACTTACCAATCTTTAAATTTTGTTTGAAATCACTTTATTAATAATGTTTAACATTTAATATACAATATGTCTCTTTTATTTAAAGTTTGAAAATTAGTAAATATAAATTAATTTTTTCTTGAATTTGGTATATTCTGTTTTTTACAGGTTTTAGATGTTTTAGGTATGTCTCTCTAATTAAAGTTAATAAAATATGTGTTTATAATTTTTCTTTCTTATTTTAGTTTGTATATTTTGTTTAATTTTATAGGTTTTTTTTTTCAAATTAGTGTATTTTTTTTGTTTTTATAGGTTGTCAGATTTTTTTTGGAAAAGGTAATTGATTTTTTTTAAAAACAATTTCCCACTTTTTACATCAGTTTTTTTAAACTGACATTAAATCCAATAAATAGGACTTTGTTCATTGATTTTCATGAAAACCAATATCTTAAGTATCTTTACACATTGTATTTCATTAAAAAACAACATTGATAATCACTTCTGTAGAGTCTATAAACGTCATTTTTTTAAAACTAACATCAAAATCCTTTTAAAGAATAAAGAAAAAAGACCTTCCACATCGGTTTAATAGAAAAAACGACATTGAAAGTGACTTTTTTGCATTAGTTTTTTATAAAAACCGATGTTAAAATCCTTTTAAAGTATCAAAAAAGGATTTCAACATCATTTATTATAAAAAATGATGCCAAAAGGCATTTTACACAAAAGTTTTCTACTAAACCAACATGGAAATATATGTAATTCATTTTTAATGTTGGTTTTACTAAAAAAAAATGTCAAAACATCTATATATTTTAATTATTGTTGAAGTTTTGATGTTAGTTTTTTTAATGCTGACATCAAAACTATTATTTTTAATGTTGAATGGGTCAACATCGGTTACGAACTGATATTAAAAATTAAAAAAAAACTGGAATTAAATTGTTATTTTCAACTAGTTTTGTTTTTTCCCATGCCTTATAAATGATAGGTGTAACACCACTAAAAAAGTGAGTCCTCAAATACTAAATGTTACTACCCATGTCAGTAAAGTGCACCTTTGTTTTCAGGAGCCTACCTAATTATAAATCTATAGTTAAGAGAGCTTGATATCGAGTAGTGTCTGGATTGGTGACCTTCTAGGAAGTTTCTTAGGGTGTATATGATTGAGGATAAAACACACTAAAAGAACATGTGTTGGCATGTGGGGATAATCATTAGTCCTATAAGTGAACTTGGTGGGTAATAAATGTGTTGTGATAAGAAGGTAATCAAGGTATTATTGGAGTCCCATGGGGGTTAGATGACCGGGTTCATGACATAAGGAGTTTGGGTCATAAAAAATGGTATTATAACTAAAAATTAACTAGAAGGGAAATGGAACTATGAGGGTTTGAGGTGTGGGGTCCATAATGAGGATGTTGTGCTTTAAATAGGGGGAGTGAGAGTGTAACACCTCTTGAAAAGTTAGTCATGAAATACTAAATGCAACTACCCATGTAAACAAGGTGAACTTTTATTTTTGGGAGATAACTTGATTAGAACTCCATGGTTAATCTCACTTGTTCTAGAGTAGTGTCTAGATGGGTGACCTTATAGGAAGTTTCCTAGGGTGTGTGTGAGTGAGGAAAAATCACATTGAAAGAATATGTGTTGGCCTATGGGGATAATTATTAGTATGATAAGTGACCCTAGTGGGTAATATATCATGGTGATTTGGGAAGGTGTTTAGGGTATTACAGGTGACCCATGGGGGTCAGATGACTAGGTTCATGGCCCGTAGAGGTTAGGTCATGATAGTAGTCACATATATAGAAAAACTAGGTGATAAACATTAGTTGGATGTAAAGAATATCCTATACTACTATAAGTGTACAAAGTACATGTTTCTGATTTATAGAGAAGATAATAAACTATTCATTAGTGGATATATAGATGATAATTTCCAAATGGATCAGAATGAACTAATATTACAATTAGGATATGTGTTATTCCTTAATAGAGGAGTTGTGAGATTGAAGAGTTCTAATAATATGATGTTCATTGATTCTATAGAATTTTCCAAGTATATATCAGTTTCTAATATTACTAAAGAAGTAGTATAGATAAAAAATTTCATATTGGAGCATGAAGTGTCACCTAGTAGAAAATATGTTATCACACTTTATTGTGATAATAATACAGTAGTGGTTCTAGACAAGGAGCTAAGGTCACATCAATAGATGAAGTATATACTTTGTAAGTATCACCCCTTGAGGGATTTTTCTCAGAGGTTTGAGTTCATATTTAGTAGAGTATACATGTAAGAGATCATATAAGACCCATTTAATAAAGAATTATCTTAGTAGAATCATGAGTATATTATGAGAGTCAGTGGATAAAATGTTTTTAGCTGTTGGCTCTAGTGTAAGTGGGATTCTGTTGGAGTTGGTTCCCTATAACCAACTAAATTTATACTTTATATTACCATAATATTAATAAATATCTTATCACACGATGAGTGTTATTATACATATCATTAATGTGACAATGTCCTTAGAGTATCTATCACATTGAAAGGTTATAGCGGTTCCATAATATAATAAGAATCATGAAATGTTATGAAAATATACATAAATGTATTTCATATTTTCTAGACGAAATATTTCTAATGGGAAATATATAATGTTTCATTATCACATGTTGTAGGCTCATAGGACATTATAAATTCTTCTTATAAATTTCACACTAAGTAATATCTAAGAAGGGAGGTTATAATTACAAAAACACTAATTATAATTACAGATGTTATATGGGTCATTCGATATTCCTATATATGGATGTGTTTATTGGTCCTTATATATGAGATTATTAATAATGTATATCCTGAATTGTGTACTTTAGTGTATGGATGAAAACCATAATGGAATATGATCAAAATGAGACAACATACTTTGGGTGTGTCATAAGTGACATGAAATTAATTTAATAATACAAGAATGGATTTCCACCTTCCAAGTTATAAAATATTATATCTATGGATGTTTAATTGAAATAGAATTATCTGATTAAATACATGGCCATGGTAGTTCATCAATGAGTTAATTTCAAAGAGTTAAAGAATTATAAATCAAGCATATAGTATGATGACACAAATTATGTATCCTGTTTGAGGAGATAACTAAATGAAGATATTATATTACATAGTAGTAATTCATATAAGGTTGTTTTCATTACAACATTAAATTATTTATTTATGAGTTCTGTAATGTATTTCTGGACATTGATCCTAGAATTGTAAACTTTTCCTAATTCCATTGATAAAAAGATATAGAGAGTCATTTACTAAGTGTATCTATAATTTTAGTTAAATTTTATTTAAATTTCATATTTAGAATAAATATTATTCTTGAATTGTGGAATAATAATTATCTAGGTTAATCTACTCACATAAATTCAATAATTAGTAATTTTAGTTTAGAATATATATGTGAGTTTAATATTAAATAAATATTACTTGTGAGATAAAAATATAATATTTATTTATATCTTATTTATTATTCATAAGGATATAAATAAATAATTATTTATAAAAATATTTATTTAGTTACATGAATATTATAAATAAATATTTATTCACAAGTTTAGAAAATATAATATTTATTTATTTTTTAAATGAATAAAATAAAGATATTTATTTATTTAAATAAATATTTATTATACAAGGTTTAATAAATGATGAGGATTGCTAGGCTGAGTTAAAGGGCCCTACATGAATGACATATTAATCTGTGAGTCTAGCACATGTCATGAGAATATAATATTAATAATAATAATATTATTTGACATGGGGTTAACTTATGAAAAAGTATTAGACAAAGGGAATCTACACAATTATTAATTATTTAAACCAATTTATATAATTTCATTTATATCATTTTAGATTATTTAGATTGTTGTGAACAACTTATTCTCCCAAATACCTAGAGAGAACTTCTCAAGAACTCTCTCAGGTCTGAGAGATTTCTTGTTGTAATCAATGATGAATGATGTGAGGTGTTTGGTTCCTTTATGTTATGACTCTAAATGTTGAGGGTGACATTCATAGATTCGCGGAGCACTTGTGGATACCACTATAAGAATTATAGTTTGGGTTTTTCACCATAATGAAAATATAATAAGATCATTTATCATATTTATCAATGAATATAAAGAATTATCAATTCAAGGTAATTATTTTTTTTAAATTAATTATAAATTATATGTATAATGATCCTCTCTCTAAATATTTTTTGGTTTTTTTTATTCATTTTATTTATATTTTATCTATTGAATATATAAAAAAAATTGTTGTTAATGAGCTTGACCACTTCCATTACACCCATAAAACTTCACATATTATTAATATTTTCTATTAGATATAGTCTTCCATTAATATTTATCATGTCCAAAGATCTATTCTATAATAATTTTGATTAAATAATATTTAAGTTGAATATTCTTGGAATTAAAAACATGATTTTTTATTAGATGAATTTCACTCTAAATATTAGAAAATAATAAATTACATCCTTTCTCCCTATAAAATTCCTTCATAAAATTCTTTATCCATATCATCTATTTTATTTCTTTGGTAAAAAAACATATTCTTATTTTGTGGTAGATATTGTCACTATCTTTTGTAATTATAACACTATACTCACTACCTTACCTCCATAAGTATAAACATAACTTTTTTGTACTTCTTTGGTTATATGTATTACTACCCAATTTAGCATCAATATATCCCTATAAAGGAATACCTATTTTAAATCAAACAACATGTCATTGTTTTACTTCAAATATCTAAGCATTAACTTTACCACCTCTCAGTGTTTCTTTCTCACATTTTTCATGAAATTGATGAAAAATCCCACACCAGAAACTATGTTTGGATGATTTTATACCATTTCATACACTAAATTCCCTATGGTCGATGCATAATATTTTTTTATGTAGCTATGTTCATTATCCGACTCTGGTGGCTACTTATTTGATAACTACTAGTGAGTCACATGAGGAATGAAAACATATTTTCCCTCTATCTTGACAAAACTAATCAAAACTATCTCCATGTAATTTGTTTGTGATAGCTTCAGGGTTTCAAAAACATGATCTTATATGATCCACATCCCAATAATCCTTTTAACCTCTAAAAGATCCTTCACTTAAAATTCAATAGATAACTATATCTTTACCTCATTGATACTTTATTCACCAAAACCTATTATTATAATATCATCCACATATAAAAATAATATGATATAGAAGTTACCAAAATATTTGAAATAACAAAATTTATCCATTCTACTTCTCTTAGAATCATTCTTTTCTATGAATGTATCAAATTCATGATGCCACTTTCCTAGTTACTTCTTTTTTCCATAAAAACTCTTATTAATTTTGAAAAAAAGATCCTATATTTTAGACTTTGGGAAGCCCTATAATTTCACTATATAGATATCGTACTCTAAATATCAATGAATAAAGGAAGTATTCACATCAATTTGTTGTAACTATAATCCATCTATAGATAGAATACTTAAAAAAACTTTGAGAGTGCTTAAATAACAACTGGAGAAAATTTTCAATATAATAAATAACCTCCTATTGAAATCCCTTCACATATAGTCTCAATTTTTTCCTTTTACTACCATCATCATATTATTTGACATAATACACCCATATTTTGTTAAATTATTTCTTTAATAATGATAAATATGTTAGCAAAATTTTTTGATTTTCATGAATTAAATAAATTTCATCCTTCATTACTAGATCTTGATTTCTTTCAAAATTCACTTTCATTGCCTCATCATAGAACTCAAGTTCTCCATAATCATTTAATAAAAAATAATACAATGACACCTTATATAATTGTGGTTGGAATATCTTACCCCAACCCATTATCTTGGGAGAAGACAGTGGCATTACTGACCTTAGATGACATCCCCCAGACACCAAAGGATGGAAATAAATTTCAAGGACTTACTAAATCATTGGGGGATTATTTTCACTTTATATAAATTCAACATTCAAAGAAAAAAATTATAACCACAAAATCATTTTATGTGATTCCTGAAGTGTAAATAATACAACTAAAATGAAATACCAATAAATAAAAATATTATAGTAACATTAGAAAGTAAAACAATACATCCAACCAAAAACTAAAAGAGGTTATAGCACAACAACAATGATGTGTAATCACTACAAACACTTCAAAAGAGAAATATAAACTCTAACCAATATCCCAAGAATCTAACATCATGATACACCACTATAGTAATAAGAAACTTTTACTTTACCCATGTCTCAAAGAGAAACAACTACATATGCACCAATGTGCATATATATGGCCTGAGTAATCATACCAGGCATGAAATCTCCAAGATACTTCCCAACTCATACCACTAGGATAAGAACAAGTTATCTCATGGTTCAAAATATAATCTAAAACAAAATATTGGAATATCAAAATCATTATACCAATTTAAAATTATTTATCTTAAAATTAGAAAAAATTTATCCGCTATTTCCATTAGGAATACCCATTATGTGTTTAAACCAATATATTCATGATATGAAAGTCTCAATACCTATTATTGGTAACTAATACATACACTAATTTATTTAGTAGAAATAATCCTCTTGGTGCCTCTAGTCTAACACCACATGCTATTTAATGGCCACATCTAATGCAAATGAACACACACCATTTTTCATATTCCAAGTTCTTACATACATTTATTTCACATAAATAAATTATTACCTTTAAAAAATTTAATCAAGAATATTTATGGAATTAAACCAAAACCAAAATTTAAAACCATAAATCAAAGGGGTTTTTCCAAAAACTATTCAAAATAAAATGTTTCCAAATCATAAACAAAATGGGGTTTCCTTAAATAAATCACCCAAAGTTTCCTTTGAATAATATAACCAAATAATTTAAGAAAAACTATGAATTCCAATTATAGTAAAAGAGGAGAAAGAGATAATCCACCCACCTCTTATTTTATATCTCACCACCCAAAAATGATAGAGTGAGAGAGAGAGTTTGCCTGTATCCCCATGCAAATAGATTCTCAAACCACATAAAAATATCCTAAAAGAGAACCCTAGATTTATCTGGTTTAAAAAATCTAAGTAGGAGAGGGTGACTTGAGGTTATAAGATCTTATTTACATCTAAAAAATCACATTAAAACCCTACCAAGAAGATCATACGTAGATCTATAACTCCTTCCCCAGGATCTTTTCTTGAACTGGGAATTAAAAAAATAGTTTTAACCAACACCATTCCCATGATTATTTTGATTTTCCCAAGTCCAAGAACCCACCCCAGACAACCACTATGGTGTGTTACAAAAACCCAATCCATTTTGAGTTCACCATGCCCTCAACTGTGACATGGTGTGGTCTCATATTGATGTTTTTCATAGATATATCCCCAATGCTCCATGTCTAAGGCCACCTAGTGACCATGAACTAATTTGATAATTTTGGTCTACCAATATTTCATAGGAACACCCTTAGTGCACCACACCCCCACCACAAAATTTTGTTACCTATGGTGCACCAAGAAATTCCAAAAAACTCATGGTCTCTTCAAGAAACCTACCAATGATCTTTGACCCTAAAAAAGCATAAAAAGAAATTAAAACTTAAGAGGACATGGAAAGTACCTCAAACCATGGGTGTTAGATTCTCCCCACCATTGGTATTTCTATCCTCAAGAAACTAAAGGTTGGTAGTGTTTTTGATGAGATTCATACACTGCTCAAACGTATCATTCTCTCACTATGAACTCTCTTCCTAAAGTTATCCATGTTTCTATAATAATCAAACCAAACAAACACATTTTCCACATTATAATTTATTTTATATATTAATGATATAAATCAGTGTATGAAAAAATAATTAATCTAGTTCAATATCAACATGATCCCATTGAATCACATGACTATTATCATATTAATACTTTCTAAACTGAGATAAATAAAAGTCATTATGAACCAAACTGAACCGTGGTGGTAAATACAACCAATAATCAGTATCACCAATTCATTCAAGTATATCAAAAGGTACCATATACTTAGGAGGAAACTTTCCTTATTTACCAAATCAATGATGCCATATCCTTAGACAAACTTTCAAGAATACATGACCTCCCATCACAAATGATAAAGGGAGATGATGATGATTTGTTCAATATTTATGATGGATTTGGTCCAAAATCATCCATTTCTTGATCATTTTAATCTTATCTATTATTTCATGAACAAGGGTAGTTATAATAAGTTAATTTTACTCAATTTATATCTAACATTGAGATCAACATAGATGGCTACAAAATTCCTAAACAGAGCCATTTGTATTGTGGAATGAAATTTTTTTTTACATTATAACTCTATTAATGGAAAATGATCCTCCCATGATCCACCAAAATCCATAAAATAAGATCGATGCATGTATTTCAGTGTTTAAATCGTTAATTTTGACTTCCCATACAATTTTGGTGGACATACTATGCTCATGGTCAAATGGGTACCCAAATATTGCTAAAAATATATCTAAAACCAAGAGATAAAATGAGTATCTGAGTTATAGATGATAAAAATCGGTATTCCACGTAATTTTACCACTTCTTGAATATATATTATTTCCAAATCATCTATATTATTAGATTCAAAAATTGGAATTAAGTTGGATGAATTTGTGAGTTTGTCCATAATCACCGAGATTAAGTCATTATTCTAAATAGTTATTCGAAAACCCATGAAAAAGTACACTGAAATATGGAATCACTTCCACACGGGCATAGGTAATGATATCAATATTCTAGCATGTCATTGATGCTCATCCTTGAACTATTGATGGGTTAGGAATTTCATAACATAATAAACCACATCTTGTTTCATACCTGAGCACCAAAAATGGGTCTTTAGATATTTTTTCACCTTTTGGATTCCTGGAGGAATCTCCCACTTATAATGGTGACAAGAAGAAAGAAGTTGATTTTGAAAATATGATGGAATGACTATCTGATATAAAAAATGCAACACTAAGTTTGTATTCATTTCCATCCATCAATGGTCTCCCCAGTATTGGGTTTTGATATAATGGTAATGAAATTAGGATCCAAAATATGAGTATCCTTGAATTGATCAACCAAATAAGGCATGAGTGTCACTAAAAGTAATATCGTGACTTCATTCTGCTCAGTATAATCCAAATGTATTTCTGCAATGATGCTCATTAATTTCCACTAATTATGAACTTCTATGGCTATTTTATTATATGAATTTTAGATTAAATAATTATCCATATATTTTCTTTTTCTAGGTATATAAACTATGTCAAAGTCAAACATATAGATATATACCATCCAATATTATTGTCTCAGGTTCAAGTTTATTTTTGAAAAATTAGTTTTAAGATTTTTTGATCTGTGAGAAGAGTGAAATTATCTACAAATAGATAATAATGCCATTTTTCAAAGCATGAACCACTGCATCTAATTCTATTTCATGGTTTAGATAATTCCTTTCATGAATTCATAATTTTCATGATCCATAAGCTATGACATGATCTCCTTACATGAGAATATAGATGAGTCAAGAACTGGGCACATTAAAATAAACCACATAAAATTTCCTAGGTTCTATCTAGACAAGAATGAGTGTTGAAGTGTACCTTTACTTAAGCTCCAAAACGTAATTATGAAAACCATCACTGTAGTATAATGGAGTGACCTTTCTCATTAGAATTTTCATAGGATATATGATACACTAGAAGTCATGAATGTATATACAATAATAGTCTACTAAGAATAAAAATCTGTATATCTCAAAAACATTCTTCAGTGGTTTCCAAGAGATAAAAACATCTATCTTTTTATTTTATTTAGATACATCTTTCTTAGAGATGTCCTGACCAATGAAGTTAACTCATTATATCTATAAATCACATTTATATATTTATTCATAAAACTAGGGCTCCCGAAAAGTGTTCAAAACTATCTCTAAATATTATTCATAGTATTTTAGAGTTCAAGAATAACCTAGAATGTTTTCCATAAATACAAAAATGAAGGAGTCTAGGTACCTTTTAAAGACACGATTGATCAATTCCATGAAAACTGCTGGTTCATTTTTAAGACCAAATGAAATGACTGAATACATATAATGAAAATAATGAATTGTAAAATTTGTTTTTGGAATATCCTCTATTATAACCTATATTTTGTGATACTCATACCTTAGATCAATATTAGTGAAACATTAGGATCCCTTCAATTGATCAATTAGGTTATCAATTTATAGAATAATATATCTATTATTTTTCATAACCTAATTCAATTTATGATAATCTATAAAATGTCATAATGAACCATCTACCTTATTCTAAAAAAAGAATGGGAGATACCCAGGGAAATTTACTCAGTATTATGAAACCTTTAATTTATAATTACTATAATTAGACGTTAAATTACCTTAATTCATTTAGTTCCATTCTATACAATGTAAGTGAAATATAATTTTCCCTAGAAGTATGTCAAAAAAAATTATACTTCCCTTTTAGGTGGAAAACCAGAGAAATTTTCTAGAAATATGTTAGGATATCTATCCACAATGATAGTAAAAATTATAGTATCAATTATGTCATTAGTACCTAAATTATTTTCTACCAATTGATAATAAATAATTCTATCCATTGGTGCTGACAGTCCTTCTCTTGCAACATTCACATCATAATATCCTTTAAAGAGATTCACAGCCCCACCATGAGATGAAAAATTTACTCATCACACATGAAAATTAATATGATATTTTAAATAAATTAACCAACCCATTCTTAGGATCAAGTAAAAGTTATCCATTTATAGAACACAAAATTTTCAAACAAACTAGACTCCATTTATGGTTAGTGAACAAGCCATGCACTTAAAGCCTCTGCACTCTCACTTCCCAAGAGGTGTCTGGATACCCATAACATGTGGAATCATCTTGATATAAAACCCCATTTGATTAAAAACATGATAAGTAATAAAATAGTGGGACTCACTTTGATAAAAAAACCTACATAATATTTGAGTTAAGAATAATGGTACCTCATACAGTCTAAGGATAATATTGATCCTCTATGATCATTTACTCATCACCATACAAATGCTAACTCACTCTAACTTGTTTGTAGATTCCCTACTAGTGTCTCATTGTATATGGGGATGGTGTGTTCCTAAAATAACTTTTAATTGATTAGTTTTGAAGACGAGAACTATTTTGAGATGATTTCCTAGTCGAATTATAAGATGTCCAAGAAACATGAGATGTATTTCCAATAACTAGACTTTTTATAATTATGGAAACAATTCTAAATATTTTTAATCCAATCACAGTTGCCACATGATTTGGGTGATTCTTTACAATCCCACTTCTTATGATCTAACAAATAACATTGGAAACATATGAGTTTTATACAAGGGAATAGATAAAATTTAACCAATCTAGTGGGTTAAATTTGTGATTCTCTACCACATTGAAAGTAGGTTTCCCCCCTCCACTTGTTCCCAGCATTAGTGTTCCCTACTATTATTGTGTAAAAAAATGAACTTAATCTTATGGAATTCCAAATAAAATCCCTTTTTTCCAACATATATATATTAACCATATTTGTATAATCAATAATATAGTGAATATATATCTTTAAATGGATTTCTAGTCATATTCCTAAATCAAATATTCATGCCTTTAAGGATGTGATATTAGCCCCTTATAGGGAAAAATGAACAAAGTTCATAAAATTAACTTCATATTTTTTCATTGAAAGATTTAAAACTGAAGAAATATATCATTCAGGTTATCTTGAATGTGTTCAAGTAGAAAATTTTATTGAAAAATTCTTCAAATCCCTCCCATGTAATTCCTTGGTTGAATATATCCTGGACATATAAATCCCATCATTATAATATGTGATCCTCTTATATTTGTAATGCTAAATTCACCATTAAATTAGATGAGGTTCTAAGAAAACTAAAGATCTAGTTTATTTTACTAGTCCATACTTAATCCTTTTAAAATTTTGAATTCTCCTGAAATATTGGTGGATTTGATTTCCAAAATTTCACAAAATTATCCACATACCATGGTTTTTCATTTATATTTCCTTTAACAATAACTTGAAATGATTATAAAATTCTTTGAAAAAGCTATTGGTTTACCCATGGTTGCAGTGTAACCACATTTTTTGTGACCACTTCTTGTGAATTTATCTGTTTCATAACTGGTGTCATCTCTCTATATCCATAAAAGAATTACTGCTTAGTCTCTACATGATAATTTTATAAACTCTTAGGATATTATGAATAATCAAAAAAAAAAATCATTATAACTAATATTCCAAGAATAATCAAACATATTATAAGAAATCTAGTCCTAGTGATAAGTCTTATTACTAATAAATGTTATGCTACACTTATCATCTAAACCCACAATGATGAGTTGACAACATTCCTAGAAGTGTTTTATAAAAATATTGTACCTCAAACACCCTGGTATCTTGAATTTCATCATAAATAGATTAGATATGTATTTTAATTACATACATTTCATGTTTTGAAATTTATAATCTCCTTGATACCATCCCACTATGACGGATCAAAATAAATAGATACCATTTGTAACCTCCCACCCCAACCCATTGGCTTGGGAGGAGGTGGAGGTGTTACTAACATTAATTGACATTACCAAGACACCAAAGTCTAGACAAAAATTACAATAGATTAATAAATCATTGGGGTATGATTTTACCTATAGATAAACATAATATTCCAAAAAAACCACTAAACCTAGCTATATTATGCATGAAGTGTAAAAAAATAAAACTAGAATGAAATAAATATAACCAATAATATCATAGTTTTATAAGAAAGTGAAACAGGATATCAAACCAAAAAACTAAAAGAGTCCCCAATATAGAAACACTGATGTGGAAACACTCCAACCACTCTATAGAATAATTCCATGCTCTAACCGCCATTCCAAGAATATAGCATCATGATGCTCCACTAGAGAAATAACAGACCTATGTCATGAAGAACAACGTCTGTATATGCACTAATGTTCATATTCAGGGGGTGAGTAATCATACCATGTAAGAAATAACCAATATAATTCCCAACTAATGCTACTAGGATAGGAACACATTATCTCATAGTTCAAAATATAATATAAAATAGAATAGAGAAACATTAAAAGAAAATTTCCAAATTAAAATGATTTAACTTAAAAGAAGATGCAATTTATCAATTATTTCCACATCGAAAAACCATTCCATGTTTCACCCCCCACACATATATTCCATGACAGTCCCAATACTCATGAGCAGTAACTCATCCATCCACCAAGTCAGTAATTGGTGAAAATACTCCTAGTGCCTCTAGTCTGGCGCCACTTGCCACTTAATGAACACGCCTAATGAAAATAAACAAACACCATTCCACATATTCCAAGTTCTTTCATCCATTTATTTTACATAAATAAATTATTGCTTTTATAAAATTTAATCAAACAAATTGATTAATTTAAACTAAAACTGGAATTTAAAACCATAAATCAAATTGATTTTTTTCAAAAACCATTCAAAATCTAATGTTACCAAATCATAAACAAAAAAGGGTTTACCTTAAATAAGTAATCTAATGTTTCATTTTAAAATATAAGAAAATGATTTAATAAATACTAAGACTTATATTTGTAGGAAAATTGGAGAAAGAGATAATCCAAGAACCACTTATGATCTATTTCAATGCCCAAAATAAACATAGAGAGTTGAAATATATCCCTAAAAAATAGATCCTCGAGTTGAGTAAAAAATCTTGAAAGAGCACCCTGGATTTACTTAGTTTCAAAAAATTAAGGAATAAAGGATGATAAAAGGTTATAAGAGATGATTTATAGTCATAAATACAATTAAACCCCACCACTAAGATTTCTCATAAATCTATAAATCCTCACTTAATATTGTCACTTGAATTGAGAATTAAAAAAAATTGACCAACACCATGACCCAACAGTGGTTTCCATGTCCATGGTGCTTCCAATACCCACAAGTCTAGGAACCCACTATGATGAGATTCTACTGTGTGTTTCAAAAACCCAATCCATTTTGAATTCACTACGCACTCAACCAAAATGTGTTAAGGTCTCATCTAGCTGTATTTTATAGATAGACCCCCATTCTTCCATTCTTAAGTACACCTAGTAACCATGATCTCTCTTATGAATTTTAGTGTGCCCTTTTTATACAAGCATACCCTCAGTGAATCACACCCTCCAACATGATGTGCTACTACCTGTGGTGCACTAATATTTTCCCAAGTACTCCCAACCACTCCAAGTTCCCTACCAACACTCCCCAAACATAAAAAAACACAGAAAGTAATTAAAACATAAGATAATTGTAACAACCAGAAATTTTGAATAAATCTTGTTTCCTAATTTTGTGTGTTATTTTATTTTTATACTCAAAAAAAATGTTTCATTTGATAACATGAGTATAATTAAAATGAGACCTTTGGGTTTTGACTATTATATGACCATTGGTCAATATGACCGCTGGAAACTAAACGTTTCGATTATTGTCTCTAAATACAAGTGATCTTGGTTAATTAATATAGAAAGAAGATTTGATGGCCTCATCCAGTAGTCTCGGGCCAATCAAAGCCCATCTAACGGAACTTGGGAAGGAGGTAGTACCACTGTGTTTTGCTCTAGACCAAACCCAATCCGAACTTCATCGTGTGAAGCTAGAACGGAATTGCCTTCGGGAGAAGTTCAAACTGATAGAAATTACTACTCTTGCAATGTTGGCTAAGCCTCCCTCAGATTATCTCACCTTAGAACACCTTACACTTAGGTCCTATGCTGGGTTTATAAGGGGCTATGTAAGGAGACCGTAACTGCCTTGTGTAATACTTTGTTTTAAATAAAATTTTTTATTTCTTCTTATGATGAAGTTTATGGATTTTCAAATGTCTGGATAAATATAGTATGCATATTTTTGATGAATTTTAGAGAAAGGATATTTTAAAAATGTTTATGTAAACCTTAAATAATTAAAAATGTGTAATGATTTTCAAAAAATGGTCTTCTACATTTATGTTCAGTATGAAATTTAGAGTCTAATTAGATCAACTTAATTTTTGATGAATTGTAAATTATGAATAGTGATTTTATGCGTAGGATTAGTAATGTGACCAAATGGATTAGTAATCTCACTTAAAGAAATTATTAATATAATCTAGGCACCTTGATTAAGTAATGTGATTTAATAAAATAGTTGAATAACGGTTTCATAAATTATTAGTCAAGTATTAGTTTTTTCAAGTGAATAGTGTTTTTTAATTAAAAATTAAACTAAAAATATTTAGAAAAATATTTTTATAAGATGGACTTTATTTTTGAATTCAGAACATTGATATTATGCTAAGGTAATTTTTGGGGATTTTTCTGAAAAAAATGAATTTTCGGTGAATAGTGTATTTATTTAAAAATTAAATTAAAATATTTAGAAAATTATTTTTATAAAATGGAGTTCATTTTTGAAATCAGAGCATCGATATTTGGTAAAGGTGAAATTTTGGGATTTTTCTGAGAAAGTTGAATTTTCAATGAATAGTGAAAATACAGTTTTTAAGTTACGGGTGTTTAATGACATCATTAAATGATGTATTTAGTATGTAATCAATATGGTAGACTTATGAATTGTAAGATAAGGTATGAGGTGTCCCAAGTGGCCAATACCATGGGCAAGCCCATGGTTTTTCCAAAACCACCAATGAGGTGTCCCTTGGCCATTAATGCCTTGTCCCCTCACTTTCCCTATAAATACCAAGCCACCCTCTCATCCATTCGACTCCAAAATCATCCTCAACGAAGTTCTGGTCTCCTTACCTCACAAGGAGTCCTCCCAAGGTTCCCCGATGCCCTCAAGGTCCCAAACTTTGAGTTTTAAGAGTTACATTTAAGGTAAGGGATCCTACCTATCCCTTTCTTTTCAAGTAATCTCTTTTATGTCATTTATTTTATGCTCCATGCTCTTATGTTGGAGGATGTTCTTTTATATTCCTATTACTTCACTTTTTATTTTCATATGATGAGATACCCCCTCTTTCTATCATCAATTCATTTTAAGAAAGTTTAAGTGGCGCCGTTAGACTGCCGAAGTTTTAAGGGATTCGTTCACCTTTCTCATTTTTCAAAGTTCTACTTTCATGTCAAGCCTTTCAAGTTCCTTTTTATTATGTTGTGGTATGATCTATATATATATAATACTGATATTTTATTTTCATATAATTAGAGACCCTATTTGATCTCGTCAATTCATTTTTTTGAAGTTTAAGTGACGCCGTTAGGCTGCTGAATTTTCATAAGAGAAATCTTATTTTTGTCTTCCTTTCATGTTCTTCATTTCATATAGTATATCTTTAAAATTTCATTAACATGTTCTTAAATCCTTTATATTATTTCCCCCTACTGTTTTATGGATCATTTATGAGTGTGTGACCCATGTCCCCTCTATTTTCAATGTTTTCTAAAACCTCATAACATAGCTGTTATGCTGCAGAATTTTCGTCTCAAAATGTCTCTCTCTTATTCTCAAATTCATTTATTTTATTAAGTGAATACTCAAAGATCTTTCTTCTAAAGGGGTATTCACATATATAAAAATATTTTCTATTTTAAATTCTGGGATTTACATACATGGGACCCGCTTTCCCTTTCCATGGGTTTAAAGTGACACAAAGATCATGTCTTTAAAGCAGTTTTTAAAACGTTATGATTATGAAATGAAACCCATTTCTTTGATGCTATATGGGTTGTTTATGAAATGATTGATAATATATATATGTGTCTCAAATTATAATAAAGACAAATTATGGGTGCGCCCTGATAGCGCTCCAATGCATTGGGTAAAGACTTAATCTCTAGAGATGACCATTTTTAACGACGCCTTGGTGAATAACCTTGGTAATTTTTTAATGACACCTTGGGGATGGACCTTGGTGAAATGGAAATGATTGTAAATGTTAAATGTTGTATCCACATCTTAAAGTTATGAAATACGTTATTTTTATTATAATATGCCTCATGATTTCTTTCTCATGCCTTAAAGTTATTTTTCCTGACATTGTTGATGTATCTCAAGATCACATGTTAAATGTTTCCCCTTGTTTCCCTTACTGGGCCTTCTGCTCACCCTTTATTTTGATGTATGTACCCAGGTTATGAGATGTAGTAATGATTCTAGGATAAACCTAAGGATAAGCCTTTCAAGTGTTTAAGATTAATGTTTTATGCTTTCATGTTTTAAGTTCCCGGTTTCCAAGACACTAAACCTTAAAGATCCTCGGTTTTGTATAATGTAATGAAAGTTTATGTTACAAAAAGGCGATATTCCATAATAATATGGAAATTAACTTAAATAGGAATTTTTATAGTGGAAATATGTGTTCCCTAGTTAATATTATTAGAGGCAAAAGATTCTCTAATCGAATTTCTTGATGAACTATATTATCTTATAACATCCCTTCGTGCTTAAGAAATGGATGAACTCTATTATCTCTAAACAAACCTTCAATCTAAAATTATTAATGAGAAAATATATCCTTTATTTTATTATTATATTTAATATTATGTCTATTATTACAACCAAATTCACGCTAAGAGGGGAGTTAATCAACATGTAGAGAGATTGTTTTTGTTTTTTACTTATTTATATTTATCCTTAGGATCATATTCCCATGTTAGCACATGTCACACCCAAAATATAATTTTAGGTATTAATAGTTTATTTATTTATCTCTATTATATGTCTACAGAACCCTTTTCTTTGAAAAATTTGTAATTTTAGGAAACCAGTGGTACTGCCTGAAAAACACAAGTTTAGGAAAAACTATGTGGAAACCATGTAGTAGGTATACAATTTTTAGTAGTATAATTTTAAAAAGTTTGTGTATAGTTTTTCAACCATATGGACCAACCATGTGAATAATCAGGTGATCCAATTCTAACCCACATAGTTATTTCATGGATTCACAAACTATGTGGATAAACCATTCAATTTTCACAAATTTAAATATATATATATATAATTACAATTTTACCCCTTGGAAATTAAAAACCCAAACCCTATGTTTCCTCCCAACTCTACTCTATCCCCTCTCCATGCATGATATACCCTCCTATTATCCTATTTCTTGGATTTCTAGTGATTTTCTTCAAGGATATTCAAGGTAAACTCTTAGTAAGTCCCTCCTTTAATCTATACTAAATTCCTCCTCCTCTATCTCATGGATTTTGTTCCACCCTAAGGATATGGTGGACTAGGGATATTAATGATTGAATTTATAGGTATGTTTTATGATGTTTAGGGTTTTATATTATCTTATACTAGTCCCTCCTTCCATTCTTAAGTGTATTATCTCCATCGTTGAGTGATTTGGCTTGATTAAGGTAAATGGTTTTGTACCACTTCCTTTGTTATCTTAACTACTGGTTCTTGGATTTTCCAATTGTGTTAATAAATGTTATATATGGTATTATTTTCTACTTTTAAACTAATTTATAGATAAAATTATGATTAAATTTTCCCTGTTATGATTCATAAATGGAAAGAACATGTTTTAAGTAATATTACAACTACTTATGATTTTTTAGTGAAAATGATATATTTAGTGATTGATGTGGTATCAATTAAAACTAATAGGAAGTCCCAAGTAATTGGGTAGGTTAAACTATATGGTATGAGGTCCACCACCACTAGATATTATAGTAAATTAGTTTACGTGGTTCTCCAACTTGTCAATGATATAGTTTTACATGCACTCCGCTAATCGAGGGAATTTACCTAATTAGTTGTGTAGTATCTCTATGTTACCTAGCCTTAGTAATTATTGGGTATAATCCAATGATTATTTTTCTTAGAAAATAAAACTTAAAGTCTTTTTTATACACTCTTTATTCTAATAATAGCACCATACCTTGTGTGTGTTTTACATGTAATTTTTAAAATCTATTTTCATTTATTATGTTCAAACTAACTTGTTTAGTTTTTCTAATGAAGGATTGATATAGAACACTTAGTGGGATCCTATTGGGATTATATATCACACCCTATATACAAAAAAAAGTTTAAATTTACTTCATTTACATGGATGTAGGTAAGGAAAACACACCACTTGTATGTGGTGGATGTTCTTGATAAATTTATTTTAGCTGATGGAGGTAAAATGATAGGAGGAGCCCTCATGTCCCATGGTGATGGGTTACATTTTTTTGTTTATTTTTTTTGTAATGTAGTATTTATTATCCTAATTATGTATCACCTTATTGGTTCCCTATACCATACCTTTTGTATTTTAGATTTAGTTGTATCCTTTATTTCAGTTAGAATTTGTTATGTTGTACTATTTATTGTGAGTTTCCTTTGTTATCATGTAAATTTATGATGTTTTTTATTATTTTTTCCCATTTATACTAATCCATGGATCACTAATAAATGCTAAAGTCATGATGGGTTCTCGGATAGGTCCCTTTTTTTATACTTATTGGGAAAAACCATTACAAAATAATATTCCTAATGAATAGGAACTAGTTGTCAGCTTGTGGGGATTGGGAACCCCATTGGATCCTTTCCTTGAACTAGATCGGGTGACTGGGTCAATGGAAAATTGGGATAGTTTGTGATAAAATGGAATTGAATCTAGTTGTTTGATTTATGCTTTTTTTGATGTTTGGTAGATATAAGATAAGACTATTGGGGATTACGAGGTAGGTGTAGTGGAATTCCTGGACAATTTATTTGTACCAAACCTTAAGATACTAGGGATGTTGGGATTTTACGGTTTTGTTTTGATTTTAGATTATTATTACATTTATAGAATGGGTTCATGATATATAGACCATGCATATAGAGTATATATTATTAAAGGATATAAATTATTATATCCATTCTTTGTAATTTATATAGTTGATTTATGATTTTTTTTATTTTAAAATTTATAAGTGATTTGATAGTTTCATTTATTTTATTTGATTTCCATGTAGTATTATGCCTCTTAGAATAACCCTAGTGAACCCTCAGGAGGGAGGAGTGGATGATTTTCCATTGTCTAACCCTAACATTTATTATAATATTATTAAATCTATAGTAAGAAGAGTCTGAGACATGGATCCAAGAGTAGGCACATGTCTATCTTAGCCTTAAGGAGTAGGACCAAGTCTAAGTATAGATAAAAAATTATCCCAATAGTTTATTTAACATAAACCACTGATGTTCCAAGGTTCCAATCACCCTAAAGAAGTGGAGGATAGGTTGGATAAGGTATATAGAATCATTGAATTTCTTGAGACACATGAGGCGGTTAAATTCATGGTTCCTATTTCATTTTGGAGGGTCCCAGTCAATTGCTTTGTGAATATATGTTCATGGAAATACTATATTATAATATTTATTAGAAGGGATTCAAAGTGATGTTATCTTAAAAGTTTTATCTAGAAACTATGGATATTTCTAGGTCCTAGGAGTTTGTAACCCTTCATAATGGTGACCAAAATGTGCTACAATACAGGAATTGATTCATATTTCTCATTCAATTTACTCTAGATCTAATATCTAATAACGGGAAAAAGGTTCATCAGTTTGAAATGAATCTCCATACAAAAATTTAGTGGTATATTGAGCTCTAATGGTGGATATTGAACATGCTAGAATGTATGGATTTCTTAAAACCTCATATAAGTTTAGTGGCAATGAGGGTGGAGTCTCTCACAAAAATAGAAAGCGATAAAATTCTAATATAGATTGTGAAAATGGATATAAACCTCCCCAGGAAGTGTTTTCATCCCTAGTGGAGAGCAGGGTACCTAATTTACACTAATGTGGAAAGGTTTGTAACATGAAGCTTACCTATTTGGAGACTCCTAAGGTGTGTCATAATTTTAGGAAAATGGGAAAAATTAATAGATTTTTGTAGTAATAATCCCTTCATAAGGAGTGGATCTAGTTATAATCTAAGAGTATCTCAAGAACCCTCAGATGCATCAAAAGATGTATGGTATTTCTCTCAAGGTCAAGGAGGAAAAAATACACTATCTTATAGGAACACTCAGTTGAGGACTAGGCCCCAAACCAATAGATAGACACAAAATAATATTGGGAGAATACAAATATCCATTTAGAGTCGCATCCCATGGAATCTGAGATGAGACTAGTGAGAGTGAGAGGTACCATGCTTATTGAATCATCTACAGTTGTTGATTTATTTGATATTGGTTCTTCTCAGCTGTTTATGTAGAGACCCGTATCTTGACGTACATGGACATTACATTACATTTGAGGAATACTTAGTACATAACAAAAACACACACACAAGGACCGTAATAGTTTAGTGTCTTTGGAAACTCGGAATATAATCTTCTAATCGTGGTGAAAGATCTTCAACATCTTCCATAAAGATCTTCTTTTTTTTATACCTAAAACCTTTCTTTATATCCTGGGGAAAAGAAAACATAAAAGGGTGATCTCAAATGCTCAGTAAGGGTAAACAAAAGAAATATCAATCACATCATATACATAAGCACATAACTTTTGGAAATCTTAACCTGCAAAAGAGATCATAATTTCATAACATGGGGTAAATCATGGCTGTGAAATGTAATCACAATAATCATAACATACAACATGAAACTTTGTGGCATTCACAGATAATCATAGAGAATCATTTCTTGTTAGTCAAGACTCATTGCCAAGACTATCTTAGTGGACAAAGTCCCTTTCTGAATCGAGTAACCCTCGTTTCAGTCCTGTTTCACTGAACCGGTATAACCTACCATTCCAGCCATGTCTATCTCATGAGATATAAAGTCATTACCCAATGCATTGGAGGGATATATAGGTCCCACCCATCTCATAATGAATCCTTTCTTATGTGTGCCACATAATCATAAAACATACATCATCGCATAACACATGTAACAAAAATGGGATTCTTGAAACATCATGACATCATAAATCAATTCATATAAGATAAAGGAATTCATAAACATAATTCCATCACAACATAGTCAAATCAATGTAAAAATATGGATAGAAACAGAACCCTTTATTATCTTAGATGGAAAATAATTTTGATAAAACACTTGAATTGAATTCTTGAGGAAAATATCCTTTCTTTTTTAAAAACATTTTTCCTTTCTTAACATGTCATAAAACTTTAAATTAAAAGAAGTTGATTAAAAATAAACTTGAAAACTTGTAAAGTAAGATTCTTGGAAATAATGTTTTAAAAATCCATTCATGTCGTATACGTTAAAAAAAACATTCTTCGTACTTTTGTCGGAAAAGTCAAAAAATCACCTCGTACGAAAAAGCGACAAAAGATTCCTTTCATATTCTTTACTAAAAACTCACCGAAGGGTAAAAATGGATTTAAACAATTGTAGGTGGATGGAAATAATATTACATATTGATGAAACATGGATGTGGATGATAAAATACACCCCAGTAAATACTTACGAATAAACAATCTCGGATAAAAATGAGATTGTGATATTTCCCTTACCTTAGGTCCGATTTGCTTTGTTCGTGTCCGAAGCTCCTCTTCTTTGGAACGCCTCTTTGAATACTCCACTTAAGGAACTAAGATTGGTCTTTGGAGAAGACCAGGACCTCTAGGATTATTCTAGGGAAGTGGATAGGAGAAAATGGCAGGGGTTGGCCGAGCTTGAGTGCTCAAATTCGTGTGAGGAGGAGGGGGAGGAGGTGTCCTTTTATAAGGGAGGAGAGGGGCACCTTAGGAATATCTCAAAATATTATTTTATATTAAAGTCAAAATCGGTTTATAATGGTTCCAAAGGGTCTTATTTCGAAGCTAAAGTGGGGATGGGTCTAAATACTATCAACCAATAGGATTTAGACAAGTTTAGGGTATTATTTTAACCTTATCAATTAGATTTAACTCTAAGTTAATTAATTTAACTTTTACCGTGTCTTTTTGTTTTCTTTCACTATATGGTTAATACACTTACTATAACATGCCAAACGAACCCCAAATTGTTTATTATTAATATATATATCCTTATCTAAGTCATTTGGCCGAACCTTAGATTTTTAGGAATACAATAACAATTAATAATATAATATTTGATTTAAAAACTATTTTGTGTCAATTTTGACACTATTTGATATATGATTTTTGTGAAAGTCATAACAGAATTATATGTTCGAACCAAGTTGATTAAATCAACATTAATATATCATAGTAACCTAGAAAATTAGTGGAATTCATAAAAAGTCTCAAATTACATTCATTTGAGTATTTATAACATCAATTATGTTAATATTTCCTTAAAAGGGTAATTACTGCATCATCGTTGTGTCATAAATAAATTAATTTATTTAAAGTCTAAAAATTATAAATAAAATATAATTATGTAGGAAATCGTTTTAGCTTTCTAATGAATATTTATAGTCGAATTTATCTTATGTATAACCCCATATTAAAATGATTTACTTATTAAACTTTGATTTTAACTATTTTAACCCTTCTTTAAATAAATTAATAATAAATGTCCTAATCTAATCCAAGTGGGCCTAAATGGTCATATTTTATTCCTAAGTTTGTTTTTGGTCGAATTACACTTGTCCAATAGAATTAGGACATGTGTTAGGGTAATATTAATATCATATTTACCCTTAGTTACCCTATTTACTATTAACCGCGGTAAAAAAGTAAAAAGTTACTATTCACCAAAAAATTATTTTCATCTCATTGAACCACATTTTACTTACTGACATCAACCGTGTCTCTCGGATTTTTGAAATTCCATTCAAAGAAGCGGTAAAATTAAGATTTATGAAGAAATTAATTTTTTAACTACCACTTAGTAGTTTCACTATTCATCAAAAATTGATGTTTTTTCAGAACAATGCCAAAATTTCATCCTAAGCTATATTTCATATTCCGAATTCAAAAATGAAGTCTATTTTACCAAATTAATATCATAGAATTTGCATTAATTAATTTTATAATTAAATCCCGCTGTTAAAACAAATAGCGTGTTTTTAAGAAACAATATCTATCAAAAGATTGACACTTGATTATGTCTGGTTTAAATGTGAAATTACATCCAATGACCAAAATTGTATTAAATTGTAAAAATATATTCTAAATATACTTTAAAACCACTCAAATTAATAATTTATCACTATTAAATATTTCGATTAAAAATGTTGTTTTTAATTATAATTTAGTAATTTTCACTATTCATCAGAATATGAAAGTTATCCGAAAAGTACCAAAATTTCACCTTAGGCTAAATTCGATACTCCGAATCCAAAAATGAAGTTCATTTTGAAAAATAATATTTACAGAGTTTTAAAAAGTGGTTATTACTATTCATAACGGCTAGTTTTAATAATATTTTAATAGCATATCGTTGTTTAGTGAAACTCGGTATTGCGTATTACACACGCTATCGAGGAAGGTCGTGATTGCGTGTAATGCAAGGCAAGTCAAGGATGCGTGTTGTGCAAGCTCCTTTTGGTGTAGCGTACAACACAAGACATTAATAAAATTAAAAAGAATATTTTTTTATAAAATCTTGGGCTGTTACATTCTACCCCCCTTAAAATGAATTTCGCCCTCGAAATTCGTCGGGGTTATAAATGGTTTACTATTTGAAATTTTCTTTAATAGAAACCCACATCGTAAAAAGGAATATCAAAACCAATCTTTAAAAACAAAAGTATGAAACGTAACGGTTACCCAAATAAACTAATCATTGGGTTTCCACATAGGTGAAAATATGGATATGGAAGAGAAATCTAACCATCATGTTCTGATGGAGAGTGGTAGAGAACATGGCTATGGAAAATCCAATAATCACAAATCCATAAATTTGTGACGATCTAAGGTACCATCCGATTCATCAGGTATAAGATCACTAGGACAACATTTTTGGTTTTCAAGATCATTTCCCTAAAGTTGAAAATTTGAATTGGAATAAATACTTTCTTTATTTTGGTACAATCTCACTATTGTTCGTGCCTAGAACAATTTCCACTTCATCTCTTAAATAAATGAAGTTGAATTTGTTATTCGTGAAGTGTTAGCAGATCATGTGATAGAATGACGGGTCATTCCATCTGTCTCAAACAAAAGGTTAGCAAAAATTATATACATAAGTCGATCTATAGTGAGATTAATCATATATAGTTCCTAAAATGGACTTATACTTCATATATCATACTGCTTAATATAATAAAACTAGTTTCTACTAAACAGGGACTTCCTGTAGGCCAGTGGTAGGCGATAAAGGCCAGTCGCACTTCGGTTGTGGGTTCGATTCCCACAGCCTTGTCCGAAGCGATGGGCTGTCGCCCGTCCTGCAGGTTGTCCTTTTTCTAAAACTATATTACTATAACATCCCATAATATCGAAAAAACTTCTATCCTTAAACAATACTAACTTATGTCCAACATAATCCATTCCAATCTTTAGTCCTATCCATAATACTGCAGTCCATTCTCATAACATAGTGAAAACGATTACCAGAGATTTAATACCATCGTTGATCCCCATATATCATAAGATATATCTTGTTGGACACATTCCAAACATTCAAAGGCCTTAATCTTGTACTCTCTTGAATACCCATTGAACCTTAGTGAAAACTTGAATGCAGTTAAAAGTTAACACTTTCCACATACCAAAATCCTCAAAATTCTATATACTCAAACCATGATATCACTTGGTCCTTATATAAATCATGAGCTCATGAATACTGTTAAACATTTCATTTTCTCGTTTTCCCTTCATTATGCGCATAATATCTCAATCACTTTGAATACCACATTAGACCAATACATAAATATTCCAATATTCCATGATACAACATTATTTTGGAATCCCATTATATAAAAACTTAATCATTCCACCACATCGTTGTCATATTCAACATTGCCAATAGTGATCGCATGTGACTTCCCTTTGTCCTTTGCCTTAAGCGGTTTCTCATGTCGATCATCACTAACCCTTGGATTAGGGCATTTATTGGCATAATGTACCATCTCCTTGCACTTGAAGCATTGAAGTGTTGGTTGTGCGTTCTCTGCAGTGTTTGCTTTATTCACTTCATTAGAATCCCTTTTTCCATTACTTCGACACTCAGCTGCTCGATGACCTTCTTTTCCACACTTAAAACATTTTCTAGTCCCTTTAAGACAATCTCCACCATGCTTCTTTCCACACTTTGTGCATAAGGAAACATTCATCTTCTTTTCACCATTATTCTGAGATTTCTCCTTGAACTCCATCTTTCGTTTCTTGTCAAAACCATGAGATGGATATGTAACACCAACTTCCATTTCTACCTTGATAGCACAACGCACAATTTCTTCATAGCTACTGAAGTCTCTTATAGCTAATTCCCTTCGAAGACTTGGTTTTAAGCCACTGAAAAATCGATCAACTTTACTTTCAGGTTGGATGATAATGCCAGATGCATACCTTGCAAGTCTTGTAAAATTCGCTTCGTATATACCAACAGATTCATCATCCTTTTGCTTTAGTTCAAGAAACTCCTTCTCCATCTTCGTTCGAAGAATACGAGGGAAGTACTTACTGAAAAACAAGTTCTTGAACTCGTCCCATTCCACGGAATCAATTTCATCTCTTTGCCTCGTATTCTTGATAAGATTCCACCATTGATCAGCTTCACCTTCCAAACGATATACTGCTAATATGACTTTATCATGTTCAGAACATTGAAGAACTGAAAATATCTTTTCAGTAGTACTAATCCATTGTTTAGCAACTAATGGATCAGTAGACCCACTGAAAGAAGGCGGACGCTGCCTCATGAAAGATTCAACAGAATGTTGCTCCTTCCTTTGCTCGTTTGGAAGTCCTGCATGATTCATAGCTTGAGAAAGTTGTGTGAGCATGGCTACAAGATTTTTCATTCCAGCTCCCATATCGTTTGGTTGCTCAGGGGGACAATCATTGCATTGTCCATTGCATTTATCAACACGGTTCCTTCGGGTTCCAGCCATCGTCTAAAACCCCAAAAGAATAGTGTGAGAGGCAAAAATCATGCTAGGGAAAACAACATAATAAAGGGGTAGTACCCTCAATATCTAACATCTTAGGTTAAATTCTAAGATCGTTAGAGCAATTCTAGGACTATAACCTATACGTATACTTAACCTTAGAGACATCCCTAGACAGACCTTAGAAATATCTCTAGGGATCTCACTAACGTTTTCGCATCCTAGTTTCCAAAGGTTGACTAAACCTTTCCTCTGATACCAACTGTAGAGACCCGTATCTTGACGTACATGGACATTACATTACATTTGCGGAATACTTAGTACATAACAAAAACACACACACAAGGACCGTAATAGTTTAATGTCTTTGGAAACTCGGAATATAATCTTCTAATCGTGGTGAAAGATATTCAACATCTTCCATAAAGATCTTCTTTTTTTTATACCTAAAACCTTTCTTTATATCCTGGGGAAAAGAAAACATAAAAGGGTGAGCTCAAATGCTCAGTAAGGGTAAACAAAAGAAATATCAATCACATCATATACATAAGCACATAACTTTTGGAAATCTTAACCTGCAAAAGAGATCATAATTTCATAACATGGGGTAAATTATGGCAGTGAAATGTAATCACAATAATCATAACATAAAACATGAAACTTTGTGGCATTCACACATAATCATATAGAATCATTTCTTGTTAGTCAAGACTCATTGCCAAGACTATCTTAGTGGACAAAGTCTCTTTCTGAATCGAGTAACCCTCGTTTCAGTCCTGTTTCACTGAACCGGTATAACCTACCATTCCAGCCATGTCTATCTCATGAGATATAAAGTCATTACCCAATGCATTGGAGGGATATATAGGTCCCACCCATCTCATAATGAATCCTTTCTTATGTGTGCCACATAATCATAAAACATACATCATCGCATAACACATGTAACAAAAATGGGATTCTTGAAACATCATGACATCATAAATCAATTCATATAAGATAAAGGAATTCATAAACATAATTCCATCACAACATAGTCAAATCAATGTAAAAATATGGATAGAAACAGAACCCTTTATTATCTTAGATGGAAAATAATTTTGATAAAACACTTGAATTGAATTCTTGAGGAAAATATCCTTTCTTTTTTAAAAACATTTTTCCTTTCTTAACATGTCATAAAACTTTAAATTAAAAGAAGTTGATTAAAAATAAACTTGAAAACTTGTAAAGTAAGATTCTTGGAAATAATGTTTTAAAAATCCATTCATGCCGTATACGTTAAAAAAAACATTCTTCGTACTTTTGTCGGAAAAGTCAAAAAATCACCTCGTACGAAAAAGCGACAAAAGATTCCTTTCATATTCTTTACTAAAAACTCACCGAAGGGTAAAAATGGATTTAAACAATTGTAGGTGGATGGAAATAATATTACATATTGATGAAACATGGATGTGGATGATAAAATACACCCCAGTAAATACTTATGAATAAACAATCTCGGATAAAAATGAGATTGTGATATTTCCCTTACCTTAGGTCCGATTTTCTTTGTTCGTGTCCGAAGCTCCTCTTCTTTGGAACGCCTCTTTGAATCCTCCACTTAAGGAACTAAGATTGGTCTTTGGAGAAGACCAGGACCTCTAGGATTATTCTAGGTAAGTGGAGAGGAGAAAATGGCAGGGGTTGGCCGAGCTTGAGTGCTCAAATTCGTGTGAGGAGGAGGGGGAGGAGGTGTCCTTTTATAAGGGAGGAGAGGGGCACCTTAGGAATATCTCAAAATATTATTTTATATTAAAGTCAAAATCGGTTTATAATGGTTCCAAAGGGTCTTATTTCTAAGCTAAAGTGGGGATGGGTCGAAATCCTATCAACCAATAGGATTTAGACAAGTTTAGGGTATTATTTTAACCTTATCAATTAGATTTAACTCTAAGTTAATTAATTTAACTTTTACCGTGTCTTTTTGTTTTCTTTCACTATATGGTTAATACACTTACTATAACATGCCAAAAGAACCCCAAATTGTTTATTATTAATATATATATCCTTATCTAAGTCATTTGGCCGAACCTTAGATTTTTAGGAATACAATAACAATTAATAATATAATATTTGATTTAAAAACTATTTTGTGTCAATTTTGACACTATTTGATATATGATTTTTGTGAAAGTCATAACAGAATTATATGTTCGAACCAAGTTGATTAAATCAACATTAATATATCATAGTAACCTATAAAATTAGTGGAATTCATAAAAAGTCTCAAATTACATTCATTTGAGTATTTATAACATCAATTATGTTAATATTTCCTTAAAAGGGTAATTACTGCATCATCGTTGTGTCATAAATAAATTAATTTATTTAAAGTCTAAAAATTATAAATAAAATATAATTATATAGGAAATCGTTTTATATTTCTAATGAATATTTATAGTCGAATTTATCTTATGTATAACCCCATATTAAAATGATTTACTTATTAAACTTTGATTTTAACTATTTTAACCCTTCTTTAAATAAATTAATAATAAATGTCCTAATCTAATCCAAGTGGGCCTAAATGGTCATATTTTATTCCTAAGTTTGTTTTTGGTCGAATTACACTTGTCCAATAGAATTAGGACATGTGTTAGGGTAATATTAATATCATATTTACCCTTAGTTACCCTATTTACTATTAACCGCGGTAAAAAAGTAAAAAGTTACTATTCACCAAAAAATTATTTTCATCTCATTGAACCACATTTTACTTACTGACATCAACCGTGTCTCTCGGATTTTTAAAATTCCATTCACAGAAGCGGTAAAATTAAGATTTATGAAGAAATTAATTTTTTAACTACCACTTAGTAGTTTCACTATTCATCAAAAATTGATGTTTTTTCAGAACAATGCCAAAATTTCATCCTAAGCTATATTTCATATTCCAAATTCAAAAATGAAGTCTATTTTACCAAATTCATATCATAGAATTTGCATTAATTAATTTTATAATTAAATCCCGCTGTTAAAACAAATAGCGTGTTTTTAAGAAACAATATCTATCAAAAGATTGACACTTGATTATGTCTGGTTTAAATGTGAAATTACATCCAATGACCAACATTGTATTAAATTGTAAAAATATATTCTAAATATACTTTAAAACCACTCAAATTAATAATTTATCACTATTAATTATTTCGATTAAAAAAGTTGTTTTTAATTATAATTTAGTAATTTTCACTATTCATCAGAATATGAAAGTTATCCAAAAAGTACCAAAATTTCACCTTAGGCTAAATTCGATACTCCGAATCCAAAAATGAAGTTCATTTTGAAAAATAAGATTTACAGAGTTTTAAAAAGTGGTTATTACTCTTCATAACGGCTAGTTTTAATAATATTTTAATAGCGTATCGTTGTTTAGTGAAACTCGGTATTGCGTATTACACACGCTATCGAGGAAGGTCGTGATTGCGTGTAATGCAAGGCAAGTCAAGGATGCGTGTTGTGCAAGCTCCTTTTGGTGTAGCGTACAACACAAGACATTAATAAAATTAAAAAGAATATTTTTTTATAAAATCTTGGGCTGTTACAGTTTATCCATTCTTTTATAGTGAATTTGTTTAATATTTCCCTAGATATTATGCCCTATGTGATGGAGATATATAATCCTCTCCTTTAGTGTCCCTATTGTGTCATTTCTTTATATAAGGTGAATATATCTTGTGAATTCCTTGTATTTGATATGGATATATTTTATTTAATATTTAGTATGGGATGGATGATAAATTTCAGATCTCATGTCAATTTTTATCACTATAGGTTATATTTCACTAATCTTGATGGGAGTATCCTTCATTTCCAAGGGGAATGGGATCCTTTTTTAAGATGAGCAGGGAATATTATTCTAGAAGTTTCTAGGATTTTGTGAAAAATATATTCTATTTTTCTAGATTTTAATGAGTATGGTTTAGGTAGAGAGTTACCTCCCTTGGTTTAATAGTTCTCTGGCGTGTTTCTTAGTGAGGTTATATGGTTACCCTTAGAGAATAAGGTTGAGTTTTCTATCAATATGATTATGAAGACATATCTGATATCCCTTTATTTGTATCAAATGGATCTAACTGAGATGAAAGAGTTAAAGGTCCATCTTTATGATATGGAAGATATGGGATTTATCTACCCTTGCATTTCCCCATGAGCCGCTCTAGTTCTATTTTTTAAAAAAAGCTAATGGAACTCTCTGATTTTTTAATGATTATCAGAAGCCGAAACAAGTCACTATTAAGAATATGTACCACTTACCCTATATCGAGGAATTGTTTGATTAGTTAAAGGGGGAAAGGTGGTTATCAAAAATTTATCTTTGATCAAGTTACTACTAAATCCAAGTGAAGGAATTTTATGTCTCCAATATGGTTTTCAAAGAATATATGGGAATTATGAGTATCTTGTTATAAATTTTAGCCTGAACAATGATCCTGTGGTGTTTATAGATTTTATGAACCTAATATTTTATTAAACCTACTATTTTTTTATCATGGTGTTTGTGTATGGTATATTAGTCAATTATAAGACCAAGGATGAACATGAATAAAATTTTAGAATAATCCTTATGACTCTTCTTGAGCACCCTCTGTATTAAAAGTTGTCTAAATGTATATTTTGAATATATGAAGTAAAGTTTCTAGGACTTTTAGTGTTAAAACAATGAATTTAAATTGATTCTAAGAAGGTTAATACTGTTATTACTTGGGAAGATCCACAAAATGACTTTGAGAAATAAAGCATCATGGGATTAAAAGGTTATTATTAGCGTTTCATTAGCGACTTTTCTAAAATTGCATCTCCTTTAAACACTCTCTCCCAAAAGGGATTGAAGTTTTTATGGATCCTATAATGTCAAAACTCATTTAAGATTTAAATTAATGTTTAACATTAACACTTATAATGATTTTTCTAGATTCTAATTGGGGTTATGTGGTTTTCTATGATGCTTTAGATTTGGTCTTGGGGTGTGTCCTGATGAAGGATGGACATATGGTAGCTTAAAACTTACGACATCTTTGATCCCATGAGTTGAATTTTCCTACTCATTATTTATATTTAGTATCCATGATGAATATTATTAAGTGTTAGTGGTTCTATTTATTTGGGAAAAAAAATTCAAATTTGACATTAATTATAAAATTCCAACAAACTTATTCTCTAAAAAAGATCTAATCCTTAGGTAGAGGTGGTGGGTGGAGTACCTCTAATGGTTTAAAATATTCATTAAACTCTTGGTAAAGAGATTTTTTTTATTGATACCATTAGTAATAAACTTACATATTTGTCTCTGAGGGATTCTTCTGAAGAATGGAACCTTATAAATATCTTGTATGAATTATATATAGAAGTGAAATAGGACAAAAGGATGATGTTACTTTCTAATTTTATATTGAATACTTCTCTCATTGAGATCGTATCCTTGGATAAATAAATTATGATGAATGAAAATAAATTATAAGAAATATATTTTGTGGTGAGGCCACTTCTGATTGGTCTTTATCCTCAGAAGGCATTCAATGCTTCAGGAATAGGTGTATAGTTTCTTCATCAGTGAGGAAGGTAGTTATGGGGGACTTCCATCGGTCCTAGTGGGTCATCCATCCAGGTACCATAGAAATGTTCTATTATATGAGGCTATGGTATTGGTGTCTAGGTATGAGGTGTTCTATTGCCTATTTTTTTATCATGATGCCTTACCTGGAAACTAGTAAAAGATGAGCACCAAATACCCTCTGGTTTACTTTAGCTTTTTCTCATCCCTACTTGGATGTGGGACACTATGTCCATTAATTTAATCACTTTAATACCCATACACCTCAAGGAAAGAATTATATTTATGTAATTATTGATCATCTCATGAAGTATATATATTTTATACTGATCAAATACACCACTAAGGTTGAGGATTTTAGGAAGCTCCATGTGTAGGAAATCAGGAGGGTACATATCATTCCCTCCACTATTATATTTTATAGGGACCCTTTATTTTATTCCCAGTTCTATAAAGGCCTTCAAGTGGTGATTAAAACTGAATTTATAATATTTAGAACTTACTATACACAAATAGATGTCCATATGGAGTGAGAAAATCTTATTCTAGAAGATTTTCTCAAAGATCATGTTTTATATTTTGGCAGTTCATGAGATGTACATATACCATTAGTTTAATTTACCTATAATAACAACTATCAATAATCTATTTGAATAATAACTTTTGAATCTATGTATGGTTTACCATGTCACTCTCCCTTGTGTTGGACGGAGGTTGGTGAAACATACCTTATAATATCAATCCTTATCCCAATTGATAACATTCAGGTTATCCTAAAGTGTATGGAAATGAATCAAAGTTACTATAAATACTAAAATAAATAGTGTCTTCACCCCATGGTTTTCCTAGTTATCGAACAAGTTTTTATAAATGTGTTTCCATGACTAGATCACCGATGGTTAGGAAATCCATGGAAGATCACCTTGGGATTCGTGGGTCCTTTAGAGATCATGGGAAAATTCAGGAAGGTTTCCTATTAATTGGAATTGAAACCCTAATTATAAATCCATGATGTATTAATAATCTATTTATATTAAATAATTACCATCTCAATATTTCTCAAGTGTTTAATTGGGTGTAACTTGAATTGGAGATCGAAGTTTCACTAACTAAGCACCTAGTCTGGAATGTTGATTCTAAAGTTAAGGTCCTCCATATAAAATCAATATCATTGGTTAAAATATTATAGAATCATGGGAGTGAGAGTCTCTTTTAAGAGAGTAGAGGCTTCATCTATTTAATTATAAATAATTTGGTTGAATTACATGGGGAATCCAGTGATATTATGGCAAGAATTTTCACACCAACATTATAATTTCAGGTGCGATTTAGTTATTTATTATTTTTTATGTCCATTCTATCTTTCACAAGACCTTTTCTTTTAAAAATTAGGAATTTTAGAAAACTATAGGTGTTGAATAGTTATCCCATGTTTAGGGAAAACCATGCTCTAACCATGTAGTACATTTTCTATTTTTATTAGAGCCATTTTTCTTGGTCGTTGCATGGTTTTGAAAACTATACGGCTAAACCATATAGTCTGCCCATATTTTAAAAATGTTTGAAATTGCTAGTTTATCCCCCTTTGAAATTAAAATTACAAAATTTATATTTTTCCCCCCTCAAATCCAACCCCTCTCCACACACAAAAATTTTTCCTCTCATTTTTCTTGGATTTATAGTGATTTTCTTCAAATATTTTCAATGGAAACTCTTGGAATGCCCCTTCTCTCTTCTCATTTGAGTTACTCCTATGATATCTCATGGTTTTTGTTTTAACCTAAGGTTATAGAGACATAGGTATATTTATACTATAATTTACATGTTTGGTTCTTAATGTGTATGGTTTTCTATTTTCTTATAAGGTTCCTCCCTCTTCTTAAGTGAATTTATTTCATTTCTAAGTGATTTGTATTAACCAGGGTTGGTGGTTCTGTATCCTTTACTTTGTTTGATTAACTATTAGTTCTTGTAATTTCTAATTGGTTTTTTAAATGGTATGAAAGGTATTAAATTATTATTATAAATTGATTTATGGATCACCTTGTGATTAAAATGTTCTATTTGATGACTTAGAAATGCAAAGAGTATGTTTTAAGTAAAATTGGATCTACTTATAAAACTATTAATTAAAATGACATGTTAAGTGATTGATGTGGTATCAACTAAAACTCATGGAAAAACCTAAGTATTTTGTTATGTTAACCTATATGGTATGATGTCCCCCACTATTATCTATACTAGTGATGTAGTTTATGTGGCACCCCAATTAGCTATTGAAATAGTTTTTCATCCATTACATTAATTGAGGTCATTTCCCTAATTAGTGATGTAGTTTATCTAGTTACCCCAGCCTTAGTAACCATAGGATTTAATTCCATGATGGAATTAACCAACCATTAATGATTTATTTATGCATTATTGATTATAATAGTAGAAACATACCGTGTGTTTGTTTTTAATAAAAATTTTAAAATCTATTTTCATTTATTATGTTCAAACTAGTATGTTTAATATTTATAATGAAAGATTGATATGAAGCACTTGGTAGGATCCTAATTAGATTATTACTCAAAACATGTATACACCCTTGATCACATGAAAACTTTTTTTTCATGGATATAGGTAAAGGAAATTCACCACTTGAAGGTAGTGGATGTTATTGATAGCTTTATCTGAGTTGATGGAGTAGAAATAACGGGATGAGCCCTTATGTCACATGCTGATGGGTGAGTATTTTTTTTAATTTTTTTTGCTTGAAGAATGTATTTTATGGTGATGTATCATCTTATCTATTCCCCATCTCTCCTCTTTTGTATTTTTGGACTTCAATAGTACCCTTTATTTCAGTTAGCAATTGTTACGTTGTACCAATTCTTTTGATTTTCTTATAATATTTTGTGATGTTGTGAGGATGGTTATTATTTTATTTTCCATTTATATATATGAATGTATCACCAATAATTGGAAGAGTCATTCTGGGTTCTCATATAGGACCCGTTGTTATACTTATTAATTTAAACCACTATCAAAGTGTATTCTCGATTCCTTGTTACTTATTGGTAGCCCATGGGGATTAATAATTCCTTATTTTCTATTATATAGAACAAATTAGGTGCCTGGGTTAGGGACATATTAAGATGGTTTGTGATATAAGGAAATATGTTCAACCTTTATCATGTTTATCTATCCTTATAGACTCACCATAAAATGTAAATATTTACAATAAAGTAAATCATGCAAGTTCACATGGGTTTTTACTTGGTTCACCAAAAAGAAAAATGTCTACATATCATATATTGTTGATGTGTCGATGTGACAAAAATCCACCACTCTACTAGTTTGGTGGATAGAAATTTTATTATGGTAAGTACACACCAAGGAAATCTTCCTGACAATGTTTTAGAGCTTCAATACTCCTCACCCAAGGCACATTGCCTTCTCTTCTCATTCGTGCACTACTCTTGGAAGATCATAAACATTTTATAGACATTCAGTTATCACCATGATAGTCAGAGAATTAATTAATTTGTGTATCCTTAATTCTTAGTAGATGCACTATTGAAATCTATGTTTGTTAGACTCCTTTTCATCAGATGAGATCAACTTCTCATAAAGAGGGATGGGTTTGTGTCTTACTCAAATCACTGAAACAAAAAATCTCCCTTTTGATAAGTATAATTATAAATTGGAATTATCTTTTTTTTTCTTCTTAAACTTATCAGTTATAACACTGGAATTGTAACACCTCTATATTTTATAAGAAAAATATATTCAATAGCATATAAGATATGCAACATTGAGCCTAAATGAACCATGAAATACTATTATTTAAACATGACCACTATAACCTAGCCATTGTATTAGAGGGTATAAATAGAATTGAAAAAATTATTAAATATATATAGAGGAACTAATCAATAAAAATTCATTGATTAATTCTTAGGAAAGACATACTTTATTCTTTAATAAAGTTATTTAATGCTTCAGAAATACGCTTTATTTACAAATGATTTTTATTTCTTTTTTGTGATAAAATTTTATAATTAATTTCTAAAATTTCTATAAATTTTATTTTATAAAAATAAAATAATTATTTAAAAAATAATATAAAAATTATCTTTTATTTAAATTTTTAGATTTTTCTGAAAAGATTGATTTTTCAGTGAATAGTGAAAAATACCGATTCTTGGAAAACTGTAATTTTCTTTTCACTAAAAAGTATAATTATGCATTGAATTTGACTTTAAAGTAACATAATTATTATGTAATTATATATAATATAATTTCACTAAAAATTATAATTATTGGATGAGTATATATCATTAAAAATCATCACAAAGTCTAATACTAGGATTTTTTTTAATTTTTACAAAATTTTGAACCTTTATATTATCTTATATAAAGAAAAGTAAAAAAGGTCGTTCTCTTTGTTTTATTATATTTAAATTTTTGACATATGGATAAACAGAGGATATGTTTAGTTATAAATATTTATTTGAAATATAAATGATTTTTTTCATCATTATAATTTATTTTTAATTTTTATTGAAGAAATAATTACCTTAAATACTTATGAAACTCCATCTCAACATTTATTTAATTAGAAGAAAATTAAAATAAATGATTTTAAAAATACTAAAACTAATATAATTTTAATGAATTAATGTTTATAAATAATTTTATAGACCTATATTAAATATTCGGTAATCATAAAGGATTATATTCTAATTTCCCTTCTCTCTTGATGCATTTGAATTCAAATTAAATGAATAATGTCAAAAATTAAATTAATGATATTTTATAATAAATAGTATTTTATTAAATGATTTAAATTCCATAAAAATGTTACATTCTTCCAAATTAATTTTATATGGTTGTAAACATAAACCACAGTCCATTTATCAGTATTTTGTTCTTTTTATAGTAATATTATTAACCCTTAAAAGGTAGAAAACTTTAATATTACGGTAATTGTCAAAAGGGTTAACACTGGGTTAAAACTAAAAGATAAGGGTGAAAGCATTCCCAAAACCAATATAAATTTTATTGGATAATATTATTTAGACTTATAATCATATTATATTTAAATTATATCTATTTAAATCCATTTTTTTAAATTATAAATAATTTATATTAATTTAATACTTTAAGAAATTCCAAGAATGCCCCTCCCCTCACTTATAAAAGGAAACCTATTCTCTCAATTATTCACACCACTTTGAGTAGTCTAGATCAACCATTAGATAAAATAAATACCTTATAAAATTTATTATACACATTCTATAGGTTCTGTTCCCCCCAAAATACTAACCCTTGTATCCTAAATAGGATATCTAATGGAGTTGTTTCAAAGAAGAGGTAATCACTTTAACCGATCACATACGTTTTAATTATCCTTTTACCTCCTATAAATATATTAAATTATTAATTAATTAATAAATTATGTATTATAAATATGCTTAAATGTTATTATTATTATGAAACCACCATTATTTCACCCTCTTTCTATCAAATGGTAAGTTAATGTATCACTCATGCATACGTACAACTTACCGTCTCCTCATAGCGATAGAATTCATTTTTCAATACCATATTTTATGGATGAATATTGTGATGGTTTTAAAGTTTATATATGATATTTATGACCTAATTATTATTCTATAATGATAATATCATATCTAACTTCTTACCTTCTAAACCGTTGAAAAAATATAACGTCGCTCGTGCATACGTGCAAACTACCACATCCATAAAGTGATGTGAATCGTTTTTCATCTGAACTTTAAATTGATTGTAATAAGTATGATTTTGATGAATATATATGATTTATATGTTATAATAATTATTCTTTAAAGTTTAATTAATATTTTTATTTCTTTTATTCCATTCTTTAAAAAATTAAAATAACTTTCATACGTATGTACGACCTACCATCTCCATGAATGATATAATTAATATATATATATATATGAATTTATGGTTGAATATATATATATAATGAATATATATGATATAATAAATATTTACATTATTTTGGTATAGAATTATAATAATTTTAAATTTATTATACAATAGGTTAAATAACATTCTAAGCAAGTCAATCTCAAGGTAAAGAATTTTCGTCTCAATTTTATTTCTATGAGAAACATGTCATATTCACCACTTGTGTAGTTTATATGGTTTATATATTACCCATGAATATATTTAATGAATCTTATTATGATATTTTTTGTGATTTACATATCCATCCATGGTTCTTTCTTTCATGGGACTTATGATTCAAATGTTACCAAAGTGGTATATAGTTTTATGTTACAATCTCATTTTTTATTGGGATTATTTTTGATTAATTTTACAATGATTTATTCTTATGATATAACTATCAATAAAATAATGATTTTTCTTATATTATGTTTATTTCTTTAAAATAAATTTTTTCCCTTCATTTTTCTCACCTTAAGTACTTAAGAGACCAAAAATATGATTTTAAAGCGAATCAACTTTATTTCTATCTTCGGCCAAAAAACCATTTTCTTACATATAAATATTTCACAAAAAAATTATAAAGTAGGTTTTTAATATTATAATATTATTTTTTGAATTCATTTTTACACATTTTTGTCATATTACAAAATGGTTTAAAAGTAATCATCTTTCCGTTTTCTGAAAGATGTACATTTTTAATTTTTAAAATATATAAAAGAAATGTTTTATTTTAAGTTATAAATCATGAAAATAATTTACCACTACCATGACCACTAAATAATATAAATATTTCTTCTTAAATGTTCAAGTCTATTTTCAAAGAAAAAATTTTCACAATATTTTGGTATTTTTTAGTTTTTGAAAAGTTATTTTCAAATTGGAAAGGGTATTTTTCTCAAGAATGTTTTAATGATATTATAATGGTATTTATATTCATCCAAGACAACAAATATTTATTTAAATTATGATTTACTAGGGATATCATCAAAGGATACCATCTTTACAATTTTTATGTATGGTTTATGTTTATTATGATAATATGTTTATGAAACTCATTTCTTTTCCACAGGTTATTATATGATGAAAAGATGAAACGTTTTTGAAACATGTTTTTTCCATGGGTTATTATATGATGAAATGAAACCCATTTCTTTTCATGGGTTATGATATGATGAATTTTTTTATGATATTATGGAACACATATGTATGATTTTTATTATGTGATGGGTGGGACCTGTATATATCTGTAATGCATTGGTAAAGTATTATATATTATGAGATAATTATGAGAAATAAGTTAATGTGATTGGTCCATTATGGGAAAAAATTAAATCTAATTGATCCAGTACATGAAAAAATATGATGTGAATGATCCATTAAAAGAAACAGGTCTATTTTCTTGATCTATTATGAGAAATAATTCATTGTTCTTGATCCACTATGGGAAACAGGTATTGAGGCCTCATCTATTATGATTTTATAGTCTTGTTAGTTAACCTTGACATATGAAATAAATTATATACCTATGATGGTGCCACACTTTTTTAAAATGAACTTATGGTTCATGATTTATTTATAATGTTTTCTCATTCTTATGAATCATGCATTTTGAAATAATAATTATTTATTCCATGATTGATGTTTATGATGTTGAAAGATTGGGTAAATAATTTGAATGTTATAGTCAAGATTTCATACCCTTATTCTTATCATATGATTTCATATGATCATAGTTCGATATCTCTTATTTTTACCCTTACTGATCACTTGATCCCACCCTTTATTATGTTTCCTTTGCCCATGTTATGAAGAATGATTTTATATTGGGTTTGTCAATAAAGAGTATTAAATGGTAAGCTATTTATGGGATATGTTAAATATTTTTCATGAGATAATAAGATTGTTTATTTAGTATTCAAAGATACTAAACCTTTATGGTCTTTCTACGTGTATTTGTTAAATTTATTTGATATTAATATAAAAAGATTAAATATTTATGTATGAAAATCTTGGGTATCTCTAGTTGGTATTAGAGAATGTTTTAGTCAATTCTTAAATACTAGTATTAGAAAAATTTGGTGAAAAACATTGGGATAAGTCTAAGTATATGATAACATCCTAAAGTTTTTTTTAATAACCATGGATAACCTAGGTTAAACATAAGGTTCCATAGATTGATAATAGGGTTTTGTGATTTATATATCCCATGAATTATATTTTAGGATATCTCTATTTGATTATTTTAGCATGATGATTACACTTTTCTTTATGGTTTTAGTCAATGGTCAGAACCCAAAGGAATCATGTTAATGAAAAATATGATGGAAAATTCAATGGTTATTATCATGAGAAACCAAATGTTATAGGACATGGAATGGAAAATATCATTGTTATGATGACACAATATTATCAAGCTATGAATCATGATGAACTTCAAATGAGAAAAGGAGAGAATGATGTTTTGTTGAGTCCTTAATGAGGAAATTTCTACCTTCTTTTAGTGGTTCTTATGACCCCTCAGTCACTAAGAAATGGATCAATACATTTGAAATGATATTTTATATCTTCCAGTGTATGAAGCTTGAAATATTCATTTTGACTATCTATGATTTGAAATGAAAAGTGGATCAATGGTATAATATTATCAATAATACAATTCAGTAAGAATAAATTGACTATATAGAGAGGGATGTGTTTAAGAGATTATTTTTCAATAAGTACTTTCCTCATATTATTTGTAAGAAAATGGAGAAGTAATTACTTGAGATAAATAAAAAGTATGATGGATTTTTTGGTACCTATCAGGAAAATTTTGTAATACTTGTATCATCATACCTGAAAGTAAGTTTTATCGATTATTCAATGATTTAGAACCAAGTATCACTACTGGAAATAAAATCTATACCAGCGGTTTTTGGAAAACCGTGGGTTAGTTCACTTATATGGACCTATACCAATGGTTTGTCCAAAACCATTGGTATAGGTCACTAATTTGAACATATACCATTGGTTTTCCCAAAACTGTTGGTATAGGGGGGACCTATACCAACAGTTTGGAGAAACCATTGGTATAGGTCACTTATATGGACTTATACCAATAGTTTGTCCAAAACCGTTGGTATAGGGTCTATGCCAACATTTTTCACCAAACCGTTGGTATATGTCCATAATAGAGACCCTATACCAACGGTTTTGGACAAACCGTTGGAATAGGTCCCCCCTATACCAATGGTTTGTCCAAAACCGTTGGTATAAGTCCCAAAATAAAAGAATCTATACCAACGGTTTTGAGAACCGTTGGTATAGTTACATGTATTTTTTATGGAATCTTATTACAGAGAACATTAAATAAATAAAAATTTAAAATGTTTATGATAATACATATATATATTTATGAAATTATGTTCACAAAAGTCAAGTTAGGTTAGTGGTTTGGTCGTTCAATAATAAACCAGAGGTACTGGGATAAAAACCAATAGAATACTTCTTTTTTGAAATACATATACCAATAATTTTATGGAACCGTAGGTATATATTTTTCATATTACTTATACCAACGGTTTTTCTAAAACCATTGCTATAGGTTTATACCAATGGTTTTTCCAAAACTGTTGGTATAAACCTCTCCCCACGGCTTGCTAGGCAACGATTCTCCAAACCGTTGGTATAGGATATACCAACAGTTTAGAGGCCTATACTAACAGTTTCAAACCGTTGGTATAGGGTATTTTTCTAGTAGTGTCTTCAAAAGGCATTATCTATGAGAGACTTTAGTATCTACAAAGAAACAATTTGATGTAAAATTAAGGTAGAAATGGAAATTGAATATTTTCATCATTTATATGGTTTTTATAAGAAAAATAAGATCTAGTCTCATGAAAACTTGAATAAATCCCATAGTGGAAATACATTTCAGCCATCTATATGTTTGAAATGCAGGAAGAAACATCAAGGGAATTTATTGAATGAAAATGGGTGGTTCTTTAAATGTGGAAGGGTAAGTCATGAAGCCCATGAATGTATAAAGGGTACGAATAGGAAAGATAATTAAATGAAGTAAAATAATACACCAACTAATGAACCGCCCAAACTCTAATTATTCAAATTAAAGGAATATGGGAATAATGATAGCTAGTACATGAGTTCAGAGGTTTTTGATGATTAGTGCCAACAAAATATTAAGCCCATGGAAAAAGGGAAAGCTTATGCAATAAAAATAGTTAAATTTAATCATGGTGATTAGGTTATACTTATCCTCCACTCTAGGGTTTTTTTTATTTCACATTGAAGTTTGTATGAATTCACCCTATAAAAATCTTATTTTTAATCCTTTAGTAAAATTTTATGTGATTTTGAGCATTGACTAGATCTCTCTATATAGATTATAGAATAATAAAATTAATTTTTATATTCTAAATAAACTTATGATTATCTATTGTTGAAAGGATGAACCTAGACTTATGATTTAAATGGTTTTAGTTAAGATATGATATTATTTAACTAATAAAATACGATTTATCTTTTGGAATCATATATGATTTTTTTGCGAATTAATTTTGAAAATTAAAAGGGTATATAAATTTTGGTATGAGGATTTATAAGTGATTAAAATTATTTTGAAATAATTTTTAAGTTAATCATGGAAATATATGAGTTCAAATTATTCCAATATTTTTGATTCAATTTTGGTTAGACATATTTTGAAGGAGGCTTAAGGTTAACTATTTATAGAATGGATTAAGTTGAAATGTGTATTTTATTAGATAAATTGTGCTATTTTTTTGGTTTTGGAAAATATTTTGTGGCAGGAGGAATTAATTATGGATCATATTATTCATTAAAACATAATTTTAGTGCATCAAACATGAAAAATCAACATTGAATGTTCATTTCTTGGAGTAAGAGATAAAGTGAAAATTGATCAACGCATAACCAAAGGTTGATATTGCACTTATGAAATGTAAGAAATCATGTAAGTATATTTTTTATTATCTAAAAATCCCTCAACTTTAGGAAAAGGATCTTGAGACAAAAATATTTTCATATTACCTTCATTTCTGATGAAGTAATGATCTTTTCTTAACTCTTTGGGTTACGCTCTTCAAATCACTAACTTTCTCATGATCATTCACTTTCTTGTTATCAATAATCTATGAACATTATTTTTCTTCCATATAAATATTTTAACTTCAAAATTTTTTTATAATATTTGGGGACCTAGTTATGTGTTATTCTAGATAACCTTCACATTTTCCCTTCCCTCTTTTCAAGAGGAATTTTGATTGACCCTTTTTATGATGTGGCTTTTCAAAAAAGAAATTTACAAATATAAAACCCTTTATTATACAGAAAAAGTTCAAATTGTGAGTATGAAATTTATTAAAGGGGGATGAGATAATGTAACATCCCAATATTTTAAAATTGAATTATGTTTAATAGCATATAAGATACACAACACCAAGCCTAAATGAATCATGAAATGATATTATTTAAATATGAATGTTATAACATAGCCATTGAATTGGATGACATGAATAGTATTATCTGAATTATGAAATATATATAAAGGACCTACTTAATAAAAATTCATTTATCAATTCTTAGGAAATAAGTACTTAATTTTTTCAATAAAGTTACTTTATGCTTCAGAATATGCTTTCTTTACTAATTTTTGTGAGAAAATAATATAATTAATTTATATAACTTAAATAAATTTTATTTTATAAAAATAATATCATTTTTTGAATCATAATATCAAAATTATCTTATGGTGAAATTTTCAGATTTTTTTTGATAAGATTGATTTTTCAGTTAATAGTGAAAATACCGATTTTTATAAAACTGTCATTTTCTTTTCACTAAAAAGTATCATTATGATTTTAATTTGATATTGAAGTAGAAAATTTATTATTTAATTAGATATAATACAATTAAATTCACTTGAATCATCACTATTCTTGATTTTTTTATAAGTTCATTTTTGGGATTAAAAAATATTTTTTTCCTAAAAATTATTTTTATTGCGTTTTATGTATTTATATTAAAAGTAGTTTATTACAATTATAGAAATTGAATATTAAAAAATATATTCCATATATTAAATCATTCGGTACAAATTTTGTAAATAGATCCTTTTTTTAGATATTATGAATAATAACTTTAGTAATTTTGTTACCACGGTAAAGGGTAAATTGAGTAATTAAGGTCAAAAATAAAATTATATATACTAAAGAATGACCCTAAAACTTGACTTAATTTTATTGAATGATTATATATCATACATAATCATAATAAAGTCTATTATATAGCTTTTTCCATTTTTCCATGATTTCGACCCTTTATATTAATTTATATAAAGAAAAGTAAAAAATGTCATTCTCTTTGTTTTATTATCTTTAAATTTTTGACATAGAGATAAATAAAGGATATTTTATATTATAAATATTCATTTTAAATATAATTTTTTTTCATCATGGATTTTTTTTAAATTTTTATTGAATAAATAATTACCTTAAATTCTTGTACAACACCAACACAAATTTCTTTAATTTGTATAAAATTAAAATAAATGACTTTAAAAATACTAAAAATAATATAATTTGAATGAATTAATGTGTAAAATGAATTTTATAGATCTATATTACATTTTAGGGAAATTTTAATTGATTATATTCTAATTTACCCTTTGTGTTGATGCATTTAAATTCAAATTAATTGAATAGTGTTAAAAATGACATTAATGTTATTTTATAATAAATAATATTTTATTAAATGATTTAAAATTAATAAAAATATTATATTTATCAAAATTAATGGGATATGGTTTTAAACATAAAACATTGTCCATTTATGTGTCATTTTTCATTTTCTAGTAACATTATTAACCCATAAAGGGTGGATAACTTTAATATTATGGTGATTGTCAAAAGGGTTAACGGGGGTTTAAAACAAAAGGATAAGTGTGAAAAAATATCCAAGACCTGGAATTGTTTAAATGAATATTATAATTTATACTTATAATCATATTATATTTTAATTATATCAATTTTTAAATATTTTTTCATAAAAAATAATTTATATTAATTTAATACCATAAGAAATTCTAAGAATGTCCCTCTGTTCACTTATAAAAGGACACCCCTTCTCTCAATTATTCACACCACTATAAACCTTCTATATCAAACATACCATAAAAATATCCCTTATCAATTTCACTATCCACATTATATAGGTTCCATTCCTCTAAAAACACCAACCCTAGGATCCTTAAGAGGAGATCTAAAGGAGTTTTTTTAAAGAAGGGTTAACCCCTTTAACTGACCACTTCCTTTTTAATTCCTCTTTTACCCACTGTAAATATATTTTGTTCTTCATTAAATAATAAATTAAGTATAAAAAATATACTTAAATTTTTTTTATGATTATTAAACCACCATTATTTTACCCTCTTTTCAACACATGGGAAGTGAAAGTATCACCCATGTATACGTACGACTTACCATCACCACATAGCGCTAAGATTCATTTTTCATTACCATATTTTATGGAAGATTATTATGACGAGTTTAAAGTTTATATATGATATTTATGATCTAATAATGATAATATCATATCCAAATTCTTACCTTATAAATTGTTGGAAAATGGTTACATCGCTTGTGCGTACCTGTGGACTACTACCTCTATGAAGCGATGCGATTCATTTTTTGTGTCTTTTTTATATGTATGTTAATAAATATATATTTTAGGAATATATATGGTGTATTTTATATAATAATTATTATTTAAAGTTTAATTAATATTTACGTTTCTTTTACTCCATTCGTCAAAAAAAGGAAACAACTTTCATGCGTACCTACAACGTACTGTATCCATGAACGATGCAACTCATTTTTTTATGTATACCTTTAAGGATGAATCTATATATATATATAATGAATATATATGATAAAATAAATATTTATATGATTATATTATATAATTATAAAAAATTTAAATTTATTATACAAGAGGTTAAAGAACTTCCAGAATAAGTGTATCTCGAAGTAAGAGATTTTTGTCTCACTTTTACTTCCATGAGTCACATGCCATATTTACCACTTGGTTTTTTTTATGATTTATATAATTTCCATGAATGTATTTTATAATAATTATTATGAAATTTATTAGTATTTACATATCCATCTATGGTTATTTCTTTCACGGGGCTTATGATTCAAATGATATCATAGTGGTAAAGGGTTTTATGTTAGAATCTCATTATTTATGAGGATTTTTTATGATTAAGTTTAAAATGAAAAATTATTATGATCTACCTATAAAAAAACTAATGAATTTACTTCTCATATGGTTATTTATTTAAAACACATTTTTTCTATTCATTCTACTCACCATAAGTACTCAAGAGACATAAAATATATTTTTAAGGAAAATTGACTTTATTTCTCTCTTGGATCGAAATTTTTTTTCCTTACAAATAATTATTTTCTAAAAATATTTTAAAAAGGGTTTTTACTATTATCCTTTTATTTTTTAAAGTTATTTTTTACCCATTTTTTGTTTTTTTTGAATTTTTAAAAGGAATCTTCTTTCCATTTACTGAATAAGGTACTTTTTTACTTTTTACAAAAATGTGAAAGGAATGTTTTGTTTAAACTTATATGGAATGAAAAGAATTTATCACCATTATGAAAAATCAATACTATAAAGATTAATTTATATTTATACAAGGATATTTTCAAAGAAAATGATTTTAAAAATATTTTGGGATTTTTTAATTTTATAAAATTTATTTTTAAACTCATAAGGGAATTTTCCTCAAGAATGTTTTAATGATATTATATTGGTATTTTATTCATCTAAGACAAAAACCCTTGATTTCACTCATTATTTATAGGGGATATGATCCAATTATACAATCTTTACTCTTTATTTGGTTGGTTTATCTTTATGATGAATATATTTTTATGAAACCCATTTCTTTTTCATAGGTTATACTATGATGAAAATATGAAATGTTTATGTTTTTTTTCTTTTCCAAATGTTATTTTATGATGAAATTAGACCCATTTCTTTTCAAAGGTTATTATATGATGAATGTTTCATAATATTGTGTGACACATATATATTATTTTCATTATGTGATAGGTGGGACCTATATCTCCCTCCAATACATTGGGTAAAGTATTATATCTTATGATATAATTATGGGAAACAAGTAGATGTGCTTGATCCATTATGGGAAACAAGACCATGTGTTTAATAAATTATAAGAAACAAGTTAATATTCTTGATCCAATATGGGAAACAAGTTGATGTGCTTGACCCATTATATGAAATAAGTCAATGTGCTTGATCCACTATAGGGAACAGGTGTTGAGGCCTGATCCATTATGATTTGATGGTCTTGGTAGTTAACCTTAAAATATTAAATGGTTTATATACATATTATGGTGCCACACTTTTATGACATGAACTTATTTTTCATGACTGAGTTATGAATTTTTATCACTCTTATGAATCATGAATTTTGAATTGAAAATGTCACGACCCCCTCCCACCAAATATACCACAATGAGGGGAGAGAGATAATGACCCCCTAAGTCCCGCCTCCAGTAGGACCTGATTTGGAGACTAGCACCAAGGGTATAAAGTCTTACAATATTAACGGAATTACCCTTTATTAGAAAATAAGATCGGGAGATAGAATGAATCAACAAAAATGAACTCCATGACATATATATAAGAAAACAAAAAATCATCCCATAATGCATGCGTAAATAAAACTAATACAAAATAAAGCCTCCAAAGTAAAATACCCAAAAACAAAACTATAAAAACAACACAATAATTTTCCAAGGGTATGGCTAGTAATTCCTAGAAAGGTCTACATAATCCTACTATAAATGTGAAAACATTTTATATATATATAGGGTGATTATATAGGTATACTCAGTAGGAAAGACCAAGTCTCTCATGCATAAGTGGAAGGAGCATACTAATGCACCCATGAGAAAATAGAGGAACCAAATAGAACCTAACAAATAGACTAAGCATAACCCTAACCTAACCATGGACCGCTCACCAATCAATGAATCCATGTAAAATAATATATTAATAAGAACATCGATAATAGGGTACCCACACCACTTTTCCAGTAATTAGCCGCTCTCAAACCCCTACAGAAAATGTCCTGGTGCTCCCACCTATTCCAAATATATCACATCACATCCTACCCACACACACATGGGCAAAACATCACATCATGTCACATCACATCTCATCCTGAATATACCTGGGACAACACACCACAACTCATCCCAAAGACACCTGGGACACCACAGCACAACTTCCCTGAATACACATGGGCTATTCTCGCCTGGAAGAGGGAGAAGGGAAGAGTGAGTGGCCATCCATCCATTCTCCCACTGGGATCTTGGGAAAGACACCCCCACGTGACTATGCAGGTTTTGACACATAGTGATCAACATGGGTGGGGTGCCTATATAAATCACGAGAATATACAGTGTATACATATATATAGAGAAAAAGTATACAAGACCAACCTATGGGTTTACAAACAAAAAACCAACCCACTCATGAATTACCCACTTTACTTCCACCTCCAAATTCATAACACCATAAAATAAAAACAAAAGACATAATTTATATTTCTGTCTTGAACTATTATTAAGACATTTTCTAGATTATCCATTTCTGAACCATTTCATTAAACATGTAGTTTGATTTGTATATAAATACCACCATCAATTCATCCATTAAACATGACATTTAAATAATTATCATGTAATAATTACAATACATGATTATTATTCATTCCTCCATCCATAACAATGGGTTAAATAACACATCAAAAAACAAAATAACCAATACAATGATAAAAAAACCGAATAAAAAAGTCCAAATCCATCTTCCACCATAACCCCGATGCACAACCACACAACCATCTCAGCCTTATTTCACAACCATATATCATCCAATTCCCCCACACAAGTCATATCACACACCACAACACAATATACTTTCAGATTTAGTAAGGGATCTCTTATTCAATTTCACTTTGTTAATTAAGGGTGTTATAATAGAAACCGTATGATCCTTGGGAATCTATTTTATTAACCGAACATACATGGTTAACTAATTACATAATAAGTGATGTAAACCACCCAAAAACAAGATTGTATTCTACAAACCATCAAATAGTTCACAAACAATGACCAACAAAAACCACGATTTTCAGTGGGTAATTAGCCCATAAAATTTACAACATTGTCAATTTCAATAAAACAGTAAGATCAAACATCACCTTCCCCTTCCCATTGTGTTTATTTTAGACCAATTCTATTATTTTTATTAATTAGGAATCAATTATATCTATAAAGATAACCATTTATATACCCATACCATATGATACACAATCAAGTAAGATAAAAGAAATCCTACTTGGAAGAAATATGATCAACACAAACTTGTTTCACCCAAAAATAGAGGTGCATGTACAATAAGAAAGTCTCTGGGGAAAACATGAACTAACTGCAGTGACCAAGTTACTCAACTCCAAGGAAGGATCATTTTGGGACATATAATCTCAAGATAAATACAGAAATAAAGATATAAGTAAGGATATTTTCTTTAGAAATTTTAGATCCTGAATGTTTGGGATTAGATACGGTTTTGAATTTCCATTAAACCATATCTCATCAAGACCACACGTTTTAAACTTTTAGAAGGCTTAATTTTTAAGAAAAAATTAAATATATGATTAATACATTTTAAAATAGCTTTAAAAATCATTAATTATATTATTAAACACATTTTTCATAAAAATAGATGTAAAAAGGGAAAAATTAGAAAAAACTAGAAAATTATAGAAAAATGGAAAACTATTGAAATGATTCACTACCAGGGTGAGTCATTACCAAATGAGTCATTACTAGATGAGTCACTGCCATGATGAGTTTCTTCTAGACAAGTCACTACTATAAGAGTCACTTCCAGATGAATCACCACCAGGATGAGTCACCTCCAGACAAGTCACCACCAGATGTGTGGTCGCCAAACGAGTCACCGCCAGATGAGTCACCACTAGGATGATTCAATATCGATATGTGTTACCACGAGATGAGTCACTACCAGGATGAGTCAACATTAGAAAAAATAGAAATTTGGAAAACTGTTGAAATGAATCACCATTGGAATGACTCACATGTCCCAAAAACACCTCATACTACTCTCAAACACATTAAACATTAGATTTTTGGAAAAGTAATGGGCTGGAAGGTCCGAACCATTACATCATATACCTATCAAACTATTCTATCCCTCTAGAATTCAAAACCATCCGAGAATAAAAAATTAGAAGGGTATGAACAACCATCCCTCAAGATACATCTCACGGATCTTGTTACACCTAAAACACTACCACCAATCAAACCTGCAAACCCAAAATATCATAATAGCTAAACAAACATACTATCTCATATATAGGAATCAGGTAATTCTATCCTCCATATTAAGATAATATCCGCTCTGGTTGGTATTGACTCACCCGAATGAGTTTAATCACATTGTAGTAGAAAAAATATTGATTAGGAATCATGTATTCCATTTTTCTCATGTCATAACATGATTACACATCATACAAGACACATAATATCAAGGAAAAAACTAAATATCTCCTAAAACACCAAGGTCTGAAAAAAAATCACAAAGAAAAGATCGAGAAGGGAAAACTAAAAAAAACTCTAGGTACTGGAATCAAACCTACGTCTCATGCTCCCAAGTACTCTCCTCTAACCCACCATGCATCTATATCACCCGAACCATGGTATTGGTCTATCCTTACATCACCTTCTCTCAAAGGTCTTGGATCTCCACTGGGTGCTCTAGGAAGGTTGAATCGTTATCAATATTCAACTCTCCCTAGTTAAATACATGTGAGTCATTGTGAAGATACCGAAAGAGTTGAGAGATGTGGAGGGCATCATGGACCCTTCCCAGATGTGGTGTAAATGAAAACTGATATTCCACATCACCAACTCACCCCAACACCTCAAATGGTCCAAAAAACTGAGGTGAGAGCTTAGTACCCTTTCTGAATACATTATGCCCACATTGAGTGGAAACCTTTAAGAACACATGGTCTCCAACCACAAAATCTAGGAACCTACTCCTACAATTAGCATAAGACTTTTTTAGTCTTGTGTTACTTCATCCTCTATCAAATGAACCAAACCTTCTCTATTATGCTCTACACCACCTCAGGACCAAGAACTGCTACCTCTCCAGCCTCAGTGCAATACAATGTAGAATGCCACAATCATCCATACAAAGACTCAAACAAGGCCATGCCAATGTAAGAGTGATATATATTATTATAAGAAAAATCATCAAAGGGAAATTGTTGTTCCATGATCTGCTGAAGTTCAAGACACATTCCCTTGACTTATCCTCCAGTGTCTGGATAGTCCATTCCATCTTCCCATCTAACTGAGGGTGGAAAGTAATGTTGAGGCACAACTGGGTGCCAAAAACATGCTGAAATATCCTCCAGAATCGTGAGGTAAAATGAGCATCTCAATATGAGACAATGGACCTTGAAACTCCATGAAACCAGACAACCTAATCCATATAACTATTATCCAAAGAATACACTAAGCCCGACTCCTTGATCACAAAGAAGTGGGTTGATTTCATCAACCAATCCATGATCACTCATATAACATCATAGCCACCCTGAGATGGGTAACCCTACGAAAAAATCCATCAAGATTTTATACCATTTACACTCAGGAAAATACATGGGTTGCAACAAACCACCGGGAACATGATGCTCTTCCTTTACCTTCTAGAAAACCAAGCACCTTTCCACAATCTCTGCTAGTACCCGCTTCATCCCAGGACATAAAAACTGTAGCATCAAGCAATGGTATATCTTATAAATTATTAGATGTATCACCAAAGGTGATCTATGGAACTCATAAAGAACTCCCTCATGCATCTCTACTGGAATAAACATCCTCCCATAAAAAATCATCCGATTTTGACCATCCTTTAACCACCCCTCTAGAGCATCACCATGCCCAATACGATCGCACAACACCTCTACCTTTGAGTATCCCCACTGAGACTCCTCCACTTTCTATATTAGGGAAGACTAAAACGTAATTTGAAACAAACATACTTTACCTCCATCCACCCTTGCCTCTAAGTGTAGGGCTTCCAACTCCTCCATTGATCTCCAAGAATCTACAAACTCCCAAAAAACATCATTCTGTGACTTTTTTATCAAAGCATCAACCAAAAAATTTCCCCTTACAGATGTGTAAGAGTCCTAAAAATCATAGTCCTGAAGGAACTCTATCTACCTCCGCTATCATAGATTCAGGTCACACTGGGAAAATATATACCTAAAACTCTTGTGATTTGTGAAGACCATAAAGTGCTCCCCAATGAGGTAATGTCTCCACAATTTTAGCACAAACACAACTTCCTCTAGCTCAAGATCATGGGTGGAATAATTATGTTCATTAGGGAATAACTTCCTAGACCCATAAGAGATCACCACCTTCTGTTGAATCAAGATTCATCCCCAACCCAGATGGGAAGTGTCACAAAACAACTCAAACATTTCCTCTCCCTCTAGAAACTGAAGAACTGGAGAACTAAAGAATTTACCTTTTAGGTAATTAAATTCTGTTTGGAATTTATCGGTCCATAAAAAATCTTGGTCTTTCCTAGTCAATGCTATAAATGGGGCTAAAACTAAAGAAAAATCAGGAAAAAACCTCCAATAATAGCCTATGAGACCAAAAAAGCTATTAACCTATGCCACATTATTAGGTGCTTCATAAGAAACAAATTCCTTGAACTTTGTTGGGTCAACTACCACACCCTACTGAGACACAAAGTGACCATGTAAATGGACCTATCATATCCAAAACTTACACTTGTATAACTTTCCATAGAACTAGTGGCACTGAAGAACCTACAAGACAACTCAAATATGCTTGACATTCTCTTATTTTGACATTGATTTGATCAAGATATCATCAATGTATATGATGATGAACTAGTCCATGAACTCATAAAACATAGAGTTCATGATCCCCATGAACATGAATGGTTCATTCGTAACACCCAAAGGCATGAACCAAAATAAAAGTGACCATACCTTCATCTAAAGGTAGTATTTAGGATATCTCTCTTTTTCACCCTTAAATGGTGATATCCAAACCATAAATCGATCTTAGAAAACCAACTTTCCCCTCTTAGCTGGTTTAAAAAATCTTCTATCCTTGGAAGAGGGTAACAATTTTTAACTATCACATGATTCAACCACAAGTAGTCTACACACAGCCTCAGACTACTGTTTTCCTTATTTATAAACAACATCGGAGCACCCCACGATGAAACACTAGGCCAGATGAAGCCTTTATAAATCAGTTCATCAATATAAATCCTCAACCACTGTAACTTTTAAGGCTCCATTTGTTTGGAATACATCAAAATTAGAGAAGCGTCGGGCTGTAAGTCTATCCCAAACTCAACGTCGTGTCGAGGGGATGGTGTAACAAACTACTTGGGAAAAAATATAGGAATTCGCTGACAAACTTGGGATCCTTCTCTACCTTATCAACCAATGGATCCACATATATATCAGCCATCAAGGAAATAAGGGGATCCATATGTCTTTTTCTCACCTAAAAGATCTGATTTCCAATGAAATATTCCCACTAGCCTTCCATGTATGAGAACATGATTTTCCTACGAAAGCATTCAATAACATCATGCATAGAATAAAACCATTCAATTGAAAGGATGAAATTGTATGGATGCATCTCAATAATGATAAGGTCCACACATGATTGATGTTTTTCCATCATCAGTACACATACTTGAAAAACATCAAGCAAATTGGTATGGACTTCGATTGGAATAGTCGACACCAGGGTCATGAAAATCCTCTCTATGGCTAGTCCTAGAGCATGTACTAGAGAAATTGAAACAAATAAGTGTGAATATTATGAATAAAAAAAGACACAAAAAAGTGTAGATGATAAAATAATAATACCTCTAATGTTCTCTGGCCCATCTGGTGTTGCTACCTCCACTACATGAAACTTCCCATAGGCAACTCCCCTTCCTCTCTGATTACGACCGCCTCCATGAACAATTTCGGGTAGAGGCCCTTGATCTCAATGAGAATACTGAGGTTGGACTATACTAGCCTCATCTTCCCTATTTGGACCATAAGCCTACTTCCACTGTTATTGGAACAACCTCACTGGTAACTACTGCTGAGTCTGACGCTGAACCTACCTGCCTTGGCCAAACTGAGCTCGATCAGCCAATGAGCATTGAACTTTAACATGGGATCAAACCCCATAGAAGAAATACATTGGTCCCAATCCCATTATAAAGTCACAAAAACCAAAAATTTGAAAGGGAACCTTCCGTGGTTAACTACTGGATGGTCGAAATATCGAAGGCCCTGACACCCAAGGCTTTCCACATACAAATATGCTCCTTATGGAACCTTGTTTATTCCCCTCTCATAGAAAACCTCCCCATGAGTGCATCCACTCAATCACTCCTACCTTCTTCTAAAACTCCAATTATATTGGCAATGTAAAATGTTTAATTTCTTACTGGATTGAAGGATGGAGTGTATTCTCAAGATGCATTTCTCAGGAATCCTCATCTAGAAAATGATCTAGGGTGAATCACAAAAGGTTCTTAAACTTAATCCAAAGATCTCGCACAGACATACTCCCCTACTGAAGGGAGAGTAACTCCCACCTCTTCTCATCCTTCATAGTTGATGAGAGGAAATTTTACCAAAACTCCTTCTATAAGTCGACCCATGAAACATCTCTCTTCCTCTACTCACCAAGATACAACATCCACCAATGACACACAACTCCTCAAATCTAACTAACTACCAAAGGGACCCAGTACTCTGTCGAGGCTCAGATAAAACTAAAAGTGATATCTAGATTCTCTAGTCAACTCTCTATTTCTATATTAGAAATACCCCATCGTAATTTTCCAAATCATGCTGTTGAAAAGTGTGGAAAATACCCTACCACTGATCATCACCCTCAGTTGGATCAACCCTCCGTTGATCAACTGGGTAAGCTTGTTGAACCTCTATTTCCTAAGTTATATGTGGATGATGACCAGGAGCCATCGCAATATAAGAAACAAGGATTTCATAATCCTGAAAACATTGTTTTTTATTATGATATATTTTAATTAACTTTAATATATTTAATTCATTTTATTTATTTTATATTTCCAAAAATAACACAATTCAAACAAGAACACAAGTCATCATGATTCATGTACCTCTCCTTGGTCACTATCCTATAAGTATTCTCATCTCACTTGGCCATTCAATAAGTTTAGAGTTCGTGCATTGGATCATGGGGGGGAGGGGGGGGGGGCTAAAATACCATATCCTAGTAAGTATCATTGGCCTATGTTACACACCAAGGTTAACTGAAACTGTTTCCATAACAACCCATGAAAACATCACAGTTCTTAACTCCAAACTTCATCATATATATCAACCATCAGGTCTGATACAACTCTTTCATGACCCCCTCCCACCAAAGATTCCTCAATGAGGGGAGATAGATAATGAACCCTGAGTCCCCCCTCTAGTAAGCTCCGAGTTGATGACTAGCACCAAGGGTGTACAAATGTCACAATATGGGATACATTACCCTATATAAGAAAACAAGACTGAGAGATAGAATAATTCAACCAAAATTAACTCCATGAAATATATATATGAAAATAAAAAACCATCCCATAATTCATGTGTAAATATAATTAATATAAATAAAAATCTATGAAGTAACATACCCAAAAACAAAAATAGAGTAGCGACATAATAACTGTCCATGGGTATGACTAGTAACAACCAACACAGTACACATAATCCTCCTCGAAACATGAAAACAATTTTTATATACATAGGTTGAGCATATAGGTATAATCAATGGAAAAACCCAAGTAACTTGTGCATAGAGTGGATGGATCATACTAATGCACCTGTGAGAAAATAGCAAAATAAAACAGCACAAACAGGCCGAATAACCATAACCAAAACTTTACTATGGATCACTCACCAAATAAAAAATCCAAGTAAAACTGAATAACACTAATAAAATAAATAATAAGGTACCCTAAACCACTTTACCACTGATTAAAAACTCTCACAACCCAATAGAAAATGTCCTAGCACTCTGATATCTTATGAATATATCACATCACATATCACCCACACACACCTTGGACACACATCACATCACATTACATCACATCCTACCCGTACACACATGGGCCACACATCACATTAATTCACATCACATATTATCCTGAATACACCTGGCACAACACACCACTACTCAAATCTAAGACAACTAGGATGCCGCACCACAACTTGCCCAAAGACACCTGGGCCATTATTTCCTAGAAGAGGGAGCAGGGAAGAGTGGGTGGGCATCCATCCATCCTCCCAGAGGGATGTTGGGAAAGACACCCCATGTGACTATGCAGGTGTCAGCACATAATTCATGACATGGGTGGCGTGTGTAAATTAATCAAGATAATATACAGTGTATACATATATATGGAGAAAAATTACACACGACCAACCTATGGGTTTAAAAACAAAACCCCAACCTACTCATGACTTACACACATTGCTGCCAACTCTAAATGCATTACACCATACAAGAAAAACACAAGCCATAATTTATATTTCAGTCTTGAACTATCATTAATCCATTTTCTAGATTCTCTATTTGTGCCCAATTCCATTAAAATTATAATTTGATTTTTTACTTAAAGACCATCATCAATTAATCTATTAAACATGCTATTTAAAAAATTAACATGTAATAATTCCATTTCATGATTATTATTCATTTCACCATCCAACCAACCAGGTAACTAACACATCACAAAAAACAATAAGTAGTACAATGAAACAAAATCCCAACATCCAATTCCAAATCTATATTCCACCACAGCCCCGCTTCACAACCTCACAACCATCGTAGCATCACTGAAGAACCATATATTTCCACTTCACCCCACACAATTCATATCACACACCACAACACAAAAACATTTCATATTTAGCATGATATATCTTTTTCAATTTCACTTTGTTAATTAAGGGTGTTAGAAAAAAAATCATATGATCCCAGGGAATCTATTTTATTAACCAAACGTATGTGGTTATATAATAAGTGATGTCAATAACCACTAAAAAATCACATATTCCACAAAACATAAACTAGTGCACAAAAAAGGACCCCCAACAACCACAATTTCCAGGGATAACACAAACTAACTGCATCGACCAAGTTACTTGAATCCAAGGAAGAAGGTTTTTGGGATGTTTTGTATCAATAGAAAGCCATACCAAAAGAGATAAGGAAATATATTTGCTTTAGAAAGTTTAGATCATGAATATTTGGGATTAGATACAATTTTGAATTAATATTAAAGAGGTTCTCATCAAGACCATGAATTTTTGTAATGTCCCGACCCAACTTACCCTCAAACTGGTAGCTGGACCGGTCATCACATGAACTCAAGCATGTATTCCCATATGATAGAGGATGCAGACTAGCAGTGAGGGTATATGAATAGTCAGCGGGGATACTATACCCTCATATTTAGAGTGCACAATGGTAAAAAATAATAAACTCATACAATAGAGGAAGAAAATATAAAAAAATAGTCAACTAAATATAGAAATTGGTCAATGCCAGTTTATACAATGCATGCATGTCATGGTGACACATATCTGAAAGCGGTAAACAAAACAACATGATTTACATTTCAGTAAATAGATAAGGAAAAGACTCAAATCTGTAAGGATGATCTCCACGAGCATCCTGAGCTCATTCTTGGTCCTTTTCTCCTAACTCCCAAGTATAAGTAAATAGACACAAGCAAGAGTCTATAGTCCTGAAAATAAGAAATTCTACTCAGGTACCCCAGTTTAATTGTGGTCCGAATAAGGTGTGGGATAAAAATCTTAGTAGGCCAGGACCACCGGTGTCTAGCTCAATCTAGACGATGTAATAAAATTAAACAGCGTGCAAGTATATTGAAGTAATAACATAATTCAATAAATAACCAAAAACCTGTCCAGGTTGCAAAGGGGCACCTGACTACGATACCTGCTTCGACTCATAGTTGGAATAAGAGTATGAAAAGGAACAATATATATATAAATAATGTATAATGAACTGTTTTTCACATTATTTAATATTCTTTGTTTAACCACACAAAATAATGAGCATGTTTTCATTCTTATATTTCACCCATTGGAGTGACGTTATCATTCCATAACCCACACACACTTGAATGTCCATGTTACCATTCCATACTCACGCACCCATGAATGTCCATGTTACCATTACATATGCACGTACCCATGAATGTTCATGTTACCATTCCATACCCACGCACCAAAAATGGGCATGTTACTATTCTATACTCATGCACTTGTGAGTGTCCATGTTACCATTCCATACTCACGCACCATGTAGGTCCATGTTACCATTCCATACCCACACACCCATGAATGTACATGTTACCATTCCATACTCACGCACCCATGAATGTCTATGTTACCATTCCATACTCACGCACCACAAACGTCCATGTTACCATTCCATGCTCACACACCCATGAATATCCATGCTTCCATTCCATACTCATGCCCCCATGAATGTCCATGTTACTATTCCATACTCATGCACCCATGATTTTCCTTATTACCATTCACCACATCATAATATAATTAATTCATCAATTAATTATCATCATCAATCTTATTACTAATTCAAAAATTAGTTAAACACAACAAGTCATTTAGTTAAATCAACAATTAACTTATCACAATAATTAATCTAGTAAATTCAACAATTAACTAGTTACAAGACAACCATGTCAATACCATATAATTAATTCGTAAATTAATTATCTCCAGACAACCATATCTATATCACGTAATTAATTAACAAATTAATTATCTCATCTTAGTCCAAATAAAAATCTCATAATTAATCCCCAGATTAATTTTATATATTAACATATCATAACACATAATTAATTCATCATTAATTAACTCAACTTAACCAATTAAATATCTCATAATTAATCTTCTGATTAATTATCATCTTAAAGAAAATAATTAATTCAAAATTAATTATCTCAACTTAACAAATTTAGCATATCATAAATAATATTCTGATTAATTATCATCTCAAGCACATAATTATGATTAATTATCTCAACTAAAACAATTTAATATCTCACAATTAATCCCAAGATAATTATTATCTCAAAGCATATAATTAATTCATAATTACTTATCTCATATTAACCAATTTAATATCTCATAATTAACTACCCGATAATTATTACCTCAAAGCACATAATTAATTCATAATTAATTATATCATCTTAAGAAATTTAATATCTCTTAATTAATCTTCTGATTAATTATCATCTCAAAGAACTTAATTAATTCATAATTAATTATCTCAAGTTAAAAAATTTATTATATCATAGTTAATCTTCCAATTATTATTATCTCAATTATAATTTCAAATCACATAATTAATTCACAATTAATTATCTTAAATTATCCCGCCTAATACTAATAATTACCACTTAACCCAAGTATGTCAACATGTGAGGGCAGTAATAGAAAAACAGGTATCAGTAAACTAAAAGAATATATCAATCTAAACATTATGTTTTTAGCTTGAAGGCAGCGCACCTCCATTGGAGGGGTTTTATTACAAAATGTGATTTGATAATCTAAAAAATCATTTTATACCAATAATCTATTTACTCCAACATTGAAGTCAACTTTATAAAAAGAAGTATATTAAAAAAAACTGTATTTTTCTAAATAAAATTAAAGTTGAGGACCATAAATCAAGGAATTAGTTGAGCCAATGCTTTCAAACTCAAATTGCAACGCTCTGGCACCCACACACTTATAAAATATTGCACGCGTGTACCAGGAATTGGTCGCATCACCCTACAATGATAACTGACACCCAAAATTAGTGTGGCGAGGACCAACGTACCTCCAATTAATTCATCGCAACTCAAACACACTATAAACATCTAATTTAAAGGGTGAGAAACCAATTATCGGGTTTATAGCCTTACCCGAAAATGAAAGCGGTGAACCAAATCAAGACGAACCACCATACCTTCAGTGGATATTGTTAAAATATAACCAAATGGGTTCTGATAAATCTTCCACACCATATAGGATCCGAAGAAAAAAGAAATCCAGGTTAATCCCGAACCTAGGGTTTCGACTCAATAAAACCCAGGAGAAGGAGAGTCGATATAACCGATGTGAAGAACGAAACATGTGGAGAAGGACTTACCTTGAAGATACATACAACTTCCATGAAGACTCTGGGAGGAGATAACCGTGTGAAGGAGCCAGAGAGGAGGGTGGTGCACCACCCATGGGTGCTGCACCATGGGTACGTCGCGCCCCCTATAAGAGGAGGGAGAGGTGCAACTTCTTCTTCTTTTCCCCCTTAAATAATTTTAAATTATAATTTAAAATATAATAATTTATATAATAATAATATTAATAATAATAATCCTATTATTATTTTTACCCTTTAATATTATACCCCTTTTATAAACTCCAAACTCCCATTTACTCATTATTTATTTAAATTCTCCTCAACCTAATTTAATTAAATGAATTATCCAAATCATGAAATTTAATTAAATTCTCTCAACATTCAATTTAGTTAAATTAAAACCTCTAGTTTTTCATAAATTAATTAATTTTTTATTAATCTTGAATTTAATTAAATAAAATCCCCATTTCACACTATTTAATTAAATTCTATTTAACTCTATTTAATTAAATAAAATTTATCCATATCACCTCATTTAATTAAATTTCTCAACCTAAATTTAATTAAAGAAAATCATAATAATAATAACCATTAATATTATTATCATTTAATAATATGTTTCTTTGATAAAACCCAAAACTCCCAAATTACACATCATTTAATTAAAATCTTCTCCATCGAATTTAATTAAATAAATTCTCCAACACATCATTATTTAATTAAATTCTCTCAATAAAATTTAATTAAAAAAACACCCATTGTTTATCAAATAATTAAATTCATCTTAACCTTGAATTTAATTAGATAAAACCCCAACTCCACATTTAACACATCATTTAATTAAATTCATTTTCAACCGAATTTAATGAAATAAATTTTCCAACTCATTATTATTTGATTAAATTATCTAAATATAATTTAATTAAAAAAAATAGACATATAATTAATCAAAATTTAATTAAATTCGTTCCAACTCAATTGAATTAAATAATTTCTCCAATTCATGTTATTTAATTAAATTCTCTAAACACAATTTAATTAAATTAAAAACTCAAACCCATTAACATTATTTAGTTAAATTATCTCAACCTAGGTTTAATTAAATAATAATCCCCCATTTCACAACAACTAATTAATTTCTTTTTAACCTTGGATTTGATTAAATAAAACCTCTATTTCACATTAATTAATTAAATTACTCTTTACCTTGAATTAAATGAAACCCTAACTCCTCTTCTAAATATCATTTAAATTTTACAATTTAATATTTCCCTTATTTGATAACCCCCAACTCCTCATTTACTTGTAATTTAATTAAATTACTCTCATCTCAATTTAATTAAATAAATACTCCATCTCATCATCATTTAAAATAAATTTAATTATTTTCATCTCAATTTAATTAAATAACTTCTCTCTATCAACTTCATTTAATCAAATTATCACAAATTTAATTTAATTAAAGGAAACCCCCAAAATATCATTTAGTTAAATTCCTTTCAACCATGAATTTAATTAAATTAATTTAACCCGAAACTCAAAACTCGGTAGACTGTATGCTTTGACTTGAATGGTCTGACAGATTGCATGCAGACCGTGCGTCTACTACTGGACACCTACTTTATTATGCTTGGTTGACCTACATAATTTTGACTAACCTTGTATATCATGTGTGAACATTACTTCCTGGTATGGTTCTCCCAAAACCCATCATTCCATCCAGAAAACTCTTTGAACCTTTACCCAAGCCCATTATCAAAATTTTAAAAGAACCCCACTCGTGAAACTTCTTTCTAAAGCTTAGTTTTAAAACCCAAAGATGCAGTAAATGAAAATGTTCAAAAACTTTCGTATTTTAGCCCGGTGCAAAAACACGGGACTTTACAATTTACCCACCTTAAAAAATTATCATCCTCGAGAATCCATAGGGAGCTACTACAAAAATATATAACCCACCAAGGTCAAGAATTCTCGTTTGAACAGTCACGTTGCATTCCCAAATGCCCAACGCACCTTTAAGGTTTCGATACACCTTACTGCTAGCATTTGGTTCACATTCATCACATCAAATTTCCATTTAACCTTTTAACTTTATCATCCCTTTTTCAACTGTTTGAAAACACAAAGTACCCTTTTCCTAGTTATAAGGCACTCATACACCTTACAACTGAAACTGGGTCTCATTATAAATGAAAAAAATCAATGTTCCACTCATACAACCATTTACATATAAAAAAATCTCTAGCATGTTTTCATAAGAAAAAACACAACAACATGTTATAACACAGAAGACTAGAACAACAACAAAACATGATAATAAATAGGAAACATGACATATAAACACCCAAGAAAGTTATATCTATCACCGAAGCATGCTATATAAAGGGGAATGATAAAGAAAATAAAAACATGGAATTTCAAGGCACATAATGAAAATTAGCAGGCATCCTACTAATGTAACTACATGGAATGTAATACGCATGGAATGTGAATCTCTAAGTACCTAAGTTGATGCATATAATGAAATTTTCTTTCCATATTAGGCCAATGAAAATTCTAAAAATTATCAAATCAATAAGCAGTGGAAAATACACCAGTCACTCAAGGTGAAATCATATCAACGGTAACCACAAACAATATAAATATCAATTTCCATCCCTAGCCACTTGGTCATTTCCCATACATGGGGTAATCAGTCCTAGGCATGACTATTAACTAAGTATTGACACTTTCCTTGTCTCTTGTCTACCAACCCAAAATAGAAATACAAAGTAAAAATAAAGAAAACCTGAACCTCTGATACCACTTTGTAATGCCCTAACCCGACTTACCCTTGAATCGATAGCCAAACCGGTCGTCACATGACCTAAAGTACATCTCCCTGTATGCCAGAGCCTACCTAATAGTAGATAGGGTCTTTGGATTGTTAGTGGGGAGACTATACCGTCAAATTTAGAGTGCACAATGGTAACAAATAATGAAATCAGACAATAGCAGAAGCATATATAAAGCAACAGTCAATTGAATAAATAAAGTGGCCAACACAAGTTATACAATGAATGCATGTCATGGTGATACATATCTAAAAGTGGTAAAAAAAACAACATGCTTTACATTTCAATACATAAATAAGGAAAAGACTCAAAGCCACAAGGGCGATCTCCAAGAGCATCCTAGGATCCTGCTCGGTTCTTTTCTCATAACTCTAAAGTACAACTAAACATCCACAAGCAAGAGTCCACATTCCTGCAAACAAGAAAGTCTACTTGGGTACCCTAGTGTAATGGAGTCCCAAATGGGGGTGTGTGATATAAATATCAGTAGTTTGGGACCACTGGTGTCTATCTCAATCTAGACAATGTAATAAAATTAAACAGTGTGAAATTATATCGAAGAGATAACAGAATTGAATAAATAACCAACAACCCATCCAGGTTCCAAAGGGACACCCGACGCTGATACCTACTTCAGCTCATAGCTGCAATAAGAGTCTAAAAATGAAATATATATATAAAAAAATGTATAATTAACACAACTAAAAATTTGGTCTATAGCGACCTCCATTGGCGGTCGCTATAGGCCTCTAGAGATCGCCCAACGACCGCCATTGGCGGTCCCTTTAGCCTCGTCGCAATAGACCAACAGTGACCACCAATGGCCGTCGCTATAGGTGGCCAAAATTCAGGAATACAACGACCGCCTGGCCGTCGCTGTGCTATTGATGGGTCAACATTAGCAACCGCCATTGGCGGTCGCTAATGTGTGTACCAGGCAGCCTATAGCGACCGCCTATGGCGGTCGCGAGGCTGGGGATTTTTTTTTTAAAAAATTCACGGTAAAAAATCAGAGATAAAACAAGGTAAAAATCATAAAAAATGGAAAACAATTTCAAACAGCATAAACATCAAGATTTTCATAAACAATAAATGATAAACGTGCTTCAACGATCTGAACAGATCCATCCATTTCAATCTTCTACTTCAATAAAACTACAATAAGACAAAAAAACAACTAAACAAAACAAACGTAAATTAGACATATTTATTCAGTTATTATATACATATAATAAAATTAAATCTGACATCAAATCATGGTGCTATAATAATTTAAAACCCCCAATTTAAGAAATGCTATCATTTCAGGATTTTTTTTCTTATTTGGTTTAGTTTGTGAAATTGTTTTTTATCTAAAAAGGAATGTTCTCCATGCCCACCGCATGTCCGATGGGTGTGCCATCTCCTCCTACACATCACGAATAATATTCTTATTGTTTTCGTGTGGTTTTAGGTCATTCAGAGTACGTTTTCTCTGAATTCGACCGTCTCATGCCGTTTTGGTGTTTTATGACTCTGGAAATGCGTTTCAGGTCACTGCGCTCAAATGACACCTCCTATTGACATTTCTTCTGCCCTAACATTTCACAATTCACACAACGGCCATTGTTGTATGATTTCATGGCATTCTGAGGTCGTTCGGGTGGTTTTGATCCACCAACGTGCCCTTTTAGCGCACACCTAACTGCTGAAAATGACAAAATCGGTCGTACCGTGTGCACCGCACATCCGATGGGCATGCTGTATCCTCCTACACATCAAGAATAATATTCTTATTGTTTTCGTGTGGTTTCAGGTCATTCGGAGCATGTTTTCTCCGAATTCGACCATCTCACGCCGTTTTGGTATTTTATGACTCCGAAAACACGTTTCCGATCACCGCAGTCAAACGACACCTCCGATTAATGTTCCGTCTACCCGAACATTTTAAAAATCACACAATGGCTGTTTTTGTATGATTAATGGCATTCCGAGGTCATTCGGGTGGTTTTGACCCCCCAACGCGCCCTTTTAGCGCGCGCCGAACTGCTGAAAACGACACAATCGGTCTTACCACATGCACCGCACGTCCGATGGGTGTGTTGTCTCCTCATACACGTCACAAATAATAGTAATATTATTTTCATGTGGTTTCAGGTCATTCAGAGCATGTTTTCTCCGAATTTGACCGTCTCACGCCGTTTTGCTGTTTTATGACTCTATAAACACGTTTCCGGTCACCATGGTCAAAATACACCTCCGATTGATGTGACGTCTATCCGACCATTTCACAATTCACACCACGGCTGTTGTCGTATGATTTAATGGCATTCCGAGGCCGTTAGGGTGGTTTTGACCCACCAACGCGCCCTTTTAACGCGAACCAAACTGCTGAAAACGACACAATCGGTCGTACCATGCGCACCGCACGTCCGATGGGCATGATGTCTCCTCCTACATGTCACGAATAATATTAATATTTCTTTAGTGTGGTTTCAGATCATTCTGAGCACGTTTTCTCCAAATTCGACCGTCTCACGCCGTTTTGGTGTTTTTTGACTCCGAAAACACGTTTCTGGTCACCGCGGTCAAACGATAGCTCCGATTGACGTACCGTCTACCCGAAAATTTCAAAATTCACACAACGACTATTTTTGTATGATTTCATGGAATTACGAGGTCTTTGGGGTGGTTTTGACCCCCCAACGCGCTCTTTTAGCGCGCGCTGACTGCTGAAAACGACAATCGGTCGTACCACTAGCACCGCATGTCCCATGGGTGTGACATCTCCTCCTACATGTCACAAATAATATTACTATTGTTTGCGTGTGGTTTCAGGTCATTTGGAGCACGTTTTCTCCGAATTCGATAGTCGCACACCGTTTTGGTGTTTTATGACTCTGGAAACGCGTTTCCGGTCACCGCGGTCAAATGACACCTCCGATTGACATTCTGTCCACCCGACCATTTCAAAATTCAAAAAACGGATTTTTTCGTATGATTTCATGGCATTCTGAGGTTGTTAGGGTGGTTTTGACCCGCCAACATGCCCTTTTAGCGTGCGCCGAACTGCTGAAAACGACCCAATCGGTTTTACCGCGCGCACCGCACATCCGATGGGTGTTATGCCTCATCCTACACATCACAAATAATATTAATATTGTTTTCATGTGGTTTCTGGTCATTTGGAGCATGTTTGCTCCAAATTCGACCGTCTCATGCCGTTTTGGTGTTTTATGACTCCGGAAATGTGTTTCCAGTCACCACGGTCAAAAAACACCTCCGATTGATGTTCCGTCTACCTGAACATTTCACAATTCACACCACGACTGTTGTCGTATGATTTCACATCATTCTGAGGTTGTTCGGGTGGTTTTGACCCCCCAACGTGCCTTTTTAGCGCGCGCCGAACTGCTGAAAATGACACAATCAGTCGTACCGCGCGCACCGCACGTCCGATGGACATGATGTCTCCTCCTACACATCAAAAAATAATATTCCTATTGTTTTCGTGTGGTTTCAGGTCAGTCGGATCCCGTTTTCTTTGAATTGGACCGTCTCACGCCGTTTTGGTGTTTTATGACTCCGAAAACACGTTTCCAGTCCCTTCCGTTAAACGACACCTCCGATTGTCGTGCCGTATTCTCGAACATTTCACAATTCACACCACAGATATTGTAGTATGATTTCATGGAATTCCGAGGTCGTTTGGATGGTTTTGACCCCCCAACGTGCCCTTCTAGCGCGCACCGAACTGCTGAAAACGACAAAATCGGTCGTACCGCTTGCATCGCACGTCCGATGGGTGTTCTGTCTCCTCATACACATCACGAATAATATTCCTATTGTTTTCGTGTAGTTTCAGGTCATTCAGAACACGTTTGTTCCGAATTCGACCGTCTCACGCCGTTTTGGTGTTTTATGACTCCATAAACGTGTTTCCGGTCACCGCGGTAAAACGACACCTCGGATTGACATACCGTCTGCCCGACCATTTCACAATTTACACAACGCCTGTTGTCGTATGATTTTATGTCATTCCTAGGTCTTTTGGGTGGTTTTGACCCCCCAACGCGTCCTTTTAGCGCGCGTCGAACTGCTGAAAATGACACAATCGGTCGTACCGCCTGTCTGATGGGCCTGTCATCACCTCCTACATGTCACGAATAATATTCCTATTGTTTTTGTGTGGTTTCAAGTCATTTGGAGCACGTTTTCTCCAAATTCGACTGTCTCACACTGTTTTGGTGTTTTATGACTCCGAAAACGCGTTTCTGCTCACCATGGTCAACCCGTGTGTGTATACAACTTCAATGATATCTATCAATTGAACATAGTAATAACCAGAATCGAAAAATGGAAAAACGATGCTACTGTTTTGTGTTACTAGTTTTTCATCAACATCTTTAATACGAAATCGAAAACCATTAGCATCTATAGATTTATAACGATGAGCCGTTATAGATGGACCCTCAGCCAGTTAGATAAATTTTTCAGTTAGCGTGGGGTCCCCTAACTCCCTCATCTTATGAACCTCCATAATTCATAGAATTAAATAATGATATATTCATAAAGAAATTAGTATAATACTTCACTCATAATGAAAATCAATTTATACGTACATAATCCTTGAACCAATCATGAAATGACGTATAATGAGATTGTTGAATTTGAAACTCAGTCACACGATACATCCATTCTTTTATCTCATTAATGTGTTCCCTGCAAATGATAACACAATGTTTAAATGATCAACTTATGCAAACAAAACATGTAAAAGTTAAATAATAAAAGTGATAAGATACTTACTGCATTAATGTCGCAACTGATGGAGTATTGAACAAGATATATCGATGCGCTTGTATCCACTCGATGTTGTCCATATCATATGTGGTTCCTTCTCCAACTGGACCATCATGAATCTGAGAGGGATTATCTAATTTTGTTTCAACATCCGTAAGATATTCTGCACAAAAAGTAGTACACTCATCCATCAAATAACCATTGGCAATTGATGCCTCCGGACGAGCTCTGTTGCGTACAAATTGTTTCAATATACTCAAATATCTCTCAATAGGATACATACACCTGAATTTCACTAGACCAGCAGCCTTTACTTCATCATTTAGGTGAACTATTAAGTGGACCATAACATTGAAAAATGAGGGGGGAAATAGTTTCCCAAAGTGACAAAGTGTAAGTACAATTCGGTCCTGTAAACTTTTTAAATCACTAATTCGTTGATTTCTTGAACAAAGATGTCTAAAAAAATTACCCATCTCAATAAACGGCTGAACAACATTGGGGTATAAACAATCAAAAATTGCGATTGTAATCAACTGATGAAGTAGTATGTGATTGTCATGACTTTTCAACCCTTGCAATGTCTTTCTCATCGGATTCACACACTTTGAAATATTAGATGTGTAACCATCAGGCACCTTGAGAATTTTCAAAATAGAAAGAAATGTCTCTTTCTTTTTTGTAGTCATCGTATACTGTGCAGTAGGCATATATGCCTTGTTTCCCTCAGCTAACTGTAAATGCAACTGTTTCCTTAAACCCATTTCTTTCAAATCATGGCATGCATTAACATGGTCCTTTGATTTTCCACTAACACCTAAAATGGCCCACAATATGTTATCACAAACATTTTTTTTCAATGTTAATGGAATCCAAATTATGCCTCAGCATTGTAGTTTTCCAATATGGAATACTATAAAAAATACTTTTCTTTTTCCAATTGTGACTGTGCTGCCTACCCACAACACGAATATTACATACCAGAGGAGCCACCAAATCCTAAATTTCATATACCATGCAGATGTTTTCTTCCTCAATCTGCGATAACATTTTGACTCCTGTCATGATCTTTGGTGTTGGGATGAACTCTCTAGAACCCTCAAATGCCACTCTGTCCTTTCTGAACCTATGCTGAGGGGGGAGAAAACGTCTGTGACCCATGTATGCCCATTTTTTGGAATTCTTAAGACATACATATTTTTTACTTTTATTACAACAAGGGAAAGAAAATTCCCCTTTTGTACTCCAGCCTGATAAATTTTCATAAGCTGGGAAGTCATTTATTGTCCAAAATAAAGCAGCCTTCAGTTTGAAAATTTCATTCGTTTCACAGTCATAAGTCATCACACCATTGCCCCAAAATTCATTCAACTCATCAATCAATGGCTGAAGGTAAACATCAATCTTATCCTCCGGACTTTTAGGTCCATCAATAAGAGTGGAAAGTAATATAAATTGTTGATTCATACAATGCTGCAGAGGAAGATTATACAGAACTAACACCACGATCCATGTGCTATGAGTTGCACCAACCATAGACTTGAATGGATTGAAACCATCTGCTGCCAATCCCAATCGGACATTACGAACATATTTAGCAAAGTTGGGATATCTCTTATCAAAATCCTTCCATGCATGCGAGTATGCCGGGTGGGTTAACATATCACTTTCATGAACTCTTTCTGCATGCCATCTCATTAAATTAGAAACTTTAGATGACATAAAAAATCTTTTCAACCTCGGTTTAAGGGGAAAGTAACACATTTGCTTTAAGAAAATCGGTTTCCCCTGTATCGAAATCTGACTTTGATGAGTCTGATTTCCCCTATTCTCTTTGCACCTGGAAGCACCAAAAACTGTAAAAATATCCAAATGGGAAGTTTCCTTTCTAAACAACATACATTTTTTTGCGCATGAATCTATGGTCTCATATGTAAAACCTAAGTTCTTTTTCAACTTACGAGCATGGTAATATGACTCGGGAATATTATCTTCGACAGGAAGAACCTTTTTCAATAACACCAAACGCATGTCGAATGATGTGTCTGAACAATGATTCAAAGTCTTCAAATGCAACAACTCCAAGATAAATGAAAATTTATTATAAGAAGTACATCCAAGATATAATTCTGTTTTTGCATCATCAAGTGCTTCATAAAACCTCCTCGAATCACGATCTGCACCAGAGAGAAGATTTATCTCACTGGTCTCAAGATTCTGGATGTCAATGCCTTCAGGATCCAAACCACGTACCATTTCAGTAAGCATTTCATGCATTGGATCATTCATCCTTGCATCAACATCCATCTTAACTGCATCCGTATTTTGACAATGAACATATTCTTATCCATGACGAGTCAAACTCTTATAATTTTTCAGAAATCCATTAAAGAATAGGTGCTCCCTCATAGTTTCTTGTGTGAATTGATATTTGTTAGCACATATTCTACATGGAAAACTAATATAGTCACTTTCAAATCCTCTGGTGAAGTCAATAAACTTCATAATTCCATTGAAATATTATCTAGACCTTCGATTTGGAAGATCAATCCAACTCATATCCATAATAAAATCTCTATAACAAACATTTACCCAAGACTTATTACATTTTCATTTTTCATATAAAATATATTTAAAATAAATACTAATTAATTATTTGTGAACCATATATAAAATAATAATGTAAGTGAAAGCCCATGTCATAACTGATTGCGCTACAAACCTGGAAGGGAGGGGAGCCGAAGGCAGTGCTGTGGGGGAGAGGAGAGGCAGCAGAGGGGAGCCGGAGCTGGAGGCGGTGCAGTGAGGGAGGGGACGGGTGGCGACGGTGACAGGGAGTTGGAGGAGAGGAGGCGGTGAGGTTGTGAAGATGCAGCGAGGGTGGGACGACAAGGGAGGGGACCGAGGATAGGGGGAGACGGAATGGATGGGCAACAACGGCGAGGGGACGATTAGCAAGCATGCGGGGAGGGAGGGGACCGAGCGGCGATGGTGCGTCAAGGGAGAGGACAATGAGGGAGGGGATGGGTGGTGGTGGTGTGGTGAGGGAGGAGATGAAGACAGAGGGGATGTGGGTTGGCGGGGTGCAGGGGGGGGGGCAAGGGGATGGAGGGCCGAGGCCGGAGGCTGGAGGGCAGAGTTGTCGGAGGCCGAAAGGGGTGGAGGTCGGAGGTGGGTGGAGGGAGGCCAGAGGGAAGAGGGAGGCTGGAGGGGACAGAGAGTAGGGCGGAGGGTGGCCGGAGCCGGAGGGCAGAGGCGGAGGAAGGCCGGAGGAGATGGAGGGCAGGGCGGAGGGTGGCCGTAGGGAAGACGACGGAGGCTGACGAGGGCGGAGGGTAGAGGGAAGCGAGGGAGGGTGCACAAAGATGGGGGAGGGCAGTGAGGGAGGGTGCACGACGATGGGGGAGGGTGAGCGGTGATGGGGGAGGGCGTGCAGAAATGGGGGAGGGCGGCGAGGGTGAGCGCACGACGACGAGGGAGGGCGCGCGGAGAGGCGGCGAGGGAGGAGGAGGGTTCGGGGGGGGGGGGGGGGGGGGGCGAAGCGGCAAGGCAATGAGGGAGGAGGAGGGTTTGGGGGGGGAAGCCCCCCCTTTTTTTTGGCAAAACCTAGCGACCGCCATTGGCGGTCGCTATAGGTAAGGGGGCTCTAAAGCCCAGTTTTCAAGTAGTGTAACTATTTATCACATTATTTAATATTCTTTGTTTAACCAAACAAAATAATATTCATGTTACCAGTCTTATATTTCACCCATTTGAATGATGTTATCATTCCATAACTCACACGCACTTGAATGTCTATGTTACTATTCCATAATCACACACCCATGAATGTCAATGTTACTATTCTATACTCATGCACCCATGAATTTACATGTTCCCATTTCACACTCACACACCCATGAATGTCCATGTTACCATTCCACACTCACGCACCATGAATGTCCATGTTACAATTCCACACTCACGCACCCGTGAATGTCAATGTTACCATTCCATACTGACGCACAATGAATATCCATGTTACCATTCCATACTCACGCACCCATGAATGTCCATGATACCATTACATACTCTCACACCCATGAATTTTCATGTTACCATTCCATACTGAGGCACCACAAATGTCCATGTCACAATTCCATATTCATGCTCCCATGAATTCCCATGTTACAATTCCATACTCATCCACCCATGAATTTCCATGTTACCAATCCATACTCACGCACCCATGAATTTCCTTTTTACCATTCACCACATCATAATATAATTAATCAATCAACTAATTATCATCAACAATCTCATTACTAATTCAACAATTAGTTAAACACAACAAGTCATTTAGTTAAATCAACAATTAACTTTTCACAAATATTACTCTAATTAATTCAATAATTAACTAGTCACAAGGCAACCATGTCAATACCACATAATTAATTCATAAATTAATTATCTCTTGGAAACCATCTCTATATCACCTAATTAATTCACAAATTAATTATCTCAGCTTATCCCCAAAATGAAAATTTCATAATTAGTCCCCCAATTAATTTTATATATTACAATATCATAACACATAATTAATTCAAAATTAATTATATTAACTTAACCAATTCAATACCTCATAATTAATCTTCCGATTAATTATCATCTCAAAGCACATAATTAATTAAAAATTAATTATCTCAACTTAACCAATTTAATATCTCATAAATAATCTTCTAATTAATTATCATATCAAGCACATAATTGATTTATAATTAATTATAACAACTTAAACAATTTAATATCTCATAATTAATTCCTCGATAATTATTATGTCAAAGAAAATATTTAATTCATAATTACTTATCTCATCTTAACACATTTAATATCTCATAATTAATTCCCCGATAATTATTATCTCAAAGAACATAATTAATTCATAATTAATAAGCAATTTACTCCAACATTGCAGTCAAATTTATCAAAAGCAGTAGATTAACAAAAACATAATTTTTCCAAATAAAGTTAAAGTTGAGGACCCTACCTCAAGGAAATGGCTGGAACAATGATTTATAACTCAAACCGCAATGCGCTCGTGCACACACACCTCAAAAATATTGCGCGCGTATACTAGGAATTGGCCGCATCACTCTACAACGATAAATGGAACCCAAAATTAGTGCGGCGAGTAACAACAAACCTCTAATTAATTAAATGCAACTCAAATGCACCATAATCATCTAATTTAAAGGCTGGGATACCAATTTTAGGGTTTATAACCTTACCCAAAAATGACGGTGGTGAACCAAATCAAGCTAAACCGCCACACCTTCAACAACGGATGTTAAAAGACAACCCAGTAGGTCCTGAGACATCTTCCTCACCACCTAGGATCGAAAGAAACAATAAATCCATGTTAATCATGAACATAGGGTTTCAACCAAATGGAACCTGGGCGAAGGAGAGCCGAGATGATCGATGCGAAGAACGAAACATGTGGAGAAGAGCTTACCCTGATGAGATAGACAACCTCCATGAAGACTCCGGGAGGAGATATACACGTGAAGAGGGAGCCAGAGAGGAGGGTGGTGTGCCACACATGGGTGCTGCACCATGGGTGTGTCGCGCCCCCTGTAGGACTAGGGAGAGGTGCACCTCCCTCTTTTTTCTACCTTAAATAAATTAAAATTATAATTTAAAATATAAGAATTTATATAATAATAACAATAATAATAATAACCATCATATTATTATTTTTACCCTTTAATATTATACCCATTTGATAAACTCCCAACTCCTATTTACACATTATTTAATTAAATTCTTCTTAACCGAATTTAATTAAATGAATTCTCCAAATCATGTTATTTAATTAAAATATCTCAATATTAAATTTAATTAAATTAAAATACCCGTTTGACATCAATTAATTAAATTTTTCTTAACCCTAAATTTAATTAAATAAAACCCCCATTTCACATAATTTAATTAAATTCTATTTAACTCAATTTAATTTAATAAAAATTCTCCATCTCACCTCATTTAATTAAATTATTCATCCTCAATTTAATTAAATAAAATCGTCATAATAATAATCATTCTTATTATTATAATTTAATAAAACACTTCTTTGATAAAATCCAAAACTCCCCAATTACACATAATTTAATTAAATTCTTCTCCAACAAATTTAATTAAATAAATTCTCCAACACATCATTATTTAATTATATTATATAAATGAAAATTAATTAAATAAGACCCCCTTTTTCATAAAATAATTAAATTCATCTTAACCTTTAATTTAATTAGATAAAACTTCAAATCCATATTTAACATATCATTTAATTAAATACATTTTCAACTGAATTTAATTAAATAAAATTTTTAACTCATTATTATTTAATTAAATTCTCTCAACACGATTTAATTAAAAAAATCCCCGACACCTCATTAATCACCATTTAATTAAATTTGTTCTAACTAAATTTAATTATATAATTTCTCGAATTCATATTATTTAATTAAATTTTCTGAACACAATTTGATTAAATTAAAAACTCAAACTCATTAACATTATTTAGTTAAATTCTCTTGACCTCAATTTAATTAAATTACAATACCCCACTTCAGAATGAAAAATTAAAATTTTATTAACCTTGAATTTAATTAAATAAGACCTATATTTCACATTAATTAATTAAATTCATGTTTTCCTTGAATTAAATGAAAACCCAACTTCTCATTTACACATCATTTAAATTTTACCATTCAATATTTATCTTCTTTGATAACCCCCAACTCCTCATTTACCAGTCATTTAATTAAATTCCCCTCATCTCAATTTAATTAAATAAAGTCTCCAGGTCATCATCATTTAAAATAAATTTAATTATTTTCATCTATATTTAATTAAATAACTTCTCCATCTAAACGTCATTTAATTAAGTCCTCTCGACTTTAATTTAATTAAAAGAAACCCCAATATCTCATTTAATTAAATCTATTTCAACCATGAATTAAATTAAATTAATATAACCTGAAACTCAAAACTGGGTAGACCGTATGGTTTTACTTGCATAGTCTGACAGACTGTGTGCAGACCATGCATCCACTACTAGACACATTTATTATGCATGACTGACCTGCACAGTTTTGACTAACCATATGCAGCCCGTGCGAACATCACTGCCTAGTCCAGTTCTACAAAAACCCATCCTCCCATCTCGGAAACTCTTTGATCCTTTACTGAAGCCCGTTATAAACCCTTTAAAAGAACCCAACTCTTAAAACTTCTTTCCAAATCTTTGTTTTAAAACCAAATCGTGCAGTAAATGAAAAAGTTCAAAAAATTTCATATTTTAATCCGATCCAAAAAACACAGTACTTTAAAATTTTAAACATTTAAAAGGCTTTCTGATTTTTTAATAAAATTAAATACATGATTGATAAATTTTTAAATGGATTTAAAAGTCCGTAATTTTGTTATTAAACTCATTTTTCATAAAAAAAGATGTAAAAAAAAACTGGAAAACTGGGAAATTATAGAAAAATGGAAAACTATTAGAGAAAGTCACTAATAAGATGATTCATTGCCAGAATATTCACCACCAGGATGAGTCACTTCTAGATGAGTCACTATAACGATGATTCACCCCTAGATGAGTCACTTCAGATGAGTAACCACCAGACGAGTCACCGCCAGATGAGTCACTTCCAGGATGAGTCACCATTTAAAAATTCAAAATTTTGAAAACTGTTGAAATAAATCACCATTGGAATGAATCACATTTCCCAAAAACACCATGGACTACCTTCATCCACCTCAAACATAATTTTTTTTGGAAAAGTAATGGGCCAGAAGGTCCTAACCATTATAGATAAAGCTTTATTCCACGAATCATGTTTATGATATTTGAAAGATTGGGTATAAATTTTTTTAAGTTATGACAATGATCTCATACCCTTATGATTATCTTATGATTTCATATGATCATAAATTGATATCTATTGTGTTTACCCTTATTGAGCATATGATATCACCATTTCTTGTGATTTCTTTATCAAGATTTTGAAGAAATATTTTAATTAGGGTTCGACTATGAGGAGTTATAAATGGGAAGTTCTCTGTGGGTGATGTTAAATATATTTCACAAGATAAGAAGATTGTGTATCTAGTCTTCAAAGACACTAAACCTTTACCCTCCTCTAGAGTTTTTTGTGAAATGTATTGAATATTCATATAAAAATATATAATATTTATATTATGAAAATTCTCGGTCTTTATAGGTATGCCTCCTTCCTTAGATCCTATTTCCTCTAATAGAATCATATATGTTTAGTGGAATCCATCTCTGGATCTCTTGCAACACTTTTGTATTATCTTGAAAACTGAATATGGAAATATATTCTTTTTTATTATTGTTATTTTACATACATGTTTTTCAAATAATAATAACGTAAATTTATTTATCTTCTTATTGTTCTTATAATATCATAGGAACACTGAGTCATATGTGAGATAACCTTACATATTTTGAATATGGAAACCCTCCTCGAATCTCAATCTTGAGATCCATCATATTTAAGTCTCTATAGTCCTTAGTCCAACCAATTTAATATTTCTACATAAGTTTCATTTGGTATTTTGAATATGGAAACACTAATAAATATCCTTGGTTAATTATCTATACTCTATAATCTTCTTAGTTTAATAAAAGATGTTTTTATCTATGTTTGGGCTACCAATTCATTATGAAACTTGTAAGTGCCCATTTTAGGGCTCTAGCTTAGCAACATTATTTGAACTCCACGAAGTGTTATCCTCATATCCTGAGTCTTAAGGCTATTTGAAATCATAAATTTGACTAAACCATAGCTGACCAAGATGTGGTCTAGTGATAACCATGAAATTTTTTTCTCTTGAAAAAATGCACATTGAAATGCATACCACCATGCTCACCTACCTATTAGGATTTACACTTAAGAAATCCAAATACATGACTCATTATACTCCATAGTGTTGGGATTCTATAGGAACCTACTTCAAATATTTTAAATAAATTTCCATGGGGACCAAAAAATCCACGTTTTAGTTCCTTATTTTACAAAAGTACTTTAGAATTATGAAATGATGATCTCCACAATGTGGTGCTATTCTCATTCCTTTTTTATAACCACAAATTCTTCTATGATGCAGTTATCTTATTTTAAATGTGGATGTATATTTTTCATTATCACATCGATTTTCTATTTTTACAGATCTCCACATTATAAAAAAGAACATGACAACCAATAACTTTTGTCCTCTCATGGTGCCTCCCAACAACATGACCACTATTACCCACATCGTCACCCCACCCCACCAATACTATGATCTACCAGTACCAACCCATAATGGATATGATTCCATACCAATCCAAAATGGGATTTACCAAAGATCCTATTGCTACATAGTTGTGTCTTTACTCGAGTTGGATAATGTATGGTTAGACAATTATTTCTTTTATTATTCATTACTTTTGTTTTAATATTTACTTCCACATATTCACTTACCACAGCAACTCACTACAACATGGTTCCAATCCTCCATCTATTTCACAATTACCAAGGACTCCTTTATGGAGTGAATATCTTTTTATTCTAATTTTATAAACTCCAGTTCTCTTATACATCCAAGGAACATCACCTGAATTTTACATTTTTTTACTACCTTCATCCATAGCCACCATGTATTTTTTAGGATCTCCATGATGTGATGAATGTCTAGTGAAGGCTTCATTCACCATTCATCTTTTATTAATATCTAGAGCATGAATTGTAAGATCCAAATATTTATAAATCCTTAATATACTTGAATAATAATATTAAGAACATTAAGTATTTAATTCTTTCTTTAAACCTTATCACACTACCTATTTAGCTATTGCTTCATGGTTCTAGTGATTCATAACAAACCAAACACCAAACATAACTTTGGTTTCAACATTTCCCCCAATTTCATTTTTTTAATACTGTCAAGAATACATTCTCTATAAAATAGATCTTGGGATACAAGGCTATATTTTCATTATTTCTTTATATAATCCCCCTTTGAAATAAAAATTAAAAGGGTCTTACAACATCTTTACTCTACCTTTGAGTTTTTCCATATTTTCATTGAATATTTTCCTCTCAATATATCTGAAATTCTATAGAGTTTCCTCCATCAAATTTTAACCCCCTTTTTTCAAAAACCCCCTTTCACTATATTTTCAATGATATTCATAAATGGTTTATAGGGGAAAACATATTCCTCCCCAAATTTTGAAAAATAAAATTTAGAGAGACTGTTCTCCCCCTTTTATCAAGAAATATTTTCTCAGTCCCTATGAAACTACTAGTTACATCCAAAACACATGGATTTTTAAATATTTTGAAAAATATATTAAGAAACATAAGAATATTTATTCTATTTACAAGTTTGACTTTGCTCTTGATTTTTTAGAATCGTATACCGCATTTACTTTGTTTAGCCTGAACACTTGTCAATTAACCCTTTGGTTCTTTTTATACACCTTTTGAATAAACACACTACCATATTTCCCATTTCATCTTCTGAACTTCTAATTGAAACGAATAATTACAGATATTTTTTTTAATCTCCTGGCCACATTATCCTCTATTTCAATATTTTTAATTAATGATTTATAGCGAGTGAATTTACCCCTGTCAATCGAATTGTCAAAAAATCCATTAAGACTGATGTGTTAAAGATTGATGTAGAAAATAATAGTTTAAGACACTAATTTCAATATTTCCATGTCATTGACTTTTTTCAATAAATTCTAGTAGCGTGGAATTTTTAAAATCATTAGAACATACTATGATCTTAATCAATCTTACACAAAACCATCAGAGGATCATCAATAAAGCTTAAAGTGTGTGAGTTATACCACATGTTAGATCAATTGATAAATATTTATATTTATGATCTTCCTTTATTCTTAGGAAAAATTCATTCATAGATAAGGATAGATAGGTTTTTGAGTGTTTATCACTAGCTCTCTTTGATTGTATTCATCACTTTGAACCATATTTAGAGATGCTTTTCAAAATGGGGAACCGCTTTTTGGTAATGATTTTTCCTTCCATAAGCTTCTTGGTATCCTATAAACACTTATTTGACACACCATTATTAGTATAATAAAGAAATAACATTTAATCTATGATCACCACTGCATTATTCTCCAAATTTTCTTATCTTGGTAGTCCAATACCACTCAAAAAATAAAATGATGTCACCTATTGATTGTAACACTTCTTTGGATCTAAACTTGGATCTATAATATTTTTTTTATTATAACATGAAACTCTAGATTTTTTGTAGAAAAAATAAAGTGGTTTATCATAACTACTTGTTTGATCCTGGTACCCATCGAGGCTATTAATATTTCTAATTCCACTTATTTCATGAATCTCATTTTTAGCTTAAACACATATCATATTTTATAATAATTACATGTTTTGTCGTTTCATCACAATCATATTATGAATCCATATTCATTTAATGCATATAGCTCGTGGATCATGTCTCCCTCATTAATCTAAAAACAATTCCAATTGATATTAGAAACATTTAACACACGGGGATAGTGGTGCCTCCAATATCCTTATATATAGTAATGATATTGAGCATGGAAATTCAATCCTTTTATTTTGATCTGCTTCCTATAATTTTTATGGATAAAACCAGCTATTAAAACTTCTCTTTAAATTTTTGAATATGAATATTTCTTCATACATAGCTTGGTATTCATCTATTTATTGAACATAATATTATTTGTTCTAGTTTACTTATCCACCACCTCATCTCTATATTATTTATCAATATTTTTTTTCTGTTTGCGAATAACCCCCAAAGTCTTCCATTCACAATTTGTAGTGGTTTAATTAAAACCAATTAAGAATGTCTCTTTTTATTATCTTCCATGAATATAATCATAATTAATTTATATTTGTTTATCTTTGAAAAATATTTTATTGATCCTTAACTTATCTTTTATTTGGAAGGAATGGTATCCTCTATATTAGAAAGTGATAGTTCTTCTTTTACAATATCCTTGTTATCTATATGATCAATATCTTCATTATTATTTTCTCTCTAATATTAATTCTTTTCACTCAATGATCGCTATTAAAAATAATCCCATAGTGATACCTATGCCATCCTCATTTTAATTTTATCTTTAATATCATCTAACAAAAAAAAAATATTTTTTCAAATGAAACAAAATTTTCTACCATCCATTTAGGACCCCATCTTATTATAGAAGCATAGGATATCATCATGGAACCTTTAATAATTTTATTTATATGTTACCTTTCCATATAACTAAGGTTACAATAAGTATAACATCTACTAATAAAATCATGCCATGTATAGTCATGTCTCAGTTGTGGTGTGGTTTTATAGATATTTTATATCTTTTTAATATTATATCTTCTATACAAATAGCCATAGTGTGCCCAAATTTTCTAAAAATATTTCATTATAATACCATCATTACTTGAGAACCATTTACACCAAGATTATCATGATTTTTTTCACTAACTCTAGTTTTGGAATTTTGAAAATTATTATTTTTAGGTTGATTTAGAATGAATATCCATTTCTATTTTATTTTTGAGGAAATGAGATTTGAATCAATCAACTCGATCTTCTCATATTTATTCTTCAGTTGGGAACCCATCTCTTTCAAACTTGAGGCATATTCTATTCCACATTGTCTCTTCTTTTCAATTTGTTTCTTGAGTTTAATAATAATTTTTTTTAATTTATTTTCTTTGGGCATTTTCCTTCCAATTTCGTATTCATGTTTTTTCTATAAGATTAATTTGATATTTCTTTTTAACCCATATTAGTCATGTTAAAGTTCATGGAAACTTCAACTCTATTTAGAATCATTTTTTATATGACCAACTATTTAATAAATGAATCATGTATTTCATACATGAATTCCAATAATTCTACTTTTTATTTTTTGAATTGAATCACTTATTATTTGTTACATAAACAACCTATAGATTGAAAACTTGTGGTGATTTACATATTAGAATTGGAATCTTCACTTCCTAACTCATCTGAAGGTAACTCTGAATTTTATAATTTTAAAGGTTATTTAAAAAAATATTTAGAATAAAAAAATATTATAGAATTTGATTTATTCATCATAGCTAGATTAATTTTCTTCTCAAGATTATTCTTACTATTTCACTTCCTTTTTTTACATCATAAGGAACCATTTATTTAGATTCCTAATAATATTTTCATCATGAATAGATTTTCTACATAACTTTTCCAACAAAGTAAAATATTATAATAACTATCATAGTTGATGTCTTTGTACTATACCTCATTGGATATATCTCTATTGATAATTATCTGTGTTTCCACATCACTAAATAATTCACTATGATTATTCAAGTCAGCATTACATTGGATATATTCAATAATATCTTTACTATAATCCTGAAGAAAAAAATATATCATTTTTTCTAACCACTATAATTTGTGCTATTAAATAATTATAGATTCATTATTGATTATATTATTGAAGCAAAACCAAACATATATTCTAAAGATGAAAAAAAGACCAAAATGTTAGGCATTGACACCGCTAGTTACAACCAGATACACCCTGAGAATGGTGGGGGTTGAATCAGTGTGCATGGAAATTTTAACCATTATATTTTTATTTTATTTTATTTATACTTATGAACTTACTCCCTTGTTAGTAAGAAGTGTGTTTAACTTTTTAAATGATTTTCTTTCTACGCATACTTACTAAAAATGAACTGATATATATCAATGGAAATCATGTAAGGATATATGTATTTTTACTTGGTTCATAGAAAAGGGATATGTACAAGGACTACACATTAATTAAGTGTAAATGTGACAAAATCCATTAATACAATATTTCATTGAGTATATATTTGTTCATGGTCACTCCATACCAAGGAACACTTCCTTATAATATTTTAAGGTTCACTCACTCCTCACCCAAGGTATAATGCCTTCTCATATCCTTCAATACTCTAGGAATATCATACATATTTTATAGACATATGGGTATATCAATGATCATAATGGAATGAATAAATTTTTGCATCTTAAATTATGGATATATGAGCTATTAAAAGCCATGTCTGCTACACTACTTTTCATCGAATGATATCAACTCCTCATGATGAGGTTTGAGTATGTATCTTCCTCAAATTACCATAGAAACAAATATTCCTCTAGATAAGGATTAATATTCATTATAATTATCATATTTCTCTTATTTATATTACTATATGAATCACAAACACACCTCCTTTATTCTATAATTTTTCCTCCAACAATAAATAGATGTGTTTATTGGAAATTGTTTATATATATCCTACACCTCCTTATTTTATTTGAAGCTAGATATGGATATATATTATTTATAATATCTTTTTCTGATGTATATGTTTTTTAATGAAGAAGTATTGATTTATTTATCTTATTACAATTCTTCTCCTATTACATAAATACCAAGTCACACATGAGATAACTTTCAACATTTTGAATACGGAACACCTCATTTTGTCTAAATCTCAAGATATCTTATATTTATTTCTCCACAATTCTCATTCTATCCAATTTAATATTTCTACATGATATTTATTGTATATTTTGAATATAGAAACACTGAGAATTATTACTTTTTAATTCTCCATACTATTTGTGATCTTCTCATTTGAATAAAATATGTTTCTTTTATTTTCTCCTCGTTCTATCTACTATGAAATGGAAACCTTCAAAAGTGACAATTTTAGGGATCTAGCTCAGAGATGTTCTCCACACATGATGAAATGTTCTCCCCACATCCCAATTATTTTGGACATATTAAATCATGTATTTTATTGAAACATGACTGAAAATGACATGGTGTAGTGATAAACATTACATGGTTTTTCTTTTAGAAAAACACTCTTCTAAATGTATTCCACCACATTTACTGAACCTTTTTTTTACTTCCACCTTATAAATCATGATACTTGAAATATAATCCTCTATGATGTCGTGCTTCTCTAGGATCTCGCTTCAACTATTTTATATAAATTATCCATGGTGAAAAATTATCTCACGTTTCTATTCCCCATTTCAAAATGGTACTTTTGAATTCTAAAATGATGACCTTCATAATGTGGTGCTATTCTAATCCCTATTTTATAACCAAGAATTTTGATAAAGAAAAGATAACTCATTTTAAAGGCCATTATATATTCTATAATCCCACATTGGTTTTCTATTTTTAGTGATATCATCTTTATCAAATAGGATATGGAATCCAATGACCATTATCCTCCTATGGTTCCACCTGTACTATGACCAATATTACATGAAGCACTGCCCCACGCTTCCTATATACTAATTTACCTAACATCAACCTGTGATGGCTATAATTACCTACTTCTATATGTGATTCTTGACCATATAAATTATTTCTACCTATTACTCGCCTTGATCCAGATGGCTATCTTAGGGTTGGATTTTTTTTCATTCTATTCTTCCTACCATTTTTCTTTAGATTTACTCAAATATATTCATTGACCATAGTAACTAACTATGGTGGGGTTATAATATTATATCTATTTCATATTCACCATGGATTTTACTGTGGTTTTTCAATCTTATGATTCCCATTTTTCTAAATATAGGTCTCTTATGTATGTAATTAACTTATCTAAAATTTTTCATTTTTTTATTTCCTTCATCCATGGCTAACACAGCTTGTCTCGAATCACCACATCATGGTGAATGTTGTGGTAAATTATTGCCTCACCATTGTGATTTTATTTATATCTAGACCATTAATTATATTTTCCAAGTCTTTCCAAATACTAGATATACTTAAATAAGCATATTTATCATCAAAAGTAATATATGCATTACTAAAAATTCAAAACATAGCCTCTTCATATATTTATTCATGGTTATAGTTACTTGAAAAAAATACAACACTAAATATAACCTCAGTTTCAATATTTATCCTCGTAAAAAAATTGTTCATGTATGATAATTTTTTCCCCTAATGAATTTCTTGTTTTTACCATCCCAAAAATTATAATTAACCTCTTCATTACTATAAACAAAGAAGAAATGGTTTTGGAATTTATTATCCCACTTATTCCTACAATATGAATCAACATGAAATTACTATATTCAACCATACTTTTAAATGTGATAATTTACCCATTTCGTATCTATTCTACCTTTGTAATTTTCTCTCTAAGTGGTACAAAAAAACTTCAATTTAACAATTATGCTAGAAAATTTATTTTATTCACCAAAAATTCCCTATTAATTCCATCATACAACCCAATAAAATTAGAACACTCATTGAATGTCACATTCATATGGTACTATACACCTTTATCTTTTGGTGTCCTAAGAACTATATTCTCTTAAAATTCCATGTGATGCATAAAATTATTGGTAATACTAACTAGAATACTCACCACTATTATAAAATATCAAACACTTCACCCTCATCCTTGTATCATTCTCTAGAAGAATATTCCTTTTCTGAAATAATTAACAAGCATCAGAATTTTTTTCAGAAAATAAATACATCCCTAATTTCATTGATTAATTAATGAATATCATTTAATGAAGTGATTAAATAATAAAATATTTTAGAAGAGGTCCCCAAACATCTGGATAAATAATTTATAGTTATCTCACCTTTAGTATTATACCTCTAGAAAAAGAAACTTTCTTATGATTTCAAATTGTGAAATCCTTACATAATATAATATCAATGGATTATATATTTTTTATATTTCCCTTCATATCCAAAACCATCATTCACTTTTCACTCATATATACCAATCGACAATGAAAGGTTTTTGAATTTACCTTTGAATTTAAGGATATCTCCATATTCTTTGAATCTTCAATCATGTAATGTGTTTTTTATTTAATCCTTATACTATAAAAATATAATCTATAAATTCCTAGCCTATATAAATCAATAAATAGTTATAAGAACATAATTCTACATAACCTTAGGTGCACCTCATTGTACACCAGTGGATTCTAACTAGTAGGAAGGTTCTAAGATGGTACTATTGGAAGACTATACCCCTTTATCAGAGTGTGTAGTAATTAATAAATAACCAAGACAAATACAACACAATAAAAAAATAAAAGACAACACAATAATGTAAACAAAAATTTTAAATAAATAAATAAAATGCAGTAAAGTCCCAAACATCCATTCCATATATACAACAATTGACTACCCATTAGGCTGGTAAAATATATATACCAAAATGAAATAAAATAAAAACACAACTCTATAAAATACCTAATACGAACCTCATACCAGGATAAATGTACTCATATAATCCATCCCACTTGATTAACCCTAGGATTCATCCCAAACTATGCCAAAAACCAAGTGAGAGTCATCTCGGGTACCCAAGTGTAGTGACGAGCTGAGCAGGGTGCGAGTACAAAACTCAATAGGGAACCACCAATGCGGTCCCATACTAACTGAAAATGTATTGATATTTAAATGTTACATGATAAATCTAAAATAAAATATAACTTCTGAAAAGAAATAAACAAAATCCATCATCAATCCTTAGGTTTGTGACCTCAATTGACCATACCCGATTTGGCCAGTGTCAGGGTGTCTCTGAGAACATATAGAAGGCCATGCATCCCATGTAACATGCAAGATCCAAATCCATGGAAACTTCAATTGTATCCTCATGAATCTGGAGTGTCATCCAATGAATTCTAAACATTTGAGCTGTAAATACATGGAAACTAAATCTATGTGTTTGGATATAACTCATGGCATCCATAACCATAATGTCATGGTTTCTGGGATCTATCCCAAGACAATTCGTGCATCCAGATATAGAAAATGTTAATAATAATAATAATAATCTCATGAATCTAGGTACCCAACCCATGAATGTATGTGAATTTGGATCTAAATACAAGGCATCCATAACCATATCTCCTCATCTTCAAGGACCCATCCCATGAAAATTCATGCATCCATCTCCAAATCCATGGTATACATAACCATATCTCCATGGATCGAGGGATCCATCCCACAATATCACATGTGCTTGTATCCAAATCCATGGTATCCATAACTATAACCGAGCACCAAATTTATGGAATATCTAATATAGAGATCCAACTCTATGGTCACTATAACACAAAGCTCCAACTTTATGGTAGATCTAACACTGGGCTCTAACTCCATAGTAGCTCTAAGTTAATTTGGATCCAAAACATGGTATCCCAACCATGTAACACTTTCCCTAAGTGTGTATTCCATAACCCATCACAAATAAAGAGAAAAATGGGGTCTGACCAAATGTCCCTGCCTGTTGTTATCATCACTACCCCATCGAGATTCCTATCGGTTTGGGTTCTAGGTGACACCTGCAACCATCTCTACCCATGGTCATATCTACCCGCTTAGGATTGATCAAATAATGGGGAACCCATTAGGGTCCCCTGAATCTTAGTATAGTAAAGGAACCCTCACATGGGTCCTTGTTATTGACTGGTTCTTAGGTCAACACACAATGATCTAAGGTTATCTCGTCCCAAGGAAGTACTAACAGGGAAACATGGACTCTTCGACTATACAGGGACTCAACACAAGGGTAACAACCAAGATATGTACCATGGCCTATCTCTATCCTCAATGTCACTCTTCGTTGGTTTGCTCACCCAACTCGATCCCAGTTTACCTAAGGTCTGTCCACCTTGACCTATTCATAATGGATGAGAGATAATCGATTGTCCCATTCTCATCTCAATGAACAACCTCACCACTAGCTTTAAGGTGTTCCAAGCCCCTACACATGGGCTAATGGGTCTCATTGGTCTTTCTTAACCTCTTAATAGGTATGTAGTCCACTTGATATCTCAAAATTTTCAACCTCATCCATTGACATCGAAGGTGTAAATATAACACACAAGTGTTGTTAGTGAACCCTATCACTCATTCATTTAAATTAGATATTTTAATTTAATAAACACATTTCATTAAATAAAATTAACAAGGGTAATCCCCCTTAGTGGTGTACTTAATAATTCACACAAAAAATAAACAGGCAACATAATTGTAGGACTAGAACACGAGACCTCCTACCTCATTGGAGCTTTCCAATTGTTATTTACAAGGGATGAAAGTATCTTAAAAGGCCCATACAATATCTTATAGCCTCATCCATAACACATGAGGACCTATTGAGATAATCTCACCAAAACTATGGCCAAAATATCACTATCATCCCACATTGTACCCCCATCCTCACTCTAGGAAAATCCCTTAATGAAATGGCATGTGGAGACATGAATAAATCATCTCAAGACACACTATACACTAGAAAAATGAAGTCCCATTAATGCTCAGATGATTCCACCATACATCAGTGAAATTGATATCAAAACCCTCCAATTGTAAATGAACAACATGAAATATCCCTGTAAAAGGGGAAACCAAGGGGGAGAGGAGGGGTCTCAATCTGATATGTGCACTAAAAATAGGAAGGAAAGAGGGATACCCCATTAAAAATCCTACATGGGAAATTTGGAAAAATTTTCCCCTTTAAAACATCTATCGGAGAGCCGATGGATACTCATCGACTGGTTTGTGGTTGTAAACCACAACCTCAGACCACATAACTTCCTCCGATGCTTCCTATTGGCTATGAACACCATGTGAGCCCAAAATCTTACAAAAAATACCTCTTTTGAGAGGTTCAAACTCCCAAATTTTAACTTTAAATCCTGAATAAATTTTTTTACCATTCACTAACTCTAAAATTAAAATTCCTCTTGAATTATGAATGACCATATAGACACGGGGTTCTTTTAGCACCTGTCATGATTTTCCATGACCCTAAAAACATGTGTCACAATATCAATTATTATTAAATTTTCCAATAGATATTAAATTACTTTAAATTATATAAATATATCTAAAATTATTTAATATCCCATAATTTTAATTTTGAATTTTAATTTTTATATCACTTTTTCGAAAAATACCAACAGGTTCATTATTAACAAAACGTACCTTCCCAAAATTACTTGAAAGAAGATTTCATAAATTTTTTTTCTCCATAGTTGAATAAAAAAGAATCACCAGAGTCTAGTATCCAAGACTCCATGGGTTTATATTCACTAATCACTAGTGTATCTTCATTTATTTTTGGAGTAGTATTCGCTAACTCACTACTTAAATATCTTTGTCTTTCCATGTATAATTTTCTGACATTTTCTTTTCCCCATAACTCCTATATGTGGGACCTTAACCTTTAGATTTATCATTTATTTAACATATTGACAATTAATTACCTATGGATTTTCCCAAATTTAGTGACATTCCTTAGCCTTCAACATTCAAATCTTTTCCATAAAATTATAATAATTTTCTTCTATAAATATCTTCACAAAATATTATATCACAAACCACATGTAACTATAGAAAACAAGTCTAGAAATATTAAAAAGCTTTTGGCCATTTATTAAAAATGAAATAAAAGTAGATAAGGAATTGGATGAGGTCAAATAAAGGGACTTTCCCTCTTCCATAAAACCACATGTAACTTTAATTTAGATGATTCATTGGAACTACTCACCATTGTGACCATTGTATCTATGTTATCCAGTGATGATAATAGGATAATTTTTTTTTATTTTATACATGAAATCAACCTATAACAAACTAAAGTTTATTTTAATAATATTAAATTCATTAATTTTATTAGTGATTAAATTACCTTCATCCATCTTAAGGTTGAATAATCTACACATTAGATCACCCTATTTTATGTAGAAATATTTTATTAAATGTTTAACAAATCCTTTATAAATATCACTATAGTTTTCTACACTATAACGTTGACTAAATTTTTTTTGACTAACATTAGATGTATAATGCATAGGGATTTTCTATCTATTAAATCATAATCAACATCAAACATTGTTTATATTCCACCAACCATTAGTGATATGCACATCTTCTTTTAATGTAAATTTTCTTCAATATATATCTTCCAAAATATGAACTTATTTCGATAAAAATGATTTATATCCACCTTTTCTTCATTCTTTTCTATTTCCTGGGAATAATTGGAAAACTAAGAGATTTAACCAAACTTAGATACCACTTGTTATGTATATTAGAGAACATAAAAAATAAAGTAGATAAGGAAAAAATTGATTGAGTAAAAAAATTTGTGAGGTTTAGGAAATGTGTAATACCCTAATATTTTATGGTATTCCTTATTTTAAATTTAATATCTTTGATAGTTTATGCTTCATGAAACACTGAGTTAAAAATAGTAATATACTATAACTGTTGGAATAGTATTGTGCCTATTGGGAATAACATATGACCAATAGAATAATAACTTCACCTATGAAAGTATAAATAAAATTTATGTATCTTATTAATGAAAATATAATATATTTATATCATGGAATAAGTAAATAAATGTTTTAAAAATTATAAATTAATTGTTGGTATTTTTGTAAAACATAAATGTTTATATACAATTTTATAGTTAATATAAGGATTTAAAAGAAAATTTATTTTCATTAAATAGATTCATAAATTAATATTCTATTGTCTTATGATTAAAAGATAATATTATGATACTATAATTAATTTTTGAAAGTGTCATAAAATCTGTTATAATATTAAAATAGGTATTTTTGAGTAAATGATGATTTTATTTAAAAATTAATTTTTTTCATAATTATAAAATTATTTTCATAAAATGGAGTTTATTTTTTAATTCTACATGTTAAAAAATGTTTAGTGTGAATTTTTGGCATTTTCCTGAAATAGTTGAGTTTTTAGTGAATAGTAAAATACGGTAATTTATAGTATTTGATAAATACATGAATTATTGAGTCATAGATGATTTATGGAAGATTTAAGCCCATAATATTGAACTTTACTTAATTATTTTAATATTATTAGTGATAATTCTCAAACTATTCATATTTTTTAGGCAAAATAATAAACTAATGAATAAAATAATAAAAAACACCCCTCTCCTCCACTATAAATACCACCCCTCACCACCTCATTTCCACACTCTTCCAAAGCCTTGAATATTATACAATTTCTACACAATCACTATTAAAAACATTTCCCCCCATATTCTTGTATGTATGGTCTCACCCAAAACACCATTTCAATGTTCCTTAAGGAGGTTCTCAAGGAGAGGGATTCAAGAGGTAAAATTCCCTTTCATTCTTTTAATTTTCTTTATTTTTTTATTTTATTATATTTTCCTTACATACTTTGTACAAACATGAATGATAGATCTAGTATCTTATATCTAATATAATGTTATAATGATAATGAGATATCCACCATCAATTATTTTCTCTTCCCCTTTTTATTCAAAAAATGAAAACATCGTCCGTGAGGTACCGATTTACCACCTTTATGGACTATGAGTTTTCATTTTTCAATTATACCTTCAAGTCTGGTAATAAATCCATTTTTATGGTTAAAAAATTATTTAATATATTTAATATAACTTATTTTATATTTTTTAAGTAGTGTATATATGTTATATTAATTCATTAGGAAAAACTAGTGCTTGGTGATCGAACAAATGCAAAAATAATCTAAATGGTTATCATTAACGTTTTATCTAATGAATTATCGTAATATATGGAAAACATGATATAAAAGAGCATTAAATATCTTGTAAGTTAATAAATAAAATATAATTTCAATTAAGGATAACTATTCCCATTCCACATGATCTTTCAAACATTTATACAAGTGAACCAATCATGAAAACAAATGAAACAAACACTTCCAAAGGACAAAATTGAATCTTATAATACATAAAAAAAGACCATAAATGAAATTAATAAAATTATAAAAAAAAAATTTAATAGTGTTTGAACTGAATTATTAATGAATCTAATTCCATTATCCATGACATTAAGTTCAATTCTAGAACACTCTCAGACATAAGGTAAGGGATTCTCCCCAAACCCCCCCATTTTCATTCGGGTTATGCTTTCTCTATCTTTACCCCAAATATAATTATAATTTTTTTATATACTTATTCTAAATTAAGTTTATATTTTTTAGACACATTTATCTAGATTATTCAATCTTTATTTTATAGGTAAATACATGTTTTATAAGGTTCTTTTTTCAATTCCTCTCAATAATCAAGCCCGATTAAAGGTTACTTCTTAATTTCTTTCACATTTTAAGTACAATTTATAATCTATATTAAGCCACCAATATTTTTTTAAAATCGAATTTTTATCATGAAAAACTAATTTAGTTCTTTTCTGGTTTTATGAAAGCAATTAATCCTTGTACACCTTAAAGAATCCTTTTTAATCTCTCTTAAACCACACTAAAGTTGCTCATTTCTAAAGACTCTTTTTACATATTTTCAATTTAGTTGGACATAATTTATTCCTTAAATATAATTTATTTTTCCTTACCTTTTCTTTTATGTGGTAAACATGATTACAATACGATTTTATACAAATGATTTTCCAAAATAACTCTTCTTTCCAAAGAAAAAGTGTATTTTCTCTCAAGAATTCCTCAATGATTTTATTAGAGTATTTCATATATTTCAAAATACTATTTTGAATCTTATAATTAATTGGGATGGATATTTTATGATATAATATACCATATTTTATTAAATGGTTTATGATCAATTTGATTGTAGACGTGTTACTTTATACCATTCACCATATTACTCATAATGGTTAGTGATTATATTTAATGACTGGGAAAATATATTTACATTTCATATGTTTCACCCCATTAATATAAGAAATGAACTATAATTAGTAAGTGATAAGAAGGTCCTGCTCTATCCCCTTGATTCATTAGTAGTTCTCATGATAAAAAACAGATACAGACTTGGCCGAGGCCTTGCCCATTTATTTTAAGATTTGGATTTGGATTAGGCCTTAAACATTTATTTTTAGGTGCATTGACCGAGGCCTTGATGGAATGTTTTAGATGTAAAAAATTATGTATTCCATCATTATGATATTAGTAATTGATAATCCATGTGATTATTAGACTAGTAGAATATCAATGGTTAAGTTTCATTCTCATGTGATTGTTTGTATGTAATTATTTGATTAGTTTTATTTCTTACATATTATTCTAAAGATTATATTTTAATGATAAGTGTTTTTAGTTATTAACCTTGACTTATTGTTTATGTTTATGTTAGATTCCTCTATATTACTTACCCTGAATGAGCATCTGAGCTCACCCATTTCTCATGTTTTATTTTTTCCCCTGGATGCAAAAAATTATACTATGAATGACTTCCAGGGATAATATAAGAGTTTATAGTTGTTTCCAATTAAATTTATATGATGTATTTCATTTAAATTTTTATTGTAAAACTTATGTTTGTATCTAGTTTTCCAAATCTACTAAACTATTCAATCTTTCAGGATTGATTTCCTTGTTTATTATACCAGTGTAATAAAGTAAGGCACCGACTCTAGGCTACCGGGGTCGGGGTTTTTGCAGTTGGTATCTAAGGAAGTTTATTAGAAACTTTGTAAACTAGATTTAAAAAACATAGATTAGGGAAAATGACCCTAAGATATAATTTAAGGATAAGAATAGAATTACATCCTATAATTTTTGTAAGGTATAGATTATGTAGGTCTTACTAGAAATACATCCTTGTATAGATACTATATGCAGATGTGGTTTTTGCACAGATGTACCTAGGGGTAATAACTCTGATAACGTGTGTCGGGCCTGACCATATATAACCCGGTACATGATAATGTTCCTTACTATGCACCTATTTTGACACTCCTATGGTATATTCTTAGGATAATTCACATTTTATTTTCAAACCATTATAATGGATTTAAAAGTAAACATGACCCAAAGAAATCATGCTTATGATTATGAGATTAATTATTCATAAATTTCCAATTTTTGTTAAGTGTTTTTCTAGTTTGAAAATTATGCATTATGATTAATAACCTAATTTAGTGTATGAAATTGTTTAGAAATGGCCTATAGTGGGATTAATGGAAACCATATCAATGCACGTATTATATATAGGGATTTACCTCTTATGCAAGATAATGATGTTGGAGCTAGAACTATAACTTGAGATGAGAAACTTATAACTATAATAGGATAATTGACTCAGGTCATGAGCAATAACCATACACCCATAGAGCAACATGATCCAAAATTTGTTGTAACAATATTATACCACTTTATACAACAACAACCTCTATCATTAAATGGTATTATAAACCCATTTTTAGTAGATTTGTGGATATGTTCCTTAGAGAACATATTTCTCACATTGGGAAGTAACGAAAGAGAGAGGATTATCATAGAAGTTTATCATCTATCGGGAGATGCAAATCAATGGTGGTCACTGATTTAAAATACAAAGGAGGAGGAATAAATTTAAAATATGTAATGGAATTATTTTAAGGTCTTGGTCAGTGTAGGACACTCGGGGGGGGGGGGTGAATTGAGTTCCTATAATTTTTTTCTAAAATAGTTGTTTTAAAATTTCCCAATTTTGAAATAAAAATATCCCAATTAATCAAATAATCAGTTTATAAAAGATTTGGTTATTCTAAGGATTTCTCAAAGAGTGATTCATTATTAGTTAAAAGAATATGTATTATTAATTTAACTTTTGAAATTGATATACTAAAGAAAATTATAATATAAAAACTCTCTAAGATTATCTATCAAAGTAAAGTGAAATTTTATGATTTAAATAAACAAAAATAGAGAAAAATAAACTTGAAAGAACATAACGGAATTTAAACAAGAGGTTGAATTTAAAGATGGGATTTAATCCTCTCCACAGGGAAAGCACCTGCTTACAAGAAATTTATAGAAATAAACTTTGATCCAAACTCTAGATTAGGGTAACCAATAACATACATAGATGTCCAGGCCCACAACACCTCTTCCCCAATTTTCATGGGAGTACAAAAACAAACAGGCCATGTAGGGACATATTCCGATATTATTTGTGGGAGCGTAAGGTGTAAAATATATATTCTAAAGATATCTCTATATTTTCTAGTTTTGAGCAGGAGTCGATGTGTATTCATAGAACATAGATAAACACACACTATTCATAATGTAAAAACAATACACAAGAAGATCAAATTAAAGAGAAAATTTTTAGAAAGCTTTGTGTGATAGGAAATGCAGCTTACGACTCCTAGAGGTTATCTTAATGTTCATCTGTCCAGGCCCACAACACATCTTCCCCAATTTTCATGGGAGTACAAAAACAAACAGGCCATTTAGGGACATATTCCAATATTATTTTTGGGAGCGTAAGGTGTAAAATATATATTCTAAAGATATCTCTATATTTTCTAGTTTTGAACAGGAGTCAGTGTGTGTTCATAGAACATAGATAAACACACACTGTTCATAATGTAAAAACAATACACAAGCAGATCAAATTAAAGAGAAAATTTTTAGAAAGCTCTGTGTGATAGGCAATGCAGCTTGCGATTCCTAGAAGTTATCTTAATGTTCATCTTGAGTCAACTTTCAAAAAAATACATAAACAAGAGCATCATGAGAGCTTCTATCTTCTATTTTTAATGAGTTATTGATTTGATCGATTAGTTATTCTACTCTCTTAGTTTGTTGCTGAAAAAAAGTTCTTCTCTTTGAGTTCTCAATAGTATCTTCTTGTATCCAAAGCTAACAGTTCTCGTGTTTTTCAGGTGCATGACTTCACGACTTGTGTGTCATCATTTTTTGATCAGATATTTTCTTTATACATTCAACACGACATAGAGTGTGATCTCAATCATGGTATGGTACCTCATACCTCATACTAAGTTCTGAAATTTATTTAAATGTTGTATGAAAATGACCGAAAAATGGTCATTAAAATAATTATAAGTACTAAGTTTAAAAAATATGACTGTTAGAAAGAAATTTTAATTTAAATGAAAAAGTAATAATTAACAGTCTCTCTAAATGGTGACTTGGTCTGATGGTGTCTCTGAATGGTCTCTTGGAATTGTGTCTTGGAACAGTGTCTTAGAACGATGTCTTGGAATAGTGTGTCAAGTAGCAGTAAGTAACTCTGGAAGTAGGTCAACTTGATGGTGACTTGTATCTATCACTAGGTTGACTTAGAGGTGACTCATGCTATTGGTAACTCATAATTTTCAAAAATTATAGATAGAGTCTGATGGTAGCTTGATGTGACGATGACTCATACTTGGTGAAAATTATGAGAAACCGTTGACTGTGGGTTGAATAAAAGTGTCTCTCCCTTTTTCATATTTTAGAATTTGTGCTAACGGTGAGACATTTTACAGTGAAAAATCTTAATAGTGAGTCTACCTTAATGGAAACTCATAATTTTTTGATTTTATTCCATTAAGGAGATGTCTAACATTGAGTCCATCTTAACGGTGAGTCAACCTTAATGGCGACTCATCCTTTTTCATATTTTTACAACCTATCTTATGATGTAAACATGAGTAAACATAATGAAAAAATAATGAAACATAATTTAACTTGATGAACCATGATTTTTGAGCATTAAAAATAGAGTAATCCCACAATATCACACTTTTTTATGATCAGAAATCATGGAATTATACACAACACAATAGTTCATTCATAATGATCAAAGTAAAAAAACATTTTTTTCATAACATGTAATACAGATCATGAGAGATTAGATAAACATAATCAAATAAATCTAAATATTTCATTCTCAGGTTAAATTTGGTACTCATTAAATTCCATACTCATTCTCCCTCTTTTGGGATTACCAAAAATATAACATATAAGAAGTTAGGAAGAACATAGAATAGATAAAAAGAGATAATATATTAAATGATAAAAATATAATACATTGGATGATAAAAATTTAAAAATAAATCTCTATCAAATAAAAATCCAATCAATATTTCTCTAAGGAAGGATCCATGGATTCTATTCCCCTATCAGAAGAAGTTGGGGGAGGAACACGAGGTATAAAAGTGGCTGAAGTATATAATTAAGGAATGTTGGTGGAGGTGTTGGTCGAAGGGATATGAAATCTAGAAGGTACTGTAGAGGTAAGAATCTGAGTGGAAGTAGGATGGGATTTAAGTTCTCGATATATAATAGGCCCTAGATATTTATGTTCCCAAGATGGAGACATAGGAAAAGGTTTCAGGGTTTGAGGAAGAGGAAAAAAAGGGTCTTGAGTGAAAGAATATCTGAACCGAGTATCAACAGACCGGTAGAGGGAACTCAAGGGCATATTCTTAGTGACAGGTTGAATTGGGAAGGCCTCTAGAGCTATAATGGAATTAATCTGAACATGATGATAAGTCTTCAAGAGGTTCATAAAATCCATGATGATCTATCCACCTTTCTCTATTTCCATAGTAAAGTCATCCTCATTTTCCATGAATGTTTGAAGGGTAGGAGTAAAATCCTTAATTTTTCTAACCCATTCCTTGATAGCTTGGGTGATAGGGGAATCCTTGAATTCTCATCCAAGTAATTTAAATAAATATTCAATTAATTTTTGGTATAAAATGTTTTAAATTAAAAATGTACTTTCTTTGTGATCTCTCATTGAGGAGCAGTGGCCTCTTTAGAATACAGCCTGACCATGGAGTGTACATGGTCACTCTTTTGTCTAATTTTTCTTTATATATCCTTATCTGAACCACCCAAAATAGTATTAAATTCTTCTATGATCACCTATATGACCATCTCAACATTCAAAGATTCAACAAGAGTAGAATTAGAGGTAGATACATCTCTTAACTCTTCTTAGATAACTGATCTTAAAAGATCCAAGTCAAGTAATGGAGGATGCAGTGTAGCGTCCTGAGAAGAATTAGAAGAGGTACCTCCAATATTTTTTACAACATTGTCAAAATATTATCTATATTCAGATGTCATTTCTTTAACTACATTAATGAGGGAATTCCGTTCATCACTCAACCTTTTATTATCCATTTTTATTTCCTGATGTTGAGAACCCATTTTAGGTTGAAGCTATGAGATAATTTTCTCTAAAAGCATAACAACATTGATTTCATTGATACTTGACATTGGTGCTGGTTGAGTTGGAAGTATATTTTTTACAACTGAGAAAAATTCTTCTTTAAAATATTTTAAATCATTACAACTCACATAATTAGTAGGAAAATGTGAAACTGAAGGAGTAGGAGCCACTAATGGATCTATTCCAACTTGAACTCTCTGAGAGGGATCTAATTATTTAAACATAGATCCATTAGGATTAGATTCTTCAACATCAGTGTCTGAATAGTCCAAGAACAATGTGATATATCCATGATATCTTTCCCATTTAGCCACTATAGACATAACAAAAGGAGTAAGAGTATCAACTTTAGCTCTATGATAATGTTGCTCCCCCTCAATAGGCGATTCCTTTTTAAGAAAAACTTGATCATGAAAATGAACATTTGATACTATATCATAAACTAAAACTAAGTCTAGATCCTTTTGAGATTCCCAGATTGGTTCTTATTCCAGTAAACCAATTTCAACAAGATTTTCGGATTCTGCACCATGACCTTGATCACTATCAGGATGATCTGATCCCCCATCAGTTTCACCATTTTCTTATTCTTCCCCTTATTCATAATTCTCTTTTTCTTATTATATTACACTTCCAATATCATATTAAAAATCTTCAGGTTATTTTATTTCATCATCATCAACCCTTAGGAGAGTTTCTATTATAGGAAGATCTTTTGGAGGACTAGGTGATCTGTAAGTAATTCCTTCAGGAATTCCTAAAATGTCAAGATCACTTATATCATCAATAGAGGATTATTTTTCTATATCTTATTTAGCTTATTTTTCCTCCTCATTTAAATAATTTACAACCACATCTAGTTCTAAACCAGGATCAACCATATCCTTTAGTATTTTGGGGTTTTTAACTGGATTAAACTCTTCAAAAATTTTCTTATTGTCTCATATTCACTATTTATTATAAGGATTCCATCTTATCTTTATTATTTTTAATATAGATTTTGTAATGAAAAATCTATCACAATCTGTAAAAGTTTACTCACCTTAATTCACTAGTCCTTTAGCTTTCAATATGGAAGAAATAATGTTTGAATAAAATAGAGAGTTTGACTTTGAATGTGGCTTTATCATATCGCACATGTGAACCATAAGGTATCTTTATAGTTTGATTTTGTATTCTTATTTCATAAGATATAGTAAATAAACATCCTAATACTTTAAATAGGTAAAGTCAACTTTCCTTAGAAAAAGTTGATGCTGAATAAATTTAAACAATAATCTACATTCTATCTCAAGTTTAGTGGCTATGGGTCTTCTAGAAATTCCATCTTCAGTTAGCTTAGCTAAGGCATCTACATAAATAAATATATCACTTGTTGGTGGAGAACTACCTTGGTGATCTTCATAAATACCCTCATGAGGTACTTTCAAACACTCATCCCATTTCCTAGAATAAATGGAAATTCTTTGTCCACTTATTCTGGAATTTATCCAATATTCATATGTTCCTTCAAGAGTGAAGTCCACATGCTGATAAAACTCATGAACTAGCCTCAGATATAGATGTTTTTTATATTTGGAGAACCATTTCAACCAACCTTGTTCTTGGAACACTTTAAAAACATGATATTTACTTGGAAAAATCTAGTTGGCATGTATTTATTTTTCTGGAACAACTATTTGGTTTGCGAGTTTGGGGTTAACAGGTTCAAATTTAGGTTCACTAGAGTCACCTTTTTTCTTCTTTGATGGATAAGACTTGTTCAGAGACATCTTAGAGAAATAATTTACTTATTCCATTTTGAAATATTTGGAGGGTTTGGTTCAATGGAAGAAGGCAGTAGAGGTTCAGGAGAGAAAGGTTTGGTTTTGGGGGAAGAGTGCAAGAGAAAGTGAGAATTGATTTGGATTGATTCAATTTTTATAATTTAGGGATTTCAAAATCATAAATCATAAATTCTGAATAAAATAAAATGAAATAAATAACGATGATTTTTTTTATGTTTGAGAAATAAAAATGAAAAAGTAAAGAACAATAATACACAACAGTGAGACCTAACAGTAAGTCATCAACGGTGAGTCCCAATGGCGAGTTATCCACTGTGAGTCCCAATGGAGAGTCATCAATGGTGATTCCAAATGGCGAGTCATCAATAGTGAGACCCAATGACGATTCATCAACGGTGAGTCATCAATGATGAGTCACAACATTGAGTCATAAAAAATTGGTCATCCCCAACTCATGTATGATGTAAATCATTCCCTCGTAATTTAATAGCTTAATATTAATATTAGCAAGATGATGTTCAGTGCAAATGAATTCAAGAGTTATATCACCTTTTTGATAATTATCACCCAAAAAGTGATGTCTTATATCAATATGATTTGTTCATGAAAGAGAAAATAGGTTCTTATAAATTTTAATAGCACTTGTATTGTCACAGTTTATAGGAACATTCCTAAATTGATATACATATTCTAGTAATGTGTGTTTCATCCACAAACTTTGAACACAAAAACTACTAGTAGCTATGTATTCAACTTCAACAGTGGATAATGAAACAAAATTTTGTTTCTTACTACACCATGAAATTAGAGACTTGCCTAAAAAGTGACATATTCTATAGGTACTTTTTCAATCTAACTTGAAACCACCAAAATCAGCATCAGAATAACTAACTATGTAAAATGATTGTACTCTAGGGTAGAACAATCATAAGTTGGTTATATATTTGAGGTATTTGAAAATTATTTTGGCCGTATGAAGGAGTGAATATTTTATATTTTCTTGAAAAAGAGAACACATACATACACTAAACATGATATTAGGTTGACTTATAGTTAAGTAGAGAAGACGTCCAATCATATCTCTACAATTGGTTTGATCCCATGATTTTTCATCTTCATCAAGATCCAATTTATAGGTGGTACTCATAGGAGTATCACAAATTTTAGTAATATCCAATCAAAAATGTTTTAAAATATCTTTAGTATATTTACTATGATTTAAAATAATACCTTCCTTATTTTAAAAAATTTGAAATCCAAGAAAGGATTTGAGTTCACCCATTAATCTCAATTAAAACTCATTTTTCGTCATTTTTTAAAATTCAATACATAAATATTTTTTTAATATCCAAATATAACACCATAAACATATATTTGAACAACTTAAACATATTTATAGATTCTTTTTATTAAAAGAGTAGGATCAACTATACTTTTAGAAAAACCATTAGAAATAAGAAAAGTTACTAGCCTATCATACCAAGCTCTTGGAGCTTATTTTAAAACAGAAAATCTTTTGTTAACTTGAAAAAATGATTTTGAAAATGAGGATTTTTAAAATAGGGAGGTTGTTTAACAAACACATCTTCAACTATATAACCATTCAGGAATGCACTTTTGACATCCATTTGATAAAGTTTGAAATTCAGATGTTCTACATAAACTAGCAGTATTCCAATAGCCATAAGTGGGGCCATAGGTGTAAAGGTTTTTTCAAAATCTATTCATTATTCTTGACTATAACCTTGTACAACTAGTCTGGAATTATTTCTTACTATAGTTCTAGCTTCATTCACTTTGTTTCTAAACACCCATTTAGTGCCTATGGTCAATGTTTATTTGGGTCTATCAACAAGTTTCCATACTTTGTTTTTTTCAAACTAATTTAATTCTTCCTATATATCCATCATCCAGAATTCATCATTTATTGCATCATTGATGTTCTTATGTTCAAGATATGAAGAAAAGGATAGATGTTCAACCTTGTTTCTTAGAGAAGCTCTAGTAAGTGTTCCTTTGTTTAAGTCTCCAACTAAAACATCTAAAGGATGATTTTTAAGACTTATAACATGTCTAGAAAAAGATGGTCTGGTCACTTTAGGTTATTCTATAGGTTCAAGTTCCTTTTGTTCGGAATTTATAAATTTTCTAGAAATGGGGGTTTTTTCTAATTGTTTAATAACAAAATCTGACAATTTAGGATTTAATTTTGGATTCAATAGATTATCCTAAATATTTTCTAAGGTTATTTTGGATTCATGTGGATCTATTTCATAAAATTTGGAATGTACAAATTCTTCCAAACATTTGGTTCTCTTATTAAAGGATCTATATTATTTACTAGATATTGATTAACCTATGAAAGTTCCTTCATCACTCTGGGAGGAAAATTTGTCGAGATTATCTTTTGTATTAAGAATAAATACTTTGAAACCAAAAACTTTGAAGTAATTAACCATAGGTTTCCAATTATTCCACAGATCATAGGGTATTTTCTTTAGGATAGGTCTTATTAAGACTCTATTGATTATATATCAAGTTGTATTCATTCCTTCTGTCTAAATATAAATAGGTAGATCATATTCATTAAGCATAGTACGAGCTATATCTTATAATGTTCTATTTCTCCTTTCTATAAATCCATTATGGTGGGGTGTCCTAAGAGTAGATAAGTTATTACTAGAGACATTTTTGAGAGAAAAAAGATTCAAATTCTTTTTTTTCAATCTCACAGCCACGATCACTTATTAAGGTTTTGATTATAAGTCCACTTAAGTTTTATACCGATCTAGCGTACTTAGTGAAATAAGAACAAGCCTCACTTTTTTGTGCTAAAAAGATGGTCCAAGTATACCTCGAAAAATCACATTGTAGAACATATACATAGTTCTTCCCATTTAAACTTTAAAATCTAGATGATCCAAACAAATAAATTTGAACCAACTCAAGAGGTTAATAAGTTGAAACTTTTTCTTTGGTTTAAAATATATTTTGTGATATGTTTTTTTATAAGGATTTCAGACTTTATCATTTAGAAACTCTAGTTTAGGTATATCCTAGACTAATCATTTTCTAGTAAGATTTATAAGAGAGTGAATATTGCAATGGCCTAGTCTCCTATTCCAGAGCCAATATTTTTTATAAAAGTCAATTAAGAAAGAAAAGTTTTGTGAGACTAAGGAATATAGATTAACAACATAAAAATTTTCATTTCTAAAATAAGTAAATACTAAATCATTCTTAGAATTGAAAAAATTTCAAGAATAATTTTAAAATTTAACATGTAAACTATCACTAAATAACTGTGAAATGCTAAGAAAATTATACTTTAGACCATAAAAAAAGATAACTTTAGAAATTAAAACTGAATTATTATTACTGATTTGAATAAGGACAATAATTTTACCTTTTTCATTGTCACCAAAGGTGACATGTCCACCATCAGTTTTTATGAGGTACTTGAAGCTAGAGTAGTCCCCTATCATGTTTCTTGAACACCCGTTGTCCAAGTACCATGAGCTCTCATAAGAACTCTTTAAACAAATTTCCTACAAAAACAGTTTAAATAAGAAAAGACTTTGGTACCCAGATTTTCTTGGGTCCAGTAATGTTAGTAATTAAGGATTTAGAATCCCAAATTTGCTTCATGGGTTTCCTTTAAGTAGTTTTTAAATTTTTAGAAAAATAAACTTTATTAGGTCTATAAGAGTTATAAGTAGTAAATGATTTTCCAACTTTAGAACTTGTATAAAATATTTCTGATCTATGCATAATTTTTTTCCTGATCTGGATATAATGTTTTTAACAAAATTTTGTTTCCTAGGTTGATAACCAATGTTAGTAGTATATTTAAGAGTAACTTGTTTTCCATGAATTTTAATTGAGGTATTCTCATCATTTTTAAATTTTTTTAGATCCCTATTTAATTTCTCATTAGAAAGTTTAAGTTCAATTTTACCATTAATCAGTTGAGCATTCTTCTATTTTTCTATAGTGAGTTTAGATTTAATATTAGTAAAAATAGAATTTTGTTTCTTCAGAGATTTATATTTATCTTTTAGCTAATTGAAAGTATTCTCAATCATTTTTCAGTATTAAAACATTTACCCACTGGTCATATTTTCATAAGTGTTAGATTTAGATTCATCCCTAGAATAGTATGATTTTTGTACAGGAGATACTAAGGTTACCTTAGACGAATTGTTCATAAAACACTTGTTGGATTTATAAACATTTTCATCATGAGATGAATCTGATTCACTAGATATATCCTTATAAGAACTCCACATAGCCTTTGTAGACTTCTTATATCTTCTATCTTTGTCCTCATATTTCTTATTGTACTTCAGTTTTGGAAAGTCAGTCTTTACACGTCCTTTTCTTTTTCATTCATAGCAGATTATCTCATTCGTTTTCTCACTTCTTTTACAATGTTTTTTCCAGTTAGCTTTATTTTCATATTTCCATATATAGCTAGGATTTATAAATAACTTTTTCTTTCTGTATAATTCCTTAAATCTCTTGGATAGATGATGAATTTTCTCATCCCTATCAGTTGTTGAATCTTCATTGATGGACCTTTCTATATGGACTTTAATTTTCTCTTTTTGTTTGGATGTCGTGGTTTTGAAAGCCACTGAATTTCTTCTGGGTTCATCATCTTATTATTAATTAACATTCAGACATTCCTTATACATCATCAAATTTCATATCATATCCTTTATAGGTAGTGCATCAATGTCACAAGATTATCTAATTGATACCAATGCCCCTCTCTATCTTTCTAAAAGACGTCTCAAGATTCGCATGATCTGTTCTTTTGTTGTGATTGTCTTTCCTAGTGTGCTCATTGTATTTACAATACCATTTAACCTGAGATACATGTCAGCTATTGGCTCATTAAGATTCATTTTGAAGTTATCATATTTAATATTATATGTATTATGCCTCATTTTTTAACATAAGTGGTTCCTTCATGATAAATAGCTAAAGTATCCCAAATCATAAATGCTGTTTTACATGAAAAAATCCTATTGAACACATCATCACCTACAACACAATATAAATCATTCATATATTTTTAATTATTATTATAGGTTTCATTAGTTGGATCATCCCTAGTACTTCTGGATGTAGCTGGGATCTTATATTCATCTATAATTGAAGACTATATTTCAAATCCTATGCTTTTTAAATGAATTATCATTTTTATTTTCCAATGAGTATAATACGATCCATTTAAATAGGTAGGTATATTTCTAACATCATCTTCTTATCTATTATCATTATTAAATAATAAAAACATTTTTTAAAGAACTAAAAATTTTGAACTAATAGAAATTTTGAGATCTTTAAAACACAACTAAAATCACAGTTGAAAAGACGTGAAAACTTTAAAAACTTTGAATCCCCCAAATAAAAAACCTATGATACCAAATTTTGGTTGGAGTAAGACACTCAAGTGGGGGGTGAATTGAGTTCCAATAAAAATTTCTGTTTAAAATATTTATTTAAAAGTTCCCCAGTTTTGAAATAAAAATGTCCCAGTTAACCAAATGTTCTGTTTAAAAAAGATTAGGTTATTCAAAAGATTTATCAAAGAGTGATTGGTTCTCAATTAAAACAATATTAATTATTACTTTAACTTTTGAAATCGATCTACTAAAAAAAATTCTAATATAAACACTATCTAAGATTAACTACAAAAAAGTGAATCTTTCTTATTTAAATCAACACAAACAGAGAAAACTGAACTTTAAAGGACACAATATAATTTAAATAAGAGGTTCAGTCTCAAAATGAGACTTAATCATCTCCACTTGAAAATCTCCCACTTCCAAGCAGTTTATATAAATAAACTTTGATCCACACCTTTTATCTAGTTAAATAACAACATACACAACTGTCTAGGTCAAAAAGACCTCTTCCATAGTTTTCATTAGAGTACAAAAAAAATATCCCATGTGGGGACCTCTTCCACTATTATCTGTGGGAGTGTAAGGTGTAAAAGATAGATTGTGAAGATATCTATGTATCATTCAATTTTATAGAGGATTTAGTGTGTGTTCATAGAATAGAGACAAACACACACTGATCATAATTTAAAAACAGTACACAAGTAGAGAAAATTAAATAGAAAAGAGTTATAAAGCTCTGTGTGATAGGTGATGCAACTTAAGACTCTTAGAAGTTATCTTGAAGTGTAACTTGAGTAGAATTTCAAAAATAGACAGCAAAACAAAGCATCGTGAGAGGTTCTATCTTTTGTTTTTGGTGAGGTATTGATTTTCTCGATGAGTTATTCTCCTATATTAGTTTTTTATGAAAAAATGTTCTTCTCTATGAGTTCTCAGTAGTATCTTATTGTATCCAAATCTATCAGTTCTAATGTTTTTTAGGAGCACAAATTCATGGCTTGTGTGTCCTTATTTTTTGATTAGATATTTTATTTATATGTTCTAGACAACATAGAGCATGATCTCTATCATGGTATTTTACCTCATACCTCATAATATGGTATGACATTGATTTAAATGTTTTCTATAAAATACCAATAAAAGGTAATTAAAATAATTTGAGGTACTAGGTTTAAAAAATATTACCATTAGAAAGAAATTTGAATTTAAATGACAAAGAAATAATTGATGGTGTCTCTGAATGGTGACTTAGTCTGTTGACTTCTCTGAACCGTGTCTTGGAATGGTGTCTTGGAATGATGTCTTAGAATGGTTCCTTGTAACAGTGTCATGGAACAATGTCTTGGAAAATTTTTTCAAGTTGCAGCAAGTCACTCTAGTAGTAGGTCGACTTAGTGGTGACTCATGCTATTAGTAACTCATACTTTGTGAAAATTCTAGATTGATTGTGATGGTATCTTGATACGATGGTGAATTATACTTTTCAAAATGTCTATATTGAGTCTGGTAGTAGATTAATGTGACAGTGACTCATACTTTGTGAAAATTCTGAGAATAATTTGACTGTGGGTTGAATAACGGTGTGTCATCCATTGTAATATTTTAGAATCTACGCTGACAGTGAGACATTTGAAAGTGATAGATCTTAAGAGTGAGTCTAACTTAATGGTTACTCAAACTTAGCCAATTTTTGTCCATCAGTGAGATGTCCAACAATGAATCCATCTTAACAGTGACTCAAACTTAATAGCGAATCATTCTTTGTAATATTTTACCAACACATCTTATGATGTAAAATACTAACATAACATATTAAGATCATATGTAAACATGAGTAAACATAATTAAATATAATTTAATTTGATGAATCATGATTTTTGATCATTAAAACTAGAGGAGGCCAACATAAGGAAATTTTCATGGAAAGATATTTTCCTCAGGAACAACAACCAAATATGGATTGAAAATTATTGAGTATGAGATAGAAAGTGGATGAAAATGTTTCCAATTATGAATCCAACTTTACAAGGATAACAAGGAATGTTATGGATTACGTACGTAATCCAAATAGGAAGATTAATCAATTCTTCTATGGGTTTAAACCATTCCTTCGAAAGGCACTGGTCTCCTAAACTTTCTCATCATACTAAGATATGGTCTCATGTGCTACCAAGAAAGAGAAATAATTCTCTATGTATTATGAATTTAAGGGAAAAAAAGATAATAAGATTGTGGTGGATAAAATAATAGATATAAGTAATAATAAAAAATTGAATTTTCCAATGTGTGGTACTTTTGGAAGAAAATATAATGGTGACTTCTTGAAATGAAAATGAGTTTTCTATAAGTGTGGCGAAAAAGGACACCAAACAGATGATTGAAAGGGAAGGAAATAAGCTACCAATGTTCAGTGATACAATTGTAGGGATATGGGACACTATGCAAATTATTTTCTATAACATCAAGGAAACATACCCCAGAAAAGTACAAGGGATCAAGGACAAACTTATGTGATCACAACATCTGAGGTTAATGTTCCTAATGATGTTATGGTAGGTAATTTAATCATCTCATCAAATTTAGATAAATCTTTATTAGATTGTGGACCATCAATTTACTTTATATCTTCCTAGTTTTATTTAAAAATTAGATATTTATAATTCTCCATAATAAGGTAGATTTAAATAAATAATCCTAGTGAAAAACTTATTGCATCAAAGATTTGTCAAGAAGTTATCATTATGACACATAAACATGCTCTAATTGTTGATTTTATCATCATAATAATTATTGATTTTGATACAATCCTTGCTATGGACTGACTTTCAAAATATAATGCAAACATTTTATTTCAAAGAGAAAGAAATTATTATTTGTGATGAAGGTATGAAATTTATAATCTTTAGAGGGGAGACTTCATCATCTGAGTTATATCTAGATCCACCTTCAATAACTCTTCTAAATGAAATTCTTGGTGAAGAAGAGAAAAAACCATCTATGAATGATGAAATAATTCTTCAAATTGAGGATTTACCTATTATATATAAATACATTGATGCATTTCCAGAGGATTTACCTAGACATCCTCCAGGGTGGGAGGTTGAGTTTTTTATGGATTTAATCCCTCATTCAATGAAAATATCAAAGACTCCTTATAGAATGACCACTATGGAATTATTGGAGACGAAGAAATCACCAGAGGAGTTTAGTAATAATAGATTTATTCACCCTAGTGTTTCTACATAGGGGTAACCTATTAAATTTATTAATAATAAAGGTGGATCCCTGACACTGTACATCGTCTATAGAGAAATCAATGCTATTACAATAAAGAACAAATATCTTCTGCACCACATTGATGATTTATTTTATCAACTTCATTGATCTTAATATTTTTCAATTACCAAAATTTGATTTGGATATAAAAAATTGTGTATGAGGAAGGAATATATTCTAAATACATCATTCCCAACCAGGTATGGACATTATGGGTTTACAATAATGCCATTTTGACTAACTAATGCACCCTATGTTTTTTTTGGATCTATTCAAAAGTGTGTTCAAGGAATATATTGATTATTTTTTGTGATATTTATTGACAATATGTTGATATATTCCAAAATATATGAGGACCATGATAACCCCTTTCGCATTTTTTAGAGATTCTTAGAAGAAAAGAGTTATATGGGAAGTTTAGAAAGTGTGAATTCTAGATTAAAACAGTTTCATTTCTTGTCCATATTGTCTCTAAGTATAGAATCCCAGTTCATTCTATGAAGACAAATGTAGTTAAGGAATTTCCTATTCAAATTAACATAACCGAGGTTTGTAGTTTCATTAGTTTAGCAGGTTATTATTGACGTTCCGTTCAGAATTTTTCTTGATTAGCTAACTCGATGACCATGCTTTCTCGTAAAGGGGTTAAATTTATTTATAAAAAGGAATGTGAAGAATGATTTGAATAATTTAATAGGTGATTAGTGAATGATAGGATCTTGAATATCCCATTAGTAAATGGTAGATTTGTGATTTATAGTGATGCATCAAAGAAAGGGCTTGGGTGTGTCCTTATACAGAATGATAGAGTTGTTTCCTATGCATTAATGAAATTAAAAACTCATGAAAAAAACTATCTAACTCATGATATTGAGTTAGTAGGTGTAATATTTGCAATGAATATATGTAGACACTATATTTATGGTGAAATATGTGAGATATATAAAAATAACTAGAGTTTGAAATATATATTCTCATAGAAAAAACTCAACATTAGGAAAAAAGATGTATTGAGATACTCAAGGATTATGATTGTTCAAGACACTATCACTTAGGTAATGGAAATAAGGTAGAAGATGCATTGATTAGGAATGATCATGGATTTATAAAGAAAATGAGGATTGAAAGGGATCCTTGGTTTATGGATTTAGTGAATATGGATATGTGAATTATCATGAAAGGAGAAACATTAGTACATCTTCATTTGGTTGCCCGACCATATTTATTGGAAGGATTGAAAGTTATCTTTTTGAAGATGATAATTTTCAAAGGAAAATTAAAGTCTTGAATAAAGGGAAGTTGGATAACTTCGTGTATGAGGATGAAATTCTAAAATTTGGGAAGAGGATTTGTGTTCCCTCTAAACCTAAGCTAATAAGGGAATTTTTGGATGATTCCCAAAGCTCTAATTGCTTTATACACTATGGTAGCACTAATATGTATAAATATTTGAAGGAACATTTATGGTGGGATAATATGATATGGGAAATTTTTGATTATATATCAAGATGTTTAGTTTGTAAATATGTGAAGTCTAAAAGACAACATCCTATAGGAGTCATGAAATATCTACCTTTTCCAATATGGAAATGGGATGAAATTACTATGGATTTTTTCACTATATTAACAAAATAACCAAGAAAGAATGATGCAATATGTGTAATTATTGATTGACATAACAAATCTTCAAATTTCCTCACTATAAGGGAGGATTTTACACTAGAGTTCCTTGAAATACTCTATATTAATGAATGTTTAATACTTAATGGACAACTTATTTTAATTTTGTCTGATCATGATCCATGGTTTGCATTGAAATTATATTAATGTTTAAAAAAATATTTGGATACTAAGATTAATTTGAGTACTATTTATCACCCTAAAGATGATGGATAGTTATAAAGCATGATCAAAAATTTAGAAGACATGTTTATATTATGCTCACACGACTTTCAAGGCATGTGGGATCAGTATTTACCTTTGGTTGAGTTTTCAAAAAAATAAATAAACAGTTTCTATTCAAGAATTCAAATGGCACCATATTAAGCATTGTATGGATAGATATGTCATACACCAATATGTTGGGATGAAGTTGTTGAAAGTAATCTTGTTGTCCCAGATCTTGTGGAAGAAGCAATAGAAAATTTAAAGATTATTCAAACACATATCAAAGCAGAAAAAAGTAGGCAAAAGATCTGTTTTGATAATTAGAGGAAAAAATTTGAGTTTCAATTGGGAGATCATGTCTTCGTGAAAGTATCTCTATAGAACTGTGTCATAAGGTTTGGAAAGAAAGGGATACTGAGCCATAGGTAAATTGGACATTTTGAAATCATGGAGAGAATTGAAGTTGTGGTTTATAATTTTTCAATGCCACCTATCCATTCTAAAGTACACAATGTGTTCCACATATCTTTGTTAAAGAAGTAGATGCCAGACCCAATGCATGTCCTCACATTTGAAGGAATAGAATTAAAACATAATTTATATTACCATGAAGATCCTATCTAGATTCTGGACATTATAGAACACGTATTAAGGAATCCTATGACTCAACTGATAAAGGTACTTTGAAAAAATCATAAAATTGAAGAGGTAACATGGAAACTAGAGGAATTAACGATGAAGAACTACCCAAATATTTTTATGAGATGAAATTTTGAAAATTTCATGGATGCTATTTTTAAAGTAGGGTAGAATGTGACACCCTAATATTTTATGGTATGCCTCTTTTAAAATTTAAAATCTTTGATAGTTTATTCTTTATGTCACACCGAGTTTAATATTGTAATATACTGTGACTGTTGGAATAGTAATGTGACCCTTATGAATTTTATATGACCAATAGAATAGTAAATTCACCTATAAAAGTACACTTAAAATTTAGGTATATTAGGAATGAAAATAAAATATATTTATATCATGGGCTAATTAAATAAATGTTTCAAAAATGATAAATTAAAAGTTGGTATTTTTGTAAAACATTAATGTTTATTTATTATTTTATAATTAATATAGTGATTTAAAAGAAAATTTATTTTAATGAAATATATTCATAAATTAATATTTTATTATATTATTATTATAAGATAATTTTATAATACCTTAATAATTTTTGAAAATGTCATAAAATCTGTTATAATATTAAAATCTGTATTTTTTGAGTAAATGTTTATTTTATCTATAAATTAAATTTCTCATATTTAGGAAATAATTTTTATAAAATTAAGTTCATTTTTTAATTCTACACATCAAAAAATGGTTAGTGTGTTTTTTTGGTATTTTTCTAAAATAGTTGAATTTTTTGTGAATAGTGAAATGTGATAATTTACGGTATTTAACAAATACATGAATTATTGAGTCATAGATGATGTATGGATGATGTAAGACCATAATATATAACCCTAAATTATTTTAATGTATCTAGTGATAATTCTAAAACTATTCATAGTCTTTATCCCAAATAATAAACCAATGAATAAAATAGTCAAAAAACACCCCTCTCCTCCACTATTAATACCACCCATCACCACCTTTTTCCACACACCTAAAAATCCATCAATATCATCTAATTTATGAATAATACCACTACCAAACCTCTCCCCGCATGTTCTGGTCTTTCTAGTCTCCTCCAAAAAACCATTTCAAAGTTCCTTAAGGAGGTTCTCATAGAGAGGAATTCAAGAGGTAAAATCCCCTTTCATTCTTTTAATTTTCTTTCAATTTCTTTTCATTTTTTACCCTTTTATTTCCTCCTCTTCCCTAATATTCATGATAACTCCAGTATCTTATATATACTATAATTTTATTATGATAATTTAATATCCAATATAAATTATTTTCTCTTCTCATTTTTATTCTCAAAATGAAAACATTGTCTGTGAGGTGCTGATTTACCGACTTCATGGATGATGAGTTTTCGTTTATCAATTTTGCCTTCAATTATGGTCATAAAACCATTTTTATGGTTAAAAAATAATTTAATATACATAAAAAAACTTATTTAATGTTTTTTAACCTGTATATATACATAATATTAATTCATAATACAAAACCAGTGTGTGATAATCGAAAAAACACCAAAATAATCTAAATGGTTATTATTAACGTTTTATCTAATGAATCATCATCATATATTGAAAAAAAATTATATATAAGACCATTAAATGTCATGTAATTTCACTAATAACACATAATTTTAATTATGGATAACTATTCACATTTCACTTGATATTTCATACATGTATACAAGCAAAAAAATAATGAAAACCAAGGAAACGACCACTTCCGAATGATGAAATTGAATCTTATAACTCATCAAAAATACCATAAATGAACTTAATAAAATTATAATAAATCAAATACATGTTTGATAGGTTCTTAATTAAATTGTTAATTACTCTAATTTCATTATCCATGATGTTAAGTTCAAGTGTAGATCACTATCAGACATATGGTAAGGGATTCTCCCCAAACCTCCATTTTCATTCAGGTTACATTTTCTCTATATTTACCCCAATTTTAATTTTTTATTTCTTTTTATATAATTTTTCTAAATTCTATGTATATATTCCAGACTCATGTATCCAGATCATTTCATATTTCTTTGATGGGTAAATACATGTTTTATAAGGTTCCATTTTCAATTCCTCATGATAAGCATGTCCTATTAAAGGGTACTTAAGAATTTATTACCCATTTTTAAGTACCATGCATAATCTATTTTAGGGAAAAAATATTTTTATAAAATCATTCTTTTTATAATGAAAAAAAAAATTATTCATTTTGTGCTTTTATGAAAAAAATTAAGCCTTTTCCACTTTAAAGATTCTTTTTTTTTATTTTCTCTTAAACCGCACTAATGTGAATCATCTCTAAACTTTTTTTTACATTTTTTCACCTCAGATGGACATCATTTATTACTTAAATATATTTTTTGTTCCATTTTATTTTATGGGATAAACATGGTTAGAATCTTATTTTATACAACTGATTTTTCAAAATAACTCTTCTTTCCAAAGAGAAAATGGTATTTTCTCTCAAGAATTCCTCGATGATTTTATTAGAGTATTTCCATCTATTTAAACACCCTATATTAAATATTATTCTTAATTGTGATTGATCTTTTATTATATAATATAACATATTTTATTAAATGATTTATGATCAGTTCGACTATGGATGTTATATCTTTATTCCACTCACCATATTACTCATAATGGTTAGTGATTATGTTTTCTAATTATGGAAAGTTATTTAAATTTCTTATATATATATATATATATATTGTTTATGTTTCACCCCATTCATATGAATAATTCATTGTGCTTATTAAGCTATGGTCAAGTCCCTCTATAGGCCCTCGATTCATTGTTAAGTCTAATGAGAAAAAGAGATATAGTCTTGACTGAGGCCTTGCCCATTTATTTTCAAATATGGACTTGCCAAAGCCCTTAACCAGTTATTTTCAAGTGTCTTGGACGGCGCCTTAACGATATGTCTTAGATGTCCAACATTATGAATTTCATCATTATGATATTAGTAATTGATAATTCATGTGATTATTTAAATAATATAATATACATGGTTAAGTTTCACTCTCATGTGACTGTTTATATGGCATTATTTGATTAATTTTATTCCTACCATATTATGCTCCAGATTATATTTTAATGTCTTGTGATTTTAGTTATTCACATTTCCTTATTTTTTATGTTTATGTTAGATTCCTTTTTATTTCTTACCCTTACTGGTCATCTGAGATCACCCATTTCTTATCTTTTATTTTTTCCCTAGGATGCGAAGATGTATATTATAAATGAATTGCAAGGATAATCAAGGAGTTTATGGATATTTCCAATGGAATTTCTATGTTGTATTTCATTTAAAATTTTAATTTAAAAGTTCTGTTTGTATCTAGTTTTCCAAATATTCTAAACTATTTGGTCCTTTGGGATGTGTATTTCTTTTTTATTATAGCAATGTAATAAATTAAGGCATCATATCTGGGATACTGGGGTCGGGGTCTTTTAAAAATGTCCCTATATCCATATAGGGGAGAGATGGATTCTTCATCTTTGGATAATTGATATACATCTTTCTAAGATTAAAGGAACATTTTTTCATCCACCCCAAAACAACTAAATAGTTTAAAATTTTAAATGTGTGAAAAAATGTGTATTAAAATTTTTTCCCATGCATACATCTAATGAATATTGACATTGAAGTGAAACAAATTATCCAATATTTACAAATCCAATGAATTTTTACCACTATGTGAACCCAAATTTTCATCATGTACATACCATGAGAATGTTGATCTTATAAATTTTTTATCACCTATATGAAAAATAAATAACATTCATTCTCTTGTAATGGCTGTATACATCTAATCAATATTCACATATCTAAACATTCTAGTCCCCATATTTTTTTATAATTTCTATTTTTCTTGTATTTAGCCATGATGTTGTAAAATGGGAGGAAAATTTAAAGTATAAAAATGACTTGAATATTTACATCATCTATATGGTCTCATTTTTATTTTTATTTTCAAATAATTTCCTCTTACATGAAAAGAATAAATTAGGAATACTTTGTAGGTATTTAATCATCCTATTTGAAATTACTAAAATATTTATAACGATAAGTATTTTTGAAATTTTTAATTTTTATGTCAATGATCACATTGATAAATTTACTTTGGATATTTTATCTAGATGTGAATTCATTTGATGATAATTTACCATATATAACCATATAATTAAATCATTTTATATCAATGTGGGATGACTATTTTCTTTGATAAATCATCTTATAATAAAAATGTTGTTAATATATGTCATATTATTTGATTATTATGTTTAGACATTTTAAATGTTATATTTTACTTTTTACATTTTTTGTATATTTTTTATACATTGGAACCTAATGAATATCTATCCATTGAGAAAAATTATTAAAATTCTTATGGCCAATTTATGTTCTAGTTTATAAAATTAAAATTATTTTTTTAAACTCAAACTAGTCTATATTGATAGTATTTTAAATATTACATAAAATTATGTTATTTGATCATACTGCCAATTTTAGAAGTCTTGTTCCAATATGTTAATCATTTTTATCATATAAATAAAGATATGAATAATAGTTGAATTGATTTTTTCAATAGAATGTCTAATTAATATTTTGAGAGAATTATGTCATTTATTATAGTCTTCATTGTATTTCAAAGTGAGCATAGTAGTTTTCCTTAAAACTAATATGCAAAAAATATTATTTTAACTAAGATATTGTGAGGGAATACTTGTTGGGGTCGGGGGGGGGGGGGATATTTAAAACATATAAGAATGCGAATATTCATGATGAAGAATATGTTTATATAATTTAATAAAAGGTTTTAATATAAATATTGATAAAATGATAATTTATTTCTTCAGTTTAATAATTGAAGTCATGGTACATGGTTTTTCTTCTGAATAAATTAACATTGAGAATGATGAGGTTGGGAGGTGGATTACTTAAACCAGTAAATATGGGGAAGTATTAAGATTATTGAAAATGATTAATGATGTGAACAGAAAAATTTATCTTTGACAAGAATGTTTCAATAAATTTTCATTAATTATAGAGAAATTATATTAAAACTATTTTAATAACTAGGAATACACATCATTTGATATGTTTTTTGTGTTAATTCATATGTTACTACCCATTATAATGATGATTTCTAAGTCACACTACCAATACCATAAGTTTATTAAGATATTAAGTTATAAATATAAGGCCATTTATGTATGTCCCAAGATTTTATGTTTTTAAAAATGAGAATCTCTACTTTGATTATTGTATTGTCTATACATATTCCTGGTGGAAGCATAATAGGGTAAATCAGAGTGGTAAAATTCATCACGGTGGGGTTCTAAACTATGAGGTGTATATCTTCACAAAGAAAATGAACAAATTTCAACCAAAACTAATATTTAATATATTATTTTTGTCACTTAAAATAATTATATTTATGGACTTAAATGAATAGAAAAACATGCAGAATGATAAGTTAACATACCCAACATAATTTTTGATATGGAATTAATTTGACAAGAGGCACTTAGAATTTTCCCAGGATATTCGTAATGTCTAATTGGGGTTGGTTAAGAATGATTTTATGAAATTCGGATCTATGGTTGGGGAAAACTATAGTATGTGATTATGATGTTGGTTTTATAAATCCGTCACTTATGGATATATAAGAAATAACTATATTTAACAAATTCCATTCTTATTGATAAACCTATAAACCTGAGGATAAACTGAAAGTTTACCTACAATTTTGAACTGATGATTCTAATGAATTTTAGATCAAAGGTTTCATGAGATTTAACTTAGTTACTAATGATATGTTTATACCCCATACAACTTTGTTGTAAATAATGTATTTTTCCTTTTATAAAAAAATTCATCAATTTGGAGTATAAAATGTGAATTTGATTTCCGTTGTTTCTATAAAAGTAAAAAAATGTGGATTAATTAATATAAAAAATTGGTCTTAAATTTTTCATAAATACTTTATTTTTAATATTTATTAGTTTATAAAATAAAAAGTGTAATTTTATGGTTCTCATTAATACAATAAAGAATCACAAATCATGATAGGAGTTTATTATAGTGAATATAATTTAAAAAATTAATAGTGTATAATTTTTTTGTATTTTTTTGCTCCATTATTTGTTTTTATTATTGATATAAATAGAAAAAAAAATATAAGGATAAAAATATTATATTTAATTTATCTTACAAGAAATATAAACTTTTAAGAAAGAATTTTGATTTCATGCATAATGAAAAAATGAATGTGATAATATATTATGGAGCATTTTGGGTATTAATGAACAATAAAAATAAAGTTTCAATGCATGAAATAACTTATAATAATTTGGTTTGAGAAATTTGTTTCACTTATAACTAAGTGAGAGAAACAATACATTTATGTTCACTTAATAGAAGATGATAAATAAAAGGGTCATTCATTTCCATTTTGAATATAGGAACAATGTCTGATGGTTATTAATTTAATATTTCTAAGAATGTGAATGTGAAAAGTAAAAAATTTAAGGGTTTGAAAAATCATTACAATTTCATCTTACTTTAATAGTTAATTTCCAATCAATGCACATATGATTGAAAAAATATCTGAGATAGGATTTTACTAGAACTTTTCGTTTTGAATAAACTCATTCCACCTTTATTTTTTTATTTCATCATCTAATTTACTGTGGAAACACCTTTTCATCACAGAGTCTAAAGGAATGTAAAGGGAAATGACTTAGCACAAATTGATTCAACCTTTGAAGAAAACATCAAAAATCAACAAAGGCATGAACAAGGCTTCAAAAGCATATGCGCCACGCAAGTTCCATCACTGTCGTGCAAGTCCACTTGCACGAGGCCTAATGGTCGCGCAAGTGAATTGCGCGCCCTAAGTGATAACTGCTCGGGGTCTTCTCCAGCCTATAAATAGACCCTATGGGCCCCCCATTTTGAGGAGGAATTTTTCCAGAATTTAGATTTAGATCTCTGAATTCCCAAGTCTCTTCTTTAGGTCTTTCGAACACTTCTAAGGAAATTATTTAACTATAATGGAAATTCTAAACAAGATGAGTAAGGTCTAAGTGTTAGAATTCACCAACACTTGCGCAAGTAAGGTGTTTTACCCTTAAGGGAAATGAACATACTTGAGCACCGCCCTGCTTCCTCAGCAAAATTTGAGCGCCTCTCTTCTGGAAGTACCTCAGGATAATTCTAAAGGCATTGGTCAAGGATCGACCAAGTATTACCATGCTGGTTTACAAATGCGCAAGTACCCATGTGTCACGCAGGTATACCTGCGTGACCAGGACTTACGCACCCACACTGTACTTGCGCACTTGCCAAGACTTGCGTGCCCCTGCCTTTTTGGGTGCCTTTCTTGCCCATTTAACCCTTCTTATGCCATTCCACCTCTTCTATTCAAGATTCAGTCTTCAAGACACTCTTCAAAGCCATTTATGGCATGATTTCTTGATTTTACTTCCTTATCTGAAAGGAAATCCGTGGAATATCTCTCAAAACCTAGTGATTTACACATCTTTATGTCACTAAAGATTGAGATTTCATTCATTAAACCTCATAATTTAAGATTAGAGAACCCCTTAACCTGGGCTTCCTTTTTAAGAGTAAGTCCCAGTCATAATTCCCATTAATTTTGGGCATCCTCCTCAGGAATAAGTCCCAAGTCCTCATTTACTTAGGCCTCCTTTTTAGGAATAAGCCCCAGTAATAATTCTCAAGACTGGGCATCCTCCTTAAGAGTAAGCCCCAAGTCGTCATTAACCTAGGCCTCCTTTTCAGGAATAAGCTCCTGTAATAATTCTCAAGACTGGGCATCCTCCTTAGGAGTAAGCCCCAAGTCCTTTAACCAGTCCTAATTTACTTTTGATCTGGAATTCCTTCTCAGGAATAAAAACCCAATCATAAGTCCCCTCCTAGCTTGGGAATATTCCTTAGAAGTAAGCCCCAAGATTAGAGTATCCAAATCTCCATGAAGCACATATACCTTTATGGACCCTGTTCCTGGATTTCTTCCCTGAAGTAAATCTTAATCCACATTTCTTATAATTGCATGTTTCATGGCACAATTGTCTGGTTTTAACAATACCACTTGTTTCTCACACTAAGCATGAATCACGTGATCTTAGAGTGTAAAAGTAATTTTGACATCTTTCTCTGAGCCATTAATCATAAACATCATACTCCCTTACTTGAACTATGTGGGTTCTGATTCCTTTTCCAAAATAAAGGATATATAGGCAGCCCATCTGCGGGTACGATCCCAACTTTGAAATAATTCATGTCCTTTTGAATGACAATAAACTTCAAGTGCCCCACTGAGTGGCTTTAAAACCAGTATGGTCATCACAATTACCAAGAGACTTTTATGTATCAAAGGATACCATTGAATAATAATCTCTAACAAATAAAGATGAATCTCTATCAATGAAGAACCTCGAATACATATAAAAGATTCTCTAAATTTCCTACATATCAATCATTTATTGTTAGTTCTGAAGGAAAACTCATTTTTTACTTGGTAATGTAATAAGGATTCACGAACCTAACTTAAATCTATAAAGAGAGTCCCGGAGTAAACAATAATTCCTCTAAAAAAGGTGTGATGTGTCCGACCTCCCATCCTCTCGACCAATGCAAATTCCTAGGCCTCATTAGTCTATAACTAAGGAGTGCCTACCTTTGGAAAGTAGGTTCAAACGGATATGGAATCATTGGATGTTTCCGGTTCTACGAACAAACCCGTTAGAAACCGCTTGGAATGTTTGAACCTTAAATCGATGAGGTCATCCCCAATTCCAGAGGGAAACAAAAAATGGTGAACCCGATGTGAATCCTTAACCATGTTAAAATGATGTTTTACTTATTTGTTAGGCCCCTATTTAAAACTCAATGAGAGGGCCAACAAAAAAAATCATTGACATATGTGCTCATCAAAAAGATGTAGTGGCTGAATTTAAATTGATTACATCTGTTATATCAAACAGGCACTCTTTTTCAAGATTTTCTGCATTCTAAGAAATGGATGCTCTCAAGTTCACACCTGTGAATACCACTACTATGAATTCCACTTCTGTTACTCCTGCTGGATCGTCGTCTGCTCTGAGGATGATATCACCTACTCAGCATCTTCACCGCTGGGTATCAAACGCGCTGGTTAAGGAGTACCATCAACACGGTACCATTCCAACTCTGGAGGCTGCCCGATAAGCCCTCCAAGTGAATAACTCACCCTGGTCATCTGGACAGCGATGACCAGTGATCAAGAAATAGGCGGTGCTAACCACCGTCTCCAACCATTTTGGGTCGTTATCCCCGGAATGCAATCACAATTCGCTCCCTTATTCTAGGGAGGTGAATGAGCAGGTCCCTCAGGGCCTTAATTCAAACAGACAAGGGTCCTTCCCGAGGGATCTCACCAACAATCGACACCAGACTCATGTGGCAGTGCGCCCACAACATGATTAGGGTACCAACTCCAGGTGTTCGGCTCAGGTTCCTCAAACCCGAGCAGGCAAGGCTAATCGACATAGGTGAAATCCGGTTAACAGTGAGAAGGTTCTCATCTTTTCCATCTCTGGAGAAGTCCACCAACCTAACTTGGTGGAAAGCAACGAGCAGGTACACACACCCACCCGTTTTAATTCTGCTGTCCAGCAGACTCATCTGGCATCATCACGCCAATCCCGCCAGGCAATTCCGGCGAAGTACTATAGGTAGGAACATACACCTGTTTATACATCACCAGCTAGTCAGCAGGCTCGTTTGACTACATATGATGGATCTCGTCAACCACGTTCGGTGAAGTGCAATCAGCAGGCACATACACCTGTTAATATTGACCAAGCCTACCAACAGTCTCGCTTAGTAGCATTCGGAGAAGTCAGTCAGAAAGCTCCAGCGACAAACAGAAGGCAGACTCAACTCTCTACCCCTACACTTGAGTACTGTCAGGATTCACTGACAGGAAAAGGAGGATAGAAGCAGGCACATACACATACTCCAAGCACGGAATGGACGTATATCCCCATTCCGGCAGCTGAAGTCACCAAACATATTCTATTAATGGTGAAAGAGAAGAAGCAAATTCCTGATCATATCCTGGATGTCTGTCAGGATATTATAATAGCTTCAATGACATATCAGGGAAAGACACATAAATATATCCCTACCACTGGAGTGAAACATCAATAGTTCACTCCGGAACATACACACACATCTGTTCCAGTCTAAGAGGGTTGTGGGGAATACACCCCCATATCATACGGACAAACAAGTCAGGCACATACACATGATTTGAGTGGAGATCGTTAGTCTAACCTGGACATATCTCATGATCAGGCACATACACCTGCTCAGAGCCACCAATTTCGTCAACAAGTGGTTTCCAAGGCGAGTAAGAAGGAGTCTAAGAAAAAGACCCACCCAGCACAGTCAAGAGATCAAGAGCCAATATATAACAAGGCCTTGTTCGATGCTAGATTTCTTGAAGTCCTCAGACAGTTATCTGTTGGAATTCAAGATTCTACTCCCTCATTTCCCAATAGTGGGAACATTAATTCCAAAGGTCTTTAATATAAACTTCCTCATGAAGTCTTGCTTCATGACAATTCGGTCGATCTCGAAGTTTCATCTTTAGATGCAAGCCACAGGAACCCTCTGTGTGGCCAGAAGACCAAGGAGCAAGAGATTTCATCTTTTGATGTAACCTACCATGGTGGTCCTCACCATGATGATGAATTTTTCTGTGAAAGTCCTCTCTACAGTAGTGATGCACATTGCCCGAAAAATGCTTCAGTGGAAAATGTAGTGCCGAGAAATCCCTCTTATCTTGAGGCACTTGCAAATGCGAAACCAGTCATGTCTGATGTTTCATCGCTGGAAGGTGAAATACTTTCTCAATAGGAAGATATCCCAGGGTGTAGGTCATTTTCCAAACCACCCCTAAGTCATGCATCTTGTAGTTTAATCAGTGATTTCTCTACCAATCCTGTTGAATCCAATGAAGCAACAAGGAAGCACTAGCTCTGGTCAAAACAGGTAGAATAATCTTCATCAAATGATAAATAGGAAATGCTGAACATGAGAAAACAACTAGCGAAAGGTAAAGTGCCAGTCATGTTTTGGCCTCTGGCTGATTCTTAGTATGACATTCCAGAAATGTTGATGGAAGATAGAGTTCATGATATTCGTCTCAACATATGGAAAACTCTTTGTCTGTTAAAAAATAAAGTATTATCTTATGATGAATATGAAAATAATGTTAAGATAATAGAAGGGTTACAACGCCAAATTGAATTGGCATCTCTATCAGTCTCTCGATATCCGAAGGCTGAAAAGCAGTAGAGATCCCTTCAATGTTCATGCCTTGGCGCACTAAGAAAGTTGCGCCAGTTAATTGCCAATGACCCATCTGGTATTCATGTCAGAGGATGGCGTGTTCATGGAGCACTGCATTTCGTGGTGCTCTCCAGTCAGCAAAGCTCGCCAAAAATAGTCTCATGCAATGTTATTGCCCATGGCCGGCCATGGATACCTGGCTTTGTTTGTAATCAAAATATTTCCTAAGAACAGGCTTCAAATAGTTCCTCTCAAAATCAAAAATACAGAGAACAAGTTGTTGAATTACTCCTGCATCAAGAAAATGAGAATATTGAACATGCCTCTTGTTTGGAGCAAGCACATCACCAAGTGACAAAAGTGTCAGAAATCATCCAATGGTCTTTTGAACCGGGTGATAAAGTGGATGTCGATTGATGCATCCAGCTAATTTCTGGACCAAGGTCCGCAAGATCAGGAGAGCTTTTAAGAAAGTCTCAGACATAGCAAGTCAAGAGCCACCCCAGCTCCCCAGACTGGGGAATCTTTTAAACCAACCCTCAGAATCAACAAATTGGATTCGAGGAGTTGAGCAAAGACAGCAGGAACAGCGCCAGTACACTGGACTGGGGACTTTTTCAAATCATCAATCCCCTCCTCAAAGAAATTCAGTCTTTTCTCGATTGGGGAAGAAGCCACAGGAGGAATGAAGAGCCAAATTATCAGAAGATTCCCTCCAAATTACGGTTCTTCAAGAAGTTCCTGAGGGATCAAATCAACAAAAGGCAATTTATCATCAAATACATGGAAGGAGTCAATATCACAGAAATGATGATAGAAGGGATGCGATGCATTATGAATCAATCAATGTCCTCAATACCGTTGTTGCTGATCCACCAGATGAGGCTCACTCAGAGGGATCAAATGAAGAGGTTCCTGTTCAGGAAGTTGTATGCACAGACACAAATGAAGAAGGTGTGCATACACAAAATCAAAGGTTTACCCAAAATCTAGGTGTTCCTTCAAATAACCCACTTCCCCCTCTCCGAAAGGGATCAAATAAGGGAAAGGGGAAGAATCAGGTTATATATCCTCCCTCTGGAGAAGGCCAATCGCTCTCACTAGAGAAAATATTTGCACAACAGGAGGAAGAAATGAAGGAATTGAGAAGGATGAACGCAGAACTACTTCAGGGTAGTCTTCCTCCTAAGCATGCTGTAGTTAGTCAGCCAAGGGATTTTGTTGCAGCTACTGAGATGGATCAAGAATATCCTCTTTTATCAGTACACCGTCACAGGTCTAATCCTAAGGGTCAAGTGCAACAAAAATTGGCAGTGCTACCATTAGTTGCAGTACCAGCTGCCGTACCTGTCCAAGCTCCATTCAGTGCACCTATTCAGATTCAAGATGAACCAGATGTTTCTCAAAAGTTAATAACTACTATTGAGTCATTTACATCTCATTTAGAAGCTATGGAAGGAAAGCGTACGTAGGTTCAACCAAAAAAGAAAGCTTACCCTGAATGGGTAGATTCAATCTATCCCCCATCAAATTTTGGGAACCCTGTATTCTCTATTTTCAATGGATCAGGCGATCCTGAACAACATTTGATGCATTACGTGTCTTGTTGTGATCCTATGATGGGAACTCCGAAGTAGTGAGAAGTGGTAAAACTCAGATGCTTCGTGCGAACCTTTCAAGGACCAGATTTTGTCTGGTGTACAAGCTTGAAATCCCGATCAATTACCAGATTGGAAGATCTCCGTCAACGATTTATTCTTAAATTCAGATCAACTTTTCCAAATACAACAGTTTTCGATCTTAAAAACTGTAAGAAAAGGGATAATGAAAGAGTCTCTGATTTCATTGCTCGCTAGAAGGGGATTACATATTCCCTGAGCATAGCACTCCCTCAAGAGGAACTGTTGCCAATCTGTGTGGCAAATCTGCGTGACGAATTACGCACGCCGTTGATCCCTATGAAATACACAGGAGGATTTTTAGACCTTACTTCAATCGCTCAACAGATTGAATATTCTCTTATACAGACTAAGGATAAATCTCGTGTAATTCCATCAGCTCCAGGAAGGAGAATGGGTAAAGCAGAGACTGCTACAGTTGTGCTTAAGCAAGACCTGTACCTGCTTCTACTTCAAAACATTCATCTTGTCAAAGGGATCCACCTCCTGAGCGCCAACAACAGAGGTTTTTTCATCAAGACGATCAAATAGATTAAAGACTAAAATAATTTGAGCATATGAATAGAAAAACATACTCTTTCCGAAATGAACAAGTTCCTGGTTACTTCATTTCGGCTCTGGAAAATAATTTGGTTTAGTTGCCAAGGCCCAAAAGGCCAAACAAGGAGATGAAGACCGTCCCAATTATTGCCCATTTTATCAGATGCCGGGACATCCCATCCAGGAGTGTTTTGTCTTCAAAGACCTCCTGCAAAAGATGGTCGACTCGGGACAAGTCAAACTGAAAGGTTCTTCAGCTCAGGTAGCATGTGTAACTGCTATAGTTCCAGAGGAGGAATGAAAATGGAAAGAAGTTAAGAACAAAAATGCACAAAAATATGATGAGTGGATGGTCAGAAAGATGATCAACCGAACTCATGCTATTTTGTGAATGCAATTGAGGAAACCAATTGTTCCTTTTATGATGAATACCGCAGCAAAACCCTCTTCATCAGAGGGAAAATCCTTGAAAAAATGGCATGATTCAAGTAAAGAGAAAGAATCAGAAGAAGCTGAGTACGTGTCAAAGACTAAGTAGTCTTTGACCCTAGAAGATTTCATGCCATCTACTTCGAAGCAATAGGCACCACCCGATCAAACGGCACAACCCAGAATGGATAGTCAGGCAGAGTCTTCATCGGATGAAGAATTGATTTTCGGTTCTGTTAATATGATTCAATTAACAGATCTGTATGACAGTTGATGTTTCGATTATAATGAGCCCGAATTCCCGATATCAAATAGAGGAATCAGAGGAAGTTCTAGAGGTTCAGGATACAAGGGAAGGCATGGATCTTTCAGAAGCCACTATTCCAATTCTATCCCTTCTAGAACTGTGTATGCAGCAGAAACTCGTGGCAGAGCCCTTCAACGAGATCAACAAGAACAAGAAAGTTCTTCCACCAATAGAAAATTTAGTCATGACACAATTATTTTGGAAGACCGGTTGAAGGTTCCATCTTCTTCCTCTCAGCAATTAAATGGATCTAATCGGTCTAATCTTCCAAAACCAGGAATATTGCCAACTCCTATCCTGATACAAGATGCATCAACTTCCAAAGCATCTGCTTACAAGACACCCACTAAACCACATGTTCCTATTGGGAAACACAGACCTCTGGAGAAAAAGTATGATGTATTGAAACACCTAGCCCAAGTACCTGCCAAGTTATCAATTCCGGATGCTTTGAATCTATCAAAGGATATTCGGGAGGAACTCATCGAGGCTTTGTCAAGTCCTCAGGAGTTTGAAACTGAAATTGCTACAGCTGAATTCTATCACATAGAGAATAATCATGCGGAATGCCATGCAGTGATATCTTTCACTGATGAAGATGAAGATGATGTCATGCATGGACATATTAGACCTTTGTACTTATCTAGAAAGGTAAATGTTGTAGACGTCCGAAGAACTTTCATTGATAATGGTTCAGGAGTCAACCTCATGCCCATTCGTACACTTCAACGATTGGGCCTCATAGAATCTGATTTATCTCCTTCTACCATGATGTTACAAGGATATGATAAAAATGATCAAGAACCACTGGGCGAAGTTACACTCAGAACTCAGTTTGGAGATCTTGTATCCAATTCGGATTTCATGGTTTTTGATCAAGACTCATCTTTCAACATCTTGTTTGGAAGACCTTGGCTATATCAACACGCGACTATCCCTTCATCATACCATAAATGACTCAAATATTGTTTCGATGGTCAAGTTGGGACATTGTATGGTGATAAGGCCCCGTTCAAGACATGTGAGTCTCAATACATTGAGGCAGAATTCTATCGCATGAAGGGAATGGATAAATCCACAACCAGGGAGATTACCAAAGTTAATACTCCATATGATTTGGAAAAGATTCCAGTAAATCCATTTACGCATTTGAGTACAGATTATGTGTTGCCTATCAGTCAAATTGACAGGGTAGACCCAAATCAAAATACTCTTATGGAAAGATCCATAATGTCAATTACGGCAATTGATACAGACAACATGGGAGAAACTGGTAACCCACCAGGCAATGATGAAAGCTCAAATGGAGATGTCTTCGTTTCATCTGCTGAAATCCAGTAATTCTATACTTCTCCAACTAGTTCAGAAGAAGTTATAGCAACATCGGAGGTGAAAAATGATGTAGATTCTCAATCCATCATCTCCTCTTTATTTCCCAAGGAAGACCCTTCAACATCAATTGGGTCAGAAATGGAAGCCTCTTCTTCAAGATGTTCAAATTTTAACATCTCTTCTAATCATGGAAATTCTGCTTTATCATCTACTATGCAAGTAGAGATGGAAGAAATAACACATGAAGAAGAAGAAGAGGAAGATCTCAGAGATGCTCCTCCAGCATTTGAATAGGGTATCTCTACCACTGTGGATGAACTCAAAGAAATAAATCTGGGTACAAAAGAAGATCCACGCCCCACTTTAATCAGTGCGACCATGACTCTTGAAGAGCAAGAGATGTATATTTCCTTTCTAAAGAGAAATAGAGATATGTTTTCTTGGAACTATATAGAAATTCCCGGGCTTGATCCTGATGGTGCTACTCATCATTTGGTTTTACCATAAGAACATCGAGTATTTAAGAAAGCCGCGAGAAGAACTCACCCAACTTATGCTTCCAAAATTGAAGCTGAAGTGGATAAGATCATCAAAGATAACTTTGTCAGAGAAGTTCAATATCCTAAATGGTTGGCTAATATTTTCCCAGTGAAAAATAAGAATGGACAAATTAGAGTTTTCATTGATTTTAGAGATCTTAATCGGCATTGTCCCAAAGATGATTTTCCAGTTCCGATTACAGAACAATTAATTGATGCAACTACTAGCTATGAAGTACTTTCCTTCATGGATGGATAATCCAGATATAATCAGATCTGAATGGCCCCAGAAGACGAGGAATCCACAGCCTTCATATCCCCTCAGGGTGTGTTTTTCTACCGGGTAATGCCCTTTGGCTTAAAGAATGCAGGCGCAACATAGCAGCGTGCCATGCATCGTATCTTCAAACCCTTCTTAGGGAAGTTTTTTGAATGCTATGTAGACGATTTGGTGGTTAAATCCAAACAATATTCTAATCACTTGGCTAATTTGGAAGTCATATTCCGCAATCTTCGACAACATAATTTGAAGATGAACCCCTTAAAATGTGCTTTTGGGGTAACCCTAGGAAAATTTCTCAGCTTTGTTGTACACCATCGTGGTATTGAAGTTGATCCTGAGAAGACCAAGTCAATCCTTGGTATGTCACCTCCTCAAAATTTGAAAGAATTGAGAGGAATTCAAGGACACTTAGCCTATATTCGGTGTTTCAACACCAATTTAGCAGGCAAAAGTTTACCCTTCACCAAATTGATGAAGAAGGGAGTCACTTACCAGTGGACTGAAGAATGTTAAGAAGCATTTGATATTCTCAAGAAGTATCTCTTAAGTCCACCAGTACTAATGCCACCTGTTGAAGAAAGGCCACTTATCCTTTACGTGACAGCCTTAGAGCGATTATTGGGTGCCTTTCTTGCTCAGAAGAATGATGATGGGAATGAAAACAGCCTCTACTACCTCAGTCGGACTATGATTGAAGCAGAAACCCGATATTCAAGTATTGAGAAGTGATGCCTAACATTAATCATTACAGTTCAGAAGTTAAGACACTACCTGAAACATCACGAGGTCCAATTGGTATCTCACAATAACCCGCTCAAATTCATCCTTAGTCGTCCAATGCTTACAGGACGTCTGGAAAGGTGGGAAGTTATTTTGCAGCAATTCGACATTCAATATGTGTCTCAAAAGGCAATAAAGGGCCAAGATCTGGCTGATTTCCTGGATGAACACCCTTCAGTGGAAGACACATCCTCAGATATTGAACTCCCTGATGAGGAAGTCTTCTCTATTCAAGATAGTCCTCAGACATGGGAAATGTACTTTGATGGTGCTTCCAGAAGTCCAATAGGGAAGAAAATTGAAAATCCCAAATTCAACAATGTTGGCTTAGGAATTGTGCTCATTTCTCCAGAAAAGGCGGTGTTAACTTATTTCTTCTTATTATGGGAAGGTGGTACCAATAATGAAGTAGAATACCAAGCTCTCATCGTAGGTTTGGAATTGGCGCTTCAAGCACAAGTGAATCATTTAAAGGTGAAATGTGATTCAGACCTGGTAATCAAACAAGTCAATGGGGATTATGCTATCAGAAAAGAAGAACTAATCCCTTTGTATGATTACGGTAGAGAGTTAATGGCAGAATTCCCTTTAGAATTGACATTTTCTTTTGTCCCGTGATCACAAAATGCTCAAGATGATGCACTGGCTAATATAGCCACAACTCTGGCAGATCCAAATCGGGATGATACAACCATCAGTATTGCCCACCGTTGTGCAATTTCACCTTATGTTCAAATCAGAACATAGGAAATTAATGAAATTAGTCCCATTCCTAAACCGTATGGTCATACTACAGGATGGATGTCACCTATCAGGGAATACCTTCAAAATTGAACACTTCCACCTAATATAGATGAGAAAGAACAAATCCGGCGACGTGTTGTCAATTTTACTCTTTATGATAGCCCAGATCACTTAGAGAAAATTCTCTACAAACGTGGTTTTGATGGAGTTCTTGTAACACCCCGAGATTTTATGAAAAATATTCTTTTTAATTTCATGAATGTATTGTGTTGTACGCTACACCAAAAGGAGCTTGCTCAACATGCATCCTTGACTTGCCTTGTATTACACGCAATCACGACCTTCCTCGATAGCGTGTGTAGTACGCAATATCGAGTTTCACTAAACAACGATATGCTATTAAAATATTATTAAAACTAGCCATTATGAATAGTAATAACCACCTTTTAAAATTTTAGAAATTTTAGCTCTGAAAATGGACTTCATTTTTGGATTCGGAGTATCGAATTTAGCCTAAGGTGAAATTTTGGTACTTTTCGGATAACTTTCATATTCTAATGAATAGTGAAAATTACTAAATTATAATTAAAAACAATTATTTTAATCGAAATAATTAATAATGATAAATTATTAATTTGAGTGGTTTTAAAGTATATTTAGAATATATTTTTACAATTTAATACAATGTTCTTCATTGGATGTAATTTCACATTTAAACCAGTCATAAACAAGTGTCAATCTTTTGATAGTTATTATCTCTTAAGAACACGCTATTTGTTTTGACGACAAGGATTAATTTTTAAATTAATTAATACAACTGATATGTTTTTAATTTGATAAAATAGACATCATTTTTGAATTCATAATATCAAATATAGCTTAGATCTAATTTTTGGTATTTTTCTGGAAACTTTCATTTTTTGATGAATAGTGAAACCACTAAGTGGTAGTTAAAAAACTGAATTTTTCATAAAACTTAATTTTACCGCTTCTGTGAGTGGAATTTCGAAAATCTGAGAGACATGGTTGATTTCAGTAAGTAAAATGTGGTTCAATGAGATGAAAATAATATTTTGGTGAATAGAAACTTTTTACTTTTTTTTACCACGGTTAAAAGTAATTAGGGTAATTAAGGGTAAAAATGATATTATTATTACCCTAACACATGTCCTAATTCTACTGGACAAGTGTAAGTCGACCAAAAACAACCTTAGGAATAAAATATGACCATTTAGTCCCACTTGGATTAGATTAGGACATTTATTATTAATTTATTTAAAGAAGGGTTAAAATAGTTAAAATCAAAGTTTAATAAGTAAATCATTTTTAATATAGGGTTATACATAATATAAATTCGAATATAAATATTAATTAGAAATCTAAAACGTTTTCCTACATAATGGTATTTTATTTGTAATTTTTAGATATTAAATAATTTAATTTATTAATGACACAATGATGATGCAGTAATTATCTTATTAATGAAATATTGACATAATTGATGTTATAAATACCCAAATAAATATAATTTGAGACTTTTTATGAATTCCACTAATTTTATAGGTTAATATGACATGTTAGTATTGATTTAATTAACTTTTTTCAAACTAATCATTCTTTTATGATTTTCACAAAAATCAATTACTAAATAGTGTCAAAATTGACATAAAATAGTTTTAAAAAAAATATTATATTAGTAATTGTTATTTTATTCCTAAAAATCTAATGTTTGGCCAAATGACTTAGATAAGGTTATATATATTAATAATAAACAACTTGGGGTTCGTTTGGCTGCTTATAGTAAGTTTATTAACCTTATAGTATAAGAACACAAGAAGACACGGTAAAAGTAAAATTATTTAACTTAATGTTAAATCTAAATGATAAAGCTAAAATAGGAACCTAAAATTGTCTAAATTCTATTGTATGAGAGGATTTCGACCCATCCCCACCTTATCTTCGAAATATATCAATTTGGAGCTATTTAAAACCGAACTTGACTTTATAATAAAATAATATTTTTAGTTTTCCCAAAGGTGCCCCTCTCCTCCCTTATAAAAGGGAACCTCCTCCCCCTCTTCCTCACACCACTTTGAGCTTTCAATCTCAGCCAAACTCTGAAAATTACTCCTCTCCACTTCCCTAGAGACATCCTAGAGGTCCTGGTCTTCTTCAAAGACCAATTTTATTGCCCTAAAAGAAGGTCTCAAAGAAGCACTTCAAAGAAGAGGTAATGTCCGTTACCGACTCTTTCATCTTTATTTCTTCTTCCACTTCTTATTCTTTAGTTGTTTCATTATGAAGTAATAAAATCAGTATCACTCATATACTGATATGTTATTATAAGTATGAAACAACCCTATTTCACCATCTATCCATCCTACGGAAAAAGAAATCACCGCGCGTGCGTACGTACGGAATACCGTGTCCACGCCGTGGTGTAATCTAGTTTCCACCACCACCTTACTTGGATGGGTATAACGGTGTAAATAATGACTATATATGACTATTATACAATGATAATGATTCTGAAATAGTATACATACACTCCAATACAATTCCACGATCATAGGAATGATATCATCACTCGTGCGTACGTACGGAATACCGTCTCCACGATGTGATGCGACTCGTTCTACATGATCTTCATTTAATAATGATTATATAAATGAATTGAATGAATCAATATGATATATATTACACTAATACCATTCTCTAAATGATGTATCTATAACCTAAAGAGAATAATAAGAATTTATTCGACAAGACACGCATAAGAACAAAAAGTTATAAACACCCGAATAACAAGTAGCAATGAAATATTACTACTAAGAAGCTAAGAAAATGACCATATATGATATCATAAAAATAAGTATGATTCTGGAATAAGTCAATAACATTATTTAAATCATTATATGGGAGGTTCGGACACTTACGAATCAAAACGGACCTAAGGTAAGGGAAATATCACAATCTCATTTTTATCCGAGATTGTTTATACTTTGGTATTTACTGGGGTGTATTTTATCATCCACATCCATGTTTCCTCAATATGTAATATTATTTCCATCCACCTACAATTGTTTAAATCCAATTTTACCCTTCGGTGAGTTTTTAGTAAAAGATATGAAAGTAATCTTGTGTCGTTTTTCATACGAGGTACTTTTTGACTTTTCCGGCAAAAGTACGAGAAGGATGTTTTTTTTAACTTATACGGCATGAATGGATTTTTAAAACATTTTTTCCAAGAATATTCCTTTAAAAATTTTCAAGTTTATTTTTAATCAACTTCTTTTAGTTTAAAGTTGTATGACATGTTAAGAAAGGAAAAATGTTTTTGAAGCAGAAAGGATATTTTCCTCAAGAATGGAGTTCAAGTGTTTTATCAAAATTATTTTCCATCTAAGATAATAAAGGGTTATGTTTTTATCCCTATTATTACATTGATTTGATTATGTTGTGATGGAATTATATTTTTATGATTTCCTTTATCTTATATGAATTGTTTTATGATGTTTAAGATTCCCATTTTTATTACATGGGTTATGAAATGATGTATGATTTATGATTTTGTGGCACACATAATAATGGTATCATTATGAGATGGGTGGGACCTATATCTCCCTCCAATGAATTGGGTAAAGATTTTATATCTCATGAGATAGACATGGCTGGAATGGTAGGTTATACTGGTTCAGTGAAACAGGACTGAAACGAGGATGACTCGGTTCAGAAAGGGACTTTGTCCACTAAGATAGTCTTGGAAATGTGTCTTGACTAATAAGAAATGATTCTCTATGATTATGTGTGTATGCCACAAAGTTTAATGTTTTAAGTTATGATTATTGTGATTACATTTCACTTCCATGAGTTATCCCATGTTATGAAATTATGATCTCTTTTACAGGTTAATATTTCCAAAAGTTATGTGCTTATGTATATGATGTGATTGATATTTATTTTGTTTACCCTTACTGAGCATTTGAGCTCACCATTTTATGTTTTCTTTTCCCCAGGATATAAAGAAAGGTTTTAGGTATAAAAAATAAAGGAAGATCTTTATGGGAGATGTTGAAGATCTTTCACCAGGATTAGAAGATTATATTCCGAGTTTCCAAAGACACTAAACTATTACGATCCTTGTGTGTGTGTTTTTGTTATGTACTAAGTATTCCACAAATGTAATGTAATGTCATTGTACGTCAAGCTTCGGGTCTCTATAGTTGGTATCAGAGGGAGGTTTAGTCAACCTTTGGAAACTAGGATTCGAAAACGTTAGTGAGATCCCTAGAGATATTTCTAAGGTATGTCTAGGGATGTCCCTAAGGTTAAGTATACGTATAGGTTATAGTACTAGAATTACGCTAATGATCATAGAATTAAACCTAAGATGTTAGATATTGAAGGTACTCCCCCTTTATTATGTTGTTTTCCCTATCATGATTTTTGCCTCTCACACTATTCTTTTTGGGTTTTAGACGATGGATGGAACCCGAAGGAACCGTGTTGATCAATGCAATGGACAATGCAATGATTGCCCTCCTGAACAAACAAATGTTATGGGAGATGGAGTGCAAAATCTTATTGTTATACTTACACAAGCTATGAATCATTCTGGACTTCCAAATGAGCAGAGAAGTGAACAATATTCTATTGAGTCCTTCATGAGGGAACGCCCACCTTCTTTCAGTGGGTCTTCCGATCCACTTGTTGCTGAACAATGGATCAGTACCACTGAAAAGATATTTTCAGTTCTTCAATGTTCTGATCATGATAAAGTCATCTTAGCAGTATATCGTTTGGAAGGTGAAGTTGATCAATGGTGGAATATTATCAAGAATACGAGGCCAAGAGATGAAATTGAGTCCATGGAATGGGATGAGTTCAAGAACTTGTTTTTCAGTAAGTACTTCCCTCGTATTCTTCGAACAAAGATGGAAAAGGAGTTTCTTGAGCTGAAACAGAAGGATGATGAATCTGTTGGTATATACGAAGCGAATTTTACAAGACTTGAAAGGTATGCATCTGGCATTATCATCCAACCTGAAAGTAAAGTTGACCGATTTTTCAGTGGCTTAAAACCAAGTCTTCGAAAGGAATTATCTATAAGAGACTTCAGTAGCTATGAAGAAATTGTGCGTTGTGCTATGAAGGTAGAAATGGAAGTTGGTGTTACATATCCATCTCATGGTTTTGAAAAGAAACGAAAGATGGAGTTCAAGGAGAAATCTCAAAATAATGGTGAAAAGAAGATGAATGTTTCCTTATGCACAAAGTGTGAAAGAAGCATGGTGGAGATTGTCTTAAAGGGACTAGAAAATGTTTTAAGTGTGGAAAAGAAGGTCATCGAGCATTTGAGTGTCGAAGTAATGGAAAAAGGGTTTCTAATGATGTGAATAAAGAAAACACTGCAGAGAACGCACCAACAACACTTCAATGATTCAAGTGCAAGGAAATGGGGCATTATGCTAATAAATGCCCTAATCCAAGGGTTAGTGATGATCGACATGAGCAACCGCTTAAGGCAAAGGACAAAGGGAAGTCACATGCGATCACTATTGGCGATGTTGAATATGACAACGATGTGGTGGAATGATTAAGTTTTTATGTAATGGGATTCCAAAATAATGTTGTATCTTAAAGTATTGAAATATTTATGTATTGGTCTAATGTGGTATTCAAAGTGACTGAGATATTTTTTTAAATAAGATGATATGCGCATAATGAAGGGAAAACGAGAAAACAAAATTTTTAACAGTATTCATGAGCTCATGATTGATATAAGGACTAAGTGATATCATGGTTTGAGTATATAGAATTTTGAGGATTTTGGTATGTGGAAAGTGTTAATTTTTTAACTGCATTCATGTTTTCACTAAGGTTCAATGGGTATTCACGAGAATACATGATTAAGGACTTTGAATGTTTGGAATGTGACCAAGAAGACATATCTTATGATATATGGGGATCAACGATGGTATTAAATCTCTGGTAATCGTTTCCACTATATTATGAGAGTGGACTGCAGTATTATGGATAAGACTAAAGACTAGAATGGATTATGTTGGACATAAGTTAGTATTGTTTAAGGATAGAAGTTTTTTTCGATATTATTGATGGGATGTTATAGTAATATAGTTTTAGAAAAAGGACAACCTGCAGGACGGGCGACAACCCAACACGTCGGACAAGGTCGTAGGAATCGAACCCACAACCGAAGTGCGACTGGCCTTTATCGCCTACCACTGGCCTACAGAAAGTCCCTGGTTAGTAGAAACTAGTTTTATTTTATTAAGCTGTATGATATATGAAGTATAAGTTCATTTTTGGAATCGTATATGATTAACCTCACCAAAGACAGACTTATGTATATTTGATAACTATTGCTAAACTTTTGTTTGAAACAGATGGAATAACCCATCATTCTATCACATGATCTGTTAACACTTCACGAATAACAAATTCAACTTCATTTCTTTAAGAGATGAAGTGGAAATTGTCCAAATAACGACAAACGATGAGACTATACCAAAATCACGAAAGTATTTCTTCTAATTCCAATTTCATCAACTTTAGGGAAATGATCTTAAAAACCAAAAATGTTGTCCTAGTGCTCTTATATCTGATGAATCAGATGGTACCCTAGATCATCACAAATTTCTTGCTTTGTGATTGTTGGATTTTCCATAGCCATGTTCTCTACCACTCTCCATCAGAACATGATGGTTAGATTTCTCTCCCATATCCATATTTTCACCTATGTGGAAACCCAATGATTAGTTTATTTGGGTAACCGTTAAGTTTCATACTTTTGTTTTTAAAGATTAGTTTTGGTATTACTTTTTACGATGTGGGTTTCTATCAAAGAAACTTTCGAATAGTAAACCATTTATAACCCCGACGAATTTCGAGGGTGAAATTCATTTTAAGGGGGGTAGAATGTAACACCCCGAGATTTTATGAAAAATATTCTTTTTAATTTCATTAATGTCTTGTGTTGTACGCTACACCAAAAGGAGCTTGCTAAACACGCATCCTTGACTTGCCTTGTATTACACGCAATCGCGACCTTCCTCGATAGCGTGTGTAGTACACAATACCGAGTTTCACTAAACAACGATATCTTATTAAAATATTATTAAAACTAGCCGTTATGAATAGTAACAACCACCTTTTAAAATTTTAGAAATTTTAGCTCTGAAAATGGACTTCATTTTTGGATTCGGAGTATTGAATTTAGCCTAAGGTGAAATTTTGGTACTTTTCGGATAACTTTCATATTCTGATGAATAGTGAAAATTACTATATTATAATTAAAAACAATTATTTTAATCGAAATAATTAATAATGATAAATTATTAATTTGAGTGGTTTTAAAGTATATTTAGAATATATGTTTACAATTTAATACAATGTTTGTCATTGGATGTAATTTCAAATTTAAACCAGTCATAAACAAGTGTCAATCTTTTGATAGTTATTATCTCTTAAGAACACGCTATTTGTTTTGACGACGGGAATTAATTTTTAAATTAATTAATGCAACTGATATGTTTTGAATTTGATAAAATAGACATCATTTTTGAATTCATAATATCAAATATAGCTTAGATCTAATTTTTGGTATTTTTCTGGAAACTTTCATTTTTTGATGAATAGTGAAACCACTAAGTGGTAGTTAAAAAACTGAATTTTTCATAAAACTTAATTTTACCGCTTCTGTGAGTGGAATTTCGAAAATCCGAGAGACACGGTTGATGTCAGTAAATAAAATGTGGTTCAATGAGATGAAAATAATTTTTTGGTGAATAGTAACTTTTTACTTTTTTTTACCACGGTTAAAAGTAAATAGGGTAATTAAGGGTAAAAATGATATTATTATTTACCTAACACATGTCCTAATTCTATTGGACAAGTGTAATTCGACCAAAAACAACCTTTGGAATAAAATATGACCATTTAGGCCCACTTGGATTAGATGAGGACATTTATTATTAATTTATTTAAAGAAGGGTTAAAATAGTTAAAATCAAAGTTTAATAAGTAAATCATTTTTAATATAGGTTTATACATAAGATAAATTATACTATAAATATTCATTAGAACGATAAAACGTTTTCCTACATAATGGTATTTTATTTGTAATTTTTAGACATTAAATAAGTTAATTTATTTATTACACAACGATGATGCAGTAATTATCTTATTAATGAAATATTGACATAATTGATGTTATAAATACCCAAATAAATATAATTTGAGACTTTTTATGAATTAAAATAATTTTATAGGTTAATATGACATGTTAGTATTGATTTAATTAACTTTGTTCAAACTAATCATTCTGTTATGATTTTCACAAAAATCAATTACTAAATAGTGTCAAAATTGACATAAAATAGTTTTTAAAACAAATATTATATTAGTAATTGTTATTTTTTTCCTAAAAATCTAAGGTTCGAAAACATGACTTAGATAAGGTTATATATATTAATAATAAACAACTTGGGGTTCGTTTGGCTGCTTATATTAAGTTTATTAACCTTATATTATAAGAACATAAGAAGACACGGTAAAAGTAAAATTATTTAACTTAATGTTAAATCTAAATGATAAAGTTAAAATAGGAACCTAAACTTGTCCAAATTCTATTGGATGAGAGTATTTTGACCCATCCCCACCTTAGCTTTGAAATATATCAATTTGGAGCTATTTAAAACCGAACTTGACTTTATAATAAAATAATATTTTTAGTTTTCCCAAAGGTGCCCCTCTCCTCCCTTATAAAAGGGCACCTCCCCCCCCTCTTCCTCACACCACTTTGAGCCTTAAAGATCGGCAAACCTATGCCAATTCCTCCTCTCCACTTCCCTAGAGACATCCTAGAGGTCCTGGTCTTATTCAAAGACCAATTTTATTTCCCTAAAAGAAGGTCTCAAAGAAGCACTCCAAAGAAGAGGTAATGTCCGTTACCGATTTTTCATCTTCCACTTCTTCTTCTTTAGTTGTTTCATTATGAAGTAATAAAATCAGTATCACTCATATACTGATATGTTATTATAATTATGAAACAACCCTATTTCACCATCTATCCATCCTATGGAAAAAGAAATCACCGCGCGTGCGTACGTACGGAATACCGTCTCCACGCCGTGGTGTAATCTAGTTTCCACCACCACCTTACTTGGATGGGTATAATGGTGTAAATAATGACTATATATGACTATTATAAAGTGATACTGATTCTTAAATAGTATACATACACTCCAATACAATTCCACGATCATAGGAACGATATCATCACTCGTGCGTACATACGGAGTACCGTCTCCACGATGTGATGCGACTCGTTCTACATGATCTTCATTTCATAATGATTATATAAATTAATTGAATGAATGAATATGATATATGTTACACTAATACCATTATGGAAATGATGTATCTATAACCTAAAGAGAAGAATAAGAATTTATTCGACAAGACACGCATAAGAACAAAAAGTTATAAACACCCGAATAACAAGTAGCAATGAAATATTACTACTAAGAAGCTAAGAAAATGACCATATATGATATCATAAAAATAAGTATGATTCTGGAATAAGTCAATAACATTATTTAAATCATTATACAGGAGGTTCAGACACTTACGAAGCAAAACAGACCTAAGGTAAGGGAAATATCACAATCTCATTTTTATCCGAGATTGTTTATACTTTGGTATTTACTGGGGTGTATTTTATCATCCACATCCATGTTTCCTCAATATTTAATATTATTTCCATCCACCTACAATTGTTTAAATCCAATTTTACCCTTCGGTGAGTTTTTAGTAAAAGATATGAAAGGAATCTTGTGTCGTTTTTCGTACGAGGTACTTTTTGACTTTTACGGCAAAAGTACGAGAAGGATGCTTTTTTAACTTATACGGAATGAATGGATTTTTAAAAAAAATTTTCCAAGAAGATTCCTTTAAAAATTTTCAAGTTTATTTTTAATCAACTTCTTTTAGTTTAAAGTTGTATGACATGTTAAGAAAGGAAAAATGTTTTTGAAGCAGAAAGGATATTTTCCTCAAGAATGGAGTTCAAGTGTTTTATCAAAATTATTTTCCATCTAAGATAATAAAGGGTTCTGTTTTTATCCCTATTATTACATTGATTTGATTATGTTGTGATGGAATTATATTTTTATGAATTCCTTTATCTTATATGAATTGTTTTATGATGTTTAAGATTCCCATTTTTATTACATGGGTTATGAAATGATGTATGATTTATGATTTTGTGGCACACATAAGAATGGTATCATTATGAGATGGGTGGGACCTATATCTCCCTCCAATGCATTGGGTAAAGATTTTATATCTCATGAGATAGACATGGCTGGAATGGTAGGTTATACCAGTTCAGTGAAACAGGACTGAAACGAGGGTGACTCGGTTCAGAAAGGGACTTTGTCCACTAAGATAGTCTTGGAAATGAGTCTTGACTAATAAGAAATGATTCTCTATGATTATGCGTGTATGCCACAAAGTTTAATGTTTTAAGTTATGATTATTTTTATTACATTTCCCTGCCATGAGTTATCCCAGGTTATGAAATTATGATCTCTTTTACAGGTTAAGATTTCCAAAAGTTATGTGCTTATGTATATGATGTGATTGATATTTCTTTTGTTTACCTTTACTGAGCATTTGAACTCACCCTTTTATGTTTTCTTTTCCCCAGGATATAAAGAAAGGTTTTAGGTATAAAAAATAAAGGAAGATCTTTATGGGAGATGTTGAAGATCTTTCACCAGGATTAGAAGATTATATTCCGAGTTTCCAAAGACACTAAACTATTACGATCCTTGTGTGTGTGTTTTTGTTATGTACTAAGTATTCAACAAATGTAATGTAATGTCAATGTACGTCAAGCTTCGGGTCTCTACAGTTCTCTTCAGATGCATTGATGGGGAAGAGACAATGGCTGTCATGAAAGAAGTGCATGTAAGAATCTGTGGTGCCCACCAGTCTGGACATAGACGGTCTAATCAGATTCGAAGGCTTGGATACTTTTGGCCTTCAATGATACAAGATTGTGTTGATTTCACAAATATGTGTCATTCATGCCAAGTACATGCCAATTTCATTCATCAACCTCCAGAGTTGCTTCATACAGCTAAATACTGATGGCCATTTTCCACATGGGGAATGGATGTGGTGGGACCTTACCCTTCATCTACGGCCAAGAAGTTTAAGTATATTCTTACTGCTACTGATTTTTTTTCCAAATTGGCAGAGGCTATACCTCTCAAAGAAGTCAGCTCTAAATGAATTGTTATCTTTATCAAGTCTAACATCATTACCAGATTTGGTGTCCCTCATACCATATTTACGTACAATGGCACCAACTTCTGTTCATCAGAGGTGAAGAAATTGTATCAGGAATACAACATAAAATCCAACCATTCATCTCGGTATCATGCAGCGGCCAATGGATAGATAGAATCCTTCAACAATATTCTTTCCAATATACTACAAAAGATGGTGGATAAAGATAAGAAGTCATGTCCTGATAAACTATTTCATGCTTTATGGGCTTATCGGACTACCACCCGCACTGCAACACGGTCAACTCCATATTCATTGGTATATGGAACGGAAGCAGTCTTGCCCATTGAAGTTCAACTACCCTCGCTCAGAGTAGCCATTTGTGATTAGTCATCTACATATGATCAATCTCAAAAGAATTTGAATGAATTTGAATGGTTAGATGAAAAAATATTGTGCACTTTGCGCCACTTGGAAGTCTATCAAAATCGAATAGAAAGGGTTTTCAACAAAAAAGTTCATCTTCATTCATTCACTCAAGGAGAATTGGTATTAGTTCTCAGAACTCTAATGATACCAGGAAAGAAACCTCCCAAGCTTGGGCCAAAATGGGAAAGACCTTACTCAATACATAGGGTCTACTCCAATGGAGCTTATTTATTAATCTCAATGGATGGAGAACTCATCACTACTCCAACCAATGCCAGATTTTTTAAGAAGTATTTTGTATAAACACAAAATGAATCTACCATGGTCCGTATGACCTTAAACCGCACCTTGGTCCAGTATGACCTTAAACTGCATCATGGACCTGTATGACCATAAACTGCACCTTGGTCCTGTATGACCTTAAACTGCACCTTGGTCTAGTATGACCTTAAACTGCACCTTGGTCCAGTATGACCTTAAACTTCACCACTATCCTGCATGACATTAAAACTTCTCATCACATCCAACAAGACGTTAAATTGCATAACCAACGGTCTGTGCATATGAACTTAAACTATTTTCACATCCCTTACATCCAGCATGACGTTAAACTGCACCATCCACGGTCCATGCATATGACCTTAAACTATTCGCACTTTCGTCCAACATGATGCTAAACTATATCATCCCTTTTTCGTCCAACATGACGTTAAACTGTGAAAAAGTCTCTAATACATCCAACATGACGTTAAATAGTGTACTCTTTTGTCCTTACTGAATGACATTAAACTGCATAGTCCTTTTTTGTCCAACATGACATTAAACTATATTGTCCCCATCGTCCTAACTACATGACGCTAAACTGTACAGAAATTCCTTAATATGTCCTACATGACGTTAGACTGTATTTTGTCCTTGCTACATGACACTAAACTGTGCAGCACCAATAGTCCTAACTGCAAGACTTTAAACTGCATAGTCCCTTCATATGTTCTTCATGACATTAAACTATTTATCGTTAGGGTTGTTGCTACCTCTTGTTTCTCACACCGAGTATGACTCACGTGAGCTTAGAGAAAAATTCAACCATAACACTCTCTCTGGGATACTAACCATGTGTAAGTCCCAAAACTTTTTTTAGGTCGTTTTCCCCAAGGACAACTTGATCACTAATTCATTCGTTAATTAAACTACGCGATCTTTGATCATTTCCTTCCAGGCTGGGTACGTAGGCAACCTCCCAAGGTTCAATACCAAAACCAATCTCTTCATATCGGTTCACCTCCATCTCATATGATGTTGATTCATGAAACCACCTCTAGAATAAATATCTTTACATTGGTTCACCTTCATCCTTGCTATATGACGTTAAACTATACAACACCTTTGTCCAGTATGACAATAAAATACAATATTCTTTGACACCCTCACCTGAGAGGGAATCATTATTTACATTGATTTTCAATCATGTTTTATTCCAAAGACTACGTGCATACATGGCAATGCCCGAACCTTTTATCTTGGGTTAAACCATCATTTCACTAAATTCCCCTTTCACCCTTCACATGTATGAACCAAATATGTACAGAGGGTATTTCTAGAACTACATGGGCTTGATTCCCATCCTTATGGGATACGTAGGAACATTCGAGTGTCCCTCGAATCCTGCCCCAAGTCTTTTGGGTCTAACCCCAAATTTCACTTTCAGTCCCTTGACTGAAAAGTCCCCATGAAAACACACACTGTGTATTTCTTATAATGGTCCAAGATCTATGACCCTAAACTAAGATCTCCAATAATTTTGTCCCACACGACGTTAAACTGTAGTTAAAGAACTATGTATGGCTTGATTCCCATCCTTATGGGATACGTAGTGAAGTCCAACATTTCCATTCAGGACCCATCCACAACATGATTATGGTTAGTATTGATTTGTGTATCTTTGCATACATTGGACAATACCCATCTTTATGTGTCATAATCCTAACCTTAAATATTTTCAGATCTTCATAACCCTTTTTGTAACATCCAAAGTAAGTAATGAATAAGATATATTCTTATATATGTCTATTTATGAATTATATAGTGTTTTAGATGCTTAAAATGAGAATAAATCCAATCTTAAACATGGAATACACTAATATTTTTATAAAGATTGTTTTACTACCTTTTGATGGAAAACCATTTTAAATCAAACTTTTGACAATTTTATAAGCTCTATTTGTATAAATAAACATATTCTTTATGATTGGGACATTGAAATTTACCTTGGGTTAATTTTTGGTATTTTTCTGACAATGTTCATTTTTTAATGAATAGTGAAAAATACTGCATTTCACATCAAAACTACTTTTTCATCTAATTTAATTATATGGTTATATTATCTTTTTAATTAGTTTTAAAGTTTAAATAGAATATATTTTTACCATTTAATCCAATAGTGGTCATTCTAATTAATTTCACTTTGGAATTGGGCATAAACTAATGCCAAACTTTTCATAGATATTGTTTCAAAAAAACCCGCTATTTGTTTTGACAACGGGAATTATTTTTAAATTAATTATTTCAATTTATGTGTTTGTAATTTGGTAAAATGGATTCCATATTTGGAATCAGAAGGTAAAAATTATGTAATTAAGACTCTTTTGTTTTTGGACTTCGTGAATAGTAACGACGGTAATTATCGTTAATTATCTTGATTAATTAGTAATCAGGTAGTTAAGGATAATAAAATAATATCATAATAATAAAAAATGACACCAAAATGTGTCCCAATACTACTGGTTGTGTCATGGTCGACCATGGGATGGCTTGTGCCAAACTTGGGGACCCCATGGAATCACTTTTGTGTGATAATGACTTTTTATCTTTTTATTTTTTTAAAGAAAGTAAATATAACAAAGATTGTATCACCTGAGTAAAACATTTTTAATTTTGTCTACATAAATTATCTCTTGGACTATAAATATTAATTTGAAATCTAAAAAGATTTACTACATCATAGTATTTTTTTTTATAATTTTTAGACATTAAATAAATTAAATTATATATGAGACCATGATGATGCAACGATTACCTCATTATTTAACGATTTAAATAAAATGAAATGATAAAGTAAAATATAAGACCTACACATGTGAAAAACCTATTTTATGGGTGTATTTTAAACCCTTATCACCTTATCCTCAAAATATATCAATGTGGGACTTTTTAAATCCGAAACTCATTTGAAAATAAAGTAACATTTTATGCCTTTCCAAGAGTTCCCCTCCTCTCCTCTTATAAAAGGCCCCCACCTCTACCTCCTTACCCACAACTCTCAAGTCTTTTGCTTGGACAATCTATGCTCATTTTATCTCTCCACATCCCTCTCCTCATCCTATAAGCCTTACCTTAGGCAGGAAGCTCTTCAAGAAACCTTTTTGGTTTAAACCAAAGGGAGTTACCCGATTTAAAGGTAATGTCTTCACTTGTGTTCTTTTGTTTTATTTTTCTTCTCCAACCCCCTAAACTATTTTTATTCATTTTGTTTGTAACAAAACCAGTCTCTTAAATATACTAGGATGTTTTTATATTAATTATTATAGCTACACTTACACACACCTACATCTAATGGTTAAAGAACATACTGTTTTCGTGGATGGAGAATTTCTGCCTCACGAAAGGATGGTTGTTCAAAACTCATATAACACCTTAAAATTTGGACATTAAGATGTCACTATATTTATATATGATATATAATATGTTTATGTTTTACTTAAGCTTTTGTATTTTTCATTTATGGCATACCTTTATGGTTTCTATTATGGGTAAACGCGATATCTTCATTTTAAGAAGTGTGGACTACCGCCCCCTCGAAGTGATTTGATTCGTTAATACCATATGTGGTACGTATAAAGGATATATTTAATGATATTATATATGATATTATACTGGAATTATAATATACTTTTATATCATTATGATTTCACTCCATTAAGTAAGAAATATAAATGAAAGCAGCGTTCATGCGTACGTACGGCTTACCGTCTCCATGAATGGTGCATTTCATTTCTTACCTCTAAATGTTATGTAATATTATATATGCATGTATATACTAGATATATATGATATATATGATATATATGATATATACATCATGAATATAATTCTGGATATAATGGATATTTTACCCCATGAACAACTTGTAATTATAAAGAGTTTATTTTTGACTCAAGTACCAATGATCGACAAAACGACCATTATTAACATAAATAATTACATAGTGTTCATAACATGGTAATAAGTGATATAAAAGGAATAATTAAGTTGAAACTGGTTCTTAAGCAAGTAGAAATTAACTCAAGTTTATTGTTCAGGATGTTAAAGAATGATCGAGTCAAGTCGGACCCGAGGTATGGGACTTCGTCTCAATCTCCTTTCATTGAGGCATATTTTTCTTTTATACACAACTTTCTTTTATACGGTGTATAAACCCCTTTTAATTTTATGTTTATTCAAAAGGAATCTTTTTTATATGAAGTGTTTACTAAACGACAAAATGGAATGGTTTTTTTGTCGTACATATGCGGCGACAAAGACTTTTCCGCCGCCGTGACGATTATTTGAGTTTCGACTTCTTCTAAAAGCCATAATTTTTTTTAAATGAAAAATAAATACCATGTTTTACTTTTATTTTATTTTGGTATTGAAAATAGTTTTCATAATGTTTTTATATCAATGTGTTGTATTGATATCTTGTGATTGAAAAGTGGAAATGTTATGTTTCCTTTATGCATGTTTTATGTGATACGATTATGTTATGGTTCTTGGGAATTATTATGAAGACAGGTGGTTCCATGATAAACTAAGGGCGGGTGAGCCCGATATAGCTCTCCAATGAATTGGGTAATGCGAAGGGGTTAAATGTTAAGGTTTCTCCAAAGAGATTTGGGGAATATACTGTGATGGGTATTCCAAACGTAACCAAGAGGGTTACTCCCTACGTAAGAATGTTATGAATGCCTCAAGTTACCTTTATGACTTATGATTTCTATGATTTATTCATGATTTCATGAGGTATGTTAACGTTCTTATGTTTTATGAGTAAAGTATGATTTCATTGATTCTTATGTATACATGTACTCATGTTTCCATTCCATATTATTATATCCCTTACTGAGCTTTTTATGCTCATCCCAAGTTTTTGAAATGTTTTTCACAGGTCAAGGGAAAGGTACATGATTTGATGATAGTGTCAAGGAAGTGTCAAGAAAGAATCCATGTTTTATTTTAAATATGTTTCCATTGATGGAAAAAATTAATACTATATTTTATTGCAACCACTTTGTTTAAATGTGGGATGTAATGCATGTTTTATGATCTAATTCTCTAAAACTCTAAACCAGAAAAGATACTCAATGTGTATTCCTGAAATATCTCAAGATTAAGTAATGTTTAAGGATGGGGCCTTATACTTTTCTTGACTTATAGTCACAAAAATGTCAAACTTCTGAGAATTATTTTTCTTGACTATACTGTATGTGCCCTTAGGCGGCCTTGCATAAACAGTCTCCATAACAGATTTGTAAACCAAAAGATGCTATTATTTGACTATGCAGCCAATTCCCTTAGGTGGACTTGCATAATTCAACCCCCTAATGGGTTTGTCGGATACTGGTAACTTCATTCTTGAGAAGAAAGCCGCTTTTGTCCTTGTTGGTCTTAAATGACAGTATGTAGGGATCTGCAAAAGTAGTCATCCTTAACATATTTTCCCATATCCTTTTTCATGATCTGAAAGTATTCAAGTCTATGGTTTATATTATCCTTCCCTATGTTTGGGTCAGACCTTCGTAGGAGTGATATCCATCCAGTTCTTTGATAATCTTATTTGGAAATATCTTCTCCATATTCAAGTACCTCTTTCCATACCGCAAACTCTATACTTTGGAAAATTTGAATCTCCATAAACTTTCACTGGATTTTAGCACTAGGAAAGTAAATTTCTGAGAGTTCATTTTCCTGACTATACAGTATGTTCCCTTAGGTGTCCTTACATAAGTAGTCTACATAACGGACCTGTCAGCCAAAGGATGCTATTTATTTGACTATGCAGCCAATGCCCTTAGGTGGACCTGTATAATTCAACCCCCTAACGGGTTTGTTAAATAATGGTAACTTCATTATTGGGAACTAATTCTTCTAATGCCTTTTAGCTCTTTTTCATATCATTCCTCAGGTTCAAATATTCTTAAGTCATAGTTTACACATTTTACCTCATACTTGAGTATGGTACTATGTTTTCAGATGAATTGTCAAGGAATTGAGTCAATTCTAATTCATTCTGTCAAAGCTATTTCAACCTTAAACATTAGCCTCTTTATGTCCGATGTGCATGACTTTAAACTGCCCACAATAGACAAAGGAACTCTAAATAAACGTCAAGTTCCAGCTCACTAAACATACATTTTGTATGATTTAGGTAATATTGAGCAATTAAAAGATTCAAAGTTTGTAGGGTTATTTACACTAATCCTAGTAAAAATCAAACTATACTTACTAGGCCTATTGGCTTAGGTAAAATTTAAAGAAAATAGCAAAATAGAATGCAGGTATAAATGATTGAAGATGAAAGCATTCTTTCCATTTGATGCAAAATAATTAGAGGGACATCAACAGACTGGAGTCTCTTCTCTTTTTCAGGAAATTACAAAAGACTTTCAACATAACTCTTCATTTGATTTATGACATCCTGAGCTTTATCAGTAGCCACCTGTAATTCATTCATTCAACTGGATACCATAAGAGATGCAATGATACCAGATCTTCTTGGAACAATTGTAAAAGAATGTTCTTGAGTGCGGTTTGAGAAAAATTTTTACTGATCAAACAATGACTCTGTTTCTGTCCAAGAGACTTGGAAGATGGATACTTGGATTTGAGAATGAAGCATTGGAAGTAATGATCCATTTGGAGAGAGTACTCTTTTCAGATACTGTTATAATACCATATTTTTCTTCTCTCCACCAACCGGTAGTGGAAAACATTTCAGCCCATGGGTTTCCCGTTTTCATATTTGCAAGGAAATGGCATGTAGGAAAAATTTGAAAGTTCATGCCAATTTTGTTGCTCTTAATGCACAACATAACCGAAATAGAGGAGTAACAATGCAGCTGTATCTTAGGCATATAATTCTTTGCATCTGGAACATTGACTCCTTGCAGATGACCATGACTATATAGAGGCAGATAGATGCTCTGTGGGAAATTAAGATGATATTTCTTCATGTACTTGGCCAAATCTGGGAGAGTTCAGTTGCATATATCATAGTAATCATGGCCAACAATGTTTATCATGTCATCAATCCACTTACTAGCCAGTCCATCAGCCGTTCCAATTCTCTTGGGAGCCATTAAATCTGCACAAGAGTTGAATAAATTAACTCTTAAATGGATTGTTTTTTCATAAAATTTGTGAAGAAATTTGAAAAAAATGGCTAAGGCATTAAGGGGTGCAAGTCTAATCTTGACGCGCAAGTATGGATGTGCCGCTCAAGATTTTTGGCACGCAAGTATCACCGCACAAGTCCAAATACCTATACAGAAGCGCGAAAGAAAAGAAACATCGGAAAATAGATCAACCTGTGCAGCGAAGGTGACCTGCGCGGTGAGATATCAAAGGTTTGAAATCCAGATGCTTTGTATAGAAATGGGGCCGCATATTTTTAGGCAAGGCCACACCCTTGCGCGCCGATGCCTGCGCGCTCAACACTTGCACGCCGCCCTCTGCACCCTCGCCACCTGCGCGCCTCTTTCCCTTTCGTTTTATTCTTTTCCTTAGATTCACATCCTTATTCTTCCGGATCCAACTCTGAGGGGGGAATTTTGTTGACACTCCTTTTCATCACAGAGTCCAAAGGAATGTAAAGGGAAATGACTTAGCACAAATTGATTCAGCCTTTGAAGAAAACATCAAAAATCGACAAGGACATGATCAATTCTTCAAAAGCAAATGCGCCGCACAAGTTCCATCACGGTCGTGCAAGTCCACTTGCGTGACGCCTAATGGTCACGCAGGTGACTTGCGTGCCCTAAGTGATAACTGCTCAGGGTCTTCTCCAGCCTATAAATAGATCATGTGGGCCCCCCATTTCGAGGAGGAATTTTTCCAGAATTCAAATTTAGAGCTCTGAACGCCCAAGTCTCTTCTTCAGGTCTTCCAAACACTTCTAAGGTAAATATTTACCTAGAATGGAAAGTCTAAACAAGAGGAGTAAGATCCAAGTGTTATAATTCACTAACACTTGAGCGCCTAAGGTGTCTTACCCTTAAAGGAAATGAAAATACTTGAGTGCCGCCCTACTTCCTCACCAAAACTTGAGCGACTCTCTTCTGGAAGTACCTCAGGATAATTATAAAGGCATTAGTCATGGATTTCCCAAGTATTACCATGCTGGTTTACAAATGTGCAAGTAACCATGTGTCGCGCAGGTATACCTGCACGACCAGGACTTGCGTGCCCACGCAGTACTTGCGCGCTTGCCAGGACTTGCATGCCCCTACCTTTTTTGGGTGCCTTTCTTTCCCATTTAACCCTTCTTATGCCATTACACCTCTTCTATTCAAGATTCAGTCTTCAAGACACTATTCAAATCCATTTATGGCATGATTTCTTGATTTTAATTCCTTATCTGAAAGGAAATCCAAGGAATATCTCTCAAAACCTAGTGATTTACACATCTTTATGTCACTAAATATTGAGATTTCATTCATTAAACCTCATCCTTTAAGATGAGAGAAACCCTTAACCTGAGCTTCCTTTTTTGGAGTAAGTCCGAGTCATAATTCCCATTAATTTTGGGCATCCTCCTCAGGAATAAGTCCTATGTCCTCATTTACCTGGTCCTCCTTTTCAGGAATAAGCCCCAGTAATAATTACCAATATTGGGCATCCTTCTTAGGAGTAAGCCCCAAGTCCTCATTAACCTGTGCCTCCTTTTCAGGAATAAGCCCTAGTAATAATTCTCAAGACTGGGCATCCTCCTTAGGAGTAAGCCCCAAGTCCTTTAACCAGTCCTAATTTAATTTTGATCTGGACTTCCTTCTCAGGAATAAAACCCAATCATAAGTCCCCTCCTACCTTGGGTATCTTATTTAGAAGTAAGCCCCAAGATTAGAGTATCCAAATCTCCATGAAGCACATATACCTTTATGGACCCTGTTCCTGGATTTCTTCCGTGAAGTAAATATTAATACTCATTTCTTATAATTGCATGTGTCATGGCATAATTCTTTGGTTTTACCAATACCTCTTGTTTCTCACACCGAGCATGACTCACATGAGCTTAGAGTGTAAAAGTAATTATGACATCTTTCTTTGAGCCATCAATCATAAACATCATACTCCCTTACTTGAACTACGTGGTTTCTGATTCCTTCTCCAAAATAAAGGATACGTAGGCAGCCCATATGTGGATATGATCCCAACTTTGAAATAATTCATGTCCTTCTTAATGAAAATAAACTTCAAGTGCCCCACTGGGTGGCTTTAAAACTAGTATGGTCATCATAATGACCAAGATACTTTTATGTATCAAAGGATACCATTGAATAAGAATCTATAACAAATACAGACGATTCTCTATCAATTAAGAACCTCGAATACATATAAAATATTCTCTAAATTTCCTACATATCAATCATTGATTGTCAGATCTGAAGGAAAATTCATTTTTTAATTTGTAATGTAATAAGGATTCACGAACATAACTTAAATCTATAAAGAGAGTCCTAGAGTAGACAATAATTCCCCTAAAAAAGGTGTGATGATTTCAACCTCCCATCCTCTTGACCAATGCAAATTCCTAAGCCTCATCAGTCTACAACTAATGAGCACCTACCTTTGGAAAGTTGGTTCAAATGGATATGGAATCATTTTATGTTTGTGGTTCTACGAAAAAACCTGTTAGAAACCTCTTGGAATGTTTGAACCTTAAATCGATGAGGTCATACCCAATTCCAGAGGGAAACATTTACTTTACATATAACCTATGAATTCATGGTTGGTCATTCTATGAAATTTAGGTGGATGTGTCCCATTAAAAAGTACCTTAATACATTGAAACAAAATTTATATAATATACCTCATACGGAATCATCAATTGTAAAGGATTATCTAATGGATGAATGTATTAATTTATTAGTTATATATAACTATATTACCTATAAAATATTAATGATATCCTAATTAGATAGGGAAATCCATTTGATTTTGTAATTTCAAGTAGGATCAAGATCATTTATACATGTTATTCAACACTTTATCAATTATGTCATTAATATAGTAAATGTTTTCTCTACTGTAAAATTGAACTTTTAACTATTCCATTTTCAAAATTAAGTTGGTATTTAACACAAAATACTTTCTGTTATAGGATTCACATAACTGAGATGAAATAGGGCATGCCACATGACATTCATTGTTAATTAAAAAAAATGTCATTTCAACCCATTATTAGTGGTTCAAGAATTATGTATGTATACATATGTTATTTCAATTTTATTTTGGTGATTTTTTGTACTACTTTGTTCCATTAAATTAAGTAAAAATTTCAAGTCTGAAACTTGTTGGATTTAGGTGATCTTACATTGATTAATGAATTTAACCAAATAGTTAATGGTCTATTTTTTATGAAATTAATTACATTAATATTTATGTAAATGGATTTCAATATCACATAAATTTTTTTGATTTGAATTGATCAATGATAAAAGTTGTATTGGTTTCTCATAATTTGATATTGGTTATTATTATAGTAAATTGAAAGACATCTTCAATGTTAAATATTCTCATGTATTAAGTTTTATGTTATTAAATCTTGACAAAATGTTGTAGTAATACAAGAAGAATATATTCAATGGATTAATGAAACCATTGAAGGAGATAACATTGATTTTCATGATTAATGAGTGGTTTTTCATAATTTCATTTGTCCATTATATTTAAAAATAAATTAAAATTGTTCACTAATTATAAGATACTTGTAAAGGTTTCATAAATTTATATTATTTTAATTTTATGGATGCATATATTTCATGGCATGAAACATCATAGCTAATGCCACCAGGAATAGTTCCACATATTGTGCCATCTAATAGTGATGATATGTATGATTTCATTTTAATGCATAATTATTCTATAGGTTTTAGCGTATTATCTTATCATGATATTTATCTTTCATAAAACAATTCATATATTTCATTAATAATTATGAACTATTTTTAAACGGATTCAATAATTTTTTACCATATGAAAGGGCCCTAGAATAAGGATTTAAATTTGAAACTCTTATAACTAATTTGATATACAATTTATTAATAGATATCATTTATTTAGGACAAGTGTGATAATTTTTATTTATTTATTTGGGGAATGTGATATGATAACTTTATGAATTCAACCTAATGACACATGATTAAGATTCCTTCCCTTATTTTATAATTTAATGTCCGTTGAGGGAGATTTATTTAAAAAATAATGTTTAGAATTTTTATTTCTCTATAAAATTTATTGAAACTAATGAAATTTTTGAATATGATAATTTGATATTTTTTAAAATTAATTTTTAATAAATGTATATCACTAAGTGAAAAATAAAGTTCAATGATTATAAGGGTAGGGTGAAAATGGGGCATTGGGATCTATAAACAAGTTCCCTAGACATTCTTTAGTGATGATTGATGAGCGTTCTTCTCACTGAGTGGAATAAATTAGTTGTATACTATTTGAGTGTTGAAAATATGATGAGAATTAAATATTTAAATATTTAAAATATTATTTAACATCTCATATGTATAAATATTGAATAAAATGAATGTAAACTATATTATTTCTTCATTTATGTAACTGATCACTTTATAGAATTATAAATAGACATAGAACCTGATATGTGTCAAAAATTTGACAAAATAAATGTTTTAAATTCTTATTTTATAATTTTTTTAGTATTTTATTGATTTATATTCTTATTAATATAAAATTTTTGTAATTTTTATATAGTTACACCACGAGGGTTTTCTAATTGATTGAATGTAAATGTGGATGGTGACTTTTCAAGTAAGTAATCCTAATGATTTCAGTGCCATTTTAAGAAAATTTATAATCTAAAACAATATGTTCTTATATCATAATTATTAATAATATTTTTTAATTCATTATGTATATTCCACTTTAAAAATTTGAGGACGAGTTAACATAGTTGTTAGAGGATCAATGTCATATTACTGCTCATGCCAATGAGATCTTCCAAAGATTTATAGGCCATGATAGACATGAATATATGTTTATGTATGCCATAGGTATTTCAAGACCTATAGTAGTACTTGTAGAGGTAGTGTATGCATCTTTATTTTTATGAATCCATAAAAATAGACTGAGGTTGATTCCATGAAGTTTTTTATGTGTTTTGGGATATATGTATATATTACATAGATATAAAAAAGTATAAAGATATATATATATATATATATATGTTTTGTGGAATGCCTAATGGAGATGGATCATTTTTTTAGATAAGAACATGACTTATTGATATTCTACATTTCATAATGTTAATATTTCAAAACTAAATAATTTATTTATATTTTTCTTTATCGTCATCATTATTAGATAAAATATAAAATTAATATTAGCCACAAATGGATTTTGTGGTCATCTTCAAAACTCTGTAGGTTAAAATAAAACTGTTAAACCCTATAAGTTAGGCATGTTCACTTATATTTATTTTAAAAAAAGCGAGTTTTTAGAATTATATCATTTTTTTGATTTCTAATCATGTATAACAAAGTCAGAGCTAATAAAATTTGAGTGAATTATATTGAAAATTTTCAACAATGATTATTGATTGATTTATAATATGTATTAATACACTTCAAATTAATCCAATGTTTGTTGTGTTTAGAATGATATAACATATTTTTTATTAGTTATATATATTTTTAAGTTTTGATAATTTATCCCAAAATCCGAGCTGGGTAAAATTTATCAGACTATTATGGAAATTTATCAAAACAAACATCAATTAATTTGTGGCATATAGTAATAAAACCCTCATAAATTCAATATTAAGTGTGATTAAAATGATAAAAAGTGAATTGTAACACCATAAAATTATAAAATAAGAAAATTATATTAGATATCATATGTTACATGAAACACAAATGTTAAGTAGCCAACAAAATATGTTTCTTTAAATTTATGCTCTTCAATAGCTTGCGAAGCACGCAACCCCTAGTCCAAATGAACCGTAATAAAATACACCATTATAACCTAGTTGTTAAATAGGAAGGTGTGAATAAAACTAAATAAATTATGAAAATTATATGGATTAAACATGTAAAAAAAATTAATAGTACATATATGGATTAGTAATTAAATAATAATTATTTCAAAGAAAAATAAACCTTTTCTGGAAAGCTGTATTTTTTTAAAAGACAGTTTAGTCACACTTTGTACACATAATTTAAAATTAATTTTTTTTTAATTTTTGAAAATGTATTTGATAAAATAAACTTAATTTTTTAAATATTAATATCAAAATTTACTTAAGGTCAATTTTTGGGATCTTTCTGAAACATTATATTTTTTGATGAATAATGAAAAATACTAAATTTTAATTAAAAAGTGTCTTTTCATTTAAATTATTTATTATGTTAAATTATATTTTTAATTGTTTTAAAATTTAAATTGGTTAATATATATATATATATATGTATATTAGTCTAATTTAGTTTACTGGAATCATTTTCATATTTAATTTTGATATAAAAACTGTGTAATCTTTTAAACATTTTTTCTTTGAAAAACCGATTTCTCATCTCATCTGCTGGGTTATTTTTAAATTAAAATCTACCACTTATGTGAACTGAATTTTAAAAAATGGATCCCATATTTTGAATAATAATAATTTATATTTTATAAAATCTTAAACATTATTTTTGACCAATTTGAATAGTAAAAATTAGTTACCTTGGTTAAGGTAAAAATGGATTTACCAGGGGTTAAACTGAAAAGATAAGGGTAAAAATAACCTAAAAACCTGTATAAAATTTAATTAATTACTATATATCTACCATATAATTAATAATTGTCTATAATAATCCATTTTAACCCTTTTTCCATGTGAAAAACGTGGGTACATATTTTTCTTTTCAAAAATTACAAGTGTTTTACTCACCTCACTTATAAAAGGCCACACCTATCCTCTCCTATTCACACCATAAAACCATTTTTTTCTCCACAAAAACTAAAAAATTAAATCAAAAAATTTTCTCCTCTTATCCTAGAATCATTATTTTGTTCAAAACTCAAACCTTGTAAGGCTTTGGTGGAAACCTAAGGAGGACACCCAGGGAATATGTAACATTCTTCATCGATCATTTTTATTTTATTTCTTCCTCCAACTCCTTAAATAATTATTAAAACATAATGATATAATAAACTCCCTATATTACATAAAATTATTTTTTTTATGTTTACGAAATGACTTATAACCATCCCCATTACCATAAAATGGGTTTTGAAATTATCATTTGTGTGTACAATAGACTACCAGCCCATGAACCAATGTCATTCATTTTTACATTACTACCACCTCGCATGGTTGGGTAAGGTGTGGGATAAAACATATATATTTTATATTTAAAAAATAATTATACATATTTATTAATTATATCATGTATACCTTTTTTATATTCCATTTTGTAGGGAATACGACAACGTCACTCGTATGGACAGTGGACTACCTTCTCGAGGAGCGATGTGATTTGTTTTCACTAACACTTTACATGGAAGATAATAAAGATATAGTTAATAAATATATGTGATATAAATGTCATAATTATGATTTTACTTACATATTTGTTATTATAAAAATAAAATATATCATTTTCTTTCACTCATTGAAAGGTGATAACGTCGTTCATGTACGTGTAGACGACCGCCATCACGAAGCGATGTGACTCTTTTTCATCACCACATCATATGGATTATATGTATAAGTATATTTAAAGAAATAATATCATATTATTATAATTATTTAAATGTAAAATATTACTTACCTACTTTCGATAATCAACATTAAAAAATGGTAATGTTAACCATGCATAGGTACGACCTACCATCTCCAAGATCGTAATATACTTCATTTCTCAAAACCATATTTCATGAATGGTATTAAAAGTATAATTGATTCATAAATAGGATAATTATTTCTTGATTATTATTATATATATGATTAAATAATATAATATACACAAGAACTGAAACTATCATGATAAAACACAAATGAGAAAAACATTGGAATTAACACAGGAAACAATGAAAACAATGAAATATTAATAACGAATGAGTGCTGAGATATTACATGATGATCATATGTGATAATATAAATATGAATATGGTTATTGTTCTGGTATAAGTTAATAACATATTTAAAAACACTATAAAGGAAGTTAAATAACGTTCAACCAATTGTAAGTGTGAGGTAAGGGATTCTGTATCAATTTTCTTTCATTAAATCACATTTGTATGTTATGCACCATTTTATTTTATATGGTGTATACACTACCAATTTTAAATTTAATATAATTAATATGTCATAATTCATTGTATTTTATGTTTAAATTTTAATTATTTCATCTAAGTAGATTTGGATTTAATATTACCAAGTGGTAAGAGATTCTGTCTCAATTTCATTTCATTGAGGGATATTTTATTGGTGTGCACCCAATTTATTTTATATAGTGTATATAGTAAACATTTTCAAAGTAATATAATGATTGCTTAATAATTCATGGTATTTTAAGTATCAATTTTAATTATTTAATCATATTTTTTTGAATTAAAAGTTACCAAGTGGAAAGGAATTTCATAATTTAATTTCTTTTCATTGGATTATATTACTTATTAATTCTATTTGACATTCTATGAATATGAGTGTAAATAATTTTGACTATATTATTTTTTATTTCCAATGTTTCTATGTGTATTTACATTATATATATATAATTGATTTGTTTATTAATAATCACGTCAACGTTATGACCTTTTTAAGTGTTTATTTTACAATCTCATTTTAATCATGATTATTTACACTTGAATTTCCATTAAAGAAAATTATTTGATAATTGTATATTAAAACCATTTCAATTTCTATTCCACTATATATTCATGATATTTTAAAGTAATTGTACCATTTTCCCACTTTTTATTACTAAACTAATTGAGATAACGTTTTTAATAAAATCTGAATTCATTTTACTCTTCGGTAAGAATTTTTTTTTCTTATAAACCCATGTTTTCTAAAAATGTTTTCAAAAAATGTTTTTAACCTTTTCCAACTGATTAATTAAATAATTTTTGAACCATTTTTACTTTTTACATTTTTTAAAAGTAATCTTCATTACTTTTTCAAAACAAGGTCAGTTTGGATTTTATAAAAAATATGAATAGAATATTTATCTTAAAATACTTGGCATGTGTGGATTCTATAGATGTCATGACCACTAAAATGTTTTAAATATTATTTTATAAGTTTAAAAGGTTATTTTAAAAGAAAATTATTTTCAATTTTTTTTGAAATTTTTGTTTTTAAAAGTGTAAATCTCATGAATGTTTTTAAAGATATTTTTATTTTATTTCTATATATAAAAAAACAACCCTTTTTTTATATATACTAAACTTGGTATATGTTTTATTGATACCATCATTATTATTATTTTGGATTGTTTATTATCAATTTGAATGAGGAAAGTGTTGACATTCACTTTATTGATTCATTTTTTTATTAATTAACTTTACCTTGAAATATTCACTTTCCCATGATTGTTAGACACTTAATTTCCCATAAATTTATACATTATTTATCATGGATATCATTATCACTTAAGCTATTTATCATTTTTACATATAATGTTCTACATTGAAATTCATTTTTTTATCTGGATAAATTTTGATAAATCCATATTCTTTTCTCAATATGGATATTTAATGATAAGGCTTGTTGTTCATGATTTAAATTGAGTATTATATATAGTAGGAATTCTTTGGACATGCAGTGGAGGGTGGGGCCTATAATTTTTATCCCCTCAATGCATTAATAGTCTCATGAGATGAATTAGTATGTTAGAATTAAATGGGTTTTCACATGTATTTTTAGACCATCATGTGAAAGGTATTGATGGTAGAGGTACCATGATACCTGATAACATGACATCTAATAATTAATTATTTCCTTCATTAAGAATAAATTTATTATTGTCCATTATATTTTCACAATGATATTCTCTCTAGATGCATTTTATTCCAAGTTCTTGGTTAAATGGAATGTGTTTTCAGTTATTTACCTTCTAATATTGATGATGCTTTATCTATTCATGATAGTCAAGTTATTTAAATGAAATATTCGTTCAATTATTTACCTTTCCATATTGATTATTCCTTATATATTCATGATTGTCAAGTTATTTAAATGGAATGTGCCTTCAGTTATTTCCCTTTCTATATTGATCATTCTTTATAAATTCAGGATAATCAAGTTATTTAAATGTATTATGTGTTTAGTTATTTAACTTTTCATATTTATTATTCATTTTTTATCCATGATAGTCAAGTTATTTAAATAGATTTTTTCCTATTATTTAACTTTCATTGTTGAATATACTTATTGATTCATGATAGCTTATGCTGCACTTAACCCTTATTGAGAATTTGAGATGACCCTAATTTTGTTTCCTTTTATAGTAATCTTTAAATTTTTATATTTTTTATATATATGGATGTACTATTCGGAATAAATTTATTCTCCAAAAAATTATGTTATGATTTTTGTTTTCAAATGTAATATGGGAATCATTTATGAATCTAGTTTACCAAGACTACTAAACTATTCAGTCCATTGGGATGTGATTCCTTATATCTTATTCCAACATAATAAATTAAGACACCAGCTCTAGGTTTTTGGGTTTGAGTTCTCAACCTATATTTTTATAATTATAACTCCTTTTTACGTTCAAATCTTACATTAAATGATCAAAATATTTAAATCAAAAGTGCATTGTGATGTTTCTTGTGTTTTTTAGTACATAAATTATTTTAAATTATGAATCAAGAGACCCATACATATTAGTGAGATGGGACTCAACTATATGAATAAGTAAATTTTAATTAAAATGTGTTATATTTAACATGTGAGATCATTTATTCATTCAAAAATAGAGAAGAATTTGTTATTGAGGTTATCATCTGGATATAAAGTCAAAAGTACTTGATTTTTTGAAATATAATATTCACATACCCATGAAAACTAATATATTTAGTAGTGGTATTTATTTTTTAAAATTTATTAATGATTACTCATCCAAATTTGGGTTTAAGTTATAAATTATAAATGGAATGTGTCAAATTAATTTAAAATATTTATAGTTTAAATTAAGAGAGAAAAATAAAAAAAATTATAAAAATATCACCCAAATAATGATAGTGATTATTGTGGTCATTTTGATGAGTATTGTATGGGAAAATGTACTCAACATAAAAATAACCCTTCATTACACCTCAAATTAATGGTGTGTTTGAATAAATAGACATTACTTTGATATAAATAATTACATGTTTATATTTCGATATGAAATTTCATTTATAATTTTTCAGAGATGTTTAATTTAATACTTATTATATTATCAATATTTCATTGAATTTTATTTTATTGAATAATATTATTGTTAGTTGTTTTCTTTAATATATAAATGTTTTTTCCATCTATGAAAGTTTGAATCATTCCAATTGGTTGAGAAAACTTAATAATTCAATTTTATTGGCTTTGTAAATTTTGAGTTTTGGTACATAATTTATGATCCTATTTTGAAAATTTCTTTTAGAAGTTATGATGTATTATTTGAGAAGGATTATATTATAACCTATATAGATAAGGTATAAAAATAATTATCTTTAAATTTAAATGGTTTTATTTATATTGATCCAATTTATGTTTCAAATTGGTCTAATATTGTTGATTCTAAAGATTATATTGATTTGAATAATAATTTTTAGGATAAATAGGTTTATGTTGATGCTTATGATGCTTCTTATATTTATAATGATCTTATTCAAGGGTTTGTTAAGGATCCTACTCATTTACTTAATATATTATAAAAATCATTTTTATTCTACTCATTATTAACTTAATGAGCATGTGCTCCTAATTGAAGGGTAAAACTATAATCTTTTGATGATATGATGGAAATTGGCCAGAGAGGAGAATAAGTCGCAACTATGGATGATGAGATGAAATCATTTAATGAAAAGTATAATTTCGAGCTAATAAAGTAACACAAAAGTAAAATTAATTTTCAAATTAGTTTATTTACAAGATTAAAAACAAAGAATTTTATATTCTAGGATACAAGGAAATGCTAGATGTTAATGTTTTTGGGTATCTAAGGATAAAAAAATAATTATTCATGAAATGGAATTCCACTAGAATCACTTAAAATAATATCTATATTCTATGAAATCAAAACCATGTATATTTTAAAATGAAGAACTTGTGTGTGTTTTACATCGTAGATAGCCGAATATTCTATCCTCAAAAAAGAGTTTGATTAAGATCATTAAGGATTAGTCAAAATAATCTTTCCTCTTAGATGTATCGATGGATTGATGAATCACCAATTATTTGGATAAGATCCTCATTTTGACCAAGATGTGCTAGTATCTATTATTATAAAAGGAATAAGGATAATAGATATTCATTAGAATCAACAAGTACCATATACAAGTTCAAATTCCACTTTGATAGACTTAGGCCTATTTCTATAGAAGTTGAGGACTCTCTTGATCGTTCCATGAATTTACTCAAACATTAATTATGTATGAGTAAATGGAATGTGGTTATAAAATATTTGTAACCCCTTATTTTAAAATTAATTTAACACTTAAACTTATGATTATCCCATACATTTAATGAAATGAAAAATTTGTAATAAATTATAGCCTTATTTAAAAGAATATCTTGTCAATAACTTTTAACATTGAGTATCCTCTTGGTAATCATATAATATTATTAACTCATACTGTGAATCTTATGATATGGACACCTCACACAATATGACATAGTAAAATTAGAGGTGCAATATCACTATATCACACCCTATGATATACTAACTCTTATGGTAGATGATGTGACTTGTACTATATATGTCATACCATATGAAATATCTATATCATATAATGTGATATACACCATTCATAAAAATATTTATTTATGCCTTTAGGTCACATATTTATGAATTTCCCACTTTCACTAAAGCCTAAATATACTTTGTGACCTTTAACCTCATATCATATCACATACAATTAATTATTAAATAATTTCCAAAACTAATTTTAAATATATTCCAAAACAATTTTTGAAATCTATCATCAAATTCACTCCGCATCACAGGATATGCAGTATTTTCTTGAATATCAATCTAAAAATCATTTTGGATAAACTATCACACACTTTTAATAATAATTTCAAAAAAAATGAAACTAAATACCCATTTTTTTGACCTAAAAGTTTTACCCTATGGAAATTTTTAGTGTTGAAAACAAATATGAATTCCTAAATCTGTAAATATAATTGAAGAGTGTCCTCTAGAAAATCAATAACACTTCTCAAGTTATAGAGATTTCTAGCATGATCTATATTAAAGATGTGTTTCTTGTTACTTATTCCCAATAACTATATTGTATACAAGCATTCATTTTCATATAATCCCCATTTTCTTATAATCAAGTAACCATAAGACATGAAGTATGCCAATTTTTTATGGATACTCATATATTCATAATTCTATGATTATATACTAACTAAATAGATAGAAACATCACATGTTATTCCATTGGATAAACTAGAACATCACATTACCCTCACTTAATAGATAAGCACATCATATGTCACTTATTTAAACATTACTATAAACTCATTCAATATATCTCAATTGAGGGGATATATGTTAGAATCATCATACATGAGGAAAAATTTAATCTTGATTAAACTCAAATGATGACATGATCAATAATATACCCAACCACTCCTAGATCAATTAATCCTTAGGCCTAGAGTAAGATATGTATTAAAGTACGAATAATATCAATCTTGGTGATAGGGAAATACAATATGAAATAAGCACCCATAGTATACGAAATACATAGTGTATGACCCTTTATGAGGTATAATACATGGGTTATAAAAAAAACTTTTTTTTTCTCATGATTATATTCCATATCCAGATGAAAAATCCTACTCATTATAATCATATCATTTCATCAATACCTATAATAATACATGAAAAACATTGGTTTGGGATAACTCAAAATCATAGTTTGAGAGGTTAATTATAATTAAACTTTATATATATATGAAACTAATATGAAATTATCATAAATTAGATTCTGTCTTTGTATAACATAATAAATTATATATATATATATATATTAAAAACATATAATAGAAATTAATAAAACCATAAGAATGAGTCTAATATCTCATATGAATGAGCTATAATGCCTTATGTTTTCTATGAATTAGGTTTTATTAAACTTATAACCACCCTGCTCTTTATTTCACACTTAAACATGATTTATTACATAAAATTGCACTTAATACAACCCAAAATATCAAGAGGTATAGTGTCTTTGGGGATTAAGAACATTACATAACAACGTAGAACACAGAACACAACATCTTTATTGAAAACTTCTTTTACATGACCACAACATTCCTTCATACCTAGCATTGCATGGGATAACCTGCAGACATTCATAAGAAAAAGGTGAGATATGAAGCCCCATAAGGGAGTAAAAAAGGCATAACATTAAGAATATGGTAAATTTTAGGAAATAGGAATATCAATGGAGCACAAGAGAAACAAGAACATAAAGGCATGATATAACATGATTATTATAACATGGAAATGTGGGAACAAAATTTAACATGATATTAGCATGAGAAAAGGATCATTGAACATTTAGTATGAGTAAAACATCATTTCACTTGAATTATAATTATTAAACCCTCATTTCACTTGACGTACCATGATACTGATCTTTAACCAATGCATTGGAGCACTATCAGGGCGCGCGATTATAAATCATTTCATTACATGTATAAGTCTGCCACATGGATCATATAACATGGATTCATTAAAAATAATAATTTATTCCATGATAAAGTAATGTGTAATTGATACATGAAACTCTATAATCAATAAGTACATGTGCATAAAGGTGAATACCCTTGATAGAGAAATGGGTATGGTATTCACTACACAATGACTTTGGCTTGGAAAATCGCGGTTCAATTTCGACAGCATAACTACGTGATATAAGAATTCATAAAAATGGTTGATGAGTGAAAAAGGGGTGTATCATCATATTTACATTAAGTTTAAAGTATGGGGGTCATATATATACATGTACCAACATATTTAATAAAATTTATATTCATGAAACAAAATAATTTCTTGAGTGTAAATGAGGAGAGAGAAATCCCTTACTGAATTTGAGCATGGAAACAGGTGTAATTGGGAGGAATTAATGAGAGAGAAAGGGGTATATAATAATTAAAACATAAGGAGGGATGTTTGGGGGAGTTGAGAAATCATACCCCAACATTTTTAATTGATGGAAAAAGGGTATACCAACTTAAATAAATTTGGACAAAAATGAGAAAGAAAGAAATCCCTTACTTGGAAGTGTGATCCCAAAGGCTTGGGAGGAGATTGAGAGAGGATTATTGGGATATTAGGGAACCTTGGGAAGATTATAGATAGAGGAGTGTGGGTTTTAGTCGAATTACAAAGGCTTTTAGTAAAGATAAAGTGGGAGATTGGGTGGGTTTATATAGGAAAAGAGAGGGAATTCTTTATTATTTAAGTTTTGGACACCACACATTAAACTCATCAAAAGCATAAAACAACCCATTATTTTTTCCAAAGTGGTGTGGAAAACATTATTTTATAATTAAAATGACCTAAATTATTAAAATATAAGGCTTGCTTATGTGGAGGTGAGTCACACTCTTAAGGAAATAATTTTAAAATTACAAAATGTTTTATATGTCTTGGATGGTCCACTAAGGATTTGTAAAATAAATAAAGAAAACCTAAAATAAAATTATTTTAATGTTAAAACATATATCGGCCAAAAACCATTTTATATAATTTTATTACATCACTATTGGGTCATTATGATGTAATAAAATCCAATATATATTTAAACGGTATTTAATTTTTACCCAAAAATTTGAATGTCTCAGAAAATTATGAAAAATTCACCGTTGGATAATTTCGATATCCTGATTCCAAAAATTATATTCATTTTATCTAAATTATTTTCTAAATATATTAATTTTTACTTTTAACATTAAAACCGATATTTATAAAAAATTCATGGGTTTTGACAAAAACAGCTTTCAAACCTTAATAAAATTTACAATTGTATTCATAAAAATTATACGATCATTTATATTTAATAAAAAGTAATTTAGTAATAAAATTTTATTAAAATTTTATTTAATTAAAAAATTCATTAATTCATAAACATATATTTCTTAATTGAATATTAACTAAAATACTATTTGTGCTTTAAAAACTATTTACAATGTAACAATTATAAAATGAATATATACTCTATAAAAAATAATGTACATAACCATAGTACTAGGGTCATGTTAAATAAACCCTTATAACACCCATATAAGACTGAAGATTAAGGTTTGTGATGGTGACAGACTCTTGAGGTGGTTCAGATAACATCGCTTGGGTGGTAATCTCTATGAACTTTCACTTCTCTAGTAGGCGATTCCGTTCAATCTTAATGTGTTCAAGCTCATATTGGGCTTGTTCAAGAGCAAAGCTTAATGACGCCAACTACTTTCTGATATCCATGAAATGGGATTTGTATGGATTAATTATACTTAATGAGGCCATCACTTCCTTTTTCTGTGTAAATTTGATTTTTTTAAAGCCCTATATTTTTACTGATCATGTGATCATTGTTCAACGACTATATTAGAAATGGTAACATTTCTTAACAGTATTTTAAAATACAAAAACATAAAAACAAGTAAGTTCATATGTTTTACATAACCAATTTAAATAATAAGGCATTTAAATAGATCAAGAGTAATTTTTATTAATGAAAGTTTGGGTTGTTACAATCTTCCCCCCTTAAGAAATTTTGACCTAGAAATTTCCTTTTCCCACACTAAAACAGATGCGGGTAACTCTACTTCATCACTTCCTCTGATTTTGACGTTGCCTCTTCAAACTTGTGGTTTTTCCACAAAACCTTGATGAGGGGTATTATCTTATTTTTAGAACTTTTTCCTTACAATCAAAGATCTTCATCTATTTCTATCTATTGAAGAGGTCATTATTCAATGTTACAATTTCTGGATTGAGTACATGTGATAGGACAGGTATGTACTTACTCAATAATGATACATGGAATCCATCATGTACTTGAGATAGGTTCGGTGGGGGTGAAATTCAATAGGACACTACTCTAATGTGATCATGGATCTCAAAAGAGTCGATGTACCTTGGACTAAGCTTTACCTTCTTCCCAAATCTCATAACTCACTTCCATGGTGATATGTAGAGGAATACCATGTCTCCGACATCAAACTCTAGGTCTTGTTGATGAATATCAGCATAGATCTTGTCGACTCTGAGTAGATTTAATGTGTTGTAGGTTGGTCTTAACCTTTTCCAACATTTCTTCAACCATTTCTGGACCAAGGAGTTTTTATTCCCCAAATTCAGCCCAACATGCCAGTGTTGTACACCCCTTCCCATAAAGGGATTCATAAGAATCCATTTGGATGATTAAGTGGAAATCATTATTGTAAGAGAAATAAACGAGAGGAAGATGTTGATCTTATCATCCTTTTAAGTCCATTGAGAATGCTCTCAACATGTCCTCAAGTGTTTGGATAGTCCGCTCAGAATGGCCATCAGTTTGAGGATGATAAGCCTTACTAAAGTTCAGCTCAGTATCCAGAGCATGTTGAAGACTCTTTCAAAACTTGGAGGTGAATATTAGATCTAGATCAGATAAAATCGATACTGGTACTCCATGCAACCATACCACATATCTTATGTATATCTGTGCCAATTGATCCAATGAGAAATTCTCTTGGATTGCAATGAAGTGTGCAGTCTTTTTAAGACAATCCACAACAACTGAGACAACATTATTTTCTTTGGATGTCTTTAGAATTATGGTGACAAAGTCCATGGTGATGTTCTCTTATTTCCATGCTAGTTTGGGTAATGGTTTCATCATCCCCTTAGACTTCTACCTCTCATCTTTCACTTGATGACATACCAGGTACTTTGATGTATACACAACAATCTATTTCTTCTTGTTATCCCACTAATAATGCTCTTGGAGATCTCGATACATCTTTGTGTTTCATGGGTGAATAGATAATTCAAACTATGTGCATCATCCAAAAGTTATTTATTTAACTATAGATTTTATGGAACTCGTATTCTTGACCCGAATATCACAATTCCTTCTTCATTAACATTGAACTCTGAGGATTTACCTTTTCTGATAGTTTCAGCTTTCTTCTGAATTCCCACATCATACTTTTGATCACACTTTGACCTTTCCAAAAGAGACAGTTGAGTAATAATTTTTGAAAGGATAGATGATGTTCCCTTATTTATGATTCCCATGTCCATCTTCATCAAATCTGAGAAGATTGGATCCTTTCCAATTATCATCATTAATATAATTGCTGGGTTCTTTCTGCTTATAGCATCCTACACCTTTTTTGCTTTCCTAGGGTGGTAATGGATGGAGCAGTCATGGTCTTTGATCAGTTCTAACCATATTCATTAGCGCATATTCAACTCTTTCTATGTGAATATATACTTGAGGATTTTGTGATCCGTGTATATTTCACACTTCTCCCCAAAGAGGTAAAATTGCCAAATTTTCAAAGAGAAGATTACTACAGCCAACTCCAGATCATGTGTTGGATAATTTTGCTCATGAACTTTCAATTTCCTTGAAGCCTAGGAAATGAAATTTTTATTTTGCATCAACACACATCCCATTACCTTCTTCTAAGCATCACTAAATACCACAAAAAGTTAACCACTTGTGGGTATTGTGAGCACATGCGTAGTGATAAGCCTTCTTTTCATCTTCTTTAACCTCTCTTCACATTCATCACTCCAAGAAAACTTGACTCCCTTAGGAAATAGCTTGGTAAGAGGGTTTTAAAATCATGAGAAATTTATCACAAATCAGCGATAATATCCAGATAACCACAAGAAGATTCAGATATCCATTACCGATGTTGGCCTCAGCCATCCCTCAATTGCAGCTATCTTGGATAGATCCATATATATCATATTTCTTGTGATGATATGACCCAAGAATGAGAACTCATTCAACCAGAACTCACAATTTTTGTACTTTGGATAGAGCTTATCCTTTCACAAGGTATCTAGTACAATTCTTAGATTCTCCTCATGCTCCTCCTTGGTTTTGGAGTATATTAGAATATCATCTATAAAGACTACCATAAATTTTTCAAGGTAGTATCTAAAGAATCTATTCATCAAGTCCATAAAGATTGATAGATCATTAGTGAGTTTGAAATGAATCACTATGAATTCATAGTACCCATACCATGTACGAAAAGCAGTATTTGGGATATCAACCTTCTTCACCTGTTACTTAGTACCACAGATCCACATTGGAGTAGTATTGTGCTCCACGTAGCTAATCGAACAAGTCATCAATTCAAGATAGAGGATACTTGTTCTTTATCGTGAATCTTTTGAGCTCATGATAATTAATTTAAAGGTTCATTGACCCATCCTTCTTCTGAATGAAGAGGACTAGTGCACCCCATGATGAAGCACTTGAACATGTTAACCCTTTATCAAGATTCTCCGGTAGTTTTTTATTTAGCTCCTAAAGCTCCACAACAGCCATTATATGTGGAGTATTAAATATTGGCAATGTCCCATGTATAATATCAATTGATAATTCAACATCTATTACAAGAGGAAGACCAAGAAATTCATCGGGAAACACTTCAGCGAATTCTCTCACAATAGAAAATTCTTCAAGGATGGTTGCTTTATTAGACTCAATCATCTAAGAAGGATATACATCCTCATAGGGAAGTAATATCCACACTTGAGATGATGGTTCTAAGGAATATTCATCCTCCTCCTTGCACCTGTACAGAATCCGGGGTCGATTCGCTATATGGAGAGTGATTTCCCTCTCACAACAATTTATGTTGGATCTGTGTAAGGAAATCCAATCCATTCCAAGAATTGCATCAAATTCAACTATAGAGAGTATTAAGAGGTTCTCTGGGAATTTAAATCCAAAAATTATGACATAAGAGGAGTTATATTCATGGGTTGAAATGATTTCCCCATTTAAGGTTCTCACCCACATCTTTACTTCCATGATTTTTGGTGGTGTTGGGATTGTTATAAAAAACGTTAAAAATAAAAAATATTGTGTAGAACTATGAAAGACAACCCCACCTTTCACTTTTTGATTATGGCACTACCTTATCCAATAAATACATGATATGAGTACTTTAAACTATTAAAAACATAAAGGGGAATCCAAAGACAAAAAGGGATAACTTATAAATTACATTTATTTCTTTATGAATTTATAGGCTTTAATATATGTTATAGTTTATATAATTAACAACATATATTCATAGGGGAATTTTTTTAATCCATTAATAATGGTTTATAATAAGATTATGAATTTACCAAAGAATATCCCCCGGGAGTATCATAACCAAGAGTGCAGTAAAGACCATTGTCGTGCACCAGTTCCAGTTTGAGTCTAGCTCAAAGCGGTGTTTTCGAGTTTTACCCCTAGATACATCTATTCCAGAGCCACCTCTACCTACTCGTATCTAGAAAAGGATGTATTTTCTTGATAAACAACTTACTAAATACTCAAAAAATAGTGATGTTTTTATTATACTTATTCTTATCCCTAAGGCTTTCACTAGGGTTTTCTAATCCCAATCCCAAAAATAACTAAACCTATCCTCTGATACCAACTATAACAACCCTACTCTTTATTTCACACTTAAACATGATTTATTAAGTAAAATTTCACTTAATAAAACCCAAAATAGTATTTGGGACTTAGGATCATTACATAACAATGTAGAACACGAAACACAACAACTTTATTGAAAACTTCTTTTAGATGACCACAACATTCCTTCGTACTTAGCATTGCATGGGATAACCTGAGGACATGCATATGAAAAGGGTGAGGTATAAAGACCAGTTAGGAAGTAAACAATCCATAACATGAATAATATAGTAAATGTTAGTAAATAGTCATATCAAGGGAGCACAAGAGAAATTTGATCATAAAGACATGATATAACAGGATTATCAAAACCTGGAAATGTGGCAAAAACATTTAACATGATATTAGCATGAGCCAAGGATCATTGCACATGGAGCCTGATTAAACCCTCATTGAACTTAAATTAGCATGATTAAACCCTCATTTCACTTGATTTACCATGATACTAATCTTTACACAATGCATTGGAGTGCTATCAAGGCATTCCCTTCTTAATCATTTCATTTCATGTATAAGTGTGCCAAATGGATCTTATAACATGGATTCATTAAACATTATAATTTATTCCAAGATAAAGGAATGCGGAATTAATAAATGAAACTATATAATCAATAAGTAAATTCTCATAAAGGTGAATACCCTTGATAGATAAATGGGCATGGTATTCACTACACAATGACTTTCGCTTGGAAAATCGTGGTGCAATTTCCGCAGCATAACGACGTGACATAAGAATTCATAAAATTGGTTGATGAGTGAGAAAAAGGTGTCTCATCATATGTACATGAAATATATAGTATGGGGGTAATATTGATAAATTTACTGACATATTTAATGGAATTTAGATTTATGAAACAAAATAATTTCTTGAATGTAAATGAGGAGAGAGAAATCCCTTACAAAATTTCTGCATGGTAACGGGTGTACTTAGGAGGAATTAATGAGATAGAAATGGGTATCTCATCATTTAAAAATATGCAGGGAAGTATGGGGGAGGTGATAAATCATACCCCAAAATTTTTAATTGAAATAAAAATGGTATCACAACTTAAAGAAATTTGGACAAAAATGAGAAAGGAAGAAATCTCTTACTTGGAAGTGTGATCCCAAAGGCTTGGGAGGGGCTTGAAAGTGGCTTCTTGGAAGATTAAGGCACCTTGGAAGGATTATAGAGAGATAATGGTGGGGGTTGGTCAAGATACAAAGGCTTTTAGTGAAGAGGAAGTGAGATCTTGGGTGGGTTTACATAAGAAAAGAGAGGGAATTCTTTATTATTTTGGTTTTGGACACCACACATTAAACTAATTAAAACCACAAACCAAAACCTGGTTTTTTCCATTATTTTTTCTCAAAGGGGAGTGGAAAACATTATTTTATAATAATATAGCCTAAATTATTAAAATATAAGGCTTTATTATGTGGAGGTGAGTCACACTCTCAAGGAAATCATTTTAAAATGACAAAATGTTTTATATGTCTTGGAGAGTCCACTAAGGCTTTGTAAAACAAATAAAGAAATCCTAAAATAAAATTATTTTAATGTTAAAACGTATATTGTATGAAAACAATGTTTATAGTATTTTATTACATCATTATTGGGTCATTATGATGTCATAAAACACAATACATATTTAAACAGTTTTTAATTTTTACCCAAATATTTGACTGTCTCCGAAAATTATGAAAAATTTACCATTGGATAATTTAGATGTCCGGATTCCAAAAATAATATTCATTTTACCTAAATTATTTTATAAATATGTTAATTTTTACATTTAACATTAAAACTGATTTTTATAAAAAATTCATGGGTTTTGAAAAAAACTACTTTCAAACCATAATAAAAATTAAAATTGTATTCATAAAAATTATATGATCATTTATATTTAATAAAAAGTAATTTAGTAATAAAATTTTATTAAAAAAATATTTAATTAAAAAATTCATTAATTCATCAAAATAGATTTATTAATTGAATATTAACTAAAATACTATTTGTGCTTTAAAAACTATTTATAATGTAACAATTATAAAATGAATATATACTCTATAAAAAATAATGTACATAACCATAGTGCTATGTTCGTGTTAAATAACCCCTTATAACACCCATATAAGACCGAAGGGTAAGGTGTGCGATGGTGATAGACTCTTGATGTGTCTCGGATAACATCACTCAGGTGGTAATCTTTATGAACTTTCACTTCTCCCGTAGGTGATTCTCTTCAATCTTAATGTGTTCAAGCTCATCTTGGGCTTGTTCAAGAGAGAAGCCCAATGACACGACCACCTTTCCTTGCTCTAAAAAATGGGCTTCATATGGAGAAATTTTAATATATGAGGCCATACTTCCTTTATCTGAGTAAATTGGATTTGTTAAAGCCCTGTATTTTAACTGATCATGTGATCATTGTTCAACGACTATATTAGAAATAGTAACATTTATTAAGGGTATTTTAAAATCCAAAAACATAAAACCAAGGAAGTGGATAAAATTTACATAACAATTTTACATAATAATATATTTAAATAGTTCAAGAGAAATTTTCATTAATGAAATTTAGGTTCGTTACAAAACTCATTACATATAAATGTAATTATAGCCACATATCTTTGTGACCATTAGATAAAATCCTCTCACTAGTCCATTTTAATTGGTAACATATATGAAGAAAGTCAATTTGAATAATCATGATTCTAAGTATCACATTCATAATTCTAATCACTTTGAACAAGTATTCAAACTACTTTTCCTCACACCAATAAATGTTACGATGTCAATAATTTTTTTCTACTTAGAGATATTTCTAAATTAATAATCATCAACATTTGAAGATTTCAATTCAAACTCTTTTGAGATCAATATAGTAAATAAATGTAACGATTTACATTTTTTATCTTTACCAACATTCCCTAAGGATATTAAGTGATATTCATTTGGAGTTTTTACTATTATAATCTTTTATTTATAATAATTTTAACTTATTTAAGTCCAAATACACTCCCAGTGGCCTCTTAGAGTAAATATTATTTCATGAATATCATGCTTAGAAACAAAAACTCCGTTGAATTTTGAAAATAATACTTAATTCCTTTATTGGAAATATTTAAAAAATAAACTATTCGCCACTATATATTATATGGTATAATATGGTTTTAGAACTTTAACCTAAAAATAATATTTTATTCTTTAAAATATTACATTTATGGGTGGAGGGAATTTTTCCATAATAATTTAACTAATGTCTTGAATAAATTAATTTATCTCAGATAAAAATAATTTTGTCCCTGTCTCGTTTTTAGCCATGTCATAAAAATGGATCAAACATGATCATATGCATTAAATCAATCATCTTGTATTATTCCTCAAATAAGTATTTTTTTACAAATAACTTTTATAATATAGGATGAAAATAATATGAAAAATGCATAATCTTTAATCTTGATTCTTTATATATTTATAATAATCCACTATATCCAATTCCTTGATATATAGACTCCTTGATTTAATAATTTAATTCATACTTTAATCTTTAATCACTATCTATTAATAAATTTCAAAATTCTATATATTTATTACAAATGAAAAAATACAACTGATATTATATCATTTTAAAAATATAAGAATTTATTTCTATATTATGAGACCTAATATAGACTCTCCACTCATTTTATTTTGATCCTTTTGGTATTTTAATCAATTACTACTCCATTCTTTTAGATTTATACAATGGAAGTAATTCCCATCCTTCTACACTCCACTGTTAGGTTTTAAATATTTTTACTTCATACTAAAAGAAACATTATTGAAATTTACTATTGAATTTTTCTTCTTGTGGTTTGAACTTTTACCCATGTGTATTATCAATACAAAAATTGATCTTAGAAATCCCATAACCTACTCAGATATTCTATATATATTGAGGAGGTAAAGTAAACATTGGAATTATTCATATAGAAATTTAAATTAAATTTCCAGAACCATTCTAGTAGTGATTACAAAATGTAATTTGTTTCCAGATATAGTCTTAAAGGTGCCATAAACCTCTATAGATAATTTAAATACCTAATCATATTGAGAAAATTAGTGGATAATAAAGTTACATAAGAAATATTATATCTAAATGATTCCTTTGAAACATCATAAATCCCATGCCTAACGTATTCCTGATAGTGTATTTTCATATTATCTTGAATGCATCTATGTTTTCATGTTAATTTTTCAACTTACGATATGTAGATAATAGCATGAGAGTTAGGAAAACCAAAAAATCTTGAAAATTATTATTATAATTATCCAGATCTATTTATTTAATGTTAATGCATTTTAATTATTCTTAAGGGTCTTCTCTAAAACATATAATTTTACTTCTTGCTTAAGAATAATTCTTTAGATTCTATACCAATCTATAAAGTTGATTCCATTAATCTTTTTTTTGTATAACATTGATCACAAAGTAATGTTTTATGATAATTATTACATTTATCTACATCATATTTTTTATCATATGAGTATCATATTATATATTTATTTAATAAGTAATTTTATTAAATTTTTTACCACTAAAATGATTCCCCCTTTTTAATTTCATCATATCCATTAGTGGGAATATATTTATATTTCATTAGGTGATGAGTACACTTAATAATTCCTCTCACTACCTAATTATATAGGTGGAACATTATTCTAATAATATCATATATTACTATTTCATAGTTAAGTAGATAATTTTTTTCCTAATGAATCATATGTATTCACTCAATATTATTCCTATAGTATCCTTAGTTTTTATTATTTCCAAGCTAAGGTTATCCCAAAGATCACAATGTAATTTTTTCACCTAAATTATAAGGTTATAAATTTGCATGATTACTTACACAGGATAATCCATGAGAACCTTGCTTTAATAGAACCTATCCATTGAATGATCATGGTATTCATATTTTATTTATTTGGAAGGAATCTATACATCATATTTGTCAAGTGGATTAAATTATCTCACTATATTTTCTCATTTATTATAATTACATGTATGAATTATTCTAATTATTTAGTTTTTAATCTTATTACTTCTACTAAATCAATACATTCAAACCATATTGATGTGGAACTATTTACATAACATGTAGCATGTGCTGCTAACTTAAATTAAAGGAAAAATTATATTTACACATATCCAAATGAATCTTTTGAATAAGGTGTATAAAACCCCATTTAAAGGATTGGAATTTTATATAATCAATAAAACCCATTAGAGTAATTATAAATTGATAGGTATCCAACCCCTACATTTCTAGACAGAGCCTAAGCTCCCAGGCTAGTGACTAGTCTCACCGAAAGTCTCACTTCTCATTGTTCTTTACACAATTTAGACTTTAATTCCATAAAAATTTTAGTCCTTAATATTTATAGACTATAATTAACATCATAGTTCAACATCATAACTTAATACAGTCCATATTCAAGGAAGAAGAAAACTAAGTCAATTATAATACCTAGTATGTAACTCCTTAAATACATGTATATTAATTTATAGAAGCTCTCTAACACTTTAAATTAAAGAATAAATCCATTAATAATATAACGTTTATATTTATTAATAAAATAAGTAATGATTCTAAATAAATGAGAAATTCACAAATTTAGACAAGGGATAATCATTTACAAACAACTAGTAAATCAATAAAATCTAATAATTTATAATTTATACTTGCATTATGGAAATTCAATGTAACATCCTGACCTAGAACCATCACATTGGATAATATCATAATGGAACTAACCTTAGGTGTATCCCCCAGACACCAAAGGATATCAATAAATGTCTTGGACTTTAACAAATCATTGGGGGATGATTTTCCAATTCACATAGGCATTGAAAAATAGAAAAAAATCAATAGAATTATATTAATATGATGCAAGATAAACCCAAAAACTATAAATAAATGAAATAATAATAATTAGAGTCACTAAAATCAACAAAAATACTCAATAAGTATAGAAGACCAAAAAATAAAAAGGGAACTATAATGCTAAATGTGGAACAACACGAAGTTCCACCCCACAACCACCTCCAAGATCTAGCTTCCATTGACCATGAAAATACATCAGGGCGCTCTACTAGAAAATTAATAGGTATTTCACTTATAGATTTCATGATTAACAACATCTGTATACACACTAAGATATATACACAGGTGGGTGAGTACACTACCGTATAAACAATCCCCAAATACATCCCTCACTCACCATTAGAATAAGACCAAGTTAGCATACAATTTATAAGAATAGAAGAGAAGAATAAAAACCAAGGAATAAGATATATATATATATATATATATATAATCAAACCAATGTAAAAAACCCATTCGATAATCCATGCCCATACCATAAAAGAACACACCCTAAAAATTCACCAAGACCTCCCCCTTGGGAGTAGTGTCATGAACCCATTTCATCCCCCATCCAAGATGGACTCCCTAAATAGACATAACTCACAAGCATAAACCTATTTCCATTAACACAAGTTGTAATTTTTGGTTCAATCTAGTGTGCCCAATTTTGGCATGATAGCTTAGTCCAAAACAAAAAGTCCCCATACATATTCATGATGAATGCACACCAAATTATGCTAATACTATGTTTACACACACCAATGACCTTTCTTTTTTAAAAAATTACAACACCACTTATTCATTTTATCAAACATGATATGGTTGTTTCCCATAACCCTTATTTTCAACAACCAAAGATCAACAAGATAATACTTCTATAATGATTTATAAAGGTCTTTACATTAATAGTAATTATTATTAAACTTTTTAAATCAAAAAAAATTTAATTTCTTGATAGAATTTGGGTGAGAGAGAAGCAACCCACCTCAAAAAATCAGTAAGAGGAATCAAAAAATTTCCTCTTAGATCTACGAACTTGTGCCCCCCTATGATTATTTATAATAAAACCCCATAAAAATAGACCATAAACACAATATATAGGAATGAAAACCCCAAAGTTGGGTTTCAATAAAGAGATAATGAGAATAAAAAAGGGATGATGGAGATGTGAGATCCATACCATCCATATCTAGGTGAAACACTACAAATATCCAAGAGAATAATCTCCAAAAAGAAGAGAATCACTAAAAATAACGATTAGAAACCATCTGGTTTGAGATCCCTAGAATAGAGGGAATGAATGAGTTTTTTTGGGGGTCGGGGTTTAGGTTAAAAATATAATTTTTCAATCCATTTAAAATCATGCATGGTTTGGACCACATGGTTTGGTAAACTGTGTTCCAATCATGTGGAATCAAATTAAAAAAAATATAGATATGTATAGTTTACTAAGCCATGTTTCATAATCATTTTCTCACCCCTTAGAGAAGACCAAGTTTACACGGTTTACTACACAGTTTACTCAAACTATGAACCAACCTTGAACCCTTCTAAAATCATCAAAAAACCCCATAAAACCCTATATATCCTCCGAAAAAACCCAAAACACATAATAACATAAAAATACATATAATAATAGTAAAATAACTCAAAAATATGTATTTAAATTTGTACCAACAATTGGTATTTTCATCCAAAAAAATATAAATACTGGAAGTGTCTTTAGAAATATCTAGAACTTTCTCATTCATAAGGTTGTCTCACTTATGATTCTATTCAAAAAACCAGTCATGCTATTATAACACACACAAAAACACCAAAGATATACATAGGACCTACAAGATCTTGTCTTTACTATCCCAACATATGAATCATAGTGTGAATCCAGTGGAGGTCTATCTCAAGCGCAACCTGATCCCAAATAATTAGTTGAATAGAGGAGGGCCCACACTTCTAAGACCAATGAAAGTGGAAAAGATATGATGAAATAAGTTAAATTAGTGACGTAGTGCTAACTAAGAAGAAATTCCACTAATATGCTCAACAATCACAAATAGTCCAACATACTGAGGAGCTAACCACCCTCATTTACCCAGGTATCAGTTCTTTAATATTTTGAATTTCCATGAGAATACCCGATTACTCACCTATAAAGATAACAAAAAACAATGATAAAATGAATTAAAAAACTAGAGATACTCATGTATGATCACATATTGTGATAAATAGGTACATATGAAGCATATTTGAATGTTTGAAGTTATATAAAAGCTGTACTAATGAAAATGAGGCCCCTCGAACCACCAAAGTTCATCACACTAGCTCTAACCAGATCCTATTATATTAAGGACCACCCCAAGTATTCGTTATATATATAGTGGTACACTATACTCATGATTTAATAGGTTCTAAAGGTTTAATGTAATGACCACCAAATGCAGTAAGTAAAATTAGGGTCTTGGTCAGAGAAAATGGTAATTCATACCACATGGAATTTCAACACTTCATGGATATTCTACATTGCCAAAATTTTTATAGAAATCATCCCTCAACTTGGAATGAAATTTATCAAACCAATGAGTCGATAAACTATCAACTTGATGAAATAATTCTCTTTGGTAAATTAGATGTTTTTTTGTCACAATCCATAAAATTATCTCCCAAAATACTATAGTAATAGTTAATAGTTGTAACATTCCCACCAGTCATTGGTGTTCAACCTTAATTAACTCATGTACCTAACCAATATTTTTTGGAAAATACACTTGAGTACTAATAGTTTTGTATAAAATATCGTGAAATAAAGAGAAACCATAATTACACCCTGAAATTTAATAGAGAATTCTCATTCCCTACCATATGATTGAAGGATCTCCACCATTGAGGTTTAACCTAATGGTAAGCCTACTAAAATTTGACAACTGAGCTTTCTTGTGTTAGGACACACCATTTAGTAATGTGGATCACTCAATTAAAAAATGTGATATCATCCTAGTATTTGTAACCTTGGATAAAATTTGTAATTCATTTCATAAATCATTAATTATCCATTACTTCACCAACCCATCACTCTAAAATTTATTAGTTAAGGTATCCACAACCCAATGGATCATAAACCATTGTTTCTTTCCAAAATAGTAATTGTGATACCAGAAATGAAATAATGCAAACAATATATTGGTAATAACCCACTAAGTACAAAGAATAAGGGTCCTTAAGGTATCTTTGAAATTTACCTTTCATTAGTGTTGAAAAGAAAAATTACATGCTTATAAGGAAAAAGGGAATGAAAATTTACTATACCACAACCTAAGAGGATTTCTAGGGGGATACCTATCCTAAAAATATCCCATATTAACCACAATTATCTATGAAATTTAAAATAGGTTAGTCCTTTAATAGGAAAGTGAATCATTTCTCCCAATTCCCTAAACTGGACCATTAATTTCCGTAGTTTAGTTAGTAACTAAACAGAGGTGATTCCAACCTCTATTAGTAGAGGTCCTACACTTAATAGGTTCATGTCCCATAGTCCTTTTAATAATAACCAAATCCATCAGTAGATGTGGGAGTAACTTAATAGGACTAGAAATCAATATGTGTATTGAATGGCAACAAATTATTCTTGAAATAATATATCAATTTATTCCTCTATAACATCATGAACTCCCATAGACCTAGACCATTCCAATGATAATTGAGTATAATAACCAATATAACTTATAGTATGTTCCTTTACCCACCATTTTTCTTTATTTTCATCACATAATACATCATTTTAAAATAAAACTTTTGTTTACCCTTCCAAATATCTTGTCTAGAATACATAAACAACAACAAGAACAACTTATATAATAAGCACACCAAGCATAACCTCTACATAAAGCACAAGCAACATAATAATTCCATTATGAACTAATCCAAAAAATGATTCACAAACATAGTAACTCACTACCACCAATTATAGCAAGACACCATTAGGTTTCTGCCCATCAATTCACCATGTTACAATATTGATATAAAAACAAAATAAAGATTCTATAATTCAAAAAAAAACAATGTTAACATTAAATAATTACCTTTTTAAAAATCCATTTAATGAAAATATTTAAGTCCTAAATATAATATAAATACCAATAAAAACATTCAAAAAATATTTTTTATAAAATATATATATAATTGGAATGTAAGAACATAACTTTAATAAAATTAATCCTGCTAATGCCATTATATAATTTGAAAACTTTTTAATAAAAAAATATATCCTTATAAACCACATTAGATAAACTCCCTTAAAAAATAATGTAAATTCTAGTAAGTGATATTTTAACAATATTCACTCATCATTTCATATTCATGAAAAGGTTACCAAAGTCATTATCTTCTCATGATCAATAAATTAGTTTAGTAAAAAGGATATTTTTATAATATCCTAAAAATATATAGAATATTTGTTTATGTTCAACTAGGAATAAAATAAATTTTTATTAGAAATATATTATGAACACATTTCATATCATGATGTTACAATGTAAATATTTTATTGAAAATGTTTTTTAACTAATCAATCATTCTAAATTAATATACAAATTATGAAATCAAGGATAATATGTCATAGATTTCAGAATACTCTCTCTATTAATGATATAACCAAATTAGAATCCCAGAAACACATTAACCATTATGAAATATATTATATTTTACAAAATCATCATTTTATTTTCTATGCTACTAATTATACTAGACATGGTTCACTAATTATATAGATGTAATGGAATAAAAGCTTGTTCTTTTTAATACCTCTTTAACTTAACCATACAAATAAAAATTTCTAGCATGGTTTTCATCTAATCATATTCAATATGATAAATATTTTAAAATAATTAAATTTAAATAAATACATGGAATGTCATAAAATCTTAAAATATAATTCTGAAATACTTCACTCTATCAAGGTATTATAAACTATATACATGTCACCAATCACTGAGAAAGTATGGATACAAATATGAAATAGTACTTTTATTTAATAATCCTAAAATTGTTAACATTATCTTAATATAACAGGGATTCCAATTATCATTTAGTCAATTAATTGTAATAAAAGTCATTACTAGTTTCAGTTTTAATTTTACACCAATTTTCAAATCCTTTAAAGCATAAAACACTGGAATGACATAGACACAAATCAATTCTATCTATAATTGACACACAATATAGAGCCAAAAAATAGTTTACCATGTTTAGAAAATAATTTCTTTGAAAGTATCGATTTCAGCCACAATTACAATATACAATTTCATAAAAACGTTTTCATGTTACTATTAAAAAGGTATAACCACTAAAACACCATGTGAATGCTGGAATACTTATGGAAAGTATCTTTAATAATTAACGATACCCAAATCTCACCAAATAAAACCATGATGATGAGATTACCATACACCTAGAAGTGTTTAATAATACATTTCATACCCTAAAAAGCTCTGGTAACTTGAATTTTAGTATAAATAGGTTTGCTATGCTTTTTTATACTATACATTTCAAGTCCCAACATATCCTATCTCAATTCCTACCATCTTAACCGATGGTCTATACCAAATTGATACCAATTGTAACATCCTAACCACAAATCATCACATTGGATAAGATCAAAATTCCACTAAAATTAGGGGTAGCCCCCAAACACCAAATAATGGAAATAAATTCCTAGGGATTTATCAAATCATTGAGGGAATACTTTCCTTTATACAAAGACACCATGTAATACAAAAACTACAATGGAATAATATAAATATGATGTATAATAAACCATAAAAATATAAAAATATATGAAATTATAATAATAAAAGTCATCAAAGTTAACACTGATACTTAATAAATCTTAAAGACCAAAACTCAAAAAGTAAACTATGGTGTTGAATGTGGAACTACACTAATCTTCACTCCAAAACACCTCCAAGCTATAGCCTCCATCGACCATGACAAAAAAAATGTGGCGATCCACTAGAAAAGTAAGAGGTGTTTCCCCTACTAGTATCATGATGAAAAATATCTGTACATATACCAAGATGTATATACTAGGGGTGAGTATAAAAAATAGTAGTAAATCCTTAAAAAACTACCCACACATGCCACTAGGATAAGAACAATTTAACTTAAAATTTTTAAAAATAAGAGATAAATATAAAAACCAGTGAAAAATATATACATATAAAGAAACTATATAAAAACTCATGAAACAATTCGTGAACATACCATGAAAACACACACCCATGAAATGAAGCAATCCCTCCCCTCTGGTAGCTATTTCATAAACCCAATACATCCTCTCTATAAGGAGGACTCCCTGAATTTACCAAACTCATGAGTGGAAACCATTCCCCCTTAACCAAGTCGCCACTTAGCAGTTGCAACAAAATAATATTTTAAAATAAAGACATTTTGTTTAATATCACATGTAACATTAAGCATTGAGGATAAATGACCCCTAAAATATATTTTTCTTTAAATTTAATCTCATCAAAAGCTTGTAATACATGCAACCCTAAGTTAAAATGAATTGTATATCATTATATAACCAAGCCGTTAAATTAGAGGTTATAGACATGAATAAATAAAATATAAAAATTATATCATTTACACAAGTATAAATAAATTTATTTTTAGAAGTGAAAATAAAAATAATTTAAACGAAAAAGAATTGTTGTTTCTAAAAAAACTGTATTTTTCTAAAATAGCAGTTTCATAATGTTTTAAAAACTTATTTTAAAATTAATTTCTACCAATTTTTGAAATTTTATTTTAAAAAATGAACTTTATTTTTTAAATCATTAAGTAAAAATTATCTTATAGTGTATTTTTGAGATTTTTATGAAAATATTTTTTTTTATGAATAGTAAAAGATATATATTTTTATTTAAAACTACATTTTTAAAGCTTTTAAAAAGATTATATTTTTTAAAAAATCATTTTAAAACTAAAATTGGTAAAATTATATTATATTTCATTCAATTTTTGGTAATTTTAGACTTTTTTTTCAATTTTTATATAATTTTTTTATTCTTTTGAAAACGTTTCCTTTGGAAAACTATTTTTTGGTCACATCCATGGGTTTATTTTTAAATTAAATTTTGAAACATCTTTTAATTAAATATGGAAAAAATAATTATGTATTTGGAACAAACATAATAAATATTAAATTATAATTTTAAGTTAATTTTTTTTCATAATGAATAATAAATAGAATGAAAATTAATTATTGTGATTAAGGTTAAAACATGGTTTTACGCATTACATGCGCTTGTATTAAAATTAATTTTCCTCACACATAATATTTTTATTTTATAAATTAGAATTAATATTGAGAATAATCGTGTCCATATTATCTTATAAGGCTCAAGTTTTTTTATTATTTAGAGATAAATCATGTAAATAAATAAATAAAAAAACTAGTCATCGTGGTCAAAACTAAAATGGTAAAAGTAAGTAAATTTAATGGATTGGGAATAACATATTTAAAAAATGTGTTTATTTTTTGTGGAGTTTTTAATAGAATATATAATCCCTTCAATCCTTTATTTATCAATGTTTTTTTCACTTTGTGAGAGATTGACTATCCATTATTAAATATTTTGGTGTATTTACAAAAATGTCAATCCTCCTCAATTATAAAAGGGAATTTCCTCCCATCACTTATTAACACCTCTTAAGACATTTTGATTGAATAAAACCTGAAAAAATATCTCCTAAATATACCTACACACATTCTATATCTTCTATTCTTCCAGAAAGACCAATCCTGGGGTTCTAAATAAGAGATCCAATGGAGGTTTTTCTAAGCAAAGGTATTTTTCTTCACAAAGCTCTATATTTTTACTTAGTATTTTACCACATTTATTCAAGTATAAATAATTAAAAAATAATAACACCAATATATAACATATAATCATATTTTATTATATTTATGTAAAAACCTATATCCATCTCCTCTTCTATCAAAGGGAACACAAAACCATCAATCGTGTGTAAGGCGTACTACCGCATCATGAACTGATGCGATTTTTTTACATAACCACCTATAAAGAAAGAATATGTTGATCGATTTAAGTTATTTATATGATATAAATAACATAATTATACTTATGGAATTATAATATCGCATATACCTTCTTTCATTCAATTTTCTGGGAATAAAATAACATCGCTTGTGCGTACGGCAGACTACTGCCTCGTGATGCGATGTGATTCATTTTTCACTTACACTTTACATGGAAGGTAATGAGGATAAATTTAATGAATAAATGTGATATATAAGAAATATTAATTACTCTATAAATGTGATATATAATTTAACTTAATTTCATCCCATCCATCAATAAAATAGAAACCACATTCATGCATATGCACGACCTACCATCTCTATGAATGAAGTAATTAATTTTCTATCTATAAATTTTATAGATTAATATAAATAAATATATAGTTAATATATATTATATTTATATCATATTTGACTTTATATAGATTATGGAACCATGATCAAAGTAAAAGGATCAAAAATACCAAATGAAAACATACATGAAAAGCTAATATGTTAATACCCAAAACATGTTTTTAACAAGGAATTATTAATAAATGGGTAATGAAAGTTCATAAGTAAATAATAAGTGGGGTGATATATATTATTAGGGTTATTAAATATATTTATAATAATTTTATATTTATTATACATGAGTTACGAACACGTATGAAGGAGATCAGACCTGAGGAAATTGTTTCTCATCTCACTTTTACTTTCATGAGATGTATGTTATATTCACCACTTATTTCTTTTGGTTGCTTTATATAATGCTCCATTAATAAATTATATAATTAATATATTTAACTTAAATGTTTTTAAAGTTCCATTTTCGACTATTTGTTTAGTGAGACTTATGATTCAAAATTTAACAAAGTGGTAAGTGTTTATTTCACAATCTCATCATTATTCGGGATTGTTTATGTTTAAGTTTCCCTTGAAGGATTTTTTTTACTATTTTTACATTAAAACCAGAAAAGTTTATTTTCCTATGAATATTCATGAAATTTTCAAGCAATATTCAAATTTCATCTCTTTGGTACTTAAAATGAATTAGATTTTTTAAGAAAAAATGACATTATTTATCCCTTCGGTCGAAAATACCTTTTCATATACATGTTTCCTAAAAATATTTTCAAAAATGTAATTATCCAAATGATTAATTAAAGAAATTTTAACCCATTTTTTACTTTTTATAAAATGGTTTGAAAGGAATCTTCTTATTCTTTTACGAATGAGGCACTTTTTATCCTATTTTACAACTATGGGAAAGGAATGTTTTTTAAACTTATACAAAATGTTTGGGAATACCTACCATCATGAACACTCATTTATATGGTGAATCCTTTTAAAGTTTACAATTATCTTTTTAAGTGAATTTTTTTTCTTAATACTCTAATTTTTTTTTGTTTTTGAAAGTCATTTTTGAAGTGAAAGAGGTATTTTCTTCAAGAATTATTTAAAAGGAATTTGTATTTCATTTCTATTAATCACCAAAAAAATCATTATTTAACTAATACTAGATTGAGAATATTCTACAATTATACCATCCTTATTATTTCTCTCGATGGTTTATGATTATATTGAATAGGTATGTACTATTTTGATACCATACTTCATATTAATTTGATTGGTTTATGATTATGTTTATTGATTGGGAAAATATTAACATTTTGTATTCTAATTTTCTCAATATAAATGTGTATTTTGATTATGTTTCACCCCTTTTATATAAGGAATTATTTGGACTTAGTAAGTGATGGTAAGGGCTCACTATAGACACTTTATACATCAATAAGTCTCACGAGATAAACTAGATTGGGTATTTAGCCAAGGATTTACCCATTTATGTAAGATATATGGGAATAGGGACTTGATGTTATAGTTTTGATGTATAGAATTATGAATTCCCTCATTATGATATTAGTTGTTGAAGTCAATGTGATTATTTTATTAGTTATAAAATCCATGGATAATGTTCAATCACATGTGATTATTTATATTGAGTTATTGAATCATCATTTATTCCTACCATATTATTATTCATGTTCAAGTTATTGATTAAATAGAATGTGTTTTTAGTGATTTAAATTTATATATTGATTATTATTTATGTACTCATGATAGATTTTGTAACACCCCAAGGTTTTACAAATAAATTTAATTTAATTCATGAAACACCGATTCTCTACATACTTTTTTTAAGGATACAGTTATAAACTAGTCATTAAACATAATTTTGTCGCTTCTGTGTTTTGAATTTGAAAAAACAGACATTTAATGTTGCAATCAGTAAGTTATTTGGAGTCTAATTGGACCAACTAATTTTTTTGAATAGTTACATACCGTTATGAATATTAATATGAACCTTATGAATAGTAAATCATCTAAATGTATTGTAACATCACCCATGAATGTATAAATAAAATTTAGGTATCTTATAAATGATAATATGATCATAGTATATGTATTGGTGTTTTTGTAAATAATAAATATTTAATTATTAATTTATTTAATAATTTAAATGAAAATTAATTTTCATGAAATGAAATCATAAATTTTTATCTTATGTTTATAAGATAATTTTATGACACCAAAGTTAATTTTTCAAGGTGTTATAAAATCAATTATTGTTTTTAAAATTGTTATTTTTTGAATAAATAATGATTTTAATTAGAAATTAAAATTCTCATATTTAGAAAATTATTTTGATAAAATGGAGTACATTTTTGAATTCTATACATCAAAAAGTTTTCGAGGTGAATTTCTGGGATTTTTCTAAAATACTTGAATTTTTGGTGAATAGTGAAATTTGATAATTTAAGAAATGTGCTAAATTGACGAATTTAGGCATCATGCTTGAGTCATGGATGATGTAAATGGAAATTGGTTCAAAATAACATTCAAGTATTACTATTTTTGGTCACAAAAATCAAGACTATTCATAGTTTTGAGTAAAAATATTAAACTAATGATTAAAATAATGGAAAACCCCTCCTCTCCACCACTATAAATACCACCCTCACCCCCTATTCTTCTCACACCTATAAAGATTTGATAATTTTATAAAATACTCCCATTATTCTTCCCAATTATTTTCCTCACATCCAAGACATTTTGGTCTCACCAAAAGGCCAATACCAAAGGCCTTAAGGAGGATCTCAAGGAGAAGAGATCAAGAGGTAAAAATCCTCTTTCATTTTCATTTCATTTCTTTTTCTTTTCTTATAATCTCATACCCTCTCTTTATAACAGAGGCATAAAAGCTTAATTATCATATATATACTAACAATTTATCATGGTTATGGAAAATTCATCAAATTAATTCTTCTCCTCTCCCTCTTACTCTCAAAATAAAAAAGATATCTGTGATGTGTTGATTTACTGACATCGTGGACAATGTATCCTAAATTTCCTTTAATTCCTTCAAATATGGTCATAAAACCATTAATGTGGTCAAATAATATTTTATTATACATATTATATGAAATATTATGTTTTTTAACCAGTGTTTATGCATACGATTAATTAATAAAACAAAAGTATTTCGTAATGATCAAAATTCACCAAAATAAACTAACGATTATTACTAATTATTAATCCAATGATTCATCCTAATAACATATAACCAAAATGATTTATGGAATCATTTAATATTCTATAAACTTTTTAATAACATCTCATTTCACTTCTGTAGTTTCTCTTCCATTCGATGGGGAAATCCTTTACGAACCGACCCTGGAAATCAGGTAAAGAACACACCTGAAATAATGTAAATAAAAAAATATTATAAATTAATGGGTGGAATGATGTTATAAAATGATCATATAAGGATTTATAAAATTTATTCCTCTTATTTAAAGTATTAATAACCCTCTTTTAACTATTATACAGGAGGTTTAATCACATTTTAATTAAGACAAACCTATGGTAATGGAATTAATAACCCAATTTCCATTCTTTGAATTAACATTATACTTTATTCATTATGTAGTATTCAGATTATTTGTGTGATTAATTTTTGTTTATATTATATTATATTTAGGTTTATTTACATTTTATACACATATCCTTTCCATTCTAATTAATTCTCTATCCAATTATGTTTATAAGTGACTTTCCTTTTAAAATCCTTTTAAAAGTCTCTTTAATGAAATTCAAAATGATTTTTTTTATATATATGGAATGAGTAGTTTCTATTGATTTCATGATTATTTATTACTATTATATGTTCCTTTTACATATTTATGTTGGTTTTAGCCCATTATATCTCAATATATGTTCAATTGATCCCATTATAGCTCAAGATATGACTGGTGAGCCCCATTATAGCACTCCAATGCATTGGGTACTCTAGAGATTGAAGTTGAACGAATGTTTATTCCATGTGTAAGGGTGATTGTAAGAGTGATATGGTAAATATTTCCCAATACAATTACATGATGCTTCTATGAATTCTAACGAGATTTTATTAAATGGGTTTTATTAGGTTTTTATGTTATCACTTGACTAATGATTTCTTTATGTATATCCCTTATTTAGATTTTTGTGCTCATCCCAAGTTTTTTAGAATTTATTTTATAGGTTATAAGGATGTGTAAGACAAATAAGGAAGTAAAGTTAATTTTTTATGATGATTTTTCAAATAAATCATGTTTTCTTTAAAGAGTTTTATATTTTTGAAAAAATGGATACAATTTTAGTGGAATCCTCTTGTTTGATTCTAGGATATTATGTATGTTTTATTTCCTAATTCTCTAAGACTATAAACCAAAAAATATACTCAATGTGTAATAATGTATTTTCTTTTCTAAAATTCAATAATATGTAATGTTTTAAGGCTGGGTCCTTATAGTTGGTATTATAGGATGGTTTAGATAACTTTTAGGGTTGGAATGATGTTAAAAGAATACCATAAATGATTTTTACTTTATGGTTGATTTAAAATGATTTAGAATTTAAAGATTTCCATGTTTCTTAATCTAAGATATGTCTATTCAAAAAGGTTTTTCATAGAAGAAACATGGATGCTGAATTAATAAGGCACCAATATGCTGATATCTGTTTGAAAATGAACCCTGGAATGGTGGGAATTGGAACCGAGAAGTTTGTGACAAAAATGGATAAGTTTACTCAGGTGATAAAAAGTGGTGGTATCCATGTTAGAGAGGAACCTGACCTACCATGAAGAAACGTGTCTTTTGGGGAGCATTTTATGAGGTAACATCCTCCAGCATTCAGTGGAGCCACAGAACCAGTCGTATCCAAAGGATGGATCAATGCTCTAGAAAATATATTTGATTTAATAGGATGTCTAGAATGTCAAAAGGTAATACTATCCATTTATCGTTTTGAAGGTGAAGCCGATCAATGGTGGTAATTGGTTAGTAATGAGATAGAGATGATCTTGACAGTCAGGAATGAGATGATTTTAAGAGTCTTTTGGGGGAAAAATATTTTCCTAAAATTGATTGACTCAGAATGGATAAAAAAAATCTTGGAAATAAAGTAAAAAATGATGATTCTATGGAAACATATGAATCTAATTTTAATAGACTGGCCAGGTACATACCATATTTTACTTGGGATTTTTATATTAGAATTAATAGATTTTACTCCGGTTTAAAACCATTTTTATGAATATCTTTGGCTTCATGGCAGTTTAAAATCTATGAGAATCTTTTTCATTATGCTGAAAAAGTTGATATGGAGTTTTATAATATATATGTGCCTCATAATGAAAGGAATAAGTAGAGGTTAGGTTGGCAGGCATTGGTGAAGAATTCATCAAAGAAATTTGTACGAAAGAAAATAAATTTCCCTTCTTGTGAAAAGTGTGGTAAAAAGAATCCTAGTGAATGTATTGTAAATTATGGGAAATGATATCGATGTAGAATGTTTGGGAACATGTATTGTGAGTGAAAGGAAAATGATCATAAAATTAATGAGAAGCTGATAGTGAGATGCTTTAACTATAAGGAATTAAGTAATTTTGCTAATGTGTGTCCAAATATTGTCACTCAGGCAGGAAATCAACAATATTGGAAGCATAAGGGTGTAGAAAAATGATTTTCAACTAACTCATCAGATTTCGATCTATAAAATGAGGTGGTATCAGGTACATTTCTTATTTCAATAGATCTTTCAAATGTGTTGGTTGATTCGAGGTCTACACATTTCTTCATTTCTAATAAATTTTCTACAAAATTGGGAATTCCAACTCATGAAATGAAACTAGAAATCATGGTAAAAGCACCTAGAATAAATATTATGGAAAAAGAAATTATAATAATCTAAAAATCTATGTATACGGAAATATTTTACCTATAAACCATGTTGTATTACCTCAAGTGGAGTTTGATGTTATTTTGGGTATGGAATGACTTTCTTTTTATCATGCTAAGATATATTGTAGAGTAAAACAAGTTTTTTTTCATAAATATTTTCAGTTTGTGTATAATAATGAACTCGTACCATTGATAACATACCGAGAAGCTAAGAAACTGATAAAAGATAGAAATTAAAGTTATCTTGCTCAATTTTTTGAAGATAAGGGAACTATCTATATTAATGATGTTCCTGTGGTAAATAAATACCTAGATGTTTTTTCTAATTATTTTCTTGGTGTTATTCCTAATCAAGAGGTTGATTTTACTATTTACTTAGTTCCTAATGCTAATCCAATTTCTAAACCCCCTTATCAAATTTCGCAAATGAAACTATTGGAATTAAAAAAGCAGCTCCAATAATTATTATATTAAGGTTTTATTCGACCCATCACTTCTCCCTGGGGTGATCCTATCTTGTTTGTTAAAAACAAAGATGGTTCAATGAGATGTTGCATTGATTATTGTGCCTTGAAAAACATCAATTTTAAAAACAAGTATCCTTTGCCTCATATTGATGATTTTTTTGAGCAGCTCTAGGGTGCCCAATATTTTTTGAATTTTGAACTGAGGTCGTGGTACCATCAGTTGAAAGTAAAGGATGCAGACATCCTGAAGACTACATTCGATACTGGATATGGTCATTATGAATTTTTAGTTATTCGATTTGGGTTAAATAATGAACCTACTATATTCATGGATCTTATGAATAGTATATTTCATGAGTTATTGGATAATTTTTTAGCTATGTTTATTGATGAAATATTGGTACATTAAAAGTAAAGAGGAGCATGAAAAACCTCTAAGTGTTTTTTTTTCAGACCTTAAAAAAAATAAACTATATGGAAAATTTAGAAAGGGTGAATTTTGGTTATAAAAAGTTTATTTCCTTGATTACATTATTCTTAAAGATGAAATAACTGTTGATGTTGCTAAAAAAATTGTTGAAGAATGGACAAACCAAAAATATAACCTAGATTTGTAGTTTTCTTGGTTTGGTAGGCTATTACAGGAAGTTTGTTAAAAGATTTTCATGGTTATCTATCCCACTGATAAAATTAACTTGAAATGAGTTAAAATCATTTAGATGAAATAATGTGATGATTGTTTTCAATAATTAGAAACAAGATTGGTGAATTATCTAGTTATGAACCTACCTTCTATAAATAGGGAATTTGTGATCTATAATGATTCTTATTTGAAGTGACTTGGTTTTGTTCTGATACAGAATGACCAGGTAATTTTTTATGTATCACTTTAGTTGAAACCTCATGATTTAAACTACGCTACACATGATTTAGAATTAGATACTATTTTTTCACATTTGAAATTTGCAGGCATCACTTGTATGTAGTAAAATGTGAAATATATACTGACCATAAAAGTTTTAAGTATATATTTACTTAAAAGAAATTAAACATGAGACATAGAAGATGGATGGAGATAATCAAATATTATGATTTCACGATTCATTACCATCATGAAAAATAAAACAGAGTGGATTATGCATTGAGTCAGAAAATTTATACTAAATTAACCATGATACATTTAGAATGTGACCCTTTTGTGAATAATTTAATAAACTTTGGCTTGGAAGTTATTGGTACAAGAAATTATTCTATTTTATTTCAGGTTTCAGTGTATTCATCTTTGTCATACAGAATTAGGAAATCTTAGAAAGAAGATAGTGAGTTACAAAAAAAGGTAGAATTTGTTCAAATGGGTAAGTTTCCAGAATTTAACTGTGGTAAGGATTGTGTTTTGAGGTTTGGGAAGAGATTATGTGTTATTTATGATTCTCAATTGAAGAAATAATTATTATGTGAAGCTCATAGTTCTTTATTTTTAGTTTATCCTGTCAACACAAAGATGTACCGAGATCATTGAGAGTATTACTGGTGGGATGGAATAAAAAGAGATATTTCTGATTTTACCATGAATTGTTTGACATGTCAACAAGCTAAAGGAGAGAGGCAGTTTCCAAAGGGGATGATTCAACCTTTACCAGTGCTATAGTAGAAGTGAGAAAATATATCAATAGACGTTGTTGTGGGGATACCAAAGACATATTGAGGTAACAATGCAATTGGGGTTATTATTGATCGTCTGACTAAATCTACACATTTCTTTACCGTTCGAGATACTATATCTTTAGATCAGCATTTTCAACTATACCTCGAAGATATTTTCAAGTTACATGGAGTTAATCTTTACATTATATATAACCATGATATTAGGTTCACTTATAACTTTGGGAAAGTCCTTCAGAAGTATATAGGAATATAATTAAATTTATCACTAATTTTCATCCTGAATCTAATGGACAGACCGAGAGAATAATTCATACATTGGAGGATATTCTTTGAGCATGTTTAATGGATTACTAGGGAATTTGGGATCATCGTATTTCCTTAGTTGAGTTTTCTTATAATAAAAATTTTCATTCTAGTATACAGATGACACCTTTTGAGGCATTATATGGAAATCGGTGTCAAAATCCACCATTTTGGGATGAAGTCAGGGAAAGGAAGTTGATTGGACAATAATTAGTAGAGGAAGTGGTAGAAATAGTTCACACAATTCTTCATCATAGAAGGATTGCTCAGAGAAGGCAGAAATGTTATGCATATAATTGGAGGAAAGACATTTCATTTGAGGTAGGTGATAATGTTTTCCTTAAAATCTCTCCTTGGAAAATTGTTATGCGTTTTGTTAAAAAATGAAAGATAAGTCAACGGTTCATTAGACCTTATAAAATCCTGGAGAAATTCGGACCATTCACCTATCGAGTATCTTTTCCTCGGAGTTTATCTCAGGTAGACAATGTTTTTTAGGTTTTGATGAAGACAGATATATTCATGTTCTTTATCATTGAGAGAAATTATTGAGGAATAATTTAATTCATTAGGTAAAGGTTTTGTGGGGAAACCACAGGGTTTAATAAGTAACATGAGAAATCTGAAAATTCTATGAGGGAAAGGTACCCTCACTTGTTTAATAATTAAAAAAAATTATGGGGACACAATTTCCAGAAGGTGGGTAGAATGTAACACCCTAAGTTTTTCCAAATAAATTTAATTTAATGCATGAAACACTAAGTCTCTACATAATGACACTTTTTTAAGGAAATAGTTATAAACTAGCAGTTAAACCTAATTTTTCCGCTTCTGTATTTTGAATTTCAAAAAACGAACATATATTATTTAAAGTCTAGTAGAACAAAATTAATTTTTGATGAATATTAACATACCCTTATGAATAGAATTTTTACCTTTATGAATATTAAATCTGCCAAATGTATAGTAACATCACCCATGAATGTATAAATAAAATTTAGGTATCTTATAATTGACAATATGATCATAGTATAAGTATTGGTATTATTGTAAATAATAAATATTTAATTAAGATTAAATTTAATATTTTAAATGTTTTTATCCCTGAAATGTAATCATAAATTATTATCTTATGGTTATAAGATAATTTTATGATAACTAAATTAATTATTCAAAGTGTTATAAAATCAGTTATAGTTTTTAAAATTGTTATTTTTTGAATAAATTGTGATTTTAATTAGAAATTAAATTTATTGTATTTAGAAAATGATTTTGATAAAATTGAGTTCATTTTTTAATTCAAAAAATAAAAAAATTGTTTGTGTGAATTTTTGGGATTTTTCTAAAATACTTGAATTTTTTGTGAATAGTAAATTCGATAATTTAAAAAATGTGCCAAATAAATGAATTTATGTATCATGCTTGAGTCATGGAAGATGTTAATGGAATTTTTTTTGAACTAAAATTCACTTATTAATTTTTTTTTCACAATAATCAAGACTATTTATAGTCTTTAGGAAGAATATTAAACTAATGATTAAAATAATGGAAAACCCCTCCTCTCCTCCACTATAAATACCACCCTCACCCCCACCCCCTACTCTTCCTATCATGCCTCTCAAGATTTTACCATTGTATAAATTATTTGTATTATTCTTCCCAAGTATCTTCTCCATTTCCAAGGTCTTTTGATATCACCAAAAGGCCAACACTAAAGGCCTTATGGAGGATCTTAAGGAGAAGAGATCAAGAGGTAAAAATCCTCTTTCATTTTTATTTCAATTCTTTTCCTTTTCTTATACTCTCTTCACCTCCCCTTATCCAAGTGGAATTAAATCTATATTATCATATATATACTATAATTTTATCATGTTTTTGGAAAATTAATCAACTTACCTCTTCTCCTCTCCCTCTTATTATCAAAATAAAAACAACATCTATGATGTGTCGATTTACCAACAGCATAGACGATGTGTCTTCAATTTTCTTTAATTACTTCAAATATGGTCATAAAACCATTAATATGGTTAAATAATAATTTATTATAAATATTATATGATATATTATGGTTTATAACCAGTATTTATTCATACTATTAATTAATAAAACAAAAGTGGCTCGTAATGATCAAAATTCACCAAAATAAACTAACGATTATCACTAATGATTTATCTAATTATTCATACTCAAAACATATAACAAAAATTATTTATGGAATCATTTAATATTATGGAAACATGATAATAACATATCATTTCACTTTTGTAGTTTTTTTTCATTCAATTTGGAAATCATTTACAAACCAACCATGGAAATCATGTAAAGAACTCACCTGAAACAATGGAAAGAACAAAATATTATAAATTAATGGGTGGAATGATGTTATAAAACGATCATATAAGGTGTTATAAAAATTATTATGGTTCATAAAATAATTAATAACCCTTTTTTAAGCATTATATAGGAGGTTTAATTTTTTTTAAGTAAGAAGAACCTGTGGTAAGGGAATTCTTAACACAACTTCCATTATTTGAGTTAACCTTGTAATTTATTAATTATGTGGTATTAAGATTATTTGTGTGATGAATTTTTGTTTATATTATGTTATATTTATGTTTATTTACATTTTATACACATATACTTTTCATTCTAATTAATTCTCACTCCAATTATGTTTGTAAGAGACCTACATTTTAAAATCCTGTTAAAAGTCTCTTTAATGAAATTCAAAAAGATTTTTTTATATATATTGAATGAGTGTTTTATCCTGATTTCATGATGATTTATTACTATGATATGTTCCTTGGAAATATTTATGTTGGTTTGAGCCCATTATGGCCCAAGATATGTTGGGTTGTGCCCATTATATCTCAAGATATGTTGGGTTGGGCCCATTATAGCTCAAGATATGATAGGTGAGCCCCATTATAGCTCTCCAATTCATTAGGTACTCTGTAGATGGAAGTTGACTGAATGTTTATTCCTTGTTTAAGGTATATTTTAAGTGTTATGTGGTAAATATTCCTGAAGGAAATTATATGATGTTTCTATGAAATGAGTTTTTATGAAATGGTTTTTATTATGTTTTTATGTTATCACTTGACTAAAGATTTATTTCTTTATATCCCTTTCTTGTTTTTTTGTGCTCATCCCAAGTTTTTCAAAACAAATCATAGGTTTTATGGATGTGTAATAAAAATAAGGAATTTAAGTTAATTGTTATGAATATTTGTCAAAGAAATAATGGTTTATATAAAACGTTTTATATTTTGGAAGAAATTGATACTGTTTTAGTGGAATCCTCATGTATGATTTTGGGATGTTAGGTATGTTTTATGTCCCAATTATCTAAAACTATAAACTTGAAAATATCCTCAATGTATAATAATATATGTTACTGTATAAAACTCAAGAATATGTAATGTTTTAAGGATCGGAACTTATACAATGTATGTCCTTTCTGCACACTTTCTTTGGAACTCATGGTGGATATTCTTGGGTTAATTCACATTTTATTTAAAAACTATTAATCAGTTTTTGAAATTTATTTTATGAAATGAAAATATACCCAAAGAAACCAAGTTTATAATTCTGAGATTAGTTGTGTATAAAATTTTCAATTTATGTTAAGTGATTCATTAGTTTTGAAATTATACATTATGATTCATAATGTTATGATCTAATCTATAGTATGATATTTTTTAGAAATGAATCCTATTAGAATAAATGAAAATTGTATAAATTCATGTAATCCATTTAGGGATTTAACTCCTTGTAAATTTAATACAACCGAAGTTGTATCTAAAGTTAGAACTAACCAAATTATAACTATATTGGTGTACTTTACTTAGGTTATAACCAACAAAATTTCCCATATGGAGCAGTCTACTAACCCAAAACATAGTATAAAAATGTTCAACCACTTAATTTGTTAGAAAAATACATCATTTAATGGCACTTAAAATCCATTTATTACTGATATATTGATAAGTTCTTTAGAGAAGATATTTCTCACATTGAGATGTAATAAAAGTGAGATAGTTTTCATGGCAGTTTATTTTCTCTTAGGGGATGTGGATCAATGCTGGTCATTGATTCAAAACAATAAGGATGTGGATGAAATAGGAAACATGGATTGCCAGTATTTTAAGTAAAATATTTGGAAAATTATTTTCCTTGTTAACAATGAGTGGATATGGGGAGACAATTATTGATTCTAATACATAAGGAAGAGTAAAATGTTTCTAAGTATGAAGACAACTTTAAAAGGTTAGAAAGAAAAGATGTAGACTAAGTATGTAATCCAAATAGTAATATAGACAATTTATTTGATAGGATTAAGAAAATAATTCTAATGGAACCACTCTCTCAAACAATCTCATCATAAGAGGATATAATATCTTATTCTATGAAGAAAGAGAAATAATTTTCCATGTATTATGTACTTGAATGGAAGAAAGAGAAGATAAATATGATAGAGAAAAAAATGAATAAGATAAATAAGGGAAAAAATTTTTTCCCACATGTGATGATTGTGGAAAGAAACACACTAGTACTTGATTAAAGAGGATGTTAGTTTGCTTCAAGTGTAGAGAGAAATAAAATTTGGCATGTTAATGAAAGGGTAAGAAAGAATCTTCTAATTTTCAATTTTTCAACTATAGGGAGATAGGGCACAAGGAAAATGAGTTCCCTGAACATGATGGAAATATACCTTTGAAGAAACTAAGGGGTCAATGTCAATATTATATTATTAATAAATCTAATGTGGAATGCTTAAAGTGGTTGTGTATTTGGATTCAAGAATTATGTAATAAAATAATTTTACCAATGGTATTTTGGTTATATGAATCCTGAAACATCTAAGGATTGGGTTAATTTTGGAAGCATATATGTCTTCATAAAATATTAAATTAAGAGTTATGGATACTATAATGATTTTATTAGTTTAATTTTGATCATAAGTTAAATGTCTTAGACACCCCCTTTTGAGGTGTTATGTGACGAGAGTTTATCAAGATTAAGGATATTTTTGGAGACATTTATAGTAATACAAACCATTGGTTTAGTATATGCTTTATCAAAAACGTTATTTATGGAAGAATACATTTAAATGTTGTGGGAATAAGATTAAATGTATTGATAACCTTTTGGGTCAATATGATCATTGATGTTAAGGTAACAATAGTCAGTTAAGATTATTTAATTCGGAAAAAAAATATGTCATATAGGAAACTCTTGTGGTTAAAATGTGATTTGATGAAAAATTTTATTTTTGAGGATATTAATTATATTTCTAGGAACATTATAATAATTATATTAATATGGTTTTAGAAAAAGGGTAACCCATATTTCAGGTGACAGCCCATCACATCTGGAAATGCCATGGGGCTTGAACCCCCAACTGAAAGTTGACAATTGTAAAACAACTACCACTAGCCAACATGATGTTCCGATATACATGAAATTGTTTTACTTAAATGATTTTATGGCTAAATACTTATTTAATGGATTTAGTTTAATTTTGGGTGTTATTTTTTTTATTTTGAGATTAATGTATTATATTTGAAAACTAGTTTTATCCATTTTATTCTTTGTAAATATTTAGAGACATACATATGGACTTGTTACTATTTTATAGATCTTATGATATTTCAAAAATTTAATTTTGGTGCTTTAGGAATAAAAAAATAATATTGGATATTCATTTCTTAGTGTAATAAATGAAGTAGAAATTGATCGAAGCACAACGAAAGTATGAAATTTTACTTAAGAAATTAAAATATATCATGTAAGTATATTTCATTTTGTTCATAGCCTAGATGGTAAAGGAATACCTAGACTATAGGAAAAGGAATATTAAAACAAAACATCATCTTGTTACCTTCATACATGATTAATCAATAGTCTTTTTTACACCTTATCAATTTATGGTTTGTTCTTTACTGACTTTATCTTGATCAATAACTTTATTATGATCAATAACCTATATCAATATCCTTTATTATTTATTATTTTATTAAATGTCCATATTTTCAGTTATAACTAATTTTTTCCTACTTTAAAACATAGTTACTTGTCATTATAGATGACCTGTGTACTTCCATTTATATATTATCAAGTGGAAGTTTTGTTAACCCATTTTACTATGTGGGTTTTCAAAAAAAAATCTGATGACAAACTCTTGATTTACGAGCACAACTTCAAATTGTGAGGACCAAATTTATTGAATGTGGGGTGAATGTAACACCTCAAAATTTTAAAATAATAAAATATTTTTCAATATTGTATGTAATATGAAACACAGAGCTTAAGTGACCAATGGAATATATTCCTTTTAAATTTAATCTATTTTATAACAAGAGATACATGCAACCCCAAGTCTAAATGAAATGTATACCATTATAACATATTCAATAAATTTTTAGTCATGAATAAGAATAAATTAATTATTAAAATTATATAGTTTAAAAAATTATAAATAATTTTATTGGTATAAATTAAAATCAAAATCCATTCAAAGAAAACAAAATGTTTTTTCTAAAAAATATTTATTTTTCTAAAATAGTGGTTTCATCACATTTTCCACAATTATTTTAAAATTAAAATTTACCAATTTTATAAATTTTATATAAAAAAATGAAATTAATTTTTGAAATCATCATTTCAAAATTATCTTAGAGTGAAATTTTTATAACTTTCTAAAAAGTTTAATTTTTTGATAAATAGTAAAAAATTCATATTTTTATTGAAAAATGCATTTTCATTTAAATCATTTACAAAGTTATATTTTGTTTAAAATTTCTTTAAAAGTAAAATTAGTTCAATTATTTTATATTTAATCCAATTCATTTCATTTTAATCAATTATATATTCAATTTTTATATAAAAAAGTTTTATACTTTTGAAAACTTTTCCTTTGGAAAACCATTTTTTTCATCGCATTTGTGGGTTTAATTTTAAATTAAATTTTGTAACTTATGTGAATTGAATTTGGAATAATGGATCCAATATTTGGGATCATAATATTAATAATTATTTCATTATAATTTCAACTTAATTGTGTGGTCCTAATGAATAATAAACACAATAAGAATTAATTACCGAGATTAAAGTTAAAACAGGGTTTTGCACTTTACATGCGCCTATATTAAAATTAATTTTACTCAAATATAGGATTTTTATTTAATAAATTTAAAAGAATATTAAGAATTATTGGTTTTATATTATCTAATAAGTCTCATTTTATTTTTATGCCTAAGTGATAAATCATTTAGGTAAATAAATAAATAAACTTATTACCATGGTGAAAATTAAAATGGTAAATGTCAGTAAACTTAATGGATAAGGAATAAAATAATTAGGAAAAGTATTTTTTTTGTATTGGAGGTGTTTCTAAACCATATATTCCCTACAATACTTTATTTATCAATTTTTAGGCACTTGGGGTGAGAGTGATTTCCCCTTATTAGACATTTTTGGGTATTTACCAAAATATCACTCCTCAATTATTAAAGGGAAATTATTTACCTCACATATTCAAAGCTATTAAGAAATTTAGCTTTAAAAAACCCTAATAAAATATTTCACCAACATCCTTATCTGATTTATATTTCATATAGTATTCCTAAAAGTCTAATCCTAGGGCCCTTAATAAGAGATTGAGAGGAGGTTTTTCTAAGTAAATGTGATTTTATTTACTAAACTCTTTATTTTTACTTATTCACTTACCACATTCATTAATGTGAAAATAAAAAAAATAAAAAATTTCAAAAAATATATTTATATATTATTGTGTTTATTTAATAACCTATATCCATATCCTCTTGCATCAAATGTAAATTAAACTGTCGGTAGTGGGGACAAAGGACTACCACCTCCCGAACCAATGTAATTCATTTTCCATAAAAACCTCTCAAGAAAGGATATAATAATGGATTTAAATTATATATATGATATTAATAACATTATTATTACTCTGTAATTATAATATGACATATATATTCTTACTTTCAATCCTGTGAGAATACGATAACTTCACTCGTGTGTACAACAGACTACCTCCTCGTGAAGCGATGTTATTTGTTTTTTACATTGTGATTACTTGAATGTTAATATAGATAAATTTAATGAATATATGTGATACATATGAAATAATAAATACTATTTAAAGTTGATATATTTTTTACCTTCTTTTCATTCCATCCGTCTAGAAAATGGAAACAACTTTCATGCGTACATACTACATACCATCTCCATGAACAAAGTAATTCATTTTCTATATCTCACATTCCTAGATTACTATAAATATATATATATATATATATATAGTGAATATATATTATATTAGTATCATAATTAAAATTATGGTAATGATGGAACCATTATCAAACTAAAATGAAAAAAAATTCAAACCCAAAACAAACATGAAAAACGAAGTAGTTAATACCCAAAACATGATTTAACAAGGAATTATTAATAAATAGGTAATGAAGGGTTATAAGTAAATCATATATGGTATGATATATATGAGTATGTTTATTAAATATATTTATAATAATTCTATATTTATTATACAGGAGGCTCAAATATGTACAAAGGAAATTAGGCCTGAGGTAAGGGTTTCTTGTCTCACTTTTATTTTGATGAGACATATGCAATTTTCAACACATATTTATTATTTGTTGTGTATGTAATACCTAATTCATATGTTATATCATGAATATATTTAACTTCACAGTATTTAAATTTTTATTTATGTTATTTCTTTCATGGGGATTACGATTCAAAAGTTACCAAAGTGGTAAGTGTTTATTTCACAATCTCATCATTGTTTAGGATTAATTATGTTTAAGTCTCCCTTGGGATAATTGTTTGATATTTTTACCTTAAAAATAATAAATTTTATTCAAATATATTTTTTCATGAACTTTTTAAGTAATAGTACCCTTTCCCACTCTTTTTTACCAAAATGATTGAGAAAATGTTGTCCAGAAAAGTTAACTTTATTTATCTCTTCATCCAAAAATCCCTTTTCATCCATAACTATGTTTGCTAAAAACATTTTATATTTTTTTAAAATTATAAAAATGATTTTATAAAGACAATTTTACCCATTTTTTACATTAAAAATGGTTTTAGAGGAATCTTCTTATCATTTTTAAAATGAGTCACTTTTTAACCTTTTTTTCTACAGTATGAAAGGAATATTTTATAAACTTATAGGATGTGTACGTAATTACCTGTAATCATTACCACTCATTGAAATTAATATTAATTTATAAGTTTATAAGGATATTTTTAAATAATTTTTTTCTTGATATTCTAGAAATTTTTTATTTTTAAAAGTGATTTTCAAAGTGGAAATCATATTTTCATCAAGGATGATTTAAATGGAATTTTTACTGTATTTATATTCATCAATGGAAAAAAACATTATTTAAATTATTATACATTATAAATATGTTGTAATGACACCATCCTTTTTATTTATATGGATATTTTATGATCATTTTGACCGAGGATGTACTATTTTGATACCATTCGCTATATTACTCTAAATGGTTTATGATTATGTTTATTGATTTGGGAAATTATTGAAATTTCATATTATATTTTTGAATATGAATGTTTATCATGATTTTTTTCTACACCTTTCATATGAGTAATGCATTGGAATTAGTTTGTGATGGGTAAGATCCTCTATATCCCCTTGATGTATTGGTAGGTCTCGTGAGAAAAACTAGCATGGGTATTTGGCCGAGGGCTTACCTATTTATGTAAGATTTCATGGCATGAGGCCTTGAAAGTATGGTTATGATGTCAAAAATTATGAATTCCATCATTATGAGATTATTTATTTATGTCCATGTGTTTATTTTATTAGTTAAAATATCCATGGTTAAGTTTCAAGATCATGTGATTATTTATGTGACATTATTTGAATATAATTTATTCTTTCCATATTATTATTAATGTACATGTTATTAATTAAATGGAATGTGTTTTCAGTTTTTTACCTTTCCATATTTTTTATTTTTTATTTATTCGTGATAAATTCTTTTGTACTCATACCCTTACTGAGCATTAGAGCTCATCCCTTTCTTATGTTTCCTTTTCCCAGGATGTTATTATGTGTATTATGATTGATATACAAGGATGTGATAAAGGTAATTATGGTGTTATCAAAGAAAATTATATGTTATATTTTAAGTTATAAATTTTAATATGATATTCCATTATGTCCACAAGGTCGAATACCCTGAGAGGGTAGGGGGAAAGTGAATCAGGGTATGATAGATTAAAACTTTTGCCCCTTAGTATCTTATTTCATTGTAAAAAAATGCAATTATCTAATCCTCCCATAGAAATATATGAATAGATATGAAATCATGCATATGAAACATTGATTTTTACTTGTTTCACCCTCACTGGGCTACATCCAGGCATCATACAATGAAGATGTTCCGATTTACCAAATTCACTAAGGCTCACTACCAATAATGAGTACAAAGTTCAGGCTAGATCATATATGACTAGAATAACCGCCTTTATATGGTTTAAGGTCTTCTCACTACATTCCCAAGGGTCACTCCCTATACCTCTTTCTCTGGCACACTGCCGGAGGAAAGGGCCATCATCTTCCTCTTCCTTCACTCACTGCTCTTGGGAAAAAATCCACTCAATGTTTATAGACATGTAGGTCGAACACAATTTATGTACATGTAGGTCCCATCACTTTCATGAATAATGCACCCTCAAATATAGGTATATGATCTATAGATTTCCCTTTTTCAACTATAGATGAAATCCACCTTTCTGTTTACTTTTAGGTAACAGAATTGACTTTCGCAACAGACTTGAAGTTTTTTCAAGATTCCTTGAGTGTTATGCGAACCACATGTTCCTCCTACGTATTGTGTACTCGGTATGGTATGTGAAACACCTCATCCGCATACCTCTGCCTCTTCCATGAACCACCCTTTGTCCGTAAAATCCTCTTCATTCATTGTCTCATACCCCCTTCACGTACCAACTCTGTGAACCTCCATTCTGAACCACCCTTTACTCATAAACTGTTCCCTGTTCGTGAACTTCCCTCACTTCCACATACCAGAGATCCCCCTCTACATAAATAGTTCTTCATACATAGACTATTTATTCCTTTTCATACTATAATTCCTCGCAAAAACTCTTTTGTGAACTGCTCCACAAACTTCTTCAGACATTGCGAAATCACTTCCCGAAACAACCTTCGGACTACACCGAATTCCTGGAGCAAAGAGATGTTCACTAATGATATATTTTATCACCTTTAATTAGTGGTATTAGCTCTCCTTATATAGTAAAATATATCCTTACAAAATATAATCAAAGATTTACCAAATCTTTGATTCTGAACAACCTTCATTGTGTATCGATCCTCTTGCCGTGAACCGCACCTATTCCATGAACTATTTTTCCACAGCATTTCACGTACTACCTTTGTTCCTATGTTGCGACATTCTCTTTTTCCATCCCACGAACTATCACGCCTTTTAAAAATTGTATGACCTTCACTGAAAACCATCACCGTGAACCATTTTTGGTTCCAAGAACCCTTTTCGGTTCTGCAAACCATTCCTGCGTACCGTTGTCACTGCCTGGTATGCATTCGTGAACCCTTCACATACATGGTACGTAGTCCATGTCCTAGGCACTGTGTTTCAATTCATTTTATGATTTTGTTCTCCACTATTCACACCATTTAGTACTATGAAGAAAATATTACATTTCCAAACATAAATTCCCTATTTTGAGGCCTAAAATTTTGGAAAACACTGGGAAACAGAACCACCTTAAAAACCTGTAATCAGTAAACACCAAGCATACTCATTCACGATCATCTATCTTTGTCAACAAACACAATAACTCCCAAAACATACTGAGAGGAAACATTGATGTATTTTTTCCAATATATTCAATTATATATAAAGTTTAACTAGACTACTAAACTATTTGGTCTATCGAGATGAAATTCCTTGTATCTAGGCTCAAAGTAATAAAGTAACCACCAGCTCTGGAATACTAGGGTCTAGGTATTTATAGTGGTGAAATCTAGTGTTCCCCAATTTCTACATAAAATTGAATTTCAATAGAATAAGGTCCCATCTATATAAATTATGAACACACACCAACCCATTATAATGATATGTTTACATAGAAAAAAACCCACTCTTTAAAAAAAATCAACACCACTTATGCATTTTATCAAACACATTGTGATAATCTCTCATGAACCTTATTTTCAAGAACAAAAAATAACAAGATAATAATTATAATAATATTTATCATGGGTTCACCTTCAATAATCATAAGGTTTTTTCTATAGAAACCAAAATCCATCAAATTCTAGGTAGAAGTAGAGTGAGAGAGATTCCACCTACCGCCAACGACTCACTAAGATGGAATCACAACATGCCCTCATATATCTAGGCTTCAGTGACCATTATATGATGATTTATAAAAAAATCAGCAAAATGCAGCCTAAAAATAAGATTTGAGCATGGAATACCAATAAAAGGGTTTCTCCTTAGAGGAAATGATAAGAGAAGAGAGGAGAAGTAGTTGTAGAAGCCTTAAATTTGATCTCTAGTTAAAAATCTCCAAGGATCCAAGAGAAGAAGATTTATAAGGAAGATAATCATTAAAATAAAGTAAGATAATCCTTTGGTTTAATATCCTTAGAAAGGAGAGAAATAACAAGTGTTTCATGGGAGGGTTTGGGTTAAAAATATATTATTTAAGCCCTTTAAAATGTCACATGGCTTTCCCCCACGCTGTTTTAAACAATGTGCTGAAAATGTGGATTACACTATCAAAAGAATTTTAGGGCTGCACAGTTTGGCCACATTGTTTACCAAACCCTACACCCCAACCAGGAGCCTTCCCATTGGATAAAACTAGGGTCGAATGGTTTTCCATATGGTTTACCCAAATCATGACCTAACTATAAACCCATCCCCTGAATTCCATTTCACTCCATAAAATTACCTAGGAATCCCGTACAATTTACCATAACTATATGCCAACCGTGTACTATTATAAAATTTTCCAAAACTCTCAAAAACCATATGAAACCTCTCAAAATCAACCAACACCACTTCATAAGTTAAAAATACATATTAAAATAGTAAAATACCACAAACTAGGGGTTTTACATTCCATACTTTAATAAATATAAATAATTTATATTTATTTATAGTATTAACTCCTTTGTATTATCATTTTATATGAAATTTAATTAAATATATTATATTAAATGAAATATAAACACTTTATATTAAAAATATATTATGTAAACATTTTACTTTACCAAAACATCATTTATTTAATATTATTTGAACCTTGATCAAATCAATTATAAAAAATAATTTTGATATCGTTCAAATATTTTCCCTAATTAGGGTCTTTAATTTGAACATTTAAAATTAATTTTTTTTACAATTCATAATTTGATATAAATTTTATTATATTATGCCTTATTTTTTAATTTATGATTGATTTATAAATTACCTTATGATTTATAAATAAACATTTTATATCAAAATAATAAGTTATTTGATATAAATTAAAAGGTAATATAATATTAAAAATTAATATTAGGGATATTTATTTATTAGAGGTTTTATAAACATTTAATAATTAATTATAACTATTTTTTAATAATTTTTTTATAAAGGATTTATAAATTAAATAAATATCTAAAATTAATTTTTCTATAGTTTACAAAAATTATAAATTATAAAATTAAATTTATAATTGGAAAGTATAAAAATTAAAATTTTCTATTATATAATATTTTATGACATACATTATGTCGTTAAATTTCAATACAATTGAAAACCATGACATGGGTTGTGACTGATAGAATAATTTTACGATATCACCTTCAGTTCGTAGTGTTTCATATTTTATGATATCCCCTATATCATAATGACAACATGATTCTTCATTTTAATATTATGTAATAGCATAAATCAACATTATCAAAAATTACAACTAGAAAAATCATACATTATGATATATTAGAACTGAAATCTTTTAACTCGATCAGACATTATGATATCATGTATTGTTTTTTGTGTTCCAATTGTACACTAAAACATCCTTAATTTTAAACCAATCCACAAAATATAATTTTTTATATCGAATAGAAAATAAAAAATGATATCTATTTTCTTCATTTTAAACATTATTTCATGAATGAAGAAGCAAAAAAACTGATCTGACACCACTATTGGGTTTATAAAGGTCGAATAAAAATTATTCAAGAAAAAAATAAATCTAGAAACACTTAAAATGGGATATATATTCTATTAAACTAAAACCATGTATACTATGAATTGAAGAACATGCATGTACCTTACACTGTTGAAAGTCAAATCTCAACTCCTAAAACACAAGTTTAAAAAATATCACTAAGAATTACTGAAAGGAGTCATACTTTTTTGCATCCATAGGATAATGAACCACCCAATATTTAAGTATTAATTATTATTCCCATCATTTCATTATATGAAATATTTATAATCAATTATAGACTTAGGTAGAATAATATCCAATGTGATGCCTCATACCTACACTCTAGGATCTAGTGCTATAAATACATACATTACATAATCACTTTGATATTAGCTATAAAATCCTGATACAACCATCCTTAATTAAAAATCAACAATGATTATTGCATCTCTTACACCCAAATGATATTTTCAGGTTTAGATATTTAGAGAATTAGGAAAAAACAACAACTAACATGGAATATTTTCTTTTCATCAAGCGGACATTTTTCCCATTATATACAAAATACTTAATCCATAATTAGTCTTCAAAATATATTAAAAATAATTTCACATGTTCTTTCCTTTTAAGTATGTCACATTTAATATTTTTCTTCATAAACTGGGTAAATTTATACATAATAAGGAGTAAGATCAAATTATCATTAAGGGAAAACTTACAAATGGGGAAATCTTGGTATAAACATGGCATAAATGTTATGGTATGAATAAGTAAACAATAATAAGCCATAATTAACTTGAAATTGAGAGTGTTTTTTATCTATGATAATAAATCAAAATAATGATATCAATAATACTGATCTCTTACTATTGGAATGTATTATTTTGGACATCAAAAACATGTTTTCAAGGACATGTTCCAAGACACTATCCTATTTTGGGAAGAGGTATACACCAAAACCCAAATTTATTTTTCTTGTGAGTCCTATCAATGCATCGAGGGGATATATAATTATATGAACTAACTATCACTAGTTTAAGTCTAATGCATTCACCATAAGAGTCAACAATATATTTTATACCATTCCACAAGGAACCTTTATCTAAATAAAACCATTATTATCCATAAAATGAAGAATAAGGAATATCAATACTTGATTGGACTGCATTAGTAGTCCAAAATCTTCAAGAATTTCAATACTTTTTTCCATGTAAATAAAAGGGATAATATAATCATAACTCATCCTAATAAAGAAGTTAGATTATAAAACTTTCCAATAATCATCTATATTAGAATAACAATATATGGTACATCAATACTTTTCACCATTCCAATAAAAGATATAACATGATGATAAACCATACTTATAAATAAGGTGGATGTTTAAACATTCCAATAATCATCCATATCAGAATACAAATATACAATATGCTAATATTTTCCCCATTGCAATAATGAAAATAACATGATAATAACCAATCCTAATAAATAATGTGGATGGTAAAACTTTCCAATAATCATACATACTAGAATAAAAATATACTTTATGTTAATAATTTTCCCAATGTTAATGAAAGGGACTACATTATCATAACTCAACCTAAGAAAGATGGTGGTTCGTCAAACTTTCCAATAATAGTCTGTATTGGTATAAAAATATATGGTATAAGAATAATTTTACCCTTGTAAATAAAAGGGATAACATGAACATAACCCATCCAAATAAATAATGAGGATAGTTTAAAAATAACATAACCCCATTATAATAAAGTAAATATATAAGGATGTTGATATAGATGAAAAAAATCCTTGAAAAATAATTCTTGAATGATACCACCCAAGAAGGGATTAAGAATTGGGTTGTTTGGTATCATGAGTTAGTTCCCCAAAAAGGTAAATATATATTAGAGTATAAATATTGAAAGATAAATCCTATTATCATAAATCATTTTAAAAGTGAAAATGGAAATATAAGTGAAAATTTAAAATATATTTTAAAAACCATTTTTAATATTGGCCTAAAAGACGATGTTTCAGGTCCCTTTCAAAAGTATTTTTCAAAATGTGAATTAAAATACGTTGAAAACTTTTACTTTTTAAAATAATCTCCCATAATGGAGCCTTGAAAATTAAATAAATTTATCTATAGGAAATTTTGACGCAAATGATAAAACATTTGATAATTAAAGGGATATTTTCAATACTTGAAATTACATTTTTTGAAAAAACACAATGTAAAAATAGTAATAAATAATTATTTGTATTAAAAAATATTTTTAACAAATAATATTATAAAATACTATAAAATATTAGGGTTGGATAACCTGATAATGTTAGAATAATGTTCAAGATAAAACATTATAACTCAAAGAAGGATATTTGTGTTACCAATATCTATTACATGAAATATATCTCAAGAAGTGAGAAATATTTGTCAAAGGGTTTATGTAATAATAATATATATCCCTAGAAAAAAATGAGATAATACCAAATAATACAATAAAGTTTAAAATATTCCAAACTGATAAGTTCAAAAAAACTATCAAAACCCAGTGAATGAAAGTTAAGTTACCAAAAATCCTCACTAATGGGGAAATAACTGAATCAATGCCCACTTGTATAAGGGAACATGATTTAGCTAGTAAATCATGTAAAACAAAAAGATTATGATACAAATATATCCATGGTAAGTGAATATATCCTACTAATAAAACATGGTGCAAAAAATTTATTATGTCTCAAATAATAATAATTGGGACCAAGATAAACCTTACGACATTAAAAAATTTCAAATAAATACCCATTGAAAGGGAGTGATATTAATTAAACTTAAAATAAAATGATTAAAATAAAATTTACGATACTATATCTCAAATATTTTGTATATGAACAATATAAATTAAATTTGGTTCATAATACCAAACTTGTATTAAAGTGAGGAATTTGATATGAAAACCCTTACAACTTTAAAAACATTTAAATCAGAACCCTTGAAAGATAAGGATAGTAATTAAACTTAAAATACCATTATTAAAATATAATTTACTATATTATATCTATAATATGTTGTATATTCACAACATAAATGAGACTAGGTATATAATACCAAACATGTCTAAAAGAGAGGTATTTGTTATGAAAACCCTTACCTTGATCCAGATACATTCTTTACTTGTGTAAAACTTTATAAATAACTAAATTAAGTACATTAAATATATAATCAATAACTTTATTCATAAATATAAAAATTTATACTTCTCATTTATAATAATTCTATTCATATATATGAGTTATTGTTTTACCTATTTTCAACACCAAGTGTAAGTAATCTTTATTGGTTTGAATTAGTTACATAAAAATAGCATTAATATTCATTATTTTTACATGTTAATCATTACAGTTTAATTAAAGGTACTATAACATATTGTCAAAGATATTATATAAATCTATAATTTCATTTCACGAAAGGTTTGGTTATGATGCATGAGGTTGAAATCGATGACAAGCATGTTTCCTGTTTCTTAATGAATGAAAGGTGGTTTCTTAATTAACGAGTTAAATATTAATATAACCTTAATATAACCAAAAAAATAACATTATTTATATAATTATATCATATTATACTATTAAATATTTTCTCTTAGACATCCATGATATAAATTCATAGTTTTGTTCAAGTAGGTTGTTAAACCGACCGAAACCTAAACCTACCATGATTAACGGGTGATTATGAGGAGGTTTAGTTTTAATATCATTATGACAGAAGAAAAATGATATTATTTGGTTCTTATTATTGTAATATATTATAATTTAAAATAATTATAAATATATTATAGTTTAAATAAAGTTATTACTTAGAAATAAGAAACCGTTTTTCTCTTCGTTCGCTCATTTTAAACGATAAAATTAACAATAAAAGTTTTTTGACAATATCGTTGATATTTTATCAAATGATTCATAAAATATAATTAATTATCTAAAAAACATAATATTTATACTTTAATCCCATCCTCATGGATATATATCTAAGGCAATGATTAAAATAATAACAAAATCAACCGTTTCATAGAGGCAGTAGTCCACACGTATGCACGATTGATGATTTTGTTTTAGATAGAAATAATGAAAGGAGTAATTTGATTTATAGTTTAATAATCATAAAAATTATATAAAAATAATATTTATTTATTAAATTTCACTTTTATACCATCATTTTAAGGTGGTTAAGTAAAATGAAACATGTTGCATCATGGCAGCGGTAGTCTATACAATGCATAGATTATGGTATCATATTTATTAATAAAAAAGGTAAAACGTGATCAATTATTTTTCCATAGAATAATAAAATTTAGTATATAAAAAAAGATTTAATTTATTTACTATTTGAAAATTGTATTTTTGAAATAAAAATAGATGATAAATAAGTTAAGTAAAATTATTACTGACATTGAGAACTTTGGGATTCCCTTGGAACATCCCTTAGAAATGGATAAAATAGGCTAATATCAGGTGGCCATTAAATTAAAATAGTGAAATAAAATTCTAAGGGAATGAAAAGGTTTGGTTTTCAGGAGGATTTTTTTAGGATTTCTATAAGGGGGTGAGAGACCCCTCTTATGAGTTGTGAGAATGATATTTATGTAAATATTTTAACGTAATATAAAGGGATCAGATGTTTAACATGTGAGGTGGATCCCAAATTGAGAAATAATTGAGTAGAAAAGATATAATTCTGATCCAAACAGAATAAACTCAATTATATATAGTTTTTTTTAATGTTTCATTCCCTTTACCCTATTAAATTATTATTTTTATCCTTTGACATGACTAGAAAACAAGGCTATATCCACGGACCTATAGCCATGGTTTTATAAGTCTGTGGCTATAACTTAGTTTATAGCCACACTTCTATTAAAATTGTGGCCGAATCCTTGTTTATATCCACGTTTAATAAATTCCATATCTAGGTTTTTTTTGACCATCCATCGGGCTCCTCCACGATTCCTCTCCCCAGACCCCTCGCAACCCAGCTTATCCTCGTGACCGTGACCCTCTCTTCTCCACGCGACTTCTTCTCTCGGCCGCTATCCTCCACCCTCGCGACTTATCCTCTCTCGGTGTTGACCTCTCCTCTTGACAGAGACGTATCCTCTCGGAGGAGACATCTCCTCTCGGTGGAGACATCTCCTCTCGTCGGCGACCCTTCTTCCCCGAAGGCCTTGGTGACCGATCCTCTCCTCGATCCTCATCCCCAACAGTTCCCGAATGGCCTTCGCGCCGCTGCCCCATCCTCATCCCCCCCGTGATACTGCCTGTCGCTGCCACCGAATGAGGCAACCCGGTCTACTTCTTGGTAACATATCACCTCTCATACCTCAAATTGATCAAATTTATCTGAATTACATACACATATTTCTCTCTTTTAGAATTATTCAAAATAGAAATTAATTCCAATAGGTAAATGATATCTTTATATCTTGTTGAAATTGAAAAAGGAACTATAGAGATTTTGGAGGACTAAAAACCTCAATCTTAAACTCGGTTTACTCATAATTTCTAATTGGGACTCTAACTTCAATCCGCACACACATAGGAATACATTGGCCAAATTCTGGGTCAAACTACATGGTCATAATTGGTTCTTTTGGAACCCAAAAATTCTGAATGATATTCTCCTCCATAGGAACTCTCCTCAAAATTGATCATAGAACATTAAATGTCGACTTATGTCTCTTTTATAGAGTTATGGTGGAAATTAAACATGACTCAAAGCTTCCCACCACAATTAATTTCAATTCAAATGACTACAAAACTGAAATAAGAATTGAATATGATAGGAAACCTCCCTTTTGCGAACATTGTAAGATTATTGGTCATATAATTTTCAACATTAGAGTAATTTGAAAACAAGTAAAAAAACTAGTTTAAAATTATTGGAAGGAAATTCTAAGAAATAAAAAAGGATAAATACCCTATGTTAGATATACATGTACCCCCATCAAAGAAATCTAAAACTTGGGTGAAATAGTCAAACAAAGTGATTCACATAGGGGATAAATCAAGTACTAACTGGGATGATATGGCTGAATAAGAAGAAAACTCCATTAAAGATAAAGGCCTCTTAGAAGAAATTGAAATTTTGGTGTTAGACGCTGTTAGTATATCCAATAAGGACGAATATAATACATGATCAGCTAAAAAAATTTCAGAATCTTACCAAAATTCTGAACATATCCCAGGTAAAAACATGAAGTGAAATGAATGCAATGCATTCACTACACCCCCTCATAACTATGTGTGCACTAGATCATATCCTGTTTAATCTATGGATGATCACTCCTCATCTTTAAGTACTTGAAAAATTGAGGACTTCTCCCTATTAAATGCCATTATTTCATTAGGCACAAAGATTCAGACCAATAGTAAAAAAATAACCTGATAATTTCTCTAAAACTATCAATTTAACTAGCCATTCTATAGATTTTTGGAATCTATTGTTTATCCCAAAATCTGTTCAGGATGTCACACACACTAGTAGTATGACTGCAACTATTTCCATGGATTTGGATACTGTTAAATCAATGAAGGTAAGTACACCCTCGGTACAGGTGACTAAAATGCAGGATCTCATTGGATCCATTAAGAAGATTCAGCCCATGGAGGATACCAGGGTGGAGAAAAAAAAGGATCCAGTTGCAACCTATTCTTCTACTTTATACTCTTTTTATGGTTCACTACCTACAAATAGTGTTGATTTCATTAGTTCTCTGATGGTTTGTAATTTGAATCCTACAGACCCAACCATTCAAACTTCATTAACTCATGCTGCTATGAGATCTGTTAATCACTTCTATTTCATATCTAATAATAATAATACTCTTGAAATGAAGTTGGTAACCAAAAATTTAGAGAAGTATTTCGCTCCTTCTCCCCTCTCTCACTCTAAATCTATTACCAGTTATGTATAATTAGGGAGTCATATGAGTATTTTTAAGGTTTTTTTAACTGATACACATAAAATGACTTCTAAAAATATTAAAAATGATTTATAACCTATAAAACCTACTTTCACCTCCCCGGTACAGGACCCTAAACATATGTAGGCATGTAATATTTCCTTTCAATTGAATCTGTACCATCCAACAGATCTGGATACTGCCTAACAACAGACAATGGATACTTTAATGTTTTCAGGTACTCTTATTTTTACATCTATAATTAATGATGATTTCTCTATTAAATATGGAAACTTGAATTCTAATCATAATATCAATTCCTTGTCGATCTATTCTAAGAATTCTGTAGACTCACCTATGAATGATCCAATTAAGAAACCTACAAAGAAGATTCTAGTCATATCTAGGAATGAACAAGAACATGCCACTAAAAATAACCTAGTGGTTAGAATGACTACTAGAAAAAAGGCTCTGGAATAAAGAGAAAATTGTGTTCTAACTCCAAATTCAGTTTTAAATGATGATCCCCTTTTGGAATTGTCAGCGTATCGCTAACTATGACATGTTAATTATTTTAAAAAGACCATAATCCTATGTTATTTTCTATCGATAATCCTAAAATTTTGTTTTCCTCTGTATAATCACATCTATTCCAACATAATTATGTTTTTACTGGTGCAATCAATAATACACTCAATGCTGATTATTTATAGATTTTTTCATACTTTTATTTACACAATGTTAGTGTTTTCAATATCTTTGTCTAGTTATTTACTTGAAACTTTAACATTTATGGCACACATACTTTCTGATCCTTTTTCAATTCTAAAAATAGATACCCAGAAAGAAGAACTATTTGGAATGATCTCTCATCCTTAGGCACTAATATAACTACCCCTAGTTTCTAACTATTTCTACATATTTTTTATGTAGTAGTTAAGTTTTATTATTATTATATTGAATTGTATCCTCCTCTGACATGGCCATCATACCTCCTCGATGACGCTACTACAAGGTGACCCCTCTATCTCCTCTATCACACCTCCGATGGTATGTAGTCCAATTTTCCATTTTTTGCTTGAGGTTTCCCCTCTATTAGTTTCACTGATCATATTGTCAGTTTGATGACTTGTATTGGTGTCCAGGATAGGGGTGCATGCCATAGTAGAGAACCAACAATAAAACATAGTTGATGTAATTGATTTTCTCCCACGACTCGCAATCTGGATTGATGTGAATATAAAATTCAGAAGGTAATGGTTATTTTATACCATTTTTCCCATCACGATTTCCATCGGGTCTTTCTACGGTACCAACTGCAATTTTATCTTCTGTATACTCCATGCCCTACTTCAGCATTTCCGACTCACGATTTTCGTCGAGACTTACTACGATTCCCACTGAATTTTTACTGCTTCTCCACACCCTCCTCTAACATGTGAAATAGCCATCTTTTTATGGTAAATCGACTTTCGTCCGATCTGCTACTCCACGCCCTCCATAACGGTGTCGACTTATCCATCATCGCCAAATGTATGGTTTTACCACACCATTTTTACATCATGACAAGTTTTGTTTTTACTCAACTGCATCCTCAAATATGCAATTTAACCCTAGACTCACATTTTCATAATATGATGCAGTTTCAGGTTTGGTTGTTTAATGTTTTCAATATATGGGTGAAATCTCCATTTTAGGTGATGCTGATTCATCTTCCAACATCAATGGCATTGAAAAGGGTAAAATTGTGTTATCATCTTATTTGAAAGATTAAAATTAATATGGATACTCTTTTAATTGATGAACACATGATATTTTTATCATTTCATTAATGTGATTTATGCTTTCAGGTCAAGCATCATTACAAATAGTATTGACAACGGCATTGCAATGTGACTTATAAAAGAGTTGGGTGGGGAGAATTTTATAAAAGGTGTGTAGTTCGACTATTTATCAATTATCAATTACTATTTATTGTAATTTTATCCATTGAAATCATTAAAATTTTCAAAATTATTTTAGATTCATTTAATGTTTTATATTTTCCAATTCCATTTTAATTGATTTCAATTATGAAATCTATAATTTTCAGGTTTAATTCTACAGTTTAGGTGATTTTGCTTCATCTTCTAACATCAATGGCATTGAAAAAGGTGAAATTTCTATATCATATTATTTTCTTGAATAACATTAACATGTATAATCTTGTAATTAATGATCACATGGTATAGTTATCATTTCATTAATGTGATTTATGATTTCAGGACAAGAATCATTGGAAATAGTATTGACAACGCTATAGAAATGTGCCTTACAAAATGGTTGGGCGGGGAGAATTGTATAAAAGGTATGTAGTTCAAATATTTATCAATTATCAATTAATATTTATTGTAATATTATCCATCATAATCATTAAAATTTTCAAAATTCTCTATGATTCATTTATTGTATACATGGATGTATTTTTCCCTCTTGACTTTTTGGTTTTATCGCTTCTCGATACAGGTCCTCAATTGGAATTTCCTATATTCATTATTATTTTTTGGAAATTTATTGGAATGTTATATATTGATAAAGTTAATTGAAATTCCAATGAAGTTAAATTAGCACAAAGTTATATTTAGATTCTAAATTTTATGCTTTAATTTTGATCATTTTTTTATCACTGTTTTTATTAGCATTTTTATTTAATTGTGTTTTTTATGATTTTTTCTTGTGGATCAGAAGAGTATAAATTAATAAAAATTTCATTTCTTTAATGATTTCACTTTGATATTATATTCAAGTAACACATCAAGATGTGCCCAAAAATATGAAATTTGTACCTATTTTCACTACATCTTCAGGTTAGGTCACTTATTTTGTTTGTACATTTATTACATTGGGTCCGAACTGTTATATTAATTGATTTCAAACAATATAAATCATGATAGGCTATAAGAGTTCATTTTATGTCAGGAACATGAAGCAACTGAACCCGAGCAATATTATAATATTTTCCTGAAAAAAAAACTTAAATGATGCTTGCATGTTAGGGGGCTTCAACACCATATATGTGTACAAAGACTGACTGTCCATAACGTGAACATATGAATACATTTTTATAGATATTGTTGAATTTCTGTGTACATATATTGAACTTTATTCCATAAATTTACATAATATCTTTGTACAGATTAATATAGTAGGGATGTTGGAAATTAAATGCATCTATTTTTAGATAAGATATGGTTCCAAATTTCACAACCAATATAATAATTCACTGTCACTATGGTAGTAGTGTGGATGGACCTCTATTATAAAGTCATCACTATAGTTAGGGGTATCCCTCTATTTTATAGTGTTTTCCTTTAGGAGGTGGATTCATTTGAGTAGGAGATGCTGCAAGATTAAGAAGAGCTCTAGATGGATAATGATTCAATCCAATCCCACCACCGACTATAGGTAGCCTATTCCAAACTCATGGTGCCATTTTTGGGGACCATATGATGATGCATACAAGGGATGGACATGATCAGGTACTACTTGAGATAGTTTCAGGTATGATATGTGTATTCTGTATATTCTCACATATACATATCAATATAGTTTTGACCCTTACTTTTCTTATTGTATATTTCAATTGGGACATAGAGGGACTAGTGGATTCCCAATATTTTCTCCATCTAATAAAGAATCATATTGGGGGGTGGTCATCTTCTCACCTGAATTCTCTTTCTGTGTGATTTTATTATAGGGAAATAGAGGTTCTATATGTGTTTAACTAGAAATAATGTGTTCTTGCCTCTCTCCATGTAGGGATCTGGAAATTTTGAAGCATATTTCAGTTGCAACTACTCTTGTAGTCAAAGACACCACCATTCAATACATATTTGATTCCTATATAACTGTAATTATCCAAATCAAATTGTCCATCAAATTGCATGGGAGATGAGAAAAATCTATTGCTAATTAGTGAATTTTCTAATTAGATTCCTTCTCACCCCATATTTAACACAAGTGTTCAGACACCCAATATGGGATAGATGTTATGAAAACTATAGTGAAGATGCAAAGATCATTGGTGACTGAGATTATAACAGGTTTTCATGGAGACATTCTCTCTAATTACTACATAAACTACACTTATTTGGATGGACTACATGCACATTGTGCACTAATTTTTTAAATAGGTTGTAACTTTTTAACAAAATTTCTTTAGTTGGTTTGTTTTAAAAATTACTATATTGATCCTTAAATAATCATATTTTACATATGTACTAAAATAATTTGTAACTTCTTAACACTTTATTTTGGAATGTTGGAAAATCTTTCTTGATAATTGAGTTATTCATGTTGGCCTGCAGATACACTCTGTAGAGGGAGGTTCGATGGAAACCTTTAGGGGGTATTCATTAAAAATATGAATGATGAATTTTGTATAAGTACCGTCCACTGAAAGGTATACAAATTGGTTCTTTATTTAATATACATCATAGTGTTGGGTTTCATGCATGGTGTTCTTAGAATTTTGGGATTATAATTGTTTCCTATAAAATAAATAAGGGTCTTTTGATCATTTAAACCCCCTTGGAAGTATTAGACCTATGTTGTGTGCTTGGTTTATAAGATCATGTTCTAAAATGAAGAAATTGTATGAATCTTTCATGATGTTGAAAAATAGAGCACCATGTTTTATAAGAGATATGGTGCATATTGTTAAATATGACTAGAAGATATAGTAGTTGGTATTATGACATTATAATTGGAGCTTAATGATTATTATATGGTCTAACCACATAACACATAAGATTAACCTAATGTTAAGGTCACACAAGTCATGTGCACTGAAGATAATTATACATAGTGACTTTTTATAAGCTGAAATTTCTATCTCACCTTATACAGTCCCACACATAGATAATTATAGGTAGTGTATAAAATAATTTGTAATTTTTTTAACACTTTTTTGAAATTGTTTTTACCACACATTTATGTTTTCAATATATTTAGTATAATCAATATTCATGCAGGGTTTTGATCCTGCTTACAAGGTGACATGATGGAGTAACACTCGATTTTGGAGAAATACAACGTCATGGAAGACTAGAGCAAGAGTATATTTTCAATCAGGGAGTCATTTTATTTTTTTCAGTTAATAGTTTATTTTACTTGTATAAAATATGATATGTGCCCATGTATATATATATAAATGCATACACAGGTGAGTGGAGATTGGTATATGCATATAAGCATATGTGCAAGGATCCCCTTGCACATGCTCATGGCCATGCGGGTGTGTGCATAGGGGATAGGTGTCCTTTCATGTGTGTGAAGGTGCATATACCCAGTGGGGGAGTAGAAACTTTTAATTAGAAAGATCCAAAAGCCGAAGTGGATGGTTTGGTTCCACCTTGAGGTAGGATCCCTCTTCCAGCCTCTTTAATTCAAGAATGCTTTAAATTGAATTTATATTATTTCTTAATTCTGCTTAATTATATTTAATTTCATATCTTGAATACGTGTTCTTTAATATAATTGTTTCATTTGATAAATAAAGTCATGTTTTTATAATAAAACCCCTCCAACAGAGGTGCGCTATCTGTGAAAACTCAAAGTGATAGTTATGTTGATCTAGTTGCTTAAATTATTGCATTTGATTTGTACTGAATGAGTTTTAGAGTAAATGTTAAATATAATTAAATGAATTGTGTGATAAAGAAATGCCATGATTTTATAATAAATCCCCTCTAATGGAGGTGAGTTTCCTTCTAAACCAAAGAGTAGTGATAGTTATTTGTATCATGTTTATATTTGGTTTAAGTCTTTAATATGCCTCTTGTTGGTGTTTGTTTTTTGGATAGTTAGTTTTTGTTTTATTTGAATAATATAAATTGGCTTATCATACTCGTTTAACTCAAATGAAGTTGTTTGAGTAGGCATATTCCTTGACCATGACACTTTCCTTTTCACACTTTGAATATTATAAATAAAATTTCCATGTTTAGGCAAAGTGAATGAATTTGTAAATGGTTTGTGTAGGGTGCATGAATCTTTTCCAGTGTTTTGTTTCCCTTTAGACGTTGCGTCATTGTGCCGCTCGCTACAACCTTCTCTGGAGATCCCTTGTTATAGCATATTAAATAGTTGATCTGTTCTATCATCTGTCAGCAGGGCGACGGTCGGAATGTTACCCCGCCTCCTCCTGCTCCCTTCGCTCCTAGCTGGCAGATGTTTCCCCGTGGATGTCGTTGGACCGGGCCAATACACCGTGGTCATGTCGCGGCCATGCTGTGGTCACGCCGCAACCATTCTGCGGCCATGCCGTGGTCATGCCATGATATTTCCCTTCTCTAGGACGACACCCCACAGCGGTTCACAGTGATAGTATTCCATGAGTCTTGTGATCAATGTTCAGACTGACTAATCACAATTTCTGTCGACGGGGCGATAACCGGAATGTTTCACCACCTCCTCTCGCTCTCTTTGCTCCTGGCCGGAAGATGTTGCCCCACGGATGTCGCTGGACTGGGCCAACACACCGCAGTCATGCCGCGGTCACACCGCAGTTATGCCGTGGTCGCACCGTGGTAATGCTGTGATTTGGTCCTGCTCCAAGACGACACCCTGCAGCGGTTTGCAGTGATAGTATTCCATGAGTCTTTTGATTAATTTTGAGACTGACTAATCACAATCTTTTATGGCGGGGTGATGGCCAGAATGTTGCCCCGCCTCCTCCTGCTCCCTTCTCTTCTGGCCGGATGATGTTGCCCCACGGATGTCGCTGGACCGGGCTAAAACGCCGAGGTGACATCACGGTCATGCCGCGGTCATGTCATGGTCACGCCGCAATCACGCCACGGTCACGCCTTGATTTGGCCCTGCTCTAAGATGAAAACCCGCAACAGTTCGCAGTGATAGTATTCCATGAGTCTTGTGATCAATATTGAGACTAACTAATCACAATTTCTACCGACGGGGTGATGACCAGAATGTTTTCCCACCTCCTCCCACTCCCTTCGCTCATGGCCGGAAGATTCTTCCCCATGGATGTTGTTGGACCAGGCCGACACGCTGCAGTCACGCCATGGTCACGCCACGTTCACCCCGTGGTCATGCCGCGTTCACGCCGCTGTCACGCCACGGTCACACCGCGGTAATGTCGTGATTTGGCCCTGCTCCAGCCACATCCAGACCACACCAGCCCCCTTCCACCATAATTTCAGCCCGCTACCACCAGCCTTCCAGCCCGAAACATCCCCCCTGCCACGTCCGAAGCAGCCCGCACTATCCCCCCAGCACCTGCAACCAACCCCCTTCCACCAGCATTCTAGCCCCCTTCCACCTGCATTCGAGCCCTCATCGGCCCCGGGCCACCTGCAATCCAGCTCGAACCGGCCACCACACCAGCCACCACCCCCCAGCCTCCTGCAAAACACTCATGCCAGCCCTCTACCACCTGAAAAACAGCCCCAACCACCAGTTCTAGCCCTCACCAGCCCCTGAACTTCTATATCCCAGCCCGCACCACCTACATCCCATCTCGCGCCAGTTCCAGCCTACACCAACCCCCTTCCACCTTCATTCAGGGTTAGAGAACCGAGCATTGTTAATCCTAAAAGGTAGAGGGAGTTTCACAATTTTTGTGGACACATTAAACAAAATAGGATGATGATCAGAGTGGAGATTGTGGAGGGTGGTGCTGGAGATGGTGTCTCATTTATCTAAACCAATACATTTGAAAAGGATATATCGAATTTGGAGGCAACCACCATATTTTAAACCTTTTTATACCAAGTGTATTTGGAACCTGTAAGATTTATTTAAATAACATTTATGTCTTCAATAGAGGTTTTGAATTCTCTTGTGGATATCATAGCATGTGAGGGACTAATTTTATCACTTGAATTGGGTATAGCATTGAAGTCCCCAATTATAAATCAAGGTGTGCTAATACAGAAATCTAGATAGGTAAGGTCATCCCACAAGGGCCTCATATCTTGATATTTATGCTTGGAATAAACAAAAGATCAAAAAATAATAGTGCCATCAAAAACAAAATCACATACGAAGGCTTGCTCCAATATGTTAAAAATGTTAACATTTTGGATAGAAGAGTGAGAAAAAATCTAGAGAGAATCGACATAAGAGGAATTTTTTGTTGTTCTAGTAAAATAATAACCATGTTAACAAAAATGATGGTATCTAGAAGAAAAATTAACTTTTCTTCAATGATAGAAAACAAAATTGGACAGTGGGTGTTAACCATTCTTTTTAAAATAGTAATGGTGTCAGATATAGAAATACCTTGACGATAAAAAAAAGGATCTTCATTTAAACCTAAATTTTGAGTAAGAACTCCCTTTTTGATTCTCAAACCATTGTGTCTAGAATATATTCTGATCTTTTTAGTAGTGTTTTGGATCTTGGTATTTTCCTGATTTATTTTAGAAGAATTTGGGGAACTGTTTTAATTTCCTACCTTATTATTACCCTTGGAGGAATCAATGTAGGGGTCATTCACTAGTAAGTCGATAGAGTCCTTACTAATACAAGCAGTATGGTCAACATCTTGATGAGTAGTCAGGTTCTTAGATTTAGTAGGCATATTAATGTTATCTGAAGTCTGTTAAATACCAATAGTATGATTGACAAAAATGGGAGGAGATGTACCTGAAATATTTGTAGCATGGTTGTCATGTGAAGTACCTGAATGTTTTTCCATCTTTTTTCTAGAACCTGGGGGAATCTGTGGTGTGTCCACCAGGTTCGGTTGCTCTTGATAAGATGAAAATATACACCTCTAATTCTTGACCAATTCAATAGGCAGATTTGGGTTGGCATCTTTCTAATCTTGCAAACCCGAGGCAACCAAATTTTTATTTGGGTAACTATCCAGAGCAGTCTTTGAAACACCCAAAACTTTAGGTTCCATGGCCATCTCCTTGGGACATGCATTGTTCTAACCAAGTGGGGTTTAAGGGGTCTATTCATAGCTAAAGGTATTCTCCACATAAGTGTCACTGCTCAAGTGTAAACCCCCAAGAGGGTTTCATTTGTTCTACTTATAATCATTATTCAAAATTGGCTTGGTCTGGTCATCTTGTCTGTCAAGTAGTGTGCCAACCTGTTTTGATTCACAGCCCCAATAAGAAGAAGGGTATAAATATTGACCATTTTTAATCTTCATACCATTAAAAAGATCATTATAAATTTGATGTGCTTTATTGCCTTTAGAGGGGTCCAAAAGAGTATCCCCTGCAACTAAAACTGCCAAGGCAGGGTTTGTCATAATATGCAGGTCTCCAGGCAGTGATGAGCCTGTATGATCACATGCATTCAAAGCCGATTTAATATCCCTATCCAGACCCAAAGGTGGTTTTGAGTGCCCTTGCATGTTGGGTGAATTGGTAAAATGATCTAAGATATCAACAAGATCTATAAACTATAACATCATTGAGTAATTAAATTAGTTGAAGCTAGTTCCATGCCATGAAATTATTGAATTGAAATGTATACAACATAAAGATATTCACTGGGAACATCATTAATAGAAACATCAATAGCAAGGGATGTGTGTGTGTGGGGAGGGGGTCTGTTGTCCAGTAAGGGGGGCCATCCAGGGGGGTCCAGCAGTGGGGTGGCTTCTGTCCAAGGGGGGCTGTCTAGGGGCGTCCAGCAGGGGGGTAGAGGGATTCTATCCCGGGGGTCTAGTAGGGGGGCAAGGGGTGTGCAAGAGGGGTGCAAGGGGGTGTGTGCAAGGGGTGAAAGGGATTTGTGGGGGGGTGGGGCTGCTGTCTATGGGGGTCCAGCAGGGGGGCTATACTGTTCTTATTTTCTGAGTTATATTCTTTGTGAATATTTTAAGATGTTTTGTTTTACCATAATTTTAGAAGATGATCACTACTATGTTATACCTTGTGTTGTAGGTACTTTTGAGTTGTTCCAGACTTCTTTGATAGTTTGTCTTATAGGGAGATTCATGTAAGTGCAGTTATGTGTTTTTTTTTTTGAAAAAGGTGGGGAAAAGCCATTATATTGAAAATGAAAAAAATTCTGGAAACAAGGATATGCGTAGGAAAGTTCACACGAGTCATCAAAGGACTCGTCAAGAGGGATCAGTCCAGGGTCTGGGGATGTCCAGGGTCTAGGGGGTGTCCTGGGTCTATCTGGGGGTGTCCAGGGTCTATTCGGGGGGTGTCCTGGGTCTGTCCGGGGGGTGTCCAGGGTTTGTCTGGGGCTGTGTCCAGGGTCTGTCCGGGGGGTGTCCAGGGTCTGTCCGGGGGGTGTCCAGGGTCTGTCCGGGGGTGTCCAGGGTCTGGGGGGAGGTGTCTAGGGTCTGTCTTGGGGGGTGTCCAGGGTCTGTCCGGAGGGGGGTGTCCAGGGTCTGTCCAGGAGGGGGGCTTTGCAGGGGGCTATCCAGGGGGGTTTATGTAGGGTGGGGGTGTCCAGTTTCCTGGAGGAAGGGGTCTGCAGGGGGGTGGGCTACTACAGGGGGTGTGCAGGGGGGTGGTGGCTATTTTTTTTTTTATGGTTTTCCAGACCCTATAGCCACGGTTTTAACCGTGGCTATAGGTCTGTTGCCACAGTTTCTAACCGTGGATATAGGTCTAATGAAACGGTTTCTAACCGTGCCAATAAATTGTGTCCCTCCTCTGGTATAGCCACGGTTCTAAACCGAGGCTATAGAGATATTACCACGGTTTGAACCGTGGATGTATACCTATAACCACGGTTTAAACAATGTCTCTAGACCTATAGCCACAGTTTGGAATTATGGCTATAAGTCTAGGCCTATATCCACGCCAAACTTAGCCACGGTTTCTCAAACCATGGCTATTACCTATAGCTAACCGTGGCTATAGCCCGAATTTCCAGTAGTGTGAGCTTTTACCGTTACAACTATTTTTTACCTAATGTCACATAATATTTATAACTAAAAATAAAGTGGTCTATATTATATAATTTATAACAAATGATTTTAAATTTGAAATTCATTTCATTTTTTTTCAATTTATACGAGTGATAAAAATCAATTTTGAAATAAAAATGTATTATATACTAAAAACAGTTTTCAAGAAAATATTACTTATGTCCTAAAATACCAAATATGAATTTTTAAATTAAAAAAATCATTTTTGAAATTGTAAATTCACATATAAAATAAATATTTTTTCTTATAAAATGGTTTTATAAATTTTAAATTTATACTTATATACTAATAATGTCATAAATTTCATGTCATTCGTAAAAAAGATATTTCACATTATTCACCTAAAAACATTCTTTTTAGAAAAAATATGATAATTTATCATAAGGTTATATTATTATGATTAATCCAAAAATGATGTTAATTTTGTAAAATTAAATTTCTAAATTGGATAATTCTATATTTAAATAAAATTATTGAATATGGTGAAAAACTATTCATATTGGAAAATAACTTTTTAAAATGTAAACTTTAATTTATTATTATTTTCAATAAATTACTAATTAATTTTATGGTAATATAGTATTAATATTATTAATTTTTTTGCCTAATCATAATATACTTATTTTCTTGAAATAAATCCTTAATTTTTTAAAAAATAATTTTTAAAAATAAAATTATTTTCTTAGTTGTTTTAGTCTTACTAATTGAATTTCATTAAAATTATAGTCGCCATTATTTTCCTTCTATAAATATTTCATATAGAATTTACTCCTATGAATTCACTCTAATTAAATGGTCAGGTTTTAATTATTATATATAAATATTTATGTTTTATCTAAATATATTGAGACTTAATTTAAGTTTGGTATTTTGGTAGAGAATGATATCAAACACATTGAATTATTTAAAGGCAACAATTTATTAAAATCTTAGGGTGTAACATTCTCACCCCTTATATTAATTTATTTCAGAAATTTTAATTATTACTAATTGAATAAAGTAGATTATGGAATTCTTAACATATTCATCATTCAGGGTTTAACCTATGATACGACATCTACCATAATATCTTAAGTTATGTCAAGTTACTTATCTTTCTTAAAAAAAATTATTCATTAATACAATCATATACCTAATTATATGTAAAACCTAATCAAATATTCTCTATAACATACCTTTTCCAATATCAATTGAATCTTCAAATCAACAAACCACATGATGTTATATATTCTTCCAAAAAAACTCTATCTTTAACCCTCAAATGGTATTAACCACTAGTTTATAAGGTCACATAATAGTCAACATATGTCATAATCCAAAAAAATGTGATTAACTTCACCATAAATATCATGATTCGATTATCAATCCCAAGTTTACTAATAATATATAACTTACTTATTCAAAATCTGACAACCCTTTATTATCTGAACCTCAATTTTATATTAAACCTAAGAGTTATACATTGCCTCAAATATTTGTTTTTCAATAGTTATCTAACAAATATATCCTTTTTATAAAATAATTTATTAAAGATATTAATACCATTTAATATGTGATTTAAAACCATTAATGAAAAACTACTGATGAAACAACCTTGGATGTTTCGCATAATCCTTAATAAATTTTTGAATATACCAAAATTTCATTGATAAATGCCAGTCACTTAAGAGAATAGTTAAGAGTTTAAAGATTTAATATTTATTAAAATATCAATCTCACTACCTTAGGTAAGACTTGGAAGCTCACATTTTCTATAATAATAGGAAAATAATAATATTCTTAACCATTTATTATTACTCACTTATTCTACTATAAGAAATAATGGTTTCTATGTACGTACATTTCGTAGCTTCATTCATGATATCCTATTTCAACTAGATACTAAAAACCACTATGGTTATTAAAAAAATTATATTAAATGAATATATGAATATTAAAACCATATCTTATTATGTCTTCTCTAGTGATACCTTCATTTCATCCTATGATACTTCCAGTTCAATCTACTTTTCTTTAAGTTGGGTTCTATAGAACTTATTATCATAATCTATTAAAGAAATTAATAAATAAATCCTTCAAAATAGTTCATAATGATAATTTTATTGACCTAATAATATCCCTTTGGAGTGTCTAGATAGTTTTTTAGTCTTAGGACCATTTAATCTTCACCAGAGTGAAGATTGAGTCAATGCTCAATCAACCAACTCAGGGTGATTACCCCTAGATGGATCAGTGCCCTAGCTATAACCACATGCTAGTATCTAGATAGGGAATTAATTTATAAGAACATCACATACTTAAGACATTACCAAAACATTATGATTTTATCCTTTACATAGATTTATTCCTAGGATTTTCATTGATGTTCTATGATCCTAATGCCCTAATAAAATGTGTATTATCAACTTAGTAATAAATCATAAATTATATTAAAGGTTAATATATTATTATTATATTTAAATAATCACTCCATAAATTATCTTCAACAAACATAATAATCTCAAACGTTATCTAAAAATTTCCTTTGATACCAACTTTGATGCCCCAAACTGACACTCCAAAATCTGATTCCCTAAACACATACTTTACGTACTCACTTTGATACCAGCTATGAAAGATGGTATATAACCATACTTAATTAAAAATAAATAATTATTATTTCATATCTTACATCCCAAGGATCTTTTCATGTTTATATATTTAGATAATTATGGGAGAATAATAACTAAAAAATCTCATGTTCTTTGTATCAAGAAAATATTTGTTTCCATAATTTATGAAACTGCTTAATTCATAATGATTCATCAAAATATCACATAAATTTTGTATCACATTAAATCCTTCTAAACATGTCACATTTATGATTTTAACTCATAACCTAGGGAAATAGAAACATAATAAGGGGTGAGGTCAAATTCTCAGTCGGGGAAAACATACAGCTAAGGTAATCATGGAATAAACAAAGAATAAATATTTTGGGGGGAATAAGAAAAAAACAAGAATCCATACTCAACTTGAAATTGATATCATTCCAAATTCATGAAAATAAATGAAAAAATGGATATCAATAATATTGATCTCATATTGATGGAATTCATAATGTTGAACATCAAGAATATATTCTCAAGGTCTTATTGCATGAAACTATCATATTAGGGGAAGAGGTGTAAACCAAAACCCAAACTATTTTTCCTCATGAGACCTATCAATTCATCAAGGGGATATATAATGTTGGTCCCCAACTTTTAATTTTTTAATTCCATTTCATTCACTATAAGTGTCAATAACATATTTCATACAATTCCATAAGGAAACTTTATCTGAATAAAAACATGCTGATACATATAACAATGAATAAATAATATTAATACATGATAAACCTACATTATAAGTCAATAATCATCAATAATTTCAATACCTTTCCACATGTCAATAAATGAGATAACATGGCCACAATACATCTTAATAAAGAAGGTGTATAGTCAAAATTGCTAATTATTTTCTATATTGGAATAACAATATATGATAGGTTAATACTTTTTCCCATGTCAATAAAAATCATAACATGATCATAAATCATCCTAAGAAAGATGGTAGATGGTCAAAAATTATAATAATAAACTATATTGGAACAACAATATATAGTATGCCAATATATTTCCCTATGTTAATAAAAAGGATAACATTATTATAAACCGTCTTCAGAAATAATGTAGATAGTTAGAATTTACAATAATCATCCATATTTCAATAAAAATATTAGTTATGACAATACTTTTACCCATGTTTATAAAAGGTATAACATGATCATAACCCATCCTGAGAATGATGGTGGATAATTAAACTTTCCAATAATCATCTATATTGGAATGAAAATATACGGAACACCAATACTTTTCCTCATGCTAATAAAATGTTTAAAATTTTAATAAACCATATAGAGAAAAAATGTGGATGGTTTAAAAAGAATATAACCCCATTTTATTAATTTAAACATAAAATGATGTTGAAATAGATGAAAAATCCTTGTAAATGAATACTTGAATGATACTACCCAAGAAAGGATTATGAATTGTGTTTTTTGGTATTGTGAGTTCATTACCATAAAAGGTAAATATATATTAGTGTATAAATAACGAAACATAAACCATATAATGGTAAATCCTTTTGTAATTAAAAATGTAAATAGAATTGAAAGCCTAAAAAATATTTTAGAAAACACTTTTAACATTGACATAAAAAACGATGTTACTGGTTCCTTCACAAATTATTTTTCAAAATACGAAGTGAAAACTCATTGAAAAATTTTACATTTAAAAATAATATCTAATAATATATCCTTGAAAATTAAATAAAGTTTTATATATGAAATTTTGATCCAAAAGATAAAACATTTGATTATTAAATATAATTTTTAATACTTGAAATTACCATTGTTGAAGACCTACATTGTAAAAAGAGTAGTCAAACCTAATTTGCATTAAAAATCAATTTTAAAAAATAGGATTATAAAATAACATAAAATATTACGGTGTAAGAACCCTACCATGGAACAAAAATGTTCAAGATAAAACATTATAACTCAAAGAAGGAGATTTTAGTTAGCAATATCCCTTACTGGGAACATATAATAAGAAATGAGAAATATTTATCAAAGGGTTTATATGATAATATTGTATATCACTAGAATAAAATGAAATGATACCACATAATACAATAAAAGGGAATAATTTTCCAAACTAATAAGTTCAATAGAATGATTATAACTCATTGAATGAAAGTTGAGTTACCAAAAATCCTTATTATTAGGAAAACAACTAAATTAATAGAAACTTGAATAATGGAATGTAATTTTTATTGTAATTCCCATTAAATAAAAATATTGTGATAAAAATATATCCGTGGTATGTGAATAAACCTTATAAAAAAACATGGTTCACAAAATGTATTATGTCTCAAAGAATTAGAATTGAGACCAAGTAAACCCTTACAGCTTTAGAAGCTTTCAAATCAAAACCATTTGAAATATAAGGGTAGTAATTGAACTTAAAATACCATGATTAAAATATAATTCATTATATTTTATATAAAATATTCAGTATATACACCACATTAATTAAATTAGGTTCATAATTCCAAACATGTCTATATGATAGGAATTTGAGATGAAAACCGTTATAGCTTTAGAAAAATTCAAATCAAAACACCTTAAAAGATATGGATATTAATTGAACTTAAAATGCCATGATTAAAAGTTAATTCATGATTTTATATCTCATATATTTATTTTATGCATCACATAAAAAAATTAGGTTCACAATACCAAACATGTCTCAAATAGAGGAATTTGAGATGAAAACCCTTACTCTGGTCCCAATTCATTTGAAACTTGCACCAAACGTCATAAATAATTAAATAAAGTTCATTAATTACTTAATCATGAAATTTATTCATATTTATAACTATTTATACTCATCATTTATAATAATTATATGCATATATATTAGATAGTTTTTATCTATTTTCAACAATTGGTGTAAGTAATCTTTATCATTTTGAACTAGTTACATATAAATAGTATTGTTATTAATTATTGTTAAAATTTAATCATTACATGATAATTTTAGTTACTAGAATATATGTTCCAAGAGATCTTATAAATATATAATTTCATTCCATTATATTTTTTGTTACGATCAATGAGGATGAAATTGACGATCAGAATGTTTCGGTGTTTCTTAATGAACAATGGGTGATTTTTTAATTAATAAGTTACATTTTCATATAACATTACCAAAACAAAAAAATATATTTATATCATATTATACCAGTAAATTAGTTCTTATAATCATGAATTATATAAATACATAGTATTCTTCAATTATGTGGTTAAACCGACCCAAACATGAACATACCATGAATAATGGGTGATTATAAGGTGGTATAGTTGTAATATCATTCTAACAGAAACATAATGATATTATTTGTTACTTATTGGTGTGAAAAATAATAATTTAAAATATGTATAAAAATAATATAATTTTTATAATGTCATTACTTATAAATAATAGATTGTTTTCCACTTAGTTCACTTGTTTTAAATGATTAAATTGACGATATTTTTTCTTGATCATATCATCAGTAGGTTCTCAAATTTTTCATACTATAAATTTAGTGATATATTAAAAATAATATTTATCTTTTAATTATATCTTAATAACAATCCATTTAATTTGGTTATTAAAATAATAACAAAAATAAATCATTCCCTGGAGGCGGTAGTCCACACGTACGCATGTTTTGATGGTTTCATTTTCTATTGTACAAGAGAAATGAGTAATGTGGTTTCTTATTTCAGAATAAAAAAATGATATAAATATAATTATTATTTATTAAATTCATCTTTTAGAATATCCTTGTAAAGTGGTGAAGTAAAACTAAATATGTTGCATCATGGAGGTGGTACTCCGCACAACACATGAATTACAGTATTATTTTTCTTAAAAAAAAGGGAAAATGTGATCGATGATTTTTTCTATAGAATAATAATAGTATTTATATAACCAATAAGGATTTAATTACATAGGTATTTGAAAATTATATTTTTAAAATATAAAATAAGAATAATATAAGTAAAAATGATTACTCACGTTTAGCACTTTTAGATTTCCATGTAAAATCACTTAGAAATGTATGGAATATGATAATTTCATGAGATAGTAATATCAATATAGTGAAATGTTATTATATTGGAATTTAAAAAGTATTTTTTTCAATAGGAATCCAAAATTTAAGAAGTTTCTCTAAGGGGTGGTGGGATTCCCCGTTTATAAGTTGTTAGAATTACATTTTTGTTTAATATTTCAACTTAATTTAATGGTATCACATGTTAAATATATGAAGTGGATCCAAAATTTAGAAATAATTTATTTAGTAAGATATAATTTAGATCAAAACCTCATAAAATTAATTCTATAAATGTTTTTTCATGCTTCAATATCTTTACCCCTTAAATTGTTACTTTTTATACAACATCAATTTATTTTATTATAGGAAATAAAGGAAACACATGTCAAATAGGTCTAAATAAATGAAGTCTGGGTGAGTCTTCGATAACATGGGTCACACCAACCAGGGGAGGGAGAATAAGGTAAAAATATTTAAGTGGGGGAGGTCTTGGGTGGTGAAGGAAGCTAAAAAATCAACCACATGATTACCTTCATGCCACATATGAATAATCTCCATATTGTTGGAGAGAAGATACTTACACTCAAGTATCGGGTAAGTGATTTTCCATGGATAATTTGATGTGATGATGAGATTGTTCCACATAATTTTGGAGTCTATTTCCACCATGGATAGGGTGATTCTCTTTGATTTGTATAGAGAATGATCATTAAGCGTCACCAACACCCCCACCTTCAGAGAGTTAATTGAACCATAAAAGGAAATAAAAGAAAATATCTGTCACGACCCACCTTCACCAAAAGGAGGGAAGGGTAAGCAGGTTTCCATGCCCTTCATTCCTTAAGTTGAAGGAGAGATAATGACCCCCGAAACCCACCTTCTATACGTCCTGGAGTGGCAACTAGCACCAAGGGTATGGAAATTTCACACAAATGGAAGGCATTGCCCTTTTTGTTTTATAGGGTCAGGAGATAAGATGATGAAACCCAACAAAACCAAGGTAAAAGAAAAGTAAAGACAAAAGTAAACCATTCCCACATGCATGTTCCAAAAGTAAAATCCACAAAGTACAAAAGTGATTACAAGGGTAAGTACCAAAGAAATAAAACAGCAACTGCGACTGCCCCAAAGGTCTGAGCTAGTATGGTCCCGCGCGATCCACGAAGTCCTCCTGGAAACCTGATAGTAGTTTTATATACGTAGGGTGAGCATAAAAGTACACTCAGTAGGGAAAACCAAAGACTCTCATGCACAAGTGGGGGAACGTACTAAAGTCCCGTGAAAAAAAAGAGTAAACCAAACACCTAACAAGGTAAACTATCCACCCAAGCCTCACCAAGGAACACTCCCCAAATAACTCAAGTCAAGTAACATATATAATAAGAGCACATCGATGTTTGGGTACCCCGCGCCACTTTCCCATTGGTTATTGAGGCATCCTACGCATCGAACCAATCCAGCCATTCTCACTACAGTCCCACTGCCACACCCGCCCGCACACACCTGGGCCACAACCGCACACAGTCCCACTGCCAAATCCTGCCCGCAAACTCCTGGACCACAACTATCACACGTAACGACACCTACAAACACCTAGACCAGAACAACCACCACCACACCCGAAGACACCTGGGCTAGAAGATCCACTGCCACGCCCAAAGACACTTGGGCCTCATCCTGAAGATACTTGGGAAACTACCTACCCGTACACACCTAGGCCATAACCAACACACTACCCCACTCGAAGGTTCTTGGGCTAATAATGGACCTCAAACCATCACAACCTTCCCGAAGATACGTGGGCTATCTGGGAAAGGGAGCAGAAAAGGAGCTAATAACCAGCCACTAATAATAGTGTTGAGAAAAACACCCTCCCCCATGAAATGGGGGTGTTCGGCACTAAGTGATCAACTTGGATGGGGTGCGAATAAGAAACACAAAACTACAAGTATATATATAGGTAATAAGAACTCACCCAAAGTTAGGTTTTTCTTCAGACAACCTAGAGACCACAACAACAGTCAAGTCTGAGTCACGACTCTCGCCAACAAAACCCATTTGTCCCATTCTTGTTTTCATGTTCAGTAATGATTTTTAATTAAGTTCTGCACCTACTTGGGCAACTAACACCATAAGCATAACCAAGGAAAAGAATCCATCCAAAGTTCAATTTAAACATTCACACCCGGTTCTCTTATAAAGTCACTAACACAGGGATAAGAGAGATCCCTTGAAGTACTGGAACCAAAGACAACCCCGAGACACTGCCTCGTGTCCCCCCCCCCACACAAAAAAGGTTTCTCATCAATGGGGATCCCACCCCAATTCATGATATAAACAAGGTAACCACCCAGTCTTAAGACTCGCAACCACTGAATCCATAACAACAGGGAATCCCATCCCCAATTTCACACAACCACCGAGAGTATAAAAATAGGGAATCTCATCCCCTCCCACATCTCCAACAATCGGCCCGTGAAAGAAAACAACCAAACCACTACCACCAACAATAAGCAGGGCCATGCCGGTATTTTCAGATTTAAAATATTTTACACACTCCATGATTTCAATTTCTGTGTGCTTTAACCGGGGGTTATCACAGAAGGATTGATCCTGGTGCTTTCAATTCATTTAGCCGGATGTACGTGTTTAATTCCTTTTTACAGCAGGATCTCACAACCACAAACAAACCACTTAAAAACATCATGAGAGTTTCATTAGTGCACAGAGAAAGACCACCAACAACCATGATTTTCAGTAGGCGTAAGCCTGAACAAATCAGAATGAAGATCATAAAACAGCATCAACGATCACAGCCCCCCCTTATTTCTTTATAGAATCCGTTCATTATCCTTATTTAGGTATAGTTTATCCAATTCTACAGAATCAAAAGCACGCCTACCCCACATGATACACAAAAGGTAGAGACTAAGGAGAAAATTCCCTACTTGTTGGTCAACGATCGATGCTGAGGTCGGGCGCGGAACTTCACGGATAGCGATGCAGATTGCCTGAACGAAGGGTAATCTAGTGCAAGGTGAATGAGAAAACAAGAAACCCAGTGAACCCTTTAGTTTATAAGGGTCGGGGGCGGTTGATATAAGAACGTAAAACCGCATAAGGAGTGAGGGTCGTGGGTTGACCACGCGGCCCCACACGTTATTAAATGGTTCTAAACCGATGCACACACACTAGGTTAATTCATTAAATATTCAATTTGAACATTTATGGGTGATACTGGGCTTTAAAATATGCTTAAAGGAGTAAAAATAGGGTTTAAAACCCTAATTGTGCAAGTAGCACCACTGGAAAGAACCGGTGGGGGTAGGCCAGAGCCACCGGTAGCTGAGAGCTACCAGCGGGTGACAACTATCGGTAGCCGAAAACTACCGGTAACCGAGCTACCGGTAGGCTGCAGCTACCGGTAGACCAAGCTACCAGTAGATAGATCTACTGGTAGGCTGCGGATACCGGTAGACCGAGCTACCGGTAGGCCTGCTACCGGTAGGCTAAGGCTACCGGTAGGCCTACTGTTGGCCAAACTTCACCGAGATTCCCAGACCAGAAAACCCAGCATGATATTTTCACAAAGTAATGGACCCCAAAAACCCAGTTCATTACATGAGATACCTCTTAAACGATTCTCTTCCTCGAGAATAAAAACAACCCAGAATGAAGGAGAGGGTCCAAACAACCACCTAGAAAGATACCTCTTAGGAGTGAACCTCATTGTTAACTAAGAACACTTTCCTGTCATGAACCAAGCAACATATCATGTCAAACTACCTAGGCATGTGGCGGTTTGGGAGTCTCCTTCCCCATGTCAAGATATTATCCTCTTTGGGCGGCATTGAATCGCCCGCACGGGTTTAATCGCATCCACCTTAATGCGTCTTGATTAGGGGTCAGGTTCTCTCCTCCCCCATAGCCAGGACTTTTCACACACATTCAGAGGAAAGAAAACTAGTATTCATAGCCAACAAGGTAAAACGTCTACCACAACAGGTATAAAAAACAGAACATTACAAAATCAAAACTCAAAACAACTATGGGTACTAGAAACGCATCTATGCTTCCCTCTCCCACGTACTCTCATCAAGCCTACCATGTCTCCGCAAAACACGAACCAAGGGAATGGTTCACCCACGAATCACCTTTTCTTTGCGATCCTCAATCATCACTGGTATCTCTACAAAAGTCATGTCGTCCTCGATGTTCAGCTCTCCCCAGTCGAGGATGTGTGAATCGTCATGAAGATACCAATGGAGCTAGGACACATGGAATACATCATATATCCTAAGTAGCGGTGGTGGTAACTTCAGCTGATAAGCCACTTCGCCGACTCGCCGCAACACTTAGAAGGGCCCGATGAACCTGGGAGAAAGCTTACTCCCCTTACCGAACCTCCGTTGTCCGCGCCGAGGTGATACCTTAAAGAACATGTGGTCTCTAACCTCAAACTCCAAGGTCCTCCTCCTGGTATCAGCATACGACTTCTATCGGTCCTGGGAAGCCTTCATCCTTTCCCGTATGAGATGAACCTTCTCTGTCGTTCTTTGCTCCAACTCCGGGCCAAGGATGCCTACCTCTCCGACTTCGGTCTAACACACAGGTGAGAGACATGGCCTCTTGTACAAGGCTTCAAACGGGACCATAAAAATGGTAGAGTGATAGCCGTTATTATAGGAAAACTCTACCAGAGGTAGGTATCGCACCCATGATCCTCCTGAGTCCAGAACACATGCCTGCAGCATATCCTCGAGGGTTTGGATGGTGCGCTCTGTCTGTCCATCTATCTGGGTATGGAAAGAAATTCTAAGACGCAGCTAGGTTCCAAAAGCATGCTGAAATCCTCTCCAGATTCACGAGGTAAATCGTGCATCCCTATCCGAGACTATAGACCTCAGAACTCCTTGCAACCGCACCACCTCGTCCATGTACTTTCGTGCCAAAGCATCCACTGCACTTGACTCCCTGATATCTAAAAAGTGAGCCAATTTGGTCAACCGGTCCACTACCACCCAGATGGAGTCATATCCCCCTTGGAACTTGGGTAGTCCCATGATGAAATCCATCGAGATTTCATACCACTTCTACTCGGGGACATCTAGGGACTGTAGTAGGCCGCCTCGAACTCAGTGTTCAGCCTTCACTTGCTGACACACTAAGCACTTGGCCACAAACTCTGCCACTGCTCGCTTAACTCCAGGCCACCAAAACTGTCTCTTAAGTCCCTGGTACATCTTGGACACTCCAGGGTGTACTGCTAGGGGTGAGCTGTGGAACTCACTGAGAACCTTGTCACGCATCACTTCTGGAACAAACAATCTTACCTGGAAAAGCATCCGGTTCTAACCATCCTCCATTCATCCTTCCGGAACATTGCCCTGGTCAACTCAGTCACGCATCACTTCACACTCTGGGTCTCCCCATTGAGACTCCTCCACTTGCAGCAACAAAGAAGACTGCACTGTTATCTGATACAGGCAGCCTCTACCACTACCCATCCTCGCATCCAGGTGTAAGGCAGACAACTCCTCCATTACCTTCCAGGTGTCCGCCGACTCTCGGACCACATCCTTCTGCGTTCTCCTGCTCAAGGCATCAGCCACTACATTTCCCTTTCCTAAAGTGTAGGAAACCTCGAAGTCGTAATCCTGGAGGAACTCCATCCACCTTCGCTGCCGCAAGTTTAGGTCCCACTGGGAGAAGATATACCTCAAGCTTTTGTGATCTGTGAAGATCACAAAGCGTTCTCCGATGAGATAGTGCCACCATAGCTTCAGTGAAAAAACGACCGCTGCAAGCTCCAGGTCGTGGGTGGCATAATTACGCTCGTGAGGGTGTAGCTGCCTAGAACCATAAGAGATCACCGCTTGTCGCTGCATCAACACACATCCCAGGACCTGTCCTGAAGCATCACAGAACACCTCATACGCTGCCCCTTCTTCTAGTAATCTCAGCACTGGGGAACTAACCAACTTTTCCTTCAGATAGCTGAAGGTTGACTCGCACTGGTCACTCCACACGAAAACCTGGTCTTTCTTGGTCAGGGCTGTCAAAGGGGCTGCTACTCGGGAGAAGTTGGGTACGAACCTCCGATAGTAACCTTCCAGCCTGAGGAAACAACGGACCTTTGCCACATTCTTGGGTGCTTCCCAAGAAACAACTGCCTCAACCTTTGATGGGTCCACCGCTACCCCCTGCTCAGACACCACATGCCCGAGGAAGTGCACTTCTTGTGTCCATAACTTGCATTTTGACAACTTACCATAGAGTTGGTGCTGTCGGAGGACCTCCAAAACCGTCCTCAGGTGCTCCGCATGGTCCTACTCTGATCTTGAATAGACCAAGATGTCGTCAATGAACACAGCCACGAACCGATCTAGGTACTCTCGGAAGATGGAGTTCATAAGCCCCATGAACACAGCTGGGGCATTCGTAACACCGAAGGGCATGACTATGAACTCGAAGTTTCCATATCTGCACCTGAACACCATATTCGGGATGTCGCCCTCCTTCACTATCAGCTGGTGGTACCCAGACCGCAGGTCGATATTAGAGAACCACCTTGCTCCTTTCAGCTGGTTGAAAAGATTGTCTATCCTCGGTAGAGAGTAGCGATTCTTAATCATCACCTAGATCAGCCTTCTGTAGTCTATACAAAACCTGAGACCACCATATTAATTCTTTGAGAACAAGACTAGAGAACCCCCCGGTGACGCACTTGTCTGAACATAACCCCTCTTCATCAGATCTTCAATCTGGATCCGAAACTCCCGTAGCTCTGAAGGTGACATTCGGTAAGGAGCCATCGAGATCAGACGAGTGCTGGGCTGCAGGTCTATCCCAAACTCGATATCACGTCGAGAGGGTAGAGTCGTAACCTCCTCAGGGAAGACGCCCATAAACTCACAAACTATCTCTGGCACCTCCACCATTTCAGCATCTACTGACTCTACTGATAGTTCGGCTAACAGGGAGAGGAGGGTTTCCTCTCTCCTGCTGCCCTTCTGACTGCTCCACTCCCCGGTGAAGGTAACACACCAGCCACCCAAGTCTGAGAACATGACCCTTCCTCGGAAACAGTTGATGAATACACACACAGAGAATAGAAATTGGATGCCTAGGATGACATCGTATGGCTGTATCTGTAGCAGAAGAAGATCCTTAACCGACTAATGTGGCCCTATCATCAGTCTGCATACCCAACAAACAAACAACAAGTCAGTCTGACCCCCGACTAGTGTTCTCAACACCAGGGGCACTGGGAGTCTTTCGGAATCTAGACCCAAGACACGGGCTAGACTGGGTGCAACAAAGGAGTGCGAAGCTCCGATATCGAACAAGGCATAAGCAAGGGTACTAAACAAACCGATCATACCTCGAACAACCTCTGGCCCTGCTGGAACTGCTATCATCGTGTCGTGTAACTGTCCACGCCCAGCTCCTCTACCCCTCGTCTATCGGCCACCTCCCCGACCATGCCCTGGTCGAGGTCCCTGAGGAGCGCCCTGAGGTCGGCCTCCTCCTCCTACGTCTTCCCTCGGAGGAGCGGGAACTCGTTGTCCCTACTGCTGCTGCTAGAAAGGCCTAGCTGGAAGCTGCTGCTGGGGCGGGTGCTGGGGCTGTCCGCCACCGTCGTACTATACCCAGTCCAGGCACTAACTCCGGAGATGTACATGGCTCCCATAGATGAAGCACCGTGGTCCTGGGCCCGAAGGAAAAGGGAGAGGACCGGGGGATCGAAACTGAAACTGCTGCGGTCTGCTCCCTGCTGGTCGGAACCTGGAGGGTCCTGACGCTGGAGGCCTGGTGCTGACAACCTTCCCCTTCGATGGTCCCAGCTAGATCCCCTCTTGTGACACTCCTCCTAGAGCATGCATCCTCTACACCACTTCAGCCTTCTTCTAGACCTCCAAGTACGTCGGTAGGGTAAAGGGGATAACAGCATACTAGAGGGAGGGTCGGAGCGCCTCCTCTAAACATCTTGCCTGAGACTCCTCGTCGGGAAAGAGGTCCGGAGCAAAATTTAGGAGGTCCTTGAACTTGATTCCTAGCTCCCTCACTGACATACTCCCCTGCTGGAGGGAGAGTATCTCCTGTATCTTTTCTTCCTTCATCGTTGAAGAGAGGAATTCCGGCCAGAACTCCATCTCGAAATCATCCCATACCACCTCAGCCTCTCTTCTCTCCCCCAGGTAACGCATCCACCACTGGCGCGCCGCTCCCTACATCTGGATGACGGCCAGAGGAACCCAGTACTCGGTCGGGGCTCGAATCAGGCCGAAATATATCACTATCTCCTATAGCTATCCTTTCGTATTCATGTCAGAGGTGTTACCCTAATACTTCTCGAGGGTCTGTCGCTGGAAGGCCCGAAGAGTCTTCTACCACAGGTCATCATCCTCCTCTTGATCAGCTCTCTGTCGATCGGCCAAAGTAGTCTCTGGGGCCTCGATCGCCTGTACCACACGTGGTTTCCTTCCAGGAGCCATAGCTACAAGGTAAACAAGTAATGCCTAAGCCCAAGTAGTGTAGAATATTGTTCTTAAAACTTCTTAAACTTTTCATTTATTCTTAATTCCCAAGACATCCCAGAAACACGATAACACAAGTCATCATGATGCATGTACCTTTCCTAGGGTCTCAACCCTGCAATCATCGTGGCCTCACACGGTCGTTTGGTAGGTCTAGAGTCCTTACATCAGATCACGGGGGGCCCTAATATCCCATGTCCTAGCCGGTATTCCCTAGCCTAATTCATGCACCAAGGTCACCCAACACTGTTTCCCAACCATCCCATGAAATCCTCACTGTACCTAACTCCAGACTCCATCCTATCTCTCAACCATTGCCTCTGATACCATTCTATCATGACCCACCTTCACCAAAAGTAGGGAAGGGTCAGCAGGTTTCCAAGACCTTCCTTACTTAAGTTGAAGGAGAGATAATGACCCCCGAAACTCGCCTTCTATAGGTCCTGGAGTGGAGACTAGCACCAAGGGTATGGAAATTTCACAAAAATGGAAGGCATTGCCCTTTTTGTTTTATAGGATCGGGAAATAAGATAATGAAACCCAACAACACCAAGGTAAAAGAAAAGTAAAGCCAAAAGTAAACCATTCCCACACGCATGTTCCAAAAGTAAAAGCCACAAAGTACAAAAGTGACTACAAGGGTAATTACCAATAAAAGAAAACATCAACTGTGACTGACCCAAATGTCTGAGCTAGTATGGTCCTGCGTGATCCCCGAAGTCATCCTGGAAACCTAAAAGTAGTTTTATATACATAGGGTGAGCATAAAATTACACTCAGTAGGGAAAACCAAAGACTCTCGTGCACAAGTGGGGGAACATACTAAAGTCCCGTGAAAAAAAAAGAGTAAACGAAACACCTAACAAGGTAAACTATCCACCCAAGCCTCACCAAGGAACACTCCCCAAATAACTCAAGTCAAGTAATATATATAATAAGAGCACATCAATGTTTGGGTACCCTGTGCCACTTTCCCACTGGTCATTAAGACATCCTACACATCGAACCAATCCCGCCATTCTCACCACAGTCTCACAGCCACACCCGCCCGCACACACTTGGGCCACAACCGCACGCAGTCCCGCTGTCGAATCCCTCCCGAAATCACCTGGGCCACAACTGTCACACGTAACCACGCCTACAAACACCTAGGCCAGAACAACCACCACCACGCCCGAAGACACCTGGGATAGAAGATCCACTGCCATGCCCGAAGACACCTGGGCCTCATCCAAAAGATACTTGGGAAACTACCTACCCGTACACACCTGGGACATAACCACCACACTACCCCGCCTGAAGGTTCTTGGGATAATAATGTACCTCAGGCCATCATAGACTTCCCGAAGATACTTGGGCTATCCGGGAAAGGGAATAGAAAAGGAGCTAATAACCATCCACTAATAATCGTGTTGGGAAAAACACCCTCCCCCATGAAATGGGGGTGTTCGGCACTAAGTGCTCAACTTGGATGGGGTGTGAATAAGAAACACAAAACTAAAAGTATATATATAGGTAACAAGAACTCACCCAAAGTTAGGTTTTTCTTCAGACAGCCTACAGACCACAACAGCACTCAGGTCCGAGTCACGACTCTCGCCAACAAAACCCATTTGTACCATTCTTGTTTTCATGTTCAGTAATGATGTTTAATTAAGTTCTACACCTACTTGGGAAACTAACACCATAAGAATAACCAAGGAAAAGAATCCATCCAAAGGTCAATTTAAACATTCACACCCGGTTCTCTTGTAAATTCACCAACATAGGGATAAAAGAGATCCCTAGAAGTACTGGAACCAAAGACAACCCTAAGACACTGCCCCGTGTCCCCCCCCCCCCAAAGTTTTCTCATCAATAGAGGATCCCACCCCAATTCGTGATATAAACAATGTAACCACTTGGTCTTAAGAATCTCAACCACTGAATCCATAAAAATAGGGGATCCCATCCCCAATTTCACACAACCACCGAGAGTATAAAAACAGGGGATCCCATCCCCTCCCACATCTCCACCAATCGGCCCATGAAAGAAAAAAACCAAACCACTACCACCAACACTAAGCAGGGCCATGCCAGTATTTTCAGATTTAAAAGATTTTACAAACTCCATGATTTTAATTTCTGTGTGCTTTAACCGGGGGTTATCACAGAAGGATTGATCCTGGTGCTTTCAATTCATTTATCCAGATGTACGTGATTAATTCATTTTTATAGTAGGATCTCACAACCACAAACAAACCACTTAAAAACATCACGAGGGGTTCATTAGTGCACAGAGAAAGACCACCAACGACCATGATTTTCAGTAGGCGTAAGCCTGCACAAATCAGAAAGAAGATCATAAAACAGAATCAACGATCACAGCCCCCCCCCCCCCCTTCTTTCTTTATAGAATCCATTCATTATCCTTATTTAGGTCAAGTTTATCCAATTATACAGAATCAAAAGCACGCCCACCTTGCATGATACACAAAAGGGAGAGACTAAGGAGAAAATTCCCTACTTGTTGGTCAACGATCGACGCTGAGTCCGGGCACGGAACTTCACGGATAGGGATGCGGCTCGCCTGAATGAAGGGTAATCTAGCGCAGGGTGAACAAGAAAAGAAGAAACCCAGCAAACCCTTTAGTTTATAAGGGTCAGGGGCGGTTGAGATAAGAACATGAAACCGCATAAGGAGCGGGGGTCTTGGGTTGACCATGCAGCCCCACATGTTATTAAAGGGTTCTAAACCAACGCACACACACCGGGTTAATTCATTAAATATTTAATTAGAACATTTATGGGCGATACCGGGATTTAAAATATTCCTAAAGGAGTCAAAATAGGGTTTAAAATCCTAATTGCGCAAGGAGCGCCACTGGAAAGAACCCATGGTGGTAGGCCAGAGCAACCGGTAGCTGAGAGCTAATGGTAGCCGACAGCTACCGGTAACCGAGCTACCGATAGGCTGAAGATACCGGTAGACCGAGCTACCGGTAGGCTGCAGCTACCGGTAGGTCGAGCTACCGGTAGGCGGCAGCTACCGGTAGACCGAGCTACCGTTAGACAGAGCTACCGGTAGGCTGCAGCTACTGATAGACCGAGCTACCAGTAGGCTTGCTACCGGTAGGCTAAGGCTACCGGTAGGCCTACCGTTGGCCAAACTTCACAGAGATTCCCAGACCAGAAAACCCAACTTGAGATTTTCACAAAGTAATAGACCCCCAAAACCGGGTCCATTACAATACCACCAAGACAAAATCATCATAAACCACACCACTTCTGCACTTGAAACTGATACTACATACACCATCAATGTTGAGTTTGAGACTAGAGGCAGGGGAGACCAAAAGTGTTACTTTTATCCTTAATAATTTTACTGCATTAACTAGTTTTTACCTATGGTAACTTAATATATATGCCTAAAAAACGTGGTACCTATTTGATAATTTTATCTTAGAAAAAGGTTTCATGAATTTCTATTTCATACTTATATATTAATAATGTCATAAAAGTCACGTTATTTTTAAAAATGGTATTCTGCACTATTCACCTAAAAATCATTCTATTTAGAAAAATACTAAAAATACATCTTGAGATCATATTATTATTCTTTTTCAAAAAAATATAATCATTTTTCAAATTAAATTTATAAAATTTGATAATTTAATTTTTAAACAAAATTCCAAAATATAGTGGAAAATTGTTCAAATTGGAAGATGACTTTTTAAAATCTTAACTATTATTTATTCCTATTTCCTATAAATTAATAATTAATATATTGGTAATATGTTATTCATATTATCAATATATGTTATTATTATCTAATCATAATATACTTATTTTATTTAAATAAAAAATTGAAAAATATATTTTAACCATAAGATGGTTTTCTTAGTTATTTTATTTATACTAATTGAATTTCATTCATATTAAAAGTAGCCAATATTTTGTTCCTATTAATATTTCCTAAATAAGTTACTCCTATTTATTACCACTAATTCAATTGCTAGGATATATTGGTCATACTTCAATATTAATATTTTATGTTAATATATCGTGGTTTCATTTAAGTTTGGTGTTGCGTCTGGAGTAAGCTTTCAAATAAATTAAATTGTTTAATGGTAGTCATATATGAATATATCGGGGTGTTATATCCTAGAGGTGTGGTTACGTGGTCCATTTCCAAATCCATGAATTTTCCTCTTTCTACCTAAGTCTAAAGCGAATTAGGATCCAGGTCCTCATTCTCCTCCTCATCATTATCTCCTTCATATTCTGGAATGCTAGGGGTATTGGCCCCTTAGCCAAATGTAGGTATTTTTTTATAATATTATAATTTGTAGCCATATTTATATGATATGTATTTTAGATCCCAAACAAAAGGTTACTTCTATTCAAGAGTTTTTAAATAAATGGTATGTGGAAAAATTCATGCATGGGGGTCATATGAACACTCATATTTAGATTTTCTAGGAAAACCAGCTCCAATTGGACTTCATAGAAGGTGACTGCAACACTATTCTTGATTAGTATAAAAATAAGGGTGCTTTATTATACTAAATTAGTCATATTATCACACCCAAAGTTTTATTTATTAATTTATTTAATATTAATTATTATTATTTTAAGTCTTTTGGTGTTTTTGGGAGTATCATGTGGAAATTTTCAAAATTTTAAAGGTTTTGGGGGATGTACGATTAGCCTGCACGATTGGAAAACCATGAAAAGCCCATGAAATTGAATCTATATTGGAACAGTTCCATTTATCATGGTTATCACTCAGTTAAATAAAGAAATTATAATCCTATTAGTAATTTTGTTTCATTTTTTTGGATATCCAGTTGGTGAAACATAGTTACTGCATGATTTTTCAAACCGTGTGGGTTGCCTAATTTTTTTTAATAAATAATTTCTTTCACTTTTATTTTATTTGTTTTTCCCTTATTTTCCCCTTATTTTACCCCCTTAACCTTTTTCTTTTCATGACACAAAAAGAAGAAATGGAATGGGTAAAATATTGGGAAAAAGATATAAAATAATATGAATTTTTAAAAAAAATATTGGGCAAGACACATGGTCTTCCAGCACGGTTTTATAAACTGTGTGGAAAACATGTTTCACCTACTGGACATCCAAAACAATTAAATCTAGTATCTAAAAGTTGTCTTCATAGTTTATTAAACTATTAAATAACCATTCCAAATGTCACTATCTTGAGATAGTTCCAATCGCATGGGCTCCACATGGTTTACTAATTATATAGGCTAAATGTAGAACCTCACAAAACCTTTAACATTTTAAAAATTCCTGCCTAAAACTCCCAGAAACAGCCTATTAATTAAAATAATAATAAATGATATTAAATAAATTAATAAATAAAACTTGGTATGTGAAAATGATGAATAAATTTAGATATTTTCTAGCACACAACAATTTTATGTATTTGGGTTTCTCTAGAGACACTTATATGCAGTGTAACAAAAATCGGGGCAGTAGTATAACCTAGAGTTAGTTGGATAGATTCCAGTACAACCTATAAGCTATATCTAGTTTCTAATGTATGATTATCACCCACTTGGATAAAAACCTATCTGATCATTCTCCACTACTTTTGTAGATCCAATGTTATATAGATACTAATTAAATATTTCTATTATCGAAGTCGTGGATGTATGATAGTGATTTTACAGATATTGTTTAATCATCTTGGAATAATACCATGCGAGGGAATGGGTGGAAGATATTTCTTTCACAAATATGGTTTTATTATCTTGGAATAGTCCCATTTAAGGGCATTCATGGTTGGAACTAATGAATAAACTCATAATATTGAAAAGTGATATTCTCAAATGGAATAAAAATATACCAAAATCCTAGTATCAACTTGGAATAGCATCAAGAATTGATTTCTCAACTCCTATTGTAGGATAAATGATATAATAAATCCTTCATGAACCTTATACTTAAATTAAGTTACCTAGAGAAGAATATTATTGAAAAATAGAGAGTCATGAGATAGAGATATAAAACTAGGTATATGAGAGAAGGGTATTGAAATACAACTTACTTATTAGAATAATAAAGGGATAGGAAGTTCATTGAAAAACACAATATGAAACTTGATATTGGAAGTCACACAAGTGATGTTGACATTAACAATCTACTTGTTGTTTCTTATTTCTCTTGATTACTCTTAGGTCCCCACTAAGAAATGAGAGAGGGTCCCTGGTGGAAGAATCTGATGGTTACTTATTTGGTAACATCCTATGAACCATTGAGGAATAGGATAATAAAATGGTGAAATCCATTTTATAGGAATCATATATTTTGGTTTCTATTATAATTTTTAATCTTGATAGTTCCCCAATGCTTAATTCCTTCCCAGGCTCTTTCTACATTACTATATGGTACTAGATTAAAAAAATAATTCATTAATTTTGTAAAAAATTACATTTAATGATGTTATCTCACTATAGTTACCACTTTCACATTTCTTGTTTTAATCCTTAAGGTGAATCAACTGATTTCCTTTGTTAGTTTCAACCCATAATCATGTGTAAATTTTCATAAAATTTTCTTGATGTGATGCTTAAAAAAAGTATCTCCCTCTAATATCCTCTTAAAATGTCATATGAACAACATATCTTCCTGAAATATAGAAGTCTACATGGAGTGGTCGTCTTATATCAAGAAATGATAGTGGTTCTTTAATTTCCAATTGTTGGGTCAAACATTATGATGAAAATTTAATTGAAAAAGTCATATGATAGATTGGAATGGATCTCCATATTGAGAGTTCTGAGATAGTGTGGCTTCTCGGGGGAAGGGGGGTATGACCTATTCTCTCATTGTTACTCCAATACTTGGTTCACAATGCCTCTCATGGGGATGAGATTTGTATCCATAAATCCAATCACTTGTATTCTCTAAATAGATCATCTCTCCCTGAGTTTATTTGTCTTATATCAGGATGTTCTTATTTGGAATCCTAACTATGGGATATCAAGAAGGATATTCCAACCATTTAGTGACCAGTACATATTTAAAGGAATCTCAAATTTATTTTTCATGGATAAATTTCTATTCTTTATGAATATTAATATAAATTCAATTCAAAATTTTAAGTCTACCTTGAATGCTTATAATAGTAGGAGTGGTCAGTGCAAAAATGTAGACAATATTATTGTTTATATTTTAAAAAAATGCATGATCATGTATTCCAAACTTATTAAGGACCAACATGGAATATCTATAAGTAAATTTCCTATAGATTATATTGGTTCCCCATTATTTAATGTAAGGATTCATAGTTAATACATTTATGGTATTTTTAAAAGAATCATGAGAAGGATCACTAATTGAAAGAATCACTTCCTTTCTTCTAAAGGTAAGATCAAAATGGTAAATAAGATTCTCTCCTCCATTTAAATGAACATGTTATCATAATTGGGACTCTCACCTGGTTGGTCGACATAATTAGGCTAGTTTTTATACTCTGGTGAATCCGATTGATGAATGTGTAATTAATATCATAAGAATAGAAAAACGTATGCAGGTAATGCAGGATAAGTTATTTTTGGAGGTGATATCATGGGAATATATTTGGAATTAATTCATCAAAAAAAATTATTAGGTCGTATATTATTATTAAGTATGAGAGTTTCATTGTTTATCAACTATGGAATAACCTTCAAGGTTCCATTTTCACCATCTATTATAGTTCTCATTAGATTTTTGTCAAATAATTCATTTCATTCTAGAAAGGAAATAAAGTTGGAAACCCACACTTCTTCTTAGGGTGTCTAGTTATAGACCTCATATTTAGGTAGACCCGTGAACACCCATCTCTCATAGAAGCTATCCTCTATGATGACTATAATTTCCTTTTTTCATCATCCAGTTGTCTAAGGAAGCAATCCTCTTCATTTTCAATCCCTCGACATTAGGATCCTAACCATCCTGACTATTAGATGCTATTTAATATGCATTTCAATTTTCATAAAAGGTCCAAAAGTCCCTAGTGAAAATATATCCTAGATATACTATACTTATTATATAGAATATTTAGAATTAGACTATCTCCATATATTTTGAGGTGTAAATGAAAGGTATCCACATAGTATCTAAATTCATGTGTTATGATAATTATTAGATAGAGTTGATATTATACTTATTTACTTAAGGGGAGTGGGTGGAATTTATATGGTTTACCCTTAGGGGAATCATGGGGGGGGATGATTGATATCATTATATATATATTTTTCTTACCTTATATTTTCAAGATAATGTAGGAATTTTCATGGCCTCTCATGCCTATAGGATTCTCTTATCAACTGGTTGTTGGGTTATTTGGGAGATGTGTAATAAATTTCTCCACTAAGGTTTGAGACCAACTAAATGTCACCTTAAATCCAAGTTTATATCCTTGGTTATTTCTCTTAGCTTATTTTTAATGGATATAGTGCTCCATAAGTTCATAATAAATAAAATACCCTATTCCTCATAAGCTAAAAAATGGATAATGGAGAGCTAAAAGGGTGTTGGGTGTGCTGGAAATCACCAAGATAGGGTTTCAAGCTTAAAAAAGATGGATACAATGTTCAAGGAATCATGAATGGTGGTGGTATTATTCTGGATTTTGAAGTTCCTTCATTTTGGTATAATCTACATTATATTGGGAGGTAATTTCATTTCTAGAATAATCTCATGTCATGATGACCGAACTATCTCTATGAAATTCAAATAACATGAAACTCTCTACAGTTGAATCATATTTAACTATATTGGTCAAGTCCTTATTGGTTAACTAATCCAACCATAAGAGAGCTACAAATATCATCAATGAAAGTAAAATCATACTTCATTAGGAAGTAGAGATTCTACACACATGTCATGAGGGAAATATGGTAGCTAATCTTCAAGAATATAAAGGTAATCAAGCTAAAGTTTTGATTAAATATTTGATAATTTCCTCATTACTATTGGAATATATGACTATTTTTCATAGGGATTCCCTTGGGCTCCACCACTTTAAAAATCATTGAATTTGACACTTCCATTTTAGTATTTAGTAATAAAAATATTTAAATTATAATTCATAACTATTAGTATATAGACATGTCATACGACATAGCATAGTTGATTGAAAGCTACAATATCAATATATCTCACCCTACGATAAACCAACTCTTAAGACATACATTATTCTTTGTGTTGTATATTTCAAACCATACAATATATATATATATATATATCATTATATATTATATATACTATTTATAAATTATATATATTTATATATTTAAGGTACATTTTCATAAAAAGGTTACTTCCATAAGAATAGTATTGATATTGAAGAAATTTTATCACTTATTATTAAAATATGTTCTCTTTGATTTGTTTTTAGTCTATCTACTAGTTTATGTTTTCATATTGAATAAATGGATGTAAATAATTATTTCTAAAAAATTGAATTATATGATGAGATTTCCATGAAGTATGCATATGTTTTTATGGAAATGTGTGAAGAACATTCAACTTATAGATTAAATATGAGATTCTATGGTCTAAAATAAGCTATGAGAAAATTTTATTAGAAGTTTGAATCTATTATATTTTATACAGGATTTATAAAGGTTTATTTTAATCATTACAAATATGTATAAAAAAATAAAATAATGATTGTATCATATTACTACTTTATGTTAATGATATAGTTATTATAAACTATGATTGTTTTGAGATTTATATATTTAATAAGAAACATTATGAATAATTTGTAATGAAATAGTTGGGACTTATGAGAAAAATATGTGGCATGGTAATCATTCAATATATAAAATAATTTTTATTATGATAAATATATATAAAAGGTTCTTTGGATATTTTTAAAGATAAATTTAAAAACTTATTACTCCTATTATATTTAAGATCAACACATGTCAATAACCTTCTAGTGATGACATGTTAAGGGAGATGCAACACATTATTTATTATTCTAAATTTGGTTTCTTAATGTATAGTATATCATTCACATGGATGTATATAACTCATGCAATTTGTGTGGATAATTATTTTCTATAAAATCAAGGTATAAATAGTTTGGGATATTTTCAGTATATTTTTTAACATCTTCGTAATATTTATGACATGCCAAAAAAATTGGTGTTCTATATATTTTTTTGGTTTTTAAAATTCAAATATGCTTAAAGATATTGATTTAAGGACATATAATTTAGTATATTTGATCATATTTTTTGGGGGAGTTGTACCTTAATAGTCTATATTTAATGGGTGTGTTGCTTTATCTTCCACTATGTCATAGTTTATTATAATAAATTAGTATTTCATATTATTTCTTTAGATAGATACATTCATTCATGAAATTAATTTTAATTTGTAAAAGTATGTTTTATTTTATGATACTTATATTTATATTTGTTTAAGAAAGAATCAAATATATCATTGAAGATAAACACATATGATATGTGGTATTATTAAATACATTATATTAGTTATTCAAAATAGCTGAAGCTCAAGAAAATTTATAAATATTATAATGGTTTAGAGATGTTGACCAAGAATTTACACAAAGGTAAATTTGAAAATTAGTGATTGGTTTTATGGTTGGAATTTATTGTAATTACATAAATCATTATAGTTATATAATTATAATGGAATATTAAATTTCAAGCGTTGGATCATGAGTGAGTTGAAAATTTTAAATTTTGAAGGAATCCTTGGTTTTTAGACATGAGAATATAATGTTTTTGGGTGTTTTCATAGGTTTAGGAGATATATTAGAATAATCTGTAAGGGTTATAGAAGGGTAGTGATTCTACCAAGTGTAACAAACACCACTGAGTACTTGGTGGTGATGAGCTAGGTACCTAGTGGGGAATGATTAGAGTGCACTAGGCACCTAATATAGTATAGTCCCCTTTTCAAAAGTTGGGTCATGATCCCATATTCATGGTCAAATCCAATTTTATTTTTATTTAGAATAGGGTAATGGGGAGGGACATTCAATTACCTTATCCCACTCCTTCCTCCCCCAAATACCCATTGATTTGGATTGATTTAAATGGAGATTTTATGATGATAGAGGGTTTTATTCCTTTCCTCATTACTCCAATCTCCTTCAAATTAGCCACTGATTTTTAGATATTTTGGGTTAGATATTGGATGAATATTTCACCAGATCATGGTATAATTTTCTTAAACAAAGGATTTTCTTGGTGTAATAGATAGAGGGAATCAAAGCGTGATGAATGAAATATATTTATCAACAATTCACTCATGATAAATTAATCGATGAATTAATTAGTCTATTTTGACATAATTTAATTGATTTGGTTGTTAATTATATGTTGAACAATTGTGATTTTTTATAGGGGTGTTGTGGGTTCCCTAGGAATATTTTGTATGCCTTGGGTCATAATTTCATTACTATCTCATTTCATGGTGAAATTTTGAGGATTTTGCCTATATGTTTTGATTTTAATTAATTAAAAATCCCTATATTTAATTTTTTGAGTATTGTGGTATAATCTAAGGGATTATGTAATGTATGGGTTTTGTCATGGGCTTAGACGATGAAGGGTTATCATAGTTAAGGGGGTAATAATTCCATATTGAGGTAGGTGGTCCCTATAATACTTACTCATATTCTTATGTTTTTTTGATAATGTGTGCTTTCATGGGGTATTGGTTTTGGATAATAATATAGGGGATGATATCATTTAAAGTGGTGAAAAAGTTGAGGTAAATCCTTTCATTTCTAGGATAGGTTCCTCACTCAATGTTTTATTATTTGAGGAAAACCCTGTAACACTATAACAAATGGGTGGGAGTTTTAATTTCATGATATGAACATTGAGTTATCCCTTGTACATGATATGAGTTAGGAATAATCTAAGTTTGTAACATTATATCCCTAACCATTGTCTTGGAAAGAAATGAGGCGCCATTATCCTTAGTTGATAATGGCAATAAATGATGAGTGTTTAAGAAGAAAGTGGTGGATTGTTTTACCCTTTTTACACACACACAAGTAGACACATACAAACAAACATAAAATAAAAAAACCCAAGAAATCTATATAAATGATGAATGATTAAAATTAATAACTCCAATTATAATATAGTAAATAATTAGAGTGACATTGGGATAAATGAAATAATAAACACTAAGACCCCAATGTAATGAAAGACTCAAGCACTAAGGTGGAACCACTCTTGACTCTGAGTCTAGAAAAACTTGAAAGATCCATCTATGTTCAACCATGAAAATTGACATCATGAAACTAAACTGGATAAATAAGAAATATTCTGATTTACTACATCATGGAAAATGACTTCTACATACACATAAGGGTGCATATACATGGGTGAGTAATCATATTTGGTAGGAAAACACTCAGACTTCCCCCATATGCTTCTAGAAATAGAATATAGTAACTTTCATAGTTTTATAAAATATAAGAAATATAATTAAAAATATTTTATCCAAATTAAAAGTTTTCCAAAATCTAGGAAATAAATTCATCTCAATCCAATTCATGATCTCAATTCAAATTCTCTCTCACACACACATGCATACCGAATAAAAATCCTATACTCGTGAGTGGTGATCCATCCATCACCAAGTCTTCATTTAGTGATATATCCTATTGTGTAGCAGTTCTTTCACTGATCTCCAAACCTATATCAATATTTCCTCAATTAATAAAAATATAAACACATGCCACACCCACGATTTTTCCAAGTTCAAATTCCAAATTCTCATAGTTAAAAAATAATAATCTTCATTTTTATGACATGTTTTAATTCAAAATTATCATCTAAAATCCATATAATCCATGGGTTTTCTTTACAAGTATTGAATAGAGGTTTTTATTAAAAACATTAACCATAAATTACATATATAAAGAATCATTTAGAAAAAAAGAACATAAAATATTTTATCATCAAAACTTTGAAATATATTTCTTTGAAAACATCATCAATTTATTAAAAAATATAAACCCTTCAAATTTTATAGAAAGTTAAGTGGTAGAGAATTTAGCTACCTAAAATGTTCAATCGTACAAAAAAAAGATAGATAAACCATCTCAATATCCTTTGGAATCATCCCTAAATCACTATAAAATCATCTAGATTGAAATTCATAAGGAGGATAGGATGAACTAAGGGTGTAAGAGGTGATTTATGGTTAACAAAATGTTAAAATACCTCCATAGAAGATATCACATAACCTTAATCAAATCCATAACTCCTCACCAAGATTCAATACAATAATTGGCCATTTGAAAAAAATGGTTTTGTTGACACCGTGGTGTGGTGTGTTCACCACGCCCGTGGTGCTCTCCGATCTAAGATCACCATAGAGACCACACTATAACCGGTTGTAAAAACCCAAGATATTTTGGACCACAACACCTTTTTCCATGGAATGTTTAAGTATTTATGCTCATGTTCCATAGTGAGACCCCCCCACACACCATGCCTAGATCAACTGAGTGACTGCGACCTCCTTTTGTAATTTTGGTGTACCTGTGTTACATAGGTGCACTGACAGTGAACCACACCCTCCACCATGATGTGTTATTGCTCGAGGGGTACCTTAACATCCCCAAAAACTTGAAAACTATCCAAGAAACCCACCAACATGTCCCAAAATAGAATAAAATATTTAAAAGTATTAAATAAACTTAATAGAACATGGAATATACCTCAAACCATGGGTGTTAAATTTCTTCACCATTAGGAATTCGGTCCTCATAAAACAAGAGGTTGGTGATGCTATAAAAAAGTTTCGGTCCTTTATCGAGTACATCATTTACTCACTCCCAATTATATTATATAATATCACTATATTTTCATAATACTCGAACTAGATGAATAAATTTTCTATGAAAGACTTTGTATTGTTTATATAATATATAAATTAGTGTATGGATAGATGCATCATCCAGCTCAAGAGTAACATAATCCTAGCTAGTTAAGTTTCTCTGATATGGATGGAACTTCTTCAACTGAGAGGCATAGAAAACATTATGTATAGTAATAAATTTAATAAAAAAAACTAATTTATATGAAGTATTTCCAATATGTTCTATAACATAAAATAGTCCCATATGTTTGGGAATTAGTTTTACTTTCTTTCCTAAATTATGATGAACCAATCATAGTGAAACTTTTAGAAAAACATGGTCACATACATCAAAAGATAATGGGAAAAGATAATGATATATATATTATTTCTTTGATATTTGGTCTATACCTATTCAATTCCTGATCATATGAATCTTTTTTATAGTCTTCTATATAAGAATAGCTCTGATTAGTTATGTTTATCCTATTTCTACCGAACAAAGTGGATACAAATCACAATGACCATACATTGAATCAAATGAAACCATATGTATTATATCCTAATAACTTTTATAATATGAGAACCCCAATAAAGGAATATAGTCTTACCTTGATCTACCAAAGTCCATTAAATAATATTTATTCATATCTTCTAACATTTGAATAATACATTTTGATTTTCCATCCTTCCAAGGATGATATTATGTTGTCATGGTGAATTGGATTCCAAGATCCCGTTGCACATAACATTAAAATTGATAACTAAAATGTGGACCTTTATCAGAGATAATATATTATGGTACTCCATGGAAATTAATTACTTCCTAAATATAAATATTTTTCATATATTCTACTTTTTTGAACTCTGGGATTGGGAGAAAGTGTGTTGAAATTGTTAGTTGATCCAAAATTACTCAAATAACACAATGATTCCAAATCCTCTATTGTAGGCCTATGAAAAATTGCTTGGCAATGTTCTCCCATTTCCAAAATAGTATAGCAATAGATTGCATAATACAATTTGGATGTTTATGCTCATAATTTACCTATTGAAAAGTGAGAAATTTTATAACATAAGTATTAATATTTCTTTTCACACCTGACCACTAGAGATGAGCTTTATTGCCCCTTACATTTTTTGAGTACCCAAGTGAATAATCTATCTTGAATGGTGGTATGTTGAAAGAATAAATTCCTATAAAGAATGGGGAACCACAATTTGGTTATGAAAACACAATGTTAAGTTTGAATCCTCTATCAAACCATATATGGTATCCACACCACTTAGGTTTAACCTAAGAGTGATGTAGTCTAGATTTGATCATTGATCCATTTTAACTAAATCTACCAAATCCAGAACATGAGTGATTAGGAATAAAACTACAGCTTTATTGTGTGTGGTTCTATTTAGATGAATTTTGGTAATAAAAATCATCAACTACCATTGTTCATGATCTTCTCTGACTATTTCATTGTAATACTTTCAACTCAAAGAATTATCCAATAAAATCCCTTTTTTGAGTGTATACACCAAGTCAAATTCAAAAATATGGAGATAATTTATCCAATTTTGTTTCCTCAAGTTCAAGTATCTCTAAAATAAGATATATTTTAGGATTTTATGATCAAAGAAGACCATGAACTTTTCTCCAAAGAGGTACTGGATCCATTTTTTTTAAGGCATGGACCACTATAGATAATTTCATGTCATGAATTGAATAATTATTTTCATGAATTAATAATAACCTTGAGTTATAGGCTATAACAAGGTCTCCCAACATGAGAATTAAACCTAATACATATCTAAATTCATCACAATATACAACATATCCCTTTCCTGATTCTATAAATATGAGTATAGGTGTCAAATTGATTTTAACTTTAATATCCTGAAATTATTTCTAATAATATTTAGTCCACATTAATGGAATCCACTTTATCTTAAATGAAATCATTAGAGAATAGAGTATTTATAAATCCTAAAAATTATTATAATAACCAACTAATCCTAGAAAATTGTGCATCTCAAAGGAATTATTTGGTGGTTTCCAAGAAATGACTAATTATATCATTCATGGATCAATTTATAAAAATTCCTTATAAGTGAAATTCCCAATAAAAAAATATTTTATCCAAAAGGTGCACTTATAAAATTTATCATAAATCTAGTGGTCATGAAATGTGCTCAACAGAATCTCCAAGTGATATTCATGGTCATTTTTTCTTCAATATTTAATCAAAATATCATCATAAAATACCATTAAAAGTTAATCAAGGTACTTGTGGAAGATACGGTTCATCAAGGACATAAAAAATAATGGTGAATGTGTCAAACAAAAAGGCATGACAACGTATTCATGATGGTCATATTAACTCTGAAATGTTGTCTTCGAAATATCCTCTTTCCTGATTCTAAGTTAGTGATATCCTGATTGTAGATGAATCTTAAAGAACCACTTGGATATATTCAATCAATAAAATAGATCATTAATTTGAGGATGAGGATACTAATTCTTGACTGTAACTTGATTCAATTTACAATAGTTAACACACAATCAAAGTGAATTTTACACCTTATTTATGATCTAAATTGAAGAAACCTAAGGTCATGTACTTGGTCTAATGAATCTCTTGCTTTCCAATTATTATATACAGTCTTCCCAAAAATCTATTAGATCTATTATATATAATGGAAGTGGAATAGGGCTTGTTTCTGAAATTAGATCGATAGAAAACTTGATTTCCCATTTAGGATTTATCCCAAAAAAAACTTTTAAAATACATTTGGGTATTAGTAAACTATTATGGGAAGAGTTTTATTTATAGATACATATATAGATCCCAAATTCATCACTTCCAACTGAATAGAAAAGTTTATATCTATTATAATTATAGATCATGCTCTAGCAGTATTCATATCTAAATCCCCTTTGAATAAATGAAAAACTCTATTTGGGGATGTGAAAGTTACATTCCATGTGTAGAAATCAATATGTTCTTCTAATTCCACCAACCAGTACATTCCAAAGGTTAAATAAAAAATATCAATAACTGAGATAATAAACTCTTAGATTAAATTTATTGTATCAATGGTAATGGTAAAAGATTGAAAATTGAATCCCTTGTATTTCTACTAGCTGAGAGGTGTATCAATTCATATGACATGTAGAATCATCTCCACATGTAATTCCAATTGTTTAACCACATGAGAAGTAAGGAAACAAGGGGATTCAATAGTATCAAAAATGAAATTTATAAGGGTAAAGCTTAGAATAATGGTACCTCGCACAGTTGAGGTACTTGGTTACTCTGTCAAAACAATATACACTACTTCAGATGACTATCGATTAGCTCCTATATAATATTCCTTTATTCCTTACTGTGGTGACATTTGGATAATAGAGGTGTTCTTGGAGTCATCCCGATTCACTTGATTCAAAGGTTAATAACTAGTTTGATGAGATCATCCTATTTGAACATGGGATACATGATATTGGTTGGATCCATCTCCTCCTATTGAATTTATAGGTCTATGTAAAATTTATTGATATTTAATCTTTCTCTAATGTTTTGACAATCCCATTGTAGTGAAATACACTCCTTCTTCTTATGTTGTAGAGAGACACACTTAAAGAAACCTATTATATTACTGTGACTCAGTGTATATGAGATTGATGCAGTAATATGATTCTCCGATGTCTTTCTTACCTAGGAATAAATATCCCCTTCCTGCTTATTCAATGGACTAGAGTTTTGACCAATACTATGGTGGATAAAGGTTTCACCTCCAATTTCATTCTATATAAGATATATCTCTCCCACCCAGTCCTTATTCACCATCTTTGTATAATCTATAATATATAACATTACTATCTTAGAGAAAATATCTGGTCATAGAGAAACCTAAAATATTTATGCCTTCAACCTTTTACTAGTAGCAACCATATGTGAGAAACAAACTGGGTTCATGAATCGAGTAGCTTATTAAGTCATTAACATACTTCTTTATTTCAGTTGGAAGAAGTTCTTCATCTTCTCTAGATAGACGCTATGTGAATAAAAAAAATTATTGAAAAACTCCTCAAACCCATCAAAAGTAATATTTTGGTCCATCATCACTTGAATAGTTAAGTCCATAAATTGTAGCTCCAGGTCTTCAAGCATGTAAATTTTTAGCTTAACCTTTATCTCAGTTGTAGTTTTGAGGAAGTTAAATATTATTTTCATCCTAACCAACCATAATATTCTTTATTGGGTTTTTAATCACCCTAAAAATTTTGTAGCTTTTTCTTGTATAATTATAAGTAATTATTCACATTGTGAGGTTCCTCAACCTAAGGTCTATTGTCGATAGACTAGAATTCTTTCAGAACACTTTGTTTAATTCTTCGGTTCATCTGTGGTTCAGGTGGAACCACATTTTCAGCACTTCCCTCTTGATGGTTTCTTATTCTCATCACTGGTAGAATTTACATTCTATAACCATTACAATAATTACCATTTAATTATTTTATTACTTTTTTATTTAGGTTTATATCATATATCTTATCAGAATTACCAAAATACAAATATAACAATACCAAAATTAAATAATCTTATAATAAATCAATCATAGTGGGAAGTGTCTTTACTAATGCACGATACTCTACTCTCATCGCCACACCAATTATGGTAAGATTATAAGATTCTTAGAAGTGTTTTAGAACACTTTTAATACCCATAACATGATTTTAACTTTAATTCAAGCATAAAAAAAAGTTTATATATGACTTTTTTATGTTATAAATTTCCAAGTCTTGATGTGTCTTATCTTCTTACTACCATCATGCCTGAAAGGACAACAAGTCTGATGTGATTTCCCAGACCCGAATTCCCTTGAATGGGTGACTTGAGCCCAGTGGGTAAAATGGACTCAAATGCATCTCCCCGAATACCAGAGGCTACTAACTAGCAGTGTGGGACTAGGGTGTGTCCGTGGGGAGACTATGACCTCATTACAAAAGTGTAGTGCAACAGGTGAAAGTAAACATAGGTAAATAGTGGAATCAATATAAGTAGACAGAATTCATAGAAGAAAATAGGGACAACAATAACAATAATAGAACAACTAGAATATCATTCAACAACTAATGATATGTCATATTACTAGAAAACTGGAAAACATGGATACAAGATAACAGGAATAACATGTTCTACATAAGTATAAATGAAATCAAAGACTATCCCAATCATCTCGAGCTCCGACTCGTTCATCTGTTATCAATCTTCATACTAAACAACAATAAATCAAGTGTTTTAAGTTGCATGCTTCCCTTTTTCAACACCTGCAACCATGTAATCTTCTGTGCGTACCAAAAAACACCCAGAGAGAGTGTGAGATAAATCTCAATGGGCCACCACCAACGATGTATATAACATGCATCCTATGTAATAGAAATGTAACAATGTACAAGCATGCATATATAAAGTAAAGTAGTATAATGTAACTAAATACCCAAGTACCTTCTTCAACTGTTTTATGGTGTTTGAACATGTCAACGGTTCATTATTTTATTATTACTAGTTTGTAAATAAATCACATGTTAATAATAGAAAATTTTCCAAGATGTTACAAGGAAACCTGTAACGACATTTAATAGTGAAGTCCCAAGGTAATAACTATGGAGACGTACACCTCAAGGGTTGTTAACTCAGTAATAATTGTATATGTGCATGGGTAAGAGTGTAATCTAAGGAGCATGTTCCAAGGAATTCCATAATAAGGTGCCTACCTAATCCAAAGTGATCATCCAAGGTAAAATGGGGATAAGGGGAGATAGGGCTCTATGGGATATAACCATGGAACCTACATGTTAATGTTGGAACCTAGGAGTGTATTTGAGGCATCCTATTATGATATGTAAGGGATCCTATGGTGTCATACTGAGCATCCTAATAATAGACAAGGATCGGGCTCTAGGTGGTTCTCAACCTATGAAAGTTGTGTCCTTGAATCGGAACGGGGTTCCCAAGTACTCATGGAATTCTTTGATCAGAATCCAACACTAGTGCAGAAAACATTTTTTACGTCGGTTATTTTTCATTATTTACGTCGGTTTTTAGGCGACGTTAATACTGAAGACGTTATAAATAACGTTTTTTACGTCTGTTATTTAAAACCCGACGTAACATCCCTAACATCACGGTGTTTATCACGTCGGTTATTAATAACCGACGTGAAAAATGATGGGGGATGGGGATTTATAACGATGGTTATTATATAACCACCGTGATAAACCGTGAGTGGGGGGGTTTAGCACGTCGGTTATATAACAACCGACGTGATAAATATGCGCGGGGGGGGGGGGGGTTTATCACGTCGGTTATTTCTAAACCGACGTGATAAAACGCCTGGGATATCGTTTATCACGTCGGTTATGACATAACCGACGTGATTAACCCTTCCCCGGGCCTATTATCACGTCGGTTTCTTAAATAACCGACGTGATAAAAAGGCCTGGGAAACGTTTTAGCACGTCGGTTATCCAATAACCGACGTGATAAACCCCTACCGATTTATTTACCACGTCGGTTATAAAATAACCGATGTGAAAGCGATTTTTTTTTTTAAATAATTGCACTGCTCTCACCAAAAAGCAACCAGAAACCAAACAACAAAAATAACCATGCCAGCCCTCCCCCAAGCCCCAACTGAACCCCACCCTCATCTATACCCACCTAAAAACCTGGCCAGCCCTCCCCCACCACATTGGAGCCCCACCACAACCCTTGGACACCCCCCACCCCTTGGACAGCCCCCCCACCCTCATTTACACCCCCACGACCCCTAGTACAGCCTCAAACACCCATTGGACACCCCTCCCATATCCCTTGGACACCCCCCACCCCTTGGACACCCCCCACCCCTTGGACAGCCCCCCACCCTCATTTACACCCCCAAGACCCCTAGTACAACCTCAAACACCCATTGGACACCCCCCCACACCTTGACAGCCCTCCCAGACCCCTTGGACACCCCCCCCCCCCGAGCCCTTGGAAAGCCCCAAACACCCCTTGGACACCCCTCCCATATCCCTTGGACACCCCCCCACCCCTTGGACAGCCCCCCCACCCTCATTTACACCCAACCGGCCCCTGGGACAGAACTCCCAGACACCTTGGACACCACTCCCATATCCCTTGGACACCCCCCCCCCCCCCCCCACCCCTTGGACACCCCCCACCCCTTGGACAGCCCCCCCACCCTCATTTACACCCCCCGAACACTAGGACAGTCCCAAACACCCCTTGGACACCCCTCCCATATCCCTTGGACACCCCCCCACCCCTTGGACACCCCCCACCCCTTGGACAGCCCCCCACCCCCTGGACACCCCCCCCCCCCGACCCCTTGGAAACCCCCCCATCCCCTTGGACAGCCCCAAACACCCCTTGGACACCCCTCCTATATCCCTTGGACACCCCCCCACCACTTGGACACCCCCCACCCCTTGGACAGCCCCCCCCCCCCCACCCTCATTTACACCCAACCGACCCCTTGGACAGTTCCAAACACACCTTGGACACCCCTCCCATATCCCTTGGACACCCCCCACCCCTTGGACACCCCCCACCCCTTGGACACCCCCCCACCCTCATTTACACCCCCCCCGACCCCTAGGACAGCCCCAAACACACCTTGGACACCCCTCCCATATCCCTTGGATACCCCCCAAACACCCACCCACCCCCTTGGAACCTCTCCCCCCATACCAAAATCCAGACCATAAAAACCATCAACAGTAGACCAAAACAAGAAGTAGAGAAAAATTAAACATTCACTTATATAAAATTCAAAACTTACACTGTCAACTTCAAAAAAAACTAAATCCAACCTAAATGACTACGAAATACACAATTACATTGACAATATTCAAAATTACATTTTACATTACAAACAACTAAAAGTCAATCAAACCTGTAAAATAATTTGACCACTCCACTTGTAAGTGTTTGATATCTTCAGCAGTAAAGGGTTGAGGGTCATCAAAAAGCTACAAAGGAAAAGGATAGTAGTCAACGTGTATAATGAATAAATCAAATTGAAATATTATGAGAAAGAGGAAATCTTACCAGGTCAAAACTCAGAACTGTCCCAGTTGTTATTATTTCATACATAAATCTTAACATGTAATATCCGCATTCGATGATGCCTTGTTGCTCATGACATTTTTGTTTGAATGAGTGTAAATTCAATATATTATTTTTATGTAATAAATCAAAATGTACAAATTATAAATGGATATTTACCTTCGCATGTACATATTTGATCTTGAAATTCCTTTTTTTTGCGCTTTTTCGAAAGTGGACCCATGCCCTGTTAGAAAATAATACGAATGGGGTAAATTTAAAATTCATTATAATATATAAAACTATTGTGAAATTGAAACTTACGTTTCCAATATATTCTTAAAACTTTCTCGCACATCATCATGGAGAGAGCATATCCAATAAAGTGCTTTCTCCCTAGGGCAAAAAACCCCTAACATCCAATGATCCCTGATAAAAGGAAATTTAACGTTAGTGGTTTTTTATGTTAAAAGATAATTAACTCTTTGAGAGGGATGTGTTTCATACCTCTCACAAAAAGGCATCATCCAACACTATGTGATTACATTCTTTTCAAATCTATCAGCAATATAAATCATTCTTTGTTCCTCATCCAATGCACATGCTTCAGGGGAAATAAATTGTGGGTCCACGAATCCATATACATCTGTCAGCTCATTCCTCTCACAAATTTTATACAGATACCTAATACAAAGCAGACATAAGTATACATTTTTAATAAATATAATGCAAGGAAAATGTGTTAAGACTTACATGATAAAAATTTGCACCACGTTGATGCCCAACTTATCTCCAGTGACAAACTCCATGATATCAGTTTTCATAATCCCCACACTTAGTTCACGTCCACAGACATGAGCTTCCATTGTAAAGTCATAATGATCCGCCAACAAATTTGAATATCTTGACAATTTGTCAAGACTGCTAGTATCTGCATCTGATGTCATAGTTATCTGTCTTTGTTGTTGTCTATACAGTATTTCTTTACCTTTGAAGTATTCCTGTAAAAATAAATTGAAAAATATATTAGTTTTCAAATGATAAAACATTAATAAAAATATAAAATAAAAGATATAACATCCATACCTCTATGGTAATGAGTCGAAGAAGTCTGGATGGCCAAAGTAAAAAATGGCCGATACTATGTCCAACTGTCGTCACCTCATCTGTAGGTAATGGTATCCGAGCTGATCTATCTATAATATCCTGTACAGTGACCCTCTGATTCTCTACCTCTAACTGTTGATGATGAACTGTATCTCCTATACAATATACCATCCCATATGCAACTATATGATGTTGAGGATCATCAACATACAACTCACAATAAGTAGGTAGCTGCGGCGGAGGAGGAGGATCAAAAATGGGGTCCGCAGGCTGAGGTGGGGGAGTGGGAGCTACTGGGAGAGGTGGAGTGGGAGCTGCACCCTGAAATTGTCTTTGCAAGTCTGCAAACATAAACCGCACTGATGCTCTAATCTTGTCCTCCATTGTCGCATTAATATTATGGACTTCATCCTCCAAGGATTCTATTTTTTTTTATAAACTCCCTCAACGTTAGAAGTTGAGGAACGTGGAAACACTTTTCTTACCGATACACCTTCCGGATATCCTCTTACACGACCAGGATGTTCGGGCTTTCCCAATGCCACAGATAAAATATCTTCCCTCCCAGATGGTGTAAATGTCCCCTGTGAACTCTGCTCCTCAAGAGAGTCCTGTAATAATTAATTGAACATTTCTATAATGATTGGAAATATATGACGAAAATAGTAAACTTAAATAAATAAAATAGATATCTTACAATCCTCTCAACTACGAGTCTCGATTCTTCCGAAAGATATTGTCCTTTTTTTCCCTTCCGAGCTCTTTTCCATTTCTCATGTCTAGATGGAGGGGATGGAGGGGCCACCTCTCCAGAGCTTGAAGACTCAGCTCTTAGTTGTTGAAATTTTTCTGCCATCATTTGTTCTTCCAATAATGCATACCCTCCCCGAGATAAACTATGAGGGTATACATTTTTAGATTGGATCTCTTGATGAGCTTTCCTTGTTTTCTGTAAATTAAGAATAAGTAATCATTAACAAAACAATAATAAGATCATTTATATAAGAAAGCTTATAAAATTTTACATTGCCCTTACCAAAAATGATTCTTTTCTTCTACTTTCAAAAAATTGTCTCCATGTGTCTTCATCTATAAAAGGATATATACGACATGGATTATCACGACTCCTATGACCATAAATGAAATCAGATGAGAGGGTTGATTTGAAATCCCTCCATCTCCTAGCAGCCAACGATAAGCATTTCTTCCTAACTCCTCCAGTGTCAGGAATATCAAATGTCATCTGATAAAAAAGAGGTTAAAAATATTATATATACTAGAAACATTTAAAGAATAGTCAAACAATAGCAAAAGATCTTACCAAAATGGTCTCCCACAGCTGAGAAATTATCGCCTTATCCACACTTCTCCAATCATCATAGAGAATGCTTACTTTTCTCTTAGCCTGAGTTGCTACAAAACCCTTAAAATCTTTAGCATTTGGACCTCTAGGAAGATCATCATCATCAAAATCCACGACTATCCTCTCCTCCTTCGTACGGGCAAGTGATAATTTTGGTAAACGTGTGCACCCACGCTTACCAACCTTTGAACTCTTTTTCGTAATAGGAGCATGTGAATGTTCCTCCCCAGATGTATGACCAATATGCTCATCTCCAGAATCATGTGGCTGATCAACTGATTGATCTTTCATTTTCCTTCAAATCAAAAAAACAAACATTAGTTCACAAATATACAAATTCAAATATTGTAATACTACTTAATCAGAAAATAGAAAAGTGTACTAAATTACATAATAGTAAACATTGGTAATATGGTAAGCATGTTAAACAATGATAAACATGGTAAACACAGTCTGTTGTACCCCTCTCTCTTGGATTTTAATGATCACAATCACTCTTATTATGTTCTAACTTGTTTTCAAGTGTTTTTGTTGATAGGCAAAAGGTTGCCAAGGAGTTGGCCCAAGAAAGCTGAAAAGTGGACTCACTGAGTCCACCGGTCAGCCGGTGTGAGCTCACCGGCCAGCCGGAGGACCCAGGCAGTAGACTTGCCCACTACCTGGTGTCACCGGCCGGCCGGTGGACCAGACAGAGAGCCTTCCTCTCTGTCTGGACCACCGGCCGGCCGCTGGATCACCACCGGCCGGCCGCTGGCTCATCACCGGCCGGCCGGTGGACCAGACAGAGCTTTGCTGTCTGGACCACCGGCCAACCGATGATCCACCACCGGCCCGCCGGTGCGCCCAAGACTTCTCCTCTTTACGGTTTTTATTGTTTTATCATTTTGGTTTGATACCTGTTTTAATAAGTAAAAAATTTACAATATCTAACATTATATGAAAAAACTAAATGTAAACAAGAAATAAACATGTGTTACCTGTAATTTTAGGAATGTACAGTTGGATTGTTTTCCCAAATTCCTTCATCGTGATCGTTCCTTATGGAACAAACCATGTCTTCAACATACTCATCATTATGTTCTGTTAATCTTTCCATGGAAGTAGGGATCTCACATAAATCAGCATCTTCATCAAATTCATCCTCACCAACATATTGTTTTTTCCCTTGTAAAACAACAGCCCACTTCATATCTGATTGATCTACTACATAGAAAATTTGTTTGGCATGTGTTTCCATTATAAAAGAATCAGCTGTGTCTTCCAATCTATTCAGATTAACAAGTGTCATTCCAAATTAATCGTGTCTGACACTGTTGTTACCGATAAACCATTTATAGTTAAAAACAGGAACTTTAATTTTAAAGTAATCAGCCTCCCATATGTCTTCAATCACTCCATAATATGCACTTGATGCCGAAATTGGGTTTCTGTCCTTAGCACTCGAAAAATGAATTGCTTCTGCAAACACCAATACACCACTATTCTGAACTGCACTTCTGTTGTCCTGAGCTTTCGTATGAAATGTATAGCCATTAATGTCATAAGCGGACCATGTTATCACATTTAAAGATGGACCACCCACTATCCATTTTAATGTCTCTGATACATCTGATCTACCAAGCAAGGTCTTTCTAAACCATGGCAAAAAAGTTTTGTTGTGCTCATTCAAAATCCACATTTCTTTCTTCTTTGGATGACATTGTTTCAACTCATTAATATGCAATGTGATATACGGTTGAACATCAGCTATGTTATTCAAGATGTATGATTCTAACTTCTTCATCTGTTCAGCTGACAGTGATTTGACTTTCAAGCCACGAATCCCCTTTCCCTCATTATTAACCCGTTCATGGCGAGATGGAGGCAAACCAATGTGTTGCGTCGTAGCCAAGTAGCTCGTACAAAACTCTGCTACCTCCTCAGAAATATACTTTTCAATAATGGAGGCTTCAGGTCGATATGGATTTTTAACATATCCCTTTAATATTTTCATATACCTTTCAAAAGGATACATCCAACGAAGATATACAGGTCCACAAAGCTTTATTTCTCGAACCAGATGAATTATTAAATTCACCATCATATCAAAAAAAGTTGGAGGAAAATACATTTCCAAATGACAAAGTATAAAAATTGCATCCTTTTCCAAAATGTTCAAATCATTCACATCAATCGCCTTGTTACAAATTGAATTGAAAAAATAACACAACCTCATTATAGTCTTTCTGACACGGATGGGCAATATTCCACGCAGTGCAACTGGTAGAATTTGTTGCATCATGACGTGACAATCATGTGATTTCATACCTATCAACTTCAAGTCTTTCAATGAGACAAAATTTTTTACATTTGAAGAATAACCTTGAGGCACTTTGATATCATGAAGACACTGATAGAAGCTACTTTTCTCCCTCTTCGATAATGTATGACAAGCCGGGGGAAGAAATGTTCGTCTTCCTTTAGGAGTGGGAGCTAACTCCAAACGTATTCCCATTGATAGTAGGTCTAACCTTGCATTCAACCCATCTTTTGTCTTTCCTTTAATATCTAGCAATGTTCCGATCAAAGAATCACAGATATTCTTCTCCACGTGCATGACATCAATATTATGTTTGACTTCATGATACCTCCAATATGGTAGCTCAAAAAATATTGACCTTTTCTTCCAAATATGTCTATCATTACCAGATTTCTGTGTCTTTCCCAATGTCACATCAAGGTTTTTAACCCTCTCAAAATACAAATCTGGGGATAAAGGTTTTGGAGCAGTATCAAATTCTTGTGATCCATTGAATGCCTTTTTTAGTCTTCTATAAGGGTGATCCATAGGCAAAAACTTTCGATGACCCATGTACATTGTTTTCCTCCCATGATGCAATTGACAATATGACGTCTGTTGTTCGCAAATTGGACATGCTTTATGCCCTTTAACACTGTATCCAGACAAATTTCCATATGCTGGGAAGTCATTTATAGTGAATAGAAGCACTGCATGCAGTTGAAAATATTCCATTTTATAAGAATCATACACCCTAATACCATCAGCCCATAACAGTTTCAAATCATCAATCAGCGGTGAAAAGTATACATCAATATCATTGCTGGGTTGCTTTGGACCAGAGATCATGATAATCAACATGACATATTTGCGCTTCATACAAACTTCAGGAGAGAGGTTGTAAATTACCAATAAAACAGGCCATGAACTATGTGTGCTACTGAGGGTTCAGTATGGATTCATTCCATCTGTGCACAAGCCTAGTCTCAGATTTCTAATTTCATTTCCAAATGTAGGGTACTGGGCATCAATTTTCTTCCATTGTGGACAAGCAGCTGGATGAAGTATTTTTCCATCACATACCCGCTCATCAGCATGCCATCTTAACCTTTTTGCATCATGTGAATTAGCAAATAAACGTTTGAAATGAGGAATTATAGAAAGATACCAAAATACCTTTTAAGGGAGCTTTGTAATCTCTACATCAGCTTGTGATTTTTCTTTCACCTTATACCGTGATGTCCCACATTTAGGACACTCTTTCAGAAATTCATATTCCTTCCTATATATAATGCAGTCATTCGGACAGGCATGTATTTTCCTGTATCCCAATCCCATCGGGCATAATATTTTTTTGGCCTTATAATGTGAATCTGGAAGATCGTTATCTTTTGGAAGAATGTCTTTCATCAATTGTAGAAGCTCTGTAAAACTTCTGTCACTCCATCCATGTTTCGCCTTCAGGTTAATCAATCTTAACACCGCCGACAAAACCGTAAAATCTGTACAACCAGGATATAATGGTTTTTCGGCATCACCATATAGACGTGAAACTGTCGGTTCTATCTCAATTTGTTCTGCTACAATATCACGAATCATTTCTTCAATTCCATCGGAGTTACCATCTTGAGATTCATTATCATCAGTGACATTCTGTCCAGTTTCGCCATGCCAAATCCAAGGGTTGTAACTCGGATTGAAACCATGACAAATCAGATGATCTTTTATCTCTCTACTTTTCAACTTCTTCATATTCAAACATTTCAGGCATGGACAGAAAAAAATGTCACTACTTGGAACATTTCGTTTAGCAAATTCAAAAAGGAATCAACACCTTCCTCATATTCATTGCTCATTCGATGTGCTATAATCCAACTTCGACTCATTATTACCTATAACAAATAGCAAAAATATATATATTTTTTAGATAAGACAAATATATGTTTATATGAAAAAAATCATAATTTGAATGTAAACAATTTTGAAATATAAAACAAATCGATGTGTATTTAAAAAAATATGCTTGAATATTATTTTTTAAACAAAATATAGTAAGATATAACACCCCCCTGGACACCCCCCGACCCCTCTGGACAGCCCCACGCCCCTCCTGGACACCACCCCCCACCCCCTACCCCCTTGGACACCCCCCTGGACATCCCCCAACCCTCTGGACAGCCCCCCCCCCACCCACCCGGACAACCCCAAATACCCTCTGGAGAGGCCGCCACCCACTTGGACAGCCCCCCACACCCATCCACCCCCTTGGACACCCCCCTGGACACCCCACCGACCCCTCTGGACAGGCCGCCACCCCCTTGGACAGCCCCCCACACCCACCCATCCCCTTGGACACCACCCTGGACACCCCCCGACCCCTCTGGACAGCCCCCGACCCCTCTAGAAAGCACCCCCACCCCTCCTGGACACAACCCCCCACCCCCGACCTGCTTGGACACCCCCCTGGACACCCCCCAACCCTCTGGACAGCCCCCCCACCCCTCCTAAACACCACCCCCCACCCCCTACCCCCTTGGACACCCCCCTGGACACCCCCCAACACCCACCCACACCCTTGGACAGCCCCCCACACCCACCCACCCCCTTGTAAACCCACCTGGACACCCCCCGACCCCTCTGGACAGCCCCCCACCCATCCTGAACACCACCCCCACCCCCTACCCCATTGGACACCCCCCTGGACATCCCCCAACCCTCTGGGCAGCCCCCCCACCCACCCGGACAACCCCAAATACCCTCTGGAGAGGCCGTCACCCACTTGGACATCCCCCCACACCCATCCACCCCCTTGGTCACCCCCCTGGACACCCCACCGACCCCTCTGGACAGGCCGCCACCCCCTTGGACAGCCCCCCACACCCACCCATCCCCTTGGACACCACCCTGGACACCCCCCGACCCCCTCTGGACAGCCCCCGACCCCTCTAGAAAGCACCCCCACCCCTCCTGGACACAACCCCCCACCCCCGACCTTCTTGGACACCCCCCTGGACACCCCCCCAACCCTCTGGACAGCCCCCCCCCCCCCCCCCCACCCCTCCTAAACACCACCCCCCACCCCCTACCCCCTTGGACACCCCCCTGGACACCCCCCAACACCCACCCACACCCTTGGACAGCCCCCCACACCCACCCACCCCCTTGTAAACCCCCCTGGACACCCCCCGACCCCTCTGGACAGCCCCCCGCCCCTCCTGGACACCACCCCCCACCCCTACCCCCTTGGACACCCCCCTGGACATCCCCCAACCCTCTGGACAGCCCCCCCACCCACCCGGACAACCCCAAATACCCTCTGGAGAGGCCTCCACCCACTTGGACAGCCCCCCACACCCATCCAACCCCTTGGACACCCCCCTGGACACCCCACCGACCCCTCTGGATAGGCCGCCACCCCCTTGGACAACCCCCCACACCCACCCATCCCCTTGGACACCACCCTAGACACCCCCCGACCCCTCTGGACAGCCCCCGACCCCTCTAGAAAGCACCCCCACCCCTCCTGGACACAACCCCCCACCCCCGACCTGCTTGGACACCCCCCAACCCTCTGGACAGCCCCCCCACCCCTCCTAAACACCACCCCCACCCCCTACCCCCTTGGACACCCCCCTGGACACCCCCCAACACCCACCCACACCCTTGGACAGCCCCCCACACCCACCCACCCCCTTGTAAACCCCCATGGACACCCCCCGACCCCTCTGGACAGCCCCCCACCCCTCCTGGACACCACCCCCCACACCCTACCCCCTTGGACACCCCCCTGGACACCCCCTAACCCTCTTGATAGCCCTCCCACCCCCCTGGAATCACTGAAAATTTACCATAACAAGAAGTTGGGCCATTCAAAGAATGTTTTTAGGTGTGGAGGAAGAACTGAGTTTCAATAGATAGAGAAGGAACTCGACATTAGGTTGTCTATTCCAGGTGTGGATTTGAAGGAGTTAATGTTTGTTCAGTGACCCAAGAGATTGAATCAGAAATTCAGATGTTGTGCCATTTTCTCATGATGAGGATGAATAATTGGTGGGGTTTGACTTTTAAATGGAGAGCTTAGCAGACCATCATATTTTCTATAGATCAGTAAAGGATGTTAGCATCGAACATAAGGCTTAAGGGATGCTTTCAGATCCAAATATGTATGTTGATGGATGCAATGGATCTAGTAGAGGTTCTAGAAAGAATGGTGGTTTTATTTGTTTAGGATAAGTAGTGAAGAAAAAACTAGTTAATTTTTTACTTGCTGAAAAGAGGGTATCTAAAATTTTTAACATGCCGAGGGGAAATCTGGCGATTCCTCCTCATGAAACTTTGTTTGCAGGGGGTGAAAATGGTGATGTGATCCCAAATCCATGCACCTATGCCATGGTTGTGTGTGAATAAAGTAGTAACAACTGTAAAAGGGAAACCCATCCAAATGGACACGCCCCAACCCTCTCGGGGATTTATAGAAAACGATGAAAAATTAGTGAAATCATAAAATTAGTCAATATTGCAAGTCGAACTAATAGATCTAGGGATGATAAATAAGATTATGGTGCCAAAACGAGTTAAAAGGGTTCGCAATCGAAGAATCTTAGCTAGTTTCAACAAAAAAATCACAACACATATATATATACTATCCGCGAAAAAAAACGAACGAGTGGGAGGATTACCTGAGTACTGCGAGTTTAGATGATTGATCCGAGGAGATTAAATATGAGAAAAGATGATCGCAAAACGAATCTAAACCAACAAAATGGACGAGCCGATTCGGGTTTACGCGCGAGAGAGACGAGTCGCGACTGTCGAAGGTAAACTCGCGAATGACAATCCACGGGTCTGGGTAAATTTTTAAATGAGTTATCACGTCGGTTATTCAATAACCGACGTTATAATTTTTTTAAAAACATTTATAACGTCGGTTATTCAATAACCGACGTAAAAACCTTCCTCTGATTCTTTTTTTACGTCGGTTATTTTATAACCGACGTTATAAAGGGCTCAAAATCCGCGTTTTTTTACGTCGGTTATTCCATAACCGACGTCAAAAACATTTGCGGATTCTTTTTTTACGTCGGTTATAAAATAATCGACGTAAAAAGGCCTTCAAAAACCGCATTTTTTATGTCGGTTATTGAATAACCGATGTAATAACTCGTACATATGTCGATTTGTTACGTCTGTTATTGAATAACCGACGTAACAAACACCCCCCGCTTCTGTTTTTTACGGCGGTTAATGTATAACCGACGTAAAAAACGAAGCCGCGTGATTAATAACGTCGGTTATAAAAATAACCGACGTTAAAGGTGTACTAAACACATGTTTTTACGTCGGTTATTAAATAACCGACGTAAAAAACTTCGTTTTACATATTATGACGTCGGTTTTATATAACCGACGTAAAAAATGGTGACGTAAAAAATGTTTTCTGCACTAGTGCAAGGTGATCTCAGGTCAGGACATTCCTATTTAAGTATGAAGTCATGTAATTTTTCATTAGGTTCAATCCTTGAATTTCATTAGTATGATAAGGTCAAGTTTCATGCATCCTTTTAATCAAGTCATTTGGTTCAAGCCTTGACTTTCATTAGTGTGATAAGGTCAAGTAGCATGAAACCATTAATTTAATCCACTTAAATCACATTCCATATTCAGTGATCATTCCACTACCTTCCATTAATGTGGTAAGGGGTACTATGGATATGCAACCTACTATTCATTTACATTTAAGTCCAAGTCATATACATAGTATACTTGCCAATTCACATTTCACATTTAATTATCAATTGAAGCACTTGCCTTAGGCCAGTCAAGTGGTATGCATACATGGTACTTTACAATATTTAATTTACAATATAAATCAATCTAATTAATATAGAAAAACTTACCCTTAGAGTGGTAAAGCCAAGGGACACCCAAACGGTGGCGTGAATGTGTCAAAACACAAAACAACAATTATGGAATAACCTTCGATATGGAAGGGATAGATTTGTGGTCAAAACCACTAATGATTAATCACATATATGGAAAGAGAATATCCATATAGTTTTAATGAGTATAAACATGGAATATAAATCTATGAATGGTACCCAATGAAATTGGTGGGCCCCACATGAAAAATCCAGAATCAATTAACTTTAGGGACGTGATATATAACACCCACCTTATGGTTGTACAAATATCCTCCACCAGAATTGGCCCTTGATTTGGCTTGGATCAGAGTAGATCTAAGAAAAGGAGAAAAAATTTCATACCCCGATAACTCAGTCGAGATATAAAGAGAAGGAGAATGACTCAAGAGGACTCAAGTACTTACTGTTTCACTTATAACGTGATGAATTGAAGCTCAATCGGATCACAAATGAAGGAAATCTCTTGATCCCTAGATTTGGCCTTCAAAAGGATCCAAAATGAGATCTATGGAGGTAAATACCATTGGAAATAGTATTAGGGAAGAAGAGGTGGCTTAATAGATCATTAAGGGAAATTTTCTAAAATTTCCCAGAAAATTAGTCGGTGCCTGGTTTATCCGCACGGTTTGAAAAAACGTGCATAAATTGTGCATGTTTTTCTAGTTAGAAGGGGAACATTGCATGACCATGTTCAAACCGTGCGAAGTGGTTCTGTCTAGAAATCTCAGTCTTCACGGTTATCCAAACCGCACACTAACCATGCGCTAACTATGCAACTTGTCCAGTTTTCCCAAGAAGATGTGTTCTGGGCTCCGAACGTTCCCTGGAAACCAACGAAACCCTTACTAAATCAAAAGGAATCCACATTAGGTCTAAAGTAAATATTTAGACCTAAATTTAAAGGATCCATACCTGAGTAAAAGTTGGGTTCTTACAGTCTTCCCCCCTTAAAAGAACTCATCCCCGATTTCACCTTCCAAGGCTATAGAAAAATAGTCTGAGAAAAATTCTGGTCACTGAGCATGTATTTCATCTTCCCTCTCCCAAGTCTTATCCTGTACTCGACCATGATTCCATAGAACCCATACTAGAGGGACAAACTGACCTTAGAGATCCTTCATGCTCCTGTTAATGATGTGTACTAGATACTCCTCAAATGTAGTATCGATATCTAACTCAACTTCCTCAGGATCAAAGGTATAATATGGGTCATCATGATACTGGAGAAGATATAAAACATGAAATAAATCATGTATTGCATGATACCTCTTAGGTAGTAGCAACCAATAGGCTAGCAGTTTGACCCTCTCTAGAATTTCAAACGACCCTACGTAACAAGGAAACAAATTTCCATGATTTTTTAACCGTTTATTCTCCTAGACTAGGTGATACCCAAAGAAAACTATGATCCCAGGACTCGAACTCAAGATATATACAATGACGATCGACATAAGATTTTTTTCTATATTGAGCAGTAGTCATATGCTTTTTGATTAGTTGAACTTGTTATGAAGTATTCTATATGAGACAAGGACCTAGTAGGGCTGGCTCACCTACCTCTATCCAGCATAAGGGTTAATGGTATGGCCTAGCATATGAGGCCTCAAAATGATCATTCTAAATTGTCACCTAAAAGCTGTTATTATAGGTGAACTCAACAAGAGGGATATGATTCTCCCATGAACCTCTGAAATTGAGGACACATGCTTGAAGCATATCTTCTATAACCTATACTGTCTATTCTAATTTTCCATCAGTCTAAGGGTGAAAATTTGTGCTTAGAATCACCTAATTCCCCATTGCATTCCACATTCCCTTCCAGAACCATGACATGATATGAGAATCCATCTCTAAAATGATAGTACGAGGGACCCTGTAGAGTCATATGATCTCAAGAAAATACAGTCTTGTTATCTCATCAACTGAGAAAGTCTCCCGAATAGGAATGAAGTGGGATTATTTCATTAGTCATTGAATGACTACCCAAATAGAATCGATACCCCTCAGTGACCTAGGTAAGATGACTACAAAATCCATGGAAACATCTTACCATTTCCATTCTGGGACTGGAAGTGGTTGTAACAAGCCTACAGGTCTCTGGTGTTCCACCTTCACCTACTAATGGGTGGAACACCTAGTGATAAAGCCTATTATATGACGTTTCATCCCAAGCCACCAATACTAGCATCACATGTCTTGATACATCTTCAAAATTCCTATATGAATTTCTCATTGAGAGGTGTGGGAATCTTTCATCAAATCCTATCTCATATATGTAGGAACCCAGACACATCCACACAGATGAAGGATGTTGTCTCTATCCATAGACCAATTCAGAGGCAGTTTATCTCCTGATATACTCTCATAGAGAATGAAGCCTTCTGAATCTGAAAAATATCTACCCTTCACCTTCTCAAGGAGGGAAGATGTAAATATTAAGGATGAGAGATAAGGCTACTTGTCACTATCATGAAACTCTAAATGAAACTTAGAAAATCAGGCCATTAACTTCCATTCAATGATGGCTTCTCATATTTCCTATGCTTGAATTTTTCAACTCAGTGCATATATAGCCACATTGCCCTTCCTAGGCATATGGGAAAGCTCAAAATCAAAGTATTGTACATATTAGACCCATATACACTGTATGAGGTTCAAGTCACACAAATGAGAGATATATGTTAGTCTATTGTGGTAAGTGTACACCACAAATTGCTCACCCAATAGATAGTGTCTCCAACAACGTAAGGCATGGACAACTGCTACTAGATCAAGGTCATGTGTCAGGTAATTTCTCTTATGAGGCTTCAACTTCTGAAATCCATACACAATGACTTTGTCCTCCAACATCATAACTACTTCTAGGATGATTCCTGATGCATCATAGAAGACGGTATAACCTATTTCTATCTCTAAAAGAGTCAAAATAGGTGTTTATCCAAGTATCCCTTTAAGATCCTAAAAGGATTTCTCACATTTTTATGACGATATAAACTCGATGCCCTTCTTTGTAAGAGTAGTGAGAGGTGAAGAAAGGTGGAAAATGTCCTGTATGAAATGCCTGTAATGTCCATCCATACCCAAGAAGCTTCTTATATCAAACACATTATTGGGATGCTTCTAGGAAACTATGGAACTAACCTTTTCTAGGTCAACATATACTCCTGATTCTGATATTATATGACCCAGTAAATGAAATTTTTCAATCTAGAAGTGTCACATAGAAATCTTGGCATAAATATGATGCTCTCTTAGTGTACTTAGAATGATATCAAGATGTTTGGCATGGTCTCTATGAGTGAGAGAATACACCAAGATGTCATCCACAAAGACTACAACAAAATATAGGGGTGGAAAAACCTATTCATAATATCCATGAAAATGGTAGGTACGTTCGTAAGACCTTACAAAATAACATGGCAATCATACAGACCATACCGACTACACAAAGTTGTACAAGGTATGTCTGATGGTCTGACTCACACCTGATGATAAACCAATCTCAGGTCAATCTTAGAGAAGACCTTTTCTCCTCATAGCTAGTCAAAGAGATCATCTATTTGAGGAAGTGGATATCAGTTCTTGACTGTAAGTTGGTTCAACTATCTTTAATACACACATAGATGTAAGGTTCCATCTGCCTTCTTGGTGAAAACTATGGGTGAAACCCAAGAGGATTCATTGAGATGTATGAAGGATTTGGACTCTAAATCCTCTAATTGCCACTTGATATCTTTAATTTCAGTAGGTTTCATCCTATAACTAGGAATGGACACTGGATATTCTCTTGGAATAATCTCAATTCTAAACTCTACCTCCTACTCTAAAGGTAAGATAAAAATATTTTGGGGAAATACTTACCTAAAACGATCCACTACTGGGGAAAAAACAACTTTACGTAAACCCTATTCCTCTACGAAGATATTTTTAATTTTAGAGGTCACTCTGCCTAGAACATGATGCTCAAATATTCATGTCCATTATGGGTCTATCATGTATGAAGGAAACACATTAGTCACATTTATATATAAAAAATCAAAACCTGGTGATATCACGCAGGGTCTCCCAAAAGTGGAACATGTACTAGAAGTTCACTCGATTGATTACATATCAAGGAACCTAGAATCAAGGGTGGAGAGTTAGAATGAACATATAACAAGAATTCATGGAAATAATTGGATTTTCTTGATTGGTGTTGAGCTAACTATTGTGAAAATTTATATTTATTTAGTGAATAAGATCCAAAATCTTTATCAATCCCAAGGCGCGAAAATTTATACTACTATTCCCACTCTACCAGCTTGGACATCCCACTCACCCTTATATTGATAAATGCTACCTTCTGTTGATGTTAAAGATATCCTACGGTGATAGTAGTCTAAAAAATCATGATATTGAACCAATTAATCCATCCTGAGTATGACATCAAAGCCCATCATCTTGAGAACAAAGAAGTTACATAAGAAAGGTTAATTTCCTACCTCAAGGGGCAGTCCATACACTGGCATATGACCTCTATTTGTACCACTAACAGCCTATCTAGGGTCATTACACAATAGTAATATTGTATATCTAGTCTGAGACTCTCCACGATAGATACAAAGATAAAATAGTTCAAATCACTTGTATCGAATAAAGCATATACTATAGTGAAGTCTTCTAGAATAGTACCTCATACTATAGATGGTCTCACAACATAATCCTTGGGTATCGGCTGTATCACATTCAACTAAACTGATCCTCATCCTTGTGTAAAATATGGACTACCATGATCAAAACTACTTATTTGGTACTGTTGGTGATCAGGGGTCTCGATACCATGACCACAGTATCATCTTCGTCCAGACCTACCGGTGCTATTATAACTCCCCACCTAACGTGGTATAAAATAAATAACTCTTGAAGGTGGAGCTAGCACACATCCTTTTCTACTCAAATATGGTGGAAAGGTCTTGCAGAAACACTGAAGATGCCCCATATGACCACAAGCTCAGCACTCCATTAGGTCGCTATCACATTGAGGCTTCCTATTCCCTTATCTCCCACAATGATGAAACTCTATAGATTTATCAAAATGGGCTTTTTGGTTTTCACTTTCTTGATGATAAACCTCAAGGGAATGTTTCCTACCACCAGAAGAACTACTGGCCTGCCACAACAATGTTCCTTTATGAATGGTACTATTATAGTCCCTCATGTTTCACTTAGTGATAAGAGCCTAATTGACTATCTCAAAAATAGTAGGTAGGAGAAATACATTGACCTATGTACATATGGCATACAAGGTCCAATCCTCAAATCATCTAGCATGCAAAATATCATCACCAACTAGAAGCAGTGAAAAGAGATGAAAATCCATGAAACATGATAAATATTCCATAACTGACATAGAACCCTACTGGAGATGCATGAACTCTCTAGATCTATCATCTCTCAGCATCTAAGGAAGGAACTGGTCATAGAAGTCATTTTGGAAATCAACCCATAACATACCCTGATGACGAACAACCTAGGTAATCACATCCCACAAACACTTGGCTGAATCCCGAAGCATGTATGTGGAAATATTGACTCTCCGCTCTTGAGGTGTTTTCAGATGATCAAAGATAGATAAGGTGGAATCTAACCAAGACTCAGAAGCCTATGGACCACCATCCCCTAGAAAGGTAGGAGGATGATGCAGCTGGAACTCATGTTTCAGATCTACCATCATAGGTGAAATCTATGGAGCAGCATGAATGGAAAGTATTAGATGTAGTAAACGATCAAAAAATTGGGCATCAGTGCCCAGATCAGGTACAACCGGCGGTGCATCAAGTTTCAATACTATAGGTAAGACTGGAATCTTGGATTCTAGCACATCTGAAGAATGGTAATCGCCAAACTCTTGGCATATGATACAAGGATGTCACAATGGTATTGGTCCACAATTTCCAAGAACACACCTTAGAACAATATTAAGAAAAAATATAGTGTCACTAGAATAATCTTAACTCTAGAAAACTCACTACCTAAGGTATAATACCCAAACTACCTACTTAGATGGCAAGGTATCACTAAGTGATCAAGTATAAGTTTCATGTCATTTTACATTTAATTTATAGGTTCACTCCTTTACCTTTAATTAAAATGACAGGGCGAGTTAAGGATGGGAAAGCAATTAATTTTAGATTTCATGATTCACTTTATATTGGATATCCATTTCTGATGAATCAGTTCCCATACACCTATCACTAGAAATGAAACCCATTTATTTATAGTATAATGGATTGACTCGGTAAATTAATCATCCCAACCCATGAGTTCCCATACACATCATGAATTGAGACAAGAAATCACTCAATCTCAACCAAAAGTAATACATATATAAGATAATTATCACAAAATCACTAAAAAATCGCAGGCATATCAAGGAATTAAAGTCAGTGAAATACCCTTATATGGCATAGAAATATGCATGAAAAACAAATCCTAGGTGCCTATAATGATTCATGTTATAATTATATTTTCCCTCATATCATCAGACCAGTGATGAAATAAAATCTTCAATCATATTAATAATCAATAACACCACACATCATGTGTGTCACCCAACAGTGAAATAATATCAACTGTAATAGGAAAAATAGAAAAACAATTATAATTTAGGAAAATTGGTTTTTACCCCAATCATGGATTCTCGATGCCCAAGAATGGCTTATGACTAAGTCCCAAGCATTATTAATCTCCAGTCTATTGTCTCCAGATAGTAAAGAAAGAAAAGAAACCACTTTGATACCACTTTTTAACATTCCGGGCCTGGATTCCACTGAATGGGTTCCCAAAACCTGGTGGGCCACATAGCCTCAAGCATGTCTCTCAAAATGTGAGAGGATGTCGACTAGTAGTGAGGACCTAGGGTGTGTTTGTGTGGATACTATGCCTTCATTACCAAAGTGTAGTGCAGCGGGTGAAAGTAAACATAATTAAATAGCATAAGAAATATAATTAAACAGTTGGAACAACAAAAAATAGAGACAACAACAACAATAATTGAACAGCTAGAATAGTATTCAATAACTAATGGTATGTCATGTTACTAGAAAATTGGAAAACATAGATAAAATATTGCATGAATAACATGTTCCACATAAGTATAAATGAAATCAAATAATATAACAAGCATCCTGAGCTTTGGATCTGTCATCTGATATTGAGTTACATACTAAAAAGCAAGAAATCAAGTGGTTGAATTCATATGATTCCCTTTGTCAACACCTAAAACCATGTAATCTGCATCAGGTACCAGATAGTGCCTGGAGAGGGTGTGAGATAAATATTAGTGGGTTGCCACCAATGGTGTCTATAACATATGGCATGTGTAATGGAAATGTAACAGTGTGTATGCATGTGTATATAAAGTAAAGCAGTACAATGTAACTAAATACCCAAGTACCTACTTCAGCCCTCAGCTTGTGTTTGAACATGTCAACATTTCATTATTTTATTATTACTAGTTGTTAAATAAATCACATGTTAATAATAGTGATGGTTCCAAGATATAACAAGGCAACCTGTAATGACCTTTAATAGTGAAGTTCCAAGGTAAAAACCAAGGTGATGTATACCTAAAGGGTCTCCAACTCAGTAATAACTGTATCCTGGAATGGGTAAGAGTGTAATCCAAGGAACATGTTCCAAGGCATTCCATAATAATGTGCCTACCAAATACAAGGTGATCATCCAAGGTAAAACGTGACTTAGCAGAGATGGGGCCCTATGGGATGTAACCATTGAACCAACTTGTCAATGCTAGATCCTAGGAGTGTATATAAGTCATCCTATTATGATATGTAAGGGATCCTACAGTGTCATACTGGGAATCCTAAGAATAGAAAAGGATCAGGATTTGTGTGGTTCTCAACCTATGAAAGTCGTTTTCTTGAATCGGAATGGGGTTCATGCATGCTCATTGCATTCTTCGACCAGAATCCGAGCTAAGCTCGATTCAATCTATTTCTATTTAAGTATGAAGTCATGTAATATTTTATTTGGTTCAATCCTTGACCTGAATTAGTGTGATAAGTTCAAGTAGCATGAAACATTTTAATCAATTCATTTGGTTCAAGCCTTGCCTTTCATTAGTGTGACAAGGTCAAGTAGCATGAAACCATTCATTTAATCCACTTAAATCACATTCTATATTCAAGGTTCATTCCAATACCTTCCATTAATATGGTTATGGGTTCTATGAATATTCAACCTACTATTCATTCACATTTAAGGCCAAGTCATATACTTAGTATACTTTCTAATTCACATTTCACATTTAATTATCAATTGAATAACTTACCTTAGGTGGGTCAAGTGGTACTCATACATGGTACTTTCCATTATGAAATTCACAATATAAACCAAGCTAATTAATATAGAAAATCATACCCTTAGAGTGGTCAATCCAAGGCACACCCGAACGGTGTCGCAAATGTGTCAAAATGATAAACAAAAATTATGGCATAAACTTCGACATGGAAGGGATGGAGTTATGGTCATAACCACCAATGATTAATCACATATATAGAAATATCATATCCATATGATCCTAATTAGTAAAAACATGGAATATAATTCTATGAATGGCACCCGATGAAATCAGTGGGCCCCACACGACAAATCCAAAATCAATGAACTTTAGGGATGAGTTATAGCCTACCAACCTTAGGGTTTTATGACTCTCCTCCTCCGATATTGTCCCTTGATTTGGATCAAATCAGAGTAGATCTAAGAAAAGGAGAAAAATGCTCATACACTGATAACTCAGTTGAGAGGAAAAGAGAAATAGAATGGATCAAGAGGACTCAGGTACTTACTGTTGTGCATCCAACGTGGTGAATAGAAGCTCGATTGGATCCCAAACAAAGGAGATCTCTTGATCCCTATCTTTGGCCTTCAAAAGATCCAAAAATTGAGACATAGAGGTAAATACCACTAGAAATCGTATTTGTGAATAATAGGTGGTGTAATAGATCATTAAGGGAAATTTTGTAAAATTACTCATAAAATTATCATGTGCATGGTTTTTCCGCACAGTTTGACAAAACTTGGGAAAACCGTGTGAGATTTTTTGGGTAGAAGGGGCACATTGCACGGTTAGGCTACATGGCTATGTGCAAACCGTGAGAAGTGGTTCTGTCTAGAAATTTCAATCTACACAGTTATCCAAATCATGTTCCAACTATGTGGTAATCTTGTGACCTATCCATTTTTTCCAAGAAGATGGTTTCCAAGCTTTGAACTTTCCCTAGAAACCTCTGAGACCTTACTAACTCAAAATGAATCCATATTAGGTCTAAAGTAAATATTTATATCGAAATTTAAAGTATCTATACCTGAGTGAAAAGATGGGTTCTTACATCTAATACCATTTGTAACATAATGACCCTAACTATTGGCTTCAAAATATTTATTGAGACACTGACATTTGGTGAAATTCCATGGACACCAAAGGTTGGTAATAAATTTTGAGTATTTAATAAGAAATATGAGGAATGTTTTACCCTTTTCACAAACACACATGTAGATAAACACATACAACCCCAAAATAAAACAAACCCAATAAAAAATATAAATGATAAAGAAGTAAAAACAAAAAACTCCCATTATAAAATAGTAAAAAATAAAAGTAAGAGAAGACCGTATAAAATTAGAAACACTAATACCCCAAAGTAATATAAGAATGAGGTACTAAGGTATAACTCCTCCTGATGTAAAGACTCATCCAAGTCCAAAGTTTTATTTCCTGTCAACTTTGAGAGATACAATCATGACAATCTAATAGAGAAATAAGAAATATTCTCCTTTCCTATATCATGGAAAACAATTTTTCATATACACCAAGGTGTATATGCAGGTGGTGTGTAATCATACCTAGTAAGAAAACCCCAAGGCTTCCCACACATGCACCTAGAACCATAAAAAAGTTATATTCATAGTTATATAAAAGTGGATAAAGATATTTTAAAATAGTTTATCCAAATTAAAATCTTTCCAAAATCCATAAAATAAAATTTTCTCAATCCATTTAGAAATCATAGTTGAAGTTCTATCTCTCACACACACACATGTTGAATGAGAATCCCCGTAATCATGAGCGGTTAACCATCCATGTCTAAGTTGTCACCTGGTGATATATGCTCCTATATTACTTTTATATAATTGAGTTCCAAGTACATACCAATAAGGAACTATACAATTTAAATTTGAACACATGTCACACCCATGATATTGATGAGTTCTCATTACTAATTCTAATTTTAAAACAAAAATCGTCACTAATTTCACAATAGGTTTTAATTCCAAATTACCATATAAAAGAAAAAAAACCTATGGGTTTTAAAAAATATTCATTGGAGGTTTTCATTAAAAACATTAACCATGAAGTAAACATAGAAATAATTATTTAAAAACCAAAAAATAATATATTTTCTAATCAAAACTCAGCAAGATAGTTCATTGAAAGCACCAAAAATTCATTAGAAATACTAAATCCATACAATTTCAAAGAAATTGGAGTAATAAAGAGGCTATCTATCTTGAAAATTCTATGACAAACAAAAACTGGAGAGAAACCCTCCCAAAATCCTCTTGTATTATTCTAAAATCACCCATAAATCATCCATATCAACATCCCTAAGGTGGGGAAGATGAACTGAGGGTGTAATTAGTGATTTCTAGTTTAAAAAACACATTAAAATACCTCTAAATAATATCTTACATGGCTTAATTAAAATCCATAACTCCTCCCTAATACTCATCATATGAATCGTGCATTTAAAAAAATGGTTTTGACTAACACTAGAACATGGTGTGTCCACCACGCCCATGGTTCTCTATGACTAAATCTCGCCACGATGACTGTACTATGAAATGTTATAAAACTCCAAGAAATTTTGGACCCAAAATGCCCTATACCATTGTTTGGTTAGGTATCTCTATCTTTGTTTCACAACCAGACGCCCAACATGCCATGCTCAAATCCACCATGTCATCGTGACCTCCTTTGGGTGTTTTGGTGTTCTTGTACTATATAGGTGCACTCCCAGTGAAACATTACCGGCACCATGGAATGTTGATAAACTTAGTGTACCTCAACACTCCCAAACATGATAAAACTATTAGATAAAACTACCAATAAATCCCAAACCCAAATAAAACCATTAAAAATATTACATAAACTTAAGAGAACATAAAAAGTACCACAACATGGGAGTGTTACAAAGTAGATGTCCTTCGACTAGTATGATAGGACCATTGGGTATAGGCTATGTGGGGAATTAATGAGATGATCATTTTTTTGTGTTTGGAATGTTGGTTTTGGAAGAATTAATGGGATAACGGTATGTTATATTTTAAGGATGTGATTTATTTAGAGTTGTTGAGAGATTTGGATGTTGATGATGGATTATCTTGTTAGAAGATATCATTTGGTGAGTGAGGAAGGGTGATTTAGGAGTCATGATACCTTGGATATATAATTACTTTGGTCTTAAAAAATGGACTTAAAAGACTATCATTTATGTCTTATTAATATGATTTGACACCCCACTTAGTGGTTGGTAAGAAAAAGGTCGTGGTGATGGGTTCACTAACATGCTTATTTTATGTTTGACTAGGAAATGGTCTTAGAAATTATAACTATGAGGGATGTATGAAATTTAAGGGGTGTAAATTTGATGATATACTTGATTATAAATCGGGTGAATCTCATGAGCTATAAAATCACCATTTGAGTGATAGGCATGAGTTAACATCACTGAGTAAGGACCGAGTTGGGTTTTATGGTATCGAGTGATATGGTATCCTTCAGTAGATTGTAAATGATGATTAGTTTGTCTTATCATGTATTGTGAGTTATGAAATGGAGTATAAGAATGATCCTAATAGGCTTGGTAAATGGAGAATTTATATATAGGTATTGAGGCTATGTCATAAGTTTCTAGATCCTAGGCCTAAGTTAGGATATGAGATATAATAGATGTGTGAGATATCATCAGAGATATATGATATGGGATTTATATTCTATTTGGGTGTGGTTTTATTTTTATCCCAACCTTATTTGATGCAACATGAATGTATGACTATAATGAGAGCAAGATAGATATTTAGGAGTATGGGGGTTTTATAGTGTTTTGATCTATAACCCAGGTACACATATATGTGATTCTGAATATGCTACACCATTCCATGAGGTATTTTCAATATATATAGGTATGGATATATTATTCCATTCATTGCGGTGTTTCCCATATATGAAGGTCTAGCTATGTTATGCCATTCCCTAAATAATTTTTTATATATGTAGGTCTAACTGTGTTATTTCATTCCCCATGGTACTTCATATATATAGGTTTGGTTATGTTATGTTATTCCCTAATTAATTCTCCCAATTAATTAGGATTGGATATGTTATGAACTTCACTTGATGTAGTTCCATGTAGGAGGTCACCATGTGTATGTCACATCCTTAGATCTTTTGAGGTTATGAAAGACATGATTTCATAGGTTCAACCAAACTCAGTAGGGTTTGGTATCATGGTGGCCAGGTTACCCAATGATGACCCAAATATATGTCTTGAATACCGTGTGTTATCAATTTATTAATTTTTTTCATGAATACATTGATATATCATGGTCAATATTAGGGATTCCTTTGGGATTTCCTTGTTGGGATTATTTCTCACACCTTACATGTTCTCCTTGGTGCATGTGTAGACCCTATATTTTATATATATGTAAGAGAACATATTGTATGAAGGATCGGGTAAGAGTTTCTTGATGAAGTTCGAATATGATTTTTATATTGAGATCTATGTTTTAGTGGATACTCTTAGTGTATTTTTTCTTTTATTTAATTTTTTACATGATCATACTAGTGAGAAATTTCCTTGATATATGCAATGTATGACTTGCATATTCATTTATTAGAGCATCGTGTATGTTATTTATTATGGTTGTATTCTAGATATGATCCAATATGTGTACTCTTATCATTGTCATTGTATTATATTTATATTTTTTAACTATTATTTATTGTAATGATACAAATAGTATTGTCTACTCAATGTTGTTTTTAAACTCTCTCCATAGTTTTAAGCCTCTGGAATATAAGAGCTGATGCCTAAGGTCACATACTGCCACTAGTTTCAAATCCATTTGGGTGGGCCCAACCAAGGGTGTTATAATAATCCCCAATTGAGTTTAAGGGGGGTATTTTTTCAATCCTCCTTATTATGGTGCCCATAAAAAATATAATTTTTTTAATTTTAAGCATGAGAAACATTTTATAGTGATATTTTTTTATTTAAATGTCCAATGTGTATCACTTCATTATATTTCATAATCAAATATTTTTATATAAAAATTATTTTATAGATATCCCATTTTGTAGAAGAACTTCCTCTAGATGTGGATTAATAACACATGATGAGACATTTTTTAAAGTGTCTCGTAGAACCACTATTTAGAATCACTCTAACAACTAAAAACTATATTTTTTATGTTTAATGATTATAAAATTTCTAGGTTTTTATTGATTTGATAGAAAATATAATTTAATTTAATTTTAGATATTATATGATATATTTTTAATTAGACATTGATATTCAAATCTATATAGTCATATTTCAAGTTTTCTATTATTTTATAGATTTACCTTTGTAATATTTGTTTCAAGTAGTTATTTGGGTTATTAGGAAAACTATTTATATGTACCATTTACATTTTAGGAGTCTCGACTATGTACTCATTAGTTTTAGGGGTCCATTTTCCTAAAATAGGTATTATGATTTTTACCTCTCATTTTTAGTGTTTTAAACATTAAAAAAATATCACATGTCATGTTTATTTTTATGTATATATTTTTGAAACATTACATATTTTTTTATTTGTTTTTCAAGTTTTCTTGAGAGAAATATGTTTTATTCTGATTTTTTCATCCATAACCTTTACAAAAAACTTTTGGGGAAATTAATTTTCTCTTCAAATAAAAATGGTTGTGCTTATATACCATAAGTAAATATTCATCGAACTTACGAAATATTAATTTTAAAAAAATTATATATACATTTTTTATAATAAATGGAAGAAATATTTTGGTTTTATATATGGATAATAAATTAGATCTATAGAAGATTTATTATTTAAAATGTTATTGTTATCAGTGCCTGATTATTATACCAATGTATCACTCACAATTTAATATTTTTTATAAATATAATAATTCAATATGGAACTAGATATCTTGAGATAGAGATTGAATTTATTTTATTTTTTTATTTATTTTAGGACAGACATGATCTTTTTTTTTGTTTTTTCTTTATCAAACAATGATTCCTAATTATATAACTGAATGTGTTAATTATATTCGTATTCTAAAAACTATAAATTCAAACTGTTTTAGGATAACCACGTGATATTTCTAAAATTCATGAATCTTGATATTATGTTAAGGGATGACACTTACTCATATATTATAAATAAGTGTACATATCATGTGAAAAAACTATGGAAAGATGGAAGAAATCATATTTCTTGAGAATGATGATATGAATAAGTCCATTTTAGAAGTATTGATTGGAATAATGCCTATAAAATACAACTAAAATAAAGGATTTACTTGAGGATATATAAAAGTGATTTTTTAAGAAGAAAATTTTGTTATTTTATATATTCTCATGCGAAGCCTAATATATCACCCCCAATATTTTGAAATATATTTTTCTCTATATTAATACTATGTTTGATCACTTATTTTGCATGAAAAAACAATATAAAAGGATTCATGTCATATTTATGGAATATTATTAAGAAAATTATAATAATAAAAAAAACCTATAAAAAATAAAAAATATAATTAGTTAAAAATGATTGCATTTATAGGATATATAATTAATATTATTTATTATTTAAAATGATTTTTAATTTTAAATCAACTGTTTAAAATATTAATTAATTAAATAAACCAATTTTAAATGATTATTATGATAATATATAAAATGTGAATATATTAACAATATTTATATTATAAATTAGTATGAAATAATATTGAGAACACATAATGATTTAAAATACCATTTTTCAATAAAAGCAATTTTCTTTATATTTTAAATTTTCATTGAATTTTTTCAAAAAATTTAGAATATAAATTTTAATAAATGAACTTCATTTTTTAATCAATAATTTTAAATTTATCTTAGGGTGAATTTTTGGGATTTTACTAATTTAATTTATTTTTAGTTGAATAGTAAAAATACAGTTTTTATAAAAACAGTAGCATTTATGACCATATCAAGAAGTAAGTATAACATAAAAACATATAAAAAAATTTTAATGGTAAAAATTTTATTTATAAAGTGAAATTATCCATTTAAAAATGATACATGAATTTATAAAACCCATATTTAACATTTTGAAAATTAAGAAATATTTTTCTAATATAAACCATTTTCAGTCTTTATCTTTTAATTACGTTTTTTATATGTGAAATTCTGTTTTTAATTTTTTTTAATGTAAAATAACTATCCCTTTTTAATATTAAACTAATTAATTTCATAAAAAATAAAAAAAAATGTGTGATTCTTTCATGAAAACAAAACATTTAGGCTTAAAATTCATTTTTTCTACAAATAGGTTTTTATACATTAAATGCTAAAAAGTTAAAATTAATTTTTATTAGAAATATTAATTTTAATTGATAGAATTTATTTAATATTTGAAATAATTAGGTCCAAATTATATAATAATTAACTTTTTTATTTTTATGTATTAAATGAAAATTATTTAGGTAAATATTTATTACCATGGTAAAAAACAAAAATGATAAAAGTGAAATTTCTAAGATTAAAAGACTTAAAAAAATTTAAAAACATTTCTTATAATGATTTTTTGAGGTATTATATACCTTCATTCCCAAATCCATTATTTTTCTCTTTTTATCTATAATCCATGTGAAACATGTGCTATCGTTATATTAAGAAGTTATATTTACAAAAATTATGCCCCTTCACTTATCAAATGAGCTCACCCTTGACCCATTTCTACCCTCATTTTAAAGAATTATACTATTAAAAAATCTACCATTTAATCTGTCTAATATCTCCCCACTTCTTATATACTTTTTCTTTCCAAAATTCCAAGCTAAGAGGTCTAAATATGTTACCTGAGGGAGAACATCCATAGGGAGATGTAATGTTCTCAACCGAGCTCTCTTGGTTATTTTCTTCTTCTAACCCCTTAAATCTATTATATCCATTAAATTAAGAAAAAATAAGTATTAATAATATTATAAAATTTTATTATAACAATTAAATATCTATTTTCTTCCTTCTTCCAAAACCTTTTGAAAAATGAAAACGTCATCTTGAGTATGTAAGGACTACTGCCTCCATAAATGACATACTTGATTTTTCATCAGAAAATTACAAAAAATGGTTATAAAAGTATATTTAATATATTAATATGATTTTTATAAAATTATTAATATTTTTAAATTATAATTAATCCAATATAGTCCTCTTGATCTATTGAAAACAAATATGTCACCCGTGCATACGTGCTGACTACTGCCTCCATAAAAGTGACGTATTTCATTTTTCACTCTAGTTATTTATTATTTATTAAAATATTTTATAACTTGATTATCCAAATTAAAAAAATCTAAATGATATCATTATTATTTTTGAATAATGACAGTATTTAAAATTAATCACTTTCTTAACCATACTCACCCATATATTATAACTTATTCTTGTTTTGGTCAGTTTAACCACCTACATAAACAATGAAATAAATTTCTATCATGATTAAATAATGAGGTATAATTACTAGATATATTAGAAAATAATAATTATATAATTAATATTTTTATTTATTGAGTGGTAATGGAAAGGTATAACCCATTTTTATGTTATCACCCCTCATTCATGAAAGTTACCAAAACAATATCATCAATGACTTTTTCATTAAAAATCGTAACTAAAATAATAAGAAATAAAATTATGAATGTATAAATAATTATAAAATATATATATATTATATAACGTTTAATTATCTCATAATTATTAACTTTGAATCTTTAAATAAGAATCTACATCGCCACTTTGAAACTACTACTAAACAAAATAATAAAAATCGGTAGCATCCAATAATGAAAATAAAATATAACTAACTTATATATTTGTAATAAATAGTTATAAATGAATCTGATAAAATTTTATAGGTATGAATAAAGTTATAAAATATTTGATTGATATAGTTATTTTTTTTACACAGGAGTTTAGATCATGTTCGGCTAATCGGGGATAAAAGATAAGGTTGTTTCATCACAATTTCATTTCTTTGAGATATGTTTCATTTATGAACCTAATTTAATTTAAATGGGTTTTATACTAGATACTAGATATATAATATCATTTATTATATTTTATTCATGGCATTTGAAGTTAAAATTCAATCCCACTCTTTCAAGAGGTTTTTATTAAAATGTTTCTTTAGCGGTAAAGGATATTGATAAATCAAAAATTATTTCCTTGAGTTATGATATTTATTCTTGAACTTATTTATTATATGATTGGGTTATTACACAATAAAATTATATTATATCACATTTTTTATTAATCTATATGTAAAAATAATTTTTAATTTAAATCTCCTTCCATGATGAATTTCTTTCCCCTAAAAGTATGACATTGTAAAGAATAATTATCATTCCCTTCAAAATGATTTTCTTCCATGTCCATATTATCCCTTCCTTATAATGTTATAATTTATATTTAGAAACCTAATTATGTGTAATATCATATGACCTTATTATTTTTCTTATCCTCCATTCAAAATTATTTTTATTATCTCATTTTTTGATGTGGGATTTCAACAAAGGTATTTTAAAATATTAAAATGGTTTTCATTCCATGTTAATTTGTTTTATATTCCACTAAAAATTTATTAGAGATAGTTTTTATGTATTTATAAAGTATCCCTTATTGAAGGCTTTTTTTTAAACTAAATTTTTTAAAAAAATATACTTCACTTTTCTGAAAATAACTCTGGAAAGTGACATGTTACTTCACCTTTTTTGAATATGTTAATTTTTATTTTCTACAAAATTTGTTTAATATTTTTTCATGTGATCACATCATTTCCTTAATATAAAAAATCATTTAAATAAAGAATTATTTCCATGTTTTAAAATTATTTTCTAAACGAACCTTATTAATAATAATTTAAAAATTAAAAGGTATATTCCTCCTTTTTCTATAAATTAATTTATCAAATTATCTTGAAAATTATTTTTTATTTATGTTAATATCCTTAATTATTATTAGGTTAATCTAGGGAAATTTTATTATTCCACCATCCACCTTATTTATATTGATGGTGTATGAAATATTCTATAGAAGTTTTTATAAAACTCATTTCTTTTTTATAGGTTAATTAATAAATGATTGAAAGATAAATTTTTTCACATTCTTATAGAACACATCTATATGATTTTCATTATTTTAATGGTGGGACCATAATTATATATCACTCTAATGAATTGGGAAATTTCTTCATCTCATGAGATACCGTATACAATTCTTGGGAAATTATGATAACACGCTATGTTATTTTGTCTTGGCAGTGAGATTTAACTTTTTCTTATAATTTCATGGTTGATGTATTTTTATACATGTTTATGATTGCATGAACTTATGATATCATTACCTTATGTCATGTTTCAGTGAATATCTCACAACATTATGCCATGGTAAATGTTTTTAAATTTTGGATTACATGTAATTATATCATGGCTTATAGAAAAATCTTATTGTTCTATGTTCTTTTAAAAAAGATATTTCTCCCATACTCATGTTTTCTCATATGCTTATGATCTACCCCTCGAGAAAATATTGATGAGTTTTTCCCTTATTGAGAATTTTAGCTCCCACCTATTTTATGTTTCCACTACCCTAATTATGAATATGATTATAACTTATGATAATCCTAGAAGGGAGTCTAGTGTGGCTCAATTATGGAGAAATGTTCACAGGTATCATAAATTAAGTCGCTTATATAATTGATCCTAAAAGAGACTAAACCTTTCATTCATTAGATTGTATGTTTATTGTGAGATTTAATTTTTATCTCATGTAATTGATGTAACATAAAGATATGTTTATTTTGGATTATAACATATTATGCCAATAACTATATGTAAATTATGTGTTTTTAATACCAGACCTATGTGTACATGTCTAGGGCACCTCAGTTGGTATTAGAGTAGGTTTTAGTTATTTTTAAAGTTTAGTTTAGTTTTTTTTCAATTATTTTAGTTATTTTTGGGAATAAGGATAATATAACTTTTTAAAAAAAACTAGGTACAAGTCTAAGAAAAGGATAACATCCCATTATTTTGGTGAAGTATTGAGTATATAGTTTTTTATAGAAATTATTTCCTTGTATGGATATTGGAAAGTGGATATGGTCATGTTATAGATGCACCCATGGGTAATAACCTTAAAAAATGGTTTTTTATTAATTGAATATTCACTCGGTAAATGATGAGTAAGCCTAATACTTCACACCTTGATAGGTAGTCTTGAGGTATATGCTTTGGTTAATCACATTTTCTTTATGATCCATTATGAAGGATTTATTATGTTAAGGAATTAGGTTAAGGATTTTGATGGATCCCAACCTAAAGAAACCAAGATTGAACCAATAATGATTTAGGTTAAACTTCAAGATAATGTGATGGTTTCATATAGTAACACATTTTGAGATTGAGTTTTTCAGGATATTATTTATGATAATTCTATTATGAAATCAATTGTTAATCACTCACATTAACCCCATTTTGTTTTTATTAATGGATAAATCCAAAAGAAACTAAGCTAATAATAGATTTCATGGATAGTTTGAATATTTTCCCAATGTTAAACCTAATAGGATAAGATATGGAGTGATAAATTCTATGTGCAAAGACCTGAATGGTTATAAATAAAATTTCCCTTGTGATTTAATTAAATGTCTTATTATATAATATGTTAATAGAAAACACATGCACTTATTTGGTTTTATGATTTCCTATACTATTTAAATGACTATTAATCATCTTTTGTGCTGATAAAATATCCATTGAATAGTGATCATGTGATTAGTATAAATATAGGGTTTTAAAAAATCCAATTGACATAGACAAAGGAAGTGATGACTTCAACCCATAGGATCATGCCTTATGAAGCCCATTTTTCATAGATTCTAAGGGAGATAGTATCTCTGGTCTTTTCCCTTGACCAATACCAATATGAGATCCAACAACTTAAGTAGGTGCTAACCCATTTTTGGGAGAAGTTCTAGCTCATCAAGATCACAACCCGAACCATATATATCGAACCACCCCAAGAAAGTCGCACCGTCGCAAACCTTAATCATAGAGTGTTTTCTGGTGTATTAAAGGGATATGTATCAAGACCCTATAAATATGATTATATAAATTTTATAGAATAATGAATATATTTTCATCCTATTATTATTACTTTATAAATGATTTTTATTTTGATATAATAAAACACAAATAGTATTTTTGAGTAATATTCAAATTAAATTAAGGAATTTATTTTGATGAATTAATATATTTTTCAAATAAATAATATTTTAATAAAATATTATTATTAAATAATTTTTATTAAATATAAATGATCATATAATATTTATGAAGTCAAATGTAATTTTTATAAGGGTTCAAAAATTGCTATTGTAAAAAAAAGTATTTTCAATAAATGTCGATTCTTATTTTAAAAGTTAATATTCACATATTTATAAAATTAATTAGATTTAAATAATATTATTTTTGGAATAAGGATTTTAAAATTATCCAATGATTAATTTTTCATAATTTTCTGAGATAGTTGAACTTTCAGGTAAAAATTAAATACCGTATAAATATAATTTGTGTATTATGACATCATAATGACCCAAAAGTGATGTAATAAATACAATAAATTGTATCCAAGACCAAATATATGTTTTCCATTTAAAATAATTTAATTTTATGTTTATTTGGTTAATTTTATAAATCCTTTATTAATCCTCCAAAACCATTAATGTATTTTAATGTTTTAAAATCATTTTTTTAAGAGTATGACTCACTTCCACATAAAAAAGGGTATTATTTTATTAATTTAGGAACTTGGAATTATAAAATAATGAAATAAAATCTCATTTATTATAAACCATTGTAAAAACCAATGTAATTTTTTTGGTGTTGCTTATATTATTATATAAAGTCCAAAACCTAAGTTTGAGAAATAATAAAGAAATCCTCACTCATTTCCTATATAAACCCACCCAAGATCCAATTTTTATTCAGTAAAAATACTTTAATCATGTTCCTAATCTACCCTCCACTCTCTATAATCCTCACAAGGTTCCCCTAAGCTCACAAGAATCTCCTCCCCAACATTTGGAGCCACACACTCAAGTAAGGGATCCTCACCTTCTCTTATTTAATCAAATTTCTTTATTATCTTATGCCTTTTATTTCCAAATCACAATTTTGGGACAATAATTTCCTGGTACCTACTACTTACCATTTTATTCCCATATTATTATATACCCCTTTCTTTCTCATAAACCCATTTTATGAATTTTTATGTGACATTGTTATCCTACTAAAATTTCACCGTGATTTTTCCATGCCAAAAAATTATATAGTGAATACCATACTCATTTTTTATAAAGTATGTTCATATTTATACAATTATAATTAGTTGAATTGGTAATTACATGTATGTATTCCACACTCCTTTATTTTGGAATAAAATATATTAATGAATGAATCCATGTTATATGATCTATCTGGCACACTTAAGCATGAGAACAAAATGAAAGTGATGGGTGTGCCCAGAAATATATAGCGCTCCAATGCATTGGGTAATGTTTAGTATCATGATCCATCGTGTTGGGAAAGGGAGTGAACCTGATTCCTTTATGGGACTTTTTCCATCATGATTTCTTGGGATTTAGCCTTGACCTGTGTTTTTTAGGTAGTGTTTTATGTTGTTTCCAGATTTCTTAGGTTATGATTATCATTTTATATCATTCCTTATTATTCATATTTATGATTCTCAAACATTTTATTCCGAATTGATATTCCTATTTTCTAACATGTATTAAATTATTCCATGTTAATTACCTTACTGTTATTTATAGCTCACCCATTTCTTATGTATGTATTGAGGTTATCTCATGCAGTTTTAAAAGCCTTGGAATTTTAGATGCATGTTAAGGAAGTTTTCAATAATGTATTCATATAAAATGTTCAAGATGTTATGATATGTAACTAATTCTAAAACACATTAGACTTATCTAAATTTTTTGTTGTATTATGTGTAATTTCATATAATAAATCATGAATTAATGTGTAATGAAGAACATGATTGTTATAACAAAGTTATTCTTAATCAGTTATCAAAAATTATGATTAAAAAAGTTAACTTAGTAGATTTTACAAACACAATAAATAAGATAAATATGGATTCGCATGGAAGTTAAAGTGATGGAGATGATTAAATAAAGAAGATTTAATTTCCTTCATGTCAAAAATGTGGGAAGATGGTACACAGTGGAATGTCTCAAAGTAATTGGAATGTGTTTTATTTATGGTAAAGGAGGGCATCTTGTAATAAAATTCCAATGAAAAAGGAAGAGTTCAATTAATATGATAGAGAAAAATAAAGTTCAGTTGACATAATTGAGAAAAATAATTTTCTTCCAAAATATTCTTTATCAATTCAATGTTTTATATGTGAGGAATTTGGGTACTATGAAAACTAGTGCACTAATCAAAGGGATTGTGATGAAAATAGACACCAAAAATATTATATACCATGGGAATAAGGTAAAAGCTATGAAAATACTACCATTGATGTGAATAATTATAATTAATTATTTCTAGGCACACTTATTCTTTACTCTAGATTTATATATGTCTTATATCGTGTGATTTATTAGTAAATATTAGAAATTGAATTGAAAATAAAAAATCTCAATGGTATCATCATTGTATCCAAGTTATATAATACTCCTTTATGTTTTGTGTAATTATGATTCTTGCAAGAACTATTATCCTTCCTTTAGTTAGAATTTATGTTAATTTGGAAATGCATTGGCTATCTCTATATACAATCCATATTAATAAATGAGATAGAGAAATCACATTTCATATCTCAAAACAAATTATGATCATCTATCATTGCAAGGATGATTATGAAATATATAGGAAAATTAGTTACATTATATAGATCATAACACCTAACCATGTGGAGTAATAATCATAAATGTGTAGGAATAAAATCAATATTAGGATATGTCTATTAAGAAGGAATATATGAGTTTCCTAGACATACCAAAGTTAATAACATTGATACATCATTAAAAATAAAATTCCAAGTCATTTATATCTTATGTACAACCTTAAATATTTTATTAGGGAGCAGTTTTTAAAATTTCAGGGACACAATTTACTTAAGTGGGGAGAATGTAACAACATGAGATTTTGGAATGTAATTTTATTTAAAACAATATTATGATCAATGACTTGTTTCACACAAAACACGGAACTATAAAAATTCATGACATATTTGATGAACATTATTTAAAAAATTATAATAATAATAAAACCACTAAAAAATAAAATCATATCAATCAATTAAAAAATATACCATTTAGAGGATATATAATTAAGATGATTTAATATTTAAAATGATTGTTCATTTTTAATTAACACTTTAAAGTATTAATAAATTAAATCAACCACTTTAAAATGATTTTTATTATAATATATAATATTTAAAAATATTAAATTATATATTATCATTATTTAAATTATAAATTGGTTTGAAATAATATTGAGAATACATAATGATTTAGAAATCTAATTTTCAATGAAATAATTTTTTATTTATATGTTGAATTTGTATTTAAAAGATAATTTTATAAATTTTAAAACCATAATTTTAAAAAATGATATCTTTTTAATCCTAAATTTTGAAATTATATTAGGGTGAATTTTTGGGATTTTACTAAAATAATTTATTTTTAGGTGAATAATGAAAATTACAATTTTTACTAAGACCGTAATGATTATGACTATATCAAGAAGTATAAATTAAAAAATTATAAAACATTTTTAATGATAAAAAATTTATTTTTTAAGTGAAATAATGAATTTAAAAATACCATGTTGAATTTAGAAAACCCATTTTTAACAATTTGAAACGTAAGCAATATTTTTATAATAAAAATAATTTTTAGTCCTATTTTTAATTAAGTTTTTTCTAGGTGTGATTAGATTTTGAATTTATTTTAAAGTCACATAACTCAACTTTGGTATATAATAAACCTATTAATTTCATAACAAAATTTTTAAGCTTGTCCAAAAGATAACATTTATGATTAAAAATTACACTTTTTCCAAAAAAGGTCTTTTGTGTATTCCATGTGCTAATGTTAAAATTAATTTTCATTAAAAAAATATATATTGTTTTATAAAATGGATTTCATATTTTGAATCAATAGGCGAAAATTATATAATACGAACCATTTTATTTTATTTTTGTATTAAATTTAAATTACTTCTGGAAAAATTTATTACCATGTTAAAAACCAAAAATAGTTTATGTGAAATTTCTAAGAGTAAAAGAGTTTAAAAAATATTTAGATTATGTTTGAAAATGAATGGTTGAGGAATTATTGACATTTACTCAACCTACACTCCATTATTATCGACTTTGGATCCATATTCAGTGTGAAACGTGTGCTGTATTTATATTAAGAAGTTATATTTACAAAAATTCCATCCCCTTCACCTATAAAAGGATCTCACCCTATCCCATTTCTACAATTATTCTAAAGCATTATACAAACCATTACACTACCCAATCCTCTCCTTTATTCTTTAACCACATTCCAGAAGCCTTAGTCTTTCCAAAAGACCAAGCTATAGAGGCTTAAGGTGTTACCTGTGGGAGAACATCTAATGGGAGAGGTAATGCTCTCAACCGAGATCTCTTAATTATATTTTTCTTATAAACCCTCATAACTATTATAATAAAACCTAAATATTTCCTTAATAAAAGAACTAATGTTCCATATTTAATATTTTATTATGTTTTAAAATATAAATACTTTTAAATTTCATTGAATATCACAAATTAATATTCACTGTAACAACTAGAAATAAAATAGAGAGATAAAAAAAGAAAAATGCATACACTAATGTAAACTCCATAGGCTTGAATTATCCAATGAAGACCACTCATGTAGTTAAAATAGTTTAATGAAATATTATATTTTTAATATGATGGACATTATCAAGGGATGTTTAGAACCTTTATAAGTGATTCAATGAATGATAAAGTAAGATAATGGTGGAGTATATATCAGGTATAAAGGGGAAAGTGACCATTACCTGTTTTTTGGTCAATATGGATATTTTTTATTATGACCACTATAATTATATTATATAATCAGTAATGCTAAGAGATAATTGATGTATAAGGGAGTAACGTTGGCCTCAACCAGTGGGATCATTCCCTTTTAGTCCCATCTATTAGAACATGGGTGGTAAGTAGCTTAACTGGGTTTCTCCCTTGACCAATCCCAAGAAAAGCTTCATAAAGTATGTCTCTAAACAAATTAACCATGATATAAGTTCAATTAAGTGGATATCACATCTAGATAAATGTTAGTTAAGCCACCCCATTAATGTACCACCATAACACACCTAAACCTTAGGGTGTATGAAAGTGTAATAATAGGTTTTGTATCTAGACATTAATATTATATGTTGTAATTTTATTTTTAAAAATGAAATAAAGTTCTCTTCAATCCCATTTTCATTTTTATTTTATTTAATAAAAAGTAATGAATATAAGATGAATGTGATAAGTATTTGTTTGTATATGAATAAAACACAATTTTATTTAAAAATTATATAATTAAAATAATATTTAATGATAAACTCATGTATTTAAAAATAAAAAATATTAAATCTATGAAATAGTATTATAAAACATTATTTATTTTTGTAGAAATGATAATATAACTTTTAATGTCCCTAGTAATATTTATAATGGCCATGAAGTTGATAACATCATAAAAACTATTATATTTTTTCATTAAATAATGATTTTTATTTAAAAATTAAAATTATAATATTTAGAACATTATTCTTATTAAATAAATATTTTATTTTAAATAATCACATTGAAAATATGTTAGGGTAAAATTTTGAGAATTTTCTGAAATACTTTATTTTTTAATGAATTGTAAAAAATATAGTTTTGTGTTTTCAATATGTTTTATGACTTCAAAAAAAATTAATGATGATGTAATAATTAATAAAATATAATACAAGACAAAAATTAATTTATTTTTATTAATAAATTTTATTTTTATGAATTAATATGAATTTCCAAACTTATAAATAACTTTCCAAATTCTAAAATATAAATTAAGGTTTTAAAAAAATTATTTTATGGAAAAAGTAATAAAAATGGAAAAAACCTATAAAACATTATTTTATGGCATGGGAAAAATTATTTTCCAATGCCAAAAGTAATATAAATTATTCAAGTTTGCTTCTCAAAATGAAATATATCAAAAATAACCTGCTTAATTTTATAAACCATGATCCAAAACCATTGGCAATCCAATTGTTTTGTATTTTATAAAACCTATATTTACAAGGCCTATATTTAGAAATTAATAAACAATCCTCCCATATTTGTGATAAAAAACCCAACCATTCTCCCATTATTAATCACTCCCAAGCCTTTGATCATAGTTCTACCCTCATTTTACCTCTCTAAATCCTTTACAAGGAGCTTCTAGGATTCTAGGAAGCTCTCCTCAAGCTTTAAGAATTTGTCTGAAAAAGTAAGATATTCTATTCATCTCCCTTTTATCCAAGTACTTCCTTTGTAGTTAGTCTTATAATTTAAAATTTATAATGATATCATTCAATTATGATCATTACGTTATTGTACAAATGTTTTTATATCAATTATATACTTTCATTATCTCTCATTAAACATTGTTCTATAAAGCACTTTTTATATCTGTTATGCTACCAAAAATAATTATTTGATTTTCCATGACACCTATTTTTTATTTTAAATACCCAAACTAATTTTTATTCAATGTTATTCATATAGATTTAATTATCATTACTTTATTGAGTATTTCCCTGCATGAAATCAATATTTACTTTCTATGCATTAAAAATGATGAAAATTTAACATCTTTAAACACTTATGTACTCCATTATTTTATATGAAACACGTTCTTTATTCCCCATGTGTTATTTTTGAAATTTTTTTATGATATATTATCTATGTGGCACATATGAATTATGACATATGAGTGGTGTTCCTTGATATAACTCTATAAATTAGGTAAGAAATTAATCTCTATAGATGACATATTTATGATACCTTTTTGAATAACCTTGGTAATGGTTTTACAAAACTTTAGTGAAGAACCTTATTTATATTCTTATGATTGTCTAATTTTTATGTGGTATCCATATTTCTATGATATATATCATATACTTATGATTATGATCTCATGTTCTGACTCATGTTTTATCCATTATGATTGCTCATGTTCTATTTTTTTTATTGAACCCTTACTAGGATTTATCCTCACCCTTTTCTATTGATGTATGTCCCCAAGAAATCTTTGATAGTGAGGTAAACTAGGAAGGAATAATAAAATCTATTTTTAAGAGGATTAAATAAATTTTTCATTCAGTTTTTCCTTATATACTTCTTATATTATTTACCTAGTTTCCAAGACAACAAATCTCAAAAGGTCCTTTGAATTTATTAATGTAATATTCTATTAATGAATTATGCAAAAAATTGCACATTAAAAGGAGGGTCAAAATAATTGGAATAAAAGGGAAGGTTTAGTTATTTTTGGAAATTAGTAATAAAAAACATTAGTAAAAACCCTATTTATAAGTGTAAATATAGAAAAAAATTCATAAATTTTAGTAGTGTATAGTGTGTATTTTTTTAGCAAATAAATCCTTGTATGGATACTAGAATATGAATATGGCTAGGGAACATATGTACCTTGGGGTAATAACACCAAAATTACTTGTTGGAGATTAACTTGACCTATAACTTGTGCAAGAAAAAGATTCCTAATATTGAACACATGTCTAGACACTCCTAGGGATATGCTTCAGTTAATCAGATTCTTTTTACAAACCATTATATAGGATTTATAAATAATGTTTCTTTTAAATAATAAATTAAAAAATTATAGAATAATATTATTATAAGATTTTAATATTAAAAATTACTTTAGAATTATTATCATAAGATTTACTGTAGTAACAAATTTCTCACTTAGGATTTTCTATTCTAGAAAAATGTCTGGAAATAGAAGGGATCATGTAAATAATGGATGTAATGTACAATGTGATGATGGACTTCCCAATATGAGGGGATCCAAATTTAAAAACATCATGATGATTATAAATAAGTTATATCAAGTTAATAATAATAACCTAAAGCATTTAGAGAATATAGATTTACCAAGGAAGGAATAACTAATAGATGAATCCTATATACAGCTACAACCACCTGTTTTCAGTGAAACCTCTGATCCACTAATTATGGAATAATGGATTAATACTATCGAAAATATATTTTATTTTATCCATTATTATAAGTAATATATTGTTACTTTGGAAGTATACCACTTAGAGGGAGAACCTGATCAGTGGTATACACTGATCAAGAACACAAAGCCAAAGGATGTGGTTGAAGACATGGAGTGGTAAGACTTAAAAAAATTATTTTTCAATAAGTATTTTCCTTTCCCCTTTAGAACCAATATGTAAATGGAATTACTTGAGGTGAATCATAAGGAGGATGAATCAAGGGGATGTTATGAGATTACCTTTAAAATTATTAAGATATACTCTTATAGATTTGTCAATAATTTTGATGGGAAAATTAACTGGTTCTTTGGTGGGATTAGACCACATCTATAAAAGCCCTGGAAATTAGAGAATTTTGGAGTTATAAAGAAATAGTATGATGTTTTCACAAAGTGGGAAAGGATTTTGGAGATAAAAATTGGTCTCGTAGACTGAATGATAAGAATAAGTTGTTGGAGATAAATTTTTAATATAATTTTAACCATGAAAGAGAAGGTAAGAAACAACAACTACCTGTGTGAAACAATTGTGGGAAAAAACATTTAAGGAATTGTTCACAAGAAAGAGTAAAGTTTTACAAGTTTGAAAGAGATGGTAACATAGCTCAAAGTTGTCCTGGATATATAAATCCTCAACATCTGAATGAAATTGACAAAGGGAAGATAGTAGAAGTGAAACCTACAATAAGTGGCTTCATGTGTGTGGAGCATGTACATTTTTCTAATCAATTTCCAAATCATAATATAATATAGGGAAACTGCTATCAAACCCAAAAAAGGATAAGGGATAAGGTTTTTACTTTTTAAATCATGATGGGTAAAGTCAAGGCTCTGTATAATGTTGTGGAAGGTATACTCAGTGTTCACTCAAAACTAGAAAGTACATTATTCTATTCTAGTTTTATGGATTATTTTATTTTATTCAGGTTTTAAAAGAACATAAAGTTAAACCCTGAACTACTAGTGGAATGGTTATTGGTTAAAACTTTTAGAGGATCTATTTAAACATAAAATATATATAGGGATTCCCCTATTAACTTTGGTGAGTGAAATCTCATTGCAAACCGAGTGTTCATTCAAAATTTGGGATTTGACATAATACTAGGGATGGATTGGATGTCAAAGTATAATAACAAGATCAATAGTATAATATAATAAATTTCAGGTTTCTTGAAGGGATTACCTATAATTATATTAAAAGTAGATATATTCCAGCTTGATCCTTATCAATAATCACATCATATAGCCTTCTTTAAAGAAATTATTAGTGAATAACGAGAAGAAATAGAAAGTATAAAGATATGAGATATACCCATTGTTCTGGAATACATATATGTATTTCTTGAATATTTATCAGTACCTCCCCTAAAAATAAAGTAAGAATTATAAATTGAACTCATACCTAGATCCAATCCTATATCAAAGACACTATATAGAATGGAATATGTGGAGTTTGGGGAATTGAATAAGAAACTTCAAGATCTTTTAGAGAAGGGTTTTAGTTGACCAAGTGTGTCTCCTTGGGGAGCACTTGTTCTCTTTATTAATAAGAAGTTTGGATCAATACAATTATAAATCAATTATAGAGAACTTAACAGTATTATAGTGAAGAAAAAAGACCCTCTTCCAAGGATTAATGATTTGTTCGACAATATTTTTAGGGCTCAATTATTATCCAAGATTGACCTCTGACCAAGGTATCATCAGTTGAGGGTAATGAAATAAGATATCCCAAGACTACCTTCCAAAAAAGATATGAAAATTATGATTTTTTGTTATTCCCTTTGTATTTACTAATTATCCTACCATATTTTTGGATTTTATGAATAGAGTCTTCAAGTTCTGCCTTGATAAATTTTTAGTGGTATTTATTGATGATATTATGATATATTCAAAAACTAATGAGGTGAATGAGGTCCTTATAAGGGTAATATTAAAAACTCTATAGAAATATAATATTTTTGGTAAATTCAGAAAATGTGAGTTCAAGTTTCAACAAGTTTCATTACTGAGACATATTTTGACTAGTGAAGGAATCTCGGTCGATCCAGTAAAAAAAGACTATATATGAGTGGCCTAGACCTAAAATATTATTTTATATTTGTATTTTCCTTAGTCTAGTGGGATACTATAAATGGTTTTCAATTTTTTCATGGATTCTTAATCCACTAAAAAAGATAAATCAAAAGGGGGTTATGTTTTTCTAGATAATTGAGTGTGAAGAAAGTTTACAAGAACTAAAGAAGAGTTTGGTTAGTGCATTTATGCTAAAGTCAACCTATAATGGTGATGGATTTTTCATTTATAATGATGAATCCTTTAAATTACATGGATGTGTACTCATTTAATATGAAATAGTGATTTTTTATGCATAGTGACATTTGAAGCCTCATGAATAGAGTTGTCCTAACTATGATTTGGAGTTTTCTATAGTTATATTTACATTAAAGATATGAAGACTCTTTAATTATGATGATAAGTGTGATATATACACTAAAAACTAGAGCATGAAGTATATTTTCACACAAAAGTAAAGGAACATGAGATAAATAAGATGGTTGGACCTTATTAAGTACTATTATTGCTTTATCCATTATCACCTAGGAAAAGCAAACAAAGATGATGATGTTTTTGGTAGGAAAGAACTTAGAGTTCTTATGATGATAATGATTTAAGGAGACTCATTGATCAAATAACTAGTAAATATGGACATGAAAGTCATAAGGGAAGGGACATCATCAATCCTATCCCAAATGAATTACCAAATAATATCATTAAAGTATACAGAGATGATCACAAGTTAAAAAATTAGATATAATCCATGAAAAATGGGAATTATTCTGAGTTAAATGTTGTTAAATAAGACGTAATGAGGTTTGGTACAAGTCTATGAATTCCATATTTTATAGAGTTAAAGAAATATCCAGTGGATAAATATCATAACTCTGTATTCTCTATACATCCTGGAAGAACCAAATTGTATAGAGATCAGTAAGATAATTATTGGAAGGATAACATGAAAATGAAGATTTTTTATTATAATAAAATACTGTTAGTATGTCATCAAGTGAAGTTAAAGTGACAAATACCCAATTTAGTGTTAGAACCACTACCCATACCTATATAGAAGTGGTAGAACATCACTATGGACATTTTTACCATCATCCCTAATAAATCAATGGGAAATAATTCCATATGAGAAATCATTGATAGTTTAACAAATTTCACTCATTTTATTGACATGTTATAGGATTTATCCCTTGAGCACCTTGCTCATATATATATTCAAGAATTAGTGATATTTAATGGGGAACCACTATCAATTGTTTTAGATCATGATCAAAGATTTAGTTCTAAATTATCAAGGGGTCTTTAAAAGGATATGAATATAAAATTAAGCCTTATGATGGCCTATCATACTCAAACTAAGGGTTAGTGTGATATGAATATTCAAAAATTTAAAGATATGTTAATGGTTATCTAACTTGATTTTTAAATAAGTTGGGATTAATATATTTTACTTGTTAAATTCTCTTATAATAACAGTTTTCACTTGAGTATTGAAATGTATCCTTATGAATCACTATATTAAAAGAGTTATAGAACTAAAATATGTTTTAATGATGTTATAGAAGGAATACTATTAGGACTATAAATTGTAAAATACACTACATAGATAATACAAGGGATCCAAAAAAATATCAAGGCTACTTAGAGTTTACAAAAGAGTTATGCTAAAAATAGATATAATTACTAGAGTTTAATGTTTTTGGATCATGTATTGATAAAAATATCATAATATAAAGGGGTAGTGAGATTTGAAAATAAGAGGAAACTGGGTGCAAGGAATATTGGACCATTTGAGATTCTAGATCATGTTAATGTAGTTTCCTACCAGGTAGCACTACATGAAAATGTTTCTAATATCCATGAAATCTTCCACATGTCTTATTAAGAAGGTATGTGTCATACCCAAAACACATACTATACAAAAATTGTATGGTATTGGAACCCGACATATCATATAAGAATAAATTATCCATATTCTTGAAGAAAGGTAACAAGTGTTGAGGAAAAATTTAACATGACTCGTGAAATTATTGTGGATAAATAACAAGTTCTAAGTAGAAACTTGGGAGCCTGAATAATAAATAAAAGAGAAATACCCCAATTTATTTTAATAAATGACATAAATTTTGATGGAGAAATTTCATAAGGGGGAGAATTTAACAAACCAAAAATTTCCTTAATAAAATAACTCATGTTTCATAGTGACTATTTTATTTTTCTTCATAATAGGACTTTTACATTACATTGTATATCATGAATTAATAATGACTATAACTACTAGGAATAATATTGGAAGAAAAATAAAAAAGGGAAATACACACACTAGTTTAAACTCCATAGGCTTTAATTATCCAATGAATGTCGCTCCTACTATAAAAATAGTAAAAAGAAATAGAAGAGTTATAAATATAATAGACACTATGAAGGGAATTATAGAACATTTATATCAAAGTTTTGAATGATTAAGTATGATAATAATGGGGTGTATATAGGGTATAGAGGGAAAAGTGTCCATTAGTATCTGACTATTACCTAACCATTGGTCAATATGATCATTGGAATTAGTTTATATATTGAGTAATAATGAAAGATAATTGAAAAAAGTGAGAAATAATGGCATCAAATAGTCAGATCTTTCCTTTTGAATCCCATCTATTAAAACTTGGGAGGGAGGTAGTGTCATTAGGGTTCACCCTTAACCAATCCCTAGTAGAGCTTCAACAAGTATGACACGAGTGAAATGAACACAACTAGATCATTGTTAACTTAGCCACCCATGAAAGTATCACCATCACAAACCTTACCCTTAGAGAATATTCTCATTTAATAAGAGGTTATGTATCTAGACCATAATATTATAAGGTTTAATTTTATTTTTAGAAATGAAATTTTGGTCCCTCCAATCTCATTTTCATTATTATTTGATTTAATAAAACACACATGAATACAATATTAAAATGATAAATAGATTTTTGGATATAAAAAAATTTATTTCTATAAAATATATAAATAAAATACACTTTTTGGATAAACTCAGGTATTTCAAATAAAATTAATCTTTATGAAATTATTTTATAATACACTGTTTATTTAAATATAATGATAGTATAATTTTATAATGTCCTTGATAATTTTTATGAGGGTTAGAAAGATTATAATTTCATAAAAACTATTATTATTTCTAATAAACAATGTTTTTATTTAAAATTAAAATTATTATATTTATAAAAATATTTTTATTAAATAAATTTTTTATTTGAAATCAGCAAATTTAAATTGGGTTAGGGTGAAATTTTTAGAATTTTCTAAAAAACATTATTTTTTTGGTATGTTTTATGAATAAAAAATATTTAGTTATGATTTAATAATTAAAATAATCCATGGAAAAGTAATTTATTTTATTAATATATTGTTTTTAATGAATTAAAAAGAATTTCCAAACCTATAAATAACATTCTAAATTCTAAAATGGAAATTAATGTTTAAAAAATTACTTTATGTAAAAATTATTTTCACATTCCAAAAGTGATATAAATATTAAAGTTCGGTTGTGAAACAAACATATGAAAAAAAACCTTCTTAATGACATAAACCATGAGCTAAAATCATGGGTAAGAAAATGGTTTTTTATTTTCCACAACCTAGATTTCCATGGCCTGCATTTAGAAATTAATAAATAATACTCCCATAATTACTATAAATACCCACTCATTATACCATTATTCTTCACTACAAAGCCATTGAGTATTTATTTCCCCTCCCTTTCCTTATCTATATCCTTTAAAAAGAGTTTCTAAGATTATAAGAATCTCTCATCAAGCTTTAAAAAGATATCTCATCAGGTAAGGGATTCTCTTTCTCTCCCTTTTATCCAAGTACTTCCTTTGTAGTTGGTATTCCTATTTTAAAGTTATTATATTCTCAATAAATTATGATCATTCCACTAAAGTAAATTTTTTTCTTTATCAATGAAATACTTTTGTTATCTCACATTAATCTCATTCTATAAACCACTTTATATGTCTGTTATGCTACTAAAATCAATATTTGATTTTCCATGCCACCCATTTTATATTGTGAATATTAAACCCTATTGTTATTAAAGGGTATTCATATAGATGTAACTTTAATTCCATTTTTGTATATTTCTATGTATGAAACCCACATTCCCTTCTCGTGTGTTAAAAATGATGAAAATTTCAATTCATTAAACACTTATATACTCAATGATTTTATATGAAACCCATTATTTATTCTTCCTAGGTTATTGATAAAATGATTTATTATGATAAATTATCTATTTGGAACACAATAATTATGAAATATGAATGGTTCCCCCAGATATCTCTCCAAATCATTGTTAAATAATTAGTCTATAGAGATGATTGAATTATTAGGAACTTTCAAATACGAAACCCTAAAAGAAACCTAATGAATTAACATGGTCAAGTTGTTTATTGTATAGAGATGAAGAGAATATTAAGAAGTAATAAAATCACTATCACACATGGAATTATCATAAATATATACTTATCAATTTTAAGTGCCTTGAGGGAAATATTAGATTGGTACCTAGATGGACATGGTTAATATAATATGTTACAAGAAACCACATATATGTTTCTATGAAATGTTTTTTGAGTTACCAAAGAACAATTATGTTTGAAAGAACTATTTATATGGGTGATTAAAATATGGTTCATGTTTAGGTAATTTGTGAATTTAGATAACCTTTAAGGAAAAAATATTTTTTTGATATTTATGATACATTTAATGTATCATCATTTAGAAAAAAATGGATTTTATTTTTTTGTTATAAACAATATATTTATTATATTTAATTTTAAAATATAAAATTTAGTTTATTTTATGATTTTAAATTGGAAAGTTATTGTTCATTGTTAAGTTATGATAATTAATATTTAATTGAAAAATTGTATTCATTTAATGCATCATTATATTAATGTTCATGAGGAACAAATTTAAAATTAACTATGAGAAGTCATTTATGTTATGGTATAATAAATTATTCTATATTTATAGTAAAAGAATGTAGAGACGTTTGTAAAATAAAATTATTGACCCCTTAGATTTCTTATAGTTTTATATTTTTGTTAAATTTGTAAATGTAAAATCGAATTAAGGATATGAAAACCCAAGAAAACTATGTATTTATTATAATTTTGATATGCACATATTATTGGGTTATTCCCTAATGTTTCTTAGAATGTTCAAAAATAATTTATAATATTAATAAATTAATATTTGTGTGTGTGTGTCTATTCATCTAAAGTCACTCTCTGGACATGTTCAAAAGTTACATGGTTGGTGTTGTTAATCAAGTCATCAAGAGGATCAAAAACATCATATTTGACTATGGTGGAATGTCAAATTGTCACGAACTGAATCTGGTAAAAATAAAAAATGGCACTAAACCCAGCCCATGACAAGGCCTGAAGGGAATTACCTATCCTCGCAGGCTGGAACAAGTGTTAGGGTATCATATATTTTGGTTTGGGAATGATTTACCTGAGTATGGATACATAAAACATAAAAAACAATCAATAAACCGAATCTGAAAATTCATGCCAAAAAAGATTTAAAAAAATAAAAAACTGAATAAATAGTTTTTAACATATAAAAATAGGTCTAAATACACATAAAATTATCATAAAAACTGCCCCAAGGACTCCACACGACAATAGGTCATCACCCACAAGCCATCTCCCCAACCCCGCACCATGGAAGGGGATTAACAACCCGAACCACCATCACCCAAGGCCTTGCCTTTACCTGTGTCAAACATGATCAAGTCTACATAAACCCAAGAGGTTTAATTAGGGTGTGATCCTAATACCAATAATATACCACCAATAGATTCCATAGAGTAAACAATACAAGATAAAAAAGCATGCCAGTTTCAATAAGCAAGAAGTGGTAGAAATAATTTCTAAAGAATAAAACTTTTTAATGTAAACAGTTTTCAAAGGGAATTCTCAATCAGTGAGAACATTTCAATAATACATGTAAGATACTGTATTTTCCATCAAAAACCACCATATTCCAAAGACAAATACAAAATATTCAATGAGCACTAATCTCGGGAACACCCCTAGGCACTAGTTAGTCTCGGGCCCCATGTACCTCGTACCTCGGTGTAAAGTAACCACAGAAAAATATGTTCTCATGAATGATCCACTAGTAGGGATCATAACCATAACCTATTGTTCCCCAATAATCATTAATATAGTTTTTTAGTGTTTTTGTTATCCATTTTTCTTAGTGAAATAGGGATAAAACCGCTTTGGATTACTAGCGTACTAGTACATATCCACCCTCCTAGATACCCAGGTTTCTCCCTTTGTTCTAAAACCATTTTCACATGTTACTAAAATACATTAGCACATAAAAACATCAGTTCTGGTCATAATAAACTCAAAATAGTAGCTACACATTCTTTTCACCACTTACATCACTCAATAAAACCTTTAAAATTTCAACAGAATAACTTTACAAAATTTAACAATGTTTTGCACACAAAATCCATTAAAAACATCACTTTGAACACTATGTTCATACCCATATTCACCAAAACAAATCATCACTAAAACATTTTTATAAATCCATTACATGCTTTATAGAACAACCCCTATTAGAATAACATAGAATAGACATGTAAAACACCCAATTTATCACAAAATTGGTACCTAAAAACCATTTTCTTAATAAACATCACCAAAACCAAATTTCACAGCAAGGATATTGAAATAGAAGTGTGATAAAAATTTATACTAAAAAATCTAACTCATCTATAAGTTTTTACACATCAAATCACCTACCACAAGTTCCAAACCCCTTGAATCTTTGTGCAAAAGTTCAACCGCACCACCGCCACACCACAAGGGACTTAGATCAAACCTAAAACCACAAGAATAGACCAAGAAATACATGATCAAACCCTAGGTACTAAAACCTACTTTCTAGAAATTAGGAACTTCAGGAATAAGGGAAGAAAACCCATGAAAATGGAAGGAACTATGGAAGAAACTCACTTACTTGAGGAAGTTTGAAGTTTCTCCACCAAATCCCCCTTGAAAGTGGAGTTACAAGGAGGGTTTGAGGTGCTTGGGAGGATTCCATGGCTACTAGGGTAGAATTGTGGAATAAAGGGGCGAGTTTGGATAAATCCTGGGAGGGAAACAAATGGAATTTAACAAAAAACATTAATGAGCTGGACAAGGCCGCATGTTTCTCTTGCACAGTTTAGCAAACTATGCGCCCAAATTGTGCACCCCCTTTTGTCCTCTCAAAAAGTGTCCAAAGTCATTCAAATTCAAGGGGATCCTAGGATAAACTTATGGGGGAAAGTTAGGTAAAAAATATAAGATAAAAAAATACCTTAAATGAAGGACATGTGTGTGACACTAATCATATCCCTCAAAGAATTTATTATCATCCCATAGTATACAATATCATATTCACCAATTAAGAATATTTTTTAAAGAAGATACCAAATACTTATAACATATTTATAAGTGTGATTAGACATTATACATTTCTGAAATCTCTATGGATAAATTCATTTTATTCCATAACATATATATTTAATAGATTTGTTACTAAATAGACAACTAAAACCCCTTATGAACTTTGGATGGGTTGTATCCTAGGTTTAAATCTCTTGTACATTTGGTGGTATTCTATTAAGGAAAGACCTTATAGGTATAATGAAAAGAAATTGGACTCAAGGATGATAATTTTTTATTTTATTAGATACTATTAAATATCCAATGGGTATATGTTTTATGATCCTATGACTTAGATGATTTTTAAGTTCATAAATTATTGTTTCTTTATGTATGTTGAGTTTGTAGAGAGAGTTATAGTTGTGAAATTTTTCTTTTGATAGAAATATATTTATATTCCTAGTAATGTTATTATCATTGATTCAAACCTCATTCCTAAAACTTTTCATGAAACAAAAAACCAAGACAGTTATTAAGATCCTCCAATTCAAGAAATTAGTTTGGAAAACAAAACTCTATAATATCAAGAAACAATTTCATTGAGGAGATCCAATCACAGGAGTAGAAGTGAAGTTCCAAATGTGTATATTATATTCCTCAAATAACATTATTTTGACATTGGATTGATGAAAGATGATTTAATCAACTTTTATTGAGTTTGTAAAAGGTTTAAATCTATAAAGTATATTTACTCCATGAATAAAAAAACTATGTACATGAAGTAAAATAATATATGATAAATTTTACAATTGTCACAAGGTAAAAACCCCCATTAGTTTAAAATGGATATTTAATACCAAAATTTATTCAAAAGGTGATGTGGAAAGATAAAAGACTCATCTTAATAAAAAGTTCTATACATAAAAAAGGAAACATTGAATATAAATATTCCTATCTAGTTTCTTTGAAAGACACTTTAAAAGTTATAATTTCATTGATATTAAATTTAAATATTGGGTTAAAATATATGAATGTGAAAATAAAATTTCTTAATCATAAAATCAATGAGAATATTTATATAGTGAAAAAAAATATTGGAATATCCAAAGAACATGGATTGTAAGCATAAAATTCCATCTATGATTTCAAAAAATCATCTCAATAATGGAATTTCAAGTTTTATCAAGTGATCATGTCATTTTTGGGGGATGAATTATGCATAAAAATATACAAGGATCATTCTTTTATTATCACAAAATAACTATATTTAAAAGTTTCCCATGGCATATTCCATGTAAGATTACAAACTAGGCGATAACCCAGCATCTGAGGCCGACAATTTTTTTCTCGATTAGTGCTAAGATAACAGTTTTGAGGAAAAGGAAATGCATAATATTTTATACACCTCAAAAATAAAGAGTTTAATGTATTCCCATGTATGAGAAGACTTGGATATTGTGTGCACTATTGGTATATTGGAAAGAAATTTATGAAATTAATGAGTAAACCACTGAAAAATTACTAAAAAGGTATTATATTATATACAGAGAACAAAGCACTACATTGTTATATATTAGAGTTCGTATCAACTTGAGATCATTGGGTATGTCAACATGGATTTTTCTATGATGTGATGGAATTAAATCTATGTTGGGCTATATATATTTTCTAGTAGGAAGTTCCATCTCTTGTAATAGTGTAATAAATCACTTATAACCTCCCCTACTATGCCTGTAGAATTTATAGTATGTTATGGGACATAAAATCATGAAGAATGATGGATAAATTTTATCATAGTTCCATTCTTAGTGAATGGGATTGAAAGACCATTGAAGTTAGTTTGTAATAATAAATAAATAATTATATATTCCAATAAAAAAAGAATCTTAACAAAATTGAAACATATAAAAATAATGTTCCAGGTATTTAAAGAATAATTTAGCCTAAATAGTTATCTATGGGGTAGAACATAATAAACTCCATGGTTGTGGATCCTCCTATGAATGAATTTTACACAGATTATTTCATAATCACACTTCTTATATGGGTTCCATGCTAATTGAAAATGTTTATTTTTAGTGTAAGTTTATAATTTTTTAAGTTTTTATGATGTAAATAATTTTATTTATTTTAGGTTATGGATTAATGGATAATTTAAGTAGAAATAAAGTTTTAGTTTAATTTATACTCTTATTTTAGTATGGTTTGATCTCACCAAGGTTTTAAGGGTGGATTAGTTGCAAATAAGCATGTTAAGATCGCATTACCTAAAATTTATTTACATCCACATCACAATCCATGCCTTTTAACAATATCATCATACCTGGCCACTGAAAGGGTTTAGTTATAACAAATGTAACAAAGCATTCTTTAACCCTAAGCTGATAAGATTGATGAAGAAAATTAGTTAATTGATAAATTTAAATAATAAAAGTAAAATTTATCTAGTTTGTATTTTTTTTAAATATTATAATGATAAGGTTACACATATATATATCAAATGGGAGATTATTGAACTCACTTCTACAAAAATTACTTTTTAAAGAATGTACATTTCTTTGTGATTTTATCTGAATTGTTTAAAATGTACTGATAAAGTTCTAAAAGTAAATTTCCCATATTGGATTTCATTTCTTGCTATCCATTTAAACCCTAAATCGTTATTTATATTATGGAGTTCCATGAAATACTCACTGTGGGATGTGTACCAAGAATGATATCCAAATTCGAATAATAGCATCTACTCTACATTCTTTATTAGATATATCTAAAAATGATCCCTAAATCTACTTTATAATATTATATATTCATAACTTAGTTTTAAAAAAATTATAAAAAAATTATTTTAGATCGAATTGTTTTTCTTCATTATTTTTTAATGTTTTATACTTTGTTTCTCTCATATGTTCGATAAATTTTTTATTTTCTCCACATTTTTCATCAACATCATGTTCATTTTCTACCTTAATATCTTCATCAGCTTTAATTTTTTTGGATGATTTGGATGTTATATGTGATCTATGATTTTTTTTTATAAAATAAAATTTATCAGAACTATATTTTAGCACTTCTAAAAGTACCTCACTTATATTAGTGGAAGTTTAATCATCACTTTTAATATTGATGACAAATGGTATATTTTTGTAAGAACCCAGCCATAAAAATCATAAAATCTAGTGTATTTATATTATAATTAACTTTATTTCATTCAAAAATATTTTTTAGATTTTGAGTTTTATAGAATTATATCATAACTATTATATAAAAAACTATGTTACACTTCTGATTAGTATCCATTTTTTCCACAATATAAATCCAATAAAATAAAATATGACTTCTTTTCCTGAAAAATATTCTTTAATTTAAACTTGAATTATTCTATTACATTACCCATCCTTAAACCCTATGAATTTTTTTTTTAATGTGGGTTGAGCATAAAAATATCAGTAAGGGACATAAAAAGAAATAAATGAACCATTGGTCCAGGAATACTTATATAAATTTTCCTTTTTCAAAATAATATTTGGGGTTCAAATAAACATTTTCTTACCCAAGAAATCAACTTCACTATCCAAATATTTCATAAAATATTTCATAAGAAATCTTAAAGGAAAAATATAAACTCGTATAGGTTTATTTTAAATCATGAAAAACTCATAATAACTTTTTCAAAAATTTATACTTTTCAACTTTATAATGTAACATATACTTTCCATTACCCTGTTAAATTATAATATTTCCATAAAACAATCCATAAAAAGAATAGATAAATCATTCATGTAACTTGAGGCATCATTTTTATATCATTATTACTTACACATGGAATAACTATCATAGTTATACTTAGAGTAACCATTGTAGTTACACATGAAAAAACTATCACGGTTATACTTGGAATAAGAATCATAATATATTCCTATATTCTCTTAGGAGAAAACTAATTAGTTAACTATGTCCCTTTAACTAATAAATTGAAGAGCTATAAAGGGACCACCTGACCTTGGTTTATAATAGAACAACCTATTATCATAAACAATGGTCAAGAACCATAACAAAATCATATTTCATAAAAGCTTGTAGTTTTCAAAATATTTATTTTACCCAAAATAAAACATTTCTATATATTGAAATATCCATTCCATCTTTAATATAATTTTTGAAAATAACCATAACATAAGGAAGGAGGGTTTTTCCTTGAAGGAAAAATGGAATCTTGTAAATAAATCAAAAAATAAAATAAAAAATCGTTATGAAGGAAGAAAAAATTATTATCATCTTATATGTTAAAATAGAACATTATTTTTTTCTTTTTTTAAATAACATCAAAACATTACATAAAAAGATTCGTCTTGAAAATATTTGAAAAAAGTAAAGAGTGACATAAACTTTCCCTTATAATTCTTTTATGTCCATATACATCCATAAATAACTTGAAAATATGGATATGAAAAAAAAGAGTTTTAAGGGAAACTTTAAAAATGGAATTTTAAAAGAAAGTCTCTTACCTTGAGTCTGAATCATCACGTGCATTGTTTATCTTCCTAAATAATTAACTTAGAACAATTATTTAATTTATCAAGAAAATTTTTCAAGTTTATTATTCATTTTATCACACTTATTATCATGTTATAACAATTAATTAATCATTTAGGTTCATGTTGGATGTTTTGACCATATTCGGTTTGGAAGTCTAAAATGACTTTGATAGGTTGACTCTGGTCAAAAGGTCATTATTCCATCATATCTATAATTTTTAATTATTAAACAATAATCATTTTCATAAATATTTAAATCTTTTAAAACCAATCATAAAATATGGTTATGAAAAATGAAATATGTTACAACTATGGACACAGTAGGTCGTACGTACGCATGAGTAACGTTTCCATTTTTCAATGATCATTATGGAAATAAGGTAAATATAATTTTATATTTATAGAGTGATTATAAAATAATAAATATCCTATTACTTCTATAAATATACCTATATATATCATCTATGTTATTTGGTGATGAAAAATGAATAACATCACTTCGTGGAGGTGACAGTCCACACGTACACACAAACAACGTTATTATTTTTCAATGAATAGAAATGTAAGAAATTAAATGATATATTATCATTTAATAATTATAAATATTTCATGAATATAATATATAAAAATTAATACCTATATTACAACCAGTCATGAGAGATGATTATGGAAGATGAGATACATCGGTTCGCGAGGTAGTAGTCCGACGTACGCACGAATGGTGGATTCATTTCCAGTTTGATGGATGATGAAGATGGATATAGGTTATTACATTAACATAATAAAATATAATTATATTTATTATACTATTTTTTTTATTTTATAATATTTTAATAATATTTAAATCAGGCTGAATAAGACACAAAACTAAAACATACAGTTAAAAACTATACCTCTTATTTGAAAAATAACCTTTTCTTAACACCTTAAGGCCTATAAGATTGATCTTTTTCCAAAAATAAGGCCTCTATATAATGGTTAAGGATGTTGTTAATATATTTTATCAGATATTTCTTGAACCAAATAGGTTTTGGATTGTGAAGTAAAGGGAATAGACGATGTCCATTTATAGGAGGCGCTCTTTGAATTTCTCAAAATATTAAATTAATTTAAATTAAAAATCATTCAAAACTAATTTATTTAAAATATTTGATGACTATGGATCACAATAATCTCATAAAATAAAAATTAGACAAGTTTTTATCACATTTTTAACCTTATCATATTATTTTAACACTTCTTTAATCCTTTTGGAAATTACAGCAAAATTAAACTTTTCTACACTTTAGGGGTCAAAAATGTTATATAAAATGAATAAAGACCCATAAATGGACAATGGTTGATGTAATTAACAATGAAACATTAATTTTTTAATCTATAATTTTTTGGAATTTTATATCATTTAATAATATAATATATTCATAAAATATAAATTACATTAATTTTAGAACTATTCATTTACTTTGATTTTTATATAACATCAAGACAACTAAGAAATTGTCATATAATTTATTACCATGTCCAAAAAAATTATAGTTATCTAAAATTTTTTTGGATCACTTTAATTCTTTAAAATTATACTACATTTAACATTTTTAATATCATTTTCTCATTTTTTTTTTCATTAATTGAATAATTACAACGTCAGCGTTGTGTAAGAATTTAAGGTAATTATTCCTTTACTAAATATTAAAAATAAATTTCGATAATTAATATAAATAATTTATCTTTAAAATTACTATTTATAAATGAACATATATTTTGTTTATACCTATGTAAAAAATATTATATTTTTTTTAAACAAGAGTGTGGTATGTTAGGATTTTCTTTAAATAAAATATTATAAAGGTTATAGTCACAAATAAATTGCCAAAAAAATGAATAAAAACGAATATTGTATGACTATGAATAAAATGGAATCATAAAATAAAATTAATACAAGTTTTAGTATCATTTTACAGTCTTTATCATTTTATTTTTAACCCTTAATTACCTAATTCAATTTTTACTGTGGTAACAAAAATTAGTAAGATTACTTTTAATTTTGACTAAAAATAAAATGATCATATTCATAAAATTTTTAGATTATGATTATAAATATGGAATCCATTTTTAAAATTTAAAACATATAATTTATAGAATTTAATTTAAAATCAAATTGGAAAAATTTGATGAAAACGGGTTTTCAGAAAAATGACCTTTTAAAATATAAAATGTTTTTATACTAAATTCAAGTATAAAATCCACTTAGAAAACAATAATTGAATTATTTTAAATAATAATTGACTAATGACATTTTAAAATTAATCCAAACTATAATTTTACTTTTTAGACACCTAAAAAGAAAATACAATTTTTAATAAAAATTAATATTTTTCACTATTAATTGAAAAATAATTCTTTTCAGAAAATTATAAAACATTTATCCTAAGATAATTTTTACATTATTAATTAAAAAATTTGATACATTTTTTCCAATATATTTTCGAAAATTTCAAAAAATTAATTATAATATTCACTCATAAATAGAAAGAAAACCTATTTTTGAAGAAAAATTATTTTTGAAGAATAAAATGACTTTACTAAAAATCCTATTATTATTAATAATTAATTAATTAATACATAATAAATGAGTAGGACCATTATAAATTTCATAATGGAGTTAATACTATTCATTCCTTCCAATTTAACAGCTAGTTTATAACGATCACATTTAAATAATAATAATTCGTTGTTCGGTCAGCCTCATTGTTATGTATCGTGTAGGCTATCAAATATAATATTTCTTTTTAAAATATTAGGGTATTATATTATCACAATTTTAAGAAATTTCATCCTCACAATTTGAATTCAGATTCGGTAACTAGGGTTTGAATTTTCAACATGCCTTTATTGAAAATCCACATCGTAAGAAGGGTTAATAAAAATTCCACTTGAAAAGAGATAAAAGGGAAGTATGTAAGCCATCTAGAATAACACATAAATATGTTTCCCTTAAGTAAAACATTTTTGTGAAGTAAAAATGTAGATATAGAAGAAAAAACTAACTCCCAAGTACTGATAGAGAGATAGATAATATGGTTATGAGAAAGTTAACCATTACAAAACTATAAATCTATGATGGGTTAAAAGACCATTAATAGTAAACATATAATGTTTTTGTTTCAGGATGAGTTTCCTAGAGTTTAGAAATTCCTTTATCACTTGTACTAAGAAAATATAGAAATATATTAACTTTACAAGTAAAATTTCATCCACTAATAAATTTTCACCATAATCTCATAATTTTATACAAACGATAAGTATTAAAGGTGAATTTTTCAAGCCTAAAGTACTAAAATAATCTTCTAATGGATCATATAATTCTACAAAAGGATTAAAATATATTCATCATTTCTTTAGATATTAACCAAAACCAAAATTGGTTAGGAAAAGAAAATATAATTATTAAAATGAATAAACCTTCATATGAAGATATAAAAAATTAATCTCAAAAATTAAATAGTAATACCCAAAGTTTAGACTAAATCATTCCACAAATAACCTTCCTTAAAATTCTTCAAAATATTCCAGACTAAGATTGAAACCCAAAAAACTGAAGGATTTGATCGCATATTCTTCCAAGATAAATTTACAATTTATCTCAAAATATCATCTATCACTCTTAATGTATCATACCAAAAAGTATATACTCTAATCAGATAATCTTTAGTATATGATAATCATTTCTATAAATGACCTAAATCACCATAAAGACATATGATAATCATATATGCCTCCAAAAAAATAATTCAAACTTTTATCCATAAATAAAATCCTAGAATGTTCTATTTAACTGAAGGATATATGGTTCCCAAAATTTGATTAACATTTATATTTCAAATAATTTATTTAAAGAAAAAAATGTCATATTAATTAGGACCTCATATAGGTCAGTGTTAAGTGATGCATCCTTATCACCCTTCGGTTGCTGGTTTAAGCCTCACGAACTTTCTATATACAAAGGGTTGTCACCTAACTTGAAAGTTTCCATTTTTATAAAACTAAATTAATATAATCCTTGTAAGATTCCTATAAATGTGATAAACATCCTAAAAATATCCTAAGATTCAACAATTTCAAACATAGGCCAAGAAATAATTCGTACATTTCATTTATAATTTTCATTTTCTTCATCTTCAACTATAATGGCATTAGGTATTGATAAATAAATATATCTATGCTCTTTATGATCCCATTCTTGTCTTTTACTCCTAGGAAATTTATTTTTATAATGAAAATTCTCCCCACATTTAAAACAATCAATTGATACTTTAGGAATAACTTGTTTCCCCATCATTGAGTTAACTAAACCCTTCCTTTTCCATTGGTATATTATTGCTTTATAACCTCCTTTACCACATATAAAACATTTTCCCATTCTTTGAAGACATTTTCTTTGGTAATTCATTCCACATTCTTAACACATAGGTCATTGAATATATTTACCTTTATTGTCATTATCACATTAAATTCCATAGGGATTTATTTCTCTCATATTTTATGCATTAGGAAACTCACCAATGTTCAAGTTTTCAATCATTACTCTGGATATCTAGTTAAGAATAACCACAAGAATTCTCACTATTGCTCTAAGTTTGTTCAGTTTCTCATTCATATAACCACCGCATTTTCCTTCACATCCATTGTTACTTTGGTTATTGTTAGATCCAATCATTTACTAAAATCAAAAAGGTTAGTGTGTTAATATTAATAAAATCATAATATACCATCTTATGAGGAGGATAAACACTAAGATATTCTTATTAATTTTATGTCAAATGCTTTATATTTATTCAAAATAACCATGGTTGTACCTCGCATACTAACCATTGTGGCCATAGAGGAGTATTAATTGTTTCCCCAACAATATAATTTCCTATAAAGTTAGATAAACCCTACCTTAATACCAAATATAAGGAACCAAGCTTAAACATAATATATTGTAGCGTCTTTAGACTATAATTCACTTTATTCCATTCAGAAATATCTTTTAGGTGTAGATTTTTAGATAATTAGGTTATAACTCTTACATAAAAACTATATTTTACAAAGTGGACACTTCTGATCAGTATCCATTTTTTCCACAATAAAAATACTTTAAAATAAAACATGATTTCTTTTCATGAAAAATCTTCGTGACTTTCAACTTGACTTAATACTTTCCCTTACACATCCTTAATCCATAATGAAATCAATTTTAAAATATGGAATGAGCAGAAAAATCTCATTAAGGAAAATAAAAATAAATAAAGAAATTTTTAGTCTATTAATTATTATAAAAATTTTCTTTTTTCAAAATAAACATAAGGGGTCAAATAAACTTTTTTACCAAAGAAATCAAATTATCTATCTAAATATTTTCATAGAAAATTTTATAATAAATAATAAATAAAAAATAAAAAATCATAGAGACTTCTTTGAAATCATGAAAAACCCATAATAAATTTTTCACAAAGTTATACTTTTAAACTTTACAAAGTAGTATATACTTTTCTTTACCTTGTGAAGTCATAATATTTCCATAAAACCCATAGAAATCATAGAAAAATCATATAAGTTACTTGAGGCATCATTTTAATATAATTCTTATATAGATATGGAATAACCATTATGGTTTTATTTAGAGTAACCATCACAGTTACACTTTAAATAACCATCACAGTCACACTTGGAATAACAATCGTATTATATTATCATAAAATATTATAAGTAACATAATCAGTTAAATCCATCCCTTTACCCAATGCATTGGAGAGATATAACTGGCTCACACAACCTTGTCTTATAATAGAACCACCCATCATTAGAAAAAATTATGAATAACCATAACAAAATGATAATGCATAAATGATTGTAGTTTTCAAAATATTCTTTTTACCCATAAGAAAAAATTTATAGATATTAAAATATACATTCAATTTTTAAATCCATCTTTTAAAATAACTATAAAATAAGGAATTAGGGATTTTCTTTTAGGGAAAAAAGAATATTTTAATTGAATTCAAAAATAAAATAACTGTTATGGTGGCAGAAAAATTCATTATCGTCGTATATGTTAAAATAGAACATTCATTTTTTATTTTTTTGTAATGAACGTCAAAACATTCAGTAAAATATATTTATTTTGAGTACCTTTGAAATTAGGTAAAAAGTTACATAAAATTTCCTTTATAATTATTTTATTTCAATATAAATTCATTAATAACTTTAACAATATGGAAATGGAATAAAAATAGAGTTTTAAGGGAAACTTCAAAAGAGTATTTTTAAATGAAAGTCCCTTACCTTGAGTTTGATTCATCACGAGTGGTATTTATATTCCAAAATAATAAACTTAGGATAATTGTTTAATTGATTAAGAACCCTTTTCAAGTTTATTATTCCTTTTATCTCGCTTATTATCAAGTTATATCAATTACTTAATCATTTAAGTTCATGTCATATTTTTTGATGATATTCAGTTCATATGTCAAAAATGACTTCGATAGGTAGACTATGTTCAAAACATTCATTATTCCATCATCTCTAGAAAAATAATCATGACATAATTATTATTTTTATATATCAAATATATTTTTAAAACCAATCATGAAATACTGTTATGAAAAATGAACTAAGTTATAATCATGGAGACGGTAGGTTGTACGTACGCATGAGTAATGTTTCCATTTTTCAAAGATCATTATAGAAAAAATTTAAGTATTATTTTATCTTTAAATAATTATAATAATATCATAAATATAATATTAATTCTTTAAATATACTTATATATATCATTCATATAATGTGGTGATGAAAAATTAATTACATCGCTTTGTGGAAGTGATAGTCCACAGGTACGCACGAACAAGTTATCATTTTTCAGTGAATGGAAAGGTAAAAAAGTAAATTATATATTATCTTTTCAGAATGATAAATATTTCATGAATTTAATATATAAATATTAATTTAATCATTATAACCATTTGTGAGAGTCATTGATGGAAAAATAATTATATCAGTTTGTGAGGTGGTAGTCCTTCGTACACACGAATGATGAATTATTTTCCCATTTGAAAGATTTTGGAGATATATAAAGGTTATGAAATTAAAATAATTATATATAATTATATTTAAGATATTTTATTTATTAATTTATCATGGTTTATGAATATTTCAATGACTTGGAAGTATAATAAAAACTAAAACATGTGGTCAAAAACTATACCTATTTTTTGGAAAATCTTCTTTTCTTAACTGATTAAGACATTTGATATTGTTATTATTATCAAAATAAGAACTCTAGAACATGGGGAGGGATATTGGGAAGGTATTTTGGTACATATTGGCTGGATAAAATGGGTTTTGGAGCGTAAAGGTAAGAGAATATGAGATGTCCTTTTATAAGAGAGGGAAGGGGAACTCTTGGAATTTCTCAAAATATTAAATTAATATAAATTAATTTTCAATTCCAAATGGTTAAAAACTAATTTTTTTTATAATATATTATTATTATAGATTAATATAATCTCATAAAATAAAAATTATACAATTTATGATCACATTTTTACCCTTATTGTTTGTTTTAACCCTTCATTAATTCTTTTGACAGTTACCACAATATTATAACTTTCTAAAGTTTAAGGGTTAATATGTTAGGAACAATCTGATAAGTAAGGTGATAATTTTCAAGTATTGTGTTTTTTTTTTCAAGGAATTTTGAGTTAAAATTAAAATCACCTCACTTTGTGTTTGATGAAAATCAAATTGACCAACGTATCCTAGGAATCAGACTCATAATGCTTGAAAAGGCCAATCGTATTAAAGAAGAATCATACTGGAAGTAAAGGATCATTGGATTCACCCTAAGTCTAGTATGAATGGTTTGATTTTAATGGTGGAGCGTCAGAGTCTTTAGGGTTATGATTCAATAAATGTGACGATGGTTTTCTAATCTTTTAATTCTCATAAATCACAAGTATTTCCCAAACTTGTGATACAATATTGATGAAAAAAAGTGGGAGTGAAATAGATGCTACCAATCATATTTAGATGAATTTTATTTAGATATAAATGAATAGAAAATGGTGTTGGAAATCATATTCATCCTGATCGTAATTATAGAAATTGTATTATCGATAATCATATTCAGGATGAGCATGAAAGAAAGATGTTACTAGAGTAATGGAAGGGTATAATAATTTCCATTGTAAGTCATATGATGCTAAAGATAATTTAAAAAGTTATTCAAATTCATAAAGGAAGTCATCAAACAAGAACAATTTGGTGAATGAAGGAAGTTGATGAAGTCGAAGTTGCAGAATACTGATCCATCGTATTTGGCAGACAATTGTATTCATCAAAGGAAGAATTTTTCTCATTAAGACCAATGGTAAAAAAATTAAGAAATAATTGAATCTGATTTATAATGAAATAATATAGGTTGATCAATAATGTAGTCAACCATTTATCAGGTGAGAATTAAATATTTCTTTATTGTAAGGAGGCAAATTTTAATATCAACTAGAATCAAACTTGAGTTTGAAAAAGTGTGGTGGAGGTGGTTGGATGTGTTTGATATTTAAAGGTTGGAAGATTTGTGGAAAATTTGAGAAACTAAAGGTACCCGTTTTCAGTTATACCAAAATCCAAATGATATAAATCTTCAGAGAATAAATTTGATGGGTATCATATTCCAAATAGAAATAAAAACTTTGATTTGTTTTAAAATGATTTTATCAATTGGGCCAAAATACATCGTATCAGAGTTGATACCGGTTCATCCTACTATTCATTATGAAAAAATGGAATAAGAAGAAAAAAACATAACTGTATCGACAATTGGAATAAAGAATCAGAATTTGATTAGTGTTTGAAAATAAATCCAGTAGAGAGATGAAGTGTTTGGAAGATTCAAGAAGAATCGATAACAAAATGAGAATAGTTGAGAAATGTTAAATAATTCAAGATGAACTTGAAATTAAAGGAGGTATTAAAATTCAGGTAATATGGTTGAGTGGGAAATAGTTTCATATTCCCTCACAACACATCTTTAGTTCACCTATAAAAGGTAAAAGTACTTCGTACTTTATGACGGATGTACTGTTCATGAAAGGAAGAGAGAGAATCTTTGAAGTTATTGTGATAGAAGAAGTGATTTATAGGTTTTTTTCTTAAATAAGTCTTACCAGATTGAAGTGAAAGTAGAAGAGACGAGATTTAAATGTATTCATATGATCATCATATTCAGTTGGTTATCATATTCTTCTTGTCATTGTATTCAGATGATCAACGTATCAGGCTGATAATCAGAAAAAAAAATTATCATATTGGATTTTCTATAATGAGGAAGGAAGTTCTTAGAATTGTCTCAACTATATTATAATATAGATATATTTTTTTATATTAATTAATCAGACTTAGAATATCAGATTTGGAAAATTAAACTGGGCAGATCATATTGTAAAAATCAGATTGATCTCTATATCAAAGTTCTCAAAGTTCTTACAAGCATGTGGGTAATAAAGTGAAGAATTTTTTTAAAAGAATTTTTTTTTGAAATTTGATAAAGAATCACAGGTAACATTTTTTTTACAAAAACTTTGTATTAAATCATTTATTATAGAAGGAGAACACGCACTATTGGATTGTTTACATAGTTTTACATAAGTGAAAGGGTATATCCTACTCATTTTATTCCACACAAAAGTATTTTTTTCTAGTATATTGTGTGGTATTAGATTATTTAAAAACTATACCAAGTATGTATATATTCTTATTGAATAGTGAACCTTGTAAATACTTGTGTTCCTGTGGATGTGTTTTTGATTTGTCTTCATCAGGGAAATAAATATTTAACATGAGGTAGAGTTTGTTTCATAAGAAAGGAAACATAAAAGAAAAATTCATCACTAATTCACCCCTTCCCCTATCAATGATAATATTATCCTGACAAGGATCTTTTAATTGGTATCAGATCATAGGTTACCTTCGCTTATTCTTTATTTAAGTTTTGAAGAGAATTTGATGGAGAATCTAAATTGTGTTAATAGTAAAGGAATTTCATTTTTTGATGGTAAGAATTGTCATTTCTAGAAATATAGAATGTTGCCTTATATTATGTCTATTGGATATGATTTTCTTTAAGCTTCAATAGATGGGTTTCCACCTATTGATGAAAAATTTCCTCTTACATATGTTGATAAAAATAATCTTTAGAATGATGGAAGAGCCAATAATATTTTATTATCATCACTTTCTGAAAGTGAATTTCTAAGGTTGAAAGGTGTTTCCAAAACCGAAGGTATATGGGATAAATTGAAAAACATATAAGAATACAATAAAAAAGTGAACAAAGAAAAATTAAAAATCTAGTGGTTGAAGTATAAAGATTTTAAAATGGGTGAGTATGAATCTATTAGGGAGTTCTTTACCATGGTAAATGAAATTGTCGGAACTATCAGATGTCTTGGTGAAAAGTGAGAAGATTATAAAGTTGTTGAAAATATATTGAGAATCCTTCCTAAAATGTTTGATGAAAAATTTTCTTCATTGGAAGATAAAGATATTGAAACATTGTCTCTTGATTATTTTCATAACACTCTCATCACTTGTAAAATGAGAAGGGAGAAAGTTATGAAAAGAAAAAAAAATTGATAGAGAATTTTCATTCAAGGATGCTAAGAAAGAAAAGTCTAAGAAGGTTCTTATTGAAGATAAAGTTGGTGAATCCGATTCCAAAAATGCGGTATGTAAAAATATTGATGAAATTTTATTCTTTTTTCTAAAAATTTGGAAATAGGTACAAGGAAATACAAAGGGAAACTTCCCTTGAAATGTTTTGAATGTTGAGTTTTTGGGCACTTTGTGGATAATTGTCCTAAAAAAAAATAAGAAAATATTTATGATTAATAAAGGAGACCTAGAAGGTCATAGTAGAAATAAGGAGATAAAGGAAAATCATATTCTATAGGAAAAGATAGAAAATTCTTCAAATCCAAAAGAAGAAGTTTCTTATCTGAAGATGAATAAGAAGAAGGTAGTGTTGTTGAATCTGAAAAATTTATTGAGTATGGTGTTGTGAATTATTTTATTGAAATAGTGAATAATTAAGAGTTCATAAGTAGTAGTTTTTATGAAGAAGAAACTCAACTTGAAATTCATTTGAAAGAAGAGTTTAAATAATGTTTGAGAAAGATCAGAAGACTCGAATATAAAGAAAAGAAGTTGGAAGATGAATGTTCCTTAAAAGTTCAAGAAATGTTTTCAGAATATAAGAATAAGATGCTGGTAGATATTGGCGATTATAAAAAATCTATTGAAGAAGAAAATAATCGTAATGATAATTTGGTGGTAAAGACGAAGGTTAAAGAAGAAGAGTTAGAAATTGTCCAACCAAAACATTCTAAATTTCAACAAAAAGGTAAAAGTTTCAAAAAATATATCTCTGAATTTGGTGAAATTTATGCAAAGGGTATACCTCATATGGTTAAAAAAAGTTAAATTCAAAGGTTGAGAAGAAATCTATAATTTTTTCTAGAAAAGAAAATTTTGGAAAAGTTATGTATGTGGCCAAGACCAACAATGTTGGTAATTTAGAAGTTTCAAAATTACCTAAGTCTAAAAATTATTCTAAACATTTTTAAAATGGAAATGTTTCTATTACTTATGATTCCAATAAGGATGAAAATAAAAAGAAGATTCTAATTGATAATATAAAGTGTGGTGGTTCATAAAATAAAGACAAGAAGGTTATTGAGAAACATATTTACAATTTTGGTCAGTGTGGAAGTTTCATAGAAAAATACTCTTTCTATGGATACTATTGGTATTATGGTGGATTCAGATATTTTTTAAAGTTGTGTTTATTAAACCAACAATATTACTATTATTCCATAGGTTATTAAAGGAAAAGTTTAAGGGGATTCAATTCTCTCAAAATAATAAATATAAAAAGAATGTTCAAAAGAAACATGAGAAAGTTGGTGTGAAAGTTAAAAATAGGTTTCAAACTTTGAAAACTATTTTTGGAATATGTGAATAACCTAGAAAACTTTCAAAGAGATAAATTAATTTGTTACTATCACAACACAAGTTTCTTAAAAATTCTCAGATAACAAAAGTGAAGAAAGAAAATGAATAAAAAAGAGATCTTGTTATTGAAACCACTTTGAAAGCTACAAAAGGAGAACGACCTTGGATTCTTGATAGTGGGTTTTCTTCTCATATGATAAGAGATTTGAATTTTTTTAATAATTTTAAATAATTTAAATAATTAACAGTGACGTTTGGTAATGATGAAACCTTAAAATTAAAAGGTGTTGGATCAACAATCATTGGGAAAGAAAAGATAAAATCCAAGAAAAATTTGTGTGTTGATGGACTAAAACACAATTTTTTAAGTGTTTCAAAATTTTGTGATGAGGGTAAAAAAATTATCTTCAAAAAATATGGGTTTGTTGTTAAAAGTGAGGAAAATGTAAAGATTATTACAAGAGGCCAATGTACAAAAGGAAACTTGTTTCATGTTGGTGAAATACAAAACTCTTGTTACTTGAGTATGGTATAATAGAATCAATTATGGCATAAAAGGTTGGGACACATGTGTCAAAGAAACATGATAAATGTATCTAAAATAAATGGTTTCTGAGGAATCCCTAATTTTCTAAGAAGAAGATATTGTTGTTTCACTATTTGTGAGAAAGGAAATATTACAAACTCCGTGCATAAAAAAGTTGATATTTGTTCACAAAAACCCCTAGAGATGATTCATTCTGATATTTTTGGGACAATAAGAAATAAATAAATAAATGGAGATAAGTAATTCATTAATTTCATTGATAATTTCACTTTCATTACTCGTGTTATGTTTATGAAGCATAAATCAAATGATTTGAAAATGTTTAAAAGTTTCAAAAGGAAAGCTGAGAAGGAATGTGAGTATTTAGTGAAGAAGTTGAGAACTAACAATGGTGGTGAATACAGAAGTGAAGAATTTGAATGTTATCTTGAGAATCATGGAATTTAGTATGAGTATAGTTCCTTATACACTCCTCAACAAAATGGGGTTACTGAAAGAAATAATAGAAGTTTGGTGGATATTGGAAGAATTATGTTACTTTAACATGGTCTTTCTCATTACTATTGGAGGCAAGCCATGAGTACTGTAGTTTATATTCAAAATTTATGTTTCTATAGGGAAAGTTCATATATTTCCCCTCATGAATTGTTTTATGGAAAAACTCCAGGTTTGAAACACTTAATAGTTTTCGAGAGTCCATGTATTATAAATAAGAAAGGTGGAAACTATGGAAAGTTTGATCAAAAAGGTGAAGATGGAATCTTTCTTGGATATTATCTAGAAGAAAGAGGATATATATGTTTCAACAAAGAAATAAGAAGAATTTTTTATTCTATTGATGTGAAATTCATTAAAATATTTGAGGTATAAACACATATTCGGGCTAATAAGGAAGATGAGAATGTTAAAGAAATTTTTGAAAACAATTATTATAAGGATATAGATAATTGTAGTCAAGAAGAATCAGACTTAGCTATTTCTAGTGATGAGAAAGATACTCAAAAATCTCATCCTATGCTGAGGAAATAAATGAAAGATCAAAATATTCTTAGTGATCAACATCATAAGGTTCAAACAAGAAGAATAAAAAATACTATTACACATACTTCTTTGTATTCAAAAGTCAATATAAATGATGTGAATGAATCTTTTGAGTATTTGGAATGGGTTCAGGCCATGAATAAAGAGCTAGATCAAATTGAAAATAATGATACATGAGAACTCATATCCAAGCCATATAACAAAAAAATTATTAGCAGAAAGTGGGTTTTCTGGAGCAAGCTGAAAATAGAAGGTGAGGCAATAAGAAATAATGTAAGATTAATGTGAAAATGATACCCATATATTGAAGGTATTGATTTTGATGAAACGTTTTATTTGTTGGTGAGATTAGAAATAATCATAATTTTTCTTGCAATATCTACACAATGAAGTTACAAAATATTTCAAATGGATGTTAAATATGCATTCTTGAATGGTGATCTTGATGAGGATGTTTATATTTAACAGCCTTGTGGATTTGTTGTGGGGAAAGATTAAAGTTATGTATTCAGATTTAAGATGGATTTTTATGGGCTAAAACAAGCTCTGACGCCATGGTATTCCAAATTGGATACTTTCTTAAGGAATATAAGTTTTAAGAAAGGAAGAGTTGATAATAATATTTACATTAAATAATGTCAAGATTATTACCTCATTATTATTGTTTATGTTGATGACATTATCTTTGATGGAATGATGAAATCACTTATGAAAGATTTTCTGAATAAATGAAAGACTTGTTTGAAATATCCATGTTAGGGAAAATGAAATACTTTCATAGGTTACAAATTTTTTAAAAGAAGAACTACATTTTTCTTTCTCAATAAAAGTATGATAAGAAACTTCTTAAGATGTTTGGTTTGGAAAACTCAAAACCTTTTTCCATATCAATTTCAATGAGAACAAAGTTGTCAAAAGATGGAGAAGGGAATGAAGTTGATCAGAAATAATATTGAATGTTGATTTAGAGATTTCTGTATTTGACTGCCTCAAGACCTGACATTATTTATGATATTACCTTATGTGAATGATTTTAGAGTGCTCTAAAAGAATCAAATTTACTTTCTAGAAAAATAATTATTAGATAAATCAAAGGCACAACAAATTTTGGAATCAGGTATGATAGATCAAATCATATTGATTTATTTGGATATTTAGATGCTGATTGGGTAGAAAATGTTGATTATAGAATATTCGCATTTGGTGAAGTATTATTTATGGGAAATAATTTTGTTATTTTGCATATAAAAAAATAATTCAGTAACTCTCAGTACGGTTGAACCTGAGTATATTGCTGCTACTCAAGCCGCTACCCAACTTATGTGGATGAAAACTCAATTATAAGACTTACTTGTTGAAGTGAAAATACCCTTGATCTTGGGTTTTGATAACAAAATTACAATAAATCTCACCAGAAATCTGGTTCAATATTCTCATTCAAAACATATTGATATTAAATATGATTTCATCAAAGATCATATGGAGAAGAATGAATTGAAGTTAGAATATGTTCTACATCAGAACAAGTTACTGATATTTTCAAAAAACCTTTACTGAAGGAATATTTTTCTAAATTGATATTGAACATGGTAATCCAACCTATTTATATTCAAGGTTGAGGTATGTGTTTTTTCCCCTCTCACATATTACTTTTTGATAAATTTTTCAAGAGGAAGAATTGTTTTATAAATATATCCTAATAGAAGCATGTAAAAAAGGGGGATTTGTGGGTAAGGTATGAATTCAGTATTGTATGTGTGTGAACTATTATGATTGTTTATTAGAGTGATTGTAGTAAACAAAAAAATTGTATTCTAGGAAAGTTGAAGAGCACTGAAAGAAAATATGAGGAAGAAAGATGAACAAGGTTTTTATAATCACTACTTTTAGACAACATGTTTTTGTTGTCAATGATTCATGTTTCCTACAATGATTTATCTTGTGTAGGATTATAATTTTTTATAATTAATCCATTGATTGAGAATACAAAGTTCAATGATTTATGAATATTTGTTGACAACAAAATCCAAAGGGGGATTTTTAGGACCAAGCTTATAAGGAAGCTGATGGTTTTTAGGTATTTTCTTTTTTCGTCGGGGAAGTCTGGGTTGAAAGTAAAATCCCATCACTTTGTATTTGATGAAAATAAGACTGACCATCATATTCAATGAATCAGAATCACAATACTTGAAAAGGTCAATTTTATTGAGTAAGAATATTCTTGGAAGTAAAGGTTCATTGAATTCACCCTGATTCTGGTAAGAATGGTTTTATTTTAATGGTGGAGAATCAAAGAATATATGGTTACAATGCAATAAATGTGACAATGATTTACTAATCTTGGAATTATCATAAATCACAAGTATTTGGAAAAATTGTGATGAAAACTTGATGAAAGAAAGGGGGAGTAAAAGAGATACTATCAATCGTATTCAGATGGATCATATCTGGATGTAAAGGAATAGAAAAGGGTGTTGGAAATCATATTCATTCTGATCATAATTATGGAAATTATATTCTAGAATATTGTATTTAGGTATATTAGGAAAGAAATATGTTTCTACATGAATGGAAAGGTATAATACATTCCATTGTAAGTCACATGATGTTGGATCTTATCAAAAAATATATTGAAATTCATAAATGAATTCATGATACAAGTAAAATTTTGTTAATAAAGGAAGTTTCTGAAGTCAAATTTACTAAATACCAATCCATCATATTTCTAATACCATTGTATTCATCAAAGTAAAAAAATCATCAAGACCGGTTGTAAATAATGTAAGAAACTATTGAATACATTTCAGAATGTAATGACAGAGGTTGATCAAAAATGTAGTCAACCATTTATCTGGTGATACTTACATTTGTCTTCATTATAGTTAGATAGATTGTAATGTCTAATGGAATTAGACTTGAATTTGAAAAGGTGTAAAGAAGATAGTGGGACGTGTTTGAGATTTGAAGGTTAGAAGATTTGTGTAAAATGTGAAAAATTTAAGGGACTGGTTTTCATTCATACCAAAATTCAAAAGATATAAATCTTCAGAGAATGAAGTTTATGGCTATCATATTCATAAGAGAAAGAATAACTCTTGTTTTTCTTTGAATTATTTTATCAATTAGGTCAAAATCCATCCTATCAGAGTTGATACCGATTCATCCTACTGATCGTTATGACAAAATCAGAATGAACAGACAATAACGTAACTTTATCAGTAATCATAATGAGGAATCATAATCAGATTGGTGTTTGAAAAAAATTTAGAATATAGCTGAAGTGTTTGTATGATTCAAGGATAATCTAGAAGAAACAAGAGGAGTTGAGAAATGTTAATGAAGTCAAGATGCACTGGAAATTCAATGATATATTCAAATTCTGTTAATTTGGTTTAGCAGGGAACAATTTCATATTCCCGCCCAAACTATCTTTAGGTCACCTATAAAAGGTGAAAGTACTTTTTACTTTCTGACGAATGTATTGTTCATGAAAGGAAGAGAAATAATCTTTGAATTTCTAGTGAGAGAAGAAGTGGGTTCTGAATTTTTTTTCTTGAAGAAGTCTTATCGGATTGAATTGCAAGGATAAGATATAAGATTGAAGCATATTCAGTTGATCATTGTATTCATTTGATTTTCATATTCCTCTTTTCATCGTATTCAGTAGATCATCGTATTATGCTGATAATTAGAACATAATTATCGTATTGGGTTTTTTAGAATGAGGAAGGGAGTGTTTAGAATTGTCTCAGCCATATTCTAACAGAGATATATTTTTTTGTATTAAGAAATCGAACTGGGAATATCGAATTAGAAAAATCATACTGGGCAGATCAGACTGGGAAATCATAATGATCTCTATATCAAAGTCCTTGAAGTTTTTACCAGCTTTTGGGTAAGAAAGTGAAGAATTGTTTTAAAAGAATAAATTTTTGAAAGTTGATAAATAAGCACAGATAACATGTTTTTTTACAAAAACTTAGTATTACATCATTTGTACTAGAAGTAGCACACATTATATTGGATTATTTATATAGTTCTACACAAGTGAAAGGACATATACTGCTCATTTTATTCCACACAAAAGGATTGTTTTCTAGTTGATTGTGTGTTATTGGATTATTTCCAAACCATACCAAAGATGTAGCTATTCTTATTGAATAGTGAAACTTTTAAATACTTGTGTTTCAATGGATGTGTGTTTGATTTTTTTTAATCAGGGAAATAAATATTTAATAGGAGGTAAAGGTTTTTTCATAATAAAGGAAACATAAAAGAAAAAGTTATCATTGATTCACCCCCTCTCCCACTCAATGACACAATTATCCTAACTAGGCTCTTTCATAATACCATTATATAAAATAAAAACAACCCATAAATAGAACATGGTTTATTTCATTAACCATATTCCATTCATTTGGCAGAATATAATATTTTTAGGTATTTTATATCATTTTCAAAAATAATATTTTCAAAAAATATAAATAATATCAATTTTTGAACTATTCATTTACTTTGGTTTTTTAAACATAAAGACAACCAAGAAATTAGAATATAATCAATTATTATACCCCTAACATGTTATAGTTATCTAAAACAATTCTTGTATCACATTAATTCTTTCAAATTATATTACATTTAATATTTTTAATATCATATATTTAATTTTTCAATTTATTGATTAATTACTACATCAGCATTGTGTAGGAATTTGAGGTGATTATTCCTTTACTAAAATTTTAAAATAAATTACTATTACAAAGATAAGTCATTTATATTTCAAATTAAAATTCATAACCAAATATATCCTTCATTTATCTCCATGTTAAAAATATTATAGTTATTTAAAATAAGAGTGTGACATGTTTGAATTTTCTTTAAAGAGAATATTATAAAAGTTATAATCACATATGAATGGATTAAAAAATGTCATATAATATAATATTTTATTATTATGGACGAAATGTACTCATAAAATAAAATTAGGGAAATTTTTGTAATCCTTTTCAAGTCTTTATCATTTTATTTTTAACCCTTAAATACCTAATTTATGATTTACCATGGTAACAAAAATTACTATGATTACTATTTATTTTAACTAAAAATAAAGTGGATATATTTTCCAAATTTGAAAATTATGATTCAAAATATGAAATCCATTTTTAAAAATTCAAAAACACATAATCTCCAGCATTTAATTTAAAATCAAACCGGAAAAACGCGATGAAAAACGGTTTTTTAGAAAAATGACCTTTTAAAATATAAAATGTTTTTATACTATATTAAATTATAAAATCCATTTAAAATACTATAATTGGATTATTTTAAATCATAATTAACAAATTAAATTTTAAAACTTATCCAATATACAATTTGAATTTGTAAATACTTAAAAATGAAAAACAATTTTTAATAAAAATTAGCATTTTTCAATATTCATTGAAAAATCAATGTTTTCATAAAATTCTCAAAAATTCATTTTAATGTAATTTTGACATGATAAATTAAAAAATGAAATCAATTTTTTAAAATATATTTTCTAGAATTTCCAAAAAATAATTAGAATATTCATTCATAAAAAGCAAGAAAACTCATTATTGAAGAAAACTCATTTTTTGATGAATAAAATGACTTTACTAAAAATCAAGTTCTTATTTAAAAATCATAAATTAATAAATTATAAATTAGTAGTGCAATTATATATTTCATGATGTGGTTAATACTATTCATTCCTGCCAATTTAATGGCTTGGTTATAACAGTTACATTTAAATAATAATAATTTTTTGTTCATTTAAGCTTGATATTGGTATCTTATATGCTATTGAACATAGTGTTTCTTTTTTAAAATCTTCTGGTATTATATTATCCCCTATTTTAGAAATTAAATCCTCACAATTTGAACTTGGGTTTGGTAACTAGGGTTTGAATTTTCAAAATACCTTTGTTGAAACTCACATCGTAAAAAGGGTTAATAAAACTTCCACTTGAAAAGAGAGGGATGGAAGTTTGAAGGTATTATAGAATAACACATAACTATTATTACATTTATAAAAACATTGCTTGGAATTTAAAACATGGTTATGGAAGAAAAAACTAACTCCCAAGGACTAATAAAGAGTGATAGAGAACATGGTCAGGAGAAAGTTAACCATCACAAAAATGTAAATCTATGATATGTAAAAAGACAATTGATTTCTCAGTAAGAAAAGTAAACATATAATATTTTTGTTTCAGGAACCTTTTCCTAGAGTTTAGGAATTACTTTATCACATATAATAAGAAAATAAGGAAATATACTTACTTGACAAGTAGCATTTCACCCTCAAATCAATTTCCATCATAATATCATCTTTTCTACCAAACAATAAGTATTCAAGGTGAATTTTTCATTCTTGATGCACTAAAATCATATTCTAATGGATCACATAATTCCAAAAAATTATCATAATCTATTCCTCCAATATTTAGATATTAACCAAATCTGAAAATGGAAGGAAAAGGTAAGATAATTCTCAAAATGGATAAACCTTCAAACAAATAAATAAAAAATTAATATCCAAAATTCAAAAGTAATACCAAATGTTCAAACTAAATCATTCCATAAATTACTTTCCTTAAAATTCTTCAAAATATTCCAGACTAAGATTTAAATCTAAAGATTAGAAGGATTTGATCACATATTCTTACAATATAAATTTAGCATTTATATCCAAATATCATCTATCACTCTTAATGCATCATACCAAAAAGTATATATTCTAATAATATAATCTCAAATCTATGCTAATAATTTCCATAAATGACCTAAATCAACATAAATCCATACAAAAATCATATATTCTACCAAAAGATAATTCAACATTTTATCCTCAAATAAAATCTTATAATGTTCTATTTACATTAATGATATATGGTTCCAAAAAAAGACTTAACATTTATCTTTAAATAATTTATGTAAAGAAAAAAAATGTCATACTAACTATTACTTCACAAAGGTTAGTGATAGTTGATGCACTATTGTAACCCTTCAGTTGTGGGTTTAAGCCTTGCGGCCTTTCCAGGTGCGACGGGTTGTCACTCGACCTATGGTTTGTCCTTTTTCTAAAACTATATTAATATAATACTTATAAAATTCTTAGAAATGTGATAAAAATCCTAAAAAATAACCTTAATATATTCAATACTAAATAAATTTCTTAACCTCAAAGGTTATCTCATACCTTTTATTTGTCATCTCTAAAATGTAATAACTGATAATTACCTCAAAATCAAAGATCATATAAACCCAAAAGGTTATCTGTACCTTTAAACCTATGTCCAAAAAATTAAAATATAATTCTTCCTCAAATAAATTTTTCACATGATAAACTGAAGGGTTATGTTTCCCACAAACAAATATCAAAACTCAATAAAAGTCTCCCAAAGTACTCCCATCATCAAAATATTATTAATTATTTTAAACTTATAATCATACTTAAATCTATCATAACTCTATAATTCCTTATATATATAAATAGTAATCATTCAATGTTCCTTATATTCTATTAACCATGATTTTCAATATTATTCCTTAAAAATTATTTCCTACCAACAAAAATATGAATCATGTCCTAAGATTCAAAAATTTCAAAACATAAGCTAAGAAATAATCCATACTTTTTATATGTCATTTTTAGTTTCCTCATCTTCAACTGTTATGACATTAGGTATTGGTAAATAGATACAAGTATGGTCTTTTTTATCCCATTCACGAGTCTTTCCCATAGGACATTGATTTCCATAATGAATATTCTCCCCACATTTAAAACATTCAATTGATATATCAGGAATAACTTCTTTCCTCCTCATGGAGTTAATTGAATGCTTCCTTTTTCATTGTAAGATTATTTCTTTATAACCTCCTTTACCACATATAAAACATCTTCACACTTATTAAGAAATTTTCCCGGGTGCTTTATTACACATTCTTAACACATAGGCTATTAAATATATTTACCTTTATGATCATTATCACTTGAACTTACATGGGGATTCATTTATCTTGTATTTTATTCATTAGGAAACTCACCAAGGTTCAAGTTATTAATCATTACTCTTGATATCTAGTTAAGAATAAACATAAGGGTTCTCACTATAGCTCCCATTCTGTTTGTTTTCTCATTCAAACAACCACCACATTTTCCTTCACATCTAGTGTTACTTTGGTTCCTACTGGATCTATCATTTTACTAAAACCAAAATGGTTAGTCTTTTAATATCAATAAAAATATAATATACCATCTTATGAGGAGGATAAATACTAAGATATCCTTATTCATGATATCTCAAACTCTTTTTATTTATCCAAATTAACTATGATTCTCCCTAAAATACTAACAATTGTGGTTATATAGGACTATTAATGTTTTATCCAACAACATATCATCCTATAAAGTTATCTAAACCCAACTCTAATACTAACTGTAAGGAACCGGCCTTAGACATCATATAATCTAGTGTCTTTAGACTATAAATCACTTTCTTCCATTCCCAAAAATCTTTTTGGTTTATATTTTTAGATAATTAGTTCATAACTCGTATATAAAAAACTTATTTTACAAAGTGGACACTTCAGATCAATATCCATTTTTACCTCAATATAAATCCTTTAAAATATAACATGATTTATTTTGATGAAAAATCTTCATAGCTTTCAAATTTACTTTTTCCTTTCCCTTACCCATCCTTAAATTTTTTGTAATTTTTTAAAATGTGGGATGAACAAAAAATGATTAGTAAGGGGCCTAAAAATAAATAAACTATTGGTTGATGAATACTTATAAAAAATATCATTTTCATAATAAACTTTGGGGGGAAATAAACATTTTATTACCCAAGAAATCAACTTCTTTGTCCAAATATTTTCATAAATCATTTCATAAGAAATATTAAATTCAAAATAAAAACTTATTGAGGTTTCTTTTAAATCCTAAAAAAATCATAATAACTTTTTCACAAAGTTATACTTTTCAACTTTATGAAGTAACATATACTTTCCTTTACCTTGTGAAATCATAATATTTCCATAAAAACCCATAGAAAGAATAGAAAAATCATATAGGTAACTTGAGGAATCATTTACATATAATTTGTACTTACACATGGTATAACCATCATGGTTATACTTGGAGTAGCCATTGTATTTATAATTGAAATAAACATCATGGTTATAGTTGTAATAATCGTCGTAGTATATTCTCATGATCTCTTAGGAAAAAGCTAATTGGTTAACTTCATCCCTTTACCCAAGGCATTAGAGCGCTATAATGAGCTCACCCGACCTTGGTTTATAATGTAACCACCCATCATTATAAAAAATGTTGAAGAACCATAAAAAATCATAATGCATAAAAATATTGTATTTTTTAAAATATTCCTTTTACCCATAAGAAAACATTTCTAAATATTGAAATATCAATTCCATTTTTGAATACATTTTTTAAAATAACCAGAACATAAGGAAGGAGGGTTTTTCTTTGAATGAAACATGGAATCTTGTAAATGAATCCAAAAATAAAATAACAGTTATGGTGGAAGGAAAAGTTAATGTCTTCATATACCTTAAAATAGAACATTTCTTTTGTCTTTCTGTAAAGAACGTCAAAACATTACATAAAAATAATGATTTTGAAAACCTTTGAAAGAAACTCAACATAGACATAATATTTACTTTATAATTATTTTATGTCTATATACATCTTTAAATAACTTTAAAAAAATAGATATGGAATAAAAATATAGTTTTAAGGTAAACTTTAAAATATGGTTTTTAAAAGAAAGTCCCATACCTGGAGTCCGAATCGTCACATGCATTCTTTATCTTCATGAATAATAAACTCCGGAGAATTATTTAATTGATTAATAATATTTTTAAAGTTTATTATTATTTTTATCTCAATTATTATCATTTTATAAAAATTAGTAAATAATGTAAGTTCACATCATATGTTTTGATAATATTCTGTTCATAAGTCCAAAATGAATTCGGTAGGTTGAATATGGTCAAATAGGTCATTATTCCATCATATACATAATAATAATCATGAAATAATTATAATTTTTATACATCAACTAAACTTTTAAAACCAATCATAAAATATATTTATAAAAAATGAACTATGTTACAATCATTGAGTGGGTAGGCCATACATACGCAAGAGTAACATTTTTATTTTTCAACGATCATTATGATATTATATTTGCTGGGAATGATGAAATAACTAATTAAAGATTTTATTAAGATATAAATATATAGTTTTAAATGTCCATGGTTGGTGAAATGGAATACATTCTTGGGTTAAAAATCAAAATAAATAATAAATATATTTTTCTTTCTCAAAAAAATAATGCTAAGGAACTTCTTAAGAAGTTTGGAATGGAAAATTCGAGACCTGTTTCCACACTAATTTCAGTGGGAATCAATTTGAATAAAGATTAATAAGGTAAGAAAGTTAAATCTAAAGATTTTTGAATACTGATTGGGAGTTTTTTATATTTGACTACCTCAAGACCAGATATTGTGTATGTTGTTACCTTATGTGCAAGATTCCAAAGTGATCCAAAGGAATCACAACTTTTGGCTGGAAAAATAATTCTAAAATGTATCAAAGGCACAATATATTTTAAAATCAGGTATTGTAGCTTAGGAATAATTGATTTTTTTGGATATATAGATACTAATTGGGATGTCATTGTAGATGATAGAAGATCCACATCTGGAAGAGTTTTCTTTCTGGGGGAATGTTGTGTAATTTTTCATGCAATGAAACAGAATTCAGTTACTCTTAGAACAGTTAAAGCTGAGTATCTTGTTTCCATTGAATCCATAACATAACTTATGTGTACGAAGACTGAGTTAGAAGACTTACTTTGTGAATTGAAGTTGCCTTTGCTCTTAGGTTGTGATAATCAAAGTTCTATTAAACTTACAAGAAATATAGTGAAAAATTCTCATTCAAAACAAATTGATATCAAATATCACTTCATCAAAGAGCATTCAGAGAATAATGAACTTAAGCTGGAGTATATTCTAACAACAAAACAAGTTTTTGACATTTTCACAAAACCTTTACTGAAGGATGTTTTTTACAAACTGAGGTTGAACATGGGTGTATAAGCTCCTTCTCTCCAATGTTTAGGTATATTTTTCTATCCCATCTATCTTATATTATTTTAATAGTGTTTTTAAGGGGTAGAAAATAATGTTTCATAAATCTAACAATTGGTATGTGTTAAAACTTTTAAGGAAGCAGGTATTTAGGTGGAGTTGTGGGTAAGTTGTGAACTCATCATATAAGTTTTTGAAATGTTCTAATAGTTTATTGAAGTGATTATAGGAAACTTGTTTTTATATGAAGAAATAAGTTGTGGAGAGGTATAAAGTTTGAAAGGTTTGAAGTTTCATGAATCACTACTTTTGGACAGCATGGTTTTTCTGTCAATGATTCTTGTCTCCGGTAATGTGTTCACTCACATAGGCTTATAATTTTTGATTAGTTATACATAGTTTGAGTTAAAAATTTCTTGATTTATGAACCTTGGTTGACAAAAAAATCCAATGGGGAAGATTGTTGGGGGCAAGCCGGATGGAAGTTGGTTTTCAGAATCTGGAAGAAGTTTGCGCTGTTTGTTTTTTATTTTTCTGTCTTTATGAAAAATAAATTCAATTTATAAGGTTTGTTGATCAGATGGAGGATCAGGATCTTTTGATCAAACAAAAAATTTATCAGAAAGTCCATTTTTTGAGGTTTTCTATTCTGGAGATGTTTTTCAGATGAAATAGTTTTCAAACTCACATTGTGTCTGGATAGAAGTTTTTTATCAGAGTGAGAAGTTTTATCCAAGTTTGAATGTATTTCAAGATATTTGATACTAAATCTAATGATTATTTGTTGTTTTGTAAGTTTTCAATATCATAAGTTTTTTGAAAAACTTATGATCCAAGCTTTGTGAAAGAAATGAGGAGAAAATATTTTGTATTTTATACATTTCTATACCAATCCTAATGTTCGTAACATCATGAAGACATCATGATACAAGGGGGTGTATGGAAGAAGGGAGATTATGAAGACAAAGTATTCTAGTCACAGTTCATTAGTGTGAGAATCACCGGACATAGATTTTATCTAAAGGATGAGAATTTTGAAGTTATTGAAGTATTGATCGACCGATCCATCTGATTGGTCAATTCATCGGACCTTCTGGTCCACCGAATGAACCAATCCATTGGGTCAATCATCAGTTACAGAGAATATGGAAGAAAGAATTCGTTACCAACACTGTTCCATCAGACACAACATTCCACCAGTCTATCAGAGAAGTTCATACACTGATTCATTATAAACATTGTTGGTGTCGACTGGAAATTGGATACAGAGCTTTATCAGAGATATAAAAGAGTTGTTAAGTTGTTAGGACCACCAAACCTAATGATCTCTAGAAACCGATCCATCGGTAGGGATCATAGATCGATCAATCTAACAAAGTTCAATAATGTAGTCAACCATCCTTCAAAGAAAAAACTCTGAAGGGTTTTAAGTGGGTTATGATTCATCAGACAAAAACATGACATTGATACACCGGAGGGAATTAGAGACTAACTCATCAGACTCATACTAACACCAATAAGACATTAGACGATGAACTTCATCGTACATTGCCTTCCATTGGTCTGAGAATGTGTTAACCAAATGAAGAAGAGGTGAAATGTTCTGAAGATGATACTGAAGTATTACTGATGGAGATTTCAAAGTCTTTATAAGTTGTAACAATTTTTATGGAACAACATGTTCAGTTGGAACATCGGTGTGGGAATTCATTAGTTTTTTCATATTCTTAGGTGGTTTAAGAAAATCAGAATGAAAAATAGTATCGAAACCACCCTTTGTATCAGATTGAAGATTTGTTTGTAAGTTTAAAAAAGACTGAAGTTGTGAGAGGATTTTAGAATTTTTTAGAATAATCAAGAATAGTTGAGAAGAGCTGAAGTGGTCAAAGATGAAGTCGAAATGAAATTCAAATTCAAGTTTCTAGAAATTTGGTCAAGTGAGAAAATGAAAGTGGTTTCCCGCCCATTCTATTTCAGGCACACCTATAAATAGAGGTCAAAGTACAAAGTACCCTGACACTATTCACATGTTGGTGAGAGTGAGAGCGCTAAAAGTTTTGGGACAAAAATAGTAGAAGAAGGTATTCTGAATAGCATTTTATTGAGCAACATCTCAGGACAGAAGAAGTGTGAGGAAGATTTTGTGATCAGGTTTTTCGGATTGGACAGAGTAACCAGAATGACAGTTTTGGGGAAAGAAAGAAGTAGCTCAGAATTATTTCTAGATTATCTTTTCTTACTTGTTTACCAGACAAAAGAATTAGACTGGGGAATTGGGAAAATCCATCAGACTGGGTTTTCATACAAATTCTAGAAGAGTTGTTTCTACCTGCTGCTAGGTAGGAAAGTGAAGAATTGTGTTTTGAAGAATTACAAAAGTGGAAGTTATTGAAGCAGCACAGTGACATGTTTGGAATCAACTGGCGAAGGTTTCTTAACATATTAAAAAACTTATTTTACATCATTCATGCTAGAAGAAGCACATGCACTGTTGTATTGATCACAATGCTACACAAGTGTAAGGGAATTTATTACTTGTTGTATCAACACAAAAGGATTATTTTCTAGTGTATTGTGTGGTATTGAATTATTTACTAAACATGCCAAGGACTAGATACTCTTATTGATAAGTGAACCTTGTAAATACTTGTGTTTATATGAATGTTTGAATGTTTTGTTTTTAACAAAGAGATAATTCTTTAACAGGAGACGAAGGTTGTTATACAATAAAGATAACATAAAATAAAAAGACATCGCTGATTCACCCACTCCTCCTCTTAGTGGTACATTGATCATGGTTGGGACTTTTCAAAATTTTCCTTTATAATTATTTTATGTCCATATACATCCCTAAATAACTTTAAAAATATGGATATGAAAGAAAAGGAGAGTTTTAATGGAAACTTTAAAATATTATTTTTAAAAGAAAATTGCTTACCTTGAGTCAGACTCATCACATGCATTCTTTATCATCCAAAATAAAAAGCTTAGGATGATTATTTACTTACTTAAGAATATTTTTAAATTTTATTATTTATTTTATCCCACTTATTATCTTGTTATAATTATTAATTAATCATTTAAGTTCATGTCAGATGTTTTGATGATATTCGGTTCATAAGTCCAAAATGACTTCCATAGGTTGACTATTGTCAAAGAGGTCATTATTTCATAATCTCTAGAATAATAATCATGACACAATTATAATTTTTATGCATAAATTATACTTTTAAAACCAATCTTAAAATATGGTTACAAGAAATGAACTACGTTACAATCATGGAGACGGTAGGTCATACGTACGCATGAGTAACATTTCTATTTTCCAACGATCATTATGGAAAGAAGGTAAGTATTATTTTATATTTTTATAATGATCTTAATATCATAAATATAATATCACTTCTTTAAATATACTTATATATATAATCCATTTCATGTGGTGATGAAAACCGAATCACATTGCTTCGTGGAGGTGGTAGCCCACACGTATGCATGAATGACGTTATCATTTTTCAATGAATGAAAAGTTTAGAAATTAAATGAAATAGTATCTTTTATGAATGAAAAATATTTCATGAATATCATATATAAACATTAATTTCATCATTATATCCAACAGTGATAAATAGTGATGGATAACGAATTGCATCAGTTAGTGAGGCGGTAGTCCGTCGTACACACAAACGGTATATTCCTTTCCCATTTGATGGATGTTGGAGATGGATATAGGTAATTCCATTAACATAATAACATCTCAATATATGGATGATAATGGAGTTATTATTTTATCATGGTTGAAGAATATTTGAAGGAGGTGAAAGAAGAAACAAAACTAAAACATGCAATTAAAAACTATACCTCTTCTTTGGAAAATATCCTCAGCTTAACGCCATAATTCCTCTAAGATTGGTATCATTCCCAAACTAAGGCCTCTAGAATGTGGGGAGGGATGTTGGGATGATATTTGGGAAGAGCTTGGCTGAAAAAATGGGTTTTGGAGTGTGAAGTTAAGAGAAGAAGAGATTTTCTTTTATAGGAGAGGGAAGGGGCACTCTTGGAGTTTTTCAAAATATTAAATTAATATAAATTAATATTTAATTCTAAATGGCTCCAAAAGGATTTATTTATAATATAGGATGATTATGGATCAAAATTCCTTCATCCAATAAAACTTAGACAAGTTTTGATCATGTTTTTACTCTTATCTTTTTTAACCCTTTGTTAATCCTTTTGTCAATTATTGCAATATTAAAATTTTCTACATTTTAAGGGCTGGTAATGTTATATAAAATGACAAACGACTCATAAATGGACCATGGTTGATGTCATTAACCACATCCCATTCATTTGGCCAAATCTAAGATTTTTAGGAATTTTATATCATTTAATAAAATGTTATTTTCAATAAATATCAATAATGTTAGTTTTAGAACTATTCATTTACTTTGATTTTTTTAACATCAAGAAAACCAGAAATTTGATTCTAATCAATTCCCATATCCCTAGAGTGTTAGATTTTTCTAAAAAATTCATGGATCACGTTGATTTTTTCAAATTATATTATTATTAATATTTTTAATATCAGTTATTTCATTTTCCATTAATTGAATAATCAACACGTTAGGGTTGTTGTAGAATTTTGGGTGATTATTGTGTCACTAAAAATTAAAAACAAATTACCATGATGAAGATAAATCATTTAGATTTCAAATAACTATTTATATTTGAACATATCCTTTGTTTATCTGTATGTTAAAAATATTATAGTAATTCGTTACATATTTCACAATGATGTTAATACTATTCATTCTTGTCAATTTAATGACTAGGTTATAACATTCACATTTAAATAATAATAATAATTTGTTATTTGTCCAAGCACGGTGTTGTGCATCATGTACGCTATTGAACATTGTCTTTCTTTTTAAAATCTTGAGGTATTTCAATCTTAGCACTAATAGAGGTGTATTTTGCGGCAGTGATCACTAATATAACAGTGGGCAAAATGTGAATAATTGTGTCTTGTTATTTTTCATCTATATAACAAAAAAACGCGCCTCATGATGATTCACGTTATCCATCTTTGATGTAGGAGTGGGTGTGAATTGTTTTAGTTTGGTTTTGAGTAAAAATTAAACCAAACCACAATTCACGTTATGGGCTTTGTAAATAAAAACCAAATCATTTAATTGTGGGTTGGTTCTTATTGGAAAATTTCTCAACCATCCAAGATGTGGATCTGTGATTTCATCCCTGACTTGATGCTTGAAAATAAATTCTCAAAGAGGGTTAAGAGTTGGGAATAGAAAATTATGTTTAAAAAAAAAAACAGGTGCACTTTCGTTTTTATTTGACTTGTTGGGAGGGTTTTTTTTTTTTTTGGCCCACCGGGGTCTTTGGTCGGTCGACCAGGGCTGACCACCACAAGTTGCCCTCGAATCTGTGCGTGTGTTCAATTCTCTCTCTCTCTCTCTAGACCCATGGCATGGCATGGCAGCGCCACCGGGAGACAGCAATTATAGTTTTTGAACCAATCCGAAAGCAACCCAACCCCATCATCATCCACATGGAACCCCCAATGATACCCAAAGATACCCCCCTCCACCCACGCCCATGGCCGCACCCACAGACGACCAATGCCGTAATAAGAAAGCAAACCCGCCCCCTCTCTTTCTGTCTCTCCCTCTCTGGGTCTTCAAGGCTCACGCAGCCATGGCAGAAACAAGGAAAGCTCAAAAAGACGCTAAAGGAAAAGTCCACTTTCTTTTCCTTTTCGTTTCTTCTTCCCGTGGCGGGGAGAGGATAAAAGGGGGTTTGGGGGTCCGGGTCCTCCAACCCTGGCTGAACCCTAACTAAACCCACCCATCTGAAAGAGAGACCCAAATACCCTCCTCCCGGCTCTCATCTTACCTAACTTCCGCACTGTCTTATCATCCCCAACAAGGTATTTCTTTTTGTCTCTTCCTCTCTTTTCCCCCATCCCACATCATGAATTCGTTTCGAACCAGCGGGCTCTCTTCTTTAATCTGTGTTTATGGACGTTTCAGCCAGCTTCGAGGGAGAGGTCGCCATGCAACAAGACCACCACCTCCAGCAGCAGATGCTCCTCCACCAATTGCAGATGCAGCAGCAGAACGGCGATATGGTATATTCTGAAGGCGACGGAGCTTTCGGGGACGCCGCAGGACTGATCTTCCCCCATCCCCAGGAACCATCTCTGATCCACCCCCACCCCCACCCCCACCACGGCGACCCCTTCACCCTCCCGCCCCACCCGCCCTACGCCCGTACAACCACGGCCGCGTCCTTGTTTCACCAGTACGGCGGCGGGAGGGCTGCTAATTCGTGGCAGCTGGGGTACGGCGGCGGCGGGGGCGGGGGGCAGTCGTCGTCGTCGTCGTCCGTGGACCACCACCTCCGGCTGATATCGGAGGCGCTGGGGGGGGCGGCGGGGCCGTCGCCCTTCCTGGGGCTCCACGCCGAGATGGGGAGGATGACGGCGCAGGAGATCATGGACGCCAAGGCGCTCGCGGCCTCCAAGAGCCACAGCGAAGCCGAGAGGCGGCGGAGGGAGCGCATCAACAACCACCTCGCCAAGCTGCGCAGCCTCCTCCCCAACACTTCCAAAGTAATCGATCATTCCCGATATAAAAAAAAAAAAAAAAACTTTTTTTCATGCACCTTGACCCTCCATTACCCCCATTTAAAATTAAAGAAAAAGAATGGGTTTTCTTTATGCGTTTCAAAGTTGGTTTTTTTACGACGTGCATGATGTAGTTTCTTAGTTTAGGTTTGTGAAACTTGGGAGGGTTGGGGCGTTTCCAAGGAGAACGTAAAAGCGACGAAAAGTAAGCCTCGGCTCATAATGTACCACGCTTTGATAACATAAAGAGGAACCGCAGGCCAGTTGAAAAGCCCGCGATGGAAATTTCTTGCCGGATATACTCCAGCCCAAAGCCACGGAATATAATGAAAAGAGTCGCAAACCGGGCGAAAGCCATCTTTCTTGTCAGAATCTGCCTGCCCTAACCGTAACCCTAACCCTAACCCTAACCCTTTTCGCGGAAATATGAGAATCCATGGGTTTAAGTGAGGTTTTAGTACAAGGTTTTCTCATGCACATGATTTTTGATCAGACGGACAAGGCTTCGTTGCTGGAGGAGGTGATCCAGCACGTGAAGGAGCTGAAGCGGCAGACGTCGACGATCGCGGAGTCCAGCCCGGTGCCGACGGAGGTGGACGAGCTGACGGTGGGGGAGGCGGACGACGAGGAGGGGCGGTGCGTGATCAGGGCCTCCCTCTGCTGCGACGACCGGTCGGACCTCCTGCCGGAGCTCATCAAGACCCTCAAGGCCCTCCGCCTCCGCACCCGGAAGGCCGAGATCACCACCCTCGGCGGCCGCGTCAGGAACGTCCTGTTCATCTCCGGCGAGGAGGAGGAGGAGGAGGAGGATGAAGAGCAGCAGCAGTGCCTGATAAGCTCCATACACGAAGCTCTCAAGGGCGTGATGGAGAGGACGGGGGGCGACGATCACTCCTCGACTTCGGCGTCGGGGATCAAGCGGCAGAGAACCAACATACATATGCTAAGTGGGTGACCTAATAGTTATATTATCACACTGTCATCTCCATAGATCCTCCATCGCCATTCCTTTTTCTGAGTTCCTATGTGGTTCTATTATTTCCGGTTTTGGGGCGGGTACGTCCCTTTTACATTTAGGAACGATGGTTTCTTTAATGTACCGCCATAGCTGATGAAGAATTTTCCTTTTATAGTCCATTGATGTCTGATGCTCTAATGGAGCCTTCATTGAATGAGGGGGTGGAAGGGTCGGCAGAGGTCAGAAAACAGACGAGGAAGGGATCTTTTTCGTGGGAAGAGAAGCCTGAGACAAAATCCATTAAGGTAGAAATGTGTGGGTTGGTGTTATTGGGGGCGAAGGATGCGGTTGCGGGGTACTACTTTGGAGCCTGTGTGGCATACGGCTAGGAAGTGGTGTCATGATGGGTATCAGAGGGGTGACGATGGCGTTTTATTGTCATGTTGGGCGCCATTACAGGGCCAAGCAACCCCCTCTGCACTCATTCAATAATTCATCATCCAAGAAATTATATGTATAAGTGCTATTTAGTGCTACAACACCCCCCCCCCAAAGTGGAATACACAGTGCAAATAATAAATAAAACAGTTTTAAAACAGAACATAGAGTTTGTTGTGAATTAACAATTCTTTGACTTTCAACCTAACAAAGAAAGGTATTTGTAATTGAAAGGAGTCATACAAAAGTAATAATAAACAATATGTGCTCTATTAATTCCACTTAAAAAAATTATAACTCATTACATATGAAAAAAATACACTTAAGTCATTTCCACCACACCGCATATCAAATTGGCACTAAATATGTTCCTACATCCCACAAGTGAATCAATGATTATTTCCCTAGAGCTTCACAACACACTAATACGGATCAAGTTTTTATTAGCGCTAGGAATGGTTTTTATTAGCTCTAAAAAACACCTACATCGTAAGCGCATTTGAAAGCCAATCACTTTCATCGCCATTGAAAAAAACACTAATAAAGACACCCTATATCAGTACTAAAAGAAGCATTGATAAACATAATCTTTATCAGTGCTAAAAAAACACGGATAAAGGACAAGTTCAGTAGTGCTAAAAAAATCAATGATAAAACTAATCTTTTTTTTATTCAAATTATTTTAGGTGGTACACCCCTCCCACCCACCACCTTTATCAGCGTTCACCCCCCACTCCCACCCCTGTTGACGCGTAACGCACCAGTACCTTTAAGGATTCAAACTCGAGAGCTTCATGTGGAAAGCGAACACCCTTGCCACTGCTCTATCTTGTTTTCTTCTATATTTTATGATATATCAATTTTTTATATATATTTACATACAAATTTTTTTATCTATGCATTTATTCATATATTAATATATATTTATATAATTATTTTTAAATACATTTATAAATATATTTATGTGTGTTTGTATTTATGTCTATGCGTGCTTACACACACATACACACATTTACATATGTGTATGAGTCTATATATATTGCATTTATTTACATATATTAGAATATACACATAAATATATATATGTTAGTTAATACACAGGCATATTTATATATAAACATTATATGTACATTTTGTATAGGTATATACATATCCATATTTTTTTATAAGGTAAATAAAATAGATAATTATTTTTTATTTACACACGGTTTATATATTTAAAAAGATATTTTATATGTAAATATGGTTAAATATTTATTTATATAATTTAGTTATTATATGTAAATATATACATACATGTATACATTTAATTATAAATAACACTACAATGTTAAAACAAAAAAAAACACCTTAATATCCATATGAATGTACGCCTGGATAATAAATTCAGTCTCCATCGAAATAAAGACAAGAAAAGCCTACCGAACAAAGATGAAATTCCGTTGAATGTTTAAAAATTAGGATATCCTAAATAAAAACTCAGTTTTGGAGGCCTTATGAACCTTTTTTTAACCAAGGAAAAACAGGTATTAGGAAACCCCCATTCAAAACAACAGAGATCTTTTCACAAACTTAGATTTTAAATCTTATGGAACCCAAATCGACACCCGAATGAAAAGTCATGACCGTTTGAAGTTCAAGCTCTGTTTTCAATTTTTGTAAGATATTAATTAATTTTTAATTTTTTCTATCATGAATTGTTGTTAAATGTCTATAACTCAATTCAATTAGATAATTATTAATTAATATGAATTTTTTATTATTTAATAAACCTTTTTCAGTAAATATATCATATATTAAGTGTAAATATATATTTAGTATTATATAAATCAAATTTAAGTGTGCGCGCGCACACACACATATATATCAATAGAAACATTTTTTAATATTAAAATATGAATTTTAATAATAGATAATTTTTTTTATAAAGGCCATTGTTTATCATCGCTAAAAGTAAGCGCTGCACCACTGATAAAGGGAACACCTTTATTAGTTCTAAGAAAGACATTGATAAAAGATGACCTTTATCTACATGCGAAAGTATAATCTCTCCACCAATTATATGTCAACCATCATTGATAGTCAGCAACATCTAGCATTCGATGAGACACACTTGAGGTAAACAACACCGCACGATCATATTTATTATCTGCTCTTATTTCTCAGATGACGTTCTCTTGTCAGATCTACTTTCTGCCTCTCTTGGCCGCTAGTATCTTTTCTCTTGTATTGGGGAGATATATTTTTAAGGTCTCTCTTGGGAAGTCTCTATTGTGTACTTGCAGATTATAGTGGATCTATTTTCTGGACTAGATCTTGTGGTTTTTTTCTCATTGGGTTTTACATGTTAAATTTTTTTAGTGTCAACATTTATTTTCTGCACATATTTTTGGTCGTTGTGCACCCGCTTTAATTTTCATGCTTGTTTGAAGGGATTTTTTTTTATTTCCACTACGTGTTCGCTTTGGTGTTTGTTTGCGTGTTCATCGCTTTCCGTTTTTTCCAACATCCAATATCAGAGGGTTTAGTTTTTATTCAGATAAATTATGTAAGTCAATTACAGTTAGATGATTTTGTTGAATGGTACGAACTACCATATGCGGCGATTAGAAATAAAGGATCTGTTTTTTTTGTCAAGTGAATGCATCTGCCGGTGTTTAGAACTCAAAAGATAGAAAGAATATCTGACAAAGAATGGGTGTTTGAGCAAGAGATGGTTTGAGGTTTCATTTTTCAGCGGGTCAAAGACAACGCGATGAACCATATTGTGGGTTGGTCCAAAACCTCATTAAATGGATGTCTTCATTGGAACCGAGAGTGGTGGGGCTGATTTTCACAATTACTTGGATGGTTTGGACTAGAAGAAATGAACGCATTTTCCAAAAGAAGGTGACCCAATATCGTATTTGGGTCGAGAGAGCTATTGAATGGATGGATTTTTGGAAAGCAAATGATGTAGTGTCTTCTTTAGGTAGCATTCAGTAGGAATCTTCTTATTGGTCTCCTCCCCAAGAGGGTTTTATCAAAATTAATACAGATGCATTCGTCTCTGCTAATTCGAGGGTAGTTGTTGATTTCATTTCCCATAACAATAATGGATACGTCATGGAAGCTCATTGTACGACTATTCAAGCCTCCTGGAGTCTTGTGGTGGTGGAGGCATCTGTCATCCTCTATGGGATCCTTCTTGCTTGTTCAAAAGCTTGAATAAATGTGTTGGTGGAATCTAATTGCCTCGAAGTGATTACCACCCTCTCTAAGCTCCATTGAATGAAAATTTTCTTTCATCAAACAAGGGGGTAATTTGGATGCTCATTGTTTGTCATGCTATGAGAAATCATGGGGTGATCATTGTTGGGTTGAATCTTGATGTTATTAATAGTTTCATGACTTATTATATACTCCCTTTACTGATTTTATATGAAATGTGTATAATTTGTGTGAAATTTTAATGTTTTAATACTAAGTATAATTTTTGAGCATTTTTAGAAGTAGTCCAATTGAGTCAGTTTACTATTTTATTTATAACTCTCACCCTACTGATGCAAATTGTGTGGTTCTTATTTTGCAGGATTCCTTATTCAATTTCCCACATATCATTAGAAGGAATCATTGGCCAATTCTTCCATTTGGGTAATGGTTGAGTTGAGAGTTGGGAAGAATTTGATTGTTGTTGCTGGCTTAGGTGGGATGCAAGTTGACCAATTTGAGTTTTAATGTTTTTGAGGCTGGAACTGGTGGAGGAGGTAAGATCTTCAACCGCACTTTCCCATGGTTTCTTGGAAGAAGTGGTCTGTCCCGAATTGGGATTTCCTTGATTTTGGTTCTTGGGAAAGCGATTGTATTGGTTTAGGAATTGGGAATGCTCATTAGGATAGTGGAATCTATGAGGAGGATTGTTCCTTTGTTGTTGAGGAACAAAAGGATAAGGTTGTTGGAAGTTACCAACACCTTGACCATATTGAAACTGGTTTGGGTTTTGAGGAGGGAATTGAGGGGGATGAGATACGGGATTACCATACCTCAAGCATTGGTTATAGGAAGAAGAGAAGGGCTCAGAGTGAGGTTGGTTGAAGTTCCTAATGAACTGACCTATCGAGGGTTGGGGTTTTGCTGAGCATATGCTGCATTGAGCCCCATTGGTCCAGATGAATCAGATTGATCCTCTTGAATTTGTGGACATGTGTCTGTTGGATGAGCTGGTGAGTTGCAGATTCCACGGTTTTTGACAGGTCCAGGAAACATAGATTGTGGAGAAGATGAGGTTGGGACTTTGGATTCCATAACTAGTTGTCGCATAAGACCTGTAAGTTCACTCATCCACTCGGTCATCTTGTTCAACTCTATGGATTGATTTTCTTGGACTTGTTTTACTTGAGCATGTGCTCGAGTATGGAATTGTTGTGTGTTTGCATCCATGTTGCTTATAAGATATCTTGCAGCTTCATGAGTTATGTCAACAAGAGCACCACCACTTGTGGCATCAATGAGAGTTCTCTCCATCGCCAATAACCCCTCATAGAGGTATTGGATCAAGATTTGATCAGAGATTTAATGTTATGGGCAGGTTGCAACAATATTTTTGAACCTCTCCCAGTACTCATGGAGTGATTCACTTGGGAATTGATGAATACCACTTATTTCCTTTCGGATAGAAGCAGTACGAGAAGCAGGAAAGAATTTCTCTAAGAAGGGTCGCTTCATGTCATTCCATGTGGTTATGGAACTAGGAGGAAGGTAGTAGATCCATGACTTGGCGGAGTCAGCTAGGGAGAAAGGGAATGCTCGAAGTTTTATTTGTTCCTTAGAAACCCCTTGAGGTTTCATGGTAGAGCACACCACCTGGAACTCTTTAAGGTGGAGATGTGGATCCTCACCAGCTAGCCCGTGGAAAGGAGAAAGAAGATGAATCAAACCCAATTTGAGTTTGAATTCAGCCTCTATGTTTGGATATTGAATACCAAGAGGTTGGTAATTCATATCAGGGGAAATGAGTTATTTAAGTGTTTGTTCCCTAGAATTGGCCATATCTAATTCAATTGGTTGGACAATGACTGGTTCTTGAATTATTTGATTATCCCTAATGTTCCTCCTAAGTTGGCAAAATGTTTACTCAATTTCAGGGTCAAAAAAATTTTGAGGGATTGTTTGGGAGGCTACGGGGCATTCAGAGAGATGTTGGAAGAAAGGGGAAGACTAGTTTTTCTTTTTGTATTTTTCATTTATGATTTTTATAAGGAAGACGAGTTTTTCTTTGTGTTTTTTTTCAATTTTTTTTTAAAATTTTGTTTTTTTAACAATAACTAGAAACTAATGACTACTTAATTGCACCATCCCCAAAAACGATGCCATTTGAAAGCATTACCTATTGTCACCTATCGACCATTCAAAGTTCTGATGCTCTGCTAATGTGTATAGTAGCACTCGGGTCGAATCCCCAGCGGTGATACTCTTTTAATAGTCTAATGTTTTTAGTTGATTGTATTTTGATTGGGGGGGGGGGTTTATTTGCAGAGCTTAAGTGAAGTGATTAATGATTGGTGTTTAATTTAACAATTTGATAAAGATTGGGGTGAGTTCATTTTTAGGGAGTTAAGCTTGTGAAATCCTTGAGCTTTGCTTTATATTGCATTTAAATTAACACCCACTTCACAAGATAACGTTAATTGGAATTCCTAAGCGTTAAGGCTTTAATCCAAGACTTAACTTATCATAGGGTTCTAATCTCAATTAGAGCTTGTTGATGGTAGTGTATTTATGGTTCCAATAATCCTTGTAAACCACACATTAAACAAATCATGTCATTAATCCACACCATTCTAAGTTTAACATACACAATGTTAATTTAAAGAATATCCATTGAGCAAATGCTATCAATCACTTAACATCCCCAAATTATAACTCACCCCAATGGTAGATTTACTCAGCCATTGTTTTGGTTAATAATATGGTTGTAATGTTTATGATTATGAATTATAAATAGAAGAAAAATAAAGGGATAAAAAAAGAGTTGTGCGCCGAACACACACCCACAAACAGTGAATGGAATTAAACACTAACTTTAGATTGAATGAGAAAGCATAATAAGGGAAGGGGAATCAATTGTATTTAAACTATTTTAAGACCAATAATATTATTTAACAGAAGGTGGATGAGAATAATAGATTATGAAGAAGAAACATGCATTAAAATAGAATTACAAAAACCAAGACTTACAAGATTACAAACGAAGAACAACACAAAAGTAAAAGGAAACAAATAGAGAAGGAAGGACATATCAAGTGAAAACTTGAGTATGACAGGTCCTCCCAATCCCCTGGAAAGGATTTTTTCATGCCAATATGTGCTCCTCTCTTCTGAAATGCCAACCCCTTTGAAGGAGAGGAGGGGGTGTATTTATAGCCCAAGGAAGTGGACTGTTTGCATTCCCAATCTATCCCTCCACTTGGATAGAAGATTTGGACATCTAGACAACTGAATATCGTGATATCTCCTTCTTCCAAGTTGTATATAATAATTTTTTCCGACTAATCTCAAAATTTTGAGGCATTTGGACATATGGATCCAAAGTTATGGTGGTTTTATTAAACAAAGTTAAACTGTCCATTTCAATCCATACTTTTTAGAAGGATGAAATTTGAATGGGTTTATCAATAGAAATATGCCTTCAAATCCAAAAACTTTCTTCAAAAAAGTAGGCCATATATATCTCATATTTTATACTGAAAAATATCATCTTGATTGGATGATTACATCATGAGATATGTCATGAATACTGTACTGAGTTTATTTCCAGGCCAGAATGGTGGGATGAGTTTAAATGAATCATTTGGGCCCTTTTTCTTTGGATTTGGTCTTCAAATTTTTTATCCAAGACTCCTTACATTGTCCCCAGAAATTTGGAGGAGAATAAAGGAATTTGGACTTCCTAATGGAGTTCATCAATTAAATCTTCATGGATGGGCCAGTTTCTTTACAGATTCTATGGGTCTTCTTGTGTGGTCCACATGACCATTCAAATGGTAGAATGGACCAATGATTACTCCTAATGATATGTGGGAAATTGAATAAGGAATCCTAAAAAACATGAACCACACAATTTGGATCAGTAGGGTGAGTGTTATAAATTGCACTTAGATCAAGAAAGCAAATTGCTATGCCTCAAGATAAGTCCTCCAACCCCCTTTAAATATTGACATAGAAAATGAAAAGAAAAAGAAACTTGAAAAGGAATCTGAAGTCATTCCCTCAACTCCTTCCATTCCACTTAGGAAACCAATTCCTTTTCCTCAAGCCATTTCTAATACAAATAAGTCCTTTGAACCCGATCCTAAAATGCTTGACATGTTTAGACGTGTTGAAGTGAACATTCCCCTCTTAGATGCCATTAAACAAATCCCTAAGTATGCCAAGTTTCTTAAGGAATTATGAACCCATAAGAGGAAACTTAGGAACTTTTAAATTTTTTCCACCCAACAGTCTATTCCCATAAAGTGAAAAGATCCAGGGACCTTTACAGTTCTATGCCAAATTGGAAGTTCCAACTTCGATGATGCACTCATAGACCTAGGAGCCTCAATTAATGTCATGCCCAAATCTATCTTCTCCAACCTTGGTCTAGGTACCTTACATCCAACGGGTGTTTTCATTCAATTGGCCAATCGAAGCACTTCTAGTCCTGAGGGTATAATTGAGGATGTCCTTATTTGTGCGAATGATCTTATCTTCCCTGCTAATTTATATTTCCTTGACATGGAAGGTGAGACAAACTCTTCTCAATATCCCATAATTATAGGAAGACAATTCATCATGACTGATATAACTAAGATTGATGTCCATTCAGACGTCTTATCCATGGAATTTGGTGACCAACTGGTCAAGTTCATCATTTTCCAACCCATGCGATACCCATCTGAGGATCACTCTACATTCTCAATCCATGCTTCTGAGTACACTTCTAAGAGTCAATTGAACCCCAATCCATCATGTTCTTCATGTTCAAATGATAAAGGATATTTTGAAATCTGTACCATGATTAACCAAGTCAAAAATGGTGATTTTGATGTGGAACTCTCATTAATAGACTCCATCAATCTAGTGGAACTTGAAAACTCTCTTGAATCCCACATCAACTCTGATATCTACTGCTCCACATTGGACAGTATTAAGGAAGATGAATCTGAAGAAACTGAAGTCCCTTCCTCCATTCCTGAGTTGTCTAACACACAAATGAAAGATGAGACTGATCTGAAACCTCTTCCTAAACACCTAAAATATTCATTCCATTTCCATGATCACTCTTATCCTGTCATTATCTCTTCTTTACTTACCGAAACTGAGGAGTCCAAACTTGTTCAAGTGTTAGAGGAAAACAAAAAGGCCTTAGGTTGGACCCTAGATGACATACCAGGAATCAACCCTGCTCTTTGCATGCATCACATCCATCTTGAGGAATCATCCAAACCAATTAGACAACCACAAAGAATACTCAATCCACTCATACTTGAGGTAGTTAGGGAAGAGATCACCAAGCTTCTTCAAGCTGGTATTATCTACCCAATTTTTGATAGTGAATGGGTTAATCCAATTCAAGTTGTACCTAAAAAGGGTGGGATAACTATTGTCACAAATGAACATGGAAAGGTAATCAAAAATCGAGTGAAGAACAAATGGCGTGTGTGCATCGACTATTGAAAATTAAAGGTTGAAACAAAAAAAGATCACTACCATCTTCCATTCCTTGATCAAATGCTAGAATGATTATCCATAAAGTCACACTATTGCTTTCTTGATGGATAAACCAGCTACTTCCAAATCCCAATCGCACATTAGGACCAAGAAAAGACTACTTTCACATGCCCCTTTGGAAAATATGCATATAAGAGAATGCCTTTTGGCCTTTGCAATGCTCCTGAAACATTCCAGAGGTGTATGATGAGTATCTTTTTTGAATTCATTGAACACTACATGGAAGTATTCATGGATGAATTTACCATTTATGGTGAGTCATTTGAATCGTGCTTACATTCTCTCTCTCTAGTCCTTCAAAAGTGTGTCAAGTGTAATCATGTGTTAAATTTTGAAAATTTTCACTTCATGGTTGCAAATGGGATTCTTCTAGGGAACATAGTTTCAAAAGAGGGTATTGAAGTTGATCCTGCCAAAATTGAAGTGATCCAATCACTTCTAGAACCCACATCTGTTCGAGACATCTATTCATTTCTTGGTCATGATGGTTTTTATCAGCGATTCATCCATAACTTCAGTAGGATTTCCCTCCTACTCACCTGGTTGCTCCAAAATGACATCACTTTCCATTTCGATGAGGTTTTCAAGAGAGCCTTCGTTGAACTCAAAACTACTCTTACTCTTCCCCAATAATCCAACCCCCAGATTGATCCTTACCATTTGAGTTGATGTGTGATGCTTCTGATAGAGCTGTTGGGGCTATTCTTGGTCAAAGAAGAGAAAACATTCCTCATGTCATCTATTATGCCTCAAAAACATTAGATGAAACTCAATCTCACAACACTATGACTGAAAAGGAAATTTTAGCAGTGGTTTTTTCCTTAGATAAATTCTGTCCCTATCTCTTAGGTGCCAAAATCATCATCTTTACAGACCATTCTGCTATAAAGTTCTTACTCAAGAAAAGTGATTCAAAACTAAGGCTAATAAGATGGATCCTAATGATCCAAGAGTTTGAACTTTAAATCAAAGATAGACCAGGAAAAGAAAACCCCGTGGCTGATCACTTGAGTAGAATTTGTAATTCTTCTTATTCTGAAATAATTGATCCAGAATTTCCAACTGATCACCTTTCATCTCTCACTCCAAAAATACCATGGTATGCCCCAATTGTAAATTACTTGGTTTCTGGTGTTTTTCCTAAAATTGTTTCAAAATAAAAAAAAATGAAGTTGAAAAGTGATTCAAAATACTATTGTTGGGAATAAAATAAACTTTGGGAAACTGGGGTAGACATGGTAATTAGGATATGTGTTGATGAAAATGAACATTCTTCCATCTTAGAATTTTGTCACTTAATGCCTGGTGGTGACCATTTTGGACCACAAAGGACCTCCCAAAAGGTCATAGACTCTAGATTCTTCTGGCCTTCACTCTTCAAGGACTCACATGAGTTCTGTCAATCATGTCCCACTTTCCAAAAGTTTGACACAATTTCCAAAGGAAATAAAATTCCCCAAAAGCCTTTAATCTTCTGTGAGATCTTCGATGTTTGGGGCATCGATTTCATGGGACCATTCCCCCTTCTAATGGATTCTCATACATTCTTCTTACGATCGATTATGTTTCTAGGTGGGTCGAGGCCAAACCCACTAGAAAGGATGATTCACATACTATTAGTGAGTTCCTAAAGACACACATCTTCCACCGATTTGGCACACCACATGCCTTGATAAGTGACTTAGGAACCCGTTTTTATAATAGAACCATGGGATCTCTTTTGAAAAAGAATGGTGTTGTACATAAAACTTCAACTGCATATCACCCCCAAACAAATGGCATGGATGAACTTTCTAATAGATAAGTGAAAAGAGTGCTTGAAAGAATTGTAAAACCCACCAGAAAATACTGTCCTGAAAGACTTGGTGAAGCACTTTGGGCTTATCGAACTGCCTATAAAACACCCATTGGGATATCTCCTTTTAGGCTAGTTTTTGGTAAATCATGTCATTTAACAGTTGAAATCCAACATAAGTCTTTTTTGGCTTTGAAAACCAGTAATTTTTATTGTGATAAATCTGATGAAGAAATATTATTTCAATTGGCTAAACTGGAGGAGCTTCGACTTAAATCCTATGAGAATTCCAATCTGTACAAAGAAAAGGCTAAGGTAATCCATAAAAAACACATCCTGATAAAGGTATTCCATAAAGGTGAAACGGTATTGCTCTTCAACTCTCGATTTTGGATTCACCCAGGTAAGCTTAATTCTCATTGGGAAGGTCCTTTTATTGTTTCTCATATTTACCCCTTTGGTGCAGTGCAAGTCCAAGACCCCTATTCCAAAAGGACATTCATGATTAATGGACATCAATTAAAGCATCACCATGAGAGGAAACACAATCTTGGAACCACATCAACTTCCATCGAATCCCCAATTTTTGTAGTCGACTCACCACTGGATGGAGATAGCAACCCACAAAATCCAAACCAGGGGCACCTCTTTCCCTTTAACTCTTCTTCTCTCTCTCTCTATCTCTCTCTCTTCTTCCTCCCTCATTCTCATTTTTACCACTTTCCTCATCATATTTTTATTTACTATTTTTCTTTTTTGTGGGTGTGTAATTTAAAAACACAAAAAAACCTAAAAATTGAAAAAAATGAACAAACAAGAGTCATACTTACTCACCTTCCTCTTTTCAAATTTTGTCCATCCATTTTTGGGAGTCAAAAGACATGGTTTCATCTCAAAATTTTTGTGATTTCTTCATAAATTTGGATAAAGAATATTATGTCAAAACCAACAAATTTTTAATGCTTACTTTTTGATTTGGAAACTGATTTTCCCCAACCGTGAGGAACAAAATTAGCTTTCATGACAAGGCCACCTATGTCCATCTTTTCAAAATGAGTATTTTTCACCCCCATTTTGAATCTTGAGTTTGTGGACATTCGAGCTGAATTTCTTACTTTAGTGTACATTAAAATGATAGAGACATTTTCTGAACCACATGAGAATCACAATAACCAAATAGCCTCTCATTTCCCTTAAATTAATCCTCCTTTTGAAAGCCCCTTCAAGCCTATGGAAAAATTTTCTTTGATAGACACATTACAATACCAATACCTTATCCCACCCATTATTAACATGGATTTTCATTGCATAATTTTTTGAAATTTACGTGTGTGGGGGAATGGATTTCATTGTTTGGGTGCCCTTTTATTGATTTTCAATGAGTTATCATCTTCTTGAGGGCAAGAATCCATTTTAGTGTGGGGTAGAGGTTGTACTTCAGTGGGTTTTGGGAATTTATATATGATTATGACATATTGTTCAAATTTTAATGACATGTGTTCAAAAAAAAAAATTAATTAAAAAAAATGAAAAAAACTCAAAATAAAAATAAAAAAAGGGTTGTGTCTTGGGTAGGTCAAAAATAACTATTTATCAGTCTTTGATCTTATTATAACTATTACAATTAGTTTCATGAGGAGTTCAATCATGGGTTGGGATTTGAGTGTGAGATCTATTTCAAGTTCAACTTTTGAAAAAAAGAGAAAAAAAAGAAAAAAAGAACACTTGCATTATATTCTTATGTTATTGGGAGAAGTTTTGTGTTTTGTAAATATTACATCTTCTCATTTACTTCACATTTACTTCCACTTTTGTGTCTTATTTCACATTTTCATTCCCTCGTAAATATGTGTTTCCATTTCCTTTCACGTCTCATTTCAAAAAAAAGTGCATTGCTTTTTATATATTGGTGTTTTACCCCTCTTCTTCTATCTCTTGGACATTATATTCCTACTATCCCATAGCCACAAAAAAACCCCTTCAAAATAACTCTTGATTCTTATGCACTTTGTATAGGTAGTGGAAGCTGAGAGCTCTTTCAAACTCTAAGATTTTCACTTTTGGTTGGTGAATGAGTGAAGATCCATAAATTAATTTTATCATCTTGTGAGGAGTAAGTTTTGTGTGCCACCATTTTCCATTTCTAAATTTGAGCATGAAAAAAATGAATTGTTTTTGGACAATTGTTTCTGTAACAACTAGTGGTGGAATTCAATATGGATGAGTGATATTGTCTAAACCTCCCTGATTGGGGAAAACAAAATTTTAATATTTGATGGTGAGTGAAAATGGTTTTTGTCATGTTTTTATATTTGTTGCACATGAGGAAGTGAACAAGACTAAGTGTGGGAGAGTTGATGTTATTAATAGTTTCATGACTTATTATATACCCCCTTTACTGATTTTATATGAAATGTTCATAATTTGTGTGAAATATTAATGTGTTAATACTAAGTATAATTTTTGAGCATTTTTAGAAGTAGTCCAATTGATTTATTTTACTATTTTACTTATAACTCTATCCCTACTGATCCAAATTATGTGGTTATTATTTTTTAGGATTCCTTATTCAATTTCCCAAATATCATTAGAAGGAATAACTGGCCCATTCTTCCATTTGAATGGTCATATGGACCACACAAGAAGACCCACAAAATCTGTGAAGAAATTGTATCATCCATGAATATTTAATTTCTGGCCTCCATCAAGAAGTCCAAATTCCTTTATTCTCCTATATAATTATGGGGAAAATGTAAGGAGTCTTGTATAAAAATTTCAAGTCCCAAATACAAATACAAGGAGCCCAAATAATTTATTTAAACTTAGCCCACCATTCTGGATGGGAAATAAAATGAGTATAGTATTCATGACATATCTCATGATGTAATCATCCAATAAAGCTGATATTTTTTAGTGTTAAATAGGAGATATATAATGAAGACTTTTTTTTAATAAAGTTTTCGGATTTTAAGGCATCTCCCTATTGATAAACCCATTCACATTTCGGCCTTCTAAAAAGTATGGATCGAAATGGACAGTTTAACTTTGTTTAATAAAACCGCCATAACTTTGGATCCATAAATCAAAATGACACAAAATTTTTAGATTAGTCTCCCAAAATTATTATATAAAACTTGGAATAAGGATATATCTCTATATTCGGTTGTCTGTATTTACAAATCATCAAGCCAAGTGGAGGGATAGATTGAGAATCCAAATAGTCCACTTCCTTGGGCTATAAATACATCCCCCTCCTCTCCTTCAAAGGGTTTGGAATTTAAGAAGAGAGGAGAATATATTTTCCTGAACAAATAAATTCCAAGGGCTTTGTAGGACCTTCCATACTCAATTTTTCACTTGATATACTCTTCCTCCTCTCTTTGATTCCTTTTACTTTTGCGTTGTTCTTCATTTGTAATCTTATAAGTCTTGGTTTTTGTAATTCTATTTTAATGAATATTTCTTATTATTAATCTATTATTCTCATCCAACTTCTGTTAAATAATATTAGTGGTCTTAAAATAGTTTAAATATAGTTGAATACCCTTCCCTTATTATGCTTTCTCATTCAATCTAATGTTAGTATTTAATTCCCTTCACTGTTTGTGTGTGTGTGTTCGACGCACAAATCTTTTCTTATCCCTTATTTTTCTTATATTTATAATTAATAATAATAAAAATTAAAACCATATTATTAAAAAAAACAATGTATGAGTAAATCTACCATTGGGGTGAGTTATAATTTGGGGATGTTAAGTGATTGATATCATTTTCTCGATGGATATTCTTTAAATTAACATTGTGTATGTCAAACTTAGAATGTTGTGGATTAATGACATGATTTGTTTAGCGTGTGGTTTACATGGATTATCGGAACCATAAATACACTACCATCAAAAATCTATAATTGATATTAGAACCCTAAGATAAGTTAAGTCTTGGATTAAAGCCTTAACACTTAGGAATTCCAATCAACATTATCTTGTGAAGTGGGTGTTAATTTAAATGCAATATAAAGCAAAACTCAAGGATATCACAAGCTCAACTCCCTAAAAATGAACTCACCCCAATCTCTATCAAATTGTTAAATTAAACACCAATCATTCGTCACTTTAATTAAGATCTGCAAACAAATACCCCCAATCAAAATACAATCAACTAAAAACATTCGACTATTAAAAGAGTATCATCACTGAGGATTCGACCCGAGTGCTGGTATACACATTAGCAGAGCATCATAAATTTGAAATATTGATAGGTGACAGTCGTCTGTGCTTTAAAATCTTTCCTAGATAGGATTTTTAGGTCTGGTTTGATTGATTAGTAACACACCATATCTTTTATCTCAAAAAAACTTTACCCGATTCTTGAGAGAATTTGCGTGTTACTCTAACCAATTATGCTCATAATTTTACTGTGATATTTGGTTTTGTTAAGTCTATTGTTTTGAATAAAGAGGTCAGAATACATGATAATGAGAAACCTTTTTCAGAGCTTTTAATCATAGAGAACAAGTGGAGACGTTAGAAAAGCAATCAGGGACAAAACAATCAAGGAAAGGGCAGAGGCAGAAGAAAATCTAGGTTGAAGGAGAGAGAGTTTGAATGCCATAATTGTGGTAAGAAAGGACATGTTAAGAAGTTATTATATCAACTAAAAATAGAAAACAAAATTAAGGAAAACCAGTAGAAGAAAAATTATGATGGAGATGATCATGTCCCCACCGCTACAGGGTGTGCTCTTGTTATTTTTTATGATTCCATTAATCTTGCTTCCGATGATTCTTATTGGGTTATTGAAAATGGTGATTTTTTTCATATGACATTGAGGAAGGAGTTATTTACATCTTAAAACCCATGTAATTTTTGGATTTTGAATATGGTTAATGATGGCCATGATGATGTTGTAGGTATCAAGACTATTTGTTTGGAGGCCAATATAAGAAGTAAGCTAATTTTTAGGAATGTTCGACATGCACCTGAGGTTTGTCTAAATCTTATATCTACTGGTGTTCTTAACAATGAAAGTTTTATCAGTAATTTTGGTGATGGCCAATGGAAGATTTCCAAGGGTTCCTTGATTGTAGACCAAGGCAAGAAGTAGTTAAGGTTTATACTAAATTAGAGATTATATTTATTGTGATACTTCTTGCGTTGTTGAGTTCACTGTTTCATCCATGTTATGGAATAAGTAGTGCAACCATACTAGTAATAATGGGCTTGGTTTTTTAGCCAACAAAAATCTTCTTCCAGGTTTGAAGGGTGTCAAATTGGACACATGCGATCACTATTTGGCTGAAAAAAAGAGCAGAGTGATTTTCAGTAGTCATCCTTTTCATAGGAAGTCACATGTACTTGAATTAGCACATTCTAACATGTGTGGTCCTTTGAAATATAAGACCTTTAGTGAAGGTATTTATTTTGTGATATTTATTGATGAATACTCGCATAAGTTTTGGGTTTATGTTTTGAATGTCAAAGGTCAGGCGCTCAATGATTTTAAGAAATTCCAGGTTTCAGCTGAGAGAAAATCTGGTAAGAAGTTTAAATGTATTCACACTGACAACGGGGTTGAATATTGTGGTATATTTGATTAGTATTGCAGGTAGGAAGGTGTTCAACATCAGAAGACACCTCCTAAGACACCTTATATAAATGATTTAGCTGAGTGGATGAACATGACTTTATTGGAAAGAGTTCAATTTTTTCTTTTGGAAGCAAAATTTCATAGACATTTTTGGGGTGAGGCTTTATTTTATGCTATTTATATTATCAATTTATCACTTGCTGTTATTTTATAGACAAACAGTCTCGAAAAGTTTTGGAATGGAAAAGAGATCAAGCATGATCACTTATGTGTTTTTGGTTGCAATACCTTTTTTCATGTGCCTAGTGATGAGAGGTCCAAACTGGATTGTAAATCATGTCAAAATATTTTTTTGGCTATGTAAACAATGAGTTTGGATATAGGTTCTATGATCCATCTTTGAAGAAACTTCTCAGAAACTGTGATGGATTGTTTAAGGTAGACCATACTACTGTAGATATTGATAAGGGAGAAAAATTTACTTCTCCAATTTTTGATGACTTTTTCAGTCTTGGGTCAATTTCTAAGTCACATTTACCTAATGCTGTAGATTTTAATGATTGTGTTGATGTGCAGAATGATGTTCAGGGTAAATAGTTTGGAGTTGATTTTTCTAATTCATGTTTTTTTTTCTGATGATCTGGTTACAAGAGTTATTATTAAACTTGTAGTTCCACTCCATAGGTCATATCGACATCATATAATTTCTACTCCATATTCACATGATGAGTATATGCTCCTCTCCAAAGAGGGAGAACCAAAATCTTTTGATGAGGTAATGGAAAGTGAACATAAGGATAGATGGATTACGACAATGGATGATGAGATGAGATCAATACATGACAACCATACTTTTGAGTTGGTGAAGTTACCTATAGGTAAGAGAGATTTGAAAAATCAATGGATTTATCAAATCAAAATTAACGAATCCCATTTTGTTACATGATACAAGGCAAGGATAATTGTTAAAGGCTTCCATCAGAATAAAGGTATTGATTTTGATGATATTTTCTCACTTATTTTCAAAATTTCTTCCATTCATGTTATTCTTGGATTCGCTATTAGTTTGGATCTTCAGATTAAGAAGATGTATGCGAAGACAACTTTCCTCCTCAAAGAGCTAGATGAGGATATTTATATAGAGAATCTAGAGGGTGTTATTGAAACATGTAAAGAGAATTGTATCTGCAGGTTAAAGAATAATTTGTATGGTTTGAATCAAGCTCTGAGATAGTGGTATAATAAGTTTGAAGCTATCATTTTTTATCAGGGTTTTAGGAATACATCTTCTGATCATTGTTTTTTTATTCAGAGATTTTTTGATCCTGATTTTATTATACTATTACTCTATGTTGATGATATGATTATTATTTTACATGATTCTTCTATAATTAACATATTAAATAAGGATCTCTGTTATTATTTTATGAAGAATGACTTGGATCCTTCACGATATATTCTTGGCATGTTAATCTCTCATGAAAAAAAGGCCAAGAAATTTTGGTTATCTCAGGAAAGATATATTGATATAGTCCTTCATGAATTTTCAATAGATAGAGAGAAAGTTTTTAATACTCCCCTTACTTTAAATTTTAAGATTAGTACCAGTCAATAACCTTCTACTGATGAAGAGAGAGGAGAAATAGAGAATACCTTATTCATCCATCGTTGGATGTTTTATGTATGCGATGATATGAATTAGACTTGATACAGATCATGCAATTGGTGTGATCAACCATTTTCTCTCTAATCCAAGTAGAGATCATCAAAGAGTAGTGAATTATATATTTAATTATCTTTATGGTAATTTTGATATGAGATTAGGTTTTGGAAATGAGAAACCAATTCTTTGTGGCTTTATAGATTCAAATATGGTTGGATATATGGATTTAAGTAAGTCGACTTCAGGCTATTTGATCACTTTTGTAGTGGGAGATGTATCATGGTAGTATAGATTTTAGAGATGTGATGATTTATCTACTATAGATTTTGAGTTTATTGAATCTTTAAGGGTCTAAAAAGAATTTTTTTGATGAAAATTTTTATTCGAGAACTCAATTTTAATCAGGACATGTATGTTTTATTTTGTGAAAGTCATAGTGCTATTTGTTTGGGAAAGAATCCCACCTTTCATGGTAGGTAGAAATATATTGATATTCAGTATCATTGGATCTGAAACACCGTTGATTTGAGATAGTTTGTTATTGAGAAGATCCACATAGATAAAAATAGTCCAGACATATTAACCATGAGTTTACCTAGGGGTAAATTTTAGACTTGCTGACTAATTGTCAGGTTGGCAGCAATGCCCAGTTGATTCAGTGGGGGATTTTGTTGGGGAGCCTCCTCAACTTGTATACCATGTGATTATTAAAAAAATAAGAAAATATATATATGAATTTTAGTGTTATGTATATTTTAACAGATGGGTTTTTGTAGAGGTAGTTTTTTGAGGTGAAACTAGGTTTTGGGGGCATGCACAAAGTCCTTGCGAGGAGCAATTTTAGATTGTGATCAGCTTTGATCAATGATCAGTTTTATTCTGATCTTTGTGAATTCTTAGCACTCGGTTATTCAATTAGCGATCTTCAGGTCTGCATGGTCAGATTTATTATCTTCTCTTCTTTCTCAGACAACGTTCTATTTTCAGATATGCTTTCTGCCTCTTGTCCACTTGTATCTTTTTTTTTGTATTGGAGAGATATTCATTTGAGATCCCTTTCATTTTTGGGAGTCTCTGTCTATTACTCAATAATTATAGTATATTTTCTTTCTAGACTAGGTCCTGTGGTTTTTTTCCTCACTGGGTTTTCCACATTAAAAATTTAGTGTCAACATTTATTTTCTGCACCTATTTTGGTTGCTGTATATTCATTTTAATTTTTCAGGATTATTTGAAGGGAATGGTTCTTATTTTTGTTGCGCATTTTCTTTAGTGTTCATTTTCATGTTAATCACTTTCCATCTTTTCCATTAAGTTTTATTCTCATACAAAAATGTATTTTTTTGTATTAATTTTCTTTGCTGGATTTCCTTTATTTCCACATGGTCATATTTATTGGTATACCAGCTCATCTTGTCTCGTATACTTACTCCTATGGGTGGTGTCTCATTGATTCACATTCCATGAATCCAAGCTACTGATCGATGTGAAATCTTGTTTAATCCATGTTATTCATATATCCTGGGAACTTGAGTATTCAATTTATTTTGTTGTCTAACTTTACTTTATGGAGCTCATTGGTTGGTTGTGGGGTTTCAAGGTACAAGAATTTCAAGGTAATTGTTCACTCTTGAACCCATCCTTCGTCATTTTCATCACTCATTCTCCTTCATCATTGAGTTTGTCTCCCGTCCTAGTTGTGAATACAATTTTATGTTAGAGTGTTCATATTCATTAGAGAACAAATCTTTCATTGTTCACCGTTCTCTACACACACTATAATATTATATATAAATATATACATATATGTATATATTTAATTATAAATAAAAATACAATATTAAAACTAAAAAAAATAACCTTAATATTCATATGAATGTACACCCATAGAATAAATTTAGTCTCCATCGAAAAAATATAAGAAGAGCTTACCGAATGAAGTTTAAATTCAATCAAATGTTTAAAAATTAGGACATCCTAAATAAAAACTCAGTTTTGGAGGCCTTATGAGACATTTTTTACCAATAAAAAACAAGCATTGGGAAACCCCCATTCAAAACAACAGAGTTCTTTTAGCAATATTCGATTTGAAATCTTATCGAGCCCAAATAGACATCTGAATAAAAAATTATGGTCATTTGAAGTTCAAGACCTGTTTTCAACTTTTTATAAGATATTAATTAATTTATTAATTTTTTCTATCATGAATTGTTTTTAAATATCTATAACTCAATACAATTAGAAAATTATTAATTAATATGAATTTTTAATTATTTAATAATCCATTTTCAGTAAATATATCATATATTAAGTGTAAATATTTATTTAGTATTATATAAATCAAATTTAAGCACACACACACACACATATATCAATCAAAATATTTTTTAATATTAAAATATGACTTTTAATAATAGATAATTTTTTATAAAGGCCATTGTTTATAATCACTAAACGTAAGTGCTGCAGCACTCATAAAGGGAACACTTTTATTAACACTAAGAAAAGAATTGATAAAAGATGACCTTTATCTATATGAGAGGGTATAGTATCCTCACTAATTATATTTCAACTATCATTGATAGTCAGAAGCCTCTAGAATTCGATGAGGCACATTTGAGGTAAACAACATCATACAGATAGATTTATTATCTGCTCTTATTTCTCAGATGACTTTCTCTTATCAGATCTACTTTCTGCCTCTCTTGCATGCTTGTATCATTTATCCTGCATTAGAGTGCTATACTTTTAAGATCTCTTTCATTTTGGAGAGTCTCTATCATGTACTCGTTGATTATAGAGAATATATTTTTTTGGACTAGGTCTTGTTATTTTTCCCTCATTGGGTTTTATATGTTAAAATTTTCAACTTTCAGAATTTATTTTCTGCATATATTTTTGGTTGTTATGCCCCCACTTTAATTTTTAGGCTTCTTTTAAGGGATTTTTTTTATTTCCACAGTGCGTTTGCTTTGGTATTCATTTGTGTGTTCTCCGCTTGTCGTTTTTCCCAACATTTGATATCAGAGGGTTTAGTTTTTATTTAGAGAAATTATGGAAGTCAATTACAGTCAGATGATTTTATAAAATGGTACAAACTACCATATATAGTGATTAAAAATAAAGGATCCACTTTTTATCAAGTGAATACATCTACTGGTGTTTAGTACTAAAAAGTTAGATAGAATGTTTTGACGAAGAATAAGAGTTTGAGCATGAGATGGTTTGTGGTTTCATTCCTTAGTGGGTTAAAGACAATGTGATGAATCATATTATAAGAATATCTCACACCAGAACATTGTAGGAGAATCTTGAACTAACTATTCTTCCAATATAGAAAATAATAAATTATTTCTCCTCAAACAGGTGATGATTTTGAAGTACAAAAAACACTACGGCAAAAAGGCATTTAGCGGCGTTTTTTTTTCGTTTCGCGGCGGTTTAAACCGCCGCTAAATTGATTGGTGGCAGTTTTGAAAAACCGTCGCGAAATCGTGCGTCAGGAAACTATTCGCGGCGGTTTTCAAAACCGCTGCAGAACTTTTCACGACGATTTTTTTTTTGTTAATTTTTATTTTTTTTTATTTTTATATATTTATTTATATATTTATTTATATATTTTTATATATATATATATTTATCTATATATTTATTTATATATTTATTTATATATATATATATTTATTTTTCGTATTTATTTTTCGTATTTATTTATATATTTATTTATATATTTATTTATTTATTTATAAATATATATATATATATTTATTTATATATTTATTTATATATATATATATATATATTTATTTATTTATTTTTCGTATTTATTTTTCGTATTTATTTATATATTTATTTATATATTTATTTATTTATTTTTCGTATTTATTTTTCGTATTTATTTATTTATTTATTTTATCTATTTATTTTATGTATTTATTTTATGTATTTATTTTATCTATTTATTTTATCTATTTATTTTACTATTTATTTTATTATTTATTTATTTATTTATTTTTCGTATTTATTTATTTTATTTATTTTATTTATTTCGTATTTATTTTATTTATTTATTTTATTTATTTATTTTATTTTATTTTATTTATTTTATTTCATATTTATTTTATTTCGTATTTATTTTTTATTTATTTTATTTCGTATTTATTTTATTTATTTATTTATTTATTTCGTATTATTTTATTTACTTTATTTATCCATGCATGCACATCCCATGCACATGCACATGCACATTCACATGCATGCCCATGTAATATAAAGAAATTCTGCGTTTGGTGAGATTTGAACCCCTAACCTCTTGCATATTTTTCAAAGACTTTACCACTCCAGCAAGCTCGCCATGTGGTTAATAAACATAATTTAATATACTTATATATATTAATTGAAAAAACAAATAATACATAAATAATAGATATAAACTCAATAATAATAAATAATAAATAATAAATAATAAATAATAAATAATAAATAAGGAATAATAAATAATAAATAATAAATAATAAATAATAAATAATAAATAATAAATAAATATAAATAACAAATAACAATTAAATATAAATAATAAATAAATAATAAATAATAAATAATAAATAATAAATAATAAATAAATATAAATAATAAATAATAAATAATAAATAATAAATAATAAATAATAAATAATAAATAATAAATAATAAATAATAAATAAAGAAAAATAAGAAATAATAAATAATAAATAAACATAAATAAATAATAAATAGTAAATAATAAATAATAAATAATAAATAATAAATAATAAATAATAAATAATAAATAATAAATAATAAATAATAAATAATAAATAATAAATAATAAATAATAAATAATAAATAATAAATAATAAATAATAAATAATAAATAATAAATAATAAATAATAAATAATAAATAATAAATAATAAATAATAAATAAATAATAGATATAAATAATAAATAATAAATAATAAATAATAGATATAAATAATAAATAATAAATAATAAATAATAAATAATATATAATAAATAATCAATAATCAACAATCAATAATCAATAATCAATAATCAATAATCAATAATCAATAATCAATAATGAATAATAAATATTAAATAATAAATAATAAATAATAAATATTAAATAAAAAATAAAAAATAATAAATAAAAAATAAAAAATAAATATAAATAATAAATAATAAATAATAAATAATAAATAATAAATAATAAATAATAAATAATAAATAAGAAATAAATATAAATAATAAATAATAAATAATAAATAAATATAAATAATAAATAATAAATAAATATAAATAATAAATAAATATAAATAATAAATAAATACAAATAAAAAATAAAAAATAAAAAATAAAAAATAAAAAATAATAACTAATAAATAAATATAAATAATAAATAATAAATAATAAATAATAAATAATAAATAATAAATAAATATAAATAATAAATAATAAATAATAAATAATAAATAATAAATAATAAAAAATAAAAAATAAAAATAAATAAAAAATAATAAATAATTATAAATAATAAATAATAAATAAATATAAATAATAAATAATAAATAAACATAAATAATAAATAAATATAAATAATAAATAATAACTAATAAATAATAACTAATAAATAAATATAAATAATAAATAATAAATAATAAATAAACATAAATAATTAATAAATATAAATAATAAATAATAAATAATAAATAATAAATAATAAATAATAAATAATAAATAACCAGTTACAAATAATAGATAATAAATAAATTAAAGTATATTATAAATAATAAATAATAAATAATAAAGGAAACACATGAAAAAGTATGAAAAGACGTGATAAGGGATGAGAAATTATGAAAACGCATGAAAAAGGATGGAGAAGCATATGAAGAATGAGGCATTAGAAAGAATGAGAACGTATGAAAACTCCTGAAAACTCTAAAAAAATCCTTAATAATTCAACATAATCATCATAATAACCCATAAAAAACCATTGATAAAGATAACAAGTCATGGAAACCCAAATAAACAGTAATAAATGGAGCTACCGTTAAAACCCGTCAAAACGGTCATAAAGAGACAAAAACATTGGACTCACATTAACAGAGATAACTTATGAACCGAGAGTCCGTATTAGATCCGCGACCTGTCAAATCAAAGATCGTGAAACGATCTTCGACCTGAAAGGTGAAAGAGTCCGAATGGATAGGCGGATCGGAAGTTATGACCATTTAAAAAAAGCTGACGGGGAACGAGTGCTAGAAACGAGGCATTGAAAAACATAACAAACCCAATACCCACTAAAAAGGCCATAACATATGATCTAGGAGTGCATGTGGGCGCCGCGACTAGTCAAACTGAAGCTCATGGAATGAGCTATGATCTGGCAGGTGGAGGAGGCCGAACTGACATGCGGATCGAAAGTTAGGTCCGTTTAAAGACAAGTTCGACGGGACACCGGTGACGGAAACGGGGTTTTGGAGGCCTTCGGAGGGGTTTTTGGGGCCAAAAAACACAAGAAAAGATTTTTGGTGTTGAACTGGTGCGTAGCTCTCTTCGCTGGCTTCGATTTGATATGTGGTAGAGACCAAACGGACACCCGGAGCGAAAGTTATGGCCGTTTGAAGTTGAAGAACTTTTTTCAACTTTCCTATAACTCTAATATCTTCCGCACCTTAGACCTTCTCATGGTTTTTATTATATGTACCTCTAGATCTCTTCATGAGCTTCTATTTGACTAGTCGTGGCGCTTAAAAGGACACCCGGATCAAAAGTTATGGTCGTTTTAGTGATTTTGGATTTTCTCGTGTTTTTTTATTTTTTCATTTCATTTCGCGGTGGTTTTACCGAAACCGTCGCTATTTCGCGACAGTTTTTAAAAAAACCGCCGCTAATCCTCGAAATTTTTTTTTAAAAAAATAAAATAAAAAATAATAATAATAATTTTTTTTCCGTTTAGCGGCGGTTTTTTCGCGGCGGTTTTTAAAATCGCCACGAAATGGCGGCCCGAAACGCATTTCGCGGCGGTTTTAAAAACTGCCGCGAAAAAACTGCCGCTAAACGACGGTTTTCTTGTAGTGAAAGGTAGATATATTTTTTACTATTTGAGTGAATTTTTAGGACATTTTTTCCAGTTTTCTGGTATGGGTATTACTTTTGAGAATGAGGTTTTAGCATTTTGGTTTATTAATACTTTATCCAAATTCTTGAGAGAATTTGATTGTTACTTCGATTTTGCTCATAATGGGGCTATGATATTTAGTTTTATCAAGCCTTCTATTTTGAATGAAGGGGTCATGAGACATACTCAAGAGAAATCATCTTTAGAGTTTTTAGTCATAGAGAATAGGGGGAGAAGTCAAGAAAGAAATCATGGAAAGAGTAGCCAAGGAAAGAGAATAGGTAGAAGAAAATCAAGGTCAAAGTAGAGAGAGTTTGAATATAATCATTGTGGTATGAAACAAAACGTTAAGAAGTTTTGATATCAGCTGAAAAAGAAAACAAAATGAAGGAAAATCAGAAGAAGAAAAATAGTGATGGAGATGACCATGTCACCACCGCTATAGGGATGATATTGTTATTGTTTATGACTCCATTAATATTGATTCTGATGATTCTTGTTGGGATGTTGATAGTGGTTCTTGTTTTCACATGGCATCGAGGAAGGATCTCTTTACACCTTTCAACCCATGTGATTTTTTGATTTTGAAGATGGGTAATGATGGTCATGATGATGTTGTAGGTATCGAGACTATTGTTTTGGAGACCAAAGAAGGAAGTAAGCTGATTTTGAGGATTTTTTGACATTCTTCTAAGGTTCGTATGAATCATATTTCTACCAGTGTTCCTGACAATGACGGTTTTATCAGTACTTTTGGTGATGGCTAATGGAATATTTCCATGGGTTTCTTGATTGTGTCTTGTGTAAATAAGTAGTCAGGTTTTTACTAGACAATAGCTTATATTTCTTGTGATATTACTTGCGTTGTGGAGTACAACGTTCATACCCAGTTATGGAATAAGCGGTGCGGCCACATTAGTAAGAAGGTACTTGGTTGTTTGGTTAAGAGAAATATTCTTCCAGGTTTGAAGGGTGTCAAATTGGACACGTGAAACCACTATTTGGCTAGAAAATAGTGAAAATTGAGTTTAAGTAGTCATCCTTTGCACAAGAAGTCATAGTTACTTGAATTAATACATTCTGATGTGTGTGGTCCTTTGAAATCTAAAATATTTATTGATAGTCTTTATTTTACGATGTTTATTGATAAACACTCATGCAAGTTTTGGGTTTATGTTTTGAATTCCAAAAGTCAGATGCTTAGTGTTTTTAAGAAATTTTAGGTTTTAATAGAGAGGGAATATGGTAAGAAATTGAAATGTATTCACATAGACAATGTGGGAGTGTATTGTGGTATGTTTGATTAGTATTGTAGGAAGGAAGGTGTTTGACATAAGAAGACACCTCCTAAAACACCTAAGCCAAATATTGTAGCTAAGTGGATGAACATGACTTTGTTGGAAAGGGTTCGATGTTTTATTTCGGAAGAAAATTTTCCTAGATTTTTTTGGGGTGGGACTTTATTTACTTATACTTATATTATCAATTTATCACTTGTGGTTATTTTCCAGAAAAATATTCCCCTAAAGTTTTGGAATGGAAAAGAGATTAGACATGATTACTTGCATGTTTTTGGTTTCAAGGATTTTATTAATTTTCTTAGAGATGGGAGGTCCAAGATGGATGGTAAGTCACATCAATGTATTTTTATTGGCTATGGACATGATGAGTTTGGATGAAGTTTCTATGAGGAATCTTTGAAGAAACTTTTCATAAGTCACGATGCAGTGTTTAAGGAGGATCAAACTATTTTAGATATTGATAAGGGAGAAAAATCCATTTCTCTAATTTCTAATGACTTTGTAAATATTGAGCTAGTTTTTGAGTCACATTTATCTCATGTTGTTGATTTTAATAATTATGAGGATGTGAAGAATGATGTTTAGGGTGAACAGGTTGGATTTGATGTTTCTAATTCACCTTTTTTTATGATGATCTAGTTCCAAGGGTTATTAATAAACCTACAATTCTATTCCATAGGTCATCTTGACATCATAAAATATCTACTCGATATTCACATGACTATTATGTGCTCCTCACTAAAGGGGGAAAACCATAATATTTTGATTAGGTGATAGAAATTGATCATAAGGACATATGGGTTGTGATAATGAATGATGATATGAGATCATTACATGAAAACCATAATTTTGAGATGGTAAAGTTTCCTACAGGTAAGAGAGCTTTAAAAAATCGATGGATTTACCAGATTAAAAATAAATAATCTAGTTTTATTCTATGATACAAGGCAATACTAGTTGTTAAAGGATTCTATCAGAAGAAAGGTATTGATTTTGATGATATTTTCTCACCTATTTCCAAAATGTATTTAATTCAGATTATTCTTGGTTTGTCCACTAGTTTGGATCTTCATACTTAGAAAATGGTTGTGAATAAAACTTTCCTCCTCAAAGATTTATAGGAGGATATTTATATGGAGAATCCAAAGGGATTTTTTTAAAATAGGTAAAGAGAATTATGTATACAGGCTAAAGAAGAGTTTGTATGGTTTGATGTAAGCTTTGAGGTAGTGTTATAAGAAGTTTTAGTCTATAATTTGTCATAAGGGTTTCAAGAAGGCATCTTCTAATCATTGTGTTTTTTAGTGATTTACTGATGATGACTTTATTATACTATTTCTCTATGTTGATGATATGATTATTATTGGCCATGATTATTCTATAATTAACAGATTAAAGAAATATCTTTTTTAGTCTTTTGTGATGAAATAATTTTATCTAGCATAAAAAATTCTTGGCATGTTGATATCCCATGATAGAAAGGACAAGAAATTATTGTTATCTCATGAGAGATATATTAGAACAGTTCTTCATAAATTTTCTATGGATAGAGAGAAAGTGGTTAGTACTCCTATTTATTTACATTTTAAGATTAGTACAAGTCAGTCACCTTCTATTGATAAAGAGAGAGAGGATATGCAACACACATATTATTTATCTATCATTGACTATTTTATACATACGATTATATAAACTGGACCTGATATAGCTCATGCAGTTGGTGTAGTTAGTTTTTTTATATCTAATCCAAGTAGAGAGAATTGGAGAGTAGTGAATTATATTATTCATTATCTTCATGATACCTTTAATATGAGATTGTGTTTCAGAAATGGGAAACCTATAATTTTTGGCATTACAGATTCAAATATGACAGAATATATGGATTCAAGGAAGTCTACTTCAGGATATTTGATCAGTTTTGTAGGGGGAGATATATCTTGGTAGTCTAAATTATAGAAATGTGTTTCTTTATCTACTATAAAGTATGAATTTATTGAACTACAAAGGCGTGCGGATAATTGTTGTGGATGTAAAATTTTATTCAAGTGCGCAATTTTAATCAGGACATGTTTTTTTTATTTTTTGATAGTTAGAGTGCTATTTGTTTGGGAAAGAGTCCCACCTTTCATGGAAGGTCAAAATATATTGATGTTTGGTACCATTGGATCTGAGACAGTATTGATTCGAGACAATTGAATCTTGAGAAGACCCACATAGATGAAAATATTCCAGACATGTTGACAAGGAGTTTACCCAAAGGTAAATTTGACACTTTCCAACTAATTGTAGGGTTGGCGGTGATCACCAGTTGATTCAGAGGGGGAGTTTGTTGGGATGCCTCCTTAATTTTCACATCACGTGCTACTTAAAAAAAATAAAAAAAAACATATATGAATTTGCGTGTTACATATATTTTAATGGATGAGTTTTTATAGAGGTAGTTTTTTGAGGTGCAACTAAGTTTTGGAGGTGTGCATAAAGTCCCTACCAGGAGTAGTTTTAGATTGTGATTTGTTTTGATCAAAGAATAGTTTTCTTCTAATATTAGTGAATTTTAATTAATCAGTTATTCATTTAGCAATATTCATATTCATATGGTTAGATTTATTTTCTTCTCTTCTTTCTTGAATTATGTTCTTTTGTCAGATCTTCGTTTTGCCTGTTTTCCACTGTTAACTTTTCTGCTGTATTGGAGAGATATACATTTGAGATCACTTTCATTTTTGGAAGTCTCTTTCATGTACTCACTGATTAGAGTGGATCTTATTTCTGATATAGGTCCCATGGTTTTTCCCTCATTGTTTTTTCCATGTTAAAAATTTCCCGTGTCAATATTTATTTTCTACGCATATTTTTTACTGTTGTGCATCCACTTTAAATTTTTAATCTTGTTTGAATGGAAAGTTTTTTATTTCTAATTCACATTTTCTTTGGTGTTATTTTGTACATTCATCACTTACCATCATTACCAATAAGTTTTATTCTCATATGCAAATTTATTTATTGGATTAATTGTTTTTAGGTTGCCTTTATTTTTTCATGGGACTATTTATTGGGCTACCAGCTCAACATGTATCTTTTACTTACTCCCATAGGTGGTGACTCATTGATCTGCATGGCATGAATCCTAGCCATTGATTGTTGTGACCTCTTGTTTAATTCATTCCATCCATCTATTCCAAGTGCTTGAGTGCACCGTTTACTTTTTTGTTAGGCTTTTCTTTATGGTGACCACTGTTTGGTTTTGGGATTTAGAGGTGCAAGTGTGTTAAGGGAATTATTCACTCATACACCCATCTGTTATTTACATCACACATTCTCCCTTATCACTAAGTTTGTATCCTATCCTAGTTGTGAAAAAAAATTCCTTTCAGAGTGTTCATATTCATCAGAGAGAAATTATTTCAGTGCCTTCCATTCCCTATGCACACTACTAGTGTGTATTTCATGGCGGAGTTCTTGAAAAGTTCCTTTCTAGTGAAGAAGTGTGGCTAAGATCTAGCTCTGAAGTACTCTGTTCCTAACTAGGTGAGAACTTCCTCTGGTGAGTTCTAAAAAAGCAATAACACCTTTTTAGAAGCAACATCAATAGAAAAGGATGACCATACCTCAACATATATCATTGTAAGTTCCTTCTTGATCCCTATTTCTTTCATAGTTTTTTATTTTTGAAGCTTATTTTCTGTTGTCTTCTTGCTTAAATTTGTAATCTTTAAACATTTTAATTATTTGAGATTTAATAAAACACATGAGTGTGTGGGTGGTGTTCTTGTCATGAAAATAGGTCCCAATAAGACTAAAACATGTTAAATCTTTGTGCTCTTTACTAATTTCTTAATTTCTTACATCTTGTATGTTTTGTTTCTATTGAATTCGACTCTGGAAAAAAAAATTCCCAAACAGTCCTTATTGGGTTAATTTATACTACTAATCTATAAGGAACTATATTCTAGACCTAGAGTTAAAGATGAGGCAGTGAGTCTTTTCATAAGAGGAAGAGAATAGTTTAGGGATAAAAAGAAAGATTTTAGTAAGGATAAAGTCAATAACAATAAAAAAACCAAGCCTATTTCTAAGTCTAGGGAAATAAAAATTGTTTTCTTTTATAATGGTAAGACCTAGCACACTAAAACTGAGTTTAGTAAGCTTAAACAAGAACATGAGACTAAACAACCCCTTGTCCGGTCTCTTCTTGTGGATTCTGGTTATGACACAACTAAAGTATTGAATGTGTCTAACCATGCCCTAAACCATGAGTGGGTCTTAGACTCAAGATTCTTATTCCACACATTTTCTTTTAGGGAATCATTCTTAGATTTTATAAATAGAGTAGAAGGAGTTATCTTATTAGTCAATAATCAGAGGTGTAAAGTAGAGGGAAGAGGTTCTGTTTTAATATAACTCGATGACCACATTATCATTACTTTTCTAGATGTTATGTGGGTTCCTATCCTCCATAAAAACATAATTTCATTAGGGATAATAGAAAAAAAGGGATCCACCTTTAGGTTTAAATTAGGTTGTCTAAAAATATACAAAGGCTCTAGAACTATCATTAATGGTTTCCTTATCAATGGGCTATATGTTTGGAATGGAAATACCCATTCAAGAAAGTTGGATAGTGTGTATACCATTAATAACGATAATAACCTATTACAGAATAGGATATTAAGACATTTAATCTCTAAGGGTCTAGAATAACTCAACAATCAAGGGCTATTGATTGACATCACACTAATAAACCTTCTATTTGGTGAGGATTGTGTGATGGGTAAGGTTAAGAGAGTCACCTTTAATAAGTCTAACTTTAAAGATAAATTTCCCTTATAATACATATATTCTGACCTATGGGGACCATATAGGACTATAAAAACCCAATAAAAGATATAATAAATCATTTTCATGAATTATATAGTTATACTAATTATAAAAATATTAAGTAATTTTTACATAAAAAAGGAAATAGTTTTAACTAAACTCTTTTCTTATAAGGTTTTTATTTAAAAGTGTAATTTATAAATTGTAAAATTTGAAATAGAAAAAATAAATTTAATTTTTGAAAACAACATATCAAAATTAACTTAGGGTAATTTTTTTTATTTTTTCATAAAGTGTTGATTTTTCATCGAATAGTGAAAAATACCATTTTTTGGTAAAAAAGTCATTTATATTCAATAAATTAAGTAATTTTAAAGTACCATTATTTTTTTAATATAATTTCAAATAAAATAAGTTTTTTTAGAAATATTTAATTTAATTAATTAATTTTGAATCAAATTTATATTGGATTTTAGTCTAAGTATATTTTTGGTTATAAAAACAGGTTTTTCTCTGAAAATGGTTTTAAATTGAATAGTGTTTCTCCATTTTAATTCATTAAGATAATAACCAATGATGAATGTTTTAAATGAAATTTATAGATTATATATAAATAAAATTTAATCAGTATTCATAAAATTATTATTATTATTATTCATAGAGTTAACATAAAATAATCTTTTGTTTGAAAAATACACTTATTGAAAAATCACATTTTCATCACGTCTCTGGGTTTAATTTTAAATTAAAGTTTTCAAATTATGTGAATTGAATTTAGTAAAAAATATTCAATATTTGTAATTATCATAATTTAAATTATATAATTAGGTTAACTTAATTTTTACCATAATGAATAACGAAAAGAACAAAAAATAATTATTGCGGTTAAGGTAAAAACGGGTTTATCGGGGGTTAAAATAAAAAGATAAGGGTTAAAATGATCTAAAACTTGTATAAAATATATTTTATTGGAATATTTAGACCTTATTATGTCTAATAATCTATAATTATCCATTTTAGAACCTTGTGTCATGTGAAAAAGGTGGGTACAAAATTTTCTTTTCAAAAATTACATGTGTGCTACTCACCTCACTTATAAAAGGCCATTCTATCTTATATCCTATTAAAAAATTCAAATACCTTTAGCTGGGACAATACCTAACAAAATATATTACTTAATTCTATATACATGACCTAGGTCCCTTATTTTGATCATAAATCCATCTTAATAAGTCTTTTGTTTCTTACTTAAGGAGGTTGTTTGAAGAAAAGGTATCATGCTTAACTGAGCATATTTATTTTTTTTCTTCCCCATCCTTAAAATATTCTTCAATTATTATTATATAATAACACCAATATATACCATATAATTAGATTTTATTATGTTAATTTAATAACCTAAATCCACATCCTCTTCCATAAAATGGGTTGCAACATCATCATTTGTTCATATAATGAACAACCCCCTCTCGAACTGATGTCACTCATGTGTATGGTGGTTTACCGCCTCACGAAGTGATGTGAATAATTTTTCATTAATGATTTACATGGATGGTAAAAAAGATATTTTTTATAAATATATGTGATATACATGAAATAATTATGATATTAATTACATATTTATCATTTTGAAAATATAATATATCATTTTCTTTCTCACACTGAAAAATGATAACATCATTCGTGCGTAAGTGTGGACTACTGCCTTCACAAAGCGATGTGAATTTTTTCATCAATAAATCACATGGATGATATATATAAGTATATTTATATAAATAATATGGTATTTATAACATTATTATCATTATGTAAAGATAAAATAATACACACCTTCTTTCCATAACGTTATTGAAAAATAGAAATGTTAACGCGTACATACAACCTACCATATCCAAGATCATAATGTAGTTCATTTTTCATCACCATAATTCATTATTAGTTTTAAAAGGTATATTTTATGTATAAATATAATATATTTCATGAATATTACTTTGGATATGTTTAAATAATGACCTCTTTTACCATAGTTAACCCACCAAATTCATTTTGGACACATAAGCCAAATATCATAAAAACATCCGATGTAAACTTAATTGATTTAGTAATTGTATATAACATGGTAATAAGTGAATTAAAAAAGAATTTATAACTTGAATAAAGTTATTAAGAAAGTAAATAATTAACACAAGTTTATTATTCAAGAAGATAAAGAATATATGTGATGAATCGAACTCAAGGTAAGGGACTTCGTCTCAATTTCCTTCCACCGAGGAATGTTTCGATGTTATACACCTATATTATTTTATGATGTATATATAAAACCAATTTAACATTTTATATCATGAATTTGTCTATTCTAATTATATTTAAAGTTTTTTTAGTGTTATTGTTTCATGGATATTATGAATGAAATGTTTCCAAAGTGGTAAGGGACATTTCTTAAAAACAAACTCTTTTAATGTTTTACTTAAAAAACCATTTCTCTTCCATGTACATGTATTTAAATGTTTTTTTTGAATATAATTATATGGGAATGAGTTCTTTATATTTTAATTTTTTTATTTCTTTTTATGTTTTTCCAAAAAAGGAATCTTTGTATGGAATATTTTACTCTCTTTACAAAAAATAAAAGGAATGTTCTATTTTAATGCGAGAAATGACAAAAACTTTTTCCACCATCATAACCATTATTTTAAGTTTGGATTACTTTAAAATATTTTATTTTTTCTTCAATGAAAAAATCTATTTATCATTTTCTAATTATTTTGGTATTGAAAATGGAGCTTTAAAAGAAAATTATATTTTGATATTCAAAAGAGTTTTTCATATGGGATTAAAAGATTTTTTAAAGGGTTTTATAATGAAAATGAAATATTTCATGATTTATAATTATGTTATGGTTATTGGGAATTTTTTATAATTATGAGTGGTTTTTTATAAACTAAGGATGGGTGGTTCAGTTATAAAACAAGAATGGGTGGTTACATTATTAACCAAAGGTAGGAATTTCCATGATAAAAAAAAGATGGGTAGTTCCATGATAAAACAAGGATGGGTGGGTCCATGATATCCCTCTAATGCATTGGGTACTATGGAGATGAATTTTGACCATATTAGTTATTCTATTTATAAGAGTGATATGAATGAATGTGTCCAAAATTTACTACATGATTTATATGCGCTTGCTACTAGTTTTAAATGATTTCTTTGAGAAAAAAGTGTGTGTGATTTTATGTGAAAATGATTTATTACATTTTGATAAAAGAACTTTGAGAGGAGGGTAAAAATTTCAGGGGTTTTTATATTTTTCAATGGACTAATAATTTTCTAAATATTATTAATATAATTTTTAAATAAAATTATACTTAATTCAAAAATTAACATTTTTAATTCTATAACTAATTTTATATCACATTGAAAAATTAACCAATATGTCATAATCTTAAATCCTTAAGAAAATAAAATAATAATAAAATATACTATTTATTAGGGTCATATTACTATTCATATTTCTATTTATAAGGGTATTTTACTATTAAAAAAAACGAGTTGGTTCTATTAGACTCTAAATAACATACTGAACACAATTATAGATGATCGTTTTTGAAATTCAAAACATAGAAGTAGTAAAATTATGTTTAAAGTCCAGTAATAATTATCTAATTAAAACAAAGTTTCATGCATTTCAAATTATTTTTAGAAAACCTTGGGGTGTTACAGTAACACCTTTGTAGAAGAAACATCAAGAGAACAGGACGACCAAACCTCCACACCTGACGTTGTAAGTTCCTTCTTCATCAATGTTTCTTTCTTTAATATCCTTTTATTTTCAAGTATTATTTTCTTTTGTATTCTTTGATACATATATACTCTATAAAATTTATTATTCTATAAACTTTAATAAAACATGTGAGTGTGTGTTAGGTGTTCTATCCATGCACATAGGTCTCAACGTTACCGAATCACATTAAATCCTTGTGTTCTTTACTTCTTTCTTAATTTGTTACATATTGTATGTTTTGTTTCTGTTGAATTCTACTTCTGAAAAAAAGTACCAAATGGTCCTTATCAGGTTTTTTCATACTGTTATTTCTAGTGCACCTGACCCATCACAGATAAGTCACGATACAAGGAATTATATGTATCAAGTGGTTTTTTTAGTGAACAATGGTTTGGTTTTGTATACCAATTAATTAATTGATCAACTGATTAAAAAAATAAAATTAAAAACCTAAATTCAAGAATCTAAATTCCAAACCATACAATTTGTATGCTTGAAATAAAATAAGACCAAATAAATAATTAGAGTTTCCATATAAAAAATTCATAATAAATAAATAAACTTTGTATTATATCAATTGATAAGATCATTCAAAACTATAACTTAAAAATAAATTTCTCAATGTTAATTTCTTTCCACCAATTTTTATATACTGAGAAATCCAGTGATGAGAAAGACCACCATAAACTATTGCAACCACTATTTAGTGCTCCAATACCCCAAATGCAATAAAAAACTAGATATGAAGAAATATTACCATCTCAATCAATATGATGCATACTTGAACTGATATAATGATAATAATAGATATATTTCATTATTTAATGACATATTTTCACATTAATACTATCAGTTATTTTTACAATAGTAATAAATAAAACATTTCTATAATAAAACACATTTAGAAGAATTTGTTGGTGAATCAATAATTCTTTGAATTTTAAGCTAACAAATAAATGTATTTTTAATTGAAACGATTCATATATAAGTAATAATAAACGATATGTGTTTTATTAATCACACTTAAAAAATTTAAAAATAATTACATATGAAAAAGACACACCTTAAGTCATATCAACCACACCGCATGTCAAAAATGACATACGCTATACTACTATATTCCATAAATGAATTAACAATCATTTTCCTAGATTTTCACAACACACTACTATATATAAATATTTTATCATTTCTAGAGTTGGTTTTTATCATCACTAAAATATATTATTTAATAAATACATTTAAAAGTTGGTTCCTTTTATCAACAGTTGAAAAAACACTAATAAAGAAACCCAATATCATCATTTATCAACACAATATTTATTAGTAGTAAAAAAATAATGCATAAAGTATGATGTCATCATTTCTAAAAAAATAACTAATAAAACAAAACTTATTTTTTTTTCAAATTATTTTAGGTGGCATGCCACTCCTATCCACCACCTTTATCATTACTCGCTCCCCGCCCTTGCTCCAGCTGATGCGTGATGCACCTGTACCTTTAAGGATTTAAACATGGGACATCCATGTGCAAGGATAACAACCTTACCCCTAGTCTATATTATTCTATTTACTCATTTTAAAATTTATCTATTTATTTATATATATATATTTACATACACATATTTTATCTATACATTTATTCATATATTTATATAATTATTTTTAAATACATTTATAAAATTTATTTGTGCATGTGTGTGTGTGTGTGTATAATTAAACACACATACACACATATACATATATGCATGTGTGTCTATAAATATAAATATAAATATATTTAAAATTATTTACACATAATATAAATTATACATAAATATATATCTATTTATTAATACTGACACAAACACACACACATTTATATATAAACATTATCTATATATATTTCTATAGGTATATAAATTTTCCTACATTTTTATAAGGTAAATAAAATAGATAATTATTTTTTATTTACATGTGGTTTATATATTTAAAAAGATATTTTATATGAAAATATATACATATAAGTATATATTTAATTATAAATAAAACTATAATATGAAAACAATAAAATATAAAAAATATAATATCTACATGAATGTAAGAATAGAGAATAAATTCAGTCTCCATAAAAAAAATAATTGAATATACTCTTAAATGAAGTTGAAATTCCATCAATTGTTTAAAAATTTGGATATCCTAACTAAAAACACAATTTTTGAGGTCTTATGGGCCCTTTTTAACCAATAAAGAACTAGTATAAGGTTACCCCCATTTAAAATAACATATACATTTTCACAATCTTCAATTTGACATCTTATGAAGCCCAAACAACCCCTGAATCAAAATTTATAGTTGTTTGAAGTTCAAGATCCATTTTAATATTTTCATAAGATATTAATTAATCTATTAATTTTTTCTTCCTCGTAATTTTTTCAAATGTGTATCACTCAATACTTATTAGAAAATTAATAATTAATAAGATTTTTAATTATTTTATATACCATTTTCATTAAATATATCATATATTAAGTGTAAATATATATTTAGTATTATAGAAATCATATTTACGAGAATAATATATATATATATATTGTCACGAACCAGCCCGAGTCGACCCTGAATCGGTCACTCAGGCCAGCCTGTGACAAGTCCCGAGAGGTGTTCCCGATCCTCTCGGGATGGCGACAAGCACCAAGGGAATAAATAGAGTACACAAGGGAACAATTTCACCCATATATAAACAATCAAACAAACAGCGGAAAGAAATGGACAACCCAAAATACATTTATATAAAAATTGAAATGAACATTATTTGTACATGAAACTGAAAGTACAACTAAAAAAACAACTCAACTGAACAAAAACGATAACCTACTAACTCCATGTGAACCCACTGGTCACTCTCCAAAAAAATGATCACACATCGCCCGAGGTGATCGAACTCAAGCTGAAACCAGCACAAGGGATAAAAACAGAAGAAGACTATAGGTGTGAGCATTAAAACTCAGTAGGTTAGCCTGATATTCTATTCCCAATGCAATTACATTAAAATAAAAGAAACATCAATTTCAAGTTTTAAGTAAAAGATATAAAAGTATGTTTTTCAAATGAGGTTTCATGCTATAATAATTATCAGACAAAAACTTTCATGTTTTATAAACAATAATGCTAGTAACAATTTTTCAAAGAGGTGCAACTTAAAAATGAAAATAGTTTTCAAGAGTTCTGATTTAAAGAATTGAAACTTTTGAATAAATCACACACGCTTCTGAATTTACCAACCAAACACAACATATACCTATGGTGAGTACAAAATATCCAATGAGCACAAGTCACGGGAACACCCCTAGGCACTAGTTAGTTGTGAGCCCCAGGTACCTCGTATCTCGGTGAAAGTAACCATAATAAATATCCGTTCTCATGCACATGAGCCACTAGTAGGGATAATAACCATAAAATAGTGGTCCCCTAACATCATAATCATCATAGTTTAGTTAGTGTTTTAATCGCCAAACTTTCTACGTGAAACAGGGGCCAAACCCCACAGAATCAATAGCATACTAGTGCACGTTTGCCCACCTAGATACCCGAGATTCCCTTTAGTTCTCAATCAAGTTACAAATATTATAAAATAAACATTTCACATCCAAATTCCATTCCAAAAACATAAACACACAAACATACCACAAACATTCTTCACATTTCTTTTGTGAATCAATAAACCACTGAAAATTTTCGTAAAATAATTTCAAGAAGTGTATTGAGGCTTTACACATAAAACTCATTCAAAAACACTCTTTTAATTATAAAAACACAAAAAACCATACCCAACCATATTTGGAAGCCCTAAAATCATTTAATAAAAACATTTCATGGACCATAAAACAATTCCAATTGACACAAAATGGTATATACAAGTAAAACACTAATTCCTCATTTTTAGGAAAGGCCAAACAGGCCTTTACACATTTTCTCAAAACTATCATTTGACAAAGATATGCATTTCAATTTTATTAAGTAGGTGTATAAAAACCATTTAAAGAATCAAAAAAAATTCATAAATCTCTTAAAACACTCAGGTTACATATTCAAAATAGAACCATTTTCATAAGAATGTGAAACATGCCATTTTCCGGCAACTCGGGCCAAAACATGTTGTAAACCAAAACCCATTTATTTGTAAAACCAAATACAAATTGGAAAGCCATAAAATGATCCCAAAATAATATTTTAAATTCTTAAAATGTATTTATAAATCCAAACAAATCATTTTAAATTGCACTAGACACATAAAATCCAACCAGGCAATTTACCGAACACGTGGCATGCACTCTTTAACAAAACAACTTATGTTAAGCACTTAAAAGGGATAAAATACCATTTTCAGGCCATAAAGTTATTCAATCTACTGAAACACATTCAAAATACCATAAAACAAGTGTGTAATCTTATTTAATAATTTATCAAACAAGAGGAGTGCACATTTATACCAAAACAACTATATTTTTAACAAAATAAGTCATAAAGCATAATTTGCACACAAAAACTTTATAAAAAAGGTTTCACAGAAGCAAATATCATATAAATAAGGTTATAAAAGTATGATAATGATGAAACTTAAATGATAAAGTCTTTTTCAAGGGACATCCTACCTCAAATCTTTGGCGTAATAGAAACGCACACCCGAAATCACCCGCCGCGGGTTTATAAACACTAAAACTATAAATACTAGACCTAAAAAATAGAAAACCCATAAAAATTATTGGTATAACATAACCCTAGGTCTATAATGACTAGGGGAAAATATAAAACTAAGAAACAATGAAAGGATGAGGAAGATGAAGGAGAAAGGAGAAGGAATCTCACCTTTCCACCTAGAAAACTCTTCGTCTTCCATTAGATATGCAACCATAGTGAGAATTTAATGTCTTGAAACTTCTTAGAGATTCTCCTAAGGTCTGGAAGAACCATTGAAAGAATATTTTTTAGAAAAAGAGTATTAATGGAATGATTTATGGATGAAAGCATTTACCTTCTCAATTATGGACGATTTGAAGAAACCAGAGAACTTTCGACCAAATATGCGATCCCAATGAGCTCCAAAGTGGTAAAATCGATAATGAGGGTGAGTATAGGTATTTTGGATTTATGTGGGAGGTGGAATCACTGAAAAATATTAAAAAATAAAAAATATAAAAAATAAACAAAATATTTTTTAAAACTGGAAATGGGCCCATGGGATGGCCCAATACCTAAATAAGTAACCTAAATTTACCATGATCATGAATTTTTAAGGGGTAAAAAAGGATATGGTAGTATTAATATGATAGTGGAGGCAAAGTGGGAAGTGGAATGAATAATTTTTTTTGAAAAAAAATGTAGTTATTAATGAAACAAATTTGGTTTTTAAAACTGCAAATGGGCTCACGGTTGGCCCGAATCCTGAAATAACCACCCTTTCTCCAAAACTCTTAAACAAGCAATGGGGAACCCAAATTTGGGTGATTAGACATAGATGAAACTTAAAAACTCAACATTAATCTCACATAAGACCCAAGAAAAGTATCAGGATTTCAAATGAACCGGATCAAAACAAAGACATGAAAAACCGGGTGTGACAATTCTCCCCACCCTTAAAGCTTTCTGCCCTTGAAAAGCCATAACACTTTCCAGCTGAAAGATCAACACCTAAGGATTACCTATCAAAATGATTCATCCTCTCAATATAAGAAAATATCATAAAAAATCAATGTGTTTTAAGCCTCTGGCTCAAACAAAAAACACACTTACTCACAACCCCTTCGTGAGAATCAATGAAAATATCAAGCCACCACCTCCACAACCAAGCCAAGAACCCAATTGTTAGGCCTTCTCCCAATGAACCCAACAATCACCCAATACAAAGAGAATATAAGAAGAAAAAAGACTCCAGGGGATTACATAATGGAATCCCCACCATTAATAAACAACTAGCACTAAACAAGTTCTTAGGACGAAAAGTTAACGAGACTTATGGTGGGTCTCCCCACCATTAGAACCCAAATAGCAATAAAAAAAAAACAAGAACTCAACATTACTTCACTTTAACAAGTCCAAAAAAAAACTCTCCCACAACAACCCACCAGCCCAAGTTAATAGGGTTAAAACATGAACATATAAACCACCCACTCCTGAACAGAGGGGACGAGAACTTGGCCAACACTTTTAGCACGGATCCAGACCCCCACCACTCGGGGAGGGGAGGGAAGGGGACCCAATAATTTGGCCACTGGAACCAAAAAAGAAACCAAGGAACTACCCAAAACTCCTCACCTACGAATAGGTAACTCCAGGACCGCACCTGATTTATAGAGGCGGTCCACAAAGGGACGTTGATCAGAAACCCGTATCCATGAAGGCATAACCATAAACACTGTGTGAGGGGTAAGTCCACTACACTTGTTGTGACAAAAGTAAATTCACAGTAATGAGGAACCACAATATAGACATAGAAACTACCTTATCACAATGGTGGAGGCAGGATCCTGGTCAAGCTCCCCACACCTTTGTAGATTTCCTGACTGCGTGAAAAGCTTCACTTCGAGGCCTATGGCTGGAGCCCTAAATCATGAAGTATCTACTGCCCCACAATCAGATGCTAAGTATCACACCACTCAAAAAAAAACTCACCTACTCAACAAAACACTTTCATCTAAATAGGAACTCATAGATACATATCAAAATTATATCTCACTCAGAACGTGGAGCAGAATGGACAACAAATACGATGAAAAGAATCAACATCCACAAATACAACTGCTATGTCCACAAGAATTATCACGAACTGGAATCACTTTAAATCGATCCCAAACAGTTATCTATTTAAACTGAAGGGATGAGGAATTATTTTAGGAGGTGGATATATCTTGTGAAACATGAGAAAGAATCCTTAGGTTTATCAATTGGAAATCTTGCAAACATAGAACTATCTATGGCCACATCACAACATCCAACGCATCTTTAGAAACCCACTGAACATTACTCCAAACCCGAGCCACCAACAAGATCCCATCTCAAGATGAAACAAGAGTATGAATTCTAGATCATAAGGGAGTATACTGAATATAAAACACTACTAATACATAGGATAAACCATCCACATAACCGTTGGTTCAAAACAAATACCATAATTTTTCAGCTAAAAACACTTTGGAAAAAAAACTAACTTGGTTTATTTTCACATTCACCAATGGTGTTTCATTAAGTCTCACTCACATGAACATTTACATGCCACAACAGGCACTCAAAAACCATACCCTATAGTCTATACTTCCAGATATCAATAAAACCATGCATGTGAGAACCCATAAAAACACCAAAGGCTAAAACAAAACAACATTATTCTAAAAACCATGTTCCGTCAAAAGTAACACCAACCACCAAGTCAAAAACACTTTTCATATTACACAAAACAAAATACACTTCATCAAGAACCATTTGATTAGAAAAAATCTATTTCATTTAATAGAACTTACAAAAACAACCATTCTATTCCAAATATCCCTTTACCATTTTTTTTAAAAAATTCAGCAAGGTATCTTTTCATAATCTGACAACCAAAAAAACCAAAACCCCTTTCCAGAAAAACACCAGCCGCACAAAACCAAATTTCCAAAACCTATTCATCAGATTCAATCACTTTTCAACATACCAAAACACCCTATTTAAAACAAAGTTTCATAATTACTTTAAAATGATTCACACTTTCAAAACATTTTATTTCAACAAACCACAAGTTTATAATAGGGAAAATCTAATCCCGTTAAATCATTTCCACTTCCTTCCCAAAATTTGTTTTAAAAAAAACTCAACCTTCCCAAAACCATTCTTATATTTAATTTTAAAAAACCCCTTTTCTACTTTTCCAAATCCAATTCTTCCTTTAAAACTCATTTCCATAATTCTCATACAAGAATTTTCAAAAAAAATTCAGAATTCCTGAAAGGTCCAAGAAACCCAAAAAAGGGAACTACTGTCGGTGGGTGACTTGACCATATGGTTGGAGGCCATATGTCAAAAAAAAACCAACACAGAGAGACTTATTAGGACCATAATCCAGATCCACATGGATTGCCAGGCCCTGTGAGCTCACGAAGTCCATTAGTCAGACTCCCCTTGTCATATCCCAACTCCAAACAATCAAAAAGAACAAAAGACACTAATAAAACTGGACTTCCCATGGAAACCTGAGGATTAGAATGAGAAAGAGTTCACGACTCTCTTCCCGCACTTACCCCTCAAGTCCCAAATATCCTACTCCATCTACCTTGACATCCCCCAAATAAAAAGGGCACTCTTAAAATAAAGGTCTGCTAAGATCCGACCTCCTTTGATATCATTTTGTCACGAACTAGCCTGAGTCGACCCTGAATCGGTCACCTAGGCCAGCCCGCGACAAGTCCCGAGAGGCATTCCTGATCCTCCTGGGATGGTGACAAGAACCAAGGGAATAAATAGAGTACACAAGAGAATGGTTACGCCCATATATAAACAATCAAATAAACAGCGGAAATAAATGGACAGCCCAAAATACATTTATATAAAAATTAAACTGAACATTATTTGTACATGAAACTGAAAGTACAAATAAAAAAACAACTCAACTAGCCAAAACCAATAACCTACTAAATCCATGTGACCCCTCTGGTCACTATACAACAAAATGATCACACATCACCCAAGGAGATTGAAATCAAGTTGAAACCTACACAAGGGCTAAAAACAGAAGAAGTCTATAGGCGCGAGCATTAAAACTCAGTAGGTTAGCCTGATATTATATTCCCAATGAACTTCCTTTAAAATAAAAGAAACATCAATTTAAAGTTTTAAGTACAAGATATAAAATTATGTTTTTCAAATGAGGTTTCATGCTATAATAATTATCAGACAAAAACTTGCATGTTTTATAAACAATAATGCTAGTAACAATTTTTCAAAGAGGTGCAACTTAAAAATGAAAATAGTTTTCAAGAGGTCTGATTTAAATAATTAAAATTTTTGAATAAATCACACACACTTTTGAATTTACCAACTAAACACACCGTATACCGATAGTGAGTAAAAAATATCCAATGAGCACAAGTCACAGGAACACCCCTAGGCACTAGTTAGTTGTGAGCCCCACGTACCTCATATCTCGGTGAAAGTAACCATAATAAATATTCATTATCGTGCACATGAGCCACTAGTAGGGAGAATACCCATAACCTAGTGGTCCCAAAATATCATCATAATCATAGTTTAGTTAGTGTTGTCATCATCAAACTTGCTACGTGAAACAGGGGCCAAACCCCACAAAATCACTAGCATACTAGTACACGTCCGCCCACCTAGATACCCGAGATTCCATTTAGTGCTCAATAAATTTACATGTATTATAAAATACACATTTCACATCCAAATTACATTCACAAAACATAAACACAAAAACATCCCACAAAAAAACTTCACATTTCTTTCACGAATCAATAAACCACTGAAAATTTTCGTAAAATAATTTCAAGAAGTGTATTGAGGCTTTGCACATAAAAATCATTCAAAAACACTCTTTTAATTATAAAAACACAGAAAAACCTTACCCAAACATATTTGGAAGCCCTAAAAACATTTAATAAAAACATTTCATGGACCATAAAACAACCCCAATTGACACACAATGGTATATACAAGTAAAACACTCATTCCTCATTTTTTGGAAAGGCCAAACGAGCCTTTTAAACATTTTCTCAAAACTATCATTTGACAAAGCTATGAATTTAAATTTTATTAAGTAGGTGTATAAAAACCATTTAAATCATCAAAATAAATTCATAAATCTCTTAAAAAACTCAGGTTACATATTAAAAACACAACTATTTTCATAAGAATGTGAAACATGCCATTTTCCGGCAACTCGGGCCAAAACATGTTGTAAACCAAAACCCATTTATTTGTAAAACCAAATACAAATTAGAAAGACATAAAAGTATCCCAAAATAATTTTTTAAATGATTCAAATGTATTTATAAATCCAAACAAATCATTTTAATTTTCACTATACACAGAAAAGCCAACCGGGCAATTTACCGAACACGCGACATACACTCTTTAACAAAACAAATTATGTTAAGAACTCAAAAAGGGATAAAATAGAATTTTTATGCCATAAAGTTATTCAAGATACTGAAACAAATTAAAAATACCATAAAACAAGTGCAGAAGTTTATGAAATAATTTATCAAACAAGAGGAGTGGACATTTATACCAAAACAACTATATTATTAACAAAACAAGTCATAAAACATAATTTTCACACAAAACCTTTAAAAAAAAGGTTTCACAGAAGAACATATCATATAAATAAGGTTATAAAAGTATGATAATGATGAAACTTAAATGATAAAGGCTTTTTCAATGGACATCCTACCTCAAATCCTTGGCGTAATGGAAACGCACACCCGAAATCACCCGCCGCAGGTTTATAAACACTAAAACTATAATGAACAGACCTAAACGAACATAAAACCCATAAAAATTCATGGTATAAAAGAACACTAGGTTTATCATGACTAAGATAAAATATAAAACCAAGAAATAATGAAATGAGGAGGAAGAGGAAGGAGAAAGGAGAAGGAATCTCACCTTTCCACCTAGAAAACTCTTCGTCTTCCATTAGATCTGAAACCCTAGAGAGAAGTTAATGGCTTGAAACTTCTTGGAGGGTATCATAAGGTCTGGAAGAACCATTTAAAGAATATTTTTTGGAAAAAAGAGTATGAATGGAATGATTTATTGATGAAAGAATTTACTTTCTCAATTCTGGATGATTTGAAAAAACCGGAGAAATTTCGACCAAATATTCGATCCCAATGAGATCCAAAGTGGTAAAATAGATAATGGGGGTGAGGATAGGTATTTTGGATTCGTGTGGGAGGTGGAATCACAGAAAAATAGTAAAAAAAGAAAAATATATAAAAGAAACAAAATATTCTTTTAAAACTAGAAATGAGCCCATGGGATGGACCAATACCTAAATAAGTAACCTAAATTCACCATGATCATGAATTTTTAAGGGGTCCAAAAGGATATGGTAGTATTAATATGACATTGGAGGCCAAGTGGTAAGTGGAATGAATAAAAAATGTTGAAAAAAGTAGTTATTAAAGAAACAAATTTGGGTTTTAAAACTACAAATGGGCTCACGGTTGTCCCAAATCATGAAATAACCACCCTTTCTCAAAAACTCCTAAACAAGAAATGGGGAACCCAAATTAGGGTGATTAGACATAGATGAAACTTAAAAATCAACATTAATCTCACATAAGACCCAAGAAAAGTATCAAGATTTCAAATGAACCTAATCAAAACAAAGACATGAAAAACTGGGTGTGACATATATATATCAATAGAAATATTTTTTTAAATTAATTTTTTTTAATAATATATAATATTTTTATAAAGGTCACTATTTATCATCTTTTAAAAGAGTGTTGATGAAATGAGACCTTTATCTATATATGAAGGTATAGTCTCTTCACCTATTATATGTCGATCCTCATCGATATTCAATATCCACAAGAATTTTATGAGGCATTCTTGAAGTAAATAACACCTCATTTCTGTCAAAGTCGGTGTGAATTAGATCAGGGACATTATAAAGTGGAATCAGAGACAATTTTTTTCTTTTTTCTTACTATTTAGGATATGGTATACATAATATAGGATGTTATCAGAGTTTGATATGGATATTTTTCCAAGGAGTAGCTAACCCATATATTAGGGATTTCCATGTTACTAGGTATGGGACTATTCTTATTGGTTTTCACCTTTACAGTTGGGTTACTTAACCAAATATGACATGTTTTGAGATTGATTTATGATTTATAGGGTTTTACTCTTAGATCAGGGTGGAATGAGAGTGTGTGTTCATGCAACATTCTTGGAGTATAGGACTCATATGAAATTAATATTCTTTTCTATGATTGATATTCCTGATTGATATTCTGGTTACCATGCAGGGTTTGTTTATTTAAAGTGTTAAAAATAACATATAAATATTTTAACATATAAATTTTTGGTGACACTCTACATGACCGACCCATGATTTATGATTGATATTGTGATATATTATGATTTATATATGACCCTTTGTGATATTTTTCCTAACCTAAGATTGGGTAGGTTAGGCTAGTCTCCAGTATATATGTGGGACCCTTGTATCATAGGGTGTGTGTTTAGTGTAGAGCGGTGAGTTTCTATTATCGCTCACTCTAAATTATGATATTTATATGAGTGATTGAACTGTATTATAAATCATTCATTTGGAATTTTAGAGACATGTCATCATAATTACCTATTGTTAAGATTTAGGATGGTGGAGATGAACATGACCCACCAGTAGTTGATCTAGAGCCACCTATTTCACCTGTTCCTCTTATCAATAAATAATTTAGAGAGATTCCACTTCATGTGATTTGATCCATGGGATATGAGGCATTGAGGGTCAGGATGACCATGTCTAGTCCAACTCATGAGTTATAGTTACATCACCCATATTCCTTTATGAATGAGGGTGGATAAAAGTCTACTAAGTTCTAGATTGAGTTTATATAGAAAATCTTTTATCACCTTGAGACCCCATAATATTGGTTTGTGAAACTTTTAGCATACATGATTTTAGGATGAACGAAGCACTGGTGGGACATCATGGATTAGAAAAACTAGTATGAGGGGATATCTTAGAAGTACTTTTAGTCACTATTCTTTTGAGATATTTTTCCTATAGATCCTGAGGGACAAAAGATACATGAATATTATGCATAATTTTCATGATAATATTAGTGATGCATTATTTCAACCACTTTGTAGACCTTTTATGATTCTCACCAACACTGATGGGTGATGAGATTGCTGAGGTCAGGACTTCTAAGTATGACACGTGTCTTTTTATACGATCTCATGTGAATATCTTTCATTTGAAATTATTCTTTGAGGCCATTAATTAAGATATGATTACATATTAGAACCATATTGAGGGAAAATAATCTAGGTAGTATGCTTCTTCTATTCGGGCTGAAAGTGGGTCATTAGGAATAAATAAGTAAAGGTTTTAGTAGTTTCTCCAGGGTAGAGATAGGAAGATCAGTAAGGGAAGGGGGTTATCACTTCCCATGATAGGGAGATACTCATCCAAGTTCTATTATTGTATCCAATAAGGCTATATTTGGTCTTCTTGTGGCAAACAACCAAGGAGTACCATTAATTTGGGGAGTTGCTAAAATTGTAGAGGTATTGTGATATTGAAACATGGATAGATATCAGGTAAAAATTTGGCTATATATATGGGTAAAGAAATGGTCTAGGAGAATAATAGCAGTCAATCAGTTAGGGATCCTTTATCCATTTAGGTCATACCAACCGTGTGCTCACCGAGTACATTCTGTATGATGACCATGTAGGAATTTCCTACTACATGGCATGTAGTGTTGCTCGACACGCCATGTACCCTTGATCGTGTGGAGGAAATACATGTCATGTAGTCCTGTTGGATAGGTATAATGTTTTTAGCACATACACACTGTGTACTATTTGTACATGCCATATAGAGGGGCTGTGTATGGGGATATACATGGCGTGTTGAGGATGACGACCAGGTAGAGAAGTACACACCGTGTACCTCTAGGTACATGCTATGTAGTCAGTTTGAAATCCCTCGGTGAAGTATCTGCCATTATATGAACAATAAAATGATACACAGTGTGTAGTCATAAGTACACATCGTGTATTTTCTTTTTTTTTCGCTAAAACGGATAGTAGCCTCGTTTTGAGGCAGAAACTCAAACCCTCAATAGGCTTGAGTGGGGAGAGCCGACCAGAGCTTATTTTTGCTCCCGATCATCTATCTGAACTTTGTTTCGATTGCCTTTGGATGCATTAGAACCCCCTTCGGTAAGTCCTTGATTCCTCTTGATCCGTTCTTCTTGATTTCTGTTCTTATATGAGTTATAGGGGTTTGATCAGTTTTGATTCTTTTGTAGATCTACCATGTTTTGGACATAATTGGAGGCTGTTGTCGGAGGACTATCATCGTACGAGTCTCAGGTAGGTGGTGCATACCTCTTTTTGTGTTTTTGTGGTCAATTGAGTGGTGCAGCCTTCAGTGTGTTTTCAGGTATTTTTGAGTGGGACCCATTTTATCTGATATTACATATTGAATTAATTGTTAGGACCATGGGTTGCCTTTGGGAATTCCCTATTTCCTATATTGCTTGAGCAAGCCTGGGTGAGAGGCTGACGCTCATTGGGACATTTTGGACTGGGGTTCCAAAATTGTTATAATTGTTCTGCCTTGTTTAAAAATTGGTATGTTTAATATGGTAAAGCATGATTACATTGTTTAGAGGCATTAAAGACCTCAATGATGTTGTTTGATAACCGTTGGGCTAGTACAATTCAACAGTTTAGATTGTTTTGTCTGTTTATGTGATTTGTTTAAATGTGTTATATATGTAATTGTTGAATTACATATTCTGGAACCTTGGGGTTGTGTTGGGCATGGCCTGTATATTCTTGAGTGATGCTAATCATAGGTTCGGCTTGGCCCAGGTTACATTGAGTGGTTTTGACCATGGGATTGGGTGTCATGGATGTCAACTTGAGGTAGGGTGCCTATAAAGTTGGGCATGGCCTGAGTTAATTGGATGGTGAGGCCATCGGACTTGAGTGACATGGTAACAGGGACATGAGGTGTCAGAGATGTTGTGGCTTGGGTACTATTTTGGTGATTACTGCTCAACCGGAACTTTGAGTAGTGTGCACACAGAGAGACTCTATGATGAGGTGGTTTTGACCACTCGTGTGGGTAGAGGCCCCTGTTAGTTGCAGTTAGGTACTTTTGGTTTGGGGGTGCTTTACATAGGAAGCCACGTGGAAGGTAAGAAGACTTTAGGGGATAGCATTGAGGTTATTGGGCTGGGGGCAGAGGCTATCCATTATTTGAGGGAAGACATCGCTATCCCTCTGGTTACTTCATTTGAGGGTAGACATCGCTGTACCTCCAGTTACTTATTTGAGGACATGCATCTTTGTTACACCAAGTTACTACTTCAGGGGTGTGCCCTCGGGACATCGGTACTTGAGACACGCGGTGTTAGGGGGCACATGGTTCCGAGTTACATTACAGAGATTCCAGCATTGGCCAAAGCAGGTGACACACATGGTGGCTGCTGAGCACCAGTGGAGTTTGTGTTTGTTTGTGTGCATAGTACTATTTACTGGTTTTCTTATAACTGCATGCCTTCTTGAAAACTTATATTAGGTACACAAAATTGGGTGGTATCCTTCTGAGATTCGTCTCACACCTTGCACGGGCCCTTCGGGACATGTGTAGACTTTATGTATTTACGTGTAGGAAAGTGGTCAGCTTTAGGAGCTGGACTGTATTAGTTGTTACATGAAGATGGTATGGACCTTGAGGTCATTCCTGGATGGATTTACTTTGTTTAGTTTCCATTCTGTATCATCATGCTTGTTATTGTAGCTATTATTGGTTAGACATCAGTACCCCTTTTTTATATTGACTTACTATGGATGCATAACTTGTATTTTATAGTAGTTAAAAGTGATCAACATGATATTGTGTTACTTTACGATGCTGATGTTTATATTTATTGCTTTCACTATTTATCAATATTGATATGATTCCGCTCTATGGGTCTTGTTCGAGTCTGCTGAGTCGTTTACTTATGCTGCATGTCATTTATCATTGCTCAGACTAGTACCATTATTATGCTCTGAGAGGGTATAACCTCCCCATTATACCCATTAGGACCTCACTGCTAGCCGGCAGGCTTTGGCATTCGGGGAGGTGTTTCTAATGTTGTAACACCCAACCCGTTTAGCACTATTCGGGTGGCTGTTTGGGTTTGGGTTATTACAATTTACACCTTAGTATGAGATCGAGTTTACAATCGAGATTACACCTGATATAGATCCCATATCCATTACAACTTATAAGATGTTTCCTATAGAGTTTCAATATTTAAAGATTCATTTTGAGGATTTAGAGGTGAAGGGGCTTATTTTCTTGATCATGCCCCTTGGGGAGCTCAAGTGTTGTTTACAAAGAAGGTGAATGGATAATTTCGATTGTGGATAGATTAAATAAGGATGAACTAGGAAATGATTAAAAAATGATACACTCTTACTTATATCAAATACTTATTCAATTATCCAATAGGATCCAGAAGGTCCTCTAAGATCTAATTGAGGTCGAACTATCATTAATTGAGGGTGATGAATTTTGAAATTCTATTCATATTATTTATAAGAAGGTATAGAGTATATGAGTATCTTGTGACATCATTTGGGTTAATGAATTCACTAGTAGTGTTTATGGAACTGATGAATATGATCATCCTTCTTTATTTAGAATCATTTGTAGTTTTTTTCATTTATGATATTTTGGTGTACTTATAGTAAAGGGAATATTAAATTCACAATCCAGAGATCATTCTAATTACACTGAGAGATAATTGTCTATATTCCAAGATATAAAATTTCCTATTTTGGATTAGTGAGGTATGATTTATAGGGATTCTGATATTTATGGCATGTATATTAGAGAACCCAGATTAGGTTGAAACTGTTGTTTCATGGGATTACTCTAATAATTTATTTGAGAATTGTAGTTTCTTGATCTCATAAGGTTACAAAAGAGGTTTATCTAGGACTTATCCCATTTGACAGTACTTATATTGACCTAAACCAATAAGGATGTGAAGTTCATATGATCATATTTCTGTGAGAGGGTTTTTATAGATATGAAAGGGAGATTTAAATTTTCATCAATCCCGAACTTACCTAAGTTAGGTAAGGAGTATATATTGTATTATGATGCTTCAAGATTTCAGATTGTGGTAGTTTTGATGCATATTTGGTGAGTGTTTGCTTATGGGTCCAGGAAGCTGATGAGTCACGAGAAAAACTACTTGAAACATGATCTATAGCTGGTCAGGGAATTGTATGAACTAATATATTGTCATCACTACCTTATGGGTGAGAGTTTCAGGGTGTATACCAACTGCAAGAGTCTCATGTATATATTTTCATAGAGGGACCTTAACCTTATACAAGTGAGGTTGGTGGAGTACATGCAGTCTTTCCATTTTAAGATGGAATATAACCTTGGGAAGGGGAATTTTTTTCTAATGCATTGAGTAGGAAGAATCATGTTTCGGTATTATAGGTGGATAGTAATGAGTAGTATGTGATAAGTATCTTCATTAATATATGACTTGATGTTTGGGAGTATCAAGGCATAAAGAAATTAACATCTTTGAGTTCTGAATTTTCACTCCTTGAGATGGTGAAGGTTAGTTAATAATTTAACTTAGATTATTTAGTGATGAGGTAAAATATATATGGTAGGGATCTTCTATTTGATTAGTCCCTGAACTTTGATGAGGTTCTTTACATGTAGGGCAGTGAGGTAGTCCCTATAATTATACCAAAGGATATATTTTATAAATCCATATATGTGTGTTTGTATTTGTGTGTATGTTTAAATATTATTATAAACTTCATTCAAATTGTGATTTTCTTGTAGAAAGAGGTATATTTTTTACAATTCCTATGATATTAGTAATTGCTATGAAGTTCAATCATACCACATGGTTATCATTTATTAAGGCATTATATGAGATGTAATGCTAGGGAGTAAATGCATATAATGAATTTATACATTCATGATCTGACAATGGAATTTATTCATACGTCTGAACAAATAAATAAATATTTCTAAAATTAAATGGGTCTCCTTTATTTACAATTTAAACCACTACCATGAGATGAAATTATATGTGTGATTTCTTCTTACTGGATGAAAAACACAGAGACTCAAAATCTCTTTCCTTCTTATTTCTTTACACTTGAGGTGCTAGAAGATCATGGGGGAATACAAGATTATGCTCGAACATCAAGTTATCCAGATCATCCAATGGATACCTATAGAGGTGACAAGTGTTTTTTTCCATTTTAGTGATCTACATCAAACATATCAAACCAAGAACAAGGGGAGATGAGGAATATTTTGTGAAATGTATAAAATTTATTGTATTTATTTATTTATATTTTTCATATATGTTTTATATATTATGCATGGGAGATCCCTGAAATTTGGTTTTATATCACTTCCATAAATTCAGATAATCGTTATTAGATTCATTTTAAATCCTTCAGTGTAATCAGAGGGAATACATGTATATGTTTTATGAAATCATGCATGGTAAATGAAGAAAATAAAAAACATATCACCATTTTTTGTTTTCTAATTTTTTTGGGTAAATAGGAATACCCTTACAAATAAATGATCTAAATAAGCATCATATTAATCTACCACTATATAGAGAGGTCTACATAATGATCATAATATTTTACCTTTACATATATTGGTCCATGTAAGGTTCACCTCTACCTACCTTTACATGAGTGGTCATATAAAGGTATCCTGAAACCTACCTATATGTGAAAATTTGACATAAAGGTAGTCTGGTTCTTACCATTACATAATTTTTTAAATAAAGGTTGTACTATGTTTGGAAGGATTTCATAAATATCTTCACCTATTTACTATTATGAAAAGTGGTTGAAGTTTACATAAATGAGTTCACATAATGGTAATATGAGTTTTACTATTATATAAAGGGTTCATTGAAAGGAAAGACCTCAGTACCCTTATGAAGTATGTGCTATGTAAGGGTCTAGCCTATCTACCCTTGCATAGGCTGTTTAAGTAAGGGTGGAAGGAGTATACCCTAGAATATACTATTGATTCTTATAAAGGTTAAAGATATGTTTTTTTTTGTTTTTTTTAAAAATTTTAAATGGTTTTATTAATTTTTAAAATGTTTATAAATCATATAAAAAGGTATTTTGGGAATTTTAAATATATAATGAATTTATAAATAAATAAATTATTTATAAAAGGTTTATAATTAATTAAATAAATGGTGATAAAACTTTTATATATTCCCAAATATTAAATGTTAATATTTGAAATAACTTTTAACCGAATTATATGAAATTTATTATGATATATAAATAAAAGTGTTTATTTAGAAATAACAAGTGATCATTTATAAAGGGTTATAAATTATTTAAGAAGTTAAAAATACAAATAAATTTATATTTAAATTATTAATTATTCATAATTAATTATTTTTAATTTTTCAAAATAAGAGGGGGCCTTATTTGTATATTATTTAATCCATATCAATTTTTTTGATGAATAATATAATGAAGGTTTAAATAATGATATATGATATTATATTGTTGAATTATAAATTGATTATAATTAATAAAATATAATATATTTAAAATTAAAATTCCATATAACGATTAATATGAATGTGTTCATATTGGAATGAATATAAAGTGTTTATGTTTATATCTATATAATATTAAAAATTTAAAGAAAAAAATTATAAAATCTTTATAATTATCTTTGATTTACTATTTTTTCACAAATTTTTATCTAATGCTTAAATATTATAATTTTTCAATTATTTAATGGTTATTTACTGTTTTATTCATAGTTATAAAATGTTTATATGATGAATAATATATGATTTAGTTTATAATTTCATACTAATTCTAGAATAGATCCTTACGTTACTTGGTAGAAATATCTCTATGGTGAATTTAGTCTTTTATCTACCTTGACCTTAATTTTTAATAGAATTTATTAGCTCGAATTTAGGTTTTGAATATAGTTTGTACATATTAGGTGTTATAGTTATAATTAATTATATTATCTCTTGAGTAAAGTATCATCGATTAGAGGGAATTGGGATCAAAATACATACTTACTTGGAGGCCTATGACTTGTCTAAGAAAGTGAAAAGGATCAACTATCCATCACTCTAGGCCTACTCATGTGGATATTTTTAGTCTCATATTATTCCAAACCTAAAAATGAAGTTTTCATGTACCTTATTTATATGATGCATTTGTATTTGTGTAAATATGTTTGACTTATGTTTTTGGGTGAGTAACACAAACCTATGGGTTGTGTGATGAGTTACACATCAATATGGTTTGAACATAATAGTTTAGTGGAGAGAATAGGATTCCAAAATAAATTACTATAATAATACATACATAAAAATGAATAACATTAAATAACTTTTTGAGATTAAAATAATATTTAAATAACACACGTGACATTCTTTCCAAAATGTAACTCTTCAATACTTTGATTATCCAACCAGGTAGGTCATGTTATAGATGGGTACCCCTAGATTTTCCTTTTTTAGATTTTTCTTTGTTAATGTTTTGGGTGACACTAGCCGGGAGACCCTAATAGGATTAGGTTACCAGAGGAATAGAATTTGGTTTATCCATATGAAGGATTGGATAAAGAGTTACCCTCTTAACTATCCAGAGTCTTATATGTTATAATTCAGATGATACCCTACCAAAATATTTAAGTGGTTATAGAAAATCCATATTAGACTCATTTTTTAATAAACTATGGATCTTGGACCACTAATGGTTATAATGTTTATTTAAAGGGGAGATCATTTTAATGGGATCCCATTTAATAAAAATATTTATTAAATGATTAGTAATAGATGATAATAATATGATAAAATATTTTATTGTGTATAAATGGAATCATCATTAACCTTAAAATTAATATTAGTCCTTGAAAAAATAAAAGTTTAATGGTAGAAACTTCCTCGATTGGGATACGAATTTGAGATTTTTTCTCAAATATGATGGAAAATTATATGTGGTGGAATAACCACTTCTTAATAAAGCATTAGGTGGATCAGTTCAAAAAAAGGATTTGGATAACTATTATAAACATCAAAAATATGAAAATAAGTATCTACACTCATGCTAGTTTCTATGGAGTCAAAATTACAAAAACAACCTTAGTCCCTTAATTCCTTTCAAATGACAGATAACCTAAAAAGGTTATATTAAGAGAAAGTAAGGCATGAATGGTATGATGTTTCTAAATCCCTTTTTCATTGAAATATGACATAAGGAACCTCAGTCTCCACTCACATACTCAATAGGATTAGATATGTTAATGAATTTGAGAGTCTATGTTTACCTTTAAATCTTGATTCGGTAATGGATTTCATTCTACTTTTATTGATGAAAAGTTTATGATAGTTTTTTGTGAATTAAAATATGAATATACTCTATAAAACTTTAGTTGATATACTCAATATATTTAGTATTTCTAAAGAATATATGGGAAGTCTAGGCTCAAGTACCATACTGATGGTATAGAAGGATATGGGTAAAGGTTTTGGCCAAAAAGGAAAGAAAAGGGGTTATTGAAAACCCACAATGGCAATAAAATTGAGAAATAAAATGAAGGAAAATGTTTTCATTGTATAAAGGTTGGATGTTGGAGAAGAAATTTTCTGTATTACTAGAATGGATGCTAGAATCCACATATAACATCCACTTTAGGTATGAATTTTATCAAATTTATCTCTGTTATCTGAATAGTATGTGATACCAATTATATATTTTACAAGTGTTGTAAATATATAAGATAATTGAAGCATAAGAAAAAGAAATAAATAAATGATCAAGTTTGAAGTTGATTTCCAAGTAATAGATAAAATGTGTTACTATATTGGAGACTTGAAATTCATAATATTTTAATTTATGTAAATATTTTGATAAGATGAATGAATTCAAGAAAAGTGTACCAGACATTCACCAAGTAATGATAATAAGTTAACTAAGGATATGATTTATAGGTTCTAAAGTATTTCATAAATAATTATCATGGATAAAATATCAAACTGGAAGAATAAAATCTGATTTAAAAGTTCAATTTTTTTAACAAAAATGTTAGTTAGGGTTATAGAAATATATGTTTTTTTGGGAAGGAGTAATAATAATTACACGTGATGATATTATTCTATATTCTTAAAGGATTTTATGAAATTTCATGGAATTTCCATGTTAGGTATAGATGTTATAGAAATAAATTATTTGATTTTAAAGATTATATGATACCAAATATATATTTTAAATAGTTTTTTAAATATATATGAGTTTAAATTAAAAGAAATAATTGATTGAGCTTGTAGTTTATATTCATGAGATGAAGTAAATAGTTACTATATAGAGGATTTAAATTTAAAGGATTTTATCAAGTCAAATTATTCTAAATCAAATATGTGTATCTTCATCTCATTTATCTTATATGATAAGAGAATATGTTTGATAATAAATATTTTTTTGAACAATTATTAGAGGATTAAATGTATAAACATGTTTTATGATTCATCAATTTCTATAAAATACTTTGAGAAGTAGATATGGATAAAAATGTTTTATACATGATAAAATGTTTATCCAAATATTTTATAAAATAAGATAGATTTTGTTACTACCACCCATCGATGGTATATTTTTATTAAATACTTATTTTAAAATGAAAATTGTTTAAGAAACATAGAATAAATCAAATGATATGGAAACAATATTTTATTTTGTAAACATTCCCATCAAAAGGAAATAAGTGTTATTGATAAAACATAAAAGGGATTTTGTATCTTAGAAATATATTCCAAAAAGAATATAATGTCTAAGAGGGTAGTGGGACCATATTAAAACTTATATATGTTTAAAGTTAACAAACAAATACTATACCAATCTAAGTTTAAAGTGATTTTTTATTAATATCCTAAAATATTTTAGGATGTATTAGTAAAAAATAATGTAATTAGCTACATTATATCATGGAAAATATTGATGGATTAGAGTTCCAAAAATTATTACGATGAATTTTGATGATTTTAATGTAGAAAAAAGAAGTAAACATCACAATATTTGATGTTATGAAGTTAAGAGTCTTGAATATGTTAAAGTAGTTAAAAAATTATGAATATGATTCCCAAGTCTCAACATTATTCAAAATAGATTAATTCATATATGTTTCTCACTAAAGAGTTCAGTTAGAGGGTTTTATTAGATGGACACATAAAAAAGTGATAGGGATTACATATGATTTAATGAGTTAACAAAATCTAGAAAGTGTATCGAACATAAGGTTGATATGATAGTTTATTATATATGTTATGATAAAATTTTTCTTATATTGGGTTTGTTAAATATTCTTCAAAATTTTAAGAATATAACATGTATCATATTAATGGAAACCTCCATTTTATCATTCATTGAAATCGAATACATAAATGTATATATAGATATATATTTCATAAAGTGACATGATAGTTTAACTCTTTAATTATTAATTTTATTTTATCTCTAATAGATATTTTTCAAGGAGTATTATATGTTATTAAGAGATGTTAAGGTTAACATGAGTTGGATTCTTGTATAGAGATAAATAATATACTCATGTTTCAAAAAATCAACATAAGATTCATTTTGTGAGATAGATGGCTTACTAAGTAAACTATATGGAGTGTTATTAAAATTTATTTGTTATACTAGGGATGCATGGATCATATTTGAGTCCCCATTTCACTATTTTGGCGAGATAACTAGCATGAAAACCTTCATACTTGGAAACCCTACTTAAACAAGTCTTAATATTAAATTTGGTAATATGAGGGTAGTTTGGTATATTTTTAATTAATCATTTCATCAATTGGATCATACAAAAATGGGATTTTCCCTCTCATACTATGAGTATGATATTTGGTCTCTCATTTGAGATATAATGTGAGAGTGTATATCTTAACCTAGATATTGTATATCTACCAGGATAAGTGATATGTGATGTGATTATATATAAGGATGAATGATATGTGATGTATTAATTGATCATATCATTCTATAGTCTAATAATCAAGAACACATGATTTGGATATATGTGATTGAGATGTTCCATATCCCATGGTTACTTGATCTCTCGAAAAAGGAAAAAAATATGAGAATGCACATTTGTATACGATGACTACTGGTGGAATTATGTATAATGATACATGTGTTTTATGGATATCAAGATAGAAAAATTTATATATTTATCAGCATTAAGTATTTTCTAGAGTAAACTATTTGATACATATATGAATATGGTGATTAATATTTGTTTTGAATGCTATAAAGGCCCATGGGATCACACTTTATAGTTGGATGAATAGGGATTTAGTTTGGCTCAAAGATTTTATCAAAAAGTGTATTTAGAGTTCATCCAAAAATGTATGGGATGGGTATTCACAAGTTATTTCACATAATTTGATACATGGTTAATCTTATGATAATATTCCAAAAGTTTTTTGGAAGATATGAAAAAGAGTTTTGGATCTGATTTCAAAAGTTATTGTGTATGATAAAATAAAAGATAAAATGAAAAAATGCTTGTTAGGAATTAGTTAAAGTGGTGGATTGAAGTATATATACCCTAAATCCATATATATATATATATTTGTGTGTGTGTTTGTGTGTTTAAATATTGTTATAGCTTGTATAATTTTTTTTTATTTTCATGTAGAAAGAGGTATATTGTTTTACACTACCCATGATAATAGTATTTTATGGGTAGTTTGATCATACCACATAGTTATAATTTGTTAAGGAATTGTATGATATATAATTCTATGCAATAAATTATTATTATGAATTCATACATTAATGAACCAACAATTTAATTTATCAGTGAATTTTAATTCATGAATAAATGAATTTGCATTTAAAGAAGAATCCTTGACTGCCTATATAAACCACCGCCTTGTGATGACAGTATAGGTGTGATTGATTTATGCTTGTATGAAACACTTAGAGACCCAAAATATATTTTCATATTATTTATCTACACTCAAGTATCTAGAAGGTATGGAGAGATATAGTATCCAGCACAAATGTTGTGCAATTCAGATCATCACATGAATACCTATGGAGGTGGTAATATTTTTTTACCATTGTAGTGGTATAAAACAAACATATCAAACCAAGATAAAGTGGATAAGAGTTATATTTGGTTAATTTATTCTATTTAAATTATTTATTAATTTCTATTTTTCATGTAGGTTTCTTATACCATGCATGGGAGATCCGATAAATACTGTTTTGTATCACTTTTATAGATTTTTATGATCATTATAAGATTTTTTAGAAACCCTTCATATATGAGAGGAGTTGATACAAGATTCATAAACCTTGATATGGGATATTCACTGAGGTATTAATAACATATATCACAATATCTAAACATAATATTGGTGGCATGAGATGTAGAATGACATAGAGGTGTTCATTTCATGATGCTGTACCTATCACCAGGTAAAGGCCAAGCATCATCAACATAAAATCCTTCTTAAGTCATTACCCACTTCTGAGTAGTAGTGGGTTGATTTTATTATCGAATACATGATGTAATTTATAATGTTTTCTTGGGTCATTGATATAGTTTAGGTTATTATAGACTGGTTGATGAAGGTCTCGCATTTCTTACTAATCTGGGTGACCGATTTCATTAATGAACAGAGCATGATATATGCTTAGGAAGTCACGTATCTCTATGGGGTTCCTAGGAGCATCATTTCAGAATACGATACCCATGTTATATCACAGTTCTGTTGAGGTATACAATATATTCTTGAAACATAGGTTCACATGATAATTTTCTACCATCCTAGACCACTGGGACATCTAACCATACTATTCGAGTGTTGGAGAACATGCTACAGGAATGCATCCTTGATTTTGGTAGTTTATGGGAGAACCATATTATGATAGTGTAGTTAAAATATAATAAATATTATCAAGAATTAATTAGATGGAATCATTTTATGCCTTTTATGGTAGGCCATGCCAATCCCCTTTGTGAAAGCTAGAGGCTGAGGAGTCAGTTGTTATTAGGCTGAGTTTCATATTCGATACATCAAAGTATATCTGAATGATTTAGAAGAAGTTAGATATCACTAAGTGTAGGTATATATTTCATGCCAATTAGTGATTCCATATTCTATTTTTTAAGGTGGGTGACTGTGTTTTCTTATGGGTGTTACCCTTTTTGGGATATAAGTAGATTTATATGAAGGAGAAATTAACATCTAGGTTCATGCATCACTTTGAGTTTGTTAATATAATTAGTATGATGGAATATCAATTGACACTTTCCTAGAGACAAAGTGATATACATGATGTATTCTTTATATGAAAACTTTAAATATACCATCCCAACCCTTATCAGGTGATTGGTATCAATTAGGTTGAGATAGATTTGGAGGATTTTTTTTGAGAAATGACCAGTTCAGATAGTGGATCAAAGAAATAATAATTTATAAATAAACAATGGTTCCTATAGTACGAGTGCATTGGAAACATGGGAATATCCATAAGAAGAAATTGGAATGAGTGTCTGATATCTAGGCCCATTGGTTGATGCTTTTCATCATTTAGGATTCATGAAGCTTGACGATGCATCTCAACAATGAGCACCAATATATTAGCACTACTGGAAAACTAACCTTTACCAACAGTTTGGAACCGTTGGTATAGGCCTCCAAACCGTTGGTATAGCCTATACCAATGGTTTGGAGAACTGTAGGCAAGTAAGCCGTTGGGATAGGCCTATACCAACGGTAATGTAACCGTTGGTATATAAATTTCAAAAATAAAACATCCGCTGGGATTTGATCCCAGGACCCCTCGTTTATCATTGAACAACTCAACCACTAACCTAACATGACTTTTGTGATCATAATTACATAAATATATATATGTATTCTCATAAATATTTTAAATTTTGATTTATATAATGTTCTCGGTACGAAGGTCTGATAAAAAATGGAAGTACCTATACCAACGGTTTTAACAACCATTTTTATAGGTATATGGTTGTGATTCCCAACGGTTTGGCCAAACCGTTGGGAAAAGTGGCATATTTAGGGACTTTTCCCAACGGTTTGGTCAAACCGTTGGGATAGGTCTACCTTTCCCAATGGTTTGGCCAAACCGTTGGGAAAAGTGGCATATTTAGGGACCTTTCCCAACGGTTTGGCCAAACCGTTGGGAAAGGGGGCCAATTTGGGGGGCCTTTCCCAACGGTTTGGCCAAACCGTTGGGAAAAGTGGCCAATTTGGGGGCCTTTCCCAACGGTTTAGCCAAACCGTTGGGAAAGGGGACCTATACCAACGGTTTTTTCAAACCGTTGGTATAGAAGCATTGGGAAAGATCTAATTTCCAGTAGTGTAGGGAGATTGTAACACCATGAAATTCTCAAGGCATGAATTCAATATAACTTCTACCAAATCTAATGTATTTTGATTTATTTTAGGTGATGGAGGGGTTGAAGGAGGCAACATCTTGTGTTATTGGAAATATCTCTTTTTCCAGTGTTATTGTATTGGTGATGGATCATTCACCTAGATGGGTTGAAACGATGATACACCATTCACCTAGCATAATTAATAGTGATAGCTCATTCAACATGACTATCATATGAGGAGAGATATACCATTAATTTTCAAGGTGTGTTAAAAACATGGATAAATAATCCCATTCTAGAACTGTTTAAAGTAGGTATGGTCACATGTGGATTGGTAAGAGCACTCTATGGGGTGATGGTTTTATTTATTTATTTATTTTATTAACACATCATATCAATCATGCACCTATATTCACTAGACTTTTTAGGGATACCATTGGTTGTGGAATACTAAGTTTTACTCACACCTTACCCAATCTCTCTAGTATCTGAGAATACTTTATGTTTCATGAACTAGGTAAGGTAAAGGGACCTGATGCTCTAGATGGTTGAGTTAGTGGAGTTTGGTTGGTGATGGTAGATAGGTCCATGTCAGTACTCGAGACCAATTAGTGGATATATCCTTTACTTTTTATTACTTTTGGACCTAGTTGTATATTATATACCACTGAATATCTTGTTTATATTGTATTTATTTTATGAAATACATAATAATTCATTCTGATCAAACATTTTTTTTGATATTTACTATTGGATGAAATTTTGATGTGTTATCTATCATATGATACTTTTATATTGGTATGTTTATTACTTGATATTTCTTTTGAAGTATTTTTATGGTTATCTATAAATAAGGATATAGTCTCCCACACATTATAGGTTAACCCTCATCACTAGTTGGTAACCTCTTACATTTTAGGATGCATGATTGTGTTAAGTAGCACCCCGATTCAGTAGCAGTAGGGGTGTACTAGATCAAGGATGTTATAAAGTTGTATCAGAGACTTTTTTACATTTTATTACTATTATGGATATATAAGATAGAATATATGATATTGTTAGAGCTAGTTATGAATCTTTTTCCAAGGAGTATCTAACCCATTTTTGAGGGAATTACAAGTTATAAGAAAGGAAATTGTTATTATTTATTTTCAATTTATAGTTTTTTTATTATACCAAATATGTTACATTTTGAGAGTGATTGATTATTTATGGGTTTTTTACTTTTAGATTGGGGTGATAAAAGAGAATGTCTTCATGCATCATTCTTCACATGTAGGGCTTAAATTAAATTCAAAGTATTGAATGTGATTAATAAACTTGATTGATATTATAGTTACTATTAAAGGTTAGGTAATTTAAAGTGTTAACAAAAATATATATAGAGTTTTACTATATAATGATTTGGTGACACTATACTTGAATTCCCCATTATTATAAACTATTACCTTGATGTGCTATGTTTCTTATGTGAAATTTTGTGAGATTGTGTTTTACTCGAGAGTTGGTAGGTGAGGATAGTATTGAAACTATGTATGTGACCCTTATATCATAAGGTGTACATTTAGGGTAGAGTGTCATGTGCCTATTATTTCTTTCCCTAAAATTTTATATTTATACCAGTTGTATAAATTTATTCTGATTTTTGTGATTTACATTATAGATATATGCCACTATGGTGAATTATTACCGAGATCCATGATATTGGGGATGATCACATCCCATTGGTAGTGGATATTGAGCTGTCTATTACTCCTATTTCTCAAATTGACCAAGGTGGTGTAGTTTATAGGACATGGGGCGAAAAGGGTTGGGCCGATCATGTTGGATCTAACTCATGAGTTCCAATTGTGGATCTTTTTGGGTGAGGGTAGATTTTAGCATACTAAGTTCTAGATAGAGTTCATGTATACTATATTTTATCAACTCGAGATATCGCCTAAGATATGGGTAAAGATTTCTATGTATATGATTGAGGACTAGAGACGCACTGGTGGGAGGGACATTCTAGACCATGTAGAAAAATGTTACCTTCAATTGAACCCAACTATTTTCATTATGAGTTTTATCCTATTTATCCTATACTAACATGTTTAATTAACCAAATAAACATGCCTCCCATTCATTTCAAACATATCCCACTTAAAACACTCTATGTGCTTCCATTACAAATACATACCCCATGAAAGCCCCAATTCCAATACTGATCACTCAATTATATATTACTCATGTATCAATATGTTCACATAAAGAATCTATCTATGATTACTATATATAGAGGCATACATGTTCTTGGGAGAACCCCTCTCTCACTACTACCCTCATATCTCACTACCCATCTTAGGTATAATAGAAAAAAGATATATGTTCTTATACTAAAATATTTGACTAAAAAATATAGAGAGTTTGTGTCTTCACATCACTAGGCCCTCCCATATAGTTGATATATAACACTCTATATATTATAAGATATTAATTAAATTTATGTTTTTTTGAAATTAGTGCATTTTGATATATTTTGATTGTTGAAGGTTTTAAAGGAGGGTTGGTATTGAGTTTCAGAAAAATAGGTCAAGTAGAGGAAATATTTCCAAGAGTAGATCTTCTAATATAAATATGATAAAAGGCTAGTAAATATTCAATAGATAAAAAATAGTTTTCTAAATATACCACTAAGATTCCACCAAGACTAAACCAAAACCCTAATAGACCATAAAAATCTTGGTGATGTCCACAGGAGTTTTGATGGAGCATTGCCCATTTTTTTTAAATTTGAAATTAATTATTTATGTGATTAAATTATTATAAAATGAGATGATTCTCATTTTTTACTTCTCTAGAAATCACACAAGACCCCCTATCCCAAGTCATGATTTTTCCTATCTACGATTAAAACCAAGTTTCTTCTATCCATCTACATCTCCATGTGTTTCATAATTTCTTTTGTGATGGGTTTATTCATCCAAATAAATCTCTTGGGATGTGTCATATGATTAGGAGGAAGGAGGTACCCTCCCTGTATCTTAAAATTATGCATGTGTCATGTGTGTTATGATATACATAATTTACTTGGATTGTGTGAATTCTCATAAGTTAAACCACCCATGGTTTCTTGGAATCTATTAAATGAGTTAATAATAATGAGATCTGTAAGAGGAATTTCACTTATTGTGATTGAAACTATGGTTTCTAATGACCACATTCATGGATAAGTGTTATGTAATTTGGAATGTAATCCCAGAAAGGTTTTCCTTGTTTGTGTTATAAAATTATTAGAACATGATAGGTTCCCTAGATTACATCTTAATGATGGAAATTATAATGTTATAAGGATGAAATTATGGCAGACTTAAATGAAAATAGAAAATCAGAATGGGGTTGTGTGAGGAGACAAACCTAATGAAAAGTGTTTAATAATGTTGCAAGGAATAGAAACCCACATTGAACCTTGAATGGTATATTTTTTATATGGAATGTATCATTATTTACAGTTTCCATTTTATATTATTTTCATGTTTTGATATGTGGTTGGTTGTAATGCCAACAACGGGTATTGACTTTGATTTGGTTGGGTGTAATTAAAACATGAGATTATGTGGAATATGCGATGGTCATGTTTATGGTATGTGGTTGGGTTTGTTCCAACCTAAGTTATTGAATGAGATTTAGTTAGGTGTAATGCTAACCTGAGGTGTTTAATGAAATGTATTGGGTGTAATACCAACTGTGGGGGTGATAAGTGGTTGGGTGAAATGATAAACTTTTTCAATCTAGGTATGCTATGGGAAACCATGTTTAATAATGAAATTTGGGTACTATTTGGTATGAGATTGAGTGTAATTACAACTTGAAAATTTTGGGAATTTTAGGGATAATGTTGGGTATACTACCATCATTGGATGCTTGTGTGATGTGGGTTGGGGTAATACTAACCATGGAATTTTCTAAAATATGGGCTGGGTGTACTATCAATAAGGGATGTTCTAGTGGTATGGGTCAGGTGTACATCCAACCATTCTAGTTAAGGAGGAGTATGTGGTTCCCAGGGGTAGGGGAAGTAGTAATAACAGGGTGATACCTCACTGGGGAGTCTGAATATAGGATCTTAGGGTTGAGGCTAGGGCCAATTATATGCTATTTACCTGACTGCTACTGATAATGAAATTGGAACATCAATGGATAAAGGTAAAATTTTAGTGGAATGCTCCCTTTTTAGGTTTTATTTGATATGGGTTCATAACACTCATTTATATCTTCTTAGTTTGATGGTGTTTTAGGGATGTATATATATTATCTTTATGGGGTGATGTCTATCAACACACCCTTAGGTGTGTTATATAAGGGTATTTAGAGATGTTTTAAGTGAAACCTCTTGATTAGTAGTTCTCAGTTTCATTAGGAAATCTTCATGTTCAAAATACAAAACTTTGATGAGATCCTTGGATAGATCAGTTGACTCACTATCGATCACACATTGACTGCGATCACTGAAGGGTATCATTTTTGTCTATAGAGGTATATAGTTATACCTTGAGGGAGTGGGATATGTAGAAAAAATGTTTGGGACCTAACCATTGACAGATGAGGATGATCTCAAACCAATTTTATAGTATCATTTTAGGTGGTGAGAATACATGATAACTATGATTTTATCTTGTTGTTGAAAAATCCTAAGAAATTTTTCCTAGGGAATTCTCAAGGATTCCTCTAAAGAGAGAGGGAAGTAGAGTTCAATATTGATCTAATTATAGGTATAAAGTCGATAACTATTCCTCCTTATAGGATGAATCTTTTAGATATGAGCGAGTTTAAGTTTTGGCTAGAGAAATTAAGGCAGATGGGTTCATTCACATGATCATGTTCCCTTGGGGTGCCCACATGTTGTTAGATAAGAAGGTATATGGTTCTCTATGGTTATGTGTGGATTAAATAAGGTTTAACTAAGTGATAGTCAAGAACCATAATCCTATTCCTCATATTGATGAACTATTTGACTATTTTAGGGGTTCCAAGTGGTTCTCCAAGATCAAATTAAGGTTTGGTTATCATCGGTTTCTTTTTAGGTCTTTTGATAATCGATATAATACCTGGAAGAGTAGGTATGATATATATGAGTATCTTATAATGATGATTAGATTCATGAACACACCAAAAATGTTTATGTATTTAAGGAATAGGGTCTTCCATCATTAACTAGATTATTTCATAGTCATATTTGCTAATTAAATTATGGTAAACTATTAGTCATGGGAGGAACAAACTTACCATATAAAGATAGTATTAATAACACTAAGAGTTCATTAACTTGATGAAAATATTTCAATGTTCCAGTTCTAGACCAATGAGATGCACTTATTTTGGTATGTGATATCAGAAGTAGGGATATTAGTGGACCTTTATAAGTTTAAGGAAATTGTTTCTTGGGAGAATCTCAAGAATATATTTGAGATTTTTAATTTATTTGGATTGTTAGGTTCCTATAGAATATTCATTTAGGACTTCTCCCTATTGTAAATTTTGATGATGACCCTAAAAAAATATGGGGCAATGTCCGAGTGGTTTTATCCTTGAGAGAGATCCTTCTAATAGTTGAAGGGAAGGTGAAAAATCTACATCGATCATGAACTTAATTGAATAAGGTAAAGTGTATCCTTATATTGTGATTATTATAGGGTTTGTATTAGATATGTGTTGAAGAAGGATGACTGTGTAGTGACATATGAATCTATGAATTTGAGGCTATATGAGTAGATTTATGAAACTCATGATTTAGATCTAGTGATAGTAATTCACACATAGAAATTTTGGCATCAATACTTATTGGGTGATAAGTTTGTGGTATATATACAATATAAGGTCTTGAAGTATATCTTTTATTAGTGCTACTTAAACCTTTGTTATAGAAGTTTGGTTGAGTACCTTTAGTCCTTAGACTTCAAATAAAATATACACATGGTAAGGGGAATGTCATATATGATGCATTAAGTTGGAATACTTAGGATATGGTTGTTTATAAGGGTAGAAGTGAGTGACAACTAATGATACTATTTTTTGAGACACCTCTTGGGGTATAGAAATATCAAGTAAGAGTGACCTTTGTGTATTGTTTGATACCTATTCATTCCTTAAGAGGGTGAATGATAGCTATTTTTCTAACTTTTCATTACCAATTTATGGAAGATATTATATATGGTGGGAATCCACCACACAATTGGTCCCACAATGATTAAAAAATATTATATATCCAAGACCTATTTATGATATCAAAGAGTGTTCATGAATAGATGATATTGGATACCCATATCTTAAGACGGACTGTTCACATGAGGCTTTACAAGATTTACTATGACATTTAGAGGCAATATTGGTGTCCTGGGTAAAGAGTGACATAGTGGGGTTTATCTCATGTTTCTTCACCCATAAGTGGGTGAATTATAAGTATCAATGAACATTAGGTATGTTTTATACATTATCCTTTCTTAATTGGAAGTGGGATGATGTGATAATAGATTTTATTATGGGGTTGTCAAGGCCACCCTGAGTTAGTGATTCTATATGGGTTATAGTTGATCGATTGACCAATTCTCTTAAATTCCTACTGACTAGGGAGAATGAGTTTGTTGGTGAGATAAGAATTTTATTTTTCCCAGAGATAACACATATAAATGTAATTCCTTAGAGTATCATTTCTAATAAGGATTCATGATGTACATCATACTTATTTTTTGGGTTTCTAGAAAGTAATAGATAATCAAGTGCATTTGAGAATGACATATCATCCTCAGACCAACGTATAGTTTTAGTGTACCATTTAGGTGTTGGAGAAAATTTTATGGAATGTGTCCTTGATTTTGGTGGTATATGGGAGAATAATATCACATTTACTAATTTAACTTATAAAAACATATATTAGGAACCAATTATGATGAAACCTTTTGAGGATCTATATGGAAGGTTGTGATAATAATTTTTGTATTGTTTAGAGGTAGGGGAATCTTCTATCCTAGGGTTCAGTATCATATAAAAGATGTCAATGAAAATTCAGATTATTATGAAATGGTTAACAAATAATCAAAGATGATTATGATCATATACTGACTGAAGACTTCATACTCTAGAGTTTAAGGTGGGTTATTAGTTTTTCTCAAGAGTGGCACATAATTTTGGAAATTGTTTTATTTGATGAAAGGGGAAATTAGTTACTAGGTTTGTTAGTCTGTTAAAGGTTATTATGATGATTGATACAATAGAATATTGATTATTTCTTCCTGAGAGATTTAGTTTTATTTAAAATGTGCTCCATGTATCAGATCTTTGGATATACCATAATATCTATTCTCATTTGATTAGCGTTGATGACATATAGCTAGAGTTAGATTCATCATTTTATGAATGAAATTTTCAGATAGTATACTGGAGTGAAAATAATATTATGTGGGAATATAGGGCCTATGTTACATGTGAAATAAAAGCATGTGAATATATAGAATAATACCCAGGAGTAGGAAGCTCATATATGAGTGAAATTCTTGGAGTTTATTGCTAGGTATTCTCGGTGATGCATCCCAAGGATGAGCTTCTATACAGCAGGAAGGTTGTTACACCCCTACTATTTGAATGAATTGATTCAATTTAATTTTAATAAAAATGAGTATATTTTTAGCTATTTTAGATATAGAAGGAGTCATAGGAGGTTTGGGATCTAGTTTCCAGAAAACAGGATGAGTAGTGGAAGTATTCATAGGAGTATAACTTTCATTTTAGTTTCAATGGATGAAGTAGAGGATTCTTCCTCTACCACCATAAATCAAATGGGTCTACACCAAAACCTCAATATCCCAATGGAGTTATAGTGAGGTCCACCATATTTTCAGTAATCTGTATTCAATTTTTTCAAAATTTTAATTAATTTTATTTAAGTGATTAACTTGTTAAGAAATGTGATGTTTTTTATTTTTTCCTCCCCCAAATGGAACACAAGCTCCCTCTATCCATTACCTTTATTCTTCATCTCCCAAGACCATATCTACCCAATTTGTGACTAAAATCAAGTGGTTTCTTTCCCTATAGATTATTTTGGGTTTTATATTTTATTTCATAAGAGTTTAATTCATCTGACAAAGTCTTTTAGTGTGCCTCCTATAGTTACAAGGTAGATGGTCCATGCCCTTTCCCATCGAATTATGTGTGTGGAATGTGTGTTTTTATATTCATGACTTACCTAACATGTGTTAATTCTATGAAATGAAACCACATTTGGATTTATTTAATCTAATAAATGAATTAATAATGGATTGAGCTGTGAGAGGCCTTTTGCTTATGGTGTTTGACACCGTGGAATCTAGTGACTGCCTTTATGGATAAGTGTAATGTAACTTGAATAGGAACCCATGAGGGGTTTACTTGGTTGTGTTTAACATAGAATATCATGATTTATACCATAGATTACTTAATATGATTGAAATAAAATCTTATAAGGATAATATGATGGTAGCATCAAATATAAATCAGAAATGGTAAATGGAATATGCAAAGAGACAAACCTAATGAATTTTTTTGTAACAGTGTTGGAAAAAATTCCAACCCATGTGGAACTTTGAATGATGATTTTTTTATGTGTAATATCTCATTCATTTTTCTTTTCCTATTATTTGATTATCATGTAATTGTGTTTGGTTGGGTGTAATTTCAATTGGGATTATTTACTTGAATGTAGTTGGGTGTAATACCAACTTGGGACTATATCGAATGTGTATTTGGGTTTAATGAAAACCTGGGGAAGTATATGATATGTGATTGGTTTTAATTCCTACCTAGGGGTTTTGAATGATATGTGGTTTGGTGTAATGAAAAATTAAGGTTTTAATGGAATTAATTAGGTGAAATGAAAAATTTGGGGTGATTTTTATCGAGTGGTTGGTTGTAATTCTAGCCTTGGCCAATATTGGTATGTTGTGAGCGATCAGGTGTAATGATGAACTTGGGGTACTCTTTGGAATGAGTTTTTTAGTAATTATAAATCAACTATTATGGGAATGTCAAGGATAAGGATAGCTATACTACTATCCTTGGATACTCATGTGATGTTGGTTGGGTAACGCCATCCATGGATTCTGCTGAGATACGAGTTGGGTGTGCTACCAACTGGGGATGTTTCAATGGTGTGAGTTGGGTATACTTCCAAACATAACATACATGGTTCATCAGTTGGATATAATTTCAACTCTTATTCATGATTCATATTATGCGAGGTTATGAATAGATTCCATTGTTAACCTTGGTACTATTATTCAACATTATCGCGGTATGAACCATCGAGACCTGCCTAGCCAACGATAAACCATGTGTGACTACGTGAATCCTTCCTTCAATAGGCTAGGGGATGGGGACCAGTAGTGAGTAGGAATAAAAATAATATGGGAGGCATTATCCTAAGGTATCTGTTAGAATGTATACATCTCTAAGCTTATACAATGATGAAATGTAAAATACAACAGATACCAAATTCATGCATACATCTAAACCCCAAAATCAGTGTATAAAAGAATACTAGATACCAATAAGGTCAAATACAAGACCAATAAAAATTATAAATAAGTAAAAACTGATAATAAGAGGGGACTAAAATCAAGTGAAACTCCTAGAATGAACCATAGCCTATCTGGACCAAAGATAACCACCGTATACTCCTGTTCCAATGAGAACCCCATCGAATTACCATTCATCTGTATAATATACGACACATATGGGAAGATCTCATGCATGGGTGAGTTTATAAATACCCATTTAGACACCCTAAAATAACTAATCATAAAGAATCAAGAGTAGTCAAATCATCACATGATCTATTAACCATAATAGGAGACATAAAAAAACATCCAGATATACTCATAGTTAACACTAAGTCTCAAGGTAAGGTCATAACTACATTGTTAACCTAATATTTTTATTGAGAGTCTATAAACACACTCACCCAGTAGAAATCACTCCATGAGTCTAATAGCACTGATGGCATCCATCCGAGATGTCATTATTATCAGGTTTCACCATAAGGAAGTACATGATGAAATTCAAAAAAGATCAATACATAGATTAGGATCACACCCAGGTCCATGGGGTAATACTGAGTAACCCAATCTAGATTAACCTGATAAATAGGGGATTGATGCTCATGTACAATTTTTTACACCAATGCCAAGAACCCTAACTAGGGAAAAATATGATACAAGATCCCATCCTAAAATCTAGGAGGGATTCCTAAAACTCTATCCAAAACTTATCCCTTAGATAGGATCAAAATCCTTTATTCAGGATTCAATGCCATACTATAACCTTATAAGGATGGATTGATGGAAAATAACCTCAAGGAAACTAGTCCATGATGAGTGGAACAAGGTATCTAAATCAAATTCAAAGAAGTACATGGTTCATATTGTCAATAATTGACATGTCCCTTCATCATTGGGTTTACCCATATATCGTAGACCATGCCTATGTATGTTCCCATGTACTATTATCTGTGCCTGTGTTCCTGGCCATGTTCGTGTACCAGGCCATGTATGAGTACACGTCTTAGCCTGTGTACTTTAGCTATGTCGTGTAGCTGGCCGTGTTTGTGCCTATGTATTCTCAAAGATACACATTGATCCACTAGGAAAGGGTCACATGGTGTGTGATATTTAGTTTCATGTGAAACCCTTATGCCACTGGTAGATCCCCACACATAAAAGGTTCACTTCCTTTATATGTTGTGTATTGTAGAAATTTCTAGAATCCATAGATCATTATTCATATTTCTCCTCTGTTGATGTCAAAATTATTTGCTTCTTGAGTCTTACAATAAACCATGGATATGAGTCAACTAAGCTTGATCACCATTGGAGATCTGATTTCCATCCTTCCAAAATGATTGGGAAATCATCACCATTGATCCATTCCACCACTACATTTCAAAACCACAACTAGAGGTCCCAAAACTTTAACTTGATTCAATGTTATTCCCATCATAGATTGATACAATTGTAAATACAAAATTGGATATGCGGTATCAATCAGTTACGCCAAGAAATGGGTGTGAAATGATTGATTACCTAATATTTGTTGAACCACCAGGAAAAATGAATTTTGGTGATGAATAAATGAAAAATGGGAGAATAAATGCACAAAAAAAGTGGAATCAACCTCATATAATGTTCAGGTTGGCCTTGATTATTTTCTATTAGAATGATGAATGAATAGATATAAATTATACACAAAGATAAATCCATAAATTCACAAAATATAATCCCACACCTGTAATATGATTGATCAATAAATCAATTCATTAGTTTATTGATTCACATGAATAATAGGATAATAGAATGGTAATAAATCCACAAAAAACATTATCCTACCTAGAGATGGATTGATCACTGATGAAGAACAAATTTATGTCATTTTTGTTGGTGAGATCCTTGATTTACGTTAGCATGAATGATCCTAGATCCATAATTGTCATTCGACAAGACATCCTCCAATATTATCTATCAATTATTAGGGTTATGTAGCTAACCCTGGGAATTTTCCATAAGCATGATTAAGTAGAGAAAGATTAAATTACTACGTTTCATAAAATAAATAAATAAATAAATAAATTTTTGGAACCAAGGCTATTTTGTGCTAGAAATAGTGTATGGTTTGTGTTTTTTGTCAATAATCAATGGAAGATCAAGAAATTTACAAGGGAAAAGATCTTACAGTTCAATCAAGCAACATAATTAAAGGTGGCGTCATTTCCCAGTGTGCCAATTCTTTGGGTCCCAAAATTGGAAAATGGAAAAAAGTATTTTTGGAAAGGGAGTTGCATGCAAGATTGAAGGTGGTTTGGAAATTTATGTGCAAGGATTTTTTTTGTGTTCATTACATCAAGATATAGTAAAGGAAAAAATTTCATGAATGATTCAAATGTGCGAAAAATATGAGGTTGCAAGGAAGAGTCTTACACTCCAAATGCGATGTCAAAAGGGGGTTTGTGCACTCAGAGTGAAACTTATGTGCACCGAAAATACATTTCAGAATATTTAATGCATGTTTATTGAGGCTTGTAAATAGGTGGATACCCCCACTCAATATTTAGAACTTTTCAATGAAGATTGGGTTTCTCTACCACATGAAAGACTTGTGCGCAGAAGAGAAGCAGAGAGAGAATCTTGTGCACAACGTTTTCCTTTAGTCTAAAAGGAAAAAGTGAACCTTGTGGTGTGGCTTTGCGAAAGATAATGGGTGTATGAAAAATAAGGGTTGCACAAAATACATCTTGCGTGACAATCCCAATTCTTGTGCGTACGAGCAGGTGTTGCGTATAAGTGATGTGTTGAGCTTATTTTCAGTTTTGGATATCCAGTTTGTTCGACCAGTGATTTCAAGTGCATAAATTCAGGGCTTAGATTCAAGAAATGTCTCATGCTAGATAGAGACAAAGACTTCAATGCTAATCTATTGAAGAGACCTTTAAGTCGATAAAATGATTAAGACTTCACCCAAAATAGTGAGAAAGGGGGAGTCAACAGAAGTGTTATGAGGGAAACAATGTGCTATCCCTAAAATAATTGTAAAGTAAGTGTGCTTGGCACAAATTTAATGTTTATAAACTCTTTTACTCCATAACTAGTGAAGATTACTGGTCTTTGGTATGACTGAAATCCTATCGTCACATTCTCCTTGGACTATCCCTTAGTGGTGAACTAAGTAAAATTGATGTGTCAACTCTTTACAGGTGATTGTTTATTTTCTTCACTTTCTCATCAGTTTGGTTTGATTGGTTCCTACCAATGTGGGAACAAGATCCATTAGTTTAAAAGAAAAATTTGACACCCTGATTCTCCCATCCCCTCTTAGGGTGTTCTGGGGTTCTACAAGTGACATCAAAGGGAGGTTGCTGGTGTTAAATATGTCTTTATTTTCTATCATGAATAATAAAATGAATTTTAGGATATTACCCCTCTTTGATGGAATAAACTTGAAGTTCCCAGTCAGGATCCAACTATCACTGAGAGGGGGAGGGGGTGAATCAGTGATATATTTTTCTTTTTATGTTTCTTGTTTTTTTAAAACAACCTTCGCCTCCTGTTAAAGAGTTTCTTCCCTGCCGAACACACACAACCACATGAACACACGATTTACAAGGTTCACTACCGAACAAGAGTATCTAAGTCCTTGGTATGGTATGAAAACAATCCAGTACCACACAATCCACTAGAAAAAAATCCTTTGATGTGGAATACAATGAGTAGGATATACCCTTAAACTCGTGTAGCACTTTGAAAACAATCCAATAGTGCATGTGCTCCCTCTTAGCACAAATAGGGTAATGTAACGATTCCGTGCTTCTTAATAAACTTTCACAAATCAAATCTTTCAAAAAAATTCTTCACTTTCCTACCCAGAAGCTAGTAAGAACCTCCTGGTGTAGATAGCCTGCGCGCCACTCCCTGCTTGCGCACCTCTGGCAACTTGCGAGAAAAAACATGCGCGGTAAAACTTGCGCGGAAATACTTGCATGCCACCCTACTTGTGCACCTTATAAATAACCTTCAGCTTGCGCGCCACTTCAGCTTGCGCACCGCCCTCTGCTACTTGCACGATCAGAGCACCCTCCACTACTCGCACGATCAGAGCTCTAATTTTCTCTTAAGTGTTGACCATTAAAAAATGAGAAGGAAATTCGTCTATTTATAGGCATTTTGGTGACTTACGCACCACATACACTTGCGCGCCGCTCCCGCACTTGCGCGCCACTCCAGCACTTGCGCGCTACTCCAGCACTTACACGCCACTCCAACACTTGCGCGAAACTTTCTTTCCTTTGTCATATTTAGATATGATGATGTTGAAATATGACTTGCGCGCCACATATACTTGCACACAACACTTGCACGCCTCTTTTTACTAGAGTTCCAATCTTTAACTTGTGCGACACTTTATTTGCTTTTTCATATTTTGATGGGATGATCTTGAAATATGACTTGCGTTCCACTTACACTTGCGCACCAATACTTGCACACTAATACTTGCACGCCAATACTTGCGCACCAATACTTGCGTGCCACTTTATTTTTTTTCCAAAATCACTTCTTTACTCTCTCTACTCTTCATAAGGTTTGCATCACAAGTTCTCCAAACTTATGATATTTGTGAAATACAAATCATCAAAGCATATTAATTGTTTATAATTCCTTTACAAAATGAATTGATTTATTTTCTTTGAAAACAAAAGACAACACTTTATAACAACAAACTTTTCTTACTTCCTTGTCTATCCAACTTGGTCCCAACCCCCCCCCCCTTTGGATTTTGTTGTCAAACAAGATTCATAAATCACTGAACTTTGTAACCTTAAGAAATGGATTACTTATCAACAATTCTAAGCCTACGTGAGCTAACTCATTGTAGGAAACAAGAATTATTAACATCCAAAACCATGATTTCCAAAATCAGTGACTATGAAATCTCATGAGTGTACCTCCTCAGCCTTCTTCAGATTATCTTTCAATCCATGCTGTCCAAAAGTAGTGACTATGAAATCTCATGAGTGTACCCCCTCATCCTTCTTCAGATTATATTTCAAGCTTCTACCTCAGTATTCTCTACTTCGTCAACTTTCCTGGAAAACAACATTGTTTCCTACAACCACTCCAACAAACAGTTAGAATAGTTCACACACATACATGCTGGATTCACAGCTTACCCACAACTCCCCCTTTATGCATGCTTCCATAAGGATAGATTTATGAAAAAATTCTTCCCCTTGAAAACACTATCCAAAGGTAAGACGAGAGAGGGGACAAAAATATATACCTTAACATTGATGAGAAGGAGGTTGGACACCCATGTTCAACCTCAAATTTTCAAATGGTTCCTTCAGTAACAGTTTTGTGAATATATCAGCAACTTGTTCAGATGTAGGAACATACTCTAGCCTTAATTAATTCTTTTACACTTACTATTTGATGAAGTGAACCTTTATATCAATGTGTTTTGAACGAGAATGTTGTACCAGATTTCTTGTAAGATTTATTGCACTCTGATTATCACAACCCAAGAGCAATGGTATCTTTACTTCAACAAGTAGATCTTCCAGCCGAGTCTTCATCCAAATTAGTTGAGTTGCAGCTTGAGTAGCAGCAACATAATCAGATTTATCTATGCTAAGAGTTACTGAATTATATTTCTTGGAATTTCAACTAACAAAACATTTCCCCAGAAAGAAAACTCCACCAGATCTGGATCTTCGATAATCAACATTTCCTGCCCAATCAGCATCAGAATACCTGAATAGATCAATATTTCCTGATCCATCATACGTGGTTCCAAAATTTGTTGTTACTTTGATATATCTGAGAATTCTTTTTCCAACAATCAGATGTGATTCTTTAGGAGCACTATGAAATATTTCACATAAAGTGAAAGCATAGACAATGTCGGGTCTTGAGGCAGCCAGATACAACAAACTTCCAATTAGCTTTCGAAACTTTTTCTGATCAACTTCCTTTCCTTCTCTATCTTTAGACAACTTGGTTTCCACTGAAATTGGTGTGGAAACTAGTTCCAAATTTTCCATGCCAAACTTCTTTAGAAGTTCCTTAGCATACTTTTCTTGAGACAGAAAAATGTGATTCTTCTTCTGTGAAATTTGTAGCCTAAGAAAGTACTTCATTTCTCCCAGCATGGACATCTCAAATAACTTCTTCATCTCCTCAGAAATTTTTTCACATGATCTTTCATCATTTCTAGCAAATATAATATCATCGACATAAACAATAACGATCAGTGAAAACTCTTGAAATTACTTGATGTAGAGATTGCTGTCAACTCTCCCTTTCTTAAAGTTCATCTTCTTTAAGCAAGTATCTAATTTAGAATACCATGCTCTTGGAGCCTGTTTTATCCCATACAAAGCCTTCTTCAACCCGCACAAAAAACTTTCATCCTTTCCAATAACAAATCCATAAGGTTGATCAATTTAGACTTCCTCATCAAGGTCACCGTTCAAAAATGCGAATTTTATATCCATTTGAAAGATTTTGTAACCTCATTGTGCAACAATAGAAAGAAAGATTCTGATTGTTTCTAATCTTCCACCGGAGCAAAGTTTTCATCAAAATCAATGCCTTCAATTTTTGAATACCCTTTATAAACCAATCTTTGTTTGTTTCTTATTACTTTACCTTCTTCATTCAGATTGTTCCGAAAAACCCACTTTGTACCAATGATGTTCTTGTTGTCCGGCTTGGGTACAGGTTACCAAGTATCATTCTTCTCTATCTGATAAAGCTCTTAATTCATTGCATGAACCCATTGTGGATACTCAAATGCTTCATTTACATTATTCGGTTCAACTTTTGAATAAAGAGATGTGTGTGATATAGCATCCGTTGTTCTTCTTGTTTGAACCCTCTTATTTTTATCTCCAATAATGTTCTGAGCCTCCTCTTGCTTCCTCAACCTAGGATGAGTTGTTTGAACTCCATCTTAATCACTTGAGATTTCTGAGTCAGATTCGTCTTCTTGAGTAGGATTAACACAGTCTACAACATTATCAGAATTGTTAACAAAATCTTCTCTATCCTGCTCAACTTCTACATCAACATATGATTTCTTTTCTTTCTCAATATTTTCAAAAACTTTTACGTCTGAAAAATCAATAATTCTTACTGTTTCTTTGTTGATACATCTATATCCTCTTCCTTCTAGAGCATAGCCAAGAAAAATTCTATCATCTCCTATTTTCTCAAACTTTCCAAGGTTTCCACCTTTCTTCTTTATAATGCATGGACTCCCAAAAAATCTTAAGTGTTTCAGACTTGGAGTTTTTCCATAGAACATTTCATAGGGAGTCATATATAAGTTTGGTCTAAAGAAAAATTAGTTCTGAATATACACAACAGTTCTAATGTATTGCCTCCAATAATAATGAGAAAGACTATGCTCAAGAAACATAGTTCTCCCCATTTCCACCAAACTTTGATTATTTCTTTCAAAAACCTCATTTTGTTGAGGTTGTGTGGTGAACTGAACTCATGCCGAATTCCATGATTCTCAAGGTAAAATTCAAACTCTTCATTCTTATACTCCCCACCATTATCAGTTCTCAACTTCTTCACTGAATACTCACATTCCTTTTCTGCTTTCCTCCTGAAACTCTTAAACATTTTCAGAGCATTTGACTTATGTCTCATGTACATAACACAAGTAATGTGAGTAAAGTCATTAATGAAAGTAATGAAGTACTTATCTCCATTTGTTGATTTCTTGCTCATTGGTCCACATATATCAGAATGTATAAGTTCCATGGGTTGTTTTGAATGAATTTCAACTCTGTTATGAAAATATTTTGTAATATTCCCTTTTTCAAAAATAGTGCAGCAACAATATCTTCTTCTTGATAAATTAGGCATATCTCGGACACTGTCTCATGTTGATAACTTACACATATTTCTATGACACATATGTCCAAGCCTTTTATTCCATAACTGATTTTCATCTACTACACCCATGTAACAAGAGTTCTGCACTTCCCCAACTTGGAACAAATTCCCTCTTGTACGTTGGCCCCATGTAACTATATTTCCATCATTTTTACTTTTCACAAAAAATCCATCTTTTCTGAAGATAACTTTGTTGCCCTCATCATAGAGTTGTGACACAATAAGGAGGTTATGTTTCATCCCATCAACATATAGTGTTTTCCTGGATTTCATCTTTTATTTTTCAATGATGGCTGATCCAACACCTTTGATCCTTAGAGATTCATCATTTCCAAATGTCACTGTTCTTTATTTGAACTCTTTCACATTCTTCAGTAGCTTTAAGTCTCCTGTCATATGAGAGGAACATCCACTATGAAGAATCCATGGATATTCTCCTTTTGTAGCTTTCAAAGTAGTTTCGACAACAGAAGATTTTTGTCCTTCCTTTTCCTTCACTTCCTATCGTGCTTCCTCTAATTTCCTAGTTAGGTCAATGTGTTCTGGCCAGACAACCATACACTCTTTATTTTTGGACTTATCAGACCTGTCCCTTTTATCTTTTAAAAACTATTGCTTTTGAGAATTATTAAGAATCTTTTGTTGCTCTGGTAACACACTGAGGCAGCCCTTGGAAATATGTCTAGGTCGATCACATCTTTCACAAATAGTTTCCAATGGTTGGAACCTATTCTCAACTTTCACACCAGTCTTCTCAAATACCTTCTGAAATTTATTTGGATACTTTCTATTTTGAAAGGATTGACTCCCCCACAATCCTTGTCTTTCAAAACTTGTGTAATAGTTGTAATGTTTTTTGTTGAACCAATACATATTTTCCATGTGTCCGAATCCACCACAATACCAGCAATAACCATAGAAAGAATATTTTCTTCTGAAACTTCTATACTGATCATATTTGTAAACACACTTCTCAAAAACCTTCTTAATAGAACTATGCTGACCATCAACCTTCATGTTTTAATTTGTAAACCCCTTTCTCATTTCAGATTTAACAGCACCAGAAGTACTAGAAGTCTTTCTTAACTCGTGATTTTTATGCACTTCTAATTTTTCATCATTGTTGACTTTGAACACATACATGGTCTTTCCAGCCTTGTTCTTATCATAACCAGTTCTGTCTTTCATTTTGACCTTTGAAGGCAACTTTTGTGGATCCTTGTTTGGTTTATTCTTACTGGAACATTCACCAACTTCTGAGATAGAATTTCTGAAACTGATATTCATTTCTTTATCTTTATAAAGTTTCTGTTGTACAAGTTCCAAATCTTCTTATTTTGCCTTCAACTTTACTTCAAAATGATCATTACGATTATTTGTATTATCAAGATAATTTTTTAGATCATCAATCTCCTTTTCCATCTTGATTTTCTCATCAGTAAAACCTTCTTGATTATTTAATGCTGAATTTTCATTTATCAGCTCGTTGTTTTCCTTCTCAAGCCTTCTGATCTTCCTCAAGCATTCTTTCAACTCTTCTTTCAGATGATATTCAAGTTGAGTTTCTTCTTCTTCTAAACTGTTGCTCTCGTACTCTTCATTATTCACTGCAGCAATAAAGGTATTATCTCTAGTTTTTTCAGAAAATAATTTCTCGGATTCATCTTCTCTGTCTTCTTCATCTTCATCTTTAGATAAAAAGCTTCTTATTTTTTATTTGAAGAACTTTTTATCCTTCCCCTTTGAAAAATATTTATCTTTGTCACCTTGTTTCTTCCACAACCTTCTTGGCCTTTTGTTATCATCATCACTACCTTCTTCTTTATTCTTTTGAGGATAGTTAGCCGCAAAGTGACCAACAGCTCCACACTAAAAACATTTCAAGGGAAGTGTACCCTTGTATTTCCCTGTACCTCTTTTCACATTCTTAGAAAAAAAGGATAAAATTTTATCAAAATTTTTACATACCACATCTTTAGAATTGGGTTCACCAACATCATCTTCAATAAGAGTCTTCTTTGACTTCTCTCTCTTTATAGCCTTGAATGACATTTCTCTATCAGATTTTGTTTTTCAATTCATAGTCTTCTCCATTCTCATCTCATAAGTAATGAGAGTGCTATGAAAATCATCCAAAGATAATGTTTTAGGGTCTCTATCTTCTAATAAAGACACTTTAACATCAAACTTGTCAGGCAGAATTCTCAATATCTTTTTGAAAACTGTAGAATCCTCCAACGTTTCACCAAGACATTTGATTGTACTAACAATATCATTTATCCTGGTAAAGAAATCCCCAACAGATTCAGATTCTCCCATTTTCAAGTCTTTATACTTCAGTCTCCAGATTTTTAGTTTAGCCTTCTTCACTTTTGTATTTCCTTCATAGATGTTCTTCAATTTGTCCCATATTCCTTTGGTTGTAGCAACACCTTTCACTCTTAAAAATTAATTCTCAGAAAGAGATAAGAGAAATGAATTTTTAGCTCTTCTATCATTCTCAAGGTTCTTCTTATCGATAGGAGTAAGAGGAACCTTGTCATCAATAACAGTAAATCCATCTTTGTAGTTTCAAGAACTTCATATCAAAGAGACATAAGATAAGGCATCATTCTTTCCTTTTAGATGTGATAGTTCTTTCTATCAAAAATTGGAATCCCCTTACTGTTCACGCAATTTAGATTCTCCATTACAACTTCTCTTCAACCACTTCAGCAAAGAATAAACGAAGGGAACCTGTCGCTCTGATACCAATTGAAGTTCCCAGTCAGGATCCAAGTATCACTAAGAGGGGGAGGGGGTGAATCAGTGATATATTTTTCTTTTTATGTTTCTTGCTTTTTTAAAACAAGCTTCGCCTCCTGTTAAAGATTTTCTTCCCTGCTGAACACACACAACAACAGGAACACAAGATTTACAAGGTTCACTACTCAACAAGAGTATCTATGTCCTTGTTATGGTACGGAAACAATCCAGTACCACAAAATCCACTAGAAAACAATCCTTTGATGTGGAATAAAATGAGTAGGATATACCCTTACACTCTTGTAGCACTTTGAAAACAATACAGTAATGTGTGTGCTCCCTCTTAGCACAAATCGGGTAATGTAATGATTCTGTGCTTCTTAATAAACTTTCACAAATCAAATCTTTCAAAAAAATTATTCACTTACCTACCCAGAAGCTGGTAAGAACCTCCTGGTGTAGACAGCTTGTGTGCCACTCCCTGCTTGCGCGCCTCTGGAAACTTGCACAGAAAAACTTGTGGGGCAAAACTTGCGTGAAAAAACATTCAAGGAAAAACTTACGCAACAAAACTTACGTGACAAAACTTGTGCAGAAAAACTTGTGCGGAAAAACCTGCATGGAAAAACCTGCATGACAATACTTGCATGCCACCCTACTTGCGTGCCTTATAAATAACCCTCAGATTGTGCACCACTTTATCTTGCGCGCCACCCTCTTCTACTTACACGATCAGAGCACCCTCCAGTACTTGCGCAACCAGAGCTCTAATTTTCTCTTAAGTGTTGAGCATTAAAAAATGAGGAGGCAAGTCATCTATTTATTGGCATTTTTGTGACTTGCGCACCACATACACTTGCATACCACTCCCACACTTGCGCGCTGCTCCAGCACTTGCGTGGAACTTTATTTACTTTGTCATATTTTGATATGATGATGTTGAAATATGACTTTCGTGCCACATATACTTGTGTGCCACACTTGCACGCCACTTTTTACTTGCGCACCAATCTTTAACTTGCGCGTCACTTTATTTACTTTGTCATATTTTGATGGGATGATCTTGAAATACGACTTGTGCGCTACTTACACTTGCGCGCAAATACTTGCATGCCAATACTTGCGCGCCACTACTTGCGAGCCACTTTCTCTCCTTTTCCAAAATCACTTCTTTACTCTCTCTACTCTTTATAAGGCTTGCATCACAAGTTCTCCAAACTTATGATATTTGTGAAATAAAAATCATCAAAGCATAGTCATAGTTTACATGTCCTTTAAAAAGTGAATTGATTTAGTTTCTTTGACAAAAAAAGACAACACTTTATAATAGAAAAATTTTCTTACTTCCTTATCCATCCAAATTGGTCCCAAAAAAACTTTCAGATTTAGAATAATAGTATGAGATATCATATAAGATCTATTGGAGTGAAATTTATTTTTTCTACTGCACAAGGAATACATGTCACTAATCCTACAAGGCTGTCTATGACTGATTCAGATAGAAAAATGATTAATACAGATTCTAATGTGTAGAATGCCCTCACTACTTCCCTTTCTGATTAGATCTATCGGAAGGTGATGAGTTTCACCTTAAAAAGGTTGTGTGAGAAAAACTAGAAAATATTTATGAAGGCGACAATAAAGTGAAGGAGGTAAAACTCCAAGTTTTGCACAATAGGTTTGATGATCTGAAGATGCATCCAAATGAAAATACCAATTCCTTCTTCAATCGAATTGATGAAGTTGTAGGGGTAATTTTAGGTCTTTGTGAAGAGATCAAAGTCATCGACATTGTGAAGAATATTTTGAGAAGGCTTCCACATCTCTACAATCAAAAAGTGTCAAACCTTAAAGAAAGGGACTTGTCTAAACTTTGTATGGTTGATCTTCTAAGTAGTCTTATTGCCTATGAAATGAGCGTCAAGCCAGATGATGCGACATCACATGTCGATAAGTAAATGGCATTCAAATCCATGAAAAAACTAGATATTTCATGAGATAGTGTTAATGAAGATAATGATGACAAAAATTACTTTCCCTCTTTTCCTAGAAGTTTAAGAGAGGAAAATGTAGATTTTGTGGAAAGATACCCTTAGCATGTTTTCATTATGGTAGAGTTGGGAACAATGATTCTCAGTGGTCAAGGTAGTTTGATGATGATGAAGGTGAAGTTGGAAACTCACAAAATCCTTAGAAAATGTTTACTCAAAATGGAAACTTCAATCTAGAAAGAAACTATAGAAAAATGGTTTTATCTATGAAGAATAATATGATGATAATGAATTATTTAAGTAAGAATAACTAGAGTTTAAATCTAGAAACCAATCATCTATGTTGGCTACCATTGAGAAGTCAGAACAATCAAAAGATAAAGCTAGAGATCATCAATTGAGTGCTGATACTGATCTAATGTTACAACTTAAGGATAATCTTGGTAAGCCTGAGAATCAAAGAAACAAATGCAAAAAGTGTAGAGTAGTTGTGGAAGAATCATCAGAATATTTCGATCAAATTGAGGCTAAAATTTAATGATTGGAAGAAGTAGTGAAATTATAATCGACATCCCTTAAAATCACAAATGATATAGTGTAAATAAAGATCAAAATTGAATAATTGGAAGCGATGATCAATGAAATTAACTTTAGACTGGAGGAGAAGTCCAAGATTGTTGAGGGAATCAAAGAATAATTTGTTACTCTTAGGAGTAAACTCGAAAGGGAATCAAATTTAAAAGAAGAAAATAAGAAAACATGGTTTGGAAAATTCTCAGATGATGAGTTGCTATAGAGAGCTAAGAGTGGTTCCAATGGAGTTGAAAATATTTTTAATGATAAAAGAGCCATATTTATGGGAAACAATGGAATAAACTTTAATGATGAAGCATCAAATACTACAAATAAAATGGGTTAAAATAAAGGCAATCCTAAAGTTGGACATGTTGAAAAGTCACATAAAGTGCTGAAAAAGAAACCCACAATTCAAACTGATAGTAGAACAAAAAACTATCCTCAATAATCCAAAATATATAGAAAAACTATCTTCATAATGAAGAATACATGAGTAATATAAATGGTAAGAAATTTATACTTATGAAATGTCAATTCTATGGATATCTGGGCCATACTATGTCATACTGTGAAGAAGCAAGGATCTATTTGAATGGGGGAAGATCTAAAAAGTCAACAAAGGAGAAAAAAATAATATCCTACTTATTATAGAAGAAATAAAATCTATGGATATTGTTTTTATTGTTCTAACTATGTCCATAAATATGTTTATTACAAGTAGTGGAAAGATATAGGTTTTCTCCTATGGAAGAAGATTATGAGTATGTAGAACATGCCCACATGGAAGGGAGATCTAAAATTCCATCTTTATCCTTCACTCAATATAATATTTCATCGAAGGAAAAGAAGAAAATTGAAAATTCCAACCTCAAATAAGTATCTCTCAAAGATATAAAGAGAAACAACACTTAGATCCTTGACAACAGATGTTCATCCCACATGACAGGTAATTCTAACTTATTAACAAATGTTAAGTAAAGGGTTGATGGAATGATAAGGTTCAGTAATGATGGTGCGTTAAAGATCAAAGGTAATGAAAGTATTAAACTAGATAATGGAAAGCTGAAGAAAACAAAAGTTCTTTATGTGGACGGTTTGCATCACAATCTCTTTACTATGAGTAAACTTTGTGACTCAGGTCTTATAGTGACTTTCCATAAAAAAGGATACACTATAAAGGGAAAGACAAGGAATTATCTCATGAAAGGATACAGAACAGATGCCAACTTATATCAGGTCGACAATAAATAGAATACTTGCTATTGACAGTTGAAGAAGAAAACAACTTGTGGAATCAAAGGTTGTGGAACATCAATCAACAGGACATGGAAAAGATATCTAAGATTAACATAGTCATGGATATCCCTAATCTAAATCATGAATGAGAAAAGACTTTTGATGCTTGCTTATGGGGAAAGTTGGTTTGTGTTTTTTATCATCTAAAGAATAAAGGGGCATCAAATACTCTTAATCTCATCCATACAGATTTATGTGGTTCGATAAATTCTTATAGATTGCATGGAAAAAGGTACTTCGTCCTTTTCATTTATGATTATATTAGAATTGCTTGTGTGATTGTTATACACAGGAAATGGAAGCTTCTTGATTGCATAAAAACTTATCGCTGGATCTTTGAGAATGATATTAGATAGAAAATCAATGTTCTCAAATCTAAAAATAGATGGGAATACACATCCATTGAGTTTGAAAATTACATGGAGAATCATGGAATACATCATAAGGTGGCCGTTGTGAGAACCCCATAGAAAAATGGAGTCGTTGAGTGTAGGAATCAACATGTGAAAAATATGGCCAAAACTATTTTGATTGATATTCATATCCCTTTACATTACTAGGGAGAGGTCGTTAAATATGCATTGTATATTCAAAATTGAATAGGACTTTATATGGGTGAAACCAAGACACCGTATGAGTTGTGACATGGAAGGAATACATATTTGAAGTATTTCCATGTTTTCTGAAACAAATGTTTTATCAAAAAAAATAAGGAAATAAAGAAAAGTATGGTGATGTGGTAAATGAAGGAATATTCTTCAAACACTCAATGAATAGAAAATCCAACAAGTGTTTCAATAAGTATCTCAGAAAAACTGTGCAAAGCAATGATTTTAAGATAGTTGAAGATAAGACCAAAAATAACATGAGGGGGTCATATGATGATGTGATTGAAGATACAAAAGGCAATTGAAATGGAATATATTCAAATGAATATGTATAGAAAGGAGTGAAAAACATTCAGAGGTCACAACAAGATATTGATTTAGAATAATAATCAGAAGATGAAACCGCGACTGAAGAAAATTCTTCTGAACCTCATAAAAGAAATTGAAGAGTATAAATTGATCAATCCAAAATCATTGGGGATTGAAAAACAACCCAAAAAACAATTATAAGGATTAATAATTCTCAATCTGCCTTCATATCAGTTGTGGAACTATCCTCATTTGAAGATACTGCAAATGATGAATCATGGGTTAAATCCACGAATGAAGAGTTGGATCAGATCGATAAGAACCAAATATTGGATCTTATTGCTCAACCTGAAAGTCAAAATGTGTTTGGTACTAAGTGTATTTTCAAGAATAAATTTGATGATAATGGTAATGTGATCAGAAACAAGGTGTGATTAGTATGTAAAGTATATTCATAGATTGAAGGTGTTGATGTTGAAGAATCATTTTCTCTGGTGGCTATACTAGAGTCAATTGGACTTTTTATTGAAATGGAAATTCAAAGAGGATACAAAGTGTATCAAATGGATGTCAAAACATCTTTATTAAATTAATTTCTTCAAGAAAAAGTCTTCATAGAACAACCAATGAGGTTTCTTCTTGGTAATAATGAAATGAATGTTTGCAGATTAAAGAAAGAACACTATGGTATGAAGAAAGCACCTTGATCATGGTACTCTCATATAGATTCCTATCTGAAGAAGCTCAAATTTAAAAGAGGAGGTGTCAACCACAACCTCTATGTGAATAATTCAAAGGAAGACCAAATTATGGCATTGGTGTACGTGGATGGTATTATATTTAGAGGAAGCATGTAAAGATTAGTGGAAGAATTTTTCAACCCCATGAAATTAGAATTTGAAATGTCTATTATTAGTGAAATCACATACTTATTAGAGCTGTATTTGATTCAAAAGTAAAATTACACTTTCATTTCTCAAGAAAATTATGCAAGAGAGTTTCTGAATAAATTTAATATGCATGACTCCAAACCAATGTCAAGTCCAACTGCGATTGTAAAACAACTTGGAAAGCATGAGGATGTAATTTATATGGATCCCACCATGTACAAGAGAATTATTGGAAGCCTATTATAATTGACTACAATATGGAAAAATATTGTCTTTGTAACATGCTTAGTGGCTCTCTTTCAAAGTACTCTGAAGGAAGAACACATGGTAGTAGTGAAAAAAATCATGAGGTACATTCAAGGTACTCAAAATTATGGATTATACTTTGATACAGGAAGATATAGTGAACTATCAGTGCTTTATGATGCTTAATGGGATGGTGATGTGGTGGAAAAAAATTCCACAAGTGGTGGAGAATTATTTATTGGAAAGAAAGGTGTGGGATGGTTAAATAAGAAATAGTAAATCACTTCTCTCAATACTGCTAAAGCTAAGTATATCTCCACTACACATGCATATACTCATCTACTGTGGATGAAGCAAAAACTGAAGGATATTGGTGATGAAGTGAAACAACCAATGGTGATTCACTGTGATAACAAGAGTGCAATTGATCTTACGAAGAATCCTATTCAACATTCTCATATAAAACACATTGAAATCATATATCACTTTATCAAGGAAAAGGTTGAACAAGGCATGATTAAAAATGATTATGTTGGAAGTGATGATCAAGTGGATGGGATACCAACCAAGCCATTTTCAGTAAAAGTTTTTGAGAAACATCAGTTTAACCTCGGTGTTTAGCCACCTCCCAATGCATGAGGAGGTCATGAAAGGTCACCCTATCCCCAGTTGTATAAATTATTTTAATCTATTTTTGGAAGTGATGCAGGTTTATGGGAGAGATATGATCTATAGGGAGTATTCTTTCATCACTACAATTCCCAATCATGTTCTTTGGGTTTATTTCTAATAGGGGAGAATAGATAAATTCAGTGGTATAAAGGAGGAAAGATAGAGGATATACAAATTCCAAAATGTTACAATGATGGAGAAAATGATCCTAGAGAAAAAAATTCAGTGTTATGTGGAAATAGTTAATAATATAAAAATATGAGAATCCAATTTAGTGGTAAAAAGGAAGAAATATGGAGGATAAATAAATTAAAAAATGTTACAATGAGGGAGAAAATGATTATGGAGAAAATAATTTGGTGTTATGAGAAAATAAATAAGAATTTCAAAACACGAGAACCCAATTCATGATTCCCCTCTTGTTATCTACACCAATTATTGCTTACATAGACTTAGAGTGTTGGATAAGATGATTATTGTGTATCAGGTTTTGATAGTGGTTGGTGCTCTATTGAATCTATCCATAGATTTCCAACAAACCCAAATGGGGATATTGTTGGAACTAGGGATGTTCTGTGCTCTAAATAGTATATGGTTTGTATTTTTTTTCAATAATCAATGGAAGATCTAGAAGTTTACAAGGGAATATATCTTACAGTTCAAGTAGACAACATTATTGAAGGTGGTGTTGTTTCCTTGTGTTTTCCAAATTTTTGGGTCTAAAAATTGGAAAATGGTGAAAAGTGTTTTTTTAAAGGGATTTGCGTGCAAGATTGAAGAAGGTTTTGAAAGTTGCGTTCAAGTATTATTTTGGGATCATTGTAAAAAAATATGGCAAATACAAAAAGTGTGAGAAATATTCAAATGTGTGGGAAAGATGAGGTTGGGTAGAAGAGTCTTACATGCCCAATGTGACGTCAAAATGGGTTTTTCTTTATTAGAGTGAAACTTATGCACACTGATGAAGACGTGTCAGAATATTTCATACATGGTTGTCAAGACCTATAAATAGTTGGTTAATCCCACTCAAGATTTATAACTTTCCAATGAAGATTGGGTTCCTCTGTCGTGATAAATACTTTCACGCGGAAGATAAGTAGAGACAAATCTTTCATGCAAAGTGTTCCTTTAGTATAAAAAGACCAAGTGAAACTTGTGGTGTGGCTTCATGAAAGATAAGGGGTGAAAAAAATTGGGTTATGGTAAAGCCATATTACGTGACAATCCCAATTATTGCATGCACAAGAAGGTGTTGCGCGCAAATAATATGTTGAGCTTCTTTCAAGTTCTTGATATACTTTTTGTTCGATCAGTGCTTTCAAGTGCATCAATTCAGGACTTCAATGAAATAAGTGTATCCTACTGGATAGATACAAATACTTTAATGCCAATCTATTGAAGAGACATTCAAGTCGATAAACTGAGTAAGACTTTAACCACAACTATGATCAAGGGGGAGTCAACAGAAGTGTTCTGAGGGAAAAAGTGTGCTATCCCTAAAATCATTATAAAGGCAGTGTGCTTGTCACATAGTGAATATGTCTGAAATATTATACTCCATAGATAGTGAATACTAGTAGACTTTGGTACGCCTAAAAACCTATCATCGTATGCTCCTTGGAATATCCCTTTGCAGTGAACCAAGTAAAATTTATGTGTCATCTCTTTGCATGTGATTTTTTGTTTTCTTTACTTTCTAATAAGATAGGTTTGATAGGTTCCCACCAACACTGGAACAATATCCATCAATTAAAAAAAATAGTTGACACCCTGATTCACCCCTCCCCTATTAGGGTGTTTTGGGGTTCTACATAAATAAATTTATTAATTATTTACACCCTCAACAACTTTTTCAAAAATGCCCGACACTGAAAATGATTATGTCATGCCTAGTGTAAAGAACACATTTTGAAATAAAAAAGTCTTAGAATTACGATCCAAGACTCCATTTAGAAGTTATTTTAATTTTTTAGGATAATTTATCAAATGTGATATCAATATATTTAATAATTTTCAAATATCAATTTTGGGATCACCAAGGATTGGATTCTCACTCTGTCAAAACACCTAGCTTTGAAAATATTACTATATATATTTCAAATCTTTACATGGAAAAATCTGAGACATTGCATTCTCACCACCTTAGTATTTTTTTCCCAAAAATAAAAAAGGATTACACAAAAATATGTGGGTCTGAGATCACATATGGGTCTCCCACTCCCAGGAGTTCTCTTGAAGATTCCTATGCTACCACTAGACATGCACCAAAGGAATATCTCACCCATAGAGGATATTATCCTTATGATCCTTTATATCCACTAGGTACTCAACAAAGGTAGCTCCATCCTTGATGTCCAACTCATCCCAGATGATAAAATGTGATGGGTCATGCACATATTTCCTAATCTATGACATTGTGATGACATCATGCACCCAGTCTAACTTTGGTGGTAGAGCCTAGTGGAACACCATCTTGAAAACTCTATGCAGTATCTTGAAAGGGCCAATGAATCTTGAATATAACTTATTGTTCAACCAAATATTATAATCCACATCGAGGTGATACCATCAAGAATATAGAGACTCCATCCTCAAACTCCAAAGGCCTATATCATTGGTCCGTATAGGATTTTTGATATATTTGTGTAGTCCTAATCCACTCTTAAAAGATCTAAACCTTCTCTATTAAATCTCACACCAACTCTTGGACCTTGATTTCAGACTCACCTTGATTATTCCAACATATTTGTGACTTTTAGGGTCACACATAAAGGCCTCGAATGGTGCCATACCAATGGATGAATGGTACGTGTTATTATACAAACTCCACCAAGGCCAAATGATACTACCAAATATAGGAAATGTATAATATGTAAGACCATAGCATGTCCTATAGAACCTAAATGGTATGATTGGTATAACCATCAGTATGTGGGTGAAATGTTGTAATCAAACACAATTGAGTCCCAGAGGCCTCCTTCAAACACCACTATAATTGTGACATGAAGAAAAAATCACGGTTTGAAACAATCATCAAGGGAATTCCATGGAGCCAAACTATCTCTTGCAGGTAAAGGAATCCAAATATCTCTATTGAAATCTACAATCGAATAGATAATAAGTGGACCTACTTGGGGAGTCAGTATACAATCACCGAGATGAAATTGTTACCTATATACATACATGGTAACCCCATCATGATGTCCATAGATATTCCATCCCACTTCCACTTTGGAACCTCAAGGGGTTTATCTAAACCTGTTGGAACCTAGTGCTTAGCCTTCACCTTATGAAAAGTGAGGCATCAGGAGACAAACACCATTATACCCTTCTTCATGCCTGGCCACCATAAATAACATCAGAGTCCTTGGTACATCTTTTCCAAACCTAAATGTACCAAAAAAGGGGATGCATAAAACTCCTTCAACACCTCCTCCCATAAGATAACCAGTACCACCGTCCATCCTATGAAAAGGACAATGTTATCTCTATCTTCAAAAAATCCATCAGGAGAACATCTAGGGAATATATAAGTATGTAAGGTATTATAGTCAGTATCTCTATAATGAGGTTCCCTAACATGCTGTAACAATGGTGGGGTAGCAACCATAAACCAAATATATGGAGCTCCATCCTCATCCACCAAGGAAAACTACAATGAGGCTAACTACTCTGAAGCCTCTTCCAATAACTAAGAACAAGATCTCTTGCTGAGAGTATATACTATAACTTTACCCTTCCCAGAAGTATATAATATCTCAATTTCATAGTCCTAGAGGAAATATATCCATCAAATTTGTCTCCAGTTAAGATCCTTAATGGAGATGATATACCTGAAACTCTTGTTTTCAAAGTAGATGATAAAATGCTCACCCATAAGGCATAATCACTTCATCTTAGGGTGAAGACTACCATGACCATATCATGATCATGAGTTGTGTAGTTATTCTTGTGCGGTCTCAACTACCATGACCCATAATTAATCACATCCTACTTATGTATCATCACACAATCAAATATGGTACCTAAATCATCATAGAACACTATGTACTTAACACCATACTCTAGAAATCTCAAGATGGGGGTCCTCATCAATCCCAAAAGTAACTCCTGAAAATCCTGTTGGTACCTTTCATTCAATACAAAAGGCTATCCCTTTCGATTAAAAGATATCCAAGGTGATGCAATCCTAGATAAATTAGGTACAAATCTCTTATAATATCCTACAAACCCAAGAAATCTCCACACCTTTGTCACACTCTTAGGTGGATCCCAAGAGAATACTGCCTCGACCATTGCTGGTTCCACTGCTACACCATTGATTGAGATAATATGTCCTGGAAAGTGAACCTCATGATTAAATAATTGACACTTAGAGAGATTCCCATAAAGCTGGTTCTCTCAGAGTGTGTATAGAACCATCCTAAAGTGTCTAGAATTATCCTCCTAGGATTCTGAGTACACCAGGATATCGTCAATGAAGACCACCACAAACCAGTATAATAAAGGATAAAAGATCTGGTTCATGAGTCCCATGAGCACTATTGAGGCATTATTCATGTCGAAGGGAATCACTAAATACTCATAGTGACTGTAGAAACATATGAATGTCATATTCAGTATATCCTCAACCTGTACTCATAACTGGTGATAGCCTGATCAGAGGTCAATTTATGAGAACCACCATGACCTTACCAACTGATCAAATAGATTCCAGATACTTTGTAATAGATACTTATTTTTTAGGGTCACCTAGTTCAAGAATTGATAATAAATTCATTACCTTAAGCCCCTATCCATTTTTTTAGCGAACAACACTGGGGATACCTAGGGGGAACACTGGGTTGCATGAAGCCCTTCCATTGTAAATCTTTTAACTACACCCCAACTCACGAAACTCTGCGGGAGACATCCAATATGATAGTATAGGTATCAAGGCCATCCCTAGCTATAATTCAATGTATAAGTCTAACTCTTAGTGGGTAGGTAAGCCTAGAACATCCTTATGAAAGTCATGCTCTCACTCAACCATCACATCAGAAAAATGATAGCCCATAACATCCACTACTACAAGAGTCATGTTGTCTAACTGGTGAGTAATTGGTCACACCCTCCTATATATAGTCCATCCTGCTCCACCTAGGCCTACTTCTCACCTATAATGAAAAAACTCATCCCATAATCATGGACATAATTCCTACTATTATTAAAATAATAAATCTATGAATGAATGGTGCAAAACTAGTCCATACCTAATATGATGTTGTAAGGAATCATTTCTACCATAAAAAGATCCCATGATAAACTCTCTCCTCCAAGAGTTAGAGCACACTATAGGAAGAAGCTCATGATCACTGAGTCAAATATGGTAGGAGTCTACAAGCATAAGGGTCGAGCTAAGGGCTCAATCGAAACCTCTGGGTCTCAAACTAGGGATGTATCAAGAAAAGGGTGGCTTACTATTGTATCTATAATAACTGAATATATGGTAGAAAAGACAGAGATCATACCTCTAATCATCCATGGAGCCTTCGGATCGTAGGCCTCCATGACCTACAACCACCCTCACCCCAATCCAGAAGTTCCTCGAGCCTTGTGGGGACCACATGGGGGTTGTGGTGGTAATATTCCAAACCATCATCCATATCCTAATACTCTTCCTACTTCTCCACCACATCCAACATTCTTTAGACCTCCATTATTCTCCCACTGCCTCTACCTAGGAATCCCATCCACTATCTCTCTATCAGCCGTACGACAGATCACACAATCTCATGCGTGATTTCCCCATATATCATAAGAAACACTACATATCCCTAGGATTATTAGACCCATACTGAGAGCCATGAACCTCAAAAACTCAGTTCTAAGATCAAATTCTAAAATGTATCGCATTTACGAATCCCTAAATTTTCTGTCCTCTACCATCTACCAAAGTCTCAGCCCCAGTGTGACCACTGATGGCACCAACTATCGATGTTTGGCTAGCCTGAAATCTCCATATCACCAAGAAATGCTCTAATACCTCGATATAATTAGGAATGTATAGAGATATTAAACTATCCAAAATTTATAGGCACAAAACCCACTCAAGGGTTTGAACACAAAATAATGGATCCCAAACCATATCCATCGATTACTGTGATTGGTTGTTAAACCTCGACGAATACTCAAATACAATCAAGCCTCCCTATTGTAGATGTAAAAGCTCTTGGATTCCCACCCATAACATCGTATATTGAGAGTACTCCTTCTTGAAGAGATTCTGAAGATCTTTCCACGAAAGAGTCACCTCATCATATGATAGAACCACTAGGCTGCACAAACACCCAACAGAACTATGAAGAAGGATCACTGACCGGACCACCATCTGGTCTATAGGTGTCCCGATGAGATGAATTAATTTTTTAACCACCTATATCCAATACTTATCCAAATATGGGTCTAGATATCCCCTAAAATTGAGGGTTCTATTATGATGACACTCATGAATCTTTTCATCCTGAATACCTCATTCATTGGTACTATGGGTACTATATACTATTAGATGGGTAGAGGTGCGGTTGGAAAACCACTCGGAGGTACTACCTCCTAAACAAGTCATTTTATCAAAGCCTTTTAACTAAGGGGATCATCCTTGAAATCTTGCTACTGAATCCTAGTTGGAAATCATTGTGGTTGCATCATGATATAGAAAATTTATACCACAATCAATGAATATATCTAGGGAGATGACTCAAGAAGGAAATGGAAACCCAAATCATTGCTATATGATACATATACCAATGTTTTCCTTTAAAAAAATTTCTACGTGCACCAAGTCTAAAGGAAGGTTATTAGAGTCCTAGTGTAAGGATGCATCGACCGCCACACCAACACCAGAGTCTCTAGTTTTAAATCTAAACTCAAAACACTTAACACTATTTCCATAAAACCAAAACCAATATCATTGCTTGAAAAAACTACAAATTCTAGTCCTAAGATAGATGCTCCTCTAATACCACCCTATCATGACCCAACCCACTAGGGCCTACCTAAAAAATAGTAAGAAGAGTGTGACTACCCTAAGATTATCTCTAATAGGCTTGGGGCATGTGACCAATGACAGATAGAAATAACATTGACATGGGAGGCCTTATCCTAAGGTACTTTTATGAATACACACATCTAAAATCCCATAAAATAATGAAATGTAAAATAAAACTGATAAAAAATTCATGAATAAATCTAAATCCAACAATCAGAGTACAAAAAATATTAGGAAGCAATAAAGTCCAAAGACAAGCCAATCTAAAACTTTAAAGAAGTCCAACCGGATAGTAATAGATGATTACTATCAAATGTAACTCCTAGAATGAACCACCGTCTATCTAACCCAAATATAAGCTTCATATTCTTATGTAACACCAATAACCCCATCAAATGGCCACCATCTATATAAGACATGACATGTGTGGCTGGTGACCAAGTATATGTGAGTATATCAATACCTAGTAGGACACCCCTAAATCACAAAGCATAAAGAATCAAGATTAGTCATATCATCATAGGATATGTAAATAATAATAGGATAAATACAAAATAAACATCTATATATACTCATATTAAACACTAAGTCTCAAGGTAAGGTAAAAATGCTTCACCAACCTAAGATTCTACTTGAGAGTCCACAAACACACTCACTCGGGAGAACTCACTCTGCAAGTTTGACAACACTGATGGAATCCATTCGAGATGTCATGCTTGTTGGGTCTCACCATAAGGTATTACAAACTGGAAGTATGAAGATATTTATAAATAGATGAGGATCACACCCATGTGTTGGATTAGGTTATACCAAATATGCACAAGAGGGGGGGGGGGTGAATTGTGACTTTTACAAATATTTCACAAATCGTGATGTTGACCGATTCTGTCCTTTTGTCTTTATCATATTGTTTATATAGTGGAAAATAAAAAGTTAAAGAATGCAAGGATGTATAGTGGTTTGGGGAACAGAAGGCCCCGAGTCCACTCCACCAACACTCTCCTCCATGAGCCTGGTGATTTTTACTATCTGGTCCTCTTATCAATAGACCATCCACAACTGAGTGAAGGCAGTTGACAACTTTACATGTTAAGGCTAAAAACAGAGCCTTTTGGTTCATACACATAAATTAATATTAAGCATAGTACAATAAGCCAGTTACTCAAAATAAAAAGAATATTTTTCTTGAAATACTTTCCAGTTGATCTTCATAGTTGCAACAGCATGCAACTGACAGTAGATAGATTATCGTCTTCCGAAAAATGTTTTTCAGATAAGGGCAGTTCTGAGTTGATCCAATAGAAATAGATATAGAAAAAATTTCATAAACTCCAACAATAATGGATTCACAAAAGGTCTTTGATGTAGAAATAATGAATCTTCAACATGTTTCTTCTTCTTTAGAAAAATAGAGTTTGATAGATCTTGATAGCAACAAATCTGTAAATCTAGAATGAATCTCTAAAACTGTAGTCATGAAAAAAATGCAATATCTTGTTATATATTTTATTGATGATTCTCCCTAATTTTTTAATACAAAATATTACATATTTATATAGAATAACAACTAGTGTTTTCTTTAAAAATTTAGATCCAAAAAAGTCACCTTTAGAATCGCAATATTGAAATGTTTGAATAACAGAGCAGTCACAACCTTCCCTGAATATTCAGCATGAAAATATCCTCTTAAATCAATCCTTTGAATCACAATTAAATGTATTTGAATCAGTCAAAGACGTGCTTTAAAATCAGGCTTTGAATTTGGCTTGAAATCAGCCTAATAATCTGAATAAAGACCATTGCTCAATAAATTTGTAATTTAAATCTCTGACGGAAAACGTAGGGTTGAACTGCATATCATAAATTCTCTGAATGTAAGGTTCACAACATAAGGTTGATAACATAAGGTTCACAACATAAGGTTGATAAACCATACTTTTCTCTTAAAATCTCAAATGTACGGTACAATATCTACACTTTCCTTTTTAGCAAAAAATAAGATACATGATCCGTAAGGTTCATTATAAAAGTAAGGTTGATGATTCATACTTTTATCAGCTTCTAAAAATAAGTTTTTTTTCAAAATTAAGGTTGATAAGCCATACTTTTAAGAAACAAACATAATGATCCATACTAACACAGGGGTCTTCTTCTATACTTTTCTGATATCTCGAATGTAAGGTTCCTTCCAAACGTAGGGTTCTTCTTCTATACTTTTCTGATATGCTGTAAAGTAAACAACGGATTCAATCCTTACTCTATGCTCCTCAACGTTGGGTATTAAAAGTGATTCCAGAATACACGAATGTGATTTCCGAACATGTAGAGCATAAAATAGTGTTTCTAGAACATGTGAAAGTGATTTTCGAACACTTTTTCAAATATTCCATTCGGATTAAATTCTTTAATATTATTCCAAAATAGAGAAATAGAGAATATTAATTTCCTGAAATATACACAAAGTAAAATCATTAAAATAAAAAATAAGGGTATTTGTGAACATTAAAATCATCATAAAAAGATATAGAATTTTATTAAACGATCTCCCATTAATAAAATTGAGTTTTGTTGAAAAAAACACTTTCTAAACAATCTCCCCCTTTATGATGATCCCAAAACCCATGAAATAACCAATGAAATTTTCTTACAAAATTAATTGTAAATAGTTTAGAATTTTGCAAAGATAAAAATGATATTTTATTTCAACAAAATTATTTCTTTATTTTTTCATTTTCTCCCCCTTTTTAAAGTAAAATAATATATATACTCCTTTATAAATAAATAAAATAAATTTTTTGTGTTTTATCCAAAAATTTCTTCTTAAAAAAAACTTATAATAAATTTATCCCCTTAAAATAAAAATTTTTCTTTTCTCTCTGAGTAGAATATTTATATAAAATAAAAAAATGTTTCATTTATCCATATTTCTCCACCTTTTTGTGATATCAAAAAGAATGATAAAAGAAGGATTATAACACATTTTAATGTAGTACTGCACTTAAGTAAATGATATGATAAACTGTTTATCAATATTTGAAACTGGATTACTGGAATTTTAACATAGAAAGTACAATAAAAAAAATCAAAACATATGAAAATGTGATGTAATTATATTTTATTGAAAATATATTTACATGTACAGTAATGAAAATGAGAATCAAGGTTGGGATAAAAAGGTTTGGGAAACAGGTTTCAGCGCCTCTGAATGACCTCCTAGAGATCTGACATCTACAGTTGCAACATTTTCATTAGTCCATCACCTAACTAGACTATGAGATCCCTTCCTTCCTAAGTCAGATGGATATCCTCAATAAAATTTATTCTAAAAAACTCATGTAACCTCTCTTCCTTCTTTATAAACTGATTTATCTTCTCTGTGAATCTGTTCAATAGAACTCTGATCCCTTGTTCATCTGAGGTATTCTAGTCAATAGGATGATTATGATTATCCAGCATAACAAATAATGGATCCCTGTTACACTGTAAGTCCTGGAATATGTCATTCACATTGCTCATTACTGCTGTAAGGGCCTGAAATCTCCTTATCAGATTAGGTGAAGTACCTGAGGTACCTAGTTGATTGTCCCTAACAGTTGCAAACTATTGATCCATGAAAAGCCTAAAATCTTCCAAATCTAACTTCATTACCATCTCAGATTTCAAATTTGAAACTTCATCCAACATATCCTTCTTAAAAAATTTAAATTCTTGTTTTGAAATAGAACTGGTTTTCAATTTCTGAAATATCTGATTTTCCTTTTCCAATTCTCTTCTTAAAGTAGCATTTTATGATTCAAATCTGGTTAAATTTCTATACATATCCTCAAATTATGCATTCATAGAATCAGTGGAACCTTGTGCTTGATTCTCAGTTTGAGCTTCCACTAGTTTTAACAGAACTAAAGGTAGAGATTCAACTTATGATTTCTCTTCATCTTCTCTTTGTACTGGCTTCTCAACTAATTATTCCTTTGAGTCCTCCCTTGACTCATCCATAGAAAAATCCTTATTAAGAACTTCAGTATGAATCTCAAAAGTATTATCTTATTAATTTACATCAGTAGAATGTTGCTCTTCCTGAGCATCTTCTTCATTGAGTTCCTCGAAAACTGGATCCTCTAAAATAGGTTTCTCTGGAGCTAATTCCTCTTGGACAATATTAGGTCCAGCCACTTCAACTTCTCCCGGATTTTCAAAAGTTTGAGGTACAATTTCTTTTTCAACTTAGGGAGTCACCTAAATCTGGGAAACTATTGGTTGTTCAATTTGCTGTACTACAAGTTATCTAATAAATCTATAGCTCAGAAGAGATTCAGTTGTATTAGCAGTTGCTTGAATATTATCCTCACTAGTTGGATCCACTCGATGTCTTTTCCTTTTAAGTCCCTCTTGAATTTCCTCATTAGCAGATGGATCAACTACTTCAAATATCATTCTTCTTGGGGTCCCACTTTCTCTGGATTCAGCCATGCCTTCTTTAGACTTAGCAGGTTTCTCCCCCTGAGCTGAGTCTTGGTCTTCTTCAACTCCAATAGGTATAATATTTCCTTTCATAGTACTCCAGAAGAAGCCAATCTTCCTTAGAGTTACAGCATTGAAAATATTTCTATGATGGCATCTTACTCTGGAATCTATTAATATTACCATATCAGACTTAAAAATTAATTTTGAAATGAACCTTACATAGGGATAGAAGTTTATTATAGACTATGGTTGACATAATTAGTTGAGATATCTTACCATATATCTCAGAAAATTCAAATTGATTTCACTCATAAGAAAAAAAATTATGTACATGTCAGGAAACAAAATCTTCTCCATCTCTGACATCCTAGGTGCAGTCCCTATTTACAAAAACTTAACAAGAATCTTCTGATCAGGTTCTAGATCCTTCACAGACATTTTTCTTATACTTGTAGATCCAAATAAAAATGGAATAATGTCCTCTAAATTATGTTCACCATCTCCAATATTCTTTAAGTCCAAATGATAAACTCCCTCAAGAGGTAAGTTTAAGATTCTATCTATTTCTACAGATGAAATTGAAAAACCCCGATCTTCAATTTTTTCAACTATGGTGTATTCTGTATCTACAAGACTGAACTAAACGGTTTTGAAAAAGTGATGAAGCTCTACCTCATATAGAAACTATGTATTTTCTCCACTGAAATTTTGCTCGAGATTTTGAAAAGCAAGGGCTTACCGCAGCATGAGATCTGTTTGATTTAACCATTCTAGGTCGATTACTTTTCCTTGTAGAATCTTTCTTCCTATAGTGAGTTGACGCTTGGCATTACTAGATTATCCTTCCTCAATTCTATGTGTCTTGTCCATTTCTATTTCAAAGTTCTAAAGGCATGAAGTTTTAGGGTTTTGAAGGTTTAGGCAAAGTTAGACGAAAGCGGTAAGGGTTTTTTTTGGTGTTTTGAAAGGTTTTGAGAAAATGAACGGGTTTGGAATTTGAAATGGTTTCTGATATCCCTGATTCCCGTGCCATTTACTTACATAATAATCATTACATTATTTATATAAAATAAAATGTATGTGAAAAAAAATAATACAAATGAAATTTCAAATTATTCTAAAAACAAATAATTAAATTATTTAAAATAGTGAAGATAATAATAAATAAAAAAATGCATAAAAATTAAAATTAAAATTTCATTTAAAATTTAATAAAACTAGCCCCCATTAATAAAATCAAACCTCACAGTGAGAAGTGGTTTAGTAAAAATATCAGCTAATTGAATTTCAGTACTTACAAATTCTAAGAATATATTCTTTTTAAGAACATGATCTATTAGAAAATGATGTTTGATATCAATATGATTAGTTCTAGAATGATTAATAGGGTTTTGTGAAATAATTATTGCACTTTTATTATCACATAAAATAGGTGTGTTATTAAAATTTAGTCCAAATTACATAAGAGTGTTTTTCATCCACAAAACTTGTACACAACAACTGCATCTAGATACATATTCTACCTCGGCTGTTGACATGGAAACTGAGTGTTGTTTCTTACTAGACCATGACACTAGAGATTTTCCTAAAAAGTAAAAAGTACCTGAGGTGATTTTTCTATCTAATCTACAACTTTGAAAGTCAGCATCTGAATATGAAATTAAATTAAAATCAAAAATTTTTGGATAGTGAATAGATTTAAAAATAGTTCCTTTTAAATATCTAAAAATTCTTTTAACAACACTTTAGTGAGATTCTTTAGGATCAGATTTAAATATTACACAAAGATACACTGAATACATTATATCTGGTCTATTAGTAGTAAAATATAATAAAATACCAATCATAACTCTATATAACTTGTTGTCAAATTCATTTTGCATTAAATTTGAAAACTCATGACAATGTTTTTTGTTTTTTGAACCAAAAATTACATCATCAACATAAATTTGAACCAATAAAATATTAGAGTTAATAGTTTTCTTAAAAAATGTTGGATCTTCTATCCCAACAGTAAAATTATTTTTCAAAATAAAAGAACTTAATCTTTCATACCAAGCTCTAGGTGCCTGTTTAAGGCCATAAAGAGCATTAGTATGTTTAAAAACAAAATCTATTTTTTTAATTTTTAAAACCAGGAGGTTTCTCAACATAAAATTCCTCCAATAAGTAACCATTTAGAATGTCAGACTTAACAGACATCTGAATTAATTTAAAGTTCATATGAGATGCATAGGCTAAAATGATTCTAATAGATTCTAATCCAGCTATGGGTGAAAATGTCTCATCATAATCTATACCTTCTTCCTGATTATATCCTTTAGCTACTAGTCTTGATTTATTTCTAGTCATTATTCCCTGATCATCTTGTTTATTTCTAAAGACCCATTTAGTTCCTATAATTGGATAGTTATGAGGTCTTTAAACTAAATTCCAAACTTCATTTCACTTCAACTAGTTTAGTTCTTCTTGCATTTCTATCATCCAACTTCCATCAAATAAGGATTCTTCTAATGTTTTAGGTTCTAATTGGGATAGAAAGGCTGAGAATTCAATAAGATTTCCTATATTTATTCTAGTTTTTATTCCAGTGTCTAGGTCTTATATAACAGTTTCTAAAGGGTGATTCTTTAGGGTTCTAGACTATCTAGGTAGTACACTATTAGGTTCTTCAATGTCATGTTCTTCTGAACTTGACTGAATTTCATTTAAATCTTTTCCAAAATCATATTTTAAGTTCTCAAGTCTCATGTTTTAATTAGTGTCAGATTCATCAATTTTTTCTTTCCTTTTCTCAAAGTGATCAGATTCATCAAATTTCACATGAACTGATTATTAAACAATCCTCAAATTTTTATTAAAAACTCTATAAGCTTTGAAAGTAGTAGAATATCCTAAGAAAATTCCTTCATTATATTTTGGATCAAACATACCAAGATTTTCCTTGGTGTTTAATGTGTAAACCTTGTATCCAAAAACATTAAAGTAATTTACTTTAGGTTTTATGTTATTCCATAGTTTATAGGGTGTATTTTTAAAAATGGGTCTGATTAAAACTCTATTCATTATATAGCAGGATGTACTTACAACTTCTTCCCAGAAATAGGCAGAAAGACTATATTCATTTAGCATAGTCCTAGTCATTTGTTGAATAGTCCTATTTATTCTTTAAATAATTCCATTTTTTTGAGGTGTTCTTGGTGCAGAAAAGGTTTATTTAATACCCATATTTGAGAAAAAGGAATTAAATTCTAGATTCTCAAATTCTCTACCATGATCACTTCTTAATGAAATTATTTTAACACTTTTTTTTATTTTGGACAGCTTCGGAAAAACTTTAAAATATAGTAAAAGATTCATTTTTATATTTTAGAAAATAAATCTAAGTAAATCTAGAATAGTCATCAACTAAAAAATATATGTATAATTTACCAGCCAAGCTTTCTATTCTTAAAGGTCCAAGAAAATCCATATAGATAAGTTCTAGAGGTTTAGATGTAGCAATTTTGTTAACAGATTTGAAGGATGATTTGTGCTTCTTGTCAAATTTACAAGCATCACAAAATCTATCACTTTTAAATTTGAGACTAGGAAAATCATAAACTAATTGTTTCTTAGTTAAATTATGGAAAACATATACATTGCAATGTCTAAGTCTTCTATTCCATATCCACAATTCATTTATTTTAGCAGTTAAGAAGTTAATTTTTGTTTACGTAAGGAACTTAAATCCAGAGTATATACATTATTAGTTCTGAGTTCTCTAAATTTAAGCAATTTATCTTTAAAAATAGAACAGTAGTTGTTAGAAAAATCAACCAAATAACCATCATCACAGAGTTGAGAAATAATTATCAGTTTGTGTTTCAATCCCTGTACTCATAGTACATTTTTAATTGATACATCTTCTGGATCTCCAATAGTTCCAATGAAAATTATTTTACCTTTGTAATTGTCACCAAATGTGGCTAATCATCCATACTTTTGAGTTAATGTTTTAAAATTTGATAAATTCCCACTCATATTCCTGGAGAAGTCATTGTACATAAAACATTTTTCAATTCGGCTTCTGTGACCTGCTTCCTCCAATGATATTTAAACAATGGTTTGTTTTGGTACCCATATTTTGTTGGGTTCAGCAGTGTTATCTAGAAAAGACCTGGGAATCCAAAATTGATTTGCCTTTCTATAATTAATAGAATCATATAAATTTCTTGTGAAAAAAGATTTCTTAATACCACTTATTTGCAGTTGCCTTAAATAACAGTTTTTAGATCCGTGACCTTTTGTTCCATAGTAGTTGCAAATTTTACCTTTTGTACTTGGAACAACATAATTCTCATATAGTTTGGGTTTATCACATTTACTGCCTATTCCATATCTTTCATTTTTAATCACATTCTTTCCAAGAATTTCATTTAGTGTATTTTCCCCTTTTGTAAAAACAAGAGCTGCACTTTTGTATGTTTCTACTTCTATTTGTAGTGTTTTTTTAGTTTCCTTATCTATACAGTTTATATTTGATGAGTTATATTTTTCAATTAACTCTTGATGTTGTTTTAGAAGAGTGTATCTTTCTCCTAAAACATCAGTGTGAATATTTTATAGTGATTTATGTTTCTTAAATAAGGAATCATATTTTTCTTCCAGCATGTTTTAGTAGGCTACAAGTTTATTATTTGAACAATTAGAACTAGAATCAGAATCAGATGAGTAATAAGATTGTACCTCATTAGCTTCTTCCATAAATCACATATTTTCTTTTAGATTTGATTCTTCTTTTTCTGAGTTAGAATTTGATAACCTGCTGGAGTCTTTAGAAACACTCCAAGTAGCTTTCATTGATCTTTTGACTTTCTACTCATAATCATTGTTTTTGAAGAACTTATTTTTCTTTTCTTATTTTAATTGAGGACAGTCGGGTCTAATGTGACCCATCTTCTTGCATCCACAACATCTGACTTTTCTTGTTCTTTTTCATCCTTTTTGAAGGATTTTCTGAACCCCTTATTCTATCTGTAGAATTTACTAAACTTTTTGGCTAGCTAAGCTAGTTCCACATCTGAATTAGATGAATCAGAATTCTCTGATTTCATTCTGATTTCTTTCTTCATCGTTCTTCTCTTCTTTTGGGATGTTACTTTCAAAGCAATATTTTTTCTTTTGATCAAGAATTTATTCTCATTTACTTCATCTTACATATCAGTTTCATATATCATAAGAGTTCCAATTAACTCTCTCATTGTAAGATCTTTGAATGGTGATGATTGTCTAATAGCCGCTGATTTCCCATTTCATCTAGGTGGTAGTACTCTTAGTACTTTTAGGGCTTGATCTGCTTGTTTGATAGGATCTCCCAAGGAAGTGATGTTATTAACAATTTCGGTAAGCGATTCATTCATCTAGGTAATGCTTTCTCCTTCAAACATTTTGAATGTGTCGAATTTCAATTTAGATGTGGTATACCTCATCTGTCTGACATTGTCAGTTCCTTCATAATCAACTGTAATAGTCTTCCACATTTCATAAGCATTCAGGCACTAAGATACTCTATGGAATTCATCTAGTCCAAGAACATAGATAATAACATTCATAGCTTTCGAGTTTATGTTGCACTCTGCTTCTGTATTAGCACTACATGTTTCATGTTTCTCTGGAATCACATAGGGAGTTATAATTTTTTAGTAGACTTTGTATCCAAGGTTCTTTAAGTAAATGACCATCCTTGATTTCTTGCATCTATAATTTTCACTATTGAAGTAGGGAGCTCGAACCATTGAAATACCCTCTCGTGTATCAACCATTGTGATCTATATAATCCAAAAACTTTCATCTTCTTATAGGTTTGACGAAAGCAACCTCCTGTGATACCAATTGTTGGATCGGGTTATACCAAATACGCACAAGAGGGGGGGGGGGAATTGTGACTTTTACAAATCCTTCACAAAATATGATGATGGACGAGTCTGTCCTTTTATATTTATCAGATTTTTTATGTAGTAGAAGATAAACTATTAAAGAATGCTTGGATGTATAGTGGTTTGGGGATCAGAAGGCCCCTAGTCCACTCTAAAAATGCTCTACTCCACAAGCTTGGTGATTTTCACTATCTGGTCCTCTTATCAACAGACCGTCCACAACTGAGTGCAGGTAGTTGACACCTTTACAAGTTAAGGATAAAAACAGAGCCTTCTGGTTCATACATAGAACCGAATACGCAGCTTAGTATGAGAATACGATTACTCAATATAAAAAGATCATTTTTCTTGAAATACTTTCCAGTTGATCTTCACAGTTGAAATAACACACAACTAACTGTATATAGATCGTCGTCTTCAGAAAATTTTTTCTTCATATAAGGGCAATTATGAGTCGATCTAGTTGTAATAGATATAGAAATAAATTCAGAAACTCCAACAATAATGGATTCACGAAATATCTTTGATGTAGAAACAATGAATCTTCAACACATTTCTTCTTCTTCATAAAAACAGAGTTTGATAGATCTTGATAGCAGCAGATTTGTAAATCTCAAATGACTCTGTAAAATTGTAGTTGTTAAAAAAACTCAAGATCTTGTTATATAGTTTCTTGATAATTCACCCTCCTTTTTTAATAAAAAATATCACTGATTTATATAGAATAACGACATGCATTTTCCTTAAAAATTTATATCCACAAAAGTCGCCTTTAGAATCACGATATTCAAATGTTTGAATAACAGAGCAGTCGTAACTCCCCTGAATATTTGATATGAAAATCTCCTCTTAAATTAATTCTTTGGATCACAAATAAATAGATTTGAATCAGTCAAATATGTGCATTAAAATCAGGCTTTGAATTTGTCTTGAAATTAGCCTAATAATCTGCATAAAGTTCATTGCTCAATAAAGTTGTAATTTAAATCTTTGACAACAAACATAGGGTTGAACTGCATAGCATACATTCTCTGAATGTAAGGTTCATAATGTAGGGTTGATAATGTAAGGTTCACAACATAAGGTTGATAAACCCTACTTTTCTCTTCAACTCTCAAACGTACGGTACAATATCCATACTTTACTTTTTAACAAAACATAAGATACATGATACATAAGGTTCATTATAAAAGTAAGGTTGATGATCCATACTTTTATCAGCTTCTAAATGTAAGGTTGTTTTCCAAAGTAAGGTTGATGAACCATAGTTTTAAGAAACAAACATAACATTCCATACTAACGTAGGGTTCTTCTTCTATACTTTTTTGATATCCCGAACATAAGGTTCCTTCCAAATGTAGGGTTCTTCTCTTGTACTTTTCTGATATTCCATAAAGTAAAGGACAGATTCCATCCTTACACTATGCTCCTCAATTTATGGTATGAAAAATGTTTCCAAAACATGTTAAAATGATTTATAGACACGTAGAGCATGAACAATGTTTCCAGAACAAGCAAAAGTGATTTCCGAACACTTTTTCAAAAATTCCACTCGGATTAAACGCTTTAATATTATTCCAAAATAGAGAAATAAAGAATATTAATTTCCTGAAATATACTCAAAGTAAAATCATTAAAATAAAAAATAATGGTATTTGTGAACATCAAAATAATCATAAAGAGATAGAGTATTGTTTTCAAAAATCTCCCCTTAATAAAATAGAGTGTTGTTGAAAATAACACTTGCTCAACACCAGGGCTGTAGGGTAATACCGACTAACCCAATATGGATTAACTTACTATGTAGGGGATCAAAACCCATGAATAGTTGGCCACACTAATTTTTGAGAACCCCACAAGAGGAAAAATATGATAGGGGATCCCATCCTAGTCTTTGGGATGGATTAATACAACTCTATCCAAAACTAATCTCACAGAGAGGATCAAAATTCTTTGTTTAGGATGTAATTACATAGCATACCCTCATAGGGATGGATTGAGGGAACACACCCTTAAATAAAGTAGTCAAAACTGAGGGGAAATAGTTCTCCAAGTTATATTTGAATAAGTACATTGTGTGCACTATCAGTACATGGTGTTTCCCTTCAGAAAAAGGTCTAACCTTGTATCATAGCCTATTCTCATGTCTGTGCACTTGAACAACGGGTCATACTCGTGTACCTAGACATGTTCATGTACCCGGCCATGTCTGAGTACATAGACCTTGTACTCTAGCTATGTTGTGTACTTGGACATGTTTTTTCACATGTATACTTCAAGATACACATTGATACACCAATTAAGGGTCACATGGTATGTGACACATGTCACACAGTGTGTGATATTTAATTTCATCTAGAACCCTAGCGCCATAGCCCGAGCCTAACACCTAGAATTTGTTTTTTTGTTGAATGTCGCATAGTGCATAAATTTACAGAATCAATGGATCTTCATGTGGATTCGCCTCCATTATTTATGCATCTATTTACTCCATAAATCTTTCTAAAGACCATGGATTTGAGTCAACCAATCTTGATCACTACAGGAGATCCAATTTTTGGCCATCCCAAATAATCAAGAAACCATATTCATTGAGCCGTTCAACCACTGCACACTGAAAATGAAACTAGAGGTCCCAAAATTAAAAAATGATCTACTTTAATTACCATAATATCTTTATCCCGTCATCTATCCAAAACTGGAGCTATTATATCAATCTATTTCACTAAGAAATGGGTGCACAATGATTGATTAATCAGTATTTTTCAAACCACTAGCCAAAACGAATGCCAACGATGAACAAATGAAGAATATGGGAAGAAATGAAAAAAAACATGTGGAATTTTCCTTAACCAATGTTCATGTCAGCCTTAATTTTTTGTTTTGAGAATGGATAATGAAGATATATAAGTAAAACACAAGGAAAAATCCTCAAATTCCCAAAAAAACAATCCCATACCTGCAATACGATCAATAAGTGATTAAATAAATTAGTTAATTGATCCATGTTCATTGTAGGATAATAGAATGGGGATAAATATATATATATATAAACTTTCATCCTTGAGATGGATTGATCATTGATGAATAACTAGTCTGCATCTTCATCATTGGTGAGAACCTTGATTTCTGTTGGTGTGAACGATCCTAGATTCATTGTCTTCATTCTCCAAGACTCCCTACATTACTCTCTCTCAATTATTATGTTCATATGTCTATCCCTAGGAATTAGTAATAATAATGCTTAATTAGAGTAATAATAGGTCACCATGTTACTTTAAATAAAATTAATAAATAAATAAATTTATTATTTATTCCTGCGACAACTTTTTCAAAAACACCCAATGTCGACAAAGATTATGTCGTACCTAGGGTAATGAATGCATTATGAACTCAATGGAAGTATTATATTTCTAATAAAAAACATTATTTTTGATTTATTCTACTATTTTAGGAAAAATAATCACACATGATATTAATATCATTAATATTTTTCAAATATCAATTCTGGGATTACAGAGCCTTGTAATCTCACGTCGTCTCAACACTTAACTCTGAAAATATTACAAGATATATTTAAAAATATTTAAATGAAAAAAACCAACACATTAAAAACATTTTTAGTATCAAAACCAACACTATCCAAATTAAGTACAATTGATCTCAAGAGTCAAGTTGGAAACTTAGGATGCGATGAGTAATTATTATTGATATTATTATTATTTCCATGTCACATCAGTATGCACATATATAATTTATATTTGGTTAGGGAAACCGTTGGTGGTGGATTTTTGAGTTGAATTAAAAACCTATAAAAGTATCTTAGTATGTATAAATAATTTATGGTTTATGATATAGGTAGGACATAAAGTTAATGGTTGAGATGGAAATGGTTGTTTGAAGTTGGGAGATAAGACCTATCTAGGACCCAAGAACAATTTAGTGAATGTTTCCATTATTTATATTATTTTGGGACCATGTTATATATGATCATCACATAAAAATATTTTTTTTAATTTATGAATCATGTGAAATTACAATAACTCATTTTGATATAGTGTGAAATATATTATCTATATTTATGGCTGGACATTAGTTATAATTTCCATAATTTTATTTGTTATTATAATGATTGGTTATTATTATTTATTTTAATATGATTTTTGGTTACTTGTATCAGATATGGTAGAGTATCCCCATGTTATACATATACCCACACCATAGGTTGAAAAAATATAAAGTATAAGGAGGCACTCTTATGGTATGTAATGCTCTAGTTTAGCTACAATAGAGGTGAACCAATCCAGGGATGTTACACTGTAGGATATACAACCCTACAAGGAAGGACTCATTCAAAGTATCAATATAACTATATTCCCACCATAGGGTAAACATTATTATACACTTTTACATCATGAAGTCACCACCCTATATTGATTCATATTTCAGAAAATCATGAATGAACTGGCCTATTTATGTAGAGTTTAATCAAAATTTTATAAAGTAAAATAATTTCTAATTTATTATTAATTTATTACATATATAAGCCCTATTTTTTCTTTAAAAATAGTTTATAAATCACACTATAACATAAAAATGTTTCATTACCCCGCCCCTTTAAAGGTATCCATCCTCAGTCGAAAATGATGGAAGAGAGATAATGAACCCTGAGTCCCGCCTCTAGTAGGCCTCAGGTTGGGCACTATCACCAAGAGTATAAAAATATAAAAAATGTCTAGAATTACCCTTTATAATATGAGGATCAGGAGATATGATAAATCAACCCCAAGAAACTCCATGAAATAATGTAAAAATGAAACTAAAACCATCCCACAATGCATGTGTAATGTAAATAAATACAAGAATCTCTAAATAAATACTAAAAAGGAAAGATAAGATAATAACATAGTAATAACTCTAAATCTTGAGCTCAAAATGTCCATTATTTTCCATATAGTCATCTTAGAAACCTATAAATAGATTGTATATATGTAGGGTGAGCACACATGTTTACTTAGTAGGGTCATACCCAAAGTCTTCCACGCACATGTAAAATATGTACACTAATTCACCCATGATAAATTAGTAGAACCAATAGCACCTAATAAGTTCAACTAACTAATCCCATCCTTACCAAGACCTGCTCACCAAATAACACATCCAAGTATAATAAGATAATAAGAAGTATACCGATAAGGGTACCCTTCACTACTTCCCCAATGGGTTTCCATTCTAAGACCCTGATGACGTACATCCTGGAACTCCCATATCTTACATGAATCACATAAAATCACATGTATCTAGAATAAACATAGGCTATCACATCACATCACACATCTTATGAAGACACCTATTCCATCACTTCAAGTCATAATGATAACCATAATAGTAGAGTATCATGAATATGAAGGAAATAAACCTCATGGTCTCCTACTACCATGAACGAACACCACCATAATCCATCTCATTATCTAATAAAAAACCACCACTATTTCACTTTTGACTTCTATCCATCACAACTCATGTATATCTAACTAACCAAGAAGAGAGAGTGAGGAAGATCTGGTAACCATCCATCCACCTCAACACTAGTTTATTTGGAAAAACACCATAAAAAATTTGGTTTTCAGCATAGAGTACTCAACATGGGTGGAGTGAATATAGAAGTCAAAATGAACATATGAGGTATACATATATCTAAACACAATACCAACCTATGGGTTTAAAACCAAATCACTAACCAACTAAAAACATTACCACATAACCTCACAACACTTCCAATTTCACTCCCACTACTAAATGCACAACACTACACAACAAGTCATAAGACACATGCTATTTTACACCTTTCATTTAAAGTCAATCCAATTTCCTGATTTCCCTTTTCCAACCAATTTAATTAATTAAATAGATTCATTTTCCATCCCATTCAATTAATTTTTCATCCTTTTTAATTCAAATTAAAAAATAGGCATCTAATCCACACTTCCCATTTTAATTCAACATTCATTATCCATTTTACCCATTAAATTTTAATTCATAATTTAAATTTAATTACATTACTACTCGAGAAACTAGAACAACACATCATATCACCACAATGATCGTCCTCATTCCAACCAGCTTCATACTACTACTATTCACAACCACAACCACCTTCTTATCACATGAATGAAAAACCATTCCCAAATCTCAACACATACACCCCACAAATCACTATCACCCAACATAACCACAAATCACAACCACACGTCACAAATCACATATTGACATATCATATTTCAGATATAGGAAGTGGCTCTCATTTCACATTTCACTTTATTTTCAAGGGAATTCTCACACAATCAATAACCACATAGGGAAATAATTTATTTTTTTGGATATAAGTGGTTATAAATTTTTTATTTTTGGTTATAATAATAACAAAAAATAAGGTTTCCAAAATAATAATAGAGAAAACAAATCCCATAATGGCCATGTGGTGTCAAGCCCATACACTCACAATATAAATACTATAAAAAGGTTGAAAAGTGTGAAATTTATTTCCCATTCCCCTTTAAATTTCAAATTACCAATTAATTATCTTCATTCGGCTGATGAGAACTATATTACCAAAGATAAAAAAGATAATAAACCTTCTCACATGATACAACTATATGTGAAATGAAGGACCCCTTACCTCAAAAATTCTTTCCAATATGCTTCAAAAATTAAAACTTATAGGAAGGTCACCACCAAACACCAAAATGAATGAGAACACATTTTCTAGCCTATAAGACATCAACAACATCATTCTTTCATAAAAATTTCACAAAAACCATTAATTTTCCTAAAATAAACCCTTACCTAGGTGTATAAATAGGGAGAAAACAAAGGGGATAAGGAGGAAACTCACCTAAACCACCACGGACCAATATACCATGATAGGGAATGAAAAAATCTGAAAGGGGGATGAAATAAATCCTTGGGATTCACTTGGGTCACACAATATATAAGAGAAAAGTTGGATAAAAGGTAGGGTTTGAGGAGGTGTATTAATTTATACCCAATCTGAAAAACACCACATGACTGGGCAACCCTCTTAAACATGATACCAAACTACTGAAAATAGGGAGGACCATAGTATAGCCTAAAACAACACGCTGAAACAATGCTGGTCAAATACGTGTCTAAGTTTTTTGGATACTCCCATGCTACATAACTGATAAACTAGGGAGAACACCATAACATATCTAGGGATGCAACACCATAGAACCCAAAAACCTCAAAGGGGGGATACAATGCAACCCATACCCAATGAAAAACTACCCTAAAAATGACAAAACCTTTGAAAACTAACCCCTAGGACTCCATGCTATAAATGTGGACTCAATGTTACAACCATCACCTTCTGAGAGGGGGCTACATGAAAGACAATCTCCATGGTGCATCTACCTCCTAAAATTATATTCACACTAAAAAACACCTCCAACCACCTGATACGCCACAACCAACCCTACCATTCCACATACGTTATCCTTATGGTCTAGTACCCAACTCCACACAACATAACCCCTTTGAGATGATTTCTTATCTCTTTATCCACCACTTACCCTCCAAACTCCTTAGAACTCCCCCAGACACCTACCATACTAGATTCTTGTAAATTAATGGGATTAAATGTTTGAGATTTCACATCAGATACATGTCAAACTACACTCTTCCTCAATAATGACCATCCCAGAAAGAAAAGGGGAAGAGTTCTGTACAACCACCCCATGAGATACCTATCAAGGATCTTATTACAAAAGAATACCATCACTATCTAGACACAAAAAACCCGTAAAACAATATACAAAAAAACCCACACAACCACATCATTTTCCACCATACTCACCAGGAATAACATTGCACCATTTCAAACCATCCACAACCCACCTCCCTTAAACATAACCACCCGCACTATTGTATCAACTTCCACACAACCCAAATGAATGATTTTCAAAACCACCAGACAAAACTACCCCAACCAAAAAATTCTTGAAATTAACTCTATCATATAAAGATATTATCCAATTTGGGAAGCACAAACTCACCCACGATATTTTAATCATGTCAAGGTATACTGCATCTTTATTAGGAATTATGTTTCCCTTCTTCATGAGATTTTAGCATTATCAAAGATCACATCATCAAGGAAAATGCATATATCATGAACCAATAAGATCAAAAAATCACGTCATCAAAGTAAAATAGATAAAATAAAAACTCAATACAATTCTGGTTATTATGCACACATTTTATGTCTCATACTCTAACATACTCTCCTCCAGAACACCATGCTTCCACAACACATGAAAAAAAGGAATGAATTATCCATAAAACACCTTATCCCAATGATCCAAGATATCCACTAACCACTCCATGAATGTTTCATCATCCTTGATATCTAAATCTCCTTAGTATATGACATGAGAGTCATCATGATGATACTAATAGAACTACAAGACATGGAAGACATCATGAATCTGGTCTATTCATGGAAGAAGTGCTAATCGATATGACACCTTGCCAACATTACCAGCACCTCAAAAGTCTTAACAAAATGGGGAGATAAATTACTCACCCTTCCATGCCTCTACTTCCCACATAAAGGGAAAACCTTTAAGAACACGTGGTATCCAACCTCTAACTCTAAGGGCCTCCTCCAGTTATCGACACAAGACTTATATTGTTCCTTAATTTCCTTATTCCTCTCAAAAAATACTTGAATTTTATCTTTAATTATCTGTACTATATTGGGATTCATAACCAATGACTTCCCAACCTCATCCCAACATAATGGAGAACAACATAGTCTCCCATACTAAGCCTCAAATGGTTCCATGCAAATGGATGAATGATAACCATTATTATAAAAAAACTCAACCAACGTAAAGTGACTTTACAAAGATCTATTAAAGTAAAAGATACACACCAAAAACATATCCTCCAGAGTCTAGAGAGTCAACTCCATAATTACCATCCATCTGAGGGTGGAAAGTAGTGCTGAGGTGAAACTGTGTGCGCAAATCATACTATAAAAACCTCCATAACCATGATGTAAAACGATAATACCAATATAAGATAATGGACGTTGAGACTCCATACATCCCCACCACCTCATCTATATACCTCTTTACCAAAACATTTGTGGTTCCCAACTCCATGAACACTAGGAAGTGAGTTTATTTCATCAATCGGTCCATGATTACCCAAATAGTGTCACAACCTACCTGAGATAGGGGTAACCCTTTGAAAAATTCCATCAATATATCATTACATTTCCAATCAAGAACATACAAGGGATGAAACATATCACTAGTAATATGGTGATCAAAATTTACCTACTAGAAAACTAGACATCAAGCCACAAACCCCACCACCTCCTATTTTATCCTGGGACAACAAAACTATCCATAAAGCTATGGTACATCTTGGATACCTCCATGTGTACCCCCAAAGGTGAGTTATGAAACTCATTAAGGATTCACATACACATAACCACCAGAACAAATAACCTACCTCAAAATAACACCCAGTTCTCAGAATCCTCCAACCATCACTCTGGAGAATCACTATGACCAATAAGATCACACATCAACTCTAACTTCCAGTATCCCCACTGAGTATGCTGCACCTACTATATCATAGAAGACTACACTATCATCTGAAACAAGTAACCTCCCCCATTAAACACCCTATCACCTAAGTTTTGGGATTCCAAGTCCTCCATAAATATCCAATAATTTATGGACTCCTAAAGAACATCCTTTTAAAAATTCCTACTCAGTGCATCAACCAAAATAATCTCATTTATTAAGGCATATTAGAAATCAATGTAATAGTCCTAAAGAAACTCTATTCACCTTTATTTTTATAGGTTTAGATAATGCTGATAAAAGATATACCTCAAGTTATTATGATCTATAAAGACCAAAAAGTGATCCCTAATGAGGTAATGTGACCACAACTTCCATGAAAACACAACCACTACTAGATTCTAATCATGGGTGTCATAGTTATTCTCATTGGGATGTAACTTCCTAGACCCATAAGAGATCAAAATTCTCTGCTATATCAATACGTATCCTAATCCCAGATGGGAATCATTATAAAACACCTCAAACAATACCCTATCCTATGGAAACTAGAGCATTGGGGCACTGATCAATATCCCCTTCAGGTAGTAAAATACTTATTGAAACATATTAGTCTAGATAAAATCTTGGTGTAGTCAAAGCTATTTGTGGGGCCATAATCCCTAAGAAATAGGATATTTACTTCTAAATCCATTTTTTTGCATTTTTGAGATATCAAATATGAACCTCTAGTAATATCCCACATGACCCATAATGCTACACACCTATGCCACATTCTTGGGTGCTGGAAAAGAAACCACTACCTTGATATTTGATGAGTGTATGGACACACCCTACTGACACACCATGTTCTTAATAAAATTAACCTATTATTTATAAACTTATAAAACTTCCCATAGAGCTGGTGGCATCAAAGATCTTGAAACATAACTTAGAGATGATCGGAATGCTCCTCCTTTGACTTTGAGTAGTCTAATTTATCAACAATGAACCTGACTACAAACTAGTCTAGGACATAATAGAACACATAGTTCATGAGAACCATGAACATTGACAGTGTTTTGGTGATATTGAACTAAATGACTACAAAAATCAAAGTTACCATACCTATATATGAAGGTTGTATTCAAGTCATCATCCTCCTTCACCCTCAACTGATGATATCTTAAACATATATCAATCTTAAAAAACCAACTAGATCAACTAAACTAGTTAAAAATATCATCAATCATCAAATGGGTTAACAATTATTGATCTTCAACATATTCAACCTATGGTAGTCTATAAACTGTCTCTAACTACCATCCTTCTTCTTAGAAAATAGCACTGGAGCACCCCATGATGACACTTGGCTAGATAAAACCTTTATACATTAGATTATCTATTTGAATCCTCAACTCCTGTAACTCAAAAGGCTATATCTGATAAGCATCCATCTAAATTGGAGAATCACCAGGATGAAAGTATATCCTAAAATCAACATCATTCTGAGGGGGTATAATTACAACCTCATTATGAAAAAATATTGAAACTCATTGAAAACCCCAGGAGCCTCCTCCTTTTTCTCTCTATATATCTTCTTACTCCTAGAAAATATCCTTATATGAATTCTTGCTTAAATATTCATAAAAAATATTCCCCTTTTCTAAGGTTCATGTGATCACCAAGTCGTATCCCTAAAGAAACTCCATCCACATCTATTTATTCATGTTTAGATCATGTTTAGAAAATATATAACTCAATATCTTATAACATGTGAAGACAAAAAAGTGCTCCCTAATGGGGTAATGTTTCCACGAGTTCAGTAAAAACACAACCACTACTAGTTTCAAATCATGGGTGGCACACTTATGCTCAGGGGGATGTAATTTACTAGAAATATAAGAGACCATTTATCTCTACTACATCAAGATGAATCCTAATCCCAGATAGGAAGAGTTATAAAAAAATTAAAACATTATCCCCTCATCTGGAAACTAGAGCATTGGTGAAATGATAAATATCCCCTTAAGGTAGTAAAACACTACCTAAAACTGATCAATCTTGATAAATCCTAGTATTTATTGGTCAATGTTTTTAGCAGGGATATAATCCATGAGAAGTATGATACAAGACTTCAGTAATAACCCAAAAAACCTAGGAATCTATTCTCCTATAGCACATTTTTGGGTGATTCCCAAGAAACCACTACCTCGATCTTTGATGATTCCATGGCCATACCCTATCGAGACACCATGTTACCAAGTAAATTCACATATCTTTTCTGTAAATCACACTTAGAAAAATTCCCATAGAGATGGTGGTGTTAAAGAACATACAAAACATATATTAGATGATCAGTATGCTCTTCCTCTGACTTCAATTAGTTTAATATGTCGTTGATGAACCCAACTATGAACTAGTCTATGAATTCATGGAACATGTAGTTAATGATCCCCATGAACATAGCCGATGAATTTATGACACTGAATTACATGACCAAAAACTCAAAGTGTACATAACTATATCTGAAGGTCATATTTTAGACATAATCCTCCTTCACTATCAATTGGGGATTTATTGAATACAGATCGATCATAGAAAACCAACTATCTCATCTCAACTGGTTAAAAATATCATCGATCCTCAAAAAGGGTTAATGATTTTTGATCATCCCCTAATTCAACCTCTATTAGTCTATACATATCCTCAAAATACCATACTACTCGAAAAATAACACTAAATAACTCTGAAGTGACACTCTAGGCAGGATAAAACTCTTCAAAATCATATCGTCTATTTTAATCCTCATATCCCATTACTTATATGTTTTTACCTAGTAAGTATCCATAAAAATTGGAGGAGTACTGGGTTGCAACTCTATCCCAAACTCAAAATCACATCGAGGGGGTAGCATTATAACTTCCTTGGAAAAAAAATATTGAAACCCATTGAAAACATTGGGATACTCATCTTTCCTAGTGTCCACTAATTCCATAGAAAGACCACCCATCAAATAAATAAGGGGCTAGACACATCTACTACCCACCTTCCAACTCAACTTGCCAATGAAAACTACACATTGGCCTTCCACATCGAAGAAAACAACCCTTCTCCAAGGGTAGTCAATAATAAAAAGTAGTGTATAGAACCAGTCGATACTAAGAAATAAATTTTATGACGGCATATATATAAAGAAAAATACCCTTGTGATTGATGTGTCCCCATCATTAGTATAATCCCCTAACACACATAAAAAAAGATGGTTTGGACTCTCATTATTGTAGTCAACTCCAGAGGCATGGAAAGTATCTCTATGTCTAGTCCTAGATCATAGAATAGAGTGGGTGAAATAATAGAGATAGATTCACCTCAATCAAAAAAATCATAAACAAGTGTAGAGCACAAGTTGATCATACCTCTGATGATATTTGGAATATATGGAACTACCACCTCCATCACATTCAACTATCCACACCCAGATCCCCTACCTATCTACTGATATCCACCTCTATGGAAATGCTTAGTCTGATGTCCCTAAACACGAGGCATATCCTAAGGACATAATATTCACACTTTATACCATCTCAGAGGAGCACAATCTTACCTGAAAAGTAAATTTTTATTCAAAATCAAAAATCGAGAGCATAAAACCAAAGTCATTAAGGAGGGTGAATGTAATGGAGACCAAGAGTTTCATTTCAGACAATGAGTTTGCAATCATCGGGAAGAGATCCCAAGCTAGTGTTGGTAATTAGTCTCTCTCCTGATGTTCCCTTACTAGCCAACAAGTCAGCCGCGTAATTCCCTTCATGCCAAGTGTGCTTGACAGAAATATTATGGATGTAAAAGGTTTTACAGTAACGGACCATATAAACCAGCTCCCAGGGGACGACCCCATTGCCCTGAAGAAATTTGACCATCATAGCAGAATCCGTCTCAACTTCAGTGATGTGGATATTGAATTTCCTGCATAAGGAAATACCTGTGACCAAGGATTTAGATTCCGCACCCAAGGAATTACTGACACCAAAGCAGGAAATAAATCCCATAAGCATGGAACCCTTGCTGTCACGAATCAGCCCGCCCCCTCTCATTTCTCCATTCAAGCAAGAACCATACACATTCAATTTTATCCCCGTACAAGGAGGGAACCATCGCACCCATCGAACCTGGTTGAGTTGGCTAGAAACCAAACCCAAGCACAGACCAGGTATAAATCTTCTCAAAGTCACAGACTACCGTGCATTTTTAATAAGGGCCCCCAACTCCATCACTAGAAGCCTCACTCGCACTTGTAAATAGTAGCCTGAAATCTTGGCTCTGTACCTGGCTTTGTTCTTAGCTTCCAAGAGAACCCAACAAGCAGATGAAAAAACCATCCTGTGGATCTGAACCTCTGTCCCCAATTTCCCCGACCCCTGGAACCAGCTCAAAACCACCTCCTGCATGAGACCAAAAGAGACGTGGATATTGAACCCCTGTTGCAGGAAAGACCAAACGCCTTTAGCCCAATCACTGTGGAAGAAAAGATGCTCTGACATTTCCTGTTGCGGCCTGCTGTAACATTGGCACCGGGAAGCCAGACTCGCGCCTCTTTTTTTCACATTCTCATCCGTTGGTATAACATGATTCCTCAGGCGCCAAACTAGAAAGTTCATATTCCCTGGGATCTCCTTGCACCAGAGCTTTGAAGCCCACACATCCATACCCCTGTTGGCATGGGTCAGGTTTCTGAAATCACGACTGGATAATCTACCAGAAGGGGATTCCAAAAAATTACACTGGTCCGACACATCAACCAAGATGATGCTGTCAAAAACCTACCTTTGTTCCATGTTCAGGATCACATCAATGAAATCTGAGTGTAGACATGCCTCTTTAAACAAGATGGTCAGAGCTGGGCAGCCTGGAAAATGAAGAGATGTTCCAGACTAGTTTGAGTTCCAAAAGTTGACATCACCACAGCCAACGGTCCAACGGACACTTCCTTCCATTACCTCTAAATGATTCAACATGTAGCGAGAAAGGCTTGATAATCTCCTGGGATTCAATGACCAACTCCTCCAATCCTTCCCATATCTATCAGTGATGAACTTTGACCAAAGGGATCTCCCTTCAAAAATCTCCCAATCCAATCTTGCCTGCATAGCTTGCATGGACTCCTCCACATCGCGAAGACTAATACCCCCTTAATCAATAGGTCTATCTAGTCGCTTCCATGAGGCCCAATGGCAACGCCCAACTTGATTTTCATCCCAAAGGAAGGCAGTCATAATATTTTCTAGGGTCCTGAGAGTGCCCTTCGGAGGCCTAATAATGGACAGCACATGCATCAGAATAGAGGTGAGAACACTATTTATCAAGGTGATCCTACCTCCAAAAGAGAGAAACCGATTTTTCCAATTGAAAATTCTCCCTGTGATCCGGTTAATAATGTCATAAAAGAACACCTTATAAAAACACTAGAACAAATACCCTATAAAAGCAGTGGAAACCACTAGTTTTAGAAGTTCAGAAAGGGGGATACTGAGGTCAACTCCCTATGGGTTAAAACCATAAAGGCATTAGCACCCGATGTCTTCCACTGACATATTTTCTCCCCAAGAAACCATAATGGTTCCCTAATCATGGTATACCACCTCTCAAGTGTACACTTTTGTTCACCAACACCTCCCTATGTACCTCTAAATATATTAGAAATGTAAAGGGAGTAACAGTGTACAAGATAAAAGGACAAAGTGCCACCTCAAGATTCCACACATGAGATTCCTAATCAGGAAAAAGATCATGGGTGAAATAAAAAAGTTCCTTGAAATTGATTCCCATATACTTCACACACATAATCCCCTACTTAAGAGAGGTAATCTCCTACCTCTTTACTACCTTCATGGCCAATGAAATAAAATCTGCCTAGAACTCTTTCTAAAAGTCAACCCATGAAACATCTACCTTCTTCCTTTCATAAAGGTAAAATTTCCACCACCAATGCATATCTACCCACATCTAACTGACTGCCAATGAGACCTAATACTCTACCAGGGCTTGAATCAAACTAAATACGATCTCAAATTCCTCCAATTGGATCTTTGTAACTAGATTGGAAACACTCACCTCATACTTCCACAGATTCTTCCACTTAAAAGTATGAAACACCCTCTTATACAAATCATCATACTCAACAATATCAACCCTATGAAGTTTATCCAAATCAGTTTACTAAATATTCATTTCCTGAACCACACACGGATGATGAGAAACCATAGTTGAAAGAAAAACGAGTATTTACTAAATCTTATATTATTTAATTTTATTAATATTTATTTAACTCATTTTAACTTACTTCAATTTTCCCAGAACCACCCAATTCAAATAAGAACATGAGTAAAACATGATTTGTGTACCTCTCATAGGTCTCTACCCTATAAGTGTCACCACTTCACTTGTTCTTTTGGTAGGCTTAGTGTACTTTTAATAAATCATGGGGGGACCTAAAATACTATGTCCTTGCCAATCTTCCTTTCCCTATATCCTACACCAAGATCAACTGATGTTGCTGTGTTAACAACCCATGAAATATTCATTGTACCTAATTTAGAACGCCATTCTATCCCTTAAGAAAAGACATTGATACCACTATGTCATGATCCTATACCTCTAAAGGCACCCTACCTAGACCGACAATGAAGGAAGATAGATAATGACCCCCCCTGAGTCCAACAACCACTAGGCCTCGGGTTGGTGACTATCAATAAAGGTATAAAAATCTCAAAAATGGGAAGAATTACCCTCTATAATAATATGATCAGAATACAGGACAAGTCAACCAAAATTATCACCCGAAAATAATATAAATATGAAACCAAAACCATAACAAATGAATGTATAATGTAAAAAAATACAAGAAACTTCAAATAAATACCCAAAAGAAAAGATAAGTAATATTCCTAATAATAAATCCAAATCCATAGCTAAAAATATCCATCACGGTCCATGATGTCCTCCTCAAAACCTAAAATTATTTTTTATATAGGTTGGTTGAGAATACAAGTATAATTAGTAGGATCATAACCAAAGTCTCTCACAAACATGTGAAAAGAGCATAGTAATTCACCATTAATAAAATAGAATAACCAACAACACCAATATTGGTCAACTAAACATCCCATCCTCACCAAGGAATGATCCCTAAATAACACATGAAAGTATAATAACATAATATGAATCATATCAATAATGGTACCCCACAGATATTTCCCACTGGGTTGCCTCTCTCACACCCCTACATTGCACGTCCTGACAATCACATCTATTTAGTACATCACATCACATCACATTTTATCTGAAGATACCTGGTCAATCACATCACATAAAAAACATAACCATAATAGTATCATATCATGGGAATGAAGGACATATACCATGTTCCCTCCTCCAACCATGCATGACCCCACCATAATCTATCTCATCATATCATAAAACAACCACCACTATTTCACTTTTTAATTCTAGCCATCATATCCCATGCATATCTAACTCACATGGAAGAGATATTAAGGAAGAGTAAGTAACCAACCATCCATCCTCACCCTAGGGATGTTGGGGAAAACACCCATAAAAAATTTGGTTGTGATCAATGAGTGATCCACATGGGTTGGGTGCCTCAAAAATCATAATGAATATACAAGGTACTTATATATATCCGCACACAATCCCAAACTCTGGGTTAAAAACCAAAGCACTAAACAACTGAAAACATCACCACCCAATATCACAACACCGCCACTTTCACCGTCACCACTAAATACACAACACCACACAACAATCCACAAGCCACATTCCACCATTCATTTCAATTCAATATAATTTCCAAATTTCCCATTTCCAAAAAATTTCATTCATTAAACCCATTCATTTTCTAGTCCATTCAGTTCAACATTTTAGCATGATTAATTCACATTTAATAAAAACCATCTATAACACACTTACCATTTTAATTCAACATTTATTATCCATTTCAACCCATGCCATTTAAATTCATAATTTAAATTTAATTCCATTACTGCCTTGGAAACTAGCACAACACATCACATCACCACAACTATACTCCTTATACCAACCCACTCTATATTGAAACCACTTCACAACCATAACCAATTCCTCATCATATCCACCACAAACCATGATCACATATCAAAGAATCCGACCCACACATCACTGCCACATAACATAACCACACATCACTACAACATATCACAACCATGATCAAAATTTACACATTTAAATTTAATATTTCATATTTAGAAAGGGGTTTTCACATCAAATTTCAGTTTATTTTCAATCGAATTCTCACACTAGCCAAAATATCCTATAAAAACCATTTAATTAACCAGATATAAGTGATTATAAAATTTTCATTTTTGGTGATAACAAAAACACACAACAAGGTTTACAAAATAACCACATCGCAAATAAATCCACCAATGATCATGATTTTCATCAAGGCCTCAAACCCATATAGTCACAAAATTTGTAATATCAAAAGGATGTAAATAAGAAGATTTACCCCCCTTCACCTTTCAATTTCAAATTACCAATTCATTATATTCATTAGGAAAATGCAGATCATATTCAAAAACATAAACAAGAGCATAAAATCTTCCACATGATATAACTATAGGAGAAGTGAATGATCCCCCACCTAAAAAAGGTTTTCTGATCCGCTACACAAACTCAAACAAATATTAAGATCATCGCCAAATTCCAAAATAAAGTGGAACACCTTTAATAGAATAGAATACATCAAAAAAATCATTCTACCATCTAAAAAACACAAAAAATTTAATTTCCCAACATTATCCCTTTCCTATGTGAATAAATAATGGTAAAATGGGTGGTGGAAACTAACCTAAACCATAACAGATCGATCTAACGAGAATTTTTTTAAAAGAAAATGAAAGAGGTATAAAATAAATACTTGGTATGAAATTAGTTTTTACAATAAATGATAGAAAATTTAAAAAAAGGTAGGATTTGATGGGATTTAATAATTTATAGACAGTCTGCGAAACACCACACCATGACAAAAAAATGTTCACCATGTTCTTAGACTACAGAAAATAGAAAGGACCATGGTGAAACCTAAAACACCATGTTGTAGTGATGTTATTCAAATATGAATCCAAGTTTTCTGGATACTACTATGCCACATATCTGAATGACATGGGAGAACACCATAGTGCACCCTAGACCGCTATGTCTCAAGACCTGAAAACCTAGAAGGGGGATACACTATAACCCATATCCATAGTATAACTATCCTCAAAATTACAAAACCATCGAAAACTAACCCCTATGACTCCATGTCATAGCTGAGGACTCTATGCTACAACCACCACTTTTTAATTGGGGGATACACCTTGGCCAATCTCTTTGGTGAATCTACCCCCCAAAATGGTAGTAGCTCTAAAAAACACCTCCAACCACCCATTGCACCGCAACCAGACCTCATTCACCATACTGACCACGTCTATGATGAAGCACACATATCCACACCCTAGAAACCACATGGGCCTATTTATTAGGTCCTTATTCCCCAATTACCCTTAAAAATCCTCATACCTCCACTAGAGGTCTCCACCACTATATTATTTCAAATTAATTTTCCAGAAGGTCTAGTCTATTAAAAAATTTTATGTGTTCCAATGTGTCTGGTACGATGCATGAACACATGCCTCTTGATACCCCAAAATAAAAAATCAATAAACTATAAATCACAACCCATAACATCATACTTTATCAAAAAATAATACAATAATAATAGAAAAAAAGAAGAAAACCCCAATTCCTTGATAACTTGGATTTTAAGCCATACTTATACGGGTTAGGAATAAATAAAGTTTTAATACCAAGTTATGACTCATACTATGTACATCGGTCATATCTAAAATAGAAATGAAACAAAAAAAAGGATCTGATTACAATTTGTAACATCCATAACTCAGATCACTTGAATAATAACTAATCTAGCTGTATACATGACCTCAACCATGTCTCCCCATAATTTATAGGATTTTTACTAGTGGTGAGGGTATAATGAAACCACATGAGGTGACTATATTATAGAAGATAAATATTTATATTTAGAATCATCTTGATTTTCTTGATGAGGAGGGGGAACAAGAGATGGATTTTTTAAGATGACAAAGTAAAATTACAAAAATAAAAAGAAATTTGTGGAGTAAAATGATTTTTGAATCACTATTTCATGTGTACATATGTGGTCAAATATCTACAAGCCGAGGTATGACTTGGAATTATATGTGGAGAAATACACCATATAAATACTTATAAAATACTAGTTTTCTATATAATATGTTATTTTTTGGTTATAATGATGTTTGTAATGGATTTCCACTTCCACTTTTAGTGGATTTATTTTATAACCAAAAAGGAAGTATGTAAAGTTTCATAGTAGAAAAAAAATAGATAAATAATTGACACACACATAAAGAAAATAAATTTTATAGTAATATGGAATAAAAATGAAAATATTTCTATAAAAAATAAAATCTAATAGACTATAAAAAAATGTACTCATGCAGATCAAATAGAAATATATCAATGAAATATAACTTGATGGGTCGACAATATATAATATAAGAATAAATATAAAATAAAATTATAAGTAGACCCACTATATTGTCTTTAAAAGCACCTCAAACCTAACTCTCAATTACCACCAATATCTTCTAGCTCACTCACCTATAGTAGGATACATTCCCTAACTTTCATCCCAACTATATGGTTTTCACATTCACCAAGGTGAATAAGCAAGTTGTGAGCATAAAACATAGTAGTACACCACCAATGATATCCCTAATAATTATGAGTATATATTTTCTTACTTGTATTGAATGAAATATAATCCATAAAACAATTACATGCATAACAACTGCTGAATCATTGGGTTCTCAAGAAGTCACCCTAATGGATTAATCATAACTACATTATCTAGTGCTAGTTTTGTTTTTTTAACATGAACCAAAAGTAAGAGGGCCATTAATTTGTCATCCTACGCATTCATGGATACTTAAGACACAATATTAGAGCAATTACTAACTATTATATACTCATACACCTTTCGGTTATCATATCATTCAACCCATATGATTGTATAATAATCGGATATCAAGTTTTTATATAATCCAATCATTCAATCAAATCAATATATTGATTTATATCACACCCAACCCATATAAAAATATCCATCTCCCCATTTACATCATGACTATTCCATATAGCAGAAACTATCTTTGTTATTATTATGCCCATCCTATATACGCAGGCCCATATTTTTGTTGGTATCACACCCAAACCATACACCAAAACTATCTTGGTTGGAATGATGTCCAACTCGTACACATATACCAATATCTATTGGCATCATGACTAACTTGTATACCAGCACTATCTTGGTTGGCATTATGCCTTATCCATATAGATAAAATACTCTTAGTTGGCATTCCACACAACCCGTATACCAGAAACTATCTTTGTTTGTATCATACCCAACCTATATACATAAACCACTCTCAGTTAGTATATTTTATAACCAGTCAGTACAAATGGTTGTTAGAGAATCCTACTAAAAAACCCAACAATTCACTATTGGATGATAGAACTACGGTCTAGGAAATCACATATCCCACTACTTGTAATCATAGAACACATTTTAGATAATATATTACAATCATCACTGAATTTTAATGTATGTAACTTTATCAAATCTCTAATAAAAGTCCCGATATAATTATTTTTTCTTCAGGGAAATACATTAATCACTTGAACACACTACACTCGGATAATTACACAATCATCATCACTATCATAGAATATCCATGTTATAATTTTTTTCCTTAGTTATAACTCACCTCACTTCACCTCATGTGTTTTATGTCATGAAATACCCATAAAATTGGCCCTTATTTATTAATCACATTTCCCAACTCTGAGGACACCCATAAAACCATCTTCCACATCCAATCAACAAACTACCCCATGGCTTGACAATGATCATCAGTAACTTACCACCATTATTCATTTAAGATATTATCCCATTACTATCCCAAAATACACTCCTCACTTGGAGACTCAACTATATGACTCATCAAAACCCATATTATACACTAATCCCAAGATAGAATGGTTCATGATAATATTATTGCTAGTATAACATTAGTGAAAATCCATTCAAAAGTCAGACTAAGAGTAAAGGATAATCATCAAAAACAAAAGTCCTTCACTCTTAATAGTGCATTGAATTGCCTCATATGAGACCACACTAGGCCAGTCAAGATATCATTCAAGTATAGATATCCTCTGCAATGTACTTTACTTTATAACCCAGCCCAATCTGAAAATCAGAGACACTGAGTAACCAAAAGTCTTGGGAAAAAATTATAAGATCACTGCTATAACCCCACATGGTCATATATAATCTCCCTTAACGACATTAACCCTATCAACTTCCACTTAGGTTAAGGATACCCACTTACCCCCTCTTTCATTCCACATAATTCATGCATGTACATATAATAATTGTAATATTATACCCTACCTATCTTATTATTGAAGTTATCCATTTTATCCATGACCCCTTTACTTTATCCAAGAAGACCACCACATCCAATCAAGAACTATTCATTGAAAACATACACCTATCCATATCTCAACTGCGAAATCACATTAATTAATTATAAATATATCAATATTAATATTTTAATTAATTTAAAAATTAAATGCATTATACCTAATATGATAACACCTAACTAGATGATATGAAGACTACAAAATTTCAGGAAATGTGGTGTGTACTTATCTAAAAATACATTAAATACTAATTTTTTTTGATAGATATTAATCTAAAAAATTCATACCAGTTATCTAAAAATAAAATAATAACACATAAAGTGATTTATGGTTATCCAAATGCCATTAAATGGTATGAAAACCACCTTTCACATACGATTTCAATATTTTTTGAAAAAATACCTAATATTTGTAATGGATTCACAATGATCCAATGAAATTACACCCTTTAATCCCTAAATAAATCTAACCAAAATCCTAAGATAATGAAATGTAGAGGAATAAATAAGGTTACCTCAAATAAAGGTTAGGAATAAGCACAAATACACCTGGATTAGAGGGTATAAAGAGAGGAGAATAAGATAATGAAAGGGGAGAAAAATACTTATTTTAGCCAGCTAAGAGGAGAGGCCTACAGGGGGGGGGGTTGGGGTTAAATTTTAGAATCCAACATGACACTTTCACCCAATTAAAAAGAAAACTAATATGGGATATACTAGGTACTTGGTACACCCTCAGTCAGAACCTGATGATTGATATTAGAGAACCACTACTATGGCCATCCTACTAGGTACCTAGCACCCCATCATCAAGTACTCAATGTCATATATAAATTTTATAAAGATAAACCAATCACATCATGAACTTGGTGCACCCCTTCTAGATAGATGATGGTATGATTTTCCCTAGAAAACTATAATTACATAATTGATTCATCACGATCATCCAAAACTTCTCTAAATATAAAAATATGTAAAAATTTACACCATTCAATGATCACTCACCAAATATCCAATAAAAATATTATAAATTAAATCCACTAGACTCCCATTTTGTTGAAATTCATTTCTCCTTTGATTCCATTAACTTCTAAAGACACATGTCATTACAACATCCAAAAAATAATGATAACATATAATTAAATAATTGGTTAATTAGTATTTCAATTTAAAGTGTATATATCAAAAAATTGAAACATATAATATAGATATTTAAAGGGATTTGTGTTGTTCTATGGGCTACTTCATTGTCCATAAATTTATAGATGTATTAATTGTAGACATATCCTTTTGGTTGTTTTAGAAACTATGAAAAAACTATTAATTATTCGGAATTTTTTATGAAAGATGGTTTAATATTGAACTATTACTATATATAACTTAATATATTTTCATCAATTATAATCCATTAGTTTCTTGTTTGTGTTCATTTTCCTTAAACCCTTTACCGATTGACACATTATCACCACAATACCAAAGAAAACAGAAAAGTTAACACATATTTTATAACATATAATTAAAAACCTATAAAATATTGAAAATATATTGTCTAATAGTTAAATAAGAACATTATGTGTTACTGATTTATTAAATATCCAAGCATTGGATCCAAAAATATGTTGTTATATTAATTGGATTCATTAATATTAACATCTAGTTCTCCACAATAAAATTTTAAAATTTATGATTTCTATATATTTAGAGAAAAAATTATAATAACAGTAATATAATTATATGGTTTTACCATGTAATTTTAGGTATTAAAAAAATCTTATCATATATTATCTTCGATTAATAAACTTTAGAAGATTTTTTTTCTTTACTTGAAATTTAATATGTACTCAATGTTGTTTCTTCTCAAGATTGAAGATGAAGTCTTATAAATCCAAAATGATGGTCAATTTTTTTAGTGAATTCCCATTTACAATATAAATATCTAAAATAAAAACCATACCATTATAATTATAATGTAAATAGTATTTTAATTACTAAGGATTAATTTTTTTGAAAATTTATATCATGTATAAATTTATGGTGGAGGCTCCCAACTAACCATGCTATATAAATTTTAGTTACAGAAGGAAGAATGATAAACTAAACATACTATTTATTGAATATTTATTATATATATACAAATTTACATGTATTCCCATCTTTTAAATATGAATTTTTAATATTTTTTAAGGTAATTAACTATGTTAGGGCTAGTGATGAAGAAAAATTAGGGTCCAAAGTCTATTTCTTTGATGGAGCAGCTGGTCTATTTGACATCTATGATCTAATCCCATCCTATCATTACATAAAGTAGTTTACAAAATATTAATTCATTAAAAAAATATATGGAACATTGCATATATAAGAAATTATATTCCCATTTCTTATTGTGTATATTTATAAGATTGATCGATCTTGTATGAATTTTCAAATAGATTACTCAACCATTAAAACATCAAAATCATCAATGGGAATAGGTCACTCAGATCTTAGATTATGGGATACTTGAACCCCACATTTCACCTAATATTTTGGTAATGTCATATTATGAAAGGTAGCTCCTTGAATATTATATACCATATATCACGTAATGATTTAGTACATTTGTGTTAATAAATATCAACAAAAACTGATTTCACCCTAAAATACTTAAAAAAAACTAAATAATCAATAATTAATGACTATAAAAATATTTTAAAATGTTTTATAAAAATGATTACTTCTAATATTATAGAATTATTAGGGGTAAAACTTCCCTTAAAACATAGTACATACATATCAAGCTATAGTGACTCGTTCCCCGATTGCTACTATTATGTTAATATATTATTCTATTTCATGAGTAATTTATTTTTTGTAAGAATTTATTTATTTTGTTTCTTATATTTTAATCAATGTTATTAATATTATTTTATAAATCTTTCCATTCGATCATAGAATGATTTTATTCTTGTAATTTCTTAATGTAGTTACTCAGTGAGACTCTAAACCTACCCCTTTAATACATCCATACTACTATGGATGATGAAGAACCATGTTAATTAGTTCTTATATCTGTATTAAACATCAATTTACTTTTAGTCTCAAAAATTTAACATGGACATCAAAATCTAGGAATGATTGGAAAGATACACACAATATTTTAAAAACATTATTTATTTTCATTTATTGATATTCTTCACACTTAGAGCATTTCTATATGGTTTTATGCTCATTTTTAAATAAAATAAATTTGTTAGGGAAAGAATTTATTTTTTTCATAGTTAAAACCCAAAGAACATAACATTCCATTTTCTTCACATGTTAAAAAATGAATGTCATTTTTATATGGAAGTATATAAATTAGTCGAGAAAATAACACCATGATATTGGTGCCACCCAATCAATTTACAACTTTTATGTTATATTGTTTTAGTAATATTGTTATTATTTTATATTTCATGAAAACATTATAAAATGAAATCTCTAAACATTTCTTCAATATCAAAAACATTTTCATAAAATCTTTATGTTCATATTCAACCACCATTTTCATTTCCTTGATACAATCCAAATCATCTTATAAATTTGTACCAATATTAGATTATTCATAAATTTTATATTTATTACACTTTCTATATATATTTAATTAATCTCTATGTTTCATATTATATTTTTTACTCGGATCAATTTTGTAATACATAAAGTGTACTTCTAATGCAGCTAGTCTAATTTTATTTAAACAACAACAATGTAGACACAATCACATAATTCAAGAAGGGTTTTTTGTATAACCCATTTAAAATTTGATTAACTCATTAAAACCTTCCTCATACTCTTTGTCCATATAATTACCATCCATCCATTTTTTATTCATATTCATCATATTTCATTAAATGAAGTATAAAACTTATATATATATATATATATAACTAAAAAACACACACGCACATAGATATATATATATATATATAATTATAAATAGCACATACACACACATGTTCTTATATATATATGTGTGTGTGTGAGAAAATGACATAATATATATATTTAAATATTATAAAACACACACACACACACAACATATATAAAATTATTATATATGCAAACAAACTAATTATAAATATGTATAAGTATAAATTCATATTTTTATATAGATACAAATAGTTATATAAAATTATTATATAATATTATAACATATATAAAATTATTATAAAAAATTATTATATATAAAAAAGATTAATTGTATATAAATACAAGTATAAATTATTATAAATATAAATGCATATTGACTTATATGTATATACTTATATAAAATTATAACATATATATATATATATAGTTTTTAATTTTATTATATAGATATAATTTTTATATGTGTTATATATATAGATGAATTTATACTTATATATATATATATGAATTTACACACACACACACAGACATATTATTTATCTATAAATTCATATTTATATATATATATAAGTACAAATTCATATATATATATATATAACATATATAAAATCATTATATATATAAACAAATAAATAAATAAATATAAATATAAATATATATATATATATATATTTGCGCGCATGTGTGTGTGTACATCCAAACATATTCATGTATATAGTTAAAATTTTATTCTAAAAATAATGAAAAAACATTCGATGTTTAAATAACAAGTAAAAAAATAAAAATTTCTATTTATGGCTAGTATGTTGTAATAATTTTCTTGTTATATAATTAATCAACTAGATAGATGTAGATCATAAGTTCCTGCATAAAATTAAACAACTCTTTCTCAAATTTCCAAGCATATATATATTTCTCTATTAGTCAATTATTTTATATTTATATGTTATTTTACCTCATTATATATATGTGATGAATAATTGATATATAAGAATGATGATTCTAAAATAGAAATATTTGTCCCTATAACATGAAATTTTTGATACTCATGACACTTCTCTTAAAAACCAATAAAACTTCTCAAATTACTATACCAATATAAGAGGCTTTTAAATCAATATAGAATAGATCCAAAAATACAATTTTTAATTATTTCCAGTATAATGTACAATAGATGTTGTTTTTTAAGAGAGTTTCATGATTTAAAAAGTTATTCAATAATTAACCTATTTTTTCAAGAAAATGAAAAGCATTTATTTCCAAATATAGACAATAATATAAAGCATAAAAATAATAGAATAAAATTGAAACCCCCAATTCAATGAAGTTTTCCAAAAAACATAAGAAACAATCAATCCTATACAATAAAAAAATTGTATTAGATAATTTATCTCACTTAACCTTCTATTTAATAAAGGGAGCATCTAAATTTGTCTCACTAATGATTAATGCTTCAAAATGATAAATCATTTGATCTCTATCTAACAAAATATCATAAAAATTAATTTTGTGAGAGTCATTCCTTTCTAGAAGAACATCAAGATTCATTTTCAACAATTCCACTTGATTATCAAAAAGTAAATTTCATATGTTATCACAAGATCTATGAAAATTATTCTATTTAATAATAAGGTCCTCTAAATGATTTAAGTCTCCATCCACCAAATACCTAGATACAAATAAAAATATTTTTGTAAGAGGCCTATCTTAAAACAAATTTTTGGAAGGTGGTCTATTAGAGAGCTGAAATCCATTAAAACCTAGTTTCTCCTAGAATGAGTTGTGAAAATTTTCTATTTGAAAAATAGTCCATTATAGGGAATAATTTCCTTATAGAAAATATAATGGAACCCTCTATGTACAGAAAATCCTTATTCCCCCTTCTATAACCACTCATATAATAATTTTTGTCTTATAACTCCTCCTTAGAAGGAAAGTGAGAAAAAAATTAATGTTTCCACTCTCCTTATCATTAGAAGTTCATATATGGTTGGAAACCTCCTACAAAGAAATATCATGAACATATGAAAACAATGAATACTAGACCACATTTAATAGATATTTTAAATTCAAGCCCACAACAATCACAATCATCCCATTAATGTTCCGTTCTAGAGTAGTATACACCCAATAATCATTCCTTCTGACCTCCCTTAACTAAAAAATATTCATCATATACTTAATCCCTTAATCCATATACTTTATAATCAAATTATTCCCAACTAGATTATGAGGAACCTAATATTTACAAGAGCTAGTCACCATGATATAATGATCTTCAGCTACCAAGTCACCTTCTATTGAGCAATTCTATTGATCCTGAAAAAATTGAGTCAACACCTCTCTAAAAAACATTTGAGTTGGTTTATACAAATTAATTTATATATTAATTATAGATGATTCTCCTTTATGATAAACCTAGACGATTTTAATATCCCAAGCATCCCATTCAATACCATTTTCACTAAAAATTAGTCTTTTTGGTACCAGACACTGAACCAAGAATACCACCCTCATCATAAGAAACACCATGAAGATAAACTTCTTGGATGTAAATCCTTGAAAATTTAATATAATTATATGTAAAGATTTTATTAATTTCCTTTTAATTCATATTTTACATCTAGACACAACTAGAAAAATTCAACACTTGATCAATAACCTCCAAGTAAGATATAGTTCAAAAATAATTCATCGCTAGATGAACATAAGGCCTATTCAAAATAAAAATAGAATCACCATCATATCTATAAATGATGAAAACCTCAACTGGAATGAAAAAAATGCCTTTAAAACTCATCATATTAATTCTATTAGTAGATGGAATAATATGGATTTTATCCATGAACTTTATAGGATTATCATTCCAAAAAAGTCACAAGATGATAACAGTCAATATAAAAGTTCCCTTTACACCAAAACTTTAGACATAACTAGGGAATATCCAAATAAAAAATTAATTGAAAAACCCTAATTATTAGTGTTGATATAAATCTAATAAAAACATCCTTTGAAAATTTCACCTAGATACGCACTTTGAAAAATGAAAGTCTCAAAAAACATAAAGTGGAAGTGTCAGTTTTAATCAGTGTTCCAAGGGAACATTAAATTTTTATCAATTATTTTTGTTAGAATATATAAATATGTATTCCTTTTAAGTAAAGACACACTATAAAAAACAATGAGATAAACCCTTTTAAATAAAATTGAGACCACCTCTAGAAATTCATAGAACAAATGAATATATTATAGATCCTATAAATCCAATATAGATAAAAATATTCATTATCTAAGAAGAACACAAAAAATGGTCTTTATCAAGGATTACCACTTAGATGTTTGTGAGTCCAATCATCTTTAGGTTAAATTTAATTAAAATTTTTATTTTTCCTACCCTCATAGAAAACCCCTACCAAATAAAAAAAATCATATGTAAAAACTCTAATGTAATATTTAAAGAAATTTAGGGTGTTGGGATTGTATAAAGTACAAAATGACATAATGGACACCCAATAGAAACAAAAAGGACTAGGTTTATCAGTTCACCTTGGTAAAGAATAGGGAAAAAAGTTTCACAATAGAAATATGAATAAGAATTGGTACAAAAATTATGGGAAAGTAATATAACACATATATTTAACATGAATTGGACAAATTTTGTTCTACTTCATCACAAGAACACCACCCCATAATATTTTATGATGAAAATAAAAAATTAAAGCATAAAAAAATAAGGTAATGAAAATTAAAACCAATAGATTAATCTAAATCTAACCATGGATAAGAAAAACATATAAGAATGAATAAAAAAATAATAAATAAAAAGGAAATTTTTTTGAATAGAATGAGGAAAACTAGACCAACACCACCTCACTAGGGATTAATATCACCCATCAAACCAACATTTTGATGTTTTATTTTCTTATATAAGTCCCCAAATCTATAAACACACAAGCACTAAACTAGAATAATATTATATGAATTAGGATTTAGTACTGTTAAAAATAGAACAATGAGAAATCTCTTTCTTATATAGATTGACTCTCTCTATCTCTCTCGATTTATCTTCACTAAAAATCCCCAAACTTTTCTCTGAGTTTCACTAACCTCATCCACTAAAATAATCCCATTAGAATAAATAAATCTAAAGAAACAATAACTCTAATGGAACTAAGTACACATGATTGGTTGCAAACCCCATGGAAGAAACAATTATAACCAATTAAATAGTTGGTGTCACATAAATTTTACTCGAGCTACTATGTAAATCTAATCCCACAACACCATGAATATATATATGTTCCATCCGTAAAATGTACACTCATGTGAGGGTAAAATTAATAGTTCCCTATTTGTGTAATGGTCTTCCTGACCTGCTACATTTGGGTCTTGGGTTCCCTATGTAATACTCCCCTGCCCTCTATGTAAGGGTAGTTTTCCCCCATGTAAAGGTAAACCATCTTTAAAAAATTCAAATAAGGTTAATTCAACCCTCACATAAGGGTCAAAAATACCTCAAATAAGGCTAAATAATATACCAATATAAAATACACAATTAATAACATAATAATAAAACTAAATAGAAATCATGAACAAATAAAATCAATATGCAATGTTGAAATCAGACACATGGCATTAGAAACGAAAAAAATATAGTTTAATTTGTTACAACGAATGAAATGATTGCAAAAAAATTTCAAAATTCTAAAATAAAATTTAAAAAATAATGGTGATTTTATAATAGGAATATACTAGCCTAACCTATCAACTGGTTTGAATATATTTCACTAATAGAAAACCCTAAATTTTATCATGATCAACCCATCCGGATTACCTCTTTATCATGTACCATGATAACACATGTCTATTTTTACAACCACATATACTATTATTTACTACTAAAAATTCTTAAAAAATATAATGATTCTAATAAAAAATATTTAAATAGATTCTATTAAACCCATACACTTGCGTCTACCCAAATTAGTGGATCTTGTGTGATTTCCTACCCAATAATGGCACCATTCTGGCCACACACTTTACTAAGACCTATAAAAAATAATCAAATATGAAGAATTAGACTTTTATTGGTAGTAAAAAAAATATAAATAAATAATAGATATATAAAATCTCAAATGTTGGAATTAATGTTTCATAAAACTTATAGTATGAAATCATAGTAAGATGGCGGGATACCGGTCTCCACCCAAGAAAAAAAAACGTAGAAAACTAGCCCAAATCTCAACCTTTATTCCAACAAGGGAAATTGAATGTCATAGGAAAATGAATTCCTAGGGTCAAAGAAGAAATACAACCTAGATATACATCAAAATCAACTCTAATGGATTCTACAAAAAATTATAGAACCTCAATACTATCATAAATGGGTTATACCACATTGTTTTAGCCTATACTTTTCTTGGACAGATTCTTGAGCAGTATCTATTATTGTGCCTGGTATTTCCATATTGATAACACCTGAAATTCCTTAACCAAATTCCATATTTCGTATCTTTGAAACTTTGTCATCCAACCCTTTATACTGACCAATCCAGAATCATATTTCTCTCCACCACTCTCCATCTTCAATCATTACATCTGAAGATATCTAGACGAGACCATAGAATTAATTTTCTATAAAGTAATAGTATATGAACCATATTTCATCAAATACCTAACAGTATTTTGAGGGGTGTATTATCCAAGAGGCCAAGATAAAATTTATTAAAACAAAGATAGATTACACAAGTCTGAAAGAATGGATTTTATTACAGTCTTTATCGAGCAAGGGAATCCGATCATATGGAAAATCATTTAACCAAGTAAGACCCCTATTGATATGTTTGTTATAAAGACCATACTCCATGTAGTTGTCTTCCCAATAACATGAGTGATGATTTAGTTGGAGGTCAATATGGATGTGGGACAATCCATCCATATAGCAGTGAGATTTTAAGATAGATGTATCACACAATTTCAGATAGCTTATAATACCGTGGTGGAGTCACTTTCAAACCATAGGTTCACCATACCTTTAATCTGTGAAAAGTTAACTACATGAATGACACTTAGCATTTTTTCCTCAAGAGAGGAGGAAATATCACATGTGCCAAAAAAGTAGCCGAGGACTTTACAATTGTGATCCCTATAAATGGAACCACAACCAGCCAGTCCTGGGACTCCTTTTGAATTACCATCAATAATGATTTAAATCCATCTGTGAAGAGGGGCCTTCCAGAATATTTCAAAGAGTCCCGACTGGTGCTTGTAATTTCTAGGTGATCCGAGTTATTGGAGAATCATAAAATTCTACATTGTTTTGAAACAATGTATATGTTGGAGACGATTGACCTCCATAAATGAGGATATGAGTTGAGTGAGGGTAGCCTACATGTGAAAGTGTTTCTATCCATTCATGATTGCCTTGTGCGCTATCTATAGAAGATGTATGATTTATGTTTTAGTAACTCGGAGAATAATCTTGATTTGAGGAGCAGTCTGTACTGCTGTACAAAACTAAAGACTTGCAGCAATATCCAGGCTATCTAAAATATGAAATTCTAAAATATCCTTCAAATTAGTCCAAAGATCTAAAACAACAGTGCATTATAGGAATAAATGTGCAATGTCCTCCCTATGTTTATTGCATAACCTACATCTAGAATATAAAACAATGCCTCGAGATTGTAACATATCATCAGTAGGTAGTTTATGGTGGGTGATTCCACAAATCAGGGTCATCCTAGAAATATTGATCCATGATTTATCATAATTCTTAATCCATGAAAGAACATTAGCAGTTTCAAAGTTATAATGGTAAAAAGATTTGGAGTCCATAATTCTATTTCGAGCAATTTCCCAAATTAAAGTATCCTTGGTAATGGAAAAAGTATATTTTTTTTGATTAGGTCAAAGAGGTTTCTAGACCAATACATATTGGGAAGATCTAAGAAATCCTGAATAGAAACATATGTATCCATAGGAAGATACAGTATATCAATTGAGGATATAAGAGGAGAGCCCATCCAGTTGTGAAGCCAGAAGTTTAAAGAAGACTCTTTGCAAGAAATACACCATGAGAAAGACATAGAAAATATTAAATTAATTATATAAAAAATTCAAAAATAAATTGTCATGGTACTCATCCAATATATTGACATCTACATTGTCTAAGTCTAAAATGATCTTATTAAAGTCATCTAAATGAACCTTGAATTGAGTTCCATAGGTAATTTTAAAATTATAATGAAAATTTTATTACGAAACCAACCAAGAAGATAATTATCCATATAAATATATTCAATCTTAAAATAGATAACAGTAGAAAAAGTTTCATAAACCACTTATTATAGAACATTGTCTCTTATGGTCAACAATAATTGAGTGAAGGCTCTCTTTAAGAAATCATGGACAATATCCACACATGACGTAAAAGTATTCCTAGTGAAAAAAATAATGTTGATCATTTTATTTGATCCTTATAAATAATATTCAAGTCCATTATAGAGAATAATAGATCACATATTAATTATATTGATTAACATCATTATCTTTATGAAACTTCTCAATATTAAACTTAGTTGAAGACATCTATAAACCTAATAAACAAAATTTGATAGAAATTATTGGATTGTGTATTAGCTCTAACAAGAAATTATACCCAACCAAAAGGAATAATAAAAACCAAATTAAAAATTAAGAAACATAGATATTTAATGTGGTTCAGACTAATTTGGTCCTACACCATGACAAGAACACCAACCCACACAATCTTTTATTATTTAAATAAAAAATGAAAAAAATAATGAAAATGTTACAAAATAGAGAACACTAAATAAGATAACCTGGGAGAAGAATCACATAAAAGAACCAAGATAAAATAATAAAAAAATCAAACAATTCAACAATAATGAAGAAAAATAAATAGAAACTCCCTTATTAGGGCTGATTCAAAACTATAGAACCACACCGTCAACACTGTGTTATCACATCCTTGTTCTCCTTAAATATTTAAATCCACAAGTACTCTACCAAAAAAAGTTTACTAGAATCGGGCATGGGCACTATAGATAACACAACCATGAGTAACGTCTCATTTCTCTCAATTATCTAATTCTCTCTCAATATCTCTCAGTTAAAAATAACCAACGTCTTCTATTAGTTTTAATATCATATTCCATTAAAAGTATCCCTTTATAAAAAATAAATATAAATAAACCATCACTCTAATGACACTTAGGATACATGTTCCTTCAATATTATCATAGAAGAAACATTTCCAAAAAATTAAATAGCCTGTATCATGTTAAGGTAACTTGATCTACTATGTAAAGTTTGGTGTATAACAACATGAATACATAAGGACATGCAACCACTGCACACTTACATAAGGGTAACACACCTAGTAAACCAACTACATAATGGTCTTCCTACATGACTATATCAGGGTCATGTGTCCCTTTCACAAAGGTAACTCTCCCACCATGAAAGGGGAAATCACCCCCACATAAAGGTAACATTTCTTTAAAAAAATAAAATAAGTGAATTACTTGTTATATTTTGTGTCTGAGGACCAACTATTTTTACATTGACTATATTTATATTTGATGTATTAAATATTAATAAAACTTATTATCACATATTGTTTTTTGTTTTTCAATACTCTAATGTAATAATGTTCTAAAGTATACATCACATTGATAAGGTTATAAAAGTTCTCTGCTATGATGAGAACCTTTATGCTCTATAAAGATATTCTCGATTAATGTTCTGCTGTTAGATAAAATACTATGATGGGACACATAGTGCATATACTTTCAAGTGTGAGTACTCTTAAGAAGATGAGGCTTCTTCTTAGAAAGTTCACACTTGGTAATTTCTATTATGGGAGATTATGAGAACATACACTCTAGAAGAAATTCTATATGTTTTGGTGTCATCAGCTATTCCTATCTATGAGCATGTGTGATGTTCCTTATACTTGAATATTATTATTAATTCATGTTACAAATCACATACATATATGTATTTAGTAAACCATGATGATAATAGTTTAGGGTAAAGTTAAATACATTGGGTGTATCATGAGTGACATGTCATTAATTAATAATTTGAGGAAGGATTTTACCCTTCCATATTTACGGAAGCTGATATCTATTCCCTTTGATTGAATTATAACCATCACATTAAATTCCATGTCCTTGGTGTAATGATGTGTGTATTTCAGATAGTCAAATAAAGTCATATTGAGCATATAGGTTGGTGATAGGAATGTGTAACCTCATTTATGAGATATTGTGAAAAAATGGATCATATTTGAAATCGATTGTTCATATATAGTTGTCGATGTTGCGACATTAAGTTATTTATCTTGGATTCCTTGACCAATTTCTTGATAGTAATCTTGGACTTTAGGGAAACCCACTTAATGCCAATGAGAAATAATCCTATAGGGACAGACATTAAGTGTTTCCTTTGATATCAATTAAATTCTATTATAGTTTTATTAATAGAATAAATATTATTCTCAAGTTTGAGGAAAAATTTTATTCAAGTAATATTGATCGTATAAATTAAATAAATATTTATTCACCGTCTTGTGAATAAAATATTTTTTTATTTGTTGAATAATTTAAAAAATATTTATTCACTATACTGTTAATAAAATAATTATTTATGAATAAAATATTTATTCGGTTGTTCAACAAATGATAAAGGATTTTTAATGGACCAAGACTAAGTATGGTGACAATCTTAATTAACTAGACCATTATATAATATTTTTTATGGAAAAAGTTGGCATGCGCCACAAAATAATAATTATATAATCATTATTATGCGACATGAGATTTACTAAAGGTAATAAATGTTATTTAATGGACAGTATTAAATTAAATAATATTTTAACTTAAATACAAACTCAATAAGTTGGTGGCTATGTTTATTGTGTAGAGTATCCAAAATTGAGAGTAGATAATTTTTTTTCGCAATAAATTCTATCTCAAATCCTCCTCTCTCCCTCTTAAGAATGAGAAGTGAAAGAGAGATTTATTCAAGACTAAAAAATGAGCGATCAAGAATGAACAATGCAAGACATTTAACTCGCCGTGCTAGAACCCAAAGATTAAGTGGTGTTTCTTAGAGATCATAGGAGCATTGTAGATCACCGCTAGAGGAATTGTATCATTGGATCCTCATTACAAAACAAAGGTAATCCAAAAGGGTATTTTCAGAAGATAAACATCCACCAATGAATAAAGTTTCTAAGCCCAAATATTTATTTATTTAAATATTATATAAATTAATTATAAATTTTATGTGCAAGATCCTTTCTCTTGGTTTGGGAAATTATTATTATAATAAATTTTAATACATCACTTACCTATGCATGCTTCTTCTATTACCAAAACTATCAAGTGGTATCAGAGAAGTCACATTTAAATTTATAATTGTTTTTTTATTGTTGATCTGTGAACAATTGTGGTTATATTTTCACCTCATGTAATTAATTATTTAATCCAATTTGAATTAACATGTTATCAATATATTAATTATTTCATTTAGTGTTTCATGTTCTTAAAAGATTAAAAAAAATGAAGAATAACCAGATATGCCATCAGGAAGTTCCAAATCTTTGGTCGGTAAAACTGGGTTAATGATGTGCAGTTAGACAACATCCTGTATACCCATGAAAATTGTATCTAGATTCATTGAGAAATTAATTTCACATGGTGATTTTATTTCACACCACATGTTGACCAGTCCAATTAGACACATGGAAAGTAGATACATTGTGTATATTTGGCATGTACACACTGTGTAGTCAAATCGAGTTAACATGCCAAATCCCCAGGCATGTTTATTGGATATACAACAACTGAGGTACAAGATGTGTAACTTCATGTACACATTGCATAGTATCCAATTAGTGGTAAAAATTAAAATTACATTAAAATTGAAAATTGTAGCATTAAAACCTTATTTTATTGATTAGAACACCATTGTGAGTTTGAAAATTTAATAATGTTTTTATATAATTTTAAATGCTGAATTAATTTATTGAAATTAATATGTAATTTTTGGTTCTTCTATTTTTTTCCATGAATTCCATTAATGATGAGTATCTACAAATAAAATCAGATAATTATTAAAGATGAAAGGGAAATATTTACTTAATTAATGAAATCATTTTTATCTTAAATAATAAAATGAAAAATAAAGAAATGAATTCTATCCATTTAATTTTTTATATTATTTTCTGGTATGACCATTCATGATCTTGAACAAGACCTGTGTATGTGTTGGATGTTTCAATTTAATTTATTTCATGAGTTTTCAATTATTTAAAATTCAATTTAATTATGGTGTGTGAGTTATACCGCCCTCCACTATTATATAGGACTTGCATGTCCAAGGATATTTATGTAATCCTCTTTAACCAATCCTTTGGTTCCCCTCACCTATGTGTGAGTAATAAATATTTTAATTAATGGGGAATCCCAAGGTGTGTGGAGGTGGTTAAAGATAGAACCATAATGATGACAACCTCAGTGATACATTAGTAGATAACTATAATACTTTAACTCATACCAATACTATACATAAGAGTTATTTCCCCTAGGTGAAATTTTTATTTAATATCCTCTCATCAAATACACTATTAGATAAATCTCATGAACAAATTATTTAATTAATTATTTATTGCTATCTATTCAATTATTTCTTTTATGGTTGCAAGGATGTAATCACTTAAATAAATGAATTAATGTGAAAGATGGAAATTAAATAAACGAATTATGCATAAATGTTTTATCCAACAAGATTAATTAATTAAGTAGCATCCACTTAATATTAAAAAGACATGTAAAGGATAAAATGAGATAAAATTTATACATAACAAATCAAAATACATTAATTAAATTTTAAGTTAGACTATGCCTTCCATTACTTGATTGGGAATGAAACCATAGAAATCAATGTAGTACATGGCCAAATTTGGGCACTTACTTTTATCTAGGAGTTTTTATGAGATTTTTGGTTTTAATTAACTAAAATTGTATTGAGTTTAATGAAAAAAATCAGTTCAATAAAAATTTGGATGCAAGTGATGAGGAAATCCAAGTTAGGATTTTAGGATAGTGGAATTCAGTCAATGAATCAGGGAGTTTCAAGTATATATTTAGAAACACTGCCTACCCAATTACATTATTATGGTTTTCATGGAAAAATTATGGATCATTAAGAAAAGTAATGGGGATTATTTCCACTAGAATGACAAAGAAATTAGACATTATGAGTTCACTGGTGAGGGATATTGAGACTTAATAAAATAGTGGAATATTTTATAAATAAATTAAAAATCATTTTATTTATTATATCTCAATTATTTTGTAATCAATTAAAGTAATAATAATATGAAATTTTTAATTGTATAATAAAATTAAAAGTTCATAATCCAAACTATCCCTACAATAAATATTGGAGAAATATCACATTCTAATTGGAAGTAACTTCCAGGAGTGGGTTAGACACCTTCAGGTTGTGCTATGACATGAAGGAAAATATTATGTGTCACGACCCGTCCCAGTGGGTCCCGCACCGTGACTCCCTAAGCCCGCCTCCAATAGGCCAGGGGCTGGTGACTAGCACCAAGTAGGCATATTACTAACATGGGAGGCATTTTCTAAGTACTTGTACACACACACACACTTCTCCAAGCCCACAAATGCTGAAATGTAAAAGAAAACACTAAGGAACAAAATGAATGCTTACAACTAAACCCAACCAATCGAGTACAATGGAAGGTAAATTATTGAAAGTAAACTGGGCCAGAATACAATCCCACCAAAACAAGAGTCTGACAACTGAAAAGTCCAACCTGTAAACACAAAAGGTACTGGGTCTACTGCTTGTTGCCATAGGAACGCCTCGGCCTGTAGGGAACTCAGAAAGCTCGGTCCTGTCCTGGTCCGTCCTGGACTCTATCAAAAGGCTGCTCATCTGCACAAGACATGAAATGTGCGGGAAAATCCCGTGCAGGGGTGAGTATAACAATACTCACTAAAGGTCCCCGAAAAACCACAAAGCAGTACACAAAGTAAAGGTACAATCATCTATGCATAGTACATGTCTACAAAACATATAGCTTAAACCAAATATACTCAAAACCTAGAACTGTAGTCTAGAGACAAGTCACACGATAGCATACCCCTAGCTAGGGGTTGAGTTCGAAGATTCCATGAAGCACTCACTTAGGGAGAACACACTCCACTACTCTTATATCTCTAATGAAATCCTTCCGAGAAGTACTGTTTGTCGGGAAATTCCACGAGAGGTAGTTACATTCATTACGAGAGACACACTCCTGAGTGGGAAGATTACGATAGATAGATGCACTCATTATGAGAGACACACTACAGAGTGGGAAAGATCATGATACACAGATGATGATCACTACCAGGTCCATGGTGGATACCTAGATTCATCTGGAATTCACCTGCTAGGTAGAGGATTGACGCCCTGTGGATTTGGTCACGTCGATGACAGACTCTACCTATGGTCAAGAATGGATAGAGGATATCAATTTGGGCCTCTCAGATGGATGCCTGACTCTATCATAGAATGTTATACTGAAGGGATCATACTCCTGTAGAATGAAATGACGCCTGACCTTCAGGGGAATGTGAAGAAGGGGAACTGACCCAAACAAATGATGTCCCAGATACAGTAAACAAGAGGACCATTCCATTTTCCAAAAAGTAAACGATGTGTAGAAAAGTTACATGCAGTGTAGTCTGACCCTGGGTACTACCAGTGTACAATGACCCATGTCGTAAGGTTTTTCGTGTAGAAAAAATAAGTACACGGCATGTAGTAAGATGTAATCATCGTGTCCGAGTGTCTGGGGTTGGCTCCGTGTACGCTGGCCATGTGGCCGTACACGGTCATCAACCCGTGTAATCGGTACACAGGGTGACCTATGTTACTGGCCTCGCCTGGCCATGTGATGGAGTACAAGATCATGCACTCCATCCCATGTCCGTGTACCCCCTGGATACACGCCGATTTCTGCGTAGCCGCCCCTGCCATGCTGTACACGCTGTGTTGTCTGAAGCCATGTAGTCCAACCCGTGTCCGTGTACTTACCAAAGTACACGCCGAGATTCGGGGAAAGTATAACACGCCGTGTGATTCCTCTATGGCCCCTGAAACTCTAGCCACTGCTGCCAGTACTACACGGAGTGTTCTTCAGAAGTACACACTATGTATTTTGGAAATTTCCAGAAACAACGCTCTTCGCCGGCGCGCCTCCCGTGCTGCCCCGATAATTGATCCGACTGTCCGATCACCACGAAACTCCCAGGTTTTGGTCGGCCCGATTCCAAGAAGTTTCTTCTGGTGTTTCCGGACCTCTGATCGGCCTGAAAACATTCTTTGATCTTCCTGCACGAAGAACGCTTGAAGAACAACCCTTCTCGATCCGGTCTGATTCGGCGTCCTCCATCGTCGTCACACCTCCGCAAGGTCACTGTGGTGTCGATTCTTCAATTTGGGATTGTTGCGTCACAAAAAATATGTGCAACGATCTGTTGTTCATCACCCCGTTAAGAATGCGAAGAATACGTGAAAGAAAAGGGAAGAAATCCAATAAAACAAATTTGAGGAACGAACCTCCGCCATCATTCATCACGATGTTGATCTGCTCCTATTAATAGGCTTAAACGGAGCAGAAATCAACAACAAAAATCAATGTGGATTAATTCCCCATAATCATCCCAAGTAAAACCCTACCACAAGAATGTATGAATCCATGGATCAACTTGTTCATGGTTGATCTGCGTTTGTCGATCAAATCGAAAACAGGGAAAAGAAAAATTAAATAATAAATCCCTACCTTTAAGAAAGGATTGATCATTGACAAAAGGGTCATGCTGCCATCGTCGTCGAGATCCTTCGACTTCTTTAGCACATCGAATCTCAACTTCGATCTGTCATCATTCATCACTGAGAGTTTTCTCCAATTCTCCGTGGATTCTCCAGATATTTCTCTCAATCGTCACCAACGAGCAAAATTTGATTATACTAATAAAAAGGGAAACATAATTGACATCCCATCATGTTGCAGCCTTAATGAGTCAGTGTTTCTCTTTTTGATTCATTATGGAATGACATTAATGATTGAAACAACTGCCCCATCGCTGCGCTGCAGCGGATATTTCCAAAATGATATAAAATAAACTTTGCGAATTTATTTTATTTTATTTTACTTAAAACGTCCGAAAATTAACTTTTTCCCTCGACTCGCTCTAGTCAAGGTTAGGCTCGTTCTTAGGTAAAGTTGTCGTTCTGAACGCAATGGTGCCCTCATATTTTTAATCCGGTCACCCGTTTGGAAACTGCCACAACCGTGCACAAGTGCCGACTCACTTAACTTAAAAAAAGTTCAAACCACTATTCCTGGATCACTAGGACTCGTAATGATGTGCCGTATTCGTGCCCAGTCTCGAAATAATTCCATATAATATTTAAAAATAATAGAAAAAAATCTGAGACATTACATCCTCCCCACCTTGGGGCTTTACGTCCTCGAAAATCCAAAATAAAGGATACTAGAAAAGATGTGGGTACTGGGTTCGGATCTGAGCCTCCCGCTCCCATGTGCTCTCTTGAAGATTCTCGTGCTTCCACCAGACGCGCACCAAGAGAATAGATCGACCATGATGGATCCACTTTTGATGATTCTCAATCTCCACTGCGTACTCAGCAAAGGTCACTCCTTCCTCGATGTCCAGCTCACCCCAATCGATAACGTGCAATGGGTCATGCACGTACCTCCTCAGCTACGACACATTGAAGACATCATATACACGATGAAACTGCAGCGGTAGAGCTTGGCGGTATGCCACCTCTCTAACTCTGCACAGTATCTGGAAGGGTCTGATGAAACATGAAGATAGCTTTCTGCCTCAGCCAAATCTCTGTAACCCTCATCGAGGTGAGACCCGAAGAAAGACGTGGTCTCCCTCTTCAAGCTCCAGAGGTCTCCGTCATCTGTTAGCATAAGAATTATGCTAGATTTGTGCAGTCTTCATCTGCTCCCGGATGATTTTCACCTTCTCAGTGGTAGATCTCACCAACTCTGAACCCATGAGTGCTGACTCTCCGGGGTCGGTCCAGCAAAGCAGTGATCGGCAGGGTCTCCCATAAAAGGCCTCGACCGGTGAAATACCAATGGTGGAGTGGTAGCTATTGTTGTATGCAAACTCCACCAGTGGTAGGTGGTCCTCAAAACTATGACAAAAGTCTAAGACACAGGCACACAACATATCCTCCAGAACCTAAATGGTCCTCTCCGTTTGACCATCAGTCTGGGGATGAAACACTATGCTCAATCGTAGCTGAGTCCCAAAAGCCTCCTGGAATCCTGTCCATAACTAGGATGTGAAATGGGTGTCTCGGTCTGAGACTATTGTCTATGGGACTCCATGAAGTTGAACTATCTCCTATACGTAGAGGCATCCCATGCTCTCTACGGTACTCTGCTCCCTGATATATAGGAAGTGGGCCGACTTGGTGAGTCGGTCAATGATCACCCAGATAGAATCATGCCCCTTGGACTCCGTGGTAAACCTGTCATGAAGTCCATCGATATTCCGTCCTACTTACACTCTGGAACTTCCAGGGGGTGAGCTAATCCCGTTGGAACCCAGTGCTCGGCCTTCACCTGCTGGCATATAAGGCATCGAGAAACAAACTCCACTACTACCTTCTTCATGATTGATGAGAAGAACTATCGTTGGAGGTCCTGGAACATCTTTTTCACTACAGAATGTATCACCAAAGGGTATGTATGAAACTTCCTCAGGGCCTCCTCCTACAATGCCATTGTTAAAACAGTGCGTCCTATGAAAAGAAGTACGTGCTCCCCACCTTGTGAATATCTATCAGGAGCATGTCTTGTGGATAACTGAGAACGTAAGGCTACACTGTCGACATCTCCTAGACGCGCCTCCCTAAACTATTGTAAGAGTGGAGGGGCGATAACCATCAACTGTAGGTAAGATGTATCCTCTCTATCCATGAAGAATAACTGAAACGAGGCTAACTGCTCTATCGCCACACTCAACATATGTGAGATCAACCTTCTTCTAAGAGCATCCTCCACCTTGTTCCCCTTCCCAGGAGTATAGATGATCTCAAAATCATTGTCCTGGAGGAACTCTAGCCAACACCTCTATCTCAGATTCATATCTTTCTATGAAAAGATTTACCTGAGGATCTTGTGATCAGAGTAGATGATAAACCACTCGACCATAAGGTAGTGTCGCCACATCTTCAATGCGAAGACTACCATATCCAACTCGAGATCATGGGTCGCATAGTTCTTCTAATGTGGCCTATGATGGTGTGAACCATAAGAAATCACTACCTGCCTCTGCATCAAGAAACAACCGAGTTCGGTCTCGGATGCATCACAGAAAACTATGTACTCGACACCCTCCTCCGAGAATCTCAAGACTGGGGCGCTCATCAAACTCTATCTCAACTTCCCAAAAACCTACTAAAACTTCTCCGTCCACATGAAGGGTTTCCCCATCCTGGTCAAGGCTGTCATTGGTGCTGATATCCGGGAGAAATCAGGAATGAATCTCCGGTAATGTCCTGCCAACCCAAGGAAGCTCCGCACCTCCGTCACGCTCTGAGGTGGCTCCCATAATAACAAAACCTCCACCTTGGCTGGGTCTACAGCTACTCCATTTTCTAAGATGACATGTCCCAGAAAGTGGACCTCTCGAATCCAGAACTGGCACTTTGAGAGCTTCCCATAAAGCTGGTGCTCCCGAAGTACGTCTTGAACCATCCACAGGTGTCTTGCGTGCTCCTCCTCTGACACTGAGTACACAAGGATGTCGTCGATGAAGACCACTACAAACTGGTCCAAGTACGACTGGAAGATCTGGTTCATCAGTCCCATGAACACTGCAGGGGCATTCGTCATGCCAAAAGGCATCACCAAGTACTCATAGTGACCATAGCGACATCTGGAAGTCGTATTCGGTATATCCTCATCCTGCACTCGTAGCTGGTGATTGCCTGATCGAAGATCAACCTTCGAGAACCACTATGCCCCTATTAGCTAATCGAAGAGGTCATCGATCCTTGGCAGTGGATACTTGTTCTTCACCGTCACCTGGTTCAGGTGCCAGTAATCCACGCACAACCTCAGACTCCCATCTGCCTTCTTGGCAAACAAGACTTGGGCCGCCCAGGGTGAAATGCTGGGTCTCATGAAACCCTTGATCTGCAAATCCTCCAACTGAACCCTCATCTCATGAAGCTCTACAAGAGCCATCTGATATATGGATGAGGAAATGGGTGTTGTCCTGAGGTGTAAGTTGACGCAGAAGTTGATTTCTCGGCGGGAAGGTAATCCTGGAATATCTTCGGGAAAGATGTCCTCATACTCCGCCACCACTGTTGGGAGCTGGGAGCTCACAACATCCACTACTCTGAGGGAAATTCTAGCCAACTCATGGGAAATTGGATGCACCCTCCTATGCATAAGCCTATTCTACGCTGCCTGGGTTTCCCTTTCTCCGACAAAGGAAAACCTCGTTCCATCACAGCGGACGCACCACACTCTTCGCCTAAAACAGTCAATATGGGAATGGACTGAAGATAACCAATCCATATTGAGAATGAAATCGTAAGGCCTTGACACTACCACCAAGAGGTTCCAACCGAAACTCTTGCCTCCAAGGGTAAGACCACACTATCTGCAAAGGTGCATGATCATTGAGTCTCCTCCCGTAGGTGTCTCCAAGCGTAAGGACCGAGTCAACGGTTCTACTGGAATCTCGAGGTTTCATAAAAGACACATGGATATGAAGGAATGACTGGAACCTATGTCTATAAGTATGGTAGCTATGGTAGAAATGACACAGACCGTACCAAGAATCATCCCTAGATCCCCTGGGTCATATGCCTTGACCGCATGAAGCTATCCCCATCCCTGTCCCCCAGCTCCCTGAGCCCAGTGCGGACCTCCTGGGGGTGGTGGTGGAAGTAAGTCAAAGCGTCTTCCACCACCCATAGCTCTCCCTACTCCTCTGCCATGTCTGCTGCCTGGCTGGTCTGTCTACTTCACTCTCTGCCTCTACCTCGGTGGTCCATCCACCACTTTCCTGTCAGCAGCTTGACAGGTCGGGAAATATCTAGCGAGATGTCCCCTACCGTCACACGTGTTGCATCGCTTCTCCCTAGGCTGACTGGATCCAGCCTGAGAGCCTTGGACTGTTGATCCTCTATCCTAGGTCCTCCTATGAAGTCTCCCGCGTCCAGATCCCTATGCCTGGCACTGGATCCCTGCTGCTGGGGTCTCCACACCTGTCTGCCTGCTGCTGACTACCGTCGGCTATCTCTGCTCCGCCAAGAAGATATCAATCACCAAGGCCCGTTCGAGCACTCCAACATAAGTCAAAATGCATAGAGGAACGACACTGGCTCGGATGTCTCTTCATAGACCTCACTCAAAGGTCCGAGCTCTGAAGTACTGATCGCTGACCATATCCATCGAGTCTAGGGTGAGGTTGGTGAACCTCTATGAATAGTCAGATACTGTCATACTGCCCTGCTAGAGCTGAAGGAGCTCTTAGATGCGCACATCTCTCAGTGTAACCAGATAGAACTCTTCCCTGAAGAGTCGCTAAAACTCCGTCCATGAAAGAGTCTCCTCATCGTGAGTCTGTGTGGTCAGAATCCACCATCGTCCTGCCGAACCCTAAAGAAGGATCGCTCCTAGGATCACCATCTGGTCTGCTGGTGTCCTCACTAGACGGAAAACTCTAGTCACCGCCTCAAGACAATCCTCAGCCGCCTGAGGGTCCGGCTCGCCTCGGAACCTGAGGGGTCTCTGTCTCTGGAACTCATGGAGCGCGCTCAGCCTGCGCTCATCATCAGTTGGTACCGCAGGTACCATGGGCTGCTCCATTGGTGGCGGCATAACTGGTGCACCACCTAGTGGCAACGCCTGGGGAACTGGTCCCTGTATCGAAGCCTCGTCACTGAGGAGGTCATCCTCATGATCGCGTTGCTGAATCCTAGCGGGTATGCGTCTCAGAGGCATCCTATAAGAAAACAAGATGTACCAAGGTCAATGAGTATATCTGGATAGATGACACAAAGGACATGGAAAACACAACCCATTTCTATATGATGCATGCACCATTATTTTACTTCCCCACAACTAGTGTGTTCATGTACCTAGTTGAAAATCAGGTTATCAGAGTCATTGTGTATGGATACATCGGCCGCCGCACCAATACTGGAGTCTCTGGCCTAAAATCTGAACTCCAAACACTAAACACTGTTTCTCCAAATCAATCTCACGGAATCTTGGTCCTAAGGTAGAACTGACCTCCTTTGATACCACTTTGTCACGACCCGTCCCAGTGGGTCCCGCGTCGTGACTCCCCAAGCCCACCTCCAATAGGCTAGGGGATAGTGAATATCCCCGAGTAGGCATATTACTACCATGGGAGCCATTTCCTAAGTACCTATACACACACACACACATCTCCAAGCACACAAATGCTGAAATGTAAAAGAAACCACTAAGGAAAAAAATGAATGCATACAACTAAACCCAACCAAAAGAGTACAACAGAAGGTAAAGTATTGAAAGTAAACTGGTCCAGAATACAAGCCCACCAAAACAAGAGTCTGAAAACTGCAAATTCCAACCTGTAAACACAAAAGGTATTGGGACTACTGCTCATAGCCATAGGAATACCTTGTCTTATAGGGAGACACACTCATGAGTGGGAATATTACGATAGATATATGCACTCATTATGGGAGACACACTCTTGAGTGGGAAAGATCATGATACACATATGAGGATCCCTGCCAGGGCCATGGCTGATACTGAGACTCATCCGAAATTCAACTGCTAGGTAGAGGATCGACGCCCAATGGATTTGGTCACGTCGATGCCAGATTCTACCTATGGTCAAGAATGGATAGAGGATCTCAATCCGGGCCTCTCGGATGGATTCCTGACTCTATCATAGAAATTCCTGCTGAAGGGATCATACTACTGTAGAAGGAAACGATGCCTGCCCTTCAGGGGAATGAGAAGAAGGGGAACTAAACCAAATGAAAGATGTCCCAGATGCAGTGAACAAGAGGACCATGCCATTTTCCAAAAAGTACACGGTGTGTAGAAAATTTATACGCCGTGTAGTCTGACCATGGGTACTGCCTGTGTACAACATCCCATGTCGTAAGGTTGGTTGTGTAGAAAAACTGAGTACACGGCATGTATTACGATGTACCCGCCATGTCTGAGTGACTGGGGTTGGCTCCGTGTACACTGGCCATGTGCCTGTACATGATCATTAAACCATGTACACTAACCCGTGTAATCGGTACACAGGGTAACCCGCATTACGGGCCTCGTCTGGCTGTGTGATGGAGTACATGGTTGTGTAATCCATCCCGTGTCCGTGTACCCCTTGGATACATGCCGAGTTCCGCGTATCCGCCCCTGCCATGCTGTACACGCCATGTCGTCTAAAGCCATGTAGTCCAACCCGTGTCCCTGTACTTCCCAAAGTACATGCTGAGCTTCGGGGAAAGTATAACACACCGTGTGATTCCTCTCTCACCCCTAAAACCCTAGACTCCACTTCCAGTACTACACGGCGTGTTCTTTGGAAGTAAACACCGTGTATTCTGGAAATTTCTAGAAACAACACTCTTCACCGGTGCGCCTCCCGTGCTGCCCCGATCGTCGATCCGGCTGTCCGATCGCCACAAAACTCTCGGGTTTTGGTCGCCCTGATGCCCTGAAGCTTCTTCTGGTGTTTTTGGACCTCCAATATACCCTAAGAACATGCTTTGATCTTCTCACGTGAAGAACGCTCGAAGAATGGCCCTTCCCGATCCGGTCAGATTCGTCATCCTCCATCATCGTCGCACCTCCGCATGGTCATTGTGGTGTCGATTTTTCAATTTGGGATCATTGCAACACAAAACGGAAGTGCAAAGATCCATTTTTCATCACCCCATGAAGAACGTGAATAATGCGCGAAAGAAAAGGAATTAATTCCAATAAAACAAATTTGAGGAACAAACCTCCGCCTTTGTTCGACACGGCGTTGATCCGCTCTCGTTAATAGGCTTAAACAGAGCATAAATCAACAAAAAAAATCAATGTGGATTAATTCCCCATAATCATCCCAAATAAAACCCTCCTGTAAGAATGTACGAATCTGCGGATCAACTTGTTCATGGTTGATCCACGTTCTTCATTCAAATCGAAAATGGGGAAAATAAAAATTAAATAACAAACCCCTACCTTTAAGAAAGGATCGATCGTTGACGAAAGGGTCAATCTACTGTCGTCGTCGAGATCCTTCAACTTCTTTGGAACACCTAATCTCAACTTCGATCCGTCGTCGTTCATCACTGAGAGTTTTCTCCAATGCACCACAGATTCTCTAGAGATTTCTCTAAATCGTTGCCAATGAGAAAAATTCGATTATCCTAATAAAAAGAGAAAATTAATTGACATACCGTCACGCTGTGGAATTAATGAGTCAACATTGCTATTTTTGAGTCATTATGAAATGACATTAATGATTGAAACAACTGCCCCGTTGCTGTGCTGCAGTGGATATTTCCAAAAAGATATAAAATAAACTTTGCGAATTTATTTTATTTTATTTTACTTAAAACATCTGAAAATTAACTTTTTCCCTCGACCCACACCAGTCAAGGTTAGGCTCGTTCTTAGGTAAAGTCATCAACCCAGACGCAACGGTGCCCTCATATTTTTAATCTGTGCATCCATTTGGAAACTGCCACAACCACGCACAAGTTCCGACTCACTTAAATTAAAAAAAGTTCAAACCACCATTCCGGGGTCACTGGGCCTCGAAATGATGTGCCATCTTCATGCCCGGTCTCGAAATAATTCCATATAATATTTAAAAATAATACATGGAAAATCCAAGACATTAAATTACGTACTATAATCCTCAATTCCTGATCCACCTGTTAAAGAGATGAGTGATGAAGAGTTCGTTTTCTATGAAAAAAATTTGAGTAATGCAGTTGACGTTCAATGTTTGATTCTTTTATCAATGTATAGTGGACTAATGAATTCTCGTGAAAACATGGATGTGTATATCATGATTGAGAACCTCTGTAGAGTTTACCAGGAGAGAGACATACATTAATGATTTGATATTTCCAAGGATCTCTTTCAGAGAAATATTGGAGAGGGTTCCCCAATTAGGCCTCACATAGTCAATCTCATTGGCTACATTGAGCACATAGAGGCTATAGGGTTTAAATTCCCTGAAGAAGAGGGCACAAATCTCATTCTAGCATCACTTCCTCATATAATATATAGCTTTTTTGTGATTTTATATAAAAAAAAAATTGATAAGTCACTGCCAATATTTTTACTCTTCTTAACGAAGTAGATAAGGAAATGAAGTATGAAAAAAATTCCATCCTTATAGTGAACAAAAATAAAGGGGAAGAAAATATATTTAAGGAAAATACTTCATCATGACCTTCCATGAAGAGTAAGATCTATAGGAAAGAAAGGGAACATTATGCTATTAGTTTTTCATGTGGAAAGAAGGGAAACTGGAAGAAAAATTGCACCCATCCAAATAAGAAAGGGGAAGTTTTAGGTTCATTTTTTATCAAGTAAAATTTATTTGTTTCCACAAATTTGGTATTAGATATATCTTGTGGTTATTACATATGTATTAAAATATAGGAACCAAGTATATTCAGAATGATTCATCAATTAGAGGTAGATCTTAGAGCATCCAAAATAGCTAAAATTGCCGATGTAGCTATCAAGGACTACCACCTCATGTTGCTGACCCGAATGATCTTGGTTTTAAAGAACTGTTATTATGTGCCTTCAGTTACCAAAAAAAATTATTCTTGTATCCATATATGATATGAATGGATTTATTTTAAAATTTGGGAACAAATGTCGATACTTTTATAAAGATGGATTTTTTAGGGTAACACACATTTAAATAACAGTCTTTATGTGTTGAATTATGTGAACCAAACAATGGAAATCAATAATGATGTTATTTAACATGACTCACACAACACCCAAATTTGGCATCACCAGATAGGTTATGTAAATGAAAAGTTCTTGAATAAGTTACATCAAGATGGATATTTAGATTCTTTTGAACAAAAACCACTTGGTGAATTTCATGTATGTTTACAAGGAAAAATGACCAAACCCCAATTTAGTGGGAAAATTGAAAGGTCCATAGTGATTCTTGAATTAGTTCATTCCGATGTGTGTGGACCATTTTCTATTGAAGAAAATGGTGGGTATGTATAATTCATAACTTTTTATGACGATGTTAGTAGATATGGATATGTCTACTTAATGAGGTATAATTTAGACTCTTTTGATAAATTTAAGGAATAGAAGAATGAAGTTGAGAAACAAATAGTTAATAATATTAAGAAACTTTTCTTATACCATGGTGGAGAATATCTTAATGAAGACTACATTGATTATTTATAGGATTTTGGTATTTTATCTCTACTCACTACTCCTTATACACCTCAATGGAATGGTGTAAGAGAAAGGAGGGACCACACATTGTTGAACATGGTGAGATCAATGATGTGTCATGAGAATATTCCATTATCTATTTGGGGATATGTATTTAAAACAACATCATATATAATAAACCAAGTGCCAACTAAAGAAAAATATCATATACTATACATATTATTGAATGAAAAGAAACATGCATTGTCTTTCTAACATGTGTGGGGTTACAAAGCATTTGTTAAGGCCTTACGAGGTAACAAGATTGCATCATGAGTCAAAAAGTGTATATTTATTGGATATCCCAAAGAAACAAATGGATACTACTTATACAATCCTTCAGACAAAAAGTTTGTAGTTGAAAAAAATCCCACATTTATTGAGGATGATCTTATCTCTAAAAGAGATAGTGGGAGTGATATAGACCTTGATGAAGTCCAGGATCAAGATACATAAGTGTCGGCATATGAAAAAGTTTTAGAAAGACTTGTGGATGAAGAAATTTTTCTAGAGACACAATTACTACATAGGATCACTAAATAGGTTAGAGAACTAGAACAATATGGATTTCTAGTCACTAAGGATGGTGATGCATTATTAGTTGATAATAATGATCCTCTTACCTATAAATAAGTAGTAAGTGGAACAAATGTTTCCATGTGGAAAGAATACACAGATTCCTAAATGGATTACATATACCTAAACCAAGTATATATTTTGGTAGACCCTCCAGATGATATAATTACCATTGTCTGAAAATGGGTATTCATGAAGAAGTTGGAATGGAAGGACAAGTCGAAACAAATAATGCATGAGTGGTTGTAAAAGGGTTTAAATAGTGTCAAGGCATTGAATATGATAAATCCTTTTTAGTAGTTTCAATGAAAAAATATATTAGAATTATACTTTCCATTATGACTTTCCATTATTATGATATTTGAAAAATGGATAACAAAATAGCCTTCCTTAATGGGAACCTTTAGGAAGATGTCATCATCATTATTATATTATTTAAGAGAAAAACAAGGAAAACAAGAGGAAACATTAGAAACACAGGGCCAAGCCCACCCTGCCCTAGGGAGGCCTAATGTAGTGGAGACCAAGAGCATACCCTCGAATAAAATCAACCCCTTTGGGTTTTAGAAAAGTAATGTCAGGGATACAGGTGACCTTGGACCCATGTTCTGTCATCGAATCCAGGTGATCCGCATTGCTCTCCTACCATATGTGTGTGACTTGGATGCTCCTATTGAGGAGTTCCTTAAATTTCATGATGATACACTCAACCGATCAAGGTATGGATCCTTTACCATGCAAGGAGTCGTGTAGTATCATCGAGTCAGTTTCAACTTATGTGAGCTCCATATTCGTCTGATTAGAAATAGTGAGGCCAGTAAGTGCTATATTCGCCTCTTCTTGGAGTGAGGTACCATTTCCATAGTGAGCTGTATATTCCAAAAGGAAACTTCCCTCGGAGTCCCAAACCACCCCTCCTCTATGTATGTCTCCTGAGATATAGGACCCGTCAGTATTCATTTTGAGTTTGTTAGTTGGGGGGATCCATTGAATCTAGTGACCCTATTTACGAGGCGCATGACACATGACCAGAGGCGATATGAAGTGAAGAGGACTCAGAGATGAGGCCTCCCACTAGTTCCTTGTGAGCGTCACCAAATCATCTAGGAGACTCATTATCCACAAAATGATAGACCTATCAGTGGAGAGGGAACCCTCATATCTTTCCTGGGTCCTCGTATGCCATAAACACCAACATATCACGCTCAGAATCACAGATCATGCCGATCTCTCTAGGCCCGAGTCCATTGCGCCATGGAACTATTTCTTTAGAAACGAAGCTGCATGAAGGTCATAGTTAGCCATAGCATATGTTGATGAAATATTACTCATTGGAAACAAAATACCAGTATTACAGTCTAATAGTTAACGGTTGAATAAATGATTCTATATGAAGAATATGGGTGAGGAAACATATATTCTTGAGATCAAGATCCATCTTGATAAATACAAGTTGTTACTCGATCTAAGTCAAAATACATACATTAAAAAGATAATAAAGAGATTCAGTATTCAAAAATACAAGAGGGGATTTTTTCCAACGTCACATAACATTCATATTTCTTGGAGAATATGTCCTCAGAAACATGAGTAAATAAACACATTGATAATGATTCCATATGAAAATGTAATTTGTGCAGTCATCTATGTTATGATATGTACTTGGATAAATGTCTCATATGTATTAAGTATAGTAGAAAGATATCAATCTGATCTAGGTGATCTCTATTGGATGAAAGTCAAGACCTTCCTTAAGTATCTTTAGCGTACTAAGGATATGTTCCTGGTTTATGGTGGAGATTTGGGACTAGTTATTAGAGGATATGTGGATGATAGTTTTTGAACTTATCAATATGACATGAAGTAACAAACATGATACATATTCACTTTGAATGGAGGTGTTGTGAGTAAGAATAGATCAAATAAGTCTATGGTTACAGATTCTATAGTAGAGTATGAGTATATTTCATCTTCTAATTAAGCTAAAGAATCAATATGGATGTGAAACTTCATCTAAGGGAATGATGTATTATCTATTGTTAAAGATAATATCACACTATTATGAGAATAATGTAGTGGTGTCTCTTGAAAATGAGCCAAGGCCACATCAATAGATGAATCAAATACTTCAAAAGTATCATATATTGAGTTATTTTTCTCAGAGAGGTGAAGTTGAAGTGAGAAATATTTCCATGGAAGAAACATGGTGGACCCATTAAATAAAGCCTTGACTAAGTATAAACATTACTATCATGTGAGGTATAGCAGACTAAAGGTTGTAGGTAGTTGGATCTAGTCCAAGTTGTCATTTTTTTTAAGTTGGTGTCCTAGGAAAAACTGTTTGTACTTTGATTACATTTATATTAGATGTATTGAATATTGAAAAAACTCATTATTACATATTTTTTTTATTATTATGCATGACTCTAATGTAAAAAATGTCCTAGAGTGTATGTCGTATTGATAAGGTCATATCAATTCCCCATTATGATGAAAACCTTATTGTGCTATGATGATATTATAAAATAATGTTCTATGGTTGGATAACACAATATGATAGGACACAATGTAAATGGGCTATCAAGTGAGAGTACTTGTAAACAAGTGAGGATTCTTCTCATGAAGTTAACACTTGGTAATCTCTATGATGGGAGACTATGAGAACATACCCACTAGTAGGAATTCCATAGGTTTTGGTGTAATTGAATATTCTTATCTACGAGTTTGTGTTATGGACCTTAGACTTTAAGATTATTATTAATTCATGTTAAAACTCATGTACTGACCATGGTGATAATAGTTCATGGAGAAGTTAGATACGTTGGGTGATTCATGAATGACATATCATTAATTTAGGATTTGAGGAAGGATTTGTACCTTCCATATTTATGGAAGCTGATATCTTAGGACTTTGATTGGATTAGAACTATCACATTAAATTCCATGCCCTTGGTGTAATGATGAGTTTATTTCAGATAGTCAAATAATGACATATCAAGCATATAGGTTGGTGACAGAAATGTTAAACCTGTTTGATAAGATATTGTGACAAAAGTATTATATTACATAGTGAGAATTCATATGTGTTTATTGATGTTGTGACACTAAGTTCTTTATTTTGGATACCTTAACCCATTACCAGACAATAATCTTGGACATTAGGCAATCCCACCTAATTCCAATGAGAAATAATCCTAGATGGACACACACAAAATGTTTCCCTTGATCTCAATTATATTCTATTTGAATTTAATTAATGGTATAAATATTATTCTCAAGCTTGAGGAATAATTTTTTTCAATTTATATTGATCGTATAAATTATATAAATATTTATTCAATGGGTTGTGAATAAAATATTTATTGAATATTTTAATAAATATTTTTTATTTAGAGTGTGAATAAAATATTTATTTATGAATAAAATATTTGTTTGGTTGTTCTATAAATGATAGAAGAGTTTGAACAGATCATGATCGAGTGTGATGAAAAATATTAATTAACAAGAAAGTTATATAATATTTGTTATTGTGTGAGTTGGCACATGCCACAAAATAATAATTATATAATTATTATTATGCGGCATGGGATTTATTAAAGTTTATAAATGTTATTTAATGGCTGGTATGCTATTAAATAACATTTTAACTCGAATCCCAACTCTATAAATAGGTGGCTATGTCTAACATCCAAAATTGAGAATATAAAATTGTTGCACACAATGAATTTTCTCTCAACTCCTTCTTCTCTTTCCCTCTAAAGAACAAGAAGTGCATGAGATATTTCTTCAAGAACCAAGAATAATAAATCATGAATGAACAATTAAAGACATTCGACTCTCTATGCTAGCACCAAGAGATTGAGTGGCGTTGATGAGAATATCTTGAATTAAACAACTATCTGTGGAAATGATCCATATTTCATAAATATTTTATTTTTTATAGAATATCTATAATTCAATAACTATTTAGTTATAAATTATTTTCAGATATTATATATATATATATATATATAAATATTGTATAGTTAACCAGAAATACATATCAAGAATTCATCTAATAAAATTTATCAAAACTATTATTATAGGAACCTAAACATTAGGGTCACTCAGAAAGGTGTATCATAATGTTTACAATAGGTATAGGTGACCCTAATAGGTACTTAATAATTATGTTAAACTATATTATGTTTTTCTGACATAAGATAATCCTAGGGAATATAGACATAATTTACAAAATTATTTAATTACACCAATATATATATATATATATATATATCTTCTATTTTAAATTAACATAATGCATTTTAGTTATGTTAATGTATAAATCTTATAAAACTTATGATTTCTATTACATATTCATAGTAAAATTTTAAATTATAATATTTAAAACAAATCAACTTGTATTATATAAAAAATATACAAGAAAAAAATTCCTACAATAGATTAAAACTATAAGAAACAAAAAAAAAAACAACTCAAAATCTTGTATACTGTGACTGGTATCTGACCCAAATTTTCTAAAGAGAGTTTGAGCCTCAGCCAAGTGAAATTCCCGAATCAAAGTCCCCCTACACATAGATATCCATTCAAGTGTGATTCAATGCTTCAACATAATTTTAATTATATATATATATATAAATAATTATAAAAAATCATTAATTTATAATTATAATAAAATGAGGAAACTTATTTAAAAGCTAAATTTTATTAAGAGGAACCAAATGTCCAAAAGTACAATGATACACAAAATCAATGTTGAAAAAAAGTCTAAAAGACCAATAAATGGGACTCACTAGGAAGAAAAAACCTATCAAGAAGGATCCATTGTAAAACCCAAAGGCCCAATGACTATATGATAATCCTTTAATAGGAAATAATATCAAAGACCCACTCATATTTGACCCCTTTCATGATATAAAGAGATGGGGATTCCAATCATCAATGGGATTATTATTGATTGACACCCCACTAATTTTTGCTGATCTAAATTAAATCTCATGTTATACCATAAATTAATCCCCTTAAATTCAAGGCATGATATTTATAAAATTAATTTAACTATATAAAATATATATAATATAAACATGTTTATATTCATGAATTAATAATTAGAAAAATAATTAACTAAAAAATTCAAATTAAAAACAGAATTTAAGAACTTTTCATAAATGAAAATAAATAAATAAATTTTCAATATCTCTATAACTCATACACAATTAATAAACAATAATATAATATTTAAATGGGTTTTTTTTAAATTATATCATATTATAATATATATCCATATTAAATATTGTGATTTTTATATATATGTCACATATATCACATGATGTGATTCCCAAATTATAACCAAAGTTTAAGTCCTACAGTATCACATAACATAGGCTTCAACATCATATCGTGTAATAAAATATCTATATTTTTTATTATACAATTTCCATAAATATTATATTTTGGACTATATTGAATAATTTAATATCACTATATCATATGGTACGTGATAATTCGATATTTTATACTGTTTGAATTTATTCATATTCCGATTTTTCTACTTTGCAATATTGTATGTTGTACTACAAGACATTGTCTAAATAGAGTAATCGATACATCCTACACACTTTGATATATGATATCATTATATGAAATATTTATCACTCCATATCATATCATATATCACATGGTGGTTCTGTATCATTTAATATCCAATGTTATTCTACAAAATATCACAAAAAGAGATATTGGTGTAACTCTTCCTATGATATCCCATTCTTGATAAAATTATCAAAATTTATGAACTAAGTTATTATTTAACTCTTTATCTAATTTGGATATGATATGATTGAATAGTTTTAATGGTATCAACTATTTTTAATCTAGGATGAAAAATAGACCCCTAAACCTTGATCATCAGGAAGAAGAATATAAGAATATATAATATATAAATAATATACCTCACCATATATTATTTGATCTTATAAAAATGATCTTGATGATGATCACTCAAATACAAAAAATTAGCCTTTTCCTTTTAGGTGATCCATTGTTTATATAATATCAAAACTCTTTTGAAGAACCTCCATTTATTTCAAACATATTATAGTTCCTTCTTATGGTAAAGGATTCAATAAGGAAGAAGGGTTTGACTTATAAAGTATCAACCAAAAGTTAAAATCTTAACCATATTATAATTTGGTTATAAAATCCTAATCTAGATCCTATCCTTGAAATAAGGATCCTCTTGGAGTTCATGTATTTACAAAATTATTTGGCGATTATTGAACATTAACATTATACATTATAATGTATATAAACTTTAATTTAAGTACCATTGAATGATTTAATGAATAAATATAACACATTATACTTAATTCTATATATCATCTAATTATATATAATTTGAATAAATTATAATTAACATAGAGTATATATAATTCATGAATGTAAAATACTATATTATATTATAATCTAATACAAGAATATTTCAAAATATAATATTCCTTATACTATATATATTGATATAGGCTTTAATGAATATCATTAAAATTACAGGGATTGGTATGATGTAACATCCTAGGTAAATAAATAAATATTACATTTTTATATTTATTAATATTTTTGAATTAAATATTAATTTTACATTAAAGGGGTTGTTATGTTCGATGGCGTACCTGATACGCAACAACGAGTTTTTTTTTGAAATCTTACATTGCACACTAACAATATAATATAATTATTTTAAATGGTAGTTAATGTCTAGCTGTTGTATTGGTGGGAATAAATAGAACTAACTAAAATATTATTATACATGTTTGTTAAATTTTTTTACATTTATCCAATAAAAGTTAGAGGCTTAAAATGTGAATAAATCTAATTTTAAACATAATTTACTTTAAAAGGTTGATTTACCGCCTTTTAATGGAGAACTCTATTAAAATCTAGTTTTTCTCACTTTTATATGTTCAATTTGACAAAAAAAAAATTTTCTTTATAATCGGGACATCAAAATTTACTTTGGGTAAATTTTTGGTATTTTTCTAATAAAATTCATTTTTTAATGAATAATGAAAAATACTCTATTTTAATTCAAAACGGCCTTTTAATATAATTTATTTATATGGTTATATTATATTTTTAATTAGTTTTAAAGTTTAATTAGATTATATTTTTATCATTTAATCCAGTGGTGGTCATTGGAATTAATTTCATTCTGAAATTGGACATAAACAAGTGTCAATCTTTTGATAGTTAATATTTCTTAAAAACACACCTTTTGTTTTGAAAACAGAAATTAATTTTAAATTAATAAATCCAACTTCTATGTTTTTAATTTGGTAAAACAGACATAATTTTTAAATTTGGAATATCAAATATATCTTAGGCTTAATTTTTGGTATTTTTATGAAAAAATTCAATTTTTGATTAATAGTGAAAACACTGAGTAGTAGTTAAAAAGCTGACTTTTTCACTTAAATGAAATTTTACAACTTCTGTGAGTTGAATTTAGAATACCCTACATAAATGGTTGTTATTAGTAAGTAAAAAATGGTTCAATAAGATGATAATATATTTTTTGTGGATAATAACTTTTGACTTTTATTTACCGCGGTTAAATGTAAATAGGGTAATTCAAGGTAAAAATAATATCATAATAATAAAAATTACCTTAAAACATGTCCTAACATTATTATATGAGTCCTTACCGACCATGGACATCCTTGGGTCACTTTTGAGACCCCATGTTGCCACTTGGGTGTGATAATGACACTTTAGATTAATTAATTTATAGTAAAGACAAAAATCACATAAACAAATATCTTTTAGTAAATTAATTTTTACATAGGGTTATATAAGTTATCTTTTCAACTATAAATATTATTTAGAAATATAAAAAGATTTCATACATTATGGTATTTTTTTTATAATTTTTAGACACCATGTAAATAAAATTATTTATGACACAATAATGATGCATTGTTTACCTCATTAATAAATGATTTAAATAAATAAGATTATAAAGATTAAAATAATAACAAACCTATCCAATTATTATTGGATGATTTTATTTCAACCATTATTCATCATATATTTGACGTTAATTAGTTTTAGACCTTTATAAACTGAAAATCATTATATAATAAAATAATATTTTCACATTTTCCTAAAGAGCCCATCCTCCACCTTATAAAAAGCCCTCACCTCTAACCCGGTCCTCACACCTCTCAAGCTCTTTGGCTGGTCCAAAATCTGCCCAATTAAGCTCCCTACATCTCTATCCTCCTCATACAAGACTTACCTTAGGCATAAGGAACTTCAAGAAGTCCTTTTGGTTAAAACCAAAGGGAGTTACCTGAATTAAAGGTAACAATTTCTATTAAATTCTTTTGTTTTATTTTGCTTTATTTTATTTCTACAACCCCCTAAAATCTTTTTATTAATTTATTTTATAAAAAAAAGTATCATCAATATACTATGTTGTTGTTATGAGAAGTATTCTAACTACACTTACACACACCTCTGTCTAATGTGTAAAGAACATACTGTTTCTGTGGACGATGAACTACTATCTCACGAAACGATGATTGTTCAAATATATCCAACCGCATATCATGGTGGCCATTATGATGACACTATATTTATATATGGTATATATTATATTTATATTGTTTCCATTCTTCTGTATATTTCATTTATATAATACCTTTATGGTTTCCATTGTGGGTAAATAAGATAATCTCATTTGAGGAAGTGTGGACTACCGCCCCCTCAAAGTAATATGACCCGTTCATGCATTATGTGGATTGTATAAAGGGTAAATTTAATGAAATTATATATGATATTATAATGTAATTATAATATAATTATATATCATTAAGTTTACATTACATTACAATACAAAATAGAAATGGAAGTAGCGTTCATTCGTACATACGACTTACCGTCTCCCTGAACGGTGCATTTAATTTCTTTTCTACAAATGTTATGTAAAATTTTAAATAAATGTTTATACTGGATATATATTATTTCTAAATCATGAATATCATTATAGATGTAATGAAATTTTTACCATATAAACTACTTGTAATTATAAGAAGTCCATTTTTGACTCAAATACCAAATATCAACAAAACGAACATTATTAACTTAAATGATTACATAATGTTTATAACATGGTAATAAGTGATTTAAAAGGAATGATAAACTTGAAAAAAGGGCTCTTAAGCATGTATAAATTAACTTTAGTTTATTATTCAGGATATTAAAGAATGAACGGGTCAAGTTGAACACGAGGTAAGGGACTTTGTCTCAATATCCTTTCATTGAGGCATATTTTGGTATAATACACGACTTTCTTTTATATGACGTATAAACACCTTTGAATTTTAATTTCATTCAAAGAGAATATTTTTTTTACGAAGCGTTTTACTAAACAACAAAAAGGAATGTTTCTTTTAACGTAATCGGTGACAACGACCTTTCTGCCACCACGAGTATTATTTTCTCTTTGGCTTCCTTAATAAGCCGTAATGTTTTTAAAAGGAAAATAAATACCATATACTATTTTATGTATTTTGGTATTGAAAGTGGTTTTGATAATGGATTTGTTTTTTCAATATATTTATGTGATATATTGTGATTGAAATGTGGAAATGTTTTCTTTCCTTTATATTTTTTGTATGTGTTATGATTTTATAGTGGTAATTGGAAATTTTATGGGTGGTTATGTGATAAACCAAATGACGGGTGGTGCCGTGATAAACTAGGATGGGCGGTTATGTTATAACCTCCAATGCATTGGGTATGGAAGTCGACCGTATGACAATTCCATTTAGTAATATGTGTGGAAGTAGACCATATGGTAATTCCATTTAAGTATGTTTATGTCCCAAGTTACCTTTATATGTTATTTGTTCTTTATATGGGTTTTTGGTAATCTTTTGGTTACAAAAGGGTAAGAAATGATCTTTCATTCAGTGAAGAGTATTTGCTACTTCATAAAGGTGAAAAGTATTTCTTATGGTAAAGTATTCATGGTTTACTTGTTTTTTTGAAAAAATAATAGTTTTACTTTTTATTTATCCCTTACTTTGCTTTTTATGCTCATCCCATGTTTTTGAAATGTTTTTCACAGGACATAAAGTGGAATAGGGTCAATGTTGGTATCAAGGAAAAGTCATGCTATCTAAATCATGGAACTAGACATGACTCTTTTTTTCAAGAATTTTTATTTTGTGAAAAATATAGGAACTGAGTAGAAGTGTATACTTTGTAATTTTGGAGATGTAATATAATAGTTATTACCTAATTCTCTAAATCTCTAAACCTGAAAAGATCCTCAATGTGAAATATTCATTTAATTCAAGATTGTGTAATGTTTAAGGACGAGTCCTTATAGTTGGTATCAGAGGTCGGTTTAGACAAATTTAGGAGTTAGGGTATTGTTAAATTAATGTCTATAAATAAATTTATGTTAATATTGAAAAAATCATTTACATATTACCATGTTTCTTCGCCTAAGATATATATGTGTTCAAAATGGTTTTCCGAAGAGGAAACATGGCAACTATATTGGGACGATATCAGTAGGAAGAAAAAATTCCAAATCAACAACCCAAGATGGTCAGAATCAGAATTGAATAGTTTGTTTCAATGATGGCATAGTTGACTCAGGCTATAAATGGTGGTGGTATCCATGCATGAGATCAGCTAGATCAACTGCAGAGAAACATGTCAATAGTGGAGCATTTCATGAGGCAACATCCCCCATCATTTAGAGGATCATCTGACCCTGTGCTAGCTGAAGGGTGGATTAAATCTCTGGATAAAGTTTTTGATGTCATGGGGTGTTCAAAAGATCAAAAGGTTAGTCTCACTATTTACCATTTTGAAGGTGAAGTTAATCAGTACTAGTCAATTGTGAAAAAAATCAGGGATAATGAGGAGATTGATGATCTTGATTGGGATAAATTCAAAGGTATGTTGATTAGCCACTAAATGAGTCTAATATTAATTGTTAATATATATAATATTTATGTGATTTATTATTCATAAACACAATTTTAGTGCATTTTACACTTTGAACATCATTTCACATTATGATTGTAATTCCTTCTTAAAATGCACTATTATGTGGTACATTTTTGAGAATTAAAGTACCCAATGATTCATCTGATTTAAAGGAATATAATTATACATATTTTAATTTGATATTTTGGAAAATTTATCTACCCTTCAATATGAACATGTTTGATTCAGGGATTAATGGATAATTCATGGAAGAATATGGGGATATTTTGTGATGAAAGGAAACAATTATGGAGAAGTCAGATTGGACACCATCGGCCCAAAATACAAGCCCAATTAATCCCAACTTCCATGGGATACTATAAGACATGTATAAGAACAAATAACTCTTTAGGAGCTAGTGCTAATTCGGTTTCCATGGTGGTCATTATGGTGGCCCAATTTGGAGATAAAATTATGGGCCAGATTCTGTGGATCAGAAAAAAATCCTACCAATATGATCATATCTCGGAATCCAAAAATTTTAATGGGCCCAAATTTTACAGGCGGTTAGAAGACATACGGGTATCCATTTTCGTCTTCTATGGACCACTCTTATTCGGCCATCTGAAAGGTATTACAAGCATGTCTGTTCGATGGATGAAAGATGGATGCCACCTCGGGTCAAGTGTGGAAAAGTCCAAGTTCCACAAGCTTTCCACCACCTTAGGCCTACCATAATCAAGTGTGATGCTTTGTAGTATTTGAGGCTCGACCCAAGGCTCCCAAAATGCCTATTTAAGGTAGTTTTGGTGGAGGAGTTTGACATATTTGAGCTTTGTTTTCATCTTAATGTTATGCTTCCAATTTGTCTTTGTAACATTATTCCTTCACATGTAAGTTGTTTTAATTCATCCTAGTTTCTTCATAAAAGTTATTCTTCTCCTCTTATTTTGTTGTTCTCCATATCAATTTGATACCGTTGCCTCAAGGTGTTAATTTATTCACACCAAACCTTGTGAAATTATTCACACAACGGTGGAGTGGTCATTTTCTCTTTATTGTTTTCTTTAATTCTTTAATTCCTCCCTCATTAGTCTACTTCCAGCTTCCATTGAAACCATAACATCAATGGAGGGCTAACCCACTTATGGGTTGATCTAAGGGAGTAGAAAGGGGCTGTATTTGATGTTATTTATCGCCCTATTAATGTCTAATCACTTCTTTAATTGATATTTTTATTTGATGATTTTTAAACTCCATCGTCCTTGTTGAATTTAAGGCCACACACTTCAAGTGTTAATACGAACCTTTAACTTGAAGTGCTCAAAACTTTGATCCTTCAAGTGTATAGGTGATTAGTATTAAAGGGTGTATGTATTAAACCAGTAAGTGATGATGTTGTTTTATCTTCTTAAATGAACCCATCTCAAATATAAGAAATTGAAATCATTGAAAAGGAAATAAGTCCAATCCACCCCAAGTGATAAACTATGATCAACTCACACTTTTAAATTGAATTCACTTAATAATTTTAGTTTTCACTTAAACCCATCTAAAACAAACCCAAATTTGTCCACTCTATATCCAAAAATAGTCCATAGAATGTACGTGTCCATAGGTTACTTCTTAGGTATCTGAGGATTCGACAACCCAAGCTAAACTACAAAGACCGTTCTACCTTCTTCTCTTGGGTAAATTTGAGCGTGAATCAAATTATGGTGCTGTTTCCGGGGACCCAAGTAAGTCATCTAAACACCCATTCTATTCTCCCCCATTTCTTCTTTTCTCATCCAAATTCTCTTATCTTGTTCCTTTCTCGTTTTTTTTCTTTTGGCGCATGTCCGCCTACACCCGCGATCAATCAAACCGTCTAGTTAGGGTGGATTGTCCTAGGGTTGGGGAGTCAAGTAAACCAAGGGAACTCTTTACATTATATCATAATATTCCTAATACTCCAGATTCAAAAATTGTGCCTATTTCAATGGAAGGTATTCAAAGAAACTAACTCATAAACCCGGGTGGGAACCAAAATTGAAACCCAAATGAGGCAGCCCCAAACTTGGGGAATGTAATTGATCAAACCATGAGTGACTACCTCACACCTTCCTGGACCGATTCCCCCTCATGCATTAGACATAGTTCCCTAGGAGATTCCAACTACATCTTTAAACCCCATCTCCTAAACCAGCTTCCCACATTCCATGGAATGGAGTCCGAGATGCCCTACCTTCACATTAAGGAGTTCAATAACATTGTAGAAACCATGTGTCCCCAACATAAACTAGAATCATCTAAGATGAGGCTATTTCCTTTTTCTTTAAAGGATTAAGCTAAAAATTGGCTAAAAAATTTGAGACCATCACCCATCAACTCTTGGGACCAACTACAAAGATAATTCTACAAAAAATACTTTCCCCACTACAAAACAATTGCACTTAAAAAGAGTATCGAAAACTTTTTTGAAAAAGAGGGAGAGTCATTCTATGAAACATGGGAGAGGTTAAAAGACACTCTAAAAATGGTTCCACACCATGGTTTTTCTATTCCTGAATAAGTGAGAATTTTCTATGAAGGGTTGGGTCTGAGGAACAAACAATTCATTGACATGATGTGTAATAGAACCTTTAAAAACCAGGCCCCAAAAAATTATTATGAGTATCTAGAAAGACTTTTTGAACAAAACCAAACATGGGGAACTTCAACTTATTCTAAAAATACACAAAGAACTACTGGAATTCATACACTTAGAGAAGAGGAAATCTTTAGGGATAAACTCGCAGAACTCCCTAGGAAGGTTGAAGAGATAGACCTTAGGGAAGTCCATGAAATCCAAACTGTAGACCCTGTTTTCTCAATTTGTGACAAACAGGACCATAAGACAGACAACTCCCCAACCATTCCATCCATAAAGGATGTTCTTTTAGTAGGAATCCCAGTGGAAGTAAATTCCATGAACTTTTAAAAGCCTCAATACCAAAACAACTTCAACCAAAGGTATAATGACCACCCAGGATTCCACTGGAAAGATAACCAACAACCTAGCCAACCATAGAGACAAAATCCTTACGCCCATCAGAACTACCAAACCCATAACCAGTTCCAAACCCAACCTATCCAATACCAATAGCCACCGGTCCATTTTCAACAAATCATACCACCTCCAAAATAACCCCCCTCGGGATAAACCAATCTTCTCAAACACCAACCCAAACTGTTCCACAAAGCCTACTAGAACAACTGTGTGAACAAATGGAAAGGATGAACTCAAGAGTATCTTCCCTTAAATAAGAACTTCAAACCATCAAAACTGGAAAGGAACCCATGCCTACTTTGTCAGTTCCATCCTCAACTTCAAGGGGAGAGTCAAGTTGTACTAAAAAAACTCATGAACAACTAAAGGTTGTAACTATTTTAAGAAGTGGGAAATCAATTGAGAAACCTGAACAAATAATTCAGAACCCACCTGAAGATTCAAACTTGGATGAAAATTCAAATGAACCAAATGATCAAACTAAAAAACATGATAACATTTTCAAAGAAACAACTCTTCAACAAACAACCCCACAACCTTCGCCATTTCCTCAACGCATGAGGGGAAAAACCAAGCCTGAATTGAGTGAAACGTTGAGGGAAATATCTTCACAAGTCAAGTTGAACATTCCCCTTCTCGATGCAATCCAAACCATACCTGCCTACTCAAAGTAACTTAAGGACTTGTGAAATTTTAAAAGAAAAATTTCACATAAAAACCAAGTCCTTTTGGCTACAAATGTGAGTACCACCATTCAAGGGACCATTCCTCCTAAGTTGAAAGACCCGGGTTGCCCTTACATCAATGTTGAACTAGGAGAGAGCAAAGTTGTCAAGGCCTTGTGTGACCTAGGTGTTAGTGTCAATCTCATCCCATATGTTGTGTACTGCCAGTTATGCCTAGAAGAACTCCAACCCACATCTGTCACACTTCAAATTGATGATCATAGCATTAGGGTTTCAAAGGGGATTTTAAAGGACATTATGGTAAAGGTTGAAAACTTCATCTACCCTGCCGACTTTATTGTCCTTGAAAACCATCCAAACTTAGGAAATAAGGAACAAACCCCAATTATCCTTGGCCATCCCTTCCTTGCAACAATCAATTTTGTTATCCGAGTTCAAAATGGGAACATGACCATCACCTTTGGAAACATGAGTCTCGACTTGAACATCTATAATTAAAGCTCACAAATAGAGGATGATGAGGACATTCATGAAGTAAACATGATAGGAAACATTGATAAGGAATCCATAGAACATCAAGGAATATTTTATGGATGTTTAAGTGAGGATGAGATTGATTTCCTTTGTTAATTTGAAGGAAGTTTATCTCCTTGGCTTGAATCATTTTCAAATTACTCTTATGATGAAGTCTTAGGACCAACAATAAGTGAAACCTTTCAGGAAACCAATTTCATGGAGACCAACCAAAATTCATTCCATAAATCTAATCAAGCTAATCTAGTAGATGAAACTTCTACATGTGGGGAATCAATACTATCTAAAACTCTAGGAAACAAAATTGATATTGATCCAATGTCCTAATATTCTACTGAAATTCCGAACCAACCTGATCTTGAATTGAAGGAACTTCTCGCTGGACTCAAGTATTCCTTCCTAGGGTACAATCAAACACATCCTATTGTCATTTCTTCTTCTCTTGAATCCAATCATGAGAGGATGATTCTATATGTCCTTAGGAAACATAAGAAAGCCAATGGTTGGACCCTGTCTGATATTCCTAGGATTAGACCACGTATTGGGACTCATAGGATTGTTCTAGAATTTGATTCAAAGCCATGTCATCAACATCAACGATGAATCAATCCTAATCTCATGGAGGTATTAAGGAAGGAACTTCTGAAATTGTTAAAATCCGGTATCATATATCCCATAGCTAAGAGTGAGTGGGCCAGCCCAATCCAAGTGGTTCCCAAGAAGTCAGGAATCACAGTGATAACCAATAAGGATGGAGAGATACTTCCAAACGGGGTGAGTAGTGGATGGAGGGTCTTCATTGACCATAGGAAGCTAAAATAATTCACCAAGAAGGAACATTTCCTCTTACCATTCATTGACTTGGTCCTTGAGAGAGTGGCAGGTCATGTGTTTTACTATTTCTTAGATGGGTACTCAGGGTATAATCAAATTGAGGTCTCCCTAGACGATCAAGGGAAGACTACATTCACATGTCCATTTAGAACCTTTTCTTTCAAATGCATGCCCTTTGGGTTATGCAATGACCCTGGAACCTTCCAGCGGTGCATGATGGGAATCTTCTTAGACATGGTAGGGGATTTTCTAGAGGTCTTCATGGATGAATTCTTTGTGTTTGGGGATACATTTGAGGGATGTCTGCAGAATGTGGAGAGAGTCTTGTCAAGTTGTAAATAAAATAATCTGGTCCTAAACTGGGAAAAATGCCATTTCATGGTTAAAGAGGGACTAGTTCTAGGCCCTCTGGTCTCAGGTAGGGGGATTGAAGTTGATAAAGACAAGGTTTACATCATTCGTCACCTTCCATCACCCAAAACTGTCAAGGAAGTGAGGTCTTTCTTAGGACATGCTGGTTTCTATAGAAGATTCATCAAGGAATTTAGTTCAATCTCCCATCCTCTTTGTGCTCTGCTAGTAAAAGATGCTCCATTTGTTTGGACAGAAAGCTATGAGGGTTCATTCTCAACCCTCAGATCCTCTCTCACCTCTCCTCCCATTATGAAATCTCCAAATTGGAACCTTCCTTTCGAACTTATGTGTGATGCCTGTGACTTTTCTGTAGGAGCTGTGTTAGGACAACGTTGTGATAAAACACTTTATGTCATTGCTTATGCAAGAAAATCCTTAAATGATTCCCAAATCAACTACACCACCACTGAAAAAGAGTTACTTGCTATTGTGTTTTCCTTAGATAAGTTTAGGTCCTACCTCTTAGGATCCCCCATCATTATGTTTACTGACCATTCTGCACAAAAATACCTCTTCCAAAAACAAGATTCCAAGGCTAGATTAATTAGGTGGGTCCTTCTCTTGCAAGAATTTGACCTCAAAATCAAGGATAAAAAGGGTGTTGAAAATGTTGTAGCTGATCACCTCTCTAGGATGTAATTCAAATAGAACTCAAGTCAACTTTCTATGTCTGATTTATTTCTTGATAAACACATATACTCTGTGAGTGACTGCCCTTGGTATGCTGACATAGCCAATTTCTTAGTTACAGGAGTCATTCCAAAATTTTAAAGGACTCAAGCTCGAAGGAAATTTATTTATGATGTTAGACACTATATGTTTGATGATCCATACCTCTATAAGTTCTTCCCTGACCAAGTCATTAGGAGGTGTGTCCCAGAATCTGAACAAGTGTCCATCCTTAAATTCTGTCATAGTGGGGCATGTGGAGGTCACTTTTCCTATAATAAAACAACTTCTAAGATTATTCAGTGTGGTCTCTTCTGGCCCACCCTCTCAAGGGACTCCTACACATTTTTTCAAATCTATCCTAAGTGTCAAAAAGTAGGGTCAATCACAAAAAGGAATAAAATGCCACTCACTCCCATCTTAGTGATTGAAATCTTTGACTACTGGGGAATCGATTTCATAGGTCCCTTCCCAAACTCTAGGGGATACCTCTACATCCTCTTAGATATTGATTATGTCTCAAAATGGGTTGAATACATTCTCAACAAGTCTAATGACCATCATGTTGTGATTCAATTTCTAAAAGAGCACATATTTTATCGATTTGGAATTCCTAGGGCCATAATCAGTGATCGAGGAACCAATTTCTACAACTGTCTATTCTCTTCACTCATGTCTAATTATGGGATTTCTCATAAAGTTTCTACTGCATACCATCCTCAAACCAATGGTCAAGATGAGTTATCAAATAGGGATATTAAGAATATTCTTGAAAAAACTGTCAATCCTTATAGGAAAGATTGGTTCGAGAAACTTTTGGATGCTCTTTAGGCCTATTGAACCGCATATAAAACCATTTTAGGAATGTACCCATATAGGTTGGCTTATGGTAAAGCATGTCATTTGCCAGTGGAGATTGAACATAAAGCTTTTTGGTAAATTAAGAAAATGAATTATGACCTCTCATTGGCCGAAACAAAAATGGAAATTAGATCTCAATAAACTTGAGGAACTTAGGATAGAGGCTTATGAGAATTCAAGGATCAATAAAGCTAAAGTACAAGCCTACCAATATCAAAATCTTAAAGCAAAAAACATTGTACTGGGTAAACCAATTATTTTGTATAATTCTAAACTTCATCTACACCCGGGAAAGTTGAGGTCTAGATGGTCAGGCCCATACATAGTGCATAAGGTGTACCCCCATGGGGCTGTTGAAATTCAAGATCCTACTAATGGTCAAACCTTTAAAGTTAATGTTCATTGAGTCAAACCATTCATTGAACCATTCCAAAAACATGAAGTTGATGAATAATTGTGTGAACCCACCTTAGGTAACGAAAATAATTAATCAATTAGGGGTCCAAGTTGAGCTAATGACATTAAACAAAGTGCTACATGGGAGGCAACCCATGGTTTTCAAGTTTCCTATCATTTTTTTTGTTTTAATTAACTTTATATTTTAAATATAATTAATTAATCATTTTTATATTTAACAAAAAAATTAGACTATTTACCTGTTCTTCTTTTATGAGTATGGATGGGTATGAAAGGGGAGCACCATATTCATCCATGTCACACAGTGTGATCTCTGAGTAATACCTTACCCAAACATTTAAAAGAAGACAATTCATCATTAGTTTGATTTAAAAAAAACAAAAAAACAAAAAAATATGGAAAACCATAAAAATGATGATACTTGGAATTAATTAAGTCGTTGTGTTGTTTGTTTTTTCTGGTTTGTTCTTCTTTGTATGGTTCAGGGACTATTTTGGGTAATACATGTTCAATCAAGGAGGTTCCTACATCCCCCAAGAGATTAAAGGACTAATTTGGAGTAGCAAGAACTTCAACTTCAACCACTAGGTGACTTCATTCCATGATCCTCATATTTCAATTTCCCTTTTTAAATTACCTTATCTTCCTTTACTCCTTCTAAATTTTCATTTCTTGAAGCACTGGGTATAGTGTTGTTTTAAGTTGGGGGGGAGATGAAATAAAAAAAATTACTTTTTTGAAAAAAATGATTGGAAAAAAAGTGTGTAAATGGAAGGAAAAATTCCTTTAACTTTGAACATGGTAATACACATTGCACACTTTGAATCTGAATATCAAATAATTTAGCATGCCCCGATTCTGATTTTAATCCTTGTATAATTTCATGAGCATATATTTTGGAAAGTGTGGCTTTCCAATGTGATATTTCATCATTTATATTTTCATCCAAATAAAAAAAATATCACAATGCACATCCTTTGGATAGTGGGGTATTAGTTTTAGTTCATTGGATCCCCCAAATAAATAGTATAGGTTTGGTGATCATTTTAGTTTTAATATGAGTATTCAATAAAATAAAAGAAAACAATAAATTTTCATGTAGAACAATGAAATGACCTAATGCGTGGCTTTTGACACTTGGGGATCGTGACTCCATAGTTGTCTGTCCATAGTTAGTAATTTTATCTCCATTTTTTGTAATGTGAATTTGTTTTTGACAGAGTTAACACGAGATGATTCTTGAGTATGTGGGCTTCACTCGGTTCCCTAAGGTATTTGAGCCTGGGAGTCATAGGCAAAGTCTCGCTACATGGGTTGACTCTTTTGAGTACAATTTCAATTACCATGGAAAAATTTCAAAAAAAAAAAAACAAAAAACAAAAAAAATATAATACAAAAAAAATTGAATACTTATCTTAAAATTGAAATGTGATTCCACCTAGTGCTTCCATCACTTTCCTCTTGAATAAAGATAAACCCCCATGTCTATTGTGATGCACAATACATCCTCATACTTAATTGATATTGGATGAAATATGGAAATGAATTTGAACAAAGGAATGGTCTTGGGATTGGGATATGCTTATGAAACTATCTTTTATTGAAATATTTTTATGGGTTTCATGATTTTTTGGTATAAGGATTTTTGGCGATCATTCTGTATTAAAATGTTTTTGGAAAAGGGAATTCGAATTTCATATTGTTGAGATACATTTTGCTCAGGACTAACAAAACTCAAGTTGGGGGGGGGGGGTGTGATTAGCCACTATATGAGGCTAATATTTATTGTTAATATATATAATATTTATGTGATTTATTATTTATAAACACCATTTTAGTGCATTTTACACTTTGAACATCATTTCACATTATGATTGTAATTTCTTCTTAAAATGCACTATTATGTGGTACATTTTTGAACATTAAAGTACCTAATGATTCATATGATTTTAAGTAATCTAATTATACATATTTTAATTTTATATTTTTGTAAATTTATCTACACTTCAATATTAACATGTTTGATTCAGGGATCAATGAATAATTCATGGACGAAGATGGAGATATTTTGTGATGAAAGGAAACAATTATAGAGAAATCATATTGGACACCAGACCACAGATGAGAATGTGGGGCCCAACATACAAGCCCAATGAATCCCAAATTTAATGATATTCTAGAAGAAATGTATAGGAACAAATAAATATTGTGTATCCAGTGCTAATTAGGCTTACATGGTGGTCATTAAGGCGGACCAATTTGGAGATAAAATACTGGGCCAGATTCTACGGCCCAGAAAAAAATATTAGCAATATAATAATATCTCGGAATCCCAAACTCCAAATGGGAGAAACTTTTACAGACAGTTAGGAGACATCCGGTTCTCCATTTTCTTATTATATGGACCACTCTGATTCGGCCATCTAGAAGGTCTTACAAGCGCATCTGTTCGGTGGATGAAATATGGCTTCCACCTCAGGTCAAGTGTGGAAAAGTCCAAGTTCCACAAGATTTCCACCACCTTAGGCCTACCATAATCAAGTAGGATGCTTTATACTGTTTGAGGCTCGACCCAAGGCTCCCAAAATTCTTATTTAAGGAAGTTGTTATGTAGGAGTTTGGCATCTTTGAGATTTGTTTTCATCTTAATGTTATGCTGTCAATTTGTCTTTGTAACGTTCTTCCTTCACATGTAAGTTGTTTTAATTCATCCTACTTTCTTAATAAAAGTTCTTCTTCTCCTCTTATTCTATTTTTATCCATCTCACTTTGATACCGTTGCCTCAAGGTGTTAATTTATTCACACCAAACCTTGTGAAATTATTCACACAACAGTGGAGTGATCATTTTCTTTTTATTGTTTTCTTTACTTCTTCAATTCCTCCCTCATGATTCTACTTCCTGCTTCCATTGAAACCATAACATCAATGGAGGGATAACCCACTTATGGGTTGATCCAAGGGAGTAGAAATGGGCTAGATTTGATGTTATTTATCACCCCATTAATTTCTAATCACTTCTTTAATTGAGATTTTTATTTGATGAATTTTAAACTCCATCGTCCTTGTTGAATTTAAGGCCACACACTTCATGTGCTAATACTAACCTTTACATTGAAGTGATAAAAACTTTTATCCTTCAAGTGCATAGGTGATTAGTATTAAAGGGTGTAGGTATTAAACCAGTAAGTGATGATGTTGTTTTATCTTCTTAAATTAACCTATCTCAAATATAAGAAATTGAAATCATTGAAAAGGAAATACGTCCAATCCACACCCAGTGATAACCTAGGATCAACTCACACTTTTAAATTGAATTCACTTAATAATTTTAGTGTTCCCTTAACCCCATCTAAAATAAACCCAAATTTGGCCACCCAATAGCCCAAACAATCCATAGAATGTACGTGTCCATAGGTTACTTCTTAGGTCTCTGAGGATTCGACAACCCAAGCTAAACTACAATGACCGTTCTACCATCTTCTCTTGGGTAAATTTGAGCATGAATCATATGTTTCTTAAGAAATATTTTCCTAAGGTTGTTCAACTTAGGATAGAAAAAAAATTCTTTGAATTAAGGTAGGAGGATGTCTTTGTGGCTGCTTACAGGGGAAAGTTCACTTGACTGGCAAGGTATGCTCCAAATTTCATCTGAGATATTGATAGTAAGATAAATAGATTTCACTTAGGACTGAAGCTTTGATATTGAATAGCATTATCCTCTTGTGAGTTAAAAAGTTATTAAAAACTTGTTCTATGTGCAGAGAAGGTGAAAATGGAGTTTGCAAATGATAAGGTGTTCTTTAACAAACAACAGAATAAGAGGTCCAGTTGGTATTCAAAGGGAAAGAATTCATCAAAAATCCAGGAGGTAAGAAAATTAAATATCCATATTGTGAGAAGTGCGGTAAAACGCATCATGGAGAATGTTTATAAAAGTCTATAAAGTGCTTATGGTGTGGTAAGTCTGGTCATTTTTCTCGTAATTGTAAGGAAGATGATCAATCAGGCAATGAAAATCCAGTGGTATGATGTTTTAAGTGCAATGAAATGGGTCATTTTGCAAATGAGTGTCTGGTGAAGAACTCAATTGAGTGAAAGCAACCAAACTACAAGAAGAAAGGGGTGGTGAAATCCTTTACAACTACTTTAGTAGATGTTGGGCCCTGAAATGAAGTTGTATCAGGTACACTTTTTGTTTGTTCAGATTATGCCAAAGTGTTGTTTGATCTAGGGTCTATACATTCTTTCATTTCTGAGAAGTTTTCTATTAAATTGGGATTTCCATCTCAAGATATGAGTTCTAAACTTATGGTAAAAACAACTGGAGAAAATATTGAGACAAAAATAAATTATAAGAACCTTGCTGTCTTTGTGTGCGGAAAGAATCTACCTGCAAACCTTATTGTTTTGCCTCTAGTAGAGTTTGATGTTTTTTTGGCATGGATTGGTTGTTTGTTTATTATGATAAGATTGAATGAAAAGCTGAAGAGAATATTTTCAGAAAGATTTTTAGTTTGTGTACAAGAATGAACCCTTACTTTTGATAACATATCAGGAAGCTAAGAAACTAATAAAATATGGAAATGAATGTTACCTTACACATATTATTAAAAACAAAGGAACTATTCATATTAATGATTTTCCAGTGGTAAATAAGTAGTTCGATATTTTTCCTGATGAGTTTCCTAGTATTATACCTGATTAGGAAGTTTAATTTATTGTTGAATTAGTTCCTGATTCTAATCCAATTTCAAAACCCCCTTATCGAATGGATCAAATTGAACTTTTAGAGTTAAATAAGAAATTGCAGGAGTTATTAGATAAAGGTTTCATTTGACCTAGCACATCACCATGGAGTTATCCTGTCTTATTTGTTAAATGGAAAGATGTTTCAATGAGACTTTGCATTGATTATAGATCATTGAATAACATCACTGTTAATAACAAGTATCCTTTTCCTCATATTGATGATTTGTTTGATTAGCTCTAGGGAGCTCAGTATTTTTCAAAGATTAACTTGAGGTCGGGGTACCATTAGTTGAAAGTAAAGGAAGAAGGCATTCCGAAGGCTGTGTTTCATACTAGATATGGCCATTATGAATTTGTAGTTATGCCTTTTGGGTTAACCAATGCACTTGCTGTATTCATGGATCTTATGAATATAATTTTCCGTTAGTTCTTGGATAAGTTTGTGGTTGAGTTAATTTATGATATTTTGGTTTATTCTAAAAGTAAATAAGAGTATGAAAGTAATTTAAGGGTTGTATTGAAAACCTTAAATGAAAAGAAACTATATGGGAAATTCTGAAAGTGTGAGTTTTTGTTACAAAAAATTTCTTTCCGTGGTCACATTGTTTCAAAAAATGGCATAACTGTTGATCTAGGTAAAACAAAATTGGTTGAAGAATGACCAAGAACCACAAATATAAATGAGATCCGTATTTTTCTTGGTTTGGCATGTTATTACCAGAGGTTTGTTGAAAATTTTGCACAGTTATCAAGTCCAATGACTAAGTTAACTCGAAAAGGTGTTAAGTTCATTTGGAAAAAATAATGTGATGATTGTTTTCAGGAATTGAAAATAAGATTGTTGAATGCTATAGTTTTGGCATTACCTTCCAGAAATTGTGAGTATGTTATCTAAAGTGATGCTTCATTGAAAGGAATTAGCTGTGTCCTTATGCATAATGATTAGGTAATTGCTTATACTTCACGTCAGTGGAAACCTCATGAGTTTAATTACCCAATACATGATTTGGAATTAGCTGCTGTTGTTTTTGTTTTAAAAATTTGGAGGCATAATTTGTATGGAGTAAAGTGTGAAATATATACTGATCACAAAAGTTTGAAGTATATATTAACCCAGAAATAATTGAACATGAGAAAGAGGAGATGGTTATAATTAATCAAGGATTATGATTGCATGATCCTTTGCCATCCGGGAAAAGAAAATAAAGTGGCTGATGCTTTGATTCGAAAAAGTAATGCTTCATTAACCATGCTATATTTGGAACGAGATCATTTGGTTTTTGATTTCATGAACTTTTTCATAGAAGTTGTTGGTGCCAGAAATTCTTCTGTTTTGTTTTCGGTGTTAGTGAGATCATCTCTATCAAAAATAATTAAGCAAACGCAGAAGGAAGATAGTGAGTTCTAGAAAAAGGTAGAGTTGATTTAGAAGGGTATGTTACCTGATTTTAACTTTGATAATGATTTTTTTTGAGGTTTGGGAAGAGAATATGTGTGCCATGTGATTCATAGTTGAAGAATGAGTTGTTATGTGAAGCTCATAGTTCACCATTTTAGTTCATCCTGGAAGTAGTAAGTTGTACAGAGAACTTCAGGAGTATTATTGGTGGGATGGAATGAAAAGAGATATTGTTGATTTTTCTGTGAAGTGTTTGACTTGTCGATAGGTTAAAGCAGAGTGTCATTTATCAAAAGGCATGATTCAGTATTTACTGGTGACAGAGTGGAAATGGAAAAATATATCCATGGACTTCATTGAGGGATTACCAAAGACATTTCGAGGTAATAATTCAATCTGAGTTATTGTTGATCGATTGACTAAATATGCTCATTTCCTTCCTATTCTAGGTACTTTGTATCTAGATCAACGTTCTCAGTTGTATGTTAAATAGACAATCAGGTTACATGGTGTTCCCATCTCTATTGTATCTGATCGTGATCCCAGGTTTACTTTCAACTTTTGGAAAGGCCTTCAGAAGTTGTTGGGTACTGAATTAAATTTTAGTACAGTTTTTCATCCGCAATCAGATGTGTAGTCAGAAAAAACAATTCAAACCTTAGAGGATATGCTACGTGCTTGTTCACTAGATTAAAAGGGAAGTTGATAATAACATATTTCTTTTGTTTAATTTTTTTATAATAACAATTTTCTTTCCAGTATACAGATGGATCCATTTTAGGCATTATATGGGAAGTGGGGTCGAACTCCAAAATTTTGGGATGAATTAGATGAAAGGAAGTTGATGGGACCAGAATTGGTAGAAGATATGGCAGAAAAAGTCCAGTTGATTCAAAAGCATGTGAGAACAGCTCAGAGTAGGCAAAAAATTTATGCGGATAACTGGAGGAAGGATATTTATTTTGTGGTAGGGGATGATGTCCTTCTCAAAGTTTCTCCATGGAAAAGTGTGATGCATTTTGGTTAGAAGGGAAAGTTGAGTGCGAGGTTCGTTGGACCTTATGAAATCCTACAGAAAGTTGGATCAGTTGCATACATAGTGGATTTACATCCAAGTTTCTTCCAGGTACACAATGTTTTTTCATGTATCAATGTTGAGAAAGAATATACCAGATCCATCTCATGTTTTGAGGCTAGAGGCAGTTTAGTTGGAAGAGAATCTCTCTTATGTGGAACATCCAGTCCAGATTCTTGACCATAGAGAGGAAGTGTTGCGGAATAAGGTAATTCACCAGGTAAAGGATTTTTGTAAAAACCATATGTTTTAAGTGGCAACATGGGAATCTTAAAATGCTACGACGGATAAATACCCCCATTTATTTGATAAGTGAATAAAATTGCGAGGACACAATTTCCAAAAGGGGGAAGGATGTAACATCCTAGGTAAATAAAAAAATATGACATTTTCATATTTTTTAATATTTATGAATTAAATATTAATTTTACTTTAAAGGGGTTTATATGTTCGATGGAGTACCCGATACACAACAACTAGTTACTTTGAAATCTCATGTTGCACACTAATAATATAATAATATTATTTTAAATGGTAGTTAACGCCTAGATCTTGTATTAGTTGGAATGAAAATAACTAACTAAAATATTATTATACATGTTTGTTAAATGTTTTTACATTTATCCAATAAAAGTTAGAGGCTTAAAATGTGAATAAATCTAATTTTAAGCATAATTTACTTTAAAAGGTTGATTTAGTGCCTTTTAATGGAGAACTCTCTTAAAATCAAGTTTTGGTAACTTTTATATATTATATTTGACAAAATAAAATTATTCTTTAGAATCGGGACATAAAAATTTACTTTAGGTAAATTTTTGGTATTTTTCTGATAAAATTCATTTTTAATGAATAGTGAAAAATAATGTATTTTAATACAAAACTGCCTTTTAATCTAATTTATTTATATGGTTACAATATATTTTTAATTATGTTTAAAGATTAATTAGATTATATTTTTACCATTTAATCCAATGGTGGTCATTGTACTTAATTTCATTTTGAAATTGGACATAAACAAGTGTTAATCTTTTGATAGTTAATATTTATTAAAAACACGCCTTTTGTTTTGACAACGGGAATTAATTTTAAATTAATTAATCCAAATTCTATGTTTTTAATTTGGTAAAATAGAAATCATTTTTTAATTCATAATATCAAATATTTCTTAGGCTAAATTTTTGTTATATTTCTGAAAAACTTCAATTTTTGATGAATAGTGAAAACACTGAGTAATAGTTAAAAAGATGACTTTTTCACTTAAATAAAATTTTACCACTTCAATGAATTGAATTCAGAAAATCCGACATATATGGTTGTTATTAGTAAGTAAAATGGGGTTCAATAAGATGAAAATATTTTTTGATGAATAGTAACTTTTGACTTATTTACCGTGGTTAAAGGTAAATAGGGTAAGTCAAGGTAAAAATAATATCATAATAATAAAAAATTACCTTAAAACTTGTTCTAACCTTATTGGATGAGTCATGGCTGACAATGTGAATCCTTGGGTCAATTTTGGGACCCTATGAAGCCACTTAGGAGTGATAATGACATTTTAGATTAATTAATTTAATGAAAGACAAAAAATGACCTAAACAAATATCTTTTTGTAAATTAATGTTTACATATGGTTATGTAAGTTATCTTTTCGACTATAAATATTATTTGGAAAGCTAAAAATATTTCCTACATTATGGTCCTATTTTTTTAATTTTTAGACATCAAGTAAATAAAATTATTTTTGACACAATAATGATGCAGTGTTTACCACATTAATAAATGATTTAAAAAAATAAAATTATAAAGATTAAAATAATATCCAAAACCTGTAAAATTATTATTGGATGATTTTTTTCAACCATGAGTCATATTATATTCGACTTTAATTAGTTTTGAACCTTTATAAATCAAAAATAATTATATAATAAAATAATATTTTCACACTTTTCTAAAGAGCCCCTCCTCCCCCTTATAAAAAGTCTTCACCTCCAACCCATTCCTCACAACTGTCATTCCATTTGTCTCTTCCAAACTCTACCCAATTAATCTCCCTACATATCTATCCTCATCCTATAAGCCTTACATTAGGCATAAGGCACTTCAATAAGTCCTTTTGGTTAAAACCAAAGGGAGTTACCCGAATTAAAGGTAACAGTTTCTCTTAAATTCTTTTGTTTTATTTTGTTTTATTTTACTTCTCCAACCCCCTAAAATATTTTTATTCCTTTATTTTATAACAAAAACAGTATCTTCAATATACTAGGTTGTTGTTATGATAATTATTCTAACTACACTTACACACACCTCCGTCTAATTGGTAAAGAACATACTGTTTCTATGGACGGGGAACTACTACCTCACGAAACGATGATTGTTCAAATATCTCCAACCACCTCTCGTGGTGGCCATTATGATGGAATTATATTTATATATGATATATATTATATTTATATTGATTCGATGATTCTTTATTTTTCATTTATAGAATACCTTTATGGTTTCCATAGTCGGTAAATACGATAATCTCATTTGAAGAAGTGCGGACTACCGCCCCCTCAAAGTGATATGACTCATTAATCCCTTATGTGGAATGTATAAAGGGTAGAGTTAATGAAATTATATATTATATTATACTATAATTATAATATAGTTATGTATCATTAAGTTTCTATTCCATTACAATACGAAATAGAAATGGAAGTTGTGTTCCTGAGTACGTACGACTTACCGTCTCCAGGAACGGTACATTTCATTTCTTATCTCCAAATGTTATGTACTATTGTAAATACTTGTATATACTGGATATATATGATATATATGATATCTAAATCATGAGTATCATTCTGGATAGAATGAACTTTTTACCACATGAACCACTTGTAATTATAAGAAGTCCATTTTTGACTCAAGTACCAAATATCAACAAAATGACCATTATTAACTTAAATGAATACATAATGTTTATAACATGATAATAAGTGATTTAAAAGAAATTATAAATGTGAAATAATGGTTCTTAATCAAATAGAAATTAACTTTAGTTTATTATTCAGGATATTAAAGAACGAACAGGTTTATTTGGACATAAGGTAAAGGACTTCAGCTCAATCTTCTTTCATTGAGGTATATTTTGGTTTAATACACGACTTTATTTTATACACTATTTAAACACCTTTGAATTTTCATTTCATTCAAAGGGAATATTTTTCTATGAAGCATTTTACTAAATGAAAAAAGTAATGTTTATTTTAACATAAGCGGTGATAATGACCTTTCCGCTGCCACGAGTATTATTTTCTCTTTGGCTTCCCTAACAAGATGTAATGTTTTTAAAAGGAAAATAAATACCATATACTCTTTTATGTATTTTGGTATTGAAAATGGTTTTGATAATGGATTTTTTATGTCAATATATTTAAGTGATATATTGTGATTGAAATGTGGAAATGTTTTTTTCCTTTATATTTTTTGTACGTGTTATGATTTTATTATGGTACTTGGAAATTTGACAGGTGGTTATGCGATAAATCAAATGATTGGTGGTGCCATGATAAACCATAACATGTGGTTAAATTATAACATCCAATGCATTGGTTATGGAAGTCGGACGTATGACTATTCCATTTAGTGATATGTGTGGAATTCGACCGTATGGTTATTCCATTTAAGTATGTTTATTTCCCAAGTTACCTCTATATGTTATGTGTTCTTTATATGGGTTTTTTGGTAATCTTTTGGTTACAAAAGGTATGAAAAGATCTTTCATTCCGTGAAGATTATTTACTACTTCATAAAGGTGAAAATTATTACTTTTGGTAAAGTATTCATGGTTTAATTTTTGTTTTGAAAAACTAATAGTTTTAATTTTTTTGTATCACTTACTAAGATTTTTATGATCATCCCAAGTTTTTGAAATGTTTTTCACAAGACTTAAAGTGGAATAAGGTCAAGGATGGTATCAAGGAAAAGTCGTGTTGTCTAAATCATGGAACTAGACATGAATCTTTTTTTCAAAAATTTTTATTTTGTGAAAAATATGGGAACTGCGTAGAAGTGTATACTTTCTAATTTTTGAGATGTAATGTAATAGTTATGACCCAATTCTCTAAATATCTAAACCTGAAAAGATCCTCAATGTGAATTATTCATTTAATTCAATATTATGTAATGTTTAATGTCAGATCCTTATATATGAGCTCAATTCTGAAGTAAATATCTATGTGGATTGAATATTACTAGCTGAAGAGTAATGGTTATTTATTTAAAATCTCTATTAATTAATGAACTATTTATTATATGGGGGAAATCCATCTAATTAAAATTAAAAAACATTTCTTATAACTCACTCTTTTTTACATATGATTTTACTTAAAATTTGATGAATAATTAATGCGGTGAATAACAATTTCAATGATGAGTCATGGTAAAGTATTATTATACTGATTGATAGTAAAAAAATGGACATTATTGCAATTGAATAGTTGATATTTGGTTGTTTTGGACTTCTGGGTTGTTTTATTAGTTGGATAACCTAACTTCAGATTTTTTTTCACAAGTATTCATTCCATGTCCATTTATATCATGACTAATCAAATATTGTTGATAAATTTTAATAGTATTTGACTAGTTGTGTGACTTTTTGTACTTATTGACTATTTATTCCACTTTTAAGTGTAAATATTTGTCATTCATCAATCATGTGAGTATCCATGATGATAATAAGTTGTATTATCACTTTATGAATAAACACATTGTTATTATGATGTTATAAACTTTGTGATAAGTAATGTCTAATAACATCTTAATATTTCTAACTAAATATAAAGATAAAATATTATATGTATTAAATAGTCAATAAAATTGACTAACTATAGATTTTCAATTTATATATTTTTTTTTGTCTAAAAAAATTTTAATTTAAGAAGAAATATTCATTTAAAGTTATATGAACATTAATTAAAATAATGAATAAAAAAATAAGTTTTATTAAATGAAATAAAATTATTGAGTTCCAATCTATTAAATATATTCCCAATTTTCTATGTATATATACTTGTTGATGGTGACTAGGAATATGATGTTTCACTTACATTTGATTTCTTATCTCTATAAATATGAAATAATAATAAAAATATTTTTATATATAAAATTTTTATAAAACTTAAATAGGAATAGAGGAACATGTTGTAACCCTATGAAACTCTATAAAAAACTAGACCATGTACCCTGGTAACTCGATAACTGAGCCAGCCATGACATAGACCAAAGGGAATTCCCCATCCCCATGGGTTGGCGACTATCACCTGACATCATTCAAATATAAAGTGTGAATGATTTTCCACTAACAATGCAAAATAAAAAGTAACAAGAGTTTATTCATATCAAAGGACACTCTAGTGGGGGTAATGTACTAGTAATCAAATGGGTGTAAACAATCCCAAGTACTAAAACCAAGTACTCTAAAAAAGGAAAACTTCCCAAGTCCCAACTTAGATGTAACTCACCAAGTCCACAACTCAATAGCTAGAACCACCTTCAAGTGATCCCTTTCCCTTGCTCAAACCTGGAAGGTTATAATATGAAAACAATCAAATGTACAAGTAGGGTGTTAGAAAAATCCCAATAGGACTTCACCAAAATACATTATAACATATTCAAATATTAAATTAACTAAGAAAGTGCTTTAAATTTAAAACAAATATGTTTGGCCATTGGAAATCATATTTAAACAAACCATTCTTTAGAATTTAAAATATTGAAATACTTTATCAATTCATGATTCAATTTTTAAATAATTAGAATACATTTCAAATGATGAAATTATCTTTAAACAAAATGTTATTTACATAAACGTCACTTTTCACAAAATGTCTTAAATAAATTTTTTTATATAAAACAATTTATATAGATTCATAAGGCATGTAAAACATTTTTCAAGAGTGGAATATATACATTTGAAATACAAAAAGTCAAGAAACATGGTCATGTGACAAATATGTATGATAATTCAAGTCTATAGGTTCCCAATACTATGAAATGGAAAATATATACATACTCTTCCATGGGATAAGGAAAAGGCGACTCGTCACCATCACCTAAGGGATGTGTTGTGATGATATGAAGTTTTAGAATGTTATAAGCTATAAAGTGCCTTGAAAAATAACTCACTAACTACCTAAGGATTACATTTTCTCAAGTATAAAACAACGATGAAAAATTTATTTTAAAACCACTTAAAATAAAATTAAACCCCATTATTTATATCAAATATGCCAATTTTCCTGTTAAAAACCATAACCGGGTTTTAATAAAAAGCATGCCTTTTTACCAAGATAAAACCATAAGAAATATATAAAAAAAATTTATGTAGCTTTTCACAAACAAATATTTGAAACCAATTCATGCAATTTTGTATTCTAATTTTAAAAATTAAATTCAACAATTTAATTTTCAAAAAAAATTCCATAAATTTCATAAAAACCCACAATTTAATGGAATTGGTGGTTTTCATAATTTTCCATCAAATAAATTTTCAAAAATTAAATACAAAAATTTAATTGAATCAATTTACATAACAAAAATTAAATTAAATAATTTAAATTTTAAAAATTCCTATAAACACACCCCAATTCAATGGCATTGGGTGTTTTCAAATTTCAAGAAAAAACCTATTTTTCCAAAAAAACCTATTCAATGGAATTGGATTTTTAATCAAACATTTAAAATAAATTTGAAAATAATCAAGAAATTGAATTTAAATCTTCAAATAAATTTAAAACAACTATTTAGGGTTAAGATGAATTGGACATCATAACAAAACCACCTACCAAAATCAATGGTTCTTGCAACGCCAAACCCTAATTAGGATTTTCCCATAAAGTACAAAGATCAAACAAATGGGAATAAAACCTAGGTTTATGATCCCAAAGTAGAGGATATTAGATCCAAAAATAAATATGGGGATCTACATAAGCCTTGAGATATGAATAGAGACCGTTGGAGAACAAGATCTGGATGAGAAAACTAACAATGAGAAGATTGAAGGCTGTTCCTCAAGCTTCAAATCACTTTCAGGAGGGATCTGAGGGACCAAAAATGCTTATTGGGATAGGTGCACAGTTTAGTCAGACTATGCACAAGTCGTGCACCAATTATAAATGGTCCACATAGTTTCTCTGGAGAAGTAACATGGTTTGTAAAATCATGCGCAATCCATGCGAATCCCACTATCCAATTTTTTTTCCATTTTTCTACAGCAGGGCGCATTATTTGGTTGACTGTGTTCCAACCGTTCGCCAACTATGCACTAGCCTAGAAAATTCCAAAAAGATTCAAAATTTCACCTGATGTAACCTGAAAAAACCCAATGATGGCAAGATTGAAAAGAGGGGTTTAGGAATACCTTAAAACAGTAACAGGATGTTACAACCTCCACACCATAAAAAATTTCTTTACCTAAAAATCCTATGATGAAACATCCATGTCAAATATATTGGACAAATTCTCTCTCATCAGTGCCTCCCTATCCCGCGTCTCATGATTATCATAACCATGCTACCATATCATGCAAACCGTAGGTATCATCCTCCCATAAAGTACCTTCATTTTAGAGTAAACTATCAGGACTGGATGTTCAATCATAGATAAATCCAGTTCAAATTCAAGATCAATCCAGCTCAAAATGTGAGATGGATCGAATAAATACTTTCGTAGATGAGATACATGGAACACACTATGTATTAAAGTTAGCTTCATTTGAAGTGATAAATTATATTAAACTTTTACCACCTTTTCAACAACCACTAAAGGTCCCACAAAAAGAGGAGTAAGCTTCCCCTTCCTCCTAAGACATCGACGAAAAAACCAGTGTGAAAATTTAAAGAACACCTAGTAACCAACTAAAATCTCCAAAATTCTACGATGATTATTAACATAAGATTTATATCGGCTCTGTGCCATCAACATTATATGAGAAATCAAATGAATCTTTGTTATCATCTCTTGCACCAACCTTAGTCAATATAAGAAACTTTCACCAATATATGAACTACACAATGTAGATTTATAGGTCCAACCATACCAGGCCTCAAAAAGAGCCATTATAACTGTAACACCCAAAGATTTCATAGTATGCTATCTTGCGCTACACGCAACACTGAGTTCGAGTGCACCATGACTTACCAAACTAGCCATTCAAAAAGTGGTAATGAATAGTATTAACTGAATTTTAAATTTTATATACTCCATATAATTTTAGAATCCATATTATGTGTTTCATAGACATAATATAAGAACAAATTCATTTTTCCAGATAAAAGAAGTATTTTTCAAAAAATGCAATTTTGCCGCCTTTTAATAGAGAACCATTTTTTAAAACCAATATTTGAAACTTTTATGTATTCAATTTAATGAAATTAAATTATTCTTTATAAACGTGACATAAAAATTTATTTTGGATAAAGTTTTGGTACTTTTCTAATAACTTTCATATTTTGATGTATAGTGAAAAATACTAAATTTTAAGTGAAAACAAATTTTTTAATAAAAATAATTTATAGTGTTAAATTATGAATTTGAATAGTTTGGAAGTATAATTATATTATATTTTTATCATTTCATAAAATATAGGTCATTGTAAGTAGTTTCACATATAAATTTGACATAAACATGTGTCAATCTGTTGATAGTTTTTACTTATTAAAAACCCGTTTTTTGATTTTGACAACAGGAATTAATATTAAATTAATTAATGAAAGTTATATGTTTTAAATTTAATAAAATATAATTCAATTTTTAATTCATAATATCAACATTATCTTAGGGTGGATTTTTGGTATTTTTCTGAAAACATTCAATTTTTGATGAATAGTGAAAAAACACTACTTTATTGTTTAAAACCGAAATTTTATTTAAGTAATTAGTTATTTTATTTAAATTTATTTTAGGTAAAAATAGATACATAATACCTATATATGTTCAATGTAATTCATTGGATTCATTTTATAATAATATTAGATATATAAAATTTTATTGAACTTTTTACCGTCTTTTACCCTCCTTTTAGAAGCAATTGCAAATTTTCATAAAACATAATTTTATTGTTTCTGTGAATTGAATTTTAAAAATTTGAGGGACACATTTGACATCGGTAAATAAAATTTGGTTCAATAAGATGAAAATAAATTTTTGTGAATAGTAATTTTTTACTTTTATTTACCACGGTTAAAAGTAAATAGGGTAATTAAATGTAGAAAATGATATTATAATTATCCTAACACAAGTACTAATTCTATTGGATAAGTTTATTTCAATAAAAATAAACCTTAAGAATAAAATATGATCCTTTTGGTCCAATTCTATTAGATTAGGATATTTATTATTATTTTATTTAAAGAAGAGTTAAAAGTGTTAAATTCAAAGTTTAATAAATAAATCATTTTTAATATAGGGTTATACATAAGATAAATTTGACTATAAATATTCATTATAAATATAAAAATATTTCATACATAATTTTATTTTATTTATAATTTTTAGAGCTTAAATAACTAAATTTATTTATGACACAATGATGATGCAGCAATTACCTTATTAACGAAAGATTAAAATAATTAATATTATAAATATCCAAAAAAATGTAAATTGATACTTCTAATGAATTAAAATAATTTTATAGGTTAATATGACATGTTAGGTTTGATTATATAATCTTATTTTGAAGTGATAAAGTTTTTATGACTTTCTCAAAAACAAAATACCAAATAGTGTCAAAATTGACATAAGTGAGTTTTTAAAACAAATACTACATTATTAATTGATATAATATTCCTAAAAATATAAGGTTCATCTAAAGGACTTATATAATCTTATATATATCAATAATGAACCACTTGGGGTTAGATTTGATTTTTATAGTATGTTTATTAACCATTTATTATAATAATACAAGAATACATGGTAAAGGTTAAACAATTTAACTTAGAGTTAAATATAAAAGATATGGTTAATATTGTAACCTAAACCTGTCTAAAACCTATTGGTTGAGAGGTTTTCAACCCAGCCCCACCTTATGTCTCCTAGGAACAATAACGAGAAACTAGATAATGATCCGTGTAATTTATCTCAATTGATAAAAACATTAAATACAATTCTTAAATCTACAAAAATTCAAAATATATAAATGATTTAAGAGAAAATTTCTATAGAAAAAATATACAGAAACTATTTTTTTCTAAAACTTGAAATAAACGTGGTATAAAATACATGTTTTGTAATTTGTAAAAGACTCTTGATTTATTCAATGAAAATAACTATTAATGTAAAGTTATATCTATAGAGTGGATCACCTTGAGTGTGGAGTGAATCACTCTTTTTTATATTTAAACTTTTTTACATTAATTGATGTATGTTATATTTTGTGCCATTGCTAGTTTGAAAAGTTTTAAATATCAAGAAAGGAAAAATACATCAAAATAGTCAATATAAGAGATTACATGAACATAGGATATTTTATTCATTTACCCTTCAATGTGGAAATGAAAAGAGTTATACATGTTATAAGTCATCATCTAACAAAAATGACTAACTCATTATTAATGATTAAATAAATTTTTATTGATTCACTTCTAGGTAAATGGGAAGCTCTTATTTTATAATATCAACTTACTACTTCAAGTATGGATAAAATGATATAACTTCAACAAACTTATGAATTTAAATAGAAATATAAAATGCAACTAAAATATAATAGTGTCTATTCTATGCTTAAAACATTTATTATTATTCATTATAAGAAAAATAATTTAATATCCTCAATATTTTGATAGATTTCATTACATGAAATATAAAAATTTAGATTTTAAAATCTTTGCTGCATCTCATTAGTAGTATTCACTTATATCATCTTCCATACTTAGTAGCCAAACATCAATGGATATGATAAACCCAAATCAATAACAATATAAATGGTTGATATACATGTATACTTCATTAATTTATGTTCAAATCCGTTCGTTTAAGTCCAATTGAATTCCTCAAAATTTTTTTGAAATCATAAATACTTTATAAAATAATAAATGTAAAATAAAAAGAGACATTTAATATAAAACGATGTTATAAAATCCACCATTTTATTGATTTATACTTTAAACAATATCTGTTGAAATCTCACTATGGATCCATGTATTCCAAAAAATCAAGTCATAGTTTCCAAATATATAAGCCAACCAAAATAACATTAAGTCTCCTGATTATGAAATTTTTATGTGATGAAAATTAATTAGTAGACTCATCAATTTTTCTAATAACCATGAATTAAATATAATTTTTTTACCCATAAAATCAACCTCCAATTAAAGATTTATGATTAGTTAAACATGGCATGTCCTTGTTAAATTTTAACAAAATTAATGGAATAAAATTAAATAAAAATTACCTTGAAAACCATTTATTATAAAAATATATTCTTCTTACTTTAAAATATATGAGATCTATCCATGTTTCTATAAAAATTATTTTTATCTCTCTTCCCACAATATTTATAGCATCATATAGATTATAGTTGTATTGTTCTATAGGATTAGACACACATTCTAACTTATAAGTTCACAAATCCAGCATTACAATAAAATTACAAGAATATATCTATAATAATAAATGACGCAAGATAATGTAAACCTACCAAAATGTTTTTTTATACTCAAATATATTTACATAAACATTTTGGGACACATTCCTATAACCATGTTTTAGGTTCCTTAAAACATAGAATAGTCTTCTTTTATTCAGTCTTACCTTCTCGAATAAACTTTCAATAGTTTTTAATTTCTTCAATTATTTTATTACATTAAACTAATACATCATATATTAGTACCTTCATCATGAATCCATTAAATAAAACAACAACCTTTAACACAAAATTTAGTTTTATTAATCCACCTTTTTTTTGAGAAATATTAATCCTCCCTTTGTACATATTAACAGTACCTAAGGAGAAAATTCATCTTTCAGTGTTGTTGATGGATATGAAGGATAAAACAAAACTCTTGGTCAATATATATCAAACCCAATGTTAGAAACAAGATTGGTTGAAAATATTATAATAAAAACACATAAAATGTACATAAACTCTAGGGTTTATAATTTTTTTACAAATAAATTTATCTCCAAACTCCTCCAAAAATATATCTACCCCTTGGTATTATCTCACCATTTGAAGATAAACCCAAAATTATAAATTCTTATTTTGTCACATTTTTTTTAAATTTTATAGAAAATAAGTGGATGTAATAGAACCTATCCGTAAGTGAAAACGGAAGCTAAACTCTAGGATTAATCTAGTATTTCTCTAATGATGAACTTAATAGTGGCTTAGTGATATTATCCACAACTATATCATTAATTTTAATAATTTATTCCCTGAGAATTTAATTTTTTATGTTTTATTTTATAAGGTGGTACTAAATCTTAATATGATTCATATGAGAGTATTTTATAAGATACATTATGATATTTATAGAATTTTATTATAACATAATATTATCATTGGAATATTTATATTTTCACTAACAACCTCTAACACATCTAATTATAAATCATCTGTATATATGAATTGGATGATATGTTATATTTATAATTATAGTACATTATAATGAAATATATTGTTTCCTACCCTTGCACCCAATACATTTATCTCTGTTAAAATTGAACCTCTATATATTGATATTTTATAAATAATATCTTTAACCCAATCATTACCATTACACACAATAAAATATTTTCAATTTCCTATTATGTATTCTAATCCATTCATTATTATTTGTTTTAAATAAAATTATGCTCTTAAATTTGATAATATATCCCAAATTATGATTTATTATAGATATAGAATCAAAAAAAAGTTTTTGAATGTTATCATAAAATTAGTATATTTATAGACTTTTTGTTGGGTCACTAATTGAGTTATAAAAAGACCGGGGGGTGAATTGTTAATCATAAAACAAACATAGTACTTAAATGATAAAGCATAATTTGGTTTATAATAGGAATAAATTATTCAATCATAAAAAATAAGTGCATATATGTTGTGAAGAGAGTAAGTATAATAATAAAGAATAATAGAACATAAGGATTTTATAATAGTTCATATCAAAATGATAGTACATCTACTCTTCACACTCTTAACCCAAGATTATTGAATCAAATATGATCTATATCAATTTTGAAGGAAAGTTTCAAATCTTCACAACATATATTTTTCACCTATAGAGGCACAATCCCAATATAAACTTTTATGGTTATATATAAAACCCAAACATTCTTCTAGAGAATAACTAACCCAAAATTTCCCAGATCAATCCCAACCTAAAACATTTTCTTTTGAAATTTAGAAATAACCAACCTTTACATTTATGTAATTAAAAATAACCTATGTGTATATTTTGTTTATGTTAGCATAACGAACATGTAAATTTTAATAGAGGTATAACCAGTTTGTGAGGAACATTATAAAAAATTTACTATGAATGAAAATAAAACACAATGAATAAATGAAAACATAAAACTAATGAAATAATTAGATTGAATTACTCATGTTGAAATAATAATATTATTACCTATAAATTTAAGGGAATTATGTATCTTGGGTAATCCATTATGGAAGTACCTAAAAAATTGAAGCTCACAAACTTTAAAACATTTCTGTATCATATATATATATATATAATATCTCTTCTATCACTATATATAGATATATATATTTTATATAAAAAATATATCAATGAATAATTACCTTATTTTCAAACTCTAAGATCCTCCTCTTTAATTATCACTGATAACCTAACATGGGAGGTTCCTTAACAACCTATAAAATACAAATTTTATAATAAAACTTCCAATATATAAATAATATCATTACAAATAATCAGTCATAGACCCCAAATAACTATTATTAACTTCTCTATAAAAATATCCACTCAAAATATAACTAAATTGTTTGATACTAATCAATTTTTAATATTTTGAATATTAATTGTAAATATTATTGACCCGATACAACATTTACAAAAAATCCATAACTATTAATTATTAAAAAATTCAGTTTATTCATATACAAGTAAGATAATGATTCATATGTGAGTCTTAGAAGTTAGAAACAATACAACTTACATGAGATATAGTTTATTCTAACAAAATGATTGAATTATTTATATAATGCTCTCAATATTCCTAGTTTCACTAGATGTGTTGCTATAATTATTTTTGTGTGATATTCATCTTCCACAAACTTAAATTTTGGGAATTGTTTTATGAAAATATTATCTTTTAAAACATAAAATCTAAATTAACTTCACTATAATACTTAAAATTGAACCTAAATAGGGCTTCATATATAAAAAACGATTATTTACTTCTAAAATTAACTTCTATAAAATTCTAAAATTAACTTCTAATCAATACATATGTATAAATTATGAAAATAGATTTATACTTAAGAGTAATAACTTTACCAAATTCTCAATATGTCAAATAATCTTCACTTTAGATGTTATACATAAAAATCTAACCATTTAACAAATTTTGATACATAAGAGTAGTTTCTTCATAACATAATGCTTATTTACTCACGAAAATTTCTATAACATAGAATATGATAAAATAAAATAATAAATTAAAAAATAATGATAGTGAATAATAAATCAGAATAAAAAAAATAATGATAAAAAATAAAAAAACATGACAGAGTTATGTAATTATTAACACAAAATAAATAAAGTGGCATTAAGCCACTCAAAATTCTTTTCAATATTAATAATTAAAATAATAATATATCACAAAATAGATAATTTCTACCCCATTTTTAAGGATAAATAAATAATAAAAATATTGAGAAGATCATCTAAAAATAAACAAAATAGTAAATAAGAAATTAGGGTCAAGAAATATAACAGAAACTATCCCTCCTCTACATTAAATAATAATTATAGTAAACAATAATAACCTATAGAGTAAACTCACTTGATTAAGAAATATAAATCCTAAAAACATAGCATTCTCAACAAAAAATTAATATAATTACTCCCCATAAACTCATTCATAATAAAATTATAAATCAACTATTAAAAAGAAATATAGAAATAATAAAAAATAGCAAAATATCCCCTTAATATGTGATTTACCTTAGAAAATATAATTCATCAAATACAAAACCAATGGAATAATCATATTGGAAATAAAATAATACAAGGATCTATGAAATAGTAAATTATATTCAATGATTTATAAAATATTTTTAATGAATTAAAATAAATAATAATTAAGAACATTATAGTAAAAAAATAGTAAATAGTAAATATATACTCACTGAAAAAAATATAAATTCACAAAATAAATGTCATTAAGACATATCAAATAATAAAACTATTAAGGGCATGCATACTGCCCATACTAAATTAATTTCTTGTGTAAGTGAATATGTTTTGCTTTTAATGAATTCTTTATAATTCCTTTTGGAACCAATAATTAGCGACCTTTAAAGATTCTGGAACTCATGAGAGATATAACCATAAATGCATTATTATACCCATGAGACTAAATAAATATTTCATAATTATTATAAAAACAATGAACTTGTAAACCACATTTAAAAAATTAATATGAGAATACAAAGTATTTCTCTTACTTTTTTTAAATTTTCTAAAATGATCAGGGTGGATACAGTTAACTTATAAAACAACCATACTCAAAATTTTCTTTATCATAGAATCTAGTGCATCTATAGTTTTTTCTAATTCATTCTTAAAAATTAAATTATCATTCCAAAAAATTTATAAATCCTAAAAAATGCATCTCATTTATTTATTAATTGGTGTTATAAGTATCATCCTTCAACTTGATATTTTATTTATTTAGTTTAAATAAATCATCCATCATAAATTCAAATTACTTTCTTTTTATTTATTAATTGGGGAAATATATTCTTTAAATTTATTATTATCCTCTATAATATTCAATACTTAAGAATCAATATTCATAATATTTTCAATCTCAAGATCCAAATTCTTATTCTTCTCAAAAACTTTCTCATTTATTCCTTTGTGATATGTGTTTTCAAATCATTTTTTGAATTTATTTTTGTTTCTGATCAAATTTATCAATTTACATTACAAAAATAATCTTAACATAACAAAAATAATCAATTGAATTCGAAGATAAAGTATACTAGGTGGAAGATGAAGATGTTATATCAATAGATTTATCCATTAAACACACATTTATTTAATGTTTCTTCCCTTCCGATGATAAATTAGAATATTTTGACTTATTAATTTTAAAAATTATCATCTTATACTTTCTAAAAGGATTTTCTATCCTCAAGTTTCTAGGTTTTCAATATTCAAATCCCATGTGTTCTATATGGTATAAAGAATATCTGTTGATTATGTTTATAAAATATTTATCTTTAAAATATATTATCTATGTAACCATTAGAAATGATAGATATACCAAGACTTTTTATTGTCTATAAGAAATATTAGATCCAAAAATATATATAAGAAATAAATTAAATATGGAATCTAAACAATGTGAATTATGAAGTTTTTAATTTGATTCCAATTGTTACATCCAATATGGTGATGATAAGATACAAGAGGGGAAAGGATGAGGTGAATTTTCAATATAAAAATATTAAGAGTACTATAAAAAATAATTAAAAATTAAGTAAATAATATGAATAAATAATTCAAGCATAAAAAATAAATATAGTTATGATATTAAGAGATTATGGAGAATAATATATAATTATGGAACATAAGTATTTTATAATTGTTTTTATCTAAATGATAATATTTTTACTCTCCACTCTCTCAAACTAAGTGTATGGACATACACTCTGATGTATATCTTTTTGGAAGATTAAAAACACTTTAAGTAATTTAATTTTCATACACATAGAAACAAACATAATAAAATATTTTACGAGTATAGATAGAACATATCCTTTTACAATAGAAAACCCTACCAAGACTTCCCAAGAGTTGTCTTAACCTAAACCATTTTCGTTTGAAATTGAGTAAAAACTAACCTTTATTTTTGTAGGATAAGGTATAAATTGTTTCTTTATTTTTATTCAAGTTATCATAGATTAAAAAAAATTTTAATATAGGTTTAAACAATGTTTGAGACACATGGAAAAAATTATTGTTTATGGAAATACAGAAAAATTAAATAATAGACAATTAAATCCAATAAAATATTCTGGTGGGGTTACTCGTGTAGAATCCATATCCTTCTTCCCTCTAATGTAAATGGAATGATATATCTTGGGTAAAATAAAAAGTAAATATATAATAAATTGATACTCTCAAACATTTCATAACTTCTATATTATATATGGATCGTATCACTCCCATCCCTACCTACAGCTTTGGCCCTCTTTATATAGGCAATTTATAAAGAAATAACTTCCTTTGATTCAAAATAAATGATATTCCCCATTAATTATCAATGATTAATTCACATGGATGTTTATTTAACAACCTATAAAATTTATATATTAGAATAATAATTCAAATAGATAAATAAAATAATTACCATTAATTAGTCATAGAATATTAGTAATAATTATCCACTTCTCCATAGAAATTTTCATTCAAAATATCATCAAATTATTCTATAATAATCGATATTTAATCCTTTAAAAATTCCCTATAAATAGTCTTCACAAAATATAAATTTTATAAAAAATAAAAAATTATGAATTCTAAAACAATTCTGTTTAATCATACACGATCTAGATAATAATTATTAGATGAGTTATAGAATTAATTCCTAGTTCACCTTAGGTGAGATGTAGTTAATTCTAACATGGTGATGAAATTATTCATACAAATCAATAAACATTCATGTTTTCACATGACATGACAATATAGTTATTTAACATGGTATTAATATTATAAAACCATAAATTTGGAAACATTCTTTCAAAACATTTAACTTCTAAAACATAACTTCCAAATTCTCTTGATTGTAATATGTAAAAGTGAATCTAAACAGGGATTCATATATAAAAGTAATTTCATTTTTCTCTAATATTAACTTCCTAAATAATTTCTACTTAATTTTTTTCAATATTTAAGATTTAATTATCAATATTTATTTATATATAAGATAAGTATCTTTATTAAATTCTCAATATTTAAAAGTAACATCACTTCGTACTTTATACTTAAAAGTCCAACTATTTTTCAAATTTCGACAAATAAGTGTCATTTAATCAAAACATAAAATTAATTTACTAAAAAATTTATTTATTAAAAAATATGATAAAAATAAATAATATTTTCTAGAATAATAATAATTAATAGTAAAAAATAAAAAAATAAATTATAATTAAAGATAATACAATTAAAAGAAGTAGAGAGGGTTTTGTAATTTTCGAAAAAAAATAAATAAATTGGTAAAAGACACCCAAATATTGTGACCCAAATAAGTTTTAAATATCTCTTATTAGTGAAACCTAATTACCTAATCCCATTAATTAATAAATAATATGAATTTATTTTTATTTTATACCACCAATTTTTTTTCACATTCAAGAAAAATAACCAAAAAATGTCCACCACAAAAACTATTTATATTTATACTATGATAAAATCCTCCCCATTTTAATTATTGGTTGTTAAAATGTGAATGTAAGCATACATACCATTCTATATAGTTTTTTTATCCCATATAATGTGTCCTTAATGAAACACACCTTGACTAAATAATTATCAAATTTTTAAAAATTTTGTTTTTAAATATAATTTTTTTCTTTTCATTCCCCCTTAATAAAATAGTATGACTGAAAATTTATTTTTTTATTATAAATATATACCCCCTTTTAAGGGACAAGGGTGAACCCAAATGATTTCAAAGACATACAAAGACATTCAAGCCCTCCAGTCCAATATCCAAAGATAAAAAACAATTCGATTCAAATATAAAAAGTAGGTTCCTCCCCAACATCAAAATAATTAAGATAAGCTTTCACCTTCACATCATTGTTCAACTAGCAGCCCCATGCATGAATGCATGTGCACGGTACTGATGGAAAACTCCATACCCTATCATTCGTTCAATTCTAAATATCCATGATAGGTGAAATTCCTTGCTCTAAACCTCCTCTGGAGCTGTCCCTTGATGAGAACTAGATGCATTGACCCTTAGATCGCGAACTGAAGCTCCACAAACCAAATAGACCAACCATTCCATAGATTCAAAAATTCATCCGAAAAACCCTTCAAAGTTTCCCAAAAACCATACAACATGCTAGAAAACCACCACAACAAAACCCTCACTGCAATCAATTTGGTCTGCCACCGTGAAGCTGTCACAGCTCTCCATACATCACCTAGAACCAGGATCTCGTTCAGAAAAACTCCATCATCGGTCATCAGAACTAAATCCATGACAACATCACCACATCCATAGATCCAAGAATCCCCAATGGAACATCAAGATCAAAACCAAAAACACTAAAGCTGGAATCTCACCGGACACTCGAAGATGGAAAATAAAGCCTCAACAAAACCAAATTCAGAAAACAAAATTGGACAAAAACCACAACATCACCGTTGATGTACTACAACTGAAGAAGATCATGCCATAATCCACTCTCTTCACTGCCTTCATATCCACACACACATGGAGACCGCAACAAACCTCCCACCACACCTAATACCAAAGCTGAAACGCAGCATCGCCCCTCAAACCGCAGAAGAAGAGGCCCCACCCTAGACTGTTATATTAATACTATTTATCCTATATATTTTTAGATGTTTCAATTTATCACAAAAAATATTATCCTCAATAGTTTTTATTTTTTTTATAAACTCTGTTATATTTTTATATGTTTTATGCTCATTAATTTCAATTTTGACTAACAAATAACCATTCTATTACTATTTAATTATGTTGGAAGAAATACTTGAATATTCTTCCACATGATCTTAAAACATAAATTTAGATTGAAAAATAGTTTATTTAGGTTTTAATTTATTACTATCAAATGAAATATTTCAAAAATTATATTAAAACGTTTTTATAATATTAAAAAAAATTATATTTAATTCATAGGACTATATTTTCTTTTACAGAGAGAAAACACGAAATTATCTTTTATATCATCTTGTTATAAATAAATGATTTCCCCAATTCAACTAACTAAAATAATTTCATATTTTATACTAATAGAAAAACCCATTTTTATTAAAAATCACATCAATATTAGAGTTATATAATTGAATCACTCTAAAAAATTGTTTTGTAAGATGTAAACACATAAAACATAAGTATTGTTTAATTCATTTCACAATTTTTATTCTTTCCATCAATATTTATTATACCATTGTTGATAATTATTTTGTTTTTAAAAATTATATTATTCATTTCCTTCTATTTTTTTATTAATTTATTATATTATATTATAATCTGAGGTAAAATATAAATTTAATTGTATTATTAGTTTCTTTGGGTGTCACTTAAATTAAATTGAATATTTGAATATTTTATTTCTTATTGTATGAATTTCTATGATTATAGGAGGAGTAATTATACCACCACTAATTAGTTTCATTAGTTACACAACCATCATATTCATATTTTTATAGAAAAAAGTCTATTTTTTATTATAATAGCTTCAATGGTGTAAAATAAATACTCCATCATGAGTAAACATTTATTGTTAATTTTCCATCGAACATATACTAAATAGTTTTATGAATAAAATTCTATCTTCAATATTAAAATATATTAGAAGTTTTTATTTTCTATTTCCATAGGTGGACAATCCCTTTATATGAAATTTTTAATTTAAAAAATTTATTTTATATAACTATATATTCTCAGTTAGCCTAGATGGATTATTTATTATACCATAAAACCAATTTTATATTCAAACCTTGTTAAAATAGGTCATGGTATGACCTGTGTATTTTTATTAATTGAAAATTCATTTTTGAAAAATTATATTTTTTCAATATAATCTTATTTTAGTAGAAAAATTGCCTCATTAATTTTAATTTCAACTTGATTTTATTTTTGCTATCATATGAAATTTCAGTTTTCCCAGGAATTTCAAAATTATTGGTCTTAATTTTATAACTTTTATTATAATTGTTTTATCATTTTATATAATCCCATTTTTTACCATAGTATAAATACTTTTTTCTCAAACAATCATTTATTATTTATAATGCTTTAAATGGTTTGAATTAGTCACCTTTTTAAGTAAGGTATATAATGTCAATATTTTTTGAGCATAATTGTTTTTAACTAATATTAAATCCTCTTTGAAGTAGTTACTAATTCTTATCCTAAATTTTAATGTATTTTTTTCATTTTTTATACATGTAGTGTGGTATTTTTTTTGTTTTTCATTCAATACTAAGATTGAATTGTTTGGAGTTTTATAAGTTATTTTGTAATATAAATTTTTATCGCATTTATTTATCAAGCATCATGATTTCATTATATATATATTAATTATAAAGACTCAACTATTTTCATGATTATATTAATAGGACTAATTTTATGTCTACGAGAATCAATTTCATTTAGTGCTCGTTCAAGTTTAACCTCAATATCAACAAAATTTTCATTATGACTTATAGTTCCTTAAACACATGTATTATTAATATTGATGGAATCAACCATTTAAATTAAATATATTATATACCTAATTCAATTCCATATTTTATTCTTCAAATTATAAATAATCTTCATTTCATACTACTTTTCATGATTGATATTTCATTTTTAAATGTTTATTAAAATTTATTATCCTAATAGAGTTTCTTTTAACAAATTTATTTATATTTATTCTTAATAATAACAATATTTGGGATTTATTTATTTTGTGTGACTAACTTTACCACATTAAAATCTTGTCATGGGTATCATTCCACTAAAACATCCTCTTCTATAATTCTATTATATCAAATTATGTGATTTAAACTCTTCATATTCTTCTTCGCCATATTATTATTATTTTATATTCATTATACCCTTTAATGGAACCTCCATTTATGTTTAACTATTGATCATAATTTTTAGATTAACTATCATTTGGTAGGATAACAGGATATGTTGTAAACCATATATTGTGACAAAGTTATAATACCTTTCTCTAATTTTCAAGATGTTTTCATTAAAAAGAGGTCAATAACTTATAATTTTTTTGAAAAACTAAATTCTTTTAATATTTATTATAATTCATTACATATATCTAAAATCATGAATAATTTTTCTAAATAATTCATATAAATTATTAAACACTAACATATTAGAATAATAAAGCATGTCTCATGGGACTAATAATTAGGATTATTTTACCATTGAATCTACTCCATAAATTTAGTATGATCCATCCAAAAACATCCTTTAGTGATATTTTTTTGTGTTAATATGTATGGGATCCTCACTTTTTTATTTAAGCATTTCATTAATATTTTGTTAATTTTGGGAGGAAATAGAGGATAAAAAATATTTCTGTGAGGTAAATGGTTCTGGTGCATTATTTTCTATCTATTATAGTAAAATTTTCATTTTAAAAAAAATTAGTTCATATGGATTGAATGATTAACGTTATGGTTTGTTTAATGATAATTTTTTATATCTATTCTAAAAATTTTTGGGTTTTAATAAATTCATAGTTTTATAGAAAGTTTGGATAATAGTGATTTTTAACCATTCATTAAGAAAAGGATAAATGATTTTCTTTTTTAAACCCTAATATTACTCTATTGACTAATATTAATTTTGAAAACCATTTTAAACTAGGTTTATTAATTTATAAGTGTTGATTTTGAGATTATATAACATATATTCATGAAATTACTATAATGGTTGGGAACATCAACACCAGATCACAAGTAAGAGATATTTAATCACCCTTATTATTAGATCACTCTATTTCTATATCTTATACACATCTTGAAATATCTAAAATGGTATATCTGTTCAATAATTGATAAATCATAAACCCAAAATCATAAATAAAAGGAAAATAATATTTATTTCTTATTTATATTATGTGATGGATTTACTTATGAATATTATCACGAGATCCGATATTTTGTATTTTTAGAATACATGAATATATTAGGTGGATTATATGATTTAATTTGATGTTATTTATTTTTCAATGTATTAGTTTATGATATTTTAAATTAAATTTACTTAATTTGACTTATAAAATTATTTTTCAAAGTAAATAAATTTAAAAAATTATGTATTTTTTATTTAATAAATGATGGGTTTAAAAAAATTGAATGTAAATTGTTTAAGAAGAATATTATATTAAATGAATTCCTACGTAAGAAAATTTAATGATTTTTTTTAATAAGAAATCATTTTTGGATTTAAAATATTAGATCTCATTGTTTTTTAAGAAATAATATTTTTTAATTAAATATCATTAGATAAAATGTAGGCAATGAAGTTATGAGATACTGATGGAGGTATGATAAAAATATATGAGAAAAACTCTTTAATAGTTGATGAGAAGGACCATTTTTTGATTTTATATAGACAGGGACCAAGGAACAAATTGTAATAACCATAAATGTAAATGCCCTAGAGGATATTTATTCATTATAAGGGACACTATGATCTTTGTTTCCTATATTGAATTTTTTATTATTGTTCATCGTTTAATTATTATAAATATAAAATTTTATTTGGTTATGATATTTATATTTTTATTTGTTAATAATTTCACTTTGTTATGGGTAAATTGGGATGGGATACCCATGTTTTATAAACTCTCAAGTTAACTAATTTTGATATGATGTCTCATTTCATGTGATTTTTTTAAAGAAATGTTTGTTTCTATATATGATATTTTCTTATAAAAGGAATTTATATAGCAATTTAGGGATATATCCTATATTGTAATGTAAGGAAGTGAAATAGGAAAAATCTTAATGAGTATTTTATTACTCACCCTTACAAGTATACTTTGGTATTCATGTAAATATTGTATTTCATGTTCCAGGATATTAGAAATACTATTAATTCATTAGTGATGGACCATATATTCCATATAGGAATAATGTTTTAGTGTTAAAAAGTATATTATAAAATGAGTAAGAATTTCCATGAATGATATGTGTTGATAATTTTTGGTTTTTTTATATCTATATACATCATTTGTTTTTATTATTTTGTATTCTAATTTAAATTATAAAATTTTCCATGTATAATTTTGGTTTTTATAGGAAAATATATTTCATGAAATATAATATTGAGTTTGTTTTATTAGGGGTAAATCATGCCCCAAAAATCCAATTCTATCTATTGAAGTTAATTTCTATCCCCCAGTTATCTGGGAGAGATATTGGGACTTATGGAATCCCTTGACATAGTTATTAAGGTGGTTATAAAAGTAGAGTATTTTCAGTTTTTATCAAATCATGGGGTTTAAATTGATTCTTGAGAATTATATTATAGGCATGAGAATGAGATGTTCAGTAATTTATATTTACGTATAAATAGGTGTTGACCGAGTCCTTTTACAACAATCATGTTACCTGGGAGTTTTGGTATATCAAGGGATCATAGGGTATCTTATTGAATATATTTTTTATTTTTTAATACGGGTTTCTATAACCACGACCAGATTATAATTTTTGTTAATTAATGTATTATTATAGACATGGATAAAGACATCACATATCTATATGTATTTTTAAAATGATTTAGTTACCTTGGATATGTTTTTTAAAGTTAATTCAGGTAATTTTAAATTAGTTTTTTTTTAAAATAATTTTGGTGAAATTATTTTAATGATGATTTATAAGAAACTAGAACTTGGAAAATTAACACCAAGTAGTGGATAAATCACCTTATATATAGAACTAGAATGTGGATGTGGTGATGAGATATGATTTGGTGTTCTATAACCTGTGTGTTTTTTTGTGCTACTAAATATATTTTGAAGAGGATATAGACTTTATTATCTTGATGGGTATTTTTTTGAATTTTTGGAATTCCCTTGAGAGGGGAACATACTGATCAGTAGAATGGCGGGATCAGAGGAAATGCTATTAAAAATTTTAACTCATTAATTTATTACATATAAAATAAAATGGAAGTTATGAGAACTAATAATGGTTGAGAGAAGTGGATCAAGAATAAATGTTCCAAAAGTAGAATATTATTATATCCAAAGGCAATAATGGTGTTCAAAAAGTTTATTATTAGTTTTAAATTATCAACTGAATATTCAAGTTCTAGCTTAATTGTGAGTTATCTATTGTGGTGTTTAATATTTACATATTTTAGGGACTTGTTTGTCTATTTTTGGAAACAATGATGTATAAAAAAATATGTAGATATTTTATGAGAAATATTTTAGAATATAATTAGTTAATTTTTTACATTGAGATGTTAAGGATGAATAAATCCAGTGAATTCTTGGGTTTGAATAGGGGAACTTGACAGTTCTCATGTAAGTGGATTTTATTATTGAATTTGTTTATTTAATGTTAGAGCTGATAATGGAAAATAATATCAAATCTTAGATATTTGAGATTATACTTCAATTAAAGATTCATTTAATGGTAATTTTGTTTTGTTTTACTATATATAATTATATAGTGAATAATGAAGGTATGTTGGTGGTAAACATGATTGAGGATCACAGTGTGAGGTCTTTTTCCTTAAAAAATAGTGTCAAGAATTCCTCTTATAGGTATATGAGAAAATGAGGAAACTTATAAAAGAAAATTTTCTTAAACAAATTAGTTAGTTAATATATTTTACATGGTGGGTGATATGAGAGGTAAAATAAATATATAAACAAGAGATATTTGATGTAGGGTTGTCATATTGAACACAGAAAATTTTACCCATGTAAGAGGTTGGGACATCTGAATGGGTATTAAGAATTATTTAACAAAGTATATATCACTAGATACTTAAAATAGAATAAAAAATCTAGTGCATATAATGATAATTAAAGGTAGTATGTAATTGGATATTATTTAATGATGTGTGATAAACCTAATCATGGAAAGCCATAGAAGAGTAAAAGAAATTTTTTTGTGGAGAATTTACTAGAGGAATATAAGGATGGACCTATGAATATATGAAGTACACCTACGATTGTTTATACTTTTTTATGTACATTATTTGATATTTTATATCACATTAATTGACATAATCATGATTAAAATATGATATTTTTATTGATTTAATATTTTATTCCATTATAATGAGTACAATTATAGTAGAAAGGGGGATTATGGAATTATGTTTTCATACCCTTATACCATGATAAGTGATGTGGAAATATCTTGTGAATTTATGATAGTTGGGATAGAAAAGTTTGAAACCATCATTGTAAAGGATTGGTTGGTGATATTTAGAGATCATATTGATTGATATGGTTATATAGTATCTCTTGTCTCTTTATATGGGAACATTTACACATTTTACACATAGGGAAATTTTAACAAAGGTTTGGAAGAGATAGTTTTTCATGGACATAAAGATTTTTATTACTTGTTTGTAGGGTCAGATCCTAGATTAGTATAATCAAGAGATAAAATTTGGATTTTATTTGTGTTCTAGAGGTATTTATATACTATTGAAAAAGAATTTTTTGCATTTATATTGAAAATAAAAATGTTTCTAGACATTGAATTCTTTCCTAGAAAGACTATAACATTATTTTACTTTTTATTATATGATTTTTAAATTTTAGAATTATATAAGATTTAATTAGACAATATATAAGATAAATAATTAAAATGGCCATGTATTTCACCTACATAGGAATTGGTTTTATTTAACGAGAATTTATATTATATTCTGGGGTAGTATAGTGACAATTAAGGTGTAAAGTTAGTGATGGTGAATAATAAATACCCTATACTTTACCTAGATAACATGTTTTAATAGATGCAGGTTTTTGAGGTTGAGTTGTTGTTTGGACATCAAGAGTTTAGTGTAAAGTAATATATTTTGAATATGGGTATACAAACATGTTATAAACATTATATGTTTTTACTAATGTCATTTAAAGTTACATATGATTTTAAAGTATTTATGGATTTGATGAGTTATTTTTTCCATAAATATATTTTTGTATTTTTTTCTAGTATTTATAAATGATATATATATTTATTATATATTGGTATCAAACCAAAGATAACATTAAAAAACTATTTTAGAAAATACATAAGGATAAAAGATATACATGAAATTTTCATAATTCAATTTTTGAATATGATAAGTGATTATCTTCGACATGCTCTCTCTAAATAAAGAATATATTTTAATCCAAATTAATGCAAGGTCATGATGTATTAAGAAATTCCTATGTATATTTTATAGATTTGGATATATCTCATATTGGTAAAATATTATTGAAACATTATCTAATATTTCATGAAGTTGGCATCCCCAATGAAAATATTAATCAAAAAATGTTATAAAGCATGAGTGTAAAACCAAGTTATAGGTATTTACTGATAAACTAAGGAGAAGAATGAAGTCATATCCAATGTATTACAACCTTAATATAGTGATGGGTTTGTGGTGTATTGATATGAATCATGTAATGACCTTGAACTGAGTTTCCTATAGTCAGTTATTATTTTATTATATTAGCACCAGATACAAGAAATTGCATCCCAACAAACCGAATAATTTAGCATTATTGGTAAACCAAATACATACATATAACTTAAATTACATTTAAAAATTCAAATACAAAACAAATAAAATGTAAATATTTTTCATCACTTGACTCATTCAAATATTACTTCCTCTTGTATTAAGTAAATGTAAAAAAATAAGGGTGAGATCATACGCTCAGTTAGGGATATGTATATTGGATTACATCACGATTAAATAAGAAATAATCAATATGAAAATATAAATATTTGAAAACGAATTACATTTAATCAATCAATTAAGAATACATAATAATAATGCAGTAGTAAATGAGGATCAAATAATACTATATAAATAAAAACATGATCTTGAAACTTATAAAAAAATATCATAACTAATAAAATAATCACATGAAAATCAATTAATAATCTCATAATTAATTTAATTTAAAATAATTTACATCATAAAAATACTGTAAAATATTAATTCCAAGATTTATTACATAAATGGGTAGGGCCTCGGCCAAATACCAAATCTATTTTTTCTCTTGAGAACAACCGATGCATTGAGGGGCCATACCGGGCTCTGCCCGTCACATACTAAGTATAATTCAATCCTCATATGAAAGGGATGAAACATAATCAACATAAACATTAGTATTTAAAAACAATCATATGAAATATTAATAACTTTCTCAATCAGTAAACATAATCATAAACCACCAAAAGTGATATGGAGAATAATATATCATAATAGTTTACCCCTATAAAACTAATTATAAAACATCCTGATAATTAATAATTATGATATCATTATAACATACCATCAATATAGGATAAATAAAATAAGTTTTTTTTGTTATTGATGAGTATAAATAACATTAAAATTTCATTAAAAACATTTTTTAGGAAAATACATTTTCTTACTACAAAAATCACTTTTAAAAAGCTAAAATTTCATGAATATTAGGAAAAATATTTTCCTTGAAAATAATCATGGAAAATTCTAAAGGAAGCTTCAAATAAATGGGCAGTTATGATGGAATTTAATTCCATACATTCCATCTAAGTTGAAGAGAAATTCTTTTCATACTATTATAAAAATTTCAAAAAAGTAACTTTTGGAAAATAACAAGAAGATTCCTTTAAAATAATTTTTAAAAAAAAATAAAAAAGGGTTAAAATGATTTTAATAAATCATTTTCTGATTCTTGAAAACATTATTGTTAATATTTTTATAAAATATGGATGTGGAATAAAAATTATTTTTGACCTATGAGAGAAATAAAGTAAGCTTTTCTTAAAAACATTTTCTTAATCATTTTTATTACCGAATAGAGGAAAATGGCAATACTATATGAAAATTTCATGAATAATAAGAGGAGAATAAAATATACTGGTTTTAAGATATGAATATCTGATAATTCCCCCAAGGGACACTTAAACATAAACAATATCAAATAAATGATAATATTATGAAATAAACTCTCACCACTTTATTAAATTTAGAATCATAACCACTATGAAATGAATAACTTAAAATGAATCCTTAAATAACATGAATATAAATGTAATCATGATATTTGATATCAAACTTTCATTACATAAACTATAAAAAGTAAATAAGTTGTGAATATTGCATATGTCTCAAGAAAACAACAATGAGACAAGAAACCCTTATCTTACGTCCGATTTCTTTCATACATGTCCAAATTACTGGTATAATAAATACATATTTATTAAAAATATATTAAAAAATTATTATATTATGTATCATAATATATATTATTTTCTTATAACCATTTATCACCCTTTTATTAATAATTATTTATTAAATCACTATTCTGGGTGATAACTACTTCATTTTTCATTTATGTTTTTGTTCAGTAGTGTCGGTCCTTATAATTTGATCATGGTTTATTTATATAAAGAATGTTAATAATGATAAATATTTATATATATTAATTATATAAATATAAATATTTATATTCATCCAAAATATTTAAAGACAGAAAAATGATTTAAATTGTTCATGGAGACGGTAGGTCATACACGTGCAAAAACACTATTTTCATTTTTCGAAAGATCGAATAAATGAAAGGTAGATAATAATTAATCTTTATATAATAATTAATATATCATATATATTGTATAAATTTATTAAATATATCCTTATTACCATCCAAGAAAAATGGAAAATGAAAAAAATCACATCACTTAGTGGAGGTGGCAGCCCACACATACATACAGGCAACATTATCGTTTTCTAGTAGATTGGAAGGCTAGAAGTTTGATATAATATTATCATTAAAAAATTATATTTTTATTAAATATAATATATTTACATTAAACTTATTATAATACCCATCCATAAAATATATTTATAAAAAAATGAATTGTATCGCTTTGTGGAGACAATGAGTCGTATGCACGAATAAGTGATACTTTCACTTTCTATTTGATGGAAAAAAGATGACAAATATTAGCTTAATAATCGTAATAAAATTTCAGTATAGTTAGGATACTGAAGTTTTTATTTTTATATAAATACAATAAATTTATAATAGGTAAAGGAAAGAGTAAAAAGAAAGTGATCAATTAAGATTATTAGGTCTTCTTTGAAAGAACCCCTTTAGACCACTTTTTAAGGACCCTAGAATTAGTCTTTTTGGAATAAAAATCTGTTTAATATGGATAATAGAGTGATAAAAATAATATTTTATGAATTTTTTGAGATAGATAGCTCAATTTTTTTTGAATAGGTGAAAGGACAAGTGCCCTTTAATAAGTGAGGGGAGGGGCACTTTTTGAATTTCATAAAATATTAAATTATAATAGAGTAATTTTCTAACTAAAATGATTCCAAATGGAAATAGGTTCTACGTTAAGGTAGTATATGGTCTAAATATAATCAAACTGTAAAACTTGGATAAGTTTTATTGGTATTTTGAACCTTATATTTTGGTTTAACCCCTTAGTTAACCTATTTTAACATTAATTGCGGTAACATATTTTCCCTCTTAAAGGGTTATAATTTTACATATAAGACAACTATTGTACAATAAATGGAAAAGGGATAAAATTTTAGACCATACATTATCCCCATTTTTCTATTCTAATATTTTTTAGATTTTTTAATAATTTAATTATATTTTATTTTGATAAATTATCATTAATGACAATTTTGATGCTATTCATTTAATTTGACATAAAAGACTTAAATAAAAAGTTGTAATTAAAATATAATACATTAAAACAACACTAATATGTAATATTAATATATAAAATTTGTGGAAGACACAAATTAATTCAAATTATATTATTTTTAATGTTTTGAAAATAATTTATTTTATTTTTCTATTAATTGAATAATTACTTTGTCGGTGTTGCTGATGTACATGGATTTCACAAACTTTATTTTATAATTTTTTAATTTAGTTTTAATTATTTTTAAATATTCTTCTTGTTTTTTGTGTTTTTTTTGTAGTTTTTAATATTTTTTGTTACTTTTGTTGTTTTTAGTTAATTATATATTAATATTAGTTATTTTTTATTCTTTTTTTCTTTTATTAATTTTATACTTTGTTAATGTTTAATATTTTACTATTTTAGTATCTTAATTAATATTAGTGTTTTTTTATTATTAGTTTATTTATTTCTATTTATTTGTAATTTTATTAATTTGTTAAATTAATAGTAGATATATCATTATAAATATATTTAGCATTAATAATAATAGTAATAATTTTGTTAGTTTATCATTATTTATTAATTAGATTATTTTTTAATAGTAATTTTTTTAATTAAGGGTTATAATTAAATTTTTTTAACTTGTAACCTAGTATATATAATATATTTTTATATAATTGTACTAGTTTTTTACTATTAATATTAATAATAATAATATTATTATTATTTAACATATAGATAATTAGTTAATTTTAATATTGAATTTTAAATTTTAGTTTTGATTCTTAAATTTCATTTTTTTTGTTTTGTTTTGAATCGCCCCTCCCCATATCTACCTGTCGCCCCCAAGCCACCTATCACCCCTGAGCCACCTATCACCCCTCCACTTTTCGTACCTCCTACCCCTACCCTCCCCCAATTCTTCCCTAGCTCCCCCATTTCCCACCCCTTCATCTCCCCTACACTTCCCTCTCCCATATGGCCCACCCCTCTCTCTCCCCGTGTCGCCTTCCCATCCTCCCCGATCCCCCCTCTACCTCCCTCATCGCCCACCCCTCCCTCTCCACTTTCAGCCTCTTCCCCCTCCCCTCTTCCCCACTCCCACCCTCCCCCTGCCTCCTCCCCTATTCCCTCTCCTTGTGAACATGCAACACCACCATGCACCCCATACTATCCTCCTATGCTAGACCACATGACCTCGAAGGTAGTAAGGCACCACAAGCATCCTACCCATCACACTGTAGTGAACCAACCACATACTCCTCTTGTTCGCTATGACTCTTTGGAGGGTGTTATTTCATTGGTGATCCTTTGATAGCGCTATGATGGTTCAGGTGAAACAATCATGCTCACAAAGTGTTTGATTTCTGTTTATAGATCACCGAGTGATGAGTGCACTTCATGACAAGCATGAAGATAGATCAAATCAGTTTTTATATAACATGGGAAATTTTTTAATGATTTATCATTTTATTTCCACGTATTTTTTATTCAAAATCTTAGGGTAATTTTTTGTGTTAGGATGTTTGATTGAATAATTAATCTTCTACGCATGCAATGTGATGTTTTTATTTTGTGTTTAATTTTAAATTAAATTACTTTTAAATTGATATTTATCTTCTTTAATTATTTGTGCACGTGAATTAATTTATGATGTTGAAATTGGATATTTTAATAATTATCTGATTCAATGATACTGAAAAACTTAATTATTTTGATCGAATATATGAAAATAGGTGGAAATACTTTTTGAGAAATAGGCTGCATCATTTTATCATTTGGTTTGGTACTTGAATTTGTATCTAAACTAATTTATAATAGTAGAGAAAAAAGACTTTAAATAAACTAGGATATATGAAATGAGGTTCTAAAAATTGATTATAATTTTGGAACTGGTGATAATGAGGAAGAATATATATTCAATCACAAAAAAGAATATTTTTCATGGTTGCGTATTAGTTTGATTATGAATTTAGAATCCTTGACTAATTATTTTGATTCAAAGTTAATCATCATATATTTAATGAGAATTTAACTTATTTCTTCCACTTTCTCAATTTTTAGTTTTATAAAAATAACTAAAAAAATAGGGATTACCTCAACTATTTTTCAATCTAAACATTTTCCAAAGCGTTATTTTTTTTAACTAGATCCAGTACTCTATGTGGTTTGACCCTGCTCACCACTTTTATAGTAGCCAGTTGGTTATAAAATTTTTCAAATTGGATACACTATGACATGCATACTAAATTTTTGGCACCATTTTGGGGGAGTACTTTTACTTCTAGCATTAAGAAAATTTCATGTAAACATTGTTTCACACATCATTTTCTAAAATTGTGAACACTAGTAATTCAGGTCCATAAAAAATATATCCTCCTATTGATCAAGAAAAATAACATAAAACAAAAGTAAAATATTCTATTAGTGCCTCTTAAAAAATCCAAATTAATCAATAGGAGTAAAGTGTTGAGACTCACTTTCCAGAACTTCCCAGGGGACAAGTCCACACACGTGTCCCAAACCATCTCGATAATCAAAGGTCTCAGAATACTATGAGACTAACCCATGTGAAAGGCTAGAATACTCACCACTATACTAAAATGAAAATATAAGGAGAAAAATAAAACAACAGATTTGTCTTCTCCTACAACATAAGTTCAACAATATTGGGGATTAAATATAAAAAAAGTAATGATTTCCAATCAATCATGGTTTGAGTTATAAGATATGGAGACCCAAAAATTTGAGACAACATCACAAAATTTGTAGATAAACAACCAAAATATTCAAGAATATGTTCACAATAATGAAAATCAAGTCATCTTGTTAGATGCACTAATGTAAAACCGACAACAAGAAACTTTACTGGGTAACACAAGAGTGTACCCATCAGTTGCAAGATAGTGGAGAATTGGGCGTGTAAGAAGATGCCTGTAGGGAAGTTCCATTACAGCTTAATGTACTTAGGAATCATGATTCTCCAGCAGCGGGATCTAGTAACGGGGAGGCTCAAAATTAGGAAAATCCATTGATTTCCACAGTGGATGTGAAGAAGGTGAGGCCAATGGAGGCTGGACCACAGGTTGAGGAAATATTTTCCCAGTTGAAGTAGGACTTGGGCATTTGTAGAGTTGAAAAGGATATTCCATTAGTAGTGGCATCAGTGGACCCAATAGCTACACTCGAGGATGGTGAGATGAGACTAGCAGGGAGAGAGGTCCATAGTTTCGGTGGATCTAAAAATAGAGGATGGGAGGAAAATAATCCTCTGCAGTAGTATATGGGCCAAGGGTATGTGCAATTAAATTAATCATAATCAGTGCAAGTGAAGCCTTTATTATTGGATGAAACATCTTATAAGGGTAAAAGGAAGTTTGATGATGTGAATATATTGAGGGAATTAGACCCGAACACTCTCAGCCATCCGAAGGATGGGTTTGGGGAGAAGATAACTGGCTGGGAGAATATGGAAGGTAAAGGGAAATCTCAAAGTAAAACGAGACCCCTTATATTTGACTCGAAGTTAAAGCTTGGGAACCACTTTGATGTATTAGAAGACCAAGAACCTCAATTTAATGAGGATGATGACTCGTTATGAGATAAAAGTAATAGCCTACCTTTAGTGGATAACATAGACCGATGTCAAGGGAAAGGTCCTCACGACCCTCACAGGAAGAAGGGGAAAAAATAATTAAAGACTTTGGAAAATGTATAGTGGTTCAGGGGAAAAAGGCAAAGGGATGCAAGGTTTACTCTTACATTCCAAAAACTATGGAAACTTGATCGGCCAAGAAAAGAAGGATCAAATAAAAGATTGTATAATATGGGGAGTGCTTGAAACTAATTCTGCACTCTAAGGAAGATATTCTTGAGCAAGACATATGACCCAATGTTTTAGAAGAGGAACTCAATAGGATTTATGAATGAAGGTTGAAAGTTTATGCTACAAAGGAGCAAGAAGTCTAGATAGATAAGCAAGATAGAATTCTGGCCCGAGGCTTTAACTAGAGAAAAATTAAATCAGAGGAATTTATTCAGACAATGGAAATGATGATCTCCCATCTTGAAGAGCTCATCAGAGAAGATCTAGGTATCCAAGTTAGTTCGCTGCAATGGGAGCTTTATAGAATAGCTGAGTCTAGTAACATTAGTCTTGTGTTTAACCAGTTTTTGAGCTCTTTCATCACATAGTGGTAACATTTTTTGAACTACGGTTTCCCATTTTTCTTAAAAATGGTTTTAATAAAAAATTAATCTTGGATGGATTACACAAATTATCCACTATGCTAAATTTATGAAGGATCTTCTGTCAAAAAGAATAAAAATAGATGATGTGGGAACACTCATAATACACAAGTAATTTTCATCAATCAAAACCAGATCCGTACCTCCTCAACTATGAGACCCTATAAGTTTCACCATTCCTTGCAATATTAGATGATTTCTATTTGGAATATATTTTTTGCGAGCACAAAGATAATGTAAACCTGATTCCATCTAGAGTCCTTGATGAACTGGGGATCAAATTATTAAAGCTAACAAAGGTCATGTACAAATGTTAGACTGATCAGTGAAGCATCCTCGAAGAATTTTGAAGGGCATACTCATCAAGGTTGATAAATATTACTTCCCTACTGATATCATTATCCTTGATATAGAGTAAGATAAAGATGTGCCACTCATTCTTGGGATACCATTATTAGAAACATATAGAGAACTAGTTTATGTACAAGATAGAAATTTAATTTTTGTTAATTGGGATTAAAACATAACATTTTATGTCCTGAAGGCTATGGAAAAAACACTCTATAGCTGAATTCCATTTCTTGGATATGATTGAAGAATGTGATGAGTTAGTAAGGGAGGCACTGAATCTTTAGGATTTACACAGTGAAAATTAGGAGTTAAATGAACTAATCAAGGAAGTAGAATTCATTCGAAACATAGTAGATCCTTTGGATAGAGAAGAGTTCACCTTATTGACTCCATCACTTGAAAATACTCCAACACTAGAGGTTAAACCCTTCCACTAAACATGGTATAAAATTATGATTTAAACACCTTTCCAGTCATCATAAATGAAAATATTTCAGGTGAAAAATAAAGTAAATTGATCGCTATCCTCTCATGAAGGAATCCAAGAATATATGGGAAATTACTAATTTAAAAGGTATAAGTTATACCATATAAACTCACAAAATACACATGGATGAAAATTAATAACATTATATAAAACCAAAAAGAAACTTAACATCTAAAATGAATGAAGTAATCAAGAAAGAAGCCATTAAAATTGTTGATAATGGATTAATATTTCCTATCTATGTTAGTAAGTGAGTCATCCCATTGAAAGTGGTACATAAAAAGGGCGGGACCATAGTAGTTCATAACGATAAAGGAGAATTGATAACCACAAAAATAGTGAACAGATGGAGATTTTGCATCGATTATCATAAATTGAATGATCCCACTATAAAGGTCACTTTATATTACACTTTATTTGTCCAATAATTAAAGATTTGTAGAATGGGATTACTATTGTTTTCTGGATGGACACTCTAGATATAATCAAAAAGTGGTGGCACTAAAGTATTAAGTGAAAAGCACATTCAATTGTCTCTATAGTGTATTTTCTTATTGGTAGATGAATTTTGGGATTTTCAATACTCCAACCACATTTAAATGATGCAGGATGTTAATATTCATTGAAATTATTAAAGAGTCCTTGGAAATATTTATGGATGACCTATTTGTATATAGAGATTCTTATGATTACTATCTATAACATTTGTATAAGGTTTTGGTGATATGTGAAGAAAATAATCCAGTTCTCAATTGGGAAAAATTGCACTTCATGGTTCAAAGTGTAATAGTTTTAGGTAATCAAATTACAAATAACGATATTGAATTTGACACATACATGATCAATATGATATCTGAGCTACCTATTCCAACTTCAGTTCATTCAATTTGAGGTTTTATTGCACATGTTGGATTCTACTGAAATTTCATTAAGGATTTATCTATTAATGACTAACCCTTACCAACCTATTGGGAAAAGATGTCACATTACACTTTGGGATTGACTGTTAGGAAGATTTTAAATTTTTAAGGCAATGCGTAGTCAAGGAACCAATAATGATTTCAACAGACTGGAAGAAGTTATTTGAGTTAATGTGTGATGCCAATGACTAGGCAGTTGGTGCTGTATGGGTATAAAGGAATTAAAAGATATTTATACTAATCTATTAGTTTAGTCTCACTTTGAATGAGGATCAACCTAATTACACAAGAACTGAAAAAGAGATGTTATCAATTTTCTTCACTTTTGATAAATTCTGATCTCACATATTTTTCTCCAAAGTCACAATATATATTGGTCACTATAACTTGTGGTATTTGATGACCAAGAATTATGGGAATCCCATAATCATCAGATTTATATTTTTACTTCATTAATTTGACTTTGAAGTCAAAGAAAAAATGGGCACTAAGAATATTGTTGATGATTATTTATCATGACTAGACCTTGAAAGAAGTGAAATCAATTTTAAATTAATCCAAGAAACACTTCCTAATGCATAACTATTTGGCACTGAGATAATCATACCTTGGTATTATGATTTCTTCAATTACTTAGCTTCTGGCATGGTACACCCATATGTTTAAAAGGAGAAGAGAAAAATATTTTTGAATGATGCCCTCTATTACAATTGGGATGATCCATTACTTTTCAAGGACTGTAAAAATAGAATGATCATAAGATTCATCCCAGAAGAAGAAGTTCATAGTGTTTTTATCTTTTCCTATGATATAGAAACTAAAGAAAAATATGGAATTCATCGATGAATCAAAAAAGTGTTACAATGTGGATTGTACTAGCCTACTATGCATCATGATATTCATGAGTTCATCATGAATAGTGATAAATTTCAAAGAATGTGGGGGGGGGGGTATAATCTAGAAGCGTGAGATGCCTCACCATTCAATAATGGACAATGAAAATTTTGACATATGAGGAATCTAATTAATTTTTATTTTTCATAAATATATTAGAAAATCATGTATCCTAGTATTTGTTGAAAAAGTTTCAAAATGGGTGGAAGTTGAAGTAATTTTTAAAAATATTACTTGAGTTTTCAATAAATTTTTAAGGAAACACATTTTTACCTGGTTCATAATTCCAAGGATCATCATCAGTGACCATAGTTCCTACATCAATAATGATCTTTTTCAGAAGCTAATGACTTTCCATGGATGTTACCACTACAGGATCACCCCATACCATCCACAAACCAATGGCCAAAATGGGGGTTCAAATAGAGATATTAAAGGAAAATTAGAGAAAACTGTTAGTAAATATCAGAAGAATTGGGCCAATAAACTTGAAGATGCACTGTGGGATTACATGATTGCATATAAGACACCTATTAGAATTTCCATGTATCTTTTTTTCTTTAGAATAAATTTTTACCTTCCTATAGAACTGGAACACAATGATTATTTGGATGTGATGAAGATGAATTTTGATTTCAAAACTTCCCATGAGAAGAATTTTTTATATATGAATGAATAAGACGAGATGAGAAGAGAAGTGTATGAAAATATGTTTTGATCTATACAAAGAAAACTCAAGTATGACATGATAAATGGGTCAAAAAAAGAAATTTTTACCTGAAAAAATGTTATACTCTTCAACCCAGGACTTAGGATCATAGTATATAATATTAAATCAAAGAGTTTAGGTCCTTACACTATTATAGTTTTTTGTCCTCATGGTTATTTGAAATATATGATGGTAATATGCCTCCATTCAAGTTTAATAGTCAATTCATCATTATTTATCACACCTATGAAATAATAGTAATCATTAAATAAGTTATCTTAAATTGAGAATATACTCGTTTGGATAAAGGAATTAAACTTAACAATGATCAGAATGCAACCCCACTGCTTCAAATTTACTTGGACTCTATTTACTTATTTATATCTCTCTTTGTGGGTGAAGTTGAAAAAAATTCTTTACACTATTATAGTATCCATGTCTAGCTCTTCCTCTTATTCTATGGCCATTGATACACCTGTTTCATCACCATCTTCCCTCTCACTATAGGTGAGTCTGTATCTGGATGATGTCTTGTGCTAGATTGAAGAGATTTCATTAGATATACATTCTTAGAAGTCATCACCACCGTGATGAGAATACAATATATTCATTACATACCAGATTCATGAACATTATGATTCGTAGGTGGTTAATCTTACCAAGTGTCCATGTGATATTGACAAAACAACCACAGGTTCTTGAAGGTGATAGAGAACTTCTTACCTGATGGACCAAGATGATTGATCTTTGACTATCATTATGGTTGAATATATAAAACTTAGCACTTCCTTGGAGGCAACCCATGTTTTTTTATTTTTTTACCTTTTCATTTATTTGTTTTAGTTTGTTTTAGGAAATAAACCTAACACATGTGGAACATTTTTATCTAATCTCAACATTTTTGTGTACTTGTTATTCTCTTGTATATCTACTTTAATTTTTATGATCCTTGGTGTTGTATTTATGATATGTTGTGGGTATGTTCTATTCATGTGTAAATTTTATAGGTATATCATTTTTGTAGCTTCATCTGATACAGGAAGCCTTTAGGTGGCTATCTTCTATTACTCATGGAAGTGTTTTATTTTTTATTATATTTTATGCTTCTGAAAACACCATGTAAAACAACTATCTAAAAAGATAGAAAAATAAAAAAAATGAAAAATGAAATAAATAGCAGTGAGGTAATTTGTTGAACCCATATGAAAGATATTTTTTTGTAACATTATTTCAGGAATACCACTATTCTCCCTGGGTAGTTTGAGCACATGATTCCTACTTGACATGATTTAATTATTGATACCCTGATTTAAAAGATTTATTAAATCCGCCCATGTTTTGATTTTTTTTTACTAAAAATTGTTTACTTTTGAGACACCTATTTTCACTAAATATAATATGTTCTATCCAACATTTTATTTACTTATCCATGAGGATTCTGGCCCCTTTTTTTCATCATCTCCTATTACTCTTTTTCTTGAGGGAATCTTGACCATGTTATGCCTTTTATAACTTTCAATGTTTCTCCATAAAAGCGATATAAATTTTGAAACATTCACTAAAATGACTGAGTAATTTATTTAATATTCATTAAATTTGATCCAATGGGACACCCTTACATTTTCTCCATTGTGAAACCCTTAGAAGCCATGTAGAAAACCTTTTTAGGATGATCCCACAACTCATACCCTTCACAAACAATTTCTTGAGCATTTGTATGATGATTTTCAGTATATGTGTGGGGGATTGATTTATTCATGGTGAAATTTATTTGATGGACAGTGAGGAATTTGATGCACATGGATTTTAATTTTCTCATTGTGATTAGATGTATTATATTTCCTAGTAGCCACATTTATTACATGTCATTTTTATATGGGATTATAGATTATTTTTTGTTCCAATAATAAGTACTTCTTTGGTCATTACGTGGTAACCCTAACTTTTGTGGATAACTATAAAATTGAAGATTATTATTCCAGGAGATAGAGATATTTCTATATAACCTATATTCACTAAGTCTCTTCTCAGTTTGAGATACTTGTGTACCTTTCTTTGGGATTTTTCTTGATATTAATTTCATGGGGTTTTCGAGTTGATACTGACCGTTTTTTCCTACCCATCCGATTTGACTGTTTTAAAAAAAAAAAAAAAGAAATGTTGGATTTTCATATTATTGGGGATATGAAATGTTTTAAGTGTGGGAGAGTGAAATTTTGAAGGAGACATTTGTAATGACACTTATCATATATTTATTTCAATATTCAAACCTCATTTTTTCATAAACCATCACAATTTTTTATGACCCACTATCCTGCTACCTCAGAGACATTTAAACCTAATGTGAAGTCCTTTATATAACTATTTTATTTTTATTTCCACTAGTGGAGATATGAAACTAATTGAAATCATTTGGTAATCATTCATGTGTATGAGAATTGAGAAAAACATTGATCAAATTGTTTGAGAAATGAGTGTGATGGTGAGGTAATTCAAATCAAGCATGAGTATAGAAACTAGTTTTGGAAGTACCCCAAGGGGAAGGAAAATAGTTTTTAAAAATAGTAATTTTAAATGAAGCGTGATATTTTTTGGGTGAAAATAGATTGAAAATTTTTAACATGTAATTTTGATGTTTTGATTTATCAATAGGTCCACTTGTGTATTCATTTTGATTATTTATACCATGAGTGAAAAGACTTAGGTGTGGGGGATTTTATGTACATAGATTTATCTGACATTTTTAATATTTTTTTATTTTTATTTTAATTAATTTTCTAACATCCTATTTTTATTTTAGGTTATTTTTTTAATTTTTTAATATTTTAGTTATTTTTATAGTATTTAGTTAATTATTTATTAATATTAGTTGTTTTTAAATTTTAAATTTTATTATTTTTTTTCTTTATTAACATTTGATATTTTATTTTTTAGTTGGTTAATTTATTTTAGTTTTTAATTAGTTTTTTGTTAATATTTATTAGTAATTATCTTAATTTGTTAATTTAATGTTATATATATAATTAAAAAATTATTAGTTTTAATAATATTAGTATTAAGTTTGTTATTTAAATGTTAATTTTTATTTTTATTAACTTTTAATAGTAGTTTTTTGTTAAGTTTATAATTATATTTATTTAACTTGTAAGATAGTATATATAATATATTTCTAAATATTTCTATTTTTTTATTATTACTACTATTATTATAATTATCGTTATTATTATTATTTAACTTTTAGATAATTATATAATTTAAATTTTGAATTTAAAATCTGAGTTATGATTTTTGAATTTGTGTTTCTTTGTTTTGTTTTGAATTCCCCCTCCCTAACCACCCGAACCCCTCAACTTTCCTTAACCCCTACCTCTATCCACCTTATATTCTTCCCCATCTCCACCATCACCCACTCATCCCTCTCCCATGTGGCCCACCCTTTCCTCTCCTCCCACCACCTCCCCCTCCTCTTCCCTCTCCCCCATGGACCATCCCTCCCTCTCTTCCTATCAAATCCCCTCCACTCCCCTCTCCCACTTCCACCTACCTCATCACCCACTCCTTCCTCTACCCCTACCTCTTCCCCTACCCATCCCCTCTTACCCAGCCGCTCCCCCTCCCCCCTTTCCCTTGCTTCCTGCCCTCTTATCCATCCCGTATAGGTATAAAACCAATACACACCCCATGATATCCTCCTTTGTGAGACATCATGACCATGAAGGCAACAAGGTGCTGCCAACCTCCTATCCATCACACTGCAATGAAATAGTTGTAGACACCTCTTATTCTCTATGAATTTAGGTAGGTGTGATTTCATTGGGAATCCATTGTTAGTGTTGTTGTTGTTCGGGTGAAACATCAACGTGAAAGAAGTATTCTATTTTCATTCAAATATCAGTGGGTGAAAAGTGCGATGCCTGACCATGTTGAAGACTGATACAATCATTTTCTCAAATGACTCTCACACAATTTTAATGATTTATCATTTTATTTTTGTGAGCATTTTTTCAGTCGGGATGTTGGGGTAACTTTCTATGTGTTATAATGTTCTACTAAATAATTAATATATTGTGCATGCCATGTGATTGTTTTTTATTTTGTGGTTAATTGTCAATTGAATTTATTTTAATTGGATATTTATCCACTCTAATTATATTTGTAGTGGAATTAATTTTTTTAGTTAAAATTGTCCATTTTAATATTAGTTGATTAAGTGATGCTGATAAAGTTAATTGTTTTGACCGACTATAGTGAAAATTGGAGGCACAAATTTGTGAGAAACGAGCTATGTGATTTCACCATTTGGTTTGGTACCTGAACATATCTTCTAATTTATTTATAACACTAGAAATTGAGAATTTAAATAAATTATAATATATGAAAAGAGTGTATAAATTTTTTTTATACTTTCAAAAAAGGTGATAATAAGCCAACATAAACATTTAATCACAAAAAACAATATTTTTCATGGCTGCATAGTATATTGATTATGAAATCAACACGACAAACACAATTTTTTCATTTAGAGTTCATCATAAAATATTTAATTTCAATTTAATTTATTTATTTCACTTTCTTAGTTTTTAGTTTTATTAAAAAAAATAAAAAATAAAAATTCACTCAACTATTTTCTTATATGAACATTGTACAAAGAGATATATTTTTTAAACGATATCTCATTCTCATTATGGTTTTATCATGCTTGACACTTTTACAGTATCCTACTGGTTGTAAAAATTTGAAAATTGGATGCACTAGAACATCTGTGCTAGTTGCTTAAGATTTTATGGTCATTATTTTATAACTAGAAATTTAAAATAACTTAACATTATGGAAAAAGTAATTTATATTTCAAATAACTATTTATTAATGAAAATATCCTCCATTTATCCCTATGTTAGAAATTTTATTGTTATTAAAAGTAAGAGTGTGACATTCTTGGATTTATATTTACTTAAATATCATAAATTCCAAATCATGTTCAAATGGATAAAGGCCATAAATTTGGCTTATGGATGATTATAGATGATTTATAATCATTTAATAAAATTAAGTTCTGTCTTAGGGTTATTTTTTAGTCCTTATCATTTTATTTTTAACTTAAATTATTTTATTTACCCTTTACCGTGAGGACACAAAATTAAAAAGGTTAATTTTCACAATTAAAAAAATGGAACTATTTATCAAATTTTGACCCCCCAATTCAAATTTTTTAATTCATTTTTAAATATTCAAAACATTTAATTTGTATAATTTAATTTAAAATTGAACAAGTAAAATTTGATGAAAAATAATTTTTCATAAAAATGCCCTTTTTAATTATAAAATGTTTTATACTAAATTAAATTATAAATTTCATTTAGAAAACATAATTGTGTTTTTTATATAAATATGAACTAATGTAATTTTAAAACTAATCCAAAAATTGAATTTTACTTTGTAAATTTTCAAAAACAAATTATAATTTTCAATAAAAATCTAAATTTTCATTTTTCATTGTTAAAGAGAAATTTTCAAAAAAAAAACATTTTCACTATATGATAATTTTGATATTATAATCAAAAAAATTAATTTGAAATCATAAAATCACATTTTTAGAAGATCTCAAAATTAATAATACTTTCTCATAAAAATATATAAAAATCATTTTTGATGAAAACATATTTTAGAAGCATAAAATGATTTTTTTAAGAATTGAGTGCCTATTTCCAAAGACTTAATCAATACATTTTAATTTATTTGGATCAATATATATATATATATATATATATATATATATATATCAAAATGTGGTTAATTATATTTATACCTACTAATTCAATGACCAGGTTATAACAATCATATATAAATACTGATATTTTATAGTTCGTTTAAGAACAATGCTGCATTTTGTAAACATTATCAAACATAATGTCCATTTTTTTAAATCATTGGGTGTTACCTTATCCCCCTTTAAAAAAATTATATCATCGTAATTTGGATGTGATCTTGGTAATCAATGGTTTTCCACATGAAAATATCTTTTTCGAAATCTTGTATCGTAAAAAGGGTTAAGAAAACTTCTGATTAATAAGAGAGAAAGAGAAGTACGAAGTTCATATAGAATAACAGATAACTCAGTTTTAAAGTAGGAAAACATTAGTGGGAAGTGAAAATATGTACATAGACGAAAAATATTAATGTTCAAATAAATATTGAGAGTGACATAAATCATTGATCACAAGAAAGTGAATGATCATGAGAAATCTAATGATAAAAAACTACAAAGGTAATAGGATACCATTTCTATTTCAAGATTATTTTCCTAGATTAAAGTAATCCCTTCACTATCTATAATGAGAACTTAAGGAAATATAATGACTTGAATAATGTAATTTTTTTCTTTAATCAATTCTACCACAATTTCATCTTTTTCTTCGATTGATGAGTATTAAAGATGATTTTTTATGCCTGAATCACTAAATCAGCTTCTAACAGATCATATAATCTACCAAAGGATAACATTATAGTCCTAATATATGAAGAAATTAACCAAATTGATTGGTTATCCAAGGTATGATAATATAAAAAATGTATAACTTTCCAATTTTACTCAAAAATTTCCACAACAACAATAATGGTTCCACTAAGATCATTTTGTAAAATTCCACATATCCCAATCTTCCCTAATAACCACAATATTAAAGAATTTTTTAACCTCAAAGATCATCTTATACCTTTCATCTTACATCCCCAAAAATTTAATTTCACTCTTCCCAAATAATATTTCATGTTAATTCAAATGTTAAACCTAATAGTTATATATACCTCAACCCAAAAACTCCATAAATATAATGATAAATATTATAATATAGTGACCTCTACCAAAATATAATGAATAAAATTTAGATCTAACCTAAAAGGTTATCCTTAGACTGGTGATAAATATCTCCGATTTTTCCCCTACTAATGAATCACTTTTCAATCATCTAAATTGTCTATTTTCCACTACATAATAAACCATAGTTAATTTATCATCAAATATATAATATCATAAAGGTTTATTTAACCCTAAATCGTGTATTATTCTTAAAACCCAATAAAAGTCACAAATCACCTCAAATTACCATCACTTAAAACCTCAAAAGGGGTATCATGCCCATTTAACCTATAAACCAATGATGGAATCCATGAATATTAAGTTATCCTCACATGAAAACATATATTCTTACATAATCCTTATTCCTCATAAAAAATCACATTGCAATAAACATAAAAAAGACGACCTAAATAACTTTTTCATCAAGTCACTTACTAATTTGAAGGTTATAAATACTATCCCATGTACTTTATCAATTAAAATCATGTCTTTATCCCAATTATACATTATCACCATGCCACAAAATCACTTTTCTTGGTTATTGGTACCATTCAACATATGATTTCAAATCCTTAAATAATAACTACTACAGTATAATCTTTATAATTTTAATGAATCTTATAATAAAAATTTCATTGATAAAATACTTATACAACGTTATTATTAAATCCAAATACACAATTACTTTAATCATTCTGCTTCGTCTTTAGTAATATCATAATATGGAACTTGTTCCCTTAGATTCTTTATAGGTACATTCTATTTATTCTTGGTTCTTTCTTTTGCGTAGTGCCCCATATCCTTATAGTCAAAACACTAAAAATTAGAGTTTCCTTTCTTACCCTTACATTTATATACCTAATGGAGTTTCTACCCACACTTGAATTAAACTCCCATTCTCATAAAGCAAGTACCATGGTGTTTCTTTCCATCGTTATCAAATGTGGGAAGTCCTTGTTTCCATTCTTACCTTTATCCTTTTTTTCTCTACCATCCTCATATTCTATTTTATCCTTCAAATCCAAACAAAATGATAATTATTTCTCTGTATTGATAGTAGATGATATTAAATCCTCATATGATGAGAATTTTTGGGAGACTAGTTCTGTAACGTCATGGATCTGGGTGCCACTCTATAGTTCCCCATACCCTGTTGGTCACATGACCTCAAGCACATTTCCCCAAACACCATAGGCTAATGAGAAACCGTGAGGTCCAAGGTCTAATAATGGGGAAACTATGCCCTCATTGGCAAAGTATACAAAGAGGAATAAACAATAAAACAATAACGGAAGCAGTAATACTATACAATATAAGTAAATAGTGGAAGACTGATAATAATAAACAACTGAAGAATATATATATATATATATATATATTATGCATGTCATATGTGTCTAGGAAAGAATCCAAAATAGGTGACAATGATGGAAATGAAATAAAATCCAATACAAGGAAAAATCAAGCAACTCCAACAGCATCGCAAGCCTCAGCTTGGTCCCATTCTCTCTAACTCCAACAACAATACAATACATGATAAAGAAGGGCACTTCCCCTTATCTATACCTACAATCATATAATCTGTTTGGGTTCAAAAGCGTGACCCAAACAGGGTGTTAGATGAATCCCAATAGGAAACCACCAAATGATATATGCCTAACTATAAATGAATATATATTGAAGGTAATATTAAAAAATGAAGTAATAAACTAGGAAGCACTTAAAGGCAAACAATACTACAGTTTCCAATTATATTAATTTGACATTTATTGTTCATTTGTTGAATCATGTAACCCTGGGGTCTATCCTAAGCTCTGTATCCCCTATGTAAAGTAACCAAAACATATGTCTCATAAGACCATCTAAAAAATCAATTAAGACCAAATTCAAGCTTGTGGATTGTCTTGGAAGACGCGTCCCAATCATTCAACTATTCACAAACAACCCTTTGGGAAAGCTCTCAAAGTTTAACACCATTGTTCCCACATAACATCAATTCAATAAATAATGACCCTCTAGGAAATATCTCATGGTCTAACCCCTTTGGTCATAGTTCTACACCAAGGCTCTCACAACCCTTTTTAAATAGTCTGGAAGTCGCCCCAGTCTTCCTGGTCCAAGGATCTCACTGTCCATTGGAAAAATATAGCGTGCATATCATATCAAAGACAATAATCTAGAATCCCCCTCAGTATTCCTAGTCCAAGGATCTCACGGTTCATTGGAAAAATATAGCGCACAACTCATATAAAGTAGCTCATGTAATCTATTAATTCTACCTGGATAAACATTATCCATGCATATCAGAGACATTTCACATAATCAATCTTCATCCTAATCAACATGGCATAGAAAACATGGTATGCCTCAAGGAAACCTAGACTAAACAACCATAAACAATCCAAAAAGGGAAAATATACCCATGGGTGTCCCTCAAACAAGGTATCTAACCTTACACAGAATCCACATCCCTTTATCAATCTATCAATCCATTACAAGTCATAACAGGGTTAAATTCCAATACTAGAAATACCCCAAAACAAGTGAATATGACACTTTTAGCATATATAATTCAAATTAAAACATCGAAAGTCACAAACCACCCACCTCGATGTCGTATGTTTAATATACTAGAAAATAGACCCCTGAATTGGCCTAGATCGGTGCAGATCTATGAAAAGGTGAAAAACTCCTATCCTTGAATAACTAAATAGAGAAGATGAATCAAGGAGAAGGGATCAAATGGTTCGAGAACTCATTGGTGGAATTACAGAGCACCCGAAAACGTATTAATCAGAGTTTAGATGGAGAATCAAGAGATCAAACTTCATTTGTTATTCTGGAGTGCTCCTGTATGAAACACATGTATAAGAATGTTTTTATAGATATGAGACGTGACCCCACCCAGATATATCAAATAAAAAGAAAAGTACATGACATATTCATTAAAACTGCATGCTATATACTCGACTCAACCTGCCCATGACTTAAGTGGGTATGATAGGTCACCACACGACCATGTACTCAGCTGTTACATGGTCAAAACGCGGCTGTACGCGGAAAGCTAGGTACACAACGTGTACTTAGAAATAACTATTTTCTTTATTTTTCCTCACAACAACCCATAAAAAAGATCCATACCAGAAAATAATATCCATGTTCTTACAAACTTCCCCCCTTAAAGAAATTTGTCCCCAGATTTTCCTTCTAAGGGTAGTGAAGAAGAATTTGCAAACAGCTATGGACATGGAGATCACACATCAAACTCCCTCTTCTAAATATTATCTTGTACTCACCCATGATTCCATAGAACCCATACCATAAGAACATACCGGCCACATAGAACCTTCGTTGTAACACCCCAAGCTTCCACGGTACGTTTCCCTTTGAATAATGCAGTAGCTTGCATTGTACGCAACTTGGAGTTTTAACACACCGCGACCAATCAAACTAGCCATTATAAATAGTAATACCTCTTTTTAAAATTTTATAATTTTTTTTTCAAAATGAACTTCACTTTTGGATTTGGAATATCAAAATTATCTTAGGGTGAATTTATGTTATTTTTATGAAAACATTAAATTTATGATGAATAGTAAAAAACACTGCGTTATTATTTAAAATTGAATTTTATTTAAACAATTAGTTATTTTATTTTAATTTATTTTATTTAAAAATATATAAATAATACCTATATATTTTCAATATAATTTATTTGAGTCATTTTATAATAAGTTTAGATATATAAAATTTTATTGAACTTTTTACCGTCTTTTACCCACCTTCTAGGAGAATTTGAAAATTTGCATAAAAATTAATTTTACCACTTATGTGAGTTGAATTTAAAAAATCAAAGAGGAATGGTTATTATCAGTAAGTAAAATGTGGTTTAATAAGATGAAAATAATTTTTTGTGAATAGTAACTTTTGACTTTTATTTACCACGGTTAAAAGTAAATAGGGCAATGAAAGGTAAATATGATATTATAATTACCCTAAAACATGTCATAATTCTATTTGATAAGTGTAATTCAACAAAAAAAACCTTATTAATAAAATATTATCCTTTCGGTACACTTGGATTAGATTAAAAAATTTATTATTATTTTATTTAAAGAAGATTTAAAAGTGTTAAATTCAAAGTTTAATAACTAAACCATTATTAATATAGGGTTACACACAATATAAATTCGACTATAAATATTCATTATAAATATAAAATGATTTACTACATAATTGTATTTTATTTATAATTTTATACCTTAAATAAGTTAATTTATTTATGACACAATAATGATGTAGTAATTACCTTATTAATGAAATATTAAAATAATTGATATTATAAATATCAAAATAAATGTAAATTGAGACTTTTTATGAATTAAAATAATTTTATAGGTTAATATGACAAGTTATAGTTTATTAAATAAATTTTATTCTAAGTGATAATGTTTTTATGGATTTCAAAAAAATCAAATTCTAAATAGTGTCAAAATTTACATAATTTAGATTTTAAAACAAATACTATATTATTAATTGATATAATATTCCTAAAAATATAAGCATAGGAAAAAGGACTTATAAAATGTTATTTTTATTAATAATTAAACACTTGGGGTTCTCTTGGAAGTTTATAGTAAGTTTATTAACCATATAATATAAAAATACAAAGAGACATGGTAAATGTCAAACTATTTAACTAAGAGTTAAATCTAAAACATAAGATTAATATGGTGACATAAACCTGCATGAAACCAATTGGTTGAGAGGTTTTAGATGCATACCCACCTTATCCTTAAAATAAATCATTTTTGAGCTATTAGAAACCAAAAATGATTTTATTATAAAATAATATTTCAAGCATTTCCTAAAGTGACTCTCTCCTCTCTTATAAAAGGGTACTTTCCCTTCTCTTCATTTCACACCTCCAAATCCATTTTTATCAGCCAAACTCTTCCCAAATATCCTCCAAACTTCCCTCACATCAACCTAGAGTCCTTACTTTGATCAGAAATCCATGCTAAGGATCACTTTTGATCAAATCAAATGGAAACACCTGAAGAAGAGGTAATAATTTCACCACCCTCTTTCAAGTTCTTTTCTTCTTCAACTTCCTCTTTATTTGTTGTTTATATTTCTAAATAATAACTCCAACACCTTCTACATACTATGATGTTATTATAAATATGGTACAACCATATTTTTTATTCTATCCATCCTATAAATGACAAAGTCACCATACATGCGAACATACGACTTACCGTCTCCACGTCATGGTGTAGTTTGTTATTCAAACACTTCATTATTTGAATGGGTATAATAATGAGTATAACTGATGTAAATAATAAATATAACATGTTAATGATTCTGTATATATTATATACCATCCAATTACAAATTATTTCACCATCAATATAATGATATTGTCTCTCGTGCATACGTACGAATTACCGTCTCAAAGAACGCGATGAGAATCATTCCCCATCGTAATCATTCAAGAATAATTTTCATTTTATGATTAAAAATAATGTTTATGAACATAATATAATTCTGTATATGAATAAAATAAATCCTATACATAACAAACATGGCTTACATAACCAATCATATAAAGGAAAACAAATCAGTTAACATCCGAAATGATGATTCTACTGAAATATTATTAACAAAGCAATATAAGAGGATCATATATGATATCATATTTATGTAAAGAGTTCTTGTATAATTTAATAACAAATTTTTAACTATTATACAGCAGGTTAACATACCATAGACTAAGGAAAAGTACAAGGCAAGGGTTAATTCCACAATCTCTTCATTATCTGAGGTTGTTTATACGTGAGTATCTACTGGGACCTCTTTATCATCCACATCCATGTTTCTTAAAAAAATATTTCAATTTTTTTACTATTTTCTAGACTATGGGTTAAATTAATTTATACCCTTTTTTTACTTTTTATAAAATGTTTATAAAGGAATATTTTCTTCATTTTCCAAACAAGGTCCTTTATGACCTTTTCGACAAAATTAAACAAAGAATGTTTTTTTAACTTATACGGCGGGTGAGACTATTTTTGGCCATTATAACACCTTCAAAGATTCCCTTATAAGATTATAAGATTATTTTCAAAATAAATGTTTTATTTTTATAATTACTTGACTTCTAAATGATTTCAAAATAGAAAGAGATATTTCTCTCGAATTTGTTTGATTTCATCTAGGTCAACATCCTTTGATGGATTTCACACTTGTTTGAAGTTGATTTATTATGATACAAATCTTTCATATTTTATTTAAGTTTTTGAGATATATTTGAATATGGATGTGTTATTTTTATACCATTCATGGTTTATGGATAATGTATTGACATTTCATATGCTAGTTTTAATATGAATATTTATGTTATGTTTAAACCTTTTCATATGAGGAATGAATTGGACTTAGTAAGTGACGAGTGGAGCATTATACAGCTCCTCGATGTATCAGTAGGCCTCTTGAGACAAACTGGCATCTTGGCACAAGGCCTTGACAAAATATTATTTTTAGTCTTAGCACAAGGCCTTGAATATGTGGGTATGAATTCTGGCATTATGCATTCACTAGTGGAAATACGGGCTTTAACGTCGTCGTAATAACGTCGGTTTTTTAAAAACCGACGCGAATAGTATATGCGGGGAATTTTTGGCGTCGGTTTTACACAAAACCGACGCCAAAAATAATTATGTTTTTTTTTGCGCGTCGGTTTTTCTAAAAACCGACGCGGAAAACCTCTTAAAACAGGATTTTCCGCGTCGGTTTTTCTAAAAACCGACGCGGAAAATCCGGTCGAAGAGGTTTTCCGCGTCGGTTTTTCTAAAAACCGACGCGGAAAATCCTGTTTTAATCGGTTTTCCGCGTCGGTTTGTAGAAAAACCGACGCGGAAAACCTCTTCGACTATATTTTCCGCGTCGGTTTTAATGAAAACCGACGCGAAAAGTCTTTTAAAAATATTCACGGACAGAAACCCTCATTTTGTTCGTCCGTCGAAATCGAGTTCCGCTGCGGCGCTTCGGACTCCCGACGACCTTCGAACTTGATTTGCGATCTTGAACGGCCATTGTTGAAGGTTTTTTGTCGTCTGCACGATTTTGGGTATGTGTTCTTCCTATTTATCTCTTGTTTCATATCCCATTGTTTATTTCTTTATCAATAACCCTATTTTGCGTGATTTGGATTATTGGTTAGATTTTAGTTGTAATTTATCATTATTTTTTGTTTGTATTATCATTGTTGGTGTAGATTTGATATTGTTTGTTTTTGGAAGTAATTATACCGGTCGCAGTTTGGATTTAACATCTCAATTCGGGTTGAATAATTATGTAAGATTTTATATTATGTTGGATTTTAAATAATTATGTAAGATTTTATTTTATTTTATTTCAAACTAGATTAAAAGGGGCTTTAATTAAAAGTTAGAAATTTTGTAAGGTGAGTAGTGGCCTAATTAGTATTTGTATACTCATGTTTATCTACATTTCAGTTTTAGGATCTTATCCAGTTCTTTTTCCCTCTTAGGATGCATTCTGTTTCAGTTTGGGTTAGTGATTAGTGGGGACTTGAGCTCAGTTATTGTTTTACTTATCAAATTATCCCAAGTGTGCCTATTATAGGTTTTTTACGGATTTATTTAAATAGAATATGTGTAAATTTTTTCCATTTAAATGATGTTTTTACTACTTAAAATTATGGTTAAAAGTGTATTGAATTACTTTTGTGAGGACTAGGTGATTTAGGAGATGAAGTGTATTGAGGGAATTAGTTTATATCTATTTATAGTTATTCTTTATATTATTTCTACTGATTCAAATTTTGTGTTGATGTATAACCTATGGATAGGTCATTTCAGATTTCTGATAGAAATATGATGTTAATTACACTATGATTAATGGGTGAAATCATACCTAGTGATTGTTTTAGATGCCTATAATGCTTATTGTTAGTCTATGAGGATTAGGTACTCCCCTCAAGTATGTCATGGTCTAGTTTAGGTGTTTAATGGATAGATATCTTGGGTTGGTTCATGAAAATGGTATCAAAACCAAGATTTTTCAGAGGGTTTGGGTTTCCAAGTTCCCTTTGTTATTTGGCATTATAATGTTATTATGGATATAGGTTATAAAAAATCTAGTGCTACACATTGGGAAAAGTGTCATAATATCTTTTCCATTTGAATCCTTGAGTGTTTATGTAATTCTAGGATTTATTGTTGGATTTTGATATTGATTTTGATTGGTTTTATGTGTTTGATATAAAAATGATGATTGAATTACCAATGATGTGTAATCTATTTGGGGGTTCACTTAATATTGGGGTGATGGTGGATGAAGATTTGTAGCTATAGGTCTATCCCCCATAGTTAGGCCAACCATATGGAGCCCTTTTGAATAGTTTTAATGACTCTTCAAATCCCACAAGTAGTTTTGTTAATCGAGTTCCACATGTGTGTTTTAATACACATTGTTTTAAATAAGGATAGTTATTGCACTATTTTTCACATTAATTTTTCCATGATTCATTCATGTTACATCAAATGAATAAAAAAATAAATATAGTGTGATCAATAGTAGTCATAGTGAGAAATCATATTATCTTGTATGTCATTCATATAATATTTATATCATGGAACTTTATTTTCAAAAAATGAAACCTTTGATTTAACCATTTTGTCCTTGTATTTCAATATAACACACATGTATATAATATTAAAATTAACTGTTTACTATATTTGTAAACGTGTTTCATATTTGATGTCTTTTATCTGATTATCAATAGTTTTTATGGAATATGTTTTTGTTTACAATTTATCTGATAGATATTTAAATGTTTTTATGTTTTAATATATTCATCAATTATATTGTGATATCAGGTATTAATGGATCATAATTGGATTTATCTACGAAGAACTACTAGTGAATATGAAAGAGGAGTTGACAATTTTTTGGAATTTGCTAAACGGCATAATCAAAATATTGATTTGATTTTCTGTCCATGTGTGAAGTGTGTAAATATGAGAAAGTTAAACTTCAGAGAAATCAAAGATCATCTCATTTGTTATGGTTTTAGCCTTAATTATACACGTTGGATCTTGCATGGTGAAAGAACTGAAAATTCAACATCCAATGTTGATGACGATATTCATAATGAGGCAGAGGATCGTATTGAAGAATTAATTCATGATTTAGGTGTTGAAACCATCGAAAAAACACCAACTGTTGAACGATTGTATGGAGATTCTGAGAAACCATTATTCCCAGGTTGCAGTAAATATACAGTGTTATCAGCAGTTTTGAGATTAGTTAACTTAAAAGCAAAAAATGGGTGGAGTGATAAAAGTTTCTCCAGTTTACTTGAGCTTTTAAAAGAGCTTCTTCCAGAAGGCAATGGGCTTCCAGATTCCAATTATGAGGCGAAGAAAATATTATGCCCAATGGGATTGGGGTATAAAAAGATACATTCTTGCCCCAATGATTGTGTACTATATAGGAAAGAAAATGAACATTTATCAAGTTGTCCTACATGTGGAACATCGCGCTATAAGATGGATGAGAAAGTCAACTCAGATTCATTTTCAGGTGATGTCATGTAACGTTATGAAAAATCAATTTTTTTACTTTCCAATGATATCATCCAATATTTTTTTCAAACAATTCTGATAATTCAATTCTGGTTTATTTTTAGGTACCAAAATCAAAACTCCATCTAAAGCATTTTGGTACCTTCCAATTATTCCTCGTTTGAAGCGTCTATTTGCAAATTCAAATGATGCAAAAAGGTTAAGATGGCATTCAGATGAGCGCATTTCTGATGGTAACTTACGTCACCCGGCCGATTCACCACAGTGGAAGAGTTTTGATAAAAAATTTCATGATTTTGGAAGTGAAGTTAGAAATCTCAGAATGGGATTGTGTACTGATGGAATGAATCCATATCGGAGCCTCAGTAGCCAACATAGTTCATGGCCTGTTTTGCTGGTACTTTACAACTTGTCCCCACATCTATGTATGAAGAAAAAATATGTTATGATGAGCTTGATGATTTCTGGACCAAAACAACCAGGAAATGATATTGATGTGTATCTTACACCATTGATTGAGGATTTAAAACTTCTATGGGAGAAAGGTGTTACAGTTTTCGATGCATACAAGAAAGAGTATTTTCTTTTGCGTGCTATGATAATGTTCACTATAAACGACTTTCCTGCGTATGGAAACTTATCTGGATATAGTGTTAAGGGACATAAAGCATGTCCAATTTGTGAAGAACAAACTTCATATTATCAATTGCAGAATGGAAGAAAGACAGTGTACATGGGACATCGAAGATTTTTGCGAATTGATCATCCTTATCGTAGATTGAGAAAAGCATTTAACGGTTTACAAGAATACAACCTCCCCCCTCAACCATTGTCAGCTGAAGAATATTATGACAGAGTGAAAGATATTGATTCAACATTCGGAAAGAGAAAAAGTTCTGGTTTACAAAAACATATCTGGAAGAAGCAGTCTATTTTTTTCAAACTACCTTATTGGAGATTTTTAGAGATAAAACATAACATTGATGTTATGCATGTTGAGAAAAACATATGTGATAGTTTGATTGGAACTTTGTTAGACATAAAAGGAAAGACAAAAGATGGATTACATGCTAGATTGGACTTGATGTTAATGCGAATACGTTTGGAGTTAGCTCCCGCTGTGAAAGGAAAAAGAACATATTTACCTCCGGCTTGTCACACATTAAGCAAGATTGAAAAGATGAATTTTTGTCAGTGTCTTCATGGTATTAAAGTACCCAGCGGTTTTTCTTCAAATGTGAGTAATTTTGTGTCATTGAAGGATTGTAAATTAATAGGTATGAAATCACATGATTGTCATGTGTTAATGCAACAAATTCTACCAGTAGCAGTGCGTGGTATATTACCGAAAGCTGTCAGGAAGACAATCATCAGGTTATGTAATTTCTTTAAATCCATTTGTAGCAAAGTCGTTGATCCAAATTTGTTAGATTTGTTGGAGAATGAAGCAACTCTTATTCTTTGTCAACTAGAAATGTATTTCCCACCCACATTTTTTGATATAATGGTTCATCTATTGGTTCATTTGGTGCGTGAGATAAGAATGTGTGGGCCTGTTTATTTAAGATGGATGTATCCTTTTGAAAGATATATGAAAATTTTGAAAGGATATGTTAAAAATCCTTATCGACCAGAGGCCTCTATTGTTCAAAAATATGTATCAGAAGAGGTGATTGAGTTCTGTACTGATTATTTGAATGAAGTGGAGCATATTGGTCTCCCTCTATCTCGACATATGACAGTTGACAGAGAAGGTAGAGGGGTTCGAGGCTTAAAGGTAAAGTTCATTCCACGTGATGAAGTGATGCAAGCACATTTATACATTTTGAACAACACAGATGAGGTTCAACCATATATATCCTCACATATTGCTGAATTAAAGTTACGATATCAGAAAAGAAATGAAAAGTGGTTGATGATTGAGCATAAGAAGACATTTGTTTCATGGTTTAAAGAGAAAGTCACCTCAGATATATCTGTATCAGAAACATTGAAGTGGTTATCAGGGGGACCATCTTTTAATGTGATCACTTGGTCTGGTTTTGATATCAATGGCTACACATTTTACACAAAAAACCTGGATGACAAGAGTACCGTTCAGAATAGTGGTGTGATGGTATTCGCTGAAGCAGTGCATTTTTCGAGTGCCAAAGATAAAAACCCAATTTCTGCATCAACATCATATTTTGGAGTTATTGAAGACATATGGGAAATTGATTATATTAAATTTCGAGTCACTATTTTTAAGTGCAATTGGGTTGATAGTAATAGTGGCGTGAAACATGATGAATATGGGTTTAAACTGGTTGATTTGAAAAGATTTAATCACAATGAGGAACCATTTATCTTTGCGACACATGCAAAACAAGTATTTTATGTCATTGATCCGTCGAATGATCAGTGGTCAGTTGTTTTGCAAGGGAAAAGATATCATTTGGGTGATGATGATGATTCTGATGATGCTAGTGATTTACATGAGCGTTATTCATCTATTATGCAATTTTCAGATGATTACAATGAATATAAGACAGACATAGTGCATGCAGTACGTACCGATCATGATGAAGGGACGTGGGAAAACACTAAATTAGTCTCCTAATTTTTCTGGTAAATATTTATATTTTGTGTCTATTTTTAAAACTTACAAATGCATGCCTCTATTTTTACATATTTATTTTTCATTTCCTTGTTTCTAATTATTCAGTTTTCTAATGATATGCAGGTACCCAAAATTTCATTACACTTTCTAGTAGCAATGTCAAATACAGATAGAGATGAGCAGTTACCGAGGTATATCTATTTTGACATATTATTAAATATTCAGTAATATACATATTTAATGAAATAAAACTGTTAATTTATTAAAAAAAATTGCAGGACTACTGATGCGTCCTCGGCGGAGGAGACTTCTCCAGTTACTACTGAAAAATCAAGTTCTCTAGTTGGTAAACGTGGTATTACACGTTTACCAAAACTATCACTCGCTCGTGATGATAACAAATTACACATCCGTTTTGATGATAATAATAATGCAGTTGGCCCAAATGCAGTTCAGTTTGTCAGTTATATAGCGATGCAGAGCCGTTGCAGGATTAGTATTTTATATCCTGATTGGAAGTCAGTGGACAGGACGGCGAAGCAACAACTTTGGGAGGCCGTGACGGTAAAATATCTTTATTTATTTATTTTATCTCATTTTTTTAATATTATATAGTTTAAATGACATATTTTATTTTTTCAATTACAGATGACATTCAATTTTGAGGAAACCAAAGAAATTAGGAAAAGACATCTCTCTTTAGCGGCGGTTCGATGGAGAGATTTTAAAAACAAACTGACGAAAGATTATGTTTTTGGAAAGAGAAGGTTTGAAAGCCCATGTCTTAAGTATCCATATATAGATGAAGAAACATGGAAGCGATTTGTTGACAGTCGTCAGGAAGAGAAATTTCAGGTATTGTAATTGTTTTATATTTTAAAATTTATGCTATATTTTCCTTATTACTAATGTGTTTATTTTTATGTAACAGACCTCCAGAAGATCTCATCAGGAGATCCAGTTGAAAAACGTATACCCTCATACTTTATCACGTGGAGGATACTCGTATTTGGAGCAGAAAATTATTGAAGAAAAATTTGAAGCATTAAGAGCTCGATCAAGTAGTGGTTCAGAAGAGGTCCAGTATGGTCCTCCATCTCCTCCCACTCGCCATGAGAAATGGAAACGAGCAAGAAGAAAAAAAAATGAACAATATCTTACAGACGAAGCTCATCAAGTGGCTGATAGAATTGTAAGTAAATATTAATTCTTTGTTAACAATTTTCCTTTTTTATAATTTATAAACACTAATATAAATTTTTTATTTTTCATTTCAGGATGAACTTCAGGAGAAAGAGACACAGGGCTCTTTTATCCCTGAGGGTAGGATGGATATCCTAGCCACTGCTTTGGGAAAGACTGAACACCCCGGCCGTGTTAGAGGATATCAGGCGGGTGTTAGTATTCGGAAGGTTTTTGGTAAGAGTAAGCAACCAAGAGACCCGGAAATTGAATCCTTAAAAGAAGAGCTGCAGGATATGAAACGGTCTATGGGTGATCAAATTCAAGCAGCAGTACAGAAGGCTTTATTAGAACACTTGGCAAGACAGTCACAGTCTGCTCATCCTTCCGAGGTATATTATTTACTGTTAACAATTTTTCTTTTCTATAAATTATAAACACTGATATAACTTTTTCATTTTTCAACATTCTCAGCCTACTCACTCAGACTATCATGCCTCATATGCTTACCCAACACCGTCTGGGCAGCCTTCCGAGGTATATTATTTAATGTCATCAATTTGTCTATTTTATAAATTATAAACACTGATATAACTTTTTCATTTTTCAACATTCTCAGCCAACTCACCCGGACTACCCTGCCTCATCTGCTTACCCTGCCCCGTCTGCGCAACCATTTGAGGTATATTATTTAATTTAATTTTTAATCAATTTTTCTATGTTAAAAATTTTAAACACTAATATACCCTTTTCATTTTTCTGACTTCTCAGCCTGCTCACCCTGACTACCCTGCCCCACCTGCTAACTTTGAGCCTCCACCTCCTCCATCGGATCAAACCTTATATTGTGAGTTGTTTGCGGGAGATCCTCATGTACATATTGTTGCGTTAGGACAAGTGTATTTTTTGGGGGACTCGGTACATCATCAGCCTATGCAGATGGGTCAGGTTAGAGTATCAGTACTTTTTATTATAGATCCTACTGCTCTACTACCATTTCCTACTGCGGAGATCACCAGTGTTGGGGAATGCATGGGCCATTTTTTACTTTGGCCAACTGCACTTCTTCGTTATATTTCACATGAGGTATGAGTTTTTTTAACTAGTAATTAGAAATGATTCCAAATTACTTATAATGTTTTCTGACATTTAACTTATATAGGAATATCTGAAAGCAAAAGAAACTGTACAAATGCAGCAAAATGTTCAAAAACAGTCGGCTGTAGATACTTCTGATATTTCTTCTGGGTTGAAAAGATTATCTCAGTGCTCTTCTTCCTTGAATTTTATCTATGAGTTTCGGATGACGCCCGATATATGTGGAAGAAATTATAAATTGAGAATATTGAAAGAAGATATCATGAATTTAGTTAATTTTGAAGAGATCGGGCTGAATGTGGTGCAGTTGTTTTCCATGTAAGTAAATTGACGTCTGAATTGCTATTTCTTTACTAAAATATTGTTATGTCATTGACTAACTATGTTTTCTTTTTAAATTAGGTATCTATACAGGATTCTTTTACAAAATGAAACTACAAGCATTTATAGCTTTATAGATCCAGAGTACATTTCCTCGGAAGTCAAACATGTGAAAAATGATGACAAAGTTAAATATATATCCGAGAGATTATCACAAACAGAGATTCAGTGCTGGTTTTTGCCATTTGTTGATAAGTAAGAATATCAACATAATTTTGAACTCATGATCATTATAATGTCATTAATTATGAACTTTTTGTATTATAGGGGGCATTGGATGTTAGGTGTATTTTGCCCAAATGAATGCACCTTATATTGGTTTTGCTCTTTATTAGGAAAAGTGCGTAAAACGTTTTCCAACTTATTAAACAGGTAAGTTGTTTTTTTATTTTTAGAAGTTTGTTATGTTTAATTTTAATTGTTTACACAAGTTTTATTAGTTCTTATATAAAACAATGCAGTTCATGGAAACATTTTACAAATGAAAAGAAACCAACGAAAATCAAATATGTGGAAGTACAGGTAATTAGTTTTTATATTTTTGTTATATATTGGGTTTCATTATTAGTTAAATGTTTTATAACTGCAGTGTCATCGTCAAAATGGAAGCGTTGAATGTGGTTATTATATTCTACGATTTATGTACGAGATAATCACAACTGGGGAAACTACTGATTTTCATAAGGTTAGTTGTATTAACTTTTTTATATATTTTCATCCACTTTCTTCTATTTATTAATTTCATATCATTCAATATTATTGTAGGTATTCAATGATTCATAGTCATATTCTCAATCTGATATGATTCATATTCAATCTACTTTTGCGGACTATTTGTTAAGTCTGATTAAGATTTGAGGTATGTATACTAATATTTATAAATAATATTATATATGGGTTTAAAAAACTAACTCTTATGATATATTAGGTGTTTGAACCTACTAATAATCAAATGAATGCTTCAACAATAACAAACAATGAGCATGTCATATATTTCAGGTACGTGTATTTTAATTCTGATTTACTGAGTTTTCTCAAGTGCCTCTGCAAAAACTGTTTTATTGAATCTACTAATAATCAAATGAATCCTTCAACAATAACCAACAATAAGCATGTCGTATATTTCAGGTACGTGTATTTTAATTCAGAATTAGTTATTATATTTCTTTTCATTGTTATTTCTTAAAATCATTTGTCTGTACAGTGACAAATCTGTAGGGTGGTACTTGGATCATGAACATAGAGATTCGTATAGCGAAATAACATTCACAAACACTAAAAATTGTCTCCCTTGAATGCACAGCAATATCTTCTAGGCCTTTTTATTTTTTATGCAAATAAATATCGAAAAATGATTGCCGAGAAGCATATCACATAATACCTGAAACAACGCTTAGTGGGTTTGCACAAAGATAAAATAGAAGGCGTCAATTTTTAAGGTATGTTTCTTTATGTATCTTCAATCTGCATTTGATTTCAATTTTCTAACCTATTTTTTGCACTCAAATTTATTTCTCTGTTATTCCATAACTTAAACAAATAACAATAGTGAATAGGTAATGCACGTCTATACAGAGCAAATATAAAAACCTGAGGTTGGGGGTGGTGGGGATTCTATGGTGAAAAGACACCCCCAACATCTTCAGTGGGGGAGGTGAGGAAGAGGTTGCATCGGCTGAGTGTTCCTGGAATTTTGATCATTTCATTTTGGTAATTTACTTTGTGAAAAAATGAATGATTCAAATAAATTACACATTTTCATTTAATGTTTATTCATTGCACTAATAACTTGGATTGATTTTTTCACTCGTTTCATTACTGTTTTGACAGGATTGGTGCTATCTATGGGAGGAAACTTACAATGATTGATACTGAGTATGGTTAGATTAAGAAAATGCACCATGTAGGTACGTGTATTTTAATTCTGCTTTACTTTGAGTTTTCTGAAGTACTTCTGTTAAAGCTGTTTAATTGTTTTTGTATACTTCGTTATTTTTTTTCAGGGTTCCGATTTGTTTGGAGGAGAAAATATATGTATTTTATTTAAAAAAAAAAAAAAATTTACGGCGTCGGTTTTTTTAAAAACCGACGCCGAAAGGGTTTTCCGCGTCGGTTTTTAGAAAAACCGACGCGGAAAACTCGGTTGAAAGCGGGTTTCCGCGTCGGTTTTTAGAAAAACCGACGCGGAAAATCCGGTTGAATGCGGTTTTCCGCGTCGGTTTTTCTAAAAACCGACGCGGAAAATCCTGTTCCAATCGGTTTTCCGCGTCGGTTTTTCTAAAAACCGACGCGGAAAACCTATTCGAATATATTTTCCGCGTCGGTTTTTTAATGAACCGACGCGGAAAATAATGTCTACATGTAGCTTCGGCGTCGGTTTTATAAAAAACCGACGCCGAAGCTCATAAGCGAATTATTTTTCGCGTCGGTTTCTATGAACCGACGCGAAAACGCTATTTTTAACGTCGCCTATAAAGACGTCGGTTTATAACCGACGTTAAAAATAAAAAAAAACCGACGCGAAAAAGTGTTTTTGCACTAGTGATTCCATCATTATAAAATTGGATATTGTTATTGCATATGATTATTCTATTATTAGAATATCCATGTGAATAAGTAAATGGAATTATTTGATTTATATTGGCCATATTATGTATAATTTTATGTTTAAAAGGCTTTTGTTTTAGTCTTATTCATTGCCTTAAATTTTTATTCTTATTTATGAAAGTTTCCGCTATATTGTTATCCTTACTAAGAATCTAAGCTCACCCCTTTCTATGTTTTATTTTTCTCAGGGTTCAAAGAAGTATATTATGACTGACCTATAGTGATAGTCTAAGGCATATAAATGTGGTAAATAGAGTCAATTTTGTTGTTTTTTTTCATTTTATAATGTAATGTAAAACTTATGAATGTATCCAATACTTCCTAGGCTATTAACTGATTGGTATTTAGGGATTTGATCCCTTGTGATCATGTTAATGTTCTATAATAATGCACCGACTCTTGGTACCTAGGGTCTGGTTATTATAGTTGGTATCAGAGGAAGTTTAGTACAAACCTTGGAAGCTAGATTTAGAAAAACTTTGATTAGAGAACATTAAACTAAGATAGATTTTGAGGATTAGTATAGAAGAACTTCCTCTAATTTTGGTAATGTAGAGATTTTGTGAATTTTCCAAAAATAAATCCCTATCTGGATACGAGAAGGTAGAGGCGGATCTATCATAGATGTATCTAGGGGTAAAACCGGAAAACACCGGTTTGAGCAAGACTCGAAAGAGAATTGGTGGACGACAACAGGCCTTACTGCACTCTTAGTTACAACACTCATGGGGGATATGCTTAGGATAATTCACATTTTATTTACAAATCATTATAAAGTATTTATTAGTATATACCTTCTCAAAGAAAACATTTTTATGATTATGGATTATATCCATAAACTGTTAAATTTATGTTAAGTGTTTTAGAAGTTTGGAATTATTTATTGAGATTCATAAACTAATCTACTATTTTCCTTTGTTTAGAAATGGCACCTAGTGGAAGAAATAAAAACTTTATCAATGCATGTAATCCATATATAGATTTCCCTCCTACTAATGATAATTATAGTGGAGATTGTGATGCAACTGGTGATGATCATATTATCATCATACTGGGACAACTCACTCAGGTTATGAATAATAACCTTACCCGTATGGAGCACCCTAATCCACAACACGGAGGATCAATGTTAGAATTCTTCATGAGGCAACAACCACTAACATTAAATGGGAGTAAAAATCTATTAGTAGCTAAGAAATGGATAAATTTATTAGAGAAAATATTTCATTATTTGAGGAGTAGCAAAAGGGAAGAAGTTGTCATGGCAGTTTATCACCTCTCGGGTGATGCAGATAAATGATGGTCATTAATCCAAAACACAAAGGAAGATGAAGAAGTATGGAGCATGGAATGGAGGGAGTTTAAAGACATTTTATTAGAAAAATTATTTCCTCAGGACCATCGAGAAGATATGGAAAGACAATTTTTGACTCTGAGGCAAAAGGAGGATGACAATTTCATAGAGTACGAGGATAACTTTACAAGGTTAGTAGGGCATGAAACAGATTATATACGTAACTCAAGGAGTAATATTGATAGATCCTTTGATGGGTTAAAACCATTTATTCATCGAGCATTAGTCTCAAAATAATTCTCATCTTACAAATATATTGTCTCATGCGCTATCAAGATAGAAAAGGAATTCTCTAAGTCTTATGACTTTAAAGCAAAGAAAGAGAAAAAGAGATCTGTTGAATACTCTAGAAATGGAAATAAGGGGAAGAAGGGAAAATTTGAATATCCAACCTGAGGTAAATGTGGGAAGAAACACCCTAGTATTTTCCTAATGGGAATAGGAATCTGTTACATGTGTGGTGAAAAAGGCAACCAAACTCATGATTGCAAGGGGAAGAAAGAGGATATCAATGTTTAATTCTACAATTGTAGAGAAAAGGGGAATTATGAAAATGAATGTCCTAAGCTCCTAGGGAACTTACCTCATAAAAGGCCAAGGGAGTAAGGACAAGCTTTTGTGGTCACTACTACTGAGGTTGAAGCTCTGAAAGATGTGGTGGAAGGTAATTTAATGGTTTACTCAAGTTTAGACAATGCTTTATTAGATTCTGGATCATTGCATTGTTTCATATCTTCCCAGTTTTCTATAAAAATTTGATATTTTCAATTTTACTTAATAAGGGATTTGTCAGTCAAAACACCTAAGGGAAGTATCATCGCAACAAATTTTTGTGAATCATTTCCCATTAGGGTATATAAATGTTCTTTATATGCTGATCTCGTCATCATACCCATGATTGAATTTAATATAATCCTTGGAATGGATTGTCTTTCATACCATGATGCAAAAATTTATTGTAATAAGAAGGAGGTTACAACTTTCAATGATGATAAGGAGTACCTTATCTTTAGAGAAGAAACGTCACCACCTGGTTCTTATCTAGACCCCCAGTAGATCTACTAAATTAAATTATTTTGGAAGAAGAGAATAAAATAACTATGGGTGAGGAAAAGAATGTTCGAATAGAGGACATACCTATTATTCAATAATATGTTGATGTGTTTCCAGGGGATTTACCAAGACATCCTCCAGAACGAGAAATTGAGTTTTCCATTGATTTAATTCCTAGTTCATGGACCATATCGAGGACCCCTTATAGAATGAACACTGTGGAATTAGTGGAATTAAATAAACAACTAGAGGAATTGAGTACAAAGGGCTTTATTATACCTACTGTTTCTCCCTGGGGAGTCCCTATCCTTTTTGTTAAGAAGAAAGATAGATCTAGGAGGTTGTGCATTGACTACAGAGAGATCAATTATATAACAATAAATAACAAGTATCCCCTACCTCGCATTGATGATTTATTCAACCAAATTCATGGAGCTCAATATTTTTCAAAGATTTACCATCGATATGGATATCATCAGCTGTGTTTGAAGAAGGAAGACATTTCAAAAATAGCATTTCAAACCAGGTACAATCCTTACGAGTTTACATTAATGCCTTTTGAATTGACTAATTCACCCCCTGTCTACATAGATCTAATGAATAGAGACATCAAGTAATATCTTGATGAATTTGTAGTGGTATTTATTTATGATATCTTGGTATACTCAAAAAGCTACGAAGATCATGAAAACCACTTGCACACTATTCTGAAAATCGCTAGAAGAAATGAATTATATGGGAAGTTTAACAAGTGTGAATTCTGGATTCAAGAGATTTATTTTCCTGGAAATATTGTATCTAAGGATGGAATATCTGTTGATCCTTCAAAGACAAAGGCAATCCAAGAATGGCCAGCACTGACGAGTATAACTGCGATACGCAATTTTATTGGTTTAGAAGGTTATTTGTCGACGTTTCATCCAGAATTTTTCCCAGTTGGCTAACCCATTAACCAAGTTCACACATAAAGGGGTTAAATTTGTTTGGAAAAAAGAGTGAAAATAATTTTTTGAAGAACTGAAGAGAAGATTAGTCAATTCTCCTATCTGGACTCTACTGTCAGGGAACGATGAGTTTGTTATTTATAGTGATGTTTCAAAGAAAGGACTTTGTTTTGTCCTTATGCAGAATGATAGATTTATCTTCTATGCATCACGATAGCTAAAAATTCATGATAAAAACTATTCTACTTATGATCTTGAGTTAGAAACTTTAATATTTTCTCTGAACATATGGAGACACTATCTCTATGGTGATAATGTGAGATTTGTACTGTTCACAAGGGTTTGAAATATATTTTCTCACAGAAAGAACTCAACATGAGGGAAAGATGATAGCTTGAACTACTCAGGGATTATGATTGAACTATACACTACCACCCTCAAACTGATGGACAACAAGAATGGACTATTCAAACTTTAGAAGACATGTTGAGATGTTTCTCACTTGACTTTCAAGGTATGTGGGATCAATATTTACGTTCGTTAGAAATTTCCTATAACAATAGTTTTCATTCAAGTATTGATATGGCACCATATGAAGAGTTATATGGAAAGAGATGTCGTACACCAAATTTTTGGGATGATGCTTCTGAAAGAAAACTCATAGGCCCAGAACTTATTGAAGAAACAATGGAAAAAGTGTAGATTATCCAAACCCACATCAAAGCAGCCCAATGTTTGCAAAAGAGCTATGCCGATAACTGAAGGAAGGATTTGGAATTTCAAGTAGGAGACCATGTTTTCATGAAGGTATCTCCATGGAAGGGTGTTATATGTTTCGGTAAGAAGGGTAAATTGAGTCCTAGGTACATCGGACCTTTCAAAATTCTAGAACTAATTGGAGTTGTAGCTTATTGTTTGGAAATGCCTCCAAGTCTCTCCAAAGTTCATGATGTATTCCACATATCACTATTGAGAAAATACATGCCTAAACCATCACATGTACTCACCTATGAGGAAATTAAACTGGAACCTAATCTGCCTTATTGTGAAGAGCCTTTCAAGATTCTTGATACCAGAGAACAAGTGCTGAGAAACCGGACGACTCGTCTGGTAAAAGTTCTATGGATAAACCATAAGATGGAAGAGGCAATGTGGGAACCCGAGGAGCTAATGATAAAGAACCACTAAAATATTTTTATGAAGTAATATTCAATAAATTTCTAGGAATAAATTAAATTAAGGAGTGGAGAATGTAACACCCTAAGCTTTCATGGTACGTTTCCCTTTGAATAATGTAGTAGCTTGTGTTATACACAACTTGGAGTTTTAACACCCCACGACCAATCAAAATAACCGTTATGAATAGTAATACCCACTTTTTTAAATTTTTTAAATTTTATTTTTCAAAATGGACTTCATTTTTGGATTCGGAATGTCAAAATTAAATAAGGGTAAATTTTTGGTAATTTTCTGAAAACATTCAATTTTTGATAAATAGTGAAAAACACTGCGTTATTGTTTAAAACAGACTTTTATTTAAATAATTAGTTATTTTATTTTAATTTATTTTTGGTCAAAATAGATACATAATACCTATATATGTTTAATGTAATTCAATGGAGACATTTTATAATAAGTTTAGATATATAATATTTTATTTAACTTTTTACCGTCTTTTACCCACCTTCTAATAGAATTTCAAAAATTTGCATAAAACTTAATTTTACCACTTATGTGAGTTGAATTCCAAAAATCATAGGGACACAGTTAAAATCAGTAAGTAAAATTTGGTTCAATAAGATGAAAATAATTTTTTGTGAATAGTAAATTTTGACTTTTATTTACCACGGTTAAAAGTAAATATGGTAATTAAAGATAAAAATGATATTATAATTACCCTAACACGTGTTCTAATTATATTGGATAAGTGTAATTCAACCAAAAACAAAATTAGGAATAAAATATGATCCATTTGGTCCACTTGGATTCGATTAGGACATTTATTATTATTTTATTTAAAGAAGAGTTAAAAGTGTTAAATTCAATGTTTAATAAATAACCATTTTTAATATAGAGTTACACACAATATAAATTCTACTATAAATATTCATTAGAATGATAAAAATATTTCCTACATAATGGTATTTTATTTATAATTTTTATATATTAAATAATTTAATTTATTTATGACACAATGATTACGTAGTAATTACCTTGTTAATGAAATATTAAAATAATTGATAATATAAATATCCGCATAAATGTAAATTGAGACTTCTGATGAATTATAATAATTTTATAGGTTAATATTACATGTTAGGGTTTACTAAATAAATTTTATTCTAAGTGATAAAGTTTTTATGGATTTCAAAAAAAGTCAAATACTAAATAGTGTCAAAATTGACATAATTGAGTTTTTAAAACAAATACGATATTATTAATTGATATAATATTACTAAAAATATAAGGTTTAGACGAAGGACTTAGATAAAGTTATATATATTAATATTGAACCACTTTTGGTTCTTTTGTCAGTTTATAGTAAGTTTATTGACCATATAATATAAAAATACAAAGAGACATGGTAAATGTCAAACTATTTTACTAAGAGTTAAATATAAAAGATAAGGTTCATATGGTGACCTAAAACTGTCTAAAACCTATTGGTTGAGAGGTTTTCCACCCATACCCATTTTATCCTAAAAATAAATTACTTTGGATCCATTAGAAACTAAAACTGATTTTATTATAAAATAATATTTCAAGCTTTTCCTAAAGTGACCCTCACCTCTCTTATAAAATGGTACTTCCCTTTCTCTTAATTTCACACCTCCAAAGCCATTTGGCTCGGACAAACCCAGATCAAATATTCTACCAACTTCCCTCACATCAACCTATAGTATTTACTTTGATTAGAAAGCCATCCTAAGGAGCCCTTTTGATCTACTCAAAAAGAAACACCTGAAGAAGAGGTAATAATTTCACCACCATCTTTCAAGTTCTTTTCTTCTTCTACTTCCCCTTTATTTGTTTTTTCCATACCAAAATAATAATTATAGTACTTTATACATACTGTGATGTAATTATAAATATATTAAAACCAAATTCTTTATTCTATCCATCCTATAAATGAGAAATTCACCATACGAGCGTACGAATGGCTTACCGTCTCCACGTCGTGGTGTAGTTTGATATTCAAACACTTAATTATTTAGATGGGTGTAATAATGAGTATAAATGATGTAAATAATTAATATAACATGTTAATTATTCAATATATATAATATACCATCCAGTTACATATGATTTCATCATCAATATAATGATATTGTCGCAGTGCGTACATAAGGATTACCGTCTCCACAAACGCGATGAGATTCATTTCCCATTGTAATCGTTCAAGAATAATTTTTATTTTATGATTTAAAACAATGTTTATGAACATAATTTCATTCTGTATATGAATAAAATACATCATATCCATAACAAACATGGCTTACGTAACCAAGTATATAAAGGAAAATGAATCTGTTAACACCCGAAATGATGATACTACTGAAATATTATTAACAAAGAAATATTAGAGAATCATATATGATATCATATTTATGTATATAGTTATTGTATAATTTAATAAAAATTCCTTAACTATTATAAAAGAATTAACATACCATATTCTAAGGAAAAGTACAAGGTAAGGGTTAATTCCACAATCTCTTCATTATCTGAGGTTGTTTATACGTGAGTATATACTGGGACCTATTTATCATCCAAATCCGTGTTTCTTAAAAATATATTTCAATTATTTTTTACTATTTTCTAGACTATGGGTTAAAGTTATTTATACCCCTGTCTGACTTTTTATAAAAATTTTATAAAGGAATCTTTCTTTCATTTTCCAATCAAGGTCCTTTACGACCTTTTCAACAAAATTATTGAAAGAATGTTTTTTTAACTTATACGGCAGGTGCAAGTACTTGCTAACTTTATAACACCTTCAAATCTTCCCTTAAATTATTATAATAATATTTTCAAAATAATTTTTTTCTTTTTTAATTTCATGACTTCTAAATGCTTTCAAAATAGAAAGATATATTTCTCTCAAAAAGTTTTGATTTCATATATGTCAAAATCCTTTGATAGATTTTAAACTTTTTGAAGTTGATTTATTATGATACAAATATTCTATATTTTATTGAAGGTTTTGAGATATATTTGACTTTGGATTTGTTATTTTTATACCATTCATGGTTTATGGATAATGTATGGACATTTCATATGCTAGTTTTAATACGAATGTTTATGTTATGTTTAAACCTTTTCATATGAGGAATGCATTGGAGTTAGTAAGTGATGGGTGGAGTATTCTATAGCTCATTGAAGCATCTGTAGGTCTCATGAGACAAACTAGTGTCTTGGCACAAGGCCTTGACAAAATATTTTTTTTATTCTTGGCACAAGGCCTTGACTATGTGGGTATGAAGTCTAACATTATGAATTCTATCATTATGAAATTGGATATTGATATTGCATGTGATTATTAGAGTAGTAGAATATCAATGTGAATAAGTAAATGGTAGTATTTGATTTATATTGGCCATATTATGCAGAATTTTATGTTTAAAAGGATTATGTTTTAGTCTTATACATTGCCTTAAATGTTTTTTTATTTATGAAATTTTCAACTATATTGTTTTTGTTACTGAGCATCTGAGCTCACCCCTTTCTATATTTTATTTTTCCTAGGATGCAAAGAAGTATATTATGACTGACTTGCAGGGATAGTCTAAGGGATATGAATGTGGTCAATGGAGATGATGTTGTTGTTGTTTTTCATTTTATAATGTAATGTAAAACTTATAAATGTATCTAGTACTTCCAAGGCTACTAAACTGATCTGTCTTTAGAGATTTGATCCCTTATGATCCTGACAATGTTATGTAATAATGCACTAATTCTGGGTAACCGGGGTCTGGGTGTTACATTCGTGCTACAATCCACAATCCAAATAGTGTTATCCTCGAAGGATGCATCCACCTCAAACTCAACCTCCTTGGGTTGAAAAACATGAGACATGTCTAGCTGAGAAACATGGAAGAAGTCTTTCATATCCTGGTACCTCTGAGGTAACTGCAACCAATAGGAAACCAGCCCAAATCTCTCCAAAACCTCAAGCGGACTGACATATCTCGGTGAAAGCAACCCTAATCTTCTAATCCTCCTATGACCTAACCTCAGTGTGACACACAATAAAACCTAATATCCAACCTCAAATTCCATAGTACTTCTCCATCGATTATCAAAAGATTTTAGGTGAGACTGTGCAGTATCCTTCCTCGTTTGAATCAACTACAACTGCTCAGTGGTCTCCTCTACAAGACGGGGTCCCAACAAAGCTTCCTCTCTTTCCTTCAGTCAACATAGGGGTGATCGACCTGACCTACCGTAAAAAGCCTCGTAAGGATCAATTTTTATCATTTCCTCAAAAATATTATAGTAAGAAAAATCCACTAAGGGTATGTGTATCTTACAAGATCCCCCTAAATACAGGAGGCATTCTTGAAGCATGTCCTCCAAAACCTGAATCATGTGCTCAGACTGACCATATATATGGGGATGGTAAGCTGTACGTAGAAGTACCTGTGTACCTAAAGTTTTTTGTATTCCCTTCCAGACACAATAAGTAAACCGAGCATCCCTGTTTGAAACAATAGAGCATAGAACCCCATGAAAAAAACCATCTCTTAGATGTACAACTTTCCAAGGTTAGTAAAACTAACGGTTTCCTTGTTCAGTAAGAAATGTTCAACCTTCATGAGTTTGTCAATAACAACCCATACATAATCATTTTCTGGAGGTGACCTTAGTAAAAACATCACAAAATCCATCGCAACATCATTCCACTTCCACTAAATAATGGGTAACTACTGTAATAGCCCTACCGGTCTCTAATGCTCCACCTTCGCCTACTGACAGGTGGAATATCTCATAACAAAACAAACTATATCTCTCTTCATGCCAGGCCACCAATACTAACAATGTAGATTTTTATACATCTTGGTGACACCAGGATGAACTGCTCATATTGAGGAATGAAAATATCGCACCATCTTCTCACACATGTCTACTGACACCCATACGCGCCCATAAAAACTCCAAACCTCATCATCACCTACTATCCACCCAGGAGTTGGGTCATTTCATGACACACTCTCCTATAGGACTAGGCCTTTGAAATATGATAGATGCCTCATTTTCACTCGATCCAGTAGAGTATAGGTAACAACTATAGAAGAAAGAAAATTTTTCCTTTATTTGTCATGCACTTCCAAATTCATCTTAGAGAATAAATCCATAGGCTTCCACTCACTGCAGGCCTCTTGAACTGCTTGTATTTGAGTTCTCCTGCTCAAAGCATCAGCCGCTACATAGCCATTCCCAGGCATGTAGGCAAGATCAAAGTCAAAAGACTGAAGGTACTTAACCCACCTTCACTATCTAAAATTCAGATAACACTGAGTAAAGATATACTTGAGGCTTTTGTGATCAATGTATACTACAAAATGATCTCCTAAATTATAATGTCTTCAACAATGCATGACATGCACAAATGTGGATAACTAAAGATCATGGGTCGGGTAGTTCCTCTCAAGGGGCGTCAACTATCGAGACTCGTACGCAATGACTCCTCCCCAATGAATAATCATCACTCCCAGCCTGAGAGCTGATGCATTGTAATAAACTATGTAACTCTTACTCGGTTCTGAAAAAATCAGTATTGATACTGAAGTCAACCTCCCTTTAAGCACCTAAAAGGATGAATCACAAGAATCTTTCCACAAGTAATTTACATCCTTCTTAGTTAGGCCCATAAGTGGCACCGCTAAGCATGAGAAGTTCTAAATAAATTACCTTTGGTAACTATCCAGCCCCAGAAAACTCCATACCTAAAAGATATACTTCATATTATACCAAGAAACTACCACTCTCACATTATATGGATCTACTGATACTCTTGTCTCTAAGATGAAATGACCTAGAAAATGAATATGGTCCATCCAAATGTATAAATTTGAGATCTTAACATATAACTGATGCTCTCTCAGTGTTCTCAATATTATCTCAAGATGTATGACATGGTCGTGTCGAGTATGAGAGTGCAATAAGATATTGTCCATGAATGCTACCACAAAATAATTCAAGGATGGAACACTCAGTTCATCATTATCATGAAAATTTCTAGCGCATTTGTGAGACCTAATGACATAACCAAATACTCATACAGAACATACCTAATACAAAATGTTGTAAGAGGTATATCTGATGGTCTAATACGCAACTGATGATAATCTAATCTCAATTCAAACTTAAAAAACACCTAGGATCCTTGAAGATGATAAAATATATCATCAATCTTCATCAAGGTATATCAATTCTTGATCGTCAACTAGTTCAACTTCTGATAATCCACACAAAGTATGAGGGTACCATCCACGTTCATCGCAAAAAGGATAGGAAAACCCCAAGGGGAAGTACTAGGTCAGATAAGACCCTTTGACAGAAAATTCTATAACTACTTATTGAGGTTCTCTAATTCTGGTGTGGCCATACTATAAGGAGGAACAAACATTGGTGCCACTCCAGGTACAAGATAAATAGTGAAATACACCTCTCAATCTGGAAGAAGTCCTAAAAATCCATCTATAAAGACATCTCTAAAATGATACACCACTATAGGAAAGTCCATCTGTGAAGTCCCCAGGTCATCCAGATATAAACTACAAATCAGGGTTTTGATTCCTCTCATCCCATGATTCTCAAGTCCAGCTATGCTCACATGGACATCCCATTCTCCCTTGTGTAGAAACAATTCTCCCTATCATGATGTGAAACTCACCCTGTGGTGGTAGCAGTCAACAAAATCCTAAAAGGAGACCAACCAGTCCATTCTAAGATAGACATCGAATACTTTAATTCTCTATGACATAGAGGTACCATAATAAGTGACACCCACAAACCTCAAGAGGTTACTCCTTACGATGATGTACACTAGCCGTCCTTATCCCCAGCGGAGTGTCTAGTGTCATAACATCATTAGAAGTAATGATACAGAGCCCAAGGATCTCCATAATGACAACAGATATAAAATTATGAGAATCCCCCATATCAAAAAGAGCATAAGGTAAAATTGAGGCAACTAGAATCGTACCTCTAATTGTAGAGGGTCCGGGATCCTGGTCCTACTTGCTCTGTTCCATCGAAAAATTCTGACATGTACCGTAGACCAATGACCCTTCTTGGATACCCTGAGCTGATCCATCCTATTGTCATTGAAAACATGTCGTATGTTTATCATAGTCATGACCACATCCTCATCCTGAACAACCTGAAAAATTCTAGTTCCATGACTGACGAGAAACTAGTATCCCCACTTCTATACGTGGAGTCATAAGAGACCCCTTCTCAGTAGCTTCTGGTGATAAGATCCTACAAAAACACTGAATATGTTCCATCTTTCTACAAGATCGACACTCAAATGGGTCTCTTGGGTACTACGGTCTTGTGTGAAAACTCTTCCCGCACAGGTTGCACCTCACCTGGGTATTTAAAGATACATCCCTACTACTGGAATCACTACAAAAAGGCCCCCTATGGTGATTCCTACTATCTGTTGAAGGAGTACCATCCCTGGATGCTGAACAACCGTAGTTCACAGCTCAAAACTCCCTCATATTATGATCAGTAATCAACACCTATTTTACTATAGCAGTCACCAAAGTTATCTTAAAAAAATCACCTATGATCAAATATCGTACCTGATACCATCCTCAAATATCTTAGTCAGTGATAACCCTTCACCCCCAGAACATGTGCGAAGCATTGAAGATCTGTAAAGAGAGAAGAGTAACCCATCAACGAAAGATAACCCTACTCCAAATGCCTGAACTCCTGGGCTCAGTTGGCCATCAAAATATCAGGGTAGAAGTAATCATATAAGGTCTTATGAAACTCTTCTCAATCCATATCCTAATAACGTCCCGCCTGTGAAACAACATCCCACCTTTTCTTGGAAGAATCTCGTAGCATGTAAGGCACAATATTCACCCTTCTCTCTAGAGGAATCTTTATATGCTCGAAGATATAAATCATGACCTAAAACCATGACTCTGTAGGCTGTTGTCCTCCATCCCTTGAAAAAGTGGGACGATTCTTCTACTGGAACACCTGTTTCGAATCTTCCATAGTGAGGGTAGGATGTGGTGCTCCTTGAAAGGTCTGCATCATCTTTATAAAACCTTCATAGAACTGTGCATTAAAACCTACACTTGGTATAACATCTGGTGCCATGACGATCATGATAGGAGGATCTACTCGTAGTCATTGATCTACCATTTCTAGTTTCTGGTCATCACCTTGTACTAGCTGTACAATCGGAGGAAGTCTTGGTTTCATGACTCTGTAAGGTCAAGCGCACACCTTAGTAAAATATTAATGGAACTGCAACTCAAAAGTTCTAGAATGAAATAGGTGAAGAAAAACGTTCATGTTTTTCAAAATAGGGTTACACAACATGTAGAAACACTAAGCATTGTGTTCTTTTATTCATTAACATGGGAGTGTACCGTCAAAAAGTTAGTCGTGTAACACCCCATACACACGATGTGTTCTTCTAGAGACACAATGTGTACTTGAATATTCCCTCCTACCCAGGTACTTATACATGAATAGAACTACATGGTTCAGCTATTGAAACACTACATGACATTCACACTCTAGACATTGCATGTACAATAAAAGTTCCATCCTCCCATGTCGTTAGTCACATGACCAAATACACGGTCGATTACAGCATGACATGTACTCCCAGTACATGGCGAGTTCTACCAAAAGATTACAAAACCCCATGACTATGCTCACACAGTCTGTCACATGGTCAATAACTAAACTGAATGTACATACGGTACATGGTGTGTATTTAGGAAAAGTCATTTCTTCCAGAACAGAAGAACACATAGTGTGTGTTCATAACATCACATGCTTTGTTATCTAGGTTTCTGGATAATAAGCCTTTGGAATTTCTCTGAATCCCCCAAAATCCTAAATTTTTTCCAAGGCATGCCACGTTCTGATATGTGAGGGCCCATAATCCCTGCAAATCAGTTTTTACATCCTTATTCTTATCATATCTTGACAGAATTCAATTAAATCTCAAACATGATCCACTAAATTCCGATCCAAGAGGTCCCATAACACCTAAGGAAACAAATATTGGTGCCCATCCAAAAGAAACTTTACACAAACCAATACACTATTAAAATAGCATGTCTTTCTATCACGACATCTATCACAATAACATACATATCTATCACAACATCTATCAAAACAACTTGCAATCAGTAATTCTCTCTCAATGGCATGGAATGAATGCATGGAATGTGATTTCTAAGTAGTGACTATATGATGCATGAGATGGAATACCGTCATCCTATCGAGTTTCAAAAAAATAGAACCACAATGATATCAATACTAATATCACAAAACATGTGCATCAACCAATGGTGAAATCGAATCAACCGTAATAGTTCAAAATCCAAAATTACAATTCAATATGAGGTGATTTGGATTTTCCCTGTACATGAGGTAGCTACTCTCGGGCATAACTAATTACCAAACCCCATTTCATTCTTATCAATTTCTATTGTCACAAAAAATTAAGACAAAACAGAAAGGAAAACCTCCTCCAATACAACTTTATAACATCAAAAATCTGAGTGCCACCCAATGGTGCCATGTACCCGGTTGGTCACATGAACTCAAGAGTATTTACCCAAATTCCATAGGCTATTGACTAAAATCAAGGGACACAGTTTAATAATGGGGAAACTATTCCCTCATTGGCATAGTATACATGGTTGAATTAATAATAAAATAATAGCACAAGCAGTAATACCATTCAACAGAAGTAAACAACCGAAGGCTGATAGTAATAAACAACTTAAGTGTATATATATGTAAATATATAAATGGTGCATTCCATACGTGTCTAGGAAAGTATCCAAAATATGTAACAAAACTGGACATGCAATAAAATCCCATACAATATAAAATTAAGTAACTCCAATAGCATCCCAAGCCTTAGCTAGGTCCCATGCTCTCCAGCTCCAACACTAATCAAGTACCCTATGAAGAAGGGGGATTTACCTTATCTATACCTACAATAAAATAATATATTTAGGTCCAAATGCATGAACCAAACATGGTGTGAGATGAATCCCAGTAGGAATCCACCAATATATCTGTGTCTACCTATTAATGAATATATATAGCTGTTAATATGAGAAAATGAAGCAGTAAAATAGGAAGTTCTCAAAGGTAAACAATCATAAATTTTTCAATTACATTCATTTAACTTTTGTTATTCATCCATTGAATCATGTAACCCTGGGGTCTAGCCTAAGCTCTATATCCCCCATGTAAAGAAACCAAAACAAACATCTCATAAGAAAATATAAACAATCATGTAAGATTGAGTCCAATATTATTCTTTGAATTGGTAGATGCGTCATAATCATTCACCTATAAAAAATGTCCCTCTGAGAAAGCTCTCATAGTATAACCCCCTGGGTCCCACATAACATCAATTCAATAAATAATGACCCTATGGGAAATCTCCCACGATCTAACCTGCATGGTCAATGTTTTTCCCCAAGGATCTCCGGGTCTTGTGTAAATAGTCTAGAAGTCCCCTCAGTCTTCCTGGTCCAAGGCTCTCACGGTTCATTAGAAAAATATAGTGCACATATCATATAATGTAGCTCATGTAATTAATAAATACTACATGGATAAATATTGGCAATGCATATCATAGTAATTTCACATAATCAAACTTCATCTTAATCAACAAGGGATGGAAAACAAGGTACACCTTAAGGAAACCAAGACTAAATGGCCATAAACAATCCAACAAGGGACAACACACCCATGGGGTGTCACCTAGACAAGGTATCTAACCTTACTCATAAAAAAACCCTTTATCAATCAATCAACCCATAATAGGTAATAATAGGGTTAAATTCCAATTCTTAGAATACCCCAAAATGTGGGCATATGAAACTTTTAGCACATATAATCCAAATACAAACTATGAAAGGAAAAAACCACCTACCCTTATGTCATACGATTGATATACTTGAACTTAGTCCCTTGAATCATCCTAGATCAACATAGATCTATGAAATGTTAAAAAAATACCAACCTTGAATAACTCACAAGAGATGATGAATCAGAAAAAAGGGATCAATAGGGGTTGAGAAATTACTGGTGAGATTCAAGCTCACCTGATGGTGTCTCAATCGGAGCTCGGATAGAGAATTGGGAGGTCAAACTTTTTCCATCATTCCAGAGTGCTCCTGTATGAAACACAGTTAGAAGAAGGTTTTTCTGAATATAATACATGACCCTTCTACGATATATCAAATAAAAATTAAAGTATACAACATGTTAATGAACGCTACAAGTTGTGTAATAGCCTCAACTAGCCCCCCCAAGTTAAGTGGGTTTGAAAGGTCGCAAAACGACCATGTACTCAACCGTTACATGGTCAAAAAGTTTCTATATGCAGAAAGATAGGTACACATTGTGTACTCAAAAGTATAAGACATGTACTTAGAAAATCATCTTTTCTTCTTTTTTCCTCAAAACAACCCAAAAAACAAGATCCATACCTAAAAAGAAGATCCCAGTTCTTACATGTTCACTTCGAAGAATTGAATTTAAATTATAAAATAATGGTCAATATTACTCTATATATTATTGGAATATTCCATAACATTCCTTGATAACATTCTATTTTTTTCATACTTTACACCATTTTCCTATTTATTTTTTATTAAACTCAAAAATTGTATCTCTAGATTAGATCATTGTTTTCGAGGGAAATAGTTTTACAAGAAGAGTTTCTAAAAATACTTACAACCCATGTTCTCTTTTTCTTGCACATCTTTAGTTCTTTGAATCAACAAACACCATTGATCTGAATCCCTTGGAAGGTGATAAACTACCATGAAAACCTTATCCCTTTCATTACTTCACAAAGTAAGAAATATGTTCTCTAAAGAACTAATCCATTTCATATCTAAAAATGGATTTCAATTCCCATTAAATAATAGAAGTTGGTGATTCATGAAGTGATCTAACATTGTTACACTATGTTCTAGGTCTACAGGATGATCCATACAATCCAGGTTATTTTTATACCCTGATTCATCTACCCCCAAAATAGTTATAATTTATTCCATCTCCACCTGTAGATCCATCTTCATTATCTTTCCCCAAAGGGAAATCCATACATTGACTATATTTATTGATATATTTTCCATTCCTTATGATAGGAACAATTTCTGAACAGTGCTATACACTAGATTAGATCATAACATTATGAAACATAATGTATAATATCAACACTAGTGAACCAATTTACAAAAGTTGAAATTTTTTATGTATAATCTGAATCATAATCTTGGTTTATTTAGTTATATTTGAAAAGTACATCATTGGATAACACTATCTAATCTATGTTTTACTAAATCTAGATCCCAAGGATTCTACTAAACTTACTCTGATTACAACTATAAATCCCCTGACCCTAGTTGCCCATAGTTAGTGGTTTCTTTATTTGATTGGAAATAAATACAAGAAATAAAATCCCAACATTATAAATAGTTTAGTTGTCTTGGAAAATTATATAAATACTTGAATCTCACATTAAATTCTAAAACATAAGATACATAACAAAGTGAAAGTAAATATTATACATCCTTGAACTCATTCAATGTTTCCTTCTTTATATACTAGGGAAAGAAAACTAAATAATGATGAGATCATATGACTAGTAAGGGTTGCATAAAATAGAATCCCTCATGAGTAAATAGGGTATAATCAATATTGAAATGTAAATATCTATAAAAACATTCCATTTAATTAATAACCTAAGCATAAATAATAATATGGTATGAGTAAATGATGATCAAATAATGCCATATAAATAATCATCCGAGCTTAAAAATCATCCATGGATATCATAACTAATTAAATAACAACATGGATATTAATAAATAATAACATAATGAGGGAATTAATAATGAAGGACACCATAAACATACCCTCAATGCATCATGTCAAGAAATCATATATAAATGTGTATGGATTTAGACAAATACCCAAGTTAGTTTTTATCATGAGACCTACAGATGCATCAAGGGGCTATTACAGTCCCCACCCATTTATTAATAATTATATTTAATTTAGTACGTAAAATGGGTGAAAAATAATCAACATAAACATTTTTATTGAAAAAATATCATGCTAAATACTAATAGTTTCCCCAATCGATAAACATAATCATAAAACATCTAGAGTAATATGAAGAATGTATCAAAATATTATATCCCTAGCCAAAATGATTATAAACTATCCATAAAAATAACAAGGATGGTATCACTATAACACATTCTTAGTTTAGAATAAGTAAAATAAGTTTTTTTTATCATTTTTGAGTATAAATGCCTTGAAAATGAAATTAAAAATATTATTTAGGAAAGTAATATTTTTTAATTTTAAATATCAATTTTAAAAAACTATTTTTTAGAAAAGGGTAACCGGTGTGATTGAATTTCTAGAAAAAGGGGCTGCTAAAGTCAAATTGTAAAATGAGTTTGGTTTTTATTAAAGGGAGCCAAATTCCAAACTGTAAAGTGTATGGGCGCTTTACAGATTGGTAAGTGGCCACCTGTATGACTGGATGATTTCTTTGAGCATGTTTAATTATGGAATGTAATTTTTTTCGTCTAATGGGAACCAAATTTCAACCCATGGAGTGTATGGGTGCTTCATGAGTTGGAAATTGGCAACCCATAATGAATGTGATGGCAGCATGATTTGTGAAATGATTTTTTGTGTGAAAGATGTTTGGTTTTGATCTGACATGAATGGGCTTGTTGGGACCCTCGTAGGTCACCTGATTTGTTTCAAATGAATTTACTATCATAAATTGCTAGAATAAGACGGAATGTCTGATAAATGTTTAATTGTTAAAAAGGAGTTTGTTGATACTTGCCTACTTTGCTTTGAGCTGTTTGTTAAAAAAATGATCAAGAGCCTAGTGATTTTTGGTTTTGAAAGGTTATTTGAAGTTTTGAATTGAATCCTTTAAAGTGATTAAAAGAATAAATATGACTAGATATAAAAGGCTTGGAAAAGGAACCTGTAGTGGTGTCCTCATTTAAAACCACATGTGAGGGTAATATAAGTCTTTCTTGTGAGTGCCTTGAGACAGAACTGTAGGTGTTTTCTGTGGGCGTTTGTTTCCTTTTGGAAAATTACTTGGATGTTAGGCTTGAGCCCGATGACTTTTGTTGGGCATGACCAAGTGCTTGGGTCAATGATTTTTTTACGTGAGGGGCTAGCCTGGGGTATATAGAACCCTTAGTGTTTCAGTCTCTTTCTTATGCGGTGATCTTTTATATGTTTGGTATCATTCAGGTGCCATTTTCCCTTGTAGGACTTGCAGTTTCCAATAACGCCCATGTTCTGACTGGTGGTCATGCTTCTTTTGATCTTGTTATGGATTTGAGCATCAGTTAAAGCTCTATAGACATGTCTTGGGCATGGTTAGTTGCTTGTTGGTAGTTTGACCTTCTCTTATTCGCGGTAATTGATGATTGGGTATGTTGTCCGCTTTGTAAACAGTCATATAGGGAAAAAAAGTTCGACTAAATCTCTTATGCTGCTGTGTACGGTCTTGGGTCATCTCTATGGTAGAGTGACCTGAGCGTTTGAGAATCAAGTTGTCCCAATGCTCGGGATGATGTTCGGAAGACTCTGGTGGTTGACACGCCGGTCTTGTTGCTTTGGGTTTCTTGTGCATTTCGACGTGGCGATGGTGGCTCGGAGGAGAGACACACATCCGTTTAATCATTATGGACTAGTTCGCTAATGATAAGCTGGTATTTTCTTCTTTTGGTGATACCAACTCTTATAAGGTGGGAAGCGTCATGTCTGTTTAGTGGTGCGTGTTATTTAGGGTAGAACGAACACATCAAGAAAGACTTTGATCTGGTTGGCGGTGTATGCAACCCCTTTTAAGAAACACCGTTGGTCATGGAGGACTTTGGTAGTAAATCGTGAATGATCGATGGAATGCCTCATGTGAAAAAATGCATTTTCTTCGGTTTGAAATCTTGATGTGTCGGCTGGTGAAGCTAAGTCTTTTCTTTATAGTCGACCAGTGGTGGTTTGACCTTTATTCCTTTCCAGTTTTTGGAAAAGGTTAACTGGAATCTGCATAATTCCTCTTAGTGTACTCTGCTATACGATGAGCATGTACCATATCTTTCTTTCTTCCTGGATGCTCTAAGAGAGCATCGGTCTTACACCGTGCTGAAGCTTTAAAAGCTTTTAAGCCTGTTTGGTTGTTCCATTTAGGCATTGCATGCTAAATGCATGGTTTCGTTCGTGGTTGATCTTTGAGACGTCAATGGGAGGTGGGTATGAGATTCGGTGAACGTCCTCGTGGTAAGTGCGAGATGCCTTGGGAGAAGGTATCATGGCTCAGCTTCTAAAATGCCGGCCGTCTAAGCCATGTGTCTTCTTGAATAGTCGAGCAGGGCGGCTTGAATTTTTCCTTTCTTGGAGTCAGCCGGGGTTGTTCATGAACAACTGGATCAACTTGGATTTTGAGGTTGATGGGGAAATCTACCGATTGATCTTTTCAAAATCACGCTAGGTGCGTAGTTAGAACTCTTGGAGCGTGCTTTTGAAATCCAAGTAAAAAAAGAGAAGTTATGGTTTGAGTTTTGATCGCTTAACGTTAAAAATATAAGGTGGAAAGTACCTTTGATTTGTTACTTGACGAGATGATGATGTAATCATGTCTTTGAGTTTACGGGCTCGAGTGAGAGTCGTCATTGTGTTTCGGTTGGAAAATGAGTGTTGACTAGGGTGTTGATGACTTAAGTGTCGTGGGATTAAGTGAATGTTCATTGGTGCTGGGATGTTGGAAACGTAACACGATCGTTTGAATGACGCTTCACGACCCTTGTAGGTCAAGTGAGGTGTGTGTTGTTTCTGATGACTTCTCGGGGATGAGAAGTTCTAAGGTGGGAAGGTTGTAATGACCCGTGTATTGAACCAGGTTAAAAAGTGGGGGAAATTTAACTTTTTCAATTATTGAACCGGTCATTTTTAGAATCGGGCTTTGAAATGAGGTTCTGAAGGTTTAAACCCTTCTTTTTAATATTTTTTTGGGGTTGGAAAAAGGACTGTTAAGTGTCCCGTGTGTCTCCAGGTGTTTCGGGTGTGTTGTACCTGAAGGAGGCTGGTTTTTAAAGAAAAACAAAAGGCGCACGGTTGGTGCACGATTTCCCAAACCATGCGGCCCAAACCGCGCGGCTTAAAATAGGGAGGAAGAGGAGTCCACACGGCCTGCACACGGTTTCCCAAACCACGCAACTAGCCCATGCAGGGTGCTTGGGTTATCCAGTAGAGGATGAATAACTTGCACACGGTTTGGCAAACCCTGTGGGTCAAACCGTGCGCGACCCTCCTATTTGGGTTTTTGGGATATTTTAAATGGTTTTAAAATTAAAAGAAAAATAAAAACAAAAACCTAATTAACTAAGCCTCTCCCCTCTTCCTCATAGAACCCGCATGAACCCCTCTCCCTTGGAGCCGCCAGCCTCGCGCGCAAGTCCCCTCTTCCGCACCTCCTTCTTCCTCCGTTCTTGGCGATTCCTCCTTCGAATATCCGCGGTAATCCTCTTTCCTACTTCCTCCTCCCTTCTTGGACGATTTTAGGGCTCCTCCTTGCCCTAATTTCATTCGGCCATGCACCCCTAGGTTTAGGGTTTGGTTCTTTTCTGTTTCTTTATTATTCCGCTTATTCTAGGGTTGTGCGGAAGGTCCCCTGGGACCTTGTTGGTGTGCATACAACATCCGCCGCCGAAGGAGAGGCGAATTGCAGTGATTTCGATCCGCCGATTTGATTCTGGGGCATAGGTTGTATGTGAAATCACATATGGCTCGTGGGGGAGCAGAAATGACTCTTAGTTAGAAAGAGTCAAGAGTCGAAGTGGACGGATGGATCCACCTTGAGGTAGGATCCCTCTCTTTTCCTTTAATTTAAAGTGAAGTATTAGTGAGTTATTTCTGTACTGCTTTAGTATGTTAATTGTGAAAATTTAGTTTCAATTAAATGATTTTGTGCAAAGAGTGTGAATTGAAGGGACAATATTAAAATGGTTTCTTGGTCACTAAACTAACAATTTAATAATAAAACCCCTCGATCAGAGGTGCGCTGTCTTCAAGATAAAAGTAGGAAGTAGACTCTTATGCTTTCCTGCTAAATTCTCTTTATGCTTTGGTGTTGATTGATGATATCAAGTTTCCTCTGAATTGTTCCAAATGGTTAAAGAACGAAAGTTGTGCGCTTTTGATGAAATGGTTTAACTTGAATGAAATGGATTAGGGTGGTAAGACCACGCCTTAGGATAATGGAATAAGCATAGCTTATGTTAATGGATTGGATCTAGTGAATGGGACTTACATAGAGGGGTAGTCAATAGCACCTTTTTATGCTTTGTAAAACCCTATATGTCTTTGAAATGATATAAGAGGAATTAAGAATTAATTGGGGGTTATTCAACACCGTACATGAGCGGGTTGCCTCATGTGCCTTATATAAATGCGATGAATATGTTAATGTCTTGAAATGGATACTTAATAGGAGATGCGTTAAGTATAAATGAAATAATGATACTTGAGATGGGTTTCCTTAGGTATATTTGTATGAATGTGATTATAAACATTTACGTGGATATGAGCTGTATTATTGTTTGTGATTGTAATGTGATTCTTTGAATGCTTATGAGGTAATGCCATAAACAGTATATTATGGACATGGTTGTATTGTGAGTGTGCACATGCTGACGCCACATAATGAATGATAATAAAGGTGAGTGCATGCTGAGGCTACCTCGTGACAGATACGTGGTTAGATGGGAGGCAGTTATACCCCATGCCAGTGTGACGGTACATGTCTGGATGGGAGGAATTCTTACCCCTTTCCAGTTGACTTCTAGTGATGATTTGTGTGTCTGGATGGGAGGTAGTTATACTCCATGCCAGGGTGATGAATGTAACGATACGTGTATGGAAGGGAGGAATTCTTACCCCTTTCTAATTGACCTATAGTGATGAGAGTAATTCTTACCTCATGCCCTCTAATATTGATACGTGTATGGAAGGGAGGCATTCTTACCCCTTGCCAGTTAACCTATAGGGACGGAAAGCATTCTTACCTCGTGCCCGCTATTTTTTCGATTAATGGGTGGGAGGAATTCTTACCCCAAGACATATACAATATAAATGCATTTATAATTATATATATATATATGGTGACATGATCATGTTACTTTATCGACAATGAGCCGAAGCTGGTATAGTCATCGGGTGTCCTTAGGGAACCTGGACGGGTGTTGTTTATCTATGTTGTCCTACTTATTGAATCCTGAGACCCTCGCTGCTAGTTGGAAGCCTCTAGAGTATGGGGAGATGCGCTTGAGGCCATGTGACATACCGGTATGGCCTTCGGTTTGATGGTAATTCGGGCCGGGATGTTACAGGTAATTCCATAAATGTCGTATAAGTTAAAAAAATATTCCTTTTGCACTCTTGTAAAAAGGTAAAAATGTGAATTGTTCAGAAAAATTTAAGAATATTTCACTTAAACTATTTTATAAAAATTAAAAAATTGGTTGATTTAATCATTAAAATATTTTTTAAACCATTCTTGAAAATATTCTTAGAAAACATGTATGTGGATGAAAAAGGATTTTGGACCAAAGGTAGAAATAAAGTCAAATTTTCATAAAAACATTTTCTCAATCATGTTAGGTACAACTAAGAGGAAAATGGGACTATTAATCTAAAATTTTATGAATAAATAGATTATAATAAAATTTATTGGGTTTAAAAAAGAAATATCAAAAAAATTCTCTTAAGGGAGACTTAAATAATAAAAATCCTGAATAATGATAAGACTGTGAAATAAACTATTACCGCTTTGGTAACTTTGAAATCCTAGACCCATTAAAGGAATAAATTCAAATGTAACTTTAAATACAATTAATATAAATTTAATTATTATATATCACTTAAAACTGGAAGTATATACACCACACAAAAGAAATAAGTGTTGAATATGGAATATGTATCATAGAAACAAAAGTGTGGTGAGAAACCATCATCTCAGGTCTGATTTCCTTTGTACATGTTTGAAAATATTATATAATAAATATATATTTATTTTCAATATATTTCAGAAAAATAATTATATATATCATACCATATATGGTTTACATATAACCATTTATCACATATTTATTAGAAATTCTTTATTAAATCCCTATTTTGGATGATAACTACTTTATTTTTCATGTACGTTTTATTTCTGTAGTTTCAATAATTTTACATTGTTCATATTTTCTTTATATACATATTTTTAATCATGATATAAAAATAATAAATATTCATTATATTTATATTTTGTATCATCCATAATATTTATATACAGAAAAATTAATTATAATGTTCTTGGAGATAGTATGTTGTACGTACAAATGAACATTGTCTTAATTTTTTGATAGATGGAAAGAAAGAAAGAAAAATAATAATTAACATTTTAATAATAATTTTTATATCATATATATCATATATATTCATTAAATCTATCCTTATTACCATCCATGTAAAATGGAAATGAAAAAAAAACAACATCTCTTCATAGAGGTGGCAGTCCACAATTACACACGAGCGACGTTATTGTTTTCCAATGTATTGGTAGGTAAGAAGGTGGAAATGATATTATAAATCGATAAGAATAATAATTTTATAAATAAAAAATATAAATATTAATCTTATTATAATACTCATCCTTAAAATATGGTGATGAAAAATGATTTCTAAGGCTTTATAGAGACGATAAGTCATACACACGTAGGAGCGATACTTTTACTTTCTATTTGATGGGAAAAGGAAAAGATAATTTTTGGTTTGATAACAATAAATTTTTTTAGAATATTTAGGATACTAATTTTATTATTTTATGATAAATTTTAATGATAAATAGGAGGTAATATAGAAATTAATAATAAAGTGATTGATTATGGGAATTACCACTTCTTTGAAAGAAATCCTTTAGATATCTTCTTAACGACCCTTAGGTTGGTATTTTGAGAATACAAGAACCTATATAATGTCTCTTGGGGATTTTGGAAGATAATTTGGTGACTATTGGTCCATATATATTTCTAAAAGTGGTGTGAATAATTTAAAGAAAATGTGAAATTTTAAAAGTGAGGGGTCATGCACTCTTAGAACTTATTAAAAGATAAAATTATAAAAAAATACATTATTTAGCTCAAATGATTCTTAATGTAGATAGGATTGAAGTTAATGTATGATATGTGTGAAAACTCATCAAAATATAATTTTTGACACGTTTAAGTGGAATTTTAGACCTTATCATTTGGTTTGACCCCTTAGTTAGCCTATTTTAACATTAACCACAATAACATATTTTTTAGTTTTAAAGGGTTATAATTTTACATATAAGTTAACTATTGAACCTTAAATGGTTAAGAGGTTGAATTTTAGACCATATATCATCATCATTATCCTATTTAAATATATTAATAATTTTTAAATAATTTAACAATATAATATTTTGATAGATTACCATTAATTTCAATTTGAATATTATTCATTTAATTTGACTTAAAAGACATAAATTTAATGTTTTAATTTAAATATATTCCTTTAACATAATAATAATATGTAATATTCATCTATAAAATTCAGGGAAGAAAAAAATTCAATAAAATTATATTAATTTTAACATTTTATATAGTATTTATTTTTTTATACTAATTGAATAATTATTGTGTCAGTGTTACGTAAGCTTTTAAGAAAATTGTTTCTTCACTAAAAATTAAAAATAAATTACCATGCTGAAAAAAATATTTTATATTTCTTAATTTTTAAAAATATAAGGAACCTATTTGCCAAATTTGTACTCCCTAATTCTAGAAATGAAATCCATTTTTCAAGATTCAAAATGTAGAAGTGGCATAATTTAATTTAAAATTAAATCGACAAAATGAGATGAAAAATGTATTTTTCAAAAAATAAAAATAAAACCTTCAAGTATAATATTTTTATTACTAAATTAAATAATAAAATTCTATTTCAAAAACCCTAATTTAATTATTATAAATAAAAAATAACTAATTAAAATATTAAATTGTTTCAATAATATAATTTGACTTTGTAAATAATCAAAGAGAAAATACAATTTTCAATAAAAATCAGTATTTTTCACTATCCATTGAAAATAAAAAATATTATTTGAAATACAAACATTTAACCATAAGATAATTTTTATATTATAACTTCAAAAATTATGTTCATTTTATGAAATAACATTTCTAAAAGTTCAATAAATTTATAATATTTTCTGAAAAAAGAAACTAAAATTGTGTTCGTAGAAAAAATAATTTTAAAGAATAAAATAACATTTCTAAAAATTGAGTGCTCTTTTTCAAATAATTAATCAACAAATTTTTAATTGATTAGGTCCTTTATATATATATATATATATAGATATATACATTTCATGTTGCATTTAATCCTATCTGCACTCTTCAATTCAATGGTTATGTTATAATGGTCATATTTAATAAAACTATTTTGTAGTTTGTTTGAGATTTATATTTCCTGTCCTACATGATATCAAACACAATATCCTTTTTTTAAAATCCTATGATGTTACATATAATACATAGGATTATGATGTGTTATCGTTGAAGGGGATAATGTACTAGAATATGAATCAAGAAATGTAAGAAAAAATGACCAAAATAATCATATTTTTCACAAAGAGTTGGATATATTATTTTAATTTTTTGAATATTTAGAGACATTTCCAATTAAGTGAATGAATAATAGTATATTTTGATAAAAAATTATGAAATATATTTTTTGAAAACAATACTTTAACTCATAGAAATAGAGGTGGGTTCAATATATTCAAACTTTTGACTTTTATTTTTCTCATATATTGGGAAATTTTTATATTATAGATTATTTATAGACTTGGAAGTGTCAAAATAATATACCAATAGATTCAAAATCTTGTTGAAGTTGATGAAAACATTAGAAGATGAAAAGTTAACAGAGTTTATATAATTTTATATTGGGTTCATTTCACTTTGATTCTTCTAGGGTTGACGAGTAAGGGAAAAATATTATTTTTTTTAATAAAAGGGTATTTGTGACACACTAAATTTAAGGGATACCACCTAAAGTTGGTCCCTAATGGGAGAATAGATACTCTAATTCAAAAAATAGATTGTTAGTTCACTTGTGTTTGAAGTAAAATATTATAAATTATTTTTATAACCCTTTTTTTAGATTATATCATATTTATAAAGATACATCATGAAATAGTGGAGTTATTTCTGTGGTTAGGCATTTTGAAGTAGATAGTTATGTTTATTTATTAAAGCCTTAATTTTCATTTGAAAAAGTTTTATCATCAATAAACTATAGGTTTATAGTAACCTTTAATTATATTGATACCTATCAAGTTATATTCGAATACATATTTCACTTTGTGGTATTTTAAAGTGGATTTAAAATGATATGTATATACAGATGATGCTGAGTGTTCCTTATCATGTATAGATGGATGGTAAGTGTAACTAGAAAATATAGGTTATATAAAATATGTTTTACGATTATATATTTTTTAATAACATCATGGTTGGATGGAATTAATTAATAACAATTACCCAAAAAATTATTTTATCTATTTTCGATTTTCATGGTTAATTTTAAAGCATTGTATGGATGACTATGTTGATCATTGATATATTGGACTGTGATAGGGGAGAAGGCTATCCTAAAAACCAATATTTTTTTGAGATAATTATCCATGTTTAGTTTATCAATAAGTGGAAGATGATAGTTCAAAGTTAGATAAATAATATGAGGATCATTGATGATAACCTTTGGAGGTTATATTTAGTAATATATTAATATTTCATATGTTTCTTTTGTTGGGATATAAATGATTCATGAATAATGAAGAACTAAATAATCAAATTATATTTTTTCGAGGCAATAAAACTCATCTTAAAAGTTGAATATCATTTTGAATTTCTAAAAATTAATTTTCATATTCATTTAATTTTTCATTTTTCTTAGTTTTATTGATATTATCTAGATTTCTCTCATGTGTTGAATTAGGCGATAACAAATTTTTAATAGAATTTTTATTTAAAAAATTAGTTAAACTTATTTATTTACAAGTGAATTTATTATTGTGATTTATCATCCAATTAGTTCATGTGCTTTGGTCACATAATAAATTTAAATAAGTGATTTGGTAGAGATAAAGTCATACATGGTAATATTAATGAAGTTACTTGAGGTATATTTAGCTAAATATTTTTTTTGGGATTCAATATCTTATCATTGGGAAAATTTTGGAACCCTTTTTCTAGTATGTACACATTCCTTTGAGTTTTTTAAATCCCAGGTTATAAAATTTGGTTGGGAGAAGTTTTTATAAGATGAATGATTCATAAATATATTTTGTAACTATGAAAAAAAACTATACATTTAGGAAACATATAGTAATAGGGAATACATGGAAATGTTTTTGGTTATATAAACATGATTTTTATGTATTCTAGTAAATTAAGTATAATCTGGAATTCATTGTTAGTTATAAAATTTGGATAAACATTCCTTATAATCATATATTTAGGGAATGATATGGTATTTTTTATACCCATATTTCCCTATATTAACCCCCATTAAGTATCTAAATTGACTTTTATGATATTTATGATTTTACTTGGGATATTTTGGTTCTTAAATACTATAAATTAATAAAAATAATTAAATGGTTATCACTCTTCCTTATTCTTGTATTTTCCAATTAGTCACACATATCTCTCCTGAAAACTATTAGATTGTGGTTCATATGATGAATATAGGAGTTTTTATGCCAAATCATGAAAAAATGGATCATGAAATTGATTTTATATTAATAAAAATTGAATTATTGGATAAATAATATCATTTCCATATTTAATACTATTTGTTTTCTGAAAATTGTTCCCAAAGTTGGCGGCTTCTATTCTTTCATATGATGATTATGATCCTTTTATTTGTTTAATGGTATAATTTTTAATATATTTTTATAGTTTTACTTATCAAATAATTTTTAGAATGAAATTAATTTAAGAAATCATAAATTTTATTTTATAAAGAATAAATTTTAATTTTAATAGATATCATAGTTATAGATTTGGTAAATTAGGGTTTTATTTTGAGATTTTTTTGGAAACAATGGGATTTTGTTTAAACATTTACATTTGGGGAAATTAACGGGAAAATGAATTTATAGAAAAATAAATTTCCATTTTAAAGTGTGTTTGGATTAAAAATATTATATTTCATGGTAATTTAGAAATTATTATATGGAATAATATAGTTTTTAAAAAATAAATGATAATGGTATATGTGCTATTGATGAATGTAATATAAATTTAAAAGAGAAATAAATTAGAAAAGTAAACCTAAAGGACCATTTTTTAATGTTTCATGGATTAGAAATTCCATGTCACAAATAATAGTAATTATGAATTTAAACCCCTCGATTGATGGTGGTTTATTAGACATTTCATTATGATCAAATTTATTTATATTAAACTATTGTTTACCACTCATGAATATATATTATGATATCATAATGTGATATAGTTACAAGGGTTATATTATTTTGTTATAATTCCTTTGATAATTATTTGATTTCATTATGGGAACATTAGGTTGGGTTACACATATTTTGGAAACTCTTGGATGAGTTAATTTTAATATTACGCTCTAATTTATATGAAATAATTTCTTTGACAAGTTGGTTTTAAAAAATGATATTTAAAAACCTTCTTTTAATTTGGTAGTAATTTATTTTATATTAAACTATTTTGGACTAAAAATATTATTATTTTTAATTTGTTTGGGGATTGAATGGTTTGTTTCAGGGGTAGTAAAAATAACATTATAATCATGGATGATGTATTTTCATCATATTTAAGAGAAATGTAAGTTGAAGAATTCAATAAATATATTTTGTGAACTAATATTATTAAATAATCTTCCCATAATTTTATTTTTAACTCTAAACCATTTGGATTATCTATTATTATGATTATTATTTTCATAATTTTTTAAGTCTTTAAAATTAGTATTTATTATTTTAAATATGGGTGATAATTTCAATTAATTTTAAAAGGATTGATATCTTTGAAGAGGGATATTTTTATTTACTGAGGCCGAAATATATCTCATTTTTTTCTTGTGGTTTTTTGATGTTGGAGGTGTTTGGGTAAATTTTAGGGATGGTCGGTGGAATAAGAGTGGAGTTCTAGTGAAAATTTTAGTTATCAACACAAATCATGTTCTGGTTGAGTGAATTTTACTATGATTTGGTTGGTTGATAGAGATTTATGAGAAGCAATATTTTATATTGGAAATTTTTTATTTATTATAGACGTTTAAGTGTAAATATTTTCATTTTTTAAGATTACTGAGCTATAATATATTTTTATATGTTTGGAATTGTTTGGAAAGTGGTTATAACAAAGTATTTAGAATTTGGTGTTCCCTGTTCTGTTGCATTGTGAAGCTTAAATATATGATATTTTAGTGTCTCTCTGGTTGGTGTTATTATGATGTGATAGTTGGTGTTATTCCATTATTTTGTTTTATAGGTTATTAGGTTTTAAGGAATGGTAGAGGGTTTATATTTTTATTTCCAGGGGTTTGAACATTATGATAAAACTATGGGAATATCACTTGATTTTTTTTGTTTTCATTTATTTTTAATGGTTATTGAATCTTATATTTGGGGATGTCTCACCATGATTCTTGAGGGTATCAACCATTACACTATGATTGGGTCCATCATGATATGATTTTCTTCATGAAAATTTTAAGTAAAAATATATGGGGTTTCTCAAATTCACTTGATTTAAACCAACTTTATTCATACTCTAGGTTTTATTAGGAAAATTTTTAATACAATTTGGTTATCTATTAGTTCATTTTAACCTTTTTAATAATGAGTTTAAATTCCTTTAGGTTTAAGGTTCTATTTCTGTTATATTACCCTATTCATATTTTTTTTATTTTTCATGAAGATATTTATCTTTTGATGTTGCTTGATTTTAGTATATTTTGTCCATTGGTTTGATGTTGGATTTATATGTATAAATTTTTTAGAAATTAGATGAGTTTTATGGTGTTTTACCATCATTTTGCTAACATTATAATCAATAGATTAGAAGTTTAATTTTGAGGTAGGTTATTTAGAATTTCTCCATCTTACTATTGTGTTGATATAGAATTATTTTTCCATTTTTTTCTTTCAGTAGAGATTATGAATTGAAATAATTAAAATAAATGGAATGGACATTAATAAATGAAGGGAATTGGGTTTTGATTCATGATTTTCCTTATTTTCATGTAATTGTTACTAATTCATATTTTGAATTTGTTTTTTCAAGAATGATACAAGGTTTGTTTTTATTGACAGTGATTAAAGTATAAGTTAAATCATATTAAATGACTAATGGTTGGTAAGAAGGAATATAAATATAGAAATTTTATTGTTACCATTGAGCATTAAATTAGTAAATAAATCGTAAAGCATGAAATTTATAATTTTTCTACTCAATATTGTATTTGAATTGTAATTTATGTATTTTTTGTGTGGTAATTGTGGTGTTTTTCCTAGATTAGAGTATGTATTTAGAGTAGTTTCAATAGGGTTATTATTTTTATTTATTTTATTGTTATGATTATTTCATTGATTCATTGTTGAATTATTATCATGAGTATTGTGGTAGCCTTGCAGTTGCATACACGGTGTAAATCCGGAGGCGAAGATGCTGTTATTGTTGTTTTGAAATTTAGTGGAACATGTTTATATTTATGGTAATTTATAGGAAATGTGAAATGATATTGAAATAAATAAAATTAATGACATGATTGGTTTGTGGTAAATGAAAAGGTAAATGCTGATGTTTTGGAATTAATATTTTTGAATTAGTGAAACTGGATATGTGTTTATTAAATATTGAAAAGGGAAATGGTTTTTATTAACATGATTAATTATTATAATTGGGATATTTAATAGATAGTGTGATATTCGTAATGAAAGATGAAATATGATGAATATGTGATGTTGGATGTGTTGTGGTTATAGATAAAAGTGATTTTTTGACATGAGGTGGAAATGATTTTTCTATAGGTGTTTTTAGTGGTGTTCTAGTTTGTAATATATCATGATGTGGAATTTTATATATTTTATAATCATTATAATTTATTATATTACATATGATCTACTATCCAAGTTGAGTATTGTGACATATTCCCATATGAGGTTTTTAGTTCTAATTATTTTCACTAATATTCAGTATGTGGTTGACTAATCCCTATATTTTCTATCTCTTCTAGACACAGTTTATGCTATGATGGAATTAAGTTTTGGTATATGGAATAATTACACTAGTATTATTATGTGTCTAGATTTGGTTATGATGTAGATATGCAATTTATTCATTCATAGGGAGGATGGAATGTGTTTGATGTTTTTAATGATGTATCTCAGTAAAAAATTGGAACATTATTATGATACATAGTATGGGGATATAATTTTATGGTATATAAAAATTTTATATGGTCATATAGATGCAATTTTAGGTTATAGTCTAGTTTTATTAATAGTCATGGAGTATTAGGACATATAATTTTGGGGCATTTGGGTGACTAGCTTAGTGGGGAAGTGGTATGGGATAAATTTTGATATATGAATTTTCATAAACTATTTTACTTATCTTGTGTTAATATTTGGGCGAGTTATCCTTGGCGAGGAAAAGTAGTAGTTAACTTGGAACAAGAAATGAGTAAGTTCTTATTTTTACATACTATAATTTTAGTATGCTTCTTACACATTTTAATGTGTGTTTATAGGTAGGAACTTACCAATTATACTTTTATTCTCACCACTATTAGACACATACACTCTATTTTTATAGATCTATAGAATACTGTTTGTGATTGGGATAAAAATTACTAGCTTATGATGTGGAGTTTTTAGTGTAAATTAACTACCAAAATATCTTGTTCATGGAATTATATTTATTTTAGAGACTTGATTCTATATAAAATTACATGAATTTATATTATAGTTGTGTTTTTTTGCGATGGTGTTCATTAAATTACTAATTATTATTTTTTGTTGGAATTAGAGGGTCATTTCGTCCATTATGTATGTTTTATAACCTCAATTATAGTCTCCAACCCATGGTCTATTGGAGGTGGTATTTTTAAGTGACTTGTAACTTCACTACTGGACTATGATAGGTTTTAGTAAGGTTGGATTTTGATAGATTTTTAGTAATGATTCAGTTGATAGTTAGGATGGAGTTGGAGTTATTAACTATTGAGGATTTCATTAGTTTGTAGTGTGATTTTGTTATTTGAGATTAATATTTCTTCTAGAAAAGTAAAACTCTCTAGGATGAATATAGGGACCATATGATCCAATTTAAGGATGTTAATATTACTAAGCATACTAAAGTGAGATGATATTTATTTTAGGGTAGAGACCAAGGTGTAGTACATGAATTATATTTATTTTTCATAAATGTATGAATTATGGATAATATTTTTAATTAAAAATGAAATTAATTTAAAGGTATTAATTAAAATCCATATTCCTATGATTATGAGTTCTGTTATGATTTTTAGTAATGGATTGTGGATGTTGAAAATGTGTTATCTTGGGGATATTGTGACACCCATAAAAAATGAAACATACAATAATATGTTTTTATTCCCATATCATTTAGGATCATATTTACTTTTGGGAGACTACCTGATTAGAAGACCACGATTTAAAATTAATGGACCTGATTAGTGTTAGGATGGGTGACCTGATGGGATGTTTTTAGGGTCACGCACGGGTGAAGGTAAAACACACCAAAATATCATGTAATATTCTATGGGGATAGTCATTAGTCTAATATATTCTAAGGTGATATTACTTATTTGAGTGGGTATGTGACCTTAAATTCAATTTTTATCCTCACCTTGGTTCTCAAATTATCTCATTGAAAATTGATTCATATTTTTTAAATAAATAAGGGTAATTCAACAAGGATATCATCTTTTGCTGAGACTTTTTGTCCTTTCTATAGTTATTATTAATCGAAATATCAACAAAGGTATTTCAGATTGCTTCATTAACCTATTTAGAGGTCGGTATGGTTTCTTTTTCATCACTTAGATATTTTTCAATGATTGTATAATTTTCTTCATGAAAGGTTGTATTAATTCTATTAAAAAAAATAAGACTATCTTGAATGATTACACCAACAGAAGTGTCCAATGTATTAATGATAACAAAATCTAATATCCATATCTCTAATAAGTGCATGTCCAAACCTTCTAAACTCATTGTGTCAAGTATTGTAATTTCTTGAAGGAATTTTATAGTGGGATACCTAGGTTATCCCTTATCAAATGAATGAATATTTACACATAATTTTTTTTATTCTGTCAACAGAATCAAAAGTAGAGTTATTAACTATAAGAGAAACTTTTTTTTGAGGTAAGATCACACTTGTGAATATTATCCTTTCTTCCTTTCCTATGCATGTTCTCTTGGTGTGTATATCTCCCAATATTTTCATAAGTAACATTAAGATTATCCTTAAAAAATTATTATAGGGCTCTAATCAAGAGGGTAAACATCATTGGCCCTTCTAGTTTAGAATTTTAAATCCCATTGATGAAGTGGTATTGGCCTTATAATAATTTAGGAAATCATGTTGTGCTTGTAAGAGAAGATGGTTTGGGAGGAGATCTTGAGGAAGTCTTTCGAGGATAATTTCATTAGAAATAAATATGATACCTCTCTAATTAACTAGATTAAAAATATTACTTGATATAATATATGTTTAAAATTGAATTAAAACTCTAAGGAAATTTGTGAAAATTATTATTGGATTATTGGTAAAGGTGACGTCACATTATGGATGGAAAATTTTGTGGGATCACTTCTCCCCTTCCGAGGGTGTTTTATTCTTTATATAAACTATAGGAAAAACATTCCCAACTATAATTTATGGAAGATATTATAAATAATTAGTATAATACCTTGTATCACAACATACAAATGGAAAATTAACTTGATAACAGTTCCTTCACTATCTATTTTTCATGAAATTTCATATGCTCATATTATCAAAAGATTCTTTTTCCTTAGTGGAGGTTAGATATTATTATAATTAATCTCTAGATAAAATATTTTATGATCAAATATAACTTCCTTATATGGTTCTATAAATTTTTTAATATCCTTAAAGATTAAAAAATTCAATGGAAAGGTATTCAAATCACCTATAAGTGTGTGTACTATGAGAATGAAAACACTGAAACTATGCTACTTTTTTTACTGAAAGTGAATAGGAGAGATGCATATTGGATTTTTCAGGGGCCTCTCAGGTCTGAATGTTCCTTTTAAATCCATTTGAATATTATTAGACACAATTATTGAGGTTTATTCTTGTTTGAACACCATTTTTAGTGGGTGTACATTCTCTTTACTACATGATGATGGGTGATTTATGAGTCCCACAATACTATTCGACATCATGGCTTGAACCCCAAATCATCTTACTTCAAATCTATATTATTATATATCATCTCCACTATTGGTTTTTATTTAAAAAGGTTTATATTACACATCCTTTTGAGGGTCATATTTTATGTATTCCCCCATCTAGGGTAGTGGATCATAGAGAGAGGTCATGCACTTAGGTATACTCGAAGATATGAAGAAGGGGTCTTAAGATGAATATTGATGGATAATATATATATGGTATCATGAATGGTGGTGATATTGTTTGATAATCTCATGGATTATTCCAATTATACTTTTTTGTTTTATTTATATTGGTAAAATCACTTCAACTTGAGGATAAATAATTAATCATTAAATCCCTCATTTGAAACACGAATAATCTCAAACTTTCAATAGATAAATCTGAATATTCCATAGTGGTTAATGTATTATTAGTATCTAGTAATTATTGTATTTATTATTATATTAGAGCATATAATAACGTGATTCACAAGGATGTAAATTTTATGCACACCAGGTGGGAGGGTAATATGGTGGTTGATCTCCTTACTTCCAAAAGTTACCATGCAGATGGGATAGTTTTTTTATCAAGAGTTAGATATAATCCTTTAGACCATATTACCACTTATTAATGGGATTTCCTCAAAATCCATCATTACCATCCCTCATAACTTTATTTGTATAAATTTACTATATTGAATAAAAAATTTCAATTATTAGTCATTATTCTTCTAAGTTACCCCAGTCTATAATATCATGTGTTGTGTTGGGAAGAAAACTAAGGTTTTATAGGATAACCATGAGATCATATGATTAGGTTTAGGGTATGATGAGGTTATGACACAAAAAATGGTATCATAGCGAATAAGTATCTAGAAGTGTATTGGAACTGCCTTAGTTTGAGGTGTTGGGTGCACAATGAGGGGATTATGATTTAAAGGGATGAATTGTGTAACACCCGTAGAGAAGTGAAACTTAAAAAACCAAATGTTACTACTCATGTAAACAATTTGAAACATTCTATTTTTCTATATAATGATGTTTATATTGTAGAAATTAGATTCTTCTTCCTTATCAATAATACATTGTTTCTATTCTTCTATATTATCTTCTCCCTCTTTGTTTATATTATTTTTTCATTCTATATAGTAGTTTTTAATATAACCTAGAAATTTATGAATTTCAGATTAAAATTTAAATATCAAATCAATTGAAATATTCTTATCCTTCTAATGAAACCTTTGTATTGACCTCTAGAACTCCATCACCATTGAAAATCCATTTATGTTATAGTGGTTCGATCCAAAACTACCAATAATTTTTAGAAGTTCCAATTATTCAAATATAAATGTAATTTATAGATATTCACACTCTATGGCATGTTCCCTTCTCAAATTATTCATGTTGGGATTTTAAATTGACCAACCATGACATGGTATTTCAATGACCATGACATAGTGAATCCCTTGAGTGAAACACCCATCAAAATTCCTTTGAAAATACATGTCATCCATTTTTTCATAAACTCAAAAAATGAGATTATTTAAATGTTCTCCCAAAAAATATGGTGATCTTTAGGTGCTTATTAAGACTTATCTTACTTATAGTTCATAATTTATATAAAAACACAAGTATTGGGTGTCCCCATTTTATGTAAGGATTTTGTAATTTAAAAATTACCTTTTCTTTGGCATGGATTCCATCATCACCATGTTTCAGACTAGTCTTACAACATTATGTTCCTCAGAAATGTCTAGTGAATTTTCTTTTATTTTATTTCCAAATATTCTGGTCTTATAGAAAATTTTCTATTCTAACACCTCTAAAACTCCATTTACAACAACATGTATAAGTCTTTCCATTTCCCAAAGGTAAACTTATCAATTGAAATTATATCTCCCAGGTCATGTAATAAAATCAATATATATTTAAATGGAATTAAAAATGCTCATAGTTTCTCCACTCTAGCGATTTCTTGATCTAGTATGGATTTTTTAGATTCTATATGATGTGGTTAAGGCTTCATTCACCAATATGATAATCATCAAGGGAGGATACAGATAAATTTCCCAAACTAACCCCTCTAACTTAGGTGACGCATCACATAGAGTAAAAAACCATCCCCTCTCACATAAGGGAGGTTATAAATCTAGTACTTAGACCGCACCCAATGATGTAGGGATATCATAAAACCTAACCCAACTTCTCTTAGTAGAGGGATACCAAAAGTCTATGTCCATACCCTATATTTTAGTGGAGTCCATCCATCAAAATCTAGAAACATTTCCAAGAATGACCAAACCACTGCATTCTCACACAAGGAATGGTATAACCATCTAGTCACATCATTTAACATACACACAATATTTAATAAGAATAAAATAGAAACAAAGAACACGTCCTACTTTATAATATCACCAACTCATCACCATAGCGCTAGTTAATTGAGACCTAGTCCTAGGTCTTGGAAACATTTTGACACTCATATAACCTTACATGATAATATCATGAATATTGTATTGGTTATACATTAAAATTTTTTTGAATGTCGACATTCCAATCTAGCACATAATAGTGTCTACTAGGGTACTCTAGACACATCTAAGTCTCTACGTGTCAATATCTAGCTACAAAAAATAGCCCCTCAATATAATCACAACCCATAGGATCTTTTTATTATAGCTTCAAGATCTTGTTCCAAGTCCTCTTCTGGTAATCATGTCATAACCAAGCCCATATAATCTTATAACAACATCAAAGCTCCTATATCAAGATACTATATCCAAATAACTAATTATATTAATTTATAATTAATTATTTAATTTAAATAGAAGTTAAATAATTAAAGAAACACTAACCAAGAAATAACCCAAAACTAAAACCTCAAAAAACATTGTATATTCATCCTCCCATTTCATCATACATGAATTGAGTGAAAAATACCCATCATTTCAGAATATTTCCACCATAATCCAGTAAAATCATAAAAAACCCTACTAAAAATCAACATAGATTAAAGGGAAAAAATATAAAAAATAGAAGGTAAGTAAATTATCCCCCATAATCTTTTATAGAATCATCTAAAAATTATCTATTTTCAAGGGGGGTAAATCCAGAGAATAGGTGGCATATAGGTAATATTAACTTCTCTTGAGACCCTAAACATCATAACCATAAAGGGGAATAACCCTAAAATGATGGGTCTACCCCTATATTTAATAAATTTATAATGGAACCGTCATAGATGGATTTTTTTTGGACACAACATGATTCCCTCCTAAGGTTAACCATCATCATTTGACCACTTAGGCCATAGTGTGATTAACCTCCCTCAACTATAATAAAAGAAACCCTGGGTTAATCCATCATGGAATGACCACCCTATTCATGATGTGGCATTTCTATCATAAAAAAAACCAAAATAATCATGTCTAAACTCCATAGCTTGGCCTTAATACTGTAATATGTGATACTTCTATATAAAAAGTTTCCATGACACGACCTATGGTACACGACATGACCAAATTTTATTTGTAAAATCATAAGGTATTACATAAGGATTATAAAACCCCATACATAAGATCCACCCTCTTGGTGTGATTCCTATATATAAGGTCTTTTACTTATCTAAAAACCCACACTCTGACACCCACTTTTCATAGAATTCTATCTTTTCCCCCAGCTATCATATTATACTTCACTTCCTCACTAAACCATGACACCCGCAAGCCATAAAATGACCTACTACCTTTATATTATTGAACCTTAATTTCCATGGAGTGACTCCTTAACCAACCCTCATCATGGTGTGAACTTACTTTGTCACTATATAATGAGCCATATACAGTAAATAAATTAGAAATGGGTTATCCTAATGATACTCCAACACTCACCCAAGCATCCAAAACACCTATACGCTCTATAATAACATCAAAAAACATTTCCTTGAGATGATATAGACCTAAAAATTATGATATAAAACATGAATCCCTAGACATACCCAACTTCAGAAAAAAATTAAAATTTCCCTCAGAATTTCATAACCTGTAAAGAAGCTTGTTGTTACATGTGTGATTGAATACTTTTTTTGGTTTTTTAATATATATAAGATATATTTTAGTTCTAAAGGATTATGAGTTTTTTATTACTCAATAAATATTTTATATGGGTCTCTATACTTTCCCACCTTTTAAGAATAAATACAATTTTTTCCAAGATACTGAGATTAATTTTTTCTAATGTGATTGAATTGATATAATTCATTTGTGATATGTTGTTATTTTGTGATGATGATATTTTTATTTGAGAGGTATATCATGGGGTGTTTATTTTTTATGTTTTTTTGTTTTGAAGGAAAATAATTGTTTAAGTGGTATCTAATATAAATAAATGGATATATATTGGTTCTTCACTTGTGGTTTTTGAGGTTTTAAAAGTGTTATGGGTAAGTTTTGAGATTGTTTAGTGGAAGAAGAAATAAGTTCTAAAAAAAAATATAAATATTAAAAAAAATAATTCTATGATATGATGAATTTAACCATGATTTGGTTAGTTAGTATAGATCTAAGGAAAGTAATATTATAGCTCAAAATTTGGGTTATGATTCTAGATATTGAATATAGATGATTTTTTTTTGCATTGTGATGCTCAATCCATGATATTTTCATGTGCCTCTAGAATTGGTTGGTGAGTGATTACATCATGGTATTTGGAATTACAACATAAAAAGTATGGATGTATTATGAATCATGATTTCATGACACTTCAATGTCATTCAGGTTAGTGTCATTGTGTTTTGTGGTTGGTGTTGTGTTGTGGTTTTTGGTTTAGTGGTTATCAAGTCCAAGGGAAGGGTGATGGGTTTAGACCTATATCTCCCAAGGTTTATGCGTCAGGGCATGATTATTGGTGCTATATTGAGATTATATACATCTAGAGTGATTTTAAATAGTTATTGACCTTGATATTTGAGGATATGACATTGGGATTCTTAAAGGTGAACACCCTTTCATAGTGATGGGTCTGCCAAACCCAGACTACCATCAACTGAACCTTAATTATAAATTTGAGTGGCTTTTCAAATTATATTAATATAATTTTTCTTTACCCAGACCCTAGGTGTTATGATTCTTTTATTTGTTTCACTTGGTAATATCATAGGGTATTTTATGCCTTGTATTTATGAGATTTAATTCTTTATGATTCAAGGTTTTCTTTTTCTTCTCTACCTATATTATTCTTTTATCTTTTCCCTTTATGAGATTTGGATGTGGGTGTTTCTTAGTCCTAGGAGAGGTTGGTCAGATGTTTTATAGATTATTGATGTGGGTAGGTGTTTTTGGGAGTTTTATGAATTTGGTGATGGTTGATCATATTTCCATTATCTTTATAGTTCTAAAGTTCCACTAAGATTATAAAGGTACTTTGTTTTTTTCAACAATGTCTTTTATAATATTTTTGAGATTATAAGTAAAGTTTTTATGTTTATTAAACCATGTCTAAAAATTTTCATATATTAACCAAATGATAGGGGTTATTTTAAAAGATTATCACAAATTAATTCCATAAATCATAGTGACCAAAATATCTTAATGTTATAGATAGTTGGTGTTTTTACAGGTGGGTACTACACAGTGTACTCAGGTGGAACCTGATTTTTTATTTAAATTTCATAAAATTCATTTTGATAGAATTAAATTAATTATTAATGTTGATTTAGTAAGTTATTAAATCTACCGGAATATCAAATATCCAAAATTGGAAAGGAAATAAAATCTAATATTTTAGTGGAAAATAGAGAAACTATAGATTAGAGGGTGAGTTAGCCACAATTGAAGAACATGAAACAATAATTTTTTTTTATTTATGAGAAAATAAAAAGGTGGTTTGATCAAGATATAAGACAGATTTTGAACAAGTTTATTGAGCTAAAAAATAAAGAACACCTCAAGTGTGATCTTTGAATTACAAGGGCCCGTATGGGGTGACACCTCAGGAGATCTTGTGATTAGGGTTTCCTACACCATCTTCTCCATCACTCTTTTTTCTTCTTATGACGACATGTGTTCAAGGGTTGTACCATGCAGTGATGGCATGAGGGTGTAGATTTCCCCATGGTTTCATTTATCCGGAGCTCTGCGTTCAACCTACTCCAACAAACTGGTTTACAGGTCTCCACTCCTGGTCTCGTGACAGATTCACCACCCTTTCTTCTACTCTAGTCTCTAAGTAATTGGTTTTTTATCCCAAGTCACTATAAGGCCACAAAGGGTGACCTCATAAATACTTAGGTCATGCAACAGTTCCTTGTTCGATTTATTATTCTTTTTTGGTACAACTTGTTTTACTAGGGTTTGATTCAGAAAAGCATCATCCTATTTCTAGGTTAATACATAGTCGCAACAGGTGGCCTTAGTAAATCTTGGAGTTGGAAACATCTCCTTACCAATCCTCTCAGTAGATCTATGGTTCTGTTGTACTTCTAATGATTATCTTTCTGTTGGTATTCCCTCACAGTGGATCTGATGTGGGATTGTTTTTTAATTTGGTGTGGATCTGATGTGTATTGTTCTAGTTCTCTATATTCTGTCTCAGTGGCCCACCGTGGGCATCAGAGGTACCAACAAAGAGGATGGGCAGTGTGATGGGGTTGCAGCTCAATCCGACATTGAGGAGTTCTGTAGGACTATTCTGGTGGCGAGAGTGGTGGTTCCCATCAGAGGTTGGTGCAGTGGTGTTAACCCCTGGGGGTGGTAGTTTCATGACGTTTTGAGTGTGTGGCTGTGATTTGGGTGGTTTGGTCTTATATTGGGTTCCCAAACAGGCCTATTAATGGTTTCTACTTTTGGGTGCATTGTTTTTGTTTTTAGGTAGGTCTGGTCCTGGATTGGGTTTGTTGGATGACCCACTTATGGCTCTTGGTAGGCAGTGTTTGTTGTTTCTCACTTTTTCTTATAGTGATTTTTGTAAAATATAAAAAGTCCACCTTAAGAAAATGTGTCATCCTTTAAGAGTTTTTAAAATAGAAAAGTAGTATAAGTTTATGTGGTGATGAGACAATGGTAGAACCATCATATGCTAAGTGAAGTCTATAGAATATAGACCAACAGAAGATGTTGAGTGAATTAATATCAAAATTTTTAGGTGAAAGTCATTATAATGATGGTGTGTTGGATTTTTAGAGTAAAAAATTCATGGAGGGAATCCAATGATTCAATTTTAGTATCATGAATGATTGAAGATAGATGACTACATGTTTTGAAAGATCTTTTAACCGATTCAATACATGATATCCTCGAAATATATTGAAGGTGGTTGAATTAACATGGCTATGAGTGGGAGTTTTAAATTTAAATCTTTCATTTCCTACCACATTAGAGGATTTTTTGCTATATAAAGGGGAAAAATCATTCAAGTGTCAATTTCTAATGATTCTGAGAATCTTTAGTAAATATGATTATCAAGAGAATAATCTAAAATATACGTAGGATACATTGGTCCTTTATAGAAAATCCATGACTCAAGGATTAAGGATGTTATGAAATATGAAGATAATGTTCTAGACATACAAGTTCCATAGACTGCATTTTATGAGAAAAAGTTGTTTTTCTACTAAGAAGGATTAAAGAATAATGAAAATATTGACACTAGTGGGAACCTATATAATCATCTTATTTGGAGGTAAAAGTGCGGGATGCACTTTTTGTTTAAGGATATTCACTTCCCAAAATATTTTAATAAATAATTTATTATTGTGGAAAATCAATGGATCAGGATGACAACGGAACACATCAAGAAGTAAGTTCCCTAATTAAGACCAAATATTTTAAAAACAATGTGCATTGATTTTCTATTTAAATTTATTTATATGAGTGAGAGTGGGTTTTATAACATGAAATGATTGAGACCATAACAAATCATATATGTTAACTTAATGTTAATGGAATTTATAAAAGGAAACAACTGATTCAACACCACTTCTCAATGGATATCAAATTATAGGGTATCACAAGTGGTATCATATCCATGTTTCATATATTAGGTTCATTAGTTTTAGATAGAGAACTAAAACTTAGTTAATAGCTATGGTATCCCTACCTTTGATAGAAAAAACATTCATTTATGTAAGAATAAAATTACACCCTATCTCTTATCTCTTATATTGGAAGTTTTGGATATGACTATAATTGGTTTTCCATATTGATACAAAGATACAAAAATGAATTTTATAGATATGGATAACTTTTATGTTAATTTTAAGTCTTGAAAAAAAATTAAAACATCTTTTTTATACATAGTTTACAATAAGGTTATTGGTCCTCAATCAACTGAGGAAACTTGGGACAAGTTGGAATGTATATTTGAAGGAAATTTTAAAATAAAATAAGAGAAATTGAAAATATAGAGAAGTAATTTTGGGTAATAGAAGATGGATGATTATTAAAATTAAGATAATTACATAACAGAATTTAAAAAATTCATAAATAACATATGAGTATTTGGAGAAACTCCAATGCACTATTTTTTTTGTGAAAAAGTTTATGGAAAACTTCTTAAATGGATTTAATTCTAAAGTTTCATTCGTGGATAATAGAAAATATCTATATCTAGGTAAAATATAAAATCACAATTTTTCTTATAATATGTAGAGGGATCCAAAGATTTAGAAAAAGATTGATAAATGTATTTTAAGCCACAAATTAACTCAAAATCCCTGTGTTTGAATAAGAAATTTATAATGAATTAAAAGATGATACTGATGTGGATATAAATCAATAGAGTATAATGTCTCTCATTTGTTGAAATTTTATAAATGGAAAAGTGTAGTACAAAGGAAATATTTAATTCAAATGTTTCAATTGTGACAGAGTATGGAACTTCTCCCTTAATTTCCCAAAAAAGAAAGGAATCAAATATGAAGTTTATGAGCCTGATGAGAAGTCATATAATAATATATCGAATAAAAACAGAATATATGTTTGATAATTTTTCTAAATAAAAATTTAAGGTTACCTGGAAGAAGAGAAGGATCTTTCTGAGCATGGAAGGAGAAGTGGATTTATCAAAATCTCCATCATCTGATGAAGAAATTACAGAGAAATTCATGAACTTCATAATTAATTTGATATACGAGGAAACATCAAATGAAGAAGAATAATACTATGAAGTAACTTAAATATAACACATATTGAAATAAACATTTTAAGACTACATTGAGAAAAATACTAAACTTAAGAAGTTACCTCACCTATTGAAAATAAGGGAGTGAAGAATATTGAAAGTGAAAATTATTTTCTCAAAAATGTGAATGCATATATTTAGAAGATAAATAACCCCAAGTTGAAGGTAGATGAATAGGAAATAATTGTAAATGATAGATGCAAGAAGCTATCTATAATGGTTTTTGACTTAGACAAGAAACAATCTAAATGTAATAAATTTAAACTTAATATAAGGAATTTTAAGGATGATTTCAATAAGTAAATTATTGTTAAATATTAATCATCATGAGTTGTTATAAAATATGATCCAAAAAATAAATTTATTCTTTTTCTTAGAAAAAATAAAGATGAATTGTTTTCACTAACTATATAGGTGAGGTAACCAAAAAATGGATAAGATTTTGTTCAGAAGAATGATGATAAATTCTCCACAACTCCAAAGACATTTAGAAATATTTATAGATATGGGATCACTAACTTCTAAGACAAAGGGATATTTTATCTTCGATAAATAAAAAAAATCATTCTATAACTACATTTATTATTATTATAAAATATGGAGGTTCAATGGATATTGATAGTGCAACAAAATATTTTAACACAAAGATTATAATTGTTATAACAATATATCTCACCCATGGAGAATTTTTGAGTTGTGGGGGAGAAGATCTCGAAGCATGGTAAGAAACATCTAAAATGATAAAAATGATTAAAGGGAAAATAATTGAGAATCTAAAAATACTTTTACATGGAATCAATTTGGATACTGGGAAGAAAAATGTGGAAGGTGCGACCAAACATGACAGTTTACAATGAAGTTCACAGAAAAATTACCAAAAAAAATATCATGTTTTAATAGAGAAAATAAATCAAGAAAATAAATATTATAAAATCCCTTTTTATTTAAGTATCCCTAAAGACTAGATGTAAAGGGAAGTAATGTATTCTTGATTCTAAATTATCCCCACATATATTATAGGTGATGTTAGTGTATTGGGAAACATTAAAGAACATAATTTATGATTCATTACCTTTGGAAATGATAGTTCCCTAAAAATAAAAGGAATTTGGAAAACTATCATAAATGGGTGGAAGATAAAGTATATAGTTATTTTATTGGTTGATATACATAAACAGAACTAATTAATTTTAAGTAATCTATTCGACGATGGATCTTAACTTATATTTTAGAGAATTTTTTGTATCACCTTGTTCTTGAAGAATGGAAAAACTATTTTCAAATAAGTAAGAACTAAATTAAATTTATTTTAGATTGGAGATTAGGTTAAATCACGTAACCTAAGCGGGAATGATAAAAATAAATTATGGATTATAATAATTGATCATTTAGGACTATATAAGAAGTGTAAATTATAAAAGGAGAAATCTTTTATAGATTTATCATTATTGAAAAGAGTAAAATCCATCCTTTGTGATGATTGTCAAAAAGGGGGTATGATTGAAGAAAGGAAAAAAGAGAATAAATTTATTCCACCTGACCTCTTGAACTTATACAGTATTATGTATATAGAATTATGAAGTATCAATCCAAAAATGTTGATTTATATTATATCCTATTTATCAATGACTTCACCCAAATGACTTGTTATATTTTTATGAGAAATAAATCTGATTTTACAAAAATGTTTTATGTTTTATATAAGGGAATCCAAAAAGAAATTTCATGAACATACTTACATTATAAAAATAACCAATTTAACAGATTTTAAAAGAAACCCTTTTAAATCCTATATATCAAATCATAAAAAAATCATTTCAATTATCCCTATAAGCATTCACAAAATTGGGTAGAATAAAGAAAAAATAGTTATTTGGTTGAAATAGGAAGTATAATGATTTTGACGTATACACACATTAATTTGTTTAGAGGGAAACCTTATATACTATAGTATATGTTTGGAATATATGTTTACTAATAATAGAATCCAAAATTACCCTTCATGAGATGTATATATAATAAGAAACCAATAGTAAAATATTTTAATATGTTTAGAATTCATTTCATAATGAAAAAAATACAGACTTTAGAATAATGCGGAGAGAAAGATGATGAAGGGATGTTAATGGGTTACTCAACCAATGATAGAAGCTACAAACAATGGAACAAATGATTACACATAATATAATCTTGTGATATTAAACTAATTTAAAATAATATCAATAAAAATAATGGATTTAAAGTTGATTTTAATTAAGAAAAATAAGATTATAGAGAATCTTCTAGAAGAACAATTGAAGAGGAATGAAGTTGTGTGTTTCATATCAAACAAACATGTTTTGATGAATGCATTGAGGAAGAAGGTTTAAATAAAAACCAAAAATCAATGTTCTATAAACAAAAAAAGTATATTGAACCAAATATAATCATCAAAAGTTATAAGGATCTATTTTTGATAAGGGGAACATGACAATGCAAAATCAAACAACACTTATCTACTAGGATGAACATTAATCATTATCATATGATATTGAACATTGGTAATGGATGAATTATATGAATTATGAGTTGGATTAAATAAAGAAAAATTATATCTAGATACTAGTTATAAGTCAAGAAGGTAAGAATATTTTTGGAACTAAATGGGTGTTTAGGAATAAGGTCAATGAAAAGGTAGAATATTATTGAATTAAGGAAAGTTCAGTTTTCAATAAAAATTATTAGGTGTAAGATTTTGGTTTTTTATAAAGCTGTTCCCCAATTTTAAATCATGAAACCATCCCAATGTTTTTTTCTATTGTTTATCATTCGAAATATATGGTTTAGCATATAGATTTAATGTCAACATTATTGAACACTAAAGCTAAAGAATAATTCTTTAATGAACTACTAGAGGAATTCATACTTTATCATGATGAATTTATGGTTTGTTTATGTAGTTGATATTTATATATGATGAATCAGGCTACTCACAACCAATACTCTAATCTTGATTAATAGATAAAGGTATTGAAATTTTCTAAAAGAAAAGTTTATCAAAGCATATATATGATGGATACAAGTACCATAACTCGGATTGTGACTATTTATATTGATGATATAATATTTCATAGGGCCAAAATCATGTATATAAGGATCTCTTAGAACAATTTAAAGAGTACCCTAAAATATCAATGCTTGGAGTAATGAATTTATTTCTTAAGATATAGGTTGTACACAATTATAGTTATATTTCCTATTATATAAAATGTATACCAAGAATATGTTGAGAAGATTCGGCATAAAAGATTCAAAGGAAGTCACCGCTTCTATCTCTATTAGATTAAATCAATGTAATGATAAATCTAATAAAAGTGTTAATCATAGAGAATTTTAAAAATTAATTAGAAGTTTACTCTATCAAAATTCATCTCAATTGGGAATTGTTAATGTAGTAAATTTTTATGCTTGATATCCATGCGATCTAGAGGAATCAAACTTGAATGCTGATAAAATAATTTTGAGGTTTGTTGAAGGAACATCAACATTTTTGTTGTTGTATCAAGTAATTAATGAGTTTAACTTTCTTGGATTTACATATGTTGATTGGGCTTGTAATTTTGATGAGAGAAAATAAATATATGGTGGAATATTCTTTTTCTGAGAGTGTTGTGTTTACTGGAATAGTAGTAAATAAAACATAGTAACTTTGAGTACAACAAAATAAAAATATATTTCTTCCCCATGGTTTCACTCAAATGATATGGATGAAAGGTTTTTTATAATACTTTAAAGAAAATGTTTAAAATAATTTGAAAATTTTCTATGATAATAAAAATTTGATTAATATTTCAAAAAATTTATTAAGACATACAATGTTATAACATATTGATATCATGTTTTTTTTCATTGAAGAGAATATTTCATCAAATTAAGTAAAATTTGAGTTTGTTTAAACAGAGGATACAATTATTTTTATTTTCACTAAAATGCTACTAAGGGGTCGGTTTTAGGAATTTTGGAAGAAATTTCATTTTCATTCATCCCCTATCACATAATGAAATTCATTAGAAGTTACTAAAATATTACTCTGTTTATGTTGTCAAAGGGGGAGAGTGGTTTAACTATTTATTAAAATGAGGACTATAAACATATATATCATTTGATAATCAAAGGCTGGAATTTTTTAAATAATGGGGAGTAAAAGTTAAGTGGATGAATTAGGGTGTTTTATATCATAATTACTGTAAGAAACCTGATCTTCATTTCAGGTATGGATCTTGATTTCATGTGTTTTTTGAGGAAAAGAAGTGTTTTTGGAAATTTAAGGAGTACACATCATGTACTTAGGAGTACACACGGTGTACATAGGAGTACTTGCCATGTACCAGGTTTCCATGGGTAGTCATGTACTGGCCGTGTAGGGTGACCTGGAGACCACTTAATGTGGAGGCCGGTTAAGGAATATGCACAACATGTACATTAAAAGAACAAGACATGTAATTTTCTTTTTATTTGTCAAATCGGACTGGTTTCGTGTCTAAAATCCAGAAACACCTTCTTCTTGACCTATCTCGTCCAAGAGCAATGCGAATCGCTGAATCTTCTATGAGCCCCTGATCCATCGTTCGTTCTCCGAATCAAACACTATTAGATGCATTGGAATCGCATCAGTGAGTTCTTCCTTCTCCAAGAGTCTCTCCACCTGATTTCTCATCTCTTGTGAGATATTCGAGGTTGATCATTTTTGACATTTTTTTGATCTACATCATTCTATGTCAATTAAAAGGATGAGGTTCAACTATATTGATCATACAACATTGAGTTAGGTGTTTTGTGCGTTTATATAGTTCTTTTTGGATTATAAGTGTAAAAGTTTCCTAATACCCTAGTTTAGGGTATTGCGTGTTTAGGAAATTTAAACCTATTGTTTTCCTACTATGATTTGTTTTCTTGAGAAAGGGATTTTGATTATGAATAAGGCTTATTACCTTGCTTATGGTTGTGTTTTACCATGTTTGTTTTATATTAGCCTTAGGGTCTAGAAATTTTTGTTAGGATGTTTATTTTCCATGTCTAGTACTATTAGGATGGAGTTGATTCTATATAACATGCTTTTAATATGGATTTTAGTTTCTTAGAAAAGTAGTATTTAAGATTTACTTTGGCAGTGAGATATATTTTGTGCAAAATTGTATTACACATGGCTGTGAGAACCTAGTGTATTAGACCATAGGGGGGAATTGACGTTGAGGGATTCCCCATAGTGTCTCTTATACTTTTCATGTTGCGAGAACATTGGGGGGAATGACAGTGAGTGCTCCCTCAGATTGTCTATAGTATACTATTATAAGACAACATGGGGAATTGACAGTGATTTATTCCTTATAGAGTCTGTAGTTTACCATTAAAAAACCACATGAGGAATTGACGGCGATTGATTCCACAGTGAGTATTTGACTTTATAAGATCAACGTGTTAGACCATGTGAGCTTTCCCATAGGTTCTTTACATATTTAATTAATTTAATGTTATGGTGAAACAAAGGGGTTAGGATGTGAGAAATTTACCAGAGCGTTTGTTGTGAATAGTTGGTTACATAATTATTTAATGTAAGTGAATGTAGTTGAACTGTAGGATTGTTTATTTTTGATTAATTCCTTGTTTATTAATTCATTTTTCATATTACCTGCTATATATATATTCATTTATATTTGGGAACAGATCTTTGGGTGGTTTCTTATTGGGATTTATCTCACACCATATTTGGGTCATGGTTTTGGGCCCACATAGATTATATTGTTACTGGTATAGATGAGGTCAAGTGTCATTCATCTTTAGGTACTTGATTACTATAGAGCTGGAGAGTATGGTTCCAAGATGTGGCTTGTGATGCTACCAGAGTTTAATTTTTTACTTTTTTTCGTTGGATTAATACTTTATTTCTAGTATTTTGACTTTTTTGGATGCTTTCCCTGGACATATGTGACATGTATCATTTATATATGTGCTCTAGTTATTTATTTACTTTTATTATTCCATTTTTTACTTATTGTATGGTATTAATACTTCCATTGTCGTATTTTATTTCCATTATGCTGCGTTACACTTCCAATGAGGGCATAGTTTCCCCACTATCACATACAAGGCCATCACTGCTAGTTGGTAGCCTCTGCCATTCGGGGAAATAGGCTTGAGACCATGTGACCAATCGAGTACAGGGCACCTTTGGGTGCCCCACATAACTGGGATGTTACAAAGTGGTATCAGAAGAATTGTTTTCTTCTTTGACATGCTGTTTGGAGCCTATAGATAGGGATATGAATAAATAGGTAGTTGGTAATAAGCTATGCCCAGGAGTAGCTAACCCGTGTACATGGAAAAGCCAATATGCCTTGAATATTGAAATTTTATGGTTTTACAATTGTTATAGTTGATTTGATTTCAGCATTGGGTGATTCATAAGTTTTGTGATATTACTGTTGATATTATTAAGGTTTTATTTCTATTGAAAACTGATGAGATGAGGGTATTCCATCTTATGCATTATATATGAACTTCCTAGAGATCACATGTCATGCATTCTTGTCCTAAAATTTAGGGTGGATTGCTGATTGCATGTTGTTGTGATAGATGTTGTGCTAGATATGCATGTTGTTGTGATATATGCCTTGATAGAACACCTTCAATTTGATTGGGTATTGAGAATATGTAAATCTTTATCGGATGGATGCCAAACTTCCGTCCCTGAGGTCTTATGGGCCCTCATGGATCAAAGTTTGGTGGATCATGCCCTTGATTGCACTAATATACTTGGTGGTATACATGAATATGATTCCAAGCTTTGATTCGCGGGGACTATGGCCCCCCACAGACCAGAATTTGGAACTTTAACGTTTGTTTCAGTGTTTTATGGGGTTCCAGAGTAGTTTCTAAGTCTTACTATCTGAAAAAACGTAGAATACACAGTGTGTAATGAAGAATACATTCCATGTATCCTTCTGTTCAGGAAGGAAAAGTTTTTCTTATGTACACACTGTGTACTATATGTACACGCCTTGTAATCCTTGACTGTGTGACTTACTTTATGGACCAAGACACAGGGTTGGGAAATATTTGGCGGAACATGCCATGTACCATATGTACATGCTGTTTTTTAGAGACCTTGTGTCTATATATGTGAATAATGACACAGGTGGATGAAACTCAGGTAGTACACGTTGGGTCCAGCATGAATACGCCATTTAGAGTTGACCGTGTATCCGTTTGTGTGACCAATGACATGGGTCAGTAAAATCCTTCTAGTACACACCATATCTAGCATAAACACGTCATGTAGTTTTGTTCTAAGATATCCATGTGCTTTAGTCATCTAGGGGAACTCATGTAGGGAAATAAATTCAAGTACACGTCGTGTCCTTGGGAGGAACACACTGTGTGTATGAGGTGTTACATGACCAGGGTTGGCAGAAGTACATGCCCATGTAAAGGATAAAGGGAACATGCCATGTAGGGGTCATACACACCATGTATCCATGTTTGAAAAACTTGAATATCTTCTTTCTCATGTTCCTTTCTTGCAATTGTAGGTTTCAATCCTTGACAATATTGAACAAAGTTGTGTGCCTGACCTTGCAGAGTCATGCCACCGAGACGTCCTCCAGTTGTGCGCTAGATACTGGGCAACGATCAGACAGCAGACATGGTAGATCATGGACTTCCAACGGACCCTCTCGTCATGCCTATCTTGGAACCAACCTTTATTATAGATACTAGTGCTGATGCACAGTTTCACAAATGATTCATGAGGTTTATGAAGACCTTCCTTGGAGCACCACATCTTTCCCCATCTATAGAAGACATGACACGGGTTTTTTCAGAAGTATCATCCTCCCAATTTCTCAAGGGATGGAGAACCACATACTATAGAGTGATGGTTAGAAGCCATGATGTCTATCTTCGAGGATCTAGAGATACCTCCAGAGAGGAGGGTGAATCTCACTATGTATATGCTTTGGGATTCTGCTAAGATATGGTGGGATGTGATTTCATAGGAGGGACACCAACAGGTTATGGATTTGGATGAGTTCTAGCATACCTTCTTTGACTACTTCTACCTAGAGATCTTGAGGGCCAATCGAGCCTAAGAGTTCAGAAGTTTGGAGCAGAGTACACTCTCAGTCATGGAGTATTCTTCTTGCTTCATAGATCTGCAGATCTTCACACCCATTCTCGGGGGTGATGAGTTATATTTTTTGAGGAAGTTTGGGTACTTTATTAAGCATGAAATCCAATCTCAGGTGAACATCTTCAAGTTGAATTACATATCTTCAATAGTCAACCAGGGGCTGATAAACGAGCAAAACTTTGGGGATTATGAAGCTGTTGTCTAGGACAGTTTAATATCCAGAGTTGGTACCCTTCTGAATGACAATGATAAGTTCCATAGGGAGTCTACACACGGAGATCTGAGTAGCTAGGATACTCATTTAGGTAGCTAGGTGGTATGATACCAGTTTTGGAAGAGAGGGAATACAAGGCCACATTTCCCAAGAGACCCATTTTAGTGATGATCTTGTGGCAAGATGGGTCATCTTCAGCATTTCTATCAGTTTTTCTCACCAACATCTGGTGACAGGGGTTCTGTTATGACTTCATGTTCATGAGAAGGACCACTAGTTTCTCATCAGTCTAGGAATTGGAGTTTGTCTGGATTTTCAAATCGATGTGAAGACCGTAACCATGGTAGCCAGTCAGCAGGTCTTCCTCGACAATAGGGTGGATCAGCCAAGGGTGGTTACACAGCTTTACAGGGCCACAACATAGGTCAGGATTTTACACTGGAGTAGACCCAACAGGATCAGGATCCCAGACCCTCTATGGTTAGAGGTACAATTTTGGTTGCCTTAGTTTTATCTTTTTCTCTTTTGGATATAGGGGATTCCTATAACTTTATATCAGTTCCTATTGTGGAAATAAATGGGATCTATATCTTTACTTATACTGATATCATGATGCCGGACACTCTGTTGGGGACTATAACATCTAGTGTATGTTAGTGAAAGTAGTTCCCCGTTGAGGTTGGTGGGTGTCACTTCTTATGAGACCTTTATGTCTAAGAGATGATAGGCTATGATGTCATTCTTAGAATGGACTGTTTAGTTACCTTGCAAGCTGTTGCCAATTTCTATCGCTATAGGGTGAGATTCACATCACCATAGGGCCGTTTTTTTCTATATAAGGGAGAATGGTATATCCAGGCGAGCAGAGTTGGACCATAGCATTATGGGTTGAGAGGTGTTACAACCCAAATTTCTAGTTTATATCTGGATGACTAGGGGACTTCACATATAGACTTTCCTACAATGGTGTATCATTTTAGAGATGTCGTTACATAGGAATTTTTAGGTTTACCTCCAGAGCGAGAGGTATATTTCTCTATTGAGCTTGTTCTAGGAGTGGAACCGATGTCCATTACTCCTTATCAGATGGCTAGACCAGATTTACATGAGCTCAAGAAGTAGTAGGAAGAGTTACAAGAAAAGGGTTTCATCCAACCCAGTTATTCTCCTTGGGTTTTGCTTGTCCTGTTTACAAAGAAGGCAGACGATACCCTAATAAATTGTGTGTATTATCGGAAGCTGAATGAGTTGACGGTCAAAACCCGATATCCCTTATCTATGATTGATGATCTCTTTGATCATCTTTGAGGAGCCCGTGTGTTATCTAAGATTGAATTGATATCCATTTATCATCAATTGTGCGTTAGAACATCATATATTCCTCTTATAGCCTTCAGAGTAGGTATGGTCTATACGAGTATGTGGTTATTCCGTTCAGTCTGAAAAGCACAACTGTAGTTTTTTATGGAACTGATGAATAGAGTGTTCCGTCAATACTTGGGCTCATTTATGGTTGTTTTTGTGGATGATATCTTGGGTTTACTCTCACACTCAACACGACCATGCTAAACATCTTGAGATTGTTTTGAGTATATTGAGGGAGCATCAACTATATGCTAAACTCTCGAAATACCACTTTTAGATGGACCAAATTCACTTCTTGGGTCATGTTATTTCAGATACATTAGTATCAGTATACCTAGAGAAAGTGAGAGAAATAGTTTCCTGGGAGAATCTGATAAACATCTTTGAGGTACGGAGTTTTCTAAGGCTGACTATTTACTACATACATTTTATACAGGACTTTTCACACTTAGTAGTGCCACTGATGGGCCTGACTAAGAAGGGTGCAAAGTACTTGTGGAAAACTTCCTGCGATTCAGCCTCCCAGGTGCTAAAAGGGAGGTTGAATTCAGCATCGATACTAGTTTTTCACGAGCCGAGAAAGAGTTATACCATTTAATGTGATGGATCGGGAATTGGGCTAGGAGCAGTGCTTATGCATCGGGAAGGAGTCTTTGTGTATGGGTCTCGGTAGTTGAGGCCACATGAGAGGAATTACCCAATGCATGATCTTGAGTTAGCTACAGTTGTTCTTGCCGTTCACTATTGGATACATTACCTTATGGGGGATCATTTTTTGGTTTTCAATGACCAAAAAAGTCTCAAGTATATCTTTACTCAACGTTATTTGAATTTGAGATAGTGAAGGTGGGTTGAGTACCTTCAGTACTTTGACATTGAACTTGCCTATATTCCTGGGAATGGAAACACAATGGCTGATGTGTTGAGCTAGAGGACTCAATTATAGGCCGTTCAGGAGGTCAGAAGTGAGTGGAATCTTATAGATCTGTTCTTTGAGATGCATTTGGAGGTGCATGACAGACAGGGGAAGACGTTTCTTTCTTTTTTAGTTGTTACCTCTACTCTACATTATCAAGTGTGAATGAGGAAACTATCAGATTCTGAAGGCCGATTTCTATGGCTGAGTGCATCCAAAGTGGACCTAATTCTTTGATGGATCGTAGGTGGGGATATGATCTTGCGTTTTTATGGACGCATTTGGGTGTCATTAGATATTTTTGGGGATATGATGAAATATTTTTATACTTCAGTTTGGGAATTTCATTCTGGTGTTACCAAGATGTATCAAGATCTACTCTATCAGTGTTGGTGGCCCAATATGAAGAGGGATGTTGCTGGATTTGTCATGAGGTGTTCCGACTATCAGTAGAAGAAGGCAGCGAATTAGCAAACAACAAAGCTTTTTCAGAAGTTACCCATTCTCAAGTGGAAGTGGAATGATGTCGAGATGGACTTTGTGACAGGTTTACTAAGGTCACCTCATGGGAATGATGAAATTTGGGTTGTAATTGATAGACTCATAAAGGTTTCTTAATTATTATAGATCAAGGAGACCTTAAGTGTTAATGAGATGGAAAGGTTGTACATACAATATTTTGTTTATTTGTATAGGGTTCTGTACTCCATCGTTTTATACAAGGACTTCCTTTTTTACTTTCGGGTATGGTAGGGACTAAAAAGGGCTTTGGGTATATAGGTACTTCTGAGTACAACTTACAATCGCCAGATAGATGGCCAGTCTGAGCGTACTATTTAGGTGCTGGAGGACCTGCTTCGAACACACGTCTAAGTTTTAGGAGGTTCTTGGGGGAAGCACATACCTCTAGTTAAGTTTTCCTACAATAATAGTTTTTAGGCGACTATTCAGATGGAACCTTATGAGGTTTTGTACGGTAGGACATGATCATCACCCCTATGTTGGCTGGAACCAGGAGAGGCAGCTATGTTGGGACCTTGTCTTGTACATGAGACCACAAATTAGGTGAAGTTGATTCAGAAGAGGATGGCTACTACATAGTCACAACAAAATCCTTATGATGATCATCAGAGATGACCTCTAGAGTTCGAGGTCAGAGATCAGGTTTTCTAATGTGTCACACTGAGGATGGGACACATGAGGATTTGGAGAGAGGAAAATCTTTCACCGAGATACGTCGGGCCGTTTGAGGTTTTGGGGAGAGTCGGGCTGGTTTCCTATCGTCTTCAGTAACCTCATAGGTACCAAGATATTCATGACATCTTCTATGTTTCTCAGCTACGGTGTTACTTCTTATACACGTCTCATGTTTTTAAACCCGAGTAGGTTTAGTTTGAGTTGGATGAATCATTCTAGGAGTATCCTATACAGATTATTGATCGCAACATGAAGGTTCTCTATGGATGGTCTATTCCTTTGGTATGGGTGTTGTGGTAGCACGGGCGTGTATAGGATGAGACATGGGAGAGGGAGGCCGATGTGCGAATGTAGTGGCCAGAGCTGTTTGAGGATTCTTCTTCTCCAACTCCTTGTTAAGGAAATTTAGGAATGAATTTCTTTAATGGGGGAAGTTTGTAAGAACCTGGATCTTCATTTTAGGTACAGATCTTGATTTTGGGTGTTTTTGAGGAAAAAGAGAGTTTTTTGAAAATTTAAGGAGTACACATTGTGTAACTGGTTTCTGCGGGTAGCCATGTACTGGATACATGGGGTCACTTGGAGACCACCTAAAGTAGAGACAGGTTAAGCCATGTACACAACATGTACATTAAAAGAACATTCTGTGTACTATTCTTTTTATTTGTTAAATCGGATCAGAGTTGCATCTAATTTCTAGAAACACAATCTTCATGCCCCGTCTCATCCAGGAGAGGCAAGAATCACTGAATCTTCTCCAATACCACGATCCATCATTCTTTATCCAAATAAAACACGGTCGGTTACGTTGGAATCACATCAGCGAGTTCTTACTTCTTTTAGAGCCTCTCCTCTTGATTTCTCTTCTCTCATGAGATATTTGAGTTTTGAGCATTTTTGACATTTTTTTGTAGATCTATGATGTTCTAGGTCAATTAAATGGATTAGGTTCAACTATATATATTATACAACATCGAGGTAGGTGGTTTGGGCCTTTCCATAGTTGTCTTTGGATTATATATGCAAAAAGTTCCCAATAACCAAGTTTAGGGTATTGCCTCAAATGGAATGAAGGCCTTATTTTTTATTTTATTATGGATAATCCACATTTTAAGGGTTAAAGGGGAACCCATACCTGACACATAGGCCCAATCCATAAGGCCCAACTGACCCGAAATACATGACCCAAAGGCCTATAGGCATACCATTCCCATTACATGAACCATAGGCCCAACCCACGAGAAATTCCCCTCCCAGGTTCTACGTCATTGATCACCTAGCTCCCCACATTGCAATTCTGATCAGCTAGCATTGCCCTGTACAAAGTTGCATGGTTCCTGGTCCTGATGGAAGCTACCATACCCTATCATTATTTCAATCCAGTTAGCTCTACTTCTGGTGGATTCTACTCTTATTGCTCTAATCCTCATTTGGGGCCTATTCTATGTGAACTAGGATAATCCATGGTATCTATGGCCCAAAGGCCCTGTGGCTCGAAGGCCTTTGGTAACCCGAGGGCCCTTGAGACCCGTTGTCCCAAACCGGTGGCCAGATGGCCCAAATCTTGTGAATAGTTTTGGATGCTACAATATCGTACAGTAAATGCTACAGTACTACTACAGTACCAAAAATTTTCCTCCACCCAATTTTGAACCTAGGTCTCTTGGATGGCAAGTAGGAGCCCTTACCACTCTGGTACAAGCATGTTGGCTTTTTTTTTGTTTAGGGTATTACATGTTTAGGAATTTTAACCCTATTGTTTTCCTACTATGATTTGTTTTATTGAGAAAGGGATTTTGATTATGAATTGGGTTTATTACCTTGCTTATGGATATGTTTTCCCTTGTTTGTTTGATATTTTATGTTTGGTCTAGAACTTCCTGTTAGGTTGTTTGTTTTCCATGCCTAGTACTGTTAGGATGATATTAATATTATATGACATGACTGTGATATGAATTATAGTTTCTTGGACCAGTGGTATTTGTGATTTAAATTGACTATGGGATATCGTTTCTACATAATTTTATTACACATGGCTATGAGAACCTGGTGTAGTTATACCATAGGGGGAATTGACATTGAGGGCTTCCCTAGAGTGTCTGTTATACTTTTCAAATTGTGATAACATAGGGGGGATTTATGGTGAGTGCTCCCACAGAGTGTCTATATTATAGAATTAAAATACCACAAGGGTAATTGAATTTGAGTTCTTCCTCAGAGAGTCTGTAGTTTACCATTAAAAGACCACATGAGGAAATGACAGTGAGTGCTTTCTCAGAGAGTCTTTGACTTTGTAAAACCAAGGGGTTGGACCCTGTGAGCTTTCCCATAGGGCCTTTATATCTTTAATTAAATTAATGTTAAGTTGAAATATAGGGGTTAGGATGTTATAACTTTCCTAGAGGGTTACTTGTGAATAATTGGTTGCATAATTATTAAATTTAAATCAATGTAGTTTAATTGTTGGATTGTTTACTTTTGAGTAATTCCTTGTTTATTACTCCATTTTTCATATTACCTACTACTATATATTCACTGATAGTAAGGAACACATATTTGGGTGGTTTCCTCGTGGGATTCTTCTCACATCATGTTTGGGTCATGCTTTTGGGCCCAAGCAGATTATATTGTTGAAGGTATAGATGAGGGAAAGCACCCTTCATCTTGAGGTACTTGATTGCTGTAGAGATGGAGAGAATGGGACCAAGATGAGGCTTGAGGTGCTATGAGAGTTTAATTTTTTTCTTTTTTACTTTGTATTTGTACTATATTTACAAAATTGTGACTTGTTTGGCTTCTTTCTTAGACATATGTGACATGCATCATTTATATATGTGCTCCAGTTTTTTATTTACTTTTTGTCTTCTGTTATTTACTTATTGTATGGTATTACTGATTCTGTTGTTTTATTTTATTTTCATTCTACCATATTACTGTTCCAATGAGGGAATAATTTCCCCACTATCACACCTAAGGCCCTTGTTGCTAGTTGGTAGCCTCTGGAGTTCGGGGAAATGCGCTTGAGTCCATGTGACCAACCGGGTATGAGGCACCTTTGGGAGGCACCCATAATCGAGAAGTTACAATTATTTGGTAGAAATTTGTTGTCCACGAGAGATGAAATTCTCTAAAAAACATTTCACTATCTAGATATGTGATGTTAAGACTTGATAATGGTTATGTTATTAGGGAATGTAAATGTGTTGAATTTTTGAAAAGAGTCATTTTGATAAAAGGTCCAAAGGGGGATTAGATTTCCCTTGGGATTCAGAAGGTGTTTTATTTTTTGTCAACATTTTTTTTGTATATAATTTTTTAGTTGATTAGCAAAGATTTAATATTTTGTAGACTGAGTCTATATACTTCCATAAGTTCACTCGATAATAAGGGTGATGTTGGAAGACAATCAAAAAATAGTTCCATAAGTTAGGATGATCGGAATAATGGCACAGAGTGTTAGGTTGTTTACTATAGGGTGGTTAATAAGTTTAATTAAGTGGTTTATGTTTTATTATTTAATTGAAAAAACATTAATTTTGTGGAATAAAAACAATAATTCAAGATAATTTGGTGAAATATTAAATCTACTAGAAAATCCATGCTTCAAAACAATAAAGTAAAAACAATATGTGATATCACTAGAAGATGGAGAAATAAAATAATAGAGGAAGATTAAACCTCATAGGAGTAATACTAAATATCTATATTTATTTATGTTTGAGAAAAATTACAGGAGAGATGATCAATCTATGAGACAAAGGTTAGAAAAGGTGATTGAACAAATGGATAAATATTACACAAATCATAGGAGTAATCCAAGGGGACTTTCAATGGAGTAAAATAAAGAAAAGTTTAAGTGGTTTTGAGAAAAAGGTAGAAATTGAATATGGTGATTGAAGTCTATAGAAATTAGACCATTGAAGGATATTGAGTGAATTCACATAAAAATATCAATTCGCAATAATATTGATGACTCTAAGATGAATGATCAATGTTTGGTATTATTGAATGAAAGGGAATGATTTAAAGAATTATTTTTTGAATGAATTGAAGTTTATTTGTGCTAATTTTTTAGATGATTTGGACTCATTAAAAACCCAATATCCTTGAATAATATTGAAAATTATTTACTGAATGTATTTATGAGTTATATTTTCAAATTGAATCTATTGAATTCCATATATTTATAAGATGATGTATATATATATAAATGCAACATAAATTAAGAGTTATTTGCTATTAATATTGAAAATCTTGATTAAAGAATATTATCAAGCACAAGAAAAACATCCTCTAATGAATTCACTAGGTTAAAGTAAGATATTATTGATTTAAGGATGTCATAAGTTAAAAAACTGATATATATGAGTTCTAAAATTCTATGTTCTAGAGACTGAAATTTTTGAGTAGAATCTCTTTTTTATTCAGAAGGCTTGATGGATAATCTATATTAATTCACTAGTGGGAACCAATACAATCATATTATTGAGAGACATTAGTGTGGGTCAAACTTTTAGGTTAAGTTTGATCCTTTCCCAAACCATTATAATTGATGATTGATTATAGTGTAAAATCTATGACTAAGGATGAAAACCAAACATTTAAAGGAGTATGTTTTTTAATTAGGACCCAACGAAGAGAAAATATGAGTGAATTTATATCTTGTTATTTTATTTCATACAAGTGAGAGTAAGTTTTATAATATGAATGTGTTGAGACCTAAATATGTAATAGAGGTTAAATTAATGCTAAAATATGTTCTAAAAATGAATCACTAATTCATCAACCTTCTTTGTTTTCACCCATTCTTGGGTATCAAAAATACTACATTTGTTTTAGTTTCATTGCAACATTGGTGATTCTAACTTTGTTATTTTTATTATTATATCAACATGGAATTCTAATTACATTGTGTTATTTTAAAATAGATTGATAATTTACCTAATGAATATAAATAAATTTATCATACATAAAAAAACAAGTGGATGATGATTCATGTGTGTTTGCAATTGATTTTTTTCCACAAAAAGGTAATACGCTTTTAATGATTAATGGTGGTTAAATGGTATGTTAAATATGATTCTATACATCAATTTTGATAAATGTAAATAAGTAATGAAAATATAGAAATTTTAAAAATACTATTGAGCCTGAAATTTTTAAATAAATTATAATGAATGAAATATGAAAATTGATTTCTCACTAATTTGGTTTTTTGTTATTGTGTGACTATTTTCATGTTTTAATTAGACTACTATATGTTATTTTAAGAATATATAATGGGATTTTTTGAGTATTTATTTTTTTGTTATCTTTTCATTATTTCACTGTTGAATAATTATCATAGATATAGTGGTATCCATTGTGTGTCTTTATTAGTGTAGAATGGGAAAATGAGATAGAGATATGGGTTTTGTGATATAGAGTGAATGATGTGACTTTGTGTGGTAGTTTCTTGACAATGTATATTTATTTTGAATTAAATAAAATGAAGGATGGGGCTGAGTTATGTTAAATGAACATATAAACATTAAAGTGATGTAATTAATATAATTAAGGCGATGAAATTATATATGTGTTAATTATATATTGATATTGGAAGTGTTTCATACGATTAATGAATAAAACAGGGTTGGTGAAATGATAATGTGTGTTTATCAATGAAATATAAAACAATATGAAGATGTATGGATGTTTTTTTGTCATGTGTGGTTGATTATGTCAAAGATAGAGGCGTAAATTAATTATTACTTATGTTAGGTGGTGATGTTGTGTCAATGGCTATGATTGTATCATTATTATAGTATATAGTTTACCTTAATATGTTATTTTTTATTATACATTCATTATAGTTTTTATTTTATTTTTATACCACAACCCAAGTTAAGAAATGTGGTTGAAAGCCTAATGATTTTTTGGGTTTTGGTTCTTTTCCCCAATATATAATATTGAGTTGATTTATATGGTTTATTACTAACCTTTTCCAGATCTATCTTAAAAAGATAGTATATATTGCGATGAAAATTAGTTCTGGTTTGTCGAATAGTGAAAATGATGTAGTGTTGTCTTTATGATATGGATATTTTGTTTGGAAATTCATGGTAAGGAGGGAATGATGTTTTGGTGCATCATATTACGTATCGATATAAACTTTTTATGCGGTTGTGGAACTTAACATGAGGTTGTTGTTATGTAGTTTGTGGTTGTGGAATTTTGGTTTGTTGATATAATATAAGTTATTATTGTGTTTCTATAGAAGGGATATGTGCATTTAGATATATGTAATTAGGTTTTTAGGTTGACTAGTTTAGTATTCAATTATGATATTTCTTCACTAAGAATTTATTAGGATTCAACTACCATTTCAAAAGATAGGTTTTGGAACAAGAAGTGTTGAGATGATATTTGGGGATATCATTGAGAATGTGTGGTTTCATGGAAGAGATGAAGTGGATATGATTAGTTTGTGGTCTCCTGTAGTCAACAGATAAATAATTGTTAAAACCAAGTTGTTCAAGATTGTTCATTTTAGGTGAAGTTAGTTACATGGTTTTGTAATAGTTTTATGATCTTATAAGGTCTTTTGACTTTGAATAATGATGATGAAAGGTGTTTTAATTTTATGTGACTCCAGCACATTGTGTTCGTACACAAAAATGGGCATGAAGATCATCTAAGAAGTCAAAATGGTGAGCTACATTGAATATATACAATTTTCAAGAAATTTTGGATGCATGATTTACCTATGAGAAATGAAAATCTTGAAAATTATATAGTTATAGACGTATTGGTTTGTATAAGAGGAGTTGTTTTGGGAAACAGAACAATGTATACTACAACATAGTCTAATATGAGTGGCTATTATGAGAGGTCTCTCAAATACTGGGGAATTGGTATCTATTTGAAGTGAAAAATGGGAAAGTACTTTTCATATGAGATTCCATGATATGAAATAATTTTTCTTATATGAAACAAAAAATGGACTATATTCTATGGTCTTATTTTGAGGTTGTTTTGAGAAGTGCGCACAATAGTTTTCAAATGATTTACATGGGTTGCGACACACTATAGTGCATGTCATGGGGTTTGAAAAGGATCACTATGTGGAATTAATAGTAGTGGAAATGCAATGATACATGTTTTTTTATAAGTGGTTTTCATTGTTTTTTAGAATTGTAGGAGAAAAATGGGATTCAACACACCGTAGTGCCTACCATGTTCTAAAGATATTCTCCTATTTTGAGAGGATCTAATGAAAGAACTCCATTGATGGCTAAGGTGTAGGAACCCAAATTTGTTTTGAGGTAAATACATTTTAAATTTTAGTTTAGTACATTGGTTTTGACCAAATCAGAATACCTAGTAAGGCTATAAAGGATATAAGGATGTCTGAGGTTTGTTCATAGCTTGGAGCCCATTTTTTAGAGGAAATAGATTGGCCACACGGTCTGTAGAAACCATACATCCCTGCCCACATAGTTAAATAAAATCATATGAGGTGTTTCCTTGAACAACAGAGGGCTTCATGGTTTTCCCTAACTCTGTGACCCATGTCACATGGTCATGATATTTTTCACAAACATGCGACAGAGGAGTTTCAAAGGGGATATGCATGGTTAGTAAAATGGTACGTCTTGTCTATGTTAGGTGTATTTTGGGACAGAGTTGTATACATGGTTGGCACATGGTTTGGCCAACCATACAACTAGACCCTGCACCTCTTTAAAAATTGAGAAAAATGAATGTTTTGTATTTCCACTTCAAAATACCTCACCTCCTTTTCTTTTTTCCTCTAGTGAAAAATAGCCTCCCTTTTGCTCGACTGATAGTCCATTCCATGGAATCCACATAGGTTCTTGAATAATTTCTTCAGTGAAACATAGAATCAATATCCAATCAGTTCATTGGATTATTACCTATAATCTCTCCAATCCTTAGGCTCTTTTCATCATTACTCTTATTTTCAATGTTTCTATTTTCATGCAAGATCATTTTTCTTATTTTTATGAAATTCATCTGGCATATAGTTTTCTTCAGATTTGGACCAAACCGAAGGCCGATACTGGATAAGTGTTCTTATATAGGCATAAGTTAGGTGGTTTAGTAATTATCCCTCAAATATTGTTGCCTTATACTACGTTTCATGATTTCACATCTTGAATTCTCTATGAGTTTCCTTAAAATACACATAACCATATTTAATTCAATATCACTAATATAAATAAACTAGTATCCCTTTATTATTTTTGAGATAGGTCCCCTTTAATTGTTTCCACCCCTTGAGGTCTGCCTATGAAATTTACTTTGTTATTATAAATTATTAAATGAGAAAAACACCTTTTATATGGTTTTGACAGGTATCCTAATCCATATGATTATATCGAATTGAATTAAAAGTGAGCGGTATGACCACATCACTTGTTTAAATAGAACAATTGTCATTCCTTTGTTAAAGAGGGATGAAAATGACCATTGAACTAACTATCATATATTCCTAAATCCTTTGAACTATTACTAATTTAATGAGATATGAGCATTAAATCCATTATACCTATGATATACAAGTATCACATCCCTACTTTTATGAGATATGGGCATGGATCCCCTTACACTAGTGATATACAGACACACATTCCTGAATTTTATGAGATACATGCATGTCGTCCCTTACACCTATGATATACATGCATGAAATCCCTATTTTTATTAGATATAGGATTGGAATCCCTTTATATGATATATGGTAATGACATACCTGATTTTATGAGATATATTCATGGAATCTCTATTCTGTGATACTCAGGCATGAAATCCATATATTGTGATACTTGGGCATATAGTACCTTACACCTATGACACTTGGGAATTGTACCCTTAAGACTTATGATATTCGGGAACATCCTCCCCTACTACCTTATGAAACTCTAGTGATTAGACATAGACACTTGAGTTATGCCTTGAGTCCTGGATAACACTAAATTTGTTTATATATAGATATAACCATCCCAATGTATAAAGTGAATATATATATATATATAATCATATGAAATTTTATGTATATGTCCATGATAAAAAAAAATTCAGAGGTTTTCCCGACATTGACCATAGAAGGTAGTGTCAAGATCGTGTCCTTCAGGAACGAGATACGTCCTTTTAAAATTTTTATCACTACTTACAATTTTTGTATATTCACACTGCTCATATTATATGCACTTATTGGATATTTATTGACACCGATTGTGGTGGAATACTGATTTAATATCACAAAATATTTGGGCCTCTAATGGTACCTGGGATGTTTATGTGGATGCAAGTAGGGATAGGGGAGATTGACTAGTTGTTGATGATTGATTTATTATATCATGGGATCAAGGAAGTAGATGAATGAAATATGGATCTTGTTGCTACTTGGGATATTTTTTTTGGTCTTTTTGTTTATTTAATCCATGTATTATACTGGATGCATATTAACATGTCTGTCTATTTACTTTTGATTGATACATGAGATCACATCAATTTGTATATGATATTGGATGTTAATTTTTATGTCTTTTTTATTATATCAAATGGATGTTTACCTTATGTTTTTTTCATCTATTATGCTTCTACTATTCAAAATTTTATTTCACTTCTTTGATGCTATGATCATGAGGGTATCGTCTCACCACTATACCACAGTGGACCCTATTGCTAGTTGGAAGCTGATGGCATATGGGGTGGGACACTTGAGGCCATGTGACCTAATGGTCTGGTGCACCGTTTGGTGGCTCCCAGGTTGGGATGTTACAAATTAGTATCAGATATTTTTTTTGCCTTACTATTTTGGGATGATCGAACAGAGATTAGGATGAGTTGTAATTTGGTAATGATCTTGTCCATGGGAGTGGCTAACCCACATATGAAAAAGAATCCTAATTTCTTGGGATGGGAAATCATGTTCTAGTTTATGCCTATTATAATTGATTTTATTCTAATTTTGGGTGACACACATGATATTTTGTGTTATTATTTTTATAATGTTGAATTATATTTTATCATTATCCCGATATGACAAGGAATAAATGATCAAGAATCATTTTAGGTGCCTTATATGACTAATATGTCATGAATTATTCCATGCTATGTAAGTTCAATTTTCTAACTTCATGAAACTTTTTGTATATGTCTTGAATGATTTATATGTTACATAGATAACATTTCTATAGGAAAAAATACTAGGTAATGGGTTATTAAATTTTTTACATCATCCTAAATGGGTTTTCCCATATAGTTTAATGATGACTTTTTAACTAACCTTTTATCATATGTTTAAGTTATATAACCAAGGTTTCATAGAATGAAATGTTTGTTGATTTGAAATGAATGAATTTCATCTATAATATAAAGAGCACATATACCTCTATAGATTGGGATGATGATTTATATAGTCATATCACTTCATATTACATGTTACATTTTGCTATTGAATGTAAAGGTTTGGATGCGGATAAATGAACTACCAATTGAAATTTATAAACTGCATACTAGTATTAATTAGAAATGGTATTTTGGTTTATCAGTGTATTATCTAAATGAAATACTTTTCCAATATTTAATTTAAACATTTTTTTTCCATTAAATGGGGATTCTAATTTGAAAATAAAGGGCGTTTTCCTCTATAACATTTAATTGACAGTCTATATACTGAGACCATTATAGTGAAAAAAATATATTGAACCAAACATGACCTTAGTAGTGGGTGGTGGTAAGTGTCCCTCATGTTCTTCTTAATCATTCTTATCACCCAGACTTGGATTAAGGATTATGAAGAGGGGTGTGGATTTTATATTGGAAGGATCGTTCCTATCCTATTTGTGTATATGAGATCTTTACCATTATCAAAACTTATCTGAGGCATGTGTTTGGAATTTGTAGACTGATTCCACCATGATGTCTTCTAGTCATGCACCATGAGGGTGGTAATGAACATGATCCCATGGTGGTGGGATATGAGCCTCCAGTGATACCTCTAGTAGTTCCACCCATTGAACCTCTTATTATCCCATACATGTATGATGATTTATAGTATTTATGGGAGTTTCTGTGGATTATGAAGAGTATACATGGATATCTATAAGCTTTCCCTTCTATGGGAGAGTTGACATGGGTGTTTTAGGAGAATCATCCACCTACTTTATCAGGGTATAGTGGCCCCCATACCACAAAGTTATGGATTGATATAGTTTTATATATTTTAAAGCACCTAGATACACCCCATGAGAGGAGGGTGAATCCCACAATGTATATGATTTTAGTATTATCCAAACATTGGAGGGATATTCTGAACTTGGAGGGTTAGTATCAGGAAGTGACTTTTAGGGATTTACAATCTACCATCTTTGAATAAATTATAACGTCTTGGATCTGAAAGCCACCCAGAGGCACCCCCGTACCCGGTTGGTCACATGGCCTCAAGCGCATTTCCACGAACGCTGGAGGCTGCTGACTAGTAGTGAGGGAAATGGGTGTGATAGTGGGGAAACTATGACCTCATTGACATAGGACACAACAGAATAAAACAAAAGTAATAACAAAAGCAGTAATAATCCATACAAAAGTAAACAGTAGAAGACTGAAAGTAAAGAACAACTAAATCACATACATATATAAATGATGCATGGAACTTATTTCTAGGAAAACTTCCAAACACAACACAATGCTGGAATACAATAGTAATAAACCCAAGTACAAAGAAAATAGATTAACAACTCCTCACTATCACAAGCCAAATATTGGTGCCATGCTCTCCCGCTCCCTAGCAAGTCAAGTACCTGAAGTAGAAGGGAACTTTACCTTATCTATCCCTACAAAAATATAATCTGTTTGGACCCAATATCATGACTCAAATAGGGTGTGAGAATAAATCCTAGTAGGTAACCACCTCAAGATCTGTTTCTAATAGTCATTGAATATATTGCAGGTAAAAGTACAAAAAGAAGTAAATAGGAAAGTACTCAGCACTAAACAATTCCACGTGTCATGTAGGTAGCTAAAAAAACAAGGTAGACCTCTGGGAAGTACACAAATCCACCCCCTTTGTTCCTACACAACAAGTATAAGCAACCCCATGGGCAGTACACTCAGCCTATCCCCTCTGGTTCAATCATATTAATTCAGAAAGACACTCTGAGGAAGCACTCACAGTCAATTATCCTTATAGTCTAAGGTAGTCAAGGACTCTCTAAGGAAGCACACAAGGTCAATTACCCTTATAGAACCAAGGTCAAAGACTCTCTCAGGAAGCTCACCCAGTCAATTCCCCTTATAGCCCAAGTCATTCAAAGACTCTCTGAGGAAGCTCACTCGGTCAATTCCTCCTATAGTCTAGGGTAGTTCAAGGCAATTCAAAGTAAACAAAGACACTCTGAGGAAGCTCACTCAGTCTATCCACTCATAGTATATAATTCTCAAAGACCCTCTAAGGAAGCTCACTTGGTCTATCCCCTTATAGTCTATAATACCCAAAGACTCTCTGAGGAAGATCGCTCGGTATATCCCCTTGTACTCTATAACACCAGGTTCTCACGGCCCTGTGCAAGTCAACGAGCATAACAATGAAATATGGCCAAGGTAAACCTTAAGAACTATTTGGATAAATAGTCTACAACTCAACAACATGTCAGAAAAAAAAGTCTCCAACCTACAATCACTTGGCATGGGAAATAGGTAAAATAGGACCAAACGGTCGGAAACAGGACATGCATGGGAAAAGCATCCAAAATATAGAAATTCAACCATATCCATATCCAATTAACCTCTACGCAAGCCTACAAGCATGGAAGAAAAAATGTAGGGGTAAAACTCTAAACACACAATACCCCTTTCAAGGGTATTGGCACAATTTCACATAATACTCAAAGACTTTCAACAGAAAGGCACAAACCACCAACCTTTAGGGTTTTGGCGAAAATAATCCACAATCAAACACACCCACAAATCCTGGAAACTGCTTCATGAAATACCGCTATAAATCTACTTCCCTATCATTCATAAGCCTTAAAATCAACACCCAAGGCAATACCAACTATAGATCTACCTGAAATAGATGTAGATCTAGAAAACTAGAGAGAGGAAAGAGAAGATCTAGGGAAAACCAAGGATAAACCAAGAGGAGTGACTTACCTGAGAAGAACCGCCTTCGATCCACCAAGAAACCCCTTTGATTTGCCTCCAAAATGAGTGGGGGAACACATTCAACCTCTGAGAACCCCAAATCCCAAGTGAGGCTCAAGTGGGAGATAGTTTGGAGAAGAAATGAGAAATCCCGAGTGGCCCAGGACTAAAAAACCCTAACTTTAAGTGGTCGCATGGTTATCCTGCATGGTTTGGAAATCCGTGCACCAACCATTTAGTTTCAACTATCTCAACCAGGTATTTCGCATGTATTTCCCACATAGTTTGACAAACCATGGACTGCCCATGTGAGGACCACTTTCAGGGGTACCACGGTTTCTTGGGTTGGCCTCATGGTTTTTTCAAACCGTGCTCCAACCATGTTCCAACCGTGCGCCCCTGAACGATCTCCAGAATTTTGCATTTTTTCTTAGAAACAACTAGAAAAGGAAACATACCTGAAAATAAGGTCTAGGTTCATACAAACTTCCCCCTTAAATAAATTCATCCCCGAATTTCCCTAGCAAGGAGGCGCAGAAGAGGAAACCCCAAACAATTCCAGCCACTGTGCTCGTACATCAGCCTCCCTCTCCCAAGTCTCATCTTGTAATCGCCCGTGCTACCATAGCACTCATACCAAAGGAATAAAACAGCCACATAGAACCTTTTTATTGAGATTTAAAATCCAGATAGGATTCTCCTCAAATGAGGCATCCACATCTAACTCATCCTCCTCGGGTTGCAAGACATGAGACGGGTATGAAAAGTAACATCGAAGCTCTGAAATGTGGAAGACGTTGTGCATATCCTAGTACCTATGAGGTAACTACAAATGATAGGAAACCAACCCAACAATCTCCTACACCTCAAACAGTTTGACGTACCTCAGAAAAATCTTACCCTGTCTCCTTATCCTTATGTGCCCCAACCTCGCTGTGACACGTAGAAAAACCTGATCTCTGGACACGGACTCTAGAGGTCATCTCCACAGATCAACATAAGACTTCTGATGAGACTGCGTAGTAGCCATCCTCTTCTGAATCAACTCTATATGTTCTCTGATCTTCTGGACAGGATGAGGTCCCAACATAGTTGCCTCTCCTGCCTCCATCCAACACAAGGTTGATCAGCATGGCCTACCATAGAAAGCATCATAAGGTTCCATATGAATTGTTTCTTGAAAACTATTATTGTAGAAAAACTCCACTAGAGGTATATGTCTCTGCCAAGAACCTCCAAAATCTAGAATACATGCTCAAAACATGTCCTCAAGCACCTGAATCATACGCTCGGACTGACCATCTGTTTGGGGATGGTATGCTTTACTCAAAAGTACCTGTATACCCAAAGCCTTCTGAAGCCCCTACCAGACCTGAGAAGTAAAATGTACATTCCTGTCTGAAACAATGGAGTAGGGAACCCCATGTAGATGTACAATGTCTCAGATGTACAACTTTCCCAGCTGGTCAACACTGAAGGTCTCCTTGATTGGCAAGAAGTGAATGGCATTTGTGAGTATTCCAATGACAACACATACCACATCATTCCATCGAGTAAACCATGGAAAACTGGTCATGAAGACCATCTCGACATCATTCCACTTCCACTTGGGAATGGGTAACTGCTGTAGAAGTCCTGTTGGTCACTAATGCTCCGCCTTTACCTGCTGACAGGTGGAACACCTCATGACAAACCCAACAACATCTCTCTTCATACCTGGCCCCCAATAATGATGGTGTAGATCACGAGACACCTTGGTGACACTAGGATGAAATGCCCAAACTGAGTAATTAAAGTCCCATATCATCTCCTCACGTATGTCTGCTGGTACCCATACGCGCCCCTGGAAACGCAAGATCTCATCCTCGCCTATGGTCTAGCCAGGAATAGGGTCCTCTCCTAACACACTTTCCCTCAATACTAGGCCTTCAGAATCTAATAACTGCCTCATTCTCACTCGATCAAGCAGAGTAGATTTAACAGTTACCGAAGATAGAAACGTCTTCCCTTGTCTGTCGTGCACCTCCAAATGCATCTCAGAGAACAGAGCCATAAACTGCCACTCACTACTAACCTTTTGGACTGCCTATATCTGAGTCCTTCTGCTCAACACATTATCCATAGTGTTTCCTTTCCCAGGCATATAGTCAAGCTCAAAATCGAAGGACTGATCATACTCAACTCACCTTCACTATCTCAAATTAAAGTCACACTAAGTGAAAATTTACTTGATACTTTTGTGGTAAGTGAAAACCAAAAAATTCTCTCCCATAAGGTAATGTCTTCAACAGTGTAAGGCACGAACAACAACTGCCAACTCCAGATTGTGCGTCGGGTAGTTCCTCACATGTGGCCTTAACTGTTGAGACCCATACGTAATGAATCCATCTCCCTGCATGAGCACAACTCCCAGACCGATACCTGAAGCATCACTGTAAACAATATAGCTCTTTCCTGGCTCTAGTAATACTAGTATCGGTGCTGAAGTGAACCACCATTTTAGGTCTCAAAAGGCTGACTCACATGTATCTGGCCACAAGAACTTTACACCCTTCTTAGTCAGACCTGTCATCGGTGCTGCTAAGCGTGAAAATTCTTGTATGAAATGGTTGTAGTATTCAGACAGCCCTAGAAAACTCCACACCTCAAAGAACTTCTTCGGATTCTCCCAGGAAACTACTACCCTCACTTTCTCTGGGTATACTGACACTCCTTCCTCTGAGATAACATGCCCTAGAAAGTGAATTTGATTCATCCAAAAGTGGCATTTTGAGAGCATAGTATTTAACTGATGCTCTCTCAGTGTACTCAGAATGATCTCAAGATGTATGGCATGGTCGTGTCTAGTGTGAGAGTACACCAAGATATCATCCACAAAAACAACCATGAAAGCATCCAAGTATGGATGGAATACTCGGTTCATCAGTGCCATGAAAGCTACAGGTGCATTCGGGAGACCGAACGACATAACCATATACTCGTATAGACCATACCTGATCCAGAAAGCTGTATGAGGTATATCAGATGGTTTAACGCACAACTAATGATAAATGGACCGCAAATCAATCTTTGAGAACACGTGGGCTCCTCGAAGCTGATCAAAGAGGTCATCAATCCTCGGGGAGGGATATTGGTTTTTGACCGTCAACTGGTTCGACTTACGATAATCCTCACACAGCCTAAGAGTACCATCTGACTTATTTGCAAAAAGGACAGGCGAACCCCAAGGAGAAGTACTCGGTCAGATGAAACCACTTTCCAGAAAGTCATCCAACTACTTCTTGAGTTCTTGAAACTCAATTTTATCCATCATATGAGGAGGAATGGACACCGGTGCTGCTCCTGGCACAAGATCAATAAAAAATTCTGCCTATCGCTCTGGAGGCAAACCTAAAAATTCCTCTGGAAAGACATCTTTGAAATGATCCACTACTGGAGGAAAGTCTAACTATGAAGTCCCCTGGTCATCTAGATATGGACTGGCAATTTGGGTTGTAACTCATTCTAACCCATGATGCTCTGGTCCCGCTCTGCTCGCCTGGACATCCCACTCTCCATTATGAAGAAAGGATCCACCCTCTAGTGATATGAAACTCACCCTACGATGATAGAAATCGATGACTACCTAGAAGGGAACCTACCAGTCAATTCCAAGTATGAAATCATAGCCAGTAACTTTAGGACATAGAGGTACCAAAGGAAGTGACACCCACCATCCTCAAGAGGGCACTCCTTGCACTAACGTGCACTAGATGTCCTCATCCCCAACGGAGTGTCTAACGTCAAGATATGGGTAGAGGAAAAGATACAGAGCCCAAGGATTTCCATGACAGCAATAGATATAAAGCTATGGGAATCCCCTATGTCAAAAAGAGTAGAAGATAAAATTTAGGCAACTAGAATGGTACCTCGAACTGTAGAGGGTCCGGGATCCTGCTCCTACTGGGTCAACTCCACCTCAAAAGTTTGGCCTGCTCTATGGCCCTATGACCCTTCTTGAACGCTCTGAGCTGATCCACACTACTTTCGCTGATATCCTAGTGACCGACCTCCATGCCTGCGACCTCCACCTCGGCCTAAACGGCTGGAAGAACTCCAGTTCCCAGACTGGTGAGAAACTGGTGGGGCTTCTCCTGTACGAGGAGTCATAGACAAACCCCTATCACCAGCTGTTAGTGAAAAGATATGACAGAAACACTGCAGCTCAGTAAAGAGAGATGAGTATTCCATAACAGAAAGAGTACCCATCTCCAGAATCATGAACTCCAGGGCCCAATCGGCCCTTAAGGTCTCTGGATAGAAGTAATCGTAGAAGATGCGCCAAAACTCACTTGACACCATAATCTTCTAGCACCCCACCTGTGAGATCACCTCCCCCACCTCTTGGAGGAGTCTCAGAGCATGTAGGTAGTGTGCTTCACCCTCTTCTCTGGAGGTATCTGCAGATGATCGAAAATCATTAGTGTGGCTTCCAGCCAGGACTTTACAGCCTGGGGTCCTCCATCCCCTGAGAAAATAGAAGGATGCTGCTACTGAAAAACCAGAGTCAATTCCACCATCGATGGGGTAGGAGGCAGTGCTCCCTGAAAAGTATGCATCATTCTCAAAAAGCCCACTCTGAATTGAGTATCATCTCTTGTGTCGTGAATAACTATTGGTGCCAAAACTGACACAATTGGGGGATCTGCAGGAAGTCCCTGATCATCCATATCCGGCGTCTGGTCACTGTCTGGAAAATGGCATAAAACTAGAGGACGTCATGGTGGCATGACCCTGCAAGGTCAACTACACACCTTCGATTCAAGATTATCACAGACTGGAAACAGAAAGGACAAGAAAGGAATAGAATAAATGAAGAAATCAAGTTTTGAAAAACACGACTACAAGGCGTGTACTTGAATTTTCTTCCCCTGCTCGAGTCCTTCTACCCGACTAACCCACATGGTTCCCTTAAAACAAAACTACAAGGTGTGTTCTTTCCTGACATAGCCTATACTAAACACGCTTCAGCAACCGATGTTGTTAGTTACACGACCAGATACAAGGTCCTTACACACGACATGCACATCCGGTACACGGCGTGTTCTACCCAAATTTTCACAACCCCGTGTCTCTACCCACACAGTGAGTGACACAACGTGTTGTCTGTGTTTTTCCGGACAGTAAGCCTTGGAAGCAATTCCGGAACCCAGAAAATAATAAAACAAACATTTAAGTGCCAAATTCCAATTCATGAGGGCCCATACTCCTCTCAAATCAATGCTTGGAATTTTATACATGCTATAACAAAGTGAAGGAGTCAACGATCCACCAAATTCTAGTCCATGAGGGCCCATAACACCTCAAGAACCAAATTTTGGCGTTAATTCAAACAAAACCTCACACAAACAATACCCTATCAAAGAACATGTATTTTTATCAAGGCATATATCACAAAAACATGCATATTCTACACAACATCTATCACAATAACAAGCAATTTCTAATTCACCCTAATTAGCATGGAAAGAATGCATGACATGTGATTTCTAGAAAGTGACTATATGATACATGGGATGGAATACCCTCATATCATCAGGTTGCAATAGAAATAGAACCTCAATAATATCAACAGTAATAGCACAAGGCATGCGAATCACCCAATGGTGAAATCAAATCAACTATAAAATTTCAAAACCATAAAACTTGAAATAATCGAGGTAAATTAGCTTTTCCCTGTACAAGGGTTAGCTACTCCTGGGCACATATTTTTACTAATTACTTATTCTATCCTATCCCTGCCTATAGGCTCCAAATAGTAAGTCAAGAGAAAAGAAACCTCTGATACCACTTTGTAACATCCCAGATCCTGAAGCCACCCAGATGCTCCTTGTACCCGATTAGTCACATGGACTAAATCTCATTTACCCGAATGCCAGAGGCTACTGACTAGTAGCGAGGGACATGGGTCTGATAGTGGATAAATTATTCCCTCATTGGTAGATTTCATAGAAGAAGAAAACAAAAGTAATAGAGGAGGCATTAATAATCCATACAAAAGTAAACAGCGGAAGACTGAAAGTAAGGAACAACTGGACCACATACATTTATAAATTCAGCATGGTACATATTTCTAAAAAAATAGAAAAACACAACACAATGCTAGAATACAATAGTAGTAAACCCAAGTACAAAGAAAATAGATAAACAACTCCTCTGCATCGCAAGCCAAGTCTTGGTCCCATGCTCTCCCGCTCCCCAGCATATCAAGTACTTGAAGTAGAATGATGCTTTCCCTTATCAATCTCTGCAACAATATAATCTGTTTGGGCCCAAAAGACTGACCCAAATAGGGTGTGAGAATAAATACTAGTAAGAAACCACCTAAATATCTATGCCTAATAGTCAGTGAATATATGGCAGGTAAAAGTACAGAAAGCAGTAATCAGTAAAGTACTTAGCAGTAAACAATTCCACGTGTCAAGTAGGCAGCTAAACAAACAAGGTAAACCTCTGGGAAGTACACACAACCATCCCCTCTCGTCCTACCTAACAATTACAAGAAACCCTATAGGCAGTACACTTATCCTAGCCCCTCTTTTTTAGTCATACAAATTCATAAAGACTCCTTGAGGAAGCACTCACAGTCAATTCCCCATATAGTCTAAGGTAGTCAAGGACTCTCTGAGGAAGCACACAAGGTCAATTCCCCTTATATCCCCAAGGTCAAGTACTCTTTGAGGAAGCTCACCCAGTCAATTCCCCTTATAGCACAAGTCATTCAAAGAAAATACGAGGAAGCTCACTCGGTCAATTCCTCCTATAGTGCATGATGGTTCAAGGTAATTCAAAGTAAACAAAGACTCTCTGAGGAAGCTCACTCAATCTATCCTCTCATAGTCTATAATGCTCAAAGTCTCTCTGAGGAAGCTCACTAGGTTTATCCCATTATAGTCTATAATACCCAAAGACTCTCTGAGGAATCTCACTCGGTATATCCCCTTATAGTCTATAACACCATGTTCTTACAGCCCTGTGCAAGTCAACGAGCATAAAAATGCAATATGGACAAGGGAAACACTAAGAACTACTTGTCTAAACTGTCGACAACTCAATAGCATTTTAGAAAAACAACTCTCTATCCTACAATCACTAGGCATGAGAAATAGGGAAAACATGACCAAACGGTTGGAAACAGGACATTCATGGTCAAAGCATCCAAAACATAGCAATTCAACCCTGACCATATCCAATCAACCTCTTCACAATCTTACAAGCATGGCATGAAAAACATGGGAATAAAAATGTAAATGCACAATACCCCATTCCAGGCTATTGGCACAATTGCACATAATACTCAAAGACATTCAATAGAAAGGAACAAACCACCTACCTTTAGGTTTTCAGAAAAAAACGATCTATAATCAACTGCACCCAAAAATCCGGGCAACTGCTTCATGAAAGACCACTCTAAATATCCTTCCCTATCATCCAAAAGCCTTAAAATCAACAACCAAGGAAAACCCAACCCTAGATCTACATGAAACAGATGTAGATCTAGAAATCCTAGAGAGAGAGAAGAGAAGATCTAGGGAAAACCAAGGAGAAACCAAGAGGAGGGACTTACCAGAGAGGAACCGCCTTCGATCCACCAAGAAACCCTTTCGATTTGCCTCTAAAACGAGTGCGGGAGCACCTTCAACCTTTAAGAAACCAAAATCCCGAGTGAGGTTCGAGTGGGAAAGAGTTTGGAGAATAAATGATAAATCTGGAGTAGCCCGAGACCTAAAAACCCTAACATTAAGTGGTCGCATGGTTACCCCACATGGTTTGGGAAATAGTGCCCCAACTGTGAAATTGCCACTCTGTCAACTAGGGATTTCGCACGAGTTGCCCGCACGGTTTGAGAAATTGTGCACTGCCCGTACGGAGCCCATTGTCAAGGGTTGCATGGTTTCTTGGGCTAGATTCTTGGTTTATTCATACTGTGCGCCAAATGTGCGCCCCTGCACAACCTCCATAATTTTTCTTTTTTCTCCGATACGACCAGAAAAAGAAAACATACCAGAAAATAAGGTCCGATTACTTACCTAAATATTCCCTAATATCTAGAGGAATGATCCTGCTAGGGAGTTCATGTAATTTTAGTAGGGTTTCTGTGTCTATTATAGACTACTCATACCATTTTACTGAGCTTCCTCATGTTGCGCCTATGTATATTGCAATGAACCAGTGAAAGTGAGACAATCTTTAGGATGGTATTACACATCCTATTCAATCTTAGGTGAATTTTTTTTGGTAATATATTGTGTTTGATATAGTATACTATGCTATCAGCATCGAGTGAAACCCAAGGGAAGATGTTGGTGTGGGTTAGGGTGGTTTAGAGTTGAGATGGTGATTTTTTTAAATAGAGGCTAGAAACGATGCTTTGAGACTGGACATGGGAGAAGTGGAAGCCATATGACACCTATATATGGTTATGTAGTTTTTCGTCAAAGTGAAAAGTCATGGAATAAGAAGAAATAATGTTCTAGAGACCCTATTGAGTGCTAAGGATGTGGAAGTTTGGGGAATCATTAGAATCCTCTATGTGTTGGTTGCACATGTGGCATCTAGAGTAAAGATAAATCCCAAAAGATTATAGGCAAGCTTCACTAGGGATCCTATTATAAGCAATATTCCCAAAAGAGTAAATCTTGAGGGTTTGAACCAAGGTTTATTAAAGGCTTTCAAAAAACATAGATGAGAGTAGGAATTTGTGAAATTGTTGAGGTAAAAACTTTTAGAACCTAGAACACCATTGAAAGAAGGTTCCCAAATAAGGAAATCCTCAGATTTGGAAAATGGATAATTGTCGATAGCCTGACTGATGTTAGTGATAATGGTTCTATTGGAGTTTATGACATCCCTAATAGTGGAGTTGATGTTGTCAGGAGGATTAGTGGAAGGGATCATGGATATTAAAGGCACAACAGTCCAGTTATCATGCCAAAATTTTATAGAGGAATTAGTACTGACCATCCATCGATAATTGATCATAATGTTGGTGAAGGATTTTCTAATGGATGGCCATATGGAAGAGTTGATGTAGCTCAAATTTCAATTCTTAATTTTAGGAATGAATCTTTTTTTAAGAAAATCTATGGAATCAGAGTTATTATGAAGCAACCTCTAAGTTATCATCGCATGAAGAGAGTCATTAAAAATCTTAATATTTTTGATTCCAAGACCACCTTTGTCCAAGGGTTTACTATAGGTTACCCAAGGAGTGGTTACAGGCTTCCGTTCGATTGTAGTGCCTGTCCAGACAAAATGTTTTATGTAAACATTGAGCTTCTTAAGAAGACCACCAGGCCACTTGTAAACCATCATTGAGTAAACCATTTCGAAGACAATTGTAGAATTCACAAGGAAAATTATGCTATCTATAGAGAGGGATTTACCTTTCCAAGAAGATATTTGATTGGTAATATTATCAACAATGTTATAGAAGTAATTGGATTTAGGCCTTCCCAAAAATATAGGAACCCCAAGATAAGTTAAAGGGAATGAAACTTCCTTGATACCTAAATAATTGATGATGTAGATTTTTCTGTTTGAAGCAAAACTCTTCCCAAAGAAAACAAAGGATTTGTTCCAGCTGATAGACTGACCAAAGATTCCCTCATAGTGAGATAGGGCATTTTTAAGGTTTCTAATATTCCTTTTATCACCTTTAAAGAATAGAATGATGTCGTCTGCATATACGAGATGGGTGGGAACACTTATGTTTCTAGATGCCTGGATAGGCTTTATCTTGTTTTGATCCTCAAGGATGGTGAGAAATCTACTTAATAAATCTTCAGAAGTAGAAAAGAAAATGGAAAAAATAGGATCACCTTGTTTAACTCCTTTGGTGCATTTAAATTAGCCTTTGGGTGCACTATTGACAAGGAATGAGATAGAAGCTGAGTTGAATAAAGAACTGATCATACCAGTGAAATAGTCATTGAACCCAAAGTTTTTAAGAACCTTTATAATGAAACCCCAATCCATGGTATCAAATTATTTTCTAATTTCAAGTTTAATGGCAACATTACCCACTCTAGTGACTTTGTTTAAGATATTAGTGAATTCCAAAGCAAGAAAGATGCAATCTTGCATAGAACTACCTTTGATGAAACCGAATTGGTTCCCGGAAACAATTCAATTGAAAATGTGAGTTAGTTTATTAGCAAGGAGTTTAGAGATAATTTTGTAAATAGTATTAATAAGAGAAATAGTTGGAAGTGGTGAATCTCAGAGTCATTTTCCACCTTAGGAATAAGATTAAGTAATTGTGCATTTATCCCATGTGGGAGAATATCATTAGTGAAGACAATTTTTACAAGCTTGAAAACATTTGTATGAATGATCTCCTAGTAGTGCTAAAAAGAAACCATTTTTGAAACCATTGGGTCCCGGGGCACTATCAGGGTTCATGCTAAAAATAGTGTCCCTTATTTAATAATCCAGAGGAATTATTAAAAAGAACTTATTATCCTCCATAGTCACCATATTCGGTATGATATTAGGAAAATTATCTTTATGAACATAAGGACCATTGAAAAAATTGTGAAAGTATGAGACAACATGATTTTCAATAGCCTCCTCAGAGTCAAGAATGGTGTCCCCATTTCTAAGAGAAGCAAGAGGTCTACTGACCTCTCATATTCTTTAGAGTGAATTATAGAAATTTGTATTTCTGTCCCCATCCGAAAGCGATTTGGTTTTGAAAATTTTCTTTCACATGTTGTCCTTATGTTTTAGAATAGATTTGAGTTTCAAAGAGGTAGTAATTTCAAATTGAGGATCTAGAGAAAAATTAGAGCAAGTATTAGATTTTTGCAATTGATTGAGATCATTCTCCAAGGAGGATATGTCCTTTTCAAGCTATTTAGATTTGGAACTACACCATCCCTTTAGACACTATTTAAGGCCCTTAGGTTTAGCGATGCAAGAAAAAACATCCTTATTATGACTCATGCCATCCCAAATGGCTTTAATAGTGCTCATACATTCAGGATCCTCAGCCCAATCATTATTAAATTTAAAAGGGAGAGAGGATTTAGATTTTTTAACAATAATGACTAAAATAGGATGATGATCCAAGTTAATCTTAGGTAAGGTAATACTCGATATAAAGTCACAATTATTGAGGCCATAGATATTAGTGAAAGCATTGTCAAGTTTTCTAGCCAAAACCCTATTTTTATGTCTTCTATAACAAGTGTACTTGGCTCCTGTGAGATTGATTTCCATAAGTTTACAATATTTCATTGAATATTTAAACTCCCTTTAGGATATAGAAGAGTGGGACAAACTAATTTTTTCACTTTTGGTAAGAATAACATTGAAATCTCTTATCACATACTAGGGATCCTATATAAAGTTAGCCAGGATATTAAGGTCATGCCAGAGGGGTCTTCGATCTTGATATCTATTCTTAGCATAAAACATAGTGCAATAGGAATATAGACCATCATAATAAAAATCACAGGTAAAAATCTGCTCAGAGACTTTGAAAACACTAACATACTGCAAATAATAATGATAAAAAAACAAAAGTGATTCTGTGGAAAGTCCATCCTTGCAAGCACCAATAAAATGATAGGAATTAGAACATATATTCATAAAACTCAAAGAAAAATTAGTCTTAGGTTTAACTATAGCAAAAAAAGTTGGTTTATGAGTCAAAATAAATCTCTTAAGAACAATATAAGTGTCAGAATTAGCAATACCCTGACAATTCCAAAATAAAATATTCATTTAAACCTGTGTTTGAAGTTAGAACTCCCTTTTTTGAGCCCCTTGAGCCCTTCTTTCACATATATCTTCAAGGAATTTGAGAAGGAGTTGAGCTGGATTTCATTTCCTATTCATTCATCTATGAAACAATAGATAAGTTAGAGGCATCTACCTTATCTGCGTTTTGATTTTTCTCCAAGGATTTTGCATTCAATGGTGATGTTGTTGGGATAACTCCTGGAGTCAAAGGAGTTAGTTCAACAATGATTTGGAAAGAAAATTCATAATCCAAAATCATTGTTTATAAATTTATTAAACAGAATAGGATAATTTTTCCACAACTTTTTGATAAAGGAAATGAATTGGTTTTTTAGAAAGTAAGGTTCTTATTCAATAATCATTAAGATGGAAGTGTGGTGAATAGAGGATATTAAACTAAAGGTATTTTGTTTCAAGTGGGTAATGATGAAGACTTATTCAATTTATTCATAAATTAATATAATGATTTATGCCATCAAAGACTTGACGATCATGTCCAAAAGAGTGTAAACAATATAAATTAGTGGGAAAATATTTATAATGTTCCTTTATTAAAAATAGATATATATTAGATGAGATCAACATTACAAAATGGGAATGTTTTAATTCTTATAATTAGATAGTGTAGATTCAATCTACTCAACCTTTGTAGCTCATTCATTCAAATGTCCATGGGATAATTAGGAAGAAATAAAAATAAGAATATAAGAACGTTATTACTTATATTGATGACTTAACTCATATTACTTGTTTTATGTTTAGAAAACACAAGTTTCAGGCCTTAATAACGTTTAAAATTTTTCAAATATCAATTAGTGAGTTTACAAATGAGTAGTTTAAATATTATCCATAGAATCATGAAATCCAACATGAACTCAATACGCCATATCAATAAAATTACGTGGTTGAATGGAAGAAAAAATGTTTACTAGATACAGATCGAATAATTATTGTTTCACATGATACTTATAAATTTTTATATTGGAAATATAGTGGTGTATAGTTCACATTTGAGACCATTGTTTACATAGATATATTTCTAATATGTCCCAATGAAATATGTTCTACATATAATCTCTATGTTTGGTGTTTGTAGTCATTGTGTTATCGTTGTAAAAGGTAAAAGTCTTTATAAGTTTGATAACAGAGGTATGGATATAATATTATTAGTATATCCTATTAATGTAAGAGGATACCAATAATATGAAAAATAGGATGTAAATATGTTATAATATTCAAAGAATTAAGTTTGATATGATGAAGCAAGTTCTAGTAGTGATTATAATGTTGTTTTTGTTAAAAATCATAATGAAATTTCAGAATGAGATAATAATTTTAAATATTTATTGGTTAAAAAAATAATATCCAACCATTTCAAGTTATTTTAACCATTATCATGTAAGTAATGTTCAAAAACATCATTATAAATCAAGCATAATAGGAACAATCTAAGGGAACTTTGAGGAAAACAACTCATACTATGTGTTTTTTTCATATTGAACCAATAGATGCTAGAGAATAATTAAATCATCAAAAGTAGGTTTATTTTATAAATGAATAATTTAAATTGATATAGTATAATGAAACTTAGGAGTTGGTAACCAAGCCTAAATAGAATAACATCTTCAAGAATACATAGGTTCTACAAAGTGAATTTAATAAAAAAGGCGATGTGGTGAGAACGAAATAAATATTAGTCTGTAAAGGATATTTGCAGGTTAAAGGGTTTGGATTTTAAGGGAACCTTGAATTAGTTTCTAGGGTTGATAAAATAATAAAATTTCATTCCATTTAAGAAAAAAGGAAACACAATTGTTTTGAAAAGGATGTCAAGTTTGACTTTGTCAATGGAGATTTTGAATAAGATGTATTCATTAAGAAACCATATGTATTGATTCTTTGAGAGTATGATGAATATGTTTTCAAGTTAAATAAGCCTAAATATGGGATGAGACAAGACCTTACTGTTTGGTATTCTAAGTCGAGTAATATATTGAAGATGTTAAATTTTAGAAAGGGAAGATTGTAAATTAATTTATATAAAAAGGAATACAAATTGGTATCTATCCTTGTTATTATTTGTATAGATGATGTCATTTTTAGTAAAAGTAATTAAAGAGTTTGTGATGATTTTGTGGATGAAATAAATAAGATTTTTGAAATTCTCATGCTTTTGGAAGTGATGTAATTTATGTTCCTATAAATTTATAAATAGAAAGATCAATTTTTTTCTCTCAAGAGAAGTTTTCTAGGGATATTTGGAATAATTTTATCTTGGATGATTTAAAGTTAGTTTTAAAACCTACTGTAATAGGAAAAAAGTTATCCAAACAATAATTGGGAAAATAATTTGTTCCAAGGGAGTTTTTAAATCTGATTAGAAGTTTATTCTACATTATATCTTCAAGACCATATTTGTTGTTTACTATTACCCACAATTCTAGGTACTAAAGTGAAACAAATTTTCTCATTTCTAGGACATAAATAATATTAAGAGGTATATAATAGATGAAATAAATTTTGGGATAATTTATGATATCATATGTTCACATGATATGTTTGGATACATGAATATAGTTTTGTATAGTTTTATTGATGACAGGAGGTCCAAATCTAGTAGAGTTTTCTTCCTTGAGAAGTGGTTTGTTTTTACCAAACTAAGAAGAAAAATTTCATGACTTTAAGAACTACTGAAGCTGATTATGTTGATTCCACTTAATATATAAGTCAATTAACATGGGAGAGAATAGAAATAGAGTATCTTAATGTTATAAAAATTATGAAATTACTTCTTGAGTATGGTAATAAAAATTCAATAAATACTATATGTAATCTACTTCAACATTAAATATATAATCACATTAAAATATATTTTCCCTTTATCAAGGATATTTTTTTTAGAAATAGACTAAACTTATAATTTTTTCAAAAAAGTTTCAATTTGAAGAATTTTACACCAAACCATTTCCAAAGGATTCATTTTTAGAATATGAGGTTGTTGTTGTGAGATCAACCTCCCCCTCTCAATATTAAGGAATGATGGTTCTATACTCTCTCTCAGGTTATCTTTGGATATTTTTCTACAATGTGGTAATAAAGAAAATACAACATAAATCATCCATTATGTTTATCTTATAATGTTGTTTCGAGGGATGATAACATATTATATGGGAGTTTCCATTGATATATCTTTCCTTTAGGGGGATTATTATCTTAGTGGGAGGCTTGTATTTAGATAGTTGTTTTTAAAAAGGAAGGTTACAAATTCCCCTTGGTGAATGTGTGAACTGTTTAGACCCTTTTGTTAAATTTATTATATTAATTTGTTATTATATAGGTTCCTTGGATAGATAGGTCATGTGATGAAATATTTAATGATGGATATAGTGGAGTTGAAGTAATGATTATCATATTTATCTTGCATGACACATCACATCATTATTGGGAAATTAAGGGGATCAAGATTGAATTATTTGAATATAGATAACGATTTTATTGAAGATTGGTTATTAATTATTAAATTATATTTATTTCTTACAACAATTTTTTATTAGTAGGATTAAAATTATTAAATAATGATATATTTACATGAGTTTTGAGTTTGATAGATATTTATATTTCTTAGTTGGAAATAAAATTAAATGTGGGATATTGTGGAGATCAAGAGGTAATGAGATGAGGTATGGAGAGATTCTTGAGAATGCGTGGTGTGAAGAAGAGATGAAGTGGATATGAATAGTGTGTTGTTTTAATTTTTAACATATAAATCATGATAAAACTATTTTTTTTGATAATTCATTTGTTGTGAACTTTGTTTCATGGTTTAAGAATGAATTGAAGATCCGAAAAGGTGTTTTGAGGTTAAAGAATGAATATGTAATGTGTTTATGTAATGTGTGACTCTAACACATCATGGTTCTGTATAAAAATATGTGTAGAGATCATATGGGAAGTCAAAATGGAATGTTTCACTAGATAAAGGGATTTTCAAGATATTTTGGTTGTATTATTTACCTATGAGAATTATAAATATTGAACACTTCATAGTGCTACCTGTGGTGATCTATGAAAGATGAGTTTTCTGGGAAAAGATAGTGTAAAACATGAAGTGGTTTAATATTGGCTTTTATTTTAAGTTATAACATTTAAGAATTTGGAAGCTGTTTAAAGAAAAAAATATGGAAGTACATACCATTGAGTATGATGTGGTATGAATTAATGTTCTCTTTATGAAATGGAAAATGGACAATATAACATGGTTTTCTTTTGAGGTATTTTTGAGAAGTATAGACAACATTTTGAAATGGATTGATATGGAGAGATAAAATCCATATTTAATATTTTCATTCTTGAAAAGGATACATGTTTAAAACATAGAGGAGGTAATATACCATGGTTTTGAGAATTTTGAAGTAGTTTTCAAAGTGGCCCAGAATGGTTAGACCAAAATAGGGTCTAATACAACATAATGCCAGCATTAGTTAGAAGATGTGTTCCTGTTTCTAGTGGACTTAATGAAATGGATTTATTAATACTTAGGGGCCTCTAAAAATTCATATTTTAATCCATTAAACTATATTAATAGTGAATGATAGGTCTAATGTGATCCATTTTTTCTAAAATAGGAGGGATAATTTGTGATTTTTTTCATAGGAAGTTAGTGGTTTGAAATTTAAATTCAAAATCCAACAAAAAGAATGTTTTATAGAGGATAAGTAAGATATAGATTTATATTATAGAGAAGAGAAAAGATGGTATTGGATATTAACTAAATAAATAATACTTTGAGATTATCCAAGGAATAAGATAGATTTGAATAAACATAAGAGAAAGAGGAAGAATAATATGATAAGAGGCATATATTGTGAGTTGTATTTATGTGCATGTGTTGTTCATGAAAAACAAAGACGTGACTTGTTATCATACAAGGTATGAAGAATAATAATTCAATAAGTGAAAAAGTCTAAAATAATCTATTCTATGTCAGATTCTTTGATTTTTATCAACATTTATTGTATCAATATATAGTTTTTGATACACATGTGTGTGAGATGAACAAAAAAATTATTAGAAGATATTTATAGTGAGTTCAATGGTAAAACCTACTCTCTTTAATCAACAGGTTGATTATAGTGGATAGTGTGATATTATAGTAGTCTATATCAAACCAAAAACTATCCTTCTCACATTGAGAGTTAAACCTTGTAAATCGTTTTGCTCTTTGTGTTTGTGTGTGTATCAATGTGTGCATGGACACCAAAAATTACTCTTACTAATTATTAGTGAAGGTTGTCTCAAAATAATGATAAAAGGAATTATGATAACTGATTAACCCCCTCTGTGAACTCATATTGATCCTATAGGATGTTCCACATATAGTCTGGTGAGAAACCTATATAGTATACTTTCATATTAATAAATACAATATATATACAATTTTTTTATAAATACAAGATAATTTTGAGGATTAGTATGGAAATTAATTAATTATGATGTGGAGTTGATAAAATTAATTCATTTGCATTAGATCTTATTCTAGGTATTTTATTTATTTTGGGGACTCATTTCTATATGAAATTTCATGAATTTAAATTATTGATGGATTTTATATTTTTATGATAGCGTTTATTGGAGGATTATTTTATTATTTTAGCATTAAATTTTAGGGTAATGACTCCCATTATGTGTGTTTTATATCCATGGTTCTAGTAGACAAATGGTTACTATTGTTGTGAAAAATATTATGTTTAAGTCTCATCCTCATATCTTCTTATGTATCTTATCCATCATGTTTTTCTTAACCTCTTATTTTATTTAATGATGATTTCTATACACACAAGATTAGGTTTTTAGGGGCTTCATATTAAAGTAGGTAAATTCCCATTTTATAAATGGTTTTTTTCTCTAGTATGATAATAGAGTTACATAATAATATAATTTATGAATTTTTAGGATTCATCATCAAAGATTCATTTCCTGATGAGTATTTTGATTCCTGTGTCTTTAATAAACTCTTATAATAAGTAAAATAAATTATGAATGTTAATATTCATGTATCATTCAGTTTCAATGATAAATTCAATGTATTTAGTACCCTATGTTTAATGTCACACCAAAATATTAAATTAAGAGAATATATTTAATTTTTATATGTAAAGACAACTTGATTATCCTTTAATTTTAAATTCCATTTTAATATTTTAGATTCCTATTTTAAAAAATTTGAATTGTTTTGGGAAGGCTTTTATATTAGTGTTTGAAATTTTATGTTAATAGATTAATATTTTACTTTTGAAAAATTTTAATTTCCTTGCATCTATTTAAATATAAATTGTTTAAAAATTTATACTTTTATATTTTTTTTAGTTGATTTCTTTTGAATTCCAAGAACTTTCAGTTTTTTGCTAAGTTGTATTGTTATTTAAAAGTAAACATTTTTTACATGAGTTAATATTGGAACTATTTTTTTCTTCTATGATTTATGTTATTGTATTTCATTAACAAATGTGATAATATTTTTTATTATTAAATATACAATTTTATGATTTAAACACTTCATTTTTTTTATTTTTTTTGTTTTTAATCTTATTTTATTATTAAATATACAATTTTATGATTTAAACATCTTATTTTATTTTCCTTATTCCTCATGGGCGAGAACCCAACATTGGTTGAGTGTTTCATCTTCTACCATCAGACACACATTCATCTTTCCATGAAGTGACTGTCAGGCCTCTAACTGTATAGAAGTGTGTGCCCACCTTTATGACCCAGTGCTCCTTAAACTTTAGATATGAAGGTAGTGTAGTTCAATGATAGAATAAGTACATGACATCAACCCCTCTCATGACTCCATAGTTGAAAAAACTCCATGATAGTGAGAAAATCGACCAAGCACTGACAAAAACACAATACTTGTTTAATGTTTTCATCTCTATTTAAATAGTTCAGCAACGTTAGCAGAATATCCATTATATCACCTTGTTCTTTAATGACCCATTTTCCAATGAGCAGTGTGACTCGCAACATTGGTGTTTCCCAGACTAGTTATTCATCTTTCCTGGAATGGTATCACACCTTGGTTCATTCATAGTGGTAGAACCATTTGTCCTTATAACAAATGCAGTGCACCACCATGATAGTAGCTCTCACATTCTTCATTCAAGGTGGTAGCATCACCCAAAATCGGTTGATGGTAGCACCACCAGAAACTACTCTCCATAGTAGCAGATCTAGTGACATCACAGTAGCACTCTTCAATGCACAACTCTGTATAGAAGTAGTAACACCTTCTATCAAAAATAGTGGAACTGCCCATCCATGGCAGTACTATATAATGGTATCACTCTATGATGATAGCTAAAAAATTACTTCATTCCAGAACCTTCTTTTCTATGCTTCTTGGTAGCGGCTTTAGCGTGTCGTGGTAGCATAGTTTAATAGTAGTAGTAGCGCATTTTTCAACAATGCCAACTTACGATGGTATATTTCTACTTAAAATATTATAGTATCACTATATAAAATGATAGCAGTAGAAACCTCTTCCTACTTCTAGGTAATAATATATATCTTATATTAATTTAGAAAAATTCATAGTTATATCAGCTATGAAATATGTAAATTATTTTATTATTCTAGAAATAAAATTGTTATTATTTAATTTACTAGATTTTATAGAAATTTATTAATTAATATTTTATTATATATTTCAGAAATTATAATTACATGTTTTATTAAAAATTAAAATAAAAAATTCTATATACATACACACATATAATATACTCTTCACAATTCTCTATTTTGAGAATTTTTGATATTTTAATACACTATAAATGAATTCAATTATTTTAATTCTCTTATTAATATTTAATATACATATTTGTATTACAGATCATATAGGAAGCATTCAATGGTATTTCATATAAGAATAGAAGTGTTCCAAAACATTGGATATGGAGCTTGTTATTTCAAAATATATGTAATCACATTATTTTTTATTCTATAACTCATGGAATATAATGATTAGTTATCCATACACTTCTAGAAGATAATCTAATTAATTATAAGAGAGTAGTGAGTTTGAATGTGATTGAGGGAGAATACGCTAAGATAAACTTGCTAAAATTTATTCAAAATAATAGTGATACATAATTTTTCAAAATATACGATTGAGAACTTATAAGACCATCATTCCATTGCTGAGATCCTAGATATATATCAAAAATTCCATCCATTACTGTTAAAGTGATCAAAGATCATCAAGATACATCATATTCATCCTCTGATATATTGTACTTTAAATTATTTTCTATTTTTCAAATTATTATCTTTCTTTATTTTTTTAGTAATTTTATCAACTTTTTATACTTTTTACCAATCAAAATAAGGCATGTATTGGTTTTTATACCCCCCCAAAAGAAGGTTTATATATATTTTTAATCTATTATAAAATTCAGGTCTATACTAGGTTGCGACTCTTATATAAATTCCATGTTGTGCCTCTAGTAATTATAAAAGGGAGAGTCTATAAATAGGTTATCACCCCTATAAAAGTGAGTTTCTCTTATTGGGTTAATATATTATTATGGAGTAGAGAAGGTTGAAGAGTGAAATAGGTTATTGGTGATATGAACCACTATAAAAATAATATGTTTATTTTTTAATTTCAACTACACTATATATCCTGAATACTACACTAACTGTTGATTAATTCTATAATAAAACTTTAATTGGTTGTTTGTTTACAAATTTTAAATGGACTATTCACTCTTCACTAGTGTATTTTTTCTGTATATATCTTTCAAAAAATTGGTAAAATGTATTTTGTTTCTAAAAGGATATTTATCTCCTCTGATTGATTTAATCTAATTTTAAAAAATTGATATTAGGGAGCTGAAACATCTTATGAATATTATAGTCCTACTGTTTATTGTTAAAAATTGTACTAACCTGGTCCTAAAACTAAAAGTATATGGAATATAAGATTAGTACTAAAATATGTATGATATTTATTACAATGATATATGGATACAAAAAACCCTCCATCTTTTGATGGGAGTGACTATGGGTATTCAAATGATTTAATTCAAGATTAAATGAAATAGTTGAATGTGGATAATTATACTATCTTGAGAAAATAATATAAATTACTGAAATCTAGTCTTGAGACACTTGAAGGTAATGAAATGGTAAAGTATATTTCCAATAATAATATGAAAAATAATTTTTACTATACTATTAGTAGAAGTGTATATAATTGTGTTTCATCTTGTAAGATAACTCATGAAATCTAGAGAATCCTTCAAGAAACAAACTGTAGAATAACTTAAAAAAATTAATCTTTGAATTATAGGAGAAAATTACCAATAATTCAAAATGGAAGAAGATGTTTTTATCAAACAGATGCTCAACTGGTTTATAATCATCACAAATAGAATGAGTGGACTTAGTGAAGTACTATACAACACAACCCTAGTTGATAGAGTAACGATAATACTAAACAAATATGGAATGTAATGAAAATGGACATCGATTAATGTAAGAATTTTAAAGATTATACCATAGATGAACTACTAGGATCTTTGATGTGGTAAGGGGTTGTATAAAAAACATTACATATGAGGAAACTACAATGAGAAAAGGTATATATTGTAAGTATAATGTTAATGATTCAACTAATTATTCCAATTCTGACTTATAGGAAAGTGACAAGGAGATTAAACACTTTAGTAAGAATTTTTTTTCATGTTTATGAAAAAAATAGAGAAGAAGTAAGTTTAAAAGAATGTTTAAAAATGTATAAAATAAATGTAATAATAATAATGATGATGTTTCAAAATTAACCTGTTATAAGTACCAGAAGAAAGGTCACACAGGGAATGAATATCCAAAAATCAAACATCTTAAAAAATTAAAATACAATGGAGAAGAAAAAACAAGATTTATTTGGAGGATGGGACTACTCATAGAGTTTATAATTGATAAGTGCATTAGGAAGTGAACCAAAGATATGAAACATTACTTTGATTTTCTAGAAATTATGATGCAACCAATTCATTTATTTCTCAATTAATTTCACATACTAATATTTATCATAATGATATATCTAAATATTAAAATGAAACTCATTATTATTCAAGTTATGATCCCGATTTTATTAATTCCAAAGTCAATAAACTCCTTAAATAAAACAAATAATTAAGGAATGATGGATTCATGATAATTGAAAAATATACTGATATAAAATTCAAAAATAAGAAGTTGGTTAATGAAAATAATGAAATGATAATAGAATTTAATAATTTTAATATATATGTTTCAAAAAATGAGAAATTTAAAGATAATTATGATTTTGAGATATTAAAAATAAAAGAAGAATATTACACATATAAATTCTTTTTTACAGTGAATTAAAAATATTGGGGAAAAAGGTTAATTCTGTTTTAGTTAACATAAATAATATAGATAATGATTATTAGAAACATAAGAAAGAAAATAAGAAACTTTGAATTACAGCTTCTAGAATGTATGTGAATGTTTATACTAATTTAGAGACTATTAAGAAAATATTAATTTTAAAAATGAAGTTATTAATCTTACAAAAACTATATTTAAATTTGATTAAGTTAAAGAACAATATTATAAAATGATATCTATGATGAAACCCTACTATAACGAGAATGGATTTTCTTTATAAAAATTTATCACCATGGATAAATGAGACTACTTCTATCAGAATATTAAAAGGGAGTATTTCATGTCAAATATGTTTAAAATGTATAATTAAAGGGAATTATGGAAAAAATGTTCTATGAGACTTACATAGTCTTCTGGGAACACTAAAAAAATTATTTCTGTAGATTTTATTTCCAAACAGCCCGCAAATTAAAATAGGTATTCTAAATATATTTTGATTCAAAATTATTTTATTAATTTTTAATTCTATTTGGATTCCAATTTTTTTTATTACTTATACAATTAGACCCAAGTTATAATATGTATTAAAACACTATATTTTATTGTTTAATTTCATAAAATACGCTTTATAAGTCTGAAATATTCATGGTATTAGAAAGTGGCTATTCTAGGAACATGATAAGTGATATTTGAAAATTTATATCTTATAATTCATGTTATAGAGTCATTGTCTTGTTTAGAGACAAATCCTAAAGAAATATTAAAGGTATTGGTGAAGTTGGTTTTTCTAAAACTATTATAATTTCACAAGTATTGTTTATTGATTTTTTTTTTAAAAAAAATTAATAAATATATTATAGTTCTTGTGATGATGTATTAAATGTAGTTTTTGAAAATGATAAATGTAAATTTTTGGAAAATAAATGAATTTTATTTTATATAAATAGAATGGAAAATTTTTAAACTATTGATTTATCTTATTTAACAAAAGAAAAGGTTAAGTGTTTAAATTTTGTACAGGAAGATAATATTCTATGTGATAAGATACTTGGACCTGAAAACTTCAGATTGTTGAAAAAATTAACAAAGCATGAACAGGTTATATAATTTCCAAAATTGCATACAAGTAAGTAATTTATGTGTGATTCATACTTGAAGGGTATGAAATAGAAAGAAAAATTTGATTCTATAAAAGATGTCAGTACTATTAGATATCTTTAATTGTTACATATTGACTTCTTTGGTCCTATAAAAACTACTAGTTTTGGTGAGAACAATATAAATTTTTAATAGTTTTTATTATAGTATATTAAATTGTATTTATTTATTTTTACATATAAATGATAATTTATCAAAATTTTGTGATTTATATAATCAAATTTTAAATTTTTAAAAATTTCCAATCATTTCTATCAAAAGTGATAGAGGTGGTGATTTTTTCAATTAATAATTTGATAAATTTTATAAATACAATGATTAGAAGAATTATATTTCTTTCTCTAGGATTCCATCAAAATATTTGTGGTTGAAATAAAGAATAGTAGAATACAAGGAAAGCCTACAATTTTTTATACAAGACCCCTTATAAATTTATTTAGAGGATTTAAAGAAAAAATTGGATATTTTAGAGTGTTTAGTTGATAAGTATTTATCTTTAATGAAAATTTTAATTTAGGTAAGTTTTATTATAAGAGAAATGAAGAAATATTTTAAGGTGATTCTAATACTAGTATGGAATATATAGTTTCCAATAAGATAACTTTAGTTTTTAAAGAGTGTGTGCATGTTAAATTTAATAAAAATATTTATAAAAATAATAATTATAATTTAAATAAATTTGATGACAAATATAAGAAATTTATTTTTAGTAAAGTCAATTACCAAGAAAATGATATTGAATCATTCAGGGGGGCGAAAATATATTATAAATTTGATCCTAAAGATTGTAAAACACTTAAATATCATCTTATTTAAAAATTAATTGGAAATATTGAATATGGTATACAAACTAAATGGGCTATTCTACATTATTGTTCTGATTTTGTATTTTTATCATTTTGTACATTTTAATATAAATGATGCCTTAATTGATCAAATTGGATTAATGTTATTAATAATGAATTAAATCAATTAGAATGAAATATTGTTTGGAATTTGGTTCAACTAGCCAAAGACAAACAAATAATAGGATCTAAGTGTATCTTTCAGAAAAAGATAGATGAAATTGGAAAAACAATTAAAAATAAAGAAATATTAGTTTCTCAAGGTTATTCTCAGGAAGTGGGAAATGAATTTAAATATTTATTTTCTCTTGTTTATAGTATTTAAGCAATTTTAGATTTATTTTCGGTAGCTTTCATACAAAATATAATATTATATCAAATTGTTGTAAAAAATCATATTTTTTAATGGAATAATACATGAGGATGTATATGTTAAAAAACCCATAGATTTGAAAATGAATTATTTAAATTTTTTTATAAACTAATAATACTTTGTAAGTTCTTAAGCAAGCTACTCTATCTTGGTATGAAAGGATAACTCAAATCTTATTGCAATGTGATTTTGTAAATGGTAATATTGATCATAGATTATATATAAGAAATGATTCAAATGATATTTTGATTATAATGATTGATGTTGATGATATGATATTTGGATCCAAAAAAGACTTACTATGTAATAATTTTTCTAAACTAATGACCAGTGATTTTGATATGAGCTTAATAGGATAATTGAAATTCATTCTTAGCTTAGATATTAATCATATAAATGATGATATTTCCTTAAATTAGTTTATGTATTCAGAAGAACTTTTCAAAAGGCTTGGAATTGATTTATATAAATATACAAAAACAAAAATTATCATTGATTACCAATTATACTTGGATAAATTTATAAATTCAATTTATAATAAACTGTATAAAGGCATGATAGGAAGCTTATAGTATTTCATTGCATCTAGACTAGATATAATGTTTTCAGTCTATTTTTGTGGAATATTTTAGTCCAATATTAGGGAAAGTCATCTAAAATATGTTAAGAGTTTTATTATATATATTAAAGGAACTATATTTTCTGATTTTAATTATTCTAATCATAATTTTGTAGATATTTTATCTTATTATGACTCTGAATTTGGATGTTATAACGCTAACTAGAAAATCCCACTAGGTATGTGTCATTATGGGGTATGAATTCAATTTAATGGAGCTCTTAAAAACAACTATCAATTGAACTATCTATAGTTTAGGTTGATTATGTAGTTGTTTTTTAGTTTGTTTTCTTAATGTATTTTGATTAAAAAACTTTATGGGATTTTCATATTAGTTTTGATAAAATTAAAATATTTTGTGATAATTATAGTGAAATTTAAATTTCTAAAAATCATTTTAAACACTTTAGAAGAAAATATATTGATATTAGATTTAATTTTTTCTGGGATAATGTGAAAAAAGTTGATTACCGTTTAAATTTTTTTCAAAATGAAAAACATTTTGATGAAATATTCACCTAACCTTTAGAATCTGTCAAATTTGAGAAAATGATGTTTTAACCTGGTATGTTAGAAGCTTAATGTTTTATTATTAAAATTATTTCTTGTTAAAAAGATTACATCTGTAATATTTTAGAGGGATAATGATTTAATGATTTAATGTTAATGTACTTTATGATAAATTTCAATAGGGTGGAAAATGTTTTTGAAAGTTAAAGAATATGTTTGGTTTTGGAATTTACAGAAACAAAGAGTTTGTTAGTGTTTTAACATATATTTCAATAAATCAATATTATTTTTTTGTTAAATTAAAATTTCATAACATTTATTTAAATATAAATTGTTTGAACTTTTATACTTTCATATTTCATAATTGATATTTTTAAATTTTCATTCCTTTTGTTTTTTTCTAAAGTCTTTTTATTCTATAAAAGTAATCATTAATTTAAATGTGTTATTTTTGGAAATATTTATTCTTCTTTGAGTTATCTTATTTTATTTTATTAACATATTTGATAATATTTTTTATTATTAAATTTTTAATGTAATGATTTTAAAATATTATTTAACGTGTTTTTTTAATCGTAGAGTTTAAAATATTTATTCGAGCATTATACATATAAATAGTTATATATATATATATTGTTATATATATTAGTAAAACAATATATATATATATATATATATATATATTCTACTATTCAATATTAATGATGGTCGGATGGGAATTCTTATTGCCCTTAGGGATGCCGACTTACAGTAGAAAGCTCATTGCAACAACTCGGTTGGAGACTTTGTGATCTTTTGATGGCTTAGACTCAACGGGATCTACAACCTGCCGATGCTCCTATTTGAGGTGTTCTGGCATGTTCTAATTCCTGGATGGATCAAAATTAATGTCTATGGTGCTTCCAAAGGCAATCGAGGTCATGCGGGTTGTGGGGCCATTTTCAGGGACTCTCTTGCGCTCTTTCATGGCTTCTTCTTTGGTAGCTATAGGATTGCCTCTTCCCTAGAGGGTAAGATGATGACTGTGATTCATGATATCATCTTTGTCATTATAAAAGTCTAGAACAACATCTGGATCGAATGTGATTCCACCACCATTTTTAAGCTATCTGGAATGGTGGGGTTCACCTCACATGGCCTCTTACAGCGCGTTGAAATATTTGACTTAACTCACATCTGGAGATTAGATACATTTCCACCCATGCTTATCGAGAAGCAAACATGGTGTCTAATGGTCTCACCAACAAGGGAATCAACCAGGACATTATGTGGAGCGATGATTTTTTAGTTGATCCTCTCCCTATTTATGAAAAAGACTATAATAAAATCTCTTCATTCAGACTCATGTAGTTCCCCTTTTTTTTATAATAAATTGTTTCTTAGGTGTGACAAAAATATATTCTAAAATTATTCTTCCTCATGGATTAGCACCCAATGTAGCTCGATTGATTCATCTTCTATCTTCAACATCCCCCGACACACCTTCTTCTATCCATGAAGTGATGCACCAAGACTCTATCTTCATTGTAGCGTGTGACCACCTCCATCACCCAGTGAACCGTTTACACCACTTAAGAAGGATTTTCAGTTAAATGAATGAACCAATGCACATTATTCACTCCTCTTGTGACTCCATCATTTGACGTAGGCCTTACTGGTGAGCAGCTCGACCAAGAAATAAAAGTAACATGATACCAGTTAAATGTTTTATTCTATACTGATCCATTTTTATAACACCCATGGAAGATCCAGCATAAAACCTTACTCTTTCATGAGCTATTGTCATATGTACATCATAACTCTTAGAGTTGTAATCTCCTAACTTGTGTTCTTCAACTAACCGAAAATGTAAGAAACCCTAGTTCTTTTATAGAAGTAGCACTGTTTGTCCCCATAATGGTGGAAGTGAGACACCATGATGATAGTTATCACCTTTTTTAGTGAATTTAGAAACATCACTCCAATTTGGTCGACAGTAGCACTGCCTAACCCTTCTCTCAACAATAGTATATTAAGAGACACCACTATACCACCCTTTGATGCACCACTCTACATAGTGGTAGTAACACCTATTGTGGACAATAGTTGCACTACCCATCCATGGTAGTAACATTAAATGGAAGCACCATGAGATTATAGCTGAAAAATTCCATCATTGTAGAATCATCCTCCATATGCTTCTTGTTAAGAGATTCAACATGTGGTGGTGGCGCCACTTAATGAGAGCGGTATCATGATTTGTAATAGTACCATCTTGCAATGGTAGATTTATACTTGACTTATCACATAATCACTCTACACAAAAATATCAATAACAACCTCATAATATTTATAGATAATTTTAGTACTTCTATGTAATAATATATATTTAGCCCCAGTTAAGAAAATATAGCACCATTAGTTATAAAATATGTAACTGATTAAATTTTTCAAAAAAAATAATTGTTTTTATTTTAGTTCTTTAATTTGATAGATTTTTTTAATTACTATTTTATTTTATTTTTCTAAAAAACATCATTACATGATTGATTAATTAGTCTGATAAAAAATTATGTATATATACAGACATGTAATATACTCTTCATGATGCTTTGTTTTTTTTATTTTTTTGATATTTCAATACATATAATGTTTATTCAATTTTTTCCATATCTTATTAATATTTAATATACATATATATAATATTTATCATATTGGAAGTGTTTTAAGGATATTTTATAAAGGAATTAAAGAATGTAAAAACTCTCTGATATTGAGCACTTTATTTCAAAATATAGGTAATTATGTTATTCTATGTTTTATTATTCTCTAACTCATAGCACATAGTTAATGGTTAATCAGATGTATATAAAATATCTTTTGATTAATAATATGTGATTAATACATTGGAATGTGATCAAGGGAGAATAAAATAAGATACAATTATTATAGTTTATTTAAAATATTGTTGATATAAAATGTTTCAATACATAAGATTAAGAACTTCTACGACCACCATTCCATTGTTATGATCTCAAAGATACTTCAACAGTTTTATCCATTATTACTGAAGTGATCAAATATCACTAAGAAATATCATATTTATCTTTTCATCACTCATGTTTTAATTTTTTTCTAGTTTTTTTATCGTGTTATCATTATTCAATTTATTTATAGAAGTTTCATTGGTTTATGATTTTCGTAATCAGAAGAATACTGGTTTTGGTTATTTTACCACCCAAATGGAGGGTTCCTAGGGTTTGAATCCCAAATAAAAGTTAGGTCCATACTAGTTTGTTTCTCCTATTAGATACAAGGGTTATGCCTCCTATTATTGTAAAAGGAGGAGTCTGTAAATATGTTATGACACATCTAAAAGTGAGTTTATCTTAGTGTCTACCAACCTTCTGGCTGAGTAGAGAATATTTAAGAGTTGTACTAGGATATTTTTGAACCAAAACACTATAAAAATAAAACATCCATTAATTTATTTCCAATACACTAAATATCTTGAACACTACACTCACAATTTATTTTTTCTATAATAAAACTCAAACTTATGTTTGTTTTATGTCTTTAAAAAGACTATTCACCACTCCTCTCGTCTATTTTTACCATCAATATCAATCAAAAATTTACATTGGTGTGAAAATAATATATTACTTCCATTGTTTATATAGTTTAAATAGTAATATAAGGTATTATTTTTATGTTTTAATGGTTTTGAAAATATGTTATTATATTTTTTGATTTTTTTAATTTTCTTTTGTTTTTATACTATTTTGTTATATATGAATTGTCAAAATGGGGTTTAAAGGTTAATTATTATAATGTTTGGAAACCAAATACTTATATGGTTGGTTCTAAATAAATTTATAACTTCAATTGCTTATTAGTCTCTATTTATATATTAGAAATGGAATATAATTTATTGATGAGATAAATATGTAGTTTTATTGGTTAATTTAATCCATTCTTGGGTCTGCTTTGTTGAAACCTGTAGATATGGTTAATAAATGATTACGATTTAGTGTTTAATTTTTTTAGAACCAAATGGTTTTAAGGTGTTTAATTAGTAACACTAAAGGAATGACATGAATACACATTATATATAGTACTCTCTATTATTAGATGATGGTTTGTATGGTCGAATTTCACCTTAAAGTTAGTTCAATGAATATTTAGATGGGGGTGTCAATTTTTAATTCTCAATATAATGACTTGGTTTGAGTTTGGTAGGGTCATTCTTCTGACTATCGAGTTGATGACTATCTTTATGCATCTATATTTTCTATTTAATCCAAACATACATGATCTAAGAGTAAATTGGTATATGGTATTTTGTGTGTATTTTAAAATAAAATTACATTGTTATACATTGTTGAAATTTATTGATTTCATTATATTTTACAAAGTGTTAAATATTTTTTATAAAACATTGATTTTTTTTGAAACACTTCTATTTGTGTTACACCTCAAATAATAAAATGACGAAACAAAAAAATTCATTCTTTACAGAGTAACATCCATTTTTCTATTTCTCCTAAGGATGATTGTATTTGTTTTTGTGGTTTTTAAATAAAATATATAAATAAAATACCTACTAGATATTTTTATGTACTAACCATTTATATGTGCACTCTGGTACGTATGCAATTGTTTTTTATAATTTGACATTTCAGGCTAAGAATGATGTCACTTAGTGTGATTTTTTTGAATAAATTCTATTTTTTGTTAGAGTATGAAGATTTTTAGTCAGTATATTTGGTTGATATTGAACTCATATTCCATATTTCATATTTTAGTTTATGTTGCATTGATAATGGATTTTATCTAAAATGTTTGTCTTTATAGAGTGTTTTATTTGTTACAATTCACATCCACATTCATTCATTTAACCATGGTATTTTTTTACCTCATCTCTTTATTGTAGCCTTTTGTATCCAAGGGTAATGTTTCTATGGTTAACAATGGTATGACTCTGGTTAATATATGTTACATATTTACAAATAGTATAAAAGTGTTTTTGGGTAGTTGGGTTTGTTTCAGAAATGAATATCAAAAAATGGGAATTGAATAGATATATTTCTAAACATGTATATCAAATATCTATAATAGTTATCCTAGAGTTTCCATAGGAATGTCCAAGATAGTACGATATTAGATCACCCTTTATTAGTCAATTATTTTATTTTATTTTTATCCCATAGTGTGGTTTCATGAGACAATATAGTATATGATCCACATTGTGTCACATAGATTATGAAACTATATATAGGGATATATTTTATAAGTTTTAATGATTTTTATTGATTTCTATTGAATTTATGAAATATTTATTTTATTAAACGAAAAAAAGTCTTTATGCTTGTTAGGTTTTTCTTATTTTTAATATTATAATAATAATTATTCCATGTCTTTGATTTATTATAGATTATAGAAAATGGAAGGGGACTCAAACCAATTAGAAATTAACTAAGAAATAATATATCTTGTGTATAATTTTTCACTCTGTTTGTGACTTAATTTATACAGATAAATTCATCTACATTACTGGTATCATTCCGATTTGTTATGTTTTAAAATTTTCTACCTTTATTTATTTTTTTGAATGTGGGTTTTGTAAAAATCATAAAATATTTGGTTTAATTTTTTATATTCTGGTTATAGTTTTTGTATCTTTTAGTGAATAGATTATGATGATTTTATTTTTTATTAATTTTAAAGTCTCTACCAACCTGTTATAAAAAACAATAATTTATGAATAAAATTTTAAATTTTTACTTGTGTTATAATATTCTAGTTGAGTTATTAATTTTTTGCAATGTTTTCAAATTAAGGTATTCTAAATCTATGGTTGATGAACTAACAGAATGGTTTAGAGCATGAGTAGAGCCCATGCTCCCTAAAATTTATTCAACAAAAATATAAATATATTCTGATTACAGGAGGTAAAATAATTTTGTATTAGTTGGAGAAACATTGAAAAGTAAATAATGTTACAAGGAATACCTCTAAACCTTACCTATGAGGACATGGGAGAGGTCAGATAGAAAGATTCACGAATCACCAATTCAACTACTTCTATTTCCTCTATCGTCACTGAAAAAATCATGTGAAACCCAATAGTGTTCACTTAAACATGTGATGAATCATAAAAATATGAATAGTCACATGATCAATTATCATATAAGCACAAATTAAATCACTCATTCTGCTTTCCAAACACTTGAACACTACCCATGGATATAATATTCATCTTAAATTCATCTAAAAATCTGTTTTCCACTAGTGTTCCAGCAATAAAATCAAAATTTCCCACAGATAGTGTAAAAATTCAAAGGGTGAACTCCCGCACCAATAGATTGCTCATGGTTTCAATTCCATGTAGGTAAATTTATGTATTTAATCCTCTTAGTAACATCAAATATGGTATAATAGAATCCAATGACGTACAAGGTCCGCTACCAGTGCCTTCATTTCAAGTTTTCTGAATCCTCATAAAAAATATCAAGATCCCAAACTCTGCCTTGAGTGTAGTAAAGTGGAAATTAACATACCATGATTAGATTCAATACCCAAAAACCTTCTTCTAATTTTAAACTAGTGTCAGAAAAAAATAAGGCTTCATATAATTCACAGAAACCACACTAATATTTATTGTCTCTCTCTATCCTAGGAAAGGCTTGACCATGTAACAGTTTTTTATGAAACACCATGAGAGGTCAGTATAGAAATAGTCCCTATTGAGGATAAAATTTCGCATAAAAAAACTAGTAAGATTTAATTGAGAATCATTATTTTAAAATATCCTATTATCCTGAACTCATGTTATATAGAAAACATCAAAATTGAATACCAAACACACTCAAAAACCATTCTTATATAAGAGTTATTCCCACCAAAGTTGAAAATAATAAAAATATTGATTTTGACCAAGTTCAAATTCCACTATATCAAACATACATTATCTGATACTTAAATAATCATTAATAGTTATATCCTTGTTATGACATCTTTAAAAACACAACCTTTCTTGTTCCTAAATCCAAAGGGTATAAGTCTTCCTTGTATCTTTCCTTAACAACATGAGTGTAAATTTTACGCTTAATAATATCCTCATGACCGTATTCATCTGAGGAAGAGTCTTCTTCATCTGATAGTGTAGCGGAACCCTCTTCAGTTGAGGATGCTGGTGTGGATGAATTTTTATTGACTACCAGTTGTGGAGGTATTTTGTTCTTCTCTATTTGAATCCCCTAAGATCTTGTAACAATGGTTATATATAACTTAGAGTAATCAATTTGTTTTCAAGTATTCTGAGAATGTGGAGTGATAAAACCATAAAAATCAATAAAAGGTTTCTTTAATTTTTTAGAGCTTGAGTGATTATATTCATCCTCAATTTGAAGTGATTTTTCATGATCATCATTATTAGAATCACCAGAAATAGAGTAAATCTCTTGTTCCACCTCGTGATTGGTTGAAAAATCTCCAAAAGTGAATATAATAGGTTCTACATTATGGACAACATCCACCAACCAAGAGAAAAGATCAACTTGAGTGCACTGAGGCTATATTAGGATGGAATCTGGGGTGGATGAAGACATCTATGGGACCTTTACATTAGGCGGTACAACTTATTCACTAGGAAGACTTCTATCTTTCTCAATCAAAACTGATTTCCTTTTACTCACTAGAGATTTTCCAATATTATGATTGGTCATGAGGTATTTCCCAAAGCAAAAATTTCTAAGTGAATGTCCAAGATGTAGGAAAGTAGAGAAATAGGAATGTATGTTTTCATAGAACATTTAATGGAAAAAACTAGCATCGCCATTCTAAATCTAGATAATTAAAGGTAGGTGTTGCGTAAGGTCAACCTGAACACAAACATGTGCAACTGATGAACATGTGAGATTTTGAGTAGCAGAATCGAGTTTAATGGGATGCCCTATTAATTTATCAATAGGAGATAGGTAATTTTTTTGAAGAAGTGAAATGGAAGACCTAGGAAGCCTAATTAGATGAGCACAATATGTGATTATTTGTTAAAATCAATCATGGGTAACCATTTTAAAACCGTTATCAAGAAGCCTCTAAAAATCCAAGAACCCCTAGGCCAAATATTATAGTAATTATTCTTAGAGGGAAAATGAATTGAAAAGTTCAACGAATTGAGAAGGCCAATATCAAAATCAACAAATACAATGGGTTCAAAGGATATCCAGAAGTAGTTTAGTGAGGGACGATGCTTAAATAATTTAACAATAAGAAAAAATCTGAGATTAGAAGAAATAAATTAAACGTCATCATTGGAAAAGGAAATGGCCGTGTGACCTCAGTGAAAAAAAAATGCTTCTGATGAAATAATTCAGTGATAAATAGTGGGATGATAGGATCAAAAGAATTTTCATGAGTGCTCCTTGCAATCGCATCCACAATGCTATTTGAGTTGAAAGGTTTAGGGCATCATCCTCATTCACCACCCTCACTTTCTTTCAGGTAATCCATCATTATTGATAAATTATATTTCATGGGATGTTTTTTTATATTTATATTAGTAATATTTTAAATTTTTGATGAAAATATTTAAAAAAAATATAATATTCATATTTCTTTACTTTGAAATTGAATATTTTTTAAATAGTATTTCATTGGTTTTTCATGTTTTGATAAAATTTTAATTTTTTTATATAAGTAAAACCAAGCATCTCATACATAAATATTATGACTTATTAAATGAAAATGACTTGGTCACTCACTTTGGAAGTTCTAAACAAACCTAAAATGTGGTAATTAGAAAAAGGATAGAGCACCTGAGCCTCAGCCAAGTTGGTGAGGTCCCCTTAAGTGCAACGAGGAGACCCAGGATCAAATCCAGGTAGAGGCTAATTTTTGGTACTGTAGTGTGGTATTGTAACAAGAACTGTGTTATACTGTAGCATGTACTATAGTGGGAACTATAATAGGAACTGTTTGACATTGTAGCAGCTGGTAATATTCCCCTATTTGGGCCCTCATGCCACCGATTTGGTCCCCGATTCCTTTAAGGTCTTCGGGACACCTAGGACTTTAGGTTAGTAAGGCATTCGGGCCACCTCAAGGCCTTTGGTCCACCTTAAGTACAAATTAAATCTAGAAAACCTAAAAGGAACTTTCCTCAGAATGAGGATGATCAAGGAGATTTTACTATAGCAGAAGCTAAACGTATTGCAAGAATGAGGTGGTATGACACCTGCCATCGGGAAAAGCTTGTTCATGCACAGGAAATCCTAGATGAACTGCTATATGAAGGTGGAGAGATGATTTCACGATGAAGATGATGGGGAGGAGTAGTTTCAAGTATTTAGTTAGGGTTGTATGTAATGTTTAAGTCCTATAGGCATTGAATTATTCTATGGAATATGGGCCATGTAATACTTACGCCTATGGGCCCTGTAAGGGTTCCAACTCACCCCTTGAAAGGTGTATTATCAGAAATCATTAAAAAATGAAGTCCTTAGTGCCATTGTAGGAAAAAGGATAGACAATTTATTGTAGCGAATTCCCAACATCAACAATCTAAAGTTTGCTTTAGGCCTATCGCTATTTTCTCTAGCATCCGCTATTTAGAGGATGTTGTTGATGAGGTTGAGGTCACCTATAGTCTCTTGAAACATGAGATTTCCTATAATTACTATTGATTGAAATCCATTATATCCCTGCTCAGGATCACCTTTAGGGACTACCAAATGATTGTTTCTATAGGCTCACTTGGACTAGCCAATAGTGATTTCCATATTGAGGACTATATAAATTTTGTAATTATTTTTAAAAAAGTCACAGTTCAATTTGAAAAAACACCACATCTTAAAAAATAAAATTATAATTTCGAAAATACATAAAATTTTATGTCCATAAATATTTTTTCCTCATCATCTGTTAAACCCCACACTGATCATTCAGTAAATTTTCACAAAAAAATAATAAAATAATTAGTATAGTAAAAATCATGATAAATAATTATTGAAATATAGTAAATTTTTTCTATTAAAACATATTAAAACAGACCAAAGTTATTTGATTTGGAAAATATTTTAATAATTTATAATCATTTTTTACAAATTCAAAACCGGTTATTATTTATTGTCAAATATACCACTCATCTGAATGATGTTCCATCTTATTTAACACATCATGATTAATAAAAAGATGATTTTTTTGTGATTTCAAATCATTTTGAGGTTTTTTTCTATATAACTAATTCTTAAACACACATTTTGGAGTTTTATGACACTAAAAGTGTATTTTCCATCATCTAGGGAAAATGAATCCTCTGATTGGCCTATCTTCTTCTCAACCATTTCAAAATTCACACAATGGTTTTTGTAGTATGATTTCATGGAATTCATAGGTCATTCGGTTGGTTTTGGGCCTTCATGTGTTTTTAAAGTCTTTCAAACATTTGAAAATCCATTTTGGTTATTTCAGATAGTTGGCACATTCTATTGACATATATCATCCCAAACATGTCAAAAATTATAATTGTATGGGTTTCTTATGATTTTATGTCATACTAGAGGTGTTTTTTATAGATCTCACAATTAACTGCACGTTTTGGTGTTTTAGGATACTAAAAGTGTGTTTTCTATCCTCCTAATAAAATTACAACTTGGATTGAAATTCTATATGCTCAACCATTTCAGAATATACTCTACAGTTGTTTTCATCTGATTTTAAAGCATTCAGATGTTGTTCGATTGGTTTTGACCCCTAGACACTCATTTTTAAAGGGAATCCAAATTTTAAAAACCACATATTTAGTAATTCTAGATAGAATTGTAGATAAATTGTTAATCCTTATTCTCATACACAAAAAAATTAATAAAAATACTTTTTTTATGATTTCAAGTCATTATGTGTTCATTTTCTATATATCTGACCTTCAAAAACAAGTTTTGTTATTTTATGACACTATAATTTAATTCTTCATAATCCTTGGAAAATAGAACCTATGATTGACATACCATCTACTCAACAATTTCAAAATTCACTCAATGATTATTGTTGTCAGATTTCAAAGCATTCAGAGGGTATTTGTTTAGTTTTGACCCCCCGTGTGTTTCTAAATGGCGTCAAACATTTAAAAATTATATATTAAGTTGTTCTGGACATACCACACATCTAATTGATATTACATATACGTTAAAATGTAAAAAATAATAATATTATGGTTTTACTATGATTTTACATTATTACAGGGTTGTTTTCTGGGGATCTGACCATTAAATGTGCGTTTGGGTGTTTTAAAACACTAAAAGTGCATTTTAAGTACTCCCAAGAAAATTAAATATTTGATTAATGTTATGTATACTATACCATTTAAAAATGCATTCTATGGTTGTTTTTTTATTTCATGGCATTCAGATGCCATTTTGTTGGTTTAAACCCCCAAACACACCTTTTTAATGGGCACCAAACCATTAAAAACTGCATATTCTGTAATTTTGGGAAAATCACTTATGTAATTAAAATTTCATCTAGTCGTACGAATAAAAAATAATATGAAGATGGTTTTCTTATAATTTTAATTCATTACATGACTTTTTCTATACATCTAACCATTAAAAGCATGTTTTGGTGTTTTATGACACTAAAATTACATTTTCTATCAACTCAAGAAAATGGAAAATCTGATTGGTGTACCATATAACTGACCATTTAAAAATTCACTATGTAATTTTTTCCTTTGATTTAATGGAATTTAGAGGTTGGTCGGTTAGTTTTGACCCTCTGCGAGTATTTAAAAGGCATCAAACCTGTAAAAATAGAATATTCAGCCATTCCAAATAGACCACACATCTGATTGATGTTTCATCTTCCTACACACATCTCAAATAATAATTAGTCAGGTTTCCTTTGATTTCCATTCATTATAAAGCTATTTTTTATATATATGACTGGTAAACACACTTTTTGGTGTTTTGTGACACTAAAAGTGTGTTTTTCATCATTTTGAGAAAAAACCATCAATTGATGTATAATTTTCTCAGGAATTTTACAATTTACCCTATGGTTATTTTCATTTGATTTCAGGACATTTAGACATCATTAGGTGTATTTTGACCCCCTAGGCACATGTTTTTAAAGGGCATCAAACCATTAAAAACTGAATATTCCATCATTCCAGGAATACCACATGTCCTATTGATGTGTAGTCTACCCATACACGTCATGAATAAAAATAAGATGATTTTTTGATGATTTAAAGTCACTATGAGGTTGTTATATATATGTGTGATGTTTAAATGCATGTTTTTGTGTTTTATGACACTAAAAATGTGTTATCCATCATCACAGATAAACATAACCTCTAAATGAAGTAACATTTGTTCAAACTTTTCAAAATTTACTCTATGGTTGTTTTTATCTAATTTTAAAAAATTTGTAGGACATTTGACTGGTTTTAACCCTCATATGTTTTAAGAGATGTTAACCCTTTAAAAAACTCATATTCGGTCATTCTAGGAAAACCATGTATCCGATTGACGTGTTTTCACCTCATACACATCAATAATAATAATATTAATACGATTTTCCTATGATTTCAAGTCATTCATATGTTTTTTTCTATATATATGACTATTAAATATGCGTTTTCGTGTTTTATGACAGTAAATGTGCATTTTTGGTCTTCTTGGAAAAATGAAATCTCTAATGCTATTTGGTTGGTTTTTATCCCTGGACAAACCTTTTTAAATGGCATTGAACCTTTGAGAACCATATATTCTGTCATTCCGAATAGACTGCACGTCATATTGCCTTTATGCCCACTCGTACACATGAAGAATAATAATGATATATATTCCAAATTATTTCTTGTAATTTTAAGATTTTTTATATTTATCTAACTATTAAACCACATTTCTGAGTTTTATGACACTAAAATCATGTTTTTTATCATCCCAGAAAAAAATATATCTAATTGATATACTGTATACTTGAAAATTTCAAAATTAACTCTAAATTTTTCGTTTCATGATTTCACGACATTTAGAGGTCATTTGGAGGGTTTTGACCGCAACATGTTTTTAAAGGGCATTAAACCTTTAAAAACCACATATTCAGTTGTTCTAGATATAATTCATGTTTGATTGTTGTTCTGTCTCCTCATGGACATCAATAGTAATCTTAAAAAGGTTTTAATGTGATTTGAAGTCATTATGTAGTCATTTTATATGGATATAATCATTAAAATCACATTTGGATTTTTTAACACCAAATGTTCATTTTTGTTCCTCCTAGACAAAAAAACACAGATAGGTGTTCCTTCTCCTCAACCATTTAAAATTCACTCTACAGTTTTTATCATCTGATTTCACATCATTTAGATGTCATTTGGTTGGTTTTGACCCCCAAACACACCTTTTTAAAGGGTTACAATCCTATTAAAACCACATATTTTGTGGCTTTGAATAGACCAAACAACTGATTAACATGCTTTCTACATTTTCATGTTATGTATAAAAATAAGATAGTTTTCCTTTGATTTAAAGACTTTCAAAGATTTTTTTTCTATATATCTAACAGTTAAATGCATGTTTTGGTGTTTTGTTACACTAAAAGTGTTTTACCACCATCCTAGAAAAAATAATCTTCTAATTTATATACCTTCAACTTATACATTTCAAAATTAACTCTATGGTAGTTTTTGTTTCTAATTTTACAATATTCGTCGGTCATTTGGATGGTTTTACTATGATTTCAATTCATTCTGATATCATTTTCCTTGGATTTGATTGCTAAATGCTCATTTTTGTGTTTTATGACCCTAAATGTGAATTTTTGATCCTTTTAGGAAACTTCCATCTTGGATTGATGTTATATTAGTTCAAACATTTCAAAACTTACTCTAAAGTTTTTTGAGTCTAATTTCATGGCATTCAGATGGTGTTTGGTTCATTTTGACCCATGAATGCACCTTTTTTAAGGGCATCAACCCTATAAAAACTACATATTTGGCCGTTATGGGAGGACCACTTGTCTGATTGATTTTTTTTATACTCCTACACATTACGAATAATAATAAAGTGATTTTATAGGGATTTAAATTCATTTTTAGGTTATTCTCTATATATTTGACTGTTCATTGCATGTTTTGGTGTTTTATGACTCTAAAAGTGCATTTTCCTTTATCTTAGAAAAAACTAATATTAACTTATCATATACACATTCATTTTAAAATTTAATATACAGTTGTTTCTTTTTATTTCATGGAATTTTAGATCGTTTTATTGGTTTTGACCCCCCAACATATTTTTAAATGGAGTAAAACCTTTAAAAAATGCATATTTTCCCATTCCGGACAGACCACTTATTCTATTGATGTGATGACTCGTAGTATGTATCATGAATAAATACAAAATGATTTTCCTAGTATTTAGTGTCATTCCAAGGTCCTTTTCTAATGATCTAACTGCTAAATGTGTATTTCATATTTTGTGACACTAAATGTGTGTTTTCGATCCTCCTTAAAAAACTATAGCTCAAATTGATGTTACGTCTACACGAACATATCTTAATTTAATCTATGGTTGTTGTCCTCAGATTTCATGGAATTTGTATTTAATTTGGTTGGTTTTGACCCCAGAAAACACTATTATAATGGGTGTCAAACCTTTAAAGATTTCACATATGGTCGTTCTAGGAAGACTGCTCATCTAATCGACATAACTTTTGTTCATACATTTCCCGAATAATAATAAGATAGTGATCTTATGATTTGAAGTCATTAAAAGGTGATTTCTTATATATCTGACTATTAAATGCACAGTTTGGTGTTTTTGGACAATAAAAGTATATTTTCCGTCATCTCGGGAAAAAGGAACCTCTGATTGATGTATCATCTACTTGAACATTTAAAAATTCACTCTACAATGGTTTTTTTTTTCCGATTTCACAACATTTGAAGGTCGTTTGGATGGTTTTGACCCTTCGTATGTTTTTAATGGGCATAAAACCTTTTAAAAATGTATTTTCTATCATTAAGGTAAGAAACAACATCTGATTGACATATTTGTATCCACAAATATGACACAAAACATAATAATATGGTTTTAATATTATTTCAATTCATTATGAGTCTATTTTCCTTTTATTTGACCGTTAAACTCTCATTTTTTGTGTTTTATGACACTAAATGTTCATTTTTGGTTATCCAAAGAAAACAACAGTTCAAATTGACATTTCGTCTACTCAACCATTTTGAAATTCACTCAATGGATTTTTTATAATTTCACATCATTCAAATGTCATACAATTGCTTTTGTCCCACAGACATATCTTTTTAAAGGGCGTTAAACCTTTTAAAACCATATATTCAGTTATTTGGGGTAGAGTATGGGTCGTATTGATTTTGAAACTACTCTTACACATCAATAATAATAAAATACGGTTTTCATATTATTTCAATTCATTTTCTGGTCTTTTGATTTGTATTTGACTGTTAAACACACATTTTGGTGTTTTATGACACTGAAAGTGAGTTTTCCATCATCTAGGGAAAATGAAACCAATGATTGATGTACTAAATTTCCAAATATTTCAATATTCAGTTGATAGATATTTTTATTTGACTTACTAGCAGTTGTTAGTTATTTGGATGGTTTTGACCCCCACTTGTTTTAAACGGTATCAAACATTTTTAAATTGTACATCGGGTCGTTCCGATCAAACAAAACATCTGTTTGATTTACCTTCTCTTGTTTCATGTAAAAATAATAATAATATGGATTTAATATTATTTCAAGTAATTAGGAGGCCATTTATATGGATCTAACCATTAAACACTTGTTTTGGTGTTTTATGTCACCAAATTGCATTTTCAGTCCTCCTAGGAAAATACTAGCTCGTATTGACATTCATAAGCTCAAAAATTTAAAAATTATTTCTATGTATTTTTTAATATAATTTTAGAACATTCATATATTTTTCAGTTTTTTGACCCTCATATGCACCTTTTTAAAGGGTGTTAATCCTTTTCAAAACCGCATATTTGGTCTTTTTGGGGTGACAACTCATCCAATTAATGTTCTATCTATTGTACACATCAATAATAATAATAAGATGGGTTTTATTTTATTTCAAGTTATTATAAAGTAATTATATATATATATATATATATATATGATCGTTAAATGCACGTTTGAGTGTTTTATGACACTAAAAATTCGTTTTCCATCGTATAGGGAAAATGACACCTCCAATCTATGTACCGTTTACTCAAATATTTCAAAATTTACTCTACATATTTTGATGTATGATTTCATTTAATTCAGAGGTCATGTGGTTGGTTTTATCCCCAATAAGTACTTTTAAAGGGCTTCAACCCTTTAAAAACTGCATAATTAGTTGTTCCCAGAAGACCACAGATTTGATTGATGCGTCGTATACTTTTACAAATTATGAATAATAACAATATGATTGCCTTATGATTTGAAGTCATTATGGGGTATGCGAAATATGTTTTTAAGACAAAAAGTAATGATATATATTCATCTTAATATACTCAATGAAGAGCCACTCCATGAAATACATAAGGGATTCTCATAGTCTATAGGATCAGAATGATCAAAAACTCACATTTTTTCCTAAATGAATACAGAAATCAGAAAGCAAAAACACTGGACAAGCAGGAATGACATGTAACTTGACCACTTAGAGATAATCACACTACCTGAGTAGAATAAAAAAATAAGTATTAAATATATAAAAAATTAAATGAAAAATAAAACATACAAAAAAATTGCATATTAAAATATAATTAATTATTAACTTAGTGAATTCAACATTCAAAATTTTATAATTTTTCAATTAAACTCATAAAAAATATTTCATATTAAAAAAATGGTTAAAATCATTTTCACCTATTTAATACTTTAAAATTAAAACATATAATTCTGATAATGTTCATGTACTGCCTAAGACCATCAATCCATGCATAATAACCGAATAATATCTTTTGTACAATAGTAGTCAGGAATTTTCACACAATTAGTCCAAATATCTCTAAACATGTATCAAAATATCACATAACCACAATTAATGAAAATTCCAATGATACACTAACTTTCTTTGAAAAAAAAATTATAGAGAAACAGTATAATCAAAACACACACCATAACATGTCTGAGTCACCTATTGATAACACTATATTGAGAAATTATTAGATACAACTTACCTATATATGATAAAAATAGAAAAAACACCATTATCATCCTCAAATTAAACTAGTAAAATGAAACCTCTTATAAAAATTGAAATAAAATACCACTCATTAATAATGGTTCAATATGAAAATAGTAGAAACCTAAACAAACATGAGGGAAATCATAGTAAACTATAAAAAAATATAAAAATAAAATTCACCCAAATAATTATAAAATGAATTGATTGAGATATCCTGTATCATGAGATTTAAGTCGATACAGGTAGTCTTAACACCAAAAAATTGTTTTTTTGGCATAATGAACAATTAAACCCAAAATAAATGGATCCTTAATATTTATACAAGAATTAAATACATAAAACTATTCAAAAATTAGATTTCCGCAATGACATGGTAAAACATTATGTACATGTTATCCCAATGTTTGAAGGAAAATATCCAAAATTTGATGAAAAAACTAATCCAAGGGCTGCTGGCTATTGATTCAAAAAGCCTCATCCAGAGAAATCATACCAAAAAACATAAGTTTAAAATTCCATTGAAAACCTGTTGAAATAATAAAAAGGGTCTGCCGGTTCAAAAATTAATCTTTGTGGCTTACCGAGTATATTCCTATAATTACTCTAGACACAAACAAAAAACCTAAAACATGTTAAAATATATAGAAAACTATTGTTCCATGGAAATAAAAGAGAGGAAAAATAATTATGAAATAATAGATCCAATTCTATGAAATATAAAGTGAAATATGGAGAATCCAAACTCCTTAATAGACCTTACCGATATAACCCAACACTAAACTAGAACTATGACCTTGGTAAACCTCACTGTAAGTGAACCTAACAACGATTCAAAAATTGAAACTATACATGTACCCAATCATAATATATTATCTTTTAAGGAAGATAAAATATAAAATAATAAGGAAACTACATCTACAAATGGAGATAAAATCAATATATTAAATTAAAATAATATTAAAATATGATTTAGATGAGCCCAATAATTAATAGAATGTTGTAAACCATAAATCCTAATAAGAATAAATTTTAGGCATTGTATATTATATTTTTTAATTTTATCAACAAAAATAAAAAAATTCTTCTCAAATACAATTTTTCATCAACAAAATCAGAATACAGTGGATAAAGAATAATCCCAAGTTTAAATTTGTTTCTCAAAATAATTAGATATGAAATATAGTGTGTTCATTTTTTTATATTCTAAGGAAAAATAATAATAAATATAATGGAAATATATGAAAAAATTTGAAATTATCTCAAAATAAAAAATGATAAAACAAGTGAACTCATTGATACAAAATTATTACAACCATTTAAACCAAATTGTTCAATTATTATCCAAAAAATATATATATAGCCAAGTCCCATGTTAGTAATGTAGTAAATAAACAAAAAATATTTGGGGGATATGAGAAAAGGGAGGATAGTATTGAGAACTATATTTTTATTTCAATATTATCTTGGCCTCAATTTATTTATAAATCAACGTACAACATTTAAATTATATATTAATGAATTTACAATGAGATGTTTACATTTTATCTTTTACTAAACATTTTATTTCTATTATTTTTATTAACTCCTTAATTTTCAAATAAATTTAATGATTTTTTTTGTCATTAAATGCTCCAATATCTCAGTTTTTTTTAATATTGGTTGATAAGTGATTTCCACCAAGGTTGGTTTGTGGAAATATTAAGTCATTTGTTATTTATAAATATTCTTAACCTCAATTCATAACCAGTTTATAATTTAGTTTTGTTTATATTGGATTGGTTCTGATGTTTTTTATTAATAGCTTGCAATGGAATAATGAGTCTTCTGATGAGAAAAATTATAGTATTAAGGGTATTATGAAGATATTTTAATAATTTTTCTTGAAAAAAATCTAAAGTCTTGATAATTTTTCATTCAGTAAAAAAAACCCTATGTAAAATGGGTTATGATCTATTCAAAAAATTATATTTCACTTACTAACTAAGGTACAAAAAAAGGTATAGATAACCATAAACTTATACAATTTGTATTGATTGATGCCACTCATATCTAAATGGGGATATGAAAATATGATATTATCTCATTCGAGGTCATATTGTGAATAAAATTCAAAACAACTATTTATCTAAAGAGAATCAATGAAACCATGTAAACAACATGAATGAACATTAATTGTTTTACAAACTTATGAAAATGAAAATTTTAATTAACGTGGTAAATATATTTATAGCTCGAGAAGACAGCTTACCATTACAATCACTAAAAGAAACGTCTATTAAGATAAAATTTAGGAGAAGTGAAAAAAGGACCACATTGTTTTATAGAATCAGAATACCAAAATACATGTACACGTATAAAACATTGAGATGACATTATTTTGAAATTAAAATTTAATTTAACTTGGAAACCACTATTAGTAATGTATAATTAAAATCCAGACCCCTTAGTATCATGGGAAACTAATATTTTTTTTTGTGAAATTAAAGAATCACTATAATTTAATCTAATGTTTGAACATACATACCATTTCCTTCCACATACTCGAAGACTCTTTTAAAAATCCTTCTATACAAGATGATTATCTATTTTGAAAACCATTTATGTTTCACAAGGTCTCTCAGATCCATGGATGTTTTGGATCAATTCTTGCATCTGAAGGAAACAGATCGATATAGAAGAATAGTAAATTTAAATAGAACCAACTATTTAAAGTTATTTTTTAAAAAAAAATGAACCTAAAACCTCAAAGTAAAATAATAACCATTGTGAATTTGTATTAATATTAAACCAAGCATTAAAAATAGACAATTGTAAATTATAAAATATACTAAGAACCACTTGATAAATAATTCTAAGACCCCCAAAAAGTTATGATTACTAATAATATACCCCAAAACATGAATCACATAAAGTATTATATATGAGGTCATTCTAGAATATTGATAAAATGAAAATCATCAATAAATCACAACCATCAAATAAGGGAGAAGGATGAAAAATAATAAAATAGAATTGGTACCTGAAATAAAATTACTACCTAATGTAGGGGATCCAAGTTGGATTCTTTAGAGAATTATTTTCTTAAATTTGAATTTAAAATAAAAAATATAAAAAAAATATAGATATTTGGTCATATTGAATTTAAAAAATATAATAACATATCTAGATCAATGTATGGACAAGACTGATTATGAAACCAATATAGTTGAATGAAATACTTCAAATAGAATGCAGTATATTAGATACCTAAATAATATAATTATATGATAGTGTAAATAATTTTTTTAAAAATATAGTCTAGAAATTTTCTGTATGCTCTTTTAGTGATCAAGTATTAGGAAGAGACACATAATACATAATATATAGTAAGCTAAAAGATATGAACACTGAAAAACTAAGAAATTATTAAATCACCTCTCTTAGAAGAAAGTCTAACTAAAACTAATCATTATTATATTTTTTTTAAAAAAGAACACATAAATTTTAAATAATTTAGAAAAGAACTTCCCTTTTAATGGTGAAGTTTATTCTCATTTAGTATAAGAGTCTATTGGAAAATAAATACTGAATGGATGGGATAAAAAACATGAATCAAACCTGAGAGTCGTCAAACATTAATTCACAACACATTGAATGTATTGGTTTTTTATAAACCCATAATGGAAATAAACTTAAAATTATGGAAAATAATTGAAGCAAATTAATACCATTATAAGGTAAAAATTAGTGGAGGTGGGGTTTTTTGGGCAATGAACAATAATGTAGAAGTATAGAAATTAAACCTACTTTGGTGATAAAGAGAAAATACCCATAAATATTAGGGCTTCTTATAATTAAAATTAAATAATTTCAAAAACCAAATTGAACTTCATAGGATGAGGAGAGGAATCAATTTCTAATTTAAGAATTGTTGAATAGGGAGTCATGGGGGAGGGTCTATGACTAGAGGAGGGTCTCCAACTAGGGGCTCCATGGCGGGAGAGAGATGATGGCCTACCCAAGGGCTCCGTCATGACAACGCTAGAAATATGGGTTCCTATTGCTATTTAGAAAACTTGTTCCCTTTAAACTAGAAAAAAAAATAACAATTAGAAGGTTAAAAAATGTGATCAAAAAAATAGTACACACTAATAATTTAAAAAGTTCAAAATAATTATGATTAAAAATAATAATAGTGATGATGATAAATCAGAACAATAAAATTACATTATAGGGATGACTTGTAAGGATTTTACAAGGATTATGAATTTAGAAGGAGTCAAATAACTTACACTCAAATCACCATTGAACCATTTTCTCAAATATATGTAATACACACCATTTCATTTTCAATCTAAAACAACCCGTGGAGACTATATCTTCATGAACCAAACCTGAAATCAACAAAAACAAAAATAATCAGATAAACAAAATCTTTCAATTCGTCTTGAATTACCTAGAAATGATAAGGGTTTTCATGTAGGTTCTTATATCTATAACATCAAAGGGTGGTGGAGTTGAGGGATGGAATATTGGAAGGGAGATGAGGGGCAGGGTGGTGGGAATTGTGGAACTAGATGGGAGAAGGTGAGGTGGGGAAGGAAACAAAGGTATCACTGGGATTTACTTATGGTCGAGTGGAAGAGGAGGGTTGGATCATATGGGGGATTCGATAGGGGTGGAGGGGATGTAGGATAGATGATGGGTGGAGAGGGTGGGGGGATGTGGTCTCAAATTAGGGAAGAAGTGGGGATGGTAGATCAAGGGAAGGTGTCAGATTGGGGATGAAAAATATTATTGCTCGATGGTAAGAGGTTGAGGTAGTGTGGCACATCACGATAGTAAGGGAGGGAGACTCATTGAGGGAGGAGGAGAGAGGGTGGACTCAATATTGGGTGGAGAAATTATAACATTTATCTATAAAAATATATATCTATATTTAGATTACAATTTATCATTAGATTAAAAGTATTGATTCAAAATCATAAATAGTTTAATACAAATATAGAAAATATTTCAAATAAATTTTAATTCAATATGATAATGTAGAAATAATATATTATTAACGAATACCAAAAAAATTATAGATAAATTACACTAATAATTAATAGTTTAAGAGAGACAGAAAAATTAGATTAGAAGACACTAATATAATATATTATAGTAATTGACATAAATAACAAATGATAAGTAATAGATTATAGTAATTTAATTAAATAAGAGATGATATATAAAATATTAGAAGATGAAAAATTCACAGTTTGTATCTGAAACCTTTTCATGTCTATGGTTTATATGGATGTAGATTCTTTATTCTTTGATTCTCCTTGATGATATCCATAAATCATAGATTTCATGACAATATGAAATTAGGGAAGTCTCATGTCATTATCAGATTTCTGGAGTGAATGTTTTCTATAAAAACCACATATACCTTAAAATTGTTTTCATATACAGGTCAAGAAAACTAATAGCAATCATTGATGGATTTTTGTTACACATGTATAAGAGGCTTCTAACTATGGGTGATAATTCACCTAAATTTCAATGAGAGATCCGCACCTAAACAAAAAAGGACAATACTAAATGATTATAGATAAGTGGATCATTTGGGAAGAACCCAGAACGCCAGTAGAAGAGAGGGGGTTGGAAACAATAGTGGAGAAAAGTGGGTGGGATGTACGATGTAACACTAAATGATTAGAAGCCATATGAGGCATCACTAATCAAGAATAGGAGGCGAGACATTCAAGGTGGAATCGAAAAATCATAGGTGAATAAAGTAGAAATACTAGGTGGGATGGGGGATCGTTGGTTGGGGGAGGCGGTGCAGGGTAATGAGGGTCTTGATGGAGAGAGCCAGTAGGATTAGTAGATGGGGGAGGCAAGGAGAAACTGAGATGGGATTGATGTAATATGGAATTGGGCTGGATAACTAGGGTATAAATCATATTGTAGTAAGGGTATCAATGATGGATGATAGCAGGATCACTGGCTGGTGGAGGTGGTGCAATATAGAGAGGGGTTTAACAGTGGATAACATTAAGGGGGAGGTGAGTTGATATGGTGAGTCGGGGGGGGGGGGGTAATACAAATGTTGGTGGGGGTGGAATATTGGTTGGGGATTCAAAAATCCTTTAGACTGCTATATAGTGATCACTAATAAGGTTAATAGCGTCTACCCTTTGGTAGTTGACCTATTTCACACTCTATAAAAACCTATTTCTCTAGTTGTGTTGATCGTTTCTAATTCAATATTCCATTATAAATTCTTTCTCCCTCTTTTTGGTAGGTTAATAATATATATAATGTGTATGGGTTATAGGACTAAGATGTTTCATCTTTGAATGTTATCAGAAAAAAATCTAATAAATACATTTTTTAGGATCCACCATTAAAGGTTATGATTGTTATGTGTGAAGTTTCTATTGGATTTGGTGGATATAATGTATAGATCCAAACTGGGGGAATAATTAGAAACATTGATGAAGATATGTATCTTAGTTTAATCATGGGACTGATGAATTTTTATTGGAATGTAATATTGGTATAGATTCTACAGATCTACAAGAGGAAAAATTTATTCCCTCTAGTATGGGGAAAGGGAAAGGAACCTAAATATTGTTGGTTCTTATGGTCTATTATAGATTAATTAAAAAAGGAATATTGATATTGTTTGCTAAAAATAGATGGTAAATGATAATTTATCACTCAAAATTCCCCCCTAATACTTCAACTCCAACAGAAGGTTAGACACATTTTGATAAGGTGAAAAAAATAACTTTATAAGAGTCCATATGAATTAGATAATAATTTTACCAATCAAAAAGTTTCTAAAGGAAAGATCTTGTGTTGAAATGAGGTTGTAATTAAGTAGTCCCCTATGGTAATTATCGCACATTTTTATATATTTATACCTCCATTGTTGATGGGAAATATCTTGGGGATTTAGTATCATGGGATTCAAATGAATAAGTTTAGTTTGAGGATAATGTAGATAGACTAATGAAATGGTATGAGACTCCTAAACAAAATCCAAAGGTTGATCAAGATCTTATATAGTTAAAATATTATGATATTAAAGGTTTTAAGGTATCATAGTGGAAGATTAACCAATATATTGATAATTAGAATGATAAAAATATGAACACTATTATCATGGGAATAGACTCAAAGTAGGACTTAGTTCACAAGGATATAGTTATCATTATTGAAGACAAAGTTTAGTGTGTCAAACATGCACCTAAGCAGATCCTTCAAGAGGAATTTAACAATGTTCATGGGAACATCCATCCTATTAAATCTAGTCCCAAATTATTTGACATGAATTATTCCATTAATACGACTAAATTATGATGCTTCTATTATGAATGTAATGAGAAGGATTATGGTATTAAAAATTTCATACCTCTCTTTATGGGGACTACTGGTATGATAGTTGATAGCTGAAATCAGGGTCTTAGTCTTTCAAATCCACATATTAATGTTGATGATAACCCTAATATATATGATTATCATCAAAATGAGGTTACATAAATGGTTTTTTTATAAGCCCTAGTTGTGCATGACGTTGCAAAAACTGATTCCCCTTTTGAGGAACAAGTCTCACATAGAGATACATGAAAAAATTACAATATAGTTGGACTCAAATATTAGAAATTTGGTTTCCAAGTAACTCTTTGCATTGATAATGGTGGCTCTTATATCCCTCTATATGAAGATTTAAATTCTAGTATATGATCTATTCAAGAAGTGTTTAGATTATTTACAGGCGATAAGGAAGCATCATTGAAGATTGATAAGATCACTACTTCATGACAGCTTCCTAAGAAATGGATGGGAGGTTGAAACCCAACAAGTCTGGGAGGTTCTTGGGGTTATGGAAGAAGATACAAGAAAATATGTTTTTTTGTTACACATGATGACAGATACTTCAAACTATGGTATTTTTAGATATTTTTTACTGTTTATTTTATTTTTTGACATCATCCACATTAATTTTTGAACTTGGAACACCTTATAATGATGTGTGTGAATCTTTATTTTCTTTTAATAAATTTTCTCGGCCATTAATTTGGATTCCAAATATATGGATGGAGTCATTTATATTAGATAGATAAAATGTTTTATATAGTTTTTCTTTACTTTTTATATAAATTTCTTATATAATGGTACTTTACTAAGAAATAACCTACTTAAAACACTTCCTCAAAACTAGTGGACAAAAGAAAGGGTGAGATAAGATACCCAGTAAGGTTAAATATAAAAGATATCAATCAATGATTATACAAGAATGTAAGTACTTGTGAACATAACAATAACTTAATAATACCATACCCAATTAATAAAATATAATTAATCCTGATTCATGGAATGATAAATTTTAATAACAATATAATTTTTTTTTGTAAGTGTGAGGAATCATCAATAATCAATCATGAGATAAAAGAGCATATCATAAAACTTGAAATATGGAGAAACATAATTTTATAAAATTGTAAACATTTAAAAATATTTATAGATTCACTTATTATATTAAGTATATAAAATTATATATTGAGATAAACTTAGGGACCTAAAACTAGGTCCACACATAACCTTATAGATGTAAAACAAGGTCCATTCGTAATGTTGTGAACATGAATTTTGGTTCATGCATTACGTTGTTATTTCAAGTGTTATCCTTATTTAATAAATGGAGTGGATGTATATAATGGACCACCTATCACATAATCCATTCATATATATTTAATAATATCATGAAAAAATTTGTCATTTCTTCAAATCATAACCTGAAAAAAATACGATTTCATTTTGAAAGCAGTAATTTTAAATACAAAAATTTCAAGATTATTTGAAAAAATATCTTTGAAAAGATCCATGAAAAATTCTAATGGAATCATTAATTAAATTATTAGTAATTATTATGGGAAAATATTGTCATTTTGTATACCTTAAAATAGAAAATTCATTATTATACTTTTATAAAAAAAATGACTGTCTTAGAAAATATTTTTTTTAAAAACATATTCCATTTAAAACTTTAAAACTGAATTAAAATTTTCTAAAAATAAAAATTTCATAAAATTTTATTCATAGGGAAAAACATACATAAAATAATTTTTAATCGAATGGGCATGGATGAAAATGTTCTTCCACCGAAGATGAAATAATGTTGAATTTTCATTTAAAACCTTTTATCAATAATTTTAAGTACCAAAAAATGGAAAATGGTAAAATTACTTAATTTTTAAATAAATAAATATATAATAATAATAAATATGGGGTTTTAAGGATAATATCAAAATAATTTACCTAATTGAAAATTTAGAAAAAACAATACCTAAAATAAATGGAAATGAAACATAATTCCCTTACATCTTTTGTAACTTTTCAATTATAACACCCATGAAAGAAATAAATTAAAATTAAATATTAAATAACATTATTAAAATATATTCATGATATATCATGTCACTATGTTAGTATATAAAACAAATTAAGGATACAAGTGGTGAAAATGGTATATGTCTCACATATTCAAAAGAAAGATAAGAAAAAATTATGATAAGTCTCACGTTGCTTCATAAAAATTCATAAACAATGTATAATAAATATAAATTTATAAAAAATCTATTAGAAAATAATATTAATACATAGATTACTTTGTTTCATTCATTTATAATATCTTATTATCCTTTTATTGATAATTCTTCCTTTAAATGGATATTCGCATAAAACAGCTCTGTTTTTCAGGCATGTTTCAGTTCAATGGTTCTGGTACTTACACCTTGTACATGTTCTAATCATATCTAGAATATTTAATCAGGACATAAATATCAATTTTTTTATTATATACACTTTTTGAAACCATTCATATAAAGATATAACCATAAATTAAATACATCACTTCATAGAGACGACAGTCCGTACGTATGCACGAGTAATGTTTTTAGTTTTCGATAATGGAATGAAATAAAGGTAAATTAAAATCCATATTTATAGGATCATTATTATATTATAAAATAATATATATTCATTAAATATATTCTTATTACAGTTCATGTAAATAAGAAATGAAAAATAAATCACATCACTCCATGGAGTTGTAGTATACACGTATGCATGAGCGAAATTATTATTTTCCAACGAATGGGAAGGAAAGAATTTAGACAAGATATTATGATTAAAAAAGAATAATTATTTCATAAATATCATATATAAACATTAAATCCATCATAATAATCATCTATTAAATATGGTTATGGAAAATTATTTATATCTCTATGTGGAGGTGGTAGTACACACATACGCATGAGCGATAAATTTATTTCCCACTTGATGGAAAAAATATGGATAAATATTATTACATCAATATAATAAATTTATAGTATATGGTACATAAAGAAGTTATTATAATGGTAGGGTCGTGATAGAATTGAATAGGTTAAAAGGAAAAGTAAATGAAAGAGAGAAGTTAATACGATTATCTTCTTTTTGAGAAACCACTTTTGGATCTCTTCTCAAGGACCCTTGTGATGGTATTGTGAGGGAAAAACATATAAAACTTATATAAGGATGTTTAAAAGTGTATTTTTAAGGGTTTATTGAGATAATATGGCCATGTTAGTGTAAATAATATATTAGAGGTGGTGTCCTTTTATAGTAAAGGAAAGGAAACACCTGAAATTACTTAAAATATTTACATAATAATTTTTTCTTCATGTGCATGTGGAAATAAGTGAGATAAAATAGAATATGTGATAATTTGATGTATAAATCCATAAAAAATAAAAAATTTATAGGTTTATGTTTCATTTTAATCTTTATCTTTTGGTTTAACCCATTCATTAACCAAATTTATTCATGACTATGGTAACACTTTTTCCATTATTAAAGGGTTATAAATTTAATTATAAGGTAACAATTTGATCCCTAATGGTTAAGTGAGTAATATTTTGACTATATTCCATCACTAATTTACTATTTCAATATTTTTATGATTTTTAAATCTTTTGATAAATTATTATTAAACATAAAATACCATTAAATCCAATTTATGAACTATTAAAACCTTTTTTCATTAACGTCATCAAGAAATGACTGTTATTTGAATATTGACTCATTAAAAATAAATTATAAATTATCATTAAAAAAATTGATACCATAATTCATTAGAAAATTATTACTTTTTATGTTTTTAAAATCATTTAATTTCCTTTTTTCTAATAATTTTATAAGTATTGTGTTAACACTCTGTAAGCATTTATGTTAATTATACCATCCTAAAAATTAAAAGTAAATTAATATCATAAAAATAAATTATTTATGTTGAAAATTATCTTTTATTTTCATTTATATATTCTTATTATCACTATGAGGACTTATATGAAAAATTAAAATCAAGATAGTGACATTTTGGATTTTTTCTTTACTGAAAATAATATAAAGGACCCAAAAAGGTAAAAAAGTAATTATATATTCCATTCAAAAAATTTAATAAAAACACTTTTAAAGAAAAAATATTTTTGAATAATAAAATGATGTTACAAAAAATTGAGTACTTATTTATAATGTATTATCAAATAATTTTTTAATATATAAAACCCTTAAAAGTAATTTTTATTATATTTTTATTCTTATTCAAACAATCTATGTAAAAAATGTTATAATGGTCACATTTAAATACAAATATTTTCATAGTATATCACAATTCACATAAATAATGATGTTGTGCATTAATATTGAAATCAAGAATTTTATTATATTAAACTAAAATGTTATGGTGTTTCATTAAAATTTAATATGGTGGCCGTTATGTTTAATAATTCCTTAAAATCACATTATAAGTAATATTTATTTTGAATTTTGACTATAAAATTTCTACCTTATAATTTAAAAGGGATGAAATGTGTTTCATTTGGGTGATGATAATTAAATAATGCTATTATATTCCAGTTATAGATAATATTTTTTTTAAAATGAAATATTTTAGAAACAACTTTTCATTTCATTTATTGAAAATTAATTGATCTAAAGTGATATTAGATCATATATATTTTATGTAGTTCCTCCTTTGATGGAAATTATTTAACCAATTTATGTATTACTAAATTATTATAAATTTTTTATATCTTACCTTGAATTGGGTGATGAGTTTATTGATTGTGATACATGATTTAGAAATATGATTTCTTTAGGGAAGTTTTGGTACAAATATTTATGATATAAATTTGAAGAATGTTTTTTATTTTCTGTTAATAAGAAAGGGTATTCATAATGATGAATTAAAATGGCTATTGGGTGTTTAAAGTTTTATATTTTTTTATACCAAACTGATGATGGTATCTCATAAGGTGGTTGGGTTTAAAAAAATGGAAAATATTCTACTTATATATGTATTTTCAAAGTTTTTGAGTTTGATTTTTTATTTAGAAAACATTGTATTATTTGATATTAAAAATAATTTAAAATGGATGTGTTATTATTTCAATCAATATTGAACATATTTATTTTGAAATACAGTTATAAGATGTTTCAAGTACAATATTTTTTGATTAAGACCTTTTTATTTGTATTAGTGTTTCTTTAATGATTCTAAACATGTTTTTTTGGTCTATGTTAGTTATAGCATGGTGATTTATTTGGAATGATTTGGATTTATTAATATTTTTATATTTTGGATCTATTTTGGGTCTAAATTATAATTTTTCACATATTACTGTGAATGAGATAGTTTGTTTTGAGAGTTATGGTTTTCTTGTAGTGAATTTAAGTGAAGTTAAAGATTTTATTTTTTCAAAGTTTAACAATGATTTATCATAAAATTTATTGTATTTTTCATAAATTTGGTTATAGTATTAGAATTAGTGTTGATATATGGATTTTATAGTGTAAGAAAATTTAAAATTTGGTTTCAATTGTTATTTTGAAATTTATACTTTTAAAATAATATTTTTCTATGGGAATGGAATGATTTAGTTAATTTTTATGATAATATTGATTTTGGTACTCTTTTATTGTATTTGATATATCAATATTGAATCATGTGTTAAATTACTAGATATTATTTCTTATTTATAGTTTAGGATAAATTGGATGAAAATTTTGAAAATAGGCATTAGTCTTTTTGTTATAATTGAATTTTAATGGGAAATCAAGTGTTTATATATGAATATTTAAATATATATATAAATGGAGTTTTTATTACTTTGGATAGTCTTGTTAATTTATAAAATGGTATTAAAATATTAAATTTATATTTGGGGGAAATCTGAATTTTTTTCCTCAAATAGGTATTTTTGGTAAATGTATGATTTTTTTGTATACATGCATAATTTTGTGGAATTATTTTACAAACTATATAGCTTTAAAATTTTGACCCAAATCCAAATTCATGGTCAAGTAATTTTTTTTGGAAAACCATAAAAAGTAACCATGTATTTTTAATAAGGACCTTATATAGTTTTATATTCTCTTAAATTTATTACATGTTTCGATAGGAAATATATTATTTAAAATTAAAAATTTTAAATAAATTTTATGATGTTTTTTTATCAATGTTTTTAATTTTATGAAAAATATTTCTTAAGAGAATGTTTCTTTTTTCTTCAAGATCACACCCACTCCAACACAATAAGTTTTTGTTATAAAGTTGAATGTTTTGGAATGTTCGAACCCAAACTCCAAGGGGGAGAAAAGTTTTGTTTTTAGGAAAGTTATTTTCCATATTTAGTTTATCGAAATACATAGTATTAAATTTAGAATATTTCTATAATATGAAATTTTTATCAAATTCATCATCATTTACAGATCAATTGACATAAATTCAAGATCTATCAAACATTTTGTCTGTTAGAAAATTTGTAGATGATGTGAAATAAAGTCAGAATGTTGGAGTAGAGGTTTAATGAAGAATATAATAACATGAGTTAGGAAGTTCTTAATCTTTATAAACTTAAGTCAGATAATTATATACTGATCTCAAATGTTTTGATCATCCTTACAGTGTAATGATACAAATAAGAGTTTATGTTTAGAGAGATATGAATTCATCAATGTGAAGATAATTAAGAAGAATAAGATGATAGTTTTTAGTCAGGCCAATAAATCAAATATATAAATCATCATATCCATATGAATTGTAGACATAGATTTTTGATTAATGTAAGTTTTAATTTTCCATTATTAAAGAAATAAATAAGTTAGTATAGGTACTGGTCTATTGAACGAGGTGTGAAACCAATCAATCAGTTTGACTATGAGAACGTAATCTAATCATATTGATTTTGAGAAGAAAAGTCAATCATACTAACTCTGATGAAGAAATTCATTTCAAAATAATTTGAGGAAGTCCCATCGTAATGAGGTGAGGAAGTTTCATAGTAACATGCAGATGATGTTTCATTGTAACAAGATAAGGAAGTTCCATAGGACTGAAGAAAGTTAGGATGGATGAGAAGGCTGATTATATAGAAGTGTCAATATGTTTCAATAAGGTTTTAGATGAGTTTATAAGTTTCTAAGCAGTCAAACATGAAGTTCAAATATGTGTGAATTTAAGAGTTTTGGATTTTTGGTAAGTGAGATTTTTTATTTAGTTTTCTACCTTTTCCATTACGAGATGCCTATAAGTAGATGCATAATACATTTATACATTAACCCCTTTTGACATCCACAAAAGGTGAATCACTTCATAGTTTGAGTTTGAGTTTTTTAGAACAGTGATCTTGTTAGAAGATCAGAAAACTAAATTTTTTCTTACCGAGTTGAGGAATATTGGACTGAGGAAGGTTTGACATAGAAATTGAGCATATTTTGAGAATATACTCATTATATTTGAGTATATCATACCCAACCCCATTAGAATGATAGAATTAGACCCAACAACATTAGACTGAGCTTCTGGAAAGGGTTTTTGTGGAGGAGATTGAAAAAGTTTTTATACTTATGTTGTGGATCTTTTTTTTGTAATAAAACTTTGTAAATTTATGGGAGTTAGTATAATCATTCATATCATGAGATAAAAGGTGTCTAATAGGATCTCACACAAGATGTATTCACTTCTTCATAAAAGTTATTTTTTATAGACCCATGAGATTGGTTATGGTAAGGATGTAGGTTTTGACACTAAGACCGAACATTGTAAATCTCATGTTATTTACTTTCTTTCCAATTTTTTCATGCATGAGTATTTATTAAAATAAGATAAGGTTACAAAATTTAATAGTTTTAGGGGTTAATTTTTAAAATATTCAAACTTATAAAAATTGAATAAATGATTCAACCACCCCTCTCAGTTGTTATTTGATCATTTGGAACTTCATTTTTCATAACTCAACTCACCAGTAAGTGAATACCCCAATCCCACCTCCACTAGTACTAGGGGTATTGACCTATACTGAGGTGTAAATACACCATGTGATTCATTTCCCATAATTAACCCATCACATAATATAATTATATCAAAACAAGTTAAACATGAAATAAATAATACATTAATATCATGATTAAAATAATATATCTCAAAAACTATTACAGTACCCATGGAATGGAGGATCTGTTACCTTAGAGATTAGATATAAAAACATATTATTTTACTAAAATTGTGAACATTTCACAATAATCATGCTCATCTAGAACCTTTCCTATATATCTCAAATGTTATAATAATCTTCATAACCTTGAGAATATAAACATAAAAAGGGGTGACATAAAATCCTCAATAAAGTAAAACATACCATAATTTTTTGAATCATAAACATGAGGAAGAACATTATAAATACTTAGATATCTTAATAAGAGATCCAAAGACCATATATTATAATCAAAAGACATGTTAAAGTGACATAATATTATAAAAAGATTAGTGCGGAATTATAAAATATATTGCAGGGATATAGATACATATCAATAAAGTAAATATGTTAAAATGAAATTAAATCTTAGAATATAATAAAAATATAGATAATCTTTGGAAACTTGGCATAATATTATGAAAAAATAAAAATTTGGAACAATCCTAAATTTAGAATTTCTTATATTTATGAACCTGGCCACCCGCCAACCCGTTCCCTCCTGTAATTGTGAGTAGAGATAAATACAATCACACTCACCCTTTGAGAACATATATACTCAATAACCTACTTACACATAAAATTTTTATTAGTGATTAAATACATTACACTTAACATTTTTGAACCTAGACACTTTTTATCCTATTCACACATAAAGTTGTGATTAGAGCTTAAAACCATAACACTCACTATTTCTGAACCCAGCTAATCAAAAACTTATTAAAATAAAATTTCCATATCATGAGATATAATAATTTACCCAATTCTCAATAGTGAGATATAAGTCCCACCTAACTTATAATCCTAAAATTTTTATTCCACTTGAAAATCAATCATTTTTCATCTCAAAAGGAATCCATGAAATAAATAATGTGTTTTTATATAACATTTAGAAACATAAAAAATGAACATAATAAATTATAGAGACTAAAAAAATATCATTTTCAAATGAAATAATTCCACACTAACATATATATGGTTATGAAAACCTATATTCAGGAAATATAATCCTTGGAGGGTAAATATAAGTGATAATTAATATGTTTTTACAAAAGCATAAAAACAATAAAAGTGCAACTTAAATTAAGAAATAAATTTTGGGAAGGTAAATAGTTGACTTAAAAAAAATATAAAGAGTTCAAAATAAAACATATTTGAAAATAAACCATTATTATCCGAAAGGATAAGTTAAAATACATTGAAAAAATTTAAATTTATAATAATATCTAATAATAGAAACTAGAAAACGATATAATGTTTTCAAAAAGGTAAGTGAAAATAATTTGTCACTCTTAATTTTTTAAATAATATTTAATAAAATTATCTTCAAAATTTATAAAATTTATTAAAAGAAAATTTTGAGTGGATGATAAATACATTTTTTAAAAGAATATAAAAATCTTTTGAATATTTTTAAATAAAACTATTAAAAACAAACCTCATTAAAAAGGTTAAAGAAACCTTTGATTTAAAATGAAATAAAACAATTAAAAAAATATTTATAGACAAAAAATAATTCTATTTTACAATATGGAAAGGTTAACACTGATGGGAAGTAATAATATGTACATGTAAGAAAAAACCCTTAAAAGTAATGAGACTTATTATTAATAAAATTATTTTTAAAAAACAATAAAATAATCAAGAAAGAATAATTTGGAACAAAAAATTATTTACCTAAAAAATTAGTTGTATGTATATGAAAAAATAATCATATTTTATTATACATGAATGATGAAGGATAATAGAAAAGGATGAGTGATTATGACTTATATAATAGAATTGAGTCACGAAAACTCCTTACGACTTTAGTAATTTGTGAATAAGAAGTAATTAGAATATTTAAAATCATATGTTTCTATAAAAATAAAGGATTAAATCATTGATTATGAAAAAATAACTTGTTGTGAATAATACACACCATAGTAAAAATTGGTTCGTAGCATTAAAAATTGTCTCAATAAATAGAAGTTGAGATGAAAACCCTTACCTTATTTCCTTGCTTAGTTGACACCAATCCAACCCCCAATAAAAAATAACTTAATAATATATTTCATATTTTTACTCATAAATATTACACATTAATAATCCTTATTATAATTCTTTATCATGTTTACATTAAAGTGTTTTAACAATTTATGACCATAAGTTGTTAATAATTTTAACTGTTTTGCGCATGTTTAATATTTTTGATATCATTACCCATCATTTAATAAAAAGTTAATTATTAATATATAAATTTTTATTATATAATATATATATCTTATATTTATTAAAAATATTATTATTTCAATCCATAGGTGTTTTTGTTATGTTATGTGTAAACATATTTGATAATAACTTATTTTTGAAATTTTATAAAATAAAAATGTTTCTTTAATAATAAGTGAAAAAATTAATGTTATATTTCTAGAAAAATATAATAATAATATTTTATGAATATATTATAATATTTTTACTTTTAATGTTCTTGATTTCAGCCATAATCATATTTTAAGTCATTTTTCATTTAGGCGATTAAACAAACCAAAACTTGAGCACGTTTTAACTCTATTGGAAAGTATGGTTAATAAGGTGTTTTTATGTAATATCATTATAATAGAATAATAATGATTTTTTTTTTAATTTTATTATTATTTTTAAATATATTTTAATATTTTGAGATAATTTAATAATATCTAAATGATAGATGAAAAATTTTTCATCGATGATGCGGTAATTCGAACGTACGCACAATTCACATTCCTATTTCCCAACATGTGAGTGGGGATGAAGGTTGATATTAAATTTATACATAATAATAATTATTATATGATATATATCATATTTATTCATCATTAAAACTATTAATACAATCCATTAAAAGTGAAAATTAAAAACACATGATGCCACTTCGTGGAGGCGGTAATCCACACAACGAACTAACAATTTTCTTTTGTTTTTTATAAGTGGATAAAAATGAAAAAATAAGGGTTATAAAATTAATATAACTACCTATAAATATATAAATGATAATTAATTCATTATAGTATTATAGTTATATGATATTAGTAATAGTAATATTAATAGGATATGTTTAAGGAGGAGACAACACTTAAGTTGGAGACAAGATTTTTCATTGGATGTTCCCATGAAATTGAAGGTCTTAGGAAAAATATGAGTGACTAGGGGAATATGTTTCTGATATAGGGTTCTCTGAAGTGTAATGTTTTATAAAATTTTAAGTATTAATTACAAGGTTTAGTGTATCATGGAAAGGGTGTAAGTGATTTCCCTTTATAAGGGGAGTAAATTGATCTTTTGGAAACACTCATTTTTTCAATAATTCTTTGACACTATTCAAGGTTCAATGGATCAAAAATGGGAAAATAATCAAAATTAATCTCATAAAAATAGTTTTTAAAGAAATGAATTTTTCTAGTTCAAATTTATATATAAGATAAAATTATCATTATTTTTTATTTTAATGATGTAAATTGAACTATTAAAAATGATATAAAATTTATAAAGCTTTAAATTAATTCCATAATCTAATATCACTTAAAGAATACTTCATTCAAAGAGATGTCTAAAAACAATTTAAATTAAACTAACATTTTTATTTTGTTCGAAAAGTTTTTGACAAACTATTTATTAGCTCAAATAATACATTGAAATGAAAAATTTTATTAATTAAATAAGTATTTTATTACTGAAAAGGTTTTATAAACTTCTTGGATACTCTTACATAGTGATAAATTCAAAAAATTCACAAAAACTATATTTTTGATTAAAATTCAATATTTTCAGAATTTTTAAAAAAATTTATACTAAGTATTTTTTTCAGGAAATGAGATTAAAATTTAATTTAATTTTATCAATATTAAATTTTTTAATTTTAAATTCAGTTTTTTAAAATATGTAAAATATAAATAAAATAGATTTAATTTTAACCTTATTCAATATAAACTCATATTAATTATTTACCTACTAATAGAAATAGATATTAATTTCCTACCATATTAGATTTTATTATATATTTATTAATAATGAATTAATAATATGTTGTGGTTTTTTTTCATAGTATCATGTGGTGCATTTTATGGAATATAATATGTATTTTAAATGATTTTAATATCTCATTTATTACATTTTTCCCTTAAATAAATTAAATCCTCATAATTTAATTATCATTTACCAAAGTATGAATCTAATTAATCAATGAGAAACTAAAGATATTTCTTCTACTAATATATCCACCTCATTATCCTTGGTAAGGGTAGGAAAATAATTGTCCCAAATATAATTCTTAGGTGTTCACAGTGACACATCTTTCACAACATCATTTTCATGATCTCATTTACAACCAAACTCTACAACCAAAATGGTTATTATAATGTCTAATAAATTCAGAGTAAGTGATCATATGAATATGAATGCACAATATTTATATTTATTCTCCAATCAATCATTTTTTATTCTATAATAATTTATTTTCCTTTATGTCAAAGTTGGATAATTATATAACTCTTTTGGATTGACCTAAGTTTGTTTAATTTGTGTTCATTCATAGTTATAAACCTAATATGTCACTGTAACTAGGAAATAGATCCTTAATAATGGTTCTTAAAGATCATGTGGTAAACTAAATAATATCCATTGGGAGTTTCAAAATAGTTGTAATGTCTTAGTTCCACTCACTGTGCATCAAGGTGATGATCGAGTCATTTCTCAACTAACCCTTATCAGGGTGATTACCCCTAGGTGCATCTTTCCTATATCCACATCCACTTGTATTATCTCGACAAGGATATATCTCTAGGGAAAACCATTTACTCAAGAATTGTAAATATTTTAGTATAACATCACACACTTAGGTTCAACTCTAGGGTTTCCACTGATGTTCTCTTATATTAACACAAAAGTTAACAAAAGTAAAATTGAAAATAACTAAACCCTACTTTAATACCATACATAAAAACCCAAGAAGAACATGAAATAAATAGTACAATAATATCACAATTTAAATAATAAATCTCAAAAAAAGTCTCACAAACTGAAGAATAAAATGATTAGCTTCTAAGAGGTTATCTATATAAACTAGTTATTTGAATATAATTGTGTCACTTTTTCTATAATAATATTCTTATAGATTCTTTAATAAATATATCACATGATATAATCATATTTATAATACAGTTAATAGAAATGTAAGAAAGGGGTGATCTCAAATTCTCAGTTTGGAAAAACATATTATAAAGTGTTAGATCAAAAACATGAAAAATAATTAAGTATATTAATAAGAGATTGTAAGGAAATATATTATAATCATAAAATATGATAAAGAAATAAAATATCATAAAACTTTACTTATGAATCATTAAATATATGAACTATCCCTTGACACATATCAATAACCAAAAACATGTATGTCTTAAAACTGTGGAATACTTTAACAAAATGTTGTAACCATGAAAACTTGGAATAACTTGATAAAAAAAATGAAAATGTGGAACAATCATAAACATTGGATTTAATATCATAGTGAACCTAGCTACTTGAAAACATTTTCACTCATAAAATTATGATTAGAGGTAAACCCCATCACACTCTCCCTTTTTGAACCTAGCCAATCAGAAACCCATTAACATATTGAATTCTGAAATATCTTAACACCATTACAATCACCCTTTTTGAACCAAACACTTGTCGACCTATTCACATGTAAATTTATGTGTAGATATTAATTCCATAACACTCACCCTTTGTGAGCCTAGATACTCACCAAATTATTCAAAAAAAATTATGTAATGATATATAATCATTTACCTAATCCATTGGATAGAGATATAGGTCTCAATCATCTCATATTCCATATATTTGCGTGCTACTTTAAAATCAAACATTCATTATCTCATAAAGAACCCAGAAAAAAATGGGTTTGTGAAAACCTAAAAAAATCTTTTAATATGAAATTTAAAAATAATATAACATTAAAAATCTTATTTTTCAAATGAAATCATGTCATATAAATATTCAATGGTTGATCAAAATATCTCTTCATAAATTAAAACCCATAAAGGGTAAATATGGGTTTAAATACAAAAATTTCAAAAAACCTTTTAAAAACATTTACGTAAAATTTATTTTCAAAATAATAATTTTCATAACGTAAAGAGGAGAATTATTTAAAAATTAATATAAAGAGTTCCAAAAAAACAACCTTAGAAATACATAAGTTTTAAAAAAATTTATAAGAGTAAATAATTTAAATTTATTTAAATTTAAAGAATCTTGAACAATAGAAAATAGAAAAGGATATATATTTTTTCAAAAAGGCAATTGAAAATAATTTATAAACTATATCTTTTTAAAATAATATTTATTAATTTAAACTTGAAAAAATATAAGTTTTTTCACAATAAAATTTGGAGTGGGTGATAAAACCTTTATTATTTTGAAAATATGGAAATTTGTTTTGAAAATTTTAAAATAACATTTATGAAATCCAACCTCATTGAAATGGATAAATAAAATATTGATTTAAAATGGAACAAGAGAAAACAATATCATTTGAGATAAAAACTACTTTTTTACACTAGAAAAATTTCAAAATCAGTGGGATGTACAAATATGGGCATTGTAAAAAATCTATTAAATGTAAAGAGAGTTATTATTAACAATATATTTTTAGAGAAACATTAAAATTATAACAGAATTACAATTCTGTGTTAATAATTATTTCCTTAGAAAATAATGTGGAAATATATTCTATGTTTTTTAATATGTTATAATATCATGAAATATAATAGAAAATTACAAGTTATTATGACCCAAAGAAGATAACTGATTCAAGAAAATCCTTTAAACTTTTATGATTTTTTAGTAGAAAGTCATTAGAATATTCCAAATTTTATGTATGTAGAAATATCATGGTTTAAATCAGGTATTATTTCAAAATACATTCTTGGAAGTTATATGCACCACTCAAAATAGAAATTGGTGTAAAACATTAAAATATGTCTTCATGTAGAGAAGTTGAGATGAAAAACACTTACCTTGTCTCCCTAATTAGTTTACCACACTATATACTATTTTAAAATAGAAATATATAACTTAATAACCATAATCATAAATATTTTACTTTTATAATATTTAAATAATTTTTTATCATGAGTACATTATTTTTATAGCTTATTTTGACCATCAGGTGTAAATAACCTTAACTGTTTTGCGCATGTTAAATATTTTTGATATAATTACCCATAATTTAATACCAAGTTTATTATTGATATATAATTTAACAATTTATAATATTTAAATTTTATTGGTGAGAATTTTCTTATTTCATTCCATAAGTTTTTTAGTTATGTTATGTGAAAACCGAATTAATAACTTCTTATTTTGGTAGTTTTTACAAATTAATATGTTACTTTAAAAATATGTTAAATACTTAATATAATATATCAAGAATAATATAATAATCTTAGATTTATTAAAATTATATATTATTATTATTTTTTGTATTTCTATAGTCATCCATAATCATATTTTAAGTCATTATTCACATATGTGGTTAAACCGACCCAAACTTGAACACACTTTATCACAATTGGTGATTATGGTTAAGAAGGTGTTTCTTTTGATGTGATATAATTTTAATATAATCATAATTATAATTTATTATTATTATTTTTTGATGTCAAAACTTATTTTAAAATTTTTAGATAATTTATAAAAATCTAAATGAAAAACGAAAAATGTTTCACCGTGGTGGCGATAATCTTCATGTATGGACGATTGGATTTCCTATTTCTCAATGTGTTATAGTTGGTAAAGGTGGATATTAAATTTAAATTTTATAATAATAATTATATGATATAGGTAATATGTATTCATCATTTCAACCATTAATACAATCCATTAAAGCAAGTAATGAAAAACAGACTATGTCGCTTCGTGGCGGAGGTAGTCCACCCAACACACTAATGATGTTCTTTTGTTTTTCTAAGTGGGTGTAAATGAATTAAAAAAGGTTATAATGTTTATATAACATCATATAAATATAAAAATGATACATAATTAACAATATTATTATGGTTATTTAATATTTTCCAGAGTAATATAAATAATAAAATCTTAAGAAGGAGATAATACTTATGTTGGACACTTGATTTTTCCTGGGAAGTTCTATTGAAATTGAACGTGTTTGGAAAACCATGAGTAACCTATGTATTATGTCTTAGAGATAAAGTTATATGGTGATTAAAATTTAAAATTTATTTTTAGTACTTATATAGTGATGTGTATCCTATAAAGGTTTGAAGTGACATCTTATTTTGAGAGGCAAAAATGGAACTTTTGGAAACACTCATCATTTTCAACAATTCCGTGACACCATTAACGGTTAAATTGATATAAAGTTGAAAAAATGAAGTATATGACTATATAAAGTCAAATATATTCTCAAAAACTTATTTTAAAACATTTATCTAACAATTTTATCCATTTACGAAAAGTAATAACCCATTTACCATTTTTACTTTTTACGTGGGTATCTACCTTTTAATGTTAGTAATTAATTTTGATTACTCAACTTAAAATTGATATGATTACCTAGTTTTATGATTTTTATTTTAAATTCTAAAATCATTTCATTATATACAAATTAAAAATGTGTGATTTTTAATTTTATTTAAAAAAACATAATTATTCTCATAAAAAGTGTTTTAAAAAAATGATGTTTTTCAGATGTAATTTATATATAAGAAAAAATCATCATTTTTAATGATTTTAAAGAAATAAATTAATTTATTAAAAGTAAAATTAAATTTGTGAGGGTTTTGAGGAAATAAAAAACTGAAAATCACCTTGAAAATGCATCATTAATTAAGATGATTGAAAATAATTTTTATTAAGCTATCATTTTTGTTTAGTTCTAAAAAGGTTGGAAATGGTATTCAAAATCAAAAATAATATATTAAAATTCAATTTTTTTCATTAAATACATATTTTATTACATGAAATGTTTTAAAAAATTATTGGACATTCTTACATAGTGATAAAATTAAAAAAATTATAATTTTTTTTTCAAAAACTATTTTTTCAATTAAAAATCTATATTTTAGAAAAAAAAATTCAAAAATTGACAGTTAGTAAATTTTCATGATAGGAGTTCAAAAATGAATTTAATTTATCAAATTTTCAATTTAATAATTTTAAATTGGATTTTTAAAGCTGGTATAATATAATAAAATGGATTTTGTTATAACCTTTTTCAATATTCACTAATATTAATTTTCTATCTGCTAAAGGTAGTAGCTATTAATGGCCTAAAATATTATTATTGAATATATATATATTAAAAATTAATTTTTTATATTTTTTGGATTATTTATGCTATAGTGTGTGACATAAGTTATGGAACATTGTATATACATTATAGGATTTCAAAATATCAAGTTGTTATTATCATATATCCAACATCCACCATACATACATAAAGTTTATTCTAAACAATAAAAGTGTGAATATATAAATATAAAAATAAATAAATAAATATAAATATAAATATAAATATAGTATCCAAGATATAAATTCTAATCTCTAACATATGCGAATCTGATCACTAATTAAACAATGGTGTTCACCACCCTAAGGTAAATACTCCATCAAATATTATATAAAATTCCACTACCATATACCACCGAATTTAGTTATGCATTAGGTATAATCACACTCCCTGTTCCACAACAACCAAATGCAATTCCACACCATAAAACATCTACACATGCACAACATGTGTAAGGCCCCAACATTAATCATTAGCTAATCTAGAGTTTATTTTAATAATGTTTCATTATTTTACATGGGAAATAATTTCATGTTTATAGTTTTTGATAATTAGGCCATAATTAATACATAACAAAACAGTAAAATAAATATTGTACACTTCCTATAAGTATCTATTTTTTCCATAATATATAACTTTTAAAATAAGTCATTAATTATTTTTATTTAAAATATCCCTAACTTCCAATATGAATTATTCATCTCCCTCACTCATCATTTAAACCCTACGAAAAAAAATTAAAAACTTGGGATGAGCACATAATCTCAATAAGGGATATAAAAATAAATTAAACCATTAGTTTGGTAAAAACATGAAAACTCATGAAAAATTTATCTTTATCTTCGAAGTTCCTTGGGAATAAAAATAAAAAATTATTCACTTTAAAAAATATAGATTCATATTAAATAATAATCATTAAAACCCATATTAATCCATTAAATCTATTTTATGTGACTTAAAGCATAATATACATAAAAACCTTTCAAAAGTTTTTTAATTTGAATAACCATACGTTCGACTTCTAATATTTTTATTACGCAATGCGTTGGAGACCTATATTTGGGATCAACCCTTATATAAGATATATTAGGCTTATTCATGATCTATAATGCGGTTCAACCCTTAATATAAGGTATATCATGATCAACCATTTCTCATGAGCTATAATGTGGCTCAACCCTTCGTATAAGCCATATTGGGTTCAATCGTGAGATATAATGAGGATTAACCATTCATATAATCTATATTGGGCTCAACAATTTTATATAATTTAGAAGTACCATATCTAAATTATAGCACTCTCATCATAGAACCCTTTAAAAAAATATTTTTAAACCCATCTGAAAAACACATTGAGATAAAAATTCAAATTTCTTTTAAAAACCCGTTTTTAATACCAAAACAACCTTTTATTTGAAAAAACATTTTTAATTCCAAAATATATAAAAATACAAAGATGTTTTTTATTTAAGGAAATATAAAATCCTACAAAGAGTTCAAAAATAAAATAATGTCCACTGTGGTGTAAAAGTAGTTTTCACCCTGTATATTACTAATAGATAATTCCTTTTTTCATTTGTCAAAAAAACTCCATATAAAACACATAAAAATATTTCATTTTGTAAAATTTTTAATGAAATTAAAAATTGGTATAAAATATACATTATAATACTCTTATTTAAATAAACATATAAAATGATATCAATAATATTGACATTGAGGAAAATATTTTGAAATTAAATCTTAAAACATTTAGAAATGGATTTTTAAATCAAAGTGTTTTATATCACTTTGAAAAAAATTTAATTTCAAAAATCATTAAATAAAAACATTAAAAAAATTTAAATGTCATGATTGTATATAAAAAAAATGATATAATATTTAAAAGGGGCTTTATATACAACTTATAAGAAAATAAAGGTTCATAACATCAAGATATGTATCAATGATAGGAGATTGGGATGAAATCCCTTACCTAGGGTCTGAAATGTCACATGTTTCTTTATCATCATGAAGGATAAGATTATGTTAATTATTTAATTACTTAAAACCATTTTCAAGTATATCATTAAATTTATTTTACTTATTAATTTTTTTTACACAATTACTTTGTTAATTAAGTTTATGTCTGTTGTTATGACTATTATTGTATTATGTGTCAAAACAACTAAGGTTGGTTGATTATGGTCAATGGGGTAATTAAATAGACATATATAGAATAATTATCATTAAATTACGATCATATTTAAAAATAAATTTTACTTTTAAAACCAATCATGAATTCTGGTTATGAAAAATAAACCAATGTTACAATAATAGAGACGATAGGTTGTAAGTTTTCATGAGTTACATTATCTTTTTTAAATGATCATTATAAAAAAGGTATGTAATATCTATCCTTCCATAATTATATTTATATAATAAATAACATATTATTTAATCATATATACATTTATATGTAATTATTGTTATGTAAAAGGAATCATATCTCTTTGAGGAGGTCATAGTCCACACATCCCTAAACGTCATTATCTCTTTTTATTTGCGTACGAAGGTAATAAATAAAAGGATAAAATATGTCTCCATAAAGTTAATTATGTCATGAATATAATATAGATTTAATTTATATCACATATGATGTTATCACATTGCCATAAAATAGAAAAAAATGATGTTATGTTTTATATAATAATTAAAGAAGTATTGAAAAATTATAAATATAAGAAATATCATATAAAACAGTATTTTCATCATAATTCTAAACCATCAGATGTTGTAATGGGAAAATGAGCAACATCATTTTAATGAGGTAGTAGTTCACTGTACACAAAAATAATGATTTCATTACCATTTCATTGAAGTGTGTGTAGGTTTAAGTTGAAACCTTAAAATAAAAACACATAAAGAATATTTATTATGCCTAGGATATTATATAATCATGTAATAAGAATAAAATAAGGTGTGGAGAAAGAAATAATATGAAAGTGCACGTTAAATAATTTTATATCTTCTTCAAGCAACTCCTTTTAGATTGTACCAAAAGACTTCCTTGGATAAATTTATGACAATAGTTTGGATTCTTGGATGATATTTTGGATATTGGGAGATTATTTGGGATGGTTTTGGACCAAAAAAAAGTATTCATATGTGTTAATAAGTGAAAAGAGTTAGTTCATTTTTATAGTGGAGGGGTGTGGTGTTCCAAGAAATATAAAAACATAAACACTATTGGGATATATATATATATATATTACATAATGTTACACCAGTAATAAACCCATTTAGATCCATGATATTATATGGTATAAATATTTCCAATAAAATGGTTTTTGAAAAACTTATAGGTGATTTGGTCTCTTAATTTTAATGTTTAACCACTAAGTAAACTCATTTTTACATTAATCACTGTAATTAATTTTAATTGATTTCACTAATATTTTTAGTCAAAAAATAAGTTGAACATATTAAATAAATTTAAATATAATTATTTTAAATATTTAATACATTTTAATAAATTCAAAATGCATAAGTGGAATAATTTTATTTAACATTTATCCTGTTGATGGGACGACAAATAATTATTTTAGAGTGAAAATGTTCATAAGTTGCTAATTTTTTGTATCTAAAATCACCATGAAAATGAATAAAATAACCAAAATTATATTAAATGATATTAAATTTATCTAATTATACTTTTAAACCATTTAAAAATATAATTTAACACTATACATTATTTAGATGAAAAAGTCATTTTCAATAATAATCTAGTATTTTCACTATTCATCAAAACAAGAAACTTCTAAAAAAATACCCAAAGTTCATCCAAAGAAAATTATGATATTATAATTTCATTAATGAATTTTATTTTGTAAAATAATTTTTATCATGGTGTTAAAATTTAGTTTTAAAACATGTGAACCATTAAAAGGTGGTAAAACTGCCTTTAAAAAATATAAAGATTTTTAGGCTTAAAATAGGATTTATTCTTATCTTAATCCTATAAAACAGATTATATGAGTTTAAAAAAATTTTATTAAATATATAAAATATAAATTTCATTATTACCTTTCACTAAGAGTGATTATTTTAATTTAATAATATATAATTCTATTCTAGTCATAAAAATAGTTTTTCATAAAAAAAACCATTATTTTCAATTGGTCTTTATTTTCATTTATAATTAATTGGTGACCAATGAATTAATTTTATAAAAAAACTTAAACTATAATTTCATAATTTAGTTAATCTCATTCATTATTTCCATTTCAATGTCGTGGTGTTAACTATCATTTTTAAAAATAATATTAATAGTATATTGTTGTTCGGTAAGACTCTAGTTTGTGTTTAATATAATTCATTTAAGGAACTTGATGTTGCATGCAGTAAGAATATGAATATTATTTTCATGTATGTTTTCATTTTCTGTTTGTTTTTTTAAAACATTAGTATTTCTGGAATTTTTTAAATTACACACTGTGTACTTTATGAGTACATGTTGTGTACTCGGTTGCCGCAAGAATCCATGTGTTGACCTTGTAATGGCCGCACACATGACCATGTGGGGGTGACCTAGAGGGCCCCTGATGCAGTGTAACACCCGAGACTTTTATGTTATATAAATCATCAAAGGAATATTTTTCTACACAACACTTGCTTGGCTTGCTTTACACGAAATCACGACCTTCCTCGATAGCTTGCGCAATACCGAGTTTCACTAAACAACGATATGCTATTAAAATATTATTAAAACTAGCCATTATGAATAGTAATAACCACTTTTTGAAATTTTATAAATTTTATTTTTCAAAATGGACTTCATTTTTGGATTCGGAATATCAAAATTAGCCTAGGGTAAAATTTTGGTATATTTCTGAAAACTTTCAATTTTTGATGAATAGTGAAACCACTAAGTGGTAGGTTAAAAACTGAATTTTGCATAAAACTTAATTTTACCGCTTCTGTGAATGGAATTTCGAAAATCCGAGATACAAATTTAATATCAAGGACTAAAATGTGGTTCAATGAGACGAAAATAATTTTTGGTGAATAGTAACTTTTTACTTTTTTTTACCGCGGTTAATAGTCAATAGGTTAACTAAGGGTAAATATGATATTACTATTACCCTAACACATGTCCTAATTCTATTGGATAAGTGTAATTCGACCAAAAAGAAACTTAGGAATAAAATATGACAATTTAGGCCCACTTGGATTAGATTAGGACATTTATTATTAATTTATTTAAAGAAGGGTTAAAATAGTTAAAATCAAAGTTTAATAAGTAAATAATTTTTAACATGGGGATATACATAAGATAAATTCGACTATAAATATTCATTAGAAAGGTAAAAATATTTACTACATAATGGTATTTTATTTGTAATTTTTATACATTAAATAATTTAATTTATTTATGACACAATGATGATGCAGTAATTATCTTATTAATGAAATATTGACATAATTGATGTTATAAACACCAAAATAAATGTAATTTGAGACTTTTTATGAATCCCACTAATTTTCTAGGTTAATATGACATGTTATAATTGATTTAATTTACTTGGTTCGAACTAATAATTCTATTATGATTTTCACAAAAATCAATTACTAAATAGTATCAAAATTGACATAAAATAGTTTTAAAAACAAATATTATATTGGTAATTGTTATTTTATTACTAAAAATCTAAGGTTAGGCCAAATGACATAGATAAGGATATATATATTAATAATAAACAACTTGGGGTTCGTTTGGCATGTTATAGTAAGTGTATTAACCATATAGTGTAAGAAAACAAAAAGACAGGGTAAAAGTTAAATTATTTAACTTAGAGATAAATCTAATTGATAAGGTTAAAATAATAACTTAAACTTGTCTAAATCCTATTGGTTGATAGTATTTAGAACCATCCCCACTTTAGCTCCGAAATAAGACCCTTTGTAACCTTTATAAACCGATTTTGACTTTAATATAAAATAATATTTTGAGATATTCCTAAGGTGCCCCTCTCCTCCCTTATAAAAGGGCACCTCCTCCCCCTCCTCCTCACACCAATTTGAGCACTCAAGCTCGGCCAAACCCTGACAAAATCCCTTCTCCACTTCCATAGAATAATCCTAGAGGTCCTGGTCTTCATCAAAGACCAATCTTAGTTCCCTAAGTGGAGGATTCAAAGAGGCGTTTCAAAGAAGAGGTAATATCCATTACCGATCTTTTCAATTTCTTTATTCTTCAACTTCTTCTTCTTTAGTTGTTTCATGATAAAGTAATAACATCAGTATTACTTACATAATGATATGTTATTATAAATATGAAACAACCCTAATTCATCTTCTATCCATCCTACGGAAAAATGAAATCACCGCGCGTGCGTACGCACGGAATACCGTCTCCACGCCGTGGTGTAATCTATTTTACACCATCACCTTACAAGGATGGGTATAATGGTGTAATGAGTAACTATATATGATTATTATAAAGTGATATTGATACTGAAATAGTATAAATACACTTAAAAACAATTCCACGATCATGGGAACAATATCGTCGCTCGTGCGTACGTACGGAATACCGTCTCCACGATGTGATGCGACTCGTTCTACATGATCATCATTACATAGTAATTATATAAATGAATTGAATGAATAAATATGATATATGTTACACTAATACCATTCTGTACATAAGGTATCTATAACCTTAAAATAAGAATAAGAATTTATTCGGCAAAACACGCATAAGAACAAAAGGCAATAAAGACCCGAATAACAAGTAGCAATGAAATATTACTACTAAGAAGCTAAGAATATGGCCATATATGATATCATATAAATATGTATGATTATGGAATAAGTCAATAACATTATTTAAACCATTATACAGGAGCTTCGAACACGCACAAAGCAAATCGGACCAAAGGTAAGAGAAATATCACAATCTCATTTTTATCCGAGATTGTTTGTACTTTCGTATTTACTGGGGTGTATTTTATCATCCACATCCATGTTTCCTCAATATGTGATATTAATATACTTATACAATAGTTAATATCCAATTTTACCCTTCGTTGAGTTTTTAGTAAACGATATGAACGGAATCTTTTGTCGTTTTTCGTGCTAGGTACTTTTTGACTTTTCCGACAAAAGTACAAAGAATGTTTTTAACTTATACGACATGAATGGATTTTTAAAACATTATTTCCAAGAATCTTCCTTTACAAGTTTTCAAGTTTATTTTTAATCAACTTATTTTAGTTTAAAGTTGTATGACATTTTAAGAAAGGAAAAATGTTTTTGAAGAAGAAAGGATATTTTCCTCAAGAATGAATTTCAAGTGTTTTATCAAAATTATTTTACATATAAGATAATAAAGGGTTCTATTATTACATTGATTTGATTATGTTGTGATGGAATTATTTTTATTAATCCCTTTATCTTATAGGAATTGTTTTATGATGTCACGATGTTTAAGATTCCCATTTTTGTTACATGGGTTATGCTATGATGTATGGTTTATGATTTTGTGGCACACATAATAATGGTATCATTATGAGATGGGTGGGACCTATATCTCCCTCCAATGCATTGGGTAAAGATTTTATATCTCATGAGATAGACATGGCTAGAACGGTAGGTTATACCGGTTTAGTGAAACAGGACTGAACCGAGGGTGACTCGGTTCAGAAAGGGACCTGTCCACTAAGATAGTCTTGGCAATGAGTCTTGACTAACAAGAAATGATTCTCTATGATTATGTGTGTATGCCACCAAGTTTCATGTTTTAAGTTATGATTATTGTGATTACATTTCACTGCCTTGATTTATCCCATGTTATGAAATTATGATCTCTTTTGCAGGTTAAGATTTCCAAAAGTTATGTGCTTATGTATATGATGTGATTGATATTTCTTTTGTTTACCCTTACTGAGCATTTGAGCTCACCCTTTTGTATGTTTTCTTTTCCCAGGTCAGGAAGAAGGTTATTAATTAAGATATGCCAAAAGGGACTATAGATATGATGAAATAAATGGGAGACAGTGTAGACGCTTTATGAACCAATTGTTTATGTTTCCTAGTTTCTAAAGACACTATACCTATACGGTCCTTTCGTGGTTTTGTTATATGTTGTAATAAGTATGCTTCAATTTTGAAGTAATAACAATGTATGTAAAGTATGGGTCGTTATATATGGTATCAGAGGAAAGGTATAGTCAACCTTTGGAAACTAGGATGTAAAATCCTTAGTAAGAACCCTAAGGATAAGTCTAAGCATAGAACACAATCTTAGTGTTTTAGAAATGGCCATGAATAACCTAGGATATGACCTTAAGTGTGAAATTTTATTCTTGATTATGTGGTTTTCCTATTATAATTAGTGTTGCTCCCACTATTCTTCTTGGTTTTAGTCAATGGCTGGAACCCGAAGGAACCGTGTTAATGCGGAATGCGACGGGCAATGCAATGATTGTCCCCCTGAGCAACCAAACATTATGGGAGCTGGAATTCAAAATCTTGTAGCCATGATCACACAACTTTCTCAAGCTATGAATCATGCAGGACTTCCAAACGAGCAAAAAAAGGAGCAACATTCTGTTGAATCCTTCATGAGGCAGCGTCCACCTTCTTTCAGCGGGTCTACTGATCCATTAGTTGCTGAACAATGGATTAGTACTACTGAAAAGATATTTTCAGTTCTTCAATGTTCTGAACATGATAAAGTCATCCTAGCAGTGTATCGTTTAGAAGGATATGCTGATCAATGGTGGAATCTTATTAAGAATACGAGGCAGAGGGATGAAATTGAGTGCATGGAATGGGACGAGTTCAAGAACTTATTTTTCAATAAGTACTTCCCTCGTATTCTCCGAACAAAGATGGAGAAAGAGTTTCTTGAACTAAATCAAAAGGATGGTGAATCTGTTGGTACCTATGAAGCAAAGTTTACAAGACTTTCAAGGTACGCTTCTGGTATTATTATCCAACCTGAGAGTAAGATCAATCAATTCTTTAGTGGCTTAAAACCAAGTCTTCGAAGGGCGTTAGCCATAAGGGACTTCAATAGCTATGAGGAAATCGTTCGATGTGCTCTCAAAGTCGAGATGGAGATTGGAGTAACCCATCAGTCATATGGGTTTGATAAGAATAGGAAAATGGAATTCAAAGGAAAATCTAAAGAGCACACTGAAAAGAAGATGAGCTTTCCCTTATGCTCAAAGTGTGGAAAGAAACATGGAGGGAGTTGTCTTAAAGGGACAAGTAAATGTTTCAAATGTGGAAAGGAAGGTCATCGGGCATTTGAATGCCGCGATGATGGGAAGAAGATGTCTAACGATGCAAACAAAGGAAGGGATACACAGAATGAACCTACTACACTTCAATGTTTCAAGTGAAAGGAGATGGGGAATTATGCCAATAAATGCCCTAATCCAAGGGTTGATGATGATGGTCGATGTCAACAAACTCTTAAGGCTAAAGACAAAGGAAAGTCACATGCAATTTCTATCAGTGATGTGGAGTACGATAACGATGTGGTGAAAGGTACACTTACCATCCACTCTAAAGTAGCAAATGTTTTATTTGATTCTGGATCCACCCACTCTTTTATTTCTGAAGAATTTTCTAAGGGTATCATCGTATTACCTCAAGAATTAGATGTTGAGTTAGCTGTGACAACACCTAATGGCACAACAGTCGCATCAAAAGTTTATAATTCTTCTCTGATCGAAGTTTGTGGGAAAGTGCTTCCTGCAAATCTTGTGATCCTTCCTATAGTGGAATTTGATGTGATTCTTGGCATGGATTGGATTTCTTTATATGGAGCTCATATCAATTTCCAAAGAAGGAAAGTCACATTTCATATTCCAGATCAATCTATGATCGTCTATCAATGCAAGGATAAACATAACCTTCTAGTGGAAATTTATTCCATTTTATGGGTATTGATTCCACTAAATGAAGGTTATTTATCTCAAATGGTTGGTGAGAAACTCACGATTAAGAATATGCCCATTGTACGGGAGTTTGATGATGTCTTTCCGAAGGAATTACAGGGTCTTCCACCAAATCGTGAAGTTGAGTTTTCAATAGAACTCGTATCGGGTGCTTTGCCTATTTCAAAGACACCTTATAGAATGGCCCCAATAGAGTTGCAGGAATTGAAGAAGCAACTCCAAGAGAATCTTGATAAGGGATTCATATTCCCTAGTGCGTCACCTTGTGGATCACCTATTCTATTTGTTAAGAAGAAAGATGGATCAATGAGACTCTGCATTGATTATCGAGTACTTAACAAGATCACTATCAAGAACAAATATCCTCTCCCACGCATTGATGAATAATTTGACCAAATACACGGAGCTCAATACTTTTCCAAGATTGATCTTCATTCAGGGTATCATCAATTAAGGGTCAAAAGGGAGGATATACCAAATACGGCTTTCCGTACAAGGTATGGACACTATGAATTTATAGTGATGCCATTTTGTCTTACTAATTCCCCTGCTATCTTCATGGATCTAATGAATAGAGTCTTTAGAGACTATCTTGATCAATTTGTGGTAGTCTTTATAGATGATATTCTTGTCTATTCAAAGAGCAAGGAAGAGCATGAAGATCACTTGAGAATTATATTGAAGACCCTGAGAAAATAGAAGCTTTATGACAAATTTACCAAGTGTGAATTTTGGCTTCAAAAAGTTGCATTTTTGGGTCACATAATCTCAAAAGAGGGGATATCTGTGGATCCAGCAAAAACAGAGGTTATCGAAAGATGGTCGAGACCAACAACAGTAACTGAGATCCTAAGTTTTCTTGGTTTGGCTGGATATTATCGACGGTTTGTGAAAGAGTTTTCACTATTATCTAATCCACTCACTAAGTTGACTCGGAAAGGAGTTAAGTTTGTCTGGACGGAGGAATGTGAAGAGAATTTCAAGGAGTTGAAAAGAAGGTTATCCAGTGCACCTGTGCTCACACTACCTTGTAGTGGAGAAAGGTTTTTGATCTATAGTGATGCATCCAAGAAGGGATTAGGGTGTGTTCTTATGCAAAATGATATGGTGATAGCTTATGCCTCACGACAGTTGAAAATCCATGAGCAAAATTACCCAACACATGATTTGGAGTTAGTTGTGGTAATATTTGCATTAAAGATTTGGAGGCATTACATTTATGGTGAAAGGTGTGATATTTATACTGATCATAAAAGTTTAAAGTATATTTTCACACAAAAGGAGCTGCATATGCGTCAAAGAAGATGGTTGGAGCTGATTAAGGATTACGACTGCTCAATCCATTACCACCTTGGGAAAGCAAACAAGGTGGCAGATGCATTAAGTCGACAAGACCATGCTAGTTTATCCATGATGAGGATCACAAAAGATCCAATATTTATGGATTTACAAAGGATGGATCTTGGAATTATAATGGAAGGGGAAAAATCTTATCTTTCTCAAATGAATGTACAACCATCTATACATGTGAAGATTAAAGAGGCACAGAAAGAAGATGTCGAGTTACAAAAGAAGGTGAGAAATGTTCCTGAGTTCAACCTTGATTGTGATGGGATAATAAAGTTCAGGAATCGGGTTTGTGTTCCTCCCATCCCCGAATTAAAGAAGGAGCTGCTGGATGAGGCTCATAGTTCTTCATTCTCTATTCATCCTGGAAGCACGAAGATGTATAGGGACCTGAAAGAGTACTTCTGGTGGGATGGCATGAAAAGAGATGTTGCTGAATATGTCTCTCGATGCTTGGTTTGTCAACAAGTTAAGGCTGAGAGACAGAAGTCTAAGGGGATGTTACAACCATTACCCATACCCGAATGGAAGTGGGAAAACATCACTATGTACTTTTTCATAGGACTTCCTAAAACATCCAAAGGCAATAATGCTATCTGGGTCATAGTTGATCATCTTACAAAGTCTGCACACTTCATTGCTATTAGAGAGGATTTCTCTCTGGATCAGCTTGCCAGGATATATGTAAAGGAAGTGGTAAGATTGCATGGAGTACCACTTTCTATTATATCTGATCGGGATCCGAGATTTACCTCGAAGTTTTGGTGAAGTCTTCAGCATACTCTGGATACAAAGTTGAGTTTCAGCACTGCTTATCATCCTCAGACAGACGGTCAGTCTGAGAGAACAATCCAAACCCTAGAAGATATGTTGAGAGCCTGTTCTATGGATTTCAAAGGTGGTTGGGATCAACACCTACCTTTGGTGTAATTTTCTTATAATAATAGCTTTCACTCCAGTATTCAGATGGCTCCTTATGAAGCTCTCTATGGAAAGAAATGCAGGACTCCAACTTGCTGGGATGAAGTTGGGGAAAGAAAGCTAGTAGGACTTGATCTTGTTGATGAAATGACAGAAAAGGTCAGATCTATTCAGTAGCACATAAGAGCAGATCAGAGTCGACAGAAAAGTTATGCCGACAACCTAAGAAAAGACCTAGAGTTTGAAGTGGGTGATAAAGTGTTCTTACGAATATCTCCCTGGAAGAGGGTTATGAGATTTGGAAAGAAGGGGAAGTTGAGCCCTAGATATATCGGTCCTTTCGAAATACTGGATCGTGTTGGGAAGGTAGCTTACCGATTGGCGCTTCCACCGAATCTCTCTCAAGTTCACGATGTGTTCCATGTATCTCTCCTGAGAAAGTACATACCTGATCCTTCACAGAAGTTGTACCGCTGGAGCAAGATCTTTCTTATGAAGAACAACCGATAGAGATTCTGGATCGTAGCGAAAAAGCCCTACGAAACAAGACCAGTCGATTGGTGAAAATTTTATGGAGGAACCACCAATTAGAAGAAGCTACATGGGAACTTGAGGATATGATGAGGGAGAGGTATCCTCATCTGTTTGTTACAAAGTGACGAATTTCGAGGGCGAAATTCATTTTAAGGGGGGTAGAATGTAACACCCGAGACTTTTATGTTATATAAATCATCAAAGGAATCTTTTTGTACACAACACTTTCTTGGTTTGCTTTACACGAAATCGCGACCTTCCTCGATAGCTTGCGCAATACCGAGTTTCACTAAACAACGATATGCTATTAAAATATTATTAAAACTAGCCGTTATGAATAGTAATAACCACTTTTTGAAATTTTATAAATTTTATTTTTCAAAATGGACTTCATTTTTGAATTCGGAATATCGAAATTAGCCTAGGGTGAAATTTTGGTATTTTTCTGAAAATTTTCAATTTTTGATGAATAGTGAAACCACTAAGTGGTAGGTTAAAAACTGAATTTTGCATAAAACTTAATTTTACTGCTTCTGTGAATGGAATTTCGAAATTCCGAGAGACACGGTTAATATCAAGGACTAAAATGTGGTTCAATGAGATGAAAATAATTTTTGGTGAATAGTAACTTTTTACTTTTTTTTATCGCGGTTAATAGTAAATAGGGTAACTAAGGGTAAATATGATATTACTATTACCCTAACACATGTCCTAATTCTATTGGATAAATTTAATTCGACCAAAAAGAAACTTAGGAATAAAATATGACCATTTTGGCCCACTTGGATTAGATTAGGACATTTATTATTAATTTATTTAAAGAAGGGTTAAAATAGTTAAAATCAAAGTTTAATAAGTAAATAATTTTTAATATGGGGTTATACATAAGATAAATTCGACTATAAATATTCATTAGAAATATAAAAAGATTTACTACATAATGGTATTTTATTTGTAATTTTTAGACATTAAATAATTTAATTTATTTATGACACAATGATGATGCAATAATTATCTTATTAATGAAATATTGACATAATTGATGTTATAAACACCAAAATAAATGTAATTTGAGACTTTTTATGAATCCCACTAATTTTATAGGTTAATATGACATGTTATTATTGATTTAATTAACTTGGTTCGAACTAATAATTCTGTTATGAGTTTCACAAAAATCAATTACTAAATAGTGTCAAAATTGAAATAAAATAGTTTTAAAAACAAATATTATATTGGTAATTGTATTTTATTCCTAAAAATATAAGGTTCGGCCAAATGACTTAGATAAGGATATATATATTAATAATAAACAACTTTGGGTTCGTTTGGCATGTTATAGTAAGTGTATTAACCATATAGTGTAAGATAACAAAAAGACATGGTAAAAGTTAAATTATTTAACTTAGAGTTAAATCTAATTGATAAGGTTAAAATAATAACCTAAACTTGTCTAAATACTATTGGCTGATAGGATTTCGACCCATACCCACTTTAGCTCCGAAATAAGACCCTTTGGAACCATTATAAACCGATTTTGACTTTAATATAAAATAATATTTTGAGATATTCCTAAGGTGCCCCTCTCCTCCCTTATAAAAGGGCACCTCCTCCCCCTCCTCCTCACACCAATTTGAGCAGTCAAGCTCGGCCAACCCCAGCCAAAATCCCTTCTACACTTCCCTAGAATAATCCTAGAGGTCCTGGTCTTCTTCAAAGACCAATCTTAGTTCCCTAAGTGGAGGATTCAAAGAGGCGTTTCAAAGAAGAGGTAATATCCATTACCGATCTTTTCAATTTCTTTCTTCTTCAACTTCTTCTTCTTTAGTTGTTTCATGATAAAGTAATAACATAATTAATACTTACATACTGATATGTTATTATAAATATTAAAAAACCCTAATTCATCTTCTATCCATCCTACGGAAAAATGAAATCACCGCGCGTGCGTACGTACGAAATACCGTCTCCACGCCGTGGTGTAATCTATTTTCCACCATCACCTTACAAGGATGGGTATAATGGTGTAATGAGTAACTATATATGATTATTATAAAGTGATATTGATACTGAAATAGTATAAATACACTTAAAAACAATTCCACGATCATGGGAACAATATCATCGCTCATGCGTACGTACGGAATACCGTCTCCACGATGCGATGCGACTCGTTCTACATGATCATCATTACATAGTAATTATATAAATGAATTTAATGAATAAATATGATATATGTTACACTAATACCATTCTGGATATAAGTTATCTATAACCTTAAAAGAAGAATAAGAATTTATTCGGCAAAACACGCATAAGAACAAAAGGCAATAAAGACCCGAATAACAAGTAGCAATGAAATATTACTACTAAGAAGATGAGAATATGACCATATATGATATCATATCAATATGTATGATTCTGGAATAAGTCAATAACATTATTTAAACCATTATACAGGAGCTTCGAACACGCACAAAGTAAATCGGACCTAAGGTAAGGGAAATATCACAATCTCATTTTTATCCGAGATTGTTTGTACATTCGTATTTACTGGGGTGTATTTTAACATCCACATCCATGTTTCCTCAATATGTGGTATTAATATACTTCTACAATAGTTAATATCCAATTTTACTATTCGGTGAGTTTTTAGTAAATGATATGAATGGAATATTTTGTCGTTTTTCGTACGAGGAACTTTTTGACTTTTCCGACAAAAGTACGAAGAATGTTTTTAACTTATACGGCATGAATGGATTTTTAAAAAATTATTTCCAAGAATCTTCCTTTACAAGTTTTCAAGTTTATTTTTAATCAACTTCTTTTAGTTTAAAGTTGTATGACATGTTAAGAAAGGAAACATGTTTTTGAAGAAGAAAGGATATTTTCCTCAAGAATGGAGTTCAAGTGTTTTATCAAAATTATTTTACATCTAAGATAATAAAGGGTTCTATTATTACATTGATTTGATTATGTTGTGATGAAATTATTTTTATGAATCCCTTTATCTTATATGAATTGTTTTATGATGTCACGATGTTTAAGATTCCCATTTTTGTTACATGGGTTATGCTATGATGTATGGTTTATGATTTTGTGGCAGACATAAGAATGATATCATTATGAGATGGGTGGGACCTATATCTCCCTCCAATGCATTGGGTAAAGATTTTATATCTCATGAGATAGACATGGCTAGAACGGTAGGTTATACCGGTTCAGTGAAACAGGACTGAAACGAGGGTGACTCGGTTCAGAAAGGGACTTTGTCCACTAAGATAGTATTGGCAATGAGTCTTGACTAACAAGAAATGATTCTCTATGATTATGTGTGTATGACACAAAGTTTCATGTTTTAAGTTATGATTATTGTGATTACATTTCACTGCCATGATTTATCCCATGTTATGAAATTATGATCTCTTTTGCAGGTTAAGATTTCCAAAAGTTTTGTGCTTATGTATATGATATGATTGATATTTATTTTGTTTACCCTTATTGAGCATTTGAGCTCACCCTTTTGTATGTTTTCTTTCCCCAGGTCAGGAAAAAGGTTATTAAGTAAGATATGCCAAAAGGGACTATAGGTATGATGAAATAAATGGGAGACAGTGTAGACACTTTATGAACCAGTTGTTTATATTTCCCAGTTTCTAAAGACACTATACCTATACGGTCCTTTCGTGGTTTTGTTATATGTTGTAATAAGTATGCTTCAATTTTGAAGTAATAACAATGTATGTAAAGTATGGGTCGTTATATATAGGGTATGGAAACAGGAAGTACATGCCGTGTATTTGTTTTTTAATTAAACGCACCAGGGTCGTTTCTGATGGACATAAATGGCTTCTTCTAGGTATGGTTCGTCCGAGAGCTCCCATACAACCATGATATTCCTTCAAGCCCCTAACCAAGTATTCAATATCTGATCTAACTGCTATCGATTGTGTTGGGATCACCTCAGTTAGCTCTCTCTTCTACTTGGGATTTGTTTCCAAATTCCTCCTCCTTCTCAAGTTATCCTCTACTGAACATTTTAGACGTTTTTGTAGATCTTCAGCATTATAAGGTGATTCAAACCCTGAGACTCAAGTATATTGATCATCCAATGCTGAGGTTGGTGGTTTGTGCCTTTCTGTTGAAATTCTTGGAGTTATATGTGAAACATTTCCAATACCCATGAACGGGGTATTGCACATTCACTGTTCCAGTCCTATTGTTTGCCTAATATGATTGTATGCTTGAGTTGATGTTAGTTGAATATGAATAGGGTCAATTGCTATGCTTTTTAAGTTTTTTCCCTTTCTTGATTGCTTGTTTTGACCGTTGGGACTAGTTTTCCTATTAGGCTATTGTTTACCTTCCATGCCTAGTATAGTAGAATGGGGTGTTTGTATCCTTACATGTTGTTATGCTATAGACTTCAAGCCAAGTAGTTCTTGAGGTTCAATTTGTCCGAAACACATTACTATACCTGCTTGACTTACATAGGGCCATGAGAACCTGGTGGAGTAGACCATTGGGAGAATGGACGTAAGGGCTTCTCCAGTGTGTCTGTTTTTGTTTACGATTTGAGACCACATGGGGAATTGACATAAGTGCTTCCTCAGAGTTTCTGTAGTTTCTCGACGCATGCCACAGGGGAAATGTGACGTAAGTGCTTCCCCAAAGCAATTTTAGTTACCGATAGGAGAATATAAGAGGAATTGACGGTGATTACTTCCTCAAATAGTCTATGCGTATGTTGAACCAAATGGGTTAGACTGAGTGTACTGCCCAGAGGGTTGCTTGTGATGCTAGGAAAGACCAGAGTGGATAGACCGTGAGTACTTCCCAGAGAGTTACCTTTTGTGTTTAGCTACTTGCTTGTGTTACAAGGTAGGACCAGAGGGGATAGGCTGTGAGTACTTCCTAGAGGGTTACCTGTTTGTGATTACCTGTTTTGATTAGCTATTGCTTGATATATGAAACTAAATTCATTAAAACCATGGATTGTTTACTTCTTTCTATACTTATTACCTACCATATATTCACTGACTATTAGGAACAGATCTTGTGGTGGTTTTCTACTAGGATTTAGTCCCACACCCTATTTGGGCCATGCTTTTGGGCCCAAACAGATTATATTGTTGTAGGTATAGATAAGGGAAATTTTCATTCTAATTCAAGTATTTGATTTGCTGTGGAGCTGGAGAGCATGGGACCAAGCTATAGCTTGTGATTATCAGGAGTTTTTTACTTACTTTCTTTTGTACTTTGGTTTAGTACTGTTGTATTCCAACATTGTAATTTTTTTGGCATCTTTCTTAGACATATGTCTCATGCATCATTCATATATATATGTGTGCTCCGGTTTCTTATTTTCAGTCTTCCACTATTTAGTTTTGTATGGATTATTCCTTCTTCCTCTATTGCTATTTCTTTTAATTCCGCTATGTTACTCTGCCAATGAGGACATAGTTTCCCCACTATCACACCCACGACCCTCTTTGCTAGTCCGTAGCCTCTAGTATTCAGGGAAATGCATTTGAGGCCGTGTGACCAACTTGGTATGGGGAACCTCTGGGTGGATTCCATAATCAGGACGTTACAAAGTGGTATCAGAGGTATTATTTTCTCTTGACTTATTGTTTGGAGCCAATAGCCGGGGATAAGAAATAATAGGTACTTGGAAATAAGTTGTTCCCAGGAGTAGCTGGCCCATGTATAGGGAAAATCCAATCTACATTGTTATTGTAATTTTTATGGTTTTGCAATTATTACAGTTGATTTGATTTTACCTTGAGTGATTCACATGTTTTGTGCTGTTATTGTTGATGTTATTGAGGTTCAATTTCTATTGCAACCCAATGAGATGAGGGCATTCCATCTCATGCATCATATATGAACTTTCTAGGAATCACATGTCATGCATTCTTGACATGCTATTTAGGGTGCATTAGCAATTGCATGTTGTTGTGATATATGTTATGCTATATATGCATGATGTTGTGATAGATCCTTTGATAGAATACCTATTGTTTGATAGGGTATTTATTTGTGTAAGGATTTGTTTGAATGAATGCCAAAATTTGGTTGTTGAGGTGTTATGGGCCCTTATAAATCAGAATTTGGTGGATCTTTAACTTGTTTACCAAGTTATGACATGTATAAGATTCTAAGCATTGATTTGCAAGGAGTGTGGGCCCTCTTGGATCAAAATTTGGCACTTTGAGGGTTTTTCTAGGGTTTTCTTGGTTCCAGAGTTGTTTTTGAGGCTTACTATCTGAAAAAACTTAGAATACATGGCGTGTAATGTTAATTACACGCCATGTGTTCTTTTGTTCGGGAATAAACTATTTTTCTTAAGTACGATCCATGTACTCTATGTACATGCCGTGTAGTCTCTAACCGTGTCTCAGACTGTGTGGGAATGGACATGGGGTTTGGAATATTTACTAAGACACGCCGTGTAGAGGATGTACGCACCGTGTTGTAGAACCATGTAACCAGTTGTGTCACTAACAACATGGTTCAACAAAATATTCTTAGTACACACCGTGTTTGTCTGGAACACGCCGTGTGGTGTAACCCAGGTACTCGACCCGGTAACTAACAACACATGTTTGTGTTATCCTTTCTCATACACGTCGTGTCTGCCTGGAACACGGCGTGTAGTGTGAGACATGTAATCGACCATGTATCTAACATCACTGGTCGGTGAGGTTCGTCTAGTACACACAATGATTGGCACTAACATGCCGTGTCGTCTCGTTCTAAGGAGAACTGTGTGGATTAGCCATGTATAAGGACTCGGGAAAGGGAAGAGAATTCAAGTACATGTTGTGTGTTAGGTGAACATGCCTTGTGTATGGGGTGTTACATGACCAGTTCTAGCAGGAATAAACGCCCATGTGAATGGCTGAAGGGAACACGCCCTGCAGGGGTTATACACGTTGTGTAGTCATGTTTTGAAAAAACATGAATTCTTTCCTTCTCCTATTCATTTCTTAAAATTTTAGTTTTTATTACTTGATAATCTGGATCTAAGGTGTGCGTTTGACCTAGCAGAGTCATGCTACCGAGACATCCTCTGGTTGTACACCAGTTGCAGGGTAGTGATCGGACACCGGATATGGCTGATTAGGGACTACTTGTAGATCCTCCCGTTGTGCTAATCTTGGAACCTACCGTTATACTAGATGCAGGTGCTGATACACAGTTCAAGGAAGACCTTATGAGGATGATGCCGACCTTTCAGGGAGAACCACCACCTACCCCGTTGATGACAGAATTGACACGGGTCTTTCAGCAGCATCATCCTCCCACTTTCTTAAAGGATGGGGGACCCCAGGTTGCAGAGTCATGGATTGAATCCATGATTTTGATCTTCGAGCATCAAAAGATACCTCCAAAGTGGAGGGTGAATCTCAGTGCATATATTCTTCGGGATTCCGCCAAGAGATGGTGGGATGTGATCTCACAGGTGGGACATTAGCAGGTTATGTCTTGGGATGCGTTCCAGCGTATCTTCTATGACTACTTCTATTTAGAGAACTTTAAGGCCGATCGAGATTGAGAGTTTATGATTATGGAGTAGGGTACTCTTTCTGTAATAGAGTATTCCTCTCACTTTACCGAGCTGCAGTGTTTCAAGCCTATTCTAGGAGGTAATTAGTTATTCATAGAAAGGAAGTTCGAGGATGTTCTGAGGCACGACATCCGATCATAGGTGAAAGTCTTCATTTTAACTTCTATCACTTCTATCATTAAACAAGAACTAATTACGGAGCATGATCTGAGAGATTCTGGAGTTGTGAGAAATGGTGGCTCGACATCTGGAGTTAGTATTCCTCCTACAGACAGTAAGAAGTGCTGCAGGGAGTCTACACGCGGTATAACAAACCAAAATTTTCTTAATGCAAATCCCTCTTGATCTAATTAAATGTCTTAATATGTGAAATGGTTATACAACATATTCACTTATTTTGTTTTATGTTTTTGGATTTTAAAATACCATTAAGAATTAGGAATGTTTCTAATATAGCCATTGAACAGTGATCACATGATTAGTATAAATATAGGTCTTTAACAAATTCTTTTTACTCAGAAAAAAGAAGTGATGGCCTCATCCAGGAGAATTAGTCCATATGAAGCCCATTTAACAAATCTCATAAAGGAGGTTGTGTCTTTGGTCTTCCATCTTGACCAAGCCCAAGTTGATCTTGAATACTTTAAGCTCGAGTGGAACTGCCTATGGGAGAAATGGAAGTTAATAGAGATTACCGCTCTAGTGATGTTATCCGAGCCCCCCCAAGGGTCTTTCACCATCATGAACCTTATCCTAAGGTCTTATGCAAGTATTTTAAGTGTTTATGTTACAATACCCTAGTACTATGATTATGTACATTATTTTGGTATATAATAGTGAATGTACTTTCATTTTATTATAGTAACATTGTAAATAGTTTTTAAAGCACAAATAATATTTTTAGTTAAATATTCAACTAAGAAATGTATTTTGATGAATTTATGGATTTTTGAATTAAATAATATTTTAATAAAATTATTAATTTTAAATTAATGTTTATTAAATATAAATAAACTTATAATTTTATGGATACAATTTCAATTTTTATTAAGGTTTGAAGCCATTTTTGTAAAAACCCAAGAATTTTTGATTAATATTTGTTTTTATTTTAAAAGTGAAAATTAAAATATTTTGAAAATTATTTAGATAAAATGAATATTATTTCTGGAATTGGGACATCGAAATTATCCAACGGTGATTTTTTCATAATTTTTTGAGATAGTCAAATTTTTGGTTAAAAATTAAATACCGTATAAATATATAATGTGCTTTATGACATCATAATGACCCAAGAGTGATGTAATAAAATATTATAAACTATAGGTTCTACTTATATATGTTTTACCATTAAAATAATGTGATTTTGGGTTTGTTTGATTTAGTTTAAAAAGCTTTAGTGGACCCTCCAAGACTTTTATAACATTTTTGTCTTTTTAAATTGTTTTCCTTGAGAGTGTGACTCACCTCCAAAAATTAACCCTATAATTTTAAGAAGTTCGTCCATTGACCATATAAAATATTGTTTTCTACTTCCCTTTGGCAGAAAACATGCACAAAAACCATGGGATGGTTTGTGGTTTTGTTTAGTTTATTGTGAGGTGTCCCAAACCTAAATAATAAACAATTCCTTCACCTTTCCTATATAAACCCACCACGCTCCCACTTCATCTTCACTCAAAGCTCTTTAATTTCGTCCAAAAACTTCCCTCCTCTCTATAGAATCCTCCCAAGGTGCCCTTAATCCACTCAGGGTACTGACCATCAAGGTTTCAAAGTTACTCTTCAAGGTAAGGGATCCTTTCACCCTCCTCTTTTAAGTAATGACTTCCTTTTTGTTATGTCTTATAGTTCCATTTTATTAGGTGGGGTATTTTTCTTATATATCTTTGCTAATGTCCATTTCATGTCCAAATTATTAGATACCCTTTCTTCTCTCATCATTTGTTTTCAGAAATTTTAAGTGATTCCGTTATGTTACTGAATTTTCATAAACGAAATCGCATTTTCTCTTTCCATTCAAGTTTCCTTTTCTTGTGGAATGTCTTCCAAATTTCCACACCATGATCTTCTTTTTATATTATTATTTCCCTCTACTATAAAATGATTCATTTATGGATGGTAGACCCTTGTAACCACTATTTTTATTATTTTCTAAAAACATGTTATATAGTCGTTAAGCTGCAGAAATCTCGTCACAAAATTTCTCTCTCTTTCTCTCAAGAAATTATCTTGTTTTATTTATGAGAATACCCAGACCTATTTTGTTTCTATGGGTATTCATAAATACAAAAAATATATATTTGATTCTGGAATTGACATACATATAACCCTCACTCCTTTTCCATGGGTTATAAATATAAAGACCCATCCTTAAACATTACATAATCTATAATTAAATGGATAATTCACATTGGGGATCCTTTCAGGTCTAGTTCCATGTATTAGACAGCAAGACTTTTCCTTGATCCCATCCTTGACCCTGATTCATCTTTAATTACTATGGAAAAAATTTCAATAACTTGGCATGAGAATAAAAATCTCAATAAGGGATATAAAATAAGGAATGAAAACATTAGCCCATCAATAAATACCAAACAATTAAACCATACTTTTCAATCATAACATAACTCATGAAATCATAAAATTTGTGAACAACACATAGAAATCATAAATCATAAAGGTAATTTAAGACATAAATAACATACTTACATTATAGATATCATAGCTATATAGTGATTCACATTTGGAATACACATCATATTATATTTCCTAAATCTATTAGGATAATCATTAATGTTTACCTCCGTCACATTATCCAATGCAATGGAGAGCTATCTCGGGCTCACCCGCCCTTGGTTTATCACAAAACCACCTGTATAGGTAAACAATTCCCAATATCCATAACATATTCATAACCCATAAAACAAACATAATGGAAATATAAAATTTCCACATTGCAATCATAATATATCATTTCAAAATATTAACAAAATCAAAGCTTTTATCAAACCATTTTCAAAACCATTTAAAATATTAAATAAAGAGATTTTTGAATCAAAGTGTCCCATACCACTTTGAATATTTTTAAAGAAATTTTAATTTTAAAAAATTCATGTCCTTATTAATAAATCCTTAAGAACATTTTTTAAACATTGAAATTAATGAGAAATATTTTTAAGAATAAACCTTTAAAACATTTAAAATGATATTTTAGTTAAAGAGTTTTTAACAAAATGAGAGATCCAAGAATACAAATAATTGAGGACTAACCTTTAATCAGAACATAATAATATCATGATAATAAAGGTATTATTGATATAATATTCCAAAGGATAGTATATACATCATATAAGAGTGAATTGGTGCATATCAACAATTTAGACTCAATAGAAATGTAAATTGAGACGAAATCCATTATAAATATGGTATACTTAGATTAAGGATAAATCAATTACATAATTATGTGTGAAAAATATAAATACACCCAATATAAGTGTATATTAAGTGTAAAAAAATCATAGGTTATTCACACATATTCATAGCACGACATAATCAAGAAGTAGATGTTTAACCCAAAAATTGAAATTGGGTTATGAAGTTTTCTCACAGAAATTCGACAGCCTAATGACATCACTTTAAAATTAAGAAAATAAGTTGATGAGATAGAAAATGATATATAATAAGTTGGACATAAAATTTAAATCAATAAGGATATAGAAGAACATATCCCAACATAATAAGATGTAAATTAAAAGACATAACAAAAAGAAGTCTTTTAAAAAAGAGGAGGGTGAAAGGTTCCCTTACCGATTTGGTAACTTAAGTAACATGCACCCCATTAAAGAAATATCACACAAAGAATATTTAAATACCCATAAATTAAATTATGTTACACAAATAATACAATCATGGGCAGTACATCCACCACACAAAAGGAAATAGTGGCAAATATAGCATGAATCTCACGGGAATTAAAAGTGAGATGAAAACCCCTTATCACATTGTAATCAATCGAGTCATATGAGAAAAGTTAATAAACACCAAATTAATCACATAATACCTTGAATATAAATAGAATCATGATAATATATATCAAATGGAAGTACAAAATACACCACATGAAATAAATCAATGATGAACAATGGAAATCTCACAGAATTAAAAGTGAGATACGAAATCCCATACCTCATGTCCGACTTTACTCGATCGTTATTTAATCTCCTAAATAACAAAATAATGTTAATTTATAATTTCTTAAGAACCTTTTTCAAGTTTATTATTCCTTTTATATCACTTATTACCATGTTATTACTATTATGTAATCATTTAAGTTGTTAATGGTTGTTTCGTTGATATTTGGTACTTGAGTAAAAATGAACACCTTATAATTACAAGTTGTCCATGTGGTAAAATATAAATTGTCTTCAGAATTATATTAATGATTTATATATCATATATATCATTTATATCCAGTATATACATGTATTTATATTTTTACATAACATTTGGAAGTAGGAAAAGAAATGCATTGTTCTTGGAGACGGTAATCTGTACGTACTTATAAACACTACTTTCATTTACATTTCGTATTTTAATGGAATTAAAACATAATTATACATATTTATATTATAATTACAGTATAATATATTAAATAATATCATTAAATCCATCCTTTATATGTCCCACATAAGGCATTAAGATTCATATCACTTTGAGGTGGTGGTAGTGCGCACTTCCAAAAATGAAATTATCACGTTTACCCATTATGGAAACCATAAAGGTATGATATAAATGAAAAATACATAAGAATAAATAAAACATAAACACAATATATATCATATATAAATATATTTCCATCATAATGTCCACCATGTGAGGCGGTAGGGGATAATTGATCAATCATCGTTTCATGAGGCGTTAGTTTTCCATCCACAGAAACATTATGTTATTTAACCATTAGATGGAGGTGTGTGTAAGTGTATTTAGAATTCTTATCATCACAACATCCTAGAATATTTAGGGTACTGGTGTTTTTATAAAATAAAGTAATAAAAAGAGTTTAGGGGGTTGAAGAAGTAAAATAAAACAAAAGAACCTAAGAGAAGATGTTACCTTTAAATCGGGTAAATCCCTTTGGTTTGAACAAAAAGGGTTTCTTGAAGTACTTTATACCAAGGTTAAGGCTTCTAGGTTGCATAGATGGATATTGGGAGCTTATTAGAGTAGATTTTGGACGATCAAAAGGCTTGAGAAGTGTGAGGAATGAGTTATAAGTGAGAGATTTTTATAAGAGAGATGAGGGGCTCTTTAGGAAAGTTTGAAACAATTATTTTATTATAACCTCATCTTCAGTTTCAAAAGGTCAAATATTCCCTAATATCAAATTTAAGATGAATCATGGTCGAAATAAAATAATCCAAAATGAATTGGACAGGTTTTGGATATTGTTTTAATATTTATAATCTTATTTGTTTAAATCATTTATTATTGAGGTAAATATTGCATCATTATTGTGTCATAAATAATTTAATTAATTTGATGTCAAAAAATTATAAAAAAATACCATGACGTAGGAAATCTTTATATATTTACAAATAATATTTATAGTTGAAAGGATAACATATATAACCCCATGTAAAAAGTGATTTATGAAAAGATATTTGTTTATGTCATTTTTGTCTTTACTTTAAATTAATTAATATAAAATGTCATTATTACTCCGATGTGGCTCCATGGGTTTCCAAATTCGACCCAAGGATGCCAATGGTCAGATATGTATCTTCCAATAGGATTATGACACATGGTAGGGTAATTTAGTATTATTATAGTATTATATTTTACCCTTATTTATTATTATTACCTTTTAATCATTGTAAATAAAATATTTAATGAAGTAAATATTTAAAATGTCTAAAAATAAAAATTACCTATTTTCACAATTTGGGCCTACTGATTCCAAATATGAAATCCATTTTTCTATGCTCAAAACACATAAGTGGTAAAAATTAATTTAAAATTAATTCCCACTGTCAAAACAAATAGCGTGTTTTTAAGAAATAATAACTATCAAAAGATTGTCACTTGTTTATGTCCAATTTTAAAATGAAATTACTTATAATGATCAAAATTATATTAAATGGTAAAAATACATTCTAATTAAAATTTAAAACTAATTAAAAAGATCATATAACCATATAAATAAATTAGATTAAAAGGCACTTTTGAATTAAAATACAGAATTTTCACTATTCATTAAAAAATGAACATTATTAGAAAAATACTAAAATTTCATCCAAAGTAAATTTTGGTGTCCCGATTATAAAGAATAATTTTATTTTGTCAAATATAATATATAAAAGTGACAAAAACTAGATTTAATGATGGTTCTCCATTAAATGGATGTAAATCGACCTTTTAGTGAATATTTGAGTATTTGTGATTAAAATCGAATACTTTACTTATTTTAAGCCTCTAAATTTTATTGGATAAATGTAAAAATATTCAAAAAACATGTATAATCATATTGTAGTTAGTTATATTCATTCCCACCAATAAAACGGCTAGGCGTTAACTACCATTTAAAAATAATAATATTATATTATTAGTGTGCAATGTAGGATTTCAAAGAAACCTGTTGTTGCGTATTGGGTACGCCATCCAACATAGCATCCCCTTTAAAGTAGAATTAATATTTAATTCACAAATATTAATAAATATTAAAATTTTCATGTTCTTTATTTACCTAGGATGTTACATCCTTCCCCCTTTTGGGAACTGCGTCCTTGCAATTTTAAAACTTGGATTGGAAACTTTATTAAAAGTCCCACATCGGAAAAGAGTCAATAAAACTATCACTTTAATAGAATGAATGATAAGTACAAAGGTCACCTGAGATAACCGATACTCAGATTCCTTTTAAGAAAACACGGTTATGGAAGAGAGAACAAATGATCAAGTTTTGATGGAGAGTGGTAGAAAACATGATTAGGAGAAAGTTAACCACCATAAATTCACAAACTTATGATGTGTTAAACGACCTTTGATTACCCATTAGGAAAAGTAAACCAAAAAAAATTTATTTTACGTTTCTTTTAATAATTTTGAGGAATTAATTTACCACATAGAATAAGAACATAATGAAATATACTTCCATCAAGTAGAGTTTCATCATTTTATAAGTTTCTACCAAAAACTATTCTTTTCTCGAAACAAATGAGCATTCAAAAAGACTTAGTCACATCAAAAGAACAAGAATCATATTCTAGTGAATCACATAATCCAAAAAAGAAGAACTATATATTTCTCTTGTCTTTAGACATCAAATAAAACCAAAATGGTTAGTACGAGATCATATAATCCCCCCAAAAAAATAATCCTTTATAAAAAAATTACTACTCTTAATCTCCAAAATTCATAAAAAGTACACAAAGTTCAAGAAAGACCATTATATACATAATTGTCCTTAAAATTATTCAAAATAATCCAAACTAAGATTGAAACCCAAAACTCATAAGGATTTTATCCCATAGTCTTCCATAGTAAATCTTAACATTTATCTCAAAATAGCATCGACTACTCTTAAAGTCTCATACTAAAGTGTAATTAACCTAATCACATATTATCTATGATAGGTTAGCCATTTCCATAAATAACCCAGATATCCATATTTCCAAAATAAAACATAAATTCTTCCAAGAATTATATTTCAACCATTACCCCACAATTTAAATCCCATAGTATTCCATTTTACGTAGGTATATATTGTTCCCTAAGTATGTACTGAGAGACTATATTTTAATCATTGGTCCATTTAAAATACCATAAGTATGTACTGAGAGACTATATTTTAATATAAACAGGTTGCGCAAGGGTCTCCTTCTTCACCACCTTTTTCAAAATCATAATATGCTTCAAAATCTTGTGATAAGGTAAAATTTTTGAAAACGCCTTGATAATATTTACCATTCTTGTAAATATGAGAATATTGTGAAAATAAGATTTGTTTAAATACAACTCATGATCCACAATGATAATGAGGTATAGTGGAGGGGTTTGATATCTCAAACAATAGTTTGAAAGTGAGTTGTATTCTAGAAAATATTTCACAATCATCCAAACATGACATTGCAATAATTTTTGCAAGCAAGCCATCAGGTAGAGATAGGAATGTCGTTTGAGATCCTAATCCTTCCATTTATAAATGAATTTCCTTGATCTAAAAAAGTTATAAAACCAGGATTTAACTAAAATAGTACACATAGTCACTAACCATGCGTCTAACAAAAACTCTTAATCCCTAAAGTTTTCTAAACCGACCTCTGATGAAAACTATAAGGACCTAACCTTAAACATTACATAATCTTGAATTGAATGGATAATTCACATTGAGGATCTTTTCAGGTATATATTTTTAGAGAATTAGGTAATAACATTTACATAATAACAAGAATATTACATGTAAATAATTCTACTCAGTATCCATTTTTTTCATAAAAAAAACTCTTGAAAAAAGATTCATGTCTAGTTCCATGTTTTAGATAGCATGAATTTTCCTTGATCCCATCCTTGACCCTTATTAAACTTTAATCCCTGTGAAAAACATTTCAAAAACATGGGATGAGCATAAAAACCTTAGTATGGGATATAAAACAAGGAATGTAAACACTAGAACATAAATAAATACAGAACAGTGAAACCATACCTTTCAATCATAACATAACTCATGAAATAATAAGATTTATGAACAACACATTGAAATCCTATATCATAAAGGTAACTTACATCATAAATAACATACTTACATTGTAGCAATAATATCTATAGAGGGAGTCACATTTGGAATACCCATCATAGTATATTCCCTAAATCTCTTAGGAGAAACATTAACGTTTACCTCCGTCACGTTAGCCAATACATTGGAGAGCTATCTCAGGCTCACCTACCCTTGGTTTATCATGGAACCACCCGTATACGTAAACAATGCCCAATAGACATAACATATTCATAACCCATAAAACAAACATAAAGGAAAGATAAAATTTCCACACTGGAATCACAATATATCATTTCAAAATATTGACAAAATCAAAGCTTTTATAAAACCATTTTCAAAACCATTTAAAATATTAAATAAAGATATTTTTGAATCAAATTGTCCCACAACACTTTGAAGATTTTGAAAGAAATTTTAATTTCAAAACATTCATGTCCATTTGAATAAATCCTTAAAACCATTTTTAAACATGGACATTACTGTGAAAGATTTATAAGAATAAACCTTCAAAACATTTAAAAAGATATTTTACTTAAAGAGTTTTTAACAAAATGAGAGATCCTTGAATACAAATAATTACGGAATAAAATTTAATCAAAACTTAATAATATCATGAGAATAAAGTTATTCATGATAAAATATTCCAAAGGAAAATATTTAAACCATATAAGTGTGAATTGGTGCATATCAACAATGAATTCTCAATGGAAATGTAAATTGGGACGAAGTCCCTTATAAAGACGGTATCCTTAGATTTAGGACAAATAAATTACATAATTATGTGTGAAAAATATAAAAATGGATATTAAGTGTAAAACAATCAGAGGTTATTCACACATATTCATAGAACGACAAAATCAAAAAGTAGATGTTTAACCCAAAAATTGAAATTGGGTTATGAAGTTTTTTCACAGAAATTCGACAGCCAAACGACATCACTTAAAAATTAAGAAAATAAGTTGATGAGAAATAAAAGGATATCTCATCTATTTGACACAAAATTTACATCAATAAGGATATATAAGAACATATCCGAACATAATAAGATGTAAATTAAAAGGCATAACAAAAAGTAGTCTTTTAAAAAAGAGGAAGGTGAAATGTTCCCTTACCGATTTGGTAACTTACGTAACATGGACCCCATGAAAGAAATATCAAAAAATGAATATGTAAATACCAATAAATTCAATTATATTACACAAATAATATAATCATGGGTAGAAAATCCACCACCCAAAAGGAAATAGTGACAAATATAGCATGAATCTCACGAGAATAAAAAGTGAGATGAAAAACCCTTACCACGTTGTAATCAATCGTGTCATATGAGAAAAGTTAATAACCACCACATGAATCATTGAATACCATGAATATAAATATTATCATTATAATATATATCAAATGGAAGTACATAATACACCACATGAAATAAATAAGTGGTGAACAATGGAAATATCATGGAATTAAAAGTGAGATAAGAAATCTCATACCTCATGTCCGACTTGACTCGATCATTCTTTAATTTCATGAATAAAAAACTAAATTTAATATCTACATGCTTAAGAAAGTTTTTAAAGTATATTATTCCTTTTATATCACTAATTACCATGTTATAAACAATATGTAATCATTTAAGTTATTAACGGTTGTTTTGTCGATATTTGGTACTTGAGTAAAAATGAACACCTTATAATTACAAGTTGTCCATGTGGTCAAATATCCATTATCTTCAGAATAATATTAATTATGTAGATATAATATATTTCATATAGATCCAGTATATACATGTATTTATATTAGTACATAATATTTGGATGTAATAAATGAAATGTACTATTCATGAAGACAGTAAGTCATACGTACGCATGAACGCTAATTTCATTTATATTTCGTATTTTAATGGAATTAAGACATAATGATACATAATTATATAATAATTAAATTATAATATCTTAAATAATATCATTAAATCCATCCTTTATACATCCCACATAAGGCATTAATGAGTTTTATCACTTTGACGGGTCGGTAGTCCGCAGTTCCTAAAATGAAATTATCCAGTTTTCCCATTATGGAAATCATAATGGTATTATATAATTGAAAAATACAGAAACATAAAGAAAACATAAACATAATATATATCATATATAAATACAATTCCATCATTATGGCCACCATGAGAGGTGGTAGGAGATAATTGAACAATCATCGTTTCGTGAGGCGTTAGTTTGGCATCCACAAAAACATTATATTCTTTACCCATTAGATGGAGGTTTGTATAGGTTTAGTTCAAATAATTATCATAAAAACATCCTAGTATATTGGGGATACTGGTGTTCCTATAAAATAAAGGAATAAAAAGATTTTAGGGGGTTAGAGAAGTAAGATAATACAAAATAACTTAAGAGAAGACTTTACCTTTAAATCGGGTAACACCCTTTGGTTTGAACCAAGAGGGTTTCTTGAAGTACTTTATGCCTAAATTAAGGCTTCTAAGATGAATATAGGGATACCGGGAGCTTATTAGAGTAGAGTCTGGATGAGACAAAGGCTTGAGAAGTGTGAGGAATGAGTTAAAAGTGAGATCTTTGTACAAGGGAGAGGAGGGGCTCTTTAGGAAAGTTTGAAACAATTATTTTATTATAACCTCATCTTCGGTTTCAAAAGGTCAAATATTAGTTAATATCAAATTTAAGACGATTCATGGTCTAAATAAAATAATCCAATAATAATTGGATAGGTTTTGGATATTGTTTTAATATTTATAATCTTATTTATTTAAATAATTTATTAATGAGGTAAATATTGCATCATTATTATGTCATAAATAATTTAATTTATTTGATTTAAAAAATTATAAAACAAATACCATGATGTGATAAATATTTTTATCTTTCCAAAGAATATTTATAGTCAAAAAGATAACTTATATAACACCATGTAAAAATTGATTTACTAAAAGATATTTGTTTTTGTTATTTTTGTCTTTACTTTAAATTAATTAATATAAAATGTCATTATTACTCCCATGTGGCTCCATGGGATCCCAAATTCGACCTAATGATGACCATGGTCGGATATGTATCATCCAATAGTATTATGACACTTTTTATGGTAATTTAATATCATTATAATATTATATTTTACCCTTATTTATTATTTTTACCTTTTAATCATGGTAAATAAAATATTTACTGAAGTAAATATTTAAAATGTCTTAAAAAAAGTTACCTATTTTCAAAATTTGGGCCTAATAATTCCAAATATGGAATCCATTTTTCTAAATTCAAAACAGAGAAGTTGAATAAATTAATTTAAAATTAATTCCCGCTGTCAAAACAAATAGCGTGTTTTTAAGTAATAATAACTATCAAAATATTGACACTTGTTTATGTCCAATTTCAAAATAAAATTACTTATAATGACCAAATCAGACTAAATGGTAAAAATATATTCTAATTACACTTTAAAACCAATTAAAAAGATAATATAACTATATAAATAAATTATATTAAAAGGAACTTTTGAATTAAAATACAATATTTTTCACTATTCATTAAAAGATGAACTTTATTAGAAAAATACCAAAATTTCATCCAAAGTAAATTTTTGTATCCTGATTATAAATAATAATTTATTTTTACAAATAGAACATATAAAAGTAACAAAAACTAGATTTAAAGATGGTTCACCATTAAAAGACGGTAAATCGATCTTTTAGTGAATATTTGAGTATTTATGCTTAAAATCGAAATCATTACTTATTTTAAGCCTCTAACTTTTATTGGATAAATGTAAAAATATTCAACAAACATGTATAATTATATTGTATTTATTTTTATTCATTTCCTCCAGTACAACGGCTAGGTGTTAACTACCATTTTAAATAATAATATTATATTATTAGTTTGCAGCGTAGGATTTCAAAGAAACACATTGTTGCGTATCAGGTATTCCATCGAACATAGTGTCCCCTATAAAGTAGAATTAATATTTAATTCAAAAATATTAATAAATATGGAAAATTTCATGTTCTTTATTTACCTAGGATGTTACAATAATTGACATAATGATCTTATTTTTAAGTACTTTTTAAAATGTCATGATTTTGAAATGAAACCCATTTATTTTATTCTCTATGGGTTATTTATGAAATGTTTGATTATGATATATGTTTCTCATGTAAAAGTGATGACATATTAGGGGTGATCCCTGATAGCACTCTAATTCATTGGGTAAAGAATTTATCTCTAGAGATGACAAGTTTCACTATACCTTGGTGAATAACATTTATAATTTTTATGACACCTCGGAGTTGTACCTTGGTGATGTGTTCATGAATGTATAAATGAAATATTTTAGCCACATATGCAATTTATGTTTCAGGATATTTTTGTTATGACATGCCTATACGTCCGTTGTGCAAGTCTTTATGTTTTTTTATGACATTCTTAATGATATATCAAGTAAACTGATTTCCTTGCTTTCCTTACTAGGCCTTATATTCAACCTTTCCTTTAATGTATGTCTCCATGTTATAATATGTAGTAATTTCACTTAAGATGAACCTTTGATGAATCCTTACAAGTGGACTAGAAGAATGTTTTATGTTACTTTCATGTATTATGTTCCTGATTTCCAAGACACTAGACTTTAAAGATCCTCTATTTGTAAGATGTAATGAAAAGTTATGTAATTAAAAGGAGGGATGCCATAGTTGGTATCAAAGAATAGTTTTTTTATTTATGAAAATTAGTCTATGAAAACTTTAGGAAGAACCCTATAGAAAATTTTTAAATATAAGAAAACTTACTAGTATTTTGGTGAGTAATGAGTAAGTGGTTTATCAAACAAATATAGCCTCATCTGGATACGAGCAGGTAGAGGAGGCTCTGGAAGAGACGTACATAGGGGTAAAACCCAAAAACACTGCTTTGAGCTAGACTCAAATGAGAACTGGGGAACGACAATGGGCCTTACTATACTCTTGGTTAAGACACTCCCAGGGGATATGTTTGGTTAATCGTAAAATTTTTATGAATCATTATGAATGAATTATAGAGAAATGTAATTGTTTAAGAATGATGTTTTAAGACATAAAATCTTTTATGGTTAAAATATTTTTATATGAAATAAGTTTCTCACTAATGTTTTATTCTTTTAGAAAATAGAGGGAAATAATAGGAACCCTGCAAATGGTGACCGCAATGGACCATGCAATGATAGCCCTCTAATGGGATCCAGAATGGAAACATTCATGCGAATGATGATCCAATTGACTCAAGTTATGGGAAATAACTTGTATCAAGCTGAGAGTCCAATATCATCGTGAAGAGAACAACTTTATGTTGAATCCTTTATGCATCAACAACCACCAACATTCTATGGATCGACCGACCCATTTATTTCTGAACTGTGGATCAGCTCTATTGAGAAGATCTTTTCTGTGATCCGCTGTTCTGAACAAGAGAAGGTTACCCTGACTATCTATTGCTTTAAAGGAGAAGTAGATCAATGGTGGGAACTAATTAAAAACACAAGTCCAAGAGTTTAAGTTGAATATATGGATTGGGAAGAGTTTAGACGGATATTATTCAACAAGTATTTCCCTAGATCGATGAGAACAATTATGGAGAAAGAGTTTCTCGAGCTGACATAGAAAGAGAATGAATATATGGGATGTTACAAGATGAACTTCACAAGGATTTCATGTTAAACATCTAGATTTTTCATGGATACAAATGGAAAGGTTGATATATTCTTCGATGGACTAGGACCTCATCTACTGAAGAATCTAACCAACCGAGACTATGATAGCTATGAGGAGATCGTGCAGAGTGCGATTAAAGTCGAGCTGGAGTTTGGTGAGATGTAGTTTTATCATAAATCAAATGACAAGAATAGATCGATGGATCCTAGATTAGGTAGGACGTTTGATAAATGAAGAGGAGGAAATAAAGTGAAATATCCCGCGTGTAATAAATGTGGGAAGAAGCATTCAGGGAACTACCTGCTTGTGAGAGAGAAATGATATAGGTGTTGAAGAGATGACCATATTGCAAGGAATTGTCGTAGTGAGGTGAAACCTCAACTTCCAAACACTAACAATAAGGGGAAGATGGTGCAAGACCTACCTGATGTCCAGTTCTTTAAGTGTGGACAATGTGGGCACTTTTCCAATTACTGTCCAAATCTAAGGGCAATGGAGGGGAACCACCATCAGCCTCAGCAAATGCCATGGGAGCTAGGTCGTACTTTTTATATCATGACAGTTGAAGTTGAAGCTTATAATGATGTGGTATCTGGTACTCTTTTTGTCATCTCAAAGCGAGCAAATACTTTATTCGATTTTTGTTCTACACATTCCTTTATTTCCTCCAAGTTTGCGAAAAATTTAGAATCGACCCCCAATTTGGTAAAAGTAGATTTATCAGTCAAGAATCTAGGTGGGATTATCCAAGCATCGTCAGTGTTTAGAAACTCTAGTATTTACTTTTTTGAGCACAATCTTACCACAAATCTAGTAGTCATTCCCATGCTGGAATTTTACATTATTCTAGGGGTGGATTGGCTCTCAACGTATAATGCTAAGATCAAATGCAGAAATAAGGAAATCTCAGTAGTCTTAAATGGAAAACCTAAATTTATCTTCCAAGGAGAGATATCTCAACCGAATCTTTTTCTATAAGAACCCCCTATATCCTTCTTTGTGGAGTTTATTAGTGAAGAAGAAGAAGTATATGAGAGTTTAAGGATAGAAAATGTCCCCATCATCCAGGAATACATTGATGTATTTCCTAAGGAGTTACATGGACCTCCCCTAGAAAAAGAGGTAGAGTTCTCCATTGAGCTCGTAACTGGATCTCATCCGATATCAAAGTCCCCATATAGGATGGAAAATGTGGAGTCAGAGGAATTAAAGAAACAACTCCAAGTTCTTTTGGATAAGGGATTTATCAGATCGAGTGTGTCTCCTTGGGTTGCACCAGTTCTTTTTATGAAGAAGAAGGATGGATCGATGTGACTATGCATTGATTATAGAGAACTGAACATGATTATAGTAAAGAAAAAATACCCTCTTCCAAGAATTGATGACTTATTTGACCAACTTTGTCGGGATCAATTCTTCTCTAAGATTGATATTCGTTCTAGTTATCATCAATTGAGGGTGAAGAAAGAATATATTCCAAAAACAGCCTTACGATCAATATATGGGAATTATGAGTTTGTTTTTATTACCTTTGGACAAACTAATGCACCTGCAATATTTTTGGATTTGATGAATAGAGTCTTTAAGGAATACCGTGATAAATTTGTGGTAGTTTTTATTGATAAAATTATGTTATATTCCAAAAGTCGTGAATAGCATGAAGATCATCTAAGGGTTATTTTGAAAACACTACAGAAGGAGGGTTTTTTTGGAAATTTCAGAAAATGAGATTTCTGGTTACAAAAAGTTGCTTTTGTTGGGGCAGATTATTACCAAGGAAGGAATCGGAGTTGACCCTAAAAAGACAAAAGTTGTAGAGGAGTGGCTTCAGCCTACAACAATAACTAAGATTCATAGTTTCGTTAGTTTATCAGGATATTATAGGAGGTTTTTGAATAACTTTTCATGACTTCCTAATCCATTAACCATGTTAACTCGAAAAGTGGTCAAGTTCATCTGAACAAAGGAGTGTGAGAAAAGTTTCCAAGAGTTGAAGAAGAGATTGGTTACTGCACCCGTGTAAACTCTGTCCTCAAGTGGAGAAGGATTCGTTATTTTTAGCGATGAATCTCCGAAAGGGCTTGGGTGTGTCCTCATGCAAAATGACAAGGTCTTTGCTTATGCATCTCAACAGTTGAGGAATCATGAGAAGAACTATCCTACGAATGATATGAAGCTAGCTATAGTCGTTTTTTCTTTGAATATATGGAGGGACTATCTTTATGGGGAGAAATGTGATATATACACAGAACATCAATGTTTGAAGTATATTTTCACACAAAAGGAATTTAACACGAGACAAAGAAGATGGTTGGAAATTCTTAAAGACTATGATTGATCAATTCATTATCATCCCAAAAGATCAAAAAAATTTTTTGATGCATTAAGAAGGAAAGACCCATTTGTTCATTCCATGATCAGAAATCCAAAAGATCTTTTGATTGATGATGTTGTAAATTTGGAAATCTGAATTATAAGGGAAGGGACATCATCAACCCTAACCCAAATGATTTCTCAACCATCATTACTAGATAAGATCAATAAATCTTATAAATAAGATCTTTTTTTACAGAAGAAGTTTGAGGATGTGAAGGACGGGAAGTTTCCCAAGTTCAATATTGATCAAGAAGGTGTACTAAAATTTCATACAAGACTATGTGTTCCATATATTCCAGAAATAAATAAGGAGTTTATGGATAAAGCTCATAGCTCTACCTTCTCTATACATCTTGGAAGCAAAAAAATTTATAGGGACCTTCGTGATCATTATTGGTGGGATAATATGAAAAGGGAGATTGTTGACTACATTTCAAGGATCTTGGTATGTCAACAAGTGAAGGAAGAGCGAAAACTTTCTATAGGGTTATTGCAACCACGACCCATACCAGTATGGAAGTGGGACAATATCACTATGGACTTTGTCACTGGTCTCCCAAGGACTTCCAAAGGAAACAACATGATATGGGTTATTATAGACCATATCACCAAGACTTTCCATTTTATCTGCATTATCAACTTTCCAGGATTTGCGTGAAGTAATTGGTAATGCTGCATGGAGTTCAACATTCTATCATATATGATCTTGATGCAAGGATCAAATAAAAATTATGGAGAAGTCTTCAACATTATCTAAGAACTGAATTGAATTTCAGTATGGCCTATCACCCCCAAACTGATGGCCAATCTGAAAGGACTATTCAAACACTATAGGACATGCTGAGAACATGCTCAATGGAATTTAAAGGTGGATGAGATCAACATCTCCCTTTAGTTGAGTTATCTTACAAAAATATCTTCCACTCGAGAATTCAAATGTCACCCTATGAAGCTCTATATATAAAGCGATGTAGAACTCCTACTTGTTGGGAAGAATCTGGTGAGAGAAAACTTCTTGGGCCTGATCTTGTACAAGAGATGACAGAAAAGGTCCACACCATCCAAAAACACATTAAGGCTGGTCAGAGTCGGAAAAAGAGCTATGCTAACAACTGTTCAAGGGACTTGGAGTTTTATGTTGGTGACAAATCCTTTCTTCAGATTTTATCTTGGAAGAGATTCATGAGGTTTGGGAAGAAAGGAAATATCAGCCCTTGGTACATTGGCCCCTATGAAATACTTCATTGTGTGGGATTAGTGGCTTATCAGCTTGCACTTCCTCTAAATCATGCATAAGTTCATGATGTTTTCCACGTATCCCTCTTGAGGAAGTAAATAACTGACCCTTCACATGTACTAAGCCCAGAGGTGGTACAATAGGAACATGACCTCTCTTATGAGGAGTATCTGGTGGAGATCTTGGATCATAGAGACAAGGTTCTATGCAATAAGACTACCAACCCTGTTAAGGTGTTGTGGAGGAACCACAAATGTGAATAATCTACATGGGAAATGGAGGAGTCTATGAGGCAGAAGTACCCACACCTTTTCTCTTTTTAGGGTTTGATTTAAAATTTCAGGGATGAAATTTCTTAATGGGGAAAGATTGTAACGACCCAAACTTTTGTTTATGAAAATCCCACTTGATATAATTAAATTTATTAATATGTGAAATGGTTATACAAAATATTCACTTATTTGGTTTTATGTTTTTGGATTTTAAAATACCATTCAGAATTATAACCATTTCTAATATAGCTATTGAATAGTGATCACATGATTAGTATAAATATAGGGCTTTAACAAATTATTTTCACTCAGACAAAAGAAGCGATAGCCTCATCCAGTCGACTTGACCCGTATGAAGCCCATTTAATAGATTTTGAAAAGGAGGTTGTGTCTTTGGGCTTCGCTCTTGACCAACCCCAGGCTGAGCATGAATACGTTAAGCTCGAGAGGAACCGCCTATGGGAGAAGTGGGAGTTGATAGATATTACCACTCGAGCGATGTTATCCGAGCCACCCCAAGAGTCTGTCACCATCGCGCACCTTACCCTAAAGTATTATGCGGGAGTTTTTTGGGGTTATGTAACAAGACCCTAGTACTATGATTATGTACATTATTTTTTTATATAATAATGAATGCACATTCATTTTATTATTGTTACTTTGTATATAGTTTTTAAATCACAAATAGTATTTTTAGTTAAATATTCAACAAAGAAATATATTTTGATGAATTAATGGATTTTTTAATTAAATAATATTTTAATAAAACTATTATTATTAAATTAATTTTTATTAAATATAAATAATAGTATAATTTTATGAATGCAATTGTATTTTTTATTATGGTTTGAAATCGATTTTTTTCAAAACCCATGAATTTTCTATAAATGTCAGTTTTTATTTTAAAAGTGAAAATTAAAATATTTAGAAAATTATTTAGACAAAATGAATATTATTTTGGGAATTGGGAAATCTAAATTATCCAATAGTGATTTTTTCATAAATTTTTGAGAGAGTCAAATTTTTGGTTAAAAATTTAATACTGTATAAATATATAATGTGCTTTATGACATCATAATGAACCAATAATGATGTAATAAAATACTATAAACTATATGTTCGGACAATATATGTTTTACCATTAAAATAATGTGATTTTGGGTTAGTTTTATTTCTTTTACAAATCATTAGTGGACCTTCCAAAACTTATATAACATTCTGTCTTATTAAATTGTTTTCCATGAGAGTGTGACTCACCTCCACATAAGAAAACCATTATTTTAAGAAGTTTGTCCATTGACATCATAGAATATTTTTTCCACTCCATTTTTGTAGATACCATGGGAAAAAATAATTGGCTAGTTTGTGGTTTTGATTAGTTTATTGTGAGGTGTCCCAAACCTAAATAATAAACAATTCCCTCCCATTTCCTATATAAACCCACCCAAGATCCCACCTCCTCTTCACTCAAAGACCTTTAATTTAGTCCAAAATCTGCCATCATATCTCTAGAATCCTCCCAAAGTGCTCTCAATCCTCTCAAGGTCCCGACCTTCAAGCTTTCAAAGTTACTCTTCAAGGTAAGGGATCCTTTCACCCTCCTCTTTTACGTCATGACTTCTTTTATGTTATGTCTTATAGATCCATTTTATTAGGTGGGGGATTGTTCTTCTATATCTTTAATATAGTCCATTTCCTGTAAAAATTATGAGAGACACTTTCTTCTCTCATAATTTTTTTCTTAAAATATATGTGATGTCGTTAGGCTGTCGAATTTTCGTAAAAGAAATCGCATTTTCTCTTTTCTTTCAAGTTTATTTTCTTGTGGTATGTCATCCAAATTTCCACACCATGATCTTATTTCTATTTTATTATGTTCCTGTACTATAAAATTATTCATTTATGGATGGGATACCCATTTCTACTATCTTTTTATTATTTTCTAAAAACATGTTATATAGCTGTTATGCTGCAGAACTTTCGTTACAAAATTTCTCCCTCTTTCTCTCAAGAAATTCTCTAGTTTTATTAATGTAAATACCTTGACATATTTCGTTTCTATGGGTGTTCATAAATAATATATATATATATATATATATATATTATTTTTTAATTGACATACATATAACCCTCACTCCCTTTCCATGTGTTTTAAATGACATAATGATCTTATTTTTAAGTACTTTTTAAAACAACATGATTTTGAAATGAAACCCATTTCTTTTATTATCTATGGGTTTTTTACAAAATGTATGATTATGATCTATGTGGATTATGTGAATGTAAATAAATATTAAGGGTGCTCCCTGATAGCACTCCAATGCATTGGGTAAACAATTTATCGCTAGAGATGACAAGTTTCAAGACAACATGGTGAATAACCTTGGTAATTTTTATGACACCTCAGGGTTGTACCTTAGTGATATGTTCATGAATGTCTAAATGAAATGTTGTAGCCACATATGAAATTTATGTTTCAAGTTATTTTTGTTATGATATGCCTATACTTCCATTTCTCATGTCTTTATGTTTTTTATGAAGTTTATAATGATATCACAATTAAATTGGTTCCCTTTCTTTCCTTACTGGGCGTTTTCTCACCCTTTCCATTGATGTATGTCTCTAGGTTATATGATGCAGTAATTTTACTTAAGATGAACCTAAGATAAAGCCTTACAAGTGGATTAGAAGAATATTTTATGTTACTTTCATGTATTATGTTCCTAATTTCCATGACACTAGATTTTAAAGATCCTCTGTTTGTAAAATGTAATGAAAAGTTATGTAATAAAAACGCGGGATTCCATATGTATAGATCCAAGGAGGCGAGATACTTTTTTGGTAGTAAAGTGGTGTGATACCAGTGCAGGAAGAGTGGGCATACAAGTCCACACTGCCCAAGAGACCCAGTGGAGTGCTGATCTGGCAGCAACATGGGTCATCTTCTATGATTCTGTCAGATCTTCCCACCAGAAGCTAGTGACATGGGTTATTCTATGACTCCTTGTTCAGGAGCAGCACCACCAGTTTCTCACTAGTCTAGGAACTGGAATTATTCTGGCTGTTCAGGCTGAGGTGGAGGTCGTGGCCGTGGTTTCCAGTTGCCCGGTTTTCAGCAAAAACAGGGTGGATCAACTCAGGGTGACCAGACAGGGTCACAGGGCTGCAGTGCAGGTCAGAATTTTGTAGTGGAGAGGAACAAACAACAGTAGGTTCTAGAACCCACTACTGTGCGAGGTACGATCTTAGTAGCCTTAATTTTAGCTTCTTATCTTTTCGATACATGGTCTTTCCAAATATTTATATCTATTGTGGTCGTGGAGAGCCTTGGGATCTGCATCTTTTCTTATGCTGATATCATGACACTAGACACCGCACCGGGGACTAGAATGTTGATTGTAGGTTAGTGCAAGGAGATCCCTATAGAGGTTTCTGAGTGTCACTTTTATGGGACCTCTATGTCCTAGAGATGATAGGCTATGATGTCATTCTCAGAATGGACTGGCTAGTTCCCTTCTAAAAATTCGTCTACTATTATTGCCGCAAGGTGAGTTTTATATCACTAGAGGATGGATATTTTTTTTATAAGGGAAAATGGGATGTACAGGCGAGGAGATCGGGACCCGAGTATCATGGGCTAGGAGGAGTTACAACCCAGATTTTTAGTCTATATCTGGATGACCAGGGGATTTCACAGATAGAATTTCCTCTAGTGGTGGATCATTTCAGAGTTTCCTTTCTAGAATAATTTTCGGGTTTTCCTATGGAGTGTGAGGTAGACTTGTCAATTAAGCTTGTTCCATGATCGGCATTGGTGTCCATTACTCCTTATAGGATGGATACACAAGAGTTACAGGATCTCAAGTTGCAGTTGGAGGAGCTGTAGGTAAAGGGTTCCATCAGAACAAATACTTATCCTTGGGGTTTTCCTATCCTCTTTTCGAAGAAGGTGGATGGTACCCTCAGGCTTTGTGTGGATAATCATAAGTTGAACAAGTTGACGATCAAGAACCGATATCCATTACCGATGATTGATGATCTCTCTGATCAGCTTCGAGGAGCCTGAGTGTTCTCGAAGATTGACTTGAGGTCCGGTTACCATCATTTGTGTGTTATACCATTAGATATACCTATTACACCATTTTGAAGCAGGTATGGTCTATACGAGTATATGGTTATGCCGTTCGGTCTCACGAACGCGCCTCTAATTTTCATGGAACTAATGAACTGAGTGTTCCATCCATACTTGGATTTCTTCATTGTAGTTTTTGTGGATAATATCTTGGTGTACTTTCACACTCGACACGACCATGCCACACATCTAAAGATCAGTTTGAGAACACTTATAGAGCATCAGTTATATGTTAAGCTCTCAAAATGCCACCTTTGGATGGATTAGATTCACTTCTTAGGTCATGTTATCTCTGAGACAAGAGTGTCAGTAAACCTAGAAAAATGAGAGCAGTAGTTTCCTGGGAGCAGCCGAAGAACGTCTCTGAGGTATGGAGTTTTCTAGGACTAGCTGAATACTATAGATGCTTCATACAAAACATTTCACGTGTAGTAGCACTACAGACAGGTCTAACTAAAAAGGGTGTAAAGTTCTTGTGATCAGATTCTTGTGAGTCAGCCTTTCAAGATCTGAAATGGAGGTTGACTTCAGCACTAATACTAGTGCTACTAGAGCCAAGCAAGATCTATATTGTGTACTATGATATTTCAGGTATCGGGCTTGGAGTTGTGCTTATGTAGGGAGAATGAGTCATTGCGTATGGGTCTGAACTGTTGTGGCCACATGAGAAGAATTACCCGATGCATGATCTCGAGTTGGCTGCAGTTGTTCATGCCTTACGTTGTTGGAGGCATTACCTTCTGGGAGAGCATTTTTTGGTTTTCACTTACCACAAGAGTATTAAGTACTTCTTCACTAAGCGTGATCTGAATTTGAGATTGCGAAGGTGGGTTGAGTACCTTTAGTCTTCTGACTTTGATCTTGCCTATACGCCTGGGAATGGCAACACAGTGGCTGATGCGTTGAGTAGGAGGAATTATATACAGAAATTTCAGGTGTCCAGTAGTGAGTGAAATCTTATGGATCTATTCTCTGAGATGAATTTAGAGATTCATGATAGAAAGGGGAAGAAATTTCTTTCTTCTGCAGTTTTTACCCCTACCCTTTTTTATCGACTACGAATAAGGCAGCTATTAGACTCAAAAGTCCTAGTACTACGGGAGAGTTTATCAGGAGGGGACCCTTTTCCTAGATGAACCATAGGTGATGATGAGATCTTGTGTTTCTAGGGGCACGTATGGGTGCTAGCAGACATATGCGAGGAGATAATGCGGAACTTTCATTCCTCAATTTGGGCAGTTTAACCAGGTGTCACAAAGATGTATCGTGATCTACAGCGTCAGTTTTAGTAGCTAGGTACGAAGAGAGAAGTTTCTAGTTTCTTCATGAGGTGTTCCACATATCAGCAGGTGAGGCGGAGCATCAGCGACCAATAAGGATTTTACAACAGTTACCCATTCCAGAGTGGAAGTGGAATGATGTCACGATGGATTTTGTGACAGGTTTACCGAGGTCGTCATGAGGGAATGATACAGTTTGGGTTGTCATTAACTAACTCACTAAGGTTTCTCACTTCTTTCCGATCAAGGAGACCTTCAGTGTCAATGAGCTGGGATGGTTGTACATCCTTGAGATTGTGAACTTACATGGAGTTCCACACTCCATTATTTCAGATAGAGATGCATGTTTTACTTCTCGGGTCTGTCAGGGGCTTCAGAAGGCTTTGGGTACACAGTTACTTTTGAGTACAACTTACCACCCCCAAACAGATGGCCAGTCCGAGCTTAAGATAGATGTGCTTGAGGACATGCTTCGAGAATGTATTCAATATGTTGGAGGTTCTTAGGATAAGCACATACCTCTTGTGGAGTTTTCCTACAACAATAGTTTTAAATCAACTATTCATATGGCACCATATGAGGCATTGTACTGTAGGCCATACTGATCACCCTTATGTTGGCTGGAGGTAGGAGATGCAGCATTGCTGGGACCTCATCTTTTTCAGGAGACCTCAGAGTAGATAGAGTTGATTCCGAAGAGGATGGATACTAAACAGTCTCAACATAAGTCTTATGCTGATCGACAGAGACGACCTCTGGAGTTCGAGGTCGGGGATCAGGTTTTTATACATGTCACACCGAGGTTCATACATAATAGGATTAGGAGACAAGGTAATCTTTCACCGAGGTTCATTGGGCTGTTTGATGTGTTAGAGAGAGTTGGTCCGGTTGCCTATCGGTTGTAGTTAACTTAGAGGTACCGGGCTATGCACGATGTTTTCCACATTTCTCAGCATCAACGTTACTTCTCAGACCCTTCTCATGATTTCCAACCCTAGGAGGTTGAGTTGGAAGTGGACACATCATTCAAGGAGCATCCTATCTGGATTTTTGATCATAGTATGAAGGTTACCTATGGCCAATCTGTCCCTATGGTACCATTGATATGGCAACATGAGCGAGTACAGGACGAGACTTGGGAGAGGGAGGCCGATGTACGAGCACAGTGGCCAGAGCTCTTCGAGGTTTCTTCTTCTACGTCCCCTTGCTAGAGAAATTTGGGGAGAAATTTCTCTAAGGGGGGAAGTTTGTAAGAACCCAAATATTTTTTAGGTATGTTTTCCTTTTCTGGTCGTTTTTGAGAAAAGAGGTATTTCTGTAAAAATTTTAAGTACACGCTGTGTACTTTATGAGTACACCTCGTGTACTCGGTTGCCGCATGAAGCCATGTACTGGCCATGTAATGGCCGAACACACGACCATGTGGGGGTGACCAGAAGGCTACCTAATGCAATGTACAGAAATGGAAACTACATGCCATGTACTACCAAAGTACACACCAGGTATTTTCTTTTTTTTTCATTAAACGCACTGGGGTCGCGTCTGACGGACAGAAAGGGATTCTTCTAGGTCTAGTTCATTTGAGAGCACCCGTATAGCTTCGATATTCCTCCAAACCCCCAAACAAGCATTCGATCTCTGATTCAGCCACCATCGATTGCGTTGGGATCACCTCGGTAATCTCTCTCTTCTGCTTGAGCTTCGTTTCCCAATTCCTTCTCCTTCTCAAGTTATCTCCTATTTAACATTTTAGATGTTTTTGTATATATTTAGTGTTATTAGGTGATTGAAACACTGATACTCAAGTATATTATACTTCTGATTCCGAGGTAGGTGGTTTGTGCCTTTCTGTTGAATGTCTTTGAGTTATATGTGCAAAATCGACAATACCCGTGAAAGGGGTATTGCGCGTTTACTGTTTCAGCCCTATTGTTTTTCTGTTATTCTTGTATGCTTGATTAGAGGTTAATTTAATGTTAATAGGGTAAATTTCTATGCTTTGGAATTTTTTTCCCATGAATTATTGCATGTTTTGATTATTGGGACTAGTTTTCCTATTAGGCTGTTGTTTACCTTCAATGCCTAGTATAGTAGGATGGGGTGTTCGAATCCTTACATGCTGTTATGACGTAGACTGATCGCCAAGTATTTCTTGAGGTTTATATTGTCCGATACACATTTTTATACCTTCTTGACTTACACAGATCTGTGAGAACCTGGTGTAGTCGACCATAAAGAGAATGGACGTAAGGTCTTCTCCCGAGTGTCTGTTTTGGCTTACGATGCGAGAGCACATGGGAAATTGACATAAGTGCTTCCTAAGAGTGTCTGTAGTTCCTCAATGCGGGCCACATGGGGAATGTGACGTAGGTGCTTCCCAAGATCACCTTTAGTTACTGATATGAGACTATTGAAGGAATTGATGGTGAGTGCTTCCTCAGATAGTCTATGCTTAAGCTGAACTAGAGGTGTTAGACTGAGTGTACTACCCAGAGGGTTGCTTGTAATGCTAGGTAGGACTAGAGGGGATGGGTCATGAGTACTTCCCAGAGGGTTAGATTTTGGGTTTTTCTAATTGCTTATGTTTCTAGGTTGGACTAGAGGGGATAGATTGTGAGTACTTCCCAGAGGGTTACTTGTTTGTGATTACCTATTTGTGATTACATATTTTGATTAGCTATTTCTTGATATATGAAACTGAATTCATTGAAACCATGGATTGTTTACTGCTTTCTATACTTATTACCTTCCATATATTCACTGACTGTTAGGCACAAATCTTGTGGTGGTTATCTACTGGGATTTAGTCTCACACCCTGTTTGGTCCATGCTTTTAGGCCCAAACATATTATATTGTTGTAGGTATAGATAAGGGCAAGAGCCCTTCAACTTCAGGTACATGATTTGCTAAGGAGCTGGAGAGCACGAGACCAAGCTATGGCTAGCGATTATGAGGAGTTTTTTTTAGATAATTTCTTTTGTACTTTGGTTTAGTATTGTTGTATTCTAGTATTGTGATTTGTTTGGATTCTTTCCTAGACACATGTGTCATGCATCATTAACATATATATGTGTGCTCTAGTTTATTAATTCCAGTCTTCTGCTATTTAATTTTGTATGGATTATTCCTGCTTACACTATTTCTATTTGTTTTACTTCTGCTGTGTTACTCTACCAATGAGGGCATAGTTCACCCATTCTCACACCCAAGGCCCTCTCTACTAGTTAGTAGCCTCTAGTGTTAGGGGATATGCGCTTGAGGCCATGTGACCAATCGGGTACGGGGAGCATCTAGGTGGCTTCTGGAACCGGGATGTTACACGTGAAATGAAAGAAAAACATAGTGTTTTATGTAACACAGGCTAAAATATATATTGAGTGTAACATAATATTTTAATTAATTTAAATTAATTTGAAATATTATATTTCATAAAATCTCAGGATGTTATATCCTACCCCCCTTAAAATGAATTTCATCCTCGAAATTAATCTTGGTTATAGAATGATTAACATTTATAGAATTCCTTTTTTAAATCACATATCATACAGGGGTTAATACAACATCCTCTTAAAAAGGGAAATTGGGAAACATAAAGGTCACCCGAATTTATGTATAACTAGGATTACACAAGGGGTGAAAAGTGGAGGGAAATTAAAAGATGGATTTTGAATGGAAAACTAAGTCCCCTTGAAGAATAGATAGTGATAGAGAACATGTCCAATAGAAAGTAATTGATAAAAAAACTAAAATAAAATTTAGTGTTGAAAGGTTCATTGATATCATTAGAAAAAATGGTAAAAGGATAAAAATTTATTTTAAGAACCTTTTTATAGAGATGAAGGATTCGTTCACCATATATACTAAGAGAATAAATAAATATATTTAATTTATGAGTATAGATTCATCTTTTAATCAATTTCTACTGCTGACAAATATTTTCCTCTAAGAAATGAGTATCCAAGATTAATTTTCATGCCTGAAGAAGTGTAATAAGAATATAAAACATCACATAATCCTCAAAAGGATGACATGATATTCCTCCTATATTTAGATAATAACGAAAACCATAATTGTTAGTAATTGAAATATAGTTCAAACATTAATGTGATGATATAATAAAATAATATCAAAAGTTAAATAGATACCCAAATTTAAAACTAAATCATTCTATATATATAAATATAAACCCAATGGTAACTAATACCATTAAACGTGCATCTACAAAAGTAGTGGTATTCTTCCTCAAATAACTTTTAGACATATTCCTCGATAATATTTAGAAACTAAATAAATGCCTAAAAAGGTTTTTCCATTATTAAAAAAAATTAAAAGTGGGGTGAAATATACATTAGAGTTATGATAATCCTTTGAAAAATATCGAGCTTCCAAGAGCTATCACCATTTCACTAGATGACCCAACATTAATTTTAAAAGTAGAAAATTACTTCACCATCACTTTTTTGCTTCAAATCTTGATGATTTCTACTTAGATTAAGGTTATTTGAAAAAAAGTTAGCATAATTTCCTAACTCATTTCATCTAAATGATATCACTATTTTTTGACTATTTTATCTCATTATTGGATTGTATAAGACTATTTTCCTTGTAATCATGAACCTTGTGACCAAACATACCACACTGGTAACACATTCCAAATTCTAACAAAAATTACCCAAAATGTATTTTACCACCTGAGGAACTAGTTTTATGATTTCTTCCATAATTATTAGTTTCTTTTTTATCTATTTCTTTCAACCTTCAACATTTCATACTCTTGTCATCTCTTAGCAAGTATGTTTTGGAACACTCCATTTCAACTTTCTCAACATGAAGAATAATTTTCTCATAACTTTTAAATTATTAAGAAACCAAATCTATTCGTAGACTTTGTTTAAATCCTATATAAAATATTTTAATTTTACTATCAATGTATTGAATAAAATATGAAACATACAAGGCCAATCTTGTGATGTTTTCTTCATATGAAGTAATGAAATCTTTATATTTTTACTTGAATCCGAGGAATTGTTACTCCATCATAAGCTGATCAAACTTTTAGAAATATTTCTCAATGAAATTATGCTTGAATGTTTCCCATCCCATGGAATCAAAATCATATTTCTCTATAGTATTCTTAACTAAATACAACCATCAATTAGATTCTCCTTAAAAATAATATATATATATAAAGAGTTTCCTTTTGATGTTCCAAACATCCCATGAATTAAAATATTTTCTCCAAGGCATTGATCCATCCTTCTAATATCATTGGGTTAGATGATCCATTAAATGATGGGGGATTTTGTGCCATAGAATGATCCACTATAGACAAGTTTCTTCATGGTAGATCGGGTTCCTCTCTACCATGTATACCACTATATTTTATTTCTTGTGTCAACTAATCCATTATTTCAACAAACAATTATATTACAATACCAACCATCTCAGGATGCTGATTTGGAATGATATTTCCCTCTTGAGGAATTCCCACTATATATTTATTATTTCCTCTATGGAAAACTATTCTGTAAAAATATAATTTTGCTGAAGAAACATTAAAATATTAAAATGGTACATCATTTTATCTTAACCACAAAATAAAATATTCTAATGGAATTCTATTAACATATTAGAAACCTATAATGTTGTCTAAAACATTAATTTGAAACAAACTATAAGTCCCATAACTTAATCATTACATAATAATTGATTTAATTTAGGAATTTTAGTTTCTTTCACACTGAAGATCTTTTAAATTTTAGAGTTTTCTAAAATTAGACCATAACCGATACATACCAAAACCATGTAATATAAATAAGAAACAACCAATAAATATCCATTTTACCCATTTTATATCTTTTTAAAATTTAGAATTAATTATTTTCATAGAACATCTCCACTATTTTCAACTAGAATTCTTCCATTCCCTCACCCATCCTTAAACCCTGTGATTTTTTTAAAAAACTTATGATGAGCACAAAATCTTAGCGAGGGACAAAAAATTAAAAGAAACCATTAGTTTAATAAAAAATAAGAACACATATAATGTTTACCATTATATTCAATGTTCTTTGAGAATATGAATTGAAAAGTTTCACAAGAAAAAAACACAAATTTTTCTCAAATATAAATCATTAAAACCCTTAGAAAGAAATAAAAAATTGTTTTGTTAAATTAGATCATCATGTAAATAAATCCATTTCAAAACCTTTTTAATTAGAATAACCATACAACTTACTTCTATCATTATCTTTACCCAATACATTGGAGATCTATAATTGGGATCACCCTTCATATAATATATATCGGGCTCACCAATTTCTCATGATCTATTATTGGGATAACCAGTTCTTATGTCTCACCCATCTTTCAAGAGATATATTTGTAATGTCTCGGAAATTATGTATGATTTTTTTATTATATGGAATTATTTCGAGACTGCTAAATCTGACGACACGTGATTCTGAGGCCCTGAGTGATCGTAATGATCCATTGTAAAAAAATGTTAATATTTAAATTAATCACATGAGTAGTTTTACTAAAAAAGTTTAATAAATATTAAATGGGTGCCCAGATCAGAAATCTGAGAGCACCGTTGCATTCAGGATGGCAGGCTTACCCTAGGAGAAACTTAAGATTAGTAGGTGCCAGCCTCTTGTGAGAAAAACCAAAAATGGAATAACCGTAAATAAAATAATTAAATTATTTTATTTTATATTTTAAATGATTATAACTCAATAACGGTGAATCAAATTAACAATCTAAGACCACCACTAAGCTCATGAGGGTATTCTTTCCTTTGGAAGATACTAACTTTGGTCGGTGCTAGCCACATGTTGATGTAAGTTTTTGGCCATAAATAAAATAATTAAGTGACAATTATTTTATTGTAAAATCCTTAACTTATAAATGGTAACTTCGATTGAAAATATGAGAGTACAATTGAGCTCGTGAGGACATGTTCCCATTAGGTGGAGCCAAACCTTGACCGGCATGGGTTGAGGGTGAATGTTAATAATTTTTGAACTTTTTTTAAAAGTAAGTTTAATAAATGCGCATGTGTCATTTTATGTCATCGGAACCGGTTCTCAGATTAAAAATCTAAGGGCACCATTGAATCCGCAGCACCGAGATTCATTTAATAGAGGCTTAACTTTGACCTCAGTAGGTCGGGTGTAAAAGTTATTTTTTTGTGTCTTTTAAATAAATAATAAAATAACATAGAGATTGTTATTTTATTTCTTTTTTTCCTAGAACCTGTTGAACAGTGGCGGTGGGGACCACGAAGGTATCCAAAAATTTAATATGGGATATTAAAAGCCTCTTTATACATTGGCTGCTTAACCACCCCTCTTGTAATTAATGTGGAACATTAATTATTTCAATTAATGCGGCACATTAAATACGTCAATTAATGAATCTCATTAATTCCTCGGTGCGTTACTCACCCCTTTCCACCTCTATATAGATAGGGCTTGGGGTAGAGTTTTTGGAATGTCTTCATCAAGCATGGAAACTCTATAAAAGTGAAGTGAAACCATCCATCGACAGAGATGGAAGCTCTAGCAGCAACGAACTGGGATCGAAGATCGCCGATGGCTTCATCGAACACGAAATATTCTTCCACCACTTCAATGTCTCTAAAGAATCTCGAGGTAGGGGTCGTTATTTAATTCAATAAATTACCTCAATTCTTCCCCTCATTATTGAATTTTTTGGTGGTCATTGTGGGGGATTTAAATGGGTTTTATCATTATTTTAAATGTGATGTATAAATTACTCCCACTTGTTATAATGATAACGTGGAGGGAAGGGGCCAAACAAAAAAGGGCCAGACCCTCTGCCACTTGATATTCACTGCGTTCTTCAGAGGTGGGTTGTTCCAACTTAATGCATCCTTTAAATCGAGAGGTGCGCAAAGACGGAGGCATCCCAGGAGGTCGGTAGGTGTGTCTGGAAGGATTAACAGAACACCATAGCTCACCTGGTGGCCCACTAATGATTCTCCAGTGCAACACCTAGGTGGCGAAACCAGTGATTGGTGCCAACGGTGAAGGCTGTGGCTGGTGCTCGCTGATCTCAAAAGAGGGCGGCACTGCCTGATGCCGTTGCGGACCCGAAGTAGCGGCTAGAAAATAGTCGACCACGGTGGCAAGGCGACACACTGTCACACGTCGCGGGGAAGGAACCGCGACATCGATGCCACGACAGGAGGGGGACCCATGCCCCATGGGTCCTGCGGACCACCTGGAGGTGCCATGTGGCTCTTCTAATTGAAGATCTGAATGAGTCTTCTAGAGACATTCAGTGAGCTGGTGTCCACCCGGCTGGCGAGCCGTGCCAGCGCCCCAGGCCGCGCTGCCCGACAGGTCTCACCCAGCTGGCGGGTTGGGCCAGTCCGCAGCTGTAACAGCCCAAGATTTTATAAAAAATATTCTTTTTAATTTTATTAATGTCTTGTGTTGTAAGCTACACCAAAAGGAGCTTGCACAACACGCATCCTTGACTTGCCTTGCATTACACGCAATCGCGACCTTCCTCGATAGCGTGTGTAATACGCAATACCGAGTTTCACTAAACAATGATATGCTATTAAAATATTATTAAAACTAGCCGTTATGAATAGTAATAACCACTTTTTAAAATTCTGTAAATCTTATATTTCAAAATGAACTTCATTTTTGGATTCGGAGTATCGAATTTAGCCTAAGGTGAAATTTTGGTACATTTCGGATAACTTTCATATTCTGATGAATAGTGAAAATTACTAAATTATAATTAAAAAACAACTTTTTTTTAATCGAAATAATTAATAGTGATAAATTATTAATTTGAGTAGTTTTAAAGTATATTTAGAATATATTTTTACAATTTAATACAATGTTGGTCATTGGATGTAATTTCACATTTAAACTAGACATAAACAAGTGTCAATCTTTTGATAGATATTGTTTCTTAAAAACACGCTATTTGTTTTAACAGCGGGATTTAATTATAAAATTAATTAATTCAACTTTTATGTTATGAATTTGGTAAAATAGACTTCATTTTTGAATTCTGAATATGAAATATAGCTTGGGATGGAATTTTGGCATTGTTCTGAAAAACATCAATTTTTGATGAATAGTGAAACCACTAAGTGGTAGGTTAAAAACTGAATTTTGCATAAAACTTAATTTTACCGCTTATGTGAATGGAATTTCGAAAATCCGAGAGACACGGTTAATATCAAGGACTAAAATGTGGTTCAATGAGATGAAAATAATTTTTGGTGAATAGTAACTTTTTACTTTTTTTTACCGCGGTTAATAGTAAATAGGGTAACTAAGGGTAAATATGATATTAATATTACCCTAACACATGTCCTAATTCTATTGGACAAGTGTAATTCGACCAAAAACAAACTTAGGAATAAAATATGACCATTTAGGCCCACTTGGGTTAGATTAGGACATTTATTATTAATTTATTTAAAGAAGGGTTAAAAGAGTTAAAATCAAAGTTTATTTACTAAAACATTTTTAATATGGAGTTATACATAAGATAAATTTGACTATAAATATTCATTAGAAATCTAAAAAGATTTCCTACATGATGGTATTTTATATGTAATTTTTATACATCAAATAAGTTAATTTGTTTATGACACAAAGATGATGCAGTAATTATCTTATTAATGAAATATTGACATAATTGATGTTATAAACACCAAACTAAATATAATTTGAGACTTTTTATGAATTACACTAATTTTATAGGTTACTATGATATATTATTGTTGATTTAATCAACTTGTTTCGAACATATAATTCTGTTATGACTTTCACAAAAATCATATATCAAATAGTGTCAAAATTGACACAAAATAGTTTTTAAATCAAATATTATATTATTAATTGTTATTTTATTCCTAAAAATCTAAGGTTCGGCCAAATGACTTAGATAAGGATATATATATTAATAATAAACAATTTGGGGTTCTTTTGGCATTTTATAGTAAGTGTATTAACCATATAGTGAAAGAAAACAAAAAGACACGGTAAAAGTTAAATTAATTAACTTAGAGTTAAATCTAATTGATAAGGTTAAAATAATACCCTAAACTTGTCTAAATCCTATTGGTTGATAGGATTTCGACCCATCCCCACTTTAGCTTCGAAATAAGACCCTTTGGAACCATTATAAACCGATTTTGACTTTAATATAAAATAATATTTTGAGATATTCCTAAGGTGCCCCACTCCTCCCTTATAAAAGGACACCTCCTCCCCCTCCTCCTCACACCAATTTGAGCACTCAAGCTCGGCCAACCCCTGCCAAAATCTCTTCTCCACTTCCCTAGTAACATCCTAGAGGTTCTGGTCTTACTCAAAGACCAATTTTAGTTCCCTAATAGGAGGTCTCCAAAAGGCGCTTCAAAGAAGAGGTAATTACCGTTACCAATTCTTTCATCTTTATTTCTTCTTCCACTTCTTCTTCTTAGGTTGTTTCATTATGAAGTAATAACATCAGTATCACTCATATACTGATATGTTATTATAAGTATGAAACAACCCTATTTCACCATCTATCCATCCTACGGAAAAAGAAATCACCGCGCGTGCGTACGTACGGAATACCGTCTCCACGCCGTGGTGTAATCTATTTTCCACCACCACCTTACATGGATGGGTATAATGGTGTAAAGAATAACTATACATAGTTATTACAACATCATATTGATTCTGAAATATTGTATAATCCACTCCAATTCAATTCAATATTTATAGAAATGATATCATTGCTCGTGCGTACGTACGGACTACCGTCTCCACGACGCGATGAGATTCATTCTCCATGTTAACCATTTAAGAATGATTATAATGTATATATAAGAAATAATAATGAAATATATGACATTATAAAGCTACTGGATTTATGTATTTATATACATATGTATGTCATCTACTTACTTCCATTTCAAGACAATAAGGAAAGGAAAACAGCGTTCATGCGTACGTACGGACTACCGTCTCCATGAACGGTGTTTTTCATTTTATTTATCTACCTATTATATATATATATATACTGAATATATATTATATATAAATCATATTTTATATTCTGGAAGTGAGTAAATCATGATATAAGTAATAATGATGTCAAGAACAACAAGTAAAAACACCTACGATAAATAAAATGATTTTACCCAAAACGCTTCTTTAACATGGAATTTACAAATGAACGGATAATATAATGTCATAAGTGAACCATATATGATATCATAACAATGAATATGATTCTGTAATAATTCAATAACATGATTTAAATCATTATACAGGAGGTTCGGACACTTACAAAGCAAGTCGGACCTAAGGTAAGGGAAATATCACAATCTCATTTTTATCCGAGATTGTTTATACATTGGTATTTACTGGGGTGTATTTTATCATCCACATCCATGTTCCCTCAATGTGTAATATTTTTTTTCCATCCACTTACAATTGTTTAAATCAAATTTTACCCTTTGGTGAGTTTTTAGTAAAGAATATGAAAGGAATCTTTTATCATTTTTCGTACGAGGTACTTTTTGACTTTTCCGACAAAAGTACGAAGAATGTTTTTTTTACTTAAACAGCATGAATGGATTTTTATGGTTTTATAAAACCTTATTTTCATGAAGCTTCCTCCAAAAGATTTCATGACTATTTTTAATAAGATATCTTTCTTTTAAAATTGCATGATGTTTTGTGAAAAGAAATTGATTTTGAAGAAGAAAGGATATTTTCCTCAAGAATTCATTTCAAGTGTTTTATCAAAATTATTTTCCATCTAAGATAATAAAGGGTTCTATTTCTATCCATATTTTTACATTGATTAGACTATGTTGTGATGGAATTATGTTTATGAATTCCTTTATCTTATATGAATGGTTTTATGATGTCATTTTTTATTACATGGGTTATGAAATGATGTATGATTTATGATTTTGTGGCACACATAAGAATGGTATCATTATGAGATGGGTGGGACCTATATCTCCCTCCAATGCATTGGGTAAAGATTTTATATCTCATGAGATAGACATGGCTGGAATGGTAGGTTATACCAGTTCAGTGAAACAGGACTGAAACGAGGGTTACTCGATTCAGAAAGGGACTTTGTCCACTAAGATAGTCTTGGCAATGAGTCTTGACTAACAAGAAATGATTCTCTATGATTATGTGTGAATGCCACAAAGTTTCATGTTTTAAGTTATGATTATTGTGATTACATTTCACTGCCATGATTTACCCCATGTTATGAAATTATGATCTCTTTTGCAGGTTAAGATTTCCAAAAGCTATGTTCTTATGTATATGATGTGATTGATATTTCTTTTGTTTACCCTTACTGAGCATTTGAGCTCACCCTTTTATGTTTTCTTTTCCCCAGGATATAAAGAAAGGTTTTTAGGTAAAAAAAAAGAGGGAAGATCTTTATGGGAGATATTGAAGATCTTTCACCACGATTAGAAGATTACGTTCCGAGTTTCCAAAGACACTAAACTATTACGATCCTTGTGTGTGTGTTTTTATTATGTACTAAGTATTACGCAAAAGTAATGTAATGTCCATGTACGTCAAGGCTTCGGGTCTCTACAGTTGGTATCAGAGGAAAGGTTTAGTCAACCTTTGGAAACTAGGATGCGAGAACTTTAGTGAGATCCCTAGAGATATTTCTAAGGTATGTCTAGGGATGTCCCTAAGGATAAGTATACGTATAGGATATAATCCTAGAACTACGATAACGATCTTATAATTTAACCTAAGATGTTAGATATTAAGGGTACTCCCCCTTTACTATGTTGTTTTCCCTAGCATTATTTTGCCTCTCACACTTTTCTATTTGGGTTTTAGAAAATGGCTGGAAACAAGATGATTCACAATAATGGAGGATATGATGGACAATGGAATGATATTCTTCATGAGAAACCAAATGAAATGGGATTTGGATGTCCAAACATCATTATTATGCCGAATCAGCAATCTCATAATATGATCAATAAAGTAAAATTTGGTAAGATTCCTGACTCGACTAATAAGAGAAAGATGGAGTTCCATGATGATCATAGAGGAAAGAAAGTTCAATTTCCCCTATGTAAATCATGTGGGAAGAGGCATCAAGGAGAGTGTTTCAAGGGAACTGGAAGATGCTTTGGGTGTGGAAAATAAGGACACAAAGCAAGTAAGTGCAAAGGTAAAGGGTCGGTTAACACCATGGATGATGATAATGGTATTGCTACGACATCAAAAATGGTTAAGTGTTTTAAATGTGGAATGTATGGGCATTATGCAAACAAATTCCCTAAGGGAAAGACTCATGAAGAGAATCAGTATGGTCATATGGGTAGTATTTATGTGGATGATGATGAAGAGACTACAAATAATATGTGAGATGAAAGAATTTTTGAAGCTCGGTCAATGGTTTAAGAATGTAGTGGAATGATTACATGTTTATCATGTGTAATTTTGTATAAGTAATCTCATGCTACTTTGGAATAAAGAGACATCTATAGATTGTTACACTGTTGTCTTTCCTTGTGTTTTGAAAGTGTATGATTAATGTTACCAGTATCCATGAAAGGTTATTCAGATATTTTTGGAATGTAGATGATATGCGCATAATGAAGGGATAAGGAGAAAATTAAATGTTTGATAGTATTCATGAGCTCATGATTGATATAAGGACTAAGTGATATCATGGTTTGAGTATATAGAATTTTGAGGATTTCGGTATGTGAAAAGTGTTAACTTTTAACTGCATTCAAGTTTTCACTAAGGTTCAATGGGTATTCAAGAGAGTACAAGATTAAGGCCTTTGAATGTTTGGAATGTGACCAACAAGATATATGGGGATCAACGACAGTATTAAATCTCTGGTAATCGTTGTCACTATATTATGAGAGTGGACTGCAGTATTATGTATAACCCTAAAGATTAGACTGGATTATGTTGTACATAAGTTAGTATTGTTTAAGGATAGAAGATTTTCGATATTATTAATGGGATTTTATAGTAACGTAGTTTTAGAAAAAGGACAACCTGCAGGACGGGCGACATCCCATCGCTTCGGACAAGGCTGTAGGAATCGAACCCACAACCGAAGTGCGACTGGCCTTTATCGCCTACCACTGACCTACAGGAAGTCCCTGTTTAGTAGAAACTAGTTTTATTATATTAAGCAGTATGATATATGAAGTATAAGTCCATTTTAGGAACCATATGTGATTAATCTCACTATAGATCGACTTATGTATATAATTTTTGCTAACCTTTTGTTTGAGACAGATGGAATGACCCGTCATTCTATCACATGATCTGCTAACACTTCACGAATAACAAATTCAACTTCATTTATTTAAGAGATGAAGTGGAAATTGTTAAAGGCACGAAAAACAGTGAGATTGTACCAAAATAAAGTAAGTATTTATTCTAATTCAAATTTTCAACTTTAGGGAAATGATCTTGAAAACCAAAAATGTTGTCCTAGTGATCTTATACCTGATGAATCAGATGGTACCTTAGATCGTCACAAATTTATGTATTTGTGATTACTGGCTTTTCCATAGCCATGTTCTCTACCACTCTCCATGAGAACATGATGGTTAGATTTCTCTTCCATATCCATATTTTCACCTATGTGGAAACCCAGTGATTAGTTTATTTGGGTAATCGTTACATTTCATACTTTAGTTTTTAAAGCCAAGTTTTGGTATTCCTTTTTACGATGTGGGTTTCTATTAAAGAAACTTTCGAATAGTAAACCATTTATAACCCCGACGAATTTCGAGGGCGAAATTCATTTTAAGGGGGGTAGAATGTAACAGCCCAAGATTTTATAAAAAATATTCTTTTTAATTTTTTTAATGTCTTGTGTTGTACGCTACACCAAAAGGAGCTTGCACAACACGCATCCTTGACTTGCCTTGCGTTACACACAATCGCGACCTTCCTCGATAGCGTGTGTAATACGCAATACCGAGTTTCACTAAACAATGATATGCTATTAAAATATTATTAAAACTAGCCGTTATGAATAGTAATAACCACTTTTTAAAATTCTGTAAATCTTATATTTCAAAATGAACTTCATTTTTGGATTCGGAGTATCGAATTTAGCCTAAGGTGAAATTTTGGTACATTTCGGATAACTTTCATATTCTGATGAATAGTGAAAATTACTAAATTATAATTAAAAAACAACTTTTTTTTAATCGAAATAATTAATAGTGATAAATTATTAATTTGAGTAGTTTTAAAGTATATTTAGAATATATTTTTACAATTTAATACAATGTTGGTCATTGGATGTAATTTCACATTTAAACTAGACATAAACAAGTGTCAATCTTTTGATAGATATTGTTTCTTAAAAACACGCTATTTGTTTTAACAGCGGGATTTAATTATAAAATTAATTAATTCAACTTTTATGTTATGAATTTGGTAAAATATACTTCATTTTTGAATTCGGAATATGAAATATAGCTTGGGATGGAATTTTGGCATTGTTCTGAAAAACATCAATTTTTGATGAATAGTGAAACCACTAAGTGGTAGGTTAAAAACTGAATTTTGCATAAAACTTAATTTTACCGCTTATGTGAATGGAATTTCGAAAATCCGAGAGACACGGTTAATATCAAGGACTAAAATGTGGTTCAATGAGATGAAAATAATTTTTGGTGAATAGTAACTTTTTACTTTTTTTTACCGCGGTTAATAGTAAATAGGGTAACTAAGGGTAAATATGATATTAATATTACCCTAACACATGTCCTAATTCTATTGGACAAGTGTAATTCGACCAAAAACAAACTTAGGAATAAAATATGACCATTTAGGCCCACTTGGGTTAGATTAGGACATTTATTATTAATTTATTTAAAGAAGGGTTAAAAGAGTTAAAATCAAAGTTTATTTACTAAAACATTTTTAATATGGAGTTATACATAAGATAAATTTGACTATAAATATTCATTAGAAAGCTAAAAAGATTTCCTACATGATGGTATTTTATTTGTAATTTTTATACATCAAATAAGTTAATTTATTTATGACACAAAGATGATGTAGTAATTATCTTATTAATGAAATATTGACATAATTGATGTTATAAACACCAAAATAAATATAATTTGAGACTTTTTATGAATTCCACTAATTTTATAGGTTACTATGATATATTATTGTTGATTTAATCAACTTGGTTCGAACATATAATTCTGTTATGACTTTCACAAAAATCACATATCAAATAGTGTCAAAATTGACACAAAATAGTTTTTAAATCAAATATTATATTATTAATTGTTATTTTATTCCTAAAAATCTAAGGTTCGGCAAAATGACTTAGATAAGGATATATATATTAATAATAAACAATTTGGGGTTCTTTTGGCATTTTATAGTAAGTGTATTAACCATATAGTGAAAGAAAACAAAAAGACACGGTAAAAGTTAAATTAATTAACTTAGAGTTAAATCTAATTGATAAGGTTAAAATAATACCCTAAACTTGTCTAAATCCTATTGGTTGATAGGATTTCGACCCATCCCCACTTTAGCTTCGAAATAAGACCCTTTTGAACCATTATAAACCGATTTTGACTTTAATATAAAATAATATTTTGAGATATTCCTAAGGTGCCCCACTCCTCCCTTATAAAAGGACACCTCCTCCCCCTCCTCCTCACACCAATTTGAGCACTCAAGCTCGGCCAAACCCTGCCAAAATCTCTTCTCCACTTCCCTAGCAACATCCTAGAGGTTCTGGTCTTACTCAAAGACCAATTTTAGTTCCCTAAGAGGAGGTCTCCAAAAGGTGCTTCAAAGAAGAGGTAATTACCGTTACCAATTCTTTCATCTTTATTTCTTCTTCCACTTCTTCTTCTTAGGTTGTTTCATTATGAAGTAATAACATCAGTATCACTCATATACTGATATGTTATTATAAGTATGAAACAACCCTATTTCACCATCTATCCATCCTACGGAAAAAGAAGTCACCGCGCGTGCGTACGTACGGAATACCGTCTCCACGCCGTGGTGTAATCTATTTTCCACCACCACCTTACATGGATGGGTATAATGGTGTAAAGAATAACTATACATAGTTATTACAACATCATATTGATTCTGAAATATTGTATAATCCACTCCAATTCAATTCAATATTTATAGAAATGATATCATTGCTCGTGCGTACGTACGGACTACCGTCTCCACGACGCGATGAGATTCATTCTCCATGTTAACCATTTAAGAATGATTATAATGTATATATAAGAAATAATAATGAAATATATGACATTATAAAGCTACTGGATTTATGTATTTATATACATATGTATGTCATCTACTTACTTCCATTTCAAGACAATAAGGAAAGGAAAACAGCGTTCATGCGTACGTACGGACTACCGTCTCCATGAACGGTGTTTTTCATTTTATTTATCTACCTATTATATATATATATACTGTATATATATTATATATAAATAATATTTTATATTCTGGAAGTGAGTAAATCATGATATAAGTAATAATGATGTCAAGAACAACAAGTCAAAACACCTACGATAAATAAAACGATTTTACCCAAAACGCTTCTTTAACATGGAATTTACAAATGAACGGATAATATAATGTCATAAGTGAACCATATATGATATAATAACAATGAATATGATTCTTTAATAAGTCAATAACATGATTTAAATTATTATACAGGAGGTTCGGACACTTACAAAGCAAGTCGGTCCTAAGGTAAGGGAAATATCACAATCTCATTTTTATCCGAGATTGTTTATACATTGGTATTTACTGGGGTGTATTTTATCATCCACATCCATGTTCCCTCAATGTGTAATATTTTTTTTCCATCCACTTACAATTGTTTAAATCAAATTTTACCCTTTGGTGAGTTTTTAGTAAAGAATATGAAAGGAATCTTTTATCATTTTTCGTACGAGGTACTTTTTGACTTTTCCGACAAAAGTCCGAAGAATGTTTTTTTTACTTAAACAGCATGAATGGATTTTTATGGTTTTATAAAGCCTTATTTTCATGAAGCTTCCTCCAAAAGATTTCATGACTATTTTTAATAAGATATCTTTCTTTTAAAATTGCATGATGTTTTGTGAAAAGAAATTGATCTTGAAGAAGAAAGGATATTTTCCTCAAGAATTCATTTCAAGTGTTTTATCAAAATTATTTTCCATCTAAGATAATAAAGGGTTCTATTTCTATCCATATTTTTACATTGATTAGACTATGTTGTGATGGAATTATGTTTATGAATTCCTTTATCTTATATGAATGGTTTTATGATGTCATTTTTTATTACATGGGTTATGAAATGATGTATGATTTATGATTTTGTGGCACACATAAGAATGGTATCATTATGAGATGGGTGGGACCTATATCTCCCTCCAATGCATTGGGTAAAGATTTTATATCTCATGAGATAGACATGGCTGGAATGGTAGGTTATACCGATTCAGTGAAACAGGACTGAAACGAGGGTTACTCGATTCAGAAAGGGACTTTGTCCACTAAGATAGTCTTGGCAATGAGTCTTGACTAACAAGAAATGATTCTCTATGATTATGTGTGAATGCCACAAAGTTTCATGTTTTAAGTTATGATTATTGTGATTACATTTCACTGCCATGATTTACCCCATGTTATGAAATTATGATCTCTTTTGCAGGTTAAGATTTCCAAAAGCTATGTTCTTATGTATATGATGTGATTGATATTTCTTTTGTTTACCCTTACTGAGCATTTGAGCTCACCCTTTTATGTTTTCTTTTCCCCAGGATATAAAGAAAGGTTTTTAGGTAAAAAAAAAAGAGGGAAGATCTTTATGGGAGATATTGAAGATCTTTCACCACGATTAGAAGATTACGTTCCGAGTTTCCAAAGACACTAAACTATTACGATCCTTGTGTGTGTGTTTTTGTTATGTACTAAGTATTACGCAAAAGTAATGTAATGTCCATGTACGTCAAGGCTTCGGGTCTCTACAGCAGCCCAGTGGGAGTATCCCACCACGGCCCATCCTAATTGACCTAACCTCGGCCGGTTTGGGACGGGGTGGTTCAGACCTGAACTGGGTCGGGTCGACCCGAACCAAGTCGGACCGGACCTGGACCCCTCTCGGGACCTGAAACACTTCGAAGGCTGTATCATGCAATCCCGACGTTCGTTTGATGATCCATCTACAACACTGAGATCCTTGGAGAGAGTCAGTCCTTTTGAGAAACTCCACAAGTGTTTTGGATAAATTTGGAGTATGGACAGGTTGGAACGACTCTGAATCCAACCAAGCCCTCTACACTAGAATGAGAATAACTTATAGGCTGGGTGTCCAATTGATGTGTCGTCTATTGTGTTGGAACCCTTATAACGTGTTAAATCATTGGGTATCCTCTACGTGGAAATTAGTGATAGTTGAAATATGAACAATGGCTTGAGGAGCAGTTTCTTCCTGGAACAAGCGTTCTATGAGAGAGAATCCTATGTCTGGCCAAGATTTGAAGAATGAAGAGTGATTCTAAGTGAATTAGCACTCAACAATTCCATGTGAATCAGCACCCAGGGATTCTGTGTGAATCAACACCCATCGATTCTGTGTGAATTAGTACCCAATGATTCTATGTGAATCAACACCCAACAATTCTGTGTGAATCAACACCCATTGATTCTATGTGAATCATCTCCTAGCGATTCTGTGTGAATCACCACCTAGCTATTCTGTGTGAATCAGTACCTACCGATTCTATGTAAATCAACACTGAGAGATTCTATGTGAAACAGGACTGAGCGATTCTGTGTGAATCAGCACCTAACTATTTTATGTTAATCACCACTTAGTGATGATATGTGAATCACCATTTATCAATCCTATGTGGGTCTTTAGGGGGTTTGTACCTATCAATCCTGTGTGGGTCTTGCGGGGTTTAGTGCCTATCGATCATTGGCAGGTCGGATCCCGTGTGGGTCAGTGGGGTTTAGTACCTATCGATCCTATGTGGGTGAACAACGATGCCTATTAACAGAATAAGATGATTTATCTTTACAAATAATCTTTTGAACTTCTGTAATTAAGTTATACCTGGTTTGAGTTGTGTCTTTTTCTTTGTGATTTGGGATTAAGATCATGTTTGTGGTTTTCCATGTGGAATTATGAGAGAGATTCGAGGGTTTCGACGTCCCTACTGGGTATTGATATACTCACCTCTACTCTAGATTCGCCCGCACCTTGTTTTATCTTATTCAGATAACGGGAAACCTTGACTGAGACTCGAGAGCTAGGACCTGATAGTGGATGACAACAATAGTTGATGTGGAGAGTTGTGGAGATGAACCATACATACTCTACTAGTAGGATCCCCGATGGACGATATCATGATCTATTTTCTTTTTTCTGTTGTGATTGTATCTTTCTGGTAGGTCTTGTATTCCGGCCATTTACTTTTAGTACATAATTTTACTATAGTAGTGGACTTTTTTGGTTGCATCTGGTTTCATTATAGTTCATGTGTTTGAACAGGTTTAAAGGCAATGTCTTCCCATTTTAGTGATATGACTTTCCAGTGCTAGTCTCCAACCCCTGGTCTATAGAATATGGGATTGGGTTTGTCATAGCACAGGCCCCATGGGATAAGTAATGACAAAGTGGTATCAGAAGAGTCAGTTCTACTGAAGAACTATGAATCTAATCCTTCCAATGGAGTAATATAGTTAAGTTTTTTTATTGTAGTTTTCAGTTCAAAGAGTCTAGTGTTAGTGTAGTGGATGACGTATCTATACACCAGGACCCTGAATTATGTTTTCTGAATTGGTGCACGAAAACACAGTTTGTGTGTCTTTTGGAAATGGTTTACTTTAGATCTCTTTTGAGTCATCTAACTAGGTATAACTTATTGACCATTGTTCATCTTGATTCTCTTTCAAGTTTCCTCCATGCATACAACCATCCCAGATTCCATTTCATGACCATGAGGATCGTCCATAGTGTGATGAGGTTCAGTATAAGTACTGTTGTTGAGATGGTACCTTCGGGAAATGTCCCAGAGATACCATTGCCCATTAGTCAGCAGTTACTACCGGCGCTACCGGTAGGGGACACATATAGGCTCAGTGCCTTGTACAAGTTTCAATGACTGATACAACTCAGGTTTTGAGGCGAGCCTGACTCACATTCATCTAAGTACTGACCTAAGGTGGTGACTGAGTTTCCATATTGCAAGGGAACTGTTAGATCAGATGGTGGCCCTGACAGAGAGCATTCTATGTGGATCACTAGGGAGATGGAAGGGTTTATATTACCCCTATCTTATGATGAGGTAACTTTTTGCATAGACAGATCTAGAGAACCTTCCTCAAATAATGGTGTCTCTTGATATAAAAAGCTAAGGGGTAAGTGTTCCCAAGAGCTTCTAAAGCATTGACATGATGAAATGTTGGTAGGTGAGTATTCATCGAGGTGTATCAGTCATTCCAAGTACTCTATGAATACAATACGACAAGTACTTCAGGGCTTCAAGGCTTGTGGTTGAAAATTCTTTGGCTAAGAAGAAACAACTAAGGAATGTCAACAGTGGGAAAGGGGGAACCCGACGTCAGTCTTGGAGTCTTGAATGTTTAAAATGAATCGAGAAGATGAATTGATAGGGACATATGAATCTACAGGGCAACAGACGTGGAAGAGGATCTAGAAGAGTATCATGAGGTGGTTTACATTTTGACATGTTACAACCACCACCCCAATGTAGTCCCACCAGGCTCATGGATCTAGAGGAAAGGGGAATGGAGTAGTTGTATGCAGTCAAGGAGTGTGACCCAAGGGTGCCAGGAATGATTCGAAGTAAGGTGTGTGTCTAATAATAGTTGATGTATTAATAGACATGTGTACTACTCCTTCCTTCTTATCACTAATCATGTTCAATATCTAGAGTTTCCAGTTAAACCATTGACTTGACCCTTATTCCTGGAGATACCAATGGGATGATACTTGATAATCACACCTATGCCGATGGTGTGATCTGACCCTTGATGTGAGAGTTTCGATTGGAACTTCTTGGTGGCATTGTCGAGGCCTTACGATGTTAGTTTGGGTATGGACTGGTCATCCACAGTTCATTCTTAGATTGACTATTTTAGGAAAAAAGGTTGGGGTATATCTACAGTGTTGGAATGGGGTTTTCCTTTGTCAGAGAAAAAGGAAACCCACGAATCATGGGTTAAACTCATGCATAGAAGGGTGAAACCAATAACTCTTGAGTCAGCCAACCATACCCTCATTGTAGCATGTGTTTTGAGTTTTGAGTTCCCAAAAGTAGCGGTAGAGTTCGGAATCATCATTTCAAAAGATGTTTCTAGGATTTCATCCCCGTATGGATATGGACTTCTTCTTTGGATTTTTACCAAGGAAGGTACAAATATCTACAACTACATATCAGATGGCTCCCATGGAGCTTTGGGAGCTGAGATTACAATTGGGAGAATGGTTTATTATCCACTCTGTTCACAAGAGTCTCAAGTATATCTTCTTACAGAAGGACCTGAACCTGAGACACCAGCGTGGCTAGAGTTTCTATAGGACTATGACTTTGTGATAGTCTACACTCCTAGGTAGGGGAACATAGTAATAGATTCACTTAGTAGGAGGTCTGGTCTATAGCTGCTGAGTGAGGGGATAGAGAAGCTATGCGCGTTTTAGATATCCTTTAGGGATAGAGATGGATCAACTCACCTCTATTATATGAATGTCACTCCCCCACTTCTTCAGTGAGTTTGGGAGGCTCAACTATGATACATATACTGTGAGGCCCTACATGCTCAGATAAACTCAACATAGGCTCCTGATGGATTTTCTAAATGTGGGGAGAAAGACATCCACTTCAGAGGGCACACCATGATACCAGGGTTGCTATGGGAGGAGGTGTTGAGGGAGTTACATATATACCCTTTAGTGGTACAACCTGGTCTGTTGAAGATGTACCAGGACCTCCATAATTAGTACTGCTGGCCAGGGATGAAGAAAATAATGGCAGAGTTTTCATCCCGATGCCTCACTTGTCCGCAAGTGGAGACCAAGCATTAGGTACCAGCTTTCTTAGCTCAACCACTTGATGTGCCGAAGTGTAAGTGGGATGGTATATCCATGGAATTAATGATAGGGCTACCATGTACGTCCTGGGGACATGATTCCATCTGGGTGATTGTTGATCGACTTACCAAGTCGGCCCACTTCCTACTCATCCAAAAGCAGTGATTAGTAGAGAGCATGGGATGTCTCTACGTACAGGAGATTGTACGAATTCATGGGGTTCCATTGAGGACCGTCTCAGATAGTGATGCTCATTTTACATCATGTTTTTGGATGGGATTTCAGGAGGAATTTGAGACTCAACTAATATTGAGAACCTCCTTCCATTATTAGACAGATGGTCTGGCAGATTCGACCATACAGACACTCGAGGACATGCTTCGTGCTTGTTTCCTCGATTTTAGCAATAGTTGGGTGGACCACCTGCCCCTGGTGGAGTATTCATTAACAAAATTTATCACTCCACCATTGGTATGGCTCCATTTGGGGCCTGGTATGGGCAACCTTGTAGGTCCCCACTACGATGGACAGACCTAGGGAATTCAGCACTTATGGGTTCAGAGTTGGTACGTGCTACCACTGAGAAGGTGCAGATCATCTAATAGAGGATGAAGGATGCATAGAGCAGGAATAAGTTTTATTCCCACAAGAGACTGAGACCCTTAAATTTTGAAGGGGGAGACCATGCCTTCCTACAGATCTCACCCCGACGTGGATTACAGAGATTTGGCCGGGGCAGCAAGCTATCTCTCAGGTTCTTCAAACCATTCTATATTTTCAGTAGAGTTGGCGAGGTGGAGTACTGCCTAGATATTTCCCCATAGATGAGCCGGGTGAATAACGTTTTCCATGTGTCACAACTGAGGAGATGCGTGCTTGATCCATCACACATTACCAACTAGGGTGAGTTGAACTTTGACGATGTGGTGACTTTTACGTAGATCCCAATGGATATAGAGGATCAATAAGAGAGAGTCCTTTATAGATGGTCTATCCCTTTAGTACATGTTTGGTGGAAACATGGGATCCTCCAGGAGAGTGCATAGGAGTAGGAGGCTCAGATTCGTGCTCAGTATACTCATTTGTTTGATTTTACTTTGTTTTGGATTTTGGGGAAGTAAATCCCTAAGGTGACGAGAATGTAATGTCTCGAAAATTCTATATAATTTTTCATAATCATATGGAATTATTTTTAGACTTCAAAATCTAATGGTACGTGATTCTGAGGCCCATAGTGCCCAGAATGATCCGTTGAAAAAAATGTTAAGCTTTAAATAGCACAAATGAGTGGTTTCCCTAAAAAAGTAGAATAAGTATTAAATGGGTGCCCAGATAAAAAATCTGAGGGCACTGTTGCATTCAAGATGGCGGGTTTACATTAGGAGCGACTTAATTTTATTCGGCATAAACCTCCAGTGAGAAAACCTAAAAATGGCATAACCGTAAATAAAATTTGTAAATTATTTTATTTTATTTTCCAAATGCTTATAAATCACGAATGGTGACTTAGATTAAACATATGAGACCATCGTTGAGCTCATGAGGGTATTCTTTCCTTGGGAAGATACTAACTTTAGTCGACGTGGGACCCCATTGGAAGTTCATTTTTGACCGTAAATAAAATAATTAAGTGAAAATTATTTTATTTTAAAATCCTTAACTTTTAAATGGTAACTCGTATTGAGAATCCAAGAGTACCATTGAGATCGTGAGGGTGTGTTACCAATAGGCAGAGCCTAACCTCGAACGGTGCGGGTCGAGGGGGACTCTTAATAATTTTTGAACTTTTTTTAAAGGTACGTTCAGTAGATGTGTGAGCGGCATTTTATATCTTCTAAACCAGTGGTCTGATTAAAACTCTGAGGGAACCATTGAATCTACAACACCAGGCTTAACTTTGACCGCATTAGGTTGGGTGTAAAAGTTAGTCTTTTTAGCTTTTAAATAAATAACAAAATAACATAGAGATTATTATTTTATTCCTTTTTTTCCTACCACCTGTTGAGCGGTGGTGGAAGGGACCATAGAGGTAGACATAAATTTATTATAGTTATTAAATTCCCATTTACACTTTGATTGCATAACCATCCCTCATGTAATTAATGTGGAATATTAATTATGTTAATTAATGTGGAACATTAATTATGTTAATTAATGTGGCAAATTAATTACATCAATTAATGAACCTCTTTAATTCATCAGTGTGTTACTCACCCTTTACCCCCTCTATTTAAATGGGGCTTGGGGTATAGTTTTTGGCACAACTTCATCAAGAAATAAACCTCTAGAAACGTTACGTGACACCTTCCACCGATGGAGACAGAATCTTGGGTGGCAACAAACGGGACCGATGAACGTCGACGACTTCATCAAACGCATAATCTTCTTCCACCACCAAGATGTCTCCAAAGAATCTCGAGGTAAGGGTTTTTATTTAATTCAAGAAATTTATTCAATTCTTCACCTCATTCTTGAATTCTCAAGTGGTCGTAGAGGGGGATTTTAAATGGGGTTTATCATTATTTTAAATGTGATGTATAAATTACTCCCACTTGTTATAATGCTAATGTGGAGGGCTCTGGACAAATGAAAAAGGCACTAACCCTCCACTACTTGATTTTCATTGTGTTATTTGGAGGTGGGTTGTTCCAACTTGATAGAACCTTGAAACCAAGAGGCGTGCAATGATGATGGCATCCTGGGAGCACCGTAGGCGCGTCCGGAAGGAAGAACGGACCACCAGAGCTCACCCAGTGGCCTGCAAGATATTCGCCGGCATGGAACCAATGACCGATGCCAGCGATGGAGGAGGTGCCTTACGCTCATCGGTCACAGAAGAGGGCGGTGTCACCTGGCACCATGGTAGACCTGAAGGGGTGGCCGAAAACTGGCCAACCGCGTTTGCAAGGAGGCACACCATCACGTGCTGCGGTGAATGAGCTGCGACATCGAAGCTACGATAGGAGGGGGATCCACAACCCATGGGTCCAGTGGACCACATGGTGATGCCACGTGGAACTACTAATTGAAGATTTGAATAGCTCTTCTTGAGCTATTTGGGGAGCTGGTAGCCACCCCACTAGCGAGCCGCGCCAGCGCACTGTCCCGCGTCACCCGGCGGGTCACACCCCACCCGCGGTTCGGGCTGGTCTGTGGCCCAGCCCAACAGGGCCAACCCAGGCCGGTTCAACTGGGTCAGACCGGACTCGGACCCCTCTCAGGCCCAGAAACGCTTTGAAGGCCGTATCTTGCGAACTAGATGTCCATTTGATAAATCATCTGCAGTGCTGGGATCCTAGGAATGAGACGGTCCTTTTGAGATACTCCATGAGAGTTTTATAGAAAGATGGAGTACAGACGGGTTGGATCGACTCTGAATCCAACTGGTCCCTCAGCACTAAAATGAAAATAACTTATATATCGGGTGTTCAGTTGATGCACCATCTATTGTGTTGGAACTCTTATGACATGAAAAATCACAAGGTAACTTCTACATGGTACTTGCTGCTGGTTGAAATATGACTGATGGCTTGATGAGGAGTTTCTCCTAGGAACCATCATTCTATGAGCGGGAATCGTGTGTCTAGCTAATATGTGAAGAATGAAGAGTGATTCATTGTGAATCAGCACCGATTGATTTTTGTGTGAGTCTACACCCATCGATTCTGTGTGAAACCGCACCCAGGGATTCTATGTGAATCGGAACCCAATGATTCTGTGTGAATTTTCACCCAACAATTCTGTGTGAATCAGTACCCAACAATTATATGGAATCGGCACCCATCGATTCTGTGTGAATCAACACCCAGTGATTCTGTCTGAATCAGCACTGAGCGATTCTGTGTGAATCAACACCTAGTGATTCTATGTGAATCAGCACCTTTTGATTCTGTGTGAATCCTCATTTAGAAATTCTATGTGAATCAACATCTATCAATCCTATGTGGGACTTGTGAGGGTTACTACCTATTGATCCTGTGTGGGTCTTGACGGGGTCAGTAACTATAGATTCTTGGCTGGTTGAATCCTGTGTGGGTCAGCGGGGGTTAATACCTATCGATCTTGTGTGGGTCAGCAGTAGTTACTCTTAACAGAATAAGATGATCTTGCTTAATGACTAATCTTTTGTACCTCTATACTTATGTTATACTTGGTTTGAGTTGTGTCTTTTGCTTTTTTCTTTGTGATTGATATCATACTTGTGGTCTTCCTTGTGGAATTATGAGAGACCTTCGAGGGTCTCAAGGTCCCTACTGGGTATTGTTATACTCACGACCGCATGAGCTTTACCTGTACCTTGTTGTGTCTTGTGCAGGTGATGGACATCCTTGACTGAGACTCAGGAGTTAGGACCTTATAGTGGATGATGGTGATAGTTGACATAGAGAGCTATGGAGACAAGTCGTACCAACCCTTCAGGTAGGATCCCTAGTGGATGATCTCACGAGTTATTTTCTATTTTTAGTTGTAGTTGTATCTTTCTAGTTGGGATTGTATTGTAGACCCTTACTTTTAGTCCACACTTTTAATACAACAGTTTACTTCTTGGTTGCATCTTGTTGTGTTCTAGTTTTTGTGTTTGTACAGGTTTAAAGTCAATGCCTTCCCATTTTTGGGACATGCCTTCCCGATGCTTGTCACCAAACCTAGCTTATGGAATTCAGGCTTGGGATATTCACAAAATGGGCTTTGGGGGACATTTTGTGATAATATTGGGGCTCAACCCTTTGCAAAAGCAATATAGGGCTCACACATGAGATATAGTGGGGATCAACCCTTGGTATAAGCTATATCTCGATCACCCATTTCATATCATTATTTAGTGACATATTAAGTGTAAAATAATATCATCATAATACCCATTTAAATACCACTTTTAAACCTATATAAAGAATGCTTTTGGATAAAAATTCCCTTTTATTTTGAGAACTCATTTTCAATAGCAAAACACCCATTTTTTTGAAAAACCATTTTCAATAACAAAATACACAAAAATATAATTATACTTTTTTCATTTAAGGAAACATAAAACTAAGAAAAGGAATCATGAAATAAAATAATTTCTATTATGGAGGAAAATTCATTATTGTCATGTACATTAAAAATAGAACATTCCTTTTGTATTTTGTCCAAATGTTCCATATAAAACATGTAAAAATATAATTTTTTGTAAAATTTTGAATGAAATTAAAAATAGACATAAAATTTTTTTATAATATTTTATATAAATAGATATATAAAATAATATTAAGAATCTTGATAGAGAGTATTTTTTTTGAAATTAAATACTAAAACATTTAAAAATATATTTTTAAATCAAAGTGTCCCATACTACTTTGAAAATATTTGAATCATAAAACTCATTAAATAAAAAAGTTAAAAAACATTAAATATATTGATAATTTATAAAAAAAATTATATAAAATTTATAAGGGGTTTTATATACACATTATAAAAGAGTAACAGTGCATAGAATCAAGATATGATTCAATGACAGGAGATTGAGATGATGTCCCTTACCCTGAGTATGAATTTTCATTCATGTCTTTATATTCCTAAGTAATTAAATTATATTAAATATTTATTTTAAATATAACCTTTTATAGTTTATAATTAAATTTATTTCACTTATTACAATGTTTTAGACAATTACTTACTTAATTAGTTTTAAATCATATGTTTTGACTATATTTGGACGATGTGTCAAAACAACTAAGGATGGATGCCTATGGTCAAGGTGGTCATTATATAAACATATCCATTATAATAATCACATCCCAATAATAATATATAGACATAAATTATGATTTTAAAACCAATAAAGAAAAAAATGTTTTAAATAATGAACCAACCTTACAATCAGGGGGACGGTAGGCCGTACATACGCTTGAGTAACGTTCTCATTTTTCAATGATTGTTATGGATATAAGGTAAGAAAAATATATATTTTCAAAATTATATTGATATTTTAAATACCATTTTTTAATCATGTATACTTATATATGTATTTGTTTTAATTTAAAATTAATCACATCACTTTGAGGAAGCGGTAGTCAAGACATCCAGGAATGACGTTATCACTTTTTCAATGTGTAAACAGGTAATAAAGAAAACAATATATTATATTTATAGAAAGGTAAAAATTCCATTAGTATAATATATATTTTATTTATATCAATTATTTTTATTAAACCCATCCTTAATACATTCAATGTAAGCTGTGAAAGTATCACATTGCTTTGAGGATGCATTAGTCCACACATCTAAAAATGATGTTATATCCCATAAAATGAAAATCATGAAGTTATGTATTATAAAATAATTAAAAAAGTATTAATACATCATAAATATCAAATATATGACAGAAAAACAGTATTTACATCATAATTACCATCCATGATAGGTGGTAAAGGAAAAAAATGACATTGTTTCACGAGTCAGTAGTCCGCTGTGCACACGAACAATAATTTTTTTTACCAATTTTATGGAAGTGTGTGTAGGTGAAGGTAAAACCATTTATAAAATATTATATATATTAATTTATTATACTGATGTAATTTTATAATAAAAAATAATAATTTAAGTGGAAGAGAAAGAAATAAAACAAAAGTTCTCATTCTAGAATGTTACATCTTCTTCGAGTAACTCTTTTTTTTCTTCACCGAAGGGCTTACTTTGTTTTATTTATTCCAAAATTTTGGTTTATATTATAATATGAGGGAATTTTTGAGCCCATTGTTTCTAGTTTTTTATGATAAAAATGGATTTATGGGTATGAAGATGTGGGGAGAGTGAGTGCCTTTTTACAATGGAGGGGAATGGTATTCTTATTAATATAAAAATGTAAACACTATTGGGGGGGGGGGTTCCCTTACATTATGTTCCTAAAATAATAAATAAATTCAATAAATTATTATTATTATCAATATAGAATCCATTTTCCCAAAGTAAAACTATATATGTGGCATAATTTAATTTAAAATTAACCCCATTGATAGGATGGACAAACTGGTTTTTAAAGTGAAAATATTCAAAAGGCTTGTATGTTTTTACATCTAAAATTACTATAGAAATAATTAAAATGACCCAAAATTGTATTATAGGATATAAAATTGATCTAATTATACTTTAAAACCAATTTAAAATATAATTTTTACTATAAATTAATTAGACAAAAACGTTGTTTTCAATTTAAATCCAGTATATTTCAATATTCATCAAAAAAATAATATTTAAAAAAATACCAAAAATTCATGCAATGTAAATTTTGATATTAAAATTTTTAAAATTAATTTTATTTTTTAAAATATAATTTATAAAATTTTCAAAATTTATTTCTAAAACATGTGTACTATTAAAAAGGGATAAAACTGCCCTTAAAAATATACATCTTTTTATGATTAAAATTTGAAATATTAATTCTTAAGCTTATAAAACTTATTGGATAAATTTCAAAACATCTTACTAAACATATGAAATATAAATTTCATTAATATCTTTCACAAATAGTCATTAATTTAATTTATTAAAATAAAATTCCATTCAGGTCATGAAAATAGTTTATCATAAAAGAACATTTTATATATTAAATTGGTATTTATTTTATTTATAATTAATTGGTATCCAATGAATTAATTCTATAAACATGAGTAAAATATAATTTGAGAATTTAGATAATCTCATTTATTCCCAACATTACAATGGATAGGTTATTACTATCATGTTAGATAATAATAGTATATTGGTGTTTGGTAAGACTCGAGATTGTGTGTAACATAAGTCATCAATGGTACTTGATGTTGCATATAATGAAATAAAAACATGGTGTTGCATGTAGAAAAAGATAAACTGTGTATTGTGGTTAATTAAATCTATCAAGTAATTTAAATTAATTTTAAATAATATATTTCATAAAATATTGAGATGTTACAACATGAATGGAAATAGGTCCCCTATTGAGGTGAGTTTAAACAAAACCATTACGATGTCCCAAAAAAATAATGAAAATGGTTTTAACAAGATGCCATTTCAGACTAGAATTAAAATCCAAGAATATTCTCGAGATCAATACAAAGAATTTATCCAATCATCAAAACCCAAATATATCAAGAACATTATCTCTTAGTGAGTAAGGACATTCCAAACATAGTGGCCCATAAAATTGATGATGGCAGCCCAACACCATGTCAGAACTCAAAGTAAAAAACACTAAAAAAACATCACATATCCCCAATCCCTAAGACTCCCAACGTTTAATATCCACATGACCCTTATTTAAATGTAATGGGAACCCACACCCGACCAATGAAAATCCATTACAACCAAGGAGGCGAAGACCCATATGGGAGACCTGAACCTTATTGAGGGAAATATATAATGATCAAGAGGGGTATCTAATAATAATATTTTTATGTGTTTTTACATTGATAATAAAATTTGTGTTGAGATTCTAACATATCCATACATTTAAAAATATCCTATCAATGTTCTAGGTCATGCATGATAACGTACTCACGGTTCATTTTCATCATGGTTACCATATAAAAAAACATATAGAAAAATATTAATAGTAAAATCTAACAACCCTTGATGAATTTACTGCTGAATAATTCACATTATATTTCATAATGATGTGATATATAATAATATACATGTCTCCACATATCTATAACAAATTATAAGAAATAAAAATATCAATTTATCTCTGTAATGATAATGGAAAAACATATCTCTAGAAAGAGAAAATATAAATCTCCAAAGAGAACACTATAAACATATCTGGACAATGAATGAAATACACATATTAAGTGATAAATATTTTATATTGGAATACTTGATGAAATAAAAATATATTGGGATGAGGCTATTAAATAGGCCCTCATATATCCTAGAGTTATTGATACGTGAATAGATAATATCGTGTGCATCACTCTCCTATTTAATCCCTTGAAAATGGGAGAGAGCGGTGTCACCACTTCAGTGAATCACACTCCATCTCATTCATGTATTAGAGATTCTATAGGAAATAACCATTTAAAAATTTACTATTTATGTTGTTCCAAAATTTTGGACACCATAAGAATTACCCATATTCATCTACCCTTCTCTAGAGATATTATAGGAAATAATCATTTATTATTATCTCCTAGAAGTATCTTATACATCTCAACCCGAAGTTGTGGGTTCATAAACAAGTGCATGAATAAATCATCACCTACCCCTACATAGATTAATGAGATAGAAGAGGGAATAATCACCATCATCCAACTCTAAACATAGATATAGGGTTAGTGAAAATTATATATAACATTGTATCCTATTTCCATTGATGTCCATCTATCACATACTACATCAAATATTTGAGTGGATGATACAAAAATTATTATCTAAGTCATAATCAAGGATATCCTTATCTATCACAAAATAATCCTCAAGTAACAATCAAGATACTATATCTTCATCAAAGGATTCCTACTCCCTAAAACCCATGGGGTGTGAAAAAAAATAAATCACTAATAAAATTTACTATTAAATTATTTATCTAGTCACACAACAGTACAACTGACATCATTTTTCATAAAACAAGCTATACTCATTACTCAGGAAGGCCTGAATTAACAACAAATTTATTCCCCAAACATCTTATTAGATCATATGAATCAATATCCAGAAGATTCCACCTATTTTGAATATATGGTTCATGATCCATCTACTAATTATTGTCAAATCTAGAGCCCTCAAAAACTCCAAGGAGGTAAAAACATATATAAGGAATATGGGGAATCTTTACTTTCTCTGGTCATCTCGCCCAACACACTATCACCGTCAATATATATATACAAATCGGTGATCCTTCTTGAAATTCATCTTTAAAAACATATAATATTTAATAGTACTCCACCACCACATTCTACCTTGACAAACTCATGGAAAGAACTATTAGTTCATCCCATTATAACACTTTGTAAGGAAGAGTAGAAAGTAACAAAAAATGTAATATACATAACATATCCCATAATATACATAGAATGTAAACTAATATGGTTACTATAGGTATGTACCATTTCCCATTGGTTATGTCTTTCCCAAATACACAGAGTGTCCCTTGGGGGTAGAAAATATGTATGTGATACTATGCTACCTTATAATATACCACAAGTACAAACTTAGTCATATCACTCGTCCATATATGGCATTTTGTTTTAACATAGCTAGTATTTGAATGTTGATGGGTAGTTGGGTGCATACCGTGCCACACCCCTAGTAATGTAATCTAAAATTAAATTTCATATACCATAGGAAACATGATGTATTGAGTTTGGAGGTGTATGCATGAATATACTATTACCCATAACATGTTTTTATAATTAACATGGTGTGTAAACCAAACTACATGCTATGTCTACTGAATAGGTATGATGGGTGTGTGATTTCCACATCATAATTCAGGAAACAATTGTCCTACATGTCATTTTCATGGTGTCTACACAATGTTTGACTCAAATCATGCTTCAAGAAACCCTATATGAAACATAATAGGAACATAATATATTCGTTTTAGCTAAATATCATGTAATATTAATCTATAGAAAAAAATCCCATATAACAAGATACATGATATTTTTTTATGAGAAATACACTTCATGTGAATAGAAATTTATGATCTAGAGGCCTCTAGAATTAACCCAAACCACCCATATCATAAAAATTTCACCACTTAAAGTTTATGAAAATAAAAAAATAATCAAAAAAATAGTGTGAATATAAAATTATATACAAACAAAGATAGAATAAAATTTAATAATTAATCCATACCACATGGTTTTTCCCTAAAGATTTAATTTTATCACCGTTGATGTATTATGCAACAGTATTTCCTCCCAATATATAGATCCAATTCTCTATAGATAAGTTCCCTCATCCCTGTTTCTCAATTAATTGTGAATCCTACCCCCTAGTCCATTGAAAATTCATCCCCGTTTAGGAAATAAAAGTTATTCCAAAAAATATTAAAATGAGATAAAAATAAATAAACCCCTAGGATGACCCAACCCATGACCTCAAAACCCCAAAAATATATTATACACCATTTAGCTAAATCTTTCCATTCTAGACCCAATCATGGTGTTATAATATCCTTGAAACTTATCTTTTTGGAGTTATCTACATTCCCATAAATTGAATAAAATAATATGTATTAAAAAAAATAATTTTTATTGATAATATAACCAGCTAAAAATATCACCAAATAAATCCCAATTTTAAATACCATTCTAAATAATCAAATAAATGATGAAAATTTTTATGTTCATTGTATATGGTAAATTTATCATTTTATACATTCCAAACACTCAGTATTCAAAATGGTAAACAATGAGTTAATTCTAGACCAAGGGATAATATAGTTCATTAAAACCTACAAACTTTAAATCATTTAGTCCCTAAAAAGTAAATCACTTGAGATTTTAAATAAATAATATCATTTTACCCCTTCATGTTGTAAAAAACCCACTTTTAGACACTCATCAATCATTTATAGAGGTCTAGTTTCAATGAAAAATCGGACAAAACTACACAAGAAAAAACATGCATTAATCTCTAAAATTCATTTAAATATCTTATATGAATATCGACCACATAAAAAGAATATATGATCTAAATCCTATATCCATGTTTTCCACACTGAAAGTATGAGCTAACACTAGATGAACCTTTCGAAAAATCCTTACCCAAAACCCCTCTATCCATGAGTCCTCCATTCACAAGGTACATCGAAAACCTATAAAATTTCAACACCAATATGAATGTGGTTGGTAAATATGATAATATTTAGGAAGTACCATGCTCCATACATTTAAAAGTTACACATAAAATCACCACATAAGAGTTAATGGTTCACATCCTCTTTTCTATTGTGATTTTCATAAAAGATAATATTCCAAAATATATAAGAGGTTCTTGGAAAAGTGATTAGATAATAACCTCAAATACATATTTGGAATTAAAAAAATATTTGATACTAATGTCACCAACTTTTATAAAATATAACCTGAATAAGATGATCAAGACTGATCTAGGTGACCCTACTCTACTTACTCTAGATCCCAGGGTAACATCGGCCATAACTCATGTGACCAGAAGCTCAAAGAATTGAACAAAAATATCCACCATGTATCTGGAGCTTCTCTATAAAGAAAAAATTAATAATAAGACCCAAAAAACGTTTTTTTGATTACACACAATGTGTTTAAATATCAGAATATCTTTTTCAACACCCAATATTGACTGTAAGGGAATAACACTATCAAACCCTAAAAGAAACAAAAAGGATGATGTATATACCTTACTTAAACATAATCCGAGATTTCCATTAAAGAAAAAATTACCCTATACCCTTGTGTAACTCAAAACCCATAATATCTCTTGGCCTTAAACATCATATTGGGATAATCATTAACTAATAAGAAAATAAAATACTAGGTAGACAATCTGAACTAGGAAAAAAATATTTCTAAACTTAGGGGTACACATAGAGAAAATTATTCACTTCTATGAGTTATATATATTGAAATTTACCTTCGTGAATAAGATATATGTCAAAACAATCTTTAAATAAACATGATCAACACCATCACAAGGCTCAACTATGATGATAGTCTCAAAAAACTAATAAAAATAAAGCTTCTTAAACCACTACTCATGAAATTAAAATTATGATTTATCAGAAGAGTGAGGACTGGTGAACATATTTCATCCCATTTCATAAAAACATCTTCCATCCATTATTATAAGGAGTGTTATTTCCCCACCATTATAGAAGTGTTCAAGGGTTCTTGATGGATACCCATGCTCTCAACCAACATTCTCAAAAACCACATTCTATAAGTTAATAATAAAACATATAGACCCCATTAAATTTAATGTTATAGAATTAAAACAAAACATATAATCTCAAACCCATAAGTTATAACAATCCAATATGGAAATCCCACATAATAATCCATCCCCCATTGGCTGATCTAACCACCAAACAAATTTCAACAAGATCTCATTGATAGGTTTCCAATATCTCTGATAACCTTTAAATGATCATATTAAATTCTCATAAACAAAATAAACTCTATGGTTAATCATTGTTTCATATAATGGACCTCTATGAGCCATATAGAGAAGAAAAAGAGTCAATGTACCCCTTTGAATAAAGCCCCTGGCTAACAGACATAGTAAATCTTCTTGAAAATTCAACTACATGTGGAAGTGATCAAATGCATAATACTAGATAATAACTAGTTATTTTGTAAAAACATAATAATCTTAAAAATAAAATATTGAATAATGTTTAATGAAATTTAAAATAGAAAAATATTCTAAAAATAATTAAAAATCATGAAACATAGACTGGATAACAAAAGATCTTATCACACTAGAACTCTTTTATCTTACTAGAAACCTTTATCATTTTCTGATATCATATCGAGGTTATACTACCCATTCATAACATAACATAAGAAAAACATAATTTTTAATTATTTATTGATATGTTGGTATTTTCAGGTTTCAAACTACACCAATACACACTTTCATCAAATGGGTAACGAAATTATCATTCGTGTACGGTGAAGTACCGCCTCGCAAAATGATGTCATTCATTTTTCCTTTACCGCCTATCATAGTTGGTAATTACGATGGGAAACCTATTTATTTATGATATATAAGATATTTATTCTGAATTAATACTTCTATAATTATTATGTAACACACACCTTTATGATTTCCATTTTGTGTTAATACGATAACATCGTTTGAGGATGTGTGGACGACCACCTCCTAAAATTGATGTGATACATGCACACATTACATGGTATATATTAATTATTGGTTTAATTAAACATATGTGACATAAAAAAACTTTATGATATTCATGAGATATTTAACTTTCTTTAAATATAATATATCATTATCTTTGTTACCCTTTCACACCCATAAAAAGTGATAACACCATTCCTGGACGTGTGGATGACCGCGCTGTCATGACACATCAAATGGATTATGTTTTTAAGGTTTATTTATAGTCTAGGGTATACCCTAGGTTGTCTCTCAAGGAGCGTTGATAGGTTTAGAGCGTGCGTTTTTAATAAAAAGTACTTAAATTGGGGGTGGCTTTGAAAACAATTTCTAAAACAAAATGACTTAATTTAAATAGTTTAAGAGTTGAAAAACAAGTGGATTTTGTAAAATATTAGATAGGTATGTGATCATTGCTAAGTTAATACAGCACATGAAGAGTTCCTCGTTCTTAATTTATTATAAGGTTTTAGTGTAATCCTGTTCTTGAGGTTTAACCAAGATCTTGGGTACCCACAAGCCTCTTAAAATGATGCGATTAAAACTAAACCTTGAAATAAAAATCGTGTAGTCAAGTTCCAGCCCCTTATAATGCTTTAAGGTTTCTAAAGGAACATTGAAATCTCAAATATTTGGGAAAGAAAAGGGTTCGTATGTTGTCCAATCGGAACAACACAAGACGCACACTTTAAATTTCACACCGATCGATTATGAAATAAAAGGTGTTTCAATTATATGCATCAAAACAAGTTAAGATAAATATAAAAGATCAATTCTAATCCTCAATATACACCAAAAAAGTAGAGAATTATGTTCCGGAACTCCCTCTTCACGTGTGTAGCTCCCTCGCAATGATCACCCCCCGCTTAGCTCGACATTGGGAGGAGGAGGAAGCTCGAGTGGAACTCCTTATTCATTATTGATTCTCCTATGAGGATAGAGTCCTCTAGAACCTCCAAGGTGATTAGGAGACTCCTCTAGGACTCCAAAATGGTAGAGTATAGCTTCTGGTTCGAACTTACAAATGGGGATCCCAAGGTTTCATTTTATAGGAAAATTGGAAGGTGGTTTTAGGGACACAGATTTCATCAATCCACTTGTACCATGCGTTTTGGCCTTCAGAAATTATTATCTCGCTTTAGATAAAATAGATAAGTTGTATCCCTACCTTTTTACTGTTTCCACCGAATGTTTGGCACCATTTGGACAACTACATCTCAAGATATTGATAAACTATAGAACATTGCATTTGACTTGGTCTATATTCGGTGTGTTGGAAAGATCAGTTCGGATGGGCCCCATAGAAGCCGAATCATGATTGGGTTTCTTAATATGAAATTTATCCTATTAAATTTTGGACAGGAACAAAACATTTCAGATCATTTTGATGCACGGATTTTGTGTACTATGAAAACTAGTGGACATATGTCCATGGATCCATTCAATTTTGGGCCATTTTTCTTCCACTTCATCAAAGGCCATCCAAATCACCTCCACCAACATTGAAATAATAAAAACAAGTAACATTGCTCATTCTAATCTTGATTAAAATTAATTAATTTATTCAAACATAATGTGAAATTTATTATTATATTTGGAATATTCATTACAAAACTAATTTAAAACTGCGGTGTAAGGGTGGAATAAAACAATGAATCGTGGTACGATCACACCCCCACACCTAAACATATGCACTCATGGGCAAAGTCACATATCCAAATACAATGCTTCATATATATATATATTTCAATCATCCTGAAGATTTAGAATTTGAGGAAATTTTATTTAATGTACAATGATCAATGCACGAACGACACTAATGGGTTCTTCCCAGTGAAAATAGAAAAAGATGTCTCATAAATCATATCACAATAAAATTCAAAGAGATTTATGACACCAACATGATCAAGGAATTAAAATGTAAACATTACACTAACTCTCCATGTGTGTGTGTGAAAACCATTCCATGCTATTCTTTCCACTTTCTATCAAATAAATATAGGTTATTTAAACATTATTCAGCTTTAAATGATTTTTCACCGAACCTGTCCTACATCCTTTGCAATAATATTTCAAGACCCACTCATTTAAGAATTCCAAGAAGTCAAACCATAAGCTACTGACCTAGATATACCCATATGTTTCACATTTCATCACTCCCCTCATTTATTATATTTTTTTGAAGTTGCATTTGGAACAAATCTCACACTCATCTCTCAACCCTTGTTTGATCTCCTCACGACACTAATTGCAATAGTTATAGCAAGATCAAAGGTTGAAGAGGGGTGGTTTTTGACCTGCCCAAGACACAACCAATTTTTTATTTGAGGGCTTACAATATTCAGACATTAGGTACACACACATAGGTCAATCTGGTACAGTAATGAAACAGATCGAATAAGGAGAAACGTATGGAAATATCATTTCAAGCTGAAAAATATTAACCCAGCAAATATTTACCTTATATTATGTAAGAAATATTCAAACTTTGTGGTTTGGTGTAACAATGTATGGAGATATTAGTGACACAGTTTTCCCAAAAATTCTCACACAAGGAGAATCAATCATCTCAAATGTTTCACAGTGATACAACCATTTATATCATTGAAATAAAACCAATTCACTAAAAAAACCACTCCTTGATGGTAAAATCATACAAAAATTCTTTTTAGCCTTCATTATGGTATTTTTACTTTCCCCACAATATGGTTTCCACATTATGGAACTTTGAAATTGTTGATGGGGAAAAATTAAAATACCATAAAGAAGGCCAAAGGAGGAAACGATGAAAATCCATAACTAACCCAGGAATGTATCCACCCCCACACCTAGAGTATCAGTGTCCTCACTGTAGTAAAAGAGAATGTGGGAAGGAAGGATAAAACATGGTGGATGTCATTCATAGTTTTCTTCTTGAACTTGGAGTTCCTCCATTGGGGACTCCAGAATGGGTTCATGAAAGTGCTTCAGTCGCTGCCCATCGACAGTGAAGGTTTGCTTGGTTTCTTCATTTTGAACCTGAACAACACCAAATGGAGAGACATTAGTAACAATTTATGGTCCAAACCAGTGGGAACAAAGCTTACTGGGATGCAATTTCAGCCTTGCATTGTAGAGGAGGACCTAATTCCCAATATGGAACTGACGATGAAGGATAAGAAGATCGTGGGCAGCCTTGGTTCTCTACTTATAAATCCTGGAGTTTTCATATGCATCTCTTCTCATTTCCTCTAGCTCCTGAATCTGCAACTTCCTTTGAGCACCTACACCAGAATGATTATAATTGTATTGTTTGATGGCCCAGTTGGCCCCGTGCTCAATCTCGACAGGGATGTGACAACTCTTTCCAAAAAAAGCCTATAAGGTGACATTCCAATGGGAGTTTTAAATGCAGTATGATAAGCCCATAATGAATCAGTGAGTCTATGACTCCAATCTTTCCTGTTGGGTTGGACCGTTTTTTCAAGAATTTGTTTTACCTCTCTATTTGACACCTCGACATGACCATTAGTCAGTGGGTGATACGTAGTAGATACTCGATGACCAACCCCATACTGACGCAAAAGTGATTGCATTGTTCGGTTGCAGAAACGAGAACCCTGGTCAATGATGATGAACCTAGGTAATCCAAACCTACAAAAGATCTGAGTTCTCAAAAATTCTACAACTGTTTTGGAATCATCTGTCCTTGTGGCCCATGCCTCTACCCATTTTGATACGTAATCAATGACCAAAAGAATGTAGAATTTGCCAAAATAATTGGGAAATGGCCCCATAAATTCAATGCCCCAAACATCAAAAATTTCATGAAAGAGAAAGGGTTGTTGTGGCATTTCATTCCTTTTAGAGACATTACCCATTCTTTGACAATGAGGACAATATTTAAAAAATTCAGGGGCATCCTGAAAAAGTGTTGTCCAAAAGAGACCAGAATCATGAACTTTGCGAGCAGTCTATTGGGGACCAATGTGGTCCCCACAAGCAAGAGTGTGGAAGAATCTAAGGACATAATGAAACTCGATATCGAGAACACAACGCCTAAGGAATTGATCGCTACATGTACGCCAAAGGTAGGGGTCATCCCAAATGTACCAACGAGACTCATGTTTTAGACTACGGGCTTGATTTTTGTTGAAATCAGTAGGAATGAAAGATGCTAACAAATAATTTAAAATTTCAGCATACCAGGGAATAGCATCTTGCACGTTGTACAATTTCTCATCAGGAAACATGTCATTAATGGGAATACATGGGGATGAGACAATGTCCAAGGATGGGGGGATCCTACTGATATGGTCTGACACCACATTCTATGCTCCTTTTTATCTCTAATTTCTAGATTGAATTCGTGAAGGAGGAGTATCCAATGAATGAGACGTGTTTTGGCTTCCGGTTTCTTTAGGAGATACCGGAGAGCTGCATGGTCTGAGAACACAATGACTTCGGAACCTAAAAGTTATGACCTAAATTTATCCCAGGAAAACACAATGGAAAGAAATTATTTTTCAGTGGTGGTGTAGTTTTCTTGGGCCGGGTCCAAAGTATGTGAGGCATAAGTAATGACATGTGGAGCTTGATCAACCCTTTATGAGAAGACTTCCCCAACTGTATTGTTAGAGGCATCACACATGAGCTCAAATGGTAAATCCCATTGAGGTGGTTGGATTACCGGTGGTGATGTGAGACTCCATTTTAATTTATTAATATATTCTTCACATTCTTTATCAAAAACAAAATCATTTTATTTTTGGAGTAACCGGGAGAGGGGAAGTGAAATCTTACTAAAATCACGAATGAAACGACGGTAAAATCCAGCATGACCTAGGAAAGACCACACATCACGCACATTTTTAACGAATGGTATGGAAGAAATGACATCTACTTTCGATTTATCTACTTGGATACCATCCCCAGAAATGACATTCCCCAAAACTATACCTTTTCGCACCATGAAATGGAATTTCTCATAATTTAATACAAGATTCTTTTCAATACAGCGATGTAGGACTGAACCAAGACTACTTAAACATTCATCAAAAGAGGATCCATAAACAGTAAAATCATCCATGAAAACTTCCATGCAATTCTCCAGGTAATCCGAAAAAATAATAACCATACATCGCTGGAATGTACCCGGAGCACTACACAGGCCAAATGGCATTGTTCTATAGGAAAATGTGCCAAATGGGCAAGTGAAGGTTGTATTTTCTTGATCCTCGGGGGCAATATGGATCTGAAAGTATCCAGAATACCCATCAAGAAAACAGTAATGGGACTTCCCTGTTAGCCTCTCTAGCATTTGGTCAATGAATGGCAATGGGAAATGGTCCTTCCTAGCGTGTTGGTTTAGTCAGTGATAATCTATAAAGACACGCCAACTATTCTGCACACGAGTTGGAACCAATTCATTGTTTTCATTTTTAATTACCGTTTGGAAGGTTTTTTTAGAAAATAATTGAACGGGACTAACCCATTGGCTGTCAGAGACGGGTTAAATGATTCCAGTAGCCAATAACTTTGTTACTTCCTTTTTAACTACTTCTAAGATGTTTGGGTTCAGTCGACGTTGTGCCTGCCTCACTGGTTTAGCCTCATCAGTTAATAAAATATTATGTGTACAAATTGATGGGCTAATACCGGGAATGTCTGCAAGTTTCCATCCCAATGCTTGTTTATGCTCCCTCAAAAGTTCAAGAAGTTGAAATTCATGCTTAGGATGGAGTGAACTAGCAATGATGACGGGCAACTTGTTTCCATTCTCAAGATACAAATATTTTAAATCTTGAGGCAGTTGCTTTAGTTCCAATTCAGGTGGATTTTGGATTGATGGGAGTGTGTGTGAAAGTGATAGGTCATTAATCTCATCTAACTCCTCAATAGTATCATCCTCATATGAGGAATTAGCTTTTACAAGCAAATTAGTATCATTTATGGTCATGTGATACTCCGTGTTCAAGAAATTATTAATTAATAAGCATGGATGACACTTTTCTCGACCACTACAATAATCAACACACGATTCATTACCAAGAATTTCAATCAAAGAGAAAAATTCAGAAAGGGGATCAGGGGAAACAAATGAAGTGATTTTAGGGGAAGGGAGTTTATCAATTGAATTTACCAAGAGAGAGGAATGTTCTTTGGAGGGGTGCTTCATGGAATCAAGGATGTTAAAATGGACTATGTGACCACAAAATTCCATAGATAATGTACTATTATGGAAATTAATTATGGCTTTGGAGGTTTTCAAGAACAGTCTCCCCAATATAATTGGGGTGTGTCCAATCATCCTATCATCTTCCATTTTTAGCACATAAAAATCAGCAGGAAATATTAAATTTTGAACCCTCACAAGAATATCCTCTAACACACCAGAAGGGTGTGCCGTACTCCGATTTTCTAGCTAAACAACTATTCCTGTGGGATTTAGTTCACCGACCTGTAATGAGTAGTACATGGAGTGAGGCATCACATTAATAGAATCACCCAAATCAAGCATAGCATTGGAGAAAGAATACTCCCCTATGGTGCATGAAATCGAGAATGTTCTAGGATCATTGCACTTGGTGGGAAGTGATGGTTGTATCAATGCTAAGACGTTCCTCCCCAGGCTCACCTTCTCATCACCTCTACGTCGCCTTCGGTGGGTACACATCTCCTTCAGAAACATGGAATATCTCGGAATTTTCTTGACAGCATCAATCAATGGAATGTTAACCTACACTTTTTTGAAATTCTCTAAGATTTCTTTATCAAGTTCAGTTTCCTTTTGTTTCCTTGGTTGGGTGGATCTTTGTTGAAATAGAAGCAGAATGCTTGGGCTTGGTAACTCATCAATAGACACACTCTTTCCTTTGGTAGGACTTCTCTCAAGACAAGGTTCCAACTCATTTGAACCTTTTTTAGTGGTTGGGATGGTGGTTTCCTTATGAGAGGATGACTCTAATAGAGGGTTCATTTGTCTTTTAAGTTGAGTTCCACTTCTAAGGGTGATGGTACTAACATTTCCTTTATCCCTAGGGTTGAAAAGTGGTTGAGATGGTAGTTTACCAGTCCCATGGATTTGGATTTCACCCACTGAGTTAGCTAGTTGGCCTAATTGGTTTTTGAGGTCTTGTATGACTACTTGGGTGGTTTGTTTGAACTAGAGATTATTGTCAGCCATTTGTTTCATCATATCTTCTAGGCTAGGCTCGGGTTTTGGAGGAAGTTGTTGGAAAGGCCTTTGGGTGGTTGAAAATTTCTGGGTGGTGGTGGTTGATGACTACTTTTCCCTGGTTGGTTTCATGGTTGATGAGGCTGGTTTGAATACCCCCTTTCCTATAGGCTTGGTTGTCTTTCCACCCAGGGTTGGATGGATAGTAAGGTTCTGGCCTAATGGGTTGGTAATAGGGGCGTCCTGGGAATATTGCCTCACAACTCTCAGAAGTTTCTCTCAATTGGGGGAATTATTCAGAATTGTGGGTATCAGAAGAGCATATACCACAATTTATAGGAGGAGGAGATTGTATTTTCCCTTGGGAAAGAGCAAGTTGTCGTAGAAGGGTACTCACCTCTTCAAACTTTGTGTCCACCTTCTTCTCGAATTCAGTACTTTGCACCTCATGGACACCTCAAATGTGTACACTGGACCTTGAACTTAATTGATGAGTGTTCTGTGCCATGGTCTCAATTAAGTTCCTTGCAGAAATTGAGGTTTTATCCACTAGTGCACCACCTGCATCAACATCAATCATGTTACGATCTATTGGAATTAAACCTTCATAAAAATATTGTATTAAAAGTTGATCGCTTATTTGGCGGTGTGGAAAACTTGAACATAATAAAGCATTCCCAATATTCATGAAGGTTTTCTCCTTGAGATTGTCTTATCCCACATATTTCTCTCCTTATTGTTGCAGTTCGAGAGGCTGGGAAGGATTTTTCAAGAAAAAGTCATTTCATGTCCGCCCAACCTCTAATAGGTGAATTAACATAATACAACCAATCTTTAGCCGTGTATTCTAATAAAAATAGAAATTACCTAATTTTTAATTGTTCTTCATCCACATGACCAGATTTTAATGTTTAACACACAGTATGAAATTCTTTTAAATGCTTATGTGGATCTTCTCCAGGGAGTTCATGAAATCTTGGTAATAAATGAATTAAACCAGAATTTAGTTCAAATTGGGTGCCTCTCCTTGTAATTGAATGTAAGTGGGTCAGATATCAACATCAAGAGAGATTAGTTCTTTTAGTGTTCTATTATTTTCAGCCATGTTATAAAAGTTTTGTTCGGTTTTAACTTTGGTTTTAAAAGAAGAAGAGGGATCAAGAAGAATTTTAAGATGTGATGTCTCCTCCTTCAAAGTGTTGTCTTGTGTGTCTTGGTTTCGTTGATGTAGGATCCTCTCCGGTTCGGGTTCGAATGTTTTTAGGTCTCCCAGAGTAGAAGACGTCATTCACATAACCTACAAAATAAATAAATTAGAACACAAAAATAAATTCAAAGGTAGAAGGTAAAACAAACAAATATTCACAAAAATTACAAAAAAATTATCAAAAAAACGCACAAAAAACCAATGCGCTCCCCGGAAACGGCGCCAAAATTTGACCGCGTTGTCATGACATGTCAAATTTATTATGTTTTTAATGTTGATTTATAGTCTAGGGTAGACCCTAGATCATCTCTCAAGGAGCGTTGATAGGTTTAGAGCGTGTGTTTTTAATAAAAAGTACTTAAATTGGGGGTGGATTTGAAAACAATTTCTAAAACAAAATGACTTAATTTAAATAGTTTAAGAGTTGAAAAACAAGTGGATTTTGTAGAATATAAGATAGGTATGTGTTCATTTCTAAGTTAATATAGCACATGAAGAGTTCCTCATTCTTAATTTATTATTTGGTTTTAGTGTAATCCTTTGCTTGAGGGTTAACCAAGATCTTGGGTACCCACAAGCCTCTTAAAATGATGCGATTAGAACTAAAACTTGAACTAAAAATCACGTATTCAAGTTCTAGACCCTTATCATGCTTTAAGTTTTGTAAAGGAACATTGAAATATCAAATGTTTGGGAAATAAAAGGGTTCATATGTTGTCTAATTGGAACAACACAAGATTCACACTTTAAATTGCACACCGATCGATTTTGAAATAAAAGGTGTTTCAATTAGATTCATCAAAAAAAGTTAAGATACATATAAAAGAACAATTAAAATCCTCAATATACACAAAACCAGTAGAGAATTATGTGCCATAACTCCCTCTCACATGTGTAGCTCCCTCACAATGATCACCCGCCACTTAGCTCGACATTGGGAGGAGGAGGAAGCTCGAGTGGAACTCTTTCTTCATCCTGGATTCCCCTATGAGGATAGAGGCCTCCAAAACCTCCAAGGTGATTAGGAGACTCCTATAGGACTCCAAAATGGTATAGTATAGCTTCTGGTTTGAACTTACAAATGGGGATCCCAAGGTGTCATTTTATAAGAAAATTGGAAGGTGGTTTTAGGCACGCATATTTCATCAACCCAATTTTACCACACGTTTCGGCCTTCAGACAGTCTTATCTCACTTTGGAGAAAATAGAAAAGTTGTAGCCCTACCTCTTGATGGTCTCCAACGAATGTTTTTCAACATTTGGACAAGTACATCTCATGATATTGATAAAATACAGAACACCACATTTGACTTGATCCATATTCGGTGGCTTGGAAAGATCAGTTCGTATGTGCCCCATAGAAACCGAATAATGATTGGGTTACTTAATAGGAAATGTATCCTACTTAATATTGAACAGGACCACAAAATCTCATCCCATTTGGATGTACAGATTTCGTGTACTATGCAAAACAGTGGAAAGATGTCCATGGATCCATGCAATTTTGGCCCACTTTTCTTCCACTTCATCAAAGGCCATCCAAATCACCTCCACCTACATTGAAATAATAAAAACAAGTAACATTGCCCATTATAATATTTATTAACATTAATTTATTGATTCAAACATAAAGTACAATTTATTATTATATTTGGAATATTCATTACAAAACTAGTTTAAAAGTGCGGTGTAAGGGTGGAATAAAACAGTGAATCGTGGTACGACCAGTGGACTATCGCCTCCTTGATGCGATGTGATTACTTTTACATAAAAAGAATTATATATGATTAAATAATATGTTATATATGATATATTTATAATTCTATAAATATTAATTTTACTTACCTTCTTTCCATAAGGATCATTGAAAAATGGACAAGTTACCCAGTCATACGTACTACCTATCACCTATATGATTGTAACATTTGTACATTTTTCTTGACCATATTTCATGATTTATTCTAAAAATATTATTGATTTATTAATATGATAATTATTTAATTATTATTATGTATATTTTTATATAATTACCTATGTTACCATAGTTGACCAACGAAACATGTTTTTGACACAAAAACTGAATAGGGTCAAAACACTTGGCATAAACTTTATTGTTTTAGTATTTGTATAAAACATTTTGATAAATGAAATTAATGTTATAATAAAATTGTAAATGGTTATTAATAAATTATATAATAAACATAATTTTATTATTCAGGAATATAAAGACACACATGACAAGTCAAACTCAAGATAAGGGATTGTTGTCTCACTTTTACTTTCATGAGACATTCATCATAATCACCATTTATTTATTTTGTGTGGTGTATCTACTGACCATGTTGATATATTATATCATGAATTATTATATATTCATGGTATTTAAATTTAAATTTTATGATTATTTTATTTGGGATTTCTAATAAATATGAAACCACCGTTTTAAGAGGATTTCTAGTATCACTTTTATTTCTGCATGACCTATTTTATATTAACCACTTATTTTTTGTTGTGTGGTGTATCTATTTTCTAGGATTGTATTTTTTTATTATGATACTAACATTTATTTTTATTTACATTTCCATTTGAGAATATCTATTTCATCGGTATATTGTTTCGAATTTACCAAAGCGGTAATGGACTTTTATCCCAATTTTCCTTTTTTGAGACATTTGTTTTGTTATATAGCTATTTTGTTTTAAGATGCATATATACTAATAATTTGACATGACCTATCACTAGTATCCATATTATAATGATATTATAAGTTTATTTTAATTTTATTTCTTCATAGTTTTTATGATTCAAATGTTTTATAGTTGTATGAGACGATTTGGAATGTTTAATGATTATTTTCATAATGAATATTTTGAATGACATTATAGGGTAATTTCAAATCATCAATGTAAAAAAAGCATGTTTTTGATTATCCTCCACAGGGGATATTTTATATTTTTACCATACCCATTCATTATTTTTATGGATTATGGTTGTTTGAAAATTATTTTTATGAATCCCATTTCTATTCCATTGGTTAATTATGTTATAAAAAGATTGTTTTTAAAGCCTTTTATTTTCCACGAGTTAACCACATTTCATTGAGATTGTCATTGAACCTAATTATTTTACATGTTTTATAAAGTTTCCATGTGATTTTCATTGAACTGATTTATTTTTCATGGGTTAATCAAGTTTCAAAGTTATTTCCATTGATCCTATTTTATTTCCATGGGTTAGTCATGTTTCCATGAGATTGTAAGGAACACATTTATTTTCCATGGGTTAATAAACTTGTGAAAATTTTTATTGGTTTTTATAATTAGTATATGCAAGATTTTATGTTTTATAATTTTTTCCATGGTACTTGAACATTTGACTAGTGGTTGCATGGTAAACCAATGATGGGTGGTTCCATGATAGACCCATGATGGGTGGGTCTGTGATATCCCTCCAATGTATTGGGCATAGAAGACAGCCATATGGATATTCTATTTTAAAGAGTGACATGAATGTAAATTGTCCTCGTGGTTATTAAATTTATAAGATTGAAAAATATAATGATGTCCTAATATACCTTTATGTGTTCTTATTTGGGTTTATATGTATTTATAATGTTTCTAATGATCGATATTGATATCACATGGCTCCTATTTTTTTATTTTGATGAATCTCACATTTTAAATGTTTTAATATTTTATGGTCTATGAATTTATGTGTATGAGTTATTTTATTATTTACTCATGTACTTTTATTATGTCATCATACCTTTATGTACTCTTATTCTCATTCGTGACATTTAATTTTTTGTGATTATGTTTTTCCTTACTAAACATTTGATCTCACCCTTCATACGTTTCTTTTCCAATATATTTTAAGGAATGTTGTTCAATTATTTGTATCTATAAAGGATTTAACAAGGATGATGCTGATGAACTATTGATAAAGAAGAAATGTTGGGTCAAATGGGACAATTTTACTTTTTATGACTTATGAGTCCAAGTTGATATGAGTTTTTATTTAATAGTTTTTTCTAATTATCTATAACTCTATACATAAATGTTTCTAGAGAATTTAAGTGATTTAAGTATTACTTTTTATATTGTATGGTTTTGATGGAAAAATTTGGGTCAAAATTATTGACTTCATATATGAAAATGTAAAGTTATGGATTTCTGCATCAGATCTAGGAGTTCAGATCCGGGGATTTTATAGTTGGCATCAAAGGTCGGTTTAGATAATTTGGAGTATAGGATGTTTTTTTGAGAGGTTATATTAAGAGTTATGGGTACCATAATAGGTATCTAATCTAAAAGATGCTCATAAGTTCCATGTAGTAGACACCCAATTGATTTTTTAAGTTATGAGATCATAAAGTGATTTTTGGACATGTTTTTTTGTAATGATGTATTTTTAACCACTACTATCGAAATGAAGTGTTTTACGGGCGAATTAGTTTACAAGTTTTATGAAAAAAAGGGAAACCCATATTAGGGGTTATAACCCATCATATTTGGTAAGGATATGGGGCTTGAACCCATGACTAAGGGACAATAAGGGTTTTATGCATAACCACTTTCCTACACAACATCCTGGTTAGTATGAAATTTTTTTAACGGTAAATATTATTTTAGAAACATGAGGAATTTTATATGAAAAATAATGGTTGATTTATCTTAGAAGAATATATGATAAAATACTTCTATTCTTTTTTTTTCAAACTTAGTCAGTAAATGTATGAAGAATCTTAAGGATAGTTATTTAAGGAAGAATTTTGTTTAAACTTTTGGTATTGTTTTTTAAGATTAGTGTATCATGTGATAGTTTATTAATTTTCGAATTATCTTACCATGTCCTAACCATTATAGTTTTTGTTAATATATAAAGATATAAGTAATAGCTTGAATATAATTTTCTTGGTTATGTGGTCTTTAAAATTTAATTTTATTGCTTCATTAATTAAGAATTCATATTGAATACTCATTATTGGGAGAGAAATTTGAGCTTTTTAGGGAAATTGACTAATGGATCAGATTCTACTCAGTTTGTAAGTTTATGTATATTTTTTCCTATTTTCATTGATTGTAATGGAATTCTTTAACTTTAGGTAAATGATCTTGAAAAAAATTATTATCCTAATAACGTCAATTATGATGAAAATATATTATTTTTGATCATCATAGATTTATGTTATTAAGTCCCTTAACTTTTCATTGATAATTCACTTATTTGTGATCAATGACCTCAATCACTCTCTATAATTATTTATGCTTTTCCTCCATTTACACCTATTCACCCATTATGTGGAATCCTAGTTATGTGTAAATTCTAGTAACCTTTATTTCTACCACTTTACCTTTTAATAAGATGTTTTATTAACACTTTTTATGCTTTGGATTAAAATGAATGAATTCTAGAAATGTTAGTAATTTTACAACGAAGAATAATTTCAAGGGAGAAATTCATTTTTAGGGGGGGTAGGATGTAACATTCTAAATTTTTTTAATATATTCATTAAAATCAATCTAAAATTTCTAATAGATTTTATCACATGAAATACATATTGTTTTATTTCATCACACACAATACCAAGTTATATTTAATTGAACTCAACATTGAGTTCATTTGATTACTTATGTTACACACAATCCCGATTCTTACCAGAAAAAAATATAATATTAATATTATTTGAATTGTTATTACCTAGACGTTTGAATGGAGGGAATTAATGGGATTAAATAAATTATGAAACTGCAACTTACAATTTTTTATAAAATTAATTCATTGGTTACCAATTATTTATAAATTAAATTAAATTCTAATTGAATATAAAGGACATGTTTTTATGAAAACTATTTTATGACAAGAATGGAGTTTTTTCTAAATAAATTAAATTTAGCACTATTAGTGAAAGATATCAATGAAATATATATATATATAATCAAATATTTTTAAATTAATCCAATAACATTTATAGTGTTATGATAAGAATAAATCAAATTTTAATCATAAAAGCTATATATTTTTATAGGGCAGTTTTTCCGCCATTTAATGATCCACCCACTTTAAATATAATATTTGGAATGTTTATAAATATTATTTGAAAAATATTTTTTTTTATAATTATGATTATCAAATTTACATTGGTAAATTTTTTGATATTTTTCTGAGAAGTTTCATTTTTTGGATGAATTGTGAAAAACACAACATTTTAATTGAAATATTAATTTTTTCTTTTTTATTTATATAATTAATTTATATTTTAAATTAGTTTTAAAGTATAATTAGTTAAATTATACATAAATAAACCCAATTTAGGTAATTATATTTCATTTCATATTGTAATTGGATATAAAAACATTTCAATCTTTTTAATATTTCTCTTTAAAAACCAACTGTCTCGCAGCGTATGCAAGAATAATTTTATTTGAATTTTAGCCACTTTAGTGAATTGAATTTGAAAAAATAGATATAATTATTTATAATAATTATAAAATTTTAGGTTTAATAATATCAATATAGTTTTTTGACCAAAAATATTATTGAATGTAATTAAAATTAATTACAATCGTTAAGGTAGAAATAAGCTTACTTAATGATTAAAGTTTGAATATTAGGTGTATAAATGGCCCATGACTTTTCAAGAACCCATATGATGGAGATATTTATACCCTAAATAACTTAGGATCTATTTTTATTATCTATTGGGATACTATTATATGAAGGTGTCCTATATAATAAGTAATGAAAGGAAAAAGGAAAAAATAGAATCTCTCTTCACTTTAACACTTATAGAGATTTGGAGTAGGGAATAAAGTACATAGTTTTGGTTATAAATATTATTTTGGATGATAAATGATTTATTGTTATAATATTAATTTATAATTAATTTTTACAAACTATATAAATAAATTAAATTTTTAAGAAACACCAACACATGGATTATTTACATAATAATTAAATAAAATAAATGATATTTTATTAAATTATTTAAAATTATTAAAAATATTATCTATAAGAACCCGGTTCTTCCTTTGAGGTACGGTATTCTTTTTTTACCTTCTCTTTTGAGTTGTTTTTGAGAAAATAGAGGAGAATGGGTGGTTCTGGACTTAAATTTGACACATGAAATGATTTTTAGGTTACACGCTGTGTACACTAATATACACACTGTGTACTGCGGCCATGTGTGAAGGCCATGCATGACATGTAGGCATGTTGGCCAGGTAGAGAGTTTTTGAACATATACACACCATGTACTACTAGTAAACATCGCGTCGTCTAGCCGTGTATGAGGGATATACATGGCGTGTGGATAGGACTACAAGGAATAGTGGAAAAAACCAAGTACACACCATGTACTACATAGTACATGTCGTGTAGTCATGTCGGTAGGTCCTGGAAAGTAAGTCAGTAGAAAAAAAATTCCAAATGAACTATTAAAGAGTATACATGATGTTTATAATTATTTACACTTCGTGTAGCTTCTAATTTTTTTCTTAAAATGGGAAGTAGCCTCATTTTTCTGGTTCTAGATAGACCCTCTACAAAACAGGATACACGAACATCAAATCCTTCACAACTCTTCATCTGAAGTCCGATTCAAACACCATGTGATCCATTGGAACCCCACAAGTGAGCTCATGATTCTTGTTGAGCCGTTATTCTTGATTTATGTTCTAAACCGAATTATTGGGGTTGGAGCATTAATTATCATTTTTAGATATACTGTGCTTTAGACTAGATTAGAGGATGATACCAAAGGGGGATCATTGTACTAATATGAGGTTGGTGATGCTTACCCTGTTTTATGTTTTCATATTCATTTGGGGGTTGCATCTTTTTAGTGCAATATCATATATTGAGAAAGGCCATGTTTCTTTATATTTAATTGAACATATGTATTATGGGTTGTCTTTGCACATTCCCTTACCTTGTTATACTTGAGCGAGACAGAGTTAAAGGTCATTTCTCATTTGGGGCATTTTTTCCAGGGGTGAAAAGCGGTTATAATTGAATTTTCTTGATTTAAACTGCTGAGTTTAATTTGTTAAAACATGATATGACTTATTAGAGTAATTAAATACCTCAGTGATGGTATGGGATAGAACATGGTTAGTGAAATTCAATTATATATATGTGATGATTGATATTGAATATTCTAGAACCTTTGGGTTGTGTTGGGCATGGCCTGAATATTCTTGAGTGATGTTGATCACAGGTTGGGCTTGGCCTAAATTATTTGGGTGTTATGACCACAAGATTAGGAATGATGGACATTGAATTGAGGCAGTGTGACTGTCAGGTTGGGCATGGCCCAAGTTACACTGATGGAAAGGCCATCGAATTTGGAGTGACATGGTCGCAAGGTCATGAGGTCCCAGAGAGGTTGTGGCTTGGGTTATTATTTAGTGATTACTACTCACCCATTATTTGGGTCATGTGCACATAGATAGACTTCACGATGAGGTGGTTTTGACTGCTCGTGTGGGCAGAAGTCAATGTAGTTGCGGTTAGTTGATTATGGATGGGGGTGGTTATCGTGTAATCCTTGTAGAAGGTGAAGAGCCTTTAGATTATTTGGTCATTCCAATGGGACGTCGGTACTTGAGACATGAGGTGTCTAGAGGAACATGGTGCCAAGCAAAACTTCTCGTATGTGCCTATGGGACATCGATACTTGAGACACGAGATCTCAGGAGGCACATGGTGTTGGGTTACAATTTCTCAGGGGTGCCTTGCAACGTCGGTACTTGGGACACAAGGTGTCTGGAGGAACATGGTGCTGGGTTGTGTGACTAAGATTCTAGAATTGGATGAAGCAGTTGATACTCCTTGGTGGATTCTAAGCACCAGTGGAGTTTGTGTTTATTTTTTCCTCGTACTATTTAATTATTTGTTATTTAAACACATAATACTAGGTACGCGCCTTTGGGTGGTATCCTACCTAGATTCATCTCACACCCTACACAGGCCCTTTGGGACACATGTAGACTTTATGTTTTCACATACAGGTAAGGGATCGGCCTCAGGAGCTGGATTTTAGCTCGGTTTGGCATGGAGACTAGTATGGATCTTAAGGTCATGCCTAGATAGAGTTTTACTTTCATTTAGTTTCATTACTATATTAGCATGCTTACCTTGTTTATTGTAGCTACTGTTGGTTATCAACTGGCACCCTTTTTATATATTGACTTGCTATGGATGCATGAATTGTCAGTATTAGTAGTTTTTACATGTGGTTTCATCATAATTTTTTGTTTACATTCATCTTCACTTGTTTTTATATTTTTTCCACTTGTTTATATACTATTAACTGTGCTTCCGCTATGATGGTCTAGTTTGAGTTTAAAGAGTCTCTTATTTTATATTATTCTTGGACCAGTTCCTTATTTTCCTCTGAGAGGGTATAACCTCCCTACCATACATATTTGCACCCTCACTTCTAGTCATCAGCCTTTGGCGTTCATGGAGGTGCACCTAAGGTAAGTAACACCCAACCCATTTTTTACTATTCAAGTGGTTGTTTGGGTCAAGACATTACAAAGTGGTATTGGAGAAGTTCTACTTTATAGATATTTAGTAACATCTCTTGAATAACTACTAATGAGATCAATACAACCTTTTTAATTCTACTAGGTTACTATTTTGGATATTATAGACTAGAGATAAGAGTTTATTGGAACTGGGTTTCTAGCTTGTGATTGGGTGCTTTCACCCCCAGGTACGAGGGATAGACTGAGTCACCTTGGGTGGGAATTCCTACTTTGATTTTGATCAAATTAATTTTTATATGATTTCCACCTTGGTCGATCACTTGGTTTGTGATGATTATTGGTTGTGATATGTGATCCTTAACCTGATGAGGTAAGGGGGAAAGAATTGGACCTTGTCCCAGTATGATTTTTTTTTTTGGATTTTTATAGGCAAATTTTTATTGTATTTCAATTTCATATCTACACGTATTCTTTGTGAAGTGATAGTACCATGTGAATAATATCAATTTTCATGCTCTAGATGCTTTTGAAATATGAAAAGTGAAATTCCTTATAGGATTTCTTATTGAAATGTGATATTTTATTATTTATATATTTCCAAAATAGAATGTGGCATGAGATTGAGACAGGATAATTTGAGAGAAGGTAGGTACTATGATATAGGTGATGTTAATCACCAAGATTGGGTATCCTTGAAGTCAGTTTCAGACAGTCTGACTATCGGGACTTGGCGACATAGTTTTCAGTTTGAGGAAACAATGGTTGCTGGGATAGGCATGGATCAGGGTACTTTGATACTTTTCTCTATTGATGGTGGGTAAGGAGGCCATGAGGCCAGGATTCCACGGGCATGGTTTCGATGATGAAGAATAAGGGTAGTAGTTATGCTATACCTTTTACTACTTTTCCTATCTACATGAATATATATTGTTGTATATATATGGGATGTTTGAACATTTATGGTATTCAATCGGTTCCTCTTAGATGGATTGGATGGAGCATCAGGTGGGTGATGATACAGTGCCGCAAGAGTGCGATTTGGTTTAGACCCTTGAAGTGAAGATAGAGCATGAGCCGTTGGTACGTGCTCAGGGGTAGGATCAGGTTCAGGATCCAATACTGATAGGGAAACTACTGGGTTTGACTGCGTTCAGGCCATGGCTCGATGAGAAGATTCATTCTAGCCCGGTATGTATTTTACAGGGAATCGATAGAGGTGAGGAGGGAACAAAGAACACTTTGGAATATCTAACGTGAGAGTTCCAATCGCAAAATTCACCACTATTACAGGGTGAGAGTGGTCCATAAGCGGCTGAGAACTAGATAGAGAGTATGCAGATGATCTTCGAGCAGCTTGAGATACCTCCAAGGTGGAGGGTCAAGTTAGCAACGTACATGCTCAAAGGACCAGAAAAGTGCTGGGAGGGTGTGCCAGTTCAGTCTCGTAGACACGAGGGATTGACCTAGAAAGAGTTCGAGGACATGTTTTTCAAGCACTTTCTCCTAGAGACACTGAGGGAAGAAAGAGCTCAGGAGTTCTTGAGTCTTTATCTAGGTGACATGTTTGTCATGGACTATGCAGCGACTTTCACTAAGTTGTCTGCCTTTTCACCTAGTACGGTAAGCGATGACACATTGAGGGTGAGGTGCTTCAAATATGTCTTACGGAATTCCATACGGGCATATGTAAACATCTTTAGGTTTACCTCATTCTCAGAAGTGGTGAATCAGGCGCTCATAGCCGATGGAAACTTGACAGACATGTCTCATGTGGCCCAAAATCTAGCTTAATGTGATGGTTCAAATAATAAGAAACGAGGTTGGAATGAGTTCTAGTAGGGTGGGAATACTAATGATACAACTATAAGAACTTGTGGTAGTTCAATAGTGGTTTTCTTTCAGTGTAGGAAACCATGGAATGTTCGGACTCAGTGTGAGGAGCCTCCAAAGGAATGATGGGCATGTGGAAAGGTCAGGCATCTTGAGAGGTTTTGCAAACAACCTTCTCAGATAGCTGACAGGCATGGTCCATGATAGAATATGGTGTATAGGGTTGGATCAGTGTTGCTACAAGGTTTTGGTAGCCAAGGTTTAGCTGCATGCAGATGAATTGGTAGAGACATTGGGACCCAGAACTGGGGTCAGTGGCCAATGACTGTTGCAGCCCCGCATGGAGGAAAGACTTCGGGAAGTCGTGTGTTAGGTCAGGGGTATGTCATGGAGCATCCAGAGTCTGAGCAGGTAGATGAGCCGTTGACGGTCAGTGGTATGCAACGGGCGTGGCTATGATTACTTGTTTTCGTTTTTGCATGGCCTATTGAGGAATGTCTTTTTTGAGTGCGTGAGGTGCACATGATTTATGTAGACTGGCCAGATGTTGTTCTTTAGGATGGAACAATTTTGGGAGCGTGATATATATATATATATAGACCCATGAGGTGCCGTGGACACTAGGGCATCGAGGATGCAGGTTACATGAGGTGTTGTGGGCATCAAGGCATCGATGAGGCGGGTTACATGAGGTGCCTGGTACTAGGTTTTGTTTTGAGTATCCATGGGATGAAAGACCTAATTTAGTTGTAAAATGATGTAGTGTGGGACATAAATGGGTTTTAGAAGCGACACAACATCACCTTATGAGGTGTAGGGGTGACGATGCATCCCGATAGGACCATGGGTCCAGAAACAGGTCGGTGAACCAATGATTGATTTCAGTTTTGATCCCAGAGTTATCAGGAGTTTTTCTTCCCCACCCTTGGAAGGGTAATTTTGGGACAATTTTCTTTAATAGGGGAAGTTTGTAGAAACTCATTTCTTCCTTTGAGGTGCGAGTTTCTTTTTGTCCCTTATGTTTTGATCTATTTTTGAGAAAACAGGGGAGACATGTTGGTTATGGACTAAAACTAGACACATGGCATGATGTTGGGGTTACACGCCGTGAACTATTAGGTACACGCCATGTACCATGTCCAAGTGTGAAGGCCACACATGGCCTGTAGGCATGTTGGCCAGGTAGATATTTTTACTACGTACACGCTGTGTAATCCTAGTACACGTAGTGTGGTCTATCCATGTATAAGGGATATACATGGTGTGTGGGGGAAGTCGGTGAGGAATATAGGAAAAACCAAGTATACATTGTGTATTTCTGTGTATACACCATGTAGTCATTTTGGCAGGTCCTAGAATGTATGTCGGTAGGAAAAATCCAAAAAATAAATAGTTAAAAAGTATATACGGCATGTATACTTATTTACACACTGTTTAGTTTCAAATTTTTTCATAAAATAGTTGAAATCCTCATTTTTCTGGTTCTGGATAGAACCTCTACCAAACATGGCACTTGAACTTCCAATCGATCCCAACTCTTATTCCGAAGTCTGATTCAAACATTGTCTTAACCATTGGAACCCTACATTTGAGCTCTTGATTCTTCTTGAGTCATTCATCTTGATTTCATTTCTAAACCAATTTATAGTGGTTTGGTCATTAATGATTTTTTTGTAGATCTACCATGTTTTAGACCAAATTAAATGATGATACTAGAGAAGGTTCATTGTACTAGTACAAGGTAGGTGGTGCATACCCTATTTTGTGTTTTCATGGTCATTTGGGGGTTGGGGCTTTTTAGCGCAACATAGCATATTGAGAGAGACCCAAGTTTCTTTATATTGAATTGAACATATTCCTTATGGTATGTCATTGGGAATTCCCTTACGTTTTTATGCTTAAGAAAGGCCGGGTTAGAGGTCATTGCTTGTTTGGAGCATTTTGGCCCGGAGAGCCAAAATGGTTATAATTGAATTGTCATGATTTAAACTACCGAGTTGAATTTTTTAAAACAATATATAACTTGATAGAGGTATTAAAGACCTCATTTATGGTGTGTTACAACACATGGCTAGTGTAATTAAAGTATTTAAGTTCTTTTTTCTATTTAAATTGATTATTTTTATTATATATATGTGATTCTTGATATTGAATATGCTGGAACATTTGTGTTGTGTTGGGAGTGGATTGAATATTCTTGTGTGATGTTGATCACATTTTATACTTTTCCTAGATTATTTGGGTGGTTTGACCATGGTATTGGGTGTCGTGTATGTCAGATTGAGGCCGTGTGACTGTTAGGTTGGGCATTACCTGGTTTACTTTGGTGGTAAGGCCATCAGCTTCTGAGCGACATGTTCATAGGGGAACGAGGTTCCAAATTGGTCTTGTCATGTGTTCTTATTTGGTTATTAATTCTCACCCATTATTTGCATCATGTGCACATAGGTAGACTCCTTGATGAGGTTATTTTGACCGCTCATGTGTGTATAGGCCTCCATAGTTGCATTTTGGTGATTATGGTAGGGGGTGCTTACTGTGGAAGCCATGTGGAAGGTGAGGAGACTTCAGATTATTTGGGCATGCCTATGGGATGTCAGTACTTGAGACACGAGGAGTTAGGAGGCACATGGTGCCAGGTTTATACTACTTGGGTGTGGCTATAGGATGCGAGTACTTGAGACATGATGTGTCACAAGGCACATGGTGTCAGGTAATAATTTCTTGGGAGTTTTTTTCCGGACATCGTTAATTGGGACATGAGGTGTTAGGAGGCACATGGTGCTGGGTTGCGTGACTGAGATTCCAGCATTGGCCAAAGTAGGTGATACTCCCTGGTGGATGATGATCACCAGTAGATTTTGTGTTTATTTGTGCATCATACTATTTACTTATTGCTTGCTTAAACACTTATACTAGGTACAAACCTTTGGGTGGAATCCTACTATGATTCATCTCAACACTAAACGGGACCTTCGGGATGCATGTAGACTTTACTGTTTTACGTATAGGTAAAGGATTAGCCTCAGGAGCTGGATTGTAGTGATGTTTGGAATAGATACTAGTGTAGACCTTGAGATCATCCCAAGCTGGCATTTTACTTCCATTTAGCTTTATTACTCTACCAGCATGCTTTCCTTGTTTATTGTAGCTACTATTGGTTATCCATTGGCACCCTTTTTGTATCTTGACTTGTTAGGGATGCATGGATTTTCTGTTTTATTAGATTTTACAGGTGGTTTGAGCAGACTCTTTTGTTTACATTCCACATCACTTGTTTCTATATTTCTTATGCTGGTTTATCTACTATTTATTGTGCTTCTGCTATACGGGCCTGGTTCAAGTCAGAAGAGTCTCTTATTTTATATTATACTCGAACCAGTAACTTATTTTCCTATGATTGGGTATAGCCTCCCCACTATACCAATTTACACCCTCACTGCTAGTTGAAAACCTTTGTGTTCTGGGATGTGCACCTATGTTCAGTAAAACCCAACCCATTTAGCACTATTTGGGTGACTTTTTAGGTCAGGATGTTACAAATTTGTATCAAAGGAGTTGTTCTTGATAGGGATTTAGTTGCATATTTTGACAGACTACTAATGAGATCTATTATTCCTTTTTTATTTATACTTGGTTACCAATTGGGATATGGTAGACCGGAGATAGGTAGTTATTATAACTGGGTTTCTAGCTTCTTTCTGAGTACCTGAAGCCCCAGGTATGGGGGGGGGGTGGAAAAATTTACCTTTGGTGGCAATTGCTATTATGATTTTTCTCAGATTACTATTTTATGATTTCCACCTTGGTGGCTCACTTGGTTTGTGATGATTATTGGTTGTGATATGTGACACATAACCTGGTGAGGTAAGGGAGAAATAATTGGACCCTAGAACAGTACGGAAAGGCCTATTTTATTGGATTTTTATAGGCACATTTTTAGGGTATTTCAATTTCATCTCTACAAATATTCTTTGTGAAGTGATAATACCATGTGAATAATATCAATTTCCATGCTATAACTACTTTTGAAATGTGAAAGGTGAAATTCTTGATATAATTTCTTATTGTAATGTGATATTCCATGCTTTATATATTTGTAAAATTGTTTGTGTCATGAGATTAGGCCTAGCTCGTATGTGAGCAGGAATGTACTATGAGAGAATTGATGTTAATCACTAGGATTGGGGATCCTTGACATTTGTTTGAGGCAGTCTGACTATCATGAATGGGAGACTCTGTCATTAGTTTGAGGTAACAATGTTTTTAGGATGGGCATGGACCTGGGTAATTTTGATACATGGATCTATTAAGGGAGGGTATGGATTCCGTGATATCGGGATGCCATGGGCATGGTTGTGGCGGGGGAGAGTAAGGTTAGTAGTTACGCACTGCCTTTTACAGCTTTTCCTATCTTCGTGAATATATATTGTTATATATATATATGTGTGTGATGTGTGAACATTTATGGTACTCAGTGGGTTCCTCTTATCTAATTCAGATAGAGCATCAGGCGGGGTATGATACATTGTCACAAGAGGATGATCAGGTTCAGACCCTTGAAGGGAATGAAGAGCATGAGATGCAGGTACATGCTCACGGGCATGATCAGGTTCAGGATCCAATGCCAACAGATTAGTTTCCGGGTTTGATAGCGTTTGGGTCATGGCTCAACGAGCAGCTTCATTCTAGCCTGATAAATGATTTACATGGAATCAATAGAGGTGGTCAAGGAATAGAGCCATCTATGGAATATCTGATGCGTGAGTTCCAGTCGTAGCACCCAACACTTTTCTAGGGTGAGGGTGGTCCACTAGCTGCGGAGAACAGGATAGAGAGCATGCATATGAACTTCGAGCAACTCAAGATGCCTATCGGGAGGAGGGTCAAGTAAGCAACCTATATGCTCAGAGGACCGGCAAAGTGCTGGTCGTATGAGTAGTTTCAGGCTTACAAACATGTGTGATTTTCCATTAAAGAGTTCAATGACATGTTTTCAAGAATTTTTCCCCAAAGAAACCAAGGACAGAGAGATCTTGGGAGTTCTTGAGCCTTCAGTAGGATGACCTGTCTATCATGGACAATGTTGCTACATTCAGTGAGTTGTCTTGCTTTGCACCCAGTATGGTAAGCGATGACACCTCGAGGGTGAGTCTCTTTAAAGATGTCTTACGGCATGCCATACAGGTGAAATTAAACATATTAAAGTTTACCTCATTCTCAGAGGCAGTGAATTAGGTGCTCGTTGATGAGGGTAACTTGATGGACTAGTCTCATGTGAGCTGGAAAGAATCTTCAGGTGATGGTTTAGATAGCAAGAAATGAGGTTGGGATGAGTTCCACTAGGGTGGGTATGACAAGGACTCATCTAGACCACCTCGTGGTTGTTCATAAGTGGTTCTTTTTTTAGTGTGGGAATCCATGGAACCTATGGAATCAGTGTGACAAGCCTACAAACTAGTGCCATGCATGTGGAAAGGTCGGTCATCTCAAGAGGTTTTGAAAACAGCCTTCTCTGACAACTGGTAAGTAGTGACCAAGACAGACTATGGTGTCTGGGGTCGGAGCAGGGTCAGTAACAGATGTGGGTAGATAAGGATTAGCTGCATATGGAGGGCGTGGCATAGATACTAGACCCAACTATGGGTTCAGTGTTTGGTGATTGGTGAAACACCGCAAGGAGGAAATGTTTCAGGAAACTGTGTGTTAGGTCCGGTGCATGCCGTGGAGCTGACATAGGCTGAGTAGACTGGTGAGCCAATGATGCTTATAGGTACGTTGTGGGAATTTCCATGATTACTTGTTTTCTTTTTGGCATGGCCTGTTGAGGCATGTCTATTTTTAGTGCACAAGGTGTACAAGATTTTGTTGGATTGAACAGATGTTGGTTCGTAGGTAGGCACCATTCTGTGTGTGATATATATATATATATATATATATATATATACCTGATGTGTCGTGGACATTGGGGCATCGAGGATATAGGTTACATGAGGTGTCATGGGAATCAGGGCATCGATGAGGCTGGTTACTTGAGGTGCATGACACCAGGTTTTATTTTTAGAATCCATGGGATGCAAGACCAAGTTGAGGTAGACACCGATGAGGTGTGAAACATAAATGGGTGTCGGAAGCGACACAGGAGAACCTTATTAGGTGAAAGGGTGAAGATATGTCAAGGGAGGACGATGGGTCCAAAAACAGGTTGAGGAACCTTTGTTTGATTTGAGTTTTGAGGCCAGAGTTATCTAGAGTTTTTCTTTGCCACCCTAGGAAGGGAAATTCAGGGAATAATTTATTTATGGGGGGAAGTTCGTAAGAACCCGATTCTTTCATTGAGGTATTGATTTATTTTTTTTATTTATGTTTTGAGTTGTTTTTGAGAAAATAGGGAAGACTATGTGGTTATGGACTAAAACATGGCACATTGAATGATTTTGATGTTACACTCCATTTACTCCCAAGTACACGTACTATACCATGGCTGTGTGTGAAAGCCATACATGGCGTGTAGGCATGTTGGCTGGATAGATAGTTTTTACCACATACACACTGTGTAATGATAGTACACGTTGTGTGTGCCATCTGTGTATGAGGAATATACATGGCGTGTGGGGAAGTCGGTGAGGAATTGAGGAAAACCAAATACAGGCCATGTAATGCCTATTACACACCATGTAGTTAGGTCGGTAGGTCCTGGAATGTATGTCAGGAGAAAATAACTTCCATATGAACTGTTTTAGAGTCTAAACGACATGAATACTTATTTACACATCATATTTTTTCTAATTTTTTCATAAAAAGGTAATTAGCCTCGTTTTTATGGTTTTGGATATAACCTCTGCAAAACAGGCTTCCGAAACATCATATCCATCCCGACTCTTCATCTGAAGTCTGATTCAAAGACCGTTTGATCCATTGGAACCCCACTAGTGAGCGATTGATTCTTCTTGAGCTATTCTTCTTGATTTATATTCAAAACTGAATTATATGGGTTTGATCCTTAATGATTATTTTGTAGATATACCATTTTTAGATCGAATTAGAGGCTGATACTAGAGGAAGATCATCATACTAGTACGAGGTACGTGGTTCATACCATGTTTTTTTGTTTTTTTAGTCATTTGGGGGTTGTGGATTTTTAGAGAAACATTAAGTATAGAGAAAGACACATGTTTCTTTATATTGAATTGGACATATGCCTTTTATGATGTCATTGGGAATTCCCTTACCTTATTATGCTTAAGCTAGGCCAGGTTAGAGGTTGTTTCTCATTTGGGGCATTTTGGCCCGGGGTTCCAAAATGGTTATAATTGAATTGCCTTGATTTAAACTGTTGAGTTTAATTTTTCAAAACACAATATAACTTGTTAGAGGCATTAAAGACCTCAGTGATGGTATGGGGAAACACATGGCTAGTTCAATTCGACTACTTAAATTGTTTTTCTTGTTTAAAGTGATTCATTTTTATTATATATATGTGATAATTGATATTTCATATGCTGGAACCTTCAGGTTTTATTGGGCATGACCCGAATACACTTCAGTGATGTTTTTCAAAGGTTGTAATTGGACTAGATTATTTGGGTGGTTTGACCACTAGATTGGGTGTCAAGGACATTAGAATGTGGCAGTGTGATTGTCATGTTTGGTATGGCCTGAGTTACTTTGATGGTAAGGACATCTGATTCGAAGAGACATGGTCGTAGGGGAACATGGTGCCAGAGTGGTTGTGGATTTGGTTATTATTTTTTCATTATCTCTCACCCATTATTTGGGTTGTGTGCACACATATAGACTCCGTGATGAGGTGTTTTTGATCACTCGTGTGGGTAGAGGGCCTCGTAGTTGCGGTTATGTGATTTTGGTTGGGGGTGCTTATTTTGGAAGCCATGTTCAAGGTGAGGAGACTTCAGATTGTTTGGGTGTGCCTATGTGGTGTCAGTACTTGAGACATGAGGTATCAGGAGGCACATGGTTTTAGATTACTACTTCTTGGGCATGCCTATGAGACATCAGAACTTGAGACATGATGTGTTAGGAGGCACATGGTGTCAATTACAATTTTTTGGGTGTGTCTCCGGGACATTGGTAATTGAGACACAAAGTGTCAGGAGGCACTTGGTTCCAGGTTTCATAACTGAGATTCCAGTGTTGACTAAAGTAGGTAATACTACCTGGTGGCTACTAAGCAGTAGTGGATTTCATGTTCATTTTTACATCGTACATTTTACTTATTTCCTCCTTAAACACTTATACACCTTTGGGGGGTATCGTAGTGAGATTTGTCTCACACCCTATACATGCCCTTCGATATGTGTGTAGAATTTATGGTTATATGTATAGGTAAGGTAAAGGCCTTAGGAGATGGGTTTTAGTGTTGTTTGACATAAATATTTGTATGGACCTTGAGATCATGCCTATCTAGAGTTTTACTTCTGTTTAGTTTCATTACTGTATTAGCATGCTTACCTTGTTTATTATAGATACTTTTGGTTATCCATTGGCACCCTTTTTATATATTTAATTTCTATAGATGCTTGAATTGTCTATTTTAGTAGTTATTACAAGTGGTTTCAGCATTTTTTTGTTTACATTTCGCTGCACTTGTTTTTATATTTCTTTTGTTGGTTTATCTTCTATTGATTTTGCTTCTGCTATGCGGGTTTGGTTCGAGTATGCAGAGTCTATTATTTTATATTATACTCACAATAGTGACTTATTTTCCACTGAGAGGGTATAGCCTCCTCACTATTACTATTTATAACCCCGCTGCTAGTCAGAAGCCTTTGGTATTTTGGGAGGTGCTCCTAAGGTCATTAACACCCAACCCATTTAACACTGTTTAGGTGGATATTTGGGTTGGGACGTTGCATTATGTTATAAAACTTATTTTTAATTTTTAATAAATATAAAATACGGTCCATTTATGGGCCAATTTATCTGTTATATTGATCATATTGACGGATAAATTAGAAAAACATTGTTAGCACTGTTAGGGTTAAAACAATGTTTTTGCATGTTACAAGCATTTATGTTATATTTAATATCCAACACATTTGAGATTTATATTTTATAAATTAGATATAATATTTTATAATTATTGGGTCTAAATTTTATACTATTTCTCAAATTAATTTAGTCTTAATGTTTTAATTTCATTGGTTAGAAATCTAGTTACCTAAATGAAAAAAAAAAAGAAATAAATAAATCATGAAACTTAAAGACTAAGGAACAAAATGATAAAAATGATTTTAATTTTGTGTTGTGTGAGTGTGTATCAAACATAATTATCATTTACTATTTTATTATTCTATTTTTTAATAACATGAGGTAATATAGATATCCCAATATAATTTACCATTTTTATTTATAAGAATCCCACTCTTTATCTGATATAATAGACACTCACCCTCCCACTCTCTTCAAAACTGTCAATCCATATCGGATCATACAATCCCTAACCAAATATGTTACCAAATTAACTAATCTAATCCAAGAATCCTGACTTTTTGTAGAAATTAGTCCAAGTTATTCCTTTTGTGTAAACCAAGAGGAGTTACTTGAAAAAGAGGTAATATTCTACAACAATCACTTTTGTTTTCAATATTTCTCAAAAAATAAATAAATAAATATTATTAATTGATTATAAAAAACATATGTATCCAAAATATTATTAGATTTTTTATTTTAAGTGTTATAACTACACCTACACACACTTCCATTAAATGGATAACAAAATTACTATTCACGTATGATGAACTACTGGCTCACGAAATGATGTCGTTCATTTTTTACATTACCACCTACCATGGTTGGTCATTATGTTGGAAAACCAATTTTTATATTATATATATGATATTTATTTTGTCTTAGTACTTATTTAATTTTTATATTACACATACATTTATGATTTCCATTATGTGTAAATATGTTAACATCTTTTGTGGATGTGTGGATTATCACCTCCTCCAAGCGATGCGATATGTTCAAGCATCACATGAAATGTATTAAGGATGAGTTTTATTAAAATTATTTGATTCACATAACATATTTATGATATTTATAAAATAACTATCTTTATTAGAATACAACACATGATTTTCTTTATTACCCTTTCACACAATGAAAAGTTATAACATCATTCATGGATGTATCGACTACCACCTCCTCGACAAAATGTAATTCTATTTAAATCATATGAATTATATACATATGTATATACAATTTAATAAAATTATATATATATTTATATCATATAATTATCATTATATAATGATAAATTTTACTTTATTTCTATAAGGGTCATTGAAAAATGGGAATATTACTCATGCACACTTACGACCTACCCCCTCCCTGATTGTAACATTGGTTTATTTTTCATAACATTATTTCGTGATTTGTTTTAAAAGTATTTTTGATTTATAAGTATTATAATTTTTTAATTATTAATATTCGGTATAAGTTTATATAATTAACACTTTGACCTTAGTTGACCAACCAAACTAATTTTTGACACATAAACTGAATAGTGTCAAAACACCCAATGTAAACTTAATTGTGTAAGTAGTTTTAAAAAAAACTATAATAAGTGTCATTAAATTAATAATAAAATTTTAAAATCTATCTCAATAAATTATATAATTAACATTTGTTTATTATTCAAGAAAATAAATACACACGTGACAAGTCAGACTCAAGGTACGAGATTCTTGTCTCACTTTTACTTTCGTGAGGATTATATCATAATCAACACTTATTTAATTTTTACGGTGTACAAAATGACCATTTTGATATATTAGTTAATAAATTATTTTATATTAATGATATTTAAATGATTAATTTTATGATTATTGCTTTTGGGGCTTCCAATTTAGATGTTACGATAGTTGAAAGATGATTTTTTGTCTCACTTTTATTTCTATAAGACTTATTCAATATTCACCACATATTTTTATTGGGTGGTGTATTTATTTCCAATGAATGTAATTTAATATTTTTTAATTAAATTTATGATGATTAAAATATCACTTTTTTATCTCATTTTCATGGGGTTTATGGTTTTGATTTTACCAAATCGGTAATGGAATTATTTCACAATTTAACTTTTTGAGACATTTGTTATATTATAAACACATATTCTTATATGAGGTGTATATTGATAACCTTTGATGTGATATATCATGAAACTCTATATTATCATGATATTATATGTTTTATTCAATTTTATTTATTCATGTTGATTATGATTTTAATGCTTAAAAGTTTTTTGAGACTTTTTAGAAATTTTTAAGATTATTAACCCCATGAATCTTTTTAATGACATTTTAAGGGAATTTAAATTCATCAATGTCAAAAAAAAAATTATTGTTACATATCAAACTCTATTTTTATCTTTTATTAATTACATCTTCATTCATTCCATAGATGTACTGTGATTATCTAAAATAGATTATTATGAATCCCATTTCTCTTCCGCTGGATGATTACGTTATAAAGATATTTTTAGGAACCCATTTCTTTTATATGGGTTAATCATGTTTCAAGGATATTTCCAATGAAACCATTTATTTTCCATATCTTAATCACTTTTGAAAGATATTTTCATTTAAACAATTTTTTTCCATCAATAAATCATGTTTCAATGATATTTTCATTGTACCCATTTCTTTTCTATAGGTTAATCATGTTTTAATGAGATTTTTATGAAAAATATTTATTTTCCATGGGTTAATAAAGTTAGGGAGGGGTAATTTGTTATTAAAATGAGTTTATGTATGCTTTTAAGTGTAAATATTTTGTAACGGTACTTAGACATTTGACTGGTGGTTACATGATAAACTAATGATGGGTGGTTCCATTATAGACCAAAAAATTGTGGGCTTGTGATAACCCTCCAAGTAATTGGGTATAGAGGTTAATCGTATAACTGTTTTATTTGTAAGGGTGAAATGTATGGATGTTAATAGTATGATTATTCCATTTATAATAATGAAAATCATAATGATTTTATAAGATACCTCTCTATTTTTTTCTTATGATTTATATGTGTCTATAATGTTTTTAATGATCGATATTGATATCACATGGATTATGTTTTTTGATTTTAATGACTTTCAATTTCCATGATTTCATATTGGTTGATCCATGTATTGATGTTTATAAGTAATTTTATAATTCACTCATACACTTTGATTATGTCATAATAATTTCATGCACTCTTATTCTCATTGATGACATTTAATTGTTAATGATTATGTTTACCCTTAATGAGTATCTGAACTGAACCTTCATATGATTCCATTTTCCTGGGTTTTATGGAAAGATATTTAAGGATTTTTTTCTATTAAGGACTTCACACGGATGATGTTGATGACATATTTTGAAATAATAGTAGTGGAGTTAAATGGGAGAAATTTACTTTTGATGACTTTTGAGTCCAATTTGGGATAATTTGTTTATATAATATTTTTTCCAAATTCTCAAAAAATATAAACCTAAAAGGTTTTATAGAATTTACGTGATCTAATTTTTCCTTTTGATTTTATATGGTTTTGATGGTAACATTTGGGTCACAATTATTGGCATCATATCTTCAAATGTAATGTTATTATTTTCAACATAGGATCTGGGAGTGTGGGTCCAGGGCTATTATACACACTCTATCCCATATACAGGGGACCAACGTTATGTATTTGAAAATATAAACCATGGATATGAAAATACAAGTTCTTATATAGAATAATATTTCCCTAAAAATAATGATATTGATTAGTGGAATATTTTACAACATAAATCTACTCAAATTACCATAGAGAGATATAGGGATATCCATCCTGATGTTTGTGTCACACTAATAAAGATCTCCATGTAGAGTTATAATGAATCACTATAATTTAAGAAACATAAGTTATTAAGGGGTAAAAAAATATACAATTACCATTGCTAAATCTATATGAAAAAATCTATAATATCATGATCACCCATCAAATTTAATCTAGACAGCTCAAAGGCTCAATGTTTATGGTACACAACCAAATAGTAAGTCTACAAGAAGATAATATTAAGGTTTTAAAGTTATTTGATTGGATATACTGACATCAAAATCATTATTTAGAGAGATAATACTCAATAACAGTTTAGATTATGGTTTATTATAAGGATATATGGATTTGGTATTGGTTGTATATCACTTTTATAATAGTAGTTGTATAATGAACTAGTGGAAAATCATTTCTTATAAAAACACCAACTTATGAAAAATACCCAAATTTAATAAGAAATTTTTAAAATTTTTAAACATAAGACCAATTTTTTTAATTCAAGTACCAATATCATGTCCAATAGATATTATTAAACAAATCATTCATTGTTGGGGAAAGCATTATAAAAAATCTGACAAACATAAAATAATGATCACTATGTTACATCATAGTGTTTAACAATGTTCTTAGTTATCACATTGATATCCTACTATATCAAGTTATGCATGATATCTTATGGTGTGAACTCAAACCCCTATGAATAAAACACATCATTAGGAAAAAAAATCTACCTAGGAACTCTAAAAAATAAAAGGAGTGTAATTTCATTGTTTTATACATGAAAATGAACAAACTAATACCTAAAAAATTTTATAGAGTAAAGAATTCATTAAATGTGGTTCCAAATAATTTCATTGAATGAACTTAAATGTTTTCAATAATCTCCATATTTTATCCTATATTAAAATGTATTGAAATATAAGACTGTTTTTTAATCATAAATTGGGCTAAAAAACTATGAAAAATATATTTAGGGATATATAGGACCCTGTGTGGCCCCTAAGGGTAGCAATAATGGTTGATAACAGTGAAACAACCCAACAAGGTTACAAGAATGTGATTTGTGTTCCTAAATAAAGTATTTCACTAGGATGGGATGTAATATATACCATTCTCATTAGAACTAATCACTGCTTAATCTAGCTTTGATAATGGGTCCATGAATATGAAACAATGTCCCACCGACATCTCAATTTAAATTCTTATCTTATGGACATTATACTCCTATATTCTTAAATAAATTTTTTATTGGATTACCAAATGATCTATGTCATTTCAATTCAGTCATATATAGGGTACAATGAAACCCTAGGTTTTAGTAGCTTAAATTATGCTTTTCTAGATGATCTAAAAAACATTGATCCATATTCCCAAATTTATCCCCACAACCCTAAAAAAATGTTACCCTACAGTACATATCACATCAACATCTTTAGTTTGAAGTTATCATTGTCCACCCAAGTGAAAGAAAACCTCATAGTATTATTTACATGGAAAAAACTCCCAAGATCCAAACTTGATTGTTGATGATTCATTTTGTGTGTGAAGATAAAATGTTGAAGAGTTCTTAATGGTTTAACCCTTTTATTCCTTGATTTGAAAATATTATGAGGTTTAGGGGAGGTTGTGGGTATATGATAGAAAAAGGGTTGGTTGTGACTACATACACCGAAGCAACCTATAATGGGTAAACTGTTTCCATTTATAATAGAGGGTCTATGGCCGGTAGTTGACCAACAATAATTATTCTTCAAATATTTTAATTAATTATTGAACTACTATAATAAATCAATTTTGAATAATTATAATATAATTAAATTTAAAATTAAGTGTTTAATACTAAATAAGATGAGATATATTATATAGATCCTACATAGTAGGGGACTTTCTTCTCTCTGGAATCCTTTGAATGGGCATCCCTTGAAGAATATGTCAAATGAGAGGGATTTAACATAATTAAATATTTATTGATAAAATTTCATGGATATAGGATTAAATAAAATTTATTCACTTTATGTTATTGATAAATAAATTATCATGTCATGTACAATATTTTGGTGATGTAATTCTGATCTGAGATCTCTTTTGAAAGATATTTTAATTTTTTCCATAAAGGGATATTATTTTGGAAATAATTCTTTTTTTTTGTAATTTCATTCCACACATAAAAATATGATTATCAAAATAAAATTAAATTAAAATTAAATAAATAAAGAAATCAATGAAACAATGTAATTAAAATAGTATTCAAAATAAAATCACAAGAAGCATCACACCCATGGAAAAAACGTAGAACACCATATTATTATTTTTTTGTATTGGGTTTTTTATTTTGTTACTCTAGTGAAATTGTATTTCAAATGATTATCTATTATTAAAGTACATGGTGTTCAATAGTATTATCATTATTTAGTGAATATAATACTTGAGGTAGTTTGAGGTTTTAAATTATTGTTATATTATGAATTAATTTTAGAATATGCATCGGCACAAAACATGGTTTTATTCAATTGATTGAGGATAATTAAATAATTTAAATGGATGGTATTACATTATAGTTTCTGTAGGGTTTAATAAAATTATGTAACTTCCTTGTAATTTTTTTGATGATATACATATATTATTTATTTATTTGGTAACTAAATTAGGCATTATAATGTTGTTAGGGTTTTCATTATCAATGGTTTCTTTTACCATGGTTTTATCAACCTATAAAAATTAATTTATATGAATTCCATGGGTCATATAATATTTTTTAAAAAACCTCAATAAATTATAAACATTCCCTATGGTATAGAGATCATTGAGAAAGTGTAAATATTGAATAAGTAATTTTATATTAATGAATGTACTTATTTTTATAATGTCATAAAATATATTTTGATGTCTTATATGTTATGAAGTGATTTTATAATGTTTTTTTAAATGGGAATGGGTTTTGTAAAATATTTTATCAGATTTATGAGGGTAGGAAATGATTTATGGTGGGTATAATTATAACAATCTACTTATAATAATTTGTTAATATTTTTTTTATTAATATGGGATGTTTTTAAAAATAATTGGGTATTGCATCATTATGTTATTTTGAATTCTAACATACCTGGTAACTATTCTAGAGAGTTTCACATCTGGTGAAAAATAGATGATTAGGAACATGATCTATTAACCATGAACTACAACTATGAATTATTTTCAAATCCACTTTCACATTTTTTTAACTCTAATCGATAGAAATTTTATATTATTATTATTGAAGTAATATTTTATGTGTTTAAAAGTAATTATTTATTATTTTAAAGTGTCCTTCATAATTTTAGTTAAATTTAAAAGAAATCCGAGTTTTGTAAATGAAAAATATATTTTTATTGTTATTTATATTTTATTATTAGAGGTTGATAATATTATGATTATTTTGTGATGTTTATTATTGTTATGGTTATCATATATAATTTTTTTATTATTAATTTTTTATTATTTTCCTTATTATATGAATTATTAGATTTATTTTTCATTATTATTAAGGGATTATGGTGTTAAATATGGGGAAATCAGTTTCCATGCTTTTTGTTATTGTGGGTAGAATGGGAAAAGGAAATATAGTTCCTTATTCATTTTCCTTTTATGAATCTTTTATCAATGACCATAGAGGATAAATGTTATTGTAGTTAATACTTATCATCATCCTCTCATCTTACTTTTTATCATCCCCTCCTTTTTCTTACCCTTTTATTTTCCCTTCAAAGTATATTTATACATTAGGTATTTTAATTTTTGGGGTTTCTCTATATAGGGGAAACCATCATTTTGGTGATGATATTTTGATATGCGATGATATATGATTCTTATTTTACTCCAACACTCATCGCAAATGATATCTTATCTCTATTTGGTTTCCATTTGAGGATTTGAAACAAGATGATTGAACTAATCCCTTTAATAATTTTAATAATTAATGGAATTGATTTTTTATGGATTATTTGGTTTCAATGACAGATTCATTGGATTTAGTGCTTTAGTTTTGGTGTTACAGTAAATCTTTGTGTACGGTATTTTTATTTATTTTCAATTCAGTGTGTCTATTTTAAATTCTATTTTAATGTATTTGATTCCAATTTTAATTATGAAATAATTATTTTTGAAGGATTTATATGGGTTTGTAATATATAAATAGTTCAAAACATTATTTTTGTTTGATTGGGGTTATATTCTATAATTTTGGAATTGAAATTATTTAGAAAATGTAAATATAATTATTTTAGTTTTTTAATAATTTTACTTTTTTGATTGCACCCCATGGTGGTTTAATATCTTTTTAAATGATATTTAATAGAATAATCAATTTAATATTTTCCGACTAATCCTCTTTGGTTGGTTCAAAATCCATTTATATGTGTTAGCGCATGTTACTCACCCTTTATATTGGATAAATGGATTCAATGTTATTGATGACCTAGATAAAAGGTTATATTGGATGCTAAAATCCTTAATTGAGAATATTTTTTTGGAACTATATTTATGGTTCTGAAATGATAATGTTTTTCAATTTAGTGTTTTAATACCATATCATTGATTTTTTTGGGATTCTAGTGGGAAGAAATGATTATGACTAAAGATTCATGCACTTTATACCATGATAGGGTTCCGAAAACTCATATACACTTTAAAGGTATTGAACACCATATTTAGATGGGGCTTGATCTAACATCCTCTAAGTGATGAATCATTAATAGTTAGGTAGGTTTATTATTTTCACTAGTTAGTAGATATCCTTATTTATTCTTTTATACTTCTCAATATATCATAACATACATATTCTTTGGGTGAAAATTTATTTTTTATCATGTGAGTTGTTTAATATCAAATAATATGATTATTTTTTTTGATAAAAATTAATTTATTTGTGATTTCATTTGTGTGTATATTTTTATGGAAAATAAAGAAGGGTTTCGTTATATCTGAAATAATTATTTATTTATAACACTCCTATAATAATAATTTTTACATATTTTATCCATCTGTTTATAATGAAACTTATTTATTTTTATTTCATTCAAGCACAATGGTTTATACTTTAATGGATTTTAAATAGAATCAACAAGGGGAATTCCAACTAGCTATGTTTATATACTCAGCCCTTTAATGTTTACTTTGGTGCACACGTTTCTTTATTTTTTTACTTCCACTTTAGTTATTGCAATGAAGTCAATCAATTTTTTATTATTTGGAGGTTTACTATTCCTAAGTTAGAGCATATAGATTTTTTTGGTGGACTTATGTGGTTGATTTGAGCCACATATTCCTTATTTCAAAATTTTAACTATTTTTATTTATATATAATTATATCTAATATAATTATTTCTCTATACAATATTTTTACATAAATCATATATACATTCATTCATATTAGTATGAAACCCAATAGGGCATGTTATTGAGTTATATTATTCTACATAAAAATGTTATATCAAATATATAGAGGGAATATGATTAGGGAAATCATTCCCCTAAAATAAGATTTATCTACCATCATCTAATGATGAAATTTATTGATTAAGGGAAATAAACCTATGTGTAGTGGTCATCATACTCTTGTTTGATGGTTGTAACATCCCCAGGGTTGTCTAGCTGAACTATTACTTGAACTAAGAAATCCATGTGACCGCATTCACACATCCCTATGCAACACAGGCTAATGAATTATAATGAGGGCCCTAAAAAATGGGGTCACTATTACCTAAAATAAAATATGTGGTTCATGTATGAATCTAATGTTTTTTTGACATTAACCAATTAAACACCAAACATACCAAAACCCATTGAAGAAAAATTCGGAGTGAAAAATTTCATTTTTAGTCCAATATATAGTGTAAAATAATAATATATATGACACACATATATAAAAATGTATTACTTTAGAAATAACCAATAATGAACCGTAAAATAAATAATTATCACAACCCTTTGTTTAATCCTTATATAGTATGATAGTAAATGAAATAAATTGAAATTTCCTCTAGTAAAACTCACTTTAAATTTGACAGATGATTCATTAAACTCAGTGAAACTTCTCTTCTAATTCCATAATTTTATCTCTAATTTGATTCTAGAACCTACAATGAAACCTAAAGGTATTCCCTTATACATTGAAACACATTTTATAAAACAAACTCACCTAGGGTACCCTAAAACCTACCACCCGAACTGATCCATCACATACCTGAAGGGCATTCCCAATCCCTAAGGGATACCAACAAGCACTCGGGATTTTGACAAAAGACCATAGGGAATGATTTCTCCCATCCTGATCAAATACATGACACATATATATATGAAGAAAGAAGAAAAAATGGAAAGCTAATTAATATATTCCATACCTGCTAGAAGAGAGTGAAAAAGAAACAACTATAAAAGTAGCCAAAATCTCCAAGAGACAAGCCCAACTGAAAAGGACCAAAACCAAATAGCTACTTCATGTGATAGTGAGGACAAATTTCTACCATCTCACAACTAGCTACCCAACACAGCCGAGATGTAACCTCCCAACCTCACTGTTGTGACTTTCCATTCCCTACATTAGAAGAAATACAAAGGTCTACACACCCTTGAAGGGGTGTCTAGGTTGTGATCTAATGGTGTAAATAGGATCCCACCCAATTGTTTCATAGCATGTATCTATATAAAAATTCCTCTATGCTCATTTCAAATAAAATATGGCATGATAAGAAGTAAGTAAGTTTTATATAAAACATGGTAAATATTTCCCTTTTTCACAATTTAAAAACAAAATTAGGTATATAAATTTCAAATAACATTTTATATATCATATTTCACAAGCATAAACATGATTATAAATGTTAACATAAAAAATCCATACAAAATAAAAAAGAATTATGAGAATATGTATCACTAAAACATGGAATACAACAAGTCAGGCAACTAGAATACACGTACCACAATCAATCAACTGCATAATCTGGTTCCTAGAACACCAGCCTAGGAAACAGTGGAATAGAACATTTGTAAACCCCCCTAAAATGTCAATATTATTCCCATATAATAACATTCCTAGAAAACATGGCAATGAAGAATTATAAAAACTCATGGTAATAAAAAAATAGTGGATAATGGTCTTATTATAAACCTTCCACCTTAGTACCTAAGGTAACCCATGTGATCATTTTCAATATTCAATAAAAATATTTTAAAACTATTTGAAAACCATTTCCCAAATTCATTTCAAGGATTTGAAAATACCACTTCTCTTTCCATTTATCAATAAATAGAGAAATCCCATTTTTCTTTAAAAAATCTTTCCAAAAAAAAAAAACAATCATTACAATTCATTTTATAAATAAATTTATAAAATTGGAACAATAAGGTTCATCAAAATAGGCCTGATATGGAACCACCTACCTCGAAACATGGGTTGCACATGCTCGCCATGGGATCCACCAACATGAAAACCTAATGAAATCTATAAAGAACATAGAATGCAATCCATATCTCTAGATAAATTCTATTTAGAAACAATGGGTCAATGGAAAGGATGAAGCCCACATACTATAAGAACAAACACCCATAGAACCACAACCAACAAAAGAATGAGCTATGGAATGAGATTCCGCAATGGATCTAGAAGAATACATGAAGAAACACAAATTTAAACAAATTAATCTATTAAATAAACTCAAGGGTGGTATTGTGTTAAATGGAAACAAAGAATCATCAAGTTAACATACCAAGGGAGGCAAACCGAATCCCCAACGAAGGCCAAAAACTGAACAGATTGATCATGAAGGAATTATGTCTCCAAATAATGTCAAAGTGGAACCTTTAGTCGAGAGAAAAGGAGAACTAGCAGCCGAATGAGCACCCAAAACCCAAATGATTCCATAAAAATATTTGATTCGGAAATCACTCTATGTATAATACCATTACACAATGTGACATACATGGTGTCCAAATACACCAAAAAACACATTGTCTCAGAGTAAAATATGATCTTCAAATAACACATGATGTGTAAAAGCTCATCATGTTGTGTAACCTTTCACAAATTAAATAATTTTCTTGATATGCACCCAATAACCATTACACATCCTTTGACCTAGTTACATAATGTGAAATTCTCCTACAACCTATAGAAAATATAGAAACCAACTTCTAATGAATCCAAACCAAAAATAGAACTCATAGAGAGGGTAAAAAATAACTGAGAAAGGTAATGAGGCATTAAAAAATCCCCACTATAAATACTATCCATCCATGGGAAGTCATGTGGAAGATGTAATACTTGGAAAAAGATGTGTCCACTTCTCCCTCATCAATGAACCATGTTCCCAAGTCTCTTGATAATATGATCCATGTTTCTATAAAACTATGACTAATGGATTTGTCTTCCCACAATGGAATTTCACTTAAGAGTCAATGATCTCAACAAGTTTTTGCAAAACAGAAACATATGGCTCAAACTCAATTTCTTCCCAATTAAAAACATGAGTGGGATCAAGATGATACTTTTTGTGCAGAGATACGTGAAAAAAATCATGAATACCTATCAACTAAATTGTCAATGATAACCGATATGCAACCTACCTAAGCTACTCAGAGACCTAAAATGGTCAAACATATCTTAGATCCAAATTTATCTATTTTCCAAGACAATAATGACCCAACCAAAGAGAAACATTCAACAAAACCCTATCACCAATGGAAAACTGCAATGGAAAATTTCTGGGATCCACATATTATATATGTTGACTATGGGATGTAACCAGATGTCAACGTACATCCTGAATCATTACTGAAATCTCTGGGATCAAACTTGGTCCAACCAAAGATACTTCACCCACATCAACCCAACAATTATTTGATCTGCACAGGTGACTATACAACACCTCAAAGGGAGAAAACCCAACTGAAAACTGAAAATGGTCATTATAATCAAACTCAAACAGACCTATATGGTTATCCGATGATCAATAGAAATCTAAGACATTGTCATGAATCATATCCTCCAGGATCATAATCACATTCCCCGTCTGACTATCTATCTGTGGATGGTATTTTGTGCCCAAATTGAACTAAATTCCCATTACCTCTTTGAAGAATCCTACAGAACCTCAAGGTAAACCAGGGAAACCTATCCAAAACAATGGAAGCGGGACTCTCATGTAATCTCACAATCTCATGAACATACATATTACCCAGATGTTCAACCTTAGTGGTATCCTTGATCAGAATTAAATGAGAATACTTCATCAACCAGTCATAAACTACCCAGATAACATTACTCCCTCAGGGAGTCCATGGTAACCCAACAAAAAAGTCCATGGATACAACATCACATTTACAAACCAGAACCAGAATAATCTAAAGAAATTCATAGGTTTTTATGTGCTCTGACTTTATCTGTTGGTAGGTGTAACATCATAACACATAATCTGCAATGTCATGCTTCATACTTGGCCACTTGAATTATCGTCTCATGTCATAATACATATTTGTAGTTCCTGGATGAATAGACCATAAATATATGTGAAAATTAAACAATACTAAAATCCTTATATATACTAGGATGAATATTCACTTCCAAATTAGAGTATACCATATAAAGATAGAGACTAACCAGAAATGGTCTCCCCACTATAAATTATTTTTTAAAATTTTCCTGAACTCAACATCCTACTACTGACTCTCTAAAATCGACTCCTAGAGAGATGATGATAACTAAAAACTAGTCATGAACTGTACATAAAACATCCTTCTGGGAATATAGGGGAAACTGAGTGAAAATACTCATAAGGTTATACTCCTCCATCGATTCTAGGACAACCATTGATGGTGTTTTCTTTCTAAGAGCATCTGTAACAACATTCCCCTTCCCCAAGGAATATGTTATTTAGATGTCAAACATCTAATGGTATTCTACCCATTGTCTCTATCTGCAATTCAAGTCTTTCTGAGAAAATATATAACTCAAACTATTAGGATCAAAATAGACTATGAACCTCTCCCCCAAAGGATAGTTACCCCAATATTTAAGTGCATTCTTTATAACAGCAAGATCTAAATCTTGAGTTGGGTAATTCTTATCATGTGGTTGAAGGTGTCGAGTTCCACAAGCTACCAAAATTTCATCCTGCATAAGAACACATCATAAACCAGCACTAGAATCATCACAAAACACCACATACACCTCACCAAGCTTAGGTACAAAAAAATAGGAGCTGATGTCAGAAGTCTTTTTAGTCCATCTAAATAAGACTGACACTTCATATCACATGTGAATTTCACCACTCTCCTAGTACGGTCATTCAAATGTGACGCCATCTTAGAGAAATACGTAACAAACTATTAGTAGTATCTAGAAAGACAAAGTAAGATCTATCTCTCAATGACATTAATTGGTTCATTCCATGAAAAGAAAACATTTACCTTCTCAGGATCAACAGATAATCCATGTTTAGTAATCTTGTTCAATAACAACTTCCCTTCTTTAATACAAAAACTACATTTCAATAGTTTTCCATAAAAATAGAGACTTCTTAGAATTATCAAAACAATACTCAAATTGTACTCATGATCTTTCTCATGAGTAAACCAGGATATCATCTACAAACACTACCAAAAAAGTGTCAAGATATTGGTGAAATATCCTATTCATTCAAGACATAAAAACCATAAGAGCATTTTTCATACCAAAATTCATCAAAAGATATTCATAATGTATATACCTATTCTTTAAGACCATATTTGGTATATCATACTCCCGAACACTAAGATGATGATAACCCAACTGAAGATCTACATTTGAAAACCACTTTCCCCCCATTAACTGGTAAAACAAGTCACCCACACGGGGAAAAGGATACATGTTCTTAATTGTTAACCATTTCAACTTCTGATTGTACACACATACTAAAAGTTAAACATCTATCTTCTTGGAAAAGAGCATAGGGGATGCATAAGAAAAAAAAACTAGTGTGAACAAAACCTTTTTCCAACAGGCCATCTCACAAAATTTTAAGCTATTTCAGCTATTCTAGTTCCATACGATAAGAAAGTATCGATATCATCTATATAACTTGAACTAGGTCAACCCTAAAATCTACCCCTATCTCTAGAGGAATACTAGAGAATTCATCTAGGAAAAAATAAAAAATTCCCAAACAACAATGGGAAGATAAACAACAAAATAAAATTCATCATCCTTAATCAAAACAATAGAAAACAAACTCATGAAATATGAGTGGGAAGGTCTTGCATGACCAGACCTTGGGTCCCACTCCCCTCAAACACATGGGATATCACATAAAAAATGAAAATTTTTTATGACAACAATCAAACTCATATCGATGAGTGTCAAGACTATCAATACTGATTATGACGTCAATCAGATCTAGATCAAGAATGAGAAAATACCAGATCCACTATGTATCAACTAATATTAATGAATAAGAAGAAAACCAAAACCCCTTACATTTATTCTTACCAAGAGGACTTTATAACTTCATTAAAAAGGAAATAATTTTCTTTGGAAGTTTAAGAATATCATCAAAATTTGTAGATATAAATGAGTGGGAGGCACCAGTATCAAATAAATCAATTGAGACAGAAAATGAAATTTTTTTGTACCCCTCACTATTGATGGACCTATATCAACATCCACTAAAAACTCACATATTTCATGAATTTTATTCACTTTTGAGGCATGTGGTTGTGTTCCCTGTAGTACTCAAATCATCTAACTTACCCACAATAGCCTTTGGAGCTGACGAACCCTAATCAAAATGAGGCATAGTCATACCCTGAAAGAAGCACTTTAAGTGACCAATGAGTCCATATATTTATCATGTATTCAAATTAAAGGAAAATAAAATCTTGTGTTTCTGACCTTGGAACACTGATAGCATGTTATAGTCACATTGTTAGATGTAAAATATGGTTTAGATGAGGTTGTTGCTAATACCCACCTTCACCACTTCTATGATGATTCTTTCCACTTCCCCTTCTTCCTATGCTTGCCACTTAATTTGACACTAGATAGAATAGAAGAGGTGTAAAATCAAACCATTAATTACATATTCTTCTCCTCCATCATATATATTTCTACTATGTCTATATATGTAGAAATATTTCACATATTCACATGCGATCAGATATTCAGTTGAAAACCCTCTAAGTACTTCTGATCCATTAACTAGTAATTATTTACCTTGTATATAGTGAAACAGACAACTAAACAAGCTGATCAGCATACAAGAAAACCAAAATCTCTACCTATTATAAATAGATGAATAATAGATACTTTTAAATCATTAGAGACTTTAGAAAAAAATAGATGAATAGGGTTTTAAAACCCTTCCAATCCAAGTCCAGGTTTCTGTCTTAATTTCTATGCTATCCTTCCATCACTTACCAGAGCAATCTAGCCCAAACACTACACACTTTATCTTGATATTATTTTGTGTCTCTCAGAACTAAAATATTTGATATATCCTATCCACCTTGTCCTCTAACGCTTGATATTCATTCTATCCTTTTAAGGTTGGTGTCTTATTATGCAATAATTCTCAAGATCAATCTATCCCTCCACTAACTCCTCAATATAACTCATAAAACTTTCTAAACTCAGGGTACGTTCTGATAAAAAACACAAAATTCTCTTACTATATCTTCGATGATATTATGATCAATAGGTGGATTACCTTGAGGAGCATCAGCTTCACCCTATTGAGGAACTCATGGAAGATGTCTCAAAGGCATAATACTTCACATAGAAACATGATAATGATAAAAAACAGAATAAATCTCAGTTTAAACCAGAAAACCCATAAGTATAAACTAATATTTAAAAAAACCAACATTAGAGTTATATATCCCATCATCCCATGGAAACGTGAGTCTCTTCATGAAAATATCTAACCAATAACTTTTCACAACAAACCTATCAAGTCCCGAAAATCATATCTCTTGGCTAACAGACATCCCAAGAAAAGGAATCGTGAGGACATACCTTCTTTCATACCACTTTTTAATGAACCTACCCATGTTACCCTCAAACCCATCACCCAAACTAATCCTTCACATACCCAAAGGGCATTCGTGACCCCCACGGGCTAGTGAAAATCACCCAATTATCAAACAATATACAATAAGGAATAATTTAACCCAAACTGAACAAAAATAGGAAATATATATACATTTATCAAGAAGGAACAATAGAAAGATAAAAAATATATTCTATAACTGTAAGAAGATAACATAAATGAAATAAATTTAATTTTTTTTCCAAATCTCCAATAGAGAAGTCCAATTGAAATGAAAAAAACCAAAAAATACATCATGTGGCAATGTGGATGAAATCCTACCATCTCACAACCAACTAACCAACTCAACTTACATGAAAAATCATCACCTAATTGTGATGCCTTTCATTTCCCTACACAGAAAGACATAAAAAGGTCTACGCACCACCGAAGGGGTGCCCAGGGTGTGAGCTAATAGGCTCAATAGGATATCACCAAAGTCTTCACTAACAAATCTCAATATAACGATTCCTATATGCTCATTTGAAATAAAACATTGCATGATAAGAAGTAAATAATTTTTATATAAAACATGGTTAAAATTTACCTTTTCCACAGTTATAAAACAAAATTAGATATAAATATTTTAAAGAACAGTTTCCATATCATTATTCACAAGAATAAACATGCCTATCAAGGACAAAAAAACAAAGCCATGAAAAATAAAACATAATTTGTAGCACATGTATTGTAACTACAAGGAATACAACATGTTATGCTAGCAGACTGCTCATACAATATTCAATCAAGTGCATAATCCAGTTCCAAGAAAACATGCCTAGTAAGTAGAGGAATTCTCGAATAGTAAACTCCCTAACAATGTCAATATCAATCCGCTAGAATAATGAGCCTAGGAAACACAGTAAATACCCACGATCAATCATCCTGATAATCACAAAATAATGGAAGATGGACCGAATATAATTATTCCACCTAATAACCTAAGGCAACCCATGTTATCATTTTCATAATTCGTTAAAATTCTTTGAAAACCATTTCACAAATCCATTTAAGTTCTTTTAAAATACCTATTTTCTTTCTATCTATCAACAACCAGAGAAAATCCATTTTTCTTAAAAAAAATATTTCCAACAAAAAAAAATGATTCCAATTAATTTTATATATTAGTTTATAAAATTAGAGAAATAAGTTTCTCCAACATATGATAGATACAGAACCACCTACCTCAAAAATCGGGTCGCACACACCCATAACTGGATCCACCAAAAATGAAACCCAATGACATCTAGAAAGGACCTAGAATCCAATAAAAATCTCAAGATAGATTCAATTTAGAAAAATAGGGTCTATGTAAAGGAGGAAACCCACATGCCTCAAGAGAGAACACCCACCACAACACAACCAACAATGAAACAACCTCCAGAATGAGATCACACAACAGATCTAGAATAAGACACAATGAAACACCAATTCAGACCTACAAAAATGATAATGCAAGACAAAGATGCTACTGTGATCAATGGAAATGAAGAAGAATAAGGGTCATATACTCAGAGAGATTCCCCACAACCAACAATGAAATGATCTCCAGAATGAGATCACACAATAGATATAGAAGAAGATAAAATGAAACACCAATTTAGACCCACAAAAATGATAATGCAAGACAAGGGTGCTACTGTGATCAATGGAAATGAAGAAGTAGAAGGGTTACATACTCCAAGAGAGGCACCACAACCACAATAAAGGTTTAAAGATGAAAAGATTGATCAAGAAGGAATGATATCTCTAAAAATATTTGGAGAGGGACCTTGGGTCAAGATAAACGGAGAACTGGTATCCGAATAGACACTAAAAACCAGAACGACACCCTAAAAATACCTTCTTGGAAAATTACACGATCTTTAATACCATTATATGTCGTAAAGTACACTATTTCAAAATATTCCAAAAAAATGGATCACCTTGGATTAAAATATGATATTTAATTAACCCACGATGTGTAAAATCTCATCACGTTGTGTAACCTTTCACAGCATGAATCCTTTTCATGAAATGCACCTAGAAACCATTACATGGCGTGTAACCTAGTTTCATGATGTGAAATTCATCTACAACCTATAGAAAATCCACCAAGAAACTTATAAGGACTTCACACCAATAAGGGAACTTGGATAGAGGAAAAATGTACATGATCAAGGTAACATGATATTGCACTCAACATACACAGGTATTTGGATAGTCTAATAACCAAGTAGGATTCAACCTCTAACCTTTAATTAATGATTGTTATTCATCAAGTGAATGCTTTTTTATGTATGTGGAAGGTCTCACCCATGTTTCTTAATAAATATATCCCATTCTTGTTCATGAAACAACATCATACCTCCAAATTATCATAGTTGTTAAGAGTTATACCAAACTGTAGGCCATTCCCAAATTGTCCGTTACCAAAAAAGAAATTTTTTGTATCCCACACCAGGATAAAAAAAGGTCATACTCTCTTATAGAATCATCCATGACCATCAAGAAGGCATTATATCACATAATCAATTACCCTCACTCAATAAAGTCCCAAATTATCCATTGATCATCCCACTTCTCATTAAAAACTAAAAACCAAAAATATGATTTATATTAATGATTGTAAAAACAAATAAAATAAAATAAAATTAAATAGGGACAAGAAATAAATGGAAAATATCAAATGAATTCAAAAAAAGCGTAATCAAAGAGTGCACAAAGGAACAAATAATTATATAATAATTGTTGAATGATTTAAAAATGGGTAAATAAAGAATGGGACCCAACTATATATTATAATATAGATTCTATGTCTTGTGAATAATACCAACATACCTCTTTATTCCTCATTGGATATATCTAATATACTATCCATAGAGTGTAAAATACCCTATTTGATGTATCACAAGTCATTATTGGGCGTGGATTATATTATATAATCATAAAACTTTATGTTTTTACACTTATATCCTAGCTAAAAAAACATTAATATCATATCATAATTCATAGACATGGTCTCATCATTCTTTTAATGATGATAGGAAACCATATCTAATGTAGGTATTGTTTTTCCCATCATTAGAGTAATCCTTCTCACAAGGATCAAGATTCATTTTCTCACCATTTATAGTAATGAATAAGGAATGAAAATTCTATATGAGGCACTGATATCAAATAGTTATATCATTTTCTATGTTGGTGACCTCACAAAGAGATATGTATCAATCAAATAAAACTCTAAAACAAACCTTGATATTTCCCCTAAGGTATCCAATCTACTTGGTTCATATTTTGATCACTATAGCTGCCCTAGATTTAACATACACTTTTAAGGTCCACCATATTAACATATTTAATAGTATGTTATATCCCTGCCACTCTATCTGATTCAATGAAAAAATAAAAACAAACTATATTGGGGATTAGTTAGGAAACTATCTCAATCTTCTATGACAATAAATGATCATAACAATATTGGTTGCAACCTAAAATATTCCAATATATACCAATAATTTCTATAATAAACACCCTCATCAATATGTCAATCAGTACTAGGTGTCTCAAACCATCCTAAAATATTTAGTATAACCTCATAAAACTAATACATGATTTCCTATGATGTATCCCTGGTATCCCTCAGTTTACCTGAATATAGACAACGAATCAAAGAGTCTTATAATATATTCCAATCTCAATATATGCCTCTAATCTCTTGCTAATAAATACTTCAATATAGACACACTAGACACCCCAACCAAGTCTAAACAACCTATCACACAATGCAGTTTACACATAAAATAAATATATTACTGAGAAATATAGATCAGTCATAAATTGAAACCATAAAATATTGATAACACATCAACAGACACATGATTTTTTTTAAAAAATAGACACCACCGATATTGGGATAATCATTCCAAATCATTCCTCAAAACTTTTTAAAATTAGTATTAAATAATGTATGAGTAAAGTACAAATTTATTACACTATTAAAATGAAATATCAATAAAAATTATAAACCCAATGACATTATTCCGAATATAGTCAAAAAATATTTCAATATATTCTATTTCTTATTTAAAATTCAAATTTAAAATTATTTTATATAATTTGAAATATAATTTCAAAAATATTTATTTCCTTTATGATCTTATTATAAGGTTATGTGATTTTTTTCTTTAAAATTTAACATATCATCAAGTCACACGAATAACAATCCATAAGTTTATTCACCCACCCTCATTATCATAAAGCGCCACTAAATATATTATTTAGTGCACATTTTTTATCCTTTAGTGAATATTAAGAAGATACAAAGGCATAAAATTTAATATTCCTAAATCTTAATACAATCATATTATACATAAAAATATTTTCTTACATAGGTATTACATAATAATAATATATGATAGCACAAGATAAATGATCGATATACCTTATGATTTATGCCAATATACCTCATATAACACTAGATTTATTTATCAATTCTCATATTCATTATCATTGAAATGAACGATATCTTACTATTTTAAAATTCACATAAATTTTCACGTTAATATAATCCAAAAAACACTATAAATGATTGAAAAATCACCAAGAATAGTTAAGAATCTTGAATCATATATTGTGATGTATATAAAATCCATAAAAAATCCCACAATCATATTATGAGAAAAAATATTGAATTATTATTTCCTATAAAATGAGATATTTTACAAATAATTTGTGAAATCTATTGAAAAAATCATTGACTGATTTATGTGAATATAAACGGTGGGCGGTGACAAGCATTCACTCTTCCAGAGCCTCTCCAATCCACCACACATGAAATCCTCATCTTCTCAAAGTAATTTTAACATGCTCCAATTATATTTCTTCTTATGGATAAAACATAAAAAAACAAATATTAAGATGAGTAATATAACAAACTTAGTATCATACCCATATTATTACATGGTTTGTAACATAAAAATTCATAACATACAACCTATAGTTATGGAGGACTTGTGTATTTAGTAGATTAAGTACACAATATATAATTATAAAAGAAGGCATTTCAAATTTATTTCAATCTCCAAAATTCTATTGAAATCTAATTGAAATTATATTACTAAATAGGATAGCTTTAGGACATACATAAAGAAAAATTGGGAGCTAAATCCTACTAATGGAACCCACATGATAATGATGTATAACATAAGAGTCAAGAGGTGTAACATGATATCATAATATTAGAGGACCATATATAATCACTTTGGATAATATAATAAAGATGATGATAGAATAAGGCCATGTAATTATAATAATGCAGAAATAATACAAAACATGACATCATATGTACAAGTTAATACTCACATAAAATATAAAATAATGTACGTGCTAGGATTATTACCAGCACACCATACATGCATCTCATCAAACAAAAATGTTACCCAATAAATTGATAGACTGTATAATTTTTGTCCCACATGTCACATCATAATATGAACATGTTTATGTTCACAATATAAATAAATCATACATAAGGCATAATCATAATAAAAACCTATGAAAAGGAAATGGGTTACACAATTGTGTTTCAAAGAATAAAAAAATGATATATCATAAAGATTTCAAAGATAAGAAGAAATTAAATATTTGTAGACATACATATTTGAATAAATAAGCATAGGTCATAAATATGGATTTAATGTAAGGAAAAATTCATATGAAAGAAGTGAAGAATTAGGTATGGAAATGAACCAATTAAATGATGCTTTAGGAAATGAGTAAAAAAAATTAAATAAGGTAATCATATTATGTATTACATAAACCTAAAAATGAAACCGAATATTTTTTTTTCCAAAAATAGACTTTATTTTGGGAAATTATTAAAGAGAAAATAATTTAAATCTGTGATATAAGAGATTGTACAAGGAATAAAAAAGTTCCCTTTCATTGATTTTTCTTTAAAAAAAAGACTAAGGTGAGAATTTTAAAAACATATATATATATATAACTAGAAAAAATGTATAATATAACATATATATATATAACGTATATATATATAGAATACGAAATAAGTAAATGTGATGAAGATAATGGGATGGTGAGGTAAAGTGGGAGTAAACATAACTTAAAAGAACAAAAGGTAGTTTCGGAGTTCACTTACCTTGGGTACATAATTTCATGATACGTACTTATAACCTCGAGAATAATAAAATTAAATTTATTATATACTTTATTTTTAACCCATTTTATCTATATATAATTTATTATTATTCTTGTATATTTTATTATAGTCATTTATTAATATTTTATAATGATATTCAGTATAATGAGGATGTTGGTTTCATTGTTACAAGGTCACAAATGTTTCTTTGTTACAAGGTCCCAAATGTTTATAATGATATATAGTGTTATGGAGATAATGTTCTTCTTGAAGTTTTAGGCCTCCAAATATCAAATAGTATTCAAAATAATAAAGGTTTGTAGAGTAAAAATGCTATCATTTAATGTTTAGTTAATATAGGTAGGTTTTTATACCATGAAAAAATTAAATGGTTATATTTATTTTATAAATTTAATTACCAATAAAAGAATATGAAAATAATTAGATATAATTATCATGATAATATTTTACTATATTTGTTTTATTAAAAACACAATGAATGTGGTGATGGAAAATGAAAAACGTCATCCATGAAGGTGTTGGACCTACAAAAATAAGGGTGATGTTTTTATTTAAAATAAATTATATGATGCTAAAAAATAGATATTGGATTAATGTAATAAAATATCTATATAATAATGTTACTTATTTCATTATATTAGGTAGGATAGAATTTATATGGGGGAGGTATAATAATAGAATAACTTAATCAAGAATAGTTGAGATAGTTATCCCTACATTCGTAAGTCCTCCTTTGATACACTACTTGGGCTAAGGGAATTATATTTGGATTATATTGGAACCATTATAACATTGATAGTAGATTTAGGAATGTATTTAGGTAGATATTGGGTTATTAATGGTGTTTTTAATGTGGATATAAATGGGTGGTAGATTGTGGTATTTTAAGGGGAGGTGAGGGGTATTTTAGAATTTTATAGTAGAATAAAATATTTTATCTTCAAATAGTGATAAAAATTGTGATTAAATTGTAATGGAATTATAATTAAATAGTAAATATAACATTAAAATATTTTTATACCTTTTAGAAACATTAAAATAACTTTGTATAAACTGTTAAAAAATTCAATACATATATAGTATTTTACTATTCACCTCCTTATTTTTTATTTATGAAATTTAAAAAAACTTCTCCCAAGATTTTTTACATGTTGATTCCAAAATTTTAAAGATTTTTATTTTATTAAATTTATAAATATAAATGCGTTTATTTTTAAATAAGATATATATATTTTGAAAAATTCAAATTTTTATTTCATGATAAATTTTTGAATCTTTCTAAATTTTTTTATGATTCCATAATATTATAATATCATTTATATAAAAAAATTCATAATTTTTGAATTATTTTTTAAATTTATAAATTTATAAAAGAAATTTATTTTAATGGAAATAAAATATGTCTGTTTTCTAAAAAGAAAATTATGGTTTAATTTTTGTAAGTATTTATTTAATCACATTTAATATTTATATTTATTTATATTATTATATAAATTCTTTATATTTTTATTTTATATGACACTCAATTATTATTTTAATAATCCAATAGTTCGGTTAGTATTCAAACAATCATGTTACAATTCATTATGGTCAGGTTACTATTCTTAACAATTATATTTTTATTGGTGAAATAGGTTTTCTTGTTCCTGTAAACAACTTCTATTTCCATAATTCATTGGTCACTTCAATTTCTCTCAATGTTAGATTTTTAATTTTAAAAAAATTTGATTACATTACTAATGATTTTTTTGTTTCTACATTTTTTTAGAGGTGTGATTATTCTTAGAGATGAAAGTGATCTATATTTTCCGATTATATTTATGTCATTTTTTGTGTTTATTGTACCATTGTTTTACTTTAAATTTTATTGTATATATTTTTCTAATAAATTTAATGATATTAATGAATATAAGGAAGTATATTTTGGTTTTTATTATACATGGATGTGTTTTATACTATACTATATTCTTTAATATTACCCACATATTCATTCAAAAGAAAAATTCTATATTTATAAAATTTTGGGATATTATATTTATCCCCCTTTTAATGTTTCCATCATAAAAAATTCATTTCACAGACTAATATGAATACATATGGGGATAATTTTGTTTCGTTACTTTATCCGGTTCCCATTTTTCCACTTCATACTTACAGTTTCTCTAACGCAATTGAAAAACTAATTTTTCTTGTTGTGTAGAACAATATCTCTAGAATCTAAGATCATCACCAAAAAATCCTCATGAGATAGGTCACCATCCAATTTTATCACCATTGGATTTAAAACCCATGAGGGATTTGGTATATTATTTATCAATAATGATATATGGAACACATCATGAACTTGATATAGGTTTTCTGGATGTGCTAGTCGATTGACAACAACTTGAATGTGACTATGAATTTTAAAGGGGAAATTGTATCTAGGACTCAAATTACATTTCTGTTGAATCCTCATGAATCTATTTCATAGATATATATAAAGGAGAACCTTATGTACAACATTAAAGACTCAGTCTCTTCAATGAATATTTTCAAAACTATTCTATCAAATATGTAATACTTTAACTGGTTGTTGAATAATTTTGCCTTTCTTTGATGTTTCCTCATCTAGTTAGGGCCCCAAAAACATAATATCTCTATCTTCATAACAAAAAGTTGATGTTCTACACATCTTAACATATAGGTTTTCATTAAGAGGAATCTGAATATTCAAGGGGAAGCTATTTTCTTTTGAGATCTCATCTAAATAAATATGTCAATCCTGATGGGTTTCATATGATCATCATATGATAATATACATCATAAGATAACCTAAATAATTAAAGGATTAACTATCTTAAATAATAAATTCACAAATAAAACAATATAAATATTGTCCTTATAAATTTCTAATGGTATTATTCATCTTATTCAATGATGAATGAGAATGCTAGATAATGATCAAATACTAGTGAATAAAAAGTATGATTTAACTAAGGGGGTACAATAGACAATGCATATATGATTGTATCATGGGGATAACCAAAAAATGAAGTGATGATAATGCCTTCATCTCAGATAATGAACAATAATTTGGGAGGAATAGAGAATTGAATGTCTTGCACATAATTAGATGTATACAATAGGAGGGATCACATCACTTTATATAGCCACCCATGACATGTTTCATTTTAGGAAATGCATAGACCATATTTAAACATTTATTCCCATTTTAATTATTTCATTAAGTCACATTCAATGAATATTCAATCCATTTACTCCACTCATAGATTTATAATAAAAAAATGTTAGAGAGAAATAAATATAAATATTTATTATCACTTGTATTTAATACATGCATAATAATACATGTATCGAATTAATATCATTAAATACACACTTATATATATATTATATATATTGTTTTCATTTTAAAAAATATCCCACTTGCAAAAAAAAATACCACAAAGACTTTATGCACAATTTAAAAACTATTTGTGAATCCATTCAAACTCTTTTGGATGCATTTTCTTTATAAAATTATCTTCATTTTGAAAAAAACATTTTAAATTTTTTTATCCTTATCTAAGGGGATTATTGTGTGACCCTATGGTCCATAGTGTATTTGGTGAAAAATATGAAATCACTATTTCATAGATCTTAGAAAAGAGTAGGATTTAGAAAAACATCAGTTCTATTCAATCTACTAAGGGGCCTGGAGTGATCTCCATCAAACACAATGATATCTATATGTGAACATGTCCACCATATGATGTATCAGATACATCATATGTATCTTATATAATCTATTTTCACTGGGAATCAAGGGGAAACTAGACATGGAACATGTTAATCTTTTATAATCCTCTCGTCATTTTCTTGACTCCCAAAGAATACTAACCGAGTGAATGAATACCTCACATCTCATTCATCTATCTGATAAGAACATCATGTGTAACTTATCCACGTACTTAGACACAATTAATTTAAAATTACTAAGAATGTACATTTGTTTTATTATCCTAATACAATCAACGTATATATGTGTTTTCTTATCATAAAAGATCCCATATTCTATATTGGTTTCACTCCAACTAACAGCATGATCAACAACATAACCAAACACCCCTAATTATCTAATTTTAGCTGGAAACTTGCATACGTAGGGTAGAGAAGTCTGAAGTTTCTCATTCCTAGTTTCTATTAAAACTCATATAATAAGGATGGATAATAAAAATACACACCACTGTATATCCATGATTGTTAGACATTCCATGATATATACTTTACCAAATCAGTCCAACTAACAAGTCTCTACTTTTTACTTCATGAATTTATTATTAAATATCTCATACACAACCATTTACAAGGGATGTAGGATTCTATTCAATACAACTTTTACATATCCTCACAACCAGTTATACCCCAGGATAATCATCGTTTTGGGAAAACTCAATGATTAAACTTTGAGATAATATTTTTCATTTGAACAATTATTTAAAATAAATTACAACACGCATGAATAAATGATAAATGTATATAACCTTTATTATAAAAATTTGATACATTTAAAACCATTATAAGCAATCTCAAAATTTTAAAACATATATAGATATAACATGATGCTCATGAGGTTTATGTATTAATGGATTTTGCACATTTAATACAAATGTAATTGCTATCACATCCCTATGAGACCACCTGATAAAATGCTCTCAATAACCTCTTAATGAGTATAATTTTCAAATAAATATTGTTTTAATAATTGAGAGACTTAGAATCATATTCTTGAAGTTTAAATCATTGACCATATATTCAAAATCCCTAACTTATTAACCATAGATGTTAATTTTTTTTCCTACATTGAACTGAGTATACGTGCATTATCTTCATCCTTGGAACATTTTCCAACAAATTATTTCCTTGAAATCCTTTGTAAATAATGTGACTATTTACATTATCAACTTAACAAAACACCCTAAATTCTTTTAATATAATCTTATATAAATATTTTTATGGAAACTAGTGTATATATGTTTATTTTATTTACCGATATACACTAGAATCTTTTAGGATATAAATTTGTAATAATTTTGAGTATTAATTGGTATAATCATTTATGAAATAATGATGTTCACTTATTATGTTATCTAAAAGTGACACTATAAATTTTTATTTATAATTATATCCTAAACTCTTTTATAATATCAATTGAATTTCATTTTATTATAGTAAATAATGTTACTATTTACATTTTCCATTACTATCACATCCTGAAACTTATTTTAGGATATAAAGAATAATTCAATTTCTTATGATTACTAAATATATCTTTTTATATTTATTTTTCATCATATATCCTCAATATTTTTGGAAATTCATTGAAGAATCACTATAATATTATATAGGAATATTATGTTAGCTGACAGTAATTTTCCCCTTATCACATTAACTAAATGAAACAATTTAATTTTTTTACTATCACAAAACTTATCTTTTTAGTATATTAATTAAAACATCACTAAAACTAAAATTGGAATAATATTTTATTTACAAATTTTTAACTTCTCTATAAATTTTTCCACTAGCCTCTTAGACATCATATTATCTTTAGAATATCTTATGAAGATTCCTCACAAGCAAATATGTGTTTTTTGGATATAACATTTTTTCCATTTAGTCGGAATATATAACAAATAAATTATAATTTTTATATCATATATGGTATTTCTTGTCTTTGGATAATTCTTTCATAAAAAGTACATTTTGCCAAAATATCCCACCAATTTGTTGAAGGAACACATTCCCCTATATTTTAGCAAATATTTGGATAAACATTTTATCCTAAATAATTTTTTTCCATATATTGTTCTCAAAATAAGTTATATATCTTGATTAATCATAAACCTGGTTTATGAATTTATTCATCTCATAACAATTATTTATTATATAACATCCTCTTATCATATATGATAAGTGCGATGAAGATGCACTTTCTTTACATAGATTCACCTAATCTTGATAAAATTCATTATATTCAATTTAAATATATGTTAACTATTTAATTTATCTCATGTATATAAGCTAAAATATTGATCAATTATGCATTTTATTTTGAACTCATATATATTTACAACACTTTTTAAAATATACATTTGGTATGACATTCCCTTCAAAAATCTAATAATTAATTTCGATAACATCTTTAAATTAAATGAAATTCCATGGAGGTTCGAAAACATTATTAGATATATCGTTGAAAATATAATCATATTGAATTATTTACATTCCTTTCATGATATACATAGGTTTAAATGACATTTATTTTCTACTTTACCAATATTTTAGAGCTTTTTAACTTACCATTATTCTTATAGTTTTATCTTTTACCCACTTGTACTATCTATATTATACCAGAATCGAGATATCATATTCCTATTTCATCCATTATGAACACTTTGATAATATCAGGTAAAATTTTCAATTTATTCATTCAAAATTTCAGAAGATTTGCATAAATCACATTAAAAAAACTACCTAACAATCCATTTGAGATTCCCCATTAAATCATGTTATATAATTAAACTAGATATAAACCCAGTGTAAAATCTACCATCTCATCTTCATTAAACAACCATTTCTTGCAAAATATTATCAAGATCTAAATGATATTTATATACCTATCTTATAATGAGTTTACCTAATATTAAAATATCCAATTCAACAATGCAGCAACTCCTTTTATCTATTACTTGAAAGAAAAAAAATCAAGCTTTAATTCATTATTGACTTCTAACATTTTTTATATTATTAACTCTTTGTAAAACATAGAGATGATATCATATAAATTTTAGAAAAATATAATTTATTTATATATCCAATAAATATTTAATGAATATTTTCATTTCAATAAGTCATATATATATCCAATCATATTGAATATGATTTTATGTACCCAATTATATTGAGTTTATGAGACTAAAATCATTGATGTACCCAATAATATTGATTACATGAGTGAAGACTAGGATTCCTTTGATCATTTTGAATTTAATGTATTTAGAACCATAATAGTATCATTTAATGATTTCATAAGCATCTAGATCCACTTGTTGAACAATTTTAACAATAAGATAAATAAGAAGGAATTTTTCCAACACATATAGTATTTAACTTGGTTAAGAAACATTCTCTAGGTACTGGTATTAGGAGTTTCATAATTTAATCTTTATATTTCAAGGGTTAATATAGTGTATATATTTATGATAATGATGTATTTATCATCCAAAATACTTTTATCATATAAATATCAGGTTGTTAAATATTTTCATTAAATAATTTTAAATATAGTGATACCTCTGAAACTTATGTCCTGATACATCACATCCATTTTTGGATCCAAGATCCATATTTCACTAAGATAATTACCCTAATATGGCATGAAACTCAAATTTTTTTTATACATATGGGACATTATCCCAATGAAAATAGTTGTGATTCATGGATAGTTGCGTGCATTTCCCTTTATCCTAATCCAGCATACAGATTCACTTAATTATATTCCTCTTGTATCCTAACCCCTAGTCTTTTTGAGCTAAGGGAAATCCCAAGAAATCCTAAAAAACAATCTAATACAAGACAATCTTGTGGGACCTGTATATGGTGTGAAACTACCTATTGAATAATCATGTGTAACTCTTTACTTGGTTCCTTTACTCATTGAAATCCAGTGCCACCCCTTAAAGGTGTCAAACTACATGTTCAGATGATCAATTTCATGAAAAGTGTTTATATTGAAGGAAAATGTCACTTAGAATTTAATAGGTTTTATTTTATGGTCTCACTAATTAATATTCATTTTATTTATATTAAATTCACAATTAATAAAACCAATTAAATCATTATTTCAACATTTTTATTCCCTTTTTGTGCATGCATTCTTCTAATAATTTAGTTTTGGAATCTATACTCCAACCACCAAATTAATGTGTTCCCACTACATTAAAGTGAAAATCTTTACAAAAGAGAGGAGTTTCAGATAATCACTTAAAAATAATATTCAATCATATACATACATATCCAAATGCATTATATGAATATGGTACATAAACACTTCATGTAAAGGCATAGAGTTGTACAAGATTTACTATAACAACTCTACTCTTTATTTCACACAAAAACATATTTTATTATCTAAAACCTTCACCTGATACAGCATAGAAGATTGATAGTTCTAGTGTATTTGGGGATTAGGAACATTACCTAACAACTTAAAACATGAAATATACATCTTTATTGAAAACTTATTTTACATGACCACACACATTCTTTCATACTTAGCATTTCATGGGATAACCTGAGGACATGCATAAGAAATTGGTGATATATTAATCCTAGTAAGGGAGTAAGCGAGGAATAACATGAATAATAAAATACATGTTATTCAATAGGTATATCAATGGAGCATAGGAGAAACATGAACATAAAGGCAAGATGTAACATGATTGTCATAACATAGAAATGTGGAAACAACATTTTACATGATATTAGCATGATCCAAGAATCATTGAACATGGATCATGAGTAAAACCTCATTGAACTTGAATTAGCATGAGTAAACCCTCATTTCACTTGATGTATCATGATACTATTCTTTACCCAATGCATTAGAGCGCAATCAGGGCACACCCTTTTTAAACATTTCATTTCATGCATAAGTGTGCCACATGGATCATATAACATAGAATCAGTCAAAATCATAATTTATTCCATGATAAAGTAATTTGGAATACATGGATGAAACTATATAATCAATAATTATATGTTCATAAAGGTTAATACCCTTGATTGAGAAATGGATTTGGTATTCACTTTCATGATGATTTTGTTATAAGAAATTTTGGATGCGTAATGACGTCAAATATAAATTGTAAAATGGGTTGATGAGAGAGGAAAAGTTATCTCATAATTTATACATGAAATGGATAGTAAGAGGGTCATGGAACATAATATATCATCAAATTTAATGTAATTTACATGAATAAAATAAAATAATTTCTTGAATGTAAATGAGAAGAGAGAAATTCCTTATGGAATTTTGACATGGTAAGAGGTGTATATGGGAGGCCTTAATGAGTGATAAAGAGATATCACATCATTAAAACATAAATAGGGATGTATGGGTGAGGTGAGAAATCATACCCCAACATTTTTAATTAAAAATAAAAGGATATAACAATATAAAGAAGTTTGAACAAAAATGAGAAAGGAAGAAGTCCATTACTTGGAAGTGTGATCCCAAAGGTATAAAATTTGATTGAGAGAGGCTTATTGGGATATTGGGGAGACTTGGGAGGATTATATAGAGATTAGGGTAGATTAGGGACTTGCTCGAAGGTTTTTGAGTTAATAGAAATAGGATCTTGGGTGGGTTTATATAGGAAAATAGAGGGAACTCTTTATTATTTAGGTTTAACACACCACACATTAAACTAATCAAAAACACAAACCAACCCTTGGTTTTTGCCCATAGTTTGTCTAAAGGTGAGTGTAAAAGATTATTTTATAATTCTAATGGATGAACTCATTAAAATATTTGGCTTGATTATGTGGAGGTGATTCACACTCTCAAGGAAATCATTTTAAAAGTTAAAATGTTATATAAGTATTGGAGGGTCCACTAAGGCACCATAAAATTAATAAAACAAAGCTAAAATCAAATTATTTAAAAGTGAAATAATATATTGGATGAAAATCCCAATTATAGTATTTTATTACATCACTATTGGGTCATTATGATTTTATAAAACACATTATATAATAAACGATATTTAATTTTTACCCAAACATTCGACTCTCAGAAAATTATGAAAAATTTTCCATTAGATAATTTTGACATAATAAATCCAAAAATGATATTCATTTTGTCTAAATAATTTTAAAAATATATGAATTTTCACTTTTAAAATAAAAACATACATTTATTTAAAATTCATTGATTTTGACCAAAACGGTTTTCAAACCTTAATAAAAATTAAAATTTTTTTCATAAAAATTATACGATCATTTATATTTAATAAAAATTAATTTACTAATAAAAATATTTTATTAAAATAATATTTAATTCCAAAAATCCATTAATTCATCAAAATATATTTCTTAATTGAATATTAATTAAAAATGTTATTTGGGATTTAAAACCCATTTACAAAGTAACAATAATGAAATAAATGTATATTATTTATACAAAAAATAAAGCACATAATCATAGTGCTAGGGTCTTGTTACATAACCCCTTATAACAGCCACATAAGACCAAAGGGTAAGGTGTGTGAAGGTGATAGACTATTGGGGTGTCTGGGATAACATTTCTCGGGTGGTAATCTCTATCAACTTCCACTTCTCCCGTATGTGGTTCATTTCAAGCTTAACGTGTTGAATCTTGGCTTGGGATTGGTCAAGAGTGAAGCCCAGTGACACTACCTCCTTTCTGAGCTCTGACAAATGGGCTTCGTATGGATAATTTCTACTGGATGAGGCCATTGCTTCATTTGTCTATGTAAATTAGATTTGTTAAAGCCCTATATTTATACTAATCACGTGGTCACTATAAAATGACTATATTAGAAAGAGTAAAAATTATTAACAGTATTTTAAAATCATGAAAAAATAAAATCAAGGAATTGAATATGTATTATATAACCATTTTACATAATAAGACATATAATTAGATCAAGAGGAAATTTCTTTAATAAAACTCTGGGTCGTTACAATCTCCCCCCCATGAGAAATTTTACACTAGAAATTTCTTTTTCCCACACTAAAATACATGAGGGTAACTATTATTCATTAATTTATTTGATTCCCATGTTTCCTCTTCAAAATTATGGTTTCACCACAACACCTTGACGAGGAGTATTGTCTTATTTCCTATAACTTTTTCCCTATGATCTAAGATCTTCATAGAATTCCCTTTATTGGAGAAGTCATTATCCAATGGTACCACCTCTAGATTGAGTACATACAATGGGTCATGTATATACTTTTTTAATATTGACACATGGAATACATCATGTACTTGAGATAGGTTTGGTGGGAGTTCTAGTCGATAGGCCACTCCTCCAATGTGATCAAGTATCTCAAAATGGCCGATGTACCTTGGAATAAACCTTACATTCTTCCCAACTCTCATAACTGTCTTCCACAGTGATAGGTGGAGGAATACCATGTCTCTGACATGAAACTCTAGGTATCATCAATGATTATTAGCATATCTCTTTTGTTGACTCTGTGTATCTTTAATGTGCTACTGGATGGTCTTAACCTTTTTCAGCATTTCTCTGACAATTTATAGATCTATGAGTTTTCACTCCCCAAATTCATCTCAACATGTTAGTGTTCTACACCTCTTCCTATAAAGTGCTTCATAAGGTTCCATTTAAATTCTTGATTGGAAGCTATTATTGTAATATAACTCAACTAGAGGATGATAATGATTCCATCTTACTCTGAATTCCATTGATCATGCTCTTAAAATTTAATCAAGTGTTTGAATAGTCTGCTCAGATTGGCTATCTGTTTGAGGATGATAAGTCATACTGAATTACAGATCAGTATTCATATCATGTTGAAGACTCTTACAAAATTTAGAGGTGAACCTTGGATCTTGATTGGATACAATATATAGTGGTACTCCATACAACCTTACCACTTATCTGATATATATTTGTGCCAGTTGATCCAATGAGAAATCCTCTCAAATTTCAATTAAGTGTGTTGTATTTGTTTGAAGATTCAAAACAACCAAAATAGCATTGTTTCCTTTGCAGTGATAAACCTCCTTTTCAACACCTTTAAGATCTCTTTGCATTCATCAATCCATGAAAAATTTAATCCCTTCTGATTTATATTTGTAAAAGGTTTTGAAAATCTGAGAAATTTCTCACAAATCGGTGATAAAATCATGCTATCCCCCGAAAGCTATAAATATTTGTTACTGATGTTGGCCTCGGTCATCCCAAAATTGTGTCTATCTTAAAGAGATCCACTGATATCCCATTTCTTATGATGATATGACCCAAGAATGAGACATCCTTCTACCAGAACTCACACTTTGTATACTTTTCATAGAACTTCTCCTTTCTCAAGGTCTCTAGTACAGTTCTTAGATGGTCCTCATGATCCTCCTTGATTTCAGAGTATATTATAATATCATATATAAATACTACCACAAATTTTTTGAGTTAATCTCTAAATACTCTATTCATCATGTTCGTGAAGATTCCTGGAGCCTTAGTGATTCTGAAATGCATTACTATGAATTCATAGTGCCTGAAACATGAAAGAAAAGCAGTCTTGGGGATATCCTCCTTCTTCAACCTTACTTGGTAATATACCAACCATAAATCCACCTTGGAGAAGTATTTTTCTCCACATAACTAATTAAACAAGTCATTAATTGGTGGTAGAGGATACTTGTATTTTATCATTATTTTTTGAGCTCACGAAATCAATGAAAAGGCGCATTGACTCATCTTTCTTATTGATTAAGAGGAATCGTACACCCCATGGTGATGTATATGGGTGTATAAACACTTTATCTATATTCAAATTTAGTTATTTCTTCATATCATTGAGCTATAAAATAGTAATTTTATATGGAGTCTTGGATATTTGCAATGCCTTATATATAAGAACAATTGAGAATTCAACATCTCTTCTAGGAGGAAGACGATGTAATTCCTCTAGAAACACTTCAGCGAATTCCCTCACAGTCAGTAAGTCTTTAAGGATGGTTTTTTCCTTCGTATCAATCATCTGAGAAATATATTCATGATCATAGGTTAGTAAATTTCATGTTTTAGAAGATGGTTCTAAAGAATATTTATCCTTCTCCTTTCACTTTTATAGAATCAGGGGTCGATTCTCCATATGAAGAGTGATTTCCCTCTCATAACAATTTATGTGGGAACTATATAAGGAAAGCTGATCCACTCCAAGAATTACATCAAATTCCACTAGGGGAAGATGACAAGGTTCTATGGGAAGTTCAAACCACAATTTTTGAAAGGGGAGGAGTTATATTTGTCAGGACCCGACCTTAAAACATTACTTAATATTGAATTAAAGGAATAATTCACATTGAGGATCTTATCAGGTTTAGAGTTTTAGAGAATTAGGACATAAGTATTACATATCAAAGATTACAAGGTAGACACATCTACTCAGTTTCCATTTTTTTTCACAAAACATAAACTCTTGAACAAAAGTGTCATGTCTAGTTCCATGTTTTAGACATCGTGACATTTTTGTGATCCCATCCTTGACCATATTCCACTTTATATCCTGTGGAAAACATTTGAAAAACCTGGGATGAGAACAAAAAGCTCACTAAGGGATATAAAAATATGGAAAGGAAACATTAGTCCACTTATACATAAGAATCAATGAAAACACACTTTACTCATAAAACATAAGCACTTTAACATACCTCATGAAATCATAAGATTTATGAATAACTCATAGAAATCATAAGTCATAAAAGTAACTTGAGTCATTCATAACATTCTTACGTAGGGAGTATCTCTCATGGTTACGTTTGGAATACCCATCATAGTATATTCCCTAAATCTCTTCAGAGAAACCTTATTGTTTATCTCTTTCACGTTACCCAATGCATTGGAGAGTTATCCCGGGCTCACCCGACCTTAGTTTATCATGGAACCACCCGATTTCATAAACATTGACCAAGAACTATAACATAATAATAACAATTAAAACATTCATAAAAAAACATAAAATTTCCACATTTCAATCACAAGAGATCACATCATGATATTATCATAAATAAAAACATCTAATAAAATCATTAAAACTCTATGAGAGAAAAATCCCTTTATACTTTGAAAATATTAAAAAAAAGACATTTAAAAGAGATTTTAAATCAAAGTGTCCCATACCACTTCAAAACTTTTTAAAGGGTTTTAAAACATTCATATACATATAAATATATCCTTAAAACCATTTTTAAAACATGGACATGGATGATAAATTTTTAAAAGAATAAATCTTTAAAACTATTTAAAACAATGTTTTAATAAAAGAGTTCTTTTACAATTTGAACATTTAAATTATAAGCCACATGAAAGCAGACTATTTTAAAAACATTTAAATTAATTTATTATAGAAATAATATGGATATGGAATGTCAAAGGGGCTATATATACACTTTATAAAATAATAAAAGTGCATATCATTAAGAAATGTCTCAATGAGAAGAAATTGAGATGTAATCCCAATCAAGGATCATGGCATTAGAGCAAGGATAAAGAAATGACATAATAATGTGTGAAATATATAAATACACTAAATATAAGTGGATACTCAGTTTAAAACAATCAGATATCATCCACACATATTAATAGCATGACATAATCAAGAAGTAGAGGTTTAACCCAAAGAATTGGAATTGGGTTAAGAAGTTCCCTTGCAAAAATTCGATAGCCGAATGGTGTCACATCAAATTTTAGAAAAAGAGTTGATGATAGAGATAAAGGGTATCTCATCACTTGGACATAATATTTACATAAATAAGGATATATAAGGACATATCCCAACATAAGAAGATGTAATTTAAAAGAAAAAACAAAAAGAAGTCTTTTAAAAATAGGAGGGTGAAAGGTTCCCTTACCGACTTGGGTAACTTTCGAAACGTACACCCCATGAAATAAGGACTATACAACATTGATGTAAATACTCATAAACAAAATTATATTAAAAAAACAGTATAATAATGGGATGTACATACACCACTCAAAGGAAATGGTGGAAAATGTAGCTTAAATCTCACGGGAATAAAAGTGAGATGAAAAATCCCTTATGAAAACTCGGCAGCCTAACGGTGCCACTTAAAACTTCCAAAAATGGATTTATGAGATCAAATAGGGACTCTTATAATATGAACATAAAAAAGTAAAGAATTAGGAATATAAAATAACATCCCCAAACATAATAACTATGAGCTTAAAAGAAATGACATAAAAGAGAGTACTTAAAAAGAAAGAGAGAGGGATGATCCCTTACCTCAAGTCCGACTTGTCTTGTTCGTTTCTTTATATTCCAGAATAATAAACTATAGTTAATTTCTACTTGATTAAGAACCCTTTTCAAGTTCATTATTTCTTTTATATCACTTATTAACATGTTATGAACATTATGTAATTATTTAAGTTAATAACGGTCGTTTTTTTGATCATTGGTACTTGAGTCAAATATAAAGTTCTTATAATTACAAGTTGTTCATGTGGTAGAATATCAATTATATAAAGAATTATATTCATGATGTAGATATCATATATATCATATATATCCAGTATATACTTGAATTTATAATATTACATAATATTTAGATGTAATAAATGAAATGCACCGTTCATGGTGATGGTAAGCTGTACGTACGCATGGACGCTACTTTCATTTCTCTTTCGAATTTAATGGAATTAAAAATAAATGATATATATATATATATTATAATTACATTATAATATATATGTTATATAGGTCACATAAGTTCATTAATTTCATTCTTTATACATTCCCTATAGTGCATGAACGAGTCACATCACTTGAGGGGGCGGTAGTCCACACTTCCTCAAATGAAATTATTGCATTTGCACAACATAAAAAGCATAAAAGTATGTTTTAAATGTAAAATACAGAAGAATATAGAGGAAATAAATATAATATATATCATAAATACATATATTTCCATCATAATGTCCCCCATGAGAGGTGGTAGGATAAGATTGAACAATCATCGTTTCGTGAGGCAGTAATTCGCCATCTACGGAAACAGTATGTTATTTAACCATTAGACGGAGGTGTGTGTAAATTTAGATCTAATAATTCTCATAAAAACATCATAGTATGTTTAAGATACTGGTGTTGTTACAAAATAAAGGAATAAAAAGTGTTTCGGGGGCTGGGGAAGCAAAATAAAACAAAAGAACATAAGAGAGGACATTACCTTTAAATCGGGTAACTCCCTTTGGTTTGAACAAAAAGGGTTTCTTGAAAAGATTTCTTCCTAAGTTAAGGCTTCTAGGATGAAGAGAGAGATGTGGAGAGATAAAATGATCAGTTTTTGGTCTAGTCAAAGGCTTGAGAGGTGGGGGTAAGGGGGTAGAGGTGGGGGCCTTTTATAAGAGGGAGGAGGGGCACTCTTGGAAAGTCTTTTAAAGTTACTTTATTATAAAATGATTTTCGGATATAAAAGGTCCCAAAATTATATATTTATAGGTGAAGGTGATAAGGGTTTTAAATCCAACAATCCAATAGGTTTTTGAAAAGTTTATGTCTTAGATTTTACATTATCTTTTCATTTTATTTAAATCATTCATTAATGAGGTAATCGCTGCATCATCATGGTGTCATAAATAAATTCATTTATTTAATGTCTAAAAATTATAAAAAAAATACTATTATTTTGGAAGTATTTTTATCTTTCCAATGAATATATATAGTCAAAAATCTGACTTGTATAACTCCATGTAAATTTTTTAGTAAAACAATACATGTTTGTGACATTTTTATTTTCACTTAAAATAAAAAGTTATTAATGTCATTTTCTTACCCAAGTGTCTCCATGGGTTCCCCAAGTTGACCCATGGATTGTCTTGGTCGGCCATGACTTACCCAATAAGGTTAGTACATGTGTCAAAGTCATTTCATATTATTATAACAATATCTTTACCTTAAATTACACTAATTACCTTTAATCGCGATTAATAAAACTTAAAAGTCACTATTCACAAAAAATTATTTTCATCCCATTGAACCAAATTTTACATCCTAATCACAACCATGTATGTAGAATTTTTAAAATTAAAATCACAGAGGTGGTAAATTTTCATATAAACCAAAAATCAGTTTTTTAACTACCACTTAGTGGTTTCACTATTCATCAAAAATTGAAGTTTTTCAGAAAAATACCAAAAATTCACCCTGAGATATATTTGATATTACAAATTAAAAAATGATTTCTATTTTACAATATTCAAAACATATAAGTTGAATTAATAAATTTAATAATTAATTCCCGTCATCAAAACAAATAGCGTGTTTTTAAGAAACAAAATATATCAAAAAGATTGACACTAGTTTAAGTCCAATTTCAAAGTGAAATTAATTCCAATGACCACCATTGGATTAAATGGTAAAAATATAATCTAATTGAACATTAAAACCAATTAAAAAGATAATCTAATCATTTTAATAAATTATATTAAAAGGAGGTTTTGAATTATAATACAACATTTTACACCATTCATTAATAAATGGCCTTTATTGAAAAAATACCAAAAATTTATACAAAGTAAATTTTGATGTCCCGATTCTAAAAATAATTTTATTTTGTCACATATAACATATAAAATTTTCAAAAAGTGGATTAAAAAGGGGTTCACCATCAAAATGTGGTTTATCGAACTTTTAAAGAATATTAGAATATTTACACTTAAAATTGGATTCATTTGCATTTTAACCATCTAACATTTATTGAATAAATGTAAAAATATTTGAAAAGAATATATAATCACTTTTTAGTTAGTTCTGTTCATTCCCTCCATTACATCTACTAGGAGTTTACTACCATTTACAATAATATTATTATGTTATTAGTGTGAATCGCAAGATTTCAAAGAAACTCGTTGTTGTGTATTGGGTACATCATTGAACATTACATCCCTATTTAAAGTAATATTAATATTATATTCACAAATTTTAATAAATATGAAAAATTAATATTATTTATTTACCTGGGGTGTTCCAATATTCTTGGAGAATAATGATTTCCCCATTTTCTATTCTCACTGACATCTTTAATTTCATGACTTGGGGTGGTGTTGGGAATTTTATACTAAACATTTGGGATTTAAAAGAATTCATAGAACCAGAATCAAAAACTAAAATTTCTATTATTGAAAGAATAACTATCTTACATTTCACCACTTCGTTGTTGGGGTTCACTTCAGTGATAGTGATGAAAAAATCTCTCCCTTTCTTCCTTGGAGGTTGTTGATTGCTTCAAAAACCCCTTGGATTAGGGTACTGGTTTGAGAAGTGCCTTGGGTATTTATAATTTAAGTAATGAAAAATGTGTTGAGGGTCAAATGGAGTGTTCATATCCTCTTTCGCAGCCGCAGGTTTTTCCTTTTTGGCAGTTAGGGGCTAGGTGTCTTTCTCTTCCACACCTAAAGAATTTCCTCATCCCCTTTAAACAATTTCCGGGGTGCTTATTTTTGTACCTTTGTCATGTGGGGTGCTGTAATTTCTTAGCACTATTGGATTCATCCATCGAACCGCCAGAATTAAAGTCCACCTTATGCTTCTTATCCCCATGATACCCTTAAGATTCATTGATCTACATTTCAACTTTGAGGGCACATCAGACAATTTACTCATAGCTCTCGAAGTCACGAATCACTAAGGCTTTCCGTAGCCTAGGTTATAGCCCACCAAAGAACTATTCAACCTTGCATTTGGGGGTAATGACAAAGTCAAAGCCATATCATGAAATCCTTGTGATGTTTTATTTATACGCTCTGATAGATTCATCTTTTTTTTTCTTGAGGGAAAGGAAATCCCTTTCCATATTAAGTCATAGGGTGTGAGGAAAATATTTATTGATTTTTTATTCTGGAAATTCTTCCATTCCAATGCCTCAATCTTCTCCTTAGGCTTCATATTTTCGATCAATATGAACCATTGATCATCTTTACCCTCTATAAAATAAGCAGGCAGAAGAGCCTTTTATTTTTCTAAACATTGTAGGATGTAGAAGATATTTTCAATGGAGATGATCCATTGTTCAGTAATTGAGGGATCAGATGATCCATTAAAAGTAGGAGGCCTTTGTCTCATGAAGCTCTCAATTGTGAATTGTTCTTTATTGGGGGGGGGGGTTTAATATTCCTCTTAACCCATGTTTCTATTCAATACATGAGTTAACTGATAGAGTATCATGATAAAGTGTGCGATTCCCACTCCCATCAGATTGGCTATCTCATTAGAATAGTCATCACATTGATCTTCACCTCAGTTGTTAGACTGAGTCCTCCTATTACCATCCACTGGCTGGATGAAAAGGAATGTTAGGGTAACACATAAAGGGAAATCCCATGACAAAATTAGATGAAGTCTAAATTACTTTTATTCCCATAACTTATTAATTTATATGCTTCAATATATGTTATCCATGATCTACTTACGAACATATATTCTTAGGGGATTTTTTTATTCCCTTAATAATGGTTCATACTAATCTTGTGAATTTACCAAAGAATATTCCCTAGAAGTTTCTAAACCAAGAGTGTAGCAAGGCCCCTTATTGTGCACCAGTTCTCATTCGTGTCTAGCTCAAAGTGTTGTTTTTGGGTTTTACCCCTAGATACATATGTGTTAGAGCCACATCTACCTTATCGTATCCATACATGGATGTATTTGATTGATAAACCACTTAATCAATACTCACCATAATTTAGTGATGTTTTTATTATACTTAGTCTTATTCCAAAGGCTTTCACTAGGGTTTTCTAATCATATCCCAAAAATAACTAAACTTGTCCTCAGATTCCAACTATAAAAACCCTGCTCTTTATTTCATAATTAAAAATATTTTATTACATAAATCCTTCACTTGATACAACATAGAATATCCCGAGTTCTAGTGTATTTGGTGATTAGGAATATTACATAATAACTTAAAACATGACATACACATATTTATTGAAAACTTCTTTTACATGACCACACACATTCCTTCGTACTTAGCATTGAATGGGATAACCTGAGGACATGCATAAGAAAATGGTGAGCTATAATGCCTAGTAATGGAGTAAAGAAGGCATAACGTGAAAAATAAAGTACATATTAGTCAATAGTCATATCAATAGATAATAAGAGAAACATGAATATAAAGGCATAACATATCATGATTATCCTAACTTGGAAATGCGGCAACAACATTTAACCTGATATTGGCATGATCCAAGGTTCATTGCACATGGATCACGACTAAAAACTCATTTCACTTGAATTAGCATGAGTAAACCCTCATTTCACTTGACGTATTGTGATACTAACCTTTACCCAATTCAATTGAGCACTATCAGGGCGCACCCATTTTAAACATTTTATTTCATGCATTAGTGTGCCACATGGATCATATAACATAGAATAATTAAACATCATCATTTATTCATTGATAAAGGAATTTGGAATAAATTTATGAAACTCAATTATCAATTAGTATATGTTCATAAAGGGGAATACCCTTGATAGAGAAATGGGATTTGTATTCACTTACAATATAATTTTGGTATGGGAAATTTTGGAAGCATAAGGGCATCAAATATAAATCATAAAATGGGTTGATGAGAGAGAAAGGGGTATCTCATTATTTATACATAAAATGGATAGTATGGGGTCATGGAACATAATATCCAAACATATTTAATGGAATTTATATGCATAATATAAAATTATTTCGTGAATGTAAAGGATAAGAGATAATTTCCTTACGGAATTTCGATATGGTAACAGGTGTACATAGGAAGCATTAATGGGTGATAAAGAGGTATCTCATCATTAAAACATAATGAGGGAAGTATGGGGAGGTGATAAATCATACCCCAACATTTTTAACTAAAAATAAAAGGGTATAACAATATAAACATGTTTGGAAAAAAATGATAAAGGAAGAAATATCATATTTGGAAGTGTGATCCCAAAGGCTTGGGAGGGGCTTGAGAGAGGATTATTGGGAGCTTGGGGAGACTTGGGGGGATTTAATAAAGAGGAGGGAAAATTATGGACGTTCTAAAATAGATTTTAGTGAAGTGAAGTGGGATCTTGGATGGGTTTATATAGGAAAAGAGAGGAAATTCATTATTAATTAGGTTTTTGACACCACAAATTAAACTAATAAAAACCGCAAACCAACCCATGGTTTTTGTCCATGGTTTTTTCCAAAGGGGAGTGGGAACAATTATTTTATAATTCTAATGGCAGAAATTTTTAAAGTATTAGGCTTGATTATTTGGAGGTGATTCACACTCTCAAGTAAATCATTTTAAAATTTAAAATGTTTTATAAGTTTTGGAGGGTCCATTAAGGCACCATAAAATTAATCAAACAAATTTAAAATCACATTATTTTAACGTTAAATCATATATTGGCCGAAAAAACCATTTATAGTATTTTATTACATCACTATTGGGTCATTATGATGTCATAAAACACATTATATAAATAAACGGTATTTAATTTTTACCCAAAAATTTGACTGTCTCTGAAAATTATTAAAAATTCACCATTAGATAACTTCAACTTCCTGAATCCAAAAATTATATTAATTTTTTCTAAATAATTTTCTAAATATTTTCATTTTGACATTTAAGATAAACACCAACATTTATTGAAAATTCACGGATTTTGACACAAACTGATTTCAATCCTTAATAACAATTACAATTGTATTCATAAAAATTATAAAATAATTTATATTTAATAAAAAGATATTTAGTAATAATAATATTTTATTAAAATAATATTAATTCTAAAAATCCCTTAATTATTCAAAATATGTTTCTTAATTGAATATTATCTAAAAATACTATTTGTTTTTCCAAACCCATTTACAAAGTAATAATAATGAAATGAATCTATAATATTTATACAAAAAATAAAAACATAATCATAGTTCTGGGGTCTTTTTACATAACCCCTTATAACACCCGCATAAGACCTAAGGGTAAGGTGTGCGAAGGTGATAGACTCTTGGGGTGGCTCGAATAACATCGCTTGGGTGGTAATCTCTAACAAATTCCACTTCTCTCTTAAGCAGTTCCTTTCAAGCATTACGTGTTGAAGCTCAGATTGGGCTTGGTCAAGAGAGAATCTCAATGATGCTACCTCTTTTCCAAGCTCCGACAAATTGGATTCCTATTGAGCAATTCTACCGGATAAGGCCATTTCTTCCTTTGTCTGAGTAAATTGTATTTGTTAAATCACTATATTTATACTAATCATGTGGTCACTATTCAACGACTATATTAGCAACAGTACCAATTCTTAATGGTATTTAAAATCTAAAAAACATAAAATCAAGGAAGTGAATATGTCTTATATAACCATTTTACACAATAATACATTTAATTAGATCAAGATTAATTTTCATTAATAACAGTTTGGGTCGTTAAATTTACAAACACTACATAAGTAAGACAAGAGTGACAGATAGCTTACCTAATTATAACTAAAATTAAAAAATAGAGGTCAAGGTACATTAAAAATAAATTTTATAATCTCAAACCATGCATGATCAACATGGTTCTTTCCTATAAGTAATTAATCATACAGAATTTATGTTACAATCATTCATAATATAAAAAAATTATAACTATGAATAAAATAGGGAATACCATTTAAATAATGTAATTATTCCAATATTTTTACATGAGATAAACATTTGTGGAAAATTTCATAAATAAAGGTTAATTATAAAACCTTTTATAATTTCATCTTTAACATTAGGTACATTCCATAAGTTTGAATATAAATTCTTTATATTATTTCATATATGAAATATTCCATATTTATCATAATATGCATTTTCTTTTTAAATATATTATATTATATGAATTATAAACTATTTCTAATTCAATTTATATTATAAAAAACTTTTACATAATTGAAATATAATATACTTAATTATTATTCTAAAATTGATCATATCAATTATCTAAACAATTATTGACACAAATTAAATAATATATAAAATAAAGACCATTTTATTCGAACAATTTATAATTAATTAAACATGAACTAAACTAGAATATCAAGGAAATTTAATAAATAAATAAAAACAAAAATTTATTTATTTTAAAACATGAGACATTTATAAAACATTTCATAAATGAATTTTAATTATAAAAAATCTATAAATTATTTGGAATATAGAAATTATATTTTCATATTAATATTATCCTATTTATATTGGATATTAAATAGAATTTATATGATATTTCCTGAATAATAAATATTTTTAATTAAATATATATCATATAATCATTTTTATATAATCCAAATATGATATATATTGTAATTTATAAAAAAGTATCAATTACCTTTTATGATTTTTATATAATACATTTATTTTCATATCATAAAGCATGAAGTTTAATTTTTCAAAGGGTATTTAAATTTTTTATCAATTGAACATTGACATTTTATAATAAATTAATTTAGAAAACAATTTTATAAATTTTTATAAATAATTAAAAATAAATATTTTCTTACTTATATACAATTTATAAATAAAATAATTCAATTGATAATTGAACTTTCATTATTAAAATAAATCCTTTGTGTTTCTTTCGTAAAGAAATGTAATAAATATGAAATGTTGATATTTAAAAAAGGTTTTTAAAACAAATTTCATTTGGATTATTTAATTTTAATCCCATTCTATAAACCCTTTTATAAATATTAATAACATAAATAATTAAATAAATTTTTTTATCTAATTACTAAATATTTATTTTAATATTTATTTTCATGCATGAAAACTCTCATTTTACAATAAAAACATGTTTTTTCATAAACTAATAGACACATTGATTAATCAATGAACAATATGATCTAATAACCCTGATAGGTTTCATATGATCATGATATGATTATATGAAGTGGTTAATAAACCAAACACATGAAAATTTATCTTCAAAAATCAATGTGTAAATAAAACTATATAAATAGTGTACCAGGAAATCGTCATTGGTTATAGTCTCTTTCTTCCTCGATGAAGGATAATGCTTGATATAGTTCAAAATGTAGCAAAAAATATCACCCTGCCTCCGAGGGAGGTTTATCAGCCAATGGACCCTTCATCCTATCTTGAGGATACCGAAATTAGGAAGGGGATATAGAACTTTCATATTGGACTATGAAAAATAGTATTGGAGGAAGAGAAAATTGAAAGGCTTTCTATGAATAGGATGTCTAAAAAACGTGGGACCAAATCCCCCTATATATCCATATGTGATTAATTTCATTTAATGGAATGGGTTATCTATATTTATACACTTAATCCCATTTTCATTAATTCATTGAGTCATATTCAATTAATATTCATTCCATTTAATTCATTTATAATGGAATGATAATAAAAACTGTTTGGGAGAAATAAATATATATCATATACATATATATATTATCCCATGCATTTAATATATTCATAATAAAACTTTCATAGAATAAATATTATTAAATATTTTCTTATTTATATTACATCTTATATATATATATTAGTACATATTTAATAAATCCCAACATCCTTTAAGGTATATAGATCAATGTCTTAGTATATGATGAAGTTTCTAGATAGTCTTTTTATATTGGTCATTAGTTTTTGTAATATAGGACATACATAAGTTCATCTCTATGTTTATTGAATATTTAATTCTTCTCTAAATCTATGTCATTTAAATGAGATTTTGATAGGAAATAATCGATAGTGGTGTTCTATGAAAAAAACCACTTCTATGATGTATATCCTTCAAATTTGATCAAGTGTATAGTATTTTCGAATAGCTATGAAATTACTAGTATTTATAATATGATCTAATACAACCCATTTTGAACTATTTTTGTTGAAATTATTTATAATAACAATGAGAAAATATATGGTGTTGTTCTCCGATTTCCATCTAGGTATGGTAAATAGTTTCATCATCCCCATGGACTTTTTTACTTTCTACCTATAGTTGTTTGTATACCAAGATCTTTAATGTATATTCAGAAATACCCTTCTTTATATTGACCCCCAAAAAGTGTTCTCATAGACCTCTATAGATTTTTTTACTCCCAAGGTGGATATAAAATGTTGAGCTTTGATCATCATCTGATATATCTTTCTTTATCTCACACACTAATAATATGAAAAATTGTGCTCAAAATCTCATATATCCTTTATAAATGTTGAACTCTGAGGATTTATCTTTCCTTATTTAATCATCCCTTTTTTTCACCTTCATACCCCCATTATTATATTTTATAATCTTATCCAAAGTGGATGGTTAATTGTTCATTTTTGTGAGGTAGGATATTGTTCTTTTCTTTATGAATTTATTTTTAATCCTTTCAATTTCTAAGAACTTGGTATTCTCCTAAAATGTTATCATAGATAAGTTTAAATTATCTTTTCTACATAGAGAATTTGTCACTACATTGGAATCCCTATGATGGTATTGGATTGAGTGATCATAGCCATTCACCTTCCCAAACCATCATCACTATTGAAATTTAAGATTATTTTATTTGAATATATACATGAAGATATTTTTAATTTCATATATGTCACACTTCTCTACATAGAGAAAATTGCTCCAAATATTCAATGTGAAGATTATAATACCCATCTCTAGATCATGAGTCAAATAATTTTTCTTATGAACATTTAATTTTCTTTAGGAATATGCTCTTTACTTTATCAGGTTGCATGAGTATTCAACCCAATACATTCTTTGATTCATCAATCTATATCAAAAATATTTCACCACATTAGGGATGTGTGAGTACAAGTTTGGTGATTTACCTTTTATTCAACTCCCGGAAGATTTCTTCACATACGCAAGTTCAAGAAAAACTTTACTTCCTTATGAGTTAACTTGGTTAGTGAGTTTGAAAATCATGATAATGTCCAATCAAATCCTCGATTTTACTTATCTAATATAGGGAAACTATGAATCTATATTACATATATTGGTATGTTCTATTCTTTAATAACTGATACCTTTGATAGAACTAATAAAAAAAATCCTTTAACAATATTGGCTTTTTTCAGCACTATAAAAAATTGATGATAATGATTTTCTTTATTAGTGATAAATAAATCACTAATAAAGGGTACCTTTTATCATGCTTTTTTTCTAACATTGATAAAAGGAACCCTCTATCCGCACATTTTTTAGCATTGATAAAAGACATTTTTTATCAGTGCATTTTTTAGCACCAATAAAGGGTGACCTTTATCTGCACTTTAGTTTTAGAGTTCATAAAAGAATCATTTATCAATGATTTTTTAGGTGTAATGAAAGTTCAAATACAATGATATAAGGATATAAATAAAAAATAAAAATGATTTTATTAAAAAAATATTAATTTTCTTATTAATTAAATAATTATTGATAAAAATGACTAAATTGATTATACAATATATAAATTATAAATAGTATAGATTAAATATATAGATATATGTAAAATAAAAAATAAAAAAATAAAAATTAAATACACGTATATTGAGAAAAATATTAATCATTTTATTAATTAAATAATTTTTAATAATGTTAATAAATAGTATATATTAAATATATATATATTAATGCACATAAATATGATTTATATAGGACAAAATATTCATTCTTTACATTAAATAGTAATATATTTACTGAATAATGGTTTATAATTAAAAATTAATAGTAATTTAAATTACTAACTAATTGCCTTGAGTAATGGAAATAATTTAATTTTTTTTATTTTTCTATTTAACATAGATTAAATGTATTATATTGATTTCACATATATGTAACTAATTAATTTTTATGTACATAGGCACACATAATTTTTTGGTAATTTAAGCAATTTATATTGATTATTTTATATATATTTATTTTCTATGTTTCCATATTTTCAGTGTGTATTTTTATTTATTTCAACATATATCCATTTTGAATGATTTATATTTAATTGATCAAACATCTCCAATTTTTAAATATTTCTAAAGTGTACTCATTTTTAATTATACAATTTTAATCATTTTTAATGTGCATGTACTTAAGAAAAAGTATTCATTAATAATGATTAAAGTATATTTGTAAAAAATATATTTATAAATATATATATTTGTAAATATATATTTTCTATTTTCATACGTTTATAATTATTAATAATTAATTAATTTTTGTTTTAAATGTGTTTTTGTAATTATAAATAAATAATCAAATATATTTAAATAATTATAAAATTATAATAAATTTATTTAAATAATGAATATATTTACAATATTAATTTTTTATATATTTATTTAATATATATATATATATATATACAATTATATAAATATTTATAATGATATAAATATAATTGTTTAAAGTAATTGTATAATTATAAATAAATAATTACATATTCAATGAACTATAAAATTATTATTTTATAAAATGTATTATTATAAATATTTTAATTATATATAATAATTATATTTTTTGAAACTATTTTTTTAAAAAAAGAATTATATGTATTTATCACCACTTATTTTAGTGCTAATAAAGATAGAGATTTATTGGCAGTAAAAAAACTGTTGATAAAATCCAACTTTATTATCGCTAAAACAAGTGATGATAATGATTCATTTTATCAGTGCATATTAATTTAATGCTGATAAAATTTATAATTATCGGAGAATTTTTGAAACTGCTAATAAAAGTGTCCCGATTTTTTTTACGAACTGTAACCACCGCAAACTAGTTTTCAATATCCAAATCTCTCCGTGGAAGCCACCTACTACCGTCACACCTCGTTATCAAATTAAAACTCAAATCTAAGATAGAACTAAGGGTTTGACTACTCCATGATGTGAATCCAAGTCTCAAGTGATTCAGGGGTCAAATTAAACCATGGCTCAAAAAAAATCTAGGTTTTTTGATATCACTAATTTCTATTGGTTATCTAAAGAACTTTTTCATCCCACATCAGTGTATCCCAAAAACACTATTTTCACTATCCCATAAAAAACACAAAAATTAATAGATTTTTAGATATATTGATGTATCTTCTTCCTTGAAAGCATGTGAATCTCATTGGGGAAACATTGGTTTTGTGCAACTTAAAATATATCAAACCAAATGTTGTGTCATGTTTTTTTGAGGTATAATAGGCTCCCAATACCTATATTGCATGAAATATACCTCTTTACAATCATCAAATTTTGAAAAATTCATCCATATAGCGGTCAATGATGTCATTGGTTTGGAATATTCCATTAAAAATCACTTGGGAACCCTTTTTTCATATTTTGATTTGGAAATAAATGTTCTATGATTTCCTTGATTCACATATAAACTAAAGAAAAATGTTTCACCAGTCATAGACATCTAAATATCATACATCATAGGATCCAAAAAAAATTCATTGTGCTTTTTCAAATCCTAAAATATTATGTATTCAACATATATGAGTAATAATATCCTTTGATCATTCTTCTTATTGATGTAGAGGGTGTGATCAACCATACCTCACAAAAAACCATGCTTTCTTAGGTATTGATCCATACTTAAATATCAGTTACTTAGTGTTTTCTTTATCTTATACAAATAATTATTTAACTAGAACACCTTTCTATCTGCTTAATCCATAATAAACCCATCCAGGTTCTCAATATATTCTCCTCCATCAAGAAATCCATTGAGGAACATGGATTTTACATCAATTTGGTATACTTTTAACAACATTTTCACTGAAATAGTAAAAAAAATAATAGTTTTATAACCAGGATATGATAGTCAAGATATAATAATTATAAATTCCTTTGATCTAAGAGTTCCCCTTGTACACTATCCATTCTTTATTTTGATCCAATTTTCCATAGTCAAGGATTTTGTTACTGAACACCCACTTGGTTCTACTAATATTTCTATCTTCCAGCATTGGAACAATTTTTCACACAACATTATTCTTATTCGGATCAAGAACCTCATGCATTTATTTGATCCAATTATCATTCTTATCATCCTATCAAAATAATTTTGTCCCTACATGGGAAAAATGAGCTTTTATATAGAGTTATACTTCTTCAAGTTTTCACTGAACCTATCCATTCACCAAGAAAATTTATTCATTTATTTCAGCCTTGCTTGTATTTATTACAGTGGATAGTCCATCTTCATTTTCCTCTCCATCAATTTCTTATTTTGAGTGCACCTAATCCTTATGTTCTCCCTCGTATTATTCTCAATTTAATATTAATTTCCTCTAATGTTTTATCATTATTTTATTTATTAACAATCTACCCATTATAATTAGTAAAAAATATCTATAAATTTTATCTTATCATAAAAAAACATATCAACCCACCCATTTTAACTCAGTATTTAATTTTATCATTATATAATATGATCATTTTTCACTACCACAAATCAATTTCCTATTTCAAATAATATTAAAATAATTTTTTATCGACCCCAAATCCAAAAAATAGCTCGGCTAGTTTTTTATACATTTGTAACAATATATCAATCTTGGAAATAATAACCCACCTACTAACAATTCTTAAAAATCAATTCATTTTTTCATCACACATCTAATGAAAATTATGTATGTTTTTAATTAATCAATCCAGAAAATAATCATCATTTAACATTTCCATTTGGATACACCCTTAGTAATCTTGAATTACCATCCGTACAATTCTTTCAAATGGGTGGTATTTCCCCTTTTAGGGAACACAATGGTGTAAAACTATCATCCTCATCAATTTTATCTCCCAAAAAATTATTATTCCATTTTTTTGTTGGGACTCATCCCCCATCTCTTTTATGTTTCTTGTACTACTCGGAGCAGTAGTCATCATATGGATTACAACTATTTTAGGGTTTCAAGAAACTAAGGTTTCTGTCAACAAGAGATAGAGGATGAGTTCCAAATAAGAAAATGCAATGATAATCGTTTGGAAGGTGAGATTATAAGGATGAAAATTGTATATAACTTTCACCTTGAGATTAATTTTGATGGTAACACCTACCCTTGTGGAGTAAAAAGTTCTTAAATTAAATTAACAATTTTCACTAAATAATACTAAAATACTTTGAATCAATGAAATATTGAGTTTATATTATTAGAATTACTATAAATTTAACATTTGATAATAAATATCTTATATTTATTTACTAAAAAAATTAATTTTTTATGAACCTAATAATATATCATTACTTTCTCTTGGATGATTCAAAGCATCAATCCAAGGAATCTTTTCTTTTCCTTGTCCTCCTCACTCATTTATTGATTGTTTGACAAGATGTATTTTCTTTTTTTATCATTATTATTGCTTTAACATCAACATAGTACTATGATGAATAATGTTTACATACTAAAATCACTATCAATAGAAATAATATATTGTTTCATATTTATGTATAATTTATTTCTTTTTATAATTACTCTTATAGTCTTTGTTTTTACGTCTCGGTGGATTCTTTTGTTCGAGTCGGAGTGTTCTGTTTGAATCTACTCATGATCAAGAGTAATCGTACTTCGAGTCAATAATTGAGATAATTAAAATAAGGAAATCCATCAATAATAAATACAACCATCATAAAAAGTTTAATTCCTACTAAATATTTTATTAATGTTGTCAACATTTTATATACTATTTGTAAGTTAATTTACTTATCATCTTTATCTAATAATTATTTAGTTTTTTTATAGATCTTTGGGGAAGTCATATTTTTATTTCAACTATATACAACAATACAAAAAATAGATAAAATTATTCGTTCTACCAATGTTACCAAATTTTCCATTTTCATTGCCTTTATTTTTCGAATTTCCAACACAGAATATGGAGTTGATGTTGTTTGTTGAAAAACCTTTTTCATTGTTGAAATCCAGATGAGGAGAGAAAGATCTTGTTACCATTGTGGTGACTTATTATATTATAATGGGAAAATGTGCTTCCTCTTCTTATAGGGCTTTCAATAATGGAAAATTTTTTCACCTAAGTACATCAAGTATATATGTAGTGTTGGAAGTTTGACATAAAATGACAATTAAAACATTGTTACATTGGTAGTTAGGAATATTTTTGAGACTTTGGGATGTGTAAGAATATGCCAAACCCTGATATGACACATTGTATGACCATTGTGACTATAAGTGTTTCTTTTTTATTTTAAATTGACATTAATTTTAGTAAAAAGGATAATTTACATAATCAAAAATGAGAAAAAAAATTCTGATTGATTTGATACTTTATAGAAACAGTCCATAAGTCATTTGGGACATGATGGAACCATCCTCACATCAATTTGATGCACAATGTGACCTATTTGACACAATGTGTCTATTATCAATTTGAAATATATATTTTGGTTCAAAAAGTTTCACTCACTGAAAAATGAGAAACCAAACATGTGTTTTATTGATAATTTAGTACATATATTCATAATTCATTTGTGACATTTAGGAATTCATCTCACATAAAACTGATACATGACGTGATTGGTATGATTCAATGTGCATGTTTCCAGTTTAAATTGACATTTTCATGAAAAAAATAAGAGACCAAATCAAAATCAAGGAAAAACATTCGAATTGTTTTAATACTTTATAAAAACAATCCATAAGTTATTTGAGAAATGTAAAAATCATTGTCACCTCAATTTGACTCATGGTGTGACTGGTATAACTCTAAGTGCCTCTTATTTTTTAAAATTAACATCAATTCAAGTAAAAAGTACAAATAGCCTACTTAAAACCTTGAAAATTCATTCATATTGTGTTGATATTTTAGGAAAATTATCCCTAAGACATTTGAGACGTGTATAATTCATCTTCAAAACAATCTAATGCTCAGTGTGGCAGGTATGGCTCCCAATGTGTCTTTTTAATTTAAATTGACACAATTTTAGTAAAAAGGGCAGCTAAAGTACTGAAAACCCTAAAAAAGCATTCATATTGTTTTGATAATTTAGATAAGATATCCATAAGTTTTTTTTTATGTGTAGGAATTAGTCACACCTCAATCTAATGCACGATGTTCCTGGTATGACTCAATGTGTCCGTTATTGGTTTAAAATCAATAGTTCAGTACATAAACAATCACTCACTGAAAACCAGGAAAACAAATTTCTAAATAATTTATGAAATCGATTCATTTTTCGTTTTTGATGTGTATGAATCGGTCTCACATCAAAACGATAAATTATGTGATTAGTAAGAGTTAGTGTGTGTTTTCATTTTAAAATGACAATCTAGTAAAAAATACATGTGAGATACTCATAATAAAGTAAAAACATTCAGATTATTTTGATACATTATGAAAATGATCCATAAGCCATTAAAAATGTGTCAGAATTAGAGGCACTTAAATATGACAAACGATGTGAGCGATATGACTAAAATTATTTCTTTTTATTTAAAATTGACATCAATTTTACAAAAAATGAAAACTGATCTACTCAAAACTGAACAAACACATTTATATTGTTTTTATACTTTATGAAAATGATCCATAAGTCATTTGTGATGTGTAAGAATCAACCGTACCTCAATATAATGTATGTTGTTAACAATATGACTCTAACTGCATCTTTTTATCAAAAATTAACATCAATTTTAGTATAAAGGGCAATTGGCCTACTCAAAACCAAGAAAACACATTCCTGTTGTTTTGATACTTTAGGATAATGATCCATAAGTCTTTTTTTGATGTATATGAATCAGCCACACCTCAATATGATACACCATAGGCCTAGTATGAATCAATGTGCCTGTTATCAGTTTAAAATTGACATTTTCATACTAAAGTTATCACTCACTAAAAACCAAGAAAACACACCTGGATAGTCTTAATAATTTAGGAAAATTATTAAGAAGTCATTTTCTATGTGTAGAAATCAGTATCACATCAAAAAGACACACGATGTGACCTGTAAGATTCAATGTGGGTGTTTCCATTTTAAGGTGACATTTTAATAAAAAACACAAGTAACATATTCAAAACTAAGCCAAGACATTCATATTCTTTTGATACTTTAAGAAAATGATCCATAAGTCATCTAAGACATTTAATAATCAGCCACAACTTAGTCTGATGCATGGTGGGACTTGTATGACTCCAAGTGCATCTTTTCAATATATAAGTGTCATTTTAGTATAAAACAAGCATCACAACACGAAAACTAAGAAAATGCGCCTAGATTTTTTTTCTCATAATTCTACCTTTAATTAATTAATTAATTTCCTTACAATTTTTATATTATAATTATTTTGTAAATTTTAAAAGAGATAATTCCTAAAGAAAAACAAGAAATGGTGTGACGTGAAATAATCAACTCCAACTGAATCTGATACACAATGTTACTGGTATGACTTACATTTCAATTTATAAATAAAACTTTATATTTGTTTTTTTCTTTATATTATTACTAACATAATTTTTTTCTTATCCAAGTGTGTGTTTCTCAAACAATAGTAAAGATCAAAAGTCAAATGAAGAATACTGTTAATTAATGTATGTAATAATTTGAACTTATGTAATTTTAAAAAACAATATTTGAATTTTCTATAATATAGTATTTTTTCATTTATTGGATTTGTAAATTTTATTTCATTTAAATTATGTGTTCTTACTTTATTTTTTTATTTAATTGTGTTTTTTGTGTTGTATTGTATTATTACAGCACACCGTACCAGTGTTTCAGTGTTCTGTTACAACATACTACAATATTTTCTTTTATAAGAACTTATAAAATAACTGATAAATGAACCATTTATCAGTGTTTTTTTAGAAATGAAAAAATAAAATTTATTTTAATCTCACTTCGGTAGTCATTCCATCTCTATCATGGATAAAGGTTACTTTAAGTACTGTTTACGACATATTTTTTAGTAGGGTAGATCAATAAATATCCCCTTTATTGTGATAACATTCCCTAGAGTGTTATTTCTCTATAAAATATCCAATTTATAATATTTTGAAAATAAAATATCTTTTTGAAAATTATTTACCATCATAATCAAATTCACCTCATGTTCCACCTTGATTTTGAATTATATAAGAATATTATATATAAATGTTTCCATATTGTTTTTGAGAAAATCTCTGATGAATCTTTTTATAAAGTCTAAAAAAATATTAAATAATTTTTGAGGCAAAATAGAATCACTATTAATTTATAGTGTCCAAAATTTTTGATATATATATTTTATTTATAAAATTTTAAATTCAAATTCATTCATTTTATAAATATTTTTTTTAATATTTCCTTTTTTGACTTTTTTATTAGCAGGCAATGAATAAACTATAAGTTGGGAAAAATGAAAATAAAAAGTATATTCAAAGTGGAAAACAAATATTTTTGATAGTGCATCATATTATCATGCACTTGGTTAAGTGAATCCCTTAGGAAGTACACAAGAGTGTAAGATAATAGGGGGTGGGTCTTTACCTTATTAAAAAAGGTGAGGAAACCCGACATGGTTGGGAAAATCATAGTTGGAAATGAAGGTGTCTTTTTATTCTAGATGATTTTGTTGGTGGATGGTGCACCAACCCTACTAGACTATTATCTACTTCAACATAGGTTGCGGCACATGCTAAATATAAAGGCTACAATTGGTGAATCCAAATGTTTTGGAGGGTTTATTTTGGATTTTTGGGTGTTGTGTCAAATATGAACATTTTCAACCATGAATATAAAAGGAGACCCTAGGGATCCTTCTAGGATCTTCATCACAGCCATAGGAGTTCATCAATCTGGTGAGAGAGCCTGGAGAGATTCTTTTGGGGGAGAAATAGAGGTGCATAGGGGGATTTTCCAAACCTTTATTTATAAAAAATAAATTCTAATTTATCCCTCCAATATTTTCTCTTTCTAGTCTATGAATCGAAACAACTTGTATCAGAGGCAAGATGCTTTGAAATTATGGTGAGTAGTGGGTATTTTTCAGTGATAAAAATATTTATGTTTATTGAAATATTATTAGAAAGGAAGATTAATAAATTTAATAATTAGGAGATTCCAATGGAATAAAAGGAGATGCAAATAGAGTTAAAATGAGCTCCCTAGACTCAATCAAATTTTAGTCAATATTCAAGTGCTAAAACACTCCCTTTCGAGATAAAATGAAACTGTTTTTATGCCAGAAATTTTTTAATGAGATTCCAAGAGAAACTATGACTTTCCACATAAGCGCTATTTTATCACCACTTCATTGGCCGATCTCAACCATTAACACGAATTTGGTCATATATTGATCAATTAGAATTTGATTTTGAATATCTAGTAGTTGATTATAATATTTTTGACTATTCAGGATGAAACAATATAATCAATTTTTTAAAATTCATGACATACTTGTACAAAATTTAAATTAAATATAGGGACCATACATAAGAGGTGGTTGAGGTGTTAAAAATGGAATCCAAATACAAAGAAGTGGATGGTCCACATATTCCAAAAGACAGTCATACAAATATTACCATTGTGTCATGGAGGGATACATGAAGAAGAACTATGAAGGGTTGTTGTAATAAAAGGGATAAGGTGGTAGTTTATAAATAATAAATGAAGACGCAAATGTGAGTGTCACTTGAGAAGTTAAAATTTGCTCCAAAGATGATGAATATAACTGATTTTACACATCATGAGAACACATAGGATGGGTGTTTGGAACTATATCATCGTACCATGTAACTACACATCATGAGTATTTCTTGGCATATCGTACTCGTTACTTTGGTTTTTCTCAAGATTGGTAATACTAGTTTTGTGGAGATTTTTTGAATGGGTGGTATCCAACCCAAGATGAACGGTGGATACAAAATTACATTTCATGATTTTAAAGAACAATATGGCATACCCTTATAACCCAATAATTGAGCTAACCCTGACATGGATCAAAGGATTTTCTCTATCCCCATGGGTTGGTGGCTAGCACCTAGCATCATATAACATGCAAGTGGGAATGAATTTTCCACTAAACATAGCAGATTAAAGACAAGAAAGTCAATATACATATAAAAGAAACTACAATATGAGTAATGTAATGTAATTAAACAAGGAATTGAAGCCCAATATACCACAACCCAAGTATGAAAATAGTGGAAAACAAACTATGTACCTCAGGAAAATATTCACCAAGTAAAAGGTTCAACAACTAGATCCACCTCCAAAAGATCCTTCCCCTACTCAATTCTGGATATAGATAATCTATAAACACATGAGGTCACAAGTAGGGTGTGAGATAAAAATCCCATTATTGTATCACCAGGGACTCCATATCATATTCCAATAACATATTAACTAAAGGAATTCTTTAAATTTCTAAAATAAACATGTTTTTCATTTTTAAAACCTATTTAAAAAAATCTAGCTATAAATTTCGAATGATAAAAAATACTTTAAAAAAAGGCTTTACAAGTGATATAATATTTCTAAAACAACATATTAAATAAAATAGTTACATAAAATAGTTTATGTAAATTCATAAGACATGTAAAGAAGTTTAAAGTACATTGGTATAGGTTTAAATCTCAAATATAAATAACAAGTGAGTAACATGGTCATATTCCAAATGAATACTAAAGATCTAAGCTATAGGAATCTGTACTCCCTAAGTGATCATGAAAATATATGTATACACACATCCCTACAACAATATCCAAAGGAAACCCATCACTATTATTTCATTATGACGAAAATTTTCCTTTTAAAACCAAAATGGTTTTTAATAAAAAAAATGTGCATCATTCTGAGATAAAACCACCAAGATTCTTTCAAAAACATTTTAAATCCATTTTCATGAGTTTGAAATAAATTGAAAACCAATTCCATAATTTTTGAAATCCATTTCCATAAATAAATTAAAAAATTTAATTGAAATATATTCTATCAAATTTATAATTTAAATTAAAAAAACTAAATTAACCAATTTCCACAAAGGTTCCAGAATCCAATGGAAGTGTTTTTTTTTCAAATTTTCATGCCAAAATCATTTGAAATATCCTTATTAATTGGAATTGGGTTTTATCAAATAAATTTTAAGAAATATTGAGAAATTCAATTTAAATCAATAATTGAAATAAATCAAGAAATTCATGGTTAATCAATTTTTCCAAATAGAATGGAACCACTTACCTTTTTCTCGAAAACCAACACTCGCAACAGAACCTGTTAAAAAGAATGAAGGTGTTGAAGACCTAAAAACTCAACATAGAAATGATATCCAATAGTACAGACCTTTTATCCATAAATTTCAGTATGATTCATTGAAATCCCATATGATTTGAAAGAGAGTGTTATGAAGAATGAAGAGAATGCTTACCAGAGAATACACACCACAATCGCAATGACGATCGAACACTAAATGAATGAAAACAGAATGGTTGGGGGGATCAGAGATTTCATGGGGAAGGATTTGTATTGATAGAAATGAAAATGTCTAGGAGAAAAAATAGGATCTAATCCATGCTTCCCATTTAAAAACCACTTAAGGGGTATTACACGATGTGTAATCCTACTACACCTCATCAAATAGTTAAGTTTCATAAACACAAAAAACACATTGTTTTAAAATGAAAAAAAATTCCTTAAATGACTCATAATGTGTAAAGTCTCATCACATCATGTAACCTTTCATGGTGATAATTTTTACATGACATGAACCTTCTCACAGTATTCCCTTAGTGACTATTACACATCGTCTAACCTAGTTACGTGGCATGTAACCCTATGACAACCCGCAGAAAACACTGGTTAAAGGTGATATTCTATTAAATATTTTAATTCAAAATTATAGGTATCTTACCAATTCTTTCTCAAACCTACCCAATAAATGAAAAGGAAATAACATGATAAGGATAAAAATTCACCTATCATATCGGTAATGGGATGTTACAATGTCACCACCATAAAACCTTAATGTCCCTAAAGATCTTATGAAGAAGCTTCCATGCCAAAAAATGAGGCCATTACTCTCTCACCATTTCATCACATTCCCATGTATCAGGATTATCACAAGTATGATACAATATAACATGAACCAAAGGTATAATCCTCCCATGAAGTACCTTGGTCTCATAATCAGTTGTCCTGACTTTCTTCTCAGTCAAAGATAAATCAGGTTCAACCTCAAGATCACTCTAGCTCAAAACAAAAGATGGATCAGATAAATACATTCTCAGATGTAATTCATAGAATAAATTATGTATCAAAATCATCCATGGTGGAAGTTATAATTGGAATAAAAATTCCCCCACCTATTAAACAACCTCAAAAGTTCTCACAAAATGAGGATCAAGTTTCCCTTGCTTCCCAAGTTATCGTTGACCCAACTGGGGTGAAATATTTAAGAAAACCTTGTCACTAATTGAGAACTCCAAAGGCCTTAGATGATGATCGATATAAGAATTATATCATCAATTTTCCATCAACATTATCTAATTAATTAACTGAATCTTCACTATTGTCTCATTGAACAAACATTCATTAACCAAGTAACTTTCACCAATCTCCAACCAACACAACAGATATTAAAAAGGAAGAGTATACAAGGACTCACAAGGTCCCATTCTAATCATCGACTGGAAACTATTGTTATAAAAAACTTATGCAATCCCAAGTGATCATCCCATGACCTATCAAATTTGATAACAAAAGATCGAAGAATATCCTCAAGAATATGGTTCTATCTGTTTGACCATCTGATTGTGAATTGTAGGCCATACTCAAATGAACCTGATACCCCAGTGACTCCATAAGCCCTTTACAAAAGTGATAAGTGAACCAAGTATCCCTTTCAAATACTATAACATACAAAACTCCATGAAAATGAACAATATATTTCACATAGATATTCCCCGAGTCCTTAACTTTGATTATATCAGAAATGGGTATGAAGTGAGATAACTTGGTCAACCTTTTTATCACAACCCATACCACATTCTTCTTTATCTGGATATAAGGAAACCAAAAAAAAGTGCATAGATATTTCACCCTACATCTAAGTAAGGACTTGAGGTGGCTAAAGTATACCATAAGGTTTCTGATGGTTATCCTTAACCTGTTGGAATGTATAAAATCAGGAAACAAAATCAGCAAAACCCCATCTCATACATGGACACAAAAACTATTGCCTTATATCACAAAACATCTTAGTGGTCTATAGGTTTACTACCCACCAATAATTTTTAAAATCCCCAATCACATCCTTTCTTGATACTAATGGCACAACATAGAGGTTTTGATAACATAGAACATCCTATTTGGAGAATAACCAATGGAAAACTATATACCTATAATAAAATATTCTATGATGATATAGAATTCATAATCAATATCTTGATCATGAATAATAATTTAGAGAAGAGGGGAATCCAACAAATTAAAGATATAGAAACTTCAATTCCTTTCTCCTAAGATCTAATATGCAACGGTGAAAAGAGTTACATAAAAGTCCACTCTTCTAAAAAAAATTCACTACCTGGGATGGAAGTTTACTGCTCAAAACATCTATAATGAAATTCCATTTCACCATGGTTTAGGCGACTTCGATGTCAATATATTTTATGTACTCCACCCAATGGATCTAGCGGAGGTTCAAATATTTTTTAAAGAATATATTACTCAACATTTTGTGGTCTGAATACTCAGTAAACCTTTCTTCAAAAAGGTCATCAAACCAACTCTTAAGTGCATGCATTGAAGATGAAGTTCCAAGGTCATGGGTAGGATAATTCTTCTCATGTGGATTAAGCTGATGAAATCCATAATAAACTTCATGATCACCCTACATAAGATTTCATCCCAAGCTTGAACATGATGCATCACAGAAGATCACATAGCCCTACCGAGCCTCTGAAGGAGGCAACACTAGCATAATAGTCATAAGACATTTTAGCTCAATAAAACAACTCTACATTTTATCATTCTAATTAAACCTCACCCACTTTAGAGTAAGATAATTCATTATAGAATACAACTTCGAGAACTTCTTCACAAACTGACGATAATATCTGACTAAGCCCAAGAAGGTCTGAATCTCAAAGACATTTCATGGTTACTCCCAATTCATAACACCCTTCACCTTCTCAGGATCAACTTATATTCCTTTTTCTGACAATATTTGTCCCAATAATTTCAATTCCAAAATCCAGAAATTATATTTCAAATTCTTGACATAAAGTTGATGATTTTTTCAGCAGACTTAGAATAGTTGTCAGATGACGCACATGATCCCCCCTGATTTACAGTAAACGAGGATGTCATCCACAAAGCCTAACACAAAGGTATCCAGATAATCATGGAAAATTATGTCAATCAATACCATGAAAACTTTAGGAGCATTTTTTAGACCAAATGGAATAACATGTTACTCACAATGGTTGAACCTACTCCAAAAGTCCATTTTCTAAATGTCAGATTTTTTTATCCTCGTCTAATGGTATTCAGATCAAAGGTCAAAATACGAAATCCACATATCACCTTTTAATTGATAAAACAGATCATCAATGCCTGGAAACAAATATTTTTTATTCAATATAAATCTATTTATCTTTTAGTAATCAATACATAAGCAAATATAACCATAAAATTTATTAATGAAGAGAACTGACATCACCCATGGTGACACAGTCGGGCATATAATGCTATTATCATGAACATCATCTAGTCGGGACTTCATCTCTTTCATTTCTATTAGAGCCATGCGGTTAGTGGGAGTAGAAACTAGTTGAGTACCAAGAATTAAGTTAATGTAAAACTCAACATCCCTTACCGATGGAAACCTAGAGAAATCAAAAGGAAACACGTTGGGAAACTCGATAAAAATTGTAGGGAGATCACTACTCATATATTCCCACTCCATATAAAAATAAAACACTAATATTTCTTTAATAAGTTCAATATAAGATGGTCTGAATCTACTTGACCTCGGGTCCCATTCTACTTGAAATACGAGAGACACACAACAAGGTGTAATACAATAGACCCGCCAAAGATAACAATAAATATGAGCTTTCTTGGGAATGATCCAACCCATTCATAAAATTACATCAAGTTGTTTCATGTTGAGGAACTAACAATTCCAAGCCAGATCAATATCTAACAGAGAGAATACACAAGCAGGACTACAGAGACCCTTATCTCTATTTTTTCCAAGGGGTGTTGTAATATCCATTGTAAAATATAAAATATCTATAGGAATATTTCACAGATTAACAATATGGGATGAAAGAAATGAATGAGATTCAGCAGTATTAAATAGAGTATCCACTAATGAGAAATCTATAGTAATGGTACCTCTGACAGTTACTGGACCTATGTATGCTTCCTTTGGGGAGTCTTCCACTGCGAGAAATAGATTTTTTCCAAATTCCTATGGATGTAACCCTTTTAATCATGAAGAATATTATTTCCCCATAGTTTTTGGAGGATATGATTATCTTGTTCCACTGAGAGGAGTAGGAAATATATGGAAGAATCTATGTAAGCACCATAAACATTCCATTGAGTAATATTGTGAGAATCATCATACTTCTATTTTACCTTTAAGGAACTCACACTACCTTTGGAAGAAAAAGGAACTCCTATTAACCATGACCTTCCATCCATGTTCATCTCAACCATCATCACGTTATCCAACACATCAACATAAGTGGCCAAATTCAGTAAGAATACCTAATAAAATATATATGATTTATTTCCCAACCCGAACCATTGAGCCTTCATACTCTCATTAGATACAATCTCAGGGGAAAACTACATGAGTTTTCAAAGTGATTTGAATACTCAATCATGGTTCTGTCATCCAGCTCAAGATTGAAAAACTCTATAGACTTAGCTAACACAATTGAATCTTGATTGAAATGGTCAGTGAAAGTAACCATTAAGCCTTTCCATGATAGGCCCTCATGTTTCTTTGCAGTCACCATTATGTCCCGCCATCTCCTTCTTCGTTCTTCTCTCATGAATGTGGAGCACTTCACAATGATTTATCTGGTGCCTCCAAGAACTCAAATATATGTCATATCCTTCCAAACAATTCATCATAATGTTATAGATCAACGTATAATTTGAAATCTAGTGGATTTCTAAAACTAACTATTGATTATGATTTTGAAGAAAAACCCCTTGAGTATCCATAGATGGAGCCTGAATGGGGACTGAAGGTGGTGCCTGTCTTAGATCTTGGATAGCTCTAACAATCACTTCAACAAGATTCGGGTCTGCTATAGGATTTTCACAATACTTTTTAGTAGAAGCTTCCTCTTGGATCTGATTTTCACATATTCTTAGATGAATTATGCTACACAACATCAGCAAAAAAACAAGTGAAACATCATATTAACACTCAAACTGATCAAAAAGGGAAATTATTCCCAACATATAGAAAAACTAATATTTGGATTCCACTCTATCCAAATCACAATAGGGAAAATATTAGAACTAATATACAATACGTCTTTCCCTGACCTCCCCTAGAGACTTCAGGTTCATTGCAGTGCGAGATGGCTAAACACTTAATCACAACTACCTCTTATGTCTTAAAAATATCTCTGAAATGCATACTAACATCATGAAAAAATCTCAATAACCTTTTCTGATACCATTTTGTCACGAGCTATCCCAGGTACCCTAGTATCCCAATAACTATGTTGGCCCTAACATATCTCAAAGGGTATTTCCAATCCCAATGGGTTGGTGACTTGAACCTAGAATCATACAACATTCAAGTGAGGATGAATTTTCCCCAAAACATAGCGGAATCAAGACATGCAAGGCCATAATCAGATAAACGAAACTCCACTAAGAGTATTGTAATAAAAGTCAATGAGGCATTAAATCCAAAATTACTAAAACCATAGTTATAAAACAAGGGAAAAAACCCCTATCCCTAAGGACAAAAATCATTGAGTACAAGGTTCGATAACTCAATCCTTCTAGAAAAGATCCTTTCCCCAATGCTCAGACCTGGAAGGAGTTAATGTAAAAACACCCAAATTCACAAGTAGGTTATGAGATAAAAAACCTAGTAGGGTCTCACCAAGGATTCCATATCAAATTATAATAATATATTAACCAATTGAATGATTTAAATTTCTAAAATAAATAGGTTTTTCATTTTTAAAGCATATTTAAACAAATCATGCTATAAAGTTCATAAAATGGAAAATACATTATGAAATGAAATTAAAAGTGATTGAATATTTCTAAAATAAAGGATTAAAATGTATAAGTTCTATAAAATAGTTTATTTAAATTCATAAAGAATAAAAAAGAGTTAAAACCACACCAGAATACATTTATATCAAAAATATAATTAAGAAACGAGTAACATAGTCATATTCAAAATAGGTACAAAAGTTCCAAGATATATGACTCATCTCTCATTAAATTATCATGATAATTTGTGTATACAAACTTACCTATGGAACTAGCCAAACGTGAATCATTACCATCCCACCAGGGATGTGACTTGCAATATTTATGTTTTAGAACATTATAGTAGTGTAGAGTGTTCCCAAATAAATCACCAACTACTTAAGGCCAGCATGTGATCTTACATAATCAATGATGGGATATTTATTTTTTGACTACATAAAATAAAATTAAATCTCTTTCTTCCTTTCCAATTCTAATTTTCCATTTAAAACAAAAACGTTTTTTTAATAATAATCATGCCTCTTTCAAATATAAAACCACTGGGAATCTATGAAAGAATTTTGAATCCATTTCCACAAGTTTGAAATCAATTCAAAATCAATTACATAAATTTATATATACAGTTCCATAAATAAATTAAATAATTTAATTGAAATATCTGAAATAAAATATTAAATTTAAATGAAACATTTTAAATCATCCAATTTCCACAAACGCTTCCCAATTCAATGAAATTTAGGGTCTTCCCAATTTTCATGACAAAACCATTTCTAATCACCCGGAATTGGGTTTTATCAAATCAATTGAAATAATTTTTGAGAATTTAAATTTAAATGAACAATTTAAATAATTCAATAAATTCATTATTAATCAATTTGGACAAAAAGAATGGATCTACCTACCTTTTTCCGGAAAACCAACACTTGTAATGGAACTCGTCCACGAGAATGAAGGTGTAGAATACCTAAAAAATAAACCTAGAAATTAGATACAATAGTATAGAGAATAGATACATCAATTTAAATATTATCCATTGAAATCACAAATGAGTTACAAAAAGAGAACGATTAAGAATGAAGAGAATTCTTACCCCTGAATCCACACTGCAAGCACAACAATGATCGAACGCCGAACGAATGAAACTGAGGGCATTGGGGGAACTAAGACTTCCTGGTTAATCCTTTGGGTCAAGATAAATTAAACTAGAGAAAAGGTAAAAAGAGGATCTCATCCATGATGGCCATTTAAAAACCATAGTCAGGGTACTACACAACGTGTAATCCCATTACACGTTGTAAAATAGATATGTTTCATAATCACAAAAAAAACACGTCACTTTAAAATTAAAAACCACTCATTAAATAACTCACAATGTTTAAAGGCTCATCACATTATGTAACATTTCTCCATGTGAATCTTTGTATGGCAAGAACATTCTCATGTTTTTTCCCTAGCGACTATTACAAATCGTGTAAACTAGTTACATGATGTGTAACCCTTCCATAGCCAGTAAAAATTGAAGGACAAAGATGAGAGTCCAATAAATCTCTAACTTCACCATTATAGGTATCCTCCCTATTCATTATCATCCCTACCTAGTCAATGTAATGGAAAAACCATGATAAGGTTAAATATGTACCTAATAGATTAGTAATGGGATGTTACAATCTCCCAACCATAAAAATTTTTTCTCCCCAAAAATCCAATGAAGAATCTTCCATTCCAAAAAAATGTGGCCGCTACTCTCTCACCAGTGTCTCACATTCCCACATCTCTTGATTTTCGTAACCATGATTCTATAACACAAAAACCAAAGGTATGATCCTCCCACGAAGTACCTTGGTCTCAAAATCAACTATCCCGACTTGGTGGTTAGTCAAACATTAATTAGGTTCATTATCAATATCAATCCAACTCAAAACATGAGATGGATCAAATGCATATTTTCTTAGCTATTACTCATGGAATAAATTATGTATTGATATAATTTTCGGTGAATGTTATAAAAGGAAGGAAATATTCCCCACCCATTCAACAACCTCGAAAGGTCCCACAAAAAAGGATTAAGTTTCCCTTGCTTCTCAAGATGTCGATGACCCAACTAGGGTGAAACATTAAAGAACACCTGGTCACCAACTGAGAACTCCAAAAGACTATAACAATGATCAAAATAAGACTTATTTAATCTCTATTCCATCAACATTCTCTACTGAATTAATTAAATATTTATTGTTGTTTTTTTGGAACAAACATACTCTAACTTAGGAACTTTCACCAATCTCTGACCAACATAATGATGATTTTCTATGATGGCCATAAAAGGACTCAAAAGGTCTCATTCTGAGAGTGTACTAGTAACTATTATTATAAGAAAATTAAATAAGTCCTATGTGATCATCCCAATCCCTATTAATGTTGATAATATAAGCGTGAAGCATATCCTCAATAATTTATATGGATTTCTCTGTCTACCCATTCGAATGTGGATGGTAGGCCATGCTCAAATGGAGCTGAGATCCCAGTGCCTCCTGAAGGAATTTTAAAATAGTTATATTAATTGAGGATCCCAATTAGATACTATAGAATATTAAACTCCATGAAAAAAAATCTTTCATGTTGAGATTTACCAACTCCTCAACTTAGGCTAAATCAAAAATGGATATGAAGTGAGATGACTTGGTAAGCTTATCGACCACAACCCATATTGCATTATTCCTTCTATGGGTATGAGGAAACCCAACCATAATGTCCATAGAGAGTTCATTCCACTTCCTAGTAGGGATTAAAAGTGGCTGAAGTAATCTCAATAATTTTTTATGCTCAGCCTTAACCAACTAGAATATATAACTGTGGGAAACAAACTAATCAATACCCCATCTCATACCTTTCCAATAGAACGGATGCCACATGAAACAAAACATCTTAATTGTTCCTGGGTGTAACACCTAGTGAGAATTATGAAAATCCCCCTTCACATCCTTTCTTAGTGATAACATAACAAAAAATTGGTTATGATAATATATAATACCCTATTTGGTGAATGAACACTGGGAAACTATCTCCCCACCATAAAGAGAGTCTCTGATGATATCGAATTCATCAGCAAGATCTTGATCCTAAAGAATCATTTTAAGAAGATGGGAATTCAACTGAATGCTTGCTAACAAAATTTCAACCCCTTTTTCTAAAACTGCAATACGCAACTATCCAAAGAGAGCCATAAAATTTCACTCCTCTAAAGACTATTTGACATCCTAGGTCAAAAGTTTCCTACTCAAGGAATTTACAATGACAATCCCTTTCCCTGGGGTGTATGTGATGTTAAATTCAAATGATTTTAGTTACTCCATACAATGCCTATGGATGATGTTCAAATATTTTTTAGAGAAGAAATAACTCAATATTTTGTGGTATGGATATATAGTAAAACTTTATCCAGAAAGGTTGTACTGACAAATATTATGTGCATCCATCAAAGGCTAAAGTTCAAGATCATGGGTAGGATAATTATTTTCATGTGGAATAATCTGATGAGATCCATAATCAACAACATGATCACCCTTCATAATAACACAGTACAAGCCTAAACCTGATGAATCACAAAAGACCACATAGCCCTACCCAACCTCTGGAAGAGTCAACACCTGCATAGTAGTAATAATACATTTCAACTCAATAAAAAAAATTCAGAAATTTATCATTCCAAACAAACTTCATCCCCTTATCAGATAGAGAAGTCATTAGAGAATAAAACATTGAAAATTACTTCAATAATAGGAGATAACATATGTCAAAGCCTGAGAAGCTCTGAATCTCAAAGACATTTAATGGTTTGTACCAAGTCATAATGGCCTTCACCTTCTTAGGATCAACATATATTCTTTTTTTCAACACTACATATCTCAAAAATTTCACTTAATATATCCAAAAATCACACTTTTAATGCTTTTAATAAAGTAAGTGATATTTGTGGAGACTCAGAACTGTTCTCAGATGACACACATGATCCTCCTATGATTTAGAGTAAATGAGGATTTCATCCATAAAGACTACAAAAAGGTATCCAGATACTCATGAAAATCCAATTAATCAAATCCAAGATAACTGAAAGAGCATTTTCTAGATCAAAGACCATATCAAAGTACTCATAATTGATGTACCTACACTGAATGGTGGTTTTCTGAATGTCATATTATTTTACCCTCAACTGATGGTAGCCATATCGCGGGTCGATATTTGAAAACCACTTCACCCATTTCCATTGATAAAATAAATCATTAATCTGTTGCAAAAAATAGTTGTTCTTCACTATAACTCAATTATTATTTTGGTAATTAACTCATAAGAGAAGATAAGCCTCATCTTTCATGGTGAAGAGAATCGGCACCGTCCATGGTGACACATTCGGTCATATAAATCCTTTATCAAGAAGATCGTATTGTTGGGAATTCTAATATTTCATTTATTATAGAGACATATAGTAAGAGAGAATAAAAACTGGTTAAGTACCAAGAATCAAGTCAATTGAAAACTCGAACTCCCTTACCAATGACAAACCATGATAAATTAAAAGAATACACATTTAAAAACTCAACAACAACTTGAGGGACATCACCACTTAATGATTATTTATCTTGATCAAAAGGTAACACTAGTATTACTTTCCCCAGTTTTGGATAAGAAGGTATAGATCCACTCTACATTGGGTCCCATTATCTTTGAAAGAAAAGAAAACACACCATTATGTGTAGTAAGGCAGACCCACCAAAGATAATAATCAATCCAGTATTTATTTGAAATGATCCAATATATTCCAAATATAATTTCAAGATGATTCATGTAGAGGGATATAAAATTCCAATCCAACTCAACATCTAACAGTGATAAGACAAAAGTGGGACAATAAAGACCCTTCTATATTTCTGTTCCAAGGGGTGTAGTAATTTCCATTGCACAAGATAAAATCTTCATAGGAATATTTAGTAGATTAAAAATACAAGTTGAAATAAATGAATGATATGCACAAGTATCAAATAGAGCAGTTGCTAATGAAAAATCTATAGTAATGGTACCTCTCATAGTTGTTGGACTCATGCCTACTTCCTCTGGAGACTCTTCTACTATGTGCAGTAATTTTATTCCAGATGCATGTTCTTAGAACCCTTTTATTCATGATTGATCTGATTTACCCATAGTTTTACGAGTATTTGAAGATCCTATTCCACTACATGGAATGGAAAAGAAATGGTAGAAACTTTGTAAGTGACCTGAACATCCTCAGGAGCCACAATTCTTAGGTGCTTCAGTGGAAACCCTATTAGAATGTTCTGGATTAACAATATTATAGAAAATCATAGGAATTCATCCTAGCACTATAGAAGGTATAGAATGAATCTTACATCGATAAATATCATGAAAATAAACATGCTTCTATTTTACCTTGATGGAACTCATGCTACCACTACGAGAAAAAGGAACTCCCATCAACTCTGGCTTTCCAGCCAGGTCCATCTCAAACATCATCTCCCTATCCACCACATCAGTTTAAGTGTGATGCTTTAGAAAGAAGACCTAAGAATAAATATATGATTGAATTCCCAACTCAAAAATTGGATCCTTTATCATCACATTAGATATAATCTTAGGTGTAAACTACACAAGCTCAACAGAGCTATTTAAATACTTAGTAACAGTTCTTTCAGTATGCTCAAGCTTGAAAAACTCCACCTCCTTGGCCAACACCATTGAATCTAGATAGAACTAGTCGGTGAAAAGAACCTTGAAGTATTTCCATGATAAGACCTCATGTTTCTTCTCCATAAACATCATATACCACCATCTCCTACTCGATCCTTCCATCATGAAGGTGGAACACTTCACCTTGATTTCTCCAGTGTCTCCAAGAACTCAAATATACGTTCTATCCTAGCCAACCATTCTTCATCTTGTTAGGGATCAGTGGATGCTTTGAAATCCGATAGATTATAGAAAAGGAAATCTAAAGAATGATTCCAAAGAACATACCCATGAGGATCCATAGATGGAGCCTAAACTAGGACTAGATGTGGTTCTTATCCTAAAGGTTAGACAATGTGCAAAATCACCTCAACTAGATTCTTGTCCAATAAAGGATTTTCTCATTGCAGTTCAAAAATATATTCCTCTTGGATTTGATTTTAAAATATTCTTAGAGGAATTATCCTACAAAAAATAGCAAAAAACAAGTAAAACATCATATTATCACTTACACCAATATGGGAAATTATTCCAGACATATAGAACATGCAATATTTGGATTCCACTCTAACCAAACCACAATAGGGAAAAGGTTATAACTAATACACAATAAATATTTCCCTAATCTCCCCTAGTGACTTAAGGTTAATTACGATGAGATTTGGCTAGGAATGCAATCGTAACTACCTCCTATGTTCCAACAAGATCTAAAAAATACATACCAAATTCAATACAATAGCTCAACATCCACCTCTAACACTATTTTGTAACAATCTATCCCGGTTACCCTAGTTACTCGATAACCGAGCTAGACTTAACATATCCCTAAGGGTGTTTTTGAACCCCACAGATCTATTACTAGAACTTGACATTATACAACATGAAAGTGGAAAATAATTTTCCACAAAACATAGCACAATCAAGACAAAAAATGCAATATGTGTACAAAAGAAACACCATTGGGAGTAATATACTAGAAGATAACAAGGAATTAAATAAAAAAGTACAACAACACAAGTACCAAAATAGGGAAATACATCCCATGTACAAAAGGACACAACTCACAAAGTAAAAGGTTCAACAACTAGATCCACCTTCAATAGATCCTTTACCCCCAGCTTGAACACAGATGGAGATAATATATAAACACCAAAAGTCACAAGTAGGTTGTGATATAAAAATCCTAATAGGGTATCACCAAGGATTCCATATCAAGTGTTAATAATAGATTAACCAATGGTATGATTTCAAATTTCTAAAATAACCAGGTTTGGAATTTTTAAATCATATTTAAAGAAATTATGCTATACAGTTCTAATGATGGAATATTCTTGAAGTCTTTATAAGTTATTAAATATTTTTAAAATAATAGAATAAATAAAATATTTATATAAAATAGTTTATTTAAATTAAAAATTCATGTAAAGTTGTTCAAACAAAATTGTAATACATTTATGTATCAAATATAAATAACTAGTGACCAACATGGTAATCTTCCATATAGGTAAAAAATTTACAAGCTATAAGACTCTCCACTCTCAAATTGATCATGAAAATATGGGTATACACACATCCCTATGACATTGGCCAAAGAAGACTTGTTACCATCCCATCAGCGATGTAACCAACTACATTTTAGTTTTAGAATGTTGTAGTTGCATTGAGTGTGTCCAAAAAATTACCAACTATATATGTTTTCATGTGATCTTACATAATAAATGGTGGAAAATTTATTTTAATATTTGATTAAAATTCAATTAAATCCCAATATTCTATTACAATGTCAATTTTCCATTTAGAACCAAAATGGGATTTAATAAAAAACATGCCTTTTCCCATATAAAAAGTCTGGGTTTATATCAAAACATTATTAATCCATTTCCAAGAGTTTAAAATAAATTAAAAACCAATTCCATCAATTTCACAATGCATTTCAATCATTAACTTCAATAATTTATTTTAAATATATTTGATAAAATTTTCAATTTAAATTAAACAATTTAAATCAACCAATTTCCAAAAATGCTCCCCAATTCAATAGAATTGTGGGTTTTCCCAATTTTCATGCCAAAACCATTTGAAATCTCCCAATTCAATAGAATTGGGTTTTATAAAATCAATTTAAAGAAAGTTTATGAAATTAAATTTAAATCAACAACTGTAATAAATCAAGAAATTCAGGGTTGATGAATTTTTCCAAATGTAATGGAACCACCTACCTCTTTCCTAAAAACCAACACTCACAATGCAACCTAATAATGAGAAGGAAGGTGTAGAATAACTTAAAACTAAACCTCAAAATGAGATCCAATATTATAGATCATATATCAATCAATTTCAAGATGATCCATTGAAATCCTAAAGGAGGAGAAGTAGATGAAGATGAAGAATGAAGAGAACACTTGCCCTAGAATCTACACTGCATGCACAATGATGATTAAATTCCAAAAGAAGAAACCCAAATGTGTTTTGGGGCTCCAAGATCACATGGGAAGGGATTTGGGTCAAGAGAGACAAAATTGGAGAGGATGGGAAAAGAGGATCTCAAATGTGTTTCCCATTTAAAAACTGTAGTGGGGGTATTACACGGCGTGTCATCCCACCACACACTGTGAAATAGTTATGTTTTATAACTAAAAAAATAGGTCTCATTAAAATTAAAAACTGCAAATTAAATAAATCACAACATTTAAAAGCTCGTCACATCCTATAACATTTCATGGTATGAATATTCTCATGATATGAACCTTCTCATGGTTTGAACCTAGCCACAATTACATGACTTGTAACCAAGTTACATGAAATGTAACCTTGTTACATGTAATGTAACCCTCTAGGAGCCTATAGAAAAGGATGGTTAAAGATGAGAGTCTAATAAATCTATGACTTCCCCATTACAGTTATCCTCTAAATTTGTTCTCAAACCTACCCAGTCAATGGAAAGGAAAATCCATGATAAGGTTAAAGACGTACCTATCAGGTTGGTAATAAGATGTTACGAAGATGTTTGACATGCTCCAAGATTTCCACTCAACTTGTTATAGGGAATATACATTCATCAAAAAGGCTGTGAAAACATATTAAGCAATGGACAACAAAATTTGAAAAAATTATCCATTATCATCACTTGAGGACTCATATACAATACATTGTACAAAAATCATGTGAATATATGTATATATATTCTCAACATGGTGGAAGGAGAGACTTCATCCAATATGTAGGATAAGAGACTTAGAAACATGAGTTAATTAGGATTATCTTCTTAGATATGGAATAAGTACATTAGTATTGGTAACTATACATCACCTGATCCAAGAAAATATTAATTTTAAGGGAATTAGCATATAGACACATTCAATGGAAGAGAGTACAAATCCAAATATTTTGATGCCTATTACTTGAGTCAGGGAATCCAACATGTGAGGGTGGTCCCATACAACCCTCAACACAACCAAGTTTCAGAAAGGATAAACAAAACCATCAAAGAGAAGGTTAGAAGAATTATGAGTTTAGCTAAGCTTCCAAATCCATTCTAGGGAGAACCAGTTCTGATTTCATGCTACAACATCAATAGATCACCATATATCCCATTGAATTTTGAGATTACTTAGAGGATATAGTTTGGTAAATATTCTTTTTTACTCTCATTTATCATTATTTTCATGTTTGAAATTTTTATATGTATATGATAAGCATATAAAGAAGTTAGACAAGAGATATCCTCCATGAACCTTCATCTGTTATGTAGAAAAGGTGTTAAAATACAAGATTTGGGGCCCAAAGGAGAATAAGGTGATCAAAAATATAGATTTTGTATTCCATGAGTACTAAATGATCACAAACATTAAAAATACAATAATTTATCAATGAGAAAGTTTCATGGAGTCAATTCCCGGTCCAAAACCTATACTAGCACCACATATCAATGAGGAGGAGCATGTGAAAGGAGACTTATCGGTAGTTGGATTGGAATTAGTATAGGAGAAGATTGAGAAGGCGAGCCTCAATACTATTCATAAGAAGTTGTCAAACCATACAATTAACTAGGTGATGTTATGCATCATAAAACCAAAATCTCACTGGTTTGAAGTTATTTATGAAGAAGGATTCTATAAATAATATATAAAGATCCATAGTACCAATTTATGACTGATGAGGTGGGTCTTGAAGGATACTAGGGATAATTTTCTAATCCTAACAAACTAATGTTTCTTCATTTAGTATAGAATGAGATAAAGTATTTGATGAAGAACCTAACATATAATTTGGTGGATCTACCCAAATGTAAGAATGTGCACAAAAAATGGGTATTTAGGCTAAAGAAGTATGGTGGAAAAAAGGATGTCAAGGAAAAATCTTAGTTTGAGGACAAGGTATTACTTGATAAGAAATGAGTAGACATTGATTATATTTTTTCACTCATGGTGAATATAGATCCAATTCAAATCATTTTATGATTGGTGGATAGCCTGTACTTGGAGATTGAACATATTGACATGAAGGAAAGTTTTATTCATAGTGACATCTTTGAGGAGATCTATATGAAGAAAACTTAAGGTTTCTAGGATTATGGACTTGAAAACCTTACCTTAAAATTAAATTAGAGATTTTATGGACTAAAAGAATCTCCCAGACTATGGTACATGAAGTTTGAATCATTCATGGAGATTCACAGATACTATAAAACATTGGTGGAAAATTTTATTTAGTTAAAGGTATTATATGATGGTAACATTATTTCTCTTAAAAATTATATCAATGACATGTTAATCATTGGTAATTATGAAAATGCTATCAGTTAATTTAAGGAGTTATCCAATTATTTTTCATGAAGGACACGAGAGAATCTCAACATATTTTAGTTATGAAGATCATTTATGATAGAAATATGAGACTGGTATCTCTATATCATGAGAAATATATTGTATGTGTTATAAAACATTTCAACATGAAAAAATCAAAACCAATGAGCACTACTTTTACCAGCCATTTGATGTTGAGAATGAGATCACATGCTTCATCTATGGGAAAAATCTAATATATTGAGATGATACCATAATCCCTAGAATTTGGATGCTTGATGTACTCTATAGTGAGTATGAGACTCGTCATTTATAATACAGTGATGACCGTGAGTCAATTTCTCTCCAATCCATGGAAGAAACGGAAAGATATAGTCAAATGGATTTTGAGGGATCTTAAAGGTAATTTAAAGTTATTTTTGTGATCAATGGAAGTTGAACCACTATTGGAGGGATATACAGATACAGGTATGGACAAAGATCTTGTTTGAAGGAATTCTATATTAGGATACATCTATACATTGTTAGGATGAATTATGTCATGGAATTCAATGTTGAATAAGTGTGTTTCTCTATCAACAATAGAAGAAGAGTACATTACTACTTCAGAAGTTGTCAAGGATATTTTGTGGCTAATGTGTTATCTCAAAGATATCATATTCAACCAGAATCTATTCAAGGTTCATTGGGATAGTAAAAGTGATTTGGAATTTAGAAAAAAATACATGTACCATTCCTAAAAAAAAGAAAATCAACATTCAATATCATTGAATATGTGACATGATAAATAAACATTGTATGAAACCTGTGGATATCAAATTGGAATAGTACCCAGCAGATATGTTGATAAAGGTAGTTTCTCGAGAGAAGTTGGACTTTGGGAGAAGATTAAGTAGATTACAACTAGAGGGGGAGAATTTATGGAGTATTTTTTGTACTTTTGCTTTGGTTGGTGCATGGTGTAAAAACCCCACCCAACTGTTATCTTTTTCAAAATATTTTTCTCTACATAATGGATTTCCAGGATTCCATGGGTGAAGTTCAATGTTTTCATGGGTGTAGGTGGGATTAATGAGAGTTGTTTCCAAAATGAACTCCTCCAACCATAGATATAAAATGAAGCCATGGGGAGCCTTTCCAGATAATCATCCAAGACAATAGATCTCCTCTATCAGGTGAGAGAGCCTTGATAGATCCATGTGAGATATAAATAGTGGTGTAGAGAGGGAGTATTTTTTAAAAAATCATACTGAAATAATGGTTGGTTTCCCCCTCAATTATTTTATCTTCATGTTAAGAAAAGTACAACAGGAAACATGGGTGGAGAAGCATGGGTTATATTAATAATATATCTAAATGTAATTTCCAGGTAAATAAAGAACCCCCACCCTATAAGTAGTTCAATTAGTAATTTGAATAATACAGGTACTATAATCATTTGTAAATACAAATTTCTTCTGTGTTTTCATCCTCACAAGAAAACAATTTTCCATTATCAGATAATATATCTAATTATGGTTCCCAAATCCACCAGTGATGCACTGGATAAGATTTATCTTGTCTATATGAAGCGATAAATAATAATGAGAGCATCAATGAAGAACAATTCCACCTTTGTAAGAAACATTGAATGATGAGATTCTATGGAGGCTCAATAGAAAGATCGACTATTATTCCATAATTAAGTAGACCCATTCCACTGTGCATAACGCTTTGAGGATACATGGAATGAGTTAACTTAATTAATATCATGATCACATTGATTCTTTGTTGGTGATTTTTTAAGGTTCCTCTCCACATGTTATAAGGTTGAATTCCTTAGCTAAAATTTTGAAAAATTGCTTCTGTGATTAATGTTTTCTTCATATTGTGAAGCTGACGTCTGATAGGTAGGGAAAGGAAGTATTCTTTTACTATGACATAGTTATTTTCTAAAAAAACAATTGTACTGTTAGAGGTGATAGTGAAGGTGACCAAATCTCAATAAGGCTTTCACTACATTGTTCTAGTGCGATAATAGGGAAATGAAATGTTTAAAGATATACTAGAAGAATCATTCCTTGTATGATATGAGATGAGTCATAAAAATTGCATGAAAATGTATCCATATGAAGATAAAAGGATGGTGTGTCCAAAGAGATACTATTTTTACTACAAAGTACATATATGAAACAAGTCAGATGCACTTCCATGGGAAATATTTGATATTAATTTAATATGGGATATGAGGTAGATTATGCATAAGTTATTTTCATCCTATCAAAGGTAATTGGAGTACAAATTAACATAGGTGAGATAAAGAAATATATTGTCAAATATGATTAGATAAAGACAAATATATCTTTTTTTAATATATTTCTTCGAAAAAATATTAAATTAAATCTATGTTAATGTTCTTTTGAAAAGTAATACATAAAGGTAGTATTAACCATGCCACTAATTGGTTTATGTTGAATCGAACTGAAGCTAGGGTTACCCTTGCCTTTCATTTTCCTAGATAAATAACAAGAAAATAGAGTTGAAATTGGTTAATGTGAAAAATTCTTATCACCTTAATCTAAATGAAAGGCATTTTATGCATTTAAGCCATTCACCTAAATTAAGGCTAATGATGTCTTTACTGATAACACATTTCCTATAGCACACTATAAATAGCCACCCTACCACCCCCCTTCCTCAATCAACTCAATACCCTCTCTACAGTTTCCATAAATACCTCTAAAATATTCCTGTTATTTTATTACATGTACGCAGTGTTTTTGGTTGCCTAAAACGGGTGCTGAATTTTAAAAGTGAAGAATTTTTTAATCATCATTTTGTAGTATTTTTTATTTTATTATTATTTTAGTTTTTTAGTTATTATTTTCTTTTAAATATGTTACTTACATAGTATTTAAGTTATTTTGATATAATTTATAAATAATAGTTAATATTACTATAAAATATGATTACTTAATAATAACGTTGGATAAATTATTTATAATTAGTTTTAGTAATATTTTTTTATAATAAAAATATTATTATTTAGTATGACTCCATTGTTTTAAATATTAGTGACATAATTACAAATTAATATTAACTAGACAATGAATAAATATTAGTTGAATGATGATTCAGTAATAATTAACTATCAAATAACTAATGATTAAATAATTATAATGTAATGATTAAGTATTAACTATCTAATGAATAAATATGAATAATTTAGTATTAATGAATGATTTGATAATGAATAACCTAGGATTAACTTGGTACTAACTAAGGATAAAATAATAATTAATTAATGATTAACTAATGATTAACTAATAATAAAATATTGATGAATTATAAATTAAAAAAATAATTAAATTGAATTTCACTACTTAATAATTATAAATCAATTAATGATTAATGAGTAATTAATAAATGAGTAATAAATAATTAAATTTGTATTAACTAATGATTAATTAATGATTAACAAGTAATTAACTAATTAATAAGAAATAATTAAAGGAGGATTAACCCATAATTACTTAATGATTAAATATTAAATAACTAATAATTAACTAGAAAGTAACTAATTAATATATATTAATTAATTAATAATTAATGACTAATTAATGAAATGTTAATGAAAAATTAATTTAGGAATAAGTGTTGATTAAATAAAGATTACATAATGATTAACTAATGATTAGATAATGACTAATGAATGGTGAAATAATGATTAATGACTGATTATGAATGATGGATCGATGATTAAGGAATGATTAACACAAGATTAATTAATGATGAAGTAATAGATATCAAATAATTAATTAATGATTAACTATTAATTGACTATAAAATAACTACCTAAAAATTTATAAAATAATAATTAACTAATAATCAACTTTAAAGTAACAACATAATAACTATTATTTACATAATTATTAATAAATGATTAATAAATTAATAATGCATAATTAACTTAGGATTAAATAATTATTTACAAATGATTAAGTAATGATTGAATGATTATTAACCAATGATTACCAAAAGATTATATAATGATTAATTATTGATTATGAAATGATTAACTAATAATTAAATAATTATGAACTATTAATTAACCTATAACCAACAATAAAGTAAATACCTAATAATTGTTAATTTAATAATTATTAATGAACTATTAACCTGGGATTAATTAATGGTGATTATTCCTCATTGTTAATATTATTAACTCTATCAGAATCTTGAACTAAAATATCTTTTCAGGTAGACGATCATGTTTTCCTATTTCTACTACTACACAATGGTTATTAAAATTGAGTAAGGGGGATCTTATAACACATAAATGGAAACAATGGTTTGGAAATATGATTATGTAACCATAAGAGAACTTTAGGAATGAATTTTTGGTTGTTTAAATATAAAATCTGATCAAGAGGTCCATTCTATTAGCTATATACATTTAAAATTCTAAGCTATACTATAGAAACAAGCTTTTATTTTATCCTAATGATGAGGATTAGTTCCCAGAAACAACTATATTTTCACAATAGTCAGATGGTGCCATGATGGAGTTATTTGTTATTTGTTTCTAGTTTACTAAAATAATGTCCAATTGTTTGATGAAAGAGGCATAAAAGAGTTAGTAAATAAGGTCCATCAAAAAAATGAGTACATTCCCTGTGATGCGGAAAAGAAAACCAAAATGATGTGCCATATCTACATCAAGATCATTTTGATGATGGGAAAGAATAAAATGATGGAATAGATGGAGAAGAAAATGATGAGGCAGAAGCTGTATAAGTTGGGGAGGATTACTGTAGAAATAATAGCTTTTAACATCCTCAACACTGACTAAATCATCCATCCATCTTTTAATATTGGTCAGATGTGATGGCTCATTTCCCTGAATTTTACTGGAATGTTTTCAGACTATTAACTTAGATTTCAGTAGTTGTAGAGGATAGATTTGGTGAGATGGAAAAAACATTATACATTGGAATATGTTTTCAAATAAAAGATTACATGAAACACATACTAAAAATATTTTATATTGAGTTAAACTATAAATATTTTGTTTAGGATTCAAGATGTAAAAAATATATTATACGGTTTGACAAATATAGGGATGATTATATATTCTTATTGAGGGTGATTCCAAACATTGAATTTAGGGGTTGGATAATTTCTACATTTGAGTCATCTGATACATGAATTAACCCAAAAATAACACAAGATCATTCATCATAAGATACTGAATTATTGTCGTCTATTATTATTGAGAAGATCTGAACCTTCTAAGATGTGGCTTTGTCCCTTGTACATGATACGATATAACAAAATTTTTGTTATAATATTTTATATACAAAGGAACATATGGTGAAAATATGGAAATTTTTGAGGTCTATAGAGATTTATATGATTCATATATGGTTTTTCTACAATTTTTATCTATAATGAGTCCCAAAGATCAGGATTTCTTCAATTTCGATACAAATGATTATGTGTCTCATGATAACCGATATGATCCATGTAATGTAAAATTTCATTTGTTGTTCTGGGTATTCATTTCATGTGCTTCTACATTTCATTTCTTTATCTAGTTTATATAAATTGATTGGATGTTTCTATATTTAAAATACATGGGAATATTGTTGATTGAGGCAACTCAAGATTTAAACCGTCTAGCCATACCGCTTTCATTTTCCATTGCAGATATGAAACATCATGAATGATGAAGTTAGATTTTAACAGGTATCAATAACCATTTCACTTGGATTTGGGGAATATATATTATATTTTATTATCATCAAGAAATAAATGAGGAAATAAATATAGATCATGTTACATATATACCCATGAATTCACATCATCAGTACTACATGAAACAAATTTCTAGCAACGTGCAAAAAATATTTCATGATGAACCTTTTAAGAAGGCTATCATGAGTTTTTGTATATAATATATTTCTTAATTTTTAATATTTTAATGTAATGATAAAATTAATTTATGTGAAATATGATAACTTTAATATAGCATGTGATCTGGATAAACAAAGGTTTTACTAATGATTAGATGAAATCCATATGGATAATCTGGGAGTTTATGATTATATCATGAACATTCCAAAATAAAAATGGACCTTAACATTTGATGGGGGGTAGAGGTATAGAAACATTTTCAAAAATATTATGGAGTGCATAAATGGAATCATTATAGGGATTTTCAAGTTTCCAATAAGTGACATAGAACAAGGTTCATTTTTTCATTATGTTATGTAGTTTTTTAAAAGATGAAAATAAATAGTTAATATGATTAGTAAGGCATAATGTAAAAATAAAATATTGAATAAGATATTCAAAAGAATTTTATAGAATAATTTTCTTATCGAGTGAACCTTTTCTACTGGGAAGACAATGATTTGAAGTGAAAGAGTTTCAAGACCCAATTATAGATATTAGTAGTTGAGTCTTGGAGGTATTACTATAAGAGAGACATTATCGATGTGGAAAATTCAAGTAATTTATTTTTCTATAAACACACCCTTGCAACATGTGACTCTCAAAACATATCATTTAAAGAATACTTTGATCTAGTATACTAGTTGGAAACCATTTATAACTATTATGTTGCATCGTTCATGCATATCAGGAGTTTTTATATTTCCTAATTCTCAAATACTATCTGATATTGATACCTAACATCAACCAGTTATTATAGTGATAGAGAATGAAGTCTGACAAGATGTAAAAAGGGATAGACTGGCCTCAAGAACAAGGGATACATTTTATATTCATCATATTTCATCAACAAGGTTATAATAGGAAATAGTCAACCAACCATTCTATATTTAGTTCAAACTCTAAACCATGCTGATATATGGCCTCTAATATTTACTTTCTCAGTTTATCAATTACATGGTGTTATTATAAACAACTTATTTTTTTTATAATTTTTTAATGTTTTAAAATGATTTTAATATAAATTAATATATATTTGATAAATTATACAACCATTTACATAAATCACATGCATGATAAACATTCATAAATGTTACATAATTTAAATAAATTAATATTTCTTCTACATAATTTCATTCCCTTTAAAAAGACATTTCACATGATACAACCATTTTGTAAGTCAAACATTTATTTTAACAATAGACTTTTCATATTCACATTATAATTAATAGGAAAAGTACTTTTGATATGAAATTAAAGTATAATCTAACTCTCTATGGATACACTATAACAAAATTATAATGGAAAATAACAATAAAATATAACATTATATGAGAAATAATTCAAAAATGAAAAATAAAAGAAATTGGACTCTATCCTATTAGTATATATTCTATTCATGAATTAAATGTTCAATCCATATAGTTGATCCAACTGATATAACCTATGTGTGCACAAATAGTTTTTTAAAGTAAACCCCATTTTAAAAACCTGAGAATTCTAAAAGAATGGAGGCACAAACACTCACCTTTAGAAATGGCGATCGAGATAAGAAAAAAACATCAAAGGATGTTGACATAGATAAAAAATACCTTTCTAAAAAATTAGAAACATTATATGGGAATCATTAAGATATTCCCATTTCTTTGGGTATGAAAAATTCTATAGAACAATGGGAATAAACATGTTATATCTGTAAGAAACTGGCTTTAAGAAATACTTATTCTGGTGTATTTGAGCTAAAATTGACCTTTTTATAATCTTGAGGATATTTTCATCTTATATTTTTATAGAAGTAGGAAGAATTATTACATAGTAACCCATACATTATAGGTGAAAACTTATACTATGTATCTATTTTCCCACAAAAAAATCATTCTAAATTAAAAATGGTTTATTTCTATTATAACTCTTCATAATTTTCTCCTTGGACAAATCATTTTCCCAACTCCTCCTTAAAACCTATGAGAAAATTTAGAATGTGGGGTGGGCATAAAAACATAGTATGGGACATAAAAATATTAAAAAAAAACCGTTAGTCTGTGAGTACTTATAAAAATATTACTTTATCAAAATAAAAGATTGGTTCAAAATAAAACATTTTATTATTGTATAAATTAAATTTTCTTCCTAACGCATTACATGAAACCTTTAACTATAATTATTTAAGGTAAAATAAACTCATAAGTTTTTCTTATAAAACTTTAAAATCACATGCTTTATTTCAAAGAGTTATACTTTTTACTGTTAATAATGGTATAACCACCATGGTAATAGTTTGAGTTACCATCATAGTTACACTTATATTAACTATCATGGTTAATAATGGATTAACCGTCACATATACTCATGGATGATTTTCAAGTTTATCTTTCAAGCATTATATTAGAGGACCATCACATTTACTCATGTACTAACAATCACAGTTAATATTAGAATAACTGTCATGATCAACTTCTAAACATTACCAAAAGCATTTGAGAGATATAATTGGTATCACCCTTCATTTAAACTATATCAAGATCACCCATGATCTATAATGGGATCCAACCCTTCATATAATCAGAATTAAGCTTACCATTTTCCCAAGTATAATGATCAAGTATCATAAATAAAACCTTTTATAAATCCTTTGAAAAAGACTTTTAATCTTGTATGAAAATGCATTTGGGATATCTAAAATATAAATCAATTTAAAAACTAATTTTCACTACTATAATACCCAAAACAAAGAAAATACATTTTTCTTTGAAGAAATGATCATTTAAAATATATTTTGAGGATAATAACATTCATATTTTGAAATCACTAAGCACATACAAATGGAAATAATTTCCTTGATTATGGCCACATTAATATTTATAGTAAGATTATAAATATTAAGTCAGCATGATGGTAGGAAATTCCATTCATTCTGTATATATAGAGAAATACATTGCCTTTGACCTTTGTAAAAAGTGTTGAAATATGAACTTTAAAAAATGATTTTTAAATGATATTTCCTTATCTTAAGCTTGACACATCATATACGTTTATTATATTCAAGAATAATAAAATTAGGCTAATTTCTTAATTTATTAATAAAATTATTAAAATTAATTATTATATTTATATCACTTATTAAAATTGTATATATAATTACATAATTATTTATTTTTACATTGGGTGTTTTGATGATACTTGGTTCATAAGTGAAAAATGACTTCGGTATGTTGACTATGGTCAATAAGGTTATTTTTACATCATATATATAATAATAAAAATGAAATAATTATCAGTTTTGTATATCAATTTTTTTAATTCCATCCATTAAATTTTGTTTTGAAAAATTAACTAAGTTACACTCATGGAGATGTTAGGTCATACATATGCATTAATAACATTTCCATTTTTTAATGAGCATTATCGAGATAAGGAAAAATTAGTTTAACTTTAAAGAATTATAATAATATCATAAATATAATTTTAATTATTAAAATATAATTATATATATCATTAATTTGATGTGGTTATTAAAAACGAATCACATCCCTTCAGGGAGGCAGTAATCCACATGTACGCACAAAGGACATTATCATTTTCTTATGCCTGGGAAGGTAAGAACATAAATGATAAGTTATATTTTTAAAATGATAAATATTTCATGAATATCATATATGAAAATTAATTCCATAATTATTTACATTATTGAGAGATGGTTATGGAAAATGAATTACATCGGTTCACGATGCAGTAGTCTGCCACACACATGAATAATGAATTATTTTCTAAATTGATGGAGAAGGAGATGAAAATAGGTCACGAAAAAAATCATAATAATATCTAAGTATATTTTGTATACTGTATTTTTAATTTTATCATGGTTTAATAAGGTTTTAGGGATGTGGTAGAAGAAACAATACTAAAAAATACAGATAAAAATTACACATCTTTGAAAAACCACCTTTGATTAACATCTTATGCCTCAGAAGGTTGGTGTTTTTCCTCAAATAAGACCTATAAAATGAGGTGAGGGATTATAGAATGGTATTTGGTCAGGTATTGGCTGAACCAAATGGGGTTTAAAGTGTGTGTAATTGAGAATAAGAGGTTCCCTTTTATAAGAGAGTGGAGGGACACTCTTTGAATTTCTCAACATATTAAAATATAATAAAACTGTTCTTGATCCAAACGATTCAAAACAGACTATAAATTAATTTTTATGAAATTTTTGACCATATATTTTTCATTTTATGGTTATTTAATGTATTTATGATTTTTAAATAATTTATTAATATTTTAATATCATAAAATATGATTATTTTCAATTTTGATACCATTCATTACTTTGATAGTAAAAACATAAAGAAAATAGTAAAATTCAAAACAAAACAATTTTATTATATAAAAAACATTTAATTTAAATATAGATAATTTGTGTATTTCATTAATTATCTAAAATTATATTTATTTTCATATTTTAATATTTTTATATAATTTATTTTATTTTTTTGATTAATTAAATAATTACTGTATTAGTATTATGAAAGTATTTAATGTAATAATTTATTCACTAAAAATTAAAAATTAATTATCATGATTAATATAAAATAATATACATAAAAAACCATTTAGAGTCAAATATATACTCTAGATAACACCATATCTAAAATATTACACTTATTTAACAAAATAGTGTTACATGTTTGATTTTTCCTTAAATAAAATAATATTAAACACATAATATCATCTAAGTGGACCAAAAGGCCATAAAATAGACCCATGGATAAATATGGTATATATATAATCATATAATAAGATTTAGGTAACTCTTTTTTCTATTTAATAGTTGTTATAATTTTATTTTTTACACATATTACATGATTTACCCTTTACCATGTTAATAAAAATTAATATGGTTTCTATATATATTGGCCTAAAATAAAAAGAAATAATTTAATAAATTTGTAACCAATGATTAAAAGTTTTGTATCCTTTTTCAGAAATTAAAAATATAGAAGTTTCAGAATTTAATTTAAAATTAAACAAAAAAATTCCACAAAAAACGATTGTTTGGAAACATGCTATTTTTTAAAATAAGTTTTTTATTCTAAATTCAAGTATAAAATCAATTTTAAAAACCATAAACAGAATATTTTTAATTAAAAATAACAATTAAATTCCAAAACGTAATTTTACATTTTTAATTCTTTAAAATAAAATACAGTTTTCAATAAAAATCAATATTTTTCACTATTCCTTGAAAAAACTATTTTTGAAGAAAATTATTAAAAATTAATTTTGAAATAATTTTATAATTATGAATTTAAAATCAAAATAAATATCATCAAATATACTTTCAATGAAATATAAAAATTGTTAATCTCACTCACAAAATGAAGGGAAACATAATTTTGAAGAAAACATATTTTTAAAAAAATGAAATGACTTTACTAGAAATAGTGTTATTATTTTATATGTATATAAAAATAAATTCATATTTAGTTAGAACTTTATATTTGTTTCATAAATCATTTTTCCTATTCATACCATAAAATTTAATGGCTAGGTTATAACAGTCATATTTAAATAATAATATTTAGTTGTTTGTTTAAGTTGGGTGTAGAGTATATTGTGTGGTATCGAACATATTGTTTACTTTTAAAATATTTGGATATTATATTCTACCCACCTTTAATAAATTAAATCCTTGAAATTTTAAATCAGGTTTGGTAATTAGGGTTTGACTTCTAAAAATAATTTTTTTTGAAAACCCACAACATATAACAGATTAATAAAAATCCCACTTTATTTGAGAGAGAGTGAATGTAAAAATGTCATATAGAGTAATATATACTGTGTTTATGAATAAGAGAACATTAGTGGAAGTGAAAAAAATGGTATGTAAGAGAGAACTGACTTCCAAATATTTGTAGGGAGTGATAGAGAACATGATCATTAGAAATATAACCATCACAAAATCATAAATCTGTGATGGTTTAAATGTCTGTTAATTTATCAATAAGAAAATTAAATGAACAATATTTTTATTTCAAAATACTTTTCCTAAAGTTGAGGAATTATTTTACTAGATATACTGATAACATAAGGAAGTATACTTACTTATATTGTAAAATTTATTCCATTAATCAATTTTCCCAAAAATATATCCTTTATCTCCAAATGATGACTATTTAAGATTATTTTTACATTTCTCAAGTAACAAAATCAACTTCTATTGATCGAAAAATACAAAAAAGGATAAAAATATATTCATCTTGTCTTTATTTATTAACAAAACCTAAAATGGTTAGTACAAGAATTGATAATTCCAAAAATAAATAAACCATAAACTGAAGAGAAAACAGTTAATCCCTGAAATTCAATAATAATACCCAAAACTCAACTTAGATCATTCAATAAATAACTATCTTTAAAAGTAATAAAAAATATTCAAGACTAAACTTGGAATCCCAAAAATTATAATTATCTGATCAAATAATCTTCGAAGATATATTTAATATTTATCTCCAAATAACATAAATCAAACTTAAAATATCATAAAAATATGTAATTTTTTAAAACATATAATATCTAAGATATGTTAACCATTTTTATAAATAAATTGAATCCCTATAAATTCATAATAAAACCATATTTTCTTCCCAAATATAATTGAACATTTACTCCAAATATAAAATCCCATAGTATTCAATTTACCTTAATCATATAGGGTTCCCAAAATAGTGAAAATCATCTTAAATAACATTAATCACTTAATGAAAAAATCATTTTCCAATCAAATGGTTATTTATTTGAGAAAACATATGTTCTTAAAAAGAAATTAACCTTATTCTATTAGATAGTTTAGATAAATTAAAATAATTTAACACTAACCAAGACACTATGTAGGTCATCCAATAGGTTAACCTTTTTTTAAAACTATATTAATATAATCTTTATAAAATTATATAAACATGGTGAACATCTTAAAAAATTTCCTTTATATATTCAACATTTAAAGAAGTGTTATAATATCAATGATTTTCATATAAATTTATCTTTTCATCCCAAAATATAATTATGAATAATTATATCAAAATAAAATATCATATAAACCTTAAAGGCTTACAATAACATTAACCATATTCCCACAAAAATAAAAGGAATCCTTCCTCAATTAAAATTTTCAATAAAACTTAATCTAAAACTAATATTTGTGTTACTATAAATGTCACTCAAAATACTCTTAATCATTTTATCCATCCACCACTTAAAACCATGAAGTTAGTTCTAAAATATAGAACATTTGATAAACCTTAAACATTTAAACCCATGATGGTATTCATAACACTTTAGATTACCACATCTAAAAATATCAAATTTTATAGAGTTATATAAACCCGTATATGATACCAACTATTGGGACTCGACCTTAAGCATTACATATTACAATGAATTTGAGCTAGTATTAACTTTATTATAATCCCAAGGATGTTTTAATTTTATTATTTTAGATAATTAGGAAAAACTATTACATAGTAAACCCAAACATTATAAGTGAACACTTATATAAATATCCATTTTTCCTTAAAACAAAACCATTTTAATTAAAACATCGGTTATTTTCATGATAAATCATCAAAATTTTCATCTTTTCCATATATGTATCCTTATACTTCCTTAAAACCAATGAAATTTTTTTATAATGTGAGATGAGAACAAAAAACATAGTATGAGACATAAAAAGAATAAAAGAAACCATTAATCCATGAGTACTTATAAAATTTTCCCTTTTAAAATTTTAACACTTAGTTCAAAATAAACCATTTTATTTCCCAATAATTCAAATTCTCTAACCAATACATTTCATAAAACATTTCTTTAGAAATATTTAAGGAAAAATAAACTCAAAAACATTTCTTTGAAAGCATGAAAATCCCATGTAATTTTTCACAATGACATATTTTTCACTCTTAAAAATTGTATAACCATCATGGTTATAAATGGACTAACCATCATTGTTACACTTTTATTATAGATCACCAATAATATTGGGGTAACCATCATGGATAGTCATGTAATACATTTATGTTTAACTTCTAAATATTGCATTTATGTAACCATGACAATTACTAATGTATTAACCAACACTGTTAATCATGGAATAACCATCACATTCAAATTCCAAACATTTCCCAATGAATTGGTGATCTATAGTGGGTCCCACACTTTGTATAATCTATATCAGAATTTTCTATGAGCTATAATAGGGATGAACCCTTCGTATATGTTGTATCGGGCTCGCCCATTTCTTGTATATAATTATCAAGTATCATGATTTAAAAATGTTATAAAACCTTTAAAAAATATTTTAAACTTTTATGAAAATCCATTTTGGATAGAAAAAACATCAATTATTTAACCCATTTTAAAAATTTTAATACCCAGAAAAAATTAAATATGGGTTTTATTTGAAGATAATACTACTAAAAACATTTTTAAGGAAAATAAACTTTCTGTTTTTAAATCCCAATGCATTCACATCCAAAAATATTTTATTTGAAAGTAACCATATAAAATTTTAAATTATGATTCAAAATATAAGGGATTCATGATAGTGATAAATTCTATTCATTATTTATATGTAAAAATATATTCTTTTTGACCTTTTTAAAAGTTTTTTAAAGAGTAAAATTTAAAGTGTGTTTTTAAATGAAAGTTCTTTACCATATCTCTGACTCATCATGTATGTTCCTTATATCCCTGTATGATAAAATTAGGTTGATTATTTTCTCTACTAAGAACCTTTTTAAATTTTATTATTCAATTTATATAACTTTATACCATGTCGTATATAATTTCACAATTATTTAAGCTCTTGTCAAACACTGTGATGATATTCGGATCATAAGTTCAAAATGACTTCGGTATGTTAATTATGGAAAAATAGGTCATTAGTCCATCATCACCATAATAATATTAATAAAATAATTATTATTTTTATATATCAAGTATAATTTTAATTAATAAAATTAAATATGATTGTGAAAAAATGAACAAAATTAGAATCATGGAATGGAAGGTCGTATGTATGCATGAGTAACATTTCCATTCACCAACAATCATTATGAAAAAAAGCTTGTTATTTATATTTTCCGAAGTATAATAACAACATAAATATAATTTTAATTATTCAAATATAATTATATATATAATTAATTAATTGTGATGAAGAAAAAGTAATCACATCGCTTCATGGAGGTGGTAGTCCACACTTACGGACGAATGACATTATAATTTTTCTATGCATGGAAAGTTAAGAATATAAAAGATATATAATCGTTTTAGAATGATAAATATTTCATGAATATAAAATGATAATAATAATTCCATAAATATAACTATTCGTGAGAGATGGTAATGGAGAACAAGTTACATCGGTTCGTGAGGCAGTAGTCTGTTCTACATAGATATAATGAATTCTTTTCCCCTTCAATAGGATATGAGACTGATAGAGGTCATTAAAACGAAATAATAACATATAAATATATGTATGATACTATATCTATTATTTTATCATGGTTCAATACTATTTTAGGGATGTGGATGAAGAGAAAAAACTAAAACATGCAGATAAAAACTATACCCCTTCTTTGGAAAACCACCTTTGTTTAACACCTTAAGCCTTCTAACATTGGTGTAATGCCTAAAATATGAAATCTAAAATGATGGGAGGGATTGTAGAAATGTATTTTTTAGTTATTGTAAAATAAAAATGTTTTTTTATGTGTTATGAAATGAGAAGAAGGGGTGCCCTTTTATAAGATATGGTAGGATCACTCTTCTTGTTTAACAAAAGATTATAATATTATAATAATATTCAAGATATAAATGAATAAAATGGAAACTAAATGCATATTAAATAAAACTTTTGACCATATATTATCCAATTTCTGATTATTTAAGATATTTTATTTTTTTAAATAATTTAATAAAATATTAATCTCATAAAATAGCATTATTATCAATTATATACTATTCATTACTTTGACTTTAAAAACATTAATAAAAGATATCAAATTTGAAATAGATACTTGATTATATCCATAAAATTTTAGGTTCATCTTTAAAATTTATGTATAAAATTATTTACCTCAAATTATATTCATTTATCATTTTTTAATGTCATTTTTTGATTTTTCCATTAATTAAAGAATTAACGCATCAATGTTGTTCTATCATTTTAGGTAACTATTTATTCACTAAAAATTAAAAATAAATTACCATGAGGAATAAAAATATATTATTTTTTATAATAGTTTTTATAGTGAAGCATATCTTCTAAATAAAACCATATTGAAAATATTAGACTTATTTAAAAGATGAGTGTGTCATGTTTGACTTTTTTTTAAATAAAATAATATAAAGGTCATTATATTAACCATATGGAAAAAATGGTCATAAATTCAACCTTTTGATGACTAAGGTTGGTCTATACTCATAAAATAATATTTAGGTATGGTTTGATTCATTGAATAGTTCTTATCATTTTATTTGTAACCTATATTACCTGATTTACCCTCTACCGTGGTCATAATAATTACTAAGGTTACTATTTATATTATCCAAATTCAAATGGGAAACATTTAATAAATTTGGAAATAATTATTAAAAAAATTTAATCCATTCTTCATAATTAAAAACATTTAGGTTTGATAATTTAACTAAAAATTAAACTGAAAAAACGCTACAAAAAATAGTTTTTTGGAAAATGCTATTTGTAAATATAAAATGATTTAACAATAAATTAAAATTTAAAATAAAATAAAAACCATAATTGGATTATTTAAAAAAATAACTGTTGATATTATAAATAATAATTTTACTTTGTAAATACTTTTAAATAAAATATATTTATCAATAAAAATAAGTATTTTCACTATTCTTTGAAAAATCAACATTTTCAAAATTTTATTGAAATTTAATTTTAAGATAATTATGAAAAGATTAATCCAAAAAAATTATTTTTTTCTAATAAATTTTTTATAACTTATAAAAATTATAATTTTCACTCAAAAAAAGAAGAAAAACACATTTATGTAAAAAATATTTTTTTGAAGAATGAATTGAATTTTATAAAAATTGTGTGATAATTTTATAAACACTTTAAAATACATTCAAAATGATGTGGAAAGTTATATTTATTTCCTTAATAGGTTATTATTATTCATACCTACCAATTTAACTACTAGTTTATAATTTGTATATTTAAATAATAATATTTAGTTCTTTGTTTATGATCAATATGAAATGTCTTATATGGAATTGAACATAATATTTCCTTTTAAATTATTGGGATGTCACAATATCTTAAATTATACCAATCAAAACATTATGATGACCATAATTTTATATTTATATTTTACATTTAGTCAATATATATTTTATTTTTATACATAGTGTTGGAGTATAATACTCTCCCGATTGAGCAGTATAGGCATGTTTCAGGTGAGGTGCTAATGGGTCATGAGTTTCGATCGACTAGGCCCTATAGAGCACTCCATTATCATCAAATTAAACATCCAGCTGTTATTATATCATATATATTCCATGGTGGCTTCTATAGTTTCTTTTTATTTAATAATTCATTCATTGATCATCATCTCCTTGGTGTCCTAACTAAGAGATGGAGACCGGAGACTCACACATTACACTTGCTTTAGGGAGAGATGACCATTCCCCCTAGGGATGTGGATGTTATTATTGGTCTCCCTATCGAGGGTGATGAACTTATAAAACCCACCCATGGAGACTAGTATAAGCTTGTACAATGATTGATTTGTCTTGACATAATGGGGTATAAGGATTCTATAGACGGAGGGTCAATATCAAGTAGTTTGCTGGACATTCACTTCATATAGTTACTTATTGATGCTGAAAAGTAGATTTTTGTTCTTCAGGCCTACACATATATATTACGGCTTATTATAGGAACACTGTGCACATATCACTATGGTTACATATCAACAAGATATATCTGGCGATACTAGAGTACTTTGATCGGGATAGAAAACATAGTCGGGGATCTACATGCTTGTAATACATGTACAAAGCATTATGAATGACCTGTAGATCTAATTGTTGTGTTTTTAGTGGAAGTGTCATCCTTATTCTATTGTGGGAATGGAAGAACATCCCACCCCTCTCCCCTATTGTTTCTAGTATGGAGCCTCATATAAATGTGTTATGTGATTCTCTATGAAGATGCTTGGATGATCAATCATCATTATTTTTTTATGTTAATTTTATTTATTATAGTACATTTAAAATTATTTATAACTTATAATGTTGTACATTATAGGTGGTGTCAAGAACACCACTTCATTTGGACCCCGATACATAATTTGGATGAATATCGTCTCATTTTGGATAGTATACTACCCACTAATGAAATTATATACATTATTTTATTTACTAATCAATTTCAAAATATTACTATTTTGGAAATTAGTAACAAAATACATCAAAAAATTTCACATGTCATTTCAGATATCATGGAAACCATTCCGGGGTCTATTAGACAATATTACCACATACTGAAATGGTTTGGTTCATGATGTCATAGCTATAGTGCCTCTCAGTCACTTTTATATTGTTGAGTGTCAACAACAAGATAGATTCATGCATCAGTTTGGATTTGTCTAGTGTATTGCAGTTCCACCCAGACAGTCATCAAATATTCATTTGATGAAGTTGATAGGGAGGTAAAATGTTTATTATTTTTGAAGAAATAATGAGTATCTTAACCTTTGGGATTGAAGTGTGTCGTTTTGTATTATGGGAATGCATACGATGTGATTCCATATATAAAAGTAGTTTAATTTTTATCCATGGTATAGATTGAAATCTATACTATATCTTACTCTACATGGTAGAGGGATTTTTTGATCTAGTAAGTCCGTAACTTTACATTAGTTTTTTAATTCATTTTGAATCTATTTATATAATAACTGACTATAATATATTATCCACATGTCTTATCTGATGGAGGGTGAGTTATTTAGCCAGACAATGTATTATTCTATAGTAGAGGAGATAATGCTAGAAGATCAAGTTCTACCTGATAATACATTTTATCATCCACCTCAGAGAAGTGATATTCCTTCCCCTAGTGAGGAGGTTACTACTCAAAAACCTATAGTAGATGATGATGTAGAGGATCCACGACATTGATGAAAAAGGATGTAACGCCCCGACCCCAGCTACCCAGAGTCGGTGCATTACTTCGTAACATTGGCATGATCACAAGAAAGATCAAATCTCGAAAGACCGATTGGTTTAGTAGCCTTGGAAACACTAGATATATTCATAAGTTTTACATTACATCATTAAACGAAAAACTACTACAACAACATATTGTCTCCATAATCCACACTCATATCCCCACATAATATCCCTGCAGGTCATTCATAACCTACTTCTTCACTTCCTGGAAAAAATAAAACATAGAAAAGGGGTGAGCTCAAATGCCCAGTAAGGATAACAATATAACGGAAACTTTCATAAATAAGAATAAACTTTTAAGGAAATGTATAACTAAAACAAAAGCCTTTCAAACATGAACTTTCAACATGGTATGGCATAAATAAAATGAAATAATTCCATTTACTTACTCACATGGATATTCTACTAATCGAATAATCACATGCAAAAATCAATAACCACTTTCATAATGTTGGAATGCATAATGCTAAACGTTAATTTCTTTGTCTAGGCCTCATCCCAAGACCTAGGGGTTACTTCTAACCGGAACCCAACCCGGAGTGCCTCTAATAACCGGACACCAACCCGGAGTGCCTCTAATAACCGGACACCAACCCGGAGTGCCTCTAATAACCGGACACCAACCCGGAGGGCATACTTTTACCAGTCCCTAACCTGGAGGGCTTACTTTAACCAGTCCCCAACTTGGAGGGCTTACTTTTACCAGTCCCCAACCTGGAGGGCTTACTTTTACCGGTCCCCAACCCGGAACATACTTGTTTAGCACATTCATCTGAAGAAAAGTTTGAAATATAACATAAACATTCGGATTAAAACTAGCATACGAAATTTCAATAGTTTCACCATAAACTATGAATGGTATAAAATAGCACATCCACAGTCAAAAATATCACAAAACCTTCAATACAATATAGAAGTTTTGTATTATAATAAATCAACTTCAAATAAGCGTAAAATCCATTAAAGGATGTTGACATAGATGAAATCAAAACACTTTTTAGAGAAATATCTCTTTCTATTTTTGAAATCATTTAAGAGCCATATAAAATAAAACATTTTCTTGAAAATATTCTTGTAAGCTTGTAAGGAAAGCTTTGACGATTTTATAACGGTGGAAAATAACCGCACCCGCCGTATAAGTAAAAAAAACATTCTTATCTTAATTCTGTCGAAAAGGTCAAAAAGGACCTTGTTTCGAAAACGACGGAAAGATTCCTTTATAAACCTCTTACAAAAAGTCAAACAAGGGTATAAATGAATTTAACCCATATTCCTGTAAATAATAAATATGTTTTGAAATACATTTTGAAGAAACATGGATGTGGATGAAAAAGAGATCCCAGTAGATTATTACGTATAAACAACCTTGGATAATGAAGAGGTTGTAAAGTAAACCCTTACCTTGTACTTTTCCTTTGTTGGGGTAGGTTAACCTCCTTTAATTTAGGTAACTCACTTTGGTTGGAACCAAAGGACTTCTTGAAAAGCTTTCTGCCTAAGGGGAAGCTTCAAGGAGGAGGAGAGGGATGTGGGGAGCTTAGTTGGGCAGAGTTTGGACGAGCCAAGTGGCTTGAGAGGTGTGAGGAAATGAGAAGGAGGAGTGCCCTTTTTATAAGAGGGGTGAGGGGCACCATTGGAAAAGCTAGAAATATTAATTTATAATAAATTCATATTCGGTTTCTAATGGATCCAAAGTTGATTATTTAAATGTTAAGGTGGGGATAGGTCGAAAACAACTCAACCAATAGAAGTTAGACAGGTTTGGGTACTTATATTAACCTTATCTTTAAGTATTAACTCTAAGTTAATTAGTTTCACTTTTACAATGTCTCTTTGTAGTTTTATATAATATGGTTAATAAACTTACTATATACATCCAAGCGACCCCCAAGTGGTCCATTAATGATTAAACTATCATGATATAAGTCTCATGGCCGAACCATATATTTTTAGGAATTTAATTTCAATTAATAATATAATATTTGTTTTAAGAACTCTTTTATGTCAATTTTGACACTATTCAATAGTTGATTTTTTTGAAACTCATAACAGATTGATTATTTCGAACAAAGTCAATCCAATCAATCCTAATATATCATATTATCCTATAAAATTAGTTTAATTCATTAAAAATTTCATATTATATTTATTTTGGTATTTATAATATCAATTATTTTAATTTTTCACTATTATAGTAATTACCGCATCATCATTGTGTCATAAATAAAATAACTTATTTAATGTCTAAAAATTATAAATAAAATATCATTATGTAGGAAATCTTTTTATCCTTCTAATGAATATTTATAATCGAAAATCCAACATGTATAACCCTATGTAAAAATTGTTCTTCTAAAAGATGTAAGCTTATGCCATTTTTATTTTTATTTCAACTTTATTAATATAATGTGGCCCTACCACATACAAGTGGCTCCAAGGGGTCCCCAAATTGACCCAAGGATGCTCATGGTCGGGTATGTGTCCACCAATAAGGTTAGGACACGTTTTAGGGTAATTTTGTATTATTATAATATTATTTTTTTAACCCTTATTTACCGGATTTACCCTTAACCATGGTAAATAAAATATTTACCACAGTAATTATTCAAAATGTCTAAAAATAAAAGTTACCTATTTACACAATTTGAACATCCTGATTCCAAATATGGAATCCATTTTCCTAAATTCTAAACACAGAAGTGGCAGAAATTAATTTAAAATTAATTCCCGCTGTCAAAACAAAAAGCGTGTTTTAAGAGATAATAACTATCAAAAGATTGACACTTGTTTATGTTTGGTTTAATTGTAAAATTATGTCCAATGACCAAAATTATATTAAATGGTAAAAATATATTCTAAATATAATTTAAAACTACTAAAATTCATAATTTATCACTATTAATTATTTTGATTAAAAAAGTTGTTTTTAATTAAAATTTAGTAATTTTCACTATTCATCAAAATATGAAAGTTATCCGAAAAGTACCAAAATTTCACCTTAGGCTAAATTAGATATTCCGAATCCAAAAATGAAGTCCATTTTGAAATATAAAATATATATAATTTTAAAAAGTAGTTATTACTATTCATAACGGCTAGTTTAATTGGTTGTTAGAACTCGGTGTTGCGTACAACACACGCTATCACATTATTCAAAGATAAGCGTACCGTAGAAGCTTGGGATGTTTCATTTTAAATTTTTGATGTCCCCATTTAGTCAAAAAGTTTAAAATATAATATTTAAAAAGGGTTCACTATTAAAGTTGATAAAAGTGCAATACTGAAAATGAATTTGTTCTTGCATTATATCTAAGAAACTCATAATATGGATTCTAAAATTATAAGGATTATATAAACATTAAAATTTATCTAATACTATTCATAACCTCTTTTGAACGGCTTGCTTGGTAAGTCATGGTGTGCTTGAACTTTGTGTTGCATGTAGTGAAAGTTATTGAATTATTTTGAAGAACTAACACACTATGAAATCTTGGGGTGTTACATTCTCCCCTCCTTCAATAAATTGCGTCCTCGCAATTTGAAATTGTTCTTAGAAAATAAAAGGTTGAAAATATATAATATATTTGTGGGAAACCCCACATCGGAAATTGGGTTACTAAAATTTAGTCTTAATATGAGGAAAAGAGAAATGAAAGGGTCACCACCAAATTATGATCTCGATTAGGAGAACATTGGTGGCAATTTGAGACATATAATTGGAGGAAAAACGTAAATATTTATAGGTAGTGATTGAGGTCATCAATTACAAACAAGTATAAAATTGAGGTCCTTAAAATCATCAATCTATGATGATTTGAAATACCATCGGTTAAACAAAACATAGGGTATTGGGATAACACATTTTTGACGTTTCAAAATATCTTAGTTGAAATCCCACATCGAAAAATGAATTAATGAGGCCTCTATTTTAAATAAAGAGTGGAAAGTATGAAGATTACCGAAAATAACACATACTAGGGTTCTTTGTAGGAAAATATGTATATGGAAGAAAAATATAACCATCAATTATCTGATGGAGAGTGGTAGAGAACATGGCTATGAAAAGGCCAACAATCCCAAAGCCATAAATTAGTGATGATTTAAGGTACCATCTAGGACAACATTTTTGTTCTAAGTTCCTTTTCTTAATGATGAGGAATTTATTTATGAGATTGGCTAAGATCATAAGGAGATATACTTACTTTAAAATTAGAGTTTTATCCCTTAATAAATTTCTACCAAAAACTCATCATTCACTCGTAAAAAAAATTCTATTTAAACTATTCATAGAGGGTTCCAAAATAAATGAATTTATAATTCATCTACAAGATCTTTTAAAAAACTACTTTATTTAATCCAGGACATCTCGTGGGCCAGTGGTAGGTGATACACCCTTGTCGCCCTTCGGTTGCGGGTTCAAGTCTCGCAGCCTTGCCGGACGCGACGGGTTGCCGCCCGACCTCCGGGTTGTCCTTTTATGGCAATCCAAAATAATCCAAACTAGAACTATCCAAAATACTTCTATCCAAACTCACAGTCCAACATTTATAAGTAAGGTAAACATAATGTAGAACCTTTTTACCCCGTAATAGCATATGAATACCTTCATCATGTATTCTTTTAATACACCGAAACATCCTGAATTACCATATTCCTTATTGATTACATTCAGGCTCCCTTATTCCATATAGAAAGTTGGATATACTTCATTAATCCAAAAATGTTTTAAACCCCAACAATGATGGAATATACAAATCATTAATCAGTTCCAGGGTAGTCAAGAATATCCAATATAATTTATTCAAAACAATCACATATTATTCCAAAATCACTACCTCAGTATCAGAACTATATTATGATTTATCATTCTCTCAACCATATATTTTCCAAAAATTTATCCTGCTATTGAGTCACTTTTCTTTGTTCCACACAATCTCAAGTCCTTAATGAAATAGTACTGCAGTACAATCCTTATATACTCCATGATTATTGTAACAAGTACATTGTTGATACAACACTCAATTGACATAATCAACATAAGAACTCTAATCATTCCTCTTCATCTGTGGTAGTATCATAACTTGATTATTATCCAATAACATCATTTGCGGCATAGTCTGATGACTGGGACATAGGTTCGCGTAGTGCCCAAACTCCTTGCAAATGAATCATTGTACATTTAAAACCATTTTCTTACCCTTACAGTCACGTACTTTTTGCCCTTTTCCTCCACACTTATAACAAACTCCCATTCCTTTCAGGCAAGTTCCAGGGTGTTTCTTTCCACAGTTACCACATATGGGAAAATTCTTCTTTTCCCTTTTCCCTTTATCCATCTTTCTCTCTTCCATCCTTTTCTTCTCTTGATTCCCTTCAAAGCCATAGGACTCAGTAAACTCTTTACTTATCTTATCAACACATGATATTATTTCTTCATATGATGATAATACATGGGAGACTATTTCTCTTATAAATTCTAGCTTAAGACCATGAAAGATATGATCCTTCCTTCTCTTTGAATCATGTGTATTTCTGGAGTTCTCATTCCTTCTACTGGGCGCCATTTCTAAACAATGGCATAAACTAGATCAGTTTATGAATCAAAATACATAATCCCATACTTATAAAACACTTAACATAAATTGAACTATTTATGGATATAATCCATAATCATAAAAATGTTTTCTTTGAGGAAGTATATACTCATAAACCCTTCATAATGATTTGTAAATAAAATGAGAGTTATCCTAAGCATATCCCCCGGGAGTTTCGTAACCAAGAGTGCAGCAAGGCCCGTTGTCGTGCACCAGTTCCCGTTCGAGTCTAGCTCAAAGCGGTGTTTTCGGGTTTTACCCCTACGTACATCTGTTCCAGAGCCGCTTCTACCTGCTCGTATCCAGACAGGGATGTATTGCTCGGAAAACTCACAAAATATCTACAATACCAAAATTCTAGGAAGTTCTTCTATACTAATCCTCAAAGTTCATCTTAGGTCTACGTGCTCTAATCAGAGTTTATCTAAATCTAGCTTCCAAGGTTTGTACTAAACTTCCTCTGATACCAACTTTAACGCCCCGACCCCAGCTACCCAGAGTCGGTGCATTACTTCGTAACATTGGCATGATCACAAGAAAGATCAAATCTGGAAAGACCGATTGGTTTAGTAGCCTTGGAAACACTAGATATATTCATAAGTTTTACATTACATCATTAAACGAAAAACTACTACAACAACATATTGTCTCCATAATCCACACTCATATCCCCACATAATATCCCTGCAGGTCATTCATAACTTACTTCTTCACTTCCTGGGAAAAATAAAACATAGAAAAGGGGTGAGCTCAAATGCCCAGTAAGGATAACAATATAACGGAAACTTTCATAAATAAGAATAAACTTTTAAGGCAATGTATAACTAAAACAAAAGCCTTTCAAACATGAACTTTCAACATGGTATGGCATAAATAAAATGAAATAATGCCATTTACTTACTCACATGGATATTCTACTAATCGAATAATCACATGCAAAAATCAATAACCACTTTCATAATGTTGGAATGCATAATGCTAAACGTTAATTTCTTTGTCTAGGCCTCATCCCAAGACCTAGGGGTTACTTCTAACCGGAACCCAACCCGGAGTGCCTCTAATAACCGGACACCAACCCGGAGTGCCTCTAATAACCGGACACCAACCCGGAGTGCCTCTAATAACCGGACACCAACCCGGAGGGCATACTTTTACCAGTCCCTAACCTGGAGGGCTTACTTTAACCAGCCCCCAACCTGGAGGGCTTACTTTTACCAGTCCCCAACCTGGAGGGCTTACTTTTACCGGTCCCCAACCCAGAACATACTTGTTTAGCACATTCATCTGAAGAAAAGTTTGAAATATAACATAAACATTCGGATTAAAACTAGCATACGAAATTTCAATAGTTTCACCATAAACTATGAATGGTATAAAATAGCACATCCACAGTCAAAAATATCACAAAACCTTCAATACAATATAGAAGTTTTGTATTATAATAAATCAACTTCAAATAAGCGTAAAATCCATTAAAGGATGTTGACATAGATGAAATCAAAACACTTTTTAGAGAAATATCTCTTTCTATTTTTGAAATCATTTAAGAGCCATATAAAATAAAACATTTTCTTGAAAATATTCTTGTAAGCTTGTAAGGAAAGCTTTGACGATTTTATAACGGCGGAAAATAACCGCACCCGCCGTATAAGTAAAAAAAACATTCTTATCTTAATTCTGTCGAAAAGGTCAAAAAGGACCTTGTTTCGAAAACGACGGAAATATTCCTTTATAAACCTCTTACAAAAAGTCAAACAAGGGTATAAATGAATTTAACCCATATTCTTGTAAATAATAAATATGTATTGAAATACATTTCGAAGAAACATGGATGTGGATGAAAAAGAGATCCCAGTAGATTATTACGTATAAACAACCTTGGATAATGAAGAGGTTGTAAAGTATACCCTTACCTTGTACTTTTCCTTTGTTGGGGTAGGTTAACCTCCTTTAATTTAGGTAACTCACTTTGGTTGGAACCAAAGGACTTCTTGAAAAGCTTTCTGCCTAAGGGGAAGCTTCAAGGAGGAGGAGAGGGATGTGGGGAGCTTAGTTGGGCAGAGTTTGGACGAGCAAAGTGGCTTGAGAGGTGTGAGGAAATGAGAAGGAGGAGTGCCCTTTTTATAAGAGGGGTGAGGGGCACCATTGGAAAAGCTAGAAATATTAATTTATAATAAATTCATATTCGGTTTCTAATGGCTCCAAAGTTGATTATTTAAATGTTAAGGTGGGGATAGGTCGAAAACAACTCAACCAATAGAAGTTAGACAGGTTTGGGTACTTATATTAACCTTATCTTTAAGTATTAACTCTAAGTTAATTAGTTTCACTTTTACAATGTCTCTTTGTAGTTTTATATAATATGGTTAATAAACTTACTATATACATCCAAGAGACCCCCAAGTGGTCCATTAATGATTAACCTATCATTATATAAGTCTCATGGACGAACCATAGATTTTTAGGAATTTAGTATCTATTAATAATATAATATTTGTTTTAAGAACTCTTTTATGTCAATTTTGACACTATTCAATAGTTGATTTTTTTGAAACTCATAACAGATTGATTATTTCGAACAAAGTCAATCCAATCAATCCTAATATATCATATTATCCTATAAAATTAGTTTAATTCATTAAAAGTTTCATATTATATTTATTTTGGTATTTATAATATCAATTATTTTAATTTTTCACTATTATAGTAATTACCGCATCATCATTGTGTCATAAATAAAATAACTTATTTAATGTCTAAAAATTATAAATAAAATATCATTATGTAGGAAATCTTTTTATATTTCTAATGAATATTTATAATCGAAAATCCAACATGTATAACCCTATGTAAAAATTGTTCTTCTAAAAGATGTAAGCTTATGCCATTTTTATTTTTATTTCAACTTTATTAATATAATGTGGCCCTACCACATACAAGTGGCTCCAAGGGGTCCCCAAATTGACCCAAGGATGCTCATGGTCGGGTATGTGTCCCCCAATAAGGTTAGGACACGTTTTAGGGTAATTTTGTATTATTATAATATTATTTTTTAACCCTTATTTACCGGATTTACCCTTAACCATGGTAAATAAAATATTTACCACAGTAATTATTCAAAATGTCTAAAAATAAAAGTTACCTATTTACACAATTTGAACATCCTGATTCCAAATATGGAATCCATTTTCCTAAATTCTAAACACAGAAGTGGCAGAAATTAATTTAAAATTAATTCCCGCTGTCAAAACAAAAAGCGTGTTTTAAGAGATAATAACTATCAAAAGATTGACACTTGTTTATGTTTGGTTTAATTGTAAAGTTATGTCCAATGACCAACATTATATTAAATGGTAAAAATATATTCTAAATATAATTTAAAACTACTAAAATTCATAATTTATCACTATTAATTATTTTGATTAAAAAAATTGTTTTTAATTAAAATTTAGTAATTTTCACTATTCATCAAAATATGAAAGTTATCCGAAAAGTACCAAAATTTCACCTTAGGCTAAATTAGATATTCCGAATCCAAAAATGAAGTCCATTTTGAAATATAAAATATATATAATTTTAAAAAGTAGTTATTACTATTCATAACGGCTAGTTTAATTGGTTGTTAGAACTCGGTGTTGCGTACAACACACGCTATCACATTATTCAAAGAGAAGCGTACCGTAGAAGCTTGGGATGTTTCATTTTAAATTTTTGATGTCCCCATTTAGTCAAAAAGTTTAAAATATAATATTTAAAAAGGGTTCACTATTAAAGTTGATAAAAGTGAAATACTGAAAATGAATTTGTTCTTGCATTATATCTAAGAAACTCATAATATGGATTCTAAAATTATAAGGATTATATAAACATTAAAATTTATCTAATACTATTCATAACCTCTTTTGAACGGCTTGCTTGGTAAGTCATGGTGTTCTTGAACTTTGTGTTGCATGTAGTGAAAGTTATTGAATTATTTTGAAGAACTAACACACTATGAAATCTTGGGGTGTTACAAAGGATGTGTTGTGCTGATCATGTGGCCTCACCAATTCCATAGGTAGAAGTTGCACCTCTAGTAGTCCGGCCTCAATAGATTGTAGATGTACACTAGAATTCATGTGATATTTTTATATTTTAACAATATTTATAGTTTTACCTGGGTATATTTGATATGAACTCGTATTAGAGGTTTTTTCACATGCCTTTAGCCTTCATTTCCATGCTTTTAAAGGCCTTATACTTCCCCAAGTAGAGGAGGGTAGGTCCTTCCACATACACAGTGGTAGAAGGATTAGTTGCACATGAAGACATCTAGATGCCTCCTCCTCCCAATTAGTCCTAGGAAAATAATCATATATTCAAGGTTCTAAAACATGAGGAAGATCTCTCTCCAGCTCATAATACTGCACCCCAACTTATAGGTCGACGTTCTCGATATGGGTTTCCCATTTTCACATGATCATATGGGACAAGGCCTCATCAAAGATAGTGATTTTAATTATTCATTTATATATTTTCAATTTAATTAAAGTATTCGAAAAAAATAATATATTCTATACTCTATATGATTGATTTTCTATTATATTGATAAAATTAATTTTCCTGTCAACTATTTTTTACATGTTTAGCCACTGTTTCAATTTTCTTTTATATTTTCAATTAAATTTATATTTTAAAATATTTCATATTAGACTACTTCAAAAATAATAAAAACTTATTATAATTAATATTGGTTACTTTAGAAAATTATAAAATAATCTATAAACACAATCCAATTAAAACATAAAACATAGCCTAACCTTCTAAAAATTTATTGAAAACCAAAATAATTTCACCATTACAATAATGAAAAATTAGCTTACATGATAGAAAATTTATTGAAAAAAAGTCACAATAAAAAATATATGCACATAAATTATAGTATAATAAAAATTTTAATAAAATTTATTACATTTACTAAAAATATAAAAACTAATTGAAAATGAAATGAATGTACAACAATTTATGAAAAAATGTAATGTTTTGAAACATGAATATGTTGTTCCATTAAAATTAATTTTCATTGATTGTTTTGTATGAAATTCTTATTATTTTCAATTATTTTTTATATTTTGAGAAAGCCTATCTGTTTTCATTTATATTGTATTTATAATTTATTATTTATAGAATTTTAGAGATACCTAATTGATAAATTATTATGTTTCATGTAGATGACTTTGAAAGTGTGTAAACTATAATATTTAAATACAATCTAAGTAAAATATAACAAATTTAAATAACATATAAAACATAATTGAAAATAATAAAATCATAAATATGGTAAACAAAAGCTAATTTATATGTAACAAACTTTATTTCTTAAAAACAAAACAGTTATACTTTAATGTATTAACGAACAAAATTCTTATTCACTATTATGTTATTAGTTACATTTCAAGTAATTGTAATTAATTATGTTAATTTAATAAATTTTAATAATTACATTATTAATAAATATTAACTCTATTATTAAATATTTATAATAATTATTATAATAAATATTCATATTGATTTAAATAATATAATTATTAATGTAACTAATAAAGTATTTGAAAATGTAATTTTGTAGTTATCCTAACCCTAGTAGCCTGGAGAAAGTGTGTCATTTTTTATATTTTCCTAATATACAGGGAATCAAATCTCGAAGAACTGAATAGTATAGAAATTTTGGTAAACTATATATATACTTGAGTCTTACATTACACTTGAATAGACAAATTATAACCACATTTTTTTTATTTCAAATATAACATTTTTTCCTCTAGAATATCCTTACATGTTAATCATCATACACTTCATAGATTCTTCATAAAGTAGAGAAAATAATGGTGACCTCAAATTCTTAGTAATGGTTATGTATAATGTAATTAATCATGAATCAATAAACATAGTCAATATAGTTGTATAAATAATAGAGAAAAATTTCATGTTATCAATAAAATTATAAATAAGTTTATAAAAAGATAATTTCAATGTGTAAATATCATTTAAAATAATAAATATGGAAAGTTAAATAACTTGAAACACATTCCATTTAATCAGTAACAATACTATCAAAACAGGACAAGGCATAGTCAAAATGGGAAGGTAAATAATTGAACACACATGGCATGTAATCAATAATTGAGGATAAGGTTCATCTATTGAAAATATATTTGTGAATATAACATGAATAATAAGAAATAAATTATGAATGATGATAATGCTTAATTATTAGAAGTCATGTCTCATGAATGAGAAACCTCTCCCATCAATATCTATCCTGAAGATAGTTTAAATCTATTAGGTGTAAAGAGATCATTTTTGGGAAATTTATTTCATGGTATCTTACTAATTTTATTAATGAGACTACTTATTCATCAATAGGATATCTATAATCATCCTCTACAAATATTTTCATGTCCAAAGTATTCCACAAATATTGAATAATCTATTTAATTCAAGAACAATGTTCCTTATAATCAAATATCTCGGTTGAGTAAGGAATAATGATTTGTAAATATTCCCCAAATTAACTTTCATTGTATAACATTGTATATTGAAATGATATAAAATTTAAGAAAAAATCATATCCATGATAAATAATACGGATATATATATGGGAAATTTAGTTTCTATACAAAAGTGAATAATTGAAGAGAAAGTTAATGGATACAAAAAAAATCAAGGAAGTGGATGTCAATAATTTCAGTGGACAAAATGATCATAAAACATTTAGAGGAATAATAAGTATGGAACCAATATAATATATACCCATTAGAGTAAGAATAATGGTTTATTAATTGATGAATATAAATACCATACACAAATATTTTGAAACATTATTGAAGAAAATATCCTTTTCATTTTGAAAATCACTTTTTCAAACTTAAAGATCAAAAACTAGTTTTAAGATATTTTGTTTGAAAATAACCTTTGAAACTTATGAAAGAGGTTATATAACATTTTAGTGTTCATTATGGCTATAAATTACCTTTATTCCATGCAGGTTAAAATAAAAATTCCATTCACTTCATAGTGAAATCCAAATGGAATTTTTTTTGAAAACATCATAAATATTCCTTTGAACTTTTTTTGGTAAAAAGTAAAAATGGGAAAAATTTTCCTTACTTAGTCATTCAGAGAAGGTTAAAATATTTTTTGAAAATATTTTTTGAAAAAATAGTTTTGGAAGAAAATAGATTTAAGACTGAATATGGAAATGAAGATGGATTTTATTAAAAACATTTTATCAATAATTTTATGTAAAAATGGGTGGAATAATGGTAATATTACTTGAAAATATCTTGAATGACTATAGGACTATAAAATTTAATAAGTTTATTAAGAAATGGAAAAAATAATTTCCTTGTACTAAATTTCTAGAATAAACAATCTCGGTTAGAATGAGACTGTGAAACAAACCCTTATAATGATTATAACATTGAAGTGAAGATTAATAAATGAATTTAATATGTATATCATCTTTAAATACATATAATATAATTAGAAATACAAAATAATATTATAAAAATTAATTTTACACATAATCTTAAAATATCAAATATGATGAATAAGTAATATAACCCAATGAAAAAAATCACGTTATAAAATTATTTACCACTTAGTAAATCTTATGTCAAATACCTTTGGATTTATGTTCTGACCTAAAAACTCCATATATATGTATAAAATAATTCCATGAATTTGGAAAAATAAAATGAAGAATTGAAAATGATTCAAAGTAAGTCAAATCGTGAAGGAAGGCTTCATACTGTATAGAAAATCTCACTATATGAACCATCACTCGACATGAAATCCCACAAATGAAGACATTTATGGTAAGAGATAATGCTTATAGTGCCCATGAATCAGATAGATCGTTGTTTAGGCTAGAATATGATTTCCATCCCATGTAAATGACTACCCATACAAATGAAAATTCATTTACATGTGAGAATGATGCTTTTTATCACCCTAAAACATAATTGTTCACTATCTGAGACATCCTTATTGGGATAAAAAAAATATCCACATCACACCATGAACAACTGACCATCCTAGTAGCCATTTACCCCACTCCTCTATAAAATCATATGGATACATAGGAAAATTAAAAATAAAAGGCTCGATACACGAAAAAAAATTGAATAAAGGTGTTAGAGTCATCTATTCTTAGCAAGTAAACCCACATCATAACATTAAAGAATAAAAGGAATTCATCTAACTATAAAAATATCCAAAAACACTTTGTGGACACCATTTAATGATGTATAAAAAAATGGAATATTTTTATTCTATCACCCAGTGTATTAAAAGGATACATGGACAAATCCAAACCCTGTATAGAAAAAAAAAATGTGAGTGGAATCCAGACCTAGGTAGAAAATAAATATGTGAGGAGAAACTAGGAGTGCATAGAAAAATGCTACATGGATTCCAGCCTCACCCACATAGAAAAATGATACATGTATGAAACCCCATCCCAAATAAGATCATTATATGCATAATGGGGGTATCCTAGGGTGTTCAGCTCTCTAGATCCCATCACATCCCTCAGTCATACCATTGGGCCCCACTATACCACCTCGGTGAACCATTCTAAAGCCACCTGATACATATGATCAAATTATTGGACACTTGAATGTGTATTTAGTGTCTACATACCCATGGTAAGAAGATTCCTTTAGGTTACCTCATTTACAAGGGGGGCCCCATAATTTTCTCATGTCTATATTCCCATGGTAACGAGGTTACTGACATAGGAGGTTCCCATGTTGACCTCGCCATTGCAGATGGGGAGGGGGGGGTCATGTTTTTCTTTACCTTTGAGGTGTGGTGTTTTTTCCTCCAATGTTACCGAGGAACTGAAAGGAATCCCTCATGGAGTAAGCCCCATTAATCTCTTATATGAGGTTCTACTCTTGCTCTACTTCACTAGTTTAGGAAACAATGATTGGAGGAGATGGGCATGTCAGATCCCACACTCTTTCGCTATTCCCTTTGGCCCATGACTCATCCATAAGTGGAAAAACAAGATTTTATGGTTTCTAGATATACCTATTCCTCATTTTTTCTTACACCAATCATGACTCATGTGGGCTTATAGGTGCGTAGATATCATCACATACTAATGATACTAAGAAAATAGGTATCCTCAAAAGTTTAAGCCCCAACCATACCCATACAATGGGCCTCCAATATGGTATAAGACCCAATTATTTTTTTGAAAATGGGAATCCCCTTTACTTTTAAGAAACATATATCCAAAATATGTGAGATTTGATGCCTGACTTACTATGTTATGTAGGAAGCCTCCTTGAGATCCAAACCCAACACCCAAATTCACCCTGATATTCTATGGGCCATATTCCGAGTAGGGTCACATCTAACTAAAAGGGTCATATTCTTTCAAAGAATATTTCCACACCATCTATATTAGGAAATATTTATGATAAGATCATACCCCACCCATGGGACTTTACTCCCTCCAGACACTTCAGGATGTTTTGACCTATGCCCCACACCAAACTTTGACTAGGAACCTTCTACCTGGTCATCCTCACCACATGATGTTAAACTACATGGTTTGGTCCGTAACACATGACCTTAGAAGGTAGTATGTGTAAATGTTAGTAAAACCAAACAACCTAGGTTCTAATTAATTTCATGAGGAAATATAGGAATCCCATTTTATGGGTTTTATCTAGAAATCAAAAGAACCTCTATCTCCTGGGATGAGAGTAAATTCAAGGTCACCACATTACATAGATTAAAACCATCATAATAATAAAAATATATAAGAATATATGATATGAATATAAAGGTACTATTGATGGAGAACGTCATATACATATTTATTACTTCATTTATGGATTACATTAGATACATACAGATTATTTAGAACCCACACATTTTACTAATTGATCATTAATTCAAGGGTGACCCAAGTTATACTTGGGAATGAACAAAGGATTCAAGAACAAGCTTAAAATAAAATCTATAAGAGATTACCATAAATGGAAATAAGTTTCCCCCAAAAGAGTGTGTTGAGCCTAACCTCCCATCCTTCTAACCAATATGAAGTCCCAAATCATTGTTGGTCCATTTCTCAACATTTTCTACCTTTATAAATAAGGACCACAAAACAACTCGAATGAGGGAACCATTGGGTGTTTTTAGCTCCATGAATAAGCCATTTTAAGTTGATTGAGAATGGAGAACTCAATTTGGGTGATTTTTTTATATTAATACCCCCACAATCAATCATACATGGGACACCATGATTTTAATCAGAAACAAAAAAGGTGAACTTGACGTAAATCCTTAACTAAGGTGATAGTGTTACCTACCCGTCAGTACCCTTTAAATATTGAAATAAAAGAGGGCATAATAAAGAGATTGGTGATTCATGTTTTCATTTATGGAGATACATATTTTATGGGGTATTATTTTGTATGTTTATCACAGAAATTTCAGGAACTTTGCACCATATATCTCTTCGAACCATTGGATTCTTGCAAGTTCTTGTAGGTGTGCAAACCTAAAAATGTAGAAGTTGGGTCCTCAAACAATTGGAGGATTCCATCGCCTACCCAGAATCTTCAATGCTGGGTTTCAAATGAATTGGTTTGTTAGTACCATCATAATGGTACTCTCCCAAATATAAAGGTAGATTGATAAGGCCTATAGCTTATGGATCCCATTCAGTCATCCTCTCAAAGATAGTCGATAGTCGAGAACCAGGTGGACCCAATAGCTATCTCAAACAATTTTGGGAGAATGTCCCTATAATTTGATAATTATTGCATCCCTTTCCTTTTGGAGACTGATGAGGCTATCACAATAAGACTCATACTAGAGAAATAAGAGCCTCACCCATGGTAACCTACCAATAATCATTATTTCCAATTCTATATTGCCCAACATCCTCATCATGAAGAGGATAACACACCGCGAGACCCATCCAATGTCATGTGGACCTAGGTGTCCTGGGAAGATCACAGAGGGTGATGATTAGATAATATTGAAAATTTTATCATTCTTTTTCCTACTAAAGAATCCTACCTCATTAATATAGTGTAAACCTATTGTAAAATCAAAATTCTTACTCATTTTTATAAATCCCTCCATGTAAATACGAGTACAACCTATGGGAAGATTAAAATTCTTGATCAATGTTATGAATACCACCAGTAATATTAGTTAGAAAACTTTGAGAATATGTAAATCCCTTCTTAATATTTTTATGACATCCATTCAAATATGGTGTAAAGCTATTGTAAGATTCAAATTCCTCCTCACTCTTATCAATCCTATCCGTCAAATATAGTGGAAGATGAGAAGATCCAAATCCATTCTGATAAATATAAAGACATTTAGTGAAATAAAATATAAAATGACCAGATGCAAATCCATGATCATGAATATGAATCCCATTAGTCAAATATGGAAAAAAGAAGATGAAAATACCTGATTGTGAATATGGATCATGCCAGTCAAATACAGAGACAACCTATGAGTATATGAAAATTCCTAATCGAGAAACTTAATCCCTTAAATCAAATATGGTGAAAAAAATGCAGATATAAATACATGGTCCTGAATATGAATCCCATTAGTTAAATATGGTGTCAATTAGAGGACCTCACCGATGTATCTCCATTATAAATCATGGGCTGAATCATAGTCCTACCCTGAAACTGGAATGGGTGTGCATTATTTTTCCCCCTATGAAATCTTATTAGAATATTATAGAAATGATTGAAGGTCAAACATCAATTCTCAAACATGTCCTTTAAACCTTTAATGAGGAAATATTTTAAAAAATAGCTATGTGTCAGGCCTATGATCCAACCTCCTCAAGTGGGGTGACTCATCCATACACTAAGAGGGTCAATCAAGAGATAACATAAATCCTTTATCCAGAACAAGAGGGTCATAGAAAATATTCTATGATAAATTGAAAAATCATGTGGGTACAAATAATTGTTCCAACTAGGGATTACCAGTCAGTTGTTACTCTAGGGTAGGCATTTATCCTAGTGGAAATTCAAGAAAATATTAGTTTTCTATAACAACAACAAATGGGTCACCCAAACCCACTCCTATGGATGGGAATTTTCATTCAATGAATTTGATTCCAGCTACCTATGTGAGAGAATAAAAAAATAAATCCCACCCTGGGTAGTTCTAATTTTCAGTTTAGGCTTATAACCCTACTCTGTCGAATACTATTATTCTTGGGGAAATCAAAACACGATCTATAATGGAACACGATCTGGAAAATCCCTTACCACATTATGAAAGTGGTAGTAGAATCCATAAGGACCACCTTGTAGCACAACTACCTACTACTCTAGAGGTCCTGTTCAGAATGAAAACCGTAAATAATTTACTCATGGGAATAAAATGATCGATCACGAGAGACCATATCTATAGCATCCCACCTTTTTATCACATAAACTTTAATTACATTTTACAAAACCGAGGATCTTTAAGGTTTAGTGTCTTGGAAACCAGGAACTTAAAACATGAAAACAACATAAAGAATTCTTCCTAAACACTTGAAAGGCTTCTCCTCATGTTCACCCTAGGCTCATTACTGAATCTCATAACCTGGGGACATACATCAAAAGAAAGGGTGAGCAGAAGGCCCAGCAAGGGAAACAAGTGAAACATTTTACATATGAACTTGGGATACATCAATAAAGTCATGAAAAGAACTTTAAGGCATGAAAATGAAGTCATGAGGCATATCATAATAAAAATAAAACTTTTTCATAACTTGAAGATGTGGCTGCAACATTTAATATTGGCAATCGTTTCGTTTCACCAAGGTCCATCCCCAAGGTGTCGTTAAAAATTACCAAGGTTATTCACCAAGGCGTCGTTAAAATGGTCATCTCTAGATATTAAGTCTTTACCCAATGCATTGGAGCGCTATCAGGGCGCACCCTTAAATTTGCCTTTATTATCATGTGAGCCACATATATCATCATCAAACATTTCATAAATAACCCATATAACATAAAATAAATGGGTTTCATTTCATAATCATAACATTTTAAAAACTGCTTTAATGACATGATCTTTACGGCACTTTAAACCCACGGAAAGGGAAGCGGGTCTCATGTATGTAAATACCAGAATTTAAAATGGAACATTTTGATATATATGTGAATACCCTTGTAGAAATAAGAGATTTTAGTATTCACTTTATAACATAAAATAATTTTTTGAGAAAAGAGAGAGAGGCATTTTGAGGGGAAAATTCTGCAGCATAACGGCTATGTTACAAGGTTTTAGAAAACATTGAGAAAAGAGGGGACATGGGTCAAACATTCATAAATGACCCATCATACAGTAGAGGGACAAAATATAAGGGATTTATGAACATGGTAATGAAATTTGAAAATATACCATATGAAATGAAGAACATGAAAGGAAGAAAACAAAACAAGATTTCTCTTGTGAAAATTCGGCAGCCTAACGGCATCACTTAAACTTCAACAAAATTGAATTGACAAGGTCAAATAGGGTCTCTAATCATATGAACATAAGATTCCAGTATGATAGATATAGAGATCATACCCCAACATAATATAAAGGAACTTGAAAGAATTGACATGAATGTAGAACTTCAAAACGAGAAGGGTGAAGAACCACTTAAAAATTCGGCAGCCTAACGACGCCACTTAAGACATCAAAATACTAAATTGAAGAGATCAAATGGGGTCTCTCATCATGTGATCATAAAAGACCAGTGTGATAAATATAGATATCATACCCCAAGATAATAAAAATGAACTTGAAAGACTTGACACCGAAAGTAGAACTTTGAAAAAGAGAGAGGTGAATGAATCCCTTGAAAATTCGGCAGCCTAACGGCGCCACTTAAACTTTCTTAAAACGAAATGATGAGAGTAAGAGGGTGTCTTTCATCATATGAACATAAAAAGGGAAGTAAGAGGAGTATAAAATAACATCCTCCAAAATAAGAACATGGGTCATAAAAGGAATGACATAAAAGAGATCACTTGAAAAGAAAGAGAGGGGTCGGATCCCTTACCTTAAAATGTAACTCTTAAACCTCAAAGGTTGGGACCTTGAGGGCTTGGGGGCACCTTGGGAGGACTCCTTGGGAGGTAATGAGACCAGAACTTCGTTGTGGAAGAGTGGGGAGTCGAATGGATGAGAGGATGGCTTGGTATTTATAGGGAAAGTGAGGGGACAAGGCATTAATGGCAAAGGGACACCTCATTAGTGGTTTTGGCAAAACCATGGGCTTGCCCATGGTATTTGCCCATGGTATTGGCCACTTGGGACACCTAATACCTTATCTCACTATTCATAATTCGAACATATTGATTACAAACTTAATACATCATTTAATGATGTCATTAAACACCCGTAACTTAAAAACTGTATTTTCACTATTCATCAAAAATTCAACTTTCTCAGAATAATCCCAAAATTTCACCTTAACCAAATATCAACGCTCTGATTAAAAATATGAACTCCATTTTATAAAAATAATTTTCTAAATATTTTTAATTTAATTTTTAAATAAAAACACTATTCATCGAAAATTCATTTTCTCAGAAAAAACCCCAAAAATTACCATAACATAATATCGATGCTCTGAGTTCAAAAATAAAGTCATTTTTATAAAAATAATTTTCTAATTATTTTTAATTAAATTTTTAATTAAAAAACACTATTCACCCGAAAAAACTAATACTTGAATAATAATTAATGAAACCGTTATTTAACTATTTTATTGAATCACATTACTTAATCAAGGTGCCTAGATTATTTTAAAACTTTCTTTAAGTGAGATTACTAATCCATTTGGTCATATTACTAATCCTAATCATAAAATCACTATTCATAATTTACTATTCATCAAAAATCAAGTTGATCTTATTAGACTCTAAATTTAGTACTGAACATAATTTCAGAAGACCATTTTTTGAAAATCATTACACATTTTTAATTATTTAAGGTTTGCACAACCATTATTAAAATAACCTTTTTATAAAATTCATCAAAAATATGCATACTATATTTATCCGGTCATTTCAAAATTCATAAACTTCATCATAAGAAGAAATCCCAATTTTTATTTAAAACAAGGATTACACAAGGTAGTTACGGTCTGGTTACATAGCCCCTTATAATACCAGCATAGGACCTAAGAGTAAGGTGTGCTAGGGTGATAGAATTTTGGGGCGGCTCAGTCAACATTGCCCGAGTAGTAATTTCTATCAGTTTGAACTTCTCGTGAAGGCGATTCCGTTCTAGCTTCACATGATGAATTTCGGCTTGGATTTGGTCCAGAGCAAAGCCCAATGGTGCTACCTCCTTCCCAATCTCTGTTAGATGGGCTTCGATCGGCCCAAGGCTACTAGGTGAGGCCATCAAATCTTCTTTCTATAATAATTAACCAAGATTACTTAAATTTAGAGACAATAATCAAAACATTTTGTTCACGGTGGTCATATTGACCGATGGTCATATAACACTCAAAAACCAATGGTCTCATTTTATTTATAATCATGTTTATCAAATAAAACATTTTTTTTTGAGTATGAAATTAGGAAACAAGATTTATTCAAAATTTCGGGTCGTTACAATCTTCCCCCCTTAAGAAATTGTTTCCTCGCAATTTTTTTTAAATTGGGTTTTGAAATTTCATTGAAAGTCCCACATCGGAAAAAGAGTCAGTAACACCATTACTTTAAAAGAAAGAAAAGGAAGTACAAAGGCCACCCGAGTTAACCCACACTCGGTTTCCATGTAGGAAAACATGGACATGGAGGAAAAAACAAAGGGTCAGTTCTGAGAGAGAGTGATAGAGAACATGATTAGGAGAAAGTTAACCATGAGAAAATCCCAAACTTATGATGTGTGTAAACGGTCTTTGATTACCTAGTAGGAAACGTAAACCAACAACATTTTTGTTTTACGTTTCTTTTCATAATTTTGAGGATTTCATTTACTACATAGAACAAAAACACAAGAGAATATACCTACCTTCAAGTAGAGTTTCATCCTTTAACAAGTCCCTACCAACACTAATCTTTTCGCCAAATGATGAGAATTCAAAAACACTTGGTCTCATAAAAGCACAAGAATCATCTTCTATAGAATCACATAATCTACAAAATATTAACTATCTATTTCTTCTATCTTTAAACATTATCCCAAAAACAGAAAGGTTAAGGTAAAACAACTCTTCAAAAAGAAAGAATCCCATAGGAATAGAACCTACTTTTAAATCTTCAAAGTTCCATGGTACTACCCAACGTTCATCATAGACCACTCCGTAAATAACGGTCCTTAAAATTCCTCAAAATAAACCAAACTAAGATTGAAACCCAAATACAAGAAGGATTTGATAACATAGTCTTCCAAAACAACTTCATTGCTCATCTCCAGACAACATCAACCACTCCTAACATCTTATAACAAAAGTAGCTAACCTAAACATATTTTACCCAAGATAGGTTAATCATTCCCAAAAGTAACCTAAATTACTATAAGTCCACCTTAAATTCATCAATTCTTCAAAAGATAAGTCAACCTTACTCCTCAATGAAAATACTATAGTAATCTATTTACCTCGATCATATAGGGTCCCCAAAATAGTGAACGACTTCCAAAATAATAATCATCTTTTAATCCCCTAATCATCTCTGACATATTAATACGGAAATTGTCGCATTTCCTATCACATTGGTTGTTGGGACACGTTATTCCATTTCCCACCATTAACTAAGAAGATAAAGTATAATTAGAGGCTTAAATACTTAACCAATAATCATGTAAAGGAACTTAAAGCATATAAGGATAACTTGTAGAAGAAAAGTATACCCTAACTTGTGATCCCCTAGGTTCCCATCTAGGTTATCCATGATCATATATTCTTATGTGAATCTTTATTTTATTTTATCTTTGTTCCTTTAATAATGGTTCATACCAAGATTATGAATTTAACAAAGCATATCCCCCGGGAGTGTTGTAACCAAGAGTGCAGTAAGGCCTGTTGTCGTGTACCAGTTCCCGTTCGAGTCTAGCTCAAAGCGGTGTTTTCGGGTTTTACCCCTATGTACATCTGTGCCAGAGCCACCTCTACTTGCTCGTATCCAGACAGGGATGTATTTTCTTGGCAACCCCTTACTCAATACTCACCAAAATACCAGGAAGATTTCCTATATTAAACTTTTCTATAGGGTTCCTCCTAGAGTTTTCATATCCTAATTTCCACAAATAACTAAACCATCCTTTGATACCAACTATAGCATCCCACCTATTTATCACATAAACTTTAATTACATTTTACAAAACCGAGGATCTTTAAGGTTTAGTGTCTTGGAAACCAGGAACTTAAAACATGAAAACAACATAAAGAATTCTTCTTAAACACTTGAAAGGCTTCTCCTCATGTTCACTCTAGGCTCATTACTGAATCTCATAACCTGGGGACATACATCAAAAGAAAGGGTGAGCAGAAGGCCCAGCAAGGGAAACAAGTGAAACATTTTACATATGAACTTGGGATACATCAATAAAGTCATGAAAAGAACTTTAAGGCATGAAAATGAAGTCATGAGGCATATCATAATAAAAATAAAACTTTTTCATAACTTGAAGATGTGGCTGCAACATTTAATACTGGCAATCGTTTCGTTTCACCAAGGTCCATCCCCAAGGTGTCGTTAAAAATTACCAAGGTTATTCACCAAGGCGTCGTTAAAATGGTCATCTCTAGAGATTAAGTCTTTACCCAATGCATTGGAGCGCCATCAGGGAGCACCCTTAAATTTGCCTTTATTATCATGTGAGACACATATATCATCATCAAACATTTCATAAATAACCCATATAGCATAAAATAAATGGGTTTCATTTCATAATCATAACATTTTAAAAACTGCTTTAATGACATGATCTTTACGGCACTTTAAACCCACGGAAAGGGAAGAGGGTCTCATGTATGTAAATCCCAGAATTTAAAATGGAACATTTTGATATATATGTGAATACCCTTGTAGAAATAAGAGCTTTGAGTATTCACTTTATAACATAAAATAATTTTTTGAGAAAAGAGAGAGAGGCATTTTGAGGGGAAAATTCTGCAGCATAACGGCTATGTTACAAGGTTTTAGAAAACATTGAGAAAAGAGGGGACATGGGTCAAACATTCATAAATGACCCATAATACAGTAGAGGGACAAAATATAACGGATTTATGAACATGGTAATGAAATTTGAAAATATACCATAGGAAATGAAGAACATGAAAGGAAGAAAACAAAACAAGATTTCTCTTGTGAAAATTCGGCAGCCTAACAGCATCACTTAAACTTCAACAAAATTGAATTGAAAAGGTCAAATAGGGTCTCTCATCATATGAACATAAGATTCCAGTATGATAGATATAGAGATCATACCCCAACATAATATAAAGGAACTTGAAAGAATTGACATGAAAGTAGAACTTCAAAACGAGAAGGGTGAAGAACCACTTAAAAATTCGGCAGCCTAACGGCGCCACTTAAGACATCAAAATACTGAATTGAAGAGATCAAATGGGGTCTCTCATCATGTGATCATAAAAGACCAGTATGATAAATATAGAGATCATACCCCAACATAATAAAAATGAACTTGAGAGACTTTACATGAAAGTAGAACTTTGAAAAAGAGAGAGGTGAATGAATCCCTTGAAAATTCGGCAGCCTAACGGCGCCACTTAAACTTTCTTAAAACGAAATGATGAGAGTAAGAGGGGGTATTTCATCATATGAAAATAAAAAGGGCAGTAAGAGGAGTATAAAAGAACATCTTCCAAAATAAGAACATGGGGCATAAAAGGAATGACATAAAAGAGATCACTTGAAAAGAAAGAGAGGGGTCGGATCCCTTACCTTAAAATGTAACTCTTAATCCTCAAAGGTTGGGACCTTGAGGGCTTGGGGGCACCTTGGGAGGACTCCTTGGGAGGTAATGAGACCAGAACTTCGTTGGGGAAGAGTGGGGAGTCGAATGGATGAGAGGATGGCTTGGTATTTATAGGGAAAGTGAGGGGACAAGGCATTAATGGCAAAGGGACACCTCATTAGTGGTTTTGGCAAAACCATGGGCTTGCCCATGGTATTTGCCCATGGTATTGGCCACTTGGGACACCTCATACCTTATCTCACTATTCATAATTCGAACATATTTATTACAAACTTAATACATCATTTAATGATGTCATTAAACACCCGTAACTTAAAAACTGTATTTTCACTATTCATCAAAAATTCAACTTTCTCAGAATAATCCCAAAATTTCACCTTAACCAAATATCAACGCTCTGATTACAAATATGAACTCCATTTTATAAAAATAATTTTCTAAATATTTTTAATTTAATTTTTAAATAAAAACACTATTCATCGAAAATTTTATTTTTTCAGAAAAAACCCCAAAAATTACCATAACATAATATCGATGCTCTGAGTTCAAAAATAAAGTCATTTTTATAAAAATAATTTTCTAATTATTTTTAATTAAATTTTTAATTAAAAAACACTATTCACCCGAAAAAACTAATACTTGAATAATAATTAATGAAACCGTTATTTAACTATTTTATTGAATCACATTACTTAATCAAGGTGCCTAAATTATTTTAAAACTTTCTTTAAGTGAGATTACTAATCCATTTGGTCATATTACTAATCCTAATCATAAAATCACTATTCATAATTTACTATTCATCAAAAATCAAGTTGATCTTATTAGACTCTAAATTTAGTACTGAACATAATTGCAGAAGACCATTTTTTGAAAATCATTACACATTTTTAATTATTTAAGTTTTACACAACCATTTTTAAAATAACCTTTTTATAAAATTCATCAAAAATATGCATACTATATTTATCCGGTCATTTCAAAATTCATAAACTTCATCATAAGAAGAAATCCCAATTTTTATTTAAAACAAGGATTACACAAGGTAGTTACGGTCTCGTTACATAGCCCCTTATAATACCAGCATAGGACCTAAGAGTAAGGTGTGCTAGGGTGATAGAATTTTGGGGTGGCTCAGTCAACATTGCCTGAGTAGTAATTTCTATCAGTTTGAACTTCTCGCGAAGGCGATTCTGTTCTAGCTTCACATGATGAAGTTCGGCTTGGATTTGGTCCAGAGAAAAGCCCAATGGTGCTACCTCCTTCCCAATCTCTATTAGATGGGCTTCGATCGGCCCAAGGCTACTAGGTGAGGCCATCAAATCTTCTTTCTATAATAATTAACCAAGATTACTTAAATTTAGAGACAATAATCAAAACATTTTGTTCACGGTGGTCATATTGACCGATGGTCATATAACACTCAAAAACCAATGGTCTCATTTTATTTATAATCATGTTTATCAAATAAAACATTTTTTTGAGTATGAAATTAGGAAACAAGATTTATTCAAAATTTCGGGTCGTTACAATATCTTGATGAGTTCCACAAAATAAATTTCCATGGATATAATATCAATACAAAAGAAGGTATTACCCTTACCAGATCAAATATGAGAAGGCCCTCATATTCCATGGTTCTTAGAAGGATAGGGCCAATCATGGCTGACACCCTGTCCAAGATAGAATGAATTACTTCTCAGTTTAAAGATGGTTTAAGGCAACAATCTTTCTCCGAACTGCCTCCAAACTGTTTCCAAGCCAACAAGATCCCCTATTTTCCCAGTTTCCTATTACAAAATAGTAGGATACATGGTTTTTCGGATGATTAGGTAGATAAATCTATTTTTTAAGACCAAAAATACATGTCACCCGTGAGAAGACAATTTTCCATGAATGATATACCCATCATATTTTCCCCAAAACCACTTCTCAGTTCAGCATTTCATAGGTATTGTTAGAAGTATTCTTAAAAAACATCCCTATGAATATCTTGATGAATATCCACCACTTGAAAGCAAAGTTCCTACCTTATGAAGGGTATGCGTACAATGTTAAAATATTGTGAGATAATCATCGTCAAATCAACTTAGAAGCCCTTATAGATTCTTGGAGACCGTGATTAGAGATTAAATAGAAAGATATTCAACTAGAGTGCCTCAATACAATGCATAAACTACATCATCTAATCATCAATTCCCCTCATGGTGTTTATAGCTTCGAATGGGGTGAACATAGATATTCTCACTTCACTTCTAACTATGTGAAGAAAAATCCCCCATATGTGACATCTTATAATACCATCACTATAGGGAAGAAACCAAAAAACAACCCTACTCAAAGAAGATCGTTCAATAAAAAATAATCGAACTTGAGTAAGTTTCCAAATAACCAGTCCGGAAAAGAGAATACCATCAAAAAAATTTGAACTAGACAACTGAGAACATCAAGTAAGCCTCTCTCTTAAAGAAATATAGTCAATATTTACTATTTATTTCCTCAGGAAATGAAAGTTCACATGTAGATCTAGAAATTCACCCAGATCATGCTTGAATATGAATGAATGAGATAAATTTAGTGGAAATAGTATCCAAATCTAGCATAGTGTAAAACGAGACTCATCTTGTATTTTTTTGGGAAATTGTAACCCAAAATTCCCCTCCAAGGTTAAAAAATCCTTCTTGAGGTATATAAATTAAATAAAAGGAGAAACCCCAACCCATAGTGCTAAGGGAATTTTTACCTCAACCACCCTTCAATGAAAATATGTCTTTTTCCCATTTGGGGAGAACAACATGGAATAAGGAATCCCAGCTGAACCCATCTCATGACCCCTTTCCCTCAAAAGGGATTCATATGAAAAGTTTGTATGAAGGACCCCCCAAGTAACTCTTTTCTAAGAATATTTAAGAGGATCCTATAAAGGGGGAGGTGGTCTAGTAATGGTCACAAGAAACCCTCCCATAATTCAACTACCGGTATGATGAACACAATGCATTATTCATCGATGAATGTCATCGAAATCAATCTGATAGATGGATCTAAATATAATACCAATGTCGAGGAGTAGGAAGCAGATGGTTCCATCTATAATATGGTCCTCCCTGAGAGAATTTAAGGGGGTGTATGTACTAAAAAGCGTACGCACTACGTGAATTTGGATGTTCCTTTGACCAATACACTACTTCCTCCTCAGCGATCTCCCACCAAAGAAAATGGAAAAAGAAAGGTCGAAAATGACCCACCTTTCAAGGAGGTCGAGCTATTCATAGTCAAGGAATGATTCCATCAGTAATAGGATGAAAATAAAAAGTTGAGAAGACTCAATATAGAATTTCTTCAAAGAATAATTCTTATTAAATATGTTCCATGTGTAGAGCCTCAAGTCACAATTAGAACTAATGTACCACAACAATAAGGGTCCATCATTGAAATTGAATTAAGTTCAAGACATTCAATCAACTTTAGTCCTAGACTATCGTTTTACCTTGATCTGGTTATGGAAGTATCTCATGAATTTACCACATTATGGAAGTAACTAGAAATGATTCATGAAAACAAACTAAATATGTTCTTAAATGGATATAAGCCATAGATATTGGTGAAGCTGGTGAAGAGAGCATGTCCGGACATGCCTATTGATTCCCCTACTCAAGATCCTACTCAACCAAATATGCATTGAGGTCTTATCATCACCATAATGCAGTGAATTTCTTTATTAGAAGCTATGGAGTAACGAAAAATACCACTAAAACAATAAAGGAAGACTCCCCTGAAATGGGTGATCAAAATCTTTCCCCATCTAAATTTCAGGAGTCCTAATTTTCCAACATTAAATGGTGTAGAAGACCAAAAATAGCAGATCACACACTTTTTGTCCCATTGTGATCCCAAGATAGGACCAATGATTAACAAAAAGTGGGGAAACATATAATTTTCATACAAATCATTCAATGGTCAGCCTTCGTGTAGTACAATGGCTTGGCATTATGGTCCATCACGAGATGGGAAAATCTCCGTTAGAAGTTTCTCCTCCAGTTCATCTCAATGTTGAAAAAGATGATGACCCTAGAGATATAAAATTACAAAAAATAAGATAATTAAAGTGCCTTATATTTGATCACTGGATGGAATGGGATGACATAATTCTTGAACCTAAAACTTCCTCGAGAAGATATTATTTCTCTTTCCATAAATAACCTCTATGAAGAATTGTGAACACCACTCATCTAGGTGAGATATACATGTGTATTATTGGATTTTTTTTATTAATTATCCAATGAATGGAAGAATGCATATATCAAAATAATATAAAGTCATGAATAACTCCAGTGGTCATAGGGAAGAGAACAATAAACATAGTGGTTGCATCTGTCACCCTTAAACCCAGCTTCAAATCCCCCATCATATCGTGTGGCACCCCATGAGCATCCAAGAAAACCCCCACATCATTAGGATGAGTATAAGGGACCCTATTGAAAACCATTCGAAGAGAGAAGGAACAAATTTTATACATTCGAAGAAAACCGTGCCCATGAATACATTATACCAGCTATGGAAAATGAATTTCTTCATATATCGTTACATAATAGGCATGAATAAGTAGGTCTTGATGAATAACTAGATTATGACCCCTTCTAAGAATCTGGGGAATAACATTCATGAATTATTCATCTTCAAAGAAACCCTATAAAAATAATAGACCATGGAAAAGTGAATATGGGGAAATCATCAACACATGTAGCATATGTTTTCACTAATTAATTTAAAAAGGAGGTGAATGAAAGAAGTTTTTAGAAAAATATCATTTAATTTTTACTATTATATGAATCAAAATACATTCAATTTTACTCATGGTATCCTTCAAGCATAGTTGAAGAAACTAAATTTTCACCCAACCACTTCTGCTATAAAAAAGCCAAATCTATTGACTTTGCATAGCAGGTCTTTCCAAAAGTGGCCTCGATGGAAGGGTGTGGAACCAACATAAGAGGATTAACCTGAACCATGGAAAAATGTAACCTTGACCCTTTCATAGTTTAATCATTTAGTTTTGAAACAACGACCTCCTCTCCACAAAATGGAACCACCAGAGATGTCATGTCTAATGAGACCCTTATCATATGAGGAGTTTTTATTCAGTTCCATTAATTTTATTAATTTAATGGATAACTTATATGAATACAAGTATATGTATAAACCGTAGTTACCCACACTAGATAGGGTAACTAGAGGAAGTGACTGAAAAAGCCAAGCATTGCAGAGAAGGTGGAGTCGCGACAGGAATTATATATCTAGCCACATTCTTACTCAGATTTTCAATGTTGTTCTTGGAAGAGACCTTTAGTGATTATAATTAGATTATTTAAGTCCCCCTACATATGTGAAAATCCCACCCTATGGGACTATTCTATAGTATTTGTTAAAATAGGAACAAGTGTCTCATCACCCTCGAAAGGTGGGAAGGCATGTTCGTTCCGACCCACCAAGAATGTGAGCACCTCTAATTCCTATTTTGTGGTTCGATCCATCCAAAAAATGTACTATGTATCCTAATGATAATGTGAAAGAGTATTATCACACTGATAAATGTAGGACCTTACCCCAAAGTATCACACCCTGAAACAATTAACACTTATACCAGCCAAGTTATCGATCCTAGATTCCATGATCTTATCAAAATACATCAATTAAGAACTTGTTTAAGATTTTATAATCCCTTATGAGTTTGAATCAGATGATTCTATTACCTATGTCTATAAAAAAAATAAGCCAATCCTGTAAAATGTCACACTGTTATCTATTCATAGATTAAGATAAAGACACCCTTATACAGGGACACATAAGAACCTAGTACGTGTCTGAAAAGTTAAACAGTTTTGATGTATGCATAATTTTCAATGAAAATGGATATAGCATTAATATAATTATACTATAGAAACATCACTTGTTGGGATATAGAGAGGATAACCAAGAACCTTATTCCATGACATTACAAGGTAATGACAAAATTGAGAAAAATCCCCGGGGCCAAATCGAGCTCATGGACCAGTTTGGATATCTTGTATCAGAATTAGAATTTATCGTTGTTCGTATGGATATGACCATAAATTAGTTATTAGGAAAAAATGGTTTCATCAACATGCATCAATCCTCACATCCTACCATTAATGCTATAAATATGGAATCAATAGACAAATCAGGACATTTCACGCTGATAAGGCCCCATTTGAATCTTATGAGTCACATTATATAAATGTAGTATTTTATCAGAGGGAAGTGGAATATATCTTTTTTTTTGTATTTATTGGTTCACCTCCCCAAGTAGTTTGAAAATTATCTAATGCAACCCCTTCAAACAGCTCGGCAAAGTGTGTGTGTTTACCATTGATCAGGCTGAGCATATGAGTGAAAATTTAGGCTCATATTCAATGACCTTCTTGATATAAATCACGAAAACTGAGACTAGAATTTTTTAAATGGTTTCTTACTCCCTAGATAGAGGTAAAATATTTGGGTAAAAATTACCCCATTCCATCCCTAAATCCCCAAAAAATGTTACCTCATAAACTGATTCACAATAGCTTGTCTTGTCAAGTAGGGGGGATGAATACACACCTTCTCTATCACTTACTCCATCTCCTCTATAACTTCAAATATACCCTATATTGTAAGTTGGGCTAGTGTAAGCTACTACTATTTTTTGAATGTCAAAAATTTGTGCCCTCTCTTGGTTCTAGAGAGCTTGTCCCATTAATTTCGCCCCCTATGGAAGAAGGGGGGAAGAAGAAAAATATTATGAGGATGAAGACCATTAGGATGCCCCTGTATTATTCGCAGAAGGTTTACCAACCACCATATTTGAAAATAGAGAGATACATATAGGTACAAAATAGCACCCAAGACACAATTTGATCAGTGCATCAATACCTTACTAGGATGAAAGTATATACATAATTTCTAAAGAGGCATCAGGATGTGTTCATCTAGAACTAAACAGAATTGTCAAGGTAAGATCTAGAAGTGGTCACCCACCACCTGGGCTTTCAAGGGGACCATAAGGACTATAAGAAGGCATCCATAAGGACACATCCGACACATACTTCTCAAATTGAAGCTGAATTTGATAAGATCATCAAGTAAAAATTCATTCTAGACTTACAATACCCAAAATGGATGGACTAAATAGTTATATAAAAAAAGAATGGACAACTCAGAGACTTTATTGATTTTAGATATCTCAACTGGCACCATCTGAAGGATGATTTCCCAGTCCTGAACAAAAAATTACTGATTCATGTGATGGCCGGATATTAGGTCCTCTCTTTCATGGAAGGCTATTTAGTGTATAATAAAATCCTAATTCCCTGAGATGATGAAGAATCAACCACCTTTAGGGACCCTCAGAGAGTATTTTTCTATGGTGTAGTGGAATTTGGATTTAAAAATTCCTACGCTACATATCAACGTGCCCTGTATAAAATTTTCAAACACTTCATAGGGATGTTTTTTATATGCTACATTGATGATATGGTGTTTAACTCTCGACAAAGTTTTGACCATTTAGATAATCTTAAAATTCTCTTCAAGAAACTATGCTAGCATAACCTGAAAATGAACCCCGTGAAATGTTCTTTCAGCATCACCATAAGGAAATTTCATAGCTTCGTTGTACTCTATCACAACATTGAAGTTGACCGTGAGAAGGAAAAGGCCATTCTTAGCATGTCACCACCTTAAAAACTTAATTATTTGAGAAGAATTAGAGGACATGTTTCCCACATTTGGAGCTTTATATCCAATATCATAGGGATTTTTTTTCTACAGGTTAATGAAAAAAGGACTTACATATCATTTGAATGATGATTGTCAGGAAGTATTTGACAGTTTAAATAAATAACTATTAATCCCACTGGTTCTAATTCCACCCATAGAGGGAAGACCCCTAATTTTATATGTGAAAGTATTAGAATGGTCAAGGGGGTCATTACTTGTATAAAAATGATACTGGTGGTGAAAAAAACATTAATAACTTATCCAAACCATGCTTGATGCTGATAATCATTGTTCAGATATCAAGAAGTGGTTTTTGGAGATAATATTTGAAATTCTAAAATTAAGCCACTAACTACATCATCCTGATGTCTGATTAGTATCTCACAAAAGCCTTCTAAAATAAATCCTCAATCATCCCATATTGACTGGGCATCTGTTATGATGGGAGGTGACTCTGCAACAGTTTGACAATTAGTTCATGCCTTGGAAAGCTGTAAAAGGCCATAAATTAGAAAACTATCTAGCAGAACATACCTCTATAGAAATGATATCTCTATATACCGAAATAGCCGATGTGGAGATATTATCTATTCAAGAGGACCTCTAGATATGGGATATGTATTTTTGTAGGGCATCCATAAGCCCAATAGGGAAGAGTATGGAATAATCCATGCTCCAAAAAATTAGGATGAGTGTCATCCTAATTTTCCCCTAGAAATGTAGTCATACCTTAAACCTTCATACTTTCTGAAGGGTGTATAAATAATTAATTATAATATCAAACTCTCATTGCAGGGATTGAGATGGCACTCCATGTCCAATAAAATCAATTGAATATAGTGGGAAATTTAGAATTGGACTTCAAGACATTCAATAGTGACTATAACATCGAAAAAGAAGAGATAAACCCACTACTAAACCATGTGTGAAAGATAATGAAAGAATTCCATTTGGAACCAACATTGGATCAAGTAACACGCTGGAAAAATTCCTAAGAATTTTCCCTATAATGTGAACCCATGGATCTAGATGATCGAGACCAGGATGAAACATTCATCAGCATTGCACACCACAAGATGGTATCACATTTTATTCAAGACAACATGGAGGAGATTGAGGAAGTTAATACCATCCCCAAACCATGTAGTCCTACCACCAGCTAGATGATACCCATTATGGGGTTCTTCTCAAGTACATTGATAGAGAGGAGACTACTTATTTCAGGAAATAAGTTCACACTGCCTACTATGACACCCAGCTATCTATGGTGAAGCTTTACCATTAAATCCCGATGCTTGGGTACTATTGGCCCACTATAGAACACGATTTCACAAAATTTACCAAAAAGTGACATTCTTGCTCTATTCATGTGAACTTTATTGACTAACCCTCAGATGTTCTATAAACATCCATGTACTCCAAGACATTTTCCATATGGGTATGGACATTATATGAAAATATCCCCTACCACATCTATGTAGTTGAACTACATTCTCAATGCAACCGACTTCTTTTCCAAGTGGGTTGAAGTTATACCGCTCTACGAAGTGAGGGCAAGAAATATTGTCAACTTTGAAAATTCTAACATAATTACAATTTTTTTTGTCACTTATAAAATTCCTATAGACAATGGAACCAATGTTTATTCTGATGAGTTAGAGAAGCAATATTAGGAGTATATTATGAAATCTAACTATTTGTCCCTCTATTATGAAGTCAATATTGGGAAGATAGAGGCCTTCAACAAGAAGTTATATAATATAATCCAATAGATGGTAGATACGGATAAGAATTATTATATAGAAAAGATCATATATGCATTGTGGGATTATCATACCATGACCTACACCACCACATAGGCAACCCCATAATCATTGGTATACTGGGAAGAGGTGGTCCTTACCATCGAGGTTCAATTTACCTTTCTCCATGTTTCTATCTATGATCAGTTATACATAGATGAGTAGGCATAGAAATAGCTTGATGAATTAGAGTGACTATATGAGAAGATATTTCATGAAATGTACCATTTGGAAGTCCATAAAATTTGAATTTCATGATACTTAAACAAAAAACATTTCCCCCAATCATTCCTCAATGGAAAGATAGTATTATTCCTCAAGAATATGATGATACTAAAAAAGAAACATCCAAAGCTAGATCCAAATTGATAGGGTCCTTATGTCTTATATAAATTATACTCTAATGGATCCTATTATTTGAACTCGATGGATGGGAAATATGCCACGCCCCCTACCAATGTGACTTTTTTCATGAAATACTTTGCATGATAGAAGATACTTTGTATCCAATGCATTTTGTTAAACTATAAAAATTCAAACCTAAAACGTGAAATTAGACTGAATGAGGATTATTATATCACTGAAGGTTCACTGTACAAGGGCTAGATTTGTGTTAAAGAAAGACAAAATGCCCCTGCCCTAGTTTGAGCATCAGATCTACCAAGGGAATCTCTTTATCTGAGAAATATGTGTTGGTTGATTCCTACCATCATAGGATACACAGTGAGTATAAAACCTATATTCTTGTTACCAACCACAATATTACATTCCTTCCATTTTTGGATGGTCCATATCCTTACCAAAAGATGTCAAACTACACAGCTGATATCCTTTCTTCATGACATTAACCTGCATGGTTCATAAAGCCCTATGTGGGTCTTGATTCTCATTCAAATAAGATATGTAGTGATTCATAGACCCTATGTTCTAGGACCAGTATCAAAATACATATAATGAAACCTCCACCACTTACAAACAAAATTGATGTAGGGAACTCTATATCGATCCATTTCATTTATGGGTCTACTTCAAGTTAAATTCACTCTCCTTGAATGTGATTTTTATCTGGGTAGAGAATAAATTAAAGAACAATATGTGTCTTGATTATCAAATTGATGAGACACACAGTGAAACCTAGATCTGCAATTTTGGGTACAACCACAATAATCAACGTTAACAATTCCGGCCTTTACATATGGGTCAGTCCTATGTGGAGAGTTCTCCATTCAAGAAATTCATATAGATTGATTCTTGTTATAATGGGATATATAGTGATGCCTGAATCTATAATTATTGGTCCAAGAATAACCAATGATAATTTCCCCCTCCCTCGTGTATGGTTTATACCTACACAAGGATCCTTTTAAGTATTATATATGACTTGATTCTCACTTTAATAGATATAGATTGACCTATAGATCTTACATGTTGGTCCATCCACCATGAAATCAAAACGCCCCTATCATTCATTTTTATCACATTTTCATGGTGGAATAAAACATTACCACCCCTTATTTCGCATGCCAATCTTGGATCATGTGGGATTAAGAGTTTGTGTAATAGATTCTCCATATGATTAAAGAATATTAATTCAAATTATGTTTACTATAATCCTAGTTATATAACCTTAAAAGGAACACCAAAATATTCTTACCATATGACATTAATATACACAATTGAATTAAGTTCAAGAACAAAGAGTTGGTTGAATACAACAGCCATTGGATATGTGGTGACACCTAGGTCTTTAATCCTTTATCCATTAGAAATATTTAATTTTCCTGATATGAAACTAAAAGTCATTTCCACATGATTTTAAACAACATGGTTCCTTAAGAACTATGCATGGCTGGATTGTCACTTTAATGAGATAAATAGTGATTCATAGGCATCCAACCCTAGTCCCATTTATGGGGTAAAAAATTCCCCCTCTTCTACACATATGATAAGATCTTTTCGGGAGATATTAATTTTGGTTTCCTCATCCTAGGGTCCATCATGGAAAAAAATGAACCTCCTTAATATGTGTTAGATCTACGCAGGGAACCTCACACTCCAAGACCAATCACATTCGGAATGCTTCCCACATACTCATATACATTCTTACACTTATCATATTCTATGTACTGGGAAATTTTTATCTCCAAAATATTTATCTATCCATCATAAATAGATTTCTAGTGTCATGTAGACACCATTGTTTTACTATTTATAATAATCCCTACCAGGCTTTGCGTAAATCACCACAAAAAGTCCTATCAACTAGAGGAAAATTCATCCCCAAAAGAGACCTTTTTTTTCATAATCCTGAATGATTTTTTTACAATATCATTTATACTAACTTGAAAACTAATGGAATCATGGTATATATTTTCTCTCTTTATGTTTTAGGCATTTTATAATATACCAAATAGGTAATACATTTTTCACTCATCATTTCAATGAAATATGGTCTCATCCATATGACCTATAATTGTAAGATCTCATTATATCATTATTGCATGACATTAAAAATCATTGTCAGTATCCCCATCTCATGAAACTAATAAAATGAATGATTCCAAAGATTTATGTTTGTCTTGATTCTTGTTATCTTAGGATACATAGTGATGTATGAATATTAAAAAATTTTCTAGATGAAACATAAAAGTGTCCCCCCTTTTCCTATGTATGGGTCAGACCTGTACATGGAACTTTAACATAAGAACTTTATATAACCAAATTATCATTTTTAACAAGATACGTAGTGAAACCTAGATCATATATCCCAATCTGACAAAAAAATTCCACCCCCAATCTCTTATATATGATCTATATCTATATTAATGGGTCAGATATGCTTTTCATCCCCCATGTGAGCCTATATTCAAAGAGAAAAATTCCACTTCCTCAAACAAGAGTTCAATCAATGTGTGGTGAAATATTCTCAGAACATTGTATGGATTGATTCTCATATTGAAGATATTTATAGTGCTTCTATGACCTTACATATCAAGTGAAATAATAATCATAAAAATACATTACTTCATGCATATGGGTTAGATCTATGTGGGTAAAATGTTTCTACCCATTTTTAAGAAATTTTTACATGAAATGCTCCTTTCATATTCAAGAACATTCCATTCACAAAAAAAACTCTGTGTCTACGGATTTCTGAATCTCCATAATATTTCTTTATCCACAATGAATGTACGGTCAGTGTCCAAGGGACACCACTATTTGGCTATATATAATATTCCCCAGCTAGAACTGCATAAATTTCCTACAAAAGGGCTTCTCTTCTAGTGGAAAATTCATCCTTAGGAGAGACCTTTTCTATTTCCATAATTCTGGATGATGTTTTCATCCCATGTCACTCCTTATATTTAAAATCCCTAGATTATAGCTTACAATTTCACTCCCCCTCATGCCAGATGATAATGGAACATTATTGGACATATTTCTATGAAAAGGGAAAACCAATAATCTTTCTACCAAAGCTATATAACCTTGTATTTTATCCCTTATAAAACCTAGTCACATGATATTAAAAAACATTATTATTCAACCTTCTTTTACACAAGAAAATTCATGTAAGTGTGGTCTTTTATTCATTTCTAGTTCCTATACAGATGCACTCATTATTTTTATACAACATTACCTTAAATATTCCTCCTTTATAGTCTTGATAAATCTGAACCATCACAAACAAACTAAATATCATAAATAGAGGGTCTGTGTCCCCTTGAAACCACTGTTTCTTCGAATATTTCCTAATCAAATCCTTTTAAATCACCCACAAAAAGGTCCAGTAAACTATAATAAAATTAGTTTTCAATAGAGGCCTCTTCTATATCCATACACCCTAAAAACATCACGCTAGAACCCTTCCTTTAATCATTCTCTATTGTTACTCCTTGCGTATGTGTCCCATAACAATCCTTGGATTAAAAAACCCACAAAATCAAGCCCTAAAAATCCTCCATACATGTACGAGATAAATATGGGGTTATTCTTGTCTAGAAATCCATGTTGGGGTCATCCCTCCATTATTCATGGTCAGAGCTATTTGACATAAAATTCAATTTGTGCTAGTCTAGATTGCACGACTATAGATTTCACACATAAAGTGACATAATACTTTTAGGTTGAAAACTTATAAAAGGAGACTTAATAAAGAGTTGGGTACCAGCTCTCTAGACCTTTGATATTTAGGGTTTAGGCAAGATTTGAGAAACCAAAAGGAAAAATATAAAAAACATGTTAGGTATAAAACTCGAAAGGGGAGTCTTAAGAAAAATTCAATTCATACCTACTAAGCCCAAACAACAATTAACATAGAAAAAATATAGCATAATAAAAGAAAAGACAAAATGTTTGTAGGGTTTTCCATGTAACCCTAGAAAGAGTTAAAGATATGTTCCCTAATTCCCTTAAAATGGGAAAAAATTAAAGCATTACAAGATCATTTTAACTAGACTATCAAAGGTTGTGATTGAAATTGATATTGAGTGATGAAACCATTTTGGTTAACTAGGAGATTACCTTCTAAAAAATACTACAAACTACAAGTGATTGGAATTAAGGGATCAGATTAAAGATAACTCTTAGAGGGAAATGTTTTCATATATCCATTGAGTGGGAATAATAGATCAGTATCCACATTTTGAAGTATCTCTATTTTAGTTGGAAATTGTAGTTACAGAACTTTCTTAGTGGATTAAAAATGTTAAATCATTTCCTAATCCCAGAATTCTATGTCTCGATGGATTTCTGTTAAAGTTTTAGTATCAACATTTTCACTAGTTCATAGTGCCTCCCCAAACTCAGTTTCATCCAATCCTGCCTTCTCAGCCTCCTCTGCTAACTATTTCCCTTTATCTACAACTGCCTTGGTATGAGCCAGTTCATTCTTCAGCTACTCAAAATCCTGACTAATATGCTCCAATTCTATAATAATCTTCTCTGTCGAGGTTATCTGTTCTATGACATCTCCCTATCACCTCAAAGCTAATAAAGCATGATCAGTTCTTTATTATAAAATATATTCCTATCTATGGAATGGTGGGTCATGGACTCTATAGTTGAAATGTGAGATTTTATCATACTATCTTTATCCTAAGAAGAAATTACATATTTTTGTATTCCTTGTATGGAATGATAATCAAACAACAATTATCCATGAGATGATAATATTTGAGGCAATTTGGAAAGTTTCATCAGAACATTTTCTTGGGGTTTGAGAAATTAGATTTAAAAAGTTACTCTATATAGATTGATGGGAAGCATAAATATCTTCAAGAGTCTCCTCATCCTCTTTAGAATCACTCTGAGATGGTAGAACATATTCATAAATAACTTCCACCAGAGAGGATCTTGACATAGTGACCTTGAGATGACTTGATTCTACATTTTTCAACTCCTTTCCACCATCATCATGTTGAGATGTCATAACAATGGTAACAACAAAAGTAATGGTGCATAAATCACTTTCACTTTCCAAAAAATCTAAATCCTTGACCACCATTGTTCCGTCACTTAGAAAAATTGAAGAGGTAACCTCTATCTTCATGTTGAATTTAGGTTCTTCTAGAGACACCCATAGTGTATGATCATGCTAGAACAGATCCATCACCTCTATATGTTCACTCCTCAATACTGAGATTGTTGGGATAATTATCCTAGAATGAAGAGAAACAATTGGGTTTAAATCTCCTTAATTCTAATTTGAAACCACTTTAACAACATTTTGGGATAGAGGATGTTTGATCATGAGGAGTTTCGACCCATGGGTCTTGGAATCCCCCTAATGGGAATAGTTGGTCTGAGTTCCCCATCCAGATCAAGTAAAACCAGCAATAGTATCACTCTTATATTTGATGAAGTTGGGGATATGTCCCCCTTGGTGGTTATTTCTTGCAATCATTCTAGTCCTGCACCAATTCATGTGTGAGATAATTAATCAGCTTCTAGAAACACACAATAAAATGTCAATTTAGAGAGATGAAATAGTCACTTGTTATCCTGGACCAAATCTGTATCATCAACTTTCGTGCATGTTGACATCTCACAATGTTCCATAGAGATGATCCTTTGAAAGGATTAGAGAACGAGGATGAATGTGGGAATACTCCCATGAGATATGTGAGAACCACATCCATATACTCCATCTCCCTTACAGATCCTTCTCTAGAAACTGCCATGACTTAAGGGATGTTATCGACAATAGAAGCGCCCCCTATAGGGTACTCCATGGAAGTAATCAGTGGCCAGATATCCCTAGGGTCCTACAAGTACAAGGATTATGGATTCAAGGTCACAATGATAATAATAAGTGGAGTTAATACAAACCACCATATTACCTCTTCATCGGAATCATCTCTCCCCACTAGGATTATCACCATGTCATATACTCATTTGGTCCTGTAAATGTTTTCCTTGTATGAGTGAATTCAGTTTCCAATATACTTTAGATATATACCCAGTTCATAAAGATCTTATTAAGTAGTGATTCATGCGAGATTGGTGATCAGACCAAATCCTATAAGATCAAGGTCATCTTCTTTATGTTTTTCACATGCTTACATAGAAGATATGTATGTTTTCCATGTATCCCATGGTTTCTATGCCCTTGGGAAGGGTGTAGTGATAATAATGGATAATTTCGGAGGACATTACCTAGGACGTGGGGCGGGTTCCAGTGGCCACACATGATTTATTGTCCCCTCAGCTACCCTAGGACCCTCTAGAGATGGGTGATTATGAGACCTCAGCTAAGAATAAGGAATGTACCCAACACCAATCACAATAGAGGGTGCAGCTTCATCAGCCCCCTCGGAGGTGTGGCTACCATCCTCCTCACCCTCATTGTCCTCAAACCTCACCATTTTGAGAAATTTATTTGTATATTTATGCCAGTTTTATAGTGAATGGATCCTTGATTCAAAATTGGGAATATGGTCTACCATTGTTTCAGGGTTATCATTGTAAGAAATATCCTTAGAGGCTAACAAGTAGTCGTATCCTCACAGTGAAACATTTTTCTTCAACAAAAGGTTTTATATATATCTAACCAAATGGGAACTACTCAAAGAATTAAATTGTATCAAGACCATTGGAAAGGCATAATCAGAAGGTATGGACACTTGAACTTGAGAACCAGTGCTATAAGCATGGGAAGTTGAACTTCAGGATATCAAAATATTTATTTGGGGTTCGAAGGTTAGGGATTTTCTTTGATACTTAGTATTCCTCAAAAGGTTAACTATGTTCCTTTGATCTCCTCCAGCATCAAACACTAGATGATCTTTGATAATAGAAACCAATTTTTCTAATTTATCACCATGATATTATAGGTTCTGGGCTTCAGTTCATGACTACATAATTAAAAACTAAGTACCTATAGGAGGTGAAAGTGGAACTAGGCATCTCATGTCCTCTCGAGTGAGAATTATCTAGAGATATTGAGCCACTATTAAATTTTTCTCTTATTGGGAACTATTGATGGTTAGAGGGCCCCTCATCTGAATACAATAAAATAAACATGAGATCAGTAGGGTTCTTACCACTCACATATTAGCCCCAATCAATATGATCAACTAATATTCCATATCTTAAAGAAATTGGATATTGTCACCTAACATGGTATCCAAATTCATCGTTTACTAAATTACCATTGGGGGAGGGGTAAGGACCATAGGTTAAATGATCATTATAGTTAATCCAATTAATTTCTTCATGATCACTAAAATATGATGGTTTTACCTAGATATGATTCGATGACATGTTTCTAAACTATCTTCTGGGATCTTTTGACTATCGATGAATCTAGGACTTTCAATATGGGCTAATATATATCCCTAGAAGACATGTAAAGGTCCCACCTACTGATATTGTGACTTCCCCATGTTGATGCCTCCTATAAAATGATATATTATTTCAAGTACTAGGAAAACAATATTATTATTTCTTCTAGTTCCCAACTGAGTCTTGATTATAATGACCTTGAATCTAACCCAAGTACTAGAGTTATGAACCAACATCATCCAACCACTTAGGATGATGGAAATAAATTCAACCAATTAGAATATCCAATCAATACTAGGTATGATATTCTAACACCACTCATCCAACTGAACCGCCTCAAGCGTGGGTCAATTGGAACTGATACGCCTTCAGGTCTCAAAATTTGAGTAATTCCTCAACTCCTTGCTGAGGGATCATGACAGTTTTGTATAGAAAAGGTATTGATATAGTTAGAAAATAAAATATCCTACTTTGGGAGTGTTTCACCATTAAAAAGAACTATCATGTTGTTAATAAGTTTATTATAAATAAGAGGGGTCCACTTTGTGTCATTCCAAGCTGAAGAGGGTGGAAAAAATTCATCATATATATAACCCATGATCGATGATCCTGAACTTATCCAAACATTCAAGAGACTAATGCTAACCTCCCCGTGCACCATATTGAAGGTATTAATGTCTCGAATCCACCACCTATGAAGCTGTGGGATAAATGTTCTCATTCAATGGGATCAAGTTTTCAATACTCAAACAAATATTTACAGACCAATTATCTTCAATTCAGCTTTAAATTCCTAAAAAATTTGGAAGAAATAGAATGGACACCCCAAATATAGGATAAATGATCCTCTGGTTCCCATGTCACATTTTGTACAACCTCCCAAACTACTCTCTCATTATGGCCTTCTATATGATGTTGTGATAGTAATGGATGTCTTCTTATGGAAGTCGTACAATTTCTTCTAGCGATAATTGACCGTAATTATGGAGAAATTTAGTGGAGGTGGATTTTTGAAAGAATGACCCTTCATTAAGATGTTGGATCAGGGAATGATTATATTATTGATTATTCAGGTCATTGGTTGATTTGATGGGCTTGGTTTGAGTATTAAAACATCATATGGTAGGCCGAATCTACAATAAGGTAGTCTATATGAGATCAGATATCTCTTATTACCAGCATATAGAAGTCACTCTGGAGATCGATGGAACATGCCAACAATTATTTTAGAATTGATATCAATAGAAACAATCATAGAAATCCTTCTCTCATCTATAGAAATGAGAGTATCATCCTCAGTGAAAGTAGCTTGTGAAGGGTCTATCCATTATATTTTTCTGCAACAAAACTAGAATATAAGGGGTTAATAACTGTAAAACAAAGAAAAGATTAAAACATCAGTTTGAAAACCATCATCTCATGATGTATGTAGTCTATGAACCATCTACCCATGAGGCATGTAGTTCATGAGGTTCTATGTCCAAGAACCATCTAGTCACTATGTACTCATACTATTCATATATGATAGCTTCAAGTTCATGGAAATTTCATCCATAAAGGATAACACTTTGTGGGGGAGTAGAAAGCGATGAGATTTTTTGGATATCCCAGTTTTAAGGGATGTATAGTAAAGGTAAAATGATCTAGGTTCCCCTATATATAATCATGGGTCATATTTTGGGTCCACATGCATACCAAAAACTAGTTCAAAAAAGGACCAATTTATTTATCAGAATCACCTCTTTTTTTCCCGGTCGGAGAAAATTCAGATGGGGGTATATATTGGGTCATGAAAACTATATATGGAAGGATAAAAGGATTTCTTGAATTTTTTGAAAATTAACTATAATAAGTGGAAAAGATTAAAATTTCATCAAACAATGAATTATGGAATTGTCCCACATAGAAAAAATCACTATGTGGACGCCCCTCCACATGGTGAACCATGAACGAAGCATTTTATATGATGTGATGGTATCACCAATTCCCAAAAAACCAGATCATTTTTGGATATTTCCATAGATTTTCTTCCCATGAAAATGAATTACCCTCTCAAATGAGAAGTCATTTTTAGATGAGGATGATTTTCTAACCCCCACAAATGAGATCGTTTATGGGTCGGGACGTCCTAAATGGGATGTCAAAAACAAAATCCTCATGCCCCTGTAGATAACTGGATATCTTGGTAAAGAGTTACCCCACTCCTATGTAAAATCATAGAGGTTAGGAATAAAATGAGGAATAAAAGAGAAAAAAATAGGCGAAAATGGGAAGAATGGTGTGGGATCCATCGATTCTGAGTAGATAAACCCACTACATAACATCAAGGAATAAAAATAATTCATCCAACCATCCGCAATCCCAAAAAAAATATTTTTTAACAGCACTCTATAATGTATAAGTGGATTCCTGCTTGGTGGTTCATCGCCTCATGTTGTAAAAAGCTGCATGGGGAGATCCCTACCCCAAGTTTCAAAAATCTATGTGGTTGGAACCAAGATCCACTTAGAAATTCACTATTCAAGTGGAACCCAAGACCACATAGTCAAATGCTATGTGGAATCCCCCTTACCCACATAGAATCATGTTATTCAGATGGGCCCCAACCTACATAATATAAATCTATGAAGAATGTGGAATCCTAGGATGTTCTTATCTCAAGATCCCTTCGATTCCCTTCTTTGTACAATTGGCCCCTCTTTTCCCCCTCTGTGAACCATTCTAAATCCATCTAATATGTATGATTATATCATTGGACACATCATAATTTCAGTCCAAGTCTACTTGACCATGGTAAGAGGATTCCTATTGGTAACCTCCATAACAATGGGGACCTCATAATGTTCTCAAGTATACATTCCCATGGTAACAAGGGTCCTAGGCTTTGAGGTTCTCGCATGAACCTCCCCATTCCAAGCAGGGAGGGGGAGGGTCATGCTTACCTTTCCCTTTGAGTTATAGTGTGTTATCCTCCTCTGTTTCTGAATACCCAATGAGAATCCATCTTCTATTTATCCCCTATCATTTCTTACAAGATTCATCGCTCTTGTTCCTATTTGTTGATCCGGGCTACAATGATGGGAGGAGATGGGAATGTCAAAGACAACTCTGTTTACCTCTCCTTCTAAGCCTAGGCCTCATTCCCTAGAAAAAAATTGAGATTTTTTGGTTTCTAGATCTTCTAATTCCTCTTGTTTCTCCCACCGAGCATGACTCGCATGGTCATAGAGGTGAGTGGTGATCATAATGTATACACAATCCTAAGAAAGTGGGAATACTCTTATGTGAAAGACCCAACCATACCCAAATAATGGGCCTATAATATGGTATAAGCCCTAGAAATATCCATGAAAATGGGAAACCTCTTTAATTGTATTCACCAACCTTTTGAACTATGTGGTATTTGATTCCTCAGTAAATTTGACGCGTCAGAAGCCCTTGTGAGGTATAAACCCAACAACCAATTTCACCTTAATATTTTCTAGAAGGAATTCTAAATAGGGTCGCAACTAATTAATAGGTCCATATTCCTTACACGCCTCATTCATCACCATTATTATTAGGCCAAATTTTTTATAAGATCATTCCCCACATTGGGAGACTATACATCGTATGGGAACATTGATACATTTTGGCATAATTGCCACACCATACATTGACTAGACAACTTGCACTTAGGTGTCCTCACTGCAGGACATCAAAATGCATGGTTTGGTCCTTATAACATAACCTTAAAATGTGTGATGTTTCAAATTAAGTGGAACCAAACTATGCGGGTTTTGATTCCTTTCATGAGATTATTCAGGAATCCCATTTTATGGATTCAATACTGATATCAAAATAACTTTTTCCTTCCTCAATTCTGGTTAATTACAGGGTGGCTCATTATGTGGCTTAAAAACATCATCATAATGAACAAGAATATACAAATCTATGATATGCATATAAAGGTGCCTCTTTTAGAAAGCCACAGAGTCATATAGATTTTATCATTGGTGTAGAACCTCAGATACATATACATGATTCTGAACCCATGCATGCTAATAATTGATCATTAATTCAAGGCTGATCTATATTAATTTTGGGAATGAAAAAATTATTCACAAACATGTCTTAAAAAATATATAAGAGAGTCCTAGAATAAGAAATTGTTTCCCCCCAAAAGGGTTTGATGAGCCTTACCTCCCATCCTATCGACCAATGCGATGTCCCTAAGCATTTCTGGGATATTTATGAATAGACGTATCTCTTTGGTAGAAGGTGCATGAAAAATATAGAATGAGGGAACCTTTGTGTGCTTTTAGGTCTATGAATAACCTATTTCAAGCCATTCGATAATGGTGATCCCAATTTGAGTTATTGTTCAATATTCAAGCCCCCCACAATCGATCATACAATGGAAACCATTATTTTCATAAAAACAATGAAATAATTCAAAATGAAATTAAAAATACCATAAATTAATATGAAATCATGATATTAAATGTCAAAGGGGCAGTATATAAACCATATAAATGAAATTAGGTGTGTAACATTATAGTATTCCTTAATGAAGAGAAATTGTGATAACTTCCCTTACCTCACATTTCATTTTTGTTGAACATGATTAAACCACCAGTATAGTGGTTTTAAACATGGAAATAACTTACTAAAGAAAAATATTAATATTTATAATATCATATATGATCATTTTATAACATCTTATAAGTCATTCATTATTAATCCTTCATTATTTTAATTGTGTTAGGTGTAATTTTCTTTGATTTCTCAAGCGTGTCCTGTAATGAAAGTTAACGTTTTTATACATAGGATATAAATAAGCCATAAAAAGATTGATAATAATGATATAAATATCATATTTACTTAATCATTTCATTATTAAGGTCATTCTTAAAAACAGGGCATTGATAAGGTGTCACATCACTCCGTAGAGACAATAGGTCGTACGTAAGCAAGCACGATGATATCATTCCATTAATGGGTGAAAGGGTAGGGAATTGGGTGATATATATTTTTTTAATAATTAAAATAATCTCATATATATATATATATATATATCTTATATTCATTAATTTTCCCTTATTAAATTCTATGTAAATCATAAATGAAAAACAATTTACAAGCTTCACGAGGTATTAGTCCACGGTACACACGAGCGAAGTTATTGTATTTAAAATGGAGTATAACATAAAAAAATATATGTGATATTAAAATTAAATAACTGTAATAATATCATAAATATCATATAAATTTTATTATTACAAAATTATATATATCCTTTAAAGGTGGTGTTGGAAAATGAACAACATCAGTTCATGGGGTGGTAGTGCACCGTACACACAATCGATGATTTTTTTCCCATTTTATGGAAGTGGAGAAGGATATTTGTTATGAAATAAACAAAATAACATCTCACTATATGAGATATAATAGTTTTACTATATTTTAAGTGTTAAAATATAATTGAATGTATAAAATTAAGAAATAAAATGAAAGATATTTGTTAAGATAATTACGTTATATAAGAGAAACGTTCTTTGGATCACCTATTAAGGACCCTACGGATGGTCTTTGGAGAGGAACAAAAACTCCAAATTGATTATAAAGATGTTGGGGATAGTTACTTTTTGGGTTTTTTGATCTAAAGGGCATGGATTATTTGAATAAGTGAGGGGATGAATTTCCCTTTTATTAGTGGGGAAAGGGAACCCTTTGGAAAATTAATTGGAAAATTCCCAAATAATCCAAACTAATAATGTCATTCACGTAAGAAAATATTTTAAATGACCATATATTAGAACTTGGGATAGATATGGTTTTTATATGGCCATAAAATAATATTTTAACAATTTTTTAGGACATTTAAATCCTTATCTTCTAAGTTTAACCCCCCTCCCTCGATAAAATGATTTTTAACTTAAACTATGATAATTAATTTTTACGGTTTTCACTAATAATTTTGGTAAAAAATTAAGAAGAAATTATTTGAAAATATAAATTATTTTGATTAAAAATATTTAATACATTTTTATTTTTTATACAATTGAAAATTTGTAATTTAAAATTATTCCTGTGGACGCGGTGAGAAAACCGGGTTATAAAGTGAAAACGATCAACTGATTACAATATTTTTATATCAAAATTCAATATGAAAATGATTCCAATGATATATATTGGACTTACAGATATATAATTTTAATAATTTTACTTTGTAACTAATTCAAAATATCATTTAACATTATAAATAAATTAATGGAAAAGATAGTTTCTAATTAAAATTTAGTATTATTCACTATTCATAAAAAATGAAAATTTTCATAGAAATACAAAAAATTCATTATAGGATATTATTGATATGTTTGTTTAATTTAATTTTTATATTTTTTAAATAATTGTTTTAAAACTTTTAAAATTTAAATTATGTGTACAAATTATGGATGAATCATCCATTAGTAAAACTATTGTTTCTTGGAAAACATTTAATTTTCGTTTAAATGAATTATATTTTATTCCTAATTAATAGATAAGCACAATTTTCATAAAATATTCATACCAACCAATTTAATGACTCAATATACTTATCATATTAAATAATAACATTTTAATAATATTTCATGTTTTTTCAAATTCGTTGTTTCATGCAACACAGACTAAGATCATTACTGCATATAATGAAATGTGAACTCAATGTTTCATGTAAGGAAAGATAAACTCATTGTTAAATGTAATTTAAGATATTGGAGAGATTAAATTTATTTAAAAATAAATATATCATAAATTATTGGGGTGTTATATTTTCTTCTAAGCATGGTGTTGTGTGTCATGTTTGTTATCGAATAATTTTTTTTATTTTATAATTTTGGGGTGGTACATTATCCCCATCTTAAATGAATTATGTCCTCGTAATTAAAACTTCCTTGGTAATCAAGGGTTATAAATTTAGAAATACTATTGTTGAAAAACCCACATCATAACTGGGTTTATAAAATATCCTCTCAATAAGAGAGAAATGGAAGTTTGAAGGTCAAATGGAATAACACTTAACTAGGTTTCTATGTATTATAACATTGGTGTAACATGAAGATGTGGAATGTAAGAAAAATGAAAAAAATTATAAAGAATGATATAGGTCATTGATCAGATGAAATTGCGTGATCAATAGAAAGTTAAGGACCTAGAAATCATAAATCTATGGTGATTTAAAATACCATCAGATTCATCGAATAATTATGTAATAGGATGAAATTATTGTTTCAAGGTATTTTTTCTGAAGTTAAGGAATTATTTTACTATCTAAGAATATAATGAAATATACTTATTTGATATGTTTCTATTTCAAAAGAAAAATTTCATCCTTTGGTTGTTCTTAGATAATTTTACAATTCATCCCTTACCCTAATAAGTAAATATCCAAAAATCTATATTTGTTCCCAATGCATTAAAATTCACTTTTAAAAGATCAAAATATTTAGAAAAGTGAGACTAGTATTTGAATATAAATTTAACTATTTTCTAAAAACAAATATGGTTATCACATTTTATAAAATATAAAAAAAATTAATCTCTAAACCTCAGAAGTAATACTACTGGTTAATCATTAATACATGTTTCTCAAATAGTTTAACTAATGACATATTAACCCATAAATCATGTAGTCATGTGGTAGGTGCCAAATTATTATTGTCAATTGGCCATGGCTTCAAGCCCCCGACCTTAATGGAATTTATATGTTGTCACCCATCTTGATTTTTATTCTATATAAACTATATTAATGTAATTTCAATAAAATTACCAACAAAATATGATGGAAATACTTGAAATAAAATCAAACATCCAATAACCTTTTTAATAATGTTTTTAATACAACCTTTCATTTTCAAAATGTGTAATAATATTATTTATCTATTTTGATATTGTTATCAATGATCATTATAACCCTAATAGTGATAAATACCTTTAATCTTATGTTTCTAAATTGTAAATTCATTATTCCTTAAATAAATGTTCTAATAAACCATATACATTACACAAATTTATCCCAACATATATTTAATATTTGTAGAATCACATCACATAAAACCTAAAAAGGGTTGTTTTAGAATTTCAACTTATTATCAATCCTAAACACATTAACCCATGATGGTATCAATAGATCATAAGTTAATGAAGACATATATTCTTATGAAATTTAACATAATTATTTAATATTTTATTATTCTTATACAAAAATAAAAATTGTAAAAATACATATATAATATAATTCTTGAATCCAAAATAAATAATTCATCCATTTTCTTTCGACATAGGTCTTTACTTTGTCTAAGAGTTAACCTTTATATTAGAGAATTGGCTCAGATAACTCACTAGTTATCCACACTATGAATTAAGAATGGATTCATAAGATGATATTTATTTCCTTCCATCGTACTCTTAATTTTTCCTCAGTAGTTATTTAATTTATTCCAATCCTTTTCACACATAAATAATTTTCATGTTCCATCAAGACACCTTATTTTAAATCATAGATACCTTAGGCTTAAACTAGGCTATTCATTTTCATCATCTATTTAATTTCTTTATAAGGGTCTGTAAATAAAATCTGAAATATCTTAAGAATATTCCCCTGGAGTATGAAACCTGCAATATAGTAAGGAACACTTTCATGCACCATATGATAATCGAGTCCAGCCGAATGCAAGATTTTAATAGTTGTTACCCCTAGGTACATTTATTCTAGATCCAATTCTGCTTATAGTATCTATATAGGGATGTATTTCAAGATAAATCGACCCAATATCAACCTCACCAACACATTATTATGTTATTCTACAATAATACTAAAACTTTATCATAGGGTTATGATACATAATATATTTGTCATTTAATCTTGTTCCTAAGGTTTCTACTAAATTTCTACTAACCCAAACTGTAGATACCCCAACCCCAGTAGCATGGAGCCAATGTGTAGTTTTTTATATTTTTCATAATTTATAAGGGATCACATCCCAATGGGACGAATTATTTAATTGTCTCAGTTATAAGAACCTGGTTATTCATATCAGGAATGGATTCTTTAAATTTCAGTCAAACCCTCAATGAGTTCTCTTTCTTGTCTTAGACACTGGTGATAGGGCCCTTAGGATGATCAATTTTCTTCTATTAAGGAAGTAGTATACTGATGTAGGCCCTATAAAGGCCAAATACATGACATTTATTAAAAATAAACAATTTGAAAAGGGCTAGCTAGACCCCTTGCACATTGTTAATTGGTTTTTCTCAAGAGGGGAAAACCCATTTTTACACTGTGTGTAAAATTTACACTTTATGTAAATTAACTAGGTTTTTCTTAAAATGTTGTAAGGAATCTTATATTCCACAAAATCTCTCAGTTTTCTCTCTCACAACACCCCTCCCTTTTGAGAACCTTTGAATCCTAAAGAGAGGATTTGAAGATGTTAATCCATTCATCCCCCATTTGTGAGACCATCTATAATGTTGGATCACCAATGATATGATATTCAGACCATTTTCTTATTCCTTAGTTTATTATAGAATCTTCAAATTTATTTTAGTGAAATATAATTTTTCCTATTTAAGGGTTTTTTTGTTGATCTATTTTCATTAAATCTAGACCAAACCAAAGGTCGATATTAGATGAGTAAACCTCTATAGCTATAAGGTATGTGGTCAATACCTTCTCTTTATATTTTTTTGTCTATTTAAATACCTCCCTTGCACCTCACACAGAAATTTTTTATTTTTTCTCCTATATCAAATGATAATCCTTAAAATAATTATTTCACCTAGTTTGCATCTCCCTTGTGTCATGTAATAATGGTTGCAGGTTTTTATTCCTCAACCCGGGGCACTCATGTGGGGTGTTTCTAACATAATACCCATGTTATATCTCACCTTTGTGTGTGTAAGCATGCCACCCATGTAGTGGGATACATTTAAAATTAAATGAGATAATTGGAGAGGTTTGTGCCTCTTTTAACATGTTATTAAATGCTATTAAAATGACTAAAATAGTTGATTAAATGGTAATTGTATATAGTTATGGACACTAACATAGCCATTATCTTTGTTTATGTAACTTTCTAGATGTCATTACATCCCGGTATGTCACTAACTTATTATGAAGGTATAGAAATTTTTAGTTATCAGAATGAGAGCATCCTATTATTAAGGTTTGATACCTATGATTATTAAGGTATGGTACTATTGATTATTAAGGTATCAAACATCAATATTTCAGTGTTTCACCTGTAACATCACAAAAAAATCTAGGTTTAGAGGTATGGAACCTGCGACCTCTATGTATGACTATTTACAGTATGTATCCATTAAAGAGGATCGAGGTATAGAACATATGAATTGTTGATATGTTTACATCTTTGGATATAGGTCACCCTAGCTATACACCTTGGGAAATGACCCACATAGGTGTATTATTGTTATCTCATGTGTCATATTCCATGCTAGTTACTACATACTATTTATACTTTATATATATTTAGTATTATATATTTTAGCCTATATATATTACAGATAGTGACGCATACTGGTTATATTTTTCTTACATTACTGATTCTCTATTATACCTGCATGTGGCTATAGCTTATTTGAAAACGATAAATTTATTATAGACACCATTAATGTGACCAGCTAAGATTATATCATAGTTTATCTAAGATTTTGATGGTACCAAGGTAGATTATATGTATTTGGTAGGAATAATGGAAAGTGAACATTTGTCCATGCTTGATTTATTATAGCATGGGAGCGAGGGATCATAGGACCAAGCTATAGAATGTGATTCTTATGGAGATAATAGTTTGGTTTTCTTATTCTTTTGATATACCTATATATATATGGATCTACAACAATGTTTGTATGATATTTTCATATATTTTAGAAATTACATCATTCTATATAAGGTACTGATATCTATATTAATGTATTGATTGTTATTATCATATGGATTTTTTATTTCCACTGGTTTAGTTGTCATTTAGTATTCTTCTACTGTTCATACATTCATATATTACATCGTAGTGTTACTCTTATTATGAGTATATAGTATCTCTACTATACCATTAGATATCCTCAATGTTAGATCATATCATCTCACATATGGGGAGGTGCGCTTTAGGCCATGTGACCCACCAGCATGAGGCGTCATTTAGTGTCTCCCAGGTCGAGGCAATACAAATTGGTATAAGTTGATTCTTTTCTTTGTATTTATATTTAGGGATGGTAGAAAGCATACTAGTAAAGGTATGAATTTATTAACGAGCCTATGCCTATGAGTATCTAACCCATATATAGGGAAAAAATTACATGAGATGGGACATGATGTTATGGATTATACCTGTTACAACTAATTTGATTCCACTGGTGGGTGACACACATGACATGTGATGTTATTATTATTATGATGTTGGATTACGGGGTGTACATGGACCTGTACATAGTGAAAAAATTGATCATGTATCATTTTAGGAACTTTATAGGTACATTATGTCATTCATTATTCCATCCCATGTATGTTTCATTGTATGAATTCATTATACCTATTGTATATGCCATGAATTATATATCAATTACACAACTAACAATGAAATAAGAAAATATATATTTATTAAAGGGTTATTGAAGTGTTTGCAACAATATAAAATGGTTTTTTCTCATATATTTTGAGGCACCCTAACTAATCAATTATCATATGTTTTAGTTATGTAACTACGTTTACATGGAATTAAACATTAGTTGATTTTGCATAAGTGAATGTAATTTTTAATCAAAAGATTGAATGTACCTCTATAGATTGGGAATTTTAATTCATTTAGTCAGATTATCTTACCCTACCCATTTCATTCTTCTATCAAATGTAATCATTTGTACATTTTTATATAAAATCCAAATTTCAATTTATAAATCATGTACTTGTACAAATTGGGAAGATTACATTAGTTCACTGATCTATTATATAATATCAAACTTTTAAAATATTTAATTTAAATATGGTTGTTATTAAATGGGGATGAGAATTAAAAATTAAAGGGTGTCTTCCTCTATAAATTGAAAATGAAAGTCCATATATAGGGACCCATATAGTGTAATTGAGTGCTTCACCAAGACCCGATCATAGTAGTGGGCTGTAGAAAATGCCTCTTATGGTTTTTATGATTGTTCCTATCATGCAGACCTATATTTTAGAGTATGAATAAGGTTATGACTTTATATAGGAAGGATTGTACCTATAATTTTTCTATACCTGAAATATTACCATTATCAACTCCTATATGTGATGTGTGCTATGAATTTGTAGAGATATTCCCTCAAAATGTCATCATGTCATGTCCCCTGAGGGTAGCGATGACCATGCTATGGAGGGGGTGGACCCTAAGGCACTAGTGTAACCATTAGAAGTGACACTTGTGAAACCAACTATTATCCCTAATGTGTGCGATGATTCCCAATTTCAAGGGGAATTTTGGAAGCCTATGAAGGATATACAATGAGTTCCATTACCTACCCTTCTATGGGAGATTTAACATGGGAGTTTCAGTAGAAACAGCCACATAATTTTTTAGGGGATGGTGGGACTCGTGATATCGTGTTACAGATTGATTCCATCTTATCTATCTTCGAGTACATTCAGAAACCTCTTGAGAAGTGATTGATTCCTGCTACATATGTTATCCAAGTATTATCCAAATTTTGGTGGGATATTCTGAAATTGGATTCTTAGTATTGGGAAGTGATTTGGGGGGATTTCCAATATATCTTCTATTACTATTTCATTCTTGAGACCTAGAGGGATGATCATTCTAGGGAGATCATGATCATGTAAAAGGGTTCAATGTCTGTTATGGATTAGTCATCTCTTTTTACCGAGCTTCAGTTATTTCTGTCTATATACACTAATGATGAGCACATGAAAAAGAGATATGTTGAGGATGGTATTAGACATCATATTAATTATAATGTGAATGTTTTATTAGTGAATAAAATATGTGATATATTAAACTATTCCCTTATTAATAAATATATCTTGTGGGAAGATAGAGTAACATATTAGAGTTGATTAACCTCTTGACCTAGTAGTGTCATATCTGGTTGAAGGAAGCATTACTTTGAGACCACTCCTAAGGGAAGTACTAGTGAGAGTGCATGTACTTGTGGTTTTTTAGTCTATCATTTTTATGGAAAGTAGGGGAGCATATATCATTAGTGTGGTATGGCCCCAATTGAGTGATGAATCTATAGAAAAATGGGTTATTTACAATGGTTTTGTACAATTTTACCTCTAGTGGACAATGAGAGAGGGTTTTCACCAACTCTGGGCCTTGGAGTTGGATCAGTAGCTCCATTTCAAAAAGGGGATGGAGTTCTACTAGATGATAAATCTAAGAATGTGGTCATAGATGGGGGAGGAAGAATCTAGTTTCAAAACATTGGTATAGTGGGCCTAGTCCAGGAAGTCATGTGGTATCTTTGGGCTACATAACAATCTGAGATTATACAGTGCAAAATGACTTAAGGAAGAAAATTACTATATAGATTTTAATGTTCTACGATCAATATTGGTGTCAATTAACTTTGTAACTTCTTTGTTTGATATATGATCTTTAAATACCTTGGTCTCTATGGATATTATGGAAAGCCTTAATCTGTATATTAAAAACATTCATGGGGTGATGACCCTTAACACCCCTTCATATACACTTTTTGAGAGTGTTTTACAATGTAAGGTATTCCTCCTTGTGATAGGCATCTATCGTTTCCTATAGAACATATTTTTCCTTGAGATTTCTAGTTTCAACAATATTCTTAGGATGGACTAGTTACTTACTTATCATGCTTATGTGGATTTCTATCATAAGAGGGTTTTTTACATCACCAGTGGGTGGAATTTGTATTCACAAGGGTGAGTGGGATGTACATGATAGTACAGTTTTACTGGATCATCATGTTTTGAGTGGTGTGACACCCCAAATTAATATCATTTTTATGGATGATTAGGTATTACATCAGACTAAATTGACACTTTTAGTAGATCATTTTTGGGATGTTTTTATTGAGGAATGTTTTGTTTTAACTCCCAAGGTAGATGTATATTTCTCTATTGAGATTATTTTAGGAGGTGAAATGGTTTCCATTACTCCTTATAACACGGACACAATGGAATTGCAGGAGGTCAAGTGATTGATGGAGGAATTACAATATAAGGGTTTCATATAGCCCAATACTTCTCCCTAGGGTCTATAGATCCAATTCAAAAAGAAGAAAGATATAATACTTATGATTTTTTGGATTACTAGAAGTTGAATCAGCTTTCTATAATGAACTGGTATCCCTTGCATTATATTGATGACCTCTTTGTTCAGTTCCAAGGAGACAGAGTATCATAGAAGGTCAATTTGAGGGAAGGATATTATTAGGTACATGTTATAACTTCATACATACCGTGCAATGTATTTATTTGTAGGTATTAACTATATGAGTACAGGGTTATTCCTTATGAACACAACGATCTTTTTCATGTCTTTGATGAATCTAGATTTCCCCCTATTTTTGGATTCAATTATTGTAGTAATTTTGTATGAAATATTGGTGTATTATCATACTTTAAGGGACCACAGAAATCATCTTGAGATCAATCTGTATAGATTGAGAGGAAAACACTTTTATTCTATGTTCAATAAATGACATTTCAAGATCAATAAAGTGCACTTATTTGCTAAAATTATCTTAGATGTAGGAGTTTCATTTGACCCATAAAAGGTAAGATATATTATTACTGGGGATAATCCCAATAACATATTTCATATACATAGTTTCTTTGGGATCTTGGGTTATTAAATGAACATTCTAATGTATATTTAGCACATAGAAACACCTTTTATGGGATTGACTCAAAGGGTGTGAATATTATTTGGTCTTAAGCCTATAAGATATATTTTTAGGAGTCGAAAGGAAGATTTACTTCTATGATGATCCGGATTCTTCTAGAGTTGGATAAATGCTATACAGTATTATGTGATCCATCAAGTATCAGGCTAAGAGAAATTCTATTACAGGAAGATTGAGTCATTTCATATGGGTTACTACAGCTAAGGCCTCATGAGAGGAATTACATGACTGAAATTCTCAAGACCGTAGACAAGGTACCCACATTATCACAAGGTTTTCTTATAGGAAGGAATTATTAGGGGATTAGAGGCTCGTTGGATGTCAAACAAATGATGAGAAATAGACTATAATTTCCCATCACAAGTCGTGGATTGGGTTTTCATATGAGGTTAAAAAACTAAAGCTTTATGAATCAGGTAAAGTATACACACCATGTAAATTCATTGTGTTATTATTTTAAAAAGGAGGCGACAACACTTATTTTTGATAGAATCCCTAACTTTTATCTCACACAACACACCTCCCCTTTGAATTCCCTTGAAGCCAAAATCTTGGATTTGATGCCATTCATCAGCCTGACATCCATTTTCAATGTCGTAAGTCCTGTTGGGTGACCACAAATAATATATTTAGTGTGTTTCCTTATTTCCTTGTTTTTTCTTTCCATCTTTGACACTATTTTGGTCCAATATCATATGTATTATTTTTAGGGAATTTGTATTTTTTCTATATTATTTTGATTTATACTGAACTAAAAGCTGATACTAGATGAGTACTTCTCTACCACCATAAGGTAGGTGGTTTATATATTTTCCCTACATTTTTGTTGTCTATTTGACTAACTCCATTATGCCAAATGCCAAAATTTCCAGTTTTTGCTCCTAAGTCAAATGATAATCCTTAAATTAATTATTAAACCTAGTTTGGGTCTCCCTTGTGTCACCTATGAACTATTGGATGATTCCAAACTCAACATGGGCCACCCATCTGGTTTGTTTCTTACACATTCCTATGTTATGCTACCCTTTTGGGTGTGTGATCTCACCACCCATATAGTGGGAGGATTTTAAAATTAAATGAGATAGTTGGAGAGGATCATGAATCCTTTTTTATGTTATTAAATATATTAATATTGTTTAAATAGTTGATTAAGTGATAATTTTTAATGGGTATAGACACTAACATAGACATTATCTTTTATTATATTAATTTATTGATGTTATTACTTCATTGTATGGAAAACAAATATTCAAAAGGTATGTAACCTATTACTTATCAGTGTCGCACAAACCAATGATCGAGGTATATAATATATGATTAATTTTTTTTGGAAACTATGATTTTTAAGGTATGGAACCTATAGACTTCAGTATAGAATCAACTTATTTGAAAGGTATGGAACCCTTGAAATCATGGTATGGAACCGGCTAGGATATCTAGGTATGGAACTTGTAACCATTATGTTTGATTATTTATGGTATAAAACCATTTATTAGGATCGAGGTATGACACATGCGACTTCCGTATATATTTACATCTACAGATTTAGGTCTCCATAGTTATACACATTGGGGATTGAACCATAGAGATATATTACTCTTATCACCATTGTAATAGATTGATCTGGTTACTACCTTTTTTTGATACATTATATATATTGATGCGGATATATTTTATCATGTTTTCATAACTACTAGTTCCAATGATTGGTTATATTTATCTTACATTCCTCCTTATCTATTTTTCTTGCAAAAAACTATTAACTATTTTCATAGGATGGATTTGTTATAGAAGTTATTGGTTGTGGCCTACTGAGTTTATCTCACACCCTATGTAGAATAATGATGGTATGTAGGAAAATTAAATGTATGTTTATAGGGATAGGGTATAGAACCCAATTGTTGATACTTTACTAATTATAGCATGAGAACGATGGAACATAGGACTGATCTATAGCTCACAAGAAACATGGAGATAGAATTTCAGTATTTTTTGTCAATTTAATATACCGGTATGTATGTGTACCTATTTCAATTTTTTTTATAATATTTTTTTTGATATATGACATTAAATTATTTGGTATATTACTTATATTTCTATTTATTGGTTTCTTATTATTATCATATGTATGTTTTATTTCCATTGATATAGTTTTCATCTATTTTTCTTTCATTGTTTATATAGTCATTTATTACACCATTGTGTGACTTTGATTATGAGGGTATAGTATCCCCACTAGAAAACTGTAGACCCTCCCTACTCTTTGGTAGCCTCTGGCATATGGGGAGGTTCATTTGTGGCCAAGTGACACACCAGCTTGGGGAACCATTTAGTGGGTCCTGGGTCGAGATGATATATTGGTAAACTAGATACATACTTTATTCTTACATTACATTTTAATACAAAAATTTTAACATAAATTTATTATTTTGAGAATAAAATTATTCCCTCTTGAATATACATTCATGTCAAGAATATTACACTTCTTGGATTCCTGGGAAAGGATAAAAAATAAGGGTGAGCTTAAATGAATAGTAAAGGTTAAATATAGTGGAAGAAATCATGAATCAATAAGAAAATTCAATATAAAAATGTAAATAACTAAACACAAAAGACATATAATCAATAAAATATGAATTTAGTGCATCCATATATAATATTAATGTGAAAATATCATATAAAATAATCAATATAGAAAGACAGATAACTAAAAACACATGAATTTTAATTAATAACATGGATATCATTACTATACAAGGAATAATAAATATGAAAAAGAAAATAATTGTGCACACATTCCATATAATAAATAACTAAAAATGAAGTGTATCCAGAGATAATATTTTTCCCAAAATAGGATGGATAATAAAAATATAATTCCAAATAAAGAAAATTATTAATTATTAGACATCATGTCATAGGAAATTGATAATTCTACCATCAAGATAATTTAAAACTATTGGGTACCACACTTTATCAAATTTCTTTATCTCACCAATTGCATCAACTTGGATGTAACCCATGTTTATCGGTAATCTGACATGGTTTCTAAGGCTCTGTCAAAGATAGCCATTAGGGAGGGAAGATCATGATGTTCCTTTGTGGCCCTAGATTCTTGTTCAATTTTTTTTGAGGTGGATGCACACAATTAACTTCATAATTTAATATATAAATCCCCTTATGATGTCTTGACATTTATATTAATTAATAATATTTGATAGGAGTGGGTTCTCTTGGTTCATAGACCTTTTGGATTGGGTATAAACCCACCAAGTTTGGCCAAATAGTTTCATACTAGCTTAATAATTCACCTCATGAGACTACCGATTCATTGAGGGGATATCTATAACGAGGCCCCACCTATGTCTACATGTCAAAATAATTCCACATATATCAAATAATCAATTTATTTCAAGAACAATGTTCTATATGGTCAAATATTTTTATGGAGAAAGGAATGAATATTTATTAATATTTCCCCAATTAAAATTTATCGTAGAACACCGAATTCATAAATGATATATATTTTAATTAATAAACATGTCCATGATAAATATTATATTTATTTATCATAAATTTAATTTTCATAGGAAAGTGAATTATTCAAGGAAAAGTTAATGACTACAAAAAATTAATGAAATGAATGAAAAAACTTTCATTGGTCAAAATAACCATAAATCATCTAGAGGAATAATAAGGATGGTATCAATATAACAAATACCCATTATATTAATAATAAATGGTTTATTACTTCATTAATTTAAATACAATAAAAATATTTTTAAAAACGTTGTTGAGGAAAATATCCTCTTAATTTTGAAAATAATTTGTTAAAACTAAAAAATCACAAAAAAATTGAAATCAATTTTAATTAAAAAAAACCATTCACACTTAAGAATTAGTTTTTAAATAATTTTAATGGTCTTGACATCTAGAAATTCCATTCATGATATTCACATTAAAATGAATATTCCTTTCAATTTTCTGGAAAAATGCAACCATGAATTGTTTTGAAGATGACAAAAATATTTCTTTAATTTTTGTTGTAAAAAAATAAAAAATGGTAAAAAATTTCATTAATAAATCATTTTTAAAAATTCTATATCCTTTTTGAAAACATTTTTTTGGAAGAAAATATATTTTTGACTCAAGAGAGAAATTAATTCAGATTAAAAAACCCCATTTCTAAATCATTTTAAGTATCAAAAAGCGAAAAATGGTACTAATAATTTAAAATATAATTAATAAACATAGGAGAGTAAAATTAAATATTTTTATTAAGAAATGATCAAGTAATTTCCTTCAACTAAAATCATGAATAAACAATCTTGATTGGAAAGAGATTAAGAGATAAACCCTTCAAGGATTTTGACATTGACGTGAGGATTAATAAATGAATTGGTTTTGTATATCATCTATAAATCCACATAAAAAAAGTGGAAATAAGAAATAATATAATTAAATAAAATTTCACGCATAACCTTAGAATATAAAAGATGATGAAGATTTAATATAACCCAATGAAAATAATTTGACTTATGAAAGTCTTGACCACTTGGTGACTCTTAATTAATGTCCCCTTGGATGTAATAATTAATATTGAATATCATAATACCATGATTTATTAATAAATGATGATATTTCATGTTAAATATAATGTATATACACTATATAAAATAAATAAGGCGCATAATATTACAATATGCCTCATTGAAGAGAAATTGAGACAAACTCCATTACCAAACGTTTCGTTTTGGTTGAATGTGATTTAACCTTCAGTATATTGGTTTAAAATATGTTATTAACATTTTAAAAAGACAAAATAATATTTATAATATCATATATTATCCTTTTATAACATCTTATCACACAATTATTAATAATATTTCATTATTTTCATTATTTCGGTTGTCAATTTCGTTATTTTCTCACTAAAGTTTTGTAATGAATGTTCTAGTTATCATATATAGGATATAAATAAACCATCTCAATAATGGTAATATGTAATAAATATCATATTTAATCAGTAGATATATTATTAAGATCATTATTGAAAGTTTTACTAGGAGGATGTGTCACATCGCTTTGTTAAGACGGTAGGTCATGCATAGTCACGAGGGACAATATCACTCCCTTAATGAGTGAATGAGTAATGAAGTGGGTTATATATTAATATTATTGAAATAAAATTATATCATATATATATATATATATATCACACACACGCACAGATATATATATATATATATATATATATATATATTAATTTTACCCTTATTATATTCTATGTAAATCATAAGGGGAAAAAATTTACATCACTTAGAGAGGTGGTAGTCCGTTGTAAACATAAGCGATGTTATCATATTTAAAATGTAATATAACATTAAAAAGGTATATGTGAAATTAAAACTAAGTAATTATAATAATATCATAAATATCACAATTTTTTTGAATCCATCATTACATTCTCCATTTAATTTTTTTGATAGAACACGAATGGCATCGGTTCATGAGGCTATAGCCCACCATACACATGATTGATGATTTCATTTTTCATTTGACGGAAGTGGATATGTATAGTTATTATTCCACGAAAATAATTAAATATAAGTATATTTTAGATACTGGTGTTATAATATTGAAATCATTAATAAATAATTTAAGGTGGGAAAACAAGACATAAACTAAGATAGATTTGTCAAGATAATTACATTCTCTAAGAGAAACCTTATTTTGATCACCATTTCTGGACCCTAAGGATGATCTTTTGGGAGTAAAATCATCTCTAGAGTGTTTCTAAGTATTTTTTTGGAGTAAAATTCTCAGGTCTTATTAAATAAAATGTTCTTGGGAGGTGTGACAAGTGAGGGGATGGAGTATTATTTTACAAGGTGAGAACAGAACCCTCTTGGAAATTACTTGGAAATTTAAAAAAAGTATCCAAAATGATAAATTCATTAACAAGAAAAAGATTCCAAATGACCTTATATTCTATATTTAGAAGGATAAGGTTGAAATATGGACCAAAATACGATTTTAACACGTTCTTTAGTAATTTATATCCCTTATCTTCTTAGTTCAACACCAAAGTTAACTCATTTTTACCTTAGCTATGATATTTAATTTTAAATGTTTTCTCTATTCAATTTGATGGATAATAAATTTTACCTTTTTATAAAATATAAATTATTATTTTTAAAAATACGGAATCCATTTTTTCAGTTAATATTTACATAATAGTCAAATTTTAATTTAAAATTAGTCCCTAAGATGTGAGGAAAAACCATTTTTTTAAAGAGAAAATGTTCAAAAGTTTACAATTTTTTTACATAAAAATTATATATTAAAATGATACCATTAAAAAAATTTGGATTAATACATATATAATTGAACTAATTTAACTTTAAATCTAATCAAAAATGTAACATATCATTATAAATAATTTAAATGAAAAGGTAGTTAGTACCTTTCACAATTCATCTAAAAATGAATCTTTTCAGAAAAAAAATTACAAAAAATTCACCATCATTTAATTTTGATATTCTCATTTAAAAAATGATATATGTTTTGTAATTTTTTTTCTAAATGTGCAAAATTTAAATAATATTTGAAAATCATGACAAACCGTATTTTAGAAAAAATATAGGTTTTCTAAAAATATTTTATTTTCTTTTAAGTCATTCATATTTAATTACAAAAAAATATATAACCAAAATTTTCATAATCTAGTTAGTATTATTCATACTCTCCAATTTAATAGTCAGGTACACTGATCATATAAAATAATAACATTTTAATAATTGGTCACATTTCTTTTGGACTCGATGTTGCATGTAACACAAGGAAAACTCAATGTTTCATGTAATGCAAGCTAAACTCCGTGTTTTATGTAATGCAAGATAAACTCAGTATTGAATGTAACAAAACAAAAACATAGTGTTTCACATAATTTGTGTTTTTGAAGATATTTATTAAATTTAAAAATAAATATATCACAATGTTTCTGGGTGCTGCCTTTTTTTAAGGATGTTGTTAAGTATCATCCATGCTATCAGATACAGTGGTATTATTTTAGAAAATTTGGGTGTTAGAATTTTAAAAAAAATCTTAATTAATTTAGTAATATTAAAATTTTAATTATTAATAACATTTTTATTATTAAAAATTAGTTTTTATTTATATCTATATAAAAAACATATATGAAATTTTTTTCAAAATGATAATAGACACTAAAAAACTAAAAATTGGTTCATAGTCATATTGAATTGAAAATATAAAAAAATTATATTAGAATAAAACTTCAATCCCAAGGTTCTCATAGACTTAATAATAAAAAATTCAACTAAAAAATTGATAAAGATGGTAGGGGGCTTAACACCTTTTAATTTTGGTCTAGGATAAATGTGTTAAGTCCCTTAATGCATTTTAGATCGATCCAAAAACAAGAAAGGAATTAAATTATTCAATAAAATTTTATATTAGTTTTAAAAATATTTTAACCTACTAATATTTTATTTATTTGTGTTTAGAAAATATATATAAATTAAACTCTATATATCTGAATGAAACTCAATATATAAAATTTATCCAATGTTGTACACCAATGGGAAAAAAATTCATGGAGCCTTATCAACTACTAACCTCTGGAGGATGTAGTAAGAGACTTTAGGTTTATGTTTTTTTATTTTATTTAATCCCTTTCATTGATTGTATGAGATGGTAGTTCTTACATCAAACTTTATAATATATGGGTATTGATTTATAAAAGTATCTTATTTTATAATTTTTATGTTGAGTTATTACTATCATCATTTCATTACTATCCCTTGATTATTCTATCCTACATGACCATTGTTTTATTGGTGAGTAATTTTGAATCTTCACTCCTATCACGACCCATCTTAGTGGGGCTCATTCCACGTTTCCCTAAGCCTACCTCCAATAGGCTAGGGGAAGGTGACAAGCACTGAGTAGGAATATCACTAACATATGAGGCATTTCCTAAGTACATGTACCCATGCACACATCTCCAAGCCCACAAATTCTAAAATGTAAAAACCACTAAGGAAAAAATGCATGCATAAAACTAAACCCAACCAATAGAGTAAAATGGAAGTAAAATGCAGAAAGTTAAACTAGGCTAGAATACAATCCCACCAAAAACAAGAGTCTGCAAACTATAAAGTCCAACCTGTAAGCACAACGAGGTACTGGGAATACTGCTCAAATCCATAGGAACACCTCAGCCTATAGGGAACTCAGAAATCTCAGTCTAGTCGTGGTCCGCTGTGGGCTCCATCCAAGGGTCTCTCATCTACAATAGATATGAAACATATAGGAAAAGCCTGTATAGGGGTGAATATAACAATAATCAGTAGGGGACCCCAATAACCAAAAAGAAATAAACAAGGTAAAGGCACAATCAGCTCTATATAATACATTTCTACTGGAAATATAGTAAGCGAAACACAATCCATATATACTCAAAACCCAGACTTGTAGTCTAGAGACAAGTCCCCAAACCACATACCCCCGCTAGGGATTCTATTTGAATGTTCCACGAAGCAATCATCTGGGAGAACTCACTCCATGAGTCATATATCTCTAATTATGTTCATCCATGAAGTACATTCCATCAGGAAAATCCATGAGAGAGAGAGAGAGAGAGATACACTCATTCTGGGAGAACACACTTCTAATTGGTAAAAGATCATGATACATAGATAAGGATCACTGCCAGGGATGTTGAGGATATCATGACTCATCTAGATTCACATTTTATTTAGAGTATCGACATTCTATAGGATGATTCACGTCAATACCTGTCTTTACCTAGGGTCAAGAATGTATAGAGGATCTCACTCTGGGACTCTCGGAGGGATACCTGACTCAATCTTGGAATGTCCTGCTGAAGGGATCATACTCCTATGTGTGGAAATGATACTTAACCTTCAGAGAAATGAGAAAAAGAGGAACTAACCCAAATAAAACTTTTCCAAGCAATTGTGGACAAGTGTGTTAGGACCAAGTTGAAGGAAGAGATGGTTTGTATGGATTTCCTTTTGTTGATCTTGAGGAAGTTTTCATAAAGGAAAGACACCTTGAATTTCTATGAATTCAGAAGCTGGAAGTTTGAATATTCAGAACTGATAATATTGAACATTAGGAACCTAGTTTTCGAAGAATTCAGAGTCTAGAATTCAGAGTCTAGAAATTGAGATGATTTGGAACAAAGAATATTGAACATTCGGAACCTGGTGTTCGAAGAATTCAGAGTCTGGAAATTGAGAAGTTTGGAACCAGGAAACTGCAAATTCTCGAAATATGGATGATAAGAGATGTGAAGGAACTAATTGTGACGATGCTTTGCTGTTTTGTAACTCAAATTTGTGAGTATATGCAAGTACTCACGATGCAAGAAAAATTTGGATCGAGAACCAAAAGTTGTTCTAAGAATCAGGAAGAGCCGTTCTGAGAACCTGAAGTCGTACCGAGAATCGAAGAAGTCGTATTGAGAACCAGAAGTCGTTCTGATAATCATGGAGAGCCATTGCGAGAACCATAATTCATACCGAGAACCATAACGGCGTACCGAGAACTGGTTAATTCGTACCAAGATCCAGAAGAGTCATACCCAGAATTAAAAATCTTCGGTATCGATGAATAAAGAGGTGTCATACCAAGGAAGCAATGAAAATCCATACTGACAAGTGATGAAGAGTCATACCGAGAATTAAAATGGTGTCATGCTGAAGAAGTGGTGAGGAGTCATGCCAAGAATTGAAGTGATGCCGAAGACTCAATAATGATGGATTCGAGAAAGTGATGCCGAAGAATCAGGAATGATGGATCCGAGAATATGATGCTGAGAAGACAGATGAGTGAATCCGAGAATGTGATACCAAGAAACTTGTGTAATAAGGTCAGATCTGGAAAAGGCCAAAGTTCTAAATCAAGAGAATTGGAAGAAGATTCTAGAAGATTATAGAAGCATTGAAATAGTATTAATTACTCCGAGATTTCAGGAGAAATTAAAATTTGGGTGAATCTAAGTGAGCGGGAAAATATTTTGGTTTCCCACCCAAGAACACTTTGGAGCACCTATAAAAGGAGATCATAGTACAAAGTAAAATGATGATGATCAAGTAGTGAGAGAAGCTCTGATCATTTAGAGAGATAAAGAAGTGTTTGACCAAGAGAGTTTCATTACAGTCTCAATTGAAATGAGAATTTGATACTGGTTTACATTGTTTTGAGTTTCTCAGATTGAGAAAATTCAGAGTGAAGAATTCCGAGTGAAAAATTCAGAGTGGAGATTCGGAATGGGGAATCAGTACTGACTGTCACCGTATTGAGTTTCTCAGACTGAGGAAGAATTAGAGTGAAGAATTTGGAGTGGAGATTCAGAATGGGGAATCAGTACTGGCTGTCACCTTATTGAGTTTCTCAGACTGAGGAAGACTCGGATTGAAGAATCAGAGTGAAGAATTCAGAGTGGAGATTCAGAATGGGAAGTTAAAACTGTAATTGATCTATTGAAAGTCCAAGAAGTCATTGCCTTTCTTCTGGGTAAGGAAGTGAAGATTTTTACTGAACATTCTTACACTTGTGTATTTGAAAGGAAGTGCAGGTAACATAAGTTGTTATAAGAAACGAGACTTTTCCCTATTGTGCAAAGAGGGTGCACACGCACTGGAGTGATTATTTCACAGAGCTTCATGAGTGTAAGGTTATATCCTACTCATTGTAATCCAAGGATTATTTTCATAGTGGATTGTATGAGGATGGATTTTTTCCAACCATATGAAGTACGTAGCTATTCTTATTTAATAGTGAACCTTGTAAATTGCTGTGTTCCATTGGATGTGTGCTTGTATTTTTCTCAGTAGGGAAGTATATCATTAATAGGAGAAAAAGGTTGTTCTCATTTTAAGGGTACTTAAAATAAGTGAAAGGGGTACCACTGATTCATCCCCCCCCCCTCAGTTGTTCATTACTTAAACTGGGTCCTTACAAGTGGTATCAGAGGTAGGTTGCCTTTGTTTTCTTTGCTGAGGGAGAATATGAATTGTGTGAACAATAATGGCATTCTGGTATTTGATGGGAATAACTATCACATCTGGAAGGATATAATGCTAGAGTATGTCATGTCTGTTAGTTAGGAAGTTCTTGAAGCTGCAACAGTTGGGTTTCCCCCCATTGAAGACAATGTTCCACTTACACCTGTTGATAAGAAGTTTCTTGAGAATGATGGAAGAGCCAAGAATGTTATATTGTCTTCACTTTCTGAAGTTGAATTCCTGAGAATAAAAGGAGTGGCCACAGCCAAAGTTATATGGGACAAACTGAAAAATATATACGAAGGCAATACAAAAGTCAAGAAGGCAAAACTTTAAATCTGTAGATTGAAGTATGACGACTTGAATATGGGAGAGCATGAATCTGTTGGGGATTTCTTCACCAGGGTAAATGATATTGGTAGTACTATCAGATGTCTTGGTGAAGAGCTGAAATAATCTACTGTGGTGGAAAATATCTTGAGGATTCTTCCTGATAAATTTGATGTGAAGGTATCTTCATTAGAAGAGAGAGATTCAGAGACTCTATCTCTTGATGATTTTCATAACACTCTCATTACTTATGAGATGAGAAGGGAAAAGGCTATGAAGACCAAGAAAAAAGTTGACAGAGAGTTATATTTCAAAGACATGAAGAAGGAAAATTCTAAGAAGATCTTGATTGAAGAAGATGGTGGTGACTCTGACTCTGAAAGTGAGGTATGTAAAAATATTAACGATATTTTATCCTTGTTTTCAAAAAATGTTAAAAGAGGCACATGGAAATACAAGGGAAAGCTTCCCTTGAAGTGTTTTGAATGTGAAGGCATTGGCCACTTTGCGGATAACTTTCCTCGAAGGGGGAAATAGGAAGACAGTGATGAAGAAGAAATAAAACCAAGAAAGTTATGGAAGAAGCAGGGTGGAAAAGGAAAGTCGGAGAAAGAAAAGAAGTTCTTCAAATCATAGAGAAAAAATTTTCTGTCCGTAAATGAAGAAGATGAAGAAAGTGATTCTGAATCTGAAAAAGCAGTTGAGCATGGTGTGGAAAATACTTTCATTGAAACAGTGAATGAAGAATATTTTGGAAGTAGCAACTCAGATGAAGAAGAAAATCAGCTTGAGATGCATCTAAAAGATGAATTGAATGAATGTTTAAGGAAGATCAGAAGGCTGGAAAAGCTTAACAAAAAGTTGGAAGATGAATGTTTCTCAGCATCCAATCAAGCAAATGATAAAGAAGAACTTGAGAAATAGCTTGAAGACTTGAAGAAGTGTCTTGAAGATGAGAAAAATCAAAATGAGCACATGGGAGTTAAGCTAATGGAAAAAGAGTAATAATTTGAACTCATTCAAAAGAAGCTCTCAGAATTTGAATAAAAAAACATTTGTTTTCAGAACTCAACTATTGGTGTCAGTGAAGGATCTCAACAAGAACATTCTGAGAAAATTCAACAGAAGAATAAAGTGGTTGTTGTGAAGAAGAAAGCTGAGAAAGTTACTTATGTATCCAAGAATATCATTACTGTGAACTCTGAAGTTTCAAGGAGTCCTAAGCCTAACACCAGTGAAAAAGAATAAAAATCAGAGAAGGGAAAATTCCAGCAGATCAATCTTGCTAACAAAATAATGGTTGGTGGGGCTAAAGAAATAGCAACAAAGAAGTATCAAAACAAAAGCTTTAGAGGAAGGTACTCCTTCTATGGGTACTATTGGTATTGTGGTTGATTCATGTATACAACGAATATGTGTTGGTTCAATCAACATTATTACCAACACCCCACAAGTTATGAAAATCAGATATTGAGGGGGAGTCAATCTCCTCAAAGGAAGAAGAGTGAGAAGTTTTTCTTGAAGAAAGTTGAGAAGAATGAAGTCAACATAGAAAATAGGTTCCAGCCTCTGGAGACCATTTGTGAAAGGTGTGAACAAACCGGATACCTTTAAAAAGGATTTATTTTGCTGTTAACGGCTCAAAAAAAGTTCCTAATTCTAAAAAGTTGAAGCTGAATAAAGAAGTGAAAGAAGAAAAAGATCTTGTTGTTGAAACTACTCTAAAATTTACAAAGGAAGAATGACCTTGGATACTTGATAGTGGGTGTTCTTCACAAATGACAGGAGACATGGTGTTTCTAAATAATATGAAGAAGTTTAAAGAAGGCACAATGACATTTGGAAATGATGAATCTTTAAAAATCAAAGGTGTTGGATCAGCCATCATTGGGAAGGAAAAATTGATGTCCAAGAAAACTCTGTATGTTGATGGTCTGAAGCACAACTTGATGAGTGTATCACAATTGTGTGATGAGGGTAACAAGGTTATCTTCATGAAAAATGGATTTATTGTGAAAAGTGAAGAAGATGGGAAGATTGTTACAAGAGTCCAACGAACCAAAGGAAATCTATTTCAAGTAGGAAATTCACAAAACTCTTGTTACATGAGCATAGTGGAAGAAAATCGGTTGTGGCACAGAAGACTTGGACACATGTTTCAGAGAAATATGAGCAAGTTATCTCAAAGGGATAGTGTTCGAGATATTCCAGATTTTCCAAGAAGAAGATATTGGTGTTGCACTACCTGTCGGAAAGGAAAGATTACAAGTGTTGTGCATAAGAAGGTTGAAATTTTTTCAAAACAACCCCTTGAACTAATACATTCTGATACATGTGGGACGATGAGAAAACAATCAACAAATGGAGACAAGTACATCATCAACTTCATTGATGATTTTACTTGCATTACATGTGTTATGTTTATAAATAACAAGTCAGATGCCCTGAAAATGTTTAAAAGCTTCAGAAGAAAATCTGAGAAAGAATGTGAGTACTTTTTAAAGAAATTGTGAACAGATAATGGTGGTGAGTATAGAAGTGATTAGTTTGAAGACTATCTTGAGAAGCATGGGATTCAGTATGAATATAGTGCTCCATATACACCTCAACAAAATGGTTTTACTGAAAGAAACAACAGAATCTTGGTGGAAATGGGAAGAACCATGTTACTTGAACATGGCTTTACTCATTACTTTTGGAGGCAAGCTATAAGTACAACTGTTTATATTCAAAATTTATTTTTCTACAGGCCCCAATCAAACAAGAATCCATATGAACTTTTCTATGGCATTACTCCAAGTATGAAGCATGCTAAGGTTTTTGGGAGCCCATGCATCATAAAGAATAAAGGTGAAAGTAGTGGAAAATTCGAGCAGAAAGGAGAAGACTGAATTTTTCTTGGCTATGATCCAGAAGGAAGAGGCTATAGATGCTTTAACAAAGAAACATGAAGAATGGTGGATAGAATTGATATAAAAGTTAGTGAAATCCTGGGGAAAGATATGCATGTCCAGACAGACAAAGAAGATAAGGAAGATGAAGTTGATGACTCTGATAAGGATGCAATGAATTGTAATCTTAATCAAGATGAATAATTGGATTCAGCCATATTAAGTGATGATGAAGGCACATGAAAAGCATATCCACGGATGATGAAATAAGTGCAAGCTCAGAATATTATTGGTGATCAATTTCACATGGTTCAAACAAGAAGAACAAGTAATTCTAAATCACATACTTCCTTGTATTCTAAAGTGGAACCAAATGATGTTAAAGTTTCCTTTGAGCATCTAGAATGGGTTCAAGCCATGAATGAAGAATTGGATCAGAATGAAAAGAATGACACATGGGAACTCGTACCCAATCCTGAAAATAAGAACATTATTGGAACCAAATGGGTCTTTTGGAACAAGTTGAATGAAGAAGGTGAAGTTATTAGAAATAAAGCAATATTGGTTTGCAAAGTCTACTCTCAGATTGAAGGAACTGACTTTGAAGAAACTTTTGCTCGGGTAGACATACTAGAAACTATCCAAATATTTCTTGCTATTTCTACACGACGAGGATATAGAATCTTTCAAATGGATGTTAAATCCTCATTTCTTAATGGTGATCTCAAAGAAGAATTTTATATCGAGAAACCATGTGGCTTTGTTGTTGGGAATGATGAAAGTTATGTGTGTAGGTTGAAGAAAGCCTTGTATGGGATAAAGGAATCTCCAAGAGCATGGTATTCCAAACTGGACACTTTCTTAAAGGAGATGAACTTCAATAAAGGAAGATTTGACATCAATCTGTACATCAAGGAAAGCCAAGATCTTTCTCTCATTGTGATTGTCTATGTCGACGACATTGTTTTTGCTGGGAATAATGAAAGAAGCTGTGAAAGGTTTGCTGAAGTAACGAAGAATGTCTTTGAGATGTTCATGTTGGGTGAAATGAGATACTTTCTTGGGTTACAAATTTTTCAATAGAAAGAATTCATTTTTCTCTCCCAAGAAAAGTATGCTAAGGAACTTCATAAGAAGTTTGGGATGGAAAACTCAAAACTTGTATCAACTCCTTTCTTAGTGGGAACGAAGCTAAGCAAAGATGATGAAGTAAAAGAAGTTGATCATAAAGAATATCGAAAGCTGATTGGAAGTTTGTTATACCTGACTGCATCAAGACCATATATTGTTTTTTTGTTACCTTATGTGCAAGATTCCAGAGTTCTCCTAAAGAATCACATCTTGTTGCAAGAAAAAGAATTCTCAGATACATAAAAGGCAAAACAGAATTCGGAATCAAGTATAGTGGCTCAAATAACATTGATTTGTTTGAAAATTCAGATGCAGATTGGGCATGAAATATTGATGATAGAAGATTGACATCTGGTGGAGTGTTCTTTATAGGAAAAATTTATGTTGGATGGCACTCGAATAAAAAAATTCTGTGACAATTAGTATGGCTGAAGCTGAATATGTTGCTTCCACCATGGCTGCTACTCAACTTATCTTGATGAAGACACAGTTGGATGATTTGTTAGTAGAAGTGAAGCTGCCCTTGCTCTTGGGCTATGATAATCAAAGAATAATTAATCTTAACAAGAATCCAGTCTAACATTCTCGTTCAAAGCAAATTGACCTCAAATATCATTTCATCAAAGAGCATGTGGAAAAGAATGAACTTAAACTTGAATATGTTTCATCTCCTGAACAAGTTGCTGTTATTTTCACGAATCCTCTGCCAAAGGAATCATTCTCAAGATTGAGGTTGAATATGGGTGTCCAACCTATTTCTCTAGAAGGATAAGGTATGTTGTACTATACGCTCTCCCTTCTTACCATTTGATTGTTTTGTCAAGGGGGAGAAGTTGTTTATATAATAAATCTATTTTTCAAAGAGAGAGTTATGGGTAAGATGTGAACTCAACATTGTTTATGTATATAAACAATTCTAACTGTTTTTTGGAATGGTTTTAAGATAGAAATTAAAGTTTTTTTTCAGGAATTATGAAGTTGATGATGTTTTTTTCACTACATATGGACATCATGGTTTTTCTGTCAGTGATTCTTGTTTCCTATAGTGATTTAGCTCACGTAGGCTTAGAATTATTGATAATTAATCCATTTCTTGAGGTTTACAAGTTTGGTGATTTATGAAAACTTGGTTAACAACATAATCCAAAGGGGGAGATTGTTAGGACCATGCTGAAAGAAGATATGGTTTTCATGGATTGTCTTTTGTTGATCTTGAGGAAGCTTTCATAAAGGAAAGACACCATGAATTTCAAAGAATTTGGAAGCTGGAAGTTTAAAGATTTGGAACCGAGAATATTGAACATTTGAAACCTAGTGTTTGAAGAATTCGGAGTCTGGAATTCAGAGTCTGGAAATTGAGAAGATTCCAAACAAAGAATATTGAACATTCGGAACCTGGTGTTCAAGGAATTTGGAGTCTGGAATTTGGAGTCTAGAAATTGAGAAGATCGGAACCGGGAAACTGCAAATTCTCGAAAGCTGGATGACAGGAGATATGAAGGCACTAATTGTGACGATGCTTTGCTGTTTTGTAACTCAAATTTGTGAGTATATCCAAGTACTCATGATGCAAGAAAAAATTGGATCGAGAAGTCGTATCAAGAACCAAAAGCAGTTCTGAGAATCAGGAAGAGTCGTTCTGAGAACCTGAAGTCATACCGAGAATCGAAGAAGTCGTATCGAGAACCAAAAGGAGTTTCGAGAATCAGGAAGAGCCGTTACGAGAACCAGAAGTCATACCGAGAACTATAATTTCGTACTGAGAACGGGTGAAGTCGTACTGAGATCCAAAATATTCATACCGAGAATTCAAAATCTTCGGTATCGATGAAGAAAGAGGTGTCATACCGAAGAAGTAATGAAAATCCATACCCAGAAGTGATGAAGAGTTATACCGAGAATTGAAATGGTGTCATGCCAAAGAAGCGGTGAGGAGTCATGACAAGAATTGAAGTGATGCTGAAGACTCGAGAAGGATGGATCTGAGAAAGTGATTCCAAAGAATCAGGAAGGGTGGATCTGAGAATATGATGTCGAGAAGATAGATGAGTAAATCCGAGAATGTGATACCAAGAAACTTGTGTAACAACGTCGGATCCGGAAAAGGCCAAAGTTCAAAATCAAGAGAAGTGGAAGATGATTCTAGAAGATTCTAGAATCATTGAAAAAGTCTTAATTACTTCGATATTTCAGGTGAAATTAAGATTTGGGTGAATCTAAGTGAGAAGGAAAATATTTTGGTTTCCCGCCTAAGCACACTTTGGAGCACCTATAAAAGGAGATCAGAGTACAAAGTAAAATGATGATGATCAAGTAGTGAGAGAAGTTCTGATAATATATAGAGAGAAAGAAGTGTTTGACTGATATATTTTCATTGAATTCTCAATTGAAATGAGAATTTGATATTGGTTGACACTGTATTGAGTTTCTCGGATTGAGAAAATTCGGAGTGAAGAATTCAGAGTGAAGAATACGGAGTGGAGATTTGGAATGAGGAATCAGTAAGGGCTATCACCATATTGAGTTTCTCAGACTGAGGAAGACTCAGAGTGAAGAATTTGGAGTGGAGATTTGGAATGGGGGATCAGTACTGGCTGTCACCGTATTGAGTTTCTCAGACTGAGGAAGACTCGGATTGAAGAATCAGAGTGAAGAAGAAATTTTGGGGTGAATAATTCGGAGTGGAGATTTAGAATGGGACGTTAGAACTATAATTGATCTATTGGACGTCCAGGAAGTCCTTTCCATTATTTTTGGGTAAGGAAGTGAAGATTTTTACTAAACTTTCTTACACTTGTTTATTTGAAAGGAAGTGCAGGTAACATAACTTGTTACAAGAAAAGATACTTTGCCCTATTATTCTAAGAGGGTGCACACACACTGGTGTGATTGTTTCACATTGCTTCATGAGTGTAAGGGTATATCCTACTCGTTTTAATTCAAGGATTGTTTTCTTAGTGGATTTTATGGTTCTGGATTGTTTCTAACCATACCAAGGACGTAGATATTCTTATTGAATAGTGAACCTTGTAAATTGTTGTGTTCCTTTGGATGTGTGCTTGTTTGTTTCTCAGCAGGGAAGTATATCTTTAGCAGGTGACAAAGGTTGTCCTCATTTTATGGGTACTTAAAAGTAGTGAAAGGGGTACCATTGATTCACCCTCCCCTCTCAGTGGTTCATTACTCCAACTGGGTCCTTAAAAAGAGGATCAATCCAAGTTCTAGGATATAAAAAGCATGTAGAAGGGGTCACAAGCCATGTCTCAGAACTCCAGGTACTACCCATCTAAAATGGCCCAAGCCATAGGGGACATGCCGTGTAGAAAGGTAAGTACACAGCATATAGGACATACCACACATAATGTCTGATTAACTAGGGTTTACTCTACATATGCAGTTGTGTGTCTGTACATGGATTCAACCCATGTGTGCCATGTCGTGTAACCATTGCACGAGGTAACCCGTGCAGCCAGCCTGGTCAGGTCGTTTGGTAGATTACATGGCCATGTACTCCACCCTGTGTCCGTGTATCATTCGATATACACACTGAGTCCCGTGTAAGGACCCACACACTGTGTTCTTCGTAGCACATGTGTTTTCGTCGCATTCTGCACTGTGGAACCCTATCCTCCGTTGATCTGGTCCCACACACCGTGTTCTTTGGAATACACGCCGTGTTCTTCAGGATTTTTCAGAAAACACATTTCTTCATCCGGTGTTGCGGGGGGTGCTATAAGAACCCGAACCTTCTTTTTAGGTATGTTTTCCTTTTCTGGTCATTTTTGAGAAAAAGAGTAAATTCTAGAAATTTTAGAAGTACACGCCGTGTACTTTTTGATTACACGTCGTGTACTCGGTTACCGTAGGTAACCATGTGTTGGATGTGTAGTGGCCAAGCACACTGTCATGTAGGGTGACCTAGAGGCCACTAAAAGTGGAGTACGGAAAATGTGAGTACACGCCGTTTACTTAAAAAGTACAAGCTATGTATTTTTATTTTTTTTCATTAAACGGACCGGGGTCTCGTCTTATCGACAGAAACATGTTCTTCTTCGACTTCTTCTTCTGAGAGCACTGTATGGCAACAGATCTTCGACGAGCCCCCGAGCAAGCATCCATCCTTCGAATCGAACACTGTTTGTTGTGTAGGAATCACATCAGTGAGTTCTATTTTATCCTAGATCCCCATCTTCTGATTTCTCTTCTATCATGAGATATCATGGGTTGAACTTTTAAGATGTTTTTATAGATCTAATGCATTCTAGGTAGATCCAAGGGGTGACTCCAAATTATATCAGTCTCCCAACGCCAAGATATGTGGTTTGTGCCTTTCCATTGAAAGTCTTTGAGTGTCATGTGCAATTTTTACTAATACCCTTGAACGGGGTATTTCGTGTTTACTATTTTACCCATATTGATTTTCTGTCGTGCTTGTATGCTTGTGTAGAGGTTAATTGGATATGAATAGGGTTGATTTCTATTCTTTGGATGTTTTTCCCATGCATGTTCTATTTATGACTGTTGGTCTGCTTAGCCTGTTTGGCTTCCCTGCCTGTTTTCCATGACTAGTGCTGCAGGGTGGAGTGTTTGTATTATGATATGATTGATATGTTGTAGACTGATTAGCCAAGTAGTTTTTGAGGTTTACCTTGACCGTTTCTACGTTTCTATGCTCGTTGACTTACCCAGGGCTGTGAGAACCTGGTGTAGTAGACTATAAGGGGAATTGACCCAGTGAGCCTCCATAGAGAGTCTTTGATCACTTTAGACTATAAGGAAAATTGACTGAGTGACCTTCCTCAGAGAGTCTTTAAACCACTTTAGACTATAATGGGAATAAACTATGTTAGAATCCTCAGAGAGTCTTTGAACTACTTGGGGCTATAAGGGGAATTGACCGAGTTAGCTTCCTCAGAGAGTCCTTGACCTTGTGGCTATAAGGGGAATGGATCGTGTGAGCTTCCTTAGAGAGTCTTGAATTAATTTTGAATATAAGTGGAATTGAATATGAGTGCTTCCTCAGAGAGACTTTATAACTTTTTATAACTGAACCAGAGGGGATAGGTTGTGTGCACTTTCTAGAGAGTTACTGTGCTTGAATAGTTGCTTTTCATATGTGGAATATTTTTCTACTAGGTAATTTCTTGTTTACTGCTTCTATACTTTTACCTACCATATATTCACTGACTGTTAGGCATAGATCATGGGGTGGTTGCCTATGGGGATTTAGTCTCACACCCTATTTGGTCCATGATTTGGGTCCTTGACAGATCATATTGCTGCAGGTATAGATAAGGGCAAGCGCCCTTCTACTTCAGGTTCTTGATTGTTTGTGGAGGTGGAGAACATGGGACCAAGTTATGGATTACGATTATGAGGAGTTTTTTACGTGATTTCTTTTGTATTGGGTTTAGTACTGCTAGGATTCCAACATTGTGATTTGTTTGGCTACTTTCCTAGACATATGTATCATGCATCATTCACAAATATATATGTGTGCCCTAGTTTATTATTTTCCAATATTCTTCTGTTTACTTCTGTATGGATTATTACTTCTTCTATTATTGATATTGTTTTTATTACACTATGTTACTATGCCAATGAGGGCATAGTTTCCCAACTTTACCACCCAAGGCCCTCACTGCTAGTCGGTAGCCTCTGGCGTTCGGGGAAATGCACTTGAGGCCATGTGAAAAACCGGGTATGGGTTGCCTCTGGGTGGCTTCTGGAACCAGGACATTACAACGTGGTATCAGATGATAATTTTCTCTAGACTTACTATTTGGATCCTTTATCCAAGGATAGGAAAGAATAAGTACATGGTAATAAGATGTGCCCGAGAGTAGCTAACCTGTGTATAGGGAACATCCAATCTACCTCATTTAATGCAATTTTTCTAGTTTTTCAACTTTACGGTTGATTTGATTTTCACTGTAGGGTGATTCACATGTTTTGTGTTGTTATCATTAATTTTATTGAGGTTCTGTTTCTGTCACAACCTGATGAGATGAGGGTATTCCATCTCATTCATCATATAGGCAATTACTAGAAATCACATGCCATGCATTATTTCCATGCCATCTAGGATGCATTAACGATTACATGATGTTGTGATAGATGTTGTGTAGAATATAAATGATGTTGTGATAGATGCCTTGATAAAAATACATGTTGTTTGATAGGGTATTGTTTATGTAAGGATTTGTTTGAATGAACATCAAACTTTGGTTCTTGAGGTGTTATGGGCCCTCAAAGACCAGAATTTAGTAGATCATTGCCTTGTTTTCCATGTTATAACGTGTATAAGATCCCAAACATTTATTCGCGTGGAGTATGGGCCCTCACAGATTGGAATTTGGCACTTTCAATGTTTGTTTCAGTATTTTTATGGGTTACAGAGTAGTTTATAAAAATTATTGTCTGGAAAAACCCAGAATACATGCTCTATAATGTTAAGTGCACTCCATGTTTTCTTTTGTTCGGTAAGAAAATGTTTTTCTTAAGTAAACGCCATGTTTTTATATACATGTCGTATAGTCTCTAACCATGTAATAGGCCATGTGGGAAGATACACGAGATATGGAATTTCTTGCAGGAACACACCGTGTACCAGTTGAACATGTCATGTAGTGTTGACCCTATCTCTGCCTGTGTAACTAACAATAGGGATGGATAAACCTTAAGTTATACACGTCATGTTAGTATTGAAAATGTCATGTAGTATGACCAAAGTACCCATCCGTTTCACTAACAACATGAGTCGGTGTTATCCTTTCACATACACTCTTTCTACGCCTTGAACATGTCGTGTAGTGTGAGTCGTGTGTCAGGTTGGGTCACTAAAAACATGGGCTAGGTGAAGCATGTCTAGTACACGTCGTGTCTACTATGAACATGCCGTGTAGTATTCTCTTAAGGAGATCCATGTGGCTTAACCATGTATAAGGACTGGGGCAAGGGAAGAGGATTCAAGTACATGTCGTGTGTTAAGACAACACGTCGTGTGTTTGGGGTGTTATATGACCAATTTAGGTAGGAGTACACACCCATGTGAATGACTTAAGGGAACACGCCGTGTAGTAATTCTACACGTTGTGTAGTAATGTTTTGTAAAACATGAGTTCTTTCTTTCTCATGTTCCCTTCTTACACTTCTAGTTTTTTGTGATTGAAAATCTTGATCTAAGGTGTGTGCTTGACCTTGCAGAGTCATGCCACCAAGATGTCCTCTGGTTTTATGCCAGTTTCCAGGAGGTGATCAGACACCAGATATGGATGATCATGGACTACCTGTAGATCATCCTGTCATGCCAGTTTTGGCACCATCCATTATACCTGACATAGGTGATAATTCATAGTTCAGAGAGGGATTTTTTAAGATGATGTAGACATTTCAGATAGCATCGCCTCCTGCCCAGTCGATGAAAGAATTTACACGGGTCTTTCAGTAGCAACATCCTCCCACTTACTCAGGGGATGGAGGACCCCAGGCTGCAGAGTCATGGCTAGAAGACATGCTTATGATTTTCGATCATCTAGAGATACCTCCAGAGACGAGGGTGAAGCTTTCTACCTACATGCTTCGAGACTCCTCCAAGTGGTGGTGGGATGTAATCTCACAGGTGGGACGCCAGCAGAATATTTCTTGGGATGAGTTTCTGCACAACTTCTACAATTACTTATATCCGAAGACCTTAAGGGCCGATCAATCCCAAGGGTTCATGAGTCTAGAGTAGGGTACTCTTACTACTATTGAGTATTCCTCTCGCTTCACAGAGTTGTAGAGTTTCACTCATATTCTAGGAGGAGATGAGTTGTAACTTGCACGGAAGTTTGAGGATGGTCTGAGGCACGTCATCTGATCTCAGGTAAACATCTTCATGTTGACTTCAATATCCTCTATTATCAACCAGGAACTAATCACATAGCATAATCTAAGGGATTTTGGAGCTGTGAGCTAGGGCGGTTCGATATCCAGAGTTAGTGCTCCACCAACTGATAGCAGGAAGCGCCGCAGGGAGACTACACAAGGAGATTAGAGTAGGCGAGATGCATCTTATGGTAGCCAGGTGGTGTGATACCAGTGTGGGAAGAGCATGTTTATGAGGCCACATTTCCCGAGAGACCCAGTGAAGTGCCGATCTTGTGGCAAGATGGGTCACCTTTAGTGCTTCTGTCAGATCTTCTCACCAGCAGTTGGTGACAGGGGTTCTTCTATGATTTCGCGTTCAGAAGCAGCGCCCCTAGTTTCTCACCAGGTAGGAAAATGGATTTCTTCCAGCCATTTAGGCCGAGGTGGAGGTCGTGGCCACGGAAGACAATCACTGGGCTTTCAGCGATGTCAGGGTGGATCAGCTCAGAGTGGTCAGGTAGGGTCACAGGGCCACAGTACAGGCCAGAATTTTGCAGTGGCGCAGACTCAACAAGGGTAGGATCCCGGACCCTCTACCATTTGAGGTACGATATTACTAGCCTCAATTTTAGATACTACTCTTTTTGATATAGGGGCTTCCCATAGCTTTATATATGTTTCTTTTTGTGGAGAGATTTGGTCTCTGCATATTTTATTCTACTGATAACTTGATGCTAGACACCCTGTTGGGGACTAGAATGGCTAGTGTATGTCAGTGCGGGGAGTTCCCTCTACAGGTTTGTGGCTATCACTTCTTATGGGACCACTATGCCCTAGAAATGACATGTTATGATCTAATTCTTGGGATGGACTGGTTAGTTCCATTTCAGGTAGTCCTCGACTATTATCTCCATAGGGTGAGTTCCACATCACTAGAGGGTACATAGTTTCTTTATAAGGGTGAATGGGATGTCCAAGTGAGCAGAGAAGGACCAGAGCATCATGGGATGAGAGGAGTTACAAGCTAGATTTCTAGTCTATATCTGGATGACTAGAGGACTTCACAAACACACTTTCCTCCAGTGGTGGATCATTTTAGATATGTATTTCCAGAGGAAATTTCAGGTTTTCCTCCAGAGAGTGAGGTAGACTTTTCTATTGAGCTTGTGGCAGGAGCAGCACCGGTGCCCATTCCTCATAGGATGGGTACACCTAAGTTGCAGAAGCTTAAGAAGCAGTTGGAGGAGTTGCAGGAAAAGGGTTTCATCTGACCCAGTACTTCTCCTTGGGGTTCACCTATCCTGTTTACGAAGAAGGTAGATGGTACCCTCGGGCTTTGCGTGGACTATCAGAAGTTGAACCAGTTGACGGTCAAGAACCGATATCCCTTGCATAGGATTGATGATCTCTTTGATCATCTTCGAGGAACCCGGGTGTTCTCAAAGATTGACCTGAGATCCAGTTACCAACAGTTGGGTATTAGACCATCTGATATACCTATCACAGCCTCCCGAAGTAGGTATGGTCTATACGAGTATATGGTTATGTTGCTCGGTCTCACGAACACACCGACAGTTTTCATGGCACTGATGAACCGAGTGTTCCATCCATACTTGGATTACTTCGTGGTGGTTTTTGTGGATGATATATAGGTGTACTCTCACACTCGACATGACCATGCTACCCATCTTGAGATCATTTTGAGTACACTAAGAGAGAAAAATTTATATTCTATGCTCTCAGAATTCCACTTTTGGATGGATCATATTAACTTTTTGGGTCATGTTATCTCAGAGGCAGGACTATCAATAGACCGAGAGAAAGTGAATGTAGTAGTTTCTTAGGAGCAGTTGAAGAAAATCTTTGAGGTGCAGAGTTTTCTAGGGCTGGAAGGATACTACAGATGTTTCATACAGGACTTTTCAGTCTTAGCAGCACTACTGACGGGTCTAACTAAGAAGGGAGTGAAGTTCATGTTGTCATATTTTTGCGAGTCAGCCTTTCAGGAGCTGAAAGAGAGGTTGAATTTAGCACCAATACTATACTTTCTAGAGCCAACCAAGAGCAATACTATTTAATGTGATGCATCAGGTATTCGGTTGGGAGATATTCTTATGAAAGGAGATGGAGTCATTGCGTACGGGTCTGGACAGTTGAGGCCACATGAGAGGAATTACATGATGCCCGATCTCGAGTTGGTGGCAGTTTTTCATACCTTGCATTGTTGGAGAAATTATCTTCTAGGAGAGTAGTTTGTTGTTTTCACTAACCAAAAAAGTCTCAAGAACATTTTCACTCAGTGTGATCTAAATTTGAGACAGCGAAGGAGGGTTGAGTACCTTCAGTCCTTTGACATTGAGCTTGCTTATACACCTAGGAAAGGAAACGCAATGGCTGAAGCATTGAGCAGGAGGACTCATATACAAGCATTTCAGGAGGCCAGTAGTGAGTGGTAGCTTTTGGATCTATTCATTGAGATGGATTTGGAGGTTCACAACAGTCAGGGGCAGAGGTTTCATTATTCTGTAGTCGTTACCTCTGCTCATCTTTATCGAGTGCGAATGAGGCAGCTATCAGATTCATAAGGCCTATTCCTATGAGAGAGTGTGTCAGAAGAGGACCCTATTCCCAGATAGACAATAGGCGGGGATGAGATCTTGCATTTATAGGGGCGCATATGGGTAGCTGCAGATATAAGTGAGGAGATGATGCGGGATTCTCATTCCTCAGTTTGGGCAGTTCATCCTAGTGTCACTAAGACGTATCGTGATCTACACGATCAGTTTTTGTGGCCAGGTATTAAGAGGGATGTTTCTAGTTTCTTAATGAGGTGTTCCACATGTCAGCAAGTGAGGGAGGAGAATTAGCATCCAGTAGGGATTTTATAGTAGTTACCCATTCCTATGTGGAAGTGGAATGACGTCGCAATGGACTTTGTAATAGGGTTGTCGAGGTGGCCTCAAGGGAATGATGAAGTTTGGTTTGTCATAGACAGGGTTACGAAGGTTTCTCACTTTATTCCGATCAAGGATACCTTCAGTGTTGATTATATGGGATGGTTATACATCTGAGAGATTGTACGTCTGCATGGAGTTCCACACTCCATTCTTTCAAACAGGGATGCCTGTTTTACTTCTCGGGTCTGGAAGGGGATTTAGAAGGCTTTGGGTACACAGGTACGTCTGAGTACAGCTTACCACCCCTAGAGAGATGGACAGTCTAAGCATACAATTCAGGCTCTTTAGGACATACTTCGATCATGCATCCTGGATTTTCGAGGTTCTTGGGAGAAGCATATACCACTTGTGGAGTTTTCCTACAATAATAGTTTTCAAGAAACTATTCAAATGGAACCTTATGAGGCTTTGTATGGTAGGTCATTCCAATCACCCTTATGTTTGATGGTGTTTGGAGAGGTAGCTTTTGTAGGACCTTGTCTTGTTCAGGAGGCCACAGAGCAGATAGAGTTGATTTGGAAGAGGACAACTACTGTGCAGTCTCAGCATAAGTATTATGTTGATCAGCGGAGAAGACCTCTATAGTTCGAGGTTGGGGATTAGGTTTTCCTGCATGTCACACCGAGGATGGGACAGAAGAGGATTAAGAGATAGGGTAAGATTTCACCGAGGTACGTCGGGCCATTTGAGGTTGTGGAGAGAGTTGGGCTGGTTGCCTATCAGTTGCAGTTATCCCAGAGGTATCGGGCTATGCATGACGTTTTTCACGTTTCTCAGCTTCGACGTTACTTTTTAGACTCGTATCATGTCTTTAAACCTGAAGAGGATGAGCTCAAAGTGGATGTGTCATTTGAGGATAATCCTATCTGGATTGTTGATCACAGTACAAAGGTTCTCTGTGGCAAGTATGTTCCTCTGGTACGAGTGCTAGGGAAGCATCGGCGGGTACATGATGAGACTTGGATGAGGGGGGTCATTGTACGAGCACAGTGTGTAGAACTGTTCGAGCTTTCTTATTCTACGCTGTACTAGGGAAATTCGTGAATAAGTTCTTTAAGGGGGTAAGTTTTTATGAACCTGAAACTTCTTTTTAGGTATGTTTTCCTTTTTGGGTCATTTTTTAGAAGAAGAAGAAATTCTGGAAATTTTCTAAGTACACGCCATGTACTCAGCTAATGTAGGTAACCGTGTGTTGGCCGTGTATTATCCATGCACATTGTTGAGTGGGGTGACCTAGAGGCCGCTTAAAGTGGAGTACGAAAAGGATATTACATGTCGTGTACTTAAAAATTACACGCCGAGTATTTTGTTTTTTCCATTAAATGTACTGGGTCACATCTTGTCGATAGAAACATGTTCTTCTTTGACTTCTTCATCCGAGAGTGCCGTACGTTTGCAGATCTTCGGTGATCCCCCGATAAAGCAAATACCCTCCGAATCGAACACCATCAGTTTCTTTGGAATCACAACAATGATTTCTATTTTATCCTAGATCCCTATCTTCTGATTTCTCCTCTCTCGTGAGATATAGTGGGTTGAACGTTTTAGAAGTTTTTGTAGATCTACCGCATTCCAGGTCGATCCAAGGGCCGAAGCTATAGTATATCAATCTCCCAATGCCGAGGTAGGTGGTTTGTGCCTTTCTGTTGAAAGTCATTGAGTATCATGTGCAATTTTGACCAATACCCTTGAACTGGGTATTGCGTGTTTACCGTTTTACCCCTGTTGATTTATTTCCATGCTTGTATTCTTGTGTAGAGGTTAATTAGATATGAATAGGGTTGATTTCTATTCTTTGGATGTGTTTCCCATGCATGTTATATTTACGACTGTTGGTATGCTTAGCCTGTTTGACCGCCTTTCCTGTTTTCCATGCCTAGTGTTGTAGGGTGGAGTGTTTGTATTATGATATGCTTGATATGATATAGACTGATTATCTGAGTAGTTCTTGGGGTTTACCTTTGCCCTTTCTGACATTCTATGCTCATTGAACTACACGAGGCCTTGAGACCCTGGTGTGGTTGACTATAAGGGGAATTGAGAGAGTGAGCTTCCTCAGAGAGTCTTTGAGCAGTTTAGACTATAAGGGGAATTGATCGAGTGAGCTTCCTCAGAGAGTCTTTGAACCACTCTGGACTATAAGGGGAATTGACTAAGTGCGTTTCCTCAGAGAGTCTTTGAACCACTTGGGTCTATAAGGGGAATTAACCGAGTGAGATTCCTCAGAGAGTCTTTAACCTTAGGGCTATAAAAGGAATTGATCATGTGAGCTTCCTTAGAGATTCCTTGGCTTACCATAGACTATAAGGGGAATTGACTGTTTGAGCTTCCTCAGAGCGTCTTGAATTAATTTTTACTATAAGGGGAATTGACTGTGAGTGCTTCCTCAGAGAGTCTTGATATATTCTTATAACTGAACCAGAGGGGATAGGCTGTGTGAACTTCCTAGAGGGTTACCATGCTTGAATAGTTTCTTTTGATATGTGGAATTGTTTTTTGCTAAGTATTTTCTTGTTTACTTCTTCTTTACTTTAACATTCCACATATTCAATGATTATTAGGCACAAATCTTTGGGTGGATTCCTACTGGGAATTAGTCTCATACCCTGTTTATTCCATCCTTTTGAGCTCGAACAGATTATATTGATGTAGGTATAGACAAGGTCAAGCGCCCCTCTACTTCAGGTTCTTGATTGACTATGGAGTTGGAGAGCATGGGACCAAGTTGTGTCTTGTGATGCTGAGGAGTTGTTTATATTATTTATTTTGTATTTGGTTTAGTGCTTCTTGGATTCCAGTATTGTGATTTTCTTGGCTGATTTCCTAGAAATATGTATCATGCATCATTCACATAGATATATGAGTGCTCCAATTTATTATTTTTAAGTCTTCTGCTGTTTACTTATGTATTGATTATTACTGCTTCTGGTTTTTCTATTATTTTTCTTCCACTGTGTTACTCTACCAATGAGGGCTGAGTTTCCCAACTATCACACCCATGACCCTTGCTACTAGTCGGTAGCCGCTGGCATTAAGTGAAATGTGCTTGAGTCCATGTGACCAACCGGGTACGGGGCGCCTCTTGGTGGATTTTGGAACCGATACATTACCAATGCTTTGTTCATTGATCCAACCAACCAGTGGCCATGAAAATAAAGTTTTTTTGTCTCCCCGACATCATGATTATGATTCTATTAGTTTCAAACCTCCCATTGTCCCAAAAAATGTGCTCTGATTTACTCTCATGAAGAATTGTTGAAGAATGAGTTCTCATAAACTACGTCGATTCGTCTGCCCTTATCGCCGTCAAACGTCCACTGGTCATTATGATGTCGTATCTCCATTTTTGAATCATTTCACTAAGAAATGGGTGTTCAATAATTCCTTTTTCAAATCCCTACAAAGAACACAAGGAAGAGGGGGAAGAAAACAAAGCAACAAAGGAGGAACGAACATCTACTGTAGTTCGTCACGATGTTAATTTTCTCCCATTATAAGGTCTAAATGGGGAAAATTTAAAAAAATTATAACATGAAAAATGAATCCCTAGGTATGAAACCAATAAAGAAAATACCTCCAGTAAGAACAATGATGTGTGGGTCAACCAGTTCATGGGTTTATCTGAATTCATTGTTTAATTAAAGAATGGGGAAGAAACAAATTTAAAACATAACCCCTACCTCAAGGAGGGATTTGTTGATGATGAAGGGATCATGCTACCATCTTCGTCGAGATCCTTAAATTCTGTTAGCCCAATAATTCTCACTTCTAATTCGTTGTTATTCATCATTGAGAGTTCTCTCTAAATCTCCAATAATTCTCCCTATTTTCTCTCAATTTCCTGTCAATGACCAACATTCTATTAACCCAATAAAATGAGGGAATGTGTTATAGAATTCCATTACGTTGAGACATTAATGATTCAACATTATTGTTTCAAATTAATTATGTCATGTCATTAATTAACAAAATATCTACCCCATCTCTGCGCTATAGGGAACGTTTCCAAATAAAAAAAAACTTTTCAAATTATTTTATTTTATTTTATTTTACTAATAATGTCCAAAAATTAACTTTTTATCTCAACCCAGTCCAGTCAATGTTTGGACCCTCTTTTAGATAAATTTGTTGTCCTAGATGCCACATTTCCCTCAGTTTTTTAAACCAGACATCCATTTGGAAATTGTCACAACTGTGTACACACACCGACTCACTTAACATAAATATGTTCAAAACACCATTCTAGCCTCACTAGTCCATGGAATAACATTCCGTCTCTATGATTTGTCCTGAAATCATTCCATATAATAATTAAAAATAATACATAGAAAATTGAAGACATTAAATTCTCCCCACCTTGGGGTTTGCATCCCTGAAAAATCAAAACAAAGGATACTCAAAAGGTGTGGGTACTGGGCACGGATATGGGCCTCTCAATTCCACGTTCTCTCTTGAAGGTTCTCATGCTTCCACCGGACACATACTAATGGAATAAATTTCCCACAAAGGATCATCTCCTATCGGTCCTTGATCTCCACTGGGTACTCTACGAAGGTCTCTCCATCCTCAATGCCCAGATCGTCCCAGTCGATGACTTGGGATGGTTCATGCACATTCCTCCTCAACAGTGACACATGAAATACATCATGTACCTAGTGCATAGGTAGTGGTAGAGCTATGTAGTACACTACATTTCCATCTTTGTGCAGTATCTGGAAAGGTATGATGAACCTCAGAGATAACTTGTCATCCTAAACAAATCTCTTTAACCCTTGTCAAGGTGAGACCAAAAGGAAGACGTGGTCTCCCTCCTCGAACTTGAGAGGTCATTTTCATATGTTAGCATAAGACTTCTGCCAACTCTATGCAGTCGTTTTCCGCTCAAAGATGATCTACACCTTCTTGGTGGTAGCTCACACCAGCTATGGACCCATAAGTGTTGACTCTCCTGGATCAGTCCAGCATACCGGTGACGAGCATGGTATCCCGTATAAAGCCTCGAATGGTGTATTTCAAATGGTGGAGTGGAAGTGGTTGTTGTACGAAAAATCCACCAGTGGTAGACGGTCCTCCCAACTGTGACCAACGTCCAAGTTACAGGCCTGGAATATACCCACCAGGACATGAATGGTCCTCTCAGTCTAGCCATCTATCTGGGGGTGGAACATTATTCTCAAGCATAACTGGGTCTCAAATTCCTCATATAATCCCTTCCACAACCAGGATGTAAAATGGGAATCACGATCTGAGACTACTGTCAATTGGATTCCATGTAGCCGAACTATCTCCTATATGTAGAGGCATCCCAGAACCTCCACTGAGCTCTTCTCTCTGATGGATTGGAACTGGTACGACTTGGTGAGTCGGTCAATGATCACCTAGATGGAATCATGCCCCTTGAATGTTTTTGGTATACACATCACTAAGTCCATCGATATCCAATCCCACTTCCACTCAGGTACCTTTATGGGGTGAGATAATCTTACTGGAACCCAGTGCTCAACCTTCACCTGCTGGCATGTAAAACATCAAGAAACAAACTTAGCTACTTCATTCTTCATGCATGATAACAAGCACTACCATCGATGATCCTGGTACATATTCACCATGCTAGGGTGTACCTCCAAGGGGGGTGTATGACACTCTCTCAGGACCTCCTCCCATAATGCCACTTGTAGAACAATGTAGTTTTTGAAATGAAGAACGTGCTCCCCACCTTGAGAATATCCATCAAGAGCATGTACTATGGATAATTGGACATGTAAATCCTGATAGTTGACATCTCCAAACTGTGCCTCCCGAGCTTCCTATAAGAGTGGAGAGTTGAAACCATCGAATGAAGGTAAGCTCCATCCTCTATGTCCATGAAGGACAATTGTAACGAGGTGAACTGCTCTTTCACCTCACTCAATAGCTGCGAACTCGATCTCCTACTAATAGAAAATGCAACTTATTTCTTCTTCCCATGAGTATATTTGATCTCAAAGTCATAATCCTAGAGGGAATCTATCCATATCCTCTAATTCAAATTCAGATCCTTCTGCAAGAAGATGTATTTAAGGCTCTTGTGGTCAGTGTAGATGATAAACTGCTCACCCATAATTTAGTGTCACCACATCTTCAATGTTAAGACTGACACTTCCAAATAAAGATCATGGGTTGCATAGTTCTACTCATTTGGACTAATTTGGCATGAACCATAAGCAATCACTACATATCTCTATATTAGGACATATTTGAGCTCGGTCCCTAATGCATCATAGAAAACTACGTACACAAAACCCTACTTCAACTATCTCAATATCAGAGAACTTGTCAAACTCTATCTCAACTGTTCAAAAGCATACTGGAACTTCTCTTTCCACATGAAGGGTTTCCCCTTCCTGATCAAGGCTGTCATCAGTGCTGATTTCCAAAAGAAATCAGGAATGAGTCTCTGGTAATATCCCGCCAACCCAAGGAAGCTCCGCACATCCTTCACGCTTTGAGGTGACTCCCATGCTAACACTACCTAGACCTTGGCTGGGTCCACTGATAATACATCGAATGAGATAACATGTCCCAGAATTGGCCCACCAGTATCCAGAACTAGCACTTTGAGAGCTTCCGATAAAGATGGTGCTCTCGGAGTATGTTTAGAACCATCTGCATGTGTATCACGTGCTCCTTTTTTTATGCCGAGTACACAATGATGTATTAAATGAATACCACTAAAAAATGGTCTAAGTAATGTTGGAAGATATGATTCATAGGTCCCATGAACACTACGAGGGATTTCATCATGCCAAAAGGCATCACCAAGTACTCATAATGACCATATCGGCATCTGAAATCCATCTATGGTATATCCTCATCCCGTACTCGTAACTGGTGGTAACCTGATTGAAGGTCAACCTTCAAGAACCACTATACCTTTATTAGCTGATCAAAGAGGGTTTCTATCCTCGGTAGTGGATATTTTTTCTTCGTCGTTACCTGATTCAGGCATCAGTAATCCACACACAACCTCAAACTCTCTTCTTACTTCTTGGAAAACAAAAATAGGTCTACCCAGGGTAAAACACTGGGTCTTACAAACACCTTGCTCTGAAAATCCTCCAAATACACCCTCATGTCATGAAGATCTATGTGAGCCATCCAATATTAAGGAGAGGCTATCAATTTCTTCATGGGGTGTAAGTCGATGCACAAGTCGATCTCCCAGTTAAGAGGTATTCTTGGAACATCTTCAGAAAATTTGTCCTCATACTCCACCACAGCTACTCGGAACAGGAAGCTCACAACATCTACTGCGCCAAGGGTAAGGCTATCCAACTCATGGGTTAGAGGTTGCTACCTCCTATGAATGAGACCATCTTGTGCTTCCTGTATCTCCTTCTCACTGAAAAATAAAAAGCTCATCCCATTGCTATGGATACACCACACTCTTCGTCTAAAGCAGTCAATATGGGCATCAACCAAAGATCAGAAATCCATCCCAAGAATGCAATATTAAGGCCTCAACGCTACCACCAAGAGGTTCCAACCGAAAATCTCACCTAAAAGGGTAAGATCACACTATCTTAAAATGTTTGTGATCATTGAGTCCCCTCCCATAGGTGCCACCAAGCATAAGGGTCATGTCAAAAACACTGTTAGAATCTCAAGGGTTCTCAAAAGAAATTTGGAGAGGAAGGAATGACTAGAACATCTATCTATATGTACTTCAGATAAGGTAGATAAGACACAAATCGAACCTTGGATCAACCCTAGAATCCTTGGGTCATACGCCTCGACCTCTTGTAGTTGTCCTCACCCCTATACCCCATCCCTCTAAGCCTGGTGTGGACCTCCTGGGGTGGTGGTGGAAGTAGATCAAATCATATGCTGCCACCTACAGTTCTCACAACTACTCTGCCACGTCCACCACCTAGAGGGTCTGTCTGCTCCACTCTATAACTCTTCCTTGGTGGTCTATCCATGACATCTCAATTAGTAGCTCGATGGGTCGGACAGTCTCTATCGAGATGCCCACTACCGTCACACAAGTAGCATTTCCTCTCCCTAGGATAACAGGATCCATCTAGAGATCTCTGGACAATATATCCCCTATCTTGGGTCCTCATATTATGCCTCCCACATCTTGAACTTTTTGCCTAATGTTGGCTCTCTATTGTCAAGGTCTCTGCACTTGTCAGTTTGCTGTTGACTTCCATCGGCTACCTATGTTCTGCCAAGAATCTTTTGATCACCAAGGCTCACTTGAGCACTCTATTATCAGATGAAATTCATAGAGGCACGACAATATCAAGGATATCCCATTTTAGACCTCGCTCTAAGTTCCAAGATCTGATGTACTGATCCCTGACCATATCCATCGAGTACCTGGTGTGGTGGGTGAACCTTGATGAATACTCTTCCACCATCAAACTACCCTGTTGGAGCTGAAGAAGCTCTTGGATATGCACTACTCTCAGTGTAACCAGAGAGAACACCTCCCTAAAGAGTCACTCAAACTCCGTGAATGGAAGAGTCTCCTCATTGTGAGTCTGTGTGGTTAGAATCAATCATCGTCCTAGTGAACTTTGAAGAAGTCTTGCTCCTAGAATCACCATCTGGTCTGTTGGTGTCCTCACTAGATAGAAAACTCTAGTCACCACCTCAAGCTAGTCCTCAACTGCCTAAGGGTCAGGCTCACCTCAGAACATGATGAGTCTCTGTCTCTGTAACTAATGGAGCGTGATCATCCTGGGCCCTCGTCTGTCGGTACTGTAGGTACCACGGTCTGATCCAATGGTGGTGGTATAACAGGTGCACCACCTGAAGGTAATTCCTGGGGAACTGGTCCCTGTATCGAAGCCTTGTCACCGAGGGGGTCATCCTCATGCTTGAGCTGTTGAATCCTATTTGGTATGTGTCATAGAGTCATCCGGTAAAGAAACAAGATGTACCATGTTCAATGAGTATATCTCAATAGCTGGCACAAAGAAAATGGAAAACAAAACCCATTATTATACGATACATGTACCGTTATTTTACTTCCCCGCAACTTGTATTTTCTTGTACTGAGTCAAAAAGTAGGTTACCAGAGTCCTGGTGTAAGGATATGTCAGTCGCCCGCACCAAAACTAGATTCCTTGTCCGTAAATCCCATCATGAAACACTTAACACCGTTTCCTCAAACCAATCTCATAGACTCTTGGTCCTAAAGTAGAACTGACCATCTTTGATACCACTCTGTCACGACCTGTCTCAGTGGCGTCCATGCCACCACTCCCTAAGGCTGCCTCCAAAAGGCCAGGGGATTGTGACTAGCACCGAGTATGCATACCACTCACATGGAAGGCATTTCCTCAGTACCAATACACACACACACACATCTCCAATCCCACAAATGACGAAATTTGAAAACTACTAAGGAAAAAATTGCATGCATACAACTAATCCCAACCAATAGAGTACAATGAAAGTAAAGTAAGGAATGTAAACCTGGGTAGAATACAACCCCACCAAAAACTAGAGTTTGAAAAATATAAAGTCCAACTTGTAAGAACAAAGAGGTATTGGGACTGCTTCTCGATGTTTTTGGAACACCTCGGCCTGTAGGGAACTTAAAAATCTCCGTCTAGTCCTGGTCTGCACTGGACTTTGTCAAAAGGTCGCTGGTCTGCACAAGACATGACACGTATGGGAAAATCTTGTAAAGGGGTGTGTATAAAAATACTCAGTAGGGGACCACGTAAACCAAAAAGAAACACACAATGTAAAGGAACAATAATATTTACACAGTATATGTCTACCAAACATATAGTAATAGAAACACAATCATGATATAATCAAAAACTACACTCGTAGTCTGTAGACAAGTCACACAAATGCATACCCCCACTAGGGATTTAGTTCAAAGGTTCCACGAATCACTCATCTAGGAGAAATCACTCCATGGTTGAGATAGCTTAGATGAAGTCCATACGATAAGTATTTTCATTCAATAAAATCCATGAGAGAGAGATACACTCATTCTTTGAGACCACACTCCTGAGTGGGAAAATATCACGATACATAGATGATGATCACTACTAGGGCTTTGGTGGATACCACGACTCATCGGGATTCGCCTAATTAGTATTGGATCGACATTCTGTTAGATTAGTCATGTCAATACAAACTCTACCTAGGGTCAAGAGTGGATAGAGGATCTCGCTTCGGGCCTCTCGAAGGGATACTTGACCCTATATCGAAAAGTCCTGATGAAGGGATCATACTCCTATGGATGAAATGATACCTAACCTATAGGCGAATGAGATAATGGGGAACTAAAAAAATAAAACATGTCCAAGAAATAGTGGACCAGAGGATCAATCCATGTTCCAGGATATACACAACATGTAGAATGGGTCATATTCTATGTCTCGTGACTCCGAGTACTGCCCTAGTGTAATGGCCCGAGTCAGTGGGGGAAATTTCATCTTGAAAGGTAAGTACACAACGCGTAGGATGGAATACATGATGTGTCTAAGTAACCAGGGTCTGCTCTATGTATGAGTCCTTGTGTCCATACATGGCTTCAACCAACGTGTGTCATCCCGTGTAACCGGTACATGGGGAAACCTGTGCAGCCAGCCTAGTCTCGTTGTGTGGTGGAGTACACAGCCGTGTACTCCTCCCCATGTTTGTCTATCTTATGTGATACATGTTGAGTCCCATATAAGGACCCACACATTGTGTTCTTCATATAACATTATGTGTCATCACTTTATACATCGTAGAACCCTAGCCACCACTGAGCCAGTCCCACACATCATGTTCTTTGTAATACACACTGTGTTCTTCAGGATTTTCCAAAAAATTCATTTCTTCATCCGGCTCTACGGGGGATGATCAGTTCTTTAATTAGGCCCACTAATCTCAATTAAAATCATCTATTTTTTTCACCTCAACACCATGAATCCTATCACATTGGTTTTAGACCTTCAATTGGCCCCAAAACCACGTTCTGATTTACCCGCATGAAGAAACATTGAAGAACATGTTCTCGCAAACCATATGGATTCATTCACCTCTTCATAATCGCACCTCCACTAAGTCATCATGATGTCAGATCTCCATTTTGGGACTGTTATGCCAAGAAATGGTCCCACAATGATTCCTCATTCGTATCTTAGTGAAGAACGCAAAGAACATGTGGAAGAGGGGGAAGAAAACAAAAAAAAATAGAGGAATGAACCTCTGGCATCATTTGTCATGGTGTTAATCTATCCCCATTATAATGTCTAAATGGGGAAAATTAAAAACATTAAAACATGTAAAATGAATCCCCATGAATGAACCTAATAATGAAATTCCAACCAACAAGAATGACGATGCGTGGGTCAACCATTTGATGGGTTGATTCGTGTTCGTCGTTTAATTAAATAACAAGGAAGAATCAATTTAAAAAATAAATCCTATCTAAAGGAAATATTTATCACTGAAAAAGGGATCGTGCTACTATCATCGATGAGATCCTTCAACTTCATTGGACTAATGATTCTCACATTTTATTCTTCATCATTTTTGGTCGATAGTTATCTCCAAATCTCAAAATATTCTCTAGATTTTCTCCCAATTTTCGTCCAATGACCAACATTTGATAAACCCAATAAAAGGAGGGGACACATTCTAGTGTTCTATTACATTGAAGAATTAATGAGTTAGCATTGTTGTTTTAGATTCCTTATTTCGTGTCATTAATTATCGTAATAGATTCCCCATTTTTTTACTCCAGAAAATTTTTCCAAATAAAATAAACTTTTCAAATTATTTTATTTCATTTTATTTTACTAAAACCGTCCGAAAATTAACTTTTTCCCTTGACCCGTAACGGTCAAGGCTAGGCCCATTATTAGGTAAGTTCGTGGTCCCAAACGCAATGGTACCCTCACATTTTTAATCTTGACATCTATTTGGAAACTATCCCAACCTCACACACACGTCGACTCACTTAACTTAAATAGTTTCAAACCACCATTCAAGGCTCACTGAGCCTTGGAATGATGTGTTTTCTCCGCACATAGTCTCGAAATAATTCCATATAATATTTAAAAATAATACATGAAAAATTAGAGACAATACAACTCTTAATTTATATTGATAAATAAAGTTTTTTTTAGTGAAATAGAGATTGATTTTTAGTGTGAGTTCTATGGTGTAACGTTCATAATGACCAGTGGTTTAGTTTTATTATATGTTTAAATTTGTTTTTCGATGACCCTTTGTTTAATTAATCTGAAGGATTTGACTATGATAGAAAGAAGATATTAAATATAATAGAGTGTCTATTTAGACCAAGGGGATCACTATTACTTGATTATAAAAACAAAATTATTATTATATATCTATTTTACACTTCAGTACTTCTTGAACTTGAACTTCCAAAGTCCCAATATACCTCATGTTCACTAGATTCCTATAGGGTAGTATAGTTGTTGTCTTATTATTTTAAGTTATAGTCATAATATCATGGAAAATTTATTTTCCCCACATCATTGTCTATTTGACCTCTGAGCCTACATTATCATAATACTTATTTTAAATTTAGTCATTTAGTATTCCATGTTTAAAAATTATAAACTATTTTAGACATTATGAAGTAATGAAACCCATTATCTCAAACAAATTTTTGGTTTTTAGGGACTAGGTGGAGACACTTTTTTCAACATCTAAGGACATGTATTTTCTATATTTATTTTTTGTTTTTTGATTTTAGTTTAGGTTTTGTTGCTTTATTTTTGTATGATAGTGTATTTTGTGTTTCGATGAAAGGGGTAGATTTTATGTTGATCGGGTATAAAAGATTTGTTATAAAAATTATAGATCTTCCAAAAAATGGAAAAACTATAGGAGAAGATACAAAGGAATGGTTGGTGTGACCCACACATATACTCTTGTAGTGATAAGAAAGTCCTCTATGGGAAAATTATTGTTCTAAGAGGCTCTTCCAGACTTTTAAAGGCTATTAGAAGAGGTTGGGGAGTCCAAGGATGTGGCCAAGGAGGAATCCAGCCTCATGGTTGAATGTGAGCTGACATCTAAGGATGAATTTTAATATTAAATTACCAAGAAAGACACCCTTACCATTGATGGTTTGAATAAGAAAGAAGAATAATGGTAACACCTTGAAATAAAAAAAAAGAAAATTATATTTGATAGTGTGTTTGACAAACAACAGAAAGCATGTGATGGAATATATTATCCCAAATATTTAAATACAATTACTATTTTAAATAAATTTAATATATTCTACAATTTGCAATGCATGATACACTAGTTTATATTGAATCACATGCAACTTTGAGCTTCTTCTATTACTTACTTTACACATAAGACCGAGTTTCACCATATATTATTAAAATAGTATTTTATAATATAATAATATATAACCTAGCCATTAAATATTAATTTATTAATATTAGTAACTAAATTTTAAAAATCTATAGTTTAAAAAAATATAAAATGAATTCATTAGTTAAAAATTAATTAGAAATGAATATAAGAACCAGTTGAATATAAATGAAATTTTTTTATGCTTCCAAAAGTATTTTATCCAAATAAATTAAATTAATTTTTATTAGTGAATGATATAAATGAAATATTTATATTATATTCTCAATAAAATATTTTTTATATTCATACAACAAGTATGATAAGAATGAGATAAAAATAAATAAATTTTTATGTTTAAAAATTATATTTTCTTAAACGGAAATTTTACTATCTTTTATTAGAGAACATTTTTTAAATAATATTTTTGAAATATTTTTTGATTTTATTTGTCAAATAAATTTCATATTTTAAATAAGATCATTAAGATTAGCTTAGGTTGATTTTTTTTATTTTTCTTTGATGTTTTTTGGTGAATAGTGAAAAATTATGAATTGTAATTCAAAACCACATTTTAATTTAATTTATTTAAAACATTGAATAATAATTTTGATTGTTTTAAAAATTTAATTAAATAAGTTTTACATATATTAATAAAATTTAAGTTGTTGGAATAATTTTCACTTTGAAATTTAATAAAAAAACATAGAAACCTTTGAACATTTTACTTTAAAAAAATGTTTTGTCATCCCATTTGTGAGATTAAATTTAAATTAATTGCTGCCATGTCTGGGAATAAAATTTTGAAAAATTGATTCCATATTTATTATAATAATAATTTATAATTTATAATAATTTCAACATATTTTTTTAGAAAAAATATCAGTGAGTGTAATTGAAACTAATTACAGCAATTAAAAGTGAAATTAGCTAAACACGGGGACAAACCTTAAACTTAAGAGACTTAATTTCCATGAATCTTGTAAAAAAACCATTTTATGGAAATATTTTGACCTTATAATCCATTTTATATTATTGTGACAATTATTGGAGCCACCTATCAATGAAAAAGCATGGGTGCAATTCCCTTTGCATAAATTTAAAAGAGTTGCACTCCTACACTATAAAAAGTCACCCACCTCTCCAATTTAATAAAAAATCAATCCATTTGGATCAACCAAGATATACCGAAATCACACATAAAAATCCTTCACCTTGTCCTATAATATTCCATTTGGTTAGAAATCTATCCATGGAATCCCTTCAGTGAAAACTAAAAGGAGTTACCTGAAAAAGAGGTAACATCCTTCGAAAAATTCCTTGATTTTAATTTTCCTTATCCAAAATCTCAAATATTCTTAAAATATGATTATATAATTGGCAATGAACATTCTTTTTATTTGTATGGAGAACTACCTCCTTGCGAAATGATCATTAATTTTTTCCTTTAACACCTCTCATGGTTTCAGATTATAATGGAATATATTTTTATATATGATATATATGATATTTATAATGTTTTTATACTTATGTAATTTTTATATCACACATATGTTAATGCTTTCCATTTTTTGTAAATACGATTGCATCAGTTTTGGAAGAGTGTACTACCGCCTCCTCGAAGTGATGAGATTCATTCACATTATACGTGGAATGTATTAAGGGTTTTTTTTCACCAAAATATCTGACATTTAAAACATATATATGATATTTGAATTATATTATAATTATATTTCATTTCTATTTCATTATTTTAATATGACAAAAAATGGAATTAGAATTCATGTGCACGTACGACCTACCATCTTCATGAGTAGTACATTTCGTTTCTTATCTTCAAATATTATCGATTATTTTAAATACATATATATTGGATATATATGGTATTTAAATAATGGTTTGAATTCTGGATATTATGGAACCATGATGGGAAAAAAGTAACAAGTCAAATCATACTTGAGAAACATGGAAATTAAGACATGAAATAATAAAAATAAGGAAATATTACTAACAAAAGAGTAATGTAATATTATAAGAAGATGGTATATGATATCAAAAATATTAATATGGTTATGGAATAAGTTAGTAACTTGTTTAAAACCATTATATAATAATTTAATGTATTGTAACCCAAGAAGGAAACCCAAGTCAAGGGATTTTCATCTCACTTTTTACATTTGTGAGATAAATGTCATATTCATAACTTATTTATTTTGTGTTGTGTATCTACATACCATTTTGATATATTATATATTTAATTATTTTATCTCTATGGTATTTTGAGTTTTAATTTGAATTATCACATATAATTGTATTCTAATTAAGCATTATCGAGCAGAAAAGAATTTCAATACCCGATTTATTTTCTTTGGGTTATATTATTTCCTTCTTATCGTTAATTTTCCAAGATTATGTGTGTGATAAATTTTTACTATATATTGTTGTATTACCACTTTTTATATGGATTTAAATTTGACACACATAATATATTCATTAATTCTGTATCACTTCAATATTATGGTCTCTTTAAGGGTTTAATTAACAATATAATTTTATCTGGGATTTTTGAAACTTGAATTTCCATTTGACAAAATTATATGACCATTTTTTTACAAAATATTTCAATTTATTCTCCTAAATTTATTAATTAATTTTTTTCACGTATTATTACCATTTTTTCAATCTTTTTTTGTCAAAATATTTTTCAATTTTTTTTAATAAAACCCAACTATATTTCTCTCTTTATTATGAGAACCAATTTACTTATAAAAACCATTTTTTTATAAAAATATTTTAAAAAATGTTTTAACAACACAAAAATGATTTATTAAAGACATTTATACCCATTTTTTCTTTTAATTTTTTTCTTTAAAGAATCTTCTTGTCATTTTCATAACATGGAACTCTTATAACGTTTTTACCATAAAAATGGAATGATCTTTTTACCTTTCATAACATGTACATATTTAATCGCTGCCATTTCTTCAAGGAATACATTTAAATTTTTAATGATTAATTTTTAATGAAAATGATTTCAAAATTTATTTTCAAATTAAAATATTTTCAAAATGTTTAAAAAAAGATATTTTCATCAAGAATATTCTTAAAAATATTTTTATATTATTTGTATTCCTCAATGACAATGACCCTTTATTTTTACACCACCTCAGATATATTTTTTAATTCCATACGTATTATTACTTTGGATAGTTTATGATTTATTTGGGCAAGTATTGTATTAAAATTCACTTCAATGAATTATTTATCAGTAACCTTGAAATATTCCATTTCCTATGATCATTGAAAATTTAATTTCCCCTAATAATCTATTAAATTTTTCATGGATATGTTTATTTCCTAAACTGTATAGCAATTTTTGCATAAAAGTTTTACTTTGATTGTTATTTTATTGATTAGATAAATATACTTAAAATTTTATCCTTTACTCAATACAAATATTTGATAAGGCGCTTTGTTTATTTAATTGATTTGAACATACATTATACTCGTTGGGGCAGGTTAATGCAAGCCCTAGAGGTTGGGGACCAGTTAGTGAAAGTTGTATAGTTTGGGGAACATTTAATGTAAGTCTAGAAATTTATCGGTAGTCTCATGAGATGAAATTAGTTGGTGATAAATCCTTCGAGTTTGTTTCCCAGCAGAATATATGGGTTTCATCCTATAGACGTAAATTGTGTTGAGAATAGTTCTTGAAGATAAAGGTATCATGTTATTAGGAAACATGACATCCAACAATTAAGAATGGAATTTTTTGAGAATATATATTTTATTATTATCCTTAAGAATATTATTTTGATATATTTATAGATTCATTTAATTATCAGTTTATTTATTAAATGGCATGTTTTGTAGATTTTATCTTTTTATATTTATCACACCTATCTAGTTATTTGAAAGACTTGTGTTATCGGTTATTTTTTTATGACCCACACATTTATTAATGAAATTTATCCCTTATTATTGTAATTAAATATAGTATAAATAACATAAAATCACTTAGAGACCATAATAAATACTTTACAAATGAATAATTAATGAAATAAGAAGTATTTTTTGAAGTTAAGGAAACTATACCGATGAAATAGTAATTTGACCTTAGGAATAGTAATATGACCCTTACAAATAGTAAATCATATTAATGAATAGTAAACTCACCATTGAAAGTATAAATAAAATTTAGGCCTCATATAAATGAAATAATGGTATAATTATATCGTATTTTAAGTAAATAAGTGTTCAAAATGTTATTAATTTAGTGTTGGTATTTTTTAAGTCATAAATATTTAATTACAATTTTATGATTAATTTAATAATTTAAAAGAGAAACTATTTTCAGAAAATATATTCATAAAATTTTATTTTTATGACTTATTATTTTAAGATAATTTTATGAGACCAAATGAAATTTTTAGAAGTGTTATAAAATCTGTTATAATTTGAAAATATGTATTTTTCACTTAAATGATGATTTTAATTAAAAATAAATTTATCATGTTTAGAAAAATATTTTCATAAATCGAGGTTCATTTTTAATTTCGAAATGTCGTAAAATATTTAAGGTGAATTCTAGGAAATTTTCTAAAATACATGATTTTTTTTGTGAATAATGAAATATGATAATTTACAAAAAAAGATAAATACCTAAATTATGGAGTCATTGATGATGTATGGAATATGTAAGCCCAAAATATCAGACTATAATTCATTATTTTAAAATATTTATTATTAATTCTCTATCTATTCATATTCCTGAGCCAAAATAATAAACTAATGAATATAATAATATGAAACACCCTTATCCTCCATTGTAAATATCAGCCCTCACCACATATTATCTTCAAACCTTAAAATATTTGATCTTTCTTGAAATTATGCCCAATAATCATCCCTATCCCATCCCCCACTTCCAAGAGAACTTGGTATTATGAAAATACCAAAATATTTTCCCTAAGGTTGTTCTCACAAGGGAGAAATTCAGGAGGAAAATTATTCTTTATTTTCATTTAATTTATTTTCATATACTTATAATTTCTTATTCTATACTCACCACCCCTTATCCAAATTTCATGATAACTCCAAAAAATTACATATACTTGAATTATATCATGTTAATTTAAGATCCATAATTAAACTCTTCCCCAGACTCTTTTATTCCAAAAATGAAATCGTCGCCCATGATGTGTCAATTTTTTAACATCATGGGCGATGTACTTTCATTTTACATTAAATCGTTCATGGATGTCAATAGAACCATTATAATGGCTGAAAAATATATTAACATTTATTTTATAACCCTATTTACGTTTTATAACTAACATATATACATAATTCAATATGATAAAACAAAATGAGTTCATTGTGATCGAATAAATGCCAAAATTAACCTAAAATGATCATCTTTAACTTTTATCTAATGATTCATCCTCATACCATATAAAAAAAGTTCATTAGAAGATCATTTAAACTTCTCTAATTTAATAAATAAAATATAATAAGAATTATTTATATTTATACATATTTTACATGAACTTCCATTCATTTATACAGGTGAACCAATCATGAAAACTAAGGAAACAAACCCTCCCGAATGATGAAATTAAACTCTATAACTCTTTAAAAACACATAAATGAAATAAATAAAACCATAATTAAGATAATTAATTTATAAAATGTTTTTTTAATTAATGAATATAATGTGATTATATAGGATATTAATGTGAATAAATCATTCAGATATAAGGTAAGGGGATTCTTGGACCGAACTCCATTTCTTTGGGATTTTCTGTCTTTCACACCAATTTCAGTTTTTATATACATTTAATGATTCATAAATTTTATTTCTTAACTCTACCCATTCCTTTTCTATTATATACACGTTGTATACTTGAGTTCATGATATAAAATTTTTCCAAAAGAACACTTCTTTCAAACAGCACACCTTTTACTTATCTTGATATTGTTTCTTATTCACTCAAGATTCATGATTCATATACCAAGAATGTTACTCCCTTTTTATTTCCCAATTTTTTTAATGAATATATTCTTTATGAAATAAAACCCATGTATTTACGTGGGTTATTTTATGTTCAATATTTATGTCTATTCTATGTGGCATGCATGATAATGTAAATGTTATGATGTGACAGGTGTGTTGGGAATTATATGGCACATGAAAACGTTACATTGTGATGGGTATGGTCAAAATTATTTATTTAACCAATAAATAAGGTAATGTGTTTAATCTCATAAGAAAATTTTAAATATTCATGAACATTATGTTACCTTTTTTCACAACTATGTGTTGTAGTTTACCACTAAGAAATGAGGTTTCATTTTTAATTTCCCCATTCTATGCCTTTGTCTAATGCTTACTCTCTTTATTATGATGATGATATTATTGTTATGTTTTGATGATGACAATTATTCTCACCCCTATTATAGTGTTTCATTTTACTATCTGTCATCTTATTGGGATTTTATCTCACCCCTTTCGTTGATGTATATCCTCAGGTGACTACTTGAACTAAGGAGAACCCAAGGGATAGTATGAAGCTACCAAAGAAGTAATTAAATAATGCTTATGTTTTATTTTTTAAATGTTATGTATGATCCAAAATTTTCCAAGACACTAAAAATTTGTATCGTGGTTTTCTAATTATTTTATGTTTTTTATCATTTAAATGATGTAATATTTGTTTAGGAAAATCCAGGTTTGCCATATATGTCTACCATTCAATGTTTATTTATTATCATAAATTCATTATTTCTTCCACTTTACTTTCCCTTACTGATATTTTGAAAGGAATGTGTTTTAAATTAACTAACATTCTATATTGACTATTCTCAATGAGTCCTTATTGCTACAATTATGCTTAACCCTTACTGATCATTTAACCTCACCCTTATTTTGTTTCCTTTCCCTAGGATTCCCTAATGTGTAATAAGAATGATATGGAAGGATACACTAGATATAATAAAGTTATTATCCTTGAATGAAAAATATATGTTTTAATTAGTTTATTTATCTGTAAAACAAGACTCATGCATTTATCTATTTTACCATGACTACTAAATTGTTCAGTCCTTTTGGTTGTGATTAACATATATCATATGCCAATGTAATGGTATCATAACACTGGTTTGGGGATTTTTGGGGCTGGGTTTCTATAGTTTGTATAAGAGAAAGTTTAGTAGAATCATTTGAAACTATATTTAGGGAAACATAGAATATGGAACATATCCTTAAGATTCAATTTGAGGATAATTTTGGAAAAAAATCCTATAATTTCAGTAAGGTAGATATAATGTGGGTATCCCTCAAAATATATCCCTATCTGTAAAGTCCAAGTAAATGTGGTTCTGGAGTATATGTTCTTAGGGGTAATAACATTGAAAAGATGTGTCGATCCCGACTTGTGCATAACCTGGTACATAACAGCAAGCCTTATAGCACACCTAGTTTGACACTCCTAGGGGATATGCTTAGGATAATACAAATTTTATTTACAAACCATTACGAAGGATCTGAATAGATAATGATAATAAACGAATTAGGTTAAACTTGAGGAATCTTAGTTTGAAAATAGTATGTCATGCTTTAGACATCCTAAAGATGATTGTATGGTTTTTCAATTATAAATTTTTATCCTCAAACTATGATTTTTGTTTTTAAGAAATAGCCTATTCTGATGGTTGAACCTTGGACCACGAAATGACCTATGTGTAAATAAATTAATGAAGTATTTATGTATTGGGTTTGTATTGAAAGCCTTAACTAAATGTGTATTTAGTGATTAAATTTATTTCGAGGATTAAAATAATATTTATTTTAGAAATTATATTAATCTAGTTTTAGAAAATGAAAACATTATTTACATGGGACAACCCATCAATTCTGTAAATTCCAAGAGACTTGAATCCATGACTGAATAATGATAAGGATTTAACACCTACTACTGACCTAAACAATGTCCTAGTTAAAATTTAATTGTTTTTTATTGAAAAATTTTACAAAAAAATATTAATTATTATCATATTGTGTTAATTTTTTGATTTAGATATCAATATATTAACAATATTGGATATGAAGAATATTTAGGGGAAAAGGGAAAGACTTATCACTCTTTTATAGGCCTTACGATCAATTAAACTATTATTTTAGTGCTTCAGGAATTGATGTTAATTTTGGGATATCCATTTCATGGAGTAAGGGATGAATTATAATTTTATGAAAGAACAACTGAAATATAAAATTGTTGAAATAAGTATATATTTTTAATATACTTATATAGTAAAATAGTTATTCCACATTAGGAAGAGTATTGTAAAACAAAAATGTTGTCTTAATACTTTATTTTTTTTTAAACCGGTGGTATTTTAAATAATAGATGATTTATGAATTTGAGACACTAAAATTTCCATTTTCATTCAATATTTTGTGACTGATTACCTCAATAAATTGTTATAAATGTTTATTCTTTTCTTACATGCGTGTATCTTTACTTTCCACTAATTTTATTCTACTTAGAGATATAGTTATATATTAATAATGTGACATTTATACCTCTAATTCTCTCTTAGTTGGAGGATTTTTTATAAAACTTTCACATGATGTGGGATTTAAACATTCTAAATATCAAACAATTTATTTACAAGGTTGAGTTTAAATTGTGTGAGCAAAATTTTTTTAAGGTGGGTAGAATGTAATACCCCCAAATTCTAAAATAAGAACAATACATTTGATAGCATGTATGACACATAACACCAATAGCATAAGGGAAGATAATATCATGAGACTTTAGAATATAATTACTATTTAAAATAAATTTAATATACTCTTTATCATGAAATATACACAACACTAAGTTATCTTACATTGCACACAACAATGAGCTTCTTCGATTGCTTACATTAGACGCATGACAGAGTTTGATCGTATATTAATAAAATATTATTTTTTAATATAATAAGATATAACATAGATATTAAATTATCATTTATTAATAGTATTAACTAAATTATGAAAATATTTGGTTTAAAAAATAAAAAATGAATTAATTGGTTACAAATTAATTAGAAATTAATATTAGAACCAATTGAATATAAAGGTAATGTTTTTATGCTTACGAAATGTTTTTTATCATAATAAATTATATTAATTACTATTAATGAATGATATTAATGAAATATATATTTTTTATATTCAAAAAAAATATTTTGTATATTTCTCCAACAAGTTGGTAAGCATAAGATAAAAGTAAATCCATTATTATGCTTAAAAAATTCATTTTTTAAAGAAGGAAATTTTAGCACCTTTTATATAAAACCTATTTTAAATCCAATTTTTGTAACTTTTATTCATTTTATAGGTAAAAATAAACTTAAAATTTGAAATAGGAACATAAAAATTTTCTCAGGGTGAATTGTTTTGGATTTTTCTGTGAAGTTTCATTTTTTTATGAATAGTGAAAGAATTGAATTTTAATTGAAAACTACTTTTTCATCTAATTTATTTATAATGGTAAATGATATTTTAGATTGGATTTAAATTTTAGTTAGATAAATTTTAAAAATATTAACCCAATGTCGGTAATTGGAATTAATTTTACTTTGAAATTGCATATAAATATGTAGCAAACTTTTGAACATTTTTCTTTAAAAACCTAATTTGTCATCATGTTCGTGAGAGTAAATTTAAATTAATTTATGCCACTTATGAGATTATAATTTGAAAAAATGGATTCCATAATTTAAATTAGGATAATTTATAATGTATAATAATTCCAATATAGTTTTTTTAAAAAATATTATTATACGTAATTAAAATTAATTACCATGATTAAGAGGAAAATTATCTTAACAAGGGGCTAAACCTAAAACATAAGATCCAAAATGACATATAAACTTGTCCAAAATCAATTTTATGTCAATATTTTTACCCTATAATCACTTGGATAAAATTAGAACCTTTATTGGAGCTAGTGTTCAAAGGAAAAATGTGGGTATAATTCCCTTTGAAAATTTTTACAAGAATACCACTCCTCTGCTACTATAAAAAGGCAGTCACCCCTACACCTTCCTCCCACATTTCAATCCATTTGGATAAACCAAGATCTTTTAAAGTATCTACTTAAAATCCCTATCATCATCCTATAATCCCCCCTTAGTGAATACAGATATCCAAGGAATCCCTTTAGTTCAAACCGAAGGAGTTACCTAAAAAAGTGGTAACATCCTTTCACAAGATAATTTGTTTTGTTTCCTTTCTCCACACACTAAACTCTTATTATTAAATTATTGTATAATATAATATGTACCCTAAATAAAATTATATGTTTTTATGTTATTATTTTGATCTATAATTACACATACTTCCATCTAATCTGCAAAAAATATACCGTTTACGTTTATGAAAAATGATTCACGCTCAAATTTACCCAAGAGAAGAAGGTAGAACGGTCCTTGTAGTCTAGCTTTGGTTGTCCAATCCTCAGAGACCTAAGAAGTAACCTACAGACATGTACATTTTATGTAATGTTTTTGGATATGAAGTGGCCAATTTGGATTGATTTTAGATGGTTTTAAATGATATCTAACATATTTAAGTGAATTAAACTTTAAATAATGAGTTGATCCTAGGTTATCATTCGGGGTGGATTGGACGTATTTCCTTTTCAATGATTTCAATTTCTTATATTTGACATGAGTTCATTTAAGAAGATAAAACAACATCATCACTTACTAGTTTAATACCTACACCCTATAATACTAATCACCTATACATTTCAAGGATCAAAGTTTTTAGCACTTCAAGGTAAAGGTTCGTATTAACACTTTAAGTTTGTGGCCTTAAATTCAACAAGGAAATGGAGTTTAAAAATAATCAAATAAAAATCTAAATTAAAGAAGTGATTAAACATTAATGGGGTGATAAATAACATCCAATCCAGACCCTTGCTACTCCCTTGGATCAACCCATAAGTGGGTTATCCCTCCATTGATGTTAGGGTTTCAATGGAAGCAGGAAGTAGACTCATGAGGGAGGAATTGAAGAAATAAAGAAAACAATAAAAAGAAAATGGTTACTCCACTGTTCTGTGAATAATTTCACAAGTTTTGGTGTGAATAAATTCACACCTTGAGGCAATGGTATCAAAGTGATATGGATAAAAATAGAATAATAGGATAAGAATAACTTTTATTAAGAAACTAGTATGAATTAAAATAACTTACATGTGAAGGAAGAATGTTACAAAGACAAACTGGCAGCATAACATTAAGATGAAAAAAATGCTCCAAGATCATCAACTCCTTCACCACTACTGCCTTAAATAGGAATTTTTGGTTCCTTGGGTCAAGAATCCAACAGCACAAATCATCTCAATTAATTTTGGTAGGCCATAAGTGGGTGGAAAGTTGAGGGAGAGTTGATTTTTCCACCATTGACCCGAGGTGGCATCTGACTTTCATCCACCGAACAGAAACACTTGTAAGACCTTCTATATGTCAGAATTAGAGTGATCCATAAATAAATAAAATGTATTCCCGAATGTCTCCTAACCTACTATAAAATTTAGCTCCATTTGGATTTGTGGATTCGGAGATATGATTAGATTATTAGGCTATTTTTCTGGGCCATAGAATCTGGCCCAGAATTTTATCTCTACCTTGGTCTGCCAAAATGGTCACAATTGAGGTCTAATTAGCACTGGTTCCTCAATAATTATTTGTTCCTATATAGGTATTATAGCATCCCACGAAATTTGGGCTTCATTGAGTCTATAATGTGGGTCCCATATTCTCATCAGTGGGCCGGTGTTTAATCTGCCTTCTCTAGAATTGCTTCCATTCGTCTCGAAATATCTCCATCATCCTTTATGAATCCTCCATTGATCCCTGAATGAAAAATGTTAATATTGAAGTTTATATCAATTTACAAAAAATATAAAATTAAAATATGGATAATTACATTCCTTAAAATCAGATGAATCATTGGGTACTTTAAATGATGTTAAAAAATGTACCACATAATAGTGCATTTTTAGAAGGTATTACAATCAAAATGTGAAATGATCTTCAAAGTGTAAAATGAACTAAAATGGTGTTTATTAATAATAAATAAAATGAATATTATATATATTATCAATTAATGTTAGCCCCATTTAGTGGCTAATCACACCCCCAACTTGATTTTTTCTGGTCCCGAGCAAAATATATCTCAACAATATGAAATTCGAATTCCCTTTTCCAAAAACATTTTAATACAAAATGATCACCAAAACCCTTATACCAAACAATCATAAAACCCATCAAAATATTTTAATAAAAGATAGTTTCATAATAATATCCCAATCCCAAGCCCATTTCTTTGTTCAAATTCATTTCCATATTTCATCTAATATCAATGAAGTATGAGGATCTGTTGTGCATCACAACAGACAAGGTGGTTCATCTTTATTCAAGGGGAAATTACAGAAGGGATAGGTGGAATCACATTTCAATATTAAGATGAGTAATCAATTTTTTTGTATTATTTTTTTTGTTTATTTTTTGTTTTTTTTTTCAATTTTTCCATGGTAATTGAAATTGCACTCAAAATAGTCAACCCCAGTAGCGAGACTTTACCGATGAATCCTAGGCTCACAGACCTTAGGGAACCAAGTGAAGCCCACATACTCGGGAATCATCTCAAGTTAACTCAGCAAAAAACAAATTCAAATTAACAAAAATAGAGATAAATTACTAACTATGGTCCAGACAACTATGGAGTCACGATCCCCAAGTGCTGAAAGCCACTTATTACGTCATTTCATTGCTCTACGCACAAATTTATTGTTTTTTTAAAAAAAATTATTGAATACTCATATTAAAACTAAAATGATCACCAAACCTATGTTATTTATTTGGGGGGCCCCATGAACTCAAACTAATACCCCACTATCCAAAGGACATGCATTGTGATCTTTTTTTATTTGGATGAAAATTTAAATGATGAATTACCACATTGGACAACCACACTTTCCAAAATCTATCCTCATGAAATTATACAAGGATTATAATCAGAATCGAATCATGCTAAATTATTTGGTATTCTGTTTCAAAGTGTGAAATGTGTATTACCATGTTCAAAGTTAAAGGAATTTTTTCCTTCCATTTACACACTTTTTTTTTCAAATCATTTTTTTTACAAAAGAAATTTTTTTATTTCATCTTCCCCCCCAACTTAAAATAACACTATCCCCAGTGTTTGAAGAAATGAAAATTTAGATGGAGTAGAGGTAGATAATGGAAGTTCAAAAAGGAAATTGAAATATGAGGATCATAGAATGAAGTCACCTGGTGGTTGAAGTTGATGTTCTTGCTGCTCCAATTTAGTCCATTGATCTCAATGTCACTCTGAGAATTCCCTATTAGAAAAAGGAAAAAAGAAAGAAAAAAAACAATATATATATATATGTATATTTATTTATATAATAAATAAAGTAAAATATAAGTATATATATAAAAATTATAGAATAAGGAAGCAAAAAAAGCCATAGGTCAGTGGTAAGTTCGCTCCCCTATCTCCCTTCAGTCCCATGTTCGAATCCCCGTGGCTTCTCCGGTTGTGATGGGGTTTTCCCCATGACCTACTATGAGGCCTTTTTTATTATTATTATATTTTTATTTATTTATTTCTATTTTTATTTTAACCTACAAACTCATAAAAATAAAATAAATCTAACTGATGATACATTGTATTCTTTTTAAATTTCTGGGTAAGGTATTACTCAAGGATCACACCACGTGACACGGATGAATATGGTGCTCCCCTTTCGTACCCATCCATACTCATTATATAAGAACAAGTCAATAATTTATTTTTTTATATCTAAATATTAAAATGACTCATTAATCCTATTTAAAATATAAATTTGATTAAAACAAAAAAATGATAGGAAACTTGAAAATCATGGGTTGCCTCCCATGCAACGCTTTTTTTAACGTCGTTAGCCCAACATGGATCCTAAATCTATCAATTTTTTCCTGGTTCATATGTTGGCTCAGTTAACTCAACCTCTATTTCCTGTTTATTGAATGATTCAATGAATGGTTTTAACCTTTGACCATTGACCTTGAAAATGTAACCACTTGTGGGATCTTTAATCTCTACTGCCCCATGGGGTACACATGATGCACTATGAAAGGACCTGATCATAGAGACCATAAATTTCTCTGGTGTAAATGAAGTTTTGAACTATACAAGAGCACAAGTTTAACCAGTTCAAAATGTTTGACCTTGATATTCCTATATTGGTAGGCTTGAACTCTACCTTTATTCATCGTTGAATTTTTATAAGCCTCCATCCTTAGTTCCTCCAGTTCATTGAGATCTAATTTCCTTTTTGTTCCGGCCAATGAGAGGTCATAATCCATTTTATTAATTTCCCCAAAGTCCTTATGCTCAATTTCAACTGGTAAATGGAATGATTTTCCATAAACCAACCTATATAGTGACATTACTAGGATGGTTTTGTATGCCATACGATATTCCCAAAGAGCATCCAAGAGTTTCTCAGACCAATATTTCCTAGAAGGACTGACAGTTTTTTCAAGAATATTCTTAATCTCCCTATTTGCTAACTCAGCTTGACCATTGGTCTGTGGGTGGTAAGCAGTGGACACTTTATGATAAATTCCATATTTTTCATGAGTGATGAGAATGGACAATTGCAAAAATGAGTTCCACAATCACTAATGATAGCCCTATAAATTCCAAATCTTGAGAAGATGTTTTCCTTGAGAAATCTAATCACAGTTTGATGATCATTGGATTTTGTAGGAATGGCCTCAACCCATTTGGAGACATAATTGATAGCTAAGAGAATGTAATGGTATCCCCTAGAGTTTGGGAAGGGATTCATGAAATCAATTCCCCAACAGTCAAAGATTTCAACCACTAAGATGGGAGTGAGTGGCATTTGATTCCTTTTTGTGATGGACCCTACTAGTTGACACCTTGGAGATCTTTGAAAAAATATGTAGGATTACTTTGAGAGGGTGGTCCAGAAGATACCACATTGAAGAATCTTAGAAGATGTTTTCTTAGAGGAAAAGTGATCTTCACATGCCTCAATATGACATAATTTAAGGATGGACTCTTGTTCGGATTCTGGGACAGACCTCCTAATGACTTGGTTAGGGAAGAACTTATAGAGGTATGGATCATCAAACACATAGTGTCTAACATCATAAAGGAATTTCCTTTGAGCTTGAGTCCCTATGAATTTTTTAATGACTCCTGCATCTAATAAATTGGCTATACTGGCATACCAAGGGTAGTCACTCATGGAGTATAGGTGTTCATCATGAAATGAATCAGACACATAAAGGTGATTTGAGTTATCTTTGAATTCCATCCTAGAGAGGTGATTGTCTACAACATTTTCAATTCCCTTTTTATCCTTGATTGTGAGGTCAAATTCATGCAAGAGAAGGACCCACCTAATCAGTCTAGCCTTATCATCTTGTTTTTCGAAGAGGTATTTTAGTGAAGAATGGTCAGTGAACATAGTGATGTGGGATCCTAAGAGGTAGGACCTAAAATTCTCTATAGAAAACACAATAGCAAGTAAATCTTTTTCAGTAGTGATGTAGTTGATTTGGGAATCATTTATGGATTTTCTTTCATAAGAAATGACATAAGGAGTTTTATCACAACGTTTTCCTAATACAACTCCTACAGCAAAGTCACTAGAATCTCACATATGTTTGAAAGGAAGGTTCCAATTTGGATATTTCAAGATGGGAGGAGAGGTGAGAGAGGATTTTAGGGTTTATAATGAACCCTCACAGCTTTCTATTTAAACAAATGGATCATCCTTTACTAGGAGAAAACAAAGGTGACGAGAGATTGAACTAAATTCCTTGATGAATCTTCTACAGAAACTAGTATGTCCTAAGAAATACCTCACTTCCTTGACAGTTTTGGGTGATGGAAGGTGACAAATGATGCCAACCTTGGATTTATCAACTTCAATCACCCTACCTGAGACTAGATGGCTTAGAACTAGCCCCTCTTTAACCATGAAATGGCATTTTTCCCAATTTCAGACCAAATTCTTTTCTTTACACCTTGACAAGAATCTCTCCACATTCTGTAGACATCCCTCAAATGTATCCCCAAACACAGAGAAGTCATCCATGAAGACCTCTAGAAAATCCCCTACCATGTCTGAGAATATTCCCATCATGCACCGCTGGAAGGTTCCAGGGGAATTGCATAACCTGAAAAGCGTGCGTTTGAAAGCAAAGGTTCCAAATGGACATCTGAATGTAGTCTTCCCTTGATCCTATAGGGAGACCTCAAATTGATTATACCCCGAGTACCCATCTAAGAAACAGTAGAAGGCATGACCTTCCACTCTCTCAAGGACTTGTTCAATGAATGGTAAGAGGAAATGGTTCTTCTTGGTGAATGATTTTAGCTTCCTATAATCAATGCAGACCCTCCGTCCACTACTCACCCTAGTTGGAAGAATCTCTCCATCCTTATTGGTTATCACTATGATTCCTCCCTTCTTGGGAACCACTTGGATTGGACTGGTCCACTCACTCTCAGCTATGTGATATATGATACCAGCTTTTAACAATTTCAGAGGTTCCTTCCTTACTACCTCTATGAGATTAGGATTGAGTTGCCATTGAGGTTGAAAACATGGATTCAAATTAGATTCTACAATAACCCTATGAGTCTTGATAAGTGGGATAATCCCAGGAATATCAGATAGGGTCCAACCAATGGCTTTATTATGTTTCCTAAGGACATATAGAAGCATCCTCTCATTATTGGCTTCAAGATAAGAAGAAATGACAATAGGATGTGTTTGATTTACCCCTAGGAAAGAATACATGAGTGCAGTGGGAAGTTCCTTCAATTCAAGATCAGTTTGGTTCAGAATTTCAGCAGAATATTGGGACATTGGATCAATATCAATTTTTTTCCTAGAGTTTTAGATAGGATTGATTCCCCACATGTAGAAGTTTCAGCTGTGATATTAGATTGATCAGATTTAGGGAAGGAAGTTTGATTGGTCTCCATGAATGTCGTTTGCTGAAAGGTTTCACTGATTGTTGGAATCAATACTTCACCATAAGAGCAATTTGAAAATGATTCAAGCCAAGGAGATAAACTTCCTTCATATGAATAAAGGAAATCAATCTCATCCTGAATTAAACATACATAAAATATTCCTTGGTGTTCTATGGATTCATTATCAATGCTTCCTATCATGTTTACTTCATGAATTTCCTCGACATCCCCTATTTGTAAGCTTGCATTATAGATGTTCAAGTCTAGACTCATGTTTCCAAAGCTGATGGTCATGTTACCATTTCGGACTCGGATAACAGAGTTGATTGCTACAAGGAAATGATGACCAATAATTATTGGGGTTTGTTCCTTATTTCCTAAGTTTGGATGTTTTTCAAGGACTATAATGTCGGCAGGGTAGATGAAGTTTTCAACCTTTACCAGAACATCCTTTAAAATCCCCTTTGGAACCCTAATGCTACCATCAGAAAGTTAAAGTGTGACAGATGTGGGTTGGATTTCTTCTATGCATAACTAACAGTACACAACATAATGGATGAGATTGACACTAGTAGATAGGTTACAAAAGGCCTTGAAAACTTTTCTCTCTCCTAGTTCAACATTGATGTAAGGGAAACTCGGGTCTTTCAACTTAGGAGGAATGGTCCCTTGAATGGTGGTACTCACATTAGCATCCAAAAGGACTTGGTTTTTATGTGGAAATTTTCTTTTAAAAGTGAAAAATTCCTTAAGGTACTTTGAGTAGGCAGGTATGGTTTGGATTGCATCGAGAAGGGGAATGTTCAACTTGACTTGTGAGAAGATTTATCTTAATGTTTCACTTAATTCAGGCTTGGTTTTCCCCCTCATGTGTTGTGGAAATGGTGCAGGTTGTGGGGTTGTTTGTTGAAGAGATGTTTCTTTGACAATGTTATCATGTTTTTCAGTTTGATCATTTGGTTCATTTGGATTTTCATTAGAGTTTGAAGCTTCACATGGTTTCTGAATTATTTGTTCAGGTTCATAAATTTATTTTCCACTTCTTAAAATAGTCACAACCTTTAGTTGTTCATGAGTTTTTTGAGTACAACTTGACTCTCCCCTTGAAGTTGAGGATGTCACCACCTGAGTATGCATGGGTTCCATTCCTGTTTTGATGGTTTGAAGTTCTTGTTTAAGGTAGGAGACATCCGAGTTCATCCTTTCCATTTGTTTGCACAGTTGTTCTATTAGTATTTGTGGAACAAATTGGGTTGGTGCTTGAGAAGATTGGTTTATCCCTAGGGGATATTTTAGAGGTGGGATGGTTTGTTAAAAATGGATCAGTGGCTGTTGGTATTGGATAGGTTGGGTTTGGAACTAGTTATCGGTTTGGTAGTTCTGATGGGGGTAAGGATTTTGTCCCTATGGTTGGATAGGTTGTTGGTTATCTTTCCAGCGAAAGCCTGGGTGGTCATTATACCTTGGGTTCAAGTTGTTTTGGTATTGAGGATTTTGAAAGTTCAAAGAATTTACTTTTGCTGGGGGTCCTCTTAAGAGAACATCCTTGATGGATGGAATGGTTGGGTCAGTTTTCTATCTTATGGTCATGTTTGTCACAAATTGTGCAAACATGGTCTACAGTTTGGATTTCATGGACTTTCCTAAGGTCTATTTCTTCAACCTTCCTAGAGAGTGCTGCGAGTTTAGCCCTAAAGATTTCCCCCTCTCTAAGTGTTTGAATTAAAGTAGTTCTTTGTGACTTTTCAGAATAAGATGAAGTTCCCCATGTTTGGTTTTGTTCATATTGTCTTTCTAGATACTCGTAAGCATCATTTGGGTATTTGTTTTTAAAGGTTCCATTACACATCACGTCAATGAATTGTTTGTTCCCCAGACCCAACCCTTCATATAAAATTATCACTTGTTCAGGAAAAGGAAAACCATGGTGTGCAACCATATTTAGAGTGTCCTTTAACCTCTCCCATGTTTCATAGAATTACTCTCCTTCTTTTTCGAAAACTTTTTGGATGCTCTTTTTGGGTGCAATGGTTTTGTGGTGGGGAAAATATTTTTTGTAGAATTCTCTTTGTAGTTGGTCCCAAGAGTTTATGGATGATGGTATCAAATTGTTTATCCAATTTTTAGCTCGATCCTTTAATGAAAAAGGAAATATCCTTATCTTAGCTGATTATAGTTGATGTGGGAGACACATGATTTCTTCAATGTCATTGAACTCCTTAATGTGAAGGTAGGGCATCTCAGACTCCATTCCATGGAATGTGAAAAGTTGGTTTAGGACATGGGGTTTAAAAAAGTAGTTGGAATCTCTTGGGGAATTGTGTGTAATACATGAGGGGGCATTGGTCTAGTAAGGTGTGAGGTAGTCATTCATGGTTTGATCAACTGCATTCCCCAAGTTTGGGGCTGCCTCATTTGGGTTTCCATTTTGGTTCCCACCCGGGTTTATGAGTTGGTTTCTTTGAAGGCCTTACATTGAAATGGGATCAATTTTTTACTCTAGAGTATTAGGAATATTATCTTCTATTGTAAATAGTTCCCTGGGTTTACTTGACTCCCCAACCCCAAGACTATCCACCCTAACTAGACGGTTTGATTGATCGCGGGTGTAGGCGGATATGCGCCAAAAGAAAAAAAAAAGAGAAAGGGATAAGATAAGAGAATTTGGATGAGAAAAGAAGAAATATGGGAGAATATAATGAGTTTTTATATGACTTACTTGGGTCCCCGACAATGGCGCCAAAATTTGGTGTCGCCCAAATTTACCCTACAGGTATGCGGTCGTTGTAGTACATGTAGTGGTCGAATCCGCAGAGACCGAAGAGGGAACCTAAAGACACTATTATTTTGAAAGGATTTGGCTATGAAGTGGCCAAAATTGATTGATTTTAGATGGGTGTAAATGATATCAAATAGATTTAACTGAATTAAATTTAAAAGAATGAGTTGATCCAAGGTTATCACTCGGGGTTGATTGGACGTATTTCCTTTTAAATGATTTCAATTTCTTATATTTGAGATGGATTCTTTTAATAAGATAAAACAACATCATCACTTACTGGTTTAATACCTACACCCTTTAATACTAATCACCTATACACTTTAAGGATCAAAGTTTTGAGCACTTCAATGTAAAGGTTCATATTAGCACTTGAAGTGTGTGGCCTTAAATTCAATAAGGATGATGGAGTTTAAAAATCATTAAATTAAAATATCAATTAATGAAGTGATTAAACATTAATGGGGTGATAAATAACATCCAATCCATCCCCTTTCTACTCCCTTGGATCAACCCATAAGTGGGTTATCCCTCCTTTGATGTTATGGTTTCAATAGAAGCGGGAAGTAGACTAATGAGGGAGGAATTGAAGAAGTAAAGAAAACAATAAAAATAAAATGGTCACTCCACCGTTGTGTGAATAATTTCACAAGTTTTGGTGTGAATAAATTCACACCTTGAGGAAACAACATCAAAGTGAGATGGATAAAAACGGAATTAGAGGATAAGGAGAACTTTTATTAAGAAACTAGGACGAATTAAAATAGCTTACATGTGAAGGAAGAACGTTGCAAAGACAAATTGGCAGCATAACATTAATATGAAAACAAAGCTCCAAGATCATCAACTAATCCACCACCAATACATTAAATAGGAATTTTTGGAGCCTTGGGTCAAGCCTCCAACAGTACAAAGCATCTCAATTAATTTTGGTAGGCCATAGGTGGGTGGAAAGTTGAGGGAGAGTTGATTTTTCAACCCTTGACCCGAGGTGTCATCCAACTTTCATCCACCGAACAGACGTACTTGGAAGACCTTATAGATGTTCGAATTAGAGTGGTACATAGAAGAAGAAAATGGATCCCCAGATGGATACTAACCTCCTGTACAATGTGGGACAATTTGGAGTTGTGGATTCGGAGATATGATTCGATTAGTGATATGTTTTTCTGGGACGCAGAATCTGGCCCAGAATTTTATCTCTAACTTGGGCCGACAAAATTACCATAATAGAGGCCTAATTATCACTTTCTCCTAGAAACTTTTTGTTAATATATATGGATTATAGAATTCCAAGAAATGTGGGCTTCATTGGGTCTATAATATGGGTCCCACATTATCATCAGTGGGCCAATGTCCAATCTGCGTTCTCTAGGATTGCTTCCATTCATATCCAAATATCTCCATCATCCTTTATGAATCCTTTATTGATCCCTGAATGAAACATGTTAATATTTAAGTTTATATCAATTTCCCAAAATATAAAATTAAAATATGGATAATTACATTCCTTAAAATCAGGCGAATCATTGGGTACTTTAAATGATGTTAAAAAATGTACCACATAATAGTGCATTTTAAGAAGGTATTACAATCATAATGTGAGATAATGTTAAAAGTGTAAAATGCACTAAAATGGTGTTTATGAATAATAAAGAACATGAATATTATATATATTAACAATTAATATTAGACTCAATTAGTGGATAATCAATTAACTATGGCCTCACAAAATGATGTCACTCATTTTTTATTTACCGCCTCTCATGTTAGGGAATTATTGTGGAAATTATGTTTATATTTGATATATATTATATTTATAATGTATTTATACTTATTGAATTTTTATATAACTCACACCATAATTCTTTCCATTTTTGTAAATATTTTAACATTATTTGCGGAAAGGTGGGCTACCACCCACATGAAGCGATGTGATTCATTAATGATATAAATAGAATGTATTAAGGGATGGTTTTGAAAACAATATGTGAAATTCTTGACCTCACTATCATTAATAATATATGATTACTTCTGTAATAATTTTTTTAGTATATATTGTTTTATCTACACTTTTTTTATGGGTATTTTCATTTTACACACATAATTTATTCATTGGTTTAGTATCACTTAAATTTTATTGTCTTTTTAAGGGTTTAATTCATAATCTCATTTTATTCGAGATTGTTTACAATTTAATATTCATTTGAAGAAACTAAATGAGAATTGATTAATAAAAATATTAATTTTCTTCTCCTGTGGTTATTAATAAATATTTTGAATTATCAGTACCATTATACTAATATTTGGTACTCAAAATGTTTTTTAGAATGTTTTTAAGAAATCCATACTTTATTTCTCTCTTTATTCAGAAAACTTGTTTCATTCTAAAAAAAAAAATTCTAAAAAGTTTTTCAATTTTTTTAAACATCTCAAAAAAATTTATTAAGGACATTTTTAGACATTTTTTAATTTACAAATGTTTCCATGAAATCTTCTTGTATGTTTCTGAATAAGCCACTTTTCTAGCATTTTTACCCTGCAAATGGATTTTACTTTTTACCACGTACAATATGTAAAGATTTACAACATGTCGTTTCATAAAATAATACTATTCATGTTTAACATATAAAATTTTAATGATTTGTTTTCAAAATTTATTTTCAATGAAAATGATTTAAATAATTCAATATAAAAATGATATTTCCTCATGATTTTTTTTGAAGTATTTTTATAGTATTTCCATTCATCAATGATAACAACCATTTATTTTTATAACACCTGGGATATGTTTTATTGATACCACCCTTATTATTCCTTTGGATAGATTTTGATTTATTTTTAAAAGGACAGTATTAAAATTCACTTACATGATTCCTTTATTATTCCCTTTGAAATATTCAATTTACTATGATAATTGAACATTGAATTTCCCCATTTTGTCCATTTTATTTATCATGGATATGTTTCTTTAATAAACCATATATAATTTTTATATACAGTGTTTAATTTTACAGTTATTTGACTAATTGGGTGAATATTGATAAATCTATATAATTTAATGAATACAGATATTTTATATGTTACATTTTTATTTAAATTCATTAGAAACACACTAGATGGGTTGGGGACCAGTTAATACAAGCCCTACCGGTTGGGGATCAGTTAATGTAAGACCTATAAGTTATATTTCATTAAAAGTAAGCCCCATGATGCATCAGTATTCTCATTAGACGAAATTGGTTGCTAAAAACCCCTCTATGTTTGTTTCCAAGCAGAATTGTTGGGTTTCTTCCCATATATGTAAACAATACTGAGAGTAGATATTGATAGTAAATGTATCATGCGCATGGGAAATATGATGTCCAATATTTAATAATTCTCTTTATTAAGAATTCATTTATTATTATTATTATCCATGAGATTATTTCATTGTCATATATATTGATTCATTTCATTATTAATTTATTGACTAAATGGAAAATGTTTTAGTTTTTTACATTTTTGTATTAATTGTGCATTATCCAGATATTTTAATGGAATGGATTATCTGTTTTTTACCGTTATTTGTTGATTTATTCTCATGAATTCATTATTTATTTTGCTATACTTGGCCTTACTAATCTTTTAAATGCCATGTGTTATTAGTTATTTACCTTTTCATATTAACTATTCTTATTAATTTATTAATTCTTCCCTTATGATTAACACTCACCAAGAATTTGATATCAACTTTTTTTGGTTTCATTTCTCCACGATTCTAAGAAGTGTAACAAAAAAGATATAAAAGGATATTCTATATATCCTCGAGTGAAAAAAATATGTTGTAATTAATGTATTCATTTGTAAAAAAAGACTCGTATATGTATCTATTTTACCAAGAATAATAATTTTTTAGTCTTTAAGGACATGATTTTCTTATATCTTATGCCAATGTAATGGTATTAGAACACTGGCTATGGGATTTATGGGGTCGAGTTGCCACAAGAAGTCTCCTAAGAAGAATGAAGAAATGAGGATATTATATCTACTAAAACATAAATTATTATTGATAAATGTTAAGAAAATTAGAAAAATGAGGTAAAAGAAGAGAATAGATACCATGTTTGGATAGACCATTAATTATTTATTAATTATCTACGTCTATCAAGTTTTTATGTTTCTTCTCAACAATATTTCAAGAATATTACAATGAAGTGTAAGAGAGAAGATACACTGGGTGTGATAAATAATTATTCTAGGATAAATAAGAGTATTTAAAATCTATTATATACTCTAATTACAATATAAAAGTTGTAAGGTCCAAATACATAACCTTAAAAAAATATCTTCATGGGAGGAAACCTAAATTTTATTATTTCATTACACTGAATTAGTTTCTTGGTGTTTTTCAGAGAGATTCATTTTTTTAAAATGATGTAAAAAATATGTGTTTGGTTTGTTGTTGGTGGATCAAGTGTTGATAATTAGATAAATTTATAGATTCACATGATGAAATTGGATGTAAAGTATGAGAAATCATCCTTATAAGTGTTAATTTCGTTGGAATGGGCTTTAATTTCAATGAAATGTGAAAGTGGATTAATAGAATGTACGCTGTTTATAGTAATGAGGAAATAAGTTATGGAAATACAAAATTAATTAGGAATTTATGTGAAGACCACGAAAAAATTATGAGGAATTAATGTGAAGGACATGAACAAATTATATTTAATTTTTTGAGTAATTGAAGAAGTCTTGGTATTATATTTTATATAAATAATTGTTTCTAATTATTTTATAATGGTCCTTACACAAATAATATGGCCAACCATGGGCTAGATAAGGATTACTTAAACAACAATGGTTGTAGTGTGATGTTGGGAATACATAGTGCCAATAGAGCACACATCGGTGTGTGCAAGGCACGAGAAAGGATGTTCCTGTAGAACATCACATGTCGGCATAACCCGTGAGGTGTGTGTGGTGTGTTTTAGGTGATGATCCCACATTACGGACTCGAGAGTGTTGCAGCACATGATTCTTTGTTAAGAACAACCCAATAGAAGTGAACATTGGTGTGGGGTAGAGAAGGCATGTATATTTTTCATCCAAGATTAAAAGTTCCTTACATTTCATCCACCATCCAATCAAGATAATTTCATCCATTTTATCACATTGTTGTCATATTCTCCCTCATTTTGGCTAATAATTTCATATGCTCCAATAATCTTGGCCAGAGATCCCATGACTAATCTAGACGGTATCAATGATCTATTAGGGGCCAAGATTGTGAGATTATGAGATGATGTAAACTTATAAGAGATTATGAGATTATGAGATGATTTAAACTTATAAGAGGTTGCTTATAATAAAGGAGTTCAAGTAAATAGAAATTTTAAAGCACGTTATTTTTATCACTTTTAGGTGAAAAGTTTTCATATATATGAATATTCCATGATTTTCAACATAAATTTATTTGATAAAATATTAATTCTTTCGAATATTAATATAGCGCAATAAGGAAAATTTTATGGTAGTTTTAATCTAGCCTTGATGAGACATGAAAAATGGAAAAAAGGTAGTGGAGACTCGCCTATATAAAGAGGCTAGGCTAAGAGAGTTACTTATGATCATATGAGTAAGATCTTGTTTTCAAAAATAAAAATAGGGCACCACAAATCTATGACTTTCAAGAATAATAATCCCTCCTGTGATAATCATATGCAAAATAGAATGCTAATTTCATGGGTCTTCAGCTTGTGTTTTAACAAACCTGAAGATCTTTATGAAAAAAATGGTTCTATGAAACCCTTTGAGTTTGCACGGACCATATTAAGACACTATGTACTCCTTTCAAAAAGTGGAAATGTATAGTGTCATTATACCCTAATATGAATTGATCTTGAAGTATAGTAAATGTAGAGGGATTTTGTGGTTGCTCATGAATAAATCTTGAAACATTCAATATACATTTGTGGAGGACTTTGGTAATAATCTTTACTATAGCACAAAGGAGGATCACACATGTTAAAAAAGAACCTACCTCTATTTGGATTGGTATGAAGGAGAATAAGTGCATGCATGATTTAGATAACTATGTGAATAAAAGGTATTTTATTCATGTGATAATAAAAAAAAATCACATGCATTGAGAAACAAGAATAATATATATTACTTGAATAAAATTATAAAAGATAATAAAAATAGTAAATTTCTATTGGATGGGGTTTATGAATTGGAGAACCCCATCATATTATTTTATGAACTACGAGTGAGATACTTTAATTTATAATCCAATGAGAAAGATGATGGATATTTTAAAAGTACTATTATTGCATAATATATTGAATAATTTGTGTGCTCCACTTGCACACATTGAAGTGAGGTCAAGAATTCAATTATTTGAAAGAATAATAGCTCGATCATTTTTTTCACTAAGGAAACTAATCATATATATTTGATCAAAGATATTTTAGAAAGAGAAAAAAGGTGAGAATGAACTTAAATAGGTACTTGAGAAACAAGGATTTCAAAAGATTACGGAGTAAGATAAAAAGATCATTCTATAGTGGATCGATCCTTGAAGAAAGATAGAAGTCACTATATTGGATCTAGGAGAAGAAGAAGTATATCATTTATAGTATGAAGAAAGTGTCTCTTAGTTGGATATAGGGGCAGTATATGGTTCGTGGTGTAACCAACAAAGACAGAAGAGTTTAATTACTGTATGGTATAACCAATTCAATTAAAGGATCAATTACTAGGGATATAGCTATTTTTTCTTTAATCCTTCCTAATTGATAATAATATTATAGTGGAGAATCCATGTTGGGGTTATAAACAACATGTTAAAGAGTCGGTATTTTTACCAAACCATGTTAATACCACATGATACCTTCTCTATTATTACTACTTCACATGGGTTAAGATTGAGAGATTTCACAGACTAGATCATGAACCTTATTGTGTTCAATTGGATCAAATTATAAGTAAAAAAATTCATAAAACAAGTGTACCATTGATTCACCCACCCCATAGTGAAATCTTATATATCTTGGGATCTACAAGTTGTATCAGATAATATGTTACCTATAAATATCCAAGGTATTCTTTATGAAGTGAAATTGTTTATGAAATGATTTAGATATATCATATGGAGAAATAATAATATATTCTTATAAGTAATTATATGAATATTTCTTAAAATACTAAGAATATTATGATGAAATTATATGAAATAAAGATAAAGAATAATCTTATTATGAATAGAGATACACCTCTAACTGAAGTTAATTTTAACTATATAATTTTCAATAATTCTCTTCAGTATGATTATTTTTAAATAAGCCTCCATAATCTATGATGATGATTCATTAATTAGTGATCTTCATTCTGTAGTCAATTAAAACCTAAATAAATTTCCCAAATATATTGTAAAATGTATTTTTATAGGTTTAAATGGACATATCTCTGCTAAATATTCTATAAGATGAAGTTCAAGAACTAGATAATTCATTAAAAAAGAAGTAAAGAAAAGTGCATCACTCTCACAGACCTTTCATAAGTAATGGAAAAATCCATTTTTAAACTCCATGAATAATTCAAAATTTATGACTGTGAGAAATTGTTTTTGGAGATTTTTTTTATTGAATATTTCCATGTACATGAAAAATTGGACAAAGTTTCTATGGATTTCAAAGCCTATTAATAGGTTCACAAAAAAACAAGTTAAATAAGCATGAAAATTCATTTCCAAAATAAAATAAAATTCATGAAAAAAGTGTATATGGAAGAAAAACTATAAATATTTTATGATGAAAATAATTCCCTAAACACGAAGTGTTTAGATCTAGTGGAGAGGTTGAAAAATAAAAAATCACTATAATGTTAATATTCCCATATAGTAGGAAAAATAGACGCTACCAATCAATTTTTCATTGAGGATCATGACTCCAATTAGAGAATGAGGTCATTCTCTAATAAAATGGAATCATCTTCCAAGAAGAAGGAATCCCATAATCAAGAAATTATCATATGTAACAATATTGTTTTAGTTTTTGGTACAGGTTTTAATCCATATTCTAGGAAATTATAGATGGTGAAAATTTATGATAAACCCACCACATCAAGGGTGGATATGAAAATAATCAAGAAGATATGTTCCATAAGAAGTTTCATAAATAAAATTAGTTCCTCTCAAAAGAAACTATGTTTATAATATGTGAAATATAAAAATATTACACCACAAAATAATTGAATAAGTTAAAAATTATATTATTGGCGTTTCTATATGTTTGTTCATAAATATTTGTATTCATTTATGGGGATTAAACATGAAGATAACATAATACCTTCACTAGGGAATAAAAATCCGTAGAAAATGAATTTGTTTACTAATAAAAGATCTAAAAGCTCTAAAATTTTCTTTGAGTACCACGACTGAAGTGTTCTCTATTATGATGAGTGATGGTATGTAAAAATCATGAAAAACCCCTCAAATATATTGAAGATAAGACCAAAAAAATGAATAGTATGTATGAAATTAAGGTAACTAGCGAGTCTCAAAATGAAAAAATAATATTGTTAAACAATATCTCACCAAAACAAATAACATTGTAATTTTAAAATCATCCAAGATGAAAATTTAGTATATATATTAATGATTAAAATATTTTTTTGTAAATATAACAAGGTGGGTCACATAGGTGAGAAATGCATGGAAATTCTTCAAGAAGATAATCCATAAGTCATGAAAGGTAAGAGAGTTTAACAAAAAAATATTGTTAATTCAAGTGAAGATTATGAGAAGATATACAATTTCAAGAAATAATTCCATGTTTTTTTACAAATAAATTAAAATTGGCTATGTATTTTGGGGAAGATGAAATACTTGCTGAACCTAGAAGAAATCAAGTGTAATAAAAACTGAGATTGGGAGAAAATAATGGCCTAGGTTGAGAGGTAGTTCTCAGTATGTATGTTACATATAAAGAAAAATAATTTCACTCCTTATTCCACTATATATATATTTGTGTTTTTATATATAAAATAAGGTAATTTAATGATATGGATTTATCCCTTGTGGGGAATCATTTACTAGTTAAATCTGTTAAATTTTTACTATATAGTGAATTTGGAACTTTTGAATAACTTTATAACATTATAATATGAGGTATTATAATCACAATTTCATATACAATTCTATATTTTATTAGTCATATCAATTATGGGGGAGTTCTTGGTTGTTTAAAAAATCATACATAGGGGAAGCTATATCTTTTTCTCTAGAACATTATTTTTTTGAAGTCTTTGTAGGATTTATAATTGTTTTGATCAATACGATTTGTTACATACCATAAAATGGGAATTGAAAATTTCGGATCATGATTTCAAATGAATGGTAGTTTATGGGTAAAATTTAAAAACTTGATTTCATCTCTATTTTTATATACATTAGGTTATCCAATTTATATGATAAGTTTACTAACTAATGTCTCTTTAGCAATAAAACTATGTGACAACATCCCTCTCTCAAACATTTTCAATAAATAATCATATAAGTGAGGAGAAAATATTTTTGGATTATTGATGTGATGAGTAAACCCCAAACATACCCTTCGAATTTGACTTCCAATAATGGGGATAAAAAATTGAGCACACATATTGGTTTATAATATGTAAAAATATATTATCAACAAAATAAAAATGTTGATTTTTTTTAATGTTTAATTTGTTTTCATTGATTTGTTATCATTAATTTGGTGAGTTTTTTTTGTGGGTGAATTGATGATGCTTTGATAATTGTTATAGATTCACTTGATGGAATTGGATGTTATTATTACGTAATTCTAATTGTAATTGTGACAATTATTGGACTAATCATTAATATCAAATACATGTTTAATTGAAATTAGGAGAAGGTAAATTATTTAACACTATAAGGAAAGAGGTTAAGGCACCACAATATGTATTAGAAATTTATAAACAGCCCATGAAAAATGGATTATGAAATTTTTGAAAAGGACATGAAAAATAATATGTTTTTTCATTAATAATTATAGAAGGCTTTATATTTTATTCTATTATTCTTATTATTATTTGTATTTTATAATGGGCCTTATACAAAAAATATGGTGTACTATGTGCCATAAAAGGAGGACCTAAACCACATATGGGAACCTAAGGGTCAACCATGTGTTAGGAAATTCACCCAATTGACCTATAACAGTTGGTGTGTTAGATTGGTCATGCATAGTGCCCATAAAATGTACACCAGTGTGTGAAAAGAGAACATAGAGTGAATAAGGTGGTGCTAGAGGAACAACATGTTCTGGAACGTCTCTTCAGGAATGTGTTGTATGTTGTGTTTATTGATTTCCTATTGATAGCTCGAGATTGTTTCAACTTGAGAATATTTATTAAGAGAAACCTAAAAAAAACTTTGATATTGGACATCATAGGTTGATGTAATATTAATCCTCCATTAAGAGTTACATAAATTTTATCTTCCTTTTCATCTAGTTAATCATAGACATTTGATCGTGCCACAATCATCTTCTACATTTGGAAACCTAATAATTTCATGTTCCCTAATGTTCCTGACCGAACCTCCCATGATAGATCCTAAAGGTATACATGATCTCTTTGATGTGGAGATTGTGAGCTTATAAGATGATAAACATTAATTCATGCATGATAAACTTTTCATGCTAAAAATAATTAACTCAAAGAAAGTCCTATTACCAAATACAAATGAAAAAAAAGTGGTAGTTCATATAATATGAGTTCAATCATATAAAATTGATGCAACATAAAATTATTATCACTTTTGTGTGAGGGGTTCTCATATAAGATAAGGAAAAATGATTTTAGACATAATAATTTTTAATAAACATTGAAATCTTCTTTATATTAAAATATCTTATTATGACACATTTTTCATGAGTTATAATCCAACCATTATATGCCATGAAAAATAGAGTAAGGGTAGTGGATACACACTTATATAAAGAGAGTCAAGGCTGAGAGAGTTTATACCAATCGTTTTAGTGAGATCTCATTTTCTAGATAAAAAATAGAGGCCCACAAAGCCATTTCTTACATGAAGAGGAATCTCTCCAATGGTACTCTTATACAAAGGATAAGGATAATTATATAAGATTTCAATTTATTTTTTAACACAATCAAAGATCTTCATGAAGAACCGGTTCCGTGAAGACCTTCAGGTATCCATGAAACATATTAAGACATCGTGTACTCTATTGTCATTGGAGAAACTGTTAGTGAAATTGTACCCTTACGTGAAGGAATCATGAATAAGAGTGAAATAAAAGGAATTCCATGATTATTCATGCATAAATATGGTACCCTTAAATATAGTTTCATGAAAAAAATTAGTATTCATCTTTAATGTTGCACGAAGGAGGATCAAAAAAAGGAAGAATAAAATTCACCCACTCAGGTATTCATGATAGATACTAAGTGAAATAATACATGCATATGGTTCATAAATACATTATAGAACACTCATGTGATAATTAAACCCATGCACTTGAATTTATAAACAAGAACAATAAAAAACTTGAATAAAATAATAAAAGAGAATAAAAATAGTAAATTATTTTGTGAGAGGTTTTATCTATCAGAGAACCCTACGAAATTTCTTTACATAGTAAAATTGAGGCATTTGAATTGAGAATTCAATAAGGAAGGTGATTGAGATTTTCAATTGTTATTCATGAAAAATATATTAATGAATTTCTATGCACAACTTTAAAACATCTATGTGAAGCCATAAATTCAATGACAATGAATAATAACAAATTGAGCACTTATTTCTTTGTTTAAAATCATTATATATCAATGAGCATAGATATTTTTTGAGGACCATCAATTTTTAAAGGTTATTGAATAGGTAGACAAGAAAGTGTGATTTAGAAATCTCATAGAGAGATATTAAAAGATCATCCTATAGTTGATCAATCCCTAAATAAATTCATAAGTCTCTCTGATGGAGCTGGGAGTAGAGGAAGTCTTTTACTCAAATTCAAAAGAAGATGTTGCTCAGTTGAGGTTGGAGAAGGAGATGGTTGTGGTGGGGGTATAACCAACCAATAAAAAAGAGTTGGATTGTGAGGGGGTTTAACTAGAATCAATTAGAGAACTGATTACTTAGTGTATAAACAATTTCTACCAAAACCATTGTAATTGATATCATGGTTATAGTGGAGAATCAATTTTGGGGAGGGATGACTAATATGGTAAGAAGTGGGTATTTTTGTTGAGCATTATAAATATTTTTCTCTACTCTATCTTTGATTACTCTTTCACATGTAGTGATATTGAGATATATAACATAGTGGATTGCGAACATTAAAAAGTTCAAGAAGTTGAATTAAAAAGTAAAATAATTCATAAAACAAGTGTAAAACTAATTCACCGCCACTCAGTGGCACCTAATCTAGCTTTGGGATCTATAATAGGATTTACTTTTAGAGTTTTTGGATGTAGTGTCAATCCCCTTATTATTTATTAGTTTAATTGAGCATGGAAACTATACATTCAGGGTTTTATTTTCTTTAGTTTTTTTACTATGATGATGAAAGGTAAAAAAAGTGAAATAAGAGAGAGAAAATAGAATCTATTTCAAAAGGGGAGTAATGATTTTAATTATTTATTTTTTACTCCGCTATGTTTTTGTTCTATTTTTTTGTGTTTTGAAAATGTAGAATTTCAGGTCACACCAATATGTTTTCTTAGTATTTGATCTATTATACAAAAATTACATAAAAATACCATGAGTCTATGTTTTAAATTTCATTGTTGATATGTTAGAATAAGTAAGATAGGTGATAGATGGCGAGAGATAAAAATGAGGGTATTGGTTTGATGAATCATGAAATGGCAGGTATATTTGATTCATATAGATTTAATTCACCATCATATGTTTCTCACATTAATTTCATGAGATTCTAAGGATTATTATTATTATTATGTATTCCCTATGTGATTTTTAAAATTTTATGTTTCTAATTATGGGGAGTGTTTTGTGATAATTTTTTCATATTCTTTCAAATACCAATTTATTAAGAGACACTTGAGACATGTATACTATAATAACTTACATTTAATTTTGTCAAAGAAATTAAAAAAATAAAATTAAAATGGTTGTAACTTTTTTATTTTCAGACCTTTTTATGTGAGTTCTACCTTTTACATTTGTATCTTTATATTATAAGCATAAAATCCATAAATGAACTTGATTGGGAGATCGACAAGCCCGTTATGTCCTTCGTAACCTAGTATTGGTTTTTGTATAACATTCAATTGATTTTGTGTGGGGGAGAAGATATCCACAATGAAAATGGATTATTTGTAATGTGGATAAAATGTGTGATACATCATTTTGTGTTGGGAAAAGTTCCATGAATTAATTTCACTATACATCATTGTTTCCCTCTAGAATAAAACTCCTTTCTAGAAAAAGGAAAAAAGAAAAATCACCAATGAAAAATGATTAAGAAAACTGAAGTTTAGAAACAAGTATTCTGGTTAAAAGGTTATGATTCATTATATATTATTTTTCATGGTTTATGGAACTTTTCTTTGATATTGTTTAGTGTGGTATGATCATATAATATCAAGATGAGTTATTTATCATTGGTATTTTCTATTTAATATTATGAAATTTTCTTTATAGTTTAACCTCTTTTTTGAGCCTAATTCTTTGTCATGACATTTACATCCAACCCTAAGTCTGAAAGTCACTTTAAAATTAATTTAAATTATTCATGAATAATTTTTATATTTATCTTTACAATGAAAATATTTGAGAAAATTTTCAAGCTTATGGTTAGGATATATATACTTTATGTATGAAAGAAACTCAATAAATTTTTTACCTTAAGTTATGAGACAAAATTTTCAAAGTAAAGTAAATAATAAATAGAATTTATAGAAATCATGTTTTGAGAAATATGAATGTATTAAAGGATAAGAACCATAATTTAAAAATGGAAGATTAAAGAACATGTTTGAGTCGTTTCCTTAAAAATTGATGAATTGAAAATATTTCTTTATGTGATTATCAGAAGTATGTCTTTTATTGATAGTTATTTTATTTTATTTATCTTGATGTTTAAATTTTTATAAGATGTTTTCTATTTGTGGAAATGTTGTGATTGTATGCTTGAGTATAAGAAATGATTATGTGTGGGTGAATTTTATATCTATATTTTAAGATACATTAAAAATTAAAAATTAATTTATTCTATTAATTGTAAATTTACTCTTTCAAACTCATTATTGGATTTAAATGTTTTTTTGGAAAGAAATAAATAATATTATAGTTTTGAAAGATTAAAATATAAAGGATATTAAAATTTAAAAATATATATATATTATGGTGAAAAATATATCCATGAATATTTCCAAAGGAATCAACCAAGTTGTAAATTGAATCATTGGAGAAATGAGTGTGGGTTGGTGAATTGTTTCCATGAAGAGGGGATATATTTATGTGGATTGATGCTATGAGGGAGGTAACACTAGTTAGGAGGCTTGGGTGATTCTTATTTTTACATCACACATAATTTTCTGTAATATGAATAAGTCCATACTCCAATAATAGTTTTATGTTGTATAAAAAAAGTGTGGATACTGTTCGCACATGAAACAATTCAACCATTCTATGTAATCATCCCATTAATTCTAGGATTTTAAATTCTCAAAACACAATTTTCAATCTCATGCTAAATATACTCAATCATTTCACTAAAGGGGATATAACGCATCACTAAAATTCTAGAAAATACCATAAGAACACTGGTGAACAACATAGATAATTCTGTAAGAAACCATTATGATTGAGACACTATAGAAGCTCAATTAGAAGATCAACTATTTTTATATAATTATGAAGAAACATTCCATTATTCATGAAGAATTAATGTTTTATAGACCAAGTTCGTGTCATGTTAATAATGATTGCACCATGGCTACATTTGTGAGTTTGTATTTTTCATCACCATAGCACATAAGGTTGAATAGATTTGAAAGAATTTTTAGAAAATTCTCATCCCATGATTGTTTTATTTTTAATATGAATCTAACATCATACATATAGAGTGAGATAGAATGACCTTTTTGTGAAGGATATTTTTCACCATCCCATTCATGCAAGCATAAAAGACAGTGGATCCATTTCTAGGGATATTTGGATTACACCGTATTATTTTTACTTGATATTAAGAATCATTAATTTTTGGAAGATATAAATATGGAATATTTAACGTCTATGTTTTTTCTTGTAAATATTTGCAATATATTGAGGAATATTTTCAAAGACATGTACTGAGACGAAACAAGATTTTGGGGCCCGAAAAGTCTCAATGTTGAAATAATAATTGTATTAAATATATTATATCAAACACACATAGTTTTTATAAAATAATAGAATAAATTCTAAGTGGAGTTTTATATGGGAAAACAGAGTCCATTATTAAATATTGAATGTATGTTTTACACTAGGAAATAAATTACCATTACTAGAATCATGTGGTTGGTTTTAGTGTGGCCACAGGTGGAATATTAAATGAAAAATAAATAATTTAATAATTTAATTATTTATTAATCATAACCTAGATCCCTCTTTATAATCCCATTTATAATCAAATACTAGGGTTATATTCATATCCATAGGGTCTTTAGATGAGATCATAGAGAATCATTAGTAGACGTTGAAATACTTGATCAATGATTGGAGTACTGCAATGATACCCAGAGAAAATTAGGTATGTCGATGTCACTAATGAACAACAATGAACAAAAATTATTCATCAGTGATTAATCCAAATTCTAGGCATGAATTTTTTTTATATTTATCACAATTTTTATTATATTGTGATAAATATAAATCAATTATTCTAATGTTTTGATTCGCATGTCAATAAATGATTTATGGTGGATGTTTTTATCTTCCTAAAATCATGGAATCGATATTTTATTATTATTACTCTTTATTTTTCATTCCTAAAACAATGAATAAATTCAAAAATGAACATTTAGAAAAACTTCATTCCTCATGTACTTGTCTTATGTATTTTTATTCCCATTCTAAATGCTACCATTTTCTATATTTCATTTGGTTGGAGATTTAACAAATACTTGGTGAAAAATCATTTTGAAAATGATCTTTTGAAAAATAAATGTTTCATTAATAGAGGTACATTATCAAGTTAAATGATATGTTTGTAGTGAATGAAATCAATTGTGGATTTTGTGCGGATTTTGAGATCACCGGTGTAAGGGTTTTGGAATCTCATCATGGTGGAACAAAAAGTGATGATTTTGGGGAAAATTAGTTGAAAAAATTCAGTCACCCAGGAAAGAATGGATCAGTCAATGCTATATCTATGATTATGAGCTATTCTAATTACAGAATAGAGGTAGGAATCTATGTGGGTGAGATGCATTTTATATAATGGAATTTCTGTAAAATTCTTGACTATATGGATTCTACTCTGTAAGAACACACACTGTGTACTTATATTCTATATCACTAGGGTTAACATATGTATAAAAATATCACACACTATGTAAAACTTGTCATATGTTATCTCACCCATGGTTGGTGGCTCGGTGTGTACCCTAAGGGTACATAAGAAGAGACATGTCCAAGCATATGGGCACGACTAGAGATCATGGGAACAAATAGATACATGGACATGTAAAAATGTATGACCATGGTATAACTACATGATCCAAAGTACATGGCCCTAACCTGAAGGACAAGCTTAATCTGGTGGCACACCGAGTGTTATCCATACCTCAACATTCCATGTATCCTAAAAGGGAATGGTGATTTTGGAGAAGAAAATTCTATGTTAGATGAAAAGACACAAGTAAACCCAAGGAATGTAATACATGATCTGTACTCCTAGAGCATGCCTTGTAAATTTTCTTAGGAATGTTGAAGCCCATAGTCTCTTCATTTTAGACCAGTTTTAGTCAGGTGTGTTTCATTGGTCCATCCCTATGAGACTACTATGTTAAATTATTTCCCCCACATATTATTTTGATCCCCTCTATTGGATTATTCTTGGATATAGTTTTTGGAATCCCTCCATGTTAAATGGGTTGGAAGCTCAATCATTTCATTACCTTTTCTAGGCGAGGTTTAAATAATCATAATTCCAATCTCATACATGAATATGATCTATTACAAAAATGGTTATCCCATATTGGGTTTGTGGTGTCCCCATAGGTAATGGTTGTGAACTTCTATATATGAATTGATATATTTAGATATCCAGTGAGTACTACATCATGGCGAGGCTCAATGAGCCTAACATGTTTGATTAGATCCATTAGTGATAACATATATCATGGAGTGATATCTCTTGAATGAGTGTTACCATGAAGACTTGAGTAGAATCCAGTGGTTGAGAGTATGGTCCATGCCAATTTAAGAATTTCACTTCTTTTTTATTATATCTGGGTTATGTTATTTTTAGTATCCATTCCCAAGGACTTTGATTAACCTTCTTTTCTACTTGATAAATATAAGAAATCGTTACATTGAAAACATTTGTACATTCATTATATAAGAATTATTTGTGGTTTCCATTTCCTTCTTGAGTCTTCTCCGCATATATACTATTTATACGTAGTACATCTTGTCTACTTGTAGGATATATTCATGATGAAAACTAGTGAGGTTTTTAAAGAAAAGTTGAGAGTATGATCCGATGGGTGATGAGGCCTCCTTAAAAGGGCTTGGCTATGAGGAAGATTTCCAATCAGGTGTAAATTAGTTGGTTCTTCTTCCTATTGATCAGTACATAGACCCACCACTAGTGGTTCAGGTTGATACATCATGTTAGAATGATCCATGTATTGATGTTTTAGTGATGAATGATGAAGTGTAGTGGTCATGAATGTAACACAAGCATCCATATCCGTAATTGTTTTGGATCTATGGTGAAATGGACCAATTAAATATAGGTGGCTGGCATAGTTCATGACATAGGAGGGTATATTTTTTTTCCTAAGGAACTCGTAGAAAACTCAATCTTCCATGGTAGAGGTGTTGTTATGTGTGTGTTGGGCATGTACATCTCACATGGGATTTTCCTACTCATTGTGTTGAAGATAGAAATATTTTAGATGGATAAAACTAATATTGACAATGATAATAGAAGGGAGGCTTATAAGGTAGAAAACATGGAAGTGGACTAGGGAGAGTAGTTAGAGGTGGAAGACCAGTTGACCTATTATAACCACCACCCTCAAATCATCCACATTAAGCTTAGGAAGTTAGTGGGTAGGGACATGGGTATCTGTAGGCACTAGAGGTTTATGACTCGAAGGATTTGTGAGTGATTTAAGGTATGATATATTCCTTTTCTAATTTATCTTCTGTATTTATATATATTAGTGGACATTATTCTTTCCTTCATATATCTCTTTTTTAATACCTATCAATTCTAGGAGGAGCTATTAACACAACCCTTATGGTTGGAGGCCTATACAAGAACAGATTCAGTAATCACACATTTTTATGGATAGTGTGACATAGCTCTTGAAAGGTTGAGATTCTTTTGGGACGTTTTGGAATTAATAAGAGACCTTATGAAATCATCCTTGATTTGGATGGTCTCTCCATAGATCATGCATGAATTAGATATTTTATAAGGATGATGAAATGTGTCTATTTTTATGGGATAAATTTTCCTTTATCATACAGAAGAATGTATAGGTAGATTATTATGTTCTTTTATGTATTATGATATAACCAATAACTCATTGGTTGGAAAGTATTACCCTTAGAGTAGTGAATAATACCATGATTAAACTTCCTAAAGTTGCAGTAGAGTATGAGGGAATATTTCTTGAAGATCTATCAGGATTACCTCACCACAGAGAGATATATTTATACATATACTTTCACCTTGGTGTGACCTTGATATATTTTTTATCATATTAGATGGATCCATCATATCTTAGAGAGCAGATTATTTAGTTGGAGGAGTTACAGATGAAGGGATTAATAAGACCTAGTGTGTCACTTAGGTCAGCCCATGTTTTGTACCCCCTGAATATAAATGGTACCTTGATATTGTTTGTGGATTATTTTCACATCAACTAGGTGATATTGAAGAATAAGTATCCACTATTTCAGATGGAATACTTCTTCAAACAGATGCGATAAGAAATATGGTTCTCAAATATTAACCTCAGATTAGACTATCGACAACTCTGAGTATGAGGTCTGGACATATTTAAGATAATATTATGATGTCACTGTTGTCATTATGTGTACTATGGGATTCATTTGGGAATGTTGAGCACCCCAACTATGTTTATGGGGCTCATGATCCGAATCTTTTTGTTTCTACAAGACTAGTTTCTGGGGGTCTTTATTGATTAAATTCAAGTGAAATTAGCTTTTTAGGAGGATCATTCGAGACACTTGGGGATATTCATAATCATCCTCTAAGAGAACTATCTATAATGAACACTCTAAAGATTCAGTTGTGGATTTTATCAGACCACTTTCTGGGACATGTCATCAAAAAATAGTGAGTGTTAGTGGACCTAATGAAGGTTGAGAAAGTGTTTTCATGTGAGCGACCCAAGAGTGTGATAGAGGTGTAGAGATTAATTTGGTTGGAAAACTACTATAGGTGAATCTTTCTTGATTTTTATTGGATATCATCTCCCTTGAATGATTTGACCTATAAGGGATAATATTTCATGTGAAAAAATATGTTCCAACCAGATTTTTAGTATTTGTTTTTTATATTTTAATAAGTGCCTCCATCTAGAGACTGATAGAGGGGGGTTTTGAGTATGTAGTGTTCTATGATGTGTCCAATACTAGTTATGGTTGTTTTTTAATAGAGAGGTAGTTTTTGATCTCTTAAGGGTCCCAACAGATGAGACCTCATGAATATAACTACACGACTTATGAATTGGTGATGGAAATAGTAGTCTTCACTTTAATGTTTTGGTAACACTATCTTATGGGTGAGTATTTTATCATCAATTCAAACCACAAGAAGGTAAATTATATCATATATTAGAAAGATATTAACTTCATAAAGAGGTTATGGTTATAGTTCCTCTATGATTATGAAATTGAGATGTTATATATTCTTGGGAAGAGGAACATGATAGAAAATTCTCTCAGTTGGAGATATTTTTCCCAGTTGTTGGCTATGTAATTAGAGTAGTTTGGCTCATTTCCATACCATCTTTATAAAATAGCTAATATAGAACAGCTCCTGAAGTAGGCTTCTTTCCTACAGGTAAGTCCATAAAGTCTACACACATCCCGAAGGGCCCGTGCAGGGTGTGAGACAAATCTCAGCAGGATACCTGCCAATGGTGTGTACCTAATATGAGTGCTTAAGTAGGAATACATTTGTAAGGAAAGTAGTATATATTACAATGCACAAATAAACACTAACTTAACTGGTGCTTAAGAGCCACCATGGAATGTCACCTAATTCGGCCAATGCCAAAATCTCTATCATGTAACCTGGAACCTTGTGCCCTCTGACACCGCGTGTCTCAAGTACCGACGTCCCAAAAGAATGCCAGAGAAACAGAAACCTGGAATAATAGCGATGCCTGTCCTCAATAAGTAACCGGAGGGACATGGATGTCTACCCTCAAAATAAGTAGCTGGAGGGACAAAGATGTCTTCCCTCAAAATTAAGCATCTGGAGGGACAGTGATTCTGCCCTCAAATAAAGTTTACGGATGGACAGTAATATCTTCCCTCAAATAATGGAAAGCCTCTGCCCCCAACTTGATAGCCTCAATTCCATCCCATGAAGTCTCCTCACCTCCCATGTGGCTTCCTACGGTAAGCACCCCCAAATCAATAGTACCTAAACCACTACTAACGGGGGCCTCTACCCACATGAGTGGTCAAAACCACCTCATCATGGAGTCTCTCTGTGTGCACACTACTCAATGTTTTAAGGTGAGCAGTAATCACCAAAATAGTACCCAAGCCATAAACCCTTTTACACCTCATGTCCCTGCGACCATGCCGCTCAAGTCTGATGTCCTTTCCATCCCAGTAAGTTGGGTTATGCCCAACCTGATAGTCATCCCGCCTCAAACCAACGACCATGATTCCCAATCCCGTGGTTAGAACCACCCACCGTAACCCGGGACAAGCCCAACCTGTGATCAACATCACTCAACAATATCTGGGCCATGTCTAACACAACCAACTGGGTTCTAGTATATTCAATTCAGAAATTACATATATACACATTTAAACAGAACACAAAAATAGGCAAGACGATCTAAACAGTTGAATTTCACTATCAAGGTGATGTCCCATACCAACACTGAGGTCTTGAGAGCCTCTAACAATTAATATAAGTCTTAATAAACTAAACTTATCAGAAAAAACATCATAGTTCAAGCATAACCATTTTGGATTCCCCCGACCAAAATACCCCAAATGAGCAATGACCCCTCGCCCGACCCTGCTCAAGAAAAATAGGTAAAGGGTATACCCAAAGGTATCCCATGGATCTAACGAACAATTTAATACGCAATACCGGATAAAAATGGGTCTTACTAAAAATACATGAAAACACCCCAAATGTCACGTCACCTAAATGACCATGAAAACACAAAAAGAGGTATGCACCACCTACTTGAGACTCATACAATAATACTCCTCCGATAACAACCCCTAATTAGGTCTAAAATGTAGTATATCTACAAAAGAATCAAAATCTCTCAAACCCCAATAACTCGTTCTAGAACAGAAATCATACAAAATGACTCAAGAGGAATCAAGGCCTTACCGAGGGGGTTCCAACGGATCAATCAGTGTTCAAAACTGACATTGGACAAAGAACCTTAAGAGAAATGAAGTACTGGTTGGCTCTCCATGCTCTATCCCACTGAAATATTGAGGTTCTGCCTCAATACGAGGCTACTTCCCATTTTAACGAAGAAAAAGAAACTATACAGCATGTACATTAAGACTATACGTCATGTATCATTTTACTGTTCATAAGACGGCTGAAATTATGCCAACTTAATTTCCAGAACCTGCGGACATGAGTACACGGCTTGTACCTAGGGGTACACGGTGTGCACTTAGTTTTTCTTCTCTTCCTCACCGACTTTCCCACACACTATGTATATCCATCATACATGGCTAGACTACACAGCGTGTCCAAGGAGGACACGACATGTACTTGGTTAAAAAATTCTACCTGGCCAATAGGCCTACACGCCATGTATGGCCTCTACATGGTCACGGGTACACGTCGTGTCTATATCTACACACCGTGTAGTAAAAAATTTCTACATGGTCAACACACGGCATGTACTCTGCGAGCACACGGCTGGCACTCACCTAACATATACATGGCGTGTACTTAAAGTACATGGTGTGTATCCTAGAAATCTCTAGAAACTGGCCATTTTCTCCAGTTTTCTCAGGGAAGAGTCAAAAATTCAAACAAGGTCAGGATTTTGACGCGTTCTAAAAACCTATGTTCTTACAACTTATTAAATACTTTTTTTGATAAATTATTCTGATCTCAAAACATTTTAAAGATTGATCTTCATTCGGATATCATCAATTGAGGGTCAACAAAGAGAATATACCCAAGACAAAATTTTTAACAATGTATAGACATTATGAATATAGTTATTTCATTTGGTTTTAGTAATTCCCAAGTTATCTTCATGTATTTATTGAATAGAGTCTTTATATATTACCTTGATTAGTTTTTGGTAATATTTATAGAAAATAGTATTATTTATTCAATGATAAAGGAATATCGTAAAGATTATTTGTGAATTATGACGAATATCCAAAGGAAGGATAAGAATTTTCAAAATTTTATCAAGTTTGAGTTTTGGATTTGGTAATTTTTATTCTAGGATAATATATTATAAAGGTAGGGTATACTATTAGTCCCTTTAAAGATATAAGTTGTTGAAAATTGACCCAAACCAACCAATGTGACTGAGATCCACAGTTTTCTTATTTTGGATGCATATTTTTTGATCTTTGTAGATAATATTTCATTACTTCCAAATCTAATCCCCATGTTACTCAGAAGGGATCCAAGTTTCTTTGGATGGATAAATGTGAGAAATTTCTTAAGGAATAGAAGATAAGGCTAGTCATAGAACCTTTTTCTACACTACCCTACAGTGAAGAAGAATTTGTAGTCTATAGTAATTACTCAAAGAGGGGACTATAATGTTTCCTCATGAAATATTATATGGTTATATCTTATGACTCTCAATAATTGAAGGTCTATGTGAAAAATTTACTTACTCATGATTTTTAGTTAATTATGGTAATTGTTTCATTAAATATATGGATGCATTATCTCTATGAATAAATTTGTGATGTATATACTTATCAAAAACATTTAAAGAATATTTTTAATCAAAAATAGATTAACATGGTCCAAAGAAGATGGCTAGATCTAGTTAAATTTTATTAGTACTCAATACATTAGTACCTTGGAAAAGGTGAACAATTGGTATGTGCTTTGATTGAAAAGGATCATGCTAGGATATCTATAATGAGGATCACAAACGATCTAATATTTTTGGAATTTAAAATTAAAGATCTTGAAATCTTGAAGGAAGGGGTAAAATATTATCTAGCTCAAATGAGTGTTTAATAATATATTAAATTGAATATTAAGTAGCTGAAGATGGAATATATAGAGGTGAAAACAAAGTCGAAAATTATTCCTAATTTTAACCATGATTGTGATGGAATGATTAGATTTCGGAACCATGTATATGTTCTTTCAATACCATATTTGAAGAAGGATATGATGGATGAATCTCATAGTTCTTCATTATCAATTCCTCCTAGATGGATGAAGATGTATAGAAATTTGAATGTGTATTTTTGGTATGATCTCATTAAGAGAGATATTGCAGAGTTTGTATCTCAGAGCATGGTATGTTAGAAAGTGAATGACAAAAGATATAATTATAATGTTATGTTACATCAATTAACCATACCATAATATAAATGGCAAAACATCCCAAAATATTTTTTCCTGAGACTCCCAAAAACTTATAAGGATCATAATTCTATATGGGTTTTTTCGATCCCATTATAAAGAAATCACACATCATTTACATTAGATAAGATTTACCTCTTCATCCAATTACCGAGTTATACATTAAATAAGCGGTAAGATTTTATTTTGAACTACTATCAATTTTATATGATTTGGATCTGAGATTCACCTCAACGTTTTTGGACAAGTCTTCAACAGGCTTTGGAAATAGGGTTTATTTTTAGCACTACTTAAAATCCTCATATAGATGATTAGTCTAATAGGATAACTAAAACTATATAATTCATTTTGAATGCTTTGTATAGGTATTTAAAATGTGTTTGGGAACAACACTATCCTTTCTTGTAATTTTCATACAATAATAGATTTCAATACATAATTTAGATGGCTCCTTATAATTCCTTCTATGGTAGGAAGTGCATCACCCCAACATATTGGAATGAATTTGGTAAGAAAAGATATTGAAGCCTGGTTTAGCTAATTAAATTTCGGAGAAGGTTAGATCATTCACTAGCACAAAATAAAAACATAGAGTCGATAAAAACATTATGTTGAAAATCATCAGAAAGATGTAGAGCTTGAAGTTAGAGACAAGTTATTCCTAAGAATATCTCCCTAGAATAGGGTGATGAAATTTTAAACAAATTCTAATTTAATCACTAGGAATGATGTACCTTTTTAAATTCATGATCATATTGAGATGATATCTTATTGTTTTGTGCTTCCACTAAATCACTCTCAAGTTCAAGATGTTTTCCATATATCTCTCCAGAGGAAGTACATAACTTATCCATAAAATGTGCTAAACTCATGGGTCACATCACAGTGGAAAGATATTTCTTATGGAGAAAAAAATATATAATTTTTGTATCCTAGAGAGAAGTTTCCTTAAAACCAGACTACCAACTTGGTTATATTTTTTGGGGTGAAACCACCAATTTGAAGAAGTTACACGAGAACCTGATTATGAAATGTGGCATAAGAATCCTTATCTTTTTGTATTATATCAGAGAATTTTGAGAGTGAAATTAATTTTTAGGGTGTAAAATGTAATACCCTAATACTTTTATGAAATATTTCTTTTTAAATAATTTTATTTTCTTTGATATCTTGTGTTACACGCAACCGTGAGTTTAAAAGAACCACATAACATTTTTAAAATATTATGTTTTCATTATCCCCTAGACACTATATTGGTGGGTATGAATACTAATGACTAAATTATGAAAAATATTTGGTTTACACATTTATAAAATTAAGACATTTTTTTAACATATCATTAGAATTAAAAAATATATATATTTGAAAATAAAAGTGATGGATTTTTAAAAAATTGGTTTTTCTGCGCTCAATGTATTTTTTTAAATAAAATTAAGAACTATTGGTGAATGATTTTAATTAAATTTATATATTATGTAATTGATTGAATTTTTTCATATTTTCAACAAATATTTTTCAATTCATAGGATAAGAATAAATCTTGTTTTATGCTTAAAAATGTTTTTTTCTCAAAAGCTGTTTTTTCTCATTTTGAATGATTATATTAAAATTAATTCTTCAATTTATATGTATTTAATTAGATAAAATTAATTAAATATTTTTGATCTAGAGGTTAAAATTTGGTAAATATACCCCTTTTATTTTTTTTTATCATGAATTGAAATCGTGGTAAAATTTATTAGCAGTGTAAAGGGTAAATTTAGTTAATCTAGATTTAAAATAAGTCGTAAGGCTATAATTTTTCATCATAATTTTTTTTATAATTCAAAATTTCACCTTATTATTGAAATTTAGTTTTTTAATGGATAATTATCCCTAAAAATGACTTATATGGTATTTAAAACCATGAAAGTTGCATAATGTCACGCTCTTAGTTTTAAATATCCTTTAGGTGTTTACATAAGGAAAAACTAGTTATGAATAAATATTAATAGTAATTTTATGAATAATGAAATTATATTAATGATGATAGTTAATTTATAAATTTCAGTTATTATATAATTACATTAAATTATTACACAATTCCAAAATAATATTAATTTGATTAGTGGAAGAATAAAATAAATGATTTTAAAAATACTAAAATATGTATAATTTGAGCGTGTTATTGCGTTCGATGAATTTTATAAGTGTATCTAACATATTAGTATTGTTTGAAAAAAATTATTCAAGTAAATACGTTTTCTTTTTGTCTTTTAAGTCATATTAAATGAATAGTGATAGGATTGAAAAAACAATATTTATTGAGAATAATATTTTATTAAATTATTTGAAAATAATAAAAAATGAAATAATACAAGATGGAAATGATATGGAAAAATGTGTCATAAATTGGTCATTTATGATTCAATTGTCACCTTATTGGGGAAAATTACAACCCATTAATATTGAAAAAGTTCTTATCATTCTAGAAATTGAAATTGGCTAACTAAGTGTTAATCAATATGATAATGTTTAAAATGACACAAAAACATGTCTAAATTATTTTTTTAATAGTATTGCCACCCTATCCTACCTTTTATTTGAATACCCATCCATTTTGGATGAATTTCTTATTGTGAAACAGACTTAACATACATGGATGTTACGTAATTCTAGATGAATATTTGCTACATTACAAAAATACATGCCTGAGGACCATAATAGTTTATTATCATTGAAAACTTGGAAAAAAATATTCTCTAGTGGTGAAATAGCTTCAACATATCTAGTGATTATCTCCACCTTTAGTACTTCTACCAAAAACCCATCTTCATAACTCATAAAAAGGAAACATAAGAATGGGGTGAGCTCAGATTCTCAATAAGGCTGAATAAAGGAAATGAGTAGGCATATCACGAACAAATTGTATAGAACATGAGCATAACATTTTAATATCATAAACATCATATTACAGATTATAATAAATGTTGGAAATTCATAATACATAGATCAAAAGAGAATTAAGACCATAAATAAAGAAAGAATAACATAGGATTAAGACATGGAATTTTGGAAAACACATAATCATATAATAATGATTTCCATAGGAGTCAAGGAATTGCTACCAAGGTCTTCTTACTAAGAAAAATACTATACTAAAATAACTTCACACCCCATTCAATCCATATATTACCAAACCTAGTTCACTCCTCATTCAAGACATGTATTACTGAACTGATTTCACTCCTCATTCCAGCCCTACATTACTAAACCGAGTTCACTCTTTATTCCAACCATGTATTACTGAACCGAGTTCGATATTTGATTTATCCCTGGATTACTAAACTGAGTTTGCTCCTCATTTCAGCCCTAAATTACTAAACGAATTGATTTCTCATTTCATCCATGTCTATCTCATGAGATATAAATCTTTACCCAATGCATTAGAGGGAGATATAGTTCCCAGCCATCATATAATGAAATAAAAAATACATGTTCCAAAAAATAATAGCCAGTCACATCATAACCCGTGAAATGAAATGGGTATCATTAACAAGTAATAATTTCTTAACCTAAGGAAAAAGATACAGGTTTCATAATCATTTCATCAAAATTATAACCCATATAAAGGAAACATATTTCATAAACATATAACCCATTAAAGATAAATGTATTTCATAAAAATATAACCAGTGAAGGAGAAAAATATTTCATAAACATATAACCCATGAATGATAAATTTATTTCATAAAAATATAACCAGTGAAAGAGAAATGGGTTTCATAAATACCATGACATTAATTATAACCCTTTCAGAGATAGAATATGAATGGAACCTTTAGATAATTTCCTAGAGGGGCATGAGTAACATGAAAATATTTCATATTAGATGTAAGATAATTTTTAAGTATCATTCAAAAAAATTTCTTAATGAAAGTATCATTTCATCTTTGAATTTTTTTTAATACATAAAATCATTTGAAATTCATTTCCATAGAAAATAACTTGAAATATTATAATGATGACTTGAAATCATTATGAAATAAATTTTATGAAAATAATTTTAAAAAACAATTTCTTTAAAAGAAACCTTTAAACATAAAAAAATAAAGCTTCATAGAATTGATGGTGGGTAAATTTGTACATGTCATATGAGGTAAAAACAACATTATTTTGCACTGTAAAACGGTTATAAAAATGGTCATATGGAAGGAGAAAATAATATTCCATTGAAAAAATTGGTAAAATACAAAAAGGTTAAAAAATTATTTTAATGATCATATATGACTAGAAAAATATTATTGGAAACCATTTTTATAAAAAATAGTTTCAAAAAACTCATATATCTTATCAAAGAGAGGTTAAAGTAGGGAATTCATAAAAAAATTTATTAACTATATTATATAACAAAGATTAGAAAATTTGTACCAATAAATGATTATATTATGAATCAATATATTAGAATCAGATTCATTAATGTTCATGAGATATGGATCATAATATATCATCAATGAAATCATAAATATAAACAATCTCAAAAAGTGATGAGGTTGTTTCAATAAGCTCTTATCACTTGTTAACATGGGATTATACTAACCATGTAATAAAAAGAAATTACATGAAGCCTAAAATATCATTAAAAGTATGATATTTATGATATAAAATTTAAAATATAATTATATTACCATCAAAAAATAATTTAGGTGTATAACAATACATGAGTCTCAAAGAAGGAAAATAGAGACAAACTATTTTACTGATTTGGTAAAATTTAAAACAAAACCCTATGAAATAAAGATCATAGAATGGATATGTAAATTCCCTTAAATTTAATAATAATAATAATAATTTAATACATCCATTGGAATTATACATGCCACACAAAAATAATGTGTGGTGAATAAAGCATGTTTATCATAGAAATAAAAAGTGAGATAAAATTCCCTTACCTTGTGTCTTGAATCTCATTATACTCATTCAAAACTACTATATAAAAAATATAATTTTTTTATAAATATATTAAACAACCATATTATTAATTATAATACTATATATGGTTTTATTGTGGATTTAAATTACCCTCTTTTTAGAAAATTTATGTTAAGGTTTCACATTGGGTAATATCTTATTTTTTTCTGCATGTGTCTTAATTTGTAATATCATTGGTCCTTATATTTATATAATGATTTCTATAATTTAAAACATGATTTAAACATAATTTATATTCATTATATGTGTGTTAGAAAAATCTATATGATATAGAATTATGAAAGGGAATACACCGTTCACGGAGATGGTCAGTCGTACGTACCCATGAACTTTATTTCTATTAAATTCCTGTGCTGAATTAAAGAATGTAAAAAACATGTAGGTATATATATATATCATTATTATTGTATATTAATTACATCATATAAATCTAATGTATTCCCTATATTTATCCTTAATACATTTCATTTAATGTATAAATGAATCACATCGCTTTGAGGGGGCGATAGTCCACACTTCCACAAATGAAATTATCATATTAACACAAAATGGAAGGTATAATGATATGTGATTTAGAATAGTTAAAAAAGATCAAATATGCAATAAAACAGATATATATATATTTTCCATCATCATTTCTACAGTGAGAGGTGGTAAAGAAAAAATTAATAACCATTTTTTAGTGAGGTGGTAGTTCATCGTACACATAAACAGTATAATTGATACCCATTATATGGAGGTGTGTGTAAGTGTAGGTAAAAAACATACCATAAAAAATATTATTATATTTATTATAAAGTTTTTGTTATAAAATAATTTAATAAAGATATTTGAGGGGTGGATAAAGAAAAAAAGGATCTTGAGAGAAGACGTTACCTCTTAATTAGTAACTACTTTTAGTTTGTCTCAAAAGGCATACATGGATTAATTTATGACCAAAGGGAGGACTAAATAATTAAGGGAGGGATTTTTTGAAGTTTATTTTGAATATCTTGTATTAACCTAAGGGTTTTTATAGGTGTGAAGAATATGGATAGGTGGTGGCCTTTTTATAATTGAGGAGGAGTGATAATCTTGTAAATATTTGAAAAGAGAATTCCACCCTCATTTTTCTTGTTGAAAGTGGATCCAATAATAGAAAAACATCGATTAAAGGGAGTATATGGTAAAAATATAGCCAGAATATGAATCTTGGACAAGTGTATAGATTGTTTTGTGTATTAAATTTAAGGTTTACTCTTTAGTTATGCACAATTTTACCTTAATCGATTTAATTAATTTTAATTACATTCACTGATATTTTTGGTCAAAAACTGAATTAACCTTATTATAAATTATAAACTATTATGATCCCAAATATGGAATCCATTTTTTATATTCCAATCACAGAAGAGGAAGAATGTAATTTAAAAATTAATCCTGTTGACGGGACGACATTGTGGGGTTTTAAAGTAAAAAAATGATCAGAAGTTTACAAAGTTTTAGTATCCAATTTCAATGTAAAATTGGTTCCAATGAAAAAAATTGTATTAAATTATGAAATTATTATCTAATTAAAATTTTATATAAATTTAAAATATAATTGTTCCTTATAAATTAATTAAATGGAAAAGTAGTTTTTAATTAAAATCCAACATTTTTTACTATTCATTAAAAAATTAAACCTTACACAAAAATACCAAAAAATTATACTAACCTTATTTTTATATTTATATTAAAAATATGGAGTTTAGATTTACATACTAAATCTATAAAATGGTAAAAATATGTATTTAGAAAGGATTATCCATCAAAAGGTGGTACATTTTCCATTATAAAAATATTGGTTTTTATGTGTGAAAATGGGTTCGTTTTTATATTATGACTATAAAACCTAAAGGATGGATATAAAAAATATTTTACTAAATATGTAACATATTTATTTTATTAAAATCACTCACTAGTTGTGAATAATTTATTTCAAAAGATAAAACTCCATTGTAAGTATGAAAATAATAATAATAATTCATTTTATATTAATCTGCTTCTTAGTTTCATTTATAATTAATTGGTGACAAATTAATTCATTTTATATTTATATAAACCATATATTTTCATAATTTAGGTAATAATATTCATTAGTACTGATTTAATGGCTAGGTTATATCTTACTATATTAAATAATAATGTTTTAATAATATATCATTGTCTTATAATATTCAGCGTTGCGTGTAGTGTAAGCTATCGAGGAAAGTCACTATTCTGTGTAATACAATATAACTAGGTTTGGTTTCCCTTAAAATCCATATAATATATTATATTTATGTAAGATAGTAAATATATTATAAACTATCATGTTGTTCTATTCCCTTTTACACTTGGTGTTGCGTGTAATGGATGCCAGTTCAGTGTTGAATGTTAGACAAGCCACGTTAGGGGCGTGTAGCATATTCCAAGTTGGTATCATGTGAATGGATTATTTGACTTAGTGTAATACAATAACTCAATGAAAATTAAATTATTTGGGAAAAAATATTTGACAAAAACTCTGTTTGTTATATTATACCACCCTTAAAAAAATTCCCCATTGAAATTCATGTGGATTATCAAAGGTTTTATACATGAATGTTCCTTTCACAGAATCCCACATTGTAAAAACGAAAACTAGAACATAATTTTTTTTAAAAAAGTTTGAGAAAAAATGGTTACCCAAAGAAATATATAAATATGTTTACAAATAGGATAACATAGGTGGGGATTAAGAATATAGATATGGAAGAGAATTATAACTATCATGTTCTGATAGACCAGAATAGAGAACTTGGTTGGGATAAAGTTAACAATTAGAAAGCCATAAATCAATGATGAACTAAGGGAACATATAATTAATCAGAAATGTATGTACAAGGATAAAAGTTTTGGTTTCATGATCCTTTTTACAATAGTAAAATTATTTTCATGAAACGATATATATTATGATTTCAGGACAACCTCACCCTTTGTTGTTCTTTGATCCACTTCACCCATTTTTCCAAAAATAAATGTGAATTTTTAATTCCCTAAGCAATAAAAAATCATGAGATCCATGATATTTCATCCCATATTTCATTACTTATCATAAAAACCAAATTTCTATAACATGTTATCAAATATGAAAAAATCCTCATGTGGTAAGATAATACTTTATTCTCATGAACTTCAACCCAAGTTTTACTTAATCTTTCCATAAAATTTTAAACACATAGCCCTTCTAAAAGATGAAAATTAAATGATTTATAAAGAAATTAATTAAATCATCTTAACATTGATCCCTCATATATTACAATGTTCCACATGGATTTCAAATTCCAAAAAAGTGAACAACCCCATCATATAATCCCATAAAAATAGTGATATCCTTAAATACCATAAATCGTTTTGAAAAAATTCATGATTCCTTATTAAAATGATTACTAGATATATTTGTTAATTAAAATAATTCATAAAATTCATTCGTGGTGACATAGACCATTTTTTCAATAATCAGTTCCTGGATAATTCATACCATCCAATTTACTTATTTATATTTGACATATAATTATCCAAAGATCATTATCTGAATTTTAGGAATTAATTAATGGTTACCATCCCTTAATCAAAATATAAAATTTCTATGAAATCACTATTATATATCTTCATCAACATTGAGCATCTACTTTTCAATCATCAATGAAAAATTATAATAAAAACAATTATACTTTTTGTGATTCATATAACATAATCTTTGAATTCAAAAACATAAATACATCATTAATCCAACTTTGTTCTTAAACCATTACTCATGATTTATCAAATTATTCCTTAATATGTATTTCCTATAATATGAAATATGATTTATGTATTAAGGTTTCTCAACATAAAACAAATACTGATTCTTGTGATAATTTTAAAAAATACTAGAAAAACATCACATACCTTTCAAAAGTCGTTTTCAGCCTCGTTATATTCATATGTATAACCAACAATCATACCACTTTCCTGATTCTCTATGATATTTCCACTGGGGGAAAAATTTTCCATAATTCCCATACTTTCTATGACAAAAACATTAAATGTTAACCATTTTCCTCCTAGTTCTATTTACTGACTAAAACCATAAATCAGGGGTCAGAAACACATATCTTATAAGAAAGCCACATAATCATTAAATATTAATTATAGTATTTAGAAATCATGACATCTAATTTTTAATTGATTTTATTTATGTTTACCCTTGGTTATTCATAGTCATATTATATTAAAATCCTTCATAATGGTTTGTCAATAATTTGTGAATTTATAAATAATGGGCCTGGGGAATGTTAAACAAGGTGTGCATCAATCCCCATTGTCATGTCCAAATTACCTCGAGTCAGGCTCAATACATCTTATAAGAGTTGTTACCCCTAGGTACATATGTCCCATTGGCACATCCATATATTGTATCTAAATAGGGATGCATTTCAATGAAACTAATCACTCTATCAAGCACCAAAATTCCAGGACATTTTCCAAAGCATTGATTCATCCTTATACTTATCATTAGATACATCCCCACTCATATCCTTATAAATATACCTAGGGATATCACAAAAGTTTCCACATCCTATATTCCAAATGCTTACTAAAAAATCACTTTGATACCAACTATAGAGACCCAGAATTAACATACGTGGATATCACATCATTTTAGATGCATATCTCCCATAAAGACCTCCATCTTTAGTACTTCTTCCTAAAACCTATTATCATTACTTGGGGAAAGGAAACATAAAAAAAGGGATGAGATTAGATTCTCACTAAGAGAAAATAAAGTAAATGTTTAATCATTACATGATAAATAGTGTGGAACTTAATAATAACATTTTAAGATCATACACTTCATTTTAGATATCATAATAAACATTAGAAATTCAAAAGACATAGATTATAAGATAATTAATATAATAAGTGATTAAAGAATAACATAAGAATAAAATTTGGAATTGTGACAAAAACATAAGAATATAATAGTGATTTACATAGTATTCATGGCATTGCTGCCAAGGTAATCTTGATAGAAAAATTCCTCCACTGAACCGGGTTCACACCCTGTTCTCTCATTGTATTACTAATCTGAGTTCACTCCTCATTCCATCCCAATATAACTAAAATAACTTCACTCCTCAATACATCCTAGTATTACATAACTGATTTCACTACTCCTTCCATCCATGTATTACTGAACCAAGTTCACTCCTCATTACATCACTGGATTACTAAACTGAGTTCACTCCTCATTCTATCCTTTTATTACTAAACTGACTTCACTCATTGTTCCAACCCTATATTACTGAACCAAGTTCATTTATCAACCCATACGTGTCTACATAATGATATATAAATCATTTACCAATTAATTTGAGGGAGATATAGGCCCCACCCATCTCATAATGGAATCATACATACATGTACCACAAAATCATAAATAATCATATCATAGCCCATGAAATGAAATGGTTATCATAAAAATGTAATCATATCATAAACTGTATAAAAAAATAAAGGTTTCATAATCTATTCATCAAAATCATAAACCATAGAAGAGAAATAGATTTCATGAACATATAACACTTGAAATAGAAATGGATTTCATAAAACATTATCCTATGAAAGAGTAAATGATTTCATAAATATATAACTTGTGAAAGTAAAAAGGATTTAATAAACATATATCCTGGGAAATAGAAACATGTTTCATAAAGATAATGACATTATGAATAACCCATTCATAGAATGAATATATATGGAACCTCTAGATCACATCCCATAGAGGCATGATTATCATCAATAGAATTCATATTACATGGAATATAATATTTAAATATCTTTCAAAAACATTTCTTGAGGAAATTATGATTTCTTCTTTTAAAAAAGACTTCTTAATAAATAAGACCAATTTAAAATTATTTCCATATAAAACAAATTGAAATTGAAAAAAAATCTTGAAAATAATTTTAAAAACCTTTTCTTAAAAATAAACATTTAAACATAAAAAATATTTGAAGAATTTTTTTTGGGTAATCCATACATGTCGTATGAGGTAAAAAGAACATTTCTTTTGTATGGGAAAATGGTTATAGAAATTCCTTATTTGGAAAGAGACAAGAAAAATCCTTTGAAAACATTGGAAAAATTAAAAAAGGGAAAAAATTATTTTAATTATCATATTATAATAGAATAATATTCTTGGAAACCCTTTTTAGGAAACATGGTTCTAAGAGAATTCGTATTTCCAATCGAATAGGGGCTAATGTTGGTATTTGTTTAAAACTCTTTTTTACTATCTTATGTACCAAGGAGTAGAAAAATTGTACTAATAAATGATGATATTATGAATAACTAGAGGGTAATTAAATTCATGAATTTTCTTGAGATGTCGATCATAATATTTTATTAAATATATCATAAACATAAACAATCTCGAAAAAAGGATGAGATTGTTCCACTAGGATTTTATCACTTGGTAACTTGCTATAATACACTCCATGTAATAAAAGTAAATTAAATGAAGGTTAAAATATCATAAAAAGAAGGATATTTATTATATAACATGTAAAATAGAATTATAAACACCTATAAAAATAATTTAGGTGCATAACAAAACCTGAGTCTCAAATAATGAAAATTGAGGAAAAACTATTTTATCGATTTGGTAAATTTTGAAACATAAACCCCATGAAATAAATATCATATAATTGATTTTTAAATACCCATAAATTTAATTATAAGAATAAATTAATAAATATATTGTCAGTATACACACCACACAAAAGGAATTGGTGGTGAATAAATCATGTTTCTCAGAGAAATAAAAAGTGAGATGAAATCCCCTTACCTTTTGTCTTCAGTCTCATCGTACTCGTTCAATAATCCTGTATAATAAATATAAATTTTCTATAAATATATTAAATAAAAATATTATTACTTATAATAATATATATTCTTTTATTATGGATTTATATTACTCTCTTGTTAACAATTTTATGTTGTGGTTTAACTTCAGGTAATATTCGCATTGTTTTTCACATGTTCCTTAATTTGTTATATCTTTAGTCCTTATATTTATATCATTATTTACATATTTTAAAACATGATTTAAATATAATTTATATTCAGTATATTTTTATTACAATAATCAATATGATATATAAGTATTAATTAGAATACACCGTTCATGGAGACAGTAAGTTGTACGTATGCATGAAGGCTATTTTTTGTATAATTGTCATGTTGAAAGAAAGAATGTAAAAGAAATATATATATATATATTTATATATATCATTATTAATTTAGATTTATTATATCATATATATTCACTAAATACATCCTAAATACATTCCATATAATGTATGAATGAATCACATCGCTTTGAGGGGGTGGTAGTCCACACATCCTAAAATGAAATTATGGTATTAACAAAAAAATGGAAAATATAAAGATATGAGTTGTAAAATAATTTCATAATCCTAAATACATAATAAATATAATATATGACATATATAAAAGGATTTTATATCCTAATTTCCATCATGAGATTTGGTAATCGAATAATGAACATCTATTGTTCAGTGAGGTGGTAGTTCCCCGTACACATAAACAGTATGTTCGTTACCAATTAGATGGATGTGTGTGTAAAGGTAGGTCAAACCATAATCATAAAAAAATCCTATTATATTTAGTATACTGGTGTTTTTATACAAAAATTTACTAAATATTTTGGATTGGGTGGAGAAATAAAATAAAATAAAGGATATTGAGAGAAGATGTTACCTTTTAATCGTGTAACTTCTTTTCGTTTGGGACAAAAGGATCCCTTGGATTTATTTATTCCCAAATGGAGGATTCAAGTTTGAAGGTAGGTAATTAGGGAATCTTATTGGAAATATATTTTACAAACCTATGTGGTTTGATATGTGTGAAAAATTGGGATAGTTGGTGGCCTTTTTATAATGGAGGAGGAGTGACACTTTTGTAAATAATTGAAGAGATAATTTCACCCACATATTTCATGTTGAATGTGGATCCAATACCAGAAAAAAGTAAATATAATGGATTATAATGTAAAATTATTTCTGTACAATGGATCTTGGAAAACATTATAGGTCATTTTGATTCATAGATTTAAGGATTAGTCCTTAGTGAAGATTAATTTTACTTTAATCGATGTAATTAATTTTAATTACATTCCTCAATATTATTGGTAAAATACTAAGTTGAACTTATTATAAATTATAAATTATGATGATTCAAAATATTTAATCCATTTTTTCAAATTTCAACCACATATGTGGTAAAAATTAATTTAAAAATTAATTCTACTGAGGGGATGACACTGTGGATTTTTAATGTAAAAGTTCATTAATAGTTTTCAATTTTTTTAATTCCAATTTCAATGTGAAATTGGTTATAATAGAATAATTTGGATTAATTCATAAAATTATTATTTAATAAACTTTTATAAAAATTTTCAATATATTTTTACCTTATAAATAAACAAAATTAAAAAGTAGTTTCGAATGAAAATCTATTATTTTTAACTATTCATTAAAAAATAAAACCTTACAAAAACATAACAAATTTTTATTCTAACCTAATTTTTATGTTTCTCTTCCAAATATGATGGTTATTTTAACTTATTAAATCTATAAAAGGGTCTCCATTTAGATTTAAATGGGTTCTCTATTAAAAGGTGATAAATTTATATTTATAAAAATATTGGTTTTTATGTGTGAAACTGGGTTTGTTCTTATCTTATCCCTATAAAACCTTAGAGATGAATAAAAAAAATATTTTATGTAATATTTAATATAAATATTTCATTAAAATAACTCAATAATTATGATTAATATAGTTTTTCAATACACAACTCTTTTAAAAGTATGAAAATAATAATAATATTTTATTTTATATTCATTTTGTTTGTAGTTTCTTTTATAATTAATTGGTAACCAATGAATTAATTTTATATTTTTATAAACCATTTATTTTGATATGTTAGTAATACTATTTATAAATACTGATTTAATTTCTAGGTTATGTCTTACTATATTAAATAATAATGTTTCAAAAATATATCGTTCTCATGTAATATTCAGACTTGTGTGCAATCTAAGCTATTGAAGAAAGTATCTCTTATGTGTAATGAAAGATATATATGTGTGATTTTAATTAAAATCCATAGAATATATTATATTTATTTAAGATAGTAAATATATTATAAATTATCATGTTATTATATTTCCTTTTACACTTGGTGTTGCCTGTAACAAACTCTAATTCGGTGTTGCGTGTAAAAGACGCCAAGTTGGTGTTGCGTGTAATGCAAGAAAATTTGGTGTTATATAGAACATTTCAAGTCGGTTTCATGTAAATGGAATTTTTTAATTATTTCAATAACAAACCTCAATGAATATTAAATTATTTGAAAAAAATTAGTTCAAAATAACTCTGGGTGTCACATTCTACACCCTTAAAATAAATTAAGCACTCGAAATTCATGTGGGTTATCAAAGGTTTTATATTTGAAAATACATTTCATAGAATCACATATCATAAAAAAATACTAATACTTATATTTAAAATGAAATTTTCGAAAGCTAATGGTTACAAAAAGCAATATATAAATTGGATTCCACATAGGGGAATGTTGGAGGGGAGTGAAAATATGGATATGGAAGAGAAATCTAACTTCATGTTCTGATATGTAGGTATAGAAAACATATTGAGGATAAAGTTAACAATTAGAAATATATAACTCTATGATGAACTAAGGGACCATCTGATTCATCAGAAAAGGAGGTACTAGAATATAATTTTTTGCTTCAAGATCCTTTTTTCTAAAGTTTAAAAAAATTCCTAAAAAGATATACTTGCATTATTTCAAGACAACATCATCATTTGTTGTACTATGATCAACTTCACCTATTTCTCCAAAAAGGAAGGTAATTTTTTCATTTACAAAGAAGTAACATATCATGAGATCCATGATACTCCATCCCATTTGTCATCAGTTATCATCAATGCCACATATTTATAACTTGTTATCCAATATTTATAAATCCTCTTGTGGGATGAAAATTCTTTATTCTCACAAACTTTATCAAATGTTTAACTTAATCATTCCAAAAAATTTTAAAATCATAACCCTTCTAAAGGATGAAAATTCAAAGCTTTAGATAGAATGTCATTAAATTAATTTAACACTAATCCCCCATATATCACAATGTACCACTTGGGTTTCACATTCCAAACATGTGAATAACATCATCATATATTCCCTTGAAATATGTTAATAACCTTAATTACCATGAATAATTTTTAAAAATATTCACGCTTCCTTATTCTAATAATTAATAGATATATTAGATAAATCCAATAATTCTTAAACTTTATCCTTGATAACATAGGAAATTTTTTCAATAATCTGTTCCAAGGTAATCGGTACCCTCAAATTTACATATTAATATCCAAAATATAATTATTCAAAGATCATTATCTAAATTTCAGGCATTAATTAAGGGTTACCTTCCCTTAATCAAAGATTCACATTTCCATGAAATAAATTTTATGTGCCTTCATTACCAATCAACATTTCCTTTTCAATCCTTAATTAAAACATATACTTAAAATATGTATATATTTCATCATCATATAACATCATTTTTGAATTCAAAAATGTAAATACTTCATTAATCCAACTTTATTCTTAAAAAATTACTCGGGCTTCATAAACATATTCCTTAATATCTCTTTCCAGGAATATAAAATAAAAATCATGTATTAAGGTTCCTTAACCTCAATCTAATAATTATTCTTATGATCAATGTAAAAAATACTAGAAGAACATAACATACCATTTACATGTCATTTGGGTCTCATTATCTTCAAAAGTATAACAAACACACATATAACCTCCCTGATTCTCATTATGAGATTTCAACTTGAGAAATAATTTTTCAAAATTCCCATACATTTCACATGTGAAAAATTAAATATTAACCATGTTTTTAATAGTTCTCTCTATTGACTAAAACCAGAAAGGAGGGGGTGAAAAACACATATCTTATAAAAAATACACATAATCAGGAAACATTACTTATAGGATGTTTAATTCCTGACACCTCCCTCTTAATCAAAGACACCTTATGTTTATCTTAATATATTCATAGTAATCTTATATTACAATCCTTGAAAATGGTTCATGAATACTTTGTGAATTTATAAATAATATCCCCTGAACGTGTCAAACCAAGAGTGTAGTATGGCCCATTGTCATGTACCAGATTACCCTAAGTTAGGCTAGGGACATCTATCTGAATTTGTTACCCCTGGTACTTCTTTTCCAAAGACACATCCACTTATAGTATCCAAATAAGGATGTATTTATAGGAAACCAATCACACTATCCTTTACCAAGATTCAAGTACAATTTCCTAAATGTTGACTCATCCTTATAATTATCCATATATACATCCCTATAAATATCCGTAGAAATATACCTAGGTATCTCACTAAATATTTCTCATCCTAGTTTCTAAAGGATGACTAATATTTTCATTTGATGTATGTGATAGTTACCTAAGATTAACATGTATTGATATTACATCATTTTAGATGAATATTTGGTACATTATAAAAATACATACCTGAGGACCATAATAGTTTAGTGTATTTGGAAACATGGAAACAAATATTCTATCCTAGTGAATGATCTTCATCATCTACCATAAATATCTCCACCTTTAATACATGTTCCTAAAACCATTATTCAAAACCGGGGGAATGAAAACATAAGAAAGGGGTGATCTAAGATTATTATTAAGGGTGAATAAAAGAAATGTGTAAGAATAACATGATAAAAGGGTATGGAACTTGATCATAACATTTGAATATCATACTCTACATTATAGAGATCATAATAAATACTGGCAGTTCATAATACACAGATAATAAGAATATTTGGAGCACGATTCATGAAAACATAACATAGTAATATGACATGGAATTGTTGGAAACACATAAGCATATAATAATGATTTTCATAATAGTCAAGGAACTTCTTCCATGGTCACCTTGGTGGATAAAGTCCTCTTTGAACTGGGTTGACACCCCATTCTAGCCCAATATTACTGCACCTAGTTCACTCCTCGTTCTATCCCTATATTACTAAACTGATTTCACTCCTCATTCCAGCAGTTTATTACTAAACTGAGTTCACTCTTAATTCTATCCCAATATTACTGAACAATGTTCACTCCTTGTTCTTACCCTCAATTACTGAAATAAGTTCACACCTTATTCTATCCTTCAATTACTGAACTGATTTCAATCCTCATTCTATCCCTGTATTACTAAACCAATTTCTTTTCTCATTCCATCCATGTCTATATCATGGGATATAAATGTTAACCCAATTTAGTAGAGGGATATATAGGCCATACTCATCTCATAATGAAATCATTCATACATGTGCCACAAAATCATAAACAACCATATCATAACCCATGAAATGAAATGGGTATCATAAAGATTTAATCATGTTATAACCTATAAAAAAAATATACATGTTTATGAATAATTTCATAGAAATTATAACCCATGGAAGGGAAATGGATTTTATAAACATATAAGTCATGAAATAAACAAATTCATAAACATATTACTCATGAAATAGGAAAAAAATTATTAAACATATAACCCATGAAAGGGGAAAAAATTTTGTAAACATATTACATTTGAAAGAGAAACAAGTTCCATAAAGACCAAGAAATTAAGCATAACTCATTCAATGAAAGAATATGAATGGAACCATTATATAATTTCCTAGAGATTCATGTGTAAAATCCATGGATGTCATCTTATATTGAATATAATTTTGAAATACCCTTAAAAAATGATTCTTGAGGAAAGTATCTATTTTTCTTTGAAAAATAAATTTTTGTACATAAAACCATTTGAAAATCATTTCCATATAAAAAAACTTGAAAAATTATAATTAATACTTGAAAAAAATTTGAACTCCATTTTATTGAAAACAATTTTAAAAAAATAATAATAATAATAAACCTTAAAATTTTAAGAAAATCATCAAAGAATTGATGGAAGGTAAATCTATACATGTTGTACGAGATAAAAAATATTACATTTGCACGGTAAAATGTTATAGAAATGCATCGTTCAAAAAGATACAAAGAGATTACTTTGAACAAAATGGTAAAAGATAAACAGTGTAAAAAATTATTTTCATGATCATAGGATATTATCAAAATACACTTAGAAAACCTTTTTATAAAACATTATTTTGAAAGAACAGATATTTTTTACCAAAGAGATTGTAAAGTCAGGATATCATAAAAACACTTTCTTAACTGTATTTTGTACCACAGAGAAGAAAAATTGTACAAATACATGATTTTATTATGAATAAATCGGGTAAAATAAATTCATGAATTTTTTTGAGAGAATAATCGAAATATCTCATCAATGAAAGCATAAACAATAAAAATCATGAAAAGCGATGAGGTTGATTCAAAAAAGAACTTATCACTTGGTAACATCGGATCATACTCTCCATGCAAGAAAATGGATTTACATGAATCTTTAAATATAATTTAAATTATGTTATTTATGATATAACATGTAAAATGGTGGTATATACATCTCAAAAAAGAATTTAGGTTCATATCAAAACATGAGTCTTAAACAAAGAAAATTGAGACAAAACTATTTTACTGATTTTCTAACTTTTGAAAATTAAAACCCATGAAATAAATATAATATAATTAATATTTAAATACCCACAAATTTAATTATAGGAATCATTGAATTCATCCATGGATAGTATACACACCACACAGAATGAATGGGTGGTGAATAAAGCATGTATCTCACTGAAATAAAATGTGAGTTGAATTCCCATTACCTTGTGTCTTGACTATCATCATACTCATTCAAACCAATTTTATTATAAATTTAAATTTATTATAATATTATCACATAACCATGTTATTATTTATAATTCTATATATGGTTTTATTTTGTGTTTATATTACCCGTTTGTAAGAATTCTATGTTAATGTTTCACATATGGTAATATCAGCTTTGTTTTTCGCATGTATCTTAGTTTTTTATATATTTGTTCCTTATATTTATATCATGATTTCTATAATGTTAACAATAATTTAAATATAATTTAATTTCAGTACCTTTATATTATAATAATTCATATGATATGTAAGTATGAAATGGAATACACCGTTCAGGGAGATGGTAAGTTGTATGTAAGCATGGACAATATTTCCATTTAATTTTCGTGTTAAAAGAAAGAATGTAAATATATTTATATGTATATATATTTATTATATTATCTTTATTATATCATATATATTCACATAACTCATTCTTAATACATTCTAGGTTGTGTATGAATGAATCACATCATTTTGAGGGGGCAGTAGTCCACACTTTATCAACTGAAATTGTCAAATTAACAAAAAAAAGGAAAGTATAAAGATATGTTTTCTAAAATAGTTAATAATATTAAAGACATAAAAAATATAATATATAACATATATAAATATAATATCCACCATAATTTCCACCATGATAGGTGGAAAAGGAAAAATGAACAATCATTCTTTAGTGTGGTGGAAGTTCGCTGTACACGTAAACATGGTATTTGTTACCCATTAGACGGAGGTTTGTGTAAGAGAAGGTAAAAAAATAGAATAAAAAATCCTATTTTATTTATTATACTGTTTTTTTCATACAATATTTTAATAAAGATATTATAGGTGTTGGTGAAAGATAAAAAAAAGAAAATATCTTGGGAGAAGACGTTACCTCTAAATAGGGTAACACCTTTTCATTTCTACCGAAAGGCTTCATTGGATCTCTTTCTTCCAAAAGGTAAGATAAAAGGACTAAGGGAGGGATTTTGGGAAGTTTATTGGTCATTTATTTTCAAAAACTATGTGGTTTGAGGGGTTCAAATAAGAGGTAGAGGTGGAGGGCTTTTTATAATGGAGGAGGTGTGGAACTCTTGTAAATATTTGAACAGAGATTTACACCCATGTTTTTCAAGGTGAAAGTGGATCCAATAATAGAAAAATATAAATATAAGGTATTATAGGGTAGAAATATATCCATACAAAGGATCTTGGATATGTTTCTAAGTCATTTTGAATCTTAAATTTAAGGTTCAGTCCTTAGTTAAGCTTAATTTTACCTCAATTGATGCATTTCATTTTAATTATATTTACTAATATTTTTGGTCAAAAACTAAGTTTAACTTATTATAAATTATAAGTTATTATTATTATAAAAATATACATCTATTTTTCTAAATTTCAATCATATAAGTGTAAGAGATTAATTTAAAAGTTAATCTCGCTCTTGGGACGACACTATGGGTTTTTAAATAAAAATAATAAAAAATTTGTTAACTTTTTATATCCAATTTTAATGTGAAATTAGATAAAATTACCTATATTAGATTAATTCATAAATTTATTATCTAAATAAAAATTTAAATTAATTTAAAATTTAATTTATCCTCACAAATAAATTAAATGAAAAGGTAGTTGAAATTAAAATCCAGTATTTTTAACTATTCATTGAAAAATAAAACCTTACAAGAAAATAAAAAATAATATCCCAATCTAAATTTTATCCTTATATTAAAAATATGGTTTTTATTTTGACATATTAAAAATATTTAATTGTCAAAATTTGGTTTTAAAAAGGGTTCCCCATCAAAAAAGTTAAATTTTCCCTTATAAAATTATTGGTTTTTATGTGTGAAATCAAGTTTGTTCTTATATTTTTCCTATAAAACCTAAATGATGAATATAAAAAATATTTTATTGAATATTTAAAAAATATATTTCATTAAAAAAACTCTTAAATTATGATGAATTTCGTTTTTCAAGACAAAACTCCTTTAGAAGTATGAAAATAATTTTTTATTTCTTTTTATATTTATTCGGTTCTTAGTTTCATTTATATTTAATTGGTAACCATTAATTTCATTTTATATTTATATAAATTTTAAATTTTTATAATTTAGTTTATAATATTCATAACTACTAAATTATTTTCTGGTTTATATCTTAAAATATTAAATAATAATGTTTTAATAATATATCATTATCATATAATACCCAGTCTTGCGTGTAGTGTAAGCTATTGAAGAAAGACACTCTTTCTTGTAGCACAAGAAAACTAGGTGTGGTTTTCATTAAAATACATAGAATATAATATATTTATTTAATATACTGAATATATTCTAAAGTATCAGGTTATTATATTCCCTTTTACACTTGGTGTTTCATGTAACGAACAAAGAGTTGGTGTTGCGTGTAACCCAATCCAAGTTGGTGTCATGTAGCACATTCCATGTTTGTGTAATGTGGAAGGAATTCTTGAAACATTGAAATACAATACCTCAATTAAAATTCAATTATTCTAAAAAAAATCAAATAAAACTTTGGGTGTTACATTTTTCATGAGAATGAATTTATTATGATTTCTGTTTTTTAGAAATTGAAAAAGTCCCCCTCACTTCAATTAAAAAAAGTAACATATTCCATAAATTATTCACACTAATTTGGGACACATATATCAACCAAATGCTACCCATTTATCTTCTCAAAATACCTATACACATTTTATATGTTATTTTCTTCCAGAAATAACAACCTCATATCCCATTAAAGGATATCTAAAGGAGTTGTTTTAAAGAAGAGGTAATCAACTTATCCAATCACTTTGTTTTACAATCTTATTTAATCCTATAAATATATTTTATTAATAATAAAATAATAACATCAGTATCATAAATATTCTGAAATTTTTAAATGACTATAAAAACAACATTATAAATCCTATTTCCCATCAAACAAGAAGTGAATGTATCGCTCATGTGTACATAAGGATACCTTCTCCACATAGAGATAAGATTCATTTTTAGTTATAATTTCATTGTGGATGGGTATTATGATTGTTTTAATGTTTATATATTATACTTAGGAAATAATTATAATTCTATAATTATAATATCACATCTACCTTCTTACCATCTACTCCTTTGGGAAACAATATCATTGTTTGTGCGTATGTGTGGACCACCACCACCATGAAGCGATAAGATTCTTCATCATTTATATTTTACTTGGATTTTAATGATAAAATATTTAATGAATATATATGATATAATCTAAATAAAAATGATTTTATAAATCTAAATTAATATAAACCTTTGTTTTATTTCATCCGTTAAAAAATGGAAATAGTGTGCATGTGTATATACGACCTATCATCTCCATGAATGGTGTAATTCAATTTTCTATCCATATCATTTATGGATGACTATGAATATATTTATATATAATTAATATATATGATATTTAAATAATGATTAATATTTTCGAGATAATGGAACCAAGATAAACTTTTAAGGACCATAACTATTGAACCAAAATAATCATGATAAATGAAACAGTTAACACATAAAAAGAAAAAAAATTAAGAACTTATTGATAAAAGGTAGTGTTGAAATATAATATGTAACATCCCACATACTGGTAAAATAATTTAATTTCACTATGTAATTAAATAATTAAATTCATTGTAAATGCATAGTGAAATTTTAGATTTTTTAGAAATTATGTAATTTTTATTGGTGGCATAGTAACTTTCCCTAAGAAATACTAACATGGCCATTAGGAATAGTAGTATGGCTAGTAGAATAGAAACCATACTAAATAAATAATAAATAAAATTTATCCATCTTATAAGTTAAAATATAATATATTTATATAATTGAAAAAGTAAATAATTTTGTTCAAAATTATAAATTAATTGTTGGTATTTTTATGAGAATTACAATTTTATAATTAATATAATTATTTAAAAAGAAAGTATATTGTCATAAAGTAGATTCAAGATTTCGTTATATTTTATTATGATTGTAGGATAATTTTATGAGACCTTAATTAATTTTTCGAAGTGTTGTAAAATCAGTTTTAGTTTTAAAACCAATATTTTTAGAATAAATTAGTATTTTAATTAAAAAAAAATTCTCATTTACAGAAAATTATTTTCTAAAAATTGAGGTCATTTTTGAATTCCAAACATCAAAAAATGGTTGTTGTGAATTTTTTTATTTTTATGAAATACTTGAATTTGTTGTGGATGGTGAAATATGATAATTTAAGAAAAAGATAAATACACGAATTATTGAGTCATGGATGATTTTCAGCTGAGTTAAGACCCCTTGGTTCTAAATCAAATGCACTAATTACTTGTTTTGATCTTACTAACCCATAATATTGCTTGTATTGAGAAAAATAATAAAATAATGATTAAAATAAGGGGAAAACCCTGCTCTCCTCCACTATAATTACCACCCCTCACCCCCTATTCTTTTCACATCTTTCATGCTTTGAGAATTGACCAATTTCTATCCAATAATCTTTCCAAGATTCTTCCCTATGACCAGGACCTTATCTTCTCACAAAAAGGCCAAAACTAAAGGTCTTAATGAGGTTCTCAAAGAAGAGATTTCTACAGGTAAAAATCCTATTTCATTTTTCTTTTATTTTCATATACTCAATTAACCTAAACATATCAAATAGGAAACAAAATTCCATTATCTTATATATAATTATGTTTTATCATGTTTATGGAAAAATTGATCATCATACTTCCTCTCGTCTCCTTCTTATTCAAAAAATAACAATATCGTCTCTGATGTGTCGATTTACCAACATCGCGGACTATGTTTTCTCAATTTCCATTATTTCTTTCATGTTTGGTAATAAAACCATTTTAATGGCTATTTTTTTTAAATTTTATGATATAAACTCTTCTATGTTATGTAATTAACATATATACATAATATTATACTATATAATGAAACTAGTTTGTGATAATCAAAGAACCGCCAAAATGGTCTAAACAAATATCATTAATGTTTTATCTAATGATTTATCATATTATCTTAGAAAAAAAATTATTTATGGTGACATTTAATATTATGGAAAAATATTAATACCATTTAATTCTACTTCAAGAGTTTCTCTTCTACTTAAAAAGAGAATCTACTATGAACCGACCATGGAAACCATGTAAATAATGCACCCGAAATTATGGAAATAACAAAATATTATTAATAAATGGGTGGAATGATCTTATAAAATGATCATATAAGGTGTTATAAAAAAATATGTTTCAATAAAATACTAATTACACTCATTCAACCATTATATAGGTTTTATAAACAAATTTTAAGTAAGATAAACCCAAGGTAAGGGAATTCTTAACCAGATTTCCATTCATTGTGTTAACCATCTACTTCATTAATTGTGTGGTTCTAGTATTGTTTATGAAATTAATTTTGATTATATTATGTTCTATTATATGGATTTAAATTCAATACAAATATTCCATTATTTTTATAAACTCTCACTTCAAATATATGATATTTTTAGGTGACATTTCATTAAAAATCCCATTTTAATTTCTTTTTTAAAGGAACTATTTATATGATGTAAGTATTCTTGTTTGATGATTATGTTCTGGTTCTTGGGAATTGTTAATAAAGAAGGGTGGGAACTATATCCACCTCCAATTTATTGGGTATGTTTATGTTGGAGGTCGGTCTTATGGTTACTCTTAGTGCAACTATGATGGTTACACCATAAGGTAGCCGTGAGGGTTACATTGTAAGTTAGTTGTGAGGGTTACATTGTATGGCATTTATGAGGGTTATAAATCATATGGTAGCTGCGATGGTAAAAATATTAAGTAATTACTTCCCCAATGAAACTATATGGTGTATTTTTTTCTATGTTTTAGGGAAATATTATGTTTTTACAAAGTAACTATGCGATACATATTGGGTGAGAAATATGTCTTCATGAAAATTATTTCATATATTTATAAGTTTTCATGTATAAATAGTTTATATTATTATTTTTATATACATTGATGATGTTTTTTCACTCATACCATATTTTAAAATGTTTTTCATATGGTTTAAGGTTGGGTAATAGAAAATTAGAATCCCAGATGAATGTTATGAAGTATTTTCACGGATAGATTTCATGTGTTTTATTAAAAAATTTGTATTAAGAAAAAAATGTTTATCTTTTTATTAATATAAAATTTTTAATATTATAGTTTGATATGTATGAACTATTTTATAATTTTATAAATCTATAGAACTAAAAATATCCTCAAGGTTAAAGAAATTTAACTCTTGTCTAAAACTCAAAATTATGTAATGCTTAAGGTCGGATCCTTATAGATGGTATCAGAGGATGGTTTAGATAACATTAGAGGATTGAATAATGTTAAGAGATTATCATAAATTATTTTTTTCTTTATTTTTTATCTTTATAAGATTTATAATTTGAATATTACAATGTTGATTCTTTTAATACATATCAGTTTATAAAGGTTTTTGGTAGAAAAAAATGGGAAGCTAAAGTAAGAAGAAACCAAGAGACTGATATATATTCAGATGTATTTCCTGGAATGGTTGGAATTGGAACAAAAAATGTTGATATAGTAATGGATCCGTTGAAACAAACAATAAATGGATATTTCATGCATTCAGGTGAACAACTAGAACTACCACAAAGGAATATGATGATAGTGGAACATTTTATGAGGCAACACCCTCCTACTTTTAGTGGATCTTCTGACCCAGTGGTGGATGAAGATTAGATTAAATCCATTGAAAAGATATTCCCTGTCATGGGTTGTCTGAGTAATCAATGTTTTAGTCTTTAAATTTATCATTTTGAATGACAAGATGAACAGTTTTTGTCAATGGTCTAGAATTTTAGGGATATCATGGAGATTTATGCATTAGAATGGGATGAATTTAAAAATATTTTACCTGAAAAATATTTTCCTAAGGTTGTTAGACTTAAGATGAAAAATAAATTCCTTGAATTGAAGAAAAGGAGGAGTATTTAGTGGTATTTTGTGAAGAAAACTTCACCTGATTGGCAAGTTAGGCTCCAAATCTTATTCAGTATCTTGATAAAAAAATCAATTGTTTTCACTTAGGATTAAATATAGGATATTGAAGTTAATTGGATTCCCAAGAAATCAAAAGTTTTTAAAAACTTGTATAATGTATCGAGAGGGTAGAAAATGGAGTTCCCTTATGACCATGTTTACTTTGAAAACAAGCATACAAAGAGGTCCAGATGGCATGTGATGGGTAAGAATCAATCAAAGAAATCTGAAGGTAAGAAAGTCCAGTTTCCAATTTGTGAATTGTGTGTTAAAAATCACCCAGGGGAGTGCCTTAAAAAAACTGGGAAGTGTTTTAGATGTGGTAAGTTTGAACGTATTTCTCAATATTGTAATTAAAATTATATTAAGATTAATTATGATAAGAAATCTATAAAGTGTTTTAATTGTGGTGAGATGGGTCATTATGAAAATACTTACCCAAAGAAAAATTTGAATGATGGAAAGCAGTCAGATTATAAGCAGAAACATGCAGTGAGATCCTTTGAGACAATGTCAGTAGATGTGGGGCCATCCAATGAAGTTGTATTAGGTACTTTATTTGTTTACTCATATTTTTATAATGTATTATTTTATATATGGCCTACACATTCCTTTATTTTTGAGAAATTTTATTGTAAAATTGAAATTTCACCTCAAGAAATGAGATCAGAACTTATGGTTTAAATACTATGGGGAAATATTACAGAAAAGAAATTATAGTAATCTTCCTTTTGTTGACAGTAGAAATAAATTACCTACAAATCTTGTTGTTTACCCTCAGTATAGTTTTATTTCATTATGGTTATGGATTGGATTTCTGTTTATCATGCTATGATTGATTATAGAGATAAATATTTTTTTTAGAAATAACTTCAATTTGTATACAAGAACGAACCTATACAATTGATAACAAATCAATAAACTGAGACACAGTTAAAATATTGAAATGAATTTTATCTTTCACATATTGTTGAGAATAATGGAACTATTTAGATTAACGATATACCAGTGGTAAATGAATACATTGATATTTTTCTTGAGGAGTTTATCGGTGTTATACATGGTCAAGAAGTTGAATTTACCATTGAATCAGTTCTTGATTCTAAGAAAATTTCAAAACCCCCTTATCGAATGGATCAAGTGGAACTAATTGAACTAAAAAATCAGTTTCATGAGTTTCTTGATAAAGGCTTCATTCCTCCCAACACTTCACTATGGGGTGCACCTATTTTTTGTTAAAAAGAAAGATGGTTCCATGAGAAATTTAACTAATTATAGATATTTGAATAAAATTAATGTTAAGAATAAGTGTCATTTTCCTTATATCAATGAATTTTTTGATCAGATCAAAGGATCATAGTATTTTTTTAAGATTCAATTGAGGTCCAGGTACCAACAGCTGAAGGTGAAAGAGGATAACATTCTGAAAAAAAATATTTTTGTATTATATATGGATGTTATGATTTTTTTTGTTATGTCGTTTGGTTAGAAAATGACCCTACTATATTCATGGATCTTATGAATAGAATATTCCGTGAATATTTAGATAATTATATTGATGATATTTCAGTATTTTAAAAAAGTTATGAGGATCATGGAAAAAATTTAATAATTGTCTTGAAAACTCTCAAATAAAAGAAGTTATATGGTTGCCAATGAACCCGTACCCGAGTTGTAAGGGATCCTACTAAGAATCTAAGAGACCCGTGTTCAAAATAAGGGGAGGCAAATTTTCGAGGGTACTGTAGCATCACTGTAGCAGCACTATAGAAGTTACTCTTCGGTACTATAGTAGCCTGAACTATTCACCCGATTTGGGCCTTCGGGCCACCGGTTTGGTCCTACGAGTCTTAAGGGACTTCGGGACATCAAAGGCCTTCAGGCCAGAGGACCTTCGGGCCATTGAGACCATGGAGGTTCCCAATTCACACAAACCAGGCCTCAGAAGTGGATTAGAGCAACAAGAATTGCAGTCACTAGAAGCAGAGCTAACCGAATTGGAATAATGAGAGGGTATAGAAACCGCCATAAGGACCATAAAACATGAAACTTTGTATTGGTCAATGCTAGCCAATCAACAATGCAAGGTGTGGAGCAAGGCGATCAATGATACAGAAGCTTGGGAGGGGTAGTTCAAGTGGGTTGGGCTTTTGAGTCATGTATTGGGTATAGTATGCCTCTGGTCCTTCGGGTCATGTATTGCAAGTCATGTCAGGCCTTGTGCCTTGGGCCTACAGGTCATGTACTGGTTCCCCATCAACCCTTAAATGGGGTATTATCCAAAATAAAAAAAAATAAGGCCTTCGGGCCATTCGGGTAAAAGAAGTTGTGTGGAAAATTTAGAAAATCTTATTTTTGGTTTAAATAAATTTATTTTCTTATGAACATTATAAATAAGGATGGAATAATAGTAGATCATACCTGTGTAACACCCCAATCTTCCATGGTACACTTCTCTCAGAATAATGCAATATCTTGCGTTGTAGGCAACATTGAGTTCTAGCACTCCATGACCAATCAAACTAGCCATTATGAATAGTAATACACATTTTTGAAATTTTATAAAATTTTAATTTTCAAAATGGACTTCATTTTTGGAATCGGAATATCAAAATTATCTTAGGGTAATTTTTTGGTATTTTTATGAAAACATTCAATTTTTGATGAATAGTAAAAAACACTACGTTATTTTTTTAAACCGAATTTTATTTAAATAATAATTATTTTTATTTAAATATATTTTAAAGTAAAAATAGATAAATAAAACCTATATTAGTTCAATTTAATTCATTGGAGTCATTTTATAATATGATTAGATGTATAAAATTTTATTTAATTTTTTACGTTCTTTTACCCACCTTCTAGGAACATTTGAAAATTTTCATAAAACATACTTTTACCACTTATGTGAAATGAATTTCAAAAAGATGAGAGACACGATTGAAATCAGTTAGTAAAATGTTGTTCAATAGGATGAAAATAATTTTTGGTGAATAGTAACTTTTAAATTTTATTTACCACAGTTGAAAGTAAATAGGGTAATTAAAGGTAAAAATGATATTATAATTACCCAAAAACATCTCTTAATTCTATTAGATAAGTGTATTTCGAGAAAACTCAACCCTAGGAATAAAATATGATCTTCTTTAATCCACTTGGATTATATTAGGACATTTATTATTATTTTATTTAAAGAAGAGTTAAAAGTGTTAAATTCAATTTTTAATAACTAAAACATTTTTAATATATGGTTATATATAAGATAAATTAGAATATACATTTTAATTAGAAATATAAATATATTTAACATGTCATGGTATTTTTTTATATTTTTTATACCTTAAATAATAAAATTTATATATGACAAAATGATGTTGTAGTAATTACCTTATTAACAAAAGATTAAAAAATTGATATTATAAATATCAAAATAAATGTAAATTGATAATTCTGATGCATTCCAAGAATTTTCTAGGTTAATATTACATGTTATGGTTGATTAAATAATTTTTTTTGGAATTCATAAATTTGTTATGAATTTCACAAAAACTAAATATTAAATAGTGTCAAAACTGACATAATTAAGTTTTTAAAACCAATACTATATTACTAAATGATATAATGTTACTAAAAATATAAGTTTTGGCCAAAGAATTTATATAATGACCTATATTTCATTAATGAACCACTTAGGGTTCTCTTGATTTTTTATAGTAAGTTTATTGACCATTTATTATATTAATACAAGAAGACATGGTAAAAGATAAACTATTTAACTGAGAGTTAAATATAAAAGATAAGGTTAATATGGTGACCTAAACTTTTCTAAAACCTATTGTTTGAGAGGTTTTATACTAATACCCACCTTAGCCTCTAATTTTTTTGGATCCATTTGAAACAAAAACTTATTATATAAGAAAATAATTTTTCAAGCTTTTCTAACATGACCCTCGCCTCTCTTATAAAATGCTACCTCACCTTCTCTTAATTTGACAACTCCAATTCCATTTGGCTCAGCCAACCCCTACTCAAATATCCTTCTAACTAACCTCACTTTAACCTATAGGCCTTAATTTTATCATAATTCCAACCTAAGGATCCCTTTTGATCAAATTAAAAGGAAGCACCCAAAGAAGAGGTAATAATTTCACCACATATTTCAAAGTTATTTTCTTCTTCCACTTCATCTTTATTTGTTTTTCCCATAAAAAAATATTAAAATTCCGTACATTCTATATACTATGATTTTATTATAAATATGTTAAAATCATATTCATTATTCTATCCATCCTATGAATGAGAAAGTCACTATACGTGCGTATGTACGGCTTACTGTTTCCACGTCGTGGTGTAGTTTTTTATTCAAAAGAACATTATTTGGACGTGTATATTAATGAGTATAATTTTTGTAAATAATAAATATAACATGTTAATTATTCTACCTATAACATCCAATTACATACAATTTCACCACTAATAGAATGATATTGTCGGTCGTGCATACGTACGGATTACCATCTCCACGAATGCTATGAGATTCTCTCCCCATCGCAACCAATCAAGAATAACTTTAATTTTATGATTAAAAATAATGTTTAAAAACTTAATATTATTTTGTATATGAATCAAATACATTTATCCCAAACAAACATGACTTACGTAATAAAACATAAAAAGTAAAATGAATCATTTAACACCCGAAATAATGATACTACTAAAATATTATTAACAAAGAAATATTAAAAGATCATATATGATATAATATTTATTTATTTTGTTCTTTCATAATTTAATAACTATGATTTAACTATTATATAGGAGGTTAGAGTACTCTGTACTAAGGAAAAGTACAAGGTAAGGGTTAATTTTACAATCTATTTATTATCTTAGGTTATTTATATGTGAGTATCTACTGGTACCTCTTTATCATCCACATCTGTGTTTCTTAAAAATGCACATGAAAACACTTTCAATATTTAATATACTATGATTTAAATATATTTATACCCTTGTTTAATTTTTTCTAATTTTTTTTGAAAGGAATCTTTCCTTTTCTTTCCAAACAAGGTACTTTATGACCTTTTCAAAAAATTAAAAAAAGAATGTTTTTTAACATATACGGTGGGTGATATTATTTTCCACCATTATAACAACGTAAAAGATTCCCTTACAAGATTATATGATTATTTAAAAAATAAATGTTTTATTTTATAATTAAGTTACTTTTTGATTATTTCAAAATTGAAAGAGATATTTCTCTCAAATAGTTTTAATTTCATCTATGTCAACATCTTTTGATGGATTTTACACTGGTTTGAAGTTGATTCATTATGATACAATCTTCTATATTGTATTGAAGGTTTTGTGATATGTTTGACTGTGTATGTGTTATTTTTATATCATTCATTGTTTATGGTTAAAGTATTAACATTTTGTATTCTAGTTTTATTATGAATTATTATGTTATGTTTCAACCTTTTCATATGAGGAATGCATTGGACTTAGTATGTGACGAGTGGAGCCCATTGTAGCTCCTAGATGCATCAGTAGGTCTCATGAGAAAATCTAGTGTCTTGGCACAAGGCCTTGAAAAAAATATTATTTTTAGTCTTTACACGAGGCCTTGACTATGGGGTTATGATGTCTAACATTATGCATTCCAACATTATGAAATTAGCTATTGATATTGCATGTGATTATTCGACTAGTGGAATATTAATGTGAATAATTAAATGGAATTATTTGATTTATCTTTGCCATATTATGTTTAATTTTAAGTTTAAAAGGCTTCTGTTTTAGGCTTATACATTTACTTAAATGTTTATTCTTATTTATGATAGTTTCCACTATATTGTTATCTTTAGTGAGCATCAGATCTCACCCATTAATTATGTTTTCTTTTTCCAAGGATGTGAAGAATTATATTATGATGATGTATAGGGATAGGCTAAGGGATATGAGTGTGTTCAGAGAAGACACAATGTTGTTCTTTTTTATTTCTGGATGTAATGTAAAACTTATGTATGTATCTAGTACTTCTAAGGATACTAAACTAATCGGTGTTTTGAGGCTCGATCTCTTGTGATCATGCCAATGTTATTTAATAATGCACCGAATCTGGGTAACTAGCGTCGGGGTGTTATAGTTGGTATCATAGTCATTTTAGTACAAACCTTAGAAACTGTATTTAGAGAAACTCTGATTATTGAACATTACCCTAAGATAGACTTTGAGGATACGTATAGTAGAACTTATTATAATTTTGGTAATGTAGATATTTTGTGAATTTTCTAGGAAATACATTCCTGTCTAGATACGAGCAAGTAGAGGTGCCTCTGGCACAGATGTACCTAGCAGTGAAAACTCCGACAAGGAGTTTCGGGCTTGACCTGGGGTATCCTGATACACAACAACAGGCCTTGATGCACTCTTGGTTATGACACTCTCAAGGATATGCTTAGGATAATTCATATTTTATTTACAAACCATTATAAAGGATTTATGAGTAAATACCACCTCAAAGAAAACATTTTTTTATGATTGTGGATTATATGCATAAACTATTCAATTTATTTTAGGTATTTTACAAGTTTGGAATTATTCATTGTGATTCATAAACTAACCTAGTGTATGTCATTTTTTAGAAATGGTGCCCAATAGAAGGAATGAGAACTCTAACAATACACATGAATCAAAGAGAGTGACAGATCATATCTTTCATGGTCTTAATCCAACATTTATAAGAGAGATATTATCCCACATATTCTCATCATATGAAGAAATGGTATCATTTTTTAATAATATAAGTAAATAATTTTATGAGTCCCATTTCTTTGAAGGGAATCTATATAAGAAAATGATGGTGGAGAGAAATATGGATAAAGGGAAGAATGGAATGAATTTTTCTTCCATATGTGGTAACTATGGAAAGAATCACCTAGGTAAATGCCTAAAAGGAATGAAATTTTGTTATAAGTATAGAGAAAAAGGACACAAAGTATGTGATTGAAAGGTTGAGAAAAATCTTTCAAATGTACAATGCTTCATCTGCAATGAGTTGGGACACTACATGAATCAATGTCCCAATCATCAGAGTATACCCCAAATGATGGTATTTGATAATAATAAAGTTATGATACTACCGAAGATGAAGAAGAATAATTAGTATTCTTATATTTTTATTAATTAATTATTTCATTTGACTGTTGTATCAATGATGTACTGGTTATATTAATTATAGAAATAAATAAGGATTTTACTCTAATACTATTTTATTGAGGATTTGAGATTATAAGGTACTAAGAAAAGTGACTCAATAGAAAGTTAAACTTTTTGGAAAATACATGGTTTAAGGAAAGATAAACATTAATATGGTTCTGATACTAAGGCAGTGATTTTGGAATAAGACATGGTTCATTTGGATAAATTATATTAGATATTCTTGACTAACATGGAACTGATAAATGGTTTGTTTATTCCATCATTGTTAAAGTATTCTAAATTTTTTGATATAGGTAATATATCTAGTATTATATAAGTAATAAGGGATAAATTCTAAGATTATGCAATCATTACTAATAAGGTCGATGCTCTGAATGACTTAGTGGTAAGTAATTTATTGGTTTCCTCAAATTTAGCCAATGCTTTATTTGATTCTAGATCATCACATTTCTTTATATATTCCCAGTTTTATAATAAAATTAGGTATTTCCAAATTGTATTAACAAGGAAGTTGTTAGTCAAAACTCCTAAAGGAAGTATCATTCCAACAATGTTTTGTGAATTAGTTCCCATTAGGGAATATAAACGTTCTTTATCGGCTGATCTCATCGGTATACCCATGATTTAATTTGATATAATTCTTAGTATGGATTGGCTTTCGAACCATGATGAGAAAATTTACTATAATAATAAGGATGTTACAATTTTCAATGATGATAAGAAGTACCTTATCTTTAGAGTAGAAATTTCACCATCTGATTCTTATCTAGATCCACCCCCTAGTAGCTCTACTAAATTCTATTATTGGGGAGGAAGAGAATGAAATAACTATGGGAGAGAAAAAGAATGTTAAAATAGAGTAAATACCTATTGTGCTAGAATATGTTGATGTGTTTCCAGAGGATTTACCTACACACCCTCTAGAATGAGAAATTGAGTTTTTCATTGAATTAATTCCTGGTTCAGGGCCCCTATCAAGGACCCCTTATAGAATGGCCACTGTAGAATTAGTGTAACTAAAGTTAAAACTATAGGAATTGAGTAATAAGGTATTTATTCAACATATTGTTTCTCTGTGGGGATACCCTGTTCATTTTGTTAAGAATAATGATGGATCTATGTGGTTGTGAATTGACTACAGGGATATCAATTCTATTATAATAAAGAAAAAGTATCCCATACCTCTCATTGATGATTTATTCAAACAACTTCATAGAGATCAATATTTTTCAAAGATTGACCTTCGATCTGGATATCATCAGTTGTGTGTGAATAAGGAAGACATTCTGAAGACAACATTTCGTACCAGGTATGGGCATTATGAGTTTATAGTAATTCCTTTTGGACCGAATAATGCACCCTCTATCTTCATGGATCTAACGAATATCATTTTCAGGGAATATCTTCATGAATTTGTAGTGGTATTTGCTAATGATATCTTGGTATACTCCAAAATCTATGAAGATCATAAAAATCACTTGCACACTATTCTAAAAACTCTTTAGAAGAAATGAATTGTATGGGAAGTTTATCATGTGTGAATTCTGGCTTCATGTGATTTCTTTTCTTTTCCATATTGTCTCAAAGGATAGAATCTCTGTTGATCCTTCAAATAGAATGGAAATCCATGAATATCCAGCACCGACAAGTATAACTGAGGTACGTAGTTTTATTGGTTTAGCAGGTTATTATCGGAGCTTCATCAAAAAAATTTCCCGGCTGGCTAACCCATTAACCAAGCTCACACATAAAGGTGTTAAATTTGTTTGGACAAAAGAGTTTGAATAATGATTTGAAGAATTGATGAAAATATTAGTCAGTGCTCCTATATTAACTCTACCATCGAGGAATGATGGGTTTGTTATTTATAGTGATGCTTTAAATAAAGGATTGAGTTGTGTCCTTATGAAGAATGACAGGGTTATTGCCTATGCATCACAACAGCTATAAATTCATGAACAAAACTATCCCACTCATGATCTTGAGTTAGCAGCTGTAATACATACCTTGAAGATATGGAGACACAATCTCTATGGTGAAAAATGTGAGATATATACTGATCACAAGAGTTTGAAGTATATTTTATCACAAAAAGAACTCAATATGAGGCAATGATGATGGATTGAACTACTCAAAGATTATGATTTCACTATACACTACCACCTGAGGAAGAAATATAAGGAAGAAGATGCTTTGAGCAGAAAGGATCATGGGGTTTTGAACAAGATAAGAGTTGAAATGGATCCTATGTTCATGGATCTAGTAAACATAGATATGGGAATAATCATGGAAGTTGAAACGTCAATACTTTTTTAAATGTTTTCCAAACCATATTTACTAGAAAGGATAAAAATTTCACAGACTGATGATGAGGAGTTTTAAAAGAAAATTAAAGTTGTGAATGATGAGAGATTGATCGACTTCATATATGAAGATGGAATTTTGAAATTTGGAACGAGACATTGTGTTCTCTATATACCTGATCTAAAAAGAGAATTTTTGGATGATTCTCATAGCACCAATTTCAATATACACCCTGGTATCACTAAGATGTATAGAGATTTGAAGGAAAAGTTTTGGTATGACAACATGAAAATGGTGATTGCTGATTATGTGTCAAGATGTATGGTTTGTCAACAGGTTAAGACTGGAAAATAACATCCTTGAAGATTCATGCAACCAATTACCACCCCTGAGTGGAAATGGGATGATGTTATGATGGAATTTGTCATGGGACTACCAAAGACTCCTATAAGGAATGATGAAATATGGGTCATTTTTGATCATCTTACCAATTCAGCATATTTTCTTTCTATAAGAGATGATTTACCACTTGAATGTTCATCAAGACTATATATTAATAAATTTATAAGACTTATGGTGTACCCCTATTGATTTTTTCTAATCGTGATCCCCATTTCACATGAAGATTAGAGAAAAGTATTAAAAAATCCCTAGATACTGAACTTCATTTGAGAACATCCTACCACCCTAAAACTGATGGAAAATCAGAACAGACTATTCAAACCTTAGAAGACATGTTGAGATCTTTCTCACTTGACTTTCAAGGTATGTATGATCAATATTTATGTCTTGTAGAATTTTACTATAACAATAGCTTCCATTCAAGTACTCAGATGGCACTATATGAAGCGTTATATGGAAAGAGATGTCTCACATGAACTTGTTGGGATCATTCTGGTGAAAGAAAACTCACAGTCCCAGAACTTGTTGAGGAAAGAATGTAAAAGGTTAAGATTATCCAAACACACATCAAAGAAACTCAAAGTAGGAAAAAGGTCTATGTAGATAACTGAAGGAAGGATTTGGAATTTCAATTAGAATATCATGTTTTCTTGAAGGTATCTCCATGGAAGGGTGTTTTATGATTCGGTAAGAAGGGTAAATTAAGTCACAGGTATATCAGACCTTTCGAAATTATATAACGAATTGAAGTTTTAGCATATCGTTTTTCAATGTAGCCAAGTCTCCCCAAAGTTCATGATGTGTTCCATGTATCACTATTGAGAAAATACATGCCTAACCCAACGCATGTACTCACCTATGAAAAAAATAGAACTGGACCCTGATCATTCTTATTGTGAATAGCCTGTCAATATTTTTGATATGAGAGAACAAGTGTTGAGAAACTAGACGACTCGTCTAGTAAAATTTCTATGGAGAAACCATAATATTGAAGAGGCAACATGGGAACCTGAAGAAATTATGATGAAGAGCCACCCAAATATTTTTATGTAGAAATATTCTAGAAATTTTTAGGATTAAATTATTTAAATCATGGGAGAATGTAACACCCCAATCTTCCACAGTACGCTTCTCTTTGAATAATGCAACAGGTTGTGTTTTATGCAACTTCAAGTTCTAACACACCATGACCAATCAAACTAGCCGTTATGAATAGTAATATCCACATTTTTGAAATTTTATAAATTTTATTTTTCAAAATGGACTTCATTTTTTGGACTCAGAATATTAAAATTAGCTTAGGGTGAATTTTTGGTATTTTTCTGAAAACTTTCAATTTTTCATGAATAGTGAAAAATATTGCGCTATTTTTTAAAACTGAATTTTATTTAAATAATTTTTATTTTTATTTAAATTTATTTTAAAGTCAAAATAGATACATAATACCTATATTATTTCAATTTAATTCATTGGAGTCATTTTATAATAATATTAGATGTATAAAATTTTATTGAATTTTTTAACGTCTTTTACCCACCTTCATGGCACATTTGAAAATTTTGCATAAACCATAATTTTACCGCCTATATGAAATGAATTTCAAAAATAAGAGAAACACTATTGAAATTAGTAAGTAAAATTTTGTTCAATAGGATGGAAATAATTTTTGGTGAATTGTAACGTTTAAATTTTATTTACCATGATTGAAAGTAAATAGGGCAATTAAAGGTAAAAATGATATTATAATTACCCTAAAACATGTCCTAATTCTATTGGATATGTGTATTTATATAAAAATAAACCTTAGGAATAAAATATGATCCACTTTGATCCACATGGATTAGATTCGGATATTTATTGATATTTTATTTAAAAAGAAGTTAAAAGTGTTAAATTCAAAGTTTAATAACTAATTTTTTTAATATATGGCTATACATAAGATAAATTTGACTATAAATTTTCCTTTTAAATATAAATATATTTCCTACATCATGGTATTTTATTTATAAATTTTTGACATTAAATAATTAAATTTATTTGGGACACAATGATGACGCAGTAATTTCCTTATTAACAAAATATTAAAATAATTAATATTATAAATGCAAAAAATAATTTAAATTGAGACTTTTGATGCATTCCAAGAATTTTCTAGGTTAATATGACATTTTAGGGTTGATTAAATAAATTTTTTTCTATGTTTTAACGTTTTTATGACTGTCACAAAAATTAAATACTAAATAGTGTCAAAATTGACATAATTGAGTTTTTAAAAAAAAATACTATATTATTAAAAGATATAATATTACTAAAAATATAAGGTTTTGCGCACCACTCCGTGTACTATTCCCACTACCTACACCACATTCTATGCACTTGTACTACGTACCACATGCCTTCACTGCGTACCGGGTGCCTTCATTGCATACCATGCGCCTTCACTGCGTACTGCACACCTTCACCGCGTACCATGCTGTGTAACCGCTCCAATGTTTACAAAAACACATGTATCTTGCAAATAGTATGTTTGATTGATGAATAGTTTGTGGTGTTGGGACCCTCTTTATGAGGTAGATATTTCGATATGATTTTTGGTGAGTTTCATGAAACTTGTGATGTGATGAAAGGATTGAGGAGTGCTGACCTTCAATACTGCTTTCAACCTCAATTATATAACCTCATTCCTTGAAAACACCCAAGTCATCAGTGTGTAGATTGACCACAAACCAAACTCCATTATTATCAATAAACAAACATGGTTCCAAAAATCTTCCCTTGGGTTTTTTTGCAATCTCCAGATAAATTCATTGATTACCAACCAAAATAAAAAAAATGAACCTTCAAGAAACAACTCATCAATCACTATAAGTTTACATGAGAAGTGCTTGGTGTAGAAAAGAAGATATAGGGCATGAATTGAGTTCTCATTATTTTATTTTCTCCCCTTTTTTGGACACATAAAAAACAATTCGCTTTCCAGTGAATTTAGTGAGAGAAAAAAAGAGATCACTTTTTAGTGAATTCATCTATTCTCCCACATAGGAAATAAAACTAAGGACCGGTATTTAAACATTGTAGAGCTCAAAACATACTCCCCCAGGATTTTATCTCCCCCCTAAACCTGAATAATTTCCACAAATATATTAACTCAGTTAAAACAACTGGGGTGAGGGGAATATTGTAACCTTATTTTTCCATGGGAGGTGGCTGCACACTGAAGTTTAACCGATGATTCTCAAACACAATCGATGATAATGGATTGGTAATAATGTCAGCCACCTTCTCTTCAGTTCCCACATGGTCCATTTTTATCACGACTTGTTCAACTTTTTCTTTGATGAACTGATATCAGATCTCATTATGTTTTGTATGGGAATGCGGAACTCAATTCTTCGTAAGATCAATTGTGCTCATGTTATCACACTAAATCACCATTGGTTGTTTCACCTCATCAACTATGTCACTTAGTTGATGCTTCATCCAAAGTAACTGAGTGAATTATTTGGTAACATATATATATTCAACTTAAACAGTACTAAGTGAAGTACTTTCCTATTTATTTCTTCACCAACCCACACATTTCTTCCCAATATAAAAAGCTACACCACTGGTACACTTTGTTTCCACTACATCTCTAGCCCAATTAGCATCAAAAAATGATGATAGTTCCCTATCTCTTCATACAGCAAAGTATATCCCATAATTATGTATACCTTGAATGTATCAGATGATTCTTTTCATTGTATCCATATGTTCTTCCTTCATATTTCTCTAAAAGCGGGCCGCAAGGAAAGTTGCAAAGACAATATTTGGTTGGGTTGTCGTCAGGTATAGTAGGCTTCCAATGATTCTACTATACAAGGTGGGATATATAGGAATCCCTTCCTCATGCTTTCTAAGTTGTTATCCAACTATAATCGGAATTTACATTTGTTTTGATTCATACATATTGAACATATTCAGTTGCACTCTTGCATACGTTTCTTGAGAAATGAAAGTGTAATCCTTCTTCTGATGTACCTGTAACCCTAGAAAGTATGTGAGTTCACCAATCATATACATTTAAAATTATGATTTCCTGTGATTGGAAAAATCATCCAATAACCCATGTATACTTCCTCCAAAAATAATATCATCCATGTATACCAATTCTATGGAATGATCCTATTGAGAGTTCTTCACATAGAGATTGTGATCCACTCCTCCCCTTTTATACTATCACTTTCTCAGATAAGATTCCAACTGAGAGTACGACGCCCGTGGTGCCTATTTCATCCCATAAAACTCTTTCCTTAATTTTCAATCCTTCAGTTCAACATTTCCAAGAAAGAACCATATGGGTTGTTCAATGTTGACTTCTTCTTCAAATAATCTATTCAAGAACATTCTATTGACATCCATTTGATACACTTTATAACTTTTTTGTATTTCCATGGAAATAAATAGCCTGATTGAATCCAGTCTCACAATGGGATCAAATATCTCCTCAACATCAACACCTTCGATTTTTGAATATCTTTACAGACCAAGAGTTTCTTATTTCTGATCACATTTCTATGTTCATCAAATTTTTTCTTGAAAATCCACTTCATACCAATCACATTATGATCTTTGGGTATTTTAATAAGATCCCATGTCTGATTTTTGTCAATATGATCTATCTCATCAATCATTTATATCACCCATGTCTCATCCTTTGTAGCCTCTTCAAATGTGGATGGTTCAACAACTGATAGAAATACATATTGTGCATTACTCCTCATTATCCTTGTATGTGTAGGTGTATTCCGATCCCTGATAATGTTGGACTGATCAATATATTATATTCTATTTCTCCTTTGGGTTTCAACCATATTCTCCCTAGATATGTCTTCTTCTTAAGATTATTCTTCAGATTCAATATCATGATGTGACTCCCGAGAGTTTTTCACATCTTCCTCTACCTCTATATTAGAATTTCTTCCATGTTCCCATTATTGCTCATCTTTTGTCACATCAGTATAGGAATTCCATGTAGCATTTGGGTTTTTCTTTTTGATGATCTTTACAACACTAATTTTCAAAATTCTTCAGAAGTGCTTATTAAAACACTTGTAGGCTTTGTTATTAATTGAGTATCCAAGAAATATTCATTCGTATGCATTGTCTTCATACTTCCCTTGATTTACTTCTTTGTTTTGGATAAAACATTTGCTTCTGAAAACACAAAAAAAATTCAAAGAGGTCTTCCTTCCATGACACAATTCATAAGGTGTCTTTGTTTCACCCATATATTTCCCTATTAGATTTTGAATATAAACTAAAGCTTGTACTGCCTATTTCCTGTATTGTCTAGGAATATGACTCTCAATAAGTATGTTTTGACCATGTTGTTTACCTATCAAATCCAGCACTCAAAAACTCCATTTTGTTGTGGAGTTCTCAAAGATGTCACATCATGTTGTATCCCATGCTTCTCTGGGAAATTTTCAAATTCAATTGATGTTTATTCTTTTACATTGTTAGGCCATAGGAATTTGATCGTCTGTCTAGTATCATTCTTGGAAATTTGCTGATAGGTTTTCATGAAATCAAGAACTTTTCACTTATTGCATATAACAATCACACATGTAATTCGACTATAATCATCTATGAAAAGAACAAAGTACCTCTCTTCATGTGTTCTAGAAAAATTTATTGGGCCACATACATCTATATAGATGAGTTCAAAGAGATTTAATGCTCTTTTCTTCTTTGGTCGGTAGGAACTGCATACTAGTTTCCCTCGCATGCAAGCATCAAAGGTCTTTACTCTTTCACACTTCATAATATGGATATCTATGACTATCATTATCGTAGATAACTTTTCCATGTCTTTCGGATTAATCTTCCCCAATCTCTGATTCCATATGTTGTTTTCTTCTTCAATTATTAGGTATAAAATGTTCTCTTTGCTGTCAAACTTATACAAGTTTCATTCTATTATGTAGCCTTTCATGAGAGAAATCCAAAACGTTCCACTTATAGTAAAAACATTTTGATTAAATGTCACAATAAAACCTGAGTCACAGAGTTGACTCACACTAAGAATACTGTGATGCAAACCGTCCACATATACGACTACCGCTTTCATCATCTCTGCATTAGCTATCTGCATGCTTCCACTACCTTTTATTTTCAAATCACCATCATTACCGAACCTCACTGTCCCATCGACCTTCTTCTGTACATTTTTTAACAGTTCTGCATTACCCGTCAAGTGGGATGAACATCCACTATCAAGAATCTAGGTGTTGTTATTCTTTTTAGCTTTGATGGAAACTTCTGCAAAATTGAAATTTTTAATTTTCCTCTTTTCTTTCCATGAGATATTAGATGGAGTATAGGATGTCGATGGCCTTTCAATTCTTAATTTTGAGTACATGGGTTCCTCAAATTCAAATTCTTCTTCTAGAGGATAAAACCTATTTGAAATATAAACATTGTCTATTTTATTTGTATTGACTTGTCTCTGACCATTGAAAGAATATCTCATGTCATACCTCTTCCTATAAGGAACAAATTTATAGCCAAAGTTAGAACAGTAAGAACAATATCCATAGAAATTATTTCTTCTATAAGAATTAGGATATGAATATGTTCTCCTTTGTTGAACTCTTAACTCTTCCCTATTCAAATAGCTCCTTGCCTCTTCATAGTATGATATGGTATGGCCCAGATAACCACAAAACTGACACTTCATGAAGATAAATTTCTTCTCACTTCTATTTCTCCTCATGCCTTCTTCTTCAGGAAAATAGTTTGACTGCCTTTCATTTCTAGAAACAAGAGGATAATCATCAATTCTCATTTTATTTTGATTTAAGGGTTTCATTTTCATCACTTCTGGTGGATTTTCAACATGATCATCTTTAATCTTTCATTTATTATGGCTTAATTTATTTATAGAATTTTACGTTTCTATATTGCAACCAATTCCACTATTTACCATGCATGTGGTTTATTGATCACTCAAGATCTTTTCAACTCCATCAGAACACGTTTAGATCTATTTAACAGCTCAGCATCCGAGAACCTTCCAAATTGTATTTTCTTCATTTCTTCTTTTGAAATTGATTCACTTTCGAGTTTACTTCTCAGAGTAACAACTTCTTCTTTGATTCCCTCAATGGTCTTGGACTTGACCTCCAGTATCAAGGTAATGTCATTAATGACCTTTTTTTAATCTCCAATTCTGAGTTTTAGTTCCATAACAGCATCAGTACTTTCAAGGATTTATGATTGAACATTCACCAGATCTTTCAGTTGTTCAATTTATGCTTCCAACTAATCAATATATTCTGATAATTCCTCCACCATGTCATTCCACTTATTTCATCTCTTAAATTTAATCTCAAGCTTACCAAAGGCATAATTATGTTTCTACTTGGGATCGGCATTAGCAATCAAATGATTTTCTCTAGCTTTATCTATCAATAGTTCTAACTTTTAAATGGTATCCATCATGGAGGCATGATTTATAGTTTTAAATTGTGGTTCATCATCCACACAGAATTCATTATCATAATCTTCCTCCACATAGAAAAAACTCTTCTTCTGAACTTTCTTTGAAAATTTGAAGTTTCCCCTTTTGAAGAATCTATTCCGAGGCTTTTCCATATTTTCAATTTCACTCTCTTCATCATCGAATTTTCTTGATCACTAAAAGGCAATGTGCCCAACTCTTCCACAGTGAAAACAAGACAAATGTAGATTGCCTTTAAATTTCCCTATTCCCTTCTTGAGCTTCTTGGTAATGAGAGAAAGTGTTTGATTTTCCTCATCATCATCATCATCGCTATCCCATGAAAATTTTAGTTTGTCAATGGCTTTGAATTCTATTTCCTTGCTCACATGTGTCATAGCTTCTTCTAGTTTAGTTCTCATTTCATAAGCTGATAGATTGCTCACAAGTTAATTCACTAAGAGTTTGGAGATATCCCTTTCCTCAAGGGATAAAACCTTTGCATTGTAAAGGGGTGGGAGTCTTCTAACCATTATCTTTACAATGTCAATGTCTTTTATTTCTTCACCTAGACCTCATATTTCTCCTAAAAATTCAGTAATTCGATTGAAAAAGGAGTTTGAATTATCATCCAGGTATGTCTTCAGATCATCAAACCTGTTGTGTAGTACTTGAAGTTTTCCCTCCTTTACTTTTCTATATCCTCCATAAATAATAACCAGTTTATCCCACATTGACTTAGAAGATGTGTAACTCATTAAGTTTAGATAAATATAATCAAAAAGGTCTGTAGTGAGATAATTATGAACTTTTTCATCAACATAAAGAAATTTCCTATCTGTATTTGCCATCGACAATCTTGTAAGATCAGTGACTTGTATTCCCTGTGTAATAGAAAATAAGACTCCCATTCCAAGATATCTTAAGTGATATATCATCTTATTTTTTCTTATTTGAAGATTACTTCCATCAAAGAGGGTAACTCCTCTAATGATGACTAGATTTTACATGTTAGACATATTCAACACCAGTAACCTTTACCCCCTAATACCATTTGAAGGACCCCAGAACACCCTGAGATGGGAAAGGTGAATCAGGGTGTTATCTTTTTCTTTTAAAATATTGGACCGTGTTCCCACATTGGTAGGAACCTGTTAAACCTATTTGAAGAGGATGTACATAAAATAAACAATCACATGCAATGTAAGGACATATAAATTTTACTTGGTTCCCCACTAAGGGATACATCCAAGGATCATACACTCACAGTGTGTTGGTCGTACCAAATTTCACTAATCTTCATTAGCTGTGGATTATAAGAGTTTAGCATAGTCACTCTGTGCCAGGCGCACTACCTTTACAAGGATTTAGGGATAGCACACTGCGTATCTTGGATCACTTCTGCTAACTCTCCTTTTCTCACTGCTTTGGAAGATTCTTCATTCAGTTTATCGACTTGAAGGTCGCTTCAATATTGTATCATTAATTCATGCATCCTCAACTACAAATGGATGCTCTGTTGATGTCCCATGATCACGCACAGATGTAATTTGATTTCCCATACACTAATATGTTATGAAGATTAATTTTTCAAAATAATTTGTCCAATTTTAGGCTTCTTTGGGTGTTCTGCATACTGCAGATGATTCTGCACACCATAGATGTTTTTGCGTACCGTCTAGCTCCTCTACATACCATCCATCTCCTCCGCATACCGCTCTGTGCTTTGTTCTACCCTAATTCAAGTACTTCTCCAAACATTCACGTATTATCCTACTCCATGTACTTCCTTTCTCTACCGCGTACTGTAAGAGATTCCTATGCGAAGGAAACACCCTTCCATGGACTGTTTTCCTTACGCTGATGAGTCTCTCCGCATACCGTCTTCTCCTCTTCAAACCACAATCGCCTTCTCCGAATTTGTACCTAAATTTTAATCTTCAATATCATCACTTAACAAAGGCTATTTTTGTTCTTTAAATAGGCACATAACTCCACAAAAATCACTAATCCATTTTACCAAAATTTTCAATGTGGGACGATCTTCATTCCATCAGTGTACGGTTAGCTTCCACCATGTAACGCTCTTGTTTCATGAATCACATCAAACCCACCAACCATCATCATTCCGCGTACCACATCGCTTCACTGTGTACTATCACTATGAACCATTTTTCATTTCAACCATCAGCATTATGCGTACTGAATTCCTTCACCATGTACCATTACTGCTAGCTATTTTCGGTTTCGTACACCGCTCTGTGTACCATTCCCGCTGCCTACACCATGTACCACGTGCCTGCATTGCATACCACATTCCTTTACTGCATATCGGGCGCCTTCACCATGTAACATGCACCTTCACCACGTAATACATGCCCTTACCACGTACCGTGCTATGTAACTGCCCCCAATGTTCACAAAAAAACCTATATCTAGATATCTGTATGTCCGATTGACGAACCATTTTTGGCATTGGTACCCTCTTGATGTGGCGGATCTTTTGATATGAATTTTGGGTAATTTCATGAATTTTGTGATGCGATGAAAGGTTTTAGGAGTGGTGACCTTCAATACTACTTTAAACCTCAATTGTATGACCTCATTCCTTGAAAACTCCCTAGTCATCTGTGTGTAGATTGGAAATAAACACAAACCAAACTCCATTATTATCAATTAACAACCTTGGTTCCAACATCTATGCCATAGAGTAGCTAGATCTTCCTCATAAAAACCATGTCAATCATGGAACATTTGATGAGGAAACACCCACCTACATTTAGTGAATACTTTCACCTAGTGGAAGTTAGGGGTTCGATTAAATCCCTATAAAAAAATTTGATCTCATGGGATGTTTTGAGAAACAAGAGGAAACACTTAACTTCATGAATTTAGAAGTCATAGCTAGTTGACGTATGTATTTGGTTAATTTTAACAAAGAGAAAGATGATATTGATTTAATAGAATGAAAATATTTTAATTATCTCTTTCTAGAGAAATATTTTCCTAATAGTTTTTAACTCATGATGGAGAAAAAAAATTGGAATTAAGGAAATAAAATGATGACTCTTTGGACACATATAAATAAAAAATAACAATATTGGCCAATAGGAATATTTTATTTTGGAAATAGATAGTAAAATTAATATTTTTTACTTAGGATTATAACCATGGTTAAAAAGAAAATTTTTTATATGAGGATTTAAAATATAAATGAAAGTAATTCATTGTGCCGAGAAAGTTGAAATGGATTTTTCCAAAAATTATTTTCCTCAAGATGGAAAGAGTTAGAAATAGTCATGGAGTAAATTAATGTAGAATAAAACTTATAATAATTCTAGAGGTAAGACACTGACTTGTTCCATGTGTGATTAACTACATTTCAAGGAATATTTGATAGGTTCGAGATAATTTTATTGATTTATGAAGATGGAAAATATGAATCGTGATAGTAATGAAAAAGATCAAGGTATTGGTATAGAAAGTTTTGATAAGAATTAAGTAAAGGGTTTTAAATATAGTGAGATTGGACATTTTTCAAATGAATGATCAAATAATAACATGTATAGTGAGAAGTGACAAGGCTATAAATTGAACAGTGTGGTGAAATCTTTAAAACTTATTCAGAAGATCTTGGTCCATCAATCGAAGCGTAAAAGGTATATTTCTTCTTTATTAAAATTATTATAATTTCATATTCTATTATAGGTTTACACATTCTTTAATCTCAAGGATTTTTTTTTAAAAATTTTAAATTTCACCTGAAGAAATGAAAATAGAAATTAAGGTAAAAACATCTGGGGGGATTGTTAAGGTAAAAAAAGTTATAAGAATGTTAATGTTGTTGTATGTGGAAAAACATTACCACCAATCCTTATTTTATTTTCCTATTATAGTTTAATGTTATTTTAGGTATAGATTGACTCCCCATTTACCATGTCATTATAAATTGTAGAGATAAATAGTTGGTTTTTTAAAAAGAGTTTTATTTGTCTGTACAAAAATGAATTCTTAACATTTATTATATATCAAGAGTCTGAGAAACTGTTAAAATATGGAAGTGAAAATTATCCTTCACATATTATTGAAAATTAAAGAACTATTTAGATTAATTATGTTTCGATAGTAAAAGAATACCTGGATGTTTTCTTGATGATTTAATCCGTGTTATACCAAATTATGAAGTTGAATTTAAAACTGAACAAGTTCATGGTTCTAAGAAAATTTCTAGAACCCCTTATTGAATGGATCAAGAAAAACATTTTTAATTGAAAAATTAATATCATGAATTAATGTATAATGGACTCTTTCATCCTAGAACTTATCCTTGTGGTTCTCCTTTTTTGATAAAAATAAATATGGTTACTTGGGGATTTTCATTGAGTATAATGCTTTGAATAAAATTATTATTAATAATAAGTACCATTTACCTCATATAGATGATTTGTGTTTATTATCTCTGAAGGGCATAGTATTTTTAATTGATTTAACTAATTTTTAGGTACCATCAGCTAAAGGTGAAGGAGGATGAAATTATTATAACAATATTTCAGACTAGATATCGGAATTATAAGTTTGTGGTTATATCCTATGGGTTCAAAAAATCCCCTGTTGTTTTTATGGATGTCATTAATATATTATTCTATGAATACTTTTATGTTTTTTTTTGTTTTTATCGATGGCATATTCATTTATTCAAAAATTAATGAGGATCATGAAAAATATCTATGGATTGTTCTACAAAACCTGAAAGAATATTATTTTTATGGAAAATTTAGAAAAATTGATTTCTTTATAGCATATTTCATTCCTTTGAAAAAAAATAAACAAATATGGAATAATTGTTGATCTCACAAAAACTAATGTTGTTAATGAATGGAAAATACCTAAAAATGTTTTAGATATTCATAGTTTTACTAGATTAGAATTTTATTAGTAGTGGTTTGTTAGAAACCTTACACTGTTATCAATCCCACTAACTATGTTAACACAATTGGGAGCTAGGTTTATCTAGAAAAATGAATGTGATTAATGTTTCTAGTAATTTAAAAAAAGATTTCTGAATGATTCTGTTTTGGACCTACCATATTGAAATTATTATGTTTTTATTTATAATGATTAATCATTGAGAGATATAGGTTTTGTATTAATATAAATTTATTGGGTAATTTCTTATACTACATGTCAATTAAAACCACACGAAAAAAATTATCCTACACATGGACATGAACTAGAAGTAGTAATGGTTTATTTAAAAATATTGATACATCATTTATATTTATCAAAGTGTGAAATATATATTGATCATAAAGGATTGACATATATCTTCACTCAAAAAGAGTTGAAAATGAGATGGATGATATGGTATTAACTAATAAAGGATTAATACTAAATTATTTATTACCATCCCAAAATATCAAAAAATGAATTCCACGCTTTGATTCAGAAAATAATTTTTCATTGACCATGTTTTTCTTGGAATATGACCCTTTAGTTAATGATTTGATGAATTTTGGCCTAGAATTTCTGGATGAATAAACTTCTTCCATTTTATTCATATGTCATAATAGATATCTTTATAAGAAATAATTTAGAAATATTATATGGATAATCATGTTTTAAATAAAAAGGTAGAATTTTTTACGAAGGGAATGTTTCTAGAATTTAATCTTGATAAAAAAGAAGTTATAAAATTTAGAAATAGATTATATGTGACCCATGATTTATAAATTAAGATAGAGTTGTTGAATGAATCTCATATTTCCCCATTTTCCATTCATCCTATAAGTACAAATATGTTCTGAGACATTCGATAGTATTACTATTGGGATGGAATGAAAATAGATATTATGGGGTTTACTCTAAAATGTTTGAATTTTTAATAGATTGACGTACAATAAAAATTGCCAAATAGGATACTTTAACATTTTATAATTCCATATTCGAAATAGTATAATATACCCCCTAGACGTTTCAATGGGATTACAAAATAAATCTCAAAGAAATAATTCAATTTGGTTTATTATTGATTATTAAAAAAATTTGTGTATTTATTTACCATTAAATATATAACTCCTTTAGATCTTATTCCTAGAAAATATATCAAGGATATGGTTAGGTTACATGGAGTTCCTATATCCATTTTCATAAACCATGATCCCAATCTCACATTCAAATTTTTGGCAAGGACACCATAATAATTTAGGAATGGAATTATATTTTAGTACATCTTTTCTTTCTCAATCATATAGAAAGTCTAAGTGAATGATTAAAACATTCGAATGCATGATTCATGATTTTTAAATAAATAAACATGGAATTTAGGATCAATATAATTCATTGGTTGAGTTTTCTTATAATTACAACTTTCATTCTAGTATACATATGGAACCTTTTGAGGTATTATATAGAAAGTGGGGTGAAGTTACAAATTTTTATGATGAATTAGAAGAAAAGAAGATGATTGGAACTTAGTTTGATGGGTAAATGGTTGAAAGGGTAAATATAAATCAAAAATATATGAGAATGGATCAGAACATGTGGAAAAATTATGTGGATAACTGGATAAAATATCCTTCATTCAATGTAGGTGATCTTGTTGATCTTAAAGTATCTCCTTTGAAAAGTGTTATGTGTTTTGGTAAAAAGTGGAAGTTAAGTCCACGGTTTATTAGACCATATGAAATACTATAGAAAGTTGGTTCAGTTTCCTATGACTTTCATTTTCATTAGATTTTATCCCACATTCACAACATTTTCCATTTTTTTGTTAAGGAAATGTGTTTCGGATACATATCGTGTTTTGAACCCAAAGATAGTTTAGTTAGAAGATAACCTTTATTATGAGGAATAAAAAATTTAGATTCTTGATCATAGATACAAAAATTATTAAGGAATAAGTTAATTCATCATGTTAATATTTTCTAGAAGATCCATTTGGTTGAAGAAGAAATATTACAGTCTAAAAATGATATAAAGGAAAGATATCTTCACTTGTTTGATAACTGTAAAAATTTGTGAGGATGAAATTTAAAAAGGGGGAAGAATTTAACAACCCAGGTAATGATAGAATGAATAATTTTCATGGATTATTAATATTGATTAATAATATTTTATATTTTTATATTAATTACAAAAATATTAGTTAATTTTTTAATCATTAAGAAAAGAAGAAGAATTTTTAACCAAATTGTTTTTTTTTGTTACAATATAGTTTTATTTAAAATATTAATTTATAAATTATTGAATTTTAATATGAAAAAGTTAATTTTATTTTTGTAGTTATAATTTTAAAATTATATTAGGAATAATTTTTGATATCTTTCAGAAAATATTGAATTTTCAATGCATAGTGAAATATACAGATTTTTATTCCAAAAAATATTTTCTTTTTAATTATTTAAAAATTAAAATACTCATTAGGATTTGTTCTAAAATTTAATTAGTTATTTTTTATTTAAAGTAATCCCATTATGGTTTATTTAATGAATCTCATACTTGAATTTGGTTTAAAAATATTACATACTTGAAAGGAAATTTTTATGAAAAAGGGATTCCCTTTTGTGTTTTTTGGGTTTAATTTGAAATTAAATTCTTCCATGTCAATATTTTATATTTTAAAAATGGATTCCATATTTGTAATTAGTGGATATAAATTTTATAAATGGGTTTCTTTCTTCAATATAAATAGTAACCTTATTATTTTTTTCCACCATAAATATTAAATCAAGTAAATAATGTTAAAAATAAAATGATGAGGACTAAAGAATGACACTAAAAATAAACCTAATTTTTTGGATAACTAAATAACTTACATAATCAACCTGAAGTCCATTATTTTTTATTTTATTAAAAACTGATTTAATGTTTAGTGGGAACCACACAAACCAAAAATAAAAAACCACAGTGCATCATATTCCAAAATTCAGAACACTTCCACTGGGAAAATAAATTCATAATTTAAAAGGATAACACTCAAAATAATGAAATAAAAATTTGGAAAAAAACCTCAGGATATAAGGTTTGTGTCATGATCCACCTCCCACATCACATCAGTTTCAAATCATCTATCATGTCTTCATTCCAATCTATTTTGTTTTCCTCATCAATCACATCATCTAAGACCCATGGACATCCATTATTATTACTGTTGTTGACATCGTCGTCCTAGCACCACCATTATCTTCATCATCCGAACACCACACCAGTCATTGGAGACCATCAGGGTCTACCATAGTTACCATAAAAAACATGTCATTGTGAACCAAAAAGAGCTTCTCCTAGAAAGGCTTAAACAAATCGACCACTGTAGAAGAGGAAAACAAACCTTCTTGAATAACTTTATGGAGAAATATGAAAAAATGAATTATTTCCCTTATTTTTTTTGTTGCAAACAATGAAAGCCCTCCTTGAACAATAATAGTAGAAACCATATCCAAAACATAGAATAAAACCAAATCAGGCCGCACAGGGAGCACTGTCAGCTGCTAAACCCCACCTCTAAAAACCACCGTGGAACCACCGCTCTGGATCTAACTCGGAGAGGAGCAGAGGGACGTGAGTTCTGGTGATGGATTTGAACGGTCAAGGGCTTAGTACATTACAATAATTAAGATACTGAAACTAGTATCCAAAAATAAGACCGAGCAGACACATGAACACCTAAGACCCTCGAACATCGAATCACTTATCCCAAATCCACTTTATTATCATTGGCCTAGAATACTTCCAAAATTAACATTAATGATTTTATATAATAAATAATATTATTGAATTATTTAAACTTCATAAAAATATTATATTCATCCAAATGATTGTGATATGGGTTAAAAAATAAATCATTGTCTGTCTATGAGATTCTTTTCTTTTTTATTAACTATATTGACCCTTGAAGAGTATAAAACCTTGTTATTGTAGTAATCATCAAAAATGGTTAAATTGTGTTAAAAAATATATGGGTAGAAAATTTATTTAAAATTATACAAATTTTATGGGATAATATTATTTCAAAGCAACCTAATATTCACTTATAATATTATAAATTACAATATATTTGGTCATCAAAATTAATTTATATTAATTTGATATTATAATAAATTCCAAGAGTGACCCTCCCCACTCTTAAAAAATGTAACCTCTTATTATCATTTATTGACACATAAAAAACATTATTTCAGAAAATAGATACCAAAATAAATTCCTCAAATACATTTACATGTTATTTATGCCACATTTTCGGGAGAATATCATCCTTAGATGTCTTAATGTGTAAATGAAACAAGGTTGTCCGAAAAATAACTATAGTTCATAACTGGGAATTTTTATTTTATTTATTTTTTAATATCCTTCAAATATTCTATAACCATGATTATATAAAAACATAATTATATCCCATATACATATATTTTTTATGTTAATTTCATAAACTATATTGATCTCCAACCTCCATCAAATGGGAAAGGAATTCATCATTCATGGGTACGATGGACTATCGCCTTGCGGACCAATTTAATTTGTTTTCCATAACAACCAATCAAGAATAGTTCAAATGATATATTTAATTTATATATATGATATTAATGACATATTTTTCATTCCTTAATGATAATATAACATCTATTTTTCTCAAATTTCATTCACTCAAAAATGATAACATTGTGTGTGTGTGTGTACGTATGGACTACCACCTCTAAGAAGCGATGTGATTTGTTTTTCATCACTTCATAACATGTATTATATATATAATAATATTTAAAAAATATGGTATTTATTATATTATGATAGTTCTATAAATAAAAAATAATACTTTTCATTTTCTATAATGATCATTGAAAATGGAAATGTTACATATGTGTATGTGTGGCCTACCGTCTCCATGATTACAACAAAGTTTATTGTTCATAAACATATATTATTATTGGTTATACAAGTATATTTTATGAATAAAAATTATATTTATTTAATGATTATTACTATGGATATTTTGGGTTAATTATCTCTTTGACGATAGTCAACCTACCCAATCTATTTTTCACATGTGAGTTTAATATCATCAAAATATGTAACATGAACTTAAATTATTTATTATTTGTATAATAAATGGAAATAAGTGAAATAAAAGAAAAAAAATAAAAGTTTTAGTAATGAAATTAAATAATTAAATTTAGTTTATTATTCAATAAAATAAATAATGTACATAATGATTGGGAATCAATGTGAGGGACTTCATATTAAAAACCATTTTTTAAAGCTTCCATTAAAAATATTTTTCTTCCATTCACGTATTTTTACCATTATTTTTTGGATGTATTTATATAGACATAAATGAAATTTAATTAAAATTGTATGCCTGTTTAAATGTTTTATCAAAATGAAACTTTTACATAATGTTCTCACATTCTTTATAAAACACAAAAGAATGTTCAATTTTAACGAAAAAGGAATCAATGGCTTTCCCCACCACCGCAACAAATATTTGAAGTTTGGGTTCCTTAAAAATATTCCATTATATATTAAAATAAAATAAATCTTTCTTTTTTCAGTTTATTTTTTAATTTAATGTTTTTTTAATAGAAAAGGTTGTATTAATATCTATAAGTGTTTTGAATACATGTTTTAAAGTGTTTTTCAATGGTTTTATGATGAAAAGTGAATGAATAAAATGTTTTATTTCTAATATGGTACTTGATAATTATATATGGAAATGTAGTTATCCTAGATTATGTTTTATGATAGGTTAATCCAATTTATAACTCATGGGTGATCCCAATATGACTAATACAAAGAGTGATCCCCATTATGGATCACCAATGCATTGGGTAATGGGATGAAGTTAACTGATTAGGCTTCTCTTAATATATTATGGTAATATACTATGATTTTTATTCCAAGTATAATTTTGGATGGTTATTTCAAGTGTAACTATGATGGTTACATAAATTTTTCAAGTGTAAATATGATGGTTACTCCCAGTATAATCAAGATGGTTGTTCCATGAGTAAGTGTGATAGTTAGTCCATATGTAAGAGTGATATGAAAATGATTACCAAAGATTAATACATGTTTTATCTATGATTTTTATGTGTTTTAAAGGTTTTCTTAGAGAAAATTTTTGTCTGTGTTTTTATATGGAAATTATCTCTTTCATCCTCTCATAGAATATTGAGGTAAAGTTAATGTTTCTTGGTTGTTCATGATTTTCATGAAACTAATGGGTTTATTTCTTTTTATGTCATGTATTGATGTTCTTGTGATCATTCCATGTTTTTAAAAAAAATAATGGGGGTATGTATGGTAAATTAAATATAATATTTCAATTTAAAAGTCATGAATAATTTTTATGAAAGAAAACATGTTTTATATTAAATATTTTTATAAAAAATGGATACTGATTAGAGGTGTCTGTCTTGTAATATATGGGTTTTCTATATAAGAGTTTTGAACTAATTCATAAAAAATATAAACATTTGAAGATCATAAATTGTAAAATAATGGATTCTTGTCTCAAAGTTCATGATTATATAATGTTTATGGTTCAGTCCTTAAAATTCAATTGACTTCTATAAAAGATACATATCCATTGTGGATGGAAATGGTCTCCCAAAATCTCATCACAAAGAGTAACTTGTGGGTCAAGAAACATTAGGAAGATATTTTTTCACAATTATAATAATAAATCAATAGTAGGATCACTTTAATGTTTTATATAATAGTAAAAATGGTGTTCCATATATTGAAACTCATAAAGAAATTCTAATAAAGTTAAATCCATCAACAATATAAAATTTAATATCAAATACACATAATAAATATTTTATAAGGTGTTTTCTAAACTATATTTATAATAATTTTTTAATGAATGTTTTTATCACGGTAAACTAATCAAAATATTTACCCCCAGTATAAATACAATATAGTATTTCTTGGTCTTTCTCTTGGGGAGGTTGCAATTTGAGTTACAAAATTGTCACTTTTTCTTTATTATTGCATGTAGATTTTTTTTATTTAATTAAATTTTATAAAACAAAAAAAATGAAATTATGTATAATATAATTCAAGAGAAAAATATAAATTTTGTTGGAAATAAAAAGGGTGTGAAATCATAATCTAAATAGTAGTTGTGGAAAATACAAGACCTATCAAACACTCCCCTCTTCCGTATTCAGAAGATTTCCCAACTGAATTTCTCAATGTCTATTATATGAAATCCTTTTAAACATCAAATTTTCTCTAGATATCAAATCAAAACCTTGATATTATTATTTTTCTTCCTATTAAATTAATTTAACTACTTGAAGACCACTAAGAAATTAAACCTTATCCAAATCACTATGCTCAATAGAATAACCTAATAAAAGAAATTAAAATTGTGAAATTAGTTATTATACTCCATAGATAGGAAAACCATCCAAAATAATTAGATTAAAATGTATTCAAGAAAAAAATAACAGCATAAATTAAAAAAAATTAAGTTCAAGAGAAATTCAAAAGAGATAAAAGATGAAGATTAAAACTCTGAGGATTATGTCATTTTTTTATCATTGTCTACACCCAATTTCTGGTTATCTATGCATCACTTGAGAAGATCCAATCTTCTCCATCACATCCTCTACCCTATGAACTCACACAATATACATAATATTTATTTTCTCCAACCCCTTATCTCTTAATCCAAACCCTTTAAAAATAACTGGATATAAAAATATACTATTAAAAGGGGTGTAGAATATGTTGTCATGTTTATATATATAAAAATATAGATAGATTTAGTCCCATTTGAATTTCATATGTCAAAAATATTCCTTAATAAATGTTTTTCACAAACCACTTATCTATTGTTCTTCAACATTTTATATTTACTTGACGTATGGTGTGAATTTTATTCTTGAGTTATTGAAGATACTTTTTCTATGGGAAGAGACTATTTAAATTATTACCTTCCTTTATTTTAATGAGCCCAATGACTTCCTTAATAAAATTTTATAGAAAATATAATTGATATATAGTTTTACCATAGAATTATATTTTATATTATATTTAAATGGACTCATTTTGAGTCTTTTGGAACTATTTATTTCACCTTTAATAAAGTTATTCCAATTCTATCCAAAATATATATATTTCAAATAAATTTGTTTAGTTGGGATTCAAATTGAATGATTCATCACCTGGTACATTTGGAAGAATTAAATTCTAAGATACTAGGGACCCTATAAAAAAATAATTTCAAAAATATTGTAAGTATTTCAAATGTTATGTTCAAAATATCACAATGATAAAAAATTATTAAAATTATATATTTATGGAAATTCCAAAATTTAGCCCAAATACATCAAAAATCCAAAAAAAATGATGCCATTTAACTTAAAATGGAAAATTCTAGGGGATAAATTCAATTAAATATATATAAAATTAATCAAAATAATAATATGATTAACTATCCCCTACTTTAAACATGGTATCCAAGGTAAATAAGCACAAAAAATAAATTTCCTATGAAAAATTCAAAATGAATGTTAATGAAATTCACTAGGATTGATATCAAGGAATAAAAAATATCAATCCTATTAAATAGATTCAACAAAAAATTCTCCATTATTTTAATCCATTCCATTCCAATTTCTTTTATTCCTTTATGACCAAGGATTTCTACCTCATATATTTTTACTCTCAAGTAATGGTTTCGAATTTAAACAATTTTTTCCTCATGCAAAGAAAATAATGGGTCACCATGATCTTGAAGAATTTGTAAATGTACACAAAATTGAGTTAAATAATTGTATCCATAATTTGGATCTAGAAAGGTTTATTCTATATTTTAAGGTTTATGGGATTCATATTCCAAAAAGTATGAGGCATAAGGGGGGGGGATTATCACTTTTTAAAAGATTTCTTGATTTTTGTTTCCACTTAATCATGTTCTTATTATCTTTCTTATTGGATGTGAATGAGCTCAAAAAATACTTAGAATTTATATTTAATAACCCATATTTAATTTTTAGTTAAAATATTGTCTCTCTACTGCCCTCATTAGATTTATATTTTTCTTTTAGATTTTTAGAATCTAACCAGATTATATATTTGAAAGGTATAGAGGATTACGCTGATATTTAAACAATGATGTGACTTTAGATATCATTACCGCAAAAATTTAGATTAAAAAATTTCATAAATTTTCCCTTAGAAAGATCCAGAATGGAACAACTTTAAATGGAAAAAAATGTCTCTCCAAATATTATTTTGAGCCACCTAAAGTACCACAACAGGGTTTAGTAAGGTATGATTATTCTCCACCACACTAAATCATTACAAAAATCATTCATCGTACTAATATAGTGGGTTGGATAGGGGAATATTTCTTTTAATGAGGCTATATAACATGTATTTCATGGATACAAAGGGATCAAAAGATAAAATCTAAAATATAGTCCAAACAAAGTTAGTTCAACTTTTTTTTAATTATTTGAGTCAAATATGAATTAATTATTCATTTTGAAATAATTTACATAAAGCATGATTGTTTTATGTAAATTTGTAAAATTATAGTTGAAATAAAATTTATTTAGTTCACTAAAGAAGTGGGGTTATTTTTAACATGTAAAAAATATTAGTGCCAGCACAAGAAAATGATTTCCAACTTAGGGAAGCATCCATGGAATGGAATTTATAATTTGATTTTATTTCTGTGAATTTAAAAAATTTAAATATAGAACATAGAACATTTCAACTTTAATTTTATTTCATTTTCATAAATAAATTTTTATCTTTTATTTGACATCAGTTTTCAATTCACCATGACAATTATTTTGAATACCACAATCTTAAAAAATCAAAATATTTGAAATAAAACACACAAATTTTAAAGAAAAAAAATTAAAAGAAAATAGAAAACATGAATTTTAAAATGAAACATAAAAAACTTATTATGACCAAGTATGTTCCTCCCATATAATTTTTTTTCTAATATACTCATTATGTATTAGTTTTATGTGAAAAACTATAATTAATAATTTAAAGACAAAGAAAAAAATAATTGAGAATCAAATACATAACTGAGATTTAATAGTATTCAAAATGATTGATATAGACCTCCTCCCCTGAAGGATATTTAAAAATATATATAAATATCTTCAATACTTTTCTATTGACTGTGAATAATGTTTTTTATCTAGTAATTTTATATTTATATAACTAAAAATAAAAACATGATTAACAATGAATGGTCAAGACAATTTAGAATAAAAAATACCGAGGAACAACATCAATCTAGAATAAAATATAAAAAATTTATATCCTTAAATTTGGTTTTTAGAATTTTTACATCATGAAAATACTTTTTTTTATTTCCTTTTGTAACTGAGATCTTTCATATACATTATTTATAATTCCTTATAACTCTTGCAAGATAACTTTCCTTTATTTTCTAGCAAAAAATAGATTCATATACTATTATAAATTATGACATTCCAATTGGGGTTCTTGAAGGCAGTCCTATAGGCCTAAAGTGAATTATCTAGCCTCAAACTTCAATCCTTTTTTTGGATTCAATGTTTTTTCTAAAATTTATTTAATTTATATGTTTGGAAACTCATCTATTCCTTTTGTTTGAGGTTTATAGTTTTTTGAGAACTTTTTAGAAGTATCATATTTATTTATAATATTTTCCATAGTTATATTAAAAATGATATTGTTTTGATCTTTTATTTAAAACTTTCGCCATCCAAATTAGGAAAATTGATTTCCTTTCACAAAAATGGATATAATTTTGGAATTATCAACTCTAGAGTGAATAAACTCTATTTACATGGACATGTAATCAAAAATAAGACATATATAAAAATTTAAAAATAATTGGGAAATGTACCCATGAAATCCATACCCAATACATCAAAGACACTATAAAAAAAGTGGTTGTTGGGGAATCACATTCCTTCTTGTGATGTTACCTTGAAACTAGAATTTTTTTACATGTTATATAAAATACAAAATCATCTATTGAAATAGTGGTAAAATAAATTCATAATTAAGAACATTTGTCATAGTTTTTTTGGGTATAAAGTATTCTCTATAATTCAATGTTTTATATGAATTTATTACTTATTCAAAATAAAAATCTGGTATGAATCTCTTAATTATTTGACAACTTAAAACAAGAAATAAGTAAGGATCATCCCAAATATAATTCTTTTAATCACTCATATGTTTAGAAAAAAATTTCATGGAAACCCAATGTGGGATTTTATTAGAATCCAAATAATTTACAAGTTTCTCAAACCATAGACTTTCACTCATAAAATCGTGAAACTATTTATCAAGAAAGATTAATTTAATTTGAAGAAAAATAATAATATTTATATTTAAAATAATTGTTATCCTACTCAAATGGTAATAAATAATGTTTTCGCTTTATTTTTTATCATTTATATCCACATGAAACTGTTGTAACAACAATATACGTCTCAAAAGTATTGGTTTTGAATCTTTTTTTCATTAAAAATTTATTGGAAGAATGGTTAGTGAAAAAAATTAATTTAGATCCTAGAAATTACCTTATAAACATGTTCAACAAAAATATATTCATCCATTTTCTTTCTCGGTTAATATGAAATTATTTTCTTCTTGATCTAAATTCACAGATTCTTGATCAATCACATGTGATTTCTTAAAATTTCCCCTAAAAAAGTATGAATAATTGGTCATGATTTCAAAAGGAAAGACCCCATTAGGGGGGTGAAAATGGTATGGATTTTCAGTTTTAAATTTATCTCCCTAAATTCATTCCTATAACATTCATCAAAGAAACAATTTGTTTATTTTTTGATTAATCTAGACAAAGGTAGTGTAATCATACTAAATTACTTTATAAATCTTCATTATAAAATAGTATGACCAATGAAAGACCTCACATATGTCAATATTTTTGGGTATGAAATTGTATAAATGGCCTCAAATTTTAATTGATCAACATTAATTCCATTTATAGACATGAAATTAAAAATAAAAATCCTATAATCTATAATAAAATGAAATTTTTCATAATTTAGGAAAATATTATTATGAATGTAACTTTCAAGAACATGATTCAAACATTTCAAATAATGATCAAATTATTGACCATAAATAGTGAATTCATCTATAAAAAAATCTATGAATATTTCTGAAATTTTAGTCAAACTACTCATCATACATCATTGAAAATTTCAAGGATAATTACAAAAAGTAAACTGTATTATCTTATAATAAAAGTTTCCAAAGGGGTATGTGAAACTGGTTTCCTCTATCATCAAATGCAATATGAACAAAAAAATACTCAAAGAATTAATGAAGGGAATAATAATTGGTTTTTCCAACAACCCTTTCAAGTATATGATCTAGAAATTTTAGAGATAAAGTATCCTTAATAGTGACCAAATATAGTTTTCTATAATAAATACATATTATTCATGGTTTTGTAATCCTAATAAGGAAAACCTTAAAAAATTCATTCTTCATAATTTTAAAACCTCCCATTTTTTTCGAAACATTGATAAGGCTCACCCATTGACTATCATATATAGGAAAAATAATTCGATATGCCAAAAAGGTCGTGAATTATTCCTCAAAAAAATTAAAAAGTGTTGGGTTATAATTTCTTTGAAATTGACTCATAGTTTTAGCGTTTTTAATCTAATTAAATTATATGAATTCACATTGAGGGACTATTTTTTTCATCAGATAGATTCCATACTAGATCTTTCTTTTAGGTTTCAATGACTCTTAGTAGTTAGTTCTCTTGGTATCATTATGCATATTTTGAAATGATGGACGATAATTGTTCATTCACTCCTATGAAATAATATTTATAGATCCCAGATAGTGGTTTCAATTATAACTATTTTATATTATTTTAATTTATAAAAAAATTCTAAGTGACTACATTACATAAATTTCATCTATTAATTTAGTCCTTATAAAAATAAAATTCCTATCAAATCTATGGAGATCATGTTGTTGACTACACTACTCACATGTGTGGTTATTTAGTGAAATTCCATTTTTGAAATGGAATTCAAGATCTAAATCATGTTGGAACAATTTTTGGGTTCACAAGATTTATTTCACTTATAAGAGATTCTTTTTTTGAGAAACTACTAGCCGTTTCAATGGTTCATAGAAGGTTAGCTACATCAACTTCCAGAACAATGAACTCTTGTATAACTATTTAAACATTCAAATACTCATTACAATATTCCTTTTCACTATCTTGTTGATCGAATTTAGAAACAAATAATTTTTCATTTTTTTAAATTGTATTTGTTTGTTAATCATAATAAAAATAGGGAAACATAATGTTATAAAACCAATAAATCATGTTCACTTGAGCAGAATAAGGGTCTTTTATAGGGTGTTTCATGGATTGAAAAATATTGAAATGAAGAAAATACCCTCAAAATTCAAGGTAAAAAGTTCCTTTGTGAACATTAATGATTTCTTTGGTAGATTTAAAAAAAACACCCAAATAATGGGAGGTAAATGTATACTAAACCTATAAACTTCCATATCCATAACATAAAAATCGTACCTCTTACCTAGACTAGAACTTATTTTATCATTATAAAAGGCTTATTTGCACTTTGGTTGGAATTTGGAATAATAATTCCAGAGGATTTTGGCTCTCTAACCTATAACTATGAGTAAACATATTGTGAAATATCATTAATGGAAGCTCATATTCCATGCATGATACCATTGAATTTGAATTCTTTTATGGTGTATGTAATGGTAAAGGTGAATGGATCTTCACATTTAATAGGGACATCATATTGAATCGTGAGGGAAACTTTCCTCCCTAAATTGAAAATTTATCCTCCTTTTAATTTCCTATGGAAGTCAAATATATCTTTCATGAAATTAACATCTCTTAGAATACATTTCATAGCATTTAGAAAAGTTTTATTGACTATAAATTTCAAAAAAACTTATCAATAGTACTTTATCCTAAACCTTTTCATCACTTTTCTTCACCAGTGGTTCACCCCTTAGGTGAGGAAATGTTTGTTTTATTGTATTTTGAATATATTGAGAATTTTTTTGATAAAAATAAGGACCAATATTTCTCTACCAATCCTTATTGGTTCTTTCAAAAAGATATTTTTCCTATGACATAGTGTTTTCATTCAAATAAGATTCAGAATTTATTGAAATTTCCTTTGATTATGATACTGTTATGGGATATCGTAATCATTTTATAGTGGTCCCAAATTATTTTTGGCCCTATATATAAAAGAAACATATATAGATCGAATATGGATACTTGATGGAGGATCCAAATATCCTCACACTTTAATGAATAAAAATAGTTCAATAAATAGGTTAAATGTTTTGGTTATTTTTTTATAAAATGTGTTTCATAATAAAATTATGTGTCCATTAGTGTACTTAGATATTCTAAATTACATATTTAACTAATCAAGATAATAATTGATTTTACACCTTCTATCACTACCAATATTGAGGAAAATCATAATAAATATTTTTAAATAGATAAAATATCAGAAAGTGAGAAACATTATGAAGGTGAGAAATAAACTAAAGGTAAGAACATTTTATAATTAAGTGTCATCATAGATGGAGAGTAACATGGAAAAGGTGGTAAGGATTAAAAATATATGATTTAAATTTTGTAATGATGTTACTAAAAGTTTTTAAAGTTATAAGTTGTAATATCTAAAGCCTGGAAGCCACTAACAGGTTCCCTAAGCTTGGTCTCCACATGAACTCAAACGCACCTCCCTATATACCATGGGTTTCTGACTAGCAAGAAGGGACTAATGGATCATGTGGGGAGGCTATATACTCTCTATCATACTATTCCATAGAATATAACATATTAAATGAAGCAATAAATAAACAAATAAATTGAATCATTCATTACTATCCATTATCCAAAATAGGGTATAAACCACAACCAAACATTAAAAGTGTCATTTCATTCTAATACCTCCAAAAGTTAAGAAACCCTTAATAAAGATAAATGGTGGAATCCCCAAAATCTATCCTGAATCTACCTCAGGATCCTCATCCATTCACATCCTAAACCCAACTCAACTCCTTATAACTATGCCCTTTACCTTTTCTTGACTTACAACCAAGAAATATACTTGGGTACCCAATGGAGGCCTGAAAAGGATGTGAGTATAACTCAGTATTCCACCAACAACAAATTCTAAAAATATTTAGTCCAAAAAGATAGTGCATGTAAGTACAAAGTAAATGAAAAGATAAATAAATCATAACAATGATGTCATTAGTTAACAAAATTCACATTAACCATTTCCAATATCAATTCTATTTCCATAATTTATACCATCCTCGTTGCTAGATTCATTCTCATCACATGATCCATGGGTTAAGAAATTATATTATTTACACAATGTCTTACAATTTTAAATTACTAAGAGTTCGGGAAAATTCCAAGTTCCCTCTCTCACCAGGGATGAACAATTCCTAATTAATCATAACACACATACCTTGGATCCTCATTCCATGTACTCTCATCCAATTAAACTATTAGAGACCTAGAGAATCAATCCATGTGAACATGTTTATTTATCCATTTGTAACATATATCACAAAATAAATATTCACAATCAATAAACAAAACATTTATAATTCCTATTATATTCAACATGTCATTTATCATCAAGACTTATAACATTAGCACATTTACTATTTACTTAGTATATCTCATTTAATCTGTTTCACCTTTTTGTACCTTAACCCATTTACCATAATAATAAAATACCATACATTATCACATTTAACATAATCATCAACTTCCAAATCATTAGCCCATTTCAAACCTTTATCATTTCATATTCCTTAACCCATTTATGCATTTCCATTTCCATTTCATAATCTATTTGACACATTCACATTAATCCATTTATCCCTTTCTCACCTCATGAAAAAAAACACCTTATTCCCTTGATAACAACGAAACACAACCATCATTGGTTCCCCCTCTATGTTTTAAACTATATATCAACACGTTTATAATTCCCTCTACATAATCTCAAAATAATAATCGGATTAACATCACAAATATCCATGTTCAGGAATTCAATAACACCCCATGGGTAGCCCTAAATCAGCTTAATCAACCTCAACACATATGATAGGGATTTTCAGGGGTTTATTTCATCATTTAGCCACCCATTTTACGAAATATTACTAAAGTAATCAAATTTAAAACAAGTGGGAAGCAAACTCTTGACCATACAAGCACAAATCATTATCAAGACTATGGGATATAACTTGTAGACCACCTACCTCAATTATGAAGATAAAATTACATTTGAACTTATCCTTGGATATGAATTCAAGCACCCCCTTGAATAGAAAACCAAATATATTCTTCAAAATAATGGTTTTACGTATTTGGAAGAATAATAATGAAACCAAAAACCCTAATCTATAAAATAGAATCAATATGACTGTTAGACTTACCTGAATATTTGATTTGTATCCAACAACACTCCAAATGGGCCTAGAATTAAATGAGATCCACCCTTGGAAATATTTGGGGTATTTAGTTCATCACTAGGGTTGTAGGAGGAAATATTAGGTAGAAAATAGTGTGAGACATAAAATCCTAAGGGGGAAGTATAGTAAATTTAATATTTTTAATGCGGATCACAACTTGGCCGTACGGTTTTCCAAACTATACGCAAACCATGTGAATTCCTCTCTCAAAGAGGGGTAACATTGCACAATTTTCTTGGGAGGCCCACAAGATTTGAAAAATCATGTGCCAACCATGTATAATTCCTCTCTCCTAGGTTAAATGGTTTTTATCTCCCCCTTGCCAAGATTTTCTTAACCGTGCACCCCCACCCACTCTTTCCTAGTACAGTTTGGGTTCGTGGTTATCCCTAACCATTCCCCAACTATGAAACATGCACTGGATGGCCTAAATTTTTTTCCTTCATGTCTAAAACCCTAATAACACCCTCGAACCTCCTCATACATCCGATAACCATTCTATTAACTAGAATTAAGATATTTAAAACAAAATTTTACACATGGACATACCTCCATGGTGTCTAGGATCTTACAACATCACCACCTTATAATGGATCATCCTATATCCACACTTCCAAATATCCCTGATCTTTTGAAGAAAATATATTATTCTACTAGGACTACACATCCACCTCTCATTCCCAAGATTCCTGCTGAACATTACCATACTAAAACAGAAATAAAAATAAAAGCACAATCTTTCCCCACAATATTTTCTTACTATTTTCCATAGTACAAACCAGATGCTCCTTAAAATATGCACTATCATCAAGATCATTATCCTCAACATCAATCACATGATATGGTTTAGGGTGATACTGATGTAGTTATGACACATGAAAAATATCACGAACACCACTATACCTTGGTGGAAGATCCAATCGATAAGTCACTGGTCCGATCCTATACACAATCTCAAACGACCCCATGAACTTGGATGCCAACTTACCCTACTTCTGAATCCAACGGTGACCCAACCTAGGAAACATATAAAGAAACACATGATCACCCACAACAAACATAATATGTCTATGTATCTAATCGGCATATGACTTATGCCTACTATGAGCTATTTCCATATGCTTTTATATCAACTAAACCTCTTATGATGTCTCATGCGTGAGACTCAGTCCCAATAACGCTTATTCCTCAGTAACTAACTAACACAATGGAGATCTACACGGTCTGCCATTGAGAACCTCAAATTCTTCCATTTCAATCAAATCCTAATATATATTGTTGTAAGCCAAATCAACCAGTGAAAGATAATTTTCCCATGATTCCCAAAAATCCAAGACATAAGCCCTCAACATGTCCTCTAATACCTAAATAGTATGCTTTTACTACCTGTTCATTTATGTGTGGAGGTACATAATTAGAAACACCTGGTATCTAAGTTCCCTCTATAATACCTACAATAAAGGTGATGTGAAATGTAGATCATGATCTGAAACTATTGTATATGGTGCCCCATGAAACCACACTACCTCCAGAACATACAAATTACCTAAATGATCCATGGTGAAAATATCTCGAATCGGTAAGAAATGATCCACCATAGTCAAATAATCCACAAAATACCAAATTGAATTGTTATTTTTAGGAATATTTGGGGATACCCACCCTGAAATACATCATCACATCATCCCATTTCCATTCCAGATTGGATAATAGCTGCAACAAACAACCTGAACGTTGATTCTCAACCTTCACCTATTGATAGGTAAGGCATCACACCATGAAACCTACAACCTCTTTCTTTATCCCTTTCACAAATACTACCTACGAAGATCATGATACATTTTGGTAAACCATAGATGCCTTTCCCAGTTTAATGCATGGAAGTCATGCATTAACTCTTCTCACATACACATTGGCCAAGAAACATGACCATTAGGATAAATGATCCCATCATCACCAATGGCCCAACCAAAAGGTGACTCCCGATATTTAATATGTTACCTTAAATCCAAGAATTATGAATCCTCATGCTCTCTCTCCTTGATCTATCTCACAAGCATGGACTCAACTTCCAAGGATGCAAGGTTCATCCGCCCTTGGAAATCCTACACCTCAAGATGAATCTTCGTGAATAACACCATCATCATCCACTCTAAAATTGACTCCTAAACCACCTCGTGTTGAGTCTTCATAATCTATGCGTCTGCAACATTATTTCCATTTACTAGTGTCTAATTCCCTCAATTTCAAAAGACTACATGTATTCAACCCATCTTCACTATTGAAGATTCATATCGTGCTGAGATAAAATGTACTTAAGGATCTTAAGATCGATATAAAACCATAAACCATTCTCCTAATAAATAGTTCCATAAACACTTAAAAGAATACACCACTAATTCCCACTCAAGTTCATGCATAGAGTAATTTATTTTATGATACTTAAACTATTGTGAACCATACATAACCACCCGATCATCCTAAATTAACACTATCCCAATCAGAATACCTGATGTATCAAAAAACAAGTTATACACCATACATAGTGATAAATCTAACATTTTCATGAATTTTTTCATATAATTCAATGTTATTAAACCTAAAATAGTATGATTTTAGGTTAAATTGTCACATTTTTAGGGTTTAGAGGAATTTTAAGATTAACTGCAAAAAATGGTCTAATTTTTTGATTTATTAATTTTAATTTATTTTGATATTTAGGCAACAAAATTTCTTGTTAAATTAATTTTTTAGGATTCCACACATCATGGTCATAATTTCATAATTTTGAATCCAATACTCATTCTATCATTTGGAGGCTCAAAATCATCTCACAATTTTAGACTCAAAACCAATACATAGATATGAAATCATTTAAAGATGAGCTTATATTTCAAATTGGCCCAGTCCAATAAGACTAAAATGCAAGGAGCTGGAAATTGAATAATTAAACAGTTTTCATTAATAAATGATCACCTAAATATGTTGTTTTCAAGGTTATTATGGCATGGTAAGTTGAAGCATTGGAATATTAAGATTTACCTTTCTATAATAAATGCCTTTGAGTAAAACATCCATATATTTCGTCACATGTGGCTAATAAATCATATATTTTTTGGTCAAACAAGAAGAAATAACCATATAACGTTAAAGAATACACTCTATCCAAATACATTAATTAAAGGATTATAACATGTGTAAACTTTTAGTGGTAGATTTTGGATCAAATTCTGCACCCCTTCTACCTATAAAATTATATCCCTTATTCATTTCCAAGGGTTGAAAACATGGGGGTATCCTTTGTCTTCCATTTATAGAAGTACGGTATTGATTTAATTTCTATAATTTTATCTTTATTTTAACATATTTTTCTTATTATTCATATTTCATTCTTCCATTTATTTTATTTTATGAATACTCACACTATTGTTCCTTTCTCTACTCCACTACCATTTGAGATATAACCTTGGTGCTTGTTTGAGGGAGGGAATAGTGGTTTGATTGAGTTTTATGTGCTTTAATTTATTCTCTTTATTAAATTCTGAGATTTTTGGAAATAGTTAAAATTATTATGGTGACAAGGATACCTTTTTTCTATGTCATCAAAATTCTTATTCTCATTTACCAATCAACCTTCCCTTCATTATCTAAGTCAAGCATACGCTGGATTATGGCTTGGGTAGTGATGGTTATAGGAGTGGTATCCCAGTTGACGTTTAGAAGAGTATTTCCCTGTATGTTGGGGTCTTGGTATGGGGTAATCAAATTTAAAATGAGAAGGTGATGTGTGATAGGTCTTTATAACATTAGTGATTTGAATTTTTTGAAAAATTTGTAACAATGAATTCAATCAGCACGACCACCTAAGAACATTTGATTATATATTTTTTTACAAACTTCACTATATATTCAATTCAATTTGTATATTGAATTCAATTTATATATTTATCAGGTTTTATATTTCATGCATTTAATCACCCCCCATATATATAAGTTATTTTAGTTTTATATTTGTTATATTTAAATAGGGATAATAGAAAAACTAGGTTTTTGTTAGTGGCCTCTTTGTGATCGACCCTAGAATGTCCCACTATGGTGAATTATTAGGTAAATAATAAATTAACTGAAAATTGGTTCATGAAAAACTTATATCATCAATTAAGAACTATTTACAGAGATTCCAAGTTTTGTCACAAACATTTTTTCATAAATAACCAAAAAAATCAAAAATTTCAACAAAAAAAAGAGTTTTATTGCATATCATTCATTTCTTCACCCAATATAGATTTTTATAGTGATTATGATAATTATTGTCCCATTGAGAACTTTTATGGTGTTTATATTAGGGAATATTCATTGACTATCCAATTAAAAAAAAATTGATGCTTTAAGAGAATTCCAAAGTTCTCGAAAAATCAAGAAAGATGACTGCAATACTGGCCACCGAAGTTGAATAAGTTAAATTCTTATGGATAAAAATAAAAAATAGAATATATGGATATTGAAATTTCTTTTCACCCAAATTTCCATAATATATTTTGGAGTTTGAATAAAAACATAATGATTCACTTCCCTCACAAAAAAATTAATTTCCATATGCCCTTATTAAGGAAAAAGATTCTAAAGTTGATTTTTTAGGGAGATTTAATTTCTAAGAAGTATTTTAATTAAAATATTATTAATTAAAAATTGAAAATTAATCTCTCTTATTATTATTTTGTAGATTCAACATCACTAATACCGACCTTAGGTGGAGATGATGATGAAGTTGTTTGTATCGAGAAAAAATGGAAGAGCCAATCAAGTTACACTAGTGAATTTGAGGACGATGGCACAAAAGAATAAATCATTTTGGAATAATTTTCAAAAACCAAAATATAAGAGAAGCTTCATCCTCTATTAATATCCCCACCAATGGTGTACAAAAAGCCTCTATATAATTTAAATATAGAGCACCCAACATTCTTTTCCCTCCACCTCTGCACCTCAAAATCTATCATTCCCCTCTTCTAGGGGATGGGTTATTTTCCATTTATTTGGTGGTTCTCACTCATGGAATATTCTTATGGATGTTGGGAGAAACCAAATTTAGTGGTTTCTAAGTCAAAAATATCATCGAACTTTAGATTTGGGTTAAATGACTGCAACTACCTGACTAGGGGTAGTTAAATCCTAGTACCCACATTAGGGTTCAAACCATGATCTATTTTCTTTTCCCTTTATATTTATTTTTCTTTATTTTTCTAATGTTTCCCTTTATTTCCTTATTTCAAGGTATAGTGGCAGTATCTAGGCTCTTTAATCAAGGATTCAAATTAAATAATAATTCCTTTTTGTATCTTTCCTTCCTTTTGTTTTTCTAAAATTATATTTATTTTTTATTGAGCTGAAATAAGGGGTAGTTAAATTTAATTGTGGGAGGAGCATCAACCTGATTAATTTTTTTTGTGTGTTTTTTTTGTTTTTTGATTTTATAGAACATTATCTTTAATTAATATTCTGATAATATTTCTCACATATATTTATTTGGAGATGATTGACATGATTTTTGAAATAATGGATTTTAAATGATTATTGATGGCAAACACCTTTCCCTTGAATTGAATTATCAGGCATTTTTATGAGCTTGAACAATTTATAAAATCCATTCCTAAGAAATTATGACTCAAAATATTTTTCCCTTATTATGAGGTATACTAAACCACATTGAAATATTGTTTCTAATTCACACACTTTCATTAGGGAAACTCTTATTTTGTGTGAGAACTAAAATTTATGACGTTTCTATTTCAAAGATATAGACATCGTGGATTTTTTTTATTACAATATTGAGGAACTCCATTGGCTAGAAACATATTTTATGAAGACCTACCTTTACATAAATCCTTCATTATATATTATATTACATGAATTCCTATATAAGTTTAATCTACATTAAAAGTATATTTTTCCTTACCTACCCACACTCTTGCTTCGTTGCATGGATATTTCAAGTTTAAGTGTGGGGGAATGGGCCTTTAATCTGTGTTATTTAAGATTTGTTTCATTTTTTGGTGGTGTTATATGTGTGTTATCATTTTGGGTTGTGGATAATTAGAAAATTGGGCTTGATTCATCATTTCATTGTTCTCTATTTGTTTCATCTCATCCCCCAGGAAAAAAATAAAAAAAATAAAGTGATGGCTTTTGGAGATTTTCAAAAAAATGGGCGCCTTGGATGATATCATTCATTATAAACACTAATTGACTAATTCCCCATGTCCCAAAAAGTGGTAGTGTTGTTTTTCACATTTTTAAGGGGTATTGAGTGAAGAATATAATGTGTTTCCACTATATTATTCCGGTATTGTACTTAAGAGTTAAACCTCTCTTTTCAACCTTACATTTTTCAACCATTTTACACCAATCCTAAGCCATATAAATTACCTATATAAAGACCTAATGATTGAAAATATTTTCATGTTTTGTGATCTGGATATATGAGAATTATCACAAGCCTATAGTGATACAATCCATTTCCAAGTATGAGAGTAACTCTAGATTCCATTTCTCATGAATGAAGAGGGACATAAAATTCAATGTGAGGTAGGTTGTGATTGGTTCATGGATGGATTTAATAGGTTGAGAAAATTCAAATTTATGGAATTAAAATTATAGAGAATTTATTTCATAGACGAGACATCATATAATTTTGTTTTGGATACGATTTTGGATGTTTTCTCATTTTTTATTGTTGTGAGGATTTTGATTTAGATATATAATGATTACCTAGGAGTGTAATGGTTAAGTGTGGGAGAGTGATGAAGCAAATATTTTAATAAATTTTATTCATTAATTATATTTTATTAAACCCACTATGGAATTATTTTATGGTAAATTTTCATATATTTATGTTTTTGTGGTATTTTGAGATTAATTGAAAAAATGATAAAATTTTTGGATTTAAAAGTTTTAATTTATTTATGTATTAAGGTCACAACATTTTCTAAAATATTAAAATTTTGAAATACCTTTTTTAGGATTCCACATATCATGGGCCTCATTTCATCCTACTGGATCCAAATATCAATCTATCATTTGGTGGTTAAAAATCATCTCACAATTCGGGCCACAAAAGCTTCCCAAAAATCCAGAATCTTTTAAATATAATCTTACATATTGATTTGGTCCTTCCCATTAAGGATCCCATTATACAAGGATCATTAAAAGTAATAAATGAACAATTTTTAATTTGTAATACATAGTTGAATATTCTTTTTTCAAGGTCATTATGGAATGAGGTGTTGAAGCATTTGAATATGAAGAGTCGCATGGATTGAATAACTATCTCTGAGTAAAATATTTATATCTATTTATACATGTATCAAATGAAGAGGATATTTTTTTGGTAGAAAAATAAGAAATAAAATAGTAAGTTTAAAGAACACACTATGTCCAAATTCATTCATTAAAGTGGGATAGCACACACAAACTTTACGTGGAATATTTTGGAACATATTTTGACCCCCTCTCCCTATAAAAATGTACAGCCTCTTCATTTCAAAAGGATATAAACATGGGGGTAGCCTTTGATGGATATTTATAGTAGATTTTAATTTATTTACTTTTTGTAACTCCAGTTTTCTTTTAATATATTATTATTATTCTTCATATCTAATTCTTTTATTTCTTTAATTTTATGTGTTCTCCCACCGTTGTTCCCTTATCAACTCCACTAAAATGGAGAGCTAAATTCAGTGCTTCTTAAATGGAAGTAATGGTGTTTTTATTCAGTTTCATGGGCATAAATTTATTCTATTTATTACATTCTAAGAGTTTTGGTGATGTTTAAAATGATTACGAGGACCAGTCACCCCATTTTCTCTAACTTTGAAATTCTTATTCTCATTTATCAATTATTCTTCCCTTTACTATCTAAGCCATTCATATGGTGGGGTATGGATTATGTAGTGATGGTCGTAAAATAGGTATCCTAGATTTTTTTTGAATTAATATATCCCTATATTCAGAGGTATCAGTATTGGTTAATCACATTTCAAATGATAAGGTGAGGTGTGACAGGTCATGATCACCTCATTTAATTGAATATTGAGAACATTTTTTAACAATGATTTCAATCACCACAACATCCAAAGAAAACATTATAATTAATTTCATAATAAATTAATTGTTTATTATATTTCATTTATATATGTAGAGTATTTTATAATTCATAAACTTCATATCCCCTTCATATATATTAGTTATGTAAGTTTTTATATTAGTAAGATTAAAAATGTTCCAATAGAGAAACTATGTGTTGTAAACCGCCTCCTTTTGATTGACCCTATGGTGTGACACTATGGTGAATTATTAGGTAAATGAGAATTTAATTGAATAGTGGTTCAAAATAAACCACTATCATCACATGGATCAAGAAATATCAAAATCGATGCAATTTTATACCGCTTATTTATCTTCTGAAAGGTATTCTCACATGTTGCATACCACTCAAACTTGATTCCCTTTATGGTAAAGACCAAGAGTGGTGTTGACAAATGGGAGTAGTATCTGATGAACCTTCAGTAATAATTATACAAACCCAATAAACTTGGTACATAATAAACATTTTGGGCTACTCCCTAAATACAACTGGATATACTTTCTCCAAGTGCATTAACACACCTTCCTCAGAGATGATGCAACCCAATAAATGCACCTTATTGGTCCAGAAATAAAATTTGGATAGCTTGGAATATATCCTATTATGTCTCAGTGTACTTAGAAAAATATCATGATGTTTTTTATTATCATAAAGAGTGTTTGTGTACACCAATATTTCATTAACAAAGACAACCATGAACAGATCTAGGTAAGGGTGGAAGATTCAGGTCATTAGGGCCATCGAAACTACTAGTGCATTAGTCAATACAAAAATCTTAACTAAAACCTCATACAACCCATACCTAATCCTGAAGGTGGTTCATGATAAATCATAACGTTTCTCCCTCAATTAATGATACCATGATCTCAAATCAATCATTAAAAACACTGAATCACCTCTCTACTAATCAAAGAGATCATCAGTTCTTGGAAGAGGGTATCAGTTATTAACCATCATCTGATTCATCTTTCTATAATCAATGAAAAACCTTAAAAATATATAATATATATAGGAAAATATAATTGTAGATCCCCAAGGTTACATATCAGTATGAATAATCCCTTTATTTCCCAATTCATCCAACTGAGTTTTATGTTCCTAGAGTTCTGCTGGTGCAATTCTATATGGAAGAATGAAAATGGGTTTTTCTCCTAGATGCAACTCTATTTTGAAATATAACTTTCCCTTAGGATTTAGCCCTAAAAATTCCTCAATAAACACATCCTGGAATAGATCCACCACAAGAGGAAAGTCAAGTTTCTATCCCCCTCTATCATCAACCACGAGAAAAGCCACTTTGGCTGTGAGTTCACCCAACTGCTGACAAACTGGACCAGTATAGTCTTCCCAAACATCTCATTCACCATGATGGATATAAGTGTATCCTTAAAGATGCCTAAACGTCACACAAATATGATAACATTCAATATGGGTTTGTTATATCACTAGCCATTACATTCCCAAAATCAGATCAAAACTCATCAACTCAAGTATAAACATGTCTTATAGAAAACAAGACCCACCAAATTCAAGAGCACATACCTTAAATTTCCTGATATTTACATCCCATAATCCTATCATTTTATAAATACACATAACCCCAAACATACATTCCACCACTAGGTGCAACACAACTAAAAACTAAGAAGAAATAAAATAATTTGAAGCACCAGTGTCGAACAATGAACTAGAAACTGTGGAAGAAACAAGAATTGTACCTGGAATAATTGATGGCCCTCCCTCCCCACATTAAGATTTAGGATGAATTGTGTGAAGCTAAATTACCCATATAACTTGGCCCTATTCTGAATTACTATATTTTCACTACCCTACTGGTATGAACTTTCTAACCCCGAAGTACCTCATCTCCCACCTCTACCGGTATGGCCAGTACAACTCCAGCTACTTTCTTGATTTGAGGTAACTGACCCATGCATGTACTCAACACAATACTTAGGCTCCCCTCATTATCTTCCTACTAAGGGTTCCTATATAACCTCTAAACATTTACCGTTATATCACACGCTTGGCACTCAAATAGTTATTGGGGGAACTGACTACACATGTGACTTGATCCACCACACTAATAAGAGAATACATGATCACTACTTTGATAGGATGGTTCCATTTTCTACCTACCCTATCCACCACCACCCTAGTGTTAAATCACCAAAAAACACTTCCTATCATCAAAAAATTCACCATGACATCGCCCAACTAGGACTGTATTACCACCACCAAAAGCCTCCATGAGGTTCCCTTCTAAAATATGGGCCAAATCCACTACCTCAACTACTCAATTCAAAAAAATAATCACATATTAATTGATCTCATCTTAGATTCCATCTGGGAAAAATCTTTTCACAGCTACCTCATCACCCACCAACACTGGAATGAAGAATTACAAATCAGTGAAAGGGACAAAATTCTCCATCACTAATAAAGATCCATGGTTCAACCTCGTAAACTCTTCATCCTTATCCTCCCTCAAGGTCTCGAGTTAGAATTTTTTTGGAAATGTTTCCTGAAACCCTTCCATTCTATACCATTATCCTGCTCCATCAGGACCAAAACATCCCACCAACGCTTTTCCAAACATCCCAACATTTAAGCCATTAAATTAACTCCCTTATCTGGAAGAGTATCTAAGTGGTCAAGAATAATATTTATGAACCGTAAATAGAATTTAGCTTCATCAGATCCACCCCCTCCTACAAAATTTAGAGTATGCTACTGTTGAAACTCCCTGGTTAGTTTAAACATGATCTGCACAACCCATCCCAGGTCCTTTTCCATCATCATCGCAAAAAGAGTGAAGTTATCAAAAAATTCTATTCTCCCATGTTACCTTGAATCACCAGGTTCCCATTATCCACTTCTGAAGGATCATTCTCAGTGACATCCTCTTTTCTCCAAACTAGCACATGACATCACTGTGGTATCTTCCTACAATTCCATGTGAACATCTCAAAACACATATATAAGGCTTTCACAATTTACATTAAATGGGGCTATTTACTAGCCATAGACAACCCATTTCACATACACTATCTCGACAGACATCATAACACATAGAACACTACCCTCTACCATCCCTACTATTGGTTATTGATAACACGGGATAATCCAACATACATAGTCACAAATATTTCATTAGACACATTTTTAAAACCATTTCCACATTAACAATGAAATTCCTCCCTCTTAAGAACATTTACAATTTCATCATTTGTTATGATAAATATTTTAACTCATTTACACGTTTAATTAAGTACAATTATTTAAAAATTATTAAACATTATTTAACATTATTTTTATATAACGATTTCAGTCATATTTTTTAGAAAACATTTTCATCAAATTTTCAATGAAGTGAAATGCATTATATTCTTTATGCCCCATACCCATATCTTGTGTGCCTATCATGATGAATGCCACATATGTCCCTATGTACCTAAAATGATGCATGAATGCATGACCTCATTCCATTCCAACCATTATTAAAAATATCATGAAACAATCACATCACACCATAAGTGCATCACCCAATGGTTTAACATCATTCAACTGTAACTACACATATCAAGAAAAATAATTCCCACCCTAGGCACTTGGGTTTTCCCTCATGCATAGGTTAGCTACTCCCATTTAGGAGCTCGTTTCCAAGACTCGACACATCTTAACCTATTGTCTGTCATCTTAAATAGTAAGCCATAGAAAAGACCTTCTCTAATACCACATTGTAATTTACTTAACCCAGAAGCCACTAACAGGTTCCCTAAGTTTGGTTTCCACATAACCTCAATCACACCTCCCTATATACCATAGTTTTTGAGTTATTAGCGAGGGTCTAATGGATCTAATGGGGAGACTATACCCTCTCCATCAGAGTATTACATAGAAGATAACATATTAAATAAAGGAAACAATAAAAAAATAACCAGAAATATTCATTACTAACAATTTCACCAATTATGGTATAAATGGAAGGAAAAAAGTAAAAGATTCATTTCATGCTTACAGATCCAAAAGTGAAGGAAACCTAAAATAAATACAAAAAGATAAATCCCAAAAAAGGTCCTGATTCCAAATATGAATCCTCGTCAATGCACATCCCAAGCCCAACTAAACCACCTTGAATAGGCCCCTTCCCCTTGTCCTCACCTACAAAAATGAAATCTACTCGGGTACTCAATGGCGCCCCGAGAAGGTTGTGAGTACAACTTAGTAAGACACCACAAATGGTGTCTACAAAATATCCAGTCTAAAAATATTTAAATTTAAGTACAAAGTAAATGAAAAGATAAAAAATATAACTCATGTACTATTATATTAATAAAATCACTTTAAAAATTTCAATCATCAATTCTATGCCCATACTTTATACCACCCTTTTTACTATATTCATTCTCATCACATGATCCATGGGTTATGAAATTTCATTATTTACACAACGGCCTAAGCTAGACAATTACTATGCATGGAGGGTAAATTCAAGTTCCCTATCTCTCTAGGGATGAACAATTAAAAAATTATCATAACACACTTACCTTGGATCCTCATTCCATGCAGTCTCATCCAATGAAAACATTAGGGGCTTAGAGCATCAATCTGACACCCTAACCCATGCATTCTAGGGTGGGGATTGGAGCCTCATTCCAACCTGGTTTATGAGAGCATCCTTAGTCCTTTATCCTACACCACCAATCCATGTGAACATATATATTTATCAATTAATCACATATATCTCATCATAAACAATTCAAAATCAATACACATAACATTTTCAATTCACATTGCATTCAACATGTCAAGCATTGTCAGGCCTTAACTCATAATCGCATTTACCATTTACTTAGCCTATCCCATTTAATCCATTTCCCCTTTTTATACCTTAACCCATTTATTATAATCAACAATTATCATATGTTATCCAATTTAACATATTCATCCACTTCCAAATAATTAACCCATTTAACACATTTATCAATTTATATGACTTAACCCATATATTCATTCCCATTACCATTTCATAATCCATTTTACACATTCATAATCATCCAATTAACCATTTGTCCACAAATTCCAAAACAATTCCCTTATTCCATTTCTAACAGCTAGACACAACCACCAGTGGTACCCCTATATTTTTTAAATACATGTCAACACAATTACAATGGGCCCTACTTCATCTCAAAACAATACTAGGATTAAACTAAAAAATCTCCATGTTCATGAATCTTGGCACACCCCATGGGACGCACTAAATCAATCTAACCAAATCAACCCATCTGATGGGGATCGTGAGGGGTATAATTCATTATTTAGCCACCCAATTTACTGAAACATTATAAAGGAATCAGCACAACAAGTGGGAAGAAAACACATGACCATGAAAGTACAAAGAAACACCAAGACTATAAGATATAACATGTAGACCACCTACCTTGAATTCAAAGATGACTGGACACTTGAAATTAGCTAAAGATTTGGATTAAAGAACCCCCTCACGACTAAACCTTATATCTGCTAAAAATGAGGATTTTAGGATTTGGAAGTAGAAAAATAATTCCAAAAGGCCTAATCTGGAAAAGAGAAGAAAGGGGATCATTATACATACCCAGAGCCCTGATACACAACCAACGACTCTCCAAATGGCCTATAATCAAAAGAGATCCACCCTTGGGAAGATTTGGGAGACTTAGTTCATCACTAGGGCTAGAGGAGGGAGAAATGGAGAGAAAATTGGGTGAGATACTTAAATCATGAGGGGGAAGTTTAGTAAATTCACACTTTTTAATTGGGCACATGGTTTGACTACTCGTTTATCCAAACAGTGTGTAAACTGTACGTCTACCTCTTCCCAAGAGGGGTTAAGTCCCATGGTTTCATGTGGGGCCCACATGATTTGTAAAACTATTCATATAGCAACCGAAGCTTATCATATATGGATATTATATCATTTTATAAGAATATTTCGTTCATTACAAAAATACATGATTGAGGACCGTAATAGTTTAGTGCCTTTGGAAACAAGGAAACAAAACCTTCTATGTTGGTGAAAGATCTTCAATATCTCCCATATAGATCCCCAGCTTTTGTAATTCTACCTAAAACCCTTCTTCATAACCTGGGGAAAGGAAACATTAAAAATGGGTGAGCTCATATGCCCAATAAGGGTAAATAAAGTAAATTCATCGGCAACACATGAATAATATGGTATCAAACTTGACCATAACATTTAAAGATCATACCCATCATATTAGAGATCATAATAAATATTATCAGTTCATAATACATGGATCATAAAAGAATTACGAGAATAATTCATTAAATCATAAAACATGAATAAGTCATGGAATTTATGGCATGTAAATTTTTTTATAACATTGTGAACATGTATAAATAGAAATAGGTTAACTCTTTAAGTTAAGGACATGAAATCAACCCCTAGCATCAACTTATGGACATGAAACCAAGTCCATTTGTATTATTGTGAAAGTTTAATAAGGTTCATTCATAAACTAATGGACATGAAACCAGTTCCATTAGTACAATTTTGAACATTTATTTGGGTTCACACATAACGTTGTGAACATATAATTAGGTTCATGCAAAAACATATGGACATGAAACTAGGTTCATGCATAACATTTTGAACATATAATCCGGTTGATGCATAACATTGTGAACATTTAATCAGGTTCACGCATAAACATATGGACAAGAAACTTGGTCCACGCATAACATTATGAACACATAATAAGGTTAATTCATGATATTTTGAACATGTAATCACACTACGGGAAAAATGGGCATTTGCGACGGGGTTATTTGCCCGTCGCAAATAAGTAGCCTTTTGCGACGGGATAACTTTCCCGTCGCAAAAGGACTGGCGCAGTTTGCGCGCCAAATCGAGGGAAACTTATTTGTGATGGGGGAATATTCCTGTCGCAAATAACCGGGGGCGGTAAAAGGTATTTGCGACGGGAATATTCCCCCGTCGCAAATAGTATGTCGGCAGGTGGTTATTTGCGACGGGTCCCGTCGCAAATAACTATTTACCCGTTGACCGTAATAAATGATGGCTAAGGTATTTGCGACAGGAATCCCGTCGCAAATGGACCCGTCGCAAATAATCTAACCTATAAATACCCCCATCCGTTTTTTTCAAATCATTCTCAAATTCCCTCTTCTTCTTCTCTCAAAGTTTTATTTCTAAAGTTTAGTTTTTCTCAAGTTTAATTTTTTCCTTCGGAGTTGATATTAAAGTTTTGAAGAACGATCAGGGCAGATCAATTTTCAAGGTATTTATTTTCATTTTAATTTAATATTTATTTTTAATTTTTTATTAGTTTTAATTATTCTTAATTAGTTGTAATTTAATTATGTTTACATTGTTTTGTTACTTAATAAATTTAAATTATTAGTATTCATTGTTAATATTTAAATGGTAATTAGGAATAATTAGTAATAATTACAAATAATTAAGAATAAATATTAATATTTAGTAATAAATACCAATAATTAGGAATAATAACATTATTATATTATTAGTATATTTTATTGTTAATATTAAAATAATATAATTTTTAATATATATACAATTCTCTTTTCATCTGTGTGTTTGCGGTCTCCACATGTATTATTTGTGTGTGGAGATAGAAAACACACAGATGAAAGGAGAATTGTATATAAATGAAAAAATTATATTATTTTAATATTAATAATAAAATATACTGATAATGTTATTATTCGTAATTATTGGTAATTATTCTTAATTATTGGTAATTATTCATTTAATTACTACTAATTAGGAACAATTAACAATAATTACCAATAATTAGGAATAATTACCAATAATTAATAATAATTACCAATAATTAGTAATAAATACCAATAATTAGTAATAATTATCAATAATTAGTAATAATTAGTAATAATTAACAATAATTAGTAATAATTACCAATAATTAGTAATACTTACCAATAATTAGTAATAATTACCAATAATAAGTAATAATTATTAATAATTATCAATAATTAGTAATAATTACTAATAATTACCACTAATTAGTAATAATTAGGAATAATTACCAGTAATTATCAATAATTATCAATAATTACCAATAATTAGCAATAATTAGCAATAATTTGTAATAATTTGTAATAATTAGTAATAATTAGGAATAATTAGGAATAATTAGAAATAATTAGGAATAATTAGAACTAATTAAGAATAATTATGAATAATTAGGAATAATTAGGAATAATTAGAAACAATTAGGAATAATTATGAATAATTAGGAATAATTATGAATAATTAGGAATAATTAGGAATAATTACCAATAATTACCAATAATTACCAATAATTAGTAATAATTAACAATAATTACTAATAATTACTAATAATTAGTAATAATTAGTAATAATTAACAATAATTAGTAATAATTAGTAATAATTATCAATAATTATCAATAATTAATAATAATTTGTAATAATTCGTACTAACTACCAATAATTAGTACTAATTACCAATAATTCGTAATAATTACCAATAATTCGTAATAAATACCAATAATTCGTAATAATTACCAATAATTCATAATAATTACCAATAATTAGTAATAATTATCAATAATTAGTAATAATTACCAATAATTAGTAATAATTACCAATAATTAGTAATAATTTCCAATAATTAGTAATACTTACCAATAATTAGTAATAATTACCAATAATAAGTAATAATTATTAATAATTATCAATAATTGCTAATAATTACTCATAATTACCAATAATTAGTAATAATTAGGAATAATTACCAATAATTATCAATAATTATCAACAATTACCAATAATTAGTAATAATTACCAATACTTAGTAATAACTACCAATATTTAGTAATAATTACCAATAATTATCAATAATTAGTAATAATTATCAATAATTAGTATTAATTACCAATAATTACCAATAATTGGTAATAATTCGTAATAATTACCAATAATTGGCAATAATTCTTAATAATTCGTAATAATTAGTAATAATTACCAATAATTAGTAATAATTACCAATAATTAGTAATAATTAGTAATAATTAGTAATAATTAGTAATAATTAGTAATAATTAATAATAATTAGTAATAATTATCAATAATTAGTAATAATTGCCAATAATTACCAATAATTAGTATTAATTAGTAATAATTACCAATAATTACCAATAATTACCAATAATTACCAATAATTACCAATAATTAGTAATAATTAGTAAAAATTAGTAATAATTACCAATAATTAGTAATAATTAGTAATAATTTGTAATAATTAGTACTAATTACCAATAATTAGTAATTATTAATAATAATTAGGAATAATTAGTAATAATTAATAATAATTACGAATATTTAGTAATAATTTCGAATAATTAGTAATAATTACCAATAATTAGCAATAATTACCAATAATTAGTATTAATTACCAATAATTACCAATAATTGGTAATAATTAGTAATAATTACCAATAATTAGTAATAATTACCCATAATTGGTAATAATTAGTAATAATTAGTAATAATTATTAATAATTACCAATAATTAGTAATAATTAGTAATAATTAGTAATAATTACCAATAATTAGTAATAATTAGTAATAATTAGTAATAATTAACCAATAATTAACCAATAATTACCAATAATTACCAATAATTAGTAAAAATTAGTAAAAATTAGTAAAAATTAGTAAAAATTAGTAATAATTAGTACTAATTACCAATAATTAGTAATAATTAACAATAATTAGGAATAATTAGTAATAATTAATAATAATTACAAATAATCAGTAATAATTACGAATAATTAGTAATAATTACCAATAATTAGAAATAATTACCAATAATTAGTATTAATTACCAATTATTACCAATAATTTGTAATAATTAGTAATAATTACCAATAATTAGTAATAATTACCAATAATTGGTAATAATTAGTAATAATTAGTAATAATTATTAATAATTACCAATAATTAGTAATAATTAGTAATAATTACCAATAATTAGTAATAATTAGTAATAATTAGTAATAATTACCAATAATTAGTAATAATTATCAATAATTAACAATAATTTGTATTAATTAGTAATAATTACCAATAATTACCAATAATTACCAATAATTACCAATAATTAGTAATAATTACCAATAATTAGTAATAATTACCAATAATTAGTAATAATTACCAATAATTAGTAATAATTAGAAATAATTAACAAGAACGTCGACTTAAAAATTTCTCTCAGTGGTTTCAAAAACTGGTAACATAAATTATTTATCTTTTAGCAACTCATTCAATGTATAGTTTACTATATTGATAATTATTTCACAAATTTTCAGGTGTCTCGACATGCTGATAAAATTGACAAACGGCTGTGTGTATTGAGTAACCCACCTTCCAAACTTGTTAAAACTTATAATGCATAGGTGGTGAATGGATTTCGATTCCACACACATGCATATGGGGAATCGAAAAAACAATGAACAGTGGAGTTAGCTTGAGAGGATCTCATCATCGAGAAAATGAAGTTGACTTTTATGGCATACTTGATGAAATCATTGAACTGTGTAATCTTGGACAACATTACATAACCATGTTCAAATGTCGGTGGTTGGATACAGAGAAAGGCGTGTGTGTTCATCCGACTCGTGGAATCATCGATATTAAATGTAAAAGTGTTCTCGCAGTAAATGAACCATTCTTATTGGCTCAACAGGCATATCAAGTTTATTACGCGAAGTACTATGCTACATCAAGAGACTTGACTGATTGGTGGAGTGTAATAAAAATCAAAATTCGAGACAATCAGTTTAGTCAAACTGAATGTGCTTTCACTGATGTGCAAAGAATTGAAGTTTTTCAAGAGAGTACTCAAAATCAATCTTTTTTATAAAGAGACATGAGTATCGATGACGACACCCCACATTTAAGAGTCGGTGATGACGATGATGTTAATGATGTCACACATGAATTTGAAATGGTAAGAGATGAAGCAACTGTAACACGAATGGATATCGATGATGTTGAGGAGGAATATGAAGATGACATTAACATATATGAAGATGATGATGAAGATGAACACTTATAGAATTCCATGGTATTTATATACAATCATAATATGTATATATGTATATATATTAGTAATTATCAATTATTTGCTAAAATTAACATTTTTCTGTTTCAGATGGACGACGCCACATTTCGTGAGTTGGCGGATGCTGACCTGCCTTTCGTTGCGGATGAGTTGCTGGCAGATGACCCTCAGCCTGCAGGCGCTCCAGGGAGTACGCGGAGGGGGCGCGGTCTTGCACGATTGATGATTACTGACCCCGTCCCCGAGCGACGTCCACGTCTTGGGTTTTATCCACGCACACGTAGGTGTGATAACCTATGTGATAACCTGTGGATTTGACTAAGATTTTATTAATCTATTCACATAATAAATGTTTATTATTTTTACAGTTTTTCGCATATAGCAGTCGGACAGGGCAGCACTATTTTGCGCAACTATTTCTCTCAGCCGTGGACCACATGGGAGCAGATTCCCATTGATGTGCAGCAGGCCATGTTCGGCCATTGGTTGGTACGTACGTAAATAAATAATTTTTATTTTGAAAATTATTTCATTTATACCTTGATATTTTGATTTATTTGTAGGGTTTATGGTATCCGATTGAGGATATCATGCGTGACGCCATCCACGAGGCATGGGAGGTGGCCATGCATGATCGCCTTCATCAGTTTTTGCACAATTTAAGAAAAGCTACCATGAAGAAAGCATGAGTGTCAGATTTTGACGAGTCATGTAGAGCACACCGACCTGAGTACATTTCATCCCATGTATGAGATGGATTATGTGCGCACTTATTAATATTTTTTTTATTTATGAATTATAATTCTAATATTATTATATTAATAAAATCATTTATTAATATTCTATTATTTTTTATTTTTTAATTATAATTCTATTATTATTATATGAATTAAAATAATTTATTATTTTTATTTGTGAATTATAATTCTATTATTATATTAATTAAAATCATTTATTAATATTTTATTATTTTTTATTTTTGAATTATAATTGGATTATTATTATATTAATTAAAATAATTTATTAATAATTTATTTTTTTTATTTTTTTATAGTATTTGCGACGGGTCCCGTCGCAAATAGTATTTATTAATAGTTTTTTATTTTTGTAAAAAAATAGGTTTTTGCGACGGGCCCGTCGCAATAACTATTTGCGATGGGCCCGTCGCAACAGATATTTGCAACGGGACCCGTTGCAAAAAACTATTTTGAAAGTTTTTTACAAATATACGGAGACTATTTGCGACGGGTATTATTCCCGTCGCAAAAAAAGGTTTTAGCGACGGGCCCGTCACAAATAAGGGTTGTTGAGACGCCGTTTTCAGCAACGGGCCATTTGTGATGGGCTACCGTCGCAAAAGGCCATTTGCGACGGGATCCCATCGCAAATGACCCATCGCAAATGACCCGTCGCAAATACCTGTTTTTCTAGTAGTGTCAGCCTCAAGCATAAAATTATTGAAATGTAACCAGGTTCATGAATAAAATTTTGAACATGTAATTAGGTTCATGCATAACATTGTGAACATGAAATTAGGTTTACACACAACATTAATAATAATGATTCATGCATAGTTACCCAATTAATTGTAGGGAGAAATATATCTAACCCATGAAATAACAAAATCATACAAACGAGTGCCCTAATATTATATGAAATAATCATATTGTTACCCACGAAATGAGATGGACATCATGAAAATTTAATCATATCATTAAAAATCAAAAATAGGTAGGTCTCATAATCACTACTCGTGAAAATAAACGGGTTTCAAAACCATATAACCTATGAAATAGAAATGGGTTTCATAAGCATCATTCCATCTAAACATAAACCATTCAAGAAAGAATATGAATGGAACCTTTGGATTATTTCTTATAAGGGAATGAGTAACATCAAAGGATTTAATTTTAGAATGAAAATAACATTGAAGGATATTTTCAAAACATTTCATGAGAAAATAATCCTTTCCTCTTGGAAAAGTATTTTTAAAACATAAAACATTTTGAAAACCATTTCCTTTGAAAATATTTTTAAAATTTATAAAGACGGCTTGAAAACATTTTGAAAACGTTTTCCCTTGAAAATATATAAATGAATCTTGAAAACGTTAGAAAAAACAAATTCCTTGAAAAATTATAAAATAATCTTTAAAAAAATTTGAAAACCATATTTCTTGAACACGTATAAAAGAATCTTGAAACAATTTTCAATGAAAACTTATAAAATGCATTTCAAATAATTTTGAAAGCCATTTTCCTTGAAAACGTATTATATAAGATTCAAAACATTTTCAAAACCATTTCTTTGAAAATATATTTTTAAAACACTTTGTCAAAAATTAACCTTAAACATGAAAATAAATCTTCAAATGAATGATGGATTATAAATCTATACATGATTTACTAGGTAAAAAAGAACATTCATTTTGCATTGTAAAAATGAAAAAAAATGATTTATTTGGGAAGTGATAAAAATATTCATTCGAAATTATTAGTAAAAATAGGGTAATAATTTATTTTAATTATCATTTGATAATAGTATGATATTCTTAGATAACCTTTTTAGAAAACATGGTTTTAAAGGAATACGTATTTCCGACCGAAGATAGGGTAAAGTTGAGATTTCTTAAAAACACTGTCTTAACTATATATTGAACAAAAGTGTGGAATAAATGGTACAAATATATGAATAAATCAGTAATAACAAGAGGGTAAGGAAATTCATGAATGATAATGAGATATTGATCACAATATTTTATCAAAGGAATCATAAACATAAACAATATTAAAAGGTGATGAGATTGTTCCAATGAGATATTACAACATGATGACTTGGAATAATACTCTACATATAAGAAAAAAAAACTTAATGAAGCTTATAATATCATTAATAGATTTATATTCATGATATATCATGTAAAATGGAATTATATATTCCTCAAAATGAATTTAGGTGTGTAAAAAAATATGAGTCTCAAAGAAGAAAAAATGCAACAAAACTATTTTTTTCAATTTGATAACTTTTGAAACGTAATCCACATGAAATAAAGTTCATTTAATTGATATGTAAATACCCATAAATTAAAATATAAGAATTTTTGATTACATCCATGTTTATTTATACATGCTACACAAAAGGAGTTGGTAGTGACTAAATCATGTACCTCAGAGAAATACAAAGTGAGATGAAATCCCCTTACCTTGTGTCTTGACTCTTGTCGTACTCATTCAAAACACCTATATAATAAGTATAAATTTATTATAAATCCTTTAAATAATCATATTCTTGTATCTAATTCCATATATGTTTTTATTATGACCTCATATTACCCACTTGTTAACCATATTATGTTAAGGGTTCACTTAGGATAATATTCACTTTGTTCTTCACATGTGTCTAAATTTGTTATATCATTAGTCCTTATACTTATATAATGATTCTAGAATGTAAAAAATGATACAAATATCATGTATATACATTATATTTTTATTATAATAATATATAAAATATAAAATTATAAAATGTAATACACTGTTTAGGGAGACGGTAAGTTGTATGTACACATGAACGTTGTCTTCGTTTCTATTACCGTATTAAAAAATGAAAATAAAATGATATATGGGTACATAAAAATATAATATAATTAAATTATAATTATAATGTTATAAATATAATAAAATTTTACAAAAACCATCCTTAATACATTCCATGTAGTGTATAAACGAATCACGTCGCTTTGAGTGGGCTGTAGTGTACACTTCCTCAACTAAATTATCATACTAACACAAAATAGATATTTTAATGAAATATGTTCTAAAAGAATAATATAATATTAATTACATAATAAATATATTTTATAACATATATAAACATAGTTACCATCATAATGTACACTATGATAGGTGGTAAAAGAAAAATAAATAATGGTCGTTTAGTGAGGTGTTAGTTCGTCGTACAAGTAAATAGTGTATTCATTACCCATTATATGGGGGTGTGTGTAAGTGTTTGTTGAACCCTTATAATGGATACATCATAGTATATTGTGGATAATTTTGTTTATTCAATAATTTAATAAATATATTGGAGGGGTGGATAAGGAAAATAAAAGAATAGAGCTTGAAATAAGGCATTAACTCTAAATTGGGTAACTCCTTTTGGTCTGTGAAAAAAATGCTTCTTTAGATTGATTTCTATCCAAGAGAAGGATTATAAGTTGAGATTAGGGATTTCTGGAAGTTTATTTTTCATATATTTCCTGAAACTAATAGGTTTTAGAGGTGTGAATAATAGGTAGAGGTGATGGCCTTTTATAGGGAAGGGAAAGGACTCACTTGGTATTTTTGAAAACAAGTGAGGTCTAAGAACGTTTTTACCAAAACAATGATATACCAAACCAAAAAAACTCATTAAAGTAAGTTTCATGGACGAATAAAATCCATGCAATGGGTGTTGGACTAGTGTATAAGTTGTTTTCGGTCATAAATTTAAGGTTTAGTCCCTTATTAAGATTGATTTTACCTTAATCGATGTAATTAATTATAATTACATTCACTAAACTTTTTGGTCAAAAAATTACATTATTAGAAATTATAAATTTTTATGATTAAAAATAATGAACATATTTTTTCAAATTATAATCACATAAGTGGAAGATATAAATTTTAAATTAATTTCACAGTCAGGTCGTCAAAGCGGATTTTTTAAGTAAAAACATTCAAACCTTTGTTAAGTTTTTAAATCAAATCTCATTGTAAAATTGATACAAATGAACTAAATTGTATTAAAGGATAAAAATATTTTTTAATTAAACTTTTAAACAAATTTAAAATATAATTTGACTTTATAAATAAATTATATGAAAATGCTATTTTGAACTAGAATTAAGTATTTTTAACTATTCATTAAAAAATGAAACCATGTAGAAAAATTCCAAAAAATTATCCATACTAAATATTTGTGTTTATTTTTTAAATATGAAGTTTATTTTGACATAATAAGTATATAAAAGTTCCAAAAATTCTATTTAAAATGGACTATCCATTAAAAGTTGGTAAAACTAAAAAATATATGTTTTTAAGAATAAATTTTTTTATTCGCTGTCTTATGTATATAAAATCTATTGAATGAATATAATATATATTTTATTTAATATATAACATATAAATTACATTAATAGCACTCAATAATTGTATTTCATTCATCTTATTAGGGTAAAACAGCTTTCAAACCCTATAAATAATAATATAAACTTGTGAAATCAATCGACTTCCATATTCATTTATAATTAATTGGAAACCTATGAATTTATATTATATTTTTTAAACCATATATTTTCATTAATTATTTAATAATATTCATAACCTCTAATTTAATATTTAGGTTATATATTATTATATTAAATAATCATATATTAATAATATATTAATTTTTGGTAAACCTCGGTCTTGTGTGTTACGCAAGCCATCAAGACAAGTTATTATTACTTTGAAGGAAAGCTAAAATCAGTGTTTTGTGTAGGTAAAGCTAAGGTTTATGTTGTTTTTTGTGTATGATTAACTTTTTGTTTTTTATAATTCAACAAAAATGTAGCTCTTTAATATAAAATAGGTTATCTCCAGTTTTGTGTAAAGGAGAAATATCAGAAATGTTTAATTAATTCGAAACAAATAATTCACAAAATCTCTAGGTATTACATTCTACCCCACTCCACACCCACCGTAAAATGAATTTCTCCATCAAAATTCATCTTGGTTATCAAAGGCTTAATACTTGTAAGTTTCATTTATAGAAACTCATATTTTAAAAATAGATTCTAAAACTTCCCTTAAAAGGGGAAAGTTGGAACTATAATATTTACCCAAAGTAATATATAACTAGGTTTCCACATAGAATAACATATATTGGGAGTGAATATTGTATATGGAAGAAATGTGTAAAAATTTATAGGGAGTGATTTAGATCATAAATCACAAACATGTGAACGATCAAGGAAATGTTTAGGGCCTCACATTCATAAATTTGTGGTGATTTAGAAGGTTGTCGGTTCAAAAAAATTAAGATATTAAGAAAACACATCTTCTTTTGATCATTATCCTAACATTGAGTAATTATTTCATTGACCAAGAATATCAGAAAATATACATACTTGATATATTTCTATAAAAAAAATCATTATTTAGTTGTGTTTTTATCAATTTCTAATTTCAACATTACTTTGAGTAATGGACGTCTAGAAATTAACATTGATGTCTGAAGTGAAAAAATAAACTTTTAAAATGTATTAAGGAACACAAAAGAATGAAATGTATAAATATTTATTTGTAAAAATCAATATGGTTAATACATTAATCTCTAAAAATAAAAAAATAACATTTTTGTTTCATCATAAATAATTATTAAACAAAAATAATTACACATTAATTAGGACATCGTGTAGGTCAGTTGTTGGAATAAAAAACCCTATCATCTTTCATTCATGGGTTCAAGACTATTGGCCTTGACGAAATTGATTGGTTTCCAACTAACATACATTATGTTCGTTTTAAAAAAATACTAATATAATTTCCAAAATTTGATGTACATCCTTGAATTAAGATTAATCACTAAATATCCTTTTAACCAATGTTTTCAACAAATTCTCAATATATAAATACTTCCTCATAAGTTCATCTTAAACGTTTTATTAATGGTTAACCTTATAAAACATATGAATGATGAAAATACAAAACTTTATAATGAAATCCATAAAATCATATTAACCATGTTTCCCCCATAGAGCACAAAGTACCACTTGGATGTCACATTCCAAACATGTGAATAACCTCGTTGTATATACCCTTGAAAAAATGTAATTGACTTAATTAGTGTAAATCCTTTTAGAAAACATGCAATATTCTTTATTCCAATGATTAGTGAATGTATTCTTTAACACTAAGAAGTCTTAAATTTAATCCTTGATGATATAGTGATTTTTTTCAATAATCAGTTCCAGGGTATTACATATTGTCCAATTTAATTATTCATATCCAACATATTATTATCCAATGATCATTATCTCAATTTCTGGTATTATTTAAGGGTTACCTTCCCTTAATGAAAAAATTTCCTTTCTATGAAATCACTTCTCTATGTCTTCATCAACATTCAAGATGTCATATTCAATCCTTACTGAAAAGTTATACCGAAAATAGTTATACATTTAATTATTCATATAACATAATATTTGAATTCCAAAACATAAATACATCACTAATAAAACATTTTTCTTGAAACCACTAATAAGGATTCATAAACATATTATATAATACCTCTTTCCTATAATAATAATTATTAATGATATATTAAGGTTCCAGGACCTCAATCTAATCATAATTCTTATGATCAATGTAAAAAATACTGGAAGAACATCACATGTCTTTCACATGTCAGTTCTGGTCTCCTTATCTTCATATTTCTAACTAATACTTATACAACCTTCATGATTATCTTTATGATATTTCTACATGGGAAATCTATTTTCATAATACCCATACTTTACAAATCTAAAACATTCAATGTTAATCATGTTCCTTCTAGTTCTATCCATTGACTAAAACTAGAAATCCTAGGGTGAGAAACACATATCATATAATAAAGACACATAATCATGAAACATTACTTATATGATGTATAAATAATGACACCTTCCTTTAAATTTAAGACACATTAGGTTTATCATAGGTTATTCATAGTCATATTATATTTAAATCCTTCATAATGGTTCTTGAAGAGTTTTTGAATTTCCAAATCATATCCCCCGAGATTGTCAAACTAGGTGTGTATCCAGGCCCATTATCATGTACCATATTAGCACAAGTGAGGACCGGAAAATCTTTTCAGAGTTGTTACTCCTAGTTACATATATACTAGATCCACTTACAGTTATATTATTCAATAAAATATGTATTTCTAGGAAACCACTCACTCTATCCTTTACCAATATTCCCATACATTTTTCCTAAATTTTTTACTCATCCTTATAATTATCCGTAGAGATAAAACTAGACATTTCCTTAGAAATAAATATAGGTATCCCACTGAAATTTTCTTATATTAGTTTCTACAGGATGGATAAACCTTTCCTTTGATACCAACTATAGTTTCCTAGGATTAGCATAAATCAATATTACATTAATTTAGATGAATATTTGGTACATTACAAAAATACTTTCCCGAGGACCATAATAATTTTGTGCATTTGGAAACATGGAAAAAAATCTATCTTAGTGAAAGATCTTAAACATCTCCCATGAAGATATCCACCTTTAGTACTTCTTCCTAAAACTTTTCTTCATAACGTGGGGAAAGAAAACATAACAAATGGTGAGCTAAAATGCTCAGTAATGGTAAATAAAATAAATGTGTAACCATAACATGGAAAAAGTTTATATAAATTAAGAATAACATTTGAATATAATTACCTTCATATTAGAGATCATAATAAAGATTGGTATATCAAAAAACATGGATAATAATAGAATAATGATCATAATTCAGGAAATCCTAAAATGGGAATAAGACATGGAATTTCAAGCATGTATGTTTTTTATAACATTGTAAACATGTATAAGTAGAAACAGGTTCACTCTTTAAGTTAAGGACATGAAATCAAGCCCCCACATCAACAGATGGAAATGAAACTATGTCCATGCATAACATTGTGAATGTGTAATCAGGTTCACATATAACCTTATGTACATGAAACCAGGTCCATGCATAACATTTTGAACATGTAATAAAGTTAACGCATAACATTTTGAATATATAATCAGGTTCACATATAAACATATGGACATAATACTAGGTCCATTCATAACATTGTGAACATGTAATTAGGTTTACTCAAAACATTATGAACATGTAAGTAGGTTTATGCATAAACTTATGGACTTGCAACAGGATCCATCCATAACATTTTGAATACTTAATAAGGTTCACTCATAACATTGTGAACATGTAATCATGTTCACTTATAAAATTATGGACATGCAACCATGTCCATGCATAACATTGCGAACATTTAATTTCGTTCGTGCATAACATTGTGAACATAAAATCATGTTCATGCATAAAATTAATACTCAAGAGTCATCCTTCATTACACAATGAAATGGAGGGATGTAGAGATCCAACCCTATACATACCAAAATCATACATACGAGTGCCACAAGATTGAAAAAAATAATCATATCATAACCCATGAAATGATATATGCATCATGCACATTTAATCATATAATAACCTATGGAAAAGGGATAGGTCCAAAAATCACCACCAATGAAAATAAGAGAGTTTTAAAAGCATATAATCTATGAAAGAGAAATTACGGTCATAATAAACATTTTATAAAAACATAAACCATTCAATAAAGAATATGAATGGAAGATTTGATTTATTTCCATGAAGGGAATGAGTAACACCAACAGATGTCATCTTAGATGGAAAATAACTTATAAGGATATTTTGAAAACATTTATTAAGGAAAATATCATTACTTATTTGAAAAACTCTATTTAAATCATAAAACCTTGTGAAAACTATTTCCTCTAAAAATAATTTGAAAACGTTGAAAGAAGGTTTGAAAACAATTTGAAAACATTTTTCCTTGAAAATTTTTAAATATGCTTGATGAAATTTTTGAAAACCATTTTCCTTAATTTCTTATAAACTAATCTTGAAAAACTTTTGGAAACCATTATCCTTGACAACTTATAAAATAATCTTCAAAAAATTTTAAAACCCATTTTCCTTGAAAACATATAGAATAAAATTAAAAACATTTTGAAACCCATCTTCCTAGAAAACATATAAATGGTTCTTGAAAAAAATAGAAACTAGTCATTCAAAATCTTATTCAAAAATATTTTCATAAAATTTATACTTTAAATATGAAAATAAATGTTCAAATGATTGATGGTGGATAAATATGTACAAGTCATTTGAGGTTAAAAAGAACATTCCTTTTGCATGGTAAAAAGGTTAGAAAAATGACTCGTTTAGAAGGTGACAATAAGATTCAATTGAAAAAATTGGTAAAAGAAGATAAGGGTAAAAAATTCAAATAATGGTAAAATTATATTAGTATTATATTCTTGGAAACCCTTTTTAGAAAACATGGTTTTAAAGGAACACAGATTTATGGCCCAAGAGAGGGTAATGTCTAGCTTTCTTAAATACACTTCCTCTATTATCTTAGGTACCGAAAAGTGAAATAAATTTTATCAACATATGAATAAATCATTAATGACCATAGGATAATAAAATTAATGAATTTTATTGAGATATTTATCATATTATTTAATCAAATGAGTCATAAAAATAAACAATTTTGAAAAGTGAAGAGATTGTTTCAATAAAATCTTATCACTTTGTAACTTGGGATAATACTCTCCATGTAAGAACCCGAAATTTAATGTATCATAGAATATCATTAAAAGATATGTATTCATGATATATCATGGAAAATATAAGTATATATGTCTCAAAATTAATTTAGGATCATAAAAAATTATGAGTCTCAAAGAAGAAAAATTACGAAAAAACTATTTTTTCCAATTTGATAACTTTTGAGACTTAAATCCACATGAAATAATGGTCAAATAATTTATTTTTAGAGGCACATAAACTTAAATATAATAATTACTAATTAAATCCATGGGAATTTATACACACCACACAAAAGGTGAAGGTATTGAATAAAGCATTTATCTCATGGAAATATAGAGTGACATGAAATCCCCTTACCTTGTGTATTGAATCTCGTTGTACTTGGTCAAAACGTTTTTATAAAAAATATAAATTTATAATAAAACATTTACAGAACTTTATTTCTATATCTAATACCATACATGGTTTTATTATGACCTTGTATTACCCACTATTTAACTATACTATGTTAATCTTTCACTTTGAATAATATTTTCATTGTTCATCGCATGTGTCTTAATTTGTTATATTAATGGTCCTTATACTTATATCATTATTCTAGAATTTAAAACAGGATATAAATATAATTTATATCTAGTATATTTTTATTATAAAAATATATAAAATATATAAGTATGAAGTGGAATATACTATTCATGGAGACGGTAAGTCATACGTATGCATGAATGTTGTTTCTGTTTTTATTGTCATACTGAAAAAAGGATGGAAAATAGAATATATGTATAAAAATATATAATATTAATAAAGTAAAATTATAATATTATATATATCATATAATTTCACTCAACCCATCCTTAATACATTCCATGTAGTGCATGAATGAATCAAATCACTTTGAGGGGCGGTTGTCCACACATTCTCAAACGAAATTATCGTATTAAAACCAAATAGAAATTCTAAATATATATCTTTTAAATAATTAAATAACATTAAAGATATAATAAATATAATATATAACATATATCTATATAATTTCCATCATAACTCTAATTTTGAGGGGTTTTAAACGAAAAATTAACATTCATTGTTTAGTGGGGTTGTAGTTAGTTGTACACGTAAACGGTATGTGTGTTACCCATTAGATGGAGGTGTGTGTAAGTGTAGGTGGAACCCTTGGCTAAAAAATCATTGTATATTGATTATACTGGTGTTTTTGTATAATCATGGAATAAATATATTGGAGGGGTGGAGAAGGAAAATAAAATAAAGGATCTTCATAGAAGGCGTTACCTCTAAATCAAGTAACTCCTTTGGGTGTGTGAAAAAAGGGATCCTTGGATTGACTTCTACACAAGTAAATTCTTATTGGAATAATGGAGGGTTTATTTCAAGTGACTTGGGTAGATATTGGATTAACCTAATAGGTTTTATAGGTGTGAATAATATTTAGAGGTGGTGGCCTTTTATAGGGAAGGGAAAGGACTCATTTGGTATTTTTGAAAACAAGTTAGGTGTACCAACATTTGTAACTAACAAAAGAAACAAAAATAACCCAAATCAGGAATGTAAGTTTCATTATTTTATAATGTCCATAAAATTGGTGTTTTAAAATTTAATAAGTTTTTTTTGGTCTTAAATTTAAGGTTTAGTCCCTTATTAATTTTAATTTTACCTTTAATGATGTAACTTATTTTAATTACTTTCACAAAAATTGTTGTCTGAAAAATAAGTTTACCTTATTATAAATTTTAATTATTATAATTCAAAATATGGAATCCATTTTTTTAAATTCTAATCAGATAAGTAGTGGAAATTAATTTAAAATTAATCCCACGGTCGAGTGGACAATGTGGGTTTTTAAAGTAAAAACATTCAAAACTTTGTTATGTTTTATATCCAATTTCAATGTGAAATTGATCTAAATGAACTAAATTGTATTAATTGATTAAATTATTATACAATAAGCTTTGAAACCAATTTTTATTATATTTTACCCATATAAATAAATTATATGTACAAACAATTTTGAACCAAAATTCTGTATTTTTAACTATTCATTAAAAAATGAAACCATACCGAAAAAAACAAAAAAAAATTATAATTTCCTAATATTTATATTTTTATTTCAAATTTGAAGTTTATTTTGACATATTAAGTCTATAAAATTTTCAAAATTGGTAATTAAATGGATTCTCCAGTAAAAGTTGGTAAAACTATAAAAATATTTTTTTTCAAGCATAAAAATAGGTTTCTTCTGTACATTAGGTCTATCGAATATATTTAATGAATATAAAAAATATTTGATTGAATATATGAAAAATATATTAAATTAATACCACTCAATAATTTTATTTAATTAAATTTTTTAGGGAAAAACATCTTTGTGACCATAAAGAAAATAATATTACCTTTTGTATTCAAGGGACTTTCATATTCAATTATAATTAATTTGTAACCTATGAATTCATATTATATTGTGTAAACAATATATTTTAATAAATTATTTAATAATATTAATAACCTCTAATTTAGCATTTAGGTTATATCTTATTATATTAAATAATCATATTTTAATAATATATTTTCATTTGGTAAACCTCAGTCTTGTGTGTTACGCAAGCCATTGAGGAAAGTTAGTGTTGCATGTAGCACAGGATAACCTCAATGTTCCATGTAGGGAAAGGTAAAAATTATGTTGCTTTTTATTCATGGATAACTTGGTTTTGCATACAATGAAAGAGAAACATATTAATTTTATATAAAATAATATATCATTAGTGTTGTGTAAATAAAAAATATCAATAAGGTTAAATTAAATTGAAAAAAATAAGTCACAAAATATCGGGGTGTTATAGTGCACCAACCATACAGAACGCCTTTTTCCAATGATATATAATTTAGATCTCTCCCTCTCAAGTTTTCGAATAACTATGCACCCCCCCCCCCCTCTTGGCTAGCACAGTTTGTGTACATAGTTATCCCTAACTAAGCACCAATCGTGAAACTTGCATTGGTTGGCCAAAATCTTTTTTCTTTCATGTCTCGAACCTCTAAAACACCCACAAACCTCCTCATACTTCCTTTAAACATCCCATTAACCAAAATTAAGATATTAAAACAAAAATTTACACAATGAAATACATCCATGAACAATGGGATCTTACATAAGTAGTGGTTACAAATTTAAGGGAAGATAGAATGGATATGATCAACCTACTGACCCAATAAAGCCCATTTTCATTAGTTAGATTAGGTTCATTATTATAATATGTGTTTCAATTGATATAGATATATTTAAATTTTGTGTTCTTATATTGAAGGTAAATATTTGGGAATATATTAGGTAAATATTAAAATTTATTTTCACTATTTACTAAAAGTTACAACAAAGAAATGTTGAATTTCAGGGGTTTCAAGATAATCTCTTGTCAATTTCCCCCATCAGTGGATCAACATAAGGATTCTTGGATAGGTAATAGGGAGACATGAAAGTTTCATGGATTTTAGAATTAATTGGGTGAGTTACTTAACATTCAAAAATTGGATTCCATGGAAAACACTGCTTTATCTTGAATCCATTCTAGAGTGACTTTTGGAGAGACGACACTGAAGGATGATATTTCATGTAAATCATCTAACCTGAATCAAAGTTTCTTCTCAACTCATCTATTTATAATTTAGGTCTGATTTAAAAATTAAGAGATATTTCATGAGTGATTTCAAGGAAGGATGCTATTTCTGAGCGTCTGAAGTTGTGTTGACACTCTCTCATTGGGTGAATCATACTTCTAAAGGATTAAAAAACATTGAAGTTGGATTATCTGGAAAGAAATATTTCCTCAATATGAGTATTTTTAAATTGGAAATTCATTCTAGTTGGGCCTTGATTTTATCATGTGTTATTCTCGAATTCAGAATTTAAGATGTGGTAATAGGGATTCGGTTCATTTTCATTGAATCCATGGGCTCTCTAAATCCATGAATAGAATCCCAATTTCAATCCATTTAAGGTAATAAAAAAATGTGTGTATGTTTGGTTTAAGTTATATGCATTGAATTGGATATTTTTAAATCCATAAATCATTTTTCACATTGCTTCTGCAACAGGAGTCCTAATCAAAATGGACAAGAAAACTGAGCACGCTAGATTTTGTTAGTTTCCTAGGGTGTATATTCAAGGTTTTTATGATGCATTCCGAGTCAATCATAGAAAGGATTTGGATATTTCATCCGTAAAAAATCCAACGTCATTTTCTATCCTTTTTCTCATCAATGTCATCATGGTACATTAAGGGTTTCTGTGTTTGGATTATCAAAGTAGCAAAAGAGCCTTGGATTAAACCTAGCTATAAGAAAGTGTTGGTCTAAGGTCGCGAATCAGGAGATGAATTCTCTTGTTCAGTCCTCCAGATGTCAAGGGAATTTGTATATTCCTGATAATTTTGAAATAAATGGAGAACAACCAGTTAACTAGGGCCTTCTCCTGGAGTAAGGTATCTTGTATGAGGATTTTTTACACTCAAAAAGAGGTAGTTTTGTTTCAGTTTTAGGCACTTTGGTTGTTTAGAACTAGAAAATTTGGTGTATTGTTTCACCACTAGGAGATAATATTAAACATAGAACACACATTCTAGAAGGGGAGTCCTTAATACTAACACGAAATTTGAGTCCTCTCAATGAAAATCATTAGACTTGTGAGCCATCTCAAGGAAACAATATTCAGGTTTTAGACATGTTTTTTTGATGTTTAGGTGAAAAAAGATATGAATTTTATTCATTCCATTAAAGATGCAAGAAAAAAATTTGGTCCACTAGAAAATGGGGAGACATTTAGACCTTGATGAGGTTGATAAAGAACAAGACTATAAATCATTTTATAAAGATAAATTGATTCAAGTTAATAATAAATTTAATAAGAGAAATTATGTCTCTATAAATATTAGAATATCTTGAATGGACTATTCAAATATCACCCCGTGATGTGTACAATGTTCACACCACTGGCTGCTGGGTTTTTGGATCACTCTGATAGGTTTATATCTCTTTTCAAGGACTATAATTGGGGTAAATAAGGTGATGTTTATCAATATGGTTTTGAATTCTAGTAAAAAAAAATTCTAATTATTTTTTTGGAATATAGTCTATGTTGCTGGTCAGTTTAGTGTTATCTGACCCACACCTCTCATGTTTTTATGCTCTCTTTTTTTCATTTTAATAAATGTGGTACTGACCCTGGGCTTGTTTCAAAAAAAATTATTTACCCTTTATTACCCCTTGAATAGAACATTTATATTAGAATATTATAAGATAAAATTCATAATAATGGTTACTATAAAGACTCTTATAGAATTCTAAATACCTCTTATCAGTTATCAACATAGGTATGATAGGGGGAATGTAAAACCCCACCCACTTGCAATAAACACAAATATCATAAACTAAGAAACCTGGAATGATTTTATCTCCTAACGGTATGAGAAGGAACTCAATATACATAATAATAGATATTAGTTTATTTAAAAATTCATGTATAAAGTACTTGATCCAAAATTGGTAATTTATATAAAAGAAAACAACTATAAAAATAAGCTTGTATCAAAACTATTGTATCCCAACTATAAATAAATGATTGTGTATGATTCACTTAAAAAACAAATGTTATATATATTAAATTTGTTTTAAAACAATAATTCCATATAAAATAACAAAATAATTATGTTATTTTTATTATATATTGAACAATTAGAAATAATATCAAGCTACATCTATCCAATATCATGAGTCATGGAAGGAGGAACTTATAAATAAAAAAACAAAAAGTATATAAAAAAAGTTTTTGAATAATGTTTAAGTATGAAATGAATAAAATTTAATCTAATTTAATATATAATCAAAGAAAAATGAATTCTTTGTTTTATACATTTTTATCAACATTAAAAATAAGATACATTTTTTTCCATGGCTATAGAATATGTTATTATAGTGTATTTGAAGAATCCAAAATAGTATTTCCATGTTAGAGGTGTAGGTTTTAGAGTTTGACTATGATAAAACCATGGGAAATCACCAGAAAATGTGCATAAAATTAGGAACTTGATGACATGATGAGAGTGAGAGATTCCCAAAAGAAAACTATGAACTTGTAGAGTCAAATAATAAATTGTTTCCTCTGAAAGGAATAGTAATAAGAATAAACCCAAAACAACCATACTACTAAAAAACACACGCCTCTATAGTCAAGGTTAACTATTACCCCAAAATCCTTTCATTAGTTTAGATAATGAATATTTTAATACTTGTTTATTCTAATTTTAAAATAAATAACTATTCAAAACATTCTTATATTAAAATATTTCTGGCTAAAATTGATTGTGATTTATATCTATCAGAATTATAAAATCCCTGGCTAGATTCACCTCCATATTAACCAATATAAGCCAGTATATACCTCAATTGTTCCTCCTCATACACCAAAGGTTAGTAACTAGAAATGAGGATCAATGTGAATCATGGGGATATTATACCCTCTCTAGTATAAAAAACCATAAATCAAAGGAAACATATTATAAAGAAACAATCAAAATAATATAAATAAATAAATACCTAATATGTGTGTCATAAAAAGTAATAACAACCATCATTATCTAAAAAATTATATATTATATATGTTAAATGAGATATATAATCTTAAAATGGATCTCCTAGGGAATATCATATATAATAGGGATTTAAAAAATAAAATAAACGAGGTCTCCAAAAAACTAGTCTCGGGTCCTATAATGGTCTTATAATTCAACTTTGACTCAACATCCCAACTCAACTATCAAATAGAGTACCATTTCCCTTACCTACATCATGAACTATTAAATTTCATCATGTGAAAAGGTGTGTGAGTATCATGTGAGTACAATTCATTATACCACCACCAACTTTTTCCCAAAGAATTCATATTAAATACCAATGCATAATTGAAATGGAATGATAATAAATAAGTAAATAAATAGATAGTAACATCATTGGATTCTCATTAGATAAAACTTTTGTGACAATTACTACTTTTTTCAATGCTTAAATGAGATGATATACCATGGTATGAACGCACATCTAGGATGAAAAATAGGTCACTCAAAATTTAATAATATCGGTGAATGTGCTATCCCCATCAAGTACAACTTAGTGAATGATGAATCACAATCATAATCCATTCCTAGTGAATTAACTATCACCAATATTATTTCAAGGATGAATTATGAATCACTTAGTGAATGAGGTATCACTACCCTAGGAGGATGTTATACCACTACTAAAAATAATTAGGTGGATGGTATATGATCAATACAGGGATCTGGTGGACAATGATCTCCCAATAAAATTTCATTGGTTGATGATACACTACTACTATCAGTCCACACATGTGGATGATACCCCAAATTTGTCTCATTTTAGATGGACTATGCACCTCCAACATCAATCTCTAGGAAGATAATATAGAAAAAACATATAAATGGTGGACAATGAACTACCACTAACTATATAAAGGTAGGTGATATACAACTAGTACATTATCCTATTGGTGATTGATAGACTATTGACTTAACTCTACTGAATGAGATACCTCTAATCCAACTCAGGATGGATGATGTTCCATAAAACCATCTCATAAGGTATATGAGGTACAACCAACATATGAAGGGTGAACATGGTATGACCAAGTAGTCATCATAGTGAATGATTTATCACTTATAAATAATATGTATAATTTTTAATTTTTAACACATAATGGTCATACTCCCAGATATACAAACCTAATCATGATCTCAGTTCAAAGTTACCATATCCTTTCCCTATATAGTTCCAATGGTATTGCTTACCAATGAAAGGTATAAGAAACTAAACAAAGATCATAAGCTCATGCCATATTAATATCCACCTTTCTTAGGATTCTGGTATTGATCCCATAGCATGCCACACAAAGAGGAAGTTCTTAAGTGAGCATGGTGTCCATGTGAAACTATTATAAGACCACTCATGACCCTAATAGATCCCAATCTGTCCAATATAAATGGGTAATAAATTTTAAAATGAAATTATGACTTCTACATATGGTTTTATCATATAAAATTTCATACAAAACATATTGGACCTATAAAAAACATTGGGAAATCTAAATAACACTTACCTAGACTGAAAAGGCACATCCTTATCGAATACCACCAAACAATTTGGCTTCAGTTAGAATAAATTATAAAACTAGAAAAACCCCACCAAATTGGGGAATATCCAATGATACATGAAAAAATAGTGAGAGAGAAAAATATTATAGGAGAGAGGACTACTATTATTACCTACGGTGCTCATTTAAGATGAATAATACTTGATTTTGATCAACAACTAGGGATATCAAAATATATAAAAGGATAAAATTAAGGGTAAGGGGTAATAAGCATGATTACTGGGAAACAAAGAATTCATCATATTAATAAGAATAAAAAAATTAAATAAATTTAATTAAAATTAAAAATTTATAAATCATGTTAATTATTTTAATAGCCTTGTATTTTTTTAAAATAAATATTATGTTTGATAACGTTCAAGATACACAACATCGAGCTTAATCGAATAATGAATTTTTATTATTTAAGTGTGATGAAAATATCCTAGTGGTTTAATTAGTGATAATGAATAGTATTAACCACTTTATGAAATATATATAATGGCCCTGCTCATTTATAATGTACAAATTAATTATTTTTAAAAAATATCTTTATTTTGAGTACACGTTTTATTATTAAAAAATATACATTTATCAAAAATGGGTTTTCATTCATTTTTTGGGTGATTATTATAATTAATTTTTTAAAACTTTATAAAATTTATTTGGAAAATTTAATTTCATTTTTTAATTCATCATATCAAAGTAATATTAGGATGAAGTTTTTATAATTTTCAAAAAAAAATCATTGAATAGTGAAAAATATTGTTTTTTATTATAAACCGTATTTTCTTTTAAAGTATATAAAAATCAAACTTGTTTTTTAAAATTGTTTTAATTTTTAATTAGTTGCCTTTTATAATATAACTTTTTTTAAAAATGGATTTTATACATTAATTTATTAAAAAAATGTTATTTTAAAAACACAGTTTCCTGACAAACTGTTTTTCATCGTATTTTTATCGTTTGATTTTCAACTAAAATATGAATTCATATGTTACAAATTTTGAAAAAAAAAATTCAATGTTTTTAATAATTGGTTTTTGAATTTTTTAAATAGGTCACTTATTTTTTTCAATATGAATAGTAACTATAGTAATTTTTGTTACCACGGTAAAGAGTCAATAATGTTATTAATGTTAAAAATATAATGATACGGATTGTAAAATGACCATAAGAAATACATTAAGTTTATTATATGAGTTAATTTTATCCATAATCACTTAATATTTGGTTATATGTCCTTTTCCCATTTGGTTGTGATTACACCCTTTATTATATTTCATTTAAAGAAAAGTCAAAAATGTCACACTCTTATTTTTAATGAATATATTCTTGTAGTAAAAGGGTTCACTAAAAGATTTATATATTTATTAATAGTATTTTTAAATATAAAATATTAATTTGTATCATGGTAATTTATTCTTAATTTTTAGTGAATAAATAATTACACTAAAAATTTACAGAACGCCAATGTTGTAATTATTCAATTAATAGAAAAATCAAATAAATGATATTAAAAATATTAAAAATAATATAATTTAAGATAATTTGTTTGATATATGAATTTTATAGATTACCATGACATGTTATAGAAATAATAATAAAAATACTTTTACTTTTTTTTCTTTATGTTATTAAAATCAATGTTATTCATAGTTCTAAAAATGAAATTAATGATGTATTAGAATAAATAAAATTTAATTAAATGGTATAAGATTCTTAAAAATATTATATTTATCCAAGTGATATATTATATGGTTTAAAACTTCAAATATGGTTCATTTATAGGACTTTTCTCTGTTTATAGTAACTATAATGATCCTCACTGAATAAAAATCCTTTTTTCCATAGTAAGTTTAAAAATGGTTAACGAGTGATTTAAACCAAATGATATGGGTAAAATGTGATCTGAACATGTTAAAATTTTATTTTATGAGATTATTTCGACCCATACTAATTATATTTTAAAAATAAACCAATTTTATCTATTTTTAATTAAAAATTAAATTATAATAATTTATAATTCTGAGAAATTCCAAGTGTGCCTCTCCCTTCTCTTATACAAGGGAATACCTTATTCCATATTTTTAACACTTAAAACCCCCTTTTTAGTATAATAAATTTTTAAATACCTTAATTTATTCAATACCCTTATTCTAGAGTAATTTTATAGGCAAAACACCAACCTTTTATGCTCTTAAGGTGTTAAGAAAAGGAGGTTGTTCGAAGAAGATATGTCGTTATTAATCGAATGTTTTTGTTTTATTTCTTGTTCCACATCCTCCAAATATTCTTAAAACATGATAAAATATTAATAAAAAATTTCATCCATATAATTATATGTTTTTATGTAAATATTATTAACTATATCCATCTTCTCTTCTGTCAAATTGGAAGTTAAACCACTGTTAGTGTGTACGGCGAACTACCACCTCTCGAACAGATGTAATTCATTTTCCATCACCAAATCTCACGGATGGATTATAATGATGTAATTAATGAATATATATTATATACATGAAATATTTATAATTATTAAAACTTATTATATCATTCGTCTTCTAACATTTCCTTTCACTGAAAAATGATAATGTCATTCATGTGTATATCTGGAATACCACCTCTACAAAATGATGTGATTTATTTTTCATCACCACATCACATGGATGGAATATATATATATGTATATTTAAATGAGTAATAATGTATTTAAGATATTATTATCATTATTTAAAGATAAAATAATACTTAACTTCTATCCATAATGATTACTGAAAATGGAAGTGTTACTCAGGGATACGTATGTCCTACTGTCTCCATGATTGTAACATAATTCATTTTTAACAAAAATATTTAATGGTTGGATTTTAAATTAAAATTTATTTATAAAATTGATATTTATTTTATTAGTATAATCTAGATATTATTAAATGATGAAATATTTGACTATATTCAAGCTACCGAAGTCAATTTGGACTTATATATCAAATATTTTCAAAACCCCCAATGTGAATGTAAATGATTAAGTAACTGTATATTTCATGGAAATAAGTGATATAAAAGGAATAATAAACATGATAATTTTCATAATAAAGTAAATAATTAACTTACATTTATTATTCAGTAATATAAATAATGTGTGTGATTATTCAGAACCAATGAAATGGATTTTCTTTTAAATCCTCTTTTAATGTTCCATTTTATCTCTTTTTACCAAAGTTAAACAGAATGTTTTTTAACATATACTACATGAAAAAAATTTCCCACTATCATGATACCTCAATTATGTAATTTTTATTATTATATTTTTATTTTTTGTTCAAAAAAATGGTTATTTATTATGTTCATAGTTTTTCAATTTTTAAAAGTTATTTTTAAAAGAAAATGGTTATTTTTAATATCAGAACGTTTTTTACACATGGTTTAAAATATTTTTTAAATGATTTTATTTATGATATGGTCTTATTAAATGTTTTATGAAGGTTTAATCCCCATTATAGATCGTAGATGATCCCATTAGAGCATATATCATAGTTTCACCTAGATATCGCTCTAATGTATTGGGTTCTCCAAAGGTAAAAGTGTATTATATAGTTATTAAATTTTTAAGAGTTATTGTAAGAGTGATATGGTAATGATGTCCCAAGTAACATAAATATATTTTGAAATATTTATAAGGAATTTTCATTTAATTTTTTTGATTTTAAAAAGTTGATTTAATGATATTTTTTAAAAACATGATGCCCTTTCTATGTACAAAGGTATGTTTTTAAGAAAACAAATTTCATGGGTTTTTATGTTTTCACTAGACTAAGTACATCTTTATTTTTATGTACTTTACTGAGATTTTGTTCTCATATCAAAATTTTAAAATCCTTTCACAAGTTTTAAGTATAGTTATTGGGAAAGAAAAATCATGATGAAAATTTTAAATATTTATCAGGAAATAAAACATTTTTTCTTAGAGGTTCTATATTGTGAGAAAATAGATACTAAGTATAAGTTTTGAACTTTTAATTTTTTAGTTTTTTATATAATATTTATCACATAATTATATGAATTTCAAAAACTAAAAGATGTTTTATAAAATAATAATATTTCTAGTTTAAAATCACTATAACATGTATTATTTAAGGTTGCTTCCTTAAAGTTGGTATCATAGTAGTGTTTAGATAACTTTAGAGGTTGGGTTGTTATTTTAGCATAAGATAAAAGTACTATATTGTAAAGACCCAACCCCAATTTCCCAGAGCTTATGCCTTAATTCATTACATTGGCATGATTATAAGAATTTCATGTCCCGAAGGAATGAATAGTTTAGTAGTTTTGGAAAACCAGATACATACATAACTTAAACATTACAATTTTAAAGGAAATACAATATAGAAACTCCTTTTAAAAAATGCATAACTCCTAGGTTATCCCTGCATGTCATCTATACTATACCTCTTCATGTCCTGGTAAAATATAACATAATAAAGGGTGATATAAAATGCAATGTAAGGGTATGAAATACAGTGGAATATATCATAAACATAAACATTAAGCATTATGAATAACTAAAATCTCATTCCTTTAAAAATAAACTTGAACACATTATGGAAGGAATAAGATATGAATAAATAATGACATAAAAAATCATAATCATAGGTATTCTACTAGTTTAAAAACCACATTAAATTTAAATTACTAGGTTCATAATAATGAAATGTATAATGTCGGACATCATAACCTACCGTCAAGGCCTTGTGCCAAGACCATAAATAACCATTTTGTCAAGGCCTTATGTGAAGACCGTAATTTGTCTCATGGTACCTACCAATTCTTAGGGGGACTATATAGGTCCACACACATAACATAATAAGTCCAATGAATTCATCATATAAATGGGGGTAAACATAAACAACATATACATTCACATAGAAACTAACATATGAAATGTAAATAACTTTTCCCAAACATTAAGCATAATCACTAACAATTCTGTGTAAATTGGTGAACGGTTTTAAGATAGAAAATCCACATTAAAAATAATCACAAACAATTAAATTAAATATGGTAGATGATATCATAAAATATTAATCCCAATAATACATATTAATCAACAAGATTATTGAAATACATGAATATACTCTTATATAATAATCGAGTAATTCTTGAGATAAATACTCTTTTACTTTTAAAAGATGAGTTCTTTTGGAAACAATATTTCTGTAAAATCAGATGTGAAGTAATATATTATTTTCATAATAAAATGAGTTATTTTAGAAAGATAATGGTTTCCAAAAATATATTTTTATAGTGCCCTTGGAAATACGTAAGAATTTAAGAAATTCCCTTGAATCAAGATTGTATTTCTGGAATAATTTTTTAAAGATCCCATTAAAACATATAACTGCCCATAAAATAAATTAATATTTTTGTTTGTAAACAAATATATAACATAAAAACAAAATTTATGATGATAAAATATTAATAAATAAAAATTTAATTGAGGTACGTAGAGAATAAGTGTAACCCGAATGAAAATGGAGGTTCGGGTAGAAAACCCTCACCTTAAGTCTGATGGTGTTCTTAACATGATCTTAGTGTCATGGATAACAAAATTAAATTAATTAATTAATATTTCTATAACCTATTATTTTATTTTAGTTATTTACTATATCTTTATTATGTTCATTCAAGGCATTTTTCGTGGTTTTAAGAGGTTCAATTTTATTATTTGGGAGCGTTTTCTTCCTCGGTATTCTTGATTGGTTTACTTATATACATGTATAGATAAACATGTAAGATGAGAATGGTTGTCCAAAATAGGATTATTATTTTATTTTTTAACGTTCATAAGATTACATGGTTAAAAAAATTCTTTTGGTTATTGGGATTTAAGATGAATCATTATATAAAACATTAATGATAATTGTTTGGGTTAAATGGTTGTCTTGGATCACAACAAACTCTTTTTGATTTATAAATTAATATCAAGTGTAAAAAAGAGTCTAGAAACTTAAATAATTTATAATACATTTATTATAGTCTGGTGGAACCATAAAAATTGTTTCATGACCAGAATTGAAGATGGTAATAGAAATTGAAAACCCGTCCTCCTTGAATGTGATAAATTAACACATTTCGGATGATGTTTTCATTTCTAGTATAAAAGATGGTGAAAGAATAGATGATAATGAATTATTACATTATCAAAACAAAATTCCAATACATGTATGTTACTATAGTAATCATGACATTTGGATGAAAGGGGGAGATTAAATAAAATAAAAAGAAAGGAACTCGGAATAAAAGAAATGAAAAGTGGAAATTACCTCTTGAAGTTATCTTCTTTGAGATACTCTTTAGGGGAGAGATTTTGGTCTTTTTATGGGACAAATGGATGATGGACGTGGGGGAGGATATTGTAAGGATATTTGAGAAGAATTTATACATGTAACATGGATTTAGAGGAGTTAATAGAAGAGAGATTTAGGTGTGTCTATATTAGAGAAGACGAGTGATTTTAGAATTTCTTATTCGTTATTTTATTATTTCCCTCAAGTCAATTAACAGTGTTGATTCATGTGACCCATAATATTAATACATGCATGTGAGTGAAAAAAAGGTTCTTATATCATCCATGATGCTAGGAATAGTGAATGTAACTCATAATGTATATATGTAGAAAATTATCGTATTTTGTTATTCCTAAAAAATTTGAGTATCTCAGAAAAATCAAAAAAATTCACCCAAACCATTTTTTCATGTGTATAATTCAAAAATGAACTCAACTGTTTGAAAATAATTTTTCAAATATGATTAATTTAATTTTCAAATAAAACAAAAAATTATTTAAAAAATAACAATTTTAAAACTAAATTCATTTTATATCACCTTGAAAAATTAATCAAGATCGCATTACCTTATAACCTTAAGATAATAAAATAATAATATGATTTACTATTAATAAGAGTAATATTTATATTAATAAGGGTATTCTACAATTCACCAAATATTATGTTTTTTTACCGTACAATAAATATCTTACTGAACGCAACAGTGTATGACAGTTTTTCAAAATTCCAATCACAAAGGTGGAAAAATTATGTTTACTGGCTAGGTTATAACAAATTGGTGTTTTTTAGAGACTTAATTTTTTTATGAATTCAATATTAAATTTATTTATAAATCATTGGGGTGTTATATTCTCCCCCCTTACAAAAATTCCATCCTCAAAATTACCAAAATGTTACCTCACAATAATATTTGGGAAGTTCTTCATCATAATCTCCTCAGGCTCCCATGTTTCTTATTCAATTATATTATTTTATGAATGTACCTTTACCAGTAATGTAATCTAATTCCTTAACACCAGTTCCATAGTTTTTAGAATCTGGATACGCTCTTCACAATAAGGTAAGTCAGGTTCTATTTGTATACCTTCATATGTGAGGACATGTGTTGGTTCTGGCATGTACTTTCTCGACAATGAGATGTGGAACAAATCGTGTACTTTAGACAAGTTAAGCGTAATTTCCAAATGATAATCCATGGATCCAAATCTCTCTGGAATTTCAAAAGGGCTAACGTACCTAGGGATCAATTTCTTTTTCTTCCCAAATCTTATAATACCCTTCTATAGAGATACTTTTAAGAAAACATGATCTCCCACTTGAAATTCCAAACCCTTCCTTTGATTATTAGCATATCTCTTTTTTCGACATTGAGCTGCTTCTATATGGGTTTGAATAGTCTTTACCTTCACTATTGTTTCCTCCACAAGTTGTAGACCCACAATCTTCCTTTCACCGACTTCAACCCAACATGTTGGTGTATAAAATCTATTTCCATACAATGCTTCATATGGTTCCATTTGAATTATGGAATGAAAACTATTATTTTCAGAAAACTCCACCAAAGGTGAATATTGAACCTACATACCTTGAAAATCAAGTGAGAAAGATCTCAAATCATCTTCAAAAGTTTTGATCCTCTTTTATAATTGCCCGTCAATTTTAGGGTGATAATCAGTACTCAATCCAAGCATAGTATCTAGGGGTGTTTGAAGACTTTTCTAGAATTTTTATGTAAATAAAGGATCACAATCATACTCTACTGAAATAGGTTCTCCATTAAGTCTTACAAATTCATTCATATAGAGTTTTTCATGGCGCTTTAGTGTAAAATCTTCCCTTATAGCATGAAAATGTGCAGATTTCGTAAGTCGATCCACAATTACCCATATTGCATCATTCTTTCTTGGATTTTTTGCAACACAGTGACAAAATAAATAGTGATGTCATACAATTTCCATGTAGGAAGATCTAAAGGTTCAACGACTCCTCTAGGATGTTTTTTCAGCCTTCACTTACTGACAGACTAAACATCTTGATATATAATAAGAAATTTCCCGCGTCATGTTGTCCCTGTAGAAATGTTCCTTAAAATCTCCATACATTTTTGTGCTACCAGGGTGCATCAAGAAATTTGAACTATGACCATCATCCAATTACTTTTTTTTATCTCATGTATAGCTAGATCACAAAGACTCTTCCCAAATTTCATAATTTCATCTCTATATACGAAGTCTTGCAACATTCCATCATCCAAAAAAATAATATACTTTTGAAGATTCTCATCATCAGAATGAGAAATTTTAATTATTTCAAATAAATATGTTTGGGAAAATATTTAAAAAGTAATGAAATATCACCTTATTTGATAATTTTTATTTCCATCCTTACTAGATCTAAGAATACAAGATCCCTTTCAATCCTCGTTTTGTTTAAAACTCCATGATCGTTTACTGTCAATGCATCAGATACCATATTTTATTTTCTTGGGTGGTATTATATGGAAATATCATAATCCTTGAGTAGATTGATCTATCTCCATTTCCTAATGTTTAGTTATTTCTGTGAGAAGATATATTTCAGACTCTTGTGATCCGTATAAATATCACATCATTCACCATAAAGATAGTGTCTTCATATTTTCTGAGAAAATATGACACACGCTAACTCAAGATAATGATTTTGATAGTTTTGTTCATGAATTTTTAACTACCTCAATGTATAGGCAATAACTCTATGATTCTGCATAAGGTAACAACCAAGTCCTTTATTTGATGCATCACTGTATATCACAAACCCATCATTCCATGATGGTAGAGTTAGGATTGGTGAATTCAATAATATCCCCTTTAATTATTTGAAACATTCCTCACATTATTTTATCCATACAAACTTAACCCCTTTATGAGTAAGCGTGGTTAACAGGTTGGATAAACAGGTGAAGTTTTAAATAAAACTCTGATAATAACCTGCTACACCAATAAAACTACGTTTCTTGGTTATATTTGTTGGTGGAGGCTATTCCTAAAAAGTATTTGTCTTCGCAGGATCAAAATATAATCCATACTTAGCAAGATTCTTATCATTAGATTCCAAATCCTTCACGAACATTTTTCTTATACTTGTAGATCCAAATAAAAATGAAATAATGTCCTCTAAATTATGTTCATCATCTCTAATATTCTTTAAGTCAAAATGATAAACTCCCTCAAGAGGGATGTTTAAGATTCTAGCTATTTCTACAGATGAAATTGAAAATCCCGATATTCAATTTCTGCAACTATGGTATCCTTTGTATCTTTAATACTAAACTGAATGGATTTGAAAAAGTGACGAAGATCTACCTCATATAGAAACTCATTATTTTCACCACTAAAGGTCTTCTCAAGAGTCTTAAAATCGGGGGCTTTTCGTAGTATGATATCTGTTTGATACAACCATTACAGGTCGATTACTTTTCCCTATAGAATCTTTCATTCTCTCGTGCGCTAAAACTTGGAATTACTAGCTTCTCCTTCCACGATTCTATGTGTCTTGTCCATTTATGATTCAATGTTATAAAGGTTCAAAGGTTTAGGGTTTCAAATATTAATCCAAAGGTAGATGAATGCTGTAATCTTTTTTTTTTGTGTTTCGAAAGGTTTTAAGAAAATGAACAGGTTTGGAATTTGAAAAGGTTTCTGATATCCTTGATTTCTATGTCATTTACTAACATAATAATCATTAAATAATTTAAATGAAACAAAACCTACGTAGAAAAAATAAAAATGAAATTGTAAATTATTCTAAATCAAATAATTAAATTATTTAAAACAGTGAAGATAAAAAAACATGTAAAATTTAAAATTAATATTTCATTTAAAATTAAATTATCCTAGATCCACCTTAATAAAATCAAACCTTGTAGTGGGAAGTGGTTTAGTAAAAATATCTGCTAACTGAACTTTATTATATACAAATTCTAATAATTTATCCTTTTTAAGAACATGATCTCTTAGAAAATGATGTCTAATATCAATATGCTTAGTTCTAGAATGATTAATAGGTTTATATGAAATACTTACTGCACTTGTATTATCACATAAAATAGGTTTGTTATTAAAATTTAGTCCAAAGTCCATAAGAGTGTTTTTCATCCACAAAACTTGTGCATAGAAAATGCCTATAGATACATATTCTACCTCAGCTTTTGATAGGGAAACTGAGTGTTGTTTCTTACTAGACCATGACACTAAAGATTTTCCTCAAAAGTGACAAGTCCCAAAGGTTCTTTTTTTATCTCTAAAATAGTTCCTTTTAAATATCTAAAAATTCTTTTGACAGAACATAAGTGAGATTCTTTAGGATCAGATTGAAATCTAGCACAAAGAAGTACTGAATACATTATATCTGGCATACTAACTATAATATATAATAAAATACCAATCATACCTCAATATAACCTGTTTTTAACTGATTTTCCAATTTCATCCAAATGAAGTTTTATATTAGTACACATAAGAGTTTTATATGTCTTGTTGTTTATAAGTCCAGATTTTTTTAGTGAATCAGTAATGTATTTCCTTTTATATAAAATATTTCCAAAATCCTTTTCATAAATTTGAATTCTTAAAAAGAATTTTAATTCTCCCATAATACTCATTTCAATTTTTTTGTATTAAATTTTAAAACTCATGAAAAAGTTTTTTTTTGAACCAAAAATTACATCATAAACATAAATTTGAACCAATAAAATATTATAGTTAATAGTTTTATTAAAAAATGATAGATCTGCCATCCCAATAGTAAAATATTTTTTCAAAAGAAAAGAACTTAATCATTGATACCAAGCTCTAGGTACTTGTTTAAGGCCATAAAAAAACTTAGTAAGTTTATATACAAAATCTGGTATTTGTGGGTTTTCAAAACTAGGAGGTTTCTCAACAAAAACATCTTCTAATAAGTAACCATTTAATAAGTAAGACTTAACATCCATCTAAAATAATTTAATGATCATATGAGATGTATTGGCTAAAAGGATTCTAATAGATTCTAATCTAGCTACGGGTGAAAAGGTCGCATCATAATCTATACCTTATTTCAGATGTTATCCTTTAGCTACTAGTCTTGATTTATTTTTAGTTATTATTCCTTGATCATCTTGTTTATTTATAAAGACCCATTTAGTTCTTATAACTGGATAGTTATGAGGTCTTTCAAATAAATTCCAAACTTCATTTCTCTTCAACTGGTTTAGTTCTTCTTGCATTTCTATCATCCAAAATATATCAAATAAGGCTTCTTTAAATGTTTGAGGTTCTAATTGGGATAGAAAGGCAGAGAATTCAATAATATTTCCAACATTTCCTCTATTTTTTATTCCAGTGTCTAGGTATCCTATAACGGTTTCTAAAAGATGAATATTTAGGGTTCTAGACAATCTAGGTAGTACACTATTAGGTTCTTCAATGTCATGTTCTTTTAAACTGGACTGAATTTCATTTAATTTTTTTTTCAAAATCATCTTTTAAGTTCTCAAATCACATGTTATCATTAGAGTCAGATTCATCAATGTGGTCCTTCTTTTTCTCAAAGGGATCAGATTCATCACATTTCACATAGATTGATTCTTCAAAAATCCTTGACTCTTTATTAAAAACTATATAAGCTTTGGAAGTAGCAGAATATCCTAAGAAAATTCCATTATCAGATTTTGGATCAAAATTTCCAAGATATTCCTTCAGGTTTAATGTGTAAACTATGCATCCAAAAACATTAATATAATTTACGTTAGGTTTTCTGTTATTCTAGAGTTTATAGGTTGTCATTTTAAAAATTGGTCTGATGAAAACTCAATTAATTATATAGAAAGTTATACATACAACTTCTGCCCAGAAATAGGTAGCAAGACTGTATTTATTTAGCATAGTCCTAGCTATTTATTGAATAGTCCTATTTCTTCTTTCAATAATTCCATTTTGTTGAGGTGTTCTTGGTGTAGATAAGGTGTGTTTAATACCCATAATTGAGAAAAGGGAATTAAATTCTAGATTCTCAAATTCTCCACCATGATCACTTCTTAAAGAAATTATTTTAAAACCTTTTTCATTTTGGACAACTTTGCAAAAACTTTAAAATATATTAAAAGCTTCATTTTTATATTTTAGAAAATAAATCCAAGTAAATCTAGAATTGTCATCAACTAAAACATATACATATAATTTACCAGCAAAGTATTCTATTCTTGAAGGTCCAAAAAATCCATATGGATAAGTTTTAGAGGTTTAGATGTAGTAATTTTGTTAATAGACTTTAAGGATGATTTGTGCTTCTTGCCAAGTAGACATGCATCACCGAATCTATCACTTTAAAATTTGAGACTAGGAAAATCAAAAACTAATTGTTTCTAAGTTAAATTATGTAATTCATATACATTTCAATTTCTAAGTATATTATAGCAGGTCAATGATTCATTTATCACAGTAGTTAAGCAACTTACTTTTTGTTTACACAATGAATTTAATTTCAGAGTATAAACATTCTCAGTTCTGCGTGCTCTAAATTTAAGCAATTTATCTTTAAAAAAAGAATAGCAATTGTAACATCCCAGTTTTTTTAAAAAAATAATAAACTGAAATTAATGAAACTTTGTTTTATGTAGATATTTATAACTAGCCTTTAAAACATAATTTTTTTCACTTCTATGTTTTGATTTTTAAAGAAAATTTTATCTATAATTGTGTTCAGTAAGTTATTTAGAGTCTGATGAAACCAACTTGTTTTTTTTTTAATAGTAACACACCCTTATGAATAGTAATATGACCGTAATGAATAGTAATATGACCGTAATGAATAGTAATTTTTTTATTATTTTATTTTCTTAAGGCATTAATATACTAACATCTTGGTTAATTTTTCATCGTGATATAGAAGTAGTTATAGAATTAGAATTGTTAATTTTTGAATTAAGTATGCTTTTATTTAAAAATTAAATTAATAATATTTAGAAAACTATTTTCAAAAAATGGACTTCATTTTTGAAATATATAAATCATTAAAATACACTATTTATGACATCATAAGTGATGTAAGGCCACTTATATCAAACTCACATGCCATTATTACTATTTTAGGTCACATGAAATAAGACTATTCATAATCTTGAGCAAAAATATTATAATAATGATTAAAATAATAAAAAATACCCCCTCTCCTCCGATATAAATACCACCCTCACTATCCTCTTATTATCACACCTCTCAAGCCTTGATCCATTCCTACGTTCTTCCCAATACTCCTCCCATGGATCTTCCCCGCTTCCTGGAGATACTGGTCTCACCAAAAGACCAAAACCAAATCCCTTAAGTAGGATCTCATGGAGAAGAGATCAAGAGGTAAACATCCCCTTTTATTTTGTCTCTTTTTCTTTCATTTTATGTTATTCTTTTCCTTTAACTTTTTATAATGTTGGGATATTTAATTATATATTCCCCTTAATGTACATATTATTTAATATTGATGATACATCCCCTTTCTCTCATCAAACTGTTTTTTTTTTGAAATTTTAAGAGACAACGTTAGGATGCCGAATTTTCAGGAGAAATTTCTCACGTTTTTTATTTATTTAAAGATTCCTTTCTTTTATTCTTCTTTCCTCACCTCCTCTTAACCAAGAGGCATGAAATCTCCATAATCTTGTATATTTTGGTCTTTCTCATGTTCATCGAAAATTAATCATCATTATTTTTCTCCTCTCCCACTTGTTCAGGGGATTAAAACATTGTTTGTGATGTGTTGAATTACTGACATCATGGATGATGTGATTTCAATTTGCATTAATTCCTTAAATTCTAGACATGAAACCATTTTTATGGTTGAAATAGTTTATAATTTATGTATTATGTCTCATAAATGGTTTTGTAATTCTTCAGTACACATGGTTTTAATTCAAAAAACAAAATGAGGTTGTTATTATCAAAGAACCACTAAAATGATCTAAACGAACATCATTAATGTTTTAACTTATGAATCATCCTCATGTAATAATTAAAAATGATAAATGGGATAATTTATGTTACTAGATATATTTAATTACTAATCCATTATATTTCTAGAGTTTCACTTCCAAACGACAAGAACATCTACTATGAACCAATCATGGAAATCATGTAAAGAACTCAACCAAAAACAGTGCAAGGAGAAAAATACTAACAATTAAAGGGTGAAATGATGTTATGAAATAATCTTATAAGATTTTATAAACATGAAAATGTTTATGTAAAATAATAATAACACTCTTTTAACCATTATACAATATGTTTAAACATGTTTTATGTAAGAAAAACCTGAGGAAAGGGAATTTTTAATCCGATTTCCATTCTTTGGATTAACCTTCTACATTGTTATTTATGTGGTATTTAAATTGATTTTATGATGGTTTTTTCTTATATTTTGTTCAATTATGTCTAATTACTGTTTATATACATATTCCATCCACTCTATTAAGTCTCTATTCAATTATATGATATTTATAGAGGATTTTTTTTTAAATCCTCTTTTAAAATTATGTTTTACAGAATTCAAAAGCAATGTTTTTATGCTATTATTCATGTTGTATGATTATTTTTTGGTTCTTGGGAATTTTTTATTATGAAGTTTGGGACCGATATTTTCCTCCAATAAATTGGGTATGTGTATGTTGGAGGTTGGTCGTATGGTTAATCCAAGTGTAACTGCGATGGTTACACAAATAGTAAGGTAGCCATGAGGGTTAAAAATTATAAGGTTACTGAGAGGGTAAGAAGATAATATAAGTAATTCTCCAAGATAACTTTATGGTTATAATTTTGTTCTTATCTATTGTGGAAATAACATGTTTTAAAAAGTAATTATATATGGGTGACAATCATGTCTTTTGAAAGTGATTTCATATGTTACAAGTATTCTTGGACTAATGTGTTTTTTATATCTCTTACTGAGATTTTTATGCTCATCCCAAGTTTTAAAATGATTTTCATAGGTTATAAGGATGTGTAATAAAGTGAATGAATCCAAGTTAAATTTCTTAATATATATCAAATAAATCTTATTTTATTTGGAATGTTTTAAATTTTGGAAGGAATGAGTACTATATTTTTGGTATCCCCTCTGTAATAATGTGTAATGTTATGAATGTATTGTCATAATTCACTAAATCTCTAAACATAAAAAGATCCTAAATGTAATATGGAAGTGTTTTCTTGAATAAATTCAAGATTGTGTATGTAATAATTATGGGTATTTATAGTTGGTATCTGAGAAAAGGTTTAGACAACTTTAGGGATTAAGAGTTTTCATTAAACATATGGTTGGTCTGTATGTCTATTATTTAAGTAAAATCCTTGTTTTTTAACATTTCATATTAAGGAAAGTCAGTTAAAAATGGAAGGAGGAGGATCTAAAATGATATTCCTATCTCTTTTTGATGACTTTCTTGCAATAATTATTGAAAATTCATGTCCATAAGACATTGAAACATTTTCTAACATACAACTCACTTGAAAGCAATTGTTTGAGATATCAAACACCTCCACTATACCTCGATAACATTGTGGATAATGGGTTGTATTTAGTCAAATACTATTTTCTCAATATTCTCATGTTTTCAATAAAGGTAAATAGTATCAATGAATTTTCAAATAATTTACATTATCAAGATATTTTGAAGCATAATATGATTTTGAAAGAGGTTCTAAAGATGTAAACCCTTGAGAAACCTATTTATATTTGATTTTACAATATAATCTTTCAGAACAAACTTTTGGTATTTTAAAAGCACCATTTATTGAAAGTTTCAACTCAAAATTGGTCCAAATATTTTATAAAAATCATTTTTTATCAGATTTTTTGAAATTATATGTCATACAAAATTATTTTCCAAAACTATTTTTCTATGAACACCCATATGACCAAAGTTGTACAAGGTGTATTTGGATAAGGTAAGAAAATGATCTTGAAGGATCTATAAATCATTATTGCAATGTTTGGACCTTCTATTTACATGATAAATATGATGATGAGACCAGGTGGACACCATGATCAAGGTACCCCCACTTGTTTAATAAGTAAATAAAATTGCGAGGACACAATTTCCGAAAGGTGGGGATAATGTAACATCCCTATTTTTTTTAAAAAAATAATAATAAATTTAAATGAATGAAACTTTGTTTTAGCTATATATTTTTAACTGGCCTTTAAAACATAATTTTTCCACTTCTATGTTTTGAATTTCAAGAAATTGTCATCTACAATTGTGTTCAGTAAGTTATTTGGAGTCTGATGAAACCAACTTGTTTTTTGGTGAATAGTAACATACCCTTATGAATAGTAATATGAATAGAAATATTACCCTAATGAATAGTAAATTTTATTATTATTTTATTTTTTTAAGGCTTTAAGATAATAACATCTTGGTTAATTTTTCATCGTGATATAGAAGTATTTATAGAATTAGATTTGTTAATTTTTGAATTAAGTAATATTTTATTTAAAAATTAAAATAATAAAATCTAGAAAACTATTTTCAAAAAATGGAATTCATTTTTGAAATATATACATCAAAAAATGGTTAGGGTAATTTTTTGGGATTTTTCTGAAATTCTTTAATTTTCAAAGAATAGTAAAATACGACGTAGTTGGGGTTTGGCTTAGTGGTAAGCACCCCTTAATTATACATAAAAAATGGGGGTTCAAAACCCATTGGGAATAGGTACAGTAGCAGTAATATAACAGTGGTGCACTGTAGCAACGGTGGGCACTGTAGCAGCGGTAGGGAACAGAAGAGGTGGCAGAGTACTATAGCAGCGGCGGGTACTGTGCAGGACTGTAGCAGTGCGGGTACTGTAGCAGTACTACTCACAGAATAGGCTTCGGGCCAAAAAAATGGGCCTACGAGCCATGTAATGGGCTAAATTCCCACTGGGGCTTCGGGCTATGTAATGGGTCTCCCTCTAACCAGTTAAAAGATGTCTTTGCTTTGCTTTAATAATAAATAAGGCTTCAGCCCCAACCATTTAAAAAAATGAATAGTGAAATATGATAAAATACTGTATAATCAAATTATCAGTAAAATAAACTATTTATGAGATAATAAGTTATGCAAGGCCACTTGGTTCAAACTCACATGCCATTATTACTATTTGAGGTCACATGAACTAAGAATATTCAAAATCTTGGGCAAAAATATTATAATAATGATTAAAACAATGAAAAATACTCCCTCTCCTCCACTATAAATACCACCTTCAATCTCCTATTCTTCCCACACCTCTAAAGGCTCAATCCTTGCCTACGTTCTACCCAATACACCTCCCAAGGCTCATCCCCATGTTCTAGATCTCCTGGTATCACCAAAAGACCAAAACCAAATCCCTTAAGAAGGATCTCTAGGAGAAGAGATCAAGAGGTAAACATCCTCTTTTATTTTCTCTCTTTTCTTTCATTTTATGTTTTTCTCTTCCTTTACCTTTGTATTATGGTGGTATGTTTCATTAAATATCCCCCCTTACTATTCATATTATATAAGAGTGATGATATATCCCCTTTCTCTAATCAAACTATTTTTTTGAAATTTTAAGAGACACTGTTAGGCTGCCGAATTTCCATGAGAAATTTATCAAGTTTTCTTTTATTTAAAGATTCATTTCTTTTCTTATTATTTCCTCACCTAATATTAACCAAGAGGCATAAATTCTCCATAATATTTTATATTATGGATGTTCTCATGTTCATGAAAAAGTCATCATCATTCTTTTTCTCCCCACCCACTTGTTTAAGGAATTAAAAACATTGTTCGTGATGTGTCGAATTACCGACATCGTGGAAGATGTGATTTAAATTTGCTTTAATTACTTCAAGTCAAGTCATTAAACCATTTTTATGGTTAAAAGAGGTTATAATATATGTATTATTTCTCATAAATGGTTCTGGAATTCTTTTGTACACATGGATTTAATTTATAAAACAAAATGAGGTCGTTATTATCAAAGAACCACTAAAATGATCTAAACGAATATTATTAATGTTTTAACTTATTAATCATCCTCATGAAAGAATTAAAATTGACAAATATTATAATTTATGTTAATATATATAATTAAATACTACACCATTCCAATTCTAGAGTTTCACTTTTAATCGACAAGAACACCCACCATGAACCAATCATGGAAATCATGTAAAGAACTCACCCAAAAACAGTGCAAGGAGTAAAATATTGACAATTAAAGTGTGAAATGAAGTTATGAAATAATCATATAAGATTTTATAAATATAAAAATGATTCTGTAAAATAATAATAACACTATTTTAACCATTATATAGGAAGTTTAATAAAGTTTGAAGTAAGACAAACCCGAGGTAACCGAATTCTTAACCTGATTTCCATTCTTGGGTTAACTTTCTACATCATTATTTACGTGGTATTAAAATTGATTGTGAGATGGGTTTTTCTTATATTATGTTTAATTATGTCTAATTATAGTTTATATACATATTCCATCCACTCTATTATGTCTATCTTTAATTATATGATATTTTTAAGGGACTTTTCTTTTAAAATCTGCTTTTAAAATTATGTTTTACAGAATTCCAAATCAATGTTTTTATGCTCTTATTACTGTTGTATGATTATGTTTTGGTTCTTGTAAATTTTTTATAATGAAGGGTGGGACTTATATTTTCTTCCAATGCATTGGGAATTTGTATGTTGGAGGTCGGTCATATGGTTACTCCAAGTGTAGTTGTGATGGTTACACAAATAGTAAGGTAGTCGCGAGGGTTACAAATTATAAGGTACCTGAGAGGGTTATAAGATTATGTATGTAATGGCCCAATATACCTTTTTGGTTCTAATTATGTTCTTATGTATTATGGAAATATCATTTTTTACAAAGTAAGTATATATGGGTGACAATCATGTATTTTGAAATTGATTTCATATGTTACAAGTATTCTTAGACTAATGTGTTTTTTACTAAGATTTTTGTGATCGTCCCGAGTTTTTAATTGATTTTCATAGGTTATAAGGATGTGTAAGAAAGTGAAGGAATCAAAGTTAAATATTTTAATATCTATCAAAGAAATAAGGTTTTATTTGGAATGTTTTAAATTTTGGAAGGAATGAGTACTATTTTTATGGTATCCGCTCTTTAATAATGTGTAATGTTATGAATGTATTGTCCTAATTCTCAAAAGCTTTAAACTTGAAAAGATTATCAATGTAAGAAGGAAGTGTTTTCCTGACTAAATTCAAGATTATGTTTGTAATAAGGATGGTACCTTATAGAAAATTTTATAAAAATATACTAAATAACCATCACTACAGAGTTGAGAGATACTTATCAGGTTGTGTTTAAATCCTTGTACATAGAGTACTTTATTAATTAAAACAACTTCTGGATCTCCAAAAGTTCCAATGCCAATAATTTTACCATTAGAATTGTCACCAAATGTGACTAATCCTCCATCCTTTTGAGTTAATGTTTTAAAATTCAATAAATTTCCACTCATATTTCTAGAGCAACCACTGTCTATATACTATATTTCAGTTCGACTTCTGTGACCTGCTTCATGCAATGGAATTTAAACAAAGTTTTGTTTTGGTACCAACATTTTGTTAGGTCTAGCAGTGTTAGCCAGCAAAGACCTGGGAATCTATACTTTATTTGTTTTTCTGTAATCAATAGATTCATATAAACTGCTCGCATCAAAGGCTTTCTTAACCCCACTTATTTTTGGTTTCCTTAAAAAACATTTTTTAGATATGTGACCATTTGTTCCATATTAGTTGAAAATTTTACCTTTTGTACTTGGAACAAAATAGTTCTTATGCAGTTTGGGTTTCTCACCTTTACTGCCTATTCTATATCTTTCCTTTTTTAATCACATTCTTTCCAAGAATTTCATTTAGTGTATTTTCTACTTTTTTAAAAACAAGAGCCTCACTTTTGTATGATTCTACTTTTGTTTGTAGTGTTTTTAATTTAGTTTTATTATCTGTATAGTTTATGTTTGATGAGTTATATTTTTCAATTAACTCTTGATGTTGTTTTATAAGAGTGTCTCTTTCTCCTAAAACAAAAGTGTGAATATTTTTCAGTAATTTATTTTTCTTAAATAAGTAATCATATTTTTCTTCCAGGATGTTATAGTAGGCTGCATGTTTATTATTTGAACAATTAGAACTAGAATCAAAATTATATGAGTAATAAGATTGTACCTCATCAGCTTCTACCATAAAGAACATATTTTCTTTTAGATTTGATTTTTCTTTTCCTGAGTCAGACTTTGATGAGCTGTTGGAGTCTTCAGAAAAAAACCAAGTATCTTACATTACTTTTTTTTTCTTTTTGTTCATAATCATTATTTTTGAATTTTTTTTATTTTATCCTTTTAATTGAGAATAGTTTGGTTTAATGTGACCCATATTTTTTCATTCATAGAATCTGACTTCCCTTGATTATTTTTCATCATTTTTGAAGGATTTTCTAAATCCTTTCTTCTTTCTGTAGAATTTACTAAACTTTCTGGATAGCTGATCTAGTTCCACATCTAAATTAAATGAATCATAATTCTCTAATTTCATTTTTATTTCTTTATTCATATTTATGTTCTTCTTTTGGGATGTTACATTCAATGCTTCTCTCTTAATCAAGACTTTATTCTCTTTTGCTTCATCTTGCATCTTATATTCATACATCATAAGAGTTCCAATTAACTCTATCATTGTATGATCTTTGAAAGGTGATGATTTTCTAATAGATGATGATATCCCATTCCATATAGGTGGTAGTACTCTCAATATTTTCAAGTCTTGATCTAATTTTTTGATTGGATCTTCTAAGTAAGTGATGTTATTAACAATTTTTGTAAGCCTTCCATTCATCTGGGTGATGCTTTCTCCTTCAAATTTTTTGAATGTGTCAAATTTCAATTTAGTTATGGATTATCTCATCTGTCTGACATTGTCAGTTCCTTCATAAGCAACTACAATTGTCTGCCACATTTCATAAGCAGTCAGGAATTGAGATACTCTGTTGAATTCATCTTGTCTAAGACCATAGATGATAAAATTCATGGATTTCAAGTTTATGTCGTACTCTACTTCTGTATTAGCACTCCATGTTCCAGGTTTCTCTGGAATCACATAGGGAATTATAACTTTTCGAGTAGACTCTGTATCCAAGTTTCTTTAAGTAAATGACAATCCTTGATTTCCAACATCCATAATTTTCATTATTTATGTAGAGATCTCGAACCATTGACATCACCTCTCGTGTATCAGCCATTGTGCACTATATAATCCAAAAAACTTTCATCTTGTTATAGTTTTGACAAAATCTCTTCCTCTGATACCAATTGTTGGATCATGTTATACCAAATAAGCACAAGAGGGGGGTGAATTGTGACTTTTACAAATTCTTCACGAATAGTGATGATGACCATGTCTGTCCTTTTATCTTTATTAGATTGTTTATGTAGTAGAAAATAAACACTTAAAGGATGCACGTATGTATAGTGGTTCGAGGAACAGAAGGCCCCTAGTCCACTCCACCAATGCTATACTCTATGAGCTTTGTGATTTTCACTATCTGGTCCTCTTATCAACAGACTATCCACAATTGAGTGCAGGCAATTGACATCTTTAAAAGTTAAGAAAAAAACAGAGCCTTCTGGTTCATACACATAACTGAATACACAAGTTAGTATGAGAAGCCTATTAATCAAAATAAAAAGAGTATTTGTCTTGTAATACTTTCCAGTTTATCTTCACAGTTGCATTATCACACCACTGAAAGTAGATAGATCTTCGTCTTCAGAAAAGATGTTCATTATATAAGTTCATTTTTTAGTTGATCTAGTGTAAATAGATATAGAAATAAATTCATAAATTCCGACAAAAATTTATTAAAGAAAGATCTTCAATGTAGAAACAATGAATCTTCAACGTGTTTCTTCATATTCTTCAGAAAAACAGAGTTTGATAGATCTCGGTTGCAGCAGATCTGTAAATCTCGAATGAATCTATAAAACTGTATTTGTTAATAACTCAAGAGCTTATTATATATTTTCTTGATGATTATCCCTTATTTTTAATACAAAATATTATAGATGTACATAGAATAACGAAGAGAGTTTTCCTTAAAAAATTAGATCCTCAAAAGTCACCTTTAGAATCGTGATATTAAAATGTTTGAATAACATAGCAGTCGTAACTCCCCTAAATATTCAGAATGAAAAACTACTCTTAAATTGATCTTTTTAATCCCAAATAAATGGCTTTGAGTCAGTCAAATACGTGCTTTAAAACTGGGCTTTGAATTTGGCTTGAAATCAGTCTAATAATCTGCATAAAGACCGTTGCTCAATAAAGTTGTAATTTAAATCTCTAACGACAAATGTAAGGTTGAACTGCACATCATACATTCTCTGAATGTAAGTTTCACAATGTAAGGTTGAAAACGTAAGGTTGATAAAATAAGGTTGATAACATAATATTGATAACGTAAGTTTGATCAACCGTACTTTTCTCTTCAACCCTCAGACATACCATACAATATACATACTTTCCTTTTTAGCAAAACATATGATACATTATCATCAAGGTTCATTATAAAAGTAAGGTTGATGATCCATACATTTATCAGCTTCCAAACATAAGATATATGATCCATAATTTTTGATAAAAAATAAGGTTTGTTTTCAAAATTAAGGTTGATGAACCATACTTTTACGAAACAAACATAACGTTCCATACTAACATAGGGTTCTTCTTCTATACTTCTTTGATATCTCGAATGTATGGTTCCTTCCAAATGTAGGGTTATTCTTCCATACTTTTGTCTATCACGTATGGTTTCTTAACTATACTTTTCTGATATTCTGAAAATTAAATGACAGATTCAATCCTTATGTTGTGCTCCTCAACGTAGGGTATGAACAATGTTTCCTGAACACATGAAAGTGATTTCTAAACACGTAGAGCATGAACAGTGTTTCCAGAACACGCTAAAATGATTTCTGAACACTTTTTCAAATATTCCACATGGATTAAACTCTTTAATATTATTCCAAAATAGAGAAATAATGAATATTAATTTCCTAAAATATACTCAAAGTAAAATCATTAGAATAACAAAAAAGGGTATTTGTGATCATCAAAATCATCATAAAGAGATAGAGTATTATTTTCAATAATCTCCCCTTAATAAAATAGAGTGTTATTGAAAACAACATTTTCTCAACAATCTCATAATTTTTTATGATCACAAAACTCATGAAATAACCAATGAAATTATCTTACAAAATTAATTTTATAGAGATTATAATTTTTCAAAGATAAAAACAATATTTTATTTCAACAAAATTGATTCATAATTTTTATATTTTCTCCCCCTTTATAAATTAAAATAATATCTCCTTATTTATAAATAAAGAAAATAAAATTTTGTGTTTATTCAAAAATTTATCCTAAAAAACTATAAGAAATTTATCCTCTATGAGTAAAAAAAATGTTTTGTTTATATATATTTCACCCTAAAAAATGTTCTGTTTATCCATATTTCTCTCCCTTTCTATGATATCAAAATGAATGATAGAAGAAGGAATATAACACATTTTAATGTAGCACTGAACTTAATTAAATTCTATGATAAAATATTTATCAATATTTGAAATTAGATTACTGGCATTTTAACATAGACAGTTTAGTAAAAAAATCAAAACATATAAAAATGAGAAGCAAGTATATTTTATTGAGAATATAATTACACGTATAGTAATGAAAAAGAGTATCAAGGTTGGGCTAAAAAGGTTTGGGAAATAGGTTTCAGCACCTCTAAATGACTTCATTGAGCTCTGACATTTGCAGTCGCAACCTTTTCATCAGTCTGTCGCCTAACTGTACTATGAGATCCCTTTCTTCCTGAGTCAGATAGATATCCTCAATCAAATTGACTCTAACGAACTCATGTAACCTCTCTTACTTCTCTATAAACTGATTTAGCTTCTCTATGAATCCATTCAAGAGAACTCTGATCCTTGGTTCATCTGAGGTAAGCTGTTCAATTAGATGCTTTGGATTATCCACAAGAACAAATAATGGAACATTATTACACTGAATGTCCTGGAATCAGTTATTCATATTGCTCATTACTGCTCTAATCGCTTGAAATATCTTTATTAGATCAAGCAAAGTACCTGAGGTACATGCTCAACTGTTCCTCATAGTTGTGAATTGTTGCTCCATGAAAAGCTTAAAATTTGCCATATCTGACTTCATTACCATATCAGATTTCAGTTTTCCAACTTCTTTTAGCGTTTCTTTCTTAAAAGATTCCACTTCAATTTTTGTAACTAAACTATTTTTCAAGTTCTGAAGTTTATGTCTCTCATTTTCTAATGCTCTTCTCAAAGTATCATTTTATGATTCAACTCTAATTAATTTTCTATACAGCTCCTTAACTTTTTCATTAATAGAATCAGTGACACCATATGCTTGATTCTCAGTTTGAGCTTCCATTGGTTTTAACAACACTAAAGGTAGAGATTTAGCATATTATTTCTCTTCATCTTTTCTTTGTACTGGCTTCTCAATCGATTATTCCTTTGAGTCCTTCCCTGAATCATCCACAGAAATATCCTTGTCAAGAACTTCAGTATGAATCATAGAAGGATTTTCTTCTAAATTCACATGAACATGTTCTTTCTCCTCCTAAGCATCTTCTTTATTGATTTCCTCCAAGACTGGATCCTCTAATACAGGTCCCTCTTAAGATAATTATTCTTGAACTAATTCCCCTTGAACTAATTATGGTCCATCCACTTCAACTTTTCCTTGATTTTTAGCAGTTTGAGGCACAATTTCTTTTTCCACATAAAGATTCACCTCAATCTGGGAAACTATTGGTTGTTCAACTTGTTGTATTGCAGGTTCCTTAATAAATCTATAGCTCAAAATTGGTTCAGTTGCATCAACAATTGCTTGAACAGGCTCCACACCAGTTGAATCCACTCGATGTTTTTTTCCTCTGAAGTCCCTCTTGACTTTCCTCATTAGTAGATGGATCGACTACTTCAAATCTCAATCTTCTTGAGGTTCCACTTTCTCTTGATTCAACCATGCCTTCCTTAAACTTAGAAGGTTTCTCCCCCTGAGTATATTCCTTATGTTCCTCAACTCCAACAGGCATTAGCTTGCCTTTCATAGTACTACAGAAGAATCCAATCTTATTTAGAGTTCCATCATTGAAAATATTGTTGTGATGGCATCTTACTCTGGCATATATTAATCTTACTATATCAAACTTAAATATTAATTTTGAAATAAAACTTCTATAGGGATATAAGTTCATTCTAGCCTCTGGTTGATAGCATTAGTTGATATATCTTACCATATATCTTGGAAAATTAAATTTAATGTCACTCATAAGTAAAAAAATTAAGTACATGTCCAAGAACAAAATCTTCTCCATATCTGACAACCTAGGTGCAATCCCTATTTTCACAAACTTAGCTAGAATCTTCTGATCAGGTTTCAGATCCTTCAAGAAAATTTTTCTTATACTTGTAGATCCAAATAAAAATGATATAATGTCCTCGTAATTATGTTCATTATCTCCAATATTCTTTAAGTATAAATAATAAACTCCCTCATGAGGGAAGTTTAAGATTCTAGATATTTCTACAGATGAAATTGAAAAATCCAGATCTTCAATTTTTGCAACTATGGTATCCTCTATATCTCCAAGACTGAATTGAACAGATTTAAAAAAGTGATGAAGCACTAACTCATATAGAAACTCTATATTTTCACCATTGAAAGTCTACTCGAGATTCTAAAAAGTGAGGGATTTCCACAGTATGAGATCCGTTTGATACAACCATTCCATGTTGATTACTTTTCCTTGTAGAATCTTTCTTCCTATCATGCACTGACACTTGGTATTTATAGCTTCTCCCTCCTCAATTATCTATGTATTTCTATTTCTGTTTCAAAGTTCTGAAGGCTCGAATATTTAGGGTTTCGAAGATTTTTCCAAAGGTAGAAGAAGACGATAAGGGTTATTTTTGGTGTTTCGAAAGGTTTTGAGAAAATGAAGAGGTTTGGAATTTTAAAAAGTTTCTGACATCCTTTATTCCCATTTCATTTACTTACATAATAATCATTAAATTATATAAATAAAATAAAACATACTGGGTAAAATAAAAGTTAAATTGTAATTATTCCAAAAATAAATAATTAAATTATTTAAAATAGTGAAGATGAAAAAGGCGTAAAAATTAAAAATAAAATTTTATTTAAAAGTATATAAATATAGCTCCCCCTTAATAAAATCAAACCTCACATTGGTAAGTGGTTCAGTAAAAAAGTTAGTTAATTGAATTTCAATACATACAAATTCTAAGAATATATTCTTTTTAAGAACATGATCTCTTAGAAAATGATGTCTGATATCAATATGCTTAGTTCAAGAATGATCAATAAGGTTTTTTGAAATATTTATAGAACTAGTATTATCACATAAATAGTTGTGTTATTAAAATTTAGTCCAAAGTCTATAATAGTGTTTTTCATCAACAAAACTTGTGCACAACAACTTCTTGTAGATACATATTCTTCCTCGGCTATTGACAGGGAAACTAAGTATTGTTTCTTACTAAACCATGACACTAATGATTTTTATAAAAAGTGACAAGTCCCTGAGGTGATTTTTCTATCTAATCTACAAATTCCAAATTCAACATCTGGATATGAAATTAAATTAAAATCTGACGTTTTTTGATAGAGTAGAGATTGAAAAATAGTTCCTTTTAAATAACTAAAAAATCTTTTGACAGCACTTACGTGAGATTATTTAGGATCAAATTGAAATCTAGCATAAAGACATACTGAATACATTATATCTATCCTCGTATCAGTAAGATATAATAAACTAGAAATCATACATGTATATACCTTTTTGTCAACTGATTTTCCAATTTCATCCCAATCAAGTTTTATATTAGTACACATAGAAGTTGTATATATCTTGATGGTTTCAAGTCTAAATCTCTTTAGTAAATCAGTAATGTATTTTATTTGTTTTAAAACATTTCCAAAATACTTTTGACAAATTTGAAGTCCAAAAAAAAAAATTTAATTCTCCCATCATACTCATTTAAAATTCTTTTTGCATTAAATTTGAAAACTCATGACAAAGTTTTTTGTTTTTTGAACCAAAAAATACATCATCAAAACAAATTTGAACCAATAAAATATTAGATTTAATAGTTTTATTAAAAAAATTTGGATCTTCCATCCCAAAAGTGAAATAAGTTTTTCAAAAGAAAAAATATAATCATTCTTACCAAGCTCTAAGTTCTTGTTTAAGTCCATAAAGAGCTTTAGTAAATTTAAAAACAAAATATGGTTTTTGTGTGTTTTCAAAACTAGGAGGTTTCTCAACATAAACTTCCTCCAATAAGTGACCATTTAAAAAAGGTAGACTTAACATTCATCTAAAATAATTTAAAGTTCATATGAGGTGCATGGGATAAAACGATTATAATAGCTTCTAATCTAGCTAGAGGTGCACAGGCCTCATCATAATCTATACCTTGTCCTGTTTATATCCTTTAGCTAATAGTCTTGCTTTATTTCTAGTTATTATTCCATGATCGTCTTGTTTATTTCTAAAGAACCAATTAGTTCCTATAACTAGATGGTTTTGAGGTCTTTCAACTAAATTCAAAATTTCATTTCTCTTGAATTGGTTTAGTTATTCTTACATTACAATCATCCAGCTTTCATTAGCTAAGGCTTCTTCTAATTTCTTAAGTTCAAATTATGATAGAAAATCAGATAATTTAATAGGATTTCCTACATTTTATCTAGTTTTTATTCTAGTAACTAGTTCTCCTATAACAGTTTATAATGTATGATTCTTTAGGGTTCTAGACTGTCTAGGTAGTACACTTTTAGGTTCTTCAATGTCATAATTTATGTTCTCAAATCTCATGTTATCATTAGATTAAGATTCATCAATTTAGTCTCTCCTTTTATCAAAGGGATTAGATTCATCAAATTTCACATGAACTGATTCTTCAACAATACTTGACTTTTTTTAAAAACTCTATAAGCTTTGGAAGTAGCAGAATATCCCAATAAAATGCCTTCATAAGATTTTGGATCAAACTTACCAAGATTTTCCTTGGTGTTTAAGGTGTAAACCTTGCATCTAAAAACTATAAAGTAATTTATTTTAGGTTTTTTGTTATTAGATTGTTCATAGGGTGTCTTTTTAAAAATTGGTCTGAAAAAACTATATTCATTTTATAGCAGGTTGTACATAGAGCTTCTACCCAGAAATAGGTTGGAAGTCTGTATTCATTTAGCATAGTCCTATCCATTTCTTGAATAGTCCTATTTCTTCATTAAAAATTTCCATTTTGTTGAGGTGTTCTTGGTGTAGAGAGGGTGTGTTTAAAACCCATATTTGAGAAAAAGTAATTAAATTCCATATTCTCAAATTCTCCACCATAATAACTTCTTAGAGAAATTATTTTAAAAACTTTTTCATTTTGGATAGCTTTTAAAAAACTTTCAAATATAGTAAAAGCTTCATTTTTATATTTTTGAAAATAAATCCAATTAAATCTAGAATAGTCATTAACTAAAACATATACATGTAATTTACATGCCAAGATTTATATTCTTGAAGGTCCAAACAAATCCCTATGGATAAGTTTTAGAGGTTCAATGTAGTAATTTTATTAACAGATTCGAAGGGTGATTTGTGCTTCTTTTTAAGTTGACATGCATGACATAATCTATCACTTTCAAATTTGAGACTAGAAAAATCATAAATTAATTTTTTCTTAAATAACTTATATAAAGAATATACATTGAAATGTCCAAGTCTTTTATTCCATATCCATGATTCATTTATCTTAGTAGTTAAACAGTTTACTTTTTGTTTACACAAGGAATTTAAGTGCAAAGTGAAAACATTATCAATTTTTGGTGCACTAAATTTAAGAAATTTATCTTTTAAAATAGAACTGAAATTGTTAGAAAAAATAAACAAAATAACCATCATCATATTTTTTATAGAGACTTATCAGGTTGTGTATCAATCCTTGTACATAGAGTACTTTATTAATTGAAACAACTTCTGGATCTCCAACAGTTCGAATGCCAATAATTTTACCTTTGGAATTGTCACCAAATGTGACTAATCCTCTATACTTTTGAGTTAATGTTTTAAAATTCGATGAACTTCCACTCATAATCCTAGAGAATCAATTGTCTATATACCATATTTCTGTTCGAATTTAGGGACCAGCTTCCTACAATGGAATTTAAACAAAAGATTGTTTTGAAACCCATATTTTGTTGGATCTAGCGGTGTTAGCCAACAAAGACCTAGGAATACAAATTTGCTTTGTTTTTCTATAATCAATAGAATCATATAAACTACTTACAACAAAGGCTTTATTTATCCCACTTATTTTCAGTGGACATAAATAATAGTTTTTAGATATGTGACCTTTTGGTCCACAGTAGTTGAAAATTTTACCTTTTGTACTTGGAACAAAATAGTTTTTATATAGTTTGGGTTTCTCACCTTTATTGCCTATTCCATATCTTTCCTTTTAAATCACATCCATTCCAAGAATTTCATTTAGTGTATTTTCTCCTTTTGTAAAAACTAGAGCTGCAGTTTTCTATGTTTCTACTTGTGTTTGTAGTGTTTTTATTTTAGTTTCATTATCTGTACAGTTTATGTTTGATGAGTTATATTTTTCAATTGACTCTTGATGTTGTTTTAGAATAGTATCTCTTTCTTCTAAAATTTTAGATTGAATATTTTTTAGGGATTTATGTTTCTGAAATAAGGAATCATATTTTTCTTCCCGAATGTTGCAAAAGGCTGTAAGTTTATTAATTGAACAATTAAAACTAGAATAAGAGTAAGTTGATTAAAAATATTGTACCTCATTAGATTTTTACATAAATCACATATTTGATTTAATGTTTGATTCTTCCTTTTATGTGTCAGACTTTGATGAGCTGCTGGAGTATTCAGAAACACTCCAAGTAGCTATCATTTCTCTTTTTTCTTTCTGTTCATAATCATTGTTTTTTAATTTTTTTTTATTTTCTCCTTTTAGTTGAGGATAGTCAGGTCTAATGTGACCAATCTTTTTGCATTCATATCATCTGACTTCCCTTGGTTCTTTTTCATTTTTTTGAAGGATTTTATAAATCCCTACTTATTTATGTATAATTTTATGAACTTTCTAGCTATCTGTGCCAGTTCCACTTCTAAATTTGATGAATCATAATTCTATTATTTCATTTTTATTTCATTCTTCATCTTTCTATTCTTATTCTGGGATGTTACTTTCAAAGAATCATTTTCTCTCTTGATCAAGAATTTATTCTCATTTTCTTAATCTTATATCTTAGCTTCATACATCATAAGTGTTCTAATTAACTCTCGCATTATATGATCTTTTACTACTCGTGATTATCTAATAGTCGTTGATATCCCATTCCATATAGATGGTAGTACTCTCAGTACTTTCAGGACTTCATCTACTTGTTTGATAGGATCTCCCAAGGTAGTGATGTTATTAACAATTTCTGTAATCCTTCCATTCAACTGGGTGATTCTTTCTCCTTAAAATATTCTGAATGTGTCGAATTTAAATTTATCTTTGTAATACCTCATCTCTCTGAAATTGTCAGTTCCTTCATAAGCAATTGCAATTGTCTGCCACATTTCATAAGCTGCCAAGCACTGCGATACTCTGTTGTATTCATCTGGTCCAAGACCACAGATGATAGAATTCATAGATTTTCAGTTGATGCTGTACTCCGATTCTATATTAGCACATCATGTTTCAGTTTTCTCTGGAATCACATAGGAAGTTTGAATTTTTTAGTAGAGTTTGTATCCAAGGTCCTTTAATTAAATGATCATCCATGATTTCCAGCATCCATAATTTTCGCCGTTGAAGTAGGGAGCTCAAACCATTGACATAACCTCTCATGTATCAGCCATTGTGATTTGTATAATCCAAAAACTTTCATCTTGCTATAGGTTTGACAAAACCTCCTCCTCTGATACCAATTATTGGATCGGTTTATACCAAATACACACAAGAGGGGGGGGGGGTGAATTGTGACTTTTACAAATTCTTCATGAATAGTGATGATGATCGAGTGTGTCCTTTTATCTTTATCATATTTTTTATGCATCAGAAAATAAATTGTTAAAGGACGCAAGGATGTATAGTGGTTCAGGGAACATAAGTCCCCTAGTCCACTCCACCAATTCTCTACTCCACGAGCCTGGTGATTTTCACTATATGGTACCCTTATCAACATACCATCCACAACTGAGTGCAAGCAGTTGACACCTTTAGAAGATAATTCTAAAAATAAAGCCTTCTAGTTAATATATAGAACTGAATACACATCTTAGTACAAGAATCCAGTTACAAAAAAATAAAAATAGTATTGGTCTTGAAATACTTTCCAGCTGATCTTCACAGTTGCAACAGCACACAATTGATAGTAGATACATCATTGTATTTAGAAAATATGTTCTTCATATAAGGGATTATCTGAGTTGATCCAGTTACAATAGATATAAAAATAAATTCCAAAACATCAACAACAATGTATTCACAAAATATCTTTGATGTAGAAACAATGAATCTTCATCATGTTTCTTCTTCTTCCAAAAAATAGAGTTTGATAGATCTTGGTAGCAGCAGATCTGTAAATCTTGAACGAATCTGTAAAACTATAGTCATGAAGAACTCAAGAGATTGTTATATATTTTCTTGATAATTATTACCTATTATTTAATAAAAAATATCACATATATATATATATAAAATAATGATGGGTGTTTTTCTTAAAAATTTAGATCCAAAAAAGTCGCCTTTAGAATCGCTATATTCAAATGTTTGAATAACAGAGCAGTCATAACTCCCCTGAATATTCAGCTTGAAAATATCATCTTAAATAGATTCTTTGAATAAAAAATAAATGTCTTTGAGTCATTCAAATATGTGATTTAAAATCAGGCTTCAAATTTGGCTTGAAATCATCCTAATAATCAGTATAAATAACATTGCTCAATAAAGTCATAATTTAAATCTCTGACGCCAAACACAGGGTTGAACTGCATAGTATACATTCTCTGAACATAAGGTTCACAATGTAAGGTTGAAAACGTAAGAATGTTAATGTAAGGTTGATAATGTAAGGTTGATCAACCATACTTTTCTCTTCAACTCTCAGACATATGGTACAATATCCATACTTTCCTTTCTAGAAAAACATAAGATACTTGATCTATAAGGTTCATTATAAAAGTAAGGTTGATGATCCATAACTTTATCAGATTCCAAACATAAGGTATACGATCCATACTTTTTAATAAAACATAAGTTTTTTTTTCAAAAGTAAGGTTGTTGAAACATACTTTTAAGAAACAAACATAACTTCCCATACAAACGTAGGGTTCTTCTTCTATACTTTTTTGATATCTCAAACATAAGATTCCTTCCAAACGTATGGTTCTTCTTCCATAATTTTTTCTATAACATACGGTTTCTTAACCATACTTTTATAATATGTTGTAAAGTAAATAAATTATTTCATCCTTATGATATTCTCTTCAACTTAGGGTATGAACAGTGTTTCTAGAACATGTGAAAGTGATTTCCGAGCATGTAGAGCATGAACAGTGTTTCCGAAACATGCTAAAATGATTTCCAAACACTTTTTCAAATATTACATGCAGATTAAATGCTTTAATATTATTCCAAAATATATAAATAAAGAATATTAATTTCCGGAAATATAATCAAAGTAAAACTATTAGAATAAAAAATAAGGGTATTTTTGAACATCAAAATCATCATAAAGAGATAGAGTATTGTTCTCACCAATCCCCCCTTAATAAAATAGAGTGTTATTGAAAAAAACACGTTCTCAAAATTATAATCATCAAATAACCTCATGAAATTTTAATTAATAGTTTCATAATGAAGGAATTCATAATTAAAGTCATCAAAACCATATCGTCAATGCCTTGTTCCAAGACCATAGATAATCATTTAGTCAAGGCCTCGTGCTAGAACCGTATTTTGTCTCATGAGACATGATGATACATCTATGGGATATAAAAGGCACCAATAGTCACTTACTAAGTCCAATACATTCCTAAAATTAATAGGGGTAAACAAAAATAACATATATATTCATATTTAATATAACATATGAAATGTAAATAATTTTCCCCGAACATTAAGCATAAACACTATCAATTCAGAGTAAATTGTTGAATGGTTTTTAGATAGAACATCAGCAGTCAAACTAATCATAAAACCATTAAAATAAATATGATATATTATATCATAAAATATTAATCCCATTAATACATAATAATCAACAAGGGTTTTGAAATATATAAAGATACACTTATAAAATCATCGAGTAATTGTTGAGATAAATATTCTTTTACTTTGAAAAGAAAAGTTATTTTGGAAAAAATATTTTTATAAAACCAGAAGTGAGGTAAGATAGTATTTTCATCATAAAACGAGTTATTTTATAAAGATAATGGTTTCTAAAAATAGATTATATATTTCCCATGAAAATAGATAAGAATTTGATAAATTTTCATGAATCAGGATTATATTTCGGGAATAATTTTTGAAAGATCCTTTTAAAATACATAACTCCTGATAAATGAAATCCTTTTTATAGTTGGTAAAAATATATAGAAAATCAACATAGAATTTATGAGGAGTAAATTTGAATAAATAAGAATTTAATTGAGGTATGTAGAGAATATGAGTAGCACGAATGCAAATAGTGATTCGGGTGGAAAACCATTACCTTATGTCCAATGGTGTTCTTCACTTGATATTATTGTCCTAGATAATGAAATTAAATTCATTAATTAATATTTCTAGAACCTATTATTTATGTAATTATGTAATCTATTTATTATAGACTTATTAAGTTTATTTATGGAATTTTTTATGGTTTTAAGGGGTTTAGTTTTATTGCTTGGGAGCATTCTCTTCCTTAGTATTCTTGATCGGTTTACTTATATACATGAAAGGATAAACATGTAAGATGAGAATGGTTTTCCAGAATAGATGTTTTATTTTATTTTTTAACATCCATAATCTTAATTGTTTATAAAATTCAATTGGTTATTGAGACTGAAGATGAATCATTATACAAAAAATTAATGGTAATTGTTTGGGTTAAATGGCGGTTTTTTATCACAACAAACTCATTTTGATTTATAAACTAATATCAAGTTTAAAAAAATTAAAAAACCTTAAAAAAGATATAATAAATTTATTATAGTCTAGTTAAACCATCAAAATGGTTACATGACTATAATTAAAGACAGTAATAGAAACTGAAAACTCATTATCCTTGAATGTGATAAATTAACACATCTCAGATAGTTATTTCATTTCTTGCATAAAACAAGTAGAAAAGAGATATGATGATGAATTATTAAATTATCATACCAAAATTACATTAAATTTATGTTAATATAGTTAACATAAAATTTTGATGAATTAGGTGGAAAGAAAATCAAAAAATGAACTCGAAATAAAAGAAATGAAAGAGGGATTGTCCAATTGATATTATCTTCCTTGAGAGCCTCATTAGGGGAGAGTTTTTTGTCTTTTAATGATAAAAAGGGCTTATGTACATGGGTGAGGATATAGAGAGGAGATTTGAGTTGAATTTATAAAAGTAACAAGGCTTGAGAGGAGTGAAGATAAGAGAGAGTGGGTGGGTTATAGTGGAGGAGAGGGTGATTTTTTATTATCTTATTTATTATTTTATTATTTCCATCAATACAACCAATAGTGTTGATTCATGTGACCCATAATAGTAATAAGTGAATGTAAGTTTTAACCAATTGTTCTTACATCGTCCATGATGCTAGTAATAGTGAATTTAACTGATAATGTATATATACGGTAAATTACTATATTTTACTGTTCATCTAAAAATCAAGTATTTTCGAAAAATCCCAACAATTCACCCAAACCATTTTCTGACCTGTAAAATTAAAAAATAACTCAATTTTTCGAAATTTTTTTTATCTCTTTATAATTAAATTTTTAAATAAAATTATAATTTATTTTAAAAATAAAAAATTTAAAACCATAATTCATTTTATATCGCCTTGAAAATCTAATCAAGATCTCATTAACATATAACCTTAAGACAATAAAATAATAATATGATTTATTATTTATAAGTATCATATTACTATTCATAATGGTATGTTACAATTCACCAAAAATTATGTTTTCCTTATTAGAATCTAAATTTCTTATTGAACACAACTGTGTATGTTAGTTTTTCATAATTCAAATCATAGAGGTAGAAAAATTATGTTTACTAGCTAGGTTATAAAAAAGTAGTGTTTTTTAGATACTTTGTGTTTAATTCATTCAATAATAAATTTATTTATAAATCCTTGGGGTGTTACATATATAACCAAAATTTCTATTATATTGGGGAGAATCATATTTGTTTTAGATAAATCAAAAGATTTTTAAATAAATAGAATAAGGATGTCTTAGTGTTTATCCTAATAATATGGTATATAAAGATTTTATTTTTATGATCAAACTAACCTATTTAGTTTTAGAAAATGTATGGTTATAGAAGTAACCAAAGTAATAATGAATGTGACAGAAAATACAGTGGTTATATGATAGAGAAACTGAAAAAGAATGGGAGAAATCATGATAACTCCTTTGGTAATTCTTAAACCGTTATAAAGAGTAATTATTAACTACATGAACCAGGGTGAGTTTCTTAATGAATCATATATCATAGAAATAAATAATCATGTATTTTACTGTGATAATTATTATAAAGTTAATATATTGAATATCCTATGTCTCAACAATGTGGAAATAAGAACCCATAAAAATTTCATAAAGTAATGGGAATACATTTTACATATTGTAATGGAGGTCATAAAGAAATGATCTTTCGTGGAAAAAAGGAAGTGTATAGGTAGCTCAATGAAGGGGAAATATGTTATTCCCAAGGTATCAATTGAATATTTTAAATGTGATTATAATGGTAATTATAAAAATTGATGTCATAAGGGGAAGGATCACAAATGGTATCATAAAGAAAATAAAAATAACTACTTATAAAGACCTAATGCCATTACAATTGAATATAAGGAAACTAAAAATGATATATGAAAGGTATATATTATTTCTTGGATTATACTTCAACATTGTTGAATCATAGTACACGATTCATATTTTTGCTCATAGGAAATAAGAATTAAGTAACAATATGGAAAATTATAGTTAAAGGATTATGAATAATGTTTAATGATTAAGGTGTCTATATTCAAAATTAATGATGTAGTTTAGAATCATTAATACTCTTATGCTGATGGGAATACTTTGGGAGACTTTTTTGAGTTTTGATATATGTTTGAGGTATATGTAACCCTTAAATTTATCATGTGAAATATATATTTTAGGACGAATGATATTTTTTATTTTGTGGATATAAGTTTAAAGATATGGATAACCCTTAGGGTATATATGACTTTTATTTTTATTTAATTATGGGTTATTACATTTTTTATATGTAAAATGAAAGATATGAGATAACCTTTTAGGTTGAAATATTTATTTAATGTTTAATATACTGAGTTTATTTTTTGAGGATGTTTATCACATACTTATACAATTTATGAGTATTATATTTTAGAAAAATTATGAACTATGGGTCCCAAAACAACCCATCACATCTAACAATTTCGTGAGGCTTTAACCCGAAACTGAAGTGAGACAAGGTTCATTGCCTACCACTGGAATTTTTGATATCCTAGTTGAAATTGTTTTTCTTTATTTAAATTAATTGAAAGACATGTTTCAAGTTCAATTTAGTAATATTTTTTTAATCATATTGATAACCATGGGATTATAAATTAATTTTTTTACTAATTGATTAAATTTATTTTGGAAGAAGTTCATAATAATTTTGGAGAAAATTACAGGATTACGGTAAACATAATACTATGGGATTTTATTTGAAGAAAAATGGATTACTTATATTTTTGAATAATATATGATTGTAATGTGTGTTTATGGTGATTTGGGATATTTATGAAAATTATTATCATATTTTGGAGATTGTATGATTAGAACATATAATTTTTAGAATGAGACATTAAGAGTGATTGATGTTATATAAATATAAATTTTAAATTAATCGTGGAGGGATATGTGATCAAATAATTTTGATTTTTGGGTTTCAATATTAGTCTATAATATTTTAAGGGATATTAAGGATAATTATTTATTTAATGATATCATCTGAAATTTTAGTATTACTATTGAATTTTTTGAATTAAACAATGTGTTCTTCAGGGGAAGGTTTATTAATTTTGGGAATTACATTATATTTTCCAAACCATTTGGTTTGGGTTAATCTATAAATATTATTGGAATATATTATTATCCTTTTGTGGATTATTATAGCGATTAAAAGTTTATTCTAGTTCTTCAGTCATAATAATTCATCGTAAATACTTGTTTTTTGCAGTAAAAAAGACACATTTGTGGTTGAAATTGATTTAAAAACAAAATTATTCATAAAGATTTAGTATATTACTTTTTATTAATATGTTGAAATTTCTTAAATGGGTTTTAATTTAGTATTATAATATTTTTTTAAAAGAAATAATATGTTCGATAACGTACAAGATACTCAACATAGATCTTAAACGAATAATAAATTATTATTATTATTTAAATGTGACTATTATAAAATAGGTGTTAAATTAAGATAATTAATAGTATTAAATTCATTATGAAATGTATATACATAATGGTCCTACTCTTTTCGAATTAATTAATTAATTCTTTGTAAATAACCACATGATTTTTCATAGTAATTTTATTCATCAAAAATAAATTTTCTTCAAATATTGGTTTTCTTTCTTCTTATGAGTAAATATAATAATTAGTTTTCGGAAAATTTTGACCTATTTCTTGAAAAAATGAACTAAATTTTGAAATTATTTATTTCAAAAAAAAATTGGATAAATTTTTGAGAATTTTCTGAAGATATTTATTTTCCAATGAATAGTGAAAATAAGGTTTTTTATTGAAACAAATATTTTACTTTAAAGTGTCTAAAATGTAAAATTATATTTTGAGTAATTATTAAAATTCCATTAGTTCCTTTATATAATTAAATTTTGTTTTTATTTAATGTATTTTATACCTGAATTTAGTATAAAAAATTTATATTTTAAAGTTCATTATTCTGAAAAAGTGTTTTTTATCGTATTTTTCTAGTTTGATTTTAAAATAAATAATGAAATTTATTTGATTTTAATTTTGAAAAACATATTCCATATTTTTAATTCGATTTATGAAATTTCATAAATTGGTCCCTTTTATTTTTGGTCTATATTAATAGTATCCTTAGTAATTTTTGTTACCATGGTAAAGGGTAAATCACGTAATTAATGTCAAAAATAAAATGATAAGGATTATGAAAAAATCCTAAAACATATATTAAGTTCATTTAATGAGTTTATTTATTCTATAATCATCCAATATTATGTTATATTTCATTTTGTTTCTATTTGTGCGTGATTAAAACCTTAGTAATATTTTATTCAAAGAAAAGTAAAAAATGTCACACTCTTGTTTTAATAACTATAATATTTTTATCATTGGGTTAACCAGATGATATGTTTAGTTATAATTAGTCTTTTTAATTATAAAATATTTATCTTCACTATAGTAATTTATATTAATTTTTTAGTGAAGAAATAATTATCATAAAAGTTTACACAACCCTGATGCAGTAATTATTAAATTAATAAAAAAATAAATGATATTATAAATATTAAAAATAATTTAATTTGAGGTAATTAGTTTTATACACTAATTTTATATATTACCATGAAATTTTATGTATATAATAATTTGTTTTTCTATTTTTACTTGTTTTCTTGATATTTTTAAAATCAATGTAATTAATTCCTCTAAAAATTGTCATTAATGATATATTAGAATAAATAATATATTACCAAATTAAATAAAATTCCTAAAAAGAATATATTTTCAAATTTATTATGATATATTTTATAATATTAATCATCATCCATTTATGTGGATTTTTTCCATTTATATTAACTATATTGGCCCTCAAAGAGTTAAAATTTTTATTGTCATGGTAAGATTAAAAAGGTAAATGAGGGGTAAAAACCAAATGAGAAGGGTAAAAATTTCACCTAAACCAGTAAAAAAAACTTATGTGAGTATCCCAACCATTCCATGTCTTATATATTAAATAATTCATTTTGGATAAATTTTAAATTAAAAATTAATTAATAATAATTTACTATTTGGGGAAATTATAAGACAGTCCCTCCCATATCTTATAAAAGGGAATCTTCTCTTCCTATTAATTAACACTTAAATCCCCATTTTTTGGGTAATACTAGAAACAATATCATCCTATAATCTCTCCTCTAATTCTAGAGTCCTTTTTTGACATAACACTAAATTTGTGTTGTTATGTTGTTAATAAAACGAGGTTTCTCAAAGAAGAGGTATCTTTTTTAATTGAGCATTTCAGTTTTATTTCATATTCCACATCCTTCAAATCTTTTCAAAAAATTATAAAATAACAATAAAAAGTATCCTCAATATAATTATATGTTATTATGTTAATATTATCGCTTATATATATCTCATCTTCTATAAAATGGGAAACAAAACCATCATTTGTGTGTATAGAGGACTATCGCCTCGTTATCCAATGTAATTTGTTTTACATAACCATATCTCATTGATTTATTATAATTATGGAATTAATTTTTATACATTATATTAATAAAATATTTATCATTATTAAAATATAATATACCTTTTACCTTCTTACCTTTCCTTTCACTGAAAAATGATAACATCATTCATGTGTGTGTGTGGACTACAACCTCCACAAAGAGATATGGTTCATTTTTCATCACCACATCACATGGATGATATTTATATAAGTATATTTAAAGGAGTAATAATATATTTATTATATTATTATCATTATTAAAATATAAAATAACACTTCCCTTCTTTCTTTATTGATTATTGAAGAAAAATAAATGTTACTCATGCTTACATACGACCTACCATCTCCAAAATTGTAATATAATTCATTCTACATAAACTTATTTAATGGTTGAATTTAATAGTATAATTTATATAAAAAATTTATAATTAATTCATGAATATAATTATTTATAGGATGAAATGATAAAATATTAGGCCATATTTAACCTACTGAAGTCATTTTGGAATTATATATCGAAAATTTTCAGAACATATGATATGAACTTAAATGATTATGTAATTGTATATAACATGGTAAAAAGTGATATAAAAAATATATCATGAACTTAAATGATTAATTAATTATATATAACATGGTAAAAAGTGATATAAAATATATGATATGAACTTAAATATTAGGCCATATTTAAAGGGAAAGTTTTTCTAAAATATATATCATGAAAATAATTTCCAACCATCATGAAACCTAAATTTTTTGAAGTTTCCCTCTTAAGTTTAATTTTTTAAAATAAAATGGTTTCTTTATTATGTGTGTAATTTTTAAATTTTAAAAAGTAATTTTTAAAATAAAATTTATTTCTATATCCAATAGTCTTTTCTACATGAGTTTAAAAGATTTTATAAAGTGTTTCATTTATTATATATTCCTTATACACTCTTTAATAAGGTTTGATCCCCATTATACATTAGAAGTGATCATGTTATAACTTATATGATGGGTGTACCTAGATATTTCTCTAATGGATTGGGTTCTCCAAATGTGGAAGTCAACCATATAGTAATTCCAATTGTAAGAGTGATTATAAGATTGATATAGTAATGGTGTCCGAAGTAACCTACATATTTGTTCAATGAATTATAATTATTTTTCAAGGAAATAATTTTATTTTCAAAAGGCAATATAAAGATCTTTTTTTAAAATGTCATGCCCTTTATAGGTACAATGAAATTTTTTTAAAAAAAAAATCTTGCATTTTCGAGTTTTTTTCCAAACTAATTATCTCCATCCATTAATGTCCCTTAATGAGCTATTATGCTCATCCCATAATTTTAAAATCTTTTCCTAGGGTTTAAGGATTGGTAATGGAAAAGAAGAATTCAAGATGAAAATGATGATTATTTTTTTCAAAGATAACATGTTTTATTTCAAAGGTTCTATATTTTGGTAAATATAGACACTAAATAGAATCTTCATCTATTTAATTTATGGGGTTTCATTTAATATTTATGATCTAATTTAATAATACTCTAAACATAAAATTTCATTTGTAAAATAAAATAATTTCTAGTTTAAAATCAATAAAATATGTAATGTTTAAGGACGAGTCCTTACAATTATAGTATGACGATGATGTTCGTGGTGAAACGCCCCTATCAGGGTCACATTTTTGTGTGACCATCCTGGTCATGGAATAAAACCTCATTCCATGGTAGAATAAAAAAGAAACCTCCCATCCTTAAAATACAACCCTTTTGGTCATCCAAGGATGTCATTTTCCCATGGTAGAACCAAAACTTTGACCTTAATTACCTTGTGGTTCTACCACTACCACCCATGGTAAAATGCCCCGAGCTGGGGTCAAATTTTCATCCAATATTATGTGTCAATGCAAAATTAACATCACTAAAACATATCTAGAAAATCAAATAATCACCCTCTCTTATTGTGGTCTAAAAGATCATGGTACAATACCCTCTAATGTCCTAACTTCATGGTGCAACCCACAACATTTTAGTGTCACTGTGTTTTACATATATAACATCAAGGGGAAACTATTATGTATTTTGACATGATGAGACAAAAATACAATGATTTATACTTGAACCGTGCTCAAATCCAAAAAATGTCCCATGAGCCCTCACCAACACTTCAAATGGACCAAAAATGCTTATATACAAGCAGTTTAAAAAAAATTGAATTTATCACCTTGAAATATAAAAAGGTGTTACACCCTCACCATAATATAAAATCTCACCTCGAGTTTCACTACCAAGACTCATCGGTGAAAATCCTTGGCCAATGCACCTACAAACAATACACTCACTCCAAAGTCTACCACTCAACATGCATGTTCTACCACTACACATATAACAAATTGATTTTCATCCCACAAAAAGTCATCTCATTATAATACATTATCTAAATTGACCATTTCCTAGATGATACATTATCATATAGCTTGATGTTATTGACTTTAATAACATGATAAGGGTTGATATGGTGTTTTTGATCTAAAAGGCATAGAATTTATCCCTCATTAAGAAAAATAACTAGGGAAGAAATAATTATTATTACAATGGAATGATATTCCCAAAACAATGAATGAGCCCCTAAACATGAGTAGCTACTTCCCATACCTATGTATATGAGAGTGTCCTAACTATGGCAGTAATTTCTAGAATACCCAATCACCCATATCTGACTCCAAAATATGGAATCAATAATCTACACACAATCACTACCTACTCAGAGTGGTTACCAATTGCTTCATGATTATCCCAATATGATCTAACATATCTTACATGATACTCAAAACAATAATTGAAGACTCCTTAACATCTATCCAACATAAAGGTGATCGAAATGGATATATATAAGGTTTAAAAAGGTTCCACCTTAGTTTATGTTTGAAAAATATTCTTATAAGAGAAAACTTAAATCATAAGAATGTTTCCCCATGATCTATCAAAATCAAGGATGTAAGACTATAGTGCATCCTCTAATAACTGGATAGTTTTTTAGACCGGTCATCCATTTGAATATGGTAGGTGCTACTAAAATTAACATGTGTGTCAAGAATCTAATATGGACCTTGAAAAAACTGTGATATAAAATAGGAATCCAAATTAGAAACCGTGCTCCTAGAAACCCCATAAAGGCATAATATCTCATAAATTTACAACTTACACACCCAATTAATGGAATATGTTTCATATATATATATATATATTAAATGAATTATCTTGGTCAATTGATCAACGATAACCTATATTGCATCACTACCAAGTTACACCCTTGGTAATGTTATTACAAAGTACATCATTACATCATTCTACTTCAAATAAGGAGTAACATACTAAACCTAGTTTACAAATATGTAACTAAACCCAGTTGGTCACATTTCCTCAAGAATACCACCCTATAATCTAGAGTCTTACGACTAGTAGCGAGGTTCTATGGTGTTATAGTGGGGATATTATACCCTCATGGTTATAGTATAATTGTGATGATAATAAATGAATAAATATCAGAAGCATGATAACGAAAAAAGTGATGTAGAATACAAAAAATATATAAAACTTTAATAATCAAGCCTAATAGGAATTTTATACAAAAATGATGAGTATATCATCATACAACTAAATAAACATACATACATGGAAGTATGAATCCTTTATAGTACATGAATAACAAAAGAACAAAAGAACAAAAGGTTATTGCCAATAGCATCACAATCCAAGGCTTGGTCCCATGATCCAACACTCCCATGCTATGAATCAATAAGGCATCCAAGACTAGGCCCTAAACCTTTTCCCTACCCACATCCATGAATTATTTCTAGGTACCTAATAGTGGCCTAAATATTGTGTGAGATATTCTCAATAGGCCACCACCAGTGGTTTATATAATAAATCCAACCTATTTATGAAAACTATAACTGTGTGATGGTATAACTAGTAAATCTGTAATGTAAATTACATATATAAATAAAACCAAGAACAAGGTTTGAACTATGATTTTGTGATAATTGATGAATATCATTACATTCAAGTAAGGTGTGTAAGTATCTATTGGCTCATGCATATACCGTATATGTAAAAAGTATCAGACCACATGGGCAAGGTCTGAAGGATAAAGACCAACACATCCTCCTAGAGTCTAAGAAACTCAAAATAGTATGAAATATAGATTAACCAAGAACCCAGGGGGAAATGAGGAGTCAAAATATCTGAATTTATATGTGTATACGGAGGTCATAGGTGCCATACTATGGTCCCCCTAATCATTCCCATATTCTAATAATGATCAGTGTTATACAACTATTCAAAATTAATGTCATTCCAAAATAATCATAATCAATAAGTATTATAAAAATCAACGGTTATGTTATTTTCCACACTCAGATATAGTCATCCATTCTATTATAATGACATTAATTAATCAATTAATTAAATCATTAAATTTATTTAAGGCTTCCACAACTAGGTGGAAATATCACAAAACTAAAGTGGTAGTTCTTAGCTTAGGTTGATGAATGAATACACATTGGAGGTGGTTTAGATTAAGGCTAAAATCCTCCAACCATGTCAAAGTGCTACATAGGCATCACATTATGGCCAAAATAATTACTTTATTATATATAATAGTTTTGGGGAGACATTCCTAGAAGGTTCGACATGTATCCCAATGTAAATTATTTAATAAATAGAAAACCCTTTCAGAATATTTTTAGACATGATCCCTTATTTTGGTAGTAGAAAACTCGTTCAATATCAACATCCAATTCGTACTAGAATGAGAGAAAATTGAGTAATAGAAAAAATCATTGAAAATATAGAATATTATCTCACACAAAAATAGATCATATGATGGTGAGATAAAACAAGAAAATAAGGTAATGGATCAAATATCTTATTATTGGTGATCCAATACAACATAAATGGCTTGAATTAGACATTATATGTGGAAAGGAGATCAAAACCTAGCTTTGGTCAAAGGGGGTCTCTTCAAGTTAGAGGAGTTACAAGAGGATTGGGGAAACAAAAGGGGGTTTGAGTTTATAATTATTAAAGTGTAAAAGGTAATTTCACCCTTTTAAAAGTGTTTAAACTTTTTTTCTACGTGGTTCGACAAATCGTGTGCCAACCATATGACAATCACCGTCCCAAGCCACCCTTCGCATGGGCAGAGCTCGCTATTACACTAACCCTTCACATATCAGGCAATAAACTTCTACAACAAGAACAATATAATTCACATGATTGTGTGGCCTACGCTTCTTGGTTAATTAAAATAATGTGTCATCCTACTATGCATTGGATCACCCCACATAATTTAAATAAATTTTGTAGACTGGGATACATAGATTTTACAAACCATTTGACCCACCACATTCCTTTAAAACGTGGGACTCTAGGCTTTGAACAAGCCCATGATAACCTTTAAACCTGCATAACCTAATTAGGAATTACCAAAATAAAGAAAATAAAGAATTAAAATAAAACTACAAGGACCCACAGTTCATCAAAAAATTAGGATCTTATTGTCTTCCCCCTTAAAGAATTTTTTCCCTGAGTTACCCTTCCAAGGGTGGTAAATTTTCATATAAGAGTAACTATCTCTACTAAGTATTTATGTTGGACTCTCTCTCTCTCAATTATTTTCTGATACAAATACATTATTCTATAGAACATGTACTAGGGGTAGAAACCTTCCACATAGAGATTTCTAGCTCCAATCGATGATAAAAATATGATACTCCTCAAAAAAAGAATCAGCCTCTAGTTTAACATCTTCAGGATAGAAAGTACTAGATGGGTTTACATGATATATGTTAAGCTATAATATATAGAAGACATCATGCATGGCCCGATACCTCCATTGAATAATTATCTAATAAGATACTATCTCAGCTATCTCCAATATCTCAAAAGGTCCAATGAAACTAGGAGTCATCTTTCATTTCCACTGTATCCACCCATGTCCCAGTCTTGGTGAAACATAAAAGAGAATGTGATTCTTGATGTTGACCTTTATAGGTCATCGATGATGATCAGAATAAGATTTATGTCAAGAAAAAGAAGTAATCATACACTTCCTAAAAATTTGTACCTTCTCTAAAGTCTCCTGGATGATATGAGGTCTTAGTAGCACTGCCTATCCTACCCATATCTAGAACAGAGGTGATCGACATGGAAGGCAATATAAAGTCCCATAAGGATCCATCTATACGGTCTCATAATATCTGTTATTCTAGGAAAACTTTATAAGAGGTATATTTTTATCCTAATAACCTCTATAATTAAAGAAAACATGCTGAAATCATGTCTTCTAGAATGTATAATTTCTACTCTGACTAGCTGTCAGTTTGTGGGTACTAAGATGTACACATAAGTGATGGTGTTGGGGTTCATTGGATAAGTCGGTGGGATAGATAATATAAAATTTTATCACTAGATCGATGTAACTTATCATCTCTTCTAATTTGACAACTGATATTGTCTTAGGATCTCGTGTGGATTAAATAGAGAACAAAAAATAAATTGAATGAGTATGTTGTTCTAATTTGAAGTATGAATGTCTAACACAAGTCACAGATGATGATATCTCATAGGATCTGATTTTGAACCCCTCTAGATCATCCACACACACTTCTTGAATCTGTGTGTATATATTTTTTCGAATTTTTGGTGCTATCACAGAGCTTGGATGATCTATTTGATGCCTCGATGATCACCACAATCATTTTCCTTTGATTCAAGAAGGTGAACTTGGATCATATGATTGGATTGATAAATTATCCCTCTAGGATTTGGGAATAGAGAAAAGCTCTCAATTCTGACTTAGTGAATAGTTTCATGGAAATATATTCTCTCTAACTTATATAGTGAAAGCTCCAAATACATATTTAGGGTTCCCGAAACCCCATTTATTAAACATCCACTAAATAATTAATAATAAATTAATTATGATGAACTAAACTATGTCATAAATATTATTCATATTTTGTCACACCATTGTAATATATATTAAATATATTATGTGATGAAACTGATTCATTAACTAGACTCATAATTCCCACTAATATAAAAAGAACCTTGAATATTAAAATAATATTCTTTCAAATAATATTAATAATTATATTTACTTAAAAATTTGTAAGTAATTTTAATAAATAAATTCAACCCAATTATGCTTTAATTGAATAATAATGAATTTATTTTTTATCTATGATTGATAATTCTTGGACAGCACCCAAACCATATAGTGGGTCCCACCATGTCTGATATACCTATTGATTAGAATACGACAGATTATTGAATATTCTATTTTACGTGACCCCCTATGCCCTTAGATCAATAGAATTTAATAATATTCAAAGACCAAGAGTAGAGCCTATCAACCCATCAAGGCCCCAAAATAGAATAAGAAAATTCATAGCAATGAAAACCAAGCTATGAACAAAAATTGTGTATTATAATATTTTTTTCCATAGATATCTCATAAATCAAGATGCACACTTGTGACATTGTCCTTTGATTAATTATTATTTTTTTATTTATATTGATGGAATTACCTTCTTCTTCCATGGACATTTATTTACGAAGATACTACCATCGTAACCAACCTGGCCTCAGATATTTCTTCCCCAACTACAAAGTGAAAAATTCTATCTTCATTATTCAACCAATGTCATTCCACCAATGATACACCCAACACAATACACCTATCCTTTATTTCATAATCATTGGTTTTTTCTTGCATTAAATTATGTGATCAAAAGGAAAACATTAATAATGATCTCATGTTAGGAGACCAATGCACATGTTCTTAGATAGTAACATAGTAACATTCAATGTCACCTAAAACATATAGTGTTCTTGTTCGTGAGTTTTTTCTTATAATATCAAATACTAGAGATAACTAAGTGGAAACTTCCTGAGAATTAGTCTCAATGCTTATGAGCTCCTAGCACCTGATAGTCAAACATTTAATGTGTCCAATTGCTATGATGTATCTAGACCATATGAAATATATTTAATATTAATGTAATTACATATTGTGGTTCTCATTATATCATGGTATATTTTATAACCTTTAAATATGAAAATTAATCTATGTATATTACCATTTAATGTTGGATGTAGAAATTTCTACAAAAAAATGGTAAGTAAAAATCATGTGTAAATCTCTATATCCATGATATGATAATAAAAATTACTAATAAATTTGGGTTTTGGGAACCCACTTTTGCAACACTCCTACTTTCACTAGATCCAACTTGATAACCATTCTTGTTATCACACACACTATTAATATCATGTTTCTACTTAGTTACAGTTTTTGTTCCTGGGTCTTCCATGTCTCTACTATCTGTAAATTCGATTATGTGCAACCTCATATCCTTGAGTAAAACTCCCCAAGAGATGTAAACCATAATCTTATTACTTTTTTACACTATCTAAACTTGAAATATTGGATATTAAGAGTATCATAATTTATATTATGATAATACTTTAATTACATGATGTGGTTTTAAGAACTAGAAAAAATCCTTATGTATTTTATACTACTTCATAGCTTCCTCAGAAGCTGAAATGTACACAGTATTTCTAGATATCACTACCACTAGAATGTATGAGCTTGTATAACTCATAAACCTATCTTGACTATAATATTAGATCACATTGATCCAAGGATTACTTGTCGGTTTCCCTTGAAAACTAGGATCCATTCCTCTCTACTCACCATGTATATATCCCTTGTATTTCAAAAGTATAACTGGATAGTTTTGATAGATTCGCCATCTATTCTCTTAGATATAACTAATATCTACCTACTATAATTTATATGTTTTAAGTATCAAATCTTTTACATATCATGGAATAAATTATTGGTCCATTGAGAAAGCGTACATGATTCTAGTCACTACATTAATCTCCTCCTATGACCATGCATGTCTTAATGGAGAGATTTATGTCATTTGACACTATAAAGAATTCTCTCTATAATTATTTCAACTTTTATTTTTCAATACTACTAATTATATTTAAAATTTATGGGGTCTAAGAAACCATTATATCTACCACATTAGATCATATTCCCTTGAAAAAATGTTTCTATGTTAAGTCAATAAGAGGGGAATTCCTTTTATTCTGGTCTTACCTAGCAGTAAGACTAATAGTTATTTCCATACGTTACCAAAAATATTTTATTTTGATAATAACGGTTCTTACACTAACCTCTAGTGGACACATGGAAAAAAATCATTCCAAATGAATTTTCTATGATCTTTTCACTTACTTTAATCTTAAATAGGATTTTAATAACTTTTACCCTGATTGGAATTCTATGATATCATCATCCCTTTCTTGTTGCATCATATAAACACCTTCAACTATTGGTGGTCTTGAAATCTAATGATAATAAAATGATCATAGAAATTTCCTATGGTAATAAAATTATAATGCATTTAAGAATAATGACTTGGTGTTACCAATCGATCCTTATTGGTTTCAATATTGTACCACCCATGTATTGTCTCAGTTGAATACCTAACATAGTATTGACAACAATAATCCCCTTATTCATTGATACATGGAATCCATTATTGAACTTTAATTGATCATGTCAATTTTAGATAATTTTCATATACTTCATACTATTAGGAATTATTATTTTCAATAATGTGTCACCGACTGGGGTGAATATAAAACAATCACCATGGTTTTATCTGTCATACACATTATGTGTCTCTTGAACAGACACTTTCACACCTCATGTGGAACTCATTCCTATGTCAACTATTCATTCATTTCTAGAATTTACTAAACCCAAGATAGTATTTCCCCCACCATGTAAAACAAATATGTGAACCCTTTTATAGAAATATAGTCTATCACTTCACTATAACCTTTATATCATAGTTATTTCTATAATATCCTAATAAAATTTTATGATAATATCAATAAATGTACTTTTCATTTTCCTTAAAGAAATTTTTTTATATACTCAAAAAACTATTTGTAACTAAACACATGTTCTTATTACAATTTATTTATGTCATACTAAAAATCATATGATACCCATTTTTCATGATATTTGGTATATAGTTATGGTATATCACCACTGTTCTCAAACCATGTCTTGAAAAATAATGGAAGTGTCTACAATAAATGTATGTCTCAACATTGATTCTCCTTTAACATACATCATGACTCATATGTGAATAAGGAAATGTGTGTTTAGGAATTACTCCAAGCTATATTTTTTTATTAATGTTAAAATGTAATACTTTTCATCAATCTTACTTATTCACATCATGGATCTGATGTGGATAAGGAAATGTGTTCTTCGGAATTAATCTACTATACATTATAATGATTGATGAATTCCTGGTCAATATATTATTCAACACACCATCCCAAAACAACTCATATCTTCTGACTATTCATATACCATACTTCACTTCTACATTCCTTAACCACTTAAAAAAATCTTATGAAGAATACACACCACTAGCTTACCCTTGGAATAGTTCACACTCTCTAGATAAAATAATTCAGAAATCTTTGTGTCTTACCTTTATTTCTAAAGGTTTATTTTTCCAAAACTAAGTACATAAGCGTGTCGATAATACCTTAGGTATTTAACTATGAAGATTATAAATACTATACGGGGTGTATCCTTGAAAACTAATAAGTTTTTCTTGACAAAATATTATCTTTCCACAAATGTGAATATAAGTATTACATTTTAAATTCAACAAGTATATACTATTATTAATTCACCAATGAAAAATTAATTTAGTATTAAAAACCCCAAAAAAAATCATTCTATAACTATAATAATGTATACTTGTGTCCAAAGGACACGTGAGAGAATGTTTTTGGAAATAATCAATAAAAGTTATAATATGGTCATTAAACATGGAAAGTATAAGTTATGTTCTTCTCACCACCAAATTAGGAACCACCCTTTCTTAGCTTCTCGAAGAACACACCTTACATATAGTAACATTTCTATACTCTCTTGGTTACTATATTTAAATACACATATGGTATAGAAATATTGTATTTATTACCCAAAAATTATACCAAAAACATTACTTAAAATAGTTGAATATACCTGAAGTAGAATAAATTTATTTCTTCTCTAATTGAGTTCATTGTATTTAAACTTCCATGGATTTTATTTCATAATGTATGAAGAAAATAACCCCTTTTTTTAATAAACAACCTCTTTTATTTGAATAATGTTACAAATGTGCCATTATAATTACCCTTGATATTGGATTTTTTTCCTTGTCTCTTAAATTTTTCAAAATAAGACCTGGATTAAACCTTCTTTAAGTTCTTATTTACTTCATGAACATTACCCAGAAGATAGAAAATAATTTTCTCTACGATTTTTTTAATCATAAATAAAACTAGAGATTGGGTGAAAATTATATGATAAATGTATCCATTGAAATATTTTGATCTGTCATTCAATTTACACATATCAATTATAATCATCACCTATTCATATATGCACTTCAATTTCTCCTTGCAAGCTTCTTAGAGATGAGACTCTATGTAATATCATCCATTTCTTGATGTAGTATCCACCACTCACATTGGACGTTGATGATATCATTATTAAATTACCATCATATGTGATATACATGAGTATCTTTTAAGTATTTTTAACACCCTTGCTTCCTAAGGTGTTTTAATAGGTATTTGGGACACTACCACCTTGAATTTACAGTATCGTAGTATTCTGCACAAGCACTTGCACCACTCTTTGGAATCTCATGAATGTATAGACATTTACTTTTTCGATTTGATATCATAATTTTTCTTGGGGTTTTACTTTCCATTTTATACAAAAAATAAAATCTATAAGATTATTACTTTTATCTCGGTTATCAATTCAAATGTTATTGATTCCTTAATTAAATCATTAAATTTATTCCATTGTTTTATCAAAATCAAGAAACCCTCTATACTAGAATCCAAATTCTATATCTCTTGAGTGTTCTAGTGGAAAGGATCCCTGAACCTCCCATCATAGTTTACAAGCTATAGATACACCACTACTCAGAGAGTTCAATGTAGGCATTTGATTGGACAACCACATTAACTCCTGGTTTCTTGATCCATTGACTGAAGTATCATATTATAAAATCATAAATATGATATAATCAATGATTTAATATAAAGTTGAATCAAGATATAAATTAATACCTCTTTGATGTAGACTTTAGTTAAGTCAAACCATCATTCTCTTAAGAATTCCCGGTAGTAGGAGGCACCCTCAACTATGGATGACCGAGCACCCCAAACACTTTTTCATGTATAAATTAAAATAAAGAAAGAAATTTCTGACTTAATATTTCTTTAAGGGTTTTTAAATTTTTATCAAAAAATGTAATCCATTTCTATTAATCTGATCAAACTATATTGTCCCACTCACAACCAAACATGAAATAATAAAAAAAACATACGTCGCATCCTTATGTGTTTTACATGTTACTTGTTTTATGTGATATTTCAAAAAATATGTACTTCTTAAAATAACAAAAAATGCATAAAGGAGATAAATCTACCGGACTAGTTAGGATAATCTAATTGTGAATGACCCATTTTAATAAAAACATATCAATATAAACCTTAGGGGTTTCATACCTAAGTCAAGTACTGACACATTTCATACCTATCCCTGAGTCCAATGTATTCACTTCTCGTTTAGAGAATTACTTCATGTTGGTGAGTTCCATGTCTTAAAGCCTCCTCATCTAATGTGAAAATATACATGCATGTATGATTGGGGGTCTAGGGGTGCAATATATAATAGATAAAGTGAGAACATAGGCCCTTATACATAGTAAAATAAATCGAGATTCATAGACCATTATTCAATTACCTACATATTACAATAATCACACATATGTAAAAAATAATTAAATAAATCATCTAGACCTGCACAGGATATGTCAACTTGCTCAAGACTAGTTGATATGATAAATAGATGTGTGATAAAAATTAATTTTAAATAAATTTATTGTATTATGGTATTAAAATAAATTAAATTAATTTTATAAATTCAAATAATTTATTTTCTTCGATTGGACATTAATTTAATTTAATTTTAAAATTAAATTACTTTTTTCAAAATGTTAATGTATTATATTTTTCAAACCAAAATTTTAATTGTAATTAAATTTATTTAAAACTGTTATTAAATTAATTAACTTAATTAATTTTGATTATATTAACCTATCCCCCAAAAATACCCCGATTTCTCATGAGGGTCAGATCGACACAATGTAAGGGTATTCTAGGCTAGGTAGGCCAGCCCATGCATGTTGTCCATCAAGAAGCCTGAATAGAACCTTTTCAAGTAAGAATTGGCCCGACAGAACCCAAACAAGATAGGGAAGGGGTTAACTCTCTATCATTTTCTGAAATGGTAGTGTTTATGGTCATAAGATCCAGATGAGGGGAAGGTAGGCCATGGAAATACCAGTTCCTAGTGCCTGCAACACTATAGACGAATCCATCCCAAATTTAGCGCATGATAAGGGTGGCCCTCGCAGAGTTTGGGCGACCATGGGTTCAGATTATCAGTGGTGCAGGTCACCCACATTAGGGAGGAGGGTGGATGCATCACCATGGTATCTAAAGGGATAGGGTTCGATAGGCCTGAGACCTCATTTGCACAACGGCGACACTCCACATTAGTTATCAATAGTGGTCTATGGTAGATTGAGTCGGTCGGGCTTGCGAGGAGGGGAGTGGCCTATGAGGTAGTGGGTTGGTAGTGGAAACCCATGGGAGGAATCCGGCTGCTAGATACCATGGGAGCAGTGGTCGGTCAATGATCCAGCTCTATAGGGGGCATAGGTGGGACTTGGTGCGCTGCTCGCTGGTAGTGGGGGTGGAGGCAGCCTCATGGGAATGCATAGGTCAGCGATTAAAGTAGTCTTGCAGTGGCCAGTTGTGGAAGACATATATCATTCAATAAATTCCTAGAAGACTAGTGGGACACTGGTAGGGTTTGGATAGGAAGGAGGGTTATATGATGATCATCCCTCCTGGGTGAGGGAGGTGTTTCTGAGTCCCTATTGGAGAAGGAGGAGGGAAATAGGTGGGGCTAGAAAATTGACTTCTATAAGAAGCCTTTTAATTTATATTACACAAAAGAAAATTTTTTAAAGTCACTTCTATTATGGTTTGAAAATATCACATGGATTAAATAAAGAATTGAAAATAAAATAACGAGTACCTCAACCTTATTCGAAGCATGCACATATGAAACAAGTTTCCAGTGAATGTTTCTTGAAGGATTTGATCTTAAACCCCACTATATAATCCGCACATAATGATCTAATATGATCGTATGTTTTTTATCAAATTTTGGGTTCTATCATGTAACTCCAACAATCTCTTCAACACCGCAATGACCACTAAGATATGTTTCCTACAATTCGCCAAGTTGAACATGGATCGTTCGCTTGAATTGAGTGATTCTATCTCTAAGATTCAGGATGAAAGAGAAGCTCTCAATTCTTACTAAGTAAATAGTCCCATGGAAATATATTCTCTCTAAATTATATAGTGGATGTTCCAAATACTAGTTTAGGGTTTCTCGACCCCTTTTTATTAAACTTCAACTAAATAGTTGATAAATAATTAACTATAAAAAAAATAATTCATCATAAATATTATTCATATTGTATCACATACTAGGAATATATATTAAATATATTACATTATTAACCTGGGTAATTAAATTGACTTGTAATTCCCTAAGATATTAAACAAACCATGAATATTAGAATAATATTTGTTCAAATAACATTAATCCTTGTATTTACTTAAACACAAGTAAATAATTTTTATAAATAAATCCCACCCAATTATTATTTACATGAATAATAATGAATTTTTCTATTTATCTGTGATCGAAAAATACTGGAAAACACTCATACCCTATGTTGGGTTGCACCATGTCTGATATACCTATTCAATAAAACATGGAATATTCTTGAATACGCTATTGTGTGTGACCCTCTATGACCTTATCACGATAGCAGTGAATAATATTAATAAACCAAGAGTAGAGTCTAGCAACCCAATAAGACCACTAAAGAAACAAGTAAAATTCATAGTAATGATAACCAACCTATGAACACGCACTATGAAATATAATCCCTTTGTCTCTAGAAATCTCATAATGAAGTATACACAATTGTTTCATCATCATTTTTTGATTTCTTATTTTTTGATCTATTTGGATGGAGTTACCTTCGACTGACATGGACATGGATTTAGTATTTTACTACCATACTAATAATCTTGAACCAAGATATTACTTACTCAACTTGAAATTGAAAAATTCTCTCTTGAGATTCAACAAATTCCATACCACCAATGACTCACCCCACACAATCTACGTCACCAAAATTTAAATATCCTGGTTTTTTACTTGCATCAAAGTACATGATCAAATGGAACAAATTTATAATGATATAATGTTAAGAGACCAATACACATGTTGGTAGATAGGAAAATCCAATGACACCCAAAACATGTGGTGTTCCTATTATTGAGACATTCCTCATAATCTTAACATCTATAGATCACAAAGTAAAAAAATTCATGAGAAGAAGTCTCAATGCTTATGAGCCCCCAACACTTGATATTCAGAGATCTACTATGTGTAGTCAGTATGATGTATCTAGAAAATAGGACATATATTTAATATTAATTTCATAGTATATATAGGTTCTCAATATATCTTAGGATCTATTATAATCTTTTGATATCATAATTAATCTAATGACATTCCTTTTCAATAATGGATTCACAAATGTCTAAACTAAAATGGTAAGTAAACATCAAGCCTAACTCACTGTATCCATTATATGATAATAAAAATTATTTATAAATTCGGGTCCGGGTAACCCACTTTTACATCAAGAGGTACTAATTTACCTTATTATTTCTATAACCCCTTCAAAAAACTCAATGTGAAACAACCATACCTATCAGAAAAGATGGTATGAGTGACCCTATATAGAAATTTTATCTCATAGACGTATAGTATTCTCAATATGGATATTGATAATATCTCTTGAATAGGATGTGGGAGTACCTTCGTTACACTGTACATGACTACCCAAACTATGTTGATACCTTGAGGTGAACTCAATAAAATGGTCACAAAATCATTCATAACATCATCCCATCTCCATTGTGGGACTAGTAATGGTTGTAACATGATAGCAAGACAGAGGTGCTCTACCTTCATCTACTGAAAGGAGGAATAACTAGTGATAAAACCTACAATATGATGTTTCATCACATGCCACCAATACAAATGGTGCATTTCATGGTACATCTTGAAAATCCCTAGGTGAAATACCCATTATGTTACATATAATTCTTTCATTATTTCCTCTTGCATGTATGTAGGCACATAGATACTTCCATGTACAAGTAGGATATCATCTTCATCGACAACCCAATCCAGGTATCGTTCTATACATAAAATACTCTCCCTATAGACCAAGCCTTTGGGGTATGAGGACTACCTCCTCTTTATTTTTTCCATAATTGAGGATTATACCACCAAGGCCATAAGAAAATGACACTTTTAACTCTTATAAACCTCGATATTCATCTTAGAAAGAATTTTCATTAACCTCCACTCATCACTAGATTTTTGAAAATATTTCATTTGAGTTTTACAGATCATATAATCTTCAACTACACTGCCCTTTCTAGGCATATAATAAATATAGAAGTAAAAATACTGAAGGTATTCGAACCATATCAAATGTATGAGATTCAATACTCAATTTGTGACTATATACTTGAGGATTTTTTGGTCCATATACACAACAAAACACTCTCCCAACAAATAGTGTCTCCAACAACATAAGGAATGGACAACTACTACTAGATTGAGGTCATTCATTGGGTAATTACATTCATGACGCCACAACTACCAAAACCAATAAAAAATGACATGATCCCCCTACATCATAACTACACCTTGAATGATACATGAGTCACTAAAAAACAATGTTTAGCCTCTACCAGGATCAAGTAAGATCAGGATTAGGGTTGAGGTATGTCTCCCCTTCAACTCCTAAAAAAATTTCTTGCATGATTTAGACTAGATAAACTTGACACTATTCTTGGTCAATCCTATATGAAATTATTCAAGGGATAATAAATCTTGTATAAAATTCCTATAATTTCCAACCATCCCCAAGACACTCTATATGTCAAACATGTTCTAGGATTATCAGAGTAAAATATCTTGCTCACATTCTTGAGGTTAGCTATTACTACTTATTATAATATAATATGGTCTATGAAGTGAAACTTCTCAATCAATAAATGGAATTTGGTGTGTTTTTTATAAAAAATATTCAATCTCTCTGTAATAAATATGATATCAAGGTGATTGTATGATATTGTCAAGTATGTGAGTACACCAAGATAGATTTCATGAATAACACAAAAAATGTATCTACGTATGGGTGGAAAACCTAATTCATCAAAGCCAAGAAAAAGGAATATGTGTTCTTAAGACCGAACTAGACAATTAGATACTCATAAATACCATACATACTACAAAATGTTGCATAAGGTTTTCCTGATGATATCACATGAACTTAGTGATAACCTAACATAGAATTGATCTTTGAGAAAACCCATGATTCTTAAAGTTAATAAAAGATGTTTTCTATATGAGGTAAAATATACCAGATCTTAATAGTAATATAGTTTAATTTTTTTTAATCCATATATTTCTTGAGGTCTCCATAAAACTTCCTGGATAAAATAAAGAGTGAACCCCATGGTGAATTACTGGGTTATATAAAACCCTTAGCTTCAAATTCCTCTAGCTATCTCTTCAGATAATAAAACCCAATGGTATCCAACCTATAAGGAGGAATGGAAACTGGTGCAGCTCATGGAAATAGATCAATAGAGAACTCAACCAATATATCAAGTGGTAATCCATAAATTCATCAGGGAAGACATCCCTAAAATGATCTTCCATAGGGTTAAATTCTTATTGACACATTCCCTGATCTTCCATGTAAACACTAAGGATATTATTTTTCACTTGGCCCAACCCACATTTCTCTAGTCCATATCGACTCACCTATAAATATTTTTCACCATTGTGAATATTTCTTCCTCTATTTAGTGATGAAAATGACACCCTTTAGTGATAGTATTATACATAATCATGATATGTATCTAATGAGACTAGTCCAAGAATGAAATTGCAGACTATAATCTCGAGGATATGGAAATTCCATATAAAATGATACTCGCCTATCTTAAGGTGGAACTCATTACACAGAAATACACTCTATGATCGAATATCTAATAGAGTATAGATTGTCGTCACACCATAGATATATTGAATCTCAAGGCCAAGGATTTCAATGATACACATAGAAAAAAATTGGTAAGATTATAGATCAAAAAAATATATACCACAGTAGATGTTTCCAAAATCATACCTTCAAATATATAAGAGAGAGGACTATGCTCCCCTGGTATAGGATTGACTATTTAAATCAAGCCAAATCTGTAACCCTAAGATAGAACCTAACTACCCTGAGTAATCACACCCTACTAATGTTGTACCACTGGAGCCTGGATACCACATCCTTGACTACCACATCATCCTAATAAAACAGAAACACTCCAACTCCATTCTTAAATCGAAGTTGATGATCCCAGTATAATAACTAGGGTATGTGCAGATCTTATCTTAATGGATGTTAGAGATATGATTCCACAAAACTACTACGAATTTACCATCCTACCATAGGATTGGTACTCAACTGGGTATCTATCACACGGAGGTTTCACATTCCCTCGCTTTCCACACTGGTGACATACCCAAAAACAGTTAGTGCATATACCCTAACTGGTATTTACCTTGAGATATGTCTTAAAGTGATTCTTATTAACCCCAAATAATTTACAAATACATTAATAAGCAAATCCACTCTGAACCATACCTCTATATTCTCTCAAGTTAAACTCAATAATAATGGATTTTTTTATTATCTCAAACTTGGTTTTCAACTAGAAAACATTCACATGTGATCGAATAGGTTGCTTGATACCATCATCAAAGAATCATTTTATAGAAAACTCATCAGTGGAATAGATAAGAGAAAAGATATTAAGATCTATGAATAGGGTTGGTGTAAAAACCCAAGTTTTTAGACTGGGTCCAAATCCCGACCCTATTTAAATTTTTGACTTGTTTATGAGGAAATTGGAGAAAATGGGCAGTTTCTAGAAATTTCCAGACTACACGCCATGTATGTGTAGGCGAGTGACCTGCCATGGGATTTCCGAGTACATGCCGTGTGATGGTCGTGTAAAAATTTCTTACTACATGGTGTGTAGTTTTGTGACATGCCATGTACCCTTGGCTGTGTGGAGGCCATACCTGGCGTGTAGGCCTGTTGTCTGGGTATATTTTTTTAAACCAAGAACACATCATATTCCCTTTGTACATGCAGTGTAGTCTAGCCATGTATAAGGGATATACATGGAATGTGGGTAAGGCGGCAACGAAGAGAAGGGAAACCAAGTAAACGCCGTGTACCCATAGGTATACATCATGTACTCATTTCGGCAGGTTTGGAATGTAATTCAGTGGAATGTCAGCCGCCAAATGAATAGTTAAATGATATACACGGCGTGTAGTCATTAAGTACACGTCGTGTACTTTCTTTTTTTGCATTAAAACAGGCAGTAGCCTTGTTTTGAGGCGGAACTCATTTTTTTTCTGTCGGGTTTCACGAACCAAGTCGGTCGGGACTTCAAATACCTCCTAGATCATCGTCTGAACTCTGTTTTGATCACTTATTGTTCCATCGGAACCCCCTTGGTATGGCCCCGATTCCTCTGGAGCCATTTTGTTTGATTTATATTCTAGAATGAGTTATATGGGTTTGAGCAGTTTCGATTCTTTTATATATCTACCGCATTTTAGATCGAATTGGATGTTGTTACTAGAGGAGTAGCATCGTACGAGTCTCATGTAGGTGGTGAATACCTCTTTTTGTGTTTTCGTGGTCATTTGGGTAATGCAGCCTTCGGCGCGTTTTCGGGAATTTTTAGCGGGACCCGTTTTATCTTCTATTACATATTGAATTGTTTATTGGACCTATGGGATTCCTTTGGGTATGTCTTGTCACCAGTTTTGCTTGAGTAGGGCCGGGCGAGGGGTTGTAGCTCATCGGTGCACTTTGGCCTGGGGATGCCAAAATGGTGAAATTTGAATTATATTGCGATAAACTGTTGAGTTTAATTTATTAAGCCTGATATAAATTTCTAAAGGCATTCAAGACCTCGGTGCTAGTATGGGACAACACCTTGCATAGTGAAAATAAATTGTTTCGTATGTTTTGTCTGTTTATGTTGTATGTTTAAATATGTTACATATGCAATTGCTGAATTGCATATGTTAGACCTTTTGGGTGGTGTTGGGTATCTTCTGGACCCTTTTGGGTGGTGTTGGGCATGAACTGGATATTCTTGAGTGATGTGGATCACAGGTTGGGCTTGGACTGGGTTACTTAGGGTGGTTTTGACCACGGGATTGGGCGTCATGGACGTCAGCTTAAGTCAGTACGACTGTTAGGTTGGGCATGAACTAGGTTACATGGATGGAGAGGCCATCATACTTGAGCGGCATGGTCGCAGGGACACGAGGTGTCAGATGTGTTAGTGTCTTAGGGACTATTTTGGTGATTACCACTCACCTGGAACTTTGAGTATTGTGTACACATAGATACTCTGTGATGAGATGTTTTTTACCACTCGTGTGGGTAGAGGCCCCCGTAGATGCGTTTTAGGTACTTTGGCTGTGGGTGCTTGTCGTAGAAAGTCTCATGGAAGGTGAGGAGACTTCAGAGGATAGCATTGAGGATATTTGGTTGGGGGTGAGGCTCACCATTATTTGAGGGTAGATATCGTTGTCCCTCCGGATACGTTATTTGAGGGCACGCATCGTTGTTCCTCCAGGATACATCTTGGGTGTGCCTTTGGGACGTCGGTACTTGAGACACGAGGTGTTCGGAGGCACATGGTGTTGGATTGTTGCTTCTTGGGCATGACTTTGGGACGTTGGTACGTGAGACACGAAGTGTTAGGTGGCACATGGTGCCTGGTTACAAGACAGAGATTTCGGCGTTGGCCGAAGCAGGTGACACTCCATGGTTGCTGCTAAGCACCAGTGGAGTTAGTGTTCCTTGTTCATTGCTATTATTGTTGTTTTCCTTATAAATGCATGCATGTTTAAACACTTATATTAGGTACGCACCATTGGGTGGTATTCTACTCAGATTTGTCTCACACCTTGCATGGGCCCTTCGGGACGCCTGCAGACTTTATGGATTTACATGCAGGAACTAGGCCAACTTCAGGAGTTGGGTTGCGTTAGTTGTTTCATAGAGATGGTATGGACCATGAGGTCTTGCGTAGATGGAGTTACTCTGTTTTGTTTACGTTATTATTTTAGCATACTTGTTTTGTAGCTACTATTGGTTAGATATTGGCGCCCTTTTTATATTCAGTTATGTATGACCTACTTTGGATGCATGTCTTACTATTCAGTAGTAGTTACATGTTATGAGCATGCTATTGTGTTTATTTACGCTGTAGTGGTTTATATTTATTACTTCTTCTGTTTATCTATATTGATTATGCTTCCGCTCGGTGGGTCTGGTTCGAGTATGCTAAGTCTTTTATTCCGCTGCATCTTTACTATTATACTCAGACCAGTATCATTATTATTATCCTCCGAGAGGTTATAGCCTCCCCACTATACTTATCAGACCCACGGTACTAGTCGGTAGCCTTTGGCGTTCGGGGAGGTGTGCCTAAGGTAGTAACACCCAACCCGTTTAGCACTGTTCGGGTGGTTGTTCAGGTCCGGGTCGTTGCAAATTGTTATTAGAGGAGTTCTTGACAGGGATTTAGTAGCAGTGTTTTGTTGGCTACTAATGAGTTTGATAATTATCTCTTTATTCTTGCTGGTTTTACTATTTGGGGAAATGTTAGACTATAAATAGTTTGTTAATGGAACTGGGTTTCTAGCTTGTTCTTGGGTGCATCCAACCCCATGTACGAGGGATGGACCAAGTTACCTTGGGTGGGAATTGTTGTTTGATTTTTCTCAGATTACAGTTTATATGATTTCCACCTCGGTCGCTCACTTGGCGTGTGAGGTTATTGATTGTGATATGTGACCCTTGGCCCAGTGCGGTAAGAGAGAATTTGACCTTGGCCCGGTATGGCAAGGCTTGTTTGCATGGATTTTGATAGGCACATTTTTAGGGTATTTCAATTTCTTAATTGCACGTATACTTTATGAAGGGATAATACAATGTGAATAAAAATCAATTTCCATCATTTATATGCTTTGAAATGTAAACGGTGAAATTCCTGATATAATTATTTGTTGTTAAAATGTGTATTCCAAGCTTTATATTGTATAATTGCATGTGACAGGGTTTTTGGGCCTGGCTCTTATGAGAGCGGGTAGGTACTATCGGTTAAGGTGATTTTTATCATCAGGATTGGGTGACTCGGTCATTGGTTTGAGGAAACGTCAGTTGTCAGGATGGGCATGGCCCGAGGTACTTTTGATACTTAGCCCAGCTAGGGGTGGGTAAGGAGGCCATGAGGCCGGGATACTGTGGGGCATGGGTTGCAGTGGGGGAGAGTAAGGGGTAGTGGATATGCGCTTCCTTTTACTGCTTTCTTATCTGCATTGAATATATATATTGTTATATATATATATATGGGTTGTCTGACCATTTATGGTATTCAGAAGGTTCATCCTACACGTCTCGATGGAGAATCAAGAAAGTAAGGATACAGTGTCGTGGGAGCAATATCAGGTTCAGGATTAGGTACAGGCAGAGCACGAGCCACAGGTACAGGCTCAGGGACAGGATCAGGTGCAGGATCTAGTGCAGACAGGACAACAGCTGAGTCTGGCATCGTTCCAGTCGTGGCTCGACGAGCAGCTCCGAGTGAGCCCGGTACGCGTCTTGCAGGGTATCGACAAAGGCATGAAGGGTACAGAGCCATCAATGGCATATCTGACGAGGGAGTTCAAGTCGTAGGACCCGCCTCTTTTTCAGGGTGAGGGTGGTCCACAAGCGGCTGAGAACTGGATAGAGAGTATGCAGATGATCTTCGAGAAGCTTGAGATGCCTCCAGGGTGGAGGGTCAAGCTGACGACGTACATGATGAGAGGACCGGTGAATCGTTGGTGGGATGTGAAGGTTCAGGCTCGTAGGCACGAGGGATTGTCATGGAAGGTCTTTGAGGACAAGTTCTTTGAGCACTTCTATCCAAAGGCATTGAGGGCAGAAAGAGCTCGTGAATTATTGAGTCTTTAGTAGGGAGACATGTTCATCATGGACTATGCAGCTACCTTCATAGAGCTGTCTCACTTTTCACTTGGTATGGTAAGCGATGACGTGGCTAGGGCGAGGCGCTTCGAGGATGGCTTACGACACGCCATTCGGGTCCAGGTGAACATCTTCAGGTTGGGTTCCTTCCCCGAGGCAATGAACCAGGTGCTCATAGCAGAGGGAAACTAGAGGGATAGGCCCTAGGTTGGTCGGACAACGGCTTCAGGTGATGGTTCAGATACCAAGAAGCAAGTACGGGATGAGTTCCCATAGGGTAGTTAGGCTTGGGATTTCGCTAGACCACATCGGGGTTGTTCTTCAGTGATTTTCTTTCACTGTGGACAACCGATACATTTTTGAACTCAGTGAGATAGGCCTCCAAAGGAGTGTCGGTCATGTGGAATGGTCGGGAATATTGAGAGGTTTTGCAGGAATCCTTCTCAAACAGCCGGAAGACAGGGACCAGGACTGACGGTGGCATCCAGAGTTGGTTCGGGTTCAGTACCAGGAGAGGGTAGCCGAAGTTTAGCTGCACATGGAGGACGTGACAGAGACGGTGGGATCCAGCTGATGGGTTAGAGGCTGGTGACTGGAGAAGTACCATAGGGAGGTCAGGCATCAGGTAGTCGTACATTAGGCCAGGTGCACACTGTGGAGCTTCCAGAGGCCGAGCAGCATAGTGAGCCGACGATGGTAAGAGGTACACTACGGTGTGGCCATGATCTCCATGTTTCCTTTTTGGTATGACCTGTAGAGGCATGTCTATTTTGAGTCCATGTAGTGCACCAGATCAATGTGGACTGACTAGATGCTAGTCAGTGGGATTGGCACCATATCTAGTGCATGATATATTCTATATATATATGTATGAGATGCGTAGCATCAGGGCATCGAGGATGCGGGTTACTTGAGGTACATTGGGCATCGGGGCATCAAGGATGCGGGTTATTTGAGGTGTCGTAGGCATTGTCTTATCGAGGATGCGGGTTACTTGAGGTGATAGGCACCAGGACCTCTTGGAGGTGGACACCGATGTAGTGTGGGCTACATTTGGTGTCAGGAGCGACACAGGAGCACCAATGAGGTGCAGGGGTGAAGATGTGTCATAGAAGGACTATGAATCCAGAAAATAGGTTAGTAAACATTGTCTGGTTTATGTTTTTTTGGGTTGAGACTAGGTTAGGGTATTCCAATGGTGGGGAGCCCCTTTGAGGAATTTATTCGGGTCCTTTGAGACTGGGGAGCCTGAGTTTCTTTGTTCGGGGTGGTATGTTTGGTGCCATCTTTGAGTTTCGTTTGATAGCTTGGGGATGAGCTATGTTAAGGTGGGGAGATTGTAAGAACCTAGGTTTTTATAACTGGTCAAAATACTGAGCCTGTTTAAATTTTTTAATTGTTTCTGAGGAAACTAGATAAAATGGGAAGTTTCTGGAAATTTCCATACTACACACCATGTACTTTAAGTACACACCGTGTATGTGTAGGTGAGTGACCAGACATGTGCTCACCAAGTACATGTTGTGTGATGGCTATGTAGAAATTTCTTACTGCACAGCGTGTAGTTTTGTGACAGGTCGTGTACCCTTGGTCGTGTGGAGGCCATACATGGCGTGTAGGCCTTTTTGTTGGGTAGATTTGTTTTAACCCAAGAACATGTTGTGTTCCATTTGGACACACAGTGTAGTCCAGCTATGTATAAGGGATATACATGGCGTGTGGGTAAGTCGGCAAGGGAGAAAAGGGAAAACAACTAAATGCCTTGTAACCATAAGTACATGTCGTGTACTCATTTTGGCAGGTTTGGAAAGTAAGTCGGTGGAATTCCAACTGCCAAATGAACATTTAAATGATATACATGGTGTGTAGTCATGATGTACACGCCGTGTACTTTCTTTTTTTGTGTTAAAATGGGCATTAGCCTCGTTTTGAGGTGGAACTCATTTTCTTTCACCGAGTTTCGCGAACCAAGTCAGTCGAGACTTCAAATCGATCACGGATTGTTGTCCAAACTCTATTTCGATCATGTATTGTTCCATCGAAACCCCCTTGGAAAGGCCTCGATTCCTCTTGAGTCGTTTTGTTTGATTTATATTCTAGAATGAGTTATAGGGGTTTGAGCGGTTTCAATTATTTTGTAGGTCTGCCGCATTTTTGACCAAATTGGAGGCTGTTACTAGAGGATTAGCATCGTACGAGTCTCAGGTAGGTGGTGCATTCATCTTTTTGTGTTTTTTGTGGTCATTTGGGTAACGCGGCCTTCGGCTTGTTTTTGGGTATTTTGAGTGGGATCTGTTTTATCTGCTATTACATATTGAATTTTTTATTGGACCTATGGGATGCCTTTGGGTATGTCATGTTACCAGTTTTGCTTGAGCGGGACCGAGCGAGGGGTTGTAGCTCATCGGGGTACTTTGGCCGGGTGATGCCAAAATGGTTAAATTTGAATTATATTGTGTTAAATTGTTGGTTTTAATTTACTAAGCCTGATATAAATTGTTAGAGACATTCAAGACCTCGGTTCTTGTATGGGACAACACCTTGCGTAGTGGAAATCAACTGTTTAGTATATTTTTCCTGTTTATGTTGTCTGTTTAAATATGTTACATATGCAATTACTGAATTGCATCTTTTGGACCCTTTGGGTGGTGTTGGGAATCTGTCGGACCCATTGGGTGGTGTTGGGAATAGCCTGGATATTCTTGAGTGATGCAGATCACAGGTTGGGCTTGGCCTCGGTTACTTTGGGTGGTTTTGACCACAGGATTGGGGGTCATGGACGTCGGCTTGAGACAGTATGACTGTCAGGTTGGGCATGGCCCAGGTTACTTGTATAGCGAGGCCATCAGACTTGAGCAGCATTCTCACAGGGACATGAGGTGTCAAATGTGTTGGTGGATTAGGTACAATATCGGTGATTACCGCTCACCCGGAACTTTGAGTAGTGTGCACACGGAGATACTCCGTGATAAGGTGGTTTTGACCACTCGTGTGGGTAGAGGCCCCTGTAGATGTGGTTTATGTACTTTGGTATGGGTGAATGCCACAGAAATTCACGTGGGAGGTGAGGATCCTTCATAGGATAGCATTGAGGCTATCAGGTTGGGGGTTAAGGCTCGCCGTTATTTGAGGGTAGATATTGTTCTCTCCGGATACATTATTTGAGGGCAGACATCATTGTTCCTCTAGGATACTTCTTGGGCGTGCCTTGGGGACGTCGATACTTGAGACATGAGGTGTCAGGAGTAACATGGTTCGAGGTTGTAACTTCTTGGGCGTGCCTTCAAGATGTCAGTACTTGAGACATGAGGTTTTAGGTGGCACATGGTGTCGGGTTACATGATAGAGATTCCAGCGTTGGCTGAAGTAGGTGACACTCCATGGTGGCTGCTGAGCACCAGTGGAGTTAGGGTTTCTTGTGGATTGCTCTGCTTGTTTCTTTCCTTATAAATGCATGCCTATTTAAACACTTATATTAGGTACAAATCATTGGGTGGTATCCTACTGAGATTTGTCTCACACCCTGCACAGGCCCTTTGGGATGCGTGCAGACTTTATGGATTTACAAGCAGGAAATAGGACAACTTCAGGAGCTGGGCTGTGTTAGTTGTTTCATGGAGATGGTATGGACATTGAGGTCTTACCTAGCTGGAGTTACTCTGTTTTTTTTACTTTCCTGTTTTAGCATACTTGTTTTGTAGCTACTTTTGGTTATCCATTGGTCCCCCTTTTTTATTCAGTTATGTATGACCTTCTTTGGATGAATGTTTTACTGTTCAGTAGTAGTTTCATGTTATCATCATGTTGTTATGTTTATTTCTGCTGATGTGATTTATATTTATTTATTCTGCTATTTATCTATATTTATTATGCTTCCGCTCTACGGGTCTGGTTCGAGTCTGCTGAGTCTTTTATTCCGCTGCATCTTTATTGTTATACTCGGACCAGTGTCATTATTATTATCCTATGAGAGGGTATAGCCTCCCCACTATACCTATCAGACCCTCGCTGCTAGTCGGAAACCTTTGGCATTCAGGGAGCTGCGCCTAAGGTAGTAACACCCGACCCATTTAGTACTGTTTGGGTGGCTATTTGAGTCCGGGTCATTACAGTTGGGTAATTGAAAATATAAATAGAACCCTACTCTAGGAACTCTCTTGTTCAATCATCCCTCAAAGTCTTAGGGTAAAATTTTTCATAAAAGCTTGATTGGAAAGGAAACCAAATATTTTCTTAGTACTGATATTCCTAGTTCTGTATATCTCATAAATTCTCAGAAGATCCAAAACCAATATACACCATTAGTTTGACCCTCCTATTTAGAGGTGTCTCTAGATTCTCAAATATAGATAAAATGCTCCCATTCCATAAATCAACAGCCCATCCCCTAAAATGTAGTTTGACTCCACTACTAAAATAATAACATCATGTAATGCCCCAACCCCTGAATCCTGGAGTCATTGCATTATTACGTATCATTCGCATGATCAAAAAAGATCAAGTCTTGAATGAATGATTATTTTAGTAGCCTTGGAAGTACTAGATATATTCAGAAGGTTTACATTACATCATAAAATGTTAAACTACAACCACATTGTTTCCATAGACAACACTGAGATCCCATAGACTATCCCTCTAAGTCATTCATAATATACTTCTTCGCATCCTGGGAAAAATAAAACATAGAAAGGGGTGAACTCAGATGCTTAGTAAGGATAACAATAAAGTGGAAACTTTCATCATAAGCATAAACATTTAAGGAAATTCATAAGACTAAAAAAATCCTTTTAAACTTGAACTTCAGCAAAATATGGCAATGATAAAATCAGATAATTCCAGTTTCTTAATCAAATGGATATTCTACTAGTCAAATAATCACATGCAATATCAATAGTCACTTTTATAATGATGGAATGCATAATTCCAGACTTCATAACCACATAGTCAGGGCCTTGTGCCAAGACTACAAATAATATTTTGTCAAGGACTTGTGACAATACACTAGTTTGTCTCCTGAGACCTACTGATGCATCGAGGAGCTATTGCGGGCTCTACCCATCACTTACTAAGTCTAATGCATTCCTCATATGAAAAATTTGAAACATAACATAAACATTCGTATTAAAACTAGCATATGGAATGTCAATACTTTATCCACAAACCGTGAATGGTATAAAAATAGCACATCCAAAATCAAACATAACCCATTCAATACAATATGGAAGATTTTATTGTAATAGATTAACCTCAATCGAGAATAATGAAGGATATTGACATAGATGAAAATAATCATCAAATCTATTTGAGAGAAATATCACCCTTTTTCTTGAAAACATTTAAAAGTCACACTATTTGTCGAGATTCCATTTAAAAATAATATTTTGAATGAAAGTGTCTCATACCTATTTAAAACATTTTAAATGAATTTTAATTTTAAAACAATAATGTACATATAAATAAAACCTAATTTTTTTTTAAAATATGGACATTAATGAGAATGATTTAGAAGAATAAATTCTTAAGACATTAAAAAATGGTATTTTAGTTAGAGTTATTATCCAAATGAGAGATGATTGAATTAAAATACTTGAGGTAATAAAAACTTTATAATACCATGAGAATAAATTATTTCATTATATACTATGTCAAAGGACAATATCACACCATACAAAAGTGAATTGGTGCACAACAACAATGAAGTCTCAAATGAATGTAAATTGAGATGAAATACCTTATAAAGACACTATCCTTAAAAAAATGATAAATAAATGACATAATTATGTGTGACAAATAAAAATACACTCAATATGATTTATATTTAGTGTAAATCAATCAGAGGACATTCACACATATTCTTGTAAAAACAACTCCAATGACTTGAATGTTTAACTCAATGGATGGAAATTGAGTTAAGATCATGTTTATATCAATGACTTGAGAAATTATCAATGGATTGATTATGTGTATCAAAAGTATATCAACACAAAGAGGACTGAAAATTACTAAATAAATAAAAAATAGTGATTCCCCACATAATCTTGGAGTAAAATAATCAATGAAGTATGCCTAAAGCCCATTGAGTGGAAATTGAAATTTGAAATTCCCTTACCGATTGGGTAACTTATGAAACATACAACCCGTGAAAGAAGGATCATACAATCAATATATAAATACGCGTAACTTAAAGTATATTACACCAAGAATACAATCATTTATAGTGCATACTCCACACAAAATGAAATAGTGGCCAATATAGCATGAATCCCATGGGAATAAAAAGTGAGATGAAAAACCCTTACTTCGTTGTAATCAATTGAGTAATATGACCACAAGTTAATAACCACCAAATGAATCACATAATACCATGAATATAAATTGAGTCATGATAATATATATCAAATGGTAGTGCACAATACACCACATCCAATAAATAAGTGGCGAACAATGGAAATCTCATGGAATTAAATGTGAGATAAGAAACCCCTTACCATTTACTTTTCCTTGGTCGAGGGTATGTTAATCTTCTGTATAATGGTGAAATAATTGTATTTAAATTATAGAATAACCATATACATTAATATGATATCATATATGATCTTCTAATATTGATATTTTAGTATTATCGCCGTTTCAGGTGTTAACTGATTCGTTCTCCTTTATATGCTTGGTTACGTAAGCCATGTTTTTTATGGATAGGAGGTATCTTATTAATATTCAGAATTATATTAAGTCTTTAAACATTATTTTTAATCATAAAATGATAATTATTCTTGAATGGATATGATGGGGTATGAATCTCATCGTATTCGTGGAGACGGCAATCCGTACATACACACGAGCGACAATATCATTCTTTTGATATTAAAATCATATATAATTGGATGGTATATCATATATACAGAATCATTATCATGTAATATTTATTATTTTCACCAATTATCATTATTATACCTATCCCAATAATAAAGTATTGCATAAAAACTACACCATGACATGGAGACGGTAATCCGTATGTACGCATGTATGGTGACATGTCGTTCAAAATGATGGATAAAATGATGAATATGGTTGTGATAAATTTATAATAAAATCACAGTATATAGAAGATACTGGAATTATTTTAGTATAGAAACAACAAAGAAAGAGGAAGTGGAAGAAGAAATGAACTTGAAAGAGGTGATGAAATATTTACCTCTTCTTCGGGTTCTTCCTTTTGATTTGACCAAAATGGCTTATTGGAAGGCTTTATGACTAAATTAAGGACACTAGGATGAAGGGAGGAGATCTGGGAGGATATTTGGGTAGGTTTTGGTGGAGCCTAATGGCTCTGAAGGTGTAAATTAGAGAGAAGGGTGAGTGCCCTTTTATAAGAGAGGTGAGGGGCACCTTCAGAAAAGCTATAAATATTATTTTATAAAAAAAATCATTTTCGGTTTCTAATGCCTCAAAAATAAATTATTTAAAAGATAAAGTGGTTATGGGTCTAAAACCACTCAACCAATATGTTTTATATAGGTTTTGGTCACTATATTAACCTCATCTTTGAAATTTAACTCTTAGTTAAATAGTTTGACATTTACCATGTCTCTTTGTATTTTTATATTATATGGTTGATAAACTTACTATATACTTCCAAGATAACCCCAAGTGGTTCATTAATGATAAAACTAACATTATATAAGTCTTTTTCATGAACCTTAGATTTTTAGGAATATAATATTAACTAATAATATATTATTTGTTTTAAAAACTCTTTTATGTCAATTTTAACACTATTTGGTTTTTTGTTTTTTTTTTTAATTCATAACAGCATTATTACTTAGAAAAAATTCATCTAACCGAACCTAACAATTAATATTAACCTAGAAAATTATTTTAATTCATAAAAATTCTAAATTACATTTATTTTGATATTTATAATAACAATTATTTCAATATTTCATTAATTAGGTAATTACTGCATCATCATTGTGTCATAAATAAATTAAATTATTTAATGACTAAAAAATATAAATAAAATACCATTATGTATTAAATCTGTTTAGATTTATAATGAATATTTATAGTTGAATTTATCTTATATTATCCCTATATTAAAAATGGTTTAGTTATTAAACTTTGAATTTAACACTTTACTCTTCTTTAAATTAATTAATAATAAATCTCCTACTCTAATACAAGTGGACCTAAAGAATCATATTTTATTCATAAGGTTGATGTTTTTTAGAATTACACTTATCCAATTGAATTAGGACATGTTTTTGGGTAATAATAATATCATTTTACCCTTAATTACCCTTTTTCCTTTTAACCGTGGTAAATAAAAGTAAAAAGTTACTATTCGCCAAAAATTATTTTCATCTTATTGAACCACATTTTACTTAATGATATCAACATTGTCTATTGTATTTTTGAAATTTAACTCACATAAGCGGTAAAATTAATTTTTATGTAAATTTGCAAATGCTCCTAAGAGGTGGGTAAAAGACGGTAAAAAGTTAAATAAAATTTTATACATCTAATTTTATTATAAAATGACTCCAATGAATTATATTTAACTTATATAGGAATTATATATCTATTTTTAATTAAAATAAATTTAAATAAAATAAATAATTATTTACATAAAAGTCGGTTTTAAACTATAACAAAGTGTTTTTCACTATTCATCAAAAATTGAATGTTTTCAGAAAAATACCAAAAATTTACCCTAAGATAATTTTGATATTCCAAATTCAAAAATGAATTATATTATACCAAATTCAAAACATATAAGTTTCATTAATTAATTTAAAATTAATTCCCATTCTCAAAAGTGACAAGCGGGTTTTTAAAAAGTACAAACTATCAAAATATCGACATGTGTTTATGTCAACTTTTAATGTGAATTTACTTACAATCACATACATTTTATTAAATGATAAAAATATAATCTATTTATACATCCAACCCATTCAAATACATAATTTTACACTATAAATTAGTTCGATTAAGAAAATTCAACTAAAATTAATATTTTTCAGTATTCATCAAAATATAAAAGTTATTAGAAAAGTACCAATGATTTATCCAAAATAATTTTTTATGTCTTGATTCTAAAGAAGAATTTAGTTTCATTAAATTGAATATATAAAAGTGTAAAATAAGGTTTTTCAAAAAGGGTTTTCCATTAAAAGGTTGTAAAATTGCATTTTTTTGAAAAATACTTCTTTTATCTGAAAAAATGAATTTATTCTTATATTATTTCTAAGAAACACATAATATAGATTCTTAAATTATATGGAGTATATAAAATTAAAAATTTATTTAATACTATTCATAACTACTTCATAACGGCTAGTTTGGTAAGTCATGGTGCGGTCGAACTTGGTGTTGCATGTAGCGCAAGATATTGAATTAAAGAAAATAACTTATTATGAAATATTGGGGTGTTACATTCTTCCCCCAATTTGGAAATTCCGTCCTCAAAATTTTAAAATTGGTATTGGGAACTTCATTAAAAGTCCCACATCCGAGAAAGTGTCAATATTACTATCTCTTTAAAAGAAAGAAAGAGAAGTACAAAGGTCACCTGAGATAACCCACACTAGGATTCCATATAGGAAAACATGGATATGGAAGATAAAATAGGTGTCAATTTCAAGTGGAGATTGATAGAAAACATGATTAGGAGAAATTTAACAACAATAAAACCACAAACTTGTGATGAGATAAACATTCGTTAGTTTCCTAGTAGAAAAAGTAATAATATAATGTTTTCTATTTTAAGTTCTGTTTCATAAAGTTGAGGAATTTATTTATGAGATTGACTAAGAACATAAAGAGATATACTTAATTTTTATTTAGAGTTTCATCCTTTAATATATTTCTACCACTAACTCATATTTTTTTTCAAATGATGAGTATTCAAGATGACTTGTTCACACCTAAAGCACTACAATCAACTTCTAGAGAATAACAAAATCCACAAAGTATAAACTATATATATTTACCTTGTCTTTAGAGATTAACCAAAACCAAAATGGTTAGTACAAGATCAGATGATTCCCAAAAAGGATACTACTTTAGAGAAAGAAATAGTTATCTTAATTTCTAAAATTAAACCAACAATACCCAAAGTTCAATAAATACCATTCAATAAACAATTGTTCTAAAAATCCATCAATATAATCCAAACTAATATTGAATCCCAAAACATAGAAGAATTTGATTACGTAGTCTTCCACGTTAAATTGTATTTTCAAATAACATCGACTACTCTTAAAGTCACATACATAAAATTAATTAACCTAATCACATATTCTCTATGATATGTTAATAATTTCCATAAATAACTGAAATCACGATAAATCCACAATAAAAACATAGATAAGAATCCACCATTACTCATCAAATGGAATCCCATAGTATTCTATATTCCTTAGGCATATAGTATTCCCAACAGAGCAAATGTCTTCCAAAATAACATTTATCACTTAATCGCCAAATCATTTTCCAATACTTAGGATATCCATTTGATAAGACATAAGATCCCAAATCAACATATTATTGATCAATAAAATCATTTAACTAAAAATAATTAGTCGCACTAACCAGGGACTTCACATAGTCCAGTGGTAGGCGATAAATCCCAATCGCACTATGGTTGTGGTTTTGATTCCTGTAGCTTTGTCCGATGTGATGGGTTGTCACACGGTCTGCATGTTGTTCTTTTTCAAAAAAACTATATTTTATAACGTTTTCAAAATGAGAAAAATTCCTCAAAATAACTATAACATAATTTCACCACAAATGTTATCTCATACCTCACATTTTCATCCCAAAATTTAATAACATGTAATTGCCTCAAATTTAAGGATCATATAAACCCAAATGGTTATTTATAACTATATCAACAATAGAAAACAAAATTCTCCCTAAAATAGAATTTTCACATAATAAACATCAGGGTTACAAATAAGAGAAAAGTCTTCCAAAGTAATCTCATCAACAAAGAGCACTAATACTTTTAAACATTTGACAATCCATTTATTTCCACATAGGTTATTCCTTGACCAAGGGGTTATCCTATGGAATAGGGCAATCACTCAGGTAATTCCCAGGTCCCCTACATTTATAGAAAATGAATGTAAATGGATTCTTGGGATCATTTTTATTTTCTTCGATAGTGCTCTTCATTTTTCCTCAGCAATTTCCTACTTTATGTCCTTCTTTCCCACACATAAATAATTTATTTATTCTGTTAAGACATTTCTCTAGGTGTCTACTTCGACATTTCTTTCATGATGGAAATTGAGTTTTCTTTTCTCCATGGTCTACACTGCTGGAGCTCTTATAATTCACTGCCTTTCTCTTCTTTATTGAGTCTGGGAGTTGGTTAATATATATGTTGTTGATCATATTTTTCAAAAACTGATTTGGAATGAACACAATATCTTTTACAGATATCAACATTCCATTTTGTTTCTCATTTCCTCTGTCATTCCCACCTTGAACATCATGTTCAATGTTACTATGACTTCCTTAGAATCCAGCCATTGACTAACACAAGAAAGCATAGTGTGAGTCATAAAATCATTTAGAGAATATCATAACACATTATTTTCAATCTAAAACACCTTTTTATTAATGATTATTATTTATTCTCAACTTATATTATAATCATTTAAATCAGTTTGTAAAGAAAATGTGATTTATCCTAAGCATATCCCCTAGGAGTGTCGTAACCCAGAGCGCATCAAGGCCCGTTGTCGTGTACCAAGATACCCCGGGTCAAGACTGAAACTCCTTATCGGAGTTTTCAATCCTAATTACATTTGTGCCAGATCTTCCTCTACCTGGTTGTATCCAAACAGGGATGTATTGTTTAGAAAACCCACATAATCTCTACAATACCAAAATTCTAGGAAGTTCTACTATACTAATCCTCAAATATATATTTGGGTAATGTGCTCTAATCAGAGTTTATCTAAATCTAGATTTCAAGCTTTATACTAAACTTCCTCTGATACCAACTGTAATACCCCGAACCTAGAATCCCAGAGTCAATGCATTATTATGTATCATTGGCATGATCACAAAAGATCAAGTCTTGAAATACAGATTAGTTTAGTAGCCTAGGAAGTACTAGATACATTCATAAGGTTTACATTACATTATAAAATGGAAAACTACAACAACATTGTTTCCATAGAAAACACTGAGATCCTATATATTATCCCTCCATGTTAGTCATAATATACTTCATCGCATCATGGGAAAAATAAAACATAAAAAGGGGTGATCTCAGATTCTTAGTAAGGATAACAATAAAGTGGAAACTTTCATAAATAAGCATAAACATTTAAGGCAATGAATAAGACTAAAACAGAAGCCTTTTAAATGTGAACTTCAGCATAATATGGAAAAGATAAAAAAAAATAATGCGATTTATTTAATCAAATGGATAATCTACTTGTCGAATAATCACATGAAATATCAGTAGACACTTTTATAATGATAGAATGCATAATTCCAGTCTTCATAACCACATAGTCAAGACCTTGTGCCAAGACTACAAATAAGATTTTTTCAAGGCCTTGTCCCAAGAAACTAGTTTGTCTCGTGAGACCTACCGATGTATTGAGGAGCTATAGTGGGCTCCAATAGTCACTTACTATATCCAATTCATTCCTCATATGAAAATTTTTAAACATATCATAAACATTCTTATTAAAACTAGCATACAAAATGTCAATACTTTATCCACAATCCATGAATGGTATAAAAATAGAACATCCACAGTCAAAAATAACACATTCAATACAATATGGAAGATTTTATTGTAACATATTAACCTCAATCAAGAATAATTAAGGTTATTGACATAGATGAAAATAATCATCAAATCTTTTGAGAGAAATATCCCCCTTTTTCTTGAAAACATTTAAAAGTCACACTATTTGTCAAAAAGACATTTAAAAAATAGATTTTTTGAATCAAAGTGTCCCATACCACTTTAAAACATATACAATTAATTTTAATTTTAAAACATTAATTTCCATATAAATAAAACCTTAAAACCATTTTTAAAACATGGACATTAATGAGAAAGATTTAGAAGAATAAATTTTTAAAACGTTTAAAATGGTATTTTAGTTAGAGTTACTATCCAAATGAGGGATGCTTGAATAAAAATAATTGAGGTAATAAAAACATTATAATACCATGATAATAAAGGATTTCATTATATACTATGTCAAAGGACAATATTTACACCATAACAAAGTGAATTGGTGCATAACAATAAAGAAATCTCAAAGGAATGTAAATTGAGATGAAATACCTTATAAAGACAGTATCCTTAGGTAAAGGATCAATGACATAATTATGTGTCAAAAATATATATACACTCAATATGATTGGATATTAATTGTAAATCAATCAGAGGACATTCACACATATTCTTGTAAAAACAACACCAATGACTTGGATGTTTAACTCAATGGATGGGAATTGAGTTAAGATCAAGTTAATATCAATGAATTGAGAAATTATCAATGCAGTGATTATGTGTATCAAAATTATATCCACATAAAGGGGAGTAAAAATTACTACATAAATAATAAATAGTGATTTCACTCATAATTTTGGAGTAAAATAATCAATTAAGTATGTGTAAAGCCCACAGAGTGGAAATTGAAATTTGAAATTCCCTTACTGATTTGGTAACTTATGAAACATACAAACCATGAAAGAAGGATCATACAATGAAGATGTAAATACTCAAAAATTAATATATATTACACCAAGAATACAATCATGGATAGTACATACACCACACAAAAGGAAATAGTGTCCAATATAGCATGAATCTCATGGGAATAAAAAGTGAGATGAAAAACCCTTACTTCATTGTAATCAATCGAGTCGTATGACCAAAATTTAATAACCACAAAATGAATCACATAATACTATGAATATAAATAGATTCATGATAATATATATCAAATTGAAGTTCACAATACACCATATGCAATAAATAAGTGGCAAACAATGGAAATCTCATGGAATTAAATGTGAGATACGAAACCCCTTACCTTGTACTTTTTCTTGGTCGAAGGTATGTTAATCTCCTGTATAATGGTGAAATAATTGTTATTAAATTATACAATAACCATATACATTAATATGATATCATATATGATCTTCTAATATTGGTATTTTATTATTATCATCATTTTGGGCGTTAACTGATTCGTTCTCCTTTATATGCTTGGTTACGTAAGCCATGTTTGTTATGGATGGGATGTATCTTATTAATATTTAGAATGATATTAAGTCTTTAAAAATTACTTTTAATCATCAAATGAAAATTATTCTTGAATGGATACGATGGGGAATGAATCTCATCACGTTTGTGGAGTCGGTAATGTGTACATACGCACGGGCGACAATATCATTATTTTGATATTAAAATCGTATATAATTGGATGGTATATCAAATATAAATAATCATTATCTTGTTATATTTAATATTTACACCAATTGTACATCATTATTATAACCATAAAAATAATTATGTATTGAATAAAAACCACACCATGATGTGGAGACGGTAAGCTGTACGTACACACATATGGTGAGATGTCATTCAAAGGATGGATAGAATAATGAATATGGTTGTACCATATTTATAATAAAATCATATTATATAGAAGATACAGGAGTTATTATTTTATAATAGAAACAACAAATAAATAAGAAGTGGAAGAAGAAATGAACTTGAAAGAGGTGATGAAATATTTACCTCTTCTTCGGGTTATTCCTTTTGATTTGATCAAAAGGGATCCTTAGGTTGGCTTTCTGACTAAATTAAGTACACTAGGATGAATGGAGGAGAGTTGGGGGGATATTTGGACAGGGGTTGTCTAAGCCTAATGGATTTGAAGGTCTGAATTAGAGAGAAGGGGGAGTTCCCTTTTATAAGAGGGGCGAGGGGCACCTTAGGAAAAGCTAGAAATATTATTTTATAATAAAATCATTTTTGGTTTCTAATGGCTGAAAAATGAATTCATTAAAGGATAAGGTGGGGATGGATCTAAAACCACTCAACCAATAGGTTTTAGACAGTTTTGAGTCACTATATTAACCTTATCTTATAGATTTAACTTGAAGTTAAATAGTTTGACATTTACCATATCCCTTAGTATTTTTATATTATATGGTTAATAAACTTACTATATACATCCAAACGAACCCCAAGTGGTTTATTAATGATAAACCTAAAATTATATATGTATTTTTTCTGAATATTAGATTTTTATTTATATAATATCAATTAATAATATAATATTTGTTTTAAAAACTATTTTTTGACAATTTTGACACTATTTTGTATTTTTTTGCTAGATTTGTAACAGAATTATTTGGATATTTATAATATCAATTATTTTAATATTTAATTAATAAGGTAGTTACTGCATCATCATTGTGACATAAATAAATTTAATTATTTAATATCTATAAATTATAAATAAAATACCATTATGTAGGAAATATTTTTAGCTTTCTAATGAATATTTATAATCGAATTTATGTTATGTATAACCCTATATTAAAAATGGTTTAGTTATTAAACATTGAATTTAACTCTTTTAACTCTTCTTTAAATAAAATAATAATAAATGACCTAATCTAATACAATTGGACCTAAATGAATTTATTTTATTCATAAGGTTGTTTTTGGTCAAATTACACTTATCCAATAGAATTAGGACATGTGTTAGGGTAATAATAATATCATTTTTACCCATAATTACCCTATTTACTTTTAACTGTGGTAAATAAAATTAAAAAGTTACTATTCCCCAAAAATTATTTTCATCTTATGGAACCACATTTTACTTATTTATATCAATCATGTCTCTTAGATTTTTGAAACTCAACTCACAGAAGTGGTAAAATTAAGTTTTATGTAAATTTGCAAATGCTCCTAGGAGGTGGGTAAAAGACGGTAACAAGTTCAATAAAATTTTATACATCTAATTTTATTATAAAATGACTCCAATGAATTATATTTAACTTATATTGGTATTATATATATATTTTTACTTAAAATAAATTTAAATAAAATAAATAATTTTTTAAATAAAAGCCGGTTTTAAACTATAACATAGTGTTTTTCACTATTCATCAAAAATTGAATGTTTTTAGAAAAATACCAAAAATTTACCCTAAATTAATTCTATTTTACCAAATTCAAAACATATAAGTTTTATTAATTAATTTAAAATTAATTCCCGTTGTCAAACCGACCAGCGGGTTTTTAAAAAGGAAAAACTATCAAAAGATTGACATGTGTTTATGTCAACTTTTAATGTGAAATCACTTATTATCACCTTAATTTTATTAAATTATAAAAATATAATATAATTATACTTCCAAACCATTAAAATACATAATTTAACACTATAAATTATTTCGATTAAGAAAATTGTTTTTAACAAAAATTTGTATTTTTCTGTATTCATCAAAATATAAAAGTTATTAGAAAAGTTCCAAAGATTTATCCAAAATAAATTTGTATGTCCTTATTCTAAAAGAAAAATTTAATTTCATTAAATTGAATATATAAAAGTTTCAAATATTGGTTTTGAAAAGGGTTTTCCATTAAAAGGTGATAAAATTGCATTTTTTTTAAAAATACTTCTTTTATCTAAAAAATGAATTTGTTCTTATATTATGTCTAAGAAACACATGATATGGATTCTAAAATTACATGGAGCATATAAAATTCAAAATTCAGTTAATATTATTCATAACTGCTTTTGAACGACTAGTTTGGTAAGTCATGGTGCACTCGAACTCAGTGTTGCATGTAGCGCAATCTATTGAATTAAAGAAAATAACTTACTATGAAATATTGGGGTGTTAAACATCAACTCAACCATAGAATCGGTAGGTCATATATCTCCCCTAATAGTTTTCATAAGACACAGGAATCCCCCATGAACTAGGCATCATCGCCTAGGTTGTGAATAGTAGGATGTGCCATAATTGGCACTATAAGTGGTAAAAGTAGTAGATCAGGGCTCACCACCTCTACAGCATGGTCATCACCACCATCCCGGTGCATGACTCGAGGATTTCACAATGGCATATATTTATAAATTGCAAGAACACACTTTAGAAAATATTTTATAACTAAAGACCATAGATATAAAATTAGGACATGTATAATCCTTCCTATAAGTTAGTCACACGCCTATATCTTCTGATAAAGAATAGCTTTTTTGATTTATATACCATAAAAAATTTAAATAAACACTTCCTACAACCCACTACTAAGGTTGGTTATAGGTTAACCTCTCTATTTTATCAAGGTAACCCTGTATATGGAGTGTCAATTATAATTTATAGAGGAAATAACTCTTTAATTTTCATTTGGAGTCCCCATTTAATGGAGAACATATGAGAATATAAAGTTTATCAATTCCTGAAATCATATTATCAAATAGTGAAATAAAGTGACATTTTCTATTTATATAAATACATGCTTTAATATTTTAAAATTGTAGTTAAGGTAAGTTAATCCAACCCCTTAAATTCAATAAAAATGTGATATGTAATATAAGACTATTTGACTAACTGAATCTTCATTCCAAATTTTATAAATGTACATGAACTCTTTAAATTACAAACGAAATTCATGTATTCCAAATCAAATAATTTTTCAGATTATGTAACCTCAGTTACATAATTCAAATGTGTGATAATTGGTTAATTAACGTGAGATCATTAAACTATATTTGAAAACAATGTTTAGGTTGATAAATAAAATTTAATAATAAATTATTTAAATTCATTTTTCTTATAAATATGTTAGTGGCATAATAGATATATTACTCAAGTAACATACGAAAAGTATTTTGAAATAAGGTAATGAAACATTCATGTCATGGCATAATGCATGACATATTGATCTCTAAAGTACCTATAATGATGTATGATCAATGCTTCATTTCCATAACGGGCCAAGGATAGAATAGAACCACAATAATAACAAAAAAATCGATATGCATCACCCAATAATGAAATCATTACAACTATAATAGGAATAATCCATAACATAATTTCTCATCCTAATAAAATTTTATTTTTCCCCGCACGTGGGTTAAAAACTCCCATGAACATGCTTGTAACCAAATGCTGACATATCCTAGAATCATTTCTACCAATCCTAAGAAGTAATATAATGGAAAAAAAACCTATGATATCAATTTCTAATATCCAAGACCCGGTTCACTCATAAGTAATTTAAACTGGTTTGTCATATGGCCTCAAGTGTGCCTCCTCGCATGCCAGAGGTTACCGACTAGCAGTGTGGTTTTTTGGTGGTATAGTGGGGAGGCTGTACCCTTATGGTTAAAGTATCACAGTTTTTATAATTAATGAATAAATAGCAGAAGCATTAAATAGGAAAAAATAGCAGCGAAATTAAATCATCAATACAATAGTAATAATTATGCCCAAGTTGTGTCATATACTAAAATGATGACTGTGACATTATACAACTAAATAAATAGACATAAATGGATTTAGGCATCCAGTATAGCACATCCATAAAAAATAAAAAAATAAAAAAAAGTATATCTTCAATAGAATAATGAGCCAACGCTCAATCCCATGCTCCTAATATCCCATGCTATGAATCAATATAGCATCCATGACCGAGTGCTCTCCCTTATCCCAGGATTCATCCATTAATTCCATCTGGGCACCAAATAGAGACCCATATAGTGTGTGAGATATACTTGGTAGGCCACCACTAATGATATCTATAAAAAATACATCCTATATATGAAAACTATAATAGTGTACTAGTATAACTTGTAAAGTTTTAATGTGAATGACAAATATAAATAAAACTATAAACAAGGATAGAAATATTATCCGGTGATGATAAATGTAAATAAAATTCTGGTTTTAAAGTATCTTCTATATCTTTCATACTCCATGTATGTAAAAAGTATCAGACCATATGGGCCAGGTCCCTGGGTTATAACCAAGGCAAACTTTTCAAGTCCAAGGAACTTAGAATATTATCAGACCTACATGGGCCAAGAACCTAGGTCCAAAGGTCATGACATCATAATATCCAAATATATATGTTTTTGTATATAGAGGTTGTAGGTTTCATACCTTGACACCCTCCCCATCAGTGCTACATCATAATAATTATTTGTTCTATACCGTAATAATGATTAGTTAAATAACATTGATCAAAATCGGTGCCATACCGAAATAATCATAATTAACAAGTATTATAGAACTCAAGGGAAATTTTAGTTTCCATGCCTAGATATAATCAACCATTCCATTAAAGTAACCTTAATTAATCCATTCATTGAATCATTCAATTTATTTAAGGCTTCCACAATAAGTATTAAAGATAATAGACCCAAATGGGCGGTTATTAGCTTAGGCATATGAATGAAAAACCTTGTAGGGGATTTAATTTGAGTTTGAAAACCTCAAACCAAGTCAAGGTGCTACATAGAAATCACATTTAGGCTCAAACAATTAATTTAATACATTTATTAGTTATAGAGAGAACCACTTCGAATGTTTGGTGTGTAGCACAATTGTAATATTTTAATAAATTAAAAAACTTTATGGAAATTATATAGACCACCTACCATATTCTTGTATTAGATAAATCATCCAGTATCATCTTCTAATTTATAAATATAATAAAATAAAACTAAGTAATATAAAAAATCACTAAAATAGGTCGAATTAGATCACAAAAAAAGTAGCATAGAATATGGAGAGATAATATGAGAAAAGACAGTAACTGATCAAATCTCTTATAGTTTGCGATCCAACTCAATAGAAAATGCTCGAATCAGACATCAAATAGAGATAGGATATCAAACCCTATCTTAGGCCAAAGTGGATCTCTCCGTGTTGGAGGAGCTATTGGATGAATGTTGAAATAAATTGGTGTTTATTTTTATTAGGATAAAAGGGAAAAGTTAAATTGACCTTTAAAAGTGTATCAAATATTTTGGTTGCATGGTTGGCCAAGTCATGTACCAACCAAGCGATAAGAACAGTTCCAATGCACCCTTAACACGGTTTGAGCACATGGTTATAAAATTTTTCTGTATCCTATAAAAGCACCTCTAAAATAAGTCCTATAGAATTCACATGGTTGTCGAGCCTAAGATATATGGTTTTGGAAAATCATGGGGGCCTCTATTGTGCACCATAGCAACCTGTATGATTTAAACAAACCTTTTATACTGGGATTCATGGTTTATACTAAACATGCAACCCACTTGTTTCATCTAAAACATGGGGTTCTGAGCACCAAAAAAGCCCTGGAAACCCTTATAACATTATTGACCTCATTAGGAATTACAAAAATGATAAAAATAAATAATTAAAATGAAACTACAAAGTTTTTCACCTCATAGAAAAATAAGGATCTTACATCATGAATGGTTAATGGTTAAATAATTCATGTGGGTAACTAATTCTTGGCTTTCACATACTGAAAGGTGATGCATTGTGAAATTAACCTTTTTATTCCCTTATTCATCTTGGGATACCAATAAAAACATTTAATTTCATGATACATATTGTTAATCCCTAGGTGAATAGACCATATCAAGGCATTTTAAAATTGCAGCAACTCTTCATGCACAGTCACTGGGACAATTACATTACCCCAACGAGATGAGTGAGAAGATTCACGTTGGCCTCTGAGCGGCGGAGAACTTCTCTTCTGCGCTGCCTAGGGCTTCCTTCCGTTTCTCCTCCTCCCCTCTTCCAACTTAGCTCGGATGGTTCAACACCATCTACCTCATCCTTAGGTCGTAATAATCTCGGCATCACTTGGGTCGATAATATATGTCTTCCTCATCGGAAATGGATTTGCTCGGTTGGTGTTGGGTGCCCTCGGCTCCGCAACGGCCATCTCGACCTCACTCGATGGAATATCTGATAGATCTCGGATCGGCGTTGGATTTAGTGTTTACCTCAGATAAGCTATGGATATAGAGTCCAAGGTTCCATTTTTGTGACGGCTTGGAGATGACTGGGCGATGGCTCGAGTGTGGTTTCGACTTTAGGACCTTAGGTTTGCGGTTGTGCGGACCGACAATAGCTCTGAAGTGCTTTATCACCCCAGAGTGGCTCGGATTTGGACACTGAAAAAATAGGAGGGGGAGGAACTGGTTTATTCTTTCCAGGGGGGGGTTTTATATCAATGTTTTTTGGGTAGGTTTTGATGTCATTGATTTTGGAGTCATGATTGACATTTTAGATGTGTTGATGCACTGGTGGGGTGCATTTGATTTGTGATGGTCCTCTTGGCTGGATTATGTCTGTTGATTTGGTGATATGTGGGTTTCTCTAGTAATTGTATTGGATTTGTATACATTGATTTGGTGGAATGGTCCCTTGAGGCCCTGCTAATCAGTGTCACAGTATGGTAATTTTTCTCTACTTGAATGGTTTGTTGTTTGAAGGAGGGATGTTTGTGATTTGAATGACCTCAAGAACTGAAATCAAAGGAGGTTTCAGAGTTCGTGCTTCATCTTTATAGAGTTTTTTGGATTTGGTTGTTTGAGAGGGTATGGAGTTAGCCATCAGATCAGGACTTTGCTAGACACATGACACTTGCTTGCTGATTAGCCTTGCAATGGTGGAGAGCTTCTTCATGTTCAAATGATGGGGAGGAGCAGTTCACTGATGTCTTTTTGGTTTTTATATTTTCTATCATTTGAGTGTACTGCCCTATGTCCATGATGTCTTTGGTTTTTCACCCCCTTCATCCCTTAAAATGGGGATTTATCATATAATAAAAAAATTGAAGGCCTTCGGGCCATTGGATGGATGGATGGACATTACCCCAATGATATCCATGGACCAATATCGTGGTAGATATCCACCATATACATATTCTCTCATCACTAGGTAGTGCTAGTTTGATATATAACTTTACTTCACCCACTCAAGGAATTAATATTCAATACCCAATGACACAGAAGTCTCTTTTCCTACATACTACTAAGTATCAAGTTTCATATCAGTGAAGAGGCTCATCACCTATCACTTGTTACTAGCCAATGGAACCACAAATGTTTTCACCTTCCTAATCAATTAAGTAATCAATACATTCCCTTTCTCATGGGTTTCAACATATTGAAATTGAAATACTAATGATAATCAACCTACCTCTACTACCAAAGCTTCATATTATTATAAGAAAGTATATACATTGGGATCTTATGGTCAATATACACCATGAACTTCTCACCAAGAAGGTAGTAATTACAAAACCTCAGTGTGTGAACTACCATCACTGGATCAAGATAAATAATTAGTTATTTCTACTCATATGGTGATATATTTTTATACCAAAAAGAAACCACCCAACTATGTTTCACCATAACTACACTAAGGACAACTTAAAAATCAAAACAATTCAATGTATACTTCTTACCCAACTCAATTATGTTAAGGATTGGATTATAATTAAATCTCTCATTTAACTCCATAAAATACTCTCACAAAACATTGAACACATAAGAATTGTTTATTTCTTGGTAGGTTCCATCATTAGAGCTAAAAAACTAGATATTTTTTACATAAAAATCATATAATGGCCTTTAAATTCTTAGAAACTATAAATCCCAAAAAAATATTTGGTGGCTTCTGAGAAACCATAGTTCTAACCATGATAAGGTATATCATTATTATATCCTTAGATATAATTTTCCTTAATAATCACACTTCCAATATTCATAACTGATATTTTGAAATATTTAAATTTAACTGATGATCCCATAGTTCATGCAAGATAATCTCTAAATATGGTGCAGATCTTCACATGATTATTTGTGCACCAAAATGTCATCAATGAAGAAAACCATAAATAAATCCATATTTTGATGTATTACCCAATTTATCATGTCTAATAACATTTTTGGTTAATTAATTAAACTTAAAAACTACACAATTCACTAATATAGATCACAACAGATCTTAAAAGTACTGTGTGAAATATCAAAATGCCTCACATGCAACAAATGATAACCCAACCTCAGGTATATCTTAGAGAGCCACTAAGATACACTCAATTGATCAAATAGGTCATTTATACAAGTATTGCATATAATTTCTCAACCATAACTTTGATTATCTTAAGGTAATCCAAACATAAACACAACAATATTTCCTTTTTCATGGAAAATGGAATAAGAGAATTTTTGGAGAAGTCCTTGGGAGAATAAACCCCTTCACTAAAGAATCCTATAACTAAGCCTTTATATCTTTAATTTATATAGATATAATTCTATATATAAGAATTTATATGGGATTAATTCCTTGAATAAAGTAAATCATTAAATTTATCACTCACTTAGGTGGAAATTAGAAATTTTCATTACAAAATCTATTCTAAAATTGGTCGAAAAAATGAGGAAGATCACATAGGATGTCTCAACATTTATAAGAACCTTTTTACTAAACTATGTAGAAATAACCCCACTTCCTGACATATAAGTCTCATATGTTCACCCATTAGATCCTACTCACTGACGTAGATATGGTGATCACCCTCTACAGAGATAAATTATACTCACTTGTAAAATAAAGCTATGTGTTTTTGTTAATGAGTCAAATAATATATACAAAGAATCATATTGAAATAGTGTATCTCCCACATGAATAAATATCAGATAATCTTATACACTAATCATGATAGAACACTCTAAAGATATCTATGTACCCTCATATCATATACCCTATGGGTGTATCAATAGACATCGACCTATATAATAATTGCACCACTAAATGAAAATCACTAACCAGATTCTCAGATTTGAATGATTTTGAAAAGACCACGTTTAGTTTAATTTTTTTTAAAAGGGACACTATCATTATGATAGATATATCAATATGTTTTTATAAGATATGAGGTACTTCTCATATAATGGGAGGTGAGGATCTGGTATTGATATTTGGGGAGAGGATGTTGTATTCAGTTGAAACTAGAGATGTTATGTGTTGTTCCAATAAGAACAAATAGTTGGATAACATCAAAAAATTGTTGAGTTGATCTTAATGTGTATGTAATGTGTTGTTTTTTATTTGTAAAGTCACTACTATATACTGTCGTTTTAAGACTATTAATAGGAAGTTACATGGTTTATATTGACCATGAATTTTTATATGTGAAATAATATTTAATAATGGAAAAGGAATATATGTATAATTTATTATTAAAACTAGTTCTTGAAGAAGTGAAATACTAATTGATTATTTTATTAAAAAATGGGTAAAGACCAAACCAACTACATGAGAAGCTATGTTGTCTTGAGGTGACTATCGAACTCAACTACATCTAGCCTCATCAAATATGCGGGAGTAAATAGCTAACCAAGAATTAGTGATGATATAATGTGTATAGTCAAATCCAGTGTAGGGTGGTCTGGGAAGAAGAGATCTAGTGGCCATGTAGTGGGGTATTTCATCTGAAATTCAATGTATAGATTTTATACATACCAGGTTATTAATAAGTAGTTTATAAAGTTTATTTTTGATAAGTAAGTCACCATTTATTTATATTACTCATCATTAAGTGAAATATTCATGAAATATTTTAATAAGATGATTATTACATTGTAGTCTTCGACCTTGAAAACTAGAGTTTGCATGTGCAAGATAAGTTTTTATTGTACCTCCTAACACCATATCACACATGAAACATCCACTTGAATGAACATGTGAGTTCATGATAATCTTGATGAAACTTGAAGGGATAATGATCCTATATTACTTAATGATGAATTATAGATTCAAAATATTCATACCATTAATATTAGTTAGTTATATGGTAACTCACAAAACACAGAGTAAGGTCCAATATTTGAGAATAATCAAAATATTTTATAGATAATAAAGGTAATGGTGATTTTTTTCATATCATTAAAATAAAATGTTTTCATTAAAGTTATAAATTCTTTGATTATTATATAAATAGATCACATTTGAAACTGAGTGTAAAGAAAGATATTTTTAAGGAATTTTGAAGACATTTTCTTTTCAATGTCGCAAAGTATTGAGGGGTTATCTATGATTCATGAAAGTGATAGGGGTGATAACTAAATCTAGGTTGCCTAAAATATTTATACTATTTCAGTTTCAAATTGAAACTAAGAAGAAGAATTAGGTGAGTAGTTTGAAATGACCTCTCTATTCATGTAAGTTTTCAGAGTTGAATGTAGCATAAAGGGAAAGTGAAACATTAAGAGTGTGAATTTTTTTAACCTTCATGAGTGTTGTTTCATGATATAAAAGTTTTTAGAATATTATGAAATATTTTTTCATTACATGAAACTAGAATCTATGTGAAAATTTTTAAAAGTTTTATATTTTCATGAAGGAAGTCTATGCTTGTATGGTTTTTCAAGGAAGGAAAAGAAGGGAATATGGTGAACAGAAAACCACTTGAATTTAAGGTATGAAATAAAATTATCATTAGTTTAGACCAATACATAAGGTATTATATAAATTCTAGTAAAATAACTATTTTTCATGAAGTTAGACATGTGCACTGTATATTACATGAAGTAGATTTGAAGACCGGAATGAATAATTAATATATAGTGGTACTGAGAAGCATTTTTTTGATATAATTTTTAAATGTATGAAATTGGGAAGAGAAAATCAGGAAATAAAATATAATAGATATTGGCGTCTCAAAAAAGATTAATAATAATGGAAGCACTTGAGCAATCAAAAATTTGAGGAAGAACCAAATTATTTGATCATCTGATGACAATGAGTAAGACTAATAGATATTATTTTTTTTATAAAACATTTAATTTTCTTAAATAAGTGAGAAGTTTTGGTGATATTGGTCCAAAATTGTTGAAGAGGAAGATATTTTTCATCTATCTCATATGAAACTAAAAGCAAAGGAGTGTTCTTTCTTGTTTGATTTGAACTTTTTATAATCAAAATGAGAAGTTGTTCTTCCAGTGGGACTCTGAAAATCCATAGTGTTACTTTATAAAGATGATTATTATAAAAATAAATTGTGAATATTCTTAGTCTAGAGACATAATTTAATAGTGGAGGATCTATCATAGCGGTGTCCAAAAATCACTGCAAGGAGTAGGAATGCATTTCAGGGCCAGATATTTTTTTTAATATTCCCCATTACATTTTGTCTATTTAATATTTAGGTAAGTATAAGAGACACAAATTGAGTGGACATATATCATAATATATCATATAGGTTGAATTAAAAATGAATAACTCAGAAAAATGGAACACCAATTCACACCCCCCAGTGATATAACCATATTTGGGTAGTTTGGTAGATATCAAAGAAAAAACATGGTACCCTTTTTTAGATCCAAAAGTTACTAAAGATAGATAAATTAAATTTAGTCAATATAGAGGTTTTAATCACATTTTTTTATGTGAACTATAATGGTTGTAACAATAGGTTGTTGTTTTACCTTCTATCACTTGTCCTAGAAATACGAGATGTAATAATAGTGGGATTTTCATCCCATAAATGTGGGATCACTTATTTCAATTTCATACATAAGAAATATAGAACATTATGGGAATGATCAAAAATTCCATTTTCATGACTCCTTCAAAAAATTTATAAAAAAAATTCCAAAGAAAGAAAAATATAAAGTAAACTTGGGATAACTTGAAAAGTAATTATAAAGGAAATGTAAAATTCAATGAAGTCAAATAAAAATTTCAAAGAATCCAATTTTAGGATATTAAAATGGATGAAGAACAAAACATTAATGAATACTTTAATAGGGTCCATGAAATATTCAGCGATGTCTAGGTATTTTTATAAAAAATCGATGATACAACAACTTTGAAAAAACTATAGGTATATTTTCAATATAAGTATTATCCTAATATTTAAGCTATGTAAGACAATGAGGATATTTCATTAGGTAAACTTCAAACTATTGTCATTTCATATTTAATAACAATGACTATAATTTTTAAATATAAGTTAAAATACTTGATGGAATTTAATACCATCAAAAATAATAAAATTAGAGATGATGAAGATGTAAAAAAATTATTTTGATCAATAAAAAGGTAATGATGAGTTGAATAGAATAGTTACAATTTAGTCGAAGAAGTTTAATAATGTTAAGAGAAAGAGTAGAGAAAAAAATACACCAAAATGTTGTAGTTTTAATGGGACTGGACATTTTTTAATAAACTATCCAAAAAATTAAGATAATATAATATAAATAATATGAGCATGATGAGATACCTCATAAGAAGAAATGGGAAAAAAATTAAAATATTGGACCAAATCTGGTCGAATAAAAAAATAAGTACATTAAAGTAAAGGAATAAATTTTATGAGAAAATAAGAACAAGTTGACTCCTAATAAAGCTTCCATTAAAAAGGTGAAATTAATTTAATTTTTCAAATTAAAAAATCCTTACTTTAAGAATTAATGATGATAAAAGTGAAAAAAATAACTATAATACATGAAAAAAAATAATTAAATGTTTTTATTGAGTTCAATGAAAGATAAAGAAAGAGAAATGACAGTCAATAAAATAAAATAGAAATATTGGGAGATATTAGTGTAAAATTGGTAATGAGAGAAGGAGAATTGCACAATACATAATCAAAGTATTTTGATAATTTGGATAATTTAACTAATATTATATAAGACTAAAAAAATCAATATAGGATAATTTTTAATCATCTAAAGAAGGAGAAAAGAATTGTCCAAATAAAAAAAATTAGTTTTTTCCCTAAAAAATCTCAAAGTAAACATTTTATCTCTAATAGTTTAGGTTTTAAAATGAAATCGGAACCATTCTAAACTAATAACAAAAGTTATAAACCTATTTGTATATTTAAGGAATAAATGAATATCTAAAGAATACAAATAACCCGTATGAAACTACTAGAATAATTTACAACATTATAGTGATAGTGGCTTTATAGAATAATTCATCATCAGAATGGTAGATCAATGTTCAATGGATATTACTGGTTTTGTGGGGGGTGTTTGTATATAAATCCTACTCTTCCTATTTTAATTTGTCATTATCTGGGAAGATAAATGAACTGAGGTGGGTCTATGCTAGAATATGAGAGCAAATTATCCAAGTAATCAACCAATGATTAGGAAATTTTCTAATCTTACATCACAAAAACAGATTTTAATTATAAGAATAAATTTGTAGTGGATGTGAAAAATTGGTTCATAGAGTTATGGAAGGATTTTCTTTCCTTCTTGTATATATTTCCTATGGATTGATAGTAATGGAATTTTAAGATTTTTTAAATTAAAAGGCATGATTTGTTGAGGATACCAAGAAATAATCTGAAAACCCCAACATAGTTGAACATTCTAAGAAGGATTTCTTAACAATTTTATAGAATAAATGGAAATAACTAAAAAAATATAGAGAAATAATTACTAAATTGTTGTGATTTTTGGAAATTACTTATTTTAAATTAAGAGATCAAATTCCATGAATTAATTTTTATATGTAATGACATAAATATTTAAGTGAATCTATATGGAAAGTGAAAATAGATTGGATAGGGTATGAATAACGGTATAACCATCTACCAACTTAAGGAGAATTGTTGAAAAAGTATATTCAAGCACCATGTAACAATTTTCTTTGATGGATAATGTCAAGAATAAAAATCCACCACTAAAAATAGTTAAAAGGAAGAAAATGTCCATTAAAACTATTAAGAATCATGGTAGGAAAGGAATAATGAATTATTCACCATTAGTGGATGTTGGAAATATTTAAGTATCTTAATTGATAGAAAACACTAAACCTTTCTATTTTAATTATGAAGTTAAAAATATTATCAATATTCCCTCAACCTATTTTTTTATAAAAAAATGTAGTAAAATTAAAGAGATAATCTAAAGGAAAATATGGATGTGGTTGAAATAACAATAAAAACAATAAGGAGGCTCACATCAGAGTGAAAATTAAATTCCATGTTGAATCATAAAGTGCATCCCATGAGGAGAGACAACATGAAGAGAAGCCTCCAAAACACCATTAAGTACTGAATCTATATTTTCTAGATATCACCTTGTGATTTAATAATATATAATAATAATATTTTCCCTTGCTTTTTAAATATATAATTGTTTATTTAGGGATAGTATTGGTAGATGAGTCAACTAATAAAAAGGGGAGTAATATGTTCTTTTACTTGAATACTTCTAGTTTATTTTTTGAAGATGGGTGATGGAAAATATTACTTGTTAAATCTAGTTATACAAATACTAAAAGTGAAATTTGAAAAGATATCAAATGATGGATGGATTTGTGGACAAATTTTATGTTTTATATTATTCACCCTTGATTTATACACTAATTTATCCTAGGTATAATTATATTTTAATGGTTGATGGATTATTTTAATACACATGTGATTCCATCTTTCTTTCAAAACATTAGAGCAAGTTGTAATCCAAAATATATAGTGTGGGAAAAAGTTTCTTTTTTAGAGTCATGAGAGAAGTGTAAAGATTATATGAGAATACCTTTTCTTAGATTTTATTTTCATTTATTTTTAATAAGGGTGTAACAAAAACATACATATATTGACATGTAAATTTAGAGGTATTGAAAACCAACACAAAGGGGGAGACAAAAGAGGGTTTGTGTTAATTTAATTTATTTTAAACAAGGAAAACTGACACTATCATAGATATTTTAATATGTGTTGGAAGAGGTAAGGTGTTACTCATAAAAAGAGAGGTGAGTTATTGGTAGGGATATTTGAAAATATGAGGTTTCATTAAAGTGAAAAGGGAGTTCTTATGTGATTTTGTTATTAGAACATACTGCTGAGTAGGTTTTAAGAAAGAAATGCCCACATAAATCATTGTTGAGCTGATGTTGATGTATATAGAATATTATTTTGGTTATTTATGACAGAAATAATGTCTACTATATCTTGAAGAATCTAAATAAGAATTCATATATATTAAATTGATAGTGGAGTTTGACATGTGAATGAAAATTTCAGACTGATAAAGAAATACATGAAAATATATTGTGTACACTAGTTCTTGAAGAAATAGATTTGGAATATTCATTAGTACTTGAATAAATATAAAATTAATTAAATTTTTAGTATATTAAAAATTGTGTCTAACCCAATCCAGTTGCAAGAGATACTTTTCCACCATGAGGTACTGGCCAAACTAAACCATAGCCATCCCCATTTGAAATGAGTGTAATGATTTGGAATAGGGTCAAAACTAATATGTGCATTGTGAGAGATAGAATGATATAGTGTATATAGAAGAGAGCCAAAGTCCATGCAATGAGGTGTCCACACAATAATTTTATAGCTAGTTATGGCACGTATCGGGTAATGAAAAGTGTCTAGTTGAGTTTATTTTTGATGTGGGACTCTCCTTTTCTGCAAAATGTTCTTCATTTACTTGTAAAACATGTGAAATATTTAAATAAAATTATAATATCACCATTATAAGGTACCTTACAAACTAGGGTTTGTATTCATGGGAGAATGTCATGCCACACCTTTTAAATTCACATTGTGCATGAAATTTTCGATTTAGTGGCCATGAAAGATCATCAAAAACTCGATATAACTTAGAGTAGTGAATAAAATTGATAAAAAAAATGGGTGAATTGTACATTTAAAAAAGTATCCCAGTAAATATGAGTCAGTAAGTTCATAAATCACTATACATAGAGTAATGTGTAATTCTTTATAATAATATGAAGATTTTATGAATAATAAAATTGAAGATGTATTGTTATTCATATCATTAAATGTACTAGGTTTACATGAAGGTTCAACATACTCAGATTGCTACATTAGTAAAGCACGTTGTAAGATGAAGAAAAGATAAATATATGTTTTTTTACATATGGTTATGTGTTTTTTAGAAATATGAATTGTTCAGTTGTTTGTTGTGAATACGAAATTTCCTAGGGTGAGTATTACATCAAGGTTTACAATAAATATTGATACCATGTCATTTGTGAATTGTAAATGAGAGAAACCAGTTCATGTAGAGTTTGAGATGATCACTCACTTTTCATATGTTTTGTGAGTTGAAAGTAGAATAACGGTTAGTTGATACACAAAGAGTGTGAATTTATTTCACTTGAATGTTAATTTTTTCAAATTTGAATTTTTTTTAGAAGGTCATGAAACCTGAAATATTTGTATGAATCTAGAATCCATGAAAAGAACCATGAAAGGTTTTATATTTTCATGAAGGAAGTTCTAGGGTTGTATAGTAGTCTAAAGATGTAAAGGTGGTGAATACCATAAACTAAATGATATGTGATTTCTATGAATGAAATTAATTTTGGATGAAGTAAGACTTGTGTACTAGTAATTACATGAATTCACTAAAAATAACTATATTTCATAAAGTGAGACTCATGTTATAGATTTTATACAAAATATAATTAAATACTAGCATGAATTAACAACATGAATTGGTAGTGATAAATAGATACATGAAGAAGTATTTAAAAGGATGAAATTGAAAAGAGATGAATAGAGAAATAAAATAAACTGAATCTAAGAGTTTTCAAAAATGGATAAGTAGACTTGAAGTGTACAACAATTTTGTGAATTGAGGGAAACTAGATCATTTGAATATTTTAATATTGTGAGAAAGATGTTTATTTAATTTTGTTAATCATATATCAAAGTTCTTGAAGAATAGATCACATACAGTACTATTTATCCAAATGGCATGAAGAGGAAGATCTTCATCATCTATTTTAGAAGAAATTATGAGAAAAGAAACGCAATTTCCCATTGGTTTGAAATTTCTATTTTTCACAAAAAGAAGTTATTATTCTTGTGGGACTCTGTAAAATCTTACTGTGACTCTTTTCTTATAGTGATTTTATGGAGGTATTGATAAAATTTGAATTGTAACTATCTTTTTTATAGTGTATAATCTATGATTGGTTCATCTAACCAATCATAGAAAAGAGTCGGCTCTCATATCAGAACCAGAACTTATTAAAAATGATGTATCTTATGTAATTAACTTTATATAATATTAGGGTAAGGTTGAGAGATATATATTGAATAGATTGAGATCCTAAATGATCCTAGAGGTTGAATTGAAAATAAATATTTTATAAAAATGGATCATTAATTCACCACATCCCCACCTCTCAGTGATCTAACAATACCATGAGACTCTAGAATGAGAAATGCCTATATTGAATAAAACTGGTGAAATGATCAATTCCATAGGAATTGTACCTTAAATATTTAATGGATCCCCCCATCAATTGTTATAATCTTACTCTAGGACATATAGTTTTATATAACCCCATCTTGAATCTCCCATCACCTAACTATCCTAAGAGACATTTCCCAACTAGTGTTGATCCCCTGACATAGGGACCAAGGAGAGCCTTTATATCTTTATGGATGAATAATCTCCAAAAACCATTTTTTTCTCTTATAGACCTACTCTTAATCCTTTAGTATATTAAGATCTATATCTACCACCCAAATGTGAAATTATACCACAGAACCATTATAAGTGAACCATATCCATATAGGAATGGAAATCCTTCAATTTTCTATCATAATCATGCTAAATATACCCCAACTACCCATACTAATATCACTCAAATGAGGTATTACCTTTAAGATAAGTGAACAATTCACACCCTCGAAAGCCTTATTATCCATTTTCTAAAGAGACTCCCCATACCACTTCCTCCTCCTATCCAATGTCCCACTCCTAACCCTAGAAGAAGAATAATGCTTCCCAGATGATCTATCATCCATCTACTTCCCTTGTATAATAATGTTTTGATTCATAACCTTGGATAATAATTTTAAGAAAAATATATTCACATGAGTCCAAATAGGATGTATTGGGTCATAAATTTAATGTCTGACCCAAAAAAATCTCATTAAAATGAAAGCATAGGTGAAAAGCATAACAAATTAGGAAAATGGGTGGCATGATCATCACTAAAATGGCCTCCTAAAAAGAATCATAAATTCCATGAACTTATCGATACATAGATCCTATAGAATTAAATTACCGTAAAAATAAATTTTATTAATCATTTCAGGTTATCCATATATACTAATATTGTGTACTAGAATATCCCACCAATGCTTTTCTAGTCCTCAGATCATGTAGGGGTAAAGTTTCACCCAACTCTAATGGGGTGTCCCAAGATGATCAAATACAGTCATCTTGAAATTTATCCAAAACTCAGTAGCATGTGGTCCACAGAAACTCATAAATAATGATGTATATTGTAGTAGAACTCCCTATCCAAGCCTTCCATCATTAAACTGGTTCCCAATCTTCCATACCCCATAGAATGTAACACTGGAAGCATACTCTCTTGGAACTGCTAATAAATTAGAGGAATAGATGCAACAAGAAACTCCAACTCCACTTCCAGTTAAAATATTCATCCCCATCATTTGGGTTCTCAACATGAGGTGACTTTTGTGGCATGTCACTATAATTCCAACGGTATGAATCATTTCATAATTCTATCACATATCCAAATATCTCATATTAGGGTAGGTAATAAGATAAATATACTCTACTATCCTAAACCCACACCCTATGATCTATGGTTTTCACATATCATTGCTAAATTATTTCCTATGTTACCCTCTCTTGGGTAATATATGATCACACATTGGTCCACATAACCAAACATCACATGTCATAGGAAAAAATTCATGGGATGATTAAGTATATATCCACTAATAATTTATATAGGAAATTATATATTTTTAAAAATTTAAATAATAAATAACATCAATCACATTTAAACATATGAATTTCATGTGATACCTATACACCAATGATGATGCACAAACACACAACATTGTACACTGTTGACCATGTGTAAAACCATAAACCAAAAATCAAAATCATAATGAATCATATTTGCAAAATTATTCTATCTGTAAATGTAAAATCCAAAACATTTATATCTTCCTTTATAAATTGTACTTTCCTCGTATGTTATTTAAATACTCCCATCTAAAAGATCATAACAATATCTTATGATGCACAATATCCTGTCTATAATATCCTAAGTAGTAATACAAAAAGAAGTCTAACTATAATACAAATTTTTAATATTCCCAATCTGGTTCACCTCCACTGAGACATATTGAGGCCTCCACATACCCCAAGTGTATATCCCCATGTGCTGATGGATCTTGACTTATAGTTATGGTAAATTTATATCATTATGAGAGTATACCTTCTCTAGTATAGACAACTATAAATCAAAGTGGAAGAAACATCAAGAAACATTCATCATAATACAAAATCAATGAAAATTTTAACACCTTATCCTTGTCTTATCCAAAAGTATTAATGACCTTCATGTTATAATAAAATTAACAATTATACATTTCAAATGAATCACACAAGAATAAAAAAGATATCACATGGTCTATTATATATAATAGTATCCAAGATAAACAAAATAAAATAAGTCTCTAAAAAATTAGTCTTGAGCCCATGATCAGTCCCATCTCAAATATACAATGTAGATTCCCAAATTAACCATCAATCAAAGGGCCCTTTCCCTTACCAGCATCATGAAATATGAAATATATTTTGTTAAAAAGTCATTCAAGTAGGTTTTGAGTATAAATAAGTATTCCACCGCAAATGGTTACTCTATGAAAATATTTTAAATACATGTTCATTTTAAATATGTAAGGTAAATAATGAAATAAATAAACAAATCATTACGTCATGGAATTCCGAATTAAAAACCCTTGTGTAAACATGCCTACTTCATCCATTGCTGAAACCTGATGATATACCTATTGTATGAACACACCTCAAGTATAAATGGTATATTAAACCATGTTTAACTATATAGATGAATGATCCATCACCATGATATATCAATTTTTGAATAATATATCATCATCACAATACAACTAATGTAATGATCTATAACCAATTAATTATCAAAAGAAAATATGGTATTTCCTAGTGAATGAGTTATCACCACTCTAGTTTAATGACATACCACCACTATGAATACTTAAGGGGAAGATATATTATTGATACACATATTAGGTGGATGATTAACCACCAAGAATACTCCCCATATGGATAGTTTTCCACATCTAACAATATCCTTGGATAGATTATATACACAGTTTATCTCATTCTAGGTGGATGAAGAAAAACCAATATCAATATCCAGGAAGATGATATACCACTAACATATAAAGTGGTAATGATGAAAAATCATTAACTAACTCCAAATGGATGAGGTACCAGAAATACATTAATCTTTTAGTGAATGATGGAACACAAGATCAATTTAGGTGACCGAGATACCACTAATCCAACTCAGTGCAAATGATGTACCACTAAATAATCTCACTGGGTGGAATAGATACCACAATCATACAAAGAATGTATGAAGGACCATGATTTAGTCATTATAGTGAATGATTTATCAATTATAACTTGCACATATCATTAAAAACTTTTAGCATATAAGGTTCATGCTCTCAAAGCCAATAACTTGGTTATAGTGTCAAGAATAGATTAGTCTATTCCTAGCCTATCATGTCCATATGATATTCCTTAACAATTAATTCATTTAAACACCACACAAGGCTTGTGAAGCCATAAAAAGAGTACATTTTCCATACTTAGGCTTTAATTATAGATTCCATAACACGTCACACTATGAGGAAGTTCATCAATAACTATGGTGTTGATATAACCTATTCCAGGACAATGTATGACCCTAACAAATAACAATTAGTATTTAATAAATAAGGATTCAGTTTTAGAATTAAATTATGTATTTTTTACATCATTTCATATGAAACATTCCAAACTTATAAAAACCAATGGAAAATCTAGGGACCACCTATCTAAATGTAGAAAGTTCCAATTCATCAATTAAAACAATCTTATTCATCTTCATTCTATAAAAATAAAAAACTAAAAAAACCCCACCAAATATTTCATAATAGATTATACATATGGAAATAGTGAGAGAATGTAATATTAGATGGGATAGTACTAGTATAATTATTCATGGTTTTCCTCTTTGATAAATGTCACTTGATTCTAGAATATATTTAAAGAGATCCCAATTTCAAGGAAGATAAAAGAAATAGTATAAGGGAATAGGTGTAGCCACTAGGAAATGATGAATTCATTATTTTAATTAATATTTAAAATTTAAAATTTGATTCAATTAAAATAAGAAAAACATACATGAATTACGGTGCAACCATAATGGTTATGGCACAACGCCCATGTCAGGGCCACACTTTGGAATGAATATCATAGTCATAGTGAAACACCTCACACCAAGGAAAAATAAAAACCTTAACCTCCCTTACTTAGGGCCTTACCCTTTTAGTCATTGTAAGTTACCAACCCCAAGGAAATACCAAAAACCTGACCACAAATGACTACATGATAAATAAACCACCACTCACTATGAAATACCCCTAGTTGGGGTCATGTTATGTTATTATCATATGGGTTATGACTTAAGTCACCTCACCAGATTAAATCCAGAAAACCCAATAATATCAAGGTCAAGCACGTCAAAGAAAAAATTTCTTCGCTGGATTAGCTTCATAGTGAAAACCATTGAATTATGGAAATATAAACATTAAAATAGAACTCATCATGGAATAAAAATTAGATTATCTGGCATGATGATCCACCTATATAGAAATTTCAGTTAAACCCCATGGCCCACTAAAACCTCTAATAGCCTAAAAACACCAAAATATAAGAGTTTTAGTGAAAACTAAATTGAATTATTCACCTAAAAGTATATAAGGCATTTAAATATCCTAATAATCACCTTGTTTCAAGAGTTATTTTATACAATATCCAATAAAATATTATAAATAATGAAAACCTATAAAAGATCACATGATAGTGGGGATTCATGTAGGTCAAGAGTGTAGCATTATGCTACATATTCCCCTTAAATGTTATTGATATTCACATTTTTGAACATTCTAGTGGAACTTTCATAGAATATCCATTTAATCATATAAATAGATATGATGATAAATGGGTATGTCATTTAAAATTATTTCATATACAAAATATTTTTTAGAGAATGAAAAAAGGTTAGAACCAATTTATCCAAATGTTGAAGGGGTGATACTTTTATAGAATGCATATGTGTTTAGTGTAATTATTAGGAATTTAAAGAATTAATATTACCTAATTTTGTGTAATTATAATGATTTTTTGAATATTTTGGGAAAATAAAAGTTTTAAAATATTTGTAGATGTTTTTAGGGAACTGCATACATTTTTGAGCCATGATGGTCATGCTGATGGCATGACTAGGGTGGTGAATGTTAAAAAGTTGATAAGTACTAAAGTCATATATCTTGCCAATATACATATTTTTTGAAGGTTAATTGAGTATAGGAGTAGATTTATAGTATAATTACTTCATTCCATGACACATGAATCACAGAGTGACCGAAAAGGAATAGATATTAATAAAAATAATGGTTTCCCCTTAGCCAGCCTTACTGAAGAAGCCAGTCACCATTAGAAAGTGGTTGATAGCGATGAAAGAACTATCCTATGAATTTTAAAGGATTAAGATAATTACTAACATTGGGAATCAATATGTGTTATTCCAAATCAGGGTGTAGGGTGGAACTGTGGATAAGTGTTCATAGTGTGGGTTGGAAGCAAGGAAGCCAATGAGCAGCTAAGGAGTGATCATTTTTATCAAGTGTAGGATAAAACAAGTGATAGTATAATGTTGTATTTTCAATTTGATACTGAACAAAATAAGTACTTAAAACTAGGATTCTTTGATTATATCATGACTGTAGAAGAATAAAAATGGTTAATTCTAGAAGATTTCATAAGGGTCATTTTGAAGAACATAAGAGTCATTTTGAATATTGGAGGATTCATTCACACAAAAACCAATTCATCTAATTTTGACCACTTCATTCACACCGAAACCAATTTAGTCATGTTTTTTCCTTATAATTTGATAATTTGGCTATGTACTTCCCCGCATGGAGCTTTGTGTAAGGTTAATTAATCATACATGTATGATTCATTATAAATATTGTAAGGTTTATTTTTTCCATAGTTGATTTGTTTCAAACTACCATCTATAAGTAAAAAAACAAATGGGTATTTTTAACATCATAAGAATCCATAGGAGATCTTTGTGTAAAATTTTATGGAAGAGAATAGGATATTTTAATTATCCATTTGACTGATTTCTCACCTTTATGTGATACAAGATGTCATTTCATAATGATATTTCAAGAAAAATTCCTAAAGGGATCCTATAAGCCACCACACCATAGTTGATAGTAATTGTACCAAGAGTTAAAAAGACCGATTAGAGTAGTTCAAGGTGCCTAAGTCATGGTCATCTTGAAATTATTCTATTTCATGTTGTATCTAGTAAATAATAGAAAGGGAATAGTTCAAAGCTGATCCACAGGAATCTCGTACAATTATTCTTTTGGGAATTTAAAATTTTAAAGATAAGTATTCATTGGTCACACTATAAGTGAAAATATAATTCCACTAAATATTCGAATCGATTAATTAATGAAAGAATATTTTCTAGATCATGTTTATTCATTATTGGTTTTGTTGCAAAATTTGTTTTAATATAAATAGAAAATTATTTTGAATTTTGGTATATTTCAAATTTAATTTTTATATTTTTACCCAATTAGGTATTCTTATAATTGATTTATTCTTTATTAGATTATAAATTTTAATTTTATAGATTGTAATCATTGGTTCATTTAGGTTCCATTAGTTTTCAATTGTAATTCACTTTTTAACTGTTTCTGTTTTCCTAAGATAACCTATTAGGAAATATTTGATGGGTTTAACTCCTATCATGTGTGTCTAATCACTTAATGGTTGAGGGATTAGAAGTACAAATATGTGTATAATTAGTAGATTACTAATCTCATTAATGGGTAATAGTTTTTATTATGAATTAGTTTTGGAACTTAAGAAAAACATATACTTGTGCAAAAAATCTGACATGGGGTAGTTTAAAGGGAAGAACCCCAAATCAATTCAGTGAATAAAGTTATAACTAGTCGATTATAATTTTCCTTCACATTAAGAGTTTAACCTAATGAATCTAACTTAGTGGAATTCATGAACCAAGGTTATTTTATTATCATGAGTAGAATCAACAGAATTGATCATAAGAATTAGAAAATATTAGAATGAATTTGGGACCAAATAATTAGACAAACTCAAGAGAGTGAAAGGTGATATCATCAAAATTTATCATTTTAAATTGATCATAAACACCTATATTAATTAATTTTTTATACCTTGTTTATCTTAGTTTCAAAACTTCTTGATCAAACAAATATAGAATTGTATAGTTAAAAATTGGTTGAAATAACTCTCAAGGATTAGTTCGTCTCATCATGAGACGATCTCAAACAATACTACTCTATTTTTCCATAGTTATTGAAAGATTAAGAAATCAATAAATTTCTAAAATTATGGAAAACCATTAAAAAGTAAAGTCTCCCCAGGTATAAACATTTTTTTTGTGCTATTTCAAGGGAGGCATGGGGAATTTTAGAGTTAAAAAATTTTCTTGATTTAATAATTTTCTTATTATCTCATTTCTATTTTTCTATTTTATTCTTTGTGTGTGCATGTTGTTTGTAGTATTTTTATTTACAGATATATATTGTATAATATGGACTCTAACTACTTGATCAAGATACATGGACACTCACAAACAATTAAAAAGTGAACTAAAGACTGAGAGGGCCTTGTTGACATGTCAATAGTAAGCTATGGTTGAATAACAGAACCTTGATACACCCAATGGCTATAATATTATATTCTCCCATATGAAACCAATGAATGGAGTATAGTTTATTCCATGGAATAATTCCATCACAGATTACCTATTTCAATCTATGGATGGGACATCCTCATCAATTTTTTTCCCTCTGATTATAGTAAACAACTTTTTTATTAAGATAATCCTTATTTTAATGAGCTAAAACATGTGGAAGTAAAGTATATTGTAGTATGAGGACCCATACAACCATATTTAGTTCTTTATAAATATTTATAAATCTTTTAGTAACAAAAATGAAAATATAGTTTCTATATAGATATGGGTATTCCCTTTATCATTCCAGTACATAGAAAAGGATTGGTTTAAGATCTAGGTTACTACATCCATCACTACATGGGATGTTGTAGCCAAGAAATTTATAGGAAAATACCTCACACATACTTGGATATGAAAGCTTGAGATAAATATTTACAAAAAATCTTATATTGGTGAAGAATTTTCCTTGGAAGCATGGTATTAATTCAAAGAGTTGTTAATTAAGTTCTCACATAATTAAATTGATTCTTTTAATATACATAAATATTTTATTACTATTTTTCCAACAAATCACGCCATAAAAGATGCATTAGTGGATTTAGGGATCTTTATGAAGACCCCTAAAGTTTTTCGGGCCCTCCTGGATAAAATCTCTCAAAATTAAAGCTTATGGAATAGTGATAGAGATCTCCCAGGGATAGAAATACATTAAGTGGAAGATAACAAATACTTATATTCTCAAGTGGGAGACCATATATAGAAGTTGTACACATTTTAATATATATCCTAGTGGTCATCATCATTAGAACCCACATTGAAGGTATAGTCTTGTGAGATGTGTGGTAGTTCACATGATTGTGAAGAGTTTCATGAATGATCAGAAGATAGAAAACTTCTTGATTGTGACTATGTTTATTATAATCAAGTCCCTCAACAATTTTAAAGTTTTTATATCCAACAAACAACAATGAATCCCTGACAACCACAATGCCAAGGGTATAACTAGTAATAAGGAGAGTAAAATTATTAAAATAATAAATGATCACTTGCATACCCAGATCATGCACAATATCAAATATCATTCCATCCATTCCAATTCCCTCAATCTTAACAATTCCAGTAGTAGCCGAAATTATTCCCAAGCCAAAGTATCCTGGTCAACCTCAAAAGTCATATTTCGAGGAAATTCATCAAGAATATTTACAGTGATCATATCTATGTTTTTTATTAAAGAAACTAATCTAATGAACTAACAAATGGATATGGTGTATTATAAATATTCTCTATAAAACCACAAGATTCAAGTGGGGTAGAATTATCATACTTTATTAGGACAAATCAAGGGTACACAACCAAGTTACATAGAACCACACTCAAGGGATGAGTCAAAATTAGTGATTTTATGATGCATCTACAACAAGAAAGAATGGAGACCACATTATTCTATGTTGGAGGATAAAAAATAGTGGGTATATTTTAGTATTATAAAGAGTAACTAAAAGAGTAAATATTTAGAAAGAAAAATTTATTATCGAAGAAGAGAGGGTTATAGGGAAGAAATCATGTGAATGGGAAAGAGGAGTTATACCTAAAATTCCAGAAGAAGAAAAATATGAAGGGTATATGAATATTATACCATAGAACCCCTCTAATATTTCTAAAATTGAATTATAAAGGGAAACTGTAAGCTTAGCATAAAATATAAATGGTTGTTTTCAAAAATCTCCAGATCAATATTTCATTTACTAAAGTAATTTCATAAATCTCAATGTATAAAAAATTATAAAATATATCTATTAAAATAAAATAAATTTTTCAGATTTAGGATTCATCTTTGTTAGTGATTATCATTTAAAAGAATATCCCACAAAAATTAGGGATCTTGGAATCTTTGAATTCCATACACTGTTGGATCATATACAGTTTTAAAGGTGATTTATGACTTAGGGGTGAGTTTCAACCATATGTTGATGTGTTTATTTCATAATTTGGTATTAGATAAATATAATCCAATAAGATTTTAATTGTTTATTTCTAACCAATTAGTTAGATACCACCAGGTTATTCTCAAAGTCTTACTTGTTAAAGTGAGGAAATTCACATTACAAAAAAAATTATTAATCTTATAGATATAGGAAGAAGGGGATATTACTGTTATTTTAGAAAGACCATTTCTCACAACTGGTGAGGTGTCAATCAATTTTAACAAAGGATGACACATCTTTAGAGTTTTTTAGGATAAAGTTACATTTGATCGCGTGAAAGTAGAATATTAAGGAATAAATTCACAATATTTTTAGGTAATTTTCATTACTGAATAAGAATAACTTTCACTGTTTAATTCAAAAGAATAATAGGAAAAGAAAATGATGGATCACATTGATAACATGGAAGATAAGAAATATACATTGATAAATACACCCCAAAAATTGAAAATTTATAGTGGAAAGAACCTCTATCAAGGGACTCTTTTATGGATTTCACATGTTCAATCATCAATCCACCAACACTTGAATTAAAGAAACTATAAATTATAGTGAGATACTCATTTTTGGGAGACAAAGACACCTAATAAGTGACCATTAACTCATATTTATATAAAGATGAAAAAGAAAAATTGTTTGTAGTTTTGAATAAGAGAAGACAATCAGTTACCTATGGCCTAATTGATTTCAAAGATATTACACCCAATGTGTGCACAAAAAAGTGATATTGAAATAAGGGACATAACTAAAAAATCAACACCAAATAAGAATCAAACAACTGATAAAATAGGTGGTCAATAAATAATTTATTAAACTCTTTTATACATGGATTATATTTTTCTAAGTAGAAAATGAGTCAAATCCTAGTACATTTTTGCTAAAAAGGAAGTCCAAATTGTGATAAAAATTTAATAAAATGAATTTATTATCATAATAATGGTTCTAGAATAGTGAGATTGTGAGGGATAAATAAAATTGAATTTATCTATAAGAAAATAAAACTTTTAGTAATATTTCATAGACCATATGTTATGAGTTATATTTTTTTCTTAGTGGATACATAACAAGGGTTTTTGAAACTTATTAATTTATTTATTTATATTCCCACTTAGAACTAATATAGCAGTAAGTAGGGTTGAGACCAAAAAGAAGGTATGTGAATATTAAAAGAATACATAAATCTCAAGAAAAGTTAACACAAAACAAGGAAGAAAAAATGATCAATGGTGGTGGTTTGATGTGTGATATTTGAAAAAATTGTGTTAAAATAAATAAATCTAACAATTTCAAGAATAATTAAAATAAGAAATAAGTAGTATAAACCAGTTATTAAGGGGTTAGAAGAATATTCAATTATATTCCATTAAATTGATAATCATTTTCTATTGTTAAAAAAATAAATCCTCAATGCCATCTTAAGAACTAAAACCAAACACAACTGTTATGTGTAATGGATCTCAACTTGTATGATCAATAATATTTCAAGTACTGAGTCCACTTAGTGAGTGTAAATTGAGAATTTAGTACCACCAAGACCAAATTTACATTCTATCATGGTGTGTTACTCAACATGACTGAACACATATTATAAAAGGGTATTGAAGAGTGTTATTATTAAACATTTGAAATTATATTCAGTACCAATGGTTACTGATTCTTGAATATTTTATAAATTTTTAAATGTAATAGAAAATTAAGGGGTAGAGACCCAACTCAACAAATGTAATAAGATTATGTTAAAGAATTAAATATATATGATATTGTTTTACTATATAAGAGCCTGTCCAAAAATCATGTATGATTCAATGAGATACATGAAATTCATAGTATTAAATTGAAAATAAAGAGAGGGGGACGATGATCCTTCTCTATCAATCCAACTCTTTTTTCTAATATTCTCCCTCTCTGCTCTTATGAATACCACCCACTATCCATGATCCTATTTAGTCTTCCTTATACTTTTGAATGAATTCAAGTACCAAATCCTAGTAGTGATATCACAGATAGTTTTTATGATTTAGAATCAAATCACTTCCCCTTGTTAAAGACACTATTGATTATATCATTTATTGTGACTCAAGGTGATATTCCTAAGGATTTCACAAATCCATATGATATTGATTCTTATTTTAGCTTCCTTTGAATGATTCAAGGTTTCCCCTTGAGTTTAGATTTATGAGATAAAACTCTTCTTTAATATTATGAAATAATAAAGTGAAGGATGATGTGGAAGTGATTTTATTTTGCCTCATTTGATATTTTTAAAGTAATGTATACTTTAAGTAAAGTTCATATGGGATTTAAAAGTCTTAGATATTACTTTAAGTATTTGTAACCTACCTTTTCCAAATTATTATGTCACTAATTCCCAATCTAAAATTTTGAAAAGTTAAAATTAATTTATATGTTATATTAAATTCTTACTAAAATGAATTATAAAGTAATATAAAATAAAAAATAATTATGGGAGAAGAACATTCATAATAAATTAATCCAATGTCAGGTGAAAATATCTCAAAAAAAGTCTTACAAACAAAGAAATTCATATGGTATAACTTAACATTCTCATTGAAATGGAAATTTGAAAATTTTTAATAAATATTCACACATCAACATATTAAATGTATTTTAATCAAGAATATATAATGTTTAAATATAAAACATTGATATATTTTTTTTCTAAATAAAAAACCCTTTCCAAAGCACGTAAAAATATCTTTCTGAACAAATTTTTTGACCAAGAATTATCTAGAAATTGGTTTATAAAAATATATGAAAAATTAATCAATGAATGTTTATTCAATTTAGCACCAATTATCACCATTTTATTAAAAAAATTTAAAAAAAATTATCCATCCAAAATAAAAAAGATTTAAAATTTTTTCAATTAAATCACATTTAATAATTATAATATTAATGTTTTCCTCAAAAATATATGAAAAAATGTACACGGTTATAGTATAATAAGATTCATCTACACTAAACACATTACTTATTATCAATAAATCAATTCATCAAATTTAGTGGAAGTACATTGATCTTGAAAATGAAGTATTAGTAATGAAAGAAAGAATTTATTTTCAAGAAAATCCCTTTTTAACTTTTTCACATAAATTTAATAATTTAGGCTTTAAAAAAAAGTTTTTCTAGAATTTGGATTTATAAAAATGATTGAAATTTAGAATTTTCAAAATCCTAAAAAATCTTACTTTTCATTAAAATGTTACTGCAAACTTATATTTTTCCCTTAAGTGAAAAAATCTCACATATTTTAATATATAAAAAAATTAGACACGACTGAATGAATGGATGATTTTAATAATCAAAAGTAATATTAAATAAATAATAAAAAAGTTTTATCATCATAAATTCCCAACTACGAATAGAAGTTATTTCCATATAATATAAAAGTGAAAGTCTTATGAGTTCTTGTACGGAAAATAGTTTTAAATTCAAAAAAAAAATTGTAAATGTTTCTCCTAAAATTTCACCAACAGAAATTTTTAAAGGGAAAAAATGTAAATGATGTTACTATATTGAATTAATGGTAGAATAAAATAATTATTTACCACTCTGCATATAAAAATAGTCCTAAAATATAAGAAAATTTTACAACCACTAAATATTAAAAATGAATCTTTAAAAAAATATTTTTTTTAAAATAAATAGGGCGATATTGATGTGTTCTCAGTAAAATAAACATTAGAATATTTAAAGAGACATATCCCCCAAAATTAAACATCAACATTGTCCTTAATGTTAAACATAAATATGGGGGATACATTTAAACTAGTTTAGGTACCAAATATTCTATAAAATAAGTATTTTTAAAATCCTATTCAATGATAAAATTGATGTTCAAAAACATATTTTAGACTAACATAATAAAAAAATAAAAACATCTAATAAATTAAATTTTATCACTATATCATTTATTTGGTGAAATTTATGGAATACTAGAGTTAATTTCAAGCTATATCCTTTATAAGGATAGAAATATTTTCAAGCAAACACAAAAACAGGCATGAATTCAAAAAAATTCATAAAATGAGGTCATTAAAACAAAATAAGTAACTAATCATTTTTCTTAGAGTTTAATACAAGACATTATTAGTCTTGAAAAAATTTTAAACCATGTAATTTACAAAAACAATAACACTTTTGAGTAAATAAGGTAGAAAAATAGATGTGAAATGTAAATAGATACTCCAATAACAAAGAAGCTTTTACATTGTCACAATCCATCAAAAAGTCATTTCCTCTAGTTACTATAATTTCATCTCTTTAATATCTTCCAATTTATATAGTATAATTTAATGTTTCTCTTAATTTAAGACCACATTAGTATTCATATTATATTGTAGAAATGGAAAAGTAGAATTCAATTCAATTAATACGACAAACAATAATAGGTGGATCACTCCATGCATTAATTTTTATTAAAAATAAAATAAAACACACAAGAATGGTCACGGGTTGTCTCCCTTGAAGTATTGAGTTTAAAGAACTTGGTTTAACATAGTAAAAATTCAATTTTCAAGCATAAGGATTGTAATAAATCCTTTTTGATTTCATTCAATGTACTCATTAATCCTCAATACATTAACTATTAATGTCCTTTTATCATATCCAACAATCTCCATAGCTACACTAACTAAAATTATTAAGGTGTTGAATTGTATATAATATTTATTAATTATTTTATGAATAAAAAATTTGAAAAGGTAATTTAAAATAAGTACCTTTTGACTAACAAAAAAGTGTCTATTTTGAAAAAAAGTCACAAAAAGGCTTTGTTTTTTCCTTATAAATCCTATAATAAACATATGAATCCCTTATAATCACCACTAACTTACTCAACTCCAATATTATTATCTATAAAATAGATTTAATACCAATTTCTAATGCTTTAACAACCAAATAAGACTTATGATTTAGAAAAATTAGTGGTAAGATTTCCTAGAGAGCAACTGATAATGGGAAATCTCAATGGGGGTTTGAATGTAGTTTTATATGGACACAGTGATTTATTTAATTTTTAGACCAATCCTTCCATATAAAACTCATAGTTCTCTCCAAAATCCTTTTGAGTTCTCTTTTTGATATTTCATCTTACCTGCTTGACTGTGGAAGATATGGGGTTATAGTTTTTTTATAAAAGAAATACTTTTCTAGGAAGTCATTAAATTTAAATATTTTTAGTGGTTTTTTTCAAGGAAAAATAACATGGAAACTCCAAATATTGAAAAAATTCTTTACTCAATGAATTTCACAACACTACTGGCTTGGTTGTTGGAAAGTGCCAAAACCTCAACCAACTTAGAAACATAATCTATAGCCAGTAAGATGTACTCATTTCCATTGGAGGATGGGAATGGTCCGATAAAATACAATACCCTCATTTAAAAAATCTGAAAATCAAGATTTAACTTTTAGGTAAGTTCTTATATCCTTCCATCATTACCTATTCTTTGGAATTTTTAAAAACCCGATATTATTATCCTAGGATCATTTAAAAGTGTAGGCCAGTATAATCCATCTTCAAGCACTTTTGTGTTGTTCTTTTACACCCATGGTGTCCTCAAAAAGGTAAAGTGTGAAAAAATTCAATAACAGGTACCTTTTCATCCTATATCCCACATTTCATAAAAATTTCCTCAACACATCTTCTAAATAAAAATGGGTTTCTCCAAAATAAATATTTCATCTCTAAAATAAATTTCTTCCATTATTTTTAGGAAATAATCCCATGAATTAGTACTAGATCAAAAAAAATTAGACAAATATACATGCTAAGATGTTTACTTTAGAGAGATATTAATTACATTTTAATCAAGGAAAAAAGAATTAATATTTATTGAGTCAAAACATTGGGTACTTAGAACCCTAGAAAAGTGTTCATAAAAAATTCTTAGGCCATTAAATATCCCTGATCTATAAATGAAATTCCTAAAACAAGACAATTCACTATATCTATCTTGGTTTTTCCTATTTCTTGGGTAGAAGGAATTTCGTAGCTGCAAATTCAGAAAAAATTACGACCTTGGATCCAATAAATTACTCTAAAATTTTCAAGATAAAAAACAACTACCAACAGTTCCTTCTTATTAGTGGTATAATTTCATTAAGTATCTTCTAAAAAGTCTCTAGAATTGTACACCACATGTATCTCTCTCTACTTCATCTTCCCTAAGACTCTGACATCCATATTACAATCATTCCACACTAATTAAAAAGTAATTTTACAATCTGTGGTAGTAATGATAGGTGTTGAAGTTAGTTTCACTTTAAATATGTTGAATAACTGCAAAAAACATTCATAAAAAAATGTCATGTCCTTCAAAATTAGAGAAAAATGGTTTTTATTATTTTTAAAATATCTTTAATGAACATATAGTAAAAACAAAAATTCCACAAAAAAATCTTAACCCCCCTAATATTCTCTATAGGGGGAAGCTTTTGAATCACCACTATCTTAGAATTATCAACTTCTATTGTGACGACCAGAACATTCATGAATAAAATTTCCATTCTTTTTTTAATTAAATGTCTTAAGGATATAGAAAACACATTCACTTTTTTTATTTTATCTTATTGTATTTAGATGAATGTTAAGTATCATTATTGTTGATAATATAGTCTTCGAATAGTGATCACATAACTAATACAAATATAAGGTTTTAACAAATCCTTTCGACATAAGAAAAGGAGGTGATGGCCTTATCTAGTATACTCGAGCCGTATGAAGATCATTTGTCAGATATTTTGAAGGAGGTAACCTTACTAAGATTTTCTCTTGACCAAGCCCAAGTTGAGCTTCAACATATTAATCGTGAATGGAATATCATATGGGATAAGTATAAGTTAATAGGGAGTACCACCCAAGCGATGTTATTCGAGCCTCCCCAAGAGACTGTCACCATCGCACACCTTACCCTTAGGTCTTATGTGGGTGTTATAAGGGGTTATGTAACAAGGTATTAGTTAATTATTTTTTAATCCCTTTTATAAATAAAATTATTATTCCATAAATTCTTTTATGAGAATAATTTTTCCTAAAAATATAATGAATTAGATAAATTGATTTTTAAGTAAAATGGTACATTTCATAACAATTTAAATTATTATATTAAACTAAGTTTTTATTAATAATTTTATTATAATAACGTTATAAGAACAATCCTTTTAATTGTAAATGCTAATTATATTTATTCCTTATTTTTTTTACTCTATAAATGATTAAGTGTTCAGTTTGATAAGAATTGTATTTTTAAACGATAAAACCAAAATTGTGTTTTTAAATAATTTATTTTGATGAATTAATGAGAATTAATATTTTAATAAAATATTATTATCAAATTACTTTTATGAATAATAAATGAGTATATAATTTTTATGAAGTCAAAAGTAATTTTTATTAAGGTTTAAAAACTGTTTTTTCAAAACCCATCAATTTTCAATAAATTTCTGTTTTTATTTTAAAAGTACAAAATTCACATATTTTGAAAATTATTTAGATAGAATAAATATTATTTTTGTTATTAGGACATCGAAAATATCATACGGTGAATTTTTCATAATTTTCTGAGACAGTCAAATTTTTGTTTAAAAATTAAATACCGAATAAATATATAATGTGTTTTATGACATCATAATGACCCAACAGTAATTTAATAAAATACTATAAAAGGTTTATTCGGCCAGTATATGTTTTTAATTTAAAATATTGTGATTTTATATTTGTCTCATTAATCTTATAATGCCTTAGTGGACCCTCCAAGACATATAAAATATTTTAACATTTTAAAATGATTTCATTGAGAGTGTGAATCACCTCCACTTAAGAAATCCTAATATTTTAAATTTTCCAGACCTTGGAATTATAAAATATTTCATAACACTCGCCTTTTTCAAAAACTGTGGGCAAATACCATGGCATGGTTTGAGGTTTTGATTAGTTTAATGTGTAGTGTCCAAAACATAATTAATAAAGAATTCTCTCTCCTTTCCTATATAAACCCACCCAATCTCCAATTCACCTTCACTAAAACCATTTTTATATCTAAAATCCTCTGAACCATACTCCCTAGAGTCCTCCCAAGCCACCACCAATCTCCCATGAATCCTCTCCCAAGCCTTTGGAATCACACTTCCAAGTAAGGGATCCTCACTTTCCTCTCCTCCTTTCAAATTCAAGCATCTTATTTGAAACTAGTTCCTGTAATTTAGAATTTTTATAATATAATTCTTTAATAATAATTCTATTAATATCAATTTAATTTTATTTTAATGGGTTATTTTTTATCCTCCCTCATTTTGACTCCTACCTAAGTTGTTACTATACCAAAATTTTGTAAGGGATCTTCCACCCTCCTCTTTTGTCAAGCATTCTTTTCATGTAATGTCTTTTAATATCTTTTATTCCTAAGTTGAGATATGTTATTAAATATCCTAATTACTATACATTTTATGTATAAAGTACTATATTCCCTTTCAATCCCATTTATTCTTTTTATGAACCCTTATGTGCACCTGGTACCATGCCAAATTTTCGTAAGGGGTTCTTTTATTATTTTTACCCATATTTCTTTATGTTGTAATACCATTTTACATCAAATTAAAAAATTTGGGGTATGATTTCACACCTCCCCCATACTTCCATCCTAATATTTTAATGATTTTATACCACTTTCTCTCTCATTAATTCCTTTTGTGTACACCTGTTACCATACCAAAATTCCGTAAGGGGTTTCTCTCTTTTTATTTCCGTTAAAGTATTTCTCCCATATTATGCCTTTAAATTCCATTTAATATGTTGGTATATTATGTTCCATGATCACCTTACATCCTATTTCAAATATAAATGATGATTTACCCCTTTCTCTTTCATCAACTCAACTTATTAATTTCCATATAAAGATGTTATGCTGCTAAAATTACACTGCGAATTTCCAAGCCAAAATCATCCTGTAGTGAATACCATACCAATTTCTCTATCAAGGATATTCACCTTTACGCACATATAAATATTAAATGGTAATTAAATTTATGAATTCCAAATTATTTAATCATGTAATATCTTATGATGTTTAATGATTCCATTTTATATGATCCATGTGGCAAAGTTATGCATGAAATGAAATGTTTATAGTGCCCTGATAGCGCTCCAATGCATCGAGTAATGTTTAGTATCATGATACGCCATGTGAAATTATGGTTTAATCATTATAATCCATGTGAAATTATGGTTTACTCATGTTAATTCATGTTCAATGAGGGTTTACTCATTCTAATGTATGTGCAGTGAGCCTTGGCTCAGACTAATGTCATGTTGTATGTCGTTGCCACATTTCAATGTTGTGATAATCAGGATATATCATGCATTTATGTTCATGTTTCTATTATGCTCCATTTATATGTCTATTTTCTAACATGTATTATATTATTCATTTTATACCTTTTTTACTCTTACTGAGATTTATAGATCATCGTTTTCTTATGTATGTCCTCGGGTTATCCTATGAAATGCTAAGTATGAAAGAATGTTGTGGTCATGTAAAATATGTTTTCAATAAAGATGTTGTATTTCATGTTTTATGTTGTTATGTAATGTTCCTAATTTCCAAAGAAACTAGACCTCTCTATACTCAGAGTTATCTTAAGTACAATTTTATGAAATAAATCTTGTTTAAGAGTGTAATATAGAGCAGGGTTTCTATATTTGGTATCAAAGGATATGTTTAGTTATTTTTGAGATTAGGATTATAAAAACCTAGTGAAAGACTTAGATATAATACTAAGTATAAGGAAAACATCCCTAAATTTTTGTGGGAATTTAGTAAGTGGTTATCTAGAAAATACATCCATGTCAAGATACGAACAAGTATAGGTGGCTCTAGCACAGATGTATCTAGGGTTAAAACCTGAAAACACTAGTTTGAGCTAGACTCGATTGGGAATTGGTGCAAGAAAACAAGTATTTTTTCACTCTTGGTTTGACACACCCAGGGTATATTATTTGGGTAAATTAATAATATTATTAAGAACAATTATTAAGTGAGTGAAAAAAATCCTATAAGAACATAAGTTAGGAGATACATCATGGATACCATAGATTGAAGCCTAGAAATTTATAAGTTAAAGAGATAAATGTAATTTATAAGTTATCCCTTTAATGTCATGGGATTTTCTTTTATTTGTTAAAATTTTTAAGATACTCATCCCGAATTTTCTTTTTATTTTACCTAATGTATGGTAATATGATGAATATGGATAACAACTGATGTGAAGGACAATGTGATGAATGACCGAATGAGATTACCAATAAAATGGGAGCTCAAATAAGACATATCATGATTATACCAAACCAGCTATCCAAAATCATGATAAAAAATTATAACTTCATTGAATGACCATCGAAATCAAGGAAGAGGAAGATGAATTATTATGAAATTCCATCTGATAAAGTTTATTTGGGGGAGAAGGCCCAATTTCCTTCATGAAACAAGTGTGGAAAGAGGCACAAAGGGAGATGTCATGAAGGGACTAGGAGATATTTTAAGTGTAGAAATGAAGGGGAAAAGGTTTCCAATTTACAAGAAAGAATGGATAGTGTTATGGATGGAATCAAAGTTCCATCTAAGGAATATTACACGGTTCTATGCTATAAATGTGTATAAATCGGAATTACCCAAGATAATGCTCTATTTCAAGGGCTCAAAAGCATGATGAGAATCAATAATCTTCATAATCAAGGGAGCAGAGGAAGTAATATGTTGAGATGGATAATGATGAATGAATTACTTGTAACCACTACTTCAATTTAGTGCATGTAATAATTTATTTCAATTCATGTTCTATATGTATATCTTTTATACTTTCTAAGAACATTGACTCCACAAAAGAAATGACATTAAATCATTTTGGAAAAAATTCTATAAATTTTTTATCACATGTTGAGGTTTGTGGGAATGTTCTTATTGAAAATTTAACAATTCCTAATTTGATGGAATTTGAGTAAAAATGAAAAATTTCTTGCATATGCCTTAAGGAAGTTGAAAATTTAAAAGAAAAACTATCCAATGAATAATATGGAGTTAGCGGTTGTGATATTTACATTAAAAATTAGGCGGGATTATCTCTTTGGGTAGATGTTTGAAATATATACAGATCACAAAAGTCTAAAATATGTATTCACACAGAAAGAGTTGAATATGCACCAATGAATATGGTAAGATCTGATCAAAGACTATGACTTCTCAATCCATTACCACCCTAGGAAAGTGAAGAAGGTGGAGGATGCTCTAAGTAAAAAGGACCCAACAATTATATCATTTATGAGAATTGAAAAGGATCCAATATTCTTAGATTTGATGAATATGGACATAGGAATAATAAAGAAGGGAACATAATCAATACTTTCACAAATTATTGTTCAACTGTCTCTTTTGGAAAAATATTCTCAAAAGGATGATGTGGGAATACAAAATAAGGTGGAAAATATTATAAAAGTTAAATACTTGGAGTTTAATGTTAATGAAAAATAATTATGATATTTGGATCAAGACTGTGTGTTCCATTAAATCTAGAGTTAAAGAAAAAACTTTTGGATGATGCACTTAAATAAAATTTCATTATACACCGAGTAAACACAAAGATGTATCGAGATCTTCGAAAGCATTATTGGTGGGATAACATGAAGAAGGAGATCGTTGAGTACACATCAAAGTGCCTCGTAAGTTAGAAAGTGAAGGAACAGAAGTAGAAGTCTAAGGGGAGGATGAAACCATTACTCACACCAACGTGGAAATGGGAAAGCATCACCATGGACTTTGTCACCGAAATTCTGAATGCATCCAAAAGAAACAATGCTATCTGTGTTTTTGTAGACCATCTTACAAATACTACACACTTCATTGCAATTCAGCAGGATTTATCATTGGATCAACTGGCACAAATGTACATCAGATAAGTGGTAAGGTTACATGGTGTACCACTATTGATTGTATCCAATAGAGATCCAACATTCACCTCTACATTCAGAAATAGTCTCCAACACACTATAAATTCTGAGATGAACTTTAGTACAACTTATCATCCTCAAACTAATGGCCAACTGATCGGACTATCCAAACACTTGAGGACATGTTGAGAGCATGTGCAATGGAATTTAAAGGAGGATGGGATAAACATCTTCCTCTGGTTGAGTGCTATTACAACAATGCTTTCTAGTAAAGAATCCAAATGGATCTTTATGAAGCCCTTTATGGAAAGAGGTGCAGAACACTGACATGTTGGGACAATGTTGGGGAGCGAAAACATCTAGGTCCAGAAATGGTCAAAGAAATGGTGGATAAGGTTAAGACCAACTATAAGCACATTAAAGCTGCTTGAAGTCAACAAAATAGCTATGATGATAATCTTTGATGATGCTTAGAGTTTGATGTTTGAGACATGTTATTCTTCCACATATCACTGGGGAAGAGAGTTATGAGATTTGGGAAGAAGGGAAATCTTAGTCCTAGGTACATCGGCCCTTTAGATATCCTTGATAACATCAGAGTAGTGTCTGATAAACTAGCACTCCCACTGAACCTATCTCAAGTACTTGATATATTCCATGTATCACTCTTGAGGATTCATATTACTGACCCATCGCATTTAGTCAATCCATAGGTGGTACCAATGGATAATGACCTCTCCAATGAAGAGAAGTTGATAAAGATCTTAGATCGTAGGGAAAAAGTTCTATGAAATAAGAAAATTCCCCTCATCAAAGTGTCTTGGAGAAACCATAAGTTTAAAGAAGCAATGTGGGAACCAAAGTAAGTGATTAGCCAAAGTTACCCTAATCATGTTTTAGAGTGGGAAAAGAAAATTTCGAGGGTGAAATTTCTTGAGGGGGGAATCTTGTAACAACCGGAACATTCAAGAATTAAATTCCCTTTATTTTATTTAATTAAATGTCTTATGGATATAGAAAAGACATGGACCTATTTTTATTTTATACAATTGTATTTAAATTACCATTAAGTATCATTACCATTGATAATATAGTCGTTGAACAGTGATCATGTGACTATTAAAATATAAGGTTTTAACAAATCCTTTCAACACAAAAAACCAAGGTGATGGCCTCATCCAGTAGACTCGTGTCGTATGAAGCTCCTTTTTCAGAGCTCGGGAAGGAGGTAGAGTTACTGTGAATTTCTCTTAACCAATCCCAATACTATCTTCAATACGTTATGCTTGAATAGAATTGGTTATAAGAGAAGTACAAGTTAATAGATATTACCACCAGAGAGATGCTTTCCAAGCCGCCCCAAGATTCTATCACCATCACACACCTTACCCATAGGCCTTATGCGTGTGTTATAAGGGGTTGCGCAATAAGGTATTAGTTACTTATTATGTAATACCTTTTATAAATAAAATTCTTATTCCATAAATTCCATTATGAGAATATTTTTTCTAAAAAATATAATGAATTATATAAATTGATTTTTTTGGGAAAAATGTTACTTTTTAGAAATATATAAATTATTATATTAAACTAAATTTTTATTAATTATTTTATAAGAACAATGCTATTATAACACTCATTTTAATTATAAATGATGATAATATTTATTGCTTATTGTTTTTACTCTATAAATGATTAATTATTCAGTTTGATAAGAATTATATTTTTATAGGATAAAACAAAAATTGAATTTTTTAAAAATTTATTTTGTGGAATTAATGATATTTAATATTTTAATAAAATATTATTATCAAATTACTTTTATGAATAATAAATGAGTATATAATTTTTATGAAGTTAAATGTAATTTTTTTCATGGTTTAAAAAAAAATTAACCCATCAATTTCCAATAAATGTTAGTTTTTTAAAAGTGAAAATTCAAAAATTAAGAAAAAAATTTAGATAAAATAAATATATTTTTTTTTCAATCAGGACATCAAAATTATCCAATGGTAAATTTTTCATAATTTTATGAGATATATGATGTTTTGGGTAAAAATTAAATACCGAATAAATATACAATGTGTTTTGTGAAATCATAATGTCCCAATAGTAATTTAATAAAATAATATAAAAGGTTTATTCGAAAAATAATATATTTTACCATTAAAATATTTTGATATTATATTTTCTTTATTAATTTTATAATGCCTTAGTGGACCCTCCAAGACTTACAAAATATTTTACTATTTTAAAATGATTTCCTTGAGAGTGTGACTCACCTACACATAATAAATCCTAATGTTTAAATGTTCTTGAACCTTTGCCTAATAAAATATGGTATAATACTAACATTTTTTAGAAACCATGGGCAAAAACCATGGTATGGTTTGGGTTTTGATTAGTTTAATGTGTAGTGTTCAAAACCAAAATAACAAATAATTCTATTTATTTTCCTATATAAACCCACCCAATGTCACATTCCTCATCACTCAACCCATTTTGAGCTCTAAAAACCTCTACCTAATACTCCATAGAGTCCTCCCAAGGCATCCCTAATCTCCCAATAATCCCTTCCCAATCCATTGGAATCACACTAAGGGGTCATCACTTTCCTCTCCTTTTAAATTCAAGCATCTTATTTGAAATTAGTTCTTGTAATTTTGAATGGTTATAATGTCATTATTTTATAATAATTATATTTATATCTATTTTATGTTATTTTAATTAGGTATTATTTATCCTCCCTCATTTTGACCCTTACCTATTCTGTTATTGTGCCAAAATTTTGTAAGGGATCTTCCACCCTCCTCTTTTATCAAGCATTATTTTCATGTTATGTCTTTTTAATATCTTTTATTCATATGTTGGTATATTTTACTAAATATCATAATTACTTCATATTTGATTTATAAATTATTATACCACCTTTCACTCTCATTTATTATTCTTATAAACCCTTATGCGCACCTGTTACCATACTGGATTTCCGTAAGGGATTCCTTCCTTTCTCATTTTTACCCCAATTTCTTTATGTTGTAATACCATTTTACTTTCAATAAAAAAATTTAGTGTGTAATTTCTCAACTACCACATAATTCCCTATTTATGTTTTAATGATGATATACCACTTTATCTCTCATTAATGCCTTCTGTGTACACCCATTACCATATCGAAATTCTGTAAGGGATTCCTCTCTTTTTATTTCCATTCAAGTATTTATTCCATATTGTTCCTCTAAATTCCATTTAATATGTTAAGATATTATTTTAAATGTTAATATTACTTCCTATTTTATCTATAAATTATAAGTTACACTATTCTTTCTCATCAACACAACTTATGAATTTCTATATGATGATGTTATGCTGCTGAAATTGCACCACAATTTTCTAAACCAAAATCATCATGTAGTGAATACCATACCAATTTCTCTATAAAGGGTATTCAACTTTATGAACATATACATATTTAATGGAACTTAAATTTATGTATTCCACATTACTTAATCATTCAATATCTTATGGTATTTAATGATTCCATGTTATATGATCCATGTGGCACATTTATGCATGAAATGAAATGTTTATAAATAGTGTACCCTAATATCACTCCAATGCATTGGATAATGATTAGTATCATGATATTCCATGTGTAATTAGGGTTTACTCATGTTAATATATGTTCAATGAGGTTCTACTCATGCTAATTCATGTTCAATGAGGGTTTACTCATGTTAATCCATGAGCAATGAGACTTGGCTCATGCTAATATCATGTTGCATGTCCGTGAAACATTTCCATGTTATGATAACAATGATATATCATGACTTTATGATCATGTTTCTATTATGATCCATTTATATTCCTATTGCCTAAAATATATTTTATTCATCATGTTATGCCTTTTTTACTCCCGTACTGGTCTTAATAGGTCATCCTCTTCTTATGTATGTCCTCAGGTTATCCCATGCAATGCTAAGTATGAAGGAATGTTGTGGTCATGTAAAAGAAGTTTTCAAAAAATATGTTGTATTCCATGTTTTAAGTTATTGTGTAATATTCCTAATTTCCCAAGACACTAGACCTCTCAATCCTCAAAGTTGTCTTACATTCAATTTTATGTAATAAATCATGTTTAAGTGTGTAATAAAGAGAGGGGTTGTTATATTTATACCCCTCATCGCAACATTATTTATGATAAAAATTACTTCAGTCACCATGAATTGATAGTTATATTAGTTTTGATAATGTTGTGTCTATGACGTTGAAGTAAAAAAATCCATATTTTCCAAAAAAATCCCTTAAATATGTTACCAGTTTTGTATAAATCATCCATCAAAATATTGATAATCCTCTTAATCACATCTGAAAAGATAAAAATAATAATAAAAATAATACATATTTGAATCTTATTTTGGGACCTAGAAAATAAAAATGTCATTCACTGGTAAGAGAATGTAACAAGGTGGCATGTGAATGTGGTATTATCTTGAAACTATAAGAATATAGAAATCCGGTAGCAACCAAAATACCCATAAATAATGATTTAAAATTCATTCCTAGATACTCCTTCAATAATTTGGTCTTAGAATGGAATAGGAAAATTGTACATCCTGGTAAATTAATTAATCTTATGGTAGTCTATAAAAACTCCCCACTTAGTCACTCTTCTGTAATGAATGTTATCATTGTTTTTATTAATTCTGATAGTGAAAACTTATTTTGGTTGAACCACATGGATAGGGATGACCCAAGGACTTTCTAAAATGTTAAAGACAATTAAAACATCCAAAAACATAATATATTTTTCTCTTCTAAATTCGTTTCTACAGGTATTGAGCCTCATTTGGATCTTAAATCTTGGTTTATGATAAATATTCATTGGGATCTTATGTATATATAATTAATGACCAATCCTTTAATATCACTTATGGTCTTCCATAGGGAATTTTTATTAGTTTTCAAAACATACAAAATATTTTCCTCTTATCCTTTCCATAAATCGGTAGACATGATGACTAATAGGAAACATTTTTCACCTATAAAGAAGTATTTCATGTGATAAGGACATGTTTTATGCTAAAATTGTGGTATGTGTTGATTAGAAGGTAGACTCTTGGTCATAGGTGTCCCAAGTTCATTGATGTGTTTCCTAAATAATAAATGAAAACAACAAATAAAGTTTATTCTTTAATTCTATACAGATTAGATATCTCCTTGAATTAAATTTCTAAATTTGTTGTAAGTTTTTTTTCTTAGAAAAATAATTCCAATGGTCTAAAAAATTTCCATTATATTCACTAAAATAATCCTACTCTTTACCCCAAAAAATACCTAATGGTCTCAATGGGATTGGATCCACTAATTATTACACAATCATTCTTAAAAGGATGTCCTCTTTCACATCAATAGGATCGTCACATTTGATTATTTAATCTATATAGTAGTTTTATGTTTGTAGAGGTACCTCACATCTCTCAAAAAAATTAAATTCCTTACATTATTCAACTAAGTAGTATATTAATTCTCCTTTAAAAACATTTATGATAGTTCCACTGGTGGATTGGAAGGTTCTTATAAGGTTTTTTGGGACTTCCCTATCACACTCTATATCAAGTATGAGGGAATCATTCATTGGAAACAATTTCCATATATTTCACAAGAGGTTATCTATCCTCAATATGGGGTGAGTAATAGATCAATTGGTAAACTGTGAGACAAATATAATGGATTCTTAATCTCCCAATCTCAATTGTAAAAACAATTAGTAAGGGATCAAGTTAATTGGATCACTAAGGTTACATAGGTATTTTAATGGGAAATTATTTCCATGTGTGTATAGGATAAAAAAACTGCCAAGATCTTTGATTTTTTGACGTATTTTGTTTTATAATATAAAAATACACTTTTTAGTGAGGCAGTAAGTGTAAAAATATTCTAAATTATTAATCTTTGAAAAATATTTTGTTAATGATATGATGGAATCCAAACCAAATATTCATGGAAATGAGTATTAATTTTGAGATTCTTGAACAACTCAAGAAATATGAGCAATTAAATTTTAGGATTGTTTACATCAATATTTAAGATAATGGGATTATTGGGGAATGATTATTCAAAATACTAGCAATCCACTAAATTAATTCTTCAGTATTTTATTTTCATTTATTATTCATAGCTTTCAAAACTATTTTATCTTTATTTCTGGTGAAATATTTGTTTTTATTTCATTTTCATCACGGTTTTCTATATTTTCAAATTCACAGTACCGGTATTTTGGTTTTGAGAATAATTTATAATTTCATTTTGAATTACCGTAATATAATTTCTATCTTTCTTATAAGTTTTTAAACCACTTCTATTGGTTACATCCATATAATTCTCCGTAGGGTTTACCACAATTTTTCTATGAAACTAAACTTTACCTCTAGTATTCATCTCCATATCTAACAATACAATTTTTAACTCCAAGTTATGCATCCTAGAATCTATTTCTACCTTATTTGAATCATGTTGAGCTGTTTTTGAATAAAATTTAGTTAATTTTTTTTTGCAACATATCGCTTATTTTTCTTGAGAATTAGATCTTTTTCATTCTATTGATTTTGAATGTGTGGCCTTAGTTATTTTGGGAATTCTGGGGAAACTGGTTATCTCAACATTCATTGCTCTCTCCATAAAAATTTATAGTGTTCCCTATAGCCTAGGTAATAGTTTTTTGAAAAAGGGACTTTTCAAACTTGAATCTAGGGCCATACCAGAAAAAATTAGGATTTTATATTGGTTAGGTCGGCATGTCAATGTTTGGGTAGTAAATGTGATAGTTCCCAAACAATATACATTATACACATTACTCTCTAAGGGACTAGTTTTAGTTTTCACATTGAATTTGGATTAAATTTTGTCTAAAATTACAATTCCTAAAAGATAGAATCTAGTTATTTATTCTATCTATTTGGGAATTCATTTCTTATCAAAACTTGTATTGTACATTTCCCTATTTACTCTTCTTTTATTAGATGATTTTTGTCAGGAATTAAGAGATAGAGTGTTAGATCATTGTATTAAATTTGTATATTTATTACCAATATAATTACCTCAGGTGGATTAGTCTATCAAATTTTTAATTGAATATGAAATCCCATTACTAAAGGAACCAATAAAAAGATGCGTAAGGATATGGTGATATGTACACTTCCTATGAATGTCCCTAAATCTATCCCATTCCTCATAGAAGGCCCCTATATCCTCCTCGCAGAAACTACTAATCTTACTCCAAAGTTCTCCTTATAATATTATTGTGTAAAGTTCCATGATGAAAGAGTTTTAGACCAATTACCAATTTTCAAAAATATTTTTTTCCAAGGATAAAAACAAATTTATAGTATTACCTCAAATATAGAAGGGGACAAACCAAAAAAATAACCCATACCAACTAAAAATTTGTAATAGATAAAACATTTTTTGAAACTAAAAAGTAATATCAATAGATAAAATGTTTTTTCATATTAATTAAAAGTGCCAATACTTATTTTTTCTAAAAAATGTATCTAAAGATATTAATTGTTGAATACTTACAAATATTTAACTTATAATTATATTTATTTTACTTTATCATACTTATAAAAATATTATTTTTCCAAAAAATAATTTTTTTAATATTAATTATTATTTCCAACAGGCCCTTTACTATAATAAAAATGCACTTTAATACACACACACATGGACTTTGAATATTTTTTATATGATTTAAATTCGAAATTTTAATCTCTGATTTATTTTATAATTTTATTTTTTAAAATAATTATTAAAAAATGTATTATAATTAAATAAATATAAAATAAATATTACACTCCATTGTATAATAAAAACAAAAAATTAATTAAAATAATATTTTCCCCAAAAACATGTCATTGAAGAACCTTGAATACCAATTTTACAACTTTGACTATTCAAGAATCATCCAAAACTAACATTGTGCCCCCAAACTCATCTCCTCTACTTTTTCAGTTCACCATTTATCGTCTTTCGGTTCATATCCCTTTATAGTATCACCACCTATTCAAATATATACCATTCATTACTAGGTACATTTCCATTCATTATTCTCCCATAAGGTTCACTAATTTTATTCATTCTCCGTCTTTTGGGAAAGTCATCACAATTGGTTGAAAATCATTATTTATATGATCATATTGTTCTATTACACTCATAATATTGATAAAACAAGCAAATATTTTAATTTCTAGTAAAACACAAAGGAATTTGGTTTTAAAGAACTCTTTGGGGGGAATGTGAAATTTCTATCATTATTTCCCAATTTTTTGTTGTGAAAGTTTAGTGAATGCCTCTATATTACATTTCATATTTCATAGATTAAAACACCATGTAATTAATCAGAAAAATTGATGAAACCCTTCTAAATAGTAGTTATAAAGGAGTGATTTTAAATATATTCATGAATAATACACTTAAAAGTTTCTTTCTACACTTCATATTTTATTTTGAACAAGGGCAGTGGGGCCATGATGATAAATGGGAAATATTTTTAAATATAGATTGGCTTAACTCCCTTTCAAGTCTTATTTACAATATATGTGTCATTTTAATTTAACTAAAATGTTTTATTCAATGGATTGCAGTAAGAAATACAATACACATAAAAAATTCACCTTAAATTGGTGTAGATTTCATGTTTTACAAATAAATGCACGCCCAATATTCTAATTATAAGGGGATTCATTCTTCCATTTGTGAATAATGTTTTTCTATTTTGTGTTTGATTAATTTTTCTCTATTTATTTTGTTTGTATAATGACTCAATGTTGCGTTTTTTATTGAATAATGAATGAATCTCATTCCATGTATTGTGTGAATTAATTATATTCATTTTATTACAATAATAAAATATTGTGTCGTTGAATTTGATATTGAGAGTATTTACTTATAGTATTTTTTACAATTCATTCATTGTGGTCAAAGATTTAATTATATGAACTTTGTGAAAAGTTTGATATATATATATTGAATTTCATTTATATTTTGAACATCATATTGATATTTTTATGTGATTATGAATTAGTAATGTTTCTTGTTCATGATTTGTAGTACAATTTCTATTTAAAATTAATTATCTTATGAATTTTTGGTAAGTTTATTTCTTTATTAATATATTGTTAATATTTTCTTTGTTAATTGTTAGATGTTAGTTTTAGTTCGCATGTAAATTAAATTTATCACATGAGATTTTATTTATTTCTTATAAATGTTATGTTGTGGACTTTTCATCAACATGTTATTGGAGTACCTGTTGGATGTTTCCATTGAATTTAGAAGTAATGTATGTATTCTCATTAGGTAATACATAAACCAGGAACATGTGTTTTACTTATGTTGTTATGGTAATTTTTAGTGTATTAATTTTATGAGTATTTTATTATTTTGGGTATAATGAATCACTTACAAATGAGTTTGATTAAGTGACCAGATAGACTATTTTAAATTGTATCATCTTATCCCCCATCCTCAATAGTTTCAATATGACTTACTTTATTTAATATATATTCATTATTAATTTTTAATTTAATATTATGTTTAATTTTTAAAATGATTCGTGTGTATGTATAATATGTAGTTTCAATATGAATTTTACATTCAATATGCATTCAATATATCAGTTGATTCAATTTATATTCAACATGCATTCAATTAAATCCTATGTAATATATGTGATTTCTTCCTGATAATTTATAGATAAGTGGGATACCTTTCCAGCATACATTATTATCTTCCTCCTTTATTTATTCTACTCATATTATAGTATTTTGTTTTTGATAATTTTATTCATTTTTTATTCAATATGGAAACATTATTATATTTTCTTCTCGTTATTTTAATTTTTATCTATATATTCATGTATTTTTTATTTCATTAAACTACTAAGACCTATTTTTTTAAAATATTGATATTATATTAAAGGGGAAACTATGAATTTTATGAGCCTTCTTGAGTTGAATTCAACCATATTGATGTAAAATCCATGTGTTCGATTCATAAAAAATTAAACAAATGATCTATACAGGCCTATACATCATGGTATATTACTTGTGACACAAGAAATGTCACATAGCCATGGAATGTACATCATCTCTAGAAATATATTCTATACAGACCTATACATTCCTATACATCATGGAATATCACTCATGAACATGTGTTCAATTATATAAAATTATGAATATTACTACACGTCATGGCCTATAGAGTCCATGTGTTCAAGACTAGTGTAGAATTCTTCACTCCCCCATGTTTCATAGTACCCATATTTTAATTTTATTAGAACTGATTTTCTCATAAGTAATATACCATAATCTCAATTCATTGAACATATTTTTGGGGATAAGACCCTTTTTTTATAATGGTGATCGGGACCTATGGTTATTGTGATCCTAAGTGTGAATGGTATAGCCAGCTGACTACCAAATTATACATGTAATCTTAGGTGTCATGTTCTCAGAGATGATTTTTGGAAGGTGGGTTATTGATACTATTAGACCCACTAACTAGAAGAATATTATATCAAGGTAACATTTCAAAAGTAATTATTTTAAAACTAATTCCAAGTATAAATTATTTATAAATAAAATTTTTTCTCTGGAGTTTTATTTCCCTATTGTTCATGTGCTACCTTTGTTAAAAGTCAAAATGAAGTTCAACTCTAATTTTTATGAAGGGAAAAACCATAATATAAATAATACAATTCTTAAAAAGAATTATCCCCTGAATAGTCTCTGTCATGATATTATAGTTTCAATATGGGTATCTAGGATGAATCCAAAACATTATCCTTTGATTAGTAATGTTCTCGATGCCATAGAATACTTGGCTCTGAACGATAACCCATGTAAAATTATAGGATTTAATTTATTCTCTCTCAATTTTTCATAAAGTATTCGATTAATGGGTCTAAATTAATGAAGGTAAATAAAGGAAGATATTCTATAGTCTATAGAATTTTTTTTTGAATTTTCAGGTTGTAAAATATGAAGTTATTCTGTTGATTGAACTAGTTAACTTTTCTTTGGATCCCAAGTCCATAAATTAGAGGGTACAATCTAGAGAATTTTTCTATGTTTTGTAGGAAGATATACTAGATGGAGGTGGAATTTGAATACCTAATTACTGAGGCTTGAATCAACCACCCATTATTACTTTATTTTGAATTCCACTATTTTCAGCTATCATTTCAAACATTTTTTATTTACCACACTTTTATAGGACCTCCCTTTATTGATTTTACATTTTTATTACGTGTTTTAATTTAGAGTCGGGTTTTTTTCATATGGTTTTATATTTTATGTTTTGGATTTTTCTTTAGGAAGAGGTTGATAGAATGTACTATAGAAAACACATGTATAGGTTATGTTTTTTCATTTTTATTCAATTAAAAAAACTATAGAAAATACATTCTATATAGTTAAAATGAATAGGTAGAGGTTGTTAAAATGAACTGTGGAAAAAACACACTACTAGAAACTTATCCATTACCAATGGTTTCAAACTTTTGGTAAAGGCTGGGCAACCATTGGTATAAACTATACCAACAGTTGTCCAAACCCTTGGTTGTGGAGCCATGGGGATAAATATATCCCAACAGTTCTATGAGAATAATTGGGATATGGTAGGAAAATGGATTATATACTAATGGTTTCATGTAACCATTGGTAAATATTTACCAATGGTTTAAAATCGTTGGAAATATCAAACATCGTGTCTATGCCAATGGTTTGAAAACTATTGGTAAATACTTTTACCAACTATTTCCCCCAAATTGTTGGTAAAAGTGAAGTAAAATGTTCTATACCAACGGTTTGTAAACCATTGGTATATACTTTTGACAATGGTTTTCAAGACATTATTGGTATAATATTTGTCTAGACGCATATTCTAATGGTTTACAATCATTGGAATAGGCTTTATACACCTGCAGCAAGCTTGCCTCCCCCCTGTGCACCTGCAGCACTTCCACAAGCAGGTCTGCCTCCCCCTGTGTTCAAAATTCATACAGAATTCATTAAACACATAATTCACAATACCTCCAATTCTATATCTAATTACACACATATAGAATTAATAATGCATAATTCATAAGTTAATTAACAATTAACACATACAGAATTCAATTCAGACTTAAGAAGTAAATTACCCTATGCAATACAGAATTCTAAATATAATACCTACAATATTGAATTCTCTATAACACATACAGAATTTAATTCAAAATTCATAATGTAATAACCCTTATATAAGAAAATCATGTTTCAGGTTTTGAATATAGCATTATTGTTCATTGGCATGGGTGAATTCAGATGAAATTTGAATTTTGGGATAATGTGGTATTCCATGTTGTAGTAAGGCGTAATGTGACACGAGGGTGGGGGCTGCCTAGGGGCTTAGGGGTCTGTCCAAGGGGGTAGGGGTGTTCAGGGGGTATGACATCCTGCATTTTTAATACATAACTTTTCATTACATTTTACATACAGAGGATCTTTAAAGTCTAGTGTTTAGGAAATCAGGAACAATAAAACATGAATACAACATAAAACATTCTTATAAACCACTTGTAGGGATTAATCATAGGTTAATCCTACATACAACTACTTCATATCATATCCTAGAGACATACATCAAAGGAAAGGGTGATCAGAAGGCCTAGTAAGGGTAAACAAGGGAATCAGTTTACTTGTGTTGACAATAAGAACTTGAATAAAAACATAAAGAAATGAGCAATAGAAGTATAGGTGTATCATAATGAAAATAAAATGGAAAATAACTTGAATATTTGGATTAAACATTTCATTTAGACATTCATGAACATATCACCAAGGTCCATCCCCAAGGTATCATAAAAATTACCAAGGTTATTCACCAAGGTATCGTTAAACTTGTCATCTCTAGAGATTAATTATTTACCCAATGCATTGGAGCTCTATCAGGGTGAATCCTTAATATGTCTTTAATTTTATGTGATCCACATAGATAATAATCAAATATTTCATAAATAACCCATGGAGAATAAAAGAAATGGGTTTTATTTTAAGATCGTGATGTTTTTAAAAGTTCTTAAAAATAAGATCATTATGTCATTTATAACCCATGGAAAGGGAGTGAGGGTTATATGTATGTCAATTCTAGAATAAAATATATCATCATTATATATTTATGAAAATACATTGAAACTAAATTGGTCTAGGTATTCACATAAATAAAACAAGATAATTTTGTGAAATAAAGATAGAGAAATTTTGAGACAAAATTTCTGCAGCATAATGGCTATATAACATGGTTTTTAGAAAATAATAAAAGAGAATGGACAATAGTATACCATCCATAAATGGATAATTTTGAAGTATAAGGACAGAATAAAAATAAATAATATAATGGTGTGGATATTTGAATAACACACCACATTAAAAGGAAACATGAAAAGAAAGAGAAAGTGTGATTTCTTTTACGAAAATTCGGCAGCCTAATGGTGTCACTTAAAAATTCAGAAAACAAATTGATGAGAGAGTAAATGATCTATAAACAGTTAGAAATGAAATGGATAGTAATTAAAACATATAAGAACATACCCTCAACATAAATAGATGGAAACTAGAAGACACAACATAAAGGAAGTCATGACTTAAAAGAGGAGGGTGAAAGGATCCCTTACATTGAAGAGTATCTTCGAAATCTTGATGTTCGGGACCTTGGGAGGCTTGAGGGAACCTTTAGAGGACTCCTTGGGAGGTAAGGAGACCAAAACATTGTTGAGGAGGATTTTTAAATGAAATGAATGAGGGAATGGTTTGGTATTTATTGGAGAAGTGAGGGGACAAGTCATTAATGGCCAAGGGACACCTCATCGGTGGTATTGGAAAAACCATGGGATTTCCCATGGTATTTCCCATGGTATTGGCCACTTGGGACACCTCATACCTTATATTACTATTCATAAGTCTACCAGAATGATTAAATAATTATTAAATCGTTAATGATGTTATTAAACACCCAAAACTAAAAACTGTATTTTCACTATTCACCAAAAATTCATTTTTTTCAGAAAAATCCCCAATAATCACCTTAACCTAATATTGATGCTCTGAATTCAAAAATGAAACCAATTTTATAAAAATAATTTTCTAAATATTTTTAATTTAATTTTTAATTAAAAAACACTATTCACTCGAAAAAACTAAAATATGACTAATAATTTCTGAAACAGTTGTTTACCTATTTTATTGAATCACATTACTTAATCAAGGTGACAAAATTATATCAATACTTTATTGAGTAAGGATACTTAATCCATTTGCTCACATTACTAATCATAAGCGTAAAATCACTATTCATAATTTACTATTCACCAAAAATTATGTTGATCTTATTAGACTCTAAATTTCTTACTGAACATAGATGTAGAAGAACATTTTTTGAAAATCATTACACATTATTAATTATTTAATGTTTACATAAATATTTTAAAATATCCCCTTTTTCCTAAACATCAATAATATACATCCTATATTTGTCTGGAAATTTGAAAATTCACAAACTTCACCATAAGTAGAAATCACAATTTTTATTTATATCAAAGGATTACATAAGGCAGGTAAGGTCTCGTTACATATCCCCTTATAACACCAGCATAAGATCTAAGTGTAAGGTGTGCTAAGGTGATAGAATCTGGGGGTGGCTTGGCTAATATTGCCCGAGTGGTGATTTCTATCAGCTTGAACTTCTCGTGAAGGTGATTTCGTTCTAGCTTCACACGATGAAGTTCGGCTTGGGTTCGGTCTAGAGCAATGCACAATGGTGCTACCTCCTTTCTGAGTTCTATCAGATGGGCTTCGATCGGCCCAAGACTATTGGATGGGGCCATCGAATCCTATTTCTGTATTAATTAACCAAGATCACTTGTATTTATCAAAAATAATTATAACATTTAGTTTCCAACGGTCATATTGACCAATAGTCATATAACAATAAAAAACCAACTGTCTCATTTTAATTATACTCATTTTATTAAATTAAATAGCTTTGTTGAGTATGAAATAAAATAACATACAAAATTAGGAAACAAAAATTATTAAAAAGTTTGGGTCGTTACATTCTTCCCCACTTAAGAAATTTCGCCCCCGAAATTTTTAACTCGTACCCTTAGAGGAGAAAAGGTGTGGGTACTTCTGGCATAGAGACTCCTTTGGTTCCTACATGGCTTCTTCATATTTGTGGTTCCTCCATAACACCATAACAAGGTGGGTAGTCTTGTTGTGTGGAACCTTGTCTCTACGATCAACGATCTCCACCAGCTACTCCTCATAAGAGAGGTCATGTTCCAGTTGTACCACCTCCAGTTTTAGTACATGTGAATGGTAAGGTTTGTACTTCCTTGAGAGGGATACGTGGAAGACATCATGAACTTGTGCTAGATTTGGAGGAAGTGCAAGCCGATAGGCCACTTCTCCCATGCGATCAAGGATTTCATAGAGGCCAATGTACCTAGGGCTGAGCTTCCCTTTCTTCCCAAACCTCATGACTCTCTTCCAAGGTGAAATTCGAAGAAATAACTTGTCACCAACATCAAACTCCCAGTCCCTTCGACGGTTTTCAGCATAGCTCTTTTGCCGACTCTGAGCATCCTTAATGTGTTGTTGGATGGCATGGACTTTTTCTGTCATCTCCTGCACAAGATCAGGACCAAGAAGCTTTCTCTCACTAGATTCATCACAACAAGTAAAAGTTCTACATCGCTTCCCATATAGAGATTCATAGGTTTCCATTTGAATGCTCGAGTGGAAGCTGTTGTTGTAAGAGAACTCCACTAAATAGAGATATTGATCCCATCCACCCTTAAATTCCATTAAGCACATTCTCATCATGTCCTCAAGTGTTTGAATAGTCCTTTTAGATTGGACATCAGTTTTTGGGTGATAGGTCGTACTAAAATTCTATTTAGTGATTAGATCATGTTGAAGAATTCTCCATAATTTTGATGTAAACCTTGGATCATGATCAGATACAATAGAAAGTGGAACTCCATGCAGCCTTACCACTTCATGTAAATCCTGAAAAGTTGATCAGGAGACAAATCTTCCCGAATGGAGATAAAATGGGAAGTCTTGGTGATATGATTCACAAAAACCCATATCGCATTGTTTCCTTTGGAAGTTCTCGGAATACCAGTGACAAAGTCCATAGTGATATTGTCCCACTTCTATGCTAGTATGGGTATTGGTTGCAATACCCCTTTAGGAAGTTGTCACTCTGCCTTCACTTGCTGACATACTAGGCACCTTAAAGTGTAGTCATCAATCTCCATTTTCATATTATCCCACCAATAATGATCACGAAGGTCCCTATACATTTTTGTGCTTCCAGGATGTATAGAAAAAGTAGAGCTATGAGCTTCATCCATCAGCTCCTTCTTTATTTCTGGAATATATGGAACACATAGACTTGTATGAAATTTTAGTACACCTTCTTGATCAATATTGAACTCAGGAAACTTCCCATCCTTTATATCCTCAAACTTTTTCTACAAAAAAGGATCTTCTTTCTCTGCTTTCTTGATCTTCTCTAGTAATGATGGTTGAAAAATCATTTGGGTTAGGGTTGATGATGTCCCTTCCCTTATAATTCCAATGTCCAAATTTACTAGTTAATTGATCAACAGATCTCTTTGAATTCGTATCATGGAAATAACATTTGGGTATTTCCTTCTTAATGCATCAGTGACTTTGTTTTCTCTTCCAGGATGATAATGAATTGAACAATCATAGTCTTCAAGAATTTCAAACCATCTCCTTTGTCTCATGTTCAATTTATTTTGTGTGAAAATATACTTCAAACATTCATGGTCTATGTATATATCACATTTATCCCCATAAATATAGTGCCTCCATATCTTCAGAGAAAAAACAATCGTAGGCAGCTCCAGATCATGTGTAGGATAATTCTGCTCATGAATCTTCAACTGTTGAGATGCATAAGCAATGACCTCTTCATTTTTCATGAGGACTCACCCAAGCCCTTTTAAATATTTGTCACTAAAAATAACGAATCATTCTCCACTTAAGGGCAGAGTTAACACAACTACATTAACCAATCTCTTCTTCCGCTCTTAGAAACTTTCCTCAAACTCCTTTGTCCAGATGAACTTGACCCCTTTTCGAGTTAACTTGGTCAATGGATTAGAAAGTCATGAAAAGTTTTTCACAAACCTCCTATAATATCCTGCTTATCCAAGAAAACTATGAATCTCAGTTATTTTTGTAGGTTGAGTCCATTCCTCTAAAACTTTTTTCTTTTCAGGGTTAACTGTGATCCCTTCATTGGTTACAATGTACCCCAAGAAAGCAACTTGTTGTAACCAAAATTCACATTTTCTGAACTTCCCAAAAAGATTCTCCTTCCACAGAATTATCAAAATATCTCTTAGATGATCTTCATGCTCCTAGTGAATTTTGGAATATATCAAAATATCATCAATAAAAACTACAACAAAGTTATACAGGTAGTCCTTAAAGACTCTATTCATCAGATCCATAAAAATATCAGATGCATTAGTTAGTCTGAAAGTCATAACAACAAACCCAAAATGCCCATATCTTGATTGGAAGGTATTTTTTGGAATATCTTCTTTCCTCACCCTCAACTGATGATAACCAGATTGAAGATCAATCTTAGATAAGAATTTAGCCCCATGAAGTTGGTCAAATAAGTCATAAATTCTTAGAAGAGGGTATTTGTTCTTTACTGTGATCCCGTTAAGTTCTCTATAATCAATGCATATCCACATCGATCAATCCTTCTTCTTTACAAAAAGAACAGGTTCTCCCCAAGGAGACACACTTGGTCAGATAAACCCCTTCTCCAAAAGATCTTGGAGTTGTTTCTTTAATTCTTCCAGCTCCACATTTTCCATCCTATATGGGGTCTTTGATATCGGATGAGATCCAGGTATGAGTTCGATTGAATACTCTACCTCTCTTTCTGGGGGAGTTCCAGGAAACTCCTCAGGAAATACGTCAACATATTCCTGGACGATGGGGATTTTTTCTATCCTTAAACTCTCATATCCTTCTTCTTCTTCACTGATCAACTCCATAAATAAGGATATAGGGGGTTTCTCTAGACAGAGAATTTGTTGTGATATCCCTCCTTGGAAGATAACTATAGGTCTTCCATTTAAGACTACTGATATTTCCTTGCTTCTGCATTTGATCTTAGTATTATACTTTGAGAGCAAATCCATACCTAGTATAATGTCGAATTCCAGCATGGGAATGACTACTAGATTTGTGACAAGATTGTTCTCACTAAAGTAAATACTAGAGTTTCTAAACACTGATGATGCTTGTATAATCCCCCCAGGAGTCTTGACTGATATTTCTACTTTTAGAAAATCGGGGGTTGATTCTAAATTCTTTTCAAACATGGAGGAAATAAAGGAATGCGTAGAACCAGAATCAAAGAAAGTACTTTCTAGATTTGAGATAACAAAAAGAGTACCTACTACCACATCATTTGGAGCTTCGACTTCAGCTGTCGTGATAGAAAAAAACGGCCTTGATCCCTTGTCCTTTGCTGAGGCTGATGGTGGTTCCCCTCCACTGCCCTCAGATTTGGACAGTGATTGGAAAAGTGACCACATTGTCCACAATTAAAGCACTGGACATCAGGTAGGGCCTACACCTTATTCCCCTTGTTGTCAGTGTTTTGAAGTTGAGGTTTCACTTCACTATGACAATTCCTTACAATATGTTCATCTCTTCCACACTTGTAGCATTTCCCACTCCCGAGAAGGCAATTCCCCGAATGCTTATTCCCACATTTATTACACATGTAAAGTTGCACTTTCTTGCCTCCTATTCCCTGACCGAAGGTCCTCCCTAAGCTAGGCTCCATTGATCTCTTCTTTTAATTGGATTTATGAGACCACTGTGTCTCACCAAACTCCAACTCAACTTTCATCGCACTCTGCATGATCTCCTCATAGCTATCACAGTCTTGGTTGGCTAGATTCTTCCATAGATGAGGTCTTAGTCCACCGAAGAATCTATCAACCTTACCATTTATATCCCTGAAAAAGATAGAGTTATATCATGAAAGCCTTATGAAGTTCATTTCGTTTCTTCCCACAGATTTATTCTCCTCTGGCTTCAACTCGAGAAACTCCTTCTCCATTCTTGTTCTCATGGAATAATGGAAATACTTACTGAAAAATATCTCTCTGAACTCTTCCCACTCCATAACTTCAACTTCCACTCTTGTCCTTGAGTTTTTAATCAGTTCCCACCACTGATCAGCTTATCCTTCTAATCGATAGACAGCCAGGGTGACCTTCTCTTGCTCTGAACAGCGGAGCACAGAAAAGATCTTCTCAATGGAGCTGATCCACTGCTCAGCAACCAATGGTCCAGTCGATCCACTGAAGATTGGTGATTTGGTTATTTCCCATAACTTGAGTCATTTGGTTCATCATTCTCATGAATGTTTCCATTCCTACTTCCATCGTAGGGCTGCCAACGCATGGTCCATTGCGGTCACTATTTGCACGGTTCCTCCTATTACCCTCCTTTTTCTAAAATAATAAAATCTTAGTGAGAAACTTATTTTATTTATGAATCTATTAACTATAAAGGATTCTATGTCTTAAAACATCATGCTAAAGTAATTACATTTCTCTATAATTTCTTCATAATGATTCATAAAAAGCTTGCAATTAAAAAAACATATCCCCTAGCTGTGTCATAACCAAGAGTGAAATAAAGACCATTGTCGTGTACCAGTTCCAGTTCGTGTCTAGATCAAAGTGGTGTTTTTAGGTTTTTCACCTATGTACATATGTTCCAGAGCCACCTCTACCTGCTCATATCCAGATAGGAATGCCTTTTCTTGATAAACCACTTACTCAATACTCACCAAAATAACAGGAAGTTTTCCTATATTTAAAATTTTCTATAGAGTTCTTCCTAAAGTTTTCATATATTAATTTCAACAAATAACTAAACCATCCTTTAATACCAACTATTAAATCCTTCCTTTTTAATACATAACTTTTCATTACATTTTACATACAGAGGATATTTAAAGTCTAGTGTCTTGGAAATCAGGAACAATAAAACTTGAATAAAACATAAAACATTCTTCTAAACCACTTTTAGGGCTTTATCATAGGTTCATACTATGTAAAACTACTTTATCTCAAATCCTGGAGAAATACATCAAAGGAAAGGGTGAGCAGAAGGCCCAGGAAGGGTAAACAAGGGAATCAGTTTACTTGTGTTCACAATAAGAACTCGAATAACAACATAAAGACATGAGAAATGGAAGTATAGGAGTATCATAATGAAAATAAAATGGAACATAACTTGAATATGTGACTTCAAAATTTCATTTATACATTCATGAACATATCACCATGGTCCATCCCCAAGGTGTCATAAAAATTACCAAGGTTATTCACCAGGGTATCGTGAAACTTGTCATCTCTAGATATTAATTCTTTACCCAATGCATTGGAGCACTATCAGGGTGAACCCTTAATATGTATTTAGTTTCATGTGATCCACATATATCATAATCAAACAATTCATAAATAACCCATGGAGAATAAAATAAATGGGTTTCATTTCAAGATCGTGATGTTTTTAAAAGTTCTTAAAAATAAGATCATTATGTCATTTATAACCCATGGAATGGGAGTGAGGGTTATATGTATGTCAATTCCAGAATCAAATATATCATCTTTATATATTTATAAAAACCAATAGAAATGAAATAGTTCTGGTTATTCACATAAATAAAACAATAGAATTTCGTGAAAGAAAGAGAGAGAAATTTGGAGACGGAATTTCTACCCCATAACGACTATATAACATGGCTTTTAGAAAATAATAAAAGAGTAGGGAAAAGGGTCTCCCATAAATAAATGGATAATTTTTCAGTATAGTGAAGGAAGAAAAATAAATAATATCATGGTGTGATATTTGAATGACACACCACATGAAAAGGAAACTTGAAAAGAAAGAGAAAGCGCGATTTCTTTTACAAAAAATCTGCAGCCTAACGGTGTCACTTAAAAATTCAGAAAACAAATTGATGAGAGAGGAAAGTGTCTATCATCAATTAGACATGAAATGTAAAGTAATGATAAAATATAAGAACATACCCTCAACATTAAGAGATGGAAACTATAAGACACAACATAAAGGAAGTCATGACTTAAAAGAGGAGGGTGAAAAGATCCATTACCTTGAAGAGTAACTTCTAAAGATTGATGTTTGGAACCTTGGGAGGCTTGAGATAACCCTGTGAGGACACCTTGGGAGGTATGGTGACCATAAATTTGTTGAGGTGGATTTGGAAATTAAATTATGGAGGGAATGTCTTGGTATATATAGAAGAAGTGAGGGGACAAGTCATTAATGGACAAGGGACACCTCATCGATGGTATTGGAAAAACCATGGGCTTTCCCATGGTATTTTCCCATGGTATTGGCCAATTGGGACACCTCATACCTTATATTACTATTCATAAGTCGACCAGAATGATTACATAATTATTACATCCTTAATGATTTCATTAAACACCTGAAACTAAAAACTGTATTTTCAGTATTCACCAAAAATTCATTTTTTCAGAAAAATCCCCAAAAATCAACTTAACCTAATATTGATTCTCTAAATTCAAAAATGAACTCAATTTTATAAAAATAATTTTCTAAATTTATTTAATTTAATTTTTAATTAAAAACACTATTCAACCGAAAAAACTAATACTTGACTAATAATTTCTGAAATAGTTATTTACCTACTTTATTGAGTCACATTACTTAATCAAGGTGCCTAAATTATATCAATACTTTCTTAGGTGATGTTACATAATCCATCTGGTCACAATACTAATCATAAGCGTAAAATCAATATTCATAATTTATTATTCACCAAAAATTAAGTTGATTTTATTAGACTCTAGATTTCTTACTGAACAAAACTATAGAAGAACATTTTTTTTAAATCATTATACATTATTAATTATTTAAGGTTTAAATAAATATTTTAAAATATCCCCTTTTTTCTAAACATCAATAATATACATCCTATATTTATGAGGACATTTAAAAATTCACAAAATTCACCATAAGAAGAAATCACAATTTTTATTTACATCAAAGGATTACATAAGGTAGCTAAGGTATCATTACATATACCCTTATAACACCATCATAGGACCTAAGTGTAAGGTGTGCTAAGATGATAGAGTCTTGGGGAGGCATGGCCAACATTGCCCGAGTGGTGATTTCTATCAGCTTGAACTTCTCGTGAAGGCGATTCCATTCCAACTTCACATGATGAAGTTCGGCTTGGGTTGGGTCCAGAGAAAAGCCCAATGGTGCTACATCCTTCCCGAGTTCCATAATATGGGCTTTGATTGTCCCAAGACTACTAGATGGGGCCATCAAATCTTCTTACTGTATTAATTTACCAAGATCACTTGTATTTATAGAAAATAATTATAACATTTAGTTTTCAATGTTCATATTGACCAATGGTCATATAACAGTTGAAACCCAATGGTATCATTTTAATTATACTCATTTTATTAAACTAAATATTTTTTTTGAGTATAAAATAAAATAACACACAAAATTAGGAAACAAACTTATTAAAAATCTCAGGTCTTTATAGTGGGTGGGGGTTGTCCAGGGGTAGGGGATATCCATGGGGGTGGGGACTGTCCAGGGGGTTGGGGGTTGTTCAAGGGGGTAAAAGGTATCCAGGGGGTGGGGGTGTCCGGGGGGTTCAGGGTGTCCAAGGGGTGGGGGCTCTCCAGGGTGATGGGGGCAGTCTGGGGGGATGGGGGTGTTTAGGGGGTGAGGGGATGTCCATAGTGGTGGAGGGGGGGGGGGGCTATCTATGGGGTGGGGGTGTCCAGGGGGTGGGGTGGTGTCTAGGGGGTGGGGGTTGTCTAGGGGGGCTATCCAACGGGGTGGGGGTGTCCGGGGGGTGGGGGCTATCCAGGGGGTGAGGGCTGTCCATGGGGGTGGGGTGTTAGAGGGTGGGGGGTGTCCAGGGGGTAGGGTGGTGTCCATGGGGGTGGGGCTGTCCAGGGGTTGGGGGTTGTCCAAGGGGGTAGGGGGTGTCCGGGGGGGTGGGTGCTGTCTAGGGGAATGGGGGATATTCAGGAGGTGCAGGTGTCCAGGGTTGGGGGGTTTATAGGGGTGGGGTGGTGTTCAGGGGGCGTGGGGGCTATCTAGGGGGTTGGGGGCTATCCAAGGGGGTAGTGGGGGTCCGAGGGTGGGGGATATCTGGGGGGCTTTCCATGGGGGTTGGGGTGTCTAGGCGGTGTGGGTGACCTGGTGGTGGGGTGGTTCCAAGGGGGGTGGAGGGGCTACCCAGGGGGTTGGGGCTGTCCAATGGGGTAGGGGGTGTCTAGGGGGTGGGGGGCTGTCCAGGGGGGAAAGGCTGTCCAAGGGGGTGAGAGTCCATGGGTTTGGGGTGTTTAGGTGGGGTGGGTGGGATCTTCAAGGGGGTTTGGGGTTGTCAAATGGGGTAGGGGTGTCCAGGGGTGGGGATGTCCAGGGGGCGGGGGGCTGTCTATGGGGTGGGGGATGTCCATGGGGGTGGGGGTGTCCAAGGGGTGGGGTGGTGTCCAGGGGGGAGGGGGAGCTATCCAAGGGGGAAGGGGGGCTATCCAAGGTGGAAGGGGGTGTTTGGAGGGGGTGTCCATGGGGTCGGGGCTGCCCATGGGGGTGGGGGTGTCTAGGGGTGGGGATCTCCCGGGGTGGGGGTTGTCTAGGGGGTTGGGGGTTGTCCAGGGGGTTGGGGCTGTCCAAGGGGGATAGGGGTGTCCAGTGGGTTGGGGCTGTCTAGCGGGGTGGGGGTTGTCTAGGGGGTAGGAGTCTAGGGGTGGGGGTGTCTAGAGATGTGGTGGTGTCCAGGGGGTGGGGGATATCCAGGGGTTGGGGGCTATCCAAGAGGGATGGGGGTGTTTGGGTGGTTGGGGGATGTTCAGGGATGGTGGGGGTATGTCCATGTGGGTGGGGGTGTCCAGGGGGTGGGGTGTACAGGGGGTAAGAGTGGGAGGGGCTCTATCCTGGGTTGGGGGCTATCCAAGGGGGAAGGGGTGTCTTGGGTGTGTGGGGGTGTCCCGGGGGTCGGGGGATGTCTATGGGTGTGGGGGTTGTCCAAGGGGTGGGGTGTGTAGGGGGTGGGGGTGTCCAGGGTAGGGGTGAATCAGTCATAGAAAATCTTCAAGTCAAGTTTTATTATTTATAGGCAATGAAATAAAGATAATGTGACCTTCTTAATCACACATACATTCAGGCACTGCAAATTATCAATCATCAAATGGAAATAATATCATTCAAAAATGTAAAGGATCAATATATCCCTCATCACCATCACTATCATCACTGTCATCATTAGCCTCACCCCCATCCTCATCATCTTCCCCATCACCATCCCCACTCTCCTCAATGCCCTCCTCCTCGCCATCATACTCTACCTCGGTATCCTCCTCTCCCTCCTCCTCCATCTCGCCCTCCTCATCCACCTCGACCTCCTCCTCTCCCCCATCCTCATCATCTTTCCCATCACCATCCTCATTATCTTCCCCATCACCATCCCCACTCTCCTCGACCTCCTCCTCACCCAATCAGATTGTTCTACTGTCTCTATGGCCCTTTTTTCAGTATGTTCCACCTATGCCTTAACCTTCTAGAACTCAGTGTCACTACAACTCATACATGAGGAGGGAACATACCTTGTCAAGACTATACTCTTCCTAGGTCTGCAGCGTACTCTACCAGGGTGCTCATCTCCCAACAGCTTATGTAAATGATCGTTTGGCCCAAAATTGACAGGTTCCTGGGCATCAAGAGCCTCTAAAGCAGCATGTTACAAATATAAATAGATTAATAAGTGAAAAAATAGACACAAAAATTTGAAATCAAAAAATTAAAACTTACAATCTGATGCAGTGTCGGTTCATTAACTACACTTCCATCTTTCTTCCTTCTACTCGAGCAAAACAGTTTTGCTCGAAGCACACATCCTTCAATATTCAAGGTTTGAATCTATAATGACATTGAATTTAGGAAACCATAATTAAAAATAGGTTACCAATAATTAATTTCATAACTAAAATTATATAAACAACTTTCATACCAGCTTCCTCTCATGATCTAGAATCATAGTACGTCCCAATGTGTGGATTTATTTTTTAGCATCAATGTTTTTTTATTTCTTCTGGAAGATTAACACCTTAAACTGGGGTAGTCATCCAATGAGTAATCATATACCAATACTATTCTAAAAAACAATAATCAACGATAGGGACAACCTCTAACTCCATACCAACTCTAGCACACTACCCAATATACAACCCTTGCTTATAGGCTCTCAAAATCTCACCTAAATCCTTTAGACGTTCTGGTCGTGCACCCTCACCATCGGGGAAATTAAATCGAAGCTGACACCAAAATATTAATTCATATAAATACACAAAATTAATATATTGTATTAAATACAACAGATTTTTTACCCATATCTCTGCCCAATAATTATCTTTGATTTCATTTTGCAACTGTCTCCATGAGAGTGGGATGACAGGAATGATTTCTGAGTATTTGGCAAGCATCGCCAAAAAACTCTGATGTTGATGCCCTATTTTTTCAATCATTTGAATGTCTTCATTGTAGTCCACCATCAACTGTGTGTGATAGTTCCACACCGCACACATGCATGTACGCCCCTGCCCTTTCCTCCAATCATTATATGTATCTGTTATGAAATAAAAACAAATATTTTATCAATACATTTTATAATGAAAATAAATAACGGTATAAACTTTTTTAGGGTTGTATAAATATAGCAGCAGTAGTCTGATCAATGGGTGTCGCTGGATCCGCAGAAACTGAAGGAACACCATATACAGGTTGAGTTGGTCCCAATGTATGCTCCACAGAGATAGACTCTGGAAAAACATACGTCGAAGAATATGGAATATAAAATCTCAGAGAGAAGGAACAATAAGTAAAATAAGCTGACACGGATGGAAGGCTCATCATCATCATCATCAATTGAATTTTTATTAAAAAGCGGAAAGAACACCCACACAAAAATCCATGGGAAAGGCTAAAGATACAAGCTTAAGGGAGGTTTAAAGTAGTGAAGACCAAGGTCTCCCCTAATCAAATTCACTCCCTCTGGTTCAATAATATTTGAATTTGGGAAACAATTAATATAAGTACCTTGTTATTCCACCACCAAGGAATAAAAATAGTTGGCCACCTTATTACCTTCGCACCACGTGTGCACCACCTAGATGTTGCTGCTGCTGAGGCTAGAATGACACTTTCTTGATGATATAGGGTATCAACCAAGGAGGAGAAATTTTTCCCTGCATGCAATAATGTATTACCATAGAATCTATTTCAATCTGATTCAAAGAAATCTTCTTCTGCGCACATAGTCTAAGACCCGAAAACATAGCATTTTCCTTTGCATTGATCTAGCTTCCCCTTCCATAATATGAAGAAAAAACCAGAAGGACACTTCCCCTATAGTCCCTAACCACTCCACCACCCCGCATAAAACCCGAAATACATGAACCATCAAAGTTAAGTTTGAAACCCATAATAGGCGGTAACCAGTGCACCCACTTACCTCTTATCCCAGGACAAGACTACTGCATACCCACTGCATTCACCAGCATGGCTCTCAAAGAAGGAGAATTACACCAATTTTTAATACTTCTAATAAGATCAATTAAAAGGGATTTTGTTCTTATGATAACAGAATCCCATGTAGAATGCATTCTTTCAAATATGGCCTTATTTCTGGTCATCCAAATGCACCAACATCCAGCATTTAAAATCACTGATCTTGCCACTTTTTCCGGCCCCTTGCAGATTGAACCAAGAAACCATTTTTCAAGAAAAGAAGAAAAAATAAGTTTAGAAGATAACAAACCAGTGAACTCACCAAAGAACTTCCAAACTGCCATAGCCCATTCAACATCAAAAAACAAATGATCTGAACTCTCCTTATTATATACCCTACAATAGTGGCATCTAGATACAATACTGATACCCATCTTCCTCACATTTTCATCAGTGGGTACAGACTGATTTCTTATCCTCCATAAGAGGAAGTTTAACTTCATTTGATTACTATCACACCATATTAGATTATTCCAGGAGTCCTGTTGTCCCTGAGGAAAAGAAGTACTGTGAAAGTTCTTTGTAGAAAAGTTCCCAGAACTAGAAGCAGTAAAAACAAATTTATCAGGGTTGGAATTTAAATCAATGAGATCAAAAACCTCCTTTTGGTCCTTATCCAGGACAACATTGATGAAACTTGAATACATGATATCCTCCTAAAAAGAAATCAACATGGCATGACATCTTGGGAAGGCAATTGTCAAGCCAACCTAGTTTTGATGCCAGAAAGATATATCCCCTCTTCCTATAATCCATCGAGAATGTTGTCTGATTTTTGGTATCATGTCATGTATTAATAACCATAAAAGTGGTCCATGATTTCTAACCTTATCTGGAAACCTGTCATCTTTGTAAGACATAATTTTCTCCCAAAGAGTATGTTCCTCCGCGACTTCCCACGCCAGCCTTGCAAGCATGCAGTGAACATTCTCTATCAGACTTCGAATATTGATTCCACCCTCATAAACAGGTCTCACCAATCTAGGCCCAGAAGTCCAATGGTTCTTCCCCTTAGTTTTCATATCCCAAATAAAGTTTTCTAGTACTTTTTCAATATAATAGATAACCGCTTTTGGTACCTTGCATGCCGAGAACGCATGGATAGGAATGGTTGATAAAACACTGTTAATTAGAGTTATCCGGCCTCCAAAATATAAGAAGAGATTCTTCCAATTGAGTACAAGACATAAAATCTTGTTAAAAATACTATCAAAATCCCAGATCCAGATTCTCCCAAGAGTAATAGGAGATCCAAGATAAACCATTGGAAAAGTTCCCCTTCTCATATTCAGACTGCTGCTCAAGGAAGAAGCCTGTTTGTCTCCACATTTGTTTGAAATAAATATATCACTCTTGGATCTATTGATATGCTTCCCACTCCATAAACAGTATTCATCCAGTGTGTTAGATAACACACCAACAGATCTCCCATGTTCATTCATAAAAAGAATCATGTCATATGCAAACATTAGATGAGATATCAAAGGCTGGTTCATTTTCCTTCGATATGGCAGTAGTTCTCCCATTGATATTTTTTTATTAATAATTCGGCATAGGGGATCTTGCATGAGGATGAAGATGGTCGGAGATATAGGGTCCCCTTGTCTGAGCCCATGAGAAGTTTTGAAAAAACCATATCTTTTTCCCATAAAAGAAACTGTCATCCAGGAAGAACTAAAACTTCTAAAAATAATATCTACAACCCAAGTGGAAAGACACATACCTTTGAGTACCATATTGATAAAACCCATTCCATGCGGTCATATGCTTTATTCATATCCAACTCATGGATGGATGACTGAATGCTAGATAGGGAGTGGGAGTCATCATCAGATATAGTAAAGATGGGTGGGGAGGGTCAGATGTAAAAGGTGGTGAAAACATGGGAGGTCTAAATAACATGTGGATCCCTAACGACACATCGGGATCTGAATGTGGGATAGATGGTATGTCAATGGGAGGGGCAGGGTATAATTGGGTACACCGACCAGATCAACTACCTCTCATAAGACCCCCTGGTACGAACACCCTAAGTACTGGGACCACTACTAGGCTGATCATCAAATAATTGTTTCCTAAGAAGTGGATCCTGCAAAAATGTTTAAAAAAAATTAATCACATGACATTATAAATTATTTAAATTTATATATTTGAAATAAAATACTCACTACAAGAAATAGTGGTGGAATTCCTATCTCAGCCATGCGATGATTGTTGTACATCATCTTTTTCCATCACCTCTCTTTAATTGGTTTCATTTCCTAAATTTGAAATCAAATATGGAATTAATTAGAAAAGTATAAATAATGTGTACCCCAAAAAACAAAATATATGAGAGGGTATAGAGGTATTAATAGATAATTTAGCAATCCATTGTTTTAGGTGAGATTGAATGTATATATAATGAATTCAATAAATCGTACAAGATGTAATAAAAATTTTCATTTTGAGTAGGATGGTTATTTACTAACTATCAACATTCTATATATTATGAATGATTAAACCCGTAATATTATTATAAATGATGAGATAAACATATGAACAAGGATAACATATCTACCAGATTTATGAGGGGTAAAACACTTGTTGAAATTAAGGAAAAATTTAATTTCTTTAGCCCAGGTAAATGATGTAGGTTTCTATACATGTTTTTCAAAAGAAAAAAAACCATGGTGTTCATTATCTGGTGAAATGTTAAAGGTATGTCTTAGAGTTATACTAATTTTATACATGGTCAATAAAGCATTGAAATGTACAACAAGTTACAAATGTCGGTTTCGTAGGGTTGAATATAGTTCAATTTCAAATTAGATAATACAATTCAAATAAAATTACAACTGATAAACATTGAAAAATCACATAATGGTTAAGTTGGATATAGAATATTTATAATCAATATTAAATCAATTTGAATATTACCATCCTTAACAACCTAAGTCGAGTGAAACCAAAAAAATTGAGAACATGGATAGATGATTCTATATATTTCCAAACACAACTTTAGGTTCACAATCAACTATAAATATTGAGCTATTTGAGTCATAAAGAGTAATAAATGGATTGTTTCCAATGGAAGTATGGATGGTGTCAATTCCATCATTACCATCATCAAAATATGTCTTGGAAGTAATTCAATAATGACACCAAATTCAGGTCGATGAAGTTCTTTGACCTAAAAAACATGTTTCTCCATTGATGCCAATATATATGGTTCATCGGTAGCAGTAGTGGGATTCATATCAATTACTCAAAATCCAAAATCATCAATAAATGTTCCATTACTCTTCATCAAATCATACCACTGGAATTTCATCACCGTGACTCTTCAATGAGAGTAATAATCCAATATTATTATTTTTTCAATGACTCCAAATAACCTACATTTTCAAATTGTGGTCTACTGTCTGATGCACTGGAATAATAGTATGTTGTGGAAATAACCATAACAACATCATTTTATGTTCTCATGTTCCTTTCTCATTTAGTGATAATAAATATGTACCCATTGATAACAATTTATTTATAGTCACAAACCACGGTATTAGGACCAAAATGCAAAGCTCTTATTTCCTCAGAGACAAAGTCAGTAGGAAAACTCAATACCTGAAATATAAATGAATATTAAACTTAATTAAATATTTTTTTAATTATTTTAAATAGTAATATTATTACCTTCAATTTTAACGAAGCAGAAAACTCTTTTCTATGCAAAGTATCCCTACTTCTCAAAGATAAAGAATGATGCTTTCTATTTATCATCACTTTATGTTCCCTAAAGATAAAAATAGGAATAGTTTAATAGATAGATAGATATATATTTATATATAAGATATAAATATTCAGTTTTCTTACAAGATGAAGTTATCGTGCAAATCGCAGCTGAACAAAACTGTGCGATGTGCTATCTCCCGCTCTTCAAGGCTTATTGTCATCAATGTATATGATCCAAAAATTCCTCTTGTTTGAGGAAGTGATGGAACACTACGTTCAATTTTATCATACTGTTCTTCTTCATTTTTCATTGGTCTGTTCATTATTGTAGTAAGATCAGACAAATATATATTGCTTAATCCAAATATTCTTGAGCCAAGTAATGGTTCACGATAGAACCTTCAGGATGATTCCTATTTCAGACATAAGACTTTAATGTGTACATATTTATTTCATTTGGATACATCTAATGAAAAGAAATAGATCCTCTGAGAAATATTTTAGTTTGAATATGGACAGTCAGATGCAACATGCATGTGAAAAATGATATAGGAAATATTTTCTCTAACTCAAAAAATTAATGGGGCATAGGCCAACATTTTTTACAAGAAAGACATGGAAGACTTCTAAGCACAAAAATATATAAACAAATGGAACAACCAAATAACATCCACCCTTACATTATTGGAAAAAATATGATGGATTTCTATTGGAATCAACTCATGCAGAAGGATGTGATAATCATGAGTCTTAAAATATTTCAACTTCAACTCTCTTCTATTGACCATTTTAGATATGTTTCTTGAATAGCCATCAGAAAATTTAATAGTCTCTAGTACTTACATAAATTGATTTTTTTCTATAGGTTTCATCACATAAGAAGCACAAGGAACTTTCCATTTATTTTCACTGATACGCACAGGATGCAATTCTGTTCTGATTCCCCAATCCACCAAGTCACGCCGAGAACATAAATCATCTTTTACCTTTCCCTTAACATTTAGAATAATCGAAAGAGAAATTTCACATATTTTTTTTTCAATTTGAATTACGTCTAATAAATGACGTAACAAATTGGTTGACTAATAAAAAAATCAAAGAAGATACTTCTCTTCTTCCCATTGTACCATGTTTCAGTGGAAACATTCTTTCTCTTTCCAGATTTTGTTTGACCCTTCTAGAATGAAAAAATGAAATATTTCAATTCATTAATCACGTCATTTCTAGACATATGCTAATGCGGATCATCTCTCTCCATGGTATTTTCAAATCTTCTATGATTATTTCTATATAGATGGTCCATTGGAAAGAATCGTCGATGTCGCATAAAACTGAAACTACAGTGACGTTTCAGTCTTCTGGATCGAGTATTATTCATATAAACTAGACATGATATTTTTCCCTTCATGTGTCATCCAGACATCATTATATAAGCAGTAAAATCATTGATCATCCACATAAGCACAACAATAATTTGAAATATGTATTTCAAACTTACATCGTATATGCACACACCCACATCTCAAATAAGTTTCAAAACTTTTAATAAAGGTTTGATGTATATTTCTCTATCCTTGTCGAGATCATAAGGGCCAGATATGAGTATACTCATGAAAGTGAAAGGTTTTTTCATATAAAACCATAGAGTAAGGTTATAAATGTGTATAAAAACCGGCCATATGATGTGTGATGTAAGTATATTCCCAAACAGATTAAAACTGTCACATGAAAGACCCAACCTCACATTAAGCACATCAGCTGCAAAATCAGGATATCGAGCATCAAATCTCGGCCATAAAAATTCATCTGCTGGGTGAACCCACACATCATTAGTCTTCTTTCTCTAGGTATCATGACATCACATTTTTATTGATATTTCATTAGACAAAAAAATATTATGTATTCTTGGGATCAATGGAAAGTGAAACATTACTTTCTGTGGCACACGGAATGGTGTTCCATCAGATTTTAGCTTCCAGAAAGATGTGCAACGTTTTATACAATCATTTTGTTCAAATTTTTCCTCCCATAATAAACTAAAATCTATCAGGCAATCATGAATTTTGTTTCTTGAAAATCCATGTTCCTCAACTAACTTCCATTCCATATAGTGGTTTGAGATAATATTTGCATCATCTGGAAGTAAGTCCTTAAAGAAGGTAAGAATGTAATTGATTACAGTATTAGAAATCCCATAAATTATTTTCCCATGAAATAATCAGATTAAAAATTCCAAATTTTTCATTTTACCACATTTTCGATATACTGGAGTCGTGGCAGCATCATTAAATTTTTTCACCCATACAACATCATCATTTTCATTAGACACATCATGTGTGCTCATATCAAAGTATTCTTGGGTTAGAATCCCTTATTTTTTATGATGAAGAATAAATAGAAACTGGCCATATAACAAATTCTCTAATCCACTCCTCTCATTTGGATCATCATCAATTTGAGATTTCATTTTCCCCCCATTGTGATACCACACTGAGTAGTTTTCTTGAAAACCAAATTTGGTTATGTGGTAGATGACTTCTTCACTTCTCAACCAAGGTCTTCCAAAACAATTGTAATAGGTGTAGTGTATGTGATAAATATCTAAATAATTGTGAAATGAAAAATATAAAAATCTCTAAAAACTGTTTTAAAAGTCGCTTGATATCCAATCGGTTTAATACATCCAACCTCTATCCATTCTATAAATTTTATTGTTTTATGTCATTTCTTCAAAATCAATTCAATAATATTGATGTTCTATTGAAAATATATTTAAGTAAATGATAATTTTTCACTATATATGAAACCATAATATACACACTACTCTATATGGGAATCATAATATAAAAGACAAAAAATACAATATTTAGAACAAAATATCTTTGAAGAACTATACATGAGTGTACAAGATCATTTACACTTGTGGAGGAGAATTATTGAGGAGTTGAGTAAATTTTAGATTGAAGAAATTTTATATTTTAGTAGATTATTTAAGTGATCACATACACTTCCCAAGGGGATGGGGGGTGTCCATGGGGGTGTCCAGGGGTGGGGGTTGTCCCAGGGGGTGGGGTGGTGTCCATGGGGGTTGTCTAAGGGGGTGGGGGTGTCCAGGGGTGGGGGATGTCTAGGGACGGTGGGGTGTCTATGGGGTGGGGGATGTCTAGGGGGTGGTGGGATTGTCCAAGGGGGTGGGGATGTCCAGGGGTGGGGGCTGCCCATCGGGGGTGGGGGTGTCTAGGGGGTGGTGGCGGGGGGGGGGGGGGGGGTTGTCTAGGGGGTGGGGTGGTGTCCAGGGGGGTTGTCCAGTGGGTGGGTGGGGGTGTCTAGGGGAGGTGGGGGCTGTCTAGGGGGATGGGGGCTGTCTTTGGGGGTGACAAGGTGTCCAGGGGGGGTGGGGTGCCTAGGTGGTGTGGGTCCAGGGGGTGGGGCTGTCCAAGGGGGTGGTGGTTTCCACCCCCAAACTGGGGTCGTATAATCCAATATCTATACAATTATAGCATGATTCCAAACCTATTATAGATGACCTAGAAGACTGTTGGTGTAAACCCTGAATATCATATATATAAAACACAACACACCTAATTGTAAACACACCTCCAAATATCATACATGGATTGAATTCTATCTTCCACTCTAAATATCATAGATGAATTCTAAAAAAACACACCTAATTGAAAACACACCTACAAATTTTGAGCTAGGTATGTGGCTTATTTATGCCTTGAGGGGATAGCTAAGAGCTAATTCCAAATTGTGATACAAGGTGTACGTTTACAAGATTTTGTGTGTGTGTCAAATATGATCCTATGTATGTTGTTTAGGCATATGAGCCATATTTCGATGTGACACTACTCATGGGAGTATGAGAATTTTTATATCATTAGGTGATACAGAGTTGTACAAAGGTGGGGGTGTCCATGGGGAGTGGGGGTGGGGGTGTCCAGGGGGAGTGGGGGGGGGCTATCCAAGGGGGTGGGGGTGTCTAGGGGGTGGGGGTGAAGGGGGGTGGTGGATATCCATGGGGGTGTCCAGGGGGTGGGGGTGTCTAGGGGGTGTCCATGGGGGTGTCCAGGGGGTTGTCCATGGGGATGAGGGGTGTTCAGGGGGTGGGTGTAACATCTCGGTTCTAGAAGCCACCCAGAGGCACCCCGTACCCGGTTGGTCACATGGCCTCAACCGCATTTCTTCAAACGCCAGAGGCTGCTGACTAGCAGTGAGGGCCTTGGGTGTGATAGTGGGGAAACTATGCCCTCATTGGCTAACTATGCAGTGGAGGAAAACAAATAGACAAAAGTAGAAACTGTAACCATCCATACAAGAGTAAACGATAAAAAATGGAAAACAAATAGTAAACAACTTGAGCGCACACACACACATATATAAAATGATGTGTGATACATAGGTCTAGGAAAGCATACAAACAAGTCACAATGCTGAATACAATACTAAACCAAAGTGAAAAAGAAAACAGGTAAACTCCTTAGCATCGCAAGCCATATCTTGGTCCCATGCTCTCCAGCTCCACAGCAAGTCAAGTACCTGAAGTAGAAGGGTGTTTTCCCTTATCTATTCCTGAAACAATATAGTCTATATGGGCCCAAAAGCATGGCCCAAACCGGGTGTGAGACAAGGTCCCATTAGGCAACCACCCAAAGATCTGTGCCTAACCATCAGTGAATACATGGCAAGTAAAAGTACAGGATGTAGCAAACAGGAAAGCACACAGCAACTACAATCCACAGTTTCTAGCATATAAAGTACACAAGTAACATCCAAACAAAAAGTAGAACAACAGGTAACCCCCTGGGTATTTCTCACAGCCTAACCCTTATGGTTCAACCTAAAAGTACTAGCTACCCACTTGGAGGCACACATAGTCTCACCCCTCTAGTTCAGTTGAAAAATGGACTCTCTGAGGAAGCACTCACCGTCAATTACCCCTATAGTCTCATATCATACTAAAGGCTCTCTGAGGAAGAACTCAATGTCTCATTACCCCTGTGCCCTACGTCGGGGAACTACAGACTCTCTGAGGAAGCACTCATCGTCAATTCCCCCTTTGGTCTCACATCGAATTAATAAGAGACTCTGGAGAATCCCTTACGTCCATTCTCCCTATGGTCCACTACACTAGGTTCTCACAGACCTGTGTAAAACAAACATGCATAGTGCGCATATCTCCACATGTAAACCTCAAGAACTACTTGGCTATCATTATAAGGTACAATAGCATAATAGTACAATAATTACACTATCCTAAAACTAGGCATGGCAACTGGAAAAATTCCTAACAAGCAAAACATGCATGGAAAAACTTCCAGAGCATAGTAAAAATTACCCTATTTACAAGCATTGAACTCTACTCAAGCAATCAAGAAATGTAGGTAAAAAATAGGTGAAAAAATAGAAAACACATAATACCCCCTTCAAGGGAATTGGTGGAATTGCACAAAATATTCAAATAATTCCTACAGAAAGGCACAAACCACCTACCTTGATGCTAGGAGATCGATATATTTTAACCATGATGATTTATTCTCCTTAGAACGTTGAAGATCTGAGAAAACATCCAAAATTCTCAACCCACAATATCTTTATAAAGAGGAAAAATCATGGGACAAGGCTAAAGATGATGAGAGAGATTACTAAGGTGATCCCAACGCAATCGACGGTGGCTGAAACAGAGATCGGACGGAAGCTCGGGGGATCAAAGAAGGATCGTGGCCGTAAGGAAGCTCTCGGTCGAAAGAGATTTAGAAGGAGGTCGTTATGGAAATTAGACGCGACCCCAATACGTTTAATGAAAAAAATAAAGTACACAGCGTGTACTAGGAATTTCTGTACTCTGCTTTAAGCAGCCTCTACATTGCCCCTACACACCGTGTGTGTAGCCCGGACACAACCAGCACATGGCACGTGCGGTTTCAAAGTACATGGCATGTACTCATAAAGTACAGGGCGTGTATTCTGAAAATTTCCAAGTTTTCTCTTTTTTTCTCAAAAACTACTAGAAAAGGGAAGACACACCTGAAACAGAGATCTGGGTTCTTACAAACTTCCCCCCTTAAAGAAATTTGTCCCAAAATTTCCCTAACGAGGCGTAGAAGAAGAAACCCTGAATAGCTCTAGCCACTGCGATCGTACATCGGCATCCCTCTCCCTGGTCTCATCCTGTACTCGCCTGTGCTACCATTGCACCCGTACTAGAGGAACAAACTGCCCATGGAAAACCTTCATACTTCGATCGACAATCTGGATATGATGCTCCTCAAACAATGCATCCACTTCAAGCTCAACCTCCTCAGGCTGAAATACATGAGACAAGTCTGAAAATTAACGTCAGAGCTGAGAGATGTGGAATACGTCATGAATGGCACGGTACCTCTGAGATAACTGCAACTAATAGGCAACTGACCCAACTCTCTCCAATACCACAAACGGCCCGACGTACCGCGGTGAAAGATTACCCTATCTCTAAATCCTCTTGTGTCCCAACCTCGATGCGACACGCAAGAAAATCTGATCCCCGACCTCAAACTCCAGAGGTCGTCTCCGCTGATCAGCATAAGACTTCTTCTGAGACTGTGCTGTATCCATCCTCTTCCGAATCAACTCTATCTGCTCTTAGGTCTCCTGGACAAAATGAGGTCCCAGTAAAGATGCCTCTCTTGCCTCCAGCCAACATAAAGGTGATTGTCATGGCCTACCATACAATTCCTCGTAAGGTGCCATCTGAATAGTCACCTGAAAACTGTTGTTGTAGGCGAACTCCACAAGAGGGATGTGCTTCTCCCAAGAACCGCCAAAGTATAGAATGAAATCTCGGAGCATACCCTCAAGCACCTGGATCGTACACTCGGACAGGCCACCTTTCTGGGGAAGGTATGTTGTACTCAAAAGTAACTGTGTACCCAAATCCCTCTGAATCCCCTTCCAGAACCAATAAGTAAAGCGCGCATCCCTGTCTAAAACAATGGAGTGTGGAACTCCATGTAGACGTACAATCTCTCGGATGTATAGTCATCCTAGATCATCAACACTGAAGGTCTCCTTGATTAGTAATAAGTGAGAAACCTTCGTAACCCTGTTGACGACAACCCAACCAACATTGTTCCATCGAGGCAACCTCGGAAATCCGGTCACGAAGTCCATCACAACACCGTTCCACTTCCACTCCGGAATGGGTAACTTCTGTAAATGGTATGCTAGCCATTGATGATCCACCTTCACCTGCTGACAAGTATAACACCTCAAGATGAAACTAGCAACATATATCTTCATACTTGGCCACCAGTACTGGAAATGAAGACCCCAATACATCTTGGTGATGCCAGGATGAACTGCCCAAACTGAGGAATGAAAATACCACATCATCTCCTCATGTATGTCTGCTGGCACCCATACGCATCCCTGGAAATGCAAGATCTCATCCTCGCTCATTGTACATCCAGGAAGAGGGTGCTCTCCTGACACACCATCCCGCAGGACTAAGCCTTCTGAGTCTAATAGCTCCCTCATCTGTACCTGATCAAGAAGTGTAGAGGTAACGGCTACAAAAGGTAGGTAAGTCTGTCCCTGTCTTTCATGCACCTCCAGATGCATCTCAGAGAACAGTGCCATGAACTGCCACTCCCTGTTGGCCTCCTGAACTGCATGAATCTGAGTTCTCCGACTCAACGCATCTGCCACTGCATTTCCCTTTCCCGGCGTATAGGCAAGCTCAAAATCAAAAGACTGAAGATACTCGACCCATATGGGCTATCTCAGATTCAGGTCACGCTGAGTGAAGACGTACTTGAGACTCTTATGGTCGGTGAAAACCACAAACTGCTCTCCCAGAAGGTAATTTCTCCAACAATGCAAGGTATGAACAACAGCTGCCAACACCAGATCGTGCGTCGGGTAGTTCCTATCATGTGGCCTCAACTGCTGAGACCCATATTCAACGACACCATCTCCTTGCATAAGCACAACGCCCAGCCCGATACCTGAAGCATCACAATAAATAGTATAGCTCATTCCTGGCTCTAGAAATACTAGTATCAGTGCTAACGTTAACCTTCCCTTAAGCTCCTAAAAGGATTACTTACAAGAATCTGACCATAATAACTTCTCCCCCTTTTTGGTCAGGCCTATCAATGGTGTTGTTAGGCATGAAAAGTCCTGAATGAAGCATCTATAGTATCCAGCCATCCCTAGGAAACTCAATACCTCAAAAACACTCTTCGGGTGCTCCTAGGAAACTACAGCTCTCACTTTGTCTGGGTCCAAAGATACTCCTGCCTCTGATATGACGTGACCTATGAAGTGAATATGATCAATCCAAAAGTGGCACTTTAAGATTTTAGCATAATGTTGATGCTCTCTCAGTGTACTCAGAACGATCTCAAGATGGGTAGCATGGTCGTGTCAAGTGTGAGAGTACACCTAGATATCATCCACGAAGACCACAACGAAGGAATCCAAGTAAGTATGGAAAATTCGGTTCATTAGTGACATGAAAACTGTTGGTGCATTCATGAGACCGAACGGCATAACTGTTTACTCATAGAGGCCATAACTACTCTTGAAGGCTGTCAGAGGTATATCTGATGGTCTAACGTGCAACTGATGATAACCAAACCTCAAATAGATCTTCTAGAACACTGAGGTTCATCTAAGATGGTCAAAAAGATCATCAATCCTTGGAAAGGTATATCGATTCTTGACCATCAACTGTTTAAGCTTCCGATAATCCACACAGAGCCTAAGGGTACCATCTTCCTTCTTCTCAAACAGGACAGGCGAACCCCAAGGAGAAGTACTGGGTCAAATGAAACCCTTTCCCTTTAACTCCTCCAAATGCTTCTTGAGCTGCTCCAACTCAGGTGTAGCCATCCTATAGGGATGAATGGACACCAGTGCTGCTTCTAGCATGAGTTTAATAGAGAAGTATACCTCACGCTCCAGAGGAAAACCTGAAAAATCTTTAGGGAAGACATCTCTGAAACGATCAACCACTAGAGTAAAGTCTAACTGTGAAGTCCCCTGACCATCCAGATAAAGACTAGAAATCTGGGTTGTAACTCTTCCAAGCCCATGACGCTCGAGTCCTGCTCGACTCGCCTGAACATCTCATTTTCCTCTATGAAGAAAAGACTCACCCTATGTTGAAATGAAACTCACCCTATGGCGATAACAGTCAACGACTGCCTAAAAGGGAACCAACCAGTCCATCGCAAGAATGACATCATATCCTGTCATCTCTTGGACATAGAGATCCCATAAGAAACGATACCCTGTAACCTCGAGAGGGCACTCTCTGCACTAACGTACACTAGATGTATTCATCCCCAAAGGTGTGTCTAGTGTCAACAAGTCTACAGAAGAAAAGATACAGAGCCCAAGGATCTCCACAATATAAAAAAAAGATAATGTTATGCGTAGCACCTATATAAAAAAGAACTGAAGATAAAACTAAGGCTACGAAGATTGTACCATGAACTCTAGAAGGTCTGAGATCCTACTCCTAATAGGTCTTCTCCACTGCAAAATTCTGGCCTGCCCCGCGACCTTGTGGCCCTACCTGACCACTCTGAGCTGATCCTCCCTACTGATGCTGAAATACTGGTGACTGAACACCATGTCCTCAACCTCCACCTCAGCCCGAATGACCTAAAGAACTCTAGTTCCCCAACTGGAGAGAAACCGGTGGTGCTGCTCCTGAAGGAGGAGTCAGGGAAGAACCCCTGTCACCATCTGTTGGTCAGAAAAACTAGAAGAAATGCTGAAGGAGATCCATCTTGCTGCAAGATCGGAACTCCACTAGGTCTCTCTGGCACTGTGGCCTTGTGTTCCCTTCCCTTCCACATGGGTAGAATACTACCTGGCTACTTGAAGATGCATCTCACCTCTTACGGCACTTCCTGTTGTCAACCAGAGGAATACTAGCTCTGGAAGCAGAACCGCCCTGGCTCGCAGCTCCGGAGTCTCTCAGATTGCGCTCTACAATCAGTACATGGTTGATGATGGAATTGATGGAAGTCAACTAGAAGATATTCACCTATGAGCGGATCTCCCACCTGATACCATCCTCAAACTTTCTTGGTAAGAACATCCCATATCCACCCTAGAGGGGTGTGAAATGCTGCAGCTCGGTTAAATGAGAGGAATACTCCATAACAGAATGAGTAACCTACTCTAGACTCATGAACTCTCGGTCTTGATTGGCCCTCAGGGTGTCCGGGTATAAGTAGTCATTAAACACGCGCTGGAACTCCTCCAAAGCCATAAACTGCTGATGACCCGCCTGTGAGATCATGTCCCACCACCTCTTGGAGGACTCTCATAGCATATAGGTAGAGAGCTTGACCCGCCTCTCTTGAGGCATTTCCAGATGCTCAAATATAGTCATCATGGCTTCCATCCATGACTCTACAGCCTGTGGTCCTCCTTCCCCTGAGAAAGTAGGAGGATGATGCTGTTGGAAAACCCGCGTTAAGTCTTCCATAGTCGTGGCAGGAGGTGGTGCTCCACGAAAGGTTTGCATCATCCTCATAAAGCCTTCCCTAAACTGCGTATCAGCACCTGCAACTGGTATGATAGCCTGTGCCAAGGCTGGCATGACTGGAGGATCGGCAGGAAATCCCTGATTAGCCATATCTGGTGTCTGATCACTATCCTACAACTGATGTACAACCAGAGGACGTCTCGAAGGCATACCTCTGTAAGATCAAAAGCACACCTTAGATCAGGTATATCAAGGAGAGAGAACAAAGGAGTACAAAATGTAAATAGGAAGAGGAAACACTCATGTTTTACAAAACATGACTACACGGCGTGTATAAACTCTACACGGCGTGTACTTAACTCTATTCCCCTACCCGAGTCACCTTGCACGGCTAACCCGCATGGTCTTCTTAAACTGAGAATACACGGCGTGTTCCCTGTGGAAATGGCGTGTAGTAGACAAGGTTTCAATGACCCGTGTTGTTAGTTACATGGCTGGTTACACGGCTGATACTACACGGCGTGTTCCGAACAAACACGGCGTGTACTTGAAGGTTTTTCCCAGCCCGTGTTATTGGTGACACGACCGGGTACATAGCTGACCCTTACACGGCGTGTTCCGAACAAAAACAGCATGTATAAGAGGAGATAACATTGTCTTGTGTTGTTCGTGACACGGCTGGGTAAAAAGAACAAGGATACATAGCGTGTTCAAACAAAACATGGCGCGCATTACACGAGCTTCCTCAACCCGTGTTTTTAGTGACATGGTCGGGTACATGGTTCACTACTACACGGCGTGTTCCTGGAGATTTTTTTTCACAACCCGTGTTTCTTCTCACACAGTCAGTGACACAGTTTAAAAACTACACGGCATGTATATATGAAGTACACACCGTGTATTCAGGGTTTTTCCAAGCAGTAGCTCGGAAACTGCACCGAAGCCCAAAAAACACTGAAAAACAAGCATGAAGGTTCGAAATTCCGATCTGTGAGGGCACGTACTCCCCATGAATCAATTCTTGGCATATTCTACAAATTATATATAAGTGAAACCAGTTAATGATCCACCAACTTCTGATTCATGAGGGCCCATAACATATCAAGAACCAAAATTTGGCGTTCATTTAAGAAAGGTACAATACAAACAACCTCTCTATCAAACTGCAGGGATTCTATCAAAGCATCTATCACAACAACATGAATAATCAACACAACGTCTATCACAACAACATGCAATTTCTAATTCACCCTAGATGGCATGGAATGAATGCATGGCATGTGATTTATAACAAATGACTATATGATGCATGAGATGGAATACCCTCATCTCATCGAGTTGCGATAGAAATAGAACCACAATATCAACAAAAATAACAACACAAAGGATGTGAATCACTCAAGGTGAAATCAGATCAACTGTAACATAGTAAAACTAGAAAACTGTAATAAGCGAGGTTGATTGGCTTTTCCCTGTACACGGGTTAGCTACTCCCGATCACAGCTTAATACCAAGTACTGAATCCATCCTATCCCTAGCTAAAGGCTCCAAATAGTAAATCAAGAGAAAAGAAACACCTCTGATACCACTTTGTAACGTCCTGATTCCGGAAGCCACCCAGAGGCGCCCCGTACCCGGTTGGTCACAAGGTCTCAAGCACATTTCCCCAAATGCCAGAGGTTTCCGACTAGCAGCGAGGGACTTGGGTGTGATAGTGGGGAAACTATGACCTCATTGGTTGATCATGCAGTGGAAGAAAACAAATAGACAACAGTAGAAACCGTAACCATCCATACAATAGTAAACGATAAATAGCGGAAGACTAACAGTAAACAACTAGAGCACACACACAGATATATATATAATGATGCATGATACATATGTCTAGTAAAGCATCCAAACAAGTCACAATGATGAATACAATACTAAACCAAAGTTCAAAAGAAAACAGGTAAACTCCTCAGCATCGCAAGCCATAGCTTGGTCCCATGCTCTCCAGCTCTACAGCAAGTCAAGTACCTGAAGTAGAAGGGGGCATGCCCTTATCTATACCTGCAACAATGTATTCTGTTTGGCCCCAAAAGAATGGCCCAAATAGGGTGTGAGACAAGGTCCCAGTAAGAAACCACCTAATGATCTGTGCCTAACAGTCAGTGAATACATGGCAAGTAAAAGTACATGAAGCAATAAACAGGAAAGCACACAACAGCTACAATCCACAGTGTCTAACATATAAAGTACACAAGTAACAGCCAAAAAAGGTAGAAAAATTGGTAACCCCCTGGGTAGTTATGATATCCTAACCCTTATGGTTCAACCTACAAGTACTAGCTACCCTCCAGGAGGAACACACAGTCTCACCCCTCTGGTTCATCTGAAAAAATGGACTCTCTGAGGAAGCACTCACTGTCAATTCCCCATATAGTCTCGTATAGTAATAAAGGCTCTCTAGGAAAGCACTCAACGTCTCATTCCCCCTGTGGCCCACGTCGAGGAACTACAGACTCTATGAGGAAGCACTCATCATCAATTACCCCTTTGGTCTCACATCGAATTAATATGACACTCTGGAGAAGACCTTATGTCCATTCTCCCAATGGTCCACTACACTATGTTCTCACAACCCTGTGTAAAACAAACATGCATAGCGCACGTATTTCCCCAAGTAAACCTCAAGAACTACTTGGCTATCATTATAAGGTACAACAGCATAACAGTACAACAGTTCCACTATCCTACAATAAGACATGGAAACTGTCAAAGCGCCTAACAGGAAAAACATGCATGGAAAAACATCCAGAGCATAGTAAAAATTACCCTATTCACAGCCATTGACCTCTACTCAAGCAATCAAGCAAATCAGGAAATCAACAGGGGAAAAACTAGGAAAGACATAATACCCCTTTCAAGGGAATTGGTGGAATTGCACAAAATATTCAAAGACTTCCTATCGAAAGGCACAAACCACCTACCTCGATGCTAGGAGATCGATATACTTGATCCATGATGATTGATTCTCCTTAGAATGTCGAAGATCTGAGAAAAAGTCCAAAAATCTAAACCCATGATATCTTGAGAAAGAGGGAAAATCATGGGACAAGGCTAAAGCAGAAGAGAGAGCTTACCGAGGCGATCCCAATGCAATCGACGACAGCTGAAATAGATATCAGACAGAAGCTCTGGGGCTCGGAGAAGGATTGCTGCTGTACGGAAGCTCTCAGCTGAATGAGGCCTAGAAGGAGGTTGTTCTAGTGATTAGACACAACCCCAGTGCATTTAATAAAAAAAATTAAAGTACACGATGTGTAATTCTGGGGTACATGGCGTGTACTAGTAATTTACATACTCTGCTTTAAGCGACCCCAACATTGCCCCTACACACTGTGTGTGTAGCCCGGACACGGCCATCACATGGCCTGCGTGGCTTCAAAGTACATGGTGTGTACTCATAAAGTACATGGAATGTATTTTGAAAATTTCCAAATTTTCCCTTTTTTCTCAAAAAGGACCAGAAAAGAAAAGACACACCTGAAACGGAGATCCGGGTTCTTATAGTGGGGTGTCTAAGGGGTGGGGGGAGGGGGCTTTCCAAGGGGGTGGGGGTGTCTAGGGGGGTGTAAAATGGTGGGGACTATCCAATGGGTGTGTCTAGGGGGTGGGGGCCTATCTAAGGGGTGGGGGTGTCTAGGGGTTGGGGTTGTCCATAGAAACTACCATATCACCCCACTAAAAAATGTAAAACCACATACACCACTACCCCAACCATCCCCAATCCCTTCACATTTACCATCCTTATATCCATTACCCTCCTCAAGACCATATGTCTAAACAAACCCTTTACTATCTTTGAAGTGTATAACAAAAAAAAAAAATCAATCTAATCTGTATGCCACAGACCGTAGGAACTCTGATTTAGCCCAAATCAAAATCGAACATTTATTTTTATTTCAATAATAAAAGTCATCAAATACAATCAAGGCAGCCTTAAATGATGAATCCCTAGTGCATCCCCAAGTATCACAACTATACATTCCTGGGGTAGAGTACCCACTCTCGTAAAGACCACCAAGGGATCATTAATGCTACTCCTCCGAGAAAGAGCATCCGAAGCAAAATTAGCCTCCCTGGGAATACTTCGAACCATACAATCATTACCCATTTTTAGGATACAACCTCGAATGATGTAAGTCAAACAACAGGGCACCTTACCTTTCTATAGAAGTGCCTGGATCAATAACTCTAATTCGTATTCCACTTCTGAAGCCCGCAATGATAACCTTTTACATATCCTAAGGCCCTCCAATATCGCCCAACCCGCTATGCCCATCGAGCATCCCAATCCGTAATAGATACTAAATGCTACTAACACCAAGAGACCTCTATCCTGCACCATCCCTTCTCCCCTCATCATTCCATTCAAGCACAAACCATCCACATTTAGTTTCAACCCATTTTTCATTGGGTTCCATCTCACCTATCCCCCATGTAGCCTCAGATGCCCCATTGCTATGATAACAAAATCACAGACCGCGGTGTAGTTCACCCCCCCCCATTTAGCAAATAATTAAATTCATAAAGCAGAACCTTCCTTTTCACTAGTAGAATATCTTCTAAATAGAGGCCATCACATCTCACTACATTACGCGCCTCCCATAGGGACCTGAAGATTGCAATAACCGTGATGAAGTAGAATCAGTTTTCCAGTCCGTTCTGATCCACTCCCGAGAAATAGCCCTCAAAAAAGTCTTGAAAAGATTTTTACTCAGCCTTGTACTTACCCCATCTATCTGTTGTAGACCAGAGAGAACGCGCCAATTCACCCCTGATGATCATGTGAAATATCGACTCCGTCTGAGGACATGCACAACAGTAGCACCGGGATGCCAGTGTTATGCCTTTCCTCTAAATATTATCTTCTGTGGGAAATTTCTGGTTCTGCACTCTCCATATGATTAAATTCATCTTATAGAGAACTTCCATACACCACAAGTGAGCTCCCCATTCATCTTGGTTCCCCTGCTACTGTATAAGACCTCGATAATCCTGAATGCTAAGACAACCTGATCGAGCCTCAGTGAAGCATAATCGATCTTCTTCCTCAGCAAAAACCATTTCATTGAAAACATCCTTCTGATCCGGGTTAAGAATGGAATCCAAGAACCTGTTATGAAGGTAGGCCTCTTTCACCGAGATCTCTAGAACTGGACAACCGAGGAATAACAGCTTCTCTCCTAGCCAATTATCTCTCTAGAAATTTATATTCTCAAATCCAACCATCCACCGAGAGGAGTCTTGAATAATCTCCAGGTGATATAACACTGTTTTACCTAACCTGGATAATTTCCTATGGTCCCAATACTCCCCATACTTTCCATATTGTATTCTCAAGGTTTTGGCCCACATCTATTTTCCCACAAGAAACTCCCAAGCCAATCGAGCTTGCATGGTGTGCATGGCTACTATTAAATCCCTATGTACCACCCCTCCTTCCTCAACCAGCTTCGACAACCTAGCCCACGAGGCCCAATAAGCCCTTCCCTTATCATTGGCATCCCACATAAATTTGGTGAGAATCATCTCCATAGTATAAATAGTCCCCTTAGGAGGAGATATGATTGACAATACATGCATCAGTGTAGAGGAAAGCGCACTATTGAAGTGTAGAAATAAAAAATTTCTTGATTGGTGATGGATATATGGGTGAAAGGAGTTTCGTGGCCTAGGGTAAAGAGATATCTTCTAGAGGAGCTTTGGATTAGGGTATACAATCAGGTAGAGTGGGAGCTGGGCTATAGTGTATTTGGGGGAAAATGTTCCCAACGGTTTTTAAAAACCATTGGGAAAGATTCTCTTTAACAACGTTTTTAATAAACCATTGTTATATATTAGATAAATTATAGATTTGCCAACAGTTTTCACAAACCTTTTGGATATCTTAGTTATAATAACATATTCCTAACAGTTTGAAAAAACCATTGGGAAATGCTTCCTTTTTTTACAGTATACCAAGGGTTTCTTCAAATCATTGGTATAGAACCATTGGTAAAACTCTATTTCCAATAGTGTCCTTTTGATTCATATTTCATATGATGATTTGGGTATTGGTTCTGTTATTGGTTTAAATTTTTATATTAGATAATTTCCTATGGAAAAAACATTTGCACAAATGAATTATTTCTATCTTTTTAAATCTAAATTAATTCCCCTTAGTATCCTGATTCTAGCTAAAAAGATCACCATATGGATTAATATGTATCCAAACTAAAAAGTGTGAGTATTTAATTTTTTCATTTGAATGATTAAAAATGTATATCCTTGTGATATTCATGGTCATTAATATTCTCATACAAGTTAATGTGTGGAGTGACATATTATTTTATAATGTTCTATAGTGAATTTATATCATATGTTGTTAGAATTTCTTATAGAACTATTCAAATTGGAAAAGGTTACTTTTCATGTTAGCAGTCTAGAAAGTGAAGCATTGGAAGTTGAGAAATTTATTTCATTCATTTCACAGTCCAAAAATGATTTGGATATTCAGGTAGCTTTTTCCTTAATGGACACTTGTATATTTATAAGGGAATATATTTTTCTTATTTAATCTATAATAAAAATGTCTGCCCACACACACACACACACACACACATATATATATATATAAACAATGTTATTAGTGTTCTTACATAGGTTATGTGGTGGATTTGTGAACATCCTTCCGATGTGACAGGTGATAATTACTACTAGAATTCAAGTGTGTATGGCTTGAGACACACACAAACCAATTATAGACTCTACTACTATTACAGATATGGATTTATATGTAATAGTAGCAGTCCAACATAGATAAATTCTAATATGATTAGTCTTCTACAGTCTATGACGTACTCTACTTCTATTACACAAACTATAATATGATTTTATACACATATTCTTCTTGTTTCTATTATGAGAATGTGGACGAACGGATTCCATCCACAAGTATAATAAAGGGTGAATGCTTAAATAAGTGGGGATGATTAGTAGCTTCAATCCACCTTCCTATAAAATTGGTTATGAACCACTTCAACTACTAATGTGAGCATACTATAGGCGAATACTATCATTGATTCAATGTCATGATAGAGTGGGGGAACTATGTGTGTAGACCCCATAACCAGTGTGAACTATGATAGTGAAAAATGATGTGTAATAGAGATATTTCAGATGAAATCTGATGGATTTTCCTATAAAGTCTCTTTGAGTTTGGACATTTTTAAACATCTATATAACATGTTTCTTGGAGCTTCATGTATTTTCTTGGAGTTTAAACATGTTTGTAAATAATCTTTAAACTAGTTTTCAAATAAATATTTATTGTTTTAGAGTTTCTTATAAGATAATTTTGTAATTATTATATAATAATTATAATAAATATATTATATATAATTAATTAAATAAAAATAATATAATTTTTAAAAAATATATAGAAATATAAACACATAATATTTTATATAAAATATAATTTATAAACTGATATTAATTGTTGTTATTGTTTATAGAAGTTTATAATATTTTTATCAATATATAAATCTATTGTATAAATCTATTAGAAACACATTTTTACTAAAAAATGTATTATCTATTAGTATTATTATAATTGAAAATTAACTAGTTTATCTTTCTTAATAAAATTTAGTGACAGAGTGCTTACCAAAAATTTAGTAATAGGGACATATTTATTGGTAAAATTATTTATCAAAAAATAATGCACATAAAAGAATAGATATACCCCTTTTAGAAAAATTTAAATACTTTTTATTGCGAATAAACACATTTTAGGTACATTTTCATTCATTCCCTTTTGTGGTAATTGTTATACTACATTGTAGAAATCCATAATAAGGATTAAGGAGACCTCATTAGGTAATCCATGAAATTATGGAAGTAGTGAATGATAAGACTATTTAATCTAATAATTTTAGGATTTTTTAGTCATTCTAATGCAAGATGGATTACATAACATTGATGGAAGATGGAACTACCTCATCCTGGGACTTATTATGTTCTCTTGTATGAGGTTTAGTTAGAGATTCTTCTCATTTTCAGCTAGGAATCTCTCACCCTCTCTCTTAGGTTCTCCATTTCAATCTTTTCTTTCCTAATACTTATAATATTCTTGTGTATTTTTGATACTATAGGATCTATGTTATCAATTTTTACTATATAACCTATACATAATATTTATTAGAGGTTTTTTAGAAAAATATTTATTTGTTTTTTTTTTGGATTTTTTTGTTGGAAAATATATCCATTCCCATTAGTAGTTCCAAATTTTAAAGATTATAATTAGTAATAATCAATTTATTTATTTATTTTTGCAACATCATACTAATATAGTATCAAGTATGGTAAAACCCACAATAAAAGTTTCTTCAAATTCCAACAAAAAACTAAATCTCAAGAAATGTAAACACAAAACAAGAAACTAAAAAAACATTAATAGAAGTCGTTTGGTGTGTGAGATGTCATGAAATAATAGTTAAATTATGAAAGTAATTAACTAGAAGAAGAATCAATGGAATAAAACAACAGTTGAAACCAGGGATTAATGGGTTGTGAGAAACTTCAGTTTTCTACCATTAAAATTATATTCCTTTTTTCTTGTTAAAACAAATTAATCTAAAAAACTAGTACAATAACAAAAACCAAACACAACTATTGAGGGTGTTGGATATTAAATGGTTTTACTTAGTATTTTGTAGATTACTGGGTGCACTCAGTGAGTGGAATTAGAAATGTTTAATCCACCATGAAAAAATTATCATTTGATATTGGTGCACTATTGAACTAGCTCAAACACATATTTTCAGAGAATATTGAAGAGATAAATTATTAAACATTTGAAATTATAGTCAAGACCAATGGTTGGTGATTCTTTTAGGTTTTCAAAAAAAATACTATAAGATAAAACAAATGGTTAGATACCCAACTCAAAAAATGTAATAAGATAAATAAAATAATTAAAGACATAACAATATTATTTTCCCAATGAGAGTTTACCCAAAAATCATGTTTCATTCAATAAGATATAAGAAATTCATACCAGTAAGAATAAAATGTAGAGATCGGAAAGAGGATCCATCTCTTTTGATCCGGATACTTCCACAAAACTCTGTCAACACCACTATAGTGATCACCACCTGATTTATCATATCTCAGTTCATATTCCTATTATTTTTTAATGGATTTTCATGAAAACATGAAACACTAAGATTAGAGAAATATTTCTCAATCTATGATCCCTTCTCTCCATGATTTATAAGTCCCTTTTTTCATTTACATTATTATGACTCTTGCGAAGCTCTCTCATAAATGTCAGTGAAATAGTTGATATTGATTCTTATAATGGATTACTTGGAAATAAATAGGGTTTTACCCTCTATTTTAGCCCCTTGATCTTAATATTTTCATTATTATGTTTGAAATAATAATGTTATGGATGGATTGGAAATGATTTTGTTTTTTCCCTACCGAATTTTCCAAATTCGTTTACCCTACTGGGTAAATTCATACAAGATTGGAAAGTCTTATAGACCACTTAAAGTCTAAATAATCACCCCTTTAAAAACATTTACTCTATATATTCATAGAATAAAATTTTATAAAATTAAAATTCATATGTAAATTCTTCTAAAGTATCATTAAAATGACATAAAAAGTCTTAAAGGTTGAAAAATACATACTCAATGAGAAAAATCATTTGAAATAAAACCAAATTCATATGAAAATGGATTCTGAAGGTCTCGCAAACATTGAAATTCATAAATGTTTTTTCAATTTCATATAAGATGTTGTAAAAGTCTTATATAAATCTGGAATTTCTAATTTTTTAGGAAATTTTACAACTTCAAAAGATCAAAAGTGTTCCAATCAATAATAGCTAAAATTTTAAAATGGAACATTGAAACAATTATTTCCAAAATCTAAAATCCCTTCCTAAATAATTCAAAATATTTCCCTGATAAATATTTTGACTAAAAAATTCAAGAAATTGGTTCTTAAAATTAAATGAAAATTAAATAAGAGAAATTTTATCAATCAAGAGAAAAAAATCACTTTTTCATCCAAAAGTTTAGAGTGTCACAATTTCCAATGAAAATTAATATGATTCAAAATATTATCAATTAAATAATATTTCATTATCAAAATAAAAATATTTTAATATAAAATATATTGAAAAAATGTATCAAATTATATCTAAATCAATACTATGGTTATAACCAAATATTGGTGGAAAATGATGATCAATCAAAGACCACATTCAATTTTATATATGGTACTTTTTCAATCAATTAATGTCATTTAGAATATGAAATACATGAAAAATATTTTCCATGATATGGTAGAATACTTATTGTAAATATTTATGGATTAATGTTTAATATATAAGCTATTATTTTAAGTGTGTTTGAGAAATATGGACTTAATTATCAAAATATGTGAATAAAAATGTTTTCTATGCAAGTAGGAGAAATGCCACTTAATGGTAGGAGGATTTCTAGTAATCAAACATATAATTTTAAGTTAGGTAATTTATATTGATCATAAAAAGATAAATGTGATCAAAGATATACCCAATCCCACAATCTTAAAGGGAATTATATGTTTTCTTGTTTATATGGGATTCTACTGTATCTTTTCAATGATATTTACAAGATATATTGGACAATCACTAATATTTTGTTTAAGGGTGTTCTATTTGATCTTGGAAGATCATGTAAATTGAAAATCTCTACTTTGAAAATGAATTGGGTGGTTACCCTAATTATAGTCTCTCTGGACTAGGAAAAGGATTTTGAGATGATGTGTGATCTGAGTGATTTCAGAATAGGTGTTTTTGTGGGATAGTGAGTTGATCATATATTTTTGACCATATATTATTTAAAAAACATTTTAAATTATTATCAAATTAACCACACTACTATGGAGAAGAAACTTCTTGTTGTGTTGTTTTATTTTGATAAATTCATATATTATATTTTCCTCTCTAAGGTGGTTGTTTACACAACTCATGTATTCTTAAGGTATTTTTTAAAAAATATGGATGTGAATCCAAGTAAATATTTGTAGATATTATTACTATAATAATTAAAAATCGTGATCAATTAAAAAGGGATAATAAATGCAGTGCTTATACACTTTTAAAGGTTTCATCTACAACATGTGAAATAAATTGAATATCGAGGTATCACTAATTATTTCCAAGAAAATACACTCTTTTTTGTTGATATATAATTCTAATTTATATTTTCATATATAGAAAATTATTAGGTAAATAGGATTTTATACCCAAATTTTTAATTCCAATAAATTAAAAATTTTCTAACGAGTGGAGCAAACAATTTTGGGATAATCTAGCCATGTTCAGGTAATACAGAGATGGGATAATCCAAAGGTGTGTACATAAATCTGACATGAAAAGTGAACTAGAATTAAATAGTTTATAAAAAAAATAAATGTAAACCACAAATCTAATATAATAGTGGCCAAGATCTAACAAATTGTATTCTTTTATCCCACACTTCATTGAGATTCTAAATATATTTTTCAAAGATATGATCGTTGGTAAAGGAAGGAAAATATTAGAAGAATGATTGAGTTTCCACAACACTTTATTCTCTAATTTGAGGTATTCGATGTGTGAGGAATTGAGTTTATAGGTGAATTCCCAAATTTTTTTAGTTACACATACACCCTATGTGTGGATTACATCTCTAAATGGGTGGAATCTATAGATAACTCGAGAAATATAGCTAATGTAGTCAAAAAAATATTAAATAAGAACATATTTGATCATTTAGGTATACGTTTATTACTTATTAGTGATCAAGTTACTCACATAAATAATCACTTGATGAGGGTATTTCTTGATAATTATGGTGCTACATACCAAAAAAAACTCACCTTACCATCCAAAAAACAATGGGAAAGTGCCTTTATCTAACCAATTAATCAACAAAATTATTAAGAATATTTTCAATTCAACAATTATTGATTGGATAAATAACAAAGATGATGTATTTTGGACATATAAAAATTAATATAGAACATAAACTAGTACATCCCCTTTTAGGATAATCTATATGAGAAACCATGTTATCGAACGGTCAGTCTGGAACATCAATCTTACTAAGTTGTGAGGAGACTGAAAACAGATACACAACAAGCTAGGGAAATTATATTTTGATAGGTGGATAAGTTAGAGGAACCTAGAAGATATTCTTATTAAAATGAAAAATATACAAGTAAAAGTAAAATCACATTCATGAGTGAGGCATCGATTGGAAAAAAATTAATGCCTTGAACCAACCCGAGAAAGTCTGAAACATGGCCCAAAGGGTATTCTTGGTCCCCATAGGCAAGAAAAAAATGTCAGGTCATCAAAACATACATAAGAGGGAAATATTTCTCCCAAAAGGTATTATAAATCAATTAGTTTAATTCTTCCAGAATACTAACATAGTACATAAATACATAAGATATCTATCCATAATCAAGATAATAAATTAAAATAAAATAGTACACAAATGATATTAAACTGAAATAAATGGAAAGTTGAACTGGAAACTAAAAATTTATGAAACATGACTTGGGGAAAAAATGATAACATAAAAATGGAACCAAATACCTACCTGATATTTCCAAGTGTCAATGTGCCCACATTCGAGAAAAAAACACAACCCCACTTTAAGAACGGTCTGAAATATTGAGTCTATAAGAAGTCACTCCTAGATACAATAATTTAAACCAGTAAAACTACTCAGTTTATAGATGCAAAGTGTTTGAATGGTGTGAGTACAATAAGCCCAGTAGAATTTTACCGAAGATTCCATGAACACTGTTTTAAAAAATAAATATATAAATTATAGTTTAGAAAGAACTATTTAAAAATAATTTTTCTATTATTTTGGAAAAAAACATGAAAATTTCTTAATTATCTTTTTAAATATAAACCCCATTTTAAAAAAAACCACGACAAATTTCTTTCAAAATAATCCATTTAATTTTTTTTAAAATCCAATTTTAAAACCACAAAATAAAGAACTGAAACTTAATTACAAGAAACATAAAAAAAATAAATTAAATTGAAATAGAAAAACACGGAATTTAAACAACATTGAGTATTGGTGTAAGGTCCTAACATTTTCTGAAGATGCCTTGGCCTCATTTCCATGTACTCTTCTACCCATGTTTTGGTATGGAATGTCACGACCTAACCCTAACCAAGGCTCAAGATTCAACTACCCCAAGACCTCCTCAATAGGCTAAGGTCTTATAACCTACATTAAAGGCATAAATAACATGGGTAGTCCTTTTCATAAGTACATATGCACACACATATCCATCTCTATTCAAGACTATATAGGGATAAATAAAAATATGCAAAACACTAGGGAAATAACCATGCATGTAAAACCTCTAGACATCACATGTGTATGGTAGTCTAAATGGAAAAGTAAATGGTGAATATATACACCCAACCATAAAGATGTCCCAACCTAAAAAACTAAGAAGTTTAATACTGAGAGAGCCTAGATCCTGATCTCCAAGCTATGACCACCATACACAGTCCAAATTACTAGGTATCCCTAAGATCCTTTGAAGTCACCATTGAACTAAATTTCGTCTACATATGACACCACACATTCAAGAAAATTCCATGTAGAGGTGAGTATATACATACCTAGTAGGATGCCCCCAAGAACTAAATGGGGAGTATTAAGAGATACAATATAAGTAAAAATACACTAGACAGTAAACAAGATGTAGCTCAACCCAAGAAAGAGAAAGAGTAGCCTCATCCAATAACAGGGGGTCTCACCATGGTGAGTATATGAATTACACATGGAGTTTTCACCAACCATATTAGTATAGTTTACTTATCCAATCATGAGAAGCTAAACACAAAAATAATTTGGCATACCATACATATCGTTGAAAATCATTTAAGTAAAGTAACCAAAACTAAAGGTATGGATACAAAAGTTTATATATATTCTCAATAAAAAGAAACCCAAATTATAGAGAAAGGGGATATCCATCTCATAGCTCATCCCAAGAAGAAGAGTCTCTAACAGTTCCAAAAATCGATCAACGATGCCCTGCATCTCACGTGTCTAGCCAAAAGTAACCATCCAAGTCAAACCATGGCTCTCCATTATTCTGCATAGTTGAGGGGCCATAATCTCTAGTTAGAGGATCCATTCTATGATAAAATTGTAGGGTTTCAATTATATAGTCAATGGAGGGCACATGACTTACCTAGTAGGAGGGTTCTACTCCATGGTACAGGAAACATGCCCAACCCAACTGGAGGGATCCACTCTAAAAGTCAGTAGAGGACTCATGCCCAGCCTAGCTAGAGGGTTCCACTCTATAATTTGGTATAGGAACCACTACCATTACATCAGTAAGTTTCCACTCTAGTCATCTATGACCCATATCAAACCCTACTAGAGGGTTCCACTTGGTAGTTTGTAGAGCACCCATGACCTATTCTGGTAGGAGGGTTCCAATCAAGGAGTCATTGAGGACCCATGTCTAGCCCCACAGGAGGGTTCCACTTGGGAGTTTTTAGAGGACCCATGCCATATTCCAACTGAAGGGTTCCACTCTAGGAGTCATTGAGGACCCATGCCCAGCCCTACTAGAGAGTTCCACTTGGGATGGCTCTGATGATCCTGCATGATCAATGCCATTGTCGAGCATTTCCTAACCAAGTGATGTGCCTAGAATATTCCACATTATATCTCAATATCCCCAACCCATGTTATCATCACACTCTATGTATAAAAACAATTAGGATGGGCTACTCATGGTCCAAAATATGATTCCAAATGATGTATATATGGAATATTGAAGTTTCTTCAAATGGAGCCAAGGGCTACACAACATGAAAGGGGACCCACAAGGCATGTGGTCCTACTTTCCCACCTAATAATTTTCATGGAGGTACACACATTTCCAACCATGTATTGATAAATGGCGTGTGAAGGATATAGATGTCATTCCCAAGCCACTCGTTGTCCTTCCCACGTGGTTGGTCATGCCCATGTACTTTACCCCTATGTCCATCTAATTTACCTTGTGTCTGGATAATTCAGTACAAGAACATTTGACAGGGCATGTACTCTAACACGGGGTCTCTCCTGTGTGCTCTTCCACATGAATCGTCCACCTAGGGATGCGATACATGGTGTGTTGGAAGGATACACATCATTCCATCCATATAGATTTCCAAGACCAAAGTTTCCACTATCAAGGCCCAACATGTTGTGTGTTCTTTGAACTAAAAGATGTGTAGTTGGGACTTTACATAACTTTAGATATATTATCCATGCTCTAAATTCAGCTATTTAGCTTTGGTTCTAACCTTGATTTTGCCTAAAAATAGTGGATCTAACCACGTCTCATCATTTCTGACCATTCGGTGGCCAAAAATTCAATTATTCAAACCCATAGCGATTCCACCATATGAATCGTATGCCTCTGCACCTTCCATAATCTAAGAATTCATCTCTTATCATCAAAAATATCATCCACAACCCTCTATAATCAAAATTTTTTCCTTGATTCATCGATTCTTCCATATAATTTCAATATATAACGATTCCAGAGGTCCGATCGATCTTGATACAGCTTAGAAATGTTGAATTGAGACCGAGGGGTGCTACCAGGGGAGAAAATGAAGTAATTGAGGGATAAATTCATAAGACCATATTTTTAACCATCGTTAGCTAAGATTTATTGGCTAAAGATTAAGAATGAGGATATTCATGTTAGAAAAAAAACCAATTAAAATTCCAATACACGAGCACATGCTCAGGCCACAGTTGGTTAAAATCAAAGTAAGAGATTGATATTCCAAATAAATTAAATAAAAAAGGGTTTAATACATAAATTTATGAGTCATACCTAGATATTGATCATTTTTACTCAAAGAACACACTCATCAATGATCAAAGGAAGTCATTTCATTTGTAGCATACAAATCTGCTCTGATCTATATTTTCATCATCACCCAAGGTGATTTTATAATGGAAGGAGGGGAAGAAGCACTAGAATCCTCTTAGGTTTTATGCAGATAACCCTGGATGATTCTATATAGAAATTTATTTGTATACATTCCACATAGGTTAAAATAATTAATTAATTAAAATTAATTAATTTTTCCACTGAACATACTGCCAAATAGAATAGATATCTAAACAACCAACACCTACCTATTTTTGGTTAGACCTAAGGTTAAAAAGAGTTATATACTCAATTGTTGTCTGAAATTTATGATCCAATATTTTGTTCAAGATTTTCCCCAATTAATTTAAAAAATTTTGTGTGTGTAATATCAAATATAATTAATATTTTTATAAAATTAATTTTGGGCACATTGGGCCTTAGAATCACACTCCATCCAATTTCTTGGAGCTAGAAATATATGTAGATCTATTTAAAAGTATTAAAAGGTAAAAATATGCCTCTAAAACATTCTATACTTCAATATTTTATTCCTATAAAAGAATAAGTAAACAAACAACTCATGATATTGATCCTCCATATGGATCTCCCACTCCCAAGAACTCTCTTTCATGTTCTCGTGCTACCACAACATGTGAACCAAGGGGATGGTCCATCCTTGAAGGTTACTCTATTTCCGATCCTTGATCTGCATCAGGTACTCTGTAAAGGTGAATTCATCATTGATGTTATCCTCTCCCTAGTTGATGATGTGTGTGGGGTTATTCAACTATCTCATCCGTTGCAACACATGGAAAATGACATGCACACACACTATCATTGGGGGTAGGGTGATGTGGTAAGAAACCTCACCGACCCTCTGCATGATCTCGAACAACTTGATGAACCTTGGTGATAGATTGCCTCTATGGAAAAACCTCAAAAATCCTAATCATGGGGAGACTCATAGAAATAACGATCTCCCTACTTGAACTCCAACGGCCTACAACATTGATTTGTATAATATTTTTTCCTGCTCTGAGTCGTCCTCATCTACTCACTGATGAATTGGACCTTCCCTATCATCATACGCACCATATCTGGGCCCACAAAATATGTATCTCTAATATATTCCCAATAAAAAAGGTGACCTATATAGTCTCCCTTACAGGGAATCAAGAGGTTCTATGTAGATAGCAGACTGGTATTTGTTTTTGTACACAAACTCTAACATGGGAAAGAAATTCTCCCAGCTTTGACTAAAGTCTAACATGCAATCCCTTAGTATATCCTCCAACACCTAGATAGTTCATGTAATGACCCAATGTTTAATCAATGTAATTCCCCTCATATAATTATTTCTTATATTATAATCACTTAATAATACATATAGAACACAATAAAAACCATGTAAATGAAGAATGAGTGAATTAAAAGGTATCTCTGGAAGTAAAATAACTGATACCGATGAAATAGTAACTTGAACATTGAATACCAATGTGACCCTTGTGAATAGTAAACAAGTAAATTGAATAGTAACCTCCCTAATTAATGTATAAATAAAATTTACCCATCATATAGGTGAAAAATGATATAATAAAATCTTAGTATAAGTAAATAAATATTTTAAAAATTATTGATTAAGTGTGAGTATTTTTGTAATTCATAAATATTTAATTACAATTTTGTGATTAATTTAGTAATTTAAAAGAAAATTTATTTTCATAATATGAATTAATAAAATATTATTTTTTTATCTTATGATCATAAGATAATTTTATGAGCCCTTAATTAATTTTTTAAAGGATTATAAAAGCAGTTTTAATTTTAAAATTTGTATTTTTCAAGTAATTTGTGATTTTAAGTAAAAATTAAATTACTTATATTTAGAAAATTATTTTTAAAAAATGGTGTTAATTTTTTAATTATAAATGTCAAAAAAATTTTGTGGTGGAGTTTTGGTATTTTCAAAAATACTTGAATTTTTTGTGAAAAGTAAAATATGATAATTTACAATAAATACTAAATAAGTGAATTACTGCATCCTGCTTGAGTCGTGGATGATTTAAATGGATATTGATTCAAACTGACATTCTCTATTTACTTTTTTTGGTCTCAAGAGTCAATACTAGTCATTTTCTTGGGAAAAAATATTAAACTAATAATTAAAATAATGGGAAACCCCTCATCTCCTCCACTGTAAAAACCACCCTCACCCCCTCTTCTCTTCACTCCTCTCAAGTCTTGTTACTAGACCAAATTCTTCTCAAATATCTACCTAATACCCTATCCCATGTTTATAAGGCCCTGGTCTCTTCAAAAGACCAAATCCTCTCCCCTAAATAGGTTCTCAAGGAAGATATATTCAAGAAGTAAATTCCTCTTTTCATTTCTTTTCTTTTCATTCAAGTTCCTTTCATTTTTTTCTTTCCTCTCATCCTTTAATCCAAATGTTATGATAACTCCATTAACATAAATTTACTAGAATTTTGTTATTATAATTTAATAATTCATCATCATATCTACTTTCCACTCCTTTTATACTAGAAATGAAAACACCATCTGAGATGCATTAATTTATCACATTCAAGGACGACGAGTTTTCAATTTCTATTACCATCTTCAATTATGGTCATGAAACCATTTTTATGGTTGAAAAAGACTATAATATATTTATTATAGCTTATTTAAGTTTATTAAATCTTTTTTTACACATGATATTCATTTATAAAGAAAAATAAGTTTTTCGTGATCAAAACCTGCTATTTAACCAAAACGGCTATCATTAAAGTTTTATATAATGATTCATATTCACTCTAAATAACCAAATGAATTTTATAAACATGTAATATTCTGTATTTTCACTAAATAAATACAAATTAATTTTTGGACGACCATTCTCATCTTACATGTTTATGCTTACATGTATATAAGTAAATCAATCTTGAAAACCAAGGAAACAAATGCTCCCAAACAATGAAATTGAACCTCCTAACCCTTTAAAAAGGTAATGAATGAACTTAATAAGACTATACTAAATCAATTTAATGAATAATGTGTTATGTAAATATTAATTAATGAATTTAATTTGGTAATTCATGACATTAAGATAAAGTGAAGGACATCATCAAACTTATGGTAAGGGATCCTACCCGAACCTTCATTATTCCTTTAGGTTGTTCAATATTAATTTTTACCCAAATTAAGCTATATATTATTTTAATGAACATCGTATAAATTTTTTTATATTATTCTAAATCATGTATCAAGATCCATTAATCATTCACTTTTGGTGATATACATGTTTTTAAATTATTCCCTCCTCAATTATTCCTCATAAGCTAGCCCGTTTTAAGGGAACTTTCTAAATTATTACCCATTTTCAAGTACATTGTATAATATGTTTTTAATACACCATTATTTTTATAAAAATACTATTTTAATTATTAAAACATTATTGATTCACTTCTGGTTTTATATAAAAGATTATTCCCTTTTATGTTTTAAATGACCTTAGAAATTTTCATTTAACCACACTAAACTGTTTTAATTATAAAGTTTATTAATTACACTTTTTATATGTTATTAATTCAATTTGACATCAGTTTTAATGATATATAACTATTATAAAGTATTATTTTCCATGAATTATCTTATTATTTTCCTTCATGGACATTTTTATAATACTTTCATTTGTTATTCTTTATAACATGGTTATGATACCCAATTCTTAGCATGGTAACCATTATTTTTATGTATGATCTATTATGTTTGATTATATATAAGGAAAGCATATTAATCAATATTTTATGATGGGTGTTCCTAGATATAACTCCAATGCAATGGGTAAAGTTGAGTCTCATGAGATGTTATGTGCAATGGTCTTGGTGGTTAGCCTTGACTCATGCTACCATGTGTAATGGTCTTGGTGGTTATTATTGACTTGTGATCCTCTATGTACAATGAGCCTTGACTCATGCTAAAGTAATGTTTTATGTTTATTCCACATTACGATGAATCCATGTTTATATGATCCCAATTTTATCTGTTATGATTCCATATGTTTCAATCCTCTTTATACCTTTATTTCTTGTCTTCTAACCCATGTGCTAAAGCTTTATTCTTATGTTTATTCCCTTATAGGGATTTTTATCTCTTCCCTTTTTTCACATTATACTCTGGTTATCCTATGAAGATATATGATCATAATTGAAGTTAGTATCTCTTTATTAATATTATCTAAATAATTTTTTTATTTATTCCCATGTTTTCAATTTTATGTACCAAGTCTTCCAAGACACTAGACTTTACGATCCATAGCTTCTAATATAATGTTTTATTATGCTTAAAATAATGTAATTATAGGTGAAAAAGTCTAGGTTCACTATATTACACTTATCTTCCCATCTTTCTATGGGCTAAAGGATGAACACATCCCCATCTAGGTCCCAAATTCCTCCTTTAGGCCTCTCTAAAATTGTGACATGAACCGAACATCACAGTCAGAGAAAGTAGTTGAGGGAACACAGTGAAGGATAATAGTCTACCATATGTACAACTGCCCAAACCCTCCACCAAACTCTGCTCCCTCATAGTAAGAAACTATTTCAACATCGTGATCCATTAAACTATCACACACATGGTGTCATAGGCCTTCATTGTGTGCATAATCCCTATTAGAAATTATATAGATATGTTTTCCCACTTCCACTCCAATATCTCAAGGGAATTTAACAAGCCCGCTGGAACATGGTACTCAGCCTTTACCTACTGATAGTTGAGGCCCCGAGAGACAAACTCATCTACACTGCACCACTTGTTATACCACTAAAAAGGTCATTTAAGGTCTCTATAAATCATCACCACACCTAGATGTATAGCTAAGGGAGAAGTGTGTAACTCCTCTATCACCTACTCCAGCATCGTGACTGCAACCACTATCCATCCCTGGAATATGATTACGTGATTACCCCTTAAGAATATCTATCTGGTGAAACACCTATGTATATCTATTCATATAATATTTTATGGTTGATGTATCCTATCGCATAATCTCTCATAAGTTTGAGAAGTGGATGATTCAACACCATCAACTGTAGAAAAGTTGTACCCTCCTGCTCCACTAGGGTCAGGTGTAGGGAGGCCAACTTCTTTAAAGCCTCCTATACCAAGTGATCCTAGGACTTTTAGATAAGGGAATCTACTACTATGTTTCCCATACCCAAATTATAGACTATCTCTAAGCCATAGTTCTATAAGAACTCTAACTAATGTCGCTATATCAGGTTGAAATCTCTATGCATGAAGATGTACCTAAGGATCTGATGGTCTGAGTATACCATAAATCACTCCCCTAGATGGTAGTGTCTCTACATCCTTATGGAAAAGACTACCACTTCCAGCTCTAGGTTGTGAGTCACATCATTCTCCTCATGTGTTCTTAACTTCCTCATACCATATTTGATAAATACCATCCACTACATCAATACACAATCGATACCATCTCCTGAGGCATTTCAATACACTACGTACTCCACACCCTCCTCTGGTATTCTCATCACGGGAGAAATCTTCAGCCTCATCCTTAACTCCTCAAAGGCCATCTGGCATTGATCTATCTAGGAAAAAGGATTCACTTTCTATGTTAGGGTGGTCAAAGTGGCTGTAATCCTAGAAAATTATAACATAAACCTCCTTTATTACCCTATTAATCCATGAAAGCTATGCACCTCTAACATGTTCTTGGGTGGATCCCAAGAAATAACTGAATTGATCTTTATTTGATCCATAGATATACCATGTTCATAAATAACATTTCTTAGAAAGTGAACCTCATAAATCTATAACTATAACTTCGATATCTTTATAAAAAGTTGGTGATCTCAAAGAAAATCTAGAATCATCATCATGTGTTATTCATGTTCCTCCTCTGATTTAGAGTAGATTATTCTTTCATCGATGAATGAAACCACAAACTTGTCCAAATATGGATGGAATTCCAGGTTCATCAAAGAGATAAACATAGATGGGGGATTCTTCACACCATATGGAATCACTATGAACTCATAGTGTCTGTAGCGACACCAGAATTTCAGATTTGGAATATTATCCTCTCATACCCTCAACTAGTGATAGATGGACATATGATCGATCTTTGAGAACCATATCACACTTTGAAACTAGTCAAAGAGGTCTTTAATCCTCATTAATGGGTAATTGTTCTTTATCGTGGCCTCCTTCAGGAGATGAAAATCCACGCAAAGCCAGAAAATCTCATCCACCTTTTTCACGAACAAGTCTGGAGATATCACGGAGGACACACTGGGACTGATAATACCCATCTTGTGAAGGTCCTACAATTGTAACGACATATCCTAGGGCTCGATAGGGGACATCTGATATGTCATAGAAGACATCAGAGTTGTCCCGGGATGTATTTTCATGCAAAAATGCATCTACTTCCTTGGAGGTAGTCATATAATGTCCTTAGGGAAGACTTCCATATAATCCTATACAACTGAATGAATCCAAATTTATAAAGATCTTGCTCCACCAAGGGCTATAATCACCAAGTGATGGGTGATGGGATTTTTCCTCATGCTCACATAACCCTCTCATCCTACTATGAGATCTCTCTTCCCCATAAAGGGGAATCTCTTCCCATTAGTGTGTAGGCACATTTTACTCATCTGTCATGACTGAAAATCTAGGATCCAACCATGGACAACTAATCTATAACCATGATGACATAATAGGGTTCCATAGTGATGACCAAAAGGACCTAGGTAAACCTCACACTAGAAAGATATATCTCACACAAATTGTAGATAAAATATACATAATAAGTGTCCCTTGTAGGAATCACAAAAAGATGATGTTGAGCTAGAGCATCAACTGGGAGTTCTAGCTCTCGAATCAGGAGTATAGAGAAGAAAAATTACTAGAACATATGTCTACTAATATTGAATCAAGACTAAAATAAACATATATTTTTCCACTAATTATCATGTGCACTATGGGGTCATATGCCTCCAAATCCTGTAGTTTTCCATGAACCCAGATGACAATCCCTTGATCCAATCATGTACCACCTAGTGGTGGTGGTATAATGATATCATAGAAATCTCTACTAGTTCCTCCTCCCTGGGGACCACCCTTCCCTCTTTGGGGGGATTCCTGATCACAGTACTACCTCTATAATGGTGGTTATTCTACTACATGACTGTGCTCCTCAACATGTTCTATTTGGAAGTCACAAACTATTTGATCTTTCCCATCACAAGAATATCATCAACCCTCTTTTAAATTCCATGGTGATCTGCAATGTCCCAATATAACACTAACTTTTACTAAGTATGATTGAAAAGGGTCTTTTATGCCGATATCCCACTGATTAGTGCTTGCTAGTTGCTATAGATGACTCAACTCTAGGACACCCACTTCCACATCCATCTATATGGATTTCCTCTGATAGAAAGATATCTATCACAAGTTCCCACTATAGCACCCAAGCATAGGTGGGGATGCACAAGGGAACTATTTGGCAGGGATCACTCTGCAGAGTCCCTTATCAAACTTCTATACTTAGAAGTAGCAATTTCATATCATTTTAAGAGAGTAGTTTGTATATTCTGTGTACTTTATTCTGTAATTATCCACTGTCATCCCTCCCTACTGTATCTCTATAAGCTTTGAAATATGAACCGATCGCAAAAAGGATGGGTATTAATTCTAACAAAATAGTTCTTGTAATTCAAGCCATAGAAGTGTTGACTCATTATTGATCTAGTAACAAGACTCTACCAGTGCCTGACTAATCAATGTAAAAGTATATCTTCCAGTATAACCACTTGATCTACCAGTGTTTGGATGAGCCTAAAGACCCAGAACACTGACTCTATCCAATCCCCTACTTCTTGAGGATCTGCATCACCATAGAACAACAATAGCCTTTGTCACTAGAACTTATGAGGTGAGCTATGATGGAGGGAATCCTCAACCTACATTATTGGGATGATCTACTTATAAGGGGACAACTCCAAAAACTGACCCATGGACCAAACCAGCCTATGATACCATTATTTCATGACCCGACACTAACTGGGGCTTGATCCCCAACTACCCCAAGTCTGCCTCCATATTACATGGGATAGAAACTATCCCCAAAGGAACAACTACCATGATGAGGCCTTTTCCTATGTAATTTTACACACACACATAGCCATCATGATGAAAAAGTTCATAGGGATAAATAAAAAGATGAAAAACACTTGCGAAATAATCTTGCATGTAAAACCTCTAGAAAAAAAAAGTGCGGAAGTGTAAACTAAAGTTTAAATTGGAAAAATATGTGACCAACAAGAAAAATGTCCCAACCTAAAAAAATAGGAAAGTAAAATTCTATGAGATCCAAGCTAATGATTTCTAAGCTGCGACCACCATACACAATCCAAAGTACAAGGTATCCCAAAGCTTCTCTAAAGTCACCGCAGACCCTTACGTAATCTGCATAAGACATGACATGTTCAAGAAAATACCATTTAGGGGAGAGTATATACATACCCATTAGGATTCCCCAAAATCATAAGGGGGAGATGTAAGAGATACAATAGGAATAGGAAGACATCAGATAGTAAATAGGATGCAACTCATCCCAAGAAATAGAAAGAGTAACCTAATCCAAACATAGGGGATCAAAATGGTGAGTAAATAAACTATATGTTGAGTATTTTCCACGCATATCATGAGAGTAAAATCATCTAACCAAGAGAATATAGACATAGAAATCACGCATCATACCGCATGCACCTTCTAACCCCATAGATGGAGAGTAACCAAATCCAATGTTATGGATACATAAGTATATATATAATTAGTAAAAAACCCAAATGAGAGATAAATGGGGTGTCCATCCAACATGTCATCCCATGAATAAGAGTCACCAAAAGTTCCATAAGTCCATCAATGATGAACATCATCTGAAACGTCTTCCTAGAAGTAATTGTCCAATTCAATCCATGCCTCGTCACTATTTTGCACAATCGAGGGGACATAATCTCTAGGTAGAGGACCCATGACATGGTAAAATAAGGTGGTTACTATAAAATAGTAAATGGAGGACCTATGAACAACTTAGTAGTAGGGTTCCACTCCATTGTAGAGGACCCCTGACCAACCTAACAAGAGGGTTCCAATCTAGAAGTTGGTAGAGGACCCATGCCCATCCCAATAGGAGGGTTCAACTCTAAAAGTCAGTAGAGGACCCATGTCAAGCCCTGCATGAGGGTTCAACTCTAGAATTCAGTAGAGGATGCACGACTAGCCCAACTACATGTTTCAACTCTAGTCATCGAGGACCCATTTCCATCCAAGATAGAGGGTTTCACTCAAGAGTCTATAGAGGAACCATGCCCTGTTCTAGCAGAAGGGTTCCACTCTAGGAGTCATCACGGACCCATGGCCAGTCTTGTAAGAGGGTTCCACTCATTAGTCTATATTGGGCCCATTACCTAGTCCAACAGGTCAGTTCCACTGTAGGATACACTAAGGACCCATTCAAATACCCACTGGAGGGTTCCATTCGAGATACCTTTGTTGATCATGTGTGATCACTATCATCGTCGAGCATCGCCTAACCAAGCATGATTCCCAGAACATTCCATATTGTTTCTCAAAATCTATAACTAAGGACACCATCATACTCTATGTAAAAACACTCTGGATGGCCTACTCATTTTCCAAAATCTGAGTCCAAATGAAGGAGATATGAAATTGTGATGTTTTCTCAAATAGGATCCAAGGGGTACAGGACGTGTGAGGGGACCCATTTAGTGTGTGGTCCCACTTTCCCTCCTATAAATTTCCATAGATTTACATATATCACTAAACTTGTATTGATACACGAAATGTGAGGCATAAACATGATGCTCATTCCACTCAGTTTCCCACCTGTGTACTTGGTTGTGTCTATGTAAATTACCTTATGTTAGTGTACATTAACCCATGTGTGTGTACTTTGGTACATGTCTATGTGACTAGCCATATAATCTAACATGGGATCCCTACCATATGATCTTCCACATGTTGCGTCCACCCAAGGATGTAGTACATGATATGTATGAAGGCTACACATTATTCCATCAATATATTTTTCCAAAACCATAGATTCCATTTCCAGGGATCGAAATGTCGTGTTTCCATCGAAATACATCGAGTGTATTCAGCTTTCCAAAATTTCATATCCATAATATACACTTAAACTACAAACATTTCTCTTTAGTTTTTGCCTCAATTCCACCTGAATGTAGTGGATCTAGTTTCCACTCAACATTTCTTTCATCTGTCGGCCGGTAATCCGATCCGAGAAACCCATGGGGGTTCCTCTGTATGTGCCACATGTCTCTTCACATATCGTTATAGTAGGTTTTATATTTTATTATCAAAAAAAATTTACATGACCCAATAACATCCCATTTATATCATTTATTCATCAATTTTTCCCCCACATGTACATTTTTCCCGATTCTGGGGGTTTGGTCAGGCTCGGTACTACCCGACAACATTAGACCGAGACTACAAGGTCCAACCAATGAATAATGAAAATAAATTGAGGTTGAAATGCACAATAAAATATGTTAAAATATTTCTATCTATTATTTATAATCTAATGATCATGAACTAGGATATTTGGTTTAGAAAACAATAAGAATAACCAATTAAAATTGTAATACATGGGCAGATGCTCAAACCACAATTAAAAAAGATCAAATTAGCAGATTGATCTGTTCAAAAAAAATAATTAAAATGGGATTAATCCAAAAAATTATTATTCTTTGCTATATATTAGATCATTCTTCATCCAAGAACTCTCTCACTAACTATCGAAGAAAGTGGTTGCATTTTCCATGCCTTGATCTACTCAGATCCAGAGTTTCATCATCGTCTGAGGTGATCCACCAACAGAAGGAGGGTGAAAAGATATAGAATCATCTTAGGGTTTATATGGATAACCCTAGAGGATTATCTATAGTGATGAATTTTTATACATTTCAGTAAGCTTAAATGAATTAATTAATTAATTTAAAATAAGTAATTTAACCCCTGAACGTACCACCAATGGGAGAGATATCCAAATTCCCCACTCCGACATATTTTAGGTTGATCCTAGAGTAAAAAATGGGTTACATAATCAACTTTAGTCTTTTATTTATGAGCCAAGATTTTGTGTAATATTTATTATATTTAATTTAATAAAATGAGCACGTTTCATATAAAATATATTTAATAGTTTTATAAAACTAATTTCGGGCACACCGGGCATCAGAACCGCACGACCTCTCGTTACCTAGATCTATAATATATATATATATATATATATATATATATTAAAGGATTAAAAGGAAAAAATCAGGTATCTACCTGGAAGAATGATTTTCCTCCAATATAAAATGTTAGATCTAGGTTTTCAAGGATCTTAATATTTTTAATCATGGATATAGGTTTTGGATATATATCTCATTCTTCATTGTGAATTTGAATGTTCCCCTTCAGTTTGGATATTTTAGTTTTAGTGAACCCTCATAAAAAATATTGAGGTTGATGGTATAAATTGAAAATACCATAGTCTTGATTATAATTGTTTCTATGGTATTTAAAAATTAAAATCTCAATGTTTGGAAATCGCATATTGAATTGGATTAATTAGTTGGTTAAATATTTAATGGAATGATGTGATTATGAAATTTATGTAATATTGAGATTATAGAATTGGTCTTTTAAATGGGATTGTGTAATTGTTTAATTTTTGAGATATAGAATTGATTGATAAAAGGTAATAAAGGGATATTTGGATTAACCTTTAAGGGTTAATGATTTATTTGATTAAATGTTGATAGATGGTTTAATAGTGAACTGTTCATATTATTCCATCTAATTAAAGTGATGATCCGTGATTGTTTTGATAATTGATATGGTATACCATGATGTGAAAAACTAATGATAGGGTTAATGATGATTAACCTTCTTAAATGTGATATATGTGAGATAGGTGATTGATTGAGAAATGGGTCGTGGGACATGGACTGATGCTCTAAATACCCATGGGGTTCTTACAATGATATTCTTTCCCCAAAAGAATACTTGTGAATATTACTTTATGGGATGGAGACTGATGATCCAAATATCCATGAGGTGTTGGACAATAAGTGATACTCTATAGAGACCCAAATCCTAACATATATGTACATTACATTACTTTTTCAGAATACTTAATACATAACAAAAATAGACACCAAAGGATCATAATAGTTTAGTGTCTTTAGAAACTCGGAACATATTCTTCTAATCATGGTGAAAGTTCTTCAAAATCTCCCATAAAGATATTCCCTTTTTTTCTTGCCTCAAACCTTTATTTATATCCTAGAGAAAATAAAACATTTAAAGGGTGGGCTCAAATGCTCAGTATGGGTAATCATGGAGAAAATAAAACAAACCATATACATTTGAACATAAAAACAAGAACATAATGTTTAAACATCAAAATCTTGGGCAATGACATAAAACATGGTAGTACGTAAGGAATAGATCATAATGGAACATAAATCTTGATAAAATAGATTGGAAATAAAACTTGTATTTGTGGAAAAACATTAAGTACATGATATTATTTCCATAGTATCCAAGGCATTGCTGCCAAGACCATCTTAGTGGACAAAGTCCCTTACTGAACCGAGTTCACTCCTTGTTCCAATCCTGTATCACTGAACCAGATTAACTTGTCTCTCCAGCCATGTCTATATCATCAGATATAAATATTTACCCAATGCATTGGAGGGATATATAGGTCCCACCCATCTCATAATGAAATCATTCTTACTTGTGCCACAAAATAAACATAAATCATTCATCATAACCCAATGAATAAAATGGATTTCATAAACATCATCCCATAATAATGTAATACATATAAAACAAATGGATATAATTTTATCATAAGAAGAATCAAACCACGTAAATAATAGATACATTATACTTGAAACATAAACATGATAAATAATTTCATCTTATATGGTAAATAGTTTTGATAAAACACTTGAAATGAATTCTTGAGTAAAATATCCTTTCTTCTTCAAAATCATTTTATTTTCACAAAATGCCATTCAATTTTAAAAGAAAAGGATTTTGTTAAAAATATTCATTAAATATTGTAGAGGAATCTTCATGAAAATTAGGCGTTGTGAAACTGTAAAAATTCGTTCATGCCGTATAAGTTAAAAAACATTCTCCTCGTACTTTTGTTGGAAAACTCAAAAAGTTCCTCGTATGGTAAACAAAAGAAAGATTTCTTACATAACATGTGTTAAAAGTAAAAAATAGGTATAAATGACATTAAACATATATGAAAATATTTTTAGAAAACATGGACATGGATGATAACAATAACAAGAGTAAATACTTACGAATAAACAATCTCGGATAAGAACAAGATTGGAATAGTTTTCCCTTACCTTATGTCCAATTTCTTCCGTATGTGTCTGAGACTCATGTATAGTGGGTTTAAACATATTATTAACTTTTAACATAACCATAATAATATTTATTATATCATATATTATTCACTTACAACTTTATATTATTCATTCATTTGTCAATTCAATGTTAAAGCAGTGTTTTGGGTAAAATCGTTTCATTTATCGGCTGTGTTTTGACTTGTAATTATTAATATGATTACTTAGATCATTATTACTTAATTAAAAAATATAAAACATGATTTATATATAATATATATTCAGAATATACATATATAAAATAGATCGATAAATGGAAAGAAATACATCGTTCATGGAGACGGTAGGTCATACGTATGCATGAATATTGTTCTTCGTTTCCTTATTGAATTGAATGGAATTAAGTAGATGACATACATATATATATACATAAATTCAGTAGCATTATTATATCATATATTTCATTATTACTTATTATATATACTTTATAATCATTCTTAAATTGTTAACATGGAAAATGAATCTCATCGCGTCGTGGAGACGGTAATCCGTACGTACGCACGAGCGATGATATTGTTCCCATATTTACTAAATGGAATTGTAGTGGATGATATAATATCTTAGAATCAGTATTATTTTTTAATAATAAAATATATTTATTCTTTCCACCATTATACCCATCCGAGTAAGGTGGTGGTTGAAAAACTGATTACACCATGGCATGGAGACGGTATTCCGTAAGTACGCACGCGCGGTGATTTCATTTTTCATAGGATGGATAGAAGGTGAAATATGGTTGTTTAATATTTATAATAACATATAAATATATATGTAATACTTATGTTATTACTTTATAATGAAACAACTAAAGAAGAGGAAGTATAAGAAGAAATAAACATGAAAGAGTCGGTAGAAGAGATTACCTCTTCCTCGACGCACCTCCTTTAAACTTCTTCTTAAGGCACTAGAGTTGGTCTTTTGAGAATACCAGAACCTATATGATATAACTATATAGGTTTAGAAGAGGAATTTTCATTTTTTTTCCAAGATTCAAGGCTCAAAAGGGTGTTAATAGAAGAGGGAAGGGGTGCCTTTTTTATAAGGGAGGAGAGGGGCACCTTTGGAAAAACATAAAATATTATTTTATAATAAAGTTATATTCGGTTTATAATAGCTACAAATTGATTTATTTCTAAGCTAAAGTGGGTATGGGTCTAAATACTCTCAACCAATATGTTTTAGACAAGTTTAGGTTACTATATTAACCTTATCATTTAGATTTAACTCTAAGTTAAATAATTTAACTTTTACCGTGTTTTCTTATTTTCTTACACTATTTGGTTAATAAACATAATATAACAAGACAAACGAATCCCAAGTGGTTCATTATTAATATATATAATCTTATCTATGTCATTAGACCAAACCTTATATTTTTAGGAATATAATAACAATTAATAATATAATATTTGTTTTAAAAACTATTTTATGTCAATTTTGACACTGTTTGGTAATTGATTTTTTTGAAAATCATAAAAGCATGATTAGTTCGAAAAAATTTAATTAAATAAATAATAACATATCATATTAACCTATAAAATTAGTGGAATTTATAAAAAGTCTCAAATTACATTTATTTGGGTATTTATAACATCAATTATGTTAATATTTCATTCATAAGGTAATTACAGCATCATCATTGTGTCATAAATAAATTAAATTATTTAATGTCTTAAAATTATAAATAAAATATAATTATGTAGGATATATTCTTATCTTTATAATGAATATTTATAGTTGAATTTATCTTATGTATAACCCAAATTAAAAATGTTTTAGTTATTAAACTTTGATTTTAACTATTTTAACTCTTCTTTAAATAAAATAATAATAAGTGTCCTAATCTAATAAAAGAGGACCTAAAGGGTAATATTTTATTAATAAGGTTGTTTTTGGTCGAATTAAACTTATTCAATAGAATTAGGACATGTTTTATGGTAATAATAATATAATTTTTAAGCTTAATTACCCTATTTACTTTTAACCGTGGTAAAAAAAATGTAAAAAGTTACTATTCACCAAAAAATATTTTTATCTTATTGAACCACATTTTACTCCTTGATGTTAACCGTGTCTCTCTTATTTTTAAAATTCCACTCACAGAAGCGTTAAAATTAAGTTTTATGTAAATTTTTAAATTCTCCTAAGAGGTGGGTAAAAGACGGTGAAAAGTTCAATAAAATTTTTATATATCTAAAATTATTATAAAATGACTCCAATGAATTACATTGAACTTATATAGGTATTATGTATCAATATTTACCTAAAATAAGTTTAAATAAAATAAATAATTATTTAAATAAAAAGTCGGTTTTTAAATAGTAAGCCAGTGTTTTCACTATTCATCAAAAATTGAATGTTTTCAGAAAAATACCAAAAATTCACCCTTGGCTAATTTCGATATTAAAAATCCAAAAATGAAGTCCATTTTCAAAGATAAAATTTATAGAGTTTAAAAACTTGGGCATTACTATTCATAACAGCTAGTTCATAATGATATTATAATAATATCTCATTTAGTGAAACTCGGTATTGTGTACTACACACACTATTGAAGAAGGTCTTCATTGCGTGTAATGCAAGCCAAGTCAGGTCTCCATGTAGTGAAAGCTCTGTTTGGTGTTGCGTATAAAATAATCAAAACTTATTTCATTTATACATTAAACAAAATCTATACTTAATGTTGCGTAGAATAATTTCCACAAAACGAACATGAAATTGTTTGTAACACTAGCCAAGAATAGTGTTGTGTATACTGCAAGCTAATATGGTGTTGCATATAGTACAATCTAATATTGATTTATTGTATAATAGAAGACATCAAAGAAATTAAAAATAATATATCTCATAAAATCATGGGGTTTTACATACTCTAAATACTCATGGGTTTCTAAAAATGACATTTTATTCCCAGGGGATTGGCATTAAACTATGGTTCTAACTAGTTATGTTATGAAGTTGAATTAAATAGACAATGAAATCCCATGAGATATAATTAATCATGATTCCCTATGTGGTATGGTTCCAAGTACGGAACATTATGAATTAAGTATTGATGGTATGGGTGTCATCGTGAACCCATGGGGAAAGGGTTATGGTTAAATAAAGAGTAATTGTAAAGTAATAATTGTTTAATTTATAATACATTATTATTTATACAACATCATACACTATTATTTAATTTATATTTCTTTATACTCCATTGGTGGGGTCATACTGAGTTGTACTCACACCTTACTCGAGCTTCCTGATTGGTACCCGAATATACTTCATGTTTTCGGGATAGGATAAGGGAAGGAGTCATATGTTAGATGGAAGAGTTGGGATTGAGATTGGATGAGGGAACTGAACTTGGTGTCAGTACATTCTTGGGATTTTTCCATGTCTTTATTTTGGGTTTTTATTTGACACTAGACACATATTTGGCATAACATATCTATGTTTTCATTTTGGATATTGTTTCTATTTTGGTTCACCATGTGGTACTGGTTTGTTATGGTTATTGTATTATTATGTTTGTTTTTTTATCTCAATTTGTCTATTGTTTCTTTATTTTTACTATTGAACTTCTTTGATAAAGATTTATAGTCTCCCCGTGTTATATATTTTACCTTCACTACTGGTCAGTAGCCTCTAGTGTACAGAGGGTGGTTCTAAGGCCACATAACTAACCATCTCGGGCACCAGTGTGTGGCACTCAATTTGAGGCATTACAAATGGGTATCAAAGGGGTTTTATTTTCTTTTATTTTTTATTACTATTTGGTAAAGGTATATAAGAGACCAAGATGAGTCGATCCATGGTTAAGGGTTTGCGAATGGGAGTAGCTAACCTGTGTACAGGGTAAAATCCAAGTATCAAGGGTGGGGTGTTTTTATTGATGCTTGTTGTTACAGTTTGATGGTAATTCACCTCAAGTGATTCATTTTTTGTGTGATGCGCCTTTTTTTTGTGGGTTTTAGGCTATTTGAATCATAGACTGGTATGGAATATAAGGTTATTATGAATTCATCATTCTAATAACTTCAAAATTATTGTAACATGCATCATTTTTAGGCATTCATGGAAAAAAAGTTCTAGTAATGTTGTTAAAATTGTAATTTTTTTCTTTTCCATTGTAATTGAACTAAAAAGTTGACTAATAAAAATTTAAACTTGTAAAATGATTAAAAATGAAGAAAATGGGTGTCTAATGAGAAACTAGGTTAATGAGAATGAGTTTATCCCTTGTTAACCATGACCTAGATGTATGATGGTTAAGGGTCATGATAGAGCCTCAATTTTGACCAGGTGTCCATGTATGGGGGAATGAATTTTTATCAACTTTCTTGAATCCCTATTATGTAATTTTTTTAATGTTATTTTATGGGTCCTATTATGAGTTTTTTCATTGTAGATATATCCCTCCACGATGAAGTTTGTCGATAGAACGATAGGAGGACATGGTTAGAAATGTGCCTCTAGTAGTAGAACCAAAGGCTTGTATAGTTCTAGGTGAGTAATCTTGAGAGAATTTTCATGAGAACATTTATTGGTTTATGATGTTTATTGAAAAAGACCTGGGGTAGGTTGTAAAGAGTATGTCTGACTTGACAGAGAATTTTCAGTTGTAGCACCCTCTGACTTTTCACTAGAGAGGGTGGACCTGAGGCAGCTGAGTTATGAATTAAGTCTATTCAAGTGATTCTTGACCACTTAGATACTCTTTCTAAGAAGAGAGTCAAACTGCATGTTTGTATGTTGTGAAGATTAGTGAATTGATGGAGTGATGTTTAGACTCAGAGTGAGAAACTGGAAAACATTGTATGGAAGGACTTCCAAGAGAAGTTCTTGGATCATGATTTTCTAGAGACACTAATACAAGAGAGGGAAGTAGATTTTATGAGGTTTTCCCTTGGGAGTATGCATGTGATGGACTTTTTTTGTCACTTTACTAACATTCAGCGCTTTGTTCTTGCGCTAGAAGGGGATGGGATTACTACAGAAATACATTTTTAGGATGGAATCAATCTGATATTAAGTCACAGGTCAACATATTTCGGTTAAATGAGCTTTTTGGGGTAGTGGATTTGGCTCTCATATCTTAGGGGAACCTTATGGAGGCTTCAATTGGACAATAGGTGGTTTGTACTGGATGATCAGGAGGTATGGCTTTCGATAGTAAGAATACTCACTATGATAATGTAAACCTAAGTAGTGGAAAGCATGGTGGACAGGGGGAAGGATCAGTTACTCCAGAAAGAGCACTCGTATCAATATAGTGGTGTAGCTCATGGGACTCATATTGAATCACAAGGAAGATGGGTAGGATAGCTGCATGCAGTTCAGCCAATACTTGTGGATATCAAAACTAGACGATCGATAGTTAGAGGTACTATTCTTGTAGCTTCTATGCTTACTATTTTCTTATTTTATACTGGTGTATTTTATTCCTTTGTATCTACATAACTTATGAACATGTTGATTTTGGAAGGGGAGTTTCTAAGTGGGGTTAAGATAATCGATACAACTTTGGGAGTATGGTTGAGAGATATTTTTTGGTAAAAATGGTGTTCTCTAGAGATTGGGGAGTATCGTTTTCTTTGGGATCTTAACATTCAAGATATGTCCGACTTTGACTTGATCATGGGTATAGACTGGTTAGTATAATACTTAATCCATATTGATTGTTACTATAGTAGAGTGACTTTTACATATCTTGAGGGTGAAAATTATATACATCATGTAGAATGGGATATCCTGGAGGGAAATATAAGTCCAATTCATCAGCAACTATGGGATCTCACTACCTTGGTTTCAACACTTATGTTGTATGATAGGGGTGTAAAGAATGATTTATTTCCACTCATATTGGATAGATTTTAGGATGTGTTTCTAGAGGAATTATCAAGACTATCACCTTAAAGAGATGTGGAGTTTACAATTGAGTTCATTTCTAAAGATGAGCCAATTTCTATTCCACCATATAGAATGGAACTGATATAGAATTAGTAGATTAAGACTCATATGGAAGAGTTGATGGATAAGGGATTTATCTATCTGAGTAAGTCTCCTTGGTGGTCTCTATTTTTTTTCAAAGAAGATCGATGGGACTCTTCACTTATGTGTTGATTACCAAAATTTGAATCGAATGAGTGTGAAGAACTTGTATCCTTTTCCTTATATTTATGATCTCTTTGACCAGTTGAGAGGGGATTTTGTGTTCTCTAGGATTTAATTGAGATCAAGGTATAATCATTTGAGATTTTGACCTTCTGATATACCATAAACTTCAATTAGAAGAAAGTATGTCATTTATGAGTTCATTGTGATATTGTTCAGGCTGACGAATGCAACGGTAGTTGTTATGGACTTGATGAATAGAATCATCCACCCATACCAAGATAATTTTTAGTTCTTTTATGAATGAAAACTAAGTATACTCCAAGAATCATGATGATCATGTCCAACATATTTACATCATCCTAAGAATACTGAGAGAGAATCTGATATACCCCACGCAATCTAAAGGTCAATTACAAATAGATCATGTATATTTATTAGGTCTCATCATCTTAGAGAAAGGTTTATATGTGGACCTAGAGAAGGTGTAGGAAGTTTTTTCTTGAGAACATCCCTAGAATTCCTTTTATATATATAGTTTTCTATGATTTTCGAGCTATTATCGAATGTTCATCCAGAACTTTTCTCACTTGTCAACACCTCTTTTGTCCTTGAATAAGTAGGGGATAAATTTTTAATGGTGTAGAGCATGTGATAATTCCTTCCATTAGTTGAAGAATAAGTTGACAGCAACACCCATCTGGATCCTACCTTAGACAAGTGAGAGGTATATGCTGTTTTATGATGCTTCAGGGATCGGACAAGGATCAATGTTGATATAGGGATATTTAGTTATATTTTATGGGCCATGGTATTTGTGACCACATGAAAAAAATTAACCTACGCATTACCATGAGTTGGTTGTAGTGGTTTATGATTTGATGTTTTGGAAGAATTATCTATTCAAAGAAAATTTTACTTTCTATATAGATCATAAGATATTAAAATATATCATTTCACAATAGGAATTTAATCTTTAAAAGTGGAGATGGTTTGAGTATATACAATCATTTTATTTTGAGCTAGAATATACACTAGGGAAAGTAAATAGTGTTTCTGACACTTTGAAAAGAAAAACACAGACTTATGTAGTCCATGAGTTTAATTATGAGTGGAAGATGATGGCCTTGCAGGTTGAGATACATATTGTTGTTAAAGAGGGCCAGGAGAAGATGACCCTCATATCAATTTCAGTGGAGTCCACACTTCTAATCTAGATCATGGAGAGGAATTATGATGATCTAGAATGTTTGGACTTGATGTAAATCCTTGAAGTTGTGGATTCACCTTCTGATTGGACTATAGATGAGGATGAAGTCATATATGTCAAGAATTAGGTTGTTGTACCTAAAAGTATGTGGGATGAGCTAATGCATGAATTTCATGCCTTAAGTGGGCTGTGAATCTAGGTTTGACCAAAATGTATTGTGACCTACATTGATAGTATTGGTGGTGAAGAATGAAATAGGAGGTTGCAGGGTTCATGATAGAATGCTATACCTATCAATAAGTGAAGTCTGAGCATAAATAACCTGGTGGTTTACTACCATCATTTCCCATTCTATAATGGAAATGGCATGAAATTCCCATGAATTTTATGATGGGTATCTCGAGGATTACTTCGATGAATGACTTTATTTGGGTGGTTATAGACCTATTGATGGGATTATCGTATTTATTACCTATACGGGAGACTTTCTCAGTGGAGCAGTTGGGTGACATGTTTGTTCAGGATATTTTTCATCTACACGGGGTTCTATAGGGTACAGTTTCAGACCCTGACTGACACTTTACCACATGTTTCCATGTAGTCTTACAGAAATTTCTTGGTATGTAGTTGTTTTTTATTATATATTTCCACCCACAGACAGATGGGAAATTGAAACATACTATCTAGGTACTTGAGGATTTGGTATGGCGTGTTTCCTGGACTTTTATGGATCTTGGGAGAAGCACTTAGCACTCATGGAGTTATCTTATAACAATAGTTATTAGGAAACTATTAATATATAACCATATGAGACTCTTTATGGTAGGGATTATAGATAACCTCTATGTTGGGTGGAAGAAGGTGAGTCATAGTTGTTGGGGATGATTCTTATGCCGGAGACATTGGAGCAGGTTTAACTAATTCAGAGTTGTATGCCTATAGCTCAGAGTAGGCAGAATTCGTATGTAGATATAAATTGAATACCACCTAGAGTTTACATAGGGTTATTGTCTATTACTTTGGGTATCGCATAGATTGGGTCATCATAGGATTTAGAGGTAGGACAATTTTTTGCAAAGGTCTGTTGGATCATTTGAGGATTTTGAGAGAATCAGTCTGGTGGCATACTAATTGGCTCTTTTATAGAGGTGCAATGATATGCATGATATATTTTTTTTGTGTCATGGATTTGGAGGTATCACCTAGACCCTTATCATGTGATCTATGTTGATGATGTTGATCTTGAGACTGATGCATCCTTTGAGGAGCATATGATACATGTGTTGGGTCACAATAAGAAGGTGTTTCATGGAAATACCATGCTGATAGTTCATGTATTGTGGAAATATGAATATGTTTAGGAGTAAAATTGGGAGATATGTGTGGATAAACAGTATTAATGGCCTAATATTTTTAACTCATAATATTAGAGATGCTTGAGAGTACAGCTCGAGGATGATCTATTATAAGGTGGGGAAATTATAATATCCTAACCTTTTCTAGAGATGTATCGAGATCATTTTTAGATACTCTTTTACCCTTATTTTGGTTTGGAGGGATTATTTTCCTCCATTGGAAAGGGTTAGATCTAGGTTTTCAATTATCTTAATCCATTTGATCATGGATCTAGGTTTTGGATCTAGATATCATTCTTCATTGTGTAATTGAATGTTCCACTTCAATTTGGGGATTTTCGTTTTGGTGAACACTCATCAACAATATTAAGGTCGGTGGTCTAAATTAAAAATCACATAGTCTTGATTATAATTTTTTGTATGGAATTTTGAAATTATAAATTTCCATGTTTGGCAGTAGAATGTTTAATTGTATTAATTAATTGGTTAATTAATTAATGGAATGATGTGATTATGAAATTGACATGATATTAGGATTATAAAATGCGTAAATTAAATTGGATCATGTAATTGGTTAATTATTGGGATATATAATTGATTAATAAAAGAGAATAATGGGGTGTTTGGAATAACCTTGATGGTTTAATGAGTTATTTGATTAAATGTGGACAAATGGTTTAATAATTAATTGTTCATATTATTCCATGTAAGTCAATTGATGATCAACAATTGTTTTGATAATTTAAATGGTATACCATGATGTGAAAACTTTATGAGAGGATTAATGAGGATTAACCTTGTTAAATTTGAATATTTTAGATAGGTTATTGATTGAGAAATGGGTTGTGGGACATGGAATGATGCTCAAAATACCCACGAGGTGGTGGCCATTATATTATAGACTCGAATTCATGCTTGTGAATATTACTATATGGGATAGGGACTGATGCTCGAAATACCCATAGGGTTCTATCCATGATTTTATAGACCAAAATTCATGCTTGTGAATATTTTTGTATGGGATATGGACCAATGCTTTGAAAATCCATGAGGTGTGGAATAGGTAATGATGCTCCAAATACCCATAGGGTGCTGGACACGATGTTCTACACCCATAATAATAGCATTAGAATATATTTCCAAATTTTCATGTTATGAAATGGAATTAAATGGATAATAAAATCAGATGTGTTATAATGAATTGTGTTTAAATATGTGAAATGGTTCTGACTTTGGCATGGGCCGAAGAAAGTATTAATGGTATGGGTGTCATCAAGAACCTGGGGTAATGTTCTGGTTAAATAAATAATAATTGGAATGTGATAATTGTTTAATTTATTGTAATTTATTCTTCATACAGATGGGTACACTATTTTTGAATGGATATTTTTGTAGATGTCGTTGGTGGTGGCCTACTAAGTTGTACTCACACCCTACTCGGGTTTCTTGATTAGTTCCTGAATAGACATCATGTTTGTGGTACATTATAAGGGAAAGAGTCCCTTGTTAGATGGATGAGTTGGGACGGATCATGGATGAGGGAACCATACATGGTGTAGAGACACACTTGGAATGTAACACCCAAGACTTTTATGTTATATAAATAATCAAAGGAATCTTTTTCTACACAACACTTTCTTGGCTTGCTTTACACGCAATCGCGACCTTCCTCGATAGCTTGCGTCGTACGCAATACCGAGTTTCACTAAACAACAATATGCTATTAAAACTAGCCGTTGTGAATAGTAATAACCACTTTTTGAAATTTTATAAATTTTATTTTTCAAAATGGACTTCATTTTTGGACTCAGAATATCGAAATTATCCTAGGGTGAAATTTTGGTATTTTTCTGAAAACCTTCAATTTTTGATGAATAGTGAAACCACTAAGTGGTAGGTTAAAAACTAAATTTTGCATAAAACTTAATTTTACCACTTCTGTGAATGGAATTTCAAAAATCCGATAGACACGGTTGATATCAGTAAGTAAAATGTGGTTCAATGAGATAAAAATAATTTTTTGGTGAATAGTAACTTTTTACTATTTTTACCGCGGTTAATAGTAAATAGGGTAACTAAGGGTAAATATGATATTAATATTACCCTAACACATGTCCTAATTCTATTGGAAAAGTGTAATTCGACCAAAAACAAACTTAGGAATAAAATATGACCATTTAGGCCCACTTGGATTAGATTAGGACATTTATTATTAATTTATTTAAAGAAGGGTTAAAATAGTTAAAATCAAAGTTTAATAAGTAAATCATTTTTAAGATAAATTCGATTGTAAATATTCATTAGAAAGCTAAAAAGATTTCCTACATGATGGTATTTTATTTGTAATTTTTAGACATCAAATAATTTAATTTATTTATGACACAAAGATGATGCAGTAATTATCTTATTAATAAAATATTGACATAACTGATAATATAAATACCAAAATAAATGTAATTTAAGACTTTTTATGAATTACACTAATTTTCTAGGTTACTATGATATATTAGTGTTGATTTAATCAACTTGGATTGAACATATAATTCTGTTATGACTTTCACAAAAATCATATATCAAATAGTGTCAAAATTAACACAAAATAGTTTTTAAAACAAATATTATATTATTAATTGATATTTTATTCCTAAAAATATAAGGTTAGGCCAAATGACTTATATAAGGATATATATATATTAATAATAAACAATTTGGGGTTCGTTTGGCATGTTATAGTAAGTGTATTAACCATATAGTGAAAGAAAACAAAAAGACATGGTAAAAGTTAAATTATTTAACTTAGAGTTAAATCTAATTGATAAGGTTAAAATAATACCCTAAACTTGTCTAAATCCTATTGGATGATAGGATTTCGACCCATCCCCACTTTAGTTTCAAAATAAGACCCTTTGGAACCATTATAAACTGATTTTGACTTTAATATAAAATAATATTTTGAGATATTCCTAAGGTGCCCCTCTCCTCCCTTAAAAAAAGGCACCTCCTCCCCCTCCTCCTCACACCAATTTGAGCACTCAAGATCGGCCAACCCCTGCCATTTTCACCTCTCCACTTCCCTAGAATAATCCTAGAGGTCCTGGACTTCTTCAAAGACCAATCTTAGTTCCCTAAGTGGAGGATTCAAAGAGGCGTTCCAAAGAAGTGGTAATATCCATTACCGATCTTTTCAATTTATTTCTTCTTCAACTTCTTCTTCTTTAGTTGTTTCATGATAAAGTAATAACATAAGTATTACTTACATACTGATATGTTATTGTAAATATGAAACAACCCTAATTTGCCTTCTATCCATCCTATGGAAAAATGAAATCACCGCGCGTGCGTACGTACGGAATACCGTCTCCACGCCGTGGTGTAATCTATTTTTCCTCCATCACTTTACAAGGATGGGTATAATGGTGTAATGAGTAACTATTTATGATTATTATAAAGTAATATTGATACTGACATAATATGTATATACTCCAATATAGTTCCACGATCATAGGAACGATATCATCACTCGTGCGTACGTACGGAATACTGTCTCCACGATGTGATGTGACTCGTTCTACATGATCATCATTACATAGTAATTATATAAATGAATTGAATGAATAAATATGATATATGTTACACTAATAGCATTCTGGATATAAGGTATCTATAACCTTAAAAGAAGAATAAGAATGTATTCGGCAAAACACGCATAAGAACAAAAGGCAATAAAGACCCGAGTAACAAGTAACAATGAAATATTACTAACAAGAAGCTAAGAATATGACCATATATGATATCATATCAATATGTATGATTCTGGAATAAGTAAATAACATTATTTAAACCATTATAAAGGATATTTGGACACGTACAAAGCAAATCGGACCTAAGGTAAGGGAAATATCACAATCTCATTTTTATCCGAGATTGTTTATACTTTGGCATTTAGTGGGGTGTATTTTATCATCCACATCCATATCTCCTCAATATGTAATATTTATATCCTTATACAATAGTTTATATTCAATTTTACCCTTCGGTGAGTTTTTAGTAAAAGATATGAAAGGAATCTTTTGTCGTTTTTCGTACGAGGTACTTTTTGACTTTTCCGACAAAAGTACGAGAAGAATGTTTTTTAACTTATACGGCATGAATGGATTTTTAAAACATTATTTCCAAGAAGATTCCTTTACAAGTTTTCAAGTTTATTTTTAATCATCTTCTTTTATTTGAAAGTCGTATGACATGTTATGAAAGGAAAAATGTTTTTGAAGTAGAAAGGATATTTTCCTCAAGAATGGAGTTCAAGTGTTTTATCAAAATTATTTTCCATCTAAGATAATATAGGGTTCTGTTTTTATCCCTATTATTACATTGATTTGATTATGTTGTGATGGAATTATTTTTATGAATTCCTTTATCTTATATGAATTGTTTTATGATTTCATGTTGTTTAAGAATCCCATTTTTATTACATGGGTTACACTATGATGTATGGTTTATGATTATGTGGCACACATAAGAAAGGATTCATTATAAGATGGGTGGGACCTATATCTCCCTCCAATGCATTGGGTAAATATTTTATATCTCATGAGATAGACATGGCTGGAACGGTAGGTTATACCGGTTCAGTGAAACAGGACTGGAACGAGGGTGACTCGGTTCAGAAAGGGACTTTGTCCACTAAGATAGTCTTGGCAATGAGTCATGACTAACAAGAAATGGTTTTACATGATTATGTGTGCATGCCACAAAGTTTCAAGTTTTATGTTATGATTATGGGGATCTCATTTTCACTTCTATGATTTATTCCATGTTAAGATATTATGATCTCTTTTGCAGGTTTTGATATTCAAAAAGATATGATATGATTTTTATTTCCTTTATTTTCCCTTGCTGAGCATTTGAGCTCACCCTTTTATGTTTTTTTTCCCAGGTCAGGAAGATGGATATTAAGTAGAATATGCTAAAAGGGACCCTAGATATGATGAAACAAATGGGAGACACAGTAGAAGATTTATGAACCAGTTGTTTATGTTTCCCAGTTTCTAAAGACACTATACCTATACGGTCCTTTGTGGTTTTGTCATATGTTGTAATAAGTGTGCTTCAATTTTGAAGTATTAACAATGTATGTAAAGTATGGGTCATTATAGTTGGTATCAGAGGAAAGGTATAGTCAACCTTTGGAAACTAGGATGTGAAAGCCTTAGTAAGAACCCTAAGGATAAGTCTAAGCATAGAACACAATATTAGTGTTTTAGAAATGGCCTTGAATAACCTAGGATAAGACCTTAAGCATGAAAATTTTATTCTTGAATTATGTGGTTTTCCTATTATAATTAGTGTTGCTCACACTATTCTTCTTGGTTTTAGTCAATGGCTGGAACCCGAAGGAACCGTGTTAATGCGGAATGCGATGGGAAATGCAATGATTGTCCCCCTGAGCAACCAAACGATATGGGAGCTGGAATGCAAAATCTTGTAGCCATGCTCACACAACTTTCTCAAGCTATGAATCATGCAGGACATCCAAACGAGCAAAGGAAGGAGCAACATTCTGTTGAATCCTTCATGAGGCAGCGTCCACCTTCTTTCAGCGGGTCTACTGATCCATTAGTTTCTGAACAATGGATTAGTACTACTGAAAAGATATTTTCAGTTCTTCAATGTTCTGAACATGATAAAGTCATCCTAGCAGTGTATCGTTTGGAAGGAGATGCTGATCAATGGTGGAATCTTATTAAGAATACGAGGCAAAGGGATGAAATTGAGTCTATGGAATGGGACGAGTTCAAGAACTTATTTTTCAATAAGTACTTCCCTCGTATTCTCCGAACAAAGATGGAGAAAGAGTTTCTTGAACTGAAGCAAAGGGATGATGAATCTGTTGGTACCTATGAAGTAAATTTTACAAGACTTGCAAGGTACGCTTCTGGTATTATTATCCAACCTGAGAGTAAGATCGATCGATTCTTTAGTGGCTAAAAACCAAGTCTTCGAAGGGCATTAGCCATAAGGGACTTCAATAGCTACGAGGAAATCGTTCGATGTGCTCTCAAAGTCGAGATGGAGATTGGAATAACCCATCAGTCACATGGGTTTGATAAGAAGAGGAAGATGGAATTCAAAGAAAAATCTAAAGAGCACACGGAAAAGAAGATGAGCTTTTCCTTATGCTCAAAGTGTGGAAAGAAACATGGAGGGAGTTGTCTTAAAGGGACAAGTAAATGTTTTAAATGTGGAAAGGAAGGTCATCGGGAATTTGAATGCCGTGATAATGGGAAGAAGATGTCTAATGATGCAAACAAAGGAAGGGATACACAAAATGAACCTACTACACTTCAATGTTTCAAGTGCAAGGAGATGGGGCATTATGCCAATCAATGCCCAAATCCAAGGGTTGATGATGATGGTTGACGTCAACAAAATCTTAAGGCTAAAGAAAAAGGAAAGTCACATGCAATTTCTATCAGTGATGTGGAGTACGTTAACGAAGTGGTGAAAGGTACACTTACCATCCACTCTAAAGTAGCAAATGTTTTATTTGATTCTGGATACACCCACTCTTTTATTTCTAAAGAATTTTCTAAGGGTATCACCGTATTACCTCAACAATTAGATGTTGAGTTAGCCGTGACAACACCTAATGGCACAACAGTCGCATCAAAAGTTTATAATTCTTCTCCAATCGAAGTTTGTGGGAAAGTGCTTTCTGCAAATCTTGTGATCCTTCCTTTAGTGGAATTTGATGTGATTCTTGGCATGGATTGGCTTTCTCTACATGGATCTCATATCAATTGCCAAAGAAGGGAAGTCACATTTCATATTCCAGATCAATCTACGATCATATATCAATGCAAGGATGAACATAACCTTCCAGTGGAAATTTCTTCCATCTTATGGGTATTGATTCCACTAAATGAAGGTTATTTATCTCAAATGGTTGGTGAGAAACTCACGATTAAGAATATGCCCATTGTACGGGAGTTTGATGATGTCTTTCTGGAGGAATTACCGGGTCTTCCACCAAATCGTAAAGTTGAGTTTTCAATAGAACTCGTACCGGGTGCTTTGCCTATTTCAAAGACACCTTATAGAATGGCCCCAATTGAGTTGCAGGAATTGAAGAAGCAAATCCAAGATAATCTTGATAAGGGATTCATACGCCCTAGTGCGTCACCTTGGGGAGCACCTGTTCTATTTGTTAAGAAGAAAGATGGATCAATGAGACTCTGCATTGATTATCGAGAACTTAACAAGATCACTATCAATAACAAATATCCTCTCCCACGCATTGATGACTTATTTGACCAACTACGCGGAGCTCAATACTTTTCCAAGATTGATCTTCGTTCAGGGTATCATTAATTAAGGGTCAAAAGGGAGGATATACCAAAGACGGCTTTCCGTACAAGGTATGGACACTATGAATTTATAGTGATGCCATTTGGTCTTACTAATGCCCCTGCTATCTTCATGGATCTAATGAATAGAGTCTTTAGAGACTATCTTGATCAATTTGTGGTAGTCTTTATAGATGATATTCTTGTCTATTCAAAGAGCAAGGAAGAGCATGAAGATCACTTGAGAATTATATTGAAGACCCTGAGAAAGGAGAAGCTTTATGCCAAATTTACCAAGTGTGAATTTTGGCTTCAAAAAGTTGCATTTTTGGGTCACATAATCTCAAAAGAGGGGATATTTGTGGATCCAGCAAAAACAGAGGTTATCGAAAGATGGTCAAGACCAACAACAGTAACTAAGATCCGAAGTTTTCTTGGTTTGGCTGGATATTATCGACGTTTTGTAAAATATTTTTCACGATTATCTAATCCAATCACCAAGTTGACTCGGAAAGGAGTTAAGTTTGTCTGGACAGAGGAATGTGAAGAGAATTTCAAGGAGTTGAAAAGAAGGTTATCCAGTGCACCTGTGCTCACACTGCCTTGTAGTGGAGAAAGGTTTGTGATCTACAGTGATGAATCCAAGAAGGGATTGGGGTGTGTTCTTATGCAAAATGATATGGTGATAGCTTATGCCTCACGACAGTTGAAAATCCATGAGGAAAATTACCCAACACATGATTTGGAGTTGGCTGCGGTAATCTTTGCATTAAAGATTTGGAGGCATTGCCTTTATGGTGAAAGGTGTGATATTTATACTGATCATAAAAGTTTAAAGTATATTTTCACACAAAAGTAGTTGAATATGCGTCAAAGAAGATGGTTGGAGCTGATTAAGGATTATGACTGCTCAATCCATTACCACCCTGGGAAAGCAAACAAGGTGGCAGATGCATTAAGTCGACAAGACCATGCTAGTTTATCCATGATGAGGATCACAAAAGATCCAATATTTATGGATTTACAAAGGATGGATCTTGGAATTATAATGGAAGGGGAAAAATCTTATCTTTCTCAAATGAATGTTCAACCATCTATACATGTGAAGATTACAGAGGCACAGAAAGAAGATGTCGAGTTACAAAAGAAGGTGAGAAATGTTCCTGAATTCAACCTTGATTGTGATGGGATAATAAAGTTCAGGAATCGGGTTTGTGTTCCTCCCATCCCCGAATTAAAGAAGGAGCTACTGGATGAGGCTCATAGTTCATCATTCTCTATTCATCCTGGAAGCACGAAGATGTATAGGGACCTGAAAGAGTACTTCTGGTGGGATGGCATGAAAAGAGATGTTGCTGAATATGTCTCTCGATGCTTGGTTTGTCAACAAGTTAAAGCTGAGAGACAGAAGTCTAAGGGGATGTTACAACCATTACCCATACCCGAATGGAAATGGGAAAACATAACTATGGACTTTGTCATAGGACTTCCTAAAACATCCAAAGGCAATAATGCTATTTGGGTCATAGTTGATCGTCTTACAAAGTCTGCACACTTCATTGCTATTAGAGAGGATTTCTCTCTAGATCAGCTTGCCATGATATATGTAAAGGAAGTGGTAAGATTGCATGGAGTACCACTTTCTATTATATCTGATCGGGATCCGAGATTTACCTCAAAGTTCTGGCGAAGTCTTCAGCATACTCTGGATACAGAGTTGAGTTTCAACACTGCTTATCATCCCCAGACAGACGGTCAGTCTGAGAGAACAATTCAAACCCTAGAAGATATGTTGAGAGCTTGCTCTATGGATTTCAAAGGAGGTTGGGATCAACACCTACCTTTGTTGGAATTTTCTTATAATAATAGCTTTCACTCCAGTATTCAGATGGCTCCTTATGAAGCTCTCTATGGAAAGAAATGCAGGACTCCAACTTGCTGGGATGAAGTTGGGGAAAGAAAGCTATTAGGACCTGATCTCGTTGATGAAATGGCAGAAAAGGTCAGATCTATTCAACAACACATAAGCACAGCTCAGAGTCGATAGAAAAGTTATGCCGACAACCGAAGAAAAGATCTAGAGTTTGAAGTGGGTGATAAAGTGTTCTTACGAATATCTCCCTGGAAGAGGGTTATGAGATTTGGAAAGAAGGGGAAGTTGAGCCCTAGATATATCGGTCCTTTTGAAATACTGGATCGTGTTGGGAAGGTAGCTTACCGATTGGCGCTTCCACCGAATCTCTCTCAAGTTCACGATGTGTTCCATGTATCTCTCCTGAGAAAGTACATACCAGATCCTTCACATGTACTCAGCTCAGAAGTTGTACCGCTGGAGCAAGATCTTTCTTATGAAGAACAGTCGATAGAGATTCTGGATCATAGCGAAAAAGTCCTACGAAACAAGACCACTCGATTGGTGAAAGTTTTATGGAGGAACCACCAACTTGAAGAAGCTACATGGGAGCTTGAGGATATGATGAGGGAGAAGTATCCTCATCTGTTTGTTACAAAGTGACGAATTTCGAGGGCGAAATTCTTTTTAAGGGGGGTAGAATGTAACACCCGAGACTTTTATGTTATATAAATCATCAAAGGAATCTTTTTCTACACAACACTTGCTTGGCTTGCTTTACACGCAATCGCGACCTTCCTCGATAGCTTGCGTCGTACGCAATACCGAGTTTCACTAAACAACAATATGCTATTAAAACTAGCCGTTATGAATAGTAATAACCACTTTTTGAAATTTTATAAATTTTATTTTTCAAAATGGACTTCATTTTTGGACTCAGAATATCGAAATTATCCTAGGGTGAAATTTTGGTATTTTTCTGAAAACCTTCAATTTTTGATGAATAGTGAAACCACTAAGTGGTAGGTTAAAAACTGAATTTTGCATAAAACTTAATTTTACCGCTTCTGTGAATGGAATTTCAAAACTCCGACAGACACGGTTGATATCAGTAAGTAAAATGTGGTTCAATGAGATAAAAATAATTTTTTGGTGAATAGTAACTTTTAACTATTTTTACCGCGGTTAATAGTAAATAGGGTAACTAAAGGTAAATATGATATTAATATTACCCTAACACATGTTCTAATTCTATTGGACAAGTGTAATTCGACCAAAAACAAACATAGGAATAAAATATGACCATTTAGGCCCACTTGGATTAGATTAGGACATTTATTATTAATTTATTTAAAGACGGGTTAAAATAGTTAAAATCAATGTTTAATAAGTAAATCATTTTTAAGATAAATTCGATTGTAAACATTCATTAGAAAGCTAAAAAGATTTCCTACATGATGGTATTTTATTTTTAATTTTTAGACATCAAATAATTTAATTTATTTATGCACAAAGATGATGCATTAATTATCTTATTAATAAAATATTGACATAATTGATAATATAAATACCAAAATAAATGTAATTTAAGACTTTTTATGAATTCCACTAATTTTCTAGGTTACTATGATATATTAGTGTTGATTTAATCAACTTGTTTCGAACATATAATTCTGTTATGACTTTCACAAAAATCATATATCAAATAGTGTCAAAATTGACACAAAATAGTTTTTAAAACAAATATTATATTATTAATTGTTATTTTATTCCTAAAAATCTAAGGTTCTGCCAAATAACTTAGATAAGGATATATATATTAATAATAAACAATTTGGGGTTCGTTTGTCATGTTATAGTAAGTGTATTAACCATATAGTGAAAGAAAACAAAAAGACATGGTAAAAGTTAAATTATTTAACTTAGAGTTAAATCTAATTGATAAGGTTAAAATAATACCCTAAACTTGTCTAAATCCTATTGGTTGATAGGATTTCGACCCATCCCCACTTTAGTTTCGAAATAATACCCTTTGGAACCATTATAAACCGATTTTGACTTTAATATAAAATAATATTTTGAGATATTCCTAAGGTGTCCCTCTCCTCCCTTATAAAAGGGCACCTACTCCCCCTCCTCCTCACACCAATTTGAGCACTCAAGCTCGGCCAACCCCTTCCATTTTCACCTCTCCACTTCCCTAGAATAATCCTAGAGGTCCTGGTCTTCTTCAAAGACCAATCTTAGTTCCCTAAGTGGAGGATTCAAAGAGGCGTTCCAAAGAAGAGGTAATATCCATTACCGATCTTTTCAATTTCTTTCTTCTTCAACTTCTTCTTCTTTAGTTGTTTCATGATAAAGTAATAACATCAGTATTACTTACATACTGATATGTTATTATAAATATGAAACAACCCTAATTCGCCTTCTATCCATCCTACGGAAAAATGAAATCACCGCGCGTGCGTACGTACGGAATACCGTCTCCACGCCGTGGTGTAATCTATTTTTCCACCATCACTTTACAAGGATGGGTATAATGGTGTAATGAGTAACTATTTATGATTATTATAAAGTAATATTGATACTGACATAATATGTATATACTCCAATATAGTTCCACAATCATAGGAATGATATCATCACTCGTGCGTACGTACGGAATACCGTCTCCACGATGTGATGTGACTCGTTCTACATGATCATCATTACATAGTAATTAAATAAATGAATTGAATGAATAAATATGATATATGTTACACTAATACCATTCTTAATAGAAGGTATCTATAACCTTAAAATAATAATAATAATGTATTCGGCAAAACACGCATAAGAAAAAAAGGCAATAAAGACCCGAGTAACAAGTAACAATGAAATATTACTAACAAGAAGCTAAGAATATGACCATATATGATATCATATCAATATGTATGATTCTGGAATAAGTCAATAACATTATTTAAACCACTATATAGGAGCTTCGGACACGTACAAAGCAAATCGTACCTAAGGTAAGGGAAATATCACAATCTCATTTTTATCCGAGATTGTTTATACTTTGGCATTTACTGGGGTGTATTTTATCATCCACATCCATGTTTCCTCAATATGTAATATTTATATCCTTATACAATATTTTATATTCAATTTTACCCTTCAGTGAGTTTTTAGTAAAAGATATGAAAGGAATCTTTTGTCGTTTTTCGTACGAGGTACTTTTTGACTTTTCCGACAAAAGTACGAGAAGAATGTTTTTTAACTTATACGGCATGAATGGATTTTTAAAACATTATTTCCAAGAAGCTTACTTTACAAGTTTTCAAGTTTATTTTTAATCATCTTCTTTTATTTGAAAGTCGTATGACATTTTATGAAAGGAAAAATGTTTTTGAAGTAGAAAGGATATTTTCCTCAAGAATGGAGTTCAAGTGTTTTATCAAAATTATTTTCCATATAAGATAATATAGGGTTCTGTTTTTATCCCTATTATTACATTGATTTGATTATGTTGTGATGGAATTATTTTTATGAATTCATTTATCTTATATGAATTGTTTTATGATGTCATGTTGTTTAAGAATCCCATTTTTATTACATGGGTTACACTATGATGTATGGTTTATGATTATGTGGCACACATAAGAAAGGATTCATTATAAGATGGGTGGGACCTATGTCTCCCTCCAATGCATTGGGTAAAGATTTTATATCTCATGAGATAGACATGGCTGGAACGGTAGGTTATACCGGTTCAGTGAAACAGGACTGGAACGAGGGTGACTCGGTTCAGAAAGGGACTTTGTCCACTAAGATAGTCTTGGCAATGAGTCATGACTAACAAGAAATGATTTTCCATGATTATGTGTGCATGCCACAAAGTTTCAAGTTTTATGTTATGATTATGGGGATCTCATTTTCACTTCTATGATTTATTCCATGTTAAGATATTATGATCTCTTTTGCAGGTTTTGATTTTCAAAAAGATATGATATGATTTTTATTTCCTTTATTTGCCCTTGCTGAGCATTTGAGCTCACCCTTTTATGTTTTCTTTTCCCCAGGTCAGGAAGATGGATATTAAGTAGAATATGCTAAAAGGGACCCTAGATATGATGAAAAAAATGGGAGACACTGTAGAAGATTTATGAACCAGTTGTTTATGTTTCCCAGTTTCTAAAGACACTATACCTATACGGTCCTTTGTGGTTTTGTCATATGTTGTAATAAGTGTGCTTCAATTTTTAAGTATTAACAATGTATTTAAAGTATGGTTCGTTATATGGAAGTTGTGGTCATCTTTGTTTTGGGTATTACATTTGACATTGGACACATATTTGGAATGAAATATCTATAATATTAGTTTTCTATATTGTTTCTACTTTGGTTCATCATGTGGTACTCGTTTGTTCTGGTTATTGATTATTTTGGTTGTTGTGTTATCTTAGTTGTTCCATTGTTTGTTTATTTCCATTTTGGGTTGCTTTGATAAAGAGGTTATATTATCCACATGTGGTATATTTAACCCTCACTGCTAGTTGGAAACCTCTGGTGTATGGGGATGAATGCATGAGTTCATGTAACCAACTAGCTCGGGGAACCAATGTTGGGCACCCAGTTTGGGATGTTATAGCTAGGATAATGATAAATTAAATAGAATGGTAATAAATAATACTATAAAAAATGTCAACATGGGAATATCATAATTTTTACAACCTATGGGTCCTAGGTATGTTTTACTTTGGGGTTTTTTGTCCCTCATGGGATTCTAAAGCTTTTCGGGAGTCAAGGGTGGAGATTTTGGAATTCTAGGAGAAATATGATAAGTGCACTATCTCTACATGTTTTTAGTAGCTATACGGTAACCATATGATATCTTTATATTTATTATCATGGTGTATTTTATGGTTTCACAAGGTTTGTTTAACCATGTGATTTTTTCAATAAAAATATTTGAATGGATGGGTTTGTGTCTAGTAGTGGTTGTATGAATAGTGAATGCTTTGTCTAAATGTGCATCTATTCCTAGGTAAATGTGTGCTTTGGTTTTAAAGGGATGATAGGGACCACATGGTTAGTTTTTAGTTTATCTAACCATGTGTCTGAATTGTACAATCTATAGGAATCTCTTAAAAATTGAAAAATAACCAGATACACTTCATCATTTTTAACCCAAATCTCACCCTAATCTCTTACTAGCTCATCCCAACCTTGATATGATGATCAATGAGGTCCTACATTCAATTATTTGTTAATTCCCATTCATCCTTAATCGATATCTTCATGTTATGTTATTATTTCCATCTAATTTAACCTTCTCTTTCAAGATCTCTCCTCAATCTATCTTATCCTTCAAGTATTGAACCTCTTAGAGGTAGTAATGTCTAGATCTAGATGTTTTTATAAGGAATAGATTATGTGTATTATACATATGAGATTTATAGGAATTGATCTCTTCATTTCTAATAACCATTTTTATGGTGACTATGCTTTCTCTTTTAGAGAGGTAGGTGTGTCTTTACAATTGTTATTTCTCATGGATCACATTTTTCTCTTGTTTTTTTCCTTTGGTTTAGCCTATGGAGATTGGTCAATTTGATATATATGAGATATTTTTATGTAATTTCCTATTTAATGTTATATAAAATTATTTTAATGAGTTTTTTTTTAAAAAAAGTTTTATTCACTTCACGTGTTCAGTGAAATGACTCTGAGATGGTTTTTACTCTTAAATGGATTTTCAAGCGTGGGAGGGTTAATTTTTATGAACACAGTTTCTTATTCGGGTATGGATCCTTTTACTTTTAGTATAATTCTTTATTTTAGAACTAACTTGAATACCTAATGGGTTCAGGGGTGGATCAAGGGTGTTTGGGGATTGTTCATAGCCCAGTACCCAGCTTTTGGGAAAATGTAACGACCCAAAAATTCATTAATGAAATTTCATCTTGGTCGATTTAAGTGTCTTATTATGGTTATGTAAAATGTATGCACTTATTTTGTTTTATGTTTTGGATTTTAAAATACAATTATGAATTGTGATCATTTCTAATATAGTCATTGAACACTGATCACATGATTAGTATAAATATAGGGCTTTAACAAATCCAATTTACTCAGACAAAGGAAGTGATGGACTCATCTAGTAGACTTTATCCGTACGAATCACATTTGTCTGAGCTCGGAAATGAGGTGACTTCATTGGGCTTCACTCTTGACCAATCCCAAGACGAGCTTCAACATGTGAATCTTGAAGGGAACCACCTATGGGAGAAGTGGAAGTTGATAGAGATTACCACCCGAGCGATGTTATCCGAGCCACCCCAAGAGTCTATCACCATCACACACCTTACCCTTCAGTCTTATGCGGGTTTTATAAGCGGTTATGTAATAAGACCCTAGCATAATGATTATGTGCATATTTTATTATATAATAATGAATATACATTCATTTTATTATAGTAACTTTTTAAGTTGTTTTTAATGAACAAATAGTATTTTTAGTTAATTTTCAACTAAGGAATCTGTTTTGATAAATTAATGGATTTTTTAATTAAATAATTTTTTAATAAAATATTATTATTATTAAATTACTTTTATTCAGTATAAATTATCTATAGTTTTTATGAATTCAATTGTAATTTTTTTATTAAGGTTTGAAAGTTGTCTTTGTCAAAACCCATGAATTTTCGATAAATGTCGGTTTTTATTTTAAAAGTGAAATTTCACATATATAGAAAATTATTTAGATAAAATAAATACTATTTTTTGAATCAGGATGTCGAAATTATCCAACGATAAATTTTTCATAATTTTTAGAAACAACCGAATTTTTGGGTAAAAATTAAATACCGTTTAAATATATAATTTGTTTTATGACGTCATAAAGACTAAATAGTGATGTAATAAAATATTATAAATGTTATGTTCAGAAAATTTATCTTTTAAAATTAAAATAATGTGATTTTAGGTTTGTTTGATTTATTTTAGAAAGATTTAGTGGATCCTCCAAGACTTGTAAAACATTTTAGCTTTTTAAATTGATATCCTTGAGAGTGTGACTCACCTCCACATACGAAACCCTATTATTTTAAGAAGTTAGGTCATTGCACTTAAAAAATATTTTTTTCCACTCCCATTTGGAAAAAACCATGGGCTGGTTTTTGGTTTTGATTAGTTTAATGTGTGGTGTCCCAAACCTAAATAATAAAGAATTCACTCTCCTTTCCTATATAAACCCACCCAAGCTCTCACTTTCTCTTCACTAAAAGACTTTGGAGTTCGTCCAAGACCTTATATCCTCTCTCTAAAATCCTCCCAAGGAGTCCCAAGGTCCCAAGAATCCTCTCTCAAGCCTCTCCCAAGTCTTTGGAAGCATAGTTCCAAGTAAGGGATTCCTTCATTTCTCATTTTATCCAAGTTTCCTAATATTGTTATGCCATTTTATTTTCAATTATAAATGTTGAGGTATGGTTTCACACCTCCACCATACTTCCCTATTTATTTTTGAATTATGTTATACCTCTTTCTCTCTCATTAATGTCTTCCATGTACACCTGTTACTATGCCAAAATTCCGTAAAGAATTTCTCTCTCCTTATTTACATTGAAGAAATTCTTTTGTATTATGAATATAAATTACATTACATATGTATGGAAATGTATATATATGACCCCATTACTATCCAATTCATTTACATATTATTAGACTCCCCTTTATTTCTCATCAACCATTTTTATGAATTCTTACGTCACGTTGTTACGCTACCAAAATTGAACTGATTTTCCAAGGCAATGTCATTGTGTAGTGAATACCATGCCCATTTCTCTATCAAGGGTATTCACCTTAATGAACATTTAGTTATTTATTATAAATCTTCATTTATGTATTCTACATCCCTTTATCTTGGAATAAATTATTATGATTGATTCCATGTTGTATGATCCATGTGGCACACTTATGCATGAAATGAAATGATTACGAAGGGTGTGCCCTGATCCTCCTCCAATGGCCAGAAGGCCTTCATTTTTTTATTGATTTTTGATAATCCAACTTTCAAGGGGTGTGGTGGATCCCTTACAAGGCTCGTAGACATAAGTATTACAAGGCTCATAGGCCTTAGAGGAATTCAATGCCCGTAGGCTTCAAACATTACATACAACCCAGAATAATTACTTAGAACTGCTCCTCCCCAGAATCTTCATCGTTAAATCAGCTCTCCACCTTCTCATGGTTGTTCGGCTAGGATTTCATTCACATACACAGTCTTGTCCCAATGGCATGTCCCATACCCACTCATTCTTGCAATATATTTTTCTTCTCCTATGGTGAAATCTTCTTGCTCCTCCTCCTTCTGAAGTTTGTTCCTTGTAGGTTGTCTAGTTTGTATTTGCACTTAAGGAGGCACGAAGGCCTTGATGTGGCCTGAAAGCCTTATTGACCCAAAGGCCTGGGTATCCTAAAGGCCTTAAAGGATTGAGGGACCAAATCGGTGGCCCGAAGGCCCAAACTGGAGAATATTCCCACCTGTTACAGTGCCAAACAGTTCCTGCTATAGTACCTAATACAGTTCTACACAGTTCCATACTACAGTACCTACTACAGTTCTTTCTATAGTACCTACTATCATAACCCTGAAAAGTAGCCTTCGCCTGGATTTGATCTCGGGTCTCCTGGATGCACTTAAGGAGTCCTCACCAACTGGGCTGAGTCTCATGTGTAGGGTGCACCCTGATAGTGCTACAATGCTTTGGGTAAAGTGTAGTATCATGATATGTCATATGCAATGAGTGTTGACTCTTTCTAATTCAATTTCAATGAGGGTTTACTTGTGATTAATGTTCAATGAGTGTTTACTCATGCTCTATGTGTAATGAGCCTTGGCTCATGCTAATTCCATGTTAAGTGTTGTTTCCACATTTCCAAGTTATAAATATCATGATTTATCATCATTTTATGTTCATGTTTCTCTTTTTCTATATTGATATGCCTATTGACTAACATGAATTGTATTCCTCATGTAATTCCATGTTTATTCCCTTACTGGGATTTATAGATAACCCTTTTCTTTGGCATATCCTCAGGTTATGCTATGCAATGCTAAGTATGAGGGAATGTAGTGGTCATGTAAATGAAGTTTTCAATGAGATGTTTTATTTTATTTTTTATGTTGTTATGTAGTGTTCCTAATCCCCAAATACACTATACCTCTCAATATTATATGTTGTTTTAAGTGAATGCTTCATGTAATAAATTATGTTTAAGTGTGAAATAAAAAGTAGGGTTGTTATAGTTGGTATCAAATGATAGGTTTTGTTATTTTTGGGATTTGGATTAGAAACCCCTAGTGAATCCTTAGAGACTAGACAAAGTATAAAAAATTTTCCCTATGATTTGGTGAGTATTGACTAAGTTTTTTATCATTAAAATACATCCCTGTATGGATACGAGCAGGTAGTGGCAGCTCTGGCACAGATGTACCTAGGAGTGAGAACTCTGACAAGGAGTTTCATGCTTGACTTGGGGTATCCTGGTATACAACAAAGGGCCTTGTTGAACTCTTGGTTACAACACTCCTAGGGGATATTCTTTGGTAAATTCACAAGCTTAGTATAAACCATTATTAAGGGAATTAAAAAAATGACCCTAAGAATATATGTTAGAAAGTAGATCATGGATAACATAGATTGAATCCTATAGATTCATAAGTTAAGGAAATAAAATTAATTTATAAGTCATTTGTTTTGTCCTTGGTTTAACCTTTATGTGTTACCCCTAACATTCCTTTTATTCCATCCAATGGCTAGTAATAGGAGAACTGGGGCTAAAAACTAATGTGAAGACCAATGTGATGACTATTCTAATGAGATGCCCAATCTAATGGGAGTGGGAATCATGAACTTTGTCACAATACTCTCTCAGTTAACTCAAGATTTGAATAGGAACATGGGTCAAGAGGACCATTCAACCACCCCTAATAAAGAACAAGTCGCAATAGATAGCTTCATGAGATAAAGGCCTCCTACTTTTAATGCATCATCTGATCCCTCAATCGCCGAACAATGGATCAACTCCATTGAAAAGATATTCTCCATCCTTCAATGTTCTGAACAAGAGAAGGTTATTCTGGCCGCATATCATATAGAGGATGAAGCCGATCAATGGTGGACATTGATCAAAAATATAAAGCCTAAGGAGGATATCGAGGTGTTGGAATAGAAGGATTTATAGAATATGTTTTTCGATAAATATTTTCCACGCACCCTCTAACTAAAGATGGAAAGGGACTTCCTTTCCCCCAAGAAAAAATATGATGAATCCATTAGAGCGTATGAGGAAAACATCACAAGGATTGCACGATATGCCTCCATCTTTGTCATTACCACTGAATGCATGGTTAACCGCTTCTTTGGTGGTATGAAACCAAGCCTGTAGAAATCTATAGAGATCCATGACTTCGACAGCTATGAATAATTTTTCTTATATGCCCTGAAGGTCGAAATGGATATAATAGAATCTTAAGGGTATCATAGGGATAATAAGCGTAAGGTGGAATTCCAATTCTGGCAGTCCAATGGATAAATCCAACAGTGCTAAGAAAATCTAGCACCCCACTTTCCAACGGTGTAGAAAGAAGCACCCCAAAAATTTCTTGAAGGGGATGAGGTAATACTTTAGGTATGGAAGAGAAGGGAACCTAACTATTAATTTCTGATAGGAAAAACTTGTGGCTGTGACAGAGGAGAGGAATGCTCTGTTCCACTCTCAGTGCATTGTTCATTGCTCCAACTGCAAAGAAATAGGGGCCCTTGCAAATCAGTACCCTAAGCCAAGGGTTTTTTGAGGCAACCAACAACCTCCAAGTCAGCAAGGGCGTGATTTTTCAATCACTACCAATGATTTGAACCCTGAAAATGATGTGGTGATATGTACACTAGTTATTCACTTAGGAATAGTGAACGTACTTTTTGATTCTGGTTCTACACATTCTTTTATATCCTAGAAGTTTAGTACAACAATCCCAACACCCCCACTAATCATGGAACTAAAGATGTTGGTGAGAACAACAAATGGGAAAATCATATCATCCCATGAATATAACTCCTCCCCTGTCATAATTTGTGGAATGAACATCCTAGTGAACCTTGTCATACTCCCTCTAATTGAATTTGATGCATTTATAGGAATGGATTGGCTTTCCTTAAATAGAGTCAACATAAATTGTCGTGAGAGGGAAATCACTCTCCATGTGGAGAATTGACCCCTGATTCTGTACAAGTGCAAGGGGAGGATGAATATTATTTAGTTACATCATATCAAGCATGTATATTACTACCCTATAAGCACACGTATCTGGGTTAGATGATTGAGTACAATAAAGTAACAATCCTTGAAGACATACCTATTGTGAGGGAATTCGTTGAAGTGTTTCCTGAGGAATTGTCTGGTCTCCCTCCTATAAGAAATGTTGTATTCTCAATTGACCTTATACCTGGGGCATTGTCAATATCCAAGACTCTGTATAAAATGGTTGTTGTAGAGATTGAGGAGATGAAGAAAAAACTGCAGGAGAATCTGGATAAGGGCTGATATGCCCAAGTGCTTTACCACGGGGCACACTAGTCCTTTTCGTCAAGAAGAATGATTGGTCAATACACATTTCCATTGATTATTGTGAGATTAAAAAAATCACGATAAAGAACAAGTATCCTCTTACAAATATTGATGACTTTTTTGATCAGCTACATGGAGCATAATACTTATCCAAGGTAGATTTTCGGTTAGGATATTATCAAGTAAGGGTTAAGAAGGAAGATATCCCCAATAATTCTTTTTAGACAAGCTATGGGCACTATGAATTAATAGTAATGCATTTATGAATCACTAACACTCTAGAGTTCTTCATGGACTTGATGAATAGAGTCTTTAGAGATTACCTAGACAAATTTTTGGTAGTCTTTATAGATGATATTATAATATACTCCAAAACCAAGAAGGATCATGAGGAGAATCTAATAACTATACTAGAGACCTTACAGAAGGAGAAGATCTATGAAAAGTATAGAAAGTGTGAGTTCTAGTTGAAGGATGTATCATTATTCGGTCATATCATCACAAGAAATGGGATATCATTGGATCCCTCCAAGATAGCTATATTTGAGGGATGGGCAAGGCCAACATCAGTAATAGATATACGTAGCTTCTTGGGTTTAGCTGGATATTATTGCCAATTTGTGAGAAATTTCTCACGATTTTCCAACCCTCTTACCAAGCTAAATCGAAAGGGAGTAAAGCTTTATTGGAGTGATGAATGAGAATATATCTTTAAGGAGTTGAAAAGGAGGCTTATCACTGCGCTCGTGCTCACATTACCCATGAGTGGAGAACTTTTTTTGGTATTTAATGATGCTTCAAAGAAGGGCATGGGTTGTGTGTTGATGCAGAATGATAAAGTGATAGCCTATTCCTCGAAATAGCTAAAAATCCATGAGCAAAACTATCCCACACATTATCTGTAGTTGGAAGCTGTGATCTTTTCATTTAGAATCTGGAAGTATTATCTCTATGGGGAGAAGTGTGAGATATATATATATCACAAGAGCCTCAATTATATATTCACATAGAAAGAGCTTAATATTCTCCAATGACAATGGATATAAATCATCAAGGATTATTACTTCTTAATCCATTACCCCCTTGGGAAAGCAAATAAGGTGGCATATGCTCTAAGTAGAAAGGATCCAGCGATTCTATCATTGATGAGAATTGAGAAGGATCCAATATTATTAGATTTATAGAGGATTGACAGGGTAATCGTTAAGGGAGGAACATCATCAATCCTTTCTCAAATTATTGCTCAACCATTCCTCTTGGAGAAAATAAAGGATGCTCAAAGAAAGGATGTAGAAATTTTAAAAAGGGTGGAAGCTATCAGAAATAGGAAATCCACAGTGTTCATGGTTGAAAAGGATGGAATTGTGAGATTTGGGTCACAATTATGTGTACCATCCAATCCAGAGATAAAGAAGGGGCTTCTGAATGACACACATAGCTCAACCTTCTCTATTCACCCAGGGAACACAAAGATGTGTCGAGATCTCCGAGAAAACTTTTGGTGGGACAATATGATAATGGATATTGCTAAATATACATCAAAGTGCCTGGTATGTCAGCAAGTGAAAGTTGAGAGGTAAAAGTATAAGGGGATGATGCAACCACTACCCATAACAACATGGAAGTGGGAAAACATTACCATGGACTTTTTCACTGGACTTCCAAGGAAATTCAGAGGAAACAATTCTATATGGGTTGTTGTGGATCGTCTTACTAATATAACTCACTTTATTGTGAGTCGAGAGGACTTCTCATTGGATTAACTTGCATGGATTTACACCAAATAAGTGGTAAGTCTGCATGGAGTACCACTATCTATTGTCTCTGATCGTGATCCTAGATTCACCTAGAAGTTCTAGAAATGTATCTAAAATGATCTAAGACCTGAACTGAACTCAGTACTCCCTATCATCCTAAAAATGATACCCAATATGAACAAACAATTCATACACTGGAAGTTATGTTATGATCATGTTCTATGGATAACAATGGAGGATGGTACCAACATCTTCCACTAGTTGAGTTATCTTAAAAAAATAGTTTCCACTCGAGCATCTGAATGGCACCATATGAATCCCTTTATGGTAAAAAGTACAAAACATCGGCGTATTAGGATTAAATCAGTGAGTGTAAGCTGCTAAGACCTGAAATGGTCAAAGAAATGGTGGAGAAGGTGAAAACCAATCAGTAGCATATCAAGGTAGCCCAAAGCTGACAGAAAAGTTATGCAGATAACCATCACTGAGAGCTTGAGTTCAAATTTAGAGACATGGTGTTTTTACATATATCTTTGTGGAAGAAGTTCGTGAGATTTGGAAAGAAGGGGAAGTTAAGTTCTTGGTACATCACCCCCTTCTATATTCTTGATCATGTCGTGGCTGTGGCCTATCGACTAGCACTTCCACCTAACATGGCCAAAATACATGATGTCATTAATTTGTCTCTCTTAAAGAAGTACATACCAGACCCTTCACATGTACACTCTTTAGAGCTAGTACAACTAGAGGATGATCTTTCTTAGGAGGAGAAACCAGTGAATATCTTATATTGTAGAGAAAAGGTTCTATGAAATAAGACAAAGACCGTTATCAGGTGTTGTAAAAAAACCACAAGTTTGAAGAAGTGATGTGGGAATTGGAAGAAGTGATGAAGCATAGTTACCCACATCTGTTTTAGTGTGGGAAAAGGAAATTTAGAGGGTGAAATTTCTTAAGGGGATATTATTGAATGACCCAAAAAATCATTAATAAAAATTCCTCTTGGTATATTTAAATATGTTCTTGTGGTTATGTAAAACGTATGCACTTATTTGGTTTTGTGATTGGGATTTTAAAATACCATTAAAAATTTTGGCCGTTTCTAATATAGTCGTTGAACAGTGATCACGTGATTATTATAAATATAGGGCTATAACAAATCCAGTTTACCCAGACAAAGGAAGAGATGGCCTCATCCAATAGACATGCCCCGTACAAAGCCCATTTTTTGGAGCTCGTAAAGGAGGTAGCGTCATTGGGATTACCTCTTGACCAAGCCCAAGCTGAGCTTCAACACATGAATCTTGAAATAAACTGCCTACAGGAGAAGTGGAAGTTTATAGAGATTACCACCTGAGTGATGTTATCTGAGACACCCCAAGAGTCTATAACCATCGCAAACCTTACCCTTTAGTATTATTTAAATTTTATAAGGGGTTATATAAAAAGACCCTATCATTATTATTATGTGAATTATTTTTGTATATAATAATGAATATACATTAATTTTATTATTGTAACCCTATAAGTAGTTTTTAAAGAACAAATAGAATTTTTAGATATTTTTCAACTCAGGAATATATTTTGATAAATTAACGGATTTTTTAATTAAATAATATTTTAATAAAATATTATTATTATTAAATTACTTTTTTTAAGTATAGAAGATCATATAATTTTTATGAATTCAATTGTAAATTTTTTTTAAGGTTTGAAAATTTCCTTGGTCAAAACCCATGAATTTTCTATAAATTTAAGTTTTTATTTCAAAAGTGAAAATTCAGATATTTAGAAAATTATTTAGATAAAATGAATACTATTTTTGGAATCAGGACATCAAAATTATCCAACGTTGAATTTTTCATAATTTTTAGAGATAGTCAAATATTTTGGTAAAAATTAAATACTGTTTAAATATATAATGTGTTTTATGACATCATAAAAACTCAATAGTGATGTAATAAAATACTATAAACATTATTTTTGGACAATATATGTTTTAAAATTAAAATAATTTGATTTTACGTATGTTTCATTTATTTTACAAAGCTTTAGTGAACCCTCCAAGACTTATAAAACATTTTAGCTTTTTAAATTGATTTCCTTGAGAGTGTGACTCACCTACAATTAAGAAAACCTATTATTTTCAGAATTTAGGACATTGGCCTTATAATATATTGTTTTCCACTCCCCTTTGACAAAAACCATGGGAAAAAACCATGTGCTGGTTTTTGTTTTTGATTAGTTTAATGTGTGGTGTCCCAAACCTAAATAATAAAGAATTCATTCTCCTTTCTTATACAAACCCACCCAAGCTCCCACTTACTATTCACTCAAAGCCTTTGGAGTTCATCCAAGACCTTCCCTCATCTCTCTATAATCCTCCCAATTCATCCCAAGGTCCCAAGAAGCCTCTCTGAAGCCTCTCCCAAGCCTTTGGAATCACACTTCCAAGTAAAGGGTTTCTTCCTTTCTCATTTTATCCATGATTCTTAATGTTGTTATTCCTTTTAATTTTCAATTATAAATGTTGGGGTTTGGTTTCAAACCTCCCCCATAATACCCTATTTATGTTTTAATTATGGGAGACCCCTTTCTCTCTCATCAATGCCTTCCATGTACACCCGTTACTATGCTGAAATTCCATAAGGAATTTCTCTCTCCTCATTTACATTCAAGAAATTCTTTTGTATTATGAATATAAATTCCATTACATATGTTTGGAAATGTATCTATATAATCCCTTTTATGATAATTTCATTTAAATATAATGAGACACCCCTTTATCTCTCATCAACCCTTTTTATGGATTCTTATGTCACATTGTTACGCTGCTGAAATTGCATCGATTTTCCAAGTCAATGTCATTGTGTAGTGAATACCATGTTCATTTCTCTATCAAGGGTATTCACCATTATGCACATTTAATTATTTATTTTAAATATTCATTTATGTTTTATATATCCCTTTATCATGGAATAAATTATGATGATTGATTTCATGTTGTATGATCCAAGCCACACACTTATGCATGAAATAAAATGTTTAAGAAGGGTGCGCCTTGATAGCGCTCCAATGAATTGGGTAAAGTGTAGTATCCTGATACATCATATGTAATGAGTGTTTACTCCTTCTAATTCAAGTGAAACAAGGGTTTACTCGTGAGTCATGTTCAATGAGGGTTTACTCATGCTCCGTGTGCAATGAGCCTTGGCTCATGCTAATTCCATGTTAAGTGTTGTTTCCATATTCCCAGGTTATGATTATCATGCTTTGTCATGCCTTTATGTTCATGTTTCTTTTGTTATACATTGATTTTCCTATTGAATAACATGTATTATATTCCTCATGTTATTCCATGTTTATTCCCCTACTGGGCTCTATAGCTCACCCTTTTCTTATGCATGTCCTTAGGTTATCCCATGCAATGCTATGTATGAGGGAATCTAGTAGTAAATTAAAGGAAGTTTCCAATAAGATGTTGCATTTTATGTTTTAAGTTGTTATGTAATGTTCCAAATCCCCAAAGACACTAGACCTCTCGATCTTCTATGTTGTATTCAGCGAAGGTTTCATGTAATAAATTATGTTTAAGTGTGAAATAAAAAAGCAGGGTTGTTATAGAAAAAATGTCATGTCACACGGTGAGAAGAAACCATAGGTGGTAGGTTGAATATTTAGTTTTAACCATTAAAGGTTGGAAAGTGGGGTGATATTTGGCATACATTTTTCCCTAACCATGCACCAGGGGGCACAAAACTGTGTAAGAAACTATAAAAATTTTGAAAATAAGTTTTTCATGGTTGGTGTATGGTTTTCCTAATTGTATAGCCTAATCATGTGGGTTCCCACTCCCTGAAAAATATTATGCATGGTTGGCACATGGTTTGGAAAATCATGCATCCAAACTGTGTGAAGGAAAATTTTGGGTGATTTGTAGTTTTACCCCTAAATGATCTAATTCTAACTCCCCATTCCTCTCATTTTGACTCCAGTAGATAGAAACCCCTATTTTCTCCCTTTTGATATCCTTTGAAGTCCTGATATAGGATTTCATACTAAGAATTAGACCAAAGTTCGATCAAAGCATTGTTTTTCTCGTAAGATCCACACCAGTAAGACCATAATTCCTTATTAGTGGTTAATCATTTTTCTTTCTATTGACAAAATTTTTTAGATGCATGCTCATATTCCCTAATTTTAGAACATTGATTTTTTCTATATATATCATCAAATTTAATCCAAACTATAGGCTGATACTAGGTAAGGGGACTCATATGAGTACAAGATAGGTGGTCTATAACTCATCACTCAAGATTTTTCATTTTATAAATTGACGTGTTTGTGCACCTATTTCATCATGACCCACCTATTTAATTAATATTCCTTTGTTTTAGTTATTATAATCATGTTCTAAAACCCCTGTAATATAGGTTATTCATGATTGGTGTTTAAGTCCACAACGGAGTTCACCCCAAGTAGGGTGTTCCATATTTTATGCCTTTTGAGGTTTCTTATGTGTGATTACACCACCATTCAGATGTTACTTGGCTTGACCCTTCTAGTGGTAATATTTCCTTAATTAAATGGTTATTATATTGTAAATTTTTATCACATGTATTCATATCACTTGAACTGCATAAGGTAAGTTATTCAACTTGATAAATCAATATTAAATAGAAATGGAGAGTATATTGTGTATATATGACTTGGCCAAATTGAATCTAATCAAATAGCTTGGTTTCACATCCATAACACCCCTTTACATGTCTAATGGAAGGTATCAATGTGAATCTTATTAAATGATTTTGATTGGTATAAAATGAATTAAATGGTTGTGGTCCCCTTAGCCTTATCACACTAATGAAAGAAAATGACTTGAACCTTGATTATTTAATTGGTATGATTATTATATAGCCACTATTAATAAATGAATTAATTGTAAGGTGCTTGTATATGGAGTTTGAAATCATTATAGAAGTGTTCAGACTTGATTAATCTTTTTAATTCTTAAGGGAATGCCTTGAGAACTGATGGACACCATTCTGATTCAGAGATACGAGTAACCATGGTTGATACCCACCTTGGAATCCAGTCATTAACTATTAGTGGATTCCCATTATGACACTGTAGGATCCCACCTTTTATATTATTGGATTCCTTGGATATACTACTTGGATATAGACTTTATTCTATGGACATGAGGTGCCTTGGATACATCTATGGTACTGGACATTTCTTATCATTTTTTACCGTGCATGTTTTACTTCGAATCATCTATATTCATTATAGTGGAATAACATAGATGACTCTCCTTGGATTACGCTCTTACCCCTATTTCCAGGATACAATTATCAGCTGATTTTTTTTACCCCTAATTTTAAGGTTTCTAGGGTTATTACCTTGGAACCTCTTCATTTTTAATATCATTTAGATGACTTGTTATATATTGTATCCTTTATTATATTATCATGTCAATGCTGGTATTACATCATGTGACTTATTTATATAAACTGGGACTTAATTAATTAATCAACTGGTAACATGTTTAGACACCTGTTAAAGGATGAAGTAGGTACTTGGGTATTTGCATTACCGTAATGCATTAATTTTACATATATATACTTTCGCACTATTTCAGTTTATTTCACATGGACTGGATGTTATAAACATCGTTGGTGGTTCCCTTATGAGATTTATCTCACACCCTATATGGGCCACCATTGGCACCTGGGCATATGAAATGTATGAAGGTTTTGACAAAGGGAATCTTATCACATTAGACACTTCATTCCTTTATTTCATAGGAAGAAGATGGTAGAATATGGTCGATCTAGATCTCGGGGTGTTGGGGATAGTTTTTGGATTTATTTTTTCTACTTTTTTAAATCATGTATTTTCTTTTGTTGTGTATCCATGTTTGACAACTTATTAGATACATAAAATATCATCGTAAACTTTTTTATGTGATTATCAATTGTTTAGTTATTTATTATTCCAGTTTTTTTCTGCTAAGACACATGTTTACTTATATTTATTCCACTGTTTACTACCTATTGTAATATACATATCCACTATTCTACACTTTGTTAATGATGGAATTGTCTTTACACAAACAAACCACAGGCCCTTGTAGCTAGTTTCTAGCCTCTTGGATTCAAGGAGATGCGCTTGAGGCCATGTGGCCAACAAGGCTCAGGGAACCCTTAATGGAATCCAGGGCCAAGACATCACAAAGTGGTATCAAAGGGGGTTTCTTTTCTTATTTATTTTTTTGAGACAATATACTTAAATGTTGAGTTTCATAAATTATAATAGTCTTTCTAATTTTACTATTACTGTTGATATCATTTCACTGTTGGGATACACACAAGTTGTGTTGGGGTTTTTATTATTATTCCAATTGAGAGTCTAATTCATCTTTGGCCCGATAAAATGTGGGTAAGTATAATTGTTATTTTCATCATCATAGGTGCCTATAATTCCCATTCCATGCATATTTCCATTCCATATAGGTGCATTTCACTAGTTTCATTTTCTTTATATGCCTTTGATTGTTGAGTGATCCTTATTTATACATAATTATTATACTTCTCTTTAGTTGTGATTGAGTGATTTCGTATTTTAATTCATGAGTTGTATGGTCCCTCATGGGTTGGAATGAGTAATTTACTGATTCAAGACTTTAAATGGAATTTAAATGGCTGTTTATCTCAATAATGAGGTCTATGGGGTTGTATTAATTAGTAATGGAAACCCATTATAATTGATCTTTCATATATGGGAATAAGTAAATTCAATCTTGAAAAGTGAATCATGACTTGTAAAATGAAATGGTTTCCAGTAAATTATGAGGTAAGGAATAGTTGACCCTTCTTCTTCTGGAAACCATGTAATATATACTTAATCACTTACCAATACCCCACATTCAAAGTAGGTAGTTGGGAGAGTATACCATGGGTTGCGAGTCTTTATTACATTCAGATTTCTCTATTTCTATCAATATACTTCAAATATTTTTATGAAGTGGGTTCTTTGAATTTGTAGACCAATTCCACCATAAAGTCCTCAGATCATGCTCCAAGAGGGTTTCAATGACCATTCTTTAGATGTGGTAGGACCTCAGCTAATAGTATTAATACTATGAGTGTTACTTGAGGAATTTCCTATTGTACCTGATCTGGGCACTGACACTCATCTTCGTGAATGTTTCTTAAATCTAATGTAGTCCATGAAAGGTTCTTCACAAACTAAACCTGTGATTGATGATCAGACCCATGAGTTCTAGAAGCAGCATCCTCCTACCTTCTCAGAGTATGGAGGTCCAAAGGATATTGAGTCTTGGGTAGAGTCCACGTTATCTATCTTTGAGCATCTAGAGATGCCTCAAAATTGGAGGGTCTGCATGATTTGGTCAAGCACTGGTGGGATATGATTAACCAGGATAGTTACCATCAGGGCATGGTATGGACTAATTTATAGACTACCTTCTATGATGATTTAATTCCCCATATTTTGAGAGTTGACAAAGCTATAGATCTCATGCATCTCGAGCAAGGTTCTATGTCAGTTATAGAGCATTCAACATTTTTCACTATGTTATAGCACTTTGCACTGCTTCTAAATGGTGATGAGATTTTGCATTTTAGACACTTTAATAGTGGGATTCTGTATGCCATTTTTACTCAGGTGAATGTCTTTCACTTACCTACCTATTTTGAAATTGTAAATCATGCACTTATCCTTTAGCGCAACTTGAGGGGTGGTGATAGTACAGGTCATAGAGGATCAGTTCCAAGGTAGGACAGTAGTTATTCTAGTAGTAGTAAATGTTCTCTCGGGAATTTTTTTATGGGAAGTGGCGTCTAGAGTACCCGTAATGGTAGATATATGGTGTGTCATCAGTGTGGACAACAGAGGAACCTGAAGCATCATTGTGATAGATAGCATATGGAATGCCAGGCTTGAGGCTATATGGGGAATCTTTAGAAATTCTTTTGAACACCTCCATCATCTTCTAGTGGAAGATGTTTTTCACTAGCTCCACCTTCAAGGGTAGGTTATTTTACACCCTTTCATGAATATAATTAGAGTAACATTGATATTACTAATCAAGGAGGAGGTCATGGTCATCGCATCCAAGCTTTAGATCACCAACTGCTCCAGCAGAGCAGTCTTGATCATGGTAGTCTAGTTGTTTAATAGGGTTGGGGATCTAGTTAGTTTCACTCATTGCATCCAATACCCAAGGATCAAGATACCGTACCATCTATAGTACAATGTACTATTCTAGTAGCCTCCGCTATATTGTCTTCTTTATTTGATATTTGTGATTAAAATTCCTTCATCTCTTATCTATCATGGTAAGTCTTGGAATGTATATACAGTATTATTATGGTGTAATGACCCTGGATACACTATTAGGAGTATAGTATGAGGGAATATGCCAATGTAGGGACTTTCCCCTTGAGGTATACAGTTACCCTTTATTGTGGGACCTCTTTGTTTTGGAGATGACAAGTTTCAATGTCATTATCATGATGGATTTGTTAGTTCTGTCTTATGAATTTGCAGAATTCTATCTCCAGAGGTTCTCTTTTACATCACAAGAGGGAATAAGTTATCTACATAATGGTGAGTGGGATGTCCAAGCTAGTAAATATGGACCAAATCATCATAGGATGGGTGGAGTGACTACCCAAATTGCCAATCTCTTCGTAGAGGGTCAATTTTTTCATCATGTTAAATTCCATCTTCTAGTAAATCTCTTAGGGACATATTTCCCAAAAATTTATTTTGATTACCTCCAAAGAGATAGGTACAGTTCAAGATTTAAATCCTTCCTGGAGTAGCTTCAATGTCCATTCCTCCATAGAGGATGGCACCTACTAAGCTATGGAATCTCAAGAGGCAGTTGGAGGGCTTAGAGTCCAAAATATTTATATGTCCTAGTACTTATTCATGGGTGTCTCCCATGCTTTTCCCTAAGTTGGTGTATGGTAACCTTCATTTATATGTGGATTATAGATGATTGAAATAGCTTATGTTCAATAATTGATATCCACTACCTCAAATAGATGATCTCATTGACCAACTCTGAAGAGCTAGGGTATTTTCTAAGATTAACCTAAGATCGAGATATAATCAGGTGTGAGTCAAGACAACCAAAATACCTCATATATTTTTCTAAAGTAGGTATAGTCTATATGAGGACCTCGTTATGTTTTTTGGTCTCATGAACATACACTCCATTTTTATGGAACTGATGAATATGGTGTTTTACCCCTATCTGGATTCTTTTTTAATCGTCTTTGTGAAAAATGTCTTAGTGTATTCTAACACTCATAGAGACCATTATAAGAACCTTTATATTGGTCTGAGTATACTGAAATAACATCATATTTATTCCAATATTTATAACGGACACTTATGGATTGAAAAAGTTCACTTCGGGGGTCATATTATCTTGAAATTAGTAGTTTCTATTGAACTATAGAAATTTAGTGTTTTGGTTTCCTAGGAGCATACTAAGAATGTGTTTTATATACAGCGTTTATGGGGTCAATATAGATATTATATTCATTTCATTCTGGACTTATCATGCCTTTCTTCACCTTTTACTGGACATAAAATGAATGGTGTCAAGTTCCTTCGGTTAGAAGAGTATGGGAAATCCTTTCAAAAGATGAAAGGGAATATTTTCTCAACACTTATTCTGATTTTTCCAAAGCCTATAATAGGATATACCACGTTCTTTAATGAATATGTCATTAGACTAGTATCATTTCTAATGAATGATTATAGATTCATTACATACATATCTCGGTAGTTTTGGACTCATGATAAGAATTACTCGATGCATGACCTTAAGCTATCAGCAGTTGTCCATGCCTTACATTTCTGGAGACACTATATGATGGTTCAGATCTTTGTGGTGTATACAGACCACAAGAGCCTAAAATATATCTTTACATAGTATGAATTGAATCTTAGATGATAGATATGGGTCCAGTATTTTAAGTCCTTTGATTTTGATCTTGCCTATATTCTTGGAAAAGACAATGTGGTAACAGATGTGCGGAGTAAGAAAACTCAGACACATACTGTACAGGAAGCCATTGATGAATAGAAATTGATGTCCCTATTTTCTGAGATGAATCTAGAGATTCATGAATGTAAAAGGTAGTCTTATATCTCATCCTTGGATGTTAAATGTTCCCTCCTTGACAAGGTGATGTGCGGGAAATTTTTATATCCAAAATCATTGGTTCTCTATGAGATTATTTCAGAATATAAACCACCTATGGATTGGTCTATGGATGGATATGACATCTTGAGTATTCATGGACGTGCCTAGGTTCTTAGGGATATAAGAAAAGAGTTGATGTTCAAGTCCCATGCTTCTTAGTGGTTAGTTTATCCAGGAATCTCCAAAATGTGTTGATATGTGTGACCCTAGTGTTGGTGTCCTAGGATGAAATGTCAGATAGCAGGTTTTATCACTAGTTGTTCCACCAATCATTAGGTTAAGGAATATCACCAGAGACATGAAGACTTGTTACAGATTCTTTCTGTATAGAAATTTAAATGGAAATATGTCACTATGTACTTTTCATTCTGTCTACCTAGGTCTCATAGAGCTAGCGGAATTTTTGGGGTTGTCATTGATAGACTAGTGAATGTATCCCACTTCATTCTTATCTCGTATACTTTCTCAACTGATGATCTTGGATGATCTTACGTTTTTGAGATCATACAACTACATGGGTTCCATTATACCATCATTTCAGATAAGGATGCTTGTTTCACATCATGGTTCTCGAAATGGTTACAAAGATATTTGGGTACATAGGTGCTTCTAAGCTTATATTTTCACCCTCAGATCGATGGGTAGTCAAAATAGATGATATAGATCCTAGAATACAATCTTCAATCATTTTTCCTTGATTTTTTTTGGTTCTTGGGAGAAATATATCCCTCTCATTGACTTATCATACAATAATACCTTTCAGGAGATGATTCATATGGCTCTTTTGAGGCTTTGTATGGTAGGTCGTGTTGTTCAACCCTATGCTATCTATAGCTAGGAGAGGTAGCCCTAATGGGTCCTCATCTCTTATAGGAGACTTTAGAGTAGGTTTATCTGATCAAGAAGCATATTTGTACTAGTCATTCAAGACTGGAATTGTATGTTGATCACCGTAGACATCCCCTAGATTTCTGTTTCAGGGATCATGTTTTCCTACGAGTATCGCCCAGGAAAGGTCATAGATGGATATAGAGGCAAGAGAAGTTTTCAACTCTTTATGTAATGATGTTTTAGATACTGTAGATAATATAGATAGTATCTTATTGGTTTCTACTACCTTAGAGGTATTGTTCCATGCATGAAGTCTTCCACATTTTATAGCTTCACCATTATCATATTGAACCATCGCATAATTTTGATCCTGAGGAAGTTGAGTTACATGTTGATTCTTCATTTTAGGATTATCCTATAAGAATCATCGATTGGAGAATGGAGGCTCTTCTAGGTTGTTGTTTCCCTCTAATATGGTTTTATGGCAGCACGACCATATACTGGATGAGACTTAGGAGGGGGGGCAATGTACATTCCCAGGGGGAAGAATTGTTCTTATATAGTGTTTCACCTCCCTTGGTAGGTGTAATTGGGGATGCATTTATTTATGGGGTGGAAAACTATAAGAATATGGTTTTTAATCAGGTATATACCCTTTTAATTTTGGTTGAATTCATTTATTTTAACCTAACATGGATGTATAATGAGTTCACAGCTGGAACGGGGGTGACTTGGGCTTGTTCGGATCCTAGAACCCAATTTTTTGGGAGAAAATAGTTTGTCATGTGGTTAGAATAAATATTGTGGCTAAGGTCACATGATTAGTTTTAACCATGATTGGTTGGACAATGGGGTGAAATTGGAAGAATGGTTTTCCCTAACCTTGTTCATGGGATCGCATGGATGTGCAAGAAACTAAATGAAAATTTCAAAGTTGTTTCTCATGGTTGGGGAATAGTTTCTTTAATCATGCAGTCTAACCAAGTGGGTGCACCTCCATATAGAAGACTCTCCATGGTTGGAACACAGTTTGAAAAACCATGTGGGCAGACCATGTGAAGGCCAATTTTGGGTGATTTATGGTTCTAACCCTAAATGATCTTATGCAAATTCCCTCTTCCTCTCATTTTCTATCTAGTGGAAAATGCCCCCTCTTTTATCTCTTTTGAGCTCCTTGGAAGGCCTAATCTAGTATTTGATCCTGAGTGTACAACCAGATTCTGTTTGAAGCAGTGTTGGTTTCGTTGGATCTATGTTGTTAAGACCTTAATTCCTTTTTTATTCGTTCATATTTTTTTATTTCTACCAACAACGCTTCTTAGATACAAGCTCATATGTCCCAATTTCAGGGCATTGATCTTTTCTTCATATATATTCTAATTAAGAACAAACTAGAGACTGATACTAGATGAGGATAGTCATACGAGTAAATGTTAGGTGGTCTATAACTCACACATCAAGATTCATGGTTTTATAAATTGCCATGAGTGTGCACCGATTTCATTTGGTTTCACCAATTTAATAATATTCCTTTATTTTATTAATTATAATTATATTATAAGACCCATTACATATATATTATTCATCATTGGTGGTTACATTCACAACTTCATCCTCCCGAAGAAGGGTGTTTCCATAGTTTATTCATTTTGAGGTTTTTTATGTCTGTATGCACCACCATTAAGGTGTGATTTGAATTGACCCATATATTGGTAATCTTTATTTAAATAGATATTGGATTGTAAATTGTTAGAAAATGTATTCTTACGACTTGACCACCTAAGGTAAGTTTTAAACATGATAAATCTATCTTAAATAGAAATGGAAACTATATTGTGTACATATGACTTTGACTAATTGAAATGTAATCTAATGTCTTGGTTGAACATTCATATCACCTCATGCTATGTTTAATGGAAGGTATTAGAGTGAACCTTATAAAATGATTATGACTGGTATGAAATGAATTAAATGGTTGCATGCCCATTAGCCCTATCACACTAATGAAATTCAATGTCTTGATCCTTGATTATTTAAATGGTATGATTATTACATAGCCATAGTTAATAAATTAATCCATTTTAAGATTCTTTTATATAGACCTTGACATAATTAGATCATTTTTCAGACTCGACTTATCTTTTGGATTCTCAAGGGAATGCGTTGAGCACTCATGGATTATATTCTGATTTAGAGATTCTAGTTTCCAAGGGTGAGACCCGCCTAGTAATTTGATATTTTTCTATCAAAAGATGGTCGGTATGACACCATAAGATCACTTATTTACTATTACAGGATTCCTCAGAGACACACCTTGGATCCAAAATGGATTCTATGGACATAAGGTGTAACAACCCAAGCTTCCACGGTACGCTTCTCTTTGAATAATACAGTAGCGTGTGTTGTACACAACTTCAAGTTCTAAAACACACCACAACCAATCAAACTAGCCGTTATGAATAGTAATACCCACTTTTTGAAATTTTATAAATTTTATCATTCAAAATGGACTTCATTTTTTGATTCGGAATATCAAAATTAGCCTGGGGTGAAATTTTGGTATTTTTCTGAAAACATTAAATTTTTGATGAATAGTGAAAAAACACTGAGTTATAGTTTAAAACCAAATTTTTATTTAAATAATTATTTATTTTATTTAAATTTAATTTAAGTCAAAATAGATACATAATACCTATATAATTTCAATTTAATTCTTTGAATTTAGTTTAGAATAATTTTAGATATATAAAAATTTTATTGAACTTTTCATCATCTTTTACCCACCTCCTAGGAGAATTTGGAAATTCACATAAAACATAATTTTACCGCTTTTGTGAGTGGAATTTCAAAAATCCGAGAGACACGGTTAATATCAAGGGGTAAAATGTGGTTCAAAGAGATGAAAATAATTTTTGGTGAATAGTAACTTTTTATTTTTATTTACCATGGTTAAAAGTAAATAGGGTAATTAATGGTAAAAATGATATTAATATTACCCTAACACAAGTCCTAATTATACTTGACAAGTGTATCACGACCAAAAACAACCTTAGGAATAAAATATTATCATTTAGGTCCACTTGGATTAGATTAGGACATTAATTATTATTAAATTCAAAGAATAGTTAAAAGAGTTAAAATCGAAGTTTAATTACTAAAACATTTTTAATATAGGGTTATACATAAGATAAATTCGATTATAAATATTCATTAGAAATATAAAACTATTTCCTACATAATGGAATTTTATTTATAATTTTTAGACATTAAATAATTTAATTTATTTACGACACAATGGTGATGCATTAATTACCTAATTAATGAAATATTAAAATAATTGATATTATAAATATCCAAATAAATGTAATTTGATACTTTTTATGAATTCAACTAATTTTATAGTTTAATATGACATGTTAGTATTGATTTAATTATGTTTTTTTGAAGTATCCATTCTGTTATGATTTTCACAAAAATCAAATACCAAATAGTGTCAAAATTGACATAAAAGAGTTTTTAAAACAAATATTATATTATTAATGGATATTCTATTTCTAAAAATCTAACGTTCAGAAAAAGGACTTATATCATGATATTTGTATCATTAATGGACCACTAGGGGGGTCTATTGGATGTATATAGTAAGTTTATTAACTATATAATATAAAAATACAAAGTGACATGGTAAATGTCGATCTAATTAACTAAGAGTAAAAACTAAAAGATAAGGTTAATATAATGACCCAAACCTGTATAAAATATATTGGTTTAAAGAATTTCGACCCATCCCCACCTTATACTTTCAATAATCCACTTTGGAGCCATTAGAAACCACATATGAATTTATTATAAATTAATACTTTATGTTTTTTCTAAAGAGCCCCTCCTCCCCCTTATAAAAGGACACCACTTCTAACCAATTCTTCACACCTTCAAAGCCTTTTGGTTCGGACAACCCCTGCCCAAATATTCTCTCAACTTCCATCACTTAGACCTAGAGGCCTTCCTTTAGTCAGAAATCCATCCTAAGGAGCCCTTTTGATCAAATCAAAAGGAAGAACCCGAAGAAGAGGTAATGTTTTTCACCACCCTCTTTCACGTTTCTTTCTTTTTCAACTTCTTCTTTATTTGTTATTCCCATTATAAAATAATAACTCCAGTATCTTCTATATAATTTGATTTTATTATAAATATGGTACAACCATATTCATAATTCTATCCATCCTTTGAATGACATGTCACCATACATGTGTACGTATGGCTTACCGTCTCCACGTCGTGGTGTAATTGTTATTCAAAACATTATTATTTGGATGGGTATAATAATGATGTGTAATTATTGTAAATAATAAATATAACTTGATAATTATTCTGTATATATGATATAACATACAATTATATATTATTTTAATATCAAAATAATGATATTGTCTCTCATGCGTACGTGCGGACTACCGTCTCCACGAACGTGATGAGATTCATTCCCCATCGTATCCATTCAAGTATAATTCTCATTTGATGATAAAAATAATGTTTAAGGACTTGATATCATTCTGGATATGAATGATATACATCCCATCCATAAAAAATATGGCTCATATAACAAAGAATACAAAGGATGACAAATCCGTTAACACCAGAAATGATGATAATAATAAAATATTATTAACAAATCATTGTCAAAAGATCACATATGATATCATATTAGTGTATATGATTCTTGTATAATTTTGTAACAATTATTTCACCATTATATAGGAGGTTAAACTACCATCCACCAAGGAAAATTACAAGGTAAGGGTTTATTTCACAATCTCTTCATTATCTGAGGTTGTTTATATGTAATTATCTATTGGGACCTCTTTATCATTCACATCCATGTTTCTTAAAAATTTATTTCAAAACATTATTACAATTTCATAGACTATGGGTTAAAGTCATTATTAATCTTATTGACTTTTTATTATATTTTTATAAAGGAATCTTGCCTCCGTTTTCCAAACAAGGTCCTTTTTAACCTTTTCGACCGAATTAAGGTAAGAATGTCTTTTTTTAACTTATATGGCGGGTGCAACTATTTTCTACCATTATAGAATTGTCGAAGCTTCCCTTACAAGTTTATAAGAATATTTTCAAAGTAAATGTTTTATTTTATAATTATGTGACTCTTAAATGATTTCAAAATAGAAGGAGATATTTCTCTAAAAAGAGTTTTGATTTCATCTATGTAAACATCCTTTGATGGATTTAAAGTTTATTTGGAGTTGATTTATTATGATACAAAACTTCTATATTGTATTGAAGGTTTTGTGATAAGTTTGACTATGGATGTGCTATTTTTATACCATTCATGATTATGGTTAATGTATTGACATTTCGTATGCTAGTTTTAATATGAATGTTTATGATATGTTTAAACCTTTTCATATGAGGAATGTATTGGACTTAGTAAGTGATGGGTGGAGCCCGCTATAGCTCCTCGATGAATCGGCAGGTCTAATTAAACAAATAGACATGGAATTGTCCAAGGTCCTTTCCCAATTTGATTTATGGTTTTGGCTGAGGCCTTAATCATTTTTAGACGTCTTGGCCGAGTCCTTGACAAAATGTTTCAGAATGTCCGGCATTATACATTCCCTCATTATGGAAATAATATTGATGGTTCATGTGGTCATTCGACCAGTAGAATACCCATGATTATGTTTTATTATGGCATTATTTAGTCATCTCATATTCTTTCCATCAAAGTATTCATTTTTATTATTGGTAAAGGCATGTGGTTTCAAATATTTACCATGCTTAATATTTATGTCATTTTCCGCTTTATTACTTACCCTTACTGAGTGTTTGAGCTCACCCCTTTCTTATGTTTCATTTTCCCAGGATATGAAGAAGTTAGTTATGAGTGACCAGCATGCATAATCTAGGAGGCTAGGATGTTTCTAATCAAATATATTTGTGTTGTATTTCTTTTCATGTTTTAAAGTTCAACTTATGTATGAATCTTGTTTCCAATAATACTAAACTGATAGGTCTTTAGAGACATGATTTCCTTATGATCATAACAATGTTATGTAATAATGCACCGACTCTGGGTAACTGGGGTCAGGGCGTTACAGTTGGTATTAGAGGAAGTCCAGTACAAACCTTGGAAACTAGATTTAGATAAACTCTAATTAGAGCACATAGACCTAAGATGGACTTCGAGGATTAGTATAGAATAACTTCCTAGAATTTTGGTATTGTAGAGATTTTGTGAGTTTTCTGAGCAATACATCCATGTCTGGATATGAGCAGGTAGATGCGGCTCTTGCACAGATGTACCTAGGGGTAAAACCCAAAAACACCGCTTTGAGCTAGACTCGAACGGGAACTAGTGCATGACAACGGGCCTTGCTGCACTCTTGGTTACGACACTCCCAGGGGATATGATTAGGATAATTCTCATTTTCATTACAAACCATTATGAAGGATTTATGAGTATATACTTCCTCAAAGAAAACATTTTTATGATTATGGACTATATCCATAAATAGTTCAATTTATGTTAACTGTTTTACAAGTATGGAATTTTGTATTTTGATTCATAAACTGATCTATTTTAAGCCATTGTTTAGAAATGGAGCCTAGTGGAAGAAATGGAAACCATATCAATGCACTCACTCCATGTAGGGATTTACCTTCTGCTCAAGATAATTACAGTGGTGCTGGTGATGCAACTGGTGCTAATCAGCTAATCACCATACTGGGACAACTCACTCAGGTTATGAATAATAACCTTACCCGTATGGAGCACCCTAATCCCCAGCGTGGAGGATCAATGTTAGATCACTTCATGAGAAAAAAACCACAAAAATTCAATGGGAGTACAAATCCATTAGTGGCTAAGCAATGGATAAACTCCTTAGAGAAAATATTCCAAACTTTGGGGAGTAGCGAAAGGGAAAAAGTTGTCATGGAAGTTTACCGCCTCACTGGAGATGTTGATCAATGGTGGTCTTGATTCAAAACACAAAGGATGATGAGGAAGTATCAAATATGGAATGGAGGGAATTTAAAGAAATTTTCTTAGAAAAATACTTCCCTCATGACCATCGAGCAGATATGGAAAGGCAATTTCTGAGTCTGAGACAAAAGGAGGATAAGAATGTCGCAAAGTATGAGGCTAACTTTACAAGGTTAGCAAGGTATGCTGAAGATTATATACATAACCCAAGAATTAAGATTTATCATTTCTTTGATGGGTTAAAACCGTTTCTCCATCGAGCATTGGTCTCACAATCCTTCTCGTCATACGAAGATATTGTCTCGTGTGCTATCAAGACAGAAAAGGAATTATCTAAGTCTTATGACTTTAAATCAAAGCAAGAGAAGAAGAGATCTATTGAACACTCTGGGAAAGGAAATAAGGAAATAGGGAATAAAGGAAGAATTGAATTTCCACCTTGTAATAATTGTGGAAGGAAGCACCCTGGTGCCTGTCTAAAAGGAAAAGGAGTATGCTACAAGTGTGGACAGAAAGGCCATATAGCTAGTGATTGTAAAGGAAAGAAACACACAACCAATGTTAAATGATATAATTGCAGGGAGATGGGACATTATGAAAATGAATTTTCTAAGATTCAGGGGAAATTACCTCAGAAAAGGCCAAGGGATCAAGGCCAATATTATGTTATTACTACTGCTGAGGTAGAAGCTCCGAAAGACGTAGTGGCAGGTAATTTAATGGTTTCCTCAAGTTTAGAAAATGCATTATTTGATTCTCAATCACCGCATTGTTTCATATCTTCCCAGTTTTCTAAGAATATTAGATATTTCCAATTTGATTTAACAAGGGATTTGTCAGTTAAAACTCCTAAGGGAAGTATCATTATAACAATGTTTTCTGAATCAGTCCCCATTAGAGCACATAAATGTTCTTTATCTGCGGATCTCATAGTCATACCTACGATTGAATTTGATATAATCCTTGGTATGGATTGCCTTTTGGACCATGATGCAAAAAATTATTGTAAGAAGGATGAGGTTACTATTTTTTATGATGATGATAAGGAACACCTTATCTTTAGAGCAGAATCATCACCCCCTAATTCTTACCTAGATCCACCCCTAGTAGCTCAAATAAATACAATTATCAGGGAAGAAGAGAATGAAATAATTGTGGGTGAGGAAAGGATTTTTCAAATTGAGGATGTACCTATTTTGAAAATATGTTGATGTGTTTCCAGAAGATTTACCTGGATATCCTCCAGAATGAGAAATTGAGTTTTCCATTGATTTAATTCCTGGTTCAAGGCCTATATCGAAGACCCCTTATAGAATGGCCACTATGGAATTAGTTTAACTAAAGAAACAACTAGAATAATTGAGTAATAATGGATTTATTTTCCCTAGTGTTTCTCCATGGGGAGCCCCTATCCTTTTTGTTAAGAAGAAATATGGATCTATGAGGTTATGTATCGACTACAGGGAGATCAATGCTATAACAATAAAGAACAAGTATCCCCTACCTCGCATTGATGATTTATTTGATCAACTGCATGGAACTCAATACTTTTAAAATATTGACCTTTGATCTAGATACCATAAATTGTGTGTGAATAAGGAAGACATTCTGAAGACAACATTTCGAACCAGGTACGGGCATTACGAGTTTACAGTAATTCCTTTTGGATTGACTAATGCACCCTTTGTATTCATGGATCTAATGAATAGAGTTTTCAAGGAATATCTCGATGATTTTGTGGTGGTATTTGTTGATGATATCTTGGTATACTCCAAAATCTATGAGGATCATGAAAGTCACTTACGCATTATCTTGAAGACTCTTAGAAGACATGAATTATATGGGAAGTTTAGCAAGTGTGAATTCTGGATTCAGGATATTTCTTTTCTTGGACATATTGTATCTAATGATGGAATCTATATTGATACTTCTAAGACAAGAGCAATCCAAGAAAGGCCTACACCGGCGAGCATAACCGAGGTACACAGTTTTATTGGCTTAGCAGGTTATTATTGTTATTTCATCCAAAACTTTGCTCGATTGGCTAACCCATTAACGAAGCTCGCACGTAAAGGGGTTAAATTTGTTTGGACAAAAGAGTGTGAAGAATGTTTTGAAGAACTCAAGAGAATATTATTCAATGCTCTTATATTGACTCTACCATCGGGGAATGATGGGTTCGTTATTTATAGTGATACATCAAAGAAATGACTTGGTTGTGTCCTTATGCAGAATGATAGAGTTATTGCCTATGCATCACGATATCTGAAAATTCATGTGAAAAACTATCATACTCATGATTTTGAGTTAGATGCTGTAATATTTTCTTTGAAGATATGGAGACATTATCTCTATGGTGAAAAATGTGAGATTTATACTGATCACAAGAGTTTGAAGTATATTTTCTCACAGAAAGAACTCAACATGAGGCAAAGGAGATGGCTTGAACTACTCAAGGATTACGATTGTACGATACACTACCACCTGGGGAAGGAAAATAAGGTGGCATATGCTTTGAGCAAAAAAGATCATGGAGTTTTGAACAAGATGATAGTTGAAAAGGATCTTATATACATGGATCTAGTAAAGATGGATATGGGAATCACCATGGAAGGTGAAACCTCAATACTTTTTCAAATGGTTGTGGAACCATCTTTACTAGAAAGGATAAAGAGTTCTCAGATCGGTGATGAAGAGTTTCAAAAGAAGATTAAATATGTGAATGATGGGAGATTGAGTGACTTTGTGTATGAAGATGAAATTTTAAAATTTGGGAAGAGACTTTGTGTTCCTGATATACCTGATCTCAAAAGGGAATTGTTAGATTATGCTCAGAGCTCCAATTTCTCTATACACCCTAAGAGCACCAAAATGTATAGAGATTTTAAGGAACACTTTTGGTGGGACAACATGAAGAGGGAGATTGCTGATTTTGTGTCAAGATGTATGGTTTGTCAACAAGTGAAAGCTGGAAGGAAACATCCTGGAGGAGTCATGCAACCTCTTCCCATACCTGAGTGGAAATGGGATAATATCACGATGGACTTTGTCATGGGACTACCAAAGAATCCTAGTAGGAATGATGTAATATGGGTTATTATTGATCATCTTACCAAGTCAACACATTTTCTTTCTATAAGATAAGATCTACCACTAGAACATCTAGAAAGACTATATATTAATTAAGTTGTGTGACTTCATGGAGTACCCCTATCGATTGTTTCTGATCGTGATCCCCGTTTTACTTCAAGATTCTGGAAGAGTCTTCAGAAGGCCTTAGATACTGAACTTTGTTTGAGCACTGCCCACCACCCTCAAATAGATGGACAATCAAAATGGACTATTCAAACCTTAGAAGACATGTTGAGATCATTCTCACTAGACTTTCAGGGTATGTGGGATCAATATTTACCTATGGTAGAATTTTCCTATAACAATAGCTTCCATTCGAGTATTCAGATGGCACCATATGAAGTATTATACAGAAAGAGATGTTGCACACCAACCTGTTGGGATGACGTTGGTGAAAGAAAACTTGTAGACCCAGAACTAGTGGAGGAAACAATAGAAAATGTAAAGGTAATCCAAAACCACATCAAAGTAGCTCAAAGTAGGCAGAAGAGCTATGTCGATAACTGAAGTAAGGATTTGGAATGTCAGGTAAGAGATCATGTTTTCTTCAAGGTATCTCCATGGAAGGGATTTATACGTTTCGGTAAGAATGGTAAATTGAGTCCTAGGTACACCGGACCTTTCGAAATTCTAGAACGAATTGGGGTTGTAGCTTATCGTTTGGCAATACCGCCAAGTCTCTCCAAAGTTCACGATGTGTTCCACGTATCACTATTAAGGAAATACATGCATGACCCAATGCATGTACTCACCTATGAGGAATTAGAACTGGAACCAGATCTGTCATATTTCGAAGATCCCATCAGGATTTTTGATACAAGGGAACAAGTGCTGAGAAACCGGACGACTCGTCTGGTAAAAGTTCTATGGAGAAACCATAAGACGGAAGAGACAAAGTGGGAACCTGAGGAACTTATGATGAATAACCACCTGAGTCTTTTCATGTGGTAGTATTCTAGAAATTTTTAGGATGAAATTATTTGAAGGAGGGGAGAATTTAACACCCCAAGCATCTACAGTACGCTTCTCTTTGAATAATACAGTAGCCTATGTTGTACGCAACTTCGGTTTCTAACACACACCACAACCAATCAAACTAGCCGTTGTGAATAGTAATACCCACTTTTTGAAATTTTATAAATTTTATATTTCAAAATGGACTTCATTTTTGGATTTGTAATATCGAAATTAGCCTAGGGTGAAATTTTGGTATTTTTCTGAAAACTTTCAATTTTTGATGAATAGTGAAAAAACACTGAGTTATAGTTTAAAACCGAATTTTTATTGAAATAATTAATTATTTTATTTAAATTTAATTTTGGTAAAAATAGATAAATAATACCTATAAAAGTTCAATTTAATTCATTGGATTTAGTTTAGAATAATTTTAGATATATAAAAATTTTGTTGAACTTTTCACCGTCTTTTACCCACCTCCTAGGAGAATTTGGAAATTCACAAAAAACTTAATATTACCGATTCTGTGAGTAAAATTTAAAAAATCTGAGAGACACGGTTAATATCAAGAAGTAAAATCTGGTTCAATAAGAAGAAAATAATTTTTGTGGAATAGTAACTTTTAACTATTATTTACCACAATTAAAAGTAAATAGGGTAATTAAGGGTAAAAATGATATTAATATTTCCCTAACACATGTCCTAATTCTATTGTTCAAGTGTATCTCGACCAAAAACAGCCTTAGGAATAAAATATTATCATTTAGGTCCACTTGGATTAGATTAGGACATTAATTATTATTTAATATAAAGAATAGTTAAAAGAGTTAAAATCAAGGTTTAATTACTAAAACATTTTTAAAATAGGGATATACATAAGATAAATTCGATTATAAATATTCATTAGAAAGATAAAACGATTTCCTACATAATGGTATTTTATTTATAATTTTTATACATTAAATAATTTAATTTATTTATGACACAATGGTGATGCATTAATTACATAATTAATGAAATATTAAAATAATTGATATTATAAATATCCAAATAAATGTAATTTGATACTTTTTATAAATTACACTAATTTTATAGGTTAATATGACATATTAGTATTGATTTGATTATTTTTGTTATAAGTAGTCATGATGTTATGATTTTCACAAAAATCAAATACCAAATAGTCTCAAAATTGATATAAAAGAGTTTTTAAAACAAATATAATATTATTAATTGATATTTTATTCCTAAAAATCTAAGGTTAGGCCAAAGGACTTATATAATGATAGTTGTATCATTAATGGACCAAATGGGGTGACTCTGGGATGTATATAGTAAGTTTATTAACTATATAATATAAAAATAAAAAGTGACATGGTAAATGTCAATCTAATTAACTAAGTGTTAAAACTAAAAGATAAGGTTAATATAATGACCCAAACCTATCTAAAATCTATTGGTTGAATTGATTTCGACCCATACCCACCTCATACTTTGAATAATCCACTTTTGAGCCATTATAAATCAAATATGATTATATTATAAATTAATACTTTAAGTTTTTCCTAAAGAGCCTCTCCTCCCCCTTATAAAAGGACACCACTTCTAACCAATTATTCACACCTTTAAAGCATTTTGGTTCAGCCAAAACCTACCCAAATATTCTCTCAACTTTCCTAAATTATACCTAGAGGCCTTCCTTTAGTCATAAATCCAACCTAATGAGCCCTATTGATCAAATCAAAAGGAAGAACCTCAAGAAGAGGTAATGTTTTTCACCACCCTCTTTCAAGTTCCTTTCTTCTTCAACTTCTTCTTTCTTTGTTATTCCCATTTTAAAATAATAACTTCCATATATTCTATATAATTTGATTTTATTAAAAATATGTTACAACTATATTAATTATTCTATCCATCTTTTGAATGACATGTCACCATACGTGCGTACGTACGACTTACCGTCTCCACATCGTGGTGTAATTGTTATTAAAAACATTATTATTTGGATGGGTATAATAATGTTGTGTAATTCATGTAAATAATAAATATAACATGATAATTATTATGTATATATGATATAACATTGAATTATATATTATTTTAATATCAAAACAATGATATTGTCGCTTGTGCGTACGTGCGGACTACCGTCTCCATGAACGCGATGAGATTCATTCTCCATCGTATCCATTCAAGTATTATTCTCATTTGATGATAAAAATAATGTTTAAGGACTTGATATAATTCTGGATATGAATAATATACATCCCATCCATAACAAATATGTCTCACATAACAAATAATACAAAGAAAGACGAATCTGTTAACACCCGAAATGATGATAATACTAAGATATTATTAACAAATCAATGTTAAAAGATAATATATGATATCATATTAATGTATATAATTCTTTTATAATTGGGTGACAATTATTTCACCATTATAAAGGAGTTTAACCTACCATCAACCAAGGAAAAGTACAAGGTAAGGGTTTACTTCAGAATCTCTTCATTATCCGAGGTTGTTTATACGTTATTATCTACTAGGACCTCTTTATCATTCACATCCATGTTTCTTAAAAATGAATTTCAAAACATTCTTACTATTTTATAGACTATAGGTTAATGTAATTTATATACTTATTGACTTTTTATAAGATTTTTATAATGGAATCTTTCTGTTGTTTTCCAAACAAGGTCCTTTTTAACCTTTTCGACAGAATTAAGTTAAGAATGTCTTTTTTTTAACTTATACGGCGGGTGTGACTATTTTCTACCATTATAAACTGGACGAATCTTCCATTACAATCTTATAAGAATATTTTCATGGTAAATGTTTTATTTTATAATTATGTGACTCTTAATTGATTTAAAAATAGAAGTATATATTTCTCTAAAAAGAGTTTTGATTTCATCTTTGTCAACATCCTTTGATGAATTTTAAGTTTATTTGGAGTTGATTTATTATGATACAAAACTTCTATATTGTATTGAAGGTTTTTTTATATGTTTGACTGTGGATGTACTATCTTTATACCATTCATGATTATGGTTAAAGTATTGAAATTCTGTATTCTAGTTTTAATATGAATGTTTAAGATATGTTTAAACCTTTTCATATGAGGAATGTATTCGACTTAGTAAGTGACAGTTGGAGCCCGCTATAGCTCCTCGATGCATTGGTAGGTCTCATGAGACAACTAGGCATGAAATTTCCCAAGGCCCTTTCCCAATTTGATTTATGGTTTTGGCCGAGGCCTTAATCATTTTTAGACGTCTTGGGAAAGGCCTTGACAAAATGTTTCAGAATGTCCAACATTATACATTCCCTCATTATGGAAATATTATTGATGGTTCATGTGGTCATTCGAATAGTATAACACCCATGATTATGTTTTATTATGGCATTATTTACTCAGATCATATTCTTTCCATAAAAGTATTCATGTTTATTATTGGTAAAGGCATGTGGTTTCAATTATTTACCATGCTTAATATTTATTTCATTTTCCGTGGTATTACTTACCCTTACTGAGCATTTGATATCACCCCTTTCTTATGTTTCATTTTCCCAGGATATAAAGAAGTTAGTTATGAGTGACCAGCAGGCATAATATAGGAGGCTTGGATGTTTCTAATGAAATATATTTGTGTTGTATTTATTTTCAAGTTGTAAAGTTCAACTTATGTATGAATCTTGTTTCCAATAATACTAAACTGATTGGTATTTCAAGACATGATTTCCTTATGATCATAACAATGTTATGTAATAATGCACCGACTCTGGGTAACTGGGGTCATGGTGTTACATAAGGCGCCTTGGATGATTCTTTGGGCCTTGGCATTGATAATAATATTTTACCTTATATTTTTTCCATGGACTTGGTTAAATTAATTATTTTGAATTTCCTTGGACGATGCTCCTTGGATTACACTATTACCCCTATAGCTAGGCTGTAGTTATCACCAGAGTTGGATCGACCCCTGAGGTCAAGGTTTTTTTGGTTATTACCTTCAAACCTTTTTGTTATGAATATCTTTAGGATGCCTTATTATATCATGGATCCATCATTATAATTTCATATTCCCACTGGTATTACCTCATGAAAATTATTTATATAAACTAGAACATAATTAATTAATGAACTGGTTACATATTCTAACACCATTCGTGGGATGAAGAAGGTACTTCGGTATTTATGTTATTGTACTAATTTACTTTTAAATATGCATGATTGCACACTATTTTAGTTTATATCACATGGAATGGATGTTATATAATACATTTTTGGTTGACTATTGGGATTTATCCCACACTCTATCCAAGCCTCCAATGGACCCTAGGAATATTAAATGTATACAGGTGTTGAAAAAGGAAAGCAAATCAATTCGGACCCTTGATTACTTGATTGGTTAGGATGGAGTTGGTAATAGATGATGGAGATAGAGATCGGTATATTGGGGATCATTTTTGTATTCCTTTTTGATATTTTTTACATAATGTATTTTTTCTGTAGTTTATCCATATTTTCTATCTTATTGGATTCATGATATATCATAATCATCTTTTTTATGTGATTATTAGTTGTTCAGCTATTTATTATTCCAGTATACTTCTGTTGTGATATTTATTTACTTATATTGATTTCTCTACTTATATATTATTTTAATACACTTATACACTATTTTATACTTTTTAATGAGGGAATAGTCTCCCCATGAACACACCTCAATCCCTCACTACTAGATGGAAGCCTTTGGTTTTTGGGAAGATGTGATTGAGGATGTGTGGAAAATCGGGCTCGATGCACTTTCAGTAGCATTGGGTTATTGGATATAACATAATTATTTTATTGTAGAAATGTTTTATTAAATTTTGGTTATTTTCTAGAGGAACATTTTGAGAAAATATAGAACATGGGAACCTTGGGTTAATCAAGTAATAAACATATTAAAACCTTATTGAGTATGGAACCACTAGGGGTTTCAAATTTGACACTGATAGACTATAGTATGAGTTGGTATCATTTGGATTCACCTATTCACTTGATAGTGTTCCTTATATATCCCAGTTATATATGAACATAGTCTAGTTACTATTTTTACTTTTTCATTTTTCATGTTGATGATAGTGATGTTTTATTACTTGATTGATCACATGTTTTTCTTATGGGTGGTTTGATTATGGACCTCTATTTGTATTTCAAGCAATTTTTTTCAAATTATTTGTTTATTTTAATATGAAATGTTTTATATGAATCTATAGGATGTTTTATTTAAAAAAATCAAATGAAATTTCTTTATGAAACTTGTTTCATTTTATATCTAGAACTAAATATTTGATTGTGACATACATTATAAAGATTCATAATGGTATCCTACTAGGAACTTTCCTAACACCATCAGTACACATTTTGGAATATATAAACTATGTTTTACAAGATCCAAGTAAAGGTAGTGGTTTCATGTATCCTCATAACTTCTCTTGGTTAATGTTACTTCATGGTGGTTTGGGATGGTGGTTACATATTCTCACATGAATAATAGGTTATAATTCTATTGGTTCCATTTTTTATGGGATTAGATCTCTGGGTTTTTTTATATGTATCATGGTTATTCCTATTATTAATTTATTTAATCTTATTTTTTATCTTTATCTTTTTATATAGGAGACATTTTGTGTTGTGATTTTATCGTGAAATCATTCCCCATGTTATGTGTTTTGATACGAAGGTGTTTGTTGCCTACCCGGGGTGATCAGGAACACACTCTGGGCCTTTTAGAGATCTATATTGGGTGATGTGTTAGGTCAAATTAGGATGGATCGTCAGAAAATGGTATCAGAGTAAACTATTTTCTAAGGTTTGTTGGTATACTGGAGTTAGGAATGTCAGAACTCGGGTGGTAAGTGTGAATGGTTTTAGGCTATCTCACTTCCATATCAAACCATGATTTTCCATGGGTGGTTAGAGATTTTTCTGCAAGCCTTGAGTTTGATTTTGGGTTTATATAGGTAAACGTTTTCATGTTTTTCTTTGGTTTGAGTATGTATTTAATATGAATTATTCAAGTTTATATTTTGATTTAGAGTTGTATTCCTAAGCTAATCAAGTGGTATCTATTATAGTTAATAGAAAATGCCTCTTACGAAGATCTCTTAGAATCAAAGGTAAGTACTTGTGAGTAAAGTTACATTGGAAATACCACTTGTAAACCTGATTTTAGTGGAAATGGTAATTTTTAATTTTCAATCAGTGGGTCAAGGATGTGATAGGAATAAAGAACAAATGGCAGATCATACTCTGGATTTTACCAGAAAATCCACTAATATTCTTGGAGATAAATGTACATAATAATCCAGGTAATTGATTTAGTTAATATAGAGTATTTTCTACATTTTTATGACTCTAGAGGAATATAGGGTGGGGTTTTCCACTTATATTCTAAAATAATCTATAAGGAATTGTGGGGTTCTATCATGGAAGCTAAATTACATGAGGAATTCAATTGGAACACTTTTAAGAATACCTTCAATCGGTAGTTTTATCCTGATCTTTTTCATAAAGAGAAGGCTCGGTATTTTTTGACCTTGGGTTAAGGAGAACATTTTTTAATGTAGTATGATACCCATTTTTTCATGTTGGTTCATCTATCTATATAAATTTTCCCTAACGATTGCCTCAAGGAAAAATAGTTTGAGATGGTTATAAAGCCCACCATCTAACTAGTTATCATTTTCATGTTCCTTCCAAACTTTTCCAAGGATGTTCATAAAGAGAATATTTTTGTAGTAGACATATCTAGGAATATAGGTTGTAGTAATGATTCTATTACAATAAGGGTATCTGGGGTGTGTTTTCAATAAAGAAAAGGAAATGTAGTTAGGGTGATCATTTTATATCAGGATTGATTACAGAGGATTTTTTGAGGAAACACCAAGTGGTTTTCTTATAGTCTGGAATACCTAGATACTCTAATCCTTCATATTTGGTAGAAACAAATAATTATCATCATTGTGGGAAATCTAGTCAGCTTAAGAATTTTTAGGAAGAGTATCCTAAGGAAGAAGAGATGGATCGACTCATACCAAAGCCTCCCTAGTTCAGTTAGATGTAGTGAAAGGTAGTGGATCTAATTATCATGAATTTTGGAATACTCATATTGTAAAGAATGATATATGAGGGGCTAAGGTCAGAAGTTTTTATGTAGTGGAGTATACACTATAGGAATACGAAGTGGGGACAACTACTGTGAAGTTATTGTATTTAATTTTTCATCTATGGTCCTGGATTTTTTTATATTGGTTCCTATCATTATTCTATATCATATAAATTGATTTAAATAATGGGGTTAAACTTAAATATTATGACAATTATGACTTATCTTTCCACTTCCTTGAGAAATATAAAGGATAAAGGTTTTAAATGTTCTGAGTGATGGGTTATGATCACTAATAGTGAGGTTTTATGGGATTTACATGTACTTGATATTGAAATCATTGACCGCCTCATTAGTATGAATTAGATGGGTTTTTAAGGACTAGATCGATTTTAATCTTCATCAATTTAATTTTTAATCTCTCAATGGGGTTACCCACAACTTTTAGGGTGAGTGGGATCCCAGATCCAGGAGAATAGGTAATGATGTTCCTAAGGTAAGAATGATCACATTCAAATTTTAAGATATTTTTCTAGAAGACATAAACCTATGATTAAGTGTTACACTTATTTTTATAGAGAATGAGTACCCAAAAGTCATTCTTGATTATTTTTATGTGTTACCTCCCTATAGAGAGATCTAGTTTACTATTTACCTATTTCTAGGGATGATTCCTAACTCCTTTCCATTTTATCATATAACACCTGATATTTTGAAAAAACTTAAAGTTAATCTTGAGGATATTTAGGTTAAAGGATTTTATTCATCCAAATGTGTCACACTGGGCTTCACTGGTTCTCTTCAAAAAAATGGAAGATGGAATCCTCTGACATTGTGTGGATCATCGAAATAATAATCATGTGACTATTATGAACAAGTATCCATTACCTAGAATTTTTTTTTTGATAAAATCAGGGGATCCCAATGATTTTTTAAGAATGATCTATGATATGGTTACTCTCATCTAAGGGTGAAAGAGGAGGATATACCTAATATATCATTCAGGATTAGGTATGGACATTATGATTATTTGGTTTTTCAATTAGGTCTTACTAATTCTCTTCTGGTATTTATGTATTTCGCTAGTTAGATCTTTCATCATTTATTATATTCCTTCATGGTTGCTTTTGTGGATAATATTTTTGTGTATTCCAAGATGAGAGAAGAAAACATGGATCATCTAGATATTTCCCTATGAACTTTAAAAGAAAATTTTTGGTAAGGAAATATTTCTAAATATAAATTTTGGATCCTAGAAGTGATGTTTTTTGGACATGTTATATCTAAATGAGGCATCTTATTGGATGGTAAAAAGATTTAGTTTGTGATGAAATTGGATAAACCCATGAATGTTGTTGAGAAGTGGATATTCATAGGTTTAGTTGGTCATTATAGGCATTTTTTCTAGATTTATCAAAGCTTGAATTTATATAATAGATATGACCCATAAGGGTGTTAAGTTAATATGGAATAATAAGTGTTAAAGATAATTTAAGGAACCAATGATTATTTCAACTTTATCTTGAGTTATAATTCTTTCAGAACCAATTTTGGGTTATAACATTTTTACCAGGCCTCGGGTATGAGATTGTGATATGTTGTGATGTAATAGAAATATGTGGTATCCTATATCTCTTTCCAAATATGCCCTCATGAAAAGAATTTTCTTAATCATGATCTTGAATTTTCTACATTGATGTATGTGCTAAACAATTATCATTGTTTTCTCTTTGGATAAAAGTTTACTCTATATTAAAATCATAATATCCTAAAGTATATTTTTACCTAATGAAATATATAATGATGACATCAACTCTGGGATGAATATATTCAGAATTTTAATTTTTATATTTCATACACACCTAGAAAAGTTGATATTTTCATCAATTCATTGAGTAAGAAGTCATAATCTTAAGCCTTTAAGAAATGAGTGGATGAATGGTATGTGATGAGTCTATTCATTAAGATTTTCTTTGATATGGAGAAAGATTATGGGTAGGTGTTCTTATCTTTTGTGAAAGTTGATAATACATTTGATTATATAATTTATCAAGGAAAACTAATTTATTATAATTGTTAGTAATTTAGTGAAATAATTTATGGTGGGGAGACCTTAGGTGACTATTCTTAGTATCATGACGGTGGATTTCATTTATGAGATATATTAGTGATTCTGATAACTCTGAGGAAGGATTTTATGGATGGTGGACATAAGTCTAGTTGTTCTATACACCCTAGGGCTACCAATATGTATTAATATTTTATACATCAATATTTGTGGTTGATTATAAAGCAGTTAATTTTGGATTTTATATCATGATGCCCTGTCTGCCAGAAGATTAAGGTGGCGAACTAGAGAAATGCCAGTTTGTTTCAACCTTTACCCACCCCAGTATAAAAGTGGAATGATATATCCCTAGAATGTTTTGTTTGTTTAAAATATACTCATAATGGGAAATATGTTATTTTGATGAATGTTTATTGAATCATGAAATTATCTAATTTCTTTCATGTTAATGAAATAAGGAAGCTATAATAGCTTATCTACCTATCTATTTGAGAGATAGTGAAACTATATGGAGTTCCTTATGATATTTTCCCATGGAATTATGTGATTTATATCTAGTTTATAGATAGTTTTACAAGATGAATTGGGTGCCCAAATGAAGTTAAGAACGGATTAACACCCTCAAATGGATGGTTAGAATAAGTTATCCATTCAAATTTATAATTATATGCTTCTGGTGTTCATGCATAATTAATGTGGTTTATGGGGAAGGAATTTTTCATTATTTTAGTTCACCTATAACAAAATTTATCAGGATTCTATTAAAATGTAAACTTTTTAAGATTTTTATGGGTATCTATTTAGATATAATTTTGGTTGAGAAGAGTTGGGATAATGATCTATGTTTAAACTTATCCTTGTTTATAAGATAATGGAGACGGTTTATTTGACACAAAAGATCCTAGTGATAGCTTAGAGTCCCTAGAAAAATAATGAAAATTGTTTTCATCTCTTGTTGAGTTTCTGGTAGTTGGTCTTCTTTTTATGGGGGTTTTAATCATTTGGTACATCATCATTTGGGATGAAAAGGTAATATGGAATCAAGTTTCATTGGACCATTAAATATCCTCATACATCTTTGAAATGTGGCATACCAGTTAGACTTACTATTTTTCTTAACATTGATTCTCAATGTGCTTCATGTTTCCCAACTAAAGAGTTATCAACCTGAACCTCCTCATGTGATAGAATGGGAATATGTTGATCTTGAACCGGAAACGTTAGTGGTTGATCAACCATTATAGATTACAGATCATATTTATAAGGTATTTCATGATTAAATGATTTACTTGGTTCATATACTATGGTATTAAAGATGGTATAGCCATGAGACATGGGAGTGTGAAGCAGTGATGATATAGTAATGGAACTATCTTCTTCCATTTCTATAATCCTGAGTACTTTATAAGGATAAAAATGATCATGGTGGGGATAATTGTGACACCCTCTAGGTCATTCTGATGTTCTATTTTGGTCCTATTTAATCTCTCTTAAACTTATAAACATTTTCAAAAGTCATGGGTTGAGATTTTAGAATTTTTAGAGAAATGAGAGAGGTGCAAGCAGGTACTGTTGGGCACTGTAGTAGCCGTCAATATTCCCCCATTTGGGCCTTTGGGTCACCGATTTGGTCCCCGCGTCCTTTAAGGCCTTCGGGCCACCCAGGCCTTCGGGTCAGTAAGACCTTTGGGACACCTCAAGGCCTTTGGCCCACCTTAAGTGCATATGCAAACAAGACAACCTACAAGAAAAAAGCTTCAAAAGGAGCAGCAAGGAGCTTTCACTATAGAATAAGCTAAATAGATTGCAAGAATGAGATGGCATGGCACCTACCATCGGGAAAAGACTGTACATGCACAGGAAAGCCAAGCCAAACAGCCATCTGAAGGTGGAGAGCTAATTTCATGATGAAGATACTGGGGAGGAGTGGTTCCAAGTAGTTAGTCTGGGTTGTATGTAATGTTTGAAGCCTATGGGAAATGAATTCCTCTAAGGCCTATGGGCCATGTAATACTTATTCCTAAGGGCCTTGTAAGGGTTCCACCTCACCCCTTGAAAGGTGGATTATCAAAAATCAATAAAAAATTAAGCCCTTCGGGCTATTAGAAGAGAAGAGAAAGGTTTCTCAAAAAATATTATAATTTTTTAGGAAAAACTTTTGAATGGTTAGGTATGGGTCCAAAGGTGCTTATACGGCTAGCACACAATTTTTCTAACCATGAGGTTATTCCCTAGTATCCACGTTCTTTGGTTTTCATGATATAATATAGACTACAAGATTATCACACTCTTTCTCTAATAGTGTAGCCTAACCGTATGACTCATAAAAATTTCTTAAAAATAGAAACTTATAGTGACACCCTTGCTTATATTAAACTCAAATCTCACTGTATTATCCCATTAGCTCGACTCAATCTTTCCTTGGTGCTCTATGAGGTTCTCCCATCGATTATTTGGTGATACTTTTCTAGTAATAATGGATCTCTTTGTGTTATATTTCAATTTCCACTTAACTTCTCCTCCTCTTTCAAGATCTATCCTCAATATATCTTATCCTTCAATTTTTTAACCTCTTAAAGGTGGAGATGGAAGAATATGGAGGTTATCATGTGTAATAGACATTTTTTCTTGTGGATATAGGCTTATAGGACCTGATCTCTTCATTTCCAATCACTATTTTTGAAAGTGACTAAGCTTCCTCTATTGGCGAGGTAGGTGTCTCTATAAAATGGTTCGATCTCATAGAACACCCTATTATTATTGAGTTTTCCTTTGGTTTATAATATTAAAATGGTTGACTTTATATCTATGGTGATTGTTTTATATAATTACATATTTAGAGGAAATGAAAATGGTGTTTAGGGGTTTTTATTTAAAAATAGTTTTATCCACTTCATTTGTTTAATGAAATGAATTAATGATGGATTTGACACAAAAATGAATTTCAATCACGGTAGCGGTAATTATTTTCTTGTAGAAAATTTTTATTGAATTGTGGGAATGGTTTACTTGAATGTTTTTAGAAAACATAGTACATAGAAACCTTGGGTGAATTAGTTTAATGATATATGAAAACCTTAGGGAGTATGGAACCACTCGTGGTTTTGGTTGTGATAAAGATAGACCATGGCAGGACTTGATGTTGTTTGGATACACATTTTCATTGGATAATTTTCCTTGTGTGTCCTAATTACATATTTCTATAGGAGAGACCCCATTTTTTTCTTTATTATTGTGTTTATTCATGATAGTGATGTTTTATTACTTTATTTCCCACATATTTTTCTTATGGTTGGTTTGATTATTTTCGTATATTTATCTTTCATGAAATTTTGTCATATTCTAGTTTTATTTTAATATTAAATGTTTTAAATGAAACCAAATGTAGTTTTATGTAAATTTTCTGAAATGAAATATCTTGGTGACACTTGTTTCATTTTAAATATGTAACTAAAGTGTGTATGGTGAGATACATTTTATATATTCATAGTGGTATCATACCAGTCATTTTCCACACATCCTGAATATGCCTTTAGGCATATGAAAACTTGGTCTTGTAGGATCTAGGTAAAGGTAAAATTTTCATGTTTCTTAAATAACTCTCTTAGTCGATGTTTCTTCATGATGTTTTGGGATGGTCTGGAAAAATGGTCATATAGAGACTCCGTTATGTTTTTGTTGGTTTTTTTTGTTTTTTGCATTATATTTTTTTATTTGTTTTTTATATGTCATGGTTGTACCGATTCTTATGTTATATCCTCTATTTTTTTATCTTTATATTGTTATAAATGAGACCTATTTTTTATTTTATGGTAAAATAATTCTCATTGTAATGTGTTTTGATACCCAGATTCTTGTCTCAATCCCCTGTCAATCAGTAATGTGCTTCAGGAGTTATAGGGAGCTAGCTTGGGAGAAATGCCAAGATGACTTTGGTTGCTTCATTAAAAATAGGGATAAAAATAGAATACATCATGGTGAAATACTAAAAATAATAAAATTGAAATATAATTAAAATTTAAATTCATAAAAAGAGATCAGTAAATAATAAATAATTATAGGAAACTCCTTGATATTTGGTGATACAATCCTAAAAATACTCAAGAAGAATCATTTTTCAAACTATCGGTGAATAGCTAGTCTACAACCAACCAAATTACTCTCAACTGGACTCACTAGGGAAACTCGTTTAGTCATTACAGGTCTTATGTTAGAGGATACAAGTCTACATCATTAAGTCAATTATAGAAACCACTAGGATCTCTAAAAAGTTAACTAATAGAGGTGAGGTGACATTTATCATTTAAATCACAAGAAAATATCTAATTAAAAGGGAAATAATTATAATTGAAACTCTTTATCCATCCTTTATTAGCATTAAATGTGAATTTTAAAGGCCCGGGTTTTTCCATGTAATTTTTTTTAATTATATGAAAATATTACGAGTCCGTGAAAATTAACGGCGTGTGATTCCGAGGCCCGGTGTTCCCAAAATGAATTTCTGAACTTTTTTTAGGTACGTTTAGTAAACGCATGAGCAACATTTGGTAAATTTTGAACCGATGCTTAGAATTGAAATATGATGACACAGTTGAACTCACAGCGCCGATATTTTCTTAAGGATACCTTCACCTCGAACGCAGTAGGATGAGGGTGGAATTTAATTTTCTATATTTTCATGGGATAGTTGAAAGAATAAAAATAAAATAAAACAACAACTTTTATTTTATTTTCCTGAAACATCCATTTTAAATACTTGGTGGTGGGGACCACTCGAACTCCCCATAAATGTGAGTTAACCCTTGAAATTCCCCCAATTAATGTGCCAATATTATTTTAATTAATGTGCCAACTTTAATTGAATTAATTATCTTAAATAAATTAATGTTGGATTCTCACCCTTTTGGTTGGGATTGTTGGAAAAGGGGAGAGTTTGGGAGAACTTGAAAGGACATCCTCCAACAAAGAACGAACCTCCAACGTGGACGACGATTGATCCTGGATCAAAAGCTTCTTGCAGGAGCAATGAATGATGATGTCACCATCACCATCTTCCTCCTCACAACACTTCCAATGGACGATTGAGGTAGGTATGTGTTTATGATTATTCTTTGTTAGTTTTTGTTATGTTGAATATTTCTCCTCAAGGCATGTGCTACTGGTCTAACGCGGAGGGTACATGCCAAAAAAACATGGCCTAATCCCTCTGCATCTTCATTGTTGATGTGTTCTTCATGGTGGTGGAGGATGGTGACCAATGCCGGCAGGGCGCAAGGCGGCGGCTGGCACTCCGGCAGGCCGCGATAGTGGTGGCGGCTCAACTCTGCCGCTAGAGGAGGCTACGTCCAGTCAGCTGTGGTGGAGTAGAATGACAGTTGATGCGCCGGCTGGCCACCTGGAGGTAGGGCGGCACACATCTGTGTCGTCGTTTGAGCAGGAGGCCACGACCCGTCGGCCGTAGTGGAGCAAGGTGGCGGCCATCATCCGGTCGGTCGTGTGGCGAAGCGGCGGTGCATGTCCACACCACCGGAGCTAGAGATCGCGGCTTATAGAATGTGGTGGAGGTCAGAGGGTGGCTGGAATTCAGTCATCCATGGTGGACCAGCGGCTCATGTCCGTACCACTAGGAGGAGAACCGGCCGGCCACGTCTTGCCGATTGAGACCACTCATGTGATCCCACGTGCCAGCAGGGAGACCGAACGACCCTTGGGCCATTCGGAATACCGAGGGGTGCCTCCCCCTCGGGTTGCGGCTAGGGTAGGCCCTTCCATGGTAGACCGCACCCATTTGAACAGGCCACACCATAGCGGGCGGCGCCCAGTGGGTTGTGTCGTAGCGGGCCGTGTGCAACAGGCTGTGCCGCAGCGGGTTGCGCCCAGCGAGCCGGGTCGCCCCCTTCGCGGTCCGGGCCAGACCGTGGCCCAACGGGTCAGTCCGACCATGGCCCCAGCCGTTCGGTCTTGACCCAGACCATGTCGGGTCAACCTGAACCAGGTCGGGTCAGCCCAGGTCGGGCCGGGCCGGGTCGGACCTGACCCGGTCCTTTCCGGACCCAGTTTCATCTGTTTGGCCATATCTTGAGAACCGGGCGTCCGTTTGACGAACCGTATATGGCTCTAGGATCCTTGGATCGAGAAGCTCCTTTTGGTTTACTCTAGTTGAGTTTTGGATAAATTTGGTGTATGATTGGGTTGGATCTAACCTGAATCCAGTCGGGCCCTCAGAACAGAAATGCTAATAACTTATAGACCGAGTGTCTGATTGACGCGTCGTCAATCGCGTTGGGTCCCTTTTTATATGACAGACCTTTGGGATTCTTCTTCCTAGGACTTTGTGGTAGTTGAATTAATGACTAATGGATTGAGGAGAGTAACCTCCCGGAATCAAGCATGCTTAGTGCGGGAACCCAGCAGTTGGTTGTACTTGAAGAATATTTAGATCCTGTGTGGGTCATCTTTTGATCATGTGTGGGTCATATTCAGATCCTCTATGGGTAATCTTCAGATCCTGTGTGGGTCAGCGCTCAACGATCCTATGTGGGTCAACGCATACCGATCCTGTGTGGGTCAACGCTCAGCAATCCTATGTGGGTCAACGCATATCGATCCTGCGTGGGTCATCTCCAGATCCTATGTGGGTCATCTTAGATCCTTTGTGGGTAAAAATCATAGCTTCTCGACAAAGTAAGATGATCTAGTAATACAGCTAATCATCTATACTACTGTACTTAAGTTATACCTATTGTGAGCTGAGTCTTTACCCTTGTGGTATTCTTTTGTGTGGTGTACCTTTGTGGTACTTGCGTTCATGGTGATACCTTAGTGGTATTCTTTTGGGTGGAATACCTTTATGGTACTTACCTTCGTGGTGATACCTTTGTGGTATTCTTATGTGTGGCGTTACCTTTGTGGTAAATACCTTTGTGGTGTTACCTTTGTGGTATTCTTTCCTTCATGGAACTGTTGTGCTTTTGGATAAAGAGTAGGGCCTTGTGTTTCCTCTTGATTGAGATGGGTATACTTGACAACATAGGTATATGTATGGGCATATACCTAAGTAGGGTTGACTGTTGTTTTTTCATGCTTTGTGATTTCGGTATTGCTCTTTGGTTTATCCTTTTTGGATTTTGAGAGACCTTCGGGGGTCTCAGTGTCCCTACTGAGTATCGTTATACTCACCCCTACACGGGCTTCGCCCACACCCTGATGTGTCTTGTGCAGACGATGGACAATGCTGAATGAGGATGAGGGTACCAGGACTAGAGGCTGGTCGAAGGTGTACATTAGACGAGATGATCTGCAGAGGCGACCATACGAGAGTTGTACCTACCCTTCATGTAGGATCCTTGGTGGGTGTTCACAGGAGTTGTTTTCAGTTTTATTTGTACTTTCCAGTTGGGATTGTATTTTGGGCCCCTTTTTCTTACAGTACACACTCTTTTTACTATACATTTTACTTTGTGCTTGTATCTTTTTCTGTTCTAGGTTGTGTGATTTTACAGGTTATAAATGCAATGCCTTCCCAGTTTGAGGGATATGTCTTTCTGGTGCTAGTCGCCAGCCCCTGGCCTATGGAAGGTGGGCTTGGGGTAGTCACGGCACCAGCCCCAGGGGATGGGACATGATATGAATCCCATCTTCAATAAACATATGATCATCAGTAAATCATATCAAATATCAAACCCACATATAATTTCATAACATGGGAATTTTCATAAGGTTGAAGATTAATATTTCCAAATCAATTTACATAAGGTCATGACATGAATCCCCTCTTCAATACACATATGATCATCAATAAAACGAGCCTCTAATTTTTAAATGGGTAATGGTAATATTTCGAAATCAATTTACAAACCTTTTTTGAAAAACCAAATTTAGACATGAACCTCCTCTATAAGGTAAAAAATAGGCCTTTAAATTATAACTTATAAAGAGATCACATAAATTTCGTTTTTGAAAATTATCATAAAATAAAATATCATCATTAAAAACTCTTGGAAGAATAAATAATCATTAAACACAATCTAATGCCTCACATATTAGAAAAAATATCATCAACCAACTTAAAGTTTAAAATAATCATAAAACAACTATAATTAAAATGATAACTTACTAAATAAACTCATAAAATTATAGTGGATATGAAAATTTGAATATAAAATCACTTAAACTCATAAAACATCACACATAAATCATTTATGAATTCAAAACATCATTTAGAAAGAAAAATTCCTGAAAACAAATCCTTATAAGCATTATAGAGAACTTTTAGCGTATATAATTTCTAATCACAAAATGTTAGAGTAATAAATTATAAAAATCCATATTTTTCCAACCATGAAACTCAAGTACATATGAAAATATTTTTTTAAAAGTAAACCAAGGATTATGAAACAAGGATAATATTAACAAAAACATATTTATACAATATAATAATAGATGTTTTTTCAAAAAAATAAAATATCAAGGAAACACTAAACTTAATTTGTTATCTGGGTATTAATCCACCATAGAGGGAATGTCAAAAAAAAATATTCAATTGTAAAAAAAATATATCATTAATAATTAAAATGAATGATTCAAATTTAATTAAATTTTTACAAAATACCATGATTCCAATAAAAAATTAGGTATTTCTTTTTACTCACTGATCCAAACCCAATAAAACTAATGATTCTCAAATACGATTAAAATAAAGATAAATAATGGATATAGAGGGTAAAATAATTTTATAGTAATATGGGACAGAAGAGGGAGGTTTAGAGAGGTGAGAGAGACAAGATGGGGGTAAAACCTTCCCATGTGCATTGTATATATTAAATCATTCCCCTACCACACAATTGATATTTTTATTTTTGTAATCATATTTTTCAGTTATTTATATTTATGTTACATTCTTTAGTCTTAACCCATGTTCCCTCATTTTTTAAAAACCCCACTCTCCCCTTTACCAAATTTTATAAAAAAAATCCTATTAAATTTACATTTTTTTCTAACACAATCAATCAACTTTGAAATAATAATAATTATTATTTCATTCCATTACTTATTTTAAATTAATAATAATTCTTCAAAACTCATATATATATATAAACATGAATTATGTTTTCATTTTTTTTAAAAATAAAAATATTAACATTATAATTATTTTTATATACCCATCTACTATTAAAACACATGAAGACTTTAATTATCAATTTAAACAATCTAAAAATATTTTTTAAAAAAATAACAAAATTAGGTTTTCTAAATCTTTCTCTAATCCACAATGACACGAATCATTACAACCTATCCACAACAAAAACTTTTTATCCATAAAAGAATTTCAGACTTCCTTTGGAATGAAATCACTTACAAGAAAAGGGATAACTCCAAAAACTAAGGTCTCTTCACCAAACCTAATAAACTGATAATGAAAAGTTGGTACACAAGTTGGGTTCTCCTCATAATAAAAAAAACGACCTTAATCTAAAACCAAATATCATCAAAGTAACAACAAAACTCAATACTTCATAAAATTAGTATACCCTTAAAATCATAAATCATTCTCAATATATAAAATAATTCATAAAATAAATGACTATGAAGAAATCATCAAATATAAATCACATACTTTGGAATGAAAAAATTAACTCATTTTAAAACAAAGTGAGGTATAACCCAATAAATTATAATTTAAACTACAAAATTTCATATCTATATTATAAAACCAAACTAAATATATCCAATAATAAAAATAAAAACCCCCAATAAATATACATGTTCCATTCCATTAAAAAAATAAAATTTAAAAATAAAATTCATTCATGCACAATTTTATTTACTAATAACTAAGATAAAACCATTTAACAAAAAAACCTCTTTTGGAAAAATTTAGATCCTTAATTAAGCACATGAAAGATAAAATCATGAAACTTAGATCTATAAAATGAACAGATAACCCCTTTACAATTAGATTTAGATTGAAATAAATCATTTATAATGAGCTATATAACCTATTTATTGATGGTAAAATTAATGTAAATCTTGTTTCATTTTATCGACTCCCACTACAAACTATAAATTTCTTGTCCTCAAACCAAAAAAATATTGAATTTCATCTTAAACGACAATTATTATAAGTGAAAACCATTTAAACAAATAAACACGTGAATAAAAAAAATATTCTAATTTAATGAAAACCTTTTACACTATTTAGAATAAATTTCAAAAATATCACACAAATTAAAATTAAAAATATCACTACATATTAATCTTTTTAATAAAATTTACCTTTAAACCCCTTATTACATTTTATAACATTTAATACAAAGGTAACCATCCATTTTAATACCAATTCATAATATAGAACATTATTTACTTTATTAAAACCACATAAAATTTTCCAAAATAAACTTCACAAAAAAGTAAAACCCTAATTTATTTTAAAATCATTTCCAAGGAGCCCAGATATAAAAGCAAACACAAAAATCAATAACACATGAAATGAAACCAACAAAAATAAAACAGCAGAAATACCTTGATGAAATAATTTAAATTATTATTAAATTTAAAATATACTAAGGAAAAAGATATTAAATATCATAAGAAAAGAATAAATAACAATAAAAATAAATCCTTAAGATCAATATAAAACATTTATAAAATATTAAAATAAGAGACACACTAGAAAAACACACACCTCCAAGATACATAGCCTATGTGAATAGTCTATAGCCTGTGAACGCCACCCATGTTTCTCATGGGTTTCTCTTAAAACTTATCTCATAGATAGTATAGTATCCATAAAGAAGGATGAATAAAAATACCAACTAAAATTACACATTTCAACTTCCCATGGACAATCATGGTTTGATATAAAAGGTTGTGATCAATCACCTACTCATGACTACCTCCGGATCTCCAATGGTTCTATCTCATGTATTCTATAACTCCACAAATAACCAAAAAATAGCCACTCTAATATCAATTTTTCATGAACCAACCCTTTTTGGCCTATAATATGGACTGAAGTACATTCTTGATCCCCACAGTCTAGAAACTAGGTCTAGGGAATCAAAATATACAAAAGATGGAATGGTTTTTCTTTATGAGTAATATAAATAAATTAGAATAATTACAAAGGAATATTAACATGGTGCATAAATATATTTTATTCCTATAAATAATCAAGATAATAGTTTTAAATAAAATAGGAGAAAAATGAGACACAACTAAAATAAATGAAAAGTTGAACAGGAAACTAAAAATATAGGAAAGGTGGGTTGGATAAAACAACAATAACATAAAGATGAAACCAAAAACCTAATTATGGTCTTCCAAAGACCATGTGGTAATTCTCCATCCAAATATTCAAACATGATCTAACAATTTTATGAAATAAAGAGACCTAATAAGGTCGTCCTTAATACCAAAATCTAATCCTGCAAAACCACTCGATCTATAGACACTAGGTGGTGTAAGTAGGGTGAGAGCATAAATGTTATAGTAGTATTTCATCAAAGTATCCATGAATTTCATTATAAAAACATCATAAATACTATTTTGAAATGAATTATTTGAAAAAATAAGGTTTCTATTATTTTGTAAAAAAACATATAACTTTCTCAAGACCCTTTTTAAATTTGAAACTCGTTTTAAAGAAAAAACAAAGAACTTTTTTTCAAAAAAATAAATTTAAAATTTTATTCTTTTGAATAAAATTTTGGGAAATACAATTTCAAAACCACATAATAAATAAATCAAACATAATAAAAATAAACATAAACTAAATTAATTAATTAAAATAACAAAATAGATAATTTAAATAACAAGGAAAATTTTATAATATGATAATGATGAATCAAATAGAATGGTAATAAATGATATAGAACAAAGATACATTAGGGGAATATTATTAAATTGAAACAAAGATAATACATCATAGATGAATACTAATAATAATAAAAGTAAACATAAATTAAAACTAGAGTTTGAAAATAGAGAGTAGTAAATCATACGTAATCATGGGAAACTTCTAGAAATCTAGTGAGATGATCCAAGATATACTTGGAAACAATCATCTTATGGACCATTGGTGCCTTAATAGTCTATAACCAACATGATTACTCTCAAATAGCCTCACTTGTTCACTACACTAGCTATTACGGGTCTAAAGCAAATGATACAACTCTATCTATTCAGGACAGGTATAAAAGATGTCTCTTAATCTCTCACTGAAAGTCATACAATCCCAATGAATTTTTCTAATGGAGGTGAGGTAACATTTAACATTTAAATCATATATAAATCACCAATTAAAAAAGCAATGAATTACATTGGTATCTCCTCATCCGACAATCATACACCCTCTAATGTGAAAACTATCTTCAATACACATAAGTACATCAGTAAATAATATCAAATATCAATATTACATTCAATATCATAGTAGGGGGCATAGTATAAGACTAAAACTCATTTTATGAAAAAAAAAATAGTGTAAAGGGATAAATGGGCCTTTGGTCCTTAAAACAAAAATAAAAATATTTCAAATTCCCTTTCCATAGACATTTAGAGAAACTAAAGTTACTCATGAACCTGATTTGAAAGTTACCAATTGGGCCATTAAATATAATTTTATTAAAATATCATATAAAATCCATTTTCATAAATTTTCCTAAATTCAGCTAACATCATCAAAAATCATATGATGAATATAGAATTTGTAAACACAATATGATAGCTCTTATATTATAAGAAATAAAAAAAATTAAAGGTTAAAAATTAATAAAACAAATATAAGTAACATGAAAATGTATTAAATAAACCCATAAAATTCTATTATAATTATAAATTTGTCCCAAAAAACCCTTAAACTCATAAAAAATCACATAGAAATCATTTGGGGATTTAAAAAATTATTTATAAATAAATATTAAAAATAAGACTTATAAAAATTATAGTGAATACTTGGTGTACAAAATTAATATTGACAAAATATTGGATTAAGAAATTATGAAAACATCTTTTTTTCTGAAAATGAAACCATAGTGTTTTAAAAAAATGAATTTCACAAAAGATCATGAAACAAGGATAATCTAAATAAAAATGTATTTATATAATAAAAACAAAAATAGTTTTCCAAGAAAATGAAATAGCATGGAAGTGCCTATATTAATATTCTAAAGTCACAAGTCAGGGTGTTAATCCACCACCAAGGTTATATGAATCAATGATTAAATAGTAAAAAAATCAATCTTCAAAAACTAAAACACATAAACCAAATTAAAATAGATATTTACAAAATACTATAATGCTTATGAAAACAGAATTTGGCCTTAATTTCTAATTGTGTAGATGAACCCAATGCCACCGATAAAAATTGAGACAGATAATGAAGAGAGAAGATAAGATAATTTTAAAGAGATATGGGAGAGAAGAGAGTGGGAGGGAGTGATGTGAGAGGGATAAGACAGAGGAAAAACATGTTGCATATGCATTGTACAGAGAAGAACACACCCTCACCCACCCATTTTGCATTCTAATTTTTTAATCAAATTTTTTATTTTTTTCTAATCTATGTTACTTTTTTTCTTATTATACCATGAACCCTCCTCCTATACACAACCCACTCCCCCCTTTACATTTTTTTCCTTTTTAAATTAATTTTTTAAACACAATAAATTAAATTCATAATTTATAATAATTATAATTACATCCCCTTATTATTATTATTGTTATTAAATTAAAAAATATATTCAAACCACACACACATATATATATATATATATATGAACATATATATTATACATGAATTAAATTTTCATTTTTTAAATAAAAATAATAATAATAACAATATCATCATTATTATACACTCATCTACTATTCCAATACAATAATACTTCAATTATCAATTTAAAAAATACCAAAGTATTTTTGAAATTTTTTTAATAGAAACATTATTTCATATACTTTCACTAACCCATAACAATTTGGTTCATTTCATTTACCCTGAGAGATAAGATATTATTATTTAACTCATTCTTGAAATTATTTCCATGTATGTTGAATTTTTGATTGTTAAGGTATTTCAATATGCGGGCGTTGAGATTGAAAATAAGAATGAGGCCTCATTCAAGGTCAGAGAGCATATATTGATGCTTTAAATGGATTTTTTCAAGAAGGTTGTGCTATATATTTGACGTTTGACTAAAGATGTGTGGTAAGTCAATCTCTTAATGTAAAATTAAATGTGGTGTTGGTGGTAAACCATGTATGTTTTCTTGTTGTAATTTTTAAACTCATTTAGAGTATCATGTGAGTTTTTATAGTGTTAGAGACTTCAATAAATCTTACCCAGTACCATGTTAGATCCTTAAAGGATAGAACACTAAACCAAGACTATAATTTAGAGTGGTCAGATCAGATCATGATAAGGCCTGTAACATACTCACCTCTATCAACAATATACAATGACCTAACCATAGATTTATGTGGCCTCTGGTATGCCACCCCATATTCCAAAGGTTTTTAACTAGTTTTTTAGGTCTATTATAGTATCATGGGGAGACTATGATTCCATATTAGAGTGTGAAATAATAATAAATAAATCAAAAATCATCCAAAATAATAAATATTAGATAATTTGAAAGCATTAAACATATCAATCAATATCAAATGTAATGCAGAATCATATTGTCATATAGACTCATTGGATGACCACATATAACAAATAAAAAAAGAATAAAATAAATGTAAAAGAGTATTCCATGCATCCCCAAGCCTCATCTCATCTCAACTCCAATCATGTACAATCCATCATGTTGAATGATCCAATATCAAGACTCTTCTTAACCTAAACCTATAATTAGTGAATTCTTCTCCGGTAATCAAGTTTTATGCCCACCCAATCAGGGTATGACTTCAAATCAATAAGGAACCACCAATGTAGTCACATACATAACCCATAATACAATGTATACATGTGATATGATTATATTAATAGATAAATAAAATTTGTAAGCAAAAATAATAATTGAATTCAATCTTCAGGTTCTGCCATTGAACTGGGGGTTGGTCCAAACCTAGTTCATCCAATGGCAGGGTGACTCAGAGTGCCTCGTACAATTTTTACCACCAATATTGGGATAAATTTCTATACAGTAGTAGGTATAATGTAAATATCTACGGAATTATCAAAAGGCATTCCCATAGTATATAGTTCCAAGATGATCTATAGGAGGTAATCCAAGGAGATCAATAGTTATTGAATGTCATCATCGATTCCTGAGAGGTAATCATAGGAAATACTATAGTCATTAGGTATCATCATTTATCCCTATGAGGTAATATTAGGTAATCTATAATCATTAGGATCTAAGTCGATCCTGGGGAAGTTATAATGGGTGGTCCATAGTAATCAGGTGTAACCGCCAAACCCTAGGAGGGACTCACGAGTGTCCCATAATCAACAGACACCATCATCGAACCCTAGAAGATAATATAGATAATTCATTAATCATTATGAATCTTATACAAACACTAGGAGGTAATACCAAGTGTACCATAATCATCAATCATGAAGGATTCATCCAAGGATAACATCCAAGTCATCCCATATATGTTAGTATATCTCATAGGTTATTACTTCCTCTTGTAACATGTCACCCGGGTTTACCATCTACCTCATCCCATATCTCATTACAAGATTATCCTCTCAAGTTCATGAAATGTAATCGTAATAGACTTAGTTTATTAAATCAATGATTTGGGGTCAAATGCATCACTATCAATCATCACAACCCACTCCCATACACACCATCTTGCTAGGGTTAATATATCAGGGGGAACCAACCAAGGTCTCATGGGTATCATCATAGTCAGGACACCCTTCAGGGGTTCTCTAATCTTACTTGTGTATCTCAAGTCAACACCCATTTATTAAAGGGAATAACATCCCTCAACATCATGAAAGTATAATTAAAACCAAACAAACCTCATAGGAAAGTCTCACAAGTGAAATGGACTCAATCCAACTACCTTCCCAAGTCACTTTAGGCCAATCCTGAAAATTATCCATTTCATAAATCACCCCAATGTCTACCAACCATGGTTTTCATGACCCGCCCTCGGGGCCCGTGTCGTGACTACCCCAAGCCCGCCTCCCATAGGCTAGGGGCTGGCAACTAGCACCAAGGCGTAATTCCCGATAAAAAAGGAAGACATTGACTTTATTAAGTAAACAAACACACAGAGTAAGCAAGCAGAAATAAACACTAAGTAAAACTGGGTACAATAGTAAGTGTGGAAAAGTAAGTGGGCCAGAATACAAACCCAAACTAAAAGTAAAGTACAACTAAAAAAGGGATTACATCAACTGAAAAGTAAGGCCGCAACGTCGAGCCGTCCAATGGAAGTCCCACCTAAAGGGTGGGTGCAGATAGCCTCCACAGCTCCTCGGGTCCAGCCGTCCGCTCCGAGTACGTCCCACCCAGTGGTCCACCTCCAGGTACTGACCTGCTCCGCAAGCCTCAACCACGATCAGCGTTGTCCGTCGTCTGCAACCAACATAACGTAGTGAGGGTGTAGCCCGTGCAGGGGTGAGTATACGCTACTCATTAGGGATCCTGAGACCCCCGAAGGTCTCCCAGAATCCACAAAGGATTATCCATAAAGGAAAGATACAATCACAAAGTAACATCTGACACTACTTAGGTATATGCCCATATATATACCTAAGTCATCAATTCTCGATTAGCTTCAACATCCGAGACCAAGTACAACCCAGTCCACACAGGAAAACACAACCCAATCCACACAGGAAAGGATAACGTAATCCACACAGGATATCAAGTCAATCTTATCGATGATAAGGATTGAAAGTCAAGACTCAGCTCACACAGGATATACTTCTTCATAAGATGATAAAGATGATCAGATGTAGCCACTGATTCATCTAAGCCATCAAACCCACACAGGATAGATAGGTACTAACCCCCGCAATGACCCACAAAGGATCGATAGGTACTAAACCCTGCAATGACCCACAAAGTATCGATAGGTACTAACCCCTGCAATGACCCACACAGGATCTGACCCACATAGGATCGGTATGCGCTGGCCCACCCAGGACCGCTGAGCGATGACCCACACAGGATCTGACCCACATAGGATCAGTAGCACTGATCCACATAGGCTCGCTGAGTGCTATAGTCGTCGCCATCGAATCCACGGACGATTTATGTACAGTTGTCATCGTCGTCGCAGTCGCAGCCAGCTTTAGGGTTCCCGCACATAGCAAGCTCGTTCGGGAGGGTCCGCTCCACGAGCTGAGGGGCTGATACATCAACTGACACAAAGTCCTGAGTTGATGTATCCAAATGTTTTGAATCGTCAACAGGAACTCAATGTCACAGACGGCGCGTCAATCAGACGCCCGGTCTAAGAGTTATTGGCTTTTTCGTCCCAGGGGCCCGGTTTGTTTTTAAGTTAAAACCAACCCGAATGTACTCCAACTATGTCCAAATCTCAAGAGGAGTAAGCCAAAAGGTCCGTCTCACTAAGAGGAATCCAACAATGTCGACGGCACGTCAATCGGACGTCCGGAACTCAAGTTATAAGCATTTTCGCTCCGAGGGCCCGGTTGGTTTCGTGTTCGAACCAACCCGGACGAACCCAAAGTTCTCTAAAACCTTGAGTATAATATATCTAAATTACCGTCTCGATCCAAGGATCACATCGCAACTGACGGTGCGTCATTCGGATGTTCGTATCCCATGTTATAGGCAAAAGACCGAATGAAGTCCGTGAGTAGGGGGTTCGGGCCCGGTACGACCTGGCCCGATACTGCCTGGGTCAGCCCAAACCGGGTCGAACCGACCCGGGTCTGGGTCCGGCCCATTAGGGCGCTGCCCGACCTGGCCTGGCTCACTCGTCCTGGCGTAACAGCCAAGCGGAAGGGGGGGGGGGGGGCTGCCCCCCCATGTGTAACCACGACCCCCATGTGGGGGGCTGCTTCTTCGGCCAGTCGGGGGTTATGACCCCCGGACTTCTCAGTGACCGGCCGGTTGCTGCTGCCCTTGGACCGTCATGGTCCAACCCTCCTACTCCGGCGGCCGGAAGCTGGTCGCCGCTCCCTGCTCCACCGCGGCCAAAGGTCGCGGCCGTGGCCTCTTCGACGTTCTCCGCCGCGGCGCGACAGCGCCCCGGCTTGGTTCGACTTCAACGGCGCGGCGCGATGGCGCCACGCTTCCTCGCCCATTCTCATGTTTCCGCGCGGTGCAATGGCACCGCACTACCTTTGCACGAGCCGCAACAAAATCAACAATCAAGGGGGGAGGATGGTCGGTCGTGTTCATGCGGTCCGACCTCCTCCCGTTATTGCGATATCAAGCGGCTCAATTAGAGATGAAGATCGGTGATGAATGTAATCACGAACAAAAACAAATAATCCCCTACCTTGATGGAATCGTTGAACGAAGGTTCGTCGCGGAATTGAATGTCGCGGAAGAAGCCGTCACAGAAGAGGGTTTCGTACACTCTTGACGGAGATCGTTTGATGTGGGGCGGCGTCTCACATCAGCTGCGGAGAGGAGTAGAAAGACACGTCGTCTTTCTTTGGTGTTGGCGTTCTTCATCGGGGATTGGCGTTCTTCGCGTTCTTCAACATGGAAGATGAACTTCTTCAGAGGAAGATTGATCCCTCTCTCAAAAACCCAACACCACGAAACAACCCCCCAAATAAAATAAGTGTTATCCTTATTTTATTATAACATGCCATGCATTTAAATTTTTAAAATTCAAATACTTAACTCCCAAAATTAAATGGCATGATTTAATTTGAAAGGAAGTCACATCATTTAATACATGGGGGTTTAAAGGGGAAGAGTTATGGGGGTTAGAGAATTTTAAGGGGTGGGGTTCGTGTGGGCTCCACCTCCCTCTTAACCTCTCATGGGTAGTTCCCCAACTTCCACTCAAAGGATATAACCACTTAAAAAGAAATCAAATTGTAGCTCTATTTTATTTTTACCTTCCACAATTTTTAACATCTCCTCCCGAGAAAACGCAACCTCAGAAAAGGTGTTCTTAAGCAATTAATGGCGATCCAGTTTCAACGGTGCCCTCGAATTTCAATTCCGAGCACCGGATCAAATGTTATAAAAACCCGCTCGTTCGTTCACTGAACGTACCTGAGCTAAACTTCGGAAAATTATTCCAGGCTCACCGGGCCTCGGAATTAGGTGCCTTCAAAAACTGTGTTCTTGTAAAATCCCAAAGAAAATTAAGAAAAAATTTCCCTTGAATTTTACGGGTCTTTACATTACTCCCACCTCAGGGCTTTACGTCCGCGTAAAGATACATCATTAACTAGGGGAACAAATGTGGGTATTGTGCACGCATCTGAGCCTCCCGCTCCCAAGTGCTCTTCTGGAGGTTCTCGTGCTACCATCTGATGTGTACTAGAGGTATCGACCATCCACGTAGGACCCGCTCCTGTCGATCCTCGATCTCCACTGGAACCTCCGCAAATGTCACCCCATCATCAATGTCAAGCTCCCCATGGTCGATTATATGCGTCGGTTCGTGCACGTATCTCCTCATCTGAGATACGTGGAAGACGTCGTGCACCCAGTGCAACTAAGGTGGTAGAGCTAGGCGATAAGCCACCTCTCCAATCCTGTTGAGGACCTGGAATGGTCCGATGAATCATGGAGACAACTTTCCTCCTTGGCCAAATCTCCGTAATCCCTGTCGAGGTGAGACCCGCAAGAAGACGTGGTCGCCATCCTCGAACTCTAGTGGCCTCCGCCTCCTGTCAGCATAAGACTTATGCCGGCTTTGAGCTATCCTCATCCGCTCCTGGATGACCTGAAACTTCTCCATGATGGCCTGGACCATCTCCGGTCCCACAAGTGCTAACTCCCCGGGGTCTGTCCAGCACAGCGGTGATCTGCATGGTCGGTCGTACAACGCCTCGTATGGTGCCATCCCGATGGTGGAGTGGTATCTATTGTTTTACATGAACTCCACCAAGGGTAGGTGGTCCTCCCAGCTGTGACCAAAGTCAAGGACACATGCACGGAGCATGTGCTCGAGAGTCTGAATGGTCCTCTCCATCTGACCATCTGTCTGAGGGTGAAAGGCGGTGCTCAGACGCAGCTGCGTCCCGAACGCCTCCTGCAACCCCTTCCAAAGCCGGGAAGTAAATTGAGAATCTCTATCGGAGATGATAGATGATGGTACACCATGAAGACGTAAAATCTCATGAATGTAGAGGCATCCCAAGCTCTCCACTGATCCCTGCTCTCTGATGGGTAAGAAGTGGTCCGACTTGGTGATTCGGTCGACAATCACCCAAATGGAGTCGTGACCTCTGGAAGTGTGTGGAATTCTAGTCACGAAGTTTATATATATCCCATCCCACTTCCACTTCGGGACCTCCAAGGGTTGTACCAGGCCTGATGGTACCTGGTGCTCTACCTTCACCTGCTAACAAGTGAGGTATCGAGAAACGAACTTTGCCACAGCCTTCTGCATACATGGCCATCAGTGCTATCGTCTGAGGTCCGGGTACATCTTCGCCACTCCCGGATGTACCGCTAAAGGGGAAGTGTGGAATTATCTTATCACCTCCTCCTGTAAAGCAGCTGGTACCATGCTACGTCCTCCGAAAAGGATGACGTGCTCTCCTCCCACAGATAATCCATTAGGTGCTTCTCTTGAGGATATATGTGCATGTAGTGTCTCACAGTCAACGTCCCCATGCTGTGCCTCTCTGACCCATTGTAGAAGTGGAGGAGTGAATGTGAGTGACTGTATAAAGGCTACTCTGTCACTATCCATGAAGGATATCTGCAAATCAGCTAGCTGCTCTGTTGCCTCCCCAAGTAGCTTAATGCACGTCCTCCTGCTGAGAGCATCGGCTACAATGTTCCCCTTTCCAGGAGTATACACTATCTCAAAGTCATAGTCCTGGAGGAACTCGAGCCATCGCCACTGTCTCAGGTTCAGGTCCTTCTGCGAGAAGATGTACCTGAGACTCTGGTGGTCAGAATAGACTGTAAAGTGCTCACCCATCAGATAGTGTCGCCACATCTTTAGAACGAAGACCACTGCTTCTCACTCTAGGTCATGGGTAGTGTAGTTCTGCTCATGATGCCTCAAATGACGTGATCCATAGGCGATCACTGCCCGCTCCTGCATCAGGACACATCCGAGTCCAGTCCCTGATGCATCACAGTAGACTACGTACCCTACTCCTTCCTACGGTAGACTCAAGATAGGTGCGCTAGTCAATCTCTGTCTCAGCTCTTGGAAGCTCTGCGGACAACTTTCTGACCACACAAAGGGTTTCCACTTCTTTTTCAAAGATGAAAGTGGTGCCAAAAATCTGGAGAAGTCTGGTACGAATCTCCAGTAGTACCCAGCTAGACCCAAGAAACTCTGTAAATCTGTCACGCTCCTGGCTCGCTCCCAAGCTCGCACTGCCTCGATCTTCACAGGATCCACTGCAACTCCCGCCTGAGAGATGATATGTCCCAAGAAGTGGACCTCATGTATCCAGAACTGACACTTCTAGAGCTTACCATAAAGCTGGTGCTCTTGGAGTGTGTCCAGTACAACCCGCAAGTGGTAGGCGTGCTCCTCCTCAGTCGTTGAGTATATCAATATGTCGTCGATGAAGACCATGATAAATCAATCAAGGTAAGGCTGAAAGATCCTGTTCATGAGGCACATGAACACTGCTGGATCATTGGTTACACTGAATGGCATAACCAAGAACACATAGTGTCCATACCGACACCTGAAGGCCGTCTTCTGTACGTCCTCGTCCCGAACTCTGAGCTGATGATAGCCTGACCTGAGGTCTATCTTCAAGAACCATCGTGCTCACTTGAGCAGATCGAAGAGGTCGTCAATCCTTGGTAGTGGATACTTCTTCCTCACAGCCACCTGGTTTAGGTAACGATAGTTGACACATAGTCTCAAGCTCCCGTCCACCTTCTTGGCGAACAATATCGGGGAAGCCCAGGGTGAAACGCTGGGTCGGATTAATCCCTTGCCCTGAAAGTCCTACAGTTGTACCTGTAGCTCTCGAAGCTCGGCGAGAGCCATCTGATATGATGGGGTGGATATCGGGGTTGTCCCGGGGTACAGATAAATATAAAAGTGTACCTCTCTGCGAGGAGGTAGTCCTGGAACATCGTTAGGGAAAACGTCCGCATACTGATCCACCACTGCAGGTAAGCTCGGACTCCGCACGTCAGCTGCTCCTAGGATGAGGCTATCCAACTGATGATTGATGGGCTATCCTCTATTCTGCGAGAGTCCATCCTGTGCTGCGAAGGCTCCCTTCTCTCCGGTGAAGGTGAACATGCTCCCGTCGGTGCGTACACACCGCACCTTGCGCCTAATACAGTAAATCTGAGCATGGACTGTAGATAACCAATCCATGCCCAAGATGACATCGTAAGGCCTCGAAGCTGCTATAAGAAGATCCCAGCCGAAGCTCTCGCCTACTAGAGTAAGCTCACACTACTGTCACCAGTGTGTAATCATCGAGTCTGCTCCCGTAGGAGTCTCTACCTGTAAGGATCAAGCCAACAGCTCTGTCGGAATCTCCAAGCTCTGAACAAGGGCAGCGGTAATGAAATAATGACTCGCTCATGTGTCTATAAGAACCACAAAAAGGGTAGAGTAGACACAGATAGTACCTCGAATCATCTCGGGCGTGTCGTGGTCATAGGCCTCTGCTGCCTGAAGCTGTGCCTGCCTTTGCCTGCCAGCTCCATCGGGTCGGGGTGGGCCTCCCGGTGGTGGTGGTGGTAGAGCCTCAAAGTGTCGCCCACCACCTGCTGCTTGGCCAGCTCCTCTGCCTCGTCCACCTGCTCCCTACGGACCACCATGGTCGACCATCTGCCTCTGCCTGGGTGGTCCCTCAACGGTCTGCTGCTCCTCTGCACGGTGGGTCGGGCAGTCACGAGCCATGTGGCCCTGCCTGCCGCATGCGTAGCACTGTCTGCCTCTCGAAAGACTGGCTCTACGCAGCGTGCCCCGCACCTCTGAGCCAGTGTCCTGAGGTCATCTGCCTGAGGTTCTGGTCCGCCTGGACCCATGTGTCATCCGTCGACTGCCAGCTGTAGTAGACTCTGCTACGTGCCGCCCTGCGATAGGTCTCGCTGCTGCTGTAGGCTCAGCAAGAAAGATCTCAATGAGAAGGTCTCTCTCTAGTACCCCTGCCTCTGTCGAAATGATGAGGGAGATCAGCGATGCCCTGATCTCATGCCTCAATCCCTGCTCGAATTTCTGGGCCTGGAAGAATGGGTCTCGTACCATGTCCGTCGAAGAGCGCGAGAGGTCAGTTAATCTCGCCGAGTACTGGGCGATCGTCAAGCTGCCCTGCTGCAGCTGTAGTAGCTCCTGGATGCGCACCGCACAGAGGGTGGCTGGAACAAACTCCGAGCGGAAGAGACTCTCAAAGTCCGTCCAGAGAAGAGATTCCTCATCATGTAAATGGAGCATCAAACTCCACCATTTTCTTACGGCCGCATGAAGGAGACTCACTGCAAGAATCACCATGAGCTATGCTGGTGTCCCTACCAAACAGAAAACTCATACAACTGCCTCCAGCCAATCCTCGGATTCCTAAGGGTCCGTCTCCCCGTGAAACCTGGGCAGTCGCTGACGCTGAAACTCGTGCAGTGCACCAAGGCGATGTGCACTCTCAATGGATGGGGCTGGTAGCATTGGTGGCTCGGTGGGTAGTGGTACCGTCGGTGACTCCGCATTAATAGGGCCCTACACCGAGGCCTCGTCGCTCAGTGGGCTGTCGTCACGTCAAAACCCGGAACCCTAGCTGGCTGCCGTCATGGGGCCATCCTGAAAATAAACAGGTGCGCCACGGTTAATATAGTATACCTGGTGAGCTGACACAAAGTAATCACAAAGAAAACTTGAAACACACATGCAATCAATGTTTTCGTGCACTAAGTCGAAAATCAGAAGTCAAGGACTTGGTGTACGGATACGTCAGTCGCCGCACCAACACTGGACTCCCTGGACTGATAACCACACTCAATACTCTTAACACTATTGCTTCATATAGAAAAAGATCAGAGTCCTGAGTTCTGCGGTAGAACCGAACTCCTCTGATACCAATTTGTCACGACCCGCCTTCGGGGCCCGTGCCGTGACTACCCCAAGCCTGCCTCCCATAGGCCAGGGGCTAGTGGCTAGCACCAAGGCGTAATTCCTGATAAAAAGGGAATGCATTGCCTTTATGAAGTAAACAAACACACAGAGTAAGCAAGCAGAAGTAAACACTAAGTAAAACTGCGTACAATAGTAAGTGTGGAAAAGTAAGTGGGCCAGAATACAAACCCAAACTTAAAGTAAAGTACAACTAAAAAAGGGAGTACAACAACTGAAAAGTAAATCAGCAATGTCGAGCCGTCCACTGGAAGTCCCACTTGAAGGGTGGGTACAGATAGCCTCCACAGCTCCTCGGGTCCAGCCGTCCGCTCCGAGTACGTCCCACCCAGTGGTCCACCTCCAGGTACCGACCTGCTCCGCAATCCTAAACCACGATTAGCGTTGTTCGTCGTCTGCAACCAACACAAAATAGTGCGGGTGTAACCAGTGCAGGGGTGATTATACACTACTCAGTAGGGACCCCGAGACCCCCGAAGGTCTCCCAGAATCCACAAAGGATAATCCACAAATGAAAGATACAAAAACGAAGTAACATCTGACACTACTTAGGTATATGCCCATACATATACCTAAGTCATCAATTCTCGTTCGGCTCCAACATCCGAGCCCAAGTACAACCCAGTCCACACAGGAAAACACAACCCAATCCACACAGGAAAGCATAGCGTAATCCACACAGGATATCAAGTCAATCTTATCGAAGATAAGGATTCAAAGTCAAGACTCATCTCACACAGGATATACTTCTTCATAAGACGATATAGATGATCAGATGTAGCCAATGATTCATCTAATCCGTTGGAACCACACAGGATCGATAGGTACTAACACCCGCAATGACCCACAAATGATCGATAGGTACTAACCCCCGCAATGACCCACAAAGGATCGATAGGTACTAACCCCCGCAATGACCCACACAAGATCGGTATGCGTTGGCCCACCCAGGACCGCTGAGCGCTGACCCACACAAGATCTGACCCACACAGGATCGATAGCACTGATCCACACAGGATCGCTGTGTGTTGTAGTCATCGCCGTCGAATCCACAGAGGATTTCTGTACAGTCGTCATCGTCGTCGCAGTCACAGCCAGCTCTAGGGTTCCTGCACACAGCAAACTCGTTCGGGAGGGTCCACTCCACGAGCCGAGGGGCTGATACATCAACTGAAATGAAGTCCGGATTTGATGTATCCAAAAGTTTCATATTGTCAATAGGAACTCAACGTCACAGATGACGCGTCAATCGGACGCCCGGTCTGAGAGTTATTGGTTTTTTCGTCCAAGGGGCCCGGTTGGTTTTTAAGTAAAAACCAACCCGACCATACTCCAACTGCGTCCAAACCTCGAGCAGAGTAATAAAAAAGGTCCGTCTCACTAAGAGGAATCCAAAAAGGTCGGCGGCACGTCAATCGGACGTCCGGAACTCAAGTTATAAGCGTTTCTGCTCCGAGGGCCCGGTTGGTTTCGTGTTCGAACCAACCCGGCCGAACCCAAAGTTCCCTGAAACATTGAGTATAATATACCGAAATGAATATCTCGATCCAAGGATCACATAGCAACTGACGGTGCGTCATTCGGAGGTCCGTAGACCAAGTTATAGGAAACATACCGAACGATGTCTGTGAATAGGGGGTTTGGGCCCGGTCCGACCCGGCCCGATACCCCCTGGGTCGACCTGAACTAGGTCGACCCAACCCGGGTCCGGGTCTGTCCCATTAGGGCACGACCCGACCCGTCCTGGGCGGCCCGGCCCTACCAGCATGGCCAGGCGGCTCGGCCGTAACGGCCGAGCGGAAGGGGGCGGGGGGTGTGCTGCCCCCCCGTGTGTAACCATAGCCCCCATGTGGGGGGCCACTCTTTCTGCCAGTCGGGGGTTATGACCCCCGGCCCAGTCTTTCCAGCCGGTTGCTACTGCCGTTGGACCACCGCGGTCCCTCCCTCCTGCTCCGGCTACCGGAAGTCGGCTGCCGCTCCCTGCTCCTCCACAGCCAAAGGCCGCGGCCTTGGTCCGACCGGCGCGGCGCGATGGCGTCGCGCCCCTCCGCCGCGGCCCCGCTCTGGCTGTGGCCTCTTTGACGTTCTCTGGCGCGATGTGACGGCGTCGTGGCTTTGTTTGACTTCAACGGCGCGGCGCGACGGCGCCTCTCTTCCTCGCCTATTCTCATGTTTCCGCACGGTGCAACGGCACCACACTGCCTTTGCACGAGCTGCAACAAAATCAACAATCAAGGGGGGAGGAGGGTCGGCCGTGTTCGTGTGGTCCTACCTCCTCTTGTTATTGCAATATCAGGCACCTCAATTAGAGACGAAGATCAACGATGAAATCAATCATGAACAAAAAACAAATAATCCCCTACCATGATGGAATCGTTGAACGAAGGTTCGTTGCGGAATTGAACGTCGCAGAAGAAAGTGTCGTGGAAGAGGGTTTTGTACACGCTTGATGGAGATCGTCCGAGGTGGGTCGGCGTCTCACACCGGCTGCGGAGAGGAGTATAAAGACACGTCGTCTTTCTTTGGTGTTGGCATACTTCGCCGGAGAGTGGCGTTCTTCGCGTTCTTCAACGTGAAAGATGAAATTCTTCAGAGGAAGATTGCTCCCTCTCTCAAAAACCCAACACCACGAAACAACCCCCAAATAAAATAAGTGTTATCATTATTTTATTATAACATGCCATGCATTTGAATTTTTAAAATTCAAATTATTAACTCCCAAAATTAAATGGCATGATTTAATGTGAAAGGAAGTCACATCATTTAATACATTGGGGTTTAAAGGGGAAGATTTATGGGGGGTTAGAGAATTTGAAGGGGTGGGGTTCGTGTGGGCCCCACCGACCTCTTAACCTCTCATGGGAAGTTCCCCAACTTCCACTAAAAGGATACAACCACTTAAAAAGAAATAAAATTGTAGCTCAATTTTATTTTTACCTTCCACAATTTTTAACATCTCATCCCGAGCAAACGCAACCTCAGAAAAGGTGTTCTTAAGAAATTAAATGTGTTGCGGTTTCGTCGGTGCCCTCAGATTTCAATTCCGAGCACCAGATCAAAAGATAGAAAAACCCACTCGTTCGTTCACTGAACGTACCCAAGCTAAACTTCGGAAAATTATTCCAGGCTCACCGGGCCTTGGAATCAGGTGCCGTCAGAAATTGAGTTCTTTAAAAATCCCAAAGAAAATTAAGAAAAAATTTCCTTGATTTTTACAGGTCTTTACAATGGTAATCATATATCATGGTAATCACATATCCTACTCAGGAAAATCAATCTCAATTAATCACTCCCTATAAAAAAATGTTCTCTAATGGAACCTAACACTTGGGCCTCCACATATTTCCCAATTAATTCAAATTAAAACCCATTGGGGTCCATAAGTCTCATGGAACATAGGTATAATCAAATACTCAACCATCAACAAATGAGGAAATCAATCTAGTTTCCATGGTTCCTCATGTCATGGACATTTTGTTCAATTCATTAATTCACATTTAACTTTAAGTAAAAATTTATAAAATTTTATCATTTCAATCACCCTTAGTTGTAAGACTACATACTACATGCATTAAATAGAATTCATAATACCATAGGGTAAATGTGCATGACCACATACCTCATTGTGAAGATAAACCCCTTTCCAAAACATATCCCAAGAACTATTCCTAGGGTTTTACAAGTCTATCTATCCACCGCTCGTCATCATGAGTCCTTTTCTCACATCTAAATAACCAAATTAATTAATTATAATTAATTTTTCAATTTAATATAAATTGTAAGATATACCAAAAGTTTAATTACAGGTCATCTCATCATGATAAAACCATAATTAAACACTCAAAATAGATTCAAAACACACTCCTGAGACAATCTGAGAAAAAAATTCTAACAACCAGAACCAAAACAACTGCTAAAATAATTAAATATCATCCAAAAATATTTTAAAATCTTTATAGTGACATACCTCTTCCAAATTATGTGTGGAGTATTGAAGATACCTTATCAGGAATTCCTCATGCTAGGTTTCACAAAAACCCCATCAAAATGTCCAATTACACCATTCTTCAGTGGAATCAACATTAAAACCCTAAACTAGGGAAACCAAAAATAATTGGAGAATAAGATAGTCCAAAACAAAAGGAAGAAGAATGAGTAGTTCACCTGGAATCACTATGAAATTAGTTTAAAAACCCCTCAGATCAAGGGGTCTAAGAGAGGAGGATGAGGGTGAGCATATATCCAAAAATAATACCCCTCAACTCCCTTGTTCACATAAAAAAAGGGGGAATTTCTTGGGGAAAATAATGGTGTTCCCCCAACTAAAAAATACACTCCCAACAAAATTTCATGGAAAAAAATTATGTTCAACCCATGAAATTTTAGGTAGTAGACCCTCATCCTCATCCAACCCACTTTCATTCACGGGATACACCCCTAGAACTCATTTTATAGTCTGAATGGTTTTTTGCTGCTTTTTTAGCAGCCCAACCATTCCAGACAACCTATGAATTCCATCTAAGCACCTTGGGTGCCCATAAAATACAAAACCACACAAAAAAACATTTATTTAAGACATATAAACTATCATAATACCATTATGAATCCTATTTATCGAAAAAAAACATCCACCAAAACAAAAAACACAAATTCAAATTCTCCCTTAATTTTATAACCCATCTGGAAAAGGGGTATCACAATCTTCGAAACATAGAAATTATAAACCCTAAGAAGACTAGTTGACTATTCAACCAATAAAATTGACCTAGTTAGGTTGGAAACTCATGGTAAAATCATTAAATTATATACCTAAACACCAAAGGATGTCCTATTTCAAAAATCCAAATAATAGGCACACAATCCATAAAACACAATCCATCACTATATATCACCATTGAAAAACCAAGATGGATCTTACCTATGATCTTCTATTCCAAGAAACTATGGTGTAATCAAAAACCTAATCATCTTACTTATGGTACTCCCCAATATAAATCTTAACTCATAGAGGTTGATGCCAACCCACAATGCTCCCCACTATAAAAACTTCCTACTAAAATACATATCAGTGGTTCAATAATCCACTCAGTGTATCTCACTACACCCAAATATACATGGAAATACCAATTAAAATATTGTATTTCTACAAATCACAAATTTTGAACTAAATCATATGTGTGTACACCGTTCATGCAATGATCCCACACACATATTCCTTTCATTGAATAATCTCATCCCAAACCTCCAAATACCCCCTTCATTTCATATATGATGTACCCTAAACCATGGTACCAATTCACTTACTTTACTAGAATTTTCAACAAAAATGGAACCTTCACCATGTTTTGTCACATGACTAACCCCTTGAATCATGTGATGAAATGGGTGAACCCCCTAAACCATGTGATGAATTGGGTTTACCCCCTAAACCATGTCACAAACAGGGGTTCACCTGATAACCATGCAAACAATTAGGTTCACCCCTTGAACCATGTCATGAAATAGTGTTCACCACCTAAAACATGTAATGAACCGTGATTCGTTCCTTGAATCATGTCACAAACTGTATTTCACCCCTTTAACCACCTTTAGGTTATATCAAAATTATTTTAATACTAATTCAAACTTACTTAATCATTAAATATATCATATTATTCTAAAATATAGTATTTACATGGGACCAGATAAAACATATTTACAACTCATAAACACCCAAGAACTACTTATTTTATCTAGTGACTAGTCATATCACTTATCCATGAATATTATAACATGAGGTCATTCTTCCATATCCCATTCTATATCTAGTACTATATGTAAAGATTATATGTGTTCATAAATCACATAAGAAATAATAATCATGAAAAATATCAATTGTTTACCATTATCATATCATAGGAATTTTATCCATGGAATCTTATAAAATTCATCATAATATGAAGGGAACACCCTCCACCGAAAAATGTTGAACTCCCTGCCATATGGATTTACCTATACCAATCCTTAATTATTTCCAAAATAGGTTCAATCATTAAATAAGTGTCTAACCTTATAGTTTTTAATGAGTTCCTCCAAATGGCGTGTAATTATTTTTCTTAGGTGGAATAGAGTGGCTAACCAAGGTTGTTATTTAAGGAGGAAGTACTTAAAACAACATATTAAAGTTATTTTGAAAACAAGATGAATTAAATTCATTAATAAAAATTATGGGGGTTAATTTATGTTTTATTACACATGATTATATATGTTGGAATATGATTTTATTTTTTTATTTTCTTTCTCTTCTTAATTTTTTTTTAAAACCTAATGAGAAGTTTTTTTAGAAAATATTTTCTAAAAAGGAAAAATAAATATATATATACCTCTTCACATACTTATTAATTATTATAATTATTATCAAAATACACTTAATTATAATCCTCCAATTTTTTAACCCCAAACCCTATGATAATTTACCTCGTCCACAAAGTGAAAGGAATTAAACCCTGGCTAGCTTCAGAACAAGCAATCACAACACCTAAATTTGATTTTAATTACAAGGATAGATTATGTTCATTATTAAATTAGGTCACATATCCATACTAAAAATTAGGATTAATTTATTTTAGGGGTTATATTTGAACCCTAAAAATTGATCTTGTAATGTTTTTTACCGATTAAGACTGTGCACTCACAATTCATAATTTAGTCCACCACACACACATTATGTTATTTATTCAATTGCTTGATTGGTTTATTTTAAATTAATTCATAAATAAAATTATTTTAATTAAATTATCTCATAAATTCAACACAAATAAGTTATTATGGCTAAAATTAGATCCATTATTAAGAAAAACAACTCTTTCATGGGTGGTGTAGTAATCGCATAATCTTTTTCATGCATAAATTTCTAAAAAACGTACAACCCAATATAATTTTTAATCTATATTTCTAGCCCAAATAAGTACATTAAATAAGAATAAAAATAAAAAATAAAAAAATAAATTGAAGAGAAATTGATATTATATTACAAAAACACAAACATTATAATGTGAAGAAGGCTATGATGAATAGATTCTTTCTTCATGAGATCTTACTCTTGAAATAGTTAGAGAAATTTTGGGAAATAGATTTATTCCTTTAAACTTATAATTAATGGAAAATACCTCCAAATGATAAAAACACACATTTATAGAGTATAGGATGGACTAGGGTTCCAATACATTACAAGTGTGAATAGGAAATTCCATAATATATTTTAATAAAAATTCCTAAAATGTTTTAACCTCTAAAACTCATGAAATAATTGTCCTTAAAGAAGGATTATTTATGAGGAATTGGGTCATATATATTGTTTCCAAATTTGATCCCAATTCAATCCCAAATTATAAATATATGTCCCAAAAGGTAAATTGGTTTCCATTTTTATGAGTCCAATCCAACATTGAATTCATGTCACCTTTATTATAATCAAAGGAAAGATACATCTTGAATGGTATAAACAAAAGTTATATCCCATTAGTTTAAGAATATTCTTAGGAAATTTTATGTTTAAATAATTCACATAAATAATTTTATTTCTAAAATAATATAGTTGAATTTAAATGGTCAAAACTTTAATTTTAATCAAATTTTCAAATGAATACTCTAATCCAAAATATTACATAAATAAACATATCTAACAAAATGTGATAAAATTACATCATTTTTTATTAATAAAATATTCTATAAAAATATTTTGAATCACATCTCCCACAACTACCCATTATCATTCCTAAGAAAAGTCACATGATATGTATTTTAGATAATTGGGAAAATATATGCATGTTGAAATTTCCCAATCCATAGTGGAAATATAGTAAAAGTGAAAATATCATAAATAATTATATCTCAACAAATTTGTAATTCATTACCTCATAAATTGTATCAAAACAATATCTAGGGATATTAATTAAATCAATCTTAGTGAAATAATTCATGGTTCTACTATGTCATTAATTCCCTATATGTGTGTGTGTGCCAACAATTTCAAAATCGTATATCCACCCTTTATAATATATATTTAGTAGAATTAAAACATTTCTTCTTACCCATTTTAATTCCACCAAACCTGTTCTACATTACCTTTTAATAAAATTTTAAGACCCTCTCACTTAATCATTCTCGAAAGTCAAACATTAAGCTATAGACCTAGATATCCCAACATATTTTACATTTCATCACTCCCATGTTTACAATGATATATTTTATAGTTCGTACAACTATCTAATATCAGGTACAAACAGAGAGGTTAATTCAGTATAGTGATGAAATTGATCAAAAGAGAGATGGACATATGGATCAAGCATTGATGTAAGAATTATTTTTACCGAACTTGACTATACCCTCACAACAATTTCACAAGTCATGGTTTCATGTAAATTTATATGGATAAATAAATAAAATAATTTACCATGAAAAAATTTCATAATTAATAGTTTCAAAATCTAAAAGTTTTTATAGTGACACAACTAATCCTACCATAAGATACTACCATTTTTAAAAAAAATCAACCCTTGATAATGAAATCATTCACATTTCTATCATTCTTCCAATGAATTTTGAATTTTTAAACATGAATTTTCCAAATTTTCTATATGTAAATGATCATATTACATGGTGATTTATTATTATTTTTTATTATTTTTTTAAATAACATAATACACACACACCAAAAACACAAAAATGAAAATCCTGAAGAAGTTACACAAAAATGTTCTCCAATCCCATAGATTTAAAATATTACATTGTCCCCAATGTGAACCTATGATATGATATATGCACTTGAAATATAGAACTTTATATGGAAAAAATATATAAAGGTGAAAGGGTTTGTGATATCCAGATGTTCTCAATTGATGATGGGTGTAACACCACAAGATTTTATGAGAAAAATTATTATTTTTAATTTCTTTGATGTCTTGTGTTGTATGCTACAGCAACATTATCTTGTACTATAAGAAATATTGTATTATCTTGAATTATACACAACACTATTCTTGGCTTGCATTACACGTAATCGCGACCTTCCTCGATAACGTGTGTAGTACGCAATACCGAGTTTCACTAAACAACGATATATGGTTATAATATTATTATGAACTAGCCGATATGAATAGTATTAACTAAATTTTAAATTTTATAAAATTATTATTCATCTTACACATTTTCTAGAACATGTTATGAGAACAAAATAATTTTTTAAAAAATGCAGTTTTGTCACCTTTTGATGGAACACCCACATTAAATCTAGTTTTTGACATGTTTATAAGTTCAATTTGACAAAATAAAATTATTTTTGGAATTAGGATATAAAAATTTACTTTGGATAATTTTTTCATATTATTCTGATAAATTTCATATTTTAATGAATAGTAAAAACACACTATATTTTAATTAAAAACAAAATTTTTCATCATAATAATTTATATGGTTAAATTATAATATTGAATGGTTTTAAAGTATAAATATAATATATTTTTACTATTTACTATAACTTATTTAATTATCATTGATTTTACATTTAATTCATAGGTAAAATCATTTCAATCTTTTGTAATGTTTTAACTTTTGAAACTCGTTTTCTTAACAACAGAATTAATTTTAAATGAATTTCTGCAACTTCTGTGATTTGAATTAGGAAAAATTGATTCCATATTTTGAATCAGTAGATCCAAATTATTTTAATAGGCTACTTTTTATTTTTGGGGACTATGAATAGTAACTACGGTAAATTTTATTTACCATAGTTATAGGAAAATCGGGTAATTGAGGGTAAATATAATATTATAAAATTACCATAACACTTGTATTAATATAATTTTATGATTACATTTCGTTCTATGGAATATTTTGGTCGAAATGGAATCCATTGGAACCCACTTGGATGTGATTAAGATCTCTAATTTATTTTATTTAAAAGAAAGTGAAATATGTCTCACTCAAAATTTAATAATTAAAATATTTTTAATATAAGGTTATACAGAATATAAATTAGGTTATAAATACCCATTTTGAAATCTAAAATATTTTTCTCTATCATGGTAATTTATTTGTAATTTTTAAGAATTATTTATTTACCTTATTAGCTTATACATTAATGATGTAGAAATTATTTATTTAGTGAAAAATCAATAATATAGTTTTTATTGAAATAATAATACACATAAAAAGGCCCAAAATCCTTACTAAGACTTATTTTTAGTGTATATATAAATCCTAATCATACAATGGCCGAATATGTGACCATTTGGATCCTTATAAATAATATTATGACACTTATATTATTTTATTTTAAATGATTCCAAAGTTGTCACCTTCATAATTTAATAAATATAAAAAATTACATGTTTTGATTTTAAGATGATAAATTCTAGTAAAAGTATTATTATAAAATCTATGAAATTTATCTTCATCATAGGATTTTATTTTTAATTTTTATGCAAAAAATAAGTATATTAAATAATTATACAAAAATTTTGTACTAATAATTTTATTAAGAGCTATACCAAATAAATGGTTTTAAAAAATTTGAAATAAATATTATATGAAATATTTAATGTTCTCCACGAATTTTCTAGAAATATTTGACATGTTATGAATCTATTGAATATTTGTTTAGAATATATCCTCTGTTTGGATTTTATTTAAATTAAAATAAATGAATAGTGTCAAAATTGACACTATATTTATTTTATAAAAATAACATATTATAAAATTGTTTAAAAATCCCAAAAAAAATTAAAATTTATAAATTGAAATTTATATGGTCTAAAATGTCATGAATTATCTAATTATGGAAAATTCACAACACATGTGTAATTATTTATAACAATTTAAAAATTAGAATCATATAACCACAAATAAAATTAAATAGATTAAATAAGGATAAATCAAGTTGATAAGGTTTAAAATAAATTCCCACCATGTCTAAATTTTATTAGCTTATTAGATTACAACCCTATCTCATATAATATTCTGATTTGAGTCATTTTTGGAGGTTTTTAAGGGAGTTTGAATTCATTATAAATTAATATTTCTTATGTTACCAAAGGTGTCCCTCTATTCTCTTATAAAAAGGGCACCCCTTCCCTCTTCTATTCACACCCTTTTGAGCCTTGATTCTCGGCCAAAACCTGCAAATTCCTCTTTTAAACCTCTCTAGTTATATCATAGAGGTTCTGGTCTTCTCAAAAGACTAACTCTAGTGACCTAAGAAGAAGTTTAAAGGAGGTGCGTCGAGGAAGAGGTAATCTCTTCTACCGACTCTTTCAAGTTTCTTTCTTCTTCTACATCCTCTTATTTAGTGGTTTCATTATAAAGTAATAACATAAGTATTCCTTATATACTTATATGTTATTATAAATATGAAACGACCCTATTTCACCTTCTATCCATCCTACGGAAAATGAAATCACCACGCGTGTGTACGTACGGAATACCGTCTCCATGTTGTGGTGTAATCTGTTTTCCACCACCATCTTACTTGGATGGGTATAATGGTGTAAATAATAACTATATATTATTATTATAACATCATTCTGATTCTAAGATGTTATATCATCCACTCCAATTCCATTCAGTAAATATGGGAACGATATCATCGCTCGTGCGTATGTACGGATTACCGTCTCCACGACGCGATGAGATTCATTTTCCATGTTAACAATTCAAGAATGATTATAAAGTATATATAATAATAAGTAATCACGAAATATATTACATATTAATGATACTGGGTTTATGTATATTTTATTTACTTACATCTATTAAATTTAATAAGGAAACGAAAACATCGTTCATGCTTACGTACGTCATACTGTCTCCATGAACGGTGGATTTATTTCCATTTATCGATCTATTATATATATGTATATTATGAACATATATTATAAATAAATCATGTTTTATATTCTGTAATTAATTAATCATGATCTAAGTAATCATATGAATAATTACAAGTCAAAACACGGACGATAAATGAAACGATTTTACCCAAAACGCTGCTTTAACATGGAATTGACAAATGAATGGATAATATAAAGCCGTAAGTGAATCATATATGATATCATAAATATTATTATGGTTCTGTTATAAGTTAATAATATGTTTAAACCCACTATAAAGGAGTCTTGGATACATACGGAACAAATTGGAAAAAAGGTAAGGGAAAATCTCGCAATCTCAATTTTTATCTGAGATTGTTTATACTTCGGTATTTACTGGGGCATATTTATCATCAAAATACATGTTTACTCAATATGTAATATTATTTCTATCCTTATAAAAAATTTAAATCCAATTTTACCTATTGGTTAATTTTTAGTAAAACATACGAAAGGAATCTTTTGTCGTTTTCAGTACGATATACTTTTTAAATTTTCCAGCAAAGTATGAGAAGAATGTTTTTTGAACTCATATGGAATGAATGGATTTTTACGGTTTAATAACGCCTTATTTTCATGAATATTTATCTACATGATTTGATGACTATTTTCAACAAAATCCTTTTCCTTTAAAATTTCATGGCATTTTGTGAAAAGAAAATGATTTTGAAGAAGAAAGGATATTTTCCTCAAGAATTCATTTCAAGTGTTTTATCAAAACCTTTTTCCATATAAGATGGAATTATTTCATATGTTTATGTTTCAAGTATAATGTCTCTATGATTTACATGGTTTCACTTTTCTTATGATGAAATGATATCCATTTTTTTGTATGGATTATGTTATGATGGGATGATGTTTATGAAACCCATTTTATACTTTGGGTAATGATGAATGATAAATGGTCATGTTGTGGAACATGTAAGAATGATTTCATTATGAGATGGGTGGGACCTATATCTCCCTCCAATGCATTGGTTAAAGATTTATATCTCATGAGATAGACATGGCTGGAACAGAAATTTAATCCGGTTCAGTGATACAGGATTGGAAGGAGGAGTGAACTCTATTCAGAAAGGGACTTTATCCACTAAGATGGTCTTGGAAACAATTCCTTGGCTACTATGGAAATCATAACATGTTCATAATGGTTTCCACAATTACATGTTTTATTCCCATGCTATTTTATCATGATTAAGATTTCTTTATGATCTATGCCTTACGTATTTCCATGTTTTATGTCATTGCTCATGATTTTGATGTTTAAACATTATGTTCATGTTTTTAAGTTCAAATGTATATGATTTGTTTTATTTTCTCCAGTCTTACCCTTACTGAGCATTTGAGATCACCCATTATATGTTTTCTTTTCCCTAGGATTTAAAGAAAATTTTTAGGTAAGAAAACAAAAGGGGAAGATCTTTATGGGCGATGTTAAAGATCTTTCACAATGATTAGAAGATTATGTTCCGAGTTTCCAAAGACACTAAACTGTTACGTTCCTTGACTGTTGGTTTTTGTTATGTATTATGTGTTCCATAAAAGTAATGAAATGTCCATGTATGTCAAGTTTGGGGTCTCTACAGTTGGTATTAGAGGAATGGTTTAGTTAACCTTTGGAAAATAGGATGTGAAAACTTTAGTGATATCCCAAGATATATTTCTAAGGTATGTCTAAGGATGTCCCTAAGGTTTAGTATAACTATATCTTACAGTCCCAAAATTATGTTGATGATCATGAATAACCTAGGGTGAACCTAAGGTGTACTATATTAAAGAATGTGTGAAAAGTTAGACATCCCATAAGTGACTTTTTATGAGTATGTGGTTCCCTGTTATTTTAACTGTTTCTTACACCATAGATTTTGGTTTTAGTCAATGGAGCGAACCAGAAGGAATTGGTTCAACATTGCATCCAATGAAAAAATTGGTGAATATGAGCAACTAAATTTTGTAATGCCTAGAAAGAAATATTTTTTGATTATGACGAATCAGTCATCGCGATATATGATTAACAAGGTGAACTTTAGTGGCATTCCTAATTCATAAAATAAGAGGAAGATGGCCTTTTATGCATGTTTTCATGTTGAGGAGCATAGAGAAAGGAAGATTGAGATTTCTAAAGAATGGAAGAAGAACCTTGATGAATACATCAAATGGAGGGGAAGATGTTATCTATGTGGAGAGAAGGGTCATAGAGTGACAGACTGTTATGGAGTTCAATGTCTTATCTATGGAGAACATGGGTATTACCCAAATCAATTCCCAAACCTAAGAAGTTACTTGTAAATCAAGGAAGGAATTATTCCATGTAAATAATTAAAGAGGATGGATTAAAGTGTTTATGTATTGGTATTCAAGAATAATGTTGTTGAGGTACTTTTATGGTATATTGGAATATCTATGTATTGGTCCATTGTGGTTTTCCATAAGAATATGGCATCGGTAACCATAAAAAGTGATTGAAATATTTTTGGAAAGTAGATGATATGCGCATAATGAAAGGATAAAGAGAAAATAATTTGTTTGGTAGTATTAATGAGATCATGACTAATATAAGGAAAAAGTGATATCATGGTTTGAGTATAAAGAATTTTTGGGATTTTGGTATGTGGAAAGCGATAACTTTTGACAGCATTCATGTTTTCACTAAGGTTCTATGGTAATTTATGTTTCAAGAGAATACATGATTAAGGTATTCACATGTTTAGAATGCGATCAACAAGATATATCTTGGATAAATGATGGTATTCACATGCTTGTTATGTGACTTTTCAAGTAATCGTTTTCTTTATACTATGAGATTGGACGGAAGTATTTTGGATAAGCCCAAAGATTGGAATGGATTAAGTTGGAAATAATATAGTATCATTTAAGGATAAAACTTTTTTTTATATTATTGATGGGATTTTATAATAATATAGTTTTAGAAAAAGGACAACCTACAGGACAGGCGACAACCTGTCGCGTCGGACAAGGCTGTGGGAATCGAACCCACAACTGAAGTGAGACAGGCCTTTATCGCATACCATTGGCCTATAGGAAGTCCCTAGTTATTAGAAACTAGTTTTATTTTACTAAGTGGTATGATAGATGAAGTATAAGTCCATTTTTGGAATCATATACGATTAACCTCACCATAGATGGACTTATGTATATTTGATAACTTTTTCTACACTTTTTTTTTGAGACAGATGGAATGACCCATCATTCTATCACATGATATAATAACACTTAAAGAATGAAAAATTCAACTTCAATTATTTAAGAGATGAAGTGTAAATTGTTCAAGGCATGAACAACGGTGAGATTGTACTGAAATAAAGTAAGTATTTCTTCAAATTCAAATTCTTCAACTTTAGGGAAATGATCTTGAAAACAAAAAATGTTGTCCTAGAGTCCTCATATACGATGAATCAGATGGTACCTTAGATAATCACAAATTTATGGCTTTTTGATTGTTGGATTTTTCATATCCGTGTTCTCTACCACTCTCCATCAGACCTTGATGAATAGATTTCTCTTCCAAATCCATATTTTCACCTATGTTCTCCTATATGGAAACCCAGTGATGAGTTAATTTGGGTAACTATTATGTTTCATACTCCACTTTTTAAAATTAAGTTTTAGTATTCCTTTTTAAAATGTGGGTTTCTAGGAAAGAAACATTCATGTAGTAAACCACTTATAACCCCGACAAATTTCAAGGGTGAAATTCATTTTAAAGGGGGTAGAATGTAACACCCCGTGATTTTATGAGAAAAAATATTATTTTTTAATTTCTTTGATGTATTGTGTTGTACACTACATCAAGATTAGATTTTACTATACGCAAAACTGTATTATCTTGAAGTATACAAAACACTATTCTTAGCTTTCATTACATGCAATCGCGACCTTCCTTGATAACGTGTGTAGTACGCAATACCGGGTTTCACTAAACAACGATATATGGTTATAATATTATTATGAACTGGCCGTTATGAATAGTATTATCTAAATTTTGAATTTTATAACATTATTATTTATCTTACACATTTTCTAGAACATGGTATGAGAACAAAATAATTTTTTTTGGGTAAAATAAGTATTTTTCAAAAAATGCAGTTTTGCCACCTTTTGATGGTGCACCCACTTTAAATCTAGTTTTTGACATTTTTATAAGTTAAATTTGACAAAATAAAATTATTCTTTGGAATAAGGATATAAAAATTTACTTTTGATAAAATTTTCATACTATTCTAATAACTTTCATATTTTAATGAATAGTAAAAACACGATATATTTTAATTAAAAACAACTTTTTTCATCATAATAATTTATATGGTTAAATTATAATATTTAATGGTTTTAAAGTATAAATATAATATATTTTTACTATTTAATATAAAGTATGTCATTAGCATTGATTTTACATTTAATTCATAGGTAAAATCATTTCAATCTTTTGCAATGTTTAATCTTTTAAAACTCATTTTCTTAACAAAGAGATTAATTTTAAATTAATTTCTACAACTTCTGTGATTTGAATTAGGAAAAATTGATTCCATATTTGGAATCAGTTGGTCCAAATTATGTTAATAGGATGCTTTTTATTTTTGGGCACTATGAATGGTAACTATGGTAAATTTTATTTACCATAGTTAAAGGTAAATCGTGTAATTGAGGGTAAATATAATATTATAAAATTACATTAACACCTGTCTTAATATAATTGGATGATTATATTTCATCCTATGGAATATTTTGGTCAAAATGGAATCCGTTGGAACCCACTTGGATGTGATTAATACCTTTAATTTATTTTATTTAAAAGAAAGTGAAATATGTCTCACTCAATCTTTAATAATTAAACTATTTTTAATATAAGGTTATACAGAATATAAATTCAGTTATAAATCTCATTTGAAATTTAGAATTTTTTTCTTTATCATCGTAATTTATTTGTAATTTTTAAGAATTATTTATTTACCTTATTATCTTATACATTAATGATGCAGAAATTATTTATTTAGTGAAAAATCAATAATATAGTTTTTATTGAAATAATAATACACATAAAAAGGCTCCAAATCCGGACCAAGACTTATTGGTAGTATATATAAATCCTAATCATCCAATGGAATAATTGGTGACCATTTGGATCCTTATAAAGAATATTATGACACTTAAATTATTTTACTTTAAATGATTCCAAAGTTGTCACCTTCATAATTTAATAAATATAAAAATTTACAAGTTATGATTTTAAGATGATAAATTCGAGTGAAATTATTATTATGAAATCTATGAGATTTATATTCTTCATTGTATTTTATTTTTAATTTTTATGCAACAAATAAGTATATTAAATAATTACACAAAAATGTTGTACTAATTATTTTTTTAAGAACTATACCAAATAAATGGTTTTAAAAATATTAAAATAAATATTATATGAACTATTTAATGTTCTCCACGAAATTTCTAGACAAATATGACATGTTATGAATCTATTAAATATTTTGGTTAGAATATATCCTCTGTGTGGATTTTATTTAAATTAAAATATATGAATAGTGTCAAAATTGACACTATTGTTATTTTATAAAAATAACATATTATAAAATTGTTTAAAAATCACAAAAATATTTAAAAATTATAAATTGAAATTTATATGGTCTAAAATGTCATGAATTATCTAATTATCTACAATTCACAACAAATAAGTAATTATTTATAACGATTTAAAAATTAGAATCTTATAACCAGAAATAAAATTAAATAGATTAAATAAGGATAAATCAAGTTGATAATGTTTAAAATAAATTTCCACCATGTCTAAATTTTATTGGTTGATTATATTACAACCCTATATCATCTAATATACAGATTTGAGTCATTTTTGGAGGTTTTTAAGTGTGGTAGAATTTATTATAAATTAATATTTCTTATGTTACCAAAGGTGCCTCTCTACTCTCTTATAAAAAGGGCACCCATTCCCTCTTCTCTTAACACCCTTTTGAGCCTTGAATATCGGCCAACCCCTACCAATTCATCTTCTCAACCTCTCTATTTATATCATAGAGGTTCTGTTCTTCTCAAAATACCAACTCTAGTGCCCTAAGATGAAGTTTAAAGGAGGTACGTTGAGGAAGAGGTAATCTCTTCTACCGACTCTTTCAAGTTTCTTTATTCTTCTACATCCTCTTCTTTAGTTTTTTCATTATAAATTAATAACATAAGTATTAATTATATACTGATATGTTATTAAAAATATGAAACAACCTTATTTCACCTTCTATCCATCCTACAGAAAACAAAATCACCGCACGTGTGTGAGTACGGAATACCGTCTCCACGGTGTAGTGTAATCTGTTTTCCACCACCACCTTACTTGGATTGGTATAATGGTGTAAATAATAACTATATATGATTATTATAACATCACATTGATTCTAAGATGTTATATCATCCACTCCAATTCCATTCAATAAATATGGGAATGATATCATCGCTCGTGCGTACGTACGAATTACCGTCTCCATGACGCGATGAGATTCATTTTCCATGTTAACAATTCAAGAATGATTATAAAGTATATATAATGATAAGTAATCATAAAATATATGACATATTAATGATACTGGATTTATGTATATGTTATTTACTTATATCTATTAAATTTACTAATGAAACGAAAATAGCGTTCCTACGTACGTATGGCCTACGTCTCCATGAACAATGTATTTCTTTCCAATCTATTATATATATGTATATTCTTAATATATATTATATATAAATCATGTTTTATATTCTGGAATTAAGTAATCATGATCTAAGTAATCATATGAATAATTACAAGTCAAATGTTTCAGGGTTGAAAAAACCAAATTAAATTATATTATATGTCTTTTAGATCCCCTAAAATGTGTCTATGAAATTTAGGAAGAATTTGTATCAATCAATATTTTAATTAAAAGTCTAATTCCAAGTTTGTGTATGCAATACAAGTCTGTTGAAAATTAATTTCTAGTGTAGGCAATTCTTGAATGGTTTTATCAAGTTATTTATTATAATTTTCATCTACTTGTTATAGCTTTAGGATTTATTTAAAATTGATTCCAATTTAAAATTTCCTATAATTTTTGTAATTCCCTATTTGGGTAAATTTTAACATTTCTTGTTGACTGAGATTATCTGACCCAATACCTAATACTTTTTTCAATTTCAAGGTCTAGATCAAAGATATCCTTAAGTTGGTATTATGTCATAAATCATATAAAATAGAGAAAATAAAATAATTATATAATAATTTAAAGATAATGGTTTTAAATTTATGGTCCCAAAAATAGAAAAATCAGAAAGGGTATAGAAGGAAGAATAAAAAAAGAAGAAGTGAATGAAATAAAAGAAAAAAATACCATTAATTAATTGAAGAAAATAATTTATTCCATGTAAATGGTTCAAATTTCAAAGGAATTTTCATGGGTGATCTCAAACGACATGTACTTTTTAGTTCTTAGGTGAATCAAAGTGGATGAACAAGGTCATTCCCTAATAAGGAAGTTCTCAAACAACTTATCAGAGGCATTTTAAAAAAAACTAACCTAAACACTAAAAGTGATGGGGGGTCATTCAAAGGCTTATAATATAAGAAGGTGTATATTGGAAGAATATTTTGTTTATTGTTTTTCTAATCTGATTCATAATACACAATGAGAATTTTTTTAAGAAAATATTTTTTAGAAGGTGTAATAAATAAAACACTTTCTCTTCACTTACTTATAAATCATTTTCATTCAAATTAAAATATAGTTAATTATAATCCAGTAATTTGTAAACCCTCAAACCCTATGATAATTTACCTCAACTAAAAAGATGAAATTAATTAAACCCTAAGAGTGGTGGATCCCTATAAGGATGGTTATGCCTACTTTCACCCATAACGACAGGCCTGACGCACTTCTGTTTTTTCAAAATTGTGTGACTGTTGTGGCATCACTGGCCCCACTGCCTCCTCCGCCTCTGTCATTGCCTTTGGATTATTCTCTTCCTATATCTCCTTACATATAGGCACATCCCAGATATGACTCCCAACCTACCCCCCCCCCCTGAGCCTTGCATGTCCCAGCACATCTGCTCTATTAAGGATTCCTTACTTCTACTTCCCCAGTCACAACTGAGTTTTTTATTGATCTCCCTACCCTCCTCTGGTTTGGGGAGTTTAGATGGAGTCCCATTTCTCCCGGTACTGTCGTCGGCCTTTTACGAGGCTTCTACCCTCCAAAAGTGGTCTCTCATAGCTCATTTTGGGTCTAATAAGCCCCATTTGGGGTTCTTCTAGAACTTGGTGCTTGCATGGAAGCTCAATCATCCATCCAGGGTGTCTGAGATTAACATATGTTCCTTCTTCATAGTGATAGATAACCAAGAAGACTTTTTAAAATCCTAGGATAGGTCTCCCTGCTCCTACAGTTTCTACCAATTTCATCTATCTCTAGGGTCTATAGACATCCACCAGGGGTAGGAGTCTCCTCTAACTACATCATGGGTTTCCCTCCTAGGCCTCTTGTTTCCCTCCCAAAACTTAGTCTTCCTAGAGAATATTGGTGATCTGCTTGGAGGTTTCCAATGAACTGAGGATAATAATCTTGGAATCATCGCTTCATCACCTCCTTGATTTTCATTTTCTTCAACCTGAGATATACTCCTCTATCGCAGCTTGTTCTCCGAGTCGTGATAAGGGTGATTGGCACTAATCGGTGGTATATCTGTCCCCGCCTTGCTTCATTTACTTCTGCTATCTCCATAGTCGTTTTGTATCTAAATTAAGGATCCATACATCTCATCTACTGGCAACTCACAACCATATTCATACACTCAGGGGAAAGGTGCCTAAATCTCATCTATTCGATGTGAGCTCGTTAGGCACATAGACAATCTCTCTGCTCAGGCCCCCTATTCTGGTTCTAATACCAAAACCATCCTTCCTCTCTAAAGGTGTTAGATCCTAAGCCCCTTTTTTTCTTGGATATTTTTCCCTTTATCCATAGTTCCCCTACCCTTTATCCACCTTTGTTTCTCCCTCCCTCCCTATGCAAGATTATCCAAAAACATGTCAAGGAGAAATCTGTTCATTGTGCCTCCCCTTCTCCTTGGTCTCCCACAAGGTCCTGTGTGGATTCTTCATATATAGAGTCTCAATGAATATGATCTAAAGTTGACTCTATGGAGCTAGAGGATGTTACCCCCCTTATCATAAGAGAAAGGAGCTGGTGATTATGGGTGGATACTCCCACTCTTCTCCTTCCCAGCTCCTAGTCTCGTCGGCTACCCCAGTTTAGCTCTCTAACATCTTCACCATTCTTTTTCAAATGAAAATAAATCCCCTACTTTCCTATCCACATCAGAGTCCTTAGGTGGATCACTTTTCCCCCATCAAACCTGCATCTTCCCCATTGAGGATGTTCACCATATAACAAGCTCGGAAGAGGGAGTCATGTGTTCTCTCAGAGAGTAAGAGGTCTCTCTTATCTATAAGTAGTCCCAAACTCCTGTCATTCCAAGGATCTCTCTCATTATTTGGAATGAAATTGTATTGGGTTCTTGGGAGAAAATGGATTTCATTCACAAAGAAGTGTTAATTAAGTAGAATTTAGTGTTTTTTGTCTTGGATGCTAAACAAATTCCCAAAAATATTGGGGATTTTTCTAGAAGGATTGGCCTAAAACATTTCATGCATGGTTTCCTAGAGAACCAGTATATATGGATATTTTGGGATCCTCTATAAAGACCCATAAATTTCAAGAAATTTTTTTTCTTAAATTCTTTGGGATTTTACGAGTACGCAGTTTCTGACGGAACCTGATTTTGAGGCCCAGTGTGCCCAGAATAAATTTCCAAAGTTTAGCTCAGGTACATTCCGTGAACGAACGAGTGGGTTTTTCTATCTTTTGAACCGTTGCTCGGAATTGAAATCTAAGGTCACCGATGGAACCACAGCACCAGTAATTGCATAATAGGACCTTTCCCGAAGGTGCGTTTGCTCGGGAGGAGTTGTTAAAAATTGAGGATTAAATGTGAAGTAAATAAAATTGTGGTACAATTTTATTTTCTTTATCTAAGTGGTTATATCCTAAGTGTGGGAGTTGGGGTGGGACCCACTAGTTCTTAACTACCCATGAGAGGATTAAAGGTGAGGTGGGGCCCACATGAGCCCCCATCTTTTCACATTCCCCATACCCCCTTAAACATCCTTTAAACCTCCCTTGTATTTAATTATGTGGCTTCTCCTCTTCCACATTAATAATGCCAACATATCACTTAATTAATTAGACAACTCATGGTTTAATTAATTAAGTGAATTCAATTTTGTATTTTTGTAATTTGAATTGCATGGCTTGAAATAATAAAATAATAGGAGTCTTATTTTATTGTTGGGTTGGCTTGTTGAGTGAGAATTTGGGGAGCGCTCTTTTCTCTTGAAGAACTTCATCCTCAACGAAGAACAACAACACTTCATCAAGGATCATCGACTCGGTGACCCAGTTTCTTCCGTCCTCTTCTTCCCCCACGACAAGGAGGAGGCACCGACGCGGAAACTCACCAAAGATTTCATGCCATATTATCTTCTATCCGTGACAAAGGAAGGGAGACACCGCTTCCTCCTCGGATGCTCTCCATTGACATTTATAGAACCTCACCTCGCGACATCGTTTTCCGCGACACTCATCGTTTGACAACTTGTGTTGAGGTAGGGGTTTAAATTGAGAATGTTAATATTCCCATGTTTGTTTTCTTCTTAAACAAAGAACGCAGATCAACTCATTATTAAGTTGATCGATGAAAGTACATGTTTTCGGGTTGGGAATATTCGTTAGTGGGGTTAATTTTGAGGAAAGAATTTGAGTTTGATCCTGGTTGAAAATCTCTAATGCGGAGGGCAAGGGCTAACGAACAAGCCCCGACCCTCCGCATTTTGTTTGTTGATGTGCGGATTGATGGGTGATGACGAAACGGGATGCTATGGCGATTTGAAGTCTCCGCAGTGATGTTCGGGTCCCGTAGAGACCTTAGGCGCAGACGGCGGGCGAAACGGACCACCGGTGCGCATCTGGTGGTCCACGGAAAGCGGCGGCAGCGCGGCGGTCCCGACGACCGGCGGTGGAGGCGCGCCTCCGGAGAAGACCGTGGCAGCAGGAGTTGGACCGAAATGGCAAAGTCGTTCTAGATTTAAGTGGCGTGGCTTTAATGTCGCGCCAGTTCCCTGTCAATTCGGGGGGGACAACACCCCCACTCCATGTCTGCTTGGCCACACAGGCTGAGCCTCAACCGGCTGGGCCGGGCCGCGCCGGCTGGATCGGGCCGCGCCAGCCTGGCCGGGCCATGCCCAACTGTGCCAGACCCGGACCCGGGTTAGGTCGACCCGATTCTGGCCGACCCAGGGGGTATTGGACCGGGTCGGACCGGGCCCGAACCCCCTATTTTCGGACAGATCCGTTCAAATGCCCATAACTTGGGATACAGACCTCCGATCGACGCACCGTCAATTGTGTAGGGATCCTTGGATCGAGATGGTAGTTTCAGTATATTAAACACAAGGTTTTGGTGAACTTTGGGTACGACCAAGTTGGTTCGAGCATGAAACCAACCGGGCCCTCGGAGCGGAAGCGCTTATAACTTGAGCTCCGGACGTTCAATTGACGTGCCGTCGAATTTGTTGGATTCCTCTTAGTGAGATGATTCTTTTGTCTTACTACACTTGAGATTTTGACGTAGCTAGAGTACAGTCAGGTTAGTTTTAGCTTAAAAACCAACCGGACCCCTGGAACGGAAAAGCCAATATCTTTCAGACCGGGCGTCCGATTGACGCGCCGTTTGTTGCATTGAGTTCCTATTAACGTGATGGAACTTTGTGATACATCAACTCTAGACTTCGTGATAGTTTATGTATCAAACCCCTTGGCTCATGAAGCAGACCCTCCCAAAATTGAGCATGTTGTGTGCAGGAACCCTAGAGCTGGCTGCGATTGCGACGACGATGACGACTGTACTTGGATCCTACGTGGGTTTGGCAGCGAGGACGACTGTACATGGATACTACGTGGGTTCGGCAGTGATAACGACTGTACTTGGATCCTACATGGGTTCAACAGTGATTACGACTGTACTTGGATCCTATGTGGGTTCAGTAACAATGGTTACTGTACTTGGATCCTACGTGGGTCCGGCAGCGACGACTTCTGTACTTGGATCCTACGTGGGTTTGGCAGAGGAGATGATTCAAAGGCTACATCTAATCATCTCCGCCCCTCTTCAGAAGTATTGTACTTGTGTGAGAAGAGTCCTGAATTTCAATCATTATCTTTGATATTATTGACTTGCTATCATGTGTGGATTGGGTTGTGCTTTCCTGTGTGGTTTGGGTTGTGCTTTCCTGTGTGGATTGGGTTGTACTTTCCTGTATGGACTGTGTTGAACTTGGGATCGTGAGTTGGAGCAGAACTGAAATTGATGACTTAGGTATATTTATGTGCATATACCTAAGTAGAGTTGGTTGATACTTCGTGATTGTATTTTTCCTTTGTGGTTTATCCTTTGTGGATTCTGGGAGACCTTCGGGGGTCTCGAGGTCCCTACTGAGTATCGTATATTCACCCCTGCACGGGTTATGCCCGCACTACATTGTGTTGGATGCAGACGACGGACAACGCTGATCGAGGTGGAGACTCGTGGAGCTGGACGGTACCTGGAAGAGGATCACTAGACAGACAATCATGGAGTGGACGACCAGACCCGAGGAGCCGAGGAGACTATCTGTACCCACCCTTCAGGTTGGAATTCCAGTGGATGACTCGATGTTACTACTTTGCTTTTCTACTGCTCTACTTTCTTTTCAGTTGTACTTTACTTTCAGTTGGGTTTGTATTCTGGCCCATTTACTTTCCATCACTTACTTTTTTACTCAGTTTACTTAGTGTTTACTTAAGCTTGTGTACTCTATGGTGTTTGTTTTCTTATATAAAGGAAATGTCTTCCCTTTTATCGGGATTTACGCCTTTGGTGCTAGTCGCCAGCCCCTGGCCTATGGGAGGCGGGCTTGGGGTCATCACGGCACATGCCCCGAGGATGGTTCGTGACATCCTCCCATGGTTTTTTGAAAAAAAAATGTTTTAGATCAACACATTACTATCAACATGGAATCTAGAGGAAATAAGTGCCTCTTCTCATTAATATATGCTAAATGTGATGCTAGATTATGGGAAAATCTATGGTGGGATCTCTTTTCCTAAAACCCTGGTGATACCCCATGGCTGGTTGGGGAGACTTAAACTTGATTATGGATGAATCTGAAAAGAAAAAAGGTGGGTTTGGTTCATGCAAAGACAAAACAACATTCTCCTCCTTCGCATCCCATGAGGGGATTATGGACATGGGATTTTTGGGAGATAGATTTATGTGGTGAAACAATAAACATGCTAGCAGGTGAACCTGGTGAATAATTTATCATTTTCTATGAAACCTATAAGTCATTTCTACTTTCTCCATTATAGAAGTTAATCATCTGGGGGTGTTCCCTGTCTAACCATTCTTCTTTACTTGTTTAGTTGGAACAGAGATAGGTAGGAAGGAATATATTTTTCTTCTACAACCTTTGGAATACCCAGCTGAGTTTCCTCCCAACATTTTGTGTATCATGGGATAAGATGACTCCAGGGAGCTACAGGATGAATATTCACAACACACTCCATCATCTATAAAAGGACCTAGAGGTATGATCTGACCCATTACATGTTTCCCTAGCAACCATATAAGAGCTCGAAAGGGAAATTGGCACATTGGAAATGGGGATGGAAGCATACTAGGAAAATTTGGCTTTTACTGTTGTCAGTAAAAATAATAATTAGTACAATGAGGTTATACTAGAGCATGAGATATTCCTTCATGAAAGATCTTGCACCACCTGGCTCAGAGAAGGGGATCAGAATATGTGTTATTTTCATGCATGCCTCAAGGAGAAACAATGGGATCATACTCCTAACATCCATCATGGCGATAGATCTTTCACCAGTGATAGGGAGGTGATAACTGGTATAATGATCAACCATTTCAATTCTTCATTAGTATATCCTATCTAGGCAATGTAGAATGGGTAATTAGGGGGTTAGGTTGATATTTTCAACTCAATTCCTCAAGTAATCTCCTCCAAAATCAATGAGCACATCATAGGTATTTCAAATGGGGATGAAGTCTGTGCCTCTATATCCTCCCTCAAAAAGGACAGTTCCCTTGGTCTAGACAGAATTTCTAGGATTTTTTGTTCATGTTCCAAGACCATCATCAAAAAGTAATTTCTTGAAGCGAAATAATATTTTTTCTGGGGAGTCCCCCTCCCTAGGGTGGCCACTTCAACATTGATGGTTCTCATTCTAAAGGTGAAAATCCCCTCTGCTATTGGAAACTTTAGGCCCATTAGCATGTGTAATTTCATCTACAAAAACCTAGATTCCATTATCAATAGGATTCTCTCCCATTATCTTCATTTATGGGTCTCGGAAGAGAAACATACATTCATTCAAGGGAGGTCCATCCAAGGGGAAATGGTTCTATCTCAACAAATGGTGGTATAAATAAATTGGAAGGTTTTGGGTTAAAACAACATAATCAAACTAGACATGAAAAATACCTATGATCTCTAAGAATAAAGTTTCATAATCAGGGTCTAGAAGGCCATGATCTTTTCAGAGTGGGTAATTGACCTCTTATTTCAGTTCAACAACTCAACTTGGTTCTGTATCATCTTCATGGGAAAGCAGTGTGGATTCCTTCAACCAACCAGGGGACTGTGTCAAGGTGATCCTCTCCCCCCCCCCCACCAACATTTTCATTATGGCCTAGGATGTCATAATCAGGTTTGTGAATTTCATCAAGCAATAGGGTCTTTTCAATCCCTACAACTATGGAGCTCACTGCATAGAGGTGTCTCACATATTATTTACAGACAATATGATTTTATTTATGAACGGTTGGAGTTTTTCCATTATGGGGTTCAATAGAATCATGGAGGAGTATACGAAAGGGAGCGTCCATATCATTAACCAGGGAAAAAGCTACATTTTCATCCCATCCTCCTGCTCTGAAAATCATAGCCACAACATTGAATCTTAGTTGGATATTGGTAAGAAAGGTTTTCCCATGGAATACTTAGGAGATCCTATATCTCTGAGGATAATTTTGGTAAGACATTTTCAGGGGATGGTTTGCAAGATTACTAGCTTAATTACCAACCAGAAAAATCTTTTTTGTCCTTTGGGGGTAGGATAACTCTCATAAATAGTTTGATAGCCTCCATCAAATTGCACATACTCTTGGTTATCAATGTTCCCAAATCCATCTTGAAAATAATTGACAAATTTTTTTAACATTTTTATGGGATCTGCTAGGGGAGGTATGGTTCCATGGGTCTGCCTGGAAAAAACTCTTATGGCCGATGGAGGCTATTGGCGTTAGTGTGAGGAACATGGGGGAGGTAATTTATTCTTTTTAGGTAAAGATAGCTTGGGACGTTGTTGTAGGTAAGTCCCTTTGGAAAAAAGTAATCAGAGACAAATATGGCCTGGGAATTCACTCTATTGGTCGAAAATAATCAACCCTATATAGATCCCTATGGACTCACATTCCTATTATGCATCAAAGTTCTTAATTGATCATAGGCCATTGAGAGTTCCACTTCTTGGACTGCAACTGTGTCGGTGAGACTTTGGGATTTCGTGGTTTTCCAATGTCGGATATAGCTTTCAATCAATTTTCTGCTTAGCCCCAGTTTATCCAAGTGGTTCTCAACCCTTCCCAACATAATGTGTTTAACGATATTCACATGGAGGACTCCCCAAACTTATGTATTTTTATGAGTACAACTTTCGGTGGTTTTAAAGCCAAATACTACAATAAGATTCTCTCTCCAATTAAAATAAGTGACTCATGCGAAAAGATCTTATAGTGTAAGTAAATTCCAAGTAATTTAAAAGTTTTGGTCTTGATAATTCGTAATCATGCTATTCCAACTAACATCTCAAACAAGCACAGGGGGGTGCACCTGGCATCTAGGTGTTTGTGTTGCAAGTCCCATGGTGACAAAACCACCTCCCACCTCTTCTTTACTAGTGACTGGGAGAGTCTTCTTTGGTCCATTTTGGGGGACTTCTTGGGATTTGGGTTGGCTTCAGACTCCATTGATTCTTTCCTTCAACATTGGTTCCACATTTCTGTCAGTAATTAACATGAAGAGATAGGGTGCTCGATCCTATTCCCGATGGGATGCTGGAGTATATGGTAAGGTAGGAACCTTTATATCCACAAGATCTCTCCCTCAAGCATGGTTCTCAAAGATGGAATGAAAATCATGGTGGCTTATTTTTTTATCCTTCCCACCAATTCAAGTGTTTCTCCATCTCTCAGATACTTTACCCATTCCAACTACAAGTTCCTCTACTCCCACTATAATTGGAAAGTGGGTGCATTGGTATCCACCCCTTAATGGATTTTAAATAAACACGGATGGTTCATGTATCCAAGGAATCATTCACAGTGGAGGGGTTTTCTGGGACCCCCACATATTGGTGGTATTATCTTTTATCTTTATCTATTGAGTCAGTAAATCCTTTCATGCAGAGGCAGAGGCCTTGATTAATGACCTTGAACTATGTCTTCACAAAATCATATTAGTTTCAATGATTGAGACAAACTCAATGATTATTTATAGTTCTATCAATAATATCTATTATATCCCATCGGACATTACCTATCTAATCCTTATATGTAAAGCTCTTATTCTTAATGGGGTTTAATTTCTTCATGCATCGAGAGAAGGGAAATAGGTGGCAGACTTCTTGGATTCTAAATCATTTCCAGACAACCCTCATATAGAATTCTCTAGTCTCAAATACCTCTCATTAGGTTTTAATGACAAGATTTTTTGATATGCTCCAAGATACCATTTATATAGGCCCTTATGATATTTTTCTTCTTTCTTGATCATGTTTTCTCCCTATTTCATTAAACATTTAGTTTTTCTGCAAAATTTAAACCCTATGATATCTTCAGAACATGAAATCGTAGCACCCTACCTTGAACTTCATTCCAAGTATATCATATTCTCAGTGGTGAATTAGGGATAATACACATATTTTAAGTGTGGATGAATTGATTTTGGATATAATATTGGAACCAAAATAATTGATCCTGTAATTTTTTGTTTTACCGATTAAGATTGATCTCTCACAATTCACACATTACTCGACCTCACACGCTTTGTGTTAAAAGATAAATTTCTTGATTGGTTTTTTATAAGTTAAAAACATAAATCATAGATTATATTATGTGAATTATAGTATCTCATATATTTAAAATAAATAATTTAATAAGGTTAAAATTAGATTGATTACTATGAAAAACCACTCTTTCATGGGTGTCTTAGTCACTGTAGAAACATTTTTCATGTGAAAAGGTATAGAAAGGGTACAACCAAATATAATTTATCTTACAAGTTTATATACTAATGAAATATATTAAAAAGGAAATAAATTGAAAATAATATAATAAATAGAGGAGAAATGGATAGTTTATTACAAAAATACAAACCTTACAATGAAAAACAGGATTCGACGAAGGGATCATTGCTTCAAGAGATATACCTCTTCAAATTAGTAGATAAATGGAGTGAAAAAACATTCCATATTCCATAAATATACTAATTTATTTCCAAAAACCTTTAAAATATAAAAAAACACATTTATAGATTGTAGGGGATGCTAGGGTTTAAAGGCGTTACAAGTGTCAATGGTAAATTCAACTAAATATTTTAATCCAATTTTCACTGACGATTTGACCACCAAAATGTGGGAACCAACAATCCTTCTAGAATGATGGTATTTTTTGAACTAGTTTCTCTACATTTAAAATTTTAATCCCAATATAAGACTCAATAAATGTTGTATCCCATTGAGTGAATAATTGTTTTATGAAATTTAATGTTAAAATAAGTCATAGAAAAGTATTTATGTCTAAAATAGTACAATGCAAATTAAATGGTCAAAACGGAATATTTATTAAATTTTTAAATGAATGATCCAATCTCAAAATTTCCAAAAATAAAATTATTTAATATAATTTGAGGAAATTATGTCATTTATTATCAATAAAATATTCGATAAATTTTTTATATTTCATCCAAGGAAATAGATTTCCATAATCAAACACTAAATCAACCATTCCACAACACTTGATCCATTTTTTATGTTTCATATAACATGGAGGGAAATTTATAATTTTCACAAAAAATATTAGTCAATTAGGAACACATTAATTTCATCAAAAACAAAATCCCTTTACTCACATGTGGCTTCATACCGACTCACAATTCAATGGGAACCACACATAACTAGAACATGCCTCCTCAATCGCATCCAAACGTAACATGTTTACACCCCATACCACCCAGAAGCACAACCCGACTCATAATACCACAAGTCATGTCTCATCATAACTAGCCTCACATGTCTAAACCACAAACCATAATCCATGGTATGTTTGTTATCTATCCATAAGCACCCTTAGTGCTCCCCTTCAAAATCATTTATCTCACCTATGCCAAATTTTATCTCATAATCACCCATTGACTCAAAAATCATTCTAAAATCACAAGAATCCATCCAAACTCTACTAATACACAACTTATAAATGAATCTAAAATCAAAAGGGTTGGACATTGCACTGATTCTTCCCCCAAAACCAAACCTTGCTACCAAAATAATCACCACTCATGCTTCCTTGATCATAAAAATTTCAAAGGAAACTTAATGCATGTTGGTCGGAGTAGTTTACTCAAGAGGGGAGGGGTGAATTGAGTAACTATAAAAAATTTTGTTACACAAATATTGTTTTAAGAGAAATGGGTTTCCCCAAAAATTAGATACATCCCAGTTAATCAAGGTTATATTGTTATAAGAGTTTGCCTGTTTAAAAAACTTCTTAGAAGATTGATTAATTCTCAGTAATATTAATATGTATTATTCATATTACTTTTGAAGTTATCCTACTAAGACAAATCAGTTATATCTTCTTTCCAAGACTAACTATCAAAGTGAAATTAGAGTTGTCTGGAATATGCAATAAAAAAGTAAAACAGAGAAGACTAAATTTAACTAGCACAGTGGATATGAAACAAGTGGTTCAGTCTCAAGCCGAGTACTAATCCACTCCACTTGGTGATCAACTTCCACCAAGCAGTTTATATAAATAAAATTTGATCCACACCCTGGATCGGGGTTAACTACAGTACACAGACTGTCCAGGTCACACAGGGACCTCTTCCACTATTTTCGTGGGTAAACAAAAATAATAACCAGGCCACACAAGTACCTCTTCCAAAGTTGTCATGGGTAAACAAAATTATAAAGAGTTTAGTGTAAGGATTTAGAAATCCTTCAGTTTAGCACAGGATTCAGTGTGTGTATGGAATATACAGAGTACACACACTGCTCAAAAGTAAGTAAAAGAATCACTGAGAGAGAGTAAATATGAGTTTTGAATGCTCTAGTGATTTGAAGTGCAGCTTTGGACACCTTTGATTAAACAGAGATGCTTCTGAGTCCTTCTCTGGTTCTTGTCTTGAAAACCAGAGTGTTGTAATTCATCTTGTGTTATTCATGAGTGTTGATAATGTGAATATGTCTTCTGGATTCCAGTGTATTTCGTATGTTCTTTAGTAGTGTCAGATTTCATGTATGAGACAATGCTTTCTTTGAAAATCTTACAATGTGTTCTTCCTGGTCATGCTCACAGGCTTGTTTTTCATTTAGTATCACGCGATGTGGTTGTTGGGAACTCTCCACTCTTTATCTTCAAATGAATATGTTTTAGCAGACATGTTCTAGGTGTTTCATACCTTGTACCTCGTACTATTTCTAAAAATAAACATTAATTATGTTAGTGCATTAAAGGCATCAAATATGACCGTTAAACATTAAATTGAAAGGCGACAAAATAGTTTAAGAAACGGTGTCACAGTATGTTATGAAAAGGGTGTATCCTTCACACAGTGTCTGAGTGTCACGGTCTGAGTGTCACGATGTCTTGTTTACGGTGTCTTTCTCACCGTGTCTTGCTCTCGGTGTCTGGCTCACAGTGTCTTTCTCACGGTGTCTTGCTTACAGTGTCTTTCTTACAGTTTCTTGCTCACGGTGTCTTGCTTACGGTGTCTTGCTTACGGTATCTTTCTCACGGTGTATTGCTTACGATGTCTTGTCTTCACGGTGCCTCACTTACTATGTCAGACTTCACAGTGTCTGGCTTACGGTGTTAGGCTTCACGTTGTCTGGATTACGGTGTCAATCTTCACGGTGTCTTGTACTTATGAAAATAACAGTATTCAGACTTAAACAGTAATATGCATGAAATGGATTGAGCTTAACCATTATAAATCATGAGTGAACTTGAAACATAAATAAACATGATTGGATATAATTTAGGAGTTAACTAGGTTTAATGAGATTTTTGATCATTGATGAGATTTGTGATCATTAAAACATGATTAATACATGAGGAGTCCAATAATCTCCCCCTTTTTGATGATCACAAATCATGCACAATTAAAGTGTAAATTTGATGCAACTATAGAGAAAATAACATATAGAAACTTTATGAAGAAACTTCTCCCCCTTTTTGGATTATCAAAAGGTGGAAATAAAAGAGGGTAAACAGTGCACATTCCATTAAGAGTAAACAGTTCAGTAGAAAATAAAAACAGATACAAAAATAATGACATCCCCATAAAAAATGAGCAAGCACTGGTCTTCTTCAGGGATTGGCCTTCTCTTTGCCTTTATCAACAGCAGAAGAGGAATCCATAGGGGAAGTGGTCGATGTAGAATAAGGCAAAGATGTGGTAGATAGATAGGGTAAAGGGAGACCTTCAAAGACTGAGGGAGCCAAGGTAGGAGCAGTAGAAGATCGAGGTAGTTGTTGATCAAGAATTACAGGCTTGATCTGACTGAGAGCTTGGACAATAGACATTGTAGTTGAGGCTAAGGAAGAGGTGAATGTAGGCAGTCCAGGTTTGAGAGGTGCAACTTCTAGAGAAACAACTACTATACTCTGGACATGAAGATAAGGTCTCAGGAGTTTGATTAAGTCTTGAATAATTTCTTCACCATACAGCATGGATTTTTCAAATTTATCTTTGTTTTCCATGAACTTGTACAACAATATGGTAAACTCGGTTAGCTTCTGGAATTGGTTTTTGAAGGCTTGAGTTATAGGAGGAATTCATAGATTCTCTACAATGTATTTGAAGTGGTTGGTCATATCAGTCTTGGAGAAATTCGGTTGAAATAGAAATCCACTTTTTTAGAAATCTCCTGTGGGGCATAATTTGCAATCTTGGAATGAATTTGCACAAGGTCAAGAACTCTATCACTATTCTTGAAAACTTCATAAAAAGAAGCCACATTAAATCCACTGAAATCATTATGAAGTTATTCTTTGACTATATATCTGAGTAAAGTACTTTCCAAAAAAGTTGTAGAGGATTCACCAAAGGTATTAGAAGCTTTGACGACTATGGTTAGAGATTTGAGTTGATTCAGTACCTTTTGAAGACAACCAGTGTACTCATCAGTGAGTTTATTTAGGTTCCACACAAGCTCTCTCATTTCCTTCAACATCCTTTTGTGCCTTTCTGCAATATTTTCATCGAAGTATAACAAATAAAGGTGAATCTGAGACACAACATCTCGAGAGATTTGAGAAACAGTGGGTTCTAGAGGAGCAGTAGTAGGATCAGATCTTGAATACAGCTCTTTCTGCATGTCTTCCACCATGCTTTTCAATGTTGTGACTTCATTACTAAGCAACGTATTTTCAACTCTAACTTATTGAATTTCATGGAGCATATTTGGTTGGATTTTCCAAATAATTTTCTCCAAAAGCAGTGAGGCATCTCTCTCACTCAGATTTGTCACAACACGAGGTTGAGAGTTCATAAGCTTCTCAACTCCAGATAAGATGGTGTCTCCAAATTCCTTAAAATAATCTTTACTGAAAAAATATAGCTATTCAGGTAATGGATCAAGTGCAGGAATTGGAACAGGGGTAGGTTCAGGTTCTGGTTCCTTCTCAGGTGCAAAGTTAGAAACTGAATTCAACTGAAACAGGGAAGAGAGATCAAGTCTCGTTTTAGTAACCTGCTGAGACTCACTCACATCATAAAAACTGTGAAATTTGTACTGAGTGTCCACAGGACATGACTCAGCTGGATGTGAGGCTTCATCAGACTCAAGATTTTGGGTTTGCTCCCCCTCAACAAGTGCTTCCTTTTCAGGATTGAGAGGCTCTGGATCTTGGTCTAAATCCATAGTTTCATCTCTAAGTTCCTCATTCATATTTTTTCTAGCCATATGAAAGGTTATCTCCATCCTCTCTTCAGCAGAGGGTATTATTTCAGAAACAGGTTGTTCCTCAGGGATTTCTTCCATATTTTCTTCTTCAATAACATGGAGTTCTTATAGATTTGCTTTTTGCACACCAGGGAGTTCTTCTACTATATACTCTTCCATGGCTTGCTGATCAGATTCTATCACGACTGATTCCTTTTCAGCCTTAGGTTGGATTTCCAGATTAACATCTTCACTAGAGGTAGGAACTTCTTTTTCAAGAACAACAGGATGAACAATAGTCCTTTCTTCTTCAACAACAACATCTTCCCTATGTGGTACTTCATCTTCTTCTTCCTCTTCTTCTGAATACTCACCAAGTTCATCTGGTTCCAAACCAGGATCAGAAATGTCTTTCGGCCTTGATGGATAATCCACAGGATTAAAATTCTCATAAACCTTATCATTGTCTTCCACCCATTCCTTTTTCCAAGGATTCTAGTTTATCTTCATTCTACTGATGGTGGATTTATAGAGATAGTACTCATAGTCCATATCCACTTCTTTATTAGGTCCAACTACGCCTTTTGAAACAAGAATGGCTAATATCAGCTGAGAGTAGAACAGATAGGTGGACTTGGATGTAACCTTGATCAACTCACACATATGGTGAATGATGTACTTACACAGGTCAATCTTGTATCTGTTCGTCATAAGATGAATTTAAACACATCTTGATACTTTAACACAACAAAGTCACTTTTTCTTGGACTAACCTAATTTTGAACAAACTTAAACAGCAGCCTCGTTTCCCCATTAAGTTCAGCAGCTATAGCCCTTCTCTTGGTTCCATTTCTGGTTAGGGTTTTCAGAGCATATTCAAGGTCAAATAAATCAGTTGTAGGTGGAGGTTCAGTCTGATAATCATCACAAATTTCTTCGTGAAGTATCCTAAGGCATGAATCCCATAACCTTGACAAGAAGGAGCATCTTTGGCCATTAATCCAGCTCCTCACAACATAACTTTCACCAGAGTCAAAAGAGAACTATGCATACTGGTAGAACTGAGATAGTAACCTAGGATAGATAAGTATATTCTCCCTTGAGAACCACTCTAACCAGCATTTTTCTTTTAACACTTTCAAGACTAGATATTTTCTAGATAAAAGCCATTCGGGGCATATTTCTTTCTGAGGAACAACACTTTGATTTACGAGGTTGAAATTCAAAGTTCCTTCAAGTGTCAGCTTAGGTGTTATCTTCTTCTTCTTTGGGCGGTGCTTCTCAGGTTTGGATGATGACAGATGTTTCATTCTTGGCATCCACTTAAGGTTCTATAGAGAGAGAAAGATAGAAGGGGTTGCAAGGTTGAAAGGGTTTGAAACGAGAGAGAGTCCGAGTGAAGAACCGAGTGAAACTTTTTGTTTTATCATTTGGGAATGTTAAACGTCAAAAAAATAAAAACACGGGAAGTAAAAGAGGTGAAATAAAAATTACTGTGATACGAGTTTAAAGAAAATCATAAATAATTTTCACGGTGAGACCGTGAATGGTGGTTACGGTGAGACAATGATCGGTGGTCACGGTGAGATAGTGAGTGGTCATTACGGTGAGACAGTGAGTGAACGTCACGGTGAGACTGTGAGTGAACATCACGGTGTGACAGTGAGTGTCAGACCATAAGTACAAAGTGATAATGGTGAGACCATAAACATGAGAGACAGTAACTGAGAAACCGTATTCATGAAACAGTAAATTATAACATAGTAAAATGTCGAACAGTAAGACAATTAAGATATCTATTTGAGATTTATCATGCCAAGATCATTTATTATGTAGTCTATTCTCTCACAATATAATGGTTTAGTGAATATATCAGCAAGTTGATATTTAGTATCAATGAATTCTAAGGTGATATCACCTTTTTGATAATGATATCTCCAGAAGTGATGTCTAAAATCAATATGTTTTGTCCTAGAATGTGAAATAATATTTTTTGAGATGTTAATAGAACTTGTGTTGTCACAATTTATTGGTGCATGTCTGAATTGATATCCATAATCTAGTAATGTGTGTTTCATCCACAAAATTTGTGCACAAGAACTACCAGCAGCTATGTTTTCAGCCTCTGCAGTAGATAATGAAACAAAAATTTTTTCTTACTAAACCATGATACTAGTGACTTGACTAAAAGGTGACATGTTCCAGAGGTTCTCTTTCTATCTAACTTAAAGCCACCGAATTCAGCATCAGAATTACTAACTAGTTCAAATGATTGTCCTTTAGGATAGAACAGACCTAGATTGGGTGTATGCTTGAGGTATTTGAAAATTTTCTTTACATCATTTAAGTGATATTCTTTAGGATTTTCTTTAAAACGATCAAAAATACACAAACTAAACATAATGTACAGACGACTAGAAGTTAAGTAGAGTAAACTTCCAATCATTCCTCTATAAGTGGTTTGATCAACAGATTTTCCATCTTCATCAAGATCCAACTTACAGGTAGTACTCATGGGAGTGTCACCAATTTTAGTTCTATCCAATCCAAAAAAATTTAGAAGATCTGTAGTGTATTTAATTTGATTTAAAACAATTCCATCATTATTTTGACAGATTTGAAATCCAAGAAAGAATTTTAGTTCACCCATTAAACTCATTTCAAATTTGTTTTGCATCATTTTAGAAAAATCAATACATAATGAATTTTTTGAAGATAAAAAAATAATATCATCTACATAGATTTGAAAAACTAAAACATCATTAGAAATTTGTTTTATAAAGAGGGTGGGATCATCTATTCTTTTTGCAAAACCTTTGGAAATAAGAAAAGTACTCAATCTATCATACCAAGCTCTTGGAGCTTGTTTTAAACCATATAAATATTTTGATAGTTTGAAAGTATGATTGAGAAAATGAGGATTTAAAAATCTAGGGGGTTGTTCAACAAAGATATCCTCAGTTGTATACCCATTTAAGAATTCACTCTTAACATCCATTTGATATTGTTTGAAATTCAGTTGTGAAACATAATAAAGTAGGATTCTGATGGCTTCAAGTCTGGATATTGGAGAAAAGGTATCCTCATATTCAATTCCTTCTTCTTGACTATAGCCTTGTAAAACTAATCTAGCCTTATTCCTAACTATATTTCCAGCTTCATCTACCTTATTTCTAAACACCCATTTAGTGCCTTTGATGAAACTGTCCTTGGGTCTTTCAACAAGTTTCCAAACATAGTTTCTTTCAAACTGATTAATTTCTTCTTGCATAGCCATTACCCAAAATTCATCATTGATGGCATCATCAATGTTTTTAGGTTCAAGTTGTGATAAGAAGTCTTGATGTTCAACATGATTTCTAAGAGAAGCTCTAGTTTGTGTTCCTTTCTATAAGTCTCCTACAACAACATCTAAGGGATGGTTTTTAAGGGTTCTAACCTTTCTAGAAAAAGATGGACTTGTGATTTCAGTTTCATCAATATATTCTAGTTCATTATGACTTGATTGAAGGTAATTTCTAGAATTGGAAGTTTTCACAGATTCTTTCACAGAGGAATTTGAGGATTTTGAGTTGATGTTCATATTTGATACATCATCCTCTAGATTTTCTAGGATGGTTCTAGGCTCATGCGGATCTATTTCATCAAACTTGATATGAAAAAATTCTTCCACACATTTAGTTCTATTATTGAATACTCTATAAGCTTTACTTAATATTGAGTAACCTAGGAAAATTCCTTAATCTATTTTGGATAAAATTTTTTCAATATTATCATTAGTGTTGAGAATAAAGACTTTGCAACCAAAAACTCTAAAGTAATTAACCATAGGCTTCATATTGTTTCAGAGTTCATACGGGATCGTTTTGAGAATTGTTCTAATCAATACTCTATTGATTATGCAGCATGCTATATTAATAGCTTCATCCCAAAAGTAAATAGGTAAGTCATATTCACTAAGCATTGTTCTAATAATTTCTTGTAGGGTTATATTTCTTCTTTCTATAACACCATTCCGCTGAGGTGTTCTAGGGAATGGGAAATTGTGACTATAACCATTTTGTGATCAAATGGATTCAAACTCTTGATTTTCAAACTCACGGCCATTATCACTTCTTAAAGATTTAATTTTAAGGCTACTAAGATTTTATACAAACTTGGCGTACTTAGTAAAATAAGAGCAGACATCACTTTTGTGATCCATGAAGAAGGTCCAGGTATATCTAGAAAAATCATCTACCAGAACATAAACATAGTGATTCTCATTTAAACTAGAAACTCTAGATGGTCCAAACAAATCCATGTGAACCAATTTGAAATGTTGAGAAGTAGAAACTTATTCCATTGATTTTAAAGATATTTTGTGTTGTTTTCCTTTTTGATAGAGATTACACACTTTGTCATTTGGAAACTCAAGTTTGGGTAAGTCTTTAACTAGGCCTTTTCTAGTTAGCTTTATAAGGGAGTGAACAATATAGTGTCCTAGTCTCATATGCTAAAGCCAAGATTCTTTATGAAATACACTTAATCATGAAAGATTTTGAGAAGCTAGGGAATCTAAATTAATAGAATAAATTTTATCATTCCTTGATGCAGAAAATATTAATTCATCTTTAGAATTAAAGACATTACAGGCATCATTTTCAAATTTAGCATGATATCCATCATTACATAATTATGAGATACTAAGCAGATTATATTTTAATCCATTAATAAACAGTACTTTAGAAATTAAAATCAAATCAGAGTTACCAATCTAGCTTAATCCAATGATCTTACCTTTGGCATTGTCACCAAATGTGACATGTCCTCCATCTACTTTTATCATGTTCTTGAAGCATGAGTAGTCTCCTATCATGTTCCTTGAAGATCCATTGTCCAAGTACCATATATTTTTACAGGATCTCTTTAAGCATCTTTCCTATAACATGATCAAGAAAAAACAGATTTTGGTACCATAATTGTTTGGGTCCAGTAACATTAGTAATGAGTGCTTCAGGAACCCATATTTGTCTCATAGGTTTCCTATAAGAATTATGTAAAGTGTTTGAAAAATAAACTGTATTTGGTTCACAAAAACTTGAAACAGTAGAGTATGTATCATGACTTGAACTAGCTGAACTGTGTCCAAGATTGGAAACAAAATTATATGTCCTAGATGTTGAAACAAAATTAATTCTACCAAGGTTTATTTTACCAGGTTGATAACCAATTCCAGTATTATATTTGGGGGAAATTTATTTTCCTAGCATTTGGGTAAGGGTATTTATCCCATTAGTAAACTTTTCTAAGTCACTTGTTAATTGCTCATTAAACATTTTTAATTCATTGTTTTCTTTGAGCAGTTGAGCATTTTTCCCCTTTTCAGTAGTAAGTTCAGATTTGACATTTACAGTGAGAGCATGATGTTTCTTCAATGATTTATATTTATCTTTTAATTCATTGCATGTATCTTCAAGAATGTTACAGAATTCAAAAATTTCTTCATTAGTCATATTTTCAGAGTCACTTTCCTCTTCATAATAGTATGAATTATGTACAGGAGATTTCAGTGTTACCTCAGATGTTTTTTTTCATAAAACGCATATTGGCTTTGTCAGCCTATTCATCATGTGATGTCTCTGAGTCGCTTCAACTATCCTCAGAGGCACTCCAAGTTGCCTTCATTTACTTTTTGTACTTCTTATCCTTTTCCTCATATTTATTCTTATACTTGAGCTTTAGACCTTTATCTTTTATATGTTTTTTGCACTCACATTCATAGCATACAATTTCATCAGTTTTTTCACTTCTTTTCCAGTCCTTTTTCAGCTTCCTTTTGGATCATACTTGCCCTTGAAGTTAGGATTTCTGAAAAAGTTCTTCTTTTTGTAGAATAGTTTCAATCTTCTGGCCAGTTGAGCCATCTCCTCATCATTGTCAGGTGATGATTGTTTAGTGGTGGAACTTTCTACAGAAGCTTCCAGTTTCCCTTTGTCTTTTTTCTTCGAGAAGGTGGTCTTGAATGCTACAGATTTACTCTTTGGTTCATCCTCCTCTTCTTTGTTGACTTTCATCTCTTCCTAATACATCATTAGTTTCCCAATGAGTAATTTTACAGGTATCTTGATGATTTCGCATGATTCTATAATTGAGACAGAGGTTCCCCTCCATCTATCAGGTAGACATCTAAGGATTCTCATGATATGTTCTTTGTCAGTGACTTCTCTTCCAAGAGAAATCATTATGTTGACAATCTCATTGAACCTGAGATACATGTCAGAAATAGGCTCATCATGTTTAATTTTAAAATTATCATATTTTATAGTATAATTATAAATTCTCATTTCCTTTACACTAGATGTGCCTTCATGCGAGACAGACAAGGTATCCCAAATTCCATGGGCAATTTTATAAGAAGAAATCCTATTAAATTCTTCATCTCCTGAGAAATAGTACAGAGCATTCATGGCTTTTCAATTTTTATTTTAAGCAAGTTTTTTAGGGTCATACCATGTAATTCTACCAGTCACAGGGAGTTTGTATTCATTTATAATGGATGACCAAATTTCAAATCTCATACTCTCTAGATGAATTTTCATTTTAATTTCCCATTGAGCATAATTGGTTCCATTAAATAATGGTGGTATGTCGGTTGCAGCACCTTACAATCTATTATCCATACTAACGAATTACTTTAAAAGAGCTAGAAATTTAGAATTAACAGAAATTTATAGATCATTAAAGTACAACTACAATCACAGTTGAGTAAGGGTACACAGAGTCCTAATAAAGCAACCTTTGATACCAAATGTTGGTCGGAGTAGTTTACTCAAGAGGGGAGGGGTGAATTGAGTAACTATAAAAATTTATGTTACACAAAATTTGTTTAAGAGAAATGGTTTTCCCCAAAAATTAGATGCATCCCAGTTAATCAAGGTTATACTGTTATAAGAGTTTGTCTGTTTAAACAACTTCTTAGAAGATTGATTAATTATTTGTAATCTTAATATGTATTATTAATATTACTTTTGAAGTTATTCTACTAAGACAAATCTGTTATAATTTCTTTCCAATACTAACTATCGAAGTGAAATTAGAGTTTTCTGCATTATGCAATAAATCAGTAAAACAGAGAAGACTAAATTTAACTAGCATAGCGGATATGAAACAAGTGGTTCAGTCTCAAGCCGAGACCTAATCCACTCCACTTGGTGATCACCTACCACCAAGTAGTTTATATCAATAAACTTAGATCCACACCCTGGATTGGGGTTGACAACAGTACACAGACTTTCCATGTCACATATGGACCTCTTCCACAGTTTTTGTGGGTAAAAAATAATAATAACCAGGCCACACAGTGACCTCTTCCATAGTTGTCGTGGGTAAAAAAATGTAAAGAGTTTAGTGTAAGGATTTGGAAATCCTTCAGTTTAGCATAGGAGTCAGTGTGTGTATGGAATATACAGAGTAGACACACTGCTCAAAAGTAAGTAAAATAATCACTGAGAGAGAGTAAATATGAGTTTAGAATGATCTAGTGATTTGAAGTGTAGCTCTGGACTCCTTTGATTAAACAGAGATGCTTCTGAGTCCTTCTTTGGTTCTTGTCTTGAAAAACAGAGTGTCGTAATTCAGCTTTTGTTCTTCACGAGTGTTGATAATGTGAAGATGTATTCTAGATTCCAATGTACTTCATATGTTCTTCCGTAGTGTTGGATTTCATGTATGAGACAATGATTTCTTTGAAAATCTTGCAATGTGTTCTTCATGGTCATTCTCACAGGCTTGTTTTTCATTCAGTATCATGCACATGTGGTTTTTGGGAACTCTCCGCTCTTTATCTTCGAATGCATGTGTTTTAGACGATATATTCCATGTGTTTCATACCTCGTACCTCTTACTATGTCTACAAAGAAACATTAATTATGTCAGTTCATTAAATGAATCAAATATGACCGTTAAATATTAAATTGAAAGATGACAAAATGGTTTAAGAAACGGTGTCATAATATGTTTTGGAAACGGTGTCTCCTTCACACGGTGTCTGAGTTTCAAGGTCTGAGTGTCACAGTGTCTTGTTTACAGTGTCTTTCTCACGGTGTCTTGTTTACAGTGTCTTTCTCACGGTGTCTTTCTCACGGTGTATTTCTCAAGGTGTCTTGCTCACGGTGTCTTTCTTACAGTTTCTTTGCCTACGGTGTCTTACTCACGGTGTCTTGCTGACAATGTCTTTCTTATGATGTCTTGCTCACGGTGTCTTGCTTACCATGTTTTGTGTTCATGGTGTCTCGCTTAATGTGTCAGGTTTCATGGTGTCTGGCTTAAGGTGTAAGGCTTCATAGTGTCTAGCGTACGGTGTCAAGCTTCACGTTGTCTTGTACTTAGGCAAATAATAGTATTTAGACTTAAACATTATTATACAAGAAATGGATTGAGCTTAACCATTGTAGAGCATGAGTGAACTTGAAACATAAGTACACATAATTGGATATAATTTAGGAGTTAACTAAGTTGAATGAGATTTGTGATCATTGATGAGATTTGTGATCATTCAAACATGATTAATACATGAGGAGTCCAACAATTCCAATATCATATATGGAAGAACCTACTATACACTGATCTCAAGGATAGGAACCTACCCATTACTTCCATGTTCACAATATCTAAGGTATCATGAAGCCTAAACCATACAGCTGATCACACCTCACATGCACTATCTCATTACCTGAAACATATACCCATTACTCCCACCTCTAAAACATTCACAGGTCTAGGCTAACAACTCACATGGTTTACCCACACACACATCACAGATCATCTCATCAAAATCACTAAGATCACAAAAAATATGACCCACATATCCAAACACTAAGATCTCCCACTTAACTAATAAGTCTTATTTCATATAACCCACAGTTCTTGAGAAACATCTCTCTATTCCCATATCAAACTCGCTTGATGAATCCCATGCCCAACTACCCACTCTAGGTTCTCATATACATGTATCCATATACAGAATCACATACCTACTCACCTCTTACCTAGGAAATTATTCTCAACAGGAACCCACATAATGGAATACCCCCTCTAGAATCTAAAATATCATGTTAATATTCACTAGGTCATCACATTTGGGATCCACCCCTAGATGATCACATTATCATATGTCAATGCATACATATATATATAAATATATATATAATATTACCACTATACCTTTACTATGTAGATTGTCCCATAGTCATATGGCTTAATTAACTTGAATTGTATTTCCATCTATATGGGAAACACCATATTACTGACACTTTATATAAGTGAACCTATGTTCACAATCACCACCAAGGGGTTTATCACAAGGAATTAAATGAAATATTTTGATTACTAGGGTAATTATAAATACCTTCCAAGATGGAATTTTTAGTCATCACTATGTGTAATTTCATCATAGATCTACATGACCTATCATCAGAATAAAATATACGATGATCTAGCAGAGTATAATATCATTCCATGTTAGCCAGTAAAATATTATAAAAGTTTTTTTTTACATTTTGAATAGTTGAAGCCTCTATAGTTAGTGATATAAATCACTCACATGTATGTGAATGTCAAGTGAATCATAGATATTAAATATGATGCTTGAACACTAGCCTCTTACCAATAGGAAAAGATCTAAAAACTACAATAGCAAGCCTCTTGATAATGGTACAAGATCCAAATATACACTAAATAATAAATCATAAATTTAAAACTCTATTTGAATCATGCTAGGTTAAAACCATATAATCATAAAATAAAAAACCAAGAACATCAATCATAGATCCCTATTAACATGGGCTTCCTATGGGGAAGAGTGTTCATGATATACCAATTTTATAGCCATCATAAGATCTAACACGTACTTATGTCACTTCTATACCATCTCCTAAGATAGTAACACCATATAAAACATAGATAAACTTCCTAATATCAGTCACATAAATTTTTTATATAACATTTAAACATCCTTTCTTAGGTCCACAATAATCAGTTACCAGACCAATGAGTCACATGGGTTCAAGCACACCTCCCATTGTACTAAAAGTTTCATACTTGCAGTGGGGGTCTAGGGTAGTGCCATGGGTAGACTATACCCCCATATTAGAGTATGAAAGAACATGAAATAAACCAAACATTATCCACAATAATAAACATCATCACACACATAAGGAATAAACATATCAACTGATATCAAATTTAATGCTGAATTATACTTCTATAAAAACTCACTAGCATCCTACCTGGATGACCAAATATACAAACAAAAATAAATAATAAAATAAATATAAATGATTATATATTATATCCTTGAGCCTCACCTCATTCCAAATCCAATCTCGTCTATGTTATCTTGATGAATGAACCAATCCTAGATATCATCTCAATGTGATCAGGTAATCAGTGAGTTTTTATCGAGTGCAAAAATGACCTGACTACCCAAGTAGGGTCATCATGAAACTCAATAGGTCCCACCAATGTGGTCCTATATATAGCCATTAAATGAGGTGTATATATGTGATATTATCAATTTAATAAATTAACAAATTGTAGAAGAGTAAAAAAAACTAATATCAATCCTCATGTTTATCCATTAATCTCAGGATCAAACCAAAACTACTATGTCTATTTTTGAAGTGTATCTAAGCACATAACACAACCATGCATACCAATATAAGGCCCAATGACCATATATTAGTAGGTTTAAATGTTGTATCAGTGTAAGTACCCAAATGAATCTCAATAAAATCAGGTTTCAATACAATTAAAATATGGTGATCTGAGGTAATAAATATTCATTAGGAATCATCTTCAATCTCTATGAGGTAATCCTATGTTATCCCATAGTCATTAGGAATCATCATCGGTCTATACAAGGTAATCATCAGTGATCCATAATCATCAACCTCCAAGTAGATCCTGAGAAGGTTATCTTAGGTAATCAACTGTCATCAAGTACAACCACTCAATCCCAAGAGATACATATGATCATTATATAATCATCAAGTGTCATCACTAAACCTCATGAGATAATCATAATAATTCCATATTCATCAAATAAGAAGTTAAAATCTACGGATAAAATATAAGGATAAAATCTAAGCCATCCCATATTTGTATGATCATCTCATAAGTAATTACTTCCCCCATAACATCTCACCAGGGTTGGTCATCTGCTCAATCTCATCACACAAAATAAGGCTATCCTATCAAGTGAACATCCTATAATCTTCAAAATATATTAATTATTAAAATCATCAATTTATTGTCTAAGGTGACGCCCATAATCATCACTAACCATTCCCAAATTCACCCTATCACAATGGTCAATATCTCAATTGGCGATTCATTGGGGTCCCCATAGTCTTATCATAGTTAGGACACCATTTTTTGATATTCTTATCTCACATTAATCTCTTGGTTTAACACCCATCACTAAGAGGGCATAGCATCCCTTGGAATATTCAAAGTCTTATCAAGGCCTTAGTGTCCTCCTAGGGATGTCTCATAAGTGAAATGGATTCAAACCCATTCCCATACCAATTCGCTCCAGGACAGACCTAAAACCCAACATATCTATCAATTAACCCAAGATCTACCCACCTAGTTAATCATTACACATGGTTCTCACTTGTCCAACACAATTCAATCGATCTAAATTCATCGCTTACTATACCCAAAAGAAAATATGGGTATTTAACACTAGGGTATCTACATATCACATAATTAATTCAATATAATACCCCACAAGGTACATACATCTCATGGAATACATTTATAATTAAGGCCTAATCCACAGTCATCCAGAGAAATAAATCCAGTGCCCAAGGTCTCTTTTGTCCTTGGAACATTATTTAATTCATTCATATGTATTTAACATCAATTAAAAAATTATACAATTGTATCTGGTTGATCATCCTTGATGGAAATATTTTATATCAAATGAAAGAAATATAATTCCTAATAACATAGGGTAAATGAGTAGGGCTACCTACCTTAGTGCGAAGTAAAAATACCTTCAAAATCGTAGCCCGAAAACTCTATCCAGGCCCATCCATGTTCATATAGCCACCTCTTGTCATCAAGAGTCACTATCTCACATCTATAGGACCAAATTAATTAATTGTAACAAAATTTCAATTAATCAATTAATTGAAATTATTTTTTTTAAGAATTCAATTTAAATAGGAATTAATTCCTACAATCTCACCAGGTCTTCCCATAAGGATGAAACCATAACTAAACACTCAGGGGAGGTCTGTAACATGCTCCTAGAAACATTTAGATAAAATCCTTAACAAATGGAAACAAAATAACCACCAAAATAATTTAATTTAATAAAAAAATATTTAAAAAATCACTATGGTGATATGCATCATAAAAATGACACACGATGGAATGAAGATACGTTCTTGGAAAATCCTCTCACTATGATAAATTGAATCCCCATTAAAAATTTTGATTCCACCATTCTACAATGGAATTGGAATTAAAAACAGAAATTGGGAAAAAAATCAGTTGTCAAGTAAGAAAATTAAAAAAATGGAAGGGGAAGAGGGAACTCACCCAAAATATCTAAAAGATAACCACAAAAAATTCATAGATAAATAGGAACAAGGATAGGATGAAGAGGTGAAGATACCAGCACAAAATGGAACCTCTATGCTACATTTTTCTTTTAAAATAAAGGGGTACAACCTGAGGAAAAGTTTGGTTTTACCCAAGATAAAAAAAATCCAAACACACTTTCACAACTTGAACATAGTGTTCACATTGGTAATTTTGATGCAGTGCCCCCTCCTCTCAACTATCCATATTTTACACCCAAAACAAATCCCCTTAAATCTTATCATGAAATAAATTTTAATTCAAACTATGAATGGTCTTCTTCTCCTCTGTTCATCATCCCATCCACTCTGACCCATCTCCAACTTCCACAAAAAACCCTAGGAACCCAATAAACTCATAACCATACACAAAAATATTTATTTAAAATGCCCAAACTCTAAAAATCCAATTCCAAATCCAAGTTCACAAAATGATCCATCCACCAAAATAAAATAAAGTTAATTTCCAATTGAATTTCATAACTCATCCATACATGGGGTATTATATGACATTTTGGCATTTCTGTAATCACATATTAAGGAAATATATGCCATGTCATGAAGATATTTTTTACACTATAAAGGGTGAATTGTAGTATCACTTATAGATATATAATTTTCCTAGGGCACTTTCCTCATGACTCAAGGATAGTTGGAAAACACTTAGAAATGATGATGTTTTTTGCGATACAGAAATTGACTCATTCTATGATGTGTTCATAGATAAAACCAACAGTTGTTGATGAGGACACAAATAAATCATTGAATCATGAATTATATGTCCTAAGATTTTAAATTTATAATATGAAAAACAATAATTCAAGGGTATTCTCAATTTTATGGTCAAAACATGAAGATAGAAATTCACATCATCAAAGTTTATTGGGGTTCAAAATTATCAAAATTTTCCCTATAACACCTCATGATTCCTTACTACTAAAAAACTTTATCTTCTCTGACTGGTATTACTCTATATTCCCCTCATCCTCATGATATCTGCATTCTATTGTAAATCTTATGTGAAAATGATATTATGGTTTAGAATCATTCCTCTTCCCAAAACCTTTTATACTTTCCCAATCATTATATATCTTGTTACCAACCATTTCATCTCCCTTATCATTATATTTCAACCTAAACTGAGCCTTCGAAACTCATTATCTCACCAATTCCATCCAAACCTTATTATTACTTTAAAACTCACTCTTATACCTTTCCACTCCCTCATTATATCCCTAACTAATCACCTAAATTATTCCATCAAATTATTACCTATTTAACGCAAATCCAATATCCCATTGAGATCCTCTAAGAGGTAGAAAGATGCAACATAGTCACCCTCCCATGTTTCTTCTACTAACCCCTCTTCATCCACCCATTCCAATTACCATTCTTACCATAGAGAGCATTCCCTATATCAATATGTTCATCCATTCTTACACTTAATAGATCAAAAAATAAAGAATTGTATTTCCAAGATACAGATGGAGTCCATTCTTATAAGAAAAACATTATAAGGGGGAATCATGTAGTTAGTAAGACTTTAAGAGGATGTTATATAGGCTCTTTGAGATATGCACCAAGAGAAAATTATGTACAGTATATATGAGTCCATAGTTGATAGTTTTTTGAATTTTTTCCCACACTTCTGCTAAAATTATTAGACGTTCACTTCTATTTAGCCTGTAAGAAATAATTCTTTTCATTTAGAGAGTTTTTTTGGATCTGGGAATTTATATATTTGATTTTATATAGAAACAAAAATACATTGGTTATTGATCCAAATATGGTTTTCTCCTTAAATAAGTGGTATATAATGGATACTAGACATAATTTAAAACAAGACCCTAATAGCATGAAAATCACTCAACTTAGGGACCCCCCCCCCTTTGAATATTACTCATTATGCCCTTTCTAATTATTAGTTGGAAAGAGGAGATTCTCATGGTTCTGTTATTCAGTTTTAGTACTCATTCTATCCATAATTAATGAAATTTCTATCATCAACATATACCAAAACCTTACCCTATATTTTGAGGGTTATGTAAAAAATTAAAAAGGGGAACTAATGGAGGAAACATTACCACTTTTTTGGACATACACCTCATGGTTTTTGGGACTTTCTTTCCCCTGTCAACATTGAGTAGCCAGAAATTAATTGAATAGGTCTTACTATTTAATATGGGACATAAAAAATTGGGAAATTATAAGTGGTTGAAAATTATGCATATATTTGAGGAGTGGATGAGGGATCATAGATCTAATTTCACTCTAACTCAACGCCAATGGTAACCTTTACATAATCCAAATAGAGGGTAGCCATAGATCATGATAATATAGAAGTAGTGAAAAAAAATTTATGGGTTTTATTGGGTTTTATTAAAAAAAATATAGGGTTATATTTCCTTAAATAGGGATTTTATTATATAATACACCACTACACCCATTTACACAACTGCCTCATTTATCACCATTATAGAAATTTCCTGGAGTAAAATTTTTAAGCTCGACCCCATACGGTACTAAAATTTAGACACAACCTACTTCTAGGAGTTTCTTGAAGTATTGGACATCATTACTAATCCAAAGGCCCAAAAAATAATGTTTTTTAGTCCCATCAGAAGGTAAAGGTTCATACCACTAGGATTATAGAGGAGGTTTCATTTATTTATTTGAATACCAGAAAAATTACCACTCTCTTTACCTGGGAGTCATCCCATTCCCAATTTCCATAGCTAACCTTTTCCTCCTCACAATCACCACCAAAATCCATTATAAACATTACAGTTATCCCAGATGAACGTTTCATAGAGAATTAGTTGGAGTATTCATTAGATGGAACAACTTCTTATATAGATACCATTACAGAAGTTGAAACAGCTAATTGGATTCAATGTCATTATCATAAGGAGGAGTCCTTTCGTGACCTGACCCATTAGGACTTACCTGGACAGAGATATGCGGAGAGTGACACCCCAATCCCACCTCCAATAGGCTAGGGGATGGTGACTAGTGACGAGTAGGAATATCACACACATTGTAGGTCTTATCCTAACTACTTCTACACATGTACAAAACATCATGCATTGGTATAATGAAAAATAAATAACTAATATTATAAAAGTGTGCATAACATATAATATCACATAAGAATATAACAAAATATCATAAAAATATAAATTTCAAAACACAATCCCACCAAATATATAAGGCAGTATAGCTTTCTAAAAAAAAGTAAACTACAAAAAAATGCAACAAAAATATATATTTGTGGTCAAACTATCCCTACTAAGCTCATCCTACTCTTGGTCTACCTAGGACTCCATCATAAGAAATATCATCTATATAATACATGACATGTGTGGGAAGAAGCCATATTTGGGTAAGTATAAACATACATAGTAGAACACCCCAAAAGACACAAAAAATAAATGAGGGAGTCATCTATAAATCAAAAAATTAATGTAAAATAAGATAAAACCTATATATGATCAAGGTAAGACTCCATGTATCATGTTAGGTTTGTCCTAACTATCAACCTTGATATTCTATGTGAATCTCTAGGCTAATTGTATTTTGAGAGAGATTTCTCCACTTTCCTTTCCAAAATTGATAATGCTCACAAGACAATGAAGCACAGATAAGGGATCACACCCAGAGCCTATGAGGGATACCAAAGCCTAACTATAATAACCCACTAGAAAGGGGATCGCACACCTAGATGTCAGTCATGGGATACCTAACCCAACCCAAGGAAGAAAAGAGAGGATCACACCTCAGGAAATGTGGAGGGATACCAGAATCTATCTAGCACCATCACATGTAGGATATTTCTCATCATATACTTAGGATGAGATGCCTCAATGTATCCTCAAGAGAATGGAAATGAGGAAATACAAATTCTAAAATGGTTTGAGGGAACAGACACTTTCTTAAATCAAATCCATTCAAGGAGTCACATGGCATGTAAAAAAATACATGGTTGTATGATACTTTCTCATCCTTAATGGATAACCATCGCAAGAAGGGTTCCACATGACATGTGATCTTCCAAACCACACACTATGTAGGATGAATTTCCTCAAAAACTCGATATATTACAAGTGTAATAATCTGTTTCGTTGTCTATTTTACTTCTAATATTGGTCTCTCCTAAAAAGCTCATGGATCATGTATACCATGATAAAGTCATCATCATCGCACATTTAGAAGGAAGTACCCGCAAAATCACACTTTTAAAACCATATCCACCAACATCACCATTGTGTTTTCACCATCCCCAGCATGCCTCCAATATCAACATTGAATCAATATAAATTATCCATTAAAGCATAGATTCAAATGAAACATAGAAAAATCTTATAAATATATTCAAATAATTTTCCAATAGAATAGTGTTGATGAATATAAAATTAAGGTACAAATTCCTAAAACACAAACATTGACATAAAATGAAGGTTGTGTTCATTTGGCCATCTTCAATGGAATCTGAATGGGGTAGATAAAAAAGAACCAATTAATAAAAAAATCTAAAAATAGAAAACAAGGGTTAAGATTGTACATAAATGGATTCAATTATATTATTTAATCCATGTTCATTATATAATCAATAAAAAAGGGAATAAATCCAAAATCAATAATTTCTAACCTTGGTTTTTTTATTGATAAAGGAGGAATCACCCATAAGAATCAGGTGTGAAAAACTCATTGTTCATTTTTTGGTGAAAAAAACCTCAAACTCACCCATAATTAATCACCAAGAATGATCCTTCATCACCCAATGTTTGATATTCTAGTATTGAAAATAGAATCTACCTTGAAAGCAATAGGGAAGAGATAATTTGTTCTCTCCCAGACTCTTCTAAAGCATCTTATGAACATCGTAAAAACGCCTATATTAAAGGGGAATTTGAAGTGATTAATTTGGATAAAATGAAGTGAGATCACATATAATATAACCATAGATGATTTATCTGTTTTATTTTTGAAAAAACTTGAGATATGAGAATAATTTTGATGGCCTTGGCTATTTCAAAGTCAGCCTGGCCATTTTCAGGCCCTCCACCATAGCCTAGACATGGACATTGTGTTATTGATCACACAAACCAATCAATTATTATTATGTAATGTCCTAAAAATATAATATCTATTACATCACCCTATCCTACAAAAAGTTCATAGTGAGGTCACCCAATTCATAGTCGATGGTAGTCTTCATTGAGAACCAGGGCATAGCCACGGTTTGATCATCTATCCCCCCTTGGACCATTATACACCAAAGCATACTAGGGACACTAGGACTTACACCAGGCCATGGTGTTTCCAATTTTAGAAAGAAAAACTCTAAAACCCATTAAAATCTTCCAAAAACAATCATAGGACCCAATAAAACATGTTTACTCAACACCTTACTCAAAAAATATCATTTACAATATTTCAAAGTATTTAATAGAAGAACAGAGTCCTTACATTCTCCCCACATCAAGGATTTACATCCTAAAAATAAAAAACCAACTCAAATTGGTGAGGTTACTTAGACATTATCTAGTTCTCATTCTCTAATTATCTCTCCTAGAAATTCTTGTGTTGTTAGTGAATGTGTAGTAAGGTAATGACTCAACAATAAAGTATATTCTCTTGTCGATTTTCAATGGCCACCCGGTAATTCAATAAATATACTCCATCCTTATTGTCCAACACACCCAAATAAATAATGTGTAACTATTATTGCATGTATCTCCTCAACTATGATTCATGGAAGATGTCATGTACTCGGTCTAACTGTGGGGTAATGCTAAGTTGTACACTACATTGTTAACTCTACAAAATATCTAGAAATGGATAATGAACTATAGAGATAACATGCAACCTTGTTCAAATATTTTTAGTCCTCACCAATGTGAGACCTTCACTAACACATGGCCTCTCTCATATAACTAAAAATGCCTCTATTTTCAGTATGCATAGGACTTATGATAAGTTGGGGAAGTCCTCATCCACTCTTAGATGATCTCTATCTTCTTTGTCGTCACTTTCACCAACATTGTGCCTATAATCATTGACACCACTAAATAAATCTAGCATATCAGTGACCGAAAGGATGTCTTGTATAAGCCATCAAATGGTTTTATACCAATGGTGGAGTCCTAGATATTATTTTAATCAAAACCCAATAAGGGTAAATTATCCTCCTAGCTACATCCATAGTCCAGAAATAATCCAATAGCATGTACTCTATGAACTTAATGGTATACTCAGTTTGGTTATCTGTCAGGGGGTGTAATGTCATTATCATCCAAAACTAAGTCCCAAAAGACTCCTATAAACCACTAAAAAATCAATTAATAAATTAAGAATCGTGTTATGAAACAATCATGGAGGGGAAACCATGAATCTGGACTACTTTCTTTATGTATAGGCATCTCAAACTCTCCACTAAACTCTCCTCTAAACTCTCCTCTTGGATGGATGAGAAGTGGTCGGGCCTGATTAGCCGGTTTACAATCACCTAAATAGTGTCATGACCAATAGATGAATGTATAAGTCCTACAATAAAATAAATGGAGATATTATCCCACTTCCACTCTAGAATCTCAAGATATTGGGTAAAACCCACTGGTACCAAATTCTCATCCTTCATTTACAGGAATGTGATTCATCAATAGATGAACTCAGTAATATTCATATTCATCCTCATCCAATGTAACTCTCATTTAAGTTTTTTATACATATTTAGTGCTCTTAGATATACTGTTAAGGAAGATTTATGAAACTTCCTCGGTACCTCCTCCTACATCATAACTGGTAACATCAAACATCTCCATAAAAGTATGATTTTCTCCCAACCTTATGAAAATCCATCAAGATAATTTTCTATGAATATCAGATCATGAAATACCTCAAAGTCAATAAATCTAATTTTTTCTTCCCTAATTAATTGGAGAATATGTGGGGTCATAACCATTGATCTAAGGTAAAATGATCCACCCTCATCTATAATATTCTAATTTAAAGAGGCCAATTTCTATTATCAAGGGTGTTCTTTCTTCCATGAATCTAGAAAAATCAAGAAAAAATCTCTGATAAAATTATGTTAACTTAAAGAAATTATTCACCTCATTCACACTCCTAGGTGCATCCCAAGACAACACAACCTCTATCTTAGTTGGGCCTACCACCACACCCTTTTATGAGAAAACATGTCCCATGAAGTGAACCTCTTGAATATATAACTGAAACTTCAAGATATTCCCATAAATTTGGATATATCAAAGTATATCTAGGTTCATCCTGAAATGGATCGTGTTCTCCTCCTCTTATACTTAGTGCAAGAGGATGTCGTCTACAAAGACTACCACAAACCAATTCAATAAGGGATAAAATATTAAGTTCATGAGCCCCATAAACATTGATAAAGTTTTCATCATGTTGAAGGTAATCACCTAGTACTCATACTGAAAATGGTGTCACATGAATGTGGTCTTCCAAATATCCTCCTCTTGAACTTATAGCTAATGATAAACTGAGCTGAGGTCAATCATCATGAACAACATCACCTCATTCAAATCTTCAAAGTGATAGTCAAATCTTGGTAGTGAATAATTATTCTTAATATTCACCTTATTTAAGGTAAAATCAATCATGGATAAATTCAAGATCCCATCCAACTTCTTGGAAAACAACATCAAGGTTGCCTAGGGGACTCACTGGGCCTAATGAATCTCATCTTCTACAGATCCTATAACTATATATTCTCCTCTCACAGCTCTGTGGGATCCATCTGATATGTTGAAATAGATCTCAAGATATTCCCTCGGTTTATGTCTATAAATAATTTAACCTCTTGATGAAGAGTTAATTCTTGAACATTCTCAAGAAAGATGCCCTCATACTCCACCGCCACTACATGAAACAAAAATCTATTAGAATCAACTACTCCAAAGGATATTCAATCCAACAAATAATAAATCAGTTGTATATTTCTCTATACAATATCATCCTACTAATCCTAGGTCTCCTTCACACTAGTGAAGAAAATTATCATTCCATCTATTTTGATGAACTATATATTCCATATGAAATAGTCAATCTATATATAGACTATATAGAATCATTCCATACCTAGAATGACATAATAGGGTCTCATCAGGGGTATGAAGAGATCCCATTAAAATATATCTCCACCAAGTGCTAGATCACACTATTGGAAAAAGTGTGTTATCACCAAATCTACCCTAGTAGGAGTCTCCAAGAACAAAGGTTGAGTTAAAGGATTTACTAGAATATCTAAGTCTTTAACAAGAGATGTAGTAAGGAAGAAGCGGATCATGCTTATGAATATCAAAACTAATTATAAAGTTCAATAGATTCATATCATACTTCATATCATACCCAAAGCCTCTAGGTCATAAGCCTCCATTTCCTACAACTATCCACAGCCCTATCCACCAGCTCCCTGACCCTGCTATGGAATACCTAGGGGTGTTGGTGGTTAAAAAAAATAAATACATCAACTAACTCATGTATCTCTCTCATATACCCTTACCTATATTTATCCCTTTTGAGCTCCCTGGTCAAGTCATTGTCTCTAAATTTGTGGTTCATCTATGGACTCCTTATTTGTATCACAGAGGATTCATAAATCCCATGTGATATGACCTCTCCCATCACATGGGTGGAATCCCCTCTCCCTTGGCTAACGTGAACTACCATGAGATCCATGAGTGTCTAACCCTCCATCATGTGACCATCTCCGAGAATATATCACATTCCCATATACTTGACCCGGTTGTATGCTACTGGCTATTGAGGTCTCAACTCTAGGTTTCCCACTACCATAACAAAAAACCAAAATCTACTCTACTAAGAATTATTCCACAAGTAATGAATGCTCTTTAACCCTAGTATAAGATGTAATGTAAAGAGATTCAACTTTATCTTAAATATCATAGTGAATTAAATATTAAAAATTTCATTTCCAAAAGTATCCATCACAAACCAAAATAATGGAATACTATGAGAGGTTGGTAAACCTTGTTGCTTACTCTATGGTTGTCTTACTTCCCTAATAGAGCTCTAGAATATCCTGGATACATACCACCCATAACATCATTGGGTCAAAAAACCTCTTTGAAGAGGCACACAATATTTTCCCATGTGTGGGTCATCTCATAATGTTTCTATGTCACTGATCCCCACCATATCTGTATTAGGCTATAAAGTAGTCTCACTTTAAGGAACACCATCTGATCAAGAGAGGTACTGAAAAGTTTAAAAAATCTATCTATATCCTCAAGACAGTCCTATACTGGCTAGGGATTTTGACACACCATGAAACTTGAGTGGCCTTTTCCTTTGAAACTCATGAATCACACTAATCATTCATGCTTAATCTTTTGGTACCAATGGATCAATCTAATTCTCAACAGGTATAGATAGTATTTTAAATCCTCATGGAGGAACCATGCTTTTGGAATAGGTACCTAAACTGAATCCTCATCGTGATCCTATTATGGAATCATAACTCACTCTCCACATAGAGAAACCATACAATAGTCAAGACACATCATGTTCAAAATAGAATATCTAGGGATATTACTCAAAAAAGATATAGAAACCACAACCCATTTTTATAAGATGCATGAACCAAAGTTTTTCCTACAAACAGTGCCTAAATGTATCAAGTCAAAAAGTAGGTTATTAGAGTCATGGTGAATGAATAAATTGGTTTCCACACTATCAATGGGATTCCCTAGCATGATACCTGAAATTAAGACACTTTATCAATGTTTTAATGGTTCCCAAACCAATCCTCACAACTATGCTATCTCGAAACTCTGATCCTAAGACAACCTCCTTTAATACCAATATATTATGAATGGACCCACTAGGTCTGGTCTAGATAGTGATATGCTGTTATTTAAACCCTAATACCACTTATAATAGGCCATTGTTAGTTAATAACATCAAGTTGGAATATAAAACATAGAATTCCTTAGCCAACATACCTATACACATCTATGAAAATTCATACACCAGTATAATACCGAATAAATAACTGATATTGTAAATGAATTCATAATATCTACTCCCACATATGAGTATGAAAAAGAGTATGGAAAAATACAAAGGTCCAAATACAATACTACCAAATCTACAAGGGATTTTGTTCTACTAACAAAAAATAAACTACCACAAAACTACAACACCAGAATATGTTTGAAATCAAACTAACCTTGCTAATATCCTCATACTTATGGACCACCTAGGACTCCATCGTAAGGAATTTCATCTACATAATACAAGTCATATACAGGTAGATCCTAAGTAGGGGTGAAAATAAACATACCCAGTAGAAAACCCCAAAAATAAAAAATACAAAGCATCAAAGAGGGAGTCAACTCTAAATCACAATAGTAAGGGTTAATAAGATAAAACCCATATATGATTAAGGGAATACTCTAAGTATCATGTGAGGTCCATACTCATTTCTATCCTAGGGATTATTCTTGAAAATCCATCGAAATTATCATTTGATGGAACTAACTCCACTTATCTCACCAACATTGATGGAACTCACAAGGAAAATATACACATATAGGGGATCACACCCAGGGCCTACAAGTGATACATGGACCTAACTAGAATAACCCACTAGGAAGGGGATTACATGCCTTGGAAGTTGTTCATGGGATACCAGACCCAAATTATTAATGAAGAGATATAGGATCACACCTCAGGTCGCATAGAGGGATACCAAAGTCTATCTAATTCCAGCCTATAGATGGGATCGCTCATCCTCTACATGGAATAAGATTCCTCATTATACCCTCAAGGGAATGAAAATGTTGAAACATACATTATAGAATGGTTAGAGGGAAAAAAATTCTCAAACTGAATAAAATCAAGGAGTCACATGAAATGTAAAAAATACATGGCCATGTGACACTTTCTTAGCTCGAAATGCTAACCATCATAAAGATAGGTCCACATGATGTGTTCTATTTTAAACTATACACTATTTAGGTCAAAGTTTCTTAGAAAAAACAGATATTCCATGCATGACCACCTACATCGCTATAACTTTACCTTCCGCTATGGTTCTCTCTTGAAAAGAATAAAGTTCTTATAGACCATTTTGGAGTCATTTTCATCACAACTCTGGAAAGAAACACCCGCAAAATTGAGCATAAAAAATCATTATCACCTTCACCATGATAGGATTTACATCACCACCGTCATCTAATCATCATGTATCCAATATTGATATTAAAATATAATAAATGATCTACTAAATCATAGTGTCAAACACACCATGAAATGGGATTCGGGATATATTCAATCATTATCCAATAAAATATTGTTGATGAATATATAACAATGGGAGGAAGTGATTAAAAAAATTGAATTTCATATGAATTATTTATTCTTTTTCCATCACTAATGGAATTTAAATAGTGTAGATAAACAAACAACAAAACAAATTAATAAACAAAAATTTTAAAACAAGAAAAAATATTTAAATTGTCAGAATATGGATTTAATGGGAAGAGTTGATCCATGTTCATTCTTAAATCAAGTAAAAGTGGGAAGAGATAAAAAATCAACAAGGACCTACCACATTCTGGTTCAATTGAAAAAGGTAGAAACATATACAAGATATAAATGAGGAGAACTCATTGCTTTTATGATCAGATCAATGAAACCTCAACCCTATCCATCCATGATCGCTAGGAGTAATCCTTCATCACTCTAGGTTTGACCTTTTAGTAGGAACACAAAAATATGTCTTAGAAAAAATGAAAAGGATAGAATTAATTCTATACTTAATTCAATTAAAGAGTCTTTTGGTCCTATCTAAAATGATAAAATCAAAGGAAACAAACATATGAAAGGATAATCCAAAGATATTAATAAGGGAAAAATGAATTGAGATCATATTAAAGGCCTCCATTGAACTTGCATGTGTTTCCCCTTGAAAAATATAAATATCTAGGAATAAGGCCAATGATTTTAGCCATTTTAAATCCATCTTGACCATCACCACACCCTCAACTATAGAATTTTTATGGAATGGTGTTCTTGAAAACATAACCTAAAGCAGCCAATACTATAGTGTGTCCTCAAAATATAAATTATTTTCCCTCACCATGGACTCTAAAACTAATGTTTTCATGTCACCAAGATCATGGATGATATCATACTTCATTTAGAACCATTGATTGGACATGTATTGTCCATGGATTTTCTATCCATTTCCCCACCTTTCCTATTTTACATCGATGCTCACTAGGGACACCACAATATACACTAGGATGGGGTATTTCCCATTTGGGATAGATAACCTCCAATACCCATTTAAATATTAAAATAACTATCATGAGACCTAATAGACTTTGTCGACTACACACATTAATCCAAAAATATAATTTATAATATTCAAAAGTAAGGAGTCATAGGATGTTGTGCAAAAGTCTTAAGATATCTTTCCCTCTCCCGATTTTTTTTTGTTTTTGAGTATTATTTATTTAATATTATTATACCTACCTATATTCCATATTATTTTTCACTTAATGACTATTTTTATTGAAATATACGATTAAATGTATATAAAAATAATTTATTTTAACCTTATTTATGAGAATGGTTGTTTATTGTATTTAAGCTAAAATATTTCAAATATAGATTTTCATTTTTTTAACCATTGCAGTAAAATTTCAAAACATATAATTTTTTTAGATTTATATAAAGGGAAATATTTTCATCAGGTTAGTTTTTTCATTATCTATTATTTATTGGTATTTTTATATTTTATTTCATTATTCTTTTAATTAATTCCTTCTCACCTTGACATCAAGAAGTGAGGACACTATTTGATTGTAAGTGTGGGAGGGATATTCTTGAACCCACCTTAATTTGGTTTGAAATCATTTATCTAGGTGAAATTTTCCATTTGATGCAATATTTTGACTTAATAATTTCATAAAAACATAGAAATAAAAGTAAAAAAGTTAGGTGTAATTCATTGAAAATAAATTTATTGCTTGCATTTGGGTTAAAACAAGTTTGATTGCTAAATTGAGATTTTCATATATTTTTAATTTTTTAAGTATTTTATTTATTAACTAATTAATTTGAATTCATGACTTAATTAATTGACCAATAATTTTAAATTCAATTATTGAGAGGTTTTATGATACTTTTTTTAATACTCTTTTGGATACCATATTTCATAAGAGAAATCAGAACATACATTACAACTATAACTTTCACATTTATATAAACAAATTATGAATATTTTTGAAACCAAATTGAAATGATTTAGGAAATTGATTTATATGTTATTTATACAATTTTATCTTGGTTTTTATGATATATATGGTGTTTTATGAATCCTTTAGATTCCATATAATGACTTAATAGGAATCTACATTACAAGTATAACCATCCTTTTTAACCATTTTATTTTGTATAATTGTTCGATTATTTGATTGATCATTGAAGTGGGAGTTTGGTATTTCATGGTACTGATAGGTGATAGTGTCATAAAGAAGTGTGGGGTATGAATCTCTTAATTATTTGGGGAGAAATATTTCAGAACTATAATTCATTTGGATTAAATTTTTCTTACTTAATTGTTTTAAGAAAAAAGAAAAACATGAAAATTTTGAGGAAAATGGTTATGAAAAATCTAAAAAGAGGTGAATAATTCAGTGATTGTATTCAAAGTTTTTTTTGTAGTAATGTGAAAGAGAGAAGGAAGTGGAGATGTTTTCTGAGTTCTTTTGAAGGGGGATCCTTTATTTAATTAATATTGATATTTAATATCATGATTTATGATTTAAGATCTTAGTCCTGCTTTTTAAATCTATGAGCAAAAAAAATTACATCATTATTTGATATCATTTCACATATAATTCATCTAAATATTAATGTAAAGTTATCTTTATTAGTTTACTTTAATTTATCTAAAGTGTATAATGATATTTTTTGAAAACCTATGAATAAAATGTGTGCACTTGATATTCAGAATAACTTCAGTTACAATTTATCTTGAGTGATGAAATGAAAATTTCTAAAAAGGTGGATGATAATATGAACATGGATATTTAGGTAAAGGTTAAGTAATGATAACAGAAGGAAATATAGATTAGAGTGGTGATTTAATAATTAGGAATGACTAGAGACCTATAATGAATGAGTTTTTTAGATTTAATGTTTTTTTCCTTCTTGTACCATTGACATGCTTGTATAATTTTCCTCTTGTTGAAGTACGTTATCCAGTCGAATTCTTCTTGGGATGGTTTTTTCTTGAGGAAAATAAATTTCTATAATGTGGCTGAATAGGATACATGTAAATAATTCATATGTTTTTAGTATCATTCTTAATTATTTATGGACATAATACTTCCTAATGTGGTGTAATTATGATAATTTAGTGAAGCTTTTATAAAGAGTATAATTTTTGAAAATTTGGATAAATTTTAAGGGAACTAAAAAAACTTATATCCTGATGTGAATGATCTTGGAATGAATAGGGTGAAGAGAGTTATAAATATGATGAGTCTTGAAGTCACTGTCATGATTTAGATCAATAAAACATAAAGGATCATTGATTAGAGGAACAATATTGGAATTGATTTACTTTATATTGCAACACTAGAATCATGGCGTGGACCAAAAGAAACAGATATTAATAAATGAGAAAATGGATCCATACGCATCTAGAACTACTATAGTATCCAACAAACATTAGTTAGTGTATGATAATGATGATGGTGCGACCTATATACACTACTGGAAAAATACCCTATACCAATGGTTTGGAAACATTGGAATAGGCCTCCAAACCGTTGGTATAGCCTATACCAAGGGTTTGGAGAACCGTTGGTTAATAAGGCATGGGTATTGGTCTATACCAACGGTTTTGGGAGAACCATTGGTATAGACCTATAACAATGGTTTTCAAAACCGTTGGTATAATTAATATGAAAATCTATACCAACAATTCCATAAAACCGTTGGTATGTGTAATTCAAAAAAGAATCATTTGGTTGGTTTTGATCCCAACACCTCCGGTTTATGATTGAACAACCTAACAACTAACCTAAAATACTTTTGTGAACATAATTTCATAAATATATATATGTATTATCATAAGTATTTTAAATTTTAATTAATTTAATGTCCTCTATAAGAGGATTCCATTAAAAATACATGTACCTATAACAACGGTTTTGAGAACTATTGGTATAGATTCTTTGATTTTGGGACCTATACCAACGGTTTTGGACAAACCGTTGGTATAGGGGGAACCTATAGCAACGTTTTGGCCTAAACCATTGGTATAAGGTCTCTATAATGGACCTATACCAATGGTTTTCCCAAAACCGTTGGTATAAGTGCAAATTAGTAAACTATACCAACGGTTTGCCCAAAACCGTTGGTATAGCTCCATATTAGTGACCTATACCAACGGTTTGGGGAAAACCGTTGGTATAGGTCCATATAAGTGACCTATACCAATGGTTTTGGCCAAACCGTTGGTATAAGTCCAAATTAGTGAACTATATCAATGGTTTGCCCAAAACTGTTGGTATATATCTTATTTCCAGTAGTGATATCCTAAAGGAGAAAGAGAATTCCTAGTTCATGGTGTCATTGGGAAATAGGTAGATCCAGGTTGTGTGGAGGTATCATGGGCATGTGTTCAAAGTATGAATTAGCACCACATTGGAAAAAAAGGTGGAAACTAATCACTTGAAATTATCATAGATAATCTTGAATAAGTGAAAGTCCAATGTGAGATGCATGAAGTGGTTATTTTATAAGATAAGTGCTTCACACTATGATTACCTCCAGAAATAGAGGAAAATAATCTAATCCCAACATCATATTTATGCTTTGGTAACCTATGCATGAGATATTGTGAAATATCTTAAGATGTATTTCATTACCTCTAGAACATTTTTCCACCATGTTTTGAATCATGATGTTATGTAGCGCTTCTATTTTCATTATAACACCTAGAGGGAGTCTGCATGAGACAATTAATAGTTAATTGAGATCTCACCATGAAGAAGAATGTTTTATTGGTATAGTTTAGTGTTGGGGTCATGGTCATGATGGATTTCTTCCACATGAAGAAGAATTTTTTATTGGTATAGTTTAGTGTTGGGGTCATGGTCATGATGGATTTCTTCCACATCATGATATTTATTTTCAAATAAATAGAGATTAAATATCACATCTAATTCAAAGGGATCTCACAACATCTTGGGAGAATTTTAAGTTCAAAGGTGAAAATAAATTTTCTACACATCAAGGTAATATTATTCATTGTAACTTGTTTGAATGGAATAATTAAAGGAATGGTGTTTTTAGATCATTTCACCTTATCTTTTTTTTCATGTCTCAATATGTATTTCAATATAAATAAAAACATTTATCATTTTTGAGGATACCATGGAATATTTTTAGCTATTTTCACTCATTTTAGTATAATTCTATTTGATTTATTCTTTTATTAATTCTAGACTTTAATTTTGATGATTTTAATCATTGATTCAAGTAAGTTACTTTTGTTTTCAGTAATCCTTCACACTTTTTTTTATTATGTTTTTTAAAAAACCCTATAATATGAGTTATTCATGTGTGATGGGTTTCTCTCCTATCATATATAGCTTACAACTTAATTGGTGAGCGACTGAGAGTAAAAGTATATCAGCATTATTATGTTTTTAATATAATTCATGAGTATTTATTTTGATTAAAAATTTGTTTAATAACTTAATCAAATCATATACCTAAAAATGAATCTAATTAGGAGGAGTGTAGAAATATGGATCCCAAATCAATTGAGTGAATCAAGTTATCACCAATACCTTATTTTTTTCTTTCACTTTATGAATAAAACATAATTCATCTATGTTACTAGAATTCTTAGACCCAAAGATTTTTACTAGATAAGGTAGAATCAGTTTAATTAAATATAAGAATATGGGGATTTTATAATGAATTTATGAAAAAAAAATTTGATAGAATAATGAGTGAGAGAGGTAATATCATCTAAATTTATCCTTCAAAATTTATCTTGAATGCATATTTTAATTAATTTTTTACACCTTAGTCAGCTAAATTTTTATAATGTTTGATACAAACTAATTAAAGTTATTGAGTTAAAATTAGGATCAAACAACTCCCAAAAATTACTCCACCTCTTCAGGGGAGAATGTTAGATTATATTATTTTATGTTCTTGGAGTTAGTGAAGTTTTGAGAAATCTATAAATTTAAAAGCATTAAACCATATGTGGGGATATAATGATTCCCCAAATCAAACTAATGGGAAATATAAATTTGAGTCAGTATAATCTAAAGGATTATATGTTGGATAAAAATATCTTTTTAAAGATAACTTTACCCCATTAATCAATATGCCACATTTATTAACATTAAAAATTCATGTGGACACAACATTCCAAAATAGAGATACAATTGGCATTTAATTTAAAGAGAAAATGTATAGAATTTTCACTCATGACATTATTGGTCTTGAGAATATAAATAAAATTCTCAATCATGGATGATTAGTGCATTAGTGATGAATTTTTACATAAGGTATTGTTTCATAATATGTATATACAAAAATTTATGTACTATTTTTATTTCAATTTAGAACTATTCATATTTTTTGTAGATATACACATCACACCTAAGTAAAGGGAAAAAATTTAAAATTCATTTGGATTCATTATTCCTTGCATCACTTTTCCAAAAAAACAATTAATTGAATGAAAAGACATTATAAAAATAGCAGGATAAGTAGTTATAGTTTTTTAAAATAAAGTAACAAAAGGTATGCACTTCTTAATATCTACCATATAGGGGAAAACATTATACACTAATTATATAAAATAAAATTTTATCTTTTCCATTACTTATTCTTTTTTAATTTTTGTAGGTTTCACTAGGTTCACATTATCATCAATTTAGACATCTTAAAGACATATTTCTTTATCCAATGCATGGGGATCCAAAAAATAGACCATAAAATACGTCCTCTAGAAAATTTTAATACACTCTAATCATTTTTTTTAAAAAAAATCTTCAAATTACATATTTTATAATGTGTTTTATCAAGAATTTTATTATAATAAAGTGGTGTTTTATTATCAACAAAAATATAGTATGAGGATATCCAGTTCACATTAGAAACCTATATATTTCTATGAATGGATAATTAATAACGTATATAAATTTTTTTTCTCTGTCAAAACATATATTATAAAAAATTACTTATATTTATCAATGTTTTTAATGTTTCTGGAATAATATAATGATAATTATTATGGATATTACATTTATAAATTTATAAAAGATGATGTATGTCATTAATAAAATAACATCCCTAGAGATGTATTTATGATTATAAATATAAATTCATTTAAAATATAGATTAATGATTTATATATCTATATTTTTTAAATATTATGAGAACTATTGATCGATGTAACATCAGGATACCCCGAACCACTTGATAGTTCTTGGACTAATGGATATACTTAACCTTAGGTATGCATCTCTATATTCCTGATACTGCCAAATATTAGAAAAGGGTCTATAGTGCTAATGTGGGGATATTTTAACCTCATATAAAAGGTTAATAATGTTCAAAATAATGATAATCACATGAAACCTAATAGATAAAATTTCAAACATTACGATAAGTATTAATAAATAACCTAAATCATGTGATATCAAAATGAATTTATACAAATTTCAAACAATTGGTACATATAAGATATATTATATACAATAATATCCCAAAAATATATAAAATAAAAAATTGCAGGAAATTGTAAAATATGGTATTGATTCCTATCCCAAATTTTTATCCCATTTTTTATACCACCTAATGGACTGAGCATCAATGTTCAAGTGTTTTCTTTTATCATATCCAATAACCATAAAGTCTACTTCAGTACCAAAAATGGTCTAAGAAGGGTGTGTATATAAATCAGTAAACCACCACCAACAGCATCTATAAATATAACCAGTATTTGTACAAATGCATGCTAATGCACATAATTAATAAAAGAAAAATATAATAAGTAAACCACTATCAATATTTGGGTCCTTAAGTGATACTCAGGGTTAATCATGCCTACTACAAACACTTCTGGATATCTATGAACTAGATAAAAAACACTCAAGAGGGAAATCATATTACGCCAAAACCAGATATAAAATACCTAGTGGAAGACATATCCTACACCAAAACTATAAAATAATTACACAAGGATAAACCCATGTTTCCTCGGAACCATATAAGAATCACTGTGAAATAAACTCATCCTACCCTAGAACTTTACAAGAAATGCTCAAGGGGAACTCATCCAACCTCAGAAATATATTTTCACATTAATTAATTATTATTAATTTATTTATATTCAATATTAAATAAGAAACCACATTAATATATAAAATATCATTTCTTATTCGCATTCATTTTTTCTATTTATTCCATTGCAATAAGGTGGGTCTTACACCCACCCCAATTCTCATCCGAGATTTCTTCCTAGAGAATAATATTAAATTCAACAAAAATTTCTCATTCAGGACGCCCCTTAGGACACCCCCTAATTCTTTCCATTAATATTGAAGAAATAAGAACACCTCCAGAGGAGGCCAGTTTCAATCTACTATCCATTCATGGAACAATATTTCCTAAGGAAAATAAGATTTCAAAAGAGGGGAACATGTTTATTTATTTAAATTATTAGGTTCAAGTGAAAAATACATTGGGATGACCATACATTACATGCACAAGGAATTAATAAATAAAGGGATATATTAAGGACCACCCACCATGGACATGTAAAATCATACCCATGCAATATCATCCACTTATTCTAGATAAAACATAAGAAATCAAAGAAGTAGATGAAAAGACTGAAATATAGAATAAATACACATAAATGGAATCAAATTTAAAAGTGGGGAAATTAACCAAGTAATGTTTAAGATGAAAGTTCATCCTTACCTATAGATCACTTTGGGGATGAACGGTGCTTGATTCCATCAATTTTAGAAAGATAAATCACTAAGTAAAGGGCAGAGGAGGGAGGGAGGTGTGTATCCAAGATGGAATCATGAATATAGAGTAGAAAATATAGTTTGGGAAATAAAATTCATATATTTTGTGTAGTAATTTATATATTTTTAATAGACCTCTTATACCACACATTTTGGCCCCATTGTTTTCCAAACCATGAACCAAACGTGTGGATCCCTCAATTTTAGGAATCGTGTCTTACATGATTGGGTATCATGGTGGGGTAAACCATGAATCAACCATGTAAATACCATGTAAAACTTATTGTATGTTTTGAAAAAATTTGGATCTCCCTCCACATGGTTTGAGGAACCAGGTACCAAGAATTTTACCTTATGAATTGTTGGGTGCATGGTTAGCTCTAGTTGTGTGATAATCATGTGCCTAGACAGAAATTTCCATTTTTCATACTTTTAGGCCTCTAAATATCAAAACACCTACAAGGCCACCCAAAATCCCAGTAAATACTTCCATGGAATATAAATTAAGGAAAAGACAAGATTTATAATTAAATTAAACAAGCTTGTACATCAATGAAGTTTGAAATTTTACAACCTTACAACTATATGGCAGTTCCTCCTCGATTTGTACTTCAGAAATCCACCAGGACTCATTGGTGAATAACTATAACCACTAATCCTATATCTTGGACTCTTTATCACATGTATCATCCTATATATGATCATGATAACATTTTACAAGTACTAGAGGAACTATCTTATCATGCAAGGAATTCTCAATATGATCCATTATTTGAATTGGATATTCATCAAAGGGTTCCTTATCTTTAAGCTCAATATCATCAGTTTCAATCATGTGATATAGATTGAGGTCATATTGTTGAATCTAAAATACATGTAAAATAATGATCATAACATGGGAACATTGAGGAAGATCTAATTTTTATGCTACTAGACTTATTATATCAATGATCTTGAAATATCCCATATATCTTGGCACAAACATTCCCTAAATTTAGACATGATAATGTCTTAACCTCAGTGACACCCATAAGAACAAATAGCTTCCTACCTCAAAATACATAGGATCAAACTGCCAGTCTATATATGGCCTCTTCTTAATTAGGTTAGTTTCCATACAATTTCATAATAACTGTATATTCTCCTATGTCTATAGTATGAGACTCATCCCAACCATTGCAGACTCATCAGACTTTATCAAACACAATGGTAAATGGAAATTCCTACTATATAAGGCTTTAAATGGATCATTATGAATCATATCCCAATAGCTATTATTGTAGGAAAACTCTAAAATGGACAAGTGTCACTACCAAGAACCACCAAATTTTAAGACACATTCTCACAGTATGTACTCCAAGATCAGAATTGAATGCTCATATTTTTCATCTATCTGGGTATGATAGGTAGTTCTATGATCCACTTTCATACAAAGTGATTTCTATAATCCCTAAAAAACATTGTGAAATGGGTATCTTGATATAAAAAAAATACTATAAAGAATCCCACATAGGCATACTACCACCCGACCATAAAGCATACCCAGCTCATCAACTGAGAAGGTCTCCCAGATTGGTTGGAAATGAGCCAATTTAGTTAGTAGATATATGATTACCCACACTATTTCACTACCTTAGGGTGTCCTAGTTAAACCCATCACAAATTACTTGGACACTTCATCCCATTTCCATTCAATAATGGGTAGGGGTTATAGTAGGCTAGTGGGTTTCTAGTGCTCAAACTTCACCTGCTTAGAGATAGAGAATCACATAAGAAACCACACTATTTATATCTTCATCCATGGCTACCAGTGTTGTCTGCATATATCCAAATACATCTTAGTTAGGAATGGGTGTACATCCATTCTCAATTCATATGAGTCCCTCAATAGTTTCTCACACATTCTCATGGGGACTATGACATGACCCCAGACATAAAGGATCCCTTCTATATCGATACACCAATCTGATGGTGGTTCCCCACTATATATACAATATCTCATAACTATACAATAAGAATCATATAGTTGGATTATATTCACTCAACTGAGGAATGAATACATGATAGACAAGTATGTAAGTTCTTTCTGACCAAAGTAATACTTAATATCCAATTGCATCTTTGTAAAGAGGGTCATCGACAAACTCTCGATGATAGACCCCTAAACTACATGATCTTTAATATTCTAGATAAGTGTATCTATGACTACATTAACCTTTATAGGGGAATACACTAACTCAAAATAAATGGATTTAAACTACTTATCCCACCTTCATTGTTGATGGTTCGGTCCCCACTATGAGAAAAGATACATCATGCCCTTATAGTTGGTATAAACAATGAACCTCTCACCGAAAAAATAAGGTCACCAATACTACAACTCATATTCTGCCACTACTATCTCTAAGTAATGTGTTATGTAATTTTATTAATGAGTCCTTAGCTATTTTTACCAATAAGAAGCCACATGACCTTCCAATATCAAGAATACTCCTAGACCAACACCTGATGCATCACAATTTTCACTATAATCACCATTCAAATCAGGTAATGTCAGAATCGGTGCAACATTAAATATCCTCATCAACTATAAAAAATGATCTCTCATAAGTTTTAAAATAAAAAAACCTCACCCCATTCTTTCTCAGTCTTTTCATCGGTGTTACCAAGCTGGAGAAGACCAAAATAAATCTCTTTTAGTACTAGATAATCTCTGAAAACTATGAATTTCAAAGAAAAAAATCTTAGTTCACTCTCAATAAACTACTTCTTTTACCTTATCAAGGTCTACTAACACTCCATACATATATATAATATTCCCTAAAATGTGTAACCATTTGATCTAAAAGTGACACTTTGAGGGTTTGGAATATTTCTAGTTTTCTCAAAGTGTGTCGAAGAAAACATCCAGATATCATGTGTTCCCCTGCCTCATCATGAAGTAATTGACAATTTCAACAATAAAGATGACCAGGAAGGTGTCCATATACAGGAGGAAAACTTGATTCATTATAGAAATAAATATTTTGAGTTTGTTTATCAGACTTAATGGAATCCTCAAGTACTCATATAGACCATACCTACTCCTAAAGAAAATATGTGGTATGTCGAAAGGTCTCACCCTCAATTGGTGATAACTAAATCTCAAAAAAACTTAGAGAATAATCAATCTCCCTTGGGATAATAAAAAAATCAATATGATTGAGTAGATAAAGTTTTTAACCATCACTTGGTTTATCTTTTGATATTCCACACACAACCTCAAGAAACTATCTTTCTTATTAGATAATAGGAATAGAGATCCCCAAGGATATTTACTCGGACATTTGAATCTCTTAGCCTCCAAGTTCACCAATAGTGACTTTAGCCCATGAGTCCTCATTAGAGGCATCTAGGAAGGTATAATATAAATAGGCTTTACATAAAGCATAATATTGATAGTACAATTGATCTATATCTTAGTTTTTAAACCTAATAAATAATTGGAAAAGGAAACCCTCAACTGATTAACCATTGGAAGAAAAAATCCTTTTCAGGTTCCCCTATAATCAAACAGAAGGCCGATAACTTTATCAATAATCTTTCTCGTCTATTAATGATTAGGTCTAGTATGACCTACTTGTAAGTCCCATTCTCTAATCTGGACATAACTATCACCCTTAAGAAGATATGAATGATACTCATAAATGGTAATAGTTTATATGGGTGTAATGTGGCACTAAAAACCATTCCTTAGTATCAAGTTAAAGTTTATTATCTCAAATATGAAAGATCCCATAGGGTAATTCCAACACCAAACATAATGGAACATTCCTTACATTGGAGAATTCCCTCGATCAAACCCCTAATGTTGTGCTAATCGATATTACCCCATATAGGTACACTATAGATAATCCCAATCCATCTTTAATTTGAAAAAAAATAATTGAATTTGACTCTCTCCTATATCAAATAAGGGACAATAAAAAGTAGAATCCACTAATATTGTATCTTGGATAGTAAAAGGTCTAGTATCCTGGATAATGAGACAAGGTTTAATAGCATGCAACCTACCTATGTTTCATCCACGGTATCCTAAATAGAACCCATATGAATCACCACTATTTGTGAATTAATTCTAATATTTTGGGGTATCACATCCTCTGTCTCAACCTAAATGGAAGGTGGAACTCTAGTTACCCACCTATCATGGTGAAACTTATATAACTCCTAATCCTGACACCTATTTAGATCCTCTGCCATTAGGTTTCTAATGATCCTTCCACAAAGACCACTACAAGTTTCCCAAAATAACACAAAATCAGCACTCAAGTGGTGGTAGGATACACTAGGTATGGGTTCGACCTCACCCACTACACTGATATCTCTCTATTGGATCGTATCCCTATGGATGAAAATCCATCACACTATCTTGGATAATCTGACCACCACCTCCTGGGCGTGACTCTTCAAAATGTTTATTCCTAATGCCAAAAGATCCAATATTAGTCCCTATGTAAGAAACCATAGGCCCTAAGACTATTCTCACTTCTAGGTTCCTCTCTAAAATCAAGGAATAATTCATTACCTTTATGAAATATGTAATAATAAATACATTAACCTAGAGTCATATATTGTTCCTCATGATATCCCCTAAAACTTTTACACTAGATATATTATCCACTATTAAAATTGTGGTGAAATGATTCAGATTAGTAAAATAAGCATTATAGTCCAAGACTGATATCCCTCGTTATATAAAATACATAAACTCTGAGTCCTTGGCTAACCATATAGTCTTTGGATAAAAATGATCAAAAAACATAGTATCAAATTTCTTCTAATTCAACCCCACATGCTGGTCTTCCTATACTAAGATTTCCCATCAATTCTTTTCTAGGAATCATAGAATATTGACTGTTAGTTTCGCTCTTCTCTCTGGGGTGTCTCAAGATGATCTAAAATCATTTGTATAGACTCTATAAAAACTCTACTTCCTGGGGGCCACTTTCCCTAGCAAAAAATGATGGGTGCTCAGACTAAAAATTCTCGGTCTACTCAGATATCATTGGTGTTTCCCATGGATCCTCTCTCCCCATCACCAACATGACACACAAAAGGATCTCTTGGTGATAAAAATTCATTGTTTTCCCTACCACAAATAGAGAATTTGGCCCAACCACAGTTAGGGAATGATCATTTCCATCCTCAGGCACTCTATATGAGGTCATCATGAAGGAATTCTTTAAAAATTACAAAAACATACCTTTAAACATGTTACTATAACATTTATTAGTATTACATTTCAGGGAATGTAATAATAGGGAATGAATATCACTATTCTTTATACCCCATTTCATAATCATAACTTAGGATCACTTTCTAGCCTAATCATATATCACTCAAGGTCAAGTCGTATAATGTGCATATAGGATCCACACTATTTTTTCTCTTTAATCATAAGGTTTATAGATGAGTTTTAGTTAAATACAATTTCAATTATAAGTTATATAGGGAAGCACGTTATAAGATTTATTTTTCATTGTATTATGCTAACACTCTATAAAAACTCGAGTATGTAGCAATGATTTAAATTTTATAGAATTGATTAGATAATATTTCACCATTAAGTTATATATGAAAACAATATATAAGTTGATATATACACTTTAAATAATAGACCCATGTCTCATAGTCAAGTAAACAATTAAAATTACTCATGTGAATGAAATATGAATCATACATGCCTCATATAATGCATGAACACATTCCATATATCCATTCTGGGACAAGAGTGGAAATCCAAAAATCATAACTCAAAATCAAGTGTGTTTCATGATGTGATGTAGCCTAACTATAAAAGTGAAAATCATGAACAACAATACCATATCTGGTGACCGAGATTATCACTCATGTGAGGGTTATCAACTCCTAGGAATGAGTTTCATACCAAGTTCTAATAATTATCTATCTCTTTTATACCTATCCCAACTAGTCTTATAAAATAAATGGTTTTGATACACTTTGTGATGTCTAGGACCCATGGAATACTAGATAGTGACTAGACCATTAGTCATGCTTGACCTCAAGAATTGCTCCACTAATCTAAATGTCACATACTAGCATCAAGGGTCTATGGTGGTACGATGGGGAGACTATACCATCATAGAAAAGTAAAATAACTGTAGAATAATGATAATCACATATACCAGGTGGATAAAAGGTTATACATCATAGTAAATTCCAATAAATCACGTTACTCATGTGATGTCCAAATGAATCTATACTCATGTTAGGAAATTCATATATTCAAAGTGGATCAAATACACCAATATCCCAAAAATAAATAAAAAATAAAAAACTGAGAGGAACTGTAAAATTCATTCATGTGTCTCATCCTAATCTTATCTCTCACTCTCTGTATCAGATAAAAAATAAAGCATCAATTATAGGGTTTTTTAACTTATTACATCCTACAACCTAAAAGACTACTCACGTACCAATAGTATAAGGACCCACCCTTAAAACATTACTTAATATTGAATTAAATGAATAATTCACATTGAGGATATTTTCAGGTTTAGAGTTTTAGATAATTAGGACATAACTATTACATCTCAAAAGATTACAAAGTAGACACTTCTACATAGTTTACATTTTTTTACAAAACATGAACTCTTGAAAAAAATGAGTCATGTAAAGTCCCATGTTTATGACGGCATGACTTTTCCTTGATCCCATCCTTGACCCTATTCCACATTATGTCCTATGAAAAACATTTCAAAAACATGGGGTGAGCATAAATAGCTCATTAAGGGATACACAAAGAATGAAAACTGTTAGTTTTTCAAAACAACAAGTAAAACGTGAATACATTAACATAAGTAATACTTTTCACCTTTATAAAGTAGTAAATACTCTTCACTGAATAAAAGATCATTACTTACCCTTTTGTAACCAAAATATAACCATAAAACCCTTGTAAAGAACACATAACATATAAAGGTAACTTGGTACATAAACATACATAAATGGAATAACCATATGGTCGAATTCCACACATATCAATAATTGGAATATCCATACGGCCGACTTCTATACCCAATGCATTGGATATTATGACATAACCACCTATCCTGGTATTCATGGCACCAATCATCACTTTTTTTATCATGTAACCACCCGTTAAATGTCCAAGTACCATTATAAAATCATAAGACATAAAACAAATATAAAGGAAAGAAAACATTTCCAAATTTCAATCACAATATATCACATAAATATATTTCTATAAAAAATCCATTATATAAACCATTTTCAATACCAAAATACAAAATAGAGTATATGGTATTTTTTTAAAACATTACGGCTTGTTGAGAAAGCCAAAGATCAAATAATACTCACGGTGGCGGAAAGGTCATTGTCACCGTGTATGTTAAAAGAAACATTACTTTTTATCGTTTAGTAAAATTCTTCGTAGAAAAATATTCCCTTTGAATGAAATGAAAAGTCAAAGGTATTTATACAGCGTATAAAAGAAAGTCTTGTATTAAAACCGAATATGCCTCAATGAAAGAATATTGAGACGAAGTCCCTTACCTCGTGTCCGACTTGACTCGATCACTCGTTAATCTCTTGAATAATAAACTAAAGTTAATTTATACTTTCTTAAGAACCTTTTTCAAGTTTATTATTCCTTTTATATCACTTATTTCCATGTTATAAACAATATGTAATCCTTTAAGTTAATAATTTTCGTTTTGTCGATATTTGGAACTTAAGTCATAAATGGACTTCTTACAATTACATGTTGTTCATGTGGTCAAAGGATAATTATATCCAGAATTATATTCATGATTTTTATATCATATATATCATACATATTCATCATATACATGTATTTATAATAGTACATAAAATTTAGAGGTAAGAAATGAAATGCACCGTTCATGGAGACGGTAAGTCATACGTACGCATGAACGCTACTTTCATTTCTATTTCATATTTAATGGAAAGAAATCACAATTATATAAAGGTATATTATAATTCTAGTATAATATAATATATAATATTATTAACTCCATCCTTTATACGTCCCACATATGGAATTAACGATTCAAATCACTTTGAGGGGGAGGTAGTCCACACGTCCAAAAATGAAATTATCGCATTTATCCATTATGGAAACCATAAAGGTATGCCATAAATAAAAAATATAGAAGCATAAAGAAAAAATATACATAATATATATCATATATAAATACAGTGACATCTTAATGGACACCATGAAAGGTGTTAAGAGAATATTGAACAATCATCGTTTCGTGAGGTAGTAATTCGCCATCCACAGAAACAGTATGTTCTTTAACCATTAGACGAAGGTGTATTTTAGTGTAGCTAGAATAATTCTCATAAAAAAATCCTATTATATTTAATATACTGTTTTTTTACAAAATAAAGTAATAAAAATATTTTAGGGGGTTGGAGAAGCAAAATAAAACAAAAGAACATAAGAGAAGACATTTCCTTTAAATCGGGTAACTCCTCTTGGTTTGAACCAAAAAGGTTTATTGAAGAGATTTCTGCCTAATGTAAGGCTTCTAGAATGATGAGATGGATATTGGGAGATTATTTGAGTAGATTTTGGATGAGACAAAGGGCTTTAGTAGTGTGATTAAGGGGATAGAGGTGGGGGCCTTTTCTAAGAGGGAGGAGGGGCACTCTTGGAAAGTCATGAAATGTTACTTTATTATGAAATGAATTTCTGATTTTAAAGGTCCCACAATGATATATTTCGAGGATAATGTGTCTAAATACACCCATACAATAGGTTTTAGACAATTTTAAGTCATATATTTTACATTATCTTTTCATTTTATTTAAATCGTTCTTTAATGACGTAATCACGACATCATCATGGTGTCATAAATAAATTTATTTATTTAATGTATAAAAATTATAAAACAATTACCATTTTGTAGGAAATATTTTTATTTTTCTAATTAATATTTATAGTCAAAAATATATCTTGTATAACCCCATGTAAAAATTGTTTTAGCAAAACAATACATGTTTGTGACATTTTTATTTTTACTTTAAATAAAAGGTATTAATGTCATTATCTTACCCAAGTGGCTCCATGGGGTCCCATAAATTGACACATGGATTGTATTGGTCGGCCACGACTCATACAATAAGTGTAGGAAACGTTTCAAGGTTATTTCATATTATTATAACATTATTTTTACCTTAAAGTACACTAATTACCTTTAATCGCGATTAATAAAACTATAAAGTTACTATTCACTAAAAAACTATTTTCATACCATTGAACCACATTTTATTTACTAATAAAAACCATGTATGTCAGGTTTTTTAAATTCAAATCACAGATTTGGTAAGTTTCATTTAAACGAAAAATTCAGTTTTTTAACTACCACTTAGTGGTTTCACTATTCATCAAAAATTGAAGTTTTTCAGAAAAATACCAAAAAATCACCCTAAGCTATATTTGATATTCCAAATTCAAAAATGATGTCTATTTTACAAAATTCAAAACATATATGTTGCATTAATTAATTTAATAATTACTTCCCGTTGTCAAAATAAATAGCGTGTTTTTAAGAAACAATATATATCAAAAGATTGACACTAGTTTAAGTCCAATTTCAAAGTGAAATTAGTTCCAATGACCACCATTGGATTAAATTGTAAAAATATATTCTAATTTAACTTTTAAAAAAAATCAAAAGATAATCTAATCATATAAATAAATTATATTAAAATGAGGTTTTGAATTAAAATACAACATTTTTCACTTATTCATTAAAAATGACCTTTATCGGAAAAATAACAAAAACATACACAAAGTAAATTTTGATGTCCTGATTATAAAGAAGGATTTTATTTGGTCCAATAGAATGTATAAGAGTGACCAAAACTATTTTTAAAGAGGGTTCTCCATCAAAAGGCGATAAATCGACCTTTTAGTGAATATTAGAGTATCTATGCCTAAAATTGAATTCTTTTCTTATTTTAAGACTTTATCCTTTATTGGATAAATGTAAAAACATTTAACAAATATATATTATCATATTTTAGTTAATTCTATTCATTCCTGCCAATACAACTACTACGTGTTAACTAACATTTAAAATAATATTATTATATTATTAGTGTGCAACGTAAGATTTCGAATAAACTCGTTGTTGCGTATCGGGTATGCTATCGAACATAGAAACCCCTTTAAAGTAAAATTAATATTTATTTAACAAATATTAATAAATATGAAAATGTCTTATTCTTTATTTACCTAGGATGGTACATCCTTCCCCCCTTTTGGGAATTGCGTCCTCGCAATTTTATTCACTTATAAAAATAAGTGGGGGTATTTATCCCTCATAGCATTTTCAGATTCCCACGTTGCCTCCTGAACCGTATGGTTTTTTCATAAAACCTTCACCTAATAAATTACCTTATTTCGCAAAACTTTCTCTCTTTGGTCAATAATCTGGACTGGTTGTTCTTCATAAGAGAGATTCTCTTCCAACTGAACAACCTCTAGGATCAAAAAATGAGATGGATCTGACATATACATTCTCAACATCGAAACATGAAAAACATTGTGTACCTGGGATAAACATAGAGGTAAAGCCACTCTATATGAAACTGATCTAACTTTCTCCAGGATTTCATGTGGTCCAATGAACCTGGGACTCATCTTTCATTTATTGCCAAAAAGTATCACACTTTTCCTTGGAGAAACTTTGAGAAAAACATGATCACCTACCTCTGAAGATAGATCCTTCTTCCGGTTATCCGCATAACTTTTCTTCCTGCTCTGTATTGTTCTAAAGTGCTTCTGAATCAACTGAACTTTTTCTGCCATCTCTTCTTCCAATTATGGTCCCATCAGCTTCCTTCCCCTACTTCATCCCAAAAGCTAGATTTTGACATCATTTACCATATAATGCCTCAAACGGATCCATATGTATACTGGAATGAAAACTGTTATTATAAGAAAATTCAACCAAAGAAAGATGTTGGTCCCAACTTCTATAGTAATCCATCGTGCAAGCACATAACATATCCTCCAAGGTCTGAATTGTGTATTCTAACTGCCCATCTGATTGTAGATGAAAAGTTGTACTAAAATTTAATTCTCTACCCAATGACTTCTGAAGGCCTTTAAAAAAGTTAGAAGTAAACCTGAGATCACGATCAGATACAATAGAGAGGGGAACTCCATGTAACCTGACTATCTCTTTAAGATACAATCGAGAAAGTTGATCTGGAGAGAAAGTATCTCGAATAGGAAGGAAATGTGCAGATTTAGTCAATTGATCAACAATAACCCAGATTGAATTATTACCTTGAGATGTCTTTGGTAATCCCACAACGAATTCCATGGATATATTTTCCCATTTCCACTCTGGCACTGGTAATGACCAAAGCATACCTTTTGGTAACTTCCACTATTCTTTAACCTGCTGACAAGTCAAACACTTCACAGTAAAATTAGAAATATCTCTTTTCATTCCATCCCACCAGTAATACTCCCGTATATCTCTGTACATCTTAGTATTTCCAGGATGAACTGAAAACGGGTAACTATGACCCTCACATAACAACTCATTCTTCAACTTTGGATCACAAGGCACACATAATCTCTTCCCAAACCTCAAAACACAATCATTACCAATGTTAAATTTAGGAAACTTACCCTTCTGAACTAGCTCTAACTTTTTCTGCTACTCACTGTCTTTCTTCTACACTTGCTTAATTCTGTCTGATAGAGATGATCTCACTGACACCTAAAACAAAACAGAAGAACTTCATGCACCAATAACTTCTATGACAAAGTTCATCAAATCAAAAACCAAAGGATCTCGTTCCAAACATAGCATGGTTAATGAATCATTACGTTTTCGACTCAAATCATCATCCACTTTGTTTGCTTTTACCGGATGGTAATGAATTGTACAATCGTAATCCTTGATTAATTCCAGCCATCTCCTCTATCTCATGTTCAATTATTTCTGAGTGAATATATACTTTAAACTTTTGTGATCAGTATATATTTCACACTTTACTCCATACAAATGTTGCCTCCAAATTTTTAGAGAAAAAACAACAGCAGGTAATTCCAAATCATGTGTAGGGTAATTTAACTCATGAGTTTTCAACTGACGTGAAGCATACGCAATTACCTAATCATTCTGCATAAGGACACAACCAAGTCTCTTCAACTAAGCATAAATGTAGATAAAAACATCACCATTTTTGGAAAGAAGTTCCAAAACTAGAGCATTCACCAATCTTCTTTTCAATTCCTAAAAACAATCATCACATTCTTTTGTCCAAATGAACTTAAAACATTTTCGAGTTAACTTAGTCATTGTACTAGATAACCATGATAAAATTTCAACAAACCTATGGTAATAACTTGACAAACCAAGAAAACTATGGATCTCAGTTATATTTGTGGGTCTTGTCCATTCTTCAATAACTTTTGTTTTAAAAGGATCAACAGTTATTCCATTTTTTGAAACAATGTGACCAAGGAAAGAAATTTGTTGTAACCAAAACTCACACTTTCTGAATTTTACATACAGCTTCTTTTCTTTTAAGGTTTGCAAGATAACCCTTAAATTACTTTAATTATCCTATTTACTTTTATAAAACACCAAAATATCATCGATGAACACAACCACAAACTTATCCAAGAACTCATGGAAAATTCTATTCATTAGATCCATGAATATAGCAGGTGCATTGGTTAACCCAAAAGGCATAACTACAAATTTATAATGGCCATATCTAGTACGAAATGCAGTCTTCAGAACATCTTCTTCTTTTACTTTCAACTGATGGTACCCTGACCTCAAGTCAATCTTTGAAAAATACTGAGCTCCCTGGAGCTAATCAAACAAATCATCGATATGAGGAAAAGGATACTTATTCTTAATAGTGATTTTATTCAGTGCTCTATAATAAATTCAAAGTCTCATTGAACAATCTTTCTTTTTTAAAAAAGAAAAGAGCACCCCATGGTGATGTGCTAGGTCGAATGAAACCTTTATCTAATAACTCCTGCAATTGCTTCCTTAACTATAGAAGTTCAACTTGCGCCATTCGATAAGGGGGGTTTGAAATAGGCTTAGAATCAGGAACTAAGTCAACAGTAAATTCAAATTCCCGATCATGAATAATACCAGGAAACTCATCAGGAAAAACATCAGGCTACTCATTTACCACTGGTACATCATTAATTTTAACCGTTTCTTTGTTTTCAAAAACATGTGAAAGGTAACATTCATTTCCATATTTTACTAGTTTCTCAACTTTCGGATATGTTATCAAAATCAAGGGTTCATTCTTGTACACAAACTAAAAATATTTCTGAAAATAAACCTCTTTAACTTTGCAGTCATTCTTTTCATGATAAAAAGAAATCCAATCCATGCCCAAAATAACATCAAACTATACTAGAGGCAAAACAATAAGGTTTGCAGGTATATTCTTTCTGCACACAAAGACAAGAAGGTTCTTATAATTTCTTTTTGCCTCAACATTTCTTATGGGTGGTTTTACCATAAGTTCAGGATTCATATCTTGAGATGGAATTCCTAATTTACTAGAAAACTTCTAAGAAATGAAAGAATGTGTAGACCCTTAATCAAACAATACATTGGCATAATCGGAACAAATAAACAGTGTACCTGATATTACTTGATTCGATGGCCCAACATCTGCTGAAGTAGTTGCAAAGGATTTCACCACCCCTTTATGCTTGTAGTATGGATTCTTTCCCTCATTTGAGTTCTTCGTTAGACACTCATTTTCATAATGACCCATTTAATTACACTTAAAACATCTTACCGCTGGATTTTCATTGCCTACTTGATCATCTTATTTACAGTTACGAGCAATATGACTAGACTTACCACACCGAAATCACTTTCCAGACTTGGATAAACATTCTCCAGGATGCATTTTACCACACTTATCACAGGATGGATATTTGGTTTTCTTACCTCCGATCTTCTTTGATGAATTCTTTCACGTTGCCTTCCAACTGGACCTCTTAATATGTTGTTTGTCAAATAACACCTGATCATCGGCAAACTCCATTTCCACCTTCTCTGCACATCGAACAAGTTTTTCATAACTTTTTAACTTATGAGAATATAAATCCCTTCGATACGCTGGATTTAACCCTAAGTAAAATGGATGATTTTACTATCAAGATCTCGTATGAAATTTTAATCATACCTTTCCAGTCGAGTGAACTTTTCATCATAAGCATCCACTGAGTCATCCTCCTTCCTCAATTATAGGAATTTTTTTTCCATCCTAAGAAGAACCACCTTAGGAAAATATTTCTCAAGAATCATACCTTTGAATTCATCCCTGTGAAGATCATGAATCTCCTCACTATACCTGATATTTTTCACCATCAACCACCACTGATCAGCTTCACCTTTAAAACGGTAAACAACAAGACTAACCATTTTATGTTCTGAACACCTCATGACATCAAAAATCATCTTGAGTGCTTTAATCCACTCTTCTTCTAGTACAGGGTTAGATGATCCTTTGAATGATGGGGGATGTTTCCTCATGAAATGTTCCACCACTGACATGTTCCTCTGTAGTTGATCTGGATGATCTCATGCATGGATACCACCATCATTTATATCCTGAGTCAACTGTGCCATCAGTGCAACAAATTGTTCATTTTCGATTCTGACCATCTTAGGTTGCTGATTTGGAAGGTTGTGTTCCTCCTGATGTCGTCCCAACATAGCTGCCTTTTTTCCTCTATGAAAAACGATTCTGAACACAGAAATATCTTAGCTGAAGCAATATGGTAATCTTTAACTTCTATATCATTTCAATCATACCATAAATTAATTTATGTACATGAATTTAACAATTTTGTAACTCCTAAAGTTTTCTAAACTGACCTATAATACCAACTATAAGGACCCAGCCTTAAAACATTACTTAATCTTAAATTAAATGGATAATTCACATTGAGGATATCTTCAGGTTTAGAGTTTTAGAGAATTAGGACATAACTATTACATCTCAAAATATTACAAAGTAGACACTTCTACACAGTTTCAATTTTTTTACAAAACATGAACTCTTGAAAAAAAAGAGCCATCTCAAGTTCCATGTTTTAGACAGCATGACTTTTCCTTGATCCCATCCTTGACCCTATTCCACATTATGTCTTGTGAAAAGCATTTCAAAAACTTGGGGTGAGCATAAAAAGCTCAGTACGGGACACACAAAGAATGAAAACTGTTAGTTTTTCAAAACAACAATTAAACCATGAATACTTTAACATAAGTAATACATTACACCTTTATAAAGTAGTAAATACTCTTCACTGAATAAAAGATCATTACTTACCCTTTTGTAACCAAAATATTACCATAAAACCCATGTAAAGAACACATAACATATAAAGGTAACTTGGGACATAAGAATACATAAATGGAATAACCATACAGTTGACTTCCACACATATCACTAATTGGAATAGCCATACAACCGACTTCCATACCCAATGAATTGGAGGTTATAATGTAATCTACCATCCTGGTATTCACAGCACCACCCATCATTTGGTTTATCGCGTAATCACCCATCAAATGTCCAAGTACCATTAAAAATCATAAGACATAAAACAAATATAAAGGAAAGAAAACATTTCCACATTTCAATCACAATATATCACAAAAATATATTCCTATAACAAATCCATTATCAAAACCATTTTCAATACCAAAATATAAAATAGATTATATGGTATTTATTTTCTTTTAAAAACATTACGGCTTGTTGAGGAAGCCAAAGATCAAATAATACTCGCGGTGGTGGAAAGGTCATTTCCACCGCGTACGTTAAAAGAAACATTCCTTTTTGTCATTTAGTAAAATTCCTCGTAGAAAAATATTCCCTTTGAATGAAATTAAAATTCAAATGTATTTATACATCCTATAAAAGAAAGTCTTGTATTAAAACCAAATATTCCTCAATGAAAGGAGATTGAGACGAAGTCCCTTACCTCGTGTCCGACTTGACTCGATCGCTCTTGAATCTCCTGAATAATAAACTAAAGTTAGTTTCTACTTAATTAAGAAACTTATTCAAGTTTATTATTCCTTTTATGTCACTTATTTCCATGTTATAAATATTATGTAATCATTTAAGTTAATAATGTTCATTTTGTCGATATTTGGAACTTAAGTCAAAAATGGACTTCTTACAATTACATGTTGTTCATGTGGTCAAAGGTTTATTATATCCAGAATGATATTAATGATTTTTATATCATATATATCATATATATCCATAATATACATGTATTTATAATAGTGCATAACATTTAGAGGTAATAAATGAAATTCACCGTTCATGGATACGGTAAGTCGTACATACGCATTAACGCTACTTTCATTTCTATTTCGTATTTAATGGAATGAAATAACAATGATATAAAGGTAAATTATAATTCATGTATAATATAATATATAATATTATTAACTCCATCCTTTATACGTCCCACATATGTCATTAACGATTCAAATCACTTTGAGGGGGCGGTTGTCCACACGTCCAAAAATGAAATTATCGTATTTATCCATTATGGAAACCATAAATGTATGTAATAAATAAAAAATACAGAATAATAAGTAAAAAAACATAACATTTATCATATATAAATATAGTTACATCTTAATGGCCACCATGAAAGGTGTTCAGAGAATATTGAACAATCAACATTTCGTGAGGCAGTAATTTTCCATCCACAAAAACTGTATGTTGTTTAGCCATTAGACGAAGGTGTGTGTAATGTTAGCTAGAATCCTTCTCATAAAAACATCCTAGTATATTTAAGATACTTTTTTTGTTAAAAAATAAAGGAATAAAAATATTTTAGAGGGTTGGAGAAGCAAAATAAAACAAAAGAACATAAGAGAAGACATTACCTTTAAATCGGGTAACTCTTCTTGGTTTGAAACAAACGGGTTTCTTGAAGAGATTTATGCCTATGGTAAGGCTTATAGAATGATTAGAGGGATATTTGGAGCTTATTTTAGTAGATTTTGGAGTAGAAAAAGGGCTTGAGTAGTGTGATTTAGGGGATAGAGCTGGGGGCCTTTTATAAGAGGGAGGAGGGGAACTCTTGGAAAGTCATGAAATGTTACTTTATTATGAAATGTGTTTCGGATTTTAAAGGTCTCACAATGATATATTTCAAGGATAAGGTGATAAGGGTTCTAAATACACCCATACAATAGGTTTTAGACAAGTTTAAGTCTTCGATTTTACATTATCTTTTCATTTTATTTAAATCATTCATTAATGAGGTAATCACTGCATCATCATGGTGTCATAAATAAATTTATTTATTTAATGTATAAAAATTATAAAACAATTACCATGTTGTGGGAAATAGTTTTATATTTATAATGAATATTTACAGTCAAAAATATAACTTTTATAACCCCATGTAAAAATTGTTTTAACAAAATAATACATGTTTGTGACATTTTTATTTTTACTTTAAATAAAAGGTATTAATGTCATTATCTTACCCAAGTGGCTCCATGGGGTCCCATAAATTGACCCATGGATTTAATTTGTCGTCCATGACTCATAAAATAAGTGTAGTACATGTGTCAAGGTGATTTCATATTATTATAACATTATTTTTACCTTAAAGTACACTAATTACCTTTAATCGCGATTAATAAAACTTAAAAATTACTATTCAGCAAAAAATAATTCTCATCCCATCAAACCACATTTTACTTACTAATTAAAACCCTATATTTCGTATTTTTGAAATTAAAATCACATATGTGGTCAAGTTTCGTTTAAACAAAAAATTCATTTTTTTAACTACCACTAAGTGGTTTCACTATTCATCAAAAATTGAAGTTTTTCAAAAAAATACCAAAAATTCACCCTAAGCTATATTTGATATTATGAATTCAAAAATGATGTCTATTTTAAAAAATTCAAAACATATAAGTTTCATTAATTAATTTAATAATTAATTCCCATTGTCAAAACAAATAGCGTGTTTTTAAGAAACAATATATAGCAAAAGATTGACACTAGTTTAAGTCCAATTTTCAAAGTGAAATTAATTCCAATGACCACCATTGGATTAAATTGTAAAAATATATTCTAATTTCTCTTTAAAACCAATTCAAAAGATAATCTAATCATATAAATAAATTAGATTAAAATGAGGTTTTGAATTAAAATACAACATTTTTCACTTATTCATTAAAAATGAACTTTATTGGAAAAATAACAAAAACATACACAAAGTAAATTTTGATGTCCCAATTATAAAGAAGGATTTTATTTGGTTCAATATAATGTATAAGAGTGACCAAAACTATTTTTAAAGAGGGTTCACCATCAAAAGGCGATAAATTGACCTTTTAGTGAATATTAGAGTATCTATGCCTAAAATTGAATTCTTTTCTTATTTTAAGCCTTTATCCATTATTGGATAAATGTAAAAACATTTAACAAACCTATATAATCATATTTTAGTTATTTCTATTCATTCCCGCCAATACAACTGCTACATGTTAACAACCATTTAAAATAATATTATTATATTATTAGTGTGCAACGTAAGATTTCAAAGAAACTCGTTCTTGCGTATCAGGTACGCTATCGAACATAGCAACCACTTTAAAGTAAAATAAATATTTAATTCACAAATATTAATAAATATGAAAATGTCTTATTCTTTATTTACTTAGGATGTTACAAATAGTGTCCTGAGAAGGGTGTGAGTATGACTTAGTAGGACACCACCAATGACATCTATAAACATGTCCAGTCTAGAAAATAGTGTATGAGGATGCACATAATCAATAAATGAAGAATAAAATAAATAAACCATAGTTTATAATTGGGATCTAAAGGGACCCATGGGGTCAACTATACCTACTTCAACCAGTGTTAGATATCCTTGAACAATATAAGAAACACCCAAGGGGAAACTCATCCTACCCCAAAACCATACCTAAGGGAAAATCATATTACCCCCAAAACCATATATGACACACTTAGGGGAAACTTATCATACCCATAACGATATAAGAAACACCCAAGGGTAAAGTCATCCTACCCTGATACTATATTTTCACATTCATCAATTATTCCATGTTACTTCATAATCAATATTAAACAAGAAACCATTTTAATACTTAATATATTAAATCACCTTCACATTCATATGTCTCTGGTTATTACATTTCAATAAGGTGGATCTCATACCCACCATAATTATCATCCTATAAGTCATCCAAGGTTGTCACATTTAAGTCACCAAACATTTCTCATTCATGGAACCACTTAGGAGACCCCTTAATTATTCCCATTAGTTTAAAAGAAACAGAAACACCTCCATAGGTGTCTATATTCATGTATACCATCCATTAATAGACAAAAAAGTCCCAAATGGTGTATTATTTCAAAAGAAAGGAATATAATTATTTATATATGTTCTTAGGGTCAAATTCATATTATGTCGACATGACCACACATTACATGCATAAGAATGTAAGTGACACCTCGAGGTATATTTTATGGACCACATACTGATACTCATAAAAGTATACTCATTTAATATGAGCCACTAGTTTTGGATAAAATGTGGGAAATCAAAGAAGGGGGAGAAGATATTGAAATTGATAATAAATAGAAATAAATTTGGTGATATCTCTAAGTGGTGAAACAAAAAAATAAATATATAATATTGAAGGTTACCATTACCTCTAGATCATCATAGGGATAAATAGAGCTTAATTACATCATGTTTTGAGGGAGAAATCACCAAGGTAAAATGAAAGAGGTAGGTTTACATGGGAGATGGATTATAGAACATGGGGGGGAATATGTGGGGTTGTTTGGGTATTAAAATACATTGGTATGATTTAGAAAATTATATATATTTAATGAACAAGATAGTTCACATGTTTTGTCTAAATATTTTTCTAAATTTCATGTCAACCAAGTAGTTACCACTTTTTTAGAAGACACACCTCGCACGGTTAGAACACACAGTTGGTTAAACCATGTTCAACCCATGAAAAACAGACCTATAATTTATTACAGGTTTCATAAAATTTTCACACACCCTGTACATAATTTGAAGAACAATTCACCTAACATTCTCCCTTCCATATGGTCAAATTAATGGTTAGATCTAACCATGTTCAAACCATGCACCACAGTAATAAATTTCAATGATTCCTAATTCTAGGCCTATAACTCCAAAAACACCTTTAATACCACCCTGAATCCCTATAAACACTTTTATTGAATATAAATTAAGGAAAAAAAGATTAAGAAATAAATTAAATAAGTTTATAACCTAATATATTATAGGATTTTATAATAGAACACATATTTAGATGAGAAATTTATTTTTTTAGGAATTAATGAGAAACTTACATGGTGTTGGAAAGTTTGTAGATGTCATGAAGCATGGTTTATTATTAGGTATACATATTTTTTATTCATAAATTTCACTTTAGGTATTTTTTTAATTATAATATTCTCTATTATAGAGTGGGAGAAAACTCCCTTTCAAAACCTCACATTAAATTGACTTCTGATTTCTTTGTGTGTGTGTGTGTGAGTGTATTTGATATATTTATGAAAAATAAAATAATGAAAAATGATGGAATGTAGCTACTTGGTTTTTTTCTATATAATATGTGTTATAATTATTTGATTTTATTCAATAAGAATCTTATATATTCTAAATTATTTTTTTAACATTTCATGTAGAAAATAATTTTTCATCAACATGTTACACACCCTGATAAGGAAAAATCACAAAAAGTTTTTTTATTCATAACTTATTTATTTGATTTTCCTATCTTTGATTATAATTAATGATTCAATTTATTGTAGTTTTTTGTTATTAAAATCTTTATAGATAGATAATAATATAAAATTAATTGTATAATAAAAATAAACGTTTTGGTATAAAAGGGGTATAAGTAAGATGGTGATATCAGTTTTTCAATAACTAGTAAGTAATTTTTTACAAAACCATCCTCTAAACCAAGAAATCTGAGTTCTTTTTTATATAATCAAATATATTTTTCATAGAAATTATCATCAATAAAAATCAATGTATAACCTTTCGTATCTTTTATCAATGATAATTAATTTGAAAAATACATTTGTTCATATAAAAATAAAATGAAGTTACTAATTTTTCAGCATGGATTTGATAAAAAATACTTGTTATCTATTAATAATTTGACACTACCATGATTGGATAGGAGACTCCTCTACAAGTTTTTATATTAGGTACGTCAAAAAAATTGTTTGAATTATTAATGTACTATTATAATTAAAATTTTAACATTTCTCTTTTAATTTAAGATATTTATATTATAGTTATGTAGTTTTTTGAAAAGTTGATAATAACTTTAAGATTTATTAGTCCCCCTCTTTATGCTTGAAAATTTATTTATTTATAATTTTTTACTTTATTTCATTACATTAAAAGAATTTATTTTAAATTTAAAATTGATATTTTAGTTCAAAACATACATCACATTCTCAAAATTGAGAAAATAATCTTGAATTATCATGAAACACATGGAAAATGATCAATGAATAATTTATGACCTTTATAAACAAACTAAATTCCATTATTATGTATGGAGTATTCTGAATGACATAAAGTTTATTTTTAAAATTTAATAATTAAAGATGTTTTAAATGCATGCCACATATAGAAAATTGAGAAAACAAACTTGAGTGTTATGAAACTCTACAAAAATGATCTATGATTAATGTTTGACATGTTGGAGTTAACTATGAATAATTCTAACATGTGGGGATCCTGGAATGATTAAAAGTTCATGTTTTCAAATTAAAAGGTGACATTTTAGTTCAAATCATTCATCACATACTCAAAACTAAGAAATCAGGCTTGTGTTGACATGAAATATTAGGGAAATGATTACTAATTCATTTTTTACTTATAGAAAATAACCATATATCATACTAATATGTGATTTGGTTGGTATAACATAAAGTATGTGCTTTCAGTTTTGAAGTGAAATTTTACTTCAAACCATTCATCAAATATTCCAAATAGAGAAAAAAGCACATTAATTTTCATAGTACATTGGGTAATTAAAAAATTATTATTTTGTAAATTGTAGGAGTTGGACACACAAAATTATAACATGCAATGTGTCGTATATGACTGAAAGTGTGTGTTATCAAATTAAAAGTTCTATTTTAGGTGAAAACATGTTTCATATGCTCAAAATTGAGAAAAATGATATAATTTTCTTGAAAAAAATATGAAATAAATTTATGTTTTGTTTTTTTCTTTATAAAGAACCACATATCATTCCAACATGAATTCTTATCATAAAAGTGGTTTTTTTATTTTTAAACATTAATAAAGTTCAAATTGTGTGTCACATAGTCAAAACCAATCAATCATGCTTAGATTTTTGTGAAAAATATACAAAATTGATCAATGATTCATTTCTATCATATAGGAATTAACCAAACATTATTTAAAAACCTAATGTGATTGGTATCATTGAAATTGTATGTTTTTCAATTTAAAAGTTTCATTTTAGTTCATAAAATGTGTCACATTCTCAAAATAATGAAAATTCATTTTAATTATCTTGATAATATAGTAAAATGATTTAGGATTCATTTTTTACTTTTATGAATGAACCTCACATCATTATGAAATGTAGTGTGGTTGGAATGACTGACTGTTCATATTTTCAATTTAAAATTTAAATTTAAATTTCAAACATTCATTGCATACTCAAAACTAAGAAAAAACACTCAGATTATTATGATAATTTAGAAAAAAATTGATGATTCATTTTTTAGCTTTATTAACAAACCTCACATCATTCTAACGTGCATTGTAGTCAGAATTAAATAAAGTGTATTTTTTTAATTTTAAGCATTAAAGAAGTTGAAAATGCGCATCCCATACTTGAAAATAAGAAAATAAGATTGGATTATTTTGAAACACTATGAAAATGATTAATGATTCATTTTTAACATGTTGGAATTAATTGTATATAATTTATTCACTTAGTTAGGTTCATATGATTGAAAGTGTGTATTTTTAGTTTTAAAGTTATAATTTAGTTTAAAATGTTGACCATATACTAAAACATAAGAAAATACACTTAGATTTTTGGGAGAATATATCAAAATTATATTTCATTCATTTTTTGTATGAAGGAATTAAACTCAAATAATTTAGACATGTGGTGTTCCATTTGTGACTAAAATCATGTTTTTTTATTTTATTAGTGACATTTTAGTTCAAAACACAAATCACATACACAAAACTGAGAAAACAAGCTCAAAATTTCAAAAAACTCTAAGAAAATGATATAAATTCATTTTTTAAATTTATGAAGTAAGATTATGTCATTCTAAAATTCAGTGTGACCAATATGGTCAAAATTACATGTTTTAAATTCAAAAATGATATTTTAGTTCATAACATACATTTTATTCTCAAAGACTAATAAAATGATTATATATAGTCATGAAACACAATGAAAAATATCCTATATTATTTTTTGAAATGTAAAAAACAAATCTCCTATCATTCCAATGGATGGTGTAGTTGTAATTATGAAAAATATTTTTTTTTCATTTTAGTGTCAAAGAAGTTTAAAATACACATCATGTACTCAAAACTAGGTAAACATGCTCAAATTGTCATTAAATAGTATTAAAGGGATTAATGATTCATTTGTGACATGTATAAACAAACTACACTTCATTTTGATACTTGGTGAATCTAGTATGATTTAAAGTTCATTTTTGAATTTAAAAGTGTCGTTTTAGTTCAAAACTCGCCATATAATCAAAAGTAAGAAAACCTACCCTGATTTTCAGGAAACTCTATGATATTAATCATTAATTAATTTATGATATGTATAAGGAAAACTAATATTATTCCAATTCACAGTGTGGCTGGTATGATTTAAAGTGGGTGATTTCAATTTAAAAATTACATTTTTGTTCAAATACAATTGGTACTTGTCATGATGGATATGTGTTACTTTGTGATATTTTTTATTTATTTATTATATTATCCTTTTATAATTATATAAACTAAATCACAAATAAATTTTTTATGAATTAGTATAATTTATCATGTTTTATATAAAATTACAAATACAATTTTTTTTGTTTATATGAGTAATATTACTAAAATAAGTATGTTTTAATTATAGGTATGATGTTATTGTATGGGGTTGGGTTGATATTTGGGTAATATCACCAATAATTTTGATTCTTTTTGTATTGGTTTTAATTTTTTTTGTTTGTAACTAAATCATGCATCAATGTAATTGTAATTTACTAAAATTATTTGATGTAAAACATTATATTTTGAAAAGTTTATATGAAAATATATTCTCTATAGTATGATAATATTGTATTATTTCCATGTAAATTATGTATTTTTTTTAATCAGATAACACAGTTTGTTTTTTATTCCATAAATAATCATTGTATCTAAAATAGAATTTATTATTTCTACTTATAAACCTAATAAATATATCATTTATCATCACTTTTTTAGGACTAATTACGTTTATTAGTATTTATTAGTGTTGGTATTATTAGTGAAAATAGAGTACTTATTTCATGCTGATAAAGGCCTTTTCTATAGTAGAAAATCTCCCACATTTACTATTGAGGTTACATAATGAGTGATTCCTTCAAGAGATAAGGAGGACAAACAAATCATTAAAAATACCAATCATATCCCAAATTATAATGGTGAACAATTACAAAAAAAATCACTCAATCATTATCAAGGTATCCCATACCATCCCAAGTTTATCCCATGATCTAATCATAGCCCACATGTGATATATTATTCTACATATCAATAAAACTAATGACCCACTCCAAATAATCAAGGTTACACAAGTTCCCTAGAATCACTCACCATAATAAAGGGTACCTCCCAAGGTTGCTTGTATAACCAACCATTAAGAATATATCTATACATCCAAGCCTAGTATAACCAACCAATCAACCATTGGAAGGTTTCACCTATGGATCCTATGAAATCATGCATCATCCTAAAACAAGAGTTAATATATAAGGAACCCATAAATTAAGAGGCTCACACAATAATATAAGCTTTGGAAAATAGGGCATCACTCTCATAAGTTCAATTATACCAAATAATTTATTGAAATAAACACTCATAGATTTCCTATAAAATAAAATTTGAAACCTGCTTTTTCAAAATATTTGGAAATGGAAACAAATATCATCTTACCCACATAAAGGCCTCGTCCAAAATACTATAGAAAACCTCTATATAAATCACTCATTTCCTCTTTGTAAACCCATAATTTTTGTTTGGAAATCCAATTTAAAAATATTTCATTAAATAATATATTTTTCCTCAAAAATATATTTCAAAACCAAATCCATTTTAAAATTCAATTTTAAAAGTTTAATAGAGTTTAGTTTGTAAAAATCCCCACACACACCACCCATTAGATTAGACCCCAGTACTTATTCAACCAAGGTATTGTCGATGAATCGCTTAACAAGCTATATGGACCTTGTATACTATTATTCAAACATGATTCAATCCCATTTATAGAGTAATAAAATGAAATATAATCATTACATCAATAATAATAATAATAACATGAACAAAAAAAATCTAGTAGTCAAGTCACACATTCCAAATAATCACTATTTTGAATGTGTGAAATCCACCTACCTTGATTTTATATGTATTAAATAATTAAAAGATCATAAAATCCTATATCGATTCCAAAAAGATCCTAATTTCTCAATGATAATAATTTCATAAATTAAAAACACTTTAAATTAAAAAAACACAATGTTATAATAGGTTTCAAAATCATAGCATGGTGTTTCAATATTGAAACTATCAGTAATAAGGTGCAATACACTCCAAACATAGACCTGATTCTACTACTCACTAATGATCTTTTTTATTATACCCAATAAAAATTAATCAACCAAGAAATATTCCTCAATTAAAATGGTGAATGATGATGAGAAACCCCAATTATCAATCCTCTTTTACGCACCACACATGAAATCCCTTCTATCCCACCGTAATTTCACCTCACTCTCATGGAATTTTCATCAAATACCTAATATAGATGCACAAAATTTGATAAAATAAGGTATAAATAAGAATTTATGGGAATATAGAGATCCTACCAAAAATCAGTGTAAATAATTAACCCCAAACAACCTTGATCGTAAGAAAAATGAAAGGAAGAAATAGAGGGAGGGGAGTTATGTGTTTCCCCTGTGCATTCTCAATTAAAGAAGAGGGACTCAAGTGGGTTTCCTAATAATAATAGATTAAATTACCTTTTTACCCTTGTAAAAAATTAATTTATTGGACACTAGAAGTCTTGGGAGGAAATTAGTGTCCCCATGGTATAATACCAATCTTCTCATCACATGGGAAGTGAGACACATCAACTATCTAGCCCATCAGACTTTTAGTAGGTTTTTCTTCCACAAATTGAACCCTAATTTCTCTCTCTCATGATGAGAATTTATTTTAAAACTTCGTAATGATTTATGTTAAACCCAAAATGTTATTATAACATCAAAAAACACATCAAATAGATCCCCCTTTCAATATTTTCCCAAAATTCAAATTCACCCTCAAACTGAATCAATAAAAGTTTCAACAACCTACCATTTCACAAATACACAAATGTATGAGTCATTTCAAAATTATGTATTAAATATTATATGAATTATGTTTAAAATATTATGAATTTATATTTATTTTAGAACAAATTTATAATTATATTTTGTGTTTAAAAGTTATAATTATCGAAGAATCAAGATAAATACAATGAGAAAAGAAATATATTAATTGGTCTTAAAAACCCATATTCAGTCCAATGAACAAATAGAACCCCATAATAAATATTGAACACACTAGTAGAGGGATCACAACATTTATTATATTAAAACATGGCATCTACCAAGGCCTACGAGAATTATTATGAGAGAAGAACTAGAAAACAAACATATTGGCCCAATTGGCTATCTTGAAAACCCAAGAAACCTTGTCCAGACCACCCAACTATATGACCTAACCATAAATAAATGTAAATGTTCATAAAAAACATATCCAAAATATTAAAAACACCAATGATAAGAGTGATTCCTAATACTTACAGCAACCTCAGTCTTAATGTAATTGTGTTATCACCTTAATAGAAGATCCATGTCAAGTCCACTACTACACACCATATCATACATGATAATACCTGAGCAATTTATCAAATCATCAACAAATAAAACCATTCATCATAATTTTTTTCTCTATCAACCAATCACCATCATTCCGCCCACCATCAAATAGATTTTTTTAGGCTAAGAAAATCATGGACCAAGAGTAACATTGATGACCAAACATAATGGACACCCTAAAAGCAAGGTAAAGCCCGCAATGAATCAACTATGACCAAGCCCTAATTATATAAATAAGAAACATCACTAAAGATAAAAATTCACAAACATGGACAACCACTAGTGAAAAAAATTATAAAAAAAATAAAGAAAATTAAAAAACAAAAAACAATATAGAATAAATTAATAAAAAAGAACCGAATTTCAATGCAATAGTTAATGAGGATACACTTATAGATTTATTAAAAGATGGCTTCATCCACCCAAATTGGGGAACCTAAAATAAGATCAAATATAGATCATGAATCAATATCTTGATAAACATTGTTCAAATTAGTAAACCAAGTTATATATAAATATGTATCCTACAACATTATCTCAAAAAAACCAAAATAAATAGATATTTTAAATTCTATAAGTGGTATAAAGTAAAAAAAATATAGTTAAACCTACATAAAAACCCCCCATTGATCAAACTATGAAGTAGTGAAAATGAAAAAAACCTCTTCTAATAAGATATAAAAGACTTGTAATTTATATATGAGATGGTTTGATGGTATTTCTATCTCCAAATGAAAATCATCCCTTCAAATTTCTATTCATAAGGTGAACATTCAAATCACAACACCATCATTATAAACACAAAAATAACATGTTATTATATAATTTAACCTCCAAGAGTATGGAACTAAACTCATGAAATGGACTACAAAAGTCACACCTAAGAATAATTGTAGGATAAGCATCATCCAAACCATCAACTGATGAACCTCATTCAATGAACACTTAGTCAAAAATTTAGCAATAATGAAAGGACAATAAAAGATTATAGATATGTGGAAAGGGAAAAAATAATGTGGTGAGAGGGTGAAACCGCAAGAGAAAATGTTATGCCATCAATGGGAAAAATGGAACCCTTCAATAAAATTTAATTGATGCATCCAATTGAATATAGTGAGAAAATAAATAAAAATCGAGATAAGGCAATGAAATCCCCACAACTTCAAGAACTAATGAAACATAGAAACAATGAAGTCAGAGAACCATAAGAGAGAGTTGGGTTAGTCTTACTCATGGATTACACTGGTTATCACAGTTCCCTTACTCTCTATATTTTTTTATTATGCACATATAAAATAGTACATTGTATTGGAATTCACAATTTCATTTATAAAGACCCGCATCCTTCCATGTGAGAATCCTATTTTAATTTTTTCCTTTAATTTCACTTTTGGGTGTATTTTTTGTTGAGGGTATAATAAAAGGAATTTGGAGAATGGAGGAAGAGGAAAAGAAAAGAAACCTGGGTATTAGAGTAGCACTGGGTACCTAATGGATAGGAATTGGGTACACAATGGATCTCTAGTGGCTATAGAGACACTTCTATTCTATCAGGTACCCAATGGGCTTGAACTTAGTACCTGATATGATGCATTTTTTCTATTTTAATTTTTTTTCTTTAAATCATCTTTTCACCCTAATTTAATCCTCCTTATGCACTAACTCACAATTTCCTCCCTCATTTCAGTTTGTGGTTATTATTGGGTACTCTCACATGGGTATCCTTTATTTATTTTCATTCTAAGTGGAGATCTAGATTGGGATTCATCGCCAAGAATCATTGGGAGTCTATCATTATCCAATCGGTGGTAGGGATACCTTTATCTTCCAATTTTCTACTACTTTAGTAATAGTTTAATGTTTCCCTTAACCTATAAATTCTTCTATGGTTTTTATTTAAGATTATTTTTATATAATACTTCCTTTTAGTGGTAATAGTCATCAATATAGAGATATATATACATTTAAACTTGCTTAATTTATGTTTATTGGTTAGTGAAAAGACCTAAATTTCTTTTTCTCTAAATTAGGATTCCTAAGTTGGTTGGGAGTGGTATATCTAGTGATGTTTGATCTCTTATCTTTATATCATGTTATTAAATTTTTTTAATACATAATCATGGGGTAGAGTGAGGAACAATTGGATATGTGTGTTCATAATAAAATAGTTTTTTAGGTCTAAAAAAGAAAATTAGTTATTCCATTTTGAATTAGGAACCATGGTGTATTGTTTAAAAATACTTTTTTATGATCATTTTGGTAAGTTATATATAACTTAAAATTTTAGATATTTTCCTATAATAGTGAGTTTCTCCAATTCAAGGATATCTTTGTAGGTTTTTTTAACTATATAAATTTTTATATTATTTTCATGAGAAATTATTATCTATGAAGTCAGGTTTGGGGATTTCTTATATAGGATTTGGAATTTGGACATGTTACTGTTATACCACATGAGAAAATTAGGTTTTATAATGTGTTAAATTTTCTTTTATATAATTTAATGATGGAAACTCTACAATGAAATTTTCAAACATATTATTTGAGATATTTAATGCTTGAGCATGAGTCCTTGATGTGTCTTGCATAGAACATGACTTAAAAATATGTATTCATTATACCATGAACTATTTATGGCATGATTATGAAGTCTAAAGATACCTTTAACGACATCAAAAGTGTAAAAACGTGTTCTATGATGTATTATATATTCAAGTATTCATGATTTTATTTTTAGGTTTCAATTTGAGACATGTGTGTAGAGAATAAATGGTGGTGGGTGTATATATAGTTATTATATGTTTCTACTTATGATTATAGAAACCCTAAATAGATGAGGCATATGTGTATATATATGTTTAAAATAATTGGAATATGAATTTTATACTATAGAAAGATGATATAGATATGAACCTATAATTCCTTCCAATGAGTACATAGTGTCCTTCCAAATATGATGATTATAGATAAATATATATGTAAATTTTCTTCAATAAATTATGGTTTCTAGTAGAAAATCTCTATGGACACATCCCTTATGGTTAAAAAGTACATTACTTGGATTATGAGAATGAATTTAAGTATTTTAATCGTATTCTATTGAAAATTGTTAGTTTTTTATTAGAAAGATATATATTTACATGTCTCATAGAAAATAAGTTGTAACTTCATTATCTTGATCCTTATTTGGGTAGACAATTTCTTGATTTATTACCACATGAATACTTTGAATTATTTAATTTCACACTTGGTTTTATATAAAAAAATTGGTTAGGTAAATTATACTCACACCCTACATGTGTTCCTTAAAAAATGTGTTTAGAACTATTTTTATGAGTCCAAAGTAAAGTTAAACTTATTTCACATAAGGTTTAATAGAATTGGATAATCAGTGGTCATCGTACATGGTTAGTGGAGTTTTGATGTTCCCTTTGGGAATTTTTTTTGTAAAATACGGGTGATGAAGTAGGGGATGACTTGGTTATTTGTGTATGAAATTTTAAAAATGAAACTTTCCTTCTTATCTACTTTGCGTATTTCTAGACAACGCTCTATTTTTACACATATTTTTTATTCAGTAAACTTGTATAGTGAGTAATATATATATTTTTGGACTACTTATGTATCAAGTTTCATTTCATATAGACTCTTTATTATGGATTTCCAAGGTACCCTTAATAGAAAGATACCTCAAAGGCAAACTGATCTATAGGTTTAGTTACAATAATATCCAAATGTTATGTTGGGTTTTTGTGTGTGATTATATGGGTATTTATATAAACATCTCCCACTTGTATAAGAGATATTACTAAATGTTTTTTCTAACCTTTAATGATTAGGAGGTGCGCCTAAGGTCTTATGGTGAATTAAATCCGGTCTATTAGGCTATTTTGGTTAGGTCATTACACCATTGATACTTAAAAAATCTGTTTTCATTATAAAGGTATAAATATGTAGATCTTGTTCTAAATGGATTATTTTTATTATATATATTGTAATGTTTATATTAATATTAATATTTTATACAATCAATAAAAATAGATTTATATAAACTAAAAAGTTTTTAAGTCACATTAATTTCCAAAAATAATTAAAGGTAATTTGAATAGTGATTTTTGGAATGTTTTTAATATTTTAATTTTCATGATTTGATAACATAAATATAACCACACAAAAATATAAAAAATTATATTCTCAACATATTTAGATGTAAATTTTGAGCAATGAAAGAATTTTTTTACAAGGACTTATAATAATATTTTTTGGGTGGGAGTGAAATATAAGAAATATAACAAAAATATGGATCTTAAATAGTAATATAACTTTATATCACTAAAATGTGAATCATGTGCATTGTTATGTCCATTTCACTCAAAAAGGGAATAACATAACATATGGTAAGTTTACTACACTGTAAAAATGTTTAAGACACAGACAATGACACATACGCTTTGATGATGGAAGATAATTTTGGGAAGTGTTATACTTTTAATGCATACAAAGACTCAAAATAGATATTGAGATACTTATTTCTCTTAATAATGATAAGATATATATAGTGATATAAATAAAATTATATATTGGTAGAGTTATATATTAAGAAAACATGATCTCTTTGGTTTGTATGTTCACCCAAGGATTTATTGATGGGAATAAATAGATAAATAGAGATATTTTAACCTACATAAAATAAAGTGACCATATAATTATTGATTATAAACTAAAAGTAAGATAAATGAAGAACCTACCAATATTAAAAAAAATTACTATGAAAATACAAACATCCCTATATCATATTGAAATATACCTATCTCATCTCTTCTATTATTTTTAGTTTTAGTAAATTCTTTATTTAATTTAGTCATTCTTACACTATATTTGTCTTATTTTTTCTATCATAAAAAATATTCACTCTAATATATTTTTTATTCCATTAAACTTGGATCATATCTACTAATACAACCTAAAAAAATATAGTATTATGGTTTTTCCTTCAAGAAAAATGGTTGGTTGCAATCAAGTTTTGAATCTTATGTAAAAAAATTTATCTTCTTAGTGATATACACACCTCTTTAATAGTTATTGAGGGTGTGAATAGTGTAGTAGCATAATGTATAATCTAAAAAACTATAAATCTAGTGTTATATTGCTGCTTTATCTTTTATTAAATTAAGATGTGCCAATTCCGACTCCCACTCATGACTAGTTTTTTATCATTTGATTTGGAGGAAAATTTGTATTTGAGCTTATATTTTTCTAATATATTGTGATATTGATATATATAACACTAAAACTATATACTTAACACTAAAAATTATAAGGGAAAGATATATTTTTTCATAAATTTGAGGGAAACATGGAAGGTGGACCCCGGTGAGACCACCATACTTTGAAAGAAGTGATTATACTTATTGTAAAACTAGAATGTATGAATACTTAAAGAAACTTTAAAACCCACTATGTGATAGATATATTTCATATAACCTTGATTAAGATGATGATATTTTAATATAAAAACTTTAGTGTGGAAGAAAATTAAATTTTTGATTAAATGTACCATAGGTTTACAATAATTATGAACAGCGTTGTTGGCTTGATAGATATGATAGAATTCTCAATAATCATTGAATAGATACTTTGATCCTTTGTAAATAAAAAAATTATATGAAAATTTTCATTGAAAATAAATAACATCATGGAATACTTGATGTATGACTTGATTAGATTTATTATACAATATGAACTTGAACTAAAGAACATGAATGAAAAAGAGAACAATAAGAAAAAGTGAGTTTCCTTTAAAATTTCTAATAATATATGTCATGACCCCCTCCCCAAAAAGTGAACCCCTCTTGGGCTGGAAATGGAAGAAGAAATATAATGACCCCCGATTCATGCCTCTAGTAGGCCCTGGGTTGGTGACTAGCTCCGAGGGTATAGTAAACACACAAATAGGAAGCATTACCCTCTAGTAGAACACATGAGAAAGAGAGAGATAATATAGAAACCAACCAAATCCTGTTCAGACCACAAAGTAAATGAAACCAAAGAGCACATATGTAATTTCATGCAATAACTACTATAACTAAAAGGGAAAAAAATACAAGTACCAAAAGAAAGTAAAATAGAAGAGACCACAAAGCCTAAACAGCTCATTCAACCCAAAGTAAGTAGTAACTAGCCTGACCTCCAACCTCCTCCATGTGACCGGAAAAATAGTTTATATATTTGTAGGGTGAGTATAATAGTTTACTTAGTAGGATCCTCCCTAGAGCCTCTTGTGAAAAAGTAAAAAAGTATGCTCCAGTACTGTGAACAACAAGTGAAACAAACTCATCACCTCAATAGGTATGCTAAGTTCCTAGCCTCACCATTTCTACTCTCACTAAGTACTGTAAAAAAGTATATAATATAATAAATAATATAAGGTTTACCCTGCTACAACTTCCCCACTAGTTTTTTTCTTTTCCCCAACATCGCACATCATGAGCATCTCTCTCCAAAAATGTTATCCCAAAGACACCTGGGCAAAGCACCACAACATGAACCTCATGAAAAAAAACACCACCTCCATATAACCAAAATTAACTAAGTATTTTATAGGAGACACCACATCCCGAATAATGTGTATCGTACACCAGGTATTATACCTCAAGCCATTATAGCCCATACACCGAGTAAGGATCATCAAGCCATCACAACCTATAAACATTATACCTATATTAGTCCTTAGAAACTATATCTAGAATATATGTGTGTGTAAAATAAACATAATAAATTACGTCCCTCTACACACATATATAGGTAAAACTAATTTTCGTGCATACTAGCATAAGTAACTACCAAAAGAAGAGAGTATTCCCAAAGGGGGTAGTCAGCCATACATCCTCTAACTGGGATGTTAGGGAAAACACCCCCCAGTGCTTAGAATCCCCAGGGTGTTAGTTTCCCTAAATGACATGGTGGAGTTTAATATAGAAACAAAAAAAGTACATGGTATAAAATATCTCATAACCACGCTATGGGAAAAACAATTCATAGACTCAACTGCAGCTAACTTCTCTCGGACTCCCAGCTTCCACTATTAAGACTAGATATCCTATAATCACACAACCATTTAAAGAGAAATATTTAGTTGCTTTATCATTTTTTATCATTTTAACTTTACACTAATTAATTCTTTAAACATTAGTTAATTTTTATCAATTCCACATTACATTTAATTATCATTCCAACCAAGATCCATGCCCTCTATGCATAACCAAACCGAGTCCATGACTTATTAAAGTCAAAACCTCATCATTGCATCCAAACAAGTTCCAACCCCATGGGTTGAACATAATTTATTCATTTACTTAACAATATTACCATTTTCAATATTTCTAGGTATTATAAGAAATTATTTTAATCTACCAATTACAAGGGGCTCAACATGGTGAGTAGATGAACAACTCATCAAGTCTTTTCCACCTATAACAGGAGCATAGACCCATCCAAGATTAAAAAGATAAACATGGAAATCATGTGGCTTACCCCACATTTCTTCACCTATTTTGGAAGTAGTGTTAATAATACCATCCGCCTCAAGCAGTACAAAAGGTAAAATAGATAAAAAAACAATAGGTTCAACAACAACCACTTTCGCATGGACGGGTAAGCCCAACTTCAACCTATTCTTTCATACCTAGTGTCCTCCCTGACACCCACATGCATAACCTAATGTATCTCTTCACTCCATGAATCAACTAATACCACCACCACCATTGGAACTCCCAACCCCCAGATACCACAACCTCATTCCAGGCTCATCCATCACAAGTACACACCACAACATAGGCGGAAGGAAACAAACAACATAGCAACTATGCTCTTATCCCTAAACAAGGCATTCATACATCACACATAATGAGAACTCATAGATCCAATACCTAAGGCATTGGTCCTTTACAGGCAAGTGGGTAACTCCAAACCCTAAAAGGAATTATCTTTATCGCACAACTGATTCTTTATTCTATCTTGAATTAACCAATTCATTATCATAGTTCTCAACTATGGGAAACCTAATCAACTAGCTATCTCAAGATATCACAAATTAATTAAAAATAATAATTTTTCATGACTTTAATAAACAAGTATAAACATGCTTCAGGTTTATCAATGAATTCAATCAAACATGTATACTTGCATCAAGTTTATTATCATCAAAGCACAAAAACAACAACCATATTCATTAAACATTCCTCTTTATCTTTGTCCAATTAATATATAATTAATCACATATTTACATTATTTACCAATTTACATCAAGAATGACCTTATAAACAATAAAATTATAGATATCACACTATCTATCAACTCAAGAGGCAAACTGTTTTCATGGTATAAAACAATAACATTCGATCGATACCAATTATTTAATCTGGTTCAAACATTTATTATGACAATTTCATTGTGATCCAGTGGGATAAATCATGATAAATCTATGACTTCATGTAAATAGAATATAGATGACATGAATCACCTACCTCAAAAGGTTTCTAATGTTATTTTCATGAGAATGGGCCAACACAACGGATCATGATCACCTTTCTCACAATGACTGCATCCATCAGAGGATGTTGCAGCACAACCACACCGACCAACACCCAAGAAATCTCCATTAGAAACATGGAGAACACATTCCATCACATGGAAATGAGAAATGGGAAGAAAAATATTAAGGAACACAAAATAATGTAGTTAGAACATACCTTATATTAAAGATGGTTCGACACATCCTGGTTGCACCAAAATAGGGCGTGCGCATGCAGCGGGAAAAGCTCTAAGGGTAAACGGTCCAAGGATAGCACAATCACACAAATCCTAAAGAAAAATGGTTTAGGGAACCTCACACAAAGAGAAAGTATAATAGAAAATAATGGAATAAGTTATCTCAACCCTTTTGAAAATATAAAGAGATCAGTGTTTTAGATACTGTTTAGATTTTCCATTAAAGGCGAATCTTGTCAAGACGGCATAGTTTGACTCAGTAAAGGCACCATGACCCTTATAAAAATTAATATATGAGTTAATTGATTTTAATCAGACTTAAATCCCTTAAAATAAGGATTTTAATTCATTTTACGTCAAATATAACTTCAAAGGGGGGAAAATGTAGGTTGTTAGAAACATTGTTCACTATAACCCACTGACGCCACTCACCGATGCGAGTCACTAACACGACTCACAGACACGAATCACTGACACAACTCATCTATTTGAGTCACTAATGGCACTCACCGACATGATTCACCGATGTGATTCACCAATGTGAGTCACCTACGTGACTCACTAACATGATTCACTAACACGAGTCACAGATGTGACTCGCCAACGCAACTCACTGATGCGATTCACAAACGCGACTCACCATTCTGGAAACACTTTTCGCAAAACTAAAAATTTTGTAATGTGTTAGAAATAAGCCACCTTGACCTCCCAGAACAACTCAAACACCATCTTTTTAGAAAGTAATAGAGAATATAGGTCCGTTCCATTACAAAAGATACCTCTCAAACTATTATCAACATCAAGAATCTAAAACCAACCTAGAGTTAAATCATAAAAAGGGGTTCGAACAACTACCCTTTGAGGTACCTCTCAAGTCTATCACCACCAAAGGATATCAATTGCTTAATCAAAGAAATGATACAATACCACACAAAAACTACAACCAGATCTTAACTACTATCCTAGGGTAGATACCTCTCAAAATAGAGAATTCTACAAAAAGGAACAATAGAAAGCCATCTCATAAATAGAAAGGGTCTACAAACACCAAAGGAACAACATTACAATAGAAGAGATAAACATCAAATATATCGGGGTACTGATCACGTATCTGCAACTCATGTTCCCAAGTAATCTCTTCCATTCCATTACGCCACCAAAAAATATAAACTAAGGGTATATCGCAATCATGTAACACCTTCTCCTTGCGGTCTTAGATCTATATTGGCTTATCCTTTAAGGTATCATCATCATGAACATAGATCTCACCCCAATTGATGATATGAGAGTCATCATGAATATAAATACGGAGTTGTGACACATGGAAAACATTGTGTATCCTTCTCATCTATGGGGGAAGTGCCACCTGATATTCCACAGATCCAACACAAGACCACACTTAGAAAGGCCCAAAAAACCAGGGATAAAGCTTACCCTCATGAAAAAACGTTCACTGCCCATTATGGGGAGTCACCTTTAGAAACATGTTATCCCCATCATCAAACTTCAGAGGTATCCTCCTATGATTGGCATTGGAATTATACCGATCATGTGTTTCCTTCATCCTCTTGTGAATCACCTGAACCATATCTGTTGTATTCTGTACTTGTTCTAGCCTGAGAGTTGCTAACTCTCCAACCCCAATCCAATAAAACATAGAACAGAAAGGTCATCCATACAAGGCTTCAAACGGTGCCATACCGATGGTGGAATGGAAACTATTTTAGTAAGTGAACTCTACCAAGGTAAGGTGCCTCATCCATAAACCTCCAAAATCTTGGACATAAGATCACAACATGTCTTAAAGAACCTATATGGTCCATTTTATCTGACTGTCTTTCTATGGATGAAAATTAGTGATAAGGAATTGTTGAGAACCAAAATCATGAAAAAAACATATCCACCCCTGATGATAAAACAAGGATCTCGATCATAAATGATCATCCTCAGACCTCCTTGGAGTCACATAACTTCCTATAGATATTTCCTCGAAAAAACCTACACTTATCTTGACTCCTTAATTGCTATAAAGTGAGATGATTTTGTCAAATGATCCACTAATACCCATATAGTGTCATAGCCTCCATGATCTCGAGGTAAATAGGTAAAAGTGTCCATTGAGATGTCCTCACACTTACATTAAGGAACATCTAATGACTGTAAAAAACCATCAGTAACACGGTGCTCGGCCTTCACCTTTTGGAAGACCAAGAATTGAGACACAAACTCTGCAACAGCTTGCTTCAACACAGGACACCAAAAATGATTCCTCAAATCTCGGTACATTTTTTCACTCTAGGATGTACCGCTAAGGGAAAACTTTGAAACCCTATGAGAACCATATCATGCGATGAAAAAGAAACAAAAATCCTTCCCTAAAACAACACCTGGTGTTGTTCATCCTTAGACCAACCATCAAGGGCCTCACCATAAACAACTCGATCTCTCTAGACCTCCCCCTCAAGATCCACAAACTGGGACTCTTCCACCTACTTCAACAAAGATGACTGCATCGTCATCTGAAAAAGACAACCTCTACCCTAACTTCTCCCATATCCAGATGTAATGTAAAAATATCTTTCATCTCCCTCTTGAAATTACCTAATTCATGCATGCATCACTACACGACTTCATGCTTGGCACATCAGCTAAAAAATTCCCTTTTACAAGTGTATAAAAAAATTTTAAGCCATAATCCTATAAGAACTCCATATACAAACATTGTTTCAAGTTCAATTCATGCTAGGAGAAAACATGCCTCAAGCTCTTATGATCGGTGAGGACCATGAAATGTTCTCCAATGAGGTAATGTCTCCAAAACTTATTTTAAAACACCACTACTGCAAACTCGAGATCATGGTTGGAATTGTTACGTTCAGGGGGATATAACTGTCAGGATCCATAAGAAACAACTGATATCTATGACATTAGAACATAACCCAACCCTAGATGTAAAGCATCACAGAAAATCTCAAACTGACCTGATTTTTCTGGAAGAAAAAGAATCAGAGCACTAACCAACTTCTTCTTAAGATACTAAAAATATATATGAAACTGATCAGTCATTAAAAATGTTTGATCCTTTCTAGTCAATACTTTTGGAGGATTCATAACTTGATATAAATTGTCTACAAACCTCTTGTAATAGATTGCAAGACCAAGGAAACTTCGGACCTATGCCACTTTCTTAGAGGATTCCCAAGACAAAAATGCTTCTATATTCAACGGATCTATACCTAATCCCAGTAGAGATACCACATTCCCTAAGATATAGACTCCCTGAGCCTAAAACACCCACTTCTACAACTTCCCAAATAGCTGTTGTCGATGAATAACTCCCAAAACGTCATGCAGATGCTCTACATGCTCCTCCTTGGATATGGAGTAAACAACGATGTCATCGATGAAGACCACCATGAAATTATTCCAGAACTCACAGAACAAAGTGTTCATCAAACCTATGAACACAAATGGAGCATTCATCACAATAAATGGCATCACAACTAACTCATACTGCATATGATGAAAATGGAAATCAGTCTTCCGGATATCCTCATCCTTCACATGCATTTGGTGATATCTTGACTACAAATTTATCTTTAAGAACCAACTTGAACCCTTTAGTTTATTAAATAAATCATTAATATATGTAAGAGTATAGATGTTATTCACTATCACTCGGTTAAAGCAATGATAATCGATACACAACCACAAACTATTTCCATCCTTCTTTATGAATAAAACTAGTGCACGGCACAGTGACATGCTCGACCAAACAAAACCACACTGCAATAGACCATCGATCTCTATACATATCCCCCACAACTCAGAAGGTGGCATCCTATATGGAGACATGGAGATAGGAGACATGCCTGGTTGTAGCTTGATCCTGAACTTGATCTCACATCGAGGGGGTAATGTTACAACCTCTTCTACAAAGACATCAGGGTACTCTTCTACGACCCTAGGAAATGTCAATTGTTGAACCTCTAAAAAACTCAATAATAGTTTACCCATCAAGGATGATAAGGATGAAACGTGCCTCTAGCTTATCTGAGGGTCTCACTCTCCAACAAACACCGTTGTCTCTCCATTATCATCAAATAACACTACTTCCCTCCTGAAGTAATCCACGATATCCTGTACCAAATACAACCAATCCATGTCGAGGATGACATCATATGGTTGTATCAATAAACATAGGAAATATCCCCAAGAGCGGTGTTTCCCCATCACTAGATCACAATTTATACATACTTAAAACAAGTTAGCTCAACCTTTAACTAGTGTTGTCAACACCAAGGGCATCAGAAGCTTCTCTACCTCAAGTCCCAAAGCATGGATAGGGGCTGGGGATATGAAGAAGTGTGTCCCTCCTGAATAAAAAAAGGCCTACACCCAAGTAGAAAACAAGAAAATGGCACCTCTAATGATTTTTGTCTCACCTAGCACTGGCAACACTGATGCATGAAACTGAACACGGCCTGCTCCACGGCCTCCCTAACCCTGATGGTGACCACCTCCATGTCTACGCTCTACTATCTAATGAGGAGTAGGGTCCTGAGGATATCCTTTACCCACACCATCTTCTCTCTACTGATCCAAAACTGGTGCAACCTAATGTCGGTACCTTAGCTGTAACTTCCTCAATAGAGGAACATAAAGAGGAACACCTGACACATGATGAATACTCAGAAAGGTCGGGCACTCAAACTACTGATGAAATCAACCTCCAAAACAAAATTGATCCCTTAGCATAGGCCAAAGAGCTTCTTCCCCTAGAGAAATGAGACATTGAGGGCTGGGAACTACCCCTATCCGAATGGAAACACTTATTCCATAAAAACTGGGAACCTCATACCATAGCTCTGGTTCATGAAGAATCCAGAATAATCTCCTCTCATAATGATCCAATTCTAGATAATGTCCTCTCGATGACCTCTTCCCTCACAAAAACCAAAAGATAAATGTTCAGAATAATTGGAGTGACCTATAGCTAGATCTCTGGACGGAAATACTCCTCGAAATGCCTCACCATGGCCTCCTCATCTGGAAACAGGTCTGAAGAATATCATAGAAGGTTCCTGAAAAGGATCTATAACTCTCGCACACCAGAGCTCCCCTACTGAAGGGTAAGTAGTTCCTATCCACTAGCTTCCTTTGCGGTCGAAGAAAGAAACTTGGATCTTAAATGGTCTCGTAACTCCTCCCAAGAGACTTCTGACTCCTCGTGATACCTGAGTAACAAGAACCACCACTTAATCGCTACCCCACATTGCATTGTCACAAGCAACGATACCCAATGCTCCTTCTGAGCATGGATATAACTGAAAGTTATATCAACCTCCTCCATACATTCTTTTGCGACTGCATTTGAAATGGATCCCTCATACTTCTGTATACTCTAGCATAGAAATTCTCAGAGTTTTCTCCTCCAAGTTTCATCATCTTCAACCTATACTCTGTGGAGATCTACTGGTACAACCAAATGGAAGTCTTCTATTTGAACCTAATGAGGAAGTCAACCTGGATCCATTCCTATAAAATGAAAAACAATTACATCTTCTTATCCTAGAATATTGAATACTTTATCATTAATTAATTGGTTTCTTTTATTCATTTTAGGTTAATCTATACCTATGTATATCCATTCAAACATAGATGCAAAGAAGAATGATGCATGATCCTTTCCTTGGTCTCTACCATGAAATCATTATCACCTTGTTTAGTAACCACAGTAAGCATACAAGTTTGTGCATCAGATCACAAGGGGACCTAAATACCTATGTCTCAACCAGCCTCCCATGTTTACTGTGCTTTTTAAACTTAGCTAACATTGTTTCCCTACCAACCCATGTAACCACACCTATGAATGAGTCCAAACTACATCTTATCTCTCAAACTAACTCTCATACCACTATGTAAAGAACCCCTCCCAACAAAGTGAACCCCTCTTAAGCTAAAAATGGAATAAAAGAGATAATGACCCCCGATTCCTGCCTCTAGTAGGCCCTAGGTTGGTGACTAGAACCGAGGTTATAGTAAGCACACAAATGGGAGGTATTTCAATCTAATAGAACACACTCAAAATTGAGAGATAATATAGACACCAACCACCTCTTAATCAGACCATAAAGTAAAAGAAACCCAACTGCACATATGTAATTTCATGCAATAATTACTACAACTGAAAGGGAAAAACTGAAAGTACCAAAAGAAAGTAAAATGATAGTGACCCTGAAGCCTGAATAGCTCCTACAACCTTGGGCTAGTAGTAAATAGAATGGCCTCCAACCTTCTCCAAGAAACCTAAAAAACTATTTTTATATACATAGTTTGAGTATAATATTATACTTAGTAGGATCCTCCCCGGAGCCTCTCATGCAAAAGCAAAGAAATCATGATAAATTAAAGTGAACAACAAGTGAAACAAACTCTTCACCTAAAAAGGTATGCTACATTCCCAACCTCACCATGGATACTTTCACCAATGAATACATAAAAATGTTTTTAATATAATAAAAAATATCAAGGGTACCCCAATACCATTTCCCCACTAGTTTTCTATTATTCCCCAACATCACACATCCTGAGCATCTCTCTCCAAAAAGGCTAGCCAGAAGACACTTGGGCGAAGCACCGCAACATCCACCTCATGCAACACCGACCACTGTGTTCACATAACCAAAAGTAACCAGGTAGTTTCTAAGACCCCCCATATCCCAATTAACATGTATCGTACATCCAATATTATAACTCAAGCCATTACAACCCATACACAAAGAAAGGATCCTCAATCCATCACAACCTATAAACATTATAAGAATAGTAGTCATTAGGAAACTATATCTAGAATATATGAGTTTGAAATAACAACAATCCATTAATACCCTCTATACACATATATGGGGAAAACTAAATGATGTGCATACCAGAATAAGTAAATACCAAGAGAATAGAGTGGGGCCAAAGGGGTAGTCATTCGTCTATCCTCCCACCAAGATGTTGGGGAAAAGACCCCCCCCCCCCCCCCCCAGGGATCAAAATCCACAGGCTGTCGGTTGCCCTAACCGACATGTTGGAGTAGCGTATAAAAACACAAAAATTACATGGTATAATATAGACCATAGCCACACTATGTGAAAAAAATAGTCTTAGAATCAACTGCAGCTAACTTCTCTCAGACTCCTGGCTACCCCTACTAATACTAGATATCCTATAATCACACAACTATTTAATGAGCTATATTAAGTTACATAATCACTTTTTATTAGTTTCACTTTATGTTAATTAATTCCTTAAACATTAATTAACTGTTATCAATTCTACATTACATTTAAATATCATTCCAACTAAGTTCTATGCCCTTCAAGCATAACCAAACTGAGTCAATGGATTCTCAAAGTCAAAACCTCGACATTACATCCCAGTAAGGTCCAACCCCATGGGTTAAAAATCATTTATTAATTTATTTACCAACACTACCATTTTCCATATTTCCAAGTATTCTAAGAAATAATTCTAAGCTACCAAATTCAAGGGGCTTAACTCGGTGAGTAGATTAACTACTTGTTGACTCTTCTCCACCTATAGCAGGAGCATAGACACATCCATCCTCGAGAAGCTAAACATAGAAAGCATGTGGAATACCATGCATGTCTTTGCCTATTTTTGAATGAGGGTAAGAAAGATTATTTTCCTCAAGGAGTGGGGAAGTTAAAATAGATAAAAAAATAAAATTTTCAACAATAACCACTTTCACATTGATGGGTAATCCCAAATTCAACCCCTTCCTTCATCCTCAGTGTCCTTCTAGACACCCACATGCATAACCCAATTCATCTCACCACTCCCAACATCAACTGCTACCACCACCACCACCACTCGACCTCCTTGCCCCCACATACTATAATAGCCTTCCAGTCTCATATATCCAAAATGCACACCAAAATAAAAGCATCAGGAAACAAACAACATAGCAACTAGGCTCTTGTACCTAAACAAGGCATTCATCCTTCACACATAATGAGCACTCACAGCTCCAAAGCCTATGGTGTTGGGCCTTTTAAAGTAAGAGAGTAACTCAGAACCCTACAAAACATTATATTTATCGTAGAACAGATTATTTATTCCATCTTGAATTAACCAATTCATTATCATAGTTTCCGACTATGTGTAACCTAAACAACTAGTTATCTCAAGATATCACAATTTAATTAAATAATTAATTTTTAATGCCTTTAATCAACAAGAATCAACATGCTTCAGGTTTATCAACAAATTAAATTAAACACACATACTTTCATAAAGTTTATTATCATCAAGGAAAAACAACAAAAACTAGAATCATTAAACATGCCAATATATCTTTACCTAATTAATTTACAGTTAATCCCATCTTTACATTATTTACCAATTTACATCAAGAAAAACATGCTAAAAAAGAAAATAATAGATATCACACTATCCAGAAAATCAAGAGGCAAACCGTTTTCATGGTATAAATCAACAAAATATGATAGATACTAATTCGTTAATCTAGTTAAAATATTTATTTATTTAATTTCATTGTGATCTAGTGGGAAAAATCATGATAAATCTATGATTGAACATAAATATAATATAGATTCTATGAATCCCCTACCTTAAAAGGTTTCCTCCATTATTTTAATGAGAATAGGACAACACAACAGATCTTGATTGCCTCTCCCACAACGATTTCATCCACCAAAGGACACCATGGTACAACCGCATCGACTAACACCCAAGAAATCTCCATTAGAAACATCGAGAACATATTCTATCACATGGAAAGAGGAACGGGAAAAATAGATTGAGGAACCCAAAAGAATGGAGGTATAAAATACCTTATATTGAAGATGGAATAACACTTCTTGGTTTCACTAAAAAAGGGGGGTACATATGCAACAGGAAAATCTCTATGGGTAAACGATCCAAAAATAGAACAATCACACAACTCCTCAATAACAAAGGTTCAAGGAACCTCTCACCAAGAGAATGGAGAAGGAAGAAAAAGGTAAGAAGTTATCTTGGCCCTTTTTTATATATAAATAGAGAAGTATTTTACATATGGTTTAGATTTTCTATTAAAGGAAGATCTCATAAAGACTACATAGTTTGACTAAGTAAAGGCACTCGGACCCTTAGAAAAATTAATATAGGAATTATGGGCTTTAAATCAACCTTAAATCCCTTAAAAGAAGACATTGATGCATTTTATGTCAAATATAACATCAAAAGTGGGAAACTGTAGGATGTTGGAAACACTGTTCATAGATGACTCACCGACACCACTCACAAATGTGAGTCACCAACATGACTCACCGATGCGAGTCACCGACGTGAGTCACCAACGTGACTCACCAACATGAGTCACCAATGCAACTCACTGACACGACTCACTAACATGATTCACCGATGCAACTCACCAATAAGAGTCACAGATGAGAGTCAATGGTGTGAGTCATGGCACGAGTCACAGTCAGGAGTAACCGACGGGACTCACCAATGCGAGTCACCAATGCAAGTCACTAACATGACTGACCGGCACAAGTCACCGATGTGACTCCCCAATGCGACTCACCGAAGTGACTCGATATTCTAGAATCATTGTTCACAAAACTATAAATTTAGTAATGTTTTAGAAATAAGTCACCTTGACCTCCCAGAATACCTCAAATACCATATTTTTACAAAGGAATGGATGAGAGAGGTCCAGGCCATTATAATATATCTATTTAATCCTATGATAATATTTATTTCCCAAATAATAATCAATATTTGGATCATATATCTAAGAGTATGCATATACTATTGAAGAAGATGAAATAATTTTATAAATTGCTTGGAAGAGACGACAAGAGGAAAAACATGAAAGGTAAAAAATCCTACTCTGATTTTAACACCCTTAATATACACTGTTATGAGTATATAAGGAAAGAGAATTCCAACCCTAATTTTTCTAGACTAAATAATTAAATAAGGAAAAAACCTAAAGGAAATAAAATAAATTGATGAATTAATCATGGAGTTTCTATTAGTACTACTCCTCAAATAAGGATACAAAACAAGATTAAAAGTTTTCCAACCATTTTTTTAGTGTATGTATTGGATCAAGTTAGTTTCTATGAGTCTTATTTTCATCCTATGAACCCTTATATTTAATATTTAAATGAAATTGATGAAAAAAATTAGGATAAAGTTAAATATCTCATTGATATTCATAATAAATTTAATGAAACGCGTAAGATAGTTATGGATTATAATAAGAACATTATAAAATTAATGAGGGTTTCTTCTTATAAAAAAATAGTCCATATGAAATCATGATCTTTGTACTCACATAGATTCATAATTTATGAATTTTTAATAATAAATATAAATAATCCGTTTCCAAATTCATATAAGGAAGACAAAACTAAGATATTATTTTGGTTATATAAAAATAACTAAAGATATAAATGGAATTGTATAATTTGGGAAACAACCTAAATTATATAATAATTTATTTTTTAATGACTAGTTTTAAAATATATTTCTTACAAAATATCATATATTTAAAGTCTTAAAGTAATTTGGGTTTCCAAAGGTTCTTTTTTTAATCCAGTAGAACATAAAGTCACAAGGGTACTAGAATCTTTTAATATTTGATAATTAAAAGAAATATGCATTAGAAATATCAAATAAGATTCAAGGTAAATGGACAGTGAGTTTCTGAGACACATAATAGGTTCCCCATCAAAATTAAAAATGTTTACTATAAGTGATAGAGAACAAGTCATATTTAGAGAAAATTAAAAAGTAAAAAACAATGGTTTCAATGAGGTAGGAATTCCAAATTCAACTAAAATAAACAAGGTATTATATATTATTGGATTATAAAAAAACACACACATGTATATATAATTTAATTTATACAAAATAATTCCAAAATTTTTATTATTTAATATAAAAAATAACATTTATATTATTTTAGTTTATTTTTTTTAAATAAGTAAACATGGCATAATATTTTCATTTTATTAATATAATTGATATTATATATTCAAATGTAATGGATGACATTAAAATGTTGTGATTTGTTTTGTATGTATTGAAGAAAACTAGGAGTACTATATAGATATTGAAGATAAAATGGACAAGATGATGTGCAATACATGTTTTATTATAAAACAATAGCATGTTAGAAAATATTGATGAGGGAGTCTTGAACGTGTATGTAAGGATTATTGAGAATGTGGCAATGATAACCTTAAATTTATTCCTTATACACTTTTTGTGACTAAGAATACAAAATATATCCTCAGTATATAAAACCTAAAGGGTTCTAGATATTGGTTCATAAAACTAGTGGCAAAAGAAGATCATATTAAGTAATACCTGACAGCATCGCCATATCAAGTCCTACGATACTTGATTTTAAGGTATGTGAGCTATAGTTTGATGAAAGAAATATCACCTCTTAATATACCCTTATCGGTAAAAAGAGATTGCGCATGAAATTTTGTAAATAAAATGTAAATTCACATCAACCGATATGATTGGGAAATATCCAAGGAAATGATTATCTCTCTATATATGATTTCAACATATTATTTTATATGATCAAACAATCCATATAAAAATCATGTATCATGAATTAATACTAAAAAATAAAGCATAATATGATAGAATGGATAAAATATAAATATATTATATCATCAATGTTATATATCTTAATAATAGTGTAAGGAATTGAATTTTAAACACTCTCACCCTATCATAAATAAATTCTAAATCAAAATATGTTTCATGATCACTATAAAATAATTAAAGAACATTCATGAATAAAAAAAAATGATGAAATCTCATTTCCATAGTGATTTCATCAAAGCATGTTCCCTTAACTATAAAAAAATGATGAGTAGGATCATGGGGAAGGAAAGATGAAAATAATATAAGATTCGTTGATGTAGAACTATCTCAGGTCTATTAATGGAGTGTTGTAACTAAAAAAATAACTACATAAGATTACTAAAAGAATCTAGATTAATGTCCAAATCACTTCCACATAGATGAACTAAATTAATTAATTAAGAATATAATGAAGACCTCAAGATCACTAAATGCCTACATATAAAAATAGATTAAGTTTAATGAGGGAGGATATTTAAAATCCAAATCTTTTGAATAAGGATTCGATGGAATCTAAGGGGCTGAGAAAACTCTTGGGGATTTTTCCCCAAGAGATGAGTTTTTTTCTTCTTTCCTTTGGTTTTTCAACACAGTTTGTTTTTTACCCATATATGGGTCTATAAACTCCATGATTATGGAGTTATATAGCTTAATTCAATGATTCACTCCCTATTTATTTATAGTTCATAATATTCCATCATTGTTTCTTATTTTATTCTAAATGTAAGAAATACAGTGAGTTGATGAGAGATATCATTGGTGATAGTTTTTTCCACCTAAGTTACACTTATGTTTTTTCATTTAATATTAAATATTTGTAGATTTTTTACCTAATTCACTATTAATATGATGTATTTGAGTGAGATGTGTTTTTAAAGTTGTATGATTACAAAGAATAATGTGAGTAAGTGAATTATCTCAATCTATGGAGTATTCTTTCTTATTAATCTCAAAGGAGATGAGGTATGATTTTCATTTAATGGATTCTTGAGTACATATATTCCTTATACTTATGAAATGGTAAAATGATGGTAATTGAGTGATATTTAGTTTATCATTGAGTGATAATGAATTGAGATAAAATAAATATCAAGGACAATAAATAAAAGAGGTGAGGAATCCAATTTAGTTTATTCATTTTTCCCCACTAACACTTGAGTTTTCATTTACTTTTTTTTCTTTGTTTTATTCACACAAATCCATATTATTTCTTTATAATTTTTATTATATTGAAAATATAAAAACAAAATAAAAAATTACTTAGTGTTGAGTGACCTCCTTGAGAGATGAACTTATGGTTATCCTTTTGATGCATTCACATGTTAATAAGGGATATTATTTGATATAAATTTATGAAAAATACCTTCTCATAAAATTTTTCATCGTTAAATGGGAATTATTATATCCCCAACTATTTTTTTAATGATGGAAATGAAAATAAGTAAATAGTAATAAAAAGGTATTGTTCCTTTTCTTCCTATTTTATTTATTTTACTATATTTTAATGTTCTTTATTTCCTTTGTTATGATACAAGTTATTATATCTTACCATGAAGATAAATTTAATTAATATCCTTGTATTAAGTTGTATTGTTCTTTGATATTGTATTATGTTATATAAAATCATAAACTGGTTAAAATTTATATAATCATGGTTGAATAAAAAATGAGGATAGTTCATAATTGATAATAGGGGGAGTATGATCTATTTATTAGTTTATAACTTTTTTTATTTTTTTTAGTTTAATTATTTTTGACCTAAATGTAATGCCTTGGGTAATATTTATAAAATTATTTAATTTTTAGAAAATATATGATACTTTAATGTCAAAGTATTTATATGATTGTTATATGAATTTTAATTCCTAATATTAATTTGATTATTCAATGAATTTTTATTGGTTATGAAACCCATGAGCAAAAGTATTTTCCAATGTTTAATCTTATAAACCTGAGAGGTTTTTTTACAATTTTTACATATTCTTATATTTCACTTTTTCTTAAGAATCATGATTCAGATCTAGAAATATTTTGAATTCTATTTCAAAATTGTTAGAGTTAATTATTTATCTAAATGGTATTAAAAGTAATATAAAATTTTTTTGTAATCCATTTAGGAATAACATTAAAATTATGTATTCATTTAGGACATTATATACCATGAATTTCTTGATATGTGATCCAAATTAGATGCCAATATGTCATTTCTTACCTACCTTATAGGTATTTGTGCATAAATATAATTCAATATAAGTATGGAATAAGAGTTTTTCAAGTAATTGTTTTGGAAGAAGTGTATTGTTGGGGAATAATGTTAGGGATATATTCATTTGGTTATGAGAATAAGTGTTTCACTAGTCAAAATATAATTATAATATTCCATTCCCTCTTAATCTCTAAAAAAATGAGTACACAAAAAATGAAAATGTTTTAAAAAAATATAGAAGTATGAGGATGATTATTCCATTGTTTTTATCAAAATGACTTGTGACCAAAAGAAAAATAATGGAATAAGAGTATGATGGGTGATTCTATTAGAGAGAAATACTAAATAGTTGTATATTAATATTTGAATGAAATATCATGAATTGTACTATAAAGAGTAATTTCCTCTTTTAGCTTTATATTTTTTTCATAATTATACACCTACCCTAACCCTTGGGAAAACCAATGTAAAAGTACCATTGATTGGTATATGCTTTTACTTATGTTTTATATTACTAGAATTACAACACGCCTACAGAAATCCTGAATGAATTTAAGAATAGAAAACTCTTTCATTCATTACCCTAAGTTAAGAGAGATACACTTCCTGGAGGGTAGGTACAAAACGTCCATGGTTGTTAATAATAGATTAAAATGAATTTTTTTCAACAAAAATTAATTAGGGAATTAAATTTATATAATAATAACGATGGTTCTATGGATAATATAATTTAACTATTTTACTAATCTTGATTTAGAAATTTTATGTTGTCTATGGTATAATACATTTCCTATGAAATCAGAATAAGTGTCAAGGATTGATAAAACCACAGTTTTACATATTTTTATATTATAATGCCCTAAAAATATCCCCATTAATTTCATAATATAAGGAAAAAATTAAATATTACTATTATTTACTTTATTTTTTAATAAAATGAAAATGTATACAAATATTTTTATTTTTTTGATTTAATTTATATTTATTAATAAAATTTCATGGTCAACCATGAAATTTTATGATTTTTCTTGTAAGTGATGAAGCGGTTGATGCTGGAAAATTGGATATAGTTCATCAAATGGAAAATATGAATTTTGATTCATTCCATATTATATAGGAATAAAATGTTTCTAATGGAGAATCATCCATATATATAAATATTTTGGATAATGTAGTAGTAAAAACCTTGTGTAACCACCCACAAAACTATTGGCAATTATAACTCTGTGATACTGGTAACCTTGGAATAAAAAACCAAAAGTGATTATAGTATTTGGTCATAAAACTAGAGGTAATTAAAAGATAATATTAATTCATACCATACAATAACACCATATTCGGGTGAGAATACAACACCTTATTTTAGGAGGTGTGAGATATAGTTCCATGAAAACCATATCAGCTCTTACTATACCCCTATCAGTAATATTACATGATGCATGAAACATTAAAAATTAAATAGAAAGGAACTTCATAGATTTTGATAGAGATATATCAATGGATGTGACTATATCACCATACATAGATGAAAAATATCATTTTATATGATTGTTCGATCTGATTAAGAAACTATGTATCACATATTATGACTAGGGAATATATAAAATACAATCAGTAGAAAAAATAGAACTACACCATATCATCAACAGGATATATCTTATCATAATGTAACAAATTTAACTATAAGCACTAATATCCAATCATAAATAAATTCCAATTAAAAAGAATCATTTTGGAAACTCTAAAAGCATAAAATAATTTTCATGAATAACAAACTAAGGTCATCGATAGAATATCATTTCCATGTGGATTAAATGCAATTTTTGTCACTCCTTTATAAAAACCAAAATGAGTAGAAGGATCATGGGGATGAAGATATAGAAATTATATAGGTGTTGATAAAGTGGATTGGACGTGAATCTACTGGTGGATTGTTGAAAAAGAATAAAAATCTTCTTTAGATTACTGTAAGACTCTATAATAATTTAAAAAACACTAACACATGAATAAATTGGATAAATTAATGAATAAATTGATAAAGGCCTTAATATTGTTAAATTATTTCCTATAAAAAGATAAAAGTCATAGAGAGAGTAACTTTGGTTTATATAGATTTTAGAGTAGGATCTAAATGAGGATGAGGGGATGAGAAAACTATTGAGGGTTTCTCCCCATATAGGGGAATTAGTGTTTTCATTAATTTTATTTTCTCTTCATGTAGTTGATTTTTTATGTTGATTTTACCCCTATATAATTCTAAAAAATCAATGATTATGGAGTGATAATAAAAATTTCATAACTTAATTTGATGACCTGGTCCCTATTTCTACAGAGTTCATAATATGTTGTCATTGTTTCTTATGATATTATCATAATGAGAAATACACAGTGGTTGTGAGAGAGAATTGGTGACAATGATCTCCACCATAGATACGGTAATTTTATTATTATTTTGTTGTAAAATAATTTCCCATACCTTCACTCAAATCACAATTTATATGATGCATCTGAGTAAGCTAGGTGATGAATGGAATGTAATTATATCCACTTAGTTTAGTAAGTGTGTGCTCTTGATCGACAAGTTATCTTAATTATAAACATGAGAGAAAATTATGGGTGATGTTCCTATAATGAATTCCTGAATACATCTCTTCCTCTTAATTTTCATTTTTTCTAGTAGATCTTGAATTTTTATTTCATTTAATTTTAACTGTTCTCTTTTCACAACTCCTTAACATATATTATTTATTTCATTATATTGGAAATTGAAAAACATAATAAATCCATAAAAATAATAGGATTGCTTAGTGTTGAGTGAACTCCTTGATAGGAAACCCTGTGGTTAGCCTCAATACTTAATTTATAGATTAATAATAAATATTATTTGATAAGAATTCAGGAAAACTTCCTTATCATCGTATTAAAACACTATTTAATAAATATATATCAATTAAGTGATGATTTTTTAAAATTAAAATTTAAAAATAATAAATTTTTTGTTTATAATATTGATATCTTATTAATTTTTATTTGATAATGGATAATTTCTATATTATTTATCTAGATAAAATTTCTATTAAAAATATAAAATTCCTAAATCATAAAAATAAATATATTTATATCTAGAATAGATATTTAGATCATTGTAACATGTGTCTGTTATATAAACTCTATGAGCATCAAAATGTATCGCAAATTCCTGATCTATAATTAAACATTTATATTTTAATGAAAATTAATATAAAGAGTCTTTTAAGTAGATAATTCATATATAAATATCTAGACCCTTAAATATTTTATATATTGAACTATTTATAGCTACATAAATAGACAGATCAGGATAATACTGAATTAATACAATATTCCAAAGTATTTTTGGGTAGAATCAATGAACACATGTTATTATGTTATAAATATAATATTTTTTAGACCCATATTGAAGAAACCAAATTATGAGATATAGAATGAAAAGAAACAAATGTGAGGTATTTTAAATTATTTATATATATATTATATATCTTTAACACTAATGAAAATATAAAAAACTTAATTTAATATTTAATGAAGGTGTTTTTTATGATATTCAACTCATAAAAAGGCTTATAGAGTTTAAAATATTTGGTTTTTAAAGATTCTTTATAAATAATATTCGATGAGCAGAATCCTTTTTTAGAAAGTGGATATCATAGGAAACACTATATATGAGGTGAAATCACTAAATAAAACTAAATATCATTATTTTGACATAAGTTATTGTATATATTATGGTAAGTTTAAGGGGGTCTAGTATTTCGCTCCTTAAAATATAAAAAACATTCAGTGACCATATTATTGATAAAGTGATAGGATATTTTAATACTGAGAATCAAATAAGAAATTTATTTAGACGCATGTGTTTTCATACTTAATTTATTTCTCATACCATAACTAAGAATATAGAGGAAGCCTTAAAAGATACGAGTTGGGTTTTTCTATACTGGGGGAATAGAATTAGTTTATAAGAAATAATTATTAAGATCTTTAAAAGATTCTATAATATCAACAAATAATTGGAATGAAACAAATATTTTGAAATAAGTTTTTTGAATCTGGGAATATTTTAAGAAACTAATATATTTCAGTTTCTCAAGGATACATTCAATAAGAGGGAAAATTTATAGTGAAACATTAACCCATATTTCTATATTAAAATTCATATGAATTTTAACATCCTGTTCAGATCATCAGGTCCAATCGGTGTTTCACATAACCTCATGCATGTCTCCCCATATGCAAGGGGCCTCTAAATAGTAGAAAGGTTCTGAATGGGTTTGTGGGGAGACAATGCCCTCAGTAACAATATTCATGCACTAGTATCACAATAAATATTAACAAACATCCCATTAGAACACAGTGGTAAACATCAGGCTATAGAAAATGGAAAATGGTCCATAAAAACTAAACCAAAAAATTTCAAATGTGGAAATTTAACCAAAGTAGGATGACAAATAAAAATAAATTAAATCATTCTAGAAATAATCTAGATTCTATCCAAATATTGATTTTATCCTCTAACAATCATCTACTTAGCTCCAATACATTGAACCCTTTCCTTATCCAAATCCTTGAACCTAAAATCTACACCCACATCGAGATGTGTGTGTATGGTGTGAGCATAAACCCATTAGGACACTACCAATGAATCCTTTACAAAATTTTATAATATATATAAAAGGTTATTCAATCCAAAGAGTTAAAATAAAAAATTATCAATTAATTTTGGAGTCATATGGGCTAACCAAGCTTCCACGAACCTCGACTCTACCTACTTCAACACCATACTAAAGGTTTGGACAAAAGTAACCATGGCATGACTTAGATCATGCCAATTGATCCACAAATAACCATGAAAATTTTATCAAACTATCTAATATCCATGTTTTGAAATTAAGGAATAATTTCGCGCTTGCATTTAAGGGAAAATCATGGTACATGCATGTCGACCCAATTCATGGCTCTAGGTAAAGTTGAATTCCCACATATCAACACAGTATCTAGATCTAGTAAAAGCCACATCCACACATGTTAACCCAATATTCACCTTTAGGGTAAGAAACATTATGCATGTCATCTCTAAAGGTGAAAGAATAACCTTCCAATCACAATGTTAGAACTCCCCCCTCTAAGGGGTCAACTAGTCGATTTAGTCCAACCAAGGATACTGAAACTAGTCATATATGAACCATAAAAGAATCTATATGCAATTCATGTTACAGAAATTAACACGGAAATTATAACAAGTAAGGCCTCATGAGCCACACACCCACACGCACATGTATATCAAAATAATAAAGGGGATCATAACTACAAACACATTTAGAAGAATATCATAATATACAATTTACTTATCAATTTTTTTAAATTTTAAAGAATTAACACCTCAAGAGTATTAATTACCAAAGTCAAGAATCACTACTAGTATAAATCCTTCACAAGTAATTCCCCCAAAATATCTTCCGTTAATAATAAATCTATATTTGTTCAAGTAGATGATGGAAATTATCTAGATCTAACGTATATCCATCACTAAACCAATAAATATCCATTAAACCATGATATAATACATATATCTTTTAAAATTTTCTTAGATATGTGATTCATCTCAAGAGAAGAATTAGATTCGGGCTACAGTGGATGATGCTTGTTTTTTGGGACTCAATGGATTGATCCAAGCTTGAAGCACCAATGAGAGGGGAAGTATAGATCTAATTCCATCAAAAGAGAGATCCTAGGGTCATTTTGGTCAATTTATTGTAAAACCTAGAGAAGATAATATAAAAAATTCATTTCATAGGATGTTTATAAGAAAAACCTTCATAATAGGGTTATCTGAACACCACCAGTGAGTTGGTGGGCCTCACTAATTAACAAGTAGCACTATTGAATAGATGATAACTCTAGGTAGGAGTCTAAGAAACTTCCTTAGTCGCTAGCTATATTGGGTAATTATACCTACTAGAAGGTGGATCCCAATTCCTTAATGGGTTACCACTACCTCTATAGGTATGTTGGTGGTTGTGTATCAGCTAGTTGTTGGAACACTGGTAACTCCAAGTTGCCAATTTCTACCTCTAGTTTTTTTTATTCTGATTCCTAAACCAAATACACATATATCATGCATCAAAAATAAATCCATGACATGCCAAAAATTAAATTAATGTACCATGAATTTTTTAATATGTTTCGTGAATTCTACTAGTTTATGAACCTCACATTAATTTTAAACTCTTCAAAATGTATTTAAAAATGTTATTGGTCAATGGTTTTAAAATTTAACATGATTTTGTAAGAAACTTGTTTTGAGTATGAAAATTTATTTCATTATATTTTTAAGATAATAAATTATTTATAATATATAAAATGATCCCTTTGAGATTGGTATAAAATACTTTCACACTTTCTATAAAAAAATCATTTTCAAAAATTAAAATACAAACACCAAATTTTCTATAAAAACATTTAATATTTTTTTTATATAAATATATATATACAATATAATTTTTGGTTATTAAAATGAGACTAATATAATTTATTTTCAAAAATTATGATAGTGAATTTGAAATAATATTAATGGGTGAACTTCAGTTTCTTCTTTGTTTTTAGATTCATGAAAGAAAAGATGATATTTTTATCCGTCAGAGTAAATACCCAAAATAACTAGTAAATCGGTTTAGTTTTTACACTAGTAAGATAATGGAAACACATATGAGAACTTATTGTAATCATTATGATGATGTATTAAGAAAGAAATTTGATTAAGAGGTATATAGAGCCATGATAGGTAGTTTGTTTTATCTTACTATTGGTAGTCCCGATGAAATTTTAAGTGCTTTCCTTGTGAAATATTTTGATATAATCCAAAAAATACATGTATAAAAGAAAAGAAAAGAATATTTAATTTTATTAAAGGTTCTATGGATCTAGAATTATTCTAACTATACAGTACTTAATTTCCGTTAATAAGTTATAATCAATCTGACTTTGGAGGATATAAAATAGACCGAATTATTATAAGTGAGATGAGTTATTTTCTATTAAAACGTCTTTCTTCTGGGATCTCAAATAAATAACATTCAATTTTGTTATCCACAACTAAAGAAAAACACATGGTAATTTATAGTTGTTCTATGATTCATTGGATTTAATAAAAATTGAGTGACGTCAGTTTGTACGATGAATGGTTTTTTATTAAATTGGATAGTTCCAATATTATTTATATATTGATAAATATTTTAATCACTCATCAATTAATTACATAAAATTAAGGAATCACTTCACATAAGATCATGTTCATATGGGAGGCATGTTCCTAGAGTTTCTTCAATCCAAATCATAGATTGAATACGTTTTCCCAAAGCCATTGTAGTTAAGAATATTTTACTATATCAAGCTATATCTTGGGATAATAGAAGAAATATATGTATATTTCATCTTGCAAATAATTTTATTTGATATAAAGATCTTATAAGAATACTATACAAATTGAAGAAGCTGAATTTTTAAATACATGCATTAGATAAAGTTAAACTTATCTCTCCACACATGATAAAAATATGGGAAGTGTTTTCCATGATAGATGAATCAGAAATTTCTAAACCATTATATATATATGGTTTTGTATGTTATAATTCAAAAAAACGTGTATTAATGATTGTTATATATGAAATGAAAATGAGGGTAGTTTTATATTTTATTTTTTACCCATGTGGTTCACATTATATTCAAAATTTTATAACATATGAAGAACTAAAAAATTTACAGAAAACATTATATGCATATTGTATATTTATTTTATTTAACTAAATAAATTCACATAGGTTGTCAAGTAATTTATTACCAAATTAATCCCTCGGCCACTCTAATATTATTTCCATTATCTATTTTCTTTTAATTTTCTAAGGTTTAGCTTTATAGATCAATGATTTATCACCTGAAGAGGACTACAAAATGGATTTTTGAAGGGGGTAATTAAATCAATTTTAAAGGTTGCCTTTTTTAATTTAAATTTATTATTTTGATGGCCCATAATAAAATGATTGGGATTATTATATAAGAACCATTTAAAATATCATAGAATTACTCTTGTGTTACTCCTTGAGATAAAAGAGAAAGACAAAAACATAACTAACACTCTTATAATGAATAGTTCATTAACTTCTCTTTCATTTATAAATACCTATGATTCTATAATTCTTTTTTAACTTGAAAAAATGGTGTGATAGAATAATCAGGTATTTTTACTTGATTATTGGATTATCTCCAAGAAAGTACGCTTACATTGATGTAAATTTTAATATTTTGGAATTTTTATGAAATTTTTTGATGTAGTGAGGGTGAAAAAGTGTTTGTCTCATAGATTAGATAATTATATGATAATATTAAACTTAGAATGATCTATGTTTATAACTTTTATATAAACAAATTTAATAGGGTTTGTATTAGTATTATATTTATTTAAATCACTAGCATGTTCAAGATAGATTATATTGGTAACTAACAGAATTATAATAAATGATATCCTAGAGTTAAAGAATTTGATATAGAGGTTTCCTTAAATATGTTGTTTGAAAATATATATCAAAAAGAATCATGATATATAAATTTTTACCAAACATGGGTTCATAGATAAGTATATTATATGATTTATTATACCTATAATTAGATATTTGAAAGTATTAAATTTTAAGAAGTTCATGTTAAGTATTTTATATTGTTAAAAATATCATTAAATCTTATTATAATATCAAGTTTCATGATACTGTCAACTGTCTTAGAAAAATGGAGAAAAAATATATCCTTAATCTAAGGAGGGTTTATTTTAAAAAGTTAAAAAAAATTGAAAGTTATAATGAATTACAAAAAAAATTAAAGGTTCTCAAAGAGGAACATTATATTGGTGAAGGAACATTGGGATTAATGCATATTTATTTAGATCTATGGGTGAAAACTTATATAGATGGTCTTTTTTTTCTTTTCAATAAAGTATTCCTATTTATTCAATATTATTGGTGAAGAAAGGATTATTCTTCTTTATAAATTAGAGAAATTTTTATTTGTGTGCCTTAAAGTCAAAAAGAAGATGGGTAGAATATGAGAAAAAGAAAATAAGTAAAAAAGAGACTCAGTTTATATCCAATTGATATTTTGATTAAAATATGTAATAACTGAAGCATGATCACAATGAATGGATAAACTGTAATAACCCGAGTTTTTGGAATGGGTCAAAATCTCGACCCTGTTTGAATTTTTGACTTGTTTCCGAGAAACTGGATAAAATGGGCGGTTTCTGAAAATTTCCAGACTACACGCTGTGTACTTTAAGTACACGTCGTGTATATGTTAAGCGAGTGTCCGGACGTGTGATCGCTGAGTACATTCCCTGTGATGATTGTCTAGAAACTTTCTTACTACACGTCTTGTAGTTTTTGACATGCCGTGTACCCTTGACCATGTGGCAGCCACACATGGCATGTAGGCCTGTTGACCAGGTAGATTTGTTTGAACCTAGAACATGTCGTGTGCACTTTGGACACACCATGTAGTCTAGCCATGTATAAGAGATATACATGGCGTGTGGTTAAGTCGGTGAGGAAGAGAAGAGAAACCATGTACACACTTTGTACTCATAGGTACACGTCGTGTACTCATGTCCGCAGGTTCGAAAAGTAAGTAGGCAGAATTCCATCCTCCAAATGAACTGTTAAATGATATACAGGGTGTGTAGTCAAGAAGTACACACCGTGTAATTTCTTTTTTTGGGTTAAAATGGGCAGTAGCCTCGTTTTGAGGTGGAACTCATTTCTTCCGCCGGGTTTCACGAACAAAGTCGAACCGGACTTCAAATACCTCCTGGTTCTTCATATGAACCCTGATTTAAACACCAATTGATGCGTTGGAACCCCATTAATAAGGCCTAAATTCCACTTGAGTCGTTTTGTTTGATTTTTGTTCTAGAACAAGATATAGGGGTTTGAGCAGTTTTGAATCTTTTGTAGATCTACCGTGTTTTAGACCAAATTGGAGGCTATTTGCAGAGTAGTAGCATCGTACGAGTCTCAGGTTGGTGGTGCATACCTCATTTCGTGTTTTCATGGTCTTTTTGGTAATGCGGCCTTCGACGCGTTTTCGGTTATTTTGAGTGGGACCCATTTTATCTGCTGTTTCATATTGAATTGTTTATTGGACCTATGGGATGCCTTTGGGTATGCCTTGTTACTGGTTTTGCTTGATCGGGGCTGAGCGAGGGGTCGTAGCTCATCAGGGAATTCTGGACGGGGGATGCCAAAATGGTAAAATTTGAATTATATTGTTATAAACTATTGACTTTAATTTATTTAGCCTGATATAAATTGTTAGAGGCATTTAAAACCATAGTGCTTGTATAGGACAACACCTTTCATAGTGCAACTCAACTTTTTAGTTTGTTTTTCATGTTTATGTTTTCTATTTAAATATGTTATATATAAAATTGGTGAATTGCATCTGCTGGACCCTTTGGGTGGTGTTGGGCATGGCTCGGATATTCTTGAGTGATGCAGATCATAGGTTGGGTTTGGCCCGGGTTACGTTGGGTGGTTTTGACCATGGGATTGGGCGTCATGGACGTCGGTTTGAGGAAGGATGACTATCAAGTTGGGCCTGACCCAGGCTACTAGGATGGCGACACCATCGGACTTGAGCGACAAGGTCGTAGGGACACGAGGTGTCAGATACGTGGTGGAATGGGTACTATTTTGGTGATTACCGCTCACCTGGAACTTTGAGTAGTGTGCACACAAAGATACTCCATGATAAGGTGGTTTTGACCACTTGTGTGGGTAGACGCCCCCGTTAGTTGTGGTTTAGGTACTATTTTTTTGGGGGTGCTTTCCATAGGAAGCCACATGGGAGGTGAGGATCCTTCAGGGGATAGCGTTGAGGCTATTGGGTTGGGGGCCGAGGCTCGCCATTTTTTTGAGGGCAGATATCACTATCCCTCTGGATAATTTGTTTGAGGGCAGACATCGCTATCCCTCCAGCTATTTATTTGAGGGAAGACATCATTGTCCCTCTAGTTATTGTTTGAGGGCAGACATCGTTGTCCCTACGGCTATTTATTTGAGGGCAGACATCATTGTCCCTCTAGTTATTATTTGAGGATAGACATCACTGCTCCCCCGGGTTACTACTGTTGGGAATGCCTTCAGAACGTTGGTACTTGAGACACGAGTTGTCAGGGGGCACATGATGCCAGGCTTTATGACAGAGATTCTGACGTTGGCTGAAGTAGGTGACACTCCATGGTGGCTGCTGAGCACCAGTGGAGTGAGTGTTTATTTGTGCATTGTTCTGTTTACTTCTTTCCTTGTAAATTAATGTTTGCTTAAACACTTATATTAGGTACGCACCATTGGGTGGTATCCTACTGAGACCCAGCATGGGCTCTTCGGGATGCGTGAAAACTTTATGGATTTACGTGCAGGAAAGAGGCCAGCTTCAGGAGCTAAGCTGCATTAGTTGTTGCATGGAGATGGTATGGACCTTGAGGTCTTACCTAGCTGGAGTTACTTTGTTTTTTTTTCCTTTCTGTAATAGCATGATTATTTGTTGTAGCTACAGTTGGTTAGCCATTGGTGCATTTTTTATTCAGATATGTATGACTTAATTTGGATGCATATTTTATTTTTCAGTAGTAGTTATAAGTTATTAGCATGTTGTTGTGTTTATTTCCGATATTATTGTTTATATTTATTGCTTCCGCTGTTTATCTGTATTGATTATGCTTCCACTCTGCGGGTCCAGTTCGAGTCTGTTGAGTCTTTTATTCCGCTGCATTTTTATTATTATACTCGGACCAGTACCATTATTATCCTCTGAGAGGGCATGGCCTCCCCACTATACCTAAAATACCCTCGCTACTAGTCAGCAGCCTTTGGCGTTTGGGGAGGTGTACCTAAAGTAGTAACACCCAACCCGTTTAACACCATTCGGGTGGCTGTTTGGGTCCGGGTCGTTACATAAACCATATTATATAAAATCTAAATAAAATTTTCTATATTTTATGAAAAAATTGTAATAAAATTATTTGTATAAAGATAATATCTTATAGAATATTGAATATAATTTTCTTTAATATATAGGATCGCTACAAACAATTTTCATTTATAAAGAAATATGTTACTAAAAAAATTGTGATTAATATTTTGGATACCAATATAGTATCTATACCTGAAGGGATTCAAAATATAGTGTCCAATCCTTTTTTAGTTGAGTGCATAAAATATTATCTGTAATAAAGTAAATTAAATTAATTATCTAAAAAATCTGGGAATGTTAATACTAAGGAAAAAAAGGGACATACCTGGAGGAACATAAAAGATTTTTTTTAGATTTGTGATTGGTTAATTATATTCATTATTTTTCAATAATAATTTTTTCTGATATATGTTCTAATACTATCTAATTTAGTGTGCTTTTAGTATTTTATAGTGGGATTAGTATTAAAGGAGAATTTTGTGATTTTAGGAATAATTGGAGAAGGGTAGAAGAAAACATTCTTTGTTACAAGAAAACCACTATGTGGTTTGTAAACAAAATAATGAAATAGTGAACATTGAAGGGAAATGGTTTTATAAGGAATAGGTCATGGAGGGAAGGAATTTTTCAATTTTATGAGATAAAAACAAGGAATAAAATGGAAATTATTTATAATTCATGGTAGAGAGTTGAACTCGGTTAAAAAATGGTGAAAGACCAAGACTTGATTGAACTAATCAGGGTTTAAGGATAAGAAGATATAGGCCACACCCAAAAATATAAGAAAACAGCATGGTTTATATATAATTTAGTTCAAGATAATTATATATGGATAAAATAGTGTGTTGGGCTATAAAATATTGTCATTTTGAAAAATAAGAATAAAAAAATATGTAGTTACGCCATGGTTTTTGGTAGGTGGCCATGGATTTTAAGATTTTGGTAGATTTGTAAAGTTTTTTATCTCATTTAATTTTTTAACATGGAGATATATTTTATGGAATATATTTGATACATACCACTCAACTTTTGATGTAATATTTTGAAGGTAATTGACTGTCAATTAAAAATCAAGAATATATGGGAGCTATAGGAAGACCTAAAGATGGATTTTCTCTATAAAAGGAGGATTTTTTATAATACATAATTCATTCACTAGAGTACTTGGTCATATTTCCTAATAGAATAGACGACTATAAATTTTTCATAGATATGAAATTTTAGGACCCTCTTTATTTTTGAATGTGGATTTAGTCGTTAGTATTGTGAAACCATTAAGGGGGGATACTTTTTTCTAATTTTTATACTAAAGGGAGATTGAGTTATCAAATTATTTTGTTTTTAATAGTGATTCTTGTTTTTTTTAATTATTTTAATATTCCTATATATCTTTTCTTATTTATTTTTATATGATCAATTTTTATTAATTTATGTATTTTCATTTAAAATGTGAACTAGCTTTCTAAATTCTTTCTTGAAATTGGAATGAAATTTAGCATGTTATGTTTAAATATAGTTTTTAATCATCTAATTTATATATTTATCAATTTAATTGATCATATAAAAATGTAAAATTAGTCACTATATAGTAAATAATAGATAATAAACTTACATGGATTCAATTATGATGAAAATAAAGATCATTCATTAAGAATATTTGATTCTCAATTATCTTATGAACTGTGATATATAAAATCTCAGTACGGTTTCATAATTTAGAGTTCTTTAAATTATTTTTAGTTCTATTTAAATTATTCAACCTAATATTCTTGAATTTAAAATCCAATATTCATGATAAGGGTCCCAAGTATTTATGGGTTCATCCTTAGACTTGATTTATTCTATGAATTTATAGTTTAAGTTTTAAGGAATAATGTTATAAATTTATAAACTTGATTCAAACATGAAATTAATTATTCAACATGGGTGGTCAAATTTTTTTGGCATTATTTTCTCAGAAAAGGTAACTTAGATGAAACTTGGGTTAAAAATATTAGGAAAAGTATTCTCTTTCCACCTTTATATTTTTATTTTTCTATTATGTTTAATACACCCATGTTTTGATTTTTAGGTTTGATATTTCTAATACAATGAGGACTCAAAATGATAGAAGATTGCTTAAAATGGGAGGAAACTTCTTGAGTGTGATCCCAAATTTTAGAAGTGTTAGGGAAACATAATAAATAACAAACAATATTTGATTTGATTGAGTTCTTTTATAAGATCAAGTTATGTAAGGAATAAAACTAAGGAAAATAACATTAATGATGTATGGTTTAAATTCAATTTTGGGGCTATAACCAAATATCCCAATACCTCCCATTGATACAAAAAACAAATAAAGTTAGTGGTCATTAAAATGATATCAAAATCAATTCAATTAATTGTCCTGGTATATAAATATCCAAACACATACTTGGGAAGTTTTCTTAAACTTTATGAAACATTTCAATTCACTGGTGTTCAAACAATGCGATAAGTATTATATTATTCAAATTTACATTAAGGGTAAAATCTACAAAATGGATCTAAAACTTATAAATACATTTAGAAATAATATATCATGATATGATAATAATGTTCATTACAAGATTATTTCTTCTCTTAAAATCAATTTATATTTGTAATGATATTTTAAATTTTAATAAATTTGATATAGAGTCACTTTATTCTATATGGGATATGTTTATCTACTTATTAGTTAATTTTTTCATCATGGTTTAGAGATCTATTTTTTAATTAAATTTTTTTATAGGGGATTATCTTAGAGAAATAGGTCAATTATTATTATATCTTTTGAAGGTTCATTAAAAAAATCTAAAATTAAAGATTTAAAATTAATTATATGAAATTTTTATAAAAAAATTACTATGGAAAATGTAAGGAATTTAAAAAAGTAAAGGATTTAAATTGGTAGATTCAAATGAATGGATTGTTAAAAAATTGTAATCCTTTAAAAGAAAGAAGGAAATGACGACATCTATAAAACAAATCCAATGTAATCACACTAAATATGTAAATAATATTTATTTTAATCATTGAAATAGTTTTTAGAGTTTGAGTTCATAATAAAATCAAGGATTACAACTAATAAGAGGAGTATCGAGGTTATAATAAAAATAATTATCACCACCAATTTAATGTCAAATAATTTCATTGGAGGAAATAATAATAACATTTATAATAAGCATCAAGGCCTCCATTATTGAGTTAAAATATAAAAATGATCAAAGAGATTCCCTGATAAAAAATTAATATCATATTGGAAAAAATTCAAATCAGTTTAAGAAGATTTCAAGCAGTATGTTATGAGGTGATATGGAGATCAACCCTAGTGCAGAGGTAAAATTTATTACCATTAGTAGTGGAAAAACCATGGTGTAAAGTTTTGAAACAATATGATGATGGTAAGAAATGTATGAAAAAAGAGGGAAAAGGATGGTAAAGAATGGTAAAGGTAAAAGAGGTTGAAAAGTAACTCAAATAATAATATCCACCAATATAAAAACTAACACTACTATTCCTAGAAAGAATATAAAAATAGTGAATTGAGGATTAAAGGATTAATTTTATAGAAATTTTTAAGGAACATAGTTTTGACATTCCCTTTGGATAAACTTTAGTGAACATTCTTACATAAGAAATTTCCACGAATGTGTAGATTCAAATAAGAGGAATCTTGAGGATATGGGTATAATACCAATCATGGTTTAATTTTCAATTGTGGTGTTGATAATTATATTGAAGAATCAATATGATCTAGGTAGATTTTCAATTCTCATTCAAATTGGATCTTCTTAATTTGAAAAATATTTGTGTGACTTAGTTGTGAGTGTGAATATCATGTTGTACTAAACATTAAAAAGATTATGATATTAATAGATGAAGACCATAAACGTTTATCTTCAAATAAAGTATACAACATTTAGATATCAGTGAGTTTTGATTGAATTTTTTTTTATTTGCGCGGATAAAATTTACTTTCTAGAAGATTTTCAAGTGTTTGAGATGGATGAAGAGAAAATACCCACTTATACCTAGATGGACCATTTTAGTAATGTAAAGGGACTTGATTAATCTTTTAAATTTTTTAGTTATCTTTGAGAGATTTTTTTGATTAAGTGAAATTCTATATCCATAGAGTAAGGGAAAACATTTATGAATAAAATCAGATTATAAGTAATAATGGAATAGTGAAAACTAAGGATTTTAATGTCATTGATGAGAAGTAACAAGGAGATATTTTGAGGAATAAAAAAAAGTTATAAATTTATGAAAATGATTTAGATTATAGGATTGAAAATACTAGAAAATATTCTATGAAAAAAAATATAAAAATGTCCAACAAATTTGGTTTTTTCATAAACCAACGTTGGATTTTTTATGAATAATTAAATTTTGGTGGATTGGTCCCATTTAAGTGGAGAAGTTTCTACCACATGGAATATTAAATCTTATTTTAGATAAAATAAATAAAACACATTTATGCGAAAGAAACTCGTCTTATATCATACATTGATTTGGATCAGGTTACTTCTTTCTATTCTTCTATTACTTGACATAGAGATATAATTTTTAGCTAAAAGACATTAAAAAAATAAAATATATAAGGTAAACCAAGTTTTTTATTATTATTTATCTCTAATGAATTATCTTTTAAAAAATATTTTATATAAAAAAATAAGATGTAGAAAATTCATTCACCCTCTTTTTTTATTTAATGGAATGGAAAATGTATTTTCACTTGTATATGTTTCTATTATAGGTCCATGGTGATGATAGAGGAAGGAAAAAGATGAGTAAGAGATAAAGATATGGACTTAAAAGGATAGGGAAGTTTTTAAAAAATAATTTTTTTTATATTATCAGTATTTTAATTTACAATTATTTTTTAAGAGTATAAAATTTCATATAACACTTAAAATCTTGTTATGTTTTTTTCTATGATACTATTTTTTTCTTATTAATACCATCATACCATGTTTCAAATGTTGTTTTTGATAAAATTTTAATGATTGAGACAATGTTTTTTTGAGTAATTATAAGTATGGTTATATTCACTTGATGAATATTTATTTGGGAGTATTGAATGATTTTTATTAATTAAATTACTCACATAAATATATGCTTCAATTTTCTTAAGTTTATTCTAATTGAAAAAATATTATTATTATCTATGACATATTTGATTGACCAATGTTTTCAATTATCATTAACAAGAGTTATTCTAAACTATTAATAATATTCATTCTAATACCCTCTTTATTGAGATATTCTTAGGACATGTAGACTGTTAAAACTTTCATTGGTTATTTTCTTCAAAATATTAATTCCAAATCACAATAAAATGATTAATTTCATTTTTTGTCACTTTTTATACTTAAACCTTTGATCCATACCTTATATTTTATCTTTATTTAATACCATTAAAGATTATAGATAGTCTTCATAGGAAACACACATCACAAACCAATTTTCCTTCCTATTATACTCTTAGTATTTTTTATGATTACAGGGAAATAATTATGGGGAAAGAGTTGGTTTTATGATGTTTATTTAGAAGAAAATATTTTATAAAATAATATAGTGAAAGATTTATCATTTTTTTGAGGAGAAATGATTTAGTAATTATCTTTCATTTTTCTCATTATTCCATTTAAAAAATAGAAATAAAAAAGAAAAATAAACAATAAGAAAAAAAATATTTCTATATTTTCATTATAAGGATCTATAAGCCTTTTAGAAAAATAAAAGGATTTTATAATGGAAGATATCATTTGAAAATAATTAATTAATGGGGGTTACATTAAATTTTAATTTTAAGTTATGAATTATATGTAAGATTCAAACCACCTCATTAAATTCATATGATTGTTTACATCAATACCAGCCAAAATTTCATCACTGAAAACCCATGTGAAAATTCCCATTAATTTTTGTGATTTTTACTTTAAAAGTACAGATTTAAAAACCTTAAAATACTATCTTAATAATTCATTTACTTAATTATTTTTCATAAAATTAATTATATGATACTTTAATGATGAAAAAATACTTTTCAGTAACGTAGATTATAAATTATCATTAATAATAATGTGATGTTGCAAGATATGTATGGAAGGGAAGAAAAATTAATTTTATTTAATATAAAAGGTAAATATATGGTTGAATGATTTTTTTGAAAATTGAGAAAATATAATTTTATATGATTCCTAAAAAAAATATGTATTGATAATTTTTTGATTTTATTGACCATAATGTTTCACACTTAAGTATGATGGATTTTATTTGTAATGGTTTAGGGGTCTATACCTGGGGAAAATAAAGTGTTTATGTTTAGGGTAATTTTATAGTTGACATATGTTTATGCTTTTTCATAAATAATATTATTGATAAATGAGTTAATACTATCTAATTTAGTTAATTTATAATTTTTTATGGTGTGATTTAACTTAAAGGATAATTTGGAGGTGTTTTTGGAAAATTAAATAAAGGAAGAGAAAAATATATTGTGGTTACTATGAAACTAAAACATGGTATTTGAAAAGAAGAATGAAAAAATAAACATTGAAGGGAAAATAGACATGGAAAGAATATTTCCTGGAAAGAAGGTATTTTTGAATTCTGGGAGATAAAAAATGGGTACCAAAACATTCTTGGTAAAGATTTGAGATAGATCAAGAAAATACTGAAACATCATGACTAGATTGAGATGGTTGGGGTTTAATGATAAGAATATATAGACCATAGCTAAAATTTTAGGGAAATAGTGTGGTTTCTAGAGATTTGATTTTAGCCTAAGGAGATATGTATAAAATAGCATAGTGGAATATAAAATGTTATGGTTTAGAAAATATAAGAAGAAAAAATGATGTGACAATGTCATGGATTTTGGTAGCTGGCCATATTTTTTTATATTTAAATTGGAAGCATGTAAATGTTTCATGAACCAGCCCAAATACCTTGATACCCTAATACCTATGTCGGTAGTGACATATCCTGAAGGGAATTCCTAGTCCATACAGGTCGGTAACTAAAACCTAACATCATACAAGATAAAATATGGAATAAATTTTCTAAAAAATAGTTAAAGATAAAAGATACAAGTCAGTATGCTCAAAACTCCTCAGGGAGAAAGTACCATATACCAAATAGGTATTACAAAAACCCAAAATAGAACATCAGAAAAGTACTCAATAATTATAATGGTAAACTCAAATGTCTCAAAGGATATATCACTCCAATAATGAAGTATCAAAACATCTACCTCTTATAAGAGGTGTATTGCCTTTTCTTGACCTATCAGAAAGAAATATAAAAATTCCCAAATGAAAAGGTAGGGTGGGAGCTATAAATCCCAAAAGTGTCTCACTAAGAGTTCCATAATAGATTCCTCAATAATAAACCAAATAATTCTTTTATTTTAAATAAAAATGGTCATGAAAATATATTGTCATATTTAAAACAAAACATGCTTTCATTTCAAAATGATGGAAAAAGTTTCAAACTTTTCTTAAATAAATATTTTATATAAAACAATTTATATAAATTAGTTGGCATGTGTAAAATACTTCCATTCAAAAAGGAATATATATCAAAACAATCAAAAAAATAACTATATTAATCTGCCCTATGGTACGATAGTTTCAAGTTATAGGATCCCCACACTTCTTATATCAGTGATCATGGTAAATATGTGTACACACATCCCTCAGAATTATTCCAAATAGGACTCATCAATATCCCATAGAGTATAATATATTCCAAACTAGGTTTTTGTTATATTTTTTACCATCAATCCATTTCTATGGAATCATCATACTAGAATGCTTGAACCAAATAAACCATTAACTACCTAGACTCTCATGTTCTCAATAAATCAATAGAAAAAGGGTAAATAATCTCATTTTAAATAAATCATCATTTAAAATTCAATTTCCCAATTTTCAAGTGCAATATACCAATTCAATTTTAAAACCAAAACATGGGTTTTTCATCATTTCATGCCATTTCAATACGAAAAAAATCATAGGTTTTTATCATTTCAATTTAAGAAATTTTTTCTTAAATTAATTCTCAAATTATCTAATCAATTCCATCAATTTATAAATATTACCCAAATTACAATTCAATTAGAATTCGGGGTTTTCCCCCAAAATTAATTCTATCCAAATTTAAATTCCAATTCATATTGAATTGTTTTTTCATGAATCAATTGAAATCCAATTCAAATAATTTGAACAAATAAATGTTTAATCATATGAAAAATCTCATATAGAACTACCTACCATTAATCATGGAATCAAATATCAATACTCACAATGGGATCCGCCAACGAAGAACAATATAAATTGAGATCAATGAATCAACCCTATAATTAACATCCATTTAAAAAAATAGATCCATCAAATACATTATGATCTATAAAAATCTAATGAGGAATGAAGGAGACAATGGGGGATAATTAATGGGAGGTGATACACTTACTAAAGAGGGGTCAGGTCTTCCATAGGTGTATTGATTCACCAAATGTCACACCTCGACCTTGGAATTATTTTATTTTATTCTTTTCATGATGGTGTATCTTTTGGTTGAGGTTTGGGTTGAGTTATCAGTTTGAAGTTTTGTTTTTTGGAAGTTTTTAGGTGATACTTTAGTGAAAGTAAAGATTTTAGGCTTGTGAGTAGGTGGTGTATGATTGTCGTACGATTAAGGGAAACTGTGTGCCCTCACCAATGATCATTTTGGATAGTGGGGACCAAACAATTTGGAAAAAAAATTAGGATAATCATGTAGCATGTTCCTCTTGACTGGTTAGGGGTGCATGGTTGGTGCATAGTTTGGAAAACTGTGCAGCCAAATCATGTGAGTTTCCTAGGTCATTAAAAGTTGGAAATTACCTCTTTGAACCTCTGGTTTTTTAAAATATTTCAGGTTTATCCCCCATTTCTTGACCTAGGTTCACTCGAGGGATCTAAAAAACCCACCTCCCTTGATCCCCTTCCTCCATTGAATCTCCTTAAAGGTTCCAAGGTGATTTTACATGGGTTTTTTGTTGACTTTATCTCCTATTTATCCTTCTCACTTGATTTCTTGGTTTCTATTAGGGGGATTATTTTTTCCCAAACCCTAGTTGTTAGGGTTGATGTGTGGTTTGGTTTGTTTGATGTTAGGGTGTCTGGATTGTTTCTTGGGCTCAGTTCTTCCTTCTCCTAAAGTTTAGTAGCATTCTCACATCATTGAGGTATGTGTTTCTGTCCATTTCCTTTCTGGAAAATTCATTTGATGCTTGAACTTTCCTAAAATTCTTTAAACATGTTATAATATTTCTTTTTATTCATTAGTAATAGTTTTTTTATTGTTTTCATGATATAAAATGTCTGAGAAATGGTTTTTAAAGGGTTTCTTTAATCATGTCGATGTTTAAATGCATACAAGGTGTTTGATAAAATACCAATTGAACATTTAATGTGGAATTGGGTGTTTTTAGTGGTGTTTCCCCTTTTTTATTTTTGATAGTGTGGTTGGATTGTAATTTGTATATTTTAAGTGGAAAATTGTGACTTTTATGTTGTGACACTCATGTGTGGCTTGTTGTGTTGGTTTAAAGGCAAGTGATGTTTCTTCAAAAAGGGTTTTGGGTGATTTTATGGACACTTTAAGAGTTTCATTGAATAGTTATGGTTTTCATAAATTATTTCTTAAATTTTTATGGGTTTATAAATTATGTTTTGGATTCTTTTAAAAATGTGTGGTTTCTAATGGTTTCTTGAGGCCCTTTTAGCACTTTGATGAAAATTGTTTCTTCCTTGAACCATGGTTTTCCAAAGGCTTCTCCTTTATTTTCTTTTAATCCTCAAAATGGTTCATGGGTTTATAAATAGTTTTTTGGTTCTTCATGTAACATTAAACATGGTTTCAAATGTGTTTCTGAATGCTTGGCCCATTTTAAATTTTAAGATATGTTTTCATGATTAATTGGAATAAAGGCCCATTTGGAATTTCATGATGCGGCTTGGTTTATAAAATGATATAAAGAATTGTTTCGCATATCTCATGTTGTTGCATGTTTTCACTTTGTCTTGGGAAGAGATTTTAATTTGAAATGTAAAGGCTTGTTTAATATTTTTCATGTGAAGGTTTCATTTTATATTGAATTTGGAAAATAGAATTGAAATGGATTTGTGAATGTATTTGGTTTGGAAATGCTAAAGGCTCAGTTGGAACTTCATGTTCTCATTTAAAAGTAAGTTTTGATGTGATGTGATGTGAAGTCCCAATTGGAACCCTGTGATTTTTTAGAAACTGTTTTTTTGTAAATCATGTGATATATGGGCCCAATAAAAATGTTGGCATTTTTTAGAAAATTGATTGGAAACATGGGTAGCATGAAGGCCTGGTTGGTATTTTTAAAATAATTTATAAAGTGGTTTTGATTATGGAAAATTAAATTTTTCATGGGAGATATAATTAATTAATGAATGTATTTGTGAAAGAAATGGATTTTAATGTGTGTTTAGAGTGTTGGATTATGTTTGGAGACCACTAGACCTTTGTATAGTATCTCCTATGGTAGATCATTCATGAAAACACTGTTATAATTTGGATACCAATAGACCTTGGGAAGTGTTCCCCTATAGTGGATCACTCATGAGTACCTTAAGGGTTACGTTTTCTATACTATGTTGTATTGAATATTATTATCATTTGATTCTTGGGAATTATCTAGAGGGTCGGGTAATGGTTGCTTGTTGACATCAATTAGACTGGTTGATACCCCCTATATTTGATGAAAGTATATGTGGGTGTTCCAGTAGATTGGATATTTTAGAGTTTCTAGTTGGTTATTGAATATGTAGTTGCACTAGATTCTGATAGGTGGGTCTGATCTAAGTATGTCTAGGGATTTCTTCTAGAGATGTTTAGGAAATTCCCATGATTGTTTTTCTGTATGTATCCTTACTTCGGTTTCTTGTTGGGTATAGTCATTTGGGTTTTTCTTGCATATTTATTTTCCTTTATTTTCAGTGCATCCCATTTTTATTCCTTGGTTGGGTATTTTGGTGTTGGGTTATGGGTTGGGTTATGGAATGGAAAACTGTTTTAAAAATGGAAAGATGCATGTGTTTCGTTTAAAATGGAAACTTGTTGAAAATTGTGTTTGGTTTCTTAAAATGATTAAAATCCTATTTTTCATGTATTTTAAAATAATTTTTGTGGAATGTTTTGGGAGATTAAATTCATGGAATATATGGTGATTCCCTAACGATCTTTTAATCCCACACTCTGCTTATGACACTCGGCATTGGTAGACCCAAGATGTTTTATAGGTTTAGGTATCCAGTTCAGTAGTTCCTTTTGAGAAGTTTGGTATTGTGGTTGGTGGTGACCAGTAGGTCATGTGGACATCATGTCGGCATGGTTCAATCTCATTTTTTTATTTTGATTTTATTATGTTAAATGGTTGTTATATCTAGATCAGTTTTTTATTTATTTATATTTTGTATTTTTTGTTTTTTCTGGATGCTTAGTTTTTAATTTTATCATATTTTTTTGGTAAACAATTGTTCCCATTGTTATTAATTTGATTCCTAGCACTAGTTTCTAGCCTGTGGGGATCAAGAATGCCCTTTAGGGCATGTCCTGGACTGGGTTGGTGTCTGATTATATGGAATCCTGGCTTGGTTTGTGACATCAAATGAGGGGACTAAATGATCCAAAATTGCCTCTAGGGAGCCTTCGCAACCCTGTAATCCAAGATAGGGTCTAGTAAGGGGTTTTGGGGTCTTAAATGGGGTTTCAGAAAGTTTTTAAAATATTTTTTGGAACAAAAATATCATGTGCACATGGTTTCTTTTAGGGAATTTCATGGTTAGATAAGTCATATGCCCAAACCATGTTCCCCTTCTAAACTCACTATCCAAGGCACGTAGTTTCTAATAGGTGGCTGCATGGTTTTTCAAATAATACACCAAACATGAAAACACATACTATCCATGGTTACATGGTTTGCACTAGGGGTCACACGGTTTGGTCAAACCACATTCCAACCATGAACATCCCAAAAAACCAACAAAAATTTCCAATATACACCTGTAATGACCCATGTCCATTTGGGAAAAACAATTCTTTCGGGCCATGTATTTAGACCACTTGGTCTTGGTCCTTCAAGTTATATAATGGGTCTCCCTCTACTCAGTTATAAAGAGGTCTTTTCTTTGATAATAAAAATGAGGCTTCATCCCCAACCTTTTAAAAAATCAAAATTCAAACTTTTCTTGTAGGATTAAAATAAATACATAATTCATTCACTTGATAAATTTTCTAGACCTATTTAAAGGCTATAATACAACTAGGTTGTCATAGATATGACAGTTTAGGACAAAATTTAATGTCTAATATGGAACAAGTCATTGATTTTTTTGAAACCTATCATAAATAAACTAAAATGGTATATCATAGTTAATAATATACCATATATTTTAAGTAGAGGCATGGATATGATGCATGTCACAACCTATGACGTTCTTATATCATAGAGTGTCATGGGATGTTGCATTATATGTATATCATATAACTTGATACGGATTATGATATTGTATGTATAGGATTTCCATTTTCTCCCACATGGTTTATTTAGTAATTATTCAATAAGATTGAATAATTTAGGGAATTTCACACTTAACACATTCATTGAAATGTTCAATGAATGATTGCACTCTAACATGAATAATTTTTAGACTACCATGATATAGAAGTCGATGCTTGAAGAACTCAATATTAAATGAATAATGGGTATATAAGGGGATATGTTCCCTCCCATTGGATACACTTATTTCATGCCATAATTTAAAACTCTCTTCTATTGATTCCTTGTCTGTCTTCACCAAATGCACTTGAATCCTTTTGAAGGATCGGGATCTTAATATTGTGAACAAGTCTCCATTGATAATTTTTCAACCAATAAAGGAAGAAGGAATTTGGATAGTGATTTATTGATCACCATCAGGTGTGCATAAATATTTGAGATAGAGGTGGTCTCATTCCAGGTGCACCCTACTTGTTCTTTATTTTTATTTCATATTGTGTCTATTGAAGATAGATCGAGCATGTAATGGGTTGTTTCCATTGAATTTGATCATTAAATGATATCCTTAAACCCATAAGTGGTATTAGATCCTTCTTATTCAACAATTCAATGTGTGGAACTTATGATTTTGTAAAGAACTTTCTTATCAACAAATTTTAAAAACTGAATTGTAAAATATGATATATTTTATCTATTCTATTTTGGTTAGAAGTAGTGTAAAATTAATCTATAATAAAAGGTATGATATTTTGGAAACCCATAGATTTTAACTATTCTATAGGATATGATATGAGATATCATAAAATAAGACATAATCTCATGTTTCTATAAAAAAACAGTATCATAACATAATTACCATATCGGTTATATTGTAAAATATTATAGGATCTTTATGATATCACCAATCATAATCGATAAAAAATCTTATTTTCCAAATAGATTTTTATCATAGAATATAAATGATTCATTTGTTATTTCTCTCTTGTATCAATTGTATTTTATGACTAATAATTCCTATTATCAGTCACAAAATAGAATATAGGGGAAAATGTTAAAATTTTAATATTTTCATGTTTTTTCTTAGGGTTGAAATTTTTTTTATATCCTATAAGTGATATTCCATGTGAAATGAGTTTATTAAAGCTTAAATATGAAATTTTTATATTGATATCTCATAAAGTGTATTTTAATTCATCTATAATGTTCATTTTTATAAAATTATTATGAATTATTGAGATTATGTATGCATTATTTATGAGATAAATTTATTCTATAAGAACTTATTCCATGTATTAAATGATAGTTAAGACAATGTATGATTTAGTTTTCAAATACCAGGACCATGGTATGTAATTAATGTTGTAATATTTAATTTAGTTGTTGGTAATAATTTTCACATATTAGGTTCTAAATTTTTCATGAATTAAATTAACCCTTGAGTAAATTATCCTTAGGTATATGGATTTTTAGGTGGACTTCTCACTATCTTAGAGGTTTATATTTTGTTCTATAAAAGGTGGGGGTTTTCTATCTATGGATCTGGTATTACTTATGTGGATATTTTCAATCTCATATAGCTCCAATCATTTACATGAAGATTTCATTTAACTTATTCATGAGATGTATTTGGATGTAAATTAATATTTTCAATATCTATTTTTTGGTGAGAAACAAAAACATGTCAGTTTTATAAATAGTAACTCATTAATGTCGTGTGAACACATTAATTTGGTTGATGGAATAGAGATTCCAAAACAAAAGCGTTCGAATAATTTATATGCAAATAAATAAAACATGGAATATTAAATGTTCATGAGATGAAATAGTTATGAATTTTATATTCATATTATGTATATTAAGTTGGTGAGACTTTTAAAAGAAAGCCCCTCAAATACTAAGTGTAAAATTCCTTCCAAAGAGGCCCTTCTCAAGTCCCCAATAATCATACCAGGTAATTTATGCCATTGTTGGGTACCTCTATATTATCTTGTGTAAGGAAAACAAGTTAAAAGTTTATGAAAATCTATATGTGTTATTCTTGGAATTTTCTTTGTTCTACAGTTAACTGAGAAACCCTAACAGATAAGATACTTGAAGAATATAGTTTAATTAATCCATATGATGGATTTGAATAAAGTGTTTGTCTATTCAACTATCCAATAATCAAAAAAATTATGATTGGGATAATTCCTTATCTAAATAACTAAGTGATGAGATGAATGTCCTAGAAAACTCATTACTTAGTGAAATTGGGATCTTGGCTCAATAAATTGATATGATGTATTGGTTCATCATTTTTAGTGGGGAGTAATTTATTTATAATTCCTTAATAAAAATATATAAAACATGATACTCAAACATATATTTTTTTTATTGTAGATTATGGATTACCTTAGGATAATAATTTTTAGATCTCTTAAAGTTATGACCAATAGAAAAATACTATATTTGTATCTCAAATAGTTGTATTATGAAAATATAAATGTGATTGTTATAGAGGTCTATTTCACCAACTATGGATTATGGGAATTGGATATCATGTGTCCATCACCCATTTGTGATAATAAAAAATAGACTCATATGTGAGAGGGAATTTAAAAAGGGTGAAGTGGATCTTCATGTAAAAAATAGAGTAGGATTTTTTTCATTAGAAGTCGGTACTTATGATCTAACTTCACTAAGTGTATTATTACTAGAAAAGGATAATTTTTATTATATTCCCACCAAAAAAATATTGTTTTTTTATCTTGTTTGAAAAATATGGGTTTTTTATTCATTATTAAGAATAATATTTGTTTTATATATAATAATGAAATGCTATATGGAATTGGGAATATGAAAAATGTTTTATACATTCTAGATATTGATAATCCAATATATAATATTTAGAATAAGAATGTCATGGTTGATTCAAATCCTACCTAGATTTGAAACTTTCATCTTAGACATATAAATGGGAAACATATCTAAAGACTTGGTAGAAATGGATTGTTGTAACCATCTTATTATGAATCATTTTATACTTTTGAATTGTGTTTATTAGGAAAAATGACTAAAGAACATTTTAATAGAAAAGTTGAAAGGGCAAGTAGACTATTGGATCTCATACATGGCGATGTATGTGGACTAATGAGTGCTCAATAAAGTGGTGGTTTTAGGTACTTATTCACCTTTAACAATGACTTTAGTTTGTAAGGTAATGTTTGTTTATGATACACAAGTTTAAAAAAAATTAATATTTTATAGGGTTTCTTAAAAAGGTAGAGAATAAACTAGAAAAAAGTATTAATATTCTCTATTTAGATAAAATAGGTGAATAATTGATTCAGAAATTCATTGATCATCCAATAGATTATGAAATTTTTCCAAAACCCTCTCTTAATGGAACACTATAGTGTAATAGTGTTTCATAGTAGAGGAATAGTACCTTGTTGGGCATGGTTCGATCAATCATGAGTTAGTGTGATCTTCCTATTTCATTATTTTAGTATTATTTGGATACTTTTTCTTTCCTACTAAACTGAATTCCATATAAATTATTTTTGAAGTGCTTGTATGAGAATTATATTCATAAATCTTGTCCTTAAATTTGATAAGTTCGCATTTTTTTGTTATCCCAAGGAAATAAAGGGATTTTATTTCTATAATCCTAATAAACACATAGTCTTTATGGATTAACATGCTGCTTTCCTTGAAAAGAAATATATAAATTGAGGAGTTAGTGAGATATAAGTTTAACTTTGAGATGTTTATGACCAACAAAATAGGTTGTATTCCTGAGGTGGAAGTTGATTCATTTTCACAAACTGTTATGAAAGAAAATCCAATGAATGTTATAAAAGAATCCTTAAGGTCAAGTGGGATTAATTAAGACCACAAGAGATGTGAATTTCTCATGGAAAATTATGATGAAGTAATGTTCATAGGATATTAACCTACTAACTACCATGATTCCATTGAGAGTTCAAATTCTGAGAAATTTTCAATCCAAGGAATTTGAAATGGAATCCATGTATACTAACCAAGTATGGAACTTGATGGATACAAATAAAGCGGTAAGACCCATCGGGTTTATGTGTTTTTTACAAGAAAATGAAATGGATGGTAGAGTTTATACCAATAAATCATGCCTAGTGGAAAGGGGTTACAATAAAATTCATGGTATTGATTATGAAGAAACCTTTTAATGTGTTACAATGATAAATTCCATCTGGATATTGCTATCCATAGTAGATCATTTTTATTATAGGATATATCAAATGAATTTCAGAACCAATTTACTTAATTGTAATTTAGTTGAGGATGTGTATACGATACAACCCAAAGGTTTTTAAGTTTCTAACAAGTCTATTATAGTTTGTAAGTTGCAATGAACCATTTATAGATTAAAAAAAGATTTGAAAATTTATAATATCTAGTTTTATGGTGAAATAAAATATTATAGATTCATAAATAATAAAAATTATTCCTATGAATGTAAAAGTATTAGTGGGAGTCTTTTAGTGTTTTTGGTATTATATGTAGATCCAAAAATTACCTAATATAATGATGTGGTTGTGAAAATTCATCTCTTTGAAAGAAATGGGTAAAGTAGCCTACTTACTGGGTATGAATATTTATTTTGATAGATCTAAGAGGTTGTTTGGACTCAGTTAGGACACATACATTGGTAAAGTGATAGATAGGTTTAATATGTATAAATCCAAATAGGGGTCTTTATAATTAATTAATGTCATGAATCATGGGAGGTATTAGTGTAAAATCTTGACCATTACGTTCAGGTATGTTCTTTGGTTTTTTTTTGTTTTAATATTTCTATAATTGTTGGAGGTTTTTGGTGTCTCAAAGGTGGTTTTGGAAATTTTTTAGTTCAAAATATGTTGGAACATCCCTTAGTAAAATCCATTTTTCACCATAGTTTATTACTTGGATCCTCTTACCTAAAACGGTTAGAGCACCATGCCTAGACTAGAGCATGGCCTGGGGTGTATCCTCCTAGTAGCCTCCTTATCTACAACGAACAACCAAGAACCACCAAGGCATAATGGAGGATATGACTAGGAAAAAATCCTGAGAATTTTTCACTAGGACATGGAAGAATCCATTTTATAGGGGTTTCAATTTTCAAATGTTCAAATAACCATTTGATCTCCTAATAAAGTTACTCCTCCCTTGTGCATTCTAAATGGAAGGATTTAAACCCCCAATTAACCTTTTTCCCCTTTATTTAAACCTAAATTTATCTATCCTTTCACATGAATTTCATATTGGGTGTGTTCTTGAAGAGGTTATGAGAATCCAAACTTCTATGATTGGTGTTTTGGGTTCCTCTTGACTCGGTTGTTGTTCTTTCTTGTTGGAGGTCACTTAAAGAGAATTGGATGATGGTTTCCCTTTAGATGTTATGTGGGATTCATGGTGGATCCCTCCTCCTTTTTTTGTGGTTTCTTATTCTTCACTAGTTATAGAAACCTTATTGGGTGTTTGACATTTCAAATCTTGAGGTACGTGAATTTATAACTCTTTCCCATCAATTGAAAACTTTATTACTTGTTTGATTTTAAATGTATTTCTAATTGACATAAAAATGACAATTTGAGTTCTTTGGTAAATTTTTTTAAAATTCATGGTTTGTATTGAACCTCATTGATTATGGATTTTGAAATAAAGTATTGATTTTTGGAAAATAGATTTTAAATGAATGAATTATTTGATGAGGGATTTTATGGTGATTTCTTGAGAAAAGAATACATGAAATGAATTATAAATTTAAAATGAAATAATTTGTTTTTAAAGGAATGGTTTTTTATGAAAAACTATTTGATATTGATTTTAAAAATGAGATGGAATGTTTTTGAAACTTGAACTTGGGGTTAAAGAAATTATTTTTGTTTGTAATGATTGAGATTGATTGAAATTAATGATGTCTCATTGTATGATTTATTACTTTTAAGCACATGGGGGTGTAGGTAGTTAGGTGGAAGGATATGCATGCTAGGTAAACTGCTTTCAAGAAATGGATTGATAATGATGATGATACTAAACACTCTCAAGGTATGGGAGTTTATTCTTTAGTATTCTCTCATATTCCCCATAGGATTGGGATATAGGGATTGTGTGCACACCTAGGTCCATATTTCAATGACATTGTGTAGAACCTTGTGACTGAAACTAACTAAACCTTAATGATATCACTATATTGTTTTATTTGAAATTGATTTTAAGTGTAAGTGTTTTTTTTAAATGCTTATTAATGCCTGTTTTGATAGAATTGATTATTCATGATTATTTTGACAAGGATTTCTATGTCTGTTTATTTCAAAGGAGGTGAAACTTCATACCCATTTTATATTATATATTGAAATTTTTTGTAAAGATTGTTTAAGATGAATTGTGAAAGATTTTCATTCCATGTTTTATTTAAAATTGAGCATATTTGGTTTATTTGATATGGATTTCTTATGGAATACTTATGAAATCCAACTAAGATTTATTGATCACACCCTAAATTTTCCTTCAAGAATTTGTGGAGTTTTTTATGTCAGGCCCAAGGAAAGTAAAGGAATCACTTTGAGGTGGTTTATGTTATTAGTTAGCAGGGCCTCAGGAGTTTGTGCTAACCATTGGAGTATGTGATATAATTATTTCATGGATATTATAGGATGGTTTCTTGGATGTTTTATGTGATGACTCTAGTTTACATTTCGTATTTAGACTTTTATTTGTCTACTTGTGATACTATTATCTTGAGGAGTGTTTAACATACTGACTATTTTTTATATTAGTTTTTTTGTCTTGATGAGTAATTCTTGTGTAAAAATTGTTCTCTTTTTCTTGTTTTGATTCCCATGTGCTATTCACCTACTAGTGGGGATTGGAAATGGCCTTTGGATCATGTCATAATTGATTCAGGTACTGTTTAGGTGGGTCACTTGTGTTGGTTCATGAAAAAATTGTATCAAAGAAGGTTATGTACTTTCTTGATGTTGATATGTAGTATGGGATGTATTGGTAGACATGAGGCTAGATTATTGAGACATAATGGGTGGGTTATGAGTGAGTGGATTGCCATTTCTCTTCATAATGATCCTTAAGTTACCATGGGCTGTTTGTAAAATGTTTATTTTAGAAATTGTTTGATTTAATTCTAGAATTTTCCCAATCTCTAATCTGTAATTTTTGTTTCCCATATGAGTTCTTATTGATAGAGTTAGTTATTTCATATCTCATTTATAATTTTTCCCTCATTATCTATTGATGTTTTTTAGTGACCTCTAATCAATAATATGTTTTAATAGACCTCAGGAGGGAGCTTTTGACTAACCTCCAAAAGCAAACCCTCCATTTGATCATAACCTTGTAGAGATTGTTGTATATGTGGTCCAATATCTAAGATAGGGAGTTGTACCTATTTCTGTTTTGGCTAAATAGGTTGTACCTCAGAGGGATGATTGCAGAGATCATGCCTAGAAGTTTCTTAATCTAAATCCATCATCTTTATATGGTATCAAAGATCCTCATGAGGTGGAGTATTAGTTGAAAAATATTTAATATCTCTTTGAGTTTTTGGAGACCCTGGACTCTGTTAAGGTTAAATGTTTCATATTTAAACATGAAGGTCCTAGTGAAAGGTGGTGTAATTATTTAGTCCTCGTAAGAGAAATGTGTAATTTGAGTGAATATTTATAATATAACTTTTCATGTAGTAGTTATATCCAGAATTAATGGTTTTGGATAAGTCAGTGGAGTTCCTTAACCGTCATCAAAGTGAATTGATAATGACTTAGTATTCCAACCACTTTACCAAACTTGGTCATTTATCACTTTAGTTATTATTGAATGATAAATTAAAATACTATATGTTTGAGATGGGCCTTTCAATATATATAAAATCTTAGTTTTTCATTTTAAATATCACCTCATATGAAGAAGTTCTAGATAAAGATCAAAAGGTGGAACTTGAATTTCCTGGTAAGTCGGGTATGATGGTAGTTACTCTTACTCCCAATTGTAGGTTGAGTGTTCCCTTTAAAGGGAATATAAATTAGGATGAGTCTCATGTTATAAATTTTAGTGGTGGATATTATAACAAGACTTATTTTAATTTATCTACAATATCTAGTAAAAGAAAACTAAATTTTTTCAATGTGGAAGATTTGGGCACTCAAAGAATGCTTGTGCAAAGGAACTGAAGATATGTAGCTCTTGTGGATGATCAGGTCAATTTAATATGTTTTTCTATGTTTTTACTACTATTCATAGTATTTTATTATTGATAGTTCGAGGAGGATCCATGGAATAGTTAGATTCTTAAAGAACAAAGGGGTTCCAACCATAGACATCAAGAACTATGTTTCTTCATACAGTGGATGAATCTCCTTGGGAAGATATTTCAGGTTATAAGATAGTGAGAGGTTTCATTATCATTGATTTTTCTTTAGTGACTAATTTATTTGATATTTGTGCTTCTAATTCCTTTATATCTACCTTTATTATGAAACTTTTGAATATTTCTATGGATATCATGACTTTTGTAATAGATATTTTTATTCCTCCAAGGATAAAGAGATATCAAGGTCATTGATGCCCCTCTTTCACATTTAATTATTCAAAATTCAAGATTTTTTGGGACCTTTTAGTTATTGATATTAAAACTATGGTTTTCATTCTTTGGATGGATTGGTGATTGCTCATAAATCTTGTGTCAATTGTTATATTTAGTGGGATTCATTTACTAGACTTGATGGGAAGTGTCATGTATTTCAAGGAGAATGGGAGCCAATGTTGATTCAATATGAACTGCATATTCTAGATTTTGGTAGGTTTATATCCATGTTTTCATTTGAACTATAGTAGAATTACTCACTTGGTGATCTTCCTCCATTAGTTTTTGAGTTTTCTGATTTATTTCCAACTACCTTTTATGGTTTTCCACTGGTGAGGGTGGTGGAGTTTTATATTAACTTGGTGTTAGGTACCCTACCTATTTCTATTCCCCCTTACCAAATATCACTAAATGAACTGATGGATTTAAACACATGGTTGGATTAATTGATTTCCAAATAATTTATTCTACTTAGTGTTTTCTCTTGGGTATCAAAAATTCTTTTTACTAAGAAATATTTTGGAACCCTTCTCAAATGTGTTGATTACCAAAAGCTCAATCGGGTTACGATCAATAACAAGTATTCATTTCCCAATATTAATAATTTTTTTGACTAAATAAAAGGGGAAAATTGGTTATCAAAAATTGATCTTTAGAAAAGTTATCACCATCTTAGGTTCAAAGAGTTTTATAACCCTAATACCACTTTTAGAAGTAGGTATGGCCATTATGCATACCTTGTTATGCCTTTTGATCTGAACAATGATCCTACTATTTTTATGGATATGATGAACATTATTTTCCATTAGTACCTAGATTCTTTCATTATGTTATTTGTATATGATGTTTTGTTTTACTCTAAAACTATGGAAGATCATGTACATCATTTGAGAGTAGTTCTGGACATCTTGAGAAATCGTTGAAAATATAACAATATTTATAAATGTAATTTATGAATTCATAAGGTAAATTTATTTGGGAATGTTTCTTATAAATAGGGCATATTAGTTGATCATGGGACGGTGAAAGTTGTGGTGATGTGGGAGGAACAAAAAAACAACTTTGAGAATTGGAGATTCTTGAGATTGGTAAGGTATTATTGCTAGTTTGTAAAGGATTTCTCTCATTTGGAATATCTATTGATCTTTCTCACTCGTATGGGAGTAAATTTAACATGGGATTTCAAATTTTAGGCTTTCATTAATGATTTTAAGCCTCATTTTACTTCATCACTAGTGTTGACTCTTCTATAAACTGGACAAGGTTGTGTGGTATTTTTTGATGCATCAGGTTTGGGGTTAGGAGATGTTATTATATAGTATGATCACATGGTGGTTTATATTTCTCATCAACTTCATCCTCATAAGAATAAATATCCCACATTTCATCTTAAACTCCCAGTTGTTATGAACTCTCTTAACATTTGGTATCATAACTTTTCATAAAAATTCTTACCATCTACTCTAATCATAAAATCTTGAGTTATATCTTCCCAAAAAAAATATGAACCTTCGGAAGAGGTTATGGGTGGAGTACCTATATTATTTTTACTTAAATATTTTGTACACCTATGGAAATGTAAATTTATTTTATAATTATTTGAGTAGGAAACTTCCATCCCAGTCTATAACATAATCTTCTGGGGAATGGAATCTAATGGATCTCTTTGCTTATATGTATTTGGGAGTCCTAGAGGATGATACCAAGGTTTTTTTTATGAGTGTCCAATTGATATCAAATATTATAAAGATGATTATATAGGAATATAATATTCATGATGAGTTCCAAGAAATTATGGATTCTTTACATTGTGGGTAGACCATCGATGAATGGTCTCTATGTATCTATTATTTTAGGAACTGGTATGTTATTTTGTGAACAACAAGGAAGGATGTGATGGGGAATTATCATCATTCCAAGTGGGAAGTACACCTAGGGACAATTTAAATTCTTCAAAAAATGATTTATCATTTTTGGTGTCCGTTTATGAAATTCAACATTTTTTATTTTGTTTATCATTGTTATACTTATTGTTAGATTAAGGTAAAGAATCAGAAGCCTTATGGTTTGCTTCAACCACTTCATGTGCCGACTTGGAAGTGGGATGAGATATCAATGGAATTTTTGGTTGGGTTGAATTTTACACATCAAGGAAGGAATGTGATTTAGGTGGTGATATATCATTTAACCAAATTAGATCGCTTTATTCTCATTCTTGATATTCCTAAAGTTAAGGACTTGAGAAATATATATGTATAGGAGATAATTAGATTGGGTGGAGTTATTTATGACATAGTTTCTAAGAGGGGTCCCTGGTTCACTTCTCATTTTTATAGAGGTATCCGGGAGGTGATGGTATCCTAGGTAATATTGATCATGGTGTACCATATTCAGATAGATGGTCAGACGAAACAGGATAAACAGATTTTAGAGGACATGCTTCAAGCTTGTGTCCTTGACTTTGGAGGATTATGGGATTTCCACATGGGTATCATTGAGTTTTACTATAATAATTGTTACCATTCATCCATCAATATGGAACCATTTAAGCCCTTGTATGGCTTTCCATGTAAATGTACTCTTTATTGGTTGGATATTGGTGAAGCTTCCCTCATTTGACCTAGTTTGGTCCAAGAGACAATAGAAAATATCAATTGATTCATCAAATAATGGTAACATCATAGATTTGGTATAAGTCTTATGTTGATCACCGTGTATTCCCTTTAGATTTATTGGTCAGTGAATAGGTGTTTTTGAGAGTTTCACCTTGGTTGGGTCATCAACGTCTTTGAAGATAGGGGATGTTGGCACCGAGATGCGTCGGACTGTTTGAGGTTGTTGAGTAAATTGGAAAGTTGGTGTACCATTTGGTTTTACTACCATAGTTTACATCTATCTATAATTGTTTTCATGTATCATGGTTCAAGAAGTATATTTTAGACCCATATAATGTCTTGATTTGAGAGAACCTTGATGTGGAACCCAATATGACTATAACGGAGTGACCAGTTTGGATTTTTGATTCTCATATGAAGGTCCTACATGGAAATTATATCTCATTTATTTGGTTTATATAGAAACATGGTTTTGATTCTCATGATACATGGGAGTGTGAGGTGTTGATGAGATAGCAGTGTCCCCATCTCTTTGTATACCATTATTCTTGATGAGGCCTTCTAGGGGTAGAAAGAATTATGGTGGGGAGAATTATAACATCCCTAATATTTATTTCAATATGTTATTTAGTTCTCATTGTTTTATTTTTAATCTTGAAATATAAGAGGTTTTTGGTGGATCAAAGTTGGTTTCTTGGAAATTTTATAATGTAAAACGAGTTGGACAATGCCTTGGTATAATACATTTTTCACCAAAGTGTCTGCCTTGGAACCTCCTACCTAAAATATCCAGATAACAATGAACATAGTAGGGAGTGGTCTGAGGTGTCACCTACTGGTTTCCTATCTATCCTATATGGCTAAATAGGATCTACTAGGGAATGTTTTAGGTCATGGCTAGGCCCAAACTCCTTTAACATTCTCACCAGGGAATGGAAAAAATAATTTTTGTGGGGTTTTATATTTTGGAATGGTCACTCCTGATATGGTTACTCCAACCTTTTGCATTCTAAATGGAAGGATTTAATTCCCATAATAACTCATTTTTCTTCAATTAAAACAAAAATTCACCAGGGCTTTGCTTAAATTTCATATTAGGTGTGTTATGGAGGATGTTTTGGGTTTTCCATCTCTTGTTCTTGGTTTTTCAGGTTCCTCTTGACTTAGTAGTTGTTTATTATTGTTGGAGGTCACTATAAGAGAATTAGATGTTGGTTTTACTTTTGTTATTGTGTAGTAGTCATGGAATATCCATCCTCAAACTGTTGTGGTTTATTCTTCTTTGTTAGTTGTGGAGCCCTTATTGGGTTTTTCACATTTCCATTCTTAAGGTAAGTGGTTTTGTAAGTATTTCCCATAAATTGAAATATTTTTTGATTTTTTTTATGTTAAATGGATTTCTAATTGATTTCCAATGAATTATTTGAGTTATTTGAAAAATGTTTTGAAAAATTGTAGTTTGTATTGAACCTCTTTGATTTTGTATTTTCAAATAATTTTTTGATTTTTAAAAAATTGATTTGAAATGAATGAAGGATTTGATGAGGGATTTAATGGTGATTTCTTTATAAAAGAAAGCAAGAAATGGTTTATGAATTTGAAATGAAATGAGATGTTTTAAAAGGTATGAGTTTTGATGAAAACCCATTTGATGTTGGTTTTTGAATGGATATAGCATGTTTTTAAAACTTGAAATTGGTGCCTATAAAATGATTATTGGTTTTGAATGATTAATATTGATTAAAATGAATGGTAGCCCCTTGTAAGATTAATTATTATAAATCACATAGGATCTTGGGTTGTTAGGTATAAAGAAATTCATGTTGGGTAAATTATTATCTAATAATGGATGGATGATGACACTGATACTAAATTATCTTGAGGTCAGGGAGTTTATTCTTTAGTATTCTCTCATATTCCCCCTAGGATTGAGATCTTGGAGTGTGTGTGCACCTAGATTCGTATTTCACAAAAAAAATAGAACCCTGTTATCTAAACTATCTTACCTTGGGTTTTATTACCATACTTATATGATTTAAAATTATTTTACAAGATAACGTTTGTCTAAAATTCTTATTCATTCCTTCTTTGATAGAATTGATTCTTCATTACTATTTTGATAAATATGCTTATGTATGATTATTTAGAAGTAAATTATAATTTTTACCAATTTTATATTATCTATTGAAAAAAAATTAAATAATTTTTTGACATGAATTGTGAAATATTTCTATACCAATTTTTTAAAAAAATTGAGAATATTTGGATTATTTTATATATATTTATTAATAATTGATTATTAAGATCCTACTGGGATTTTTTTCTAACACCATACCTTTTCCTTCAGGAATTTTTAGATTTTTTATGCCATATCTAGGGAGAGGAAAGGAACGTATTAAAAGTAAAATATGTTCTTGATTAGTAGGGCCTTGAGAGTTATAGGTGATTTGTTCATCATGTGATACACTTGTTTAATAATGATTTTGGGATGTCTTGATGATTTATGTGATGAATCTATTTGAAAAAATATATTGAGAGTTTTATATATCTAATTTTAGTAATTTTATTTTTAGGAGTCTTCTTTATACCAAATACAATTTATTTTATATCCTATTCTTTTCCTTGATGAGTTACTTCTAAGTTAAAATCATTCTCTCTTGTTTGTTTTGATTACCAGGCACTAGTCAGCAGCACATGGGGAGCAGGAACACCCTTATATCCATCTTATAATTGAGTTAGGTACCATTAAGGTGGGTTACCTAGTTTTGTTCATGAAATTTTGAATCATTCTAAGGAGTTATAAAGGATTGATATAATTCCTTATATGCTCTCCATAGGCTCTATCATATATTTTATATTGTGTACTCAACCTGATGTCATATATTATCTAACCATTACTAGAAGATACAAATCCAATCCTACTGATAGTCACTGCATGGATATAAAGAAAATCCTTAAGCACTTGATGAGAACTAAGGAAATGTTCTTGTTCTTTGGGGGAGAGTATGAGCTCTGTATAATGGGTTACACAATTTCTATTTTCTAATTTTATAGATATGACAATATGTCTCAATATAGTTTCATTATCTACCTAAATTGTGTAATTATAAGTTGGAATAGTTCTAAATAATCCACTATTGTGGACTTTATAATAGAAGTAGAGTACATCACTATATCATATACTGTAAAGGAGGTTGTTGGGATTAATAATTTCATATCTAAACTTGAGTTGGTTATTATAATTAAGGGAAAAAATAAGATTTACTATCAAAAAATGGATCCATTACTCAATACAAGGAAACCTAGTATTACCAAAGTACCAAAAACATCCTTCTCAACTACCATATTATTTGACTGATCATTGATAAGGGTGGTGTTAGGATCTGTTTAGTGGTTATAGAAAAAAATGTAGCAAATCCAATGAAAAATCAATTATTTTGTTATAAGCATGAAATTCATGTGTATTTCTTAGTATATGATTATAATATATTGAAGTAATGTTTGAATAATGTATCATGAATTTATAATAAAAGGAAATCATTTTTATCATTCATTCAGGTGTTTTTTAATTTACTTTACATCAATAATGTAATTATAATATTCTCTTAAAGTATGACTTTGAGTTATCCCTAGTCGATGATCATCACAAAGTATTATGGGTTGTGATGATATGTTAAGATTAGTATGATTAGTATAATTTTGATACAATAAATAGAGTTTTTTATGTAGATTGAGCCACTAAAGTATATACCAAGGAATATCATACACTCATTAATATACTTAGGGGTATATTATTATTATAAATATTTTTAGATAAGGTTGGAGGGATACCTAGTGTAAGGAGCCGGACTTAAACATTACAAAATCTTGAAATAAATAAATAATTCTCATTGAGGATATTTTCAGGTGTAGAGTTTTATAGAATTAGGCCATAACTATTACATCTCAAAAGATTACAAAGAAGATACTTCTAATCTATCCAATATTACACAAAAACAAAAATCCTCAAATAAAACAAGAGTTTTTTTCCTGATACAAATCTTCTTGAATACTTCCTTTATTTTACCCTTCCTTATAACCTGTGAAAAAACATTTCAAAAAACTTGGGATGATCATAAAAAGCTTAGTAAGGGATACACAAATAATGAAAACTGCTAGTTTTTTCAAAACAACTAGTAAACCATGAATACTTTAACATAAGTAATACTTTTCACCTTTATGAAGTAGTAAATACTCTTCACTGAATAAAACATCACTAATTACCCTTTTGTAACCAAAAGGTTACCATAAAACCCATATAAAGAACACATAACATATAAAGGTAACTTGGGACATAAACATACTTAAATGGAATAACCATACGGTTGACTTCCACACATATCACTAAATGGAATAGCCATATGGCTGACTTCCAAACCCAATGCATTGGAGGTTATAATGTAACCACCCGTCCTGGTTTTCACGGAACCACCTGTCATATGGTTTATCACGTAACCACCCATAAAATGTCCAAGTACCATCACCGCACATAAACTATTGAAAATATAAACATTTCACTAATAACATTTCATTTGAAGTCACAGTAAGTAATATCAAGATATTGAAATAATCAATCCATTTTCATAAACCATTTAAAAATAGATTTCAGAATCAAAGTGTCCCATACCACTTTGAAGATTTTAATGGAATTATAATTTCAAAACATTAATGTCCATATAAATAAATACTGAAACCCATTTTTAAAACATTGACATTAAAGATAAAGATTTAGAATAACAAATCATTAAAACATTGAAAACGATATTTTAGTTAAAGAGTTTTTCTAATAAAAAGAGAGATGATTGAATACAAATAATTGAGGAATAAAATTTAATCAGAACTTTATAATATCATGAGAATAAAATGATTCATGATAGAATATGTGAAAGTACAGTATATACACCATATAATAGTGAATAGGTGCATACCAACAATGAAGTCTCAATGGAATGTAAATTGAGATGAAATCCCTTATAAAGATGGTATCCTTAAATTAAGGATAAATAAATCACATAATTATGTGTGAAAAATATAAATACACTCAATATTATTGGATATTTAGTGTAAATCAATCATAGGACATTCACACATATTCTAGTAAAAACAACACCAATGAATTGGATGTTTAACTCAATAAATAGAGATTGAGTTAAAATTACTCTTATCAAGTTCATATCGATGAGTTGAGAATTTGTAAATGGAGTGATTATGTGTATAAAAAGTATATCCACAGAAAGGGGAGTGTAAATTACTATACAAATAATAAATAGTGATTCCCCACATATCATATTATGACATAATCAAGAATTGGAATATTAACCCAAGGAATAGAAATTGGGTTAAAATGTTCCCTTACCGATTTGGTAACTTACGAAACATACAACCCATGAAAGAATGATAAAAAAATGAAGATTTTAATACCCATATATTGATGTATATTACACAATTAATGCAATCTTGGGCAGTACATACATCACACAAAAGTAAATAGTGTAAAATATAGCATGAATCTCACAGGAATAAAAAGTGAGATGAAAAACTCTTACTTCATTGTAATCAAATCGAGTCATATGACAAAAAGTTAATGACCAAAAAATTAATCACATAATACCATGAATATAAATATAATAATCATAATATATATCAATGGTAGTACACATTACACCACATGTAATAAATAAGTGGTGAACAATGGAAATCTCACGAAATTAAAAGTGAGATAAGAAATCCCTTACCTCGTGTCCGACTTGACTCGATCATTCTTTAATCTCCTGAATAATAAACTAAAGTTAATTTATAATTTCTTAAGAACATTTTTCAATTTTATTATTCATCTATATCACTTATTACCATGTTATAGACATTATGTAATCATTTAATTTAATAATGTTTGTTTTGTCGATATTTGGTACTTGAGTCAAAAATGGACTTCTTATAATTACATGTTGTTCATGTGGTCAAAGATTCATTATATCCAGAATGATATTAATTATTTAGATATAATATATATCATATATATCCAGTATATACATGTATTTATAATAGTACATAACATTTCGAGGTAAGAAATGAAATTCACCGTTCATAGAGACGGTAAGTCGTACGTACGCATGAACGCTACTTTCATTTCTATTTATTATTTTAATGGAATTAAAACATAATGATACATAGGTATATTATAATTTGAGTATAATTTCATATATAATATCATATATAATATCATTAAATCCATCCTTTATACATCACACATATGGAATTAACGAGTCATATCACTTTGAGGAGGCGGTAGTCCGCACTTCCTCTAATGAGATTATCGCATTTACCCATAATGGAAACCATAAAATCATGATATAAATGGAAATTACAGAATCATAAAGGAAAAATAAACATAATATATATAATATATAAATATAGTTCCATCATAATGGCCACCATGAGAGGTGGTTGGAGATATTTGAACAATCATCATTTCATGAGGCGTTAGTTTTTCATCCACAGAAACATTATGTTCTTCATCCATTAGATGGAGTTGTGTGTAATTTTAGTTAGAATACTTCTCATAAAAACATTATAGTATATTGAGGATACTGGTGTTGTTACAAAATAAAGGAATAAAAAGATTTTATGGGTTGGATAAGTAAAATAAAAGAAAACAATTTAAGAGAAACTGTTACCTTTAATTTGGGTAAGTCTCTTTGGTTTGGACCAAAGGACTTCTTAAAGTGCCTTATGCCTAAGTTAAGGCTTCTATGGGGAGGATAGGGATGTAGGGAGATTAATTGGGCAGAGTTTGGACTATCCAAAAGTCTTGATAGGTGTGTGTAATTGGTTAGAAGTGGTCTTCTTTTATAAGGGAGAGGAGGGGCTCTTTAGGAAAGTGTGAAAACATTATATTATTATAAACATATCTTCAGTTTCAAAAGGTCCCAAAATCATTATAGTCGAAGATAAGATGACTCATATTCTAAATAAAATCATCCAATAATAATTGGACATGTTTTGGAAAATATTTTAATCGTTATAATCTTATTTATTTAAATCATTTATTAATGAGGTAAATATTGCATCCTTATTGTATCATAAATAATTTAATTTATTTGATGTCTAAAAATTATAAAAAAAATACCATGATTTAGGAAATATTTTTAAATTTATAATGAATATTTATAGTTGAAAAGATAATTTATATAACCCCTTCTAAAAAATAATTTACTAAAAGATATTTTCTTCTTTCATTTTTGCCTTTACTTTAAGTTAATTAATCTAAATTGTCATTATCACTCCCAAATGGATCAATGGGGGCCAAAAATCGACCCAAAGATGACCATGGTCGTAAATGACTCACCAATAAGTTTTGGACAAGTGTTAAGGTAATTTCGAATTATTATAATATTCTTTTTACCTTGAATTACCTTATTTACCTTTAACTACGGTAAATAAAAGTCAAAAGTTACGATACACCAAAAATTATTTTCATCTTATTGAACAACATTTTACTTCTTGATAACAACCATGTATGTTGGATTTTTGAAATTAAATTCACAGAAGTGGTAAAATTTCATTTAAATGAAAAAATCAGTTTTTTTAACTACCACTAAGTGGTTTCACTATTCATCAAAAATTGAAGTTTTTCTGAAAAATACCAAAAATTCAGCCTAAGCTATATTTGATATTCTGAATTAAAAAATGATGTCTATTTTTCCAAATTCAAAACCTATAAGTGGCATTAATTAATTTTAAAATTAATTCCTGTTATCCAAACAAATAGCGTCTTTTTAAGAAATAATAACTATTAAAAGATTGACACTTGTTTATGTCCAATTTCAAATTGAAATTAATTCCAATGAACAAAATTGGATTAAATGGTAAAAATATATTCTAATTTCACTTTAAAACCAATTTAAAAGATAATATAACCATATAAATAAATTATATTAAAACATAGTTTTGAATTAAAATACAATAATTAAACTATTCATTAAAAAAATGAACTTTATCAGAAAAATTCCAAAAATTTACACAAATTAAATTTTGATTTACCCATTATAAAGAAGGATTTTATTTGCTCAATTATAATTTATTAAAGTGACCAAAACTATATTTAAATAGGGTTCTCCATTAAAAGGCGGAAAATCAGCCTTTTAATGTAAATTATGCTTAAAATTAGATTCATTCATATTTTAAGCCTCTAACTTTTTATTGGATAAATGTAAATACATTTATAAAACATGTATAATCTATTGTAGTTAGTTTTTTTTATTCTCTTCAATACAAAATATTAGAGTTAACTACCATTTAAAATAATAATATTATATTATTAGCTTACAATGTAAGATTTCAAAGAAACTCATTGTTGCGTATTGAGTACGCTATCGAACATAGAAACCCTTTTAAAGTAAAATTAATATTTAATTCACAAATATTAATAAATATAAAAATTTCATATTCTTTATTTACCTGGGATGTTACATCCTTTCCCCCTTTTGGAAATTGCGTCCTCGCAATTTTAAAATTGGGCTCGGAAACTTCATTAAAAGCCCCACATCGGAAAAGGAGTAAATTAAACTATCACTTTTAAATAAAGAAAGAAAAGTACAAAGTTCACCCGAGACAAAAGATACTAGGATTCCATGAAAACATGGATATGGAAGAAAAATCAAAGTGTCAAGTTCTGATGGAGAGTGTTAGAAAACATATTTAGGAGAAATTTAACCACCAGAAAATCACAAAATTTTGATGGGTTAAACGGTATTTGATTCCCCAGTAGGAAAAGTTAACAGAAAACCTTTTTTGTTTTAAGTTACTTTTCATTGAGGAATTTATTTATGAGCTTAACTAAATCATAAGGAAACATACTTACTTGTCATGTATACTTTCATCTCTTACAAGATTTCTTACACAAACTCCTATTTTCACCAAAAGATGAGTATTTAGGATGACTTGTTCGCATTAAGAGCGTTATAATCAACTTCTAGAGAATCACTTAATACAAAAAAGATGAACTATATATTTCCCATGTCTTTAGATCTTAACCAAAACCAAAATGGTTAGTACAAGATCAGATAATCCCCAAAAAGGATAATCTTTTACAAAAAGAAAAACTACTATTAATCTCCAAAATTTGTCCAACAAAACCCAAAGTTCATCAAAGACCATACAATAAAAATTTATCCTTAAAACTATTAAAAGTAATACAAACTAAGATTGAAACCCAAATCTCTAAAGGATTTAATTACATAGTCTTCCAAGATAAATCTTAACATTTATCTCCAAATAACATCAGTTACTCTTAAAGTCTCATATTGAAAAGTAATAAACCTAATCACATATCCTCCATGATAGGTTAATAACTTCCATAGATAAACCAAAATCAACTTATTATTGATTCATAAGATCATATAACTAAAAATAATAAGTCATACTAACCAGGGACTTCACGTAGTCCAGTGGTTGTCAATAAATACCAGTCGCACTTTGGTTGTGGGTTAGATTCTCGCAGCTTCATCCGACATGACGGGTTGTCACATGGTCTGCATGTTGTCTTTTTTCAAAAACTATATAATTTTATAACATTCTCCAAAAAAAGATAAATTCATCAAAAATAACCATAACATATTTTAACCAAAAATGTTATCTAGTAACTTTCGTTTTTCATCCCAAAAAGTATTAACCGGTAATTGCCTCAAATTCAGGGATCATATAAACCCAAATTATTCTTTATAACTATATCCACAAAAGAGAAGATAATTATTCCTTGAATTAAATTTTTCATATATCAAACATCAGGGTTAAACATACTATAAAAATTCTTCTAATGTAATCTCATCATCAAAAGAGCCTTAATACTTTTAATCATTTCACTATCCTAAAATCTACCATAACTCTTGAATCCCTTATATGTTGACTTCTTACACATTCAAAATTCTTCATGATCCATTAACCATTCCTTTCCAACTTGTTCTGAAATACTTCTTTCCTACAAACAAAATCATGAATCATATCCTAAGATTTCAATAATAGGAAAACATATGTTTAAGAAATATTCCATACCTTTCATTGGTCATTGTCAGTTTCTTCATCCTCAATCGGAATGGCATTAGGTATTGGTAAACAAATATTTGTATGATCTTGGTGATACCATTCCCAAAACTTCTTCGTAGGATATGTGTTTTCATAATTACCATGAACACCACATTTAAAACATTCAATTGATCCCTAGTAAAGGACTTCTTTCTCTTTCCTAGAGTCAACAAGATGCTTCCTTTTTCCATGGTAGGTTCTTGCTTTATGACCATCATTTACACATCTATAGAATCTTTCTGTCCCTTTGAAAAATTTTCCTAGTTTTTTCTTTCCACATCTTTGACACATAGGTTTTTGAACACACTTACCTTTATGATTATTACTAGAACATCCATAGGGATTTGTTTCTCGCATATATGATTACTTATAAATATTAATAAGGTTCAGGTGGTCAATCAAGACTCTAGATAGTTGGTTGAGAATAACCACAAGTGTTCTCATTACAGCTCTCATATCATTCAGTTGATCGTTCAGAAAACCATCACAATTTTCTTCACATCCACTGTTACTTTGGTTCCTACTAGATCCATCCATTTACTAAAACCAAAAAGGTCAGTGTGATTATATTAATAAAATCATCATATAATATCTTATGAGGAGGGTAAACACTAAGATATACTTATTCATGTTGTCTTAAACACATTCACTTAATATAAAAAAAATTATGACTCTTTCTGAAATCCTAACCATTATGGTAATGTCACTTATACATAAAGAATACCCTAACCTCTAAAGTTATCTAAACCAACCTCTGATACCAATTGCAAGGACCTGGCCTTAAACTTTACATAATTTTGAATTAAATAAAAAATTCACATTGAGGATATTTTCAGGTTTATAGTTTTAGATAATTAGCCATAACTATTACATCTCAGAAGATTACAAAGAAGACACTTCTACTCTATCCAATATTTCACAAAAACAAAACTCCTTAAATAAAACAAGAGTTCTTTTCCTGATACAAATCTTCTTGAATACTTCCTTTATCTTACCCTTACTTATAACCTGTGAAAACATTTCAAAAAACTTGGGATGAGCACAAAAATCTCAGTAAGGGATACACAAATAAAGAAAACTGTTAGTTTTTTTCAAAACAACTAGTAAACCATGAATACTTTAACATAAGTAATATTTTTCACCTTTATGAAGTAGTAAATACTCTTCACTAAATAAAAGATCACTACTTACACTTTTGTAACCAAAAGGTTACCATAAAACCCATATAAAGAACACATAACATATAAAGGTAACTTGGGACATAAACATACTTAAATGGAATAACCATACGGTCGACTTCTACACATATCACTAAATGGAATATCCATACGGTTGACTTCCATACCCAATGCAATGGAGGTTATAATGTAACCACTCGTCCTAGTATTCACGGCACCACCCTTCATATGGTTTATCACATAACCACCCGTAAAATGTCCAAGTACCATCACAGCACATAAAATATTGAAATATAAACATTTTGCTAATAACATTTCATTTGAAGTCACAATAAGTAATTTCAAGATATTGAAATAATCAATCCATTTTCATAAACCATTTAAAAAGAGATTTTTGAATCAAAGTGTCCCATACCACTTTGAAGATTTTAATGGAATTATAATTTCAAAACATTAATGTCCATATAAATAAATACTGAAAACCATTTTTAAAACATGGATATTAAAGATAAAGATTTATAATAATATATCTTTAAAACATTGAAAACGATATTTTAGTTAATAAGTTTTTCTAATAAAAAGAGATATGCTTGAATACAAATAATTGATGAATAACATTTAATCAGAACTTTATAATATCATGAGAATAAATGGATTCATGATATAATATGTCAAATTACAGTATATACACCATATAAGAGTGAATTGGTGCATACCAACAATGAAGTCTCAATGGAATATAAATTGAGATGAAATCCCTTATAAAGATGGTATCCTTAAATTAAGGATAAATCAATCACATAATTATGTGTGAAAATTATAAATACACTCAATATGTTTGTATATTCAGTGTAAATCAATCAGAGGATATTCACACATATTCTTGTAAAAACAACACCAATGAATTGGATGTTTAACTCAGTAAATAGAGATTGAGTTAAAATTACTCTTATCATGTTCATATTGATGAGTTGAGAATTTATCAATGGATTGATTATGTATATCAAAAGTATATCCAAAGAAATGGGAGTGGAAATTACTACAAAAATAATAAATAGTGATTCCCCACATAATCATATCATGACTTAATCAAGAATTATAAGATTAACCCAAGCAATAGAGATTGGGTTAAAAGGTTCCCTTACCGATTTGGTAACTTACGAAACATACAACCCATGAAAGAAAAATCAAAAAATGAAGATGTTAATACCCATATATTGAATTATATTACATAATGAATACAATATTGGGAAGTAAATACACCACAAAAAAGTATATAGTGGCAAATATAACATGAATCTCACGGGAATAAAAAGTTAGATGAAAAACTCTTACTTAATTGTAATAAAATCGAGTCGTATGACCAAAAGTTAATGACCCCAAAATGAATCACATAATACCATGAATATAAATATAATCATCATAATATATATCAATTTTAGTACACATTACACCACATGCAATAAATAAGTGGCAAACAATGGAAATCTCCTGGAATTAAAAGTGAGATAAGAAATCTCTTACCTCGTGTCCAACTTGACTCGATCGTTCTTTAATATCCTGAATAATAAACTAAAGTTAATTTCTACTTGATTAAGAACAGTTTTCACGTTTATTATTACTTTTATATCACTTATTACCGTGTTATAGACAATATTTAATCATTTAAGTTAATAATGTTTGTTTTGTCGATATTTGTTCATGTGGTCAAAGGTTCAATATATCCAGAATAATATTCATGATTTAGATATCATATATATAATATATATCCATTATATACATGTATTTATAATAGTAAAAAATCATTTAGAGGTAATAAATGAAATGCACCGTTCATGGAGCCGGTAAGCCCTACGTACGCATGAACGCTACTTTCATTTCTATTTATTATTTTAATGGAATTAAAACATAATGATACATAGGTATATTATAATTACAGTATAGTTTTATATATAATATCATATATAATATCTTTAACTTCATCCTTTATACATCCCACATATGGAATTAACGAGTCATATCACTTTGAGGGGGCGGTAGTCCGCACTTCCTCAAATGAGATTATCATATTTTCCCATAATGGAAACCATTGAGGAATGATATAAATGGAAATTATAGAAGCATAAAGGAAACATAAACATAATATATATCATATATAAATACAGTTCCATCATAATGGCCACCATGAGAGGCGGTTGGAGATATTTGAACAATCATTGTTTCATGAGGCATTAGTTTTCCATCCACAGAAACATTATGTTATTCATCCATTAGATGGAGGTGTGTGTAAGTGTAGTTTGAATGATTCTCATAAAAACATACTAGTATATTGAAAATACTGGTTTTGTTACAAAATAAAGGAATAAAAATATTTTAGGGGTTGGAGAAGTAAAATAAAAGAAAACAATTTAAGAGAAATTGTTACCTTTAATTTGGGTAACTCCCTTTGGTTTGAACCAAAGGACTTCTTGAAGTGCCTTCTGCCTAAGTTAAGGCTTCTAGGGGGAGGAGAGGGATGTAGGTAGATTAATTGGGCAGATTTTGGACGAGCCAAAAGGCTTGAGAGGTGTGTGGAATTGGTTAGAAGTGGTCTCCTTTTATAAGGGAGAGGAGGGGCTCTTTAGGAAAGTGTAAAAACATTGTTTTATTATAAACATATCTTCGGTTTCGAAAGGTCCAAAAATCATTATAGTCAAATATAAGATGACTAATATTAGAAATAAAATCATCCAATCAGAATTGTACATGTTTTGGATATTATTATAATCAGTATAATCTTATTTATTTAAATCATTTATTAATGAGGTAAATACTTCATCATTATTGTGTCATAAATAATTTAATTTATTTGATGTCTAAAAATTATAAAAAAATAAAATGATGTTGGAAATATTTTTATATTTCTAATGAATATTTATACTCTAAAAGATAATTTTTATAACCCATTATAAAAATTAATTTACTAAAAGATATTTGATTTTGTCATTTTTGCCTTTACTTTAAGTTAATTAATCTAAATTGTCATTATCACTCCCAAGTGGCTCAATGGGGTCCCAACATCGACCCAAATATGAAAATGGTCGTAAATGACTCAACCAATAATGTTTTGACACGTGTTATGGTAATTTTGAATTATTAAAATATTCATTTTACATTGAATTACATTATTTACCTTTAACTACAGTAAATAAAAGTCAAAAGTTACTATTCACCAAAAACTATTTCCATCTTATTGAACAACATTTTACTTCTTTATAACAACCATGTATGTCGTATTTTTGAAATTCAATTCACAGAAGTGGTAAATTTTCATTTAAATGAAAAAATAAGTTTTTTTAACTACCACTAAGTGGTTTCACTATTCATCAAAAATTGATGTTTTTTCAAAAAAATACCAAAAATTCAACCTAATCTATATTTGATATTCCAAATTCAAAAATTATGTCTATTTTTCCAAATTTAAAACATATAAGTGGCATAAATTAATTTTAAAATTAATTCCCATTATCCAAACAAATAGCGTCTTTTTACGAAACAATAACTATCAAAAGATTGACACTAGTTTATGTCCAATTTCAAAATGAAATTAATTCCAATGACAAAAATTGGATTAAATGGTAAAAATATATTCTAATTTCACTTTAAAATCAATTGAGAATATAATCTAACCATATAAATAAATCATATTAAAACATAGTGTTGAATTAAAATACAATATTTACACTATTCATCAAAAAAATGAACTTTATCGGAAAAATTCCAAAAATTTACAAAAATTAAATTTTGATGTACCCATTATAAAGAAGGATTTTATTTGGTAAATTAGAATGTATTAAAGTGAACGAAACTATATTTAAAGAGGGTTTTCTATTAAAAGATGGTAAATCGGCCTTTTAATGTAAATTATGCTTAAAATTAGATTCATTCGTATTTTAAGCCTCTAACATTTTATTGGATAAATGTGAAAACATTTAACAAACATGTATAATAATATTGTAGTTAGTTTTGTTCATTCTCCCAATACAACGTCTTGGAGTTAACTACCATTTAAAATAATAATATTATATTATTAGTGTGTAACGTAAGATTTCAAAGAAACTCGTTGTTGCGTATCAGGTACGCTATCGAACATAACAACCATTTTAAAGAAAAATTAATATTTAATTCACAAATATTAATAAATATGAAAATTTTATATTATTTGTTTACCTGGGATGTTACATCTAGCCTGAGAACCTACATACTTCAATACATTTCTTACAAAATTCTCTAGACTTAGATAATCAGGGTTGGTTGGCTATTTTATTGATCATGTCATCAATTAGAGCTCAACCAAGATGGGGTTTTACACACATATGATAAGAAATTTCATTAGGAAATTGATTCAATTATAGTTATTAAATGCATGGTCACTCTTAGTTGAATCACATATAATGTGTTCATCCACTTGTATGAAGGAAATGTAATTTTCTCATCTCCTAGATGAATGACATCTGATGTATTCATCAACCAGATTAGTATTTTTCAGATAATCTAGAAATTGTGAGATAGATTATACTAGTTTGACATTTTTTCAAGTCTATTGGTCACTCTATGTCATAGAAAAAGGGGATTATTTTGGTATACATATGATGTATATGATAAATCTTATAGTGGACATGCTCATATGGAGATAATTGTATGTGTGATGTGGATCACATCATACACCTTAGTAGTTTAAGTGGCACTGAAGTTTTTCTAGTGGTTATACTTTAAATATATCTATTAAATTAAGATTTCATATTTATTTTAAACGTTACTAAGACCCTATAGTCACATAGTTAGTCTTTTGGTTAAGGAATTAGTTTTATAAAAATTTCCATGTTAAAATAAATAGACTTTGATAAACCATACGTAAAAAATTTCTGGTTGGATTCATGGAGATTTGTATATTTTTTTCATAAATGATTTATTGATATTTAGTGTGTCATGACCCATCCCTTGGGGCCCGTGTCGTGACTACCCCAAGTCTTCCTTCCATATGTCAGGGGATGGAAACTAGCACTGGAAAGGTGCGCTTGGGGTAGTCAGGGCACGAGCCCCGGGGGACGGGTCGTAGTAAAGTGGTATCAGAGGATTCAGTTCTAACTAAGAACAAGGACTCTGATATTTTTTGTATGGAAATAGTTTTAAGTGTTATGGATGTGGTTTTCAGTTTGGGGAATCCAGTGTTGGTGTGGTGGCCGACGTATTCAAACACCAAGACCCTGACTTCTGATTTTCGACTCAATGCATGAAATCATTGATTTTGTGTGTTTTTAAAATGTTTTTCTTTGGTTTATTTGGATTCATATCACCAGGTATAACTTAATGGTCGTGGTGCACATGTTCCTTATCAGGATGCCGCCACAGAGACAGCCAGCTAGGATTCCCAAGAGAGTACACAATGATGTCCCACCGAGCGATGAGGCTTTAATGTAGGGCCCTCTTATGGTGTTAGAACCTTCAGGTGGTGCACCAGTACCACCACCAACCCCACTACCAGAGGGTTCACACTGACTGAGCATGTTTCATGGGTTTCAGTGGAAGAGAGATCTGGGGTTCCAAGGCGAGATAGATCCCCAGGCATCTGAGAACTGTATAGAGGTTGTGGCTGAGTTTCCACCTACCTAGGGCACCATTCGATCAGATGATAGTCCTGGTAGAGATCGTTTTACATGGCTCAGTAGGACGGTGACAGTGTTTAGATTACCCTAATCTTGCGAAGAGGTGACTTTTCTATAGAGAAGCTTGAGAACCTTATTCAAAGAAGGGGGTATCTTTCCATAAAAAAGCTAAGGGGTTAGTATTCCCAAGAGCTTCTATAGCTTTGGAAGGATGGAATTTTGGTAGATGAGTATTCATTGAGGCGTACCAACCATCCCAGGTACTCGATGAATATAGTATGGTCAGTGCTTCAGGTCTTGGACCATTGAGTGAGGTGTGTTTTGGAATATCCAAACCAGCACTATTCTTCTATGCATTCCTAATTATGTTAGGGTTCAAGATATAACCTTTGTGGTGGAATGTTCTTTGGGTGAGCGAATACAGCCAAGGAATGTTAGTAGTGGAAATTAGGAAACTAACACCAATCTCAGAGACTTGGGAGTGTAAAGTTATTCAGTAAGAGGAAGTGTTTGGGACAAATGAATCTATGGGGAAGAATATGTGGAAGTGGATCTATGGGAGCATCATGAGGTGGTATACATTTTTGACATGTTACAAACACCACCCTAATGCGGTCCCCACCAGGCTCAGAGAGCTAGATAACAATGTAAGGGAGTAGTTCTATGCGGTCAAGGAGTGTGACCTAAGGGATCCAGGAATGATTCAAGGTATGGTCTATGTCTACTACTTGCTACTGTATTAATAGACATAGGAACTAATCATTCCTTCTTTCCATGAATCTTGTTCAAGACCTTAAGTTTTTGGTTAAATTGAAGACTTGACCCTTACATCTGGAGATACCTTGGGGAGGAGACTCGATAATCTCACTTTTGCTGACAGTTTGATCTGACCCTTGAGGCTAGAGTTTCGGTTGGAACCTCTTGGTGGTAGCGTCGAGGCCTTAAGACATTATTTTGGGTGTTGAGTAGACATCCACAATTCATACTCATATTGAATGTATTAGTCAAAAAATGGTTTTGGTTTATTTACAACGTTGGAATGGGGTTTTCCTTGGTCGCTGAAAAAGGAAACTTAGGTAGCACAGGACGAACATGTGCATAGGAGGGTGCAGCCGATCACTCTTGAGTCGGCCAAGCTTACCCTCGTGGCAGCAGTAGTTTTGAGCTTTCAGTTCCCAACAGGAGTGGCAGAGTGTGGGGACAACTTTTCAAAATATGTTTCCAGTATTACATCCCTGAAAGGAGAGGGACTTCAACTTTGGCTAGGTACTACCAGAGATTTGTACCTGACTTCTCCAGGGTAGCGGCACCCTTTTCATCATTGATGAAGAAGGGAGGTCCTTTCTTGTGGAAAGAGAAGTGTCAGTAGAGATTTCAGGAGATGAGACAGAGACTGAAAAGTTCACACATCTAGAGGCTACCAGAAGTGGGCATTGGGTATGTAGTCTACAATGACGCATCAAGGACTAGACTAGGTTGTTTCCTGATGTAGGATCTGGTGATGATCACCTACAACTCATGGCAGTTGTGACAGCATGATCAGAACTACGCTACCCATTACCTGGATTTAGTAGCAGTGGTCTTTACACTAAATATATGGCGACACTACTTGATGGGTGAATGGTTTACTATTTAATTTTATCACAATAGTCTCAGGTGTATCTTCTCACAGAAGGACCTGAACCTGAGACATTGACGATGGCTAAAGTTCATCCAGGACTATGACCTTGAGATAGTCTATACTCCTGGGAAGGGGAACATGGTAGCATATGCACTCAGAATGAGGTCTGGTCTACAACTGATGAGTGAGGTGTCAGAGTAGCTAGTCCCACTAAGGATATCATTTGTGGATAAAGATAGATCATTTTACCTCCAGTCTATGACTGTCACTCCCCCAATTCTTCAGCGAGTTCGAGGGGAACAGCTTGAGTCGTTAACTGCGAGGTCCGACGTGCTCATGTATCCTCAGGATGGTCTCTTGAAGTATTTTATGAAGGTGGGGAGCACTTCATCCTCTTTATAGGACACACCATGGTACCACTGACACTTTGGGAGGAGGTGTTGGGGGAAATCCATACATCCTCTTAGCGGTACATCTTGGAGTATTGAATGTGTACCAAGACTTCCATCGTCAGTTTTGATAGCTAGGAATGAAGGAAGTAGTGGAATAGTTTGTATCATGGTGCCTCACTTGTCAGCAAGTGAAGAATGCACAGATCCGGCAGAAGTCTTATGTTGATAGGAGGAGGGAGACCATGTCTTCCTATGGGTCTCGCCTTGAAGAGGTTTGTGGAGGTTTGGTCAGGGTAGAAAGCTATCTCTGAGGTTCATCGGACCTTTCTAGATTATCATCATAGTGTGAGAGGTGGCGTACAATCTATAATTTTCCCCACAGATGAACCGGGTGCATAATGTTTTCCATGTGTCGCAGCTGAGGAGATGCGTGCATGATCCATCGCACATTATCGACTAGGGAGAGTTGAACTTTGGTGATGGGGTGACTTTTACGGAATTCCTGATGTAGATAGAGGATCGACATGAGTGAGTGCTTCAGGGATGTTTGATCCCTCTTGTGCGAGTTTGGTGGTATTACAGGAACCTCAAGAAGAGCACATGGGAGTGAGAGGCTCAGATTCGTGCCCAGTACCCTCTTTTGTTTGATATGCCTTTGTTTTGGCTTTCAGGGACGTAAATCCCTAAGGTTAGGAGAATGTAAAGACCCATATTTTCAAAGTAAATTTCTTTTTTAATCATATGGAATTATTTTCAAGACTTTGAAAATATGACAGCATGTGATTCTGAGGCCCGGAGTGCCCAGAATGATCCGTCAATGTTTTGTTAAGCTCTAATTAGTGCGCGTAAGAAATGTTCCTAAAAAATTGGAATAACTCTTAAATTTTTTCCTGAATCAAAAATTTTAGGGAACCGTTATATTTAGGATGGCAGGTTTACCCTAGAAGTGACTTAAGTTTAGTCGGTGTAGGCTTCTGGTGAGAAAACCCGAAAATGGCATGACCGTAAATAAAATAATTAAATAAAGTTTTTTTATTTTTAAAATTCTTATTACTCACGAATCGTGACTCAAATTAAAAATCTAAGACCATCGTTAAACTCATGAGGGTATGATTTCTTTAGGAATAAACTAACATTGGTTGGCACATGCCACCAGTGAAAGTTAGTTTTTGGCCATAAATAAAATAATTAAGTTACAATTATTTTATTGTAAAATCTATTACTTCTAAACGGTAACTCAAATTGAAAATTAGAGAATATGATTGAGTTCATTGGGGTGTTTTCTCCTTATACGGATCCTAACCCCGAGCGGCATGGGTCGAGGGTGAACGTTATTAATTTATTAAACATTTTTTAATGTATGCTCAATAAACGCGCGGGCGGAATTTTCTAACTTTTGAATCGGTGCTCAGATTAGAAATACGAGGGCACCGTTGAATCCATAGTGCTAGGATTCGCTTAAGGGAGACTTTAATTTGACCATAGTTGGTCTAGAGAAAAAGTTATGTTTTGTGAACTTTTAAAAGAAATGAAATAAATTTTTTTTATTTTTTTATTTTTCTTCCTTCTCCACCAACAGACAAGCAGGGTGTGGGGCTAGCGATTTTTCAATCCAATAAATGGATTGACCTATCAATATTAAGTAACAACGTCATTGTGGAATTATGAAGGTTCCTAATTAATGATCCCCCATTAATTCCCTACGTTGTTACTTACTCTTCCCCTCTCCAATATATATGGATTTTGGGGAGATGTATCGGCACATCTTCGCCAAGCAACGAAGTGCTGAAGGAGTGCTGAGACGCTGAACCCTTAGAGGACGGAGCTGATCCCAGTGGAAGGTGATGGGTGAAACCGAACTGTGAACCGAAGGATGACGTATGAGTTGCATCATTGGGAACTGGTTGCGGTAATTAATAACAAGATCCACCTTCAAGTGCGGGCGCTCTCCAATGGGTTTACAAGGTGGGGGGTCTATTCATTTATAAATTTTAAATGTTTTCCTCTTCCCCATTATTGAATAATACAAAGAACACGGACCAACCGACTAATGGGTTGATCCACAATTCATTTGTTTTTGTGGGAGGTTGTTGTGGGGTATCTTTGTAGGGTTTTGAATGTTGTTTTATTCAATTAATTATTAAACCCTTAATCCTCCTCATGTTTACGAGCTAACTCAGAGGGCACGGGCCTAACGAACCCATCCTGAATCCTTTGCAATCTTGCTATCCTTGCGCCACAATGGAAGACCACCAACACGACGACACCGACCGGCTATGTTGAGGAAAGTGCGTCGACACATGCTACAAGAGGAGGTCATGGCACAAAGTCGAGGTGGACATCGGATCGACTGGAACCGATCGGCCGTGGAGGAGCGGTGCGCCATCGCGTGTTGCCGGTGAGAAAAGGGAGTCACGGATCATCAGCTGCGGCGACTGGAGGAAAGAGGCTGGAACTCCGGATGGCTGAAAGAGGCGGAGCGGCGCGCCGCCGTGCGCTGCTGGAGTATAGCATCCCACGTTTTTATAACATAAACTTTCATTACATTACACAAAACTGAGGATCTTTAAGGTTTAGTGTCTTGGAAACCAAGAACATAATACATGAAAACAACATAAAATATTCTTCTTAAACACTTTAAAGGCTTATCCTTAAGTTCATCCTAGGTTCATTACTACATCTCATAACCTGGGGACATACATCAAAAGAAAGGGTGAGCAGAAGGCCCAGTAAGGGAACAAGAGAAACATTTAACATGTGAACTTGAGATACATCAACTATGTCATGAAAAAGAACTTTAAGTCATGAGAAAGAAATCATGTGGCATATCAGAATAAAAATAACATTTTTCATAACTTTAAGATGTGGATACATCATTTAACATAGACAATCATGAACATATCACCAAGGTCCATCCCCAAGGTGTCATTTGAAAATTACCAAGGTTATTTACCAAGATATCGTGAAAATTGTAATCTCTAGTAGTTACATCATTACCCAATGAATTGGAGCGCTATCAGGGAGCACCCTTAAATTTTTATTTATCATCATGTGAGCCACATATATCATCACCAATTATTTCATAAACAACCCATTTATCATAAAAGAAATGGGTTTCATTTCATAATCATAACGTTTTAAAAACTGCTTTAAAGACATGATCTTTATGTCACTTTAAACCCATGGAAAGGGAAAGCGGGTATCATGTATGTAAATCCCAGAATTTAAAATAGAACATTTTGTTATATATGTGAATACACCTTTAGAATAAAGAGATTTGAGTATTCACTAAATAAAATAAATGAATTTGAGAATAATAGAGAGACATTTTGAGATGGAAATTCTGCAGCATAACGGCTATGTTTCGGGGTTTTAGAAAACATTGAAAAGAGAGGGGACATGGGTCAAACAATCATAAATGACCCATAAAATAGTAGAGGGACAGAATATGAAGGATATATGAACATGGTAATGAAATTTTAAAGATATACCATATGAAATTAAGAACATGAAAGGAAGACAAAAATAAGATTTCTCTTATGAAAATTCGGCAGCGTAACGGCGTCACTTAAACTTCAAAAAAATGAATTGACGAGATCAAATAGGGTCTCTAATCATATGAACATAAAATATCAGTATGATATATATAGATATCATACCCCAAAATAATAAAAATGAACTTGAAATACTTGACATGAAAGTAGAAATTTGAAAAATGAGAAAGGTGAACGAATCCCTTAAAAATTCGGCAGCCTAACGGCACCACTTAAACTTCAAAAAAAATGAATTGACGAGATCAAATAGGGTCTCTCACAATATGAACATAAAAGATAAGTATGATAGATATATATATCATACCCCACCATAATAAAAAGGAACTTGAATTACTTGACATGATAGTAGAACTTGAAAACGAGAAGGGTGAAAGAACCACTTAAAAAATTCGGCAGCCTAACGACGCCACTTAAAACTTCAAAATAATGAATTGAAGAGATAAAATGGGGTCTCTCATCAAATTATCATAAAATATATGTATGATAGATATATATATCATACACCAACATAATAAAAAGTAACTTGAAATACTTGACATGAAAATAGAACATGAGAAGGGTGAAAGAATCCCTTAAAAATTCGGCAGCCTAACGGCGTCACTTAAACTTCAACAAAAATTAATTGATGAGATCAAATAGGGTCTCTCATCATATTAAAATAAAAGTTCAGTATTATAGATATATAGATCATACCCCAACATAATAAAAAGTAACTTGAAAGACTTTACATGAAAGTAGAACTTTGAAAAAATGAGAAAGGTGAAAGAATCCCTTAAAAATTTGGCAGCCTAATGGCGCCACATAAACATTCATAAAACAAAATGATGAGAGTAAGAGGGTGTCTCTCATAATATGAACATAAAAAGAACAGTATAATGAAGATAAAAGAACATCCTCCAACATAATAACATGGAGCATAAAAGAAATGACATAAAAGAGATTACTTGAAAAGAAAGAGAGAGGTCGGATCCCTTACCTTAAAACGTAACTCTTAAAACTCAAAGGTTTGGACCTTGAGGGATTGGGGGCACCTTAGGAGGAATACTTGGGAGGTAAGGAGACCATAACTTCGTTTAGAATTATTTTGGAGTCCAAAGTATGAGATAATGTCTTGGTATTTATAGGGAAAGTGAGGGGACAAGGCATTAATGGCCAAGGGACACCTCATAAGTGGGTTTCTCAAAACCATGTGCTCTCCCAAGATATTTCCCATGAAGTTAGGCCAAATGGGGCCCCCAATACAGTAATTCATCACCTTTGGTCTGCAAACCCATAAAATATCTCATGAAATCATCAGGACACAGTTATGATGTCATTAAACAAACTGAAACCCTAAAACTGTATTTTTACTATTCCCTAAAAATTCAACTTTCTCAGAAAAATCTCAAAATTTCACCTTAACCAAATATCAATGCTCTGATTTAAAAATTGAAGTCCATTTTAAAAAATTAATTTTCTAAATATTTTTAATTTATTTTTTAAATAAATAAACTATTCCCCGAAAATTCATTTTTTTCAGAAAAAACCCCAAAATTTACCTTAACATAATATCGATGCTCTGAGTTCAAAAATGAAATCCATTTTATAAAAATAATTTTCTAAATATTTTTAATTTAATTTTTAATTAAAAAACACTATTCACCCAAAAAAACTAATACTTGAATAATAATTCATGAAACCGTTATTTAACCATTTTATTGAATCACATTACTTAATCAAGGTGCCTAGATTATATTAATACTTTATTTAAGTGAGATTACTAATCCATTTGGTCACATTACTAATCCTAAGCATAAAATCACTATTCATAATTTACTATTCATCAACAATTAAGTTGAACTTATTAGACTCTATATTTTGTACTGAACATAATTGTAGAAGACCATTTTTTAAAAATCATTACACATTTTTAATTATTTAAGGTTTACATAAACATTTTTTAAAATATCCTTTCTCTAAAATTCACCAAAAATATGCATACTATATTTATCCGGACATTTAAAAAGTCATAAACATCATCATAAGAATAAATACCAATTTTTATTTAAAACAAAGGATTAAACAAGGTAGTTATGGTCTCCTTACATAGCCCATTATCACACCAGTATAGGACCTAAGTGTATGGTGTGCTAAGGTGAGAGAATCCGAGGGAGGCTCGGCCAACATCGCACGAGTAGTAATTTCTATCAGTTTGAACTTCCCGTGAAGGAGATCCCATTCTAGCTTCACACGATGAAGTTCCGCTTGGGTTTGGTCCAGAGCAAAGCCCAGTGGTGCTACCTCCTTCCCAAGTTCTGTTAGATGGGATTCAATCAGTCCAAGACTACTGGGTGAATCCATCAAATATTCTTTCTATATTAATTAAGCAAGATTACTTGTATTTAGAGACAATAATCAAAACGTTTAGTTTCCAGTGGTCATATTGACCAATGGTCATATAACAGTCAAAACCCAACGGTCTCATTTTAATTTTACTCATGTTATCAAATGAAACATTTTTGTTGAGTATAAAAATAAAATAAAATAACACATAAAATTAGGAAACAAGATTTATTCAAAATTTCAGTTTGTTACAATCTTCCCCCCCTTAAGAAATTGCGTCCTTGCAATTTTTAAAATTGGGTTTTGAAATTTCATTGAAAGTCCCACATAAGAAAAGGAGTCAGTAACACTATTACTTTAAAAGAAAGAAAGGGAAGTAAAAAGGTCACCCGAGTTAACCCATACTAGGATTTCATGGAGGGAAACATGGATATAGAAGAAAAAACAAAGGGTAAAGTTCTGGGGGAGAGTGATAGAAAACATGATTAGGATAAAGTTGACCACGAGAAAATCCAAAACTTGTGATGTGTTAAACGGTCTTTGATTACCTAGTAGGAAACGTAAACCAAAAACATTTTCATTTTACGTTTCTTTTCATAATTTTGAGGAATTCATTTACTACATAGAACAAAAATATAAGGAAATATACCTACCTTCGTGTAGAGCTTCATACTTTAATAGGTTTCTACCAAAACTAATCTTTTATCCAAACGATGAGCATTCAAAACTACTTGGTCTCATCAAAACACAAGAATCATGTTCTAGAGAATCACATAATCCACAAAATATTAACTATCTATTTCTTCTATCTTTAAACATTATCCCAAAAACAGAAAGGTTAAGGTAAAACAAATCTTCAAAAAGAAAGAATCCCATAGGAATAGAAACTACTTTTAAACCTTCAAAGTTACATGGTACTACTCAAAGTTCATCATAGACCATTCCATAAATAACGGTCCTTAAAATTACTCAAAATAAACCAAACTAAGATTGAAACCCAAATACAAGAAGGATTTGATAACATAGTCTTCCAAAATAAACTTCATTGTTCATCTCCAAACAACATCAACCACTCCTAATATCTTATAACAAAAGTAGCTAACCTAAACATATTTTATCCAAGATTGGTTAATCATTCCCATAAGTAACTTAAATTACTATAAGTCCACCTTAAATTCATCGATTCTTCAAAATATAAGTCAACCTTACTCCTCAATGAAAATACCGTAGTAATCTATTTACCTCGATCATATAGGGTCCCCAAAATAGTGAATGTATCCCAAAATAATAATCATCTTTTAATCCCATAATCATCTTTGTCATATTAATACGGAAATCGTCGCATTTCCTATCACATTGGTTGCTGGGACATGTTCTTCCATTTCCCACCATTAAATAAGAAGAGAAAGTATAATTAGGGGCTTAAATACTTAGCCAATAATCATGAAAAGGAACTTAAAGCATATAAGGATAACTTGTAGAAGAATAGTATACCCTAACTTGTGATCCCCTAGGTTCCCATCTAGGTTTTCCATGATCATATATTCTTATTCGAATCTTTATTTTATTTTATCTTTGTTCCTTTAACAAGGGTTCATACTAAGCTTATGAATTTACCAAAGCATATCCCCCAGGAGTGTTGTAACCAAGAGTGCAGAAAGGCCCATTATCATGTACCAGTTCCCGTTTGAGTCTAGCTCAAAGCAGTGTTTTCAGGTTTTACCCCTATGTACATCTATGCCAGAGCCACCACTACCTGCTCGTATCCAGACAGGGCTGTATTTTCATGGCAGCCCATTACTTAATACTCACCAAAATACCAGGAAGATTTCCTATCTATAAAATTTTCTATAGGATTATTCCTAAAGTTTTCATATCCTAATTTCCAAAAATAACTAAACAATCCTTTGATACCAACTATAGCATCCCACCTTTTTATAACATAAACTTTTATTACATTACACAAAACTGAGGATCTTTAAGGTTTAGTGTCTTGGAAACCAGGAACATAATACATGAAAACAACATAAAACATTCTTCTTAAACACTTGAAAGGCTTATCCTTAAGTTAATCCTAGGTTCATTACTGCATCTCATAACCTAGGGACATACATCAAAAGAAAGGGTGGGCAGAAGGCCCTGTAAGGGAACAAGAGAAACATTTAACATGTGAACTTGAGATACATCAACTATGTCATGAAAAATAACTTTAAGGCATGATAAAGAAATCATGTGGAATATCATAATAAAAATAAATTTTTTCATAAATTTAAGATGTGGCTAAATCATTTAACATAGACAATCATCAACATATCACCAAGGTCCATCCCCAAGGTGTCATTTGAAAATTACCAAGGTTATTCACCAAGATATCATGAAAATTGTAATCTCTAGTGGTTACATCATTACCCAATGCATTGGAGAGATATTAGGGCGCACCCTTAAATCTGTCTTTATCATCATGTGAGCCACATATATCATCATCAATTATTTCATAAACAACCCATAAATCATAAAAGAAATGGGTTTCATTTCATAATCATAACGTTTTAAAAACTGCTTTAAAGACATGATCTTTATGTCACTTTAAACCCACGGAAAGGGAAAGCAGGTCTCATGTATGTAAATCCCAGAATTTAAAATAGAAAATTTTGTTATATATGTGAATAACCCTTTAGAATAAAGAGCTTTGAGTATTCACTAAATAAAATAAATGAATTTGAGAATAAGAGAGAGACATTTTGAGACGGAATTTCTGCAGCAAAATGGCTATGTTTCGGGGTTTTAGAAAACATTGAAAAGAGAGGGGACATGGGTCAAAAAATCATAAATGACCCATAAAATAGTAGAGAGACAGAATATGAAGGATATATTAACATGGTAATGAAATTTGAAAGATATACCATATGAAATGAAGAACATGAAAGGAAGACAAAAATAATATTTCTCTTATGAAAATTCGGCAGCGTAACGGCGTCACTTAAACTTCAAAAAAATGAATTGACGAGATCAAATAGGGTCTCTCTTCATATGAACATAAAATATCAGTATGATAGATATAGATATCATACCCCAACATAATAAAAATGAACTTGAAATACTTGACATGAAAGTAGAACTTTGAAAAATGAGAAAGATGAACGAATCCCTTAAATATTCGGCAGCCTAACGGCGCCACTTACACTTCAACAAAAATGAATTGAAGAGATCAAATAGGGTCTCTCATCATATGAACATAAAATATTAGTATTATAGATATAGATATCATACCCCAACATAATAAAAAAGAACTTTAAAGACTTGACATTATAGTAGAACTTGAATATGAGAAGGGTGAAAGAACCACTTAAACAATTCGGCAGCCTAACGACACCACTTAAAACTTCAAAATACTGAATTGAAGAGATCAAATGGGGTCTCTCATAATATGATCATAAAAGATATTTATGATATATATAGATATCATACCCCAACCTAATAAAAAACATTAAATACGTGACATGAAAATAGAACATGAGCAGGGTGAAAGAATCCCTTAAAAATTCGGCAGCCTAACGGCGTCACTTAAACTTCAAAAAAAATGAATTGACGAGATAAAATAGGGTCTCTCATCATATGAACATAAAAGTTAAGTATGATAGATATATAGATAATACCCCAACATAATAAAAAGCAACTTGAAAGACTTGACATGAAAGTAGAACTTTGAAAAAATGAGAAAGGTGAAAGAATCCCTTAAAAATTCGGCAGCCTAACAGCGCCACATAAACATTCATAAAACGAAATGATGAGAGTAAGAGGGGGTCTCTCATCATATGAACATAAAAAGGAAATTATAATGAAGATAAAAGAACATACTCCAACATAAGAACATGGATCATAAAATAAATGACATAAAAGAGATTACTTGAAAAGAAAGAGAGAGGTCGGATCCCTTACCTTAAAACGTAACTCTTAAAACTCAAAGGTTTGGACCTTGAGGGCTTGGGGGAACCTTGGGAGGACTCCTTGGGAGGTAAAGAGACCATAACTTCGTTGAGAATTATTTTCTAGTCCAAAGGATGAGAGAATGGCTTGGTATTTATAGGGAAAGTGAGGTGACAAGGCATTAATGGCCAAGGGACACCTCATAAGTGGGTTTCTCAAAACCATGTGCTCTCCCAAGATATTTCCCATGAAGTTAGGCCACATGGGGCCCCCAATACAATAATTCATCACCTTTGGTCATAAAACCCATAAAATATCTCATGAAATCATCATGACACAGTTATGAAGTCATTAAACATACCGAAACCCTAAAACTGTATTTTTATTATTCACTGAAAATTCAACTTTCTCAAAAAAAATCCCAAAATTTCACCTTAACCAAATATAAATGCTCTGATTTCAAAAATGAACTCCATTTTATAAAAACAATTTTCTAAATATTTTTAATTTATTTTTTAAATAAATACACTATTCACCGAAAATTCATTTTTTTCAGAAAAAAATCCCAAAATTTACCTTAACATAATATCGATGCTCTGAGTTCAAAAATGAAATCCATTTTATAAAAATAATTTTCTAAATTTTTTTAATTTAATTTTTAATTAAAAAACACTATTCACCCGAAAAAACTAATACTTGAATAATAATTTATGAAACCGTTATTTAACCATTTTATTGAATCACATTACTTAATCAAGGTGCCTAGATTATATTAATACTTTCTTTAAGTGAGATTACTAATCCATTTGGTCACATTACTAATCCTAAGAATAAAATCACTATTCATAATTTACTGTCCATCAATAATTAAGTTGATCTTATTAGACTCTAAATTTCGTACTGAACATAATAGTAGAAGACCATTTTTTGAAAATCATTACACATTTTTAATTATTTAATGTTTAAATAAACATTTTTTAAAATATCCTTTCTCTAAAATTAACCAAAAATATGCATACTATATTTATCCGGACATTTAAAAAGTCATAAACATCATCATAAGAAGAAATCCCAATTTTTATTTAAAACAAAGGATTACACAAGGCAGTTACGGTCTCCTTACATAGCCCCTTATCACACCAGCATAGGACCTAAGTGTAAGGTGTGCTAAGGTGAGAGAATCCGAGGGAGGCTTGGCCAACATCGCATGAGTAGTAATTTCTATTAGTTTGAACTTATCGCGAAGGCGATCCCGTTCTGGCTTCACATGATGAAGTTCAGCTTGGGTTTGGTCCAGACCAAAGCCCAGTGGTGCTACCTTCTTCCCAAGTTCTGTTAGATGGGCTTCGATCAGTCCAAGACTATTGGGTGAGCCCATTGAATCTTCTTTCTATATTAATTAATCAAGATTACTTGTATTTAGAGACAATAATCAAAATGTTTAGTTTCTAGCGGTCATATTAACCAATGGTCATATAACAGTCAAAACCCAACGGTCTCATTTTAATTATACTCATGTTATCAAATGAAACATTTTTGTTGGGTATAAAAATAAAATAAAATAACACACAAAATTAGGAAACAAGATTTATTCAAAATTTCGGGTCGTTACATGGAGAAGTTGGTCGGCACACTGGCCAGCCTCAATGGAATCGACAGGACCCACTCCAGTAGGTCTCGCGTGCCACCTGGAGGCGCCGTCGCTGCTAAGAAGACCGAAAGGCCTTCGACCGTTCGTGAGAACTGGGGGGTTTCTCCCCCAGTGGTGGCTAGGGAGGACCACCCTTGCGGGTCACACCGCACGCGGCCTGGCCACCACCCAGCGGGCCGCCTACCCAACGGGCTGCTGCCCGGCGGGCCACCCCTTGCGGTCTCACCCTACACGGGTTGGGCCGCCCTTCGCGGGCCACCCCATTATAGGCTGGGCTACCCTTATGGACCACCTTTCCGAGCCGACCCCTTGCAGGTTGGGCCAAACCTTGGCCCAGCGAGCCAAGCCCGCTGTGGCCCAGCCCAGACCGGGTCGGGTCAGGTCAGTCCGAACGGGTCAGACCGGACCCGGGCCAACCGGGCCCAGAAACACTAAAAGGACCATATCTTGAGAACTGGACGTCTGTTTGATAAACCATCTATGGAATTGGGATCCTTGTATTGAGACGTTCCTTTTTGATATACTCCTCTTGAGTTTTGGAGACAATTGGAATACAAACAGTTTGGATCAAACCCAAATCCAACCGGGCCCCCCGAAACTAAAACTCTTATAACTCACAGACCGTGTGTCCGATTGACGCACCGTCTATCACGCTGGAACCCTTAAGACATGGAGGTTCTTTGGGTTACTTCTTTTTGGAGCTTAGTGGTGGTCGAGGTACGACCGATATCTCAAGGGTAGATTCTACTGAACTTGAGCGCACCGGGTGTGAGGAATCCAGTGGCCGGTAGTGAGGTGGAGGTTGGAGACAGATCATATGGATGTCAGTGCTCAACGATCCTGTGTGGGTCAGCGCATACCGATCCTATGGGGGTCAAATCCTCTGTTGGTCAACGATCAGCGATCCTGTGTGTGTCAGCGCATACTGATCCTATGTGGGTCAGATCTTGTGTGGGTCAGTGCTCAACGATCCTATGTGGGTCAGCGCATATTGATCATGTGTGGGTCAGATCCTGTGTGGGTCAGTGCTCATCGATCCTGTGTGGGTCAGCGCATACTGATCCTATGTGGGTCAGATCCTATGTGGTTTATTGTGGGGGATAGTACCTATCAACTATGGGTGGGTTGGATCCTGTGTGGATCATTGTAGGGGTTAGTACCTATTGATCCTAGGTGGGTCAGACTCCGTATGATCAGAAGAAGTGCCTCTTGATATAATAAGATGATCTAGCTTCGTGACTAATCATCAGTACTTCTATACTTCACTGAAAACCTAGTTTGAGATGAGACTTTGTTTGAACTAAATCTTTTACCTGTGTGGTACTTTTATCTTCATATTGATTTCTTCATGATGATACTTTTGTGGTACTTTTACCTTCGTGGTGATATCTTCGTAGTGATACCTATGTGGTACTGTTACCTTCATGGTGATATCTTCATTGTCTTACCTATGTGGTACTTTTACCTTTGTGGTGTTATATTCACGGTGTTACCTATGTGGTACTTTTACCTTTGTGGTGTTACCTTTGTGGTGATAACTTTGTGATATTCTTCTCTCATGTATGAGATGAGTATATCTTGATAACTCAGGTATATGTACGGTCATATACCTAAGTAGAGTTGTTGACTGGTTCGTGATTTGGGATTGAGCCTTGCTTTGTGGTTTTTCCTTCGTGGAACTTTAGAAGACCTATGGGGTCTCGAGGTCTCTGTTGAGTATCATTATACTCACACCTATAAGGGCTTCGCCTGCACCTTGTTGTGTCTTGTGCAGAAGACGTACAACATTGATCAAGATTTGAGGGAGTCGAGACCAGGCAGTATGGGGAAGAGACGGGTGGACGTGCAGTGTTGTGGAGGCGATATGTACCTACCCTTCAGGTAGGATCCTCAGAGGACGACCCAAGAGCTGTTTTCCCTTTTTCAGTTTTATTGTACCTTTCAGTTGTACTTGTACTTTTACAGTTGGGCTTGTATTCTGGCCTCTTTTCTTTCATCACTCTTTTTTACTATAACAGTCTACTTCGTGGTTACATCTTGTTGCATTCTACTCTGTGTGTTTGTACAGGTTTAAAGGAAATGTCTTCCCGTTTTAGGGATACACCTTTCCGGTGCTAGTCGCCAGCCCCTGGCCTATAGAAGGCGGGCTTGAGGTAGTCACGGCTTGGGCCCTGAGGTATGGGTCGTGACATAGTTCAAGTGGGATATTATTAGAAATAAACTCAAATTTTATATCATATTTGATTATATACCATGTATCATAAGTAGTGAAGTGAATATGATTCATTTCATAGCCTATGATATGTTTATATTATAGAGTGGCATAGGATATCATATTTAGCCTATATCATATAATACGATAGGGTTTATGATATTTCACGAATGGTATTTCCATTTTCTCCTAAATTGTTTCATTGATTATGATTTAATAATATTGAATCATTTATTTATTTTCATTATTAACAAATTCTTTGAAATGTTCAATTATTGAATGTTCTCTAATGAGAGGAAATTATTGGCTACCATCAGATGGAAATTTCTTCTCAAAGAACACTTAATTAAATTAATAGTTTCTATATGATGGGATGTGATCCATTCTATTAGATATAATTTTTTCAAGACATAATTTGAAATACACTTCTTTTGGTTATTCATTTTTCTTTATCGAAGGCACTATCACTCCTTTATTGTATTAGGATCCTCTTTTTGTGAACAGGGATCCACTAGCTAGTCTACCATCTAAAAAGGGAGAAGGAATTTGGTTTCTTTTATAGTGATCACCATCAATAGTGTTTGAAGGGGTTTAGATAGAGTCTATTATGTTTCATGTATTCCCATTTTGTTCTTTTTTTATTGCATTATTAATCTATTGAAGATAGATTGGTCATATCATAGATTCTTTCCATTACATTTGATCATTTTATAATATCCCTAAACCCACAAAAACCATGAGTGGGGAAAAACTTTGTGGAGATTTTTATAATTAATAGTGATTTAGTTATTGAATTAATTTGTTTTTCTTGTTGGTTTTATGCATTTAAATATTTTTCCACATAATTTATTATTTTATTATGCATGATAAATGTTGATTGACTAATTAATTTCAATTTAATACATAAACTAATTTACAAAATTCTTTCCTTAAAATGGAATGAGTTTGAGTATGTTATATTTAAATATGGTTTGGAATCACCTAATTTCTAAATTAATTGAAGTAATCAATCACATAAAAAAGATGAATTTAGTAATTAGAGAGTAAATACAAGATCATGGGTTTACTTGGTTTTAATTCCAACAACAATAAATATCATTCATTAATAATAGCAGAGTATCAATTATCTCATGACCTTGGATTTATAAAAAATTAATACACTTTCATTATTTAGAGTTCATTCAATTAGTTTTAGATTTATTTTAATCATTTGAATCAATATTCATGACTTCCAAATTGAATATTTATGCTAAGGATCACTAGTATTTATTGATTCTACCTCATATTTGAGCTATACTATGCCTTTATAGTTTAATATTTAAAATATTATTATAAATATCTAAAATTGGTTCTTTCTAGGAATTAATGATTCTATACAGGCAGTCAATTTATATATTATAATTTATTTACTGATTCTAATATGTAATGTTTAAAAAATGTTGGATGTCATTATTATCATGTATAATCCATTAAGATATTATGAATGATTATTTAGAGTGCTGAAAATTATTATCACTATTTTGATAAACATTAAAAATTTTATATGTCCAAAGAGAGACTAAAATACTCACAGATTCAAAGTGGGTTTGAAGTTTATATCCATATACTATGATATTCATGATTTGTGATAAACTATTCTCATTTGTATGTTTAGTGGTTTAAAATATATTTCTTAATTATTAACTAATTTTATTTTATAAATTTTTAATTTATCATTATCAAAAAACGATAGATTTTTGGATCAATGATTCATATTCTCTTTGTTTTGAAAAGTAAAACTCTTTTTACCTATTTATATAGTTTTAACATATATTGAATGATATTTCTTTAAAAAAAATTAATTCTAAAAAGTATTGTGGACTAAACAATATATGTTGATGGTTTAACTATTATGTATGCAAATTATAGCGCACAACGTTTGAATTCACAATGCCATTGATGTTTTGACATGCTACTTTCATGAACAAAAAATATAAAGAAGTGTATCTGATGTTTATTGGATAATGTTTTTTATTTATATTGAAATTTTTATATTCATATAAATATTGTATTCAATCTATTAAAAAATAATTATCTAAAATGATAAGGTTTTAAGTCACACTAATTAAAAAAATTTGTATAATAAATTTGAATAGTTATTGTTGTACAATTCTTAATATTTCATCGGTTTACATTTCATTGTATAAAGTTATTTCATGAAAAATATAAAATAATATATTTATATTATTTTTAGAAGTAAAATATGGATTGAAAAATGTAATTTCATTGTATGTAATCTTATGCTAATATTCCTTAGTAAATAGTAAAATGGATGACACTCCAATCAAATGAGAATCACAGGAAACATCAAAACTATGTTTCTTGAAAATATAAACCATACATGGACAGTGACTTACTTATTTCACTTGGAATGTATCTTCACAAAATATTAAATCAATGAGACAGAATAAATTATATTTTTTACAAAGGAAAGTTTCTATTAGAGTATCGAATACAAAATTCAAGGATAATCAACTATTACTATAAAATAAAAGATCTCTTTGGATCATACTAAATTCTACCGATCTCATATCTTCTGAATTTCTTGTGTTTTTAAATTTATTTATTAATTTTTTTGTTTATAAATTTTACTTAGTTTATATTTTTTATCATAAAAAAGTTTTTTTAAATATAGTTGTGCCTCTATAAAAAATAAGTTTGTATTTGGTTGTGTCTATTTTCCAAAAACAGTATTGTGGTTGTTACTATTAGAGAAAAAAAGTTCTAATTAGGTTATAAATATTATGTAAAGTTCATTTATCTTCTTAGTGATATATTCACCACTCAAGGGGCTAAAGGGGATGTGAATACTGGAGTAGGATCATGTTTTATTTGAACCACTATAAACCTTGTGTTTTTTACTTACTACTTTTATCTTATCTTAAAATTGGGATTGTCAATCCCGCTCCCCACATACCCTTGACTAGTTATTAAAAATTTTACAAATAAAACACCTAATAAAATATGTATCTTATAAAATTCATTCCTAATATAACTTATAATCCGGAAATTAGGGTATTAAAGTAATGAAAGTTGGGGATTGGTTTTCATACTATTATTGAAATGACCCAACCCACTAAGGACCTAACTGGGCCAATGATAATCAATGTTTTCCACCCCAAGACTACCTCCAATAGTTAAAGGGCTGGTGATTAGTACCAAGAAGGAATGTCACAATATAAGAGGCCTTAGCCTATATAAATTTATAATAGATACATATCTTCAATGCATAAAATAACCTGGATAATATATATAAATAACTAAATTATATATAACACATACATGAGAAAATAAGATATAAGTAAAAATCCATATAGCCATATAATAAAGGAATTTTACATCTGAAAAGGATATGAATCTAGTAATGATTCCTTGAAAATATTCCCCTCCCTATGGGTACTCCTGAATCAATCTTTAACCACAATAGTCACCACCACCATTATGAACCACCATGCTCCACCATGCATCCCCAAGGGTCACTGAGCTTCAACTCCAAATAATCCATGAAAACTTTACATCCAATAAGACCATATATAAATTATGTTTCATCTATACAAACACAACATGTGTGGGGACAAGTCCGGTGTAAGGGTTATTATAAACATACCCAATATACATCCCTGAAACTACAAAAATAAAGCAAGAAATAATTCAACTAAAATTACACCATAGTGAGGTGGACTATAGAAAGATAAGGAAATATTCAAATATGCCCAACCACTAAAAATTTCAAGGATATATAGAATCCTCATTTATCTCAAATCCAATCCTCAAATATTTATACCTCACAAGTAACTATGATTTATTTCAAAACTAGAAATACCACAAAGTCGAGAGTCGATAACCCAATTGTACATCGCATCTTGATGGAAACCAAGGGGTTCTAGAGGAATCACAAGTCCCAACATTTTCCATCTTCTCAACTTCTAAAAATTACACATCTCTATTGGAAACCAAAATGGGTAACCAACTTCATGATAAGGTAAGTACACCAGTTGACAGAGTACTGCACCTTATTGTTTAATATTACTATGTTTTCCTTCTTGAAATACATAGGGTAACCCATGTCTTACCCAAGAATTGGTCATGGTCAAGGGGGTTCTCACTACTAGAAAAATAGGTATTTGCGACGGGCTATTTGCGACGGGATCCCGTCACAAATGGCTTTTTGCGACGGGGGCCCGTCGCGAATCGCCTGTTGCAGAAAACGCTGTCGCAACAACAACTATTTGCGACGGGCCCGTCGCTAAAGCTAGTAGTTGCGACGGGGATACTTCCCGTCGCAAATCTTACTCCGTATTTTTTGTAAAAACTTTTAAAAGAGTAATTGCGACGAGGCCCATCGCAAATACTTGTTGCGACGGGCCCCGTCGCAATTACTATTTTTTAGAAAAAAATAAAAAACTATTATTAAATTATTTTAATGAATATAATAATAATAATATTTGCGACGAACATAGTATCCCGTCGCAAATACTATAAAAAAATAAAAAAAATTATTAATAAATTATTTTAATTAATATAATAATAATCCAATTATAATTTAAAAATAAAAAATAATAAAATATTAATAAATGATTTTAATTAATATAATAATAGAATTATAATTCACAAATAAAAAAAATAAATTATTAATAAATTATTTTAATTAATATAATAATAATAGATTTATAATTCAAAAATTAGAATATTAATAAATGATTTAATTAATATAATAACATTAGAATTATAATTCATAAATAAAAAAATATATTAATAAGTTATTTTAATTAATATAAAAATAATATAATTATTTTACATTCAAATATTAAAAAAATTCAAATATTACAAAAAAATATAATTAAATTATAATATTATAAAATTTTAATATATATATAATTTAATATTATAAAATATAAATAATATTATTATTCATATTAATATTGTTATTTCAAAATATAATATTATTAATATTTTATAATGAGACAGAAACTACGAATAGAAAAAAATTCATATTTGATTTTACAAACTTTATAACATAAAAACAAACTCTAATCTGAAGGAGGGGGGGAGGGGGGGAGGGGGGATCTGCAGATGCCGGTGGAGGAAACTCCATCCCTAAAGCATGAGTGAGTCGGCGCATGTACTCCATCTGCTCCTGGTGCTGCTGCTGCCACCGACTCATCTGCTCCTCGTACAGCTGCTGCTGGCATCGACGCTCCTCCTCATGCTGCTGCTGCTGCTGACGCATCTGCTCCTGCTCCTGTCGGAGACTCTCTATCAGTGTAGTATGATATCGCAACTGATCCTCATACTGTGTAGTAGAAGAAGATGCACGAGCTCCTCTCTAGCTGGACGCCGACATCACATCACTGCCATAATAAACTCCGGGAGTCAGTCGAGAGCTAATACCAACTACCCGGCCCTTCTCGAAGGCATACTGGGTGGCCTGCATCCATGCCGCCTCATCAAACTGACGGCCAGTGGTCTGATCTGATGACTCGGCCTGACTCTCAGGCCGGTTCTGTGACGCTGTGGCCTCATATGACTCCCGTAGTTGCAATTTAAAATTAAAATTGTGAATATATTATATGCAGTTAATTTTTAAACTTGAAAACAAATAATACTGACCACGATGTGATGCTGACGATCACCTCTGAGCTCCCCAGTAGTAGGATCACTATACATCCTCGGATATACGTCATACTCTGTAATATCGGGGTGCTCGACAGCCTATAAGAATAAAAAATAAATTGTTAATATTTATAGTTATATAAAATATTTATAAATAATGTACGCACAAGATGCTGTCTATGAGTACTGAAAGAATGACTCCCAGCTTGATGAGTCACCTCCTGTCTCCCCTGATTCTGCCTCCCCACCGATGATCTCCTCTGAAAGGCACCACTCAACCAGTATGCACATAATCCATCTCATACATGGGATGAAATGTACTCTGGCCAGTGTGCTCTACATAACTCGTCAAAATCTGACACTCCTGCTTTCTTCGTGGAAGCTTCTCTTAAATTGTGCAAAAACTGACGAAAGCGATCACGCATGGCCACCTCCCATGCCTTGTGGATGGCGTCACGTATGATATCCTCGATCGGATACCATAAACCCTACAAATAAATCAAAATATCAAGTTAGAAATGAAATAATTTTCAAAATAAAAATTATTTATTTACATACGTACCAACCAATGGCCGAACATGGCCTGCTGCACATCAATGGGAATCTGCTCCCATGTGGTCCACGGCTGAGAGAAATAGTTGCGCAAAATAGCACTGCCCTGTCCGACTGCTATATGCGGAAAAATGTAAAAATAATAAACATTTGTTATGTGAATAGATTAATGAAATCTTAGTCAAATCCACAGATTATCACACAGGTTATCACACCTACGTGTGCGTGGATCAAACCCAAGACGTGGACATCGCTCGGGGACGGGGTCAGGAATCATCAATCGTGCAAGACCGAGCCCCCTCCACGTACTCCCTGGAGTGCCTGCAGGCTGAGGGTCATCTGCCAGCAACTCATCCGCATCGAAAGGCAGGTCAGCATCCGCCAACTCACGAAATGTGGCGTCATCCATCTGAAACAGAAAATGTTAATGTTGTTAGAAAATAATTGATAATTACTATTATATATACATATATACATATTATGATTGTATATAAATACCATGGAATTCTATCAGTGTTCATCTTCATCATCATCTTCATATATGTCAATGTCATCTTCATATTCCTCCTCAACATCATTGATATCCATTCGAGTTATAGTTGCTTCATCTCTTACCATTTCAAATTCATATGTGACATCATTAACATCATCGTCATCACCAACTCTTAAATGTGGGGTGTCGTCATCGATACTCATGTCTCTTTGTAAAAAAGATTGATTTTGAGTACTCTCTTGAAAAACTTCAATTCTTTGCACATCAGTGAAAGCACATTCACTTTGACTAAACTGATTGTCTTGAATTTTGATTTTTATTACACTCCACCAATCAGTCAAGTCTCTTGATGTAGCACAGTACTTTGTGTAATAAACTTGATGTGCATGTTGAGCCAATAAGAATGGTTCATTTACTGTGAGAACACTTTTACATTTAATATTGATGATTCCATTATTCGGATGAACACGCACGCCTCTCTCTGTATCCAACCACCGACATTTGAACATAGTTATGTAATGTTGTCCAAGATAACAGAGTTCAATGATTTCATCAAGTATGCCATAAAATTCAACTTCATTTTCTCGATGATGAGATCCTCTCAAGCTAACTCCATTGTTCATTGTTTTTTTCGATTCCCCATATGCATGTGTGTGAAATCGAAATCCATTCACCACATATGCATTATAAGTTTTAACAAGTTTGGAAGGTGGGTTACTCAATATACACAGCCGTTTGTCAATTTTATCAGCATGTCGAGACACCTGAAAATTTGTGAAATAATTATCAATATAGTAAACTATACATTGAATGAGTTTCTAAAATATAAAGAATTTATGTTACCAGTTTTTGAAACCACTGAGAGAAATTTTTCAGTCGACGTTCTTTGAGAGCAGCTGCTGTAATTTGTGGAATTTGTTTCTTGATATGATTATCATACAACCTATAAAAATCAAAGTTATTTACTGTAACATAAATGATACAATAAGTGATATAAACACTTACAATACAACTGATGTCATATCTTCATAGTTTAGAAGAACATACGTATGAGCTCTATGATGTTCATCATCCAAAAGCCAGCGTTCATAAACTCCACCAAAACCAAACTCTAGCTGGTTGAAAACAGATAATTGATTGTCGATTTCATCAATATTCCTCTCGTTCCATCCCATTCGGTTGTTTTTTGAAGGATACTCAGATTCAAAATAATGGGAGCAGAAAAAAGATATTTCCTCTTGTAAATAAGCTTCTGCAATAGATCCTTCAACAGATGCTTTGTTATGTACTTTTCTTTTCAATTTTTGCATGCATCTTTCAAATTGTTACATCCATCGAAACTGTACTGGACCTCCACATTTGGCTTCATATGGCAAATGTAACATCAAATGTTCCATTGAGTCGAAGAAAGACGGCGGAAATATTTTTTCCAGTTTACATATAATTACAACAACATCTTTTTCAAGTTTGCCTAGAGCATCATAATCTGCTGTAGCCGCACAAATTTCCCAAAAAAAATGAGACATGTCTGTTATGGAATCCCAAATCACAGAATTCAACAGACCTCTTAATCCAATGGGTAGAAGTCTTACCATTATAACATGACAAACATGACTTTTTAATCCAGTAATATGACCATTCTTTACACATCTACCCAAATTGGAAGCACAACCATCTGGAAGTCTCAAATCTGCAATCCACTGACAAAATAATAAACAGTTTTCTTTAGACAGTGTATAAGCTGCTTTTGGTTTCAGTAACCTTTCTGTTCTGACATTCTCAAACAGTTCCAATTCTAGACGCCTGCAAATTTGGGCAAGATCTAAACGTGCATTTACATTGTCTTTGCTCTTTCCTAGCGTATCCAAAACTATATGAAACAAATTATCAAAACTGTTCTTCTCAATATGCATGACATCTAACATGTGTCAGACCAACAAATCAGACCAATATGGCAAATCCCAAAATATGCTACGTTTAATCCAATTGTGTTCTTTCCCAAAACCAGAAATTTTCTATTGGTTTATTGTGGAACCAAAAGTGATGGGAGGTAATGAAAATACAACTGATTTTAACTCCAAACCTGATAGCATTTTTGGAGGTCCATCCCTTTCAATTGTTCTTTTTTGAAAAGAGATCTGTTTCTGCGAAAAGGATGATCAGCTAGAAGAAATCTGCGATGACAGTCAAAATAACAAGGTTTCTTTCCATGAATGAGCATAAATGCTTTGTTCTCTACCATACAGTAAAGACATGATTTCTGACCATGTGTACTCCAGCCAGATAACATCCCATAAGCCGGGAAGTCACTAATTGTCCACATCAATGCTTCTCTCAGTATGAAATTATGTTTCGTTGCAACATCATATGTACTGACACCAGTACTCCACAATAAACTTAATTCATCAATCAATGGTTTCAAATAAACATCAATATTTTTCTTCGAATGTCCTGGAATTAGTAAAGTCAAAGAGATATATGGATCCTTCATCAACATCCATGGAGGTAAATTGTACGGAGTTAAAAAAACAGGCCAACATGAATATTGACTACCATAAGATCCGAATGGACAGAAACCATCAGTGGAAAGGCCCAGTCAAACATTTCTAGCTTCTAAAGCAAAGGATGGATGCACTCTATCAAAATGTTTCCATGAATCACCATCGGCTGGATGATTCAAGCTTTTATCGGTTGAAATATTCTCTTTATGCCATGACATCATTGTCGCTGTATTCTTAGACATGAATAAACGCTGAAGTTTGGATGTAAGTGGAAAATATCTCAACTATTTTAAAGGAATCAAACCAGACTTCCCATGTTGTCCTTCTTTATATATCAGTTGCCCACATGTGGGAAAACTATCCAACGACTCGTTTTCCCCAGAATATAAAATGCAGTCATTTGAACATGCATGAATATTCTGACAAGTAAGTCTCAAATTTCGAACCAGCCTCTTACTCTCATAGTAATTTGCAGGCAAAACATTTCCTTTAGGTAACAGTGTTTTAAGCAAAGAAAATATCTGGTCAAAACAGGTGTTTGACATTCCGTTATCTGATTTGATAGCCATAAATTTTGCAAATGCTTCTAATTTGCTCATCTTGCAGCCAGGATATAATGCATCCTCAGCAGACCTCAACAACTCATAAAATTCAGACGGTGCCAACTCAGGATTTGAAGCTATATCAGCCGGACTTTCTGTATGTTGAACAGATGAACCTGCAACATCATGTACTAAATCTTGAAACTGGGATGGATCCGGAATCAAGTTGGTATCACCTGCTCTGGAACTGCGTTCACCGTGTTGATACCAAAAAACATAATCTGGTTGAAAACCAAAACGTAAGAGATGTCCCCCCACTTTGTCAAACGTGTCAAACGTTTTCAATGCACATTTTCTACAAGGGAATTTTATTTTGCCTTCTGAAACAAATTCTGGATTTGATGCCGCAAATGATAAAAAAGTCTCCACACCCTCTACATATACTGGATTTAAACCAGAACGGTTTGGATTTCTACGTTGATTTATCCATATGCGATCACCTAATAATGATTGTTGACGACCTCGTTGTTCCATATTTTTCTATAAAATATAAAAGCATTACTGGTTTTGAATAATTTTTTAGAAAAAACACTCAAGCAAGGATAATTATAGAGTTTACATCATACACGACTGACGCAAACTTTTTATTGAGATAGACCTAAAAATTGACCCTTTAAGAATTGAATATGTTGAGAATAAAGCAAAACCTGTTACAAATATTGATAATTTTAATATTATATAAATTTTATTATTATTTTTATAGTACTAATATTATTGGTAATTATTCCTAATTATTGGTAATTATTCCTAATTATTGGTAATTATTCCTAATTATTGGTAATTATTCCTAATTATTGGTAATTATTCCTAATTATTGGTAATTATTCCTAATTATTGGTAATTATCGGTAATTATTGGAAATTATTGGTAATTATTACTAATTATTGGTAATTATTACTAATTATTGGTAGTTACTACTAATTATTACTAATTATTACTAATTATTGGTAATTATTACTAATTATTGGTAATTATTACTAATTATTACTAATTATTACTAATTGTTTGTAATTATTACTAATTATTACTAATTATAACTAATTATTACTAATTATCGGTAATTATTGGTAATTATTGGTAATTTTTCCTAATTATTGGTAATTATTACTAATTATTGGTAATTATTACTAATTAATGGTAATTATTACTAATTATTCCTAATTATTACTAATTATTGGTAATTATTACTAATTATTACTAATTATTACTAATTATTGGTAATTATTACTAATTATTACTAATTATTACTAATTATTACTAATTATTGGTAATTATTACTAATTATTACTAATTATTACTAATTATTGATAATTATTACTAATTATTCCTAATTATTACTAATTATTCCTAATTATTACTAATTATTCCTAATTATTACTAATTATTGGTAATTATTACTAATTATTACTAATTATTACTAATTATTTGTAATTATTACTAATTATTACTAATTATTGGTAATTATTCCTAATTATTACTAATTATTACTAATTATTGGTAATTATTCCTAATTATTGGTAATTATTCCTAATTATTGGTAATTATTACTAATTATTACTAATTATTGGTAATTATTTTTAATTATTACTAATTATTACTAATTATTGGTAATTATTCCTAATTATTAGTAATTATTCCTAATTATTGGTAATTATTTCTAATTATTGGTAATTATCGGTAATTATTGGTAATTATTGGTAATTATTACTAATTATTGGTAATTAGTACTAATTATTGGTAATTATTACTAATTATTAGTAATTATTGGTAATTATTCCTAATTATTACTAATTATTACTAATTATCGGTAATTATTGGTAATTATTGGTAATTATTACTAATTATTGGTAATTATTACTAATTATTGGTAATTATTGGTAATTATTCCTAATTATAGGTAATTATTCCTAATTATTGGTAATTATTCCTAATTATTGGTAATTATCGGTAATTATTGGTAATTATCGGTAATAATTACTAATTATTGGTAATTATTACTAATTATTGGTAATTATTACTAATTATTACTAATTATTGGTAATTATTACTAATTATTACTAATTATTACTAATTATTGGTAATTATTACTAATTATTACTAATTATTGGTAATTATTCCTAATTATTACTAATTATTACTAATTATCGGTAATTATTGGTAATTATTGGTAATTATTACTAATTATTGGTAATTATTACTAATTATTGGTAATTATTACTAATTATTGGTAATTATTACTAATTATTACTAATTATTACTAATTATTACTAATTATTGGTAATTATTACTAATTATTGGTAATTATTACTAATTATTACTAATTATTACTAATTATTACTAATTATTGGTAATTATTGGTAATTATTCCTAATTATTACTGATTATTGGTAATTATTTCTAATTATTACTAATTATAACTAATTATTGGTAATTATTCCTAATTATTGGTAATTATTCCTAATTATTGGTAATTATTCCTAATTATTGGTAATTATTACTAATTATTACTAATTATTACTAATTATTGGTAATTATTCCTAATTATTACTAATTATTGGTAATTATTCCTAATTATTACTAATTATTACTAATTATTGGTAGTTATTCCTAATTATTGGTAATTATTCCTAATTATTGGTAATTATTCCTAATTGTTGGTAATTATCGGTAATTATTGGTAATTATTGGTAATTATTACTAATTATTGGTAATTATTACTAATTATTGGTAATTGTTGGTAATTATTCCTAATTATTGGTAATTATTCCTAATTATTGTTAATTATCGGTAATTAGTGGTAATTATTGGTAATTATTGGTAATTTTTACTAATTATTACTAATTATTGGTAATTATTACTAATTATTACTAATTGTTGGTAATTATTCCTAATTATTACTAATTATTACTAATTATCGGTAATTATTGGTAATTATTGGTAATTATTGGTAATTATTGGTAATTATTACTAATTATTACTAATTATTACTAATTATTGGTAATTATTCCTAATTATTGGTAATTATCGGTAATTATTGCTAACTATTGGTAATTATTACTAATTATTACTAATTATTACTAATTATTGGTAATTATTACTAATTATTGGTAATTATTACTAATTGTTACTAATTATTGGTAATTATTCCTAATTATTAGTAATTATTACGAATTATTGGTAATTATTACTAATTATTACTAATTATTACTAATTATTGGTAATTATTGGTAATTATTACTAATTATTACTAATTATTGGTAATTATTACTAATTATTACTAATTATTACTAATTATTGGTAATTATTACTAATTATTACTAATTATTGGTAATTATTCCTAATTATTGGTAAATATTTCTAATTATATGTAATTATTCCTAATTATTGGTAATTATTCCTAATTATTGGTAATTATTGGTAATTATCGGTAATTATTGGTAATTATTGGTAATTATTGGTAATTATTCCTAATTATTACTAATTATTACTAATTATTACTAATTATTACTAATTATTGGAAATTATTCCTAATTATGGGTAATTATTCCTAATTATTACTAATTATTACTAATTAGTGGTAATTATTAGTAATTATTAGTAATTATTACTAATTATTACTAATTATTACTAATTATTGATAATTATTGATAATTATTACTAATTATTACTAATTATTGGTAATTATTACTAATTATTGGTAATTATTGCTAATTATTGGTAATTATTACTAATTATTCCTAATTATTCCTAATTATTGAAAATTATTGGTAATTATTCATATAATTACCAATAATTAGGAATAATTACCAATAATTAGGAATAATAACATTATTAGCATATTTTATTATTAATATTAAAATAATATAATTTTCTATATTATATACAATTCTCCTTTCATCTGTGTGTTTTCTGTCTCCACATACAAATATTAAATGTGGAGACAGAAAACACACAGATGAAAGGAGAATTGTATGTAATATAAAAAATTATATTATTTTAATATTAATAATAAAATATACTAATAATGTAATAATGTAATTATTCGTAATTATTGGTATTTATTACTAATTATTAGCATTTATTCTTAATTATTGAAAATTATTACTAATTATTCCTAATTACCATTAACTATGAACAATACTAATAATTTAAATTTATTAAGTAACAAAACAATGTAAACATAATTAAATTACAACTAATTAAGAATAATTGAAACTAATAAAAAATTTAAAATAAATATTAAATTAAAATGAACATAAATACCTTTAAAATTGATCTGAGGTTGATCTCTGATCGTTCTTGAAAACTTCAATATCAACTCCGGAGAAAAAAATTAAACTTAAGAAACGCTGAACTCTAGAAATAGAATTTTGAGAGAAGGAGAAGATGGAGTTTGAGAATGAATTGAAAAAAACGGATGGGGGTATTTATAGGTTAGATTATTTGCGACGGGTCCATTTGCGACGAGATACCCGTCGCAAATAATATTATTTGCGACGGTACCCGTCGCAAATACCTTAGCCATCATTTATTACGGTCAACGGTTAAATAGTTATTTGCGACGAGATACCCGTCGCAAATAATATTATTTGCGACGGTACCCGTCGCAAATACCTTAGCCATCATTTATTACGGTCAACGGTTAAATAGTTATTTGCGACGGGTCCCGTCGCAAATAATAACCTGCCGACATACTATTTGCGATGGGGGTATATTCTCGTCGCAAATACCTTTTACCGCCGCCGGTTATTTGCAACGGGCAATAACCGCCCGTCGCAAATACGTTTCCCGCGATTTGGCGTGCAAAGCGCACCAGTTCTTTTGCGACGGGGAAAGCTAACCCGTCGCAAAAGACTACTTATTTGTGACGGGCAAATACCCCCGTCGCAAATAAATTTTTAACGGGGCTATTTGCGACGGGATTTATCCCCGTCGCAAATACCCATTTTTCCCGTAGTGTCTTATCCATATAATCGTAACCATCCAATAATTCTTTAATGGAGAGAAATTAGGACATTGGAGATCCATGCTCTATAAAGACCAACTATAAAATAAATCAAAATGTAATCCCATAAATCTGATCTACCCAAACCAATCAACCTAGGTCACCTCTTTGGAACTATAGTATAGGATATTATTACCCTATTATGTAGATTTGGACACCATATTAAATATATTATCATGCACCCTATATGATATTTGAGGAGGAAAAATCTGTGGACCTAGAGAAGGTAGGGGTGTTGATGTCTTGGGAACACCCAATAAATGTTTTTGAGATCCAGTGTTTCCTTAGGTTGGAGAGATGCTACTAATGTTTAATCCATGAATTCTCTGATTTAGAAGAAGTAATGACTAAGATTACCAAGATTGGGTAATGTTTTGGTGGAAAATATATGCGAGGAGTCCTACTTGAAGCTAAATAGGTGATTGATGATAGCTCTGATCCTAACATTTCTAGAACCTAGTATTGAATATGTGGTTTACTATGATGCCTTGGTTGTTGATTTAGGGGTTGTGATAATACATATGTATTATGTAGTAGTTTATGAGTCTCCCCATAAAAAACTGCATAAGCAGAACTACCCTATGCATGACTTGGAGTTGGTAGCTATGGTCCATGATTTAAATATTTGGCACTATTATCTCTTCAGTGAAATATTTAATATTTATACATACCACAATAAGTTGTATTAAATCTTCTCTCAACAATAAGGGAATCACCATAAGAGGCCTTGGGTGGATTATCTGTAGAAATTTTCTATTAAGGTGGATTATACTTCCGGGAAAGTTAATGTCATTTTAAATTATCTCAGTAAGAAAACTCGTGATCTTGGAGATATGCCTTCAGAGGAGGAATGGTGGTTGATGAACTTGTTGGATGAATGGTTGGGGGATGCATATGAGGACTGAGGGATGGAGAATTTTTCTCCCTTAGTTATCTTGTCAATATTGGTGGATTAGGTAAAGAACATCCAATAGTTAAATCCTAAATACTTAGTGATGTGGGAATGGTTGGAAAGAGGTGACTTAGTTCCATCATGGTCAATGGATAGTGAGGATTTGATCTTTGTTCGTGAGAGAGTTGTAGTCTTGGATTCCATGAGGGAACAACTACTTATGTAATTCCATTCTTCTAAGTATAAATCCACCCAGGATTGAAAATGTTGTATCATGTTATTAGGAGATTCTTCTAGTGGTCAATAATAAAGAGAGATGTTGTTGACTTTATCTCTCATTGCCTAACCAGTCAGTGGATCAATGTGGAGAATCAGTGGCTATGAGGTTTACTTCATTCACTTAATGTGCCTATGAGGAAGTGGGATGAGGTGGTTATGGACTTCATGATGGGTTCCGTAGGACCTTGATAAGTCTATATGTTGTTTGGGTGATAGTTAATCAGTTAACAAAAGTGTCACATTTATTTTTGATTTTAGAAACTCACTCAGTAGATGAGTTAGGAAAGATTTATGTCTAGAATATTATACAGCTATATGGAGTTCTTTCTAGTAACTTATTGGAATGGAACTTATGTTTTACATCATGATTTTTTCTAGGATTACAAAAGTATTTGGGAAATCAGTTAAAAATGAGTGTAAGGTGGCATCCACAAACCGATGGATAGTCAGAGAGGATAATCAAAATATTTGAGGATGTGAATTAGGATTTCTTACTAGACTTTTTTGGAAAATAGGATGATCATATGTCCTTGGTAGTGTTTTCATATAGTAATATTATTGAGTCTTTGACTCATATGTCACCTTTTGATTCTCTTTATGGTCAGTCATGTTTCTCACCACTGTGTTGGCAAGAGGTGGGTGAGGTGGCTATTGTTAGGTTAGGTATGGTACATGAGACCTCTGATCAGAAAATGGTTGGTTACCACTCATAGTAGATAGTGATCATATTCTGACCAAAGGATAAAACCTCTAGAGTTTTCTATGGGAAACTAAGTTTTCTTACAGGTGTCACCTTAGATAGTCCATCTTCATTTATAGAAGTAGGGGAAGTTGGCATTGTGGTTTGTGGGGTAATTTTAGATCACAAATCATATTGGAGTAGTGTATTACCGACTAGGCCTTCCAATATGATATAGATTTATGCAAGGTTTTTTCCATGTGTCTCACCTTTTAAATTATGAGCCCAATCTTGTGCATTTTATCTATAGTAAGAATATTGAGTTGGAACTAGAAGAAACAATTGTAGAGCATATGGTATAGATTATATACTAGAGTGATAAAGTATTGAGGGAAAATATGGAACCACTTTTTTGATTTATAAGGAAACATCAATGAATCCAATAGGATACTTTGGAGTAGAAGTATGGTGTTCAGGTACAGTGGATGGAGTTATTCAAGCAAGACTCCTAGAGAAGTTTCTTGAGGATATTAATCCTTTTAGTGGGGGAGTTTTTAATGCCCCCCAGATTTTAAGGTGCATTATGGTTTGATTATTGGACTTCTTTATTATCATTTTTAGTTTGGACGAATGTCCTAGGGTTTTTTTCAGAATGGGAAGAGGGAAGTTGAACTATTTTTTTATAAGGAACTGGATTTTATTGTGTGGTGTGTATTTTGTGTTGTAGAGGGTGTGGTTGTGGTGTGGTTGGGGAACTATGTCCTAGAATCTAGTTTGTATGGTTCTAGTTGTTTTTGAATAGTTGTGGTGTGGAGTGTTAGATAGGCTTTAAAGGCTTTGAAGGTGGATTTTGATTGTTCTACCAATTTTGGCATAGTTTCACAATAAAGGTAGATTCCAGCATGGTGTTTTTGTGGGGGATTATAGGTTATTCTGTAGTAATGAACATTGTGTTATGGTACATTTCCCATAGTTTATAGGATCACATTGTTGACCATGATGTAAATTTCAAATGCATTTTAACTATGAAACATTACGGCATAGACACCTCATTTTCATAATAGTTATTTCTGATTTGGGACCCATTATGGTGTGGCCCTATATGTTATGTTGTGGTTCTTGTTTTCCAGTTTTCCTATAAATTACTTAGGACCCTCAAAACCTATGGTTTTTTCTTTCCCATCCTCTTGAACCTTGGTCTTCTCTATATTATCTTCAATAGCACTTCTACCCCAAAACTCTTGGTTTAATCCCCAATATTAGAGGATCAACTCTTTGAAATTTTGGGTGAGTTCATATTCCATTATCATTGGTTTTCATCCTTTATTATTGGGTTTTAACTTAATTCTTCACCTGGTAAGGGACTATAGACATGGTATATAGACGAATCATGTAGTCTATAGTGAGAGACTGATGAATGGAAATTAGTTCTAGGATACTTGGTGTACGGGATTGATCCAGTCAGTACACAGGTATTATTTGGGTTTGGCTCTTGAAAATCTTGGCAATCTACATCAACACACATGGGGTATGAAGTCCTTTCCATATAGGGTCATTGTATATGGTTTTTAATATATTTTTATTTTACATGCATATGTATCTTGTCAGAACCATTATGTGATATTTAATGTTTGGTATGTGTTTGTTTGGACCATGAGACATATGTTTGATTGAGATTCATATGGCTGTGTGTGTGTGTGTTTCCATGAGAACCTTTACTTGATAAATTATTCTTATTATTTTCTATGTTGTGACTTGTTGTATATGTTGTATAGATTGTGGGAATATTGTTGTTGGATCAAGATATTAGGTTCCTAAGGGGATACAGGTTGACTCCTTAGAGAGGGGTATAGGTATAGGATGGTTGAATGACAGCTCTAAGATATTATATTAGAAAGTGTTTGGATATGGAATGACTTTTCAATGGTATATGTACATGTTCATAGGTATATATCTATGATTTGAAACATGTTGCATGCTAAGACGATAGTATGAGTTAGGGTGTAATGATCATTGAGCTAATGGAATGATTCAGGGTGAGATGTATGATTTATCGTTGGTATGACTCAAAGCTAGACATATTATATTGATAGGGGATTGTCCCTACCACATTGAGATGTTTCTTAAGAATTTACATTTTCCTATTGAATGTACCATCATGTGAAGATAAAAACTACGTGACCATGGCTGGCTGGATGATTTAGGTGACTACTCTTTAAAGGCAGAGCATGGCTAGCACTTAAAGGTTGGATAGGATTATTCCTTTAAGGTTGAAAATGGACTATAGGATAACAGGTTAGTGATATGAGACATATGTGACATCTTGGCATGATATAATTCATGTTACTACTAACTTTGACTAATCTTCTAGTATAGTGTCAAATTATATACGACTAAGGTCCATGGTTTCTTGGTTAGAACACAGATGCTCATTATATGATTGATTGTATCTTGATTTAAATTTTATTTATCTATAATGGTGTAGACCTTTATATATATGTTCATTTATTTTCAAGGATGCATTCTTAGTGTCCTAATGAGTTTATACTCACAACCTGCATGGGAATATCAATTTGTGTACAAATTCATGATCAAGGATCCAGGAAAGGGTAAGAACCCAGTAATAGGGAGATGACAAGAGGGATATTGGGTTCATAGGTAGTATTTGGATGTATTCTAGAGTGATGTCATGGTTTCTTATTTATTTTTCATATTTTCTTGCTTATACTTTGGTTTGACCTTCCATATTGGGGGTCCTTAGTTTATTTAATCCTAAACCTATGAGTTTTATACCACATCATCTATTATTGATTTGTTATTATTTAGTCTCATTGTGGCCTATTGAGTTATTACTCTATTCTTGAAATAATTATGATGTATGACTTGGTAATGAGCGTATAGTCTCCCCAATGCATCATTCATACCCCGACTACTAGTTGTAAATCTTTTTCATACAAGGAGGAATGCATGAGGTTATGTGGAACTCCAACCAAGATTTGGTGATTTGGGTTAGAGAATTACATATTTTCTTAAAACAAAAAATTTGTGAAAAAGTTGTGAAAAACACACCCCTTTGGTGAATAAAGGACCACATGGGGGCCTCCAGGAGTGCCACATGTAACACTAGGGTAGGACCACACACACACCATATAAACTAAGGCACATGGGAGCATGAATCCCATACATTATAGGGCATTCCCACCAAGTTCAAGTAGAACATTCCTGACCTAGACCACTTTGTATATGGGCCATCTCACTTGAGAACCATGTTGTGCTAGGTATCCAAGCCCAAGAGGATTGGCCAACCTCTTCCCTATCCACCATGTGGTGTATGGGGGATTTTTTTTAATCCCAAAGTATTATACAGTTAGGGGTATAACCATATCCACCCACGTCACCTTGTCCTCACACCATACCAACCCATACAACCACTACTAACTACTGATATAACTGGACCACTCTTGTTATTGATGCTTGCATCCACTTTAAGTTTCTATTTCACTACCAACTTCAAAAAAATTCCACCTCTTTGATATTTTTTCTATCATTCCCCTTTTGTTTCCTCAGGCTAGAATAGGTCACCTCACAACATGATAGGATGCTTCTCACTGTGTTTCATCATGCTACCCCTCACCACATAGAACATTCAAAATCGATCTCTAATGCATATCCAATTCACCTACCAATACTTTTCATCATATCCCTTCATCAACACCACCACCCTTTTTTTGTCAACCAGTGGCCCTTCATATGCATTCTATAAATATATGGATATGTAGTATAGGAGAAAGATCATATATAAATGGATCTCTTCTTCATCGATCCATCATCAAAAACTTATAATCACCAAGAAAAGAGTTAAGGGAAAAATTTATCTACCCTATGAATTTCAAAGAATTGGGATTTAGGGTTCAAGTTTGTCGATAATAATGTAATTCAATAATAAAAATGGGGTTTTAGTAAAATCAATAAATTATCTACCTAAGTTTGATAACAAAGAGAAGGGGTTCTATAAAAAAATAAATGTGGGATTGAAAAATAAATAAAGAATGAGAAGTCAAAAATACTTCCCTATATGGAAAATCTTCATCACTTTATTTTATTATGTATCCATGACTCTATTCATCATCACTACACAATCATGTTACATCTTTCAATCTCATGTCACTGCCACCAAAATCCTGCTACTCTACCCTCCTCCTCTCTCTAGGGTTCATATCATTGATAATATATTAAACCTAAAGAAGAAACATAATAGGAATTTAAATAGGGATATCCTATATTTCATCACGATAAATTAATTAATTAGTAATTTATTTATTTATTTATTTATTTAATCATACATCATGATGACCCAAACCTTAGAACCCGATGAAAACTCAAATTACATCACCTTTAGGGTAAATCCCATATCCTAGATGCAACCACTACATTATATTTCTAATCTGATAAATCATTTTGAAGTAAAACCAAAATTACCATTAAACTATATATTTGGGATAAGAATAAAATATTATACTTATTGAGGCCCTATCACACAAAAATTACACATTGGATTTTATTGGGGGGAAACACCAGGTCTCAAAATCAATGGAACCATAAGAAAATTTTGTTGCAGTAATCTAATATGGTAAATTTACCATTTCACCCATGGGAAGGTCATATGAATCAAACTCTAAATTGATTTAAGTATCAGCCAAGAAAAATTTATGTTACTACATACTCTACACTTTAAACCCTTTTTCCTTAAAAACAAAAAAAACTAGATCCCACAAACATTGAAACTCATGAATAATCTCAGGAAAAGAACAACCCTCCATCACACATAACGGAATCCCCTTCAAAGGTTTGAAATCTAAAAAAACTTTGTACACAACATTCTAGGAAGGAAACATCCTCTTTCATATAAAAATAAAAAACTCCATCCATCTCATAGTATGAAATAACAGGGCACATGCCTCTATCTAAATAGGTTTCATTTTCAAGCTTACCTCTTAAGGGATAACTTCACTCCCTGCATTTAATGAGTTATCTAGATGGTTTCCACATGAGATAAGTTCATCTACACCATATTAATCCACCAAGAACTTTAAAAATATTTAACACCAATACCAAAAGTGTTGCAAGACAGTATGCTCCTATGATTCTATATTATCTTCTTTGGCATCTCTTACAAGCAAGGTGTAGGAACCAATGTCGCTAGCTCATAGAAGAAGAGTGACATGGGTATTATTTATAAATATAAATATCCATGGTAATTCTTCACTTTAATCTTTATATTTAATATGATTACACATACTATTTAAGATAATCTGGTTGGGATTTCATCATACTTTTATGAAATCTACTAATAAACACCTCAGGAATAACACCAAACTTTTCAAACTATTCAACATCCAACCACTGCCCATATAGTGTCCCAATACACAACAATTTGAAGTGGTAATTCCTTATTGTTCAAGTGATACTTCTCTATAAGGTCTATAACTCAATATAACACCTACCTAGGTGACCAAAATCCACAAACTCTTGAGAAAAATTCCTCCAATCACACATAGAAAGAGTTTACATGTGATGGAAACATCCAAAAAGGGATAGTTGGACATACCACACTGAGGGTAGTATTTTTATAAGGGACTACCTAATATATTTATCCACCATGATAATAAATATGAGAATCATGGGAAAAAATTATCTTCAAGGGTAAGTGGATAATGTACTCCCACATTCAGGAAAACCCTACAGGTCCATCACCTTGGAACATCTAGTCACATAACACCTCTAGGATAACATTACCACTTTAGGACTCTCACATACAAGGGAAGAGTGTGGTGGAACTTTCATTGATCTATGGTTGAGAAAAATCTCCTTATCCATACTAAAATCAACCTCTCTAAAGATTGATGTTTGTGAGCCTCCCTATTGTATGGATACAAAATCTCTATTAGAAGCATCAACTACCACATTTTTTATATTCCACTAAGATCTCACAAACTACCATAGCTTCAACTTCATTAAGACTAAATATAATCCATGAATCCAGATCTCATGTTATGAGAATTTAATACACCACTAGAACTCTCATGATAAGATAATGGAAAATTCCTCAAATTCCTAGTAAGATCCTCCTTGACTTTACATAAGAGAGGATTCATCCATGACACTCCATAAATGCCATAGTGGTGCCCATAATTCCACTTATCAATCATTTTTTAATATCTCTAGAATGAAAGTTAATGAATATGTTTATATCCCATCAAGGAATAACCAAGAGTTACCCTTTGGGAGCATTCATGCATTCCCCCACATTCATATAAAATGAATTCTCACCCATGCACATAGCCCAAAAATTTATGCTTATTGATTAATGGATAGTTAACTCAAAATTTGTGTGAGTGGTCTCTTCTGACCACACTTGAGATTGTCCCACTCACCACTAGGTGTTTTACCTTGCATCATTCAACCAAAAACACCATACTAGCATTGGTATCCAATCCATATCAAGATAGGTACCACTAAATCCCATCTATGCCATGAATAAATCTATAAAATTTCCTTTTTCTCCCCTAAGGATCAACTCACTTCACTATAATGGGTAAGGAAAATATGATCTCCATCAGTGGGAACTCTCTAGAACACAAGCATCTAGCTAGGGGTTATATTGTAATCTATAACTTCAGAACATCTCATGTAGAAATAATAACATGTTCATGTTCCATTCAATGTGAGAGTCCCTAAAAAGGGGACAAAAATAATACTCCCAACTGCACCCAATGATGCTTGAAAATATCCATACATCATTTATATCTTTACACATCTCTAACTATTAGCACACCATTCCAAATAAGAACTAGCTGGGGGTGGTGACTATTTGAGTTGAATAATGAATTGTCCATCATCACCTACTCTAACACTACTTATTCTTCTAATATATAGATTCCTAGTAGAAATATGGCCTACAATAGGGATTTATCGTATCTAAATGATATCTCCAATGTATAAGTATGTTCATGGAACCACTCTTGCTATCTTCAGGTGAAAATTAAACCCACTCTTATAGCTAGGGTTCATCTCCTCCAAGAATTCCCAATTTTACAATGCTCACTCAGGTGACTCCAACATAAGTGGTGTTACACAAAAATACAAACACAACCCAAAAACTATTCCTTTGGAGCCTCCATTAAATTAGTTAATATAGAAAAATTATATCATGAAACATGTTCAGATAACACCTCATGAGATTCATCAGCCTTAACATATACTTAGGCATGGTCATGCCACCCTACCAAGGATCCAACATCTTTGGATAAGACTCCATATCATAAAATATCTCATACTATAGCCATGATAGATTAGTATAATAATAATTTAGTGACTCACTATGTCGTATAGGGATATCAATGGAAGAATCATCATCTGTTTAACAAAATTTTGAACTAGATAAAAACATGAGTCTCCAGATCCATCCAATTGCATGTCAACAAGCATCAAACTCACCTTATAAACCCCTGATTCATTTTTCATATAAAATCACATAGCATACCTAAACTATACGTAGTCTCATCCAACTCAATATAAACTACCATTAAATCTACAAGAAAATTCTTCACTAAGTATAAAGGGGGTAGAAACAACCTCAGATCATAGGGTGGGAGTTTCTTTTAACCAGGTCTCGAAAAAATACACCATATCTCACTAGATGGTGTCAAGAGGCCCAACTAAAAGCCTTTTATTTTTTTAATATAGCCTACACATATATATTGGATATAAATGATTATAATCCTAAAATTAATAGGATGAACTTTAAATGGTTAAAGTATAACTGGATGAATTGACACATGAAGGACAAGAGAGATCATAACTGACTGTTATATGGTGTATCTATCAACTTTCTTATACCCTAAAATGACTCATATAGTGACCCAAGTTTTTTCTAAATGAGAAAATTGACACAAAAAGTCACATTCCATAGGATAGGTTGAGGAAATAATCTCCGATTCGAAGTAAATCCAATCCAAAACGGCCAAAAAATCCCTCAAAGGGACTGTTTTGTGAAGCATGTTGCCTTTAAGAATGATTGAGGCTCACAAAGATCCCAGGATGTAAAGATCCTTCGTGGTTACATGAAGTCATGATAGTAACCTCTTCACAACATCAAGGCTGAGTCATAGAGTGATTCATTCCCGCCTGGTGGTATGATTATAATCTCTACACCAAAACATTCTAACTCACGGAGTTCTCCTACTCACAAAGTGCATAAAGCTTCATGAAAGCCTACAATCATCGTGAAACCCACGTTTCTATAAATATTCCCCTATGTTCAAAATTTAAGGGGACATGTGACCTTTAAAATTTTGAATATATCTTTCTATATTTTAATCACCTGAGTTTCACTAATGAAAGAGGAAATGGATACCTCAATGTATCCAAGCTTCACAAAATCACCTCCCTTAGATTCTTGAGAGCCTCATCCCAAATTGGACATTAATTTCATGAAGTATAATTCCCTTAGTAGAAGAATAATTCTGCTTGTGGTACCTGGGTATTCACGAGGAATCTATACTTCATGAAGATAACCTTATAGGAACAAGTACTTCACTATGAGGCAGGGTCACCCTGTTTCATGAAGCCTTCTCCTTCATGAACCCCATGACCTCCATGAGTACCCTGAGATTCATGATACATCTCTCTATGAGGATCCAATATACACAAAACCACTCATATAAAAATCTCTATGGTGCCTCCCTTCTTCTGACACCCCTTTACAAAGGTTGAGTTCCCATGGCCCCCATTCCAACCTATAATCAGTTCATCCACACCCCAGATGTCTATGTGACTAGTACCACACACTCCTATGTCTATCCACTTCACTCCAAGTATGTCCTAGGCCTCCAGTATACCTATTGAATCTAATAATAGGTACCCTAATTCCTATTCCTTCTAAGTCCAGGGACCCTAACATCGGCCTCCTAATTGACCACTCCTCCACAGTAGTGAAAAACTCCATGTCCCACCTAGAGGAACATGATAAGTGGTCACATAATCCATAGGGTTGTTGTTGATTCAATAAAGTTTTCCTTATGACTTTTCCATTCCTTCTTGTTTTGAAAATCACAATCACCTTATACTTAAGAAAATGTATGTTTTACCCCCATCAGGAAAATTTACTTCTTTAAGGAAATTTATCCTAACCTAGATTTTCTTATACATAGAAATATTATTCTTAAATTCAAAAACCGAATTTATACCCAAAATACCAGAGCCATATAATGAAAAGATTTGGAGCATTCTGTTTTTAGGATCCGAATTCTGGATGTGATCTATAATATAGCTCTAATCCGAATTCTGGACTCCGAACTCTTAAGTAGTTCGACTCCGAACTCTGAAGAAGTTCGACTCCGAACTCTGAAGAAGTTCGACTCGGAACTCTCAAGTAGTTTAACTCTGAACTCTTAAGTAGTTCGACTCCGAACTCTGAAGAAGTTTGACTCCGAACTCTGAAGTAGTTCGACTCCGAACTCTGATGAAGTTCGACTCCGAAATCTGAAGAAGTTTGACTCTGAACTCTCAAGTAGTTCGACTCCGAACTCTTAAGTAGTTCGACTCCGAACTCTTAAGCAGTTCGACTCTGAACTCTTAAGTATCTTGACTCCGAACTCTGCAAGTTCAGAATCCGATCTCTGGTGAAACCAGACTCCGAATTCCTATAAAACAGAATTCAAATATTTCTTAACATAGAATCCAAACTTCATTTTGGTTAGACTCTGAACTTTTGACTTGCTTACACTTCGAAATATTGATTAGCTTTTACCTACATATGCTTCATTTCAAAACGGTGTCGTACATTCAGTTATACATGGTTTGTTATAAAACGATGTCGTCTATTCTGTTTCTAATTAACCGTTGGTTGAGTTACACATGTACAGGTCCCTCCAAATTTCATGTAAAATATGACCATTGGAGGAGGGAGTCGTCCGTTGGAAATTTTCCTATAAATAGGAGCTCTTTTGGAAGAGCTCAAAAACAAGTTGATCGATCTAGAGAACACACGCTGTTAAGGTGATTTCTAGAGAGAGAAGGTTTTCATGCCTTGTGCGTACTGAAATGGTCATTCAGATTGCTTCGTGCGACTCCGGATGTTGTTGATTACATTCGAGGACTTCCGGGGATAGGAAGACAGAGGTGCCGACTACCTTGAAGTTCGAGGGATTCCTTGCTGTGGAAGATAGAGGTTCCAACTACCTTGAAGTTGAGGGCTTTCGGGGATAGCAAGATAGAGATTCTGATCTTCATATCGAGGGCTTATCCTGGTGTGGGTAAGACAGACTTTCTTGAAAGTATAAATCAAGAGACCTTTATCCAAGGTTGTGGGATACCCTTCTCTTTGGGTTAAAAGAGTTATTGTTTGTTACTTGTAGTTTTACTACTTGTTTGTTTCCTCTGTATATTGTATTATAAGGAAAGTATAATCTTCTTATACTTCCTTATACTTGTACTTTGATTAGTTTAGATTCTATACGCTTTAAGGTAGAATCTTATATCGTTAACTTTGGTTCTAATTCTCCAGTTGGTGATCAGAGGTGTTGTGAATTTGCTTAGTTTAACTTTGTTAAACCAGGATTTTCCTTGTCTAAGGAAAACATATTTATCCATAACCAACTTTAAAGGTTCCAAAGGAATTTTTAAATTGTACAATTCACCCCCCTCTTGTATATTGAGCATATACATCGTTATTTAGATCCTACAATTGGTATCAGAGGAGGTCTCTGAAATACTCGTACTCTCGTATAAGTTTTTCTTGCTCATCTTCATTCTGAAATTTATCATTCTGAACTTTGTCATTCCGAACTTTGTGGTTACAAACTTTTTCTACTAACTAGAGTGGTTTCCCAAGTTGTTTTAGAATGGCGGGAATCAATGTTGGTTCTGTTGACAATCTAAATCCTACAGGACCACCAATATTTGATGGTAATGACTATGAGTACTCGAGAGATCGAATGAAGACTTTTGTTATCAACACTGGAGTGGACAATTTCGTTATGCTTACTGGTGATTATAAAATTCCTGAGAAGGAAGTTAGAACTTTCACTAACCAGGAAAAGCAAGAGTATCAACTCAATTATAAGGTACGCAATACTTTACTATGTTCAATGACTAGAAATATATATAGCCAAATTTCTTCTTGTGAAGCAGCTAATTGTATCTAGAAGAAGTTAGAAGTTACACACTTTGGAACTTATAAAGTGATTGAAACTATGAGAGCTATGCTTAGAGCTGAATACCATGGATTCAATTTTCCATATGGTGAACCAATCTGCAAAGTTCAACAAAGATTTATGACTATAGTCAACATCTTACAGTCTATGTGAGAAAAAGGGTAAGATGATAAAGCCCTTGTAGATAATATAATTGATATTATGCCCAATGAGTGAGAATCAAAGAGAACAGCTATAGATGAGAATTGGAATGTCACTCAAATTTCTCTTGATGAGCTATTCGGAACTCTTCTCCAACATGAAACCAGAATGAAGAGAGATGCTGACAACATCAAAAAGAAGAATGGGAATAGTACTATTGCTTTTACAACTACATCAAATCATATGAAAGATAAGACTCCTGAGAGAGTAAACAGATCCAAGTCTAAGAAGGTAGTTATTCAATCAGATTCTAGTGAAAGTGAAATATCAGAAAATGAGTTAGAAAATATTGCTCGAAGGATGAACAGGATAGCCGACCAGAGAAATTTCCAATCCAAGTATAAGAAAAAGGAAAGGAAAGAAATGAAAGATGGAGAAGTTACTTGTTACGAGTGCAAGAGAGCTGGACATATTAGACCAGATTTCCCTCTACTCAAAAAGAAATAAAGGAATGAAAGGAATTCTGAAAGGAGCAGGAAGAAGTATTACAAAACCAAAGCTAAGAAAGTTCTAAAAGAAAATGACACATGGAGTTCCATTGGTGGTGACACTTCAGATGAATCTTCTGATTATGAATCTTCAAGAAAGAAGAATCTTGGTCTTATAGCCCGATTACCTATTGACAATCATTGCTTTATGGCTAAGGTACAAAATGTTGAATCATTGACCAATGTATCTTTAAATTCTAATGATAGTAAGTATTATAACTCCTCAGATGAAGAATCCTCTTCTGATGAAGAAAATAATTCACCTACCTATGAAGAAGTTTCTAGGTTTGCTGAACTTCTTGAGATTGAGAACTCTAAACTCAATAAGAAACTTGATAAGGCAAACTCTAGAAATTATATTCTTACAAAAGAGATATCAGATCTTTCTAAAGATCTTGATAGGAAAAATGCTAATTTTATAAGTATTTCAAAAAATCTTGAGGAAGTAAGTTCTGAGAGGAACAAGCTTTCTAAAGAGTTAGAGAAAGTAATTTCTAAGAAAAGTGTTTTAGAGCCTAGCTCTAGTTATAAATCCAATAATTTTGAAGATAAAAACTTGGTTATTAAAATCAAGTCCGAAATTTTTTCCTTAAAGAAGTGTGTGTCGAACTTTACCCATGGTAAAGAAAATTTTGATAAAATGTAATCTCAAATACGACCTTTAAGAAACAAATCCGGATTTGGTTATACCCATGCAAAACCAATTTTTAGTAACAACTACTTTGTTCCAAAAAGTGCCCCATTTTGTACCAAGTTTCAATGTGGTGGTCACTGGGCAAAGAATTGTTCTTTAAATAAAACCCAATCTCTTGGTTTTCATAAAGCCTATTTTTCTAAGAAAGTGTGGGTTCCTAAAATTTTGTTGTCTGGAAATCCCAGATCCAAGCAAGTTTGGATTCCGAAAGTCTAATTCTTTTCTTTTTTTTCAGGAAGATAGAGGAAGTAACAACAACAATACATGGTACATGGATAGTGGATGTTCCCGGCACATGACTGGTAACAAAATCTATTTTGAAAAGATTATCAAAACAAAAGGAGGAAAGGTGACTTTTGGAGATAATGCACAGGGAGAAATTGTTGGTATTGGTAATATTGTTCTTCTAGGTAAAACTTTTATTTCAAATGTTTTATTTGTTAAGGGTCTTAAGAACAACCTCGTTATCATAATTCAGTTATGTGATTAAGGGTACCTTGTGAATTTTAGGAATGATAAGTGCTTAGTACACAATTCCAAGGAAGAATTTATTCGCTCAGCCAATATGCAAGATAATGTTTACACTTTGAACTTAGAAGACCTAAGGAGCCAAGATTTACCTTGCCTAAGTGCAATGTAAGATCATTCATGGCTATGGCATAGAAGACTAGGACACTGTAACCTTATAAACTTATGTAAACTCTCTAAGAAGAAACTGGTTAAGGATCTACCGGAGCTTAGATTTGATTCTTCTAAATTTTGTGATCATTGTCAATATGGAAAGAAACATAAATCTAGTTTTAAATCAATTGGTAAAGTCTCAATGACTGATGCATTACAGTTAGTGCACATGGATCTTTTCGGTCCAACACAAACTAGAAGTATTGGAGGCAAATACTATGTGTTTGTTCTAGTTGATGATTACACCATATTTACTTGGGTCTATTTTCTAGCAAATAATTCTGAAGCTTTTTCTTATTTCAAAAGTTTTAGATCACAAGTTAAAAATAAGAAAAATCTTCCACTGAAAACTATTCATAGTGATCATGGAGGAAAATTTCAAAATTCTGATTTTGAAACTTTTTGTAGTAGGAAAGGTATTACTCACAATTTTTTAGCACCTAAAGCTCCTCAAAAAAATGGTGTAGTTGAGAGAAGAAATATAATTCTTCAAGAGATAACTAGAACCATGTTGATTGAATATTCTATAGCTAGACATTTCTGGGCTGAAGCTATAAGTACTGCTTGTTATACTATAAATCAAGTTTTGATTAGACCTTTTCTTAATAAAACTCCTTATGAGTTATGGAATGGTAGAAAACTAAGACTATCCTACTTCAAGGTTTTTGGTTGCAAAGTATTCATTCTGAATACTAAAGATAACTTACATAAATTCTCACCAAAATCTGATGAAGGAATTTTCTTAGGTTATTCCACAACTTCTAAGGCTTATAGAGTTTTTAATAAAAATACTTGTACTGTTGAAGAAACAATGCATGTAAAATTTGACGAGTCTGATCCTTTTGTTTTTAAACTATCCCAACCTACATCATCGGATGTGTTTTCAAAAACTGATTGTCAACCCTTGATAGAAGATCCTTCTGATAAGGAAAATGTTCAAGAAGATACTTCTGAAATATTTACCCCAGAAGACTTTCTACCCTATATTGATGAACATGTTTTACAAAATCCAAATCAGGTGTTTCTTAAGAATCATCCCAGTGATAGTATCATTGGTGATGTAAATCAACCTGTAAGGACTAGAAATTCCTTAAGAAATGAAGTAGAACATCTAGCATTTCTTTCCCAATTAGAACCAAAAAGCACTGATGAAGCTTTAGGTGATGATGATTGGATCAAAGCCATGCAGGATGAACTAAATGAATTTGAGAGGAATAAAGTCTAGACCTTGGTTGAAAGACCTAAGGAAACTTCTGTTATTGGAGTAAAATGGGTTTTCAGAAACAAATGTGATGAAAATGGAGTCATAGTAAGAAATAAAGCTAGACTTGTTGCTAAAGGCTATAATCAACAAGAGGGAATAGACTATGAAGAAACCTATGATCCAGTAGATAGACTTGAATCTATTCATATTCTACTTTCCTTTACAGCATTATTCAATTTTAAACTTTTTCAAATTGATGTGAAATGTGCTTTTTTTAATGGTTATGTTCAAGAAGAAGTTTTTGTTGAACAGACTCCTAGTTTTGAAGATACAAAACATCCTGATCATGTTTTTAGACTTACCAAAGCTTTGTGTGGTCTTAAACAAGACCCACAAGCATGGTATGATAGAATCACAAGATTTTTGCTTCAAAATAATTATGTTAAGGGAAATGCAGATCCAACCCTTTTTATAAAGAAAGATAAGAAAAAAAATTTGATTGTTCAAATTTATGTTGATGACATCATATTTGGTTCAACTCAGCAATCTTTAACTGATTCTTTTGCAAGTCTAATGAAGTCTGAGTTTGAAATGAGTATGATGGGTGAGTTAACTTTTTTCCTTGGTTTTCAAATTTCTCAAAAACCAGAAGGAATCTATATATCTCAACATAAGTATATTAAATATCTTCTCAAAAAGTATGTTTATGACAACACTAAGAGTATAAGTACTCCCATTGGTAACTCAAACTCTTTAGATCTTGATGAAGCTGGGAAACCAGTAGATCAAACGTCTTTTAGAGGTATGATAGGAAGTCTACTTTACTTAACAGTTAGTCGACCGGACTTAATGTTTTCAGTGTGCTTATGTGCAAGATATCAATCCAATCTTAAGGAATATCACTTAAAGGTAGTGAAAGGAATTTTTTTCTACCTAAAGGGAACCATGGATCTAGGATTATTTTATACTTCTGGAGATGATTTTGTTCTAAAAAGATTTTCTGATGCTGACTTTGGTGGATGTAGAATGGATAGAAAAAGTACATCCGGAACTTGTCATTTCTTAGGAGATTCATTAGTTTCTTGGTCCTGCAAGAAGCAACATTCTGTAGCACTTTCCACTGCTGAAGCCGAATATGTAGCAGCTGGAAGTTGTTGTGCTCAAGTGTTGTGGATGCAACACACACTCACAGAATATGGCCTGAGTTTTACTAAGACTCAAATATTGTGTGATAACACAAGTGCCATTGCCCTAAGTAAGAACCCTACACATCACTCTCATGCAAAGCACATAGATATTAGGCATCACTTTCTTAGGGATCACACACTTAAAGAAGATATCATTCTTTAGTTTATCGGAACGCAAGATCAACTTGCTGATATTTTCACAAAATCATTACCCTCCGATAGATTTGAATACATTAAACAAAAGTTAGGAATGATAACTGTAAGGTAATCATTCTTCATTAACTTCTTGTTGAACAATTCTCCTAATAGTAATAAACTCCTCTTTATAGGGGGAGTACATTTGATTGTTAGTGTAACTTTTTTTTTGTAAGTTTTTCAAACTTTTCAGAACAGAAGTTTCCCGAATGGAAATTTCTGAACCCAAAATTTCTGGAATGGGAATTTCCGGAACTGAAATTTTCAGGACTGAAATTCTCGGAATGAGAACTTATGGAATGGAAATATTCGTACTGAAAACTTCCGGAATGGAATTTTTGTACTGATAAGTTTCAGAATGGAGAGTTTCATACTAAAGCTTTCTTAACGATATTTTCGTACTGGAACTTTCATTTTTTTTATTTATTTCTTCAAGAAGAATATTACCAATTACGAACAATATTTCTAGTCAATCTGTAAGCTATGATTTTCTTACTTATAGTTTTGTAATCAAATTTTACTTATTGGTATTTTCCTTGTTTTTAAAAGTTCAGATTCTAGTTTTTCCTCAAATCCGGATGTTTTCTTTAAAAACCTCAAAAGATCGGAGTCAAATTTTCCTTGCAGGATTGTTCTCAACCGTCAGATCAGATCAAAGTTTTTTCAACCGTTAGATGGATTTTGGAAGACCAACGGTAAAATTCTTTGCCTATATAAAGGGGACCCCGAGACTCATCCCACATCGGTTTTTCCAAGATTTTGTGTCTCGAAGCTCTACTAATCTTCTTAAGGCCGGTTCCGAACTTTGTGAAGCTGATCCGAATCTTTCAGATTACCTTACTCCGAATGTCTGTTGAAGCAACTTCTCAAGATATGTCAATTGCGAAACCAATCTCAAAGTGGTTAGTTTTTAGGGAAAGATTAGTTCATCCATATTTCTATAAGCTTGATTCCCTTATTTAAAAGAATATTAGACTGAATGGATGGGAAGATGTCTGTATAGAAAAGTCAGATAAATAGGATCCGGTTTATACTGATTTGTTGATAGAGTTTTACGAGTCTGTTTCCTTCCAGATGGAAGATAGCAGAGAGAGGTTTTCTTTCAAGTCTTATGGAAAGACTTATAAACTTTATTACACTAAGGCCACGAGCCTGGTTGGTTTATCATATAAATGAGAAGCTGAATTATGCTCTCACAAACTTCTCGATGTGCAAGGAAGTTTCAATAAGGAGAAGGCACTGAAGTGTCTTGGGATTAAGGATGATTCAACTATAAAGATTGCTCGTATCACTCCGAACAATAGAATTCTTCAGCTTTGGGTGAAAGGCTTTCTGGTTCCAAGAAGAGGTGATAAATACAATTTAAAGAAGAGTGATATCTATGTCATAGATTTCTTGGTAAATCTAAGAAAGATAAATCTGATGAGGCATGTCTTGGTTACGATCAAGAATATCAAAGAAGGAAATTTGAGAGCTCAGATTATCATGTTTCCTACCTTATTATCTAAGTTGATAGTTCGATGCTTAGAATCCTTCAAGGTTTCCTGCAAATCAAAGATCTGGAATTGCAAACTCATGTTAGTTAGTGATGATACTCTCAAGAGGATGAAGATGGGTTTTTCTAGTGAATCCGGAGAATTTTACCCCCTATATGTGGAGGAGTTTGAGGCAGCTCAAAAAGAAACACAATCTCTGGAACCATCAAAAATGCAAAGGAAGAAGAGAAAGGCTAAGGAAGTGGTTGCCGATGAAGAAATTCCTCTGGCTAAGGAAACTCATTCTGCTCCCCCCAAGACGAAGAAGCAGAAAACATATATAGATGAAGTAGCAGCCAAGTGGAGGGAAGATAAAGAAATGAGGAAGGAAGGGGATCCTCAATTCGGACTGGACCCTTCCGAGGCTAAAGCCTTAAAGGAAAAAGCTGCTGAGGATCTAGAGAGAAAAGCGAAGGAAAAGAAAATGATAAAGAAGATGTCTGAAGCTGAAGTGGTGCAATCTTTGCTGAAAGCTACAGAGTTGGCTTCTGGAATGCTTCCCGTTATGGAAAATTTTGGTCCTGAACCTTCTTTACCAGAAACTCCAGCTAAGAACTATGTCACTCCGGAAAAGGACAAGGGTAAATAAATAGTTGAATAAGCTGAGAAGGAAGTTGCTGAAGCAGTAGAGGAAGATGTTGAAGAAGAAGAAGAATAAGAAGAGGAAAGTGAAGATTTGGATACTCTAATCAAGCAAGTACAGGACTACAAAGATAAGGTTGAATCCACAAAGTTAGTTACTCCAGGTAAAGGAGATGAGGAAGATATCAAGAAAAATCAAGAAGAAGAAGAAGAAAATGTGTTGTATGAGGAAGAAGAATCCTATGAGAGGAATTTTCTTGAGGAAGGTCAAGAAAAATAGAAACCAGATGAAGACCAGATCATTCAAGTTTCTGAATCCGAGGAAGTATCTCCTAATGTGGAACCCATTCTGAAATCTGATAAGGGGAAGAAATCTCTCATGGAGACACCTATAAAAGATCTCATCAGGAGGAAAGAGGTTGGTGGTACCTCTAGAAGGAAGCTGGTGCCAGTTGAAGAAGAGAAATCTCAAAGATAAATTTCTGATTCGGAATCATCATCTCACGGGCATGATTTTTTGGTTCAGTCTCTGAGAAAGTTGGTGGACACAATTCTGATTCCTCCAACAATAGATTCTAGATTCCAGATGCTGCAACAAACTATGAATCAGAAATCGGATTCTTTATCCATGGTCATGGACAAGTTTTTGAAGTTGGAAGATGAACAGAAAAGTTTTCTGATGGATTATGATATACATAGAAAGTCTTGCAGTAAGGTAACAAAGTGGTCTATGATAGTTGAAGAATACTTGATAGTGTATGATAATTTTTAGAATGACGTGAAAAAATCTTTTGACACAGCAGATAAAAAGGTTAAGAATCTTGAAGATGAGCTGATTATTGAGCAGAGTACCCGGAGTCAACAAGTGAAGGAACTGAATGACAAGAAAAATTCTCTAGCTCAAAATCTTATATATGATAGAAATATCCGGATTGATCTTGAGAAAAAATTCATTCAGCAAGATGAGTTGTTAAAGTTGCAGAAAGAAGCCTTGGAGGCTCAGGCAGAAGCTTTAAAATTCCAAGAAGAAAAGGTAAAAGCCTTGGAGAATCAAGGTGAGGAAGATCAAAGGGACTTGAAGAAACTCAAAACCTTGTTAAAGAAGCTCATCCCAAAGGAAAAGGAAGACAAATGAACCCACTCCGATCTTTTGTTGTAATTGTCTTTCCTTGTAAAAAAATTTTCCCAGCTCTAATGAAATGGTTATCTGGTTGGTCATATCTTGTTATATACTAATGTTTCAGGTACCATACTTTGTTTTCCATTCCCTTCAATTCTTTTTGAAAATCACAAAAGGGGAGAAGGAAAAAGAACTACTCCTAAGGAGGATAAAGGAAAATTTTCTAAGAGAAATATCCTTAAAAAAAGGGGGAGTTTCCCACTATGAAGTTTTTCATTCTTACAATAATGAAAACTCCACTCAGGAAACTCAGAATAAAATCCTTAGAGTTTCAATGCCTAAGGGGGAGTTAGTTGTATTCACTTTTATCCACGAACAAAGGGAGATAAGTTTTAGATTTTAAAGTCTAAATTTTTCAAAATCCTTATATGATTTTTCGAAAGGATGTTTGTGCTTTCAAAAAAGGGGGATATTGTTGAGTCAATAAGGTTTCCCTTATGACTTTTCCATTCCTTCTTGTTTTGAAAATCAAAAACACCTTATACTTAAGAAAATGTATGTTTTACCTCCATCAGGAAAATTTACTTCTTTAAGGAAATTTACCCTAACCTAGATTTTCTTATACATAGAAATATTATTCTTAAATTCAAAAACCGGATTCATACCCAAAATCCCAGAGCCATATAATGAAAAGATTTGGAGCATTCTGTTTTTAGGATCCGAATTCTGGATGTGATCTGTAATGTAGCTCTAATCTGAATTCTGGACTCCGAACTCTTCAGTAGTTCGACTACAAACTCTGAAGAAGTTCGACTCCGAACTCTGAAGAAGTTCGACTCCGAACTCTGAAGAAGTTCGACTCCGAACTCTGAAGAAGTTTGAATCTGAACTCTCAAGTAGTTCGACTCCGAACTCTTAAGTAGTTCGACTCCGAACTCTTAAGCAGTTCGACTCCGAACTCTGAAGTAGTTCGACTCCGAACTCTAAAGAAGTTAGACTCCTAACTCTGAAGAAGTTCGACTCCGAACTCTCAATTAGTTCGACCCCGAACTCTTAAGTATTTCGACTCTGAACTCTTAAGCAGTTCGACTCCGAACTCTTAAGTAGTTCGACTCCGAACTCTGCAAGTTCAGAATCCGATCTCTGGTGAAACCAGACTCCGAATTCCTATAAAACAGAATCTGAATATTTCTTAACATAGACTCCAAACTTCATTTTGGTTAGACTCCAAACTTTTTACTTGCTTACACTCCGAAATATTTATTAGCTTTTACTTACATATGCTTCATTTCAAAACGATGTCATACATTCAGTTATACATGGTTTGTTATAAAACGATGTCGTCTATTCTGTTTCTAATTAACCATTGGTTGAGTTACACATGTACAGGTCCCTACGAATTTCATGGAAAATATGACCGTTGGAGGAGGGAGCCGACCGTTGGAAATTTTCCTATAAATAGGAGCTCTTTTGGAAGAGCTCAAAAACAAGTAGATCGATCTAGAGAACACATGCTATTAAGGTGATTTCTAGAGAGATAAGCTTTTCATTCCTTGTGTGTACTGAACTGCTCGTTCAGATTTCTTCGTGAGACTCCGGATGTTTGTGATTACATTCGAGGACTTCCGGGGATAGGAAGACAGAGGTGCCGACTACCTTGAAGTTTGAGGGCTTCCTTGCTGTGGAAGATAGAGGTTCCAACTACCTTCAAGTTGAGGGCTTGCGGGGATAGCAAGAAAGAGATTCTGATCTTTGTATTGAGGGATTATCCCGGTGTGGGTAAGACAGACTTTCTTGAAAGTATAAATCAAGAGATCTTTATCCAAGGTTGTTGGATACCCTTCTCGCTGGGTTAAAAGAGTTATTGTTTGTTACTTGTAGTTTTACTACTTGTTTGTTTCCACTGTATATTTTATTATAAGGAAAGTATAATCTTCTTATAATTCCTTATACTTTTACTCTGATTAGTTTAGATTCTATACGCTTTAAGGTGGAATCTTATATCGTTAACTTTGGTTCCAATTCTCCAGTTGGTGATCAGAGGTGTTGTGAATTTGCTTAGTTTAACTTTGTTAAACCTATATTTTCCTTGTCTAAGGAAAACATAGTTATCCATAACCAACTTTAAAGGTTCCAAAGGAATTTTTAAAGTGTACAATTCACCCCCCCCCCCCTCTTGTATATTGAGCATCTACATCATTATTTTGATCATACAGTTGTAGTCTTAAAGGGAAACTATACACCTATCTTGGTTTAGGGTCCTTATGTTGTATCTTCCACTCTCTTTAACATGGTTCCCCTGATGAGTGAGCTCAAAAACAACTGAGCTTCATGAAATGAAACTTCCCAGTTCTTCATCATATACATATGATGTTAAAATACACAACAACAACCTCAATAAATGAAATTAAACTATAGACTTACCCTATGTGATAAACACAGGATGCCCAACATATGATCATCATGGGATGCCATGCTCTCCCACTATGGATTACAAGACACGCCCAGAGGGAAGCTTCCATATGTAAGCCCCACACCATTTTCCCTGACCAACGGATGTGACACTCATTCTAGGAATCTTCCACACATAAGACCAAAACCATTCATCATATATTATCTTTTTATGACACGATCATGCTTACCACATTAAATTAAACTTTAAAAATTGTTCCTATCACATGACCTTAAACTGTGGCATCAAACCACATCGGTTTTGATCCCTATCTCTAAATAGGGTATGTAAGATTCCTCCTTGAGGTTCAATACTGACATTGGTAAACTATCCAGGTATTCCTTCCTATGGATTCACCTCCCAAATCCACCTATATGGGGCATTCAGATCCATTGGTAAACTATCCAGGTGTTCCCTCTTAGGGACACACCTATCGGATCTGCCTCCACTGGGTGTTCTAATCCATTGGTAAAATATCTAGGTGTTTGCTCTTAGGGATGAACCTCCCATATCCACCTCCACAGTGAATTATAATCCATTGTTAAACTATCTAGGTGTTCCCTCCTAGGGAAACATTTCTCTAATTTGTATCCACAGGGTGTTCTGATCCATTGGTAAACAATCCAGTTGTTCCCTCCTAGGTACACACCTCCTGGATTCACCTCAATGGGGCATTCTAATCCATATTTAAACTATTCATGTGTTACCTCCAAGGGATACACCTACTAGATCCGCCTCCATGGGGAATTATGATCCATTAGAAAACTATCTAGGTGTTCACTCCTGGGGACACACCTCACAGATCCACCTCCATAGGGAGTTATGATCCATCAGTAAACTATTCAAGTGTTCCCTCCTAGGGACACACCTCTCAGATCCACCTCCATGGGTAATTATTATCCATTGGTAAACTATTTAGGTGTTCCCTACTAGGGTCTTACCTCTTGGATCAACCTCCATGGGTTGTTTGGATTTTCCACCATATCCCGACAAGGCATTAAACCTATTCCTATCTCCACATGATAGTAAACTTGTGCCATGATATTCCTTACCAAGATGTCCTGGTATGTCTCCACCAGATGCAGAACTTGATACCATAACCAAAATACCTACACCATTAAATAAACATGGGATTTATAGGGTAAAAGTACTTTGAATACTTACACCCATGTCATCAATTACCTCATGATCAACACGTGATGCATTGGGTTCCGCACCTAAGATTCCAACATGAGATTCCCCCCAAAGAGGAATATTTATAGGTGAGCAATGTTCCCAATGTCTATACATGCCCATATATTCCCAAGTGACTAATCTCTTGACTAAAGGTTGTTGCCCTATCAAGAAAGAAGTATTTTAATTAACCGGTGTCCACGTAGAGATGGAACTAAGATCATGTTCCAAGAACATGACTCAAATTTTTTAGGGAGACTTGGACTAGGTGACGAGATCCAGGAGTAATTCATGGAAGGAGGAACCAACATCCCATAATCCCATTTAGATCAATAAGAAACCATCATTGATTAAAGTTATGAATGTATCCCACCTTTGGAAAGTGGGGATTTGGGGAAACAAATTCATGTAACGCATGGCCCCAGTGAAAGTGTTGGAAACAAAATTGGTGAACCCAACATGAAACTATTCTCCTAAAAATGGGGACTAGTATAAATTTTGGGCATCAGTGGATTATCATGTCACCAGATTAAGATGTTTTTCACCAGGTCCCACCAAGAAAATGGTGGTCCCAATATCAAACTTTCATGTGCATTAGGGTAGTAAACATTGGGAATCCTCAGTCTAAAACATCTTCATCATGTATCCTTCTCTAATTAATAATATTGGATGACATTAGGGCATTAGTAATAACTTTTTATATACCTATACTAATGTATGGATCCACATTTCTTACAGAACTCATAATCAGGCTATGGGAAATCAACAACCTGGCGCTCACATGTGATGGGGTAGGAGAAACATTGATGTGTTAATCCCATACAGTTATTCTTCCTCCATAAATTATGCCTCAACTTTGACAATCGAAATCCCATGCCCCATTTATCCCTCTGAAATAATCCTAAGGAGGGTGATCGACACACTCATATGCCAGTACATGTAGAATTGGGTCATTATTACTAGGTATATGGACCTCCAAGGCCTGGATTCATCAGCACCTCATCAATATTGCCTCCCCTAATGATCATGTAGGGAGTAACCACCCCTTGTTTTGATGACATGATGCTTTGAGGGATTCTCCTAATAGTGATCCAATTACTCAATCCCATATTCCTAGGAGTTAAGGTAAGTTTGATTCACACCGATCATGACTACTACCTAGGATACTCCTAGGAGGGTTCCTACTAGGCCTCATCAATGTTAGTACTGACCAACCCCATAGTTCGAAGAGTAGGAAGATTTTATCCCCACTCCACCGATCCAATATAAACCACATAGCATAAAAATCATGGGAAGACCCTGGATAATTCCCAATAAGGGTAATATTATACAACTCATTTGTCCCCTACCGCCATCAGTGCATCTCACAAAATCCCTACAACCAGTGAACAAGGATTCAACTTTTCCTGATTGGGATCGAGGCCCCATCAACCTCACAGGAAGGCTGGGATTACTCTTTCAATAGCTGGCATCACTGATAGTCATTATGATTTGTCCTATAATGTGTAGGATTAGTGTGGAGGTCCTCCCTACAACACAAACAGCCAGTATGGAGGTCATCCCCATGCTCCCATTAAGCAACAAAAATTTCCTCCAAGTGTTCCCACCAATCAGCATGGACATCTTCCCCATGGTGTTAGTATTCAAAGTAGAGCACCTCCTCATACCAAATATGTATCCTTCCCTAAAGAATCATCCAGAGGCAAGAGTAATAACACTCACCATCGATGGTGAAACTCTAGGAAGTGCCAAGCCATCATTGAACTCATTGACCTGTCAGATTATAAGGTAACATATGACATGATGATAGAGCCTCCACCCCATCCATCAGAGTTTGGGGAAGGATCCTAGCAATTGAGATTCAAAATCTCAAAATAAAAGGTCCATAGGATCCCTAGATCCCTCCATAGGTACTTTCAGGTGGAGGATGTTCTGGCTCCCTTCCAAGGGATTTCATTTCATCCACCTCTATCACCACCATTTGTCCTCCTATCTACATCTACCTGATAATTTGGGGAGATTTCGGGGTCTAGGACGATGCATAAATATAGTGAGAACTATGTCGATCCATAGATGAATGTCACCACTCTCCTACATGAGGTATTTGTGAATGCTCCATCCTATAGGGGTGTGATTATGTGGCTCGAACCTCCCATGAAAGATGTTCCAGCATGAACTAGATGTCTAGCTCACATAGTGACTTCTCTCTTAGTAAACTGGTAGTAGATCTGATCTACATTGGTGTCACCACCAATATTTCAGCCAGTGTCAATTAGGTCTTGGGCCAACTAAAAGCAGGACCCTTCCTATGAGATAGAGAAATTTTGTGTGGATATAGTCTCTAACTAGCAATCTATGCGGTTATGAACACCTGTAGCTTTAGACTTTGACATCCCAGAGTCCCTCATGAAGGACCAAGCCATGTGTTTCCTCTAGTTTATTTGGTTGATGTTCCACCGCCTCTACAATCGTCAGTTAACCTACCCTAGAAGTTAAGATCACCTCGAGGCCATCAACAAATAGTTCTGAAGGTTTGAGATCATAGTACTCCCAGTGACTCAATGTCCTAATTAGTATGGTTATCTCCATAACCTTAAAATTTTAATCAAAAGACTTTCATTGTTCCACTGTATTATGGAAGAAGCATCTCCACACATACAGATCAAATGATGGTGACGATATAGTTCTCTCCAATTCATCCCAATCTTGTGACAACCAGACCTATCCACCAATGACAAAAGCCCCCCCCCCCAATCTTCACCATGGTTAATATTGTTTTCAACAATAATCCCAAGAATCATAGGGATAGAGTCACCGAAAAAGGGAAAGACAATGAAAATCCTCCTCAAAGGGCGGTACAGTACCAGGCATACTTCCCCACAGGCATCCTCAATCATCAACAAAGGTATACACTTGTCCTTAGAGACCCATATGATGAGGAATTCAAACCTACATGTCAACATATCAATAAGGTAAAGAATCATTCCAAGCCATCTAATCCATTCAAGGTCATGCCAAAAGAAAAGATGGAACCCATGATATCTGCCTTTCTCCATCATTTTTAAGATCATAAAAGTATCATCACTAATCTCATGGCTAATTGATGCTTGGATTATGAAAATCCCCTACAAGACCCCATCTCTCCCCTAGTAGGGAATCCAGTCCACCTCATCCAAGAATGCCTAGTCAATCTTGGAAGCCTCACACATCAAGTCAAAGAATAGATAAGAGATTATGGTAAGAAACCAAGATATGAGTCTCCAAACCCACCCAAACAACGTAATTATCCTCTTAATGAACCAGATTATTACACTATAAAATTTGATGAGCCCTATCCCCAAGTAAATGATTCCTTAAATTAATTGGTGGCCATAGATCCTCTCTAATATGACATGATAACAACTCTCCCCACTCACCTCAAGGCCCTAGAGACCCAATAGGTGGTGATCTCACATGAAGGAATGATGTATCTGGAATGGGTGTATAACATATAGGAACCCTCAGAGTTTTGGAAATCCTAAATTCACCTCATTAAATGGGATTGGAGACGTACTACAACACCTTTTACACATTTTTTAAGGTTTGGACCCATGTTGAGGACCCCAGAATAGTAGGAGACCTCTAAGCATTAGTGATTTGTTAAGACACTGGAAGGAACCATGTTTTTTGGTATATCCAGTTACCCATATGATCCATCACTATTTGGGAAGACCTTTGTAGATAGTCCCTCTACTAGTTAAGCTCCATCATGAAAAATAAATGTATTTTTGACCTCTTTAAGTGAAAGAAAAGTCTAAATGAGTGAGTCAAAGACTTTTTTCCTGGTAGAAGGGCCTCACGTATTCACTTGACATGTATTTAAACCAAGATTAGCTACTAATGATGTACATGGTAAATTTAAAATGTGATATGTTTTCTACCCTCATCATCTAGAACTACCTAGGAGGATTCCAAGAGTTCTATGAAAAGGCTCAGTGGTTGGAGGAATCCTTGTAGTAGGTCAGACCACTACCGTGCCCATTGCCTCTTCCATCTCCCATGAGAAGACCTAAAAATTATAGACTACCACCAATGTACATATAGAGGTTCTTGATCTAGTACAGTTATTGGTTCATTTTCTGGAAGATCCTCTCTAAGTGCATCCATATCAAGCATAGCCCTACCTAACATAGAATTGTCAGGAACAAACTCACAAAGCATAGCCAACCAGATGAGAGAATGTGGCTCTCGCCCCTCATAAATTCTAGGCTTATAGAGTTCCCTTACAAGATAGAAGGAACCTAACATATTCCTTCATGGATTCATCGATCTTAGACTACTTCATATATTCCCTATAAAAGGTAATAAAAAAATTGATTGAGTCTATAAAGCCTTAGGAATCTGGACTCACTAAATTCCATGATCATTTTATGTACCATAGGATCCTCAAACACACTATCAAGGAATGTTATACATTAAAGGATTAGCTCTATAACCAAGTGGATCATGGATTGGTCAATTCAGGTGATTTCCCAGTGTAGTTGAACCATTTCTCCACCGACCTTGATAGTAATAGTGAAGGCTCTGGTGAATGGAAGTAGGACTCTAGCAATGGGACATAGAAATATGATGACTAGTTGGCTTGAAAGGTAATTTCTATCACACATGGTGTCATCTATGCTCATTTTGGCCGGAAGAACCTCATGTGGTTTCCATTCCCCCTTTATCTGCTACTTCTGAATCTACTTAATAGCCTTTAAATCTCATAGGAATAGGCACTGATGGTGTAAGGGAAATTAGATTACCCCATTGGTGTCGAATCCATCTCTCACCCTCAGTAATTTCATGCCTCTTGAGATAGGAGATGCACCCAGGGTCCATCCAATACCAAATGAATTCACTGATGATGAGTATTAGTACACCTCTATAAATATTATCAAAATGGTATACCGATTCATGATTCCTGATGGTGAGGGATATCATACAAACTCCTCGGGTTCCTCCAATTGATGCCATCGAAGGAAAGGTCAAAGATGTGAGAGCTGCCAGAATGCTCAGACCAGAGCCTCAAATTACATTGTACATGATACTAAGACGAGGAAGTAGGTTTTTATAGAGATAGAAAGGAACTATCTTCCCAGTCTACTCCATCAGGTAGGTCTTTACAGCTGAATATGTTAGTTGATTGAGCAGCTCAGTTCCGATTGTATCGTGATCAGCTGCATCCTGCCAGAGTCGGGCCTCATCTAATAGAGAGTCGTCTGGTAGTTTTTTAGGGAATTTCAACTATTCATTAGAATAAAATTTCTAGTACTATTCATCCCATGGTGGTTCATTAAGTAGCATCTATTTATCCTCCTTCCAAGGAGTGGCATTCTGTAGAAAAAATATCCCATTGGAGCAGAAGTATGAAGTGTTGAAGCACCTTTTAAGCATACCCCTGAGGCATTCAATCCTTGAGGACCTCTTTAAATGAGATGTGTGACACCCATGTAGAATCCTTCAAAATCCCACTCTAGTTTGAAGCATAGATAGATGCCATAGAGTCCTATAATATATTAGAGGCCACACAAGAGGAATTTCAAGACATCATTCTGTTTTCTGGGGAAGATGAATTCATTATCATGTAGGGGCACATACACCCATTGTACATCATAATCCATTATAATTGCATGAAGATATTTCACTTCCTATTGGAAACTGGTTCTAGGAATAACCTTATTCTAACCTAGATACTCTACAAGATATGACTTACCAAAGTAGATATGACTCCCTCCAACTGGACAATTAAGGTATAGGAAACTAATGAGCAGAAACTGTGTGGAATGGTTCGGCTAAATAACCAATTTGGTGGATTTATTGAAAGTAACAAATTCATGGTAGTATCATATTATACCACATACAACTTGTTTTTGGGTAGGCCCTAGCTTCATTTTCACACAATAGTCCCCTCCTCATATCACCACTACCTAAAGCACTCCCTCAACAGTCGAGCAAGGGTGATCAGGGTGATGTATCCCCCTTAGACTCATGTGAAGCCCACTATTTGGATGTCGGATATTACAAGAGGGAGGGGAAGTAGGTCTATACCAATGGGGTTAATCACATCAATGCCCCCCAATGAGCTGACAGACGTTGTAGTCAATCCATGGGAAGACATGAATGAAGCCTTCATTCTTCCAATTCATCAGTTAAAGGCCACATCACCGGACTTGGGAGGTTTCTTTATTATCTAAAATAAGAAGGGTTTTATAATACTTAAGAGAAATGATCTCCCACGGATTACCTCATACTTTTTCACTGGTCATGCCTGGGTGATACCAAAAACCACTTCTCCTATAAAGTACTGATAAGTTTCCTAATGTCCACCATTTCACGACATTAACATATGTTCTTATAGTAGGGATGAATCACTAGAATACATCTTCTCACCATTTCTTTAACATCAACAAATGATCCCATGGTTGAAGGTCAGATTAAATTGGCTTGATAACTTCTATTTCCATAGTTTCAGTAGATATGGAATCCCTCTATGAGGATCTTGTGACTTCCCAAGTAGGAACTAGCGATTCTCCTAAGTCAAATAACCTGGAAGATCTTCCTACTGCCACTTATTATCCCATCTTAGACGATGAAGAGTATTTGGAAGACTCCCCTCCAGAATTTTAAGAGGGTGTCTCCACCATGGTTGATGAGTTAATTTAGGTGAATCTTGTTATCGAGGAAAATCCAAGGCTGATGTTAATCAGTGAAGCCATGTCTCCAAAAGAACAACAGTAAATTGAGGAGTTCCTAAAGAATCACCATAATTTATTCACCTAGAGCTATGCTGAGATTTTAGGGCTAGAAACTAAGGTTATCATCCACCATCTCGGCCTCCCATGGAGTCATTGAAGGTTCAAACAACCTCCCAGAATGATGCACCCCTCTCACGGTGCTATGGTCAAGGAAAATTTTGATAATATTATAAAAAACAACTTCTTTAGGGAGGTCAAGTACCCCATGTGGCTAGTCAAAATCATTCTAGAAATAAATAAGAATGGGAAGATCAGAGTCTATATCAACTTTCAGTGCCTTGAACATAATTTCTCATAGGATGATTTTCCCCTTCAAGTGACAGAGCTATTGATTTATTCTACAAAAATATTCTAGGACATCTTATTCATGGATGGATATTTTGGGTATAAAAAATCCGGGTGGCCCCTGAGGATGAGTATTCCACCACCTTTAAGGCATCATAAGTGAATTTATTTTATGATGTGATGCCCTTCATCTTAAATAATACAAGATTCACGTATCAATGGGACATGAACCACATCTTCAAACTAATTCTTGGGATGTTGGTGGAATAATATGAGGACAATTTGGTGGTCAAATAATACCAATGTCATAACCATATCAGGGATCCTGAGAAAGTGTTTGACTTCCTATGATTCTAGAACATGAAGATAAACCCCTTGAAATGTGCATTTAGGGTTTCCTTTGTGATGTTTTTTGACTTCATTGTAAGATAAAACTGCATCAAGATCGACCTATATAAGATTAGGTGCATCATCTAGATGCCTTCCCCAAGCAACCTATGGGAGTTTTGAGGCCTCTAAGTCCACTTAAACTACATAAGATGATTTATTTAAAATTTATATGGAAAGTTTAATCCATTCTATAGGCTCTTGAACAAATACACCATTTACCAATGGGATGAGGAGTGATAGACTGCATTTGAGGAAATCACTAAGTACCTAATACAAACTCTAGTTATGATTTCACCCGTTTCAGGGAATCCTCTAGTCCTTTATAAGACCATCATGGAATTATACCTTAGTGATATTCTCTCCCAGAAGAATAATGAGGGAATATAAAATAGTTTATACTATCTCAGTTGCATGCTCCTCAACTCGGATACCAGATACTCTCATATCAAGAATAGATGCCTCAAACTAATTTTATTAGTATATAATCTATGGTATTATATGTGGTATTATGAGATATATCTAGTGTACCAAAAGGACCTACTGAAGTATATTCTCAACATCCCTATACTGTTGGGATAATTGGCATGTTGGGCAATAATCTTCCAGTAGTTTGACATCTGGTTTGTTTGGTAGAAGGCCATCAAATTTTAGAAATTGGAAGACCTTTTGGAAACCCATTAACCCCTTGGAGAACTACCCTTTGATATTGATTTCCTAGATAAGATGATCCTATTCGTGGATCAGGTCATTATATGTTATTAGATGTATTTTAATGGTGCCTCTTGGATCCTAATTGGTATAAGGCTCAATAAACCCAAACTCAACAAAGTAGGCTTGGGAATCATCTTCATCACCCCATCATAGACCATATTTCCATACTCATTCCTGTTGTTAGAAGGCTACACGAACAATGAGGTAGAGTATAAATCCCTTATCAATGGTTCTAAGTTGGACCTTGAGATTGATTCCCCCCACATTCACATGAAGGGAGAATCCAAGCTAGTAATCAAACAGATCAAGGGTGAATACATAATTAAGAAGAAAGAGGATGTGCCCCTACTGTATCATACTCATAATCTAATGGAAAAGTTACCTTTACATCTTGAATTGTCTTATGTCCCTTGGTCACTGAATGGTTGATCCGACACCTTGGCCAATTTAGTTAATTCCCTTGAAGATCCTGACTAGGATGATCTAGTCATTAATGTGGAATATCATAGGGTCATCACTCACATTATTCCAAATTGTTATGATAGTAAACAAGTAAACCAACTAGTTATTGGTGCTTATGGTCCAAGACCCTTATTCCCCACCACAATAAAGGAAACAACCTATTGAAAAACTCTCTTTATTGAGTATCTCCATCATAGTATCCTCCCACCAAACCTAGAAGAGTATGAGAAAATCCATCAGTGTGCATCACAGTTGACCCTACATAGCAAGATAACCTTGAGAATACTCTCTACATATGTGGGTTTGATGGAATTCTCCATTATTTCATCCAATGATATGAGATTCCCCAGGTTATAGTATAATTCCCTATCGGGTCATGTGGTTCCCATAAAGATGGATTGAATCTCTCCCACCAAATTATAAGGTTGGATACTTATATCCCACCATGTTATATAACTACATCAAGTTCACTAAGGGGTGTCATGCATATCAGATTCATTCCAACTATGTGCATCAACCATCGTATATTCTCCACACCACCAAGTATTCTTATCCCTTTGAAGTATGGGAACTTGACATTGTGGAACCATACCTGCAAGCAACAACTCACCAGTGAAACTTTATTCTGGTGGAAAATAACTTCTTCTCCAAGTGGGAAGAAGCAATTCCCCTAAAGGAGTTAAAATCCCAATTCATGATTGAGTTCATGAGTTACCACATCATCCATCGATTTGGAGTTCCTCACACTATTCTCAAAGACAATGGAACTAACTTACAGGATTCCTAGATAAAGAAATTGTATAACAAGTACAAAATTTGTTCCAACCATACCTCTCTTTACCATACATAGGAAAATGGATAGATTAAGGCATTCAACAAGACCCTCACTAACATCTTACTGAAATTTGTGGTCTAGAATAAGAAAATTTGGCCAGAAAAACTCCCTAATTCCCTCTAGTCCTATCGGATGATGACTCATAATTCCTCCCAGGTGAACCCATACTCCTTGGTGTATGAAACCAAGTCATTTAATTCCATCTAGGTTCAGTTTCCATCAATCCAAATAGTTTTCTATGACCAGCAGATTCTAGAAAAAATGGTATAAGTATGTCTAGATGAGTTGGAAGCCCTTGAAGAGAACAAGATCTAGGGATTGTACAATATATAGAGGCACAAAAAACTGGATATAAATATCATTAAACAATAATTTACACCTTTAATCCTTCTTATAGGGTGAAATGGTATTGGCTCTTAGAACACCGATGATACCCAGTAAGAATCCAACAAAGTTGGACCCCATGTGGGAAGGAACTTACATCATTAAAAAGGTCTATTCCAATGGAGAATACTATTTTTTCACCATGGATGGAGAGTTTATCAAACCTCCCACAAATTTCAATTTTATAAATAAGTACTTTACATAAGGAGTCCCAACGGTGTAAGCTTTAGGACCATAAACTAATAAAAAATCTATGGTCCAGGCAGTACGACCTTAAACTTTTTTCAATTGATCCAAAATCTATGACCTTAAACTAAGAGTCTACGTCTGAGAATTATGACTCTAAATTGTGATAAATTCATCCTTGGAATGTTTTTTGTGGCATTGGGTTTTCTTATCCCTCAATTCATGTCGGGTTTTTCACTCCACCACACTACACATATCTGTTTAAGATGCTCGACTCTAGTCCAAGCTTTATGACCTTAAACTAATAGCTATGGTTCGTTAAATATGAAATTAAAATATTTTAAATCATTTCAAGCTTTATAATATTAAAATAAAATATATGTTCCATACAATATGACCTTAAACTATTTTCAATCAGTCCAAACATTATGACCTTAAACTATTTGCAGCCCATATAGTTTGAGTTGTATATCTTTAAACTGAAAAGCCTGACATCCTTAGAGAATGACATTAAATTGTGATCTTACCCCATATAAAACTAGTATTTCTATTAATGAGAGATTATTTTACCCTATGTAAATTTTAATGCCTCATATGATAATTTTTAGATGATAGTTATACTCTATAAACAATTGGGATGCCTCATGCGATAAGTATGATATGTTCAAAATAAATTTACACCACCCAATATTGAGATGCCTATTATGATATGAGATGAATAAAAACAAGAATCCTCATCAAAAAACATTAAACTATAGCCTTACCCCATCTCAAGAGCACGGGATACCCCACGAGAACCGTGTGAGGCCCCGATTCCCTCACTAGAGAGTATTTCTCCCATCATTGGCATTGGTCTTCTATCGTACCACTTTCCAGAACTATGTGTGGCTTGATTCCCATACATATGGGGTAGGTAATGACACACATATTTTTTATCTTTGGGCCTAGCCACAAATTTATCAACCCTTCAGCCCCATGTTCCCATTCAAAGTCCCAACATATCGACCTAAAACTGTGTACATGTCATCTTAAGGTGTGCATGTGGTTTTTGAGCCTCCTTGGATACTTTCACATCAAAAACCAATTCCATGACACGTATATAGCCTTGAGATCAACATCATCCTAGTCCAAGCATCCTGAGTTTAAATTTTTTTCATTATCACCTCTGATCCAAGCATTACGACCTTAAACTATGTGTCGTTTGTTTCCTGGTACTAGTATGGTACGTGGGCCTATGTACCCTCCTTTAATGTTAGATTCTACCTCATTCATGCAAAATTAATTGCCTAAAAATAAACCTCTCCTTAGTTCAAGAATCATTAATTTAAACTATTTATTGATGGTCCACACAATGCAAGCTTAAAATGTTCACTCATAGTCTAAACATTATGACTTTAAACTATTTCCCATGGTCTATACTACACGACCATAAACTTTGTGCCACCAACTTTAGGATTGGTTCATGGAGTGTAGGGCCTCCCTTGATTAATTCATATTGGGATTTAACTCTTTTTTTCACATGTAAATCCTCAAATCCCCCTTCCCCATAGTCTAAGTATTAATACCTTAAACTATTTTCAATTGGTCCAAGCTATATGACCTCAAAATAGAGGCCATAGTACAATCATTATGTGAATTCACCTCTAATTTGCATGGTATGAATCTATCCCACTACGACATTGGTCTCCTACCATACCATATTCTATAACTATGTGTTTCTTGATTCCCATCCATATGGGATATATAGTGATGCCTATATTTTTTCTCATCGGGATATGGCATAGATTTACTGCGAAACCCTCTGTTACATGTGATGCTATCACCCAAAAATTCCATCCTAGGAATAATTTTAGGTTTAAACCCCATTCATTTACCTTAAACTATATATAGACTGATATTCCCTCATATCTCAATATGAAGAGGAAAAAGAGTGGGTGGCTTAATGCATGAGTCTTGCACACCACGTCCCCACCGCACAACATTATAATGTGATCTTATCCCTTATAAATTGGTATGACTCTTAAAGAGAGATTATTTTCCCTGTCTTAAAATAGTATTACACATATGGAAAGTATGGGATGAAAAAACACCAATTTCCTAAAATCATGACATTAAACTATGATTTTATCCCATGTACATTTGGGATGCTTTATATCCTAATATGAGAAGATTCAATATCCTAGTTCGAGAGGGTATCTTCATTCTGTAGTTGGTATCCTATCATGTTGTGTTCCAGAACTATGTGTGGCATGATTACCATCATCATGGGATAAGTAGTGATGCCAGAATATCTCATCCTCAACCCATCCCCCTTTGTTAACTCGTTGTAGGGACTTTCCTTCCCCAATGTTATGATGTCGACACAGGATATGGTTTTTCAAGTTTTATGTGAAAAAGGGTCCCTAAAACCCTCCTTTAATGTTGTTTTATCACTCTTTCATGTCACAAAAACTTCATTGGGACACCCATTCCCCCTGTTCAAAGCTACACGACCGTAAACCAGCAACCTTCCCTACAGTCTAAGCTCTGTGACTTTAAACCGGTAGCAGTGTTAGTTCAAGTTTTATGAATTTAAACTACCAAGAACAACATCCTTAGTGAATGAAGTTAATCTACAGCCTTAACTTATGAATCAAGTATGGGACACCTTATGAAATAAGTATGGGATGTCATGGAATACCTCGTGTAATGTTGGGATGCCACATGTCTAATATGGGATGATTCTATACCCTCGCCAAAGAGGACATCACTCCACCATAATTGGTCTTCTACCGCACTACTTCTCAAAACTACATATGACTTGATTCTAATCCTCATGGGATATGTAGTGATGTTTAGATATTTCATATCAGGCCAAACCTTTCCATCGACTCATTTTTGGGACATTCCTAGCTTATACTTATGTGCTTCATGTTTTCTCTAATTTAGATGGTCTTCATTCTCCCCAATCTGAACAAGATCCCTAACATAATGGTGCGTAGCCACAATTAGATCACCTACCATCTTGGGCTCATGCCTCTAAGGGTTTTCAAAAACAAATAGTGGATACCATGTTTTGAACTTGGTTAATAGTCGATCCTTTATTTTTTCACCCCATATTTAACCAACATAAGTATAAAACTTGTGTTTCAAACATGGTCAATAGATGTTTCCTATCCATAAGCTATTCCCCTCTCTCATTATGCAGGTCTTGAAAGTCACAATCACCCTTGCGGGATTTTTCGACCAGTTCTGCCCCCATTGTATTCTCCCCTCTGAGCAACGAGAACTCTATAACTCTCCTTATTTCTCACATCAAGAATTTTTTCATGAAAAATTAATATTCAGGATAGGATTTCCTAAAGACAGGTAGAGAAATTTGAGCATACCCTATAGTATAATAATTATGATATTAAATTAAGAGTCATGGTATAAACTCTATGACCTTAAATTAGGATCCCAAATCCATTTATATTGAATTTAAACTATGTGTAAGCCTCTCTAGATATGTTTTGTGCATCATAGGGTCCCTTGGACCTCAATTCATGTAAGTTTGTCATCGTTTCACCACAAATATTCTTTTGAGATGCTCACTCATAGTCTAATAATAACAACCTTAAACTCTATGCAGTTTTTCTTAGGAATTTTCTATGCAGTATCAGGTGTCCTATTAGGCCACTCTATTCACATCGGGTAATCATTCATCAATTCCATGCACATTAATTCGATAAACAAAGACACTTGGTCCAAGAATCAAGACCTTTAAATAGTTTTCAACCTTCACCTCATGTTTTTTATGGAATAGGGCCTCCCTTTACCCCCCCGCCCACCGCCATTTGCGTTGGTTTTTTACTCCTTAGTGTCTCTCCAAACACTTTAGGGTGCCCGTGGTCCAAATTATATAATCATAAACTCAGAATCCATGTCCAATCATCACGACTTTAAACCTTGTTCTAATACTCTTGGGAATGTGTTGTGTGGTTTAATGCCCTCCTAGTCCCATAATTCACACCAAGTTTTCATTCTACCACACTACACATAACCATCCTGGGATTCTCACCTTATGGTCTAAGATCTACAACATTAAACTAAGATTTATGGTCTGAAAAACATGAACTTAAACTATTCATTACTCATCCCATATTCTTCTTAGTACATGGTCTTCTAGGTTTCCCTTTCCTTATAGGACTTTCCAAGGAGTACCCCCATCGTGCTACCCTCTTTTTTCCTCTGCCACTTTGGTTGGGCAGGTACTATTCACTTCGGTTCATAGAAATCATTTCACATGATGTTAAACTTTAAACCTACCATGTGCGATGGACATAGGATGCACTATTTATCTAACATGAGGAAGAAAAGATTAAAATATTGGTTTATAATCACTATGTTCCACATCCCAATCACATGACATTAAATTGTGTGATACATCGTCCTCATCGTATAACGTTAAACTCATGTTTTTCATCCTTATTTCACAATGTAAAACTATGCAGTGTCTCAGGCCCTCACCCAGTAATCCCCTTTCCTCCAGTGCCAATCACCTACCGTGTCATGAATGTTCTTTGAATATCACTTGCAATCCAAGGTGAATCTCCCCTTAAATGATGAGTATGACCTTAATTCATACCTATACGCATGTAAAAATGTTCTCAAAGCCACTATGGTGTAATTTCAAGAGGGTTTTAATCCATTCAAACATATCATCATTTCATATCCATGCTTTTTCATGCCCCTTTATTTGGATCCTCATTCCCCTCCACGTTCCAACGGTCCCCCTAACGAAAATGGTTCCTATCCAAAATAGTTCACCTACCGTCCTAGGAACATGTCCTAGAATAATTTGGATGGTTTTTTGAGATAGTTATCATGTTTAAAACATGGTCAGTGGTCGACCCTTAATTGGTTTATCTCCATCCCCAATGAAACGATATAGAAGTTGTGTTTCGAACATGGTCAAAAGTTATCCTTCATCTTCATGCCACTCCCCTTGTGTTTCAAATATTGGTTTCACAATTCATGCTCTCTATTCCCTTTTTTTTAGAATTAAGTGCCCCAAGAGTTACCCCATTCATGGATTATCACACATTGGAAAAGAAATTAAGATATTTAGATATCCCCATTCTCCATCCATAAATCCTCTCATCCCGAACTCCTCTGATGGTCAGTCAAAAAATGAAAACCTCGAGTGTTCAATGATTTTATTACACTCAAATAAAAATGGGTAATCACATGGTCATCCCTTGTTTCTCACATCAATCACGACTCACATGAGCTTAAGTATTGGTTGTTGGTTGTCTCACAAAATATAATTTAAGTGCAATAATAAAATGTTGTGGAAAAAATATGTTTAATCATGCATGAGTATAAAGTAAACCAACTAAAGTTCTCGAGGGTCATCAACATTGGATTATCTCCTTTACAAAATTCACCAAGAGATTGACCTCTTCAATTGAGTATTTGATATCATCCAACCTCTACTGAGTTTCCACCAGGGTCTGCTTCCTCTCTTATAGTTATTCCACCTCGTTGTTGAATTTTGGATGGACTTCTTCAGCCTTGATCTATGGCCAGTTTTTTTCATCTCAGGATTTAGCAACCAAGGATGTCACCTCCTTCACCTTGGCCTTGGCTTCTGCCAACTGGGCCTTCAAATGACTTATGATCTTGGATTGAGAATCATCCAAGGTTGTATACTCCAATTCAAGACCTTCTAGTAAAGTGATATCCCCTTAACATACCATGATTTCCTTAGAGTCCTCATCCTTGTTCTCATTCTAGAAAATTTTGAGAACCTACCATTCAACATGTGCCAACTCAATGAGGAAGTATCAAGCCAATGCATTGAGGGTACTGGATTCCACCACACTAGTCCCCAATTAGACTAGCTAGTGGCAAAGAGATCCCACCTGGTGTGGAAGGCCAACTATCTAGGTACAGGTGATGAAGTTCTGCACATACCTCCACACCTTGGATGAATGATCCAGTTCTCATCGATGGCATCTAATACGGTATCCTTAATGTCTTTAGGTGGTTTCGGCTCATATAGAGGGAATACTTCCAATATATTAGTGGTTTGATCATCCATGGGAATGTCCTCGAGCATGAGCGGATGGAAACATATTCCCAGAAATAGATCATTTCCATCCCATTAACCTACTGCATAAGCCTTTATTTCCCCTTGTGGTACCTCTGAGGTGGTTTCAACCATCCCACCCTCCTCAATTTCCCCTATTAGTAGTGAAATTATAGCCTCATGTCCCATAGCTGACCTAGCTCCTGGTACATTTTCCACTTCCTCCATTGTGGCTTCACCTCCAATAGCTGCCTCTAGTGGTACCTCTATGATAGGCTCCACCATCGAAGATCCTTCATCTAGCCCCTATCATGGGAATTATATCGACCCCCTCTATTGAGGTCATGGTCTCAATGGTCCCCTCCGGTGGAACCTCCATGGTTGGTATGACCACTACAGTCTCCTTGGCTATTTGAACTAAGAAAATAACACCTTTTTTCATCACCTCGGCCTCAAGATCCACCAACTCAAATGTGGACATTGGAAGTTGAGGCCCGAACATGGTTTAAACTTCCATTTCAAAATGCATCATCCAAACACATAAAGGAAATAAAAAAGATACCAATTTTAAAAGTGTTAGGAAGCTTACATGAGTAATATAGTTCGATGATGAGCTTAGACATATTCACAGGTAATCCCCCTTGAAATGGAATTTACTCTATGGTCATTTCCTTCATCACAGGCACCACTTTGACTAGTTATTGGCCTCCCATGTTTGTAACATTAGTGAGGGACCCCATGCTCTCCCCTTAAAGGGTTGATGTTCCCTCACCCTCTACTTGAGGTTCCTAATGAACCTCCCCTTCTCTATGCTCATCGATCCCTGTGCAAGGGTGATAAGAGTTAGAAAATACTCTTAGGGTTTTGGTAGCTTCCAAAGCACATGAAATTAGAGTATCTACCTAGTTGATGATGGGTACTCCTTCAGTGGGAGACTCCCAATAAGAATTTCTCCCCCATTAATCATTTGAGTCTCCTTGAAGAGGTGAACGGGAATCCAACTCACTGGCTAGGAGTTCCAAGTAGGAGGTCATCCCTAGAAGCACCTTCTCTTTAGTGGCCAATGGCCACATCGTGCCCTGAAATTAGACCAGATCCTCTATCTATCTGATGTATAGCTATTGGCGCCAAAATTTGGGAGGAAGAAGAACAAGAGGAAAGTATCTGGAGCTGCCTTGAGAAGACCGTTCGTGGAGCCCCATGGCCCCGCACCCACCGCGGATCAAGGAGATGGGACACCCCACGAACCCCTTTGACATTTCTGAGCCCACCACTGAGACTAGAGGCAGGATGCTCTACGGACGAATTTGACGTTCGTGAGCCCACTGTGGAGAAAGGAAGTGGGATCCTCTGTGAATGAATTTGACGTTTGAGACCCGCCGTGGAGCAAACTCTATCTTCATGTCGAGTGTGCTCTACTTCGTAGCGCCTCTTGCCTATAAATATTAGGCTCCCCTAGATCCCAAAGGATGGATCATCCGACCTTTCACCTTCTGAGATCTCAAATCGTGAAGCACTTCTTGCTCTGAGAACCATGATCTTCTCAAGGTACTTTTTCATTGTGAATTTCTTCCCCCTTTTCTTTAATTCAACCCCTCTTCTGAGAGGGATTCATTTCATGAAGCCCACGGGCCTTCGCAAAGGAGATCCCCAAGGGGACTCAGGTCATTGAAAAGCGTTTATGCTTCGCAAAACACCCTTCATACACATGTGACCTGCATGCTAAGGTGTGGCCACTTTACTTCGCGAAGCACATTGCTTCACAATGTTATACTTCGCGAGGCAACCTTACTTAGAAAGGAATTTCTCTACGAATTCCTTTCCACTTCATGAAGCACCTTCCATATACACCTATGCTCTATGCCTAGGCTAGGTGACTTCACTTTGTGAAGCACATCACTTCACAAAGACCCTCCACTTCATGGAGCACCAGAGCTTCACAAGGATTCTACATATGAACCCCTTTATTCTGCAACTTATTTTCCTATGAGTCCCTTCAGGTTTTCACGAAGCAATTTCAAAGTCCCTTGGATGATACTTCCTATTGCATTGCTTCGCCTCATGCTTCTTCTCATAGGCACGCTAATGACTATTACTTCTTTGCATAGACACGCTAATGCAGACCCCCCAATGGATTGCTCCATAACACCCCCTCCCATGGCATTACCGATGCATTCCTTCCCTCAAGGGTGGGTGGGTATCGGTTATGTAAGTCCTAGGGGTGCGGAGTTCACCCACATTATTCGAGCTGTAGGATATCAAATTGCCAAGCACCATCGTCCTTAGCACATGATGTTAAACTGTGACCTATCCCCATGTCTTGAACATGGGGTTCCACATCTCACACATTCTCTAAGCCCATTGGTCTCCATGAGAGTGGAATAATTCCTCACATGGAATGAGATCCTCTTTATGGGAGCAGTTTTTGTCTGCGGGGACAGGGCAACCACCTTGGTGTAAGCCCCTAGCCTTTCTTGCAGGAGGCAGCATCCCTGATCCTACTTTCTTCTTCGGTCTCAAGAACCAGAGAGGGAGGGGATGCACACCAGACCCCTCCTTTCTTCGGTGCCAAATCCCTCTCTCTTTGTGCTTTTTCACCACCTGGTCCTCCACCCCGGAGTAAGTCCCAATCTCTATCTCTTTGGGTCGCTAACCATGCATAATTCCCTATTTTTTCTTTGGGTTGCTAACCATGTGTAAGCCCAACTCCACTTCCCATGGACGTACCTTTCACAATGTGATCGTTAGGTCTTTGTTGTCTCTTGTTTCTCACACCGAGCATGCCTCACATGGGCTTAGAGTAAGTATTGACCATGACATCCTCTCTGGGTAGCCTAGAGTGTAAGCCCCACACATCCTTAAGAACTATGTGGACTTTGATCCTTACCAAGGCAAGGTACGTAGGAAGCCTCCCTAAGGTTCAAGCCCAACAACCATTTGTCCCAACCATCTTCACGTAGGTGAACCAAACCCTCCTGAACTACATGGACTTTGATCCTTGCTAAGGCAAGGTATGTAGGAAGCCTCCCTGAGGTTCAAGCCCAACAACCATTGGTCCCGACAATCTTAATATCGGTGCACCAAACCCACCTGAACTACATGATCATTGATCCTTGCCAAGGTAGGGTACGTAGGGAGCCTCCCTGAGGTTCAAGCTCACAATCCATTGGTTTCGACCCCCCTTCACGACAGTTCCCACCATCCTAAACTACGTGTTCTTTGATCCTTGACAAGTTAGAGTACGTAGGGACCCTCCCTAAGGTTGAAGCCCACCATCTATTGGTCCCGACCATCTTCATGTCGGACCACCTTCATCCCACATGACGTTAAACTGCATGCCCCCTTTTCATCCTGCATGACATTAAACTACATCCACCATCCAACGGTGATCCATTGTGACCCCCATCTAGCGGTAAGCCGTTGTGACCCCATTCAGCAGTAATCCGTTGTCAACCACTATCCAGCGGAAAGTCGTTGTCGACCCTTGTTCAGCAGTAATCCATTGTCAACCTCATTCAGCAATAAGCCATTGAAGTCCCCCAATCGATGGTAATTCGTCTTCAGATGAACTATGTGGACTTTGATTCCCTGTCACGGGGATACGTTTGAAGTCTCCATGAGGTCCATGCCCATCACCCATGTCTCATCCTGATCTATCCCTTAATCCCAACTGTTCCAGGAAGACCATTCCCCAACCTGGAGGTTCTATTTCCTCCAGATCCCATCCATGCATCCATTATCATGGGTCGCCTCCCCAGGTGTCCCATTGTCCCACCAAACTACGCGGACTTTGATTCCCTTCCACGGGGATACGTAGGAAGTCTCCTCAAGGCTCATGCCCAACATCACTTTCATCCTCATGTCTATTCCATCTCATTCTCCCTCCACTTAATTAAACTCCCTATCATCCATCCTGATTCTTACCCAGGCCGCCACATCCTGGTGGGATCATGCCACCTCATTCACCATCCCCTTAACAACAATCGGGTAGCTAACCATGCGTTATCCCCAACATCAGTTCTCCCTCTAGGGGTTGCACCCATCTGATCCACTCTAATAAGTGTTCTGATCAGTCTAATCCATCTTTTCTATACGTTAAACCTGCATCATACCCTATGTTAAACATAGGAAGCTGAGGAAAACCTCTGATACATTCCTATGGCATATGATTCTGCGCATTCTACATAGGATGCCTCGGGATTCCCCACCCTCAAGAATCCCTATAATAAGGGGAATAAACCCATATGAACCAGTTTCCCAGTGTCCAGACATTCCAGTGATGTCCAACATGACTACTCCCTCGACCGAAGGTTTCTGCGCTGACCGGACCCCTTGGAATGTCTCGAAAGAAGCAGTGTAATTAACTGGTGTCAATGAAGATATAGAACTGGGAAGAGTTTCACGAACAACATCTTAAATCTATAATGGAGACCCGAACTAGGTGACGAGTTCTGAGGAGGAATCCATGGAAGGAAGAACCGACATCCCATCATCTTATTTCAATCAAGGCAAAAATTTCCCTGCACAAGAAATAGATGTCACCCACCTTTGGAAAGTAGGAATGTGGGGCAACAAACGGTGTCGTCATCCTCAAAGAAGACAGATGCACGTGCCCCAACGAAAGCATCGGAAACAGAAATGGTGAACCCAATGTGAAGATCATCTCCTCAATATGGATATTAGTAGCATTCGAGACATCAGTGGACTAGCGTGTCACCAGATCTAGCTATTCGGTTCTAGGTCCCACCAAGAAAATAGTGGGCCTACATGAAACTCACAAGAAGTTGGTGGAGTCAAAACATTGGACATCCCGGTCTGCAATGTTGTCATTGTGGATCTATCTTACCAGCCATGGAAGACGGAATGGAATTGGGGCACTGGTCGTTGATTCCTTTCCTTTCTGCACTAATGGGTTAATCTCCCTACTTTTCAGGAACCAAGCTACTACAGGAATTCAATCACCACCCGCCCACCAATGAAGGGGCAGGGGAAATTCTAACACAGAAGTCTTGCGTAGCTCAACCACTTCTGTGAAAATCTTCACACCTAAAAACATTGGGTTCCCATACCCCATCTCCCCATCTGAATTCATTCAGCGGAGAGTAATCAATGACCTCGTACTCTGGTACGACGAGGAGGGGATTATCCCGACTAAGGATATGTCATGCCAAGATCTGGAGGCATCTGCGCCTCGTCACCATCTCCGTCCCTAAGGGCCGCATAGGGATCCACTACTCCCCACTCCAATTTACAATCGTTTCAGGAGCCTCTCCCCATAATGCCTCGACGACTCTCCCCCCTATGCCGATGAGGTAGGGAACGTTTGGGTTAGCCCGATCGGGATCCCATTTCAAGATCCCACAAGGAGGGCTCCCACTAGGTCGCGCCAGCACCTCCACCTAGTCACATGAGTCAAGGAGAAAGTAAGCCATGTGCCTACACCATTGGCCCTGGTCCGGTTGATCCGACACCAGCATCAGGCACAGGTCGAGGAGGATGCCCACCAAGGGGTGTCAACGTCAGCAACTACTATGGCTTGGGCCACCGAAAACATATATCATCAACCAATTATGTATGCTCAGAAAGGGGAACTTGTATACCTAGCCCAGAACAAGGCCCCAACCGCCCCATGGTCAGGATGGGTCGACTCTCCTATCCACCGTTGCAAGAAATGGCCACCGTCAGTACGGAGGACCTCCCCATACCGCCACCATGGAGAATGCGGGACTTCCCCACTTCCAGGCTCAGCATGGAGGTCCACCGCATGCTACCCTCAGTCTAAATGAGGGACCTCCCCACGATGGTGACACCCAGCATAGAATCCTTTCCCAGGCTCATTACATCAGGTATGGAGTTATCCCACCTACCACAGACCGCCAGTGTGGGGACGTTGCGCATTCGGTCAATATCCAGCGTGGGGGACCTCCCCATGTTCTTACAGAAACTGGAGAAGGTCCTCCTCGCCTCAGCAACCAGAGGGTTTAAGGCCAGCCTCGCCTCACCAACACCCAGCACAGAGGCCCTACCCATGTTCAGCTCGGCCAGTATGAGGACCTTCCTCACACTGATGTCGCTAGGGGAAAACAGCATGGGGGTCCCACCCGTGCTCCTATGGGATCGAGCGGAGTTCCTACCCACTCCAGCACTTCCCACAAAGGTCCTCTGCATATCCCCTTTGATATTTATCTCAATGCTCCTTGCAATATGGATTGCTTAGGCAGAAGCCCTCGCCGCCCCAGCACCAGTACGACTGACGGTCCTCCTTGTGCCGGAAATCTTCCCTGCCCTAAAGAACTATCCTGGGGAAGGAGGGAGGTTCATCGCCACTATAAAATGAACATTGAGAAGATTCATATTGAGATCAAACCAGTTTTATTCTCAGATTATGAAGCTGAATATGAATCAATGATGGAACCCTTGCCCAGGTCCTCCGTGTCAAGGTCCGGGGCAGGAACAAGGTGCATCGGCTAAGTACTCCTAGAATGCGAGGTCCAGAAGATTCCCACCTCCCTCCACTGGTATATCCAAAAGGATGAAAATTTATCATCCCTACAGGTTATGGTCGTGCAATAACCACCGTCGTCACCAGAAGCACTCTCTACCTCGACTTGAGATCACAGAGATCTATTCTAGGGACCAATGGTGGACGAGCAGCAACGTGGTCCATCGCCAATATCCCTAGTCTCTACACCAAGAAATGTGGTATTGATCCCATATTACTGTGATTTCATGGATAAGTCACTTCGTTATTTGGACAGTAGCCCAAGATGTGGCGGTTTATCCGCTCGCTCGTCATATTCTCCACCAGACAGCATGTCATCCCAGCAGTCCACATTGGTACCACTACTGGTTCCTCAGACGCCTCCGGTTGACAAGTGGGGTAATGAAGGGCCAGACCTTGAATCCAATCCAAGTATCTTATGGAATATCCTCACAGCGTACCACTTCCCTGAGATATTTTGGCCCGCAGCAGTGTCAAATTTATGTGCGCTAGAATCCCTCACCCAAGAGGAAGGTGAGTGTTTCCATCAAACCCTCTGGGTGACGCATTTCCACCTTCATCACCAGATAGTGGATTATCTGAAGAGGCAAGTGCATTTTGAGGATAGTGGAGAACAATGTCATCTAGTTGATTTGGCTACACTCCCTGTGGCCCAGCGCCCTGAGTCACCAGGTCGCCATAGGGCCCTCCAATAGCAATGCATTCAGAGTTTCAAGGTACTCCGAAATATTATCAAGGAAGCTTCCCCCCACCTATAGATCCTTGGTTAGGGGCAGTATGTTTCCCTCTTCTTTAATCCTATTTGACAGTAACCCGACTCTCTAGGATACATTGATTACATGCCCCCAAGTAGAGTCGCGATCAACATGCCCACCCTATCGGAAGAGGAAAATGAGCTAGAGCTCCTCGATGGGGACCTACCCCCTTAAATCATACCACATCTACTAGATCCCTTGGGAAGGGTTACTCATCAACAGAGGATCTCGTTGGGTCTCCCTGCGCCCATTGAGGCATTAGTCCTTAGCCAAAATCATGGTAAGGGTAAAGACCATCTTGAAGCCGCCAAACCCTCCAACCCGTTCGACTCAGTGCAGAAGACGGAGGAAGACCCCAAAAGGCTGTGTTGCATCATCAAATCATATAGAAAAAGAAGTTAGTCTATGACCTCCTGGCTGAACATGTTGTAGAGTGATGGCCAGACTACAGTAATCCTAGGCCAGGGCAGCAGGGGCAGGAACAACTTCCCCTCAGCGAGCTGCCTCTAGGTGATCCTGATCATCCTGCCCCCACAGATAGGGTTGAAGATGGAACTTATGGAAAGAGGGTGCAGTATGTCTCACCAAATCCTCTTGAATGGTACGACAATCCAAGAGACCCATCTCGGGTTCCCCCAGCTGCCCCGAGGGTCATGCCACCAGCCACTCCATGAGCCGCTAGGCCTACTACCATGTTGAAGAACCCTCCAACACACTTGTGGTTAGGGATCCCTATAAATATAGGGACCCTCACCCATATGATCCAATGACGGTACTCATCGACCTCCTTGAGGAATTAAAGACTTGACAGGTGGCACTCTCGCCTGATGGAAATCCATATCCAGCATGAGTGGATGATATGCTTGCACCCACGGGTTTTGGAAATCCCACATTTTCTCCCATAAATGGGATAGGGGACCCACCGCAGCACTTGGCTCACTTTATCTCAAGGTGCGGACCCATGTTGGGAACTCCAGCGCAGAAGGAGGCCACCAAGCTCTGGTGTTTTGTGAAAACATTGGAAGGCCATGCATTTGTCTGGTACAGCCAGCTCCCCATCGGATTAGTGACTAGCTGGGAGGACCTCCATAGGCAATTCCTCTACCAGTTCAACTCCACCACATGGAAAAAGAGTATCTCGGACCTCCTCAAGTGCAAGAAGAGGCCTGATGATCACGTCGCCGACTTTGTCGCCCGGTGGAATGGACTCATGTATTCCCTCGACATGCCACTGACTCGGGAACAATTTTTGACAATGTGCGTAGGGAATATCAAGATGGATATGGTCTCCTATTTGATCACCCAAAACTTTTCTGGGGGATTATGAGGCTTCTCTAATAAGGCCCAGTGCCTAGAGGAAGCCTTACAGTAGGCTAAGCAAGCACATTTGTTGCCTCCTGCAATCCCCAAGAGAAAGGCCACCAGGGCCGAGCCCACCGCAGTGGCCCAAATAGAGGCCCCCATGATATTAGAGTTGTTGTCAGTGGAGCCTCCTCCACAACCCTGTAGAGGCCCTCTACCTCAGGCATAGACACCGGCCCAGTAGCGCCCTCCTCAAAATTGCTAGGTTCCCCCACACAATGCGCTGCCACCACCCATGAAAGATAACTAAGTTCCACCTCCTCGATAGGCTCCTCTATCCCTCTGTCAGGGTCGAGTTCCAAGGGCCCCCTTTCCAGATAAGAGAAACCAGACGTACTCATTCAATGAGACATAGGTCCCCAGTTACTTCCACAGTTCCTTGGAACAGGGGATTGTGCATTTTCCTGAGTGTAGAAGACCAGAATAATCAAACCTTACTAATCACCCTAATTACTACCCCTACCACTAGATCCTGGGCCACACTCTCAAAAAGTGATATGTGTTCAAAGACTGGTCCCAATCTCAGGTCGACAACAAAAGAGTTAGGTTGGGCCCAGCCCCGGCATAGGTGGAATGCGTCTTCGTAAGGCCAGACAATAGCAGCGATAGTGAGGGTGAGTAGAATCATGTTTCCAGTCGCTGATCCAAATTGTATGACAACTGGATGGCTGGTAAAACAATATTCTATGCCCATAGTGTCATCCGAGAACACCTAAATTGGCCAGAGCCTTTAGAAGCTTCAGCCACCACTTTTGCATTGTCGTCTCAGCCGACCTCTTCCCAAAAGAGCAAACACCGGTGAAGCAAGGGAAAGAAAATTCCCCCACCGATGCCATCGTCATCCTGTACTCTTGGCGACTTCATGACTCTGAAGATGGAAATATCTCCTAGAATCCATCCAGTAGTGGATGAATCTTCGAGTGACGGCCAAGGGTATGTCTCGGTTAACACCATAGAGCTGGTAAATCCCTACATGATTCCTGATGATGAGGAACTCCATGCAGATCCTCCCAACGTCCCCAGATGTCGCTAGCGTCGACGGAGCCATGGCTATATGGGCCGTCGAAGTGCCTCGGTCAGCACTTCCAGCCAAGCTGTGCACGCCACCAAAACTAGGCAACAGGCTCAGCACAGAGCTCAGTATGCGCAACCTTCTCACCTGGTGGCATCAGGCCCACCTTTTCTGCCATTCGTGTTGCTGAATCAGGCAGAGCTACTCCAACCATCCCACGACGAGCCACGCCCTGCTACAGGCCAGTCTCAGTCATCTAGTCCTCATCTGGTAGCCACTTTGCAGACTTCAGCTAGTGATTAGCGGGACATTCCTAGTACTAGTCAGCCACCAGTCCAGTCGGTAGGGCCCACCGTACCTCCTGTCATAGAGCGACCTCTCGTAAGAATAATTTCACGCCCGAAATGGAAGTACGATGATCTTAATCATCTTTCTAGTATCCTATCAAAGATCTCCATCCTTGAGGCCCTTCGCCTATCATCAGATATGCGAGGGTCCCTCACTAAGGATTTAAGAAGCCCCCTACAATTTGAGATGGAAGTAGCAGCCGCATAAGCTTTTCGTGCTGAAGCAGTTGAGAATGCTAAATGTAGGGCCATTATCTCATTCTCTAGAGAAGATGAAGGTTCACCCATACAGGGGCACATTCTCCCACTGTACAACACCGGCCAGTTCAACGGTGTGGAGGTCCACCATTGTCTTGTTGACATAGTCTTTGAGATCAACCTAATCCCGAATCGGACACTGCGAAACTTGGGATTGTATGAAGATGATCGGAGTTCCTCTAACCTAAGAATCCAAGGTTATGAAAGGACGGAACAGACACCGATCGGTAAGATCTTCTTGAGGACCAAGTTTGTGGCCTAGTTTCCAACACTGGATTTATGGTAGTCTTTCAGGACACCACCTATAATGCGTTTATGGGAAGTCCATGGCTCCACTTGCATGTGGAGGTTCCCTCATCATATCACCTGTGTCTCAAATACTCCCTTAATGGTCGAGTGGGCATGATTCAAGGTGATGTGTCTCCATTTTCCTTCTTTGAAGCCCGATATCTAGATACTGACTGCTATAAGAGCAAGGATAAAAAGATTCTGGCTAATGAGGTAGAGCATGCCATGACTACGACAGACCCCATGGATGGATCTAGACAACACATATGTCTTTCCAATCCACCGATTGGAGGCTACAACCCTAGACATGGGAAAATGCTTCGTTGTTTTTGGGATGAGGGGGGAACACATTTCTAGGCCTAAGAGATGCCGAAATATCACCTCATATTCCTATACAAATCAGGCTCAGGTGATCCTAGATCCTCCTACCCCATAAGGTATCGGGTTGTCCGCCCCATGGCAATGACAATACGTTATACTTTCTTGTTCCACCAGGATAGAATTAACCGGCTCAAGCCAACACATCACTATTACTTTGACATCATTAAGCGCAACCCCTTGGGCCGAAGGCCAGATGGGATCAGATCAACATCCCTCATTGCTTTGGTTGCGACAGCATAGGAGTCCTCTGATGTAGTTTCCATTGCCGCTTAGGCAAGTACCAGTCTACCATTGGGATCTACCAACTCAGAATCATCTCCTCCCACCAAGGATCCCCCCTCCACAAGTGAAGAATATTATTTAGAGGATCCTCCCCCTGCCTTTGAGGAGGGTGTTTCTGCCATAGTCGACAAGTTGGTACAGGTGAACCTTGGTAGTGAGGTAGACCCGAGACCCAAATTGACTAGTGATGCCATGCCCCTCAAGGAGAAACAGAAGTACATAGACTTCCTGAAAAAACACTGTGATTTGTTTTCCTAGATTTATGATAAGATTCCAGGACTAGATCCTCAGGTAGTCGTCCACCACCTCGGTCTCCCAGAAAATCATCACGGGTTCAAGCAGCCTTCCAGAAAGATGCACCCTTCTTAGGGTGCCATGGTAGAGGCAGAAGTTGATAAGATCGTCAGAGCCAATTTCGTTAAGGAGGTATAGTACCCCAAATGGCTGGCCAATATTATGAAATTTCGGAATAAGAATGGATAGATCAGGGTCTGCATCGACTTCCAGGATCTCAACCATCACTTTCCAAAGGATGATTTTCCCCTTCTTATAAAGGAGTTGTTGATTGATGAAATAACTAGATTCCAAGACCTCTCCTTCATGTATGGGTACTCTAGGTACAACCAGATACAAATGGCCCCTGAGGATGAGGAGTTCATAGCCTTAAGGGAACCCAATGTACTTTCTATTACCAATTCATGCCCTTCGGTTTAAAGAATTCAGGTGCCACCTACCAGTGGGCTATGCATCGTATATTTAAACTGATCCTTGGAACATTGGTGAAATTCTATGTGGACAATCTAGTGGTCAAATCTCGCCATCATCAAGACCATCTTAAAGACCTTGAGAAATTGTTCTGCTTCCTCCGTTCCCGTCACCTGAAGATGAACCCATTGAAGTGTGCCTTTGTGGTCACCTCTGGAAAGTTTCTTGGCTTCGTCATTAGATACAGGGGCATTGAGATCGACCTAGAGAAGATCAAGGACATTAGCCAGATGTATCCTCCGAGAAAAATTCGGGATATTCGAGGTTTTCAAGGCCACTTAGTCTACATATTCCAATTCATTGCAAATCTATCCGGAAAGTGTAAGATCTTTTCTCGGTTTATGAAGAAAGGCACACTCTATGAGTGGGATGAAGAGTTTCTAACTGATTTTGAGGAGATCAAGAAGTATCTACTCCAACCTCTAGTATTAATGCCACCCATCTCTAGAAATTCGTTGGTCCTTTATGTGACTGCCTTGAAATGATCTCTCGGCGCCCTTCTCGCCCAGAAGAACAATGAGGGGATGGAGAATAGCCTTTACAACCTCTTCCACACGCTACTCGATATGGAGAACAAATACTTCTTTATTGAAAAGAGTTGCATTTCACTGGTATTCACAGTACAGAAGTTGTGACATTACTTGAAACACCATGAGGTAAAACTGGTGTCCCAAGTAGACCCACTGAAGTACATCCTAAACCGCCCCATATTGACAGGTCGTCTAGCTCAGTGGGAAATAATTCTCCAGTAGTTCGATATTAGGTTTTCCCCTCAGAAAGCTATTAAGGGGTAATCATTGGCAGACTTCCTTGCTACCCATCTGGCTCCTGCTGGCCAGTCCTTGGATCTCGATTTTCCCAATGAAGTGATTTTCTTGGTAGATCAAGCCATGTTGTGCTAGCAGATGCACTTTGATGGTGATTCTTGGAGCCCCACCAGCATAAGGCTAAATGACCCCATGCTAAACAGAGTAGGTCTGGGTATTGTCTTCATTACTGCGACACAAGCCATCCTTCCATACGCATTCCTATTGTCAGAAGGCTACACCAAGAATGAAGCAGAGTATCAGGCTCTCATCAATGGCCTCAAGCTGGCTCTCAAGATTGACGTGCCCCACCTTCATGTGAAAGGAGAATCTGAACTGGTCATCAAATAGATCAATGGTGACTACATCGTTAGAAATCCATAGATCGTACCATTTTTTGGATGCACTCTCAAACTAATGGCCTAGTTCCCATCTTGGACAGAAGTCACTCATGTTCCTCGATCTCAGAATGGTCAAGCTGACACCCTAGTTGGCCCGGCTGCATCAATTGTGGAATATGAGAAGGATGATCTGATTACCTACATGGAACATCAGAGAGTCATTTCTCCTGTCACCCCAGATGATGACTACAGCCTGTGGGTAAGCCATCTTACCTCCAGATCCTCCACGTCAGGACCCCCGGGTCCCCAAGATGTGGTGATGGAAGAAACCTCTGACTAGAGATCCCCCTTTGTTGAGTATCTCTAGAATGGAAATATCCCAACAGATCAGGCTGAGCATGAGCGTATCTGATGTTGCGCGTTATAGTTTACCCTCTAATGACCCTGTCCATGATCAAATCCTCTACAAGTGCAGGTTTTATGGGGTTCTCCTCTATTTCATTAAAGGAGTCGAGACTTCTCAGGTCATGAAAGAGGTTCATGCCAGTTCCTACAGGGCTCATCAGACTGGGTCGAAGCTATCTCACCAGATCCAGAGATTGGGGTACTTTTGGCCCTCCATAACCCATGACTCCATTGAGTTCTCCAAAATATTCCATACATTCTAGATTCATGCTAACTTCATGAATCAGTCACCAGAACCTCTCCACTCCACCAAGTACTCTTGTCCATTTTCAGTGTGGGGACTCGATGTCATGGGACCATATCCACCGACGACAGCTCGCCAGTGCAGGTTCATCCTGACTACCACAAATTTCTTCTCCAAGTGGGAAGAGGCAGTTCCACTCAAATAGTTCAAGGCCCGTTCCATCATTGAATTTGTGAGGTCCAACATCATCTATCGATTTGGGGTCCCTCATGCTGTCCGCACCGATAATGGAACAAACTTCCGAGCAGCTGAGCTGAAAACGTTTTACGCTAAGTACAACATCCATTCTAACCATACATCCCACTATCATGTGCAAGAAAATGGACAAATCAAGGAATTCAACAAAACCCTCTCTAACATTCTGAAAAAAATGGTTGGTCAGAATAAAAAAAGTTGGCCAGACAAGCTCCCCAATGCCCTCTGGGCTTATCGGACGATGACTCATAATTCCACCCAGGTGATCCCATATTCCCTAGTGTATAGAACGGAGTTCGTCCTACCCATCAAGATTAAATTTCCCTCATTGCGCATAGCTGTATATGATCAGAAAATGCCAGATAAAGTAGATGAAATTCGTCTGGATGAATTGGAAGTGCTCAATGAGAATAGGCTTCACGCCCTGCATAATCTAGAAAGGCATCAGAACAAGATAATCCAAGATTTCAATAAGAAAGATCACCTCCATTCTTTCTTGCAAGGTGAATTGGTATTAGCCTTTAGGGAACTCGTGATACCTGGCAGGAAACCACCCAATTTGGAACCCAAATGGGTAGGACCTTATATCATTCACAAGGTTTACTCCAATGGCATGTACATGATGGTTACAATGGAGGGTGAGCGTATAAATCCTCCCACCAATTCCAGGTTCCTCAAGAAATGCTTTTATTGAGCCATAGAGTCCCACATAACCATAAACTATATGATCCTGCATGACCTTAAACTAGATGGTCCAGCACAACCCTAAACTGCATGATGGTCCTGCATGACCTTAAACTGTATGGTCTTACATGGCCTCAAACTATGGATCATCCTGCATAACGTTAAACCGCATCTTAAGAACTACGTATGGCTTGATTCCCATCCTCATAGAATATGTTGGAACTCACTACTAGAAAAATACCCTATACCAATAGTTTGGAACCATTGGTATAGGCCTCCAAACCATTGGTATAGGCTATACCAACGGTTTAGAGAACCGTTTCCAAGTAAGCTGTGGGGATAGGTCTATACCAACAGTTTTGGGAAAACCATTGGTATATACCTATACCAATGGTTTTGAAAACCATTGGTATAATTAATATGAAAATCTATACCAACAGTTCCATAAACTATTGGTATATGTAATTCAAAAAATAATCATTTGGTTGGTTTTGATCCCAGCACCTCCTGTTTGTGATTGAACAACCTAACCACTAACCTAACTTACTTTTGTGAACATAATTTCATAAATATATATATATGCATTATTATAAGTATTTTAAATTTTGATTTATTTAATGTACTTTGTAAGAAGATTCCATTAAAAATACATGTACCTATACCAACAGTTCTCAAAACCATTGGTATAGAGGTCCAAATTAGTGAACTATACCAACGGTTTTCCCAGAACCATTGGTATAGATCATATTTCCAGTAGTGACTCTCAGACACCTCATCTTGAGTCCAGCACCAGTTTCATCTTTGACTATCCCCTCCTGGTTGTAGTTCTTTTGGGGGATCTCACATGACATCATGTAGGCTTCTTAGGCCCCACCCATGTTGGGGTTACGATGGTCGCATCATGTGCCCTCCTTCATTCTTATAATCTGCCCACATCTGTAACGCATGACGCTAAACTACCTGGCCTTTTTAGAACTACATGTGGCTTGATTCCCATCCTCATGGGATATGTAGGACCGCTTGGAAATTTCATCTGTAGGTCCATCCCCAAAAACTTTGGACATTTCATCCATAGGCCCAGCCCCAAAACTTCAGGACCTTCCATTGGGACGAAACACATGGTGTGACATGGGCCTTTTCCCTCATTCACATCAAATTCATCATGACCGTACCATGTATCTATCTCCCCTGAAGATCACTGTCTCTTCCCCAGCCCAACTTTATTTTGAATTACACAGGTGAATTCATGTTCCGCACACCCCATCATTTGGGTCCCCATTATCTTTCACATCCAATGGGGCCCCCGAACAATAAGGATACTCATCATAAGGGCTCTTCTATCATTTCAGGCCAACTCCCTCAAGGGTTTTAGACAAAAAATCAATATGAGTCCCGCATTGTGAATATGGTTAGCGGTTGACATTCATTTTTTTCCATTACAGGTCACACAATATAGATGTTGTGTTTCAAATTTGGTCAACAGCCACCCTTTTTCATTGTCACCACCCCCATTTGTCCCAAACATGGAGTGTAGTGGTTCATTCTACCCCACCATCTCTCCAAATCTCGGCCTTCCTCGAGCAGGAATGTAATTCTAGCTGTCGGACCCTTATGTGATGGGGAGAGCCTAGTCCTACTCCTTGTTTCCCAAACCAAGCATTGATCATGTGGTCTTAGGAGTTGTGAAGGCAATGCCCACATGAGAGGTCGTATGGCTACAGTTGGATGAGACGCTCAGCCTCAGGTCCTTCGACCCCTTCGAGCCCCTGGCCCAAGTTCTCATTTAGGATTGTGTGGTACGGTATAGACTCATGTCCTCATTCATGTCAGGATATTTCTCCATGCCACACATATCCCCTTGAGACATCCCTCCCTTCATTTATCATCTGTTCTGCAAGCATGGGCCCTGCCATGCTTCACGAGTCCCGTCATTTGGGCTGCCATCACCTTCTATATCCAAAATGGCCCCCGAATGGAATGGATGCTCGGCCCAAGGGCTCTCTTACCATTAAGGGCTAACTCCCTTGAGGATTAAGAGTGACAAGTTGATACATGTCCCATGTTGCGAATATGGTCAACGGTCGACACTCAATTATTCTCCCCCCTTCTGGTCACACAAGGGTAGATACTGTGTTGCGAACCTGGTCAACAGTTGTCCTCTATCATCATTTCCGCTTTTTGGTCCTCCATGAGCATGATGATTCACCCTCTCTGTCCCACGCATAAGACACTAAACTAGGCATATACGGTCCGAGATCTTAGACCCTAAACTAAGATCACCTTCATCCTCACTACAGGACGTTAAACTGCAAGTTGGCCATGAAATTTTGTCCATGGTTCAGCCTCAGGCCCCTTGGCCTTTTCGGAACCTTGGCCCAAGTTCTCACTTAGGGTTGTACAGTGTGGTGCAGGATTATGTCCTCATTTACATCGGGTTGCTCGCAGTGTTGTACACATCCCTGGACAAGATATTGTACCCTACCTTCATCCTCACTGCAAGACATTAAACTGTAATATGTCCATGAAATTTTTTCCATGGTCCGGCCTCAGGCCCCTTGGCCTTTTCGGGCCCCTACCCAAATTCTCACATAGGGTTGTATGGTGTGGTGTGAGATTTTTTCAACATTCACATCGGGTTACTCGTCGTTCCATACACACCCCTCATTGGCGTATCTCGCCCTTATTTGTGTAATCCTTTTATAGAATTATGTGTGTCTTGATTCCCATCCTAATGGGATATGTAGGACCGCTCGAACGTCTAGACTTCGGGTCCAGCCCCATCTCTTAGAAACCTCCCTATCATTTGGGGCCCTTTGGCCCGTGTTCTTCTAGAAGAGGGGTATACAGTGTGGTATGGTTTCATGTCCCCATTCACATCGGATTTATAACAACTATGTTGCATACCTTTCTCTCCTAAGAGGCCTTCTCTCCCTTTCCCTGCTTTCATCTCTTTGAGTCGGCTACCCTTAAGTCGGGTCCCCCTGCCCTCTTCGACGATTCACCAATTGGCCCATGAGTACTCTAGTCTAGAACCCGGAGTGTCAGATTCTATGTGGACATTATTTCTCCCATTTTCCAGGCTTTGTGTTCCCCTTCATTTGGGATTCCATAATCTTTCACACCCGAAGGGACCCCCAAATGGCATAGATACTAGGCCTAAGGGCTCTCCTACCATTATGGTCCAACAACCTCGAGGGTTTCAGATAAAAAATTGATACATGTACCATGTTGTGAATATGGTTAGTGGTCCACGCTCATTTCTTGATCCCATTTCAGGCCACATAATATGGATACTGTGTTTCGAACATAGTCAACAGTTATCCTCCATCATCACGCCAACCCCTTCAAGCCTTAAATGTCGGCTACATGATTCACATTATTTTCCACCCCATTAGGTCCAAATGTAATTTTGACACTCTTGGCATTATCCCTCAGTGTGCATTTGCATGTTAAGAGGACAAAATTCGTGGTAAAGGCATCATTCGGGGCTCCGTACCGATTTCTCTTTGGCGTGCGTTCTAGGTATTGAAAAAAAAATCTACCACCCTTATTTCCCACACCGAGTTTGACTCACATGGGCTTAAGGATAAGGATGAGGTCTACACTTACTTGGAAGGATTCTAATTCTCCTTGGTCTGAGCTCTAATACCTTAAACTAAGATCTCTTTTAGAACTACATATTGCTTGATTCCCGTTCCCATGGGATATGTAGGAATACTCGAACATCCTGTCTTTGGGTCCAGCTCGAGTTCCACTAATTTATCTCTTCTATTTTTCCTTCTGGACTCTGAATCTTATGGGACTACATGGAATTGTATGGGATTATGTCCTCATTCACGCCAGGTTTGCAATAGCCACACCACGTACACCCATTTCTAGGATTTATCCCCATTACTTCCTATCCCACATGACATTAAACTGTATGTTGTCCCATAGTACGTTAAAAGGAACCTTCAAGAACTATATATGACTTGATTACCATCCTCATGGGATAAGTAATAACACCCGGACATCTCGTCTTTGGGTCCAGCTCAATTGAGAGCCAGTCCCTCCTGTCCCATATCCTCAAATCTTTTCTAGCCCCTCAGCCTAAAGTTTCTTCTATGGAATCGTGCATGGTATGGTGTAGACCTCGTCCTCATTCACATCAGGTATAATTTATCATGCCATGAGAATTATCTTTAGAACCTCATCCTCCTAGTATATGTCTAATCCATATGACTCTAAACTATGCTGCCTAGTCCCACATGACTTTAAACTGTTACTTCTGTACCATGCAATGTTAAAATGCATGGTTGGTCTCATCACATGACCTTAAACTGTGACATTATCATCCTGGCCACATGATAAAAAAACGGAATTGCACTGTGATATCCTCACTCGAGGGGGCATCATGTTTGGTATCAGTCACACACCATACCATTTTTCAATACCGGTATACGACTTGATTCTTGTGGTGATGCCTAGACTTTCTACCACTACTAAAAATTGGGTCTATAGAGACTACCAATGGTGGTCGCTATAGGCCTCTAGAGACCGCCCAGCGACCTCCATTGGTGGTTGCTTTATCCTTGTCGCAATAGGCCAACAGCGACCGCCAATGGAGGTCGCTCTGGGTGGATGAAATTCTGGCCGGCAGCGACCGCTTGGCGGTCGCCGTTCTATTGATGGGTTAACATTAGCGACCGCCAATGGCGGTCGCTAATGTGTGTCCCAAGCAGGCCAACAGCGACCACCAATGGCGGTCGCTCTAGGTGGCTGAAATTCTAGCCTCTAGCGACCACCTGGCGGTCACTGTGCTATTTCTAGTTCAACATTAGCAACCACCATTGGCGGTCGCTAATGTCTGTGCCAGGCAGCCTATAGCGACCGCCTATAGCGGTCGCTAGGCTGGGGAAATATTTTTTTAAAAAAAAATTCACGATGCAAAATCAGAGATAAAACAAGGTAAAAATAATAAAAAATAGAAAACAATTTCAAACAACATAAACATCAAGATCATCATAAACAATAAATGATAAACATGCTTCAATGATCCGAACAAGTCCATCTATTTCAATATTCTACTTCAATAAACCTACAATAAGACAAAAAAAACAACTAAACAAAACAAACTTAAATTAGACATATTTATTCAGTTATTATATACATATAATAAAATTAAATCTGACATCAAATCATGGTGCTATAATAATTTAAAACCCCCAATTTAAGAAATGTTATCATTTCAGGATTTTTTTTCTTATTTGGTTTAGTTTGTGAAATTGTTTTGTTGTCTAAAAAGGAATGTTCTATGCACGCACTGCATGTCCAATGGGTGTGTCGCCTCCTCCTACATGTCAGGAATAATATTCCTATTCTTTTCATGTGGTTTCAGGTCATTCAGAGCATGTTTTCTTCGAATTCGACCGTCTCACGCCGTTTTTGTGTTTTGTGACTCTGGAAACACGTTTCTGGTCACCCCAGTTAAACAACACCTCCTATTGATGTTTTTCCTGCCCGACCATTTCAAAATTCACACCAAGACTGTTGTCGTGCGATTTCATGGCATTCTGAGGTCGTTCGGGTGGTTTTCACCCCCCAACACGCCCTTTTAGCGCGCGCAGAACTACTGAGAATGACACAATCGGTCGTACCGTGTGCACCGCATGTCCGATGGGCATGCCGCCTCCTTCTACACATCACGAATAATATTATTATTTTTTTCCTATGGTTTCAGGTCATTTGGATCATGTTTTCTCTAAATTCGACCGTCTCACACTGTTTTGGTGTTTTATGACCCCAGAAACACTTTTATCGTCACCGCGGTCAAACGACACCTCGGATTGATGTGCATTCTACCCAAACATTTCACAATTCACACCACGACTATTATTGTTCGATTTCATGGCATTTCGAGGTCGTTCGGGTGGTTTTGACCCCCCAACATGCCCTTTTAGTGCACATAGAACTACTGAAAACAACACAATCAGTCGTACCATGCGCACCACACATCTGATGGGCGTGTCGTCTCCTCCTACACGTCAAAAATAATATTCATATTGTTTTCACTACTGGAAACAGAGGATTTCCCAACGGTTCTAAACTGTTGGGAAAGGCTACAGAACCGTTGGTATATATTATACCAACGGTTCTGCAAACCGTAGGGAAGTAAGCCGTTGGGAAAAGTTTTTCCCAACGGTTTACAGTGAACCGTTGGGATAGGGTGCTGAAAAATTACCCTATCCCAATGATTCTGGAAAACCGTTGGGAAATATTTTTCCCAACGGTTTACAACCGTTGGGATATAGTGCACAAAATTATCATGTTTTTCCCAACGGTTTTCCAAACCGTTGGAAAAAACCCAACATATCCTCTTTACCAACGGTTTAGAACCATTGGGAAAAGTGTTTTACCAATGGTTCTATGAACCGTTGGTAATACAAGACCTACACATTCTATGCCAACGGTTTTGAACCGTTGGCATAGCCTTTGCTGGGCAAATTGCACAGCAGCTCTGCAATTTACCCAGCAGCTCTCCAATTTGACCACCGGCTCTCCAATTTGCCCACCAGGTCTCATTTTGTGGGTTCCCTCTCATTTTCAATCCAATTATTGTACCTGCAATAAACTAACACATACATATACAATTATTGTACCTGAAATAACCAACTAACACTTACATATAGAGAACAAATTCATACACATTTAACATATAATGGTGGAACTATATACATCCATAATTAAATTAGAATTCATAACGTAATTATAAACATACATAATTCATTTAGATTTCAATTTAAAATTTATATGACAATTATATGTGGAATCTGGAAGTCAATTCATAATTTGATCGGTTTTTTGTATACCATATATTTTTACTTGAAATAATGTCCATTTTAAACATAATACATACACCTGGAGAGCTACCGGCCACACCGCACCTTGGATTGAGGTGGGGTTGAATCGTACACGTCACATATGACCCATGGATCATTTTGCTAATGTAACGACACAATCCGAATGTGTTTGGTCAGTTTTCCGTATGCCAGTTGATGTTTATCAATTAAAATGACGTACTTTTGAAACAAAAGGCAAACACTTTGAGTAGTGTCGGCCACACCACGCCTCGTATTGAGGCGGAGTTAACTCGTACATGTCACATATGACCCATGGATCATTCTCCTAAAGTTTCAATTGAAACCGAATGCGTTTGGTCGGTTTTCTGTATGTACTTAAATTGTTGTCCATTTTAAGCAAAAGACAGACACTTTGAGTGGTGGTGGCCACACCATGCCTCAGATTGAGGTGGGGTTGACTCGTACACGTCACATATGACCCATGGATCATTGTGCTAAAGTATCGACACAATCCGAATGTGTTTGGTCAGTTTTCCGTATGCCAGTTGGTGTATTTCACTTCAAATTATGTCCTTTTGAAACAAAAGACAGACACTTTGAGTGGTGGCGGCTACACCGTGCCTCGGATTGAGGAAGGGTTGACTCATACACATCACATATGACCCATGGATTGTTGTTCTAATGTATCGACACAATTTGAATGCGTTTGGTTGGTTTTCCGTATTCCAGTTGATGTTTTTCAATTAAAATGACGTACTTTTGAAACAAAAGGTAGACACTTTGAGTGGTGCTGGACACACCGCACCTCAGATTGAGAAAGAGTTGACTCGTACACGTCACATATGACCCATGGATCGTTCTCCTAAAGTTTCAATGGAAACCGAATGCGTTTGGTCGGTTTTCCGTATGTACTTAAATTGTTGTCCATTTTAAGCAAAAGACAGACACTTTGAGTGGTGGCGGACACACCGAGCCTTGGATTGAGGCGGGTTTGACTCATAAACGTCACATATGACCCATGGATCGTTATGCTAAAGTATCGACACAATAATAATGCATTTGGTCGGTTTTCCGTATGCCAGTTGATGTATTTCACTTCAAATAATGTCCTTTTGAAACAGAAGATAGAAACTTTGAGTGGTGGCGGCCACACCGTGCCTAGTATTGAGGCGGGGTTGACTCGTACACATCAAATATGACCCATGGATCATTGTGCTAATGTATCGACACAATCTGAATGCGTTTGGTCGGTTTTTCGTATGCCAGTTTATGTTTTTCAATTAAAATGACGTACTTTTGAAACAAAAGGCAGACACTTTGAGTGGTTCCGGCCACACCGCGCCTCGGATTGAGGTGGCGTTGAATTGTACACATCACATATGACCCATGGATCGTTCTCCTAAAGTTTCAATGGAAACTGAATGCGTTTGGTTAGTTTTCCGTATGTACTTAAATTGTTGTCCATTTTAAGCAAAAGACAGACACTTTGAGTGGTGGCGGCCACACCACGCCTCGGATTGAGGCGGGGTTGACTCGTACACGTCACATATGACCCATGGATCGTTTCGCTAAAGTATCGACACAATACGAATGTGTTTGGTCTGTTTTCAGTGTGCCAGTTGATGTATTTCACTTCAAATTATGTCCTTTTGAAAAAGAAGACAGACACTTTGAGTGGTGGTGGCCACACCGTGCCTCGGATTGAGGCGGAGTTGACTCGTACACGTCACATATGACCCATGGATCATTGTGATAATGTATCTACACAATCCGAATGTGTTTGGTTGGTTTTCTGTATGCCAGTTGATGTATTTCAATTAAAATGACGTACTTTTGAAACAAAAGACAGACACTTTGAGTGGTGGTAGCCACACCGCGCCTCGGATTGAGGCGAGGTTGACTCATACACGTCACATATGACCCATGGATCGTTGTGCTAAAGTATCAACACAATCCTAATGCGTTTGGTCAGTTTTATGTATGCCAGTTGATGTATTTCACTTCAAATTATGTCCTTTTGAAACAGAAGATAGACACTTTGAGTGGTGGCGGCCACACCGCACCTCATATTGAGGCGGGTTTTACTCTTACACGTCACATATGACCCATGGATCGTTGTTCTAATGTATCGACACAATCCAAATGTGTTTGGTCAGTTTTCCATATGCCAGTTGATGTTTTTCAATTAAAATGACGTACTTTTGAAACAAAACGCAGACACTTTGAGTGGTATCGGCCACACAACGCCTCGGATTGAGGCGGTGTTGACTCGTACACATCACATATGACCCATGGATCGTTGTGCTAAAGTATCGACACAATCCGAATGCGTTTGGTTGGTTTTCCGTATGCCAGTTGATGTATTTCACTTCAAATTATGTCCTTTTGAAACAGAAGACAGAAACTTTGAGTGGTGGTGGCCACACCACACCTAGGATTGAGGAGGGGTTGACTCGTACACATCACATATGACCCAGGTATCATTGTGCTAATATATCGACACAATCTGAATGCGTTTGGTCGGTTTTCCGTATGCCAGTTGATGTTTTTCAATTAAAATGGCGCACTTTTGAAACAAAAGGCAGACACTTTGAGTGGTTTCGGCCACACCATGCCTCGGATTGAGGCGGTGTTGACTCGTACATGTCACATATTACCCATGGATCGTTCTCCTAAAGTTTCAATGGAAACCGATTGCGTTTGGTCGGTTTTCCATACGTACTTAAATTGTTGTCCATTTTATGAAAAAGACTGACACTTTGAGTGGTGGCGGCCACACCGCACCTCGGATTGAGGCGGGGTTGACTCTTAAACATCACATATGACCCATGGATTGTTTTTCTAAAGTATCGACACAATCCTAATGTGTTTGGTCAGTTTTTCGTTTGCTAGTTGATGTATTTCACTTCAAATTATGTCCTTTTGAAAAAGAAGATAGACACTTTGAGTGGTGGAGGACACACCGCACCTTGGATTGAGGCAGGGTTGACTCGTACAGGTCACATATGACACATGGATCGTTTTGCTAATGTATCGACACAATCCGAATGTGTTTGGTCAGTTTTACGTATGCCAGTTGATGTTTTTCAATTAAAATGATGTAATTTTGAAACAAAAGACAGACACTTTGAGTGGTGGCGGCCACACTGCGCCTCGGATTGAGGTGGGGTTGACTCGTACACATCACATATGACCCATGGATCTTTGTGCTAAAGTATCGACACAATCCGAATGTGTTTGGTTGGTTTTCTGTATGCCAGTTGATGTATTTCACTTCAAATTATGTCCTTTTGAAACAGAAGACAGACACTTTGAGTGGTGGCGGCCACACCACACCTCGGATTGAGACGGGGTTGACTCGTACACGTCACATATGACCCATGGATCGTTGTGCTAATGTATCGACATAATCCGAATGCGTTTGGTCGGTTTTCCGTATTCCAGTTGATGTTTTTCAATTAAAATGACGTACTTTTGAAACAAAACGCAGACACATTGAGTGGTTCCGGCCACACCGTGCGTCGGATTAAGGTGGCGTTGACTTGTACAGGTCACATATGACCCATGGATCCTTGTTCTAAAGTATCGACATAATCCGAATGCGTTTGGTCAGTTTTCCTTATGCCAGTTTATGTATTTCACTTCAAATTATGTCCTTTTGAAACAGAAGACAGAAACTTTGAGTGGTGGCGGCCACACCGCACCTCTGATTGAGAAAGGGTTGACTCGTACATGTCACATATGACCCATGGATCATTGTTCTAATGTATCGACACAATCCGAATGTGTTTGGTCGGTTTTCCGTATGCCATTTGATGTTTTTCAATTAAAATGACGTACTTTTGAAACAGAAGGCAGACACTTTGAGTGGTGCCGACCACACCATGCCTCAGATTGAGGAAGCGTTGACTCGTACACATCGCATATGACTCATGGATCGTTCTCCTAAAGTTTCAATGGAAACCTAATTTATTTGTTTGTTTTTCTGTATGTACTTAAATTGTTGTCCATTTTAAGAAAAATACATACACTTTGAGTGGTGGCGGCCACACCGCACCTCGGATTGAGGCGGGGTTGACTTGTACACGTCACATATGACCCATGGATCGTTGTGCTAATGTATCGACACAATCCGAATGCGTTTGGTCGGTTTTCCATATGTACTTAAAATGTTGCCCATTTTATGAGAATCCTCTATGCGGGGGGTTGTTCGGGGTCCAAGGAAGAGGGTGGGGGCTGTCCGGGGGGCTGTCTGGGGGGCTGTGTGGGGGGCTGTCCAGGGGGTGTTTGGGGGGTTGTCCGGGGTCCAAGGAGGAGGGTGGGGGGCTGTATGGGGGGGCTGTATGGGGGTTGTCCGGGGGGCTGTTTGGGGGTCTGTCTGGGGTCCAGGGAGGAGGGTGGGGGGGCTGTCCAGGGGGCTGTTCAGGGGGCTGTCTGGGGGCTGTCCGGGGCTGTTCGAGGGGTTGTTTGGGGTCCAAGGAAGAGGGTGGGGGGGCTGTCCGGGGGGTTGTCTGGGGGGTTGTCTGGGGGGTTGTCCGGGGTCCAGGGAGGATGGTGGGGGGGCTGTCCGGGGGGCTGTCTGGGGGGCTGTCCGGCGGGGCTATCCGGGGTCCAGGGAGGAGGGTGGGGGGTTGTCCAGGGTCCAGGAAGGAGGGGGGTTCCCAAACACACAACCACTAAAAGACAACAACATCCATAAAAAGAGATAATATATAAAAATAACTCAACTCCAATACTATACTACGAGTCTAGATAAAACCAACAACTATAATTGATTAAATATCAAATCTCAGTAATATCAGTCAAAAATGTAATGGATCAACTTGTCCCACATCACCATCATCATTATCACCCTCTTCCTCGTCCCCATAATCGTGCTCGCCCTCGCCCTCCTCCTCGTCCTCGCCCTCATCCTCGCCCTCGCCACCTGCCTCGCCCTCCTCCTCTCCCTCCTCTTCTGCATCAGACTCCTCGCCATCATCATCGTCAAGCTGTACATCGTCCTGACCACCACTAGAACTGCCACCTGGTGCACCGTATATAGAACGTATCGACGACATATACTCATCAAAAGCTGGGTTGGCCTCTGCTGGAAGTGTAGGACGTAGAACTTCAATAAATTTCATAAACGCACTGTTTGCCCTAGAAGACTGTTCTGCTGTCTCTGTGGACCTTTTCTCAGCCTCTTCTGCCTGTGCCCAAACTTTCTGCAGCTCGGTGGCACTACAGCTCGTACCTGAGGAGGGCCAATACCTCGTTGGGGCTATCCTAGGTCAGCATCGTACTCTGCCAAAATGCTCCTCTCCCAACACCTGATGTAAGTGATCTGTTGGCCCAAAATTGTCTAGTTCTTGGGCATCGAGGGCCTCTAAAGAATCCTGTTACAAATATAAATATATCATTAAGTTACAAAATAGATATTAAAAAATAAATTCAACAGATTAAAACTTACAATCTGCTGCTGAGTCGCTTCATTGACGGCACTTCCATCCTTTTTCCGTCTACTCGAGCAAAATAGTTTTGCTCGAGGCATGCGTCCTTCAATATTTTGTATTTGCCTCTAAAATGAAATTGAAAACTAAAGTTATATGAAAAATTTATCAAACTATTAAATAATTGAAGAAACAAAAGAAAGTGTAAGTCATAAATAAAACTTATAAACAATTGTTATACCTGCTTCCTCTCATGATCAGGCATCGTAGTGCGTCCCAGTGTGTGGAGGTATTTTTTTGCATCAATGTTATTTTTATTTTTTCCAGATGATTCCTAAATAAAATTCGAAAATGAAACAGATAGTATTAATGAAAAACATGAAAGTTATTATTTAAATACCTCAAATGTTATTAATACCTTAAACTGGGTACTCGTCCAATGAGTAATCATCTGACGATACTGCTCTATAGGACAATCATCCACCACTGGTACCGCCTCTCACTCAGTGTCAACTCTAGCAACCCAGCCAATATACAACTCATGCTTGTAGGCTCTCCAAAGGTCGCCTAAATCCTTTAGACATTCCGATCGTGCACCCTCACCATCGGGAAAATTAAATCGAAGCTGAAATCAAAATATTAATTCATATAAATAAAAAAATAATTCATGGAATTAAATAGAATAGATTTTTTTATCCATATCTCTGCTCAAGCTCTATCCCTGACCTCATGTGGCAAATGTCTCCATGATAGCGGGCTGACGGGAATGATGTCGGAGTATTTGGAAAGCGTCGCCAAAAAACTCCGACATTTTTTTCCTGTTTTCTCAACCATTTGGTTGTCTTCATTATAATCAACCATAACCTGTGTGTGGCGGTTCCACACCGAACGCATGCGTGTACGCCCCTGCCCACACCTTCTGTCAGTAGATGTATATGTCATAAAAGAAAAACAAATATTTTATCAAAATATGTTATAATGAAAATAAATATTTCTATAAAAATTTGTTAGGGTTCTATAAATATACCTGTGTAGGTCTGATCACTGAGTGCCGCTGGATCCACAGAAACTGATGGAACACCCTGTGGTGGAACAGGAGTCAAAGATGATGGAATATAGAAGCTCGGAGAGATAGAAGTAGAAGGAAAAGAAGATGGGATAGTTGTCTGACCGGATGCTGACTGAGGAGTGGAAATCATCATGGGATGTGAAAATGATGGGCCAGAAGGTGTAGAAGGTAGCGAAAACATGGGAGTCCTAAATATCACGTTTGTCTCTAACGACACACCGGGATCAGAATGTGGGAAGGATGACATGTCAGTGGGAGGGTCAGGGTCGAGTCGGGTACGCGCAGCTGCTCGTCCACCTCTGGTACGAACCCTCCTCATACCACCGGCTTGAGTACTAGGACCAGTACTAGGCTCCTCGTCGAATAACTGTCGACGTATAGGTGGATCGTACAAAAATGTTTACAAAAAAATTAATCACATGACATTATATATTCTTTAAATATATCAATTTGAAATAAAGTACTCATTGTAGGCACTAATGGTGGAATGCCCATCTCCGTTATTCGACGATTGTTCTCCGTAATTTTTTTCCTTCATCTCTCTTCAATTGGCTTCATTTCTTGCTTTTGAAAACAAATATGTAATTAATTAGAAAAAGAAAACTAATGGGTAACCCAAAAAACTAAATATATGAGGGAATAGGGGATTCATAGGTAATTTAGCTATCAATTGTTTTAGAAGAGCTTGAATGGATTTAATAAATCATACAAGTTGTAATGTTCACCAAGTTAGAAATATTGTTTGACTATGTTTGAATATAGTTCAATTCCAAATTAGAAAATGCAATTCAAATAAAACTGCAACCAATAAACATTGAAAATTCATATAATGGTCAATTAAGACATCAATTGTTTTAGAAGATCTTGAAAGGATTTAATAAATCATACAAGTTGTAATGTTCACCAAGTTAGAAATATTGTTTGACTATGTTTGAATACAGTTCAATTCCAAATTAGAAAATGCAATTCAAATAAAACTGCAACCAATAAACATTGAAAATTCACATAATGGTCAAGTCAACTATCAATTGTTTTAGAAGAGCTTGAATGGATTTAATAAATCATACAAGTTGTAATGTTCACCAAGTTAGAAATATTTTTTGACTATGTTTGAATACAGTTCAATTCCAAATTAGAAAATGCAATTCAAATAAAACTGCAACCAATAAACATTGAAAATTAACATAACGGTCAAGTCAGCTAAAACATATTTGTGATCAATATTAAATCAATTTGAATATTACCAACCTTAACAACCCAACTCGAGGTAAACCAAAATAATTGAGAACATGGATGAATGATTCTATATATTTTCAACCACAACTTCAGGTTCACAATAAACTCTAACAATTGAGCTATTTGAGTCATCAAAAGAAATAAATGGATTGGTTCCAATGGCACTAGGAACAGTGTCAATTCCATCATCACCATCATCAAAAATATGTCTTGGAATTACTTCAACTATGACACCAAATTCAGGTCAAAGTTGGTCTTTGACATAAAAAACTTGTTTAACCATTGATGCCAACACATATGGTTCTTCGGTAGCTAGAGTGTGAGTCATATTAATTACTCAAAATACACAATCATCAATAAATGTGACATGTCTCGTCATCGAATCAAACCAATGGCATTTCATCATTGTGACTCGTCCATGAGAGTAATAATCCAATATTATTATTTTCTCAACAACTCCATAATAACCCACATTTTTAAATCGCGGTCTACTATCTGATGCACTGGAATAAAAATCTGTTGTGGCAGTAACCATAACACCATCATGTTGTGTTCTCATATTCTTGGCTCGTTCAGTGACAATAAATTTGTACCCATTAATAACAATTGATTTACAGTCACGAACCACGGTATTAGGACCAAAAGCCAAATCTCTTATTTCCTCAGAGATAGAGTCAGCAGACAAACTCAATACCTGCAATATAAATGACTATTAAAGTTAATTAAATATTGATATAATTATTTTAAACATTAATTTTTTTATACCTTCAATTTTAACCAAGCAGAAAACTCTTTGCTATGAAGAGTCTCTCTCCTTCTCAAAGATAAAGAACGATGCTTCCTATTTATCATTGTTTTATGTTCCCTGTATATAAAAAATATTAATAGTTTAATAGATATATATTTAAGATATACACAATCAATTTAGTTACCTGATATAGTCATCGAACAAATCACAGTTGAACAAAACTGTGCGATGTGCCATCTCCTGCTCTTCACGGCTTAATGTCTTCAATGTATATGATCCAGGAATTCCTCCTGTTTGAGGAAGTGATGGAAAAATGATTCAATTTTCTCATACTGTTCTTCTTCATTTCTCATTGGTCTGTTCAATCTTGTAGTAAGATCAGACAAATACATCGATCAGAAATCTATACATTCTTGAGCCAAGTAACCGTTCACGATAGAACCTTCGGGATGATTTCTGTTTCGGACATAAGAATTTAATGTGAACATATTTCTTTTAGTTGGATACATCCAACGAAAAGAAACAGGTCCTCCGAGAAGTATTTCAGTGGGAATATGGATAGTCAGATGCAGCATGCATGTGAAAAATTATGGAGGAAATATTTTCTCCAACTCACAAAAAATTAATGGGGCATCTGTCAACATTTTTTGCAAGAAAGACTTGGACAACTTCTTATCACAAAGATCTCTAAAAAAATGGCACAACCGAATAACAACCACCCTTACATTATTAGACAAAAGATGACGGATTGCTATTGGAAGCAACTCATGCAGTAGAACGTGATAATCATGAGTCTTCAAAGATTTTAACTTCAACTCTCTTCTGTTGACCCGTTTAGATATGTTGCTTGAATAGCCATCAGGAACTCTAATAGTCTCTAATACTTCCAGAAATTGTTTTTTTTAGTAGGTGTCATCACATAAGAAGCACATGGAAGTTGCCATTTATTTTCACTGATACGCACAGGATACAATTCTGGTCTGATGCCCCAATCCACCAAGTCACGCCGAGATCGTAAATCATCTTTTGTCTTCCCCTTGACATTTAGAAGAACAGAAAGCAACATTTTGCATATATTATTTTAAATATGCATTACATCTAAGCAATGACGTAACAAATTGGTTGACCAATAAGGCAAATCAAAAAAGATACTCTTATTCCTCCAATTGTAACAGGTTTCAGTGGAAACATTCTTTCTCTTTCCAGATTTCATTTGACCCTTCCCGAACGAAAAACTGAAATCTTTCAATTCATTAAGCATGTCAATTCCAGACATACGCTGAGGTGGATCATCGGTCTCTATGGTATTATCAAATCTTCAATGATTCATTCTATATGGATGATCCTTTGGAAAGAATCGTCGATGTCCCATAAAACTGAAACTACATCGATGTTTCAGTCTTCTGGATTGTGTATTCTTCATACAAACAGGACATGATAGTTTTCCCTTCATGCTCCATCCAAACATCATTGCATAAGCCGGAAAATCATTGATCGTCCACATAAGCACAGCACGCATCTGAAATATGTCTTTCGAACATGCATCGTATGTGCGCACACCCACATCCCAAAGAAGTTTCAACTCTTTTATTAAAGGTTGCATGTATACATCAATATCAATGTCGGGATCAGAAGGACCAGATATGAGTATACTCATGAAAGTGAAAGGTTTTTTCATACACAACCATGGGGGAAGATTATAAATGTGTATAAAACTGGCCATGTGATGTGCGAAGTAAGCATCTGCCCAAACGGATTAAAACTGTCGCATGAAAGACCCAGCCTCACATTACGCACGTCAGCTACAAAATCAGGATGTCGAGCATCAAATCTCTTCCATGCAAATCCATCTGCAGGATGAACCAACTCATCATTAGTCTTCTTTCTCTTGGTATCATGCCATCTCATTTTTATTGATATGTCATCAGACATAAAAATATTCTGAAGTCTGGGGATCAATGGAAAGTGCCACATTACTTTTTGTGGAATGCGGGATGGTGTTCCATCAGATTTTGACTTCCAGCAGGATGTGGCACATTTTATACAATCATTTTGTTTAGCGGTTTCCTCCCAGAATAAACTGCAATCTTTCGATCAAGCATGAATTTTGTTTCTTGAAAATCCAAGTTCCTCAACTAAATTCCATGCCATATAGTGGTTTGAGGGAATATCTGCATCATCTGGAAGTAAATCCTTCAAGAGGGTAAGAATGTAATCGATTGCTGTATTAGAAATTCCATACATAGTTTTCCCATGAAACAATCAGATTAAAAATTCCAGCCTTTTCATTTTATCGCATTGTCGATATACTAGAGTCATGGCAATATCATTCAATTTTTTCACCCTATCAATATTGTCATTTTCACTAGATGCATCAGCTTTCCTCATATCGAAGTCTTCTTGATTCGAAATCCTTTCTTTTTCATGATGACGAATAAACGGAAACCGATCATCTAACAAATTCTCCATTCCAGTCCTTTCATTTCGATCATCACCAATTTGAGATTTCATTTTCTCCCCATTGTGATACCACACAAAGTAGTTTGCTTGAAAACCATTTTTGGTTATGTGGTAGCTGACTTCTTCACAGCTCAACCAAGGTCTACCAACACAATTGGAACATGGGCAGTATATGCAACCACTATCTGAAGCATTGTGAAATGAAAAATCTATAAAGCTCTCCAAATTGTTTTGAAAATCACTTGAGATCCGATCAGTTTCATACATCCAACTTCTGTCCATTCTATAAAAAGAATTTATATAAGTCATTTTGTCATAAACAATTCAATAAGATTGAACTTTAATAGAAAATACATTTAAGTAAACGATAAAGGAAGAAAATAATCAAGGTGTCAACTACACATGTAAAAAAAACATACAAATGTGTTATTGAAAAAATGTAAAACCAACAAGAACTTCATGTGTTATATCACATCACAACATGTCTCATCCCATAACCATATTAGTAGGGTATCATGAACATGAATAACATCAACCTTGTGCCATCCTCCTACCCTACATGACCCCAACCACATGCCACATCTTATTATAGCCTTATCACATCACACCTCATCAGAAAACACTAGGGAAATCATAGTACATCTCACATGAAGACACATGGACAATCACGTCGCATCTTGCCTAAAAACACATGGTCAATCACTTTTGAAGGAATAGTAGGGAAGACATGGTAGCTATCCAACCATATAACCACCATCCTAGATATTAGAAAAAATACCCATAACTCAAAACCTCTGATCGTTGGTAAGTTTATCCAACTTTGGTTGGGAATGTGTAGATATAACATAAAAATACATGATATATAGATAGAACAAAATACTTAACCTATGGGTTCACATTAACTACATAATCACACACTTTACTACTACCATAAAACACATAAACCACACAAGACGCATAGCATTTCCCACTTTCATTTATAATCCAATTCATTCACACTTACATTGTCCATTCATTTAATGTTAAATTAATTAAATCCATTTACCACACATCCATTTCTATTCCATCTCATTTATTTAATATCTTGTTTTTTTGTTTTAACAGCATAATTTATTCCATAGATAATCAGGAAACTAATAAAACCACCACACAATAACTCACCATCTCACAATAACCATCGACGCCATGTTACATCGACCAACCATCTCATCAAAACAACCACATATCACAACAAAAATATTGCACATCACAAACCACCGCACAACCAAAACCACCTCACCACATCATACACCACAACTTCATCACACAACACCTCCACACGACACAACACCACCACACATCATCACTATCATACAACTTCACATGTCACATCCATGCCCACTAACCATCACATTACAACCCCACATATCACAAAGCCCAACTGGTCAACTCAATCCCCATAAAACAGCCTACAACATACAATGGAACACAACAAAAAACCTCTCATAGAGGCAACATACCCCAACTTCCACAATTTATTTATTCAAGGTCTTTTATTACATTACCCCTTTATTTAGCATGGACATTATAACACAACTGATATTCCAGGGGAAACTAATTAATTAACAAAATATTCATTCATTTCCCTATTTTTCACGGTGAAATCACATCAAAATCCAAACTTAAAACTAAAATATTAGATCAATAACAATAAAAACAAGGTACCATATGTGTATAAAGAATAAAATACCTGATTTGAGATGATTCAGATGGGTTTTCACCTATTCGGATGGGGGAGTTCGAGAGTAGCAGAGAGCTGTTGGAGCTGGATTGATAACTTAAAACTGAAATATTAGATCAATAACAATAAAAATAAGGTAGTATATGTTTATAAAGGAAAAAATACCTGATTTCAGATGGGTTTTCACCTCTTCGGATGGGGGAGTTCGTGAGAGCAGCAGAGCGCTGGAGCAGGAATGAATTTAGGGTTCTGTCACGAATGGGGGAGAGCAGCACCGCGACTGTATTTGGGGGAAATCTTTCCCAACGGTTTTTAAAAACCATTGGGAAAGCGATGTTCAGGGTAACCTTTCCCAACGGTTCAACAGAACCGTTGGAAAAAGGGAACCTAAAACACCCCTTTACCAACGGTTTGAAGAAACCATTGGCAAAGGGGTGACTTTTACCAACGGATTCAGTGAACCGTTGGGAAAGGCTTCCTTGACCATTTCTTTACCAACGGTTTTATGAAACTGTTGGTAAAGAGTTCCCTAATCATTCAACACCAACAGTTTAAGAAAACTGTTGTTAAACACCCGTTGGTAAAAACCAGAATTCCAGTAGTTTTTCGTGTGGTTTCAGGTCATTCGGAGCACGTTTTCTATGAATTTGACCGTCTCACGCCGTTTTGGTGTTTTATGACTCCGGAAACACGTTTCTGGTCACTACGGTAAAATGACACATCTGACTAATGTGCTGTCTACCCAACCTTTTTACAATTCACACCACAGCTGTTGTCGTAGGATTTCATGGCATTCCGAGGTCGTTCGGGTGGTTTTGACCCCCCAACGCGCTCTTTTAGTGCACGCCGAAATGTTGAAAAAGACACAATCAGCCGTACCACGCGCACCGCACGTCCGATGGGCGTGTATTCTTCTCCTACACATCACGAATAATATTCCTATTATTTTCATGTGGTTTCAGGTCATTCAGAGCATGTTTTCTTTGAATTCGAGCGTCTCACGCCGTTTTGGTGTTTTATGACTCCAAAAATGCATTTCTGGTACTGTGGTCAAACGACACATTTGATTGATGTGTCTTCTGCCCAAAAATTTCACAATTCACACCACGGTTGTTGTCGTCTTGTTTCATGGCATTTCGAGATCGTTCGGGTGGTTTTGACCCCCCAACGCGCCCTTTTAGCGCGCGCCTAACTGCTGAAAATGACACAATCGGTCGTACCGCGCGCACCGCACGTCCGATGGGTGTTCCATCTCCTCATACACATCACGAATAATATTCCTATTGTTTTCATGTGGTTTCAGGTCATTTGGAGCACGTTTGCTCCGAATTCGACCATCTCACGCAGTTTTGGTGTTTTATGACTCCGGAAACACGTTTCTCGTCACCGTGGTCAAACGACACCTCCGATTGATGTTCCGTCTACTCGACCATTTTAAAATTCACACCACAGCTGTTTTCGTGCGATTTCATGGAACTCCAAGGTCGTTTGGGTGGTTTTAACCCCCCAACGCGCCCTTTTAGCGCGCGCAGAACTGCTGAAAACGACCCAATTGGTCGTACCATGTGCACTGCACATCTGATGGGCATGTATTATCCTCCTACACATCAGGAATAATATTACTACTTTTTTTGTGTGGTTTCAGGTCATTTGGAGCACATTTTCTCCGAATTCGACCATCTCACAGAGTTTTGGTGTTTTATGACTCCAAAAACGTGTTTCCGATCACTACGGTCAAACGACACCTCCGATTGATGTGTAGTCTGCCCAACCATTTCACAATTCACACCAAGGCTGTTTTTGTGCGATTTCATGGCATTTCAAGGTCGTTCGGGTGGTTTTGACCCCCCAACGCGCCCTTTTTGTGCGCGCAGAACTGCTGAAAATGACACAATCAGTCGTAACGCATGCACCGCATGTCCGATGGGAATGTCGTCTCCTATTAAATGTCAAAAATAATATTCCTATTGTTTTAGTGTGGTTTTAGGTCATTCGTAGCATGTTTTCTCCGAATTTGAACGTCTCACGCCGTTTTGGTGTTTTATGACTCCGGAAATGCTTTTCCGGTCACCACGGTCAAAAAACACCTCCGATTGACATTCCGTCTCCCCGAAAATTTCAAAATTCACACGATGGATGTTGTCGTGCGATTTCATGGCATTCCGAGGTCATTCGGGTGGTTTTGACCCCACAACGTGCCCTTTTAGCGCGCGCCGAACTGCTGAAAACGACACAATCGGTCGTACCACGTGCACCGCACGTCCGATGAGCATGTAGTCTCCTCCTAAACGTCATGAATAATATTCCTGTTGTTTTCATGTGGTTTCAGGTCATTCGGAGCACATTTTTTCCGAATTCGAGTGTCTCACGCAGTTTTGGGGTTTTCTGACTCCGGAAACGCGTTTCCGGTCACCATGGTCAAATGACACCTCTGATTGACGTTCCATCTACCCGACCATTTCACAATTAACACCACGGATGTTGTCATATAATTTCATGGCATTACAAGGTCGTTCGGGTGGTTTTTACCCCCCAACGCGCCCTTTTAGCGCGTACAGAACTGCCGAAAATGACACAATCGGTTGTACCGTGCGTACCGCACATCCGATGGGCATGTCGTCTCCTCCTACACATCATGAATAATATTCCTATTTTTTCTTCTGGTTTTAGGTCATTCGGAGCACATTTTCTCCGAATTCAACCATCTCACGCCGTTTTGGTGTTTTATTGCTCTGGAAATGTGTTTCTGGTCACTACGGTCAAACAAAACCTCTTATTGATGTGTCGTCTGCCCAGCCATTTCACAATTCACACCATGGCTGTTGTCATGCGATTTCATGGCATTATGAGGTTGTTCGGGTGGTTTTGACCCCCCAACGTGCCCTTTTAGCGTGGGCCGAACTGCTGAAAATGACACAATCGGTCGTACCGTGCACACCGCACGTCTGATGGGCGTTCCGTCTCCTCTTACATGTCACGAATAATATTCCTATTGTTTTCGTGTAGTTTCAGGTCATTCGGAGCCCATTTTCTCAGAGTTCGACCGTCTCACGCCGGTTGGGTGTTTTATGACTCCGGAAATGCATTTCCAGTCACCACGGTCAAACGACACCTCCGATTGATGTGTAGTCTACCCGACCATTTCAAAATTCACACCACGGCTGTTGTCGTCTGATTTCATGGCATTTTGAGGTCTTTTGGGTGGTTTTGACCCCCCGACGCGCCCTTTTAGCGCACGCTAAACTACTGAAAATGACACCATCGGTCGTACCGCGCACACCTCATGTCCAATGGGCGTTCCCTCTCCTCTTACACGTCATTAATAATATTACTATTGTTTTTGTGTGGTTTTAGGTCATTCGGAGCACATTTGCTCTGAATTTGACCGTTTCACACAGTTTTGGTGTTTTATGACTCCGGAAATGCGTTTCTGGTCACCGCGGTCAAACGACACCTCTGATTGACATTTCGTCTACCCGAACATTTCAAAATTCACAGCACGGCTATTGACGTGAAATTTCATGGCATTCCAAGGTCGTTCGGGTGGTTTTGACCCCACAACGCGCCCTTTTAGCGCGCACAGAACTGCTGAAAACGACACAATCAGTCGTACCGCGCGCACCACACGTCCGATGGGCATGCCGCCTCCTCCTACACATAATGAATAATATTCTTATCATTTTCGTGTGGTTTCAAGTCATTCAGATCACGTTTTCTTCGAATTCGAACGTCTCACGCCGTTTTGGTGTTTTATGACTCCAGAAACACTTTTTCGGTCACCGCGGTCAAACGAAACCTCGGATTGATGTGTTGTCTATCCGACCATTTCAAAATTGACACCACGGCTGTTGTAGTAGGATTTCATGGCATTCTGAGGTCGTTATGGTGGTTTTGACCCCCCAACGCGCCCTTTTAGCGCGCGCCGAACTGCGGAAAATGACACAATCAGTCGTACCGCGCGCACCGCACGTCTGATGGGCGTGTCGTCTCCTCCTACACGTCACGAATAATATTCCTATTGTTTTCTTGTGGTTTCAAGTCATTTGGAGCACGTTTTCTCCGAGTTCGACCGTCTCATTCCGTTTTGGTGTTTTATGACTCCGGAAACATGTTTTCGGTCACCGCGGTCAGACGACACCTCCGATTGACGTGTCGTCTACCCGACCATTTCACAATTCACACCACGACTATTGTTGTGCGATTTCATGTCATTCTGAGGTCATTCGGGTGGTTTTGACCCTCCAACTCGCCATTTTAGTGCGCGCAGAACTGCTGAAAACGACACAATTGGTCGTACTGTGTGCACCGGGGAGTGGGGCGGGGATGTCAGGGGTGCGAGGAGGGGCTGTCCGGGGTGCGGGGAGGGATGTCCGGGGTACGGGGTGGGTTGTCTGAGGTGAGGGGGGGGGGGGGCTGTCCGGAGTGCGGGGCGGCCTGTCCGGAGTGCGGGGCGGCCTGTTCGGAGTACGGGGAGGGCTGTTCGGGGTGTGTGGGGGGTCTTTCTGGGGTGCGGGGGTGTTTTCCGGGGTGCTGGGGGCTGTCCGAGGTGCGGGGATGGATGTATGGGGTGCGGGGGGGGGGGGGGGATGTCCGGGGTGCGGGGGGGGGGGGGGCTATCCGGCATGCGGGGGGGCTGTCCGGGGTGCGCAGAGGGGCTGTCTGGGTTGCGGTGTGGGCTGTCCGGGGTGCAGGGAGGGTCGTCCGGGGTGCGGGGAGGCGGTTCAGGGTGCAGGGAGGGTTGTACGGGGTGGGGAGGGGGCGTTCGGGGTGCGGGGGGGGGGGGGGGGGGTCCGTGGTGCGGGGAGGGCTGTCCAGGGTGCGGGACGACCTGTCTGGGGTGTGGGGGCACTGTCCGAGGTGCGGGGGGGGGGGGGGGTTGTCCGGGGTGCTGGGGGGCTGTCCAGGGTGCGGGGAGGGGCTGCCCGAGGTGTGGGGAGGGCTGTCCCAGGTGCTGGGAGGGCTGTCCGGGGTGCGAGGAGGGCTGTCCGTGGTGCGGGGAAGGCTGTCTGGGTGGGGGGGGGGGGTTGTCCGGGGTGCGGGGCATGTCCGGAGTGCGGGGAGGGGATGTCCGAGGTGTGGGGGGCCTGTTCGGGGTGCGGGGGGGCTGTCCGGGGTGTAGGGAGGGGTTTTCCGGGGTGCGGGGAGGGTTGTCCGGGGTGCGGGGGGGGGGGGGGGGGGGGGCTCTTCGGAGTGTGGGGAGGGTTGTCTGGGGTGAGAGGAGACCTGACCGGGGTGCGGGGGGGCTGTCCGGGGTGCTGGGGACTGTCCGGGGTGCGGGGAGGGCTGTCCGGGGTGCGGGGAGGGCTGTCCGGGGTGTGGGGAGGAGCTGTCCGGGGTGCGAGGGGGGCTGTCCAGGGTACGGGGGGGGGGGGGGGGGCTGTCCGGGGTGCGGGGGGGGGGGGGGGGGGGATGTCCGGGGTGCGGGTAGGGCTGTCCAGGGTACGGGGGGGCTGTCTGGAGTGCAGAGGGGTTGTCCGGGGTGTGGGGATGGCTGTCTAGAGTGCGGGGAGGCCGGCCCGGAGTGCGGGGGGGGGGGGGGGGGGCTGTCCGGGGTGGGGGGGCTGTCTGGGTGCTGGGGGTTGTCCGGGGTGTGGGGAGAGGCTGTCTGGGGTGGGGGGAGGGCTGTCCGGGGTGTGGGGGGAGGGCTGTCCGGGGTGTGGGGGGCGGGGGCTGTTTGGGGTGCGGGGAGGGCTGTCCAGGGTGCAGGGGGGATGTCCAGGGTGCAGGGGGCTGTTCGTGGTGCGGGGGGCTGTCTAGGTGAGGGGAGGGCTGTCCGGGGTGCGAGGAGGGCTGTCCGGGGTGTAAGGGTTGTCCGGGGTGCGGGGAGGGCTGTCTGGGGTGCGGGGAGGGATGTCTGGGGTGGTCCGGGGACTACAAATAGTGAACCTTAGCTGAGTCATCAAAAACAAGTTTCATGGTTTATATTAGGAATCACATGGTTTTTTGAAAACTATTATAGAACATGCAATTGAAAACATTGAAGAATTAAATGAATAAAAAATATCCAAATCATTAATCAGTTTCATGGTTACTTCTCAATTCATGCACACAAACATTGCATCAGGCCAAAACACATATGATACCCCCAAATCACAAAAAATATCACTAGAAACCCAACCTAAATATCAACAACAACCCCACCATTAAAAACAGAAATACACCTCGTGAATATGATGTGTCATGCGTGGTCATGACTACTACCTCCATCAGGTGGGTCAGGGGCCTAAAACAAAAAAACATTATGAATATTTTCATAACAAAAATAATATAAATTAAATAAATAAATATAGTATAAACCTGTGTCGTCTGATCCCTTGCACCATCACCTAGACGCACATATTGCCGCAGTTCTCTAACCTCAGCGATCAATTGCACATTTACATCCTCGAAAGCGCACAGCCGTGCCTCGAAATCTGACAACTGCTATGTCATCTAAGCAATAGCAGGACCAAGAACCGCAGCGTGTGACACTACAGAACGAGGAATCATTGTTCCATAGGTCAAACTATATCCATGCCCGTCCCGACCAATAATGCGATGAAAGATATCATCCCTTCGTATGGGAAGTTGTCGTTGGTCCTCTGGCAGATGTTCTAACTTAGCTTCAAATTGAGCCTGGAAAATATTTAAATATATACACATATATTAATATACAGATTTTATGTAAGTATTGGTAATGAGTAGAAGCACTTACTATCAATGATTCAGCCTCTGTATCATTGCGATCACAAGTCCTCATCCACACCGACATTTTATCAGTCGGTGCACCTTGCTCCCGCAACTGTATATGAATAGAATATAAACACAAAACCATATTAATTAATAAGTTAAAAAATGAATAATAAATAACTCATTTCGAATATGAGACACGTGACGAGTCCTGAGCCTGTGAGGTGGTCCCTACAACGCTCGATTCTCAGAATGGCGTGTTGACACCTCCTACATTCAATTCATTCAAATTTCAAACAAATCACATATTCTTGAAAATATATATACCAAAATAAATATACAAACCGCAACACCCTAAGTAGACCAATATGCAACTAAATCACACCACTGAGCTGGGAGGACACCTCTCGGGACTTTTTCCAGAATGTCTGGGGCACCCACATTTGGTACCCAGTGGTCCCTCTTGACTTTTCCTTTATAGTCTTTCCACATCTTACGGAATTTGCACATACACACTGGACAAAACTCATTGGGGAATACTTTCAAATTTTGCTATTAAAGAAAAAAATCACATATGTTATTATTGTTTATACATAAGGAATAAAGTAAAATGGTCTTATTACCTGAACCTCCCTCTAAAGATGATCTAATGTGTCCTGAGGGATAGAAGCCCAGTCACACGTGGTCAATGGAAATCGATGTGGGTCACGTATGATATGACCCAGTTGACGAATAAATGCAGTGGAATTTCGTCCCATAGGATGAAATACCTCATCAAAGGAAACATCAAACGTCGTGTCAGAATTCTATGATAATATGCCACAACCAAGGCCTCTCTTGCGAGAGGAAGAAGCAGTCGAGTCTGATCATGTTGAAAAAAAAATTATATATAATTTGACAGATGTTATAAATATATATATATATATATATGTTTATCAATTACATAAAAAATAGAGACAATGACATTGAAACATACCTCGACCCTAAGACGTAGATGCCTCATATGGATGATGTGGATCTGCTGCCTCTTCCCCTAACATGTCTGCAGTCATGGAAAACATTAGTAAGGGGACTATGCAAAGTGTCCAAATGATAAATTGGATTGTATTTAAAAAAAATCAAACTTGTACAGTTGTTAAACAAACAAAAAGGGATTAAATAATTAGTTGTGAATGAATTTTAAAAAATCAAAAAGTTAACAAAACATATATACAAATTATGTACAAAACCAATCAATGCATAGCCAAATTTCAAATTGAATTAATAAAAATTCAACCAGCACATGAACCAAATGAAGAATACCACAAAGGGAAGATACACCGACAATAACATCAATATAACATGAGTTAAATCACCCTAAATATTTATAACTGAATAAACTTCCAAAAGTGGGGATTAAAACTTACAAGGATTTATAAAATTGTTAGATAATTTATTATATCCTAGGCTGAATAACGAGAAAACAATTATACCTTTCATTAAGAATGAAAATCGACCGTTTCTCCTTCAACAGCCACTCTGACCCAATAAATATGTTCTTCACATTGAACTACAGTATGTTGATCAAGCTTTTGGGAAACAAAAGAAACAATCTCAGGTTCATCTTGTTCAAATACAAACACTCCTCGCCGAGACATTTTGACAACAACTTGCCAACTTGGATTTGAAGGCAAAGTAACGAAGAATACTTGTTCCGCTTGGGATTTCAAAATGAAAGGTTCATTATCAACTCGTTCATTTCTGTATAAAATATAGTTAAAATTCACCAATGAAAACTGATATTGATCGACTTTACATCCATACACTGAATCAACGCAATTACACTTTAACAATATGTACTTCAACCTGTGTGTGTATACAACTTCAATGATGTCAATCAATTGACCATATTAATAACCAGAATCGACAAATGGACAACTGATGCCACTGTTTTGTTTTTATCGTTTGTCATCAAAATCTTTAATGCAAAATCAAAAACCATTAGCATCTATAGATTTATAATGATGAGCCGTTATAGATGGACCCTCAGCCAGTTGGATAAATTCTTCAGTTAGCGTGGGGTCCCCTAACTCCCTCATCTTATGAACCTACATAATTCATAGAATTCAATAATGATATATGCATAAAGAAATTCGTATAATACTTCACTCAAAATGAAAATCAATTTTTACATACATAATCCTTGAACCAATCATGAAATGACAGATAATGAGATTGTTGAATTTGCAACTCAGTCGCACAATACATCTCTTATTTTATCTCATTAATGTGTTTCCTGCAAATGATAACGCGATGTTTAAATGATCAACTTATTCAAACAAAATATGTAAAATTTAAACAATAAAAGTGATAAGATACTTATTGCATTAATGGTGCAACTGATGGAATATTGAACAAGATATATTGATGCGCTTGTATCTACTCGATGTTGTCCATATCATATGTGGTTCCTTCTCCAACTAGACCATCATGAATCCGAGAGGGATTATCTAATTTTGTTTCAACATCTGTAAGATATTCTGAACAAAAAGTAGTAAACTCATCCATAAAATAATCATTGGCTATTGATGCCTCCGGACGAGCTCTATTGCGTAAAAATAATTTCAATGTACTCAAATACCGCTCAATAGGATACATCCACCTGAATTGTACTGGACCAATATCCATTACTTCATCAGTTAGGTGCACTATCAATTGGACCATAACATCGAAAAATGAGGGGGGAAATAGTTTCTCAAAGTGAAAAAGTGTAAGTACAATTCGGTCCTGTAAACTTTTTAAATCACTCATTCGTTAATTTGTTAAACAAAGTTGTCTAAAAAAATTACTCATCACAATCAATAGATGAACAACATTGGGGGATAAACAATCACAAATTGTGATTGGAATCAACTGCTGAAGTAGTATGTGATTGTCATGACTTTTCAACCCTTGCAATGTCTTGCTCGTCAGATTCACACACTTTGAAATATTAAAAGAGTAACCATCAGGCACCTTGAGCATATTCAAAATCGAAAGAAATGTCTCTTTCTCTCTTGTAGTCATTGTATACTGTGTAGCAGGCATATATGCCTTATTTCCCTCAGCTAACTGTAAATAAAACTGCTTCCTTAAACCCATTTCTTCCAAATCATGGCGTGCATTAACATGGTCCTTTGATTTTCCACTAACGCATAAAATGTTCCACAATATGTTATCACAAACATTTTTTTCAATGTGCATGACATCCAAATTATGCCTCAGCATTGTAGTTTTCCAATACGGAAGACTATAAAAAATACTTTTCTTTTTCCAATTGTGACTGCACTGCCTACCCGCAGCATGAATATTACGTACCATAGGAGCCACCAAATCCTGAATTTCATATACCGTTCGGATGTTTTCTTCCTCAATCTGCGATAAAATTTCGACTCCTGTCATGATCTTTGTTGTTGGGCTGAACTCTCTAGAACCATCAAATGCCACTCTGTCCTTTCTGAACCTATGCTGAGGGGGGAGAAAACATCTATGACCCGTGTATGCCCATTTTTTGGAATGCTTAATCCATACAGATTTTTTACTTTTATTGCAACAAGGGAAAGAAAATTCCCCTTTCGTAATCTAGCCTAATAAATTTGCATAAGTTAGGAAGTCATTGATTGTCTATAATAAAGCAACTTGTAGTTTGAAAATTTCATTCGTTTCACAGTAATAATTCATCACACCATCTCCCCAAATTTCATTCAACTCATCAATCAATGGCTGAAGGTAAACATCAATCTTATCCCCTGGACTTTTAGGTCCATCAATAAGAGTGGAAAGTAATATAAATTGTTGCTTCATACAAAGCCACAAAGGAAGATTATACAGAACCAACACCATGGTCCATGTGCTGTGATTTGTACCAACCATAGACTTGAATGGATTGAAACCATCTACTTCCAATCCCAATCGGACATTACAAACATCTTTAGAAAAGTCGGGATGTCTCTTATCAAAATCCTTCCATGCAGGAGAGTCTGCCGGGTGGGTTAACATATCACTTTCATGAACTCTTTCTGCATGCCATCTAATTAAATTATAAACTTTAGATGACATAAAAAATCTTTTCAACCTCAGTTTAAGGGGAAAGTAACACATTTTATTTACGGAAATCGGTTTCCCCTGTATCGAAATCTGACTTTGATGAGTCTGATTTCCCCTGTTCTCTTTCCACTTGGAATCACCACAAGTCGTACAAATATCCAAATGGTTAGTTTCCTCTATAAACAACATAAAGTTGTTTGCACATGCATCAATGGTCTCATATGTAAAACCTAAGTTCTCTGTCAACTTACAAGCATGGTAATACAACTCGGGAATCTTAGCATCGATAGGAAGAACCTTTTTCAATAACACCAACAGCATGTCGAATGATGTGTCTAACCAATTATTCAAAGTCTTCAAATGAAACAACTCCACTATAAATGACAATTTATTGTAAGAAGTACATCCAGGATATAATTCTGTTTTTTCATCATCAAGTGCTTCATAAAACCTCCTCAAATCACGATCTGCACCAGAGCGAAGATTTATCTCACTGGTCTCAAGATTCTGGATGTCAATTCCTTCAAGATCCAACCCACGTACCATTTAAGTAATAATTTCATGCATTGGATCATTCATCCTTCCACCAACATCCATCTGAACTGCATCCGTATTTTTACAACGAACATATTCTTCTCCATGACGAGTCCAACTATTATAATTTTTCAGAAATCCATTAAAGAATAGGTACTCCCTCACAGTATCTCATGTGAATTGATATCTGTTAGCACATTTTCTACATGGACAACTAATATAGTCACTTTCAAATCCTCTGGTGAAGTCAATAAACTGCATAATTCCATTGAAATATTCTCTAGACATTCGATTTGGAAGATCAATCAAACTCTTATCCATAATAAGATCCCTATAACATATATTTACACAAGACTTATTACATTTGCATTTTTCATATCAAATATATTTAAAATAAATACTAATTAATTGTTTTTAAACCATTTATAAAATTATAATGTAAGTGAAATCCCATGTCATACCTGATTGCGGTACAAACCTAGAAGGGAGGGGAGCCGAAGACGGTGCTGTGAGGGAGTGGAGAGGAAGCAGAGGTGAAGAAGAGGTGAACCAGAGCCGAAGGCGGTGCGGTGAGGGAGGGGACGGGCGACGACGATGACGGGGATCTGGAGTAGAGGAGGCGGTGAGGTAGCGATAGTACATCGAGGGTGGGATGACGAGGGAGGGGACCGAGGATAGGGGGAGCCAGAGTGGACGGGCGGCAGCAGCGAGGGGACGAGTAGCGGCCGTGCGGGGAGGGAGGGGACCGAGCGGCTACAATGTGTCAAGGGAGAACACAGTGAGGGAGGGGATGGGCAGCGGTGGTGTGGCAAGGGAGGGGACGAAGACGGAGGGGACGGGGCTTAGCGGGGTGCGGGGGGGGGGGGGGGTGGGGGTGGGGGGGTGTCCGGGGTGCGGGGGGGGGGCATCCGGGGTGCAGGGGGGCGGGCCGAGCGGGCCGAGGGTTGAGGGAGGAGGCCGGAGGGCAGAGTGGTCGGAGGACAAAGGGGGTGGAGGCCGTAGGCGGGTGGTAAGAGGCCAGAGGGTAGAGGGAGGCCGGAGGGGACGGAGAGCAGGGCGGAGGGCGGCCGGAGCCGGAGGGCAGAGGCGGAGGAAGGCCGGAGGAGACGGAGGGCAGGGCGGAGGGCGGCCGGAGGGGAGGGCAGACGACGGAGGGCGGAGGCCGATGAGGGCGGAGGGTGGAGGGTGGTGAGGGAGGGTGCACGGCGATGGGGGAGGGTGGTGAGGGAGGGCGGAGAGGGAGGGTGACGGGGGAGGGTGGAGAGGGAGGGCGCATGACGACGAGGGAGGGCACGTGGTGAGGGAGGGCGCACGACGACAGGGGAGAGAGCGCAGTAACAGGGGAGGGCGGCGAGGGAGGGTGTGCGGCGACGGGGGAGGGCACGCGGCGAGGCGAGGAGGGAGGAGGGTTCGGGGGGGGGGGGCGAAGCCCCCTTTTTTTTTGGAAAAACCTTGTGACTGCCAATGGAGGTCGCTATTGGTTACCTATAGCGACCGCCAGTGGCGGTTTTTATAGGTAAGTGTAATGACCCGAATCCAGAGCCCCTCCCCTGGTGCACCGTACCGAGTTCACCACATGACCTTAAGCGCGTTTCCCCAAACTCCAGAGGCTTCCCACTTGAAGCGAGGGCCTTGGTGAGTCAGTGGGGAAACTATTCTCTCATTTGGTAAAGTATACAGTGGAAGATCAACCAGTCACAATAATGGAAATAATAAATAGAATACAACAACTGAACTGAACAGCAGAAGCAATGTATAAAGTAATAATAATGCAACATGGTACACATTTCTATGGGAAGTAGTAAAAAAACCAACATGCGGAAGTAAAACTGAAAAACAAAGAGCAAAAGAAAAACAAAGTAAACTCTTCAGCATTGCAAGCCACGGCTCAGTCCCATGCCCTTCAACTCCAGTTCAATCAAGAATCAGAAGTAGAAGGGTGCTTTCCCTTATCTATACCTGCAACAACAAATTCTGCTTGGGCCAAAAAGCATGGACCAAACAAGGTGTGAGATACAATCCCAGTAGGTAATCACCCAAACATATGTGCCTAACAGTCAATGAATACAAGGCAAGTAAAATACAGGAAAGTAGTAAACATAAAAGCACACAGCAGCTACAATCCACAATTCTAGCAGATAAAGTACAGAATTAAACAACCAGAAACAAGTATAAAATAGGTAACCCTCTGGGTAGCTCTCACAGCCTAACCCCTATGGTTCAACCTACAAGAACTAGCAACCCTCTAGGAGGCACACACAGTCTCTCCCCTCTGGTTCAGCAATGAGTAGACTCTCTGAGGAAGCACTCACCGTCGATTCCCCCTATAGTCTTGTATCTTGCTAAAGGCTCTCTGGGGAAGCACACAACGTCTCATTCCCCCTGTGGCCCGCGTTGAAAAACTAAAGACTCTCTAAGGAAGCACTCATCATCAATTCCCCCTGTGGTCTCGCATCGTATTAAAAGACACTCTGGAGAAGCCCTTACGCCAATTATCCATGTGGTCTACTACACTAGGTTCTCATAGTCCTGTGTGAAACTAACATGCTCAGCGCGTGTATATCGTCCAAGTAAACCTCAATGCTACCTGGATATCATTCTAAGGCTCAACAGAAAAAAAAGCAACAGTTCCACTATCCTACAACTAGGCATGGCAACTGGAAAACACCAAACAATCAAAACAAGCACGACAAGCATCCAGAGTACAAAAAATCTACTCTATTCACAAAGGTAAACCTCTACTATAGTAATCAAGCAAGCATGCAATCAATCAAGGGAAATACAGGAAAATGCACAATTACCGTTCAAGGGAATTGGAGAAATTGCACAATATACTCAAATAATTTCTACAAAAAGGCACAAACCACCTACCTTGATGATAGGGGATCGATATACATGAACAACGGTGAAAGATTCTCTCCAGAATATCATAGATCTGAGAAAACACACAAAACGTTCAACCTTAGATAACTTGAGAAGGAGGAAGAATTGGAAAACAAGGCTCAAGAAGAAGGGAGAACTCACCGCTGCGCTTCCAACACAATCGACCATTCTCGAATCATAGAACAGACAGAGAGGCGGGGGCTCAGGAAAGATCCGGTCGTACGGGTCACTCTCGGACGAAAAACCTAGAGAAGGGGTGTGTTCTGTCCATCAGGCGTGACCCCAGTGCGTTTAGTGAAAAAATAAAAGTACACGGCGTGTACTAGGTTTTTTCCGTACTCCACCAAAATTGGCCTCCACATCACCCCTACACACTGTGTGTGTGGCCCGAGCACGACCAGCACACGGCTTTGAGCCGAAGAAGAGTACACGGTGTGTACTCAGAAATTACATGGTGTGTACTTCGAAATTTTCCAGAAACTCCATTTTTCTTAAAAACTCCAAAAAAAGGAAAGGCGTACCTGAAACGAAGATCCGGGTTCTTACAAAACTTCCCCCCTTAAAGAAATTCATCCCCAAATTTCCCTAGCGAGGCGTAGAAGAAGAAACCTCGAACAGCTCCGGCCACTGCAATTATATATCAGCCTCCCTCTCCCAGGTCTCGTTCTGTACTCTCCCATGCTTCCATAGAACCCGTACAAGAGGGACAGACCGCCCACAGAGAACCTTCGTACTACGATCGACAATCCGGATGGGATGCTCCTCAAATGATGCATCCACTTCGAGCTCAACTTCCTCAGGATGAAAGACATGAGATGGGTCTGAAAAGTAACGTCGAAGTTGAGAGACGTGGAAGACGTCGTGCATGTCCCGGTACCTCTGGGGTAGCTGCAGCCAATAGGCGACTGGTACAACTCTCTCCAAAACCTCAAACTGTCTGACGTACCGCGGTGAAAGCTTAACCTACCTCTGAATCCTCTTGTGTCCCAACCTCGGTGTGACACGCAGGAAAACATGATCCCCGACCTCGAACTCCAGAGGTTGTCTCCACTGATCAGCATAAGACTTCTGTCGAGACTGTGCTGTAGTTATCGTCTTCTGAATTAACTCTATCTATTCTGAAGTCTCCTGAACAAGACGAGGTCCCAGCAAAGCTTCCTCTCCTACCTCCATCCAGCATAAGGGTGATCGGCATGGCCTACCATACAAAGCCTTGTAAGGTTCCATTTGAATGGTCACCTGTAAACTGTTGTTGTAGGCGAACTCCACAAGAGGTATATGCTTCTCCCAAGAACAGCCAAGGTCCAGGATGCAAGCTCTGAGCATATCCTCTAGAACCTAGATTGTGCACTCGGAATGGCCATCTGTTTGGGGATGGTATGTTGTACTCAAAAGTACATGTGTACCGAAGGCCTTCTGAAGTCCCTGTCAGAACCGAGAAGTAAAGCGTGCATCCTTTTCTAAAACAATGGACTGTGGAACTCCATGCAGACATACAATCTCTCAGATGTAAAATCATCCCAGATCATCAACACTGAAGGTCTCCTTGATCGGCAAGAAGTGTGCAACCTTCATAAGCCTGTCGACGACAACCCAAATAGCATCGTTACCTCGGGGAGACCTTGGAAACCCTATCACGAAGTCTATCGCGACATCGTTCCACTTCCACTCCGGAATGGGTAACTGTTGTAAAAGGCATGCGGGTCGCTAATGCTCTGCCTTCACTTGCTGACAAGTAGAGCATCTCATGACAAAACCAGCAACATCTTTCTTCATACCTGGCCACCAGTACTGGCGATGAAGATCTCGATACATCTTGGTGACACCAGGATGAACTCCCCAAATTGAGGAATGAAAATCCTGCATTAGCTCCTCGCATATGTCTACTGGAGCCCATACGCATCCCTGGAAATGCAAGATCTCATCCTCACCCACTGTCCATCCAGGAAAAGGGTCCTCTCCTGACACACCCTCCCACAGGACCAAGCCTTTTGAGTCTGATAGCTGTCTCATCCATACCCGATCAAGAAGCATAGAGGTAACAGCTACAGAAGATAGGTAAGTCTATCCCCGTCTATTGTGAACCTCCAGATATATCTTAGAGAATAGAGCCATCAGATTCCACTCACTGCTGGCCTCCTGAACTACCTGAATCTGAGTTCTCCTGCTCAACACATCTTCCACTACGTTTCCCTTTCCCGACGTATAGGAAAGCTCTAAATCAAAATACCGAAGATACTTGACCCACATGCGCTTCCTTAGATTCAGATCACGCTGAGTGAAGATATACTTGAGACTCTTGTGGTCGGTGAAGACCAAAAAGTTCTCTCCCAGAAGATACTGTCTCCAATAGCATAAGGCATGAACAACAGCTGCCAACTCCAGATCGTGCGTAGGGTAGTTCCTCTCATGTGGCCTCAACTGCCGAGACCCGTACGCAACGACTCCATCTCCCTGCATAATCACAACGCCTAGTCTGATACCTGAAGCATCACAATAAATAGTGTAGCTCTTGCCTGGCTCTGGAAAGACTAGTATCGGTGCTGACGTCAATCTTCCCTTCAGCTCTTGAAAGGCTGACTCATAAGAATCTGACCATAAGAACATCGCCCCCTTCTTGGTCAGACCTGTCAAAGGTGCAACTAGGCATGAAAAGTCCTAAATGAAGTGTCTGTAGCATCCATCCAGCCCTAGGAAACTTTGTACCTCAAAAACGTTCTTCGGATTCTCCTAGGAAACTACAACTCTCACTTTCTATGGGTCCACAGATACTCCTACCTCTGAGATGAAGTGACCCAAAAAGTGAATATGATCCATCTATAAGTGGCACTTTGAGAGTTTATCATAAATCCGATGCTCTCTCAGTGTACTAAAAACGATCTCAATATGTGTGGCATGGTCATGTCGAGTGTGATAGTAAACCAAGATATCATCCATGAAGACCACGACAAAGGAATCCAAGTAAGGATGGAACACTCAGTTCATCAGAGCCATGAAAACTACAAGCGTGTTCATGAGACCGAATGGCATGACTGTATACTCATATAGACCATAACTACTCCTGAAGGCTGTTAGAGGTATATCTGATGGTCTAACGTGCAACTAATGATAACCGTACCTCAAGTCGATCTTCGATGACACCTGGGCTCCTTGAAGCTGATCAAAGAGGTCATCGATCCTCGAAAAGGGATATCGGTTCTTGACCATCAGCTGGTTCAGCTTCCGATAATCCACACAAAGCCGAAGGGTACCATCTGACTTTTTCACAAATAGGACAGGCGAACCCCAAGGAGAAGTACTAGGTTGGATGAAACCCTTTGCCTGCAACTCCTCCAACTATTTCTTGAGCTCCTGCAACTCAGGTGTAGCCATCCTATAAGGAGGAATGGACATCGGTACTGCTCCTGGCACGATCTCAATAGAAAAGTCTACCTCACGCTCTGGAGGAAAACCTGAAAAGTCCTCTGGAAAGACATCTCTGAAATGATCCACCACTAGAGGAAATTCCAACTGTGAAGTCCCTTGATCATCCAGATGAAGACTAGCAATCTGGGATGTCACCCTTCCTAGCCCATGATGCTCGAGTCCTGCTCGACTTGCCCGGACATCCCATTCACCTCTATGAAGAAAGGACTCACCCTCTAGTGAGATAAAACTCACCCTGCGGCGATAACAGTCGACGACTACTTGGAAGGGAACCAACCAGTCCATCCCGAGGATGACATCATAGCCTGTCATCTCTAGGACAAAGAGATCCCATAAGAAACGATACCCTGCAACCTCGAGAGGGAACTCTCTACATTGGCGTACACTATATGTCCTCATCCCCAAAGGTGTGTCTAGTGTAAATGAGTCGGAAGAAGAAAAGATGCAGAGCCCAAGGCTCTCCATGACAGCAACAGAGATAAATCTATGTGTAACACCAGTATTGAAAAGAGGTAAAGATAAAACTGAGGCTACTAAAATCGTACCTCAAACTATAGAAGGGTCGGGATCCTGCTCTGGATAGGTCTTCTCTACAGCGAAAGATTGGCCTGCACCGTGGCCCTGCGCCCCTGGCTGACCACTCTGAGCTGATCCACCTTGCTGGTGAAGAGGAACTGGTGGCTTACTGCCACAACCTCGACCTCCACCTCGGCCCGAACGGCCGGAAGAACTGCAGTTCCCCGACTAATGAGAAACTGGTGGTGTTGCTCCTGAATGAGGAGTCATGGAAGAACCCTGGTCATGAGCTGCTAGTGAGAAAACCTGGAAAAAATTCTGAAGGTGACCCATCTTGCCGCAAGATTGGAACTCCACGGGGTCTCTCTGGCACTGCGGCCTCGTGTTCCCTAACCAGCCACACTGGTAGCATACCACCTGGCTTCCTGACGATGCATCCCGCATCCTTGGATCACTGCGTGTAGACTCCCCACGGCCCTTCTTACTGTCATCTGGAGGAAAACTAGCTCTAGAAGAAGAACCGCCCTGGCTCGTAGCTCCAGAGTCCCTCAGATTTCACTCCGCAATTAGTTCCTGGTTGATGATGGAAGTGATGAAAGTCAACTGGAAGATATTCACCTGCGACCGGATCTCCCGCCTAAGACCATCCTCGAACTTCCTTGCCAAGAACACCCCACTCCCATATCAGAGGTGTGTGAAACTCTGTAGCTCAGTGAAACGAGAGGAATAATCCATGACAGAAAGCGTACCCTGCTCTAATCTCATGAACTCCTAGGCTCGGTCGGCCCTTAGGGTCTCCGGGTAGAAGTAGTCATAAAAGACGTGCTGAAACTCCTCCCAAGCCATAACCTGCTGGTGAACCGCCTGTGAGATCACGTACCACCACCTCTTGGTGGAGTCTTGGAGCATGTAGGTAGCGAGCTTGACCCGCCTCTCTGGAGGCATCTCCAGATGCTCGAAGATAGTGAACATGGATTCCAGCCATGACTCTATAGCCTGAGGTCCTCCTTCCCCCGAGAAAGTGGGAGGATGCTGCTCCTGAAAAATCCATGTCAAGTCTTCCATAGTCGAGGAAGGAGGCGGTGCTCCCTAAAAGGTCTGAATCATCCTCATAAAACCTTCCATGTACTGTGCATCAGTGCCTGCAACAGGTATGACAGCCGGTGCCAAGGCTGGCCTGACTGGAGGATCGGCAAGAAGTCCCTGATCAGCCATATCTGGCATCTGATCACTGCCTAGCGACAGACATACAACCGGAGGATGTCTCGGAGTCATAGCTCAGAAGGATCAAAAGTACACCTTAGATCATAAAACAAGGACATAGAACATAAGAGTACAAAACAGGAACATGGGAAAGAAAACACACAAGTTTACAAAACACGACTACATGACATGTATAAAACTACACGGCATGTCTTCTAAAGCCACTGACATGGGCGTGTACCCCTGCCCTACAGGTCATGTAACACCTCAAACTATATGGCATGTTGACCCCACACACGGTGTGTACTTGAAAACTACTCCCCTTCCTGAGTCTCTTTACACGGATAACCCACACGGTCCGACTTAACCCAAGACTACACGGCGTGTTCTGAACAAACACAGTGTGTACTAGACAAGGCTTTAGCGGCCCGTGTTGTTAAATACACAGCTGTCTACACGAATGAACCTTACACAGCATGTTTCGAACAAACATGGAATGTATAGGTGAAGGTGACATCGTCCCGTGTTGTTCGTGACACGGCCGAGTACCTGATCAAGACTACACGACGTGTTCCAAAAAAACACAGCATGTCTAAGAGAAGGAATGCCAACCCATGTTGTTTTTGGCATGGCCGGGTACCTGGACGAGACTACATGGCGTGTTCCTTTATAACACGGCGTTTTCTACTCAAGTTTCCATGACCCGTGTTGTTGGTGACACGACCGGGTAAACGGCTCCGAACTACACGGCATGTACCAACCGTACATGGCGTGTTCCTAAAGTTATTTCTACAAAAGCGTGTCCCTGCTCACACGGTCAGTGACACAGCCTAAAAACTACACGGCGTGTGGTCAAAAGTCCACACCGTGTATTCTGGGTTTTTCTGGGCAGTAGCTCAGAAACTGCACAGAAGCCCAGAAAACACGGAAAACAAGTCAAGGTTGAGCAAAATTCCGATTCGTGAGGGGCCATACTCCTCGTGAATCAAAACCTGATTTTAATTTAAGCAAGGTAGGAAACAAAAAATCCTATAACAAGGTAGAAGAGATTCTATCAAGCATCTATCACAATAGCATGCATAATCTACACAAACTCTACCACAACAACATGCAATCGCTAATGCACCCTATATGGCATGGCAAGAATGCATGGAATGTGATTTCTACAAGTTTCTATATGATGCATGAGATGACATACCCCCATCTCATCGGGTTGGGACAGAAATAGAACCGCAATCGTCAAGGAATTAACCACACAAAGCATGTGAATCACTCTAGGTGAAATCATATCAACCATAAAATCTCAAAACCAGAAAACTGCAATACACGAGGTAGTATGACTTTTCCCTGTACACGGGTCAACTACTCTAGAGTACAACTTAATTCCAAGTACCAAATCCATCCTACCCCTGGATAAAGTCTCCAAACAGTAATGTAAGAGAAAATAACTCCTCTGATACCACTTTGTAATGACCCGAATCTAGAGCCACTCCATTGGTGCCCCGTACCCGGTTCGCCACATGACCTCAAGCACGTTTCCCCAAATGACAGAGGCTGCCGACTAGCATTGAGGGCCTTGGTGAGTCGGTGGGGAAACTATTCCCTCATTTGGTAAAGTATACAGTGGAAGAAAAACCAGTCACAATAACGGAAACAATAAACAGCATACAACAACTGAACTGAACAATAGAAGCAATGTATAAAGTAATAATGATGCAACATGGTACATATGTCTATGGAAAGTAGTGACAAATCAATGCGCTGAAGTAAAACTGAAAAACAAAGAGTAAAATAAAAACAAATTAAACTCCTCAGCATCGCAAGCCACGGCTTGGTCCCATGCTTTCCAACTCCAGTGCAATCAAGAACCGGAAGTAGAACGGCACTTGCCCGTATCTATACCTGCAACAAAAAAGTCTGCTTAGGACCAAAAGCATGGCCCAAATAGGGTGTGAGATAAAATCTCAGTAGGTAATCACCCAAATATCTGTGCCTAATAGTCAATGAATATAAGGCAAGTAAAATACAGGAAAGTAGTAAACATAAAATCACACAGCAGCTACAATCCACAATTCTAGCAGATAAAGTACACAAGTAAACAACCAAAAACAAGTATAAAAAAGTTAACCCTCTGGGTAGCTCTCACAACCTAACCCCTATGGTTCAACCTACAATAACTAGCAACCCTCTAGGAGGAACACATAGTCTCACCCCTCTGGTTCAGCTATGAGTAGACTCTCTGAGGAAGCACTCACCGTCGATTCCCCCTATAGTCTCGTATCTTGCTAAATGCTCTCTGGGGAAGCACTCAATGTCTCATTCCCCCTGTGGCCCACGTCAAGGAACTATAGACTCTCTGAGGAAGAACTCATCGTCAATTACCCATGTGGTCTCGCATCATATTAAAGGACACTCTGGAGAAGCCCTTACGTCAATTCTCCATGTGGTCTACTACACTAGGTTCTCACAGTCTTGTGTGAAACTAACATGCTCAACACGCATATATCATCTATGTAAACCTCAATGCTACTTGTCTATCATTATAAGGCTCTACATCAAAACAAAGCAACAGTTCCACTATCCTAAAACTATGCATGGAAACTAGAAAACGCCAAACAAGCAAAATAAGCACGGGAAACATCCAGAGTACAACAAAATCTACTCTATTCACAAAGGTAAACCTCTACTATAGCAATCAAGCAAGCAGGAAATCAATCAAGGGAAAATAGGAAAAAACACAATTCCCATTTAAGGGAATTGGCGAAATTGCACATGATACTCAAAGACTTTCTACAGAAAGGCACAAACCACCTACCTTGATGCTAGGGGATCGATATACGTGAACAGCGACGACAGATTCTCTCTAGAACGTTGTAGATCTAAGAAAACACACAAAACGTTCAACATTAGATAACATGAGAAGGAGGAAGAATTGGAAAACAAGGCTCAAGTAGAAGGGAGAACTCACCGCTGCACTTCCAATGCAATCAACCATGCTCGAATCGGAGAAAAAACGGAGAGGTGGGGGCTTGGGAAAGATCTGGTTGTACGGGTCTCTCTCGGACGAAAAACTTGGAGAAGGGGTGTGTTCTGTCCATCAGGCGTGATCCCGGTATGTTTAGTGAAAAAATGAAAAGTACATGGCGTGTAATTTTAGAGTACACAGCCTGTACTAGGTTTTTTTTGTACTCCGCCAAAATCGGCCTCCGTGTAACCCCTACACACTGTGTGTGTGGCCCGGGCATGGCCAGCACACGGCTTCGAGCCGGAGAAGAGTACACGGCGTGTACTTCAAAATTTTCCAGAAACTCCATTTTTCTTAAAAACTCCTGAAAAAGGAAAGTCATACCTGGAACGAAGATCTGGGTTCTTACAGTAAGGGGGCTCCAAAGCCCAATTTTCTAGTAGTGTATCCTAGGTCCATCACTTCAAAAAAACACTCATTCATCCTAAAGGAAAAACAAGATCTATCAAATACTGCTTCTTTCGGTGCAAGGGTCAAACCCGTACAACCTTATTATCTCTGACACCGGTGTCCTACTCTGTCTCTTTTAGAACTATGTACGGATTGATTCCCATCCTCTTGGGATACGTAGGAACCCCCGTGCACTTTTACTCGAGCCCAGCCTAACTTTCATTTTTGGTCCCTCAACCTAAAACCTCCCCAAGGAACACATGGTGATTTGGAATCCGAGTCCTCATTCATGTTGGGTTTTGAAAAGGCTCCACCATGTGCCTCCCATGTCTTTTCCCCACATAGTCTGAGCTCTAAGACCTTAAACTAAGATCTCTTCCAGAACTACATATGGATTGATTACCATCCTTATGGGATATGTAGGAATGCCCAGAAACATTTTCTATGGGTCCAGCCCCAGGAATCTGAAATCCTATCCCCCCTCTTTCGGCCCCTCGGCCCGAACTCTTTCGGAAATGCGTGGTGTGGTGCAGACCCTTTATGTTCTCATTCACGTTGGGTTTGTAGCTACCACACCACATACTTTCTGAGATATCACATTTCACCCATCTTCCTACTATATGACGTTAATCTACATGGGTTCATATGTCCTTGATGCATGACATTAAACTGTAGTTCTACCCTGAATAATTTCAGGATGCCCCATGATAATCATGGGATGTGTCAACTTCCTCGTTGGAAGGGATTCCCCCTACCTGCATTGGTCTCTAACCGCACTGTGTTCAAGAAATACGTGTGGATTGATTATCATTCTCATGAGATACATAGAGAAACCCAAGTGTTACACCTCGGGTCTAGCCCCAGGAATCATAAGTCATGTTTCCCCTCTTTCTTTGGTCCCTTAGCCTGAACTCTTTTGGGGAACCATGAAATTGAAACTTTACCCTGAACAAGTTTGGGATGCCCCACGACAATGTTGGGACGTTATATCTTCCTCACCAGAGAGGTCCTGTCTAGAAGTAGGAATGATCCATGATCAGATCGGTGTGCCCACCTAATGTGTTTTTACCACAGTGGCGTAATTTCAAGAGTATTGGGTTCTGTTTGAACAAACCATCACTCCACCTTTCACGCTTTGCTTGCCCCTTATTCAGACCCTCATCCTCTTTCACATCTAAAAGGACCCCATAATAGTATGGATTCTCGGCCTATGGATCACCTGCTATCCTAGGATAATGTTCTAGAAGACCAATGGATGACATTCTGAGTCATGCCCCATTTTTCGAACATGGTCAGTGGTCGACCCTCATTTGTTAACCCCATTTCAGGATAATGCAATACGGATACTGTGTTTTGAGCATGGTTAGAAGTTATCCTTTATTGTCACACCACCCCCACAGTGATATGAATCTAGGGTATTGTGATTCACACTTTTCACTCCCTTATATTCAGATTGATTTCCAACACCCCGGAATTACCCCGCTCGTGCACTATAGCACATTGAGAAAATTGAAATTCGATTGTTCTAAGGTCTTCCTCCTCCAGTCAAGCCTCTCCCCTTTTCTCCTAGGAATCCAGATCAGCTATTCAAACCCCGGGATACCTGAATCTTGGTTTTCACTCCCATGTTTGAATGGAGTAATAAGGTGGTCATCCCTTGTTTCTCACATTCGGCCCGAACCACGTGAGCTTAGTGAATGATCGCGGGACACTCCACGAATGTCACAGGAATGAAATAAACCAACACAAATAATGGAACTCATGCATACAGTTGGCATAAAATATCCAAGCATGAAAGTGCATTCAGAGGTTACATGCATTACAACACACAAGGATCGACCCCTCCCATGGACGGGTTAACCCCGTCAAAAGAGTGTCGCAGCACTGCCACCCTCTGGATTGTGGTATCCAGGATTTGTTGCCACATGTTCATCTCCTGCTCCTCCTCGACAGTGATGGGGCATAGCTCATAAGCCACAATCCAGGCCCGCTCCACGCCGATCCGGATGATGGTCCTTTCTTCAGAGGCTCTCTTCATGACCTCTTAAGCCTCTACTAGTTGGGCATTCAATTGCAATATTAGCTCAGATTGTGTGTTGAGGGAGGTTGAGTGCTCGTCTAATTTACTCTATAGCCACTGTACCTCATTTTCAGCATCCTTGAGCCTCTTGATGTTCACTTCTTTCCTCCACTACCAGCCCACACCAAGGCCACAGTCATACTTCTGAATCTTCTCCGCCATAAGATCTCGGACGAGCATGTGGGGACGCTGGGCATCCACTCCCCCAGCACACAGTTCACGCAGCCGTGAGTGAAGTCTATCCATCTCATCCAGCCATTACATTTGAGGGGTATCATCGATGAAGTGCTTGATCAGCTTCCATGATCGGCGATGGACTATTTTTCTATCCTCTTCATTAGAGGTTGTCTCATCCCAGTCAGTGCAGTTGGCGGGCTCATATGTGGGGAACACCCCCAGGAACTCGTCAGTAGGGTCCATATATTGTGTTTAATCGGTCATGGCAGGACTTGGGTTGTCTGGTCGGTCCTCATCATCAGACCCCACTTCAATAATCTCAGGCTCAACCCCGCTGACATCCCCACTAGTGATCGGGAGCACCAAAGCTCGTTCGGTCTGGATATCCACCTCCAAAATCACCAGCATTCCCCTAGGAAATACACTACCAGGAGTACCAAACGACCTCGCTAAGGAAACCCACACCATCTGAAGAACTATTCATACAAAAAAAGGGTATTGGATGTTATTTTACATAGTCCATGGGAGACAATCATGAATTTGGTATAGGATACTTATAGAGATCGAGATCCTGGTATCGTTCTTAGGTTGACACCGTTGGGACCCTGAGGCGTGGCCCTCTGTATATTGTCGAAAGGTCTGAAAACTCTGGAGCCACCTCAGGTGTCCTGGCCCTGCTAGATGTACTAATCTTCATAGTGGCAGGCGTGGATCCTGAAGGCCCCGCATCTACAGCCACTGAGGGATGATAACGAGTTCCGTGTACAAGGTCCTCCTGCACAGTTCAAATTTTAGTAAGGAGTCCAAAATGACCTGTAAGAATACCCTAAATACGGGGTTTTGGATTTTACCTCGAGGTCCTCTACAAAATCTTCAAGATCTGGGTCTGGATCACTGACTTCGCCCTCCTTAAACGGGTTCCCTCTACCATCCTTATCCACCCAGTAGGACTCGTCTAATTCTTATGGCATAGGGAAGAGCTCTCTTAGTTCATTGGCCAACAACTATGGAGGGACCATACGATCTAGAAGCACTTTAATCCAGTCTATCATTGGACACGCGGCACCCCAGGAGTGGACAAAATCCTCTAGCTAGGTTAGGTATCACTCTACCTCCTCCTAAGACACTACAAACTCAGACCTGATAGGGCTTATCCCTGGAAAATCCATCCCGAGACGGTTCAAGTGTTTCCACATCTCAGATGGGACGAAGAATTGCTGGTTGACTTCCCAGATGTCCCAGGCCTCCGGGAAGACATCATTCTCTAGCATGTCTATATGGTGCATCTGCTTCCCCGGAGCCCGGGTGGATATCCTAAAAAATCCTCTCTGTGTCCTCCCCTCTGGATAACCATGTTCTTCCAGGACCATCGGGTCTGCTACCACTGTTGGATCCGCTGCCACTGCCTCCCCCTCAAACGGTGCAGGCCTCACCGCCATAGAAACCCCACCACCATAAGATGTCCTTGCTGCCTTCCATCCCCAGCCCTATGGTTGAGAAGGCTCACCATCACCGACCCGAATGGTTGGTTGCTTTAGCATCTCCCCCGAGTAGGCTGCCTCCCAGCTTTGGGCATACTCTTTTACCAACTTGAAGATAGCGGTAGGCAGAGGCAACTCGTTCCGCATCTTCCCATATTCCGGTGTGAACATGAGCCACATCTTCCTCATCACACATGGGTGTTCCCCATGGTGAACCCCTAGATAGACCTACAGGGTTAGTCACTGCAGACACCAAAATTGCCTAGAAAATTGGCGCGGGGTGTACGGCTTGCAGAGGGGCTCACAGTCCACCCTTTATACCAGCACTCCACCTCGAAAGGCCAGGATATAGGACCGGTGCTCTTCTATTCCATGGTCATCATCGGTAAAAAAACCCCTTGGCAACGGAAATGGGTGAAAGTTGAAGTCCTCCACCTTCCACACCTGGTTCAGTACCAACGGTGTGGTCAGCTCGGCCGGAAAACTTCCCGCGGCATTCAGGATTTATGGGCAGAAGTTCGATCCCAGAGGCGATATGGGGTTCAGGTATTCATAAACCCCCCTAACATGTGCCGCTATCCACCCATACATAGGGTGTAATGGCCCCCATATCCTCTATGGTCTCTTACCCTCGCTGATGTACCAAAACATCTTTTATAGCTTGGAAAGCATCGGGATCCTGAGGTTGACTCGCCCTCTTGTTGCCAACATAGATGCCTTGATGAATGTGCTTGGTCACATTCCCATGTTTCTATCCCTCACTGGTAGGATCCAACCACAAATGAGAGTCACGATGAATACCGCCAACCTGACTATCAGCTTCTACTCGATGCTGATGCTAAATCCCCGGGTATTTCACTAGCTGTCCTCCAAGAGCTGCCAGTATGAGTGCTCCTTGCCCCATTGAGCCCCCTTCAGGCAAGTCTGAGGCCTCACCAAAAACTGCCTCTCTTTCGGAAAATTCAGAAACTGCTTGAACCACCGACTGAAATGGACATCTCTCACTTCTTCCTTGTCCTCTATGGGCACCAACCTCATCAATGTTATCGCCAATGATGACATCTGCTCTGGATCCACCCACATGCCCATAACGGGGGGTAATTCATCGTACATCACCCCCAGTATCAGGAAACCTGAGATCTGGTGCACATCCCACAAGCTGATGCCAACCTCACCATGGTGAAAGTGGAAGGTATTGGTCCCTGATGACCACCTTCTCAACAATTCTGGCATCAGAAACTTCAGTTGTTAAATGTGTAATTGGGAGTCCCAAGCTACTTCATACCGACCCACTCTTCTCAGCTCCTCCCTAAACTCCTCACACGAGGCACCTACCCAATAGGCCCAGGCCAAATCATTTTTGAAGTTGCTGCCATGGCGCACGTCCCACTCCTCAGACCATACCTTCCCCAGGTTCCTCAAGGATGCCTTCAAAATTCTCTAGTACAGAGGGGGGGGGGATGTCTCTAGCTGTTGTGCCTTCCCATCCACATTGTTCAGGTAGTTATATAGGTAGTCATCATTGATGGGAGTGAAGTCTTCTCAGGCATGGCCATCAGCCACCCTGAACCACTAGTACTGACCCAGAATACTCCTGAACCAGTAAGCTAGCTTGTCCCTACTTGCTTGAGGAATTAAGATGTCATCCCTCAACCTGAATTCACATAAAGGCAGCCTCTTGAACAGTGGATAGTTCATCTGGATCTCCGATAGCAGCTCCACCAATGAACCATGGTCATAATGGATCAGTATTAACTCCCCTAGGCCCAATCTATTCGCTATCTCCTCCCTTCGGGAAGCGTCTGCAAGGACCCCCTGGCAGCCTCTCATTGAGCCATTCAGTTTTAAGTTTGGGTGATTTTTAGGTTTGGTTTGCGAAGATCATTCATGGAGCGCGTTCACGAAGAATTTTCGCCGAACCCTACCACATCCTGCCAACACTAAGACGTAAAGCACTCCGACACAAAGTCAAAGACTCACTATGCACCACGAAGCAGAAGACTCGATTCGTGGAGATCAAATGTGTAGTACGTGGGAGCTTCACAAATAGAGAGCGCCAAAAGCCAAATTCGTGGAGGAAAGAAAGCACAAAACAGAGGCCAACTCCCTTATTTATAGGCGACGACCTTCAGAGCTTTGTGGCGCATCCATACTGTACTGAGCTTCACGACGCACTCAGGCTGAATGTTGCTTATCTTCCTCATGAGCCCTAGTCGTGAAACAGCTTCGCAGATGGCCGAGGGATTTTGGCGATTGACCCTCAGACTTTGACCCTTGATTTTTCCTCGGATCCAAGTCTGAGGGGGGCATTTTTTGGTGCCAAAATTTGGGAGGATGAAGAACAAGAGGAAAGTCTCTGGGGCTACCTCATGAAGACCGTTCACGGAGCCCCATGGCCCCGCACCCACCACAGAGCAAGGAGACGGGCCACCCTACAAACCCCTTTGACATTCGCGAGCCCACCGTAGAGCCTGGAGGGGCGACAATCCTCGAAGAAATTTGACATTCGCGAGCCTGCTATGGAGCAAGGATGCGGGATATTCCACAAATGAATTTGACTTTCACGACCCGCCGCGGAGCAAACTATGTCTTCACACCGAGCGAGCTCTACTTTGCGGCACCTCTTGCCTATAAATACAGGGCTCCCCTCGAGCCCAAAGGACAGATCATTCGACTATTCACATTTTGAGCTCTCAAATCATGAGGCACTTCTTGCTCTGTGAACCATGAGCTCCTTAAGGTACTTTTTCATTGTGAAGTGCCTCCCCCTTTGCTTTAATTTAACCCCTCTTCTGAGAGGGATTCCTTTCGTGAAGAACATGGGCATTCGCAAAGGATGGAGATCCCCAAGGGGACTCGGGTCATCGCGAAGCGTTTATGATTCGTGAAACACCCTTCATACACATGTGACCCACATATTAAGGCGCAGTCACTATACTTTGCAAAGCACATTGCTTCACAATGTTATGCTTCATGAGGCACCCTTGCTTCGTGAGGCATTTCTCTATGAATGCCTTTCCAGTTTGCGAAGCACCTTTAATATACACCTATGCCCTATTCCTAGGCTAGCTGAATTCACCTCACGAAGCACATCCCTTCACTAATCCCCTCCAATTCATGGAGCACCAGAGCTTCACAAATCTTTTATATGTAAACCCCTTTGCTCTACAACTCATTTTCCCATTCAACCCTTCAGGTTTGCACGAAGCAATTTCAAAGTCCCTTAGACGATAATGCATGTTTCATTGCTTCGCCTCATGCTTCTTCGCATAGGCTTGCTAATGGCTATTGCTTCTTCACATAGTCATGCTAACATGGGCCCCTCAATGGATCTCTCCATAACACCCCCATGACACGACATTGTCGATGCCTTACTTCCCTCAAGGGTGGGCGGGTATCGGTTATGTAAGTCCTAAGGGTGCAGAGTACACCCACCTCGTCCGAGCTGCCAGATGTTAAACTGCCAAGCACCGGCGTCCTCAGCACATGACGTTAAACTGTGATCTCGCCCCATGCCTTGCACGCAGGGTGCCCCATCTTAGACATTCTTTATGCCTACTGGTCTCCACGGGAGTGGAATCATTCCTCAAATGGAATGAGATCCTCTTTATGGGAGCAGTGTTTGTCTCCGGGAATAGGGAAACCACCTTGGTGTAAGACCCTACCCTTTCTTGTAGGAGGAAACATCCCTAATCCTCCTTTCTTCTTCGGTCTCAAAGACCAGAGAGGGGGGGATGGACACCAGACCCCTCCTTTCTTCGGTTCCAAATCCCTCTCCCTTTGAGCTTCCTCACCACCTAGGCCTCCACCCTGAAGTAAGTCCCAATCTCCATCTTTTTGGGCCGCTAACCATGTGTAAGTCCCTGTTTCCTCTTTGGGCTGCTAACCACATGTAATCCCCACTCCACTTCCCACAGATTCACCTTTCACGACGTGATTGTCAGGTCTTGTTTATCTCTTGTTTCTAACACTGAGCATGACTCATGTGGGCTTATAGTAATTATCAACCATGATATCCTCTCTGGGAAGCCTAGAGTGTAAGCCCCACACATCCTCCTGAACTACGTGGACATTGATCCTTTCCTAGGCAAGGAATGTAAGAAGCCTTCCTGAGGTTCAAGCCCAACAACCATTGGTCCCAACCATCTTCATGTCGGTGCACCAAAACCTCCCGAACTATGTGTAATTTGATCCTTACTAAGGCAAGGTATGTAGGATGCCTCCCTGAGGTTCAAGCCCAACAACTATTAGTCCCGACCATCTTCATGTCGGTGCACCAAACCCACCTGAATTGTGTGGTCTTTGATCCTTGCCAAGGTAGGGTGCGTAGGAAGCCTCCCTAAGGTTCAAGCCCGCCATTCATTGGTTCTTACCCCCTTCATGTTGGTTCCCACCATCCTTAATTATGTGGTCTTTGATCCTTTCTAAGGCAGGGTACGTAGGAAGCCTCCCTGAGGTTCAAGTCCACCATCTGTTGGTCCTGACCATCTTCACGTCAGACCACCTTCGTCCCGCATGACGTTAAACTACAGACCCCCTTTTCATCATGTATGATGTTAAACCGCATCCACCATCTAGTGGTAACCCATTGTGAACCCCATCAAGTGGTAATCTATTGTGACCCCATTCAGTGGTAGGCCATTGTCAACCCCTATCCAGCAACAAGTCATTGTCGACCCCCGTTCAGTGGTAAGCCGTTGTCAACTTCATTCAGTGGTTATCCATTGAAGTCCCCCAATCGACAGTAATCCGTCTTCAGATGAACTACCTGGACTTTGATTCCCTGTCACGGTGATACGTAGGAAGCCTCCATGAGGTTCAATCCCATCACCCATGTCTCATCTTGATCTATCCCTTGATCCCATGTGTTCTAGAAAGATCATGCCCCAACCTGGAGTTTCTATTTTCTCCAGATCTCATCCATGCATCTATTCTAATGGGTCGCCTCCTCAGGTGTCCCATAATCCCACTGAACTACGCGGACTTTGATTCCCTACCACGGGGATACGTAGGAAGTATCCTCAAGGCTCAATCCCAACATCAATGTCGTCCTCACGTCAGTTCCATCTCATTCTCCCTCTACTTCATTCAAATCTCTATCATCCATCCTGATTCTTACCCGGGCCGCCACATCCCAGTGGGATTATGCCACCTCATTCCCCATCCCCTAAAAAACAATCGGGTAGCTAACCATGCGTTAGCCCCAACATCAGTGTTCCCTCCAGAGGTTGCACCCACCTGATCCACTCTAATCAGTGTTCTGATCAGTTCAATCTGTCTCCGCTAGATGTTAAACCTGCGGCATACCCTGTGTTAAACATAGGAAGCTAAGTAAAACCTCAGATACATTTGTTGTGGCATATGATGCCCCGCATTCGACGTAGGATGCCTCAAGATTCTGTGCCCTCGAGAAGCCCTGCAATAAGGGGAAGAAACCTAGATGCACCAGTGTCCTAGCATCCAGACATGCCAGTGATGTGCAACGTGAATACTCCCCCGACCGAAGGTTGCTGCCCTGACTGGACCCCTTGGAATGTCTCAACAGAAGAAGAGTAATTAACTGGTGTCCATGAAGATATGGCACTGGGAAGAGTTTCAAGAACAATGTCTTAAGTCTAAAAGGGAGACCCGGACTAGGTGACGAGTTCTGAGGAGGAATCCTTGGAAGGAAGAACTGACATCCCATTATCCTGTTTCGATCAAGTAGCAAAAATCCCTGGACAAGGAACGGATGTCACCCACCTTTGGAAAGTGGGAATGCGGGGCAACAAACGGTGTCGCCATCCTTGAAGAAGACAGACGCAAGCGCCCTAGCGAAAGCGTTAGAAACAATAGCACTGCCTCATCCTAGGTCATGTGAAATTAATCCCTAACATGACCCATCCTAGTGAGGAATCACTATAATAAAAATGATTTATACCAACAGAAATTTATTGACATATAATGTATTTGTTGGAAAAAATAGGCAATTCCAACATATATTAACTTTTATTAGTATTAATTTTAAGTACCAACACTTATTTTTACCAAAATATATATCTGTTTACACTAATCATTCAATACCAACACATCTTTTACCAATGGTGAAATCTATTGATTTATCATACTAATACCATCAATTTTTTTTACCAACACATGAATTTTTTAGTAATAATAATAATTACCAAAAAATCATTTATCATCAATAAAAAAATGATACAACAATAATAGAAATGATTTTATCAATAACCAATTAATAGAAACCAACTTATTATATATATTATTTTTATAACCAAAGTCAATATACTTTTTTTGAGGTCTTATTAAAAATATCTCATTCATTCATTTTAATTTTTAGTTATCTCTAAATATCAATAGTGTTTTATTTTTAAATGTTTTTCATTTAATAAAAATTTAAATAATTTTTATAAAAATAAATTAAATAATTAAGATATTTTATATATTTAAATTTATATTTGATAATCTCTATATTCATGATAATTAAATTTTTTATTTAAATTTAATAAAAATAAATAAATCTTACCAAAATAACTTTAAAAAAATTAATTATTTAAATTTAATAAATAAGAAATATAAAAATAAGTTGAGTAATATTATATTCTTAATAATTGATATCAAAATATTGAAATTTTATTTTAATTTATAAAATAAAATTTTATTTTTCATAAAATTTTATACCATTCATACATATAGGTATTATATTTTTATTTTTAAAAAAATGGTGATATTTTTTATTTTATTTTATTTTAAAATTCACAACCCATATCCAAACCCTAATGATCCCCACCCCACCACCATGTGATCCTCTTCTTCCTCCGCCCTCTATTTCCGACTCCTCCTCCACATCCCACTCCTTCCTCGGCGACCCCTACTGCATCCACCACCACTCTCAGCTGACGCCACCCACCTCCTCCACAACCCTGGATGCCTCCTCCATGACTCACCACCTACGCCACTAGATCCCTCATCCATGACCTGCTTCCATCTTTCAACGCATATCATGTTGTCCTTATCATCCCCACCGAACAACCCACACCATCCCTATTTGATCTCGCCTTCAACGACATTCCTTGCTCGACCCTTGTCATCCCTGACCTTCCCCATTGATTCCCACCAACCCTGGCCTTCCCCATGTGGCCATTCTATCCTTGTTTTCAGCCTCTCCCTCTGATCTAATTGATCGATAGTAATTTATTCCCAAATATTTATTCAATTCAATCGCCTCTTATCCAGCATGATTGAGAGCGGGGTGGAGAAATTTGATCTAGAAAGGCAGTTTTATTAATATAGGAATGATATTGTCTTCCAAGTACCTGATAATGTGGGCATTCTTTACCCGCATCAGTTTATACTCAACTTTCATATTTTATGTGGTCGTTACTATGCAAATTTAATAAGATATTTTTTAAAGAGTTTTTAGATGAGTGTCATTTTGAGGTTTATTGGCTGCTGATTACTCATAGCATTGATGAAAACTATCATTTAAACACTTTAAAGGTTCTCTCTAAAATGATCATGAATACTAAAGTCATAGCTCTTAATACTAAATCAAATATGGTTTCTCTTTCTAGTAGTGTCATGTATTCAGATCATGGACAAAGTTTTGAGGATACATCAAGAAATGGTTCTATATTCAATGTGCAGGAAATAGCTATCCCAATTCATGGTCCTATCCTCCTTGGAGAATTTTTGAAAAAAATGACCACATCAAGCCTCTATAAATAAGGTTCTCTCTGTACCATAAACCTCACTGTGTATATGACAAGCAAAAATTTCCCAAGTAACTAGTAATCATCATCGTCACTCTAGTTATAAATCCAGATTACTACAATTGAGTATGGTTTTTCGATGAATGTGATGTTCACAATGTATATTTATTCAAATATCTCTTGAGGAAAGAAATGCTAGAAACAAATCCCCAACATGCCTCTTGTAATTTCCCTAGCATCTTTGGCACTTAAATGAAGTGTTCATGTGGGAATTTGTGAGAAATTGTTTAAACGTAAAAATTATCCTAAAAATTAATAAACAATTTTATGTTTATGAATTTTCATTACCATATTAGCTGGGTACTTTCAAAACACATATACCTTGTTTTTTGAAAAAATACACTACTTTTTATTTCTTATAAACAGTTTTTATGTATAAAATTGAGCCTAATTGTGATGTCTATGTAATGTTAGTGGAATCCTATTTTTGGGGTTTTCTCTAGTTATTGTCGATGTAATGAACTTGTAATCCCTATCTGTTGAGATCATACCACATCCCATGAAGACTATCAATCTATCTAAAGAGCCACCATCTCTCCCAATCATTTGGGAATACCGCATCGCTAGGATTGTCTATACAGTGCAACCGCTTCCCTGTATCATAGAAAAATGTCATCATAATTTCCCCAAATAGTTATCCTCATTCCCATTAATACTTTAACAGAAGATTTGATTATAAGGCAACCCATATACCTCTAGACTCTGCCTGTTCTAGGCCAGGGACAACCAACTCTACAACTACCATGGATCTGTCCACTGGACCAACCCTGACTCCACTGCATGCTCTTACCCCACTCACTCTCAACCCCACAATTGGGGGGGGCTCTCCTTTATTAGATAGGGTGGTTCAATGACTTAGAATCTCCCTAGGATACATTCTATCCCAGATCAATGTGTAATCATGGGTGAGTCCATATGTAGCAATGGGCAGTGGTAGCTCATACCTCCCTTTCCCATCCTCACATGTGAACATGCACCAGATATTCCTCGGGACCAAAGGATTTCTCTCATCCCATACCATTTTGTACAACTTAGGGGTCATATTCTGCACACATCTGAATTTTCTTTGAACCGATGCAGGTTGTACGGCTTGAAGATCACATTGGAGTTGAATCTTTCCACTAGTACCCTACCTCGGAATGAATATAGTTATGATAACTCCTCGATGGTCCTCGTACCATCATCATATACTATCCCCATTGGAAGGGGAATGGGTGAAATATGAAACACTCTGCTAGCCTAACCCTTTACAACACATCCATCAGGCCCAAATTGAGTTGGTGGCTCCCTATGATGTTCAGAAACATTGGTTAGAAGTTTTTAGTTGTAAGGGAGATGGTGTTCAAGTATTTATATCCCCCCATGTGAGTGATCACCAAGATATACAAGAAATGGAGGGGGGGACTGCACACATGGAGTGGAGTCTTCCCTTGGATGATGTGGCAGAGCACCTTATATAGATTTTACATTATAAGGGTATCCAAATTAATTCACTTCCCCATATTCAGTATAGATACCATAATGAAGGTGCTCGTTCATAACCCCATGTGTGCATCCTTTATTGGGAGAATCTATCCCTAGATCAGCATGGAAATGAACCCTTATAGTATAACTACAAGACCTACATGATTTTTTATGTAGCCCCACATCTTCCAATGGCTCACCTTTAGGATCCTCCAATAAGAGTTCCCCTTGCCCTGCTGAAATGCCCCAAGGAATGTGCACAGCCTCCCCGGTAGCTTTTCTACTCTCTTGTGTCTCCTCAGTAGCTCTTCTACTGGATCATTTAGGAAATATATAAAACACTGCTTGAATTTGATATACTTAATCCCTAGATGGTGTTTTCTATTCCTTTAAACCAAATTCATAAATTCCCTCACAAGAGTTGGCATCTTCTCCTGGTCCTCCCACACATTCTCTGTGGGGAGGAACTCATCATAAATAACCCCTTGGATCGGGTTCCCAATGATCTGGTGAATATCCAATAAGATTATTCTAACCACCCCATAATGTATATTGAAAGTATTGGACCTTGGGGACCACCTACTCAATAGCTCTGATATGATGTCCAGGTGGAGGTATACATGAAACTATGAGGCCCATGTTCCATGTAGATCCCCACTTTCTTCATCTCAACCTCAATTTCGCGACACGATGTACATTACCAATAATATCAAGACCATTTATTTGTAAAATTTACACCCTGATGTATGTCCTAGTTGTATGTAGATCCTTTGAGTGGGTCCCCCAAACCTATCTTGAGAATCTTCTCATACTACAGGGGGATGTCACTTTGTCCATCATTTCCCATTCAGTGTTGTTGAAGTGGTTCTAAATAGTGTGTGGCGTGAGTGAAGCATATTCCTTAAAAATGTAGACCCCATCATATTTGTGCCATTGGTGTTGTCCTAGTGTGCTTCTAAACCAGTAAGTAGGCTCATCTATACTTTCCTTATGGATGAATATGTCATCACTCAACCTGAAGCCTTAAAATGGAAACCTCTTGCACAGCAGGTGCTCCCTTTGAGTTTCTGTCAACAGTGAAATGTGTGAATCATGATCTGAAGCACTCGGAATGCTCTCTCTGATCATGATGTTCCCAACCATTTCTTCCTAACAAGAGGTTGCATCATTATATCCCTCAGTTTCCATTTCATTTAAGTCATATGATTTTTTCTCGGTCGGGTTTGCGAAGATCTGCTTGTAAAGATCAGTTCATGAAGGTTGGGTTTGTGGAGATCATTTCATGAAGGTTGGTCTTGAGGAACACTATTTGAGAACTATTTTCGAATTTAAGGTCACAAAGAAGGTGATCTTCATGAGTAATGTGGATTGAAATCACCAATCACTTGTGAAGGGTGTGAGATTTGTAAAAAGAGAGCATGTGATTTTATCTTTACGAAAGTATAGTGGTCCCTCTATGAAGAAGCACCTCTATTTATAGGTATACAAGTGACCAAGGTTCACAAGGGTCTTTGTGAAGTGGACAATGTGGATGGGCTCTATGAATGAGATTCACTAATGGGAGTTAATGGTCAATTTTTAGGTATTTTCCATCATAATTTGAACCTCTTTTTCCCTGTCACCTTCAATTATAAGGGGGTATTTTTGATGTCTAAAGACATTTTCCATAGGATAGGTTAAGGAAATAATGACTATTTCAAAAAAAAAATATGAGCCAAAACAATATAAAATCCCTCAAAGGGACTATTTCATGAATCTCACCACCTTTATGAACATCTGAGTCTCATGAAGTTCCTAGGCCATGTATATCCTTTTTTAGTATGAGAAGTCCTAATGGTAACTTTTGTGCAACATAAAGGCTAAGTAACAGAGTGCTTCATGACTACATGGAGGGATGAAGGTAATCTTCGTGCCACAACATTTGGACTCATGGAGGTCACCTACTTGTGAAACACATAAAGACTCATGAAAGACTCCAAACATCATGAAACCAACATTTCTATAAATACCCCCACCCCCCATGTCTGATATTTAAGTGGACATGTGAAATTTAAACTTCTGAAGTTCACTCCCTATTTTCAAACCTCCTAAGCTTCATGAACAAAAGAGGAAATGGATCTCCCAAGGTATACAGTCTTTGAAAAATCACCTACCTTAGATCCTTGATATCCTCCAACCAATGTGGACATGTCTTTTGTGAAGGCCCACCACTTCACAGAAAAATAATGCCCCCTATGGAACCTAGGTATTTGTGAGGCATTTATCCTTCATGAAGCCAACCCTGCGGGAGATAGGATTTCACTCTGAGGTAGGGTCACCTTGTTTCATGAAGCCTACTCCTTCGTGAACCACCTAACCTCTGTGGGGACCTTGAGTTTCATGATAAACCTCTCTGTAAGGCCCCATGATTTTTTAAACCACTCCTCTAGGCCTCTCCATGATTTCTCCCTTATACTAACACCCCTTCATGAATGTAGAGTGACTAGGGACCCCATACCAACCCAGGATTATTTTAGAAACACCCCAGATGTCTATGTGACCAGTATCACCCACTCCTATGTCTTATCACTTCACTAAAAGTGCATATTGGGCATCCAATATTCTTATTACTTCTAAGAATAGGTACCCTAATTCCCATTGCTTCTAAGCATAGGGACCCTAACATCTACCACCAGATTGACCACTCTTCCATAGCAGTTCCAATACCATGTCCCACGCAGAGGCGCATGAGTGATGGCCAAATAATCCCTAGGGTTGGCATCTTCAAGTGAAACTATGAACCTATCTTGGTTGAGGGTCCTTATGTAAGATATTCTACTCACCTTGACCTTTCTCCCTTGAGGAGTGATCTCACCAATGTCTAAGTTTCATGATGTAAGACTTCCTAATTCCACATCCTAGTCATAAAAAATTAAAATTTACAAATATTCACTTAGTACATGATGTTAAACTATAATCTTACCCTATGTGATAAACAGAGGATGCACCATGTATGATCATCATCGGATACCACCATCTCTTGATATGGAGTAAAATACATCCCTAGAGGTAAGATTCCATGCATAATCCCCATATAATCTTCCCCAAACATAGGATGTGACACATTTTTCAAAAATATTCCACAAATAATCCCCACATCATCCCTTTTATATGCTCCTTTCACAACATGAGCATCCTTACTACATGACATTAAATTATATCGATCATTCCTATAAAATGACCTTAAACTATGGCATCAAACTACATGGGTTTTGATCCTTGTATCTAAATAAGAAAATTAGGGTGCCTCCTTGAAGTTCAATACCGAGATTGGTAAACTATCCAAGTGTTCCCTCCTAGGGATTCACCTCCCAAATCCGCCTCCATAGGGCATTTTGATCTATTGGTAAACTATATAGGTGTTCCTTATTAGGGATGAACCTCCCAAATCCAACTCCAGGGGGTATTCTAATCTATTTTTAAACTATCCATGTGTTCCCTCCAAGGTACTCACCTCTCATATCCACCTCCATGGGAATTCTGATCCATTAGTAAACTATATAGGTGTTCCCTCCAAAGGTCACACCTCTCGGATCCACCTCCATAGGGCATTCTGATCCATTGGTAAATGATAAAAGTGTTATAATTATCCACTAAAATATGCTAATATTCATTGAATTTATTATAATATTCATGTGATTGATTATACATAAACATCATTTTTAGTGTATGTTAGAATTTTAACATTATTTCACAACATGATTATAATTCTTTCTTAAAGTTCACTTTTACTTGGTACATCTTGAGACACATTGTAAATACCAAAATTCTATTTATTTTAATTTCACATTTCAATTTCATATTTCTTATTCCATTGGGAGTATTTTATCCTTATATATCACATGAATAATCACATCGTAATACCACCAAAATGGGTCTTTATGCCAACAAATTATGGGTGAAGAAAAATAGACCATGGTTCAATTATCTACATGATAAAACCATTTAATAGCTAAAATGAAGCTATAATTTTAAGTATATATATAAAAAATATTTAGGAACATTTTATTCAACAGTTAAGAGATCTAATTTTTGGTTTTTAATGGAGTTCCATGTGGACCAAGTTGAAAATGAAATCCTGGGCCATATTCTATGGCCCAGAATCATAGCCCACCATTTCGACCTATATCTGAAAGAAAAAAACCAATTTGGATAAAAAAAATATTGTATTTTAGTGGAAATATGTTTCTTTAATTAATTATTTTATGTCCCACTCCATTTAGACCATATATAAACTCATTTTGGAGCCTATGTTGGGTGTATGCAAACTGGCTCTAATTTTTTTCAATGGTGGAAATTCCACTATCCTTTAACTTTCCACCCACCCTTTACTACCCTTATTAATTTATAGGAATTATAATATTGGGGGATCAACCCAAGTCTTCCAAAATTCCTATTTAAGGTAGTGGTGTTGGGGGGGGGGGGTTATAAGAAGTTTTGTATGTTATCTTTGTAATGTTATGATGCAAATTTGATGTTGTAATCACATTTCATCAATTGTAAGTTGCTTGAATACCATTATATTATTAAAAAACTTATTATTCTTACCATTTTTTGTTATTTTTTTAACACATTGATACCATTTCATTAAGGTTTGAATTTATTCACACATTGAAGAGATAAATCCTTTACACAATAGTGGAGTGTTTGTTATTTGTTTGTTTTCTATTCTTCAATCCCACTTCCTTAAGTTGAATCCTGCCTTCCATTGAGAGATTTTAATCAATAAAGGAATAAAACTATGGTGGTTTAATTATAGGGAGTTTCATTTGGATGGATTGGATATTATCTGATGTGCTAATATTCTTAAATTATTTCACTATTTTAAGAGTTCCATTCAATGACCTATTTTCATCTTCATCTTCACTAATTTTAATGATGATATATTTTAAGTGCTAGTACATTCCAATTCCATAGATTTCTCATTAAAGTGATACTCAATGTGAATTGGTGATTATCCTTGTAATTTTTTAGGGATTAAATTGGTGAATGATTTTTGGAGCTTATCTCATTAATTGGAAACTTTTTGAACTAGTGGGTTGAAATTTATAAAGAAAACAATTACATCCATCATAATCTTAGCAACAACCTAGTATCAGACCTTATTCATTAATTATTTTATTTAAAAATATTAAAATATTTTACTTTTTTAATTAAATTCATTCCCTTAGGTACTTTATCATTCTAGTATCAAAATTCTAATCAACCCCAAAGTTGGCCACTTCATAGCCAAATTACCTAACAAATATGAGTGTCTCAAGGTAAATTCTTTGGTCCATGTGTATTAAAACCCTACTTGTACTATAATGAATGCTTCTACCTGTAGGGTAAATTATGGTGAGAACAAATTTTGGAACTGTTTATGGGGACCTAAGTAAGTTATCTTAGACACTAGCATCCTTTTCTCACCCAAATTCTCTATTCCCACTCCCGATTTCACTCCTATGGGAAGCCATTTTGAACAAATACAAACGTGGAAAAATTATCCCAAATTCGACTACCCCACACAAAGTGTGATGTATAATTCCCATCCCAGTTTCTATTGGTGGGATAATTAACATTAGAATCAACCAAAACTTTTTTAACTCCTATGCTCCACAAAGCAGTCTAACCTATAATGAGTTTTAATCCCAAAAAATCCAATCTGAACATTCTATTATACAATTACAACAATATAAGTATCCTCTATGAATATACCATTTGTATTAACCCCTTTCCTACCTTAATCCAAAACCATTAATTGACAAATTATTTCAAAAAAAAGAGAGAATGATTTGTGAGGTTTCATCCTTGAGAGTAAAACTACAAAGCACCAAAACAGTTATGGAACCCATTCCAACTAAGGTTACCCCTTCCTCATCATTGATAGAAGAATCTTTTTAGACACAAACTTCTCATGAAAATTATAAAGAATCATCCTTTGAATCTAGTAGACATAAATAACATGAAGTAACTTTTATGGTTTTCTAAATCAAGAGGAAACCTATTTTATGTATTCATAAGAGGTAAACTTGACATCAGGGATTGAGAGTCTAGGATATTTATCCAATGATGATTTTTCAGAACTAAAAATCACTTAACCATTTGGGAAAATATTGAAATATTATTATGTACCAACCACTGACACTGATATGGAAAATTTTTAGGTTGAAACATATTTGATATGGAACCAATTCTTTCTAAAAAAATTGGAAAATAAATTGATCTTGATTCACATTACAAATATTATTTAAGAAATTTCAATCAACCCAAGCTCAAAATTATGGTCCTTTTTTCTGATCAAGTATCCACTCATAGGTGATAACCAAGAACTTGTGATTGTCGTTCATTCTTATATTGAAACAAATAAAGTAGGAATTATCTTTGATGTCTTAGAAAAAGTATGGAAGAAGTTGGATGAACTATTTCTGATATTCCTTGTATATAACCACTCAACATTGTAAAACATAGGTTTATATATGAAAGAAATTATAAAAAAAATAATCAATATCAATCTAGTATAATTGTTAAAAAATGTGGCCTTTAAAACATTTAAAGTCGGTATTGGGTAAGTTGGGGGGTCCAAGAAAATCTAATGACTTTAAACAAAGAACTTTCTAGGTAGCAACTTGACTTTTACCTATACATTTACTCAGTGTTTGGAGTTCCAAATAAATAGGTATTATTTGTTTCCTATCCTTTTGTCTTTATTAGTTTTTAGTTAAGTAAATGTCGAGGGGTTTCCATTATGTTATAATTATTTTTGTGTTTAAGACTCAAGGGGTGTTGAGATTGATAAATTTTTAGAAAAATCACATTTCTTCTAGGTGTACAAACACAAATGGACATCATAGATGAGGCTTCTATGAGTAACATAGAGATCAAGGGATTAAATGGGAGAAGCATGAACTTTAACTTCAACCACCGGGTTAATTAATTCCATGATTAGCATTTTCAAATGTTATTTCGGAACTACTCTCCTATGTCTCTACCCCCTTCTATTTTTTTTCATTAAACACTAGGGATAGTGTTCTTTTAAGTTTACGGTGAAAAGAAAAAAAATTGTGTCAAAGATAATTTTGTGTGCATAAATAGACGGAAAAATTATTTACCCTTGAACATAATAATACATATTACAAACAATGAAACTGAATATCAAATAATTTTTCATTCCTTGATTCTGATTTTAGTCAATGTTTAATTTCATAATCATATCTTTTGGAAAGTGTGGCTTTATAATGTGATATTTCACCATTTAAATTTTCATCCATTTAAAAAAATAAAAATTTACATCTTTTGGATTGTGGGGTATTAGTTTGAGTTTTTAGGGTCACTCAATAAATATAATAGGCTTGGTTATTATTTTAATTTTAAAATGAGGATTCAAAAAACAAAAAAAATATAATAAAAAAATGTAAATAAAAAACAATAAATTTTCATGTAGATATTATATTGACCTAATTCATGTCTTATGACACTTGGGAATAATGAATTTATAGTTTTCAATCCTAGATTTTGTAATTTTATCTCTATTTTGGGTAATTTGATTTTTTTTATTGAGTTAACTCTAGATGATTCCAAAGTATTTGAGCTTCCCTTGGTGCCCTAAAGTCTTTGAGCCTAAGAGTCATCGACAAAGTCTCACTAGATGGATTTACTTGATTGAGTTAAATTTAAATTACCATGGAAAAACTGTAAAAAAAACAAAAATAATTAATAATCATCTTAATATTAAATTTTTATCTCACCTAGTGCTTCCATCTTTTCCACATTGAATAAAAATGAACCCCATGTCTATTATGATTCACAACACATCATCATTATTAACTAAAATTGGATAAAATGTGATTATGAATTTGAAAAAACGAATGGTATTAGGATTGGGATATTATAATGAAATTATCTTGTGTTAAATGATTTTCATGGGTTTCTTAATTATTTGGAATGTTGTCTTTGAGTAAGCATTGTATATTAAAATGTTCTTCAAAAAGGGAATTCAATTTCATATTTTTGAGCTAATATTTTCTTAGGACTAACAAAAATAAATTTGGGGTGTGATTAGACACTGAAATAGGATAATATTCAATGTAAATAGTATAGTATTCATGTTCTTAATTATTCATAAACACCATTTTTACTGCATTATACAATTTAAAAAAAAATCACATCATTATTGTAATTATTGCTTAAAGTTCACTATTACTTCATACGTCTTGAGACACATTGGAAATCCAACACTACTCTTGATTTGAATTTTAAATTTCTTTTTCATATTTACCATTACATTGGTAATATTTCATCCTTCTAGATCACATGAAGAATCACATTAGAAGACCATAAAAATGGGCCTTCATGCCAACAAATTCTAGGTGAAGAAAACTACACCATTGTCCAATTATTTACATTATTCATCCATTTCAAAGATCTGATGATGCTAAAATATTAATTGGAGATAGAGGAAATAATTTGGAACATTTCATTCAATAATTCCAATAGATAATTATGAGTTTTTAAGGGAGTTCTAAGAAGCCCAATTTTAAGATGAAATTATGGGCCAGATTTTGTGGCCCAGAATGACATCCCACCATTCTTGTCATATCTATGGAACAAAAAACTCCAATTGGGATGAAATTTTATAGGATGTTAGGGGACATCTTGGGATTAAATTTATTCTTCTATGGATCACTCCAATTAAGCGCATGTGTTGGGTGGATGCAATATGGATTGGGTTTTTGTCAAGGGTGGAAAAGTCCACTTGCCTTTAACTTTCCACCCTCCCTTTCCTACCTTCATTAATTGAGAGTACTTAAACTATTGGGGGTTCAACTCAAGGCTTCAAAGATTACCATTTAAGTAGTGGTTTTGGAGTATTTTGGAGGAATTTTTGTTTTTTTCCTTGTAATGTTATGCTGCAAATTTGATGTTGTAATCGCATTTCATCAATTATAAATTCCTTGAATCCCCTTATATTCTTAATAAAAGTTATTATTATTCTTATTTTATGTTATATTTTATAAAATTTTGATACCATTTCATTATGTTATGAATTTATTCATATGGAAAAGAGATAAATCCTTCACACAGTAGTGGAGTGTTCGTTATTTGTTTGTTTTCTCCTCTTCCATCCCATTTCTTTAAATAAACTTCCACCTTTCATTAAGAGCATTGAATCAATGGAATAATAACCCTATGGTGGGTAAATTATAGAAAGTTTCTTGGGGATAAATTGGATGTTATTTTATGTGATTATATTCTTAAATTAATTCATTATTTTAAGATTTCCATTCAATGACATATTTTTGCCTTCATCTTCACTAATTTTAACGATGACATATTTTGAGTGCTAGTACGATCCAATTACCTAGAGTGCTCATTAAAGTGATCCTATAAGTGAATTAGTTATTAGCCTTGGAATTTTTTAGGTATTAAATTGGTGAATGATATTGGGGAATTATCTCATTGATTGGAAACTTCTTGAACTAGTGAGATGAAATTTATAAAGAAAAAAATTACATCCATTTTAATCTTAGAAACAACCAAGGATCGTCCTATCTTATTTAATTGTTTTATTTCACAATATTAAGTTCTTTTATTTCTCCAATTAAAATAATTATATTAGTTACCTTATTATTCTATTATCACAATTACAATTAACTCCAAAGTTGTCCACTTCATAGGCAAAATACCTAACAAATCTAAGTGTCTCAAGGTTACTTCTTTGGTCCCTATGGATTCGACCCACGCATGTACTACAATGAACACTTCTACCTATATGGTAAATTTTGGTGAGACCATGTTCCCTCCTAGGTATGGACCTCTAGGATCCACCTCTATGGGATATTTTGATCCACTGGTAAACTATTCAGGTGTTCCCTCTTAAGGACGCACCTCCTAGATCTGCCTCCATAGGGAATTAGGATCCATTAGTAAACTATCTGGGTGTTCCCTCCTAGGGTTAAAACTCCAAGATCTGCCTATATAGGGAGTTATGTTCCATTGGTAAACTATTTAGGTGTTCCCTCCTAGGGATACACCTCCTAGATCCACCTCCACAAGGAGTTATAATCCATTGGTAAACTATTCAGGTGTTCTTTCCTAGGGACATAACTTTTGGACCTACCTCTATGGGGAATTTTGATCTCCCACCTTTTCCGCATAAAATATTAACCTTGTGCTCATCTCCAAAAGACATTAAACTTATTCCTTGATCCTTCTTACCAAGTTTTCCTAATAAATCTTTACAGGACATAGAACTTGTGACCTGACCCAGAATACCTACCCCATGCAAGAAACATGGGATGTCTGAGGTAAAAATCCTTGGAAGATGTATGCCACTAATGTAGATATGGACTCTAAAAGCACACAAAAATGGAATTTATAATTCTAAAAATTCATTGATAATAAAAGAACTATTAATATGGGTCCCTTTTATCAGTGCTAAAAAATGAAAATAAATACTCCTTCTATCAGCGCTAAAAAGGCATTAATAAAAGTCAAAACCAGATTTTTTTTCTGCAAATTCAGAGGGTGGACCAACCCCCCATTTATCAACACCTAACCCCCCCCCCACCACCAACATTGCTTGTCTGGCCTCCCACCCCCTTTTACAGTGCTAGGAATCCCACCTCCCCTTTAAAAGCGCTATGAATCTACCTCACCCACCTGCGCGCGCCCCCACCTTTGGTGGGTTTTGAACCTGAGAACTCCCCCTCATAATCTCGCAGCTTTTCCACTCACCTATATGGTTTTTTGTTTATTTTAGATATATCTCTATATTTATATATATATTGTTACATTATATATATATATATATATATATATACATACATATATTTATTTATTTACTTAAATACATATAAAAAATATGTTTTGTGTGTGTATGTGTGTTTATAAATACATACATAAATATATGTGTGTGTGTGTGTGTGCATATATAAATATAATTATACATATTTATATTTATTTTCATATATTATATATTTATATTTATATACATATAGTAGAATATGTAGATAAATATATATTTATTTATTTATTAACACACACCCAAATATTTATATATATATATATATACATTATATGTACATTAGTATGTGTATATAAATATTCATACATTTGTATTTTAAATAAAATGAATATCAATTTTTATTTAGATGAGGTTTATATATTGAGAAATATATTTTATATGTAAATATGTTTAATTATTTATTTATAAAATTAAATTTTGATGTGTGAATATATAAAAAATATGTATATATTGTTATATATTTGATTATAAATAACATTGCATTGTAAAAAATAGTAAAATTTTAAACCATAATATCAATATTAATATAAACCTTAGGAATAAATTATTTCCCCACTGAAAAAGGGAAAACAGATCCCCATAAACAAGGCTAAAAATCCATCAAATGTTAAAATATTGGAGTGCCTTGACTAAAAACTCAGTTTTGAAGGTCTTCTAGGCCTTTTGGGGGGTAAAAAACAAGAAAAGATCATAAATCTTATTCTAGGCCTTAACTTTGCAGAGCTCATCATAGGATTTGATTTGATATGTGGTAGAGCCCAAATGGACACTCGGATCCAAAGTTATGGTCGTTTGAAGTTTGAGTTACATTTTTAACTTATTTTTTATCTTTTATTAATTTTTTTAATTATAATTGTTATTAAATGACTATTACTCAATAATAATTAATAAATTAATAATTAAAATATTTTCTAAAATATTTTATAATCTATTTTCACTAAATATCTTATATATTATGTGTGAATGCCTATTTAGCCTTATCTAAAACATAATTAAATATATATATATATTATATTTATATCAATATAAATATACTTATATACTTATATATTGTTTTTAATTAAATATTTTTTTTAAATATACCCTTTATCAGCTCTAGTAAAAATGCATTGATAAAGACCCCCCTTTATCAGTGCTACTAAAAAAGTGTTGATAAAGGGGTCCCTTTAACAACGCTAAAAAATCGATGATAAAGGGGTATCTTTTATCATCGATTTTCATTAGTACTGATAAAGGTAATCCCTTTATCATCATTTTATAGCACAGATAAAGGGAGTCACTATGTAAATCCATTTTTGAGGTAGTGGACCCATGACATCAATTATCTCGTGATAGACATAGGATGCCATGGGTTATGCACCTAAAATATTTCACATGAGATTCCCTCCAAAGAGGAAGATTTATAGGTGACTAATTTTCCCAATGTCCTAAAATTAATATAGATTCCCAATGTGACTACTCTCCTGATTGAAGGCTGCTACCCTATCAAGAAAAAATTAGTGTAATTAACCATCATCCACATAGATATGGCACTGGGAACGAGTTCCATAAACATGACTCAAATCTATGAGGAAGACCCGGACTAGGAGATGAGCTCCCAAGAGGAATCCATGGAAGGAGGACCCAACATCCCGTCATCCAGTTTCAATCAAGGATCATACATTACTTATGAAAGTGATGAATGTTTCCCACCTTTGGAAGGTGGGAATGTGTGGTAATGAATGCAAGCGATGTGCGACCCTGATGAAAAATTCGAAAACATCGACTTAACTTTGTTTTCGAGTTAAGGAGTCATGAGGCCTTACTATGTTTAAAATGGTAAATTTAATAGAGTATAAAACCCTAAATTTTTTTGGTTTTGTTGATTCCTAGGTGTAGTGTTTACCCCTAGGATGAGTTGGCATGGAATTGAAAGCATGGTGGGGTCTAGATGGAAATATATTTAGTATAAAAATATTAGTTTTATCTCATGCATGTGTATTTATGATAAAATGCTTATAATTCTTAAATAGGGCATCATATGGGAAAATCTGTAACGCCCCGACCCCAGCTACCCAGAGTCGGTGCATTATTACATAACATTGGCATGATCACGAGAAAGATCAAGTCTCGAAAGACCGATTGGTTTAGTAGCCTTGGAATAACTAGATACATCCATAAATTTTTACATTACATCATAAAAAAACATCTTGTCTTCATATCCCCTCATACTATCCCTACAGGTCATTCATAAATTACTTCTTCATAATCCTGGGAAAAATAAAACATTAAAAGGGGTGAGCTCAGATTCTCATTAAGGATAACATTATAGCAGAAGCTTTCATAAATAAGCATAAACATTTAAGGCAATTTATAACTAAAACAAAAGCCTTTTAAACTTGAACTTCAGCATAAAATGGCAAAGGTAAAATGAAATAATTCCATTTACTTACTCACATGGATATTATACTAGTCGAATGATCACATGCAATATCAATAACCACTTTCATAATGATGGAATGCATAATGCCAGACTATCATAACCACATAGCCAAGGCCTCGTGCCAAGACTACAAATAAGATTTTGCCAAGGCCTTGTGCCAAGACACTAGTTTGTCTCATGAGACCTACCGATGCATCGAGGAGCTATAGCGGGCTCCACCCGTCACTTATTAAGTCCAATGCATTCCTCATATGAACATGTTTAAACATAACATAAACATTCGTATTAAAACTAGCATACGAAATGTCAATACTTTTACCACAAACCATGAATGGTATAAAAACAGCACATCCACAGTCAAACATAACTCATTTGATACAATATGGAAGATTGTATTGTATCACATTAACCTCAATCAAGAATAATGAAGGATGTTGACATAGATGAAGATAATCATCAAAACTATTTGAGAGAAATATCCCCCTTTTCTTGAAAACATTTAAAAGTCACACTATTTGTCAAGAAGCCATTTAAAAGTAAATTTTTGAATCAAAGTGTCCCATACCACTTTGAAACTTTTTAAAAGGAGTTTTGATTTCTAAACTTTAATGTCCATATAAATAAATCCTTAAAACCATTTTTAAAACATGGACATTAATGAGAAAGGTTTAGATGAATAAGTCTTTAAAACATTAAAAATGATATTTTAGTTAGAGATTCTAACCAAAAGAGACACGTGAATACAAATAATTGAGGTAATCAAAACTTTGTAATATCATGAGAATAAAGGGAATCATGATATACTATGTCAAAGTACATTATATACACCACATAAAAGTGATTTGGTGTATATCATCAAAGAAGTCTCAATGGAATGTAAATTGAGATGAAATCTCTCATAAAGGTTGTATCCTTAGGTTAAGGATAAATCAATGACATAATTATGTGTGAAAAATATAAATACACTAAATATGATTGGATATTCAGTGTAAAACAATCAAAGGATATTCACACATATTCTTGTAAAAACAACACCAACGAATTGGATGTTTAACTCAACAAATGGTGAATGAGTTAAAATTACTCTTATCAAGTTCATATCAATGACTTGAGAATTATCAAATGAGTGATTATGTGCATCAAAATTATATCCATAGGAAGGGGAGTGGAAATTATGACATAATCAAATGAATAGTGATTCCACACATAATCTTGGGGTAATATAATCAATGAAATATGCGTAAGGCCAAATGAGTGGAAATTGAAATCTCAAATTCCCTTATTGATTAGGTAACTTACGAAACATACACCCACGAAAGAAGTATCATACCATGATGATGTAAATACCCATAAATTAAAGTATATTACACAATGAATACAATCATGGGCAGTACACATACACCACATACAATAATTAAGTGGTGAACAATGGAAATCTCACGGAATTGAAAGTGAGATAAGAAAATCCCTTACTTTGTACTTTTTCCTTGGTCGATGGTAGGTTTACCTCCTGTATAATGGTGAAATAATTGTTATTGAATAATAAAAGAATCATTTACTTTAATATGATATCATATATGATCTTTTAACATTGATTTGTTAATAATATCTTAGAATTATCGTCATTTCGGGTGTTAACGGGTTCATTTTACTTTATATTCTTTGTTATGTGAGCCATATTCGTTATTAATGGGATGTATATTATTCATATCCAGAATGATATCAAGTCCTTAGATACTATTTTTAAATCATCAAATTATAATTATAATTTAATGGATATGATGGACAATGAATCTCATCGCGTTCGTGGAGACGGTAGTTCGTACGTACGCACGAACGCTACTTCCATTTAATTTTTCATTTTAAAAGAATTGAATCCAAATGATACATAGGTATATTATTATTCCAGTATAATATAATATTTTATATATGTTACTTAAGTTCATTAACACCATCCTTTATACATTCCATGTGTGGTATGAACGAGTCATATCATTTTAAGGGGGCGGTAGTCCGCACTTCCTCCAATGAAATTATCGTATGTACATACAACATGAAACGAATAAGGATATGAAATAAAATGGAATTACAGAAGCTTATATATAAAATATATATCATTAATATCATATTTAATTATAGTGCCATCATAATGGCCACCATGAGAGGTGGTAAGATTTATTTGAACAATCATCGTTTCGTGAGGCGTTAGTTTGCCATCCACAGAAACATTATGTTCATCATCCATTAGATGGAGTTGTGTGTATGTGTAGTTTGAATCCTTCTTATAACAACATCCTAGTATATTGTGGATACTGGTGTTGTTACAAGAGAAAGGAAATAAAAAGATTTTGGGGGTTGGAGAAGCAAAATAAATGAAAATAATTTAAGAGAAATCGTTACCTTTAATTTAGGTAACTCACTTTGGTTGGAACCAAAGGACTTCTTGAAATGCTTTCTGCCTAAGGGGAAGCTTCAAGGAGAAGGAGAGGGATGTGGGGAGCTTATTTGGGCAGGGTTTGGACAAGCCAAGTGGCTTGAGAGGTGTGAGTAATGAGTAGAAGTGGTCTCCTTTTATAAGGGAGAGGAGGGGCTCTTTAGGAAAGAGTGAAAGTATTACTTTATAATATAATTATATTCGGTTTATAATGGTCCAAAAATAATTGAGGTCGAATATAAGATGACTCATATTCTAAATAAAATCAACCAATAAGAATTGGACAGGTTTTAGATAATATTTTAATCATTATAATCTTATTTATTTAAATGATTTATTAATGAGGTAAACAATGAATCATTATTATGTCATTAATAATTTAAATTATTTGATGTCTAAAAATTATAAATAAAATATCATTATGTAGTAAATCTTTTTATCTTTCTAATGAATATTTATAATCGAAAATCCAACATGTATAACTCTATGTAAAAATTGTTCTTCTAAAAGATGTAAGCTTATGCCATTTTTATTTTTATTTTAACTTTGTTAATATAATGTGTCCCTACCACATACAAGTGGCTCCAAGGGGTCCCCAAATCGACCCAAGGATGCCCTTGGTCGGGTATGTGTCCACCAATAAGGTTAGGACACGTTTTAGGGTAATTTTGTATTATTATAATATTATTTTTTAACCCTTATTTACCAGATTTACCCTTAACCATGGTAAATAAAATATTTACCACAGTAATTATTCAAAATGTATAAAAATAAAAGTTACCTATTTACACAATTTGGACATCCTGATTCCAAATATGGAATCCATTTTTCTAAATTCAAAACATAGAAGTGGCAGAAATTAATTTAAAATTAATTCCCGCTGTCAAAACAAAAAGCGTGTTTTTAAGAGGTAATAACTATCAAAAGATTGACACTTGTTTATGTTCAGTTTAATTGTAAAATTATGTCCAATGAAAAACATTAAATTAAATGGTAAAAATATATTCTAAATATACTTTAAAACCACTCAAATTCATAATTTATCAATATTAGTTATTTTGATTAAAAAAGTTGTTTTTAATTAAAATTTAGTAATTTTCACTATTCATCAAAATATAAAAGTTATCCGAAAAGTACCAAAATTTCACCCTAGGCTAATTTCGATATTCCGAATCCAAAAATGAAGTCCATTTTGAAATATAAAATATATATGATTTCAAAAAGTAGGTATTACTATTCACAACGGCTAGTTTAATTAGTTGTGGTGTTTGTTAGAACTCGAGGTTGCGTACAACACACATTATCGCATTATTCGAAGAGAAACGTACCGTGGAAGCTTGGGGTGTTACATTCTCCCCTCCTTCAATAAATTGCGTCCTCGCAATTTTTAAAATTTTTCTTGGGAATATAATTGAAAGTCCCACATCGGAAAAAGAGTCAATAAAACTATCACTTTAAAAGAAAGAAAGAGAGGTATAAGGGTCATCCAAGATAACCCATACTAGGATTCCATGTTAGAAAACATGGATATGGATGATAAACTAAGTGTCAAGTTATGATGGAGAGGGATAGAAATCATGATCAGGAGAAAGTTAACAATGAGAAAACCACAAACTTATGTTGGGACAAACAACCATTAGTCTCCTAGTAGGAAAGTAAACGGACAACATTTTTTTTAGTTACATTACATAAGGAAGAGGAATTCATTTATGATATTGACTAAGAACATTATGAGATATACTTACATTTTAAGTATATTTTCATTTTTTAATAAATTTCCACCACTAACTCAATTTTTTTTTAACGATGAGTATTCAAGAAGACTTGGTCACACTAGAAGAGCAAGAATAAACTTCTATAGAATCACATGATCCATGCAAGATAAACCATATATTTACATTGTCTTTGAAGATTAATCAAAACCAAAATGGTTAGTGAATGATCTAATGATCCCCCAAAAAGATATTCATTGAGATAAATATGCATTAATCTTAATTTCTAAAATTAAACCAACAATACCCCAAAGTTAAATAGATACCATTCAATAACCAATTGTCCTTAAAATCCTTTAATATAATCCAAACTAATATTGAAACCCAAAACATAGAAGAATTTGATTATGTAGTCTCCCATGTTACATTGTATCTCCAAATGACATCAAATACTCTTAAAGGCACATACTTAAAAGTAATTAACATTAACACATATTCTCTGTTATAGGTTAATCATTTCCATAAATAACCCAAATCACTATAAATCAACAATAAAACGTAGATAAAAATCCACCATTACTCTACAAATGAAACCCCATTGTATTCTATTTTCCTTGGGCATATAGTGTTCCCAACAAAGCGAACATCTTCCAAAATAACATTTATCACTTTATCACCAAATCATTTTCATATACCAACGGTATTCATTTGATAAGACATAAGAACCCAAATCATCTTATTATTGATCAATAAAATCATTTAACAAAAAAAAAATTGTCACACTAACCAGGGACTTCACGTAGTCCAGTGGTAGGCGATAAATCCCAATCGCACTTTGGTTGTGGGTTCGATTCCCACAGCTTTGTCCGACGCGACGGGTTGTCACACGGTCTACGTGTTGTCCTTTTTCAAAAACTATATTTTATAATATTACCAAAATGAGATAAATTCCTCAAAATAACATAATTTAACCACAAATGTTATATCATACTTTTCATTTTCATCCCAAATTATAATAACTTGTCATTTTCTCAAACCCCAATGATCATATAAAACAAAATGGTTTTTTATACCTATATCCACAAGAGAAGAGACAATTCTTCCTCAAATATCATTCTCACATGGCAAACTGCGGGGTTACAATACAAGAGAAAATTATTCCAAAGTAAACCCATCAACAAGTAGTGCTAATTTTTCTCCAACCATTTATTTCCACATAGCTTCTTCTTTGACCAAGAAAATATCCTATAGAATAGGACATTCACTCGGGTAATGGCCAGGTCCCCTACATTTACGGAAAATGACTGTAAATGGACTCTTGGGACCATTTTTATCTTCTTCCATAGTACTCTTCATTTTTCTTCGGCAATTCTTCACTTTATGTCCTTCCTTCCCGCACGTAAAACATTTCGTTGTCCCATTGAGACACTTTCCTGGGTGTCTCTTTCCACATTTCCTGCATGATGAAAATTGAGGGTTCTTTTCTCCATGGTCTCCATTGCTGGAGCTCTTATCATTTATCACCTTTCTCTTCCTTGTTGAGTCTGGGAGTTGGTTAATATATATGTTGTTGATCATATTTTTGGAAAACTGATTTGGCATAAAGACGATATCTTTTACGCCTATCGACATTCCATTTTGTTGCTCATTGCCACCACCGTTCCCACCTTGTACATCATTCTCAAAGTCACTATGACTTCCTTGGAATCCATCCATTGACTAAAACCAGAAAGCATTGTGTGAGTAATAGTAGTCGTAAAATCATTTAGAGATTAAAATGTCACCATATTCTCAATTTGAAACATATTAGGATTAACCAAGGTCATTTACTCTCATCTTATGTATATATTACTTAAATTGGTTTGTAAAGAAAATGTAAATTATCCTAAGCATATCCCCCGGGAGTGTCGTAACCAAGAGTGCAGCAAGGCCCGTTGTCGTGCACCAGTTCCCGTTCGAGTCTAGCTCAAAGCGGTGTTTTCAGGTTTTACCCCTAGGTACATCTGTGCCAGAGCCGCCTCTACCTGCTCGTATCCAGACAGGGATGTATTGCTCGGAAAACTCACAAAATCTCTACAATACCAAAATTCTAGGAAGTTCTTTTATACTAATCCTCAAAGTTCATCTTAGGTCTACGTGCTCTAATCAGAGTTTATCTAAATCTAGCTTCCAAGGTTTGTACTAAACTTCCTCTGATACCAACTGTAACGCCCCGACCCCAGCTACCCAGAGTCGGTGCATTATTACATAACATTGGCATGATCACGAGAAAGATCAAGTCTCGAAAGACCGATTGGTTTAGTAGCCTTGGAATAACTAGATACATCCATAAATTTTTACATTACATCATAAAAAAACATCTTGTCTTCATATCCCCTCATACTATCCCTACAGGTCATTCATAAATTACTTCTTCATAATCCTGGTAAAAATAAAACATTAAAAGGGGTGAGCTCAGATGCTCATTAAGGATAACATTATAGCAGAAGCTTTCATAAATAAGCATAAACACTTAAGGCAATTTATAACTAAAACAAAAGCCTTTTAAACTTGAAGTTCAGCATAAAATGGCAAAGGTAAAATGAAATAATTCCATTTACTTACTCACATGGATATTCTACTAGTCGAATGATCACATGCAATATCAATAACCACTTTCATAATGATGGAATGCATAATGCCAGACTATCATAACCACATAGCCAAGGCCTCGTGCCAAGACTACAAATAAGATTTTGCCAAGGCCTTGTGCCAAGACACTAGTTTGTCTCATGAGACCTACCGATGCATCGAGGAGCTATAGCGGGCTCCACCCGTCACTTATTAAGTCCAATGCATTCCTCATATGAACATGTTTAAACATAACATAAACATTCGTATTAAAACTAGCATACGAAATGTCAATACTTTTACCACAAACCATGAATGGTATAAAAACAGCACATCCACAGTCAAACATAACTCATTTGATACAATATGGAAGATTGTATTATATCACATTAACCTCAATCAAGAATAATGAAGGATGTTGACATATATGAAGATAATCATCAAAACTATTTGAGAGAAATATCCCCCTTTTCTTGAAAACATTTAAAAGTCACACTATTTGTCAAGAAGCCATTTAAAAGTAAATTTTTGAATCAAAGTGTCCCATACCACTTTGAAACTTTTTAAAAGGAGTTTTGATTTCTAAACTTTAATGTCCATATAAATAAATCCTTAAAACCATTTTTAAAACATGGACATTAATGAGAAAGGTTTAGATGAATAAGTCTTTAAAACATTAAAAATGATATTTTAGTTAGAGATTCTAACCAAAAGAGACACGTGAATACAAATAATTGAGGTAATCAAAACTTTGTAATATCATGAGAATAAAGGGAATCATGATATACTATGTCAAAGTACATTATATACACCACATAAAAGTGATTTGGTGTATATCATCAAAGAAGTCTCAATGGAATGTAAATTGAGATGAAATCTCTCATAAAGGTTGTATCCTTAGGTTAAGGATAAATCAATGACATAATTATGTGTGACAAATATAAATACACTAAATATGATTGGATATTCAGTGTAAAAAAATCAAAGGATATTCACACATATTCTTGTAAAAACAACACCAACGAATTGGATGTTTAACTCAACAAATGGTGAATGAGTTAAAATTACTCTTATCAAGTTCATATCAATGACTTGAGAATTATCAAATGAGTGATTATGTGCATCAAAATTATATCCACAGGAAGGGGAGTGGAAATTATGACATAATCAAATGAATAGTGATTCCACACATAATCTTGGGGTAATATAATCAATGAAATATGCGTAAGGCCAAATGAGTGGAAATTGAAATCTCAAATTCCCTTATTGATTAGGTAACTTACGAAACATACACCCACGAAAGAAGTATCATACCATGATGATGTAAATACCCATAAAGTAAAGTATATTACACAATGAATACAATCATGGGCAGTACACATACACCACATACAATAATTAAGTGGTGAACAATGGAAATCTCACGGAATTGAAAGTGAGATAAGAAAATCCCTTACTTTGTACTTTTTCCTTGGTCGATGGTAGGTTTACCTCCTGTATAATGGTGAAATAATTGTTATTGAATAATAAAAGAATCATTTACTTTAATATGATATCATATATGATCTTTTAACATTGATTTGTTAATAATATCTTAGAATTATCGTCATTTCGGGTGTTAACGGGTTCATTTTACTTTATATTCTTTGTTATGTGAGCCATATTCATTATTAATGGGATGTATATTATTCATATCCAGAATGATATCAAGTCCTTAGATACTATTTTTAAATCATCAAATTATAATTATAATTTAATGGATATGATGGACAATGAATCTCATCGCGTTCGTGGAGACGGTAGTCCGTACGTACGCACGAACGTTACTTCCATTTAATTTTTCATTTTAAAAGAATTGAATCAAAATGATACATAGGTATATTATTATTCCAGTATAATATAATATTTTATATATTTTACTTAAGTTCATTAACACCATCCTTTATACGTTCCATGTGTGGTATGAACGAGTCATATCATTTTAAGGGGGCGGTAGTCCGCACTTCCTCAAATGAAATTATCGTATGTACATACAACATGAAACGAATAAGGATATGAAATAAAATGGAATTACAGAAGCTTATATATAAAATATATATCATTAATATCATATTTAATTATAGTTCCATCATAATGTCCACCATGAGAGGCGGTAAGATGTATTTGAACAATCATCGTTTCGTGAGGCGTTAGTTTGCCATCCACAGAAACATTATGTTCATCATCCATTAGATGGAGTTGTGTGTATGTGTAGTTTTAATCCTTCTTATAAAAACATCCTAGTATATTGTGGATACTGGTGTTGTTACAAGAGAAAGGAAATAAAAAGAGTTTGGGGGTTGGAGAAGCAAAATAAATGAAAATAATTTAAGAGAAATCGTTACCTTTAATTTAGGTAACTCACTTTGGTTGGAACCAAAGGACTTCTTGAAATGCTTTCTGCCTAAGGGGAAGCTTCAAGGAGGAGGAGAGGGATGTGGGGAGCTTATTTGGGCAGGGTTTGGACGAGCCAAGTGGCTTGAGAGGTGTGAGGAATGAGTAGAAGTGGTCTCCTTTTATAAGGGAGAGGAGGGGCTCTTTAGGAAAGAGTGAAAGTATTACTTTATAATATAATTATATTCGGTTTATAATGGTCCAAAAATCATTGAGGTCGAAGATAAGATGACTCATATTCTAAATAAAATCAACCAATAAGAATTGGACAGGTTTTAGATAATATTTAAATCATTATAATCTTATTTATTTAAATGATTTATTAATGAGGTAAACATTGCATCATTATTGTGTCATTAATAATTTAAATTATTTGATGTCTAAAAATTATAAATAAAATATAATTATGTAGGAAATCTTTTTATCTTTCTAATGAATATTTATAATCGAAAATCCAACATGTATAACTCTATGTAAAAATTGTTCTTCTAAAAGATGTAAGCTTATGCCATTTTTATTTTTATTTTAACTTTATTAATATAATGTGTCCCTACCACATACAAGTGGCTCCAAGGGGTCCCAAAATCGACCCAAGGATGCCCTTGGTCGGGTATGTGTCCACCAATAAGGTTAGGACACGTTTTAGGGTAATTTTTTATTATTATAATATTATTTTTTAACTCTTATTTACCGGATTTACCCTTAACCATGGTAAATAAAATATTTACCACAGTAATTATTCAAAATGTCTAAAAATAAAAGTTACCTATTTACACATTTTGGACATCCTGATTCCAAATATGGAATCCATTTTTCTAAATTCAAAACACAGAAGTGGCAGAAATTAATTTAAAATTAATTCCCGCTGTCAAAACAAAAAGCGTGTTTTTAAGAGGTAATAACTATCAAAAGATTGACACTTGTTTATGTTCGGTTTAATTGTAAAATTATGTCCAATGACAAACATTAAATTAAATGGTAAAAATATATTCTAAATATACTTTAAAACCACTCAAATTCATAATTTATCAATATTAGTTATTTTGATTAAAAAAGTTGTTTTTAATTAAAATTTAGTAATTTTCACTATTCATCAAAATATAAAAGTTATCCGAAAAGTACCAAAATTTCACCCTAGGCTAATTTCGATATTCCGAATCCAAAAATGAAGTCCATTTTGAAATATAAAATATATATGATTTCAAAAAGTAGGTATTACTATTCACAACGGCTAGTTTAATTAGTTGTGGTGTTTGTTAGAACTCGAGGTTGCGTACAACACACGTTATCGCATTATTCGAAGAGAAACGTACCGTGGAAGCTTGGGGTGTTACAAAATCAATGTTATAGATGCATCTAAAACATGGTTTCAACCCTAGGAGAACTATAATTTGGGTTCGCATTGGAGTTTCTGAGTTAATGTTGTCAAGGGTGGATAGATTAATTAATTTAACTAATTTAATTAAATTAATTAGTTGTTTATTGATGGTCAAACACTAGAATCATAGATTTTAAATCCCTATTTATGATATTCTACTAGGGTTAGCTTATTTGGGTTGTTGGGATAACCCTAGAGAATGTGAGAGGAGGGAGAGGGAGGATCTTGGTGGAACTGATTGTGAATTGGTGCAGTGAGGCTGGAACTATAATGGAATCCATGATCAGGTCATGTGATGAAGAAAAATTTATCTATATAATCAATAAAGGGTTGTACCAATGGTGATTCTCCGCCAAGGTAGGTATTTTTTATTTCATATTACTCTATTATTTTTTATTCCATGCATGAATTGATAATAAAAAATTTTTCATCATGCTAGGTGTTGGATTATTGATTTCTTACTATAATTCTATTTTTAAATTATTTTTGTGATCATAAAAATATTATTTATTATATTCTATATTTCACACCATTGAATTTTTAGGGCAGGTTTGTAGAATTCTAACTTTTTTATTTTTTATAATATTCTATTGGTGGAATGATGAAGAGCAGGAGAATTGTGATATCAGGAGCCCAAATTATTCACCCCTCTCTCTCCTATATTATTTTCCTTATTTCTACTATTCTTAGACTAAAGGTTACTGATAGTTGGAACTAGGGATATCCTATGGTGGTGGTGCAAGGCGGACATAACGTGCAGTGAGAGGGGGCCAAAGTATGGTATTTCTGATGAGGGTGATAGTTCAGCTCTAGGAAATGATGATATGGAGTAATGTTACAGTGGTGGGTGATAGTGAGCTTTGGTGAGGGTAGGTTTGGATAGCAGTGAGGCTCTATGTGGTGAGTATATAAATCCAACCACATTGGTATCCAACGGAAGTAGGGACAAAAACCAACTTAGGGATGTTGCAGTGCGATGAGGGTGGAAGTTACTTGGTTATCATGGCATGCGTAACATGAAAGGGAGAAGTTAGTATTTATGTTCTTTCACTCACATATCAAAAAAAGAGATAAAAGATAAAAAAGAAGTTAAAATATAAATATTTTACATTATTATTATTAATATTATTATTATATAGTTTAGCGATCTAGTATGCAGGCCATCCTGCATGGGTCTGACCCATGGCCCAACCCATGGGTCCAAGAAATTCAGCCCAGCCAGAATTTAGTAAAATATCATGGTCAAGTATTTATATCCTAAATTGGTGGATATTTCTTGTGGAACAAACTATTTACCACAGCACTCCATGTGGTGCACCCAAAGGGATACAACATGGTATAGGGGTCTCGCCTTCATGGTATCTTTGTGAGTTATTCATCGGTTTCTATTTTAGGAAGTTGAATAACCTATCCTCAATGTTTTTTCGCATAGATTACAATGGTGTGATATTTTTGGCCTTTTGTGACTGCCTGTGAGGTGATGTAAAAATTCCTTATAAATTAACTCTATGGGACCAATGGAAGGGTTTGGGTGTGATGATTAGAGCATTATTATACTTAGGTACTTTTCCCTTGTCTCTTATGTACTGCTCGATGTAGTGTCGAATATCCATATTACCAATAGAGTATATTCTCTTTCTCCCACCTACAGTGTTCTAACCTCATATGTTTTGGGATTTCTATGCATTACTCGAAGTGTGAGTCTTCCACTTTGGTTGGTTAAATCACTCTTTATGGTCACAAGTCCCCCACTTTGGTTCTCTATGAAGTGACATGGGATTGTTCATATTATTGATTATTACAATAGTTGGGTTTTTTTATCCTATGGATAACATATTTCATTGGTGTGGGTTCCCACTAAGGGTTTGTAAAACAATAATGGTATTGGTAGTGGTGGAAAATAGGGTGTGGTATTCCCCTTGATAAATGCTCATTCTTTTGTGGGGAGTGGTTTCTCTTTTATGGATTATAGTGGTTGTGTAGAAGGAAGGTTTAGTATATCAAATTCTTCAGTACTTTTTATTTCTCAAGCACCCCATGGTTGAATTCGAGATGAGCACATGTGCCTCATCCTAGTTGGTGGGGACTCTTCAAAGTGCATCCACCAGACCCATGATCAAATCTAGTGGAGGAATATTTCTAAGTTACTATAGTAGGTATTGTAGTAGGTAATGTTTGGTACTATAGTAGTTGGAACTATTCACCTTTGGGCCACTAATTTGGTCCTCGAATCCTTCAAGGCCTTCGGGCCACCCATACATTTGGGTCAATAAGGATTTAGATCTACCTTAAGGACTTTGGGATACCTCATGGGATTTGGGCCACATGATGTGGAGACGTAAACCAAATAAATTCTATTAGGAACAATCTCTAGAGGAGGATTCAGAGCAGGAACATTCACTAGAGCAGAGCTATAGGATTTGGAAGAATGATAGGGTATGGAAATTTCCATCAGTACCAGGTCTATGCATATCTGTATAGGATAGCTAGCTGAATAGCCATGAGAAGGAGGAGATCTGACCAAAATGCATAAAATGGGGAGGGGTGGTTCCAAGTAGTCATATTCTGAGATGAATTCCTCTAAGACCTTCGGTTCATGTAGTGTAATAAAGCCTACAGGAAATTTAAGTCCCCTTAAACCCTTAAAAGAGGGATTCTCAAAAATGAAGAAAAAAAATTGAAGGCCTTATGTCCATTTCATAATTCTAAATGAAATGTATATTTGAGTCAACTACTTAAACCTATGTGGGAATGTTTGGAAATTTGTGCATTAGTCCTTGTTTATGAGATGAAAACATTCATGGACTATAGTACAAATGATTAAAAACATTGTGGGTTAAAAATAATATGATCATAACATTACTAAGTCCCTATGAATTTGATTTTAGATAATATCTATTTTTTATTGTCACCCTTTAGGTTACATTCTAGTATCATGGAATTGAGAAAAGTTTTTACCTTTTGTTTCCTTTATGGTTTTTAAGGAATCCTAGTGGGTATATTTAGAATCACCCATTAATGAGATTTATTCCCACCCATGTTTTGTATATGGAGACAATTCATTAGTTTGGTGATGGCTTGGGTAGATGCAGAGAAAATAGGGTTTGTTCAGAGTATATTCTTGGTGCACTACTGCAGATAGGCCCTTTAACAGCGCTCAAAAAGGGATTTAATGGAGATAAAAAAAAATTGCTCTTAGCACTGTTAATAGGGGGTCCCTTTTATCAGAGCTAAAGAAACTAGTAAAGGCCGCTTTTATTAGTGCTAAAAAAGCATTGATAAATGGGGTATTTTTTAGTGCTAAAAAAAGCACTGATAAAAGTCAAAAAATAATAATTTTTTTTAGAAAATAAATCTTCAAATCAGAGGGTGTACCACCCCCCCCCCCATCAACACTTGATTCCCCTTTTAATAGTTCTCTTCTAGCCTCCTCGCCCCTTTAACAGTGTTATGCACCTGCCTTAACCGTTCATGCACGCCTACCTTTGCTGGGTTTCAAACTTGAGACCTCCCCCTCATACTCCAACGCCTTTTCCACTCCACTATTTTTTTGTTCTATATTTTATGATATATCTATATATTTATATATATTTCATTACATTTTTTATCTATATATTTATATATGTTTATTTATTTAAATTTATATATATATATATATATTTATTTAGTTATTTAAATACATATATTGAATATTTTTTGTGTGTGTGTTAATACATACATACATACATAAAAATATATATTTATATATGTGTGTGTATCTATAAATATAATTATATATTTTTATATTTATTTAAATATATTATATAGAAATATTAATTTACATATATTAAAATATATAGATAAATATATATATGTTCATCAATACACACGCAAAAAATATATTTATATATATATATACATTATATATACATTAATTTTATATGTATATAAATATTCATAAATTTTTATTTTAAATAAAATATATATTATTTTTTATTTATGAAGGTTTATATATTTAGAAAGATATTTTATGAGTAAATATGTTTACATATATATTTATAAAATTAAATTTTTATGTGTGAATATATACAAAATATGTATATATTTTTATATATTTGATTATAAATAATAGTACAATATGAAAAAAAAATTAAAACCATAATATCAATATGGACATAATCCCTACGCATAAATTCATTCCCCACTGAAAATGGGAAAAAAGACCACACTAAACGAGGCTGAAATTCCATCAAATTCTAAAAAATTGGGGTACCCTGACTAAAATCTCTGTCTTGGAAACATTTTGGGACTTTTTTAGCCTCGAAAAACAAGACAAGGGATTTACCTCTATCACTAGGGTGCAGTGCTCATCGTAGTCTTCTATTTGGTATGTGGAAGAGCCCAAACAGACACCTGAATCAAAATTTATCATCGTTTGAAGTTTGAGTTATGTTTTCAACTTATTTTCAATCTTTTATTAATTTTATGATTTTTTTGTATTCAAATTATTATAAAATTACTTTTAATTGATAATAATTGGAAAATTATTAATTTAAAAAATATTTTTAATTATTTTATAAGTCATTTTCACTAATTATCTTATATATTAAGTGTAAATGCCTATTTATCCATATCTAAAACATATTTCAAAAATATATATTATATTTATATTTATATAAATATATTTACATATTAATATATTATTTTTAATGAAATATATTTTTTTAGAAAAATACCTTTTATCAGCACTAGTAAAAAAGTGCTGATAAAGGGGGTACTTTATCAATGCTTCTAAAAAAGTGCTGATAAAGGTGTTTCCTTTAACAATGCTAAAAAAGTGATGATAAAGGGGGTACCTTTATCAACGCTAAAAAAGAACTGATAAAGGTACCTCCTTTATCATTGGTTTTTTTAGCACTGATAAAGGGTGGCACTGCGTAAATTCGTTTTTTTGGTAGTGCACCCATAGCATCAATTATCTCATGATAGACATGGGATGCCTTGGGTTCTATGACTAAGATGCCTCACATGAGATACCCTCCAAGGAGGAAGATTTATAGGTGACCAATGTGTCCAATGTCCTGACATGCTAATAGATGCCCAACATGACTACTCTCATAATCGAAGGTTGTTGCCCTGTCAAGATAGAAGTAGTGTAATTAATCAACATCCACATAGAGATGGCACTAGGAATGAGTTCCATGGACATGACTCAAATTTAAGAGGGAGACTCAGACAAGGCGATGAGCTCCAAAGAAGAATCTATGGAAGGAGGAACCAAAATATCATCCTCCTGTTTCGATCAAGGAGGAGACATCACTGATGAAAGTGATCAAATTTTTTCACCTATGGAAAGTGGGAATGTGGGGAAACAAACACACACCATGTGAGGCCCTTGAGAAAGCATAAAAAACATAGACTTAACTCTATTTTCAATTTAAGTATTCATGGGGCCTTACCAGGCGTCAAATGGTATATTTAATAGAGTGGACAACCATGAAAAAAATGACAATTTTATTGATTTCTACTTGTGGTTTTTACCCCTAGGATGAGTTGGCATAAAATTGAAATCATGGTAGGGTCTAGATAAAAAAAATATTTAGTATTAAAATATTATTTTTATCTCATGCATGTGTATTTATGAAAAAATTATTATAATTCTTAAATGGGTAATCATATGGGAAAATCAATATTGTGAATGCATCTGGAACATTGCTTCAACCCCAGAAGAACTATAATTTGGGTTCACATTAGAGTTTCTGAGTTCGGGTTTTCATAGGTGGATAGATTAATTGATTTAATTGATTAAATTAAATTAATTGGTTGTTTTTTGATGGTTAAACCCTAAAATCATAGATTTTAAATTCCCCTTTATGATATTCTACTAAGGTTAGATTCTTTGGGTATTTGGAATAACCCTAGAGAATGTGAGAGGAGGGAGAGGGAGGATCTCGGTGGAACTAATGGAAACTTGGGGGAGTGAGGCCGAAACTGTGGTGGAATCGATGATCATGTCATGTGATGAAGAAAATTTTATCTATGTTATCAATAAAGGGTTATACCAATGGTGATTCTCTATCGAGGTAGGGATTTATTATTTCATATTACTATACTCTTTTTTATTCCATGAATGAATTGAGAATAAATTTTTTTTCTTCGTGTTATGTGTGGGATTATTGATTTTTCACTATAATTATCTTTTTAAATTATTTTTGTGATCATAAAAATCTTAGTTATTGTATTATATCTTGAACATAATTGAATTTTTAGGATATATTTATTAAATTATAACTTTTTTATTGGTTCTGTGATTCTACTATTGGAATGATGAAGTGTGGGAGAATCGCGATGCAAGGAACCCAAATTATTCTCCTCTCTCTCTCCTGTATTATTTTCCTTATTTCTCCAATTATAAAACTAAAGGTTATTTATAGTTGGCCCATGGGTTAGCCTATGTTGGTGATGTAAGGAGGCCATAACATGAAGTGAGAGGTGGCCACAGTATGGAATTTTAGATGAGGGACAACAACCCACTTAGGTTCATCACAATGCGATGGGGTCACGGATACTTGGCTATCATGGCATGCATAACACGAAAGGGAGAATTTAGGGTTTCTATTATTTCACCCACATATCATAAAAGATAGATAAAATATAAAAAAATTTAAAATATAAATATTTTATATTATTATTATTATATATTGTTTAGTGAGCCAGCATGCGGGCCAGCATGCGTGGGTCTGACCCGTGGCCCAGTCCACGGGTCCAAGCAATCCAGCCCAGCCATAATTCTATAAAAAACAATAGTCAAGTCTTCATATCCTAAATTAGTGCATAGTTCATGCGGTGCACACTATTTACCACAGAACAACATGTAGCGTACCCTTAGGGATACAACATGGTATAGGGATCTCACCTTCATAGCGTCCTTATGACTTATTCAAGAAGTTGAATAACCTATCCTCGATATTTTTCCATATAGATTACAATGGTTTGATCTTTTTGGAATTTTTTGGCTACATGTGAGGTGATATAAGCATACCTTGTAAATTAACTCTATAGGACCAACAATAGGGTTTGGGTGTGATGATCAGATAATTCTTAGAGTCAAGTACTTTTCCCTTGTCTCTCATGTGTTGGTTGGCATAGTAAAAGATATCCATATTACCAACAGAGTATATTCTCTTTCTTCCACCTATCATCTGCTACCCTCATATTTTTTTTGGATTTATATGCACTACTCAAAGTGTGAGTCTTCCATTGGGGTTGGTTAACTCTCCCTTTATGGGCGTAGGTCCCCCTATTTGGTTCTATATGAAGTGAAAAGGGTTTTTACACATCCTATTTTTATGGTAGTTGGGGTTATTTATCCTATGGATGACATATTTCCTTATTGTGGATTACCCCTAAGGGTTTCTAGAATGATAAAAGTATTGGTATTGGTGGAAAATAGGGTGTGGTATTCCCCTTGATAAACTATCATTCTTCAGTAGGGATTGGTTACACCTTTATGGATTATAGTGGTCATGTGGAAATATGGTTTAGTATATAAAATTCTTTAGTAATTGTGATTCCTCAAGCACCCCATGCTTGACTTCAAGATTCAATGTATATTTGAGTTAACTACTTCAACCAATGTGGGAATTTTTGGCAATTTATACATTCCTCATTGTTTGTGAGATGTGAACCTTTGTGGACTATACTAAAAATGATTAAAACAATTGTGGGTTAAAACTAAGATGATCATAATCTCACTAAGTCCCTATGAATTTGATTGTAGATAATATCTAGTTTATTTCTTATCACCCTTTATGTTACACTCTAGTATCTTGGAATTGAGTTAACTTTTTTCTTTTTGTTTCATTTCTAGACTTTAGGACATCCTACTAAGTATGTTTAGAATCACTCATGCATGAGCTTTTTTCCCACCCATGTTTTGTCTATGGAGACAACGCATTGGTTCGGTGATATCCTGGGTAGATGTAGTGTCACATCCATATTTTAATTTTCAGATATTTATTATATTTATTTTGATCATATGTTTATTCCTTGTTTTCCCCATGAATATCTAAAGAAAAATAAAAAGTTTGGCCTTGGTAGTAGGTGGCGCATAGTTTCTTCATGGTTAAGGTAAACTCTGTGTTGTTCCCATAAAACTATGTGTCAAGGGATCATTTTTTGACAGCAAATTGCACGTTTAGTGCATGGTTTATCAAACCATGCGACACGACCCTTCTGGAAAGTAGTGACCACATGGTCGCCACACGGTTTGGAAAAAACGCAGGAAAACTATGTGGCATGTCTGGGTCCTTAAAATGTGGGTTTTACCATTTCCCCTTCATATTTAACCCTAAAACAACCATTGTCTTCCCCACGCAAGATTTTCAGCCTTATGAGCCTCAAACCCTCCTCCTTTATCCCTTGAACCTCCATTTTGGTGGTGATATTGGTGGGAAATACTCAAGGAACTCCAAGTAAGTCCCTCTTTTATTTATTTCTCCCTATTTTCTAGGGGTTCTCTTCTCTTTTCTTGGGGTTTCAGATTTACATCGGGTTGGGTGACCTATTTAGAGTTGTATCTTGATTATTAGGGTTCAATCTTGAAGTTTTTTGTTTAATATTTCCTTTATAGGATCCCTTGGTAGTGAGGTTGTGGTTTAGAACCAATTTTTGGAAGTTTCTTCACTTAAGGTAAGTGTTTCCATGCTCAAACATTATATGGGGATTTTTATATGCTTTCTTTTGTCCATGGTTGTGTTCTATGAATTGTGTATGAGGTGTGAAATGTTTTTTTGAAAGGTTTTAATATTTTTATGGATTGAAAGTGGATTTTCTAAGGGTAATTGGTCATTTTTAAGTGTTTTCCTTTATTATACTTCTTGAAGGTATTTTATAAATTGTGCAATTGGTTTAATAAATGGTTAAAGTATTATGAAACAAGTTTTGAAGATTTTTTTGTGTATGTTTGGATTTGAAAATAGTTTTTTTTTTGTGGAAAAAGGTGATTTATAAATTCTTTTTACATTCATTGGAATGTGTATATATGAATATAGTGATCTTTGTGACTTGTGAAATAAAAATTGAGCATGAAGGGAAACCTGGGTATCTAGGTGGGCAGACTAGGACTAGTACGCTAGTTGACTCGGAAGTGGATTATCATGAATTCATCTAGTAGGTTTGATGATTACAACACTAAAAAAATTTATGATGATTAGAGACTACTTGGACCTTGGTATATTTCATCTTAGTGTATTGTTCATGATAAATCTGATGGTTGTGGTTATTATACCATGCTTCATTGAGGTACAAGGTTCCTAGTGTCCATTTTAGCTAGTTCCTATATGGTTTTTCCATGAAATTGATGCTCCCTTGAGTAACTGTACTTACCATCATCATACGGTTTACTTATTTGTTTATTTTGAAAGAAAATCATGTTTTCCCCTTTTTAAAATGTTTTCTATAAAAAAAATTATAGACTTTTGTTTTATAAAACTTTCATGTGAATTGTCTTATAATGTTTTGGAATGGAATATTTTCTTTTAGGTGTCATCATACTAGGATTTGGATCACACCATACATACACCTTTGGGTGTATGTAGATGTTGTTATGTTTGATTCGGGTAAAGGAAAGATGTATAGAGATGGAGGTTTGGTTTTCTAGTGGTCTTCCTTATGCAGGTGTTGTCGGTGGTATTGTATTGAGGGTGAAATCCCTCATCTCACATGGTGGTTTTAAGATAGTTTGTTATTCCTATTTATTGTAGTACCTTTGGGTCTTGTTTAATGTTGTAAAACTTCTTTAAATTGTTATTTCATGTTTGGTTATGTTTTTTCAACCTTGTGAATTTTATTATTGTGGGTTGTCTATGATCATAAGAATGGGTTAAATCATTATTATATAGTATTTTTGATACCCTAGAACTAGTTTCCAGCTCTTCGGGATTGGTAACACCCTTCAGGCCATGCCACAGACTAGGTTGGGTGTTGGATTTGATGGCACTCCAGTTTGGTTTGTGACTAAATGGTATCAGATCCAATCACATTATTTTGGGTCAAGTTATTTCAAGATTAGTATTGATATATAGGAGCTAGGGTTGTTGAGGCTTGAGGTTCTAGTTGTAGGTGGGGTGTCTAGCCAACACACCTCATGACAGGTCTCGAGTCACCATGGGATATTGGGATTTTATTTGACTTTTCCTCCTGGTGAGACGTATAAGATGGGGACTGTATATGGAAACTAGGTGAGGGGTGAAGTGGTTTGTTTGGTTTGGATTGTTATTATAATGTATTTGGTTATGTTTTGATTTGAGTAAGTACTTGAGATTTGTTTTTGTTGCTGAAATTTTGTAGAATGGTGGAACTGATGGTTTTCTTTATGGTTGTTACTTCTTGGTGAAAAAGTTCTCCCTAGATAATTCTTTTCCAGCCATGGGAAGAGTCTAGAGAGAGTTCTCCCTCACCAATGAATTAGAGATTAGTAGAGGTAGTGGTTCGAGATGTCTAGGATTTGGGACAAGGAGCGGGCTCTGGTCCTGCTCAGGTTAGAGAAGCCGAATGAGGTCCTATAAAGGACAAAGCTCATGAGTTTCTTTCAAAGGCAGCACTAAAACTCACAAAGAAAAGGAGTGGATTGATAAGATAGAGTTGATGTTTTAATTACTCGATACTCCCGAGGTAGTTCGAGTGAAATATTATTCATTCTTTCTATAATGTCCCAATCGGAAGTGGTGGGACTCAATTGTCCAAACTAGAAAGAATGAGCATATGAGTTGGAAAGATTTCAAGATCATTTTCAACAAATAGTACTATCCTAAATTTTTAGCTTACATTAGATCCTAGGATTTTATGGATCTTACTTAGGGAGACTGGACTGTGATTGAGTATGCTAACTGCTTCACTGAGTTGGTTTGGTATGCACCTGAGCTCATTTCCGATGAGAAAATAAAGGCTTATAGGTTGAATAAGGGGTTACAGATAGAAATATGATATCAGGTCTTTCTATTCAAAATAAAGACCTATGCTGAGGTGGTTAATCATGAAATAATGGTGGTGATGGATCTTAGTAACTAGCCTGATTTTCAAGGATTGGTGTCAATCGTGGGTAGTGGTAGATCATCAAAAAAGAAGAGGAAGTGGGATGAGTAGGGGAAGAAGGGAGGTGGTAGTTCTGGATATCCTTCTTTTCATCCTTCATCTAAAGATTTTGATGTAGGTTATGTTGTGTACCACCAGTGTGGGAAGTTTGGGAATATATGAGCCACATTTACATCTCCTCCCAACAACTTTTCACTGATGTGGAGTGATGGGTCACTTACAGTGATTCTGTAGATCCACATTTTCTTTTTAGAGTGGGGAAGGATCTGTGGCTTCTAGGGGGATTTCAAACCAGTCAAATCCGTACAGTACAGTGATATCTCAGTTTAGTGGTCTTGGTGGTAGTACTAGATCATCTTATAGGTAGATTCAGTTAAGGGAAGAACCATAGGCTAGTGGTCATTCTCAGGATTAGGGTGAGATTAGGAATCTTCATGTTGTGGAATAGGCACCAGTGGGGTCAGAGGTGGGACCTATGATAGTCTGAGGTACTATTTCTATTGCATCATCCTTGTTCATTATTTTATTTGATACTAGTGATTCTGTTTCATTTATCTCTTCCCATCTTGTGGATGCTTTGGGTTTACCAACTAATCTTATGTCATATGTGATGGAGTTAGTAATGTCGTTGAGTAAGAAGAAAGAGCAGGGTTTTAGGTGTTTGTCTTGTGCACTCACTATGTTAGGGGTCGAACTAGAATGCAATTTCAAAGTTTTGTAAATAGAAATCATTGATGTAATATTCTATATGGGTTGGATGGTGCACTTTTAGGCACACATCAATTGTGATAGGCGGTGAGTGGGTTTTTTGGAACCTGATGGGAGTATCCAAGTTTTTCATGGTGAATGGGATCCTCATTAGTGTGGTGTTGGGCCTCCACTTTCAAAGTTAGGAGATCTCATTTTTTAGTTATAATCACTCACATTGGAGGATGACAGTGGTGTTACTGAGATTTTATTACCTTCTATGGTGGATGAGTTCCTAGAGGTATTTTCATATGATTATTCAGGCTTTCCTTTAGAGTAGGATGTGGAGTTCTCTATATACTTGGTGTTGGGAACACAACCAATATCTCTTCCCTTGTACCGTATGTCCCCCACTGAGGTGAGGGAATTGAAGGTACATATGAATGATTTGGAATCCAAATGATTCATTCACCCGAGTGTCTCTCCTTGGGTCACCCTAGTCTTGTTCACAAAGAAGGCCGATGGATCTCATCGGTTGTGCATTGATTACTGAAAGCTGAATAAGGTAACGATCAAGAAAAAATACAATTTTCCCCATATCATTTACCTTTTTTACTAGATTAAGGGGGAAAGGTGGTTTTACTAAATTGATCTATATTCTAGTTATCACCAAGTCTGAGTGAGAGAGCCAGACGTCCCACAAACAATGTTCTGAAGAAGATATGGCCATTTTGAGTACTTGGTCATTCCTTTTGGGTTGAAAAATGATACAGAGGTGTTTATGGTGCTCATGAATAGGTGTTTCTACTAATACCTTGATTCTTTTATTGTGGTATTTTTGGATGACATCTTTGTCAATTCAAAATCGTTGGAATAGTATGAGCAACATTTGTAGATCTTATTGGGCACTCTTCAAGACCAGCATCTCTATGCAAAGTTTTTGTTGGGAAAAAATCCCTCAAGGTAACATTGCAGTATTTTTGGGTTGATTGTGTTTGTTGACAAAGAAGGTTTCCCTGGCGAATTGTCGAGTTCCTAAGAATTTTTTGACAATCCTTGTTGACAAAGAACGATGACAAAGGAATGGACGATTTAGAGGCAGTACAAAAGAGCAGTACAAGGTGGCGTTATTTCCCAGTGTTTGCCAAATTTTTGGGGTCCAAAATTTGGAAGTTTGGTGAGCATCGTGAAAATAGGATTTCCATGAAGATAATATTTTTATATGGCAAAGGCATGAGTTTCTCAAAAATGGGATGCATGGATTGGATTTCACGATGGCCGGAAAATGGAGGCGGTGATGCTTCGTGATTACGTCAAAGCTTCGCGAATGGCAGATTTGAAGCGCATCGCGGCAGTGTAAGGGCTTTGCGAGGGAGCTTCATGGCGAAGGTGCGAAGGAATGTTGACGGTAATGCTCCCCGATTACGACAAGCTCCGCGAATGGAAAATTGCCATGGTTTTTCGCAATTTGGACAGAATTATGGCGGAAACTTCAGAGATTCATGATTTGAGATGACCTGGCGTTGATTTCGCGCGGAAGGGTCGAGGGTCGGTGGAATTGCCTATAAATAGAGGCTTACCCCCTCGAGAGAAGTAGAGAGAATTTTCAGAGAAAATACTTTTCTCTCGGTTCACGAAGGAAGTTCGCGAAGGCAGTGTGCTTCGCGAAAGAGGAGCTTCGTGACGGCTATTCTAGCTTCGCGAAAGACGTTTGCTCCGCGTTGGCTCAGTGAGCTTCGCAAGGGAAGTCGCTTTGCGATGACTTGAGCTTCGCAAAGTCCTAAGCATTGTGAAGGCTTGAGCTTTGAGATGGTTTGAGCTCCGTGAAATTGTGAGCTTCGTGAAAAGGAAGGTGCTTCGCGAAGGCTTGTCTGAGCTTCACGAAATTGGGAGTCTCGCGAAGTAGGGTGCTTTGCGAAGGTGTTTCCAAAGGAATTGCCCAGTGGTTAAGAGGCAAAGTGGTATTAATTAGTGGATTAAAGTTGGACTATAACAGAGCATCCATCAACAGTTAAGGATGCATGTATTCATGCAAATGAAGAGACCTACAGGTCTATAAACTGTGATCGGATTCCCTTCCAGAGCAGTGAGCTTAAGAAGAGGAAGAAGGTGATCCTCTCCACCGGCACTGAGCCAGAGAGGGAGAAATAGGGAGTGACCCCTTGGGAAGCAGTGAGCTAACCCTAAACATTGTAAAGGCAGTGAGCCTGGGCATAGAAGTGATCTAGCCCGAACATTATTAGCAGTGAGCCTTAGTGAAATTGGTACAGCAGTACATCGTCGTTGTATGCTCCTTGGACGTAGCTCAGTGAGGGTGAACCAAGTAAAAATCTCTGTATCTGCCTGGTTGCTTCCCTGCATTGCATCTAAATCATAACCATCAGATAAAGATAAAAATAAGTGATCAGCATTAACACATAAGGGCAAACAAAGTGACCCTTGTAATAAAGAGCTCAAGATCCAGGGGGCAGGAAGAACTTTGAAAAGAATATCCATACCCTGATTCACCCCCCCCCCCTCTCAGGGTATATAGGCTCCTATTGGTCCTAACAGTTTTCTATGTGAACCTTCTGGATTAGAGAGGTAATTTTTTTGGGCCATGTTATCTCAGAACAATGGGTTTCAGTGGATCCCAATAAGATCAGCGAATTCATGTCATGGGAGTAACCAAAAATTGTGTTTGAGATCAGAAGAATTTTAGGCCTGGCAGGATATTACAAGCGATTAATTTGAGACATCTCTTAGATTGCTTCATCCATGATGGTGCTCAACCGTAAAGTGGTAAAGTTTTAATGGAGCCTAGAATGTAATTATTCCTTTGAGGAGATTAGGTTGACTACCACTATTGTGTTAATCTTTAAAGAATTTAGAAATGGATATGTGGTTTATTATAATGCCTCGGGTATGGGTCTTGGGTGTGTTCTCATGCTAGGTGACCATGTGGTGGCGTATGGTTCTCACCAAATCTGACTACAAGAAAATAATTACCCAATACATGTCCTGAAGCTAGCAGTAGTGATGCTTTCCTTGAAGATGTGGTGCCATTATCTATTCAGGGAGAAATTTGTGGTTTATTCTGATCACAATAGATTAGCCTACATTTTCTCCTAGAAGGATCTGTATCTAAGGCATATTTTTTGGGTTGAGTACCTATAGGGTTTTGATTATGATATTATTTATACACCAGTAAAAGGTAACATTGTGGAAGATGCTTCGAATAGAAAAGTATCAGTACAAGAGTTAAAGGTGTCTAGTGATGAGTGGTCGCTGATGAGCCTTTTTGCTCAGATGCACTTGGAGACCAAGCAGCATAGTGGAGGTGCATTCTTGTCCTGTATTCAGTTGAAACCTTATCTTCTGGAGCTAATTATGTATAAGTATACTAATGATGAGTTATGCCAGTAGTCCATGAAGTTCCTTAATAGTGGGGAGATGACCTATGATTGGTCGATGTCTCATGGATAAGTTTTATGTTTCAAGGGTCACTTTACAGTGCCATTATCATTAAGAAAATTTGTAATGTAGGATAATCATCGGTCTCAGTGGGTTTCTAATCTTGGTGTTAACAAGATATACTATGATGTGTGTCGGGAATTCTAGGGTCCAGGTTTGAGGTCGGATGTAGCTAACTTCGTTTCAAGGTATTATATGTGCCAGAAGGTTAAAGCAGAGCACTAAATGCCCTTAGGTTTTCTTCAGATCCTACCCATTACTACTAGTAAGTGAGATGAGATCACCATGAAATTTATTATTAGATTTCCTCGTACACCTCAAGGAAGGAATTCCATTTGGGTAGTGATTGACTATTTGACCAAATATTCCCATTTCATTCTGATCATATATTTAGCCAAGGTGGATGATTTTGGTTAGTTATATGTTCAGGAGGTGGTGAGGCTTTATGGTGTGCCTTTGGAAATCGTCTCAGACAGGGATCCCCATTTTACCTATCAATTTTTGTAAGGTCTTCAAAAGTATATGGGGTAGTGGGTAAATTTTATAATGGCATACCATCCTCAAACGGATGGCTAGAAATAGTAGGAGAATCATATTTTGGAGGACATGTTTTCAGCATGTGTATTGGATTTCAACGGTTCATGGGATAGCCATTTGGGTTTTGTTGAGTTTTCATACAATTATAGTTACCAATACTCGATTATAATGGCTCCTTTTGAGGCACTCTATGGTCGTCCATGTCATTTTCCATTGTGTTGGGATGAGATAGGTGAGATGTAATTATTGGGGTCGATCTTAGTGTGAGAGACATGTGAGAAGTTCAATCTGATCAGACAATAGTTGTTGACATCACATAGTCACCAAAAATCTTATGCTAGTCAGAGATGCTGAGATCTTCAGTTTACTATGGGTGATCGGTTGTTTCTAAAAGTGGCACCACATTTGGGTCATCATCGTTTGGGAAAGTATGGGAAACTAACATTGAGGTATGTCAGACCTTTCGAGATCACCAAGAGGATTAGAAAGGTGTTATAAATGTTAGATTTTCCCTTCTAGTTGACAACAATTCATGACATATTTCACATCTCTCGGTTGAAAAAGTACAATCTAGAACCATCTCATGTGTTGAATTGGGAATAGTTGGAGTTGCAAATCAATTTTTCAGTGTTTGAGAGGCCAGTACGGGCTGTGGATTATCAGGAGAAATTTATTCATGGGAAGACCATTCCATTGGTATGTATTATTTGGAAACATGGAAATTATATTCATGATAGTTGGTAGTAGAAGACTTAGGTTTAGTCTTAGTATCCATTTTTGTTCTCTGATCAAGTTTCGAGTTGACTTTCTAGGGGCACAAGGTTTTCATGGTGGGGATAATTTTCACATATGTTTTCATTTTTAGGTATATATTTTATTTATTATGATCCAATTTTTATTCCGTGGGTTCCCCATGTATTTCTTGAGAAAAATAAAAAAATTATTCTTGGTAGAATTTGGCGCATGGTTTGTGTATGGTTAGGGGAAAACGTTCATCGTGCCCAGGAAACTCTGTGACAAGGTTTCATTTTTGGACAGAGCTCAATCACATGGTTAGCACACAGTTTTTTAAATTGAATGACATGTCCCTTGTGGAAAGTGGCTACCGAACGGTTTACAAAACCGTGTAGGTAAACTAGGTGACCTATCCAGGTCATTAAAATATGGATTTTATTATTTTCCCCTCTTCAGATTTAACCCCAAAACACCCAATTTCTTCCCCACTCAGTTTTTTCAATCCTAGGCACCTCTAAACCTCCTCCTTTCTCCCTTGGACCTTCATTCTGGTGGTGATTTTTGTGGGAAATCTTAAAGGAACTCCAATTTGTTCCCTTTTTTCTTTATTTCTCCCTCTTTTCTAGGGTTTCTCTTCTTATTTCTTGGGGTTTCATATTTTCAGTGGGTTGGGTAACCTATTTAAGGTTGGAACTTGATTTTTAGGGTTCAATTTTGATGTTTTTGTTTAATATTTCCTTTATAGGATCTATTGGTGGTGTGGTTGTGGTTTAACATCAATTTCCATAAGTTTCTTCACTTGAGGTTGGTGGTTTCATTCTCAAACATTATTTGGTGATTTTGATATGCTTTCTTTTATCTATGGTCGTGTTCTATGCATTGTGTATGAGGTGAAAAATGTTTTTTTGATAGGTTTTAAGACATGTATGGATTGAAAGTGGGTTTTCTAAGGTTAATTGTATTTTTTTAATTTTGTTCCTTTTTTTGGTTCTTGATGGTGTTTTATAAATTTTGAAAGTGGTTTAATAAATGGTGAAATCAATGAAAACATGTTTTGAAGTGGTTTTGGTGTATGTTTAGATTTGAAAATTGTTTTGGTTGTGGAAAAAGGAAGTTTATCAAGCTTGTTTACATTAATTAACATGTGTGTATGTGAATGTAGTGATGTTTGTGACTTGTGAAATGAAAATTGAGCACAGTGGTAAACCTGGGTATTTAGGTGGGTGAACTAGGACTAGTACACTAATTGACTCGAAAGTGGATGGTCTAGGATTTATCTATAAGGTTTGATGCTTACAACACTAAAAGAAATTGATGATTATTAGAGACCACTAGACCCTTGGGATATTCCCTCATAGTGGATTGTGCATGATAAAGTTGATGGTTGTGGTTTCTATACCACATTTCACTAAGATACAGGGTTCCTAGTGTCCTATTTTAGCTAGTGTCTATATGGTTTTCCCATGACATTAGTGATACCTTGAGATATTGTACATATTGTCGGCATACGGTGCAATTGGTTGTTTGTTTTGAAAGAAAAGCATGTTTCCCCCTTTTAAAATGTTTTCTAAAAAAATTCTTCTAGCCTTATATTTTATAAAACTTTCATGTGAATTTTCTTATAATGTTTTGGCTTGGAATATTTTCTTTTAGGTAGAATCCTATCGGGCTTTGTCTCACACCCTACATACATCGTTGGGTGTATGTAGACCTTGTTATGTTTGACTTGGGTAAAGGAAAGATGTATGGAGATTGTAGTTTGGGTTTCTAGTGGTCTTCCTCATACAAGTGTTGTTAGTGGTGGTGGATTGAGGATGGTGTCCCTCATGTCACATGGTGGTTTTTAGATAGTTTGTTATTTCTATTTATTGTAGCACCTTTGGGTCGTGTTTAATGTTGTAAAACTTGAATTTGAAAATTATAATGTCATGTTTGGTTACATTTTTTCAGCCCTATGATGTTTATTATTATGGGTTGTCTATGATCGTAATAATGGGTGAAGTCACTCCAACATAGTATTATTCATACCTAGGAACTAGTTTCCAACCTGTGGGGATCGGGAACACCTTTCGGTCCATGTGATGGACCAGGTCAGGTGTTGGGTTGGATGGTACTTCAACTTGGTTTGTGACTTGTTGAGATTAAGGGGCTTGTTAAGAGTTTATTCTTAGTGCACTACTATAGATCTTTCCTTTAACAATGTTCAAAAAGGGTTTTAACTGTGCTAAAAATGTGTTGTTGTCTTCAGTTTTTTTAAAAGGGGGTACCTTTTATCAATGCTCAAAAAAGCACTGGTAAAGACCCCTTTTATTAGTTCTAAAAAAGAATTGATAAAAGGGTTCTTTTATTAGAGTAAAAAAAAATCACTGATAAAAGGGAAATTTATCAGCACTTTTTTAGCATTGATAAAAGACCCCATTTATCAACACTGATAAAAGTCAAAAAAATAATTTTTTCTTTTTGAAACAAAAATTGCAAAATGTAGGGTGGACCCCCTCCCCCCCCCCCCCACCTTACTAATGCTTGATCCCCCATTTTAATAGCACACCTCTTTCCTCCAAACCCCTTTAACAATGCTAGGTATCCCCTCCCCGCTTTAACAGCGCTATACACCTGCTTCACCTGCTCCCATGCACTTCTGTTTTTGCTTGGTTTCGAACCTAAGACCACCCCCTCATACTCAAGCGCATTTTTCACTCCAATATATTGTTTCATTCTATATTTTATGATATATCTATATATTTTTATATTTTTTGTTACATATTTTAATCCATATATATATATATATATTTAAATACATATATATAATATTTTGTGTGGGTGTCTTCATACATACATACATACATACATACAATTATATATTTATATATATGCGTGCATCTATAAATATAATTATACATATTTATTTTTATTTAAATATATTATATATAAATATTTGTATACACATATTAGAATATATAGATAAATATATATGTGTTTGTCAATACACATGAACAAATATATTTATATATATAAATATTATATATACATTAATTGTATATGTATAAAATATTCATAGATTTTTATTTTAAATAAAATGCATTTTTTTATTTATATAAGGTTTATATATTTATAAAGATATTTTATATGTAAATATGTTTACATATATATTTATAAAATAAAATTTTTATGCATGAATATATACAAAATATGTATATATTTTTATATATTTTTTTATGAATAACAGTACAATATGAAAAATGATAATATTTTAAAACCATAATATTAATATGAACCTAATTCTTGTGAATAAATTCAGTCCCCACTAAACATGGTCCAAAAATCCTCCTTAAATGAGGCTGAAATTCCATCGAATTTTAATCAATTGGGGTACCTCGACCAAAAAATTCATCTTGGAGAACTTCTGGGACAATTTTTGCATCTAGAAACAAGAAATTTGTTCTTTCCTTGTCACTATAGTGTAGATATCTTTTCAATCTTTGATTTGATATGTGGTAGAGCCCAAACGGACACCCGGATCAAAAAATTTGATCGTTTGAAGTTTGAGTTACGTTTTCAACTTATTTTCAATCTTTATTAATTTTATAATTTTTTATATATTCAAATAATTATTAAATGGCTGTTACTAGATAATAATTAGCAAATTATTAATTAAAAAAATATTTTTAATTATTTTATAATCCATTTTCACTAATTATCTTATATATTAAGTGTAAATGTCTATTTATCCATATCTATAACATATTTAAAATATATATATTATATTTATATCAATATAAATATATTTATATATTAATATATTAATGAAATATTTTTTTTGAAATATACCCTTTATCAGTGCTAATAAAATAGCACTTATATAGGGGGTCCCTTTAACCGCGCTAAAAAAGCACTGATAAAGGGGGTACCATTATTAGCACTAAAAAAGCATTGATAAAGGGGTACTTTTAACAGAACATTTTTTGTGCTATTAAAAGCACCTTTTATGAGTGGTTTTTTAGCGCTGATAAAGGTTCCCCCTTGATCAGTATTTTTTTAGCGCTGATAAAGGGTGGTATTTCGTAGAGTCGTTTTTGTGGTAGTGTGCCCATGGAATTAATTATCTCATGAAAAACATGGGATGCCTTGGGTTCTATGCATAAGATTCCTCACATTATATTCCCTCCAAAAAGGATTATTTATAGGTGCCCAATGTTCCCAATGTCCTAACATGCCCATAGATTCCAAATGTGACAACTCTCCTGGTCAAAGGATGTTTCTTTATTAAAACAGAACTAGTGTAATTAACTAGTATCCACATAGAAATGGCACTATGAACATGTTCCATGAACAAAACTCAAATCTATGCGGGAGGCCTAGACTAGGTGATGAGCTCCAAGTATGAATCCATGGTAGGAGGAACCAATATGCCATCATCCTATTTCGATCAAAGAGTAGACATCACAGATGGAAGTGGTGAAAGTTGCCCGCCTTTGGAAAGTGGGAATGTAGAGCAATGAACGCGCGTGATGCGCGACCCAAGAAAAAGCATTAAAACATAGAATTATCTCTATTTTCAAGTAAATAATTCATGAGGCCTTACCCGATGTAAAATGGTAGATTTAATAGAGTGCAACCTTGAAAACATTTGATGGTTTTTTTGATTCCTGGGAGTCGTGTTTACCCCTAGGATGAGTTGGTATGTAATTACAAGCATGGTGGGGTCTAGATAAAAAATATTTAGTATAAAAATATTAGTTTTAGCACATGAATTTTTATTTATGATAAAATTCTTATAATTCTTAAATGGGGAATCGTATGGTAAAATAAATTTCATAGATGCATCTAAAATATGGTTTAAGCCCTATGAGAAATATAATTTAAGTTCACATTAGAGTTTCTAAGTTCGGGCTGTCACTAGTGGATAAATTAGTTGATTTAATTGATTTAATTTAATTAATTAGTTGTTTCTTGATGGTGAAAACCTAGAATCACAGCTTTTAAATTCCCATTTATGATATTATACTAGGTTTATCTTCTTTGGGTGGTTGGCATAACCCTAGAGAATGTGAGAGGAGGGATAAGGATGATCTTGGTGGAAGTGAGGGAGAATTGGGGGATTGAGGCCAAAATTGTGGTGGAATTGACAATGAGGTCATGTGATGAAGAAAACATTACCTATGTTATTAATATAGGGTTTTACCAATAGTGATTCTCCATCTAGTTAGGTCTTTGTTATTTCATATTACTCTATTCTTTTTGATTCCATGCATGAATTGAGAATATATATTTTTTCTTCACACTAGGTGCGGGATTATTGATTTGTTATTATAATTATCCTTTTAAATTATTTTTCTGATCATAAAAATATTATTTATTGCATTCTATCTTGCACAACATTGAATTTTTATGATGTATTTGTTAAATTCTAAATTTTTTATTGGTTATGTGATTCTACTAATGTAATTACAAAGAGCGGGAGAATCGCGATGCAAGGCACCCAAATTATTCTTCTCTGTCTCTCCTCTATTATTTTCCTTATTTCTTATATTCTAAAAATAAAGGTTAGTGATAGTTCTACTCAGGTTTATCCTATGATGGTGATGCAAGGTGTCCATAATGTGCAGCGAGAGGGGGCCATAGTATGGAATTTCGGATGAGGGAGATGGCGCAGCTCAAGGAAAAAATGATATGGATCAATGTATCAATAGTGGGAGATAGTTATCTTGGGTTAGGGTAGGGTTAGATGGTAGTGAGTCTCCATGTGGTGAGTAGATAAATCCAACCACATTGGTACCCAGCGGAAGGAGGAACAACAACCCACATAGGGTCACCGTGGTGCAATGGGGGTTGTAGCTACTTCGCTATCATGGTATGCATAAAATGGAAGGGAGAATTTGGGGTTTCTGTTATTTCACTCACATATCATAAAAAGAGATAAAAGATAAAAAAAATTAAAATATAAATATTTTATATTATTATTATTATTATTATTATTATTATATAGTTTCACAAGCCAGGATGCGGGCCAACCTATGTGGGCCTGATCCGTGGCCCAGCCCACAGGTCTAAGCAATCCAGCCCATCCAGAATTCTGTAAAAGATCATGTTCAAGTATTCTTATCCTAAATTGGTGCATAGTTCATGTGGTTCATACTATTTACCATGTGGGTCACCCAGGGGATACAACATGGTATAGGGGTCTCGCCTTCATGGTGTCTTTGTGACATATTCACCAGTTTCTATTATAGGAAGTCGAATAACCTATCCTCAATGTTTCTCCACATAGATTAAAATGGTGTGATATTTTTGTAATTTTGTGATTTCTTGTGAGGTTATGTAATAATACAATTTAAATTAAATCTATAGGACCAATGGTTGGGTTTGGGTGTGATGATCAGATCATTCTCAAAGTCAGGTACTTTTTCCTTGTCTCTCATGTGCTGATCGGCATAGTGTAGGATATCCATATTACCAACAGATTGTATTCTCTTTCTACCTCCTACCATGTGATACCCTCATATTTTTTTGGATTTTTATGCACTACTCGAAGTGTGAGTCTTCTAATGGGGTTGGTTAACTCTCCCTTTATGGGTGCAGGTCCCCCACTTTGGTTCTCTATGAAGTGACATGGATTTGTTCATATCCTTGGTTGTTATGGTATTTGGGCTTATTTATTCTATGGATTAAATATTTCCTTGGTGTGGGTTTCCCCTAAGGATTTATAGAACAATAACTCTATCGGTAGTGGTGGACAATAGGGTGCGGTATTCCCCTTGATAAATGATCATTCTTCAGTGGGAAGTGGTTCCTCCTTTATGGCTTATAGTGGTTGTGTGTAAGGAAGTTTTAGTATATAAAATTCTTTTGTACTTTTTATTCTTGAATCACCCCATGGTTGATTTCAAGATGCAATGTGTATTTGAGTTAACTACATCAACCTATGTGGGAATTTTTGTCACTTTGTACATTCTTCCTTTTTTTATATAATAATCTTCATACACTAGAGTATAAATGATTAAAACCATTGTGGGTTAAAACTAAGATGAGCATAATCACACTGAGTCCCTATGAATTTTATTGTAGATAATATTTGGTTTCTTTCTTATCATCATTTAGGTTATACTCTAGTATCGTGGAATTAATCTAACATTTTCCTTTTTGTTTCCTTCCTGGTTTTTAGGGCATCCTACAAAGTATGTTTAGAATTACACATGCATGTGCTTTATTCCTAATGATGTTGTGCCCATGGAGAAAATTCATGGGTTAAGTGATGGCCTAGGTAGATGTAGTGATTACATGGCTTATTCAGAGTAGATTCTTGGTACACTACTACAGATCGGTCCTTTAACAATGCTCAAAATGGGTTTTAATAGTGCTAAAAATGGTTGTTGTCATCAACGTTATTAAAAGGGGGTCCCTTTTATCAGTTCTAAAAAAATCATTGATAAATTCCCCTTTTATCAGCACTAAAAAGAAGGGTTGATAAAAGGGTTTTTTTATTAGCTTTAAAAAAAGTGGTGATTAAAGTCAAAAAAAATATTCTTTTTTGAAGAAAACAAAATTCTACAAATTAGAGGGTGGAACACCCCCTTTTATCATTGTTTGATCCCCCTTCTAACATCACTCATCTATCCTCCCCACCCCTTTAACAGCACTAGTTATCCCCTCCCCCCTTTAATAGCGTTATGCACCTGCTTCACCCACCCATGCACTCGCGTGCCTTTGCTAAGTTTCGAACCTGAGACCTCCCCCTCATACTCCAGCAGCTTTTACACTCCACTATATTGTTTTGTTATATATTTTATGAGATATCTATATATTTATATATATTTCATTACATTATTTTATCCATATATATATATATTAATTTATTTATTTATTTATTTAAATACATATAAAAAATATTTTGTGTGTGTGTGTTTATACATACATACATACACACATAAATACAAATAAATATTTATATATGTGTGTGAATCTATATATATAATTATACATATTTATATTTATTTACATATATTATATATCAGTATTTATATACATATATTATAATATAGATAAATATATATATATATATATGTGTGTGTGTTCATCAATACACACACAAAAATATATTTATATATATATAAATTATATATGCATTAATTTTATATGTATATAAATATTCATAGATGTTAATTTTAAATAAAATGGATGTTATTTTTTATTTAGATAAGGTTTATATATTTAGAAATATGTATTATATTTATATATGCTTACATATACATTTATAAAATTAAATTTTTATGTGTGAATATATATAAAATATTTATATATTTTTATATATTTGATTATAAATAAATGTACAATATGAAAAAGGATAAAATTTTTAAACCATAATATCAATATGAACGTAATCCGAAAGAATAAATTCAGTCCCCACAGAAAATAGGTAAAAAGAACCCCTTAAATGGGGCTGAAATTCCATCTAACTTTAAAAAATTGGGGTACCCCAACTAAAACCTCAGTCTTGGAGGCCTTATGGGCCTTTTTTCTTGAAAAAATGTGACCCTTCACCAGGGTGTAGAGATCATTGTAGGCTTCGATTTGATATGTGGTAGAGCCCAAAAATACATGAAGATCAAAAGTTATGGTTGTTTGAAGTTAGAATTACATTTTCAATTTATTTTCAAACTTTTATTATTTTTTTGATTTTTTCTATATTCAAATTTCTATTAAATGACTATTACTTGATAATAATTAGAAAATTATTAATTAAAAAATATTTTTAATAATTTTATAATCCATTTTCACTCATTATCTTATATATTAAGTGTAAATGACTATTTCACCATATATCAAACATATTTAAAAAATATATTATATTTATATCAATATAAATATATTTATATATTAATATATTACTTTAAATGAAATATTTCTTTTAAATATACCCTTTATCAGTGCTAGTAAAAAACACAGATAAAGGGGGGTCATTATCAACGCTACTAAAAAAGCGTCGATAAAGGGGGTCTCTTAAAAAATACTAAAAAATGTTGATAAAGGGGGTACCTTTATCAGTGATAAGAAAAGTAGTGATAAATGGGTACTTTTAATAGAACTTTTTAGCACTATTAAAAGCACCATTTATCAGTGATTTTTTTAGCACTAATAAAGGTACCCCCTTTATCAGCGTTTTTTAGCGCTGATAAAGGGCACCACTATGCAAAGATGTTTCTATGGTATTGAATCCATGGAATCAATTACCTCATTATAGACATGGGATTCCTTGGGTTCTACACCTAATATGCCTCACATGAATTTCCCTCCAAAGAGGAGGATTTACAGGTAACCAATGTTCCCAAAGTCCTGACATGCTTGTAGATGTCCAACATGAATACTCCCTTAATTGAAGGTTGTTGCCCTGTCAAGATAGAACTAGTGTAATTAACCGGCATCCACATAGATATGGAACTAGAAATGAGTTCCACAAATATAACTCAAATCAATCAAGGATACCTGGACTAGGTGACGATCTCTAAGGAGGAATCCATGGAAGGAGAAACAAACATATCATCATCCTATTTTGATCAATGGGAAGTCATCACTGATGAATGTGATGAAAGTTTCCCACCTTTGGAAATTGGGAATGTGGGGCAATGAACGTGCATGATGCGCAGCCCCGGTGAAAGGGTATAAAACATAGACTTAACTCTGTTTTCAAGTTAAGGATTCATGAGGCCTTACAAAGTATAAAATGGAAAATTAAATAGATTAGATAGCCCTGAAAAGAAAAATTGATGGTTTTGTTGATTCCTGGGTGTAGTGTTTACCCCTAGGATGAGTTGTCATGGAATTGCAAGCATTTTGGGGTCTAGATAAAAAAAATATTATTAAAATATTATTTTTATCTCATTCATTTGAATTTATGATAAAATTGTTATAATTATTAAATAGGGCATTGTATGGGAAAATCAATGTTCCATATGAATCTGGAACATGGTTTCAACCCTAAGAGAGTTATAATTTGGGTTCACATTGTAGTTTCTTAGTTTGGTCTATCACAAGTGGATAGATTAATTGATTTAATTGATTTAATTAAATTATTTATTTGTTTGTTGATGGTGAAATCCAAGAATCACACCTTTTAAATTCCCCTTTATGATATTCTACCAGGGTTAACTTATTTGGATGGTTGGAATAACACTAAATAATATGAGATGAGGGAGAGGTAGGATCTTGGTGGAACTGATGCATAATTAGGGTAGTGAAGCTGAAACTATGGAGGAATCGCTGATCGAGTCATTAAATAAAGAAAAATGTAACTAAGTTATCAATAAAGGGTTGTACTAATGGTGATCATCCATCGAGGTAGAGCTTTGTTATTTCATATTACTCTATTCTTTTTGATTTTATGCATGAATTGATAATAAATTTTTGTTCTTCATGCTAGGTGCGGGATTATTGATTTTTTACTATAATTATCTTTTTAAATTATTGTTGTGATCATCAAAATATTAGTTATTGTATTCTATCTTGTACAACATTTAATTTTTAGATTTTTTTTAAAATTTTAACTTTTTTATTGGTTATGTGATTCTACTAGTAGAATGATGAAGAGCAAGAGAGTCATGATACAAGGATCTCAAATTATTCTCCTTTCTCTCCTGTATTATTTTCCTTATTTCCCTATTCTCAAACTAAAGGTTAGTGATAGTTGGTATCAGGATTATCCTACGATAGTGATGCAAGGAATCCATAATTTTTAGTGATAGGGGGATACAGTATGGAATTTTAGATGAGGGAGATGGTTCGTCTCTAGGAAACGATGATATGGAGAAATGTGGAAATGGTGGGTGATAGTAAGATTGGGTAAGCGTAGTTTTGGATGGTAGTGAGGATCTATGTGGTGATTAGGTAAATCCAACCACATTGGTAACTAGTGTAAGGAGGGACAAAAACCAACTTAGTGTCGTCGCGGTGTGATGGGGATGGTAGCTACTTGGCTATTGTGGCATGTATAACACAAAAGGGAGAAGTTGGGGTTTTTGTTCTTCCACTCACATATCATAAAAAAGATATAAAATATAAAAAATAATTAAAAATAAAAAGACTTTATATTATTATTATTATTATATATATTTTAGCGAGCGGGCACGTGGGGCAACCTGCGTGGGTCTGACCCATGTCCCATCTCACAGGTCCAAGAAATATAGCCTAGATTGAATTCAGTAAAGGAGCATGATTAAGTATTCTTATCCTGAATTAGTGCATAGTTCATGTGGTTTTCACTACTTACCATAGCAGACCATGTGGTGCACCCTGGGGGATACCACATATTATAAGGGTCTCTCCTTCATTGGTGTCTTTAAGACTTATTCACCGGGTTTCTGTTGTAGGAAGTCAAATAACCTATCCTCAATGTTTTTCTACATAGATTTAAATGGTGTGATATTTTTGGCCTTTTGTGACTGCATGTGAGGTGATGTAAGAATACCTTGTAAATTAACTCTATAGGACCAATAAAAGGGTTTGGGTTTGATGATCAGATCATTCTCATAGTTGGGTACTTTTCCCTTGTCTCTTATGTGCTACTCGGTCTAGTGTAGGATATCCATATTACCAAAAAGTTATATTCTATTTATCCCACCTAATTTGTGTTACCCTTATATGTTTTGGTATTTCTATTCACTACTAAAAGTGTGAGTCTTCCACTGGGGTTGGTTAACTCTCCCTTTATGGGATCAGGTTCTCCACTTTGGTTCTCTATGAAGTGGCATGGGTTTGTTCATATCCTTGGTTTTTATTGTAGTTGGAGTTAGTTATACTATAGAAGACATATTTAATTAGTGTGGGTTTCCCCTAATGGTTTCTATAATGATAATGGTATTGGTAGTGGTTGACAATATGATGTGGTATTTGGTGTCGCCCAAATTTACCCAAGTTTTAAGGGTCAAGCGGTCGCTTGTAGTGTAGCTTGGGTTGTCGAATCCTCAGAGACCTAAGAAGAACCTGTAGACAATTAATAAAAAGGGATAGATTTTTGGATATGAAGTGGCCAACTTGGGCTGATTATAGATGGTTTTAAAAGATCACTAAAAGATCTATGTGAATTCAAATTATGAGAAAATGAGTTGATCCTAGGTTATTGCTCGGGGTGGATTGAATGAATTCCTTTTTTTACGATTTTAATTTCATTAACTCGAGAAGGATTCATGCAATGAATTCAAACTAACCTCATCACATACTGATTAAACACCTTCAAAACACATTCTAATCACCTATAAACTTATAGGATCATTTTCACGAGCACTCCAATGTAAAGGATATAATTATCACATTAAAGTGGGGTGAATAAATTCAATAAGGAAGAAGAAGAATAGAAACCATTGAATGAAAGAAACTCAATTAAAATAAATTAATAACATTTATAGAGTTATAAATAACATTCAATCCAGACCCTTTCTACTCCCTTAGATCAACCCATAAAAGAGTTAGCCCTCCATTGATGACAAGTTCTCAACGAAAGCAGAAAGTAGACTTACGATGGTGGAATTGAAGAAGTAAAAACAACAACAAAAAACAATCACTCCACCGTTGTGTGAACAAAATCACAAGGTTTGGTGTGAAAAGTTCACACCTTGAGGCAAAGGTATAAAGTTGATATGAATAAGAATAGAAAAATAGAAGAAGAAGAACTTTTATTAAAAACTAAGGTGATTTGAACAACTTACATGGGAAGGAAAAATGCTACAAAGACAATTTGGCATAATAACATTACAATAAAAACAAAGCTCCAAGATCCATAAATCATCCAACACTACTGACTTAAATAGGAAAAAATGAAGCCTTGGTCGAGCCCCCAACATCCAATATGCTTTTAATTAATTGTGTTGGGGAAATGTGGGTGGAACATTAATGTAGAGAGACTTTTCCACTTCTTGCCCCGAAGTTGCAGCCAGCTCGCATCCACTGGAAATACGCGCCGAAAGGACCTTACATAAGGTCTAATTTGAGTGGTACATATAAGACTTAAATTAATCCCCAGATTTCCCCTAACATTAAGTAAAATTTCAGCCCAAAATAATAATCTGTTCGCGAGATATGATATAAATAGTGGGCTGTTTTTCGGGGCCGCAGAATCTGGCCCAGAATTGAATCTCCAACTTGAGCCGCCTTAATCACAACCATTTAGGACGAATTAGCATTGTATCCAGAATAATCATTTGTTCATATATATGTTTTCTAGCCCCCCAAGAATTTGGGGCTTCGTTGGGCCTGTATTGTGGGCCCCACATTCTTATCAGTGGGATGATATCCAATCTTCCTTCTCCAGAATTGTTTCCTTTCATCGCAAAATATCCCCATAATCCTTTATAAATCCTCCATTGATCCCTGAATGAAATTTGTTCATATTTATGTTTATATCCATTTACCAAAATATCAAATTAAAATATGGATAATTAAATTCTTTAAAATCAGATGAAACATTGGGCCTAAATTAGTGCATATTAGGCATAAAGTGCACAAATGATGAAAATGGATGTTCAAAATTAAAATCCACTAACTCAGGCCCATAAGATCAAAAATGAAAATTTAATACCCTTGAAATGTAATCAAAATATGTGTTTTTATTGGATAATCACACCCCCCAACTTGAGTTTTGCTAGTCCCGAGCAAAATATATCTCACAAAAATTAAATTCGAATGACCTTTTCCAAAAACATTTTAATACACATTTTTCACCCAAAGATCTCATACCAAAAAATTATGAAACCCATCAAAATAATTTAAAACAAGCTATGTCCACAGGTATATCTCAATCCCAAGTCCATTCCTTTGTTCAAATTCATCACCATATTTCATCCAAATTCAATTAAGCATGATGAAGTGTCGTGCGTCACAATAGAGATGGGGGTTCATTTTCATTCGAGGGAGAAAAGATGGAAGAACTAGGAGAAATCAAATTTTAATAATAATATGAGTACTCATTTTTTTATTTTATTTGTTTTTTTCTTTGGATTTTTTTTTGCAATTTTTCCATGGTAATTGAAATTGAACTCAATCAAGTCAACCCATGTAGCAATAATTTTCCGATGACTCCCAGGATCAAAGACCTCAGGGAACCAAGTGAAGATCACATACTCGGAAATCATCTCGAATTAACTCAATCAAAAAAAAATCAAATTACCAAAAATAGAGATAAAATGCCCAACTCTAGGCCAGACAACTATGGAGTCATGATCCCCAAGTGTCGAAAGCCACACATTAGGTCAATTCATTTCTCTAAGCGCAATTGATTTTTTTTTGAATACTCATATTAAAATTAAAATGATCACCAATCCTATGCTATTTATTATGGGTACCCAAGAACTCAAACTAAAACCCCACAATCTAGAGGACATGCATTGTGTGTTTTTTAAAATAATTGGATGAAAATATAAACGGTGAAAAATCACATTGGACAACCGCACTTTCTAATATCTATAAACATGAACATAAACTTGCATTAAAATCAGAATCAAGGCATGTGAAATTATTTGATATCCAATTTCAGAGTTTGGAATGTGTGTTATCATGTTCAAGGTTAATGACATTTTTCCTTCAACACATTTTCATCTCCCCCCCAACTTAGAATAACACTGTCCCCAGTGTTTAAATAATTAAAACATATAAGGGGTAGGATAGAAGTTCAATGAAGACATTGAAAATGAAAATTATGGAATGAAGTCACCTGGTGGTTGATGTTGAAAATGCATTCCCATGTCTCCCTTCAGTTCTGGTTTGTCTCCCAATGGCTTGGACGGTTGTGACCAGATTTTCCCAATGAACTATGAAATTCCTTTAAATTTTTTTTAATATATATATATATTTGTATTTTTTATTTTTAACCTAAAAAAACTTACAAATAACATAAACTGATGATAAATTGTCTTCTCCTAAATTTCTGGGTAAGGTATTACTCAGGGATCACACCGCGTGGCACGGATGAATATGGTTCTCCCCTTTCATACCCATCCTTACTCATAAAAGAAGAACATGTCAACAATCTATTTTTTTTAAATACCTACAAAAACATAAAATAAAAATAAACTGATGATACATTTTCTTCTTAATATTTTCTGGGTAAGGTATTACTCAGGGATCACACCGCGTGACACAGATGAATACGGTGCTCCCATTTCATACCCATCCTTACTCATAAAATACGAACATTTCAATAGTATATATATTTTTTTAAAATAACAAAATGAAGAATAAGGGGAAAAAGATGATTCACAAAGATTAGAAACATGAAAACCACGAGTTGCCTCCCGTGCAATGCTTTTGTTTAACATCGTCAGCCCGAAATGGATCATAAATCTATCAATTTTTTCCTGGTTCATAGGTTGGCTCTGTTAACTCTAGCTCTATTTCCTGTTTATTGAATGATTCAATGATAACCTATGACCATTGACCTTAAAAATGTTACCACTTGTGGGATCCTGAATCTCTACTTCCCCATGGGGGTACACATGATGCACTATGAATGGACCTAACCATCTAGACCTTAACTTTCCCAGGTGTAAATGAAGTTTTGAACTATACAAGAGCACAGGTTTTCCCAGTTCAAATTGTTTGACTTTGATATTCCTATATTGGTAGGCTTGAACTCTAGCTTTATTTATCCTTGAATTTTCATAATCCTCCATCCTAAGTTCCTCAAGTTCATTAAGATCTAATTTCCTCTTTTCTTTGGCTAAAGAAATGTCGAAATTCATTTTTATGATTGCCCAAAATGCCTTATGCTCAATTTGAACAGGTAAATGGCATGATTTTCCATAAACCAACCTATATGGTGACATTCCTAGGGTGGTTTTGAATGTTGTACGATATGACCAAAGAGCATCCAAGAGTTTCTCAGACCAATCTTTCCTAGAGGGGTTGACAGTTTTTTCAAGAATTTGCTTAATCTCCCTATTTACTAACTCAGCTTGACCATTGGTTTGAGAATGGTATGCAGTGGAAACTTTATGAGGAATTCCATACTTAGACATGAGTGAAGAGAATGGTAGATTACAGAAATGGGTTCCTCGATCACTGATTATAGCCCTAGGAATTCCAAATCGAGAAAATATATTCTCTTTCATAAATCGGATCACAACATGATGGTTATTGGACTTGGTGGGAATGGCTTCAACCCATTTTGAGACATAATAAATATATAAGAGGATTTAGAGGTATCCCTTAGAGTTCGGAAATGGTCCCAGGAAATCAATTCCCCAACAATCAAAGATTTCAATGACCAGAATGGGAGTGAGGGGCATTTGATTCCTTTTGGTAATGGATCCTAATTGGTGACACTGAGGACAAATTTTGCAGAATTGGAAGGAATCATTAGTGAGGTTCGGCTAGTAGAAACCACTTTGGAGGACCTTTGCAGTGGTTTTCTTTGTAGAAAAGTGGCCTCTACATGCCTCTCCATGACAAAATTTTAGAATGGACTCTTGTTCAGACTCGAGAACACATATCCAAATAATTTGATCAGGACAAAACTTGAAGAGGTAAGGATCATCAAACACATAGTGTTTGACATCAGAAAGGAATTTCCTCTTCGCTTGGGTCCCCAGGAATTTTGGAATGTCACCTGTCACCAAATGGTTTGCTATGTCAGCATACCAAGGGCAATTACTCACTGAAAAGAGGTGCTCATCAGGAAATGAATCAGACACAGAGAGGTGGTATGAGTTGTCTTTGAATTCCATCCTAGAGAGGTGATTAGCTACAACATTTTCAATACCCTTTTTATCCTTAATGGTTAAATCGAACTCTTGAAGAAGAAGGACCCACCTAATCAATCTACCATTGGCATCTTGTTTTTGGAAAAGGTATTTTATTGTTGAATGGTCAGTGAAGACAATGATGGGTGATCCTAAGAGATAAGACCTGAATTACTCTAAGTAAAAGACAACAACAAGCAACTCTTTCTCATTGGTGGTGTATTTTATTTGTGCATCATTTAAAGATTTGCTTGCATAAGAAATGACACAGGGAGTTTTCTCACATCGTTGTCCTAAGACTGCTCCTACAACAAAGTCACTTACATCACACATGATCTCGAAATGAAGTTTCCAATTTGGATATTGCATGATAGGTGGAGATATAAGAGTTGAATTGATTGTAGAGAATGATTCCTCATAGCTTTCTGTCTATAAAAATGGGGCATCTTTTACCAACAGAGCACAAAGTGGTTGAGAAATAGTGCAGAAATTCCTAATTAACCTTCTATAAAAACCAGCATGTCCTAAGAAGGACCTCACTTCCTTAATAGTTTTAGGAGAGGGAAGGTGACGAATGATGTAAACCTTATCTTTATCAACTTCAATCCCTCTACCAGATACCAGATGACCTAGAACATGTCCTTCCATTACCATGAAATGGAATTTTTCCCAATTTAGTATGAGATTATTATCCTCACACCTTGACAAAACCTTTTCAACATTTAGAAGGCATCCCTAAAAATTATCCCCAAAGATGGATAAATCATCCATGAAGACCTCTAAAAAATCCCCCACCATTTCTGAGAAGATTCCCATCATGCACCACTGGAAGGTACCAGGGGCATTACATAACCCAAAGGGTATGCGATTGAAGGAAAAACTGATGAATGGACAAGTGAAGGTTGTTTTCCTTGATCCTCTAAGGAGACTTAGATTTGATAATACCCTGAGAATCCATCTAGGCAGCAGTAGAATTGATGACCCGCCACTCGCTCGAGGACTTGATCAATAAAGGGTAAGGGGAAATGGTCTTTCTTGGTACAAGAGTTGAGCTTCCTATAGTCAATACAGACTCTAGATCTACTACTGACCCTTGTTGGAAGCATATCTCCATACTTGTTGGTTATTAATGTGATTACATCCTTCTTTGGAACCACATGGATTGGGCTAACCCACTCACTCTCAGCTATAGGGTAGATGATACCAGATTTTAACAATTTCAAAAGTTCTTTCCTCACTACTTCCACGAGATTAGGATTGAGTCTCCACTAAGGTTGAAAACATGGCTTTGAATCGGATTCTAGAACAATTCTATGAGTCCCGATAAGTGGGATAATCCCAGGAAGAAATGACAACAGGAAAGGATTGATTGTTCCCTAAGAACGCATACTTGAGTGATGAAGGTAAAACCTTAAATTCAAGATTAGAGTGGTTATCACTTTCCAAGAAAGGATGAGACTTTGTATTGAACTCAGTTTCTTTGTTCAGATTTCTTGACAAAATTGGTTCCTTGTGAAAAGAATTTTCATCCACTAAATTAGCTAGAGTAGTTTCATGAATGGGTATGGACTTTATGTTATTTATTTCACCCATGGTATCATTGATTGGTGATTCTAGAAAATCATCAATAGAGATATCTGAAAGAGATTCAATCCAAGGAGAAAAATTTCCCTCATGTGAACTAAGAAAATCAATCTCTTCTTGACTTAAACATCTTTTGGTAATTCCTTGATGTTCCTTGAGTTCACTATAAAAACTACCTATCCAATTAACCTCGTGGATCTCTTCATCATCCCCAATTTGAGAGTTTTCATTTTAGATGTTCAAGTATAGACTCATGTTTCCAAATGTGATGGTCATGTTCCAATTTTGGACTCAGAAAACAGAGTTGATTGTTGTAAGGAAGGGATGGCCAAGGATGATTGGGGTTTTCTCCCTAGTACCAAAGCTTGGGTGATTGTCAAGAACAATAAAGTCAGCTGGGTAAATGAAATTTTCAACTTTCACCAAAACATCCTTTAAGATCCCCTTTGGAACCCTAATACTACGATCAGCAAGTTGAAGTGTGACAGATGTGGGTTGTAGCTCTTCTAGGCCTAATTGAAAGTACACAGAGTAGGGGATGAGATTGACACTAGCACCTAGTTCACATAAGGCCTTGAAAACTTTGCTCTCTCGTAGTTCAAAATTGATGTAAGGGCAACCCGGGTCTTTCAACTTAGGAGGAATGGTCCCGTGAATGGTGGTACTCACATTAGCAGCCAAAAGGAATTGGTTTTTATGTGAAAATTTTCTTTCAAAAGTGCACAAGTACTTATGGTACTTTGAGTAAGCAGGAATGGTTTGAATTGCATCAAGGAGTGGAATGTTCAACTTGACTTGTGAGAATATTTCCTTTGATGTTTCACTCAATTCAGGCTTGGTTTTCCCCCTCATGCGTTGAGGAAGTGGTGTAGGTTGTGGGGTTTTTTTTAAAGGGTTGTTTCTTTGACAATTTTATCATGTTTTTCAGTTTGATCATGTGGTTCATTTGAATTTTCATTAGTGTTTGAAGCTTCAGATGGTTTCTGAATTATTTTTTCAGGTTTCTCAACTGATTTCCCACTTCTTAGAACAGTCACAACCTTTAGTTGTTCATGAGTTGTTTGAGTGCAACTTGACTCTCCCCTTATTGTTTGTTGTGGAATGGATTGTGTAGGAATGGGTGCCTTTCTAGTTTTGATGGTTTGAAGTTCTTGTTTCCAGGAAGAGACTTCTGAGTTCAGCCTTTCCATTTGTTTGCACAGTTGTTCAAGGATTGGGAGAGGGACAGATTGGGAAGGGGCTTGTGTTGGTTGGGTTATCCCAGGGGGATAATTTGGTTGTTGGATGGGTTGTTGGTATTGGAGTGGAGGATGTTGGTATTGGACAGGTTGTGTTTAGAATTGGTTATGGTTTTGAAAATTTTGTGTAGGGTAGGGGTTTGGTCCTTGTCGTTAGCTAGGTTGTTGGTTATATTTCCATCAGAAGCCTCGGTGGTCATTATACCTTGGGTTGAATGTGTTTGGGTATTGGGACTTTTGAAAGTTTAGGTAATTGACTTCATAAGGTGTTCCTCCTAAAAGAACATCCTTGATGGATGGAATGGTTGGGCAGTTTTCTATTTTGTGGTCATGTTTGTCACAGATTGTGCAAACAGGGTCTACAGTTTGGATTTCATGGATTTTCCTATGGCCAATCTCTTCAACCTTCCTAGAGAGTGCTGCAAGTTCCACCACAAGGCTTTCCTCTTCTCTATGTGTATTCATTCCAGCAGTTGTTTGAGGCTTTTTAGAATAAGGTGATGTTCCCCATGTTTGGTTTTGTTCATCAAGGATTTCTAGATACTCGTAAGCATCATTTGGGGATTTTTTTTTAAAGGTCACATTACACATCAATTCAATGAATTGTTTGTTCCCCGGGCCCAAACCTTCATAAAAAATTATAACTTTTTCAGGAATAGAAAAACCATGGTGTGGAACCATGTTTAGGGTGTCTTTTAACCTCTCCCATGTTTCATAAAATGACTCTCCCTCTTTTTCAAAAAAGTTTTTGATGCTCTTTTTTAGTGCAATGGTTTTGTGATAAGGGAGGTATTTTTTGTAAAATTCTATTTGCAGTTGGTTCCAAGTGTGGATTAATGATGGTCTCAGATTATTTAACCAGTTCTTTTCTTGATCCTTAAGTGAGAAAGAAAAGAGCCTCATCTTAGCTGACTCAAGTTTATGTGGTGAGCACATGGTTTCAACAATGTCATTGAACTCCTTGACATGAAGGTAAGGAATTTATGACTCCATCCCATGGAAGGTTGGAAGGTGGTTTAGGAAATGAGGTTTAAAGACATAGTGGGCATCTCCTAGGGAAGCATGCCTAATGCAGGAGGGTGCATTGGTCCATGTATGTGTAAGGTAGTGATTCATGGTTTGATTAACGGCATTCCCCAAATTTGGGGCTGCCTCATTTGGATTTCCATTTTGGTTCCCACCCGGGTTTATGAGTTGGTTTCTTTGAAGACCCTCCATTGAAATTGACTCAATATTTAACTCTGGGGTATTAGTAATATTAGGATCCAATGGTGTACTTGACTCCCCTATCCTATGACTTTCCACCCTAACTAGTCTGTTTGAGTTATCGCGGGTGTAGGCGGACATGCGCCAAAAGAAAAAAAAAAGCGAGAAAGGGAAAAGATAAGAGATTTTGGGTGAGAATAGAAGAATGGGGGTGAGTAAAGAAGTTTTTTGTCTAAGGAACTTACTTGGTCCCCGGAAACAGCACCAAAATTTGGTGTCGCCCAAATTTACCCAAGTTTTAAGGGTCAAGTGGTCGCTTGCAGTGTAGTTTGGGTTGTCGAATCCTCAGAGACCTAAGAAGAACCTTTAGACACTTAATAAAAAGAGATAGATTTTTGGCTACGAAGTGGACAACTTGGGTTGATTATAGATGGTTTTAAAAGAGAACTAAAAGATCTATGTGAATTCAAATTATGAGAAAATGATTTGATCCTAGGTTATCGCTCGGGGTGGATTGAATGAATTCCTTTTTTTATGATTTTAATTTCATTAATTAGAGAAGGATTCATGCAATGAATTCAAACTAACCTCTTCACTTACTGATTAAAAACCTTCACAACACATTCTAATAACCTAAACACTTGTAGGATCATTTTCATGAGCACTCCAATGTAAAGGATATAAATAGCACATGAAAGTGGCGTGAATAAATTCAATAAGGAAGAGGAAGAATAGAAATCATTGAATAAAAGAAACTCAATTAAAAGAAATTAATAACATTTAAAGAGTCATAAATCAAATTCAATCCAGACCCTTTCTACTCCCTTGGATCAACCCATAAAAGAGATAGCCATCCATTGATGAAAAGTTCTCAATGGAAGCGGAAAGTAGACTTACGAGTGTGGAATTGAAGAAGTAAAAACAACAACAAAAAATGATCACTCCACCGTTGTGTGAACAAAATCACAAGGTTTGGTGTGAAAAGTTCACGCCATGAGGAAATGGTATCAAGGTTATATGAATAAGAACATAACAAGAGAATAATAAGAACTTTTATTAAAAACTAATGTGATTCGAACAACTTACATGGGAAGGAAAAATGCTACAAAGACAATTTGGTATAATAACATTACAATCAAAACAAAGATCCAAGATCCCTAAATCCTCCACCACTAATGCCTTAAATAGGAAACAATAAAGCCTTGGCCGAGCCCCCAACATCCCATGTGCTTTTAATTAATTGTGTTGGGGAAAGGTGGGTGGAACATTAATGTAGAGAGACTTTTCCACTTCTTCCCTGAAGTTGCAGCAAGCTTGCATCCACCGGAAATACGCACAGAAATGACCTTCTATAAGGACGAATTTTAGTAGGCCATAGAAGACTTAAATGAATCCCCTGATTTCCACTAACAGTCTGAAAAATTTCAGCCCCAAATAATAATACGTTCGATAGATATGATATAAATAGTGGGATGTTTTTCTCAGCCACAGAATCTGGCCCAGAATTGAATCTTCAAGTTGGGCCGCCTTAATCATCACCATTTAGGACGAATTAGCACTGGTTAAAAAATAATTATTTGTTCCTATATATTTATTCTAGCCTTAAAAGAAGTTCTCACTTCATTGGGCCTGTATTGTGGGCCCCACATTCCCATCAGTGGGATGATATCCAATCTGCCTTCTCTAGAATTGTTTCCTTTCATCGCCAAATATCCCCATCATCCTTTTTGAATCCTCCATTGATCCCTGAATAAAAAATATTCATATTTATGTTTTTATCCATTTTCCAAAATATCAACTTAAAATATTGATAATTCTATTCTTTAAAATCATATGAAACATTGAGCCTAAATTGGTGCATATTAGGCATGAAGTGCACAAATAATGAGAATGGATGTTCAAAATTAAAATCCACTAACTCAGGCCCATAAGATCAAAAATGAACATTTAATACCCTTAAAATGTAATCAAACTATGTGTTTTTATTGGATAATAACACCCCCCAACTTGAGTTTTTCTAGTCCCGAGCAAAATATATCTCACAAAAATGAAATTCGAATGAGCTTTTCTAAAAACATTTTAATACACATTTTTCACCCAAAGATATCATACCAAAAAATTATGAAACCCATCAAAATAATTTAAAACAAGCTATGTCCACAGGCATATCTCAAGTCCAAGCTCATTACTTTGTTCAAATTCATCGCCATATTTCATCCAAATTCAATTAAGAATGATGAAGTGTTGTGCGTCACAATAGACATGGGGGTTCATTTTCATTCGAGGGAGAAAATATAGAAGCTCTAGGAGAAATAAAATTTTAATAATAAGATGAGTACTCATTTTTTATTTTTATTTTTTTTATTTTTTATTTTTTTTTTGCAATTTTTCCATGGTAATTGAAATTGAACTCAATCGAGTCGACCCATGTAGCAAGACTTTTCCGATGACTCCCAGGCTCAAAGACCTTAGGGCACCAAGTGAAGCTCACATACTCGGGCATCATCTCGAGTTAACTCAATCAAAAACAAATTCAAATTACCACAAATAGAGATAAAATGTCCAACTCTGGTCCAGAAAACAATGGAGTCATGATCCCCAAGTGCCGAAAGCCACACATTAGGTCAATTCATTGCTCTACGCACAATTGATTTTTTTTTGAATACTCATGTTAAAATTAAAATGATCTCCAATCCTATGCTATTTATTATGGGTACCCAATAACTCAAACTAAAACCCCACAATCTAGAGGACGTGGATTGTGTGTTTTTTTAAATAATTGGATGAAAATATAAACGGTGAAAAATCACATCGGACAACCACACTTTCCAATATCTATGCACATGAACATAAACTTGCATTAAAATCAGAATCAAGGCATGAAAAATTATTTGATATCCAATTTCAGAGTTTGGAATGTGTGTTATCATGTTCAAGGTTAATGACATTTTTCCTTCCACACATTTTCATCTCCCCCCCAACTTAGAATAACATTGTCCCCAGTCTTTAAAGAATTAAAACATAGAAGGGGTAGGATATAAGTTCAACGAAGACATTGAAAATGAAAATTATGGAATGAAGTCACCTGGTGGTTGATGTTGAAAATGCATTCCCATGTCTCCCTTTAGTTCTGGTTTGTCTCCCAATGGCTTGGACGGTTGTGACTATCTTTTCCCAATGACCTATGACTTGCCTTTAAATTTTTTTAATATATATATATATATATATATATATTTGTATTTTTTATTTTTAACCTAAAAAAATGTACAAATAACATAAAATGATGATACATTGTCTTCTCCTAAATTTCTGGGTAAGGTATTACTCAAGGATCACACTGCGTGACATGGATGAATATGGTGCTCCCCTTTCATACCCATCCTTACTCGTAAAAGAAGAACATGTCAACAATCTATTTTTTTTAAATACCTAAAAAAACATAAAATAAAAATAAACTGATGATACATTGTCTTCTTAATATTTTCTGGGTAAGGTATTACTCAGGGATCACACCGCGTGACACGGATAAATACAGTGCTCCCCTTTCATACCCATCCTTACTCATAAAAGAAGAATAGGTCAACGGTCTATATTTTTTTAAAAAATAACAAAATAAAGAAGAAGGAAACAAAAGATGATTCACAAAGATTAGAAACATGAAAACCATGTGTTACCTCCCGTGCAGTGCTTTTGTTTAACGTCGTTAGCCCGACATGGATCCTAAATCTATCAATTTTTTCCTGGTTCATAGGTTGCCTCTATTAACTCTACCTATATTTCCTGTTTATTGAATTATTTAATGAATGGTTTAAACCTATGACCATGGACCTTAAAAATTTTACCACTTAAGGGATCCTAAATCTCTAATTCCCCATGGAAGTACACATGATGCACTATGAATGGACCTGACCATCTAGACCTTAATTTTCCTGGGTGTAAATGAAGTTTTGAACTATACATGAGCATAGGTTTTCCCAATTCAAAATGTTTGACTTTGATATTCCAATATTGGTAGGCTTGAACTCTAGCTTTATTTATCCTTGAATTTTCATAAGCCTCCATCCTAAGTTCCTCAAGTTCATTAAGATCTAATTTCCTTTTTTCTTCGGCTAAAGAAATATCGAAATTCATTTTTTTTATTGCCCAAAATGTATTATGCTCAATTTCAACAGTTAAATGGCATGGTTTTCCATAAACTAACCTATATGGTGACATTCCTAGGGTGGTTTTAAATATTGTACAATATGTCCAAAGAGCATCCAAGGGTTTCTCAGACCAATCTTTCCAAGAGGGGTTGACAGTTTTTTCAAGAATTTTCTTAATCTCCCTATTTACTAACTCAGCTTGACCATTGGTTTGAGGATGGTACGCAGTGGAAACTTTATGAGAAATTCCATACTTAGACATGAGTGAAGAGAATCGGTGATTATATAAATGGGTTCCTCGATCACTGATTATAGCCCTAGGAATTCCAAATTGAGAAAATATATGCTCTTTCAGAAATCGGATCACAACATGATGGTTATTGGACTTGGTGGGAATGGCTTCAACCCATTTTGAGACATAATAAATATCTAAGAGGATTTAGAGGTATACCTTAGAGTTTGGAAAGGGTCCAATGAAATCAATTCCCCAACAATCAAATATTTCAATGACCAGAATGGGAGTGAGGGGAATTTGATTCCTTTTGGTAATGGATCCTAATTGGTGACACTGAGGACAACTTTTGAAGAATTGTAAGGAATCCTTAGTGAGGTTCGGCCAGTAGAAACCACTTTGGAGGACCTTTGCAGTGGTTTTCATTGTAGAAAAGTGGCCTCCACATGCCTCTCCCTGACAAAATTTTAGAATGGACTCTTGTTTAGACTCGGGAACACATCTCCTAATAATTTTATCAGGACAGAACTTGAAGAGGTAAGGATCATCAAACACATAGTGTTTGACATCAGAAAGGAATTTACTCTTAGCTTGGGTCCCCGGGAATTTTGGAATGTCACCTGTCACCAAATGGTTTACTATGTCAGCATACCAAGGGAAATCACTCACTGAATAGAGGTGCTCATCGGGAAATGAATCAGACACAGAGAGGTGGTGTGAGTTGTCTTTGAATTCCATCCTAGAGAGGTGATCAACTACAACATTTTCAACACACTTTTTATCCTTAATGGTTAAATCGAACTCTTGAAGAAGAAGGACCCACCTAATCAATCTAGCCTTGGCATCTTGTTTTTTGAAAAGGTATTTTAGGGCTGAATGGTCAGTGAAGACAATGATGGGTCATCCTAAGAGATAAGACCTGAATTTCTCTAAGGTAAAGACAATATCAAGAAACTCTTTCTCAGTGGTGGTTTAGTTTATTTGTGCATCATTTAAAGATTTTCTTGCATAATCAATGACACATGGAGTTTTCTCACACTGTTGTCCTAAGACTGCTCCTACAGCGAAGTCACTTGAATCACACATGAGCTCTAAAGGAAGTTTCCAATTTGGAGATTGCATGATAGGTGGAGATATAAGAGTTGACTTGAGTGTAGATAATGATTCCTCACAGCTTTTTGTCCATAAAAATGGAGCATCTTTTACCAATAGAGCACAAAGTGGTCGAGAAATAGAGCTGAAATTCCTAATGAACCTTCTATAAAAACCAGCATGTCCTAAGAAGGACCGCACTTCCTTAATAGTTTTAAGATAGGGAAGGTGACTAATGATGTCAACCTTAGATTTATCAACTTCAATCCCTCTAACAGATACCATATGACCTAGAACATGTCCTTCCCTTACCATGAAATGGAATTTTTCCCAATTTAGTATGAGATTTTTATCCTCACACCTTGACAAAAACTTTTCAACGTTTAGAAGGCATCCCTCAAAAGTATCCCCAAATATGGAGAAATCATCCATGAAGACCTCTAAACAATCCCCCACCATGTCCGAGAAGATTCCCATCATGCACCGCTAGAAGTTACCAAGGGCAATATATAACCCAAAGGGCATGCGCTTGAAGGCAAAAGTGCCGAATGGACAAGTGAAGGTTGTTTTACTTGATCTTCTATGGAGACTTCGTTTTGATTATACCCTGAGAATCCATCTAGGCAGCAGTAGAATTGATGACCCGCCACTCGCTCGAGGACTTGATCAATAAAGGGTAAGGGGAAATGGTCTTTCTTGGTACAAGAGTTGAGCTTCCTATAGTCAATACAGACTCTCCATCAACTACTGACCCTTGTTGGAAGCATCTCTCCATCCATGTTGGTTATTACTGTGATTCCAGCCTTCTTTGGAACCATATGGATTGGGCTAACCCACTCACTCTTAGCTATAGGATAGATGATACCAGCTTTTAATAATTTCAAAAGTTCTTTACTCGCTACTTCCATGAGATTAGGATTGAGTCGTTGCTGAGGTTTATGACTTGTCTTTGAATTAGATTCTAGAACAATTATATGAGTCTTGATAAGTGGGCTAATCCCAGGGATATCAGATAGGGTCCATCCAATGGATTTCTTTTGTCTCCTAAGGACATCTAGAAGCATCCTCTCATGATCGGCTTCAAGAGAGGAATAAATGACAACAGTAAAGGATTGATTGTCCCCAGAGAACACATACTTGAGTGATGAAGGTAAAACCTTAAATTCAAGATCATAGTGGTTATCACTTTCCAAGAAAGGATGAGACTTTGTATTGAACTCAGTTTCTTTGTTCATATTTCTTGACAAAATTGGTTCCTTGTGAAAACAATTTTCATCCACTAAATTAGCTAGAGTGGTTTCATGAATGGGTATGGACATGATTTTATTGATTTCACCCATGGTATTATTGATTGATGATTCTAGAAAATCATCAATAGAGCTATCTGAAAGAGATTCAAGTCAAGGAGACAAATGTCCCTCATGTGAACAAAGAAAATCAATCTCTTCTTGACTTAAACATCCTTTGGTAATTCCTTGATGTTCCTTGAGTTAACTATCAAAACTACCTATCCAATTAACCTCATGGATCTCTTGATCATCCCCAATTTGAGATTTTTCATTGTAGATGTTCAAGTCTAGACTCATGTTTCCAAATATGATGGTCATGTTCCCATTTTGGACTCGGATAACAGAGTTGATTTTTGCAAGGAAGGGACGACCAAGGATGATTGGGGTTTTCTCCCTAGGACCTAAGCTTGGGTGATTGTCAAGAACAATAAAGTCAGATGGGTAAATGAAATTTTCAACTTTCACCAAAACATCCTTTAAGAACTCCTTTGGAACCCTAATACTACGATCAGCAAGTTGAAGTGTGACAGATGTGGGTTGGAGCTCTTCTAGGCCTAATTGGCAGTACACAGCGTAGGGGATGAGATTGACACTAGCACCTAGGTCACATAAGGCCTTGACAACTTTTCTCTCTCCTAGTTCAACATTGATGTAAGGGAAACCCGGGTCTTTCAACTTTGGAGGAATGGTCACGTGAATGGTGGTACTCACATTAGCAGCCAAAAGGACTTGGTTTTTATGTGAAAATTTTCTTTTAAAAGTGCACAAGTCCTTAAGGTACTTTGAATAAGAAGGAATGGTTTTAATTGCATCAAGGAGTGGAATGTTCAACTTGACTTGTGAGAATATTTCCCTCAACGTTTCACTCAATTCAGGCTCGGTTTTCCCCCTCATGCGTTGAGGAAATGGTGCAGGTTGTGGGGTTTTTTTTGAAGGGTTGTTTCTTTGATAATTTTATCATGTTTTTAAGTTTGATCATGTGATTCATTTGAATTTTAATTAGTGTTTGAATCTTCAGATGGTTTCTGAATTATTTTTTCAGGTTTCTCAACTGATTTCCCACTTCTTAGAATAGTCACAACCTTTAGTTGTTCATGAGTTGTTTGAGTGAAACTTGACTCTACCCTTATTGTTTGTTGTGGAATGGATTGTGTAGGATTGGGTGCCTTTTTAGTTTTGATGTTTTGAAGTTCTTGTTTCAGGTAAGAGAATTTTGAGTTCATCCTTTCAATTTTTTTTCACAGTTGTTCAAGGATTCGGAGAGGGACAGATTGGGAAGGGGCTTGTGTTGGTTGGGTTATCCCATGGGGATACTTTGGTTGTTGGATGGTTTGTTTGTATTGGACTATAGGATGTTGGTATTGGACTGGTTTTGTTTGGAATTGGTTATGGTTTTCAAAATTTTGTGTAGTGTAGGGGTTTGGTCCTTGTGGTTGGCCAGGTTGGTGGTTATCTTTCCATAGGAAGCCTGGGTGGTCATTATACCTTGGGTTGAATGTGTTTGGGTATTGGGGATTTTGAAAGTTTAGGTCATTGACTTAATCAGGTGGTCCTCCTAAAATAACATCCTTGATGGATGGAATGATTGGGCAGTTGTCTGTTTTGTTGTCATGTTTGTCACAGATTGTGCAAATAAGGTCTACAGTTTGGATTTCATGGATTTTCCTATGGTCAATCTCTTCAACCTTCCTAGAGATTGTTGCAAGTTTCTCCCTAAGGCTTTCCTCTTCTCTAAGTGTATGCATTCCAGTAGTTCTTTGAGGCTTTTTAGAATAAGGTGATGTTCCCCATGTTTGGTTTTGTTCAGCAAGGATTTCTAGATACTCGTAAGCATCATTTGGGGATTTGTTTTTAAAGGTCCCATTACACATCATGTCAATGAATTGTTTGTTCCCCGGGACCAAAACTTCATAAAAAATTCTCACTTGTTCAGGAATAGAAAAACCATGGTGTGGAACCATGTTTAGGGTGTCTTTTAACCTCTCCCATGTTTCATAAAAGTAATCTCTTTCTTTTTCAAAAAAAGTTTTGGATGCTCTTTTTTAGTGCAATAGTTTTGTGACGGGAGAAGTATTTTTTGTAAAATTCTATTTATAGTTGGTGCCAAGTGTGGATTGATGATGGTCTTGGATTATTTAACCAGTTCTTTTCGCAATCCTTAAGTGAGAAAGGAAATAGCCTCATCTTATTTGACTCAAGTTGATGTGGTGATCACATGGTTTCAACAATGTCATTGAACTCCTTGACATGAAGGTAAGGCATTTCTGACTCCATCCCATGGAAGGTTGGAAGGTGTTTTAGGACATGAGGTTTAAAGACATAGTGGGAGTATCCTAGGGTAGCATGCCTAATGCAGGAGGGTGCATTGGTCCAGTTAGGTGTAAGTTAGTCATTCATGGTTTGATCAACGGCATTCCCCAAATTTGGGGCGCCTCATTTGGATTTCCATTTTGGTTCCCACCCGGGTTTATGAGTTGGTTTATTTGAAGACCCTCCATTTAAATTGACTCAATATTTAACTCTGTGGTATTAGGAAGATTAGGATCCAATGGTGTACTTGACTCCCCTACCCTATGACTTTCCACCCTAACTAGTCTGTTTGAGTTATCACGGGTGTAGGTGGACATGCTCCAAAAGAAAAAAAAAGCGAGAAAGGGAAAAGATAAGAGATTTTGGGTGAGAATAGAAGAATGGGGGTGAGGAAAGAAGGTTTTTTTCTAAGGAACTTACTTGGTCCCTGGAAATGGCGCCAAAATTTGGTGTTTCCCAAATTTACCCAAGTTTTAAGGGTCAAGCAGTCACTTGCAGTGTAGTTTGGGTTATTGAATCCTCAGAGAACTAAGAAGAACCTTTAGACAGTTAATAAAAAGAGATAGATTTTTGGATATGAAGTGGTCAACTTGGGTTGATTATAGATGGTTTTAAAAGATCACTAAAAGATCTATGTAAATTCAATTTATGAGAAAATGAGTTGATCATAGGTTACTGCTTGGGGTGGATTGAATGAATTCCTTTTTTTACGATTTTAATTTCATTAACTTGAGAAGGATTCATTCAATGAATTCAAACTAACCTCATCACTTGCTGATTAAACACCTTCAAAACACATTCTAATCACATATACACTTGTAGTATCATTTTCATGAGCACTCCAAGGTAAAGGATATAATTAGCACATGAAAGTGGGGTGAATTTATTCAATAAGGAAGAGGAAGAATAGAAATCATTGAATGAAAGAAACTAAATTAAAAGAAATTAATAACATTTATAGATTCAGAAATAACATTAAATCCAGCCCCTTTCTACTCCCTTGGATCAACCCATAAAAGATCTATCCCTCCATTGATGACAAGTTCTCAACGGAAGCGGAAAGTAGACTTACGAGGGTGGAATTGAAGAAGTAAAAAACAACAAAAAAACGATCAATCCACCATTGTGTGAACAAAATCACAAGGTTTGGTGTGAAAAGTTCAAAGCTTGAGGAAATGGTATCAAGATGATATGAATAATAACATAACAAGAGAAGAATAAGAACTTTTATTAAAAACTAAAGTGATTCGAACAACTTACATGGGAAGGAAAAATGCTACAAAGACAATTTAGCATAATAACATTACAATCAAAACAAAATCCAAGATCCCTAAATACTCCACAACTACTACCTTAAATAGGAAAAAATGAAGCCTTGGCCGATCCCCTAACATCCCATGTGCCTATAATTAATTGTGTTGGGGAAAGGTGGGTGGAACATTAATGTAGAGAGACTTTTCCACTTCTTGCCTTGAAGTTGCAGCCAGCTTGCATCCACCGGAAAGACGCACCGAAAGGACCTTCTAGAAGGCCGAATTTGAGTGGTCCCTAGAAGATGTAAATGAATACCCGGATGTCCCCTAACAGTATGTAAACTTTCAGCCCCAAATAATAATCCGTTTGCGAGATATGATATAAATAGTGGTCTGTTTTTCTGGGCCACAGAATCTGGCCTAGAATTGAATCTTCAACTTGGTCCACCTTAATCACCACCATTTAGGACGAATTAGCACTAGATCCAGATGAATTATTTGTTCCTATATATTTCTTCTAGACTCCCAAGAATGTCGGGCTTTATTGGGCATGTATTGTAGCACCCACATTCTCATCAGTGGGATAATATCCAATCTGCCTTCTCCAGAATTGTTTCCTTTCATCGCCAAATATTCACATCACCCTTTATGAATCCTCCATTTATCCCTGAATGAAAAATGTTCATATTTATTTTTATATCCATTTCCCAAAATATCAAATTAAAATATGGATAATTACATCCTTTAAAATCATATGAAACATTGGGCCTAAATTGGTGCATATTAGGCTTGAAGTGTACAAATGATGAGAATGGATGTTCAAAATTAAAATCCACTTACTCAGGCCCATAAGATAAAAAATGAACATTTAATACCCTTAAAATGTAATCAAAATATGTGTTTTTATTGGCTAATGAATATTCCCCTTGATAAATTCTCATTCTTCTGTGGGGAGTGGTTCCTCCTTTATGACATATAGTGGTTGTGTGGAAGGAAGGTTTAGTAAATCAAATTCTTTAGTACTTGTGATTTATCAAGTACCCCATGGTTGACTTCAATATTCAATTTATATTTGAGTTAACAACTTAAACCGATGTGGTAATTTTTGGCACTTTATACATTCCTCCTTGTTTGTGAGATTAAAACCTTCGTGGACTAGAGTAGAAATGATTAAAACCTTTGTGGGTTAAAACTAAGATGATCAAAATCTCATTGAGTCCCTATGAATTTTATTGTAGATAATATCAGGTTTCTTTATTATCACCCTTTAGGTTACACTCTAGTATCATGGAAGTGGGATAACTTTTTTCTTTGTGTTTCCTTTCTGGTTTTTAGGGAATTCTACTGAGTATGTTTATAATCACTCATGCATGATCTTTATTCCCACCCATGTTGTGTCTGTGAAGACAACTCACGGGTTCAGTGATGTCCTGGATATATATAGAGATTATGTGGATTTTTTAGAGAATATTATTTGTGATTAATGAGGGAGCTTAGTGGTACATGATGGTGGGGTATTCATTGTGATTGAAGTATTATCCAAGAGTACACATAATGAGGTGGATGTTTTCATAAAATCATATCGATCTAATTCATGGATTTTTAATTTGTATAGTTTCTTTTTTATTTTTCATATGTGGGATATACATGTATCTATTGTTTCATGCATGTGTTATATTTATAGTTTGGTTATCTACACTTTTTTATTGGTGATTCTAATTATTTTTATGATTTAGATATATGAGTTGTCACGGGTTTATTTAGGCTAAGACCTCCCATGTTATGAGTTATTCCTACACATTATTATATATCAGCCTCTGACCTATTGAAATTAGGCTTGGGGTGGAACTCTTTTCTTAACATTGGCCTAAGAGGGGACCTGGTGGGTCGGGTTATGTTAGATTGGTTTTAGAGTAGTTTTTTTCCTATAAAAATTATTAGATTTGGTATTTATAAGATAATTGGTTTTGGGGAATTTAGAGAAATTGGGTTAAAGGGGTATTGATTATAGTTATTAGACCAAGGATACTATCATAGGTGTGGTGGATAATATATCTTATCCTTAGGTCTCTTATAACTAGTTAGTTGACCCATAACTCTGAGACGTCATTGTAGGGTACAAATAAGTTGGCACATACATCATATAGTGTATAGTTATGATCTATGATGAATATTCTCCAATACTTATGGCTTCACACTATAAAATGGGGGATTATATCCAGATCATGTGTATAGGTAGGGTCATGATGAGATTGTACCAGTATTTGGGCCTTCCATAAATGATTGGTGAGGCGATGAGGATTTTATTCGGTTAGTTTAGTTTCTTTACTACTATGTGATCTTATCAACTATATACACTCATATGTTTTGTTCTTCCCACTCAATTATTGTATTATACCACCATTGGTTGTGTTCCATTCAACAAGGCATGGGTTCCCTATCATTGTTTTGTATTATACTAGATTTTTGTATGCCACCATAATCATCTTTGTTCCATTCGACGAGGTGTGGGTTCTCCCTCATCCACTATGTGCTACACCGAATTACTATGTGGAATCCCCATTTTTTTTGTGCTATTCTATGAGGTGTGGGTTCTCCCATATGATTTAATATGGGTTATGAGGCATTTTTTTATACTATGGTGAGAGAAATTCTTTCCCCATGACCCAAGATAGTTCCACTTCTCTTTGTGCTTAGTGTGGACCTTTCTTTCAAAACTGACGGTGGTCTCTGCTAGTTTGTATGATACTACACATAAAAAAAAGTCTTTTATATGCATTTCAATGCAATGGGCCTCATGAGTTTATTAGGAAAGCCTGATTTTCAAGTGATGAGGAATTTTCTGGACATTGAGACTCTCATTCACATTTAGTCTTGACTTTTTTATTCTAGATGATGATTCATGTGTTGAACCCCCTATATGGCATAGAGAGCTATTAGTGGATAATGTTTTCTTAAAATCATGATAGGATTTATCTATTGTGGTTGTAATTTGATCTCTTATATAAGATTCAGATATTTATGGTTTTTTAACCCTCCACATGGAGGGGCATCCATGTTCAAGTTTGTGTTGATGCTCATGGACCTATTTAGGTATTCCCAGTACATGATTCATGGTGAGATTTTTTGAGCTCAACTATAAGGGTGAACACTCTGGGGGAGGATTCATAAATATGTGGTTGTGTTTTTGTGAAACACCTCCTGTGCTAGAGCCCCTTGGGCAAGATTTGGTTTATATTGAAATATTCTTGATAAAGATGAACCCTGGATATGAGAGAAGGTTAGATTTTTACCTATATGAAGCCAGAGTGATGTTATAGATGGACCTTTCCATGGAGGATGGTGTTGAGATTAGAGACCTCCCTGTTATAGGCCATGTTTTCTACCAGGATGCTACTTAGGGGAATATCTAGTAGTGAAATAGTTGTAAAATAAGGATGATGGATCGATCCACTCTCATAGATACTGTCTTTGGTTAGTTTCTATCAGGAATGGAGTACTGAAAATCAAATCTATGAGAAGATGAATTTGGTGGATGGTTATTGTCAATAATTGGAAGGTTTAGTATAGAGTATGACTCATGTCCTTTATTTGTGAACCATAGTATTTTGTGCCACAAGCATAGGTTATTATTTCCATAGTAGATGTTTAGGGATTCCAAATTCTAACGGACCCCTAGTTATACCATTGTTAGCTAATGAGTTTCCACTAATTGAGAATGTATTTCACTCACTTATTTTGGTAAATTGGGTTTCTTCTTAGTGTAGAAAGAGTTCTTTCATGATATTACAACATTGTAGAAATGATATTCAATGGTACCCACCTTGGCATGGATTGGTCACTAGTGTTAGTATTATGTGGTGATGTGTAGTTGACTAAATGAGGAGATTCTCATCCTCAACAATGGGTGAGACCCCCTCAAGTGTGGTGAGTGGATCCATCCTTATATTAAATTGAATCTTGCAATCCATATTATGGTAATCTTGGATTTATGCGTTGATAGTGGGGATAATAAATTATATCTCTATGGATGTTGAAGAAGAATGTATAGATGAATCCAAAGGGATACCCATTATTATCCCTTAGTTGAGATCGATGTTTTCATTGGATTTCATTCAAGACATGGTATTCATGTGTCACAGATTATGATGATGAACACCCATTTTGAGATAATGAAGTTTCGGAATCGAAACCTCCCTAGTATCAATTTGTGGATGAGCCTATTTGGCATTCAGGGAAAGTTCCTGAGTCATACGTCGAGAGTATTAGTCATGTATTTACCTCTCATAATGAAAGTTTTGGATTCATAGAGTGTTATTGGTCTTTGTGTATTTTAAATTTAGGTGGTTAATGAGATCTTAGTGGCACAATAGTGGTTTGGAAGATGTCACATTTAGCAGGGGACTCCTTTTCTAGATGTTGGTGCAAGCACATGAGCCACTATTTTTTCTTTTTCCCAATATGAGAATGATAGAATGGTCAATAGGGGTTGAAATGACAGTTTTAGAAAATTTTAATGGTTTATTAGAGTTGAAAAATTAATATGCAATGGAAATAAATTAGAGATATTCACAAGAGATTTTTATAGTAGTTCAAATCAAATTGACTTTATGTCTACTCTTCACTTATCTCAAACTCATAGAGAAATGATTCCCATTAAAATTTAATATCTGAATTTTGATGGAGGGTCACAACACATTACAATTACTTTTTTATTCCCTAAAGTCTCAAACCACAACTTTCCTTGTTAACCCTTAGAGGCACAACCCAAATAACTTCCTTTTGAAGTAGAGGAAGAACCAACCATGACTTTATCAAGATCAAGTCATTGTCGAAGTCCCCTTTCCTTTTACTTGTAAGGCATAACACACATGTACTTTTTGTTTAGGGTAGTATAACCCGACTAAAGTTCCTAAATTTGACAGAAAAATCACAAACCATAAAGAGAGTACCCTGAAAATAGTAAAATGAAGTATCATAATATAACTTGACTAAAAAATATGATAACTTCAATGTTAAGGCATCTTGAATCTCTTTAGGAGTAGTAGGGTATAGCACTATGAATTTTAGAAGTAATGATTATAGAAATAGTGAAGTTTAAGTAAAATTAATTCTATCCAAATGATTTGAAGTGATGCATATGATAATATTCAGCACCATGACCACTACCACAAAAAAAATAACTTTTCGCAGTGCCACCCTTTAACAGCGCTAAAAAGCACTGACAAAGGGGATACCTTAATCAGCACTAAAAAAAGCACTGATAAAGGGTACTTTTAATAGTTCTAAAAACATTTTTAAAAGTACCCCTTTATCAATGATTTTTTAGTTCTGATAAAGGTGCCTCCTTTATTATTTCTTTTTTAGTGCTGTTAAAAGGGCCCCCTTTATGGGAACTTTTTTTAGTAGCGCTGATAAAGACCCCCCTTTATCAATATTTTTTTACTAGCGCTGATAAAGGGTATATTTCAGAAAAAATAATATTTGATTAAAAATAATATATATTAATATATAAATATATTTATATTGATATAAATATAATATATGCTTTTTAAAATATGTTTTAGATAAGGCTAAATAGAAATTTACCATTAATATATAAGATAATTAGTGAAAATGACTTACAGAATAATTAAAAATATTTTTTAAATTAATAATTTGATAATTATTATTGAGTAATATTCATTTAATAACAATTTGAATACAAAAAATCAAAAAATTAATAAAATATTGAAAATAAATTGAAAATGTAACTCGAACTTCAAACGGTCATAACTTTTGATCCGGATGTCCATTTATGCTCTACCACATATCAAATCAAATCTTGTGATGACATCTACACCTTGGTGACACAAGGGAACACTTTTTCATTTTTTTAGGTCAAAAAAAGGACATAATTCCTCTAAAATTTAGTTTTTATTTAGAATACACCTTGATTCAAGTAATTTTTGTTCTTCCACTTCAAATCAGTACATTGTAACTGATTTATGTATTCTTCCTCCATTTATTTTAGCTTTTTTCATTAAATTTCACTACAATATTCGTTGTTTTACTCATTGTGCATTATGATCCCCTTATAAAAAACATATATCATTTTAGGTTGTGGTTTTATTTCAGTTTTTTGTGATTTATCTTTATTGAATAATTTTGATTAATATCAAAGAATTTAATATGATCATGAGTTATTTTATCCTTGGTTTATTTTAAATTTAAGTTTTATTAACATGATTTTTTTGGTTAGACATAAATACAGATATATAATTTTTTATCCAAAGAGAAATGACAAGATACCCATGCATTATGAATCTACCCATAAATGTTGTCTTCGAAATATCACAATATAAATTTATGATTATGATACCCTCACTATAAGTCATTCATAGAGAACCACTATGATCCTCACAATTGGTAAAACATGTCAAAAATCCCCACAACTGGGTATCAATTCTTCATGGTCACATGGTTCAACATTATTTAGCATAAACACAACTACTAACTAATAGGGTGATGTGAAAAGTTGAATAAATCAATCAACCTCCATGCCCTTAAGAAACTTGATTTAACTCAACTAAAATAATATAAAATTATATATTGAAATTGATATGGGTTACATTATAAGAATTATTTTTATCTAAAAGTCAATTTCTCTCTATGGAGGGAGTCTTGAAGAGTTTTCTGAAAAGACATTATGACATTGGTAAACCATTTAGAGAAATAGAAGAGGATAATAATAGTTGTGCCACAAGATCCAAGCCTACTAGAAGTGACATAATATGTTCAATCTATCTCAAATCTATTTCCAATATACACACATCAACCTCCCACTCACATGTAATCAAAAAAATCTATCAGTTACATGAAATTAATGATACTCTCCTTCGATAAAAATCAACATCAGTATGAATTATTTTCATCTATACCACCATGATGATCACATCAAAGCTATTAATCATTTGGAACATGATACACCATGAATGTCTATAGCTAACAGCTATAATAAGACACTCAAGAAAACAATGAAGATGGTGTAAATTATTTTCAATGAGTGTATTAAGAGAAAGAAATTGTAAACAAACTGGAATGATAAATTAATTCTCAAAAAATTAGAATATATTTACAAATAAGTTGAACTAATTTCAAAATAAGTGGTAGAAAGAGTAGTTTTGGTCAAGAATATACCTCTAATAGATGATTTCCCTCTCCAAAAAATATCAGAACCATATCCACTACAAACACTTGGCCTTCCTAATCTCCATGACCATGCCCCTGATATAAATAACTCCCATAAGTGATCTTTTTCTAATGGGTATGGACCTTCATCGTGTAATAGTAATTTAATAAAATATACATTGGTATACTATTTTTTTATGAAATTACTTATTAAAATTTATTTTACATAATAGATAGAAGTTGGATGTATGAAACTGATCAGATCTTAAGCAATTTTTTAAAAAAACTGGAGAGATTTTTAGATTTCATATTTGACAATGCTTCAAATAGTGGTCAAATACACTACCTATGTTATAATTATGTTGCAAGACCTTGGTTAAGCCATGAATAATTTAGCTACCATATAACCAAATGTGTTTTTCAAACAAACTACTATGTGTGGTATCAGAATGGGTAGAAAATAGAATATCAAAATGCTGATGATCCAAATGAGAGGACTGGATTGAAGAATTTGATATATAACCAATTTATTTTTATTCGTCATCATGAGAAGGAAAGTATATAGACCTAAGAATACTACGAAATGGGTACACATGATGCGTCCAATGAAAATGATGATGTTGACAGAGTGAAAAAATTGAATGATGTTTCAATGACTCCAGTATATCAGCAATGTGGTAAAATGAAAAGGCTAGAATTTTTAATCTGATTGTTTCATGGGAAAACCATGTATAGGATTTATAATACTACCATCAATTAAATTCTTTCCTTTTTAAGGAATTACTTCCAGATGATGCAGATATGACCTCAAATCACTATATGTCATGGAAGTTAGTTGAAGAACTTGGATTTTCAAAAAATAAAATTCATTCTTGCTCAAAAGATTACATCTTATTTTGGGGGAAACTACTGAAAGAAATGATTGTATAAAATGTGGAACATTATAATGGAAGAAAAAATCTGTTGGAACACCATCTTGTGTTCTATAGAAAGTAATTTGGAACTTTCCATTGATCCCTAGACTCTATAATATTTTCATGTCTAAGGAAATATCAATAAAAATGTGATGTCATGATACCAAGAGAAAGAAGAATAATGAAGATTTGGTTCACCCTATAGATGAATTTTTATGGAATAGATTTGATGCTCTATATCCTGATTTTTCATCTGATGTTCATAATGTGAGACTAATTCTTTCACGTGATGGCTTTAATCTGTTTCTGTAGATTCTTACTTCGCACAGCACATGGCCAATTTTCATACACATTTATAACCTTCCCCCATGGTTGTGTATGAAAAAACATTTCACTTTCATGAGTATACTTATATCTGGACCTTATGATCTCGGTAATGATACAGACATATACATGAAACCTTTAATAAAATATTTGAAACTTCTTTGGGACATATTTCATATGTGTTTTGCGCTTATGTGGATGATCAATGATTTTCCTCCTTATGCAATGATGTATGGATGGATCATAAAGGGAAAATTGTCATGTCTTATTTGTATGAAGAATACTTGATGAAAAAGAATAAAATATCATTATAGTTTTAGTTTTATGGGATATCGATGATTCTTGCCAGTGGACCATCCATATAGAATTAATCATCGAAGATTTGACAATTCTATGGAGATTGATGATCCACCTCAGCATATGTCTGGAACTGATGTGCTTAATGAATTTCAAGATTTAAGTTTTTCATTCAGGAAGGGTCAAATGAAATCTAGAAAGAGGAAGAATGTTTCCAATGATACTTGTTACAATTGGAAGAAGAGGAGTATCTTCTTTGATTTTCCTTATTAGTCAACCGATTTTTTACATCATTACATAGAAATAATTCACATTGAAAAGAATATATGTGAAATGTTGTTTTCAATTCTTCTAAATGTCAAAGGAAAGAAAAAAGATGATTTATGATCTCAGCGTGACTTGGTGGATTGAGGATCAGACCAGAATTGCATCATGTGTGTATCAGTAAAAATAAATGGAAAGTTCCATATGCTTCTTATGTGATGACACCAATAGAAAAAAAATCAATTTCTAGAAGTACTAGAGACTATTAAATTTCCTAATGGCTATTTAATAAATATATCAAAACGGGTCAAGAGAAGAGAGTTGAAGTTGAAATCTCTGAAGAGTCATGATTATCATGTCCTTCTTCATGAGTTGATTCCAATAGCAATCTGTCATCTTTTTTCCAATAATGTAAGTGTGTCGGTTATTTAGTTGTGCCATTTTTTTAAAGATATTTTTGCTAATAATTTGTCTAAGTCATTCTTGCAAAAAATGTTGGTGGAGACACCATTAATTTTTTGTGAGTTATAGAAAATATTCCCTCCATCATTTCTCACATGGATGCTACATCTGACTATCCATATTCCAACTAAAATAATTCTTTAAGGACCTATAGATTTTCATTGGATGTAACCAACTAAAAGAAATATGTACACATTGAAATATTATGTGTGAAATAGGAATCATCCTAAAGGTTCTATCATGAATGGTTACTTGGCTCAAGAATGTATAGATTTATGCTCAATGTATTTGTATGATCTAACTACAAGAATGATAAGACTAATGATAAATGAATAAAAACATTATGAGAAAATTAAACCTAGTTTTCCATCACTTCCTAAAATAGAATGAATTCCCAAATCATATACATTGATGAAATTAATCCTTGAATAGTGGAAGATGGCACATCACACAGTGTCGTTCAACTGTGATTTGTTCAATGACTACATCAATTAAGTAAATTGAACATGTATATCTTATCTAAACTCTTGTAATTGTATATATCTATTAAACTATTTCTATTTTTATCTATAGGGAACATAAAGAAATGATAATTAGAAATCGGTGTTCTTTATCTTTGAGAAGGAGAGAGACTTTGAAAAGAAAATAGTTTTCTATTTGGTTGAAATTTAGGGTAGAAATATTGATGTAATAAATAAATAAAATCAATATTTAATTAATATTAATATTCGTTTATATTTTAGGTATCGAGTTTTCATGCTGACACTATATCTGAGGAAATAAGAGCTTTGGCTTTTGGTCCTAATATTGTGGTTCATGAATGTAAATCAATTGTGATCAATTCGTATAAATTTATTATCACTAAATGAGAAAAGAACATGAGAACAAAACATGATGGTGTTATGATAACTACCACAACAGACTTTTATTCCAGTGCATCGGATAATAGACAACATTTTGAAAATGTAGCTTATTATGGAGTCATTGAAATAATAATAATATTGGATTATTACTCACATGGTCGAGTCACTATGATGAAATGTCAGTGGTTTGATTCGAGTATGAGGCATGGAACCTTTATTGATGATTGTGGGTTTCAAGTTATTGACATTACTCACACTCTTGATACTGATAAACCATATGTATCGGCATCAATGGCGAAACTGAATTTTTATGTCAAATATCATCTGTGACCTAAATTTGATGTCATTATTGAAGTAATCCCAATAAATATTTTTGATTATGGTGATGATGGAATTGACACCATCCCTACTCCCATTGTCCCCAATCCATTTATTACTTATGATGACTCCAATACTTCAATTTTTAGAGTTGGTTGTGAACCTGAAGTTGTAGTAGTAAATATATAGAAGCATTTGTATATATTCTCAGTTCTGTTTGTTTATATTGACTTTATTTTTTGAGATTTGTTCTATAAAAATTGTTTTACTATTTATTACAAATATTTTGTATCCAACTAGACCTTTATATGAATTTTTAATATTTACCGGTTGTAGTTTTCTTTGAGTTTTATTTTATAATATGGAATTGTATTGTATCCAGACCTATCAAACCAAACAAAACCAAAATAGTTAAATTGTAACAAAAAACTAGATTAATTGAATTGGACATATTAAACTAATTAATATGAAAATCAAAACCAATGCAAATAATGACCTAACCCAAAAAATAGAAAAATTACCTAACTGAAAATATGAACCAAATAATCTAAGAAAAATAATCCATGTCTCAATTTTTTTGTTTTTTTGGTTACACAGTAGCTATCTTTTTCTAATTACTTTCATATTTGTTTTCAAATGAAGGAAATGAAACCATATGAGGATAAGCGAAGAAAAAAGATTACAGACAACAATCATCGAATGGCTGAGATGGGAATTCCTCCATTAGTGTCTGTTGTGAGTATTTTATTTCAAATATATATATATATATATATAAATAACATATAATGTCATGTGATTAATTTTTTTTAAACTTTTATATAGGATATACCACTTAGGCACTAGTTATTTTAAGAGTATCCTAGTAGTGGTCCCAGTATCAGGCCAGTGGTACGAGGGGGGTGGTACGAGAGCTAGGTGCTCTAGTCAACATACATATTTAGACCCTACCCCTCCCACTGACATACAATCTTCCACACATTCTGATCCTTCTGTGTCGTTAGGGACACACGAGATATTTAGGCCTCCCAAGTTTTCACCACCCTTCACATCTGAGCCTCGTCACATGTATTTACTGTATCCCATGACGATTCTCACTCCTCATCCATATTATGCAGTTGGACAGTCATCCATGCCATCTTATTTACCATCTACTTTTTTTTCTCTAGGCTTCTACATTCCTTCTTTGACTCCTACTTCAACACATTATGTGCCTACGGATCATACACTAAGACCCACTCCACCAGTACAGGGTGATGTTCCTTTAGTGGCAGTGGATCCAAAGGCACACATTGAGCAGGATTCCATAGGTATATTTTAGAACCCTAACAAAAAAATTTACCATAATTTATTTTTATTATAACGTGTATTGATATAATATTTTTTTCTATCATAATAGATACATATACTAATAGGCGGTGGGGGAGGGGGTGTACACGCATGCGTTTAGTGTGGAAATTCTACTGGTAGTTGATGGTGGACTACAATGAAGACAACCAAATGATCGAAAAAACAAGGCAACAATGTTGGATTTTTTTTGCCACACTTACTAAATACTACGACATCATTCCTGTCAGCCTGATCTCATGGAGACAGTTTCCAAAAGAAGTTAGGGATAATTCTTGGGCACAAGTATGGGTAAAAAATCTGTTGTATTTAATGTAATATTATTTTTTTATTTATATGAATTAATATTTTGGTGTTAACTTTAGTTTAATTTTCCAGATGGTGAGGGTGCATGGACAGCATGTCTAAATGATTTAGGTGAGCTTTGGAGAGCCTATAAGAACGAGTTGTATATTGGATGGTGTTCTAAATTTGGCACTCAGTTAGAGGTGGTACCTATCATGTATTATTTTCCAATAGAAAATTATCGGCAAATGATTACTCATTGGATGACTATCAAGTTTAAGGTATTAATCACATTTGAGGTATTTAAATGAAAATTTTCATGTTTTTCATTAATATTATATTTTTTATTACTGAATTTTATTTAGGAATAATCTGGAAAAATTAAAAAAAACATTGATGTTAAAAACTAACTCCACACATTAGGGTGTACTACAATGTCAGATCGTGAGAGGAAGTAGGTACGACAATTGTTTATAATTTTTCTTTAAGACTTGCATTTTCTATTGTTTAATCCATAATTTATTCAATTTCTAAATTTTTCATATAATTTTAGTTATGAAATTCATTATTGGTAACCTATTGTTAATTAAGGTTTCCTATATTCAATTCCATTGTAGAGGTAGGTATTGAATATTGAAGGATGTGTGCCTCGAGCAAAACGGTTTTGGTCGAGTAGAAGGAAAAAATATGGAAGTGTAGTTAACAAACTGAAACAGCAGCAGATTGTAAATTTTTATTTGTTGATTTAAAATTTTAATATCTATTTTGTAGCTTAATAATCTATTTATATTTGTAACAGGATATTTTAGAGGCACTTGATGCCCAAGAACCTGACAATTTTGGGTTAAATGATCACTTACATCAGGTGTTGGGAGATGAGAACCTTGGTAGAGTACACTGCCAACTTAGGAAGAGTATAGTACCAACAAGTTATTGGACCTATTCAAGTACTAGTTATAGTACCACTGAGTTCGAACAAGTTTAGGCATGAGTAAAACAGGCTGAAAAAAGGGCCACACAAGTGGAAGAACGGTCTGCTAGGGCAAACACAGAATTTATGAAACTGATGAAAATTTTATGTACAGAAATTCTACCAGAGGTTAGCATAGCTTGTGATGAATATATGTTGTTAATGTTTTCAATATATAGTGTGTCATGTGGAAGTTCTAGTGGTGTTTGAGATGATGTCATTCCTGGCGATGACGATGGCAAGGAAGAGGATGATGTCGAAACCGATTTTGGGGATGAGGCAGCGGCCAAGGCAGAGGGAGAGGGAGAGGATGAGGCCGAGGATGAGGCCAAGGATGGGGTTGAGGATGAGTCCATGTATGAGGCCGAGGATGAGGACAAAGATGAGGATGGTGTAGGTATCAGGACGAGAATGAGTCTGATGATGATGGTGTGATGGTGATGGTGATGGTGATGAGGGACAAATTGATCCATTGTAATTTTTACTAATATTACTAATATTTGACGTTTGCTGATTTTTTGTGACTGAATTTATGTGTGATTAGGTAGGACACATTATTCTTGTATCTTTATATTTTTATATATAATTGGATTCTATGAATTCTTTTTTACATGGTATCAAATCTATTTCACAACCCCACACATCCTTATCCATGACTCCCTCCCCAGTGCACTACACTCCCTGCCAAAACCACCCATGTCTATGGCCCCTCCTAGTATCCCCTTCCATTTTATCTCCTTACCACCCTCTCATAGTTCCATGACATCTTTTCAAGGACATAGTGGTGTGTACTATTCCACTACTCGTGGAATTTCCTATGGAATTGGTCATAGTGTCCTTTTGAATTATGTATTGTATATTTTGTTTTTTTCAATTTAATTACAATTTGAGGTCATTTTGTTTACAATTGGAGGTAATTTTATATATTTTATTGTTTGTATAATTAAATTTTATTGTATATTGTATATTTTATTAGTGTCATTTTTAATTATGCATTAATTCTATTTTGAATTTGTTATTTTCTACATTAGTTTCATTTTTTTCAATTGCAGGTAATTGGAGATGGGAGGCAGTTGTGCGTTGCTATCTGAAATTGCAAAACACTATCCCAACAGTTTAGAAACTATTGGTATAGATCTGAAAACCGTATATATACCAACAGTTTCATTAGAACCATTGGTAAAACTCTATACCAACGGTTCTCAAACTGTTGGTATAGAGTTAACAATCAATATATACCAATGGTATTAAACCATTGGTAAAGATTTATTCCAATGGTTTTTAGAAACTTTTGGAATAGGGTAATAAATAGTAACATATAACAATGGTTAGTAAATAACTATTTTTATAGAGCTATCCCCACACCTCAATAGCCAATTGTTTGTAAAACCATTGGTATAGAGTATACCAATGGTTTTCCAGCTTTTCTTAACAGTTTGAAACCATTAGTATACCCAATGTTTCCAGCAGTGATAGATGAACATATATATATATATATGTATTTATGTATAATCAAACACACACACACACACCAAAAATATTTTATATATGTGTGTATATATATATATATATGGATAAAAATGTAAAAAATATATATAAATATGTAGATATATCACAAAATACAAAACAAAACAATATGGTGGAGTGGAAAAGGCACTGGAGTATGAGGGGGAGGTCTTATATTAGAAACCTAGAAAAGGAAGGCATGCGTGTGGGAAAGTGAAGTAGGTGCATAGCATTGATAAAGTGGGTCTTTATCAGAGTTTTTTTAGTGTTGATAAAACTCTGTTTTGTAGTAGTGGATGTGAATTTCACTATAATTTTAAGTTATATGGATCATCCACCTAAAACTCCTTATATTGAATTCAATGGTTCCATAAAAACACTTATTTATAGGGTTTCTCTATGATCAATGGCTTTAAGATAAAAATTCAAACCTCCATTGTTGTTTCCATCTGGCTTTTCTGAAGCATGTATCATGAAAAGTATTTTTCAAACTTAAAACATTTGGATTGCTTAATTTATTACAAGGGATATAGATTTTTTATTATTATAAAATAAAAATACTCACAAATTAATATTTTATAATTAATGAATTTCAAGCAACAAAATAATAATCAAAACAAAAATTAAAAACTTTTGAAATGGGAATTCAAACTTCTCAATATTATATCGAAGTAAAAAAGATAACCACCACAATCATCAACACGATGTTTAATTATTACACATTCCATTTTATTAAACTAAAATTCAACTTGGCCTTTACCATTCAATTGTCCATTTTTCTTAGTGACTTCAGAATTCAAGATGAACTCAAATTATTCAAAATTCCTTGAAAGCTTTACTATGGGCGTTTTAGTTGTTTATTTTTTATAGATTTTCAATACCCATGAATAAATGATGTGTTGTGTATTGTACTATATGAAAGTGGTCCCAAAAGGGGGAAGAATTTTAGAATTTATTTAATTTTTTATTATTACGAAAAGTAGGAGAATTTTGTAATTATATTTTTTTTTCTAATTATCAAAACGGGGGAGATTTTTTAGTGACTCATTGAAACTTAAATTATTTATGGTTTCATAATTGAAAAAATTTCATTTTAGTTATCCCCTCTTGCTTTAGTTTTGAAAAGAATTAAAACATTTATAATTTAATCTTATATAGATTATAACAAAAATGGCCTATTAAAGGATGTTGAGTTTATTATTTAATCATTGGTCATTTATTTTTTCATGTTATTAATTTATGTGTACTATTTATTCTACAATATTTAGTTTTATCATTTATACAATGTCAAAATGGAAAGCTCTAAATATTGAGTATGAAAGGTTATAAAAACAAACATCCAAAACGCTGTAGTGGATGGCTCAAGACATTTTTTAAAATCATTTAGAGTTTCTGATTTACCAAGCTAAAATGAACACCTAAAATTCATCGTGTTGTGGTAAAGGTCATGGTCGATATCCATTGGAGAAAAATGGGCATATGGAGAGAAACACATCGTGGTTTCAAGTTTTGGTTAGTATTTGTACTGTTCAATTTGAATTAGATGTTACCTTCGGCTATTTCATAATTTTAAATTTAAATTATTTAGAAGATAAAAGTATTTATTATGTTTTTTATTATTTATTTGAATTATTATTATGTTTTATTATTTTCCTTTATAGAGTTTCTAGGAATTTAAAGTGAATCCCACATGAACAATTAAAGGCTAAAAATGGATCATGTAATTTGAAAGTGGATATAGCGGTCGGTGGTTCGGTGGTTCGGCTATATAATATTGTCTGATGCATACAGTGGAATGTGAAGGGAATTCTCATAATTCAAAATGCTACATCACTCTATTTTTAGGGATATGGACTTCATTGTTTAATTCCTCAATGTATAGCAACTAAACTCAATTAATTTATTCTTCAAAGATTCGTTGTACTAGACTACATGGTTTAATCATCAAGAATCTCCATCGTTGATCACTAACTTTTCTAGTTTGTCATATGATTCACCATCAACATCCTAAGAGGAATGATATTGTCTTGTTCACTTTTGTGTGTAGTTCATGGGTTTATACTATCCTTATAAAAGGTATGTTTGTTTATAATTAACTGGACAAAAACAACAGTACAATTTTACCTCATCCCTTTAAAAGTCAATATTGGTTATTCTTACCACTTCAAAAAGAAATAGGTTGGGGATACACCTTTAAAATTATGGGTTATTTTTTAACTCGTAAGAGACTGGTTTCGATTAAACCCATAAAAATAATGATTTTAGGACTTATACTTTTAAAGTATATGTTGGGTATGCTCTAGTAAAAGGTTGGGTTATTGTCTAAACCCATAAAAGACAAGGTATTTCAGTTTGTGTGTCCTAGTAGAAAAATGAAGATGTAAATATTTTTCAATATCCTTGAAAACTGATATAGCATTTAGTTGGTTCTATACTCTCATGCTGAGAGTGTGAAGAGTAAATTTAGGATCACATTTATTCGAAATACTATAAAAATCCTTGTACTCTTTGGTTCTTTATCATTATTTCTTATTTTATTTAGATTCAATGGATTAATTATTTGAAGTTGAATTGTTTAATCTTTTAATCCACTATATTCCACCAATAAATTTTAAGTCTAATTAATATATGAATTTTAAAATCACCCCTATATATTTAAATCTCCATCATGGGACCAATATCTTTGGAGAAATGATTCATGTGTAGAGAGAGAGACATTTCTAACTTACAGTTAATAGTTTTTTCCCCATAGTCATTATATGTGAGTGAGAAGACCATGGTGGTGATTTCGACATAGTAGCCCTAGGATACCGAATGTTCTCAAGAGAGGGGCTTTAAAATATTTTCTCTGAAGTTGGGGAGCACATCACCCACTTTCCTAGGTAGATAATGGTCTCCCTTTAGTGATTGTATTGAATAATGTGGTAGACCAACTGGGTGGATATCACCCTTGTTGAATGTTACCCTCATTTTGTTATGTCTAGATAACCCTTTGTGTAAGTTTCTATCACATTAAAACTCATGATATATAGTGGAGGAGTGTGTTTTATCATGAGGTTTTAGATTTCAGTCACCCTATCAAGTATTATCTTGAGGTTTGGAGCTCATAGTGCGGGGTCATCTGAATGGTCAGAACCATCCACTTTCGATTGTGGTGGAATGGGTAACCCAGTGGACAGTTGTGTGGTGTTAAATACTTTGATATATTTGGTGTTGATCTTGTTTTTCTTTTTGAAATCTTTCTTAAAATAGAGATGAAAACACGACTATACTATATTCCTTGGTGATTTAACCTATTGGAGGTTGAGATGTAGATGGAATATTCCCACTGATTGGTTGCATGGAGATTCAAGAAATAAAATCCATGTCTCTATTATTTAATGAGGAAGAGACATGGGTGTTTGCGCCTTTCTATAAAGTTATGAAAAAATATAGCATGGGTACAAGGGAGCATGCTGCTTTACAACACTTCTAGTTTCAGTTTGAAATCTTTGTGAAGTGTTCAGTGGTGGTATGTGGCATAGATGGGTTGTTTTCATATAATGACTATTTACGATGCTCTTTAAAAAAGGGTCATGAGGGGATCACTCCCACCAAAAGTAACCTTGGTGGTGGGTAATTTCATCATTGATGTAAGTGATTCATGGATTATATTATCACATGTATAAGGATGAACTTTGGATGAGGAAAGGTTTTGTGTTTAGAGGATTAGAAATACTCAGCATGATCAGATGCATATTTCTGCCTAGTTCATGTTCTAAGATAGGCTGGAGTTGGTATCTTCATGGATTATAATGAATTATTCTTTCTTAAATAGGTGTGTATTGAGTTTTCCTAGAGCTCAGATCTCTAAATTCATTGGATGATTATGTGATGGTGGGTTGCTCCACACATAGAATTATTTGTTTGATTTTTTATTTAGTGGATCCAGTTATTTCCTTTCCAAGGAAAAAGGGATTAAGATGAGGAGGATGTAGTGAAATAAGTTTTTTTCGAATGATAGTTAACTCGGCTTTTGATTTAAAGAGTCTCAGGATCTATCTAGGGGTCAAATAGTAAATTTACCCTAGCATATGACCTCCAAAAAATTACCCTATGGTTTCATTGATTAAAGGAGGTGGTATTGTGAGAAGGGTGGGGCCTCGATAAAAATGTATTTAGTAAAAAATATTATTTTTATACCACACACATGTATTTATAATAAAATTATTATAATTATTAAATAGAGTGTCAAATAGAAAAACTGAAACTGTGGATGCATCTAGGACATGGGTTCTACCATAGAAGTGCTATAATTTGGGATTGCATCATAGTTTTCGAGTCCAGATAGTCATGAGTGGATAAATTAATTAATGAAATTTATTTAATTAAATTAATTTAATTTTTTGTTTGTAATGCCCCAACCCCAGTTACCCAGAGTCGGTGTATTATTTTAATACATTTTCATTATTACAAGAAATCAAATCTCGAAGGACCGATCAGTTTTGTAGTCTTAAAAAATAGATTAATACATGAATGTTACATTACACGTTCAAACAAAAAACAAAACATAAATAATACATTGATAATGCCATTATTCCCCTAGCTTAACCCTGCATATCAAACACAATACACTTCTTGGAATCCTGGGAAAACCAAACATAAGAAATGGGTGAGCTCAGATGCTCGGTAAGGGTAAATAATTTAGCATAAGCTATAAAATTTTAAGGCAAGATGTGCAATAAAAACAAAATCCTTTTTAACATAAAATTTAACATAATATGGAGAAAATAAATCAAACATTACCATATAAATATGCACATGGATATTATACTAGTCGAATAATCACGTATAATAATTAATTTCATAATGAGGGAATTCCTAATGCCAGACATCATTACCACATAGTCAGGGCCTCATGCCAACACTACAAATAAATTTTTTTTCAAGGCCTTGTTCCAAGACACTAGATTGTCTCATGAGACCTACCGATGCATCGAGGAGCTATAGTAAGATCCACCCATCGCTTACTAAGTCCACTACATTTCTCATATGAAAATGTTGAAACCTAACATAATCATTCGTATTAAAACTAGAATACGAAATGTCAATAATTCAACCATAAATAATGAAAGGTATAAAAATATAACATCCATAGTCAAACATATCATAACTCATTCAAAACAATATGGAAGATTTTATTATAATAAATCAACCTTAATCAAGAATAATATCCAGTAAATAATTTTTACATAGTTGAAAATGACCAGTAAAACCTTTTGAGAGAAATATATCTTTTTGTGAAATCATTTAAAAGTCACACATTTATAAAGGAAGTCATTTGAAAGAGATTTTTTGAATCAAAGTGTCCCATAACACTTTTAAACTTTTTAAAGGAATTAACATTTTAAAATAATCATGTCCATATAAATAAATCCTTAAAACCATTTTGAAAATACAGACAATAATGAGAAAGATTTAGAAGAATAAATATTTAAAACATTTAAAATGATGTTTTAGTTAAAGAGTAACTTAAAAAATCATTTTTAATTTTATTTTATGAAACATGGACATGTATAATAAATATTTTCTAGAAAATACTTACACATAAACAATCTCGGATAATAATGAGATTGAGGAATTAACCCTTACCTTGTACTTTCCTTTGGTCGAGGGTACGTTTAACCTCCTGTATAATGACCATAGTATGTTATTAAATTATACCAAAACCATATTCATATTTATTATATCAAAAATTATTCATTTATGACTTTATAATATCCATTTAATAATGATTTCCATGTTAAATTAATATTTCGGGTAATAATCGCTTTCTTTATCGTACATGTTTTAACTTGTTATTCTTGATCGTATCATTTAGATCATAATTCAAATACATACAAAATATAAAACATGATTTATATATCATATATATTTAGAATATAAATATGTATAATAGATATATATATTAAATGTAAAACACCATTTATGGAGATGGTAGGTCGTACGTACGCATAAACATTGTTTTCGTTTTCATATCGTATTGAACAGAACTAAGTGGATAAGATATATGTAAATAAACACACACACACACACAGAGAGAGATATATATATATAAATTAGAATTATTATTTCATATATTATATACTTATTAATAATATATATTTTTATAATTATCATTGAATGGTGAACATGGAAATGAATCTCATCGCGTTGTGGAGACGGTAAGTTGTACGTACACACGAGTGACGATATCATTTCCTTAATGATTAAAAGGTGTGGAATTAGATGGTATATTAATGTTATAGAAACATTATAATGTTATTTTAATTATTTATATACATATTACTCATCGTTATATTAATCCAAATAATATAGTGTTGAATAACAAATTACACCACGTCATGGAGACGGTAAGCCGTACGTACGCACGCATGGTGACATTATCATTCATATGATGGATAGAATAATTAATATGGTTGTACCATATTTATAATAACATAAAATTATGTATAATGTACTAGAGTTATTATATTGGTATGGAAATTACAAAGAAACAGAAAGTGGAAGAAAAATAGAACTTTGAAACAGGTGACAAAATAATTACCTCCTCTCCGGGTGTTTCTTTTTTATTTGAACAAAATGACTCCTTTGGTTGGATTTATGATCAAGGGAATTCCTCTAGGTTGAACTTATGGAAGTTTGGAGGAGATTTGGGCAAGTGTTTGCAGAGAAAAATGGCTTTGGAGGTGTGATTTTGAGAGAAGGGGAAGTACCCTTTTATAAGAGGGGTGTGGGTCACTTTAGGAAAAGCTTGAAATATTATTTTATTATAAAATCATTTTCGGTTTATAATGGCTCAAAATAAATTTATTTCAAGACTTAGTTGTTTATGGGTAGAAATACTCTCAACCAATAGGTTTTGGACAAGTTTAGGTTACCATTTTAACCTTATCTTTTAGATTTAACTCTTAGTTAAATAGTTTAACTTTTACAATGTCTTCTTGTATTTTTATATTACATGATGAATAAACTTATATAAAATGTCAATAAAACCCCAATTAATTCATTAATGAAATTTATATCATTATAATAGTCCTTTTTCCAAACCTTATATTTTTAGGACTATTATATAATTTAATAATATAGTATTTGTTTTAAAAACTCATTTATGTCAATTTTGACACTATTTGGTATTTTGTTTTTTTGAAAGTCATAATAGCATGATTAATTCGAAAAAAAATTATTTAATCAACCCTATAATGTAATATTAACCTATAAAATTATTTTAATTCATAAAAAGTCTCAATTTACATTTATCTGGATATTTATAATATCAATTATTTTAATCTTTCATTAATAAGGTAATTAATGCATCATCTTTGTGTCGTAAATAAATTTAATTATTTAATGTCTAAAAATTATAAATAAAATATAATTATGTAGGAAATATTTTTATATTTCTAATTAATATTTATAGTTGAATTTATATTTTGTGTAACCCTATATTAAAAATGTTTTAGTTATGAAAATTTGAATTTAACAATTTTGACTCTTCTTTAAATAAAATAATAATAAATGTCCTAATCTAATACAAGTGGACCTAAAAGATCATATTTTTTTCCTAAGGTTGTTTTTTTATCAAAATAAACTTATCCGATAGAATTAGGACATGTGTTAGGGTAATTATAATATCATTTGTACCTTTAATTACCTTATTTACTTTTAATCGTGGTAAATAAAAGTCAAAAGTTACTATTAAACAAAAAAAATTATCTTATTGAACCAAATTTTACTTAATGGTGTCAACCTTGTCTCTCGGATTTTTGAAATTCAATTCACAAAAGCAATAAAATTACGTTTTATGCAAATTTGAAAATGTGCCTAGAAGGTGGGTAAAAGATGTTAAAAAGTTCAATAAAATTTTATACAGCTAATTTTTTTATAAAATGACTCTAAATAATTAAATATAACTTATATAGGTATTATATATCTATTTTGACTTGAAATAAATTTAAATAAAATAAAAAATTGTTTAAATAAAAAATTCGGTTTTAAACAATAACGGAGTGTTTTCATTATTCATCAAAAATTGAAAGTTTTTAGAAAAATACCAAAAATTCACCCTAAGATAATTTTGATATTACAAATTCAAAAATGAATTGTATTTTACCAAATTAAAAACATATAAGTTTAATTAATTAATTTAAAATTAATTCCCGTTGGAAAAATCAAAAAGTGGGTTTTTAAAAAGTAAAACTATCAAACGATTGACATGCGTTTATGTCAAATTTAAATGTGAAATTACTTATAATGACCTAAATTGTATTAAATGATAAAAATATAATATAATTATACTTCAAAACCATTCAAATTTATAATTTAACACTATAAATTATTTTGATTAAAAAAGTTGTTTTCAATTAAAATTTAGTATTTTTCACTATTCACGAAAATATGAAAGTTATCAGAAAAACACCAAAAATTTATAGAAACTAAATTTTAATATCATGATTCTAAATAAGAAGTTTATTTTGTTAAATTGAATATATAAAAGTGTCAAATATTGGATTTAAAAAGGGTTCTCCATTAAAAGGCGGTAAAATTGCTTTTTCTGAAAAATACTTCCTTTATCTGAAAAATTGAATTTGTTCTTATATTATGTCTTATAAACACATAATATGGATGTTAAAATTATATGGAGTATATAAAATTCAAAATGCAGTTAATACTATTCATAACTGTTTTTTGAACAGCTAGTTTGGTAAGTCGTGGTGCGCTCGAACTCGATGTTGCGTGTAGCGCAAGTTATTGAATTATGTTGAAGAGATAACGTACTATGAAATCTTGGGGTGTTATATTGTTGATATAAAAACCCCTAGAAGTACCCCCTTTAAATTTCCCCTTATGATATTCTACTATGGTTAGCCGCTTTGGATGGTTGGCATAACCCTAGAGATTGTGAGAGAAGGGGGAGGGCAGATCTTTATGGAACCGATAGAAAATTAGGGGAGAGAGGCCAAATCTATGGTGTCATCAATGATTGAGTCACACAATGATGATGAATATAGCCATTCTATCAAAAATGATTTGTACCAACTACAATTCTCCATCAAGGTAGGGATTTTTCATTTCATGTTACCTCATTCCCCATGATTCCATGCATGAATTGAGATTAAATTTCCATTATCCATGCTAAGTCAGAATTATTAATTTATAACTATAATTATCTTTTTAAATTGTCATTTTAATCATCAAAATATTAGTTATTTGATTATATAATGCATGGAATGGAATGTTTTGGAAAGATTTGTTAAATTCTAACTTTTTTATTGGTTGTGTGATTCTGTTTGCAGGATGATGAAGAATTAGAGAGACAAAATGCAAGGAGACCAAATTATTCTCCTCTCTATCTTCTATATTATTTTCTTTCTTTCAATTATTCTCATGATAAAGTTCAAATAGCATAGGCCTCAGGGTTGGCTAATGGTGATAACATGGGGTGGTCATGGCATACAGTGAGATGGGATTGTGACATGCCATTTCAAGTGAGGGAGGTAGTGCAACTCCATGTGATAGCGGTGTGGTGTGATGTGGAAATAGGATGTGACAGTGAGCCCGAGTGAGATAAGTATTATAAAGTAGTGATGATTTGTGTGGCGATCGGTTAAATTCATCCATATTGGTAGATAATAGTGAGGAGTGTTGATTTCCTACTCGAGGCCGTCATGACAAAACAAGAGTAGAGGTCGCTTGGTTGTCGTGGTGTGTGTATCATGTATGGGGTGACTAGGGTTTTCACCCTCCAACTCCCAAATCATAAAAAATGATATAAAATATGTAAATTCACCTTGTAATTTTTTATATGATTAGGGTTCAATCCTTGGAAGCCTCCCTTGGGGGGTTCTAGGTCATTTATGGCTGATGATGCAGGTAGGGTGAAGACCCAGGTACATACTAACACAATGCAGGATGTTGATAGGGTCCCTTTGGTCCAAGAAGAAGGTATTTCACATCATGGGGGATATGGACCATAAAATTGTAATGGGATAGTTATGGATTGTATCAACCTTTGGATGGGAGTGTGGTTTTTCCTTACTAGCCCAAGGGTGTGTGTGTGTGTGTGTGTTTTCTTTTTATTATCTCTAATTTAGGTAACCCTATAAAAAACAAAACTTATTCTGATGATTGGGTACCATATAGATCAAATAAACCAAGTAAGGATCCAAATAGAAGAATTTTTCAAGATTTTAGTATGATTTTTGTTGTCATGTTAATTACTTTTCATTTTTATACATTGATTCTCATACTGGTGTAAGCATGTTGAACCTCAATTAAAAAATTTGTATTATATTTTTCATTTAATAATTTTTTGGAATTTATGAGAAAGGTTTCCCACTCATACCTCAAGTTGTTTCTGATTATTTTTGTTGTTGTTTTTGTTGTTTTTTGTTGTTGTTGTTTTGTTTTGTTTTTTTTTTGTTTTGTTGTTTTTATTTTTGTTATCATTATATGAAGTTCAACATGCTAGCAAATGGGACAGACTACTTGGGTTTGACCCACGGTCCCACCCACAGGTCTGTGCAATCCAACCCAGCCTATGATTGGGTAGGATGTGCAATCCAGTTTTTATGGACTAACCCATTGTGCAGCACATGTGGTGCACATGTTGAACCGAAACACTCCCCATATGTTTCCATGTATCCTAGGGGTCTCACCTCTATGGCATCTTCATGAATTCTTCATTAAGTGTCTATTATAAGTAAGTGAATAGAATATCCTAAGTTTTTTTCTTCATATATTGAAATGGTGAAATTCATTCATCCTTTTGTGTCTATTTTTGAGGTAATATTGGTAGAACTTGAAAATTAAATTTTTGGAACTGGTGAAGAGGTATGAGAATTATGATTAGAGTGTTCTATGGTTTAGGTACTTTACTTAAGTCTTATGTGTGCTTCTTGCCATGGTGTGAGTTATTTGTATTATCAATAGAGTATATTCTTCTTCACCCACCTATCATGTACTACCATCATATGTTGTGTTCATGTTATCTATTATATGGGGTGAAGGTCTTCCATTAGGGTTGGTTAACTCTCCCTCATTCAATACTCTCCCCTCAATGGGGTGTGGTTCCATCAATTCAGTTCTTAATAAGGTAATTTGGGTTTGATCATAGCATGGGTGGTTATTATAGTTGTTTTTAGTTATCCTATTGGTGAAATCATTCATTGGTGCGGGTTCTCCTGAGAGTTTATTGAACAATGATAGTATTGAGAGTAGCGGATGGTAGGGTGTGGTATTCCCCTTGACATATGATAATTATTCTATATGTATTGGTTCCACATTTTTGGATTCAACTAGATTTATATAAAGAAGATTTAGCATATCATATTCCATAAGGTTTGTGATTCCTCAAGAACCTCATGGTCGCCTTCAAGAGGTGACATACAATTGAGTTAACTACTTCAGTTTATGTATTCCTTTTTGTGCCTCATGTGTTCTTAATTTTGTATAAGATAAAAACCTTAGTGTACTAGAACTTAGATGATTGGAACCTTTTTAGGTTGAAACTGGGATAATCGAGAACTCACTGAGTCCCTAAAAATGTGTTTATAGATCATATTTGGCTTCTTTCTTGTCAACCTACTAGTTACACTCAAGTACTAGGGACTTTGGATGACTTGTTGCTTTGTGTACCCCCTATATATTTTGTTGAATCCTACTGGGTATGTTTATACTCTCCCCCAAAAGGGTTTTATAGCCACATATGTTATGTCTATATAGATGACACACAAGTTTGGTGATGGTCTGGGTAGATGTAGAGTTGGCATGGATTATTTAGGGCAGACACTTGGTGGCGCAAGATGGAGCTAGGTGGTTTTTTATGGTGGGTTATTTGTTGTGTATGGAGGATGATCCAAGATTACATGTATAGAGTTAAAGTTTTCTAGAGACCAATGTTGATCAAATTCAGGGACTTTTTAGATGTACAGTTTTTTTATTTTTACTATGTGGGATGTGAATGCATATTTTTTCACATTAATAAGTTATATTTATAGTTATATTATAATTTTTTTGTGATTATAGTTATTATTATACTCTAAATATATGATTTATTATAGTTTTATTTAATATAAGGCCTCTGATATTGTGATTTTTTCATACTCGTTGCTAGTCATCATCCCCTAACCTATTGAAGGCGAGCTTGAGGTGGGACTCTTGACTTACTACCGGCCTAAGAGGGGATCTGTTTGGTTGGTTCATGTTAATGTATTATATCTATGGGTCAATTGATAGGTTATTAGAGTTTTGTAGAAAGGATACATTGGTTTTCACACCTACATTAGTCACCCTGGGCTGATAACAAAACTCAATACTCCTTTAAAATTGTTTCCCTAAATTCCAAAAGTAGTCCTCACTTAACTATTAACCCCAAACATTGTTCCTAGGAAAACCCCTCTTTGATACCACATTGACACAACTCAGCCCACTTGGGGCTCACCTAGGTCGGTAGTAAACTAAGTGTACTACCCAAAGACTACCGCCAATATACCAAGGGCTGGTGGCTAGAACTAAGTAGAAATATCACAATGTGAGAAGTATTAGCCTATATCAACTTATGATAGAAACATATGATCAATACATAAAATAACCAATATAAAATATATAAGAATCTAAATAATATACAACAAATGTATTAGATGATAAGATACAAGTATAATGACACATGAGAAGATAATAAAGGAACTGTACATCTAATAAGGATTTGAATATAATTGAAATGAGTCACTTGATAGGTCCCCCTCACTACAGATACTCCTGGATCAATCTCTAGATGCAACGGTCGCTAACACTATCATGAATCACCATGCTCCATTGTTGAAAAAATCCCTCTTGATAGTGTTTTTAGGATTTTGGGTTTGCTGAAAAGGTTGAATGTTGGTGAAAAAAGTTACTAGAAAAGGAAATGTGAAGTTTTTTAGAGTTTTGAGGAGAAATTTTCTGAGGATAAAGTTTGATGCATAGGACCTGAAGGATTACATGATTGTGAGAGGTTGATTGAGTTAGGTGGTTGTATAAACAGTTGGAAATCACACTATCTAATTAAGTGATTGATATCATGTGATTACATGAACTGAAGGTGATCACATGACCGTATAAGTGAATTCCATGATCTAAGAAACAAGGGTTGAGGAGGAGAAGTCTTGTGGTCTCTCGGAATCACACGATCATGTATGTTTCGATGGATCATGCAGTGAAGACAATTGAATCACATGAAGGTGGTTATGTTGTCTGAGAGATAGAGGATTGTGATGTGTGAAGAAGTTTGGGTGCATATTCTTGAAGATATGTTTTGATTTCAAGAAAAAATGGTAGATATGAAAAGTGGTCTTTCAGGTTTGATCACATGATCTATCGAAGTCATGGGAGATACACAGTGCTGAAGTGTCATGAGAGTTATCATCATAAGTGTTAATACTGAAGTCCCGCAAATAGTATCTCACAAAGTGTGGAAGATTTGGATGGATGACCATGATTATCAGAGTTAAGGTAGTGTATTTATGACTATAAATACATGTTAACTAATCACTAAAAGAAGTGAAGCGTTCTTAAGCAGTTTAATTTGAAGAAAAGTCTGGAGAAGGTATTTCATGAAATTAGTTGTGCGATTGAAGTCATGTAAGTTGTGCACATGAAGTTATTTTAATTAAGTGAAGAAGATAATGTGATTGAAATCATGAATGTATGAATAGATTCTTGTGAAGTTAAGTAGGTTATGTGATCGCATATATTCTCCAGGGTTTGAATCGTTCAAAGAAGTTTTCTTGAAGGGAGTTATGCGCTTGAGGTTAAGTTTTTGGAATTACACACTCAGAGATTCATGCATAGGTAGCCCATTTTGGGGTCACACAAAATAGCTTCTTATGGGATACATTCACTCAGATTTATGTTCTTAGAGTATCACACCAAGATTCACATGATTTTGTAAGCTAGTATGGGTTACATGATCCACGATGAAAGGTCAAGCGGTATGGGAAGAAAAGTTATGTATGAAGGTTATTTTCATATATTTTATGAAAAATGATTATAGATAAACACTAATTTTAAGTTTCAACCAACGTAAAACTTTTCATTATAAGATTATACTAGAGGATCATTTTGTTCACATCAGTGGAGAGAAAGAATAGTGATATTTTATGTTGTAAATGTTTGTAAACCAGGAGGGACAATGAGTCGTCTTTAAACATTCTAATAGAAATTAGTTATATTGTATTTGGTATATTAGTACATTTCTTTTATATTATACTTGTATGTATTCTAGTAAGGGTGAACTAATTAAAATTACTGTGTCATGTTTATGTTTTAATTTATATTTATCCATTGCTGCAGGAATGAGAGAAAAGTGATTTTTATTTAATAATTAAATAAGATCCACAAAAGGTGAAATTGTTTTAATCGATAATACCATGATTATCCCCCCCCCAATAGTATTTAACCTGGTATAGATAAAAATTAGTATAAATGGAAAAGGTTAAAGTTAGTGTTTCTCTCTCATAAAAAGTAATGAAAGTTGTTAATCACAATGAGATTTAGATCTTCAATGAAAACAATTTTCAACTATAGACGAATTGGATGCAGAACTAATTGGGATATTTAGGCATGGATGTTTTTATAGATTTTATTCATGGTATTTAATCCAATATAGATATTGGAGATTTATTAAAATCTGAAAAAATAGAATTAGATGTTGACTCCAAAGGAATCAATGCTTTAGAGAGTGACTTATCCAATATAATCAACACAAAAGTGATGTCATGTAAGTCATTTAATTCTATGTGGGAAAAGATTCTAAATATCTATGAAGGTTATTCAAAAGTCCTAAAATCTATAGTGTAGGTTCCATGGAATAAGTATGAGGACCCAAGGATACACCCTGATGATTCTGTTGATGCATTATTTGATCAGGTGAATGTTATTATGGAGGATATGTGAGGTATCATAGAAATACTCAATGATGTAAAGATCATTAAGTATATATTTAAAATACTGCCACCTTGGTTTAATCTAAAATTATTTTTACCAAAGGACAAAGATCCAAAGCATTTAACATTGGATGGCCTACATAGTACTCTTGTTGCATACGATATGAGAAATGGTGAAAATATGATTATTGAAATGGATAAGTCTAAAGATGTAGAATTCAAGGAAATGAAGAATTTAACTACATAGGATGTCTAGGAATAGGGGGAAGTGGATGAAGTGATGTCATTTCTTTCCTCAAATATATAAAGAGGAAAAGGAAAGTTTAAAGAGAAATCGCCACTCACATGATTTTGATGTGGGAAGGTTGGGAATCATGTAGTAAAGTTTATTAATAAGTTTCAATATGATGATTAGGATGATGATGAAAATCCCATGAAGAAGTCTTCAGACACTGTGTATGGTAGGAAAATATCTAAAAGAAGTTTCTTCAATAAGAAGAACTTTTTTTCATAAGAAAACAGTTCATAAGAAATTAAGGTAGCATAAATTGAAAACTGCAAAGACGACAAATAAAATGATACAGTGGTAGTTATAGTAAAATCTTAGACAAGGGAAGAGAGTGACAATGATGAAGGATAATTCAAAGGAAGATTTAATATCTAGTTTAAATTATAAGCTAGTCTTGAGGATATATATTTTTGGAGAACCAAAATAAATAAATCCAACAGAGTAGTTCATGATGCCAAACTCTATATGTAATAGTAAAAATAAGAGAATTCTAAGCTACAGGCTGAAATTGAAAGTCACAAATTTTAAAATCCATAAAACTTAGAGAAATACATTGAGTACAAGATAAAAGTAAAAGAACATGTCAATTATATTGATGTATTGACTAACAATGTAAAAGATCGAGTCAAACATATTGAAGAACTTGAAAAGGAAATTATTATAATACAAAGAAAAGTAGAAGATCAGGAAAAAATCTTGAATTCTGGTATAACATTAAGAAATTAGGTCAAACATGTGATAGAAAAAAGGAAATTATAGTATAAAGGTTCAGATAAATAGCCAAACAACTTTCAGGAATAGAAAACGACACATCAGAATGATACAGTATGGGGTTTTATTGTAAATAGAAATAATGGATGATTTATTTTAGACCACAATCACCCACTCTGAGGTTGAATATTGAGTTGGGTATAAATTAGAATTAAAAGATTTAGAGAACCTAAGGGGAAACCAGTGTCGTAGCAATGACACACAAGAATGAACCTCGTATCATGTGTTATTGTTGTGAAAATATGGTAAATTCCAAAAATGCATGTTCTATAGAAAATCTGTACTGAAGGGTAAAAGAGAAATAGAGGTATCCTAATAGAGTTAAATATTCAAGGAATTATTTTGATGGTCATTGTTTTTATTGTATAGGATTTGGACACATGGTCAGATATTTCTCATTGATGATGTAGAGAAATATATTGAAGAAGACTCAAATTGATTGTATGCAGTATCTCAAGGGATCATTGAATAAAATGAAAATGAAAAATTAGTTTTAATCTTTGAAAGATGAAGTTAGTCCATTATACTCTAAGGAAGATCATTAATACCATTAAACATCTCGTATGAATTCAAATACATGGATTAATAAGAAAAAAAAGTAGATTGGGTAGTGGTTATAGAGATTGACCTAAAATAATTATATCATGTCGGTGTATGGATCCTTGATAGTGGATTCACTTCCCACAAGATGATAAATGAGTATATTATCATAATCATAAATTACAAAAAAATAATGCGTCATAAAATTTGTCAATAATGAAGTCCTAAAGATTATTGGCTCAGGAAAATACATGTTTGTGGGTAGAGATATGATATGAATAGATGTATTGGTAGTTGAAGATCTCAATCACAACTTTATTAGTGTCAGTCAACTATGTGACCTAGGAAATTCTATAAGGTTTACAAATAATATGGGTATCATCGAGGGAAATGATGATACAATGGTGATGTTGGGGAATTGTATGAAGATGAATCTCTACCTTGAGAGTTGATAAGAAGATATGTGTTTTCTGTCTAAAGATAAAGAAAATAGGTTGTGGCATAAACATATTGTTCATCCAATCCAACCATTATTGGAAGATCTGGTGAAATGTGAGGCTACTCTAGATCCCCATAAGTTATGATGCGATCATAATCATATATGTAATGCTTTCCAACAATGGAAGATCACTCAAAATACATAAAGGTGAAAGAGAAAAGGTCAACAAGAGTGATTGAACTGATGGATTTTGATGTGTGTGGACCTATTTCACCAAGATCTATTGATATAAAGAGATATTATATCTTATTAATTAATGATTATAGAAGGATGAAATGGATTTTGGTTATCACCCACAAGTAAAAGGTGTTTAGTTTGATAACACAATATCATAGGGAAGTTGGAAAGATACTTGGTCAAAAAATATAGAAGATATAAATTGATAATGGGATGGTATTAAAAAATAGACAAGTTGAGTATTATCTCAATAATCATGGGATAAGGCATGAATTCTCAATAGTAATAACTCCTCATCAAAATGGGGTAGTTGAGAGAAGAAACTGGATTATCAAAAACATGGATAGAATGATGATAATTAAGGAATATATGCCAAAGAAGTTTTGGAAAGAAGTATTTTTTGCATTAGTCTATATCTCTAAAAAATATTTGTTGTTTTCAAGGAAATAGAATACTTCATACAGTCTATGATACAGAAATAAGCTGATGTTTAAGTAATTTTGAGTCATCAAAAGTAAGTGCTTAATTCTCAATAAGGAGAAACATAGGAATTTTGGATCCCATGGAGATAAAGGGTTATTCCTTGGATACTCAAGAAAAATAAAAGCAAATAAATGTTGTAATTAGAGGATAGGAAAGGTTATAGAGATCAAATATATTTTTTGTTTGAAAATGTGTATAATATTCAAAAAATAAATGAACAAATTTGAGAGGATAGTGATGAAGAGATGAGAATATCAGGGGAGGTGAAAGTACCTAAGATGGATTCAGTATAAGATTTGGATGGTGAGTAGGATGTTTTTAGGCCTATTTATTCACAAAATCCAAATAGATGAGATAAAATTGATAGATAGAATGGCATCAGTGACTAGATAGTTTATATGAAAACACATATAATGAAGTCTCTGTTGTAAACATATTTCCTATCACAAGTAGAGACAAAATGTTTTGAAGAAGATGTAAGATATGATAATTGGGATCAGGAAATGAATTAATAGATTAAATAAATTGAAAAGTATCATATTTTGGAGATTTATTTGAGGATGGTAGATAAGAATTACATCAAGACCAAATGGGTATTCTAAAACAAACTAAATGAAGAAAACATGGTTATTCAAAAAAATCATGACTAGTGTATAAGGGACGCCCCTAGATCGAGGGATTCAGTGTAGATGATACATTTCACCTATTGCAAGACTAGAGAATATTCATCTATTTTTTCCATAATAGTGTGAAGGAAGTTTAAATATTTCTAGATGGATATAAAATCTTCATTTATGAATAGAGTTCTAGAAGAATAGGTGTAAATCGAACAACTAGATGGTTTTCACATTCATGAAGATGAGAACAAAGTTTTTCAATTGAAGAAGGCATTGTATGGATTAAAATAGGCACTAAGATCATAGTATTCATGACTTGATTGGTATTTGAAAAATATTAGTTTCTATCATGGTGGAGTTGATTGAAATATCTATGTAAACAATGAGAGTAATAAATGGGTGATAGTTTTGGTGTATGTTGATTACATAATATTTGATGGATCGAATGCAGTGCAGTGCTAAAAATTTGTAGATTTTATGAAATATGAATTTGAAATTTCAATGATTGGTGAGTTAACATTTTTCCTTGGACTTTAGGTGACACCAGGAAGTCTTGTCATGTTCATTTATCAATATGAATATGATAAGTAGATTTTGAGAAGATTTAGAATGTAAAATTAAAAGTATATAACAAATTTGGTTATTATCAGGATGAAATTCTCAAGGGATAAAGGGGGAAATGTAGTTAATAACATAGAATATATGCATATCATTGGAAAAATCTTGTAATTAACATCGACATGACTCGACGTTGTTTTTTCCATATGTCGAGAATCATGGTATCAAAGTAATCCCAAGGAAATCTATTTACTTATAGTGAAAAAGAATACTTTATTATATCAAATGCATGATGGATTTTGTTTTGGTATATAATGAAAAATATCATAAAGAGTTATTGGGTTATACAGATGTAGATTAGGCTAGTTCAGTAGATGATATAAAGTTTACATTATGTGGTGCATTTTATCTTGGTAGAGTATATATTTATTAGCTAAGAAATAAATAATATTTCATTTCTATAAGAACCATAGAAGCTGAATATATTTTGGATACTCAAACCCGCATGCAGTTACTGTAGATGAAGCATTATCTTAAAGATATGGGATTTGAAGTGAAGTTTCTAATCAAAATCCATTATGATAATTCAAGGTCTATAAGTCATAGAAAAAATCAATTACATAACTCAAGGACAAAGCACATTGAAATAAAATAACACTTTATCAAGGAGAAATTAGATCATGGGATTGAAAATAGGGAGTATGTGCCTACTAAACTATAGGTTGCAGACATCTTAATGAATTCCTTATCCAAAGAAGTATTTGAACAGAATCAACTGGATCTTGGAGTTTAGTTGAATCCCTATACTTGAACAATGTGGATATGGGACCCCATCTCCCTGAGGTATGTTTTATTTTATCCTATGTGTTGATATATGTTCTTTAGATTATACAGACCTTAAAGGAGTGGCCTTTGGGCATATTGAAAAAGGTGGAGAAGTCTTGATAAATAAATAGGGAGAAACTAATAGGGGGAGTAATTAAATAGTGGGTTTAAATGTAATGGTGTTGAATTTTTTCATTCATTGAAAACATGTCACAAAAGGATGTCATGTCATTTGGATTCGTGATTCTAGTAGTTGACATGTGTGGTATGATATTTGATCTTAAAGGTTGAGCTTGTTTTATAATTTTTTATTGATAATTCTTGGTTTATAGGATTGAGAATGAAGTTTTTAATCTATGAACTTTCTATGTTACACTTATTTACCATGCCAATATTTACTCTTGTGGTCTTGGAATATGAGTTAAGGAAGTCCTTGACTACTAGCTGGGTTTGTAGAAGGAAAATGGTTTCAATTGTGTGTGCTTTTTCAACAAGTTGTTTTGTTTTTGAAGTTTGGAATTGTTTTCAACAAACCCAAATAGGGAGATTTTTGGAAAAAATACCTCTTGATGGTGTTTTTGGTTTGTTGCCTTTGTTGAAAAGGTTTGATGTTGGTGATAAAAGCTATTGAAAAAGGGTTTGTGAAATTTTTTGGAGTTTTGAGTATAAATTTCATAAGGAGAAGGTGTATCACATAATTCCTAAAGGTTTATTATATCATGATAGGTTTATTGGTTTATGTGATTTTATAAACTATTGTAAATCATGTGATCGCATGAAATGAATGAGATCATGCAATCGGATGAACTGAAGGATATCACACAATCGTATAAGTGAATCAAATTATCAAATAAGTAAAGGCTAAGGCGGAGAAGTCTTGCAATCTCTTAGAAAAATGTAATTTTGTATGTTCTAATGGATCACATGGTGAAGTCAGGAAAATAGCATAAAGGCGGTTATGTTAATCGAGTAAGACAGGCATAAAACATGCGAAAATGGTTGAGCATATATACTTGAGGAAATATTGTGATCAAAAGAAGCAAGGGGAATTACAATGAGTGGTCTTGTGGGGTCATTCACACAATCTATCGAAGGAATAGGTGGTATGAAATGTTAAATAAAACACCCCAAACATTTTATGGTATGTTTCTCTTAAATATATTCTATTCATAGCATATATTTCATAAAGCACAGATTTTCTTTGAAACAACACTTGTTTATTTTGGAGATAGTCATAACCTAGTCATTAAACTTAAATTTTCTACTTCTGTGTTTTGGATTTTGAAAAACGGACATACACGGTTGTGATCAGGGTGATATTTGGAGTCTGATAGAATCAAGTTAATTTTTGGTGAATAGTAACATACCCTTATGAATAGTAACATACCCTCATTAATAGTAACCTGCCATTATGAATAGTAATATAACCCTTATGAATGGTAACCTTACTCATGAATGTATAAATAAAATTTAGGCACCTTAAAAAAATGAAGATGACTACTTTAAGTGTGGGGATTTTTCGACTAAATAATGTTTTTAATTAAAAATTAAATTTATCATATTTAGAAAAAAAAATTTAAAAAATGGAGTTCATTTTTGGATTCTACACATCAAAAAATGGTTAGGGAGAATTTTTGGGATTTTTCTGAAATTCTTTAATTTTGGATGAATAGTAAAATATGATAAATTAAGATAAATGCTAAATAGTTGTTTTACTGCATCATAGGTGATGAAAGGATGATGTAAGCCCACTTGGTTCAAACTCACATGTAATTATTACTATTTGGGATCACATTAATCAAGACTACTCATATTCTTGAGAAACAATATTAAAATAATGATTAAAATAATGTAAAATCCATCCTCCCCTCCACTATATAAACCACCCCTCACCCCCTCTTCCTACCACACCTCTCAAGATTCAATCCTTGACTAAATTATGATAATATATCTTCAAAATCTCCTACACCATTTATAATACCTACTGGTCTCATAAAAAGGCCAAAAACAAAGGCCTTAAGTAGATTCTCATGGAGGAGTGCTCAAGAGGTGAACCTCTCTTCCCTTTTCTTTCAAATTCTTTTACAAGTTCCATTCTTTTGTTTCTCTCTCACATCTTCCCAAATCCAAATGATATGATAATTAAATTACCTTACATGGACTATAATTTTATTATTCTAATGGAATATTTCATCATCATCTCCCTTTTCCCCCACCTCTTACACTAAAAAAGAAATTATCGTTTGTGCTGTGTTAAATTATCACATTCAAGGACGAAGGGTTTTCAATTTCTATTAATATTTTCAAGACTGGTCATGAAACCTTTTTAATGGTTGGAATAGATCATGATATATTTATTTTACCTTATTCAATGTTCTTTAATCCTTAAACACTCATATTATAAAATAATAATACAAAACAAGTTCATTATGCACAAAACCGCCAAATTAATCCAAGCGTTTGTAATTAACTTTTAACTAATGAATCATCCTCATTGTATATAACCCAAAATCATTATAAGATCATTTATATCTCTTAAATTTCACTAATAATATATATTAACAGTTCTATATGTTCAACCACATTTCAAACTAACTTCCATTCATGAATACAAGTAAACCGATCATGAAAACCAAGGAATAAAATGCTTCCAAAACAATAAAATTGAACCTCTTAAACCCATCAAAAAGGAAATAAATGAACCTAATAAGGTTATAATAAATAAATTTCATGTATATTAGTCTATGTAATTATTAATTAATGAAGATAAATTTTATTATACACGTCATTAAGATCAATCGATAAAACCTTTGGGCATAAAGTAAGGGACCCTCTCTCTCACTTTTATTCAAGAATTCCTCCTATGTTGTGTCCTTCTATTTTTAATTACTAATGATGGGGTATGTTTTTGAACCTCCCCCACACTAAAATTATGATATATAAATTATGGTATACCCCTTTACCTCTCATTAATCCCTCACAATAACACATGTTACCATGCCGAAATGTTTGTAAGGGGTTTCTTATCTCACTTTTAATTCCGTGAGATTTCCATTGTTCGCCACTTATTTATTGCATGTGATGTATTTTTTACTTATATTGGATATATATTATAATTATTATATTTATATTAATGTTATTATATGATTAATTTTTTTTTATTAATTTTTGTTCATACGAATCGATTGATTACAACGTGGTAAGGGACTTTGTCTCAATTTCCATTTCATTGTCAGTTACTTGGTACTGTGAACCTAATATTTTTATGTGGTGTATCCAATGACCATTTGAGATAATTTTTAATTTTAAATTTTACATATATTAAATATTCATATTCTGGTTTCATGGATATGATTATCGTCTTAAGTTGTATACCCTTTTAGATACGGTGTTTATTTGGAATGTTGTTTTAACTATAGAAATATTGATGAATCTGTATCCTATACTCTATATGGGTATTGAGAGGGCATATTGTAATTTTATTAAATATATGTATAAATAATTATTTGGAATTTCAGAAATAGGTGGGATCTTCTATAGCTCCTCGATGCATCTATAGGTCTCATGAGACAAATCAGTTGGCGAAAAACCCTCTGAGTTTGTTTCCAAAAATCAGACCGGTTTCTACCCACATACTTAAACTATTTCAATAGTATAGTAGTATCATGTGCTTGATACATGACGTCTATTTAATAATCATTCTATTTATTCATTTTCAATTATTACTATCCATGAGGTTTTCACTATGACAAAATCTATGGATGCAGTTTTATTATCAGTTTACTAATAACATGTGTTTTTCATTTATTCACCACACCATATTGACTATGCAAATTTGATTGTGATTTAATTATTTTTGATTCATGATTCTGATATTTTTAACCCTTATTGAGAATTTAAGCTCACCCATTTTATTTTTTTACCTTCAACAGGTTATAAATAGGAGACCATTTATTGAGTTTTTGTGGATACATTTTTTAGTTTTTGTTATGTATTTTATTTTTTACCTTTATCATTGTAATAAGAGTTTCGTGTATGTATCTAGTTTCTTCAAGACTAATAAATTGATCTTTCCTTTAGGATTTCAATCCTCTTAATCATTACAATGTAATAATTAATGCACTGGCGCTAGAATTTTGGGGTCGGGGTTTTATAGTTGGTATCAAAGTAATTTTAGTAGAAATCTTGGAAAGTAGATTAGAAATTTTAGATTAGGGAACAAAGCCCTAAGGTAGTATTTGAGGATAAGCATACAATAACATCCTATAATTTTTGTAAGGAATAAATTGTGTGGATATTTATATAAAATGCATCCATGTATGGATACAAACAAGTAGAGTTGGCTTTGTCATAGATATACCTAGGAGTGAAAACTCCGACAAGGAGTTTTGGTCTTAACCCAAGGTATCCTAGTGCACGACAATGGGCCTTGTTGAACTCTTGGTTTGAAACTCCTAGGGGATATTCTTAGGATAATTTATATTTTCTTTACAAGACATTATGAAGTATTTGAATGCAAATTTTTTCTCAAAGAAACCATGTTTATGATATTAGCTATGAATAGAATTTCATTTTATGCTAAGTACTTTTCTGGTTGAGATTATAAATTATGATTCATAGCCTAATATAGTGTATGAAACTATTTATAAATGGATCCTAATGGAATAATGGGAATCAATACTCATGGAAAATGTAGGAATTTCCCCACTGATCAATTCAACATATTCAATGTTGGAATGGATCATATCATGACCATATTGGGACAACTTACTCAGGTTGTAACGAATAACCATGATACGCTTGTGTTAGATCATTTCATGTGGCATAAGCCCCCATCTTTTATTGGGAATACTGATCTAGTGGTAGTTGAGCAGTGGATCAATTCCCTTGAAAAGATATTCATGGCATTAATATGCAATGAAAATGAAAAGGTAGTGCTGGTAGTATATTGTCTCAAGGGTGAAGTTGATCAATGGTGGTCCTTGATCCAAAATACCATAGAGGAAGAATAAATAGAATATATAGAATATAGTACTTTTAAGTAAATATTATTCGACAAATAATTCCCTCATGAGTGATGAACCGAAATGAAGAGGAAATTCCTTAGCTTAAAGAAAAGAGAAGAAGATAGTGTTGCAGAGTATGAGGCTACCTTCACACAACTAGACAGATGTGCCATAGATTAAGTACGTGACTCGTAAGACAATATTAATCATTTCTTCGAAGGTCTTAAGACAAGTATTTGAAGGGCACTAGCTTCTCAATCATTTTCATCATACAATGAAATTGTATTAAGTGCCATCAAAACAGAGAAGTAATTTTCTAGATCAAATTTGTTCAAGGGAAACCGAGATAAGAAGCAGTACTCTAATAACCATGGAAAAGGTGAATCACCAAATAAGAACAAGGGAATGAAGCAATTCCCATTATGTGAGAACTATGGAAAAATCGTCCTGGTAAATTCTTGAAAGGCATGGGAGTCTAATATAAGTGTGGAGAAAAGGGTCATTGATATATTGAATTCAAGGGGAAGAAACAAGTCAATGATGTTAGATGATACAATTTTAGAGAGATGGGACACTATGAAAATGAGTGTCCTAAGAACTAAGAAAACATGCCTTAAAAAAGGCCATGAGAGAAAGGGAAATATTATGCGATTACAACCGCAGAGGTTGATGTTCCTAATGATGTGGTGTAAAGTACTTTAATTGTTTCCTCAAACTTAGAAAATGATTTATTTGATTCTGGATCATCTCATTCATTTATATCTTCCTAATTTTTCAAGAAAATTAGAAATTTCCAATTTGATTTAATAAATGAGTTGTCAGTCAAAACTCATAGGGGATGTATCATTGTAATAAAGGCGTGTTGATCAGTATCTGTAACACCCTGAGATTTTATGAAAAATATTCTTTTAATTTCATTGATGTCTTGTGTTGTAAGCTACAAAAAGATTGTCTTGCGCTATACGCAACACCGTATGAGCTTGCAGTATACACAACACTATTCTTGGATCATGTTACACACAATTTTGATAGTAGTTATTCTACGAAACATTGAGTGTATATATATATATTCAATGTATAAATGAAATATGGTTGGATTCTGTTATACGAAACAATGGAGGAGTCTTTCACAACACGCAACCCTGACTTGGCTTGCATTACACTCAATCGCGACCTTCCTCGATAGCGTGTGTTGTACGCAATACCAGGTTTCACTAAACAACGATATATTGTTATAATATTATTATGGACTAGCCGTTATGAATAGTAATACCCACTTTTTGAAATTTTGTAAATTTTATTTTTCAAAATGGACTTCATTTTTCGATTAGGAATATCGAAATTAGCCTAGGGTGAAATTTTGGTATTTTTCTGAAAAATTTTAATTTTTGATGAATAGTGAAAACACCGGGTTACTATTTAAAAACCGACTTTTTATTTAAATAATTATTTATTTTATTTAAATTTATTTTAGGTCAAAATTGATACATAATACTTATATAAGTTCAATTCAATTCATTGGAGTAATTTTATAATAATTTTAGATATATAAAAATTTTATTGAACTTTTCACCGTCTTTTACCCACCTCCTAGGAGAATTTTCAAATTCACATAAAACTTAATTTTACCGCTTCTGTGAGTAGAATTTCGAAAATCCGAGAGACACGGTTAATATCAAGGACTAAAATGTGGTTCAATGAGATGAAAATAATTTTTGGTGAATAGTAACTTTTTACTTTTTGTTACCACGGTTAAAAGTAAATAGGGTAATTAAGGGTGAAAATGATATTATTATTACCCTATCACATGTCCTAATTCTATTGGATAAGTGTAATTTGACCAAAAACAACCTTAGGAATAACATATGACCATTTAGTCCCACTTGGACTAGATTAGGACATTTAATATTAATTTATTTAAAGAAGGGTTAAAATAGTTAAAATCAAAGTTTAATAAGTAAATCATTTTTAATATAGGGTTATACATAAGATAAATTAGACTATAAATATTCATTAGAAAGATGAAAATATTTCCTACATAATGGTAATTTATTTTAAATTTTTAGACATTAAATAATTTAATTTATTTATGACACAATGATGATGCAGTAATTATCTTATTAATGAAATATTGACATAATTGATGTTATAAATACCCAAATAAATGTAATTTTAGACTTTTATAAATTTAACTAATTTTCTAGGTTAATATGACATGTTATTTTTTATTTAATTAACTTTTTTAGAACTAATAATTCTGTTATGATTTTTACAAAAATCAATTACCAAATAGTGTCAAAATTGACATAAAATAGTTTTTAAAACAAATATTATATTATTAATTGTTATTTTATTCCTAAAAATCTAAGGTTCATCAAAATGACTTAGATAAGGTTATATATATTAATAATAAACAACTTGGGGTTCGTTTGTTTTGTTATAATAAGTTTATTAACCTTATAGTGTAAGAAAACAAGAAGACACGGTAAAAGTAAAATTATTTAGCTTAAGGTTAAATCTAAATGATAAGGTTAAAATAGAAACCTAAACTTGTCTAAATTCTATTGGATGAGAGGATTTAGACCCATAATTAAATTAGATTCTAAATAAATCAATTTGGAGCTATTAAAAATTGAATATGACTTTATAATAAAATAATATTTTAGTTTTTCCAAAGGTGCCCTTCTCCTCCCTTATAAAAGGGAACCTCCTCCCTATCTTCCTCACACCACTTTGAGCCTTCAAGCTTGGAAAAACCCTGCCAAATTATCTTCTCCACTTCCATAGAAACATTATAGAGGTTCTGGTCTTCTTCAAAGACCAATTTTAGTGCCCTAAGAGGAGGTCTCAAAGAGGCGCTTCAAAGAAGTGGTAATGTCCGTTACCGATTCTTTCAACTTTATTTCTTCTTCCACTTCTTCTTATTTATTTGTTTCATTATGAAGTAATAACATAAGTATAAATAAAATAATGATATGTTATTATAAGTATGAAACAACCCTATTTCACCATCTATCCATCCTACAGAAAATGAAATCACCACGCGTGCGTACGTACGGAATACTGTCTCCACGCCGTGGTGAAATCTGTTTTTCCACCAACACCTTACATGGATGGGTATAATGGTGTAAATAATAACTATATATGGTTATTATAACATCATATTGATTCTTATATATTATACCATCCACTACAATTCTATTCAATAATTATTGGAACGATATCATCGCTCGTGCGTACGTACGGAATACCATCTCCACGACGCGATGAGATTCATTCTCCATGTTAACAATACATGAATGATCATAAAGTTTATATAATGACTAATAATGAAATATATGAAATAATAATGCTAATTTATTTATGTATATATATATATGTATGTCATCTATTTAGTTTCATTCAATTCAATAAGGAAACGAAAACAGCGTTCATGCGTACGTACGGCCTACCCTCTCCATGAATGGTGTATTTCATTACTTTTATCGATATATAATATATATATATATATATATATGTATATGATGAATATATATTATATATAAATCATGTTTTAAATTCTGGAATTATGTAAATCAGGATATAAGTAATAATATCAAGAACGACAAGTCGAAACACATACGATAAATGAAATGATTTTACCCAAAACGCTGCTTTAACATGGAATTTACAAAAGAACAAGTAATATAAAGTCATAAGTGAAACATATATGATATCATAACAATTAATATGATTCTGTAATAAGTCAATGAAATTATTTAAATCATTATACAGGAGGTTCGGATACGTACGAAGCATATCGGACCTAAGGTAAGGGATAATTGTGCAAATCTCATTTTTATCCGAGATTGCTTATTCGTAAGTATTTACTGGGGTTATTTCTATCATCCATGTCCATGTTTTATAAAAGTGTATTCATGTATGTTTAAATTCCTTTTTATCCATTTTGACTTTTACCCCATGGTATGGAAGGAATACTTCTTTTATTTACCCTACAAGGTACTTTTTGACTTTTCAGACAAAAGTACTAGAAGAATGTTTTTTTAACGTATACGGCATGAAAGGATTTTTAAGGTTTTATAAAGCCTTATTTTCATGAAGCTTCCTCCAAAATATTTCATGAATATTTTCAGCAAAATCCATTTCTTTTAAAATTGCATGACATTTTGTGAAAAGAAAATGATTTTGAAGAAAAAAGGATATTTTCCTCAAGAATTCATTTCAAGTGTTTTATCAAAACCATTTTCATCTAAGATGACATTGTTTCACATGTGTATGTATAAATTATCATGTCTCTATGATTTACATGGTTTCACTTTTCTAATGATGAAATGATATCCAATTGTTTTGTATGGATTACGTTATGATGGAATGATGTTTATGAAACTCATTTTATTCTTGGGTAATGATGAATGATTTATGTTTATATTGCGGCACACGAAAGAATGATTTCAATATGAGATGGGTGGGACCTATATCTCCCTCCAATGAATTGGGTAAAGATTTATATCTCATGAGATAGACATGGATGGAACGGAAAGTTAAACTGGTTCAGTAATACAGGACTAGAATGAGGAGTGAACTCGATTCAGAAAGGTACTTTGTCCACTAAGATGGTCTTGGCAGCAATGCCTTGGCTACTATGGAAATCATATCATGTGCTTGATGGTTTCCACAATTACATGTTTTATTCCCATGATAATTTATCATTATTAATGTTTCTTCATGATCTATGCCTTACGTACTGCCATATTTTATGTCATTGCACAAGATTTTGATGTTTAGATTTTATTCTCATGTTTTTTTTTACATTAAAATGTATAAGGATTGTTTTATGTTCTCTATGATTATCCTTACTGAGTATTTGAGCTCACCCCTTTTATGTTTTCTTTTCCCCAGGATATAAAGAAAGGTTTTAGGTAAGAAAACAAAGGGAAAGATATTTATGGAAGATGTTGAAGATCTTTCGCCACGATTACAAGATTATATTCCGAGTTTCCAAAGACACTAAACTATTACGTTCCTTGTGTGTATGTTTTTGTTATGTATTAATTATTCTGCAAAAGTAATGTAATGTCCATGTACATCAAGCTTTGGGTCTCTACAGTATCCCTCATGACACATAAACATGCTTTAGTTCTATCCTTATAATCATACCAATGATTGAATTTGATATAATTATCGGTATGAATTGGTTGTCAAATTATGATGTGAAGATATATTTCAAGAAGAAGGAAGTTACAAATTTTGAAAATGGTTTAGAATCCCTTATATTTAGAGCAGAAACCTCGCCATCTGATTCTTATCTAGATACACCCCCAATATCTCTACTGAATTCAATTCTTGGAGAGGAAGATAACCCAATATATATGGGTTAGGAAATAAATCTTCAAATTGAAGATGTACATATAGTGCAAGAATACATTGACATATTTCTAGAGGATTTACCTAGACATCCTCCAGAGCAAGAAGTTGAGTTCTCTATTGATTTAATCCCTAGTGAAAGACCTATATCAAATACTCCCTATAGAATGGACACTGTGTAATTAGTGGAGCTAAATAAACAACTAGAGTAATTGAGTGACAAAGGATTTATCTGAACTGGTGTTTCTCTATGGGGAGCCCATGTCCTCTTTGTCAAGAAGAAAGATGGATCCATGAGGCTAGGCATTGATTACAGGGAAATCAAGTATCCTCTACCACTAATTGATGATTTATTTGATCAAATTAATGGAGAAAAATATTTTTTGAAGATTGAACTTCAATATGGATATCATCATCTGTGTGTGAGGAAGGAAGATATTCCAAAGATATCATTTTGAACCAGGTATGGGCATTATGAGTTTACAGTAATGCCTTTTGGACTGACTAATGCACCCTCTATTTTCATGGATATAATGAATAGAGTTTTAGAGTAATATATTGATGACTTTGTTGTGGTATTTATCGGTGATATCCTAGTATACTCCAAAATCTATTAAGACCATGAGAATCACTTCAGGATTATTATGAAAACTCTTAGAAGAAATGAATTATATGGGAAGTTTAGCAGGTGTAAATTTTGGCTTCAATCAGTTTATTTTCTTGGGCATATTGTCTCTAAGGATGTAATCTTAGTTGATTATATGAAGAAAAAGGCAATCCAATAATGTCATACTCCAACGAACATAACTGATGTACGCAGTTTTATTGTCTTAGCAGGTTACTATTGGCATTTCGTTCAGAATTTCGCCTGACTGGCTAACCCGCTAACCAAGATCACACGTAAAGGGGTTAAGTTTGTATGGATGAAAGTATTTAGATAATTCTTTTAATAATTGAAAATAATATTGTTCAATTCTACAATTTTGACTCTTCCATCTGGAAATGATGGATTTGTGATATACAGTGATGCATCAAAGAATAGATTGGGTTGCATCCTTATGAAAAATGAAAAATTTATTGCTTATGCATCAAGGAAGTTGAAAACTCATGAGAAAAATTACCCAACTCGTGATCTTGAGTTATCAGTCATAATCGTTGCTCTGAAAATATAGATACATTATCTCTACGGTGAAAGATGTGAGATATATACAGATCACAAGAGTTTGAAATAAATTTTTACACTGAAAGAAGTCAACATAAGGCAAAGAAGATTGATATAGTTACTCAAAGATTATGATTATTCAATAAAATAACACCTAGGAAAGTAAAATAAGGTGGAATATGAATTAAATAGGAAAGATCATGGAGTTCTGACCCAAATGAGGATTGAGAGAGATCTTGTATTCATGGATCTACTAAAGATAGAAATGGGAATTGTTAAGAAAGTTGAAACATCTTTCCTCTTTCAAATGATTGTTAAACCATATTCACTAGAGAATATAAAATCTATAAATATAATGATGATAATATACACAAGAAAATTAATGTTTTTAAGGATTGGAGATTGGTAGACTTCATGTATGAGGAAGGAGTTCTGAAATTTGGGATGAGTTTATGTGTTCCATCAGTACCTGATCTAAAAATGGAACTATTAGATGATGCTCAAAGCTCAAATTTTTCTATACACCCAAGTAGCACTAATGTAACACCCCAACCCCAGTTACCCAGAGTCAGTGCATTATTACATAACATTGGCATGATACAAGGAATCATTCCTTAAAATACCGATCAGTTTAGTAGCCTTGGAAGTAATGGATACATACATAAGTTTCACATTACATCACGAAATATAAAAAACAACATTATGTCACCTTTTAACACTCTTATATCCCTTAGAATATTTTTGTAGGTTAATCATAATATACTTCTTCACATCCTGGAAAAAATAAAACATAAGAAAGTGGTGAGCTCAGATGCTCAGTAAGGATAACAATATAGTAGAAACTATCATAAATAAGAATAAACATTTAAGGAAATGTATAAGACTAAAACACAATAATTTTAAACTTGAAATTAAGCATAATATGTCAAAGAAAGATCAAATAATTCCATTTACTTATTCACATGGATATTCTACTAGTCAAATAATCACATGTAATATCAATAGCCAATTTCATAATGATGGAATGCATAATTTTGGACATCATAACCACATAGTGAAGGACTCATGCCAAGAATACAAATAATATTTTTCAAGGCCTTATACCAAGACACTAGTTTGTCTTATGAGACCTATCGATGCATCAAGGAGCTATAGCAGGTTCCACCCGTCACTTACTAAGTCCAATTAATTCCTCATATGAAAAGGTTGAAACATAACATAAACATTAGTATTAAAACTAGCATACGAATACTTTAACCATAAACCATTAATGGTATAAAAATAACACATCCACAGTCAAACATATCATAGAAACTTCAATATAATATGGGATATTTTATCATAATAAATCAACATCAAACAAATGTAAAATCCATCAAAGGAAGTTGACATAGATGAAATCAAAACTATTTGAGAGGAATATCTATTTCTATTTTGAAATAATTTAAAAGTAACATAAATATAAAAGAAAAAATTTATTTTGAAAATATTCTTATAATCTTGTAAGATAAGCTTAAAAGGTTTTATAACAGTGGAAAATAGATGCACCCGACGTATAAGTTAAAAAAACATTCTTTCCTTAATTTGTTAAAAAGTTCATAAAGTACCTTGTTTGGAAAAAGACGGAAAGATTCTTTTCAAACCATTTTATAAAAATTAAAATGAGGGTATAAATGACTTTAACCTATAATATAGTAAATATTAAAAATGTTTTGAAATACGTTTTTAAGAAACACTAATGTGGATGACAAAGAGGTCCTAGTAGATACTTATATATAAACAACCTCAGATAATAAAAAGATTGTAAAATTAACCCTTAACTTGTAATTTTCCTTGATAGAGGGTACTTTAAACTCTTTTATAATAGTTAAATAATTGTTATTAAATTATAAAAGAACCACATACATAAATATGATATCATATATGATCTTCTAATGTTGCTTTGTTAATAATATTTCAGTAGTATCATTGTTTCGGGTGTTAATTGATTCCGTTTCCTTTATATGTTTTGTTATGTAAGTCATGTTTTTTTATGGATAAGATGTATTTTATTCATATCTAGAATGATATTAAGTTCTTAAACATTATTGTTAATCATAAAATGAAAATTACTCTTGAATGGTTACGATGGGGAATGAATCTCATCGCGTTCGTGGAGACGGAAATCTGTACGTACTCACAAGCAACAATATCATTCTATTAGTGGTGAAATCATATGTAATTGGATGGTATATACAGAATAATTAACATGTTATATTTATTATTTAAATCAATTATACTCATTATTATACCCATCCAAATAATGAAGTGTTGAATAACAAACTACACCACGACGTGGAGACGGTAAGTCGTACGTACACACGTATGGTGACTTTGTCATTCATAGGATGGATAGAATAATGAATATGGTTGTACCATATTTATAATAACATCTCAGTACGTAGATGGTACTGGAGTTATTATTTTATTATGTAAACAACAGAGAAATATGAAGTGGAAGAAGAAAAGAACTTTGAAAGAGGTGATGAAGTAATTACCACTTCTTCGGGTTCTTCCTTTTTATTTGATCAAAAGGGATATTTAGGTTGTATTATGATAAAAGTAAGGCCTCTAGGTTGAAATTATGGTAGTTGGGAGGATATTTGAGTAGGTTTTGGCCGATCCAAATGGATTTGGAGGTGTGAAATTAAGAGAAGGGAAAGTACCCTTTTATAAGAGCGGTGAGGGTTACTTTAGGAAAAGCTTGAACTATTATTTTATTATACAATCATATTAGGTTTATAATGACTCCAAAAGGATTTATTTCGAGGATAAGGTGTGGATGGGTCAATAACCTCTCAAACAATAGGTTTTAGATAGGTTTAGGTCACCATATTAACCTTATCTTTTAGATTTAACTCTTAGTTAATTGGTTTAACTTTTAACATGTATTCTTTTATTATTATAATAAATGGTTTATAAACTTACTATAAAAAGCCAAAAAACCCCTAAGTGGTTCATTATTGATATATCTAACCTTATATATGTCCTTTGTATGAAACTTATATTTTTAGGAATATTATATCAATTAATAATATAGTATTTGTTTTAAAAACTCATTTATGTCAATTTTGACACTATTTAGTATTTGGTTTTTGTGAAATTCATAAAAACGTTATCACTTTGAAAAAAATTATTTAATCAACTAGAACATGTCATATTAACCTAGAAAATTCATTTAATACATCAAAATTCTCAATTTACAATTATTTTAATATTTATAATATCAATTATTTTAATCTTTCAAAAATAAGGTAATTATTGCATCATCATTATGTCATAAATAAATTTAATTATTTAATGTCTAAAAATTATAAATAAAATATCATTATGTATAAAATCTTTTTATCTTATATTAAAAATGGTTTAGTTATTAAACTTTGAATTTAACACTTTTAACTCTTCTTCAAATAAAATAATAATAAATGTCCTAATCTAATCCAAGTGGACCAAAAGGATCATATTTTATTCTTAAGGTTGATTTTGGTTGAAATACACTTATCCAATAGAATTAGGACATGTTTAGGGTAATTATAATATCATTTTTACCTTTAATTACCCTATTTACTTTTAACCGTGGTAAATAAAATTCAAAAGTTACTATTCACCAAAAAATATTTTCAACCTATTGAACCACATTTTACTTACTAATGTCAACTTTGTCTCTCAGATTTTTGAAATTCAATTCATAGAAGCGGTAAAATTACGTTTTATTCAAATTTTCAAATGTGCCTAGAAGGTGGGTAAAAGATGTTAAACAAATCAATAAAATTTTATACATCTAATCTTATTATAAAATGACTCCAATGAATTACATTGAACTAATATAAGTATTATGTATCTATTTTAAATTTAAAATAAGTTTAAATTAAAATAATAATTATTTAAATAAAAGTCGGTTTTAAACAATAACGCATTGTTTTTCACTATTCATCAAAAATTGAAAGTTTTCAAAAAAATACCAAAAATTCACCCTAAGATAATTTTGTTTTTAGAACTTGAAGTTGAATACAATGAAATCTATTGCATTATTCAAAGAGAAACATACCGTAGAAGATTGGGGTGTTACATTTTTTCCTCCTTCAAATAATTTTGTGGAAGATTGGGGTGTTGACTTCGGGTGCTTCTTCATCATAAGTTTCTCAGGTTCCCATGTTTCCTCTTCCATCTTATGGTTTCTACATAGAAATTTTACTAGATGAGTCAATTGGTTTCTCAACACTTTTTCTCTAGTATCAAGAATCTTGACAGGGTCTTCACAATAAGATAGATCGGGTTTCAGTTCTATTTCTTCATAGGTGTGTACATGCATTGAGTTAGGCATGTATTTTCTCAACATTGATACGTGGAACACATCATAAACTTTCAAGAGACTTGGAGGCATTTCCAAATGATAAGCTACAACTCCAATTCGTTCTAGAATTTTAAAAGGTCTAATGTACCTAGGACTTAATTTATCCTTCTTACCGAATCATAAAACACCCTTCCATAGAGATACCTTCAAGAAAAAATGATCTCCTACTTGAAATTCCAAATCCTTCCTTCAGTTATAAACATATCTATTTTTCTTAATTTAAGTTGCTTTGATGTGGGTTTTCATAAGCTTAACCTTTTCCATTATTTCCTTAACAAGTTCTAGGCCTGCAAGTTTTCTTTCACCAACACCATCCCAACAAGTTAGTTTGAAACATCTCTTTCCATATAACATTTCATATGGTGCCATATGAATACTTGAATGGAAGTTATTATTATAGGAAAATTCTACCATAGGTAAATATTGATCGCACATACCTTGAAAGTCAAGTGAGAAAGATCTCAACATGTCTTCTAAGGTTTGAATAGTCCTTTTTTATTTTCCATTAGTTTGAGGGTGGTAGGAAGTGCTCAAATGAAGTTCAGTATCTAGGGCATTCTGAAGACTTTTCTAGAATCTTGATGTGAAATGGGGATCACGATCAGAAACAATCGATAGGGGTACACCATGAAGTCTTACAAATTCATTAATATATAGCCTTGCTAAATGTTCAAGTGGTAAATCTTCTCTTATAGCAAGAAAATGTGATGACTTTATAAGATGATCAACAATGACCCATATTGCATCATTCCTTATAGGAGTCTTCAGTCATCCCATGACATAGTCCATCGTAATATCATCCCATTTCCACTCAGGTATGGGAAAAGGTTGCATGAATCCTCCATGATGTTGTCTTCCAGCCTTAACCTATTGATAAACCATACATCTTGACACATAATCACCAATATCCCTATTCATGTTATTCCACCAAAAATGTTCCTTCAAATCTCTATACATCTTAGTGCTACCAGGGTGTATAGAGAAATTGGAGCTATGAGCATCATCCAACAATTACCTTTTTAGATAAGGTATATCGGAAACACAAATCCTCTTCCCAAATTTCAAAATTCCATCTTCATATACGAAGTTGATCAATCTCCCATCATTCACAGCTTTAATTTTCTTTTGAAACTCCTCATCATCAGTCTGAGAACTTTTTATCCTTTTTAGTAAAGATATTTTGGAAACCATTTGAAAAATTATTTATGTTTCACCTTTCATGATTATTCCCATATCCATCTTTACTAGATCTATGAACATAGGATCCCTTTAAACTCTCATCTTGTTCAAAACTCCATGATCCTTTCTGCTAAAATAATCTTCTACCTTATTTTCCTTCCCTAGGTGGTAGTGTATAGTTCAATCATAGTCTATGAGTAGTTCAATCCATATTATTTGCCTCATGTTGAGTTCTTTCTGTGAGAAAATATACTTGAAACTCTTGTGATCAGTATATATCTCACATTTTTCACTATAGAGATAGTGTCTCCATGTCTTCAAAGAAAATATTACAATTACTAACTCAAGATCATGAGTGGGATATTTTTGTTAATGAAATTTTAGATGTCGTGATGCATAGGCAATAACCCTATCATTCTACATAAAGACACAACCCATTCCATTATTTGAAGCATCACTATAAATAAAAAACCAATCATTCCCTGGTGGTAGAGTCAATATAATAGCATTGAATAATATTTTATTTAATTATTCAAAACATTCTTCAAAATCTTTTTTCCAAAAAAAATTAACCCCTTTACGTGTGATCTTGGTTAATAGGTTATCCAGTCGGGAAAAATTCTAGAAGAAGTGCCAAAAATAACCTGCTAAACCAATAAAACCATGTTCCTCAATTATACTCATCAATGATAGTCATTCTTATATTGCCTTTGTCTTAGAAGGATCAACAGAGATTCCATCCTTAGAGACAATATGGACAAGAAAATAAATCTCCTGAAGCCAGAATTCACACTTTCTAAACTTCCCATATAATTTATTTCTTCTAAGAGTCTTTAGAATAGTGAACAATTGATTTTTATGATCTTCGTAGCTTTTGGAGTATACCAATATATCACCAATAAATACCACTAAAAAATCATCAAGATATTCCTTGAAAACTCTATTCATTAGATCCATGAAGACATAGGGTGCATTAGTTAGTCCAAAAGGCATTATTGTAAACTCGTAATTCCCATACCAGGTACGAAATGTTTTCTTCAGAATTTCCTCCTTCACACACAACTGATGATATCTAGATCGAAGGTCAATCTTTGAAAAATATTTTTCTCCATGAAGTTTGTTGAATAAATCATCAATGCGAGTTAGGGGATACTTTTTCTTTATTTTTATAGCATTGATCACCCTATAGTCAATGCACTGTAACAGCCCAAGATTTTATAAAAAAATATTCTTTTTAATTTTATTAATGTCTTGTGTTATACGCTACACCAAAAGGAGCTTGCACAACACGCATCCTTGACTTGCCTTGCATTACACGCAATCACGACCTTCCTCAATAGTGTGTGTAATACGCAATACCGAGTTTCACTAAACAACGATATGCTATTAAAATATTATTAAAACTAGCCGTTATGAATAGTAATAACCACTTTTTTAAAACTCTGTAAATCTTATTTTTCAAAATGAACTTCATTTTTGGATTCGGAGTATCGAATTTAGCCTAAGGTGAAATTTTGGTACTTTTCGGATAACTTTCATATTCTGATGAATAGTGAAAATTACTAAATTATAATTAAAAACAACTTTTTTTAATCGAAATAATTAATAGTGATAAATCATTAATTTGAGTGGTTTTAAAGTATATTTAGAATATATTTTTACAATTTAATACAATGTTGGTCATTGGTTGTAATTTCACATTTAAACTAGACATAAACAAGTGTCAATCTTTTGATAGATATTGTTTCTTAAAAACACGCTATTTGTTTTAACAGCGGGATTTAATTATAAAATTAATTAATGCAACTTTTATGTTATGAATTTGGTAAAATAGACTTCATTTTTGAATTCGGAATATGAAATATAGCTTGGGATAAAATTTTGGCATTTTTCTGAAAAACATCAATTTTTGATGAATAGTGAAACTACTAAGTGGTAGGTTAAAAACTGAATTTTGCATAAAACTTAATTTTACCGCTTCTGTGAATGGAATTTCGAAAATCCGAGAGACACGGTTAATATCAAGGACTAAAATGTGGTTCAATGAGATGAAAATAATTTTTTGGTGAATAGTAACTTTTTACTTTTTTTACCACGGTTAATAGTAAATAGGGTAACTAAGGGTAAATATGATATTAATATTACCCTAACACATGTCCTAATTCTATTGGACAAGTGTAATTCGACCAAAAACAAACTTAGGAATAAAATATGACCATTTAGGCCCACTTGGATTAGATTAGGACATTTATTATTAATTTATTTAAAGAAGGGTTAAAATAGTTAAAATCAAAGTTTAATAAGTAAATCATTTTTAATATGGGGTTATACATAAGATAAATTCGATTATAAATATTCATTAGAAAGCTAAAAAGATTTCCTACATGATGGTATTTTATTTGTAATTTTTAGACATCAAATAATATAATTTATTTATGACACAAAGATGATGCAGTAATTATCTTATTAATGAAATATTGACATAATTGATAATATAAATACCAAAATAAATGTAATTTAATACTTTTTATGAATTCCACTAATTTTCTAGGTTACTATGATATATTAGTGTTGATTTAATCAACTTGGTTCGAACATATAATTCTGTTATGACTTTCACAAAAATCATATATCAAATAGTGTCAAAATTGACACAAAATAGTTTTTAAATCAAATATTATATTATTAATTGTTATTTTATTCCTAAAAATATAAGGTTCGGCCAAATGACTTAGATAAGGATATATATATTAATAATAAACAATTTGGGGTTCGTTTGGCATGTTATAGTAAGTTTATTAACCATATAGTATAAGAAAACAAAAAGACACGGTAAAAGTTAAATTATTTAACTTAGAGTTAAATCTAATTGATAAGGTTAAAATAATAACCTAAACTTGTCTAAATTCTATTGGTTGATAGGATTTCCACCCATCCCCACTTTAGCTTCGAAATAAGACCCTTTGGAACCATTATAAACCGATTTTGACATTAATATAAAATAATATTTTGAGGTATTCCTAAGGTGCCCCTCTCCTCCCTTATAAAAGGACACCTCCTCCCCCTCCTCCTCACACCAATTTGAGCACTCAAGCTCGGCCAAACCCTGCCAAAATATCTTCTCCACTTCCCTAGCAACATCCTAGAGGTTCTGGTCTTCCTCAAAGACCAATTTTATTTCCCTAAGAGGAGGTCTCAAAGAGGCACTTCAAAGAAGAGGAGGTTCGGACACATACGAAGCAAATTGGACCTAAGGTAAGGGAAATATCACAATCTCATTTTTATCCGAGATTGTTTATTCGCAAGTATTTACTGGGGTGTATTTTATCATCCACATCCATGTTTTATCAATATGTAATATTATTTCCATCAACCTAAAATTGTTTAAATCCATTTTTACCCTTCGGTGAGTTTTTAGTAATACGTATGAAAGGAATCTTTTGTCGTTTTTCGTACGAGGTACTTTTTGACTTTTCCGACAAAAGTACGAAGAATGTTTTTTTTAACTTATACGGCACGAACGGATTTCTACTGTTTTATAAAGCCTTATTTTCATGAAGATTCCTCTAAAAGATTTCATGACTATTTTCAATAAAATCTCTTTCTTTTAAAATTGCATGATGTTTTGTGAAAAGAAATTGATTTTGAAGAAGAAAGGATATTTTCCTCAAGAATTCAATTCAAGTGTTTTATCAAAATTATTTTCCATCTAAGATAATAAAGAGTTCTGTTTCTATCCATATTTTTACATTGATTTGACTATGTTGTGATGGAATTATGTTTATGAATTCCTTTATCTTATATGAATTGATTTATGATGTCATGATGTTTCAAGAATCCCATTTTTGTTACATGTGTTATGCGATGATGTATGATTATGTGGCACACATAAGAAAGGATTCATTATAAGATGGGTGGGACCTATATCTCCCTCCAATGCATTGGGTAAAGATTTTATATCTCATGAGATAGACATGGCTGGAACGGAAGGTTATTTCGGTTCAGTGATACAGGACTGAAACGAGGAGTGAACTCGGTTCAGAAAGGGACTTTGTCCACTAAGATAGTCTTGGAAATGAGTCATGACTAACAAGAAATGATTTTCCATGATTATGTGTGCATGCCACAAAGTTTCAAGTTTTATGATATGATTATGGGGATCTCATTTTCACTTCTATGATTTGTTCCATGTTAAGATATTATGCTCTCCTTTGCAGGTTAAGATTTCCAAAAAGTTATGTTCTTATGAATATGATGTGATTGATTTTTCTTTTGTATACCCTTACTGAGCATTTGATCTCACCCTTTTATGTTCCCCAGGATATAAAGAAAGGTTTTAGGTAAAAAAAAGGAAGATCTTTATGGGAGATATTGAAGATCTTTCACCACGATTAGAAGACTACGTTCCGAGTTTCCAAAGACACTAAACTATTACGATCCTTGTGTGTGTGTTTTTGTTATGTACTAAGTATTCCGCAAAAGTAATGTAATGTCCATGTACGTCAAGCTTCGGGTCTCTACATGCACAACCTCATAGATCTGTATTTCTTCTTAACAAAAAGAACAGGGACTCCCCATGGAGAAAAACTAGGGCGAATAAATCCCTTATTACTCAATTCCTCTAGTTTTTTTAGTTCCACTAATTCCATAGTGTCCATTATATAAGGGTTCTTCGATATGGGCCTTTAACTAGGAATTAAGTCAAGGGAAAACTCAATTTCTCATTTTAGAGGGTGTCCAGGTAAATCATCTGGAAACATATCAGTATATTCTTGCACAATATGTAAATACTCTATTTGAAAATTCTTTTCCTCATCCATAGTTATTTCATTATCTTCCTCCATAATAATTGAATTTAGTAGAGCTACTGGGGGTGGATCTAGATAAGAATCTGATGGTGACGTTTTTTCTCTAAAGATAAGATACTCCTTATCATCATCGAAAATTATAACCTCCTTATTATAATAAATTTTTTGCATCATGGTATGAAAGCCAATCCATACTGAGGATTATATCAAATTCAATCGTGGGTATGATGATGAGATAAAAAGATAAAGCGCGTTTATATGCCCTAATGGGAACTGATTCACAAAACTTTGTTGCAATGATACTTACCTTAGGAGTTTTTACTGACAACTTCCTTGTTAAATAAAATTCTAAATATCTAATTTTCTTATAAAACTAGGAAGATATGAAACAATGAGATGATCTAGAATCAAATAAAGCATTGTCTAAATTTGAGGAAATCATTAAATTACCTTCCACCATGTCATTTGGAGCTTCAACCTCAGCAATAGTGATCACATAAGCTTGGCCTTTCTCCCTTGGCCTTTTCTAAGGTAAGTTTCCTTGGATCTTAGGACATTCATTTACATAATGACCCATTTCTCTAAAATTGTATCATTCAATATCGACAGTCTCTTTCTTTCCCTTGTAATCACGAGCTTTGTGGCCTTTTTCACCACACTTGTAACAGACTCCCATTCCCTTCAGGAAAGTATGAAGGTGTTTCTTCCCACATTTACTGTAGGATGGAAATTAAACTTTTCCCTTATTCCCCTTATTTCCATTTCCAATGTGTTCAAAAGATATCTTATTCTCTTTCTTTGCTTTAAAGTCATAAGACTTTGAGAATTCCTTTTTTGTATTTATAGCACATGAGACAATATCTTCGTACGATGAGAATAATTGTGAGACTAATTCTTGATGAAGAAATGGTTTTAACCCATCAAAGAATCAATCAATCATACTCCTTGGGTTACATATATAATATGCTACATGGATTTCTAACCTTGTAAAGTTAGCCTCATACTTTGCAACATTCTCATCCTCCTTTTGCCTCAGACACAGAAATTGTCTTTCCATATCTTCTCGATGGTCACGAGGAAAGTATTTTTCTAATAAAAGTTCTTTAAACTCCCTTCATTCCATATTTGATACTTCTTCATCCTCTTTTGTGTTTTTAATTAATGACCTCCATTTATTTTCATCTCCTGTGAGGTGATAAACTACCATGACAACTTTTTCCCTTTCGCTACTCCCCAAAACATGAAATATCTTCTCTAAGGAACTTATCCATTGATCAGATACAAATGGATTTGTAGTCCCATTTAATGTTGGTGGTTTTTTCCTCATGGAGTGTTCTAACATTTATCCTTCGCATTGTGGATCAGGGTTCTCCATACGAGTAAGGTTATTATTCATAACCTGAGTGAGTTTTCTTAGTATGGTTATAAGTTGTTCAGCACCAGTTGCATCACCCGCTATACTATAATTATCTTGAGTAGCGTGTCAATCCCTACATGGATTATGTACATTGATACAGTTTTCATTCCTTCCACTAGGCGCCATTTCTAAACAATGTCATACACTAGATTAGTTTATTAATCGCAATACATAATTCCAAACTAGTAAAATACCTAACTTAAATTAAAAAATTTATGCATATAATCCATGATCATAAAAAATGTTTTCTTTAAGGAGGTATTTACTCATAAATCCTTCATAATGGTTTTTAAAGAAAATGTGAATTATCCTAATAATATCCCTTGGGAGTGTCATAACCAAGAGTGAATCAAGGACTGTTGTCGTGTACCAAGATATCCCAAGTCAAGTTTGAAACTTCTTATCAGGGTTTTCACTCATAGGTACATCTGTGCCAGATCCGCCTCTACCTTCTCGTATCCAGACGGAGATGTGTTTCTTGGAAAAATAAAAAATATCTACATTACCAAAATTCTAGGAAGTTATTCTATACTAATCATCAAAATCTATCTTAAGGTAATGTTCTCTAATCAAGGTTTTTCTAAATCTAGTTTCCAAGGTTTGTACTAAACTTCCTCTAATACTAACTATAATTCCCCGACCCCAATTACCCTAAGTCGGTGCATTATTACATAACATTGGCATGATACAAGGAATCATGTCCTGAAAGACCAATCATTTTAGTATCCTTGGAAGTACTAGATACATACATGAGTTTTACATTAAATCATGAAATAAAAAAATTACATTGTTTCCCCTTTACACACTATTATATCACTTAGCCTATTCCTACAGGTTAATTGTAATATACTTCTTCGCATCCTGGAAAAAATATAACATAAGAAAGGGGTGAGATCAGATGCTCAGTAAGGATAACAATATAGCGGAAACTATCATAAATAAGAATAATAATTTAAGGAAATGCATAAGCCTAAAACACAAGCCTTTTAAACTTAAACTTCAGCATAATATGGAAAAGATAAATCAAATAATTCCATTTACTTATTCACATGGATATTTTACTAGTCGAATAATCACATGTAATATCAATAGCCAATATATTAATGATGGAATGCATGATGTCGGACACCAGAACCACATAGTCAAGGCCTCATGACAAGACTACAAATAATATTTTTTCAAGAACTTGTGCCAAGACACTGGTTTTTCTAATGAGACCTACCGATGAATCAAGGAGCTATAGCGGGCTCCACCCATCACTTACTAAGTCCAATGTATTCCTCGTATGTAAAGGTTGAAACATAACATAAACATTCATATTAAATCTAGCATACGAAATGTAATACTTTAACCATAAACCATGAATGGTATAAAAATAACACATCCATAGTAAAACATATAACAAAACCTTCAATACAATATGGAATATTTTATCATAATAAATCAACTTCAAACAAGTGTAAAATCCATCAAATGATGTTGACATAGATGAAATCAAAACTATTTGAGAGGAATATCTCTTTCTATTTTGAAATCATTTAAAAGTCACTTAATTGTAAAAGAAAACATTTATTTTGAAAATATTATTATAATATTGTAAGGGAAGCTTTGAAGGTGTTATAATTGCAGAAAATAGCCGCACCCGCCGTATAAGTTAAAAAACATTCTTACCTTAATTTTTCGAAAAGGTCATAAAGTAACTTGTTTGGAAAATGACAAAAAGATTCATTTCAAACCATTTTATAAAAAGACAAATGAGGGTATAAATGAATTTAACCCATAGTCTAGTAAATTGTAAAAATGTTTTGAAATACATTTTTAAGAAACACGGATGTGGATGACAAAGAGGTCCCAGTAGATACTTACATATAAACAACCTCAGATAATAAAGAGATTGTAAAATTAACCCTTACCTTGTACTTTTCCTTGATAGAGGGTAATTTAACATCCTGTATAATAGTTAAATCATTTTTATTAAATTATACAAGATCCAAATACATAAATATGATATCATATATGATATTCTAATATTTCTTTGTAAATAATATTTTAGTAGTATTTTGGTTTTGGGTGTTAACTGATTCGTTTTCCTTTATATGTTTTGTTACGTAAGTCATGTTTGTTATGGATAGGATGTATTTTATTCATATCCAGAATTATATTAAGTTCTTAAACATTATTTTTAATTATCAAATAAAAATTATTCTTGAATGGTTACGATGGGGAATGAATCTCATCGCGTTTATGGAGACGGTAATCCATACGTACACACGAGCGACAATATCATTCTATTAGTGGTGAAATTGTATGTAACTGGATAGTATATATAGAATCATTAACATGTTATATCTATTATTTACATCAATTATACTCATTATTATACTCATCCAAATAATGAAGCATTGAATAACAAACTACACCACGCCGTTGAGACGGTAAGCCGTACGTACTCACGTATAGTGACTTTGTCATTCATTGGATGGATAGAATAATGAATATGGTTGTACCATATTTATAATAACATCCTAGTATGTAGAATGTACTAGAGTTATTATTTTATAATGGAAGCAACAAAGAAAGAGGAAGTGGAAGAAGAAGATAACTTTGAAAGAGGTGATGAAGTAATTACCTCTTCTTCGGGTTCTTCCTTTTTATTTGATCAAAATGGATCCTTAGGTTAGATTATGATCAAAGTAAGACCTCTAGGTTGAATTTAGGGTATTTGGGAGGATATTTGAGTAGGTTTTATCTGATCCAAATTGCTTTTTAGGTGTGAAATTAAGAGAAGGTGAAGTGCCCTTTTATAATAGAGGTGAGGGTCACTTTAGGAAAAGCTTGAAATATTATTTTATTATACAGTCACATTTGGTTTATAATGGCTATAAAAAGATTTATTTCGATGTTAAGGTGGGTATGGGTCGAAAACCTCTCAACCAATAGGTTTTAGATAGGTTTAGGTCACCATATTAACCATATCTTTTAAATTTAACTCTTAGTTAATTAGTTTAACTTTTACCATGTATTCTTGTATTATTATAAAAAATGGTTAATAAACTTACTATAAAAAGTCAAGATAACCCCAAGTGGTTCATTATTTATATATATAACCTTATCTAAGTCCTTTGTATGAACCTTATATTTTTAGGAATATTATATCAATTAATAATATAGTATTTGTTTTAAAAACTCATTTATGTCAATTTTGACACTATTTAGTATTTGGTTTTTGTGAAAGTCATAACAACTTCATCACTTTGAAAAAAAATCATTTAATCAACCCAAACATGTCATATTAACCTATAAAATTCATGGAATACATCAAAAATATCAATTTATAACTATTTTAATATTTATAATATCAATTATTTTAATCTTTAAATAATTATTTCATCATCATTGTGTCATAAATAAATTTAATTATTTAATATCTAAAAATTATAAATAAAATATCATTATGTAGGAAATATTTTTATCTTTATAATGGATATTTATAGTCTAATTTATCTTATGTATAACCCTATATTAAAAATGGTTTAGTTATTAAACTTTTAATTTAACACTTTTAACTCTTCTTTAAATAAAATAATAATAAATGTCCTAATCTAATCCAAGTGGACCAAAAGGATAATATTTTATTACTAAGGTTGATATTTCTCTAAATACACTTATCTAATAGAATTAGTACATATTTTAGGGTAATTATAATATCATTTTTACCTTTAATTACCCTATTTACTTTTAATCGTGGTAAATAAAATTCAAAAGTTACTATTCACCAAAAATTATTTTCAGCCTATTAAACCACATTTTACTTACTGATGTCAACTATGTCTCTTGGATTTTTGAAATTCAATTCATATATGTGGTAAAGTTACATTTTATACAAATTTTCAAATGTTCCTAGAAGGTGGGTAAAAGACGTTAAAAAATTCAATAAAATTTTGTACATCTAATCTTATTATAAAATGACTCCAATGAATTACATTGAAATAATATAGGTATTATGTATCTATTTTGACTTTAAAATAAATTTAAATAATTATTATTATTATTTAAATAAAAGTCAGTTTTAAACAATAACGCAGTGTTTTTCACTATTCATCAAAAATTGAAAGTTTTCAAAAAAATATAAAAAATTCACCCTAATCTAATTTTGATATTCCGAATCCAAAATGAAGTCCATTTTGAAAAATAAAATTTATAAAATTTAAAAAAGTGGGTATTAATATTCATAACGGTTAGTTTGATTGGTCGTGGTGTGCTAGAACTCAAAGTTGCGTACAACACAAGATATTGCATTATTCAAAGAGAAGCGTACCTTGGAAGATTGGGGTGTTACAACTAATATGTATAGATATTTGAAGGAACATTTTTTGTGGGAAAACATGAAGTGAGAAATTGTTAACAATGTGTCAAGGTGTCTAGTTTGTCAATAGGTGAAGGTAGAGAGACAACATCCTAGTGGGGTGATGCAACCTCTACCTATTCCTATGTGTAAGTGGGATGATGTTATGATGGATTTTTTCATAGGACTATTGAGGACACCTAGAAGGAATGATGTAATATGGGTAATGGATCATCTCACAAAATAAGAACGTTTCTTTTCTATAAGAGATGATTTACAACTTGAGTGCCTGGAAAGACTTTATATTAATGAAGTTATAAGACTTCATGGTCCACCTCTATCGATTGTGTCTGATCAAGATCCCCAGTTTACATCAAAATTCTGGAAAAGTCTCCAGAAGGCCGTGGATACTAAGCTTCATATGAGTACTGCTTATCACCCCCAAACCGATGGACGGTCTGAAAAGACTATTCAAACACTGGAAGACATGTTCAAATCACGATCTCTTTACTTTAAAGGTATGTGAGATCAATAGTTTCCTTTGGTGTAATTTTCATACAATAATAGTTTCCATTCTAGAATTAAAATGGTTCCATATAAAGCATTATATGGTAGGAGGTTTTTAACTCCAACTTGTTGGGATGAATTTGGTGAGAGGAAACTTTTAGGCCCAGAACTTATCGAAGCGACAACTATAAAGGTAAAGAAAATTTTGGCCCATATTAAATCATCCCAAATTAGGAAAAAAAGTTATGCTGACAACCGTAGAAAGGATTTTTAATTTCAAGTAGGAGATCATGTCTTTCTAAAAGTGTCTTCATGGAAGGGTGTATTAAGTTTGGTATGAAAGGGAAACTAAGCCCTAAGTACATCGGACCATTTGAAATCCTGGAAAGGATAGGAGCTATAGCTTATCATTTAGCAATGCCACCAAGTCTCTCCAAAGTTCATAATGTGTTCCATGTGTCATTGTTAAAGAAATACATACCAAACCCAATGCATATACTCACCTATTAAGAAATAGAACTAGAACATGATTTTTTATACTATGAAGAGACTATCGAGATTCTTGACACAAGGGAGCAGGTAATGATAAATTAAAAAACTCGTCTAGTCAAGTTTCTTTGGAGAAACCATAAAATGGAGGAAGAAATGTGGAAAATGGAGGATGTTATGAAGAAGAACCACCCATATCTTTTTTAAGGGAATTATACATGAAAATTTTCAAGGACAAAATTTTTGAAGGTGCGAATAATATAACACCCCAAATATTTTATGGTATGTTTCTCTTAAATATATTCTATTCATAGCCTATATTTCATAAAGAACTAAGTTTCTTTGAAACAACACTTGTTTATTTAGGATATAGTCATAACCTAGCCATTAAACTTAAATTTTCCACTTTTGTGTTTTGAATTTTGAAAAACTGACATACACGGTTGCAATCAGGGTGATATTTGGAGTCTGATATAATCAAGTTAATTTTTAGTGAATAGTAACATGCCCTAATGAATAGTAACATACCATCATGAATAGTAACCTACCCTTATGAATAGTAATATGACCCTTATGAATGGTAACCTTACTCACGAATGTATAAATAAAATTTAGGCACCTTAAAAATGTAGATGAGTATTTTAAGTGTGGGTATTTTTCAATTAAATAATGATTTTAATTAAAAATTAAATTTATCATATTTAGAAAAAAATTGAAAAATGGAGTTCATTTTTGGATTCGACACATCAAAAAAAGGTTAGGGTGAATTTTTGGTATTTTTCTGAAATTCTTGAATTTTTTATGAATAGTAAAATACAATAAATGCTAAATACTTATTTCACTACATCATAGGTGATACAAGGATGATTTAATACCACTTGGTTTGAACTCACATGAAATTATTACTATTTTGGATCACATGAATCAAGACTATTCATAGTCTTGAGCCAAAATATTAAAATAATGTAAAATCCCTCCTCCCCTCCACTATATAAACTACCCCTCACCCCCTCTTCCTCCCACACCTTTCAAGCTTCAATACTTGACTAAATTATACTAAAATATCTTCCTAAGATCTTCCCTCACATCCAAGACCTTCTGGTCTCATCAAAATTCCAAAAAAAGGCCTTAAGGAGATTCTCAAGGAGGAGTACTCAAGAGGTGAACCTCTCTTCCCTTTTCTTTCAAATTCTTTTACAAGTTCCATTCTTTTGTTTCACTCTCTTCACCTCCCCACATACAAATTATATGATAATTCTATTACCATACATGGAATGTAATTTTATTATTCTAATTTAATATTTCATCATCATTTCCCTTTCCCCCCACCTCTTACACTAAAAATGAAAATATCATCCGAGATGTGTTAAATTATCACATTCAAGGATGACAGGTTTTCAATTTCTATTACTATCTTAAAGACTGGTCATGAAACCTTTTTAATTGTTTAACCAGATCATTATATATTTATTTTACCTTATTAAATGTTATGTAATCTATAAACACTCATAATATAAAATAATAATATAAAACAAGTTCATTATGCACAAAACTCCCAAGTTAATCCAAGCGTTTGTAATTAACTTTTAACTAATGATTCATCCTCAAGGTATATAACCCAAAATAATTATAAGATAATTTATATCTTTTAAATGTCACTAATAATATATACTAACAATTATGTATGTTTAACCACATTTCAAACAAACTTTCATTCATGAATACAAGTAAACTGATCATGAAAACCAAGGAAGAAAATGCTTCCAAAACAATAAAATTGAACCTCTTAAACCCATAAAAAAGGAAATAAATTAACCTAATAAGGTTATAATAAATAAATTAAATTTATAGGAGGTTATGGAATTATTAATTAATGAATCTAAATTTTATTATTCTGATCATTAAGATCAATCGAGAACACCTTCAAACATAAGGTAAGGTATCCTCTCTCTCACTTGTATTCAAGAATCCACCCTATGTTGTGTCCTTATATTTTTAATTCCTAATGATGGGGTATTTTTTCAAGCCTCCTTTATACTACCCTTATGATATATAAATTATGTTATATCCAATTACCTCTCATTAATCCCTCACAAAAACACATATTACCATGTCGAAATGTTTGTAAGGGGTTTCTTATCTCACTTTTAATTCTGTGAGATTTCCATTGTTCGCCACTTATTTCTTGCATGTGGTGTATTGAGTACTGACATTTGATATATATTATCATGATTCTATTTATATTCATGGTATTCTATGATTCATTTGTTGATTATTAATTTTTGTTCATACAACTTGATTGATTACAACGTGGTAAGGGACTTTGTCTCAATTTCTATTTCATTGTCAGTTACTTGGTATTGTGCACCTAATATTTCTTATGCGGTATATCCACTATACATTTGAGACCATTTTTCATTTTAAATTTTAAATATATTATATATCCATATTCTGGTTTCATTGATATGATTATTTTCTAAAGCCATATACCCTTTTACAAACAGTGTTTATTTGGAATGTTGTTTTAACTTTAGAAATATTGATGAATATGTATCCTCTACTCTATATGGATATTGATAAGGCATATTTTAAATGTATTAAATATATTTATAAATAATTATTTGGAATTTTAGTGATGTTTGGGGCCCACTATATCCCCTCGATGCATCGGTAGGTCTCATTAGACAAATCAGTTGGTGACAAACCCTTTGAGTTTGTTTCCAAAAATCAGATAGTTTTCTACCCACAGACTTAAACTGTTTCAACAGTATAGTGGTATCATGTGTTAGATAAATTAATTCCAATTAATAATCATTATATTTATTCATTTTTAGTTATTACTATCTATGAGGTTTTCACTATAACAAAATCTATAGATGCAGTTTTATTATCAATTTACTAATAGCGTGTGTTTTTCATTTATTCACCATGCAATATTAACTATGCTAATTTGATTGTGATTCAATTATTTTTTATTCATGATTCCTATATTTTTAACCCTTACTGATCATTTTATATCTCCCCTTTAATTTTTTTACCTTCAACAGGTTATGAAGAGGAGACCATTTATTGAGTTTCCCTAGATGCATTTTTTAGCTTTTGTTATGTATTGTATTTTGTTACCTTTCTCATTGTAATATGAGTTTCATGTATGTATATAGTTTATTTAAGACTAATAAACTAATCTTTCCTTTGGGAATTCATTCCTCTTAATCATTTCAATGTAATAAGTAATGCATCGGCTCTGGGCTTTTGGGGTCAGGGTGTTACATTGAAGTGTCATGAGAGTTGGTGTCGTGAGTGTTAATACCTAAGTCCCATGGCTAGGATCACATGAAATGTAGAAGAGTTGGATATTTTAACATGATTATTAGAGTTAAGGTGGGGGATTTATTCATAAAATATCTATTAAATCATCCTTATAATAAGTGAAGTCTGCTTTAAGTGGTTCGATTTGAAGCGAAGTCCGGAGAAGGGATTTTGTGAAAGTGGTTACAAAATCAAAGTAGAGTAAGTGGATATCATGAAGAGATTCATGTTAATTTAATTATATGATACAATAAAAGTCACAAAAATATGAATAGATTCATTTTGAGTGAATTAGGTTTTATGATCACATATATACACAAGGGTTGGGTTCACATTAAGTGGTTTTCTTGAAGGGAGTTACACGATTGAGGTTAAGCACTTAGAGTTACACACTCAGAGATTTATGCATAAGTAGACCATTTTGGGGTCACTTGAAACATATTTTTAAGATATTTATTCACTCAAAATTATGTGTGCATGTTCTCATGCTTGGATCCATGTGATTGTGTAATCAAGTATGGGTTACGTGATCTAAGAAAGAAGGTTACAAGATCCAAAAAGAAATTTTATGTGAAAATATTATTTTCATATCTTTGATAAAAAAGAGCATCAATACACACTCATTTAAGTGTGAACCAACTTAGAAATTATCATCAAAAGATTCTACTGGATGAGCAATGAATTCACTTAATTAGAGAGAGAGTGGTGAGATTTCAAATTGTGAAGGGTTGTAAAATAAGAGGGATAGTGAATCTACTCTGAACATTGTAATAGTAGTTCATTATAGTGGATTTGGTACATAGGAACATTTACTTTATATGCTCCTTGGATATATCCCAATGAGGGTGAATCGGGTAAAATTGTTGTGTCGTGTGCATGTTTTAATTTTTGTTCATTCGTTACTATGGGAAGGAGATAGAAGAGAGTTTTTTTTAACAATAACCAAGATCCAAAAAAGATACATATATTTTAATCTTTCATACCCTAATTCAACCCTTTAGGTATTGAACCTAGTAGATATAATATAAACCATGCATCACCAAGTGTCACCTAGCATCTTCTCCAAGCAAGACATGCCAACTCCACATTCATTGAGACCATCTCTAAATTATTCATTTTCTACACTAACATGAAACATGTGGGTACAAGTTTTAGGTAGGTTTGAGTGTAAACATATTCAGTAGGACACCCTAATACCACAAAGTAAAAACAAGTAACAATTCATATCAAACTATGACATGGGGAGGTGAATCGAAGAAAGTTAAGGAAATATCCATATATGCTCAACCTCTATAATTAATAGGGACATAGAGAAGTCTCTTCTATCTCATCTCTAATCCTTGAAAGGTTATACCTCATGAGAAATTAATATTTCCCAGAGAACTATAAATCCCATAAATTCAGAAGCCAATAGCCCAATTTTATGTCACTTCTTAAAGGAAATTGAGGGGTGCCTAAGGAATCAAAAGTTCTGAAGTTTATAATCTTCTCAACCTCCCCATGTTCTGCATCACCACTAGAAACCATAAATGGAAACCCACTCCTTGTTAAGGTATGTGCACCAGTTGAGGGCGTATTTCACCTTACTTTCCACCATTATCATGTCATCATTCTAGAAATCTATAGGGGAACCCATGAATTTCCTAAAAATGGTCTTAGTTAAGGGTTTACTAACCCCTACTATCATAACAACCTAGGAATGATTTAAAGGAGAGAACCTAGAACATAGGAGAGTCCCACTCCGCATAGCCCAGATATAAGATAATTTAGTACATGGACCAATGAATATGATCTAGATAAACTAATCAACTCACGTCACCTCTCTAGAGATGTCATGGAGGATCTCACACCCGCGGTAGGTAGAGGGGGATACCAAAACCAGTAAAGGATATAACACCTTGTTTGATCTCTTTAGACAATGAGGATAATGACTCTTCAAATAAAGATCATGGTGACTAATGTCACATTTCCATGATAAAATATCATGCTTGGAGATCCATCTATGAAAAATGCCACCCTTCTATGAAAAAATGCTACTATCTCAAAGATCTTGATCCAAACATGTGTCATCATAAATGTGTTGTTGTAATACATCTTCAATTTCATCTCCTTGGACTTTCGATAAAGTAACCCAAGTATCATTCCAATGACATTCCCACTCCTTGAAGTCTATATATCATGGTTTCTTTCCACAAGATACAATTACTTGAACCATATCACATCGTTACTGCTTCACACCTATTTCTTGTTGACACGCCACATATTCTACCAAAAACATCACACTACTCTTTGATGATGTCTTATACATGCTACCGTAAAGGTAGTAACTTCGTTCCTCTTCTTGGTGCATTATATCTTGAAGAACTACCAATATTTCTTGATTAAGAAAATCTCCAACCTAAAGAAATCCAAGGATATTTTTTGAACACTGAAAAGTCATAATTTCCCACATATATTCACTATCACCTTTTAAAGGCTTCATAGGATACTTTTAAAATATAGATTAGATATAAAAAAATATTTTATCAAAAAATATAAAAAAATTATCACATGTAGATAAGTCCTTATCAAAAAAATAGATATATAAAAATATATCTCTCTCCATATCTCATGTGTGCACCCATGAAAGTGTTCAAAAATAAACTCTATCTTATCTCCGATTTCAAATAAAATGTGTCAAACCCTATCAATCTCTCCCTTTAACCAATCAAAGGAGATATCATCCAACAAACTTAGTTGGAAAGAAAAAAGGTTGGTATTGAAACAATCATCATCCTCTATAGAAAATATGATGATTCCCTTTTGTAATTATAAAAGGAACCTAATAGATCCTATTATAACATAAATATTAACATTGAAGTCTTTATCACATCTGAATTCACATTGTTCTGATGAACAAGACCACAACCAAAAAAATGTCTCCCCCATAATAGTGATCTCTATAGAATTTGGAGCACCTATTGAAATAAATTTCTCCCCCATATAAACATCCCCTAAGTCGAAAAATACATTACCTTGATGTTTGATTTTTAATTATTTATTCATTGGTGGTACTCACTAAAGAAAATAATTAGTTATAAGACATAAAACACCTCTCTCAACCTTCTTTGACTTCAAAACATTATTCTGCCTCACGCACACACCATAAATCCTCATGGAACTTCCATTATTCCCATGTAAAATTATAGATTTGAAGCATCATCTTTGATACCACTTGTTGGGGAGAATCCTAATCTCAAGAAAAAAATTTACTTGTGAAATATTTTTGAGAAACCTGATGAAATATGGAATAAGTATAAAGTAGAATAAATAAATTAGTGCAAAAAAAATTAACATGGAATAACCCTATGATGTAGAGGATTAAAAAACCATGTGGAAACTCTAAGAATTTCACTGCTAAATTTGAGAGTTTAAAATTCAAGTAAATTCCCAAACATGAATGTCAATGATGGCGTAGAAAAACCTATGGGAAAAAACACCTCGATACACCTCTGTCTTCTCTCTGAAAATCATATTGATGAAAAACATCACCCGTACATGATAAAATGTCATGTTTGGTGATCCATTTGTGAAAAACATCACCATTATATGATAAAACTCTAATACCTTAGAGATATTGATCTATACATTCATCATCATTGATGTGCTGCTATAATACCTCTTCGACAGCTTCTCCTTGATATGTCAATAAAGACACCCAAGTATTGAATTGATGGTCTACCCACTCCTTGAAGTCTATATCTCAAGGTTTTTTTCCATTATATTCAATTTCTTAAACCCTAGTGTTTCATTATTGATTTACATAAATTCCTAGTCAAATAATTGTATATGCTACCTTAGACACAAAACCGCTCCTTGATGATATGTTGCACAAGTTACCGCAAAGGTGATGGCTCAATTCCTTCTATCAGTGGATTTCATCTTGATGAACTCCCATCATTTATTACTCTTTTATTTGTACATTCATTTGTTTACTGATGATGCAAACATGTTTTCCAAAGGTGCTACCTGGTTCTTGGTTGATGGGTATAACGTGGTGTACTGAGTGTTTGAGATTTCTAGACGTGCTTCCTAGAACCTCACCTTGAGTGATACTTGGATTACCATTAATAATTCCTTTTATGGACTCATATGGTGAGTTATTTATATACTCCTTGAGTGATACTTGGATTCCCATGTACGAATTCCTTGGATAGACTCATGGGGATAGTTGATTATATATGACTTGAGTGATAATTGGATTTCCATGTAGAAATTCCTTGGATGGACTTATATGGTAAGTTTTTTATGTACGCCTTAAGTGATACTTGGATTACCATATAGGAATTCCTTGTATGGGATTATAGGATGGATGATTTTATATATGAATTAAGTGATACTTGTATTCCCATGTAGTAATTCCTTAGATGGACTCATAGGGAAAGATCTTTATATTATGCTAGAAGTGATACTTGGATTCACATGTAAGAATTCCTTGGATGGGATCATTTGCTAGATGAATTTATATACACCTTGAGTGATACTTTTATTCACATATATAAATACCTTGGAAGGACTCATATGGAGAGATATTTATATTATTCTAGGAGTGATACTTGGATTCCTGTATAGGAATTCCTTGGATAGACCCGTAGTCTGGATGAAATTATATATTCCTTGAGTGATACTTGGATTACCATGTTGAAATTCCTTGAAAAGACTCATAGGGAGAGATCCTTATATTATTCTAGGAGTGATACTTGGATTCCCATGTCGGAGTTCCTTAGACGGACTCAGTGGGAATATCCTTATATTATTCCAAGAGTGATACTTGGATTCCCTTGTAGGATTTCCTTGGAATAACATAGTGGTCATATCTTTATATTATGCCAAGAGTGATACTTGGATTCCCTTGTAGGAATTCCTTGGATGGACTCAGTGAGAAAATGAATTATATTATTCCAGGAGTGATACTTGGATTCCCTTGTAGGAATTCCTTGGATGGACTCATAGGGAAAATGAATTATTTTATGCTTGTTTATCTTTATACATGGACACCTTGGTTACATACCACAAGTCCCTATTTTATTTATATGAGGAGTGCCTTATTTAAAAGATGTTCAAATTTTACCTAGAATCCTTCCTTATAGTGATTGGAGGTGAGTATGGGTGAAGCCAGGGTTAGGATGAGTATTCTCATATATGAACGTAGCTTTCTCGGAGACATTTCTACTTCTGGCAAAAGCAATTATTATCGATCGGGATTACGGACCCAAGGATCGACTGTTGTTGTTCTATGTTATCATTCACCTTACTCATGTATATACATATCTATGTATATATATATTTATGGGAATATATTTATATATATATATCCATGATGGCATTTCCCAGTTGACCAGGATCACATAACCAAGGATTGATTATGGTTTCACGTTGTTTGTTTTATTTATCGTTTCCAAATGTCTCTTGGCTAGGCTAATCATATTGCATGAGCTTGCACTTATGATAGTATATTTATAGGTTTATCACCAACATGGCCTACTAAGATTATTTATCACCCCTTTTGTGCACCTCAGTGTGCGTGCAGACCTTATGTCTACTTTTCAAGTTGATAAAAGATGCATGGTGGACAGGGATGAGGCCAAGAGTTGCATGATCAAGTGGAGTTGCTCATGTGGATTCTTTTAATTGAGTCAGAGCAACTTGGGAGTATCATGGAGACTGGGTATGTTTTCTAGCTCAGATTTAGTGTGTAACACCCCAATATTTTATGTCTCTTTTTAAATTAAATTTCTTCAACGGTATAGGTTTCACATAACACCAATATTAAACAAACAATGATATACAATTAAATATCATTATTTTAAAATAACCGTTATAACCTCTCCGTCAAATTATCAGGAATGAATAGTATTACAAAATTATTAAATTTATATATTATATATTTAATCAAATTTTTAGAAATTCATCCAACTTATTTTATGAGAATAAGATAAAAATGAATCCAATTTTATGCATTAAAAGGCTATATTTTTTCTAAGGATAGTTTTACCGCCTTTTAATGGCGCACTTGTTTTAAAACAAAATATGTAAAATTTTATAAATTCTATTGAAAAAAATAAACTTCATTTTTTAAATTTTAATTTCAAAATTAGATTAGGGTGAAATTTTTTTATTTTTCTAAAAATATTTATTTTCTAGTGAATAGTAAAAATCATATTTCTTATAAAACTGACATTTTCATTATATTAATAGTCTATTTATGATTTGAATAGTAACATCACCTATGAAATTATAAATAAAATTTATGTATCATATGAATGAGAATATAATATATTTATATCATGAAATAAGTAAATAAATGTTTTAAAAATGATAAATTCAATGTTGATATTTTTGTAAAAAATAAATGTTTATTTACAATTTTATAATTAATATAATGATATAAAAAATTATTTTCATAAAATAGATTCATAAATTAATATTTTTTTTTATTACGATTATAAGATAATTTTATGAGACCTTAATCAAATTTTTAAAGTGTCATAAAATCAGTTATAATATTAAAATCGGTATTTTTTGAATAAATGATGATTTTATTTAAAAATAATATTTTTCATGTTTAGAGAATTATTTTCATAAAATCAAGTCCATTTTTTAATTCTACAAGTTGAAAGATGATTTGATTGAATTTTTTGGGTTTTCCTAAAATAGTTGACTTTTTTTGAATAGTGAAATACAGTAATTTATGATATTAGCTAAATACATGAATTATTGATTCATGGATGATTTTGTCACAACCAGTCCCTTGGGGCCCATATCGTGACTACCCCAAGCCTGCCTCCCATAGGCCAGGGGCTGGAGACTAGCACCAGAAGGGAATATCCCTATAAACGAGAAGGCATTGCCTTTAAACCTACAAGCACACAGTCCAAGCACATAGCAGGATACAAGCATGAAGTAATCTATAAAGAAAAAGAGTGATTACTGTAAGTAAAGGGGCCATAATAAAATCCCAACTAAAAAGTACAAGTAGAACTGAAAGAATACTCCTCTGATCATTTGCCAAGGATCCTACCTAAAGGGTAGGTACATCTCGTGATCGGTCGTCTCTACGGCACGTAACGTCAAATAGTCCACCTCCGATCACCCTCCAATATTGGATCCCTTAGCCTCAATCAATGTCGTCTATCTTCTGTACAAGACACTGCAAGGTATAGGTGTAGCCCGTGCAGGGGTGAGTATAACAATACTCAGTAGGGACCCCGAGACCCCGAAGGTCTTACAGAATCAACAAAGGATAAATCGAAAAGCAAGACCACAAACACAAATCATGATGCAACAGTCAACCCTACTTAGGTATATAACCATACATATACATAATTTATAAAATATACTCATCACATTCATGATGAAACAAAAGGTTCCAACCTTTTAGCCATTAGCACAACTGTTCTACGAAGGAAGGAACACCACAAAGTTAACACCACAAGGGTAAGTACCACAAAGGTAACATCACAAGTAAAACAACAAAAAGGTAATACCATGAAGAAAAGTATCACAAAGGTAAATAATCATCTCACACCAGGTATAACTTAAGTACAGAAGTACAGATGATTAGACGTATCGCTAAATCATCTTACTTCATTGAGAAGCTCTACTGTTGACCCACACAGGATTCATATAAGTTAACCCACATAGGATTCATAGAAGCTAACCCACATAGGATTAATAGAATCTTACCCACATAAGATTCGTATAAGTTTACCCACACAGGATTCGTATAAGTTTACCCACACCGGATTTGTATAAGTTCTTCATGTACAGCTAGCCACAGGGTTCTTCGCACCTGGTGCGCTCAAGTTCCATAAAAATTTCTCCTCGAGACATCAGTTATACGTTGATCACCACTAAGCCCCTCAAAGGTGTAACCCAAAGGACCGCCATGTTGTAAGGGTCCCAACGTGACAAACAACGCGTCAATCGGACTCCCAGTCTGAAAGTTATTAGCATTTTAGTACCGAGGGCCCGGTTGGATTCAGGTTCGATCCAACCCGGTCATACACCAAATTTCCCTAAAACTTAATTGGAGTATACCAAAAGTACCGTATCGATCCAAGGATCCCATCACCACAGACGGTTCATCAAACGGACTTCTGGTTCTCAACATATGGCCCTTTAAGTGTTTTTGGTTCCGGTTGGGTCTCGGTTCGGTCCGACCCGACTCGACCCGGCCTGGGCTGACCCAACCTAGTTTGGGTCGATAGGACCCGATACAGGTCCGGCCCATTTGGGCTAGGCCGCAGCGGGCTCGGCCCGCTGGGCCGCGGTCTGGCCCGGCTCGCTCAGGGGCAGCCCGGCACGCAAGGGGGCGCGGCCTACTAGGCAGGCGACCTGTTGGGCACGCGGCCCGCGTCTGGGGGGAATGGATCGCTGTAGAATAGGCTGCCCTCACCTCTACCCAGGGGAGTGACCCCCCGGTTTTTCTCAAACGGACGCGAGGGTCGTTCAGTCTCCTCCGCAGCGGCGGCGCCACATGGCACCGCCAGGTATCATGTGGGACCTGCTGGAGTGGGCCCTGCCTCCCGTCGCGGTCGGCCGGTGTTGGTCGTTGTCTCTAGCGGCACGCAATGGCGCACTACTCTGCCACTCGCGGCTGACCAGTGTGTCGGCCGCCTCCTTCAGTCCGTCGCGGCTGACGATCCATACAATGGTCGCGCCGCCCTCCTCTTCCGCAGTGGGACGGTGTGTCAGCTGACTCCTCTGACTGTCGTGGCTGATGAGCCATGACCGGTTCCTCTGGCAGTTTGGGTGCGCCGCCTCCTCCCTCATGGTCGTCCGGTTCCAGCTGCCGCCTTAGTCCCCACTGGCACCGGTCGCCGGTACCGCCATGCCGGTGGCCTTCCGCAGGTCATCAGGTGAGCTTCAGTGGCCCGTTTTTCCTTCCGAAGACATCGTTGAACTTCCCAGGACATCACTGTCACTTCTAGCCCATCAAAAATTTGGTTCCTTCCTTCTCGAAGAATCGCTCGCGAAGAACGCACAAATTAATAAAGATAGAGGAGAGACCATGACTTGTTCATTTGGCCTGCGCCCTCCGCGTTAGCTTGATAGAAATAGGTTGAAGAGATTTAATCATCCATACTTGAAATTAAACAAGTTCAAATCCCTACCTCGAATCGTTGGAGAGTGCTCATGGTTGAAGATGACGGGTCGACGTTCATCATTCCGCAACAAGCTTCAATGGTTACTCGAGCATCGATCCTCTGTTATTTTCTTGGTGGATTTTTTCTTCAAAAGGTTCTCCAAAGGCTCTCCAAAGTTCTCCAAAGTTCTATCCTCCCAATTCATATCTTTTCCAACGAATTACCAAGAGGAAGAAGAGAAGCCTTACTCATTAACTTAAGTTAATGGTTTCTTTAACTTGTCATTAATGAGACTTCATTAAATTGTGGGTTTCATGGTTACACACTTTGTGTAACTGGTCATTTAATTCCTAGCATTAAATGCCTGACCACCCTCATGTGGTCCCCACCTACAATGAATTAAAAAGTATGGAATGAGTTTAATAAAAATAAAATATTTTTTTTATTTTAATCCCCCATGAAAATCCGCAAAACCATATCTTCCCCTCTACCTACTACAGTCGAAGTGAAAGCTCATTTAAGTGAATCCTGGCGCTGTGAGTTCAATGGTTCCCTCGTATTTCCATTCCAGGCACCGGTTCAAAAGTTAGGAATTCTCGCTAAGTATGTTTACTGACCACACCTTAATGAATGTTTGGAAATTCATTCCGGCCACACCGAGCCTCGGAATCACACGCTGTCAATTTTCGCAGACTTGTAATAATTCCATATAATTAAAAAAATTAAATGGAAAATTCGGGTCTTTACATTCTCCCCACCTTAGGGATTTTCATCCCAGAAATCCACAACATAGACTAAGGAAACAAATGGGGGTACTGAGCACGAATCTAAGCCTCCCTCTCCCATGTTCTCTCCTAGAGGTTCTCATGATACCAACGAATGTGCACCAGAGGTATCGAACGCCCATAAAGGACTCACTCCTGTTGATCCTCAATCTCTACTGGAACCTCCGTAAAAATCACCCCATCATCAAAGTCTAGTTCGCCGTGGTCGATGATGTGAGATGGTTTATGCACGTATCTCATCAGTTGGGATACATGGAAGATGTCATGCACCCTCTCCAACTACGGTGGAAGCGCCAAGCGGTATGCCACCTTGAGAATCCTTAGAAGTATCAGAAATGGTCCGATAAACCTCAGTGAGAGTTTTCCGCCTTTTCCAAATCTCCGTAGTCCCCTTTGAGAAGAGACTCGCAAGAATAAGTGGTCCCCCTCCTGGAACTCTAGAGGTCTTCGTCTCCTGTCAGCATAAGACTTCTACCTGCTCTATGTAGTCTTCATCTTCTCTTGGATGATCTGCACCTTCTCCGTGGTAGCTCGTACCAACTCTGGACCCATAAGTTCTAACTCCGCTGGGTCTGTCCAGCATAGAGGTGATCTGCATGGTCGATCATACAAGTCCTTGAATGGTGCCATACCGATGGTGGAGTGATAGATTTTTTTTTGCACGAACTCCACCAAGGTAAAGTGACCCAACCAACTGCATCCAAAGTCTAGGATACAAGCACGAAGCATTTACTCGAGTGTCTGATGGTCCTCTATGTCTGACCATCCATTTGAGGATGAAAGGCGGTGCTCAAACATAGATTAATCCTGAATGCCTCCTGGAATTCATCCCACAAACGGGAAGTAAAACATGTGTCACGATCAAAGAAAATCTTTTAAGGCACTACATGAAGCCGTACAATCTTTTGTATGTAGAGGCATACCAAGCCCTCTACTGATCCCTTCTATTGGATAGGTAGGAAGTGGGATGACTTGGTGAGTCGGTCAACGATCACCTAGATGGAATCATGTCCCTTAGACGTATGTGGAAGTCTTGTCACAAATTCCATGTAAATACCATCCCACTTACACTATGGCACCTCTATTGGCTACGCTAAGCCTACTGGAACCTGATGCTTAGCCTTCACTTGCTGACAAGTGAGGCATCATGAGACGAACTCTTCCACTGCTTTCTTCATTCTTGGCCACCAGTGCTGTCGATGGAGGTCCTGGTACATCTTCGCCACTCCAGGATGTACCACCAGAGGGGACGTATGGAACTCCCTCAACACCTCCTCCTGTAGCACCACCGGTACCATGGTGCATCCTCTGAAGATGATGAAGTGCTTCCCACCTTCAGAAAATCCATCAGGTGCATGTCCTATGAATATCTGAGCATGTCATGCCTCGCAGTCAATGTCCCCAAGTTGTACCTCTTGAACTCACTGAAGAAGTGTGGGAGTGACAGTCCTAGACTAAAGGTAGGCTGCTCTATCTCTATCCATGAAATATATCTTCATCGCGGCTAGCTGCTCTGTCGCCTCACTCAGCAACTGTTGACCAGACCTCCTTTTGAGTGCATTTGCTACCACATCCCCCTTCCCATGAGTATAAACTATCTCAAAGTCATAGTCCTGGAGGAACTCTAGCCATCGCTACTATCTCAGGTTCAGGTCCTTCTGAGAGAAGATATGCCTGAGACTCTTGTGATCAGAGTAGACTGTAAAATGTTCTCCCATCAAGTAATGCCGCCACATCTTCAAGGCGAAGACCACTGCTGCTAACTCTAGGTTGTGGGTAGCATTGTTCTTCTCGTGTTTTCTCAACTGTCGTGAACCATAAGCGATCAATTCTCACTCCTGCATCAGGACACACCCAAGTCTGGTCCTTGATGCGTCACAATAGAATACATACCCAACACCATCTTCCAGTAGCCTCAATATGGGGGAACTCGTCAGTCTCTACCTCAGTTTCTGAAAAATCTGATGGCATATCTCTGTCTATACGAAGGGTTGTCCCTTCTTCTTCAACACTGACAAGGGTGCCTCAACTCTGTAAAAGTCAGGCACGAATCTCTGGTAGTATCCAGCCAACCCCAAGAAACATTTCACCTCAGTCACACTCCTAGGTGGCTCCCAAGCTAGCACAACCTCTATCTTTTCCGGATCCACTGCAACTCTATCCTTCAAGATAACATGTCCTATAAATTGAACCTCTCATATCTATAATTAACACTAAGAGATCTTACCATAAAGATGGTTCTCTTAGAGTGTATCTAGAACTATCTGCAGATGATAGGCATGCTTCTCCTCCGACGTCAAGTATATCAAGATATCATCAATGAAGACCACCACAAAGTGATTGAGGTATGGTTGAAAGATCCTGTTCATGAGTCCCATGAACACTACTGGGGAATTGGTAATGCTGAATGGCATAACCAAGAACTCATAGTGGCCATACCAACATCTGAAGGTCGTCTTTTGCACATCCTCATCTTGTACTCTGAGCTGATGGTAGCCTGATCTGAGGTCTATTTTTTAAAACCAATGAGCTCCCTTCAGTTGATCGAAAAGATCATCAATCCTCAGAAGTGAATACTTATTCTTCATGGTCACCTGGTCCAGGTGCCGATAGTCCACATAGAGTCTCAAACTCCCATCTTCCTTCTTGGCAAACAAAATCAGGGCTACCCATGGAGAAACACAGGGCCTTAGGAACCCCTTCCTCTGCAAGTCCTCCAATTGTACCTGTAACTCATGAAGCTCCACAGGAGCCATCTGATATGCTGGCATAGATATCGGTTCCATCCTGGGGTACAGGTCGATGTAAAATTCTACCTCTCTGCATGGAGGTAGTCCCAGAATATCATCATGAAAGACATTGGCATACTGGTCCACCACTATAGGATATCTCGGACTCTCAACATCAACTGCTCTGAGGGTAAGGCTAGCCAAATGATGTGTGATCGGCTGCACCCTCCTCTAGGTAAGTCTATCATGTGCTTCAAAGGTTCTATTCTCGTTAGTGATGGAAAACCTGGTCTCATCCTCACAGACACACCGCACTCTGTGCCTAATACAGTCAATCTGGGCATGGAATGTGGATAACCAGTCCATACCCAAGATGATATCGTAAGGCCTCGACGTTGCTACTAGAAGATCCCAGCAAAAGCTCTCACCTCCTAGAGTAAGCTCACACTATCGGAACCAGTGTGTAATCATCGAATCCTCTCCCATAGAAGTCTCTAGCCATAAGGATTGATCCAATGACTCCACTGGAATCTCTGAGATCTGAATGAGGGTCGTGGAAATAAAAGAATGACTGGAACCTATGTCTATAAGTACTAAATCTAAGGCGGAGTAGACATAGATCATACCTATAATCATATATAGAGTGTCTTGGTCTTATGCCTCAGCTGCCTGGAGATGAGCTCATCCCTATCCACCTGCTACCTATAGTCAGGGTGGACCACCTAGAGGTGGTGGCAGTAGAACCTCAAATCGCCGCCCACCACCTACTGCATGGTCAGCTCCTCTGCCATGTCTACCCGTTGCCTGTGGACCTCCCTGATCGAACCTCTACCTCTGACTTGGAGGTCCCTTGACCATCTACTGGTCATTCGTACGGCCGGTCGGTCAGTCGTGAGCCATATGACCCTGCCCACCGCACGAGTAGCACAACTTGCCCCTTATTTTTCCTGCTCTGTCTCATGAGCCCCGCACCACCAACCATATATCCTGGGGTCATCCACCTGAAGTTCTAGTCTGCTTGGACCTCTGTGTCATCTTCCTACTGCCAGCTATAGATGACTCCACTACATGCCATCCGGTGGCGGGTCTCGCTAACGGTGACTGCTCACCAAGGAAACCCTCCACCAAGAGTGCTTGCTCTAACACCCCATCCTGTGTCAGGATGCTAAGAGATATCATTGAAGCTTTGATCTCCTGTCAAAGACCCTGCTCAAAGGTCTGGGCCCTGAAAAAATGGTCTCGTACCATGTAGGTATAGTATCATGAGAGGTCAATGAACCTCACTGAGTACTGGGCCACGGTCATGTTGCCCTGCTGCAAGTGTAAGACCTCCTGTATACATATAGAGCGTAAGGTCGCTGGGATGAACTCTGCCCTGAAAAGGCTCTCGAAGTCCACCCAAATGAGGGTCACCTCATCGTGTATCTGGAGAATCAAGCTCTACCATCTCCCTGCTACTTCCTAAAAAAGACTGGATGCTAGGATCACCATAAGGTCATCTGGTGTCCCAACTAGGCGGAAAACTCTGGCTACAGCCTCCAACCAGTCCTCAGCTGCCTGTGGATCCCTCTCGCCTCGGAACTTCAGAGACCTCTGAAGCAAGAACTCATGAAAAGTGCTCAATCAGTGTGCACTATCTGCTACTGGGGCTGGTGGAAATGACTGCCCAACAGGTAGTGGTGTCACTGGTACACCACCTGATGGTACATCTACTGTAAGAGGGCCCTGCACCGAAGCCTCATCACTCAGTGGGTCGTCATCACAAACTCTACCCGGAACCCTGGCTAGTTGTCTACGTGGGGGAATCCTGAAAGAAAAAATATGTACCATGATCAATAATTTATACCTGGTGAGCTGACTCGAAAGAGATCACAAAGAAAAACTTTTCAAAACACACACAATCAGTGTTTTCGTGCACTGAGTTAGAAATCAGAAGTCAAAGTCCTAGTGTATGGATACGTCAGCCGCCGCACCAACACTGGATTCCCCAAACTAAAAACCACACTCATAACACTTAACAAAATTTCTACATTTAAAATATTAGAGTCCTAGTTCTTCAGTAGAACCCACTCATCTGATACCACTTTGTCATGAACCATCCCCCAGGGCCCATTCCGTGACTACCCCAAGCCCGCCTCCCATAGGGCAGGGGTTAGAGACTAGCACCGAAAAGGCATATCCCTAAAAATGGGAAGGCATTGCCATTAAACCTGCAAGCACACCGTCCAAGCACACAACAGGATACAAGCACGAAGTAAACTATAAAGAAAAATAGTGATTACTATAAGTAAAGGGGCTAGAATACAATCCCAACTGAAAAGTATAAGTAGAACTGAAAGACTTCTCTTGTGATCATCCACCAAGGATCCTACCTAAAGGGTAGGTACAGCTCGCGATCGGTCGTCTCTGCGGTACGTCACATCAAATAGTCCACCTCTGAGCACCCTCTAGTCCTAGCTCCCTCAGTCTCAATCAACATTGTGCGTCGTCTGCACAAGACACAGCAAAGTGTGGGCATAGCCTGTGTAGGGGTAAGTATAAAAATACTCACTAGGGACCCCGAGACCCCAAAGGTCTCACAAAATACACAAAGGATAAACCACAAATCATGACCACAAACACAAATCAAAAAGAAACAATCAACCATACTTAGGTATATGCCCATACATATACCTAAGTTATCAAATATACTCATCTCATTTATGAAGAAACAAAAGGCTCCAACCTTTTAGCCATTAGCACAACTGTTCCATGAATGAAGGAACACCATGAAGGTAACACCACAAGGGTTAGTACCATAAAGGTAAAATCACTAGTAAAACACCACAAAGTTAATAACACAAAGAAAAGTACCAAAAAGGTAAAGAATCATCTCACACCATTTATAACTTAAGTACATAAGTATAGGTGATTAGACGTATCGCTAGATCATCTTACTTCGTCGAGAAGCTCTGTTGTTGACCCACATGGGATTCGTATAAACTAACCCGTATAGGATTCATATAAGCTAACCCACATAGGATTTGTATAAGCTTACCCACATAGGATTCGTAGAATTTTACCCACATAGGATTCGTATAAGTTTACCCACACATGATTTGTATAAGTTCTTCATGTATATCCATCCATAGGGTTCTTTACACCCGGGGTACTCAAGTTCTGTAGAAACTAGTCCTTGAGTCATTAGTCATACCTCAACCGCCACTAATCTCCATAAAGGTGTAACCCAAAGGACCACCATGTCATAAGGGTCCCAACACGATAGACGGCGCGTCGATCGGACGTCCGGTCTGACTGTTATTAGTATTTTAGTGTCGAGGCCCCGGTTGGATTCGGGTTTGATCTAACCCATCCATACTCCAACTTTCTACAAAAATCAATTGGAGTATACAAAAAAGATTGTCTCGATCCAAGGATCCCAGCACTTCAAACGGACGTCCAGTTCTCAAGATATGGCCCTTTAAGTGATTCTAGGTCCGGTTGGGCCTAGGTCTGGTCCGACCCGGTCAGACCAACCCGACCCGACCCATCTTAGGCTGACCCAACCCGGTTCAAGTCTAACTCGACTAGGATGGTCCACAGTGGGCGAGGCCCGCTAGGCCGTGGCGGGCTCGGCCTGCTAGGTCGCGGTCCGGCTCATCCCGCAGGGGGCGCGGCCCAGCCCGTAAGGGGGCGCAGCCTGCTGGGCACGCGGCCCGACCGCGTGAGTTGTAGCTCGCGGATGGGTGGATAAGCCCGCTCTGGCGGGGCCCGCCCTAGTCACCACCCAGGGGAGTGACCCTCAGTTTTTCCCAAATGGTCGTGAGGGCTATTCGGTCTCCTCCACAGCAGCGGCGCCACATAGTGCCACCAGGTGTCATGCGGGACCCGCTGGAGTGGGACCTGCCTCCTATCACGGCTGGAAGGTGTCGGCCTCCATCTATAGTGGTGCGTGACGGTGCGCTGCTCCACCCCCCATGACTGGTCACCTCCTTTGGTCTGCCATGGCTGAAGAGTCGTGGCCCGCGTCCTCCGACGGCGCACTGGTCACACCACCCTCCACTTCCACGGTCAGCCAGTGTGCCAGCTGCCTCCTCTGAATGCCGCAACTGATGAGCTATAGCCGATTCCTCCAGCGGCATGGGTGTGATACCTCCTCCCTCGTGGCCAGCTGGTGTCAGCCACCTCCCTGGTCCCCACCGGTTCCGGTCGTCGGTATCACCGTGCCGGCGGCCTTCCACGGTTCACCGGGTGAGCTCCGGTGGCCCGTTTTTCCTTCTGAAGGAGTCTTTGAACTTCCCAGTACATCACCATCACTTCTAGCCCATAAAAAGTTAGGTTTTGTCCTTCCAAAAGAATCTCCCTCGAAGAACACACAAATTAATCAAGATAGTAGAGGGATCGGGCCTTGTTTGTTTGGCATGTGCCCTCCGCGTTATCTTGATAGCAACAGGTTGAAGAGATTGAATCATCCATACTTGAAATTAAACAAGTTCAAATCCTTGCCTCAAATCATTAGAGAGCACTCACATTTGAATATAATGGGTCGATGTTCGTCGTTCCGCAAGAAGCTTCAACGGTTGCTCGAACATCGATTCTCCGTTCTTTGCTTGGTGGATTTGTTCTTCCAAAGGTTCTCCAAAGGCTCTCCAAAGTTCCTCAAAGTTCTCTCCTCCCAATTAAAATATTTTCCAATGAATTTCCAAGAGTAAATAGAGAATCCTTACTCATTAAATTAAGTTAATGGTTTCTTTAACTTGTCATTAATGAGACTTTATTAAATGGTGGGTTTCATGGTTACACACTTTGTGTAACCGGGCATTTAATACCCAGCATTAAATGCTCGACCACCTCATGTGGTCCCCACCTCCAATGAATTAAAAAGGGTGGGAGGAGTTTAATAAAAATAAAACATTTTTTTATTTTAATCCTCCACGAAAACCCACAAAACCAGATCTTTCCCTCGACCTACTGCGGACGAAGTGAAGGCTCCTTTAAGTGAATCTTGGCGCTTCGAGTTCAATGGTGCCCTAAGATTTCAATTCTGAGCACCGGTTCAAGAGTTATGAATTCCTTCTCAGTAAGTTTACTGAATGTACCTTAAAGAAAGTTTGAAAATTCATTTCGGGAACACCGGGCCTCGGAATCAGGCGCTTTCAATTTTTGCAGACTCGTAATATTTCCATATAATTAAAAAAATACATGGAAAATCCATGTCTTTACAGATTTATTCACCATTATTTTGAAATAACATGTACTAGTTACTATATTTAGTCACAAGAATCAATACTGTTGATAATCTTGAGCCAAAATAATAAAATAATGATTAAAATAATAAAAAAACACCCTTATCCACCACTATAAATAACACCCTTCACCGCATCTTCTCCTCAAACCTCCAAAGCCTTGAATATTGGAAACTTTCTACCCAATACCTCTCCCAAACCTCTCCCCCACATTATTTACTTTCTGGCCTCGCCTAAAAGACCATTTCATAGTTCCTTAAGGAGGTTCTCAAGGAGATGACTTCAAGAGGTAAAATCCCCATTTTCTCTTTTAATTTTCTTTCAATTTATTTTATTTTCTTACCCTTTATTTAAATCCTATGTCCAAAAATGTATCATAATTCCATTATCTATATATACTGTAATTTTATTATGATAATGGGATATCCACCATCAATTCTTTTCTCTTCCCCTTTCTATTCTAAAAATGAAAACATCGTCTGTGAGGTACTGATTTACTACTTTCATGGATGACGAGTTTTCATTTTTCAATTACGCCTTCAAGGCTGGTCATAAAACAGTTTTTATGGTTAAAAAAGACTCAAATATATGTAATAAAAATTATTTAATGTTCTATAACTAGTATATATATATAATATTAATTTATAAAACAAAACTAGCATGTGATGATCAAAAAAATACTAAAATAATCCAAACGGTTATCATTAACATTCTATCTAATGAATCATCCTCATATATAGAAAAAAATTATATATAAGGCCATTAAATATTTTATATGTTCATTAATAACATATAATTTCAATTCTGGATAACTATTCTCATTTCACATGATCTTTCGTACATGTATACAAGTGAACCAATCATGAAAACCAAGGGAACGAACAGTTTCGAACAATGAAATTGAATATTATAACTCATCAAAAAACCCTAAATGAACTTAATAAAATTATACTAAATCAAATACATATTTAATAGGTTTTGAATTAAATTATTAATGAATCTAATTTCATTATCCAGGATGTTAAGTGAAAGTGTAGAACACTTTCGGACATAAGGTAAGGGTTTTCTCATTTCACTTTTATTTTTGTGGGATATGCCTTATTCACCACTATTTCTTATGTGTAGTGTATTTATACTTCCCATTGATGTATCATATCATGAATATCTATATTTTCATGGTATTAAATGTCTTATTTGAGTATCATTAATTTTATGGGGCATGTGGTTCGACTGTTTGCAAAGTTGTAAGGGATTCTCCCCGAACCTCCATTTTTCATTTGGGTTACATTTTCTCTCTCTTTACACCAATGTAATTTTTCTTTATTTGTATATACTCCTAAATTATTTTTATATTTTCAAAACTCATGTTTCTATATAATTTCATATTTATTTGATGTATAAATAAATGTTTTATAATATTTCCTTTTTAATTCCTTCTGATAAGTAAGCCCGATTAAGGGGGACTTCCCAATTTCTTACCCATTTTTAAGTACACTTTATAATCTATTTTAAGACACAAATATTTTTATAAAATCTAATTTTTATCATGAAAAACTATCTTATTTATTTTCTGGTTTTATTCAAACAATTAATCCTTTTTCCGCATTAAATATTCTTTTATATTTTCCCTTAAACCGCACTGAAGTGGCCCATTTCTAAAGTTTCTAAAAAACTATTTTTACATTTATTCACTTCAGTTCGACATAATTTATGCCACAAACATAATTTCATTTTACTTACCTTTTATTTTCTATTATATACATGTTTATAATCTGATTTTTATGGAAAATACAAATGATTTTCCAAAATAACTCTTCTTTTCAAACAAAAAGAGTATTTCTCTAAAGAATTTATCCATGATTTTATTATATTACTTTCATATATGATTATTATTAAAATATTTCAAAGTGGTATGGGACAAATTTATTTAAATATATCTTTTTATTTAATATATGATAAATGCATTGGACTTAGTAAGTGATAGGCGGGGCCTGCTATAGCCCCTCGATGCATCAGTAGGTCTCATGAGACAAACTAGACCGATTTTTTACCCATTTATGTATAGTGTCTTAGCCAAAGACTTAAATATATGTTTATGATGTCTAATATTATGAATTTCCTCATTATGATATTAGTAATTGATATCCCATGTGATTATCTAACTAGTAGAATATCCATAAATAAGTTTCATTCACATGTGATTATTTATATGGCATTATTTATTCAGATTTTATTCCTTCCATATTATACTCAAGATTATGTTTTAATGGCATGTTTTTTTATTTTTTCATCATGCCTTATTATTTATGTTTATTTATGGTAGCTTTCTCTATATTTTGTACCCTTACTAAGCATCTGAGCTCACCCATTTCTTATGTTTTATTTTTCCCTAGGATGCGAAGATTTATATTATGAATGCCTTTTGGGGATAATCTAAGAGTTTATGGAAGCTTCTAATGGATTTGTTATGTTATTTTTCTTTTCAATTTGTAATGTAAAACTTATGTTTTGTATCTGATTATCCAAATCTACTAAACTATTTGGTCCTTTGGGATGCGAGCACTTGTTCATAGTACCAATTTAATAAAGTATGGCACCAGCTCCAGGCTACTAGGGTCGGGGTATTTACATTGTGGTAGAGCCTTGTACATTTATTTCAATTTCCTTTATATACTCCTACATGTATGGTCGACCGATTCAGTGACCTATGATATATGTATGACATGGTTGTTCAGGATTTTACAACATTTCATTTATTATTACATCATGTTCTATTTCAGTTTAATTATTACTTTCACACTCTGTTTATTTACTACTTTGGATGATATATGGTTATTTTCATTGTTGATACTCTGATATGAGGTTATATTCTCCCCACTGTACCACCTTTATACCCTCACTATTAGTTAGTAGCCTCTAGCATACAGGGAGTCATGGTTGAGGCCTTGTGATAAACTGGTTCAGAGAACTGGTTTAGTGGCATCTGGGTCGGGATATTACAAAGTGGTATCAAAGGTGTTTCTTTCCAATTTTATTACTATTTGGGATATGGTGGATAGTATTATTAGGAATGTGTCAGAACATATGATGGATATCAAACTGGTGTGGTGAGAACACTTGTTCATGCAAGAAGTCCAGGTTGCCAGGTTTATGGGGTTTCTATTTTTGATGTGTGATATTACAATTGTATATTACTTTCACTTTGAGTGACACACATGTTGTGTGGATGTGATGACTTATTATAGATCTATGGATCTTGGCTGTTGGTGAGAGGTCAGGGATTGATTTTAACTCTTGGCCGACAAAGGCAATAAACATCTCATGAATCATATTTGGCACGTAGGATTCACTTGTCATAGGACTGTTAGTGTGTGATTTTACTGATTATAGAGGCCAATTGTTTAAAGTTTCAAAAAAACCTAAATGGTGTTTTCCCATATAGGTTTTTTGTGTCATTATACTCAATTGGTCTAACTTTCATATATATTTCATTTTGATGGAAAGTTATGTGGATCTATGTCGATAATTTGTATGGGGAGGTTGGTGACTCAATCCTCATGCATGGGAGGTGCATTGACCCTTGTAGGTTGATAGGGCACATGATGCCCAAATTCTATAACCCTTGTAGGGTGTTGTTTCTCAGGTTCAGTTATTTAAAGTATTAGTAATAATCTGTAACATCCAAAGATTTTGAAAATAAATTTAATATTGAATGCATGAAACACTAAATCTCTATAAAACACCACTTTGTTATAACCTATCCAATAAACATAATTTTACCACCCCTATGATTTGAATTTCGAAAATATGACATACACGATTGTGATCAGTAAGTTATTTAGAGTCTGATATGACCAACTTAATTTTTAGTGAATAGAAACATACCCTTATGAATAGTAATTTTATCCTTATGAATAGTGATATACCCTTATGAATAGTAATTTCACCTATGGTAGTATATATATAGGATTTAAGTGAAAGTATGATGTACCTATGTTTTGGAATAAGTAAATAAATGTTCTAAAACTATATTTTTCAAGTAAATTATGATTTTAATTAAAAATTAAATTAGTCATATTTAGAAAATTATTTTTGAAAAATGGACTTCATTTTTGGATCCTACAAATCGAAAAATGGTTAGGGTTAATTTTTTTTATTTTTCTAAAATACTTTAATTTTTGATGAATAGTAAAATACAGTAATTTACCATATATATATACATTATCAGTTAAATTCACTATTCCTAGCATCATGGATGATGTAAGAACACTTGGATAAAACTTATATGCACATATTACTATTCTTGGTCACAAGAATCAATACTATTGGTTGTCTTTGGAAAAATAATAAAATAATGAGTAAAATAATGGGAAAACCCTCCTCTCCTCCACTATAACCCCCCCCCCACTCCATCTTCTCTTCACTCCTCTCAAGAATTATGTCTTGTCTAAATTCTGCTCAAATATCCTCCCAAGCTCCTCCCCCATGACCATAATCCCTTGGTCTCATAAAAACACCAAATCCTCTTCCATTAAGAGGCTCTCAGGTAAGGTTAATTCAAGAGGTAAAATTCCTCTTTTATTTTCTTTAATTTTCATGTTCCTTTGTTCTCTTTTCTTTCCTAACCTCTCCTTATACAAATGGTATTAGAACTATAGTACCGTATATGTATTGGAATGTTGTTCTGCTAATGGGATAATTCATATTCATCTCTCCTTTCCTCCTCATTTATGCTAAAAATGAAATATTGTCCGAGATGTGTTGATTTATCACATTCAAGGACGACGATGCTTTCAATTTGTTTTACCTTCTTCAACTCTGGTCATGAAACCATTTTTATGGTTGAACCAGACTATTATATATTTATTTGATCTTATGTTATGTTCTGTAATCCTTATGCACTCATGATGTAAAATAATAATACAAAATAAGGCAATTGTGAGAAAAACTGCCAAATTAATCCAAGTGTTTATCATTAATGTTTTATTTAATGATTCGCCTTCACTAAAAATAACCAAATGAATTTTATAATCATTTAATATTATTAATTTTCATTAATAACATATAAAATCAATTCTATACTTTAACTCCCATCTTACGTGAACTACCATACTCTTTTATAAGTGAGTTGATCATGAATATTATGAAAACGAGAACTCATGAACAATGAAATTGAATCCCTTAACCCATCTAAAAGTCCATGAATGAACTTAATAAAGTTATAATAAACCAAATAAATTTATAAAGGGTTATTTAATTTTTAATTAATGAACCTAATTTGGTTATTCAGGTCATTAAGATCAAGTAAAGAACACCCTCGGATTTAAGGTAAGGGATCCTCTCTCTCACTTTTATCCAAGGATCCTTCCTATGTTGTGTCCTTTTATTTATAATTCCTAAGGATGGGGTATGTTTTAACACCTCCCCCATACTGACCTTATGATATATAAATTATGGGATACCCCTTTACCTCTCATTAAGCCCTCACAAGAACACATGTTACTATGCCGAAATGTTTGTAAGGGTTTCTTCATCTCACTTCCATTTTTTGTGAGATATTCCGTATTCACTACTATTAATTGTGTATGGTGTATGCATACTACCTATTGATAATTCATATCATTAATCTCTTTATTTTCATGATATTCAATGTACCATTTTATGATTATTAATTTTGGGGAATATGATTCAATTGATTACAAAGTTGTAAGTATTTTCTACACAAACCTCCATTTTTATTTGGGTTGCTCTTATTCTCAACTCACCTCAATGAAATTCTTATTTATTCTTATTTAATTCTCAAAAATTATTTTTAAATGTTCAATATATTTTTACCAATCATAATCCTTATTTATTTTATGGGGAGTTAAATTTTTTAAAAAGAATCTTTCAAAAATTCTTCCGAAATGCAAGCCCGGTTCAAGGAACTTCTCAAATTATTACCTATTTTGAAGTTCACCCTATAATATGTTTTAGTCCATATTTATCTTTCTAAAATAACACATTTTAATATTAAAATATATTTTGGTTCATTTCTGGTTTTATGAAAGCAAACATGCCTTTGTGCTTTAAAATCTCTTTATTGAATTCCTTAAACCGCACTAAAATGTTTTAATTTATAAAGCTTCTTTAAAAACACTTTTTACAAGATTTCAATTTAGTGGGACATAATTTATGAAACAAATGTAATTTAAATGTACTAACTTTTTATTTTCCGGGATATACATGTTTAAAACCATATTTATGAAAAATACAAATGATTTTCCAAAATAACTCTTCTTTCCAAAGTAAAATAGATTTTTCTTACCTCACATTAGATTTTATGAGATATATGCCTTGTTCACCACTTATTCCTTGCATGTGGTGTATGTAATTACCCATGGTGTATCATATCAAGAATCTAATTATTCTCATGATATTCTAAGGGATTATTATTTCAATTTTTCAAGGTGGTATGGGATACTTTGGAACGTCTAAGGATTATTTCCTCAAGAATTTCTCAATGGTCTCATTTAAAAGTATCTTTATTTTTGTTAACATCCTTTGATGAATCTTTTATTTCATAGAGGTTTATATATTATGGTATAGTCTAAAATATTTTTTTGAAGTGTTTTTAATTATTTTGAATGTGGATGTTCTATCTTGATACCATTCACCAATTTACTTTGAATGGTTAGTGTTTATGTTTAATGTATGGGGAAAGTTATTTACATTTCATATGTTAGTTTCAATATGAATGTATATATTGTTTATGTTTATCCCTGTTCATAATTAGAATGAATTATACCTAGTAAGTGTCATGTAGGGCCCGCTATAGCTCCTCAGTGCATCGGTAGGTCTCATGAGATAAACTATAGTCTTGGCATGAGGCCTTGACAAAATGGTTATGTATGGTCTTGGAATGAGGCCTTGACGGTATGGTTATGATGTCCTTTATTGTACATTACCTCTTTATGAAACTATTAATTGAAATTTCATGTGGTTATTTAGCTAGTAGAATACCCATGATTATGTTTTATTATGGAAATATTTACTCATCTCATATTCCTGCCATATTATGTTCAAGTTTATTTTTAAAGTCATGTGTTTTTAGCTATTAATTATGCCAAATGTTAATTTTTATGAAATATTTTGCAGTATTTCTTACCCTTACTGAGTGTTTGAGCTCACCTCTTTCTTATGTTTCATTTTCTCAGGACATGAAGAAGTTTATTATGAATGACCTACTAGGATAAACTTCGAGTTGTGGATGTTCCCAATAAAAATTATATGTTGTATTTAATTGCAAGTTGTAATGTTGAACTTATATATGTATCTTGTTTCCAAAGCTACTAAATGACTCAGTCCTTCAGGATGCATATTCCTTGTTTATATGCCGATGTAATAAAATCAGGCACCAGCTCCAGGAAACTAGGGCTAGGTCCTTACAGTTTGTAACTGTAATGCCCTGACCCCAGTTACCCAGAGTCGGTGCATTATTACATAACATTAACATGATCACAAAAGATCAAGTCTCGAAAGACCGATTAGTTTAGTATCCTTGGAAACACTAGATACATTCATAAAGTTTACATTACATCATAAAGTGAAAACTACAACAACATCTTGTCTCCACACTCATATCCCCATATACTATCCCTGAAGGTTATTCATAAAATACTTCTTCACATCCTGGGAAAAATAAAACATAGAAAGGGGTGAGCTCAGATTCCCAGTAAGGATAACAATATAGAGGAAACTTTCATAAATAAGCATAAAAATTTAAGGCAATGTATAACTAAAACAAAATCCTTTTAAACTTGAACTTTAGCATAATATAGCAGAAATAAAATGAAATAATGTCATTTACTTATTCACATGGATATTATAATATTCGAATAATCACATGCAATATCAATAACCACTTTTATAATGATGGAATGCATAATGCCAGACTATCGTAACCACATAGTCAAGGCCTTGTGCCAAGACTACAAATAATATTTTGTCAAGGCCTTATGCTAAGACACTAGTTTGTCTCATGAGACCTACCGATGCATCTAGGAGCTATAGTGGGCTCCATACATCACTTATTAAGTCCAATGCATTCCTCATATGAACAGGTTTAAACATAACATAAATATCTGTATTAAAACTAGAATACAAAATGTCAATACTTTCTCCATAAACCATGAATGGTATAAAAATAACACATCCATAGTCAAACATATCAAAAAACCTTCAATACAATATGGAAGTTTTGTATCACAATAAATCAACTTAAAATAAGCTTAAAATCTATCAAAGTATGTTGATATAGATGAAATCAAAACTATTTTAGAGGAATATCTCTTTTTTTAATCATTTAAAAGTAACATAATTATAAAATAAAACATTTACTTTGAAAATATTCTTATAAGATTTTAAGGGAAGCGTCGATGATTTTATAATGGCGTAAAATAGCCACACACGCTGTATAAGTTAAAAAGACATTCTTACCTTAATTCTGTCGAAAAGGTTAAAAAGGACCTTGTTTGGAAAATGACGGAAAGATTCCTTTATAAACTTCTTATAAAAAGTCAAACAAGGGTATAAATGACTTTAACCCATAGTCTTTAAAATACTAATAATTATTTGAAATAAATTTTTAAGAAACATGGATGTGGATGATAAAGAGGTCTCAGTAGATAATTACGTATAAACAACCTCGGATAATGAAGAGATTATGAAATAAACCCTTACCTTGTACTTTTCCTTGGTTGAGGGTAGGTTAACCTATTTTATAATGGTTAAATAATTGTTATTAAATTATACAAGAATCATATACATTAATATGATATCATATATGATCTTTTAACATTGTTTTGTTAATAATATCTTAGTATTATCGTCGTTTCGGGTGTTAACTTACTCGTTTTATTTTATATGTTTTGTTACATAAGTCATGTTTTTTATGGATAGGTTGTATATTATTCATATACATAATGATATCAAGTCCTCAAACATTATTTTTAATCATCAAATGAGAATTATACTTGCATGGATACGATGGGGAATGAATCTCATCCCGTTCGTGGAGACGGTAGTCCGTACGTACGCACGAGCGACAATATCATTCTTTTGATATTAAAATAATATATAATTGGATTTTATATCATATATACAGAATCATTATCATGTTATATTTATTATTTACATCAATTACACATCATTATCATACCCATCCAAATAATAATGTTTTGAATAACAATTACACCACGACGTGGAGACGATAAGTCGTACGTACGCACGTATGGTGACATGTCATTGAAAGGATGGATAGAATACTGAATATGGTTGTACCATATTTATAATAACATCATAGTATATAGAAGATACTGGAGTTATTATTTTATAATAGAAATAAAAAATAAAGAAGAAGTTGAAGAAGAAAGGAACATGAAAGAGGGTGGTGAAAACATTACCTCTTCTTCGGGTTCTTCCTTTTGATTTGATCAAAAGAACTCCTTAGGTTGGATTTTTGATCAAACTAAGGCCTCCAGGTTGAATTGAGGGAAGTTTAAATAATAATTGGGCAGGTTTTTTCTGATCCAAAAGGCTTTTAAGGTATGAATTTGAGAGAAGTGGGAGTGCCCTTTTATAAGAGGGGTGAGGGGCACCTTTGGAAAAGCTAGAAATATTATTTTATAATAAATTCATATTCAGTTTCTAATGGCTCCAAAGTGGATTATTTAAAGGTTAAGGTGGGTATAGGTCTAAAACCACTAAACCAATATGTTTTATACAGGTTTGGGTCACTTTATTAACCTTATCTTTTAGTTTTAACTCTTAGTTAATTAGTTTGACATTTACCATGTCTCTTTGTATTTTTATATGATATAGTTAATAAACTTACTATATACTTACAAGAGACACCAAAGTGGTCCATTAATTATACACTTATAATTATATAAGTTTTTTGGATGAACCTTAGATTTTTAGGAATAGAATATCAATTAATAATATAATATATTTTTTTTAAAACTCATTTATGCCAATTTTGAAAATATTTAATAATTGATTTTTGTTAAACTCTTAAAAACTTTATTAATTATAAAAAAAATTCATTTAAGAAATAATAACATGTCATATTAACCAATAAAATTCGTGGATGTTATCAAAAATTTCAAATTATATTTATTTTAACATTTATATTACCAATTATTTGATTCTTTCATTAATAAGGAAAATACTGCATCATTATTGTGTAGTAAATATAATTAATTATTAAATGTCTAAAAATTATAAATAAAATAAAATTATGTAGGAAATCGTTTTATCTTTCTAATGAATATTTATAGTTGAAAATATAACATATATAACCATATGTAAAAATTGTTTTCCTAAAAGATATATGCTTATGTAATTTTTGTAATTACTTTAACTTAATTAATATAAAGTGTCATTATCACTTATAAGTAGATCCATGGGGTCCCAAAATCGACCCAAAGATGCCCATGGTCGGAATTTTATCAACCAATAGGGTTAGGACACATTTTAGGGTAATTTATTATTATTATAATATTATTTTTTTACCCTTATTTACTGGATTTACCCTTTAACCATGGTAAATAAAATATTTACCGAAGTAATTATTCAAAATGTATAAAAATAAAATTTACCTATTTACAAAATTTGTACCTCTTAATTATAAATATGGAATCCATTTTTCTAAATTCAAAACACAGAAGTGGCAGAAATTAATTTAAAATTAGTTCCCATTGTCAGAACAAAAAGCGTGTTTTTAAGAAATAATAACTATCAAAAGATTGACACTTGTTTATGTCCGGTTTAAATGTAAAATTACGTCCAATGACCAAAATTTTATTAAATGGTAAAAATATATTCTAAATATACTTTAAAACCACTCAAATTCATAATTTATCACTATTAATTATTTTGATTAAAAAATTTGTTTTTAATTAAAATTTAGTAATTTTCACTATTCATCAAAATATAAAAGTTATCAGAAATGTACCAAAAATTCACCCTAAGATAATTTCGATATTCCAAATCCAAAAATGAATTCCATTTTGAAAGATAAAATCCATAAAATCTTAAAAAGTGGGTATTACTGTTCATAACGGCTAGTTTGATTGGTTGTGGTGTGTGTTAGAACTCGAATTTGCGTACAACACACGCTACTGTATTATTCAAAGAGAAGCGTACTGTGGAAGATTGGGGTGTTACATTCTCCCCTCCTTCAAATAATTTCATTCTAGAAATTTCTAGAATACTACCGCGTGAAAAGACTCGGGAGGTTCTTCATCATAAGTTCCTCAGGTTCTCACTTGCCTCTTCCATCTTATGGTTTCACCATAGAACTTTTACCAGACGAGTTGTTCAGTTTCTCAGCACTTGTTCTCTCATATAAATAATCTTGACAGGCTCTTCACAATAAGACAGATCGGTTTCCAGTTCTAATTCCTCATAGGTGAGTACATGTGTTGGGTCAGGCTTGTATTTTCTCAACAGTGATACGTGGAACACATCGTGAACTTTAGAGAGAGACTTGGCGGCATTGCCAAATGGTAAGCTATAGCGCCGATTTGTTCTAGAATTTCGAATTGTCTGATATACTCGGGACTCAATTTTCCCTTCTTACCGAAACTTATAACACCCTTCCATGGAGATACCTTCAAGAAAACATGATCTCCTACTTGAAATTCCAAATCCTTCCTTCGGTTGTCAGCATAGCTCTTCTGCCTACTTTGAGCTGCTTTGATGTGGTTTTGGATTAACTGAACCTTTTCCATCATTTCCTACACCAGTTCTAGGCCTATGAGTTTTCTTTCACCAACATCATCCCAACAGGTTGGTGTGCGACATCTCTTTTCGTATAACGCTTCATATAGTGTCATCCGAATACTTGAATGGAAGCTATTGTATAGGAAAATTCTACCAGAGGTAAATATTGATCCCACATACCCTGAAAGTCAAGTGATCATGATCTCAACATATCTTCTAAGGTTTGAATAGTCTGTTTTGATTTTCCATCTGTTTGAGGGTGGTAGGCAGTGCTCAAAAAAAGTTCAGTATCCAAGGCCTTCTGAATACTTTTCCAGAATCTTGAAGTAAAACAGGGATCACGATCAGAAACAATCGATAGGGGTACTCCATGAAGTCTCACAACTTCATTAATATATAGTATTTCTAGACCTTCAAGTGGTGGATCTTCTCTTATAGCAAGAAAATGTGCTGACTTGGTACGACGATCAACAATGAACCATATTGAATCGTTCCTTATAGGATTCTTTGGTAGTCCCATGACAAAGTCCATTGTGATATTATCCCATTTCCACTCAGGTATGGGAAGAGGTTGCATGACTCCTCCAGGCTGTTGCCTTCCAGCTTTCACTTGTTGACAAACCATACATCTTGACACAAAATCAGCAATCTCTCTCTTCATGTTGTCCCACCAAAAATGTTCCTTCAAATCTCTATACATTTTGGTGCTCCCAGGATATATAGATAAATTGGAACTATGAGCATCATCTAAAAATTCCCTTTTTAAATCAGGTATATCGGGAACACAAAGTCTCTTCCCAAATTTCAAAATTCCATCTTCATACACAAAGTCACTCAATCTCCCATCATTCACAGCTTTAATATTCTTTTTAAACTCTTCATCATTGGCCTTAGAACTCTTTATACTTTTTAGTAAAGATGGTTTGGCAACCATTTGAAAAAGTATTTAGGTTTCACCTTCCATGGTGATTCCCATATCCATCTTTACTAGATCCATGAAAATAGGATCCCTTTCAACTCTCATTTTGTTCAAAACTCCATGATCTTTTCTTCTCAAAGCATCTTCCACCTTATTTTCCTTCCCCGGGTGGTAGTGTATCGTGCAATCATATTCATTGAGTAGTTCAAGCCATCTCCTTTGCCTCATGTTGAGTTCTTTCTGTGAGAAAATATACTTCAAACTCTTGTGATCAGTATAAATATCACATTTTTTACCATAGAGATAGTTTCTCCAAATCTTCAAAGCAATGATTACAGCTGCTAACTCAAGATCATGAGTAGGATAGTTTTGCTCATGAATTTTTAGCTCTCGTGATGCATAGGCAATAACCCTATCATTCTGTATAAGGATACAACCAAGTCCTTTCTTCAATGCATCACTATAAATAACGAACCCATCATTCCCCAATGGTAGAGTCAATATATGGGAATTGACTAATCTTCTCTTCAGTTCTTCAAAACATTCTTCACACTCTTTTGTCCAAACAAATTTAACCCCTTTACGTGTGAGCTTTGTTAATGGGTTAGCCAATCAAGAAAAATTCTGGACGAAACGCTGATAATAACCTGCTAAACCAATAAAACTGCGTACCTAAGTTATACTCGTCAATGTTGGACATTCTTGGATTGCCTTGGTCTTAGAAGGATCAATAGAGATTCCATCTTTAGAGACAATATGGCCAAGAAAAGAGATCTCCTGAAGCCAGAATTCACACTTGCTAAACTTCCCATATAATTCATGTCTTCTAAGAGTCTTCAGGATAATGTGCAAATGATTTTCATGATCTTTGTAGCTTTTGGAGTATACCAAGATATCATCAATAAATACCACATCAAAATCATCGAGATATTCCTTGAAACTCTATTCATTAGATCTATGAATATAAAGGGTGAATTATTCAATTCAAAAGTCATTACTGTAAACTCGTAATGCCCGTACCTGGTTCGAAATGTTGTCTTTGGAATGTCTTCCTTCTTCACACACAACTGATGGTATCCAGATCAAAGGTTAATATTTGAAAAGTATTGATCTCCATGTAGTTGGACAAATAAATCATCAATGTGAGGTAGGGGATACTTGTTCTTTATTGTTATAGCATTGATCTCCCTGTAGTCGATACATAACCTCATAGATCCATCTTTCTTCTTAACAAACAGGACACACTACTAGAAATAGAACCTATACCCACAGTTTTAAACCGTGGGTATAGCCCTTGAAACATGGGTATACCATATACCCACAGTTTCAGTAACCATGGGCTGTAGTGTCGTCGCAATAGGTCTATACCCACGGTTCTCTGAAAACTGTGGGTATAGACCATAAAAAATTTATAATACCCACGGTTTTATAACCGTGGGTATACTGATTTACAGTGCCAGAAATTTCCCACGGTTCATTTGAACCGTGGGTATATATGTATACCCACGGTTTCAAAACCGTGGGTATAATGATTTACAGTGCCAGAAATTTCCCATGGTTCATTGAACCGTGGGTATAGGCAGGTCCCCTACAGCAGAGCAGCTGCACCTCGCTCTACAATTCTGCACCTCTATGATTCTGCACCTGTAAACATTCTGTAACTCTAAACATTCTGCACCTAAAAACAGAATATAAGATTATACATGGATCTTTACGACACCAAGAAGCCAACAATTACCCATGAATCATTATGAATGAAAACCCAATGAAAGAAAGAGTAAAATCCACACAATATTCTACATCATTGAGCAATGCTATTCAACCCCTTTCTGAGCCAAAATTCTACTTTCAAGGCCTAAACATCCAAGAATAAAACCTTACACTTATACCCTGGTATAAGGCATCCATTAATTGATTCCAAGGTACAAAACCAAGGCGATTCACTACCCAAAGTCTAGCATCACCTATCCTGGCTATACTAGCCTCAATCATACTTGAATGACTCATCACAAACCCATTTACATATGTTGATAGCCCAACCCACATACCCTTTAAAAAGATCACGTTTTTTATTTTAAAGGTACATGACTTGTACTCCCCCTCTAAGGGACCTACTACATCGAAACGGGCCTCATCCTTTAGATTTTAAACCAAAATCATAGGTCTCATATGGGTACACAAACATGTACATGAAAATGAAGGCATTGTTCTAGAAGTTCCATAGAATCATCATGTATTTTATTTAGTGTTTTAACATATTCATTCTAGAGTGACTGGGATGAGACCCTTTCTTCTATCACTAGGCCTAGTGAACCAGGATCTTCTAAGAGGAACCTGGCCCATTTCAATGATAGTTATCTAATTTAAATTTTTTGATGGTTAAATACATGATCCTCCCCTCCCCCCTTGCCCAGCCCCTCCCCCTCCCTCCCCACTGCCTAGCCCTTCCCCTCCCCCCTGACCTGCCCTCCCCCTGCCCAGCCCTCCCCCTGCCCAGCCCCCCTCCCCCTCCCCCTCCCCCCCTGCCCAGCCCCCCTCCCCCTCCCCCCTGCCCAGCCCCTCCCCCTCCCTCCCCACTGCCCAGCCCTCCCCCTGAATCTCCCTGCATGAAATATGTAGATTCATGACATGTTTTATTTGGATGCAGACCCAACCAGGTAAGGTACTGAAACTGTTAGAAAACATCCTAAAATTTTGATAAGGTACTACAAATCACTGTATTACAAAATATATTATAACAGAAAACAGATCTAAAATTAGGTGTCCAACTAAATATGTTCCCTTAAGGTATGTTTATTTAAGGTAATACAACTCACTGTAATACAAAACAGATTATAACACAAGAAATACCGGTCAAACTCATGAAGAATGTTATTATCACTATATCATTTACTGCCTGATTTTTAAACAATATAAACTTCCATACATCCTATCCTGTTGAATAGTTAGTTGGGAAAAAAATGCCTTCATCAATCCTCCCTGAGACATAAATGATACACATCTCTTAAGTTTCTTCTCCATGCTTGTAAATTTAAGGCATTCATTCCATCAGCCCATTCACATTCACCAATATTTCAGTTCATCGCTATGATGGGATGAGAAAAATCAAAGTATGTCTAGCAACTCTTAGACATGACCCAAAAAAATCAATATACAGTGGATTCAATAGTGAAAACATATCACCTACATTCATATGTTGGATGAAAGGGAGGTTAACTCCATGATTTTATGACCAATAACCTGCATTCATATAGTGTGTAAATGCAAATGAAAAATGATGCATGGTAGGGAGGTTAATTTCATAATTTTAGGAAAACATACCTGTTGTAGAGATCTGGAACTTATTAGTGCAGGATTCCCTTGATCTCTTCATGTGCAGAGTGAGTCACCTGCAATATATAAATAAAAATAATCAATATTCATCTTAAAAGATGAAGTGTGTAATAACGTATGAAAAAGTATTATGCGAAGGGAAATACTGCAAATTGTCTAGGAGATTATTTCAACGATATTACGAGAACATACCTATTGCAGGGCGAGTAACACATCGGTAAAGATTCGATTGATTAGAAATAGTTGACAACTGTAGATGAGGATAGAAATCACGATCTTAAGGGAATTAGAGAATGAGATGGAGTGAATCTGGAGGGTTTCTGGATGAAATTATTCAAATGAGTAGGAACTGCGGGCAACATATGAGGAGATGAGGAAATTTGGGATGATGAACCATAGTACATGATGAAAAAAATAGTAAGGAATATGCCTTAAGTGTTTTGTGGGTACTAGCGATGGGAGGGTAAATGCGAGCGATAACCCAAGGTGCAGCACCGGAGAGGAAACAGAAGTGTGAACCATAAGAGGGGCGCCGAAGGGGAAATGAAAGCAAGATTCGTAGGAATTGTGGCAGAGGTGAAACGGGTGCGGGATTCACTGATGAAGGTGGAGGTGGAGGCGAATGGCTCACGACAGATGAAATGAAACCCTAAGATGGAGGGAGGAGTGAAGGATGGATGCATGGGGGAAATGGGAATGCGGTCGACGGATGCCCGATTTTGGAGGGAGCAATTTGTTTTGGATGGTGACGTGGTTGCGTAATAAGGTGACAGGTAAGCTAGAAGAAGCCTGTTTTAGTATAGATAATAGATATATGTGTTACATATATTGTGTATTAAAATGGGTTAGGTTAGGGTTGTGTATGTCTAACCGAGAACTGAACAACTTGCAACTTCCATAGCTTATAAGAGATAAATAGGGGTATTATCTTGTTTAAAATGGATAGTTTGGCCTTATATACACTGGATATTATATGGTGTGGTTAAATTGATTGATGAGAATGATATCACATGTTTTAATGTGGTGATTCATGGGATGTACTAATTGGTTCACTTATTTGGGAACATGATGAGTGAAAATCCCCCTTACTATGAGTGACATTTACCACTAGGATTCTGGATATGGAGGATCATTTGTATGATGCATATTATATTGAACATTATCAAAGGTGATGAAAAAGGTGTGGAAATAGGCTATTAGCGATGTTTCTCATTATGGTTACTGAGGTCATTGAGGTCATGTGTACAAAGTTCAGGTCCCATGAATTTGTTTTTTATCCCCATTTTTTTGGTGGTATCCTCCATATTTAAGCGACATAGGGTAGATGATGATAATGTTAATTGATACAAAGGAGGATACAATGTATTAGGATATGATTAGAGTGTGTGAGACCACTAGATTAGAGTAGGATTCTAACTGTATCTATGTTATAGTTTGGGGATGATTACTCAGTCATGGTAAAGAACATGAGTCACTGTGTGTTGGGTTTTGTTAGGATATTGATCTAGTTGTTGGTAAAAAGTTTTAAAACCTAGGGTTGTTGTGATATAATACGTGGATGTGTCATTAGGGAATCATTATTTATACATAATGGTGATAATTTATGAGTTGGAATGTGATTCAAAGTGAAATAAAATTATATGAAAGGTCGAGGGAACTTCTGGTATGATATATTATGTATGTATCTTCCCACATTAGTATTTTACAAGGTAGGTAAAGTATCACATAGGGGTAGTTAATAAAAAATAGAAGAATCAGTGTGGAATTTTGATTGTTTTTTTTTGTTCATATCATACACTTGTAGATGATTATCAATGAATTCAAAAATTGGTGTTAAGTTATCAGTGAGATTGATTTCAATGAAAAGTTTATTTTCACTTAAATAAGATCTTGAAGTCATCAAAGAATAGGAGAAGGATAGCTACAAAAGAAGAGCCAACTCACAGCAATGTGGATATGAACAATTTGGCCATCGTCTCTTGGGGAGTACACTGAGGAGAACCTTCAATAGAAAACGACAGGAGTAAGCTTTTAAAGTAAGTTGAGGAGAAGCAAATGAAACCCAAAAAACAAAAAATGAGCATAGCATTGCCAAAGGAATTTACAACTTCCCAATATCAAAAGGAGGCCCTTTTAGCATTTTTGTTGTCGGTCCTGGAAAGAGCATTGTAAATCGCCTGTTTCTTGTTTAAGTGGCTGCTCTGGGCGGTTTTGTTAACTTCCACCTCACTCGTGCACTTGTTTTTGTTTCCAATGCACCCTTCAAAAACACTTTCATCTTCCAGAATGTTGATTCACTCTGTATCCCACATACCAATTACGTATAGTATGCAGTTATTGAGTTTAGTATAAAAGAAGATAAATAAAGGTTCTTAATTCATAAGAGAGTTGAGAAGAGAATTATGATGGTGACCTGAGCATCCAAGTCAAGGTCCACTTCTTCTAACGAACCTTCAAATCGAGGGTTGTTATCCACAACAATATTCACTACCTTGCGTAGATCTTTAGCAGTCAGCCTGGTGAGGGCAGCAGCAATTATATTTTTATCTTCAGTTGACATCTTCCTACAACAATATTCTTGCATATATATTAAATTAGAATGCAGTCATACTGAGAAGTGGGTCAATTTATTTGTGTGCATAATTTGAAGAATGCTGAGTTCTTATATTATTCAAATTTCATTTTTTTTATTGCTTGTTAATCCCAAGAACATCATCCACAATATGAAAATACACAGAGGAGCAATACATAATATGGAAATCCCATACCAGATTTAAACAAGTAAATCTTGAAATTTATAAGGAAGAACAATGAACACTCTGGTACGTTCCATTATATTCCTGGCCAGCCCCTCCTCCCCCTCCCCCCTGCCCACCCCCCCCCCCCTCTCCCAACCCCACTACAGCCCCCCATCCCTCCCAATATTCCCCTCCCAACCCCCCCCCCCCCCAGCCCTCCCAACCTTCCCCTCCCAGCCCTCCACTGCAGCCCCCCCCCCCAGCCCTCCCAACCCTCTCAGCCCACCACTGCAGCCCCCCTAGCCCTTAACTACACCCCCCCCTCCCAACCTTCCCCTACCAGCCCTCCACTGCAGCCCCCCCATCCCCCTCCCCCCTGCCCAGCCCCCCCTCTCCCAGCCCCACTGCAGCCCCCCCAGCCCTCCCAATCGTCCCCTCCCAGCCCTCCACTGCAGCCACCCCCCCCCCCCCCAGCCCTCCCAACCCTCCCAGCCCTCCACTGCAGCCCCCCCCCATCCCTCCACTACACCCCCCCTCCCAGCCTTCCCCTCCCAGCCCCCCCCCCTCCCAACCTTCCCCTCCCACCCCCCCCCCCCAACCCTCCACTGCAGCCCCCCCCCCAGCCCAGGCCTCCCCTCCACTACTAAGGCCAATATTAGATAGAGAGATAATAATAAACACACCAAATCATAAAAAAATATATGGCATGTGAAAATCACCTAAATAATTGAAAAATAACACCCCTGATGAAAACATAATCCAAAATGCATTTCATTGCATAAAGAAATTCACATACAAGCAGTCCACCAATACTAAAAAAACATTAAACTCCAACACAAGTCTCTCTACTAAGTCAAAATGGAGGGGATTAATATCCCCCCCATCGCCATCATCATCATCCCCGTGTCCAGCATCATCATCAGTAGCAGCAACATCATCACCAACCGCACCGTCAGCATCATCAGCAGCAATCTCATCACCAACAACATCATCAGCAACATCCTCGCCAGCTCTATCGCCACCACCGTCATCGCCATTAGGACCCTCATGAGAATCACCTGAGGCATTATTTAAAGAGCGCATTGATTCCATACATGAATGAAAAGTGGCAGCAACCTCTGATGGTAGTGACTGACTCAAAACTGACAGAGCTTTCATGAAATGTTCATTCATTAGCTTACTTTTTTCACTCTCCTATAATACTATTTTCTTTGTTGTAGCTAATTCATCACGCTCACTTTTCAACTCAAAGGCCTTAGAGGAGTCTGATGATGACCAATACCTAGAGGGGACATGTAACGACCCAAAGTTTCATTAATGGAAAATACATCTTGATCCAGTTAAATGTCTCTTTATGTTTATATAAAATGTCAACTTCTTTGGTTTTATGTTAAGAATTTTGACCATTTCTAATATAGTTGTTGAACAGTGATCACATGATTAGTATAAATATAGGACTTTAACAAATCCAATTTACTCAGACAAAGGAAGCGATGGACTCATCCAGTAGAATTTCCCCATACGAAGCCCATTTGTCGGAGCTTGGAAAATAGGTGGTGTCTTTGGGCTTTTCCCTTGACTAAGCCCAAGCTGAACTTCATCATATCAAGCTCTAACGTGACCGTCTACGGGAAAAGTGGAAGTTGATTGAAATTACCACTCGATCGATGTTGTCCGAGCCACCCCAAGAGTCTGTCACCATCGCACACCTTACCCTTAGGTCTTATGAGGCTGTGTTAAGGGGTTATGTAACAAATAAGTAGTACTATGTTCATGTACATTATTTTTGTATATAATAATGAATATAATTTCTTGTCATTTTTGATACATTGTAAATAGTTTTTAAAGTACAAATAGTGTTTTTAGTTATTATTTAAATAAGAATTCTATTTTATTAAATTAATAGATTTTTGAATTAAATAATATTTAAATAAAATATTATTATTATTATTAAATTAATTTTTATTATATAAATTATCATATAATTGTATGAATGCAATTATAATTTTTATTAAGGTTTGAAAGCCATTTTTGTCAAAACCCGTGAATTTTTTATAAATGTCAGTTTTTATTTTAAAAGTGAAAATTAACATATTTAGAAAATTATTTAGATAAAATAAATGTTATTTTTGGAATCATGATGTTGAAATTATCCAACGGTGAATTTTTCATAATTTTCTGAGACAGTCAAATTTTTGAGTAAAAATTAAATATCGTTTAAATATATAATGTGTTTTATGACATCATAATGACCCAATAGTGATGTAATAAAATACTATAATCTTTATTTTCGCCCAATATATGTTATACCATTAAAATAATGTTATTTTGGGTTTGTTTTACTTACTTTTAAAAGCATTAATGGACCCCTCAAGACTTATTCAACACCTTGCCTTTTTAAATTAATTTCCATGGGAGTGTGACTCACCTCCACATAAGCAACCCTAATATTTTAAGAAGTTAGGAAATTTTCATTATAAAATACTTTTTTCCTCTTCCCTTTTCCAAAAACCATGGGCAAAAACCATGGGATGGTTTGTGGTTTGGATTAATTTAATGTAAGGGGACCCAAACCTAAATAATAAAGAATTCCTTCACCTTTCCTATATAAATCCACCCAATCTCTCACTTCCTCCTCACTCAAAGCCCTTGGAGTTCATCTAACCTCTGACCTACTCTCTTTATAATCCTCCCAAGGTGACCCAAGCTCCCAAGAAGCCTCTCACAAGCCTCTCTCTAGCCTTTGGAAGTACACTTCCAAGTAAGGGTTTTTCTTCCTTTCTCATTTTTGTCCAATTTTCTTTAAGTTGTTTTGCCCTTTTAATTTCAATTATGAATGTTTGTGTATGGTTTAACACCTCCCTCATAATTCCCTCTTTATTTTTGAATGATGGGAGACCCTTTCTCTCTCATTAAATGCCTCCCATGTACACCCTTTACTATGCCGAAATTCCGAAAGGAACTTCTCTCTCCTCTTTTACATTCAAGCAATACTTTTGTATCATGAATCTAAATTACATTACAATTGTTGGTACATGTATCTTTATGAACTCCTTAATTTCCATTACATGTAAATATTATGAGGAACCACTTTCTCTCTCACCAACCATTTTTATGAATTCTTATGTCACGTCGTTACGCTGCCGAAATCGCACCGATTTTCTAAGCCAATGTCATTGTGTAGTGAATACCATACTCATTTCTCCATCAAGGGTATTCACCTTTATGCAAATTTACTTATTGATTGTAAATTTTCATGTATTAATTCCACATTCCTTTATTGTGGAATAAATGATTATGTTTTATGAATCCATGTTTTATGATCTATGTGGCACACTTATGCATGAAATGAAATGTTTAAGAAGGGTGTGCCCTTATAGCGCTACAATGCATTGGGTAAAGTATAGTATCATGATACGTCATGTGAAATGAGTGTTGACTCATGATAATTCAATCGAAATTAGGGTTTACTCGTTCTTCATGTGCAATGAGGATTTACTCATGCTCTATGTGCAATGAGCCTTGGCTCATGCTAATTCCTTGTTAAGTGTTGTTTCCACATTTCCATGTTATGATTGTCATGCTTTATCATGCCTTTATGTTCATGTTTCTTTTATGCTCTATTTATATGCCTATTGTCTAACATGTATTTTACTCCTCATGTTATTCCACGTGTACTCCCTTACTGGGCTTTATAGCTCACCCTTTTCTTATGCATGTCCTCAGGTTATCCCATGAAATGCTAAGTACGAGGGAATGTAGTGGTCATGTAAAGGAATTTTTCAATAAAGATGTTGTATTTCATGTTTTAAATTTTTATTTAATGATCCTAAGCCCCAAATAAACTAAACCTCTCGATATTATTTATTGTATCAAGTGAAGTTTAATGTAATAAATCATGTTTAAGTTTGTAATAAAAGCAGGGTTGTCATAGTTCGTATCAGAGGATAGGTTTAGTTATTTTTGGGATTAGGAAACCCTAGTAAAGCCTTAGATACCAGACTAAGTATAATAAAAACATCCCTAAGTTTTGGTGAGTAATAAGTAAGTGGTTTATCAAACAAATACATCCCTGTTTGGATATGAGCAGGTAGAGGCGGCTCTGGCACAGATGTATCCTAGGGGTAAAACCCGAAAACACCGCTTTGAGCTAGACTCGAACGGGAACTGGTGCACGAAAACGGGGCTTGCTGCACTCTTGGTTACGACACTCCCGGGGGATATGTTTTGATAAATTCACAAGCTTAGTATGAACCCTTATTAAGGGAATTAAAAAAAATGCCCCTACGAATATATGTTAGAAAGTAGATCATGAAAAACCTAGATTGAAGCCTATAGACTCATGAGTTAAGGAAATAAAACTTTATTTATAAGACATCAACTTTTTTATTTGGATTACCCTTTATGTGTTACCCCTAACTTTCCTTTTATTCTAGCCAATGGCCAATAATAGGAGGACTCGGGCTAACAACCGTTGTGAAGATCAGTGTGATGATTGTACCAATGAGATGCCCAATCCAATGGGAGTGGGAATCGCAAACTTTTTCATGCTTCTCTCTCAGCTAACTCAAGTTTTGAATAGAAACACGGGTCAAGAGGAACGTTCAACCCCCCATAAGAAAGAACACGTCGCTATCGAGAGCTTCATGAGACAAAGGCCTCCTACTTTTAGTGGATCATCTGATCCCACGATCGCTGAACAATGGATCAACTCCATTGAAAATATATTCTCTATCCTCCAATGTTCTAAACAAGATAAGTTTCTCCTAGAAGCTTATCATATGGAGGGTGAAGCTGATCAATGGTGGACATTGATCAAAAATACGAAGCCTGAGGAGGAGATCGAGGCGTTGAAAATGAAGGATTTCTGGAAGATGTTTTTTGATAAATATTTTCTGTGCACCCTCCAGCTTAAGATGGAAAGGGACTTCCTTTACCTTAAGAAAAAAAGATGAATAATCTGTTGGAGCGTACGAGGAAAACTTCACAAGGCTTGCAGGATACGCTTATGGCTTTGTCGTTACCCCCGAATTCAAGGTTGACCGCTTCTTTGGTGGGCTGAAGCCTAGCTTGCGAAAATCATTAGCGATCCGTGACTTCGACAGCTATGAGGAAATTGTCCGATGTGCCCTCAAGGTCAAAATGGATATCGGGGAATCATAGGGGTATCATGGGGACAAGAAGCGTAAGGTGGACTTCAATGCTGGTGGTCCGATGGATAAATCCAATGGTGATAAGAAGATCCAGCACCCCACTTGCCAAAATTTCAGAAAGAAGCACCCTGGAAATTGCCTTAAGGGGACGAGAAAATGCTTCAGGTGTGGAAGAGAAGGGCACCTAGCTGTTAACTATTGGCAAGAAAGACCCACGACTGCGATAGAGGAGAGGAACGCTCCGTTTGAACCTCAATGCGTTGTTCAATGCTACAAATGCAAAGAACTGGGTCATTTTGCAAATCAGTGCCCTAATACAAGGGTATTCGGATAAAACCAACATTTAATGTCTTGGATTTTCCATTTATTATTTTTTTAAATATTATATGGAATTATTTCGAGACCAGGTGCAAAGACGGAACATCATTCTGAGGTCAAGTGAGCCCGGAATGGTGGTTTGAACTTTTTTAGTTAAGTGAGTTGGCACTTGTGCGCAGTTGTGGCAGTTTCCAAACGGATTCCCGGATTAAAAATATGAGCACACTGTTGCGTCCAAGACGACGACTTTACCTAAGAATGAGGCTAACCTCAACCGGCACAGGTCGAGGGAAAAAGTTAATTTTCGGACGTTTTAAGTAAAATAAAATAAAATAAATTAACCATTTTATTTTATTTCATTTAAGGAAACATCTGCTGCAGCACGGCAACAGCGTAGCTATTTCCTAAATTAATGGCATGTCTTAATTACTTCAAAATGGAAAGTCAACATCATTAATGCTGTCGTGTAATTAAATGACAACATGTTTCCCTTTTTAATGGGTTAAGCAATTGTTGATCATTGGAAACGTTTGAGAGGAATCTCTGCCAAATCTGCAAGGCGTTAGAGAGAATTCTCGGCGATGAACAACGACAGATCGAGATCGAGGATCGTTGCGCCGACGTTGAAGGATCTCGACGACGATGGCAGTGCGACACCTTCATCAACGATCGATCCTTTCAAAAGTTAGGGGTTTGTTATTTCAATTTCTTTTCCCCCGTTTTAGAGTTTAAACGACAAATGCGAATCAACCACGAACCAGTTGATCCACGGATTCGTACGTTCTTACGGGAGGGTTTTTTTGAGATGATTTTGGGTAATTAATCCATGCTTTTTATTCATCTTGATCTCTGCTCCATTTAAACCTATTAACGGGAGCGGATCAACGCTGTGACGAACGACGGCAGAGGTTCGTTCCTCAATTTATTTGTTTATTGGATTTCCTCCCCCATTATTTCTCGTGCGTTCTTCATGTTCTTCATGGGGTGACGAACAATGGATCGTTGTGCATCTGTTCCGCGACGCAATGATCCCAAATCGAAGGTTCGACACCACAACAACCTTGTGGAGGTGCGGCGACGATGGCAGATGACGAATCGGACTGGATCGGGAAAGGTCGTTCTTCGAGCGTTCTTCACGCGGGAAGATCAAATCATATTTTCAGGGCCGATCGGAGGCCCGAAAATGACAAAAACGGATTCGTGGTGTTGGGGCGACCAGAACCTGGATTTTTTGCGGCGATCGGATGGCCGGTTTGATGATCGGAGCAGCACGGGAGGCGCGCCGGTGAAGGGCGTTGTTTCTGGAAATTTCCAGAATACACGGTGTGTACTTCCGAAGAACACGCCGTGTAGTTCTGAAGGTGGCGGCTAGGGTTTTGGGGTCAAAGAAGAATCACATGACGTGTGACCCTAGTCACACGGTGTGCTGGACCTTCCCCGAATCTTGGCGTGTACTTTGGGTAGTACACGGACACGGGATGATCTACACGGCTTCAGGCGGCACGGCGTGTACAGCTCGGCAGAGGCCGCTACGCGGACCTCGGCATGTATCTTGGGGGTACACGGACATGGGATGGAGTACACGACCGTGTACTCCATCACCCAGCCAGGCGAGGTCAACAACGCGGGTCACCCCGTGTGCAGATTGCACGGGTTGGAGTACACGGGTTGGTGACCGTGTACGGGCACATGGCCAGAGTACACGGAGCCAACCCCAGTGACCCAGACATAGCGTGTACTCCGTACTACATGCCATGTATAAATTTTTCTACACGACCAGCCTCACAACATGGGCCGTTGTACATGGGAAGTACCCAGGGTCGGACAACACGGCGTGTATCATTTCTACACGCCGTGTACTTTTTGAAAAACGGCTTGGTCCTTTTGTTTAATGTGCCTTTAACATCTTTCGTTTGGGTTAGTGCCCCTTATTCTTGTTCCCCTGAAGGTCAGGCATCATTCCCTCATGCAGGATTATGATCCCTTCAGTAGGGCTTCCTGTGATAGAGTTAGGCATCCATCCGAGAGGCCCGGATCGAGATCCTCTATCCATTCCAGACCCTAGGTAGAGTTAGGCATCGACGTGACCAACTCTACAGGGCATTGATCCTCTACCTAGCAGGTGAATTCTGGATGAGTCGTGGTATCTGCCATGGCCCCGGCAGTGATCCTCATCTGTGTATCGAGATCTTTCCCACTCAAAAGTGTGTCTCCCGTAATGAGTGCTTCTATCTATCATAACCCTTCCACTTAGGAGTGTGTCTCCTGTAATGATTGTATCCATCTCTAATGACGGTTCCCAACAAACGGATCTTCCCGGACAGACGTCATCAGATCTATAAGACTCTTGGAGTGTGGTCTCCCGAAACGAGCGCATCACGGAATCTTCAGACGGAATCCCTTGCGGGGGTATGCGGTTGCGTGACTTGTCTCTAGACCACGGGTCTGGGTTTTGAGTATATCTGGTTTGTTTTATATGTTATGTAAACATATACTATGCATAGATGACTGTACCTATACTTTGTATTGATTTGTGGTTTTCAGGTCCTCTACTGAGTATTGTTATACTCACCCTTGCACGGGCTTTGCCCGCACATCTGGTGTCTTGTGCAGACGAGCAGCCTCTTGACAGAGTCCAGGGTGGACCAGGACAGGACCGAGCTTTCTGAGTTTCCTACAGGCTGAGGCGTTCCTACAGCTACGAGCGGTAGTCCCAGTACCTTTATGCTTACAGGTTGGACTTTGCAGTTTTTTTTTCAGACTCTTGTTTTTGGTGGGCTTGTATTCTGGCCCAGTTTACTTTTACAGTACTCTACCTTCGTCGTACTCTCTTGGTTGGGTTTAGTTGTATGCATGCATTTTTGTTCCTTAGTGTTTTTACATTTCAGAATTTGTGGGATTGGAGATGTGTGTGTGTGTACAGGTACTTAGGCAATGCCTCCCATGTTAGTAATATGCCTACTCGGTGCTAGTCACCATCCCCTGGCCTATTGGAGGCGGGCTTGGGGAGTCACGGCATGGGCCCCACTGGGAAGGGTCGTGACAGAGTGGTATCAGAGGTGGTGGGTTCTACCTTAGGACCAAGAGTCTGTGATTTTGGTTTGGGGCAAGAGTGTTAAGTGTTTCAGGTTTGGATTTCAGGCCAGGGACCCCAGTGTTGGTGCGGCGGACAATGTATCCATACACCAAGACTCTGATAATCTGATTTTCGACCCGGTTCACGAAAACACTGGTTGCGGGGAAATAAAAGGTACATGCATCATATAGGAATGGGTTGTGTCTTCCATATCCTTGGTGTCAGCTATCCAGATATACTCATTGGCCATGAAACATCTTGTTTCTTTATAGGATGCCTCTGCGACGCATACCCGCTAGGATTCAGCAGCACGATCACGAGGATGACCCCCTCAGTGATGAGGCTTCGATACAGGGACCAGCTTCCCAGGTGTTTCCACTAGTGGAGTAGCCAGTGGTACCTGCAGTATCGACCGGCGAGGAGCGCAGGCTTATCGCACTCCACGAGTTTCAGAGACAGAGACCCCTTAGGTTCTGAGGCGAGCTCGACCCTCAGGCGGCTGAGGACTGTCTTGAGGCGGTGACCAGAGTTTTCCATCTAGTGAGGACACTGGAAGACCGGATGGTGATCCTAGGAGTGAGCCTTCTTCAGGGTTCGGTGGGGCGATGGTGGAATCTGACCATGCAGACTCACGACGAGGAGACTCTTTCGTGGACGGAGTTTGAGTGACTCTTCAGGGAGGAGTTCTCTCTGGTTACGCTGAGATCTGTGCGCATCCAGGAGCTTCTTCAGCTCCAGCAGGACAGTATGACGGTGGCTGACTATTCATCGAGGTTCACCAACCTCACCAGGTACTCGATGGATACGGTCAGGGATCAGTACTTCAGAGCTCAGACCTTCGAGCGAGGTCTACGACATGACATCTGATCTAGTGTCGTGCCTCTATGCATTTAGACTTATGCTGGAGTGCTAGAGCGGGCCTTAGTGATCGAGATCTTCTTGGCGGAGCAGAGACAGCCGCCGGCAGTGAGCAGCAGGCAGACAGGTGTAGAGACACCGGCAGCAGGGAGCCGACATCAGGCACAGGGATCTGGACGTGGGAGACATCATAGGAGGACCCAGGACAGGGGATCGACAGTCCAGGGCTCTCAAGCTGGATCCAATCATCCTAGGGAGAAGCGATTCTATGCATGCGACGGTAAGGGAATCTCCCTGGAGATTGCTCGACACGTCGAGCTGCTGACAGGGAAGTGGTGGATGGACCACCGAGGCAGAGGCAGAGAACAGAGCAGGCAGATTCGCCAGGCGGCGGACGTGGCAGAGGAGCAGGGAGAGTTGCAGGTGGTGGTAGATGCTTCGACTTACTTCCACCACCACCCCCAGGAGGTCCGTAGCAGGCTTAGGGAGCTGGGGGACAGGGATGGGGACAGCTGCATGCAGTCAAGGCGTACGACCCAGGGGCTCCAGGGATGATTCGAGGTACGATCTTTGTATTTTCTACCTTAGTTGTCGTACTCATAGAAAGAGGTTCCATTCATTCCCTTATAGCCACATGTCTTGTACAAAAACTCAAGATTCTGGTAGAACCGTTGACTCGATCCTTATGCTTGGAGACACCTACGGGAGGAGACTCGATGATCACACACCTTTGCAGACAGTGTGATCTTACCCTTGGAGGTGATAGTTTCGGTTAGAACCTCTTGGTGGTAGCGTCGAGGCCTTACGACGTCATTCTCGGTATGGATTGGTTATCTTCGGTCCATGCCCAGATTGACTGTTTTAGGCGAAGAGTGCAGTGTGTCCGCCGTGATGGAACAAGGTTTTCCTTTATCGAAGAAAAGGAAACCCAGGCAGCACAAAATGGGCTCATGCATAGGAGGGGGAAGCCGATCACGCATGATTTGGCTAGCCTTACCCTCAGAGATTTAGATGTTGTGAGCTCTCAGTTCCCAGCAGTGGTGGCGAAGTATGAGGACATCTTTCCAGAAGATGTTCCAGGGTTACCTCCCAACCGGGAAATTGACTTATGCATCGACTCACACCCCGAGACGACACTGGTTTCCTCATCATATTATCGGATGGCTCCCACGGAGCATCATGAGCTGAGGGTGCAGTTGGAGGATTTGCAGAGCAAGGGTTTCGTAAGACCCAGCATCTCACCCTGGGCGGCTCCAGTCTTGTTTTCCAAGAAGGCAGACGGGAGTCTGAGGTTGTGCGTGGATTACCAGCGCCTGAACCAGGTGACGATGAAGAACAAATATCCACTGCCAAGGATCGATGAACTCTTCGATCAGCTAAGAGGGGAACAGTGGTTCTAGAAGGTTGACCTTCGATCAGGCTATCACTAGCTACAAGTACGAGAAGAGGATATACCGAAAACAGCTTTCAGATGTCGCTACGGTCACTATGAGTACTTGGTGATGCCCTTTGGCATGATGAACTCCCCTGCTGTGTTCAGGGGACTAATGAACCGGATCTTCCAGCTATACTTGGACTGGTTAGTAGTGTTCTTCATCGACAACATCCTTGTGTACTCAGCGTCAGAGGAGGAGCACGCGATACACCTGCGAATGGTTATGGACGTACTTCGGGAGCACCAGCTTTATGGGAAGCTCTAGAATTTTCAGTTTTGGATTCAGGAAGTCCACTTTCTGGGACATGTCATATCATCATATGGAGTGGCTGTGGACCCAGCCAAGGTGGAGGCTGTGTTAGCATGGGAGCCACCTCGGAGCGTGACAGAGGTGTGGAGCTTCCTTGGGTTGGCAGGATATTACCGAAGATTCATCCCTGATTTCTCCCGGATATCAGCACCGATGACAGCCTTGAACAGGAAGGGGCAACCCTTCGTGTGGACAGAAAAGTGCCAGCAGGCTTTCTAGAAGTTGAGACAGAGTTTGAAGAGTGCCCCAGTCTTGAGATTTCCAGAGGAGGGTGTCAAGTACATAGTTTTCTGCAACGCATCAAGGACCGGGCTCGGCTGTGTCCTGATGCAGCGGCACGTAGTGATTACTTATGGTTCGCGCCAGCTTAGGCCACATGAGCAGAACTATGCGACCCATGATCTCGAGTTGGCAGTGGTATTCTTCGCATTGAAGATGTGGCAACACTACCTTATGGGCGAGTGGTTCATTATCTACTCTGACCACAAGAGCCTCAAGTACATCTTCTCATAGAAGGATCTGAATCTGAGGTAGAGGCGTTGTCTAGAGTTACTACAGGACTATGATTTAGAGATCATCTATACTCCTGGGAAGGGGAACAAGGTGGCGGACGCTCTTAGCAGAAGGTCGAGCTCACAACTGTTGAGTGAGGCGACACAGCAGTTAGCCGTGTTACAATTATCCTTCGTAGATGGAGAGGATACAGCTTACCTACAGTCTATGGTTGTCACCCCTCCACTCTTATAGCGAGTTAGGGAGGCACAGCTTAGGGATGTCGATTGTGTGTCCTTACGTGCTCAGTTATCCACAGAACATGCTCATGATGGATATTCGCAAGGTGGGGAGCACTTACTTCTTTTCAGAGGACGCACTGTTGTACCAGTGGCATTGCAGGAGGAGGTCCTGAGGGAGTTCCATACATCCCCTTTGGAGGTACATCCTGGAGTAGCAAAGATGTACCAGGACCTCCAACGACAGTTCTGGTGGTCAGGCATGAATAAGGCAGTAGCAGATTTCGTTTCTTGATGCCTCACATGCCAGCAAGTGAAGGCTGAGCACCAGGTTCTAGCAGGGTTAGCTCACCCCCTGGAAGTTCTAGAGTGTAAGTGGGATAGAATATTGATGGACTTCATGACGGGATTACCACAGACGTCCAAGGGGCACGATTCCATCTGGGTGATCGTTGACCGACTCACAAAGTTGGCCCACTTCCTAACTATCAGGGAGTAGAGTTCCGTAGAGAGCTTGGGACACCTCTACGTACAGGAGATAGTTTGGCTTCATGGAGTCCCCTTGACTATAGTCTCATACCGAGACGCCTGCTTCACATCCCGGTTGTGGAAGGGATTGTATGAGGATTTTGGGACTCAGCTACGCTTGAGCACAGCGTTTCATCCCCAGACGGATGCTCAGACGGAGAGGACCATTCAGGTTCTCGAGGATATGTTGTGAGCCTGTATCTTGGACTTTGGTCGTAGTTGGGAGGACCACCTACCACTGGTGGAGTTTGCGTACAACAATAGCTACCACTCCACCATCGGTATGGCACCGTTCGAGGCCTTGTACGGGAGACCCTGCCGGTCACCGCTTTGCTGGACCGACCCCAGAGAGTCAGCACTTATGGGTCCACAGTTAGTGCGAGCTACCACAAAGAAGGTGCAGATCATCCGGGAGCAAATGAAGACTGCACAGAGTCGGCATAAGTCTTATGCTGACAGACGACGGCGACCTCTGGAGTTCGAGGAGGGAGACCACGTCTTTCTTCAGGTCTCACCTCGACGAGGGTTGCAGAGATTTGGCTGAGGCGGAAAGCTATCTCTGAGGTTCATCGGAACTTTCTAGATCCTAGGCAGAGTTGGCGAGGTGGCGTACCACCTGGCTCTACCACCACAGTTGCATCGGGTACATGATGTCTTCCACGTGTCGCAGCTGAGGAGGTACGTTCATGACCCATCGCACGTCATCGACTGGGGCGAGCTGGACATCGAGGATGGAGTGACCTTTACTGAGTACCTGGTGGAGATCAAGGATCGGCAGGAGAGGATCCTTTGTGGGCGATCGATTACCTTAGTGCGTGTCCGGTGGCAGCATGGGAATCTTCAGGAGAGTACGTGGGAGCGGGAGGCTCAGATCCATGCCCAGTACCCTCATCTTTTTTAATAGCCTTTGTTTTGGATTTTCGGGGACGTAAAGCCCCAAGGTGGGGAGAATTTAATGTCTCGGATTTTCTGTTTATTATTATTTTTAAATATTATATGGAATTATTTCAAGACTGGGCGTGAAGACGGCACATCATTCTGAGGTCAAGTGAGCCCGGAATGGTGGTTTGAACTTTTTTAGTTAAGTGAGTCGGCACTTGTGTGCGGTTGTGGCAGTTTCCAAACGGATGTCCGGATTAAAAATCTGAGCGCACTGTTGTGTCCGGGACGACGAATTTACATAAGAATGAGGCTAACCTTGATCGGCGTGGGTCGAGGGAAAAAGTTAATTTTTGAAAGTTTTAAGTAAAATAAAATAAATTAAATTAACCAGTTTATTTTATTTCATTTAAGGAAACATCCGCTGCAGCACGGCAACGGCGCAGCTGTTTCCTAAATTAATGGCGCGTCTTAATGACTTCAAAATGGAAAGTCAACGTCATTAATGCTGCCGCGTAATTAAATGACAACATGTTTCCCTTTTTAATGGGTTAATCAATTGTTGATCGTTGGCAACGTTTGAGAGGAATCTCTGCCGAATCCGCAAGGTTTTAGAGAGAATTCTCGACGATGAACAATGAAAGATCGAGATCGAGGATCGTTGCGCCGACATTGAAGGATCTCGACAACGACGGAAGCGCTACACCTTCATCAACGATCGATCCTTTAAAAGGGTAGGGGTTTGTTATTTCAATTTCTTTTCCTCCGTTTTAGAGTTTAAACGACGAAGGCGGATCAACCACGAACCAGTTGATCCGCGGATTCGTACGTTCTTACGGGAGGGTTTTCTTTGGGATGATTTTGAGGAATTAATCCATGCTTTTTATTCATGTTGATCTATGCTCTGTTTAAACCTATTAACGGGAGTGGATCAATGCCGTGACGAATGACGGCGTAGGTTCGTTCCTCAATTTATTTGTTTATTGGATTTCCTCCCCCATTCTTTCTCGCGCATTCTTCGCGTTCTTCGCGGGGCGACGAACAACGGATCGTTGCGCATCAGTTCTGCGACGCAACAATCCCAAATCGATGGTTCAACACTGCAACGACCTTGTGGAGGTGCGGCGATGATGGCAGACGACGAATCGGACCGGATCGGGAAAGGGTGTTCTTCGAACGTTCTTCGCGTGGGAAGATCAAATCATGTTTTTGGGGCCGATCAGAGGCCCGAAAATGACGGAAGTGGCTTTGTGGTGTCAGGGCGACCAGAACCTATAAGTTTTGAGGCGATTGGATGGTCGGTTTGATGATCGGAGTAGCACGTGAGGCGCGCTGGTGAAGGGCGCCGTTTCTGGAAATTTCTAGAACACACGACGTGTACTTCCGAAGAACACGCTGTGTAGTTCTGGCGGTGGAGGCTAGGGTTTCGGGGTCAGAGAAGAATCACATGGCATGTGACCTCAATCACACAGCGTGTTGGACCTTTCCCGAAGCTTGGCGTGTACTTTGGGTAGTACACGGACACGGGATGATCTACACGGCTTCAGGCGGCACGATGTGTACATCTCGGCAGAGGCGGCTACGCGGACCTCGGCGTGTATCCCGAGGATACACGGACACGGGTAGGAGTACACGACCGTTTACTCCATCACCCGGCCAGGTGAGGTCAACAGTGCGGGTCACCTCGTGTGCAGATTGCACGGGTTGGAGTACACGGGTTGGTGACCGTGTATGGGCACATGGCCTGAGTACACGAATCCAACCCCAGTGATCCAGACATGGCATGTACTCCGTACTACACGCCGTGTATAAATTTTTCTACATGACCAGCCTCACGACACGGGCCGTTGTACATGGGCAGTACCCGGGGTCAGACAACACGGCGTGTATCATTTCTACACGCCGTGTACTTTTTGGAAAACGGCTTGGTCCTTTTGTTCACCATGCCTTGAACATCTTTCATTTGGTTTAGTGCCCCTTATTCTTGTTCCCCTGAAGGTCAGGCATCATTCCCTCATGCAGGATTATGATCCCTTCAGTAGGACTTCCTGTGATAGAGTCGGGAATTCATCCGAGAGGCCCGGATCGAGATCCTCTATCCATTTTAGACCCTAGGTAGAGTTAGGCATCGACGTGACCAACTCTACCGGGCGTTGATCCTCTACCTAGAAGGTGAATTACGGATGAGCCCTGGCAGTGATCCTCATTTGTGTATCGAGATCTTTCCCACTCAGGAGTGTGTCTCCCATAATGAGTGCTTCTATCTATCGTAACCCTTCCACTCAGGAGTGTGTCTCCCGTAATGAGTGTAGCCATATCTCGTGATGGTTCCTGATGAATGGCTCTTCCCGGACGAATGTCATCAGAGCTATAAGACTCGTGGAGTGTGTTCTCCTGGAACGAGCGCATCATGGAATCTTCGGACGGAATCCCTTGCAGGGGTATGTGGTTGCATGACTTGTCTCTAGACCACGGGTCTAGGTTTTGAGTATATCTGGTTTGTTTTATATGTTCTGTTAACATATACTGTGCATAGCTGATTGTACCTATACTTTGCATTGATTTGTGGTATTCGGGTCCTCTACTGAGTATTGTTATACTCACCCCTGCACGAGCTTTGCCCGCACGTCTGGTGTCTTGTGCAGACGAGCAGCCTCTTAACAGAGTCCAGGGCGGACCAGGACAGGACCAAGCTTTCTGAGTTCCCTACAGGCCGAGGCATTCCTACGGCTACGAGCGGCAGTCCCAGTACCTTTGTGCTTATAGGTTGGACTTTGCAGTTTTTTTTTCAGACTCTTGTTTTTGGTGGGCTTGTATTCTGGCCCAGTTTACTTTTACAGTACTCTACCTTCGTCGTACTCTGTTGGTTGGGTTTAGTTGTATGCATGCATTTTTGTTCCTTAGTGTTTTTACATTTCAGCATTTGTGGGCTTGGAGATGTGTGCGTGTGTACAGGTACTTAGGGAATGCCTCCCATGTTAGTAATATGCCTACTCGGTGCTAGTCACCAGCCCCTGGCCTATTGGAGGCGGGATTGGGGAGTCACAGCGTGGGCCCCACTGGTACGGGTCGTGACACAACAACCTCCAAGGCAGCAAGGAAGAGCGTTTGCCATCACTTCTGCCGAAGTGAACCCCGACAACAAAGTGGTGACAGGTACGCTAGTTATTCATTCAATAATAGCGAACGTACTTTTTGATTCAGGTTCTACGCATTCTTTTATATCTCAAAAGTTTAGTAGAACAATATTAGCACCACCACAAATCACGGAAGTAAAGATGTCGGTGAGTACGGAAAATGGGGAAATCATTGCATCCCATGAATATAAGTCCTCCCCTGTTATAGTCTCTGGATTGAATTTCCCGACGAACCTCATCATAATTTCTCTAGTGGAATTTGATGCAATTCTTGGCATGGATTGGATTTCCTTATATACAGCCAACATAAATTGTCAGGAGAAGGAAATCACACTTCATATGGAGAATCGACCCCTGATTCTTTACAAGTGTAAGGAGGAAGATGAATCTCCTTTAGCTCCATCATCTCAAGCATGGATATTACTGCCTTATGAGCATGCATATCTGGCTCAGATGATTGAGTCCAAGGAAGAAACCATCCTTGAAGAAATGCCTATTGTGAGGGAATTCGCTGAAGTGTTTCCCAAGGAACTGCCTGGTCTTCCTCCTAGAAGAGATGTTGAGTTCTCAATTGAACTTCTACCTGGGGTGCTACCAATATCCAAGACTCTATATAGAATGGCTGTCGTTGAGCTTGAAGAGCTGAAGAAACAACTACAGGAGAATCTGGATAAAGGGTTTATACGCCCAAGTGCTTCACCATGTGGTGTACCAGTCCTCTTCGTCAAGAACAAGGATGGGTCAATGCGGCTTTGCATCGATTATTGTGAACTTAAAAAAATCATGATAAAGAGCAATTATCCTCTCCTAAGAATCGATGACTTGTTTGATCAGTTGCGTGGATCACAATACTTCTCCAAGGTGGATTTGTGGTCGGGATATTAACAAGTAAGGGTGAAGAAGGAAGATGTCCCCAAGACTGCTTTTCGTAAAAGGTACGGGCACTATGAATTCATAGTAATGCCTTTCGGACTCACCAATGATCCAGAAATATTCATGGACTTGATTAATAGAGTCTTTAGAGATTACCTTGACAAATTTGTGGTAGTCTTTATAGATGATATTCTAATATACTCCAAAACCAAGGAGGATCATGAGGAGCATTTAAAAACTATACTATAAACTTTGCACAAGGAGAAGCTCTATGCAAAGTACAGCAAGTGTGAGTTTTGGTTGAAGGAGGTCTCATTCTTGGTCCATATCATCACAAGCAATGGGATATCTGTGGACCCCTCCAAAACAGATGCAATTGAGGGATGCCCGAGGCCAACATCGGTAACGGATATTCGTAGCTTCTTGGGGTTAGCTGGATATTATTGATGATTTTTGAGAAATTTCTCACGATTGTCCAACCCTCTTACCAAGCTAACTCGAAAAGGATTAAAGTTTTCTTGGAGTGATGAATGCGAAGAAAGCTTCAAGGAGTTGAAAAGGAGGATTATCACTATGCCCGTACTCACTTTACCCACAAATGGGGAACTTTTTGTTGTTTTCAGTGATGCTTCAAAGAAGGGCTTAGGCTGTGTGCCGATGCAGAATGATAAATTTATATCCTATGCCTCAAGGCAGGTGAAAATCCATGAGCAAAACTATCCAACGCATGATCTGGAGTTGGCGGCGGTGATCTTTGCCTTGAAAATCTGGCGGCATTATCTCTATAGAGAGAAATGTGAGATATATACTGACCACAAGAGTCTTAAATATATATTCACACAGAAAGAGATCAATATATGCCAGAGAAGATGGATAGAGCTCATCAAGGATTGTGATTGTTCAATACATTACCACCCTGGGAAAGCGAACAAGGTGGCAGATTCCCTAAGTAGAAAGGACCCAGCAATTCTATCAATGATGAGAATTGAGAAGGATCCAATCTTCTTAGACTTGATGAAGATGGACATGGGAATCATAAAGGAGGGAACATCATCAATCCTTTCACAAATTATTGCTCAACCATCTCTTTTGGAAAGGTTAAAGGATGCTCAAAAGGATGATGTGGGAATTCAGAAAAAAGTGGAAGCTATCAAAAAAGGGAAATCCTCAGAGTTTAATGTTAATGAAGAAGTAATTTCGCGGTTTGGGAAAAGACTATGTGTTCCATCACGTCCGGAGCTGAAAAAGGAACTTTTGGATGATGCTCATAGTTCATATTTCTCTATTCACCCAGGGAGCACAAAGATGTATCGAGATCTCCGAGAAAACTTTTGGTGGGATAATATGAAGAAGGAGATCGCTGAATATACATCAAAGTGCCTAGTGTATCAGCAAGTGAAGGCAGAGAGGAAGAAGTCTAAGGGGATGATGCAACTATTGCCTATACCAGAATGGAAATGGGAGAACATCACCATGGACTTTGTCACCGGACTTCCAAGGACATCCAAAGGCAACAATGCAATCTGGGTTGTTGTGGATCGTCTTACAAAGACTGCACACTTCATTGCTATTCGGGAGGATTTCTCTTTGGATAAACTGGCACAGATATATATCAAGGAAGTTCTAAGGTTGCATGGAGTACCACTATCTATTGTGTCTGATCGAGATCCAATATTCACCTCTAGGTTTTGGAAGAGTCTTCAACATGCTCTGAATACTGAACTGAACTTCAGTACGGCCTATCATTCTCAAACTGATGGCCAATCCGAGCGGACTATCCAAACACTTGAGGATATGTTGAGAGCGTGCTCAATGGGCTTTAAAGGAGGATGGGATCAACATCTTCCTCTGGTTGAGTTATCTTATAATAACAGTTCCCACTCGAGTATCCAAATGGCACCATATGAAGCCCTGTATGGGAAAAGTTGTAGAACACCAGCATGTTGGGATGAGGTCGGTGAACGTAAGCTGCTTGGACCAGAAATGGTCGAAGAAATGGTGGAGAAGTTGAAAACCATTAAGCATCATATCAAGGTAGCCCAGAGTCGATAGAAGAGTTATGCAGATAATCGTCGATGAGAACTTGAGTTTAAAGTTGGAGACATGGTGTTTCTACGCATATCTCCATGGAAGAAGGTCATGAGGTTTGGAAGGAAAGGTAAGTTAAGTCCAAGGTACATCGGCCCCTTCGAGATTCTTGATCGTGTCGGCACTGTGGCCTATCGACTAGGACTTCCACCTGCCATGGCCAAAGTACATGATGTCTTTCATGTATCCCTCTTAAGGAAGTACATACCAGACCCTTCACATGTACTCTCTTCTGAGGTGGTATAATTGGAAGATGATCTTTCTTATGAGGAGTAACCAGTGAAGATCTTAGATCATAGAGAAAAAGTTCTACGAAATAAGACAATGCCCCTCGTCAAGGTGTTGTGGAGAAACCACAAGTTTGAAGAAGCTACTTGGGAATTGGAGGATATGATGAAGCTGAGTTACCCACATTTGTTTTAGTGTGGTAAAAGGAAAATTTCGAGGGTGAAATTTCTTAAGGGGGGAATATTGTAACGACTCAAAGTTTCATTACTGGAAAATCCCTCTTGATCCAGTTAAATGTCTCTTTATGTTTATATAAAATTTCAACTTCTTTGGTTTTATGTTAAGAATTTTGACCATTGCTAATATAGTCGTTGAACAGTGATCACATGATTAGTATAAATACAGGACTTTAACAAATCCAATTTACTCAGAAAAAGGAAGCGATGGCCTCATCCAGTAGAATTTCACCATACGAAGCCCATTTGTCAGAGCTCGGAAAATAGGTGGCATCTTTGGGCTTCGCCCTTGACCAAGCCCAAGCTGAGCTTCATCATGTCAAGCTCGAACGTGACCGTCTATGGGAAAAGTGGAAGTTGATTGAAATTACCACTCGAGCGATGTTTTCCGAGCCACCCCAAGAGTCTGTCACCACCGCACGCCTTACCCTTAGGTCTTATGTGGCTGTTTTAAGGGGTTATGTAACAAATAAGTAGTACTATGTTCATGTATATTATTTTTGTATATAATAATGAATATAATTTCTTGTCATTTTTTATACATTGTAAATAGTTTTTAAAGTACAAATAGTGTTTTTAGTTATTATTTAATTAAGAATTATATTTTATTAAATTAATGGATTTTCGAATTAAATAATATTTTAATAAAATATTATTATTATTATTAAATTAATTTTTATTATATAAATTATCATATAATTGTATTAATGCAATTATAATTTTTATTAAGGTTTGAAAGCCATTTTTGTCAAAACTCGTGAATTTTCGATAAATGTCGGTTTTTATTTTAAAAGTAAAAATTAACATATTTAGAAAATTATTTAGATAAAATAAATGTTATTTTTGGAATCAGGACATCGAAATTATCCAACGGTGAATTTTTCATAATTTTTAGAGACAGTCAAATTTTTGAGTAAAAATTAAATACCGTTTAAATATATAATGTGTTTTATAACATCATAATGACCCAATATTGATGTAATAAAATACTATAATCTTTATGTTCGGCCAATATATGTTTTACCATTAAAATAATGTGATTTTGGGTTTGTTTGACTTACTTTTCAAAGCATTAATGGACCCCTCAAGACTTATTCAACACCTTACCTTTTTAAATTAATTTCCATGGGAGTGTGACTCACCTCCACATAAGCAATCCTAATATTTTAAGAAGTTAGGAATTTGGCCTTATAAAATATTGTTTTACTCTTCCCTTTTCCAAAAACCATGGGCAAAAACCATGGGATGGTTTGTGGTTTGGATTAATTTAATGTAAGGGGACCCAAACCGAAATAATAAAGAATTATTTCACCTTTCCTATATAAACCCACCCAAGCTCACACTTCCTCCTCACTCAAATCCCTTGGAGTTCGTCCAACCTCTGCCCTACTCTCTTTATAATCCTCCAAATGTGACCCAAGCTCCTAATAAGCCTCTCACGAGCCTCTCTCTATCCTTTGGAAGCACACTTCCAAGTAAGGGTTTTTCTTCCTTTCTCATTTTTGTCCAATTTTCTTTAAGTTGTTTTGCCCTTTTAATTTCAATTATGAATGTTTGGGTATAGTTTCACACCTCCCTCATACTTCCCTCTTTATGTTTAAATTATGGGAGACCCTTTATCTCTCATTAAATGTAACACCCCAAGATTTCATAGTGTGTTATTTCTTTAAAATAATACAATAACTTGCACTACACGCAACACCGAGTTCAAGCACACCATGACTTACCAAACAAGTCGTTCAAAAGAGGTTATGAATAGTATTAACTAAATTTTAAACTTTATATAATCCTTATAATTTTAGAATCCATATTATGAGTTTCTTAGACATAATGTAGGAACAAATTCATTCTCAGTATTGCACTTTTACCAACTTTTAATAGTGAACCCATTTTAAATACAATATTTTAAACTTTTTGAGTAAAGGGGGACATCAAAAAATTTTAAAATGAAACATCCCAATCTTCCACAGTACGCTTTCCTTTGAATAATACAGTAGTGTGTGTTGTACGCAACTTCGAGTTCTAACACACACCACAACCAATAAAACTAGCCGTTATGAATAGTAATACCTAATTTTTGAAATTATATATATTTTATATTTCAAAATGGACTTCATTTTTGGATTCGGAATATCGAAATTAGCCTAAGGTGAAATTTTGGTACATTTCGGATAACTTTCATATTTTGATGAATAGTGAAAATTACTAAATTTTAATTAAAAACAACTTTTTTAATCAAAATAATTAATAGTGATAAATTATGAATTTGAGTGGTTTTAAAATATATTTAGAATATATTTTTACCATTTAATATAATTTTGGTCATTGGACATAATTTCACAATTAAACCAGACATAAACAAGTGTCAATCTTTTGATAGTTGTTATCTCTTAAAAATACGCTTTTTATTTTAACAACGGGATTTAATTTTAAATTAATTTCTTCCACTTCTGTGTTTTGAATTTGAAAAAATGGATTACATATTTGTAATCAGGATTTAAAAATTATGTAAATAGGTAACTTTTATTTTTACACATTTTGAATAATTACTGCGGTAAATATTTTATTTACCATGGTTAAAGGGTAAATCCGGTAAATAAGGGTTAAAAAATAATATTATAATAATACAAAATTACCCTAAAACGTGTCCTAACCTTATTGGTGGACACATACCCGACCATGGGCATCCTTGGGGCGATTTGGGGACCCCTTGGAGCCACTTGTATGTGGTAGGGACACATTATATTAATAAAGTTAAAATAAAAATAAAAATGGCATAAGCTTACATCTTTTAGAAGAACAATTTTTACATAGGGTTATACATGTTGGATTTTCGATTATAAATATTAATTAGAAATCTAAAAAGATTTCCTACATAATGATATTTTATTTATAATTTTTAGATATCAAATAATTTAAATTATTAATGACACAATAATGATGCAATGTTTACCTCATTAATAAATCATTTAAATAAATAAGATTATAATGATTAAAATATTATCTAAAACCTGTCCAATTCTTATTGGTTGATGTTATTTAGAATATTAGTCATCTTATATTCGACCTCAATGATTTTTGGACCATTATAAACCGAATATAATTATATTATAAAGTAATACTTTCACTCTTTCCTAAAGAGCCCCTCCTCTCCCTTATAAAAGGAGACCACTTCTACTCATTCCTCACACCTCTAAAGCCACTTGGATCGTCCAAACCCTGCTCAAATAAGCTCCCAACATCCCTCTCCTCCTCCTTGAAGCTTCCCCTTAGGCAGAAAGCATTTCAAGAAGTCCTTTGGTTCCAACCAAAGTGAGTTACCTAAATTAAAGGTAACGATATCTCTTAAATTATTTTCATTTATTTTGCTTCTCCAACCCCCAAACTCTTTTTATTTACTTTCTTTTGTAACAACAACAGTATCCTCAATATACTAGGATGTTGTTATAAGAAGGATTCAAACTACACATACACACAACTCCATCTAATGGATGATGAACATAATGTTTCTGTGGATGGCAAACTAACGCCTCACGAAACGATGATTGTTCAAATACATCTTACCGCCTCTCATGGTGGCCATTATGATGGAACTGTAATTAAATATGATATTAATGATATATATTTTATATATAAGCTTCTTTAATTCCATTTTATTTCATACCATTATTCGTTTCATGTTGTATATACATACGATAATTTCATTCGAGGAAGTGCGGACTACCGCCCCCTTAAAATGATATGACTCGTTCATACCACACATGGAACGTATAAAGGATGGTGTTAATGAACTTAAGTAACATATATAAAATATTATATTATACTGGAATAGTAATATACCTATGTATCATTTGGATTCGATTCTTTTAAAATAAAAATTAAATGGAAGTAGCGTTCGTGCGTACGTACGGACTACCGTCTCCACGAACGCGATGAGAATAATTCTCCATCGTATCCATTCAAGTATAATTATCATTTGATGATTTAAAAATGATGTTTAAGTACTTTATATCATTCTGGATATGAATAAGATACAACAAACATGGCTTACGTAACAAAACATATAAAAGAAAACAAGTAAGTTGACACCCGAAACAACGATAATACTAAGATATTATTATCAAATCAATATTAAAAGATCATATATGATATCATATTAATATATATGATTCTTGTATAATTTAATAACAATGTTTTAATTATTATACAGGAGGTTAACATACCATCGACTAAGGAAAAGTACAAGGTAAGGGGTTTTCATCTCACTCCTTATTCCCGTGAGATTCTTGCCATATTGCCACCATCACCTTTTGTGTGGTGTATGTACTGCCCATAATTATATTATTTGTGTAATACACTCTAATTTATGTGTATTTACATATTCACTGTATGATACCTCTTTCATGGTTTGTATGTTTCATAAGTTACCAAATTGGTAAGGGTTATTTCACAATCTCTTCATTATCCGAGGTTGTTTATACGTAATAATCTACTGGGATTTCTTTATCATCCACATCCATGTTTCTTCAAAATGTATTTCAAAACGTTTTTATTATTTACAAGAGTATGGGTTAAAGTCATTTATACCCTTTTTTGACTTTTTATAAGAGGAATATTTCTGTCGTTTTCAAAACAAGGTTCTTTTTAACCTTTTCGACAGAATTAAGGTAAGAATGTTTTTTTTAACTTATACGGCGGGTGCGGTTATTTTCCGCCGTTATAAAATCTTCAAAGCTTTCCTTACAAGATTATAAGAATATTTTCAAGAAAATGTTTTATTTTATATTTCTCTTAAATTATTTCAAAAATAGAAGGAGATATTTCTCTAAAAAGTGTTTTGATTTCATCTATGTCAACATCCTTTGATGGATTTTACGCTTATTTGAAGTTGATTTATTATAATACAAAACATCCATATTTTATTGAAGGTTTTGTGATATTTTTGACTGTGGGTAAGTTATTCTTATGTCACTCATGGTTTTTGTTTAGAGTATTGAAATTTCATAAGTTATTTGTAATCCGAATGTTTATGTTATATTTCAAACTTTCATTCAGATGAATGTGTAGGCAAGTATGTTCCGGGTTGGGGACCGGTAAAAGTAAGCCCTCCGGTTTGGTCTCCGGTTATTAGAGGAGCTCCGGTTTGGTCTCCGGTTATTAGAGGAACTCCGGGTTGGTGTCCGGTTATTAGAGGCACTCCGGGTTGGTGTCCGGTTATTAGAGGCACTCCGGGTTGGGTTCCGGTTACAGTTAGCCCCAAGGTCTTGGGACGAGGCCTTGACAAAGAAATTGAAGTTCAGCATTATGCATTCCAACATTATGAAAGTGGTTATTGATTTTGCATGTGATTATTCGATTAGTAGAATATCCATGTGAATAAGTAAATGGCATTATTTCATTTTACTTTTACCATACTATGTTGAAGTTCAAGTTTAAAAGGCTGTTGTTTTAGTAATGCATTGCCTTAAATGTTTATGCTTATTTTGAATGTTCCGCTATATTGTTATCCTTACTGGGCATTTGAGCTCACCCCTTTTCTGTGTTTTATTTTTCCAGGAAGTGAAGAAGTAAAATATGAATGACCTGCAGGGATATTATGAGGGGATATGAGTGTGGATTATGGAGACATTATGTTGTTGTAGTAGTTTTTCATTTTAAGATGTAATGTAAGACTTATGAATATATCTAGTGTTTCCAAGGCTACTAAACCAATCGGTCTTTCGAGATTTGATCTTTCTTGTGATCATGCCAATGTTATGTAATAATTCACCGACTCTGGGTAACTGGGGTCGGGGCATTACAGTTGGTATCAGAGGAAGTTTAGTACAAACCTTGGAAGCTAGATTTAGATAAACTCTGATTAGAGCACGTAGACCTAAGATGAACTTTGAGGATTAGTATAGAAGAACTTCCTAGAATTTAGGTATTGTATAGATTTTGTGAGTTTTCCGAGCAATACATCCCTGTCTGGATACGAGCAGGTAGAGGCGGCTCTGGCACAGATGTACCTAGGGGTAAAACCCGAAAACACTGCTTTGAGATAGACTCGAACAGGAACTGGTGCACGACAATGGGCCTTGCTGCACTCTTGGTTACGACACTCCTGGGGGATATGCTTAGGATAACTCTCATTTTCTTTACAAATCATTATGAAGGGTTTATGAGTATATAATTCCTCAAAGGAGACATTTTTATGATTATGGATTATATCCATAAACTATTTAATTTATGTTATGTGTTTTACAAGTTTGGGATTACGTATTGTTATTCATAAACTAATCTAATGTATGCCATTGTTTTGAAATGGCGCCCAGTAGAAGGAATGAGAACTCTATCAATGAACATGATACAAAGAGAAAGAAGTATCATATATTTTATGGTCTTAAGCCAGAAATTACAAGAGAAATAGTATCGCATGTATTATCATCATATGAAGAAATAATATCATGTGTTGATAAGATAAGTAAAGAGTTTACTGAGTCCTATGGCTTTGAAGGGAAGCAAGAGAAGAAAAGGATGGAAGAGAGAAATATGGATAAAGGGAAGAGGGAAAAGAAGAATTTTCTCATATGTGGTAACTGTGGAAAGAAACACCCTGTAACTTGCCTGAAAGGAATGGGAGTTTGTTATAAATGTGGAGGAAAAGGGCACAAAGTACGTGACTGCAAGGGTAAGAAAATGGTTTCAAATGTACAATGATTTATTTGCAAGGAGTTTGGACACTACGCGAACCTATGTCCCAGTCATCAGAGTATACCGCAAATGATGCTATTGGATAATAATCAAGTTATGATACTACCACAGATAAAGAGGAATTATTAGAGTTCTTATGTTGATTATGTCAATTGAGTGTTGTATCAACAATGTACTTGTTATAATAATTATGGAGTATATAAGGATTGTACTGCAGTACTATTTCACTAAGGACTTGAGATTGTGTGGAACAAAGAAAGGTGACTCAACAGCAGGATAAATTTTTGGAAAATATACGGTTGAGAGAATGATAAACCATAATATAGTTCTGATACCGAGTTAGTGATTTTGGAATAATACATGATTGTTTTGGATAAATTATATTGGATATTCTTGACTACCTTGGAACTGATTAATGATCTGTATATTCCATTATTGTTGGGGTTTAAAACATTTTTGGATTGATGAGGTATATCCAGCATTCTATATGTAATAAGGGAGCATGAATGTAATCAATAAGGAATATGGTAATTCAGGATGTTTCAATGTATTAAAAGAATACATGATGAAGGTATTCATATGCTATTACGTGGTAAAAAGGATCTACATTATGTTTAACATCCTTATAAATGTTGGACTGTGAGTTTGGTCAGAAATATTTTGGATAAATTCTAGTTTGAGATTAATTTTGGATTTCCATAAAAGGATAACCCGGAGGTCGGGCGGCAACCCGTCGCGTCCGGCAAGGCCGCGAGACTTGAACCCACAACCGAAGGGCGACAAGGGTGTATCACCTACCACTGGCCCAAGAGATGTCCTGGATTAAATAATGTAGTTTTTTTTTAAAGATCTGGTAGATGAATTATAAATTCGTTTATTTTGGAACCCTATACGAATAGTGTAAATAGAACTTTTTTACATTCTATTATCTTTTAGAGTGAAAGATGAGTTTGTGGTAGAAATTTATTAATGGAAAAAACTCTAATTATAAAGTAAGTATATCTCCTTACGATCTTATCCAATATCATAAATAAATTCCTAAACATTAAGAAAAGGAACTTAGAACAAAAATGATGTCCTAGATGGTACCTTAAATCATCACTAATTTATGGCTTTGGGATTGTTGGCCTTTTCATAGCCATGTTCTCTACCACTCTCCATCAGATAATTGATGGTTAGATTTCTCTTCCATATCCATATTTTCCTACATGGAACCCTAGTATGTGTTATTTTCGGTAATCTTCATACTTTCCACTCTTTATTTTAAATAGAGGCCTCATTAATTCATTTTTCGATGTGGGATTTCAACTAAGATATTTTCAAACGTCAAAAATGTGTTATCCTAATACCCTATATTTTGTTGAACCGATGGTATTTCAAATCATCATAGATTGATGAGTTTAAGGACCTCAATTTTATACTTGTTTGTGATTGATGACCTCAATCACTACCTATAAATATTTACGTTTTTCCTCCAATTATATGTCTCTAATTGCCACCAATGTTCTCCTAATCGAGATCATAATTTGGTGGTGACCCTTTCATTTCTCATTTCCTCATATTAAGACTAAATTTTAGTAACCCAATTTCCGATGTGGGTTTTCCCACAAAGATATTTTTTATTTTCAACCTTTTATTTTCGAAGAACAATTTCAAATTGCGAGGATGCAATTTATTGAAGGAGGGGAGAATGTAACACCCCAAGATTTCATAGTGTGTTATTTCTTTAAAATAATACAATAACTTGCACTACACGCAACACCGAGTTCAAGCACACCATGACTTACCAAACAAGTCGTTCAAAAGAGGTTATGAATAGTATTAACTAAATTTTAAACTTTATATAATCCTTATAATTTTAGAATCCATATTATGAGTTTCTTAGACATAATGTAGGAACAAATTCATTCTCAGTATTGCACTTTTACCAACTTTTAATAGTGAACCCATTTTAAATACAATATTTTAAACTTTTTGAGTAAAGGGGGACATCAAAAAATTTTAAAATGAAACATCCCAAGCTTCCACGGTACGCTTTCCTTTGAATAATACAGTAGTGTGTGTTGTACGCAACTTCGAGTTCTAACACACACCACAACCAATAAAACTAGCCGTTATGAATAGTAATACCTACTTTTTGAAATTATATATATTTTATATTTCAAAATGGACTTCATTTTTGGATTCAGAATATCGAAATTAGCCTAAGGTGAAATTTTGGTACATTTCGGATAACTTTCATATTTTGATGAATAGTGAAAATTACTAAATTTTAATTAAAAACAAATTTTTTAATCAAAATAATTAATAGTGATAAATTATGAATTTGAGTGGTTTTAAAATATATTTAGAATATATTTTTACCATTTAATATAATTTTGGTCATTGGACATAATTTCACAATTAAACCAGACATAAACAAGTGTCAATCTTTTGATAGTTGTTATCTCTTAAAAAACACGCTTTTTATTTTAAAAACGGGAATTAATTTTAAATTAATTTCTGCCACATCTGTGTTTTGAATTTGGAAAAATTGATTACATATTTGGAATCAGGATGTCCAAATTATGTAAATAGGTAACTTTTATTTTTACACATTTTGAATAATTACTGCGGTAAATATTTTATTTACCATGGTTAAAGGGTAAATCCGGTAAATAAGGGTTAAAAAATAATATTATAATAATAAAAAATTACCATAAAACGTGTCCTAACCTTATTGGTGGACACATACCCGACCATGGGCATCCTTGGGGCGATTTGGGGACCCCTTGGAGCCACTTGTATGTGGTAGGGACACATTATATTAATAAAGTTAAAATAAAAATAAAAATGGCATAAGCTTACATCTTTTAGAAGAACAATTTTTACATAGGGTTATACATGTTGGATTTTCGATTATAAATATTCATTAGAAAGATAAAAAGATTTCCTACATAATTATATTTTATTTATAATTTTTAGACATCAAATAATATAAATTATTAATGACACAATAATGATGCAATGTTTACCTCATTAATAAATCATTTAAATAAATAAGATTATAATGATTAAAATATTATCTAAAACCTGTCCAATTCTTATTGGTTGATGTTATTTATAATATGAGTCATCTTATCTTAGACCTCAATGATTTTTGGACCATTATAAACCGAATATAATTATATTATAAAGTAATACTTTCACTCTTTCCTAAAGAGCCCCTCCTCTCCCTTATAAAAGGAGACCACTTCTACTCATTCCTCACACCTCTCAAGCCACTTGGCTCATCCAAACCCTGCCCAAATAATCTCCCAACATACCTATCCTCCTCCTTGAAGCTTCCCCTTAGTAAGAAAGCATTTCAAGAAGTCCTTTGGTTCCAACCAAAGTGAGTTACCTAAATTAAAGGTAACGATTTCTCTTAAATTATTTTCAATTATTTTGCTTCTTCAACCCCCAAACTCTTTTTATTTCCTTTCTTTTGTAACAACACCAGTATCCTCAATATACTAGGATGTTGTTATAAGAAGGATTAAAACTACACATACACACAACTCCATCTAATGGATGATGAACATAATGTTTCTGTGGATGGCAAACTAACGCCTCACGAAACGATGATTGTTCAAATACATCTTACCGCCTCTCATGGTGGCCATTATGATGGAACTGTAATTAAATATGATATTAATGATATATATTTTATATATAAGCTTCTTTAATTCCATTTTATTTCATACCATTATTCGTTTCATGTTTTATATACATACGATAATTTCATTCGAGGAAGTGCGGACTACTGCCCCCTTAAAATGATATGACTCGTTCATACCACACATGGAACGTATAAAGGATGGTGTTAATGAACTTAAGTAACATATATAAAATATTATATTATACTGGAATAGTAATATACCTATGTATCATTTGGATTCGATTCTTTTAAAATAAAAATTAAATGGAAGTAGCGTTCGTGCGTACGTACGGACTACCGTCTCCACGAACGCGATGAGAATCATTCTCCATCTTATCCATTCAAGTATAATTATCATTTGATGATTTAAAAATGATTTTTAAGTACTTTATATCATTATGTATATGAATAAGATACAACAAACATGGCTTACGTAACAAAACATATAAAAGAAAACAAGTAAGTTAACACCCGAAACAACGATAATACTAAGATATTATTATCAAATCAATATTAAAAGATCATATATGATATCATATTAATATATATGATTCTTTTATAATTTAATAACAATGTTTTAATTATTATACAGGAGGTTAACAAACCATCAACTAAGGAAAAGTACAAGGTAATGGGTTTTCATCTCACTCCTTATTCCCGTGAGATTCTTGCCATATTGCCTCCATCACCTTTTGTGTGGTGTATGTACTGCCCATAATTATATTCTTTGTGTAATACACTCTAATTTATGTGTATTTACATATTCACTGTATGATACCTCTTTCATGGTTTGTATGTTTCATAAGTTACCAAATTGGTAAGGGTTATTTCACAATCTCTTCATTATCCGAGGTTATTTATACGTAATAATCTACTGGGATCTCTTTATCATCCACATCCATGTTTCTTCAAAATGTATTTCAAAACGTTTTTATTATTTACAAGAGTATGGGTTAAAGTCATTTATACCCTTTTTTGACTTTTTATAAGAGGAATCTTTCCGTCGTTTTCAAAACAAGGTCCTTTTTAACCTTTTCGACAGAATTAAGGTAAGAATGTTTTTTTTAACTTATACGGTGGGTGCGGTTATTTTCCGCCGTTATAAAATCTTCAAAGCTTTCCTTACAAGATTATAAGAATATTTTCAAGAAAATGTTTTATTTTATATGTCTCTTAAATTATTTTAAAAATAGAAGGAGATATTTCTCTAAAAAGTGTTTTGATTTCATCTATGTCAACATCCTTTGATGGATTTTACGCTTATTTGAAGTTGATTTATTATAATACAAAACATCCATATTTTATTGAAGGTTTTGTGATATTTTTGACTGTGGATAAGTTATTCTTATGTCACTCATGGTTTTTGTTTAGAGTATTGAAATTTCATAAGTTATTTGTAATCCGAATGTTTATGTTATATTTCAAACTTTCATTCAGATGAATGTGTTAGACAAGTATGTTCCGGGTTGGGGACCGGTAAAAGTAAGCCCTCCGGTTTGGTCTCCGGTTATTAGAGGAACTCCGGTTTGGTCTCCGGTTATTAGAGGAACTCCGGGTTGGTGTCCGGTTATTAGAGGCACTCCGGGTTGGTGTCCGGTTATTAGAGGCACTCCGGGTTGGGTTCCAGTTATAGTTAGCCCCAAGGTCTTGGGACGAGGCCTTGACAAAGAAATTGAAGTTCAGCATTATGCATTCCAACATTATGAAAGTGGTTATTGATTTTGCATGTGATTATTCGATTAGTAGAATATCCATGTGAATAAGTAAATGGCATTATTTCATTTTACTTTTGCCATACTATGTTGAAGTTCAAGTTTAAAAGGCTTTTGTTTTAGTAATGCATTGCCTTAAATGTTTATGCTTATTTTGAATGTTCCGCTATATTGTTATCCTTACTGGGCATTTGAGCTCACCCCTTTTCTGTGTTTTATTTTTCCAGGAAGTGAAGAAGTAAAATATGAATGACCTGCAGGGATATTATGAGGGGATATGAGTGTGGATTATGGAGACATTATGTTGTTGTAGTAGTTTTTCATTTTAAGATGTAATGTAAGACTTATGAATATATCTAGTGTTTCCAAGGCTACTAAACCAATCGGTCTTTCGAGATTTGATCTTTCTTGTGATCATGCCAATGTTATGTAATAATGCACCGACTCTGGGTAACTGGGGTCGGGGCGTTACATTAAATGCCTCCCATGTACACCCGTTACTATGCTGAAATTCTGAAAGGAACTTCTCTCTCCTCTTTTACATTCAAGCAATACTTTTGTATCATGAATCTAAATTCCTTTACAATTGTTGGGAAATGTATCTTTATGACCTCCTTACTTTCCATTACATGTAAATATTATGATTAACCCATTTCTCTCTCACCAACCATTTTTATGAATTCTTATGTCATGCCGTTACGCTGCCGAAATCGCACCGATTTTCTAAGCCAATGTCATTGTGTAGTGAATACCATACCCATTTCTCCATCAAGGGTATTCAAATTTATGCACATTTACTTATTTATTGTAAAGTTTCATGTATGAATTCCACATTCCTTTATCATGGAATAAATGATTATGTTTTATGAATCCATGTTTTATGATCTATGTGGCACACTTATGCATGAAATGAAATGTTTAAGAAGGGTGCGCCCTTATAGCGCTCCAATGCATTGGGTAAAGTATAGTATCATGATACGTCATGTGCAATGAGTGTTGAATCATTATAATTCAAGTGAAACTAGGGTTTACTCTTGATTCATGTGCAATGAGGATTTACTCATGGTCTATGTGCAATGAGCCTTGGCTCATGCTAATTCCATGTTAAGTGTTGTTGCCACATTTCCATGTTATGATTATCATGCTTTATCATGCCTTTATGTTCATGTTTCTTTTATGCTCTATTGATATGCCTATTGTATAACATGTATTTTACTCCTCATGATATTCCACGTGTACTCCCTTACTGGGCTTTATATCTCACCCTTTTCTTATGCATGTCCTCAGGTTATCCCATGCAATGCTAAGTACGAGGGAATGTAGTGGTTATAAAGGAAGTTTTCAATAAAGATGTTGTATTTCATGTTTTAAGTTTTTATGTAATGATCCTAATCCCTAAATACACTAAACCTCTCGATATTCTTTGTTGTATCAAGTGAAGTTTAATGTAATAAATCATGTTTATGTTTTGTAATAAAAGCAGGGTTGTCATAGGACAATGTTTTTTCCTGGTCTACAACGGACTCTTCCTGGATGCTCCACACCTAAAACCTGACTCAAATGATCATTTGGACCTAATTTTTCAGCTTCCTTCTCATCCATGTCCTCCAAGGAAGACTGTTGAAATTATAAACATATTAAATTATGAATTTCGTATAAATTTTTGAAATACAAATAAACAAACTTACAATTTTATCTTGTGTTTGTGAATTAACTGCAGTTCCATATTTTTTTCCTACTAAAGAAGAATAATTTGGAATGAGGTAGAGGACCTTCAATACCCAATTAAACTTGCTTCATATGAGAAGTGCACAAATTTTGATTACAACCATATATGATAAATTCAAAAAAATGGATTGAAGTGAGTTGCAACAAAGACCTACAAACATTGAGGTAAATGACAGTCATAACCGATTGGTGGTTTTCTGAAATGGTTTTCAAAAATGGTTTTCTGAAGTGGGTTTCAAGGAAATATACTACTTGTTTAGGAAAAATAGCTTTCTCCTAGTATAAGATGTGATTTCCAGGATACATGGACTAACCAAGGGAATGCATGAATAAGTTATGATGACATATTATAAATAAAGACATTATTTTAATTCAGATGAACGTATCAGCCGCTTCTCTTTGTCGGGCATTGTAGTGCACCCCAATGTGTGTAGATATGTCATTTCATTTTTTTTTCGCTGACACTTCCTAAGAAACAAAAAAACAATACAAGTAATAAAAATTAAATTTTATATAAAAACCATTAAAGATGGGTAGTACCTTATACTGTTCAGTCTTCCAATGTGCGATAATTTTTTGATATTGACTTTTTGGACAGTCAGGGTTTGTGGGTACACCCTCTAACTCAGTACCCACTCTGATCCTCCAACCAATATGTAACTCATACTTGTATGACCACCAATACTCTCCAAGATCACTCAACCTAGCAGCTTTGGCAGCTTTACCATTAGGAAAGTTAAATCGACTCTGCAACGAACATGTTAAGTCATATAAATACATTACTAATATAAATATAAATTTATAAAATTTTCGTACCCATATCTGCGCCCATGCCCTATCCTTGATGCCAGCACTGATATGTCTCCATGAGACCGGTTCCACTGGAACAATATCATGATATTTGGCAAAAGTAGCCATGAAACTTATACACTCCTTAGCATTTTTACCTACCATTTGATTTTGAGAATTGTAATCCACCATAATCTGAGTTTCACAATTCCAGGCATCCCGCATTCGAGTGCGCCCACGTCGCCTACTAGAAGATCCCACTAAATAAGATAAGAGGTGAAAAGAGAAGATTTGAGTGACAATACAAAAGGAAAAAAGTAAAATGCTATAATTTGAAACGTTTATAATAAAAAAACCTGATGTAGGCTCCTGAATAGGTTGTGAGGCATCCGTGGACTGTGCTGGATCAGCATCCTCCGATGGAAGTATCTGTTCCACAGCATGATCCGGATGATCTTCATGAACAGGAGTGGAAACTGAAGGAATAGAATCAATATGTGTAGGATGGATGGTAGGAAATGGAGGTGGCATAGACATGTCAGAATATGCATAGTAGGTCTGGGGATACATGAATGGATATGAAAATTGTGCAGGTGAGAACATCGATCGAGTCGGCGTGGACATGGAATGGGAAAAAGAGGGTAAATGGGATGATGATGGCGGCATGTATGGGAACATCCCAGGGGTCTCAAGTGGAGGGTAGACATGTGTGGTAGATGGGATGTCCACTAATGGGTCAGTGTGGGGAGTGGTAAGATGGGAGCTCCACCTAGGTCTAGGAGGATCCCTGTTCGGTCCCATACTAGGAAGAGGAAACTCTAGAGTTATATGTCCCTAAAAAAATTTGATCAAAAATATGAACTTGATATTATATGTAATGAAGAAGATAAATATTAGAATTAATATACTCACTAAAGACAACTCGCGCTCACGTCTAACAGAATAAACATCAAATAATCTCTTCTTGCGAGCTTCTTTAGTTTTCTTCATAATCTGCATAAGAATGAAATAAATATTTTTTAGCAAAAAATTTTACAAATCATACATGAAACTTAAAAAATGCCATAACATCTTTCAGTAATGATAATTTACAACCAAGTTATACAATTTTTAAAACCACATTTTAAACCCAGTTTTCTGAATTGAAAGAAATATAATTAAATGAAACAAAACCAAACATTACTAAAAGAGACATATCATTCCAAACTAAAACTAAATTAAAGTAATTACAGTAGTACCAACCTGAGAAACTCACTTCAAGGTAAATTGAATGAACTCTGAATATATATGGTTGCTTTTATATATTACCCTCCACTACCTCAGGTTCAACATCATCTCTCACAATGGGACAATTTGTGTCATCAAATACAATATTTTGGCTAACACCGATGGGGGCATCAATGGTGACAATTTCATCCCCATCATCATGAAAAATATGTCTTGGGATTACTTCATTAATGACACCGTAATCAGGTTTCAGATGATCTTTCACATAAAACACTTGTTTTTCCATTGATGCCAAAATGTATGGTCCATCGGTATGCAGGAATCGACTCATGTAAATAACTCTAAATCCGCAATCATCAATAAATGTAACATGGCGCATCATTGAATCAAACCATTTACATTTCATCATAGTGACTCGGCCTTGAGATTAGTAATCCAATAAAAATATTTTCTCAACCAGTCCATAATAATACACATATTCGTATCGAGGTCGACTATCTGATGCACTGGCATAACAATCCGTTCTAGCAGTTAACATAACTCTATCATGTTGTGTTCTCATTTTCACTACTTTATCAGTTGTAACAAATTTGTATCCATTGATTATTAAAGATTTGCAGTCATGAACTAAATAATTGGGACCAAAAGCCAACGCTCTTAATTCTTGAGAAATGAAGTCAGAAGGTAAACTCAATACATGGAATACATATGAGTAATATAATTAAATATATATCTATATTTTAAGGTATTTAATGTAATGGTCATACCTTTGATTTCAACCAAGCTGGGAACTCTTGGCTATGCATATCCTCTCTTCTTCTCAACGGCCAAGACCGATGAACTCTACTTATAATTTGTTTATGTTCTCTACATAAAATGACAATAAAAGTATAAGGTATATGTGATATGATATCGTATGAGATAACATATATATATTCAAATTACTTACTTGATATAGGCATCGAACAAACCACAATTAAACAAGACTGTACAATGTGCCATATTCCACTCTTCAAAGCTCAATGTAACCAATGTATATGACCCGATAATTCCACCTGTTTGGGGAAGAGATGGAAACGAGGGATGAATTTCTTCATACTGCTCATCTTCATTTCTCATTGGTCGATTATGTCTTGTGCTCACAAAGGACAAATACATTGAACAAAAATCCATACATTCTTGGGCCAGATAACTCCTCACAATGGAACCTTCAGGATAATTCTTATTTCGGACATATGATTTCATTGTGCATATATTTCTTTCAGTGGGATACATCCATCAAAAAGAGACTGGTCCCCCAAGAAGTGTCTCAGTTGGAAGATGAACTGTTAAATGCATCATGCAAGTGAAAAAGGATGGAGGAAAAAAAATTTCCAACTCACACAGAATTAACGGTGCCTCTTGCTGCATTTTTATCAAAAATGATTTGGATAACCTTTTAGCATAAAGGTCTCTAAAAAAATGACACAGCCGAATCACTTCCACCCTTAAATTATTGGATAGAAAATGTCGAATTGCTATTGGAATCAATTCATGAAGAAGGATGTGATAATCATGAGTTTTTGGGGATTTAAATTTAAAATGTCTTCTGTTGACTCATTTAGATATGTTGCTGGAATAGCCATCTAGAACCTTGATATTCTCCAATACTGCCAGAAATTGGTCTTTCTCTGCCAGTGCCATCACATAAGAAGCACAGGGAACTTTCCATTTGTTTTCACCGATACAAACAGGATGCAGTTCTGGTCGAATACCCCAATCCAATAAATCCCGACGAGATCAGAAGTCATATTTGGTCTTCCCCTTAATATTCAAAAGAATTGCAAGCAACATTTCACATATATTTTTCTCAATATGCATTACGTCTAAACAATGACGTAACAAATTAGTAGACCAATATGGAAACACAAAAAAATACTTATCTTTTTCCAATTGTAAGTGACTTCAGTATCAACATTCTTCCTCTTTCGAGATGTCAACTGACCTTTTCCTAATAAAAATCTGAAATATTTCAATTCATCAAGCACATCACTTCCTGAAATATGTTGAGGTGGTTCTTCAGTGTCAACATTATTATCAAACCTTCGACGATTCTTCCTGTATTGATGATCCATTGGAAAGAATCGGTGATGCCCCATTAAACTGAAACTACAATGATATTTAAGCCTTCTCGATCGTGTATTCTTCGTACAAATGGGACATGATAGTTTTCCCTTCGTGCTCCACCCAGACATCATTGCGTAGGCAGGGAAATCATTTATGGTCCATAGAAGGGCAGCATGCATCTGAAACATATTCTTTGAAGAAGCATCAAATGTCTGCACACCTAAATCCCAAAGTTGTTTCAACTCTTTTATTAAAGGCTGCAAGTAGACATCTATGTCATTACCAGGATCAGAAGGTCCAGATATCAGTATGCTCAAGAAAGTGAAAGGTTTTTTCATACACATCCATGGAGGAAGATTATAAACATGAATAAAAACCAGCCACATGCTATGAGCAGTAAGCATCTGACCAAATGGATTAAAACCATCACATGATAGGCCCAATCTAACATTACACACCTCAGCTGCAAAATCAGGATGTTGTGTATCAAATGTCCGCCATGCTAATCCATCTACAGGATGGACCAGCTCATCATTACCTTTAATTCTCTCAACATCATGACATCGCATATTGACTGAGATTTCTGGAGACATGAATAGATTTTTAAGTCTAGGAATCAATGGAAAGTGCCACATGACTTTCTGTGGCACATGAGACGGTGTTCCATCTGCATTTGTCTTCTATCGAGATGTACCACATTCTTTACAGTCATTACGGTCAGCTGTTTTCTCCAAAAATAAAATGCAATCTTTCGGACAAGCATGGAATTTATTAGTAGCAAATCCAAGCTGCTTAATTAACTTCCATGCCATGTAATGATTTGAGGGAATATCTGCACCATCAGGAAGCAAGTCCTTCAAAAATGTAAGAATATAATCAATGGCAGTATTAAAAATCCCATACATGTTTTTTCCATGATATAACTGCATTAAAAATTCTAACTTGTTCATTTTAGTACATTCTTGATATACTGGAGTTCTGGCATCATCCAATAAATTTTTCACTCTGTCAACATCATCATCTTCAGCATTTTCCTCATGTGTACTAATATCATTGTCTTCTTGCACCGGCATGCTATCTCTCTCGGAATTATGCACATATGGAAACCGATCAAATATAAAATTCTCCATGTCACTTCGTTCATTTTGTTTATGAACAGTCAAAGATTGGATCATCTCTCCATGGTGAAACCAAACATTATAGTTTGCTTGAAATCCAAATTTCGTTAAATGGTAACTAACTTCTTCTCATCTTAACCATGGTATTCAAACACAATTATAGTAGGGACATTGTATACAACCTCTATCTGACGCATTTCTAAATGAAAAAACTAAAAAATTCTCCAAATTATTTTGAAACTCGGTTGAAATCTGATCGGTACGATACATCCAGCTTCTATCCATTCTATAACAAGAAAAAAAATTATCATTCAATCAACAATGTAAATCATATTTAAAAAATTCATTACAATCAATTTTATTATTAAATTAATCAAAGCATATTAGTAGCTAGTAAAACATATTTAATGACAAGAGGAGTCCATGATGTTGTACCTCTCGTACCCCTCGTGGTTTAATTTTCATGATCACAATCACTCTTATCTTATTCTAATCTTGTTTTAAGTGTTTTTGGTTGATAGTCATAATTTCATATTGCCAAGGAATTGGGGCAAGAAGGCTGAAAGCAAAATTGGACTGGTTTTCAGTCCACCGGCCAACCAGTGGATGACCACCGGCCAGCCGATGGATCCTGGACAGAAGGCATCCTTCTGTCCAGACCACCGGCCAACCGGTGGAACCCAGACAAATAGTGACAGCTACTGCCTCAGCACCGGCCAACCGGTGGCCTCCTCACCGGCCAGCCGGTGGTGCTTGAGCCCGAAGGCCTCTCCTTTTTCAAAGCACCGGCCAACCGGTGGCCTAGCACCGGTCAGCCGGTGGACCCAGTCAAACTAGCCGTTGGGCTTTGACCAGGCTTGTCCACTTGACTCCCAACGGCTCCGAAGACCTCTCCAACGGCTCCGAAGACCTCCAACGGCCATATGAGGGTTCCCCCTCTATAAATAAAGGACTAGGAAGCCCCAGAAATGCAAGGAAGCCCACGGTAACATTTTTGATCATTTGGAGAACCTCCGACGCATTCCTCCAAGGAACTCCACTTGCTCCAATTCACTTCCACATCCAAGGAGCATCACCATAGAAGCTTGGGAGTGCTCTTCATCAACTCCAATCAATCCTCCGGCGCCCAAGACTTCTCCTCTTACGGTTTTTCTTGTTTTATCATTTTGAGCATAAATTTGGGTTTGTGCCTACAAACCCCCCATTTCTCTCATCCTCTCTTCTTTGGGTTTTCACACCACCTTCAAGGTGTGAAGAGGTTAGTCAAGCCTTCCCTTTAAAAGGCTTGAGTCGTAGGTGAGCTAGCCTTCACCTGTAAGAAGGCTAGTGGGTTCTTGCTCAACCATTGAAAGCAAGTGGGTTCTTGCATAACCATTAAAAGCAAGCTGTAATAGGTTCTAGACTAACCTTAAAGTCTAGTGGGTTTCTTGCTAAAACCATTAAAAAGCAAGCGGTAGTAAATCTCTCAACGGTTGAGTTGGGAGCGTAGACGTAGGCTTTGGTTTAAGCCAAACTCCGTTATCAAGTTTTGTGTTTTGCCTCATTTATTTCCGCTGCACTTTCAACTTTGTTTTTAATTGTTAATTATTTTTTTAAAGGAAATTCACCCCCCTCTTTCCATCACTCTTTTTCTTTCTCCGCACAACACATGATTGAATAAATAGGAAAAATTGGAAAAAGTTATACCTTGAGATGTAAATTAAAGAAAAAAGTTAAAAAAGACACTCCACATGGAAAGTAGTTCACATTCTAATAAGTCACTACACTGGGATCATGCTCAAGTGAAAATGCACCAAATCAATGATATTTATAGATTACATGATAACTATCCATAATAAACCCCATCCCATGAGGATAAAATAATTTTTACCACCACATCCACCACTAGGTTTATCAAATCCTCAATGAGTCCAAAATATATGAGTGGTGACTCTAAGTTAATCTCAACTCGTAGGGATGGGGGAATTTTTTCCATGACTCTCACTAATCAAATCATCAAATCCTTAGTTGGTTTAGAAAGTATAAATGGTGGCCCCAAATCATCCCCATACATTAAGGATGGGGTCATTATTATCATATTTTCTAATAAATTTTAACATTTCTAGGTTTGGAAGTGGTTTCATGAAGTTCGTGCCCTAGTGATTCCTACTATCATCCAACAAACAGCTTTCATTGGGAGAACGTTCAGTGAGGATAGTCAAGAATTACCTCAGGGAAATTATCTATAGAAAAAAATAGGGTAACATCGACTGAATAATATCAAACATCGCATAGTTCAAAATATTAAAGACCCATTGAGAATAGGTGTTGATGGAAAGACCTCAACAAAACTCTCAAAGGGGAAGTGGGTAGTGAAAAGTCACTCTTTCACTCAGATAATAATGATATGATTCCTTATTCCTGTTATTCATTCATGATTTTCATCATTATCAGTATGGTAGATGATATAGATTGAGACATGGACACTGAGTCATGTAATGAGAAAATAATACCCCAATACATGGGTTATATCATAACATTGGCTAAGGCCCCCTTGTACCTATAACCATTGGAAGAACCAAAATAAGTAACCTCTAAGTGTGGATATAAAACCCCCTCAATTATATTCTACAAGAGATAATAGAAAAGTTCTAGTTATGTACCACTCTCCACCAAGATATCTTGAAGTCCTATCCATGGAATAGAATTTGGCACAGTATGATGCGGATATATTAAATATCAAATTTCTCAATGAGTAAGTTAAAGAAAATATTCCCACTGGAAGTCTCCTCTAAGAATAAGTGGACTTTTATCCTCCAACTCACTAAGGAAGTTAATATACCCACAATGATAGAATATGAGCACTATGTTGGCTTTGGATCTATACAATCGAACTATTTGCGTATGATAATTGAGGAAGTCTAGGATTTCCCTCTGTGACGATAGCCATATTCTTTATATTGGGATATCCACCTAGTACTAACATGAACTGGTAGTCAGTGAATATAATATTTCATAAAACTACATCAAGATTATCCTATTACTCACACTCAAGGAACAAATAAGAAAACATTTCCCTTGTAACTCCTCGTCACTACTGAGTCTTTTTTTGCATTAATTGGAGTCATTGAAAGTTAGTGTTCCCTAGTTTATCTTGAATGGAATCCATATTCTAAATTTTTGTACACCACTCTACCTCCAAAATATTTTGGTATTCCTACTTTACCAACCTTTGATGGTATGGGATATCTATAGAAGAATCTCTCACACTTCATGTCTTGATGTGGCCCAATTATGGTCCCATGAGACTGTAATGATGATGCAAAAATGTGGTTTGTTATGTAGACTCTAGTGGGCCCAGATTTTTTCTACTATATTGCCTCCTTGTGGGGTACATCACATGCTAGGATGACCTTAATCATCATTTAAATTATAAAAATAACTCTATGCTAAGGAAAATAATTGACGTTAATCTCATGGACAATTAACATCATGAAAATTAAAAGTTCTCTAGCTTTATCTCTAGATGGAAATTCCTAATTTACTCACTCAAAATTCTACTCCCGTAGGGGAAGTTTTTTGAACTTTTTGTATAGAAAATACATAATGAATTGTAGACACTGTCGATCTCGTTGAAATATCTAAGTAGATTTTGGGAGTTTAAATACATGGGGTAGCATCTAGAAGATACCATTTAGTGAAATAGGTATAAAACTTCTAAGGAAAAAACTGTAGCTATTACACTCAATCTAGTGTCAGTGACTACTGGATAACCCAAGAAAGCTCTACATCACCTGACACCTCCCACTCAGTAAAACAAAACAAAAAATGTCATAGTCAAGAGGCAAAGCGATATAAGGGTTTCCCATTATTTAAGGAGTAAAAGGATAATTTATTTATTTTTAAATGAATAGGTTCCTAGTTACATTATTTTCATTATGGAAAATCATCTCCTTTGGCTTATCGATCCTAGGAAACCTAGGGAAGTTGTCCTTAGTGATCATCCTGGCTATTTCCCTTTTCACTAGAGTCCATTCCACACCATCCAATACTTCTTTGTCTTCAAATATATCCTCTAGATAGTGGTTAATTTAGAACAGGTGATACTTGTAAAATCCTTAGAAAAAGTGGACCATGTTTCTACTGCCCAATCAAAGGGAAAAAGTGTCTAGAAATATGTTCCATCTAGGCATGATTGAATGTTTGATGACTGAATAACATAGAAGATAGTTGATCAATACCATACTAATCTTAGGGCACAACATTTTCAATTTATTGTGGTCTCTACACCTCCTGTGTTATCCAAATTTACACCATAAAACCCATCATCTGGAGGTAGATGAAACAAAAATAAGAAGAAAATGGCACCAGATCAAGAGTCTCATACAACAACCAATTACTCATGCATTTTTCTTTAGCTCATGAGAAGAAAATACTATGTGAAAGTATCCACGCCCCATAGGGATAAATTTTAAGTTTCTAAAACCCTAAAAGTTCGATAATTGATTGACTAATTTATATGTATTCCAGAACTTATTTTCAAAAGGATGAACTAGCTGGGAGTTTACCAAATACCAATAGATCTTCAATCATTTCAAAATTACATCCTGATTCGCAGTAAGATGTACAATATTACCTTGTTTAAGAGGAGATGGTCGGGATGTCGAGGCGGAGGCGAAGGCTGGGAGGTCTAGGTCAGGAGCCGGGAGGCGGAGCCGGGAGTCGGGAGCTGGGAGGCGAAGCCGGGAGTCGGAGCTGGGAGTTGGAGGCTGGGGAGGGGAGTCGGAGGCCAGGGAGGGGAGTCGGAGAGGGGAGGAGAGGGTCGGGATTCGTTGGTCGGGGAGGGAAGGACACAATCGGGAGTCGAGGGTCGGGGAGGTAGGGTTGAATAGGGGAGCGCGATGGAAGTTTGAGGAGGATGATCCCAATAGTTAGGTCCAATGGAAGATTGAATACCCACGGTTTTAATAAAATCGTGGGTATAGACAACTAAAACCAAACTATCCCCACGGTTTAAAGAACCGTGGGGATAGGTGCGTGGGGATAGACCCCATTTCCAGTAGTGACAGGGGTTCCCCATGGAGAAACACTAGGGCGAATAAATCCCTTATTACTCAATTAATCTAGTTGTTTCTTTAGTTTAACTAAGTCCACAGTGGCCATTCTATAAGGGGTCTTCGATATGGACCTTGAACCAGGAATTAAATCAATGGAAAACTCAATTTCTCGTTCTGGAGGATGTCCAGGTAAATCTTCTAGAAACACATCTACATATTCTATCACAATATGTACATCATCTATTTAAACATTCCTTTCCTCACCCACAGTTATTTCATTCTCTTCCTCCCTGATAATTTAATTTAGTTGAGCTACTGGGGGTGGATCTAGATAAGAATCAGGTGGTGACGATTCTACTCTAAAGATAAGGTGTTCTTTATCATCATCATCAAAAATCATAACCTCTTTCTCCTTACAATAAATTTTCGCATCATGGTCCGAAATCCAATCCATACTGAGGATTGTATCAAATTAAATCATGGGTATGATAATGATATCAGCAGATAAATAACATTTATATGCCCTAATGGGAACGGATCCATAGAACTTTTTAGCAATGATACTTCCCTTAGGAGTTTTAACTGACAACTCCCTTGTTAAATCAAATTGGAAATATCTAATTTTCTTAGCAAACTGGGAAGATATGAAACAATGTGATGATCCAGAATCAAATAAATCATTGGCTAAACTTGAGGAAACCATTAAATTACCTTCCACCACGTCTTTTGGAGCTTCAACCTTAACAGTAGTGATAGCATAAGATTGGCCTTGATCCCTTGGCCTTTTCTGAGGTAAGTTCCCCTGATTCTTAGGACGTTCATTTGAATAATGTTCCATCTCCCTGTAGTTGTAGCATTTAAAATTGGTAGCTTTTTTCTTCCCCTTGTAATCATGAGCTTGGTGGCCTTTTTCACCACACTTGTAACAGACTCCCATTCCTTTCAAGAAAGTATCGGGGTGTTTCTTCCCACATTTACTACAGGATGGATAGTCAAATTTTTCCTTCTTCCCCTTATTTCCATTTCCATAGTGATCAGCAGATCTCGTCTTCTCTTTCTTTTCTTTAAATTCGTAAGACTTAGAGAATTCTTTTTCTATCTTGATAGCGCATGAGACAATATCTTCGTACAACAAGAAGGTTTGTGAGAATAATGCTCGACGGAGAAACAGTTTTAACCCATCAAAGAAATGATCAATCTTACTTCTTGGGTTATGTATATAATCTGCAGCATACCTTGCTAACCTTGTAAAGTTAGCCTCATACTTTGCAACATTCTCATCCTCCTTTTTCCTCAGACTCAGAAATTGCATTTCCATATCTGCTTGATGGTCACGAGGAAAGTATTTTTATAAGAAAATCTCTTTGAACTCCCCCCATTCCATATTTTATACTTCATCATCTTCCTTTGTGTTTTGAATCAATGACCACCATTGATCAGCATCTCCAGTGAGGCGGTAAACTGCCATGATAACTTTTTCCCTTTCACTACTCCCCAAGGCATGGAATATTTTCTCTAAGGAATTTATCCATTTCTCAGCTACTAAGAGATTTTTACTCCCATTGAATGTCGGTGGTTTTTTCCTCATAAAGTGATCTATCATTGATCCTCCACGATGCGGATCAGGGTGCTCCATATGGGTAAGGTTATTATTCATAACCTGAGTGAGTTGTCCCAATATGGTGATTAGCTGATCAGCACCAGTTGCATCACCAGCTCCACTATAATTATCTTGAGCAGGAGGGAAATCCCTACATGGAGTGTGTGCATTGATACAGTTTCCATTTCTTCCACTAGGATCTATTTCTAAACAATGGCATACACTAGATTAGTTTATGAATCGCAATACATAAATCCAAACTTGTAAAACACTTAACATGAATTGAACTGTTTATGGATATAATCCATAATTATAAAAATGTTTTCTTTGAGGAAGTACATACTCATAAACCCTTCATAATGGTTTGTAAAGAAAATGAGAATTATCCTAAGCATATCCCCTGAGAGTTTCGTAACCAAGAGTGCAGCAAGGCCCATTTTCGTGCACCAGTTCCCGTTCGAGTCTAGCTCAAAGCGGTGTTTTCGGGTTTTACCCCTAGGTAAATTTGTGCCAAATCTACCTCTACCAGCTCATATCCAGACAGGGATGTATTGCTCGGAAAACTCACAAAATCTCTACAATACTAAAATTCTAGGAAGTTATTCTATACTAATTCTCAAAGTCCATCTTAGGTCTATGTGCTCTGATCAGAGTTTATCTAAATCTAGTTTCTAAGGTTTGTACTAAACTTCCTATGATACCAACTGTAACGCCCCTACCCCAGTTACCCAGAGTCGGTTCATTATTACATAACATTGGCATGATCACAAAATATCAAGTCTCGAAAGACTGATTAGTTTACTAGCCTTGGAAACACTAGATACATTCATAAAGTTTACATTACATCATAAAGTGAAAACTACAACAACATCTTGTCTCCACACTCATATAACCTTATACTATCCCTGTAGGTTATTCATAAAATACTTCTTTACATCTTGGAAAAAATAAAACATAGAAGGGGGTGAGATCAGATGCCCAGTAAGGATAACAATATAGCGGAAACTTTCATAAATAAGCATAAACATTTAAGGCAATGTATAACTAAAACAAAAGCCTTTTAAACTTGAACTTCAGCATAATATGGCAGAAATAAAATGAAATAATTCCATTTACTTATTCACATGGATATTCTACTAGTCGGATAATCACATGCAATATCAATAACCACTTTTATAATGATGGAATGCATAATGCCAGACTATCATAACCACATATCAAGGCCTTGTGCCAAGACTATAAATAAGATTTTGTCAAGGCCTTGTGCCAAGACACTAGTTTGTCTCGTGAGACCTACCGATGTATCGAGAATCTATAGCGGGATCCACTCGTCACTTATTAAGTCCAATGCATTCCTCATATGAACAGGTTTAAACATAACATAAATATTCGTATTAAAACTAGCATACAAAATGTCAATAATTTCTCTATAAACCATGAATGGTATATAAATAACACATCCACAGTCAAACATATCACAAAACCTTCAATACAATATGGAATTTTTGTATCACAATAAATCAACTTCAAATAAGCTTAAAATCCATCAAAGGATGTTGACATAGATGAAATCAAAACTATTTGAGAGAAATGTCTCTTTTTTTGAAATCATTTAAAAGTCACATAATTATAAAATAAAATATTTACTTTGAAAATATTATTATAAGATTATAAGGTAAGCTTCGATGATTTTATAATGGCATAAAATAGCCGCACACGCCGTATAAGTTAAAAAGACATTCTTACCTTAATTCTGTCGAAAAGGTTAAAAAGGACCTTGTTTGGAAAACGATGGAAATATTCCTTTATAAACTTATGATAAAAAGTCAAACAAGGGTATAAATGACTTTAAACCATAGTCTATAAAATTGTAATAATGATTTGAAATACATTTTTAATAAACATGGATGTGGATGATAAAGAGGTCCCAGTAGATAATTACGTATAAACAACCTCGGATAATGAAGAGATTGTGAAATAAACCCTTACCTTGTACTTTTTCTTGGTTGAGGGTAGGTTAAACTCCTATATAATGGTGAAATAATTGTTATTAAATTATACAAGAATCATATACATTAATATGATATCATATATGATCTTTTAACATTGCTTTGTTAATAATATCTTAGTATTATCGTCGTTTCGGGTGTTAACTTACTCGTTTTCTTTTATATGTTTTGTTACATAAGTCATGTTTTTTATAGACAGGTTGTATCTTATTCATATACATAATTATATCAAGTCCTTAAACATTATTTTTAATCTTAAAATGAGAATTATACTTGCATTGATACGATGGGGAATGAATCTCATTGCGTTCGTGGAGACGGTAGTCCGTACGTACGCACGAGCGACAATGTCATTCTTTTGATATTAAAATAATATATAATTGGATGATATATCATATATAAAGAATCATTATCATATTATATTTATTATTTACATCAATTACACATCATTATCATACCCATACAAATAATAATGTTTTGAATAACAATTACACCATGACGTGGAGACGGTAAGCCGTACGTACGCACGTATGGTGACATGTAATTCAAAGGATGGATAGAATAATGAATATGGTTGTACCATATTTATAATAATATCACAGTATATATAATATACTGGAGTTATTATTTTAGAATTGAAATAACAAATAAAGAAGAAGTTGAATAAGAAAGGAACTTGAAAGAGGGTGGTGAAAACATTACCTCTTCTTCGGGTTCTTCCTTTTGATTTGATCAAAAGGGATCCTTAGGTTGGCTTTCTGATCAAACTAAGTCCTCTAGGTTGTAGTGAGGGAATTTTAGAGAATAATTTTGTATGTTTTGGCCGAACCAAAAGGCTTTGAAGGTATGAATTTGAGAGAAGGGGGAGTACCCTTTTATAAGAGGGGTGAGGGGCACCTTTGGAAAAGCTAGAAATATTATTTTATAATAAATTCATATTCGGTTTCTAATGCCTCAAAAGTGGATTATTTAAATTTTAAGGTGGGGATAGGTCTAAAACCACTCAACTAATAGGTTTTATACAGTTTTGGGTCACTTTATTAACCTTATCTTTTAGTTTTAACTCTTAGTTAATTAGTTTGACATTTACCATGTCTCTTTGTATTTTTATATGATATAGTTAATAAACTTACTATATACTTCCAAGAGACCCCCAAGTAGTCCATTAATGATACAAATATCATTATATAAGTACTTTGGCCGAACCTTAGATTTTTAGGAATAGAATATCAATTAATAATATAATATTTGTTTTAAAAACTCATTTATGTCAATTTTGACAATATTTAATAATTGATTTTTATTAAAGTTTTAACAACTTTATTAATTAGAACCAAATTCATTTAAGAAATTATAACATGTCATATTAACCAATAAAATTCGTGGATGTCATCAAAACTTTTAAATTATATTTATTTTAACATTTATAGTACCAATTATTTGATTCTTTCATTAATAAGAAAAATACTACATCATTATTGTGTCATAAATATATTTAATTATTCAATGTCTAAAAATTATAAATAAAATAATATTATGTAGGAAATATTTTTATCTTTCTAATTAATATTTATAGTTGAAAAGATAACATATATAACCCTATGTAAAAATTGTTTTACTAAAAGATATATGCTTATGTCATTTTTGTATTTACTTTAACTTAATTAATATAAAGTGTCATTATCACTTATAAGTGGATCCATGGGGTCCCAAAATCGACCCAAAGATGCCCATGGTCGGACATGTATCAACCAATAGGGTTAGGACACGTTTTAGGGTAATTTATTATTATTATAATATTATTTTTTTACCATTATTTACCTGATTTACCCTTTAACCATGGTAAATAAAATATTTACCGAAGTAATTATTCAAAATATCTAAAAATAAAAGTTACCTATTTACACAATTTGGACCTCCTGATTCTAAATATGGAATCCATTTTTCTAAATTCAAAATACAGAAGTGTCAGAAATTAATTTAAAATTAATTCTCGTTGTCAGAACAAAAAGCGTGTTTTTAAGAAATAATAACTATCAAAAGATTGATACTTGTTTATGTCTGGTTTAAATGTGAAATTACGTCCAATGACCAAAATTGTATTAAATAGTAAAAATATATTCTAAATATACTTTAAAACCACTCAAATTCATAATTTATCACTATTAATTATTTCGATTAAAAGAGTTGTTTTTAATTAAAATTTAGTAATTTTCACTATTAATCAAAATATGAAAGTTATCAGAAATGTACCAAAAATTCACCCTAAGATAATTTCAATATTCAGAATCCAAAAATGAAGTCTATTTTGAAAGATAAAATGTATAAAATTTTAAAAAGTGGGTATTACTATTCATAACTGCTAGTTTGATTGGTTGTGGTGTGTGTTAGAACTCGAAGTTGCGTACAACACACACTACTATATTATTCAAAGAGAAGCATACCGTGGAAGCTTGGGGTGTTACAATATCAGAATAATTTTATTCTAAAAATTGAAAACTAAATATAGAAAAAGTATATTAGTCAACAAAACCCTAAGATAGACTTTGGGGATAAGAATACAAGGACATCCTATAATTTTGGTAAGGAATAGATTATGTGGTTTATCAAGAAAATACATCCCTATCTGAATATGAACAAGTAGAGGTGGATCTGGCACAGATGTATCTAGTAGTAAAACTCAAAAACACTACTTTGAGATAGACTCGAACAAGAACTGGTGCACGACAACGGGCCTTGTTTCACTCTTGGTTCGACACTCCTGAGGGATATACTTTGGTAAATTCATAAGCTTATTACAAACCATTATGAAATATTTATTCCCCTAAAGTAACCAAAGTATATGGTTCTAGGATTACGATGCATAAATTTATGTTATGTGTTATACCATGTTTAGAGATATAGAGAGTTCATAATTTTATGAGCTAATATATTATATAGAATTAATTATAAATGGAACCTAGCAGAAGGAATGAGAACTTCACCAATACACGTGATGTAAAGAGTAAGAAGGATCATATCTCTTGTGGTATTAAGCCATCATTTCAATGGAAGATAGTCTTCCATGTGTCCTCATCATATGAGGAAATATTATCATGTGTTAACAAGGTATGTAAGGAATTATCTGAGACTTATGGATTTTAAGGGAAGCAAAAGAAGAAGAGGATGATAGAGAAAAATATGGATAAAGGGAAGAAGGGAAAGAAGGGTTTTCCCACATGTGATAAATGTGGAAAGAATAATCCTGGTAAATGCTTTAATGGAATGAGAGTTTATTATAAGTGTGGATAAAAAGGACACCAATTTCGTGATTGCAAGGGTAAGAAGAAGGTTTTTAATGTACAATGCTTAAACTGCAAGGAGATAGGACACTATGTGAATCAATGTCCCAAACGTCAAAGGAATATGCCCTAAATGATGTTACTAGATAATGATCAAGTTATTATACTAATTTAGATGAAATAGAATGATTAATATGAATCATTAAGAATCATGTTGTTTTAATATTTTATCATCAATGTGTTGGTTATAAGAATTATGGAATATATGAGGATTGTACTACAGTACTATTTCATTAAGTATTTGAGGTCGTATGATGAATTGTACCTAGGATAAATGACTCAGTTGAAAGTTAATATCTTTGGAAATAATATGGTTGAGGGAAATACAACCCTAAATGTACTCTTTATGATTAAGATAATGATAAAGAAATGATTGATTTTGATAAGTACTGATAACCTCAGAAATGATTATTGACTTATCGACAAGTGGTTATGCTATCATTGATGGAGTTTACAACATTTTTGGATACAAGAAATATATCCAATATAATTTGTAAGGATTAATTCATTTTTTGAATATGTATTTATGGTAATTTTAGTTATTACCATATTTCAAGAGGACACATGATGAAGATATTCACATGTTTTGAATGTGAAAATTTAGGGCTGCTTCATGTTGATTAAAGGAAAATAAGGTAACAGATGCCTTGAGTAGGATAGATCATGGAGACCTAAAAAATGAGGATTTCCAAGGACCCGGTGTACATGGATCTAGTAATGATGGATATAGGAATGATTCTTAAGTGTTGGATCATGATCTTTTGGAAAGTTAAACCATTTATGAAATGGTTTGAGTTGATCATTATATGAGGATTTAGAGTTTAATGTCACCACATGATGCAACTTATGCTAAGAGATGAAGTATGGGTAGTTTAAAGAACAATCAAAGGATAAGATCATGTTTATGAAATATAAATGTATATTTATACACTTATAGAGTGGAATAATCCCTCAACTCTATGAAAATAGTCTTAAATGTTGTTCTATTATCATAATATTTGATAAAATTAATGAAATTTTTCATAACTATAGTTTATGGTTTTGTGGTAATCTACTTTCATCTAAACCTGTTTTCTATCACTAGAAATTCATAGTTTGGTTTTTCTTCTATGTCCAGGTTTTCAATTACAATCAATGTCACTCCATTCGAAAGGATAATTTTTCATTCATTTATTTATTATTATTATTATTATTTGGTCACCTATTTTCCCTTAACCTTTTTAAGGAGGATGTTCTATTAACCCTATTTCTGATATAGGTTTTTTTTACAAGGAAATGTTTACGTGACAACCATTAACTTTCAAAGTGATATATGAAATTTCAAGGATGAAATTTTTGTGAGGGGATAATGTAAGACCCCAAGATTTTGAAAATAAATTTAATATTGAATGCATGAAATAGTGAGTCTCTACAAAACACCACTTTGTTATAACTTATCCAGTAAACATAATTTTACCACCCCTATGATTTGAATTTCAAAAATCTGACATACACGGTTGCGATTAGTAAGTATTTAGAGTCTGATATGACCAACTTAATTTTTAGTGAATAATAACATAACCTTATGAATATTAATGTTACTCTTATGAATAGTGACATAACCTTATGAATAGTAACCTCACCCATGATAGTATATATATAGGATTTAAGTGAAAGTATGATGTACCTGTGTTTTGGAATAAGTAAATAAATTTTTTAAAAACTGTATTTTTCAAGTATATTATGAATTTAATTAAAAATTAAATTAATCACATTTAGAAAATTATTTTTTGAAAAATGGACTTCATTTTTGGATTCTACACGTTGAAAAATGGTTAGAGTGAATTTTTGGGATTTTTCTGAAATACTTGAATTTTTTATGAATAGTAAAATACGATAATTTATCGTATATATATACATTATTAGATAAATTCGCTATTCCTGGCATCATGTTTGTTGTAAGAATACTTGTTTTGAACTCATATTCACATATTACTATTCTTGGTCATACTAATCAATACTATTGGTTTTCTTTGGCAAAATAATAAAATAATGAGTAAAATAATGGGAAAACCCTCCTCTCCTCCACTATAACCCCCCCCCCCCCTCACTCTATCTTCTCTTATATTCACTCCTCTAAATCCTTGTTCCTTGTCTAAATTCTACTCAAATATCCTCTCAAGATCTTCCCCCATGACCATTAGCCCTTGGTTTCATAAAAAGACCAAATCCTCTTCTCTTAAGAGGCTCTCAAGAAAGGTTAATTCAAGAGGTAAAATTCCTCTTTTCTTTTCATTAATTTTCATGTTCCTGTGTTCTCTTTTATTTCATAACCTCTCCTCATCCAAATGGTATGAAAACTCCAATACCATACATGTACTGGAATGTTGTTATGCTAATTGGATAATTCATCTTTATCTCTCCTTTCCTCCTCATTTATGCTAAAAATGAAACATCATCCAAGATGTGTTGATTTATCACATTCAAGGACGATGATGATTTCAATTTGATTTACCTTCTTCAAATATGGTCATGAAACAATTTTTATGGTTAAACCAGACTATTATATATGTATTTGATCTTATGTTATGTTCTGGAATCCTTATGCACTCATGATGTAAAATAATAATACAAAATAAGGTAATTGTGAGTAAAATCGCCAAATTAATCCAAGCGTTTATCATTAATGTTTTATAAAATGATTCACCTTAACTCCAAATAACCAAATTAATTTTATAACCATGTAATCTTCTGAATTTTTATTAATAACATATTAAATAATTTTTAGACTTTTACTCCCATCTTACATGAAATAACATACTCTTTTATAAGTAAGTCGATCATGAATATTATGAAAACAAACACTCATGAACAATAAAATTGAATCCCTTAACCCATATAAAAGACCATTAATGGACTTAATAAAGTCATAATAAACCAAATAAATGTATAAAGGGTTCTTTAATTGTTAATTAATGAACCTAATTTGGTTATTCAGGTCATTAAGATCAAGCGAAGAACACCCTCGGGTTTAAGGTAAGGGATCCTCTCTCTCACTTTTATTCAAGAATCCTTCATATGTTTTGTCCTTTTATTTTTAATTCCTAATGATGGGATATATTTTTGCACATAACCCATACTTCCCTTATGATATATAAATTATTGGATACCCCTTTACCTCTCATTAATCCCTCACAAGAACACATGTTACCATGCCAAAATGTTTGTAAGGTTTTCTTCATCTCACTTCCATTTTTGTGAGATATTTTGCATTCACTACTATTACTTGTGTATGGTGTACGCATACTGCCCATTGATAATTCATAACATTAATATATTTATTTTCATTATATTCAATGTATCATTTTATTATTATTATTAATTTTGGGGAATATGATTCTATTGATTACAAAGTTGTAAGTATTTTCTACCCGAACCTCCATTTTCATTTGGGTTGCTCTTATTCTCTACTCACCTCAATGAAATTATTATTTATTCTTATGTACTCTTCAGAAATTATGTTTGAATGTTCTATATATTTTTACCAATCATAATCTTTTATTATTTTATGTGGAGTTAAATGTTTTAAAAAAATCTTTCAAAAATTATTTCGAAATGCAAGCCTGATTCAAGGAACTTCTCGAATTCTTACCTATTTTGAAGTTCACTCTATAATCTATTTTAAGCTAGATTTATCTTTATAAAATCAAAAAATTTAACATAAAAAGATATTTTGGTTCATTTTTTGGTTTTATTAAATCAAACATGTCTTTGTGCTTTAAAATCTCTTTATTGAATTCCTTAAACCGTACTAAAATGTTTTAATTCTAAAGCTTCTTTAGAAACACTTTTTACAAGACTTCACTTCAGTGGGACATCATTTATGACTCAAATGTAATCTAAATTTACATCCCTTATCTTTTCTAGGATATACATGTTTAAAACTAGATTTATGACAAATACAAATGATTTTTCAAAAGAACTCCTCTTTCCAAAGTAAAATAGATTTTTCTCACCTCACTTTAACTTTTATGAGATATATGCCTTGCTCACCACTTATTCCTTGCATGTGGTGTATGTAATTAAAATTGGTATATCATATCAAAAATCTACTTATTCTCATGATATTCTAAGGGATTATGATTTAAATTTTTCAAGGTGGTATGGGAAACTTTAGAATGTTTAAGGATTATTTCCTCAAGAATTTCTCAATGGTATCATTTAAAAGTATCTTTATTTATGTCAACATCCTTTTATGAATCTTTTATTTCATAGAGTTTTATATCTTATAATATCATCTATAATATTTTTTTGAAGGGTTTATGATCAGTTTGAATGTGGATGTTCTATCTTGATACCATTCACCAATTTACTTCGAATGGTTAGTGTTTATGTTTAATGTACGTGGAAAGTTATTTACATTTCATATGTTAGTTTCAATATGAATCTATATGTTGTTTATGTTTATCCATGTTCATAAGAGGAATTCATTAGACTTAGTAAGTTTTAAGTGGGGCCCACTATAGCCCCTTGGTGCATCGGTAGGTCTCATGAGACAAACTACAGTCTTGGCATGAGGCCTTGACAAAATGGTTATTTATGGTCTTGGAACGAGGCTTTGACGATATGATTATGATGTCCTGCATTATGCATTAACTCTTTATGAAACTAGTAATTGAAATTTCATGTGGTTATTTGACTAGTATAAAACCCATGATTATGTTTTATTATGGAAATATTTACTCATCTCACATTCTTTCCATATTATGTCCAAGTTTATTTTTAAATGCATGTGTTTTTAGCTATTCATCATGATAAATGTTTATGTTTATGAAATCTTCCACTATATTTCTTAACCTTACTGAGCATCTGAGCTCACCCCTTTCTTATTTTTCATTTTCTCAGGGCATGAATAAGTTTATTATGAATGACCTGCAGGAATAAACTTAGAGTTGTGGATGTTCTCAATAAAACTTATATGTTATATTTCATTTCAAGTTGTAATGTTTAACTTATGTATGTATCTTGTTTCCAAATCTATTAAACTACTCGGTCCTTTGGGATGCATATTCCTTATTTATATGTCAATGTAATAAAATAAGGCACCATATCTGATTAATTGGGGTCGGGTCCTTAGACAATCTATACAATATTTTTCTACATATCTCGGAATAAAATTCTACTTAACCTACCTTTGTTGTGGTTATCTTGTCAGGTCACTTTGTACAATGCTGATAGATACCTAAATATTTATAATGAACTAGACCCCGAGGGGGTATTACCATATACGGATACCCAGTGAGTATTCTCATAGAGTATTCTCAAAGAGGATCAAACCCTTGTAGGTCGTGTTGGTATTTTTGACCCTTATAGGTTATTTTGATCTTTACCTTCCTTGGAGAGGTTTGATCTTTGGGCTAGGTGGTTAGACCTTGTGGACCAGTTGTGAGACTTGATCAGTAGGGCTAGGTGGGATACCTAGAGGCCATTAGTTTTGACTCAGACCCTTATAGATCAATATTCGTTTTGATCAAGGGAAACCAGCATGAGTGGTTAGCCCAAGTTTACAGATGCCTTTTAGGGTAGTGATATCGGTTATACTCTCATTTGAGACCAAGGCACAGTTATTGATTACGCTTTGCGATATAGGAATTTTGATGCCTTTTTATTTTGATGAAGCACCTAGGGTGCTTTGGTATCTAGACTAGCTTCGATAGGTAGGACTGTTTGGGTACCTGACCCTATTGACCAGTGTCTCTGCTATTTCTAATATAGTCAGAGTGTGGGTAGATTATCATGACTTGAATGATGTCAGGTGGTGATAAATCATGGAAATAAATCACGGCATAGGTAAGGTTCTTGATTTTTAAGAGTAGTTCCAGGGGAGCTTCTAGAATAATGAGACGTGTAGTGTGGTCATATTAGACTTGTAATGGATGACTAGTGGGAGCATGAGTCAGGTGATGATGTTATGTGTCGGTTGTGCATGCTAACATTTAAATCATAAATCTATAAGTGGGTGGGTGTGATCCGAGGACTGATGTTTTCAAATCTTGTCATGGGAATGGTTTCTCAGAAGTTGTGGTTAAAATAACTACACACCTATTGATGGAATCTTAGTGTACTCCTATTTAGAGACGACCATGCTTTATCTTGATATCCTCCTGAGTACAGTGAGAGAGCATCAGCTTTACATCAAGATTATTTTATTTTTAAATGTATTTCCCAGATGGATAAAGGAATCTATTGAGGTTGCGCTCGAGGAGCAGTATAAGGTAAGTCGTATGGTGGGGAGTGCACCATTGGTTGTTTGAGGGCGGTGACCCTAATTTTTAGTTGAAATTTCATCTTTTTTCATGAGTCATTAATCTCATAGTTTGGTTTTGAGATGATGATAATGGTATTCCTATAGCGGGGAGTACTAAATCGGTCATAATTAAGTGTCTCCCATGCAGGAGACAATTGTTGACGCTATGAGACTAGTCATTGGATGGTCAATATAGCATGTTTGTGCAGATACTCAGGTAGAGAGAATGACTTCTAGTTTTTTTCACTAAGGCTTCTCGGGGATGAGAAGGTTTATAGTGGGGAGATTGTAATGACCCGTGTTTTTTTGGACTGGAATTTAGAGAAAAATTTTGAATTTTTCTATCAGGTGCTTGTAAGGGGTAAATGATCATTTTACCCTAGAAGATGATCTCATATAATTTTTTTGAACACTCCATTGGTCCCAAAATAGGGTGCTTACCCTAGGATGGGAGTTTGGTAGAATTAAAATCCATTCGAATTTTAGCTGAATAATTAATATTTAATATTTAATTTATCAAATGTTAATTTATTCGTGCAAGTTCATTCATCCGTATCTTTTAAATGGAGTGTTGTATTTAGATTTTTTCTCTTTCGTTGAGTTCATAATGAGTAGTTTTTTCTAGGTATGGCATAAATTTAGGTCGGTCATGAGGGCTGAGCCCGACCCCTTTTTCTTTTTCTTCCTTTTCATTTTATTTTTTCTTTTCTTCCTTCTCCCCTTCAACTTCTCACGTATCCCCCCTGCAGGCCTCTTGTGTCATGTGACCAAGATAAAAAAGGGAGAGTGAGAGATAAAGAGATGGAGGGAAGAAGTAAGGTGTCACTACAGAGATCTGGAGGAGTCAGATCATCATGTAGTAGTTGTGGATTGTGGAAACAGGTGAAACTTCGGCAGATTCCTCCCAAAGGTAAGCTAATTTTATGTTTTGCTATAAATACCCATAGATTTATTGTTTTCAATTTTTAATGTCTTTTTATGACTTCTTAGGAACCCTTGTGGGTCAATATATACCCTTTGAGGATAAAACAAGAGTTTCGGGCTGATTTGAGGGGTTTCACATTCGGAAATCCTGATCACACAACATGTACTTTAGGAACACAAGTCATGTGTTATTTCCATTCAGGGAAGATGATCTTTTTTTAAGTACACATCATGTATATTGTATACACACCATGTACTAAGACTTGGCCTTATAGCCGAGTACCCATCCAAATAGCTCGTGTAGGGGCACATGGCCGTGTAGAGTACATTTCTAGATCCCATGTGGGATGCACGCCGTGTAAAGGTACACGACCAAACTATATACATGGTCAGTCCATGTGCGGTACACAACCTCATGTAGTGTACACATCATTCACTTCTTCTTTTACATGCTAAGTCTGGCTGGAGTACATTCCTGGGTGGGGATTTGGGGGTACACATTGTGTACCAGCGTATGCTTGTCGTGTACTTCCCCTTACTACCCCTTTGAGGTTTTTTCATATCTTTATACCTAGGAGTCAGAATTAGACACATGAGTAGTCCATTTTGAGTATCTTTCTTTATAGATCACGATGGTGAAACCATTTAGGTGTTTTGAGGACTCCTAGTTGGTGTTTTAGTCATTTTATTAAATGGATAGGTTCTTCATCTAGTAGTCTAATCCAATTGTCTCGTAAGAGAGAGACCTTCGATCTGAGATGGGCCATGAGCTATCTATCTTGACTAATGATTTTGTATATTTTCCCTTGAGGATGTCTCCCTTGATATATGTTCCCTTCTAGCCTAAGTGGCCATGAGATTAGTTGTTTTTTAGAATTACCTATAGGATGCCTATGTTTTTTTACTATTATCAAGGGTCCCCTAAGGGATACATTTTCTTACATGCTGACCTAGGGATCCCTTATAGGATCCTTTACCTGTTTACTCCTTCTTAGTATCCCATGTAGTATGCCTCTACCTACATACATTGTTATTGAGGCTCCCATGTAGAATGCTTTTTCCTATGTACCATTCTAGGGAACCCATATATGATGTCTTTATCTGCTTATTATTAGAGGATCCCATGTAGGATTTCTACTTTTACTTTCACTACTGAGGATCACAAGTAGTATGACTCTATTTTTTTATGACTTGAGGGACCCATTGGGTGCCCCGATGTTTAACTGACCCTGATCTAGTGCATTGGGGGTTTGGGTAGTGATGGTAGTGGGTATCACTTTAGAACCTGTACCAAACTTGTAATCTTGTGAGGATGTGACAGTAGTGGTGGGTTGAGGCATTAGACCACCCACACTCTTTTATTTTTTTTGTTCACTTGTTTAGTATTTATGCAACAATGATTTTCAGGGGTGTTACTTGGTTCTCGGCCAATGGGTATGATGAGATGAATTGTGTGTTTAATATTTCCAAAAATACTTCTTGGAATCCCACTATGAGTTATACTTGGATTCCCATGCAGGAATTCCTTGGACGGAATCATAGGGAGAGTTGTTTATATACACCTTGAGTGATACTTGGATTCTGATGTAGGAATTCCTTTGAAAAACTCATAGGGTGAGTTGTTTATATACACCTTGATTGATACTTGGATTCCCATGTGGGAATTCCTTGGACTGACTCATAGGGTGAGTTGTTTATATACACCTTGAGTGATGCTTGGATTCTCATGTAGGAATTCTATGGACGGACTCATAGGCTGGATGATTTATATACACCTTGACTGATACTTGGATTCCCATGTAGGAATTTATTAGATGCAATCATAGGGAAAGATCTTTATATTATTCCCAGAGTGATACTTGGATTCCCATGTAGGAATTATGTGGACGGGCTCATAGGCTGGATGAATTTATATACACCTTGAGTGATACTTGGTTTCCCATGTAGAAATTCCTTGTATGGACTCATATAGAGAGATATTTATATTATTCCAGGAGTGATACTTGGATTCCCATGTAGGAATTCCTTGGACCGGCTCATAGTTTGGATGAAATTATAAACGCCTTGAGTGATACTTGGATTCCCATGTAGGAATTCCTTGGACGAACTCATATGGAGAGATCTTTATATGATGCTAGGAGTGATACTTGGATTCCCATATAGGAATTCTTTTGATGGAGTTAGTGGGAAAATCTTTATATTATGCCAGGAGTGATACTTGGATTCCCTTGTTGGAATTTCTTGGATGTACTCAATGGGAATATCTTTATATTATGCGAAGAGTGGTACTTGGATTCCCTTGTAGTAATTACTTGGACGGACTCAGTGGGAAAATGAATTATATTATGCCAGGAGTGATACTTGGATTCCATTATAGGAATTCCTTGGATGGACTCATAGGGAAAATGAATAATTTTATGCTTGTTTATCTTTATACATGGGTGCCTTGGTTACATACCTCAAGTCCCTGTTTTATTTATATGAGGTAAAAGTGCCTTATTTACAGGATGTCCATATTTTACCTAGAATCCTTCCTTATAGTGATTGGAGGTGAGTACAGGTGAACCCAGGGTTAGGATGAGTATCTCCATGTGGTGACATAGCTTGCTCAGAGACATTTCCAGCACTGGCTGAAGCAAGTATTTTTAATTGGGATTACGAACCCAAGGATCAACTACTGTTGTTTTATGTTTTCTTTCACCTTACTCATGTGTATAAATATTTATGCATATGTATTTTTTTATGGGAATATATATATATATATATATATATATACACATATAAATATATATATACATGATGGCGCATTTCCCAGTTGACCGAGATCACGGACCCATGGATTGACTGTGGTTTCATTTTTTTTATCATTTTCAATTATGTCTCAGCTAGGATGATCATATTGCATGAGCATGCACTTATGATAGAAGATTTATAGGTTCATTGGTGGGGTGGACTACAGAGATTATTTCTTACCCCTGTACGTGCACCTCAGTATGCATAAAGACCTTATGTCTGCTTTTCAGGTTGAGCACATATGCATGGTGGATAGGGTTGAGGCCCAGAGTTGCATGATCGAGTGGATTCACTCGTGTGGATTCTTTTGATCAAGTTGGAGCAGCTAGGCAGTGTCATAGAGACCAGGTATGTGTTCTGCCTCAGAGTTATTAGTAGAGCCTTGTACTTTTATTTCATTTTCCTTTATGTACTCCTGCATGTATGGTTGACCTAGTGGATGAGCTGTGTTGTATATATGTCATGGTTGTTTGGGATTTTATAACATTTCATGTATTATTACAGCATGTTCTATTTCAATTTATTTATTGCTTCGTCACTCTATTTATTTATTTCTTTGGATGATATCTGGTTATTTCTATTCTTGTTACTCTGATATGAGGGTATAGTCTCCCCACTATATCACCTTTAGACCATCACTACTAGTTGGAAGCCTCTGACATATGGGGAGGCATACTTGTAGCCTTGTGGTGAACCGGCTTAGAGCACCAGTTTAGTGGCATCTCGGTCGAGGCGTTACAAAATGATAAGGGGGGGAGAGGTTTTGGATATTTTATTTTGAAATTTGAATGAGATAGAGAGAAAGGGGAGAAGATATTTGGAAAAAAGTGAGATATGTAGAAATACATTTGAAAAAAAAATAGAGAGATTTTTTTCTTATCTTTGAGAGAGGAGTGAAGTCTCTTATAAAAAGGATTCACTGGTGTGCCTTCGAAGATTCAAAGAGTGGAGTAAGATGTAGCCGTCAGGGGAGAACTGAAAGGGGGTGTCGCCTTTGCGGTAGCCCAATTTTCGACGATGGTGTGTCAATAGTGGCGAATGAAGCAACGATGATGGTGAACGATGGCGACGATGATGTGTTGGTGAGGACGAATGAAGCATCTACGATAAGTTGTGAAGAGATAATGATTCTTCCATGTATCGAAAGTCTTCCTAGTTGCGGAGATCAGGCAGTATGTTCTGGTTCCCCATATTGGTGGTACAACAAAATGGTATGTTCATGGGTGTGTGAAAAATGTCTTTGGGTGAGCGAAAAATTCCTCTGTGTGTCAAGTGAAAAATCATTTGGGTGTGTTGTAAAATTTCTTTGGGTGATGTGTAAAAGTCCTTTTGGTGGAAAATCCATGAGGTGAATTTTCTATGTTTTATAACTACTTTTGTTGCGATGTCGAGCTTCGCCCCAACAACTGGTATCAGAGGGAGGTTCGCGGTTCCAACCAGAGAAGATCTAGATGTAGCGATGAAGTCACATCTTGGAGATCTACAAAGATGGCACATGTAATGGGTGCGATGAATCATGTCAGTGTTGGCATGGATGGTCTGATACAAATGAAGATCTGACTAAGGTGGAGTTGATGTGATGAATTTGATCCCAGCGGAGTTGATGGTGGTGGTGTTGATGATCACAGTGACCCTGATGGTGGAGATGACGGTAGGGTATTCAAATTTTAAATCAAGGTGGAGATTGTTGAGATTTTTTTATTTTGAAATTGAATGAGAGAGAGAGTGGATATATGATATTTTGAAAACAAAGAGATATGTAGGATATGATTTGAAAGAGAGAGGGGAGAGAGAGAGATTTTTCTTATCTTTGAGAGGGGTGGAGTCTCTTATAAAAAGGCAGCATCGGTGTGCCTCTGGAGATTCAGAGAGTTGGGCGAGATGTAGCCATCAAGGGAGAACTGGAAGGGGGTGTCGCCTTTGCGGTAGCCCAATTGTCGACAATGATGTGTCAACAATGATAGCGAACAATGGTGACGATGACATGTCGATGAGGACGAATGAGCATCAACGATGGGGTGTGAAGAGATGATGTGTCATGTATCAAAAGTCTTCTTGGCTGCAGGGATTCGGCGGCGCGTTTTGGTTCCCGAGATCAATGGTGCAACGAAATGATATGTTCATGGATGTATGAAAAATGTCTTCAGGTGAGCGAAAAGTTTCTTTGAGTGTTAAGAGAAAAGTCATTCAGGTGCACTGTAAAATTCTTTCGGGTGGTGTGTAGAATTCCTTCGAGTAAATTTTATGTGTTTTTCAACTGCTTTTGTCGTGACACCAAGCTCTGCCCCAACAAGAGAGTATAATGGAGGGAGATGAGAGAGAGATCTCTTCTTCGTCGACCCGTCATCGAAAACATGTAATCACCGAGAACAAAGTTAGGGAAACAATTTCTATGCCCTAGGGATTTCATTGCGCAAGGATTTAGGGTTCAAGAACAAAGATTTCATCGATCACAATGAGGTTTGAGAAAAATCAATAAATAATCCACCCGGGTTCAATAACGAAGAGCGGGGGTTATATCACAAAATCAATATAGGATTCACGCAAAACATAGCAATGAGAAATCACAAAGCCCTATATCGATGGAGAGTTGTTGTCGCTTCAATTTGCTCCGCAACCATGATTATGTTTGTCATCGTCGCACAATCCGGTTTCATCCTTCGATCTTATATCGTTGCCACCAAAATCCGATCTCTCTGCCCTTCTCTCTCTAGCGTTCATGTCATCGACAATCGACCAACCCTCAAGAGGAAACATAACAAGGATTGAAATAGGAAGCTCCTAGGGTTTGTCGCAATAAATTAATTAATTAGTAATTTATTTATTTATTTAATCGTGTGCCCGCAACGACCCAGACTTGGGAACCCAATGCAAACTTAAATTACACTGCCTCTCGAGTAAAACTCTCGTCCTAGACGCAACCACGACCTCAAATTCCTTATCTAGGACTCCGTTTTAAAGGACAAACATTATTTCTGAGAACACGACGTGAGATAAAAAATAATATATTACTGTTGAGGTCCCGTCGTGGCCGCAATTCTGTGTCACCTCACCACAATGGTAAACACCATGCCTCAAAATCAACAATGTCATCATAAATTTTCTCAAGGTCATCTACTATAAATGTACCGTTTCACCCGCAAGGAGATCTCGGGACTACTCTAACTCGAGTTAAGTCTTGATCAGGAAAAATTTGAGTCACTGAAAGTATAGACGTGTTATTATTTTAGAAATGATTTTACCACTTACACTAATTTGAATTTAATGATTACCACCTTATTTAAGAATGGATTTACGTTTTTTATTCTATTTTTCAATTTTTAAATTTAATAAAAAGGTGACCAACCCACCTTTGTTTGTTCAAATTCTCTCGGACACTTACAAGCTAATATCCGACCACGTACCCCCGGCCCAGCCTAAAACCCGCAGGAAGTGTCACCGTCAGATGCGTGCAGATGCTGATAGGATCCACCACGGATGGGTGGGGTGGGTCACATGTGATGTTGACCCAATAACAAATTAAATATTAACGGAGAAAAAACAAAAGAGTTGTTATTGCATTAGCTCTCGAGCACCCGATATCTGACGTGATTCACATATCAACGTGACGTCATCATTTATCATTCAATACTAGGATATCGTTAAAATTTGTTACCAATGTCAAAACGGGCGTCATTATTGTCAAAGAAGATTAATGAAGTTTTCATCGAAATATTTTATCACACTTTCTACATATTCATGTTTATTAAAATCTATATCAATGCTGAACAAAAAATACTAATAAATGAGTAATTTTTATCCATCCTTGTTAAAAACACACATAAATTTGACATTTATCGATGCTATAAGAGAGTATCATTTGTCAATGTTTTTTTAGCGCTGATAAAGGTAATCATTAATCAATTTTTTTCTTAACAGTGATAAAATGATACCATTTATCAATGCTAAAACGCCTGATTTTAAAAAGTTGAGGCTGAAGCCTTAATTTATTCGGAGAAGATGTTACAGTACAAAGAAAACCATGCAACAAGCAATACAGGGATGAACTCGGCAAGACTCGAACTCGAGACCTCGCCGAGACCCACAAGGGCAGCTAGCAACTGAGCTGCACCTTGGGGGCATAAAACACCTGATTTTAGCATTGATAAAAGATATCATTCATAAAAAAAATTATATATTATAAAAAAATCATATTTTAATATATAAATATATTTATACTGATGTAAATATAATATATTTTATTAAATATGATTTATATGATGCTAAATATGTATTTACACTTAATTTTGTAATAAATTTAATGTCAAATAGTTTATAAAATAATTAAAAATTGACTAATTAATATTGAGTAATTGACATTTAATAACATTTTAGTGATAGAAAAAAAATTCAAAGCCTTATTTGTGTGTGTGTGTGCGCGTTTACGGCGTAGTGTCGCGAAGGTCGTTCCCAACACACTCTTATGTCGTAAGCCATCCATTTACGTCATAAGAAGCACGAGCCAGCTCTTAAGTCGCAAGTAGTCCTTTCACACCGTAAAGGAGCGCAAACCAGTTCTTAAGCTTGAGGTTTCTCAAAGAAGCCGACCTCGGGTAAGTTTGGCTCTTCCCTTTGGTCTTGTTATCCTCGCCTCACTCTAGAACCCAAGACATATTCTGGTTGGTATGTGAGCGTGGTTCGGGTGGCGACATCTTCAATGAATCTTAGCTCTAAATTGAAAACTACGAGGTAGGAAGTCGATTACCTTCTTGGGCTCTCGTTACACATGTTGTCATGATAAGATGATTGTGTTGCAATGTAGATATTCATGTTTGACTTGTGATTGTATGCGAGTACGTGTGTAGCCCGTGATACCATATGACTTGCTTCCATGAGATTGTTGAGATAACAAGATTTCATGATGATGTTTGATTCACATGTTGGATATATGATGATGTTATACTTCTCATGATATGGTTACTATCATGTCATGTCTTGTCATGTTTTCCTTTGGATGATTGATATATTGTATACTTGACAGGTGGACGTCGTGGTATGATTCCTCCTTGAGGGGTGCGCCTATGGTGTGCGTCGATGACAACGGTGGAGCATGATAACATTGTAACCTGGCCTCTACTCGATGCCTTGTGGATTTCCAAGTAGATGGTCGGTACTAGATTCCTTGTGGATTTCGAGTATTACCTGATGCCTTGTGGATTCCGGGTAGGTTATAGATACTTGATGCCTCATGGATTCCAAGTATTACTCGATGCCTTGTGGATTCCAAGTAGTTTACTCATTCGATGCCCCGTGGATTCTGAGCGACTCCCCAACAACCATGTTGTTGGTTTTGGTTTGTTACCGACTTACTGTACTTTTCTGGCATGAAGCCGAAGGAGTTATGGTTTGGGGTTTGCGGCAACTTAGTTAGCGCACAACCGCTCAATTTTGGATTGTATGTTTATGCTTGTGAGACATTGATTATTATTATGGTGTACACTCTTATACTTGAGCACTATAACACCCCTCCCCTATCTCATTGGCTTGAAGAGGCGGTGAGGGTTACTTGGCCTTAAGCGACGTTCCCAAGGCGCCAAAGGCTGACAATAAATGTCGAGGCCTTCAAGAACAAATTGGGGAACAATTTGCCCGTAAGACAAAACTAACCAAACCATCACTAACAACCACTATATGATGCATGTCAAAAAAACCATTTAAACATGTATTTCCAAAAGACAGCCAAGTTGTTCCACAATACAACCCAAAAACCAATATAATCCAACACGATATCAGACTACTATGCAGAAGACTAAACAATAAAACACTACGAGCCATGACACCACCACAACTCCACACCAAGATCCAAGCTCCAGGCTCCACCAACACATCACAAGCATCACCACGAACCACTAGCAATGAGATGCCTTACCTTTACCTGTATCCTGGTACACGACATCTGCAAAGACACCAAAGTGCCAAAGCAAGGGGTGAGTACAACTACTCAGTAGGTTTTCCCCAAATGACTTCCCAACACACGCCACTAGGATAAAATCGTTAGCACATTTATATAAAACTATTTATATAAAATAATCACAAGTGCATCCATTACCATAAGCCAAACACACCCTTACCAAGCCCTTTCACCCAAACCAAGTAAACCCAGGGAAAGCCAAACAATCATGCTGTAAGCCAAACATGTCACACAAGGAAGCCAAATCAACCATGCCACAAGCCAATTACCTTTTTCATATTTCACTCACAAGCCCCATCTACAAACATCACCAACCAAGCACACAACATATCATGGTGGCACTTCTCGTCCAACCCATGCACACAACATATCATGGTGGCACTTCCTATCCACTTGCTATTGATGGTGGCTCTTCCGTCCACTATCCATCCCCCTTTTTTATAGTGGTACTTCCCGCCCACTTTCACAACATTCAAACAAACCAACATAACCGAGCATATAACCCATCAAGGCCACAACAACATGCAATCAACCATTTCCATTACATGCCAATCCACTTCAATAAATCAAACATTTATTGAAAACACCCTTTAACCATTTTCCATGCCAAACCCCATTTCAATAAAACAACCCTTTTTATTGAAAACCATTTTCTCAGTTCATCTAAATCAACCAACAAAACAACTCATTTTAAAATCCCATTTTAAAATCACATCAAGAGCATTTCACCACAAGCCCCTTTTCCCCAAAAATCCCCCAAACCATTACCAAAGGGATTTCCATCCGATTTCACACATCAAAAACACAATTAATTTTTTAAGCAACACAAATTAATTGTAACCAAACCACTAGTTCTAACCAAGTGGAGTCGAGAGAGAATCCACCTACCTTTAGGGTTCCCGAGAAATCGCCCCACAAGCAATCGTACCTCAAATCCGGTGAACGCACCACCACAACCTCTCTAGATGTCATTCCCTAACATCCACAAGCCTTAAAATTAACATCCAAAGCAACCACAACCCTAGATCTACACACAATGGGTGTAGATCTAGAAAACCGAGAGAGAGGGAGATGTAGATCTAGAGGAAAACACAAAGAACCCAAGAGGAGAGACTTACCCAGGAGAAACCACCTTCAAACTGCCAAGAAACCTCTTCAAAATGCTTCCAAAATGAGTGGAAGAACATCCTCAACCCTTGAGAATCCAAAATCCCGAGTGAGGATCAAGTGGGAGAGAATTTGGAGAGGAATGAGGCAAGCCCGAGTGAACCCGCATTTAAAAACCCTAATTTTAACTGGCCACACGGTTAGCCTGCATGGTTTGGAAAACCATGCGCTAACCGTGCACATGCTACTGGCTCAAGAGCAAGGTTCCGCACGATTTCCTTGCATCGTTTGGAAAACCATGTGCAGGCCGTGCGATGCCTATTGTCTCTCCCTGCATGGTTTCCTAGAGAACCCGCACGGTTTCCCCTAACCGTGCTCAAACCGTGCTTCCTAAGAAAAGCCTCCAAACTTATTCAAAACCATTCCAAACACCCCCAACCTCTTCTCAACTCATCCCATGCACTTTAAACACATAAAAAGGAATAAACAAAGACTACATACCTCAAACCGGGGTGCTACATGCTCCCCACCATTGGAATTTCCGTCCTCGGAAAGTAGTGAACCCACCTGTTGTTGAAAGATATTGGGCCATTGCTCAACCATCTCTTTATCCCACTCCCAAGTCTCCTCTTGGATCTGGAATTGCTGCCACAAAACCCGAACCAGACTGATGCTTTTACCCTGCAAGACTTTCTCTTGCCTATCCACAACCCGCACTGGCACGTGCACCAACGAAGCATCTGACTCTAGCTCAACATAATCCCATCGAATAACGTGGCCTGGATCCGGCTGATACTTTTTCAACTGAGACACATGAAACACATTGTGCACCGCACTGAACCTAGGTGGCAAAGCCAAATGATAAACCACCTCACCAACCTGCTCAAGAATCTCAAAAGGTCCAATATACCTCGAAGATAACTTTCCCTGCTTCCCAAACCGACGATGTCCCAACCTAGGAGAGATCCTCAAGAAAACATGATCACTCACCTCGAATGACAACGACCATCAATGATGATCAGAATACGATTTCTGACGACTCTGAGCCGTCTCCATTCTCTTCCTGATTAACCTGATCTTCTCCGTAGTATCCTGGACAAGGCTCGGTCCAACCATCGAGGAATCACCCGTTTCCACCCAGCATAGTGGAGAACGACACAACCGCCCATACAATGCTTCAAAGAAAGCCATATGTATGGATTCTTGATAACTGTTATTGTACAAGAACTCAACCAACGACAAGTGATCCTCCCATGAGCCACCAAAATTCATGAAACAAGCCCACAACATATCCTCCAAAGTTTGTATCGTCCTCTCGGATTGACCATCCGTCTGAGAGTGATATGCTGTGCTCATAGTCAACTATGTCCCAAGGGATTACTACAAAGATTTCCAAAAACGAGATGTAAAACTTGGATCTCTATCTGATACAATTGAAACTAGAATGCCATGCCTCTTTACCACCTCATGGATATAGATTTTGGACAGATCCTCCACTGTATGAGATTCACGAATTGGGATGAAATGGGCCGACTTCGTTATCCAATCCACTATCACCCAATTGGCATCGTGATTCCTGACCATTCTTGGGAGACCTATGACAAAATCCATCGCTATTTACTCCCACTTCCAAATAGGGATTGGTAAAGACTGCAACATTCCCGCTGGCCTCTGATGCTCTGCCTTGACCTGTTGGCAAGTCAAGTATCTCGAAACAAACTCATCCACTCTTCTTTTCATACCAGCCCACCAGAACTGTGATTTCAATGCTTTATACATTTTCTGAATTCCAGGATGAACAGCCCACCTGGAATGATGATACACCCTAAGAAGATCCTCCTGACAAGCAACTGGTACAACCATCCGATTCCAAAAACACAAAAATGAATCTCCATTCAGTTGCCAACCCTTAATGGTCTCCCCACCATTAAGTTTCGACCTCACGGTCACACACTTAGAATCAGATATCTGCGCCTCTTTAACTAGTGCCACCAAGTCAGGAATCAACAAGACCGGAAAGAAGACCACTCTATCGCCCTGGTCCTCACATTCCAACCACATGTCAGCTATAACTAACATCAACTGCCACTGGTCCGATGCCTCTTTCACCACCTGAGCATATGATTTTCTACTTAATGAATCTACCAGTGAATTTCCCTTACCCGGTGTATAAATCAAGTCAAAATCAAACATCTGGAGATATTCCATCCATCTCCTTTTCCTCAAGTTTAAATCCCTTTGTGAGAAAATATGCTTCAAACTCTTATGATCTATATATACCGTGAATTTCTCACCGAAGAGATAATGACGCCACAATTTCAAAGCATGGAACACTACTACCAATTACAAATCATGATTTGGGTAGTTCTTCTCATGCACCCTCAACTGTCGTGAGTCATACACAACCACATGATTCTCTTGCATGAGAACTCACCCCAACCCTGATCCTGATGCATCGCAATACACCACGTACCCTTTTCTTGGTTCTGAAAAAACCAAGATTGGTGTTGATGTAAGGTGACCCTTTAGCTCTTCGAAACACTACTGACATTGTTCATTCCACTCGAATGGAACATTCTTTCTTGTCAAAGCTGTCATCGGCGAAGCCAAACGTGAAAAATCACGAACAAAACACCGATAATACCCAGATAGACCGAGGAAACTCCGTACCTCAAACAAATTTTTTAGCGGTTGCCACGAGATAACAACCTCTATCTTTTTCGGATCCACTGAAATGCCCCTTTCAGAAATCACATGGCCCAGAAAATGGACTTCTTGTATCCAAAAGTCACACTTTGACAATTTTGCATACAACCGATGATCCCTCAAGATCCCCAACACTATCGCCAAGTGCTGCTCATGCTCCAACCTTGTCTTAGAATACAACAGAATATCGTCTACAAACACCACCACAAATGAATCTAGATATCTCCGAAATATCCGATTCCTCAATGCCATGAACACCATTGGCGCATTCGTTAGACCAAAGGGCATAACCACATATTCATAATGACCATATCTGCTTTTGAAAGCTATTTTAGGAATGTCGTCCTTCCTCACTCGCAATTGATGATATCCCGACCTCAGCTCGATCTTGGAGAACCACTGGGCTCCCCTCAACTGGTTGAACAAATCATCTATTCGTGGGAGTGGATATCTGTTCTTTATCATAACTTGGTTAAGTTGATGGTAATCAACACAGAGGCTCAAAGTTCCATCCGTCTTTTTCACAACAACACCAGCACTACCCACAGAGACATGCTAGGATAGATAAACCCTTTGTTTTCTAACTCTTCCAACTAGACTTTCAATTCCCGCAATTCAGTAGGTTCCATCCGGTAAGACAGAAGTGAGATAGGATTGGTCCCCGAAAGGAGATCAATCGTAAACTCCACTTCTCTTACGGGAGGTAACCCAAAGAATTATTTAGGAAAAAAATCCATGAACTGATCCACCCCTGCCAGAAGAACACTCTGCTCAACACCCTCTACTGATTCCAATGACAACACCGCCAACTGATACGATAACATGCCTGTTACTAGTGCCAACAAACCTGTTGCACCCTGCCTTTCATGCCTCTCTCCTCTAAAGAGATGTCTAAAGTCATCGTGTGTCGTAAAATCCAATGTACGCGCATTACAGTCGATGTGGGCCTTAAACGCCACCAGCCAATCCATTCCTAGGATTACATCATACCCATTGATTCACGCTCAAATTTACCCAAAATAATAAGGTAGGACGGTCCTTGTAGTCTATCTTGGGTTGTCAAATCCTTAGAGACCTAAGAAGTACCTACAGACACGTACATTCTATGGATTGTTTTTGGCTATGAAGTGGTCAACTTGGGTTGATTTAAGACGGTTTTAAAGGATCACTAATATATTTAAGTTAATTCAAATTAAGGTAATGAGTTGATCCTAGGTTATCACTCGGGGTGGATTGGATGAATTCCTTTTTTAATGATTTCAATTTCTTATATTTGAGATGGGTTCATTTAAGAAGATCAAACAAAATCATTACTTACTAGTTTAATGCCTACACACCCTAATACTAATCACCTACACACTTGAAGGATCAAAGTTTGAGCACTCCAAGGTAAAGGTTTGTATTAGCACTTGAAATGTGTGACCTTAAATTCTATAAGGATGAAGAGGTTTTAAAATCATCAAATAAAAATCTCATTTAAAAGAAGTGATTATCCATTAATAGAGTGAGAAATAACATCCAATACAGCCCCTTTTTACTCCCTTGGATCAAACCATAAAGGATTTATCCCTCCATTGATGACATGTCTTCAACATAAGCGGGAAGTAGACTTACGAGGGTGAAATTGAAGAAGTAAAAACAACAACAAAAATTGATCACTCCACCGTTGTGTGATAAATATCACAAAGTATGGTGTGAATAAATTCACACCTTGAACCAATAGTATCAACGTGATGTAGAATAACAGAATAAGAGTAAAGGAATAACTTTTATTAATAAAATAAGGTGAATTAAACAACTTACATGAGAAAGAAATGCGATTACAAACACAAAGCAGCAGCATAACACTACAATGAAACCAAGCACCAAAGATGAAAAACTCCTCCATAACCACTACCTTAAATAGGAATTTTGGGAGCCTTGGGTCGAGCCTCCAACAGTACAAATCATCCCACTTGATTATGATAGGCCTAGGGTGGTGGAAATCTTGTGGAACATGGACTTTTCCACTCTTGACCCGAGGTGGAAGCCAGCTTGAAACCACCGAACAGACGCACTTGGAAGACCATCTAGATGACTGAATTAGAGTGGGACATAGAATAAGAAAATGGATCCACGGATGTCTCCTAACCTCCTGTAAAAGTTTGGCCCATTTTGAGTTGTGTATTAAGAGATATGATTAGATTGGTAGGCTGTTTTCTGGGCCGCAGAATCTGGCCCAGAATTTTATCTCCAAATTGGGCCGCCTTAATAACCACCATGGATGCCGAATTAGCACTGGATCCTGAAGAATGATTTGTTACTATATATGTATTATATAATAAAACGAAATATAGGCTTAATTGGGCCTGTATGTTGGGCCCCACATTCTCATCAGTGGGCTGGTGTCCAATCTGCCTTCTCCAGAATTGTTTCCTTTCATCACCAAATATCTCCATCTTCCTTTATGAATCCTCCATTGATCCTTGAATAAAAAATGTTAATATTGAAGTTTAGAAAAATTTCCAAAAATATAAAATTAAAATATGGATAATTACATTCCTTAAAATCATATGAATCATTGGGCCTAAATTGGTGTACATTAGGCATGAAGTGCACGAATGATAAGAATGGATGTTCAAAATTAAAATCCACTAAATCAGGACCATAAGATCAAAAATGAACATTTAATACCATTAAAATGTAATTAAAATATTTATTTTTATTGGATAATCACCCATCCATCTCAAGCACTAGGAAATTCCACATTAGCTCAACCTTTCCCACAACGATACAACATGCTCTACACAAGAAGGATCAACACTCTCTTCAACCCAGAGGAGTTTGAAGTTTCAAAACCTAAGGCATCATTTATACCCTTAAACCCAAAACTCAACCACATGTGTAGCAATAAAAGAGTGTGAGGCACCTGTATCAAAAATCACTTGCATCAAGGTATAATTTAAAAGAATAGTACCTCGCACCGTGGATGGTCCCTACTGATCATCCACCACAACCTGGTCGGCTCTGAACAACGCATTAGTTTCCACACTTTTCTCTTTATTGCCTTGATGAGGAGTTGTGGTGTTCTAAGAATCACCATAACTAGCTTTTCTCTGCTGACGAGGGGTATGCTGCTGTCCCCGTCCCGTCGATGCATACGACGTCTGCGATCCTTGAGGAGTGTCACGTGCACCCGACCTTGGAGCATTCCGACAATAACGCTACAGATGCCCCATATGCTTACAATTGTGACATGCTCGATGTTGTGCCGTATAGTCCCACTTGATGTGTGCCGTAGAGCCACACTCAAAACATCATGGCTTGCTCTGGGGATTCAGAGGAATATTTACCGATCCTGCCATCGGATTATGTGCCATACTCCCACCTTGGGAATAAGTGTCCCTCCTCTGCTTGAACCCAGCATTAGAGTTCCCACTATTCCCCATGGGTACCACCGTGCTTCCTCTGCCCGGAGCTCCCAACAGATCCCTCTCATCCACCGATGCTCGATTCACCATCTATGTGTAATCACCAATACACAACACTGCTATTTTTGAATGGATATGTTACCTTAACCCCTCTTCGAAGATCCTTGCCTTCAACGACGTGCTACTCACCACCTCAGGTGCAAACCGCACTAAGCTCATAAACTTAGCTGCATACTCTGTCACAGACATATTGTAATGCCCCGACCCCAGTTACCCAGAGTCGGTGCATTATTACATAACATTGGCATGATCACAAAAGATCAAGTCTCGAAAGACCGATTAGTTTAGTAGCCTTGGAATCACTAGACACATTCATAAAGTTTACATTACATCATAAAGTGAAAAACTACAACAACATCTTGTCTCCATAGACCACACCCATATCCCCTCATACTATCCCTGCAGGTCATTCATAAAATACTTCTTCACATCCTGGAAAAAATAAAACATAGAAAGGGGTGAGCTTAGATGCCTAGTAAGGATAACAATATAGTGGAAACTTTTATAAATAAGCATAAACATTTAAGGCAATGTATAACTAAAAAAAAGCCTTTTAAACTTGAACTTAAGCATAATATGGCAGAAATAAAATGAAATAATGCCATTTACTTATTCACATGGAGATTCTACTAGTCTAATAATCACATGCAATATCAATAACCACTTTCATAATGATGAAATGCATAATGCGAGACTATCATAACCACATAGTCAAGGCCTTGTGCCAAGACTAAAAATAAGATTGTTTCAAGGCCTTGTGCCAAGACACTAGTTTGTCTCATGAGACCTACCGATGCATTGAGGAGCTATAGCAGGCTCCACCCATCACTTATTAAGTCCAATGCATTCCTCATATGAACAGGTTGAAACATAACATAAACATTCGTATTAAAACTAGCATACGAAATGTCAATACTTTCTCCATAAACCATGAATGGTATAAAAATAACACATCCATAATCAAACATATCAAAAAACCTTCAATACAATATGGAAGTTTTGTATCATAATAAATCAACTTCAAATAAGCTTAAAATTCATCAAAGGATGTTGACATAGATGAAATCAAAACTATTTGAGAGAAATATCTCTTTTTTTTTGAAATAATTTAAAAGTCACATAATTATAAAAGAAAAGATTTACTTTGATAATATTCTTATAAACTTGTAAGTCAAGCTTCGATGATTTTATAACGGTGGAAAATAGCCGTACATGCCGTATAAGTTAAAAAGACATTCTTACCTTAATTCTGTCGAAAAGGTTTAAAAGGACCTTGTTTGGAAAACAACAGAAAGATTCCTTTATAAACATCTTATAAAAAGTCAAACAAGGGTATAAATGACTTTAACCCATAGTCAGTAAAATATTAATAATGATTTGAAATACATTTTTTAAGAAACATGGATGTGGATGATAAAGAGGCCCCAATAGATAATTACGTATAAACAACCTCGGATAATGAAGAGACTGTGAAATAAACCCTTACCTTGTAATTTTCCTTGGTTGAGGGTAGTTTAACCTCATTTATAATGGTGAAATAGTTTTTATTAAATTATACAAGAATCATATACATTAATATGATATCATATATGATCTTTTAACATTTCTTTGTTAATAATATCTTAGTATTATCGTCGTTTCAGGTGTTAACTTACTCGTTTTATTTTATATGTTTTGTTACATAAGTCATGTTTGTTATGGATAGGTTGTATCTTATTCATATAAAGAATGATATCAAGTCCTTAAACATTATTTTTAATCATAAAATGAGAATTATACTTGAATGGATATGATGGGGAATGAATCTCATCGTGTTCGTGGAGACGGTAGTCCGTACATACGCACGAGCGACAATATCATTATTTTGATATTAAAATAATATATAATTAGATGGTATATCATATATACAGAATCATTATAATTTTATATTTATTATTTACTTCAATTACACATCATTATCATACCCATCCAAATAATAATGTTTTGAATAACAATTACACCACGATGTGGAGACGGTAAGCCGTACGTACGCACGTATGGTGACATGTCATTAAAAGGATGGATAAAATACTGAATATGATTGTACCATAATAAAATCACAATATATAGAAGATACTGGAGTTATTATTTTATAATTGAAATAACAAATAAAGAAGAAGTTGAAGAAGAAAGAAACTTGAAAGAGAGTGGTGAAAACATTACCTCTTCTTCAGGCTCTTCCTTTTGATTTGATCAAAAAGGCTCCTTAGGTTGGCTTTATGATCAAAATAAAGACTCTAGGTTGAAGTGAGAGAAGTTGAGAGAATATTTGGGCAGGGGTTGGCCAAGAAAAAGTCTTTGAAGGTATTAATTTGAGAGAAGGGGGAGTGCCCTTTTATAAGAGGGGTGAGGGGCACCTTAGGAAAAAATTAAAATATTATTTTATAATAAATTCATATTTGGTTTATAATGGATGAAAAGTGACTTACTTAGAGGCTAAGGTGAGGATGGGTTGAAATCCTTTCAACCAATATATTTTAGACAGGTTTGGGTCACTATATTAACCTTATCATTTATATTTAACTCTTAGTTAAATAGTTTGACATTTACCATGTCTCTTTGTATTTTTATATTATATGGTTAATAAAATTACTATATACTTCCAAGAGAACCCCAAGTGGTTCATTAATGATACACCTATCATTATATAAGTCCTTTGGCCAAACCTTAGATTTTTAGAAATATAATATCAATTAATAATATAATATTTGTTTTAAAAACTCTTTTATGTCAATTTTGACACTATTTGGTATTTTGTTTTTTCTAAATTGATAACAGCATTATTACTTCAAAAAAATTCATATAACCAAACATAATATGTTATATTAACCTAGAAAATTAGTGGAATTCATAAAAAGTCTCAAATTACATTTATTTTTATATTTATAATATCAATTATTTTAATATTTCATTAATTAGGTAATTACTGCATCACCATTGTGTCATAAATAAATTAAATTATTTAATGTCTAAAAATTATATATAAAATATAATTATGTATGAAATCTTTTTATATTTCTAATGAATATTTATAATTGATTTTATATTATGTATAACCCTATATTAAAAATGTTTTAGTTATTAAACATTGATTTTAACTCTTTTAACTCTTCTTTGAATTAAATAATAATAAATGTCCTAATCTAATCCAAGTGGACCAAAGAGGTTCATATTTTATTCCTAAGGATGTTTTTGGTCTAATTATACTTATCCAATAGAATTAGGACATGTGTTAGGGTAATAATAATATCATTTTTACCCTTAATTACCCTATTTACTTTTAACTGTGGTAAAAAAAAGTAAAAAATTACTATTCACTAAAAATTATTTTTATCTTATTGAACCACATTTTACTCCTTAATATTAACCGTGTCTCTCTAATTTTCGAAATTCCACTCACGGAAGTGGTAAAATTATGTTTTATGTGAATTTGCAAATTCTCTTAGGAGATGGGTAAAAGACGGTGAAAGTTCAATAAAATTCTTATATATCTAAAATTATTATAATCTGACTCTAATGAATTACATTGAAATTATATAGGTATTATGTATCTATTTGGACCTAAAATAAATTTAAATAAAATAAATAATTATTTGAATAAAAATTCGGTTTTAAACTATAACTCAGTGTTTTTTACTATTCATCAAAAATTGAAAGTTTTCAGAAAAATACCAAAAATTCACCCTAAGATAATTTCGATATTCCGAATCCAAAAATGAAGTCCATTCTGAAAGATAAAATTTATAAAATTTTAAAAAGTGGGTATTACTATTCATAACGGCTAGTTTGATTGGTTGTGGTGTATTAGAACTCGAAGTTGAGTACAACACACGCTATTGTATTATTCAAAGGGAAGCGTACCGTGGAAGCTTGGGGTGTTACACATATGCTCTTGCTTCAGACTGAAGAAATCAGTTGTGCGCTGAATTCTGAACGTATGTGGGTAGAATTGTTTATCAAATGATTCCTCAAAGCCTTCCCACGTTATACCCTGGTCCGTCCCTGCTTGGACTACCAACTCCCACCACTGGAGAGTAATATCCTCTATCTTATACGTCGCTAGCTTTAATTTTAGCTCTACTGAAATCCTCAAGAATTTGAAAATTCTGTTCATTCTGGACAGCCACGCCTCTGCCCTTTCTGGGTCCGAATCACCCCTAAAGACGGGTGGATCCTGCCTTTGAAACTAAGCCACATAATCAACATGCTTTGGCTCTTCCGCTCTATTCACACTTCCAAGAACTTGGAAAGATTGCAATATGCTCTGGACTAACTGCTGGTTCACCTGGGGCTCAGGTGCAACCAAGTTCTCATCGGCCACTTCTGGTTTGTCTCTACAACGCCTACCCAGTGCCATTTCTATAAACAGAAAAAAAACAACCATGAGTCTCACTTCCGTAGACATCAATAGTTCCCATTTAAAATTTCATTACACAACACCATCACAACGAGGTTTTACACCTTTCCACACTTTCCATGTTTCACTATTTTTAAAAATCAAACCATTTTCAAAATACCACCAGTTTTCATGTTTTAAATCCTTCCGTTTTGAAACCCAATTCAGATTTTTCAAAATCCATACATTCATATCACAATATAAATCATTATACCCTAATGAAATATGCATCCTAGAGGGAAGTCATTTCTACCATGCATGCTATGCTCATCTCATTGGCTACACCCACGACAATGAGATATCCAATGCCTATAAGTGCCTCCAACCACTTATGTACCCAACTCCCTGGTAACTTGAAGTTCAACATAAAAGGGTTATCTACATCCTTTTATGCTATACATTCCAAGTTCTGACATTCCTATGCCTTGCTACCATCCCGACTCAAGGAATATACCACAACGAATGTCAACTCCAAATCCGAGAATCAACTCCAAAGGACTGAACAAGCTGATACCATTTGTAACACCCCACCCATACCTCATTGGCTTGAGGAGGTGGTGAGGGTTACTTGGCCTTAAACGACATTCCCAAGGCGCCAAAGGCTGGAAATAAATGCTGAGGGATTCAAGAATAAATTGGGGAACTATTTTCCCTTAAGAAAAAACTAACCAAACTATCACTAACAACCACTATATGATGTATGCCAAAAAAACCATTTAAATATTTATTTCCAAAATACAACCAAGTTGTTCCACAATACAACCCAAAAACCAATATAATCCAACACGATATCAGAGTAATATGGGGAAGACTAAACAAAAAAACACCACGAGCCATGACACCACCACAACTCCACACCAAGATCCAAGATCCAGGCTCCACCAACACAACACAAGAATCACCACGAACCATTAGCAATGAGATGCCTTACCTTTACCTGTATCCCGGTACACAACATCTGCAAAGACACCAAAGTTCCAAAGAAGGGGGTGATTACAAATACTCAGTAGGTTTTCCCCAAATGACTTTCCAACACACACCACTAGGATAAAAGCGTTAGCACATTTATATAAAACTATTTATATAAAATAATCACAAGTGCATCCATTACCATAAGCCAAACACACCCTTACCAAGCCATTTCACCCAAACCAAGTAAACTCAGGAAAAGACAAACAATCATTCTGTAAGCCAAACACGCCACACAAGGAAGCCAAATCAACCATGCCAGAAGCCGATTACCTTTTTCATATTTCACTCACAAGCCCCATCTACAAACATCACCAACCAAGCACACAACATATCATGGTGTCACTTCCTGTCCAACCCATGCACACAACATATCATGGTGGCACTTCCCGTCCACTTGCTATTGATGGTGGCCCTTCCGTCCACTATCCATTCCCCTTTTTATAGTGGTACTTCCCACCCACTTTCACAACATTCAAGCAAGCGAACATAAACGAGCATATAACCCATCAAGTCCACAACAACATGCAATCAACCATTTCCATTACATGCCAATCCAATTCAATAAATCAAAAATTTATTGAAAACACCCTTTAACCATTTTCCATGCCAAACCCCATTTGAATAAAACAACCCTTTTTATTGAAAACCATTTTCTTAGTTCATCTAAATCAACCAAAAAAACAACTCATTTTAAAATCCCATTTTAAAATCACATCAAGAGCATTTCACCACAAGCCCCTTTTCCCCAAAAATCCACTAAACCATTACCAAAGGGATTTCCATCTGATTTTTTACATCAACAACACAATTAATTTTTTAATAAACACAAATTAATTGTAACCAAACCACTAGTTCTAACCAAGTGGATTCAAGAGAGAATCCACCTACCTTTAGGGTTCCCGAGAAATCTCCCCACAAGCAATCACACCTTAAATCCGGTGAACGCACCACCGAAACCTCTCTAGATCCCCTTCCCTAACATCCACAAGCCTTAAAATTAACATCCAAGGTAACCAAAACCCTAGATCTACACGCAATGGGTGTAGATCTAGAAAACTGAGAGAGAGGGTGATGTAGATCTAGAGGAAAACACAAAGAACCCAAGAGGAGAGACTTACCCAGGAGAAACCACCTTTAAACCGCAAATAAACCTCTTCAAAATGCTTACAAAACGAGTGGGAGAGCACCCTCAACCCCCTAAGAACCTGAAATCCCAAGTGAGGATCGATTGGGAGAGAATTTGGAGAGGAATGAGGCAAGCCCAAGTGAACCTGGATTAAAAAACCCTACTTTTAAGTGGCCGCACGGTTAGCTTGCACGGTTTGGAAAACTGTGCGCTAACCGTACGCATGCTACTGCCTCGAGAGCAAGGGTCCGCATGGGTGCATCGCACATTTTTTCAAACCATGCGCAGGCCGTGCGAAGCCTACTGTCTCTCTCTGCACGGTTTCCTAGAGAACCCGCACAATTTCCCCTAACCGTGCTCAAACCGTGCTTCCTAAGAAAAGCCTCCAAACTTATTCAAAACCATTCCAAACTCTCCCAACCTCTTCTCAACTCATCCCATGCACTTTAAACACATAAAAAGACATAAAAAAGGCTGCATACCTCAAACAGGGGGTTCTACAAGCACGCCAAGTCAAGGACACATTGGTGGGTGTCATACTGAGTCTTGTACTCACACCCTACTCAGACATTTTGGTGTGTTTGTAGATTTCATGAGGGATCCAACGAAGGGAAAGGGCCCTATGGCAGGCTGCTAAGTCGAGGGGCATAGAGATGGGGTGAACTAGGACAGACATTGGTAGGACCCACAAATATTTATTTATTTACCTGCACTTGTTACTCTGGTTACTTACCACCTTGAGAGTTCATTTATTATATGACAAATATGCCATATTTATTTATTCTGCATAATTAATCTGATTATTATTTATTTATTATTGTACTATGACTCGATATAAAGGGTATAGTCTCATCACTATTGAACTTAGACCCTCACTGCTAGTCGACAACCTCTTACATATGGAGATGCATGTATCAAGTCATGCGGCATTCTTGCTCGGACCCGGTGGTTCGGGTGGGATGTTACAATATGGTATTAGATTATGAGATTTACTAACTTGTCTTTTCTATTTCCTCGATTTGGAACAATATAGACAAGAGTTAGGATGATTGGGGCTTGGGCAAGGGAACTATGATAGTTCCTAATCAACACTATATAGTGGACCTCTGAATTACCATAAAAGTGAGAAATTATGTTTTGTTATTATGGTTGATTAAATTCACCTTGAGTAACACACATGATGTTGATATGTGATTTATAATATTTTGCATACGTTAATAAATCATGAATAGACACATAGATTCACCTGTAATATATATACCTGTTGTTCTGATGCATAGTAGTTCAATATTTGAGTGTCTTAATTTGTGATATCTATTTGGGATAGATTCTATTTGTGTGATATATATGTATTTCCATGACGCATGATATATTTTTACTGGAATTAATTAGTTTAACTGATCATGTTGTTGTGTTAATATATATATGATGAATGTGACTAACGTGCTACCAATGAGCCTGTACCAAAGTGGTAAAAGCTCCTACTTGGCATCCAAAAGACCCAAGATCGATTTTGGGCAGAGACGAAATTTTCAACTTACTATAGCAGCAGCGAAGCTGTAGCAGTGGTGATACTGTAGCGGTGGTGGCACTGTAGACATGGTGACACTGTAGCAGCAGAGGTACTATAGCGGTGGTGAAACTGTAGTAGCCCTGGGTAATATAGAAGTACTATTCACTAGAGGGACCTTTGGGAAAAAATGGGCTTTCATGCCCCTGGGCCTTCAGGATATGTAATGGGTCTCCCTCTACCCAAACAAAAAGAGGTCTTTTCTTTGTTTTAATAATAAATAGAGGATTTGACCCCAACCTTTAAAAAAAATGTGACTAATGTGCTGAGATAGAGATCAGGGTTAGTTTTAGGAGGGTTATTATACCTTTGGGTTGAGGGTAAAATCCTAGGAGAACCTTGTGTGACCCCTCATATTGGATAATAATTATTATGTTCTTGATATTCCTTATGTTGTAGAGATGTCACCTCAAAGACATTTGATAGGATTTCCAGCTGTGGCAGCCAAGGATACTCCTGTGCCACCACCTATACTGACACAAGTGATTCAGGCCACAAAACCCATTCAGCCAAAACTCTTTAGGATTATGTTTGTCCAAGGAGGAGGAGTCACTAGGACTATGGTTGACTATGCTTGGGACTTACACCTCTACCATCCTCCATGTTTCTAAGAAACTGGAGGTCCTCAGGATGTCGAGGACTGGATTTGGGTTATCAAAAGGATCTCCGACTTAATAGAGGCTCAGGAATGTGAATATTGCAACCTTTATGTTATAAGACACTGCTAAATATTGGTGGGATGTCGTGCTTTAGGATGGGAGGCGAGAGAGTCTCACATGGGTGACATTCAGAGACATTTTCTTCGAGGAGTTCTTTCTGATTATGATGAAGCTAGGCCAATCACATGAGTTCATGGAGATTTGAAAGGGAGTGATTAAAGTGTCTACTTACATGGCATGCTTCACATAACTTATTTGTTTTTCACCTGTAACACACTAGCCCAAACCACCGAGTCCAAGACGAAATGCCACATGACCTCATGTGTGCATCCCCATAAAAAAGAGGTTGCTGACTAGAAGTGAAGGTATAATTCCATCTGTTGGGAGACTATACCCTCAGTATCATATCATCGAGCAGATAAAAATAAAAATGAAAAATATAATAAGAAATAATTAGAGTAATCATGCAGAACTCTAAGATGAAATACATGTCATACAATAAAAGTATCTCCCAAGGTAGTAAGCCTATCAAGAGTTTAAACATAAGATAAAAAAAGAAATAATAAATAAACAGTAGGGTCCTCCAAGTCCATCCCGACCCACTACCATCTCCGTGTTCCTCTACTCATCTATCCACCATAGGGCCTATGCCCTTCGCCGGATCTCTCATGAAATCTACAGGCACACCAAAATGCCCAAGTAGGTTGTGAGTATAAGAATCAGTAGGATACCACCAATGCATCCTTAACATACTATTCTCAACTATAATAAGTGCATGTCATAATAAATGTAAATGCACAAAAAGTATAAATACACAATCCAAAACTGAGTGGTTGTGCACCAGGAAAGCTGCCACAAACCCCCAGTTGTACCTATTTCGGCTCCATGATGAAAGATTAATAGAATATGTCAGTAGTAACCAAACTACCCTCTGGGATAGTGTATATATTGCTTAACAACATCACAACATTGTGCCTAGTGTACGAAATGAAACTCGTAGGAGCACCCGATATACGACATGCATCTCACATGAGCACCTGATATACTACATGAAAATCATAGGAGTGACCGATATGCGGCATGCACCTCACATGGGTACTCGTCATACGACATGCGACTCTAAGGATCTCCATCATAAGGAATAAAGCCCAGGGAGTTCCCAATATATGACGTGAAACTCGAGGGAGTTCCTGATACACAACATTCTATAGCATCATCATATCTCCACCTTGTGCTCAAGTCCATCATCTCCATCTTCATAAGTCATGCGCACTCCCCCTCTTAGGGATAATCATGTCATGATGGTCCACCTGTTCCGAGCACCAATAATGGTACCTCCAAGAAAGGTAACATACATACATACAAGGTATGATGATGACAATCATGTCATGATGGTCCACCTGTTTCGAGCACCTACAACATGTGATCATAATGAAACATAGTGATAAGCTCCTCTAATATCACTCATGGAACAAACATCACAAAGGGTCTCATATATGGGCCACACACACACCCATATTCAATCATAATCAAGCATGGTATCAAACATGCCAACACAATAATCATATCATGGAAACAAGTGCATACACAAGCCCAATAATGTAAGGAACTTCCTACCTTAGGTATAATGACGGTTGACGACAATAGTTGACGTCCAAGTTTAATTGCACCACCAAATCCTCACTATCTTCGAAAACAAAATTAGGATATTTTTTTCTCGTCGATACGAACCTAACAACACTGATAGTGCATCAATTCGATCAATATCACATGATATATTGAAGAGATAAGTCCAGAATAAAATAAAAAATATAGATAATACAGAGGAAAGTTGAGAGAGAGAGAGAGAGTGATTTGAGGAGAGGAAAACCTCATGTGTGGTGTGCACTACCAACCCCCTTATATATATATATATTTTAGTTTTCTTTAATTAATATTTTTAATTCATTATTTTATTCCTTTACACCATGGGTTACACATGAACCAAAAATCTCCCCTTCCTATGTAGTGCCCCCATTACCCCTTCATTTATTATTCATTTTCTTAATTATTTTTATTCTTTCTTCCTCTCATGTACAACGCACCCCACACTAATTGTTTTTTTCTTTTTTATCCTCTTAAATTTATTTAACCAACCAATAAATATACATTTAAATCCATCATTACACACACACACACACACACATAGCCACATATACATATATAAACCTGCATATATATATATATATATATATATATATATATATATATATTTACACCTGCACACACACACACACATTTAACCCATATATATAAATGGTACACACACACATTTAACCCATATATATACATGGTACACACACACATCCGTATATACATATATACACTCACATATGAATATATATAAATATATAATTATCCTATATATACACACACACATTATATATATATATACACACCGTTATTATTTTCCCAATTTAATAATAATAATAATAATAATAATTAAATATCTCTCATCACCACCACTAGTAACATTTCAAATATATTTTCCATTAAATTCCAATAATAGTTAATAAATTTTTATTAAAAACACAATTGAATTTATTTAGGACGAGTAATAATATCACCGTTATTACTTTGATCACTAATAAATATTAAAAAAATTTCCACCATAACACAATTATTAATTATACATCTAAATTTTCATCATTTTTTTTCATCACAAATAATAATAATAATAATATGATTATTATTATTATGCCCAACAAATATACAGATTCCAATTATTATTACCCTTACATGTGATTTAACTAAACATACGACACACATAAATGTTATGTCGCACCTAGGATAAAACCCATATTCCAGATTTAATGGCGGTCTCAAATTTCCCACTTGAGATAGTGTTTGAGAGATATTCTATTATTTTTAGAAAATATTTTGTGTAATTGATATAATATTCTTAATATTTTTATTATATCAATACCAAATCTCTACGACCCCCAGAATCTCATGCTAACTCAGTACCTAACTCTGAAAATATTTCATAGAATATTACAAGGTGTTAATTGACCCTTTACCCTTACATAGGGCCTTTAAATTATTTATTAAGATATTTTTATTGAAAAATTTAATTTTCACATAAAAATACTCATAATTTTTTGACAAAGAGAGTTTTTATTATCATTAAAAATTGAGGATATTACAATTCTCCCCCTCTAATGACTTATCATCCCTAAGAAGTATCTCTAGCGGTCTTATTCAAACAACTCAGGCCACTAAGCTCGAACATCAAAATCTCACTTCCACATCTTTGAGATGGAATCTCTCAAATAAAGATAAATTTAGGAACATAAAAAGACCTTATATAGTCCATGGGATCACACAAGGTTCTCTTAGGAGTCAACCTATAACTCAAGGTATACACCTCCTAGCACTAACCCTGGTCTTGATCCTCGAACATTAGTCACTGTCATCATATATATACTAACAAAACAACATGCTCAATTCAACTAATTAATGTCAACTTAGATATATCAAACCAACATGGAAAAATAAATATATCACACCACAGAGAAAATATCCCAAACAGATAGAAAAAATAAATACATTTAATTGAAGAACTAATATGCATTACAACAACATGTATATATATGGAATATGAACCTACATTCCTAGTCATGATGCATGAATGCACTCAAAATCTCAAAAATCACATATCAACATCATGTACATCACCCAAGGTGAATTTAATCAGTGATAACAATGAAATCATAATTTCCCCCACTTTTATGGAAACTCAGAGGTCCACTATAAAATGTTGGGAAGACACTATCATAGTTCCCCTACCTGAGTCCCAACCACCCCATCTCCTATCTACCCTATCCCAAATCAAGGAAAAGAGAAGAAACACGTTAGTAAATCATTTACTTTGATACCTTTTTGTAATACCTTGACCTGAACTACTAGGTTCGAGTTGGAATGCCACATGACCTCATGTGTGCATCTCCATACACAAGAGGCTACCAAATAATAGCGAGGGTCTAAGTCCATCGGTAGGGAGACTATAACCTCAGTATCATGTCATCGAACAGATAAAAATAAAAAATAAATAATAAAATAAGAAATAATCAGAGTAATCATGCAGAAGTATAATATAGAATACATGTCATACAATAAAAGTAGCTCCCAAGGTGGTAAGATTGTCCATAGTATAAGTAAAATATAAATAAAATAATAATAAATAAACAAAAGGGTCCTCTAGGTCTATCCCATTCCACTACCATATCTGTGCTCCTCTACTCATCTATCCACCATAGGGTCCTTTCCCTTTTTCAGATCTATCATTAAATCTACAGGTGCACCAAAATTCCCAAGTAGGATGCGAGTACAAGACTCAGTAGGACACCACCAATGTGTCCTTAACCTACTATGCTAAAGTATAACAAGTGTATGACATAATAAATGTAAATGCATAACAATAATAAACACACAATCCAAAACCAAGTGATAGTGTGCCAACTAAGCTACTACAAACCCTCGACTATACCTTCTTTGACTCCATATTAGAAGACTAAAGGAAGATGTCGGTAGTAACCAAACTAGCCTCCAAGCTAGTGTATCTATCACAAGATTACCATACCACATTGTTCCTAGTGCATGACGTCAAACTTGCAGGAGTCCTTGATATATGTCATTCATTTCACATGAGTATTTGATATGTGTCATGAAACTCATAGGAGTGCTCGATATGAAGCATGCACCTCACAGGGGTACCTTTCATATGACATGCGACTCTAAGGAGTTCTCTTTATATGACATGAAACTTAGGGAGGGTCTGATATATGATGTGAAACTTGAGGGACTTATTGATACATAAATCTCCAGGACGTCATCATATCTCAACCCTGTGATGAGGTCTATTATCATCATCATCGAAAGTCATGCACACTCCCCTTATTAAGGATAATCATGTCATGATAGTCCACCTATTATGAGCACTAAGAATGTTACCTCCAAAAAAGGAAACACATATATATACAAGGTATAACATACATGGAAAGTATATCAATATGAAAAATAAAGTATCAACACAGAATAACATGTGATCATAATCAAACATGGAAACAAGATCCTCTAATATCACTCACAGAACAAACATCACAAAGGGCCTCACTTGGTACAAACATAGCCACATGTGATCATAATCAAGAATGGTATAAAAAATTCCAACACAATAATCATATCATGGAAACAAGTGTATACATTATCCCAAGAAGGTAAATAACTTCATACCTTAGGTATAACAATGATTGATGACAAGGGTTGATGTCTGAGTTTAATTTCACCAACTAATCCTTACTTCCTTAAAAAATAATTAGGTTTAAAATTATGCTCATTGAGATGAACCCAACGATACTGATAGTGTGTCAATATGATCAATATCACATGAGATATTGACGAGATAAGTTTAGAATAAAATAAAAAAAGTAAAATAAAAAACATAAATAATAAGGAGAAAAGGTGTGAGAGAGAGAGTGGCGCGAGGGGAGGAAAACCTCTTATGCATTATGCACTCCCCAATCCCACTTTTATACTTTTTTTTCAATTTTCTTTCATTATTTTTTTAATTAATTATTTCCTTTTTTCCTTTCAGCATGGGTTATTCATGACCCAAAATCTCAAGTTTTTTATGGGATTTACGATTTTAAAAAATAAAAAAATGGGATACAGTTTGACGTATTTTAAAAAATGGGTTTGGAGAGGAATGGACCCTACTCATGCTTATTATTCTACCGCCAAGGAAGCGTCAACCCCGTTTATGCTTCCTTGGGATGTGGTAGGAAGCATGAACCCCATTCACACTTCCTGTGAAATTTTTATGAAGGAGGCATGAATGAGGTTCACACCTCCTCCCGAACAAAAAATATAAATAGAGGGGCCTCCTCCCTCCATTTCAACTATTTCTGTATGTATTTTTCTGCAAATCCCTACTTTATTTCTTTCTCAACATATCTTTTCATCTTTTAAGAAGATAAAATTTCTATTTAAAAATTTTCATTGTCTAATTGTTTTTATTTATTTTGTTTGTATGATTTTTTAATTTAATATGTATGTATGTATGGACATATAAATTATTGTTCTTTTTATGATTTAATTTATGTATGATTTATTGTTTTTGTATGATTTAATTTAAATTTAATGATTTAAGAAATTTAAATATGGTTTTTACACAATTTAAAATTTACATATAAAATTTATATTTAGGGAAATATTATTTTTTAAAAAATGTATATATTTTTAATTTAAATAGTTAATAATTATATTTTAATATATTTATATGTATATATTATTATATATTATATTTAAAGTAACATAAATTTAAATTATAATATTTTTTACACATAGATAAATAAAGTGATTCTAGTTAAATATTTTATAAAAATTATATTACGAATAACTATTTATAAAAAATACTAGATATATTATGTATCACATTTAAATTTATTTAAATATATAATATATTATTCGATATATATATATATATATAATTACATTACTTTTGTTAATTGAATTTATCAAAACATACTATTAATACTATTTTTAGTAGTTATGTATAAAATAATAAAATTTTTATTTATGAAACTATAGTTGTTTACAAAAATATATATAATTATATTTTAAAATATTAATAAATAATTTTGGATATATTTTAATGTGTATATATATGTTGTATTATTTTAATATAATATTTTAAAATGTATATATCTGTACTTTAAATTGCGAATAATTAGATTTCAATATATTTATATGTATATATTTCTATATATTATATATAAAGTAAAATAAATTTAAATTATAATATTTGATACACATAGATAAATAAAATGAGTCTACTTATATATATATATATATACATACATACACATTGAAAAGTTTAAATTTTGGAAAGTATAATTACTTCAAAAATTGTATATATACTTATCTAATTTTATTATATTGAAATTAACATAAGTTTATAATATTTTAATGGTTATTTAAGTGTAAAATATATTAATTTTGTTAATTAAATATAGAAAAATTTATGATTAATAATATTTTCTATAGTTATGTAAATACATATGTTATATTATATTAATATAATATTTGAAGATGCAGATTTGGCATTTATTTAAGACATCATTAAATAAAAAAATGCACAAACATATATATATTGATATTTAAAAGAATTTAGTATAAATATATGGATATATATGTATACATTTATTATTTGTTAGATACAATTATAGATAAAGTTATAATATAAAGAACTTAATAAGTTTCCCAAAAAACATGTTAAGAGTATTGTGTGATGACTGATCTTGAGATGACCAACCAATGTATGGTTGATATTGTATGTCTTTTTTCTATATACTATTATATAATTTGTAATAATTTCATTTTATTTTTTCCGTTGATGACCTGCATGTCATCCATCTTTCTAATTATGTATGGACTTACGTATATGTGTAAAAATGTTATGTATCCCAAACCCCTAGACCTCATCACTTTCATGTGAGTAACATTGTAATAAAAGGGAGTTCAATAAGTGGCATTGCTATTTGAAATTGGATTTTTACATCATGACTAAAAAGAAATCGATGGTTACTAAAATCTAAGATAATAGAGGCCCCAGAACTTCTCTCCTAGGTTTTGGTTGGTTTATCAAATAATGATAAACCAATCCATAAAAAAATTCTCAAGATCAAGTCACAATTATTTAATTATAAATAATTAAAACATGTTAAGAATTTGATGATGTAGTAAAAATATATATAAAGTTTTATTAAATTTACTTTCTAGGTAATCATGTTAGCGTCATTGGTGTGGTTATTTATATCAATCAAGTTTTTAACTATATTTTTCTACCCATAAGAGGAAAAAATTTTCATGAAAGTTTAAATAGATATACATATATATTAATTATTAGATATAGTTATTGGTAAATTTACAATATATAGAACATAATCATTATCCCCAAAAAACATGTTACCAGTATTGTATGATGAATGATCTTGAGATGACCGTCTAATTTATGATTGAAATTGCATGTTGTATTTTTTTGTATCTGATTATTTAATTTGTCGTAATTGACTAATCTTGAGATAACCGACCAATGTACGATTGAAATTGCATGTTTTTTTTCATATCAAGTTATATAATTTGTAATAATTTCATTTTCCTTTCCTCATTGGTAACCTATGTGTCATCCCTCTCTCTAAGTATGTAAGGACCAATGCATTGGTGTAAAAATGGTATGTATACCAAACCCCTAGTTCCCCTCATTTTCATGTGAGTAACATTGTAATAAAAGGTCATTTGAAAAAATTTGTTGCTATCTGAAGCTGTATTTTTACACCATAACAAAAAGGAGACTGATAGTTATTGAAATCTGAGATAATAGAGTATCCAAGAGTTCCCCCTAATTTTTTGTTTGTTAATAAAATAATGATAAACCAATCCATAGAAAAAGTATCAAGATCAAGTCACAATTATTGAATCACAACCAATTTAAACATGTTTAATATTTGATGATGTAGTATATAACATATTTTTAATAATTTTTTATAGGTAACCATGTATGATTTAATATACTTCAATGGTGAAATAATTTATACTGATAAGGGTTTTAGCTATAGTTTTCCATTTTCAAGAGTGGAAGATCTTCATAAATGCGCAACATTGGATGAAGTTAGTATAAATATTCATAGTCGTATAAAACTTATTCCTAATCAACCAGTTTCTTTAATTACATACCAAAAATTTTAATATCCTGAGAATCTATATAGAATGTTGAGTATCCCCTGCTTGATGATTATGATTGGGTGGATGTAACGTCGTTGTTTTGGCAACAATTCAATAATGGTTTAATGGAATTATATGTTGTTATTTATGATATTGATGAGGTATGACCTACTATTACAGAACCATGTTACGTGATCTCTGTTGAAGTTGGTCCTTCACAACACTCATACATTTTATTCTCATATAAATCTAGTTTTATAAACAAATTATGATGAAGATGATCATAATATGGAAATAACTGTAGAGGACATCCCCATTTATGATCCTGATTTAATGAATTCCATTTTATCTAATGATGAAGTATCTGGTGATGCATTAGGAGATGATGTAGGTGAAGATGATGTGAGGAATGAACCTTTTGGGGCTCCTTTTATAGACAGGCAACAACCAGTTAGCAGTAATCATCCCACATTATTGACTTCCTTAGTCGAAAGAATGTTGTGTGCACAATATTTTGATTAGGATTTCATTACACTAACCACTAAATTCCCTGGCATTATAGGTAAAAAATTTCCATCAAATAATAACACCATATATATTGGAAGGGAGTTTGAAAGTAAAAGTTCCGTGAAAAATGTGCTAAAAAATACCACATAGAGTGACATTTTTCATTTTTGGTTGATGAGTCCAAGAAATAAAAATATCTCATTTAGTGTGAAAAATAAGGTATAAAATGTAAATTTTGAATACGAGAAATATATGATATTTTTTTTGCATATTGGCGGACAACAAAATTAAAATGCCCACATAATTTTATACATCCAATATTATCATAGGATCACTCTTTACTTGATGTAGAGTTTACATTGGTTGTTATTATAAAGATGATACAAATGTGCCAGGACATTCTTATATCCCTTGTCTAGGAATGAATACAACAATTTTTCAAATATAATATATCCTTTGTAAAATCTTATAATGAAAAATAAAAGGCAATTGTGAATGTTTATGGTGATTGGGATGAATCATATGCAGTGTTTCCGCAACTAATGAGATTTTTGTCTCTCAAAAATCAGGTTATTTATAATTTGGACACTATTAAGTATGTCTCCCTATATCATCTAGTTGATCAAACAAAGGCAAAGTTCTATATACTATTTTGGGAATCCAGGACATGTATCTCTGCTTTTTTGTATTGTAAACAATTCATTCAAGTAGATGAAAATTTTATTTATAGAAAGTATACAAGTGTTCTACTTATTTCTTCCACACAGGATGATAATTGTGATCTTTTACCACTTTAATTTTCTATTATTGAAAATTATAATTTTGAATCCTAGAGTTGGTTTTTGTCCTATATACGCATTCATATCACACAAAGCTAGAGAGTGTGTCTGATATCTGATCATAATTGAGTGATTATAGAGGTCAATAAAAGTGTTGGAGTTTCATAATAATAACCAAATTCTTATCATCAATATTTCATTAGACACATTTCTAGTAACGTGCAAACGAATTTTAGAGATAAAGAAATAAATAAGGTGGTCATCATGTTGGTTATGTTTTCTTAAACTTATATATATATATATATATATATTATTTTTTTAATATCCTTTTAAATGCATTATTCTCTTCTAGTTTTAGTATGCGAGCCCCACCAAGGAAAGTTCAATCAATGACTTGAATAAATTCAAAGGGATAATCAAGATGTGCATGATTATATAATGCATATTTCAAAGGAAAAATGGTCATTAGCATATGATGATGGAAGGAGATGTGGCCATAAGAACACTAATATCGTGAAGTGAAAAAATGGAATATTAAAGGGTGTGTGTAGACTACCAATAATAGGGTTAGTACATGATAAATTTTATAGATATTTGAAGTGCTTTATTGAATGATCCAAATAGTCCTATTAGAGGATACAAATTGGAATGTGTTTGGTCATAATTTCTAAAGAGACATTGATCAAATACTGCAAGATACAACAAAATTTCATGTTCGAACCTTTAACTAGGTAGGTATCCACTTTTTGGTAACAGAGTTCCATGACCTGCTCATAAGAAATAGTTGTTGGGTTTTGGTGGTTGTATTGAAAAATAGGTACTGTGATTTCAGTTATTTATAAGCATTAAGATATCCTTATGCACATGTTATTGCAACTTTTACATCGATGAACATATCATGGGAACCCTATATTATCCTGGTGTGTCGTGTGAGCACTCTGGTTGACTATCATAGTGCACCTTGGATGCATGTTGGTGAATTTTGTACTGTTACCTTGCCAGTTGATCAATAAACTATGGTCTCTGATATTACCAATTTTTTTATTGTGGATTTTTCATTTATAAATTCTTTCATTTATGTTTTTTTTTCATTTATGGCTTGTTAAATTTCTAGTTTGAATCAAAAATAATTTTATGATATTTCATAATTTTACCTTCCCCACTCATTAGATGACTGTGGTTTCTAATATTACCATATTACTCCCTCAGGGATGAAAAAAGTCTACTCATATCAGAAATGAGATAGAATGGTCACAACAATGGGGATTAAGACTATGGTGAAACATTTTTCACATAGAATAGAATACTCATAAAAATGTTCCCAAGTGGAAGGAAAGGGATCCAATTCAAATTATCCTTTATTGAGTTTATGTATTTCATCATGAGCGTGTACATTTTTTTTCATATGCAAGATTTTTCATTAATGGATCCTTTTTTTCCTGGATTGTTTCATTTCTATCTTGATTTATCTATGTCTTGTTTCATTTCTAGTTTCAATCAAAATGAATTTTTTGATATTTCAACTATTAATAAATTAAACACACAGTATAAATGAATAACAAAAGTTTTAACCTCAAAATTAATTTTCTTTAAATCTGTCCTTAAAATCACACGATCAGTTGAATATATCATGAAACCACTTTTACTATGTGGGATTTTCATCAGGTTGATATACATAGAATTAAACATGATTGAAGATAATTAAAAAATAAATTAATGGACCAATCCAACAACATCAGTCACATCTATTGGTTTACCTTATTTTTTATCATAATTCATAATTATAAATGCTAATTGTCTACCTCATTTTGTTTTTTTGCAGTTTTTTTTTAAAAATATTTTACAAATCTTATTGAATTAACTATAAAAAGTAATGATGACATGAAATTTAGAGACAGTGAGCCCTCTATTTCTCATATTCCAGGATATACATGTTTCATGGATAGTTATAGAGGGACGTCCAGTTAATTATTTGAGTGTACAAAGATCTCGTCATTTCTATCATGTTTCACCACCTCCTTCCATCGTCCCTCATCTTCTCTATGCTGGCTTCTATGATGTAGTGACATCCAACTTCACATTCATTGATCATCATCTCATTCCTGCGCTCATAGAGAGATAGAATCCAAAGACACATAAATTTTATTTTGTATAGGGATATATGATATTACGCTGGAGGATGTGTCTATTATATTGGGACTCCCCATCGTCGGTGAAGCTGTGACAAACCAAGTTGGTACAGATTGGTTTGATATTGTTCATAGAATACTAGGCATTAAGGTTTGGGATGATGGAAGGTCCATCATTGAGAGCTAATTATGTATTCCATCAATAGATGAGCACTTCAACCATCTAGATAATGATGTTAATGAGATTTTCATGCTAATATTTTCATATGCATATATTTTGAGACTTATTAGTGGAATGATCTTTGTTGAATATTCAACTACATTTTTCCATTTGATGCATTTACCATTACTGGAGGATTTGGATTGGATAGGGAGGTATAGTTGGGGGTCTGTATATATTAAATATACATAAATATCAATATATAATGCATGTTTCATTGATAATATGAATATTATAGGATACATTATTATTATTTAGATGTGGATATGGGAGCACATCCCTCACTTATCTCCACATGACCATGTGCTACTATCAGCTAGTATTTTATGGAAGTCCTTGTATGGATGATGGTATGTTTTTCATTCCTTATTATATGAAAATAAAATTTATAAATTTATATTATGAAATATAAGTATAAAATTTTTATCTACAGGTGGAGTAAGACACATAGATATTAAGATACAACCAGACATGATGTATATTATTACAAACTTATGCTGGATAGTCATCGACCAGATGATGTATGTCATTATTAATTATATAGTTAAATTATTATTGTGTATAGATCATGTCTTAATTTATTAATTTCTTATTGTTTTTTTGATATTTTAGGTTTCATGGATTCCATATATTGAGTATATAATCCAAATTCTCCCACCTTACTATATGGCGATGATTTCTTTCAGCTCATGCATCATACCTATAATTTATTTTCATATTATTGAGTGACATTATGCTGATATATTTATGAGGTAGTTCGTCTTCTATCATCCTATACATGCACCACCCAATTAGTTACCCTCACTTCATTCCCTAAAGATGTTGGGGAAGAAATACTTTGTTTGGAGGCGATATAATGAAATATATTGAGATGTGGGACAAATTACATGAGTCCTGATTATGAGGGGCCGACATAGTACATATGAATTTATCAGATCAACTAGATTATGATATTTGGAACCACATGTCCCCAGTGAGATATCATACATGACACAGACGAGGTTATCAAAAGTTGGTAATAATTATTCATTACACTATTCAACAACTTTTTATTAACTTTAGTTAATTGTATAATTTTTTACAGGATGTTCATATCATGCAACTCATTCACATATCTGATCCCATAGAGGGAGGTGCCTTTGACCTGGTCTATTTTCATAAAGAATTTAAATAGATGGTTCTTCATATGTACATGATTTATCATGGGATTTTCATTGATGTTCCAGGTGATGCTGAGGGTGCTGAGCCTGATATAGATGTGTCAGGGGGTGACAACCCTATTATGGATACAAATGTGGCAAAAAAGGAGGGTTCCATTATGATCATCCAGGAACTCATCCATTTCCTATTTCATATGTACTACAACCACAACTAGATGAGAATGTGTAACATCCCAACTCGAAATACACTAAGCGGTGCCCCGAGATGGTTGGTCACATGGCCTCAAGCATGCCTCCCCATACGCTAGAGGCTTCTGACTAGCAGCAAGGGTAAATGGTGGTACAATGGGGAGACTGTAGTTGTAACACCCCAACCCTAGAAGCCTGTAGCCGGTGCCTTTATTACATTGGAATAGATATAAGTGTCAAATCCCAAAGGACCGATTAGTTTAGCAGTCTTGGAAAATAGATTACATACATGAACATTACATTACAATTAAAAACATAAAATACAACATAAAAAATCCTTTGAAAATTCCATTAATATTCTAGATTAACCCTGCATATCAGTCATAATACACATCTTGTAAACCTAGGAAAATAAAACATAAGAAATGGGTGATCTCAAATGCTCAGTAAGATTAAGCATAAAGCAGAATCTATTATTAGTAAATTATAATAAACATTAAGTAAAGGTGTATAATTGAAACATAATCCACTTAAACATAATATTGAGCATAATATGGAAAAAATAAATCAAATAATTCTATATAAACATTCACATGGATATTCTACTAGTCTAATAATCACATGTAATATAAATAACTAATCTCATAATGATGAAATGCATAATGTCGGACATCATAAACATACCATCAAGACTTCAGCCAAGACACCATATATAAACGAGTAAAAATCCAAACTAATTTTTCTTATGAGACCTACTAATCCATCGAGGGGCTATAGCAGTCCCCACTCATCACTTACTAAGTCCAATGCATTCCTCATATAAAAAAGGTAAAACATAACCAACAAAAACATTTATATTAATACTAGCATATGAAATGTTAATACATTAACTATAAACCATGAATGGTATCAAAATAGAACATCCAAATTCAAATATATCATAAACCCTTCAATACAATATGACAGATTGTATCATAATAAATCAGTATCAATTAAGCATAAAATTCAATAAAGGATACCAACATAGATGAAAAAATATAATAAAATCATTAAAAATTTCTTGAGAGAAATACCCCTTTTTATATTGAAATTATTTTAAAAAGGGCACACAATTTTAAAATAAATTTTTTAGTAAAAAGAATCTTGTAATCTTGTAAAGGATGTTTCTCTCAAGCTAGATAAGTTAAAAAAATAACATTCCTTCTGTATTTGGTTGAAAAGGTCATAAAGTAACTTAATTGGAAAACTATAAAAAGATTCCTTTAAAAAAGTTTAATAAAAAATAAAAAATGGGTAAACAAAACAATTTTAGAATAATAATAATAATATTTTTAAATACATTTTTAAGAAACATGGACATGGATGATAAATATGTCTCAGTAAATACTTACGTATAAATAATCCCAGTTAATAATGAGATTATGAAGTTAAACCTTACATTGTAATTTTATTTAGTTGAGGGTGAGTTAACCCCCAATATAATGGTTAAAAAATGTTATTAAATTATACTAGAACTATATCCATATTTATGATATCATATATGATCCTCTTTTATTGTTTGGTTAATAATATATCATTATTACCATTATTTTTTGTGTTAAATGCTTCATTTTATTATGTTTTTTTGTTGTGTAAGTCTGGTTTCTTATGCATAAGATATATTTTTTCATATTAATAATGATATTAATTTCATAAATATTATATTCACTCTTAATATTTTTTTCATATCCACAATATATCATTATTACCATTGTTTTGGGTGTTAACTACTTCATTTTCTTATGTTTGTTTTGTCGTGTAAGTCTAGTTTATTTTTCATAAGATATATTTTTTCACTCATCATATATACTGCTTTAGTAGTGTCATAGTGGTGTGTGGTTTAGGTCCATAACAACGGTGTTCGGTGAGGTCTGGGGTTCGATTCTTGGGAGCCTGCTCTTGGGGGAATTTCTGCCTCCCATATACCACTCATCTTATCAGGTCACTCGGTGTCTCACCAGGTGGGTAGAATCGGTGAAATTCACTTGGATGACATATTTCTATGTTGAACCATCACTGATTGAGTTTTTACCCCATGGGATGCTCTGTCATCTCAGCAGGTAACGACTCCTTCCTATCCGGGGCATTATGACCTCTTCGTAGGGAAGGGGGTTCCTTGGAGTGGAGGGTTTGAAAAGGCCACTCCTAGGGATTCTATTTTTAAAATAAAATATATTCACTCATCATATATTTTTTTATAATCATTCTTTAATGGTTAACATGTATAATGAATCACATCGCGTTTTGGAGATGATAGGCCGTACGTATGCACGAGCGGCGATATCATTCCCTTAATGGTAAAGTGGTAATGAATTGGATGATATATTAATTATAAATAATAAATATGATGTAATATTTTTTATTTTATTCATTTTATTCATCATTATACCCATCCAAATAAAGTATTGATGAAAAACAAATTACACCACAGTGTGGAGATGGTAAGTCGTACGTACGCACACATGGTGATATTGTTTTTAGTAGGATTGATAAAAGGAGAAATATGGTTATCCCATAATATTACTAACATATCAGAATATATATTATACTGGATTTTTTTATGGAAACAACATATGAATAGTAAGTATAAGAAGAAATTAACTTAAATGAATTGGTAAAACAATTACCTCTTCTTCGATGGACTTCCATTGGATCTCCTCTTAGGGACACTAGGAATGGTCTTTTTAGAAGACCAGAACCTCTAAAACTTAACTAAGAATTTTGGGATGATAAATGGGTATGGTTTTTTCAAGCTATAAGGCTCAATGTGGTGTGAGGAAGTGAGGTAGGATGTGCCTTTTTATAAGAGAGGGGAGATGAACTCTTAGAATCCTTTAAAATATTAAATTAATATAAATTGATTTTTGATTTAAAATAACTCCAAAGTGAGTTATCTAGAATATAATTTGAGGATGGATCTAAATACTATAGAAAATAGACATGTTTAGGTCAGAATATTAACCTTATCTTTTGGTTTTAACCCTTAGTTAAACCGTTTAACTCTTACTACGATAACTTTCTTTTTTTAGTCTTTAGGGTTAATATAGTTACTATAAAATGAAAAACGAACCCCAAATGGATAATTTATGACATATTTAACCTTATTATAGTTATTTGACTGAATTTTATATTTTTATGAATTTTATATCATTTAATAAAATATTATTTATTTTAAAGTATCATTTATACCAATTTTGATACTATTCATCATTTTATTTAACATATTATAACAACACGATAAATTATAAAAAAAACCTCTAATATATCACTAAAAAGTATAATTTATCTATAAAATTAGTTAATGTCATTAATTATTTCAAATTTTATTTATTTTAATATTTTTAATATCAGTTATTTTATATTTCAATTAATTAAGCAATTACTATATCATTATTATGCAAGCCTTTAATTAAATTATTCCTTCTCTAAAAATTAAAAATAAATTATCTTTATTAATATAAATTCATTATATTTCAAATTGGTATTTATAGTCTAATTTATCTTTTGTATAACCATGTATTAAAAATGTAATACTTATTAAAAAACATGAGTATGACATTTATAACTTATCTTTAAATAAAATGTTATAAATGTCATATTCTTAAACAAGTGGCATGAAAAGGTTATAATTATATCCTAAGGTTTATTTTGGTCTAAAAAAACTTATCCAATTAAATTAGGATAATTTTTAGGGTAATTTTATAATTTTATAATATTATTTTTACCTTTAATTACCCGATTTACGCTTAACCGTGATAAATAAAAATTTACTAAAATTACTATTCACAATATTAAAAAATTAAGTTGATTTTATTATAATATAAATATCATACTGATTAAAACCATTCATGTTCATTTTTATAAATTCAATTCACAGAAGTGACTAAATTAATTTTAACACTAATCCAGCAGATGTGGCGAGTAGACGGGTAAAAAGAAATATTCAACAGTTCAATAAGTTTTTATATCTAATTTCAATATAAAAATGATTCTAATGAACTAAATTGGATTAATATATGTACTATTGATCTATTGTGACTTTAAAAATAAATTTAAATTATAATAATTATTGAAACAAAAATTTGTTTTTAACTACAATGCAATATTTTTCATTATTCATTAAAAAAAGAAACTTCTTAGAAAAATTCAAAAAATTCACCCTGAGCTAATTTTGACATTTCAAATTAAAAATTAAAGTTTATTTTGAAACATAAAATTTATAAAATTTCAAAAAATTATTTTTAAAATAGGTGTGCCATTAAAATACGGTAAAATTACCCTTTTAAAAAATATAGGTTTTTATGCGTAAAATTGGGTTTGTTCTCTTATGCCTATAAAATTTATTATATGAATCTCAAAAATATTTCAAAGAATATATAACATATATATTTAATTAATATCATTCACTAATTGTAATTAATTTAATTTTTTAAGACAAAATTCCTTTGAGAGTATAAAAATAATATATTTACTTTATATTAAATTGGTTTATATTTTCATTTCTAATTAATTGATAACTAATGAATTCTTATTATATTTGTGTAAAACATATATTTTCATAGTTTAGTTAATACTATTCATAACTACTAATTTAATGACTATTGTTAATATTCAATAGTATATCATGATTCGTTTATGCTCAGCGTTGCATGCAACGTAAGCTATCGAAGAAGTTAAATTTAAAAAGATACATATTGTAAAATCTTAGAGTGTTACAATAACCTCATAATTAGATTATCACATTTTTTTGATAAAATAATAAACAACATAAGCATGATATCTACCAACAATGTAAAGTAAGCCATCCAGATAAAATAAACAGCCATCAATAACAATATCCAATCCATATACAAAATGATGTAATGTAACACCTCTAACAAAAAGGAATAAACAAACATGTTAGAAGACACACATAAATATAGGTATATAAAAAGAACCAAAAATACCAAATGACTATCTCCACATAGCATCATAATCCATAGCTCAGTCCTGTACTCCCCTGCTCCCATGCTATAATCAAATCGGGTATAAAAAATCAGGTGTTTTTCCCTATCCCTACCTATATCCATGAGGTCTGTCTGGGTACTAAAAGACGACATGAACATGGTGTGAGATATACTCATTAGGCCACCAAAAATGGTAAGTATCTAGCCTGTGTATATAATATGATCAGTGTATAGATATAATAATGGTAAAGTAGTAAGTAAACTGTAAAGGGTTAGCTCTGGTTCCTAAAGGACACCAGGATGATACTACCTGCATCAGCTCATTCTAGGATAACCTTTGAATATATATCACCATGGACATATACATATGAGAGTATATTCTTATATGTATATATATGCACTATATACATAGTGACATTTATAGCCATATGTATACCTATATAGTGCTAGCTAGGACTTGATGTGTAACTTAACTGTCCATGTCTAGTCACTAGAGTCACATAAAGTAGTAGGGAATTCCATGATCAAGTATCATAAGTCACAAGGGTATTCATTCCCATGTTTCAAAAGTATAAGGGATGTCATTCCTGAGTATCAAAAGTATAAGGTATGCCATTCCTAAGTATCACAAGTGCAAGGGGCACCGTGCTTGAGTATCATAAGTATAAGGGACACCATGCATGAGTATCACAAGAATAAGGGATTTCATTCTCATGAATCACAAGTATAATGGACACAATTCTCATGTATCACAAGTAGAAGGGTCCACATTCCCACATATCACAAGTATAAGGGACACCATGCCCATGTATCTCAACTATAAGGGATTCCATGCCCACATATCAAAATTATAAGGGAGGCCATGACCATGCATCATAAGTATAAGGATGCCTATGTATCAAAATTATATGGGACCAAATAGGCTTTACAAACTATTAACATTTCACTTTAATAAGGGAATAACCATTTTCTCCATTTAAACACATGACATGGTTTTATCCCATAAGAATTTATAATACCAAGCGGAAATTCCATAGGCACACCTCAAGGGGTAGAAATAATCAAGGGGGCCTATCCCAGCATGAAAGGGGGACACTAGGTTATATATATAACTAATTTCAATTTAAATGAGGGTTAAGTGTATTTTTAAGGAAATACATGAAAGATTTGGCATGCGACATCACAATGCATAATATAAAGCAACAATACTTGAGGGATAATTACTAGACTGCCTACCTTATGCCTATGGAGGAACACTCATCCAATATCAGCCTTTGGTTTTATTTAAATCTAAAGAAAATGGAAAAATAGACAAACATTATGAAAACAGGGCATATGATATTGTACCAAAATAACTCTATCAATGGAAAGAAAAGTGACAAAAGGAGATAAAGGAATGGAGATATTACTGGTGGCTATCTAACACAATAGATGGATTTTGAATCAAAGTTAGGATGGATGAATGATATCAAAGCATAGATTTAGTCCAAAAGAGGAGCTTCACTGAGAGAGCCCCTATTGTGTGAGAGAAAAGAGAGGTCTTCTTTCAAAAATAAGAGGCCTCGACTCCTTAAAATAAATATACCTAGGGAATTTACATAGAATGTATACTATAAACATCATGTAATTATCGAGTTCTTACCTACAGGGAAAAACCAATAATTTCCATGAAAAGGGTTTGGCCGTACCAATACACACAATGTATTTAATATATGATGTGTATTTAAATACATGTCGTGTATTTAGACTGTAGCAAGGATCCACCCCCTACAACCTTCCTTCCAAAAAACAAAAATTACCCACCCTAAGGAAAAGTTTTCGATTTTAAGCTAAAAGACAACCACTCCAAGGGTTTAAAAAAACCTTAATGGATCTATACTTGATATAGAAAAATAGGGTTCTTATAGTCTTCCCCCTTAAAACAACTCATCCTCGATTTTACTTTATACTGGTGGTAAATCATCATCCAAGAATAAATCTAGCCACTGAGCACATACATTAGCCTCTCTCCCCCAAGTCTTGTTCTGTATGCGGCTGTGCTTCCATAACACCTATACTAGAGGAAATAATCTACCTCCTATATCCTTCATGATCTGGTACACAATACCGATAGGATTATCCTAAAAGGATGCACCTACCTCTAACTCAAACTCATCAAGTTGAAAGATATGATACTGTAACATCCCCCAATCCTACACCCTCTCACGTGGATGAAACTAATTATTTATGGGACCTCAAGCGTGCCTCCTTGTACACCAGAGGCTTCCAACTAGCAGTGGGGGTGTGATAAGTACAGTGGGGAGACTATACCCCTGATTATATAGTTAAAACAAAGTAGAATGATCATATAACAATAAATATAAGAGTACCAAAAATAATGGAAATAATACAATATAGTGTAAAAATCAAACAATAAATCCAATTGAATAATCTAGTAAATAATAAAGGAATAATGTAATGATAGGCTAAAATGTAACTAAATTTCATGCTAGAATTAATAAAAAATAAATACTAGAAGAATCAAATAGACTCAAAAGTCCCCTTTCCTGAGCCCCATGTCAGTCCCATATCTAAACTCTATCTCATCCATCAAGAAACAATCAACAGTAAGGTCCCTTTCCCATGTCCAATCCTACATCCATGTAACCTTTTGGGTACCAAATAGAGGCCCAAATAGGGTGTGAGTATAACTCAGTAGGATGACCCCACTGTGTATAAACATAACTAGTCTGATAATAAGTGCTTGAAATTATGTAATAAATAGCTATATTAATTAATTGAACAATTAAATTAATACCACATCAATCTGCTTTAGCACCATGCTGGAATATCTCTAAGCATGTCTCAAGACCATGCCAACCATAACCTATAACCATGGTAAAAAATAACCCTCCTTGGTTCCATACTATAATGTCTCTAAGCATGTCTCCTAAACATGATAACGATAACCATATATCCACGGTATAAATCACACAAAACCGGGTCAAACCTACTATATAAGCATTTCAGTAATAAATCAAGTCTGATACCACTGTATAATAATTTTAGCATGAATAACTAGGCATATCCCACTATATATACATTACAACATGTATCAAGGCAAAGCCCGATATATAAGCATTTCAATATATATTAGGACCAAGATTAGTATATAAAAATTTTAGCATGTATCAAGCCCAAGTCCGATATATAATAATTTAATCATGTATCAAGGCCAAACCCGATATATAAGTATTACAACATGTATCATAGGGCATAACAATAAGGATATCACAATATCATATCATATAAATCAATGATTAATTATGAAAATTAACATTTATCTTTCAATTACACATTCCGTTTATCATTTGGTGATAAACCAATAACATTCCAATCATCTCAATAATCAAGCCAAACCAAGGTGAATCAAAATAAAGCAATCACCTAAAACTCATGTCATTCTAAACACAATTTAATCAATTAGTCAATTAATTTATAATCATGGGTTCGATCAACCGAATAGTATCCATAATCCAGGTTAATCACTAATTGGATCCAAATGGATTTTAAGTAATAAATCCAATTCATCATTTAATTAATTTAGGTGCAGGTTATATTGAAAAAATTGAAATATTGCACACACTTGAAAATTATCAAACCACAAGGTTAAGGTTTAGATCTCCTACCTTTAAATGGGGATTAACGCAACACCAATATTGGATAAATACAATGATAATGAAGGTGTATATGATTTCAAGAAGGATCCTAGATCATAACTGATCAAGATAAAAACCAACAACAACCACAATCAAGATATTACACCACAACGACCAGAGAAAAAAGGGAGAGAAGGGAAAACCGAAGCAAAACCACTCACCAGGGATTGTATGCATGATCTAGATTTTTAAAAAAGGAGTATGGTGCTATAAAATCAATTGGTATACTCCCTAGGGTTGATAGGAGGAAGGTTACATTGGATGGAGGAAAAATAAGTTGCACGAAACCTTTTAAAATTATTTCTTGGGATATTACATGACGTGTAATATGTTTACACATCATGTAAGGGATATACTGAAAAACCCATCGTATTGGGTTAATATTTATCTCAATCAATTATTACATTATGTGAACGATTTACATGATGTGTAACCATTTCATTCCCTGTACTAGTTCACAACATGTGTTTTTCGTTGAAGTTACATGCCGTGTAATAGGTACACATCATGTAATATCCCATCAGATATTTTTCAGCCCACTTTCCTACATAAGGATTTGAACCACCTCCAAATCCTTTCAAATCACGAAAAACCCTCATAAATCCATTTAAAAAATTTATACACATAATACATTAATTCAAACAAACATACATCCTTGAAATTTAGATCATTTTACCCAATGAATTATCTCTTTCTTTGAACAAGACTCGACCACCAAGGCTCAAACAAAAAAATCAAAAAGGGACCTACCTAAAAAAACATGGGATCTTACAACCTCCCCACCATATAATGGATCATCCCTGAGCTGGTCCAAGCATCACTGAGGGGTCTCGATGAATAATTCTATCCATTGTGATTGATTATTAGACTCCCTATCCTAGGTATCCTCTTGAACTCTCCCATGATTCCACTACATTTGAACTAAAGGAATCACCCTACAATAGAGATACTTCTCACTATAGTCCACAATATGTATCTGATGCTCCTTAAAGGACGCATCAACACTAATATCATTGTATTCTATGTATATAAAATGAGAAGGGTCTAAATAATATCTCTAAAGATGCAACACATAGAACACACCGTGCATGACACTATAGTGCTATGGAAGGGATAATCAGTACACCACTAGACTAACCCTATACACTATCTCAAACAACCCCACAAACCTGGTAGATAGCTTTCCTAGTTTCCTGATATGGTGTTTCCCCAACCTAGGTGACACCCGAAAAAAAAAATGACAAACCTCAAACTTCATAGGTCATCTCTGATGGTAAACATATGAATTCTTCTTACTCTGTGCGATCACCAACCACCTCCTAATCAACTAAACCTACTCATATGTCTCCTACATGATACTAGTCCCAATAAGCACTAAATCACCCAACTTTAACCAATAAAGAGATGAATGAAATGACCTTCCACACAAAGCCTCAAAAGGCTCCATCTAGATTGATGCCTAGAAGCTGTTATTATATGAAAAATCTATAAGTTCTATATGATGGTCCCATGAACCACCAGAATCCAAAAAGAAGGATTGTAACATATCCTATAGAACCTGAATAATACACTCATATTGAATTTAAGTATGAGGATGATAGGACATACTTAAAATAACCTGCGATCCGATATCCTTCTGAAGACCCTTCCAGAATCATGATGTGAAATGATGATCTTTTTTTTTGAAATGATACTCCTAAGAACACCATGCATCCAAACTACCTCACACACATGAAGACTACCCCGATCATCAACTGTGAAGGTCTCCTTGATAGGCAAGAAGTAGTATACCTTTGTCAGTCAATCCAAAATCAACCATAAAACATCATTCTTATGGGTTGTATTGGGTAATCATATCACAAAATTTGCAGTGACATCATCCCATTTCAACTCATGAATGGGAAAAGGCTTCAAAAGACCATATATACTCTGATGCTTGGCTTTCTCATTTTGAAAAGTGAAAAATCTTGCCATGAAGCTCACTAACTCCTTCATTCTCGACCACCATTATTGTGTATGGAAATCACGACATATCTTTTTCAAACTAGGATGCATATCCCATCTAGAATCATGAAGTTCTCTCATAATATCCTCATGCAAGCCTATAGGAATCCATACTCATCCATGGAAAATAATAGAATTTATACTTCTAAGAGAACATCCTGATGCTGTCTCCCCACTATATAATCTATCTCTCAGAAAAAATCCCTCTGGATAAGATAACTACTCGGTCTTGATCTAGTCCAAATTAATAGGAATAAATGGCATTGAAGTCAGAGCTCCTCATCCCTAAGACTTATAAACATTTAGATTCATGTCTTCAAAGAGTTCTATCATCCACTACTCATCAAAAGACTCTTGAACTACCTTTGTCTATGTCTTCCATCTCAAATCATCAGCAAAAATGTTTTCCTTTACTAATGTATAATCCAACTCAAAATCAAAATATTGTAGATTATCAACCCATCTCCTTTTTCGAAGGTTCAGGTACCACTGATAGAAGATGTACCTGAGGCTATTATGGTCCTTGTATACCACAAACCTCTCACCCATGAGATAATAAATCTATTATATTAGTACATGTACAATTTATGCTAACTATAAATCATTATTAGGGTAATACCCCTCATGTGGTCTCATTTATCTAGATCCATAAGAAACCACTCTATCTTCCTACATAAAAACTACTCTGATTCCAACTCTATAAGCATCACTGTACACGGTATATGATTTACCGAGCACAAGTGATGTGAGGATAGGTTATGAGTTCACCCTTACTTTTAAATCCTAAAAATATATATCATAAGCATCTGACCAAAAAATGTAATCCGAAACTAATACTCCTATCTCTAAGATGACATGGCCCAAGAAGTGAAATTTATTAATCTAGAAACTGAATTTGGTTAGCTTAGCGTAAATCAATTACTCCCTCAATGCACTAAAGAAAATTTAATGATGTTTGGCATGATCATCTGCTAACTGGGAGTACAATAATATTTTGTCAACAAAAACCACCATAAAATGATCTATAAAAGGATGAAATATCTTATTCATTAAGGCCATGAATACCATTGGTACATTGGTTAAACCAAATTAAATCACTACAAAATCATACAAACCATACCTTCTCCTAAAATCAGTTTGAGGTATATATAATGGTCTCACCCTCAAATGATGGTATCTTGATCTCAAATTGATCTTATAGAATATATTATCACCTCTCAAATAATCTAAGAGATCATTGTTTTTTAGGAGAGAGTACCGGTTCTTGACTGTCATCTGGTTCTATATATGATAATTCACACATAATCCAAAAGTCCCATCAGCCTTCTTGGAAAAGAGAACCGAAGAACCACAAAGAGATGTACTAGGCCATATGAAACCCTTATATTACAGATATTCCAACTACAATTTCAAGTCTCGAAGCTCTACTGGAGTCATTCTATAAGGAGGGACAAAAACTGGTTCTGATACCAAAACCAACTCAATTGTAAACTCGATCTTTCACTCAGGTGGTAAGACATATAACTCTTCAGAAAATACATCCTAAAAATGTTCTATCAATGGAGGAAAAAAATCCTACTACATCCCACCATCATCTAGAGAAGTTCAGTTATCTAAGCTATGATAAAAACCAATATTCACTAAATTGGTCTTGCACAACTAGCCTAAAGATCCCACTCACCTTGGTGATAATAGACATATCCTTCTAGATATAAGAAGGTAACTCTCCTATGGTAATAGTAGATATGATCTTGGTATAGAACTATCAAATCTATACCAAGACTAAAATAGGAACCTATCATTTTTATCACAAATGGTTCCCAAAATAAAAGTAACCACCAATATCTAGGGAACATGCATTGAAAAATTTGATAATCTCTGACCACACTACCAATGGTGTATTAATGACTAAAAAATCATAAAATATTTATACATTTAAGCCCAAACCATTTAAAAAATAATAATATAAAAAGAATGTGACAATACTGTATCAAAAAAATCACAAGTAATGTTAGATGATACAAGAATTGTACCTCTAATGCTAGAAGGTACTGCATCCACAAAAACCGAAGTAGTTTTCATAACATGAAACTAACTAGCCTCTCCATATTGGGCTCTAATATGAATCCCCTGATCTATTCCCACTACCTGTTACTTTAGTTCCTTTACCAGGGTACCTCAACCCCTTCCTCGACCAGAACGTCCTATAGAACTCTAGCTACCAGTCTGTTGAGGATTATCTGAGTCCTTCCCAGACTCTGGTACCTATCCCAATCCCCTACCATTTTTCTAGTTCTATATTCTCCTATAAAACCTCTTTAGGTGGCCCATACTACTATAATAATGACACTCAAAGTGGGGTATGAACACTGAGTCTGTTTGTTTCCTATCTTACTTCACTGATATCACTATAATAAAACATGATTCTGAGATCGTTTTACACTACCTTGACTGATCTATCCACTTTTTACTTGAAAAAAACTATCACATCGATGCTTCTTTCCACTATAAGAAGAGTTACTAGTTTTACCTGCTAAAATAGCCTAAACACTCATCAGAGACTCTCTCAAATTCCATTTAGTGATGAGTGCTTGATTCATCTTGTCTGTAAAACTTCTCAGACATAACATGTTCACCTGTGACCTAATCTCATAGAAAATACCATCCTGAAAATGCCTCTCCCTAGATATTTCATCATCTAGAAAATATTGTACAAAGCATTGTAGGTCAATGAAACGTTCGACATAGTCCAACAATAAAATTAAATCATGTGTTAGGTGCATGAAATCACGATCCTTCTCATCCATTAAAATCTCTAGATAGAATTTGATTAGGAACTTCATCTCTAAGTCCTTCCAAGATAACTCCTCTTATATACCAAATAGCTCTAGAATTTTCCACCAATTCTTGGGTGGTCCAAGAATAATATATTTAACAAGATTCAATCTCCTATTTATGGGTGTATAAATATGCTTAATGATCATATGGACCAAATCGATACAGAACACATCTTCTTTGGGGCCTCCCTCCCTAGTGAAAGTAATTATATTCTATAGTTGGAACTCTCTCTTTATCTCAAACATCAAAGACACAGTGAAAATAGTCTATCTTTCCATGGATCTCATGACCCTCAAGAATCTTTCATGAAGCTTAACATCAATATAATCCTTAGGAGCTATAAAAAGATCCATTTCAATTGAGTTAGGAGTGTGCTGATTACCACTCTGCTAATGCTCAACTCGAAGACGAGGAGGATGCATTCTCTCTACAAGACAAAAACACTCTTTAGAACAATGGTTATAACAAAAAGGTCAACCACAATAGGTGAAAACCAAAGAGAACCTCTAACTCCCAATCTCTCAAAACATGGATTACAAGTGTTTTAGTATGAAATAATAGTTCATTTATTTCATTTCTCAGAAATAACACGTATCTTATATCACAGTTCAAACAGGAAAGTATATATCACATGTAATAAATATGTCCCTATCATGAAAAATTTATGAAAATATTTATCCATATGTGCCTATCATGATGCATTCATACCCATATCATGCTATATTAGGACATGAGTAGAAATCCCAAGAACCAATAACATCACAAAATAAAAATCTCACACAACATGTGAATCAAGTAGGGTGAAATAAAATAAACTATAATAAAAAACCTTAATGAAAAGCAATCCCATCCCCAGGCACTTAGATTCCCCCATACATTAGTTATTTAATCCCATGAACAAGATCGTTATAAAGTCTTGAAATATCTTAGTATCCTTTCTACCTTTCCCCAATAGTAAAGAAACAAAAAATAAACCCAGTGTTCTCTAATAACACTCTATAACATCCCCTGATCCGACACCCTCTCACGTGGCTGGAATGGGTTAGTTACAAGACCTCAAGCATGCCTCCCTGTATGGAAGTGTCTGTCGACTATCAGTGTGGGTGTGATATGTATAATGAGGAGAGTATACCCCCTAGTTACATAGTTTAAATGCAATGGAATGATCATATAAAAATAAATATCAGAGAAGCAGAAATAATGGAAACAATATAATAGATCAGAAAAACCAAACAATAAATCCAAATGAATAATCCAATAAAAAATAAAGGAATAATATAATTATAGGCTAAAATATAAATAAATTTCATGCTATAATTAATACAAAATAAAGACCAGTAGACTCAAATAAACACTCAAAAGTCCCCAGTCCCAAGCCCCATGTCGGTCTTATCTCCAAACTCTAGCCCATCCATAAAGAAATAATCAATAGTAAGGTCCCTTACCCATGTACAATACCACATTCAACACCATAGTGTCTAAACATAACAAATTTGATGAAAATTTCATGTAATAATTTAATAAAAAGTTATATTAATTAATTAAACAATTAAATCAATACCACATCAACCTGCTTCAACACAAAAATATCTTTAATCATGTCTCATGACCATAACAACCATAACCATATAAACGTGGTAAAAAATAACCTACCTCGACGCCATGCCAAAATGTCTCTAAGCATGTCTCAGGACCATGACAACGATAACAATATATCCATGGTATAAATCAAAAAAATTGGGTCAAACCCACTATATAATCATTTCAGCAATAAATCAGGGCCAAGCTAGTGTATAATCATTTCTGCATGAATCATTGGGCATAACCCGCTATATAAGCATTACAACATGTATCAGGGCCAATCTTGGTACATAATCATTTTAGAATGTATCAGGGCTAAGCCAGGTGTATTAGAATTTCAGCATGTATCTGGGCCAAGCCTGGTATATAAGCATTTCATCATGTATTAGTGTCAATCCTAGTATATAAGTATTAAAACATGTATCATAGGTCATAACAACAAGGATATCACAATATCACATCATACATCTCATTGGTTAATTATGAAAATTACCATTTATCTTTCAATTACACATTTCATTTATTATTTGTTCATAAACCAATAACACACCAGTTATCTCAATAATCAAGCCAAATCAAGGTGAATCTTTATCAAGAAATCACTGAAAAATCATGTCATGCTAAACACAATTTAATCCATTAGAAAATTCATTTATAATCAAAGTTTTCCTCACCCGAATGGTATTCATAATCTATATCAATCACCAATTGGAACCAAAGGGATTCCAAGGAATAAATAAAATTCATCATTTAATTAATTTAGGCACACATTATATTGGTACAATTTCAATACTGCACATATTTGAAAATTATTAAATTATAGGGTTAAAGTTTAGACCCCCCACCCTTAACTGGTGATTAACGCAACATCAACAATGGGTAACACCAACAAAAACTAAGAAACATATTATCACAAGAAGGATCCTAGATCATAACTGATCAAGTTCAAAACCAACAATGACTAAGGTCAAGATATTACACTAAAATTACTAGATAACAAAGGAAGAGAAGGGTAAACTGAAGAAAAACCATTCAAAAAGGATAATATGTGTAATATAGATGTCCATAAAGGAGGATGAAACTCCAAATTTTTTTTGGAGATTCCCTAGGGTTCATATGAGAAATACTATAATAGATGGAAGAAAAATCAGTTGCATGGAACCTTTTAAAATTATAGCTTGGGATATTACACAATGTGTAATATGTTTACATGTTGTGTATTAATTTTTAAAGGGATACTCTAAAAAACCCTTCACCTTAGGTTAATATTTATCCCAATCGATTATTACATGAAGTGAATGGTTTACATGATGTGTAACCATTTCACACCCTATACTAGTTCATGACATGTGTCTGGTGAAATTTACACATCATGTAACAGGTTCATGACATATAACCACCTAGAATCCATTTTTATTCCATTTTCCCACATAAGGATCTAAACCACCTCCAAAGCCTTCCAAATCATGGTAAACACTCATAAACCCATTTAACATGTTTATACCTAGACTCCATTAAGTCAAAAAAACATACATCCCTAAACTTTAGGTCATTTTACCCTTAAAGTCTCTCCTTCTATAAAAAAAACTTGATCACTAAGGCTCAACTAAAAAACTCAAATAGGGACATACTTGAAAAAATATAAGATATTATAGAGAAAGATATGGATATTACTGACAAAGCTATGAAACATAGAAGACATAATGAATATCTTGGTACCTATGAGGTAACTACAAATAATAGGTTACCATCCTGACTCTATCCACAACCCCAAAAGTTCTAATGAACCAAGTTAAAAGCTTCCCCTACTATCCAAACCATCGACGCCCCAATATAGTTGAAACATGTAAGAATACCTGATACCTAACCTTGAAATCTAGAGGTATATGGTGATGATTGATGTATAAATTCTACCAAGATTGATATGTAGCCATTCGCTTCCTGATCAATTGAACCTTCAATAAAGTCTCTTGAATGAGATGAGGTCCAGGTAAGGCCACGTCACCTGCCTCTAGCTAGAACAAAGGTAAACAGAATGGACTACCATATGAAGCCTCATAAAGAGCCATATATATCATATCCTGAAATCTATTATTGTAGGAAAACTCAACAAGAGGTATATGTTTCTTCTAATAACCCCAAAAATCAAGTAATCATGCTTAGAGAATGTCATATAGTGCCTTCATTGTCCGTTCTTACTGACCATCGGATTGAGGGTGAAAGACTGTGCTCAAAAGTACCTACAAACCCAAATATTTCTGTGACCCCTTATAGAACTCAACATGAAATGAGCATCCCTTTCTGAAATTATTCTTTTAGGGACCCTGTGTATACATATAATCTCATAGAAATACAATCTTCAAGGTTCATACACTTATCTCTAATGGGTAAGAAATGAGTAACCTTCATGAGATTGTCGATGATCACCAATACTACATCACTACCTTGAAGGGATATCAGTAATCCAATCATAAAATCCACTATGATGTCATCCCATTTTCACTCAAAAATTGTAAAGGACTATAAAATCCCTTCTAGACACCGATGTTATACCTTCATATGCTGACAGGTGGAACACTGAGTCACAAAACTAGCTAACTCCCTTTTCATACTAGGCCACCAATATTGGTGACATAGGCCACTATACATCTTTGTAATCCCAGGATATATTGATCAAGTAGAAGAATTATAATCTCATATCAAATCCTCCTAGATGTCTATAGGAACCTAGACACATCCATGGATGTATAAGATCTCATCCCCATCCATAAACCAACTGAGAGGAAATTCATCACCTGAAACACTCTCCCTTAGGACTAATCCCTCAGGACCATATAACTACCTCATCTCCACTCTCTCCAAAAGTGAATAGGTCACTGATAATGGTGAAAGTATAGATTTTCCATGACGGTCCTAAACCTAAAAGTGCATCTCAGAAAATAGGTCCATAAGCTTCCACTCATCACTGGCCTCTTGATCTGCCTATGTCCGAGTCCTTCGGCTCAGATCATCCACTACAACATTTTCCTTCCCAGGAATATAGGAAAGATAAAAATTGAAGGATTGTAGGTATTCAACCCACCTCATATACCTAAGGTTTAATACATGTAGTGTGAAAATATAACAAAGGATTTTTTTGTTCCATGAACACACAAAAAACTCCTCACAACTACCAACTCGATATCATGCATTGGGTGATTCCTCTCATGCAGTCTCAACTAAAGAGACCCGTAAACCACAACTCAATCATCACACATATGAACTAATCCTATATTGATACCTGATGCATCATAATAAACTATATAACTTCTTCCCATCTCTGGTAGAAAGAGGATCGATGTTGAAGTCAATCTTCCTTTTATCTCCTGAAAGACTTTCTCATAGGATTCTAACCATAAAAACTTTGCACCCTTTCAAACCCATGATAGGTGCTATTATCCATAAAAATTCATGTATAAATCACCTGTAATATCGATCCATCCACAAGAAACTATGTATGTCATATAGGTTCTTAGGTTTCTCCCAAGTAACTATAAAACTCACCTTCTCCAGGTCAATAGACACTCTGTCCTTTGAAATTATATGTTCCAAGAAGTGCACCTAATCGATCTAAAAGTGTAATTTTCTAACCTTATCATACAATTGGTTCTCTCTTAGTGTATTTATAATTATATCAATATGTTTAGCATGGTATTTTCAAGTATGATAATACACTAATATATCTTCCATGAATACTACCACAAATGAATCCAAAAGCAGGTGGAAAACCCAATTCATCAAATCCCTAAAAATAGCTAGCACATTCGTAATACTGAATAACATAATGATATACTTCTAAAGACCATATCCACTATGAAAAACTATACAAGGTATGTATGAAGGTTTAACTCATACCTGATTATATCCTAAACTCAAATCGATCATAGAAAAAACCCTTTCTCCTCAGAGTTAGTATAAGATGTTATCGATACAAGGTAGTAGATACAAGTTCTTAACTATAATCTAGTTCAACTAATATTAATCCATGAAAATTCTGAGGGTACCATCCACCTTCTTAGAGAAAAGGATAGGTGAACCCCATGGTGAGGTGATGGGTTATATAAAACCCTTATCCTCCAAATCCTATAACTGCCTCTTGAGTTCTTGCAACTCAGTAGTAGACATCCAATAGGTAGGAATGGATATCAGTGCAGAAACTATAACTAGATTGATAGAGAAATACACCTATCACTCAGGAGGTAAACTGGAAAAGTATTTAGGGAATAAATTTTTGAAACAATCTACTATAAGAGGAAAATCATCCCAACACATTCCCCGATCCTCCATATAAAGACTAGAAATCTAGTATGTAACTCCAACGAGACCATAATGATTTGGTCCAACTCTACTCACATGGACATCCCATTCACCACTGTGAAAATAACTACCACTCTATGATGATATAAAATATACCCTACAGTGATAAAAATCCACATAAGTATGATAGGGGATCAACCAGTACATTATGAGAATGACATAAAATCCCATCATCTCTAGGATGAAGAGATGCCATAAGAAATGATAGCTTCCTATATCATGAGGGAATTCTTTGCACTGGTGTACACTCACTTACCAAATCCACAATGGAGTATTGAGTGTCATCACACCATATAAATACTCAATATCAATCCCAATGATTTCCAAAATTTCCATAAAAATAAATGAATGTTAATCACCCATATCGAATAAAGAAGACACTATAGTAGAGGTTACTAGAATAATACCTCAAACTATAAATGATATGACACCCTAATACTTGGTTATAGGATTCCCTTCATAAATATAGCTTGATCCATGACCTTATAATGAAACTTGAATACCTGAGTGTCCATGATATACTGTAACTATGTATCTAAAGTCTGGATACCTCAGGCAGGACCACCTCCTCTTCCTAAGTGACCAATAGTAATCCAGCTAGCTACCTGGTGAGGTGATACTAGTCCCATTCCTGAAGGTAGATTTGATATGGATCCCCTATAACTAGGAGAAAATGGGAAGGTCTTAAAAATGATGAATATTACCCAACCTTTTATAGCCTTAACACTCAACATGGTCTCTAAGAAACTAGTCCCTCTTATGCCCCGAATTCCCACAGTTGTAATGAACCACATAAATATCATTGGGTGTCATCTATCTACCACTGCTCCCATGTGTAGTCCCAATGAAAATTTTCTAGACACTATTCAAACCAATTCCTTATATTTGTTCTAAACCGGTCTAGTCCACACTGTCAGCTTCTCTCAGATTCCTCTTGGAAATGAGAGACTGGTTTATAATTTTCAAAATGATGGTCAAAAGAAATACATTTACCTGAGATGAGATAGTGTATATGATCCCATCCTCAAAATGTATCACTATCACCAATGCGTCACCAGAAAGAGTTATTTAAAATCGTTGGAGATTTGTGAACTGAGCAAAATAGTCTATCACAGACAAAGTACCCTACTGTAGATGTATACACTCTCTAGCCTGGTCTTCTTTCAGTGTCCAAGGAAAGAAATAGTAATAGAAGAATATTTGAAAACCAAAACAATCCATAACCTGATGATGACATACTTGGCTGATAACATCCCACCATATCTTAGAATAATCACAAAGTATATACATAGTGAAATTTACCCTCCTCTTAGGAGGTGTCTCTTGGTGCTCACAGATAGTGAGAATGACCTCCAACCATGACTCTGCAACCTAAGGGTTTCCATCCCCTAAAAATGTGGGTGGATGATATTGCTAAAACTCCAACATTATATCTTCCATAGAATGAGAAAGTCATAGATATCTCTAAACAGTTTTCATAAGTCACAGAAAAACCTCAAATAACTAGGCATCCACACCCATATCTAGTATAAGTGCAGGTTCCATAGGAGGTACTATTAGAGGTAAAACTCATTGCTTAGATCCCACAACCTCTAGAGCATAGTCATCACTTCCCCCCATAGAACATGACTTGAGGAAATCATGGTGGAATACCTCTACAAATGACATGAACACCCCTCAGATAGGGTTTGATACTAGTATAATCCATAAGTATAAGAATAGAACATGTAAAAATACATTATATATAAAAGTCACACCCCTCTTCCTACTTCTAAATCAAAATATGGGCAACGTAAAAATCATAATAACATAAGATATTGTTGGGAAAAAATACCTCAAGGTATCATCGAATCATTTTTAGGCGATTGTGTTTGTTGACAAAGTGGGCCTCCATGTTGTGTTTATTGAAAAAGCAGACCACAATGTAAAAATTTGTTGACAAAGGGGGTTTTCATGGTTACATGTCAAGTTAAAGGGATTTTTTTAACAATCCATGATTGATTAAAGAACCTAGAAAAAGGAATGGATGATTTGGAGGTGGTACAGAAAGAGCTGATACAAGGTGGTGCCGTTTTCCAATGTTTGCCAAATTTTTGGGCCTCAAAATCAACAAATGGAGAAAAGTGTTTTTGGAAAAGGGACTTGCATGCTGGTGTATTGTAATTTTGGAAACTTTCACACCATATTTTTTTCAAGATCAAAACATCAAAATATGGAAAAGGAAAGAGGGGCACCCAAGTTTTGGTTTGAGCACGCAAGTGACTAGGGCGATAAAGGCTATGGAAGATGGACTTGCGCGCCAGTGCTCAGGGTTTCAAAAATTCCTATAAATAGAGGGATACCCCTCCTCAATTTTTATCGAGTTCAAAACTTATAGAAAATTAGATCTTCAGTTATGCAGGTGGTTTGGGTGCGTAAGTGGTGGTGTGAGCGTGCAAGTATAAGGTTATTCAGAAGTTGCATGCCAATATTGGTTTGGGCATAAAAGGGTGTGAATCTCCCAAGTTTGGAGTTGGAGAAGGGAGTTTCATACTAGTGGTTAGGTTACACTTGCATTATAGGATTGAAGAATCATGCCAGATATTAGAGAATCACACCAATCATAGAGAAGTGCGCCAGTCACTCTAGGACTACGTGAAAGTTGGAAGATTTACCGATACCTTCGATGCAAAATGTGATTCATCTGCAGGTGAAAGTTGGAAGTCAACATATAATCTACATAAAAAGGAAGAGGCATTCATTTTTGATAATGAAGGGACCTACAAGTCATTAAACTATGAGTGGATCCTTTCCAGAGCAGTGAGTAAAGGAAGAGGAAGAAGGTGATCCTCTCAACCAATAGTGATCCAGAGAGAGAGAAATAGGGAGTGACCCTTGGGAAAGTATTGAGCTGACCCTAAGGCAGTGATCTTGGGAGTAGAAGCAATATATCCTAAACATTATAAATTGGAAGTGATATTTAGTGGATTTGTTATAGCGGCACATCACCGTTGTATGCTCCTTGGACGTAGCCCAATGAGGGTGAACCAAGTAAAAATCTATGTGTCTGCCTGTTTACTTCTATGTATTGCATCCAAAACATCATCGTCAGATAAATAAGAAAAGAACTAGATAAATGTTAACAACATAAGAGAAAAATAAGGTGACCATTATAATATAGAGGTCAAGATCCAGTGGGGTAGGAAGAATTTTGAAAAAGAATATCCATACCCTGATTCACCCCCCCTCTCAGGGTATCTAGGCCCCTTTTGGTCCTAACAGATATACTACCCACAACCCACTACTATGTTCGGTTTAGGTTAAAGTTATCTACTATAAGTTAGGAGTACCGATATATAGAGTGTCAATTATAAGTTATAGAGGAAACACTTTTTAAGTTGTAATTGGAATCTCTATTTAATGATGACGATTTCATTTCAGAATTTAAATTCATTCAAATTTGTATATATTTATACAAATTTTTTTAATGGTTGAATCAAATATATCACCACTTCTAATTTATAAAGTCCCATACACTTCATATATTTAATTATAGAATCCATTTAATCTCAAACATAAACACTTTCCATCCCATACGACCAATGTTCAATGACTGAACATGCCACAATCGACTACTTAAGGCATCATCATCAAGCTATGCAGTGAAAAACTATTATTTTGATGCTGACACTTTAAGTAACCAATTATGTTTCTCATTCCCCTAATATAATGTTAGAAAAATTATCTTTATAGAAATCATGACACTCATATAAATCATAGGCAATACAAGAAATGATATTCACCTATATGGCGTGGCATAATGCATGAAATGTGAATATATACATGCCTATGATGATGCATGAGCCGACACTTCCTTTCCATATTAATCCAAGTGTAAAATGAAATCCCTGATCAATAATAATAATAAACACAACATATCACGTGCTTCACCCAATGGTGGAATCAATTCAACTACAATAAGTGTAATCCAAAATAACAATTCCCATCCCTGAAAATTTGGATTTTTTCTATACACAGGTTAGCTACTCTAAAGAATAGTCTCATTACTAAATCTTAACAGATCTTAGTATCTTTTATACCATCCCAAAATAATAATGAAAATAAAAGAAACCATTTGATACAAATTTGTAACATCCTAACCTAGAATCCACTTAGTGGTTCCCTAAGTTGATTGGTCACATGTCCTAAAGCGCACCTCCCTATATGGTAGAGGTTGCTGATGAAGGTTCCAGGTGCAGTAGAAGCGTGGTTGGAACGACACCCAAATTTAATTTTTACCATGATCAATGATTATTCTGGGATCAAAACAACAATAAATTCTAGTCTCCACATAATAAAATCAAAGATTTAGAAAAAGAAGGAAGAGGCCCAAAACCTTTAGAGAGGACCTTGCACAACATGTTTATAATTAATTTAATTAATTTCATAAAGAAAAAAAAACCTAGATCTTCGGTATTTTCTTCATTTATGATCTTGATCATCCGGAATGAACCTTCCAGATTGTATTTTTGTACTTATGAGGATCCAAACCATAATCCCTCTAGTGGTGATCCTCATGTGCTTAGATGGCCTCTGATCGACACCACTCATTCTTTGGGTGCTCGTACGGTGAAGTGAGTGTCTTTTGTCAGTCGTTCTTGATCCCTTGTTCTTAGATCTTGAAGAATGTCCCTCGTTCTTGAGAGGGGCATGAAGAGGATTTGATAGAGAAATAATTTATCTCAACAATTCTCAATTCATTGGGCATGGAGTTTGGTACATGGAACAATAGACGTACATGTCTATTTATCAACACGGGGCTTCAGTTAAAATATTTAATTGCGTAATAACAATTAAATACATTCACAACCTTAGAGAAAACCCATGTTTTTAATAATAATACCACATCATTATTTATGGTGTGCCAACTTGCGCAAAACAAAATTATAAATAAAATTCCACGTCACAAAATAATAGTAGCGTTATTATTATTTTAATCCATGAAAACTAGTTAAATAATTATTTACCATATTGTAAATAATTATTTTACTACCAGACCAGCCTTGGTCTGCTTGAACTCCAATTCCATTTATTGAACACCCGAATAAATAAATAAAAATTTTATTCTCTTAAATAAATATTTTATTTATAAATTAGTAAATAAATATTTATTAAATGTTCAATAAAATAAATAAATAAATTTTAAACACAATCCGATGAATAAATATTTATTTAATTTATACAATCATTTTAACTTGAATAAAATTATTCCACTGTCTTGAGAATAATATTTATTAATTAAATTCAAATAGGATTTAAATGAGACCACTAGAAACACTTAGTGTGTGACCCTCTAGAATTATTTCATTGGCATTAGGCGGGCTTGCCTAAATTCCAAGAGTACTGTCTAGTAATGAGTCAAAAAACCCAAGAGAAAGAACTTAATGTCGCAAAAATGACATCCACATATGAATGCTCATTATGTAATATAATCCATTTGTCTCAATATCTCATCAATCTGGTTTCATGACAGTGTCATCAACCTTTATGAATGATACGTCATTCTTTGACTACCCAAAATAAACTCATCATTACACCATGGCCATAGAATTTTGCACAACGGTTCTATTTCAATCAAAGGGCCTAGATATAAACTTACATAAAAGGAAGGAAAAAATCCTTCCTCAACTTATCCATTAATAACATGCCACTCATGATGCACCCAATGTACCCTACTTCCCTCCAACTGTCTGCATAATAATTCTCATAAGTAAATCAAAGTGCACGAGTCATGACATGTATTAATGATAATCCTAAAGTATAAGTATCATTACACATGATTATAGATAGGAATATCTAATGACACCAAAACATGCAGAATTCCTACTAGAAGGTCTGTTCTCATAATCTCCTATCTTGGAGATTACCAAGTGAGAACTTCATGAGAGGAAGTCTCATATGTTTATGAGTACTCGTACCTGATAGTCTGAATTCTATGTGTCCCATCATAGTATTTCATCCAAACACATAACTATATTTAAGAATATTGTTATAGCATTTAAAGGTTCTCATTATAGCGGGGAAATTCCATGACATTATCAATGCAAAAAAATACTATAGGACATTATTACATCATAGTCATACAGAATAATGAAAAATATGTAATAAGATGTTTAATATTTAAATACATTATATATCCATGTAATCAAAGTATAATCAGTTGGTTCTAGGACACCAACTATAACAGCCGACTAGCAGTGGGGGTCCATGGTGGTACAGTTGGGAAACTATTGTAAAAACCTATGTTTTTCCGGACAGTCGTTTTGAGCAGAAATTTAAATTTTTGCTGTTGGATGCTCGTGAGGGGTAAAATGGTAATTTTATTCTACCATATGATCTCAGATAATTTTTTTGACAACTCCATTGGTCCCGGAATAGAGATATTACCCTAGGACAAGAGTTTGGTGGAAATTTGAGCTGTTCAAATTTTAGCGGAATATTTAATATTTAATATTATTAAATTAAATATTAAATTATTTGCACAGGTTCATTTTTTAATAACTTCTAAAAGGAGTGTCAGATTTAGATTTAGTCTACTCTGTTGAATCTGGAATGGGGAGTTTATCCTATGGGAGACATAAACTCATGTCGGGCATCAGGGCCGGTCCGGACCCCCCTTTTTCTTCTTTTCCTTTTCTTTTCTTTTCTTCCTTATATTCTTTCCTCCTCCTCCTTGCACATGTCTATTATGCCTCCCCCTTGTCTATGACCTATGGGAGATATGGCGATTGAGAAATAGGGAGATTTGGGAGGCAAGAGGGGTACTGATTCGAAAGCTCTCGACGCGCTGAGTCGGTATGCGACAACCATGAGCCGTGAAATCAACCGAAGCTTCGACGGTTTCCGCCCAAAGGTAGGGCCATTTATGTTTTCACCATAGATCCTATTTAAACATGTTATTTAAAGTCTTTAAAGATTTATATTTCTTGATTGTGGCCTCTTATGGCCGGATCTATTGTTTCGGGGGTGAAAATGGGTGTTTCGGGCGTTTTGAGGGATTTCCCATCGGAAAACCCAGAATACACGGCGTGTGTTCCAGGGGTAGACGCCATGTGTTATTCCCATTTGGGGAAGATGATGTTTTATTAATTAAACACCGTGTACTTTGAGTACACACCGTGTAGTGGGTGGCCGTGTGGCTGGCTGTGTGAAAGAGAACACAAAATAGTGGTTTTTAAGGAGTACAGGCCGTGTACTTTGAGTACACGCCGTGTAGTGGTACTTGGGAATGTGTTTTAGTGAAAACACACATGGGGTGAATTTTTTTGAATAGTAAACACCATGTATAGTAAATTACATTCCGTTTACTATTACAAAGGCAAGCCCAATGTGTTCTGTCCATGTGCTCTGGCCATGTACTACTTCAATTTAGTAATTTTGGGATATCTTATGCCCTGGAAGTCAGAATTGGGCGTGTGAGTAGTCGATTCTAAGCGTTTTTCCACATAGATCACAATGGTGTAATACGTTTTTCATTTAGAGGTCATATAAAGGGGGTTTTTTGGGTTTATATCTAAATGGAGGGGTTCTTCCTCCAATTATCGAGTTCAGTTGTCACCTGAGAGTGAGAATTAGCGTGGATGATAGGTTGGGTGTTCAGAGCAACTTAGTTGAGACCTTTAATAGGAGATGATCTATGAGCTATCTCCCATAACTTATGCTTTAGAGGACGTTCCCCTTTTGAGAAGTTCCCCTATGGCCTATGAGTCTTTGAGACTGGGTACTTCTAAGGATCCCCTAAGGGATTCCTTTGCTTGTGTGCTGACTTAGGGAGTCCCTTTTAGGATCTCTCTCTTATTCTTCCTTTGATAGGAACCATGTTATAGAATGCCTATGTTGTACTTCATTTGAGGATCCCGTGTAGGATTCCTCACTTTCTCTTCACTAAGGATCCCGCATTGGATGCCTTCGCTCATGTTTACCTGGAGGATCCTGAGTATGATGCCTCCTTTGTGTTTGACTTGAGGGACCCAGCAGGTGCTCATTGTTTGACCGACCTTGAGTTGTCATGTCGGGTTTGGGTAGAGATGGTGATCGGGTGTCATCTATAACCCGTTCCAAACTGGTGATCCCTTTGGGATCTGGATGTATTGTTGGGTTGGGTGTTTGGGCCACCCGAACTATTTTTTTATATCTGACTTGGTTTGCTGATGCTGTAGTGTTTACCAGAGGTGCTTCCTAGTTGGTGGTTGCTGAGCCTGACACGATGCGTCTTTCTTGTTTTTTGGGATGCCTACTATTCCTTGTGTGCTGGAGTAGAGGTGGTTTGATTATAAATAGTGTATTTTACCTTTCTGTGGATGTGTTTGCCCATGTTTCTTGATTTTGACTGTTTGGTCTAGCTTTGCCTGTTAGACTACCTTGTTTCCATGCCTAGTATTGTTAGTATAGATTGGTTGTATTTATGACATGCTGTTATGCTGTAGACTATTAGATAAGTAGTTCTTGAGGTTTACTTGCTCTGATATGCGATGCTACACTTGCTTGACTTACACAGGGCCGTGAGAACCTGGTGTATAGACCATAGGGAGAATTGGTGTTGAGGGCTTTTCCAGAGTGTCTTTATAATTATACGATGCGAGACCATAGGAGGAATTGACGTTGAGTGCTTCCCCAGAGTGTATGTAGTTCCTCGATGTGGGCCATAGGGGGAATTGATGTTGAGTGCTTCCCCAGAGCGCCTTTAGTATGATACGAGACTATAGGGGGAATTGACGGTGAGTGCTTCCCCAGAGAGTCTATGCTTAAGCTAAACCAGAGGGGTCAGACTGAGTGTACTGCCTAGAGGGTTGCTTGTGTTGCTAGGTAGGACCAGAGGGGATCGGCTATGAGTACTTCCTAGAGGGTTACCTGTTGTGTTATCTGCTTACTTGTGTTTGATTGGTTGAACCAAAGGGGATAGACTGTGAGTACTTCCCAAAGGGTTACTTGTTTTTTTTAGCTTGTTCAGAGACATAATTCCAGCATTGGCCGAAGCAGGTACATGTTGATGGGATTACGGACCCAGAGATCAACTTAATGATACACAACTTGAGTGGAAAAATGTCCAGCTCAATTCCCTTGCACAGGATGTCCAAGAGATTAGGCTTATGGTTCCAAGGATCGACTGATGATATTGTTCTTGTTATTTGAATCACTTAATCATGAATATTCATGTTTATGTTTATGTGTATAGGTATGGGACTATACATGTGTATATATATAGATATGGACATCCATGGTGGCACTTGCCTAGTTGACAAGGTTTATATATCCTAGGTTCGACTATGGTTGCATGTTTGGTTTAATTCATTTGTTATGTTCCAGCTAGGCTGAGCACGTTGCTATTACATACACATAGAAACACAGTTATAGGTTTCTTGTCGGGGTTCCCTATTGAGATTATTTCTCACCCCTGCACGTGCACCTCGGTGTACGTGTAGAGCTCATGTCTACTTTTCAGGTTGAGAATGAGTTGCATGGTGGATAGGGATGAGGCCCAATGTTGCATGATCGAGTGGAGCTGCTCGAGTGGTTCTACTGATCGGGCTGATGCAGTTTGACAGTGTCAGGAGATCGGGTACGTGGATTGGATCGGAGTTAGTAGCAGAGCCTTGTACTTTTACTTTCAGTTTCTTTTGTACTTGTATCTGTATGGTCAGCCCATTGGGTGACTAGTGTTGTATTTTATTGCATAGCTGTTTGGGATTTTACCGCATTTTAATATTATATCTTGTTCTATTTCAGTTGTTTATTGCTTCCTCACTCGGTTTACTTTCTACTATTTGTGATACTTAGTTATTTATTCTGTTTGCTTACTCTGGTATGAGGTCATAATCTCCCCACTATCACACCCTAGGCCATCGCTGCTAGTCAGCAGCCTCTGGCATATGAGGAGGTGTGCTTGAGGCTTTGTGGCGTACCGGCTTGGAGCACTGGTTTAGTGGCTTCCAGGTTAGGTCGTTACAAACTGGTATGAGAGGCGGTGTCAATTTGATGTGCCCGCAAGGACACTGAGCCCTTCTAGGGGGGGGGGGGTGGGTGGGTTATGGAAATCCCACATCGATGGAGGAGGAGCACGAATCACCCCTTTATAAGGTGGTGTGAATACCTCTCCCATCATGAGGCCTTTTCCTAGGGGGTGCCTGAGGGCCAAAACCTAGGAAAAAAAAACCATGCAGGCTAGTCCTAAAGCAGACAATATCATGATCGTGGGATGGACTGGTCCGTTACAATGACCCAACTTGGAAGCCACTAAACCGGTGCTCTGATCCAGTTCTCCACGAGGTCTCAAGCGCCCCTCTCCGTACACCAGAGGCCTTGTGGTGAAACGGCTCATAGAACCAATTTAGTGGCTTTCGAGTCGGGTCGTTACAAAGTGGTATCAGAGGATTTTTCTTTCTTGGTATTTACTATTTGGGATATGGTAGACAAGATTATTAGGAATGTGTTGGAAATTGTGATGGATATCAGGCTGGTGCATCAAGAAGACTTGTTCTGGTAAGAAGTCTAGGTTTCTAGGTTTTGGGATTGCTGTTCTGATTTTTCGATGTTACAGTTGTATATGGTTTTCACCCTGAGAGACACAAATTTTGTGTGGTGTTTTGATTTACTATGTATCTCTGGCTCTTGGCCATTGGTAAGATGCCAGGGATGAATTTTGACTCTTGGCCGGCAAAGGCAGGAGGCATCTCATGCATCATACTAGGAACGTAGGATTCACAGCATATAAGCCTACTAGTGTGTGTTTTTACTGATGACCGAGACCTTTGGGTCTGATTACACATGCTTTTTACTTTGATGGCAGATTATGTGGATCTATGTTGAGGCGTTGGTGTGAGGATGATGACTCAATCCTCATGCATAGGTGGTGCAGTGACCCTAGTTGGTCGATATGACACTTGATGCCTTTCTGTTACCCCCTTTATTGGGTGTTGTTTCTCAGGTCTTTGGTCATCTAGTCGAATAAATGAGTATGATGTCTATAGATACCAAGGATTTTCATGCGAACTGGACCTCCTTGTGGTATTTCCGTATACGGATACCCAATGAGCGTCAGTTCAGTTTCTCTTCTACTTGGGTTGTGAACTCCAGGGAGTAGTTCCTTCTGAGGATGCTCGAAGAGGATCAGGGCCCTTGTAGGTTGTGTTTTGGTTTTTATCCTTTGTTCATTGTGATATTTACTATCTTCTAAGAGGTTTTGGATCTTTTGGGATAGGTGGTTAGGCCTTGTGACCCAGTTGTGAGACTTTTTCTGTAGGGCTAGGTGGAATACCTAGAGACCCTTGGTTTGACTCGAACCCTTATAGGGATATGTCTGTTCCGTTCCAGGGAAACCCGTGTGATAATTGTTGGCCCGTGTTTTCCAATTCCTTTTGGCGGTGCTTGTTTTTCACGACTAGCTTTGAAGGGCAAGACTGTTTCGGGTGCTTGGCCTGGTCTACCAGTGTTTCTGATATTGCTGTTGCAGGTGGCATCGTTTGAATCTAAACTGTTGAACAGCTGGGAATGAGCCAATGACCATTGTTTTAAGACTTTTTATGGTTTGGGACCTCATAGGTTGTGTTGGAATGTCCTTATGTTGTTGAGGTGACATTGTGAAATTTCGGGTTACCGTGAAATGGTTGACCCGTGCTTGAATCCTGGTTGGATTTTGGTAGGATATTAGCGTGGCTCGGAGGGAGCTGGACATGCCTTCAGTGAAATCTTAGTGTACTCCTGTAAGAGATGATCATGCACTATCTTGATTCATCTTGAGTATGATGATAGAGCTTCAACCATACATCGAGTTCCTTTTCCTTTCTTAATGTTCATCCCTGTTGAGGATGGAACCTGTTCTAGTTTTGCTCTCAGAGTAGTGCAAGAAAATCCATATGGTGGGGAGTGCACCATTAGACCTTTGAGGGTGGTTCTCCTTGTATAGGTTAAATATCGGTTCTTCCAGGAGATTTTGAGCTCACTTTTTTTCTTTTAAGATGAAGAAAAGGGTATTCCTATGGTGGGGAGTACTAGTTTGGTCATAGTTGAACATCTTCTATATAGAAGGTGGTTGTTAACACTATAAGGCAGGTCATTAGATAGTTTAGATAGCTTGGTTGTGCAGATGCTCAGGTTATGATCATGGTTTCTAGTTCTTTTATTGGGATTCTCAGGGACGATAAGGTTTATGGTGGAGAGTTTGTAAGAACCCGTGTTTTTTTGGATAGTCGTTTTGAGAAAGAATTTTGAATTTTTGCTGTTGGATGCTCGTGAGGGGTAAAATAGTCATTTTACTCTACCAGTTGATCTCGAATATTTTTTCTGAAAACTCTTTTGGTCCTAAAATAGGGAGATTACCCTAGGAAAGGAGTTTGGTGGAAATCTGAGCTGTTCGAATTTTAGGGGAATATTTAATATTTAATATTATTAGATTAAATATTAAATTATTCAAATAGGTTCATTTGTCAATAAATTCTAAATGGAGTGTCAGATTTAGATTTAGTCTACGCCGCTGAGTCTGGAATGGGGAGTTTAGCCTAGGGGAGGCATAAACTCATGTTGGGCACCGAGGCCGGCCCAGACCCCCTTTTTTCTTTTCCTTTTCTTTTCTTTTCTTCCTTCTCTTCTTTCTTCCTCCTCCTTGCGCGCATCTCCTATGAATCCCCTTGGATGTGACCTATGGTCCATATGGATATTGAGAAATAGGGATAGTTGGGAGGCAAGAGGGGTACTGATTCGAAGCTCTCGACGCGCTGAGTCGGCGTGCGACAACCGTGAGCTGTTAAATCAACCAAAGCTTCGGCGATTTCCGCCCAAAGGTAGGGACCTTTATGTTTTCATCATAGATCCTCTTTCAAAATGTTTTTTTAATTCTTTAAAGCTTTATATTTCTTTCTTGTGGCCTCTTAAGTCCCGATCTATTGTTTCAGGGGCGAAAACGGGCGTTTTAGGTGTTTTTAGGGATTTCTCGTCGGAAAACCCAGAATACGCGACATGTGTTCCTAGGGTAGATGCCATGTGTTCTTCCTATTTGGGGAAGACAAAGTTTTCTTAAGTAAACTCCGTGTACTTTGAGTACACGCCATGTAGTGGGTGGCCGTGTGAAATAGAACACAGAATAGTGGTTTTTAAGGAGTACACGTCATGTACTTTGAGTACATGCCTTGTAGTGGTACTTGGGCATGTGTTTTAGTGAAAAAACACATGGGGTGACTTTTTTTGAATAGTACACACTGTGTACAGTAAATTACATGCCGTGTACTATTACATAGGTAGGCCCAATGTGTTGTGGACATGTGCTCTGGCCATGTACTACTTCAATTTAGTAATTTTGGGATATATTATGCTCTGGAAGTTAGAATTGGGCGTGTGAGTAGTCGATTCTGAGCATGTTTCCTTATAGATCATAATGGTGGAATCCTTTTTGCATTTAGAGGTCATCTAAAGGGGGTTTATGGGGTTTCTATATAAATGGAGGGGTTCTTCCTCCAGTTATTGAGTTCAATTGTCACCTGAGAGTGATACTTGGCATGGATGATAGGTTGGGTGTTCATACCAACTTAGTTGAGACCTTTAATAGGAGATTAGCTATGAGATATCTTCTGTAAACTATGATTTATAGGACGTTACCCTTGTGATATGTTCCCCTCTGGCCTATGATTCTTTGATACCGGGTACTTCTAAGGATCCCCTGAGGGATGCCTTTGCTTGTGTGCTGAACTAGGGAGTCCCTTATAGGATATATCTCTTGTTCTTACTTTGATAGGAACTATGTTATGGAATGCCCATGTTGTACTTCATTTGAGGATCCAGTGTAGGATTCCTCCCTTACTCTCCACTAAGGATCCTGCGTTGGATTCCTTCGCTCGTGTTTACCTGGAGGATCCCGAGTATGATGCCTCCTCTGTGTTTGACTTGAGGGACCCAGTGGGTGCTCATTGTTTAACCGACCCTGAGTTGTCATGTCAGGTTTGGGTAGAGATGGTGATCTGGTGTCACCTAGAACCCATTCCAAACTAGTGATCCTTTTGGGATTTGGATGTATTGTTGGGTTAGGTGTTCAGGCCACCCACACTGTTTGTTTATATCTGATTTGGTTTGCTAATGATGTAGTGGTTACCAGAGGTGGTTCCTAGTTGGTGGTTTCTGAGCCTAACGTGATTAGTCTTTCTTGTTTGTTGGGATGCTTACTATTCCTTGTGTGCCTGAGTAGAGGTGGTTTGATTGTAAATAATTTATTTTACCTTATTGTGGATGTGTTTTCCCATGTTTCTTGATTTTGACCGTTTGGTCTAGCTTTGCCTGTTAGGCTGCCTTGTTTCCATGCTTTGTATTGTTAGGATGGAGTGGTTGTATTTATGACATGCTGTTATGCTGTATACTTCTAGCCAAGTAGTTCTTGAGGTTTACTTGTGCCGATACACGATGCTACACTTTCTTGACTTACATAGGGTCGTGATAACCTGGTGTATAGACCATATGGGGAATTGATGTTGAGGGCTTCTCCAGAGTGTCTTTATAATTATACAATGCGAGACGACAGAGGGAATTGACGTTGAGTGCTTCCCCAGAGTGTCTGTAGTTCCTTGACACGGGCCACATGGGGAATTGACGTTGAGTGCTTCCCCAGAGAGCCTTTAGTACGATACCAGACTATGGGGGAATTGATGGTGAGTGCTTCCCCAGAGAGTCTATACTTAAGATGAACCAGAGGGGTTAGATTGAGTGTACTGTCCAGAGGGTTGATTGTGTTGCTAGGTAGGACTAGAGGGGATAGGCTATGAGTACTTCCCTGAGGGTTACCTGTTGTGTTATTTGCTTGCTTATGTTTGATTGGTTGAAACAGAGGGGACAGGCTGTGAGTACTTCCTAGAGGGTTACTTGTTTTTGTTTAGCTTGTTCAGAGACATAATTCTGACGTTGAACAAAGAAGGTACATGTCGATGGGATTACAGACCCAGAGATCGACTTAATGATACACAACTTGAGTTCCACGATGTCTAGCTCAATTCCCTTGCACAAGATGTCCAGGAGATCGGGCTTATGGTTCCAAGGATTGACTACTGATGTTGTTCATGTTATTTCAATCACTTAATCATGAATATTCATATTTATGTATATGTGTATAGGTATGGGACTATACATGTGTACATGTATAGATATGGACATCCATAGTGGCACTTGCCTAGTTGATATGGTTTACATACCCTAGGTTCAACTGTGGTTGCACGTTTGGTTTAATTCCTTTGTTGTGTTCCATCTAGGCTGAGCACGTTGCTGTTGCATACCCATAGCAACATAGTTATAGGTTTCTTGTTGGGGTGCCATACTGAAATTATTTCTCACCCCTGCACATGCACCTCAGTGTACATGTAGACCTTATGTCTGCTTTTCAGGTTAAGCACAAGTTGCATGGTGGATAGGGTTGAGGCCCAGTGTTGCGTGATTGAGCGGAGCTGCTCAAGTGGTTCTACTGATCGGGCTGATGTAGTTCGACATTGTTAGGAGATCAGGTATGTGGATTGGCTCGAAGTTAGTAGAAGAGCCCTGCACTTTTACTTTCAGTTTATTTTGTACTTGTATCTGTGTGGTCAGCCCAGTGGGTGACTAGTGTTGTATTGTATTGCATAACTGTTTGGGATTTTACCGCATTTTACTATTACAACTTGTTCTATTTCAGTTGTTTATTACTTCTGCACTCTGTTTACTTTCCGATGTGTTTGATACTTAGTTATTTATGTTGTTTTATTACTCTAGTATGAGGGCATAGTCTCCCCACTATCACACCCTAGGCCCTCATTGCTAGTCGGCAACCTCTGGCATACAGGGAGGCGCACTTGAGGCCTTGTGGCGAACCGGCTCGGAGCACCGGTTTAGTGGCTTCCGGGTTGGGTCGTTACAACTATACCCTCATAATAAGAGTAGAACAATGATTTGATAAATGAATAAATAGAGGAATCATGGTATTTACCAATAGTAGAAAGTAATCCATACAAATAAAATAAATAGTCATCAATATCAATATCCAATACCATATACAAAATGATGTAATGTCTTTCCTCTAAAAAAAGGAATAAAAAAATATGGAAGCAAACAAACATACATAAAAGTATATAAAAAGAACCAAAAATACCAAAAAACTATCTCTAGATAGCATCAAAACACATAAATTGGTCTCATGCACCCCCGCTCCCATGCTATAATCAAATCAAGTATCAACAATCTAGTGCTTTCCCCTATCCATACCTGTATCCATGAGTTCTGTCTGTGTACTAAACAAAGGCTTGAATAGGGTGTGAGATATACCTAGTAGGCCACTAACAACAATTTTTATAAGTACCCATCCATTTCATATACTATGATAATTGTACATATATAATAATGGTAATGTAGTAAGTAAATAGTAAAGGGTCAGCTCTGGTGCTCGAAGGACACCAGGCTGACACTACATACTTCATCCTATACTGGGATAACCACTGAAAAAATATCACCATAAACATATACGTATGATAGTGTATTATTTTATGAATATATATGCAATATATACATAGTGATTTTTATATCCATATGTATGCATACAAAGTGTTATCCAGGACCTGAGGTGTAACTCAAGCATCCATTTCTAGGTATTAGAGTCTCACAAAGTAGTAGAGAATGTCATTCCCAAGTATTATAAGTTATAAGGGTCACCAAGGATATGTATCACAAGTATAAGGAACTTCATGCCTGAGTATCACAAGTATATGGGATTTGATTCCCGAATATCACAATTATAAGAGATTTTATGCCTAAGTATCACAAGTATAATGGATTTCATGCTTGAGCATCACAAGTATAATGGAAAATATGCTTGATTATCACAAGTATAAGGGATTACATACTCGAGTATCACAAGTATAAGGGACCCCATACCCACACATCACAAGTATAAGGGTTTCCATGCCTATGTATCACAAGTATAAGGGATTCCATGCCTACATATCATAAGTATAAGGAACACCATTCCCATGCATCACAAGTATAAGGGATTCCATGCCCACATATCATAAGTATAAGGGATTACATGTCCATGTATCACAGATATAAGGGACACTATTCCCATGAATCACAATTATAAGGGACCAAATAGGCTTTACAAACAATTAAAATTTCAGTTTAATAAGGGCGTAACCATTGTGTCCATTTAAACACATGACATGGATATACCACTCACTTCTCATCAATTCCTTATAGTCATTACATTTATGATTCAATCCAAAACTATATAGAAGATGGTTTGGTCACATAATAATTTATAAAACCAAGGGGAAATTCTATGGGCACACTTGAAGGGGTAGAAATAGTCAAGGGGATCTATCCCAACATGAAAAATGGGACACTAGGTCATATATATCAAGGCTATAAATTTAAATGAGGTTTAAGTTTATTTTTAAGGCAACACACAGACGATTCGGTATGCAACATCACAACACATAATATAAAGCAACAATACTTGATGGATAATTACTAGACCACCCACCTTATGTATGTGGAGGAATACTCATCCATTATCAGACTTTGGTTTGGTTCATATCAGAAGAAAATTTCAAAATAGACAAACACACTTAAAATAAGACATATGAACTTGCACAAAAATAACTCTGTCGATGGAAATACAAATGAATAAAGGAGCTAAAGGAATAAAGATATTAATGGTGTCTATCCAACATGATAGAAGGATATTGAATTGGAGTCTAAATAGATGAACATGATTAAATCCTAGCTTTAGGAAAAAAAGGAGATTCATTGGGAGAGCTCCTATTGTGTGAGAGAAAAGAGAGGTCTTATATAAAAAATAAGAGGCACTTAATCCTTAAAAAATAAAACTCGGGGCATTTACATGGTGTGTAAAATTTACACACTGTGTAATACTATGGTTTCCACCCCTAGGGAAATACCAATACATATCATGAAAATGGTCTCACCCAACCAATACACACCATGTATTTAATATATTCCTTGTATTTAAATACACACTGTGTATTTGTCCTGAAATCAGGCTCCAGCCCCCTGTAACCTTCTTAACAAAAAACAAAAATGACTATCCCTAAGGAACAATTTATGAGTTTAATCCAAAAGATAACCTCAACAAGAGTATAACCAAAACCTAAAGGATCTATATCTGATATGAAAAAATTGGGTTCTTAAAATAGGTATAGACACAGTCTGTTTTGGATTGAAATATAGATGTAGATGCTCAATTATAATAGGGGGGGTGAATTGCAGGTTTGAAAACTTTCTTTTTTATCATTAAGAAAATCTATGTTTAACATAGTTAAACAAGATGGATTCACAAACCCTCTTTGGTTCTTAACTAAGAAATAAACATTCTTAGGATCTGATAATATGGATCTGGAAAAGAAACTTAAGAAAAGTTTACTTAGGGAAATATTCTACCTTAAATCATATAGAATCTTATTTATATCATAGTATACAAGTATAAAAAAGTATAATAAACTTATACTTTCTTTCTTTAACAAAATTCAGTGGAATTAAAATCTTGTAACAAAGACAAGTATACAATAATAGAAAATCTTTTAACCCAAAGATAAGGGTATCCAACAACCTTGGATAAAGATACCTTGATTTATAATTTTAAGAAAGTCTATCGTACCCACACCAAGGTAAGCCCTTAATAAGAATATCAGAATCTATCTTGCTATCCTTATAAGACCACAAAATTTAAGGTAGTCAAAACCTTTGTATTACTATCCCCATAAGCCCTCAAAATTTAACGTAGTCAGCACCTCTGTCTTCATATTCCTGGAAGTCCTCGATTGATCATCCAATCGGAATCACACTAAGCATACTGAACAAGTTGTTCACAACTGAACAAGATGTTTATAGATCACATAAGTCATGAGATTCTCTCTCTAGAAATCACTTCAAAGCATCACATCATGTAATCTCTAAACGTGTGTTGTTATTTTTTGCTCATTCAAATGACTGGGTATTTATAGGTGAAAAATCCCAACAGTCATCTCCTCCTCCAACGATCATATTTTTCCTTAAATTTTGGAGGGATTTTTATAAATGTCACTTATCAAATAGTTAGTTTAAAAATATATTGTACGACATCATTTCATATAAGAAAACTTGGGAAACATTACCATGTGTAAGAAATAATAATATGTAAGTAAAAAAATTTAGGCTTAAGAAAAATTTATATGTTTAGGATCCAATAAAATGAAACGTTATTTTAATGAAATGAGGTAACTGTAAGAAAATAATTTAATCATATTTTTCAGAAAGTGAGAATTAGATTCTAAAAATATGAACAATCAAATTTTTAAATAATAGATAATTGATGTCCGAATTCTAAGGAATTCAGAATCTCATTTATGATGAATTTAGAATCTGATTTATGAATAATTCAGAATCTGGAAAAATGAGAGTTCAGAGTCTGATTTCCAGAGAATTCAGAATATGATTTCTGATGAAATCAGAGTATGATTTCAGAATAAATCGGAGTCTAATTTTAGTATAAATCAGAGTCTGATTTCATAAGAAATCAGAGTGTGATTCTGAGGTAATAGGATTTAAAGGAATTGTAAGGTTCTGAGTTTAGATAAGGATCTGGTTTTTTGACTTAGGAAAATAAGGTTAGTCTTGGTTTATGAAAAAACTAGATAAGACAATGAAATCCATAGGTAAAGTCAAAAACAATTTTAGTGAAATAAAATTTTCCTTAAGAAAATGTGTTTTCAATTTTCAAAACATAAAGGAATAGAAAATTCATAAGGGAAATTATTGACTCAACAATATCCCCCAATTTGGAAATCACAAACAACATTTCATAAAAGAATATAAGGAACCAAGGTTTTCATTTTTAACTTAAAATAAATACTTATCTCCCTTTACTTATGACCCATGATGAATATGACTAACTCCCCCTTATGTTTTGAAATCCCTAAGGATTTTATTCCTGTATTTCTTAAAGAAATTACTCTTCTTTACTTATGAATTTCTTCTTTAATTAATCTCCCCCTTACTTGGACATTATATTTCTTAATATTCTTTTGATCATTATTTTCTCCCCCTTTGTGATTTTCAAAAAGGATTGGAGGGAAAGAAAATAAACTTTTACCTGAAAGGTTAGGAATATCCAAAACAAAGCAATGGAAAGATAATAAAATTTCATTATGATTTCAAAATTTGTTACAAGGAAAAATAAAATAAAATATTAGAGTTTAAGAAAAAAATCATCCATCCTTCTTCTTCTCCTTTGGAATTAAATTTTTCAGAGTTGCCTTCAACTTCTTCAAATCTTTATTATCATCTTCATATTTTTGATCTACTATTCCTGATTCTTATTTTTCTTTTCAAGATTTTGGATCCTTTCTTCCTGAGACTTTATGACTTCTTCTTGTTCTTTTATTTTTTCTACCATCTCTTCCCTGTTTTCTTTTTCCCTTTTCAAATTTAAAGAAATAGAAATAAACTTTCCATTTAGGTCTTTATCTTCTTGAATCTGAGCTACTTGCTATTGATTTGTCTTCTATGAAATACTTTTTGTAAGGTTCTTGATCATGTCATATGACTTATCAAAGTCATCCTTTATTGAATCATTTAAATCATCCATGATTTTAGGATCATCAATCCCTGACTTAGACCACTTGGTTATTTCTCTTAAAGATCTCATATGAGTATCATAACCAATTTGAGAAGTATTAAAACTAGCTTCAATATTGGAAAACTTTTCCATGAAAATTATTATAAATTATGACTTCTAATTGATTGTTTGTTAGAGAAACTGACAACTGGAGTCAATGCTTGGAAATAAGGGAATGGTATTCCCATGCTTCTTTAGGGACTGGACCAAAAAATCTTGTCCTAAGTAAGATGGGGATTCTGAATGAGATTCCTTTGCTAGCGAGGGAACTTTATCTTTCTCGTGTTCTTTTCCCTTAGATGTTCCAACAACATCTTTCTTGTATTTTTCAACCACAACTATCTTTGGAGAATCAACAACCAATTTCTTACCTTTCTCAACTTTAGATATTTCCTTCTCAACTTTCATAGTCTCATGCTCACTATTAGAAACTTCAATTATTCTATCATCATCATCAATTTATTTAACAATGAATTTTTCACCAATTTTCTTGTCATCATCAGGATGAATAAAATCATGATTACTACTTTCATCATTTGAAGGTCTATCAACCTCATCCCGAGCATCATTATTTTTCAGAACTGATTTTTCTTCTAAAATTATTTTGGTTGATTCAACTTGGGAAGTTCTGATAGAAAACTTGTCAGAAGTACTTCCCTTCTCCTAATATTCTTTTACCACTTTAATTAAATCCTCACTTTCCTCTTCCCCTTATTCTTATTATTCTCCTTGATGAGCTTATTCTTCTTCAACAACGGGTTCCAAAATTGAAAGAACTTTCTTTTTCTTATCTTCACCCAGAGTTTCAATTTGAACTGATTATTTTAAGAAATATTTTAGTACCTAAACTTGTTCATATTCTTTCTCTATATCACTAAGAAAAGCTTGAATAATCTCATCTTTGAACATATTCTTATTTGACTTTTTCTCTTTTTCTTGCTTCTCAAGCTCTTTGGATACTTGTATTTTTAAGGCCTTAGCCTCAATATGATCTATCCTGAAAACTATATCTCCCTCTTTCTTTTTCTTAGTATTCTCTCTCAATTTGGAAAAAACTTCACTAGAAAAGGTTTTCTTCTTTTTCGGATTGGGTGGAGCTGATACTGATTTCGGTAATGGTGCTTTCTCTTTAAGTTATGGTTCTTTATCTTTTATTTTCTTTGGGGTTTTCTTGAAAGTTTCTCCTACTTCACCTTTATGCCTAGAATCTTGAACATCACTATTAGGAAGATCAAATAACTCTCATATATTAATATTGAAACCAATTTTTATCCTTCTCAGAGTATCATTACTCAATAACATTATCTTTTTTACTCTGGGTTTTGAGCTACAAGGAATTTTGAATGATTCTAGGTAAAGGAAAATAATCTTCGATAATAATTCTAGATAAATTATGATCTGAGACTTGAGGGTTCCATTATTGATATTTCTGATTGTTAAGAGAATGCACTTGATGAGGTTTATCTTCCTTATAATCACCAAGAAATCCATCATAAAGATATCACATTTCTTAAGGCAATCCTTGTCTCCCTTTATTGGAATTAGAAATACTTGCATCCACAGAGCTAACAATATAAAATTGGTTGAATGATGATTGATACTCAGTGACTTAACTCCTTTAATTCCAAGTCACTCAATTCCATTTACCTTTTCAAAAGTACCTTCCTTGTCTAGCAACTTTTGTGAGAAAAATATTTCTTCTACTTCATAAGCTATATCCAGAATACCAACAACCTTTTTGAAAGATAAAGAATAAGTCTTTCCACAACTCTTGAATGAAAACATCTTTCTTCCTCCTTGTTCATAAAAACTAGATGTATCATAAAATTCTATAAGGAGATCAGGATAAACGGAATCATAATTCTTTGGTTTGGAAATGCAAAGGCTTTCCCATCCATTCTTTTTAATGATTTTTGAAATCAAAGAATCATACTTGAGAAAGAAATATGTGTTCACTAACCTTTCTTGGTAAATTAACCAATCCTTGAGTTTATTTTTGGAGGCCATTGGATTTTTAGATGAAACTTCAAGAGACATTTGGATCATAGGGAAATAGAGAAAACTGAATGGTAGCTTTGAAGGGTGGCAGGGTTCAGCGCAAAAATACTAAAACAACCAATGTGGGACACAAAAGGGTGGGGGGGGGGGGTCCTTTATATAGGATTCACGATGACGGTTCATATTAAAAAATTAATCCAATAGTTGAAATTAACTCAATCTGATCTAATGGTTGATATCATTTCCGAAGAAGGATTTTGAAAGTTTCGATCTTTTGAGGTTTTGAAGAAAAATCAGATTTAAGGAAAGTGAATCTGATAAAGTTTTCTTAAAATAAGATAAAAATAACAACAAGTAAAAAAATACAATTATGAAGATTTAAGTAAGAAAATATACCTTCTGGATTGATCAAAAAGTTTTTTCAGTATATATAAGGTTCTTCATAATGAACTGAGGTTCCAAAAAGTTTTATTAGGGAAAGAAAAATTTTTAGGTTCTGAAAATTTTAGGTTTTGGAAAAAAATTTGAAAAAAAATATAAAATAATAAACATATATACTCCCCTTATAAAAAGGAGTATTTTAATGTTAGGAGATAGTTTTAAAAAAAGGTAGTATAGATGATTACCTTATGGTTATCATTACTAACTTTTGTTTAATGTATTCAAATCTATTAGAGGGTAAATATTTTGTAAATATGTCAGCAAGTTGATCTTACGTTCTAATAAATTGAAGAATGATATCTCCTTTTAGTGTGTGACCCCTAAAAAATTGATACCTAATAACTATGTGCTTTTCATGATAGTGATGTACATTATTTTTTATTAGGTAAATAGAACTAGTATCATCACACATTATCTGTGTTTTGGTAAAACTCATGCCACAGTCTGTGAGTGTGTGTTTCATCCACAAAACTTGAGTACAACAGCTTCTAGCTGCTACATATTAAACTTCAATAGTGTAAAGTGCTACTGAGTGTTGCTTCTTGCCTGACCAAGAAACTGATGAATCACCTAATAAATGACAAGTTATATATATAATTTTCATATCCATTCTACATCCTCCAAAATCAGCATCTGATTTTTTTTTAAAACAAAATAATTTTGAAAAGAATAGAAAAGCCCTAAATCCATGGTTCCCTTTAAATAGAAAATAATCCTTTTCACTGCTTTTAAATGGGATTCTTTTGGATTAGATTAATATCTTGAGCATAATCATAATGAAAACATTAAGTATGGATGAATAGATGTTAATTATAATAAAATTCCTATCATACCTCTAAAAGATGTTTGATCTACTAGTTTTCCAGCTTCATCAAGATCAAGAGTATTTGAGGTACCAATTGGAGTACTTATAATTTTAGTATTTTTATATCCATACTTCTTAAGAATATATTTAATATAATTATGTTGATATATAAAAGTTCCTTCTAGTTTTTGAGAAATTTGAAAAGTAAGGAAAAATGTTAACTCACCCATCATACTCATTTAAAACTCAGATTTCATGAGATTCGTAAATGAATCAGTTAAAGATTTCTAAGTTTATCTGAATATAATGTCATCAACATAAATTTGAACAATCAAAATATTTTTCTTTTCTTTATTTATTAAAAGGGCTAGATCAGAAGTTCCCTTAACATAATTTTTTTGTAACAAAAATCCTATAAGTCTTTCAAACCAGGCTCTAGAAGCTTGTTTAAGTCTGTATAAAGCTTTGGTAAGTTTGTAAACATGTTCAGGATGTTTTGTTTCTTCAAAACTAGGAGGATGTTTAACATAAAATTCCTCTTGGACATATCTGTTAAGTAAAGAACAATTCACATCCATTTGAAAATATTTATAATTAAAGAATGTTGTAAAGGCTAGTAGAATATGAATAGATTCAAGTCTAGCTACTAAAGTGTAGGTTTATTCATAGTCTATTCATTATTATTGATTATAGCCTTTAGCAACTAATATTTCTTTATTTCTTAAAATGATTCTATTTTCATAAAATTTATTTCTGAAGACCCATTTTACTCCAATTACAGAAGTTTCCTAAGGTCTTTAAACCAAGTTTCATACTTTGTTCCTTTAGAATTCATTTAGTTAATCTTACATGGATTTAATCCAATCGACATCACCTAAAGCTTCATTAATGCTTTTAGGTTCTAATTGGGAAATAAATTCGAGATGTTCTACTTTATTTCTTAAAGAACTTCTATTCCTTATAGGTTGATTTACATCAATAATGATATTATCACTGGGATGATTCTTAAGAAACAACTAATTTGGGTTTTGTAAAACCTATTCATCAATATAAGGTAGAAAATATTCTAGGGTAAATACTTTAGAAACATTTTCTTGAGTATTTTCCTAATTAGAAGAATCTTCCATAAAAGGTTGATAATTGGTTTTTTAAAACATATCCAAAGATATAGGTTGGGGTTATTTAAAAAAAAAAGGACCAATTTCATCAAATTTAACATGTACTATTTCTTCAATAGTACAAGAATTTTTGTTAAAAACTCTATAATCCTTAGAAGTAGTGGAATAGCCTAATAAAATTCTTTCATCGAATTTGGGCGTGAATTTAGGTAAGTTATCATTGGTATTCAAGATGAATACTTTTCATCCAAACACTTTGAAGTAATAAACATTAGGTTTTTAACCATTCCACAATTCATAATGTGTTTTATTAAGAAAAAGGTATGATTAAAACTCAATTTATAGTATAACAAGTAGTACTTACAGCTTTAACCCAAAAGTGTTTAGAAATAGAATATTCACTCAATATAGTTCTTATTATCTCTTAAAGAATTTGATTTCTTCTTTTAACAACACCATTTTGTTGAGGAGTTCTTGGAGCTGAGAAGTTATGAGTAATGCCTTTATTACTACAAAAAGTTTCAAATATAAATTTTCAAATTCTCCCCCATGATCATTACGAATAGTTATCAATGGAAGGTTTTCCCCATTTTTAACTTTGGTTGAAGAAGATTTAAAATACTAAAAGGATTCATATTTATTTTCTAGAAAATAAACCCATATAAATCTAGTGTAATCATTAACTAGAACAAATACATAGTATTTTCCTCTAATACTTCTAGTTTGTGTTTGACTGAAAAGATCCATATGCACTAGATGTAATGCATCAGAAGTTGAGACTTTATTAATTGATTTAAAGGTCGACTTATGTTTCTTTCCTTATTAACAAGGATCACAAAGTTTTGAAGAATCAAATCTAAGCTTTAGTAGATCCTTAACAATTCTTTTATTTGAGAGTTTGCATAGGTTCCTAAGGTTACAATGTCCTAGTCTTCTATTCTATAACCAATATTGATCTTACATTGCACTAAGGCAAGGTAATTCATGGCTTCTAAGGTCTTATAAGTTCAGTGTATAAACATTCTCATGCCTATGGGAAGATAGAATAAATTCTTCCTTGGAATTGTGTACTAAGCATTTATTATTCCTAAAAATCACAAGGTAAAATTCATCACATAATTGGATTATGATTATAAGGTTGTGCTTAATACCTTTAACAAATAAAACATTTGAAATTAATGCTTTTCTAAGAAGAAAAATGTTACCTATACCAACAATTTCTCCCTGAGCATTATCTCCAAAAGTTACTTTTCCTTCTTTCATCTTGATAATATTTTCAAAGAAGTTTTTGTTACTAGTCATGCGCTGGGAAAATCCACTATCCATGTACCATGGATTATTTTTGGCACTTTCTTTATTTTCCTAAAAATAAAATAATTAGACTTTTGGAATCCAAAATTTCTTGGATCTAGAATTGTTAAAAATTAAAATCTTAGGTATCCATATTTTCTTATAAAAGTAATATTTATGAAATCCTAAGGATTCGGTTTTATTTAAAGAATAATTTTTCTACCAATGTCCACCACATTGATACTTCATGAAAAAAATAGCTCTTTGGAAACCAAAATAGTTGTGACTAAAAATAGGTTTTGAGTGAGTATAATCAAATCCAAAACTATTCCTAAGAGGACTAAGTTGTGAATACATTGTATCAAATTATTTCATTCTAGAAGTGAAATTTGATAAAAGTTTCTTTAAGTAAAATATTTCATATTTTATTATGATGACTAAATTATTATCCTTATAGTCATTATTCTTAGAGTTTGAGTTATTCATTAAAACATTTTTCTTATAAATAAAATTTTCATAATCCTTAAAAAGTTTATCCTTCTTAGAATTAACTTCCTTAAGGTTTTTTGGAAATATTTTCAAAATCAAGGGTTTTCTGATCAATATATTTTGAAAGATCTAATACTTGTTTTGTTAAAATAGAAATTCTAGAATTTTCCTATAAAGTTTCTTTTTTATCTTACTATTTCCATTCTAAAGTAAGAGAATTATTCAAATGAAGGTAAGGTATTATCTTCTGATGAGGAATATTCTTTATCTAAAGATTCATAATATTCTTCATTTGGAAAATTTTCATTTAAAGAAACATTGGTTAATGATTTAGTAGTTTTTACCTTAGACACCAGACATTGATTTTTAGTAGGAATTCTGGATATAAAACCAATATTCTTCTTTCTAGAAGATTCATATTCCGAGGATTCGTCTAAAGAGTCACCACCATTGGAAATATATGTGTTATTAGCCTTTAGGACTTTCTTAGCCTTATATTTGAAGTACCTATTTTTGTTCCTTTCAGAATTATTATCCTTTCTGTTTTTTCTCTTGAGTATATGAAAATCAGGTCTAATATGTACAACCCTTTTGCATTCATAACAAGTTACTTAAGAATATTTCTTGTCCTTTCTGTCTTTCTTCTTATATTCATAATGAAAATATTTCTTTCCCACCATCTTGTTCATCCTTTGAGAAAGATTATAAAGTTCATTCTTTGACTGATTACTATCACTTGATTTGGATATAATTATAGATTTTTTATTTTTTACCTAGTAACTCTTCCAGAAGTCTTGAATTTATATGTAGTAGTGAATGAAACACTTCCATAACCATTCTTTTTCTTATTGATGTATGAATATCTCTTATTTCTTATTTCATGCTGAAGAAGATTTCTAAATAACTCATCAAGAGTGATGTTAGAAACTTTTCTATTTTCATCAATAGTTTTCCTTTTACATTCCCACTCATTAGGAATGATATCAATTATCTTTTCCACAAGTATTTTATCACCAAGTACTTTTTCTCCCATAGATTGAAGACTGTTGATGATAGTCATAAATCTTTGTTTTACTTTGCAAACTGGTTCTCCATAAGGAAATAAAAATCCATAATATTAAGATATTAACATATATCTTCTAATTTCTATCACTTTTGAAGTTCTAAAGTGTGTAACTTCAAGTTTCTTCCATATACTATTGGCAGCTTCACAAGAAGACATTTGACTGTAGATATTTCTGGTCATGGAACTTAAAAGAGTATTGTGTATCTTGTAGTTTAGTTGATATTATTATTTTTCTTGATTGGTTAATTTTTTTATTTCCTTGTCAGGAATCTTGTATTCACCAGTGAACATGAAAAAATTATACACTCCAATGTTTAAAAAAAGTCTTAATCATATCTCTCTAGTACACATAATCATTACAGTAAAAAATTGGTGGTCTGGTAGGATTTAAATTGTCTATAAAACCAACGTTCATTCCCTCCATTATATATGAAAAAAAAAATCTTTTCCACAAAACTTGTTAGTCATAAAAGTTTATAAAAAAGAAAATTTTAAGAAAAACTTGAACAAGTAAAGTTAAGAAAGGAAAGTTGAGCAAGAAAAATTATATGTAAGTATAAGTATTTCAGAGACATCCTCTAATACAAATTATAGGATCAAAATATAGATGCATATGCTAAATTACAAGAGGGGGGGGGGGGTGAATTATAGGTTTAATTTTTTTATTTTTATCCTTAAGAAAATATATATTTAACAAAGTTAAACAAGATGGATTCATAAACCCTCTTTAGTTATCAAAAAATAAATTAACTTACTTAAGATCTGATAATATGGATCTGGGAAAGAAACTTAAGAAAAGTTTACTTAGGGAAAGATTCTACCTTAAAGTGTATAAAATCTTATTTATATCATAGTATAAAAGTATAAGAAAGTATAAGAAAGTTATACTTTCTTTCTTTAAAAAAATGAAACAGAATTAAAATCTTGTAACAAAGATAAGTAAACAAGTATAGAAAATATTTTAACCCAAAGAGAAGGGTATCCAACAACCTTGGATAAAGGTCCCTTGATTTATACTTTTAGGAAAGTCTGTCTTACCCACACCAAGGTAATCCCTTGATAAGAATATTATAATATATCATTCTATCCTCACAAGCCCTAGAACTTTAAGGTAGTCGGCACCTATGTCTTCCTATCCCCAAAATACCTCAAACTTTAAGGTAGTCGGCACCTCTGTCTTCCTATCCCCAGAAGTCCTCGATTGACCAGACAATCAAAATCTCACTAAGTAGTCTAAATAAGTTATTGATGGCTGAACATGATGTCCATAGATTGTATAAGTCATGAGAGTCCATCTCTCTATAAATCACTTCACAACATCACAACATGTAATATCTAGGTGTGTGTTGTTCTTTTTGGACCATTCAAATGACTGGGTATTTATAGGTGAAAAATCCCAATGGTTGGCTCCTCCTCCAACGATCATATTTTTCCTTAAATTTTAGAGGGACCTGCACACGTGTCACTTAGCCAACAGTTAGTTTAAAAACAGATTGTATAACATCATTTCATATAGTAAAACTTAGGAAACATTTCCATGTGTAAGAAACAATAATTTGTAAGGAAAAAATTTTTAGGCCTAAGAAACATTAACATGTATAGGATCTGATAAAATGAAACACTACTTTAAGGAAATGAGGTAACTGTAAGAAAATAATTTAATCAGATTCTTAAGAAAGTGAGGATCAAAGTCTAAAAATATGAACAATAAGATTCTAAAATAATAGATAATTAGTGTCTAAATTCTAAGGAATTCAGAATCTAATTTATGATGAATTTATAATATGATTTATGAGGAATTAGGAATCTAGAAAAATGAGAGTTTGGAGTCTGATTTCTAGAGAATTTGGAATATGATATCATAAGAAATCAGAGTCTGATTTTAGAAGAAATTAGAGTCAGATTTTAGAAGAAATTAGGTTCTGATTTCAGAAGAAATCGGAGTCTAATTCTGGAGAAATTAGATTTGAAGGAACTGTAAGGTTCTAAGTTTAGATAAGGATCAATTTTTTTTGACTTAATAAAAAAAGGTTTGTCTTGTTTTAAGAAAACACTAGATAAGAAAATGAAAACCATAGGTAAATTCAAAAATGTTTTTAGAGAAAGAAAAATTTCTTTAAGAAAATATTTCTTATAGAAATATAATTTTCCTCAAGAAAACATGTTTGTGATTTTTAAAACATAAAGGAATGGAGAAGTTATAAGGGAACTTATTGATTCAACAGTCTGTTAGCATGTTATATTTTGATGCATTGATAGAGGCTAAATGTCATGAATTATAAACTTTATTTTCCTTTGATCCATATATATCCAGTGCACAACAAACATCTTCTTCACGTGTTGGGAAGAGTTCATTCAAAACTACTATCCTTGGATCTAGGATAAGCTACAGGGGGGAGACTGTAGATCCATCACCGGTCACACATGATGATGTGAAGGTAGGTTTCAAAGATGATACACAGGAGTTTCATACACCAGAGCATAGAAATTAGCACACATAGAGTGTATGCATTATATATACACCTGACTATGCCATAGAGGAGCACCCAAAACACCGATGTAGATTAGATTGAGATATTTATATGTTTTTTAAATCATTACTTGTACATTATTTAAAACCATACTAATATATTATATTTTTTTGTATAAAACAATAAATTAATATAATTGGGAATGCATACAAATATTTTTGAATGATTAAGAAATATTAATATTAATAAAAATATCGGTAATAATAATATTTTTTATTTTTTATTTATATTAATACTTCTTAGCATTATTATCCATAAAATTTATAATAAATAATAATCTTATATTTATTATTAAATATTAATAATATTACTATTTTGAATTCTATAAATATTAGTAATATTAATAATAAATATTATATTATTTATTATATAAGTAATTAATTAGTAATACAACAGAATATATTAATAATAATATAATTTTTAACTAAGAAATATTTTTTTTCAATACAGATTATTTAATTTATATTATTATAAAATAAATGTTAGCAATAATACTATTAATTATATTAATAGCATAATAATATATAATTAATTAATAATAAATAATATAATTGATAATTATTAAACATATTACCTATTAATAAATTACTAATAACAATATAAACAAAAACTTATTAAAGTTTTATATTGAAAAATTTATAAATATTAGTTGTTATACTATTAATTAATCAATAACATAATAATATAATATTAATTAATAATAAATAATGCAATTGATACTTAATAAATATATTACTTATTAATAAATTAATAATATTTTATATCAATAGAAAAATTACAAATACTAAAATGTTTTATTTATATTAATAAAAAATATATAATAGTTATAGTACTATTAATTAATTATTAACAAAATAATATATCATTAATTAATAATAAATAATACAATTGATAATTAATGAATATATTATTATTGATAAATTACTAATAATTATATAAAAGAGTTCATCAAAATTTATAATTTTTTTATAAAGATAAATTATTAAACAATATTGTAAATAATATATATATATATATATATATATAAAAGTGTGAACAGGTTTCATACCTCTTTGGCTATGGAAAGAAAGCATGGACCTCATTCACTCTTTTCAAAATGGAGAAGCATGAATGAGGTTCACACCTCCCCGAGCACATTTTTTAAAATACTGTAAAACATATCCCTTTTTCTTATTTTTTAAATCATAAAACCCCTTTAAAAAACTCCAAAATATCCTCCTCTTCCTATGTAGCTCCCTCATGCCCCCCCTTTATTTATTATTCATTTTCATTATTATTTTTATTCTTTCCTCCACTTATGTACAACACTACACTATTTTTTTCTTTTCTCATCATTTTTTATAAAGTTGGGGCCGAATCATCTTTATTCTTGAAACAAAGGAAAGAATCTATTTTTTTGGTAGAGAAAACCCATTACATGGCCCTAAAGGCCCACTAGTGAATAGTTTTTCTATAGTATCTGACCTGATATAGTACTTCCATTACTACAGTACCTACTATCGTGTCCACCCCCGCTACAACATCATCGGTGCTACAATTCTTCCACTTTTAAAATCTTGCAACAATACCGCCACAGTAACCTACACCCAATGGGGTTTGATCCCCCATCCTTGATGTACTATTACAAGGTGCTTACCACTATGCCAAACCCAACTACAAAAACCTATGTAAGGGTAACGTTCACCTCCCACTAGGGGCCCCTCCAAACCTAGAGTGCATCACACATTCCCCAACTAGGTAATGGATTTGAATCACCCTATTCATAGTATGCACAATGTTTGAGTCTAGTAGGACTCAAGCCTATGCTAGTTCCCACAAAGAGCGAGGGGTAAAACCAGTAGGTACCACTCATCTAAAACCCCATGGGATTTTCTTTTCTCCTCTTAAATCTATTTAAAATACCAATAAATATATATTTGAAGTCATCAATATATATATATATATATATATATATATATACGTACCCATATATACATATATACACCTGAATGTATATATACACCTACACACACACACACAACCCATATATATACATGGTATATGCACACACACACACACAAAACATTTGAATGAGTTTTGTGTAATTCTTACTATACAAATCATGTCATTTTTTCACAATTCTGCAGAACATATGCGTGAGCTCTATGCAGCTCTTCATCTAAAATCCTTCTTTCATAATAAACTATAAAACCAAGATTAGGTTGATTAAAAATAAAAAATTGATGTTCTGTGACATCATCAACATTTTCCTCATTATGGGCCATGAAATTATATTTTGAAGGATATTATGATTGAAAATAATAAGATTATAAATTTGAAATTTCCTCATACAAGTATGCTTCTGTAATCAAACCTTCAACTGATGCTTTGATAAGTACTTTTTTCTTTAATTTTTTAATACATCTCTCAAATGGGTATATCCAACAGAACTTTACGGACCCTCCAAATTTATCTTTATATAAAAAATGCAACATTAAATGTTTCATTGAGTCAAATAATGCTAGTAAAAATATTTTTTCCAATTTACATAAATTTAAAAAAATATCTTTTTACAGCATACTCAATGAATCATAATCTGATGTTTCTGCACAAATATCTTAGAAGAAATATGATATTTCAGTGAACACATTGGTAATATGTCAATTTATGATATAATTAGATAGATTATAGGCATAAACATATGGTAACCTCAAATCCCTAATCCATTGACAAAATAATAAATAAATTTCTTTAAAAAGTACAAAAGCTACTTTTGGATTCATTAAATTGTGTGATCTTTCATATTCAAATAATTCAAGTTTAGGACGTCTATAAATTTAGGATAGATCTAACAATGCCTTTACATTATCTTCGTTCTTACCGTGTGTGTCCAAAATGGTATAAAATATGTTATCAAAAAAATTATTCTCAATATACATTACACTAACATGTGATTAACTAAGAAATCAAAATAATATGGAAGGTCCAAAAAAATACACCACTTTATCTAATTATGATCTCTCCTAAAAACATTTATTTTTTATTAGTTTATAGTTGGTTTAAAAGTAACAAGATGTAATACATAGATGATATGTTTTACTTGAATATATGAGAGAACTGTTGGAGGTTTTCATTTTTCAATTCTACCTTTTGAAAAATTATTTCTACCCCTTCAAAAAGGGTTATCTGTATGAAGAAATCTCCAATGACAGTCGAAATAAATAGTATTTCTCCTATTTCTAAGTTTAAATCCTTTTTTTTCATCTAATAAGTATAGAAATTATTTTAGATCATGTGTACTCCATCTTGATAACATACCATACACCAAAAAGTCTCTAATCATCCACATTAATGAAACCTTAAATGTGCAATTCTGATATGAAACTATATCAAATATATTTACACCATTGTTTCATAGTGAAGTTAGCTCATAAATTAGTGGATTCAAATAAATATCAATATTCTTCTTTGGATGTACTAGAATTAATAGTGCAAAATATATATATGGTTCCTTCATCAACAATCAAGGAGGTTAGTTGTGAATAGTAATAAAAATAGAACAATAAAAATATTGACTTCCATATGCACCAAATTTACAAAATACATCCATAAAAAGACTCAACTTTATGTTATTAGGTTCTAAAGAAAAATAAGGATGAGTCTGATCAAATTATTTCTATGAATCACCATCACCTGGATGATTTAATCTTTTATTGATAAAAATAATTGATTTATGTTATTCCATCATTGAAGATATGTTGTGAGACATAAATAAACATTTTCAATGGAGTGTAATTAGAAAACACCTCAAATATTTAATAGGAAATATGAAATTTCCTTATCGTGTCTCTTTATACCTCGATTATAAACATGTTGGACAATTAACAAATGATTCATAATCACCATTATATTTAATGTAGTCATTTTAACATGTATGTATCTTCTGATAACCAAGACCCAAATTATGGACCAACCTCTTACTTTTATATAAACTCAAGGGTGATGTATTTATTTCAAGCAACAAATATTTAACCAAAGATAATATTTAATCAATGAAATTATTTTACATTCCAAAATATGATTTAATAGCCATAAATTTTCTAACAGCTTCAAGTTTTCTTATTTTTCATACCAAATATAAGGCCTCCTTCGAAAATTTTAACAAATTGTAAAATTGATAAGGTTATGATTCATGACTTGGAATATCATTCTGAGTATTTTTTTCCTGAATAGATGGGATAGAAACATCATATACTAAATTCTAAAATGATGGATCTATAATCATTTTTTTATACTGAATTTCAATCACAATGTTTATATAAAATATATAATCTTTTTGAAAACCAAAATGAAATAAATGAAGTCCAACATTTTCAAATGCTTTGAATATCTAAAGATCTCATTTCTTATATAGACATTTAATTTTTTCCTTCAGAAACAAATTATGAATTTGATGATTCAAATGATATAAAATTTTCAACGTCCTCAAAGTATTAGGATTTATATCAGATCTATTGGAATTTTTGAAATTATTTTTCCAATCATGATCATGCAATAAAAAGTGGTGTCTACGTCCTCACTCCATAGTTATCTAAAAAAAATAACAGAAATAAGAATAATTAATACTCATTGTGACTAATTAGAAATTATTATTATATTTTAACAGCATGGAATATTCTATGAAATATGTTTATAATAAGGTGTAGAGTTAGCATGGTATTTTGTGACCTGTAGAGGATAAGCACAAATAGAATAAAAATATAAAATATATTATATCACATGTATGATGATTCCTCAAAATAGTATAATTTAAATGGTGTCTCATATGGGAAATTTTAGAGAATTGTTTGGTATGGGATACCAATTTTACACTAGGAACGACATAAAATTTGTGCACCTCGGGTGTTTGGTAACATCGCATATGAGAGTATTTCATTTAATATTTTTAATATTATTTATTTACAAAAATTAAAGTTTCTCTCAAATGGTGTATCACATTGGAAATCAGATACCACTATTATGTTCGGGATACAGAGTTTACTCTAGGAAGGACATAATATTTGTGCTCATCAAGTGTTTATTAACATAACATATGTGAGAGTAGTTTATTAAATATTTTTATTATATTTTTTTAAAAAGAAATGAAGTATCCCTTGAATGGTGTATTGTATGATAAATATAAGACAACCATTTGGTATGAGATATGGGTTTTACCCTAGGAGCGACATACTATTTGTACACAATGAGTATTTTGTAAAATTGTACGTGAGTGTAAAATTTCAAATATTTTATTAATATTATATATATATTTACAAATTATCATAATTTAATAATATTTACTAATTATTACTAAAATTTCTTAATTATATATTAATTATTAAAAATTATTTTAAAAATTACACTATTTCTTAAATTATGGTGAATTTTTAAAAATTGTTGATATTTTTTATATTTTTCACAAGAAAATACCCTTTTAATAATTATTACATATATTTATTATCTAATACTAACTATTTATTAATTATAAATAAAATTTATCAAAAAATATTTATTATTACTATTAGTTAGGTTCATTTTAATGAATCCCAAAAAAGATTATACATTAATAAAAATGCTCAAAACATTTAAGAACCTGTAATTTTTTTCATGGCTAAATAGATCCTTTATTAACCAGTAATAATTATAGAATTTGTTTTATTATATATTATTTTTTTCATTAAAATATTTTTTAATAAAAAAAATTTTCTTGATTTTTTTGTTCAAACATTTTCATTAACTTGATTTTCTTATCATTTTTATAGAACACTCATTTCTAATTTACTTCACACATTATGTGTGTGTGCATGTGTATTACATGATTTATTCATCAAATATAATTTTACACATTTTTTAAAGAAATATACATATCAAAACTATACATACATGCATCCATACATACATACATACATACACATATATACATACATACATACATACATACATACATACATACATACATACATACATACATACATACATACATACATACATATACATATATATATATCAAAAACCTTATAGTTCTTTTTTAAATGTTTATATTTATATATATTAATATGTTAATATTTATATATATCCAATTTTTTACAAAATTATATTCTCATGTTTTAAATAAATGAAAAATAATCATAATATAATAATAAAATTTTGTTTAACATCACGACTACAATCCCAAAATTATCACAATTCAAAAAAATTATGTCTCCATAATCACAATTTCAAAATAGTCACACTTTAAAAATAATCATAATAAGGCATACCATTTGAAAATCTATTTAAAATAATATATTCAAAAAATTTTTATGCAACTAAAAACACACACGTTACAAAAAATTATACATATATATATATTAAAATATTTTTCAATCATATATATATATATATATATCATATATATATATATGACGAGACATATATATATATATTTGTGTGATTACACATATATATAAATATATACATGAAGTGTGTGATGTTAGTAGGATCATGTGCATCAAGAGTTATTGGGGTTCCAAATACCTCAAAAGAAACAAAGACGAACACCCAAATAGAAAAATCCATTAAATATAATGGTTAAACATTAGGAAAAATACCTTAAATCAATTAGAATTAACTCATGTGGAGCCACAACATATTTTATTCAATGGTGGAACCCAAATAGTGAAGATTAAATTTGTAGTAACCCTAAATACAAAATAAACCATAAAATTGGGTAAATTGTTTGACCTAGGGTTTGACTAAACCTATTTCTACAAGATTAAATAAGAAATCACAAAAAATAATGAAGGAGGAGAGAAGAGGAGTCTGTACCCGGTGGATTCAAAGTTAAATTTGTTAGAAATTATGTGTGGTAGTCGATTTTGGGGGCAGGTCATTTGAGGGTTTCGCAATCAGAAGCACTGCCCAACAGGGAGGAAAAAAATTAGTGGGGGAGGGGGATAAGAAAGGGGTTTTATGTATTTAATAAAGGTTTATTTACAATGGGATAATAGTTTCAGAACATCTATCACTAAAAATATCTAGTAAAACCTTTTGCGATAGAACCTAGAGTCCATCGCAAAAGGTTTTCGGTTATTTGTGATGTACCATATAAGATAACCCTTCCCACAAAATGGTAAACAAATATGCCAAAATAATTTGCGATGAGGCTCGTTTCCCATTATAAATTCCATAATATTAAAGGTTATTTGTGAACAAATAAAGAGTCCTTCACAAATAACCCCACATTTTGGGTTATTTGTGTCATAACCTGGCCTTCTTCGGTCTATGAACCCAGTCACCTGACCCCACGGGTCTCTTATAATACCTTGGTTGCCTATCCCTCATAGAAAATCCTTCCCGTGGAATGGTGCACAACCACAAAAAAATATTTACAATGAGGCTCGTTCCCCATTGCAAATTCTGTAATATTAAAGGTTATTTGTGATGAAATAGTGATACCTTCACAAATTAACCCAAATTTTGGGTTAATTTTGTAACGACCCAACCTTCCTCAGGCCATGAGCCTGGTCACCTAACCCCACGGGTCTCTTATAATACCTCGGTTGTCTTTCCATCACACCAACGATTATTACCCAATAGGGTTTATTATCTAACTAATGACTGTCCCCAAAGGCAAACACATGTCCATTTAGTGTTTTATTCCTTACTCACATACACATTGGGAAACTTCCAAGAAGGTCACCCATCAAGATCACTACTCTAATCCAAGAATGCTTAACTATGGAGTTCTAATTAGGTAGGCTCCCGAAAAGAAAGGTACACCTTATTGACATGGGTAGTAACATTTTTCATTTTAAGTCTCACTTTTACTGGGATGAAACACTATTCAACTCTTTAAAGCATGAAACCCTCATCGTTGACCCCAATAATCAAACCCTGGAAGTGCCTTTTCCCTTCTAGATAGATATTGTCTTTGATACCATTTTTCAAAACCCGACCTTCCTCAGGTTATGAATCTGTTAACCTGACCCCATGAGTCTCCTATAATACCTTGGTTGCCTTTCCAACACACCATAATTTTTTACACAATAGGGTATCTTATCTGAATAATGAATATCCCCATAGGCCAACACATGTTCTTTCCATGTGTTTTTACTCACTGACACACACTCTAGAAAACTTCTAAGAAGGTCACCCTTCCTGATCACTACTCTAGGATAATAATGCTTAACTATGGAGTTCTAATCAGGTAGGCTCCCGAAAAGAAAGGTGATCCTTGTTTAAATGGGTTGTAACATTTATATTTTTAACTATCACTTTTATTAGGGTGTTTCAATTTGTGACGGAATATAATTCTATCTTAAATAACTTGTCTCAAATATTTATTTTCCTCATAATGAGAGGATTCATGATGTAGTTTGGGTGACTGTTGGTAAACTAATTAAGAAAACTCACTTATTACCAATCAAATAGACTTAATAAATTGAGGATATGTGAAATATATATATATATATACGTGAGGTTGTATGCCTCTAAGTAGTTTCCTTGAGAATTATTTTAGACAAAGATGCATGTTTTACATCATAGTTTTTTCAAGGCTTATAGAATGACCTAGGTACACAACTGAGACTGATCGTGGAGTACCATCCTTAGATATATGGATAGTCTAAGTATACTATATTAATATTGGAGGATATGATTTGATATTGAGTTCAAGAATTTAGTGGAGTGTGGGATGATCGACTAGATTTTGTAGGGTTTGTGTATAAGAACAATTACTGGGCTTTGATTTAGATGTCACATTATGAGGATTTTTATAGGAGGCCTTGTCATTCACCACTCTATTGTAATGAGGTGGGTGAGGAAGTGGTTGTCGGCCCCAACATTATTTAGAATATCTATGATATAGTGAAACTAATTCAGTAGAGGTTAATCACCAATCATAGGAGATAAAGATAAAATACCAACCATAGGAGACCCTTGGAGTTCCACATGGGAGATTGGGTTTTTCTGAGAGTGAATACTTGATTAGGATATATAAATATGAGTAAATAGTACAAGATAGTACCATGTTTTGTGGAACCCTTTGAGATCATCAAGTAGATAGGGGTTGTGGAGAATCATCTGGATCTTCCTTCTCACTACCGGGTTATGAATGATATGTTTCATGTGTCACAGATCCATAGATACATGAATCATCTTATGCATGGTATTGACTATGAGGATGTTGAGTTGGATCCTGATGATTCTTAAAAGGAGTGACCGGTTCATATTATATATTGGAGTGAGAAATTATTTTTAGGGCATACAGTGCCACTTATCTAGATATGGTGGAAGAATCAGAGAATCTAGGAGAAGACTTAGGAACAAGAGGCATATGTTCAATCCTAGTGTCCTGAGTTGTTATAATAGGATCCCTAGAGATTATTCTAGAGGATGAGAAGTATTTATTGGGGGATAATTGTAAAGTCCTATTTTTTTGTTCATGTTTATGATGTAACAGAAGAGGAGGGTTACACAAGCATCTTTTATGCCATAAGTTAGACTCAGGAAGCTCATACACCATAAGTACCCTTTTTATTTCATAAGTGGAGCATGGACATGTTATTATTACATAATCCGTAGTTTTAAATTATAATAGGTTCAACTGCATCATAATGGATCATTGGTCTTTGGGAGGGATGGTCTTTGAGAGTTATAACTTTAAAGGGCTGTTGTGGAATTGAAAATGGGGAATCCATTTAAATTTTTATGTGACATTATGAGGGTTCCTATCATGAGAGGTTGGGACTCTGATGATATAATATAAATACCTCCTCTATCTATCTTCATTTTGTAGAGTTATAGTAGTTTTTTAGTTCTATAGAGAATACCTATGTTAAATTCGCAGTCCTCTCCCTTACGGAAAAACATCTTGAAACATGGCTCGGTTCTATGCCACATCAACTCTTTATGAACTATGGTGGTCAACCTATGGTGTATTCAATGTCATATCCTACCACCCTAAACCACAAAGTCTATTCCTAGTACAATATTAACCATAATACATCCATTTATTCCACAAGAAGCATGATCCAACTCTTATGACATAATCCTTCCTTTTATGTCGTAAAGGTGGACGAACTAGTTATTTCTAGAACTTTAGGTTTCTACAAGAATCTAAAATCATGTATGTTAGGAAATGACCCTTTTTTATTTTTATCATAACCTTACTATATAACCCATGATATATTTTATTGTATCACTTCTAGGAGTTCTTGGAGGGTGATCATTTTCTGATTGTTGTGTGAGCATGGTCAGGGGGTGACATCTTCAAAAAACATTAGCAATGACATTGAAAACCACAAGGTAGGAAGTTCCTTACCATATTGAGATCTCATTACACATATTACTATAGTATGATTATTTTTTTGGAATATAGATATTAATTATTTACTTGTGATTTCATGTGGGTGTGTGTGTATCTCATGATACTATATGACTTGGTTCTATGAGATTATAGAGATAACTATATTCCAATATGATGTTTAATTCACATGTTAAATATATAATAATTATATTTTAATCATGATGTGTGCTATGGTTATTATCTTGCGATGCATTGTCTTGTTTTACTTTGGAGGGTTGGTATATTGTATACTTGATAGGTGGCCATTGTGGTATGATTACTCCTTGAGGGGTGTGCATATGGTGTGTGCCAATGACGATTGTGGAGCATGGCGGAATTTAACCTGACCTATACTAAATTCCTTGTGGATTTTTGAGTAGATAGTCAATAATCAATTCCTTGTGTATTTTGAGTATTACCCTATTACTCTTGGATTATAGGTAGGTTATAGACAATTGATGATTTTTTAATTTTGAGTTTTACTTGATGAATTGTGGATTCCGAGTTGGTTACTCACTCGATGCCTTATGGAATCTGAGTGAATCCTCAATAGCCTTGTGGATGGTTTTTATATCTTATTGATATACTATACTTCTCTAGCATGGAGCCGAATCAGGTAAAACTGTGGGTTTGTGGCAGCTTGGTTAGCACATAACCGCTTGGTTTTGTATTGTATGTTTATTCTTGTTATGAATTGATTCTTATTATGAAATATCCTATTATACTTGTGCATGAAAAGTCAAGGATTCATTGGTGGTGGTATAATGAGTCTTGTACTCACACCATACTCAGGAATTTTCTATGCATCTATATATTTCATAAGGGATCTGGTGAAGGGAAAGGACCCTATGGAGGGCTACCGAGTCAAGGAGCATGGAAATAGGGTGGACTAGAACGGGAACTATTGGGATCCACATTTATTTGTTTATTTACCTACTCATGTTAATATGGTTGGATTACCACCTTGGGATCCCATTATTATATGACGTGTATGCCATATTTATATATTTTTCATAATTACTATGATTATTTATTATTAGTATTTTTTATTTTTTATCGAATTATAACTCAATATATAGAGTATAGTCTCACCACTATAAGAATTAGACCCTTGATTCTAGTCAGCAACCTCTTCTGTATGGATAGGATTGCATGAGGTCATGTAACCTTCTAGCTCATACCCAGTGGTTTGGGTCAGGATGCTGAAAAATTAATAAATTAATTAATATTTTAAAATAAGTTTAAAACATGACTTAAATTTCAAATACCATAAATTTTGATTTGGGTACCTATTTGGGCTCCATAAGATGTAAAATAAAAGCTTGCAAAAAGATATATGCCTTTAAAATTAGGGGAACTTGGGTCCCTATTTTTTCAAGATAAAAAAGCTTGAAAGGCCTAAAAAACCGAGTTTTTAGTTGGGATAACCTAAATTTTTAACATTTGATAAAATTTCAACTTCATTTAAGAGATCTTTCTTATATTTTTTCATTGTAGACTAAATCTATTTCTTGAAATTACATTCATATGGATATTATGATGTTTAAATTTACACTTTTTTCATATTATAGTGCTATTTATATATATAAATATATATATATATTTTTCATATAAAAAGTTTCATTATATAAATAAATATTTATGTATAAAATATTTTTTAAAATATATTACCATATGATTTTTTTTTTCTAAATGTATAATAATGTATGAATATATATATATACCCATAAGAATGTATATATAATGTTTATATATAAATATGTGTGTGTTAATAAATAGATATATATTTTATATATATTATAATATATGTAAATAAATAAATAAATAAATAAATAAATATATATTAAAATAAGTATATATTTCAAAATATATATACATATACATAAATATTTATTGCAATATATAACAAGTAAATTTTGTTGGTAGGATAATAAATGTGTTTATTGAGAAGGTTGTGGGTAGGGGTTCAAATCTCACCCCCTGTGAATTAATTCAAGAGTTAAGGGGGTGGGGATTTTCGTGTGTGGTGTCCTCAATGTGGTGTGGTGAGGTCGTATGCATTGGAAAACCAAAAGCTTCACATATTTTTTCCCCAAATTTATTTTTAAAAAATTGAAAACCTTTCATCACTACTAGTAAAACAGTCTTTAATTAACACTAAAAAGTGATGATAAAGGTCCCCTTTTATCATCGCTATTTTAACGATGATAAAATAATATCATAGCATTGATAAAGAGCTTTTCTGTAGTATTGTCTCCTCATATTCTCTTCTCATTACTCATTTTTCCCGCCCCAATAACTACTACAGATAACATGAAATAATGTACATATTTTTATTGATGTGAAAAAACTAATAAAGGTAATATTTTTATCAGTGCTAAAAAATTGTTAATAAAAGGGAAACCTTTGTTATCAGTTTTCTTAATAGTAATAAAAGTGAAAATTTATTAGTGTTTTGTTCAGTGATGATAAAAGTATGTCCATTGTCAATGATAAATTTAACACTTATTAAATAAATAAAAATTAAAAATGAATAAATTCCAAAAATATTGAAATAAATGAATAAATAATATTAATTATATAAATTAAAAATAATATTAAAAATAAATGAATATAAAAAATTACTTTTAAATCAAAAAATTTATATTAAATTACTAAATGAAAATTAATAAATAATAGTTTTATAATGATTTAAATACAAAAATATTAAAATAAAAATGAATAAATATTATTTAAATAAATTAAAAAAACCTCTATATGGGTTTAGTCAATCGGGCTTGAGTTGGAGTTTAATTCAAAAAATAATTATATATGCATGGCCTTGAATCAAACTAGCCCATTTATTTTTAAAAAATAGAAACCTAAAAGTCTGGCCCAAGGTATATTTCATTGCCCAATCCCAACCTATTTCTACTTGAAAATAAGAAAAAGTATGACATGGCTAGCCTAAAATGCTTGACCCAAAATGACCAGTCCAGAACTAGTTTAAATCCTATCCTGAAAACCTGATTAAACATAAATTAAAGTTCACATGCATAAAATAAAATCAGAACACTATGAAAAAATAATACAAATCAACACCCCCTTCAATCAAATTAGTAAGAAAGTTTTAAAAAATGATGAAAGAATGTTAAAAAAACAACAAGATCCATGATGTTTGAAATTGTATCCAATGCCACCCAACACCTAAAATTGAAGTCAAGATTGAAGGTCTTTAACAAAGCATTGACAATATTTCAACAAAGCTTCAACGTTAGTAAGAAACAATCCACTAGACAATAAGTATCAACTTTATTAGTCTATAAAAATTACATCTAACACCTATGGAAGAGATTCAATAATAGTTCAAATTCCTCAATATATAGACTCCCTCAACTAAACAAAAATTCAAAACTTCAAGCAACACCAATAAAAATTACTCAAGAAACCCAAAAAATTGTAAATCCTATAACAAAATTTTTCTATAAGTAGTCTCCCACAACCCTACTATAAACTATAATTTATATATAACAAATTAGAAGTCGTAAATTACAAAGCAATATGAAATGATAATGAGAACAAAAAACATAATCAACTAATTACAAATTTACCTAACACCCCAACTCATTTTCATCATCGATGTCACTTTCATAATCACTATAAATTACTTGAGAATGATATCCTAATATGTATATACGTCATATAATTAAATTAGAATAGAGTTAATAAATGAAATAAAATAAATTTTACATTTCAAGAAAATAAAAATACCTTATTTGAAGTATTTGTTATAATACTGATCTTCTAAACATATCAATGTCTGAATGGTTTTCCTATTTAATGAACCTCTTCAAGTATTAATCATTTTCTTTTTTAAACTGAAAGTTGAATTCAAATTCACACTGCAAAATTGAATAACTAAAATATCGTGAGCCAAATTTCCAAGTTGAGTCCACCTTATAATAACCCATATTTAAAATAAATTTTATTTACTGATTTTTACTATAAAGATTCATATAATAAAATCTCAAAAAATCAAGAGGTCTAATGTCTTTGGGAAATTATATTCATAAAACATTAACTTAAAATAAAATACAACATCATTATTTATAACTCCACTATAAGGAATATGCCTTAAAAAATAAACATCCTAGTTATTTTAAAACTAAAAACCACTTTATTTTCTCAAATATATTTTAGGTGTAAAGTTTTATATAATTATTACAAACTCTTTCTTAGTAAACCCATACATTACAAGTGGACACTTATACTAAGTATCCATTTTTTCCTCCAAATGAAAACATTTTAAAATAAAACATGTTTTATTTTCATGAAATATCTTCAATTTTTTTATCTTGACATCATATTTGACCCTAATATTCCTTAAAATACCATTAAAAACATTTAAAAATGTGTAATAAGTACAAAAATCTTAGTAAGGGACAAAATAAAGAAAACCATTAGTTTAGTGAAAAACATGAAAACCCATTAAAACCTTTTCTTAAAAAAACACACATTTTTATTTAAAAATAGAGTAATTTTCCCTTTTTAAAATATCATTATCTTACCTTTTTAAATAAATATATTTCCATTAAAACTCACTATTAATCATATAAAATTCATGTAGGTTCCTTGGGACATCATCATCATAGAACCCTTACAAAACCCTTAAAAAAACCCTTACAAATTAAAATAACCATATAACTGAATTTTAATATAATTATATGGCTAAATAAATCATTACCCAATGTATTAAAGTGTTATATAGGAACTCCCATCATAAAATCTATAATGGGATTTCCCAATACTATTCGGGCACACCCATTGTAGATAATGTCCCAGGACCATATCATAAATAAAACCATTAAAAATTCTTTTAAACCCATGCACGAAACACTTTTGGATATCAAAATACCTTTTTCAATTAAAAAAATAATTTTCAATAAAAAATTCTTATGAAAAGGTAAATATGGTTTTTATTTATATAAAATGTCACTAAAAACATTTTTGGGGAAGATACAATTTACATTTTGAAGACACTATTTCTTTTTAAAAAGTGTGCACTTATAAATGAAAAAATTTATTTGAAAATAATATAGTAATCTTGAAAACAAAGCTTCAAAAAATTAAGGCATCATTAGAGTGGTAAAATCCTCTCATTACATATTAGTTAAAAAATCATTCTTTCAGAATTTTGAAGAGAAAATTTAAAGAGGATTTTTAAAAGGAGTCCCTTACGAATATTATATCATTGAAGCAAGCATTAATTAAATGAATAGATTATGTGTATCAAATGTAAATACACATAAAATAAGTGGTAATACACATAATATAATTAAAATTAATTTCAAACCTAATCTTAGCATTACACAATAAAATAATTATAAGTTTACCCAATGAATGGAAATTGAGTTAAAAAAATCCCTTACCTCAAGTTCGATTTTCCACGTATGTCATTTATATTCCCAAATAATGAACCTATTTTAATTATTAAATTTATTTATAAATTTTTTCAAGTTTATAATCCCTTTAATATAACTTATTACTATGTTATAATAAGTACTTAATTTTTTAATTTCACGTAAGGTGTTTTGACCATAGTCGCTTCATAAGTTCAAAATGACTTTTGTAGGTTGACTTTGGTCAAATAGGTCAAAGTTTCATAATATTCAGGATAATATTAATGATATAATTATCAATTTTATACATTAAATATACTTTTAAATCCAACCATGAAATATGGTTATGAAAAATGAACTACATTACAATCATTGAGAGAGTAGGTCGTACGTACGCATGAGTAATGTTTTCATTTTTCAATGATCATTATGGAAAGAAGGTAAGTATAATTTTATTTTTAAAGAATTATAATAATATATTACTTATATAAATATAATTATATATATCATTCATGTGATTCCATGATGAAAATGAATCACATCGCTTTGTGGAGGTGGTAGTCCACACATATGCATGAATAACACTATCTTTTTTCTATGCATGGAAATGTAAGAGAATAAATATAATATAATATTTTAATAATGATAAATATTAAATTATTAACATATATAAATCTTAATTAAATATTTATAACCAATCTTTAGATATGGTGATGAAAAATGAATCACATCAATTTGCGAGATGGTAGTCCACCGTACCCACGAATGAGAATTCTTTCCCCATTTGATGGAAGTGGAGATGGATATGAGTAATTAAACTAATATAATAACATCTAAATATATTTTGGATAATTTATTTATTATTTTATAATGGTTGAAGAATATTTTAAGGAGGTGTAATAATAAATAAAATAAAAACACATGATTAAAACGATACCTCTTCTTCAGATAACCACCTTTACTTAACACCTTAAGACCACAGAGGATGGTGTTATACCTAAAATAAGGCCTCTATAAATATATTAGAGATTATATAAATGTATTTGGGTAGTTATTTTATAAACCAAAAGGGTTATAAAGTGTGAATAAATGATAATAAGAGGTGTACTTTTATAGGAGAAGGGCGGGTCACTCTTGGAATTTCTAAAAATATTAAATTAATATAAATTAATTTTAAATTAAAAATGGATAAATACATATTAATTTAGAACATAATATTATTATGGTTCTAAATCCCTTAATCCAATAAAAATTATATAAATTTTAACTATATTTATACCCTTATATTTTGGTTTTAACCTTTATTTAACCCCTTTAACTTATATTGTGACAACATGGTTTTTTAATATTTGAGGATTAATATAGTTAATATAAAATTAAAAAATATCCATTAATGGAACATGGATGAAATATTAAATATTATCCCAATAATTTAGAAAAATTTAAGATTTTTATAGATTTTATATAATTTAATAAAATATTATTTACTATACAATATTCATAATGTCAATTTTAAAAACTATTCATTACTTTGACTTTAATAATATTAATATAACAATTATAATTAAAAAAATATTTTCATACATCCATAAAATGTCAAGGGAATTTATAAAATTATTTTATGAGATTAAATACCTCAAATTATATTTGTTTTATTATTATTAAAAATATTTATTTGATATTCTCATTAATAAAATTATTATTGTATCAATATTGTGTAAGCATTTAAGGTACTATTTATTCACTAAATATTTAAAATAAATTACCATGATGAAGGTAAATATTTTATTTTTAAAATTAATATTTATAGTCTAACATAACCTTTGGATAACCCAATATTAAAAATTTTATAGTTATTAAAAATATGAGTGTGATAATTTTGACTTTTCTTAAAATAAATAATATAATTTTCAAAATCAATTAAAAATGGAAAATAAAGGGCATATATTAGAACATTTAATTATTATGGACTAGTATTAATAGTAAAATAAAATTGGGGCAAGTGTAAGGGTAATTTTATATTCATTATCATATTATTTTTACCTTAAATGAAATAATTTACCCTTTATCATGGTAACAAAAATTACCAATGTTACTATTCATATTGGAAAAAATAAAAGTGGTCTATTTAATAAATTTTTACTTAATGATTCAAAATATGGAATTAATTTTTTAAAATTCAAAATGTATAATTTTAATTATTTAAATTAAATTTAAACCATAAAAATGCAATAAAAAATAGTTTTTCGGGAAAAAATTCCCTTTTCAAACATAAATTGTTTTTATACTAAATTAAAGAATAAAATTCTTTTGAAAAAAATAATTAGAATATTTTAAATAAAAAGGAACAAATTAAATTTTAAAACTAATCCAAAATAGAATTTAAAATTGTAAATACATGAAAAGAAAATAAGATTTTCAATAAAAATTTTTATTTTCACTATTCACTGAAAAATCAAACTTTTTAGAAAAATATAAAAATTTCACCATAGGATAATTTTAATTTTATGAAACCAAAAATTAAGTTTATTTTGTCAAATAAAATTTCTAAAACTTTCAAAAATTGATTATAATATTAATTAATGAAAAAAAATAAAAAACATTTTTAAAGGAAAATATTTTTTTTGATGATTAAAAATACTTTACTAAAAATTAAGTTTTTAATTTATAATCATTTAATGATAAATTAATAATGTACATGATCATTTTATATTCCATAATTCAGTTAATACTATTCATTCTTTCTAATTCAACAGCTGAATTATTACTATGACATAATAACAATATTTAGTTGTTCGTTTAAGCTCGGTGTTGCGTATCTTGTATGCTATCAAACATAGTCTTTATTTTTAAAAACTTAGGATATTACATTCTACTCATTTTGGAAATTGTGAACTCACAATTTTAAATTTTGGTTTAGTTACTAAGGTTTGACTTTTCAAAATACCTTTATTGAAATCTAATATCAGAAAGAATGTTAATAAAAGTTACAATTCAAAAGAAATAAATTGAAGTGTGATGGTCATCTAGAATAACACATAACTATGTTTACATGAAAGAAAATTTAACATCCCTATTATTCTCATTGGATTGAGAAGGTAGAGGAACATTACATGGCCTTAAGCGATATCCCTAAGATACCAAAGGCCGATAATAAATTCCGAAGGGATTCAATACATTGGGGGATGATTTTCCCTTTAAGAATTAAACTACTATCCAAACAATTCATAACCAAAAAACCACTATATGATGCATGATAAAAATTAATGATAATGCAAAATTTCATTTATAAAAAACACTAAAAATAAGTACCATAGTGGAAGACTACAATATCAAAGTAAACAACAAAAGACAAAACTAAAAGACTCCAATGACCACTCCAAGCTCTGAAAATGATCCATGATCCAACTCCACTACAACCCATATATCACAATGTACTTCTAAATATGTGTGTTGCTTTAACTTTTCCCATGTCTCGATAAAGAACATCTACAAAAGCACCAAAGTTCCCAAGCAGGGGTGAGTAATGAAACTCATTAGATTTTCCCCAATGAAATCCCTAATCACGCCACTAGGATAGAACATGTTATCCCATTTATATAAAATAGTTTATATAAAAAAATTTCTAAATTAGTTTATATCAAAATATAAACAAGTTCCAAAGTAAAATAGTTTTCTCGAATAACACCAATTTCCAGGGAAAGAAACCAAACAATGTTCCAAAAACATTTCATTAATTTCACTTTGGCATACCCCATTCCAATACACACATCCACACATCTACACATGCATGCTTCATTATAAAATTTCCATACTCATGACTGGTTTCTCATCAATCTATCAAGTCATCACAAGGAAATATAATCCCATGCTCCACTACACCTTTGGCATTGAGTACAAGGTAATATTTCAACCAAGCCTCACAATGAAATATAAACACACACACCAAGTATGCCCAAAAACCATGCCAATATAATTATGGAAAAACCATTTCAATAAAACAATTTTTTATTGAAAACATTTTTCCATCAATCAAACCAAGAAACTATTTTAAAATCATTTATCAAAGCACTTTCACCACAATTTCAAAATTTCACCCTAATCCACAACCGTCACTAAAGAAGGTTTCTACCATGTTTTTCACACCAATTTCACAATCAATTTCTATCAATTTAATCAATTTGAAACTAATCCAATCAGTTCTAGCAATAGGAGTCGAGAGTGAAGCCACCTACCTTGGGTTTTATGATGAAAACGAAGAATGGTACTCAAACGCCAATGAAACTAGGTTAAATCTCCATGAACCCACCTTAGATCTCTTCCCCTGTCATCAAAAAGACAAAATATCAACATATTTGGCATCTAAAACCTTAGATTTACCCAAAATGGGAATATATCTAAGAAACCGAGAGAGAGGGAGAAGTATATATAAGGAAAACTACCAAAAACCAAAAAGAATGATGGCCTACTGCGATAATAGAGCTTCAATTCACCTAGGAATGACTCCATATTTCTTATAATTCAATGGGGATAGGTTTTCCAACCTTTGATAATATAAAATACTAAGTCAGGGATGCATATAAGGAAAAAATAGGGACTTAGAGGGGAAAATGAGTGAGATCTATGATTTTAGGATCTCAATTTTAACCTGTGCATGGTTAGTCATATGATTAGGAAAACCATGTGCTAACCGTGTTCCAGATACTACCTCAAGGATGAACCCTGCATGATTTACTCACACAGTTTCCAAACCGTGCGCCACCATGCCAAAGCTCACTACCTTAACATTTCATGGTTTGGAAAAACCATGCCCAGCTCGTGTGCCTTCCCCCTTTCCTCTATATCACTATTCAAGGTTTCCTATAGGAGTTGCATTGTTTACCCAGACCGTGCACCTGTATAAAATCTTCCAAAACACTCTAAAAGGTCCCCAAACCTTCTCAAACTTAACACATATAACTTATATACTTAAAATACATAAAGAAAGGGTAACTTAATTGAAGTTGGGGGGTGATACATTCTCCCCACCATTGGACTTTACTTCCCCGAAAATAAGTAAACCAACATTAACATGAAAGAGTTCTGGCCATTGATCCTTCATTTCCTTCTCACATTCCCAAGTCTCTTCCTGAATCTAACCATGTTTCCAAAAAATTTGCACTATACCGATGCTTCTTCCATGCAATACTTTCTCTTACCTTTCCAAAATCAGCAATGAGATATGTAACAATGAAGCATCTGAATTTAGGTCAACATGATCCCATCGAATCATAGAGTCAAGATCAGGATGATACTTTTTCAATTGAGATACAAGAAACACATTATGAACTGCACTGAACTATGGTGGAAATACCAACCAATATACCACCTCACCAACCCATTCTAGTATCTCAAAAGGGCCTATGTATCGAAGATATAAATTTCCATACTTATTTAAAATATGATGTTTAAGCCTTGGAGAGATCCTCAAGAACACATGATCACTCACTACAAACAACAACAGACATTAGTGATGATCCACATAAGATTTCTGATGAATTTGATCCATCTCAATACTCTTTCTAATCAACTAAATCTTCTTCATTATCTCTTGGAAAATTCTTGAACCAAATATTGAAGTCTCGCCTATTTCCTCCCAAAACTATAGAGAACAAAAAAGGTTCCCATACAATGATTCAAACAGATCCATTTATATCAGGTATTGATAATTGTTGTTATATATGAACTCCAATAATGATATATTCTCTTTACATGAGACACTAAAATCCATTACACAATCCCGAAACATGTCTTCCAAATTCTATATTGTCCTTTAGTATTTCCTATACATTTGAGGATGATACACTATACTCATAGTCAACTGGGTCCAAATGGATTTCTGTAATGATCTCCAGATAAGATATGTAAACTTTAGATCTCTGTTTGATACGATCAAAACTGGTATTCCATGCATCTTTATGACTTTACAGATATAGATTTTTGGATAGATCCTCCACCATATGAGATTCATGAATAGGAATTAAATGAGCTGACTTTATGAGCCGATCTACTATCATCCAAATGGAATCATGTTTCTGAACTGTTCTTGGTAGGTCTATTACTAAATCCAAAGATATATGCTCCCATTTCCACACTAGAAAAGGTAAATACTGAAAAATACCTAGTGCTCACTAATTCTCTACTTTTACTTTATAACAAGTTAGTCATCTCAAAGAAAACTCATCCACTTTCCTTTTCATGTTGCTCTACCAAAACTGTGATTTCAACGCCTTATACATCTTATATATTCTTGGGTGAAAAACCCATCTTGAATGGTGGTAAGCATGAAGAAGTTATTCCTAACATGAAATAGGTATGAACATCCGATTTTTGAACCATAACACTAAACTCTCATCTAGATTACATCCCTCAATAGTCTCCCCACCATTTGGGTTTGACCTCATTTTCCCCCATTCTGATTCAAATGTCTATGCCTCTTTAACCATTTTTAACAAATTAGGAACCACTAAAACTAGAAAGAAAACCACCACATCACCTTGGTCTTCACATTCCACATTCATGTTGGTGAGGAATAACATTAGATGCCACTCATCTAAAGCCTCCTTTTCCAACTAAGCATAAGAATTTCTGCTTGATTCATCTGCCACCGAATTTCCTTTTCTCGATGTATACATCAAGTTAAAGTTGAACATTTGGAGGTACTACATCCATATTATTTGTCCCAGATTCAAATATTATTGTGATAAAATATGTTTCAAGATATTATGGTCTGTTAAAACAGTAAATTTATCACCAAAGAGATAATGATGCCAGGTATTTAAATCATAGACTACTATAGATAACTCCAAATCGTGTGTTGGGTAGTTCTTCTCATGAACTTGTAACTGCCATGAGACAGAAAATCATGTGTTGGGTAGTTATTCTCATTCAATTGTAACTTCCTTGATCCCTAAGTAACAAAATGATCTTCTTTCATGATAAAAAATCCCAACCATGTTCCCAAAGAATCACAATACACCACACACCCTTGTCCTAATTTGGGAAATATCAGGACAGGTGTTGATGTAAGTTAAACTTTCAACTTTTGGAAATACTTCTATAATTCCTCATATTATTGGAATAAAAAATTATTATTTGTCAATGTTTTCATATGATAATATAGTAGTGAGAAGTAATGAAAAAAGAATTATTAATAACCATCTAGACCAAGAAAACTTTGCATCTCAAAGACATTCTTTGGCGGTTTCTAAGAGATAACATCTTCTATCATATTTGGATCCACTAAAACAACTATTTCAGAAATAAAATGGCCAAGGAAATGTACCTATTATATTTAAAAATCACACTTTGATAATTTGGAATAAAAATGATAGTCTCTCAAGATTTATAACACTGCCACCAAGTGTTGCTCATACTCATCCCTTTTTCTTGAATACAAAAATATGTCATCCACAACCACTACTACAAAAGAATCCATATATCACTGAAATATTCAATCCATCAATTCTATAAAGACTAATAGTTCATTTGTAATATTGAAAGGAATTACCACATATTCATAATAGTTATATTTGCTTTTGAATGATGTTTTTGAATATCCTCCTACTGAACCCACAATTGGTGATATACTTATCGTAAGTCAGTCTTAGAGAACCAATGATCTCCTCTTAATTGACCTAAAAGATCATCAACATATGGAAGTGGATATCTATTATTTATCATAACTTGGGTAAGATTTCAATAATCCACACACAACCTTATAGTTCCCTCCGCTTTCTTTATAAAGAAGATGGGTGCTTCCCACAGAGACATGCTAGGAAAAATGAAACCCTTGCTTCAAAACTCTTCCAACTAAACTTTCAACTCCCTTAATTCTATTGGTTCCATTTGATAATATGGAATGGAAATAGGTCTGGTCCCTAGAAGGAGACCAATTGTAAAATCCACTTCTATTATTAGTGGTAACCATGAGAAATTATTAGGAAACAAATCATAAAAATGATCCACCACTACTGGAAAACAATTATGCTTTATGTTTTCCATTAATGGCAAATACAATGCTTCCAACTGGTAATAGATCATTCTAACTGCTGGTGCCAACATGCTTGTTTCACCTACCTTTTCATTCGAGTCTCCTCAAAAGAGATGCTTGATGCCATCTTCAGTCATGAAACTAACTATTTTATTATAAGAGTCGATGTGAGCCTTGAATATTTTCAAACAATCCATACATATTATTATATAAAATAAATCCATATGAAGCATAGATAAATCCCATTTTAATTTGGATTTATCAATGATTATAGAAAACGCTCTACACACAAAGTCTTAACACTCTCTTTGACCAAGAGGAGTTTGAAGCTTTATCATAGAACTTGTCATATCAAGTTTTAATACCAAAAAATAAACAACACAATAAATAAATAAAGGAATGGAATGTACTAGTATCAAACAACACTTTCATAAGGGTAGAAATTGAAAGAATCATACCACTCACTATAGATGGTCCAGGGTGATCATCCACAATAACCTATTCTGATCCATATAATTTCTTAGTCAAAACACTTTTCTCATAGTTTTCCTATTGAGATTACAATACCTAAGGAGTCATGGTATTTCTAGAATCTCCATGGCAATCTATGTTCTCCTGATGAGACTGATTCTGCTATTATCACCCTATTGAAGAATATAATGCCCGTGACACCTAAGAAGTGTCCCGAACACCAAACCTTGGAGAACTGTGAAAATGGAATTTAAGATACCCCATCTTGTTTCAATTGTGTCATGCCCTCGGTTGTTCCGTACACTCTTGCTTCATGTGGTTGAGTGAAACACATTGGAAACATCCACCTTTAGTTGTGGGTCTTAGAGGACGATTCACCGATCTAGTCGTCTGATTTTGATTCATGATCCCACCTTGGAAATATATTTCCCTCTTCATCTTACTCTCAATATTAGAGTTCCCACTATTTCCCATTGGTATCAACATACTTTTTCCTCCTATATCTCCTGAGATGTCCCTTTCATCTACCATCTGTCTATTTTCTATCTTTGTATAATCCATAATATAGAGCACAAAAATCTTCGAGAAAATATCCTATGTCAGCCCCGATTCAAAAATGCATGCCTTCAAGAACACACTAGAAGAAACCTTGGGTGAAAAGTATACTAAATTTCTGAATTTACCCACAGATTCTATGATAGAATGATTTTCCTACTTTAGGATGAAGAATTACACTGTTCTCTAAATCTTGAACATGTGAGGATAGAATTGTTTGTTGAAAATTTCTTCAAAGTCCTCCCATCCAAGGCCTTGATCCAGTTTAGCCTACACCACTAGATCCCACTATTGGTGTGCAAGATCATCGAGCATATACATCACTAGCTGGAATTTCATCTTCACTAGTGTGCTGATGAAATCTAAGATACAATTCATCCTATTCAGTAACACCTGTAACTTTTCAGGTTCAAAATAACCCGAAAAGATGGGTGGATTCTATTTCTAGAATTGGATGGAATGACCCACTTTCCTTGGATCATCCATATTGTTTCCTCTATCCGCAACCTAAAACACCAGGAAAATACTCTGAACTAGCTACTGGTTCACCTGTGGCTCAGGTGCAACCACATTCTGCACAACTTCTTCCTGTTGGTTTTTAGGACATGTACTAGGTTCCATTTTCTAGAAACACAACAACGTCATAAGTCTCACTCTCTATTTACTAAAGTCTTAACAATTTCAAATTCTATCAAATCCTACTTTCAAAACAATTCTTTCCAAAATTAACTATTTTTGAAAAATATATTCTTAGTTTTGAAAATCATATCATTTTAAAAATATCACAACCATTCTCTTTCTCAAAATCTCACATTTGAAAACCATTTCAACATTTTTCAAAAATAAACACATTTGTACTAAATCATATATCATTAATCAAAATTAATTATGAACTCCTAGTGGGAAGTAATTCCTTTAATGTATGTCATACTCATATCATTGGAAAAACCCATGAAAATGAGATTTCAAATCCTATAAGTGTCTCCAAAAAACTTATGTACCCAAATCCCTAGTAACTTTAAGTTCAACATAAAAATGTTAGCTACATCTTTTTATGATCTACATTTCAAGTTCCAACAACCCTACTCCTTTATTAGATCTAAACTCAAGGAATATTCTATATTGAATTCAACTACATGACCAAAAAACAATACCAAGGCAAAGACTAACCAAGACTTAGACCACTTGTTCTATAAAGGAAGAAGCAAGCTAATACCACTTATCTCAAACAAACTTTTGGACTGAACAAAACTGATACCACTTGTCTCAAATAGACTTCTAGACCGTGAAAAATAGATACCACTTATAACATCCAACTTATTCTCATTGACTTGAGAATGTGAAGGAATATTACTTGGCCTTAAGTGACATCCCCAATATGCCAAAGGTGAGCAATAAATTTCAAAATGCTTCAATACACGTAGGGAGAAATTTTCCTTTTAAGAAAAAAACTACCAACTAAACAAGAAATAAAAACAAAAACCACTATATGATGCATGAGAATGATTAAATACAACTCAACATTTCATTTATAAAAAACAAACTAAAACTAAGTACCATAGTGGAAGGCTAAAATATCAAAGTAAATAGTGGAAGACGAAGCTCAAAGACTCCAACGAACACTCCAAGATCCAAACATGCTCCATGATCCAACTCCACTATAGCCTAAGTATTATAATGTACTACTAAAAATATTTTATACTTTACCTTTTCCCTTGTCTTGATAAACAACATCTGAAAAATCACTAAAGTACCAAAGTAGGGGTGAGTAATAAAACTTAGTGGATTTTCCCCAATGAATTCCTTACTCACTCCACTAGGATATAACATGTTATCCCCTTTATATAAAATAGTTTATATAAACCAATTTCTAAAATAGTTTATATCAAAATATAAACAAGTTCCAATATAAATTTTTTTTCTCAAACAACACCAATTTCCAAGGAAAGAAACCAAAAAATAACCCAAAACCATTTCATTAATTCAACTTTGGATTACCCCATTCCAATCCACACATCCACACATATACAAATGCAAGGTTCATTATGAAAGTTCCATACTCATGAGATGTTTCTTTTCTATCTACCAATTCTTCACAAGGTAATTAAATCTTATGTTCCATTACACATTTGGAACCGATAAAAATGTCATATTTCAACCAAGACTCATAATGAAATATGAACACACACACACCAAGTATTCACAACAACCATGTTTCTATAATCATTCAAAAACCATTTCAATAAAACAGATTTTTTATTTAAAACCTTTTTCCATACATCAAACTAAGCAATAAAAGAAACATTTTAAATTATTTATCAAACCACTTGCACCACAATTCCACAATTTCTCAAAAATCCACAACCATCACTAAAGAAGGGTTATACCATGTTTTCACACCAATTTCACAATCAATTTCTATTAATTTCAACAATTTTAAACTAATCCAATCAGTTATAGCAAGAGGAGTTGAGAGTGAATCCACCTACCTCAGGTTTTATGATGAAAACGAAGAAAAAAACTCAAAATCCACTGAAACTAGGTTAAATATCCATGAATCCACCTTATATATATTATTATATCATAAAAAAGACAAAATATCAACATATTTGGCATCCACAACCATAGATCAATGCAAAATGGGAATAGATCTAAGAAACCAAGAGATAGGGAGAAGTAGATCTAAGGAAAACTACCAAAAACCACCAAGAATGATGACCTACTACAAGAATAAAGCTTCAATGCACTAAGGAATGACTCTATATCACTTCCAATTCAATGGGGAGAGGTTTTCCAACCTTTTAGAGAGAAAAATCCCAAGTTACAGCTGCATAAGAGGAAAAATAAGGGAGTTAGAGGGGAAAACAAGTGATATACATAATTTTAGAATCTCACTTTTAACCCACGCATGGTTAGTCACATGGTTAGGAAATACATGTACCAACCATGCCCTAACCACTACCTCAAGGACGAACCTCGTACAATTGAATCACACAATTTCCAAAATGTGCACCTATTATGCCAAAGCTCGCAACCTCAACATTGAATGGTTTCTCCTAGGATTTCGTGAGGTTTGGAAAAACTGTTTATAGCTTGTGAACCTTTCCCCTTGACACCATCTCACTATGTACAGTTTCCTATAGGAGTTTCATAGTTTACCCAAACCATGAACTTGTATAAATGCCCCAAAAATACTCCAAAATGTACCCAAACCTTCCCAAACATAACCCATATACAATACATACTTAAAATAAGTAAGGAAAGGGTTACTTAATTGAAATTGAGGGTGACACATTCTCCCCATCATTGGACTTTACATCCCCAAAGAGTATAAGAGTTTTTGGCCACTGATCCTTCATTTACTTCTCATATTACCAAGTCTCTTCTTGAATCTGACCATGTTTCCAAAAAACATGTACTAGACCAATGCTTCTTCAATGAAATACTTTCTCTTGCCTATCCAAAATCTGTTTTGAGATATGTACCAATGAAGCATATGAATCTAGGTCAATGTTATCCCATAAAATCACATGGTTAAGATCAGTCTAACACCTTTTCAAATGAGATACATGAAAAAAATTATGAACCACATTGAACTATGGTGGAAATTCCAACCAATATTCCCCCTTGCCAACCCGTTAAAATATCTCAAAAGGGACTATATATCGAGGATATAACTTGACCTAAATCTAAAAATGATGATGTCAAAGCCTTAGAGGGATCTCAAGAAAGAATGATCACTCATTGTGAATGAAAGCGGGCATCGGTAATGATCTGCATAATATTTCTAATGAATCTAAGACATCTCCATCCTATTTCTGATCAACTGAATCTTCTCCATTGTCTCTTGGACAATGATCGACCCAACTAGTTAAATCTCCCCTATTTCCACCCAACACAGTGGAAAACAATAAAGAGGACTATATAGTTCTTCAAACGAATCCATTTGTATTGATGTATGATAACTGTTGCTATATGAGAACTCCACTAATGGAATGTTCTCTTCCCATGATCCATCAAAATCAATTACACAATCCCATAACATGTCTTATAAAGTAAGTATCATATTTTTGGATTTCCCATCCATCTAAGGATGATACACAGTACTCATAGTCAATAGAGACCCAAGGTATTTCTGTAATGATCTCTAGAAATGAGATGTAAACCTTAGATCTCTGTCTGTTATGATCAAAACCAGTATTCCATGCCTATTTATGATGTATCAGATATATATTTTTAGATAGATCCTCCACCCTATTAAATTCATAAATAGGAATTAAATGAGCTGAATTTTTGAGTTGATCCACTATCATCTAAATGAAATCATGTTTCTAAACTATTCTTGATAGTCTTGTTAAAAAATATAGATACATCTGATCCCATTTACACATCGGAATAGGTAAAGACTGAAACATACCTTCTGGTCACTGATGATCTACCTTAACTTTCTGATAAGTTAAGAATCTATAAAAAAAATCACCCACATTACTTTTCATACCGCTCCACCAGAACTATACATTCAACACCTTGTACATCTTCTATATTCCTGGTTGAAAAACATATCTTGAATGGTGGTAATCATGAAGAAGTTTTTCCTAAAAATCCATGGGTATGAGAATCCAATTTATTACCATAACACTGAACTCTCATCCATCTTCCATCCCTCAGTGGTTTCTCCACCATTGAGTTTTGACCTCATCACCACCCATTCTGAGCTAGACATATGTGCCTCTTTAACCATCATTAAAAAATCATGAACCAATGAAACTAGAATTAAAACTTCCACATCACCTTTTTCTTCACATTCCACATGAATGTTAGTGAGTATCAAAATCATCTTCCACTCATAAGAAGCCTCTTTTTCCAACTGATCATATGAATTTCTACTTAATGCATCTACCACAAAATTATCTTTTCCCATTTTATATATCAAGTTAAATTTGAACATTTAGAGGTACTCCATATATATATTTGTATCATATTCAAATACCATTGTGAGAAAATATGTTTCAAGATCCTTTGGTCCATGAAAAAAGTAAATTTCTCCCCAAAGAGATAATGACACCAATTCTTATAATCATAGACTATTGAAGCTAACTCCAAATCATGTGTTGGGTAGTTATTATCATGAAATAATAACTTCCTCGATCCATAAGAAACAACATGATCTCCTTTCATGAGAATACATCCCAACCCTGATCCCAAATCATCATAATACACCACGTACCTTTTTCTTGATTCAGGAAATATCAAGATAAGTGCTATTGTAAGGTGAACTTTCAACTCTTTGAAAGATGTAGGAATTCCTGACACCATTTGAATGAAACATTATTCTTTTACAAATTTTTCATAGGTGAAGCTAGTTGTGATAAATCATGAACAAAACATTGGTAGTAACTAGATTGACCAAGAAAATTCCATATATCAATGACATTCTTTGAGAATCACCAAGAGATAAGAACTTCTATCTTCTCTGGATCCATTGAAACACCTCTTTAAGAAATAAAATGGCCAAGGAAAATTACCTCTTGTATCCAAAAATCACACTTTGATAATTTTTCATATAAAAAATGGTCTATCAATATTTCCAACATTGTTTCCAAGTGTTTGTCATACTCATCCCTTGTCCTTGAATACACCAATATGTCTTCCAAAAAAACTACCATAAAAGAATCTAGATATCATTGAAATATCTGATTCATAAATTCCATAAAGACCACTAGTTCATTCTTAAGAACTAAATTCATTACCACATATTCATATTGTCTATATCTTCTTCTGAAAGTGATTTTGGTAATATCCTCCTTATGAACCTGCAATTGGTGATATCCTGATTTCAAGTCAATCTTAGAGAACTAATGAAATCCCATCAGTTGACTGAAAATATCATCAATGCATGTAAGTGGATATATATTATTTATCATAATTTGGTTAAGCTTCTGATAATCAACAAACATCCTTAGAGTTCCATCTACTTTCTTCATGGACAAGATCTATGCTGACCACAAAGACATGATAGGCCAAATGAAATCCTTGCTTTTTAGATCGTCCAACAACACTTTTAACTCCCTTAATTATATTGGTTCCATTTGATAAGATGAAAGGGAAATAGGATTTTACCCTAAAAGGAGATCAATCATAAACTCCACTTATCTTATCAGTGGTAAACCTAAGAAATTACTGGGAAACACATCAGAAAATCGATCCACCACCACTAAAAAAATTATCTTCTTGATCTCATCCATCGATTCCAAAGACAACACTGAAAACTGGTAATAGATCATTATAACTACCGGTGCAAACAATATCATTACACCTTCCTTTACGTTATGGTATCCTCGAAAGAGATGCTCAATTCAATATTCAGTCATGAAACTAAATGTTATATTATAAGAGTCGATGTGAGCCTTGAAAATTTTCAACCAATCCATACGTAGGATTATATAAAAGACATCCATCTGAATCATAGATAAATTCCATTTTATCTTGTATTTACTAATGTTTGTAGAACATGTTGTACACATAAATACTTGATACTCTCTTTGACCAAGAATAGTTTTATGTTTTATCATAAAAGGAATAATCTCAAGTTTTAATCTCAAAAAATCAACAACATGAGAAGAAATACAGAAATAGGATGCACCAGTATCAAAAAACACTTGATTAAGGGTAGAATTTAAAATAATCATACCTATCACTATATATAGTCCTGGCTGATCATCCACAATAACCTGTTTTGCACCATATAATTGCTTCATCAAAACACTTTTCTCCTTATTTCCCAGTTGATATTTCACTTCATGAGGATTCATGTTTTTCCTATAACCATCATGGCTAAATATATTCTACTGATGAGATTTATTCTTCTTTCCTCACCCTATTGAAGCATATGATGCCTGCAACACCAAAGAAGTATCCCGAACACCCATCCTTAGAGCACTGTGACAATAGCACTGAAGATACCCTATCTTTTTGCAATTGTGGCATTCCCTTGATGATTCTATACACTCTTTATTCACGTAGTTAAGTGAAACAAATTGGAAACATCTAGCTTTAGTTGTAAGTCTTAGATGAATATTCACTGATCTATCTATCTAATTTTGATTCATGATCCCACTTTGGAAATAGGTTTCCCTCTTCCAATTACTCCCAACATTAGATTTTACACCATTTCCTGTGGGTATCAACGTACTTCCTCCTTCTATATCTCTTGATATGTCCCTTTCGGATACTATCTCTCTATTGACTATCTCTATATAATCTGTAATACTAAGCAAAATAATCTTCAAGAAAATCTCCTGTCTTAGTCCCGATTCCAAAATACGTGCCTTTGAGGATGCACTAGTAGAAACCTTGGGTGAAAAGAACACTATATTCATGAATTTATCCATATACACCATGATAAAAATATTTTCCTTCTTTAGGATAAATAAGTACATGGATCTTTGAATCTTGAACATGTTAGGATATAATTGTTTGTTAAAAAATTCTTCAAAATACTCCTAACCAAGTCCTTGATCCGATTTATCTCACACCGCTAGATCCCACCACTAGTGTGTAAGATCCTTGAGCATATACATTTCCAACTTGAATTTCAACTGTGTTGATGTGCTGATGAAATCAAAGATATAGTTCATCCTATTCATCCACACCTATACCTTTTTTGGTTCATAATCACCCTAAAATATGGGTGGATTCTATTTCTAGAATTGTATGGAATGATCCACTTTTCTTGGATCATCCCTCATGTTCCCGCTATCCACATCCAAAAACGCATGGAAAATACTCTTAACCAACTATTGGTTCACCTATTCTCTGCAATTTCTTCCCTTTGTTTTCTAAGATTCCCATCGGGCACCATTTTCTAGAAATAAAGCATTGTCCTAAGTCTCAATATATATTTACTAAAGGTTTAACAATGAAAAATTCTATCACATCCTGCTATCATAACAATGCTTTCCAAAATTAACCATTTTTGAAAAATCAATACTTTCTTTTGAAAATAATTCCATTTCTAAAGTACCACAAACATGTTTTTTTTCAAAATATCACATTTGAAAACCATTTCAACATTTTTAAAAAATCAACACATTTCTATCAAATCATATATCATTACTCAAAATGAAATATTCAGTCCTAGTGGGAAGTAATTCCTCTAATGCATTCCATTCTCATCTCATTGTCTATAACCATGATAATGAGATTTCAAATCCTATAAGTGTCTCCAAAATAGTTATGTAACCAACTATATGGTGGCTTGAAGTTTAGTATAAACAGGTTAGCTATGTATTTTTATTCTTAACATTCCAAGTTTCGAAAATCCCACTTCTTTATAAGATACCAACTCAAGGAATAGAGTAGAATTAATTCAAATTCAAGACCAATAACCAATACCAAGTCAATGACTAACCAATAATTAGACCAATTGTTCCAAAAAGGAAGGACTAAGATAATACCACCTGTCTCAAACAGGATTTTTGGACTGAAAAAATATCACTTGTCTCAAATAGACTTTTGGACCGTAAAAACCTGATACCACTTGTAGCATCCCTCTTATTATCATTATCACAAGAAGGTGGAGGAATATTACTCGGCCTTAAGTGACACCCCCAAGATGCTAAAGGCTGTAAATAAATACTGAAGTGCTTAAAAACATGTGGTGGATGATTTTCACTTTAAGCATAAAACTACTAAAGAAACAAGCCATAACAAAAAAACACCATATTATGCATGATAAAAATGAAATAAAACTCAACATTTCATTTATAAAAAACAAACTAAAACAAAGTACCAGAGCAAAATACTATAATATCAAAGTAAACAGTGAAAGACAAAACTCAAAAACTCCAATGACCACTCCAATCTCCAAACATGCTCCATGATCCAACTACACTATATCCCAAGTATAAAAATGCACTTCTAAATATGTATGATACTTTAACTTTTCCCTTGTCTCTATAAAAAACACCTAAAAAAGAACCAAATTTCTAAAGCAGGGGTGAGTAATGAAACTCAATATATTTTCCCCAATAACTTCCTACTCATGCCACTTGGATAGAACATGTTCGCCCATTTATATAAAATAGTTTATATAAAAAAAAATCTAAAATTGTTTATATCAAAATATAAATAAGTTCCAATGTAAAACAATTTTCTCAGAAAACTCCAATTTCCAAGTAAACCAACCAAATAATGTTCTGAAACCATTCCATTAATTCCACATTGACATTCCCCATTCCAATCCACACATCCACAAATATACACATGCATGATTTTTTATTATAGTTCCATACTCATGAGTAGTTTCTCGTTGATCTACCGAGTCATCACAAGATAATTAAATCCCATGTTCCATTATACCTTTGGCACCGAGCATAAGGTCATATTTCAACCAAACCTCATAACAAAATACGAACACACACAACAAGTATTCCCAAGAACCATTCCAATATAATCATGCCAAAACAATTTTAATAAAACACATTTTTATTGAAAACCTTTTTCCATAAATCAAACCCCAAAAATATTTTAAAATCAATATTTTAAAATCATTTATCAAAGCACCTACACCATAATTCCACAATTTCACAAAAATCAACAACCATCACTAAAGAAGTTTTCTAACATGTTTTTACACCAATTTCACAATCAATTTATATCTATTTAATCAATTTTAATTTAATACAATCAGTTCTAGAAAGAGGAGTTGAGTGTGGAGCCACCAAGCTCGGGTTTTATGATGAAAATGAAGAACGACACTCAAATGCCAATGAAACCTGGTTAAATATCCACGAACTCGCATTATATCTCTTTTCCTATCATAAAAAAGACTAAATATAAAAATATTTGACATCAAAAACCTTATATATACCCACAATAGGTGTATATATTAGAAAATGAGAGAGAGGGTGAAGTAGATCTAAGGAAAACTACTAAAAACTACCAAGAACGATGAACTACAGTGAGAATCAAGATTCAATGCACTATGAAAGGGCTCCTAATCACTTATAATATTATGGGGATAGGTTATAAAACCTTTAAGGTAGAAAAATCCAAGTTAAGGCTTTATATAAGGAAAAACAAGGGAGTTATAGGGGAAAACAAGTGAGATCTACAATTTTAGGATCTCACTTTTAACCCATGCATTGTTAGTTGCATGGTTAGGAAAACCGTGTGCTAACCCTACATTGGAAACTACCTCAAGGATGAACCTCACATGGTTAACTTTCATGGTTTCCAAATAATGAACCAATAATGCCAAATCTCACTACCTCAATGTCACACAGTTTCTCCTAAGATTCTACACGGGTTGGACAAACTGTACGCAACCCGCGTGCCTTCCCCCTTGCCTCTGTCTCACTATGCATGGTTTCCTATAAGAGTTGCATAATTTAACCAAACCGTGATCCCGTATAAAATCCCCCAAAACACTACAAAATGTCCCTAAACCTTTCCAAAATTAACCCATATACTTTACATACTTAAAATACATAAATAAAGGGTTAATTACATGAAACTGGGTGTGGTATAGAAAAAATGTACATGGAAGGGAAAATATAACACCCAAATACTGATGGAGAGTGATGGAGAACATCTTCACAAGAAATTGAATCATCACAAAACTATAAATTAGCAATGGGTTAAAGAGTCATTGATTTATTTTTAATAAAAATAAAACAAATAATGTTTTTATTTTTAGATCATTTACATAGAGTTGTGAAATTATTTTACCACTTAGATTAATAACATAAAGAAATACACTTAATTTAAAATAATAATTTCATACTTCAATAAATTTCCACCATAAACTCACATTTTTCTCGAAATGATGAGTATGAATTTTTTATTCTTGAAGCAATAGAATCAACTTTTGTTGATAAAAAAATCCTTAAAGAGATAAAAATTTATTCCTCTCTTCCGTAGACATTAACCAAAAGCAAAAAAGTTAGAATAAGATAATATAATTGCCAAAACATAAAATGAATAAAAACTAATTTAAATCACTAAAATTTAACAGTAATACCCAAAATTCAACCTAGATCATTAAACAAATAACTATCCTTAAAATTATTCAAAATATTCTTGATTAATATTTAAACCCTAAATTAATAATAATTTGATCATAAATATTCCAAGTTAAATTTAAAAATTGTCTCCTAAAATAACATAAACCACTCTTAATGTCTCATACCAAAAATTTGGTTTCTAAAATCTTATAATATCTAAGTATTCTTAACATTTCTAAAAAATAACATGATTCACTATAATTCTAAAATTAAATTGTATATGTCTCCAAAAGAAAATTTGACCTTTATTTCTCAAATAAAATTAAAAAATATTCTATTTAATTTAATCATAAAAGGTTACAAAAATAGTGTAAATCCTATAAAATAACATTAATATCATAATCACAAAACCACTTTTCAATCACATGGTTATATCTATGATAAAACATATGTTCCCAAATCTTAACACCCCATAATTAACTCAAAATCATAGACAATATAAACTACAAATTCTACCAATACCTTTAAAATTATTTATACCAAAGGTAAAGGTACTCTTACTCAATTAAATTTTTAATGTCATAAACTTAAGTGTCACATATAACTTTAAAATTTTTCAAAATCCAAATATTGAATCCAAAAATATCATTAGCCACCTAAAAATTTCCTAGCTTAAAGCCTCAAAAAGGATTTATAAGACATTTATATTATGATAAAACTTAAATTTATAAACCCATATTGGTATCCATAACTATTAAGATAACCTCATGTGAAAATATCTTAATCTAAAAAGTTATATAAACCCTAATTTGATACCAACTGTAAGGACACAACCTTAAACAATACATATTATAGTTATTTTAAAACTATAAATAACATTGTTTTCCCAAATATCTTTTAGGTTTAGAGTTTTATATAATTAGTAAAAAATATTATATAGTAGACCCATACATTAGAAGTGGGAACTTATACCCAGTATCCATTTTTTAAACCAAAGGAAACCCTTTTAAATTAAAACATGTTTTATTTTCATAAAATATATTTAAAAATTTGATTTGTACCTCATACCTATCCATAATCTTCCCTAAAAACCTATAAAAAATTTAAAAACTTAGAATGAGCATAAAAATCTCAGTAAGGGTTAAAATAAATAAAACCATTAGTTTAGTTTTTTTTGAGAAATATGGAGGCTGAGCCTCTTTTATTAAAAACAAGAAAAAGATAGGAACTGAAAAGAGTGCAGGGAATCAATGCAAAAACAAAGAAAAACTATTTTTAATATTTTTTTAGAAATCAATCACTTATCTTCATTTCTTCTTCTCAAAATGAAGACCAGTCAGAACTTCTATGACCATGCCCCCAACATCTCAATCCCCCTACCCACTGTAAGAGATTTGAGCCTTTTGTAAATAATCTCAACATCAGTGCTCTTAGATTAAGTGCTATATTATTTTCATTCCATTAATTTATTAGGTGAAGAATATCTTGTCACTGGAATCATCATACCCTCCACCACCATAGATACAACCTATTCCAAAGCCTCTTTATTAGTTTTCTTATCAAGAGAGATCAAAATTGAATCCTGCATCTCAGTGGCAACATAAATCTTCTGATCAGAGAGAGCAGCAGTTTTTCCTACAATTGATTGTTCAACCACCACTTGAGAAACAACCAGATACTTTGTCTTCTTGTAGAAGACAAGATGAAATCCCTCATTATCAACACCAGGCTTGGAAGAAGTATGGAAAGTTTTATAAATGATTGGAGAGTCAGATTCCAAAGTTTTCTAACCTTTTTGGTTACCAGAAGCAGTTAATCTTTCCTATGAGAGTTGATGGTCCACCTCTCATTGTACTTCTTCTTCAATAATTGGTTTATCTATTGAGTTATCACCTTTGATATGAGTGTTTGTATTTTGAACATTCACATTTGTGGAAAATATATCAGCCCAATACTTCATCTTATTCTCATAGGTGGAGGAATAAACATTAGCTGAGTCACATGAGTGGTCACCCATCTCACCATCTATTATATTTGCTACATCCTAAGGAATAGCACCCTGAATCTCCTTTTTTTGCACTAATTTTTCCGTATTAATGCCTGGACTATCATCAATATTAGAAAGGTATTTGTTATCCTCATGCAGCAACAACTGAGGAAGGGCCATATTTTTCTAATAAAATTAATTTTTTCTCTTCTAGAGAAAATTACTCATGTTATGACCACACAAAGCACAAAAGCTGAAAATTATGGATCACTAACAGGTAGATGAATCATGACCAATGACCTTTTAATCCTTCTATAAATTAGGCATTTTTTCATAAATGATCCTCAACTCAATAACATCATCATCAGTTGCAAGAATTACCTTGTCAACAAGATTTGATCCGAGTTCAACCTCAACCAAGAACCTAGAAAGGTGACCAAAATGAGATACTTTGGTTTCCTTTTAAATTTTAATCGAGATCCTGATGGATAGAGAAATATAATACAATATTTTTGGGTTCCAGAGTATCCAATTTAACTCATAAATCCTTACCCAACTTTGAGTAGTGGTGTTACCAACCTCAAAGGGATTGGATTTTTTATTCCATTCACATAAGTGAATAATCCTAGGTTTGAGTGCAATGGAACCAAATCCCCAAGATTTTACTTTCAATTATTTCTTAGGTAAAAGCATGTGGAAGTATCCCCATCAAATAGAGACACACTTCCATGAACAAAAACCAAAAATCAATGAAATTCGCTCTTTGAGTTCATCAATTTTCAGAGACTGAGAACCTTTTGGAAGAAATAATTGAGCAATAATTGAGAAATCACCCATTTTGAGCTGCTTTGAGACTTCAATAGGGTTGGATTTGATGTGTACTAAGTTCCCTTTTATTCTAATTGAAGAATCAAGACCTCTTTTTAAGCTACTAAAAGAACTTTTGGTAGATGTACCCTCATCAAGAGCACCCTAGCTTGTGTAGGACTAAATCCCTGAAGTAGAATTACCGCCCGTCACTATCCCCAACATAGAAATAGTAGGTATATGCCCCATAAAATCCTTCATGACCACCCATTCATCAGATCAAGACAACCCATCATCAGCTCACAAATATCCACACCTCTCAGATGAGGCCATCTCAGATGGAACCCCAACAATAGGCCCCGTGACATCTTGGTCGAGCTGGACAGATGAGGTAGGTTTGAACGGGACCACAACAGTAGACACTGAAGCCACCTAGATTCGTTGAGAAGTGCGTCGCTCGAAAAAGGAAAGATTTTACTATATCGTCGTAGTAGTCACCTCCTTCAAATTCTGAAAATCACATTGCTTAGATGAAGTGATTACCAGTAAAATCACCACAATAGTCATCGGGATCTCCTAGTTGCACCACGACTGATGCCCCAGTAATGAAGCCATCACAGATGTATCTTGCAATAGATCTGGCACACACATATTAGTCCAATCTCCCTTTACAAAACACGATACCAGATTCTTGTTGAAAAAGTGAGAAACCATCTTGGATCATAGGTCAAAACTCTAGCCTGCTATGATGCCATCAGAGAAGGCAACTTGCACCATCATCAGATCCTAAAAACCATTAGTTCATTTTAAAACAAGAAAACCCATTAAAAAATTTTCATAAGAAACATTCATTTTCATTCAAAAATAGAATCATTTTTTCCTTTTAAAAATATCATTATATTACCTTTTAAATCAATATATTTCCACAAAAACTCATTATCAATCCTAGAAAATTCATGTAGGTGCCTTGGGACATCATCGTCATAGAACCTTTATAGAACACTTAAAAATTGAAATAACCATGTGGATGACTTAAAATATAATTATCTAGAGAAAAAAATCATTACCCAATGCCTTGAAGTGATATTTGGGTGCACCCATCACATAAGCTATAACAGGCTCACTAGGTGCTATTTTGGAACACCCATCATAAATAATTTCTATGGGACATATCTCAAATGAAACGATTTAAAACTCTTTTAAAACCATGTGAAAAACACTTCTGGATATCAAAATACCTTTTAACCCTTAAATTAATCATTTTAAATACCAAAATACCCTTAAAAATGGTAAATAGGGTTTTTCTTTGAATAAAATATCCTTAAAAACATTTTTGAGGAAAATAAAATTTCCATTTTGAAAATACTTATTTTTTTTTTAAAAAGATTCACACTTATAAATGAATTTTTTTATTTGAAAATAACCTTGTAATATTGTAATAAAATATGTAAACATTAAGGCATCATGAAATAGGGAAAATCTACTCGTGTTTTATAAGCTAAAAAAACAATTCTTTCAGACTTTTGAAGATGAACTTTAAAGTGGATTTTTAAAAGAAATCCCCTTACAAATATTATATCATTTAAGTGATAATTAATCAAATAAATATATTATTTTTATTAGATGTAAATCTAATTAAAATAATTGGAAATACATATAATATGATTAAAATTCAATTCATACAAAATCTTAAAATGACATAATCTAATAAGTATAAGTTTAACCCAATGAATGGAAATTGAGTTAAGAAAATACCTTACCTCGAGTCTGATTTGTCATTTATGTACTTTATCTTCATGAACAATGAAATTTTATTAATTATTAACTTTATAAAGAGTGTTTTTAAAGTATATTATCCATTTTATATTACTTATTACCATTTTATAACAAGTACTTAATTATTCAAGTTCACATCAGACGTTTTGACCATATTCGGTTCATAAGTTCAAAATAACTTTGGTAGGTTGAATTTGGTCAAAGAAGTCAACATTACATCATATTCAAAATAATATACATGACCTAATTATCACTTTTATACATTAATTATAATTTTAAATCAAACCATTAAACATTCTTATGAAAAATGAACTACGTTACAATCATGGAGATGGTAGACTGTATATACACACGAGTAATGTTTTATTTTTTCAATGATCATCATGAAAAGAAGGTAAGTATAATTTTTATATTTAAATAATTATAATAATATATGAAATATGATATTAATTTTTTTAATATACTTATATATATCATTCAATTGATGTGGTGATGAAAACGAATCACATCGCTTCATGAAGGTGATAGTCCACATATACACATGAATGACATTATCATTTTTATATGCATGGAAATGAAAGAGATTAAATGGTATATTATCTTTTAATAATGATAAATATGTCATGAATTTAATATATAAACCTTAATTCTATTATTATAACCAATCACAAGATATGGTGATAGATAATGAATCACATATATTTGTGAGGTGGTAGTTTTCCGTATAGATGAATGATGAATTATTTTCCAATTTGATGTAAGTGTAGATGGATATGGGTCATAAAACTAAAATAATAACATATTAGTATATTTAGTATACTTGATTTTTTATTTTATCATGGTTTAATAATATTTTAAGGAGGTTTAAGAAAAAATAAAATAGAACTTCTTGATTAAAAAAATACCTTCTCTTCAGAAAACCTCCTTTGTTTAACACCTTAAGACCACTAGGGTTGGTGTTATGACTAAAATAATTCCTCTAGAATGATTTTTTGGATTCTGGTTGTAACGTACCAGACCCGGATGCTACCCTATGGTGGCCCGAGCCCGGTTTTCCACATGGCCTCAAGCGTATCTCCCCAAATGCCAAAGGCTACCGACTAGTAGTGAGGGCCTAGGTTAGTCAGTGGGGAGACTATTCCCTCATTAACAGAGTATCACAACGGAATTCATTCATATATAAAACAACTAAAGAAAATAAATAAGCATTCAACTAAAGATAAGGCAAGACAAGTATACATATCAATAACCAAAAGTATCTCATATAAAAAATGATGCTGATGGTACAAGTGTCTAGAAAGAAGCCAGAATAGTACATATTAATACAATATAATACAAGTATCCCAAAAATAATAAAATGCTAAAAAGTTATCCTAGCATCACAATCCTCATCTTGGTCATGTGCTCCCCTACTCTAAATCCACAATCAACAACCTGCACTAGGGATCTTACTCCTATCATCACCTGCAACCATATAATCTGTTTGGGTCCCCAAGGAGGCCCAAACTGGGTGTGAGATAAACATCCCAGTAGGCAAACACCAAGTTCTATACAATTCTAATGACAATTCTACAAAGGTTCTAGCAAGTGTAAACAATTGGTAAATGGTGTGTATTCCCATGGCATAAGTCTACTACAAAGTAAAAATGAACAGCCCTCAAGGATATTTGCAAAAGAGAGTCAGCTCCTAACAAGGCATCTATAACAAAATAAACAAGCAAGTCACATGGCCATTCCATACATCCATATGTATCAATCCATCCATATCCACGCTATATAGTGCAGTCAAGTTATCCATGGACACATCGTATAGTGAAGTAGAAGACCATAAGTGTTGGATCCAAGGTGTCAGCATAATAAGGCATCCATGTACAAATTTCTAGACCACGGAGGGCTGGATCTAAGGAATATGTCCAAGGTATACCATCGAGTCCCATGGGCATCCCTGGTGGAAACTCGGTTAGGCACTGGTTGGGGTCCTAGGAGCATGTGAATAGCAAGTCCTACGTGATCCCAAGAAAGTCGGATCCTACAAGGTAGCAAGGCCCAAGGCATCCCACAGAATCAAGACCCAAGGGTCAGTTTCAAACCAAGGCATCCACTATCATGTTCCATATCCAAGGGGAGAAGTCCAATGCATCTATAAAATCATTCAATTAAGCATTCAAGCATTCAAGCATTCAAGTTAAACATTCATAAACATGTGAGTATACCCACTCACATCAACGAGCATAATCCATGAGTATACTCACTCTTGAAAACCATTTATCATTTAGAAATTACCAAGAATATGGGCCTAACCTCCCATAGAAACCATTTAACATGCCATTAGTCATTTACATACAGGTATACCCACCCATATAAATAAATTTCATTTAATACAAACTATCAAAATAGATGAGGCATAACAAGATATCAATATGCAGGGATGTAGTAAATCTCCTAAACAAGATACTCAAACTATCAAGGCATATAAGAGCTTCCTATAATAAGGAAAACACAAGAACACACCCATTGGATGGTTTTAATAGGCATAAACAAAGTATTTCCTCAAGGAGCACCCCTTGGGTGACTTTGAAAGGAGAAACAGGTGCCAACACACCTAAAAAAACCCATGGTCAACCTCACTAGGTCCAAATATAGCTACTAAAAGCTACTCGCTCAAAAACAAGACCTCATCAGAAAGTATGAAAAATGGAATTTTGGCCGAACACTTGAAATACACGAAGAAAATCCGAAAGAAAGTATAGACCATCTACCTCACCTCGATAGTAGATAACTCATCCAATATCGTGTCCTGATTCATCTCAGTTTGGAAGAAAACTGAAGAACAGACGAAGAAAATACTATTAGGGAATATGATCCTAAATCAAAATAGCACAGCCTTCGTTTCAAAGAATCGATAAGGGATAAAAAGGAATGTAGGCCTTACTGATGAGGATCCGTAGAGATGATCGACAATTAAAATGGAAGTCGAACGGTGACTCAGGCTCAAAGCCTATCTAAGGGGCAAAGTGGAGATCCACAGTGAGATACTATCCTTGGGAGAAGAAAAACCTGAATTGGGTTAAAAAGAAAAAATTATTTTAAATAAAAAATATTAAAAAACACACAGTAGGGGTCACACGGTTTACCCGCACAGTTTCCCAAATCATGCAGAAACCGTGCGCACCTCTCTTCCTAAGAGGGCCACCCTACATGGTTACCCCACACAGTTTGACTAACCGTGCGGTAAACATGAAGAATTGCTCTATCCAAAAACCTAAAATTTCAGACCTCCCACACGATTTGGCCTAACCATGCGCAGGCCATGCACAAACCATGCGCCAGGTCATTTTCAACCTAAAACTTGGTTCTGGCCTTCGAAAAATCCCCAAACACCTCCAAAACCCCCATGATCAAGTTAGGAATCCCCATAAGACCATAACAACGTATTTGAACTGAAAAAATAGATCAATACCTCGTATGAAAACTCAGGTTCTTACAATATTCCCCCTTATAGCAATTCATCCCCAAATTTCTCTTTGAAGGGTGGTCAAGATTCGTCTAAGAACAACTCTGGTCACTGAGCACGTACATCGGCCTCCCTCTCCCAAGTTTCATCTTATAAATGACTATGCTTCCATAACACTCATACTAGTGGAAATTAATGGCCTCAAAGAACCTTCATGATCCTATCAACAATACGAATCATATTTTCCTCAAAAGAGGCATTAACCTGAAGCTCAACCTCCTTAGGTTAAACAACGTGAGATGAGTTTGAGCGATAGTGGCACAGCTGAGATACATGGAAGATGTCATGCATGGCTTGATACCTATGAGGTAACTACAACCGATAGGCAACCAACTCGACTCTCTCTAGGATCCCGAACAACCCAACATATCTCGATGAAAGTGAAGTTCCTAGTTAGGATCCAAGTATCACTGAGAGGGGGAAGGGTGAATCAGTGATATCTTTTTCTTTTTAAGTTTACCCTTTTCGAAACAACCTTCACCTCCTGTTAAAGAGTTTCTTCCCTACTGAACACACACAACCACAAGAGCACAAGATTTACAAGGTTCACTACTCAACAAGAGTAGCTACGTCCTTGGTATTGTACGAAAACAATGTTGGAACCACTTTGTGTATAAGTTTGTATTTGTTGTTAATAGTTTTCAATGAAGATCAAAATGAAGGAGATCAAGAAGTACTCCAATGAAATGGAGGAATGGAAATTCAGACGATTGTTGTACTGATCATAAGTTCAAAGAACATGTGTCAAAGGTGACACATTGTTTACAACAATGAATAACGTGAGGTATAATCCATATGAGGATGATTAAAGAAGAATTGGGTTTTGATGAAGACCATGAAATTCCTCATGATTGCATGAAAACCATGCAAGAGACTTCTTGAAGAACTGAATCATATGTTTTGCATGAAGTAGATAATGACAGTTGAAGAAGAAGACAATGTGCAAGGGATTGGAATTCTGAGGTGGCCATGAAAATCACATTATCTCAGAAGATGATGATACTAAAGTTGTTCCTTCAAAGAATACATATCACGATAGTGGAGTTTGTGATGAAATCAGAAGAGTTGCTGAAGGATTCAAATCACCGAGAAGTAGTGTTTTTGAGGTGATTGTTCTTGTTGACAAAGCAAACAAACGAAATACAAATTTGTTGACAAAGGAGATCCATGGTGGCATGTCGAGTTCAAGGGATGTGGTTAACGATCCATGTTTTATTCAAGAAATTCGACAAATAAATGGATGGTCTGGAGGCAGTACAAAAATAGCAAATACAAGGTCGTGCCATTTCCCAGTGTTTGCCAAATTTTTGGGCCTGAAAATCGACAAATGGAGAAAAGTGTTTTTGGAAAAGAGACTTTTGCGCTGTGTACTTGATGGAGAGGAAAATTGAACGCAATATGAAATTCAAGATCGGAAAATAGAAAAATGGCAAAGGGAAGATGGTTGCGCAAGTGTTGGGTTAGTCGTGCAAGTGACCTGCACGCCGTGAAGAGACTTGCGTGCCAATGCCTAGAAGGATCCGAAACTTGCGCGCCTATCATTTTTCAAGAACAAAACTTCAAAATATGGCAAAGGAAAGAAGGTCGTGTAAGTATTGGTTGGTTTACACATGTGAGTTGTGCGATAGTGGCTAGGGGTGATGAGCTACGTGCTGAGACTTGCGCACCGAGGGGTGACTTGCGCGCCACCGCACAGGTTGACCAGTTTGCCTATAAATAGAGGACCACCCCTCCTCATTTACAAGGAGCTCAACCCTTAGAGAAATTTAGAGCTCTCGTCGTGCGGGTGTAGGATTCGCGCAAGTGGTGAGTGGTCGCGCAAGTGGTTTGGAGAGACTTGCGTGCTAGCTCTTAGAAGTTGTGCGTCAGTTGATGGCTGCGCACCCAAGGTGATTTGGGAAAGAAAGGAAGTGAGTCGCACAGGTTTGAATTTCAAGAAGGCAGTGTCACGCAGGTGCTTTGGTGACACTTACATACCAGTTTGGACTTGCGCGCCGAAGACTTGCATGCCATATTGGGACTTGCACGCCGTATTGAGACTTGTGTACCGTGCTTGAAAAGGAGCACCGGGTGTTGTTGGAGCGTGCCCGCCTTTCTGGAGCTGCACGAGAGCTGAAAGATTTTCTAATACGTTCGGTGCAAATTAATATTAAAGAGGAAATCTAAATGATAAATGCATGATCTCATGCATACATGGAGAACTGATTCCGACAATGCCAAGTAAGCTGAGCTTCACTTATTGAGTAATCACACAAGTGGTTGTGATTCAGGCAAATGAAGACAAGAGGATCTAGTGTATTAGTCATTTCACTAAAGAAGAAGGTTTGAACTAAAAAGAGCATCAACTCTGAACCCTGATGTAAGCAAAGTCTCATGTTGAACAGGAGACAAAGACTACAATGCAAATCTATTAAAGAGACCTTCACTTCTATAAACTGAGTGGGACTTCACCATTGACAGTGAGCTAGGGGGAGTCAACGAGAGTGACCCGAGGGACGCAGTGAGCTATCCCTGAACCTTTGTAAAGGCAGTGAGTCTGGGATAGAGTGACTGTGCCCGAACCATTGTAATCCACAACTAGTGATGATTAGTGGAATTTGGTACGATCGACAACTTGTCGGCGTATGCTCCTTGAATGTAGCCCTTAATGGTGAACCAAGTAAAATTGACGTGATATCTCTTTTCATGTGAATGTTTCATTGCTGATCATATCCATCATACAGGTTTAAGTAGTTCCTACCAACGTGGGAATAAGATCCACAACTTTAAGAAGAAAAAGTTGACACCCTGATTCACCCCTCCCCTCTCAGGGTGTCCTGGGGTCATACAAACAATCCAGTACAACACAATCCACTAGAAAAAAAATCCTTTTTTGTGGAATACAACGAGTAGGATATACCCTTACACTAGTGAAAAACTTTGAAAACAATCCCATAGTGTGCGTGTTCCCTCTTAGCACAAATAGGGTAATACAATAGATCAGTGCTTTTTAATGAGCTTACACAAATCAAATCTTTCAAATCAATTCTTCACTTTCCTACCCAGAAGCTGGCAGGAACCCCTAGAGCAAAACATCTCGCGCGCCCACTTTTACTTGCGCGACCTATATTTGCATGCCTACAACTTTCATGCCTCTTCTTGCGCACTGCCTACGTGTGCGCTGCCCTTCAGACGCACTGCCTGCTTTCAGCCTGTGTGCCAACTAACACTTGCGTGCCTCCAACTTGCACGTCCCTAACTTGTGAGCCTTCTAAGAAAACCTCAAATTGCATGCCCAACTCTCTACTTGCATGACCAGAGCTCAAAGATAATTCTCAAGTATTGAACCTTAAAAAATGAGGAGGCTAGTTGTCTATTTATAGGAATTTTGGTGACTTGCGCGACCCATACACTTGCGTGCCAATACATGCGCATCGCTCCATCACTTGTGCACCGATCCATCACTTGCGCGCTGCTTCATCACCTGCGTTTCCTTCCATCACTAGCACGACACTTTCTTTCCTTTGTCAGTTTTTGATATGATGATGTTGGAATATGACTTGCGCGCAACATGCACTTGCACGCCAAGACTTGCGCACTAATACTTGCGTGACACTCTTGACTTGCGCAACACTTTCTAAATTGCACACCACTTTATTTCCTTTGTCATATTTTGATTGGATGAACTTTGAAATATGACTTGTGCGCCACTTATACTTGTGCGCCAATACTTACACGCCACCACTTGTGCGCCACCACTTTTGCGCAAATACTTGCGCACCACTTTCTTTCCTTTTCCATATTTCTGAAATAATGCTATTTGAAATATGACTTGCTCGCCTCTAAAGCACTTGCACGCCGACACTTGTGTGCCAACACTTGCGCGCCACCACTTGCACACCGCTACTTGCGCGCCTTCTTCTTTCCTTTTTCATTTTTGGATAGTATGATATTTGAAATGAGTTTTTCCAAAAACACTTCTTTACTCTCTCTATCCTTCATACAGCTTGCACCACAAGTTCTCCAAACTTGTGATGATTGTAAAATAAAAATAAGTAAAGCATCGTCTGATTTACAAGTCCTTTACAAAGTGAATTTATTTAGCTTTTTTACAACAAAAGACAACACTCTGTAACAACAAACTTTTATTACTTCCTTATCCATCCAAATTGGTCCCAAAAATCTCCCCCTTTAGATTTTGTTGTCAACCATGATTAATAAATCACTGAACTTTGTATGCTTAAGCAATGGATTACTTATAAGAAATTCTAAGCCTACATGAGCTAACTCATTATAGGAAACAAGAATTATTGATAGCCAAAACCATGCTGTCCAAAAGCAGTGACTATAAAATCTCGTGAGCGTAACTCCTCAGCCTTCTTCAGATCATCTTTCAAGATTGTACCTTAAAATTATTCACTTCGTTGACTTTCTTGGAAAACAACATTGTTTCCTAAAACCACTCCAACAAGCAGTTAGAATAGTTCACACACATACATGCTGGATTCACAGCTTACCCACAAATACCCCTTTATGCATGCTTCCATAAGGATAGATTTATGAAAAAATTCTCCCCCATGACAACAATATCCAAAGGTAAGACGAGAGAGGGGATAGAAACACATACCTTAACCTTGATGAGAAGGAGGTTGGAAACCCATGTTCAACCTCAATTTTGCAAATGGTTCCTTCGGTAATAGTTTCTTGAATATATCAGCAACTTGTTCAAATGTAGAAACATACTCCAACCTCAATTAATTATTCTCCACCTACTCTTTGATGAAGTGGTACTTTATATCAATGTGTTTTGAACGAGAATGTTGTACTGGATTTCTTGTAAGATTTATTTCACTCTGATTATCACAACCCAAGACCAATGATAGCTTTACTTCAACAAGTAGATCTTCTAACTGATTCTTCATCCACATTAGTTGAGTTGCAGTTTGAGTAGAAGAAACATACTCAGGCCTCCTAATAATGCTACGTCAGCGGCGATGCGATCCTTGGATCGAGACGGTCGTTTCGGTATATCACACTCAAGATTTCAGAATACTTTGGGTTCGGCCGGGTTGGTTCGTACACGAAACCAACCGGGCCCTCGGAGCAGAAACACTCATATCTTGAGCTTCAGACATCCGATTGACGTGCCGTCGACTTTGTTGAATTCCTCTAGGTGAGACGGATCTTTTGGCATACTCTGCCAAAGGTTTGGACGCAGGTGGAGTATGGTCAGGTTGGTTTTGCCTTAAAAACCAACCGGGCCCCTGGGACGAAAAAGCCAATAACTCTCAGACCGGGCGTCCGATTGACGCGCCGTCTGCGGCGTTGAGTTCCTGTTGATGATACGGAAGGTTTGGATACATCAAATCTAGACTATGTGTCAGTTGATGTATCAGCCTCTCGGCTCGTGGAGCGGACCCTCCCGAATGAGCTTGCTGTGTGTGGGAACCGTAGAGCTAGCTGCGACTGTGACGATGATGAAAAAAGTACGGGAATCCTCCGTGTTTTCGGCAGTGACCACTACGGTACATCTTGGGATACATCAACTTCAGACTACATGTCATTTGATGCATCGACCTCTTAGCTAGTGGAGTGGACCCTCCAAGAACGAGCATGCTGTGTGCGGAAACCCTAGAGCTGGTTGAGACTTGACGACTACTGATCGAACGACTCGGTGTGTTACGGATAGCCCAGGGGGAAGCGCTTGGTTGTAGCAGCAGACCCATGGCGGAGGAGCGCTTGGTTGTAGCGGCAGACCCGTGGTACTCAACAGAAGGAGTACCTCTGGAGGCTATGAGGGGGAGTGCTTGGTTGTAGCGGCAGACCCACGACAAAGGAGCGCTTGGTCGTAGCAGCATGGGGGAGCGCTTGGTTGTAGCGGCAGACCCACGATGGAGGAGCGCTTGGTTGTAGCAGCACGGGGGAGCGCTTGGTTGTAGTGGAAGACCCACGAAGGATGAGCGCTTGGTTGTAGCGGCAGACCCACGACGGAGGATCACTTGGTTGTAGCAGCACGGGGGAGCTCTTGGTTGTAGCGGTAGACCCACGACGGAGGAGCGCTTGGTTGTAGCAGCACGGGGGAGCGCTTGGTTGTAGCGGCAGACCCACGACGGAGGAGCGCTTGGTTGTAGCGGCTGACCCGTGGTACTCAACGGAAGGAGTACCTCTAGAGGCTATGAGGGGGAGCGCTTGGTTGTAGCGGTAGACCCATATTGGGAAGCAATTGGTTGTAGCAGCAGGCCCACAACACTCGATAGGTGGAGTACTACAGCAGTCCAAGGTTAGAGGGAAGTGATTGGTTGTAGCGGCATAACCACTGTACTTTGTGGAGAAGGAGTTTCCCAATAGCTATGGTTTCAACTTCATGATCGATCCTATGTGGGTCATTGCGGGGGTTAGTACCTACCGATCCTTTGTGGGTCCGACGGCTTAGATGAATCAGTGGATACATCTGATCATCTCTATCGTCTTATGAAGAAGTATACCTGTGTGAGCTGAATCATGTTTTTCTTTCCTTTGTGGATCGTATTGTGCTATCCTGTGTGGATTTATGTTTTGTTTTCCTGTGTGGACTGGGTTGCACTTGAACTCGGATGTTGGAGTCGAGCGAGAATTGATGACTTAGGTATATGTATGGGCATATACCTAAGCCATGTCGGATGTTACTTCATGATTGTATCTTTACTTTGTGGATTTTGGGAGACCTTTGGGGGTCTCGGGGTCCCTACTGAGTAGCTTATACTCACCCCTCCACGGGCTATGCCCGCACTACGTTGTGTTGGTTGCAGACGATGGACAACACTGATCGTGGTGGAGGCTTGCGGAGAAGGACGATACATGGAGGTGGACCACTGGGTGGGACATACTCAGAGTGGTCGGCTAGACCCGAGGAGCAGTGGAGGCTATCTGTACCCACCCTTCAGGTGGGACTTCTAGTGGACGGCTCGACATTGCGGCTTTACTTTTCAGTTTCTGTTTCCCCTTTCGAGTTGTACTTTACTTTTAGTTTGGGTTTGTATTCTGGCCCACTTACTTTCCGCACTTACTATTGTACCAGTTTTTATTTAGTGTTTACTTCTGCCTGCTTACTCTATGGTGTTTGTTGTTTACTTTATAAAGGCAACGCCTTCCCTTTACCGGGATTTACACCTTAGTGCTAGTCGCCAACCCCTGACCTATGGAAGGTGGGCTTGGGGTAGTCACGACACGGGCCCTGAGGACGGGTCGTGATAGTGTGTGTGTGTATGCGTATGTATGCATATGTGCATCCATGTATATATATATATATATATATATGTGTGTGTGTGTGTGTAAGTGTATGCATATATATATATATGTGTGTGTGTGTGTGTGCTTTAATGCCCTTGCTCGGCCCGCTTGAACAACATCCACACATGGATGCAACAACACCTCAAGCGTTCCTCCCTGTACATCAGAGGTTGTTAACTAACAGTGAGGGACTACTATAGTCATGGGGATACTATGCCCTCTAAAATAAATCACAAACATTATGCCTAAATCTATCAAGAATTTTACATGACCCGTCCATAAAATAGACACCCGAAACCCTATAGATAGAAAATTTAGAGCTCACTGGGCCCTCACAGTCCAGAATAGAAATCTTTAAAATAGTCTCTATGATGCTTCAAAACATAATAGAGTAATAAAAAGTAATCAGGTAACAAAAATCATCATATATAAATAAAATAGTGGTGCACTGGCCATTAAATGATGAACTATAACTCAAAAAAAAAACATTGGTCGATTTCCTAACTCACATATCATCCCACTAGAACCATGACCTCTACAACCTACTAATTGAACCATGTGTTCAGCTCCATGAAGTATCTATGTCCTAAGAGAAAATAAGAAAATATACCCTTGTAGATCAAAACCCATGTTGCGTATGTGGGCAGGGGGTGAGTTCAATGACCTAGTAGGAATCCCTAATGCCTCAACCATACTGAGTGTTGTTGTGATCAAGTATATGTACATGAAATGAATATATAGAGGTCATTCATGTCTATATAAGACACCTACTCGGAAACTTAACACACAATTCAAATAAAATCACACAAATCAAGTCATCATGTGATAACTAGGCCACCACGACACCCGAACTCGCCCACTTTAGCTCCATGGCAGAAGGAATAAAAACACTACATATCGTAACCTGTCTTATGACCAAAGATGAATAGTGGTGTGCCAATAGAAATGATAACTATCCCACACCCGAATTCTCAGTGTGGGGCATTTTCCAAACCTTGACTCAATACCCTAAATAAAATATAACAGTCATATGTCTATGAGACTTAACCCATACCTCATCACTGAATGGAGTTCTATAATCTATGAATCACATCACATGACAATATATCCCCCAAGGTGGTCCTCAACCTAAGCCTACATAGGAAAGGTCCATAAGCACACCGACCCAACCCTGCATGCTCAAGGGAGGTCACAACTTGCACATTATCCCATATTCACACACCCAAGGGAGGCTACATTAAGAACATAATCCCATCCCCCATACACTGAAGGGGGACCAAATCAAGCACACTAACCCAGCCCCATACATTCAAGGGAGCCCACATCAGTAAGTGTGGTAAATAACAAATAGGGAATGTGGCTCACCTCAAATGTCATCAACTCACCATCAAGGAACCGGTCCCTCAAGATGTAGTCTCATGTATCAAACACATTATAAACCTATCTCTACCCTCCAAGGGGCTCATGAAATCCATTTGGGTTAACCACCACTTTGATACCATAAGAAAAGTTCTCACAGGTCCACCCACACAACACATGCATCATCATTCAAAAAAAGTTTTCATGGGGTTACCCACACAACATGAATCATCATACATCAATCACACCAAGAAATCATAATAAGGGCACATACAAAACACTCATGCTTTGGAAAATAGGGAATCAACCACACATGGTCAAATAGAACAAAAAAAGTTCAACCAATACCTTATGTATTACTTTAAAAAAAGTTAAAATACTATTTTAAAACCCTTTAAAAAGGAATCACCTATAAATTTACTCATTATAGGCCCTTGGAAAAAGTCCCATAAAATATTATTTAGAAAAATCATTCCTATTTTTAAATACCATTTCAAACTATGATTTCCAAAACACCCATTTTATCATAAAATTTTCATTTTAAGTCAAAAATACTTTTTAAATCACATTTAAAAAATGAACAATTTTTTTCTTTGAAATCAACTAAATGGAACCAAATAATACATAATGAGGTCCACCAACAATCATTCAACCAAGGTTCCACCATAGAACCATTTAGAAATTTATATAGTCCATGTTGACTATTAGGCCAACACAATTCCATACCAACCTTATGGGGTAATTAACACAAAATAAGAAATATATATGCATATAATACTAATGAGTCACATCCTCATGAAATCATTAATAAAATAGGAAACTCAAATAAAGTTAAGCCCCCTCCACCTCAACCAAAATTCTAAAAACCCATCCAGGTCTGTAATATCTTCCACCGAGTACATGATAACTTATATCACCAAAAAACATCATTAAATTTATTAATTCAGTAATTAAAACCAAATACCCAAATGGAACAATAGGAACTGAAATTATTAGGCAGTTTGAAGGAATTGAAACCATGAGTGATGGGATGCCGTATACTCTTGACGCTCCCCTAAACTTAGGCAACAAAAAATAATAAAAATTAATACCATAATCAAGGACCAATTTCACCCAAAATCACCAAAACCCTAAATAAAAATACAAAACAACATACCTTTCATCAAATGATGAATTTCAGATTATTTATGGCATCTTGAGATGTTTTCTACAATCAATATATGAAATACCCATTATGCACAATGATTTAGCTATACTCTGGTGAAATTGTTGATCCAAACTCAAGAAAAATAGAACATAAATAAATGTCATTAAAGGAGGAATAAAAAAGTGAATTAAGGAGGATATATTACCTGAAAATGATATGAAAAACCACTTTGGATTCACCAGGATAAAAGGGGAAGAAGGGTTTATGGGAGGGGGTTAGCCTCCCCTATTTGTGCGGTGTATGAGAGAAGAAACTCAAGGAGGTTTCTATTTTAGAACCCACTTAAACATTTTTTTAAAAAAAGGGTGTAAATAAGGTTTCACACCATGAAACTTCTCTTGGATGGGTGGAAAACCCATCTGCACAATAATTCACAAACTGAACTATATTTTTACACCGTGAATGACATGTTGCGACTACTCTTTGTAGACCGGTCACTCTGAACCTTCATGATGCCTTCCTGAACCCCTAGGACACCACTTGATCCTAAAATCATGTCTGAAAACACCCTTTATCAATATTAAAATTCTTAGAAACCTATCCTAGCCTCTATTTCTCTAAAATAACACCCACTAAATGAAAAAGTTTAAATTCTCATGGGAATCTCTAACCCATAACAAAACAGGTCATTAAAAACTTCCCATCATAAAACTTATCATCCTAGAGGATATATGGTGGTCCTCCAACCACAAATCCCGACCTACCTTGTTCATCAATTCACCATCAACCGACCATGTACTATCTCCAAATTCCTAACACACTTCAACTATGAAACTCCAAACATAAAGCCTTAAGACATTGATTTTGCTTCCAAAAACCCCTATTAGATCTTTAAACCACATAAACTATAACCCAAACAACTCTTATGATGTGGTTTAAACCTCACCACATCCATTTTTATGAAACCACACCATTCAATCCTTCCCCAATCATATTTACTAAAAAAACTCAACCTCACCCATTGACATGTCACCAGATCACCCAAACATGATTCGTAAACACCAAGGGGAATAACTGTATCATCTAAACATCCACAAAAGTGTCTACATGATACACTTGATATAATTACACTTTTAGTTACTTAAGTAACTACTTTCACTATCATATTCCAACTCGAGCACTGACACACAAAATCTATCTGACACCACATTTGAATCTCTAATACCATATTCTCTGCAAAAATGGATTAATCAGATCCAAATACACACTACCATCCTAACTTCTACTATTGAGTCTCCTTCTGGAGACCACTATAAAATCAAAAAAAGTGAAATGATTGGTTCTTTCTTTCTTTTTATCCATTTCATCATCATGGATCACAAAATGTACTAGATGATCCAAAAGACACACCCACCTCCACCCTATAATTCTCACTAATGACCCTATATGAAATGTCCCATTCACATCCATGAGCCTAAGTGATAACTTTTCTCACTTCAACAAACACTAACACCCCAAAATGTTACTTTATCACATTTTCCCATGATTCACCCCCTTAATCATGCCATGGACCATGGTTAAAACCATGAAACATGTTAAGAATCATGATTCATCCCATGAAACATGTCACGAATCATGGTTCACCCCATGAAACATGTCACATATCATGGTTCAACCCATTAACAATGTCACAAATCATTTTGGGTCCCAAAAAATCCTTTCCAATGACCCAAACCTCTATCCATTGGTTGGCGCCATAAGATAACACCTGATCACCAACCCTAAAACACAAATTACTAACACCAAGATGGTTCTAAACCATATTCATTGATCTTGAAACATTGAAGAGTCCACAACCAATTTTTATTGAGACTTATAATACTCCCCACTATAAGATTCTGCTGCCAACAACTGATTCTAGATAATGGTTCCCCGCACCATAGTAATGGACCATATAAAACACATATGAACTATTTATAACCAAGGAAACATCAAAATGTATATAAAGTAGTTAAAAAATGAAATCATCAAAACACACACCCGATGGTATAACCTAAAAAACCAGAAAAATCAAATTTAGGGATCCATTCCCTGAACCCACTAACTCACATCTAGCCACCTGAGCCCAAAATCAAAAACTAAAATCCCACCACAAGAATATCCCACAAAGTATCCAACTTGATCCCACCACATAAGGCTCCATCAAAGAATCTATGAAATACCCACAAAACACACAATCGAACACTGGGGTCACTCCCAGTCAAACACTAAAAATCAAACAAACTAGACTACAGAAGCATTGGTTCTTCTCCACACACCACATCAAACCAAGCACACACACTCAATAACCTCACTTGGTGGTTTCCAAGAAAACACGACATATGATACAAGAATAAAAATTAATATCTAGGTCACCCAAGAAAACACACCAAAATATTAGTAAGCTAATTTCCAGAGGTGCTAGTTTCTTATTTAAAAAACCCATTCAAAATATTTTACATAATAAAAATCCCAATAGAGTTTTCAAAACTCCTTTTTGAATCCCAGGGTTTTCACCATTTCCAAAATCACTAAAATCTTGGTCACAATAGGTCCTTTTTCTGAAAACCATTCCCATTTACAAAATCATTTTGAAATCCAATTTCAATATCCATTTCCTTAGGATTTTTTACAAAACCCAAAAATCCAAAACCATTTAAAAAAAATCACCTTTGTGATCTATTTCCATCTAAATACGAATTTCAGAAATATTTCACATACATCTTGTACCAATGAATGAGTTTTCCCTTCAAAACTGGGTTTTAATCAAAATTACAACCATTACAAAAACCATTTCCTTATGGTGTCCAAACAAAAAAATCACAATCATAAGTAATAACAAATCCCCTTTTATCCATATTAATCTAATAAAACCTTAATATATGTGAGAAAACATCATTTATATTATAAGTTTCTTCAATTAATATGAATTCCAGTGAAGCATTATATAAAAAAACATTGCCCATTGACACATGTATTATACCCCTATCATGACACTACCGTGATTCATGTACAACTAATTGGATCCCATATAATAACTAAAACTCATCCCGAGTCTCATCCATCCAACATTGGGATTCTCAGTCCAATTGAATGCCTCATCCATCCTAGAGTGCCAAGTCCTGAGACTAGATATCCCTTGGAAACTTGGGTTTTGACCAATTCCATGATCTTCAAACATTCACTCGATCTACATATCAAGTACCAAAAAGCTAACAACCCCTCTATCCATAATATCCCATCCTAATACATTATATGATACCATTTTTTAATGCCCCGACCTAGCCCTCCCAAACAGTGACCATGCATGGATGCTATAATTCCTCAGGCACACCTCCCCATATTCAAGAGGTCGCTGACTAGTGGTGAGGGCCTAATACAGTCACGGGGATACAGTACACTCTAAAATAAATTTTGAGGGTTATTCCTGAATCTATTGAAAATTTAGAATAACCCACATATATAATGGAAATCCCAAAACCCCATAGACATAAAACTAGAATCCCACTAGGCCCTCAAAATAAATAAAAGAGAGGAATAAAATAGTCTATATAATGATTCAAAAAATAACATAGCAATAAAAAATAACCATAGAAAGACATGAAATATGTATAAATAAAATAGTGGCACAATAACTAGTACATGATGAATTATAACTAAAAAAACACTGTCCTCTATCCCAACTCAAATATTATCTCACCACCTCCATGGATTCTATGACTTTCTAACTGAACCATGTGTCTAAATCTATGAAGTAACCATGTCCTAAGAGAAAATAAAAATGTATACCCACATACATCGAAACCCATATCGTGTCTTTGGGTAGGGGGTGAGACTAATGACCTAGTAGGAATCCACAATGCCTCAACCAAATTGTGTGTTGTTTTGATCAAGTGGATATGCATAAAATACGTATATAGAGTGTAGTTGTGTCCCTACATCACTCCCACTCAGAAAACTAACACACAATGAATATAAAATCATGCAATTAAGTTCATCATGTACTAACTATTCCACCATGAAACCCGAACCTACCTACTTCAGCTCCATACCAAAAGAAAGAAATAAACTACATACTATAACCAGAAACATACTCAAGATACAACATAGGGTGTGAGATCAAATGATGTCTAACCTATAACTAAATACTTCGGGTATGACCTTTTTAAAATCTTGACCCACTACCTAAAGGAACAAGACATGGTTATACATCTATGATCCTCAATCCATACCACCTCACTCAAGGGAGGTCTTCTGTTTATGTGTCTCATTAAAAACATAACCCATCCTATAGAGAATTCCTTAACCCAAGCCCACCTAGGAAAGGTTCAAAAGCGCACAGACCCATACTTGAATACTCAATGCTGGTCACATATAGCACACCGACCCAACCTCTAAACTCAAGGGAGGCCACATCAATCCCACCAGCCAATCCCTGCACACTAAATGGGGGACACATCAATCACATCGACCCATCCCCAATATTAAAGTGAAGACACATCAATACATGCAAGCAACAAAAAGCAGAGCATGTGGCCTGCCTCATAACTCTTTAACACACCATTAGGGAACTAGTCCCTTAGGAAATAATCCCATGTCTCAAACATATTTTAATCCCATCTCAAACCTCCATGGATTCTATCACATACATCTAGACCAACCATTACTTTGATACCATAAGAAAAATTCTCTCCAGTCTTACAACACAACACATGAATCATCATGAAAACAAGTTCTCATAAGGCTACCCACACAACACATATAATCATGCATCAAACACACTAATAAATAATAATAAGGGCATATACAAACCACTCATTCTCTTGAAAATAGGGCATTTCCCATACACGTTCAAACCAACCAAAACAAGTTCAAACTAGCCCATTTGGATTCATTTAAAAACCAATTCAAAATACATTTTTAAAATCATTTAGAAAGGTATCACATGATGCTTTACTCATGCTAGGACCTTGTCCAAAGTCTCATCAAATATTATTTAGAAGAATCATTTCTATTTTGATATACCATTTCAATACCCAATTTTCATTTTAATCCAAAAACCATTTTTAAAACACATTTTAAAAAGGAACCATTTTCTTTGTTATATCTAACACATGACACTAAATAATATATAATAAGGGCCACTGAAAATTGTTCAACCATGGAACCACTTTTGAACCATTTAACAAGCTATACAATCCATGTTGACTATTAGGCCATTTTGATCCATTCCTAGCCTTATGGGGAAACTCACACAAAACTAGAAATAAATAGAAGGATAATACTAACAAGGAACAAAAAAATAAAATCACCAATCAAAGAAGTGACTCAAATAAAGTCCTTCCCCCTACCTAAAACAACATTCTCGAAACCCATCCAATCCTGTACCAACTTCCAAAAAATCCATGAGCATTAGTACTATCAATAAATATCATTAAATTAATTAAAAATAATTAATACCAACTTTACCAAATGGAATAATTACCACCAAACTCACATAGAAGTCTAAAGGCATTGAAACCACATGCAAAAAGTTTTGGTCTACTCTTGACACACCATAAACCCAGAAAATACAAAATCCCTAAAATTAATATTTTAATTGAGGTCCAATTTCACCAAAAATCACCAAAACCCTAAAAACATTAATGATGAAACGTACATTGTGTCAAAAAATTAGTGATGGACTGTTTATGGCCACTCAGTAAATACTCTACGATCTACATATGTAGTCCCCATTAGGTGAAATGATTTCATTACACTCTAAATTATTTTTTCATCCAAACCCTAACCAAATTGAACGGAAATCAATAAGAGGAATGAAGTAAGAATAAGGAGAACATATGAGTAGATATTATCTTAAAATGGTGTAACAAACCATTCCAATATCACTAAGATGAAATGGGAAAGAAGGTGGATGTTAGGTTGTCCTCCCCTATTTATTAGTGTTTTAGAGAAGAAACCCGAGGGGGTTTGTATTTTAGAACACCTGGTCCCTTTTAAAAAAACCAACTCAGGTTAATGGTGTGAACGAGGTTTCATATCATGAAACATATCTCAGTAATATGGATAACCCCTCTACATGATAATTAACAGTGTGAACCTATGGTCAACACTATGTATGACCTTCTTTTATTACTCCCAACAACTCAGTCACTCTGAAATTTCTCCAACACCTCCCCAAACACTCAGGAAACCACCCAATCCTCAAATCACATATGAAAACACTCATGAGCACTATTGAAATACTCAAAAACCCAATCCAATACTTGGTTCTCAAAATAAACCATCCGCCAAAATAAAAAGTTTAATTTATCTTGGGAATTTTCAATCTATAATGACATGGGTCGTTATATGTATGTATGTGTATGCATGTGTATGTGTATGTTGATTGATGTGCACTGAAATATACATGAATTTGATTAATGTACATTGAATACATGTGTATGATGCATGTAGTATATATATATATATATATAACATGTTGGTATACAGTATGTGATACTATATATAGTGCATCTATAATACATGAATATGGTGCATGTATATTATCATACATATGATGCATGTATACTATCATGCATATAATGCATGTAGATTACGTGAATGTGATGTATATAGATTATGTGCATGTAATGTATGTAGATTAAGTGCAAGTGATTCATGTAGATTAAATGCATGTGATGCATATAGATTAAATTCATGTGATGTATATAAAGTTACCCAAGGATGAATAAAATACATGTATGCAGTGTATATGCATACGATGCATGTACAACTGAAGTACATGAAAAATATATTTTATGACATAACTTGTACATATCATTTATTCCCATGAGGTTTCCATTTTCTTTAATCTATTAAGAATAGATGAAAATATTTTCATAATTATCTTAAACCACATTCACTAATAAGGCATAAATCTAGGATGTCATTTGATGATGCTAGTAATGCCCGATGCATTCCTTATCCATGGAGGAATGTGAGGACATTTCCTATAAAAATAGAATCATTTATCCTAATTTGTTTGTGTATTTATCACATTCATTTGATATTGATGATTATCATATATTTCATGTAACATTATTGAAGCTATTTTCCTTCACTTTTTATGGTTTATCATGATGTGAAGGTGGTAGCATCCCATCCATGTGCAGTAATTATCCTGAAATATCTGTGGATCCAATAACCAAAGCACCCCCTTGGAGGAAATAGGTTTAGATAAACCACTCTTCGTGATATTCCTCCAGTGTTCCCCCTCACAACAAAAAATAAAAAGTCCACTCCAACAACAAACTTGGCATGCTATGTTTTTTTGGGGGTCTTCATTTCCTTACATGATGCTCCGTTTGAGTAAAAATTCAACCTATTTTTGGGTTTTCATATGCTATTTAGGATCTTGTGATGATAATAAAATACCCATAAGTAGTATCAGATCCATCATCCTTGATGATTCAATGTGAAAACTTCACTATTAAATAAAGAACATGGTTTTGAAATGATATTGGTTCATCTTTAAATGATTAGTGTTATTTGAGAAAAATGTTATATATATGTTTTACTTTATAAAAACCATAAAAATAATTTTTCAATTTTATTTGGAGGGTGAGGTGGATAAGAAATATTAGATAAAGGAATTGAACATGACTAGGGGAAAACAAAGCTTCATTTTTCTCTCCACTATAAGGACCCCAAATTTTATCAACAGAATTTCCATTTTCATTATATAATTTTATCATATTTAGTAATGTAGTGTTATATAGAGAATGTGAACCACATGATAAAACCAAAAAAACATTATTATATTAACATGAATACTACATTTATAAAATAAATATATCTATAATAATTAAAAATATTACAATGGGATAAAAAATTGAAAATAAGATAACTATAATATTGAAATTTGGATATAATTGATCCACCAGAATAACCGCACTCACGAAAAACACCATAGAAATGAAAAAAATATTAGTAATACAATATTAATCTTGAAAATGAAAATATATATAACCTTCATAGAAAATAAAAGTGAATGGATAATGGATAAAAAATGAGGTATTTATATAATATAGGGAGCCTATATAAAAATTATAAATCTGGACATTGGTATCATAATATGACTATTGAAATAGTAATCAGACCGTTATAAATAGTGATATAACTATTATAATAGTATCCTCACCTATGGGAGTGTAAAATTATATTTTTTATCTTATAAAATATAAATATGGCATATTTATATCATTTTAGAAGTAAATAAATATTTTAAAAATAATAAAATAAGTTTTTATAATTTTAGTTAAATAAATGGTTTATTTTAATTTTTTATAACAAATTTAATTATATAAAATAAAGTTTATTTTTGATAAAATGGGTTTATAAATTAATATTATGTTTTATTTTAGTGATAATATAACTTGATGAGACCATTATTAATTTTCAAAGGGTCAGAAAATTGATCATAAAAATTTAAATTAGTAATTTTCAAATAAATGAATTTTTTAAATTAAAAATTAAATCCACTATATTTGATAAACCTGGGTACAACCAGGATTAGGTGTCACTCTGCCAGAATTCCATGTCACCTATTTCCATTCTCAAATTACCATTTCCCCATCCATGTTTCTCCAAAATTCCTCTCGTATCCTATAGGATATCGCGATGCCCGACGCGGTTATCCCCGAAAATGTTTCCTCCAGCGAACAGCTTTCTCACACGGGTCCTCCATTAGGGTTTCGTCCTCCCAGATTCTTCCTCCCGCGGCTCCCCGATTACGGTGTCCATCTCCAAGCTTCTTCGTCCCACAGCGCACCTTCGATCGTTCTCCCAGCTTCTTCCTCCCGCATTTACACGATTACGGTATCCATCTTCGAGCTTCTTCATCCCACGGGTCCCTGATTATGGTATCCACCTCCGAGCTTCTTCGTCCCACAGCGCGCCTATGACAACGACCTTACCAACACCCATCTTCAGGCCGACAGTTTCCCTCTTCCGGCGACTACCACGGAGAGACTTCATCTACTGCCCTTACAACAAATGCTTCAACATCATCTTCCTCCAGCCTTATTATCATTCTACATCGATTTATTCCAATACTAACTTCATATTTGCAGTCATTCTCTCAGGAAATTATATGTCGACTATGGCTACCAGATTCCGAGTTGTATAACTCCTCGATATATAAATCTTTCTTTTTCTTCACAGATCTAACCGATGGGTCGAGATTTTACCTAACTGGAGATTCAACCTGTTACAGATGGATCCATCATACGGTAATATTTCATTCATAAAATCTTGAACATTTTACTCCATTTCAATGATTCCCATTTATCTCTATTTATACAAAATTATAATACTGAAATATGATACATCTACATTCATAGATAAGTAAACAGGGAGCCATGATGTTCGGTCTTCCACCATTTTTATAAGATTGAACGTCTTCTGAAACCCTACAGACCCAGCGTTAAGAAAAAGGTGGGTTCTTCTCAATTTCTCAGTTTTTGGATGAATTTATTTAATGTTCTCTGTGATGTTCTCTATTATAGAATCCTATTTTTGTGACTGATATTTTGTACTATAAATTATCCATTAAAACATATTCATACAATACTTCCACAATGTAATGCAATATTAGTAATTTCACATTTTAGTTATTGGGGATTATTGGGGATCCAATTAGTCTGGTATTCCACCGTAATTATACCACTACCTATATTTAGAGACACTACAGATCAAGATCTGCGCAAAAGGTGTTCTATTCTCATTTCATGAAAACGATTTACCTTATATTCCTGAGTTAATATTTCCAGTTTTAGTTGAATAGTTTCAATTAGTTTTCTCACTGTCTGTGATAACATAATATGGAATTGGATATAGGTTTTATTACCAACATTCCAGTAGATTTTATTACAAATTTCCATAAACTAGCACTTAAACCAATTTGTTTGGATGGCTACCAGTCTATGAAGTTCTTTGAGAGTCATATGTAAACTGTTTCAACATACATTCCATCGTACAACTACCATTGTAATTTTCACTGGATATCTATAAATTGTTAATTTCATTGTACTGATAATGTACATGTCATTTGTTTCTAAATATATCACATCACTAACATTATTGACTTATTAATGATTTTACAGGATCACTCAAATTTTCACCAAGAATTGAAGAGTTTCATTGGAGACTACCAGTACAACAACTACAAATAGGTTGTTCGATACGTATTAATCATTACTTGATTTTTTTTGTTAATTTCATTGTACTATTATTCCCCTATGTGTATATTAATATTTTCTAAATATAACATTTCACTTTAATATTCTTGACTTCTTTATGATTTTCGAGTACTTTTTTGCTGAAATTTTGTCCATAAATTGATAGGTGTTTCTATGAAGCCTACTAAGGAAACAACTACAAACAGGTTTACAGATATGTATTAATTGTTATGTGATATTGTTTTTTAAATTATGATTCATTAACCTTCTTATTGGGTTTTACGGAATTGAAGAAATATGTATTGGAAGTCACACATCTTGATTCTACCCTTGTCAGCATTGAAATATCAATTCTTAACACAGTCATGGGGGCTGCAATAAATGGAATTTAGTAGAGAGGTATTGTTTTCATAACACTGGATTTATCCTTCAATGATTAATTTTTCTTTCATTTTGATATTTCATGATTTTCAATAGGGGTATCCTCTAATTATTTTTGAAAATTCTTCTGTTAATTAATGTCCATGCTTGATCTTTAACCTGATTAATCCACTACGGAACTGTTTTTTTAATAATCGAATGTGTATTTGTTTTAATTTTCAAACAGAATGAATTTAATATAAAATTTTATGTGTTATAAACAAACTCATACCCATTTTCCTCATGTCATTGAACATTTAAGAAGAAGAGTGAAAGTGTATAATTCACGGGTGATGCATTTTTTATTTCATTCTTGGAACTGGCATTTTTTTAGTAGTAACTCATTCCCCTTGCTCACATTTTCACAACATGATGAGGTTTCATGTTTGGTTGTTTAATGTTTTCAATATAGGGGTGGAATCTCTAGTTTAGATTATGTTTTATATGTGTTTTTTAGTGCTTACAAGATTATATATTGGAAACACTGCTACTATTAATAATACAGTTAAGGGATCTTTCCTTATTTTCATCAATTCATGCAATTAAACAATATATTATTCCATAAATTATATTTTCATAGCTGTATGAGTTTATTTACTATGGTATTCATAAAATTAGTTCTTTATTTGGGAAGAGTTGGGAACGAATCAATCGTAAATAAGGGTGATTATTTATTCTTATCAAATAATCCTCTACACATATCTCATATTTATTATTAGAAGCACTCTTAATGTAATTTCTCTTTCAATTTTTCTTTCATTGTATGCAGTATTGTTTTCCTAAATGTGGTTGATATTGAATAATGGCACTTGAAACTATTATTTATCATCCCATCATCAATCAACACACTATTAATCTTCTTAAACAACTTATATACTACTTATATTTCACTAACACTAAACATTTCCTCCCTTGAAGGAACTTCAATAACAGGGAATCATATCACATAATAACTGAATTAGGTCTACTGTGGTCTGTTTACAATTTCAACTAATGTCACGTTCCCTTATCCTTACAGTTGGTGCATCTCAATTTGTTCATTTTTTGTCAAACTGATCCATATTTTATTACATAAAGGTATGAAGATTCTTTTCATGATTACCCTCCTATTTTCCTTTTTGATGAATTTGTAAGAAGTTGCATGATTCACTGGATATTTCTAATTTTCTGTGCATACATGTTTCACATCATTTTCCCTCTTTGAAACTTCCTTTACATGACCTGAATGTAGAACATTATCGCGGTTGGCTGGAAACGGGTTTCAATGAGAGGATGCAACTCCCATGGATTAAGTTATTTCACTTTTTTATGATGTGTTTTTTTATTTTTATTTTAGGAGTGTTAACATGTTCATTTTATTTCTAATCTGTTTATATTTTTTTCAAACAGGTCCAACATTTATTCCATACAGGCGCACAAATTCTATTCATGATTATTATCCTATTTCCCCCATTGATTTGTATATAAGGAATTATTAGAGTCAATAAAGATTTTGGATTTTCTATACGTATGTGTTTTACATCATTTTACCTCTTTGACACTTCCTTTCCATGTCTAGAATGGAGAACATTACTTCTACTAGATGGAAAAGGGAATCAATGAGAGGCCCCATGTACGTCTACTATTTCTATCTATGTTGTTCTCCATGAATGGTTTTTACCTATTCTATAGAACATACTTTGTGTTTTTATTCTTCGTGTAATTAAATAAGGAGATCATATAATGTTACCATTTTGAAAGATGTAAAATCCATTTTTTTAAAGATTTTAAGTTCTGTTAACTATCACCTAAATCCAGAGGTTTTTATTCTTGAAACCAAAACTCTTATTTTTTAGTTAGTTTTATATTTTCCTTTCTGTAACTGTTGTCTACATTGTTTAACATACATTCCTTTTCACATCTATAAATGCAGAAGCTGGTATGAAGCTCATAGATTTTAGCCTTTCTAACTTTATTAATCCAGGTAATAATTAATGATCCAGTTATTATTGTTGGATCAAACTGTTTATTTGTAAAAAACATGTATTTAGGTACATAACAGCTATTTAGTTTTATGTGTGTAAAAGAAATGACAATATTCATTTGATTATTGATTTAGTGATCTGATATGTTTAAAATTTTAATTCCTTATCAGATTTTGTAAATGTGGACAGTTTATAGAAAAAAAATTAAATAGGTATTAATTTTTTAATAAAAAATTAGAAACAATGTTTTTTCTTTCAAAATACATCTCATTGCTATTGCAGATGTGAAAAATATATACAGAAAGATGCAAAATCCATTGTTGTGAAGATTTTAATTTCTGTTAACCTTCAACTTAATCTAGAGGTTTTTATTCTTGAAACTGAAACTCTTCTTTTTTAGTTAGTTTTATCTTTTCCTTTCTGTAACTGCTGTCTATTTTGTTTAACATAAAATCCTTTTCACATCGGTAGAAGGCATAAATTGTGTTAGATGCTTATATGTTTTTTCAGGGATGTTATGCAGCTAAGGGATAATCTTGGGAATTTTTTGGTATGGTTTTGATTCTTCATGGATGATCTAGCATAGAAGTGGTGTCTTCTATACATTGTAAGTGTTCCCCCTTAACGAGACAATCAAAATTTCTATATTAGATTTTCAATGTGGGATTTTCATTAGGTAATAAAATAGTAGATCTGACATGGATGTCTCATGATCTGGGAAATTGAACTCAAGGACTCTAGATATGACCATTCATAATTAATTGTGTAGTCTATCGGAATTAGGAAAGTTGATGCATTTTCATTGTTTGTTGATTCATATAAACCTGTTTCATGAGAAGAAAAATATGAGATGGACTAAAATTTATTTATACTATAACAGTTTAGTAGTGCATAGTTTTTAATTGTTTTCTATTATACCAAGATGTAGTTTTATCCAAATTGTTTCTAAGTATATATTTCTCTATGACAACACTTATATCAGTATCTATGTTTTAAGTTTTATATCACTAACAATATCTTTATTTAATTTCAGTATCCCTCTAATAAAAGGTTCCACTTTAAAATCTCCTATTTTATAACTTTTATTTTTTATTACTAGATTCTTAACTATGAAAATTATAATTATTTATTATCTTATCGTATGATTACAGAGATGGAGCATGCACGTTTCTAAATATATTTTTTCTCTTTCATCTAGGGAACTTAACTGTTTGCATGTACTGTTTCTGGGTTACCTGTCATGACATGTGCATCATAATTTTCCACATGTTTAAGCTCATGGACATGACCTTTCTGGTCACCCAAATTTCAATGCTTTTTCAAATACTTACTAGATAAAGGTTCATTGATCATGGATTTGTTTGAACATGCATTGTTTTTTTGTTTTAATTTGAATCTTCATAGATCTATGGAGAAATTATTTTATATTTTACTGCTCATACTTTACCTAGTAACATGGATATATTTCAATCAACTAATCATTGAATTTACACTAATTATAACTTCATTATTTATAGATATGTCTAGAAATCAAGTGGTTGTATTAGACATACATATCTTGATTCCGCTACTGACAATCCATTTCCTTCAAATGTCAAATTTGCAAGGCCCTCATCTCCTCCAAGATCTTCTTTTCCTATCTTTATCACCACTGCCTAATGATTTGTTATCTCCCAGAAATGTTCTTGACGAGGTATCATTCCCATCTCACTCTATATCTAATTTTGGAATTTCCATTGTGATAATTATAGATGAGGAGGACAATCAGTTGCATAGAAGACACCAGGTAGATGACAATGGGCTTCAAATTGATGCATCTTTGTATAACCATAGCATCCGACATGATTTACAAGGCCTGTGAGCTTTGATAGATTCATATGGAAATGATAATGAAAATAAGTCGGTTATTTTATATCCCCTGGATGCAAACAGTATAGGCTATAAAGTGGCTGGCCATGAGAACATGGCAGCGCACTGAAGAAGAAGAGTATGATGGGGAATGACTTCAAATATGGAGTTGGACCTACGGAGCAATCAACAATCTACTCAGTTTCAGCTACCATTTGATGAAGAACCATTCAATATGCCTGGGGTATGTTGCTTTTAAGGGTTTGATTCTGTGATTTTTTTGTTCAGTTTTTATTGTTTTGGGTTAATAAGGAGTTGAAATTGATACATCCCATTCGTTTACTGCTGTGTAAATGCAACAGGTTAAATTCATTATCTATGCATGTGTTTTTATTGGATAGTTCTGTCAAACAATTTCATTATCGCACATAATTATCTTTGGTATTTTTCTATGTAGCATGTCTTGATGAATTTATTAGCACTACTTTCAAATCACTGACACCTGTACGATTGAATCAATTTAATTTATATAAATCTGTGAACATCTATAGTTGTATAGAATGATTTCATTTACATGTGTCACATCCTAGATCGATTCATATATCTTGACTTTTTTCATCATTTTGTTCTCAGTTGATGGATCCAAGAGTGATGTAATTAATATATGGAGTGGAAATATACCATGCAGTATCCAGCCGAATTGGAGGGGCTACATTTTTTTTAGGAACATAATAACTTCTGGTGGTCATGTTTTTGAGATGATAGGAGGGAAAAAAATGCGAGGCCTCTTTATAATGTTGTGGCAGACTCAACAAAGATTCCTTATCCTATTAGACATTGAAACATTATGTAAATAAAATTGATTATTTTTAGTGCTTCTGGAAGACTCAACAGGGTTTCCTTATCCTATTTGGCATTGAAACTATATTTAAATAAATAATTTTATATTTACATATTATTATCTAACTGTTTTCCTCCAATAGTTTATATATTTTAGGCATGCATTTTATAAATTCCTGTAATTACACTATGAAATGTACTTCTTTGGCCGTATATACAATATACATTTGTATATTTATTTTATCAGTTTTATGATTATATTTCCTGTATGTATTTATTTTCCAGAAATTCATATTGGAAAATATCTAAATTATGTGTAAGTGAACGTATAATTAAATGATCATGCTATAAAAATGCACAGGTTTGGTACTAAATATAGACATACAACCTATGACTATAGACATTTAGTGAAGAAATAACCTAATTCAATTTGTCGTTATCTATTTTTTTATTCAATTTCATGTTGTCAAGTATAATGAAGTGGATGTCGACTCTGTCTTCATCAATTTATTTTATTCAATTACATCTTATGTTTCATATCTGTCTCTGATATCTACGTCCCTCATTACATATTGTTCTATATACATTATTAATAGTTTTAATCTATTTTATTTTTTCCCGAAAAACCCACTCATTCAATTTATTATTATTTCATTTATTTTCACATTTCTCATTTTTATTATTAAAACCACTATCTTATCTTTGATTCATCTTTCACTTTATATTTCAGTGCCCACATTACATTTATAAATGGTGTCTTATTATTATATGAACTCCTATTCAATTATCATACACCATTACATTATATTAAAATTTATTCAACATTATTGTTTCTTCTGACATTTTATAAATATTAATCTCTTATTAAAAGAGAACCCCGTAATCGAATACGCCGTGAAATAGCACGGGCGAGTACTAGTTTATCATATTTAAAAAATTGATTTCATTTTTGGGGTATACACATTGAGAAATATTTAGGGTTAATTTTTTGTATTTTTCTAAAATAGTTTAATTTTTGTTGAAAAGTGAAATATAAAAAAACAATATATTTAACATTAAAAGTTAAATACACGATTTATTACATATGAGATGATGCAAGAACCCATTTAATAGAACTAGAATGCACTAATTAATTTATATAGTCATAAGATTCATCACTATTAGTAGTCTTGATCCAAAATAATAAACTAATCAATATTATATTAAAAAACACCCCTCTCCTCTCATTTTAAATATCACCCCTTCTCCTCACAAATTTTAAGTGTTAAAGGCTTCAAAATTTCTATCCAATTGTCTTCCTATATATCTACCTCACATCATTTTAGTTTTGGTATTACAAAAATTAAAAACAAAAGTGCCTTAAGGTGTATTTTAAGAGAAGTTTTTTAGGAGGAAATATTCTCAATCTACCTCTTTTAAATTAATTTATGCTTCTAACTCCTACTCTAATTCCCAATAAAACATGACATAATGAATCTAGTATTATAAATATACAAATTTAATGAGTTAATTTAATATCTATTATCTAACCTCTTCCCTTCTATAAACAAAAACATTGTTCATATTATGGTGGGTTCACCGCCCCCATGAACAATGTACTTTATTTTTATCCACCACCTTCAAGGATGGTTATAGAAATATTATTATGGTTAAATATGATGATAATAAGTATAATATAACTTATTTCAGGTTTTTAGTTTTTTAATAATCATTTAATTAAATAAAATGAATCTATTTTGTGATGGTTGGTAAAACTACCTAAATGAACTGAATATATGACGATAACATCTATACTAAATGAATAATCCATATGTTGGAACACATATGGATATTTGGGAGGATTTAAATTCTTATAAAGAAATTAATATAATTTCATTTAAATTATAGAGTTATATTTCCATTTTAAAAGAACATCAATAATTATCCGCAAGTGAACTGACCATGAACCATGAAACAAACCCCATTAGAACAACAAAATTAAACATTATATGTCATTGAAACAGTTGTAAATGAACATAATATAATTACAATAAATAAAATATACATTCAAAATGATATTAATTAATTAAATAATTAATCTAATTTTATTATTCAGGATGTTAAGTGCAAGCGTGGAATGATTATGGGACCAAGGTAAGGGATCTCTCAAAACCACCTTATTTTCTTTGTGTTATGATTTATCTCTATTACCTAAATTTGTCACTATGTTATTATTATTTAATTATTATATATTCTATATATATGTCCCAAATATATATGTATATTTTAATCCACATTTCCTTAATGGTGGATATATATGTTTTAGGGGTCACCTTCTCAATTTCATCCGTTAAGAAAAGTCGATTAAAGGGAACTTCTTTGTTTTCTAACAACATTTAAAGTAGCAATCAATGAAATGTTTTGAAGATTCCATGGTTTATTAAAACAATCATTTTTATATGGAAAATAATTTTGGATCCTTTCATGTTTTATGGAAATTATAATCCCCTTAACCTCTTTAAATACTCTATACCCATTTTCCCTAAAACCTCGCTTAAGTGGTACATTTACAAAGTTACCTATCCACTATTTTTCACTTCAATTCACTTGGTAATAATTTTTTATGATATATGATTATATTTAACCTATGAAATTCCAATAATTTTTTAATAAATTCTTTCATGGAAACTATTATGATATGCCATTTAGTTATTCTATAAGGCCTGTGTTGGGCAAAAATCCCTCAAGGTATCATTGACACATTTTTGAGGTGATTGTGTTTGTTGACAAAGTGGACATCTGAGTAGTGATTGTTGACAAAGCAAAACAATGACATACAAATTTGTTAAAAAAGAGGATTTCATGGTGGAATGTCGAGTTCAAGAGTTGAGGTCAACGATCCATGTTTGATTCAAGAACGTCGATAAAAGGAATGGATGATCTGGAGGTGGTACAAAAGAACAGATACAAGGTGGCGCCGTTTTCCAGTGTTTGCCAAATTTTTGGGCCTGAAAATTGGCAAATGAAGAAAAGTATTTTTGGCAAAGGGACTTGCGCGCCGTGGACTTGGAGTATAGGAAACTTGCGCGCCATATGTTTTTCAAAGATTAGAAGATCAAAATATGGCTAAGGAAATAGGTTCGCGCAAGTTTGGGAGTTGGTCGCGCAAGTGTCTAAAAGGAGAGAAGACTTGTGCGCCAAGACTGGGTCGCGCAGGTGACTTGCGCGCCGTCGCGCAGGGTGGTCAGATTGACTATAAATACTGGACCACCCCTCCTCATTCTTCACCGGAGTTCAAACGAGAGCTCCCGTCGCGCAGGAGTGGTGGTCGCGCAAGTGGTGTGTGTCATCGTGCAGGTGGGACTTAAGCGCTAGTGGTTGAAGATGTGCGCCAGTGTTAGAAGTTGCGCGCCGGTTTGCAGTTGCGCGCCAATAGTGGTTTGGGCGTAAAAGGAAGAGAGTCGCGCAAGTTTGGAGTTAAGGAAGTTTGAGTCGCGCAAGTGTCAGAGGAGGACTTACGCGCCCCTTGTGACTTGCGCGCCGATACTTGCGCGCCGAGGTAGACTTGCACGCCAAGTAAGGTTTGTTCCAGCAGTGCTTCTCGAACTGCGTGGAAGTTGGAAGTTTTCCCGATACATTCGGTGCAAAGGGAGATTCATCTTCGGGTGAAAGTTGTACTTCAACAGAGCATCTACACATAGAGAAAGATGCATTCATTCATGCAAATGAAGAGACCTACAGGTCTATAAACTGTGAGTGGATTACTTCCAAGAGAAGTGAGCTTAGGAAGAGGAAGAAGGTGATCCTCTCCACCGGCAGTGAGCCAGAGAGAGAGAAATAGGGAGTAACCCTTGGGAAAGCAGTGAGCTGACCCTAAACCTTGTATAGGCAGTGAGCCTGGGCATAGAAGTGATCTAGCCCGAACATTGTAATCCACAGCTAGTAAAGTCTAGTGGAATTTGGTACGAACCGGAAACTTGTCGGCGTATGCTCCTTGGACGTAGCCCTTAGCGGTGAACCAAGTAAAAATCTCTGTGTCTACTTGTTTACTTCCCTGCATTGCTTTTGAAGCATCATCATTAGGAAAAGACGAAAATAAGTGATCATAATAACCACACAAGTGCAAACAAAGTGACCCTTGTAATAAAGAGGTCAAGATCCAGTGGGGCAGGACAAACGTTGAAAAAGAATATCCATACCCTGATTCACCCCCCCTCTCAGGGTATATAGGCCCCTATTTTCCCTAACAATTGGTATCAGAGGGAAGGTTGCTTTTATCAGATTTGTTTTCTTCAACTTGGTGTAGTCGATCTGTGTAGTTGAAGATATTGTTTGCGCTTATCTCGGTCTACCATGGGAAAAAGAAAATCTTCAAAGAAGAATCAGAAGTCAGGTGGTATCCCTCAGTGTGGAAGTGTTTTTGGAAAAAGTGTGATTCAACTAAAAGAATCAAACAACTTACTGAAGGAATCATGCAGTGAACAGAAAAATTATTTGGATAAATCATACCACAAAAATACTTACTCATTCAATGATGCTGATGGAATGAGTGAAGAACCTGACTTTCCAAGTGACTTTGGAACCACTGGCGGTGAAGAAGAAGAAATTGAAGGAAGAATTGATATGCGAGCTGAGTTAGAGGCTGCTCTTGAAGAGATAGATGTTTGGAGGGCCAAAACCAAGAAAGCTAACAAAATTGTTCGCGATGCCAAACTCTATATGCAGCAGCAGGAAGAAGAGAAGTCTGAGCTGATGGGAGAAATTGAGAAACTTAAGTTATCAACATCAGAGAACTTAGAATCAGTTAGTAAGTATAAGATGAAGGTTGAAGAACAGAAAAGAGAGATCGATGGCCTGAACAAAAAGGTGGAATTTGTCCATGGGGCTAAAGAATTGGATCAGAAATCCACTGAGGAAAGTAAATCTAAAGGCATTCGGATCCATGATCTGGAAACTGAGATCAACAAGCTAAGAGGCTTAAATCAAAGGCTTATTGATATAGTTACTGACCTAACAGAGAAGAATGATTTTCAAGGTGAGAAACTACAAAATCTGGCTAAAATAAAGGGAAAACAAAAGGCTGGTGATTATGAAGAGAGTCAAAAGTCAGATGAAGCACAGAATCTTAAAACCAGAAATAATGATCTAGCAGCACAGTTGTCTGCAGAAGTTCAGAAGAATCAAAGGCTACAACAAGAAAATGCATGTTGCTCTGACTCTATCGCTCAAGAAAAATTGAAGGTAAAGGAGCAAAATTACATGGTTGATAAGCTGAAGCATGAACTGGAAGATGAGGTGAGTAGAGGGAAGCTTCTCAAGGAAGAACTTGATGTCCAACTTGAATCAAGGGATATGAAGATTCAAAAGTTGGTAGAAGAGCTAGAATCAGTCAAGCAGGAAATAGAGAAGTCTAAATCCAAAGGTAAGCCCAAGTTGAAGGATACACTACACTTGCTATTTGATCATCCTTCAACAGGGGATGATAAAATGAAAAGAAAATATGCTATTTCTGAAGAGAAACAACAGAATATTTTCGCAGCTCAAAGACCAGCAAGTTTCAGAAAAGATGGTATTGGATTTGATGAATCACCTCCCATGCATGACAAGAAGAGAGCCGTGAACAGTTCTAGGAGTGGACAAAAACCTGTAGGTGCTGGAGATAGGCCTAAGAGGTCAGTTACAAAAAGAAGTGACGACATGTGCTATTTATGTGGGATTCATGGCCACACATCAAGATTCTGTCCAGAGGCTCAGGAATATATTTCGTATAGTGAAAACAGAAAATGTACAAAATCTGAGAATAAGATGAAGCGTCATGAGAAATCAGAAAGAAGAGTCTCTCAAAGGAAAGCATTTGTTAAATGCTATTACTGTGGAAGAATGGGACACACCATGAGTATGTGTCAGGAATCTCAGGAGAACAATTTCAGAGGAAGAACTCAAGCTACATCAACATCTCGACATAGAAATGATGAAATGAGGTATGTCTTTGATGGAAGATGTTTCATATGTTCTGATCATGGGCATTTGGCTAGACAGTGTAGAAAGAAAAAGGCAGGGAAGGAAAAGGAACGTCAAAGGAGATTCCTCACTCCAGTGGTGTCTAATGAGAAATCGTACACTGGAAGACAAAGTGGTAAATTGGAAAATAGGCGTAGAGCCTCAGGGGAATCACATGGAGCTGAACAAGAAGTGTATCAGTCACCTCCTCAGTCACAGTCACAACCGCCCCCTAAGAAAGAACATGAACAAATTTGGAAGAAAAAGGGAGGAAAAGCTACAGCTGTGAGTAAGAAGAATGGACATTCTGTGGAGGACCCACCACCAATGAAAACTAGGGTGGTGACTCATAAATCTAATAAAAGACATATAAACAAAGAATGAATTAAAAAATTTGCAAGTCGTGTGCCACAACAAGCAGTGGAGAAAAGTGCAAGATCCTTGCAATGGTGGAAGAAGCAAGGGAAGATGGAAAGAAAATAGATTCCTACTCAGAGAAATAATCAAGGAAAATGGAATTTTGGTAGAACCTCAAAGAAGGAAATGTGCACTCGTGGGTTTATACCACAAGCGGTGAAAAAGGCCGAGCCTACCAAATCTACATATCAGAAAAAGGCTCAGAATATGGGCAATGAATGCTTAGTCATATGGCCAGAACAGTTGAAGTTGGCTAGGCAGCTGGAGGAAGCAAGAAAAGAGTGTGATGCCCTCCAAGAAAAAATCAATGGGTTGACCCATCAGGATCAACCACTATCCTCGTTTTGAGGATTCGAGAAAATCCCCTATCCCTATGTATATAAATGCAATTAACTGATGATTCATGTGTTTCAGGTTCTAGGGAGATACGATCCAAGGGGAAGTGGCATCTAAGGATGTGAAGTGGATATGTGATATGCTCTACAGTTTCAATTGATTCAAATCAGGTACCAGAGTTGAAGAACAAAGGGAGCATCAATGCACAATAGGAAGTGATTGGGTTATTAGATTTATCTCTTGTTTCCTACACTGAGTTTCAACTCAGTAGGCTTAGAGATTTGGTTAATGGCTCGATGCTCAGTGCCAGATTTGTATAAATGGAGCATATAGAGAAGAATGGTTATGGGTCTCTACCGTTGGGCCTAACAGACAGAAGTGTTGTGTAACACAGGGGGAGAATTCTATATCCAAATCAGATATAAGAGCCATCAATGCCATAATTGGATGACTCGGCTCAGGTGTTTCCTATTGAGGGAAGAAAGAAACACAGTGAGAAGCAGCAATAACAATGAATTTCATGCTTATCTATTTGCTCTAACAATATGGAATCATCTGACTATTTTCAGGATACCAAGAAGCTGTGAGAAGTAGTTGAAAGGAATGATTCCAATGAACAATGAAACAGTGAGAAATTTTCTGATAAACGTGATGAGGAGGAAAGCAACAAAGGGGGAGCATAAGTGACTAATGCTGATTTAGAAAAGAAAAATCCTCATCTGCACAATAGTCAAAGAGATGAGCTGAAATTGACATGCAGAATATCATTGGTGATTTATCAGCTCTAGCTCAGACAAGGAGAATGGAATCACTGTAGAAAACGTCTTTTATATCCAAATTTGAGATGAAATGCTTTTTCTAATGCAGTTGGAAATGAAAACTGGGTTCAGGCTATGAATGAAGAGCTTGATCATATTGAGAAGAACCAGATGTGGGAGATTGTTTCGAGGCCATCAAAAAATAATGTCATCAGGACTAAATGGGTCTATTAAGACAAGATGAATGAATATGGCACAGTGATTCGGAACAAAGCACGATTGATGTGCAAAGGAGACTCCCAGATAGAGGGAATAGATGGTGATGAGACATTTGCACCGATTGCAAGGCCGGAGACAATCATATTATTCCTAGCCATTGCAGGGCAAAGAAACTTCAAAGAGTTCCAGATGGATGTAAAGACTGCATTTCTAAATGGGTTTCTAGAAGAAGAGGTGTATATTGAGCAGCCAGATGGTTTTCTCATTCATGAGGATGAGAAGAAAGTTTGCTGGTTGAAGGAGGCATTATATGGGCTGAAACAAGCACCATGAGCATTGTACTGAAGGATATATCAGTATTTGAAGAAGCTTGGTTTTCAGTGTTACACAAGGAAGGAATGACACATTCATTTCTCAATCCAAATATGCCAAGGAGGTTTCGAAATGAGATCTGGAATTGAAGATTCCAAGGAGATGAAGTATCTAGTTTCTACTCGGATGAAATCATCAAAAGATGATAGTGGCAGGGAAGTTAATATCACAGAATACAGGAAAATCATTGGAAGCTTATTGTACTTAACTGCAAAATGGCCTGAAATTGTTTTCGCCACATGCCAAGCAGCAAGATATCAGAGCAATCCCAAGGAAAGTCACATGCTTGCAGTGAAAGGAATACTTCGGTATATCAAGGGCACGGTGGACTTCGACTTGACATACAACGACAAATCTCAGACAGAGTTATTGGGATATACTGATGCAGACTGAGCCGGTTCAGTAGATGATAGAAAATCAACATCAGGTGGTGCATTCTATCTTGGTGGATTGTGTATTTCTTGGCTAAGCAAGAAACAAGATTGCATTTCATTGAGCACCGCAGAAGCTGAGTATATTGCGGCCACTCAAGCATGCACACAGTTATTGTGGATGAAGCAGCATCTTGAAGATATGGGAGTTGAAGTGAAGTCTCCGATCGGAATCCAGTGTGACAACTCAAGTGCTATAAATCTTAGCAAAAATCCTGTCCATCATTCCAGGACAAAGCACATTGAGATCAAGTATCATTTCATCAAGGAGAAGGTTGAGCAGGGCATCGTGCAGTTGGAGTATGTGCCTATAGAGCTACAGGTTGCAGACATTCTGAAAAAGGCCTTACCTAAGGAAGCTTTTGAGAGGCATCGACTGGCTCTTGGAGTTCAGTCGATTCCCCGCACTTGAAATAGTGTGGATATTGGACCCCCCTCCCCTCTCTCCCCACGGTATGATGTGTTTTTCCCTAATACACTGATATGTGTTCTCTCGTATGTTACAGACTACAAAGGAGTGTCCTTTGGGTTCGATGACAAAGGGGGAGAAAAGTGTTTGTTAAAGGAGGAGAAAATAGTGATTGGGAGACAGTGTGGTTATTTGAGATATCATGAAAGATACGGGGAGAAGCTGACAGGTGGAGCATCCAGAAAGGGGGAGCAATGATAAAGGGGGAGTGTATTAAATCTGATGATGCTAGAAGTGATCGATCAAAGAATAGATATCACGACAGCTGAGGATCGTGATAAAAGCAGAAGAGTGGTGTTGAAAAGTGGTAAGACTATTTCCAAACCGAACATTGGTCTTCCAACAAATCCATCAACAATTGGTATCAGTTTAGTACAAATTGGTATCAGTTTGGTGTCAACAGTGGATGTCAGAGATAAAGTGATTCATTGATGCACTTTTCACTTACTCTTGTTTCTCATGCCGAGCATTGCACATGTGGGCTTAGAGTATGTGTTGAGTAAATCCTTGATCGCTATCAGAATCGCAATGAGGCGAATGGAGGCTGAAGAATCAACGATGTATCTTTGTTTTGGAAGAGTTGTCAACAAACCCAAAGGGGGATATTGTTGGGAAAAAATCCCTCAAGGTATCATTGACACATTTTTGAGGTGATTGTGTTTGTTGACAAAGTGGACATCTGAGTAGTGATTGTTGACAAAGCAAAACAATGACATACAAATTTGTTAAAAAAGAGGATTTCATGGTGGAATGTCGAGTTCAAGAGTTGAGGTCAACGATCCATGTTTGATTCAAGAACGTCGATAAAAGGAATGGATGATCTGGAGGCGGTACAAAAGAACAGATACAAGGTGGTGCCGTTTTCCAGTGTTTGCCAAATTTTTGGGCCTGAAAATTGGCAAATGAAGAAAAGTGTTTTTGGCAAAGGGACTTGCGTGCCGTGGACTTGGAGTATAGGAAACTTGCGCGCCATATGTTTTTCAAATATTAGAAGATCAAAATATGGCTAAGGAAATAGGTTCGCGCAAGTTTGGGAGTTGGTCGCGCAAGTGTCTAAAAGGAGAGAAGACTTGTGCGCCAAGACTGGGTCGCGCAGGTGACTTGCGCGTCGTCGCGCAGGGTGGTCAGATTGCCTATAAATACTGGACCACCCCTCCTTATTCTTCACCAGAGTTCAAATGAGAGCTCCCGTTGCACAGGTGTGGTGGTCGCACAAGTGGTGTGTGTGGTCGCGCAGGTGGGACTTGCGCGCCAGTGGTTGAAGTTGTGCGCTTGTGTTAGAAGTTGCGCGCCGGTTTGCAGTTGCGTGCCAATAGTGCTTTGGGCGTAAAAGGAAGAGAGTCGCGCAAGTTTGGAGTTGAGGAAGTTTGAGTCTTTCAAGTGTCAGAGGAGGACTTACGCGCCCCTTGTGACTTGCGCGCCGATACTTGCACGCCGAGGTAGACTTGCGCACCAAGTAAGGTTTGTTCCAGCAGTGCTTCTCGAACTGCATGGAAGCTGGAAGTTTGCCCGATATATTCGGTGCAAAGAGAGATTCATCTTCGGGTGAAAGTTTTACTTCAACAGAGCATCTAAACACAGAGAAAGATGCATTCATTCATGCAAATGAAGAGACCTACAGGTCTATAAACTGTGAGTGGATTCCTTCCAAGTGCAGTGAGCTTAGGAAGAGGAAGAAGGTGATCCTCTCCACCGGCAGTGATCCAGAGAGAGAGAAACAGGGAGTGACCCTTGGGAAAGCAGTGAGCTGACCCTAAACCTTGTATAGGCAGTGAGCCTGGGCATAAAAGTGATCTAGCCCGAACATTGTAATCCACAGCTAGTGAAGTCTAGTGGAATTTGGTACGAACCGGAAACTTGTCGGCGTATGCTCCTTGGACGTAGCCCTTAGCGGTGAACCAAGTAAAAATCTCTGTGTCTGCTTGTTTAATTCCCTGCATTGCATTTGAGGCATCATCATCAGGCAAAGATGAAAATAAGTGATCATAATAACCACACAAGTGCAAACAAAGTGACCCTTGTAATAAAGAGGTCAAGATCCAGTGGGGCAGGACAAACTTTGAAAAAGAATATCCATACCCTGATTCACCCCCCCTCTCAGGGTATATAGGCCCCTATTGGCCCTAACAGCCTGATCATGCAACCCATTTCTTTCCTTGTGTAAATCTTTTATTTATGCCTTTGTTGAAATTGAAAAATGCATTTCAATAAATTTTCCATAGAATTAATGATGCGAACCTCACTTAGAAAACAAATTTAGAGTTTGAGGAAATATGTGTATCCCTACCAAAAGAAGACGCGTATTGGATTTCCATGTGCCACAAGACTACTTCATAATGAGGGATAATTGTAAAGAACCCCCCTCTAGGAGTAGGCCTTGGATTTATAAGATCGATGATGAAATTTTCTCAATGAATTAGAATTAATTTTATGAGTTTATTTTGAGAAAATTTGGTGTATACACCATATTAAGAATCATATATCTCTTTGAAAGCTTTGATTTTACTAATCATAGAGCCTAAGCAGGCATACAGAACAAAAGTTATGGAACTCGGAAGATGGAAAAATTTTATAAATGGATTTGCATCGCTGCGTAGGACCATTCACATGGGACCACTCACATAGGCCCACTCATGTAGGCCCACTCACATAGGTCCACCAGTAGGTCTATAAATAGACCCCTCCACCTTAAATTTTAGGGGGATGACCAAAATCTCAGACAACGAAGCAAGGGGTGGGTTCTATTCATGAAACTCCTTCGACCAAGTAGTCCATCCCTACTTAGGTGACCTACCATGACCCGCACTCAGTAGGGTGAGGGCCCTAGCCCGAAACTTGGGTAAACCACACTTTGAAGACCCGTACTTGGGCAAGGTGTTCCAATCCATCCAAGTCTTACTTGGGATAGATGCTTCTAATCCACCCAATTATTACTTAGGATAGGTACTTCTTAGGAGAGACCCACTTAGGAGACCCACACCTAGGTGAACCACATTTGGGACACCCACACCTAGGAGACCCATACCTGGGAAAGACTAACCTGTGTGACCCATACTCGAGTGAACCACCTAGGAAATATCACTAGTCCATACCTCAGGGGTTGTAGCCTCATACCCCCACTCAAGATCACTGCTGGGATACATCCCCAACCCTCAGAGTTGAACCCTTAACTGTTGTCACTTACCCCCATAGAAAATGGAGAGTCTCACCATTAAATTTTCATCCTAGGACTAGGATGTTTTGGGTTGTGATACATACAACCCCACCTCTCATTCCAAATCACCATGAGTCGAGATAATACTCATGGTTCATAAAATTTGGGCATCCTACTAGGTGTAAGACCCAATATAACCTCTATATCACCATTAGTTGAGACACTCCTCATGATTAAAATAAAAAGAATACTAAAGAAACCTCAAAGCTCTTATCACCCCAGTCCTTTTCCCAAGACTTTAGAAACCTTTTAGACAACTCTATAAAATGATAGAGAAGTGGAGATAAAGGGGGATTGTAGATATAAAATACCACCATGGTCTGAAATACACAACAACTATGCAAGAAACCTTTTCCTCCCTAGTATAAAATCACCTGTATGAAGGCCCATCCCTAAATTTGGGGCCTACGCAAGATCCTTCTAGTGAAACATGAGGAGTCCCTTGAGGCATAAAGAAAATCCTTTCCCAAGTGTTGTCTCTTATGTGATACATCAGCCAAAACACCTTCATCTTACAAAGGACCACCTATGTGAAGCCTTTTATCCCACCCAGTTCTACCTTATGCGAGACATCCTTGGTTCACCTGACCTCTACCCTATGTGATCCACCTCTCAATCCATATCTTAAGGCACCCATGACAGGTATCTTCCTTCTTTGGATTTCATGTTAAAGGGGGACCAAATTTTAACGTCCACAAAAGATTCCAAACCTATAAAACCATGTAAAGAGGCACGCCAGGGTGTCTCCCATTTGGATATGCATTCCTTCGGTCAGAGGTGTTCCACACTTGTCCTACTAGATGGGTAGGGTACTTGGGGTTCATGTGAATATTAATCCCTTCAGTTAAGGGGACCCCGAAACTAGGATCATTGTTTGGGATCTGCCAGTATTAGACATGAGGGATAGGGCCTTTCCCTTCCCTCATCATCTCTAAGATTCGAGGCCTCCAATTCTAGGAAGGAAGGGTGAGTATCATAGTTGATTTCCCATCTAACATGGAATGAGATCCTCCTCTATTCCCCAAGAACCAATTTTAGGGAATCCATCATAGATTGAGATCCTAGACTTTTTTGTAGGACTTTTATTTCTTTATTACTCCCTCCTTCTCCATTACCATGGGATGTATCCATATGGGTAGTTCAATGTAACTATCCTAGGTACAATGAAAATATTTAAGGGGTACCAAATCACTTTCTTCTTCCCTCATATCCCCAAACTCTTCCACCAGAAGGAGAATTATTTTTTGGTTTTATAGATCTACTACTTCCTCTTTTTTCTCACATTTGAGCATGACTCACGTGGGCTTAGAGGTTAGCTATGATCTTGACACACAAATGGTTAGATGCATGTCTTTATAGAAAATATTTTTTTGGTTCTTCCTCGCACCTTCCTTCATAAGGCCTCCATAGGCATGGTCCTTAAAACCATGTATCCAACCATAGGTACACCTATTTATTATAATCCCCAATCTTATCCAATAAAAACAAACTAGGGAATCCTTCTTAGGAGTAATCCCAAGACAAAACTCCCAAATCTCCAAGGAATCCTCCTTAGGAGTAATCCACAACTAAATCCTCTCAAAGGGACATATTACCCTATGAGAAAAACCTTCATAGGACCTTTATAGGAGTGGGTCCTCATAACCAAACTACATGGGCTTTGATTCCCATCCAAATGGGATACGTTGAAATCCTCCCTTAGGTGCAAACCCAAAACCCCAATTCAACCATAGGGACACATTCCCAGTAGAGTCTTATCAAAATTGTGAGTCCATACCCATTATTAGTTTCATGGGCAACCTTGGCATAATTCCCACACCAAACTTTGTCAAGGAACATTTTTCTAAGAAATTATTACTGCATGACGTTAAACTACACAGTTTGGTCCTTATAACATGACCTTAAAAGTTATGACACGTCTCTTTTAGTGGAACCAAACTATAAATGTTCTTATTCATCTCATGAGGGTATATAGGAATCCCATTCATGGGTCTGATCCTAATATCTAAAAAAACTCCCATCTCTCTAGATGATGTTATACTCTAGAGTAACCCACTATATGGCTCAAAACTAGTGTCTTGATAATAAAAAACAAAAGAATATCTAATCAATATATAATAGGGTACCACTGATGGAGAACCTTATATACATACAAATGTATCAATTCATGAAGAACCTCATATACATAAAAATGATTCTAAATTCCATACATACCAATAATTAATTTTTAATTCGAGGGTGATCCACGTCATACTTGGGAATCAATGAAGGATTCAAAAACATATCTTAAATATATAAGAGAGTCCTGGAGTGGGAAATAATTTTCCCCAAAAATGTGTGATGATCCCAAAATCCCATACTATTGACCAATGTGAGTTATTAAGCATCATTGGCCCAATTTTCCAATGAGCACTTGCCTTTGGAAATAAGGTCCACGAGTCAACACAAATATAAAACTGTTGGGTGTTTCCAATTCCATTAATAAAACCCATTGGAAACCCCCCGAAATGGATTTCGGTGTATGTGTATGATGTGAAGGTTGTTCCACCAACACCAGAAAATGATATTCCAACCCCACGTTCCATTCTAGGGCGAAACAGTATTACATTTTATTTCCATTTGTGGCACACATTAACATTTAAATGTTATGATGGTTGTTCCAAGATAGTGATATAATTCATTGAGTAATATTTATGTCTCATGAGATGATATGAATGTGATTAAAGAATAAAACTAATACATGATGGGACTCTATTCACCATGTGATATTGTCTTGGTAGTTATCCTTAACTTATGCTTTTTTCATGTTTTATGATATTTAACAATTCCTATGTTTTCATGATATTATGATTTCATATTATTTATTTTATTATTTCTTATAATTATTGATATGCATTTTATTTTATGATATCATGTTATACCTTTTGACTCATATGTTATGTTTTGTATCATATTTATTCCTTTACTGTGGTTTTTAACTCACCAATTTTGATTATGCATTCCATAGGTTATCCTATGTAGTTTTAGGAGCTCCAAGGGATTTATAAGCTCATTATAGATATTAGATTAGATAATTTTGATTTTAGTTACATTTTGACATATATGTGTTTAGTCTTTCAATTATCCTGAACTCTTGATCCTTGGGTTGTGTTTATTGGATATTTAAGTTAAAAATCATGTAATAATATGTGTAAAAGTCTTCGGTCACTATAGTTAGTATCAGATCAAGGTCTAGTTTTTTTGGGATTTAAATAATAATATATTAGTAAAAATCATAGAGATAAGTATAATTATAGGAAAAAATCCTAAAACATTGGTAAAGTATAGAGTGAGTGGTTTCTAAGTAATGAAATCCATGTATAGATAATACAAGTGGATGTGGATATAGGGAAGATATAAATAGGGGTAATAAACCTGAAAGGGATCATTGGGTATTAATTTTACCTACACCTAGTTCATGAAAAAGATTATTTATTCCATACCATGTTTGAAAATCCCATGGAATATTCTTTAGTAATTTTAGAAACTATTTACGAACCATTATAAATGGTTTGAATATATTGTTTGTTTAGAAAACCTAATGTTAAAATTATCACGGATAACTTAGATTTAAACCTATATACTCATAAGTTATAACATAATTTTTATTTATAAGTTCTTACTTCTATGTTTATAGTTTCCATGTTTAAATTCTTATTAATTTCAGTATTCTCATCCCTATTTTTCCTTTATTTTTAGTTAATGGTAGGAAATATGATAAATTGTGCTAATAAACAATGTGATATGCAATGTGATGATTTACCTAATGTATTTCCTAATTTTATGGGAGTGGGAGTTGATAACTTCATGGAAGTACTAGCTTAACTGACTCAAGTTGTGAATAATAAATTAGATTATGTGGAACACCCTACATCACCTAAGAAAGTGAAAGTTGTGGTAAAGTTATTTATGTGAAAAAGGCCTCCTACCTTTTGTGGATCTTATAACCCCCTCATTATATAACAATAGATTAAATATATTTAGAAGATATCCTCTATCCTCTAATGATTGGAACCAGATAAAGTCGTATTGGTTTTCTATCATCTTGAAAAGGAAGCTGATGAGTAGTGGCCACTGATGAAGAATAAAAATCCCAATGATGAAATAGATTCCATATAAAGGGAAGGATTAAAGAAAATATCTTTTAATAAATATTTTCTCTGAACTCTTCATCTTAAAATGGAGAGGGAGTTCCTTGGACTGAATAAAAAGGAAGATGTGTATATTAGGGAGTATGTGGAATATTTTTACAAGGTTTTCAAAGTATGCCTCTGACTTTTTCATCGATGCCGAAAGTAAGGTGGAACACTTATTTATTGGATTAAATACAAGTCTAGAAAAAACTTTTGTGATTTTAGACTTTGATAGTTATAAAGAGATTTTCCACTATTCCCATAAGGTCAAGATTGAGATTGGATACTCTTAGTGGTCTCATGGGGATAGAGATAAAACCCCCAAAAAAGTTCAGTTTGGGAGGGTCAATGGAAAAATCCCATGTAGGAAAGAAAAATCAACTACCCACATGTATAAAGTGTGTTAAAAGTATCCTAAGAACTATCTTATTGGAACCAAGATATGATTCAATTATAGAAAAGAGGTGCATCAGGCTAATCAATACTGAAGGGATATGAATAAGTCCACTAATATGATGAATGAAAATAAGATTCTAATCAACACTCATCCTATAATAGAGTGTTTAAAATGAAAGTAATATGTGTATTATGTAATCCAATGACATAATCCATGGTTTTTCAAAGACAGTCAACAAAAAAACCTCCCAGGCCTAGAGAGAAATAAATGGCATATATTATTACCACTATTGAGGTGGATCCCAAAAACCATTTTGTTATTGGAATAATGGTTAATCATGCAATAATAGTTAACATACTAATATATTTCATTTTTACATGTTATTTAATATAATGAATGTTTAGTAGAACTATTAAAACACCACCTCAAAACATGGGTGTTGAACTATCTGTGAGAATTAAAAATGAATAAATTATTGGATCCCAAGTATATAATTCCTCCCTAGTTAATTTTTTTAGATTGAATCTAAAAAAAATACCTTCATACTACCTTTATTGAATTTTGATTTTATACAAGGAATAGATCAGATATCCTAATATAATCCAATATCAACTCTCAAGAGAGGGAAATCACCCTCTATATCCCTAACCATGCTCTTATTCTATACAATTTTAAGGAGGAGTATGAATCTCATTTGGAATATTATTTTCAATAATGGATATTATTTCCTTATGTGAAAGTATATCTATCTCAAATGATTAAGAAAAAGGAGATAATCATGATTGAATACATTCCCATTGTGAGCGACTATATTGATTCCTTCCTTGAAGAGTTGTCTGGTCTTCCTCCTAAATGATCTGTTGAGTTCTAAATTGAACTCATACCCAGAGCCCTTACCATATCCAATACTCATTATAAAATAGACACCGTTGAGTTTGAATAATTGAATAAGAAATTACAAGTGAATTTGGAAAAGGGTTTTATATAATCGAGTGCTTCACTATAGGGTGTATTGATCCTCTTCATCAAAAAAGGAAGGGTTAATATGCCTCTGTATTGATTATCATGAAATCAATAAAATCATGATAAAGAACAAGTATCCACTACCATATATTCATGATTTTTTAAATTTGGTACATGGGGCACAATACTTCTATAAGGAAGACCTTCAGTTAGGATATCAAAAATTAAAGGTGGAGAAGTAATATATTCTCATGAATACCTTTTGAACATGATACAGATAGTATGAGTTCATATTTATTACCTTTAGACTCAATAATTCTCTTAAAATATTCATGGAATTAATAATAGAGCCTTTTGATAACAACTTAACAAATTTTTTGTAGTCTTTAAAGATGACATTCTAATATACTCTAAAAGTTAGGAGGAGTATTCGAATCCTGTGCTAAAAACTTTCATGAAGGAGAATTTATATGAAAAGTATAGTAATTGTGAGTTCTATATGGAGTTAGTATCATTCATGGGGAATGTTATCACCAAAAAATAGATATATATGGACCCTGGTAAGAAACATTCAACTGAGGAGTGGCCCAAACCATCATCATTAATGGAGATCTATAGTTTCCTTTGAATGTGGGTATATTATTGATAATTTTTGAGAAAATTATCACAATTGTCAAAATATATAACTAATATTACTCATAAGGGAGTAAATTGTTTTTGGAATGAGGAATGTGAAGAGAGATTTAAGGAATTGAAGAAGAGGCTTATCACTTCTCCAGCACTTACACCTCCCACAAGTAGGGAATATTTTGTGGTATACATTGATTCTACAAAGAATGTATTGGGTTTTATAATAATTAAAAATGATAAATTAATATCCTACCCCTCAGGGAATTTAAAATTTCATGAGAAAAACTACCCAAAACCTGATCTTGATTTGGATATAGTTATCTTTACATTGAAGTTATGACAGTATTATCTCTATAGAGAGTAGTTTGAAATATATACAAATCATAAGATCCTTTATTATGTATTCATATAGAATAAGATTAATCTGTTTTAGAGAATATGGTTAGATATGATCAAGGATTATTAATTCTAAATCCACTATAATTTGAGGAAGATGAATATAGTGGAAGATTATATATGTAGAAAGAATATAGTAAAGTTATCCATGATGAGAATTGATAAGGATAAAATATTCTTGGACATGTAAAGTATGGACATAGAAGTCATAAAGGATGAAATATCATCATTACTTTATCAAATGATTACTCAAACATTCATTCTAGAAAAGTTAAGAGATACTTAAAGAGATGATGTGGAAATACAGAAGAACGTGGAAGATATATGAAAAGGAAAATCCTTAGAGTTCAAAATTGATAAAGAAGGATTTGTAATATTTTAGTCATGACTATGTGTAAAATTAAATCCCAAGATAAATAAGTATATTTTGAATGATTCACATAGCTCTACCTTCTCTATTCGCCTAGGGAGATTGAAAATGTATTGAGATATATAAGGGAAATATTAGAAAGATAATAAGAAGAATGAGATCGTAGAATATACATCAAAGTTCCTGGTATATAAGTAAGTGAATAATGAAAGGGAAAATTCTAAGGGGATGATGTAACCATTACCCATATCCACAAGGAAATTAGAGAACTTCACTATGAATTTTTTCATAGGTATTTTGAATAAATCCAAATGCAATAATGCTATACGGGTTTTGTGGATAATCTTATAAATACTGCTCACTTAATTATAAATTTATAGAAAATATCACTTGATAAAATTTCAAGGATATACATTAGGGATGTGGTGAGGGTGTATGGAACACCATTATTAATTATATCTGATTGAGATCCATGGTTTACCTCCAAGTTTTGTAAATTTATAAAACATTCTATAAATATTGAATTGAACTTCAGTATGTCTTATCAGCCCTAAAATGACAGCCAATCTAAGTGGACTATCTAGAAACATGTGGATATGTTGAGAGAATGCTCGATAGACTTTAAATGAGGATGATATAAACATCTTCCTTTGGTTGAGTTCTCATACAACAACAACTTTCAATCAAACCTCCAAATAGATCAACATGAAGTATTTTTTTATAAGACATGAAAAGAAGTTACATGTTGGGATGAAGTTGGGGAACAGAAGAATATGGGACCTGAAATGGTTGAAGAAATGGTTGAAAATGTCAATAATATTCAACATCACATTAGGATAGCTCAGAGTCGACAAAAGATCTATGCTAATAATCTTCAAAGATACATGAAGTTTGAGATTTGAGATAAAGTATTACTCCAGATATCTCCATGGAAAAGTGTCATCATATTTGGGAGGAAGGGAACTCAATGTCCCAGGTATATTAACACCTTTGAGATTACTAATTTCATTAGAGATGTAACCTATTGACTAGCACTCCCAAAAACCCCGTATTAAGTACATGATGTGTTGCACGTATCCCTCTTGAGGAATTTCATATAAAATCCCTAACATGTTCTAAATTTTGAGGTGGTATATCTAGAAAATTATATCTCTTATGAGAAGCATCGAATTAAGATCTTGGACTATACAGACAATGTTATATATAATAAGAAAACTCACCTAGTCAAAGTACTATAGTGAAATCATAAATACGAGGAGGAGACATGAGAACTAGAGGAAGAAATGATACATAAGTATCCTCATCTGTTTTTATATTAGTGAATGAAATGAAATTTCATGGGTGAAATTTCTTAATGGGGGAAGAATATATTGACCCAAAATTTTATCAATGGAATTTCTCTTCTGATTATATAACTATGTCATATTTAATATTGTAGTATTATATGGACCACATGCACCACATGATAAAACTAAAAACATTTTAATATATCAATTTTAATATTACATTTATAAAATAAATATATCCATAAGTATTGAAAATATTATAATGGTATTAAAATAGAAAACAAGAAAACTATAATATGAAAATTTAGATCTTCTCGATCCACCAGAATAACCAAACTCATGAACAATACATTAAAAATGAAACAAAATATTAGTAATTAAATATTCATATTGAAAATGAATATATATAACCTTGAGATAAAATATAAGTGGATGAAGAATGAATAAAATATGAAGTATTTATAGAATGTAGGGAACCTATATGACTGTTACAAATCTGACCGTTGAAATGTTAATCTAACCATTTTAATAGTAACCAGACCATTTGAAATAGTAACATGACCATTAAAATAGTATCCTCACCCATTTTAGTGTAAAATAATATTTATTTATCTTATAAAATGAGAATATGACATATTTATATCTTGATACAGGTAAATAAATGTTTTTAAAATGATAAATTAGTGTTTGTATTTTTATAAAACATAAATGTTTTATTTGAAATTTTATAAAATATATAACGATTTAATAGAGTATTTTTTTTTCATATAATAGGTTTATAAATTAATACTAAGTTTTATTATAATGATAATATAATTTTATGTGACCATAAGTAATTTTTAAATGGTTCGGAAAAGTGATCATAATATTATAATTGGTATTTAAAATGAATAAAAAGTTTAATTAAAAATTTATTTTCTAGTATTTATAAAATTATTTCCATAAAATGGGTTAATTTTTCAAATATAAACATCAAAAAAAATTTATGGTGATTATTTGGTATTTTTATAAAATAGTTGTTTTTTAGTGAATAATGAAATTCAACAAAGCACCGTATTCAACATTAAAAGTTAAATACATGATTTAGTGAATATAGAATGATGTAAACACCCATTAGTTATAACTCACATGTTCTATTTACTGCATATAGTCTCAATATTCATCAATATTGGTAGTCTTGAGACAATATAATATAGTAACCAATATTTTATTCAAAAACACCTCTCTCCTCCCCTTATAAATACCACCCCCTATCCTCAAAATTATTAGCCTTGGAGATTGAAAAATTGATGTCCAATTATATTTTTAACCCTCTCCCCTGTTCACTAATAGTTATTTTCACACAAAATTGTAAAACCAAAGTGATTTAAGGTTTATTTTAATAGATGACTTTTAAGAGGGAATATTCTCAATCTATCCCTTTTAATTTAATTTCTTCTTTTAACTCTATCTCATATCCCCAATCCAAAATTGGAATAATGACTATGGTATTATAAATATAATGTAATGTTATTGTTTTAATGGAATATCCATTATCCAACCTCCTCTATTCTAAAATTAAAAATGTTGTTCATATTATGGTTGGTTCACCACCTCCATGAACAAAGTACTTCATTTTTATCCATTTCCTTCAAGAATGGTTATAGAAATATTATTATTTTTAAATATGATGATAAATAGTATAATATAACTTATTTCAAGTTTTGTAATGTTTTTATAATCAGTTAATTAATTAAAACAAATCTAGATCATAATGGTAGGTAAAACCACCAAAATGAACTAACTATATAATGATAACATTTATACTAACTGAATCATCCCATTTTTCAAGAACTAAAATATTTTACCATAAGTGATTCGACCATGGAACCATGAAATGAACCCCCTCAAGAAAAATAAATAAATAAACATTATATGTCATTTAAATAGTTTCAAATGAACATAATATAATTATAGTAAATAAAACATAGATATAAAAGGTTATGAATTAATTAATTAATTAATATAATTTGATTATTCAAGGCATTAAGTGAATATACTAAATGATTCTGTATGTAAGGTAAGGGATCTCTCTAAACCACCCAATTTTTTTGGTTTAATATTTATATCTCTTACCTCAATTTCTCTATCTATTATTATTATTTAATTACTATATATTCTATATACAATTCCCAAACATATATACCTAGTTTAATTCACCATTTTTATTTGGGGATATACATGTTTTAAATGTTACATTCTCAATTTCACTCGTTAAGAAAAGAAAATTAAATGTAACTTCTATATTTTATCACCTCATTTAAAGTAAAACTAAATGAAATGTTTTTAACTTACATGGTTTCCAAAAATATTAATTTATATATAAAATTTTTTCTAGTTCCTTTCTATTTTATGGAAATTATTATTCTCTTACCAGTTTTAAATATTCTTTACCCTTTTCCCTAAAACCCCTATTAAGTGGTACTTTTAAAAAGTTACCTATCCACTCTTTTTCACATCTTCACTTTACATGGATATCAATTTTCATTATATATGCTTATTGTTCACCTATGAACATCTAAGAATGTTTTAATCCCTCATTTCATAGAAACTATTATGATACTTTATCTGGTTATGCTATAAGACATGATTAAGAAACCCATTTCATTCCTTGGATAATTATTATGTCTACAACTTACATTTGATTTATATTTTTGGAATACGTATACATTTACATGTTATTACGGACGAACCTATATAATGCTATAATGTATTGGGTAATGTTTATGTCTCATGCGATAATATGTTTGGGATTGGGGAGTAAACTTAATCCATGATGGGACTCTTTCCACCATGTGATTTTGTATTGGTGGTTAGCCTTGACTTATGCTTATGTCATGTTTTTTATTATGTCCATTTTCCTATATTTCCATGATATCATGATGCCATATTATTTATTTTATGCTTTAATGTTATTATTCATGACCCTTTTCTTTTATGGTATCATGTTATTTCTTTTGACTCATATGCTATGCTATGTAACATGCTTATTTTCTTGTAAGGGTTTTTGGATCACCCCTTTTGTTTATGTATTACCTAGGTTATCCTATACAGGTTTAGGATCTCAAAGGGATTTATAAGCTCATTATGGATATTAATTTAAAGATGTTTTAATTTAGTTTCATTTCAATGTTTTATGTACCTAGTATTTCAAATCCACAAGGCCTCTTGATCTATGGGTTGTGTTTATTGGATATTTATGTAAAAATCATATAATAATATGGGTGAAAGGCTTGGGTCACTATATCTACAATGGTGAATATCAACATGGTGATGGGAGTGTGGATTGACATTACATTGTAGAAAATGTAATTCCAATTATGGTATGTAGAGGATGTGTGAGCATACTAAATTTGACATGAAGTAAACGATGGAAGAACAACATACATATGTTCCTCAATACTAGTGCTAAAGTTTGACATACAAATTTCAAAAATGGTATGATGTATACACATTGAGTTCTTCATATAGATGATGTATGCACATGGTGCATCACATGCATAGACCATGAAAGAATGGGAATATGAATTCACAAGATGTTGTGTGTGAGAGGAGTTGAACAATTCCCCACACTGATTGAGTCCCACATTGAAATTTGCATCAATAGAATACTACCTTATTACCCAATACATGTGATATAACTTTTGATTAAGTCTCATTCCATCTCGCACAGTGATTCCCTACTCTTCCCTTCTTCACTGATGTGCCACCCCACATGGTGGGACTCTTGCTTGCATTGCCCTGTGCACAGACCTGACCTCACTCACACACTTTCTGTCACATACAACCAACCCGTTCTTGGTATTAGATGACTATCCTAGTGACATCTGGTTGCTCTAATGGGATATCCTAAGTTCTAGACAATTTTTTTTGGATAAATAAAATAATGTGGTTTATTTTTTAGCATCTTAAAAGAAAAATTGTTATAGTTTATAAATTGATTATAAACATATATATAGGATTAATTAAATGTTCTTTTAAAATACTAATAAAAATATGAATTGTTCATATTTTTTAAACATATTCTGATAAATAAATAAATTATTTATTTATATTGTAAATTCAAATATTAATTATATTATATTATTTATAATTTTTTTTATAAATAATGGAAAAGTTTTTTAGAATATTTATAAAATTTATAAAATGTTTTTTATAAATTAATTAACTATAAAATATTTATGGTTAATTAATTAAATTTTTTTTGAAACATTTATTATATATATTTTTTATTATTTAAATTTGATGTTAAGAATATATTTTTCAAATTAATATGGTCTATAAAATATTTATAAATCGCAATTGATAGGTATTAAACTTTTTAACCAAATTCTATAACATATTTGTAATATTTGAATAAGATTTTTATTTATAAATTATAGTGATAATTTATAAATATTTTTTAATTATATAAATATATTTTTATATTTAAAATTATGAGAGACTAAAATTCAATTAATTTGAATTCTTCAAATTAAAGATGGCATTTTTGGCACCCATAATTGTGTACCAAGCACTTTTCCATTGAATATTCAAGAAGTGTGAATCCCATGAAAAAAATATTGACATAATTTGCATGAATGAGATATAAAAATTGCATTCTTTAAGAAGAATTATTAGGCATGGGATTTTCATTATAAGGGAACATTTTTTTTGGCCTATATTCTAGGTATTTTGGGTATGGCCTCAACAAAAAATTAGCGAGCAATGCTAAATAGCTGGCTAGCTCAACTAGTACATGGGTTCCAATTTTTAAACCCCAGTGCTAACTTGATGAGTGGATGAAATGCTGAATTTTATTAAGCACTCTCCAAACTAGTGAAAAATAAATGTGGGATGGGACCTGGGGTGAAACAATATTCATCCATTAAAACATATGGATAAAAGTATAAATGTATGATCAGATCCATCTTGGCTATTCAATGATTCTACCACATCATCTTGAACATCTTCTCATTTAGTGCACTCACTAATTCACCTAGTTAGATGTGATGTGCCGAACCCTACATCCTTAGGTGGTGTTTGTTCAAGCCTGAGATAATTGATCCTCGACTCTAGTGTCCATCATCCTTCTATAAAGATCAAACCAAGTTAACAAGGACATGCCAAATTCCCAAGGTAGTTAATTAACCTTCATTTTTATTGCATATGATGCTCTTTAGGACCGAGATATTGCATAAAAATGATAAAAGAATCATTCACATGATGACACCACAAGAAGTTCTATGGGTTACCTGATTGTTTTGAGGAAAATACCCAAATTGGTCACACATGTATCATGAAGCCATCACATGAATAAATGATGATAAAATATATTTCATGGACATTTGAGGAGTTCCAATAAAATCATCACATAATGGAGATCATTTGAACCACCTGAATCCATCATAAGAATTCCTAAGGTACATGTGATCAAAAGATGAAGCTCATGAAGGGATTTACGGAAATCATGCGACTTATCATAAAAAATAGTGTATGTTTCCTTCATTATTGGATTCTTTATTTTGTATTTTTATTTATTTTTCTCAAATTAATCCTTAATTAATTGTCTGGTGGCTACCCATTGACATGACACAAGATTAAAAAAATCCAATGAATCAATCACTTGAATCTACTGAAGGTTGTACATACACTCCATCGTATAAAGAGTAGAAAAGCCAAAGAGGCACCTAATTTTTTTTTCCTTTCATATATGAAATGTTTAAAGAATATATCATCCACATAAAACCGATCATGAAATCATTAGAATCCATCATGAGAAGTAACAAGGTTCATTCAATAAAATGAGGAAGATCATGCAAGCCATACAGACATCACATGGATTTTCCTAAAAAATAACACAGATTTAGTTCATGAGTACCCTCCATCATTTTTTCATGTGAATATCTCCACCACCTCAAGCTAGTGCATGCAATGCCTACACAATAAAAAGCAAAACCATCTTCAGTTGACCATTTCCTATATAAACCCATTTCCCCATTAAAAAAATAGACATGAGATAAGAGGGGGAGGGAGGAAAAGAGATTCATAAGAGTAGAGTATAAGAAGAATGTGTTTCTTTATTTGGATAATATCTCCTGGAAATTACGAGACTCCTATCAAAAGAAACCATTATGGGATTCCCTCATGAGACTCAATTTTTTAATCCCCTTAAGATCATGTGATTTTATAAAAAAATTAAGATCATGAAAGCCGTATGTTATGAGATGCATGAATCCAGCTTAAACATATGCATCCTTATCATGAAATATTAACATGAAAAACCATTGGTATTTCTGTATTTTCACATGACCCTAGAAAAGTATGCCATGAAATGAAATTCCCTTATAGTCCATTGGTCATGCAATGTGAATGTCTTCCGACATGCACTCCCTTTTTCATGAAATCACTAGGAGGTGGGGCCTTGACTTGACCCTCAACCATGAAATTCTCTTTTCATGAAAAACCATACCCATGAGAATGAATTTATGTGAATGAATTATGCCATCATGTGACTCATTACTAGTCTCATGGCACCATCATGTGGAAGTTCTTTTGCATTTCCACTTCAATCACATGAAGCAACATAGACATGTTATCCTTGTCGTATGGAAGCCCTTGACATGTCCTATTTGGTCACTTGAAGCACCTTAGACTTGTTAGACTTATCATGTGACAGTCCATAGACATTCCATATTCAATAAAATGAAGCAACATATGAAATTTTTTCTTCGATTACCCAAAACACCATAGTTATGTCAACATTTTCATGTGGCATCCCTTGCATATGTCAACTTCGATAACACAAAGTACCCTGGACATGTATGCCTTGATCACACAAATGGACCTAAAAATATATACTTTAATCATGTAATGAACCCAGTACATGTCATCCTTTGTCATGTGGAAGTCCATAAACATGTCTTATTTGATCATGAAAATCACTTTGAACATGTCAATTTTGATAACATGAGACACCCGGGACATGTTAGGAAGACACCCTAGACATGTCAAGTAGACAACCTAGACATTTTAGGAAGGAAAAAACCCTTTAAATGTCAGATAGAATCCCTGGGATATGTCAACCTTGTTGGAAAGACACACTTGGACATATTCCATGTAAACCCTCGACCATGAACCATTTTCCGAGTACCCCGTTTATAAGGAGATTATTCTTAATGGGTTAATATAATGCACTCATGCAACCCTATTCATGTACTGATCTCAAAAGTGACTCTATGCCATAAAAAAAATATTCAATAAAACTTTTATGGTTATCATCTCTCTTTACCCATCATAGGATAGAGAATGAATATGTAACATGGGAATCTATCCTGGTATAAGTCCCTAAATTTTCTAAAACTCAGGGATAATAATAATCCCTTCGATTGCAATCACCTATCCCAACCCATCAATCAATCACGATTTAATTAACCTATAAGAACTTTTATTCCTATAAAACATATTACATATGATGCCTTTCTATGTCCCTAAATCCATTAGGAATCCACCCTTGTGTAAGTCCCTCTATATCTTGAATAATATTAAATCATGGGAGCTGAAATCTTCTTTGAGTCTATCATCCTTCCTTGTCCATCAGCTGATGAGAAGTGGGCTTATACACAAGAATCATTTTATGTGTAAGTCTTGAAAATGACCTCAAGAACCTTAAAACCATCAATGTGTTAGGTAAGAACTAAACTATGGGGACTCTAATTCCTTTTATATAAGGGATATTTAGGATTCCTTCATATATCCCAAGATCCAAACCATATTCTCTATAATACTGTTAAAAATATATCAGGGAAACTTTAACATACAATCCCTATACAAATTTTCTCACATGTGATGTGTTAAATATTATTCTATATCTTACTTCTCATAGAGAGTATGACTCACATGGATATTTTGGCATGAATCACATGGGATTAGAGACCAACAATGATTTCACAAATAACATGATCCATATTCCCCAAATCTATACCCCTTAATTAGGATGTAATCTTGGTTACATCTCGCCTTCACTCAAAGGGTCATAATACTTATGAGGTGGTTTTGGGAAGGCTTACATGCATAAGTTCCACTCAAGGCCTCTGTTGTCGCACCTTTTATTACATAGTTTAACATAACCCAAACTATGTAGACCCTAATTCCTATCTTCATAGGACACATAGGATGCCTTATCAAGGCTCGGGCCTAATACATAGTATTCAAATTCCTTCATATACATCCTTTCCGCATGATGTTAAATTGTAAAGAGTAGTCATATCATATGAACCTAAACTAAGTCAAATGAACTACATGAGTTTGATTCCTATTCTTGTAGGATATGTAGGATTCCTTGTAGAGGTTCAATACCATATCCAAGAAACCAACCACCTCCCTATAAGATGACAAAATCCATTGTTCCTAAACATATATAGAAACTTGATCATCATAAATAAAAAATAGAATAATAGAGAACCTGTGACACACATAATTGTTCTCATCAATACACGATCGCAATCAAGTCATTAGAACATGGGTAAATAGTCCCATATCTGGGATTGGGAATAATTCATGAACATATATTAAATCTATAAGAGAGTCCTAGAGTCATCAATAGTTCCCCAGAAAACGGTGTGATGAGACTAATCTCTCATCATCTCGACCAATGTGAGTTTATAAGCGTTGTTGGTACTGAAACCCAAAATGAACGCCTACCTTTGGGAAACAGAACTATAATTTATTATGGATTTCAGAACTATTGGTTGTTTTTATGGATAAACCCTAATGATGTTATTGATTTTGAAACTATATTAAACCCCTCACAATAAACCGTTAGATTAGAATATCTAGATGAAACAAAATGGTAAACCCAACAAGAAATACTATAACTATGAAAGTAATTAATCAACCATGCAATATTATATATGATGCTACACTAATAATGTGTCTTGTTTCCTCTTAAGTAATTTTCAGATTCCTTATAATATAAATAGAATATTAAAATATTCCAATGGATCTCAAGATCTATGGAAAAGATTTAAATGCTTATAGAAATCCTTAAGATGTTTTGAACAACTAGCTAGCATACCAATAATATGCATTATATTTCATGGAAACCTTGGCCTCGAGGCCCTAATGTACACTGTTTCCAACTTAAAACATCCAATACTAGTTGGTGAACGTCCTAGTAAAGGAGTTCCACCATAGAGACTCCATCCTAACTTTTTATGAAACTTATGAAATTATTTAAAGGATGAATCACCACAGGCTAGCTTTCCCATGATAGGGAACAAAAGAGGAGGCAACCCTTATTACCATATTTGAACACTTTGGGTGATTATCCCTAGAGTGAAAAAAACATGAACCATCCCTATCTTTGGGAGGTATATGATTAAATTCATTACATCAATTCAACCACTTAATATCTTACTAGGAGGGATCCTAACCATTCTGGTCATCATCATTGATATATGAACTCAATTCCATAGGGAGATATAGAGGAATAAGAACATAATCCAACTATGATAATAAGGGATTAAAATAGAATATCCCACCTAGGATATCCAAAAAGTGAAACTCTAGAAGAGGTCCACATCACTTCCACTACCAATGTATATGAGGGCCATTGTCATATCTTGATAGCATTCCAGAATTAATCTCAAATTATTTCTAGCTAGGGGCCTTTTACTTCATCATAACTAACCTTGGTGACTTTGTAATCTTAGAGAGAACCCCATCCAGTAGGGTTGGAGAAATGTTTATCATTTTTAACCTTGGGATCATCTTCAATATTGGTTCTGATTGACAAAATGGTACAATGGTCACCATCCCACCAAATGACACATCAGGCACCAACCCATCAAACGAGAAACTCCATTGGAGAGTAGAACCATCCCAACTATGTCTCCATCAATATAATATCAACTGAATCTAAGTAATTCTCATGATATTAGGTTGATAACACTCTTTATGATCATAATTCTACCCTTAAGCAGACATCTGAGTCATAGTAGGTTGGACCACCTTCTAACTTCAACACTAGAAAAGATGACATCAACGATATATTTCATGAATCTATAGAAGGTATTATTAACTGTGTTAGTGTTTCAGAGTGAAACGTAGTCAGGGTATATGCCTGGTGGAAACAATATATTTAGTCTCTAGGGTCTATTTTTGAGACTCCCTTTATCATACACTCATCATACTATTGATATAGAAAAGGGTATCTTCATGAATTCTTCCATCCATCCCCTCAATGATGACATGGAAATCTCTATGGAAGAATAAATATCCCAAATCCAAAGAGAGAATGAGGATATACAAGAAATAATTATAGGAATTCTCTTGGTATCCCTTCCCTTGAATAACACATCATCAACTTCTTATAGAGTTCATTTTTTTGGGGTATTTCCCTTCTCTACAGGGATGGGGTAATTTTATATTGTTCATCTCTAAAGTTGGTGAAATATAAACATTGTTGCCCCCACCCCATCCCACAAGGATGGTGTAATTTCCATAGTTACCCCTCCTAAATTAGTGGTACTCAGGAAACCATCTAACCTTAAATGTTTCCAGAAAGACTCTAGGAGAGTCAGGTTCCTCCAATCAGTGGGAAGCATCTGCATCATTAAAGGCCCCTAATGCTTCAACACCTTCCCTTGATTTGATAAAGATCAGAGAACCAAATCTTGGGATCAAAAATCAATGATGTCCCCATACCAACGGATTTTTAGGTAACATGTGGGGGAAAAATGGGGTCACCTATCTATTCATGAAAGACAAGGAAAGGTATATTCCTTCCAACCAAAACAACTCCCCAAATAATTCAATTATGCTATAGAGAATAATTTGATAGAAATCCAAATAATGAGGAAGTTGAATGAGGTAGAGTTGATAGGTCATGATAATCACTACCCCTACCACCCATGTCTCAATCATACAATAGAGAGTTTATTTATCTTTAAATACATGCTTTATGAGTAGATATATAAGGGGATGTTGGAACCATCGACACCTGAATCTCCACTCAAGTCATGTGACCACTATGAACATTATACAAAAGTTGTGTAATAGAACATGGGCTACATGTCTCCCAGTGATGGATGACTTTCTCTCGATTCTACAAGAAACATGATCTATTACTTTAAGATGAAGAATAAAACCACATAATCCACATGTTCAGTAGAACATGGACTTCTTGAGCTCCCAAGTGCTAAGAGAATCTAGGAGGCATCGATGAATTACCAGCTCAATTATTTTCCTTATCATCATATCAAAATGCATATGATTGAAGGATGCTTTGTTTTTAATAATTATCTAGAAAGGTAGGTAAATTAAGTCTTGATAGAGTTAGAGGTTCCAAAACTCAGAAAACATGCATAAGAGTCAACTAAGATATATAAAAAAATCCACCCTCTTGACAGGTTGTGGCATTACAACATCCTATTTACCTGATGTTAAACTGCAAAAAAATGTCATAGTTGTAACGACCCGAAATTTTGAATAAATATTGTTTCCTAATTTTGTGTGTTATTTTATTTAATACTCAACAAAACTTTTTCATTTAATAAAATGAGTATAATTAAAATGAGACCATTGGGTTTCGACTGTTATATGACCATTGGTCAATATGACCATTGAAAACTAAATGTTGTGATTATTGTCTCTAAATACAAGTGATCTTGGTTAATTAATATAGAAAGAAGATTCGATGGCCTCATCCAGTAGTCTCGGACCAATCGAAGACCATCTAACAGAACTTGGGAAGGAGGTAGCACCACTGGACTTTGATCTGGACCAAACCCAAGACGAACTTCATCGTGTGAAGCTAGAATGGAATCGCCTTCGCGAGAAGTTCAAACTAATAGAGGTGCGATGTTGGCTGAGCCGCCCTCAGATTCTCTCACCTTAGCACACATTACACTTAGGTCCTATGCTGGGGTTATAAGAGGCTATGTAAGGAGACCGTAACTGCCTTGTGTAATCCTTTGATTTAAATAAAAATCGTGATTTCTCCTTATGATGAAGTATATTAATTTTCAAATGTCCAGATAAATATAGTATGCATATTTTTGATGAATTCTAGAAAAATGATATTTTAAAATATTATTTTAAACCTTAAATAATTAATGATGTGTAATGATTTTCAAAAAATTGTCTTCTTCAAATGTGTTCAGTAAGAAATTTGGAGTCTAATAAGATCAACTTATTTTTTTGATGACTAGTAAATTATGAATAGTGATTTTACGCTTAAAATTAGTAATGTGACCAAATGGATTAGTAATTTCACTTGAAGAAAGTATTAATATAATATAGGCACCTTGATTAAGTAATGTGATTCAATAAAATAAGTAAATAACAGTTTCAAAAATTATTAGTCAAGTATTAGTTTTTTTGGGTGAATAGTGTTTTTTAATTAAAAATTAAATTAAAAATATTTAGAAAATTATTTTTATAAAATGGAATTTATTTTTGAATTCAGAACATCGATATTATGTTAAGGTAATTTTTGGGGATTTTTTTGAAAAAAATGACTTTTAGTGAATAGTGTATTTATTTAAAAATTAAATTAAAAATAATTAGAAAATTATTTTTATAAAATGGAGTTTATTTTTGAAATCAGGGCATCGATATTTGGTTTAGGTGAAATTTTGGGATTTTTCTGAGAAATTTTCAGTGAATAGTGAATTTTCAGTTTAGAGTTTCGGGTGTTTAATGACATCATTAAATGATGTATTAAGTATGTAATCAATATGGTCGACTTATGAATAGTAATATAAGGTATGAGGTGTCCCAAGTGTCCAATACCATAGGAAAATACCATGGGCAAGCCCATGGTTTTGTGAATACCACCAATGAGGTGTCCCTTGGCCATTAATGCCTTGTCCCCTCACTTTCCCTATAAATACCAAGCCATTCTCTTATCCTTTCGACTCAAAAATCATCCTCAACGAAGTTCTGGTCTCCTTACCTCCTAATGAGTCCTCCCAAGGTTCACCCAATCCCTCAAGGTCCCAACCTTTGATTTTTAAGAGTTACTTTTTAAGGTAAGGGATCCTACCTCTCTCTTTCTTTCCAAGTACTCTCCTTTATGTCATTTATTTTAAGCTTCATGTTCTTATGTTGGGTATGTTATTTTATATTCATCGTACTTTCCTTTTCATGTTCATATGATGAGAGACCCCCCTTTCTCTCATCAATTCATTTTAATAATGTTTAAGTGGCGCTGTTAGGCTGTCGAATTTTTAAGGGATTCTTTCACCCTTCTCATTTTCAAGTTCTATTTTCATGTCAAGTCTTTCAAGTTTATTTTTATTATGTTGGGGTATTATCTCTATATCTATCATACTGATCTTTTTTGTTTATATAATGAGAGACCCTATTTGATCTCATCAATTCATTTTTTTAAAGCTTTAAGTGACGCCGTTAGGCTGCCAAATTTTCATAAGAGAAATCTTATTTTTGTCTTCCTTCCATGTTTTTCATTTCATATGGTATATCTTTAAAATTTCATTACCATTATTCATATCCTTTATATTATTTCCCTCTACTATTTTAAAGATCATTTATTAGTGGGTGACCCATGTCCCCTCTCTTTTCAATTTTTTCTAAAGGCTTGCAACATAGCCGTTATGCTGCAGAATTTTCATCTCAAAATGTCTCTCTCTTTATCTCAAATTCTTTTATTTTATTAAGTGAATAATCAAAGATATTTATTCTAAAGGGGTATTTACATATATACCAAAATGTTCTATTTTAAATTCTGGGATTTATATACATGAGACCCGCTTTCCTTTTCCATGGGTTTAAAGTGACATAAAGATCATGTCTTTAAAACAGTTTTTAAAACGATATTATTATGAAATGAAACCCATTTCTTTCATGATATATGGATTATTTATGAAATTTTTGATGATGATATATGTGTCTCACATGATTACAAATACAAATTTAAGTGTGCGCCCTGATAGCGCTCCAATGCATTGGGTAATGATGTAACCACTAGAGATTACAATTTCAATGATATCTTGGTGAATAATATTGGTAATTTCAAATGACACCTTGGGTATGGACCTTCATGATATGTTCATTATTGACTATGTTAAATGTTGTATCCACATTTTCAAGTTATGAAACAAGTTATTTTTATTATGATATGCTTCATGATCTCTTTCTCATGCCTTAAATTTATTTTTCACGACTTTTGATGTATCTCAAGTTCACATGTAAAATGTTTCCCTTATTTCCCTTACTAGGCCTTCTGCTCACCCTTTCCTTTGATGTATGCTCCCAGGTTATGAGATGCTATAATGAACTAGGATGAACAAATGAAGAAGCATTCCAAGTATTTAAGAAGAATGTTTTATGTTTTCATGTATTAAGTTCCTGGTTTCCAAGACACTAAACCTTAAAGATCCTAGGTTTTGTATAATGTAATGAAAGTTTATGTGATAAAAAGGTGGTATGTTATAGTTGGTATCAAAGGATGGTTTATTTATTTGTGGAAATTAGGATATGAATACTTTAGGAAGAATCCTATAGAAAATTATAAATATTGGAAATCTTCCTAGTATATTGGTGAGTATTGAGTATGTGTTTTATCAAGAAAATACATCCCTGTCTGGATATGAGCAGGTAGAGGTGGATCTGGCACAGATGTACATAGGGGTAAAACCCAAAAACACCGCTTTGAGCTAGACTCGAACGGGAACTGGTACATTACAACAGACCTTGATGCACTCTTGGTTACGACACTCCCGAGGGATATGCTTTGGTAAATTCATAAGCTTAGTATGAAAGATTATTGAAGGAACAAAGATAAAATAAAATAAAGATTCACATAAGAATATATGATCATGGATAACCTAGATTGGAACCTAGGGGATCACAAGTTAGGATATAATTTTACTCTACAAGTTTATCCTTCTATGATTAAAGTTTCCTTTTCATGAATATTGGATAAGTATTTAAGCCCCTAATTATACTTTCTTTTCTTAGTTAATAGTGGGAAATAGAAGAACATGTCCCAACAATCAATGTGATAGGAAATGTAAAGATTGCTCTGTTAATGTGACAGAGATGACGAGAGATCAAGTTAAACATATTGTGATTATGCCAAACCAGCTATCAAAAATCATAATTAATAATTGGTACCCATTCGAATGACCAAATTCATCAAGGAAGAAGAAGACGAAGTCTCAAGGATGTTCATCTGATAAAGTTGATAAGGGAAAGAAGACCCAATTCCATTTGTCAAAAAAGTGTGGAAATGGGCACCAAGGATAATGTCACAAAGGAACCAAGAGATGTTTTAAGTGTGGGGTGATAGGGCATAAAGTACCCAATTTCTTTAAAAAATGGATAATGTGATGAATAGAGATAAGGCTCGATCTAATGTACCTTATAGTTTTCAAGGTCGTAAATGTGGAGAAGCTGGAAATTATCCAAGGAAATACTCTCTTGGAAGGGATGAGAAGCATGACGAGCATCAACAATCTTCGAGTACAAGGGAACAATTCAAGTCCTATGCTGTGATGGATCATGATGACTAGAGTACATGAAACTTCTTCGCAATAATTGTCTATGTCAGGTTGTATTTTAGTTCATGCTCTATGAGAATATCTTTAATGTTTTCTAATAAAATCGAGTCACTACCTAAGATGGTTTTATATCATTAAGGAAAACATCTATTGTTATGTACCACATGTTGATGTTGTGAATCTGTTCTTCTTTAAAAAAAGTTGATAGGGGATTAAAAGATTATTGTTATTTTGGAAGATGTTCACTATTTTTGGAACCCTATATAATCGAGGTAAATAGATTACTATGGTATTTTCATTGAGGAATAAAGTTTGACTTATATTTTGAAGAATATACGAATATAAGGTGAACTTATAGTAATTTAGGTTACTTATGGAAATGATTAACCAATCTTGGGGAAAATATGTTTAGGTTAGTTACTTTTGTTATAAGATGTTAGGAGTGGTTGATGTTGTTTAGAGATGAACGATAAAGTTTATCTTGGAAGACTATGTTATCAAATCCTTCTTATATTTGGGTTTCAATATTAGTTTGGTTTATTTTGAGGAATTTTAAGGACATTTATTTATGGAATGGTCTATGATTAACTTTGGGTAGTACTGTGGAACTTTGAAGATTTAAAGTAGTTTCCCTTACTATGGGGTTCTTTCTTTTTGAAGAGTTATTTTATCATACCCTTTCTGTTTTTGGGATAAATGTTTAAAGATAGATAGTTTTTATTTTGTAGATTATGTGATTCTCTAAGAGATTATTCTTGTGCTTTGATGAGACCAAGTAGTTTTGAATGCTCTTTGTTTGGAGAAAATATTAGTCTTGGTGAAACTTATTAAAGGATGAAATTCTACCTGAAGGTAAATATATTTCCCTGTGTTCTTATTTTATGTAGTAAATGAATTCCTCAAAATTATTAAAAATAACTAAAACAAAAACATTGTTGGTTTAAGTTTCCTACTGGGTAATCAAAGACCGTTTAGAATCACAAGTTTGTGTTTTTTTGGTGGTTAACTTCCACTTAGATATGTTTTCTATCACTCTACCTCAGAACTTGACCCTTTGTTTTCTCCTCCATATCCATATTTTCCTACATGGAATCCTAGTATGGGCTAACTCGGGTGACCTTTTTACTTACTTTTATTTCTTTTAAAGTAATAGTGTTACTGACTCTTTTTCCGATGTGGGACTTTTAATGAAATTTACAAGCCCAATTTTAAAAATTGTGAGGACACACTTTCTTAAGGGGGGAAGATTGTAACGAACTGATATTTTGAATAAATATTGTTTCCTAATTTTGTGTGTTATTTTATTTCATACTCAACAAAACTTTTTCATTTAATAAAATGAGTATAATTAAAATGAGACCGTTGGGTTTCGACTGTTATATGACCATTGGTCAATATGACCGTTGGAAACTAAATGTTGTGATTATTGTCTCTAAATACAATTGATCTTGGTTAATTAATATAGAAATAAGATTCGATGGCCTCATCTAGTAGTCTTGGGACAATCGAAGCCCATCTAACAGAACTTGGGAAGGAGGTAGCACCACTGGGCTTTGCTTTAGACCAAACCCTATCCATACTTCATCATGTGAAGCTAGAACGGAATCAACTTCACGAGAAGTTCAAACTAATAGAGATTAATACTCGTGTGATGTTGGTCAAGCCTCCCTCAGATTCTGTCACCTTAGCACACCTTAGACTTAGGTCCTATGATGGGGTTATAAGAGGCTATGTAAGGAGATCGTAACTGCCTTGTGTAATCCTTTGATTTAAATAAAAATTGTGATTTATCCTTATGATGAAGTATATGAATTTTCAAATGTTTGGATAAATATAGTATGAATATTTTTGATGAAATCTAGAAAAAGGATATTTTAAAATATTGTTGTAAACCTTAAATAATTAATGATGTGTAATGATTTTCAAAAAATAGTCTTCTGCAAATGTGTTCAGTAAAAAATTTGGAGTCTAATAAGATCAAATTATTTTTTTGATGAATATTAAATTATGAATAGTGATTTTATTCTTAGGATTAGTAATGTGACCAAATGGATTAGTAATATCACTTAAAGAAAGTATTAATATAATCTAGGCACCTTGATTAAGTAATGTGATTCAATAAAATAGGTAAATAACTGTTTCAGAAATTATTAGTCAAGTATTAGTTTTTTCTAAGTGAATAGTGTTTTTTAATTAAAAATTAAATTAAAAATATTTAGAAAATTATTTTTATAAAATGGACTTTATTTTTGAATTCAGAACATCAATATTATGTTAAGGTAATTTTTGGGGATTTTTCTGAAAAAAATGAATTTTGGTGAATAGTGTATTTATTTAGAAATTAAATTAAAAATATTTAGAAATTTATTTATATAAAATGGATATCATTTTTGAAATCAGAGCATCGATATTTGATTAAGGTGAAATTTTTGGATTTTTCTGAGAAAGTTGAATTTTTGGTGAATAGTGAATTTTCAGTTTAGAGTTTCGGGTGTTTAATGACATCATTAAATGATGTATTAAGTATGTAATCAATATGGTCGACTTATGAATAGTAAGATAAGGTATGAGGTGTTCCAAGTGGCCAATACCATGGGAAAATACCATGGGAAAGCCTATGGTTTTTCCAATACCACCAATGAGGTGTCCCTTGGCCATTAATGCCTTGTCCCCTCACTTTCCCTATAAATACCACGCCATTCTCTCATCCTTTCGACTCCAAAATCATCCTCAATGAAGATATGGTCTCCTTACCTCCCAAGGAGTCCTCCCAAGGTGCCCCCAAGCCCTCAAGGTCCCAAACTTTGAGTTTTAAGAGTTACGTTTTAAGGTAAGGGATCCTACCTCTCTCTTTTTTTCCAAGTACTCTCCTTTATGTAATTTATTTTAAGCTCCATGTTCTTATCTTTGGGATGTTATTTTATATTCATCATAATTTCGTTTTCATTTTCATATGATGATAGACCCCCTATTGTTCTCATCAATTCATTTTAAGAATGTTTAAGTGGCGTCGTTAGGCTGCCGAATTTTTAAGGGATTCTTTCACCCTTCTCATTTTCAAGTTCTATTTTCATGTCAAGTCTTTCAAGTTTCTTTTTATTATGTTGGGGTATTATCTCTATATCTATAATACTGATATTTTTATTTTCATATGATTATGGGCCCTATTTGATCTCATCAATTCTTTTTTTGTAAGTTTTAAGTGACGTCGTTAGGCTGCCGAATTTTCATAAGAGAAATCTTATTTTTGTCTTCCTTCCACGTTTTTCATTTCATATGGTATGTCTTTAAAATTTCATTACCATGATTAATATGCTTTATATTCTGTCCCTATACTATTTTATAGATCATTTATTAGTGGGTGACACATGTCCCCTCTCTTTTCAATGTTTTCTAAAGCCCTGCAACATAGCCGTTTTGCTGCAGAATTTTCGTCTCAAAATGTATCTCTCTTTATCTCAAATTCTTTTATTTTATTAAGTGAATAATCAAAGATCTTTTTTCTAAAGGGGTATTTACATATATACAAAAATTTTCTATTTTAAATTCGGGGATTTACATACATGAGACCCGCTTTCTTTTTCTGTGGGTTTAAAGTGACATAAAGATCACGTCTTTAACGCAGTTTTTAAAACGCTATAATTATGAAATGAAACCCATTTATTTTATGATATATGGGTTATTTATGAAATGTTTTATGATGATATATGTGGATCACATGATGATAAAGACAAATTTAAGGGTTCACCCTGATAGCGCTCCAATGCATTGGGTAATGATGTAACCACTGGAGATTACAATTTTAACGATATCTTGGTGAATAACCTTAGAAATTTCAAATGAAACCTTTGGGACAGACCTTGGTGATATGTTCATGATTTTCTATGTTAAATGTTGTATCCACAACTTCATGTTATTAAACACATTATTTTTATTATGATATTCCTCGTGATCTCTTTCTCAGGCCTTAAAGTTATTTTTTTACGAATTTTGATGTATCTCAAGTTCACAAGTAAAATATTTTCCTTATTTCCCTTACTGGGCCTTCTACTCACCCCTTCCTTTGATGTATTCTCCCAGGTTATGAGATTTTTTAATAAACTAGGATGAACAAATGAATAAGCCTTCCAAGTATTTAAGAAGAATGTTTTATGTTGTCATGTATTAAGTTCCTGGTTTCTAATACACTAAACCTTAAAGATACTCAGTTTTGTATAATGTAATGAAAGTTTATGTGATAAAAATGTGGGATGTTATAATAGTCACATGATTTTAAACATCACATTGAGTCATAATCATATGAAATTAAATCACATGACAATGTCCTAGTCACATGACGTTAAATTTCATGACAATGTACGAGTCACATGACGTTAAACTAAACAAAAATGTCTTAGTCATGTGAAATTAAACTATATGAAAACATCCTTACCACATGATGTTAATCTACATGGAAAATGTCTCAGTCATAGGATGGTAAACTGTGAAACATATCTGGGAGATATGTTTACCATCAGGTGGAAATTATAATGTCCATGAATATCCCACTGATACAGTGAACTCTCAATCCAAGTAATATCCCAAGATTGCCAATGCACCTTAGTTTCTTCCTGAGGGGGTTACCCGACATGTCACCTCCCCAGACACTTAGATCTAGGAATCAGGGACATCTCGCTAGATATGGAAAGCTGCAAACTAGAGGTGGTGGACTCATACCCCTACCTTCACCAACAAAGCCTACTGGCATATTTTAGTAGAAACCAGTGAGAGGGATCATGTCCATGCTCAATCAAAATTTTTTTCCCTTCATATCCAGATAGCAATCATGGGATAGGCATAGATCCAGACCCTATGCATAAATCCAATCAACTTATTGTGATGGAACAAGGAGGAATTGAGTGGGAACACATCCCCACTTCAATTAAATACATCGACCAACACATCCTGGAAACCGAGATCATGTAGGCATACACCCCTATGCATACCCTTATAAAGTGCTAATTCATTTTGATAGTGACAGTGGAGATCCACCAGTATATCCTAGTGATGAAATAGGTACAAGAACCCATTATTTTCCCAATAGCCATAACATCACACAAACATGGTCAAAAAGAATAGGTAGCTAATCCAAAGTAATCACATATTATTTCTATCATATAGGAGGATTATTGACTTATTTTGGAAAAGGTAAATCCATAGGACTGAGATCATACCCCCGTTATAACTATGGCATGCCAAAATTATATTAGCAATCACCTCAAGACAAGTGCACATTCCTGTCTAAGAAATCCGACAACACACTCAAAATTCAAAGGGCCAAGATCATACCCCTATTGAAATCAAGTTCCATTAGGGTAGTATAAAAATTACCCCCGGGAAGGCTCACATTCCTATGAATAAATATACATGAAATATTCCAATAGCTTATAGGATCAGGATCACATCCTTATTCCTATTGACGAAATACTCCACCGGCATCATTCAGAGGCTATATAAGAGGAGGCTCATACCAATTCTTCCATTACAGAGGTCTGTTGGAATATAAAGATGGATAATGAACATTTTAAATGGATTCATACCACTGCTACAACTGAAGTAGAACTATATGCTCCAATAAACACCCAAAGGTAGGATCACATGCCCTCCAACAATACGGAATCTCACCAGCATACTCCAAAAGCTTCTCATTAGTGGAATCATACCCACACAACACTAGATGGTTATCAACATATTCAAAATACCATTATATATTAGGATCAAATTCCTTCTCAAACACAAAAGGTAGGTTAGCATATTTCAACCATGATGCATAATGAGGTTCACATGCCTAATCTATTCAATACCAGCATCCTTGAGGTTGTACAATGCATATATGAACCACCTCAAGGGTCTATTGACTCTTTAACCCAATTATAAGGTGATTGATACCTTGATAGTCCTCCTCATGGTAGTATAGAGATGGACTATAGAAGACTAATTTTAGAAATCCCCTATAGACAACCTTCCCCTGGTAATATCTCACTCAGGAAAGTAAATCTACCCCTTGTCTAGGCACCTTTATAAAGATAGGTGCTATAGACACCAAGGTTGACCACATACAGTGGTCCATCAATTATCAGCAACTCCTCTCCCTGACCAGTAGGTGAACCAAAGAAGTATAAACTGTGATCTCACTAGGTAGAGGCATATTACCCTGCTCAATAAGGGTTTGACAAGGATATATTTAGGAATTTATCAGAAAACAACATCCTAATGATTTTATAGATCATATCCACCTCCAACTGTGAGGTCCTAGAGGATCTATAAGAGTATTAAATGCATTGATCATGTCATAATATTTGGTGAATGATTTTTTAATCCCTGTTAGATGTTCATATCTGAGGATGGGGGAATTATAGAGCACTACACTTTACTATGTCCCTAGGGAAAAAAATCTCCCTATATATAGTGACCTATAATGACATATCCATAAGAGAGATTAGGGGGATCGGAAAAATAGATTCCAATTGGTCAATACAATGAGACTCCTCTACTTTAAAGATTCAAAGATTTCATGAATGGAGAGAGAGGTTCCCCACAGAATCCTAAGTTGGGCCTCTCAAAAAAATGGTAATACACCCCAAACATGGTAGTTGATGTCTCAAATTACATGATAGATCCCCGTAGGAAGTGACTCTCATCACAAGAATATGTTTCACCAAGACCATTTATGAATGATATTGCATTGAATTAGGTAAATAATAATAGTATCTTCTATGGAAACTGTCTAGGAGATAAATTAATCTACATGGATGGGGGAATTTTTACCATTACCTCCACCCCAGGGTCATCAAACCCAAAGAGTGTCCTGAATAAATTGGAGGTGAGTATAAATGAACCCCATCCCACAATGATGAGGGTATTTTTATCTCAATCACCACCCTAAGAATCATTGTATTCTCAACAATAGGATCTAAGTGTTCCAATGATGGCTCCAAATCAACCCTATCCCACATGGCTTGGGGTATTATAGTCCTATTTGAGTCTATAATAACAACCATATTTATGATAGGGTTTTTTATTTCTTGAATAGTTACATTGCTTGATTTTATTTTCACAATACATGGTCTGGATCTGTGTATAAGAATAAAATTCCACATCCCTATGTGTGATCCAAATTTTTATAAGGGAAAAATCATCAAGAACTATGTCTGGCTTGATTTATTTTATTTTATAATATGTAGTGATGCCTATATCCAAAATATTGGCCCTAATATAAACATATATAATGGAAAAATTCCCTCTACCTATGAATAGGCTAGACCCATACAAGGAATTTTATATTTAATAACTACATTTGGATTTATTCCTATTATTTAAATACATGCAATGATGCCCATATCCAAAATCATATGTATACCTACAACATATAGAATGGAAGAATTATCCCTCCTTCAGTATTGGTCAGACCAATGTAGGTAATTTTACATTCAATAACTACATTTGTATTGATACTTATTATTTTAGGATACATAGTGATACTAAAATACCAAATCTTGGGTCTTTCTACAGAATATAGAATAAAAAAATTCCCCCACCCTACATATGGGTCAAACCTATGTAGAGAATTTTCCATTAAAGAACTATGTATTTCTTTATTCATATTATTTTAGTAAATGTAGTGACACCCAAATCCCAAATCCTAGGTCCATTCGCAATATATATAATGAAAAATTGCCTCCTCCCTATATATGGTTCAAACCTTCATAGATAAATTTTAATTAAATAACAGTGTATGGTTTGATTCCTATTGTAACATGATATATAGTGACACCTAGATATGAAATTCTGGGTCCAACTATAATATATATAAAAATACACCCTTTCCTATATATGGGTCAGACCTATGAAAGGAATATTCTCAAGAACTATGTGTGTCTTGATTCATGTTACCACAAGATATGTAGTGATTCCTGGATCTCTAATATTGGTCCCAACCACAACATGATATAAATTCCCTCTCCCCATAAAGGAACTCGATAAGTGTGTGGAATTTTACATCTAAGAACTGAATGTGGCTTGATTCATACCATTATAGGATACAAAATGATTCCTGGATCTTAAATTCCAGACCCAGCCATAAGTTTCCATCACTCCAAATCATGTTCCTTCATGAGATTTAGATCCATGTAGAGGCTCCAATACACATTAAATTATGAACACCCCCATACATCCCCTTTCATGTTTTATCACATGAATCAATTAAATATTCAAGTTTATATTGTTTATCACACTGAGAATGATTCCTATAATCTTAGGTAACCTGGAAAGTCACTCTAACTAGTGTGATTGAGGTATATTTTACCCAAAGACATGGAAACACATCCTAGTCACATGACATTAAACTTCATGACAATGTCTTAGTCACACGACGTTAAACTACATGACAAGAGGTTTTCATGTGAAAAAGATCACCCCTAATGAATATATATTCAAGAATTGAATGTTTTATACTTTATCCTCAAAAATGATTTCAATAATTTTTTTGTAATAACTTTTATGGTGATCAAACTCATCTTGAATATTAAATTCCCCATGAAACAATGTCATATCTTTGATGTCTCAGATAATAAAAACCAATTTTGTGAGTTGATATACTTCTCCTAGAACCCCATGAACCTTTAAACCACATACTCTTGGTTACTCATTGTAGAAAACTGGCAATAAGGGCTGGCTAATCTAAAGGGAACCCATTAGGATTAACTGGTGAATAAAAAAATTCCATAGATCTTTCACCTAGTGGAAATTTTGGTTATGTAGGAGATCCCCACTTAAATCTACGATCTATTTTCTTGATTACATGGAATATAGGATCACCATTATTAATGGTAGACATGTACTCACTGGTCCTCACCTTCAGTTGTCTTATATATTCTTGGGTTACGATTTTCACATCCCATAACCAAACTATTAAAGAGGATTTAGATACCCTAGATGTTACTCATCTCTACATCATACCCATTTTCAAAATAATATTATGATATAACATTCTTATACCCTTTCATTTCAGGGTATGCATATTATATGATGACTTAACTTCCTTGAGATTCAAAATCCCTTTGGACACCCATTTTTCCACCATAAAAAATTTATTCCCACTTTTCATGTCTAAATCACCATATATATTGAGCACATATTCTATTGACATTTCATAAACCTTGATCTCACATAATCTTGGTTCTCCCTTATAGTATATTGGTAATAGAGACTAACCATTCATGAAGGAATCCCACTAGGATTTTCTGGTGAATGACACATTACCAAAGAGCTTGTTCCTAGTGGATTTTTTGGCTCCTAAAGGGACCTTTCTAAGATATTCTAGTGGATAACACAATTCCTATGAGCTTATGACTAGAAGATATTTTGGTCTTATAAAAATGGATCCTCTTAATCCCATGATCAATTTATCTAATGGCATGATGCAGGTCCCTCCAATCAACGAACACTCATCCTTGATATATGTATTTAAATACATGATTTATTTTACCCATATTTCCTATATACAAGAGAGTTCAGGAATATCTTGTTGTTTTATGCCTGTATATTCCAATTCTTGGTGGTAAGAGTCTAAAATGTATAGAATTTATATCAAAACTATATGTGGATTTATTCCTATTACCACATGATACATAGTGACACCCAGGTATCCAATCCTAGGGATAGTCACAACATAACAATAAAATACCCCTTTCCCACATATGAGTTCGATCTATGTGGGGATCCAACGTAAGAATTATGTGTGGATTGATTCCTAACCTATAATTATACAAAGTGATACCCAAGTTTCCAATCCTAGGTCCATCCATGATGAAAAAATGACCCTTCCCTTATATATGGGTCAAACCTCTGATGGGGATTCTTTATAAGAAATAAATGTGGCTTTATTCCCATGACATGTGATATATAGTTATTCTTGGATTCTCCATTTTATTCCCAACCATGATTTCTCATCCCTCTCAACCATGTCCCTTGATGAGAAGAAAATTTGTATGGGGATTCCCACTCATACTGAAACATGAGTGTCTCCACATATTTCTTATCATATACACTCTCATGACTCAATAAAATATCTGATTTTCTCTTGTTTCTCACATCGATCATGACCCATGTGTGCTTAGGGAACTTGGAATTTCACTTTGACTAGCGCAACCAAGGTGCGCTCTATCCAAAGACAGGGAATAATGACCTAGTTGTATGATGTTAAACTGAAAGGTGGTGTCCTTATCATAATATGTTAAACTACATGACAAGAGGTATTCACATTGAATATATCACCCCCTCTGATGATTATTTATTCAAGAAACACATGTTTTATCCCTTCTCCATGAAATATGCTCTATACATGTTGGAATATCATTTTGGATACTTGATCCCTTCTTGAATTTTACATTCTCAACAAACCAAATTCATATCTTTGACATCTGAGTTTATACCAACTAATTACTTAAGTTGATATCCTTATCTTGGAACCCCATAGACCTTCGCATCCCCTTATTATAGTTCTTCCCTGTAGAAAATAGTAATAGGGAATGATTAATCTAAAGGTACACTACTAGGATTCACCGGTGAAAAACTCAATTCTTAGGATCTTGTTCCTACTATGTGATTTGGTCCAAAAGGAGAGGCCCCCTTAAATCTAGGAGCTATTTTCCTAACTAAATAGGATACAAGATCTCTTTAATTTTAAATGGTTGACCTGTACCCACTAGTGTCCACTCTTAGTTGGCTTAGATATTCTTGGGTTATGATTTAAACTTCATAGAACATAACTATTCAAGAAGATTTTTATAACCTTGATATTACATATCTATGCATCTTAGACATTTTCAACACAATATTATAATATAATATTATTATACCCATTAATTTTTGGGAATTTATCTCTTGTGAAGACCCAAATTCCCTAAGTTAGTCATTCCTATTGGTAATATATACTGGTCACATGATGTTAACTTTCATTAAAATGTCCTAGTCTTATGATGTTAAACTACATAGCACATGGTCTATCCTTCAAGATCTAAAATTTCTTAGAAGAGGTTTTGAATCCATAAATCTATGCTAGATATGAATGTTTCATCTCTGTACTAGAATGAAATATAGAAATTCCCTTTCCCTATGCATGAGAACGATTTATATAGAGGATTCCTTTGTAAACTATGATGCAGATGCTCTACAAGGGAAGATAAAAAATAAATTCCCCCTCCTTGAATATGAGATCAATGTATATGGATATTATTTTCATGTAAGAACCACATATGGATTGGTTCTTATTCCTTTTGAGGTATGTAGTGATGCCTATATCTTCTATTTCAAGAACAAATATGAATTCTCATCACCCACAACTATTTACATTAATGAGTACCGAATTTGTATGGGGATTCCCAATTGTACCAAAATAAAAATACCCCCACATATCCCCTATCATGCACTCTCACATAGTTCACTCGACTGTCCAGCTTTCTCTTGTTCATCACATCAATCAAGACTCATGTGATCTTAAGGATCCTAGAATGTCACCCTGACTAGTATGATTGAGGTGCGTTCTATATAAATATAGCAAACCACATCCTAGTTTCATGAAATTAAATTTCACAATAATGTCCTTATCACATGCCATTAAATTTATTGAGAATAGGTCTTTACATTGAACGGATCATCCCCTATGATGGTTATGTATTCAAAAATCACATGTTTTATCTCTTTTCCTTGAAATGTGTTCAATACACATTGATTTAGCATTTAGGGTGCTCAAAAAATTATTTAATATTACGTTCTCCATAATCCCACTTCATATCTTTGATATCTGAGTTAATACCAACCAATTACATGAGTTGATACCCTTCTCATGGAACCAATTGAACCTTGGTCTCCCCTGATCTGGGTTCCCCCTCTAGAAAATTGGTAATTGGGATAGGATAATACAAAGGGACCCACTAGGATTCACTGGTGAACAACACAACGCCATAAATATTGTTCTTAGTGGATGTTCTAGTTCCATAGGAGTGGCCTCCCTTAAATCTAGGATATTTTATCCTGGATTTGTGGGATACATGATCTCTTCCATTAATAGTGGTTGACCAATACCCATGGGTCTCCACTCTCAGTTGAATCAAATATTCTTGGGTTATGATTTATAGTTTTTATTACCTAAATATTCAAGAAGATTCAAATAACCTTAATGTTACACATTTTAGCATCATACTCATTTTTAAAGAATGATTATAATATCACATTATTATACCCCTACATCTCAGGGTATGAATCTCCTATGAAGACCCAACTTTCCTATGACATATGGTTTATCTTGTAAGAACTAAAATTGATTAGAGTAGGATGTCATATCCATAAATATGTGTTAGAGATGAATGTATCATATCCATTCTAGAATGAAATATTGAAATTAACTTTCCTTACATATGAACCCAATCTATGTAGAGGATCTCTTATACAACAATGATGTTGAGACTCACCAAGGAAACATAATAAATAAATTCACCTCCTTGCATATGAGATCAATATATGTGGGGAGTCTTTTCATGTAATAACTATATATGGCTTGATTATCATTCGTTTGAGATACATAGTGAAACCTAGGTCTTCTTCTCTAGAACCAATATTGAATTTTGAAATGAATATGTAATGAATTGGATCCCTATTTACACAAAAATTGAAAATTCCCCCAGGAAACTTTTTATAACCAGGTCTGAACATACCTATCCTACCCCTTGTGGTGACAGAAGGCAAAGAAAGAATCTTCCGAATTCCCTCATCCCTACCCTTGAGCCTGATATATGTAGGGAATATTCTCTTATAAGAACTATGTGTGGCTTGATTCATGTCCTCTTAGGATACATAGGGATTCCCAAATATATTTTTTAGACCTAGCTATAGATTTTCCACTATCACAACCTTCCCCAGTTCTTGATCCATAAATATGTCAGCTTTGGTTGGTCGTGAGACTGTAAAGATGATCCCACCTATAATAGCCTCTACTAAATTGAGATAACTTTACCTCAATAGTTCCATAAACAATAAGAGATAATGTACCCAAACAATGGTGGGTGACCTCCCCTTTTGGGGAAATATGCCCATCTCCCCTGCATATGCATTAGATCTACATAGATGGATATCCTTAGAAAGAGATGACTATAGATTGATTATTTCCCTTAAAATTTTCCTAGGTAAACCTAGAGAAGATCAACAATATAAATTGAAAATTCCCATAAGATATGGTCTATACTTTAAAGAACTTAATCTGATTAATGATGGATGGGTAATATAGAATCTCTTTGCCTACGTATGAATCAGATCTTCGTATGACTTGCTTGTACATCAAATAGATTTTCATAATATGGGACCCAACAAATGGCTACCCACTAGTAATCCTGTGTAAGTATCCGAGATACCTACCAGATCTAAATTACCTTAACTAGTGAAAAGTGTCATTTACGATATCTTTCACAATATTCATCATTTCCTACATCCTTACCATGTGATGGTAAACTTCTAGGAGGATGTCCTCATCGCAAGAAATTAAAATTTATAATAGATGAAACCCCATTCCTTGATTCTAAACTATGAAAATCATATCCCATCATCACTCCTTATCAAAAGACCATAATCACTTGACCTTGGTCAACTAAATTTCAAGGTGCTTCCATCATCTTTCTGATCACTTTAGTCCATAAATCACACTTTATGTATTAACCACCGTGGGTTACCTCAAGCATTCCATGAACCTTGTAAAAAAATAAATATCTATTTTACCATGTACGAGATAGATATGAATAAAGGCCTTAAACCCATTAACTAGAGGCATCTTATCCCTATAGAAAGGGACTTATTATCCTTTTGAACCTGTACACCATCACTATGGAAATATTCATCATAGAATGATTCATGATCATCCTCATCATGACTATCCCATAACATTATTCATGGACTAAGAACCTTGATCCATGATTTACAACATTATTATCTCCTAGTTAAAAGGATGATGAAGTACTCTCAAACTTGGAAATCCTAATTAGGATGTTATTTAACATTCACCAGATACCAAGTCTATGTGCATCATAAACTTAAATCAGACATACTTTGTTCAAAGATGCATGACCTTAAACTTTATCCGTTTATAGTCTAAATCACAAGAACCTGAACAACTAGTGAAATTGGCATGAAACTTTTCATGATAAAAACCCACAAATGTATTTCTAAAAAAAATTCAAGTCTTCTCTCACTAAACTCTTCATCTCTAGAGTTAATAAAAAAGTTAGAGCATAAATAAAAATGAAAAAAGCTCATAGGACCCATCTTGGGGACCTAATAAAATTTGATCTATTCTTTCTAGATCCCTAGTCTAGAAAAATTTAGATAGATGATTTATCACATCTCCTCACCGTGATAATGTGTTCACTACTCACTAAAAAACTTTTAGGGTGATTGAACCCTTATTTAGTATTAAATTTTCTATAAACCACCTTCATGTATTTGAATTCTAAGTTGATACAACCAATTCCTTGAGTTGATACAATTCTCTTGAACCCTATAACCTCAAGTCATTTCTCTTTTTTCTCCCCTATAGTGTATAGGTTACAGGGGCTGGATAATTTGAAGGACCCCACTAAGATTCACTGGTGAATAATACAACACCAAATATATTTTTCCTAGAGTGTTTTTTATCCTAGCGGAAAGGACCCCCTTAAATCAATGATCTATTTCTCTGACTATATGAGATAATGGTTTCCACCATTACTAATGGTAAACATATACCCAATAGACTCCATTTTTAGTTGACTCAGATGTTCTTAGATTAGGATTTAAAATTCTATTGGCCAAACTATTCAAGTGGATTCAATATCCTTGATGTTATGTCAGCATGTATTATACCCATTCTCAAAGTATGAATACGATACTCCATTCTCAAACCTTTTGATTGACATCACCATATTACATAAAACTACATGATTTAGGACCCAAGATTCATATCTATAAAAGAGAACTACACTTATGGTGTCAACATGTTTTTAGTTAGAAGACCCTAAACTACAACAAAATATGGTTTGATCTAGAAGACCCTAAACTATAGCAACAAATTGTCTGATCCAAAAGACCCTAAAATACAACAACAGACGGTCAGAGATATAATACCCTAAAATAAAACAACATATGGTCCAATATAAAATACCGCAAACTACTAAAATTGATAGTCTCAGCTAGAAAACCCTAGACTACAATAATCGATTTCGTGAGCTAGAAGTCCCAAAACTATATCAATAGATGGTTCGATCCAGAAGACCCTAAACTAAAGAAATAGATGATTTAAGCTATAATAACCTAAACTACAAAAATAGATGGTCTAGATAGAATAACATAAACTAAAACAATATATAGTATGATATAAAATACCATAAACTATTTCAACATATGGTCTGAGCTAGAAGTCCCTAATCTATAACCACAAATAGTCCAAACAAGAATACCGTAAACAACAACAACATATAGTATAAGCTAGAATACCTTAAACTATAGAAAAAGATGGTATGATCTAGAATAAATTAAACTACTAAAATAGATATCCTAATCTAGAAGACGTTAAATTACATTAATATTGGTTCATATATAGAAAACCCTAAACTACAACAATAGATGGTTTGAGCTAGAAGAGTCTACACTACAACAATATATAGTCCAATATGAAAGAAAATAAACTATAATTAGTCTAGTTTGAAAGAAATTAAGAATCCAATTGAAATAGACACAATGTTATCCATGTTGAAAACCCAAAAAGGGAACCTTGGGAAAAAGTTGAGTCTCTTCTCACTGGACATGCACCTTGTGAGATATAGGATACATTGATCAATCATAAAATGTACAAGGTAAAAACATGGCATACTAAAAACCCATAAAGGGTGTCCAAAGAAAAATTTGAGTTCATTCTAACTAATTGTATCTTTATATGGCTTAGAAAAATGTTAGGGTTTAAAAAAAATAAGATACGAATCTTTTAATGACTACAATATGGCTCTAGAAAAAATCAATCTACACTCGTTATGTCCACTAACCTAGGAAAAAATTAGAGTTAATCTCTATTTATCAGGATCCATTTGAGGGTACCTAGTCCTATAATGCCTTAAAAATACATGATAATTGGTCCATCCTATAGGAACTTAAACTTATTAGAGTGTAATACTCCACATGTCCTGAAATGTGGAACACAATCTAGATCCATGCGACATCTCCAATAAAACATGGGTCCCTTCCCATGATTGTTTCACAAAGTGATGAAATACCCTTTCCTATGTATGAAATAGATATATATTAGATCATTTTTAATATAGTTAATTATCCATGAACCTATGTCCCATATGCATGAGAATGATATTCATAGAAGTCTTACATATTAGAACTCTACATGGATTGATTTTTATTCCTTTGGGATATGTAGTGATGCCTAAGTTCCTTATATTAGATTCAACCATAATTTACATTCCTTACCAATCTATTTTACATCCTTTAACTTATACACATTACAATTTTGGGATATCCATGCCCCAAGACATGGATACTCTTTATCTTGGATTTATCCAATCACTTAAGGTCAAGAGTCTCTGGTTGACAACACCTAAGAGCCATTAGTCAACACACTCCTAGAAAATCCTCTCATAGGGTTCAATATAAAAGATTGTATTTTGTTCAAGTCTATGGTAAAGTGATATAAATTTAACTTATAATTTAATCCATTTCTATTTAATTGAATCCAATTCTATGGGGGTGATTTTGTTGGAACCCATCATTGTGTACCACTAACTTTTACACTAGAGATTCAATAAGTTTAAAGCCCATGCAAAAAATATTGACATAATTTGTATGAAGAAGATATGGAAATGTATTCCATGAATAATAAGGCTTGGGATTTGGATTTTCATTATAGGGGAACATATATTTGTCCCTTATCTTTCCCATTTGACATATATTTTTATTTTAGTTTTTTTGGGTATGCCCTCAACCTAAAAATATATGTTGTATGAGAGATAGGTCACAACACTATTCATCCATTAAAAAATATTTATAAAAACATAGCCATATGATCATATTTGTCTCTACTATTTAATAAATTCACTACATCATCTTCAACCTACACTTTCCTTATACACTCACCAACACCCCCAGTTCAACATCAGGATCCACACCCGATGTCATTCAATGGTGTTTTTGAAAGCCCAAGACAATCGACCCTTAACTATAGTGTTCATCATCCTTCTCAGACGATCAAACTAAGGTAATAAGAACATACCCAACACTATGAGGGCATGCATGAAACATTATTGTGAATGACTGTGATGCATTTATGAGTGAGTTGTTTCATAAAAATGATCATGAAAGGCCATTTCATGATTTCACTGCGAGAAGTTATATGGGTCACGTGACTATTTGGTATAAAATCATCAAACCGATCATTTGTGTCATCTGAAGCTATAATATGAATAAATGAAAATAAAATAGTGGTCACAAAAAATTTACGAGTTCAAATAAATAATCACATGAAGGAGATCATGTGAACCATATTAATCTATCATATTAATTCCTAAGGGTCATGTGATCAAAAGATGAATATCATGGGAGGATTTAATGATATCATTAGAGTTCACATAAAAAATATCATATGTTTCCTTTGTGAGAGGCTTCCACCTTTTTAATTTTTATTTATTCTTCTCACATGAATCCTTTTAGGATTGTCTAATGGATTTCCATTGACTTTCCATATGATCACGTGAATCCTTTGAAGTAATCACATGAGGCCACTGATGGTTTTCCAGACACTCCATCATATAAAGAGTAGATAGACCGAAGATGCACCAATAAAATTTTCCTTGAATACATAAAATGTTCAAATAATAGAGCCTATGTATGAAACCAATCATGTGATCACAATACGAAATCGTGAAAAGTAACACGATTCATGCGATATAATTATGAGGATCATGAAATCTATTCTATCATAATTTGGGTTCACCCAAAAATCAACATAACTTCCCTTTATGAGTACCCTCTATCATTATTTCATATAAAGTTCTCCACCACCTCAATCCGGTGCATATGAAACCTTCATAATGCTAATAGAAACCATATTTGGCCAACCTTTTCCTATATAAACCCCAAACCTCCTTGAAAAAAAAAAATACAAACATGAGACAAAAGGGGGAGTGAAAAGAGGAGATGTGCAGGAGTGGAGTAGAGGAGGAGTCAATTTCTACCTTCGAAAAATTTCTCTATGTAATAATGAGATTTACATCATGAGAACCCATCATGAGATTCCATCATGAGACTCCATCACTTGATCTCATAATGATCATGAAATTCAATGAAAAAATAAAAATCATGAGATCCCTTTGTTATGAGGCACATGCATGTTGCTTGAATATATGCCTCCTTGTCACGAAATATTAAGATGAAAATAACTCAATCACACTACATCTGCATGTGAGCTTCGACATGTCTTCCTTGACATGAAATTACCTTATGGGACCTTGACCATTCAATGTGAGCATCCATGGACATGCACTCAATTTTCCATGAAAACCCTAGGAGGTTCGGCCTTGGTATGACCCATGTACATGCACTCCTCATATCATGAAAACCCTTTCCCATGAGAAATAATTTATGTGAAGGTATTACATGATCATGTGAATCCTAATTGGTATTAAGACACGATCATTAAGTATCCCTCTGGAATATCCTCCTTATTCCCGTGAATCACCTAGGACATATCAACCTTATAATATAGAACCCTTTTGGAATGTACCCTTTGATCTTGAGAAGAACCTTGGACATGTAATCCTTGTCATTTGACAACCCTTGGTATTTCTAACTTCAATAACATGAAGAACCCTATGAAATGTACACTTCGATCATGTGAAGAACTTTAGACTTGTTTTCCTTGTCATGTGGAATCCCTTGGACATGTCAGCTTTGATCATGTGAAGCACCCTCTAACATGTCCAATTTGATCACACGAATCACCCTAGACATGTTACCCTTGATCACTTTAAAGTAAATTAACATGTCTTCTTTGATTATGTGAATCAACCTATATATGTTTTCCTTGATCATGTGAAAGGATGCGAACATGTCTACTTTGGTCACGAGAAGAACTTTTTTACATGTTAGCTTTGATCATGATAGACACCTTGCATATTTAAAGTGGACACGTCAAACAGTCCAGTTATAAAACCTATAAATGTTAGTAATACATTATGAACATATCAGGTAGACACCCTAGATATGTTAGGTAGACACCCTAGGACATCTCAATATTTTCCGACAGACACACTTGAACATATGCCACATAAACCCCCAACCATGAACCTTCATCCGAGTACCACCTTTACAAGGGGAGTGTCATTAATGGGTTAGGGTTACACACACATGTAACCCAATTCATTTTATGTTCTCAAAAGGGTCTTTTCATCATACCAAATATATTCGATAGACCATTCATAGTCACCATATCTCTTTATCTGTTAGAGAATAGAGAATGAATATGTAACATGGGAATCTATCCTGGTATAAGTCACTAGCTTTCTTAATCCCTAAGGATAATAATAATAATAATAATACATTATACTATTATTACCTATCCTAACCCATCAGTGGGTTGGGAGTTAAATTAACTATGAGAACTCTGATTTCTATCTAAACATGATACATAGGATGCCTTCATAAGGCTTAAGATTCAATGGGCATCCACCCCAGTGTATGTCCCTCTATATCTCAAATACTCTTGACTCATGGTACCCATATTATCTTATGAGTCTATCACCCTTCCTTTTCCATCATTGGATGAGAAGTGATCTTATAAATGGGAATTATTTTAAGTATAATCCCTGACCATGTCGTAAAAAACCTTTAACCCATCAATGGGTTAGGGATGAACTGAACTATGAGGACTCTAATTCCTATTATATACAAGATACATAGGACACCTCCCTAATGCCTAATATCCATAACATATTTTCTATGAGTCTCGTAACAAATTATTAGGTAGAATTTAACATATAATCCACATAAAAGTTCAATCTCATGCAATGTGTCCAATATTTTTCTATCTCTTCTTTCTCATACCAAACATAACTCATGTGGGATTATAGGCCAATGATGATTGCACCAATATCATGATGAAGATTCCACAAATATGGCCCCCTTAATTGGGATGTAATCCTAATTACATATTATCTTATATTGAAGGGTCATAATCTTGATGAGGTGGTTTAGGGAATCCTTACATGAATAATTCCTTCTTAAGGCCTTTGTTGTCACACATTTTACGATGCAAACACCCATAACCCGAACTAAATGGACTCTAATTTCTGTATTCATAAGATGCATAGGATGCCTCATCAAGGATCAATCCCAATACCCAATATTCAAATTCTCTCTCACACATCCATACCGCATGACATAAAATTGAAAGGTGTAGTCCTATCATACACCATTAAACTATGCCAAATGAACTATATGGGTTTTGATTCATATTATCATAGGATACAAAGGATGTCTCTTAGAGGTCCAATCCCATATGAAAGACACCAACAACATCCTTGGATGGTGATAAAATACAGAGTGCCTGAATATGGTTAGAAACTTGAGCATCATAAATAAATAAGATAATAATAGAGAACCAGCGACACATTATTGTTTTCATCAACACAACATACCAATAAAGTCATTGGTTAATGGGTAAATGGTCCTGTATTAGGGATTATAAAGGATTCATGAACGCGTATTAAATCTATAAAAGAGTCCCAAAGTAGGAAATAGTTCTCCCAAAGGGTGAGATGATTCTAATGTCCCATCCTCTTGACCAATTTAGTTCTTAAGTGTCGTTGGGCCTGGAACCCCAATTGGATAACTTTGGAAAAGACCATAATTATTTATGGATGTGGAAACCATTGGGTGTTTATATAGATAAAACCCTACCAAAATTATTGATTGTGAAACTATATTGATCCCCTCACATTCAACTCTCATACTAGAAGATCCAGATGAAACAATATTAATTAAAGATAATTTGGAAAACATTGAAAGGTTTTGATGATTTACATGAATAAATGTTTAAATAATATAAATTATATGATTTTTATACTTGATAAAAGTTTTACAAGATATAAATTGAATTATTAAATGTTTATAATTCATAAAATATTATATGTTTGAATTGAAATTCCATATTAAAAAATATTAATTATTTCATATTGAAATTGGGTATAAAAGGTTTAACTTAATTATAAAATGTTTATAGTATGATTTTATTTATGAATAATTTAAAAAATTATTATCATGTTTAAATTAATAAAATGGTCATTTATTTGATAATTACTCTTTTCTTTTTTCATTATTATAAAAAAATTTATATTGTGAATATCATGTACAAAACATTTATGAGGTAAAATAATTCTAGGAGATAGATACCTACATTACATGCTAGGTATAACTCTATAAAATTTATATTTTCGTCTTAAAAGACCTCAATTTGTATTTATAGTTATAAAATTGAGAATATCTATTGAATATAGTATTTGAATATCAGATTTTGAAGATAAAATGAATTGAATTCTCTCTTGAGTAAAGTATCCTCAAGTAGAGGGACTGTGGGTCAAAATTTCAATTGAACTAGATATTTATGACTTATCTAGATAGGTGGGTGGTGTCAAGATATGGCTCTAGGTCCACTCATATAGATATTTTCAATCTCATATCATTCTATGACTTTACTTGGAAAGTTCATGTACATTATGCATGAGATTCATTCAGATATGTATAAACATACTTGGATTCTAATTCTGGGTAAACAACATAAACTTGTGGGTTGTGTAAATGTTTTCACATTAATGTCATGTGAACACATTAATTTGGTGGATTAAATATGTATTCTAAAACTAAATCTTTAGAAACATGCATACACAAAGGAATAGAACATGAAATAATAAAAATCGTATAGGTTGCAAGGGGTTTTATATGCATGTGATGTGTGTTATACTAGTGATACTTTTAAAATGAAAACACCACAAATACTAAGTGTGATATTCCTTCCAAAGTAGCAACTTTAAATACCTCGATGAAACACCCTGACCCTAGAAGCCTGAAGACAATGCATTATTTTATTACATTGGTATGATTACAAGGAATGAAATCCTGATGGATTGATTAGTTTAGAAGTCTTGGAAGACCAAATTACATTATTGATACCCATAATACATTGGGAAAAGTAAATAAAACATGATACATTATAAAATAAAATAAAATAAATCCTTGAAATCTTATTTAAAGTTTTCCTCTTAATAACCTAGGGAAAGGAAACATAAGAAATGGTGATCTTAGATTCTCATTAAGGGAAAGTAGTATAGTGGAAGTACAAATAATAAGGCATGGTGAATAAATAAAGAACACATGTCATGAAAACATAATATTGAGAATAATATGGAGGGAATAAATTCTAAATAAATAATCCATAATAAAACATAATAATGGATATTCTAATAGTAGAATAATCACATCGACTATCAAACACTAGTTTCATAATGAGGGAATGCATAATGCTGGACAACATAAACATACCATCAAGGCCTCAACCAAGACATCTGAAAATACTAGGGTAAGGCCTCATACAATAACATATTATATTTTATCTCATGAGACCTATCAATGCATCGAAAGGATATAGTGGGCCCCACTCGTTACTTACTAAGTCCAATATATTCCTCATATGAAAAAGGTAAAACATAAATGACATAAACATTCATATTAAAAAACTAGCATAAAAAATGTAAATACTTTAACTATAACCCATTAATGGTATCAAATTAGAACATCCATAGTAAAACTGATCATAAACCCTTAAAAAACATATGTTAGATAGTATAATAAAAGATACAAATCAATTATGTAAAAGATTCAAAAAATGATGTTGACATAGATGATGATACTTTTAAATGATACCATTTAAAAATTATTAGGGAAATAATCTTTAAACATTCCAAAGTGTCTTGTACCACTTTGAAACATTAAAATCATAATCACTTAGAATATCATGAGAATAGTGATACTCTTGATATGATATATTAGAGGTAATTACATACACCACACACAAAAGGAATAAGTGGTAGGAATGTATCTCACAAAATAAAAAGTGAGATGATAAAAATCCTTTTTTACTTTGGAAAGAAGAGTTCTATTTGAAAATCATTTGTATTGGTCATAAAATAATATTGTAAAAATATATATCCCAAAAAAGAAAAGGTAAAGACATTGAAAATATATTTTATGCTTAAATTATTTCCCACTGAAGTGAAATTATGTAAAAAGAGTTTTAAAGAAACTTTAGAAATAAAACATTTTAGTGCGTTTTAAGGAAAATATTAAAGAGATTTTAAAGTGTAAAGGCATGTTTGTTTTCATAAAACCAAAAATGAACCAAGATATGTTTTTCATGGTAATTTGTTTATTTCAGGAAAATAATTATGGCTTAAAATAAATTATATAGTGTACTTGAAAATAGGTAAGAATTTGGTATGTTCCCTTGAATTAGACTTGTTTATCGGGAATAATTGAGAAGGGATCCATTTTAAAACATGAATATCCTCATAAAATAAGAATTATATGATCTAGATATATGATTTTGGAACATATACATAGAATTTAAAATAAATATACAAAAATAAAAAATCATTAAATTTGAGTAAAGGTAGATAAAGAGTAACCCGAAGGAAATACATGGGTTCGGGTAGAATCCCTTACCACTTTGTAATCAATTAAATCATATGCCAAAAAATTGTTAATCTACAAATGATACATTGAATACCATTAAAATAAAGATATTAATGATATTATACATCAATGGGAATTATACAGAAACCATACACAACAAATAATGGTAAAAAACAAATATCTCCTAAAAATGGAAGTGAGATGAGAATACCCTTACCTTTTGTCTGAATGAGTTCTGCACTTGAACATAACATCCTGGATAATAAAATTAATTATTGTAACTAATTAATTAAGAACATTTTATATAATTATTTTATTCATTATAGTTTTATTAAGTTCATTTATGGTCTTATTGATGAGTTAGAGAGTTTAATTTCATTATTTGGGAGCATTCGTTTTCTTGGTTTTCATGATCGGTTCACTTGTTTATAAGTAATGGAGTTCATGTAAAATTGGTATAATTATCTAGAATTGGAATTAGATATTATTAATGAGAATATAGAATAATAAATTGTTATATATATATATATATCATATGGTTATATCGTATGAGGATGAACCATTATATAATACATTTAGTGATAATCATTTAGATTATTACAGCGGTATTTCGATCACCACGAACTAGTTTTGTTGTTTGAATTAATTTTATATATATATAATGGTTTCAAAACATTAAATAGGTTATAATACATATATTATAGTCTTTTGTAACAATAAAAATGTTATCATGACCATCCTTTAAGAATAAATTGAATAATGAAAGTTCGTACACGAAGGTTGTAAATCGGCACCTCCCGAAAGATGATTTCATTTTTAAAATAAAAAAGATAGATTAAGGATATTAATGATGGTTATTACATTAACATGATATAATTAAAATATATAAATAATAATGGAGTTATCATTATCATTTGGAATGATTAGGTGAGGAGAGAATAATAAAATAAAGAACTTGAAAAGAAAAATAAAAGGAAAATGAAGAGGATTTCTCCTCTTGAATACTACTCCATGAGAACCTCCATAAAGAAAGGGATTTTGGTTTTTTGGTAAGACCAAGAGATCCAAGATGTGAGCAGAGACTATAGAAGATGATTTAGGTATAAATTTTACCTGATTCAAGTCTTAGAGGAGTGAGGAGAAGAGGGTGTGAGGGGTGGTTTTAATAGTGGAGGAGAGGGATAATTTCTCATTATTCTATTCATTATTTTATTATTTTGATAAAGACAACCAATAGTGTTGATTATTGTGAATAAATACAATAATATGTTATTTTGAGTTCTAACCATGGGTTCTTAAATCATACATGACTCAATGAATAGTTTATTGAGCTTATAATGTATTTATAGTGTAAATTGCCATATTTTACTATTCACAAAAATTCAGGTATTTATGAAAAATCCAAAAAATTCATATTAACCATTTTTAGATGTTTATAATTAAAAAATAAACTCCATTTTATGAAAATAATTTTCTTAATATGAGAAATTTAATTTTTAATTAAATTAATCATTTACTTGAAAAATATAGTTTTTAAAGTTAAAACTGATTTTATAACACCCTGAAAAATTAAAATGGTCTTATTAGATTATCCTAAAATCATAGGAAAATAAAATATTTATTTATGAATACATTTTATGAAAATGAATTTTCTTTTAAATAAATTTATTTATTATAAATTGTATTTATTACTTACAAAAATACCAACACTTAATTATTAATTTTTAAAATATTCACTTACATGTACTAAGATATAATTATATCATACTTTCATTTATAAGATGCCTAAATTTTATTTATACTCTCATGGCTGAGGTTACTATATATTTGGATGATTTACTATTCATAAGGGTCATATTACTATTCCAAAGGGTCAAGTTACTATTCACTAAAAAAGTAAGTTAATCCTATCACACTCTAAATATATTATTAATCGCAATCATGTATGTCAATTTTTAGAAATTTAAAACACAAGTAGAAAAATATGTTTAATGGCTAGGTTATAAATATCTTGTTTAAATAACTATAATAACAAAGTGTTGTTTCGTATAGACTTAGTGTCATGTGCATTACATTCTATATTAAATTTATTTGTAAATCCTTGGGATGCTACATTCTCCCCTCCTTTAATAAATTGTATCCTCGCAATTTGAAATTTCACTTAGATAGTTAAAGGTTGATATTTAAAAATTCCCTTATAGGAAACCCACATGGGAATTAGGGTTAATAAAATATCCTCTTAAAAATAGGTTAAGGGAAATGAGGTGGTCACCACAAAATTATGCTTTTGAATGGGGTGACATTAGTTAGAAGTGAAAACTGAGACATGGAAGAAAAATAAAACTATGAATTTTTGATGGAAAGTGATAAAGAACATGTTCATATGAAATTTGACTACCATAAAACCATAAACTACAGTTATGAAAATTTTCATTGATATTATCAAAGATTATGATAATAGGATAAAATTTTTATTTAAGATTATTTTCCTAGAGTTGAAGAATTATTCTACTCTATAAGAGTATAAATATACATTTATATTTCATAAAACCAATCTTATCCTTTGATTGTTCCTTGAACCATATATACTTAATATCTTAGCACAAGTTGCATCATGTGGTGTATTAATACATTAACTTGTAAAACCTCATATAATGATTAACTTAAACCACTTCATAAATGGTTAAACTTTCCAAAATACCATGATCCAACACTTTAGAATCATTCCCATGGTAGTTAGTACTATCTAATTTACATTATCCATAAAATTCATCACCCTATCCAACATCATTATCTCACCACCAAGAACATTTTAAGGATTATAATTCCCTTAAAAATGTGTTTTCCAATTTTTAACTTGTTACCAAATCATTTTTCTTGGTACCATTCAACACACGACCTTAAATACTTAATGAAATAGTACTACAGTATAATACTCATATATTACATAATTTTATATAACAAGAATATCATAACATAGTTCTTGAATCCAAAAACACAAATACATCAATTATTCTACTTTTCATATAGTAACATCATAATCTTGACCATGATCCCTTTACTTTTTTGGAGCTATATTTCCTTGATACTTGGGGCATTCATTTGTGTAGAGCCCCATATATTTATAGTTGAAGCATTGAATATTGGAAAATTATTTCCTTATCTTGAAATTATGAGAATGGTGGATTTTTTCTCCACAATTGTAGGAAAATCCTTTCCCTATTAATCATATACCAAGGTTTTTCTTTACACAATTATCACATGTGGGAAAATACTTCTTTCCCTTCTTCCCTTTATTTATCTTTTTCCTAGTTTTCCTCTTATTCTATTGCTTCCTTCTAAAGCCATAATACTTATAAAACTGTTTATCCTTCTTGTTAAGACATGATATTATCTCCTCATATAATTAAAATGTTTGAGAGACTAGTTCTCTTCGAAAAAATGGATCAAACCCATCGAAGAAATGATCATTCCTACTCTTTAGATTATGCGCATTGATGAGGTTCCCATTAATTTCGGTAATCATCATATCTAAAAAATTACTTACACTATATTATATCATAACATTATGAAATATAATGTATAATCCCAATAATAGTGAAATACATAACATAAATTGAAAATTTTATGCATTGCTAATCTAATAATCATATACCTCATTTATTTGGGGACATATTTACTTTTAAATATCATAATGGTTTGTAAAGTAAATGTGAAATATCCTAAGCATATTCCCTAAAAGTGTCAAACCAGGTGCGTGTTAAGGCCCATTTTTGTGTTTGAGGTTACCCAGAGTTAGGCCCAGAACACCTTGTAAGAGCCATTACTCCTAGGTACATTTTTACCAAAACCACATCCACTTGTTGTATCTAAACATGTATTTTTTTTATAGGAAGGTAAAAATAATCTATAACTCACAAAAATTATAATATTTTCTTGTATTCTTATCCTCAAAGTCTATATTAGGGTTTTCTTCCATAATTTTTGTTTTCTAAATTTAGTTTCTAAGGTTTCTACTAAAATTCCTTTGATACAAATAGTAACGCCCTAACCCCAAAAGCCCAAATCTGGTGCATTATTTTATTATTTTTTCATGATTATAAGGAATAAAATACTAAAGTAATTATTAGTTTAGGAGTCTTGTAAAAAAATATTACCTTCTTAATACCCATAATACATTGGAAAAATAAATAAAATATGATGCAATATAAAATGAAATAAAATGAATCCTAAAAAGCTTATTTAAAGTATTCTTCTTTATATCATGGGGGAAAGAAAACATAATAAAGGGGTTAACTCAAATGATCATTAAGGGTAAATAGTACAATGGAAGCATAAATAATAAGGCATGGTGAAAAACTAAAGAACACATGTCATTGAAACATAATCTTGAGATTAATATGGCAGGGATAAAAGCTAAATAAATAATTCCATAATAAAACATAACCATGGATATTCTAATAGTCAAATAATCACATGGAATAACAAATAATATTTTCAAAATGAGAGAATGCATAATGTGGGACAACATAAACACACTGTCATGGCCTTGACCCAAACCTATAAAAATTCTAGGGTAAGGCACCGACCAATACCCAAATTAGTTTTGTCTCATGAGACCTATCAATGCATCAAGGGGATATAGCTGGCCCCTACCATAACTTACTATGTCTAATACATTCCTCATATGAAAAGGGTGAAACATAAACAACATAAACATTTTTATTGAAAAACTAGCATAAGAAATATAAATACTTTAATTATAACCCATGAATGGTATCAAATTAACACATCCAGAGTCAAAATAATCATAAAAACTTCAAAAAATATGATAGATGTTATCATAGGAGATAAAACTCAATGAAGTACAATATTCAATAGATTATTTTTACATAGATGAAGATAATTTTAAATAAGACCACTGAATTATTATTGAGGAAATAAACCCTAAACATTCCAAAGTGTCTGATACCAATTTAAAATATTCAAATCATAATCCATTAGAATATCATGAGAATAAGGATACTCTTGATATGATATATCAAATGTAAGAACATAAACCACACACTTAAGGAATAAATAGTGAATAAGACATATATCTCATAGAATTTAAAGTTAGATGAGAAAAATAATTTTTACTTTGGAAATAAGAGTTGTTTTTTAAAATCATTTTTATTTGACATAAAAAAGTATCTTTAAAATTTATATCCCAAAAAAGTAAAGGTAAGGAAATTGAAAATATATTTGAGGCATAAACGATGTCCCACTGAAGTGAAATCAGGTAAAAATAGTTTTAAAGAAAATCTAGAAATAAACAATTGTAGTATGTTTTAAAGAAAATATTAAATAAATTATAAAGTAGAAAGGAATGTTTGTTTTAATAAAAAAAATAAATGAGAAAAAATAGTTTTTATGATAAATTTTTTGATTTTTAAAAAATAATGATGTATTATAATACATTAGTGCACTTGAAAATGGGTAAAAATTCAGAAAGTTCCCTTGAATCAGACTTGTTTATTGGGAAGAATTGAAAAGGGAACCATTTTAAAACATGAATATGCCCATAAAATAAAGATGATATGATCTGGATATATGATTTTGAATAATATAGACAAAATTTAAAAAAAATATAAAAAAATAAGCATTACATTTAATTAAAGGTAGAGAAAGAGTAACCAGAAGGAAAGACGGGGGTTCAGGTTGAATCCCTTACCACTTTGTAATCAATCGAATCATATGCCCCAAAATTAATAATCTTAAAATGATACATTTAATACTATTAAAATAAATATATTCATGATATGATATATCAATGGGAATTATACATAAAACATACATAATAAATAGTTGTGAAAAAGGGATATCACACAAAAATAGAAGTGAGATGAGAAAACCCTTACCTTATGTTCGAATGAGTTCTGCACTTGAGATTAGCGTCCTGGATAATCAAATTAAATCCATTAATTAATTAATTATTAAAATTTTATAAGAATATTTTATTAATTATAGTTTTATTAAGTTCATTTATGGATTTATAGATTAGTTATATAGTTTAATTTAATCATTCGGCGGTATTTGTTTTCTTAGTTTTCATGATCGGTTCACTTATTTATAAGTAATGGAGTTCTTGTAAAATGGGTATAATTCTATAGAATTGTAATTACATGTTATTAATGAGAATAAAAATGTTTAAATGGTTATATATATCATATGGTTATATGTTATTAGGATGAACCATTAGATAAGACATTTAGTGATAATCATTTAGGTTATTACAACGGTATTTTTGTCACCCCAAACTAGTTTTTTCGTATGAATTAATATTATGTATATATACTGGTTATAGAACATTAAAGAGGTTATAATAAATATATTAATGTTTTTTTAACCATAAAAATGGTATCATGACTATCCTTGAAGAAGATATTGAAGGATAAAAGTCCGTCGTCCAAAAAGGTTGTAAATCAGCACCTCCCGAACGATGATTTCATTTTTAAAATAAAAAAGAGAGTAAGGAGATTGATGATGATTCTAACATTAAAATGATACAATTATAGTATATAAATGATAATGGAGTTATAATTCTCATTTTTAAAGAGTAATTGAGGATATAATAATAAAATAAAGAACTTAAAAATAAAAAATAAAAGGAAAAGGAAGAGGATTTTATCTCTTGAATACTCCTCCTTAAGAAAAGGGGTTTTGTTATTTTGGTAAGACCAAGAGATCTTAGACGTGGGGAGAGACTAGGGAAAATTATTTAGGTAGAACTTTTACAATATTCAAGTCTTAGAGGAGTGAGGAGAAGAGAGGGTGAGGGGAGTTTTTTATAGTGGGGGAGAGGGGTAATTTCTCATTATTCTATTCATTATTTTATTATTTTTCTCAAGATATGAAATAATATTGATTCTTGTAACTAAATACAATAATAAGTTCACATGAGTTATAACTAAGGGTTATTACATCATCCATGACCTAAGTAATAGTTTATTTTTCTCAAAAACTATTTATACTGTAAATTACCATATTTTACTATTTACTGAAAATTCACATATTTCAGAAAAATACAAAAAAAATCACCATATATACTTTTTGATGTGAAGAATTCAAAAATAAACTCCATTTTGTAAAAAATAATTTTCTAAATATGCAAAATTTAATTTTTAATTAAAATATTGATTTACTCGAAAAATACAGTTTTTAAAGTTAAAAATGATTTTATAATAACCTAAAAAATTAATTAAGGTATTATTAGATTATCCTAAAATCATAGGACAATAAAATATTTATTTATGTATAAATTTTATGAAAATTAATTTTATTTTAAATAAATTTATTAATTATAAAATTGTTTTTATTAGTCACAAAAATACCAACACTTAATTATTATTTTTTAAAATATTCACTTACTTGTATTTTGATATATCTATATCATAATTTCATTTATAAGGCACCTAAAATATATTTATACTCTCATGGATGATGTTACTATTCATTTGGATGATTTAATATTCATAAGGAACATATTACTACTCAAAATGGTATATTACTATTCCAAAGGGTCAAGTTACGATTCACCGAAAAATTAAGTTGATCCTATCAGACTCTAATTATCTTACTGATCGCAACCATGTATTTCCGTTTTTATAAATTCAAAAAATAGAATCATAAAAATTATGTTTAATGGATAGGTTATAACTATATTTTTTAAATAACTATAATAACAAAGTGTTGTTTTGTAGAGACTCAGTGTTGTGTGCATTACATTCTATATTAAATTTATTTGTAAATCCTTGGGGTATTACCCTCAATACTCAAACATGGTAGGTAAAGCTTAGTAGAATAACCCATGATTATCTTGTGTAAGGTAAGAAAACTATAAGTGAATATGGATTATTTTTTTGGGTAAGTCAAGATCAGTCAATTACCACTTGATTTTCCTTTGATAACTTATTCATAGAATTTTATATGGGTGAAACTGGTTGGGAAAACCTAATGGTTAGGATACCATATAAATATAGTGTATTTAATCCATATGATGCATTTGGATAAAGAGTTATCCACTCAATTATCCAAAAAATATAACTATTATGATTGGGATGATTCCCTTCATAAATAGTCCAAGCTTATTTATGTGATACTTGGTGTAATCCACGATGAAATATGGAACTTGGATCAAAAATGGATATGATGTACAAGGTAATTATTTTTAGTGGGATCACTTTAATTAAAAATTACTTGATGAAAATATATAAGAAATGATATTCATATGATAAAATATTTTTTGTAGAGAATTTATGTCACAACCCGACCCTACCCGGGCTCGAGCCACAACTACCCCAAGACCACCTCCATAGGCCAGGGGTTGGAGACTAGCGCCAAAGGCACAACAACTCGGGGAGGCATTTTCCTAAGTACCTGTACACAAACACACGTAGCAAACTCAATGCAGAAGTGTAGAGTAAAAGAAAAGACAAGTAAAGAAAAAGGGTAACTGTTATATATATATATACCACAAAAGTGAATCGACCTCTAAACAGTACAAGGTGCAAGCTGAAGGTAACTGAAAAAGAAAAGGGAAAAAACACATGCCCAACCAGAAAAGATGCCACAACCTGGAAACAGGTAAACAAAAGAAAAATAGCCGGAAGGGGTCCCCCACCTGGGACCTAACCACGACCACCGCACGTAGTCCAAGCTCCTGAACTCCTAAGCTCCACTGAAGTCACGACCAACCTATCCGTCGTCTGCAAGGGCACACCAAGTGCGGGCAAAGCCCAAGCAGGGGTGAGTATAAAAATACATAGCAGGATACCCCAAATGCTTGAGGGAGAAACGAAGGAGGTACCGATGGGTGAGCAGTAGAGCAAACAGGAAAAGTAGAGGAGTACAACTGAAAGGCAGTAAGAGTAACAGTAGAGATTCCAACTCAAACCAATAAGATAAAGGAGTTAGACTCGTCCAGACACAAGGAGCTGGAAAAGGTGAGAAGATGAACTTATCGTCGAGTCTTCGCTACCTATAGCAGGAGAGTAGACACGTCGAACCACAAGAAGCTAGACATGGAAAGCATATGGAATACCCCGCGCATCTTCGCCTCTCCTAGAAGGAGAGTAACCAAACCCAAGAAGTGGGTATTGGAACAAGGTATATACTTATACTTATGCTCAGCAAGAAGCCCGAACAAGATCCTAAAGGGATCTCCATCTCGTAGCTCAGCCCAAGGAAGTGATTAGACAACAGTCCCAAAAGCAAACTCCATCGATACCCAGCATCCCGCACGTCTGCCCCGAACCGCAAGCCAAGGGGCTCAATCGCCTCACTTCGACACTATTCGATTAGGGAGGCACTGACTCGCCCGCACGGTTTTAGATCATGTCACAAGAATGCATCTCAGTGGGGAAAGCGCCCCTTGTACTTGATAGTTCTAGGGAAAGTCAAGCCACTCCTCGTCATTGCCCTGTAGTCGAGAGGTCTTCTCAAGTCAAAGCCGTCACAACACTGACCCATATAACCAAGGGTCCCGCTCCAGTAATCACGGAGGAAAGCCACACGCTAGGCTAGTAGAAAGGACTAATCCTGAAATGCCAACAAGTGTCCCACTGCCTAGCCCTGCTGGAGGGTACTTCATAATACATCATCTGGAGACCCACTGCCCAACCACGCTGAAGGGTAACCTTAATACATCATCAGGTGACCCACTACCCAGCCCTGCTGGAGGGTAGACCTTAATACATCATCAGGAGACCCACTGCCCAGCCCCGCTGGAGGGTAGACCTAGAATAAGTCGACAGGTGACCAACTTCCCATCCTTGCTGGAGGGTAGACCTGGAACTAGACGAAGGGCGACCCACTGCCCAGCCTTGCTGGAGGGTAGACCCTAAGAGGTCGTCGGGTGACCCACTGCCCAGTCTCTGCTAGAGGGTAGACCCTATGTGCGTCGGGTGACCCACTGCCCAGTCTCTGCTGGAGGGTAGACCCTAAGAGTGTCGGGTGACCCACTGCCCAGTCTCTGCTGGAGGGTAGACCCTAGAAGCTGATGAGTAACCCACTGCCCAGCCCCGCTGGAGGGTAAAACTCAGAACTGCTCTAGCCATCTCTACCAGAGGGTACAACACTGACCAACCGAACTTGTAGTGGGTATCTCGCAACCACCCAACTCTAGAACAACTCACCGAAAAGAGGTTTTGCGCCAGCTCCATCACTGAGTGTCACTAGCACCGCTACCAGCAGATCCATCGAGAACGAAGCCAGGGGGTACCACTCAACCCTACTGGTCAAACCAACGAGCACCGAGCTAGGGGAAAAACTCCACCCAAGTGGTCAAACAAAGGAGCACATAGGGACCCTCGACATCGCGAGAGGTCAAAGTACGCAAAGCAGAGAATGGCATACACATGGGGCCCACACGATGTGTGGCCCCAAGTCAACCCCAACCGAACGCACAAACGTTCTCAGGTAAAAACAACCACATGTACCTCCAAACTCTCCTGTATACTCCCAGAGTATACCACGTTCCAGCCCAAGGGCTATCGTGCCCATGGCACCCAACGTCAATGCAAAGGCGTGATGTAACTACTCCAACCTGCCACCTCAACGGCTAAGGCACAACCAACCACATCTCTTCACCCTCACGGGAGTGCACACGATCACACTCCAAGGGTCCTCTACAAACACGGTAAAAGAACTTCCCATGAGGCACCTTCAAATTTACACCTTTAACAAGATCACGCAAGAGGCTCCACACCACCAAACGGATCACACCGTTGTAATCCTCACGGAAAAACATGCGAGATCGACTACTTACTCGCCTCAAATGGATATCCGACAGAAACGTCACCAACACCGCCTCACGCCCGAACGACGTCCCGTGATCTAGAGACTCGGCCCCGAAAACAGTCGGGCGCATCGCACCATTTCAATTCCCTCAGGAAAACACGTCAAAAGCACTACTCACATGAGTGCAACAGATATCTAGAGAAAAAGGTGCACTCCGGCGCACCGCACACGAGAGGTGCTTCGTGGGACCCATAACCCGGTCCCAAACACAATGAACGGATCACACCAATGCGATCCTCTCGAAAAGGCACACAGGATGGACTGTACACTTGTCCAAAACGGTCGACCAGTGATATAAATGGAAAATCACCGTCAACGCCCAAACAGCCCTCGCGGGGCCCGCACCATCATGAGGAATTAGAGTGGGCGGATTGCACCATTGCAATCCGCTCGAAAAAAACATCCAGAATCGACTGCTCGCATGCCCCGTACGGACGCCCGATGAGAAACTCGCTATACGCTGCTCGCAGCTCGGAAGATAGGTCGTGGGGCCCGTGCCTCAACTTCGGCCTCAACGCCTGAAACAACCCTTGGAAGCTCCGACTCGGTGCCAAGGTCCCAACGCCACTGACGACGCTTAATTCGGAGGTCGGACGCGTCCGCGCCGTCCAAAACAAGTATTCCCGGGAAGCGCGCTCAGCTGCTCTATGCACGTGCCGTGCCTCCGAGCCTCTCATCTCGAAAGTTAAAACTCCCAAAACCACCCCATAACGTCCGCCTCGATGCCAGGTCCGCTCCGCTATATATGGCACGCAAAACGGACGCCCATCGCCCGAAATACGGGCGTCCAAAGATGGAAGGGGAGAATCCCCTTGGGCCGGACCGGCCCGGTCCAGCCGGTCCGCCCTGCTCGGGCCTGCCCGCTCCAGCTGGCCCGCTGGGACTGCGGCCCAGCTGCCTAGGTCCGGCCCAGCCGAACCCGCGGGCCGCCGCGCCCGGCCCACCGCGCCCGGCCCACCGCCTCGTGCGCGCTCACCTCGACCGCGCGCCGCGTGGGCGCTTCCTCCACGGACCGACCGACAAGGTTGGTCTTTCCTTTTTTTTCGTTTTCACGTGGAGACCCGCCTGTGGCGGGTCTCGGTCTGCCGCCGGGGTCGCACACTGCGACCCCGCCTCGCCCGCACCGGCGAGACGCCGCCCGGCCGGATGGCCAGCCTCCTCCGCTGTCGCGCCTGAAGCCCGCGGCCGACCGCCCCGCTGCAACCGCCGACAACCGCCGCTCCGCCAAACCCCCACGCTACCCGCTGCCCGCCGGACCGTCGCCGAAAGACAAAACCCTCAAACTTCGCCCGAAGTTTGCGAACACGCCGGGACTCGGATTTTAAATCCGAGGATTGCGTTGGGGAGCTCGGGATGAGTACTACGCAAATAAGGGCTTTGATCGAAGTTTTGATAGGGAATCAACAATGCAAAACAAGCTCAAAGTAGGTGCGGGAAATTAAAAATGAAACGCACGATCCTACCTTGTTGGGCTTCGCCCGACGCTTCACGGACGATCCGCCGCCGCGCCGTCGCCTTGCCGAAGATTCCTCACCGGAGATGGAGGAGAATAGGGGAGGGGTTTCACCAGGGGGTTCAAGGGAGAAGGGAAGGGGTGTTTGTTTATTTAAGTGGAAATTAATTAAATTTTAATTAATTAAAACCCCCAAATTTAACCCGCGTCTGAAACATCCGACGAGGTCGAGGTTAAGCCTCCCCTAGGGTAAAAACCACCTCCTGAGAACAATTGTGGTCTTAGAATTTTAATCCGAGGCCCCGTTCAAAATTTATTAAACTTAGTGTCCAAGGCCGCGAAATTACAAAAACGACCCTGGGGCCATTTTTCACAAACGACCCGCACTCGCAAAAACTTACACCCCTCTTAGGGTAAATGACACGCTCTGAACTCAACGGTGCCCTTGGTTTTCCAATCCTAGCCACGTTTAAGAGATACTTGAGTTTAACCATTAAACGAATTAATTAATTAATTAATTTAATCGTTTAACGTTCTGAAAGCTAGCAAGGGGTCCAAACATCCCGCGCCGATATGTTTTATGTCGTTCCGTGGGTAAACACCCCATTTTGGACCCATCCATACTCTCGGATCTCTGATTCGGTGCACCGTTTAGGAGTTACCCCATTTATTTGGCGTTTCCAGTGTGAACGCACTAAAAATTTAATTCTGGTCGCTCTGAGGCTCAGAATCGTATGCCGAATGAAGGCGCTGCTCTGGAATATCATCAAGAATATTCCAAAGTCTTCTGCCGTAAAAACTGGGTTCTAACAATTTCATCATTATCAACCAGTTTGACTTTGAGATATATTATTGATAAGAAAAACTAAATGGAAGAAACCTTCTCGATTAATATTGAATCTTTAGGATTTTTCTCAAGAAAGAAAGAAAATTCTATATTTTGGAACATCCACTTCTAAAGAAACCATTTGGAGAAGCTATTCCAAAAAATAATTTAGATACCTACAATAAGAATCTAAAGGACTCCTCGGAGGTTTCAAACCTTATGAATGTAAACATGGTCTCTAAGTTACAAAAAACAACATGAGACCATAGATTCTTACAACATGAGATATAACCTAAATAGTCTCTATTAATAAGAATATATTAATGAATGTTATGGAGTTTCAAGTCTATCTTTTTATATAAAATGAAGAAGGAATTTCAATCTCAACTCACATGCTCAATATTTTTGGGTGTGTTAATGATCTATAGAGGTTGGGATCACCACTTAAATTTTACCATAACATGAATTTCATTCTATAATCACTATTAGAAGGGTTCTAATAGTTTTTTATTAATTTCAAAATGAATTAATTCTATAAAAATTTACCTAAAATCTTGAATATATTGAGGATTGTTGAGTAGTACATGGATAGTCTAGGATTTAGAACCATGTTTATGGTATAGAAAAAGAAGGGTAAAATTTTAGTAAAGAAAGGAATTAAAATAGATCAATAAGATTTCAAACCACTAATTAAATCCAAGAAGAATAAATAAGGATAATTCTACCATATATGATATGGAAATAATATTTTATATATAAAATATTAATATTAAAAGGAAATAAGTGTTATTTCCTAACATAAAGAAGTTTTTGTCAAATCTTAACAGAATGTTCTAAGAAGAATTCAATATCTAAGAGGATAGCCAGAGTATGTTTAAAATTAGATAAGTTTAAAATTAATATATAAATGATTTTACCAGTCTTATTTCATGTGATTATTCACATAAAATACTCAAAATTTGTGATATATGATAGTAAATTTAAAAATGAAAATAGTTACATTTAGTTACTATGAGAAATTGAATATCACCATTTACAAAAGTATTATTCTAGCTAATAAATTAAATAGAACATTATCTTAAAATATTTTAGGATAAGTTATTTTTTAATAAGGAAAATAGTTACATTGATCTCAAGGGGAAAAAATTGATCATAAATGTTTCCAATATGATGATGATGTTAAATATAGAAATAGTTATAATTAGACAATAAATGTTTGATATTGAAGCATTTGATGTTGTGAAGTTAAATAGTATAAATATGTTAAAATAATTAAACATTAGGAATATGATTACCAAGTTTAAAAAACCAATATTTTATGTTATATTTACCTTTAAATAAATTTAATTTCTTTGATATCCTGTTACACGCAACACCGAGTTTAAACAAACCACAATTTACTATTAAAATATTTTCATTTAAACGTGACTATTAAAACCTTGCCATTAAATTTGGAGGTATGATTAGGAATAAAAACATTCTGAAAATAATTTATAATGGTTTTATACAAATAAAATATATTGATAAATAAGTACTCAATTTTCACTGAAATCATTTTATGCTTCAAAAAATACATTTTCTTCAAAAATGGATTTTCTTGCTTTTATAAGAAACTATTATAATTAATTTCTTCTATTTTTAGAAATTTTATTTCATAAAAGGTTATAATTTTTGAAATAAACATATAAAATTTTATTAGAACTAAATTTTTATAATTTTATGATAAGTTTCTTTTTTCGACAAACAGTGAAAAATGCTTATTTTTATTAAAAACTATCTTTTTTAAAGTACTTACAAAAGAACATTATATTTTGGATTATTTTTAAAATTTAATTAATTAATTTGGATTAAAAAAATATAATAAATGTTATTGGAATAAAAATTATACTTGAAATTGGCATAAAAACATTTTTATACTTAAAAAGATATTTTTTTTGGAAAATCTATTTTCATCACGTTTCACAGGTTTGATTTTTAATTAAATTATATCACATCTGTGAATTTAAATTGATAAAACTGATTCCATATTTATAATTTCCAGGATAAAATTTTATAAATATTCCAATTTTATTTTGTTTCATCATGAATAGTAACCATTGTAAATTTTTGTTACATCGGTAAGGGTAAAACTGGTAAAAAATGTTTAAAAATTTGGGATAAAGATTTAAAATTTCAATATAACTTACCCTTATCCTATTTAATGAGTGTATTTTGACCATTATCATCCAATTATTAAAAATATGGAAACATGATGCCATTTTTATTTGATGATGATCTTTATATTATTTTAAGAAAAGAATAAAAACAAAATGCCACTCTCTTGACTTAAATATCTAATTTTTTTTCATAAGGTTAAGAAGAGATTAAGTTTCATTTAAAATTTTTATTTAAAATATGAATTAATTTTTTTTATCATGGTAATTTATTTAATAATTTTTATTTATTGAATAGTTACGTTAAATTATTATGTAACACCGACACAATATTTATTTATATAAAAGAAAAATAAAATAAACGATATTAAAAATATTAAAAGTAATAAAATTTGGATGAATTATTGTGTTACATGAATTTTTTAGTTAAATATAAAATATTATGGATGTGTGAAAGGCTTATATTTCAATTTCATATATCTCTTTATGACTTTAAAGTGAAATTAAATGAATAGTTCCAAAAATGACATTTATGATATTTTATAATAAACAATATTTATTAAGTTATTTAAAATTAATGAAAATAATATATTTGGAAAATTGAATCTGATATGGTTTAATATATCAAATTTTTTTCATTGATTTGTCAATTTTACTTTTATGGTAACATTCTTGTCCCTTAAGGAGTAAAAAACTTTAATATTGCATTAATTTTCAGAAGGGTTAACGAGGGGTTAAAACTAAGAGATAAGTGTGAAAACATAACAAAAAATTGTAAAATTGTTATTTTTTTAAAATAAATTTGACCTATAATCATAATATATTGTTTATATATTAATTTTGAGTCAATTTATTATAAAAATTAATCTATATTATTTTAAAACATTAAGAAATTCCAAGAGTGACCCTCCCCGCACATATAAAAGTGTGCTTCTTCTCATTTATTTCTACCACATTTTGAGCCTTATGTATCACACAATCCATAAAATAATACCTTAGTATATTCCTTAACTACATAATAAAGAATTTTTTCATTCCAATAGACCACCCCTTCAAGGTATAATATGTAATCCAAAAGAAGTTTGCCAATGAATTGGTATAACTCTTAAGCGTTCGTTTTGAATTTTATTTCTTCTTCTACCTCCTATAAATCCTTGGTATAAATTATAAAAAAATTAATTCATTATATTAAATATATTAAATTTCTATTATGAGTAATTAACAATAATTTTCTACATTTTTTCCATCATAAGTAAAGCGAAAACGTCGCTTGTGTATACACATAGCTTACTGTCTCCATGTTGTAGTTTAATTTGTTTTTCATCACCATTTTAATTGGATGGATATAATTATATATTTAATAATTATATATTTTATTTATGATATTATTATTATAATATAAATTTTAATTATTATTTTAAATTTCTTTTGTTCAATCCATAAAAAAATGGAATCAACATTCAAGCATAAGTACGACCTACCATCTCCATGAACAGTGTCCTTAATTTTTATATCTCTAAATTTTATAGATTAATGTAAATATATATATATATATATATATATATATATATAATGAATATATATGATAATTATAACATTTTTAACATTATAGATATGATTTATCCATGATCAAAGTATAAGGAAAAAAACTACAGAATCGGGACTTCCTTGAAAAATAAAACAATTGACACCTCAAAACAACAATTTTAATAAATAATTATTAATAAATGGGTGTTTTAATGTTATAATTGGATAATATATGATATTATAAGTATCTATATTATTATTTTATGTCATTATAATAAATATAAATTTATTATATAGTATTTTAGAGTTCCTACGAAGAAATTCTCGCCCAAGGTAATGGATTTTCATCTCACTTTTATTCCTATGAGATGTATGCCATAGTCACCATATATTAATTTTATATGGTGTATATAATTATTGTGAATGTATTTTATAATAATTCTCATGAAAATTATATTGATTTAAATATCTATATAATCTTCACTCTTTTATGATCTTCTGATTTGAAAGTTACCAAAATTGCAAGAGTTTATTTCACGATCTCAACATTAGTTAGAATTGTTTAGGTTTAAGTAGCAATTGAGAGAATTATAGGATATATCTATCTTAAACGAAATATATTTTATTCTCATATGTTTATTTTTGAAGAATTATATTTTTTTATTTCAATTTCCTTTTTAATTACTTTGGTTACTAAAATAATGGTTTTTAGGAAGGTCATTTTTGTTTTCTATTTAGATTATAATATTTTTTATCCATGTCCATATTCACATTAAAACATTTATAATAATATTATTTTATAAGAATAAATGACATCATAAAGTTATTTAAATCAATAATTTATTTTCTTTAAAAAAATTAAAATAAATTTCTTAATGTTTATATTCATCGGCCACTTTTGAGTCTCTTTACAAAAAATTGAACACAAATAGAAAATCAAGCTATCACCAAGGGAGTTAGGCTCATGGATATAACCTAGAATCTATAACAATAAAAACCCTTAGCTATATCCATGAGAAGTTACCTTGGATATTGGTTGGTTTTAGTTGGAACCCCCATCTACATGCACCAATTTATATCAATGGGCAACACCTATGGCTACAGGTCAAAAAAATATATTAACATCTATGGGGTTTTTGACCCACATCACTACTATAGTAGAAAATGACCACTACCACCACTCTAATCCATGTTTTATGAATATATTGGAATATATATATATATATAATATGTATATATATTATATTTAAATATATATTTTTATATATTGATAATATTTATTTTACTAGCGTGGTGGATATATATCCATGGGCCACCTTTTCCCATGGCTATACATAATTTTGGAGGGGGGTTATAGCCACATGATCTGTTACCCATCTCTATAGGGAAGCCTGTAGTCGCAGGAACCTATTACCATGGAAATTAGGGTATTTGGAAGTGATTATTTCTATGGGATTTTATACTTATTGCTATAGGCCTCCTCTCATACTCCTCTCATGGTAAAAAAGTTTCCCACCACCATAGCACTAATTTTTTTTACCTATAGACATGATAATGAGTTATCATGGATATAGGCTTCCTATATCCACAACATATAACCAAAATCCTCACTTATGAAACACCATTTAGCCACAATAAGTTCCCTTGGAAACAATATATATCCATGGGTTGTGCCTATGGAAATAACCTATAGCGATTTCCATTTCTGATTATGGCGATAGCCCCATGGATTTATGTCTATTTTCTAGTAGTAGAAAAGAATTTTAATTTTTAATTTTCATAACATGATTATATTTTCCCACCATTTTATCCATTATTTTCTTTGAATCTTCCTTTATGAGTTTCCATAGTTAATTTTAGAGAAAACAATTTCCCTAATATTTTATGTTTTTTAGTTTTTAAAAGTTAATTTTATGTTGAAAAGGGAATTTTCCTCAAGAACGGTTTAATGAACTTTTTATAGTATTTCAATTCATCAATTAAAATATATCTTTACTTTAATCATGATCTACTTAGGATATATCTTAATGACACCATTTTTATTCTTTCTATGGATGGTTTATGATTAGTTTGACTGGGAAAATATTTCCATTTAATATACTAGTTCTTCTTATATAGATAGTTTTTGATTATCAAGGATTATTGATTATGTTTAATTGTTTATTCATATGATGAATTAATTGGACTTATTGATGATGGGTGGGGATTGAAATTATATATCCCCTCAATGAATCAATAGTTATCACGAGACAAAATAGTTTGGGTATTTGGCCAAGGCCTTACCCATTTATGTAATATATTTAGGCATGATGCCTTGAAAATATATTTATGATGTTTGGAATGATGATTTTATGATAAGTTTAAGATATTTACAATTATGTATTCAATAATTATGAAATCGGTTATTGATGTCCATGTGATTATTTTAATAGTTATGATATTTATAGATAAGTTTTAAGCTCATGTTACTATTTATATGGAATTATTCGATTATCATTTATTATTACCATATTATTCTTCATGATCAATTTATTTAATAAATGGTATGTGTTTAAATTTATTTACCTTTATATATTTATTATGCCTTATTTACTCAAGTTGGATTATATTTTACGTAACCCTCTCTGAGTATTTGAGCACACACTTAATTTTTTTTATTTTTCCTAGGATGTAGTATGATTCATATTAAAGGATACACTAGAGAGAATAATGATGTTACCTAAGGAAATAATTTATTTTATATTGTATTTTAAAATTTAAGTGAGATTAATGTATTTTTTTTACCGAGACCACTAAAATATTAAGTCACTTGGGAAGTGATTTCTTGTATATAGTGCCAATGTAATAATGTAACTACTGACTCTGGGCTATTGAGGTTAGGGCCTTTATAGTCAGTATAAAAAAAATTATTAGAAACCTTTGGATACGTATTTAGAAAAACATAGTTTAGGTAACATAATCCTATGACAAACTCTGATGATATGTCTAATTATTGGATAATATCATAATATTTTTGGGGAGTTAGTGATTATATAGTTTTACTAGTAATATATCCTTGTTTGGATATGACAAGTGCATGTGGTTTTAGCATATATGAACCTGGGGGTAATAACCCCAAAAATAGTTGGTCGAGTATGTCTCATTTTTCAATCTAGTGCACTACCCACTTGGTTTGACACTCCCAAGAGATATTCTTGGGTTAATTCACATTTTTGTTATGAACCATTATGATGAATAAGAGAATAGAACCTATATAAACCTATGAAAATACATAGTGATATGGGATAAACCTAAATAATATTAGGTTAGTATGTCTAAGAATAATCTTAATTTTAAAGGCAAAGTTACCCATTTTGAGGTATTATGTGATGGGAGTTTTACATGATTAAGTATATTTTGGGTGTTATTTATGAGAATACAACCCTTTGTTTTAGTGTATGTTTTAGTGAAAAGGTTATTAGAGTAATAATGATTTTATATTTTTTGGATATAAGTTTATAGTTATATAAAACCTTTAGGGTTAATATGATCTTTGATGTTGAGGTAATAATAGTAAATTATAATTATTTGAATTTTTAGAAAAAAATAAGCTGTATAGAAAAACTTAGCGGTTAAAAATTGATTTGATGATTAATGTTATTTTTGAGGATATTCATCATATTTATGGGAATGTTATAAGAATTATATTAATATAGTTTTATAAAAAGGACAACATGAGGGATGAGTGACAATCCATTTCATCTCACAAGGATGTAAGGCTTAAACCCAAAAATGATGGGCGACAAGGGTAGAACACTTACCACTTTCCTATGTGATGTACGGGCTAGTATGGTATTATATTTAAAATTATTTTATGGAAAAATTTTAAGTTGATTTTGAGAAGAATATTATAGGTTCAGATCTTTTTGAATTTTTGGTATTTTAAGGTGATTAATGATATTTTGGGAGATGTTTTATTGGGTTGGGGTATATATAACCTTTAAGTTTAACATAAATGATTATTTTGGAAGAATGCTAAAAACATTTGGTGTAAGAAAAAGGTTATCATATAAAATTTGAGATTAAAAAAATATTAAATATTGAGGTTATTTGGGATATATGGTTATTTATTGATCTATGTTAAACCTTTGGTTTTATTATTGTATTTTAGAGATTAATGTATTGTTTCTTTATATGATGTTTTATTAATTTTGGGTATTATATTAAATTATGATAACCATTTTTTTAGAAAATACTATAGGAATAACTTATTATTCTTTTGTGGATTATGTGATCTACTAGAATTTTATTTTAGTTCTTCAGGTATGAGAAATTCATCTAGAATACTCATCATGGGAGAAAAAGAGGAGCTGTATTGGTAATTCTTAAAGGATAAAATTATACTTTTCAAGTAAGTATATTTCCTTATGTCCTTATTTTATATTGTAAATGAATTCATCAAATTTGAGAAAATAATATTAAAATAAAAATTTTATCTAATTACATTCATTTTTTATGAATGTGTGGTATTTTAACACCTTACTGATTTATGGTTTTTAGTCATTAACTTTATCCTGAACATGTTCTCTATCATTATATATTTATCCTTGGATGTTATTTTTCTCCACCATGTCTATATTTTAACTTACCATTAATTTTCTCCATATCTAGGAACCTAAACATGTGATATTTCAGGTAGCCTTTTTTTGTTTCCCTCTTTCCCTTTTCAAAAGAAGTTTTATTATCCCCATGTATGATGAGGGTTTCCAAAAAAGGTTGAACTTTTGATGACTGAGATAAAATTGAGGGGAAAAATTATTTATGGTGAGAGACTATAACACCCTATTATTTTATGTTATATCTCTCTTCAAATAAATTTTAATTCTTTTGTAGTTTGTGTTACACACAACATTGAGTTTAAAAAAATCGTGATATACTATTAAAATAATGTTATTTAAACATGATATTTATAATCTATCCATTAAAATTTGAGGTATGAATATGAATAACCAAATTTTGAAAATTATTTATAAAGGTTTTATATAAATCAAATATATTGATAAATAAGTGCTCAATTATCAATAAAACAATTCAATTATTAAAAAAATATTTTTCTTTAAAAATGGATTTTATTGCTTTTTGTGAGAAAATATTATAATTAATTTCATAAACAATTTGAAATTTATTTAATAAAAAATATACAGTTTTGAAAATCATCATATCCATATTATCTTGGAATGAATTTTTTATAATTTTCTAAAAACTTTTATTTTTCAAAGTATAATGAAAAATACTGCTTTTTATTGAAAACTATCTTTTATTTTCAAGTACTTATAAAGTAACATTATATTTTTGATTAGTTTTATAACTTAATGATTTAATTTGGATTAAAATAAATCCATAAAATGTTATTAGAATCAAAATTATACTTGAAATTATTATAATTTTTTTATACTTAAAAATACAGTTATCTGGAAAATCACTTTTTGTCACGTTTCATAGGTTTGAGTTCAAATTAATTTTTTTCACATATATTAATTGAATTTAATGAAGTGGATTCTATATTTTGAATCAAGAGGATAAAATTTTGTAAATAGTTCCTTTTTTTACTTTTGGTCATTATGATTTGTAACTGTAGTAAATATTTATCACCTCAGTAAGGGTAAAACTGGTAAAATAGGGTTAAAACTTTGGGATAAGGCTTTAAAATTTCTCTAAAACATGAATTTATCCTATTTTATGAGTATAATTCTACCATTATCATCCAAGTATCAAAAATATTTCCACTTAGTGTTATTTTTTTTGATATTGACCTTTATATTATTTTAAGAAAAGAATTAAAAAAATATCATAAGAATTAAAAGGGATTTTGTTTAGTTTCAAATTTTTATTTGAAATATTAATTAATTTATTTTATCATGGTAACTTTTTTTATTGATTGAATAATTAACTTAAAGGTTTAGGAAATTCTAACATAATATTTATTCAATTAATTTAAAAATAAAATAAACAATTTTAAAAATATTAAAAGTAATACAACTTGGATGAATTATTATGTTCAAATTTTTTTTAGATAAATATAACATATTAGGTTTATGTGGATGTTTTACATTCAAATTAAATAACTATATTTTTGACTTTAAAGTCAAAGTAAATGAATAGTTCCAAAATATGGCATTAATGATATTTTATAGTAAAAAATATTTTATTAAATGATTAAAAATTAATAAAATCCTATATTAGAGTTATCGAATGGGATATTGTTGAAAATATCTTAACTAATGGGTTAATTTTTATATTATTTTAAAATTATTTATCCTTAATGAGTAAAAGCCTGTAATATTTCAATAACTATCAAAAGGGTTAACAGGGGGGTTAAAAATAAGAGATATGGGTGAAAACATAACCAAAAATTGTAAAACTTTTATTATATGAGACGATTTGGATTCATAATAATCCTATATTCTATAATTTTCAATTTTTTGTATCTTTATTATAAAAAATAATTTATATTAATTTGATACTTTATGTAATTGTAAGAGTGCCCCTCCCTGCACTTATAAAAGGGAACCTTTTCTACTCTCTTCCTTACACATATTGAGCATTCTATATCAAACAATACATATCATAGCACATTACTAGATTCCTTCAACACATCCTAGATCTTATTTTGTTTCTAAAATACCATCCCTTCAAGGATTAAGGTATAAGCCAAAATTCATTTATCAACGAAGTGGTATAACTCTCAACCGAACATTTCCAATTTTCTTTTTTCTTTTTACTCCTATAAATATATAGTATCCATTATAAAATAATTAATTATCCTAAATAAATTTAATTATTATGAAGATGATATAACAATCGTTATCCACCTTTTTCCCATCCTACGGAAGGTGAAAACATCCCTCATTTGTATATATAACTTATCGTGGCCACATAGTAGTGTAATTAATTTTTCATCAAAAATTTAATTGGATCTATATAATGATGGATAATATATATATATATATATATATTATTAAATATATAATTATTATTTACCTTTATTTACTCTCATCCATAAAAGAATGGAATCAACATTCATGTGTACATATGACTTACTGTCTCCATGAACATCATAATTCATTTTTCTATATCTACCATTTATGGATGACTCTATATATATATATATAATATTTATTATATTTATATAATGGTTAACACTATTTAGATAATGTAACCATGATCAATGTACAAGGAACAGAACTAAAGAATCAAAACTTCCATTAAAAATGAAATTGTTAACACATGGAAACAATAAGAAGCATAATTATTTTCTCATATGCCTCTAATATTCAATCAACACATCAAGTGTCAAAATCCAAAAGGTACATAATCATGATGATTCTTTTGGGGTATCATCGTTTTTTAGGTTCACGGGTGGTTCATTTTCCCAAATTAAAGACTGAGCTACACAATGAGTGATCAGAAAAGGCAATACTGCTTATGTTTTAGAATCAAATGGTGGGGTTGTAGAAATAATGGAGATATGAAAGTACTCCTTCATCTCATGAATCACGTTGTCAAAAGCTATGAATCCATGGAATATCTCGGACCACATTTCTCAATTAATTTCGTTTTTTGGGTTTTATGATTTCAAATGCATTTCTATTAGGAAGGGATTCTTTATATCCTCTTTCCCACTTCCAAGTTGAAAATTAAGGATCATAGAATGGTTACAATTAATATTTGGCCTGGAATAATTAAGATCCATAACTGGAGTTTGAACTTCAATTTATATGATTTCAAGGACACTTGCACTCAGGTCTGGATCAAGATTCATGGGATGAATTGGGTGTTATGGCACCCTGAAATTTTGTTTGATATTGGTTTTGAAATTGGGATACCAACAAGAGTGGACAATTTCATTGAAATGGTATCCTTCATACACTTTCCTTGGGTATTGGTTGAAATATATTTGAGCTCAACTCCCATTTAAAAAGTAGTTCTCTCAACTCTGTAGGATGAAGTAAGCTTAAAAATTGAATATGAAAGGGTTCTACCTTTTTGTGTTTCTTGTTGTGTAATTGGTCACACCATTTCATCTTGCAGGGGTGAGATTTTATGTTCAAACTTCCACATGAGAGGACATGTTATCTTTCATTTTCGTAAAATGAAAATGAGAAATATTGATCATTATTATAATGATGACCCTATTAAAGCTGTTGTTGTTTCTTCACCTCACATGTTTGAGCAAGTTCTTCCTCATGTGGGTCCTTTATAGAAGAAGCCTAAGGTATACCTTTCTAGATCCTCTCATAGAGTAGGGTAGCTTACATAAGATGATAACATGTTGGGCAAAAATCCATCAAGGTAACATTGTAGTATTTTTGGATTGATTGTGTTTGTTGACAAAGCAGGTTTCCATGGAGAATTGTCGGGTTCCCAAGAATTTGTTGACAATCCATTTTGGCAAAGAACGATGACAAAGGAATGGACGATCTAGAGGCGGTACAAAAGAGTAGTACAAGGTGGCGCCATTTTCCAGTGTTTGCCAAATTTTTGGGGTCCAAAATTTGGAGTTTGGTGAGCATCACGAAAATAGGATTTCCATGAATATTGTAATTAAATATGGAAATGGCATAAATTTCAAGAAGATAGGATTTATGGTTTGGATTTCGTGAAGACCAGAAGAATGATGGTGGTGATTCTTAGCTATTATGACAAACTTCGCGAACGGAAGAGGTTGAAGTGCATCACAGCAGTGAAAAGCATGGTGAGGGAGCTTTGTAGTGAAGGTGGAAAGTAAATGACGGACTGCTTCACGATTACGACGAGCTCCACGATCGAAAAATTGTCGTGGTGCTTTGTGATTTTGATAGAATTCTGGTGGAAATTTCAGAGCTTCACAATTGGCGATGACATGGCGTTGAATTCACGCGGAAGTTTGGAGGGTTGGTGGAATTTACTATAAATAGAGGTTGACCCCCTCGAGAGAAGTACAGAGAGATTTCAAAGAAAATCCTTTGCTATTATTTTGCGAAGGTGGTTCGTGAAGGTAGGGTGCTTCGAAAAAGAGTGGTGCTTCACGACGGCTAATCTAGCTCCGTGAAAGTAAGTGCGCTTCATGAGGCTGTGTGCTCTAAGGATTGTGCTTCGCGAAGAGGTAGGAGATCTGTGACGACCTAAGAATTGCGAAGGCTTGAGATTAGTGAGAGTGATTTGCGAGAGTGCTTCGCGAAAAGGCAAGAGATTCACGAAGATTTGTTTGAGCTTCGCAAAATTGGGAGCCTCACGAAGTAGGGTGCTTTGTGAAGGTGTTTCCAAAGGCAGTTGCCTAGTGTGTTGAGGCAAAGGAGTATTCATCATTAGATGAACTTTGAACTTCAAATAGAGCATCTATCAACAGTTTAGGATGCATTCTTCCATACAAATAAAGAGACCTACATGTCTATAAACTGTGAGTGGATATTCTGAAGAAGAAATGAGCTCACTTCAGTTAAGAGAGCAGTGAGTTTTCAAATTGTGCGTGGTTGTAAACCAGGAGGGACAGTGAGTCCACTTCAAAATTGTAAACAGCAGTGCGCTTATAGTGGAATTGGTACATAGGCACACTGCCGGTGTATGCTCCTTGGATGTAGCCCGGTGAGGGTGAACCAAGTAGAAATCACTGTGTCATGTTCATGCTTTAAGGTTTGTTCACACTCTACATCAGGAAGGAGAGAGAAGAGGGTTTTGTTTAACAGCAAAACAAGATCAAAAGGGGCAGTTGTTTTTATCTGTCATACCCTAATTCACCCCCCCTCTCAGGGTATCTATCCTAGTGTTCCTAACATAACAACACATATGTTTCCTCCCTACGAGTTAATTTAAACCTATTGGAGCCTTATAAACCCAAATTGGTTTGGGAAGATGCACTTGAAGATGATCATGTGCCTATTAGAATGATCTCTTTTAAGTTGGACTTATATAATGGACTTGTTGATGAAAATGAAAATGAAGTCTCTAATGATATCTAGGCTACCAAAGAGAACTCATCCCAAGATTTTGTGGACTTTGATTTTTGGCAATAAGGTAAGATGATTTATTCTAAGGACCCTAATGGTAAATTGAAAATTGATGCTTCTATTTCATATAAGGCAATATATAAGAAGATTCCTCCTTCATTCCGAAAACACCCATCTGAAATCTATAGGAAATCACTATGTTCTAGTGATGCTACAGGAAAAGCATCTGAACCTATTTCTATTATGCTTGTGATGGATATATTAACCAAAAAAGATGACTCACAATAGGTGGTTTAGACTTGATATATAGTGATTCCACATCTATACCGAGACTGGATTCAAAATTGGATCTGAATAAATAGAAAAAATACGAAGAAGAGAATCTCTATTATAGGGATGAACAAGTTTGTATTGTTTTAAACACTCATCAAATGAGTGGGCTGGTCATAATGAAAGAATTGTGAAGGGATAATGGGCTGGTCACTAAACCTGTATCATGTAGGGAGATTCATACAGAGGTTCCTTTGACTGTACACTTGGATGATTCTATAGCATTTGATCCCTCACAAGGCATGGAGGACATGATAGTTGATGCCCATTATATGATAGACAAGGTTATGAATAATACAGAATCTACCAAGAAGAGTGCTAGAACATCAGCTACAAGTGATAATTCAAGGTTTTTTACTCAGAAATTTTTTTATCTTCTTGCATCTGGGAGTAGTGAAGAATAAGAAAAGCTTGGTTATCATGCATGTGAAGTAAATACGAGGAAGACTCTTAATGTTGCAGAACTCTCAAATGATTGAGGTGGTCCTTGGAAATAGGCCAAAATATGGAGAAGGGGAAGGTACTCTCATGGTTGGGATGGCCATGCCTCGTACCACAGTATGAGTACTAGATATCAGGATTCATAAAATCCATTGGTGTTTTTTTTATCTTTTGGGGTTTTGTATTTTCCCTCATTCCTGCTTTCTATTTTTACTTAATGAAAGATTCCTTAGAGCTTCAACCCTTTTAAAAAATTAATAAATAGGTTTTGAAATGTTATAAGTGGATCATATATGAAATTATAATTATGTACATAATTATGATATAGAATTATAATAAATTTAATTTTATTTTATAGGAGGTTAGAGCGCTTATGAAGAATGTTGGACCCGAGGTAATGGATTTTCATTTCACCTTTATTTTGGTGAGACACATTCCATATTCACCACTTATTTTTTTTATGTGGTGAATATTGTACCTAAGAATTTATTTTATGATTCTTATATGGAAAATTATGGTGACTTTCATATTCATATAAGGATCTCCCTTTCATGAGGTTTTTATTAGAAAGTTACCAAAAGTGAAAAGGGTTTACTTCCCAATCTCATCTTTATCTGGGATTGATTATGTTTAAGTATCCATTAGGGGAATTATATGATATATATATATTAAAACTAATATATTTTCTTATCCTATAGTTTTTTATGAAAATTATAAATTTTACTTTCATTTTCCTTTTCTATTATATCAAGATACTGAAAGAATTTTTTTAAAGAAAACCAACTTTGTTTTCTATTCAGTGAAGACTCTTTTTTTCATGTCTATATTTTTATTTTTTTTCAAGAATATTATTTTATAAATATAAATTATTTACTAAGGTTATTTTAAATGATCTATGACCTTCTTTTAAAATGAAATTTCTTATCAATTTTTACATGGGTCACTTTTGAATCTCTTTAAAAAAATTTGAAAAGAAGGTTTATTTTTCACATTTACAACATGAAAATATTTTCCCTCTGTTATAACCATTATTTTATTTGCATATTTCTTTATGAGTTTACAAATTTAATTTTAGATAAAATGGTTCCCAAAATATATTTTTAATTTTTAGTTTTAAAATTTGAATTTAAAGTGAAAATAGTATTTTCCTCAAGAATGTTTTTAATGATATTTTTATGGTATTTCTATTATTTAACAACAACCCTTTTTTTACTTATGATCAACTATAGATATGTTTTAATGGTACCATCCTAATTTTTTATTTGGATGGTTTATTATTAGTTTGATAGGGAATATATTGAAATTCCATATACTATTTTTTCCAATACACGCAATTTTTTATTATTTTGGCATGTTTATTAAGTTGTATTGTTTATTCATATAATGAATGAATTAAAATTATTAAGTGTAAGGTGTGGCCTGGAATTACATATCCCGTCAATGAATTGGTATTTCTCATGAGAATAAATATGTTGGTTATTTGGTTGAGGCCTTACCTATTTATTTAATATGTCTTGGTACAAAGCCTTGATAGTATGTTTATGGTGTCTTATCTGGAGGGATCAATGATAAGTTTAAGATTTTTTCCATTATTAATTCATTAATTGTGAAATCAATTATTAATTTCATTATAATTATTTGAATATTTATGATATCCATGGATATTTTTCAAGATCATGTGATTATTTATATGGAATTATTTGATTATCATTTTTTCTTGCCATAATATTCTCCATGCTCAAGTTATTGATTAAATGAAATGTGTTTTCAGTTATTTACCTTGCCATATTGATCATTACTTATTTAATAAATATCAATTCCACTGTATTTGACCCTTAATAAGAATTTGAGCTCACCCTTATTTTTTTACTTTTCTCAAGGATTTCAAGAAGTGTACTGTGATTGACATGTAATGATATACTAGTGAGAATCATGATGTTCTTAGAGGACATACTCTATTGTATATTAAGTTTTAAAATGTAAGTGAGATTGAATTTTGTATATAGATTACCAAGACAACTAAAATACTTGGTCCTTTGTTATATGATCACTTGAATCTAGTTCCAATATAATAAAGTAACCACCAAATCTAAGCTATTGAGGTTGGGACCTTTGCACTAAGTCTCACCATTATTCAAACTAGATCACTTCTTAGATATTACTCACTAATTGTTTAGTAGGATTATTTAATTATTAGGTCACATAGATATGTGATGGAAAATACATATAGATTTAATGAGTTATTAAAATCCATAAAATACCGCAAACATAAGGCTGGACTGGTAGTTTATCATATATGAAATGATAAACATGATTTTTTGTATGGTTTTATTAAATATTATTAAAATTGTTTAAGAATATAATATGTATCATGGTTTTATAATAGAGTAAATCTTAATTTATCATTATTTCATGTGTGATTTAGATTTATATGAATGGTTGAATGATAAATATATCCTTAAAATACATTTTTGAGTTACCCCTAATCCATGTCATCATGGAGTACACTGGGTTGTGATGATATGTTAAGGTTACCATGAATATAATCTTATAATATTTAAAAAGGTTTGTATATGAGATATATAGAGTAGATTCCTGAGGTAATCAGATGATATTTAATACTTGGATTCACCCAAAAAAAATATTAGGAAATGTTATACAATCATCGATATAATTAGGGTTTACATTTATTATAAATCCCCATTACCTAAGGTTAGAGAGATACCTATCATGGTAAATTTCATACTTTAATACCTTTATTATGAAAGTAAAAGTTTACTTATCTAATTAGGGGGTTGTAAGGTATGATATTGATTATTTCATTTATTGTAGTGAAACCAAGATAGAATTTTCTCACTTGTTTAAGGAGTGAATACATATGACCCTTTATTGAATTAAAATAAGGAAATGAATTGATATGCTTAGTTAATATAACATGTGATGTGCTCAACTAATAATATGAGGTATATGTGTTGCACTCATCTATTTGATGAATTTCATGTGATATGTTCATTGACTTGGTTAGTCTATTTAGGATAATCAAGAAAATATGAGTTGTCATATACTATATTTTCATGTTCTACATCAATTGGTAACTTAATAACATAGAAAAAGGATTAAATAGTTTTACATATCTTGTATATGATACTTATAGTAGGGGGAATATTTATATAGATACATGATCATGTTTCATAGAGATAACACTAACCCTCTTAGTAGATTGAGCATTCCTGATTCTTTTTTAGAGGCTGCTGATTTCTAATACATATGGAATATGGATTTCAAATTTGGTTTCAATTTTGTTAGGGTATATAGGTTAAAAAATTAGGCCCTTGGGTAAGGATTAAGTTTTAGAAAAATTTCTTGTTTCAATATGATTAGAGCTTCATAAAACCGTACCAAAAATAATTTGGATGGATCTAAAAAGAGTTGTGCAGTTTGGCACAAAGTATCAATAAAATTTTATTGAAAGTGGGATATTGTTGGATGTGCATTAAAATTTACCTGAATTTTATTCATATACATTGAATACTTTTACATGATTCTTGTAGTATTTAAGGACCTGAATCCATTTGTATTGACCCTTTGCATGTTTTCGAAGACCGAGGTGCTTGGAGAAGGCTTGAAGGAATTCTAGAAGAAGAGGCTACTAAATGATGAAATTAAGGATATTTCATGCCATGTAAAGTTACATTACATTAAATTGGGTTTTGGGAAATGTAATTAATATGGGTTTTGAAAAATAAAAACGTGACTCATTTTTTGGAAAAAACCAAACACGGAGGATTACATGACGTGAAAGATGATTACACATCATGTAAATACCCGATGCCGCAGGTTTTAAAAAAATTTATCCACCTGGGTTTGTGAAACCCTACAGTTATAGAACCTATATCTAGATTCTAGGGGACTTGATATCCCCCTCTTCAATATTCTGGGGATTCATTTATCCCAGATTGAACTCTATCTTCCCTCCTTCAATCAATAGAGATCCATATTCAGTACATGGTATGATATACCCCCATTGTTGTAGTTTCTTAAATATATTCCCTTATATTCCTCCTTTCCATGTGATGTAGCTTGATCTACATGTTTTTAATGGAGTTTTTTGGTTGTTTTCTGGTGCGGTTGTAGTATGGCATCCTTAGGTGGATTCAATTCTTATAGGAGAGGCCGTCGAGATTTGAAACATTAGTCCATTATCATGAAAAGATCATTGGCACCCTTTTTAGGTAAGGGATTTGTTTCTTATCTTTTATTATATGCGATAATAAATTTAGCATTATTTATCGCCATGGATGATAATGAAATTAACCAAATAATAACTTTAATCAGATTAAATAATTGGTATCGATAGCATGGTGATATTGCTATTTTGTACCATGCTAAAAGTTTACCTCTTTTTTTTGATAGTGTGGTATCTATATTGTTCCTGTTATTTTTGTATTATCACGAGGAATTGGTAAAGTACATAAATAAAATATTAATTGTTAATTTAGAGGCTAAAATATCACATAGGCATGTTTTATGAATATGTTGTGTTGTAATCTTAATGTTTTAAGAATTTTTAAATGAATTGATCTTCCATGTGTTAATGGAGTTGATTAAAGGTGTAAATCATGTTAATTATTATTAGTAAAATAATTAAATTCATGTTAAATTACTTGTTTAATTATTTTTTTACAGTTTTTGATAGCTTTATGGTTAGGTTTAACATAGTAGTAAACCGTAAAAAATAAATCAGTTAATTCAATATGGAATAAGAACCAGTTGTGTGATAAAAGATAATGAATTTGTAGGGTATGAGTTTCCTACATTATTGTAAAGGAAAAGTTCCTTATTGTTTGGATCCATGAGATCTCATTGTGTGTGAATTATGGATGCCTTTCTTTAAGTATAAGAGCCTAGTTTCTATGTTTTCTTCCTACTATTTAGGATGTGACATGAGCCTGTGATGGATGAGCCTGGAAGGCTGTTGTGGTATATAGGGTGGTAGGCCTATTTTTTGTGGAAGAAATTGACTCCTGTGATGGTGGGATACATTAAGATATGCATGTGGGTGTCAGAGAGGAAACCAGGGTGATAGAATTGGTGGAATCTAGGATTACCCATTGATATAAAAGTTGTATTCATGTTTGAATTTATTGTTTGGATGATAACTAGGTTGTTTGTTTATCTGGTTTTTGATACCCACTACTTTAGGAAGATGGTTGTGATTGGTTGTATACCTTTTTTGGTACCTTAGGATGTTTTCCTAGAGTACATGGTAATATTGAAAAATATAGTTTTAATCAATGAATAAATGTTTAAACCATAGGGTTGGATCTTGATGGGATGCAATGATGAGGTTATAATTCTGAGAAGCAGTGGAATCATTTTTCTTATGCATGGAGGGAATGGAATTTTTTTGTGATGATAAGTTAATGTAATTTAGAAAATGTTAATGGTCAGTTAATGGTTGATGAACTAATTAACTAAAAGTGAAACTGATGAAAATGAATAAAGTAATTTAATGTATCTCTTTAAATGGTTGCGTTTTATAGGATATCTTATCTTACTAGTGGAATCCCGGAGTCTGAGAGATGTTAGTTAAAATTGAGTATGAGACTATGATATTCCCATAGTGTGGTTGTGATCTATATTACATCCTGTACGTTTTGTGTTTTCATACGCTACTCCACCCTATCTATAAGAGAAACAGACACCCCAAGGATTCTTATCCCTAGCGGGTGTTTTCCCCAACATCCCAATGGGAGGATGGATGGATGTCTATCCCATTTGGCCCCACTCTATTATCTTGGTAGTTACTTGGGTTGGTATTCACAGGGGTTAGTTTTCAAAATATATGGGTCTATAAGGCTATAATGTCTTGTGGTTATTTCAAACACATGTATTCTAGATATAGTTTCCTAAGGACTACTATAGGTATAATGTGTATAGGTTTTGATGGCTTGATGTTCCTTAATCAATGTATGAGAGGTGATGGCTTGAGGTATAATACCTGATGTATGATACATGTTTTATGGAATGTGGTGGCTCTCAAAAACTTCCTGGTAACATTTGGTTTTGTGGAAATGGCAATGTGTTGCATGAGTTACATGTTGTGGTGCTTTGACCATACATCTATAGGATAAAATTTTTGGAGAGAGATTCTAAGGATGTACGACATTAGGGTAGAGCGGAAAACTAATGGGGAAGCATTAGTAGGGTACCCTTGATATTCTTTATTATATTATATGTTCTTGAATGAGACACTTTGTGAGAGTAGCCATGGTGAGGCTGGGAACTTAGTATACCTATTTATGTTATGAGTTATTTTACTTATTGTTCACTGTGATTTAGCATGCATTATTTAACTTTTTCATGAGAGGCTATAGGGAGGATCCTACTGAGTATACTATTATACACACCCTACACACACACACACATATATATATATATAATATTTTACAGTTTAGTTGGAATAGTTTGGAGATCAAGCTGGTTACTACTAGCTTGGGGTTTAGCACGAGCTGTTTGGGATTCATGGTTGCTGTTGTCCTTACTTTTGTTTTGGTACTTATAGTTTTTCCTTTAGTTGTAATGGTTCTTTCATTTCATCACATATGTATACTTTGGGTTTTATTTTATATTGGAGTTTGAACAGTAGTTTCTTGGTGTCTATCTTATCTATCTTTTTCACATGTGTTCTCTTAGATGGTAATGCCTCCCATCTATGTATATATTATACCCTTGGTTCTAGTTTCCTACCCACAACCTACTAGAGGAGAGAATTATGTGTCACTATCTCTCTTCTCCCATTTCCAGCCTAGGAGGGGTACACCTTGTGTGGTGGGGGTCGTAACATAGTGGTATCAGATCTTTGGTTGTGGGATATGATGGAGTTTGGAGTTAGGCACAAGTGAGGTTGTGTGGGATGTTTGGAAAATAGTTTCATCTAAGTTTATCAAGTGTTATAAATATGGGAGACTAGCTTAGACACAGGTATTTATTCCCCCCTATGATCTGATGCACAAAACTTTAATCATATAACAATTACTAAACAAGGTGATACTGATTGTAGGGAAGCGACCTAGGAAACGTTCTTGCATCATTATTCTTTACACCAATTTTTTAATGGGTAGAACATGGGATAAGTTAATCTAAAATGAATAAAAATACAATTAAATAATGTTATGGTTTTCTATATTATAATTTTAGAAGCTTTAACTATTTATTATTTTGAAATCATTGATCTAGGTTGACATCCTTTTCAGGTTCTCACAAAATATATTCATCAGGTTGTGCCAGAAAAGCGCCACATAGTAGAGGTTAAAGAAAAATACACTCGAAGGGGGAATCTTTGAGAGTTTCAACTCAAGAGTCTACAGAGGTACGAGGGATCCATTTCATATGAAGTCATAAAAGACTAGTAGGAGGAGTATGAGATAGTATTTAGTTTGATTTGTGATCATAAGGAGCACTGGGTATCGTTGGCTATGATGATGTTGCATGGGGAAGTGAGTTAGTGGCGGTTCTTATTCCTTGGAAATCACAGGGAGACAACAGTCTCATGGGAGGAGTTACAAGACCAGATCAGAGTTGAGTTTATTTATTTGACCGTGAAGGTGGCCAGTCACCAAGAGCTTCTTACCCTTCAGTATGGGAGTTCCAGTGTGTGAGAGTTCAGGATCCATTTTAGGAATCTTATTTTATATGATTCAGACTTATTTCTAGATGATTAGGCCAAGGTTGTGTATTTCTAGGAGGCTTTTAATCCATTAATACAGCACTAGGTCACCCCATTTATGCTGAAGATGAGTCTCAAGGTGTTGTCAAGTGCAGTGGTCATCAAGAGGACATTATCTATAACTGAATTTTCATGACAAGGGATTCATCCAGATTCCTCATGAAGCAGAGTAGTGCTTCAGGTTTCCCAATTATCAAGACAGAAGAGATTTCAATCAGCTAGAAGTATGTCCCATCCATCAATGTCTCATTTCTCTTGGGGTATTGTGTCTCAGGAATATTCTAAGGGATTAGATGTATGTTTTTCTTGTGGAGGTCGTGGTCATCAACCTTTATGACCATTCAACATGTGTCAATCTCTCCGCTTCCGGCACTACCTCTAAGGAAATTATAGCCGAGGCTGAAGTAGGAGGTTACTACAATTTTTGATTAGTAGATAGTAGATGAGGTATGAATATGATATCCCTAGGATTATTCATATCCTTAGAGAGTAGAGAATGACTATTTAGGTGGTCATCAGCAAGGTCTGAGAGGCTGTGGATCAGGTTGTGGTCAGCTTCATGATTTAGCATTGCTAGCGATTTATAATACAGATGTCATTTGAGGTACCCTTTTCATGTTTTATACCTGGGTACATGACTTGTTTAAACTTATATAGACACACTCTTATATATCACCTACCATTGTCTATGATTTAGGACATGAGGTAGAGAGACTTCCAGTGTCCTTGGCGTCGACTACACCAGTTGGAGGTCAAGATTACTTGTTTGATGTATGTAGAGACTATGATCTAGTATTGAGGAATCACAATTCTTGAGGAAATTTTCTATGTTTATAGATACAACCATGTGGAATCTTACTCAGAATGGATTTAAATTATTTAGTAAAGGATATCATGGATTTATTGAGGAGGTAGGTTGTGTTCTTCGATGCTGATGGAGCACTAACATTTTTTGTTGGTGAGTGAGACCCTCATATGGGTCATAGGTGTGTTATGTCCTTATCATCATTGATGGATGAGCTAATATTTAGTTCATTAGTAGTTCAGTAGTCAATATTTCCTAGCGTCATAGAAGAGTACTATGATATCTTTCTAGAGGAGGTTGTAGAATTACCGCCTCGATGATAGATCAAGTTTGGGATCGAACTATACATAGGTGTGTCTCCTATCTTGATGTACCCATAGAGTATGGAACCTTCTAAGTTGTGAGAACTATATATACATCACAATGATATATTGCAGTGTGTTTCTTCGGCTGAGTGTGTCACCATAGGGTGCACCGGTTTTGTTTGTGAAGAAGGCTGATGGCATTTTGCAGTTTTGTATCGATTATCATCACTTGAAGCAAGTGACAATGAAGGAACACTATACTATTACATGGATTTATGATTTATTCGATCAAATGAAGGGTGAAATTTTGTTCTAAATGATCGATTTGTAGTCATTATATCATCAGATACGTGTCAAAGATGAGGATATCCCAAAGACTACTTTCCATTGTCGTCATGGGAATTATGAGTTTTTTTGTATTTCATTCGGTGTGACGAGTAATCCATCTATGTTCATGGGGATAATGAAAATTGTGTTCCATGATTTCCTAGATAATTTTGTTCTGGTTTACATCGATGAAATCCTTTTGTAATCTGTATCTAAGGAGGATCATTCAGAGCATTTGTGTGCCATTTTTGTAGTTTTTCATTGTGAGAAGTTGTTTGGAAAGTTTCTAAAGTGTGAGTTTTGGGATCAAGAATTCCATTTCTCATGGAATTTTTTTATCCCAATAGGGAGTAGCTATGGATCCTTATAATATAGAATTAGTTGTATCTTTAGAATCCCCACAGATAGTGGTAGGTGGAAAAACATTCTTGGTCTGAAATTTTATTACAAGCAGTTCGTAACTGATTTCTCTCAGGTTGTGAATCCTCTGACAATGTTGACCAAAAAATATTGGTTTCCTTGTGGACTAATCAGTGTGAAATAGTTTTTTAGTATATAAAGGATAATTTGGTCAGTGCACCATTTTTTTCTGTCAACAGAAGAAGTTTATTTTGAGGTTTTTTGTGATGCTTCACATCTAGATTTGGACTGTGTTCTAATGCAGCAAAGATCAATCATTTCTTATGGGTCTCAGTAGTTATTCCACCATGAGAATATATAATCCATCCATGATATATATTTGGATGTAGTGGTGTTTTTCCTACAGTTTTGGAGACATTACCTCATCAGTGATCAATTTGTAGTCATCACCGATCATAAGAGCCTGAGGTACATTTTCTCCCTATGTGACTTGAACTTGTGACAATGTTGGTGGATGAAGTTCTTACCAAGGAACAACTTTGAGATTTATTATAGTCCTAGAAATTGGAATATTGTGGTTCATGCACTGATTAAGATGTCGTATAGTGATGCGGTGGTTGAATCTGGCACTTTCTGGAGAGTAATGGAAGAACTTTCAGTATTTCATCTAGATATAGGAGATTTTTTTTGTAAAAGGTTGTCTTTTTTTGGTGACAGTGCATTCAAATATGGTGCAATAAGTGGAAGAGTCCCTATTTGGGGATCTTGAGGTGGAGGTCTGGAGAGATAGAGTTGTTTGTGGGGAGACCCCTAATGGTTGGTCTAAGGATGAACAAAATTGAGTGTCATTTCAGGGTAGTCTTCTTTTTTTTTTTTTACTTTAGAAGTGCATGAGTTGGTTCTTAGAGAGTTCCATAGTTTGGTTTTTGGTAGTATATCCTATCATGAAAAATATGTACCAATATTTTATAGGTTAGTTTTGGTGGCCTGGGATCAAGTGGGAAATTGCATATTTTGTGTCTCTGTGTTTAGTTTTCCAGAAGGTGAAGTTCGAGCACCGTGTTCCTGGTTGTTTTCTCCATCCATTATATGATCCTAAATGGAAGTGAGAGGACATATCTATGGAATTTATTATCAGTTTACCTCGAGGTCTGGGAGGCTATGATGCTATTTGGGTGACCGTGGATCATTTGATGAAATCATCCCACTTTAGAGTGATCAAGAAGTCATGCTCAGTAGAGGTTTTGTCAAATCAGTATCTTGAGGAGGTGATGAGGCTCCATAGAGTTCTAAGGATGATCATTTTCGATTGATAGACTCAGTTTAACTCTAGGTAATGGAGTGAACTCTAGCATGATTTTGGTTCTTAGTTATGCCATAACACTACTTTTCATCCACAGATAGACGATCAAAAATAACGAACTATTCATACTCTTAAATACATGTTTCAATATTGTGCCTTGGATTTTGGATGTTTGTGGATGAGGAAACTAACCTTGGTAGAGTTTAATTACAATAATAGTTGTCACTCCACCATCATTTTGGAGCTATTTGAATCCTTATATGTCTAAAATTTCCATTCTCCATTGTGCTGGATCGAGGTCGGAGGGTTAGAAATGATCTGGTTGAAACTGGTACAAAATAAAACAGAGATGGTTCTGGTGATTCATTAGAGGATGAAAGCAATACAGGATCATTAGAAATCATATGCAGATCATAGGAGGAGACCATGGGATTTCAATGTTAGGGATCTTGTGTTCCTAAAGGTGACTCCCCATCATGGGAAGCTAATGTTTGGTGATGGGAGTAAGCTTTTTCCCCAGTTTTTTGGGCCTTTTGAGGTGTTATCTCATGTTGAAGTTGTGGAATATCGTATAACACTTATCCCATAGATAATCTAGTTACACTATGATTCTCACCTATCATAGATTTATTATTATCTTCATGGTGACTCTCACATCATAAATTGGGGAAATATCGATATTGATGATGATGCGACCTTCGAGGAGCGGCCTATAGAGATCTAGGAACATCGGGAGAAGGTGTTGTGTGGGTGTGATATCCCCTTAGTTCACGTCTTATGGAAGAATGGTGGAATGGAGGATAGTACCTAGGATCATGACTCAAAGATACATTCTCATTACCCAATTTTTTTGATATTTAGCTCTTATCTTGTAACATTTTATTTTTTGGTGGTAGACCTTTTATAGTTTATGAGATGTATTTATCTTGTTTCTTGTCATGTCTTACTCTCTCTTGAGTGTTATATCCCTTGAGAGTGTCCATGATTAGTTTGTGGTTGTTTCATGGTTTTGCACTATTCATATGATGATGGGATCCTTGAGAGGCATCTCGAAGGGTGGTTGTTTAAATGACACCATTTTTGTTTCCTCTATGGGTTTGTTTTGGATTCTTGATGATGTGAATATTTTTTCAGAGGTAACTAATGTAAAGGTCTAGATACATGTGGATAAACCCTTTATGTGTTTCTGAAGACCGAGGTGCTCAGAGGAGGCTCTAAGAATGTCTAGAGGAGTTCAAATGCTAAAATATGGAAGTATGGATATTTCACGTTGTGTAAAGTTTCATGATGAGAAAGGTGGTTTAATAATGTGTAATGAATTAGGGTTTTAAAAAATAAAAAAGGTGACATGTTTTTCAGAGAAAACAAACCCCTGAGGATTACATGATGTGAAAAAGGATTACATGCCATGTACATCCTCGATGTTGTATGTTTTAAACATTTTCAACTGCTTAGGTATTCCAAAACCTATGGCTGTAACACCTCTCCTCTAATTCTAGGTGCTCTAGTAGTCCTCTGTTTTATGTTTTGGGGATTCCTTTATTAGGGATTGATCTATAGCTTCACTCCTTTGATCTATAGTGATCTATCTTCGATCCAATGTTTATTATACCTATGTTATTGTGGTTTCCTTGATATGTTCCTCCTATTCATCCTTTCCATGTGATGGTGATTGATCTCCATGTTTCTATAAGAGTTTTATTGGTTTTTTCTTGGTGTGATTGTGGTTCAAAATCCTCAGGTGGATGCAGTTCTTGTAGGAGAGGTGATGAGGATCCACAACATTGGTCTGTTCTCATACAAGGAACATTGAAACCGTTTTTGATATAGGGGATTCATTTCTTCTCTTTTATTTATGTGTGGTCATAAATTGAGCATGATTTAGCCCCTTATATTCTAATGAAATTAACCTAATAATTACTCGAACCAGATTAAATAATTGGCCTTGATTGTATGGCGATGTTGTTGTTTTGTACCATGATAACAATTTACCTCTTGTTTTTCTAGATAGTGTGGTATATATGATGTAGTAATTATGCTTGGATTAGGATAAGGAATTGATAAAGAATGAAAATCCATAATTTATTGTTAACTGATAAATAAAATATTATAGAGGCATGTTTAATGAATCTGGTGTGTTGTAATATTAATGCTCCAAGCATGTTTAAATGAATTGATCTTCTATGTGTTAATGGAATTGATAAATGTGTAAATAATTTTAATGATTGTTGGTAAAATAGTTAAAGTCATGTTAAATTAATTTTTTAATTAATTTTTGACAGCCTATTCTAGTTTTCTGGTTTGGTTTACCACAGTTAGAACCTATAAATAGTGAATCTGTTAATTCAAGATGGAATAAGAACCAGTTTTGTGATAATAGATAATACCTTTGTAGGACATGGGTTTCCTTCTTTCTTATAAAGACCAAGTTCCTTGTGCTTTAGATACATGATATATACTTGCGTGTGATGGCGTGATGCAATGATTTAGGGCCAAGAGCTTGATTTCTATGTTTGTTTTATGATAATTGTGATGTGTAGTGAGTCTAGGATGGATTATCTTGGAGGGATGTTGTGGTATATGGGACATGGAGGCTCGGATTTTAATATGAGCATGGAATGGCTGAGCCTGGTGGGTTTTTGTCGTATATGGGATGAGGAGGCCCAATTTTTGTTGTAGAAGTTGACACTTTTAATGGAGACCTGTATCGATATATGAATGTGGGTGTCATAGAGGACATTATAGATGACATAACAGGTGGAAGTTTGGATTACCCATTGATTTGAAAGTCTGATGATTTTTTGAATCTATTTTTTGGTTGATGGTTTGTTTGTTTATATTCTTTCCTTTCCCTGCTACTTGAGGAATATGGATGTTCTTGGTTATATGACTTGTTTGGTAGCTTAGGATATTTTCATAGAGTTCCTAGTAATATATAAATTGATAATTTCAATAAATCAATAAATTTTTAACACTTGGGGTTAGAGATTTTTGGTATTTGATTTTGTGGTTATAATTCTAAGAATCATTTGAATTGGTTTTCTTATTCCTGGAGAGAATGGAACTTTTTTTTGGTGATAATGTAATTTAATGTGGAAAATTTTAATTATTAATGAATTAATTAACATAAATTTAAACTGATGAAAAGAAATTAAGTAATTTAATGTTTCTCTTTAAATGGTTGTGCGCTTATAGGATATCTGGTCTTAGTAGTGGCATTTGGGAGTCTGAGAGATGTTAGATGCAATTGATTCTGAGACTATGTTATTCTTATAGTGTGGTTGTGAGATATATTATATCATGTACATTTTGTGTTTTCATATGATACTCCATCCGGTCGGTTAGGGAAATCAGCACCCCAAGGATTATGAGCCCTGGGGGTGTTTTCCCTAACATCCTGATGAGAGGATGGATAGATGACTACCCCTATGTCCCCCACTCTATTCTCTTGGTAGTTACTTGTGATGGTATGCATGATGGTTTGTTTTACCCATATATGTGTATAGAGGGCTATAATGGCTTGTTGTTATTTCACACACATGTATTCTGGATATAGTTTCCTAATTACTACTATAGGCATAACGTGTATAGGTTGTGATGGATTGGGGTTCCTTACTCAGTGTATAGGTTGTGATGGATTGAGGTATAATACCAGATGTATGATACACGTTATATGGGTTGTGGTGAATACTGGAAGATACCTAGTTAATTTTGGTTATGTGGATGTGGTGGTGTGTTTCATGAGGTGCACATTGTGATGCTTCGCCCAATTGTCTACAGGTTAGCCTTTTTGGAGAGAGATGCTCAGAAAGTGTGATATTGGGGTAGAGTGGAAAACTAGTGGGGAATCAGCAATGGGGTACCCTTAATATTCATTATTATATTATATTCTCTTGTATGTGTTACTTGGTAAGAGTATCCTTAGTGAGGTTGGGAACCTAGTATACCTTTTCATGTGACAAGTTAGTTTCATTTATTGTTCACTGTGCTTTACCATTATTTCTTTACATTTTTCACAAGAGAAACCAGGGAGGATCCTACAAACTATACTATTATACTCACCCTATGTATATATAAACTGTCTTTTAGATTAGTTGGAGAAGGTTGGATATCAAGCTGGAAACTACTAGCCTGGGGTTTAGAAGGACCTGTTTGGGCTTCATAGTCACTATCGTCCTATTCTTTTGGTACTTGCAGTTTTCCCTTCAGTTGTAGTATTTCTTTCATGCCATTACACATGTGCACTTTGGATTTTATTTTATATTGGAGTTAGATAGAGAGTTGGTTGGTGTATAACTTATCTCTCTCTTTTGTATGTATTCTCATAGTGGGTAATGCCTCCCATATGCGTATTTGTTATACCCTCAGTGATATTCGTCAGCCGAGGGCTTACTGGAGGCAGGAATCAGGTGTCCCTATCGCTCTTCTCCAATTTCTATCCTAGAAGGGGTAAACCTTATAGGGAGGGGGTAGTGGCAGAGTATATATATATATATATATATGAATGGATGAAAATCTTATATAGATAAATAGTATGCTGGTATAAAATATTAAAAACTGTATATAGTTCATATAAAATACATGCATATGATACATGTATATTTCCATACTTATGATTTATGTATATTAAATTCATGTAATGAACATAAAGCAACCTGATGATTCATTTAATACATGTATGCAGTGTACATCTATATGATGCATGTACACCTAGAATACAAGTGGAAGACAAATCACGTTGCAACATATACACCACACTTTTCCCCATTCAGTTTCTATTTGTTTTAATCTATTACGAATAGATCAAACTATTTACATAATTATCTTAGAATGAATTCATCAATGAGGTATAAATATAGGGTTTCATTTTATGTTTCCCATAATTCCTGACACATTCCTCACTCATAGAGGAATATCAGGACACTACATATAAAAAGATAAGTGGTTCTCCTCATTTATGTGTGGATTGATCGTTCTATTTCAATTCTAATGATGATCATCAGTTTTATGAAAATTTATATATGATTTACTCCTTCGTTTTTCAAAATTTATCAGGAAATAAAGGTGCAAATACCCCTTTTGTGTACAGGAATTCTCAAAAAAAACTTTAATGGATCAAGTAGTCAGTTTACCCCCCATGGGAGTAGCATGCTTAGATTAACTTCTCCTTATAATCTTCCTCAAGTTTTCTCACCATAAAAAGTGAAACATCACAACTTTACAATGAGATAAATTTTATTTTAGATTTGTTTAATCTTAGAAACTGTGACTAAGGGTCGGTTGGTTTGTTTTAGGAAGAGATATAGCATATTGGATAGAACCTAGCTACAAACCAAATATACAATGTATATTTTCCTATACAGAACCATTCATGATGTGTAGAGTTTTTTCCTGGGGAGGTAAAGCCAGAGAATTATAGGAATTATAATGCATTTACAAGTTAAGTAAATGCTAAGAGAGGTTTTTAAAAAAGAGGGAAGAGCCTCTATTTTTTTTACAGAGGATCATTTCTCCCTCTAGTAGGTGTCACGTGAGAGAGCCCCTCCATGCCTATGCTAGGTCGTTCCACTCCTCCTTCATCAAAGCTCTGTTTTCTTAACTATTAGTCTTGTTGGATCCCGAATAGAAATCTCTAAACTCCTATTCCTTCCCATCATGTTTTATCTTATTCCCTATTTTAATGGTTTTTGTATAATTTTCCATTTTCTACCATTCTAGATCGAATCAAATCCTGAGAAAAGATGATTGGTCATTTATGTACTTAAGGTAGGCGGTCTAGTTATTTCCCTCAAGTTTAGTAACATTTATATCCTGCGCCATTATGCCACTTTCTAGAACTTTCCATCAACACCTAAAAATGCTAAATAAATTACATTTAATGGTTCTCCATGACCCATATGGTCCTTACAATTAGCTAATCAACCCTTTTTCTGATCACCATGACATGAACCACCCCTACGGGTGTTACCTTACGTAAAGGCCTAATTTACCTTTACCATAAATTGTTTAAACACCTCTTCAAATGTGTTTACTCTTATAATAAATGCTTATAAAAATAATGAATTATATTAAGAGAAATGGTAATCCATGAGTTAGGCCCCTACACTTCATGTATAATTGAATTTCTTAATTAAATTATTTATCCAATTTGACTAAAGTATCATAATTTTCATGCCTTTCTATATGAAATGAATCATTATTGATAATAAATACTTCCATACTTAGCCGAGGGTGATATAAGGGATTCTATTTATGGATCTCCTTGGATGGGATCATTATGATCTATAATTAAATATTATAAATGCGTTTTATATACATCGGGAGTGATACTAGTTATTCCTTAAATGAGCTCACTGTGCATATTCTCTACATGCACATGAGTGATACTGGTTCCCTATAGGAGACACTATGGATGGGCTTAGTGGATATATTTTTATACCAATCTATGAGTGATACTTGGTTCCCAATGTGATATACCAGTGAAAAACTAAGAGGGTATTTTCTTTATACCATGCCTGGGGTGATACTTGGGATTCTATTTATAGATCAACTTGGATGGGCTCCTACGACGTTGTGTAATTATTATTCTCCTAGTGTGATTCATGGGTTTCTTATTATGGTTTGTCTTGGATGGGACCAGGATGAATCTTATTTAAATTCAAGGTATTCATTTTATATAAATCAAAATGAAAATTCATTCAAATAAAGGATGTGTCTGTCAAGACAAATCACTTTCCTAGGCACAATACATATCTTGATACATTATTTATGATGACATATTATACTTTATATCATACTTGTACAGGTGAGCATGGTTTATAGACATCCGAATTTGGTCAAAGTAGGTATATTTAGTCGGGTATCTCACAAGGAACCCAGTATGATGTATTTAATTATTTATTTAATTCCTTGTATTTATTATTATCAACACACTTCTCATTTTTATGCACAAATTGTATTGGTCTAGACACCATTGACAGTTTCCTACTGAGTATTTTTAACACCCTTATTGGGCCACCTATAGTACCCAAATAGAATTTATGATTTAAATTTTATATAAAGGGAAGCTCCTAACTTTGGATGATTGATTTCCAATACTAGGATGGAGTATGATAGTAGAGGAATGAGCCTATTATCAAGATGTTATTAGTGTAAGATTTGAGTATTTTTGTTTTTTTAAAGATGTGGTATATTCATGTTTCCCCTATATCTTGTGTATTAATTTTTCTATAGCTACATCATATAAGCATCATCTTCATTTTTTAGGGATTTATTATTTAGATTCTGCCTATTTATTATTTATTGGATGATTTATTATTCAAATTGTGTTGTTGCTGATATATTTATATGTTTTTTTATTATCATTATTATTTAACATTTTGTTTCACTCTTATATATTAGGGAATAATCTCCCCATGGACACACCCTAGTCTCTCATCACGACTAGCAGCTTCGGGCATATAGGGAGGTGTACTTGAGGTCATATGGTCAACTATCTCAGGGCACCACTTAGTGCCTTCTAGGGCGGGATACTATAAAGTGGTATTAGAGATTTTTTCCTTTTATTTTACTATTTGGGTGTTATAAATTTGACTAGGATGTATTGGGATTTGGTAAATAACTTAAGCCTGGGAGTATCTTACCCATGTATAGGGGAAACCCAAAGTTCTTAGAATGGGTGGTTGTTTTTATTAGATTCACCTTTTATAGTTGTTCTGATTTCACCATTGGGTGAAACACATGTTTTTTTTCATGTTATCATTATTTATATTATTATAATGAAATTTATTTACCTTGGACCAATGATATGAGGGAGTATCGATTCATGCATCACACTAGGAATCATAGGAAATAAATGTCATGCATTATGCAATTCCATATTTATATTTTATGTGTGTGTGGTCTGTATTTCATGTTCTTGTTATGAGTTCCTTGCTTATTATAAACTGAAATGTGATAATGTTTATTATAGGGAAAACATAATTGGATTAATTAAAGTTAAAACATCAACATAAGTGGTTTTTTCTTACATAAATTGTTGATGAAACCTTAATTATCCATGTATTCCATGATTGAAACATGAACCACTGATTCTACAGGCATAAATATTAGTTGATTTGATTGATGAATGCCAATTTTATTTTAGTAAGTGGGTAATTATAAAAATTAAGAATTATAGTTCATTTAGTCATTTCACTACACATGATCTGTTACATCCTGATACGGGATGTAGATGTCAGATTGTAGTTACTTGGTGTACCCATTCTAATTTATAAAGAGTATGTGGATTTATAAGTTGGGAACAATGATAAATTTAACTGGTTTTAGATATATCTATAAATATAAATAATGATGAACTTAAATTTTTTTAAAATTTAAAATTAAATGGTTATTGCTAAATGGGGATAAAAATCGCAAAGTAAAGGTTTTTTTCTTACATACCTCACAATTGATACTCCATGTTCTGGAACCTATTCTATGTTATGAGAGAATTTGACCATGACTTGGCCTTGGTGGTGGGAAGTAGGCTGTGTATCCTAAGACTCCTATGATCTTCTTTATCTCCTAGACCTAGCTTTAGGATGAGGCTAAGAGGTGAGACACATTTATAGGAATGCTATGTACCTACCCTTTCATGGTTTCCGTTTTTTATTATATTGTTGAAATATTATCTGAGGAATGAATTAAGAAATTATAGAGTTATTCCTCCATTGTGTCCTAGATTTATATGCCAAGAGGGTGGAGATGAACATGATATATAGGTGTTAGCCCCCGAGCCACCAGTATTACCTCCTATAGTGACACCTAAGACACCTCCTATTGATCTTTCACTAGTCTTTGATTCTTAGTTTTATGGAACATTTTTTTTACTTTATATAGTTCATATAGCAAGATCTGCAACTCGCCCCTACTATGGAAGAGTTAATATAAGAAATCTAGTTGTAGAATCCTTGCACCTTCTTAGGGGATGTAGGTCCTCAGGATGTTGAGTCTTGGATAGAGGCCATGTTATCAATATTCGAGCATATAAAGATGCCTCCAGAGTTGAGGGTCATGATTTCCCCTTATATTCTTCATGACTCTACCAAATTTGGGCAGGATGTCATCTCTTATGTCGATATTTGTCAGGGTATGGCCTAGGTAGGCTTCCAAACAACTTTGATGACTAATTTTCCCCCTGATGTTGAGGGAAGACCACGATAGATAGTTTATGAAACTAAAAAAAGGGTTCCATGTCAGTGATGGAGTATTCAGATCAATTCATTGAGATTCAAAATTTTGTGCTGACACTGACCGGTGACGAACTGACCATTACGATACATTTTTTGGATAGGCTTGCGTATTCCATCCAATTTCAGGTGAAATGTTTCAGGATATCTACCATTTTAGAGATAGTGAACCTGACCCTCATCATAAAATTTAACATGAGGGAAGGCATAAATGTGATCTAGGGAGGTTTAACTTATAGGAAGGGAAACAATTTATCTAGTGGTAGGATAATTCATTTCAAGGTTGCATGAAGGGGTAGTTCTAGCTAGATGACATGCATAGATAACTATATGGAATGTCACTAGTGTAGAAGGGAAGGCTATAAAAAGACCCAATGTAAGAGAAACATGATCGATTTATGAGCATGCGACAAGATGGGTCACCTTCAACATTTCTACCAAACATTCCCTCCTAGGCCTACTAATAATGGATTTGTGTCAACACCTATTTTATTTGAAATATCATTAGCTTCATGACAAGATTGAGGTCATTTTACTAATGTCCAATTAGGATGAGGAGGTGGTCATGGTCGAGGTATTCAGATATACGAGGTTCAATGCCAATAGAGAAAACCTACCCAATTTAGTGAGGATACATATCAAGGTCGCAGTTCAGGACATATCTATGAAGTATAACCTACATATGATGAGCAAATTCAAAAGACTTATACTATACGAGGTATAATTTCGGTATCCTAGATTTTAGTATCTAGCTTATTTTATACAATTGAATTACACTCCTTCATATTTTATAAAATTGTGAAAATCATTGGCTTAGATATGGATTGATTTTTTGGCTTTATGACTCTCGATACACCATAAGAGGTTCGATCATAAAGTATATTATAGTGAAATTAGTGACCCCTTCAGATAGGTGGGTACCATTTCATGTTGAGTTTCTTAATCCTTGAGATGACCAACTTCGACATAATTCTCAGAATGAACTTTCCATTGTCTTACCATTCCCATGTTGATTTCTATCATTGGATGGTGTCTTTCACATCACCCAAGGGAAGTGATTATATTCTTAAGCATAAATGAGATATCCAGGTGGGTCGAGCCAGACCTGAGAATACTGGGCTGGGTAGAGTGATAGCCAGATGGCTAGTCTCTTTATGAGAGACCAAGTAATGCAATTTGTGGAATTCCCTCTTATGGTGTATCACATCAAGTACATCTTCCTTGACGATCGATGAGATAACTAGATTTCACCATTGAGCTAGTTTCAGGTGTGACACCAGTGTCCATCCATCCTTATAGGATGGAACCTATATATCTATAGAAACTCAAGAAGTAGTTAAAATACTTAGAGGGAAAGAGTTTCATATGACCCATTAATTCACCAAAGTGTTCACCTATCATTTATTCCAAGAAGAAGGATGGTACCCACAAGCTGTGTTTGGATTACTAATAGTTGAATCAACTTATGATAAAGAACCAGTATCCATTAATTCTAATAGATGACGACTTTGACTAGATCCACAAGGTGAAATATTTCTATAATATTGATTTGAGGTTAGGATACCATGAGGTTCACATTATAACATTAGACATACCACGTAAAATGTTTTGAAGAGGGTATGGCTTGTATACATACCTGGTTATGTCGTTCAATATTATGAACATACCCATTATTTTCATGAACATAATGAATCAAGTTTTCCACCCGTATCTAGATTAATTTTTGGTAGTATTCATGGATTACATATTGGTGCATTATTTCTCTATAAAAAACCATTAAAACCATCATAAGATCATGATGAATACACTAATAGAGCACCAAATATATGAAAATATCAATAAATTCCACTCTTGGATTGATAATGTTTACTTCTTGGGGAATATAATCTCATATCCAAAAATATATATTGACCTAGAAAAGGAAAGAATTGTATTTTCCTAGTATCATTCCAATAATGTATTTGACATATATAGTTTCTTGGGGATGGATAACTATTACAGGTTATTCATTCTTGATTTTTAATGCATAGTAGTGGCTCTTACGAGAATGAATAAAAAGGGTGTGAAATTTGTATGGTCAGAATATTATGAGATGTGCTTCAGTATTTGAAAGGGATATTTACTTATGTGCCAATCCATATTCTAATAGAGCCAAGAAGATTCTATACAACTTATTATGATGCTTTTGAATTGAGCTTAGAGTAGTTCTAATGCAGGGAGATCGGATTATAGCATATGGTTCCCTCTAGTTGGGACCTCATGGGTGGTACTCCCCTACACATGAACTTGAGATAACATCCATGGTTCATGATTTAAATTATTGGAGGAATTTTCTATTTGGGGAATGATTCATTATTTACATGGATCCTAAAATCCTCAAATACAATTCTACACAATGTGACTTGAATCTGAAGTAGTGTATGTGGGTAAAATACCTAAATTACATTGAATTTGAGCTTTATTATAAAACTAGTAAGGGTAATTTAGTAGATGATTCCCTGATCCAAAAATACCCAGACACAGACCATCTAGAAGGCCAATAGTTAGTGGTAGTTGATGGTAATATTTTTTGAGATGCACCTGGTGGTTCAGGAATATCATGGGCAGTTTGTTTTAGTAACTCTAGTAGTGACATCCTTCCTTCTAGAATGGGAGTGGATGAGATAACTATCATATTTCAAGGGACACTTTCTGAGGGAGATTTCCCCAGGTGAGAAACCACCACCTAGTTGGGTTATTGATGGGAATGAGATCCTACTCTTCCATGTACATATCTTGGTTCTTTCAGACATAAGGGAGGAGATTATGTGGGAGTCTCATGCCTCTATCTAGGTAGTTTATCTTGGTATTACCATGATATACCAAGACTTACACCGTTAGTATTGGTGGTTGGGTATGAAAAGGTGGATTGTAGGTTTCATCACAAGGTTTTCCACCTATTTGTAGGTTAAGGTGGAACACCAATGACCTACTAGAATTCTGTAGCCTCTATCCATTCCAGAGTGGAAATGGAATGATGTCACCCTAGATTTCATGAAAGTCTTATCGAGATCACTTCTAGGTAGTGATACAGTGTGGGTTATTATCAACATGTTGACCAAGGTCACATAATTCCTACCTATTTAGGAGACCTTATCAGTTGATGATCTTGGGAAGATTTATATTTGGGATATTTCATAACTTTATAGTGTTCCCTATTATATCATATCAGACTGAGACAATTAGTTTACATCATGATCTTTATAGGTGAAATAGAAGAAACCAGGTTCAAAGGTACTCTTGAGTACAATGTATCACCCTCAGACTGAAGGGTAGTCCAATTGGATGATATGAGTGTTAGATGACATAATATAGGCATGTGTCCTTGATTTCAGAGGTTCATGGTAAAATCTTACACCTCTCATTGAGATTTCATATAATAAAATATTTCAGGAAATGATTCAGATGGCACCCTATGAGGCCCTTTATGGTTGGACAGGTCATTCACCCCTATTCTGTTTAGAGGTATATGAGGTAGTACTACTGGGTCCTCACTGGATTTAGGAGACTTCAGAGCAATTACAACTGATTCAGAAGCTTATGGATACCACTTACTCTAGGAATAAGTCTTATATATATCATTGTCATCAACCTTTGGAGATTGAGGTGGGACATTGGGTCTTTCTACGAGTTTCTCTTAGATTGGATCATAGATGGATTTGGAGACAGGGAAAGTTATCTCCCTATTATAATGGTCCTTTTGAGATAGAAAACAAAGTCAGTATAGTAGCCTATCAGTTGTAGTTACATCTGAGGTATTGTTCCATGTACGATGTATTCCACATATCACAGCTTCGCCATTACCATTCTGACCTGTCTCATTTGTTTGATCCTAAGGATATTGAGATGGAGGAAGATTCATCCTTCGAGGAGAATTCGATATGTATTGTTGATAGGAGAACAAAAGATCTTCAAGGTAGTTAAGTTCCTATAGTATTGGTGATATGGAAGCATGGTTGTGTGTACCATGAGACCCGAGAGAGAGAGTCCAATGTACATTCCTAATTTCCAAAACTTTTCTCAAATGATGCTTTATTACCCTCTAAAGGGAAACTCATGGATGAGTTTTTTTTAAGGAGGGGATATTGTAACATCCCTTCTTTTCAGTAAGGTATGTTTTCTTTTAGTTTTGGTTAAATCCAAAAACTACACCTATGGGCCAGTTGGTTCTTTTAAATAAAAGAGGTAGCAGATGGGCTGGAACTTGGCTTCAGACCAAATACATGATGTGTATTTAAATACACAATATATTTTTAAATACATTATATGTATTTGGATGGCCAGAACCTTTCATTATGTGTAGATGTTTTCCACTAGGAGGGAAGGCATCAGAATTATATGACATGTAATGCATTTACACTCCATGAAAATTTTGAGAGAAGTTTTTAAAAGAGTGGGAAACACATTTTTTATATAGGCTCATTTCTCCCTCTAGAAGGTTCCACGTGAGAGATCCCCTCCATGAATAAGATTGGTTCTTCTGCTCCTCATTCATACAAGATCTGTTTTATTTGTCATTGGTCACATTAGATCATAAATGGTAAGATCTCCACTCCTATTTATTTTTATCATTGTTTATCTTGTTGACTTCTGTTCTATTTTGGTGTGAGATGTTATTCCCCATTTTTAGGGTTTTTGTCTACTTTTCAATATTCTCTCATTCTATATTGAATTAAAGGTTAAAAATAGATGAGTGTTAATCTATGAACTTAAGGTAGGTGGTCTAGTTATATTTATCATGTTTAGTTGCTTTTATATTATGCGTCGCCAACGAGCATGTACCATAGTGGTAAAGTCTCCTTCTTAGCATCCAAAAGACTTAGGATCAAATCTGGGTAGGGACTAATTTCTAGGACTGTAGCAGGGCACTGTAGTAGAACTGTAGTGGCGGCGACACTGTAGCGGAAGAGTCACTGTTGCAGGAACTGTAGCGGTGGCGGTATTGTAGCAGTTACTGGAGCAGCCCAGACACTGTAGCAGTACTATTCACCGAGGGGCCCTTTGGGCCAAAAAATATGGGCTTTCAAGCCTAGTATTTAGGCCACTTGGCCTTGGGTCTTCAGGCTATGTAATGGGTCTCCTTCTACCTAGTCTAAAGAGGTCTTTACATCAAATAATAAAATGAGACTTCGATATCATGCATCATTGTTTCATGTTCCTGAAATTTTAGGTGATGCCTCAAAAATGCTAAATAAATTTAAAAAAATGTTTCTAAATGCCTCATATAATCCTTGATAGCAGTTAATCAACCCTTTGGTTGATCTCCTTTAAGTGAACCATCCCTATGGGTGTTCCCTTCTTTAAATCTCTAATTTACCTTTACCTTAAATTTTTTAAACACATTTTGAGGTGTATTTTTAATTATTATAAGTTTTTATTGAAATAATTAATTGGATTAATATAAATGGTGATCTATGAGTTATCCTCTACACTTTATGCATAATTTAATTTCTTGATTAAATTATTTGGAAAATTTAACTAATGTGTCATATTTTTCAGGACTTTCTAAATGAAATGAATCAGGATTTCTAAGCCATACTTTCAAACTTTTTTGAGTGTGATATGAAGGATTCCATTTGTGGATTTCTTTGGATGGTCTCATCATGATCTATAATTAATTTTTTAAATAGTTTTCTTTTACATCACGAGCGATACTTGGTATGAGTTAGATGGAATCACTCTATGTTTTCTATACATCCCCATGAGTGATACCAGTTCCTTAGGGGATACACCATGGATGGGCTTGGTGGATTAATGGTTATACCATTTCATAAGTGATACTCAGTCCCCTATATGAGATACCATGGGGAGACTCATAGGGTGTTATCTTTATACAATTCCAAGGGTGATACATGTGATTCTATTCATGGATCGCCTTGGAAGGACTCCGATGACGTTGTGTAATTATTGTGCTCCTAGTGCGATAAATGGGTTCCTTTTTATGGTTCACCTTATATGGTCCCATCATGTCACTTTTTTAAATTCAAGGGATGCCTTTTATATAAATCCAATGTTGATTCATTCAATTAAAGGATGCTTCTGCCAACCCAAATCACATGCTTGGGCCCAATCCATATCTTGATACTTTATTTATAATAACCCATTATACTTTATATCATACTTGTACAAGTGACCTTGGTTCAAATCCATTTGGATTAGGATGAAGTAGGTAGATTCGTTTAGGTATCCCATGAGGAACCCAATCCAATGTATTTATTTATTTATTTCCTTTCACTTATTATTATCAGTACACTAATTGTTTTATATTCATAGACTGGATTTATCTAGAAAGCATTAGTGGTGGACTACTGAGTATATCCCACACCCTTCTTGGGCCACCTATGATACCCAAAAAAACTTTATGATTGCAGGTTTAGATAATGGGAAGCTCCCAACTTTTGATGCTTGGTTTCTAGTACTAGGATGGAGTATGGGAGTAGTGCACTAAGCATATGCTCACAATTCTAGTAGTGGAAGATTTTGTTTATTTTTTTATTATGTGGTATATGCCTAATTCCCCTATATCCTATATACTCTTTTTTGTATAACTACATGATGTGAAAAGAATCATCATTTTTTTATCGATTTGTTATTTAAATTCCTCCTATTTATTATTTATTGGATGAATTATTATGCTTATTTTACTGTTGATGATCTACTTCTATTTCCACTACTCACCATTATTGTGTATCACTATTATTTACTCTAATATATGATGGAATAGTCTCCCCACAGACACATCCTAGGCCTTCACTGCTAGTCGGAAGCCTCTGGCATATAAGGAGGCACACTTGAGGTTATGTGGACAATTGTCTTGGGGTACCGCTTAGTGGTTTTCTGGGAAGGATACTATAAAAAGGAAGAAGGAAACTCCAATAGTGATCCATTTATGTATCTTTGTGTGTGTGTGTGTGTTTATTTTTGTGTATTCATGTGTATGTGCATGTATGTATTTTTATGTGTGTATGTGTATGTGTATGTCTGTGTATGTGTATGTATGTGTATGTGCATGCATGTGTATGCATATGTATGTATGTGCATGCATGTGTATGTATGTGTATGTGCATGTATGTGTATGTGTATGTGTATGTATGTGTGTGTATATGAATATATCATTATTTAACTGAAAAAATCATTTGATTTTTCAATTTCATGTATATCATTATATTATATGTTTATATTTATATATACATATACATGCATAAAGTCATACACATTTAGGCCTAGAAAATAATATATATATATATGTATATTATATATAAATATATATAGTATATAGTTGGAATTCATATAATTATCAACAAAAAATCATACTTTAGTGAAAATAATATCTTTAATTAAATTAAGTGAATTTAAAAATTGAACATTAATTATAATACAATTTTTTAATTTTATAATAAATTTCAAATTTTAAATTTTTATATTCATTTATAAATATAATAATATTTTTAATTATAATTAATAATTAGTTATATTTTTTTATAAAATCAATACAATGTATAAATCTATAATGAGTAATAATAACATATCTATACATTAACAATCGTAAATATATATAAATAAAATTATTAAAATTATTAATTTTAATTTTACAGTTTTATAATTAATAATATATTGTGAAAAAAATTAATACATTTATATCTTTCATGTAGTTGATAAAAGATATTAAATTATAATTTTATAATTTTTTTCTTAAAATAATAATAATTTAGTATTCTTATAAATATAGTTAATATCAAATTTAAAATTAATTAGCAATATATTGAAAATAATATTCTCTAAATTGATACATAATTATTAAATTTTTTAAATATATATAAGTATACATTTTTATAATATTAAATATTAAATCATTTATATAATTAATAATTTTTAAAATATTATTAAATATATTGAAATAATAATAATAATAATATGTAATTAATATTATATAAATTTACCTAATTAGTAATTTATTGCAAATAATTTTTATTTAAATAAAATTTTAAATATTTATTCATTTTTACTTTAATATTTTTTAATTGTTATTATTTTTTCAATTTAAATAATTATTATATATTTTTTATTTTTAAATATTTTTAAAATTTATTCATTATTATTTAGTCATTTTTAATAATTTTGTTTTAATTTATTCAAATTTAATATGTATTCATTTAATATTTTTTTATAATTTATCGATTTTAATATTTATTTATATGTTTTTATTTATTAATTTTTAATATTTTTAATATGTTTTTAATTTATATAATTATACTTTTATCAGTGGTAAAACTAACTACATTAGGGCTAAAGTTAGCATTGATATAAACCTGATATTTAAGTGTGTATACATATATATCAAGCTTTTATCAATGCTAAAAGTAGCAATTGTAAAAAGCAAACATTATCTACACTTTTTATTTTAGCATTGATAAAATATTTTTTTATCATAATTTTTTAGTAACCACTAATAAATATTTCCCATATTTATAAAAGAACCCTAATTGTACCACTAATCATACCTATCTTTCAAGCTACCCCCCTGCATCATTTTGTGAACAATTCCACTTCCAAAATAGAATATATGCAATCTCCTCCCATCATGATCCATTTTTTAGTGTTTTTTTGTTTTTATTCATTTAAAATGATTCAAAACTCTATCACACTCCCCTCATGAGTCACAAAGTGTTCTCTTAGAGATTTTTAAGTTTTGAATGACTTTTATGTCATGTTTTTTCTAAAAACGAGTCACATATTGTTGTTGATATGAATTTTTAATTGAAATTCCATGTTGGTTGGTATTTTTGTAGAGTTATTTCCAAAAAAATGGATTAAAAAGTTTTAATCAAACAAAAACACATGGTTTCTTTGGGTAGGATTGAAAATGGAATTTTGTTTTTATTGATTTAAATGACCTCCATCATATCCTTGTTTTGAATATCACAATAGACTTCATAATGTATTTTTTTCTAACTTGACTATTTTGTAATCACTGTTTATATTCAATTTTCAACTTCCAATTTCCTTAAATTTCGATGAACTGAGTTGACTAATCCATTTTCAGGAGAATCATTGAGTCTCACTAAATTCATCCATCAAAAGATGAAAATACTCCGGATGTCATTGTAATTGAACCTAAATATCTCAGTGGAATTTTGTATGTTGTTGTTTATAAATTGAACCAAGGCTTTAATGAATGGTAGATATACTAGATTGTGGAATGATTTCATTCAACTATTTTTGTATTATCACACAAGTTTTGAGATTTTGGGTTATAATTTTTTTTTCAGTGTGTTTTTTCTTAGAGTTTCTAAATGTATGAAGATTTTATTATACAATATGTAATCCTTCCTTGTTGTAATCATTACTTTGATCATTGGGATAAATGAGATTCTGAGTTTGAAATCTGCAACTTCTGAACCTTGTGTTTGATGATGTATGGCGTTGGGATTTTTACTATTGATCGTGTTGATCAAAGAGGAGCATGGGGACATAGCTACCCAATTCTGATGGGTTTAGGGAGGAAGTCCTTGTGTAGAATTTTATATTTCAACCAAGGATTGATCAAAGAATTTTCATATGTGAAACCTGGATACCTTGTATTCAATTATTGATCTTCCTACCCCTTTGGGATAAAAGTGAATAATTCCCTTGATAGGAAATGTATATCCTTAAAAAATCTGTAATGGCCCATACCTCTCTTGTCCATTCCTTTGCAAAAATTTGGTGTCTGAGGTGTTCTGGGAGGTCAAAGTGACTTATCCCCAATACTTTTCCAAATTTCTAGTTATGTGAATAGTGTTTCTAGTTCTGTGAATAGTTCAACGGTAGCCTTATGTGAACAGTGCCATCGGTAGCCTTAGGTGAACAGTGCAATGGTGGCCTTATGTGAGCAGTGTTATCGGTAGCCTTAGGTGAACAGTGCAAAAGGAGCCTTATGTGAGCAGTGTCATCAGTATCCTTAGGGGAACAGTGCAATGGTATTCTTATGTGAGCAGTGTCATCGGTAGCCTTAGGTGAACAGTGCAATGGTAGCCTTATGTGAACAGTGTCATCGGTAGCCTTATGTGAACAATGCAACAGTACCCTTATGTGAACAGTTTCATCAGTAGCCTTATGTGAACAATGAAACAGTAACCTTATGTGAATAGTGTCATCAATAGAATTATGCGAACAGTGTAATGGTAACCTTATGTGAACAATGTTTCCATAATGGTGAGGTTCAACGGAAGCCTCTATTTCCTTTTCCAAATTTTAAGTTCATGAATAATGTTTCTAGAACAGTGAGGTCCAACGATATCCTCTATTTCTTTTTCCAAATTTTGAGTTCATGAACAGTGTTTCTAGAACGGTGAGGTCCAAGAGTAGCCTTTATTTCCTTTTCCAAATTTTGAGTTCATAAAAAGTTTTTCTAGGACGGTGAGGTCCAATGGTATCCTATATTTCCTTTTCCAAATTTTGAGTTCATGAATAGTGTTTCTAGAATGGCAAGGTCCAACGATAGCCTCTATTTTCTTTTCCAAATTTTGAGTTCATGAAAAGTGTTTCTAGAACGGTGAGGTCTAATGATATCCTCTATTTCCTTTGCCAAATTTTGAGTTCATGAATAGTGTTTCTAGAACAGTGAGGTCTAATGGTAGCCCCTATTTCCTTTACCAAATTTCAAGTTTTTGAATAGTGTTTCTAGCTTCCTACAGTTTCACTCATTTGATGTTTCCTTTGATGTAAAATTCATTTAAATCCTCGTTTTAAGGACTCTAAGGCTGATTCAAAGGCCATATCTTCAATATTAAATTTTTCTAAGGCTAAGGATTCTTTTACTTGGTCAAACCATGTGATTTAATGTGATCCGCTTTTAATGGAAAATCCAGCGTATCTTAAACCGCTGCTTCGTTAAATATTCTAATAGAATGAGATATTTTCCACCCTAGTTCTTGATCCTTGTTCTCAGGTGTGAGATGCTCAAACCTTCCATTCCTTCCCATAGGAGTTGTGCGATCAAATTATCCTTCTTGGAGTGGTTCCCCTCTGTTTTTATGCAACAAAGAAGTATAGATCAATCTTCGATATAAGGTATGATCTATCGTTATTCTTTTGGGTTCATCTCCTTCTGTTTCTTCTTTCCCTTTTAGGTAATGTTATCTCCATGTTCCTAATGGTATTTTCTTGGGTGTTGACTGGTGTGGTGGTGTCTCTACATCCTCGGGTGGATACAGTTGTCACAGGGGGAAGAGATTGTAACTCATTGTGTGGATCGTTCTCGTATAAAGAACGTCAAAAACTAGTTTAGGTAGGGGATTCATTTCTTCTCCTTTCTTTTATGTGCAATTGTATAGTTAGCATGTAACACCCCAAGCTTCCACTGTACGTTTCCCTTCGAATAATGCAATAGCGTGTGTTGTACGCAACCTCGAGCTCTAACACACACCACAACTAATTAAACTAGCCGTTGTGAATAGTAATACCTACTTTTTGAAATTTTATAAATTTTATTTATCAAAATGGACTTCATTTTTTGGAATATTGAAATTATCCTATGTTGAATTTTTGGTATTTTTCTGAGAACTTCTAAATTTTTATGAATAGTGAAAAATACTTAAAAACAACTTTTTTAATAAAAATAATTTATAGTGATAAATTATAATATTTAGTGGTTTTAAAGTATAATTAGAATATATTTTTACCATTTTATCCAATGGTGGTCATTATAATTAATTTAACATTGAAATTGGACATAAACAATTGCCAAACTTTTGATATAAATTATTTCTTAAAAACACGCTATTTGTTGTAACAGCGGGAATTAATTATAAAATTAATTAATACAACTTATATGTTTGGAATTTTGTAAAATAGACATCATTTTTGAATTCGGAATATCAATTATAGCTTAGGGTGAAATTTTGGCCTTATTCTGAAAAACTTCAATTTTTGATGAATAGTGAAACCACTAAGTGGTTGTTAAAAACTGATTTTTCGTTAAAATGAAATATTACCACTTCTGTGATTTGATTTTCAAAAATCCGACATACATGGTTGTCATTAAGAAGTAAAATGTGGTTCAATGAGATTAAAATAATTTTTTGGTGAATAGTAACTTTTAAGTTCTTAATCACGATTAGAGGTAATTAGTGTAGTTTAAGGTACAAATAATGTTTTAATAATATGAGATGAGCATGAAACTTGTCCTACTTCTATTGGATGAGTCATGGACGACCAAGAAAACCCATGGGTCAACTTGGGGACCCCATGGAGCCACTTTAGTTGGAAAATGACATTAATATATATTTATTTAATGTTAAAATTAAATTGACACAAACATGAGTTATTTTACTAAAATAGTTTTTAAGTGGGGTTACACAAGTCCAAATTTTGACTATAAATATTCATTAGAAAGATAAAAATATTTCCTACATCATAGTATTTTTTTATAATTTTTAGACATTATATAAATTAAATTATTTATGACATCATTATGATGCAGCGATGACCTCATTATTTAACGATTTAAATAAAATGAGAAGATAATGCAAAATCCAAGGCTTACACTTGTCCAAAGCCTATTGGATGAGGATATTTAGAAACCTTATCACCTTAGCCTCGAATTATATAAGTGTGGGACCTTTAGAATCCGAAAAGCATTGTGAAATAATGTAACATTTTAATCTTTCCAAAAGTGCCCCTCTTCTCCTCTTATAAAAGGCCCCCACCTCTACCACCTTATTCACACTTCCAAGCCTTTTGGTTCGGCCAAACCCTGCCCAAATACTCTCCCAACTTCTCTCCCTTAATCCTAGAAGCTTTACTTTAGTCATAAATTCATCCTAAGGAGTCCTTTTGATCAAATCAAAAGGAAGAACCCGAAGAAGAGGTAACATTTTCATCACCCTCTTTCAAGTTTCTTTCTTCTTCCACTCCCTCTTTGTTTATTATTTCAATTCTAAAATTATAACTCCAGTATCTTCTATATACTGTGATGTTATTATAAATATGGAACAACCATATTCAGTATTCTACCCATCATTTGAATGACATGTCACCATACGTGCGTACGTACGGCTTACCGTCTCCACGTCGTGGTGTAATTGTTATTCAATATATTATTATTATTTAGATGGGTATAATAATGATATGTAATTCATGTAAATAATAAATATAACATGATAATGATTCTTTATATATGATATACTATCCAATTATATATTATTTAAATATCAAAATAATGATATTGTCGCTCGTGCGTACGTACGGACTACCGTCTCCACGAACGCGATGAGATTCATTCTCCGTCGTATCCATTCAAGTATAATTATCATTTGATGATTTAAAAATAATGTTTAAGGACATGATATCATTCTGGATATGAATAAGATACAACCTATCCATGAAAAACACGACTTACGTAACAAAACATATAAAAGAAAACGAGTAAGTTAACTCCCGAAACAACGATAAATCTAAGATATTGTTAACAAAGCAATGTTAAAAGATCATATATGATATCATATGAATGTATATGATTCTTGTATAATTTAATAACAATTATTTAACCGTTATACAGGAGGTTAACCTACCCCAACCAAGGAAAAGTACAAGGTAAGGGTTTACTTCACAACCTCTTCATTATCCAAGGTTGTTTATACATAATTATCTACTGGGACCTCGTTATCATCCACATCAATGTTTCTTAAAAATGTCTTTCAAAACATTTTTACTATTAAATGGAAAATGTGTTAAAGTCATTTATACCCTTATACATTTTTGAAAGGAATCTTACTGTCGTTTTCCAAACAATGTACTTTTTGACCTCTTTGACAAATTTAAGGTAAGAATGTTTTTTTTAACTTATACGGCGGGTGCGGCTATTTTCCACCATTATAACTTCGTCAAAGCTTCCCTAACAAGCTTATAAGAATATCTTCAAAGTAAATGTGTTATTTTATAATTATGGGACTTTTAAATGATTTCAAAATGGAGAGATATTACTCTCAAATAGCTTTGTTTTCATCCATGTCAACATACTTTGATGGGTTTTAGGTTTAATTGAAATTGATTTATGATACAAAACGTCCATTGAACATTTTGTGAAATATTTGACTGTGGATGTGTTATTTTTATACCATCCATAGTTTATGGAGAAATTGTTGACATTTCATATGCTAGTTTTAATACGAATATTTATGTTATGTTTAAACCTATTCATATGAGGAATGTATTGGACTTAATAAGTGACGGGTGGAGCCCGCTATAGCTCCTCGATGCATCGGTAGGTCTCATGAGACAACTAGACGTGGAATTGGCCGAGGCCCTTTCCCAATTTGATTTATGGTTTTGGCCGAGGCCTTAATCATTTTAGACGTCTTGGCTGAGGCCTTGACAAAATGTTTCAGAAGGTCTAGAATTATACATTCCCTCATTATGAAAGTGGTTATTGATATTTCATGTGATTATTCGTCTAGTAGAATATCCATGTGAGTAAGTAATGGCATTATTTTATTTTACTTTTGCCATATTATGCTGAAGTTAAAGTTCAATAAGGCTTTTGTTTTAGTTATACATTGCCTTAAATGCTTATGTTTTCTTATAAAAGCTTCCGCAATATTTTTATCCTTACTGAGCATCTGAGCTCACCCCTTTCAATGTTTAAATATTTTCTAGGATGTGAAGAAGTGTATTATGACTGACTTGCAAGAATAGTCAGTGAAGATATGAGTGTGGACTATGAAGACCATTTTATTGTAGTTTGTTTAATTTTGATGTAATGAAAGACTTATGAATGTATCTAGTGTTTCCAAGGCTACTAAACTAATCGGTCTTTCGAGACATGATCTTTTGTGATCATGCCAATGTTACGAAGTAATGCACCGACTCTGAGTAGCTGGGGTCGGGGCGTTACAGTTGGTATCAGAGGCAGTTTAGTACTAACCTTGGAAGCTAGATTTAGATAAACTCTGATTAGAGCACATATCCCGAAGATAGACTTTGAGGATTAGTATAGAAGAACTTCCTAGAATTTTGGTATTGTAGAGATGTTGTGAGTTTTCCGAGCAATACATCCCTGTCTGAATATGAGCAGGTAGAGGCGGCTCTGGCACAGATGTACCTAGGGGTAAAACCCGAAAACACCGCTTTGATCTAGACTCGAACAAGAACTGGTGCACGACAACGGGCCTTGCTGCACTCTTGGTTACGACACTCCCGGGGGATATGCTTTGGATAATTCCCATTTTCTTTACAAACCACTATGAAGGGTTATGAGTATATACTTCCTCAAAGAAAACATTTTTATAATTATGGATTATATCCATAATTAGTTCAATTTATGTTAAGTGTTTTACAAGTATGGAATTATGTATTTTGATTCATGAACTAATCTAGTTTATGCCATTATTTAGAAATGGCGCCTAGTGGAAGGAATGGAAACCGTATCAATGCACGCACTCCATGTAGGGATTGCCCTCCTGCTCAGGATAATTATGGTGGAGCTAGTGATACAACTGGTGCTGATCAGCTTCTCACCATACTGGGACAACTCACGCAGGTTATGAATAACAACCTTACTCGTATGGAGCACCCTGATCCGCAACGTGGAGGATCAATGCTAGACCGTTTCATGAGGAAACAACCGTCAACCTTCAATGGGAGTACAAATCCTATAGTAGCTGAGCAATGGATAAATTCCTTAGAGAAAATATTCCATGCCTTGGGGAGTAGTGAAAGGGAGAATGTTGTCATGGCAGTTTACCGCCTCACTGGAGATGCCGATCAATGGTGGTCACTAATTCAAAACACAAAGGAAGATGATGAATTAACAAACATGGAATGGCAGGAGTTCAAAGAGCTGTTCTTAGAAAAATACTTTCCTCGAGACCATCGAGCGGATATGGAAAGGCAATTTCTGAGTCTGAGGCAGAAGGAGGATGAGAATGTCGCAAAGTATGAGGCTAACTTTACAAGGTTAGCAAGGTATGCTGCAGATTACATACGTAACCCAAGAAGTAAGACTGATCGTTTATTTGATGGGTTTAAACCATTTCTCCGTCGAGCTTTAGTATCACAAACCTTCTCTTCATACGAAGGTATTGTCTCGTGCGCTATCAAGACGGAAAAGGAATTCTCTAAGTCTTATGACTTTAAATCAAAGCAAGATAAGAAGAGATCCGCTGAAAACTCTGGGAAAGGAAATAAGGAAACAGGGAAGAAGGGTAGAAATGAATTTCCACCCTGTGATAATTGTGGTAGGAAGAACCCTAGTGCCTGTCTAAAAGGAAAAGGAGTATGTTACAAGTGTGGTGAAAAAGGCCACCAAGATCATGAATGCAAGGGAAAGAAAGCGGCTGTCAACGTGGAATGTTATAATTGTAGAGAGAAGGGACATTATGCAAATGAATGTCCTAAGCGTCAGGGGAACTTACCTCAGAAGAGGCCAAGGGATCAAGGCCAGGCTTATGCTATCACTACTGCTGAGGTGGAAGCTTCGAAAGACATGGTGGAAGGTAATTTAATGGTTTCCTCAAGTTTAGCAAATGCATTATTTGATTCTGAATCATCGCATTGTTTCATATCTTCCCAGTTTTCTAAGAAAATTAGATATTTCCAATTTGATTTAACAAGGGAGTTGTCAGTCAAAACCCCTAAGGGAAGTATTGTTGCAACAAAGTTTTGTCGATTAGTTCCCATTAGAGCACCTAAATGTTCTTTACCTGCTGATCTCATCGTCATACCCATGATTGAATTTGATATAATCCTCGGTATGGATTGGCTTTCGGACCATGATGCAAAAATTTATTGTAAGAGGAAAGAGGTTACGATTCTTGATGATGATGATAAGGAACACCTTATATATAGAGCAGAATCGTCGCCACATAATTCTTATCTAGTTCCACCCCCAGTAGCTCAACTAAATTAAATTATTGGGGAGGAAGAGAAGGAAATTACTGAGGATGAGGAAAGGAATATTCAAATAGAGGATGTACCTATTGTGAGAGAATATGTTGATGTGTTTCCAGAAGATTTACCTGGACATCCTCCAGAACGAGAAGTTGAGTTTTCCATTGATTTAATTCCTGGATCAAGGCCCATATCGAAGACCCATTATAGAATGGCCACTGTGGAATTAGTTGAACTAAAGAAACAACTAGAGGAATTGAGTAATAAGGGATTTATTCCCCCTAGTGTTTCTCCTTGGGGAGCCCCTGTTCTTTTTGTTAAGAAGAAAGATGGATCTATGAGGTTGTGCATTGATTATAGGGAGATCAATGCTATAACAATAAATAATAAGTATCCCCTACCTCGCATTGATGATTTGTTTGACCAACTGCATGGAGCTCAATACTTTTCAAAGATTGACCTTCGGTCTGGATACCATCAATTGTGTGTGAAGAAGGAAGACGTTCCAAAGACAGCCTTTCGAACAAGGTACGGGCATTACGAGTTTACAGTAATGCCTTTTGGATTGACTAATGCACCCTCTGTTTTCATGGATCTAATGAATAGAGTTTTCAAGGAATATCTTGATGACTTTGTAGTGGTATTTATTGATGATATCTTGGTATACTCCAAAAGCCACGAAGATCATGAAAATCACTTACGCATTATCCTGAAGACTCTTAGAAGACATGAATTATATGGGAAATTTAGCAAGTGTGAATTCTGGCTTCATGAGATTTCTTTTCTTGGCCATATTGTCTCTAAGGATGGAATTTCCGTTGATCCTTCTAAAACCAAGGCAATCCAAGAATGGCCAGCACCGACAAGTATAACTGAGGTACGCAGTTTTTTTGGTTTAGCAGGTTATTATCGACGTTTCGTCCAGAATTTTGCCAGATTGGCTAACCCATTGACAAAGCTCACACGTAAAGGGATCAAATTTGTCTGGACAAAAGAGTGTGAAGAATGTTTTTAAGAACTAAAGAGAAGATTAGTCAATGCCCCTGTATTGACTCTACCATCGGGGAATGATGGGTTTGTTATTTATAGTGATGCATCGAAGAAAGGACTCGGTTGTGTCCTTATGCAGAATGATAAGGTCATTGCCTATGCATCACGACAGCTAAAAATTCATGAGCAAAACTATCCTACTCATGATATTGAGTTAGCAGCTGTGATCTTTGCTTTAAAGATATGGAGACATTACCTCTATGGTGAAAAATGTGAAATTTATACTGATCACAAGAGTTTGAAGTATATTTTCACACAAAAAGAACTCAACATGAGGCAAAGGCGATGGCTTGAACTACTCAAGGATTATGATTGCACGATACATTACCACCCGGGGAAGGAAAACAAGGTGGCAGATGCTTTGAGTAGAAAAGACCATGGAGTTTTGAATGTGATGAGAATTTAAAGGGATCCAATTTTCATGGATCTAGTGAAGATGGACATGGGAATAACTAGGGAAGGTGAAACATCAATGCTTTTTCAAATGGTTTCCAAACCATCATTACTAGAAAGGATTAAGAGTTCTCAGACCAATGATGAAGAATTTCAAAAGAAGATTAAAGGTGTGAATGATGGAAGATTGAGGGACTTTGTTTATAAGGATGGAATTTTGAAATTCGGGAAGAGACTTTGTGTTCCCGATATACCTGATCTAAAAAGGGAATTGCTGGATGATGCTCATAGTTCCAACTTCTCTATACACCCTGGGAGCACCAAAATGTATAGAGATTTGAAGGAACATTTTTGGTGGGACAATATGAAGAGGGAGATTGCTGATTTTGTGTCAAGGTGTATGGTTTGTCAACAAGTGAAAGCTGGAAGGCAACATCCTGGTGGAGTATTGCAACCTCTTCCCATACCTGAGTGGAAATGGGATAATATTACGATGGACTTTGTCATGGGACTACCAAAGACTCCTAGAAGGAATGATGAAATATGGGTCATTGTTGATCGACTTACTAAGTCAGCACATTTTCTGGCTATACGGGAGGATCTACCACTTGAACGTCTAGCAAGACTATATATTAATGAAGTTGTAAGACTTCATGGAGTACCCCTATCGATTGTTTCTGATCGTGATCCCCATTTTACTTCAAGATTCTGGAAAAGTCTTCAAAAGGCCTTGGATACTGAACTTCGTTTGAGCACTGCCTATCACCCTCAAACAGATGGACAATCAGAACAGACTATTCAAACCTTAGAAGACATGTTGAGATCATGCTCTCTTGACTTTCAGGGTATGTGGGATCAATATTTACCACTGGTAGAATTTTCCTATAACAATAGCTTCCATTCGAGTATTCAGATGGCACCATATGAAGCGTTATACGGAAAGAGATGTCGTACACCAACCTGTTGGGATGACGTTGGTGAAAGAAAACTTGTAGGCCCAGAACTGGTGGAGGAAACGGTGGAAAAGGTGAAAGTAATCCAAAATCACATCAAAGCAGCTCAAAGTAGGCAGAAGAGCTATGCCGATAATCGAAGGAAGGATTTGGAATTTCAAGTCGGTGATCATGTTTTCCTGAGGGTATCTCCATGGAAGGGAGTCATACGTTTTGGTAAGAAAGGTAAATTGAGTCCCAGGTACATCGGACCTTTCGAAATTCTAGAATGAATTGGGGTTGTAGCTTACCGTTTGGCAATGTTGCCAAGTCTCTCCAAAGTTCACGATGTGTTCCACGTATCTCTGTTGAGGAAATACATGCCTGACCCAACGCATGTACTCACATATGAGGAATTAGAACTGGAACCAGATCTTTCCTATTGTGAAGAGCCCGTCAGGATTCTTGATGTGAGGGAGCAGGTGCTGAGAAACCGGACGACTCGTCTGGTGAAGGTTTTGTGGAGAAATCATAAAATGGAAGAGGCAACGTGGGAACCTGAGAAATTTATGATGAAAAACCACCCGAGTCTTTTTATACAGTAATACCCTAGAAATTGCGAGGACGCAATTATTTGAAGGAGGGGAGAATGTAACACCCCAAGCTTCCACTGTACGTTTCCCTTCGAATAATGCAATAGCGTGTGTTGTACGCAACCTCGAGCTCTAACACACACCACAACTAATTAAACTAGCCGTTGTGAATAGTAATACCTACTTTTTGAAATTTTATAAATTTTATTTATCAAAATGGACTTCATTTTTTGGAATATTGAAATTAGCCTATGTTGAATTTTTGGTATTTTTCTGAGAACTTCTAAATTTTTATGAATAGTGAAAAATACTTAAAAACAACTTTTTTAATCAAAATAATTTATAGTGATAAATTATAATATTTAGTGGTTTTAAAGTATAATTAGAATATATTTTTACCATTTTATCCAATGGTGGTCATTAGAATTAATTTAACATTGAAATTGGACATAAACAATTGCCAAACTTTTGATATACATTGTTTCTTAAAAACACGCTATTTGTTGTAACAGCGGGAATTAATTATAAAATTAATTAATACAACTTATATGTTTGGAATTTTGTAAAATAGACATCATTTTTGAATTTGGAATATCAATTATAGCTTAGGGTGAAATTTTGGCCTTATTCTGAAAAACTTCAATTTTTGATGAATAGTGAAACCACTAAGTGGTTGTTAAAAACTGATTTTTCGTTAAAATGAAATATTACCACTTCTGTGATTTGATTTTCAAAAATCAGACATACATGGTTGTCATTAAGAAGTAAAATGTGGTTCAATGAGATTAAAATAATTTTTTGGTGAATAGTAACTTTTAAGTTCTTAATCGCGATTAGAGGTAATTAGTGTAGTTTAAGGTACAAATAATGTTTTAATAATATGAGATGAGCATGACACTTGTCCTACTCCTATTGGATGAGTCATGGCCGACCAAGACAACCCATGGGTCAACTTGGGGACCCCATGGAGCCACTTTAGTTGGAAAATGACATTAATATATATTTATTTAATGTTAAAATTAAATTGACACAAACATGAGTTATTTAACTAAAATAGTTTTTAAGTGGGGTTACACAAGTCCAAATTTTGACTATAAATATTCATTAGAAAGCTAAAAAGATTTCCTACATCATAGTATTTTTTTATAATTTTTAGACATTAAATAAATTAAATTATTTATGACATCATTATGATGCAGCGATGACCTCATTATTTAACGATTTAAATAAAATGAGAAGATAATGCAAAATACAAGGCTTAAACTTGTCCAAAGCCTATTGGATGAGGAGATTTAGAAACCTTATCACCTTAGCCTCGAATTATATAAGTGTGGGACCTTTATAATCCGAAACTCATTGTGAAATAATGTAACATTTCAATCTTTCCAAAAGTGCCCCTCCTCTCCTCTTATAAAAGGCCCCCACCTCTACCACCTTATTCACACTTCCAAGCCTTTTGGTTCGGCCAAAACCTGCCCAAATACTCTCCCAACTTCTCTCCCTTCATCCTAGAAGCTTTAATTTAGTCAGAAAGCCATCCTAAGGAGTCCTTTTGATCAAATCAAAAGGAAGAACCCGAAGAAGAGGTAACATTTTCATCACCCTCTTTCAAGTTTCTTTCTTCTTCCACTCCCTCTTTGTTTATTATTTCAATTCTAAAATTATAACTCCAGTATCTTCTATATACTGTGATGTTATTATAAATATGGAACAACCATATTCAGTATTCTACCCATCATTTGAATGACATGTCACCATACGTGCGTACGTACGGCTTACCGTCTCCACGTCGTGGTGTAATTGTTATTCAATATATTATTATTATTTAGATGGGTATAATAATGATATGTAATTCATGTAAATAATAAATATAACATTATAATGATTCTGTATATATGATATACTATCCAATTATATATTATTTAAATATCAAAATAATGATATTTTCGCTCGTGCGTACGTACGGACTACCGTCTCCACGAACGCGATGAGATTCTTTCTCCGTCGTATCCATTCAAGTATAATTATCATTTTATGATTTAAAAATAATGTTTAAGGACATGATATAATTCTAGATATGAATAAGATACAACCTATCCATTAAAAACACGACTTATGTAACAAAACATATAAAAGAAAACGAGTAAGTTAACACCCGAAACAACGATAAATCTAAGATATTGTTAACAAAGCAATGTTAAAAGATCATATATGATATCATATGAATGTATATGATTATTGTATAATTTAATAAAAATTATTTCACCATTATACAAGAGGTTAACCTACCCCAACCAAGGAAAAGTACAAGGTAAGGGTTTACTTCACAACCTCTTCATTATCCAAGGTTGTTTATACATAATTATCTACTGGGACCTCGTTATCATCCACATCAATGTTTCTTAAAAATGTCTTTCAAAACATTTTTACTATTAAATGGAAAATGTGTTAATGTCATTTATACCCTTATACATTTTTGAAAGGAATCTTACTGTAGTTTTCCAAACAATGTACTTTTTGACCTCTTTGACAAATTTAAGGTAAGAATGTTTTTTTTAACTTATACGGCGGGTGCGGCTATTTTCCGCCATTATAACTTCGTCAAAGCTTCCCTAAAAAGCTTATAAGAATATCTTCAAAGTAAATGTATTATTTTATAATTATGGTACTTTTAAATGATTTCAAAATGGAGAGATATTACTCTCAAATAGCTTTGTTTTCATCCATGTCAACATCCTTTGATGGGTTTTAGGTTTAATTGAAATTGATTTATGATACAAAACGTCCATTGAACATTTTGTGAAATATTTGACTGTGGATGTGTTATTTTTATACCATCCATAGTTTATGGAGAAATTGTTGACATTTCGTATGCTAGTTTTAATACGAATATTTATGTTATGTTTAAACCTATTCATATGAGGAATGTATTGGACTTAATAAGTGACGGGTGGAGCCTGCTATAGCTCCTCGATGCATCGGTAGGTCTCATGAGACAACTAGATGTGGAATTGGCCGAGGCCCTTTCCCAATTTTATTTATGGTTTTGGCCGAGGCCTTAATCATTTTAGACGTCTTGGCTGAGGCCTTGACAAAATGTTTCAGAAGGTCTGGCATTATACATTCCCTCATTATGAAAGTGGTTATTGATATTTCATGTGATTATTCGTCTAGTAGAATATCCATGTGAGTAAGTAATGGCATTATTTTATTTTACTTTTTCCATATTATGCTGAAGTTCAAGTTCAATAAGGCTTTTGTTTTAGTTATACATTGCCTTAAATGATTATGTTTTCTTATAAAAGCTTCCGCAATATTGTTATCCTTACTGAGCATCTGAGCTCACCCCTTTCAGTGTTTAAATATTTTCCAGGATGTGAAGAAGTGTATTATGACTGACTTGCAAGAATAGTCAGTGAAGATATGAGTGTGGACTATGAATACCATGTTATTGTAGTTTGTTTAATTTTGATGTAATGAAAGACTTATGAATGTATCTAGTGTTTCCAAGGCTACTAAACTAATCGGTCATTCGAGACTTGATCTTTTGTGATCATGCCAATGTTACGAAGTAATGCACCGACTCTGAGTAGCTGGGGTCGGGGCGTTACATAGCATGTTTTATCCCACTAGATAACAGTGGAATTGACATAATAAATATTTGAACCAGATAAATAAATTAATATCGATCGTATGCTATTGCCTCTTGTTTTTCTATATAGTGTGATATCTATTCTTCCTTTGTTTATATTTTCGTTATTGATGGAAATTGGTAAAGAACATAAAGATGAAATTAATTGATAATTATTTGGCTAAATATAAGGAGGCATGTGAATGAATCCGATTGTTGTTGTTGTAATTTGATGCTAATCAAATTGATGCAGTAAGAATGTTTAATCAATTTTTGATAGATTACTATTTTGGTTTACCGTAGTTGAAACCTGTGAATAATAAATCAGTTAATTCATGATGGATTAAAGAACTAGTTGTTTAATAAAAGATAATTCCTTGTAGGGTTTTGAGTTACCCTATTTCTTGTTTAAGGGCCAAGAGCCCAATTGATATAATGTATGTTTTCCTGTTGCTTTTGTTGTGATGTGAGCCTGGATTGCTATTGTGATATGTAGGGGCATGGAGGCCTATTGGTTATGGAAACAGTTGATGCCTAGAGTGGCGAGATACATCAGTTTATGCATGTGGGTGTTAAGGAGGGAACTGGGGGTGATGAAACAGGTTGGATATGAATGTTTGGATTCTTGCTGATTCTTGTTGGTTGTATATTCTCTTTACTTTACCCACTACTCAAGGTAGCTGGTTTGCTTACCCTCCATCCAAAAGGGGTGAAGACACGTGGGGTAGGCCATGTGCTTTCCATGTTTAGCTTCTCAGGGTAGGATGGGTCTATGCTCTTTCTATAGGTGTAAAATAGTTGAATGGTCGTTCATCTACTCAGCGAGTTGATCCCCCTTGTGTTTAGTAGCTTAGAATTTTTCTCTAGAATTCCTGAGAATATGGGAAAGTAATAATGTTGTTAAAAATGATTGAATAAATGATGTTAACCCAATAGGTTGGGGCTTGCTGGGACGCAATACTGAGGTTAAAATTTAAAGGGACAATGGACTTTGGGTGTGGTGCAAATGAAATATAATCTGTAATTGTTAAAGGTTAATTAATGTTTAAAGAATTAATTAACATAAACTGAAACTGAGAAAAAGGGAATGAAGTAATGTAATTATGCTTTTTTAATGGTTGTGTGCTTATAGGATACCTAGTCTTAGAAGTAGTAGTTGGGAGTCTGAGAGACATTTGCTGTAGTTGTGTCTAATACTAGGTTATGCCCATAATGTGGTTGTGAGCTATAGTATATTTTGTACCTTTTGTGTTTCTATATGCTACTCCATCCCATCAGTTAGAGAAACTGACACCCTGGGGATTCTGAGCCCTGGGGGGTGTTTTCCCCAACATTCTGGTGGGAGGATGGATGGATGACTACCCCCTTTGGCCCCACTCTCTTCTCTTGGTAGTTACTTGTGCTGGTAGGCAGAATAGTTTTTCTCCACATATATGTGTGTAGAGGGCTATAATGGATTGTGGTTATTCACGCACATATATTTTGGGTATAGTTTCCTATGGACTATTATAGGTGTAATGTGTATAGGCTATGATGGATTGAGGATCCTTACTCGGTGTATGGGCTATAATGGCTTGAGGTTTAATACCTGATGTATGATACATGTTATGTGAGTTGTGGTGTCTCCCAAAAACTACTGGGGTACTTTGATTATGTGGAAGTGGTGGTTTTGTTACATGAGGTGCATGTTTTGGTGCTTTGTTGAGGTGTTTGTGGGCAAGACTTTTTGGAGAGGATGATTAGGACGTGCGACATTGGGGAAAAGCGGAAAACTAGGGGGGAAGTAGTAGCGGGGTACCCTTGATATTCTTTATTATATTATATACTCTTGTATGCGATACTTAGTGAGAGTATCCATGGTGAGGCTAGGAATATAGTATACCTTTTTAGGTGACGAGTTAGTTTTATTTGTTGTTCACTATGATCTAGAATGCTTTCTTTACTATTGCATGAGAGGCTCTGGGGAGGATCCTACTGAGTATAATGTTATACCTATCCTATGTATATATAAATGTTTTTTTAGGTCACTTGAAGAAGGTTGTAGATCAGGCTGGTTTCTACTAGCCTGGGGTTGTAGGAGCTGTTTGGGCTGCATGGTTGCTGTTGCTTTTACTTTATTTTGGGTACTTGTAGTTTTCCCCTTTCAGTTGTAGTAGTTTTTCATGACATTAAAAATGTGTACTTGGGATTTCATTTATATTGTTTTCTGAGTTGGAGTTATTTGGTTTTTGTCTTATCTCTCTCTTTATCATGTATTCTCTTAGAGGTTAATGCCTCCCATCTGTGTGTTTACTATACCCTCGGTGCTAGTCTCCAAACTGGGGCCTAATGGAGGTAGGAATCAGGGGTCATTATCTCCCTTCTCACATTACCAGCCTAGGAGGGGTAGACTTTGTGGGGAGGGGGTTGTGATAGAGTGGAATCAGAGGCCAGGTTCAGAGATAGGATGGAGTTTGGTGTTAGGCACAGGTGAGGTTTCGTGGGTTGGTAGGAAAATAGTGTCAGTTAAGTTTAGCAAGTGATGTAAACACTGGAGACCAGTTGAGACATAGGCGTTTAGGGCCCCCTATTATATGATGTATGGAACTTTAAGTTTATAATGGCTAATAAACAACGTGATACTAGTTTCTAGGTAGAGACCTAGGAAAGGATAAAGCATCATTCTCCCTTGTGCATGTGTTTGAATGGGTAGACCTTGGGATAGGTTAACCTAATATGAATAAAAGAAAACAATTAATTAATTAATGCCGAGTCTTCCTTATTCCAGGTTTAGGAGCTCTAACTATTTGTTATTTTACAGGTATGGTTTCAGGTTGACACCCTCATCAGGATCACATAGAAGATGTCTAGCAGGCCGTACCAGCAGTCTACCGAGGGGTAGAGGTTGACGACGATGACACTTGGATGAGGAAACTCTAAGAGTTTCAGTGCCAATGTCTGCAAAAGTACGAGGGATCTGTTTCAGATGCAGTCACAGAAGACTGGTTGGAGGAGTTCGAGATAGGCTTTGGTTCGATCCGTGCTCGGAAGGATCACTGGGTGTCCTTGGTTGTGATGATGCTGCATGGAGCAGTGAGGAAGTAGTGGCTCTTGTTCCTCAGGGATCGCGAGGAGTCAGTGATCTCATGGGAGGTGTTTCGAGACAAGTTAAAAGTCGAGTCTCTTTCTTCGACCGCAAAGGCGTCAGGTCGCCAGGAGCTTCTTACCCTTCGATAGGGGATCTCCAGTGTGCGAGAGTTTGAAATCCATTTTAGGAACCTTTTACGATGGCTTCGAACCTATTTCTAGATGAGGAGGCTAGGGTGAGGCATTTCGAGGAGGCTTTGTGTCCAGAGATCCAACGCTAGGTCACCCCATTTATGCAGAAGAAATATCTTGAGGTGCTGGCGAGGGCATAGGTCATCGAGATAAAATTTTCTAGAACCATATCATCACTAGAGGTGAGTCATCATGATTCCTCAAGAAGGAGAACTGTGGTATGGGGTTCCCGGCTTTCAGGGCAGAAGAGTTTTTGTTTGGCTGGGGGTAGGTCCCAGCTCTCAACATCTCATTTATCATGGGGCAGTATCCCTAAGGCCTATGCCAAGGGATCAAGCGCTTGGTTTTTTTGGTGGTAAAAGTTGTAAGTAGAGAGAGTTCCCTACCTTTCAGAGTAGTCATTGTGCACCGGGTGTTTCACTCCAAGTTCCTCTGTTGAGGCAGTTCCGGCCGAGGTAGCAGCAACAGGTTGCAACAGCTTTAGATCAGCAGAGGGTAGATGGGGCTGGTATAGGACAACCCCATGATGCTCCCCATCCTCAGAGAGCCGAGAAGATCATGGTGGTGGTCTTCATCAAGGTTATAGATGTCATGGATGATGTCGTGGTCAACTTCATTCTTTAGCGTTGCCAGCTCCAGGTGAGTTAGACGTCATTTGAGGTACCCTTGGATTGTTTTCTACCTTAGTGTATTCCTTATTAGATCCAGGAGTGACACACTCCTTCATATAACCTACCCTTTTCCATGCTTTGAGACTTGAGGTAGAGAGGCTTCCAGTGCCCTTGTTGTTGACTATGCCAGTTGGAGGCCGAGATGAATTGTTTGAAGTATGTAGAGACTGTGATCTAGTGTTGGAAAAGCACCTCTCTTGGGGAGATTTCCTATATTTACGAATACAACCATATGATGTCATCCTTGTTATGGATTGGTTGTATTCGGTGCAATCTATCATGGATTGCTTCAGGAGGAAGGATGTGTTATTCGATGCGGATGGAGATCCAGTGGCGTCCATTGGTGAGTGAGACCCTCAGATGGGTCAGAGGCGTGTTCCATCCTTATCATCCATGATATCTGAGATGATGCTAAGTTCTTCATAGGATTAGTAGTTTGCGTTTCCTAGGGTTGTAGGAGAGCACCCTGATATCTTTCCAGAAGAGGTTGTAGCATTACCCCCTTGATGAGAGATCAAGTTTGGGATCGAGATACAACCAGGAGCATTTCCTATCTCTATGTATCCATATAGGATGGGACCTTCTGAGTTACGAGAGCCATGTATAAAGCTTTATGGTCTGTTACAATGTGGTTTTGTTCGGTTGAGTGTGTCATAGTGGGGTGTAACGGTTTTTTTCATGAAGAAGGCTGATGGCAGTTTTCGGTTGTGTATTGATTATCGTTGCTTAAACAAACTGAAAGTGAAGAATTTCTATCCTCTTATGTGGATTGATGATTTATTAGATCAACTGAATGTTTAAAGTTGGTTCTCAAAGATCAACTTGTTGTTAGGATATCATTTGATACATGTGAAGGATGAGGATATCCTGAAGATTTCTTTATATTGTCGTCATGGGAATTATGAGTTCATTATAATGTCGTTCAACATGACAAGTGCTCCAGTTGTGTTCATGGGATTGATGAATGCTGTGTTCTGTGAGTTCCTGGAAAAGTCTGTGGTGGTTTTAATTGATGACATTCTTGTGTACTCTATGTCGGAGGAGGAGCATGCAGAACATCTACACGCCATTTTGGAAGCTCTTCATCAACATCAGCTGTTTGGGAAGTTTTCGAAGTGTGAGTTTTGGGTTCGAGAAGTCTGTTTCTTGGGCATGTTGTGTCCCAGTAGGGAGTATCTATGGATCCTTTGAAGATAGAAGTAGTTGTGTCTTGGGAAGACCCCAAGATAGTGTCATAGGTGCGAAGTTTCCTTGGTCTTGCAGGCTACTACAGGAGGTTCTTAACCAATTTATCTTGATTTTCAACTCCTATGAAAACTTTGACTAGGATGGATCAAGAGTTCATATGGAATGATCAGTGTTAGGCAACTTTTGAGTCTTTAAAGGAGAAGTTAGTAAGTGATCCAGTTCTTTGTCTTACAAAAAAGGTATTTCAGTTTGATGTTTTCTGTGATGCTTCACATCTGGGGTTACGCTGTGTTCTGATACAATAAAGATCAATTGTTTCTTATGGGTCTTAGAAGTTACGTCCCCATGAACATAAATATTCCACCCATGATCTTGAGTTTTCCACTGTGGTGTTTGCACTGAAGTTGTGGAGACATTACCTCATTAGCGAGTACTTTGTGGTTTTCACCGATCATAAGAGTTTGAGGTATTTTTTCTCCTAGTATGACTTGAACTTATGGAATCATCAGTGGATGAAGTTAATATAGGAATACAACTTCGAAATATCATATACACCTGGAAAGGGGAATGTTGTAGATGATGCGTTGTGTCAGAAGTCACGTAGGGATGCAGTATGTGAATCTGGTGACTCCTGGAGAGTAATGGAAGAACTGTCAACATTACATCTTGATATGGGAGAAGTTGGGGGAATAGGTTGTCTTTTTCAGATGATGGTGTAGTCATCTCTAGTGTAACAGGTGGAAGAGTCCCATTTGGGGGTTCTAGTGGTGGTAGTCTAGAGAGACCGAGTTGTTTGTGGTGAGGCCCGTAATGGTTAGTCTGAGGATGAACAACACTGAGTGTTGTATCATGGAAGGATATTTATTCCTTTGACGATGTGTGAGATAGTTCTTAGAGAGTTCCATAGTTCTCTTTTAGAGGTTCATCCTAGAGTGAAAAAGATGTACCGAGCCTTGAGAAACCAATTTTAGTGGCCTGGGCTGAAGCGTTCAGTTGTAGAGTTTCAGTCTCAATGTTTGGTCTGCCAAAAGGTGAAGGCTGAACAATGTGATCCTGGTGGTCTGCTCTAGCCATTAGATGTCACTTAGTGGAAGTGGTAGGACATCTCAATGGACTTTTTTACCGGTTTAACTTGAGCTCAGGGAGTACATGATGCTATTTGGGTGGTAGTGGATCATTTAACAAAATCATACCACTTCATAGCAATCAAGGAGTCAAGCTCAGTGGAGGTTTTGTCGAGACAATATTTGGAGGAGGTGGCGAGACTTTATGGAGTCCCAAGGATGATCATTTCTGATTGAGATCCTTATTTTACCTATTGGGTGCGGAGAGGTATCTGGTATGCTTTTGGTTCTCAGTTATACCTTAGCATTTCTTTTCATCCTCTGACGAACGGTCAGAAAGTGTAGACCATCCAGACCCTTGAAGATATGTTACGCTCTTATGTCCTAGATTTTGTAGGTTCATGGTTGAGGCAATTACCCTTGGTGGAGTTCGCTTACAACAATAGTTTTCACTCCAACATCAGTATGGTTCCATTTGAATCCCTGTATGGCTGGACTTTCTGTTCTCCGTTGTGCTAGAATGAGGTCATAGATTCAGCAATTCTCGGACCAGAACTAGTGTAGAATACAACAGAGATGGTTCAGGTGATTCGTGTGAGGACGAAGACAGTGCAAGTTTGTCAGAAATCATTTTTCGATCGAAGGATGAGACCCTTAGAGTTTGATGTTGGGGATCACATGTTTCTAAAGGTGACTCCCCATCATGGGTAGCGAAGGTTTGGTTGTGGGGCTAATATTTTCCCTGGTTTGTTGGGCCTTTCAAGGTGTTAGCTCGTGTTGGAGCTGTGTCATATCGAGTAGCACTTCCCCCATAGATGATTTGAATACACAATGTTTTTTCATGTGTCACAACTCCATCATTATCTTCATGATGAATCTTACATCATCGACTGGGTAGAGATTGATGTTGATGACGATGAGACTTTTGAGGAGTGACTTGTGGAGATCCAAGACCACAAAGAGAAGGTGTCGCGCTGGTGTTCTATCCCCTTGGTTCGTGTCTTGTGGCAACACGGTGGCATGGAGGAGGGTACCTTGGAATGTGAGTCACAGATACGTGCTTAGTACCCAGAGTTGTTTGAGGTTTAACTCTTTTCATGTAATGATGTCCCCTTTGTGGTTATAGACCATTCGTGTTTATGAGATGGATTTATTTGGTTACTGCTTGTGGCTATCTCTCTTTTGAGAGTAATCTCTATGGGTGGTTGTTTAGACTTCATTTATGTTCCCTTTTAGGTTGGTTTTGAATTTTCGAGGATGATAATGTTTTGAGAGGTATATGATGTAATGGCCTGGACCTCTTTGGTCCATTCCTTTGTGAAAATCAAGTGTATAAGGTGTTCTGGGAGGTTAAGATGACTTATCCCCAACACTTTCCCAAATTTCTAGTTCTATGAACTGTGTTTCCAGTTCTGTGAACAGTGCAATGGCAGCCTTATGTGAACAGTGTCATCGGAAGCCTTAGGTGAATAGTGAAATGGTAGCCTTATATGAACAGTGTGATCAGTGGCCTTAGGTGAACAGTACAACTGTAGCCTTATGTGAGTAGTGTCATCAATAGCCTTTGGTGAACAGTGTAACGGTAGCCTTATGTAAACAGTGTTATAGTTAGCCTTAGGTGAACAGTACAATGGTAGCCTTATGTTAATAGTGTCATCGGTAGACTTATGTGAATAGTGCAATAGTAACCTTATGAGAACAGTGTCATTGGTAGCCTTATATAAACAGTGCAATGGAAACCTTATGTGAACAGTGTCATCGGTAGGCTTATGTGAATAGTGAAACAGTAACCTTATGTGAACAGTGTTTCCAGAATGGTGAGGTTCAATAGTGGCCTCTATTTCTTTTTCCAAATTTTGAGTTTATGAAAAGTGTTTCCAGAACGGTGAGGTCCAACGTTAGCCTCTATTTCCTTTTCCAAAATTTGAGTTCATGAATAGTATTTCCAAAACGGTGAGGTCCAATGGTAGCCTCTATTTCCTTTTCCAAATTTTGCATTCATGAATAGTGTTTCCAAAATGATGAGGTCTAACAATATCCTCTATTTCCTTTTCCAAATTTTGAGTTCATGAATAGTGTTTCCAGAACGGTGAGGTGCAATGGTAGTCTCTATTTCCTTTTCCAAATTTTGAGTTCATGAATAATGTTTCTAGAATGGTAAGGTCCAATAGTATCCTTTATTTCCTTTGATAAATTTTGAGTTCATGAACAGTGTTTCTAGAATGGTGAGGTCCAATGGTAGCCTCTATTTTCTTTTCCAAATTATGAATTCATTAACAGTGTTTCGAGCTTCCAACACTTTCGCCCCTTTGACGTTTCCTTTGATGTAAAATTCATTTAAAGCCTCATTTTAAGGACTCTAAGGCTGATTCAAAGGACATAAATCCTATATTAATTTTTCCTAAGGCTCGGGATGCTTTTACTTGGTCAAATTGTGTGTTTTTATGTGATCTACTTTTAATAGAAAATCCATCATATCTTAAACCTCTGCTTCGTAAAATATTCTAAAGGGACGAGATATCTTCCTCCCTAGTTCTTCCTCATTGTTCTTGGGTGTGAGATGCTCTAACCTTCCATTCCTCCCTATAGGAGTTGTGTGATCAAACTTTCCTCCTTGGATTGGTTCCCCGCTATTTTTGATGAAACCAAGCAGTATCGATCAATCTTTGATATAAGGTATGATCTATCATCATTATTTTGGGTTCATCTCCTTATGTTTCTCCTTTCTCTTTTATGGAATGCTAAATCCATGTTATTAATGGGCTTATATTGGGTGTTGACCAATGTGGTGGTGTCTGTACATCCTTGGGTGGATATAGTTGTCGTGGGGGGAGGAGATCATAACTTGTTGTGTGGATCGTCCTTGTATAAAGAACTCCAAGAACCATTTGAGGCAGGGGATTCATTGATTCTATTTTATTTTATGTGCAACTGTATATTTAGCATGTTTTATCCCACTGGAATATAATAGAATTGGCATAATAAATATTTGAACTGGATAAATAAATTGATATTGATCGTATGTTATTGCCTCTTGTTTTACTAGATAGTGTGATATCTATTCTTTCTTTATTTAGCTTTTCATGCTTGATGTAAATTGGTAAAGTACGTAAAGCCATAATTAATTGATAATTATTTGGATAAAGATAATGAGGCATGTGAATGAATCCAATTGTTGTTGTTGTAATTTGATTATAATCAAATTGATGCAGTAATCATGTTTAATCAATTTTTGATAGCTTACTGTTTAGGTTTCCCATATTTGAAACCTATGAATAATAAATCGGTTAATTCAAGATGGATTAAAGAACTGGTTGTTTAATAAAAGATAATTCCTTATATGGTTTTGAGTTACCCTCTTACTTGTTTAAGGGCTAAGAGCCCAATCGATATGATGTTTGTTTTCTTACTGCTTGTGTTATGATGTGAGCCTGGATGGCTATTGTGATATGTGGGGGCATGGAGGCCTATTGGTTGTGGTAGTAGTTGATGCCTAGAGTGGAAAGATGCATCAGTTTATGCATGTGGGTGTCGGGGAGGACACCAGGGATGATGAAATGGGTTGGATGTGAATGTTTGTGTGCTTGTTGATTCTTGTTGGTTGTTTATCCTCTTTACCTTCCCCACTGCTCAAGGCAGCTAGTTTTCCTACCCTCCTTCCAAAAGGGGTGAAGACACGCAAGGTATGCCACGTGCTTTCTGAGTTTAGATTCTCAAGGGAGGATGGGTTTATGATCTTGCTATAGGTGGAAAAGACTTGATGGTAGTTCATCCACTCACCGAGTTGATCCCCCTTATGTTCAGTAGCTTAGAATGTTTTTCTAGAATGCTTGGGAATATGGAAAATTAATAATGTTGTTAATAAATTATTGAATAAACGATTTTAACCCAAGAGGTTGGAGCTTTCTAGGATGCAATGGTGAGGTTACAATTTAAAGGGACAATGGACTTTGGGTGTGATGCTAATGAAATATAATGTGGAATTGTTAATGGTTAATTAATGTTTAAAGAATTAAATATTGTAAAGTGAAACTGATAAAAATAGAATGAAGTAATGTAATTAAGCTCTTTAAATGGTTGCGTGATTAAAGGATACCTAGTCTTAGAAGTAGAAGCCAGTAGTCTGGGAGACGTTAGCTATAGTTGTGTCTAAGACTAGGTTATGCCCATAGTGTGGTTGTGTGATATATTATATTCTGTAATTTCTGTGTTTCTATACACTACTCCACCCCATCAGTTAGGGAAATTAACACGTCAAGGATTCTAAGCCCTGGGGGGTGTTTTCCCCAACATTCTGGTTGGAGGATGGATGGCTGACTACCCCGTTTGGCCCCGCTCTCTTCTCTTGTTAGTTACTTGTGTTGGTAGGCACAACAGTTAGTTTTCCCCATATATGTGTTTAGAGGGATGTAATGGCTTGTGGTCATTCACACACATATATTCTGGATATAGTTTCCTATGGAATACTATAGGTGTAACATGTATAGGCTATGATGGATTGAGGATCCTTACTCAGTGTATGGGCTATAATGGCTTGAGGTTTAATACCTGATGTATGATACACATTATGCGAGCTGTGGTGGTTCCCAGAAACTACCAGGTTACTTTGCTTATGTGTATGCGGTGCTTTTGTTTCAGAAGTTGTATATTGTGGTGCTTCTCCCAGGTGTCTGCGAGCAAGCCTTTTTGAAGAGATATGCTCAGGATGTGCGACATTGGGGCAAAGCAGCGAACCAGTGGGGAAGTAGTAGTAGGGTACCCTTGATATTCTTTATTATATTATATAAACTTGTATGTGATACTTGGTGAGAGTAGCCACAATGAGGATGGTAACTTAGTATACATCTTTAGGTGATATGTTAATTTCACTTATTGTTCACTGTGCTTTAGCATGTTTTCTTTAATTTTGCATGAGAGGCTCTAGGGAGGATCCTACTAAGTATAATGTTATACTCACCCTATGTATATATAAACTTTTTTTTCATGTCACTTGGAACATGTTAGAGATCAGGCTGGTTTCTACTAGCTTGGGGTTATAGGATCTATTGGGGCTTCATGGTTATTTTTGTTTTTACTTTTTTTGGGTACTTGCAGTTTTCCCCTTTCAGTTGTAGTAGTTTTTCATGACATTACATATGTGTACTTGGGATTTCATTTATATTTTTGTCTGGGTTGTATTTGGTTGGTGTCTATCGTATCTCTCTCTTTTGCACATGTTCTCTTAGAGGGTAATGCCTCTCATCTGTGTGTTTACTATACCCTCGGTGTGAGTCACCAACTCGGGGCCTATTGGAGGCAGGACTCGGGGGTCATTATCTCCCTTCTCACATTTTCGGCCTGGGAGGGGTACACTTTGGGGGGAGGGGGTCGTAGAAAATATCTTAAAAGAGTTTAAGGATTGTTATCCTTAACTCTTTTCATTGTTTTCTACATCGCTATTAATTTTTTATTGAGTTTATTTATTACATAAGTTTTTTAAACTGTGTTAGTTTTATTTTCTTTTGTGTGCTTACATTGAAAAAATTTTATCTAGTAAAAAATTATAACTTCTTATCAGTTTAAATTCTTTAAAGAGAAAATTTTAATTTAATTTTTTGACATCAATTAATCCCCTCTTAAAATTTCCATACTCACTTTATCTAGGAGAAAAATTAGTATCAAAGCCTCCCTTTATACCTTTATTATTTGATTTACTTTATATTAATATTTTATAAATTACTCTTACCTTTAGTTTTTGAGTGATTTTCTAGTTCCTTACTAACATGTAAAATATGAACTATTTTCAATTTATTATAGCAGAACTACCAATTAAAACTAGTGATAATTTAAATTCAAGGATTCGATTTATTTTTTATGGTGATGACTATGAGTATTGAAATTATTATTTGAAGACTTTTATTACTAATACTATATTGGATCACAATAAAATGAGGAATGGTAATTTCAAAATTTCAAATAAGGAAATATCTACTCTTATTAGAGAATAAAAGTTGTAATATCAATAGAATTAAAAATTTTAGAACACCTTGTTGTGTTTTATGATGAGAAATATATATAATTAAATTTCTCCATGTGTAATGATGAATAGATTTTTTAGGAAAATATAAATTACATATTTTAAAACATTTAAGGTATTCAAAACTAGATGAGCGAATCTTTGAGATAACTATCAAATGTTTGACTTTATTCCTGGTGAAGTTGTTTCCAAAAAACATTAAAGATTTATGATAGAAGTTAATGGGATGTAATATATAGGATAAAATAAAATTATTGATGAGAATATAGTGAAATATATTATCAAGATTCTTTTAACGTAATGGGAATCCAAACTGAGTAATATTGATGATACTAAGAATCTGATGAAGATTAGTCTCTTTTACTTGATTGGGACATTAATGCAGTACAAAAATAATTTAAAGTGAGATGAAGAGAAAGAAAAAAGAAAGATCAATGTTGTTTTTTCCACAAATATAAATGCTTTAACTTTTATATTTAATACCTCATAGACTACTACTACAAAGATAAAATATGAACATCATTCAGACAATATTTTTTTCTAAGTCAGCAAAGGAGAACTTGCTCAACTAATAAAGAGAATGAATAGAATAATTAGAAATAATGTATTAGAAATATATCATTAAATGGATATAAAAGAGGAATATGATAATAATGATTCATTAGATGTTGTAGGCTATGAATGTAAGAAGTTAGTCTATATTATACTAGATTTTTTAAAATTGAAGAAGGATATAAATTATAGAAGAAAGTTTGAAAGGAAATTTAAGAATGTATTGAAGTCTATGTAAACTTGTAGTACTAGTAAAGCATCTCCTACTTCTGAAATCTCATCAGAAGATATTTATGAAAGAAAAAATATTACCAAATTTTATGAAAAGTCACCATGTAATGAAATGTTATTCCTTAGAAAGGTAACTATTAAATCGCTAAATAATTTTTCTTTTTCATAAAGCTACCCTTTTTCTTTAGATGATGAAGATGATTCTCTATCATATGAAGAAATGGATAGATATGTGACTTTCCTTGAGAAGAAAAATTTGTACTCAAATAAGTAATATGATCTAAATAATGAAGATCTTGCTAAATATAAGGATATAATTTATAAAATTATGTATAAGTTAGATGCCAAGTCCATTTCTATTTCAAGTAATAATAATAATTACTTAGTTTTGAAACTAAAGTCTAAAGTTAGTAGTCTAAATAATCTTTTATCTAGTTTTACTTTGAATATAAATAACTTTGATAATATTGTATAATTGTTGACACCTAATTGTATATATTTTAAAATTGGGTTTACTTCTATAAAGTCACATTTCTAGACTAACTATTTCATTCCTAAAAGTGAACCCTTTTCACTAAGTTTCTATATAAAGGTCACTGAAATAAATAATGTTCCTTAAACAAGGTTCAATCCTTCAAAACTCATCAGGTTTATATTTATAGGTAACTATTAGTTGTTTAACATCATATGGTTAGATAGAGGTGGGTTTTGAAATTTATTTTTTCTAACATTAACAGACCCATGAAAGTTTGGGGACTAAATTTTTTTCCTTATTTTTTTAATAAATGAATTCTAAGTACCAAGAGAATAAACTCTTGGTTATATTAATTTCATATAAATTGTTTTGAGGATTATATTTAAAAATCAGGGAAGAACATACATGATTAATAGAGATAAGAATAAATGTGACATTTTTATATTTTTATGTGAATAATTCTAAAATAACAATTCTATAGAATGATGATATAATGGTAACAACATTATATGTTTTTATCTTTCATATCCTTATGTTTTTAAAGTATTCAATTCACTCTCAAAAGAGATATAATTCTCATGATTATTATAAATGAAGATCGGATTGTTGGTATTTTTACTATACCCTTAATTTTTGATAGATATGAATACAATAAATAGAAGTTGAGTATGATCAATGTTAAGGGATCAATTTATTATTTTTTGTTTTAAATTATATTTGTATTTAACAACTCCTTAAGAAAGGGGAAGGAAATTCTTTATTTAAAACTATGCTAAATTTTTATGTAAGTACTTTATATTTTTGGGAATATTTTTCAATGGAAATTAATAGATATACTACGAACATCTTCCAGATCCATGACTTAAGAAGGTTATGAAAATTATCAAAAGTAATGGTAATTATCTTCTAAAAATGTACCATTTTCATTATGAAATTTTCACTCCTATGGGAAGGAAACTCAATTTTTTGTTTACTTTTAGGAATTATTTAGTTTAATTTTACATAAGATATTTTTACTTTTATTCATGAATAATATTTAAAATATTTTAATTTTATACACTACAGAGTTAATTTTTCATACCCATAATGTTTACTCTTAAATATTAATATTTAGAATTTATCCTTGGTCATTTCAATTACATCATTTAAAAAACTCCTTAGAGAAAGAGGGAGTGTTTTATTTTACTAACTTTTTGCAGATAGAATTTTTCCCTTGATAACTTCATAGAAGATAAAAGATGATTATTCAATGAAGGATTTCATCAGAACTTACGCAATGTGGATAAGTAAAAAACCATGTTGATAAATTTATATAGATATTTTAGATAAAACTTCTAAAACTATAATTAATAGAAAAAAAATTAGGTTTCAAAAGATACCCTTTATAAGGGTATTCAATTTTCTATTTTACTCAACTACTTGGTTATTTTATTAAGATTCATTTTTCCATGTATTCTCTAAAAATAAAAATGGGGGATAAAGGTAGTGTGTTTTTGTTTTTTTAATTGAAATATGTTTTATGGGAAAAAATATAACTTTTGAAGAATTCAGGGGGGTGGGGATATTGAAAATACATTGAAATAAATTTGTAAAGAAGTAATAAATCATGAGTTAAAAAGGATAGGTGAATTATAAAATTAGATTTAATGGGGGGGGGGGGTTAAATATGAATCTATGCATAATGGGGAGAATTATTTCCACACCGTCATTACATATTTTAATGGATAGTTAGTTTCACGGAATCATAAGAATAATTTTATTTTCCTATATTTATTTTTTTTATTTTTTCCCCGGCATACTTAATCTTATTTCTTAACTATCAATAAAACTTATTTATCTTCTTTCTTTAAATGAAAAAGGGGGAGAGTTTAGATATGGTATTATGTGGTGTGTTTATATTTAACTAAGATAAGAGTTGTTTTTACTGATGAATTATTAAGTTGTGTTTGAAATGTGGATAATTATAAATTTTTTTGATGATAAACTCTTGATAAATTTCATCAGAGGTCATTTTTTTTTTAATTTTTTAATTTTAGCCAAAATTACCATTTTTCTATAACAATTTATTGAATTTTTTATGATTATTAAAAAGGGGGATACTGTTGAGTAAAATAACAACTTTATTGTCATTATTTTGAAAATCATAATACACTTTATATTGAATTTATGTTAAATTTGGGATTTTATAAGTTCTGTTCGTATACATTTTTTTAATTACTATTCACTCAACTTTTTATGAACTGAGTTGATCAATATATTTTCTAGAGAATCATGAAGTCACACTTGATTCATACGTCAGAAGATAGTGTTGCTTTAGATGTCGTTGTAATCGAACCTAAAGATCTTGATGGATTTGTTTACACCATTAATTATAAATTGAATAACTAATTTGAAGAATAATTGAGACATTGGAGACTGGAATTACTACATTCGATAGATTTTTTATCATCTCCCTACTTTTTATAGCTCTAAATGGAATCTTTTTCACTATTTTTTACCAAGATATTATGGTTTTGTGAGGTTTTAATTGTAAACTATGTAATCCCTTCTTTTTGTAATTATTTCTTTTGGTCATTGAGATCGATGAGGTTCCAAGTGTGGAATATTTTTCTTCAAAACTTTATTCATATTAATTTTTGGTTTTGGACTTATTTCTACTTATCATGTTCATCAAAGAGGATCTTTGGGATACAAATCCCAAATTTTGATGGGCTTTTCAAGGAATTCATTGTGAATAATTGTATCTTACAATTAAAGATAGATCAAATAAGTTCCTATTTTAGAGCTTGGATACCTTAGATTTAATTATTGATCTCACTCCGGATTTCAAAAAAAAATATTTCCATCAATAGGAATTGTATAACCTTTAAGAAATATTTTAATGGAGTTTAATTATATTAAACCTTAACTACATAGATTGTCTTTACATTGTTCTTAATTTATAATTATATTTATTTATGCATTAATTTGTTTAAATTTCAATAGTTTTATTTTCCAATATTTTTTTAATTTGATAAAATTTGATCTGGTTGGAGATTATAACTTCTAACTAGTTTATGTTCTGAAGGGAGAAAATTGTAAGTTGAGGTTTTAACTTTAATTCAGCCCCTCTTAAATATTACATACTTACTTTATCTAGAAAAATAGTTTCACGTTTATGGTATGAAATTATTTTAAGGGGATTAATTTTTAAAGTATAATACCATGTTTGGTTTTAGTGTATTTTAAAATAAAATATTTTTTTAGAATGTGTAATTTTCTACTAGAATTCTTATTAAAGTTTAATTTCTTTATGAGAGAAAGCATATTTTCAGTGTTTTAAGGATTATTTTTTCATTTTAATTTAAAAGTTTTATATTTTTCATTAAATTGTTTGAGTTGTGTAAGAATGGATTTTGAATGAATTTTGGTTTGAATTAATTGATTTAGAACTCTTTTGGTTATTAAGGATGTATTTTTTTAGTATGTTTTTCATAGAATTTCTTATTTTAAACTAATTTTATAATGTTTCATGGTTATATTTTGGTTTGGGTTATACATAGATTCAAAACATGTCATTCAAGTTCAAACCATGTGTGATATATGCAGATATTAAGGCCTTAAACTTTATAAATTTACTATATAAATGAATTAAATTTTATTAAAAGTTGAAAATGATCTTCAAATAAAACATTTTAATGAAATAAACCACCCAACATTTTGAATTTATACAAAACAATAATATTTTTTTACATATTTATTTTAAGAAAAATTATACTCGCTTAATTAAAAAAATAAAAAACACTGGTATTTATAAAGTTGTATGTTTATTTTAGGAAAACAACCTTGTCTGTGAAATCCTATAATTTTAATAATGAAATCCTTCCATTTTATTTGTCCAAAACAAGACATTATCTCTTAATCGGTGTAATAATTATCTATAGTTAAGTGTTATTCATTAACTTATAATTCATTTAGGTTTTAGTATAAATAAATGACTTACTTTGTAATGCATAATAAAGTATAAATAATCATGATTAGCTAAGATATATTCATACTATTAAAATTCTATCTTTTCAAACTAAACATGGATTTATTAAAAGGACTCAAGATAACACAATAAATGTGAATCATATGTTAACTTTCTTTCTTGTTCCAAGGACTATGACATGCAAACAATTGTTTCACTTAACTAAAATAAATTAAAGGGGAATAACCTAAATGTGAGAAAAAACATTCCTTTATGACACTTTAAACCATTTAGATCTTTAAAACATTTCTTAGCATGAAGAAATATAAATAGAAGCATTTATTAAATTAAATAACATAGAACTCTAAAATAGGAAAACGTGATTAATGGAACTTATATAAGAAATGAAGATTAAACATGAAATGTAAATAAGTTATTCATAGAAAAAAAAATACTTTAACAAATGCTAAAATATATATAAGAATATACAAGGTTATAATAACCAATTAATACAAAAAACCATTATAATATGCTATAATTTACTTATTCAAATTAAATAGTAACATGAAAAAAAATCTTATGAAAAACCAAATTTTCATAGGGTCTTAAATAAAGGTTTTAAAGAAATAAAGTATAAATAAAAAACTATAACATTGGTTCATGTAAACTTCCATTTAAAACCTGTATATTGAAGTATTAGAATATTATTGAAAATTAAACCATTAAAATACCATTATTTGTTGAAAATGAGTAGGATATATTAAACATCTCCCATATGAATGTATTATAATTTATAATTTTTTTTTTTGAAGTTATACATTATATAATTTATAAATATAAAAAATAATACATTATATTTATACCTTATGTGTATATATTTATTTATTGTTCAATATGGACATTGTTGAACCAAATATAGTGAATGCGAATAAAAAATGGATGAATTCCAATCATACGACAAGAGAGCATGAGTATGAGGTTAAAGTGTTAATTAAGTTTACAATAGAGCATGGAAATGATCCTTCTCAAATCATTTGTTTGTGTTTACATTTCTTTTATTCAAGATGAATTTATATAAATGATTTTTAGGAACACGTGATCTATCATCGAATATATATATAAGTTATAAATATTATAATAAACATGGGGAAGACCATAATGTAGTTGGTGACTATGATAACACTACTATTTAGGGGATCATTTCATAAAATTAAAATTATAAATTATGATGAAGATCTTATGGAGGAAATGAAAATGTAAGTTGAAGATTACCTTTATGGTTATCCAAATCTGTTTGAGAGGTTAAATAACTATATAAAGATTACATTATATACTGGTTGTTCTAAATATAAATCTTTTTCACATATACATAAGCTATATAATTTTAAAGATGATAACATATGGAGAAAAACCATATTTATGGAACTAGTTACTCTCTTTGGTAATATGTTTCCAAAAAACAATGAGCTTTCTTTTCCAAGACAATATGCTAAAAAAATGTTACGTTCCATCGGTACGATCTATATAAGTATACATGCATGTACAAATGATTTTATATTATTTCAAAAGGATCATGAATCACTTAAAAAATACCCTAAGTTTAGGACCTTATCTTCAAACTTGATACTTTATCGCATTATAATTTTGAACCATTTTAAATTATATAAATGATCATTGTTCCTTGTTTAAAATGGTGTTTTGAAGGTGCTCAGGGGCCTATAAGAGGTAGACTAGTGAAGGCTTACAATGTAATATAGAAAAAGAGATTTTGAAGTGCCACCATCCAACCAATGTTGTAACACCCTGATATTTTATGAAATATATTTTTTTCTAATGAATTTAATCTTTTTGATATTTTGTGTTACATGCAACACTGAGTTTAAACGAAACATGACATAATATTAAAATATTATTATTTAATATGATAATTATCACAAAGCCATTGTAATGGTGGGTATGAATAATATTAACTAAATTATGAAAATATATTATTTAAATATTTATATAAAATTAATTATTTGGTGACCAATTAAATAGAAATGAAAATAATAACCATTAAAAAAGAAAGGAAATGTTTATCTAAAAAACTATTTTTATGTACACAAATGAGTTTTACCTAAATAAATTAAGAAAATAATTTTTTTTGAATTATTTTAATGATATTTATATATTATATATTCAATAAATTTTTAACAACCATATTATTTATTTTTTATACAAGAGATAAGAATAAATCTAATTTTACGTTGAAAAATTGTATTTTTCTAAAAACACATTTTTTGGCCTTTTGTGTACTTATTTTAAAATTATTTTTGGTAATTTTAGAAAATTAATTTGATAAATTAAACTTAATTTTTTAAATCATCATATAAAAATTTTATTTAGGTGATTTTTTTGGATTTTTCTAAAAAGAGTAATTTTTTGATGAATAGTGAAAACACTGGTTTTTATTAAGAATTGTCATATATTTAAAGCATTTAAAAATTAAAAATTGTTTTAATATTTTTTTAAAGATAAAAATAGTTCAATTATATATCTATGAATCCAATTTAGGTCATTAGAATAAATTTTATGTTGAATTTTGAAATAAAACATTTTAAACTTTTGAACATTTTCTCTTTGGAAAACCAATTTCTCATTGCGATTGTGAGATTAATTTTAAGATAAAAATTTCCACTTCTATGAATGGAATTTTAAAAAATGGATTAAATATTTTTAATTAGTAAAATTTATATTATTTAATAATTTAAAATTAATTTTTTACCATAATGAATAGTGAAACAACAAAAATTATTTACCATAGTCAATGTAAAAAATGGGTTTACTGGAGGTTAAACTAAAAAGATAAGGGTTAAAAATGAAAACAAAACTTGTCCAACACATATTTTATGGACATATTAAAACATTATACCTTATATTATTGATAATGGACCATTTTGGAGCCATTTGGCATGTGAAAAACATGGGTACACCTTTTTATTCTAAAAAATTACAAGTGTGTCACTCACCTCGCTTATAAAAAGACACCCCTCTACTCTACTATTAACACTTAAAAACCCTTTGGTTTAGTGAATAACTTACCAAATAACTTTATAAATTGCATAATATCATCATATAAGACTTATTTTTTTTCAAAAATCCATCCTAATATTCCTTTTGGTGCAAACCAAAAGAAGTTGCTTGAAGAAGAGGCCATGTCCCTAATCAAGCATCTTTAGTCATTTATTACTACACATCATTAAATTATTTTTAAATGATGATGATATAATAATACAGGTATATTAAATATAATTAAATGTTTTTATGTTAATTACATAACATAAATACTTCCCCTCTTCCATTAAATGGGTTCTGAAATCAATATTTGTGTGTACGGTTCACTGCCACCTCACTAACCATTGTTATTCCTTTTCAATCACCACCTAAAATGAAAAGATATAATGATGGATTTATTTTTTATATATTATATTTATGATATTATTATTCTTACGTAATCATGATATCACATATTCCTTATTCATTTACATTCTATGGGAATATGATAATGTCGTTCATGTGTACGGTGGACTACCAGCTCGCGAGGTGGTGTGATTCATTTTTCACATACACTTTACATAGAAGGTAATAATGAAAGTTTTAAATAAAAACATGTGATATATATGACATAAAAATTATTCTATAAATGAAATATTTTTCTTTCTCTTTATTCGTTGAGAAAATGGAAAAAACATTCATGTGTATGTATGACCTACCATCTCTAGGAACGGTCTATTTCATTTTCTATCTATAACTTTTATGGATTAATATAAATAAATATATAATGAATATATATTATATTTATATAATGTTCTAAATTATGGATTATATGGAACGATGATCAAATTAAGAGGACCAAAAATACCAAATTAAAACATATACGCAAAAATAGTTATTACCCAGAACAAGACTTTAACATGAAATTATTAATAATTGTTTGATAAAAGGTTATAAGTTAATCATATATGGTATAATATATATAATTAAGGTTCTTTAATATATTTATAATAAAATTATATTTATTATACATTAGTTTTAAATATGTATGAATAAATTCAAGACTTATGGTAAGGGATTTCTGCCTCACTTTTATTTTTCTATTAGACACATGCCATATTCACCACGTGTTTCTTTTATGTGGTGTATATATTTCCCATAAATTTATTTTATGATTATTATCATTAAATTTTTAGGGATTTAAATATCTATTTTAGAATCTCTATTTCATGTGGTTTATGGTTCAAAAGTGTCCAAAGTAGTATGGTATTTTTTCTCAAATATCCTTCTTTGGGACATAAGTTATGTTATGCACCAATTATAATGTTCTGACCCGGCTCAACACTAAACCAGTGGTTGGACAGGTGGGTCACATGACCTCAAGTGCATCTCTCCATATTCCAGAGGCTACCGACTAGTAGTGTGGGTATTGGAAGGAGATAGTGGGGATATTATACCCTCTTATCCGAGTTTCACAATAGTTATATCAGAGAACAACAATAGTAAATACAGGAAGCAGTATAAACAACAATGTGAAAGCAGCAGAAATAGTTGATATAAATTTATAAAAGTGGTAAAAACTAGTTATATTGTAAATGAATTCATTACATGTGGAGATACTTATTCAAAAGCAGTAAACAAGACAACATGATTTACAATACAAATAGTACATGACTCAAATAAAGAAAAGAGCTAAAATTCCTAAGACCAACTCCATGAGAATCCTAAGCTTCATCTTAGTCCTTTGCTTCTATCTCTAGGTACTATCATACATCAATAAGAAATGTCCAAGGTCTACATTCCTACAAACAAGAAATTTCTACTCGAGTACCCCAGTGCAATGACGTCCCGAGTAGGGTGTGAGATATAAAACTCAGTAGGTTGACACTACTGATGTCTAGCCCAATAAAAATAGTGTAATGTTAATTTAATTGTGTTCAGGTATGGAGTATTAATGAAATAATTGAATAAATAAATAAACACCTATCCAGGTTCCTAAAGGACACCTGAAGTCTATACCAGCTTCGGTTCGTTGATGGGATATTATCCTGATCGTGTCATCACATAAATGTATATAGTTCATTATATATCCTCAACATGTGAACACATTTAATATAGTTCAAAACGTGGCCTCAGCATGTGAACACTTTAATATAGTTAATTAAGTGGTCTCAGCATGTGAACACTTATAGTATACATAAAACAGATCATTAAGTTTTCTTATCAAGTGAACACTTATAGTATATATATATATATAACAGATCATTAAGTGGCCTCAGTAAGTGCACACTTATAGATGAGATGTAAGTTGGGGTAGATCAGGACATTCCACTGCCATCGGACTTCTAGGGGAGCTCTCATGGTCTTCTCCATACCCAAGTCTAAGAGACCTTTTAATCTCACATATTTTATGCATTATATTTATAATTGGGTGGATCGGGACATACCACTACCATCCGAATTCTAGGGGAGCTCACACGGTCTACCCCAATCCTAGGTCCAAGGGACCTTTTAATCTATTGGCCTCTATGTGATGGAAGGACCAGGACGTAACGTACATGCATCCAACAACCAGACTATGATCTAATAAGCTCTACTCACGGGGTAGTAAGCCAGATATATATGTAAGAGAGCATTGAGTCTCCATGCACATCAGACCTCTCTTATCATAATTTCAGTATCGATGTAAAGGAGCATTGAGTTGTAATGCTCATTCAACCCTCCCTTACCATCGTTAATATAATCACTTTTATAATATAAATCATAACGCAATACCTCTTATGCTTTCCAGATAGTTGTATCATATTACACATAAGAAACCACATACACAATTACATAAGGAAACCCATCTTAAGTGTTTCAAACAAACATTTACATATAGCTCATATTCATTTATCCCAAGTGTACTTAAGGCATAACATCGTAGGTATTTAATGACATGGTTACATATTCATTTCCAATCATGAGGCAAAGACTCTCACACATGTCCCAAGCCATTGAAAATTCTCTTTAAAAAATTTAAATTGGCATATGGTGAATTACGTTAAAAAAGAAAGGGTTTGGACTAAGCGACCCTAGTCCGTTTCATTTCAAGTTTAACCATTTAATCAATTTAAAAGGAAAACATGTCATTCAGTATTAGTCATCCTACTTGAGGTCCTTATGCTCAATTTTCCTAAACATGAAAAATTGATTTAAGGGCAAGCCATTCCAATTATAGGATGTCACCATTTCACTTAAGCCAACTTAACATGTCAATTTCATTTAGATTACTACAAGGGAAGGAATCCTATCACATGTGGGTATCCCTAAGTAAGTAAACTCATTCACCTTTCCTAAATATACTAGATTCAGACGAAAGAGACACCAACACTTTCAAAGAAGGAAAGCATAAAAGTCTAATGAAAATTAATTTATTAAACTAAGACAGTGCAGTAATAATTTCATTAATGCTTTACTAATAAAATAAAGAGCATGGAAAGGGACCCTACCTTAAAAGCAGGACCAAGACACACACACACACACACACACACACACAGATATATATATCCCTTAACCCAATGCACATATACCCTATGCCATGAGGGAATACATACGTGAAAGATACATATATATTATATATATTAATACCTTAGTATATGCTTGCGCACACCATTAATGTTGGCTAAAACTCACTACAACAATTATAAGGACCAAAAAAACTCAACAGCAAGGTTCAAAACACTCCAAACTAAATTATTAAGAATCCATAAACACTTTAATACCCTCAAATAAAGGTTTGATTCCAAATATAGGGTTTACAACCTTACCCCAATGAAAGAGGTGAGCGAAAACGAACCCATATACCTCACCCTTAGCGGCAGATGCCGAAACATGGACCAACGGGTCCGATACATCCATTGATCAACACTAGAACCCAAAAAACAAGAAAACCAAATTGAACCTAAACCTTTAGGTTTCAATCACTTGGATATGGTGATGATTAGGCCTAAATTGGCCAAGGCGATGTAGGATAGCGATGTAGAAGGATTTACCTTGAAGATCCGAACTAGAATCGTGAAGAAATCTGGACAAAAAAAACAATGATTGAGGGAGATCTGAGGTGATGAGTGGCGTGCGATACAGGTGGTCGGGAAAGGGGTTTGTCGCGCTTGCTGGAGGTTGGCACTATAGGGTAATCATTTCCAATCCATGGAGTTCTGGCCGAGGGAGGTCGTGAGGTGGGAGCGAGGGTGGAGCTAGCATTGCTTGCCGCCGGGAGGTGCTGATGTGTCACGCTCTAAGAGAGATCCCCTACCCGTGAATCGTGCCTCACACATGGGGGAGAGGGAGATAGACTTTGGTTTTATCAAAACCTAAAAAAAATAATAAATGATAATAAAAAATAAAAAATAAAAATAAAAATAAAAATAAAAATAATATTAATATTAATAATAATACTAATAATAATACTAATAATCATAATAATAATTATATTATTATTACTATTATTAATGTGCATCTTTATTATTATTTTTTCCATTTAAATAGAATTTTATTTATTTCCCATTTCAGTGTTAATTAAATTAATTTAATTTTTTAATTAAAACACACGTCACAACATCAACTCCCAAAGAGAGAAAGGTTCTGATGATTGATTTTTAAAACATCCTGCCCACCTAATGGAAAACTTTAAATTCTGTCATTTTTTTAGTTTAGTTCAAAATGAGGGATGGTACAAATTTCCCACCTTAGAAATTATCATCCCCGAGAAGCCTTAGGGAATAAGTTACACCTCACCCTACCTATCGAGATAGTGAGGATTCGTTCAAGCAGTAGCATTGCATTCCTAAACACCCAACACACACTTTATAATTTCAAAGGAAAGGGACACCTAAACCATTCAAAACTCAAACCAATGCTCACTTCCCAAAAAAAACTCAAGACAACACATACATGAGCCCATCCAACTAGAGACATGATCACATCATCTTCTCATCAAGCATTTGGTCCAAGGTACTTCCCATATTAGGTTTTAATGTTAAACATCCAAATACAACCCATTGTTCAACCCATCATTGGAACTTACTTTCAAAATACACTCTAAGCATTCCAATGACACTCCCAGTGTGAATTTTAAAGGATCAAACGATCGATTACCATCAAACTCAAATCCCAAGTTGAGCGGCTTTTTATAAAAATCCCCGACCAACATTAACCACAATCGCCTTTACTTAATAGCATACCTTTAAAATGGTTCTTAACCAACTACCACTATTAAAAAAGAAAATAAAGAGTCAAGACACTTGGCCAACTAAATGAGAAGATGCCTGACCTAAAATTCACACATTTTATAAGTAGAACCGAGACACCTTCTCCCAAGGAAGCTCGTATTCACAACAAACATGCTCACCAAATCCCACTCTCAACTTCGGAAAATGTTTCTAAGATCAAACTTCAAGGAAAACCGTGCATCTCACGTGAAACAACAAAGAGAGAACCACCCAACAACCCCAAAGAAATTTTAGTGTTCAGCACGGCATAAGATTGATGCTCTCTTAGTTCATCCATGACGAAGTTAAGATAGGGGACACGCCTGTTGATTAGAAGAGTACACTAAGATGATTTTTTAATGGATTCTTGTTAATAATACCCAAATACTAGAAGGAATAAAGGTGAAACCACCATTGGTTGAATACAAATAAAGGACTCAGCTTCCCCCTACTGACGAACCGTCATTAACCAAACACATTCCTTCACCCCCGAAAGAATTCTTTGTTTGTTTCAACAACCCACCAAAGTCTACCCAAGAACAACAGTGCTTTCCAAAGTCTGCATACACAACAAAACCAGTTCAAAGTCATGATTCTGAGAAAACACGAGAATAAAACAACACTTGTAAGAATTAAATGCATTCAAGCATGATCAACCATTACAAAAAGACATTTCAGGTAGTGTCCCTCCTACATGGGGTGCGATGCACCCATGGTGCAACACCCATAGTGAAACACCCATGGGTGGCACACCACACTCCTCTCCGACTCCCTCTTAGCGAAACTATCTCCTCCAAGAGTCTTCATAGAAGTTGTCTGTCTCGTCAAGGTAAGTCTTTCTCCGCATGTTTCCCGGCAATGAGCCAAAGCTGGTATAGCTGTCAGGTGACCTTTAGGAACACAGATGGGTGTTTATTTATTTATTCAATTCTATCATTAATACATCATACCTGCACAATATAAAATTTATACTACACTATCTTGATAGGTATGGACATCAGTGGTTCCAGCCTACTGAGATTTATGTCTCAAACCCTACTCAGGCCGCCATTATATTGGGGTACCAGAGTAGACCTTTATTGTTCACAGGACTGCTGTAGTGTCTCAGATTTATGCATATTTTATTTTAATATTATGTGGGAATTCTTTCGAGACCAGGCTTTGAGACGGCGTGCAGTTCCGAGGCCCGGTAAGCCTGGAACAAATGTTTGAATTTAATTTAATAATTAAGCAACATGCGCATGTGGTTTTCCTGAAAAAGTGAGATAACTCCTGAATGGGTACTTGGATCGAAAATCCGAGGGCACTGTTGCGTCCAGAGAAATGGGTTTACCCTAGGAGAGACCTAACATCGGCTGGCACAGGTCGATGGTGAAATCCATTTTTTAGACATAACCGTAATAAAATATTTAATAAAAATATTTTATTAAATCCTGTTGCAGTAAATATTTTTTTATTCTTTTTTAAATAAATGCTTGCGCAGGGGTCCATGGTTATATACCTCATAACCCTAAAACCCCTGGAGGCTCTAGGAAAGCTCTGGAGGAAACCCCCAACGCGACGACGACGTTCTTGACAAATTTCGCCGCCGACGACAACGCGACGACCAGATATTCGCCAACAAACTCCATGAATCCAAGTAGGATGTTTGATTTTGGTTTCCTTTCCCCGTTCTTGATTCCTACGACGAACGCAGATTAATTCACTAACAGTTTAGCCCGCAAATCGATCGTATTTTTGCGGGAGGGGATTTTGCGGGGATTTTGGGTAAGATCCTCATTCTTGCGATTTAATCTGTTGATTATTTTGGTTTTGATCTAATGGTGACGAACCCAGATCATCACGAACAACGATCAAGGTTTGTCCCTCTTGTTTGTTTTGCAATTTAATTCCCCGTTCTTCATGGAGACTCCTCGTTCTTCCTTGCATTTGATGTTCTTGGAGGAAATTGATCGTTGCGCATTCGTTCATTGGCACAATGATCCGAGATTATAGATCCACCCTCAGGGTGATAGTCCGGAGATGCGAAGATGGTTTCGACGGAAGATTCAGAGCAGATCGATAGATATGAGTTTTTGGGTGTTTTTCCTTCTGATGGATCGTTGGAGGTTTATGATCCAATCGAAGGACCTAAAACACCCGATTCGGTGTTCGTGTGATGGGAAGAACCAATATCTACAGTTTCGCGGCAAACAGACAAGAGAGACGGAAACTGGAAGATCGGTCGAGGCGTAAGGAGGAAGATGACGGTTCTAGAAATTTCCTGACTACACGGCATGTAGTATGGGCTACACGGCGTGTGTTCATTGGCGGATTACCTGGCATGTACTCCGGGAGTACACAGACATGGGTTGGGTACACGGCCAAGGACACAGTGTGTATACCCTTCCCCGCCCAGACCTGGCCAGATACACGGGATACCCCGTGTATTGGTACACGAGCATGGAGACATGGAAAAAGACAGTGTACGGGCACATGGCCAGTGTACACGGACTGAACCCTAGGTGCTCGGACATGGCGTGTAATCCTACTACATGCTGTGTAGTTACTTTTATATAACAAGCCTAGAGACACGGGCTGTTTACACGGGAAGTACCTAGAGTCAAGGAACACAGCGTGTGATCCTTCTACACGCCATGTGGTATAGTTTTACACACCTGGACTAGAGACACGGTCGGTTTACACGGGCATTACCCAGAGTCAAGGGATATGGCGTGTAACCATACTACATGCTGTGTAACCTGTTTTACATGTCTTGATCCATTTGTCTTCTGTGACTTGGACTAGCTTTCTTAGGGTTCGTTCTCTTTTTCCCCTGAAGGTTTCTGGTATAATTTTCTATGCACAGGATTATGATCCCTTCAGCAGGACATCCTAAATAGAGTTGTTGGAATCCCCTCTGTGAGGCTTGGATTCAGATCCTCTATTCCTTCCTGGTACCCTAGGTAGAGTTCTTGGTATCAATGTGGCCAACTTTACCCGGGCACCGATCCTCTACTTGGCAGATTAGTTCAGACTGAGTTGTTGGAATCACCCTATAGCTATTGGTCATGATCCACATCTGATCATCATATTCTAAAGTACTTGTGGAGTGTGTTCTCCCAGAACAAGTAATTTTTATCTCTCTCTTCAGACCTAGGAGTGTGTTCTCCCTGTTACGTGCTTAGTGGAATCTTCGAGCTAGATCTTAGTGGTGGTTTCGCAATGGTCGATCGTGTATGAGTATATCTAGATATTCTTGTTATATGTTCTGTAGACATATACTGTGTAGATCTGACTGTATCATTACTTTGTGGTATTTCCTTTTTTGTATTCCTTTGTTGTTTTTGGGGTGTCCTACTGGGTATTGTTATACTCACCCCTGCACGGGCTTTGCCCGCACGTGTCGTGTCTTGTGAATACGTGCGAGCCTTTGACATGATTCTAGGTGGACCAGGATTGGACAATGTTCAGTGAGATCAGGTAGGCCGAGGTGTGTTCCTACAGCTACAGATTGAAATCCCAATACCTTACTTTATAGGTTGGACTTTGTTACAGAATCTCTTTTTGTGGGCTTTCACTTTTGGCCCAAGGTTTTACATTACTGTACTTTACTTTCCTATCGTACTCTGTTGGTTGGGATTTTAGTGTATGCATGCATTTCCTTTTTCAGTAGTTTTTACTTTTCAGCTTTGTGGGCTTGGAGATGTGTGTGTGTGTGTACAGGTTTATAGGCAATGGCTCCCATGTTAGTGACATGCCTACTCGGTGCTATTCACCATCCCCTGGCCTATTGGAGGCGGGGTTGGGGAGTTGCGGCTCAGGCCCCATTGGGATGGGTCATGACAGAGTGGTATCAGAGGTGGTCATTTCTACCTTAGGACTGAGAGTCTGTGAGTTGGTTTGGGGAAATAGTGTTAAGTGTTTCGAGTTCAGCTTTTAGGCCAGGGACCGGAGTGTTGGTGCAGGCAGCCGACGTATCCATACACCAGGACTCTAATAACTTGCTTTTCGACTCAAAGCACGAGAACACCAGTTTCAGGGGAAAATAATGGTACATTCATCAAATAGGAATGGGTTGTGGTTTCCATGTCCTTCTTGAGTCAGCTCTCCAGATATACTCACTGACTGAGATACATCTTGTTTCTTTACATGATGCCTCTGCGATGCGCACCTGCTAAGATCCAGCAGCTTGATCACAAGGATGACCCCCTCAGTGATGAATCTTCAATACAAGGACTAGATCCCCCAGTTTTACCATTGGGTGGTGTGCCAGTTATTCCACCACCTGTGGATTAGTGTTTAGTGCCTGTTGTACCAGTAGAGGAGGAGCGCAGGTTGGGCGCACTCCACGAGTTTTAGAGATAGAGACCCATCAGGTTTTGAGGTGACCCTGACCCTCAGGAAGCAGAGGACTAGCTTGAGGCAGTAGACAGAGTCTTCCATTTGGTTAGGACACCAGTAGACCAGATGGTGATCCTGGCAGCGAGCCTTCTTCAGGGATCGACAGGGCGATGGTGGAGTTTGGTTATCCAGACTCACGACGAGGCGACTCTTGCATGGTCAGAGTTTGAGCGTCTCTTTAGAGAGAATTTTTCACTGGTTACCTTGAGAGCAGTACATATACATGAGCTTATTCAACTCCATCAGGGAACCATGATGGTGGCTGACTATTCATCAGGATTTACCGGCCTCTCACGGTACTCGATGGATATGGTCAGGGATCAGTATTTTAGAGCTCAGACTTTTTAGTGGGGCTTGCGCAATGACATCCGAGCTAGCATCATCCCTATGATCATTCCTACTTATGTTGGGGTGCTCGAGTGGGATTTGGTGGTCGAGAGATTCTTGGCAGAGTAGAGACAACCAACAATTGTCAGTAGTGAGCGAGATGGAGTAGAGACCTCGATAGTAGGGAGATGACGTCAGGGACCCAGGCGTGAGAGACATTTTCAGAGGAGATCCTAGGATAGGGGATCTACCGTACAGGGTTTGCAGGGCACATCCAGCCAGCCTCGAGAGAGGCGATGTCACTCTTGTGATGGCAGGGGACATCTCGCTCGAGATTGTCCGGCCCGCCGTACTACTGACATGAGAGCAGTGGGTGGACCACCGAGGCAGAGGCAACATGTGGAGCAGACAGATCCGTGGGGCGGAAGACAAGGTAGTGGAGTTGGGAGAGCAGCTGGAGGTGGTCGACGATTTGAACTTTTACCACCACAACCCCCAGGAGGTCCACCCTAGACTCTGGGAGCTGGTGGACAGAGGCAGGGATAGCTGTAGGTAGTGGAGGCTTATGACCCAGGTACTCCCAGAATGATTAGAGGTACAATATGTGTCTTTTCTACTTTGGATGTCGTACTGATAAACACAGGTTCTATTCATTCTTTTTTGGCTTCTTATCTTGTTCAAGACCTTGAGATTCCAGTTGAGCCATTGACTCGACCCTTACGCTTAGAAACACTGACTGGAGAAGATTCAGAGATCACACACCTTTGCAGACAGTGTGACCTGAACCTTGGAGGCGAGAGTTTCGGTTGGAACCTATTGGGGGTAGCATCGAGGCCTTACAATGTCATTATTGGTATGGATTGGCTATCCACAGTTCATGCCAAGATTGATTGTTTTAGACGAAGGGTGTGGTGTGTCTGCAGTGATGGAATGAGGTTCTCCTTCATTAGTGAAAAGGAAACCCAGGCAGTGCTGGATGGACTCGTGTGTAGGAAGGTACAACCGATTTCACATCAGTTGGCTAGCCTAGCCCTTGGCGCAACAGATGTTATGAGTTTCCAGTTTTCAACAGTAGTGGCTAAGTATGAGGACGTCTTTATAAAGGATGTCCTCAGACTACCTCCCCATCTGGAGATATATTTCTACATTGAGTTTCAACCCGGGATGACACCGATATCAGCATCAGCATATCGGATGTATCCTGCAGAGCTTCGCGATCTGAGAGTGCAGTTGGAAGACTTACAGATGAAGGGATTTGTGAGAACCAGTGTTTCACCCTAGGTGGCCCCAGTATTGTTTTCCAAGAAGGCAGATGGGAGCTTGAGGTTGTGTGTGGATTAACAGTGCTTGAATCAGGTGACCGTGAAGAACCGGTAGCCACTACTAAGGATCGATTACCTTTTTGACCAGTTAAGAGGGGAACGATGGTTCTTGAAGGTTGATCTACGATTAGGATATTACCAGTTGCGAGTACGGGATGAGGATATACCGAAGACGAATTTTAGATGTCGCTACAGTCACTATGAGTACATGATGATGCCCTTCAGCGTGACGAATGCCCCGACAGTGTTTATGGGACTCATTAACCGGATCTGTCAGCCCTATCTGGATTGGTTCATATTAGTTTTCATCGATGATATCCTTGTGTACTCTGTGTCTGAGGAGGACCACGCGAGGCACCTAAGGATTTTTCTGGACACACTCTGAGAGCACCAGTTGTATGGGAAACTCTCAAAGTGTCAATTATGGATACTAGAGGTCCAATTTCTGGGACACGTTATCTCTGCAGATGGTGTTGTAGTGGACCCATCCAAGGTAGAAGAAGTGTTAGCATGGGAGCCACCCCAGAGCGTGATGGAGGTGCATAGTTTCCTTGGGGTGGCAGGCTACTACCGGAGATTCATTTGTGACTTCTCCAGGATTTCAGCACCCATGAAAGCTTTGACCTGAAAGGGGCAGCCTTTCATGTGGACCGAGAGATGCCAGTAGGATTTTCAGTAGTTGAGACAGAGTCTGAAAAGTGCCTAGATATTGAGACTACCATAAGAGGGTGTCGAGTACGTGGTGTTCTGCGATGCATCAGGAACCGAGCTTGGTTGTGTCTTGATGTAGAGGAAAGCGGTGATTGCCTATGGATCACGTCATTTGAGGCCACACGAGCAGAACTATGCGACCCATGATATTGAGTTGGCAGTGGTATTCTTCACATTGAAGATGTGGCGGCACTACCTGATGGGCGAGCAGTTTACCATTTACTTTGATAAAAAGAGTCATAGATATATCTTTTCTCAGAAGGATCTGAATTTGAGACAGAGGTGGTGGCTTGAGTTCCTCCAGTATTACAACTTTGAGATCATTTATACTCCTGAGAAGGGGAACATTGTGGCAGATGCTCTTAGTAGGAAATCCAGTTCACGGTTGCTGGATGAGGCGATGAGGCAGTTAGCCTCTTTACAGTTACCTTTATGGATAGAGATGAGGGAGCTTACCTTCGGTCAATGGTTATTACCCCTACACTATTACAACGATTCAGGGAAGCGAAGCTTGAGGATGCTATCTATGAGACTTTACGTGCTCATATATCTGAAGGCGATGCTACTGATGGATATTCAAAAGGTGGGGAGCATGTTGTTCTTTTCAGAGGGTGCACAGTAGTACCTGTGACGTTGTGAGAGGAGGTTCTGAGGGAGTTCCATATATCTCCTTTGGCGATGCATCCAGGTGTGGTAAAGATGTACCATGACTTTTGACATCAGTTCTGGTGGCCAGGAATGGAGAAGAGTGTGGCAGAATTTGTTTCTCGGTGCCTTACTTGTCAGCAAGTAAAGGCTGAGCACTAGGTTCCAGTAGGTTTGAGTCAGCCCCTTGAGGTGCCATAGTGGAAGTGATATGGAATATCCATGGACTTCATGACGGTTTTACCATGTACGTCCATGGGACAGAATGCCATCTGAGTGATTGTTGACCTACTCACCAAGTCGGCCCATTTCTAAGCCATACGAGAGCAGAGTTCAGTAGAGATGTTGGGATGCCTCTACGTGCTAGAGATAGTTCGGCTTCATGGAGTTCCATAAAATATCATCTCAGATCATGATTCTCGTTTCACATCTAGGTTGTGGAAGGTATTGTAGGAAGCTTTTTGGACTCAGTTACACTTGAGCATAGTGTTTCATCCTCAGATTGATGGTCAGATAGAGTAAGCCATCAAAGTTTCAGAGGATATGCTACGAGCTTGCATACTTGACTTCAGTCATAGTTGGGAGGATCACCTACCACTGATGGAATTTTCTTATAAAAACAATTATCATTCCACTATTGGTATGGCACAATTCGAGGCTTTGTACAGGCGACCTTGTAGGTCACCACTTTTTTGGACTGACCTAGAAGAGTCAGCACTCATGGGCCTAGAGATGGTGCGAGCTACTATGAAGAAAGTGCAGGTCATCCAGGAGTGGATGAAGACTGCATAGAGTTGGAAGAAGTCTTATGCCAATAGGAGACGAAGGCCTTTGGAGTTCGAGGAGGGAGACCATGTGTTCCTGTGGGTCTCAACTCGGCGAGGATTACAGAGATTTGGATGAGGCGGAAAGCTATCTCTGAGGTTCATCAGCTCTTTTCAGATTCTGAGTAGAGTTGGAGAGGTGGCGTACCGCTTTTCTCTACCTCCTTAGATGGACCAAGTACACGACGTCTTCCATGTGTCGCAGCTGTGGAGGTACGTGCATGATCCATCACACGTTATCGACTGGGGAGAGCTGGACATCAATGATGGAGAGACCTTTGCTGAGTACCCAGTGGAGATCAAGGATCAGTAGGAGAAGATTCTTCGCGGGAGAGTTATTCCCTTGGTGCGTGTCCGGTGGCATCACAAGAATCTCCAGGAGAGCACGTGGGAGCGAGAGGCTCATATTCGGGCAGGGTACCCACATCTTTTTGAGTAGCCTTTGTTTTGGATTTTCAGGAACGTAAATCCGTAAGGTGGGTGTGATGTAATGTCTCTAATTTCTATGTATTTTGTTTTAATATTTTGTGGGAATTATTTCAAGACGAGGCTTTGAGACGACGTGCAGTTCTGAGGCCCGATGATCCCGGAACAAATGTTTGAATTTAATTTAATAATTAAATAACATGCACGTGTGGTTTTCCTGAAAAAGTGGGATAAATCCTGAATGGGTGCTTGGATCGGAAATTCGAGGGAACCGTTGCATCCAGAGCAGCGGGTTTACCCTAGGAGAGAGATAACATCGGCTGGAAAAGGTCGCTGGTGAAATCCAGTTTTTGGAAATAACTATAATAAAATATTTAATAAAAATATTTTATTAAATCTTGTTGCAGCAAATATCTTTTTATCCTTTTTTAAATAAAGTCTTGTGCAGGGGTCCAGGGTTACAGACCTCATAACCCTGAAACCCCTAGAGGCTCTGGGAATGCTCTGGAGGAAACCCCCAATGCGGCGACAACGTTGTTGATTAATTTCGCTGGTGACGACAACGCGGTGACCGGATCTTCACCAACGAACACCGCGAATCCAGGTAGGATGTTTGATTTTGGTTTCCTTTCCCCGTTCTTGATTCTTATGATGAACGTGAACTAATCCACGAATATATTAGCCCACGGATCGGTCGTATTTTTGTGGGAGGGGATTTTGTGTGGATTTTGGAGAAGATCTTCATTCTTGCTATTTAATATGTTGATTATTTTGGTTTTGTTCTAAAAACGATGAACCCGGATCGTCATGAACAACAATCGAGGTTCATCCCTCTTGTTTGTTTTGAGATTTAATTCCCCGTTCTTCATGGAGACTCCTCGTTCTTCCCCGCGCTTGACGTTCATGGAGGAAATCGATCGTTCGCGTTCATTCATTGGAGTAATGATCCGAGATTGTAGATCTACCCTTGGGGTGACAGTCTAGAGCTGCGATGACGGTTTCAGTGGACGATTCGAAGTGGATCGAGAGATATGAGTTTTTGGGCATTTTTCCTTCGGATGGATCATTGGAGGTTTATGATCTGATAGAAGGACCGAAAACACCCGATTCGGTGTTCGTGTGATGGGACAAACCAAGATCTGAAGTTTCGCGGTAAACAGACAAGATAGACAGAAACTGGAAGATCGGTCAAGGCATGAGGAGGAAGATGGTGGTTCTTGAAATTTCTCGACTACATAGTGTGTAGTATGGGCTACACGGAATGTGTTCGTTGGTGGACTACCTGACATGTACTCTAGGAGTACATGAACACGGGTTGGGTACACGGCCAAGGAAACGATGTGTATACCCTTCCCCGACCAGACCCGACCATATACATGGGATACCCTGTATACTGGTACACGGGCATGGCAACATGGATAGAGACCATGTATAGGCACATGTCCAGTATACACAGAGTGAAACCCAAGTTCTCAGACACGGCGTGTAATCCTACTACACGCCGTGTAGTTACTTTTATACGACAAGCCTAGAGACATGGGCTGTTTATGCAGGTAGTACCCAGAGTCAAGGAACATGGTGTGTGATCCTTCTATATGACGTGTAGTATAGTTTTACACACCTCGACTAGAGACACGGTCCGTTTACATGGGCAGTACCTAGAGTCAAGGAACACGGCGTGTAACCATACTACACGCTGTGTAACATGTTTTACATGGCTTGATCCATTTTTATTCTATGACTTGGACTAGATTTCTTAGGGTTCGTTCCCTTGGTTTTTCCACTGAAGGTTTCTGGTATCATTTCCTATGCATAGGAGTATGATCCCTTCAGCAGGACTTCCTGAATAGAGTTTTTGGAATCCTCTCTATGAGACTTGGAGCCAGATCCTCTATTCCTTCCTGTTACCCTAGGTAGAGTTCTTGGTATCGACGTGACCAACTTTACCCGGGCACCGATCCTCTTCTTAGTGGATTAGTTCAGACTGAGTTGTTGGAATCACCCCATAGCTATTGGTCGTGATCCTCATCTGAGCATCATATTCTCAAGTACTTGTGGAGTGTGTTCTCCCAGAACAAGTACTTCGTATCTCTCTCTTCATTCCTAGGAGAGTGTTCTTCTTATTACATGCTTAGTGGAATATTCGAGCTGGATCTTAGTGGTGGTTTTGCGATGGTCGATCGTGTATGAGTATATCTGGATATTCTTGTTATATGTTCTGTAGACATATACTATATAGAGCTGACTATATCATTCCTTTGTGGTATTTCCTTTGTTTCATTCATTTGTGTTTTTCGGGGTGTCCAACTGGGTATTGTTATACTCACCCCTGCACGGGCTTTGCCCGCACGTGTCGTGTCTTATGCAGATGAGTGAGCCTTTGACAGGATTCTAGGTGGACTAGGACTGGACGGTGCTCAGTGAGATCAGGCAGGTCGAGGTGTGTTCCCACGACTACAGATTTCAGTCCCAGTACCTTACTTTATAGGTTGTACTTTGTTATAGAATCTATTTTGTTGGGCTTGTACTTTTGGCCCAGGGTTTTACATTACTGTACTTTACTTTCCTATCATACTCTGTTGGTTGGGATTTTAGTGTATGCATGCATTTCCTTTTTTAGTAGTTTTTACTTTTCAGCTTTGTGGGCTTGGAGATGTGTGTGTGTGTGTGTACATGTTTATTGGCAATGTCTCCCATGTTAGTGACATGCCTACTCGGTGCTTGTCACCAGCCCCTGGCCTATTGGAGGCGGGCTTGGGGAGTTGCAGCTCGGGCCCCACTGGGATGGGTCGTGACAACTGCAGACCTTGGACCTTACTTGTTGATTTATGATAGTACCTAGAGATAGGATCAAAGGACTGAGACAGAGCTTAGGATGCTCGTGGAGTTGGTCTTTGAACTTTTCACTCTTTTCTTTATTTGAGTCCTGTACTATATGTTTTGTAAATAATTATGTCTTGTTTACTGCTTTCAAATATGTATCTCCACATGTCATGCATTCATCTATTGTATAGGTGGCATTGAAAACTTTTATAAATTGCTATCAACTATTTCTTATTCTTTAACATTTCTATTTATACTACTTACACTATATCTTATTGTTATTCCATAATACCACCTTGTAACATCCCGAACCGGCTCACCACTAAACCGGTGGTCAGACCAGTGGGTCCCATGACCTCAAGAGAATCTCCCCATATGCTAGAGGCTACCGACTAGCAGCAAGGGTCTTGGGAGGTGATATTGGGTATACTATACCCTCTTATCAGAGTTTCACAATGGTGATATCAGACAATAACAATAGGAAACAATGGAAGAAGTATAAATAGCAATGTTAAAGCAATATAAACAGTTTATAGAAATTTATAAAAGTGGTCAACACCAGTTATACAGTAGATGAATACATGACATGTGGAGATACATATTCAAAAGTAGTAAACAAGATAATATGATTTACAATACAAACAGTAAAAGACTCAAATAAAGAAAGAGATAAAAGTCATAAGACCAACTCCACGAGCATGCTAATCTATGTCTTAGTCTTTTGATCCTATCTCTAGGTACTAGCATACATCAACAATAAATGTCCAAGGTTCATAGTCTAGTGAACAAGAAAAGTCTACTCGAGTACCCCAGTGCAATGGCGGCCTGAGTAGGGTGTGAGATATAAATCTCAATAGGATGACACCACTAATGTCTATCCCTATCTAGAAAATGTAATGTAAATTTAATAGTGTTCAAGTATGAAGTATTAATGATATAATTGAATAAATAAATAAACGCCTGTCTATGTTCCTAAAGGACACCTGACGACTATACTAGTTTTGACTCATTACCATGATTTCACCCTGATCGTGTCATTACATAAATGTATATAGTTCATTATTTGGCCTCAACATGTGCACACCTTTATTATAGTTCAAAAAGTGTCCTCGACAAGTGCACTCTTTAATATAGTTTATTAAGTGGCCTCAATATGTGCACACTTATAGTATAGATATAACATATCATTAAGTGGATTCAGTAAGTTCACACAAATAATATATATATAACATCTCATTAAGTGGCCTCATCAAGTGAAAAATTATAGTAGAGATGTATGTTGGGGTGGATCGGGACATACCACCACCATCTTAATTCATTGGGAGCTCTCACAGTCTTCCCCAAACCCATGTCCAAGATCCCTTTTACCTATCTTATTCAATGAGGTGTATATACTACACCTTTTACATGTTATATCACAAATATAATTATTTTCATGTTATTATAAGATTCATTTAATTTTATTCTTTCATGGGATTATGATTCAAAGTTACCAAAGTGGTAATAGTTTTACATTACAATCTTATCTTTTATCGGAATTTTTTATGATTATGCTTCCATTGATAAAATAATATGATATATCTATAAATAAACTCATAAATTTAATTATCTAAAATTTATTTCATTATAATACATGTTTTCCCTTCATTTTACTCTCTTTATTTAGTCAAGATTTGAAAAGACTATTTTTTAATAAAAATCACCTTTATTTATCTATTCAGTCGAAACCCATTTTCCTTCTAAAACAATGTTTTGTAAAAATATTTCCAAATTTTTTTTTGAAATTATTCAAATAATTTATTAAATACATTTCTACCCATGTTTTAATTTACAATTTTTTTTAATGGAATCTTCATGTTGTTTTCCAAACAATGCCCATTTTTATTTTACTGAAAATGTGAAAGGAATGTTTGTTTTAACATGTATGACATGAATGAAATTTCTTTCCATCATAAACAATATTTTATTTGATACTTAATTTATAAATTTTCAAATTTTCTAATAATATAATTTCCAAAAATATTTTATGTTTTAAAAAGTTTTTTTTCAAATTCAAAAGGTTATTTTTCTCAAGAAATGTTTTAAATGTTTTTTTATGATACCTTTATAAGTTTTCAAGGTTATTTTAAAATAAAAGTTTTTTTGAAATATTTTATGTTTTAAAAAGTTTTTTTCAACGTGTAATGGTTATTTTCCACATGTAATATTTTAAATTATTTTTAAAGATTAATTTATAAGTTTTTATGGTTATTTTCAAAGAAAATTATTTTCATAATGTTTTATGTTTTAAAAATTGTTTTTCCATGTGGAAGGGATATTTTTCTAATGAATTGTTTTAAATTATTTTTTAATTCATACGTTATAGTTTTCAAAGTTTATTTTTAAATAAAAGTATTTTGAAAATGTTTTATGTCTTAAAAAGTGCTATTCAACGTGGAAAGGATATTTTCCTCAAGAAATGTTCCAAGTGATCTTTCAAAATCATTTTCCAAATAAGATGATATCCTTTTTATGTTAATTATAATTTAATAGGGATAATATTTAATTATAAAATCCTTATTATTTATCGCAGTGGTTATTTTTTATGTTGATGAAGTGTTTATGAAACCCATTTATTTTACATGGGATATGATGTCATAATATGATGAATGTTTTATGATATCATGAAACACATAAATTTTGTTTTCATTATGAGATGGATGAGACCTATATCTCCCTAAAATTAATTGGTTAAATATATATATCTCATGATACCAAAATGGGAAACAATATGATTGTTATGATCCACAATGGGAAACAATTGGTTCCTGATCCATTATGGGAAATAGTTGAGTCCTGATCCACTATGAGAAAAAGGTGTTTATTGATCCAAAATGGGGAATTAGTGATGAGATCTGATCCACTATGTTTATTTTCTTGGTAATTAACCTTTAAATATTTATTTTTATAAATATTTATGATGACTCCACACTTTTATGACAAATTCTTATAGTTCATGATTTATTTATGATAATTTCTCACTCTTATGGACTATGTTTTCTAAAATGATAATTTTTTTCCATGAATAATGTTTATAATATATGAAAGGTTGGGTAAGAACTTTATAAGTTATTTTCATGATCACATACCCTTATGGGCATATTATGCTTTCATATGATTATAGATTTATATCTCATATGTTTACCCTTACTGAGTATCTGAGATCAACCTTTCTTATGTTTCCTTCCCCATGTTATAAAAAAAGGTTTAGGTAGAGTATGGATAATGTTAGGTCTACTAGGTCAAATAACATAAGAGGGGGGGGGGGGGTGAATCATTGTATGACAGATAAAAAAAACTTCCCCTATTGATCTTGTTTCCCTGTAAAGAAAAAATCTCTTCTATCTCTTTCCTGTAGTAAAGTATAAAAAGAAATTAAGACATGAACAAGACAAAATTTTTTTTACTTGGTTCACCCTCACAGGGCTATGTCCAAGGATCATACACTGAGGATGTGACGATGTAATAAATACACTAAAAGTGCACTACTATTTAAAAAGTTTGGAAGAGACTCACTGTCCCTCCTTGTTTACAACAACTCACACTTTGAAAGCTCAATGCTCTCTCAACTGAAGTGTTCTCACTACTTATTCAGAAGATCCACTCATTGTTTAAAGACTGGTAGGTCCCTTAATTATCACAAATGAATGCATATTATTATTTATGTAGATTCTCTATTGAATTTCCACTTTCCCTCACTAATTAATACTACTTTACCACAGGTGTACTAGGAAATCATCCAACTTTTGCGCAACCCTTGAATGACTGGCGTGCTTCTTCAAGCTTGGAGCGCATGTGTCTCCGAAAAAATTGCACAACACTCCATTATCCAATATAGAACTTGGGAGACTCATACCCTTTTACAACCAAACCAATATTGGCTTGCAACTATCAATTGGCGTGGAACTTTTGAATATCTTTATACTTGCGCACCCTTGCGCACCCAAACGACCTGTGCGACCGAAGCTCAAAAATTCTCTCAGTGTTGAGCTTCTTCCAAAATTAGGAGGGGGTATCCCACTGTTTATATGAATTTTGGGAACCATGAGTGCCAATTTCAAGTCTCATCACTACATGCAAGTCCAGCCACCTAAGCCTCTGTTGCCGTAGCCACCTCACATGCCCAAACCAGAACTTGGGCACCCCTATTTTCATTATTAGGGTTCTTTAATCAATAATGGATTGTTGAACACATCCCTTGAACATGAAAAATAACCACTAAAACCCTCCTTTGTCAAAAAATTGAACATTGTAGTCCGCTTTGTCAACAAACAAAAGCTTTGTCAACAAACACAATCACCTCAAAAATGCTTCAATGATACCTTGAGGGATTTTTTCAAAACACATAAGAGGAGTTCTATGTGAGAAGATATTTATTATATATGATGAAGATATATAAAAATAATAATTTTTTTCTAGTCTCCAAATACACTATACTATTATGGTCCTCAAGTATGTGTTTATGAAATGTATTGAATATTAATCTAAAAATATTTGATATTTATGTATGAAAATCCCAGGTCATTATGGTTGGTATCAGAGGAAAGTTTTAGTTAACCTTTTAAAAATAGGCTGAGAAAACTTTAGTGATATACATAGAGATATGTATAAGGATATATCTAGGCTTACACCTATGGATAAGTCTGAGGATGAGTCAATGTATAGGAAAATATTATAAAATTTTGGTAAATGATAAAGAGAGAGGTTTATAAGAAATTACATCCTTCTTTAGATACTATAAGTAGATGTGGATCTAGAAAATAGGTACCTAGGGGTAATAACTCTAAAAAAGAAACATTCTGCTAGACTTGATCATCACCTAGTGCATGACAACTGAACACTTAGTTTGACACTTCTGGGGGATATGATTTTTAAGTTCACAAAATATTTATGAAAAATCATAAAGGATTTAAATAATGACCATGAATGACTTTGGTTAATACTAAGGTGACATATATTTGAAATAAGGAGACATGATTTTTCATGATTATGTGGTTTCCCACTAAGAATATTGTTACTCATACTTTACTTTTTGGTTTTATTCAATGATGGGAACTAGAAAAAACTAGATCAACATTGAATATGATAGAAATTGTGTTGATGAGAAACCAAATGGGATAAAAACTGGAGTGAAGGATATTGTGATTATTCCTAATTAGTTATCATGATATATTATTAATAACTTTCACCTTAAACAACTCTCGGACTCACCAAAGAATAGAAGGATATAGTTCATTGAGATTTTGGGTGGGGGAGTCCATGATGGAAGGAATACTTGGTTTCTTATATGTCATGAATGTTAGAAGAAGAAATATAGGAGACTTCTCAAAAGAAGAAGAAGATGTTTTAGGTGTGGGGATGAAGGACATAAAGTAAGAAATTTTCAGGAAAAAATAAAAATTCTAGTTAACTTAATGGATGAGAATAATGGTATACCTAAGATATCATCAATTTTTCAATCTTATAACTTTGGAAAGTATAGGAATTATGAAAATAAATTTCCAATGGGGGAAGGTCAATAATAGGATCAACATGGTTGTATATGTAAAGATTTTTTTATTGATGATGAAGAGATTAAAAATGACATATGAAAGGAATAAGGTATTAAGGAATAAGATGATGAAGACTAGTTAATGGTTTAACAATGTAGTAGAATGATTGAAGTGTTTATGTATTTTAATTAAATAATTATGTAATATATAAGGATTATTCAACATAAGTTTTCGTAAAGTATTTTTAAGAATATGCTAAATGATATGGATGACTTAGGAAATTGATTTAATAACAAGGTGATATTTTATAGAAAACACATGACTGAGGGAACATAACCATGTTTCAAGAGAATACATGAAGGTATTCACATGTTTGGTATGTGAAAATTAAAAGCTAATTTATATTGATTAAGGGATTAATGATAAGTTAATTTAGGAAATTTTGAGACCCTCTTTCTAAAGTTTTGGATTTTAATCTATTGGAAGGGTCATAAGGTAAACCATTTATGAAATGGTTTAAGTTAAACATTATATTTGGTTTTAAATATTAATATATTACTTCGATATATGAATATTTATGTATATTGGATAGAATGTGCTAACCATTTTTCTTAATGATGATAACAAGATATTTAAGGAATGACTTATCATTATCTTATGGATCTTGTGATATGTTAGTTCTTTCGGAATAATAAATTTACCTTCATTTCTTGGTGTAAGAGACGAATTAGAAATTTATCAAGGAACAACCAAAGGATTATATAATACTTAAAAAATATAAGAAATCCAGTAATTATATATTTTCATGAAAATTATTCAACTATAAGAAAAGTAATTTGAAATAAAATTTTATCAAATTACCCTAATTTTTGATGATATCAATGAACACTGAATTTCTAGCTTTGATACAAGTAATTGTGAACAATTTTTTTTTCATCCAAAACATAGAACATCATAAGTAAAAAATACGATCACTTAAATTCTCAAGTACCTTTTAGGTTTAGATTTTTAAAGAACTAGTAAAAACACATACATAAACAATACCTATGTCATTAAATGATAATTTCTTCCACTTAACCCTAATTTTAATATTTGACATTAAATCATCATCATTATCCATATGAAATACCTTATAAACATAATTATTTCAACCTTATTATTTATAACTTAGGGCAAAAAGAAATATGAGATGGGTGAGCTCAAATGATCAGTAATAGTAAACATAAGCATTAACAATTGAATAAAATCAATGAGAATAAGGAGTGAATAATGGTATGATGACATAATCAGAGCAAATGATCAAATAATAAAATATTTCATACCCATCAATACCTGAATACTCAATCATGGAACATGGCATAAGGCTTTAACAAAATGAAATATTATTATGGATCATTAATCACGGGCCATGTGATATCAATCATGATCAAAGGAAACTTTATAAAACCTTACTAAGAATAAATAAAACATGTTGGAATCTTGTAACATCATTTCTATATAACACTTAAAAAACCCTTACAGAACCTTTATAATCAGAATAACCATACGATCATTTTCTAATATAATTCTCCAGAGAACATAATCATTACCCAATGAATTGGAGAGCTATAATAGGGATTACCCTTTATATAAGATATATTAGGATCACCCATTTTTTATGAGATATAAGGGGGATCAAACCATTATATAAGATATTTTGATTCCACCTATTAGCTATAATGGGGATCAACCCTTTGTATATAATGTCCAAGAACCACAATATGAATAAAACATATAGATTCTATTTCCTCATAAAACTCATAGAAAAAATAATTATTCAATTTATACATTTATTAACCCATAAAAAAGAAATGGGTTTCAATTCATTATATTTGAAACATGATTAACCCATGTAAAAGAAATGGGTTCCAGAAAAATCTCTTTGAAATATGGTTAACCCATTAAAAAGAAATGAGTTCTATTTCAATCTCTTTAAAACAATATTAATCCATATAAAGAAATAAGAAGGTTGATAACAATAAAACATATACCCCTTAAAGTGATAATAAAAAGTTTTATTTCATTGATTAATATAAATACCATAAAAATATATTTACAAACATTTTTGTGGAAAATATTCTTTTTATTTTTAAAATCAATTTTATAAAACTAAAAGTTGAAACAATATTGTGAAAATAATTTTATTTTAAAAAAACCATGGAAAAATATTAATTAATACTTTAAAAAATAATTTAAAAATTTTCTTGATGAAAATATCCTTTATGCTTGGAAAATAATTTTTTTGAAAACTTTTTTGAAAACTTTTTTAGAAAACATGGTTTTAGAAGAAAGAGTTTTTGACTGAAAAGACAATTTTTGAAAGAACATTATTTTAAACTCTTGAACACATAAAGAGATAAAAATAATGGTAAAATATATATTCTAATTACATAGCCTGAGTATAATAAAACTCATGAGTTTATTGAGATATATACCATAAGATTTCATCATTGGAAGAATAATAATAAACAATCTCGATAAATGATAAGATTTTAACATAAAACTCTTACCACTTTGCTAACTTTGAATCATAATACCCATGAATGTATATAATTAAATTAAACTTATAGTATTATGAAAATAAGAAGATTAATTATATTAAATTTCAAAAGGGTCAGTATATATACCTCATAAAAGAAGATAGGTGTATAACATAACATACGTCTCAAAGAAGGAAAATTAAGACAAAATTCCATAACCCATTTTGTTACTTTGAAATCATAAACCACATGAAAGATATATAATGAGATGGATATCTAATTCCACATAAATTTAATTATAATAATAATAAAATACATTCATGGGAAGTATACACACCACACGACAAAAATAAGTGGTGAATATGGAATACATCTTAGAGAAATAAAAATGAGATGGGGAAACCATTACATCACACTTGTTTTTGGTTGAACATAATTTATACAATTTTATAGTGGTTTAAAACATGTTATTAAATTATAAAATAACCATATTAATATTTATAATTTCATATATTATCCTTTTGTAACATTTTTTACCCGTTCATTAATAATATTTCAGTATTTGCATTATTTCAGGTGTTAATGACCTTGTTATCTCATTCATTCTTTATCATAGAAGTCCCGAGTTTTGTGTATATAATATTGTTCAATAATAATCAGAATAATAATAATTTAATAATTATCATATTTATACATTAATTATAATTTCAAACCAATAATGAAAATGGTAATGAAAAATGGGCTAGGTTATAATCATGGAGATGGTAGGTCATACATATGCATAAGTAACATTTTCATTTCTCGATGATCATTATGGAAAGGGAGTAAGAAATATTTTATCTTCACATAATGATAATTATATCATAAATACAATTATATTTAATTATATAAACTTATATATATTATTTTTGTGATGTGGTGATGAAAAAAGGAATCACATGACTTCAAGAAGGCGGTGGTTCACACATCCATGAGTGACGTTATCACTTTTTAAGTGAGTGAAAAAGTAAGAAAAAATGATATATTATATTTATGGAGTGATAAATATTTTATTTATATCATAATTAATTCATTTATATCACATATATTCATTATCATTACTCTTATAACCTTCAATGTTACACATTATTGAAAAAAATCACATTGCTTCACGAGGCGGTAGTCTGGCGTACACATGAGTGACATTATCGTATCCCCTATATAATGGAAATTAAAAAGATGTATGTGATATAATGACCCTATATATATAATTATGTTATAAAAATCATATATATATATATACAATTCATATCAATCATCATACCCAAACATTAAAGTTGGTAATGGAAGAATCAATGACATTGGTTCACGAGGAGGTGGTCTTTCGTACACACAAATTATGATTTTGTAACTAATTTGACAGAAGTGGAGATTATTATAGGGAATGACATTAATATAACAACATACCATTATATTTAAGATAACGAGTTTATTATATCATAATGGTTTAATAAGAATTAAACGATGTGGAGAAAATAAATAAATTAAAGAGGCTTGTTTAAGAATATTACCTATTCTTTGGGTATCCTCCTTATGTTTGAACTTAAACCTTCCTAGGATGGATTTATTACTAAAATAAGTCTTTTATGATGAGTTAAGGGATGTTTTGAAGGGATTTTTATAGTTAATTGATTAAACCAACAGGTTTAAAGATGTAAAGAACAGAGGATAGGGTGGCCTTTTATAAGTGGGGGATATGACACACATGGTAAACAATTTTTTATGTCATTTTAACCTAATCATTTTAGTTTAATCCTATGGTAAACCCATTTTTACCTTAACCGTAGTAAATAATTTGTACTATTTTTACTATTCATTTTGGTCAAAAATTATGTTGAACTTATTAAAATTATAAATTATTGTTATTAAATATATGTAATCCAATTTATTCAAATTCTATTAACATAAATGAAAAAATTCTATTTAGAATAAATCCTGCAGATGCGATGAGAATGTGCGTTTTTTAAAGAGAAAAAGTTGAAATGTTTAGAATGTTTTTATATCTAATATCAATATAAAATTGATTCAAATAACATAATTTAGGTTAATTGATATATAATTAATATAATTTTACTTAGAAACCAATTTAAAATAATATTTATCCTTTTAATTAATTTAAACAAAAGGCATTTTTTAATTAAAATTCAGTATTTTCACTGTTCATCAAAAATGAAACCTTTATGAAAATTATAAAATTTTACCCTAATAAAATGTTTACATGATGATTTCAAAAATTAATTTTATTTTTTGAAATAAATTTTTTATAATTATAAAAAATTAAATTTAAAACAAAACACGCAGATGTGATTAAAAAACAGGTTTTCAAGAAGTGTATTTCTTATGCACAAGATGATTTTATTTTAACTCTATGTATAATAATAAATATTGTAAGAATATAAATTAATATTTATTGATATATAATATATAAATTTAATTTAAATCATTCCTAATTTGGGTTTGTTATAATTTATCAAAATAGAGAATCATTATGCACTTTAAAAGTGTTTTCAGGAAAACTCGTTTTCAAACTCAAGAACAAAATTATACTAAAATAAAATATAAAGTTTATTTAAAAATAATTAAGTAGATTAATATAAATAAATAGTAATTATATTAAATTCAATCATATTAAAAACATATTGGTACTTTTAAATTACTAAATTTATTGAAAATAAAATTTAGTTTTACATAAAATTGCTCTTTTGAATATTCATTAAAAAATCAATATTTTCTGAAATGTCCAAAAATTTCCCCCAAAGTAAATTTTAATATTAAACTTAACAAAATGAATTTAATTTTATCAAATTAATTTTCTAAAATTTCACAAATTGATTATAATATTCTTTTTATGAAGATAAATAAAAAATACTTTTTAAAGAAAATATATTTTTGAATAATGAAATGACCTTACTAAAAATTGATTGATTATTTACTAAATAGTTATCAATAAGTTTATTGATTTGGACACACACACACACACATATATATAATTCATAAACTATTTAATACTATTCATACCCCCCAATTTTTCGGTTAGGTTATAATGGTTATATATATCATGGGTTGTTTAAGCTCGATATTGTTTGTTGAGTATGTCACGAACCATCATGGGTACCTTGGTAAGTTGATAACTGAGCCATAAAAGATATATCCCAAAGGGCATTCCTGATTCCCATTGATTAATGACTAGAACCTAGAATAATACAACATGTAAGTGGGAATAAATTTTCCACAAAACATTGAGGAATCAAGATAAGCAAGTCAATATGCATATAAAAGAAAATCCTCTAGGAGTATTGTACCAGAAGTCAAAAAGGAATCAAATACCAAAGTACCACAACCTAAGTAATAAAATAGGAAAAAACAACCCAATTCCCTAAGGTCACAACTCACCACGTCCAAGGTTCAATAGTTGGATCCACCTTTAAGAGACCCTTTCCCCTTACTCGAACCTAGAAGGAGATAATCTACAAACACCCAAATAAAAAAGTAGGGTGTGAGATAAAACATCCAGTAGGGTCTTAAAAATGATTCTTCACCAGTTTCCAACAATATATTAATCTAAGGAATTATTTTTATTTTAAAATAAATAGGTTTGGAATTTGAAAGCATATTTAAACAAATCATGATATACAATTCACACGATGGAAAATAATTTATGAAACAACTTTATAAGTGATGGAATATTTATAAAACAATGGATTAAATAAAAAACTTATATAAAAGAATTTATATAAATCCATAATTCATTTAAAGTAGTTTAACAACATTGGTATACATTTATATCTCAAATATAATCAAGCGAGAATCATGGTCATATGCTAAATAAGTATGAAAGTTCCAGGATATATGACTCAATACTCTCTAAGTGATCATAACAATATGTGTATACACACATCTCTCTGACACTGGCCAAAGGAGATGAGTCACCGTCCCACTGAGGATGTGACCTGATGCATTTATGTTTTAGAACATTTTATAAGCGTAGTGTGTGTCCAAATAAGTAAAAAAGTATCTAAGGCTCGCATGTGATCTTATAAAATCAATGATGGGAAATTTATTTTAAAACTGATTAAAATACAATTAAATTACATTCCTACCATTTAAGATACCAATTTTCTATTTAAACCCCAAAATGGGTTTTCAATAAAAAAACATGCCTCTTTAACAAGATAAAATCATTGGTTTCTATAAAAACATTTTAATCCATTTTCAAAAGATTGAAATCAATTCAAAAATAATTACATCAATTTCACAATCCATTTATATAATTAAATTCAATAATTTAATTGAAATATATTCTATCAAATTTACAATTTAAATTAAACAATTTAAATTAACCAATTTCCACAAATGTTCCTCAATTCAATGGAATTGGGGATTTTCAAAATTTTCATGCCAAAACCACTTCAAATATCGCGATTCAATGGAATTGGGTTTTATCAAATAAATTAAAATAAATTTTGAGAAATTTAATTTAAATAAAAAATAGAAATAAATAAAGCAATTCAAGGTTAATCAATTTGTCCAAATGAGATGAATTCACCTACCTTTTCCTAAAACTCAACAACCTCAATAGAACCCGTCAATGAGAATAAAGGTGTATAAGACCTAAAAACTAAACCTAGAAGTGATATCCAGTAGTACATATAATAGATACATCAATTTCATGATGATACATTGAAACAAAAAAATAGGATAAAAAGATAAAGATGAATAACAAAGAGAATGCTTACTTGGGAATCCACACCGCAAGCAAAACGAAGATTGAACGCAAGGCTAAGGAACCAAAAACGGTTAGAGGGCTACAAGATACCCTACACAAGGATTTGGGTTGAAAGAAATAAAACTCAAAAGGAGGGGAAAAATATCTCAGATGTGATGCCTATTTAAAAACAACAGTCAGGGTATTGGACGATGTGTAATCCCACTACACATTGTGAAATAGTTAATTTCCATAACGACCACAAAATACATAGCTTTAATTTGAAATTCATTCATTAAAGAAATCATATGATTTGTAGTGGCTCGTCATGACATGTATCCTGTCAAGGTGTAAATCTCCTTACGAAATGAACATCCTCACAGTATGAACCTAGCAACTATTACATGTCTTGTAACCTAGTTACATGCTGTGTAACCCTAAAAATTTCTGCAAAAAAGGCCGATTAAAGCCAAGAGTCCTACAAATATATAACTTCACCATTATAGTTATCCTACCAATTCATCATCAACCCTAACTTGTCAATGAAAAATTAAAACCATTATAAGGTTAAAGATGTACCTGGACAATCGGTAATGGGATGTTACAACCTCCCCACCATAAAAAATTCATATCCATAGAAAGATTATGAATAAGATTCTCAGCCAAAATTATGAAGCCACTACTCTATTATTAGTGCCTTTCATTACCATGTCTCATGATTATCAGAACTATTCTTCTGTAGCACACGAACCAAAGGTATCCTCCTCCCATGAAATACCTTGGTCTTAGAATTAACTATTTTTACTATCCTCTCAGTCAAAGATAAATCTGGTTCAATATCAAGACAACTTTAGCTCAAAATATGAGATGAATTATACAGATACTTTCTTAGATTTGATACATGGAATATGTTATGTATCATTGTTATCTTTGATAGAAGTGATAAATGGTATGAAAATTTCCCCACATTCTCAATAACCTCAAAAGGTCCCACAAAATGAGGAGTAAGTTTCCCTTGCTTCCAAAGTCTTCGATGACACAACCGGGGTGAAACTATCAATAACACCTGGTCACCAACAGATAGCTCCAAAGGTCTATAACAATGATAAACCTAAGGCTTATATCAGTTATGTGCTATCCAAATTCCTTGATGAATTACCTAAATCTTTGCTATCATCTCTTGCACCGAAATTGGTCCAACCATGGAACTTTCACCAATAACTACCCAACACAATAGATATTTACAGGGATATATATAAAAGGCCTCAAAATAATCTATTCTGATTGTGGGTTGGTAACTATTATTATAGGAAAACTCAAACATCCCCATGTGATCATCCCAAGTCCCACTGAAGTTGAGAACACATGTACAAAGAATATCTTTAAGAATCTGTATAGCTCTCTCTATCTGGCCATTTGAATGTGGATGATAAGTTATGCTCAAATGGAACTAATATCCCAGGGGCTCCTAAAGGCCTCTACAAAAGATATAATTGAACCTAGGATCCCTATTATACAATATAGTAGATATAACTCTGTGCAAAAGTACAATCACTTTCACATAGATATTTCCCAACTCCTTAACTTTGGATGTATCACTAATTGGTATGAAGTGATTATAATGGGTGAAATTTTTATCACAACCCATATAAAATTATTATTTCTCTATGTATAAGGAAACACAACTAAAAATTCCATATATATTTGATTCCACTTCCAAGTAGGGACTTCAAGTGGCTGATGTAAACCTGAAGGTTTCTGATGCTTGACCTTAACATGTTGGCATATATAAGAGTAGGAAAAAAACCCATCAATAACTTATCTCATACCTAGCCACCATAACTACTTCTGCATGTCAAAAAACATCTTTGTGGTTCCCGGATGTACCACCCACTGTGAATTATGAAAATTACACACATTTCATTTCGTTCTTCTAACGGCACAATGAAGTGATTCTGATATAATAGAACACCCTTTTTAGAGAATTACCACTAGGAAACTATCTCCTCACCATAAAGAGATTATATAATTATACATAATTTATCTTCAATCTCTTGATCCTAAAGAATCATTTCTAGATGGGTGGAAGTCAATCAAACACTGGCTAAAGAAAATTCCGCCCCTTTCTCCTAAACTCCAATATGAAACTGTAAAAAGAGATCCATCAAATTCCATTATTCTGAAGATTCTTTCACTTCCTATATTGTAATTTTCCAACTCAAAGAAACCGTGATGACATTCCCTTTCCCGAGGGTATAGGCGATGTCAAATTTAGATGATTGTAGGTACTCCACCTGACACCTCTAGTAGTGGTTCAAATATTTTTGAGAGAAGATATTACTCAAGATTTTGTCATCTGAATACAAAGTGAACCATTATTAAAAAAGGTAGTGTGACTAACTCTTAAAAAATTGGATCATAACTATAATTTCATGGTCATGGGTAGGATAGTTATTATCATGTGTCTTTAGTTAATGAGATCCATAAGAAACTACATGATCGTCTTGCATAAGAACACAACCCTAGCATAAACCCGATGCATCACAAAATACCACATAGCCCTACCAAGCCTCTAGAAGAGTCAACACCGGCACAATAGTAAAAAGAAATTTCACCTCAATCAAGGAATCCTGACATTTATCATTCCAAGAAAACTTCACCCCTTCTGATTTAGAGCATTCATCAGAGAATTCAACTCTAATAATTCCTTCATGAATTGACGATAACATTCTGCTAATCCCAAGAATCTCTGAATCTCGAAGACATTTCATGGTTACTCCCAATTAATAATAGCATTAACCTTCTTAGGATATACTAAGATACCTTACTCAAACACCACATGTCCCAATAATTTCACTTCCTGAATCCAGAAATCACACTTTGAAAGATTCCCTTAAAGTCAGTGATTACTCAACAGTCTCAGAACTATTCTCAGATGATGCATATGATCGTCCTTGTATTTGGATTAAATGGGGATGTAATCTAAAAATATGACTAAAAATGTATGCAAATACTCATAGAAAATCCAATTCATCAAATCCATGAAAACTAAAGGATAATTTATTAGACTAGAGGGCAGAACAGTATACTCATAATGGTCGTACCTTCTCCAAATTACAGTTTTTGGATTGTTAGATTCTTTTATCCTCAACTAACGGTAACTAGATTAATGTTCTATCTTTGAAAACCACTTAACCCCTTTCAATTGATGAAACAAATCATCAATATATTGCAACAAATAATTTTTCTTTATCGTAACTCGATTGGGCTTTCAGTAATTAACACATAAGAAAAGAGAACCATCATCCTTCTTAAAAAAGAGAATTGGTGCTGCCCAAGGCGACACACTTGGGATTAAAAAGCCTTTCTCAATAAGATCGTCTAATTGGGACTTAAAATCCTTAATTTTTGATAGATACATGTGGTAATGGGGAATTGAAACTGATTGAGTTCCAGAAATTAGGTCAATGGAAAACTCGACCTCCCTTACTAGTGGAAAACTATAGAAATCCGAAGGAAATAGTTCAAGAAACTTGATGAAAATTAGAGGGAGATCAATACTCAATGATTCTCAATCTAGATAAAAATAAAACACTAATATTAATTTACCAATATCTGGATAAGAAGGTATGTCCTTGATCAAGCTTGGGTCTCATTTCATTGAAAGACAATAGACACACCACTGGGTGTAGTAAGGTAGACCTGTCAAAGAAAACAATCAATACATGATTTATTTTCAATAATCCAATCCATTCCAAAAATTATGTCAAGTGGTTTCATGTCGGAGACTAGAAAACTCCATGCCATCTCAATCTATGACAGTGAGAAGACACAAGCAGGACTACAGAGACCTTGTTCTCTCTTTATTATAAGGGGTGTTGTAATATACATTGCAAAAGATAAAATATACATAGGAAGATTTATAAGATTAAAAATACAGGTTGAAATAAATGAATGATATGCACTAGTATTAAATAGAGAAGTCACTAATGATGAAGCTATAGTAATGGTACCTCTCACAATCACTCGACCTATATCCGCTTCCTCTAGAGACTCTTACACTGCATGAATTTTCTTATTTCCATATTACTGTGGATAAAACCCTTTTAAATGTGAATAATGTGATTTATCCACAGTTTTAGGGGGATATGATGATCCTATTAAATTGCACGAAGTAGAAAAAATATATGGAATAATATTTTTAAGTGACCTGAACGTCCGTAAGAGATATAGTTCATGGGAACCTCAACACAAACCCTATTTTAATTCCTTATCTTTCCACACTTGTAGCAAGTTAAAGGCATTTCTTATTCCATTGTAGGAGGTATTGAATGTCCCTGACATTGAGAACTACCATGAGAATAATCATACTTTTTCTTTCCCTTGAATGGAATTGACACTACAACTATGAGAAAAAGGAACTCCCATTAACCCTAACTTTCCAGCCAGGTCCATCTCAACCATAATCTCCCTATCCAACATATCATTATAAGTGGGAAGCTTTAACAATAAAAAATAAGAATAGATATCTAATATAAGTCCCAACTCAAACCGTTAATCCTTCATCCACTCATTATATACAATATCAGGCACAAACAACAAGATCTCAAAAAAATTGAATACTCATTCATTGTTCTGTCATTCTTCTCAAGCTTGAAAAACTCCAAAGCCTAGGCTAACAATTTTTAATCTAGATAGAACTGATTATTGAAAATAACCTTGACGTATTTCCAAGATTCTTTTTCATCACCATCATGTCTCACCATCTCATACTCAGTCCTTCCAGCATGAAGGTGGCACAAATTTCCTTTATTTCTTTTATTGTCTCAACGAACTCAAAAAGACATTATATACTGCCCAACCATTCTTCAATATGTTCGGGATCATTGGATCCTTTGAAAACTGGTGGATTCTGGTGAAGGTACAATTGATAATGATTCGAAAGATCATCCCCCTGAGGATCCATAGTTGGAGCTAGAATGAGGACTGGAGGTGGTTCCTATCCTAAAGATTGGACATTGATCACAATCACCTAAACTATATTAGGGTCCACTAGAGGATTCAATTTCTATGGTTCAACAACATATTCCTCCTGGATTCAATTTCATGTCTTCTCAGAGGAATGATTCTATAAAACCTTAGATGACAACAAATAAGACATAAAATTAACATCCAAACTGAGAAAAAAAGGGAAATTAAACCCAATATATAGAACAAAAAAGATTTTGATTTCACCCTTTCCAAATATCAATAGGGAAAATATTAGAACTAATCCACAAGAAGAATTTCCTTAACCTCTCATAGAGACTTAAGATTCATTGTGGTGAGAGATGGTTAAGCACTCAATCAAAACTACATCCTAAGTCCTAGTAAGATTTCAAAAATGCACGCTGACTTCAAGAAAAAAGCTCAAAGGCCTCCTTTGATACCACTTTTTCACAAAAAATCCTAGGTACTCTTGTAACCAGATAACTAAGCTGGCCGTAACATAGCTTAGAGGGAGTTTCCGATCCCCATAGGTTATCAACTAGCATCTAGAATTATATAACATGCAAGTGGGAATTAATTTTGCACAAAACATAGTGGAAGCAAGACACACAAGTCAATATGAATACAAAAGAAACTCCACTGGGAGTAGTATAACAGAAGTTAACATGGAATTAAATCATAAAGTACTAAAACCCTAATACTAAAATTGGAAAGAAGAACCTAAGTCCCTAAGGGCACAACTCATTTCATCCAAGGTTCAATAGATAGATCCACCTCCAAGAGATCCTTTCCCCTTGCTCGAAACTAGAAGGAGAAAATCTACAAACACCTCAAGGCACAAGTAGGATGTGATCTAAAAAGCCTAGTAGGGTCTAAATAAGGATTTCATATCAGATTCCAACAATATCATAACCAAATGAATTCTTACAATTTTAAAATAAATAGGTTTGGAATTTCAAAGCATATTTAAAAAAATCATGTTATACAATTAAAATGATGGAAAATAAATTAAGAAATATATTTATAAGTGATAAAATATTTGTAAAACAATGGATTAAATAAAAAATTGTAAAAAATAGTTTATATAAATCCATAAGTCATGTAAATTAGTTTAACAACATTGAAATACATTTATATCTCAAATATAATCAAGCATGCAGCATGGTTATCTACAAAATCAGCATGAAAGTTTCAACCTATATGACTCTTCACTCTCTAATTGATCACAAAAATATGTGTATAAACATATCCCTATAACAATTGCCAAAGGTGACTCATCACCATCCTATCTGGGATGTGACCTATTGTATTTATGTTTTAGAACATTGTATAAGTGCAGAGTGTGTCCAAATAACTCATAAACTACCAAAGTCTTGTAAATGATCTTATACAATCAATGATGTGAAATTAATTTTAAGACTACTTAAAATAATATTAAATCCCATTCCTCCCATTTTAAATTCTAATTTTCCATTTAAAAACCAAAATGAGTTTTTAATCGAAAACTTTCCTCTTTAACAAGATAAAACCACTTGTTTTCTATCAAAACATTTTAATCCCTTTTCACAAGTTTGAAATCAATTAAAAACTAATTCCATCAATTTAAAAATCTATTTCCATAATTAAATTCAAAAAGTTAATTGAAATATCTACCATTAAATTTATATTTTGAATTAAATAATTTAAGTCATCTAATTTCCCCAAATGCTCCCTAATTCAATAGAATTGGCGGGTTGTCCGAATTTTTATGCCTAAAACATTTAAAATCTCTCAATTCACTGGAATTGGGTTTTATCAAATAAATTGAACAAAATTTTTATCAATTGAATTTTAATCAATAGTTGAAATAAATTAAAGCAATTCAAGGTTAATCAATTTGGCCAAACAATAAGAAATCACCTACCTTTTTTCCAAAACTCAACCCCCACAACAGAACCTGTCAACTAGAAATATGGTCTATAATTCCTAGAAAATCCACCTAGAAGCGAGATCCAATAGTATAGAGCATAGATCCATCAATTTCTAGATGAAATATTAAAATCTCAAAGGAGGAGAAAGAGAGACATATTAAGAATGAAGAGAATGCTTACCCAAGAATCCACACTATAAGAGTAACGATGATCAAACACCAAATAAAGGAACCCAGAAGGGTTGGGGGGATTTAAGATCTCCTTGGGAATGATTTTGGGTTGAGAGAAATGAAATTAGAGATGAAGAAAAAATATCTCTGTTTTGCTGCCTATTTAAAATCTATAGTCAGGGTATTACATGATGTGTAATACCACTACACATCATGAAGTAGATATTTTTCATAGCCGTAAAGAAATGTCGCTTTAAACTAATAATTGTACATTAAAAAACTCATGACATGTAAAGGCTTTTCACTATGTGTAACCTTTTATGGTGTGAATATCCTCACAACTTGAACCTTCTTGTGGTATGCACCTAGAAACCATTACACATCATGTAACCCAGTTACACGGTGCGTAACCCTCTGGATTCCTATATAAAGGGCCATTTAAAGTTGAGAATATAATAAATCCATGACTTCACCATTATAGGTATCCTCTAAATTCATTCTCAACCCTACCCAGTTAATGAAAAAGGAAAACCAATGACAAAGTTAAAGATGTACCAGTCAGATCTGTTATAGGATATTACAAAATACACTATCGAACATAAAAATATCCGGGTTATGTGTAATTCAAGCTATTTAAGAGATAAATTTATTTAAAAATAAATATATCATAAAGTATTGGGGTGATAAATTCTTATATACTATTAGTGTTTTATGCCATTTACACTATCAAACATAATTTTATTCTCTTAAAATATCAGGGTGTTACAGTTTATTTCTATGTTTTCACTTCCGACATATGTTCACCACTTTAGATACCTAGTATGTGTTATTTCAAAAGACCTTCACACATACCTTTCTCTATTTTCAAGGATGTTTTATTAATCCCATTTACAATGTGGGTTTCCCACAATGGGATTTTCCAATGTTAAACCCATGCTTATCGAGTACAAGTTCAAATTGTAAGGATGTAATTTATTTAAGGGGGGTATAATGATACAACCCTAGATTTTTTAAAATATTTTTTTTAAAATTAATTTTATCTTTTGGATATTTTTCATTATACACAACCCTAAGTTTAAAAGAAACAAGACATACTATTAAAATATTATTATTTAATATGATAGTTATCTCTCAACCATTTGAATGGTGGGTATGAATAAGATTAAAAAAATTATGAAAATATATGTTTTACACTTGTATATAAAAGTAATTATTTTTTACCAATTAATTTAAAATTAAAATAATAACCATTTGAAAATAAAGGAAATATTTTTCTAAAAAACCATTTTATGCACACAAACAAGTTTCACCTCAATAAATTAAGAAAATAAATTTTAGTGAATAATTTTATTGAAATTTATATATTATATATTCAATCAAATTTTAAACATCCATCTTATGTGTTATCTATATAAGAGATAATAATATATGTAATTTTATGCTTAAAAACTATATTTTTCTGAAAATTTGTTTTATTTCCTTTTGAGAAATTATTTTAAAATTAATTTTTGAAAATTTTAAAAATTATTTTGATAAGATAAAATGAATTTTTGAAATCAACATTTCAAAATTATATTAGGATGAGTATTTGGTATTTTTCTAAAAATATTAATTTTTCAATGAATAGTGAAATTACCAATTTTTATTAAGAATTTACATTTCTTTTAAAGAATTATAAAACTTAAAAATTATTTTAAGATAGTTTAAAAGGTAAAATTAGTTTAATTATATATCTATTAATCCAATTTATATCACTGTAATCAATTTCATATTGAATTTTTACAAAAAATATTTTTAAACTTTTGAAATTTTCTCTTTGGAAAACCATTTTTTCATCACAACTGTGAGACTAATTTTAAATTAAATTTATCCACTTATGTGAATGTAATTTAAAAAAGTGGATTAAATATTTGTAATTTTAATAATTTATATTATATAATAAGTTTAACATAATTTTTTACTATAATTAATAGAAAAAATAGTAAAAATTATTTACCTGAGTAAAGGTAAAAATGGGTTTAACGGGGGGTTAAACTAAAAAGATAAGGGTTAAAAACGACCCAAAACTTTTTGAACACTATTTGGATGGATATATTTCTATAATAAATATTTTAGGTTCTATAATGGACCATTGTGAAGCCTTTTTTCATGTTAAGAACGTGGGTACACCTTTTGCTATTAAAAAATTACAAGTGTTCCACTCACCTCACTTATAGATGGCCACCCCCTATATTCTCCTCTTCATACTTCCAAAAAATTTGGTTCATTAAATCTTTGAAAAAAATTCTTACTTCCATTATATAATCCTATAATACATAGTTTTTTTATAAATCCATCCTAATAATCCTTTCGGTGCAAACCAAAAGAAGTTGTTTAAAGAAGAGGTAACGTCCCTAATCAATCACTTTACTTTATTTCTTCCTTCACCTCATTCAATTATTATTAAACTATGATGATATAATAACCTCATTATGTTACATAAAATTTGATTTTATTATGTAAATTTAATATTCTAAATCATTATTATCTCCCATAAAATGGGCTACGAAATCATCATTCATATGTATGGAGGACACCCATCTCACGAACCAATGTTATTATTTTACCATCACTACCTCTCATAGATGGATATAATTATTGTTTTATTGTTTATATATATATATATTATATTTCTGATATTACTATTTTTATATAATCATGATATCATATTTTTCTTCTTTCTTTCTATTTTTTGGGAATACGAGAACCTTGTTCACGTACGTACGACCTACTATCTCCATAAATGGTGTATTTCATTTTTAATCCTTAAATTTTGTGGATTAATTTAAATACATACACAATTAATATATATATATATATATAATATTTATATCATGGTTAAAATTACGGAGAGTATGTGTTGGACTCCTTATGTGTTAATCATGTTTTAAGGATCCCAAATCATAAACATTCTGTAAAGCTTGTTAATATTGTTTAATCTATCTCAAATCATGTGTACATATGATTAGTTTCTTTATGCCTTACATAATTATTGAAAACTATTTTGTTTCTAATTAAATTCTATTATAAATGATTAAGTTTAATTCATTCTATAAATATCACTATTTAAGTCTGTGTACATAGATTTGGCTAAGTCTGAGAAACTGTGAGTTGTCACCGGTTGTGTTTTCTTGGAAAAGGACCCAGACACCGTAACCACCCAGACACCATAACCATCCATACACTGTAACCACCCATACACCATAACCATACAAACACCGTAACTATCCAGACACCATGACCATCCAGCCACCGTGACTAGACACCGTGATCCTAACACTGCATCTGTGTTACCAGTTCCTAATCTCTATAAAACTATGCCATCATAGCTATCTCAATGCTCAAATACAAAGAAGAAGATATTATTTTAAGGAGACACCATTTCAAGGAGACACCATTTCATGGAGACACCGTTTACAGACAGACTGCGACACCATTTCTTTATCTATTTTTTCATTTTTCAATATAATTTTAATGGTTATATTTGAAGTTTTAAAATGCACTGACATAATTAATATTTCTTTATAGACATGTCACATGATAGTACGAGGTAAAGAATAAATGCATCATGTCATATCCAACATATGAATTCTAATATTAAAAAGAATGAAGTGATCGTAATGACTGTGACGGTAATAGTGTAACAAAAAAACAATTGTGTTCACAATAACAAAGAAGCACGAGCATTCCTGCAACCCGAAATTGCTAAAGAACACACAAAGTATACTCAAATCCTAGAGTTGGGAAAATTTCCACTCTATCAACTCCATGAAGAACATGATCTAGATCTATCTAACTTACAATACTCTGTTTTCCACAAGAGGACTTGATTTCTGCATTTGCTTCATCCTAGAAGTCCAGATTTGCATAGACTAACACTCAAAGAACTTCTAACCTTATCTCATAATTTCTGCTCTATTCTGTATTATTTTTGTCTTTCGAGAAGTGTGTGCGTCTGTATAAAAAAATGCACTGTATCCTGCATCAAACTAAAGGATACAAGATATCCTTTCTCTTACATCTTTTTACACTTGTGTATTCCCACTAATTAGTGGCGAAGAGGTCCTTGTGTGACCTGTTAGTTCCTACCCATGAAGAACAATGGAAGAGGTCGTGTGACCTGGATAGTCTTGTGTACTGTTGTTAACCCTGATCCAGGGTGTGGATCAAGTTTATTTATATAAACTGTTTGGTGGTAGGTGATCACCAAGTGGAGTGGATTAGGTCTCAACTTAAGAATGAACCACTTGTTTTATATCCACTGTGTTTTTTATTTTAGTTTTCCTTGTTTTGCTGTTTAATTCAGAAATCACTAAATTTACTTTGATAGTTAATCTTGGAAAGAAGTTATAATTGTTTTTACTTATTATAATAGCTTCAAAAATAATGTTAATAACTGATATTAAGATTATTGAGAATTAATTACTCTTCTAAGAAGTTATTTAAATAGTCAAAATTTCATAACCGTATAACCTTGATTGATTGGGTTGTATTTAAATTTATTGGGAAACCTTTTTAAGAATATTTTTTTAAACAGAAATTTTAAATAGATACTCAATTCACCCCCTCTTGAGTACTCTACTGCGACCAAAATTTGGTTTGAAAGGATGTTTATTAAGACTCTGTTTTTGACCCTATTCAGCTGTGATTGTATTTTTACTTTAAAGATCTGTAAATTTTTGTTAATTTTAATTTTCTATCTCTTTTAAACTATTTATTTATTATGGATAACCGATTGGAAGGTGATGCAACAAACATACCACTATTCTTTAATGGAACCAATTATGATCAGTGGAAAATTAAAATGAAAATGCATTTATAAAGTATGATATTTGAATTCTGGTCTTCAATTATAGATGAATATAAGATTCCTTATACTAATAGAATTAGTTGGGATTAACCTACCAAAAATACCTACAATATCAATTTCAAAGATATTAATGCTTTATACTGCTCTTTAGGGGATGGAGAATTTAATAGAATCTCTACATGTAAAACTACCCATGAAATTTTGGATAACTTGTATGTTTTACATGAAGAAACTTCTAGTATGAAAGATATGAGGCTTAATACTTATACTATTAAATATGATAACTTCAAAATGAAAAATGATGAGACTATTTCTGACATGTATCTCAGGTTCAACAAAACTGTCCGCATAATGATTTATCTCAGGATAGAAGTCACTGCCAAAGAACAAATCATGAGGATTCTCAGATGTTTACCAGACAGATGGAGAGGAACCTCTCTCTCTATTAGAGAGTGATGTGATATTAGCAGTATACCTATTAAATAACTCATTGTAAAACTGATGATGTATGAAGAAGAGTTGAAATTCAACAAGGAAGAGGAGGATGAACCCAAAAGAAAATATATTTCATTCAAGACCACCACCTCTAAACACAAAGAAAAAGGGAAATTGGGAGTTTTTGTGGAAAGTTCCATTAGTGAACAATCATCACCTAACAGTGATGAAGAGATGGATCAACTAGACAGAAGGTTTAAGAGATTTTACAAGAAGAAGAATTTTTTTAGAAATCCTAACTTCAAGGGAAGATATGATCAAAAAGGAATTTGGAAGAAAGATTGGAAAAGAAGTGACAAGTTTGATGAGATTGTCTGCTATGAATGTAAACGAAAGAAAAATATCAGGGCTGATTGTACCAAGATCAAGTACAAAAAGAAATATGAGAAAAAATATAGAAAGTATAAAAAGGAAATGAAAGTTACATGGAGTGATTCTAAGGATTGTTCAAGTGACTCAGAATCTTCACATGATAAACATGATAATAAAGCCAATATGTTTTTTTATGAAAAACTCATCTTAGGTAACACTAGAATCTCTTGTACACAATTCCCATTATTTTGGAGATGAGAGTGACTCTGAAAATATGTCTAACTAAGAAATGTTTGAGTACTGTTATATGCTTGAAGAGAAATGCAATGAACTAAAAGATAAATACAAGTCTTTAAAGAAACAACATGCTCTTACCTCAACTATTAAAACTGAACTCACTATATAAAAAGATAAAAATGCTCAATTACTCAAAGAGAACAATGAACTAAAACTATCTAATGAGAAATTGAAAAAGGGATATTTAAAGGTTTAATAATGGTAAAGATAACTTGGTACAAACTCTAGGTAAACAGATTGATCCTAAATATAGTACTAGAATTGGCTATCAACCTAGTAAAGGAAATCTTGGGAGAACTAGTTTTGTTTCTAAGTCTAGGACATACAGTTTTACTCCCATTTCTGGAAAACATTCACCTAGTTCAAGTTATTATACACTCTCTTCTATTTCAAGCTTTTCTGGACCAAATAGAGTTTATTTTTCAAATAGTTTACATAATTCTTATAGAAAACCTATGAGGCACATATGGGTTTCTATGGCACTATTCACTAATATTACTAGACCCAAACAAGTATGGGTACCAAAATATGTTTTTATTTGGCTATTTTGTAGTAAAGTTGATTAAAGAGTTCCTATAAAATATTATAGTACTTGGATATTGGGTGTTCAAGACACATGATAGGAAATTATTCATGCTTCAAAAACATAATAAAAATTGATGGAGGACATGTCACCTTTGGTGAAAATGCCAAAGGAAAAATTATTAGCCTTGGACAAATCGGTAACTATAAATCAGTTTTGATTTCCAAAGTACTTTTTTTAATGGATTGAAATATAATCTACTTATTATTTCACAATTATGTGATGATGGATTTCGTTTAAAATTTGAAAATAATGATTGCAAGGTTTTTAATTCTAAAAATGAATTAGTGTTTTCTGCATTAAGAAATGAAAATGTATATTCTGTTAAATTACATTCTTTAGCTTCTCAAAATGCTTCATGTTTAAGTGTGTTTAAAAAAGAGTCTTGGATTTGGAATAGGAGACTAGGACACTATAACACTCACTAACTTAGAAAGTTATCTTGAAAAATCTTAGTCAAAGACCTACCCAAAAATTAGTTTTCAAATGATAAAGTGTGTAATCCATGTCAAAAGGGAAAACAACAAAAAATTTCCTTCAAACCAAAGAAAGAAGTGTCAACTTCTCAACCTCTCAAATTGATTCACATGGATTTGTTTGGATCATCTAGAGTTTCTAGATTAAATGGGAAACACTATGATTATGTTCTTGTAGATTAATTTTCTAGATATACTTGAACCTTATTTTTAGCTCACAAAAGTGAATCTTTCTCTCATTTTACCAAATATTCCAAAACTATAGAAAATCTTAGTGGACTTAGAAGTAAATACTTAAGTAGCGATCATATCCATGAGATTTAAAATCAAGAGTTTGAATCATTTTGCTCAAAAAATGTATATAGTCATAATTTCTCTACCCATAGAACACCTCAACAGAATGGAGTTCTAGAAAGAATAAATAGAACCCTGCAAGAAATTTCTAGAAGTATGCTTAGTGAATATGTGTTACCTATTTACGTTTAGGCTGAAGATGTAAATACATAATGTTATATTATCAATAGAGCATTGATTCCACCCACTCTTAAAAGAAATCCGTATGAGTTGTGGAACAATAGAAAAACCAAAGTTAGATACTTCAAATTATTTGGTTGCAAAGGCTATATCCTTAATACTAAGGACAATCTTGACAAATTTTCATCCAAGATTGATGAAGGAATATTTTTAGGATATTCAATTTCTAGTAAAGCCTATAGAGTGTTTAATAAAAGAACTAAAATTTTGGAAGAATATGTCCATGTCAAATTTGATGAAACTGATCCACATGAGCCTAAGACTACTCTAGAGAACATGGTGGATGATCTGGACATTAATTCAAAATCCTCTAACCAACCTTTAAAGAAATATGTGAAAAATTCCACTTCTGGAAATTATTTAGATTCAGGTCATAATGAACCAGACCCTGTTGAAGAACCTAAAATCACCAGTATTTTTTCTAGAGCTATTAGAAGTCTTAAGAACTATCCTTTAGATCCTATTATTAGAGGCTTAGACAAAGGAACTCAAACTAGAGATTCTATTATAAATCAGGGTGAACATCATGGCTTCTTGTCATAACTTAATGGGTGTTTAGAAATAAGATAGATGAAGCTGGTAATATAGTTAGAAAAAAGGCTATATTGGTTCACAAGGCTATACTCAAGAATAAGGAATAGACTATGAAGAGACCTTTACACCAGTAGCTAGACTTGAAGCCATCAGAATTCTTCTTTCTTATGCTGCACATCTGAATTTCAAACTATATCAAATAGATGTCCAAAGTGCATTTCTAAATGGGTATATAGCTGAGGATTTATTTTTTGAGAAACCCCTGGTTTTACAAACCCTCATTTTTTAGACCACATTTTTAAATTATCAAAATATTTATACAGTTTAAAACAAGCTCTAAGAGCTTGGTATGATAGATTAAGTACTTTTCTTATTTCCAAAGGTTTTACAAAAGGAATAGCTGATACTACATTTTTTATAATATGAATTTCCAATGATGTTTTAGTAGTTCAAATTTATTTAGATGATAATATCCTTGGATATTTAAAAAGTTATTTGTGTATTAAATATTCTAAAATTATGCATAATGAATTTGAAATGAGTTTAATGGGTAAAATCAAATTTTTTCATGGATTTAAAATATTTCAAAATAATAATGGTATAATTTTAAATGAATGTAAATATACTAGAGATTTTATAAAATGTTTTTTATTGGATAGGAATAAAATTATTGAGACTCCAATGAGTGCTACTTGTAAGTTGGATCATGATGAAGATGGAAAATCTATTGATCAACCCCCTTAAAGAAGAATGATTGGAAACTTACTCTACTTAACTGCTAACTAACCCAACATTATGGTTAGTGTGTGTATGTGTGCTTGTTTTCTAGAAAATCATAAGGAATCTAATTTAAATGCTGTTAAGAGAATTTTCAAAAATCTCAAGTATACAACCAATCTAGTATTGTTCTATCCCAGAGGAAAATCATTTGAGTTAGTGATTTATTCTGATGCTAACTTTGGTAGTTGTGAGTTAGATAGAAAATGGACCTCTGGAACATGTCACTTTTTAAGAAATTCATTAGTATCATGGTGTAGTAAGAAACAATACTCTATTGCATTATCTACTATAGAAGATGAATACATAGCTACTAGAAGTTGTTGTGCACAAATTTTGTGGATGAAACACACATTACTAGATTATGGATATCAATTTAGGAATGTACCTATAAATTGTGACAATACAAGTGTTATTAATATCTAAAAAAATCCTGTTTCACACTCTAGGACAAAACATATTGATGTAAGACATCACATTTTGAGAGATCATTATCAAAAAGGTGACATCACTTTGGAATTCATTGGAAATGAATACCAACTTGCTGATATATTCACCTAACAACTAAATTATGAAAGAATAGATTACATCATACATGAATTGGGAATGATAAATCTTAAGTAGTAAGTATGATGTTTCATAGTTTACGGTTTCACAAGTCAATGTCTTAATATTAAGGTTTAACTCTAATAGTTCTATAGTTTTACTATGTTAAGAGTTGATGTTTCATGTTTACGGTCTCATAGTTACTATTTTTTGGTCACTATCTGGAACTTAATATCTTAAAAAATACGGTCGCACAGTTTATAAATCAAACTGTTACGGTCTCACCGTGAATGCTTGTTATGGTCTCACCGTGAAGAATTGTTACGGTCTCACCATGAAGATTTGTTATGGTCTCACCGTGAAGGCTTGTTACAGTCTCATTATAAGGATGCTTTATTGTTTTATTTATACATTATAACCCATATAATGGTAATTCATTGTTTTATTCTTTTTTACTTTCTCGCACTTTTGATACAATGATGCTTGATATCCCTAAGTGATAAAATAAAAGAAGTTTCACTCATTCTTTACTCGATCTCTCTTATCTAAAACCGTAACCCCTATATCAGCCCTTCTCTCTCTCGAATCTTCGGTGAATGACCAGGATGAAATTCCCATCATTGTCAAATCATAAGAAGTGGAGTTCAAAGATGAAGTTAAAAATCACGCCAAAGTTAGCACCTGAAGGCCCTATGAATCTTAATCTAGTGAACAGAGTAGCGGTACCTGATAAAGAGATATGCCCTAAGTGGCCTCTTTCAAGTAATTGTTTGGTGATAAAAGTTCTAAAAAAGCAAGGATGGCTATATTGGTTCACAAAGGAGGATATAACTATTTACCCAAATCTAGTTACACAGTTTTACCAGTATGTTCAATTATCTTTTGATTAATAAGATGGATATGTTGTGAGAAGTTGAATCAATGGCCAAATTTTTACATTTTCTTTGAGGTTATGGAATGCATGCCTTAGGATACCTCATGAGGGTATTTGTGAGGACTACCAGAGAGGTTCTCCACCTATGAGTGAGTTATTTGTTTTGGAAGAATCTTTGAGAAGTTTAACTATCAATGAAACTAAGAGGAGATCCATAACTTCCAAGCTAGATAGTGAATCCAGACTACTATTTAAGTTTGTTCAAAATTTGATTAGGCTCAGAAAAGGTGATTTCTTTGTACTCAAGTATCAGGATGTATTTTTGATATATCTCATGAAAAATGGACATAATATTAACCTATGCATGTATGTTATACACCATATGTGTGAGTTGATCAAAACCATCTCCAAATCAACCTAGTTGTTTTATTCAAGGATTATCTCAGCTATGCTTCATGCAAAGGGATTGGTTAGACCAGATGAAGAATCCATTATGGATTATGAGTTATGTATTTCGAGAGTTACAGTAAAGAGAATGAAAATCAATAGGAATCTATGGAGGAAAGCATGGGTGGTAGATAATGATAGATTTTATAAAAAGGTTAATATGGTGAAACAACCTTCAAGACATACGGATATTTATGATCATGGTTTGGAGACAAATGAGCTTGTTGAATATTCTGACAAGGAAGAAGAAGAATAAGATGTTGTTGTACCTCTGAGAGAAACGGTTCTAGTTGAGGAAGATAGTGAAGCTTCTCCTCATGTATTATTTGAAAGGGAAGTTCCTATTACTAAATAAGTTGTTGATCTAGAATAAAAAATTTATTCAAAAGAAGAATCTATTGCTAAGGTAAGTGAAACGAATATTGTAGAAGAGCATGTAGAATAAGATCTGTCTGTTGTGCAAGAAATTTCCCTTGAGGAGAAACCAGAGGATCAAGCTGTTCATGAAGTTATTCCATCTACTGAATAGATAATGGAGAAAGCCTTTTAGTTTTCTATAAATTAAATGGATGAGGAAATTATGGATAAATTCGTGTAAATGGATCAAGGATCTTAATCTATCAGTCCTGAGAAAGATGAACCTATTGAAGGGGAGCAGATACCCAATCTAAAAACTATTGATGTCCCTAATTTGATTGATCCATGATCAGTGGATACATGGTATAAATTCCCCAGTTACATTGATGTGAATGATTCCCAGGAAGTCTCACTTAAAGGAATTGATATGTTTACTATGTTTAATTTGAAACTGGCATCTTCACCTGAAGATATCTCTACCAAAAAACCTAAGCCTGTCTCAGCTTCTATTCCTAAACCCTCTCAAGAACCTCCACACTTGGTGAATAATGATGATCTGAAAGATTTTGGATCTACCCTATTGGTTGGGGTTGAGAAACTCATGAATACCCAACTGGATCCTATAACCAATTTAAGTGAGAGAGATGATGCCCTGTAGTTAGAAAAAGTCATATGGCAGATTCAGCCCAAGATACTTCACAAGATTCAAGAAGTCAGAGTTGAGAATAAACAACTCAATGATGAAGTAAAAAATCTCAGAGGTATGGTTGAAGAAATGCATAGAGTGATGAAATCAAGACCAGAGCCTGTTTCTTATCCTATTAGGGATATTGTTAGTCAGACCCCACAAGAAGTAGCCTCACAGATTCAACCTCATCTAACCTTCTTGGCTGAAAAGGTATCTGAAAGAAATAAGCATATTGTTCAAGAGATGTGTGAGCTTGTTATTGGTATTAACAAGTTAACTGATGAGTATAAGGGCTGTATTTATAAAGTTCTAAATCAACTAAAATCCCTTACTTCAGATTTCACTACTTCTCGTACTTTTGGAAAATCATCTCAACCTTCTTTAGAAAAAGATTCGCTCTGAACAGTTGTCAAAGAAGAGCTTCAATCTGTGCTCAATGGATTTGACAAGGAATCTCTATCTGATGTTATCAAGAACAGTGACAATGTTCTTGATTTGGTGAGAAATCATTCCAAAATTTCCCATTATTCTTAGCAGGAAATTGCTAAAAAGTTGGACTTCTACTTCAATCAGATCTTCTCCAAGAATGACATGACCAACCACTTCAAGTACCTTGTGGAGAATCTTAGGATTCCTCCTATCACTCAAGCTTTCAAAACTCAAGCCCAAAAACTCAAGGATTTTACTCATTTTTTGGATAAGTTTATGGAGAACAAGCACGACTTTGAGAAAGCTATGCAGTATGGTGGTGAGATCATTGCTGAATTCACCAAGCTTTTATAGCCTTACTTTCATGTCCGGAGTACTGCAATTGTCACTCTTGCAGCTACACCCCTACGATCTAGTTTTCCCACCTTCTCATCCTCTACCCTTGCCTCAAAATATATGTATGTCTCCCAGGATCTGAGTCAGATCAGGCCTATTATCCTTGATCAATAGTTTCCTCAGTCTTCCACTGCACTTACCTTGGCCCCTTCTATTTTTGAAGGACTCCCTTTACCTTCTCTGTCAACTGGTTCACTCCCTTCCTCCACTTGTACCTGACTTCTTCTTATGATGTTGATGCCAAGGGAAAAGAGAATACAAGCCAGGGCTAAAGAATAGTGATTAATATCTTTTGATGGGGTTGTTTTATGTAGTCTTGTTCCTTCCTGTTTTTAATGAAAATTTTTATCCATATAATGAATTGTGCACTTTTACTCCTCCAAATCCCTTTTTTTCATTTTCTGAATAATACACTTTAAGGGCGAGTGGGAACCTCACAATACTGATGCCAAATTTCAAATTTCAAATACCAAGACACCAACTTTCAAACACCACAAACATGCTCCAAAATCCACCCCCAAAACATCAAAATTCAGATTCAGAATTCAAATTCAAAACAGAACACGATACACCTCGGTCCGCGATCCACCTCAAGCCATGCTCCTGGATTCGCAATCCAACCCTCATTGACATCACATCACCAGAATCGGCATTGTGCACTTTTATTGTCTACTTATTATTTACCCTTTTTGATAATCCCAAAAGTAGGAGAAATATGTATTCTATATGCACCAAATGAACATTAAATAAGAGACACATTACCTAAGAATAAATCTCTCACTCACATGATCTGTGATCATCAAAAAAGGGGGATATTGTTGGACTCCTCGTGTGTTAATCATGTTTTAAAAATCCGAAATCATATACATTCTATAAATCTTGTTAATCCTATTTAATCTATCTCAAATCATGTGTATAGATGATTAGTTTCTTTATGCCTTAAATAATTATTAAAAACAATTTTGTTTCTAATGAAATTATCTTATGAATTATTATGTTTAATTACTTCTATGAATATCACTGTTTAAGTCTGTGTACAAATATTTCCCTAAGTATGAGAAACTGCAAGTCTTCCACCAGTTGTATTTTTCTAAAAAAGGGCCCATACACCATAACCAACCCAACACCGTAACCATCTAGACACCGTAACCACCCATACACCATAACCATACAGACATCATAACCATCCAGACACCATGACCATCCAGACATCGTGACTAGACACCGTGATCCTAACACCACATCCGTGCTACCAGTTCCTTATCACTGTACAATTATGCCATCATAGTTGTCTCACTACTCAAAGACAAAGAAGGAGACACCATTTCAAGGAGACACCATTTCAAGGAGACACTGTTTCATGGAGACACCATTTACAAATAGATTGTGACACCGTTTCATTATCTATTTTTTCATTTTTAAATTTAATTTCTAATGGTCATATTTGAAGTTTTTAAATGCACCGACATAATTAATGTTTCTTTGCAGACAAGTCACCTAACAGTACGAGGTACAAGGTGAAGAATACATGCATCTTATTGGATCCAACACATGCATTCTAAGATTAAAAAGAACAAAGTGATCATAGAGACTGTGGAAAAAATAGTGTAATAGAAAAAAAAGAGTGTGCACGATAACGAAGAAGCATGAACATTTATGCAACCCAACACTACTAAATAACACACGAAGCATACTCAAATCCTAGAGTCAAGAAATTGTTTTCTCTATTAACTCCACAAAAAACACGATCCAGATATAGAAGACTTAAGATACTTTGTTTTCTATAAGAGGACTGAATTTCCATATCTGATTCATCCCAGAAGTCTAGAGCTGCATAGACTAACACTTAGAGCACTTCTAACTTTATCTCATCATTTCTGCTCTGTTGTTTATTATTTTTATCTTTAGAGCAATGTGTGTGTCTGTATAAAAACACGCACTGTCTCCTACATCAAACTGAAGGATAAAAGATATCTTTTCTCTTATATCTTTTTAAATTTGTGTATTCCCATAGATAAGTGTGGAAGTGGTCCCTATGTGACCTGCTATTTCATACCCATGAAGAACTGTGGAAGAGGTCATGTGACCTGGACAGTCTTGTGTACTGTTGTTAACCCCGATCTAGGGTTTGGATCAAGTTTATTTATATAAACTACTTGGTGACAGGTGATCACCAAGTGGAGTGGATTATGTCTCATCTTGAGACTGAAACACTTGTTTTATATCCATTATATTGTTTATTTTAGTTTTCTTTGTTTTACTATTTAATTCAGAAATCACTAAATTTACTTTGATAGTTAATCTTGGAAAGAAGTTATAATTGTTTTTACATATTATAATAGCTTCAAAATTAATGTTAATAATTGATATTAAGATTACTAATAATTAATCACTCTTCTAAGAAGTTATTTAAACAGTCAAACTTTCATAATCGTATAACCTCGATTGACTGGGTTGTATTTATAATTATTGGGGAACCTTTTTAAGAATATTTTTTTTAAAATAGAAATTTTCAATAGATACTCAATTTACCCCCCTCTTGATTACTATACTCCAACCAACAGTATGGAATAATGATCAAGGTAATAGAAAAAAATACCAAATCCAAACATGCATGAAAAACAAAACAATTATTACCCAAAACATGACTTTAACATGGAATTGTTAACAAATGAATAATGAAAAGTCATAAGTAAATCATATATGGTATGATATATATATATATATATTTATAATTATATAATATATTTATAATAAATATTTATTTATTATACATGATTTTAAAATGTGTATGATGGAATTTGAGACTTATGGTTAGAGATTTTTGTCTCACTTTTATTTTTCTGTGAGGAACATGCCATATTAAACACTTGTTTCTTTTATTTGGTGTATATAATGCCTATAATTATATTTTTTTATTATTATCCTTAAATTTTTGGTTATTTATATATCTGTTAGAGGATATATCTTTCATGTGGTTTACAGTTGAAAAGTTACCAAAGCGGTAAGGAATTTTTTTGTCTCTAATTGACTTCTTTGGGACATAAGTTATGTTATATATCTATATTATTCTATAAGGTGTATATAGTATACCTTATACATTTTATATCATTAATATAATTATTTTAATGATATTATATGTTTCATTTAATGTTATTATATCGTGTGGATTACGATTCAAAGTTTCCAAAGTGGTAAGAGATCCGTGTTATAATCTCATAGTTTATTAGGATTTTTTATGATTATGTTATAAATGATGAAATATTATGATATATATCTCAAGAAACTAATTAATTTTATTCTCCTCTAGTTATTTCTTAAGAATACATGGTTTTCCTCCATTTTCCTCTCATTATGTACACAAGAATTCAAAATAATGTTTAAGAAAAATCGTCTTTATTTCTCTGTTCAGTTGAAAAACTTTTTTCTTATAAAACCATGTTTTATTAAAATGCTTTCAATTTTTTTATTAAAATTATTAAATTGATTTATTAAATAAATTTTTACCCATTTTTTTTTTAATTTTTTGAAAATGTTTTGAAAATAAATTTCTTTTCATTTTCCAAATAATTTCTATTTGGGTTTTATGAAAAATGTGAAAGGAATATCTGTTTTAACATGTACGACATGAAAATAGTTTATCACCCTTATTACCAATATTTAATTTGAATGCTAATTTATAATTTTCAAGTTTATTTTCAAATAAAAGTATTTTAAAAATATTTTATGTTTCAAAAATTATTTTTTTTCTAAGAAAAAGGGATATTTTTCTCAAGAAATGTTTTAAATGATTTTTAAAGATTCCTTTATATGTTTTCAAGGTTGTTTTCAAATAAAAGTATTTTAAGAAATATGTTTTAAATTTTTTTAATTAGAAATTATATTTTCCTCAAGAAATGTTCTAAATTATTTTTAGATATTCTTTTATATTTTTCAAGGTTTTTTTTCAAAGAAAATGATTTTCAAAATGGTTTTTGTTTTAAAAAGTGGTTTTCAAAGTGGACATAATATTTTCATAAAGAAATATTTTAAAATATTTTTAATGATTCCTTTATAATTTTAAAAGTTTATTTTTAATGAAAATGTTTTTGAACATTTTTTATGTTTTAGAAAGTGTTTTTCAAAGAAGATAGGCTATTTTCCTCAAGAAATGTTCGAAGTGATATTGAAAAATAATTTTCCATATAAGATGAAATACTTTGATTTTACTTATTATTTAATGGAGATGAGATTGAAAGATACCATCCTTATTATTTCTCTCTATGGTTAATTTTTATATTAATGAAATTTTTATAAAACCAATTTATTTTACATAGGTGATGATGTGATGATATAATGAAATTTTTATGATACTATACCTGACAAAAATGTGGTTTTCATTATGAGATGGGTGGGACCTATATCTCCATCCAACTCATTAGGTAAATAATTATATCTCATGTGATAATAATAGAAAACAATTCATTGGATATAATCCACTATGGGAAATAGGAGAGTTACGATCCACTATAGAAAATAGGTGCATCCTAAGCCACAATGTGAAATAATTGATGAGTCATTATCCACTATATGGATGGTCTTGGTTGTTAACAAGTAAATATGATTTGTTTTTCAATATTTATGATAGAGACTCAATTTTATTACATGATCTTATGGTTCATGATTAATTTATAATTATTTCTCACTCTTATAGACCATGTTTTTTGAAATGATAAATTTTTATTTCATGAATCATGTTTATGTTCTATAATAGGCTGGGTATGAACTTTATAAGTTATGTTCGTCATCTCATACCATTATTCATATCTTAGGATTTTATATGATCATATATTGATTTGTACTATGTTTACCTTTACTGAGCATTTGAGCTCACCCTTTCTAATGTTTCCTTCCACAAGTTATGAGGAAATGTTTAGCTAGGGTATGCCTAAGAGGATTGAAATGTGAGAAGATATTTGTGGTATATTTTTAAGATCTTTCATGAAATCAGAACATTATGTTTATTGTCTCCAAAAAAACCAAACTATTATAGTCTTTGAGCACATTTTTATAAAATTTATTGAATATTCATCTAAAAATATGTGATATTTATGTATGAAATTCATGGATCATTATAAGTGGACTATGAAGTCACTAATTAAGGCTATAATAATCCTAATGGCTATCTGGTGATACCCAATACCTATCCATTGGAAACCTTAAATAATTAGTTTTCTTTAAGAAACCCACCATAAAAATAGTAGAAACCACCGAGCAATAGGTAAGGTACCTAGATGTTTAAGCATGCTTCCTGGAACTATCAGCCAGCTAATGGAAGCCAGAGGAAAATTAGTGGTGTTGTTCTAGTCCAAGAATCCAATATAATAGGTTGTCCATGACGTGATCAAAGATCTAAAATTGATGTGGTGTAATAGAGAGGACCTTACTAGAAAGTTCCTTTGAGTTTTATTGTTGTTGAAAGTGTTAGGGTAAAGATTAGTGAGAATGAGTGTGGTTTGAGCTTGAGTTATAGTTTCTTGAGTCTTATCATGATGTGATCATATAGTCCACAACCTGAATGATTAGCGCTAGATGACAGGTAGTTATGTATGTTTGTATCATGAGATCACCCTTGTGTGTCAGAACGTGAAGGAGTCCCAAAAAATGTAATTGATTTTAGGTTTTTTTGTTCATGGTGGGTAGGATTAGGTCCTAACATGAATACTTCAAGGATATAACTCAATGGTTCTACTCCGAGAGACTTATAATACAAGTTTTATGCCCGTAGTGAAAATACTAGGGGGTTTAGATTTTGGTGGTTCTATTTTAAGTAATGTTGTGATGTGAAGCATAGTACACAACACAACCCTTCTTAAATTATATCATGTTTTAGGGTTTTATCTGTCTTTGAATGAGTGAGATTTGGGGGATTCATGACATGAATTTAGGATACTTGGTGGGGATTGATCTATCATATAATGAATATGATTCACCACACCACTATTCAGGTTTTTTTTTGTGTAGTCAAGGTGCAATTACAACTTTTCACACCATGAATGTGTCTTTTCTATCTAGGTATAAATATAAAATTCACCTAAATTTTTATCATATAACTTTATTATCTCTAAAACTTTTAATGATTTGAGGTTTATTTGTGGATACTATTGAACCCCTTTGATTAATTTTAATCCTTGGGTTCTTGAGATTGATAATACTTTCATATGAGGTAAGTTATTCCCTTTTTTCCTTTTGGATTCATTTTTATTTTTGCATAGAGATAGTTGTGGTTGTTGGTGTAGGATGAGATATGGATTTGATATGGTTGTATGAGGTGTAGGATAACTTCTATAAGAGATTATAACACATGAATTTTAGCATTGAGGCATGCGAGTGATAAACTAATGGGGAAGGGAATGCATATTACCTTTCACCTATATATGTTTATGATATTATGTAACCTATTTATGTGAATTACTTTGTGAGAATGCCTTAGTGAGGATGAGATATTGTCTTAACCTCTTAGGAAATGATTTTGTTTAATTTGTTTATTTATTGGGATAAAATATGTTCCTTTCATTTTTTTCACAAGAGTTTTCAGGAAGGATCCTATTAATATACCTTTATGCTCACATCATATATATAATCTATTTTTTCATTTGTAAGAGACAGTTGGTGATCAATCTAGTTGTTATTAGATAATGGATGTGTTCAGGAGCTATTGAAGTTTCGCAAATGCTTCTTAGATTTTTATTGGTATTTTTATGTTTTTTTTCTTTTTTGACTTTAAATTATTTTATTGATGTGGTTTATTTATTTATTAATTATTCAAAAATTATTAGAGGGCCTCATCTTATCTCTTATTGTTAAATTTATATATTGAGGGTAATGCTTTCAATTTGTGTTCATTATATACCATCAGTACTAGTTTCCAACCTGTGGCCTATTGGAGGCGGTCTTCAGGGGCTCTCCTAATATTTGCCACTCACCCTAAAGGGATACCGATATGGGGGGGGGGGGGTTAGGATAGAGTGGTATTAGAACTATTGGTTGATAGATAAGATAAATTATGGATATAGGTACAAGTGAGGATTGTATGGGTTAGTTTGGAAACAATATCTGCTGGACTTATCACATGATGTAACAAAGGGAGACCTTCAAGGACATTGGATTTTAGTCCCCCTTGTGATCTAACAAAAGGAACATAGGTTTCGTGAAAATTCTAAGTGAAGTTTTATTTATTGAGATATAGAGATATAGGTAAGACCCATTAATCATTATTGTATGTTCCTATCTTTGAATTGTGTTGATAATGATAATTTTTTAGAATATGAATTAATTTTCCTTAAATATTCCATATTTCAGGTTTAGGAGTCTATAATGTTTACTCATTTATAGGTATGGATCTAGATTGACATCTATATCTGGTTAATGATGATGATATTCAATAAGATGCACCAGTATATTATCATAGAGTGGATACTGATAATCACAAAACATGGAGAAAGATATATTGAAAATTTCAGTGCCAAGGCCTGTATAAATATATGGGATTTGTTTAAGATTAAGATATTTTTGTATTGGTTTGAGGCGGCAGACGTTTCTTTCAGTTTGACGCATGATAAAAGGGATCATTGTGTTGTATTGGTTGTTAAAATTCTAGTTGGTGAAACTTAGTATTGGTGGTTCTTATTCCTTAGGAATTTTGAGGAGACGATCATTTCATGGGATAAGTTTCAAGATCAATTTCAAGCTAATTTTCTTTCATCGTCCTTGAAGAAAGATTGTAATTAGAATATATTTACTCTCCAAAAAGGGAATTAGAATATATAAGATATTAATATCCAGCATATAAACCTATTTTATTATGTTTCAGACCTCCAACCTGATGAGGAGGCAAGGGTGAGTCATTTTGAGAAATATTTTCATTAATTGATCTAGTTCCAGTTCACCCCAATTCATATTGTTGAAATATCTCAAGGTGATGGAAAAAACATCAGTTATTCATAGGGTATTGAATAGGACCAAATCTTTATAGTATTGGAGTCTTAATAACTCTTTATGGAGTAAATGTATGGCCATAAGTTCTTAGTTTCCTAATCAAATGAATATTCAGATACCAATGAGTCATTTCTAGAATCTATCATCTTGTTTTATTGGGGCCAAAAGTTCTAAGACCCTTACTAGTGGATTAGGCTTGGATTATTTTTCATGTGGAGGTTTTGAGAATTAGAATCTTACGTGTCTAAATTTCCCAAACTATGAGTTTGGATTTGGATACCCTCTTCAGGCTTAACTATTTTAATAGTATCCTATATGGAAGCTATAACAACAAAATGATGCTCGAGTTATTGATCAGTATAGAGGGGATAATGTAGGTAGAGGAAAAACCTATGATTCCACTCACCCTCAAGGATAAAAAGGATAGTGTGACCATGGAGTTGATATACATTAGGGTCAAAGAGTCCATAAATCAAGTCATGGTTAGATACATTCTTTAGAGATATCAGTATCGGGTGATCTAGACATCATACGAGGTGTTATTTTATTATATTCTACTTCGACGTATGCTGTGTTTAATTTAAGATATATGTAATCCTTAATTACACCTACCTTATTCCATGATTTGATACATGATGTGGATAAAATTATAGTGAATGTTTCATTGACTACACCAGTTGGAGGCCAAGATAGCTTGGAAGATGTGCACAAAGATTTTGAGTTGATGTTAGGGAAATATCTCCCCTAGGGATATTTCATATGTTTCTGGATACATATATATGATATCATCCTAAGTATGGATTTTATATATTCAATACAGTATATTTTATATTTTTTAGGAGGTAGGTTATATTTTATGACATTGACAGAGTAAAAGTAGTGCTTATTAGTGAGCAAGACCCTTAGATGGGTCAAAGGAATGTTGAGTTTCTATATACCTTGATGGTAGAGAATATGATGAGTTAAATGGTGGATCAGTTAGTGTTATTTCCAAGGGTTTTGGAAGATTACTCTTATTTTTTTCATTAAGAGTTTGTGATGTTACCCCATGATGAGAGATTGAGTTTGGGATAAATTCACAGTCGGGTTCCACTTTGATATCTATTTCTCTTTATAGTGTGACACTTTTTGAGTGGAATTAGCTATAAATTTTGATTAACAAACTTTGTTAGTAAGGTTTTAATCAGTCTATTGTATCTCATTGGGGTTCTCTAGTCTTATTTGAAAAAGGGAGGATGATAGTCTACATTAGTGTATCGATTATCATCTATCAAATCAGATAATAGAGAAGAACCACTATCCCCTTCCATTGATTGATGATATGTCTGATTAAATGAAGGGATATTGTTGGTTATCTAATATCTATTTATGGTTAGGATATAAATATATGTGGGTGAAGGATGTGGATATTCTGAAGAAAATTTTTTGATATCATTATGATCATTTGGAGTTCATTTTAATTTCATTCGCTGTTATGAAAACAGTAGTTGCATTCATGAGAATAACGAATTCAATGTTACATTAGTCTCTGGATCGATATTTGGTGGTGTTTATTGATAACATTTTGGTGTATTATAAGTTGTAGTAGGATCATATAAATAATTTACTCACAGTTTTTAGAGTTCTTCAGTATCATCAGCTACTTGGTAAGTAGATAAAGTGTATGTTTTTACGCTTAAGAGGTTCGTTTCTTGGAATATGTAGTGTCTCAATAGGGAGTAGTCATAAAACATTTAAATATTGAGGTGTATAATACTTTATTATAAACCAATAATGTTACAAAGTTTTAGAGTTTACTTGGTCTTATAAGATATCACAGGAGGTTTGTTTCCAACTTCTCTCATATTGTGACTCCTCTAACAACCTTGTCTTAGAAGGATCAAGTCGTTGTGTGGACTAACCAGTGTTAGGATTATTTTGATTATTCAAAGGAGAATCTATCTGGTGACATAATTTTTCATTTTCTAGAGGATGGAATTGTGTTTATGTTTTATTTCAATGCTTCACATCTTGGATTGTGTTACATTCATATAAAACAAAGAGAATTTATCTCTTATCAGTCTCAAAATTTATGGTATTAAGAATGTAACCATGATACCCATAGTCCTGATTTAGTAGTATTTTTATTTTATTTAGGTCTTTTAAGAATCACCTCATTGGTGAATGATTTTTGGCCTTCATAGATCCCAATATTTTTAGGTATATCTTCTCTTAGTATGATCTGAATTTTCAGTAATGGAAGTGGTTCAAATTTTTGAGGAACAAATATCCCAAGGTAACATGTAGTGTTTTTGGGTTTATTGTGTGTGTTGAAAAAGTAGGTTGGAAAATTTCAATTGTGGAGTTACAATTTGATTTTTGACCAAATATATTGCCAAAGATTCAAGACAGATGCATGGAAGCTTTGTAAGTTGAAAAACATTATGTGTATCAGGTGGAAACACATCATAATGTTTTCCAAATTTTTGGGGTCCAACATTTGGAGGATGGATAAAGTTTCATGAAATTTGGATTTCTAGGGGTGCATTATAAAGATAATATAAATGAATGTAATTCTCAAAAGTTTGATGTTTTATGATAGTTTAGTATTTTTCAAAATTTTGGTGATTTTAAAATGTTTTGAGATTCACAAAAGTTGGATGAGTAGTGAAGGAGATATGGTAAGTTATGTAATTATGAAAAGTTATGTGAAACAAAAAATTTCCCTAAAGTTTCATGATGAAAGGGAGTTTCACAAATAATAATGAGGAGTTTCACTAAAAGGTAGTGGTGAGATTGAATGTTTTGTGAAGGGAATTAAATGTCTATAAATAGGTGTGTACCCCCTCATTTTAAGGGAGAAAGTCTTAATAAAAATTTAATGCCTCTAAATTAGTGATGGAATTTCATAAAATATTTCCTTATAATGTGGATTCATAAGAATATCAATTTCATAAAGGAAGTTTTGTGAAAAAGAAATTTTCACAACCATTTCCGAGTTTTGTGAAATCATAAAACGTTTTGAGAAAGGTTGTGAGTTTTGAAAAAGGAAAATTTTCACAATGGTTAGAAAATTTTTATGAATGTTTTTTTATTTTTGTGAAAATTGTGGAAGGGGTTTTGTGAAAGTGAATCTTACGTGAATTGGAAGGGATTTCCCAATAATTATTTGGTAAATTGGTTTTCATGTATTGGATGAGAGTGGAACTTAATAATGCACTAAATGGGGTGTAAAACATATTGATTCAATTGATCAAAATAATAATCTTATGAAGGAGCAGTGAGCATACTTTAGTTGAGAGAGCATTGAGCTTTTAAATTGTGATTGGTTGTAAACTAGGAGGGATAGTGATCCTGCTATGAACATTGTAACAATAGTTCACTTAAGTGGATTTGGCACATTGGAACATTTCCTTTGTACTCTTCTTTAACATATACTAGTGTGGGTAAACCAAGTAAAATTGTTGTGTCTCATGAATGATTTAATTTAAATTCATACACTTATATGGGAAATGGAGAGATTATTGTTTTGTTTAACACCAAAAAAAGATATGAAGGGGTAGTTATTTTAATCTTTCATATCCTGATTCACCATTATATGGGTATTTTACTTGGTTGGGATAACAATTGGTATCAAAATAAATGTTGAAAATCAGTGTTTCTCTCTCAGTGGTTTCAATGGAGATTGATAATCAAAAAAGATATTCTGATATTTGATGGAAACAATTTTCACTTATGGAAGAATTGTATGAAACACTACCTCATATCATTAGGTATAAATGTCTTTACACTTGAAATGTATGGTATTTATGAAAGTGTGTATAATGGAGTTCTATCATAAGTAGACTTAAGGGAATTGGATGATGATTCCAGTTGAATCAATGCCTTAAGAAGAGATTTATACAACAAAATATATATGAAGGTGATTCTATTTTAATAAATTAATGCAATGTGTGAAAATCTAATTAATATCTATGGATTTTATTAAAATGTCATAGATGAAAAATTATAGGTTTTTGGAACAAATATGATGACCATTGAATCCACCACAATTATTTTTTAGATGAATTATTTTACCATGTGAATGTTGTTTTGGAAGACATGTGTGATCTCAAAACAATTCTTGATGATGTAAATATCATTATGTGCATCTTGAGAAAGTTTTCACCTCAACTCAATCCAATGTTTTCTATACCAAAAGATAAAGATCCCAAGGAGATGAAATTGGACATTGTTTATAATAATCTTGTCTCATACGAGATTATAAATGATGATAATGAGACTGAGGAAAAAGGGAAGTCCAAAGAGGTGGCTTTTTAGGCCATATAGAAGCTTATTGTTGAAGACAGATAGTAAGAAGAAGAGATATATAATGTCATTTCACTTCATTTCTTCAAATATAAAAAGAGGAATACGAATGTTCAAATGGAAACATATTGAAGATTTCTGAACTAAGGAAGTATCACACTTAGTTTCATCGTACTTAGGGATTGAAGTGGTGTTGATTCATTTCCATTGTATTCTATTAGAAAATACGACTAGGAGTATTGTTTTGTAAGAATCAGACTCGGAGGAACCAAACTCTCAAAAACAATTAGACTCAGTGTTTCATAACAAAGTCTGGGTGGTTATTACCTTTCTTCTGGGTAAGGAATTGATGAATTTTATTTCAATTGAATAAATTTGTTGAATTTAAAAGAAATTATATTACCATATTATACTAAGATGGTGAACACGTACTAGTGGTATTGTTTCGTAGTGCGACATGAGTTTAAGAGTACTTACTACTAGTTGTAATCCAAGTATTGTTTTCTTAGTGGATTTTATGGTATTGGGTAATTTCCAAACCATACTAAGGCCATATCTATTCTTATTGAATATTGAATCTTGTAAATCTTTGTATTCTGATGGATGTGTGTTGAGTTTGTTTTTAGTCAGCTATTGAAATCTGTAATAGGAGGTGAAGGTTCTTTCAATTGAAAAGAAACATAAAAGAAAAGAGTATCACTGATTCACACCCTCCCCCTCTCAGTGATACATTACTCTGACAGGACACTTTTAAGTGGTATCAGAGGGAGGTTCTGTTTTCTATTCCTTTCTAATGTAGAACATGAAATATGTGAATAGTAAAGGTGCTATGGTCTTTTATGGAAATACCTATCATATCTGGAAAGATAGATGCTTCCATGTATTATGTCTATCAGCTATGATGTTCTTGAAGCTTCAAAATTTAGGTTTCCTCCCATTAATTATAAAGCTACAATTATAGCCATTGACAAGAATTTTATTGAGAATGATGGAAGGGAAAATAATTCTATATTATCATCACTTTTTGAAAGTTATTTCTTGAGAGTAAATGGTGTTTCTATATCCAAAGGTATCTAGGAAAAATTGAAAAACATATACGAAGGAAATACAAAATTCAGAAGGAAAAACTTCAAATACGGATATTGAAGTATGAAGACTTGAAATTAAATGAACATGAATCTGTTGGGAATTTATTTACAAGGGAGAATGGTATAGTGAGTTATATCAGATGTCTTGGTGAATGGATGGATGACTCTACATTTTTTAAAATATTTTGATAATCGTACCTGAAAAATTTGATGAAAAAGTTAATTCATTAGAAGACAGATATCTTGAGACATTATTTATTAATGACTTTCATAACACTCTTATTATTTATGAAATGAGAAGAGAGAAAGAGATGAAGAGAAAGACAAAAGTTGAGAGAGAAATGTCTTTCAAGGCTGTAAAGAAAGATAAGTCAAAGAAAATTCTCATTGAAGAAGAATATGGTGATTTCGATTCTAAAAATGAGGTATGTAAAAAATCTCAATGATATCTTATCCTTGTCTTCTAAAAATGTGAAAATAGGTACATGGAAATATAAAGTAAAACTTCCCTTGAAGTACTTTTAAGGTAGAGACTTTGGTCACTTTGCAGCTAATTTTTCTTGAAGGAAGAATGAATAGGATACTGATGATGAATAAATAAAATCAAGAAAACTGTGGAAGAAAAAGTGAGACAAGGGAAAGGAAAATAAATTCTTCAAATCAAAAAGAAGAAGTTTCCTATCTAAATATGAATAAGAAGAATAATAAGAGAGTGATTCTGAATACTAACAATTAGTTGAGTATGGTAATGAAAAAACTTTCATTGAAACAGTGAATGATGAAGAATTCATAATCATCAGTTCTGAAGAAGAATAAAATTAGCTTGAAATGCATTTGAAAAAAGAGTTGAAAGAATGTATAATAATGATCAGAAGACTTCAAAAGCAAAAAAAGTTAGAAGATGAATTCTCAAGTAACCAAGAATGTTTTACTAGTTATAAAGAAAATCTTGTTAAAGATATTGATGATTAGAATAAGCCTTTGGAAGATGAAAATAATCATAATGATCATTTGGAAGTGAAGCTAAAAGAAAAAGAATAATAGTTGGAACTTTTCCAACAAAAAATATTTGAAGCTGAAAAGAAAAGCCTAAGTTTCCAAAAATCTATCATTGAAGTTAGTAAACATTATCATAATGAGAAACTTGAGAAGGGTAAAAAAAGATACCATCAAAGGTTGAGAAGAATAATGGAATTTTGTCTAAAAAAATAATGTTGTGAATGTCATATATATGGTCAAAGTGAAGAATTAAAAAGTTACAAAATTTTCTGAGTAAGAAAAGGTTTTATCTGGGTCCATAAATGTCTCAAATACTTCTGATCCTATCATGGATGAAAAGAAGAATAAGAATCCAATTTAAAGTGAAAGGAATATGGTTGAGAAATTTTTTCCCAATTCTGATCATTATGGATATTTCAGAGGTAAATACTCTTTTTATGGGTATCGCTGGTATTGTGGGGGATTCAGACACATGAAAACTATGTGTTAGTTCAATCAAAAAAATTAATATTATACCATAGGTTAGGAAAGGGAAATATTGAGGGGAGTCAATCTCCTAAAATAAGGAATAATGAGAATGTTGTCATGAAGAAATCTGAAATGAATGGATTAAAAATAGAAACTAGGTTACAACCCTTGAAAAATATTTGTGAGAGATGTTATCAACCTAGACACCTTTCAAATAGATGTCTTGTTTTGTTACTATCTAAGCAAACAATTCTCAATTATCAGAAGATAAAGGTAAGGAAATAAAAGAAATAAGAAATGGATATTGTTGTTGAAACTACAATGAAATCAAAAAAAAAGGGAATGACCATATATACTTGATAGTGGGTGTTCCTCCCACATGACATGAGACTTGAAATTTTTGAATGATGTGAAAGATTTTAAATAAGTCACAGTGACATTTGGTAATGATGAATCATTGAAAATCAAAGGTGTTGGCTCAACCATCATTGGAAAAGAGAAGATGAAATCTAAGAAAATATTGTATGTTAATGGGATGAAACACAACCTGCTAATTGTCCCACAATTATGTGATGAGGGAAAAAAATTTGTCTTCAAGAAAGATGGATTTTTTGTAAATAGTGAAGAAGATGGAAAGATTGTTACAAGAGGCCAATGTATGAAAGGAAATTTGTTTCAGGTTGTTGATTCAAAAGAGTATTGTTACATGTGTATGGTGGAAGAGAATCAGTTATGGCATAAAAGGCTTGAAAATATGTGTCAGAGAAACATGAGAAAAATACTAAAAAGCGGCAGTTTCTGAGACATTTGTATTTTTCCAAGAAGAAGAGATTCGTGTTGCATTATTTTCCATAAAGTAAAGATTATAAATGTTGTGTATAAGAAAATTGATATTTGTTCAAATCAACCCCTAGAGATGATCCATTATGATATATGTGGGCCGATGAAAAATCAATCAACACATGGAGATAAGTACTTTATTAAATTCATTGATGATTTTACTCGCATTACCTATATTATGTACATGAAACAAAAATCATATGGTTTGAAAATGTTTAAAAGTTTTATAAGAAAAGAAGAGAAAGAATGTGAGTATTCTATGAAGAAGTTGAGAACTGATAATGGTGGTGAATACAGAAGTGGATATTTTGAAGGCTATCTTGAGAATAATGTAATTATGCATGATTATAGCTCTACATACACTCCCCAACAAATTGGGGTCACTGAAAGAAAGAATAGAAGCCTGGTGGAAATGGGAAGAACCATGTTACTTTAGCATATAATTTCTCGTTACTTTTGGAGGAAAGTCACGAGTGCTGCTATTTATATTCAGAACCATTGTTTCTATATGATTCAATCAGGTATTACTCCCTATGAATTGATTTATGGAAAAATCCAAGTTTAAAGAACTTTAGAGTTTTCTGGAGTCCTTGAATTATAATGAAGAAAGGTGTAAACTATAGTAAGTTTTAGAAGAGAGGTGAGGATGAAATGTTTCTCAGCTACTCTCTGGAAAGAAGAGGATAAAAATGCTACAACAAAGAAAAAATAATAATTGTTGATTCAATTGATGTGAAGGTGATTGATGTATCTAAGAAAGAGAAACATGTTCTTGTAGACAATGAAGTTGAGCAAGTTGAATAAAACAATTCTGATAAGGATATAGACAATCGCATTCCTTCTCAAGAAGAAGTATCAGACTCAACTATTTCAAGTGATAAAGATGATACTCAAAAAACTCATCCTAGGATAAATAAACAAGTGTAATCTCAAAATATAATTGTTGATCAACATAAAATGGTTCTAATAAGAAGAAAATGAAATAAAATTACTCATACTTCTCTGTATTCAAAAGTAGAGCTGAATGATATAAAAAACTTTTAAGTATCTGGAATGGGTTTAAGCCATGAATGAATAATTAGATCAAATTGAAAAGAACAATACATTGGTACTCATACCCAATCCTGAAAACAAAAACATCATTGACACACAATGGGTTATCTGGAACAAGATTAATGAAGAAGGTGAGGTTATAAGAAACAAAGCATGATTTTTTTTCCAAGGGTATTCATAGATTGAAGGAATTGATTTTGATGAAACCTTTTCTCCAGTGGCCAAATTGGAAACAATTAGAATCTTTCTTGCTATTGCAACACAACAAGGCTACATGATCTTTAAAATGGATATGAAATCCACATTTCTAAATAGTGATCTTGAAGGGGAGGTTTATATTGAACAAACTTGTGGCTTTGTTGTTGGTAAGTATGAGAATTATGTACGTAGATTGAATAAATCCCTGTATGGGATAAAACAATCTCCAAGGGCATGGTATTCCAAATTGGATACATGATTAAGAAAGATGAAATTCAAGAAAGGAAAATTGGATATCAATTTTTATATCATAGAAAGTCAAGAGTATTCTCTCATTGTGATCATTTATGTTGATGATATTATCTTTGCTGGGAATGATGAAAAAAGTTGTTATAGATTTGATGAAGAAATAAATAAGGTATTTGAAATTTCCATGCTAGGGGAAATTAAATACTTCCTTGGGTTACAAATCATTCAAAAGAAAGAATATATTTTTCTCTCCCAAGAAAAGTATGCTAAGGAACTTCTTAAGAGGTTCAACATGGAAAACTAAAAACCCATTTCCACACCAATTTCAGTGGGAAAAAGCCGAGTAATGATGGATATAGAAAATAAGTGGATCATAAAGAGTATCGAAAGATGATTGGATGTCTATTGTATTTGACTACCTCAAGACCCAACATTGTATATATTACCTTATGTGCAAGATTTCAGAGTGCTCCGTGAGATTCACATCTTATTTCAGGAAAAATAATTCTTAGATACATAAGAGGAAAAACATAATTCGGAATCATGTATTTAATCTAAGATAGTATTGATTTATTTGGGTATTCAGATGTAGATTGGGAAAGAAATTTTGATGATAGAATATTCACATCTTGTGGGGTATTCTTTATGGGAAATAATTTTGATTGATGGCATTCAAAGAAACAAAATTCAATAACTCTCAGTACATTTAAAGCTGAGCACGTTGCTACCACTAAATCCTCTACTTAACTCATGTGGATGAAAACACAATTGGAATATTTACTTGTCGAAGTGAAGTTAACCTTGCTCTTGGGTTGTGATAGTCAAAGCACAATAAATCTCACTAGGAATCTATTTCAAAACTCTCATTCAAAGAATATTGATATCAAATATAATTTCATCAAATATCTTGTGGAGAATAATGAATTAATACTATATTATGTTCCAACATCAGAACAAGTGGCTGAAATCTTCACAAAACCCTTTCCAAAGGAATCATTATCAAAATTAAGGTTGAACATGGGTGTCCAACCTCTTTATCTTTCAGGCTAAGGTATGTTGTTCTATCCCAACTTTATTCTTACCTTTGGATTGTTTTGTCAAGGGGGATAATTTTACTATTTCATAATTCTATTGCTTAAAAGATATATTAAGGGGTAAGCTGTGAATTCAGAATTTCTTGTGTGTGAAATATTCTAACATTTTTTTGGAGTGGTTGTAAGAAGGAATTTGTTTTTTCTTCTAGGAAGAATTAATAAGAATGGTGAAGTCATAATCCCGTTTTGAACATCCTGGTTTTGTTGTCAATGATTCTAGTTTCCTACACTGATCTAGCTCACTTATGCTTTATATTGTTGATATGTAATCCATTTATATAGGTTACAAAATTTAGTAATTTATAAAACTTGGTTGAAAAAAAAATTCAAAGGGGGAGATAGTTAGGACTAAGATGATGATGAAGGTTTTTTGTTTTCAAGTGTTGTCTTTTGTTGTCAAGGTTTTTTTTATAAAAGGAAATCATTTCACTTTGTTTTTTTGAAATAATTGTTCTGGGATTTTCTTTAAAAATAATTGGACTCTCACTTTCAAAATAATTAGACTCACTCTGTTAGTCTATAGTTACGAATAATTGATCGGTTTCTTAAAAGAAAGAATCAGTTTCATGGAAAATGTATCACGTTGGAAGTGAATAGTCATCAGTTTCACACTAGAACTGATGTGAACCATGTGTTTTAAATTGTGACGATGATTTTCCAATTAGTATTTCATAGAAATAATGAGTTGATGTTAGAATTTGTTATGCAATCTTGATAGAAGAAAGGGGGAGTGAAGGAGATTCTACTAATTGGAAAAGAATCATATTCAGATTTGTCATATCTGGAAGGCAGAGGGAAAGAAGTGGTACCAATCATTTTTCAAAACAATCATATCTAGTTTGAAGTGGTGGTGCCGATTGAATAATTCAAACTGATAAGAAGAGAAATATACAATATCGATTTTCTTTCAAAACATTTGGATTCTGGTTGAAAGTAAAAGAAGTGGTGTCGATGAAAAGTGGTGTTGATGAAAGTTTGTGATGATGGAAAGTGGTGTCAATTGAAAAGTGGCACCAATTGAAATGGGGTTGTGATAGAAGAGTAAGAGATGGTATTGATTGTTTTTCAAAATGATTGTATTTGGGTGAATGTGAGAGAATAGACATGGTACCGATCAAAGATTATCATTACCAAATTGTAATTTAATGGATCTTAGTGAAAGAGAAGAGATAATTCCGATTAAAAAGGAATCATATTTAGAATGTAATTGATCTTATTTGGGAATAATAAAATAAAAGAGATGGTTTCGATCAAGAAGGAATCATTTTAGAATTGCATTGTATCATATTAGTGTAGATCATCATTTTAAGATTGTATTGTATCATATCTAGGCAGATCATTGTTTTTAGATTGTATTTTATTGTACCCAGTGATTGTACAAAGAAATGATCATTCCCATCAATTGTAACCAATAATCATATCCAGAATAATCGTAACTAGAAATGATCATAACCCGAAATGATCATATCCAGAAAGTATCATACTATGGTTTGTTTTCAAATGACTTCATCAAGTGGGTTAATAGTCATATTGTTTTGTGTTCTCTTTATATGAAATTTCAATGGGGCCGAGTTCCATCAATATAATATGAGAAGAAAAAGTTTGTATTTGAAGTTGATCAAGTGTTGTTTGAAGAAAAGGGTTTTCTAGAATGATTGGAAAGTTACAATACTTTCTAATCGACATCAGATGATGCTAAAGATGATCCTCAATGATTTCAAAGTCATGAAGGTAGCCATGATACTGGTACAATTTTTGAATGAAGTATGGTTTCTCAAGTGGGGCAAGAGAAAATAAAAGGGAATGAGATTTATGAATGATTTATCAAGGGGAGGTGAAATTTCAAATACAATATTTTGATTCAAATCGGTTATGAGAATTGTATTCAGAAATTAACATGAGGAATGAGACTTAGTTGATTAGAACCATGTATTCCTAAAAATTGTAATTGGTCTCATTAATTAAAATGAGATATTGAATATGATCAGGTGAATATTTTGGAACTTTCGAGAAGAATTAAGAAGCATTGATGAAGTCCAAATTGCTTGGATATTTCAGGTGAAATTCAAATGTGGGTGAATTTGTGTGAGTGAGAAACATTTTGGGATTCTTAACTAATCTCGTTTTGGGTCACCTATAGAAGGAAAAAAAGTACACTGTATTTTTGTACTATAATGTACTGTTCATCACTTTAGAGAGAGAAGATCTAAGTTTTCAGTGATAAAAATTGGTAAATTTTTGTTTTGTATGGAATACATTTTGACGGGGATTGTATTTAGTTGGGTTTGGTATGAGGCTGAATTAATTGGAATGGGATTTTCCGTACTGGGTATCACCATATTGAATATTTTCTAACTGAGGAAGTATCATACTAAGTTTCATCATAATTAGGGATTGAAGTGGTGACAAATCATTTCCCGTATATTCTATCAGAAAATTGGACTAGTTGTATCCTTTTGTAAGAATCAGACTCTGAGGAATCAAGCTCTCAAAAAAATTAGACGTAGTGTTTCATAACAAAGTCCAAGTGGTTCTTAACTTTATTTTGGGTAAGGAATTGATGAATTTTATTTCAATTGAATACATTTATTTAATTGAAAAGAAGCACAGGTAACATGAGTTGTTACAAAACAATTTTATTTCCATATTGTGCTAAGAGGGTTCACACGCACTAGTAAGACTATTTCATAGTGCTACACGAGTGTTAGGTTACTTCCTACTCATCGTGATACAAGGATAGTTTTCATAGTGGAATATATGGTATTGGGTCATTTCCAAACCATACCAAGGACGTAGCTGTTCATATTTAATAGCAAACCTTGTAAATATTTGTGTTCCTGTGGATGTGTGTTGAGTTTGTTTCAGTAGGTAATTGAAATATCTATTAGGAGGAGAAGGTTGTTTCAATTGAAAATAAACATAAAAGAAAAAAAGTATCACTAATTCACCCCTACCCCTATCAGTGGTACATTAATCTAACTTGAAACTTTCAACTTTCACTTTATTTGTGGAATGATTGGATATCTTACAACATTGTTTCTCAATAAGTTTCAAGATGATGATGATGATAAAGTTTAAATTCTTATGAATAAGTCTTAATCTAATGATAATGGTAATAAAAATTTTAAGATAAATTTATTCAAAAGGATGAATCTTATTTCATAAAAAACTATAGTTCACAATAGTTGAGGTTGTAGTGATTGAGAACTAAAAGGATCCTAAAGAATATTCTATTGTGGTAGTTGTAGGTTACTACTAGACATGGGTAGAAATAAACAATGACTAAGAATAATTAGATGGAATACTTGAACTATAGGATGGATTAAGAGATGCTCTTGAGTGGATAAATGTTTGGAGATATAAAACAAAGAAATCAAACATAGTGGTTAAAGATAAAAAAAATTCATATGTAGAAGTAGGAAGAAGAGAATTCTAAGATGGAGTAAAAAATTGAAAATCATAATTATTCAATGCCATAGAACTTGAAAAATATTATTGAGTAAAAGCTCAAAGTTTAAGAATAGAAAACATTGATCGATGGTTTGACTATCATAGTAAAAGATCAGTTAAAATATATCAATGAACTTGAAGAGGAATTTTTTGACCTTTGAAGAAAATTAGAAGATTAAGAGAGACTCTTAACTCTTGATATAACATAAAGAAATAAGATTAATTAGGTGAAATAAACTACGAAAGTGGATCATAGAGGTATAGAAAAATAGAATCAATATTCATACCCAAATCAAAATGGTGGTATGGGTCTTGATCACCAACATAAATCCATGATGATTGATGTCAAAACACTATGTGGTTAAAGATCGATTTGAGTGTGATTTATAATCAAATGATTAAGATATACTCGAGGACTACCAGTGTTGCAACAATGATTTATAGGAATACACCTCATATTAGGTGTTATTGCTATGAAAAAATGGAACATTCCCAAAATTTATTTTCAATATCTAAAAAGTATCAAAGATAATAAAAGAAAAAAAGTGGAAATGGCATGGATCAAAAAGAAAATAGATGATATGGAAGTGGTTGCAGATATTTCAACAAATGAATTAAATTATGATGGTGTATAGTTACTTGATTGTGGATACACATATGATATTATAGGAAATAAGGATCTTGTTATATGAATAAAAAATGAAAAGAAAGGCCTTTTCAAGTTTTGTAAGGATAAAGGCCCAGAGATTATTTTCTGGAGAAATACAAAATTTAAATGCAAAGATACGAGAAGTTCTATTATATTGTTTGTAAAAGGTCTGAGGAAAAACTTTCTAAGTGTTAGTCAATTGTGTGACTTGGGTCATGTAATAAGATTTACCAAGAAGTTTTGTATCATCAATGGAAAATATGGTATTGTTTTTTTATATAGAAAGAACATGAAGGGGAATCTCTACCATGTTAGTGAAGAGGAAGATATGTGATTTCTATCTATAGAGGAAGAAAATAAGTTATAGCATAAACAACATGGCCATATTTTCTAACCATCCATAGAATATCTAGTCAAATGTGATGAAAATCTAGATCTTACTTGGATATCATGTGATCACACTCACCCATTCAATTCTTTTCAACAAAGAAATATTATCTGAAATATGTATAAGAAAAAATAACAAATTTCAAATAGAGTGCTTTAATTGGTGCATGAAGATATATGTGGAACTATCTAACTAAGATACATTGATAGGATGTATATTATTTCCTTTTAATTGATGATTTAGTAGGATGAAATAAAATGAACCTCTTGAGAAATTATGGAAGGAAGTAGTCTTGACTTCAGTCTACATATCCAATTGGGATTTTCTTTTGTGTTTGAAAGAAGAAAAAACACTATATGAGTTGTGTTAAGAAAGGAATAAAACAATGAAATAATTTTGAATCTTTTAAATTAAGTTTTTTATTCTCAATAAGGAGAAACATAAAAGGTTTGAGTCTCATGGTGATGGGGGGATATTCCTTGGATACCCAAGAAAAATAAAAGCATGTATGCTTCAATAAGAGGCTAGGAAAAGCGGTTTTAATAAATGATAACACTGTAGTAGAGAATGAATAAAATCTTCAGCAATATAGTGAATAGTTCCTTGATTCTAGTGGTGAGGATGTAAGAAAGTCATGGGGAGTACAAGTGGAAAATAATGATTTAGAAGAAGATTCTGATGATGAAAATAGTAAGTCAATTTTGAATCTACACGGAAGCTGAAGAGTAAAGAAAAATTTGTAGGAAAAACTTCATTGGTGATCAGAAAACACTAGTTCAAACATAGCGAATAAAGTATTTACAACAAGTATCCTTCCTATCTTAGGTAGAGCGTAAATTTTTTGAAGAATAAATTGAAGATGACAACTGGTTTCAGGCTACAAATGACAAGCATGACCAAATTGAGAAGAATAAAACATGGGAGATTGTTTCGTGACTCGTAGATAAGAATTTCATCAGGAAAAAATGATTATTCTAGAATATACTAATTGAATATGGATTAATAATTAAAAACAAAGAATGAATTGTGTGCAAGGGATACTCCATATTTGATGTAATTGATGTTGATGTGACATTTTCACCTATTTTAAGGCTCAAGACTGTTATTTTATTCTTATATATAATAGTGTAATGAAAATTCAATGTTTTCCATATAGACATCAATTCATTGTTTCTGAATGGGGTTCTTGAAGAAGAAGGGTATATTTAGTGGCCAAAAGTTTTTCTCATTCATGAATATGAAAAAAGAGTTTTTCGTTAGAGTAAAGTGCTATATGTGTTGAAGCAAGCATCGAGAGTGTGGCATTCAAGACTTGATCCGTTTTTGAAGAAGCTCAGTTTTCCGTATGGTGAAGCTGATTACAATATCTATGTCAACAATTATGGTAATCAAAGGATAACGGTTTTGGTGTATTTCAAGGACATAATATTTGGCTGTTCAAATGAAACATAGTGAAAAAAGTTTGCAGAATTTATGAAAAGTGAATTTGAAATGTTAATGATTAGTGAACTAACCTTTTTAGTTTATAGGTGACATAAGGAAGGAATGAATTATTCATTTCTCAATACAAATATGCCAAGGATGTTATGAGAATATTTTTAGTGGATAATACCAAGGAAATGAAGACTCCAGTGGCTACCTAGATGACATTATCACAAGATGATGAAGGCAAAACAATTAATGTCATAGAATATAGGAAGATCATTGGAATTCGTTTATACTTAACAATGACATGACCTGATATTGATTTTTCACAAGACATGAAGTATAGTATCAAATTATTCCCAAATAAATCCACTTAATTTCATTAAAAATAATACTTTAGTATATCAATGTCACAATGGATTTCATTTTGTTGTATGTTGAAAAATCTTAGCAAGAGTTATTAGGCTATACAGATGTCAATTGTGTCAATTCAATAGATGGTAGAAAATTAATTTCAAGTGGTTCATTCTATCTTGATGGATTATTTATCTCTTTTCTAAGTAATAAATAAGATTTTCTTTCACTGAGTACTGAAAATTATGAATATATTGCAGCTACTCAAGCATGCATGTAGTTATTGTGGATGAAGCAATATCTTGTTGACTTGGGAGTTGAAGTGAAGTCTCTAATCAGAGTTTGTTGTGATAAATCAAGTTTAATAAATCTTATAAAAAATTCATTCCATCAATCACAGAGAAATAAAATTGAAATAAATTATCATTTTATTAATGATAAGGTGGAGAACAGTCCTGTAAAATTGGAGTACATGCCTAAAGAGATATAGGTTATAGATATTTTAATGATTGTATTACCCAAAAACTATTTGAACTTCATCGATTAGCTCTTGGAGTTTATTTTACTCCCCACACTTGAATAAGTGTGCATAGGGTACAACTTCCCCCTGAGATATAGTGTGTTTTTCCTTATGTGTTGATATGCGTTCTTTATATTTTTTTACCACAAATAAGGGACCATTGGGTTCATTAAAAAGGGGGAGAAAATATCTTGATCAAGAAAGAGGGAGAATATGGTAGGAGGAGCAGCAAATTATGTGATTTCTAAATATAAAAATGCTAAATATGATCATTCGATGTTTATATATCATGAAATATGGGTTTGTAATGAAATCAATTGAATGTTTTGGAAATGAAGTGATTCATTGATGAACTATTCATGATACTCTTATTTCTCATTCCAAGAATGGATCATGTGGGTTTAGAGTGTGTGTTGGGTAAATTATTGATTGACATCTAGAATCATAGTAAGTGAATTTTGGTAGAATATTAAATAATATTTAAAGTGGTCTCAAAGGGTGATGAGTGGTAAAAAAACCCATACACTGAGATTTTTGGGAAAAATATCCCAAGGCAACTTTGTAGTGTTTTTTGGTTTATTATGTTTTTTGATAAAGAATGTTGACAAGGTTAGGGGTTTCACAAATTTCAAGTATTTTTCAAAAGTTTGGTGATTTTAAATGGTTTAGAAATTTTGAAATAATGGATGATTCATGAAAGAAAGATGATAATTTATGAAATTGTGAGAAGTTTCATGAAATGTAAAATCTACTCGAAGTTTCACTATGAAATAAAGTTTCATGAACAAGAATTCATATTTTCCTGAAAAGGTTGCGGTCTTCTTAAAAGTTTCATGAACGGGAGGAAACATCTATAAATAGGCAGTTATCCCCTCATTTGAAGGGATGAATCCTTAACGAAAATCCAAAGGCTATAAATCCATGAAGTAATTTCATGAAATATTTACTTATAAAAAGAAATCATAAGAATATTAGTTTCATGATGGAATGAAGTTTTATGAAAGTGAAAGTTTTGCAAACATTTTTGATTTTCATGAAATATTTTGAATTTTTATGAATGGTTGTGAGTTTCACAAAAGAAAAAGTTTTTCGAAGTTCTGTAATGTTTTGTGAATGATTTTATATTTTTTTGAAAGTTGAGAAAATGGTTTCATGAAAGTGAATATTATATAAATCAGAAGGTATTTCTCAGTAATCAAGTGGTAAATTGTTATTCATCAAGTGGATGAAAGTGGAACTTAATGATACACCAAATGTGGTGTAAAAAATATTGATTCAATTGATCAAAAGAAGAATATTATGAAGGAGTAGTGAGAATGATTCAGTAAAGAGAGTAATGAGTTTTAAAATTATGATTGGTTCTAAACCAAGAAAGGTTGTGTAATAACCCAATGTTTATTATTATTATTCTTTTCCAAAATAAATGTATGTTTTATTATATTATATACTATTATACACAAACAAAATTTATAGAAAACAAAAAAAACTTTAAACTATTAATAAATACTGTTAAATTAATCAGGAATGAAACCAATAAAAATTAAAAACATTAAAATTAGAAAAAAATATAAAATTCAAAAACTAAAATGAGAAAATATTGATCACCACAATCTACTAGAATCAGTTCCCCCACTACCAACACTATAGAGAAAAACAAAATATTAGTAAACCGAGAAACATTATAGAAAATAGAATAATAGAACCTTGAGAGGAATTTAGTTGAATAATTGATGAAGGGGTATAGAGTTATTTATAGGAGGTAATGTAACTGTTGGAATAGTAATATGACAGTTGGAATAGTAACCTAACTATTGGTAACAGTAACCGAACCATTGGGAATGGTAACTTGATCGTTAGAGTAGTACTTTTTCCAAAAAATAATAAATTCTAATTTAAATAATATTAGTTAGGATTAATTTAATTTAATATAAATATTATAATTTCAAAAAATAAATAACATGATTAAAAAACTTAAAAAAATATAAGCAAATTTTTAATAAACTGTAGTTTAAAGTATTTCGTAAAAATAATAATTTTTATATTAAAAATTAAAATTAAAAATTTTATAAATTTATTTTTATAAAATGGATACCATTTTTAAAATCATCATATATAAATTATCCAAGGGTTATTTTTTGGTAATTTTCTGAAATACTTTAATTTTCTGGTGAATAGTAAAAATATAGTTTTTTACATAACTAGTTTGTCTTAAATTACATCATTTATGATGTAATAAGGGAATATTCCTTTATAAAACTTTATGTTCGTCAAATAAATATTTTATTTCAAAAACGAGTCATTAAAATACAGTAAACTTAATTTCCAAACCTAAAAATAACTTTCCAAAACCTAAAGTCAAAAGTGATTCCTTAAAATAACAATTTCTACTTTTTGAACATTCCTTTTTAATAAACTAATTAATTCGAATTATAAAGGGCATTTAAAGTCTAAAACACATTATTTTGTATTTATATATGATTTTTATGGTCAAAATTTCAACATTACATGTTTTATCTTTGATATAATATTTTATTCAATGTTTTATTCAAAAAATACTCATGTCTTAAAGTATAAATAACCCCTCTCCCTTCCCTTGGTACACCACTCCTAAAAACCATTAAAAATCTCAATATATTAAAAAATAATCCATCTCAAGTCCATTATAATACTTATGGATATTATGGATCAATCCAAATCTAATCACCAATAGAGTTATAGTGTCTTACAAAAGAAGTTACGCAAAGGAGAGAGTAAGTCTCTATTAACTCTTACCTCTTTTCTTATTATTTTTCATCTTTTTAAAAATTACTTTCAAAACCATATAATATAAAATTAATTATTAATTAAGTTAAAATTAATTTAATTATTTTAAACTACTATAATTATCATAATTATGGAAAATGTAAATGTCATATTTCCCTTTATTGCTCTTTCGAAAATGTCTTGTTAAAGGTCAGTTAACCACCTATAGAGACATTTCTAAGACAATTATTATAACAAACTTAATGGATGGATATTATTAATTATATATATTATATAAATCATTAATTACATGTAATATAATATTTTTGATTTAATCATTCTTTTCTATAAATAACTTTGAATGAAAAAAGAAAAATCGAAGGGAAATGGGAAATTTTCAAGGAAAACATGACATCAAAATTATTCAATTTCATCAACCAAAATTAAGAAATATAATAAAATAATTATAATTGATAAATAGTTGTATAAATGAATATAATTCATTTTTTATTAATGTTTTTATAAATCTAATTTTATTATTTATGATATGAAAAAGTGAAGAAATAAGGAATGGATTGGGGTGAGGGGATTCTCAAACACAGCTCCCTTTCTTTGTGTTATCCCCCTTACATGCCAAATTTTAGTGTGTGTATTACTTTATTGTTCATTAAAAACATTAAATTATTATTCCCATTTATTTTAAAGGATATGCGTGTTTTTTACTTGATTTTATGAGAAATACAAAGATTTTCCCAAAGAAATCTTCTTTTCAAAACACATCTTTGACTCAACTTGACTTGTTTCTTATTCACTAAAAAATGATGATTATTATACCAAATATGTTTTTCCCATTTTAATTTGGGAACCCCAAGTTTATTCCTGAAATCATGATTTATGAAATCTTTATGAAGTCCATTCCTTTCTGTGGGTTAATTCATGACTATGATTGTAATACGTTCTATGTGGAGTGTATGATTATGTAAATATTATAATGTGATGGGTACAACCAAAATTATATATCCCTACAATTCACTGGTAAATGTGATGTATTTCATGGGATTATGTGTATTATGTGTGAACATTATTCTATATTTGTTCACAATGATGAAGTTTTGATTATGTACATATGATATGCATGAACATGATGTCATCTTTGTTCATAATAATTTGTGGTATTTTACCACTTTGACATGATGTTTCTTTTTTAATCATTGAAACATTCCTTGAATTTATCACATGTTTCTTTTATGATATTTATGATGATCCTATGCTTATGATATGATGATGATGTTTACACTCAGCCATGTCATATTGATTCATGTCCTTTATTCCTCATATTACTCGGATTTTAGCTAACCTCTTTCATTGATGTATATACTTCGGTGATTAAATTTATTAGGGATACAGAAATATTTAAAAATGATGAAGAAAAATTATTTAAATAAAATTTTATGTTTTAACAATTAAAATTTATGTGTAAGACCAATTTTCCCAAGACACTAAACCTTTGGATCCTACATTTATAACATTATTATTTTGTTTATCTTTAAAATGATGTGAGAGTCATGTAAGAAAATTTAGGGTCTCTATAGTTGGTATTAGAGAATGGTTTAGTGAATTTCGGAATTAGTATTGGAAAAAAGTGAAAACCATAATTATAAGTTTATGTATAGGTAAAACATGTTAGAAGAATATTTTTTAGAAAAGGATAAGCATAAGGATCCCTTATGATACGACTTTAGTGTTAATTTTATAAAATAATTATTTATTCATGATTTGTGGGATTAATGTTTGTTCAAACCTTTTCAATTTTAGAAAATGGTGGGAATCAAGAAAAACTAGGCCAACAACCTGTGTGAGGGACAATGTAAGGATTTTCCAAATGACATCCCCATAGCATGGTAGTTGGAGTTAAAAACATCATGGGAATATATACCCAACAATATTAGGCTATGAATAATAACTTAAACCATGTAGAATGACCTCCTTTACCAAAGAAGGATCAACTAACACTTGAGTCCTTTATGTGTCAAAGACCATCGACAATTAGTGGAACTTATGATGCACTTTTTAAGGAATAATGGGTTAACTCAATGGAGAAGATATTTTTGTGATAAATTTTTCTAAGAAGGAGAAGGTGAATCTGGTCATTTATCATTTATATGGAGGAGATGATAAATAGTGGTAATTGATAAAGAACATGAATTCGAAGGATAAAATGGAATATATAGTGTGGTAGAACTTTAAGAAAATATTTCTTACTAAGTATTTCCATCAAAATATTATAAAAAAAGAGAAATATAATTCATAGAGTTGAATAAAAAGGAAGATGAATCTGTCATGGATTACGAAGAAAACTCTAAGGCTTTCAAGACACGCCTTGGGTTATGTTATAAAAAATGAGAGGAAAATTTGTAGATTCTTTAGTGGTTTAAAAACACAGCTTCATAAGGATCTAGATATCTGAGACTTGAGTAGTTATGATGAAGTGTTTTTAAGTGATATCAAAGTATATATGGAGTTTGGAGATTGGTACCATGGTTATGAATAACGGTCCCACAGTAATGGAGATAGGAAGAGAAGAATGGGGTTTAAATATGATGGGTCAAATAACAAAATAGAAAAGAGGATATAACTACTCACATGTAAAAAATGTGGGAAGAAACATCATGGGAATTGTCTCAAAGGGACGGGTAAATGATGCAAGTGTAGAATATAAGGCCACCAAGATCATGAATGTTAAAGAGACATAAATAAACTTTCAAAAATAATAGAGTAAAAGAAGGCACATCCTATTTCACCACCTTTGGTTCAATTCTTCAACTATAGGGAGAAAGGGCACTATTAAAGCTAGTGAAATAAACCACTAGTCCTTGAGGGTAATCAATGTCAGCAACCACAAAATCTCAAGGATTATGGGAAATTTTATTCCACCACTACTACTGAAGTGGATCATGATAATGAAGTCGGACAAGATACACTACCAATTCAATCAAGAATAGAATTTTTTTTATTTGATTTTGGTTCTAAAAATTCCTTGATATCCTGCAAGTTTTCTATAATTATTTAATCAAATCCCTAATGTATTAAAGTAGGTATATATGTAAAAAACCTAGTGGAGTGATCATTATAACCCAAGTGTTTTACTCTTCTCCGATTGGCATATATGAGAAGGTTCTTCTAGAAAATATCATAATACTTATTGTGGTGGAATTAGATGTTATACCATGCATGGATTGGATATCATAATATATAACACACATTAACTGTCAGGAAAAGGAAATCATTTTTCATATTCCAAACTATCCAATTCTCCTATAAAAATGTAAGGAATATCATGAGTATTTTTTGGAAAATTCCTCAATAGTGTCGGTGTTAATGCCCTATGGAGAAGTACACCTTTACCAAATTTTTAAGTCAAAGGATGGTATAAAACTTGGGGAAATTCCCATTTTGGGGGAACACACTAATTTATTTACTGAAGAGTTACCTTGAATTCCCCTAGAACATGAGGTAGATTTATTAATATAACTTATACCCGATGCCACTTCTCTCTCAAAATTAACTTACAAGATTGCCCGATCGAACTAGAAGAGTTAAAGAAGTAGCTATAAGATAATTTGAAAAAAGGCTTCATATACCCTAGTGCATCACCTTGGGGTGCCACAATTCTATTTTTACAAAAAAATATAGATTAATGTGGTTGTGTATTAATTACTGGGAGATCTACAAGATCCCTATAATTAACATGTATCCTTTTCCAAGGACTGATGACTTTTTCAATAAACTATGGGGAGGTTATTACTTATCAAAGGTGGATCTTCATTCTAGATATCATCAACTGAATGTGAAGAAGGAGGATTTTCAAAATAATTATTTCCATAAAAGATCTGGGAACTATGAGTTCATAGTGATGCCCTTCAGACTAACCAATTCTCATAAAATCTTCATGGATTTTATTAATAGATTCATTAGATACTACTTCAACAAATTTGTGGTAGTATTTATCAATGATTTTCTCATTTACTCTAAGTGAATGTAGGAATATGAAGAGTATATAAGGATTGTGTTGGTGACATTAAGGAAGTAGAAAATGTGTACTAAGTTAATCAAGTGTGACTTTGGGATGAAACAAGTCACATTCTTTGGGAATGTGATCAAAAGTGAGGGAATTTATGTGGACCCTTCAAAGATAATGAAAATTGGGGAATGTACCAGAACCCCTAGTGTCATAAAAATCTATAGTTTTTATGGATTAGCTAGGTGCTGCTGACTATTTGAGAGAAATTTATCATGATCTTCTAGATTGATAACTAAGTTGACAAAAAAGGGGTAAAGTATATCTAGATAGATGAATATGAGGAAATCTTTAAGGAGCTCAAGAAGAGGCTAATCACTGCACCTTTAATCATACTACCAATAAGTAGATAATGTTTTTTGATATAAAGTGATTATTAAAGAAAGGATTGGTTTATGTACTCATGAAAAATGAAAAAGTGATAGTCTATTCCTAATGATATTTGAATATCCATGATAAAAACTACCTAACATATGATCATGAGTTAGCATCTGTGATATTTTCTCTAAATATTTGGCCGCACTATATCTATGGTCAGATTATAGAAATATATACCAATCATAAGAGTCTATAGTATATATTTACACAAAAGGAGATCAACATGAGTCCAAGAATATAGTTAGAGATAATCAATGACTATGGAGAGGCCACTATTGACATGATTGGTATTGAAAATGTAAATGAAATTCTCAAGCATGAATAGTTAGGAGCCTCAGTTATAAATGTATAAATAATGTACCTTTTCTTAATATTTTTTATAATAATTTATCTTCTATGTTTATTATAGTTTAATAATATCCATATTTTCTATAGGAATATATTCACACAAATGTAAAGGGAAAACCCAGTGAAGAAAAATTTAGATTCCTTAGTTCTCATGTCACTTTCATAAAAAACATCATGTGAGGAAAATATAATTTTAATATAATAACACCAATTAGCCATATTTTTGGAAATATAATAATTAATTATAATATCTTCTTAACACTTACAATTTTTGGATCAAACTATATCTTCCAATCACAAAAAATATATTTTTATTTTTTTCTAATACATATTACTTTTTGTTTTTTTTTCAGAATCACTATATTCTCATTTTGATTTATTTGGATACTCTAAAGATATATATTTTTTGGATATAATACATGGATATCCAACAAGTTATCCACACTTTATTTCCCTTATAAATGTGTAATACACTAAATTCTGCATTTTACAAATAAACATCAAATTATATGTTTTTATGATGTTTAAACAATAATTTTTCAATAATAGAGTGATATTTATTTATCATAAAAACCATGGTATTAGGATGACCAATGCACACAATAGGATTACATACACTTATAAGTGGATAAGTATTGGGTATAAATAACAATATTTCATTTTCATACCATATGTCAAAACATAATACTTATTTTGATCAATATTTTTATAGTGTCCAAAATAATTTAATGTTATCAATTGTGGTTATAACAATTTTTAATTTATGAAACATATCATATTCCATCCATAAACTAGCATCCCCAAAGATGTATTTATGAATTTAATTTCAATTTAATTTAAAATATTTACTAACTTCTTATTTGTCTATATTTTTATAATAATTCTAGAACTTTCAAAAATCCTTGTAATAAAACAAGAAAATATATCGATTTTAGAATGTTTGGGTTGCTAACATGGTGTTATAATGTTTACAAACATCACAAAGAGGTGATTTCCTATCACATTTTTTAATTTTTTAATTTCTTAGGGATATTGAAGTGTTGGTTTATCAACTTCCTATTTAGTTAATTTTCTCATCCTTATATGTTAGATTTATCGAGAGAGGATTTAGAATAAAAATATTTCCATATTATTAGGTATAAGATAAAATATATGGAGTGTCATATTAGTAAAGGATTATATAGTAATGTTTTATATTTGATACTGGAATATGAGTTTCATTCAAAATTTTATAGTTTTTATATTTAGGCTCATTAATTTATTGCTATGTAGGTATTAATGAAGTTGTATCTCATAGGGTACACTATTTGTGTGTTTTCAATTAAAAAGTAACATTTTAGTTAAAAAATACATGTCATATTCTAAAAAATAACAAGAAACTCTTGTATTGTTATGATTCCTTAGGAAAATGATTGGTTATTCATTCATAAAATGTTAGAATTAACAAAACATCAATCTAATATATGGTGAGTGCTTTTATGACTGAAGTGGTTGTTTTCATTTAAAAGTGACATTTTAGTTCAAAGAACATGTCACATACTCAAAAATAATAAAACAAAATAATATTGTATTGATACTTTATAATAATAACTGGAAATTTATTTGATACATATAAGAATTAATCACACATCAATCTAGTACACTGTTCAACTAATATGTCTAAAAGGGAATTTTTTCAGTTTAAAAGTGAAATTTTACTTCAAAATTCATGGAATGTACTCAAAACTAAGAAAACAAGCTCAGATTATATTATATTTTATGTAACATATCTATAATTAATTTTTGATATATAGAGATTAACTTCATGGAAATTGAACATAGGATTTGGTTGGTTTGATTGGAATTTTATGTATTTATTTTAAAGTGAAATTTTTTGTTTAAAGCATGTCACACATACTCAAAACCTAGAAAAAAAATCAGGCTATCAAAATACTTTAAAAAAATACTAATTGTTCATTTTTGATTTCTATAAAGTAAACTAATGAAAATCTAATACATGTTGTGGTAGGTATGATTGAAAGAGAGTTCCTTTATTTAAAAGTCACATAATAGTTCAAAATTCACATCACATACTCAAAAATAAAAAAATTCACTCTAATTATATAATTAAGCTATTGTTTACTAGTAATGATTTTGAATATTTAAGATAATATTTTTGAGGTTAATCACTGAGTCCTTGTAAGATTCAAGGGCTCAGGAGGGCCCAATATTGATATAACAAAAATATTAAATATATTATATAACACACACAAAATTATTCTGAAATAACAGAATGACCCATAATTGGGGGTTTGGATGTGAAATCCAATACTATTATTGATTCCATAATGTATGATTTACCCTAGGTGTGACATAATCTTTGTCATCATCGGGCATTCTGCTAATGTCCACTTAAGGATGTAAATAATAAGATAAATATAAAATAAATATGTTATTTTTAATGAATTGACCTAATCCTATCATTATAAAATCCTTATTATGTCAATTCTATAGGGTTAGATTCATAAACCTAGGGATTTTTAGAGGAGATCTAAGAGGAGTGTTCTTAGAGGGGTGATGATAGATTGTGGATTGGAAATCGGTGCATGTGGGTCTTGCCGATAACAATGATGTGCGATCATTATTCATCAAAAATAGATCAAAATGAGGTATGAGATTTGTTTTTCATTGGGGTTTCCCCATTTGATTTTCCCATGATGATTGCAAACCAATTACACTGATATATTGATTCGCGGTTCGATCATGATTTGTGGGTATGGGTTTATCTTTTTGGGTTTTAGGGAAATTGATATTATTTGGTCTAGGTTCTTCATTCATCAATATAACCAAAATAAGTTGAGTCCAACCCAAAAAATAGATGATGTTCATTCCCCTGATGTTTTTTTTCATTTCTTCCCCCATTCTTTGCACCTTCATATTAGTAATTCCCTTCGGTCCAAAATTTGATCAATACCTTGTAAGTGATCACTGCACAAATTTTATTTGATGAAAAGGATCAATACCACAGGTTTTAGTTTGGGATAAATGAAGCAATAATGATCTAATAATGGTGGTAGATGATCAAAAGTGAATTAGAATTGGTTTGGTGTCCCCTGGATATGGTATGGAATGTCGCGTGTATTTTGTTGTGACAGGAATTGATTCCCAAGAAGATCAAATGGTCATAATTTGGACACTAGTGATTAAAACGTTCCATTAACCCAAATCCATGATTTTTAGGTGATATTAAAAATGAGATCGAATACAATAGTGGTTTTAGTGGACCATGTGGAGAACCATAGGTTCTGTAAAAGTCCTAACTACACTGCGTATAGTCTGAAGAATACACACTATATAGTTCCTTAGCTACGATGGCTAGGGTTTTAGAAAAATAAAATATCACATCCATGTCATACCCACTATACATAATGTGAATCATAGATGGAAACATTTTATATAGCCTAAGAATACATGGTTACCCACATAGATAATGACATGGTCATGACTAGAGTACATGGGCATGACTCGGTACTCGAAAACAGACATATACTTGAATAAGGCCTAGTACACGGGGAGAGGGGAAACCTCTATTTCTGGCACCACAACTGGGTGGGCACCATCATAGGATTTCCAGGGTGTCCTGCTCTAATGATCTCTTTTCATGAGGCCTGCTCGCACCCCAGTTTCACCAGCACAGTTTTGAATGTGGAGTAGCAAGGGGTGCTGGATCTTATTTCACTAACCTCTGAGCCTGATTTTTGTGTGTTAACTGCATCTGCTATAGCAACTTTATAATCAAAGGATTTCTAGCGGATTTCTATCCCCTAAGAGTAGCGTGATGAGTGGAATAGTGTGGTCTAGTGTAAGAGGATCCCAACGAAGTTCAACTTCCTTACTTGGAGGATTATAAATAGTGTGGTTCCTACAGATGATAATGTGAGGAGAATGGGGTTCAACATGAAATCTACATGCCACTACTGCAAGGAACATAAGAAGAAGTCTTCTGATCACATATTTTTTGAAGGAGAATGGGCTATGACACTCTGGAGGTTTTTTGGTGGTTTCACCAGCATCCTTGATCCTATTTTTTCTGGGTATTCGTTTTTGGACAGATGGTATCATGGTGTGGCTGGTCCGGGGCCAGAACGTAGGGCATGATTGTTGATCTTCAGTGTTGGTTGTTGGTGTATTTGGCAAGCCCAAAATAAAGCCAGGTTCGATGAAGTTTCTTCCTCTGGTAGAGCAGTGATCACCTGCTTGATATCCCTGCTGGTTGATCTGGTTCGGGGAGGTAAGGATTGGTGCGACTCTCCTTTACTAAGGGATCTTCAGAGGGCTGCTCCCTCGTTGCAGCAATCCTCCACTGGTTCAAGGGTCAACTGGGTGTCATGGAAGCTTCCTATCATGGGCTTGAAGTTAAATTGTGATGGGTCGTGTGCTGCAGGTATCATGCGTGGGGGAGGGGTGGTTCAGGACCATAGGGGATCCCACTTAGACAAGTGGAAACCGACTCCAAAATCATTCATGATTCCTTGATTGGCACGTCTGTCACTCCATGGTCAATTGATTATATCATCAGGAGATTCAAAACCATCCTCAACAACAACAATTTTCAGGTTCTACACACATGGCGTTAGGGCAATAAAGTGGCAGATCATTTGGAATCCATGGCGGTGGGAGACCAGGGTTGTAGCATCTTCTGTGTTTCAACTGTTCTTCAACTGGGTGCTGAGGGGGCTAACCTGGTAATAGGGGATCAGCTAGGGCTTTATTACTTTAGGCCTCCATAGGTCCTTGTTCTCATGACCTTATCCTTGGCCAGTGCTTGTGTTTTTTTCTTACATAATAAATATATATCCATTCATGTTTACAACCAAAGTAGACAGGGATGGCCCAAAGTATACAAGCATCTGCCATAGCACACAAGAAAGCATGAGGTTTGTAAGACATGCGGTGTACTATAAGTACACATAATGCACATTTTCTAAAGTGTTTTGAGGCCATTTTTATATTTAGTATGGACCAGTTTCCTTAGGGTGTGTTCCCTCAATCATTCCCCATGAGGGTAGAGTAATACATCACTTTCTAAACATAAAATGTTATTCCCTCTATGGGATCATGCTCAAATATATTTTCTAGAATCCCTTTATGACACTCAATGTGGGATACTCTATTGTATTATACTCCCTAGGTGGGGTTTCAGGAATCTGTGTGACCAATATACCTGGGCGATGATCACCTCCTTAACGGGTTATTTCATTTGGGTTTTTTGGTACCCCATAATCCCTGGGTTTGATCTCCTATCCGTGCATCAAGATTTTATAACTTCAAACATGTAATTATTCATAATGAGGCCTGATGAGCATGACATATCGGATGAACACCATCGACATTATTGGAATAATGTGGTGATGTCTCTCGAAGGAACATTACTTCGAACCCCCGAGCAAGAATCCTAGGCTCGTAGTGATGTTTTGATCATAACTTTAGTCATAGTGTCCATATTGAGTATATTTGGGTTTTATTATTGTCATTTATCATATTATAGTTAACATATCTTTGTGATAAAGACATGATTAATATCTTTATGTGTAATGTTTTGTGATTTTCAGGCATCCTACTGGGAATTGTTATACTCACCCCTGCATGGGATCAATATAACCCCCCAAGAATTTATGATATATTTATTTTAAATAAATTTAACCTCTTTTATATCATTTGATACATTAAAGATCAATATTATAAAAGAATAATGGTATGTTTGATGTCATTTGTGATACAAAATACTGAGCTTAAACGACCCGTGAAAATATATTATTTAAATATTACCATTCCTACACAATCGTTAAAATGGAGGATGGGAATAGTAAAAACTAAATTATAAAGATTATATGTTTTAAACATTAATAAAATAAATTAAACAGTTATATATTGATTAGAAATAAAATAAGAACCATTTAAAGAAAAAATATTTTTTTTAAAACAATATTTTTCTAAAAGGCGGTTTCGTCCCACTTTTCACTTACAATTTGAAATTAATTTTACCACTTTTAAAAAAAATTATTTTAAAAAATTAACTTCATTTTTTAAATCAATATGTAAAAAATATCTTACAATGAATTTTTGATACCTTTCTGAAAAGATTACTTTTTCGATGAATAGTGAAAAATACTAGTTTTTATTGAAAACAGACATTTTGTTTAAAGAATTTAAAAGTTATTTTTTGATTAATAATTATTTTAAAAGTAAAAGTATTTCAATTATATTATTATAAATACAATTTAGTTCATTATAACCAATTTCATTTTTAATATTGATATTAAAAATTTCTATAATCATGAATGCTTTTTCTTTGGAAAACCACTTTTTTATTACATCTGCAAAATTAATTTTAAATTAAATTCTTCCACTTATGTGAATTAAATTTGAAAAAATGGATTCCTTATTTTTAATCAGTATAATCAATATTACTTAATATTTTCATTTTTTTTATCATAATGAATATTAAAAATAGTAAAAATTAATTATCGAGGTTAAGGTTAAAACAGGTTTACTGTGGGGTTTGACTAAAAAGATAAGGATTAAAATGAACTAAAAAGTTTTATAATTCATATTTTATGTCCATATTTTGACCTTATTTTATACATGGTATGATAATTATCCATTTTTATCATTTTTTCTTGTGAAAAATGTTGGTATCACTTTTTGTTTTAAAAAATTCCAAGTGTGTCATCTACCCCACTTATAAAATGCCACCCCATATCCTCTACTATTAACAATCCAAAATCCTTTTAGTTCATCCAATACCTTAAAAAATATCTTAATTACATCTCTACCTACATCCTATATTCCTTTTTTGATCATAAATATAATCTATGAAGGCTTTAGGTATTAACCTAAAAAAAGTTTTTCGAAGAAGAGATAATGTTCTTAACTATGCATTTCCATTTTACCTCTTATAAATCATTATAACAGTATAAAAATGTGTTGAAATAATAAAAAATAATCTATCCTGTACTTATATTTTATTATTTTAATGATATAATTTATATTCATCCCCTCTTCTGTCAAACGAGAAAGGAAACCGTCGATCGTGTGTATAATGGACTATCACCTTGCAAACTGATAAATTGTTTTTCCAGAAATTCCTCTCACATATGGATATAATAATGGATTTAAAATATTAATAATATTTTAATGATTTAATATAGTTTTATAATTACAATATTATTTACACGTTCTTATCTTCCAATCCGAGGGAAAATAATAGCGTCCCTTGTGTGTCTGTGTGGACTACCACCTCCACATAGAAATGTGAAATGTTTTTCAATTTATTTTTAAATAGATATTAATATGTATATATTAAATTAACACACATGAAATATTAGATATAATTATGGTTCTAAAAACTTGAAATATTATTTACCTTTTTTACATTTCAATTTTTTTTATAAAAATAGAAACATCGTTCATTCGAATGTACGGCCTATCGTCTCCATGATTGGTGTAACTCATTTTCCCATATTTATTTTTTATGGAATATGATAAGTAATTATATATTTATTATATATTATAATTATTTAATTTTTAAAATTATAAAGATGATGTAACCATAATCAAGGTAAAGGTCTGAAATCATTGAACCAAAACAAACATGAAAAATGAAGTAATTATCACCATAAATTGTGATTTTAACAAAGAATTATTAATAAATGGGTCATAAAAGGCTATAATAAAACCATATATGGTATTATATACATGATTATGGTTCTATAAAACATATATAATTAATCTATATTTTCTATATAGTAGTTTCAGGAATGAATGAAGGAAATCATTGTTGTGGTATGTGACTTCATTTCAATTTCCATTCATTGAGGCATATTTTAATGTTATGAACTCAATTTATTTTATATGGTGTATATTTTACCAATTTTACATATAATATAATTAATAATTCATACTTCATGGTATTTTATATTTCAATTTTAATTATTTAATCCTAGGGTATATTACTTGAAAGTTACCATGTGGTAAAGAATTTCATAACCCATTTTCTTTTCATTGGGTTATATTACTTATTTATTATTTTTAGTATTATAATATTATGTTTGTAATTACAGTTTATTATCTTATTTTTTATTTCCAAATTTTATTTTTATTAACATTTAATACATATAATTTATTCATTTCTTAATTCTCACTTCAATGTTATGATCATTGTATGGGTTTCTCATCTCACTTTTACTTTTGTGAGACATATATCATATTCACCACTTAGTTATTTTATATTGTGTATATACTACTGATTTGATATTTTATATCATGAATACCTTTATCTTCATGGTATTTAAATTTTCATTTGAAGTTATTTCTTCCATGGGCATATGATTCATAAGTTACCAAAGTGGTAAAGGTTTATATTACAATATCATTGTTTGTCCCAAATGTTCATGATTAAGTTTTCAATGATGAAATATTATGATCCATATTTCAAGGAACTCATGAATTTTCTTATACATTGGTTATTGGTGGAGAATATATGTTTTACTCTCATTTTTCTCTCTTTAAGATCAAAATAGACCAAAAGAATGTTTTTGTAGAAAACCAACTTCATTTCTCTCTTTGGTCAAAAACACTTTTTCTTAAATATCCATGTTTTTTAAAAATATTTGTAATAATGTTTTTAAAATTTTAAAAATGATTTATTAAATTCATTTTTACCCTTTTATTGACAAAATGGTTTTAAAGTATTCTTCTTATTTTTTTATAAACAATATACCTTTTTAACCTTTTTAAAATAGTGTGAGAAGAATGTTTTTTTAACTTATACAATATGTTTGAAATTTTCCAAATCACTATTTTGAAGCCTAATTTACATGTTTAAAAATACATTTTCAAATAAAATGTTTTCTTCAATATTTGGGATATTTTTATATTTTAAAGAAGTGATTTCAAAATGGAAAGTATATTTTCATCAAGATTGTTTTAATGATAATTTTATGGAATATCTATTCATTATGTAAAAAATCCCTCACTTAACTTATGATCCATTGGGAAAATATTGTAATAATACCATACTTATTATTTCTTTTGATTATTTAAGATTATTTGTTAAGGGATGTACTATTTTCATGGAATTCTCCACATTACTCTGATTGGTTTATGATTATGTTTATTGATTAGGGAATGATTTGACATTTCATATGAAATTTTCTCAATATGAATGTTAATATTCATTATGTTTCCCTATTTTATATGAAGAATACATTAGACAAAATAGGTAATGGATGAGGCCCACTATATCCCCTTGATGAATCAATAGGTATCATGAGAGAAACCAGCTTGGGTATTTGGATAAGACCTTACCCATTTATGTAATGTGTATATGAAAAAGGCCTTGAAGGTATGATTATGATTTATAAAATCATTCATTCTATAATTATGATTTTTTTATGGATTTACATGTTTTTATTTCATTACTTATAATATCCATGGATAATTTTCAAGCTCAATTGGTTATTTTTATTTCATTATTTGATCATCATTTAATCCCTCTATATCATTCTTCATGTATACGTTATTAATTAAATTTCATAGAGTTTAGTTATTTAATTTTACATATTGATTATGACTAATTTATTCCTAATAGATTCCACTGTACTCATACCTTACTAAGCATTAGAGTTCACACCTTTCTTATGTTTCCTTTCCCCAGGATGACATGAAGTGTATTGTGACTTAAGAATAGGGATGTAAATAATGGTTTACTCAAAGAAAATACTAATTTGTGTTTTATGTATTCAATTCTAATTTTATATTCAAGTATGTATCTAGTTTACTAAGACTACTAAACTATTAAGACCTTTTGGATTAGATTTTTTATATTTTGTACCAATGTAATAAAGAAACCAATAAATATGAGCTACTATGGTTGAGGTCTTTAAAGTTGTATTAGATAAAGTGTATTAGAAACCTTAAAAACTATTTTTAAGAAAAGAAATATTAGGTAACATAACCCTATGACTGACTTGGAATATAAGTCTAATTGTAGAAGAAAATCGTAATGTTTTTGTTTGAAATAGATTATGTTCTTTTCCTAGAATTACATACATGTGTATATTATTCAAGTATTCATGTTTTTGGTATATTTTTACCTAGGGGTAATAAATAAAAAAAGTATTCATTGGGATTGAATCTATTATCACCTGGTGTATGAAAATGAGCCTTACTACGCACCTAGTTTTACACTCTTGGTGGATACACTTAGAATAATTCATATTTTCTTTAAAATCCATTATAAATGATTTGAAAATATTTTTATGATTTGAAACATTTCCCAAATAAACCATTTCTATGATTATGAGATTAGATATTCATAATTTTTTCAATTTGATGCTATTTGTTTCACTAATGTTGGGATCATATATTATTTTTCATAATCTGATTATCTAATATTGAGTATTCCATTGTTTATAAGTGGTTTCTAGGGGAAGGAGTGATAACCATATCAATATATATACCCCATTTAAGAATTTACCTCCAAGGTAAGATAATGGAGTTAGAGCTATAGCTATAACTAGTCTAATTATAACTATATTGGGGAATCTAACTCAGGTTATGAGTAATAAGTTTTCCCATATAAATCATCCAGTTGATCCACCACATGGTGTAACAATGTTAAAAAAATTCATGCGTTAGTAACCTCCATCATTCAATGGTACTACAAATCCATTTTTAGTTGAGTAATGGATAAGTTCCTTTGAAAAAATATTTCTCTCTCTTGGAAGTAATGAAAGGGTGAAAGTTTTCATGGTAGTTTATCATTGCTCAAGGGATGTGATGCAATAGAGGTCATTAATATAAAATAATAATGATTAAGATAAAATAGAGAGCATGAAGTAAAATGATTTTAAAGTACTCTTATTGGAATAATATTTTTCTCACGAGAAATGAGTGGATATATAAATAAAATTCCTATATCTAAGACAAAAGGAAGATGAAAATATTTCTAAGTATGAAGAGAACTTTACAATGTTAGAAAGGCATGATGAAAACTATGTACATAATCCAAAGAGAAATATTGACCATTTATTTGATGGTATTAGGACAATACTTCAAAGGGAACTACTCTCCCAAATTTTCTCATCATATATAGAAATAGTACCATGTGATATCAACACAAAGAATGAATTATCCACAAATCATAGCTTCGAAGGGAAGCAAGAGAAGATGAGGATAATAGAGAAAAAATGGATAAGGTAAAGAAGGGAAGGAATGATTTCCCCACATGTGATAATTTTAGAAAAAACACCATTGTACTTTCTTAAAGGGAATGCGAGTTTTCTTCAAGTGTGGAGAGAAAGGCCATCTAGAGTGTGATTTCAAGGGAAATAAATAAGATTCTAATATAAAAAATTTCAATTTTAAGGATATGGGGCACTATGAAAATAAATTACCCAACCATTATGGGAATATACCACAAAAGAAGATAAGGTATCAAGGTCAGTGCTATGCTATTAATATAGATAAATTGGAATGATTAAAGTTCTTGTGTATTTGGATTCAAGAATTATGTTGTACAAATATTTTTACCAATGGTATTTTGGATATAATAATCATGAAACATCTAAGGATTACATTAATATTTTAAGCATTAATGTCTTCATGTAAGATTATATTAAGATTTATAGATTCCATCATTTTTTATGAGTTTAATTTAGATCATAAGTTAAATACCCTAAAACCACCTTTTTTTAGGATTTATATAATGGGAGTTTTTCACGATTAAAGATATTTTGGAGATTCTTGTGGCAATAAAATCCATTAGTTTAGTATATGATTTAGTAAAAAAATATTTAGTGAAGAATGGATTTAAATTTTTTAGCAAAAGATTAAAGGTATTGATAATGTTTAGGTTCAATATGATCATTTATGTTAAGGTAATAATAGTCAATTATGATTACTTGATTTCATGGAAATAGAATAAGTTGTATAGTAAACCCTTGTGGTTAAAAAGTGACTTGAGGACCAATGTTATTTTTGAGGATATTTGTTATATTTTTGGGAACATTATATGAATTACATGGTTTTATAAAAAGTAAAACCCACATACTGGGTGAAAACTTGTTGAATATGATAAGGCCATAGGTCTAAAACCCACAAATTAAGGTTGAAAAGGGTGCAACAGCTACCACTAGACCAAGTTGTATTCTAGTTGATATGAATTTTTTTTAATTAAATGATTTGATAGATAAATAATTATGGAAAGGATTAAGTTGAAAATTGGTTTCTATTATCGAGGTTTAGAGATTAATGTGTTATAATGGAAAACTCATTCTAACTATTTTGGATTTGGTAAATATTTAGAGACATATTGGATGACTTCTTTTATGGATATTATTATCCATTAAAGGTTAATTTTGGTGCTTCAGGAATAAATAAATTCATCTAGGATATTCATATATTAGAGTAAGAAATGAAGTGGAAATTGATCAAAGCATAACCAAATAATTAAATAGTAAGTATATTTTCCAATGTTCTCTATCATGATAGTAAAATAATAAATCAACTCTAGGAAAAAATCCTAAAAACATTATCCTATTAACTTAATATATGATGAATCAGTTGTCTATTAAATCATCACAAATTTATTTATTTTTCATTAAATTTCTATTGATCATTCACTTTCTTATGATCAATGATCTCTATCACTCTATAATTATTTATACTTTTCTTCCATGTCCATATTTTCACTTACCACAAATGTTCTCCTCCTTGGAAATATTATTATGTATTATTCCAAATGAACTTCATATTTCCCTTTCCATATTTTAATAGTAATTTTTTAACCATTTTTATGATGAATATTTTCAACAAATGTATTTACAAATTTCAAACCCTTGTTTTCAAAGATCAAGTTCAAATTGCAAGGACACAATTTATTAAAGAAGGGAAGAATTTAACACCGGAAGACATTATGGTATATTTAATTTTAATAAATTCAACCTTTTTAATAACTTTTAATACATGTAACCTTGATATTTTAATGGAATAAAATTATGTTTTATAGCATATACACCACACAACACCGAGCTTAATTAACCAAAAAAATATAATAATTAAATATGACAATTATAACCTAGCCATTAAAATGGTGAGAATAATTAGTAATAAATAAATTATAAAAACTATATTACTTACACATTTATAAAATAAATTAAATGGTTATCTATTTCTTATAAAAAATTAGAATAATTTGAATGAAAAATAAATGTTTCTTGAAAAACAATATTTTTCTAAAAGGCGATTTCATTTCAATTTGCACATATAAATTACAATTAAATTTTACCACTTTTTGAAAATTTATTTTAAAAATTAAATTCATTTTTTTAAATAATAATTTCAAAATTATCTTATATTTAATTTTTGATAATTTTTTGAAAATATGAATTTTTAATGAATAGTGAAAAATACTGGGTTTTATTGCAAACTAGATTTTATTTTAAAGAATTTAAAAGTTATATTTTGATTTAAAATTGTTATAAAATTAAAATTAGTTTATTTATATTCTTATAAATACAATTTAGGTCATTTTAATCAATTTAATATTGAATTTTTATACTAAAAATTTATATAATAGTGATAACTTTTCTTTGGAAAATTGTTTTTTCATCGCATCTGTGAGATTGATTTTAAATTAAATTATCCCACCTCTATGAATTGAATTTATAAAAATTGATTCCATATTTTTATAATTATAATTAATTTTTTATAATAATGTTAAATTAATTTTTTTTCATAATGCATATTAAAAAAAGAAAATTAATTTTTGTGGTTTAGGTTAAAATGGATTTACCAGGGGTTAAACTAAAAAGTTAAGGGTTAAAATAACCAAGAAACTAGTCTAATTCCTATTCTATGGGAATATTTAGAACTTGATTCATCCATGGTTTTATAATTTTATATTTTTTATACTTTTTTATGTTAAATATGTGGGTTTTACTTTTTATTTTCAAAAAATCCAATTGTGTCATCTCCCCCACTTATAAAAGGCCACCCCCTTTCCACTCCTATCCAGACTCCCAAATCCTTTTGGTTAAGATAATAACAAAAAATATATATTCCTTAAATACCTCCTCACATATTATAAGCCTCTTTTTATCAGAAATCCAATCTTGGAAGGCTTTGAGTATAAACCTAAAGAGGTTGTTCGAAGAAGAGATAAATTTCTTAACCATGCATTTTCATTTTACATATTATTATAAATAATTAAAATATTATAAAAATATTATTAAATAACAAATAAATTATCACCCATATACTGATATGTTATTATATTAGTTTCATAATACATATCTATCTTCCCTTGCATCAAATGGGAAAAAACTCATCGACTGTGTGTACGATGGACTATGCCTTGTGAACCGATGTAATTTGTTTTCTATCATCGCATCTCATGAATGATTATAATAATTTATTGAACATATGTATATTATATTTATGAAATTAAATTAATCCTGAAATTATAATATAATGTATACCTTCTTACCTTCCAATCCTTTAGAAAATAAAAATGTCACTTGTGCGTAAATGTGGACTATCATCTCCACATAGCGATGTGAAATGTTTTTCATTTTATTTTTACATGGATGATAACAAGGATATATTTAATAAATATAAATGAAATATTTGATATTATAATGGTTTTAGGAGTTTGAAATATTATTTACCATTATTAAATTCTATCTATTGAAAAATAGAAATAGTGTTCATACATATGTACGACCTACCATCTCTATGAATGGTGTAACTCATTTTCCCAAATCTATATTTTAGAGAATTTTATAAATAATTGTATTATGATAATATATTTTTATTTATATAATTTTTAAAATTATTTATATGACAAAACAATTATCAAAATAAAAGGACTGTAATTATCGAACCAAAACATACATGAAAAACAAAGCAATTATCACCAGAAACAATGATTTTAACAAAGAATTGCTAATAAACATGTTATAAAAGACTATAATTAAATCATATATTGTATTATATATATGATTATGATTTTATAATATATTTATAATAAATATATATTTATGATATTGGAGGTTCGTACCCGTACATAGGAAATCTGATTTGTGGTAAGGGACTGCATCTCAATTTCTTTTCATTGATACTTATTTTAATGTTATGCACTTAATTTATTTTATAATATGTATATAATTATCCTTTTACATTTAATATCATTAATCATTAATTATTCATGGTATTTTAAATTTCAATTTTTATTATGTCATCCAAAGGAATTTGATATGAAAACTACCAAGTGGTTAAGAGTTTCATGACTCAATAATATTCATTGGGTTAAACTACTTATAAATGGTATCTGGTATTCTTAGATTATGTGTGTAATTAATTTTGATTATATTATATTTGATTTATACTTGTTTTATGTGGATTTATATTTTATACACACAATTTATTCTTTTCTTTATTCTCACTTTAACATTAGGATCATTGTAAGGGTTTATTGTCTCACTTTTACTTTCATGATATGTATGGCATATTCACCACTTTGTTATTTTATATGATTTATATACATCCTATTTGATAATTTATATCATAAATACCTTTATAATCATTGTATTTAATGTTTCATGTGAAGTTATTTCTTTCATAGGTCTTATGATTCATAAGGTACCAATGTGGTAAAGGTTTATGTTACAATATCATTTTTACGAGGATTTTTCATGGTTAAGTTTCTAATGATGAAATATTATGATACATATTTTAATAGGAAAATTAATTTTATTCTCCTCTTTTTGTTTAGATAGAATACATCTTTCCATTTTATTTTCCTCTCTTTGTGAACGAAAGAGATAAAACTTATGTTTTTAAAGAAGATCGACTTAATTTCTCTTTTCGGTCGAAAACCCCTTTTCTTCATTATCAATATATCCTAAATATATTTTAAATTATTTTAGTAGTATCCAAATGATTTATTAAAAACATTTACCCATATTTTTCTTTTTATAAAATGGTTTGAAAGTAATATTATTTTTTTTCTAAACAATGTGCTTTTTAACCATTTTACAACAGTGTGAAAAGAATATTTTTTAACTTATATAATATGTACCGAATTAACTTCCATCATTTTTTTGATGAGTACTTTAAATTTTTATAAATTTATTTTTAAATAAAAAAATTTGTTTAATTTTTTGTGACTTTTTTAAATTTTAAACAATTGGTTTCAAAATAGAAATGGTATTATCCTCAATAATTTGTTAATGATATTATTATGGAATTTATATTTATCAATGAAAAAGATTATAATTTCACTTATTATTTATTCATAATTTTTTGTAATGATACAATCCCAGTTATTTCTTTGGATGGTTAATGATCAATTTTATTGGGGATGTACTATTTTGATTCAATTCACCATATTACTCTGAATGGTTTTTGATTATGTTAATTAATTGTTGAATGTATTAATATATTGTATGATGATTTTTAAATAATACTGATTATTGATTATGTTTCAAATATTTCATATGAGGAATGTATTAGACTTAGTAATTGATTGGAGAGACTCACTTTATCCCCTCAATGCATCGTTAGGTCTCATGAGATAAACTATCTTAGGTATTTAGATGAGGCCTTACCCATTTATATAATCATTATTAGATTGAGGCCTTGATCTTATGGTAATGATGTATGAAATTATGCATTATTTCATTATGAGATTAGTTATTAATGTCCATGTAATTTTCCAATTAGTTATAATATCCATGGATAAGTTTCAAGCTCATATGATTATATATATGGTATTGTTTTATCATTATTTATTCCCACCACATTATTCTTCATGGCCATGTTATTTATTAAATGACTTGTGTTTTAGTTTTCTACCTTGAAATATTTATTATTCCTTATTTATTCATGAAAACATTTGTTGTATGTAAACCATTACTAAGAATTATCGATCACCCCTTTCTTGTATTTCTTTTCCCCAGGATTCCAGGAAGTGTATTATGATTGACATATAAGGATATTATAAAGGGAATAATGGTGTAATAAAATAAAATACTATGTTTTGATTTATATTTTCAATTTTAATGTGAGATTAAAGTATGTTTCTAGATTACCAAGAGTACTAAACTATTCAGTCCCTCAAGATGTGATTCCTTGTACATAGTTACAATTTAATAAAGTAACCACCAACTCTTGGCTACTTGGTTCTAGGTATTTACAATTTTACTATACATTTTGTGTCTTATGTAGAGCATAGTTAATTTGATGGGGTCTTTGGTAGACCAATAACATAAAAAGATTAGTTGAGTTAGATATACTATGGTTTATACTAGGTGTTTTATTTAACTGTAGTCCCCTCTTTATGGAAGGTTGGACGTTTTTATAAATTTTTAGTGGGATTTTATTTATTAATTTATACTTTCTAGTATTTTTTCATACTTTTATTGGCAGATATAGATGTATGGTTGAATTTTGGTATTAGTTCACTATTAGAATTCTTAGCATTTGCACACGCTGTAACAGAGGAGTATTAGAGACCACCATTTATAATTCACTAAAGGGTGTATTAGTAATAACCATTTAGAAGTCACTAATACATCATAGGGAAGGTAGAAAAAATCCCAAAGGATTTTTGTTTCAGTATTAGCGACCGCCATTTGGTGGTCACTAAAGGGTGTATTAGAGACCACCAAAAGGAGGTCGTTAATACTGAAACGAAAAACAATGAGATTTTTCCTGCATTCCCACTTTTCTTCTTCATAGCAGTCATCTACAATATATCCCACCTCCACTACCCACACCCCCATCCTTGTCACCGATTGTCAACACATACACACCACGACTACCTTCCCATAGCACTCCGGTCTTCCCCCAACATCCCCTCACCACACCCCGACCTCCCTTAACTAACTCGGATCGACTCCGAATGTCGTGTATCTTCCATGGCCGAGAAAGCAAGTTTATAGAAATCCTCCCTCATCTCATCGTGTCACTTTCCTCGCCCACTATATCTAGGACTGAAAATTGCAGGTTTTTGAGGTGGACCTTTAGTGTTTTCCAAACAAGAGATTCTAATGGCTTTAGCAACAAACAAAAAATTTCCTCCATTTAGAAAACTCTAGGCGGACACTAAATTTATTTAGAAAAATATTTTATTGGTTAATAATACCCTTATTTCTAGTAGTGGTTGTACATTTTTACCTTTCACATTTTATGGGTATATGAAGATGTGTGTGTGTGTGTGTCTGTTTGTGTTGGTGCCTTAAGCTAAGGCCTCCTATGTTTGTGATTTTCCTACTCTGTGATGGTCTCTATCCCTTAGCCTATTGGTTGTGGCCTTGGGACGTCACATTTACCTTACCGATAGCTACAAAATCCCCATTGGGTTGGGTCATGATAGAGGGATATCAAATGAATTACATCCTAGGACTTCTGTTTGGAGATTTTCTATCAATGAGGTACAATTTCGAATTGGGGAAACAATGTTAAAGTGATTAAAGTTCATCTATCAGGTTAGGGAATCTAGTGTTCATGTGGTGGCTGATGTATCAATTCACTAGGATTCTGAAAAATTTATTGTTGACTTGATATATTTAGGAAATTTTTTTAGTCTAAACATTGGTACAAACATTATATAGGAATGGGTTATGGCTTTCATGTCCTTCTTTAGTCAGCCCCCAGATATACTCTTGATCATGGTTTATTTGATTTATTTCAGGATGAATCCATATTGATTTATAGTTAGAATTCTATATCAATATCAGGAGGATGATCAACTGAGTGATGATTCTTCGATACATGGATCTGTTTAGGTGGTGGTACCTTCTATTGGTTTTCTAGTATTAACACCACCAGTTGAGAATTAGGTTGTACCAACACTACTGATGAATGAGGCATGTAGTCATAGAAATCTTAAATAGTTTCATAGTTAGAGATCCCTTAGGTTTTATGAAGATCAAAACCCCCAGGCTTATGAGTACTAGCTTGATGTAGTTAATTGAGTTTTCCACATCATTAGAAAACCCATAGACCAGATAGTGGTTCCAGTGGTGAACCTTTTTCAAAACTCAATAGGGATATGTAGGATTTTGGTGGCGCTATATTATAATGATACGACTCTTTCATGGATAATATTTGAGAATATTTTCATAGAGTCCCTTAAAACTACATTTTCAGTAGTATACATACTAGAACTTTTATAACCTTAGTTGGGTAGTTCAGCTGTGGCCAATTATTCATCTCAATTCACTAACCTCCCTTGATGCTCTACCAATATGGTTCATGATCCATTATTTTGAGAAAAAATCATTGATTGGGTGAATTTCCCAGGTACTGTAGCATTACTATAGCAGGTATTGTTGCTGCGGCGACACTGTAGCAGCGGCAACACTGTAGTGGCGGAGGGACTATAGCAGATACTATAGCGGTGGCAGTACTATAGTAGGTACTGTAGCAGCGCAGGAATTGTAGTAGTACTGTTCACCGAGGGGTCTTTTGAAAAAAAAAATGGGCTTTCAAGCCTTATATTCAGGCCACTTGGCCTTGGGGCTTCGGGCTATGTAATGGGTCTCCCTCTACCCAGTCTAAAGAGGTCTTTGCTTTAAAATAATAAATTAAGGCTTCGGCCCCAACCTTTAAAAAAAATATTTTTTAATTATTACTTAGGATGGAGTGCTCACGTAAACTTTGGTGGTGGATAAATTCTTGGAGGAGTAGACACCAATAGGTGGTGCTGGTAGTGGGAACATAAGAGATGATACTTTAGAAGATGGAATTTGATGGAATTCATAGGTTTCAAGGATTAAAAGAAGATTCAAGATGTATTCTCACTATAGTGGTTTTTTGGTTTAGGTCTCTAAGTAAAATTCTAATTAGCCAAAGAAGAGGTAGTGTTACTCTTGTGATGGTCGAGGAAATATCACATAGGATTGTCCATCATACGGATGATAAAGGGAAAATTTATGGACCACCTAAGTAGACAAAATGTCTAGAGAAGGAAGGTCTATAGAGAAGAGGATGTGTCAAAGGATTAGGGAGAAGAAGTAGCGGTGGAAGAAGGTTTGACTTATTGATTATACCACCCCTATGTGGTCCCCTCTAGGCTCATGGAGTGGGTGTTCAGGTACCAGAACAGTTATAGGAAGTGGAGTCCTATGATCTAGAATATCTAGGGAGGGTTATATACATATGATTTTTGTCTTTTATACCTTATATTGTATACTGGTAGACACAATCACAAGCTACTCTTTTATCACTATATCCCCAGTTTTAGGACTAGAGATTCCATTTGAGATTTTAGGCTTACAATTTCATTTAGAGACCCTTACTAGAGTATATTTAATGATGAAACACTTATACTTATAGTGTGACATAAATCCTGAAGTAGAGATATTACCTTTGGATCTCTTTATAGAACCTGCGTGGCTTTATTATGTCATACTAGTTATGGACTATCTATACACCATTCATGCATAGATTGACAATTTCAGGTGGAGGATGTAGTGTGTCTACAAGTTTGGGATAAGATTTTCCTTATTTAGTGAGAAGGAAACCTAGTAATAGTACGATGGGATCATACATAGGAGGATACATATGATTAATCACTGGTCGACTAGTATTACCCTTGGTGTAACATATTCCATGAGCTTATAGCTTCCTGTAGTGGTAGTGGTGTATGAGGACATCATCCCTGAAGATTTGTCCAGTTTACCTCCCCAATGAGAGATATAATTCTGTGTATAATTACATCTTGGAACTACCTCTATATCTTAAATGTCATAAAAGATAGATCTCATATATTTTTTAGATGAAGGTTTAGTTAGTGGGGTTTTAAATGAAGGGCTTTATCAGACCCAATGTGTCACCCCAGGCAACCCCTATTTTGTTTGATAAGAAGTCAGATGATAAATTGAGGTTGTATGTGTATTATCATCACCTAAAATAGTTGACCATGAAGTATAATTATCCACTATTATGGATTGATGACATATTCAACCAGTTGAGAGGGGTGATATGGTTCTCAAAGATTGACCTTAGGTTGGGCTATCATTAGCTATGAGTTTGAGATGAATCTATACCGAAGATGATATTATGATGCTGTTATGGTCACTATGAGTACTTAGTGATGAGTTTTCATATAAAAATAGGTCCATCTATGTTCATGGGACTCATGAAACAGATATCTAAGGCTTTCTTATTCTAGTTTGTGGTGGTGTTTATCAATGACATACTAGTGTACTCAGTTTATGAGGAGGAGAACATGTGACACTTAAGGATGGTACTAGACATACTCCAAGAGAAACAACTTTATGGGAATATTTCAAAGTGTTAGTTTTATATTTAATAGTTCCACTTTATGGGATATGTCATCTCAGTAGAGGGTGTGACAGTGTATAAAAGTCGAGGTAGGGTTATCTTGTGTGCCACCCAAGATGTGATGGAGGGGAACCGATTCCTTATGTTGGAAGGATACTAAAGGATATTTCTACCTGATTTCTCTAGGATATCATCACCCTTGGTTTCTTTGACTAGGAAGGCTCATCCTTCTGTGTGGACAAAGATGTGCTAATTGGAATTTCAAGAGTTGTGATAGTGGTTGATGAGTGCCCTCATCTTGATAATACTAGAGGAGGGTGTTGAGTACATAGTGTCTTGTGATTAATCAAGGACTAGGCTTGGTTATGTTCTGATATAGAGGTTGGAAGTGATTTCTTATGGGTTTTGAAATTTGATATTTTCAAAACTACACTACCCACGATCTAAATCTAGTAGAGGTATTATTCTCCCTAAGGATGTGGTGACACTACCTTTTGGGTGAGAAGTTTATCACCTATCTGTTGGTCGGAGAGTGATGGCAAGAGGGGGGGGGGTGAATTGCCTTTTAAAAAATAATTAACAATTTAAAATCAAAGTTAAAGGTACAGCGGAAATAAAAGAGGCAAGACACAAAACTTGATAACGGAGTTCGGCTTAACCCAAAGCCTACGTCTCCGCTCCCAACTCAACCGTTGAGAGATTTACTACCGCTTGCTTTTTAATGGTTTTAGCAAGAAACACACTAGACTTTTAAGGTTATTCTAGAACCTATTACAGCTTGCTTTTAATGGTTGAGCAAGAACCCACTTGCTTTTAATGGTTGAGCAAGAACCCACTAGCCTTCTTACAGGTGAAGGCTAGCTCACCTATGACTCAAGCCTTTTAAAGGGAAGGCTTGACTAACCTCTTAACACCTTAAAGGTGATGTGAAAACCCAAAAGAGAGAATGATGAAAGAAGATTGGGTTTGTAGGCACAAACCCAAATTGATGCTCAAAATAATAAAAACAATAAAAACTGTATTGTGGAGAAGTCTTGGGCGCCAAAGGATTGATTGGAGTTGATGAAGAGTGCTCCCAAGATTCTATGGTGGTGCTCCTTGGATGTGGAATTGAGATGGAGCAATTCGGGTTCCTTGAAGCAATCCGCCGGAGGTTCGCCAAATGATCAACAAATGTTCCCATGGGCTTCTATACGACTCGTTATAGTTCCACTTGTGTTCCGGGGCTTCCTAGTCCTTTATTTATAGAGGGGGAACCCTCAAATGGCCTTTGGAGGTCTTCGGAGCCGTTGGAGAGGTCTTCGGAGCCGTTGGGAGTCAAGTGGACAAGCCTGGTCAAAGCCCAACGGCTAGTTTGACTGGCTCCACCGGCTGACCGGTGCTTGGCCACCGATTGGCTGGTGCTTTGGAAAAGGGTTGGGCCTTCTGTCCAAGCTCCACCGGCTGGCCGGTGAGGAGGCCACCGGTTGGCCGGTGCTTTGGATGATGGAGAGGGCTTCTGCCCAGGCGCCACCGGCTGGCCGGTGAGGAGGCCACTGGTTGGCTGGTGCTGAGACAGTAGCAACCTCTTCTGTCTGGGTTCCACCGGCTGGCCGCTGAGGGGATACCGGTTGGCCGGTGGTCTGGACAGAGGGATGCCTTCTGTCAAGACACCATCGGCTGGCCGGTGGTCATCCACCGGTTGGCTGGTAGGACTGAAATCAGTCCACTTTGGCTTTCTTTCTTTATTGGCCCTAATTCCTTGGCAACCTGAAATCATGCCTATCATCCAAAAATACTTAAAACAATATTAGATAAATAAGAGAGTGATTGTGATCATGAAAATTAAACCACTAGGGGTACGAGAGGTACAACAATCTCCCCCGATTTTGATGATCACAATCACCAAAACAAGTAATGTAAAAGACTAAAATGAAAGGCATGCTTTAAAGGATAATTTGAAAAGTAAAGCAAAGCATGAGAGAAAGATTTCTCCCCCAATCAACCAAGAATATCTCCCCCTTTGTGATTATCAAAATAGCCCGGGGCATAAAACATGATTGAGGGAAAGGATGAAAAACAAGATAGAGATTTTAAACCAATTGAAATTTTTGAAATTTGAATTGAAAATTTTGAATTGAAAATTTTGAAAAGAAAGTTTTGAAAAGAAAATTTAAATTGAATATTTTGAAATGAAAGTTTTGAATTGAAAGTTTTGAAACCTAAGTGTTGAAATTGTAAGTTTGAATTGAAAGTTTTGAAAATAAAGTTTTGAATTGAATGTTTTGAAAATAAAGTTTTGAATTGAAAGTAAAAAGTCTTAAATGATCCTAACTCCCCCTAAATAAAAACAACAAATCACCGGGGAGAGGTTTTTGAAACCGAGACAAATTTTGGACCGGTGAGACTCGCTAAAAGGGATTTTTCAATCCACACTTGTCTAGTGGCGGGTCTTCTCTTAAAAAATTCATCATTAAAGAAAATGGTTTTGGGCCTTCCATACCGGGCATTTTTGCAATCGCACTCATAAATTAAGTGCCCGTGTTTTTTGCAATAGTTGCAAAATTTGTATTGGGAGCTCCCCCTTACAAAAATAGTTGGAGCATGGGAAGAGGAAGCTTGCTTGGAATAGCCAAGCCTTTGGGTGTTTCTAGATATGCATTGGGAACCTAGCAATTTGGTCAAATTTTGTTCACCTTGGGTGAACTTGGCAAGAGATTCCCTTAAATCTTTGATTGTTGATTCCATAGAATCAACATCAGGAAGGTTTTGGATCTTGAGGGACAACTCCTCCTTTTCTTTAAGAAGTTGTTCCTTTTCGGAAGAAAGTTTTTTGAAATTCTTTTTTAAAGCAATGAATTTGGAAGAAAGTTCGTGAAAACCTTCCTCCAATTGATCTCTAGCATATTGGAGATCCTCATAAGATAAATGATTAAAAGAATTTGATGAACAAGAGGAAGAGGAGTCGGAAGATGTTACCTCATGGAATTCCATTAGACATTTTTTACCATTGTCACTTGAGGAGGAGGAGGAGGAGGATGTGGAGCTATCACTCCATGTGGCCTTGAATGCCTTCTTCTTTTCCTTTTGCTTGGACTTTTTCTTGTTGAGTGGACAATCGGGCTTGTAATGGCTTTTCTTTCCACACCCGTAACATGTTACCTCGGGCTCGGGTTTTTCGTTGGGTTGAGCCTTGTAGGATTTCTTCTTTTTTTGCTTCTTCATGAATTTGTGCATCTTTCGGGCAAGATTCTCCATTTCGGAATCGCCGCTTGAAGAGGAAGATGATGAGGAGGAGGAGCTTTCTTCTTTTTGTACTTTGAGGGCGATGTTCTTTGGAGTTTTGATCGGTTTGCCTTCCTTTTCAGCTTGCCTCCTCATGGTGATCTCGTAGGTCATGAGGGATCCGATGAGCTCTTCGACCGGAATATTCTTGATGTACTTTGCTTCTTGAATTGCCGTGAATTTAGGTGCCCATGAGCTTGGTAGGATCCAAAGGATCTTCTTGACCATCGTCTCTGCAGACACATCATCACCAAGGGACTTTCTCCCATTGCAAACGTCAGTAAAACGTGTAAACATTTCAGTAATATTTTCAGATGGATGCATGGAAAAAGACTCAAAATCTTGACGGTACATATCCAATCGAGTATCCTTGACTTTGTTGGTCCCCTCATGGGTAACCTCCAATAGTTTCCAGATTTCATGAGATGTAGTGCATGTGGAAACTCGATTGAATTCATTACGATCAAGGCCTCAATGAAGAGCGTTCATGGCTTTGCCATCAAGCTCGAAATTTTTAATATCGTCTTGAGTCCATTTGGATTCATCAGGAGAGGAAAGAGAATAACCATGCATGACAATTTTATAAATAGGATAACCTATGCTTCTAAGAAAAGTTGTCATGCGGGTTTTCCAATAAGTATAGTCGGTTCCATCAAAAAATGGAGCATGACCTAAGGAATAGCCTTCGGGGGTGAAAGAAGATGAAGCCATCGCAATGGATCTTGAATTTGAAACTGGTGAAGGTATTACTCAAATTTTGCCTCTGATACCAATTGTTGGTCGGAGAGTGATGGCAAGAGGGGGGGGGTTGAATTTCCTTTTAAAAAATAATTAACAATTTGAAATCAATGTTAAAGGTGCAGCGGAAATAAAAGAGGAAAGACACAAAACGTGATAACAGAGTTCGGCTTAACCCAATGCCTACGTCTCCGCTCCCAACTCAACAGTTGAGAGATTTACTACCGCTTGCTTTTTAATGGTTTTAGCAAGAAACCCACTAGACTTTTAAGGTTAGTCTAGAACCTATTACAGCTTGCTTTTAATGGTTGAGAAAGAACCTACTTGCTTTTAATGGTTGAGCAAGAACCCACTAGCCTTCTTACAGGTGAAGGATAGCTCACCTATGACTCAAGCCTTTTAAAGGGAAGGCTTGACTAACCTCTTCACACCTTAAAGGTGATGTGAAAACCCAAAAGAGAGAATGATGAAAGAAGGAGGGGTTTGTAGGCACAAACACAAATTGATGCTCAAAATAATAAAAACAATAAAAACCGTATTGTGGAGAAGTATTGGGCACCAAAGGATTGATTGGAGTTGGTGAAGAGCGCTCCCAAGCTTCTATGGTGGTGCTCCTTGGATGTGGAATTGAGATGGAGCAATTGGGGTTCCTTGAAGCAATCCGCCGGAGGTTTGCCAAATGATCAACAAATGTTCCCGTGGGATTCCGTACGCTTCGTTATAGTTCCACTTGTGTTCCGGGGCTTCATAGTCCTTTATTTATAGAGGGTGAACCCTCAAATGGCCTTTGGAGGTCTTCGGAGCCGTTGGAGAGGTCTTCGGAGCCGTTGGGAGTCAAGTGGACAAGCCTGGTCAAAGCTCAACGGCTAGTTTGACTGGCTCCACCGGCTGACCGGTGCTTGGCCACCGGTTGGCCGGTGCTTTGGAAAAGGGTTGGGCCTTCTGTCCAAGCTCCACCGACTGGCCGGTGAGGAGGCCATCGGTAGGCCGGTGCTTTGGATGATGGAGAGGGCTTCTGCCCAGGCACCACCGGCTGGCCGGTGAGGAGGCCACCAGTTGGCCGGTGCTGAGACAGTAGCAACCTCTTCTGTCTGGGTTCCACCGGCTGGCCGCTGAGGGGACACCGGTTGGCCGGTGGTCTAGACAGAGGGATGCCTTCTGTCAAGACACCATCGGCTGGCCGGTGGTCATCCACCGGTTGGCCGGTAGGACTGAAATCAGTCCACTTTGACTTTCTTGCTTTCTTGGCCCTAATTCCTTGGCTACCTGAAATCATGCCTATCATCCAAAAATACTTAAAACAATATTAGATAAATAAGAGAGTGATTGTGATCATGAAAATTAAACCACGAGGGGTACGAGAGGTACAACACTATCCTAACCTCTAGAGTTTCATTAATATCTTCTTGGAGAAAGATCTTGACATCATATAGAGGTGATGTATATATTTCCTCCATGATTATTACTTCAAGATAGTATATACTTCAAGGAAGGGGAATGTGGTGAAATATGTACTCCGAAGGAGATCTTATTCACAGTTGTAGAACGAGGTGTCAATGAACTTAGACACATTGTAGTTTTCCTTAGTGGATGATGGTGGTGCATCTAACCTATAGTTGTTAGTTATTACCACAATGATTATACAGTGTTTTAGGTAGGATCATCTTGGAGGTACCGACTATGATACCTTATGTGCTTTGATATTCAATGGATCTCATCCTGATGGATTTCTTGTAGGTGGAGAGTATGTCATCCTTTTTAGAGGATGTATGATAGGACCAGTGATATTGCATGATGTTTTTATTAGGGTGTATCATTCATCCCTATTGTTGGTGAATCTAGGAGTGTTTAAGATATACTAAGACCTTTGATTTCATTTCTAGTGTCTAAGAATGAAGAAGGTTTTATAATCATTTTTCTCTCAATGCTTCACATATCATTAGGTGAAGGTTGAGCACTCAGTTCCAGTAGGTTTAACTCTGCCCCTTGTGGTTCCATAGTGTAAGTGGGATGGTTTATATATAGACTTCATTATGGGGTGTCTGTGGTCATTTAAAGGACATGATACCATCTGAGTGGTCATAGACTAGATCAATGAGTCATCCCACTTCCTGGATATTCAAGATTACAGTTTAGTAGTGAGATTGGGATGCCTTTATATGAAAGACATGGTATGTCTTCATGGAGTGTCCTCAATGATAATTTCAAACTATGCTTATATCTTTACATAAAGATTATGGATAGGATTACAAGAGGCATTTGAGGCTCAGTTGCATTTGAGAATGACATTTCACCCCTACACAGATGGTTAAACTGAATGGACGTTCAAGTTCTAGAGGAGATTTTGTGGCCTTTCATGCTTTACTTTGGCCATAATTATGAGGATTACCTAAATTTGGTGTTGTTTTCATAAAATAATATCTACCATTTAAAATAGGCATGAAATTATTAAAGGCCTTGTATGGGAGACCCTAAAGGTCAATACTATGCTGGACCGATCTAGCTAATTATGCACTCATGGGCCCCAAATTGGTGTGAGAAACCTTAGAGAAGGTTAAGATCATCTAGGAGTAGATGAGGATTGAAATTATTCTCCATAATTCTTAATTACACTGATGAAAGAGACCTTTGGAGTTATTCTATAGAGTTCATGTGTTCTTGAAGGTCTCGCCTCAATAAGGACTGTAGAGATTTGGTTGGGGTGGAAAGTTATCTTTTAGGTTAATTGGAAATTTATAGATACTTTTTAGGGTTGGTAAAGTGTGATTATTCTCGGAACTATACCTTTTGTTAGATTAGGTACATGATTTCTATGATGTTTTGTAGCGGAGGAGGTATGTGCACAACTCGTCACATGTTATCGATTAGGGTGAGCTGGACATCGAGGATGTAGCCACATTTTTAGAGTGCCCAGTGGAGATTTTGGATTATAAAGATAAGATCCTTCATGGGGTAGTGATTCCCTTAGTGCATCTAGTGGACGTATAAGAATCTTTAAGAGAGCACCTGGGAGTGGGAGACCCGGATGTGAGCCCAGTACCCCCATATTTTTTAGTAGACCTTTTTTATTTATAGGACAAAAATATATAAGGTGGGAAGAATTTAGTGACTCTGTTTTGTCCTTGTAAATATTTATACTATTTAAGAAATATTTTTGAGTCAAGGTGCTGATTTAACACCATATTTCAGGGTCTCTAAAGGCCTGATATTGTTTTAATAAAAATATTAAATATATTATATCACATGCACATATTGTTTTTTAAAATAGTGAAATGAACCCTGAATGGGGACTTCAATGTGAAATATGAGACTTCTGTTGATCATATAATGTGAGTTTTACCCTAGGCGTGACATAATATTTGTTAGTGTCAGATGTTTTGTTAATGAATAATCATTGGGAAAATAATAAAATAAATAAATAAATACATTTATTTTTTATTTTTAACATAGTGAACTAATCCTAACATTATAAAATCCCTATTATGGTAATTCATTAGGGTTAAATTCATAACCATAGGGATTTATAGAGGAGTTGTTGGGGGAGAATTCTTGGAGGGACACCAATGAATCATGGATTGGAAATCAGTGTGTGAATCAGGGCTTATGGATCTCACCAATGATAGTGATGTGTGATATTTCTTCATCAGCGATTAATCCAAACCCTAGGTAGTGATTTTTTTCATAGGTTTTTTAATATTTTATTATCCCATAGAAAACATGAATCAAATACACTAAAAAATGATTCATGGGTTGATCATGCTTTGTGGGTATGGATTTATCTTCCCACGTTTTTGGGGAATTGATATTATTTGGTTTTGGATATTCATTTATTATTATAACAACAAAAAATTAAGTCCCATCTAATCAATAGTTTATGTTCATTCCACTTGTGTGTTTTGTTCATTTATTCCCTTAGTTCTTTGTGCATTCATCCCTTGTATTACATTTGGATGGAGATTTGACAAATACTTAATAATCGATCATTCTGAAACTATTATTTGGTGCAAAAGATTGATTCCACATGTTTGGGTTTAGGATTAATAGAGAAATAAAGTTGATATGAAGACAACATATGATAAGATGAGTATTGGGACCAAATATGTGTCCCCTAGCTGTGGTTTGGTTTGCAGCGTATGGTGTGGTGTGACGAGAGTTGATTCCCAAGTTGATTGGATAGCTGGGATCTGACCACCGATGATGAAAAGGTTCAGTTAACCCTGAATCAAATTTTCCCGGAAAAATTGGTGGTTGGATTGATGGTGGAGGAAGACCAAGCATACCATATAAAGAACTTGTGGTTCTTAGAAAATTCTAACTACATGGTGTGTAGTTAGTAGAAGACACACTATGTAGTACCCTAGCTTCAATGGCTAGGGTTCGGGGGAAATAAAATATCGCATGCCTTGTGGTACCCACCAGATGTCGTGTGACACATATTTGGTGAACCAAACTATACCTTTGGGGTACACATGCACATGAATGGCCTGGTATATGGGAATGTCCAATGTACCTGAGCATGGCCTGGTACTCAGACACTACCAAGTACCCAGACACGACCTGGTACATGGGCACAACCAAAGTAAAAGAGCACGAGATAGAGCACAGATGAATACCTAGAGAAGGTAAGACATTCCATTTACTACTAGTACATGGCATGTACTACCATTACATGGCATGTAATACCATTAAATGACACTTTATCTAGAGTAGTTAAAGGCATTTGTTCTATTTATTATAAACCATTTTATGTAGGATGTGTTCTCTCTACCCATCCTAATGATGGTAGAGTCAGGCATCATGTCCCGAACATAGGATGTGGTCCCCTCTATAGGATGAGTCTCTGATAGAGTTTTAGGAATCCCTCTATGATTCCTAGGCTAGGATCCTATATCATATCTTTTTCTCTATCTAGGGTTTTAGGAATAGACATGATCAACATTCCTGGGAAAAGATACCCTACATATTGGGTTATTCCAGGAGGTTTTTCAGGTCCCTCGTTATCCATGGGTGTGATGTCCTATATGTGCATCAATCTATTCTAAGTTCCATTATATACATCTACTTGGATTGGCCCGAGGGGAAAAACCTCTCATATGAGCTCCATCAACATTATCGGAATCATGGAGTGAGTTCTCCAAGACAAAATTTACTTCGAACCCCTAGGAAAGAATCCTATGATGGTAGTGCAGTTGTAATCGTTCCTTGATACTTACTTTCCATATTGAGTAAATTTAGGTTTTATTATTTTTAGGTCACATATTCTGATTAACATACCTTTATGATGAAGAGATGACTACTCTTTTAATTATTTATATATTTCCATTTTTGGGTATCATGTTGGGTATTGTTATACTCACTCATGCATGGGATCTTCCTACACATATTATGTCTTATACAGATTGAAGGTCATTTAATGGGGTCCTTGGTAGACCAGGAGTAAACACAACATAGTTGAGATTGACAAATCGTGGTTTGTACTAAGTGTCACATTTGAATGCAGTCCCCTCCTTCTCACAGATTAGACTTATTTTCTAGTTTTTTGATGAGATTGTATTCGTCCCTTTATCTTTTCCCATATTTTATCATACTCTGATTGTGGTACATAGATTTATGTATGCATTTGGGTATCAATTTATTTACTATTCTTCATTTTTTGGGTATTTGAAGCAGTGTACATGTGTACAGGTACCTTTGGATAAGGTCTCCCATATGTTTGATATGCTTACTCAGAACTAGTCGTGAGCCCCTGGACTATTGGAGGTAGGATTGGGATGTCACACTCAGCTTACCACTATTCAAGCAGGCCCTAGTGGGTCGAGTCATGAAAATTCTCTTAATAATTTATAAAAATATAAATAATTCATTTCTGATGTTTATAAATTTTCCATAGGCCAGTCTAACGCATGGAATGGATGGTATGACTAAAAGTGTGTGTTTTCATTTAAATGTGACATTTCAGTTCATAATTCCTATCACATACTCAAACAAATATAACAAAATCATATTATATTGATTCTTTATGAAAATAATTGAAAATTAATTTATAACATATTGGAATTAACCTCCTATAAATTTAACATATTATGCAACCAATATGACTAAAATTGAAAGTTTTCATTTAAAAGTGACATTTTAGTTCAAAATTCATGTCACATACCCAAAAACAAGAAAAAGAGATTTTATTTTCTTAATAATTTAATAAAAAATAATGATAATTCATTTGTGATGTGTAAAAATTAATCTCAAACCAATCAAACACATGGTGTGGTTGGTATGACTAAAAGTGTGTGTTTTCATTTAAAAATGACATTTTAGTTCAAAATGAGTGTCACATACTTAAAAATGGGAAAAAAGAATTAGATAATCATGATAGTTTAGAACAATGACTAATTATTCATTTGTGACATGTAGAAAGTAGTTGAATATCATTCCAATTTAAAATTTTCATGCATTATATAACATTACAATTATAATTTGTTTTTATTTATTTATATAAAATATTTAAAATAAATGTTATTTTTATTATAGGGACACACTTTTATTGTACAAATTTTGGTTAATCTAAAGAAAAGATCTTCAATGAGTGTTTTTTTAGTTGTAATAATTTTTTTATATGAAATTTAAATCAATGTAATCGCAATGTTTTTAAATTATTTAATGAAATATTTTTATTGAAATAATCGTAAAATTTAAATACGTTATCTATTTTATATAAGTATAAATTGTTGTAATTTAATTTTTTTATGTTTTTTATTAGTTTCTTCAAAGTGTTATTTATATAGCTGTTATCATGTTGTAGTAGTAAATAATGGATTTTATCAATTCTAGGTGTAATATTGATAAAATTCCCTTTTACCAGTGATAAAGGAAGAACTCATAAATAAAACCTTTACCAGTTCTAAATATAGCACTGATAAAAGGAATCCTTTTGCGTTCTCCTTTTAGTACAGATAAAATCACATGATTTTTATTAGCATTGGAAACATTACATTTTTTATCACCAATAAATCCAATTTCTATCACTAATAATAGTGTGTTTTGTAGTAGTGTGTCCTCACCATTTCCCTCCTCTCCATTCATTTTGAACCACCTCCTTTTGATCAAACTCATTTCCACCCACCTCCTTGCCCGTGCTCATTATCATCTTCTACTCACATATCCCGATATCACTCACCCGCTTGTTTCCCCTGTCACTCTCTCCTACTCACACATCTGCCTCTCACCGGTCTCCTTCTCACCCATCTCCATCTACTACCACCATAAAATTATCAAGTCTCCTATCATGGTACATGACCCACCTTCCTCAGCAAACCCATCACTAACTCCCATCACACCTCACCTACTCACTATTATTCAAACATGTTTTCATTCCCCATACCGTATTATCATTTCCTACACTCACACTCTAGAAACACTATAACACATAGATACATCATCAACACCCACACTCATTCATAACTCACCATTGGCCACTATCTTTATTGTCCCATTTAATCATCACTCACTCTTATCCCAAAATTGTTGTTTCGTTGCCCATCCAAATCCTCATCCTCTCTGTAACATCTCCCATTAACGAGTGAAATATTTTTTTCAGACATAATTAATGGGTGACCATTAGAGGTAATAATAAATGGGTTTCAATGACCGACCATAATGCATCCGCCAAAAGGGATATCATGGCAGTCTTTAATGCCCATTAGCGACCACTTCTAGTAGTAAAAATTACCACGCTTTCCACTAGTGAAACTTTTCCAATTCTTAATATACAATAATTTATGTTATTATATAGAGGTAAAAATATATAGAATATAACACACTTCAAAGAAACTTTCTGGACTAAGCCAAAAAACTCCACAAATATTTGAATCGCCTCCAAGGACACCATTTTATTACAAGAGACCTGAAATAATTTTACATAAATCCCTAAGGAAAATTACAACTTTCCTAGAAACTTTCATATAGGGCCCAAGGGCCTTCCAAACATTTTTAGAGCTTATTTTATAGTTGTTTCTATAGCCTATTATAGTAACTCTATTAATTCATCTCTACCTGGATTTGAACCCTACTTTCTTGTTTATCATCCCTCAACCCTTTCGAATAATAATAATAATAATATGTAAATTCTGTCCACCACTATAGAAAAAAATGCAAGGGAGAAAATTATAGTTACATGTAGCCTTCGAGACTTGACCCCACAACTTTCCCTTCACTACCAAACCCTTACCACCCGACCACCAATAGTGGGACCTTACCAATAATAATAATAATAATAATAATAATAATAATAATAATAATTCTAAATTTTTATATATATTTACAATCTTATTAAAATTTTAAAAAATAGGTGTGATATTATTTGGAAGAATATATGTTTATAAAAATTAAAACAATATATTTTTAATGTTTAAAGAACACAAAATATCTATTTATATATATATTATTAAACATAATCTATATGTTGGTATAAAAAAAATATACATATTTTGTAAACATATGTAAACCTGTATAAACAAGGAACATATGTTTACACAAATTTTTTGAATATATGTTACTAAAAACATATAGGAAGAAAACATATATAAAACACAATACATAAAAAAACACACACAAATATATATATATATATATATATATATATAGCATAAGAAATTAACACACACAAATATAACAAGGAATATAAATACTAAATATATATTGTTTAAAAAAATAAAAAACAATTAACACATATTTGATAGAATTTAAAACAAAAATACACACTCATCATGACTTGAGAATGAAGCTTCCATAGATATAGTAGAAGAGTAATGAAATTTTAAAATTTATCAAGGGAGTATGCAACTATTAAATGGGAACCACTATGATTATTAAAAAAATTTGTTCCCGTCATTCCCCCATGGGTTTTTAATGAGTTTTTTTGGAAAAAAAGCATTTAAAATTTTCAGGGATTTTATATTTATGGAAACAATTTCCAACATCACAATTCAATCTAAAAAATTTGGTCCCAACTCAAAATCATGAGACGTTCTCAGGATTTTTTGCAGAATAATTTTTTTAAAAAAACAAAAAAAACATGAGATTGTTTTACGATTTTGTGCACAATATTTTTTTAAACCCTATTTTAAAAAATCATGATTCTGGTATGAATATCCTAAATACCTTATAATATGCACTAAATGAATGTGATGTGATCATCATTAATAATTGAATTATTTTCCATCACCATCATCAAATATATTTAATTTTTTTTGGTAAATTTCACCATGCACTGATATGTTCCAAATAGAAATATTATTTTTATTTCAATTAACTTGAATGACACATTCCATGTCAATATTTTATTAAAAAACATAATTATTGTTCTGTCTAAGTGGTAAAGTCACCCCATAATTCTGCATCCAATTAACATTCATATCACGATAACCTCCTTTGTGGGGATTTATGTTCCATTTATAGCCAGTATTTGTGGGTTGTAACAGCGGCATATCAAATATTCATCATTTCACAATTTATATGGTGGAAAAAAAGTATAGATATTTTCACTATTATAGATCACATGATATTAATTACCACTTTTATTAGTTCAAAATAAGAACAAATAATGTGGGATACTTTTATCATCACTATTTAAAATCGTCGATAAAGGTCACATTAATTAGTGCTAAAAAAGTGTTGAGAAAAGGTTACACTTTTTCATTGTTTTTGTTAACATCGATAAAGGTTCCACTTTATTAGCGCTGATAAAATATCTACATTTAACAACATGAAAAAGGACAAAAAAGGGCATGGTGAATAATTTAATTTATATATGCATATTAAATATTTTTAAATAATATTTACATTTAAATAAGTATATATATGTAAATTTCATATATAAATACGATTTATATAACTTATATTAAAAAATTATTATCAATATTATTTCTATAAATTTATAAAATGTAAAATTATAAAATTTTTATTAATCAATAAATATGTTAAAAACTATATTTATATACATTAATTACAAAATGTATATATAATTTAAGCCTATGAGACTTTACCTAAGTGGTAGGGGCTCCTTCTTGGTATCCAAAAGACCTAAGATCAAATCTAGGTAGGGGAGGAATTCCTGAGCACTGTAGCAGCACTATAAGAGATACTTTAGCAGTTGTAAAACTATAGCGGTGGTGATACTGTAGTAGCCCATGTACCGTAGAAGTACAATTCACCAAAGGCCCCTTTTGGCCAAAAATGGGATTTTAAGCCTTGTATTCAGTCCACTTGGACATGGGCCTTCGGGCCATGTAAGGGGTCTCTGTCTACCCAAACAAAAAGAGGTCTTTTCTTTAATAATAAAATGAGGCTTCAGCCCCAACCTTTAAAAAAATAGATAATTAATAAAAATACGATATATTAATATTTTATTTAAATAATTATAAAAATAAATACATGAATATATTTATTTAAATATGTGATTCATATTTGAATTTATATATTTATATTAATATTAAATAATTTAAAATATATGTACATGTATTTATATGTATATGTATGTAAGTGTACGTATTTTGATGTATGTGTACATTTATATGTGCTTTTATGCATGTGTTGTGTTGTGTGTGTGTGTTTTTATTTTTCATGTGTATGTTTATGAGTGTACATGTATGTACATATGTCTCTATATATACATTTATTTATGTATGTGTTTGTGTGTGTGTGGATGTATGTGCATGTTCTTGTGCATGTGTGTTTGTATATATGACATGGGTATAAATGTATGCATGTGTATGTATGTTTATGTGCCATGTGTGAGTTTATATACAATGTATATGTATACATATGTATGTGTATGTAAGTGTATGCATGTGTAAGTAATTGAATGTATGTGTTTGTGTATACATGTGTGTATGTGTATGTGTATGCATATGCATGTATTTTTATGTATGTATATATGTATGTGTATGTGTTTGTATATACCTGTATGTGTATGTGAATTTATGTGTACATATGTATGTCTATGTGTATGTTTGTGTGTGTGTGTATGTGTCTATGTATGTGTATGTGTAGGTGTATGTGTATGTGTATGTGTATGTGTATGTGTATGGGTATGTGTATGTGTATGTGCATGTGCATGTGTATGTGCATGTGCATGTGTATGTTTATGTGTATGTGTATGTGTATGTGTATGTGTATGTGTATGTGTATGTGTATGTCTGTGTTTATGTGAACGTATGTTTATATAGGTTGTGTATGTATACATATGTATGTGTATGTATGTGCATGCACAGTTATGTAATAGTATGTATGTGCATGTGTATACATACGTGTATGTGTGTGCATATGCATATGCATTTGTATATATGTGTGTGTGTGTATGTGTGTGTGTGTCTGCATATACATGTGTATGTGTATGTATATATGTGTGTGTATGCGCTTGTATGTGTACATATGTCTGTGTGTCTGTGTATGTGTGTGTATGTGTATGTGTATATGTATGTCTATGCGTATGTGTATGTATATGTGTATGTGTATGTGTATGTGTATGTGTATGTGTATGTGTATGTGTATGTGTATGTGTATGTGTATGTATGTATATGTGTATATGTATGTATATGTGTATGTATGTGTGTATGTGTGTGTGTGTGCATATATGTTTATGTAGGATGTGTATGTACACATATGTCTGTGTATGTATGTTTATGCACATGTTTGTAGTTGTATGTATGTGTATGTGTATGTGGATGCACATGCATGTGTATCTGTATGTGTATATGTGTGTGTATGTAGATATGTGAATGTGTATGTGGATGTATGTGTACATAGGTCTATGTGTATGTACATGTACGTGTATGTGTATGTGTATGTGTGTGTATGTGTATGTGTATGTATGTGTACATGTATGTCTAGGTGCATGTATTTGTGTGTGTGTGTGTGTGTGTTTATGTAGTATTTGTTTGTGTAACTTCCTTTTTTCATAGTCAAAGTCGTTTATTTGGTTGATTTTATAAGTCTCTTTATGTTAAAATACATTATTTTTAATAAAACATATCCTAACTTATGTTTTATGGTGTTGCTTAAAGGAAAAGGGGGGTTTTAAGAACCTTGTGTAAGGGTAAAAACAATTTTCCATAAGTTGCGTAATGGTAAAACCATTTTCCTATGGGTTGTGTAAGGGTACCCTACACCACGTAAGGGTATCAAGCATCTGCATAAGGGTAATCCGGAGTTTCCTCTGTTTTCATAAGGGTAATTAGAGAATTATGTAAGGTTTGTGCATTGTTTCTATGCACTGTGTAAGGGTAATACGTGTGCTGCGTAAAGGTAACCTATATTTTCTAAAGGTTGTATAAAAGTAACCCACGAGGCTATGTGCGGGTACCGACTCACGTAAGACTCTTGCGTAAGGGTACCGACTCGCATAAGAGACTCAGGTAATGGTAAACCTATTTTTCTAAAGGTTGCATTAGGGTATCATGGAGTTGTGTAAGGGTAGTGATGTGTTTCTAAAGGCTACGGAAGGGTAGCCTAGGTGTTGCGTAAAGGTAAACCCTCTTTTCTAAAGGCTACATAAGGGTACATCGGTCCTATTTAAGGGTAAACCGATGCATGTGGCATCCGTAAGGGTAAAACTTCTTACCCTTTTGCGACATATATGATCTATGTATGGGTAAATCATGTTACCCTTAGATAACGTCCTTTTTGAGTACAATATTTTTAAACCCTTCTTTCTCATTTCTTCTTTCTCCATCTCGACCTGTAACACCTTTTTACCATTTTTAGCCTTTTTAAATGATGGAAATTATTGGAAATGGTTCTTTAACCAATTTAAAAAGCTGTAACACCTATTTTAAATGTTTTAAACCCTCAGTGTCCAATATTCGAGTAAAATTACAAATTTATAAGTGATTTTTATTTTGGGTTTCAAATACAGCTATGCATAGTATATTTGTTTAAAAATACTCGATGCTTTGTGGTCTTTGATTTGATATGTCATGTTTGTGAGTCTTAGGCATCTGGTTTCCAGGTGGTTATCAAAAGGGTGTTCAATTTTTCTTTTCTTTGATCTTGTAAAATAAACCTTCTCTAGTTGTTGTTGTTATGAATCCCTCATTGGGTGTTATGAATTTTTATAAAATAAGATGGTATTTATTTATATTTCCATCATTTTGTAATTACTTGTTGCTGAAAAAATCCATAGATATGGGTTTCTTGTTTTCTAACACATATTCTGTGAATATTAATCTTGAAACGTATCATCAATGTTTTTCTGATCCTATACTCTATAAATCAAACATGGGATAGAAAGAAGTGTTATGATCTGAATTTCCTTTGTTATGATTTTTATTTCCTCTCACTATTTTATATATATTACTTCCATATTGGTTTATTTTCCTTATTTAAATATATTTTAAAGGTTCTTTTTCTAAAAGTGGGGTCTTAGTCTGTATTTTTATTTCAAAAGTTAAATATCTTGATTTAAAAGAAAGAATTTGATTTTTGCAATGTTTTAAACATGGATTTTTAATACTATAATTTTTGAAATAACTAGGATTCCTTCTTGATTATTCTCCTTGTTTATAAATGGGATTCCTTAGGTGATATTTGAATATATAATTTTTCATGAGGAAAAGGGTGTTAAAGCATGTTTTAAAATGAATCTAAAACATTTTAATTGTAAAACTTCCTTTGAATTTATTATGGGTTTTTTGAAAGAAATGCTTATTTTAAATTCATGTTTGTAATTTTGATAATGTCTTGTGAATAGAAGTGGGTAGGAAAACCCATTTAAAAATTCTTTTGGAAATAGAGGCTTGATTTGAAATTGATGAATCAATCACGACCCGGTTATCACTTTGTGATGATTATCTCTCGTGATAATCTATTAGTGTGATTTACTTGATTCTTGTGTTTCCCATTAACATGTGTTGAAAAATAGATAATTCACTTTGATGGATTTTGGGGGTGAGGGTTATATGTGAACTTTTCATGATATGGAATGTTGATGGCACATGTTATTGCTAATGAGGACCCTTATTGTGATCCATGTTAATCGATTATCTCACTCACCTTCATTGAATAGTCACGGGAGCCTTAATAGTTAGATGAGATGAAATAAATATATTATTTTCTAGTGGACTCACATATCATTTATTGTATCCATAGAGAACATGATAGGTTTTGGTTACAGACATGCGACCAGAAAATCAGGTGTGTGGGGAATTGTTTTTCATGAGTCCTGGGAGACAAGATATAGACCCGATGATCATTCATTATTTTTTAATTATATCGACTACGATACAATAACTATTATATCTAGGTTATACCCATGACACCATTATTCTTGATATATAATATAGGACAATTTTCAGTGTCACTAATTGGAACTGGATTTTCCAGGTTGAATGATTACCTTTCTCAATTGATATTCTTATTGAGATATTGCTCCTTGAATGTATTGTATTAAATCTTGTGCATTCTATTGATATTTGGTTCATATTATTTGGTTTTTTTATTTGACTTTAGCTTGTGAAATAGTTATCATAGATTTTTAATAAAAGGGTTTGTTTTCAAAATGATGAAATGACATGTTTTCCAGTTATGGTTTGATAAATGATTTAGAAATGTTTTAACTTATATTTTAACCTAATTCCATTTTAAACTAATTCATATAGCTTTATCTATTTCTTTATTTTCATATTTTTAAGTGTAAATCCATATACTATCTTTATTATACTAATTTTTAGAATATTTTGATTACATTAGGAATAAACTATATAAAATCCTTGGTGAAATTCTACTTGGATCTATATCTCACGCCTTACTTGTACCATTTGGTTTTTACAACCTTTATATTTTTATATAATGTGATCACATTCTCTTCATATTACTTTTAGTATTTATGCGTGGTTGTTTAAGGGAGGGTAGTTTGGGTTATGGTGGGTGGTTGTGGATTACAAGGAGATAGGTTTTGGTAGTTTTGTTTTAGTTTTAGTTTTATATCATCACCTTGTACCCAATATGATTGTATTGATTTATATATGAGATGATATTTATACTAAGTACTTTGATTATTTTTCTGGGAAAATCATTCCCCAAGTTTGTGTCTTGATTCTAGAATGCTTATCTTTATCCTGTGGAGATTGGGAATAGTCTTCAGGTCAATGTTAAATCATCTCATATATCAGTTTAGATGGTACTTAGGGCTGGGTTGTTACAAACAGTATCAAAGTATGTCTTTACTTAAAATAAATTACTTTTCCTTTGAATACCTTATGTTATTTATTGTGAGTCTTATAGAATAATTCCTTTTTATTACATAAATATTTCATTTCATAACACATGTTTAACAAATTGGAAGATCCGTTGGGATAAGTGTCATGGAAATTAGATAGATATTACATGAATTACATAAGGATAACATAAAAATAAAAATCGATTAACTATTTTGGGATAATTATTTGTTATTTCATACTAATTAATCTCACTTAATCTTATATACTAGGTAAATACATCAAAGAAAAGGGCGAGCATAAATCCCAACAAAGGAATAAAAAAAGAATCACTCAACATGTGAGAAAGAGGCATATAATAATACATGATCATATAAATTTGAGGCATATAATAAAATAAATAACATGAATCATAACATGTAAATATAGATTCAACATAAAAATAGGACATTCATAAGCATATCACCAAGGTTCATCCCTAAGGTTTCATAAATCATAATTACTGTGGTTATTCACCAAGGCATCATAAAACATGTCATATCTTGAGGTTAAATTATTTACCCCATGAATTAGAGTTCTATAAGGGTGAACCCTTAATATTTATTAATTAATGTGATCCACATAGATCGTAACCATTCATTTCATTAATAACCGATGGAGAATAAATAACGGGGTTCTTATCAAAATCATGATGTAAAAAGGTGCTTAAAACATGACCATTACATAATTTTTATCCCATGAAATGGGAATTTGGGTTTCTTATGTATAAATTCCATAATAAAATAAATAATTTTTACATATTGGTGAATACCCAGGGAAAGAAAAAGGTTTTGGTATCCATACAAAATAAAAGAGAATTTCTTAAATAGAGAGAAAATTTTGAGGAGTAAATTTGACAGCATGACAGTTATAAAACATTGTTTTATAAAAGGGAAAAATGAGATGGGATAAGGGTATACCCTTGAAAAAAAATTGTAAGTAAGGGTATGATAAAAAAGGTAATAATATAGAGTAACCATAACATTTATAAGACATATAAATAGAGGTTCTTATATAGTTACTCCTAAATATTGGTGAATGGAACCTTTAAGGTTTGGGGACACTTTGGGTTACTTATTTTGAGGAAGAAATACCATATATTCATGGAGGATGGATTGGGAGTGTAAGTAAATGGAGAAATTGGTGTGTATTTATATAAAAAGTGAAGCATTTGTTTTATAATTTTCTAATATAGGACTTAGAAACCAAGGTTGTGGAAAAAAGAAAGAAATTGTCTTAACCTTGGTTTTTAGCATGGTTTCAAACATTTGGGTCATATTTTATGTTATTTTAACCCTTAAGAACCGATAATCATTTTTTATGACTTTATTTGTCAAGGAAAAGTATAGTTACTTCAAAGTAATGTTTCTAAGTCAAAGTTTCCATTTTAGACTTTGGAAGGACACCTATAGGTTTGTAAATTGGTTAAAACATATTAAAATGATTTATATTAATAAAATAACAAATTTTAGTTCATGGATTGTCTTTAATCAATTACTACATCATTTTTACATAATTATGAGGTCTTTAAACATACCAAAAATCTAAAACATTATTTTTACTATTCACAAAAAATTAATGTATTTTAGGAAAATCTCATAAATTTACCCTATCCTAATTTTGATGTGATGATTTCAAAATTTATGTTTATGTTATCAATATAATTCTCCAAATATGATAATTTTAACTTTTAATTATCAAAATCCGTATTTATAAAAAAAATCTAGTTATAAGGCATTGTCAAATATCTAACTCTTAAAAATTTCCTAGGACATAATAATTTTTTTATCATTTATATTTAAATAAGAGTGTTTTTAACAAACTATTTCATTAAAACAAATATTATCTAGAAAATAATAGTTTATTATAAAAAATTATATCTTTTCTAAAAAGTACAATTTGTATCCAAAAAATATATTTATCAAATTCATCTCAATTAAACAAATGTTTTATTAAGAAAAACTATTCTATAATGTGTATATCCCATTGTTTTTCATAGTTTTACTAGTAAAATTTTATTCATGATATCTGATGTTATCATGAAATAAAAATTTTCTCTATGTGCTTCAATTGTAAAGCATAATTTAAAATTATTAGGAGAAAGGATATCCATAAATAAAACAAGTACATTTTTTGGGTCATTACATTCTCCCCCAAATAAATAAATTGAACCCTTGCTATTTTATCTTATTAATCGATACAATTAATTATAAATATCATGGTATTCCTTGGTGTTATAAATATTTAAAAATTCTAAAGGAAAGATTAATCATAAAATTTTATAGTATCATGATTCTAGGATGATATACTTAAATCTTAATAAAAGTCTTATATTATCTTTATATCCTTCAGAATAGTATATACTATATTATGATCAAATAAAGCATATCCCATGAGAGTGTAAAACCAGGAGTGAAGTAGGGTTTATTGTTTTTCATCACTTCTTGATCGAGTCTAGATCAATGCAGTGATTTCGGGTGACGAATTGTTCATATCTATACATGGATTTGTTTTCTTGGAAACCACATACTTAATACTTTACAAAAATACCATGATGTTTTCCAATACTTAACTTTCCTATAGGGTTCATACTAAGAATTTCTATTCCTAATTCCCCAAAACAACTAAAATTTACTTTTGATAACAATTATGGAATCAAGCCTTTTTATTACATAAAATTTAATTTCATAACACACATTTAACAAATAAGAAGATATTTTGGGTTCAATGTCTTGGAAATTAAGTACATATTAGATGAATTACATAATGATAACATAAAAATAAATATTAATAAATTATTTTGGGAGACTCTTTTGTTACTCCATTCTGTGTCATCTCACTTTATCTCAAATCCTAGGGAAATATAACAAAGAAATATGTGACCATAAAGTTCAGTAAGGGAATAAAGAAAAGAACCACTTAACATGTGAGAAAAAGGAATATAATAAGGCATGATCATGTGAATATGAGGCATATCACAAAATAAAGAACATGCATCATAACATGTAAATGTGTCTTCGAGATAGAAATATGAAACTCGTAAGCATATCACCAAGGTATATCTCCAGGGTTTCATAAATCATAATTACAGAGTTTATTAACCAAGGCATTGTAAAACAGGTCACCTATAGAGATTAAGTTTTTTACCCAATGCATTGGAGTGATATTGAGGTGCACCATTCATATTTATTAATTAATTTGAGCCACATATATCATAATAAATCGTTTAATTAATAACCCATGGATAATAAATAACAAGTTTCTTATCAAAATCATGGCATAGAAAAGTGCTTAATGATATGATCATTACATCATTTTTAACCCAGGAAAAGGGAATTTCGGTTTCTTATGTGTAAAAACCAGAATAAAATAAATAATTTTTACTTATAGGTGAAGAAATATATATAATAAAAATGTGTGGATATCCACAAAAAAATATATTTAATTTCTTAAGTAGAGAGATAAATTTTATGGTTAAATTTGGTATCATGATGGGTATCAAACATAGTTTTAGAAAAGGAAAAATGTGAGGGGACAAGAGTCTCACATTGATAAAATTTAATTTGGAATTAAGGGTATGATAAAAAGGGTAATATAATAGAGTAACCATAACATTTATAAGATATATAAAAAGAGGTTCTTGAATTGAATAGAAAGAAAGGACAATTCCCTTACCTTTAAGAGTTACTCAAAAATATTGAGGAATAGAAACTTTGGGCTTGAGGACAACTTGGGGGGACTTCTTGGGATGAAATAATACCATATATTTATGGAGTATGGATTGGTATTAAGAGGAAGTGGAGAAATGAGTGAGTATTTATATAAGAAGTGGAAGATAATTTTAATATTTCCAAATACAGGCCTTGGAAATCATGGTTATGGAAAAAAGAAAAACCATTTCCTTTCCAATGTGGTTTCCCATGTTTTTTTAAATTTGGGTAACATTTTATGTTATTTTAACCCACATAAACTTAAAATTGTTTTTTTACATCTTTGGGAATGGAAAATTAATGTTTCCTCAAAGTAGTATTTTTTAAGACAAAGTTTCCATTTTAGACTTTGGAAAGTCACTTATAGATTTTTAAATTGATTAAAATATATTAAAATAATTGATATTAATACAATAAAGTATTTTAGTTCATGGATTGTTATTAATCAATTAGTATATCGTTATTACATAATTATGAAGTCATTAAACATATTGAAAACCCAGAACTGTAATTTTTCTATTCATAAAGAAATTAATGTATTTTATAAAATTCTCATCAATTCACCCTAACCTAATTTAAATTTTATAATTTCAATTTGATGTTTATTTTTTCTTAATAATTCTCTAAATATGATAATTTTAACTTTTAAATATCAACATCTATATTTATTAAAAATAGTAGGTTGTAATTCATAAACAAATTTCTGAGACGTAAAAATTTCTTAGGACATAATAAAAATATTTTAACATTTATATTTAAATAAGATAGTTTTTAAAATATTATTTCATTAAAATATATATTATTCATACAATAATATTTTATTATAAAAATTTATATATTTTTTTATAAGTACAATTTTTGACTGAATAATCAATTTATCAAATTCATCTTAATTAAACATATATTTTATTAATAAAAAATTTTCTATAATGTTTATATCCCATTATTGTTTATTTTTGTAATAGTATAAATTTATCCATGATGTATGATGTTTTCATGAAATAAAAAGTTATTCCATGTTCTTCTATTATAAAAAAAAATAAAAAAGTTATTGGGAGGAAAGATAACCAAAAATAAAATAAGTAATTTTTTCTAGTCGTTACAAGTCATGGTAGGAATGAGATGAGGAATGTGTTGGGACTCAATTAGTAGTTTGAGAGGTGTTTATTGATCACTACCTCTTTAAAACGAGACTTAAGTTTCCAGGGAAGGTAATTAATTGAGACTTTCTTTTGACTTATTAGTTTCTTGTTGATTTATGAGATTTATATTCCTAATGAGATTATCTTCTATTTTAAAAATATCTTATAATATTTATAATAATAACAGAAAGATGAAAAGAAACACACTATGAATTTATGACTTGAAAAACTTTAAGGAATCAATGTGACTGATCTAGAAGTGAATCTAAGAACTGTTGTGATGTTGTTTTGTGGTTTACCATCCCATACAACTAATCCATGAATAGTTATCTCTAATTCCAAACTTGGTACCATGTTTATTTGTTTCCAAAGTTACTTCACTTTTGTGAGGTTAGTTTATAGGGATCTTGTTTTGAATGGAAATTTTGGGTGTGTTATTTTTTATTCTCTTGTTTTTGGTTTCAAATTTAATCCCATGGTTATGATTTTAAACCTACTGAGAAAACAAAGTCGTTACTTAAAAAAAATTTAGTAGAGTTTATTTAAATTTTTTTTCAATTACAAAAATATGTGGTGAAATGTTTAATTTAGAAAAATAATTTTCAATGACTCTTGTGTGATGTTATAAATGAATTATTTTAATAAGAAATTTTGGTTTCTATTTGGTTTAAAATGGAAATGGTAAGGAATTTTCAAAATGGGAAAATTCTTTTGAAACCTTGGAATAATTTCCATGTGCTGGTAAAGGAATTTTTGAAATAATGACGGATTTATATCAATATTTTACCATTTAAATAAAAGTGCAATTTTTTTTAAAATGGGGAAATCTTATATTCTTTAAAACTGATGATGTTTTCATAAAAGTGGTTTTCGTATTGTTTTAAGTCTTTCTGATTTTTTTGTCTCTAGCTTTGGTTTTATGAATAGGTTGATGAGCCTGTGTTTTTTATGTCCAAGAATTTATTAGAGAAAGTACTTCAAGAAATATAGAAATTTTATTCATCGGTTCAGTCTTCAAATTATATTTTCACATTTTTCTTAAGTACCATCATAAGTTAACAACTCTACAGAGACTCAGAAATCATGTGGTGAATCTTGAGCCTTTCCAATCATTGAACCCCACCCAGGTCTTCTTTTATCATCACCCACCTTCTTATAGAGGTGAGTGGGGTTCTTCTAAATAAATTAAGTGTCATGAAAAAATTAAGAAGATCTTTGATTATCTCAATATTTTTAATTCTCTAAAAGTTAAGTCTATCAACTCCTTGTTTGAAGGAACTTGTGGAGAGTGTAAGAAGTTATAATTCCCTCCTATCTTCGTGAAATATTTTCATGGTAATTGTTCAATCCATTATTAAACCTATGGTAATATCCTAATGAAGTAAATAAATAGAAAGTTATTGATATCTTGAGTTTTATTCAAGCAGAGCTATCAATTATGGAGTATTCCAAACAATTCTAAATCTTGAAATGTTTATCACTTGATATTATTGGTAATTAATCCATTAAATACTATTTCAAAATAGGTCATCTCCCTAACCTTAGAACCACTATTCCATCAATTTCTCAGACCTCTTGTCCATTGGTTCTTAAAATGTCCTTTTCAGTTGAAGTGGAGCTAGTAAAGTGACATGATGTGGTCAATGCCTCATTTACATTTGAATTAAGAGAATATGTACCATCTGGTGGACCACATGAGTTAGGGGATTAGGGATATTATTCTCGAAAAAATAACAGTAATCTCATATATTTCCAGTTTGGAATGCCTTGTCATTCTAAGAAGTCATGTTTAAAGGATTCAAAATTTTGTAAATGGTGTTTAAATTTGGTTCACTTTAATACTTTTTGTATGTTGTGCTACCAAAATGGGATATTAGATTTAGTGATCACAAACTCCTAACTATTGGGAAACAAATTCTTAAAGATAATAGGGTACTATCCATAGGGCTTAGAGTGAATATTTTCACATATTGGAGGAGATGATGGTTGTGGTTGATGTTGATCAAATATATTGTTCATGAAATCAAAGTAGAAACATTATTTTTACTTTTTATAACTCATTGGTCTTTACATACTTACTTATTATAGGGATCTATTATGGGTTTCTTTGGGTCCTTATAGATGTTATCTTGTATACATTTGATGTTATCATAATGGTGATTTTGTTTTCTTGAGATCTATGTTTTTTTACCTTGTGGATGTGATCTTTTTTGTTAACCTTCATCTTGAATGGTTTTAGTCCCTTTAGGTTTGTTGTTTTCTGGGGGATGGGGTAGTATCTAGTGCTTGGAACCAATAGATGTTTGGGATTGTTATCTTTATAAATCCCTCCTATTTCTTACCTCTATGGGTGTCTTCCTATGGTAATTATTTGGTACCATGAGGTTTTTTTCTCTTCCTTGGTATCCACTTATTTTTTGTTTGATAGTTCGAGATCAATCTTGAAATTATAGAAAATATCACTTGGGAGAGTGTAGTTCCCTATTTGTGTACTGGATTTATTTTTCAAGCTCCATTAGGTAGTACTTGGATAGGCCTTGGGAGTGTACTAGGGAAACTGAGAGGATGCGGATTCTTGATGGACCTAATACCCAGAGGTTCTAGTTGATGATTTTATGTGATTATCAAGTATCCAATCATCAATGTTGAAAATACTAGGTTACTGTTGTGCACTTTACTATAATATAAATTCTTATCAGATTTGTACCTTTATTATAGATGGTTGAAATATTTGATGGATATTTAGATCATTCTCTCTTTTTTGGAATCATTGTGGTGTTTTTGGTATATCGTTACTTAAGATTTTAGTTCTAGCTCTTGGATGTTTCAAAATTTCACATCACTAAGGTCACTTATTTTAATTGAAGTGATGTGTTTTAGAGGATAATTTTCCTCATGTTTCAATATTTTGTTGACTCTTTATATAGTAGGGAGATCTATTCTAAGTCTATAGTTTTTTTCCGTTTGTTTTTTAGTTCCTCTTATTATTTTTTAAGTGTTGTTTCGAGTTGTTTTTTATTTTTGGAGTTATGATGGGAGGATATTTTTAGGCAAGTCTTATTCAGTTTTGTAGACCGTCTACAACATGGGTTGATTGTGTTAGTTATTCCAATATTTTATTTTTCTATATTTCATACTAGAAATTTTTAGGGGAAGAAATTCTTATGGTGGGTAGAATTATAGCATCATTTTTTTTGAAATTAACGTATTTTATTTGCATTATTTTATATGTCTCTTCATTTGAAAATTATTTATTTATAATAAATGTTACCATTAATTATATTTTATGGTGTTTTATAAAGGTAAAAGGGGTTTTATGAACCTTGTATAAGGGTAAAATATTCCTTTTGTAGGCTAGGTAAGGGTAAAACCATTTTCTTATGGGTTGCATAAGGGTAACCTACTCTTCATAAGTGTATTGAGCCTTTGCATAAGGGTAACCCCGAGTTTACTCTATTTGTGTAAGGGTAATTAGAGAGCTATTTTTTGTTAGTGAACAATTTCTATATACTGTGAATGGGTAATACATGATCTATATAAAGGTAAAGTATATTTTCTAATGGTTGCGTAAAGGTAACCATGAGGCTTTGTATGATTACCATCTCTAGTAGGGGAACCAGCTCACATAAGAGTCTCACATAAGGGTCTCACGTAAGGGTAAAGCTATTTTTATAAAGGATGTGCAAGGGTATCCTTGAGTTACGTAAATGTAAGGTTGTGTTTCTAAAGGCTACGTAAGGGCATCCATGGTACTATGAAAAGGTAAAACCTATTTTATAAAAGACTTATAAGGAAATACTAACCCTTTGTAAGGGTAAACCAGGGTGTGTAGCCTACATATGGGTAAATATTCTTACCCTTATGTGACACATAAGATCTATATAAGGGTAAACCATGTTACCCTCACACAACACCTTTTTTTAAAAAAATATTTTCAAAACATTATTTTTCATTTCTTCTTCCTCTATCTCAACCTGTAACAACTTTTTAAGCCTTTTAAATGATATAAATTATGGAAAATAATTATTTCACATGTATTAAAATATGTAACTCTAATTTTAAATTTTTTAAACCCTCTATGTTCAATATTCAAGTGAAATTAAAAATAAATCAGTGATTTTAACATGAGGATTTAAAGGCTTGTACACCTGGTATATTTATTTAAAAATATCTACATCTTTGTTTTATTCAATTAGTGATTTCCTTTTGGGATTATCGGGCATCCAGTTTCTAGGTGATTATTATAAGGGTTTTAGTGCAGTTTTTTTGATCGTGGGATATAATCCTTTTTTGGTTGTTATTGCAGATCCATCCTTGGGCATTCTATGTTTTTATAAAATAGGTAGTCATTTCTATAATGTTTCATAATTTTTTAATTCCTTATTTCAAAAAAAATCATAGATATGTGTTTCTTGTTTTCTAACTCATGTTCTATAAATATTTATCTTGAAATCCCCTTTGAAATCTATTCTGATCCTTGACTCTATAAATTCAACATGGAATTGAAAAAAGTTTTATGATATGGATTTCCTTTTTTATGGTATAGATTTTCTATCAGTGTTATATATATATATATATTAATTCCATGTTGGTTTTTTTCCTTTTACAATATTATTTTAGAGTCATTTTTCATAAAACTGGGAGCTCAGGCCATATTTTGATTTAGGAAATTTTTTCCATATGGGTTTTGATTACTATAATTTCTAAAATAAACAAGAACCCTTATTGATTACTTCCTTTGTTTATAAATGTAAATACTTGGGTAATTTTTAATGATTTATTTATTCATGTGGAAAAGGGTGTTAACATATGTTTTAAAATGACTTGATACACTTTTTATTTTTAAACTTCATTTAAATTTTTTAAGGATTATTTTGAAAGAACTGATTGGTTTAAATGAATATTGGGAATTTTAATAATGAATTGTGATAGGAAGTGGGTATGAAAACCATTTTTAATGTTATTTTGGAAATAAAGGATTGATGTGAAATTAATGAATTCTTTACTGACCATTTGGCAGTTTGTGATGATTCTATCTTATGATAATACCTTAATGTGATTTACATGACATTTGTGTTTATCATTAATGGTTGTTTATAAATGTATTGTTCAATTTGAGGTGGAATGGGGGAGAGGGTGATATGTGAATATGGAATGATATGGAATGCTAATGGCACATGTTATTGTCGATGATGATCCCTATTGTGATCTATGTTATGTGATTATCTCACTCACCTTATTTGATTAGTTAAGAAAACCTAGATATTTGGATGAGATAAAATGGATATATTATTTTTCTAGAAGACTCACACCTCTTATAGTAGGTATTTAGAGAATATTATTGGTTCAGGCTATGGACACATGGCCATAAAAGAGGATGTGTATGGACTTTGTTTTCTTAAGACCCCTTAGACTAGATATTAGCCAAACAATTAGTCATGTTCTGTGGATTAGATTGACTATGGTGGACTCAATATCATATCTAGGTTGTACTGATGATACCATTATACACAACACTTGATACATGATAGTTTTAATCATCACTACTTAGAACTATATTTTCCTATATGTAGTGATTACCATTATCAATTGATATTTTTATTAATATAATACACCTTGATTATATTATATTGAATCTTGTGTATCTTGTTGATATCTGGTGCGCATTCTTATTTTTTTTTTAATTTTTATGAATTTATCTTGTGAATTGAATTTCAAATATTTTCAAGAAAATTTTTGGTTTTCAAATGATGAAATGACATATTTTCCATTTATGGTTTGAAAATGATTTGTAAATGTTTAAAATTCAATGTTAAACCCAACTCCATGGTAAACTGATTCAAATAGATTTATATATGTATTTCTTCCCCTATTGAAAATTTTAAAGACTTATACTCCCTTTATTGTACTCCTATTTTATCATATTTGGATTACCTTATAAAGTAACTGCATATAATCCATGGTGAAGTCCTACTAGGCTCCATAGATCACACCTTGCTCGTACTGTTTGGTGTTTGCAGCCTTAATATTATTATATCAAGATCTCATGTTCTTATCATCTTCTTTTGAGGTTTTGTTCTTGGTTGGACAAGAGTATGAGGTTTGAGATGTGGTGGGTGGTCATGGACCACTTAGAGATAAGTTTTTGTTATTTTTATTTTACTTTTAGTTTTGTATCATCACAATGTATCTGATATGAATGTATTGATTTTTTATGATGTGATGTTGCTACTGAGAACTTTGATTGTTTTTTTTGTTTGAAATCACTCGCAAAGTTTTTTCTTGATGCCTAGATGCTTTTCACATTCCCATGGGGATCAGGAAAACTCTTCAATTTAATGGTGTATCATCTTGGATATCCATTTAGATTATACTTTGGGCTAGTTCATCACAGTATGTATACAAATGTTTTTGTATGTATGTGTATACATGTGTATGTAATTGTCTTTGTGTGTATGTGTATACATATATGTTTGTGTATGTGTTTGTATATGTTAATTTGTATGTATTAATGTGTGCATGTATATATTTATTTGTATACGTATGTGTATATATGTTAACATGTTGGTATATAAGTATGTATGTGTGTATGTGTATCTCTATTTATTGATTTAGTTGAATTTTTCATTTGTAATATTTTCCATTTTTAGAATTTTCTGTAATTGTTTTTCATTTTTAATATTTATTTATTTAATTTTTTATAATATATTCAATTTTGACAGTTATTCATACATTTAAAAATGTTTATAAATTTAATTGAATAATAATATTATTAATTATTATTAATTTTTCAAAATTTAAATAGTTAATTATTTGTTTACATAAAATCCATACAATATGTACATAAATAATTGGAAATAATATTTTATTATATTCATTTTTATGTGTTTTCAATTCATGTAATTAATAGATGGATAGGGTGATCTGGGTGGTTCTAAGAATGACAGTCTTATTGTTAATAGGGCACGAACCCCTTAATCTTAATTCTCAACCCAAGCCTCTTCTAAAGGACTTAATGAATCTACTCAACCTTCTGAAGGAAGAGTGAGAAGTCAAATATCTACCTTCAACACTTTTGTCTTGCTCAATCTGAATTACACTGCTCATAGTGAGATTTTAGAATCTAACAATTGTATTAAAAATAACATTCTATGGATAGTTAATTCCACCACTAATGATGTATCAATGGGGGACGACTCAGACGTCTAATATAATCAGTGGGATTCTTCTAAAACTTAGAGGAGAAGTCAATGCCCTCATAGTCAAGGTGGTCGAGGATCTTGTCATAATATGAATCTTCGATATACGAATTAATATAAAGGATCTCTTTACTTATTGAAGGGATATGGATTCTTCAACTTTTGGGGATTTCTTATTGTTCCCTAGTACTATTTTACAGGTTGATGGTGATGTGTCCTAAGTTCTTGAACCATGTTTCAGATTTTTGTATTGAATGATGCAAGTATTTTGGAATGTGGTTGGATTGTTCTAATTTGGGCAACCGGTTTTCTCAAGGCTTTTCCAAAGATGAATTGCATTTAGTATAAATCAGCATTTCTTTGAAGGTTGGGTTGAGGTTTCAAGCTAAACATAACATTTATTTGATGGATTTTTATCTCGATGATGTTTAGTCTATCTATAGGCCTTAGGATTTTGGGGTGTGGATGGTTTTTCCATGGATTTGAATTCTAAGGATTATTTGGCTATAGTTGTGAAGGTTGGGTTGAGTATTAAAGTCAGATCCAACACCCCACTTGTGCATGTTTTGTTAATATGACTGGGTTGGGGGGACTGTAGTATCCCTTCAATTCGATCACATATGATTCTAATAATGGGCTTCTATCTAGAAATTATTTTATCAATGATGTAGTGAAAAAGTTAGGGCCACTTCTTTATGTCTTCAACTTTCTTTCAGACTTCATTTCCCTACTTATTGTGGGGATACATTACATATTGGAGTGTGTGAATTGAGTTTATGATGCCCACAAGTTACAGTGTGGTTTGATCAATTTTACATCTATTGCTGGCTTATCTTGGCTTCTTCAGTACCAAATGTGCGTTGTTTTTTGTATGATAATGCACTGCATTTTGCATGCTATCAGTGGAATTTATAATGTAAGATTCTTTACAGAGCTTGAGGATAGATGGGATGTCTATAGCCTTTAGTTCTTAGATTCCATTGTTATATTTTCTATTTGTACTGGGCTTTTTCCTTATTTCCTCCTCCTACTGGGTGTGTGGGTTTTTCTTAAATAAATTTCTCAGACCCTCTCTTTGGTCGATTTTACCTGGAGAAATCATGTAATTAATTTTATGAACACACTTTTTAAAAATATTTTAGAAATTTATTCATTTTTATTTATTTATTTATAATATTTTTTCATTTAATTTTTTTTATTTTTGATATTTATTAAATTTTAATATTTTTAAAATTTATTAATTTTTTGAATTTAGTCATATTTAATTACTAAATTTTAATATTTTCAATATGTTTGTAATTTATATGATTAATATTTATTCATTTTTAATTATTAATATTTTAATTTTTTAATATGTTTTAAATTTATATAATTGATTTCTATAAATGTATTTTAATTTTAATATTTTTGTATAGTCAATATAATTCAATATTAATAAATTTTTTATTTATATTATTAATGTTATCTATTTATTCATTTTTATTCATTTTTTATGTGTTTGTAATTCATATAATTAATGTTATAAAATCACTTGTGAAAATATTTTTTTCAATTTATTTAATTTTAATATTCTTTCATTTAATATTGTTTATTCATTTTTTATTTTTATTAATTCTTAATATTTTTGGAATTTATTTATTTTTTAATATTTATTTATATGTATTTATTTACCGAGTTTTAATATTTTCAAAATGTTTTTAATTTATATTATTAATATTTATTCAACTTTATTTATTAAGTAGTAATATTTTTATAATATTGGAAATTTATATAATTTATTTATTTAAATGTATTTTTTATATTTTTCTAATTTAAATAGTTATTAAAATTAATTTTTTTTAATTTTTTATATAATTTATATAATTTATTTATTATTTTTTTATTTGTTAAAAGTTCATGTAAATAATCTTAAAAATTCATTTTTTTTCAAATAGTTTTGCGACCAATTAAATTTATTTATTCGTTTTTAATATTCATTCATTTAATATTATTTATTCATTTGAAATATTTATGAATATTTTTTTTGTATTTTAATCATTTTTAATATTTATTTATAAATATTTATTTATATATTTGTTTACTATGTTTTAATATTTTCAATACATTTTTAATTTACATGATTAATATTTATTCATTTTTGGTCATTAAATTTTAATATTATAAATATGTTCGAACTTTATATAATTAATTTTTAACCCCATTTTTGATAATTTTTTAATTTAAATATTTAATATTATTCGTTATTAACAATTATGTTATTTATATAATTAATATTATTTATTTTTTCATTTTTATTATTTTTTTGTTCTTGAAATTTATGTAGTTAATGTTATGTAATCACATTTTTTAATATTTTTTAATTTATTCAAATTTAGTTATTCATTTTTTATATTCATTCTTTTAATATTATTTATTAATTTTTAATATTTTGTAATTTTTAATATTTTTGGATTTTTTCATTTTTAATATGTATTTATACATATTTATTTATTAAGTTTGAATATTTTCCATATGTTTTTAGTTTATATAATTAATTTATTTAAATGATTTTTTTAATATTTTTTAAATTTAAATTGTTAGTAGATTTCATTTTTAATAATTTTATTATTCATATAATTAATTGATTTATTTATTCATTTTTATTAATATTTTACATTTTTATAAATGCTTGTTAAAGTTATAATAAAAGTGTATTTTATTAGTGATAAAACATAAGCACTAGTAAATGATACTTTTATGAGCGCTTTCATAGCGCTGATAAAAGTGATGATTTATCAATGTTAAGAAAGTGCGGAAAAAATTAGTATTTCTCAGTGCTTATATTTTTAAAGCTGTTAAAATATATTTTTATCAATGTTTTTCAGTAAGGGCTGATAAAGCCCTTTTCTCACTTGATTAAAGAACCCTTACAGATCGCGTCTTCCTCATGCTACACTAAATCTGTCACAAAACCAAAGGTTTATAACAACTAAAATTGTTTTTTGGGGAAAATTGAACCATAAAATCGAATATATGAAATTCTGAACTTGTTTTTAAGGAATCTCAGTCGATCTTTCAGGTTTTTGCAAGATTTTTTGAGTTTATTTTTATTTTAGTCCCACACTATCCTTGGAAATGAGGTGAAATATCAAATAATTGTTGGGAGTGTGTTTAATTTGATGTGAGTCGGTGAAAACTTAATCACACATGAGTGTAGATTTCCCATTTTATTTGTCCACAACCCATGAAATTCCTAGTAAATCATATGTATCTTCACTTTAGACGTGAAATTAATCGAAAATCTAATTCAAAAGTGTAATATTATACCAAAATTAATTCTTAAATTAATAAAACAATATAAATCATGGAATTAATCCATTGAACATTTTAACCTCAAGATATTCTAAAACACAAAAAATGTGATAAACTAATGAAAATATGGGTGGGGGTATTTAAAATTATAATCAATTAAAAATTCACAAATTTCTCATTTTATCACCCTACACTTAATGCATTACACCCATGGTAAATATCTACACTTAATCCAAAATAAAGCCAATTAAATTAAAAATAGAAATAATCCCTCATTTTCTATCATATTCTCATCTTTCTTATTTTATGATTTTTATTCCATTTTAATTATGATCAAGAAATTTCATTCAAGTAAATTGATCAATCCCTTCAAATGTTTACCTATCACAAATATAAATGCATATCCCTTACTCAGACCTATTTTTTTTAAAGTTTCCTCTTCTTGATATCATAAAAACTTTTCATAATATGTCAATATACCTACATGTCTACTCCAACTAAAAATTTATACTTAATCATAAGGACTTTTAGAAGGGTTATGTAGGGGATTAAGTTTGGTGATTTGATGTATCATAATAAATTATTATAAGAGTTATTTTTATCTCTTAATATTCAATGCATGAAATTATAAGAAAATAAAATAAAAAAACCTTCCTTTTCCTCCCTCAAATTCATCACCAAATATAATATTTACACCCCCTTTCAATGGTAATATGCAGATTTTTTTGGAAATTCCCAACCAAAATTATGAACACTCTTTTTACATTATAATCAATATAATTTACCCAATATTGTTAATAAAACTTTCCTATTTTATAAATTCCATTACTCATTAAAATTATTATTGCAATTAAATACATCCTCTTCATGGATTTAAAATTTAAAAATTTGGTTGTTTTGGTTGAAGCATTAAATTTTCCCATTCTACCTATAATATCTACTTTTTTCAAAATCTCATGGAATATTAAATTTTTTATTTTTATTGTTACCAAACCGAGAATTTGAATATGATATCTTTAATAAATTTACAATTGTAATAACCATAATGGATTTCATTACTTTATTTCCAACACTATATATGCAATTAAAAAAATAATTAATTTGTTTCGATTGTGAAATCTTATTATATATAACCTAATACTTATCCAATTCTAGAAATCCATAGGTTTATTATGAACATTTCTAGTGACATGGAGTGAATTATCTCCCATGATGAAACCATTTAAAAAAAGAATGATTTATGATATGTGACTTATTGTAATATAGAAATAATTGTTATAATACTTAAAATTCATATAATTATTGGACTTTAGATGTTATAAAAAATTTCAATGCAATGAAAATTTGTATCAAATATGATGACTATATATGTGTATTTATAAGGAATAGTCTTTTAGAGTTCCAATATCTTACCTTATGTGTATTAATTTATTTTTTAAAATATGAATATTACTGAATCAAATTGGATGTATATGAATAAAAAATTGATGGATGCTAATCATTTTAAAGAATAGCGTGGGTATAGGGTGAAATAGTTCATAATGTTTATAAAAGATCATGCATATTACCCTTCTCAAATACTTTAACTATGTTTATGTTGTTATTATTCAAGACTAATTTATCCAGATGAGTTAGAAGAACCTTTGATCTCTTATAGAATATATCAATGTTATAAATGTTTGACTAAACATTTGGAATAAATGAATGTATCTAGTGATTGGGTAACACTTAATTTTATGGATCATCTTATATGATGACAAGTTTGAACAATGATAAAGTCCATATCAATAATGTGATTACAGCTGTGAACCGTGATGAAGATCATATTGAGGAAATGAAAATGAAAGCTGAAGACAAACTTCATGATTATCCAAAACTATTTCAAATGTCAAAGAGTTGTGAAAATATTCAATTGTATATTGGTTGTACTAAATATACAATGTTTCTAGCCATATTGAAGAAATATAATGTAATAGATGGAAATATATAGAGTGAAAATAGATTTTCTGAAGTATTTTCTCCCTTAAATGATATTATAATAGATGATAATGTGGTTCCTTACTGAATATATGATTCTAAATGAATTCTACATTCAATGGGTATGATCTTTGAAAGGGTACATACATGTCAAAATGACAGTATACTATTTTATAAGTACCATGAATCACTTAAAAAACCTAATGTGTGGCACATCTTGATACAAGAAAGATGGGTCAACTAATTTGAAATTTGTATGGTACTTTAAAATCATTCCAAGGTCCATGAATAAATTTAGAAGTTATGAGGTTTCAAGGAAATAGATGAGGAATGTAGATGCAATAAATCAGTATGGGAAACTTCATCACCCGATAGACTCTCCTTAGTTGAACAAAAATTGATCATAAGTATCCTGAATTTGAAAATGATCTATGAAACCTTTTTCTTGAACTATCTACAGATAGAGTGATTCATTTTGGTTTACAATGAATCACTCATAGTTCATGGTTGGTCATGTTGGTAAAATATAACTCTCCACCATGGTTATTCATGAAGAAAAAAATACATTATGTTGTCTCTTATTATATCCAAATGAAAAGGATCGTGTAATTATATTGGTGCTTTTCTATATCCATTGATAAAAAATTTAAAATTAATATGGGATTTAGGTGTTACATTTTATGATTATTACAAAAATGAATATTTCACATTTAGAACCATGTTATACCGAATGATAAATATCTTTACTTCTTATAGAAATATGATGGGATATATCATTAATGGAACTCACGAGTGTCTAATATCTGAACAAGGTATCGACTCAGTTATGTTAAAACATGCATCAAAGACTATATTTCTAAGACATTACAGATTTCTACCCTGAAAACAAAAATAATTATCTTTGATGATATCATTCTATGGTAATTAATAAGAAGGTACAACACCATCCCTACTAACAGGGGATCGACTGTTTGAAAAAGTAATGTATATGGTCACCTATTTTGGTAAACCTGATTTTGAAAACTTACAAAAACTAGTTGTAAAAATAGATATTTTTTTAAATGCCATACTAGAATTTTTTTTACATCATAAAATTTTTTGATGTCATGAATGTGGAGAACAATGGATGTGATAGTGTTTATTTATATTGCTAAATGAACTAAAAAATGATGTCATTAAGGTTAGGTTAGACATTATTTACATGGGGATACAAGAAAGTTTGGGAATAATGAAGGGTGAAAGATGTAATTTTTTTTCTTTAGATACTTATACTCTTTCAATACAAGAGAGATATCAGTTTTGAAACTTCTTGAATGATATAAATTTTCTAGAGGTGTATTCATCATATATCAAGAATATCATGTCAATTAATTATTTAAAGTTAAAGGGTCTAAAATCACATGGATTCCATGTTTTAATTAAATATCTAATAGCTTTAGATTTACATTTCAATTTTACAAAGAATTCACATCATACATTAACCAAGTTTTGCTTTTTTTTCAAAACTCTATGCATTAAAGATATAGACATAGCAAGATTTCTAACTATAGAAGATGAATTTTTACCCATATGATTGTATTATAGTATGGTTGTTTTTTGGGATACCATTGAGTTTTACATATACTACCTATAAAATGTGGAAAGTATTGGTATACCAAAATCTCATCATAGTGGTCGGCTTATGGGAGAAGGAATTTTTGGATTAGATTTTGTCAGAATTACCATTAAAAAGAGGGAGTATGTTCACCATTACATTTTACATACTTGTTTAGAGGTTACACCATATGTTGAAACCCACAAATTAATTTTTAGGTATTTGAATACATCATGGGAAGAAATTTGGATATAAACTATACATGATCAACAATTTAAAGGATGTTTTTAGGACCATATTTCAAAGGAGTCAACTAACAATCTAAATTAAATTCCCAAACAACATTCATGGATATCTAGAGAACCAATTTTGATTGTATTATGTTATAATGGTTATGTAATTAATCGTTATACATTCTATACAAAGGAACATGATGAATGTGGTACCATTAAAAATCATGGAGTTACACTTGTGGATGAAGAAATGCATGTACTTGGTACCAAGGACATAAATCTAATTTATTTGAATATTTCATACTTTTGAATTATTAAAACAAATACGGGAGTTGGATTATACAATATTCTAAGTGTCAATTTTTCAGTAAAAGTCCATTGATAATAGGATTGTAGTTAAAATTAATGAATTTGGATTTTTAAAAGTGGATTTAAGTAAGGAAATGTATAAGGATGAACCATTCATAATGGAATCATGGGTAGTACAGATATTTTATTTCCTAGATCATGTAAACAAAAAGTGTTGAATTGTACTATTATTGACCAAAACAATAACAGGGTTAGATGTAATTTCAGTTGAGGATGATCATTTCATTGGGATGTCACAATAATTTCATGGCAATACCAATGTAGATGAGGTATTTTAAATGAGAGGAAACTATAATTAGGGGATTTAGATACTTGATAGTAGGGTCAAATACCTTCATCCTTTAAAGGAAAAATAGATAGTTTTATAATCAGGTTATATTTTTTTGTAATATACATTATTTTACCATATAGTATTATTTTTTCACTAGAGCATTTATATAACTAAAATAAATGTTCAGAAACTTCTATAGATAATGGAATATGTACGTGTTGATTCTACCAATCCCTAGAAAAAAGGTTTCTCAACATGCAGATACTCCCAATACATAGGGAAAAAAAATTCCCCACATATTGATGCTACCAATCCTGAGAAAAAATATATTGATGGTGTTGAAGTTGATTAATTGGTAGAAGGTCAATAAATTATATCGCATAAAAAATATTATCATCATAGAATGATAGTGTTAACAAAAATTATTAAGGTGAGATGTGAAGGCATCAAAATTCAAGGTCGGATAGAATGTATAGAGTCATATTGTTGACTCCAACAAATCCATTTTGATTAGATACATTTGGGTCACGACTTGAATGAATGTATCAATTGATATAAATTCAGGGAAAAATATTGTGATCATGGTTAAGGAACTAATTTAGGAAGATACTTGAGTAACATTATGATATAATTTATTTATTTTACTAAGAAATAGAATAATGAAACATTTATTAACTCTTCATTATATATCACATAGTGTAACTATAATATATGATTATCAAATGAAATTTGTATTAATGGTCCCTAGAAAGGCTTATATAGGATTTCAAATATTTCTTATGAAGCATCAACCCAGGAATCCTAAATGGAAATTAAACATGTTCCCACTACAGATGTATGCACACATGATAAACCAAGAAACGTGGAATGAATTTATTGGATTTTTTTAGGAGGAATATTTTGGGGTAAATTGTGATTGGTAATAAAATACATGAAAATATGTTTGTTAATCAATTTTATTATGAATTTATAATTAATAAAACATCAAGTAAGTGTTGGAAATAATAATCATTCTTTAAAACCAACATACCCCTACCATAAAGCCACGATGGGGTTATAGTTCAATTGAAAAAGGATAATATGTATTTTAAATCTATAGTAATAATTTTATGTAACATGAAACAATAACATAATTATGTTCCTTTTTATATACAGATTAATGAATCAAAATCAAAATCCACTTTCATCCCATGTCATGTGAAATAAAAGGAATCTCTTGTAAATAAAGATAAAATACTAGTAGATGAAAACAAAAAAAAGTGTGGGAAGAATATTTAAGTATGACATAATAAAAAATTGTTCTAATTTAAATAACTATTACACTACAATGACTTTTTATTTTTCTATAATATCTATATAGTTTAGATAGAATAATTATCATCAATTGTACCAGACGAATGACAAATTTTTGTGTCCTTGAAGAGGCTAGAACAATATGTGTATATCAGAGGTGAAATTTTTGGAGTTTCACCCTGAACATATTTTGTGAAATGAAATGCATAAGGGGATAAAGATAAGAGAATATAGGATATATCGACATGAATAACAACACTAGAAAAAAACTTAATTGGAAGTACGATTTATTAGATAATGTCATGGAAATACATCAAAGAGAATAAACAACATAATAAAGACCAATACATGAAGCCCCCCCCCCCCACATTCCTCCAATGCCCCGAAGGCCTTCATTTTTTTATTGATTTTGATAATCCACATTTCAAGTGGTGAGGTGGAACCCTTACAATGCCCATAGTTATAAGTATTACATGGATGGTAGGCCTTAGAGGAATTTATTGCTTATAGGCTTCAAACATTGCATACATCCCAAACTAACTACTTAAAACTGCTCCTCCCCAACATCTTCATCGTGAAATAAGCTCTCCACCTTCACATGGCTATTTGACTAGGCATTCTCATGCATGAACAAGCTTATCATGATCGTCGGTGTCATACCCTCTCATTATTGCAATCTATTTATCTTCTTCTATGGTGAAAGCTCCTTGTTCATCCTCTTTCAGGTGCTTGTTCTTTGTAGGTTTTCTATTTTTCATCTGCACTTAAGGAGGCCCAAAGGCCTTGATATAACCTGAATGCGTTACTAGCTCAAAGGCCTGGGTGGCCCAAAGGCCTTAAAGGACTCAGGGACCAAATCGGTGGCCCGAAGGCCCAAACGGGGGAATATTCTCAGCTTCTACAGTGCCAAACAGTACCATCTACAGTACCAATACAGTCCTGCTATAGTGCTGATACAATTTTCTATAGTACTAGAAATATACCTCCACCTGGATTTGATCTCAGTCCGCCTAGATTCACTTAAGGAATCCTCACCAACCGGGATGAGGCTCATGTGACCCCCCCCCCACACACATTGTGGTGAACTATTCCCCTCAAATGTATTCCTTACCAAAGGTAATAAAATTTGTCATAAATGTTTCTATGAAGTGTAAATTAGATAGACACTAATACCTTTATTATATAAATATTCTATAGGGTCAAAATTATTGTGATTTATATATACCAGCACCCAACCATTTACTTTTTGTGAGGGTTACCATGTATAATATCCAAGTAGAAATTATACAAAATAAAAGAATTCCAAAAGGTCATGTGAGAGTGGGGATTCACATAGATCGTGCGCTAAGTGCTGAGATACTCGTTACCCTTGATAATATGTGTGTTCAAATAGTCAAACTTTAGAATTATAACTTTCATATAATGCATGTTTGATCTTGTAAAAATACATTTCGACAAGGTGGTATTACTTTACAATTTATTTTTTATAGAAAACCATTAACAATTAATAAAAAATTTAAGAACTAGGGAATGTTATTATAGATAAATAAAAGTAATGAGAAATAGAAGTTCAAATAAAAAAAATCTAATGGATCAACCAATCAATCGAAAAAATCATTCAGAGAGTACCTTTACCCAACCATCAAAACTTCAATATTTACAAATATCACAAGTTCATGTGGATACAATGTTCAAATATAGTGATATGAACATCATTTATTTTTAAGAATAAATATATAGAGATGTCGTTGCAAAATTTCTTGGTATTGAGAATGTAGATAAAATCCTTCATCATTGATGGTTAGGAGTTTCAGTTTTAAATGTATACATGAGGTGCATTTCTATAATTTATGTGTCCCATAGCTAATCTATTATGTTAATTATAAGTAAATAATATTTATATTTTTATTGGTGTATATATCAGAAATATTTTAATGGAAAACACCATGAATAAAAATCTAGTCTCATTAGTCCTCACATCCCTTCTACACAGAAAATCTCATTGGAAGAAGGGAAATTTTCAGTAATAGTAAAAAAGTTGGCTGCAATGTTTGAAAAAAAAAGTTATAATTGATAGAATCTTTTTAATACCCATTATGCATGGGTAAAACTCTAAAATTTAAGCATATCAAATATATTTTCATTTCTTTAATTATTTATTCCTTTTTTTAGGTAGAATCAGTTTCTTATTGAAATCAATTTGGATACTCCAAAAATTTATTTTTTGGATTCAATGCATTAAATCTCAGAAAATAGACCACACATGATAACATTTATCAATTTGTAACACAATACATGAAATTTTTTACAAACAATCAGCCATGTATACATTTTATAATATATTTTAATGAATTATTCTATGATAGGGTTACTTTTAAATATCATTAAAATCATTGTATAAGTATGGTCCATGAGAAGAATAAGTCTATTTAATTTTAAAAGTAGTTAAGTATTTGGGTATACCTAATAACATTTCACTGTAAAAACATATATAAAAAAAATTACTTATTTTTATGAATGTTTCTATAGTTTTCAAAATATAATACTGGTAATTATTGTGGTCATTAAATTTGTAAATTTATGAAATATATAATATTAAATCATTAAACTAGCATCCTTGAAGAGGTATTTCTGATCATAATTACAATTTCATTTAACATATTTATAAATAATTTTTTATTTATATTTTTAGATTACTATCAGGATTATTGAAATTACATGTATTCAAATGAGGAAATATATTTGTATAGAAATGAAGGAGAAAAATACATGGTGTCAAAATTTATGCATACATCATTAAGTGGTGACTTTATACTACTTATTTAGTTTATTCTATCACCAATTTATATAATAATTTTTTTGTTGAATTTAGTATAATTTTTATTTGTTACTTATTTATTTAATTTTCATAGAAACTATGAATAAGTGATTTTTTCAAGAATTGATTTTTCTCTAACCATTTTATGCTCTATAAAGAGCATAAAATACTTTTAGAAAACCCAATTCTCAACCAAGTATTCGATAATTATGATGTACTTGGGTACTATTTTTCTCTTTATAATGTATCCTTTTCTTTATTTGATCTATTTATGCTTAGTAATGCGTGATTTCAATTTAAAAATGACTCAAAATATGTGTTTTTAGTTTAAAATGACATTTTAGTCAAAAAGATACTTGACATGCTCAAAATGAGCAAACACATTCATATTGCTTTGTTATTTTAGGAAAATGATCCATAATTATTTTTTGATATATACTAATCACCTATACCTAAATCTGATACATGGTGTGATTGGTATGGCTCAAAATGGTTGTTTTTAGTTTAAAAATGTAATTTTAGTTAAAAACTTGTATCATTCACTGAAAAATAAAAAAATTAACTCTTATTACCTTGATAATTCAAGACAATGATATATAATTCATTATATACATATATATGAATTATCATCAAATTAATTTGATAAATGGTGTGACAGATATGATTTAAAGTATGTGTTTTCAATTTAAAAATGAAAATTTAATTAAAAACATGTGTTACCCATTTAAAACCTAGAAAACACACTTTCATTGTTCAGATACTTTAGTAAAATGATTTTTAATACATTTATGACATGTATTAATCAACAACATATCTATCTGATACATGATGTGACCGATAAAACTCAAAATGTGTGTTTTTTATTGAAAAATAAAATTTTTGTTAAAAATATGCATCACATACCCTAAACCAATGAAACACATTCATATTTTTTTACATTAATAAAATTATCCATAATTAATTTGTTATTTATAGGTCACAACCACACCTCAATCTGATACAAAGTGTGACCGGTATTACCCAAAATGTGTGGTTTCAGTTAAAAATGATGTTTTAGTTTAAAACATCTATCACTCATTAAAATTTATAAAACATGCTTTTATTATCTTGATAATTTATTAAAATGATTTGTAAGTCATTTGTACCATATAAGATTTATTTACACATCAATATGGCAACCGATGTGATCAATATGACTCAAATTGTGTGATTTTAGTTTAAAACTAACATCTTAGTTAAAAATGAGTGTCATACACTAAAACCTTGTAGAAACATTCATATTTTCCTGATACTTTAGGACAATAATCCTTAAGTCATTTTTGTTGTTTATAAATCAACTAAATATCAATATGACACATGTTGCGATCAATATAAATCAAAGTCTGTGTTTTTTTAAATTGATATTTTTGTTCAAAGAAGATGCCACGCACTAAAAACTAAAAAAACATTCAGAATGTTTTTACACTATAATAAAATGATTCATAAGTCATTTGTGACATGTAGGAATTAGTTTCACCTCAATCCAATACATGGTGTGCCTAATATGATTCGAAATATGTGTTTTCAATTTAAAAATGACATTTTAGTTAAAAAACATGTGACATACTCAAAACTAAGTAAACACATTAATATTATTTTTATGCCTTTTGAAGGTGATACATAATCCATTCATGATGTGTATGAATCATACTTACCTCAATATGAGGTATGGTGTGACTGATATGACTCGAAATTTGTGTTTTCTATTTAAAATTTTTTTTTTAGTTAAAAACTTATGTCACACACTGAAAAATAAAAAAAAATACATTAATTATCTTAATAATTTAGGAAAATGATCTATAAGTTATTTTTAACATGTAGGAATCAGCCACACATCAATATAACGTTCGGTGTGACCAGTATGTCCCGAACCGGGCCGAGTGGCCATCCGACCCAGTACCCGACCCAGTCCACAGCATGGCCCGAATGGCGTTCCCAATCCCCACAGGCTGGCACAAGTGCTTGGGTAGCAATTGTAACATTTGGGAATGGTTTTACCCAAAATAATTAAAACAAAACAATTGATAAGATAAATAAACTAAAACTAAAAACAGACAACCAAACAAGGCCTTAAACTAAAATCAAATTTAAAGGTTTACAACTTGAACCAACATCTAGAAAGTAACGACAAAAAAAGGAACTAAAAATCTAACTCAAAACTCTAAGAAACAAGAGAGGTGTGACATCCATAGGCCACAAAAACCAACCTTCATGAGAAGACCATCAAAAACTCGAACCACCATCACTCGGAACAATGCCCCAACTTGTGACACACAAAGGACAAGGTCTAATAAATAAAAGGGAAATAAATTATTGAAAAATATTTAATGAAAACAATTTTTTAATGACAAGTTCTTTAAGTGAAAAAAATTTAAAGACAATAACTTAAATTAAAGAGAATAATTAAATACATGAACACTTTTAATGAAAATAGGATTAACGAAAACTGTTTCAGCTGAAATAAAATTAAATTAGAACACACACACTCTTGATTTTTAAAATAAAAAAGGGTCTCACTGATGATCGTAAAGTAACCAAGGAGAACTAAATATAGGAGAGTCCTTGTGGGTGTTATCTAGCTTGGGTCCCTAGATCTTCATGTATAGGTGAAGCGTGGCTTAGAAACCATGAACCTCAGAAAACGGGTTTGAGAAACCACGACCCTCAATAAACATGGCTTAGAAACCATGAGCCTCAGAAAACGTGGCTTAGAAACCACAACCCTTAGTCATTCATATGTTTAGTTGGTGTTTCATTCGTCAATCCTGCTAAGTGAAACAGGGCCGAAGCCACCCTTGGATCACTAGCCCACTAGTCTAGTTGTAACAGCCCAAGATTTTATGAAAAATATTCTTTTTATTTCACTAATGTCTTGTGTTGTACGCTACACCAAAAGGAGCTTGCACAACACGCATCATTGACTTGCCTTGCATTACACGCAATCGCAACCTTCCTCGATAGCGTGTGTGGTACGTAATACTGAGTTTCACGAAACAATGATATGCTATTAAAATATTATTGAAACTAGCCGTTATGAATAGTAATAACTACTTTTTAAATTTTAGAAATTTTAACTCTCAAAATGGACTTCATTTTTGGATTCGGAGTATCGAATTTAGCCTAAGGTGAAATTTTGGTACTTTTCGGATAACTTTCATATTCTGATGAATAGTGAAAATTACTAAATTTTAATTAAAAGAAACTTTTTTAATCGAAATAATTAATAGTGATAAATTATTAATTTGAGTGGTTTTAAAGTATATTTAGAATATATTTTTACAATTTAATACAATGTTGGTCATTGGATGTAATTTCACATTTAAACCAGACATAATCAAGTGTCAATCTTTTGATAGATATTGTTTCTTAAAAACAAGCTATTTGTTTTAACAGCGGGATTTAATTATAAAATTAATTAATGCAACTTTTATGTTATGAATTTGGTAAAATAGACTTCATTTTTGAATTCGGAATATGAAATATAGCTTGGGATGAAATTTTGGCATTGTTCTGAAAAACATCAATTTTTGATGAATAGTGAAACTACTAAGTGGTAGGTTAAAAACTGAATTTTTGCATAAAACTTAATTTTACCGCTTCTGTGAATGGAATTTCGAAAATCCGAGAGACACGGTTAATATCAAGGACTAAAATGTGGTTCAATGAGATGAAAATATTTTTTTGGTGAATAGTAACTTTTTACTTTTTTTACCACGATTAATAGTAAATAGGGTAACTATGGGTAAATATGATATTAATATTACCCTAACACATGTCCTAATTCTATTGGACAAGTTTAATTCGACCAAAAACAAACTTAGGAATAAAATATGACCATTTAGGCCCACTTGGATTAGATTAGGACATTTATTATTAATTTATTTAAAGAAGGGTTAAAATAGTTAAAATCAAAGTTTAATAAGTAAATAATTTTTAATATGGGGTTATACATAAGATAAATTCGACTATAAATATTCATTAGAAATCTAAAAAGATTTCCTACATGATGGTATTTTATTTGGAATTTTTAGACATCAAATAATATAATTTATTTATGACACAAAGATGATGCAGTAATTATCTTATTAATGAAATATTGACATAATTGATAATATAAATACCAAAATAAATGTAATTTAAGACTTTTTATGAATTCCACTAATTTTCTAGGTTACTATGATATATTAATGTTGATTTAATCAACTTGGTTCGAACATATAATTCTGTTATGACTTTCACAAAAATCATATATCAAATAGTGTCAAAATTGACACAAAATAGTTTTTAAATCAAATATTATATTATTAATTGTTTTTTTATTCCTAAAAATCTAAGGTTCGGCCAAATGACTTAGATAAGGATATATATATTAATAATAAACAATTTTGGGTTCTTTTGGCATGTTATAGTAAGTGTATTTACCATATAGTGAAAGAAAACAAAAAGACACGGTAAAAGTTAAATTATTTAACTTAGAGTTAAATCTAATTGATAAGGTTAAAATAATACCCTAAACTTGTATAAATCTTATTTGTTGATAGTATTTCGACCCATCCCCACTTTAGCTTCGAAATAAGACCCTTTGGAACCATTATAAACCGATTTTGACTTTAATATAAAATAATATTTTGAGATATTCCTAAGGTGCCCCTCTCATCCCCTATAAAAGGACACCTCCTCCCCCTCCTCCTCACACCAATTTGAGCACTCAAGCTCGGCCAACCCCTGCCAAAATCTCTTCTCCACTTCCCTAGAAACATTCTATAGGTTCTGGTCTTCCTCAAAGACCAATTTTAGTGCCCTAAGAGGAGGTCTCAAAGAGGCACTTCAAAGAAGAGGTAATTACCGTTACCAATTCTTTCATCTTTATTTCTTCTTCCACTTCTTCTTCTTAGGTTGTTTCATTATGAAGTAATAACATCAGTATCACTCATATACTGATATGTTATTATAAGTATTAAACAACCCTATTTCACCATCTATCCATCCTACGGAAAAAGAAATCACCGCGCGTGCGTACATACGGAATACCGTCTCCACGCCGTGGTGTAATCTATTTTCCACCACCACCTTACATGGATGGGTATAATGGTGTAAAGAATAACTATACATAGTTATTACAACATCATATTGATTCTGATATATTGTATAATCCACTCCAATTCAATTCAATATTTATAGAAATGATATCATCGCTCGTGCGTACGTACGGAATACCGTCTCCACGACGCGATGAGATTCATTCTCCATGTTAACCATTTAAGAATGATTATAATGTATATATAAGAAATAATAATGAAATATATGACATTATAAGGCTACTGGATTTATGTATATATATACATATGTATGTCATCTACTTACTTCCATTTCAAGACAATAAGGAAAGGAAAACAGCGTTCATGCGTACGTACGGACTACCGTCTCCATGAACGGTGTTTTTCATTTTATTTATCTACCTATTATATATATATATATATATATACTGAATATATATGATATATAAATCGTATTTTATATTCTGGAAGTAAGTAAATCATGATATAAGTAATAATTATGTCAAGAACAACAAGTCAAAACACCTACGATAAATGAAACGATTTTACCCAAAACGCTTCTTTAACATGGAATTTACAAAAGAACGGGTAATATAAAGTCATAAGTGAACCATATATGATATCATAACAATGAATATGAATCTGTAATAAGTCAATAACATGATTTAAATCATTATACAGGAGGTTCGGACACTTACAAAGCAAGTCGGACCTAAGGTAAGGGAAATATCACAATCTCATTTTTATCCGAGATTGTTTATACTTTGGTATTTACTGGGGTGTATTTTATCATCCACATCCATGTTTCTTCAATATGTAATATTATTTCCATCCACCTACAATTGTTTAAATCCAATTTTACTCTTCGGTATGTTTTTAGTAAAAGATATGAAATGAATCTTTTGTCGTTTTTCATACGAGGTACTTTTTTGACTTATTCGACAAAAGTACGGGAAGAATGTTTTTTTTAACTTATACGGCATGAATGGATTTTTAAAACATTACTTCAAAGAAGCTTCCTTTACAAGTTTTCAAGTTTATTTTTAATCAACTTCTTTTATTTTAAAGTTGTATGACATGTTATGAAAGGAAAAATGTTTTTGAAGAAGAAAGGATATTTTCCTCAAGAATTCAATTCAAGTGTTTTATCAAAATTATTTTCCATCTAAGATAATAAAGGGTTCTGTTTCTATCCATATTTTTACATTGGTTTGACTATGTTGTGATGGAATTATGTTTATGAATTCCTTTATCTTATATGAATTGATTTATGATGTCATGATGTTTCAAGAATCCCATTTTTTGTTACATGTGTTATGCGATGATGTATGTTTTATGATTATGTGGCACACATAAGAAAGGATTCATTATAAGATGGGTGGGACCTATATCTCCCTCCAATGCATTGGGTAAAGATTTTATATCTCATGAGATAGACATGGCTGGAATGGTAGGTTATACCGGTTCAGTGAAACAGGACTGAAACGAGGATTACTCGATTCAGAAAGGGACTTTGTCCACTAAGATAGTCTTGGCAATGAGACTTGACTAACAAGAAATGATTCTCTATGATTATGTGTGTATGCCACAATGAGTAATGTTTTAAGTTATGGTTTCATTTTCACTACTATGATTTATCCCATGTTATGAAATTATGCTCTCTTTTGCAGGTTAAGATTTCCAAAAATGTTATGTTCTTATGAAAATTATGTGATTGATATTTCTTTTGTTTACCCTTACTGAGCATTTGAGCTCACCCTTTTATGTTTTCTTTTCCCCAGGATATAAAGAAAGGTTTTAGGTAAAAAAAAAAGGAAGATCTTTATGGGAGATTTTGAAGATCTTTCACCAGGATTAGAAGATTACGTTCCGAGTTTCCAAAGACACTAAACTATTACGATCCTTGTGTGTGTATTTTTGTTTTGTACTAAGTATTCCACAAAAGTTATGTAATGTCAATGTACGTCAGGCTTCGGGTCTCTACAGTTGGTATCAGAGGAAAGGTTTAGTCAACCTTTGGAAACTAGGACGCGAAAACGTTAGTAAGATCCCTAGAGATATTTCTAAGGTATGTCTAGGGATGCCCCTAAGGATAAGTATACGTATAGGATATAGTTCTAGAACTATGGTAACGATATTATATTAAACCAAAGATGATAGATATTTAAGTTACTCCCCCTTTATTACGATTTTTGCATCTAACACTATTCTGTTTGGGTTTTAGAAAATGGCTGGAAACAAGATGATTCACAATAATGGAGGATATGATGGACAATGGAATGATATTCTTCTTGAGCAACCAAATGAAATGGGATTTGGATGTCCAAACATCATTATTATGCCGAATCAGCAATCTCACAACATGATCAATAAAGTAAAATTTGGTAAGTTTCCTGACTCGACTAATAAGAGAAAGATGGAGTTCCATGATGATCATAGAGGAAAGAAAGTTCAATTTCCCCTATGTAAATCATGTGGGAAGAGGAATCAAGGAGAATGTTTCAAGGGAACTGGAAGATGCTTTGGGTGTGGAAAAGAAGGACACAAAGCAAGTAAGTGCAAAGGAAAAGGGTCGGTTAACACCATGGATGAGGATAATGGTATTGCTATGACATAAAAAATGGTTAAGTGTTTTAAATGTGGAATGTATGGGCATTATGCAAACAAATGCCCTAAGGGAAAGACTCATGAAGAGAATCAGTATGGTCATATGGGTAGTATTTATGTGGATGATGATGAAGAGACTACAAATGATATGTGAGATGAAAGAATTGTTGAAGCTCGGTCAATGGTTTAAGAATGTTGTGGAATGATTACATGTTTATCATGTGTAATGTTGTATAAGAAATCTCATGGTACTATGGAATAAAGAGACATCTGAGGATTGTTACACTGTTATCTTTCCTTGAGTTATGAAAGTGTATGATTAATGGTACCACTATCCATGAAAGGTTATTCAGATATTTTTGGAATGTAGATGATATGCGCATAATGAAGGGATAAGAAGAAAATTAAATGTTTGATAGTATTCATGAGCTCATGATTGATATAAGAACTAAGTGATATCATGGTTTGAGTATATAGAATTTTGAGGATTTTGGTATGTGGAAAGTGTTAACTTTTAACTGCACTCATGTTTTCACTAAGGTATTCAAGAGAATACACGATTAAGGACTTTGAATGTTTGGAATATGACCAACAAGACATATCTTATGATATGTGGGGATCAACGACAGTATTAAATCTCTGGTGATCGTTGTCACTATATTATGAGAGTGGACTGCAGTATTATGTATAAGCCTAAAGATTAGACTGGATTATGTTGGACATAAGTTAGTATTGTTTAAGGATAGAAGATTTTCGATATTATTGATGGGATGTTATAGTAACGTAGTTTTAGAAAAAGGGACAACCTGCAGGACGGGCGACAGCCCATCGCTTCGGACAAGGCTGTAGGAATCGAACCCACAACCGAAGTGCGACTGGCCTTTATCGCCTACCACTGACCTACAGGAAGTCCCTGTTTAGTAGAAACTAGTTTTATTATATTAAGCAGTATGATATATGAAGTATAAGTCCATTTTAGGAACTATATATGATTAATCTCACTATATAATGACTTATGTATATTTAATAACTTTTGCTTACCTTTTGTTTGAGACAGATGGAATGACCCGTCATTCTATCACATGATCTGCTAACACTTCACGAATAACAAATTCAACTTCATTTATTTAAGAGATGAAGTAGAAATTGTTCAAGGCACGAACAAAAGTGAGATTGTACCAAAATAAAGTAAGTATTTATTCTAAGCAAATTTTCAACTTTAGGGAAATGATCTTGAAAACCAAAAATGTTGTCCTAGTGATCTTATACCTGATGAATCAGATGGTACCTTATATCATCACAAATCTATGGATTTGTGATTACTGGCTTTTCAATAGCCATGTTCTCTACCACTCTCCATTCGAATATGATGGTTAGATTTCTCTTTCATATCCATATTTTCACCTATGTGGAAACCCAATGATTAGTTTATTTGGGTAATCGTTACATTTCATACCTTAGTTTTTAAAGCCAAGTTTTGGTATTCCCTTTTTACGATGTGGGTTTCTATTAAAGAAACTTTCGAATAGTAAACCATTTATAACCCTGACGAATTTCGAGGGCGAAATTCATTTTAAGGGGGGTAGAATGTAACAGCCCGAGATTTTATGAAAAATATTCTTTTTATTTCACTAATGTCTTGTGTTGTACGATACACCAAAAGGAGCTTGCACAACACGCATCATTGACTTGCCTTGCATTACACGCAATCACAACCTTCCTCGATAGCGTGTGTGGTACGTAATACTGAGTTTCACGAAACAATGATATGCTATTAAAATATTATTGAAACTAGCCGTTATGAATAGTAATAACTACTTTTTAAATTTTAGAAATTTTAACTCTCAAAATGGACTTCATTTTTGGATTCGGAGTATCGAATTTAGCCTAAGGTGAAATTTTGGTACTTTTCGGATAACTTTCATATTCTGATGAATAGTGAAAATTACTAAATTTTAATTAAAAGCAACTTTTTTAATCGAAATAATTAATAGTGATAAATTATTAATTTGAGTGGTTTTAAAGTATATTTAGAATATATTTTTACAATTTAATACAATGTTGGTAATTGGATGTAATTTCACATTTAAACCATACATAATCAAGTGTCAATCTTTTGATAGATATTGTTTCTTAAAAACAAGCTATTTGTTTTAACAGCGGGATTTACTTATAAAATTAATTAATGCAACTTTTATGTTATGAATTTTGTAAAATAGACTTCATTTTTGAATTCGGAATATGAAATATAGCTTGGGATGAAATTTTGGCATTGTTCTGAAAAACATCAATTTTTGATGAATAGTGAAACTACTAAGTGGTAGGTTAAAAACTGAATTTTTGCATAAAACTTAATTTTACCGCTTCTGTGAATGGAATTTCGAAAATCCGAGAGATACGGTTAATATCAAGGACTAAAATGTGGTTCAATGAGATGAAAATAATTTTTTGGTGAATAGTAACTTTTTACTTTTTTTACCACGGTTAATAGTAAATAGGGTAACTATGGGTAAATATGATATTAATATTACCCTAACACATGTCCTAATTCTATTGGACAAGTTTAATTCGACCAAAAACAAACTTAGGAATAAAATATGACCATTTAGGCCCACTTGGATTAGATTAGGACATTTATTATTAATTTATTTAAAGAAGGGTTAAAATAGTTAAAATCAAAGTTTAATAAGTAAATCATTTTTAATATGGGGTTATACATAAGATAAATTCGACTATAAATATTCATTAGAAAGATAAAACGATTTCCTACATGATGGTATTTTATTTGTAATTTTTAGACATCAAATAATATAATTTATTTATGACACAAAGATGATGCAGTAATTATCTTATTAATGAAATATTGACATAATTGATAATATAAATACCAAAATAAATGTAATTTAAGACCTTTTATGAATTCCACTAATTTTCTAGGTTACTATGATATATTAATGTTGATTTAATCAACTTGGTTCGAACATATAATTCTGTTATGACTTTCACAAAAATCATATATCAAATAGTGTCAAAATTGACACAAAATAGTTTTTAAATCAAATATTATATTATTAATTGTTATTTTATTCCTAAAAATCTACGGTTCGGCCAAATGACTTAGATAAGCATATATATATTAATAATAAACAATTTGGGGTTCTTTTGGCATGTTATAGTAAGTGTATTTACAATATAGTGAAAGAAAACAAAAAGACACGGTAAAAGTTAAATTATTTAACTTAGAGTTAAATCTAATTGATAAGGTTAAAATAATACCCTAAACTTGTCTAAATCTTATTGGTTGATAGTATTTCGACCCATCCCCACTTTAGCTTAGAAATAAGACCCTTTGTAACCATTATAAACCGATTTTGACTTTAATATAAAATAATATTTTGAGATATTCCTAAGGTGCCCCTCTCATCCCCTATAAAAGGACACCTCCTCCCCCTCCTCCTCACACCAATTTGAGCACTCAAGCTCGGCCAACCCCTGCCAAAATCTCTTCTCCATTTCCATAGAAACATTCTAGAGGTTCTGGTCTTCCTCAAAGACCAATTTTAGTGCCCTAAGAGGAGGTCTCAAAGAGGCACTTCAAAGAAGAGGTAATTACCGTTACCAATTCTTTCATCTTTATTTCTTCTTCCACTTCTTCTTCTTAGGTTGTTTCATTATGAAGTAATAACATCAGTTTCACTCATATACTGATATGTTATTATAAGTATGAAACAACCCTATTTCACCATCTATCCATCCTACGGAAAAAGAAATCACTGCGCGTGCGTACGTACGGAATACCGTCTCCACGCCGTGGTGTAATCTATTTTCCACCACCACCTTACATGGATGGGTATAATGGTGTAAAGAATAACTATACATAGTTATTACAACATCATATTGATTCTGATATATTGTATAATCCAATCCAATTCAATTCAATATTTATAGAAATGATATCATCGCTCGTGCGTACGTACGGAATACCGTCTCCACGACGCGATGAGATTCATTCTCCATGTTAACCATTTAAGAATGATTATAATGTATATATAAGAAATAATAATGAAATATATGACATTATAAGGCTACTGGATTTATGTATATATATACATATGTATGTCATCTACTTACTTCCATTTCAAGACAATAAGGAAAGGAAAACAGCGTTCATGCGTACGTACGGACTACCGTCTCCATGAACGGTGTTTTTCATTTTATTTATCTACCTATTATATATATATATATACTGAATATATATGATATATAAATCATATTTTATATTCTGTAAGTAAGTAAATCATGATATAAGTAATAATGATGTCAAGAACAACAAGTCAAAACACCTACGATAAATGAAACGATTTTACCCAAAACGCTTCTTTAACATGGAATTTACAAAAGAACGGGTAATATAAAGTCATAAGTGAACCATATATGATATCATAACAATGAATATGATTCTTTAATAAGTCAATAACATGATTTAAATCATTATACAGGAGGTTCGGACACTTACAAAGCAAGTCGGACCTAAGGTAAGGGAAATATCACAATCTCATTTTTATCCGAGATTGTTTATACTTTGGTATTTACTGGGGTGTATTTTATCATCCACATCCATGTTTCTTCAATATGTAATATTATTTCCATCCACCTACAATTGTTTAAATCCAATTTTACCCTTCGGCATGTTTTTAGTAAAAGATATGAAATGAATCTTTTGTCATTTTTCATACGAGGTACTTTTTTGACTTTTTCGACAAAAGTACGGGAAGAATGTTTTTTTTAACTTATACGGCATGAATGGATTTTTAAAACATTACTTCAAAGAAGCTTCCTTTACAAGTTTTCAAGTTTATTTTTAATCAACTTCTTTTATTTTAAAGTTGTATGACATGTTATGAAAGGAAAAATGTTTTTGAAGAAGAAAGGATATTTTCCTCAAGAATTCAATTCAAGTGTTTTATCAAAATTATTTTCCATCTAATATAATAAAGGGTTCTGTTTCTATCCATATTTTTACATTGGTTTGACTATGTTGTGATGGAATTATGTTTATGAATTCCTTTATCTTATATGAATTGATTTATGATGTCATGATGTTTCAAGAATCCCATTTTTTGTTACATGTGTTATGCGATGATGTATGTTTTATGATTATGTGGCACACATAAGAAAGGATTCATTATAAGATGGGTGGGACCTATATCTCCCTCCAATGCATTGGGTAAAGATTTTATATCTCATGAGATAGACATGGCTGGAATGGTAGGTTATACCGGTTCAGTGAAACAGGACTGAAACGAGGATTACTCGATTCAGAAAGGGACTTTGTCCACTAAGATAGTCTTGGCAATGAGTCTTGACTAACAAGAAATTATTATCTATGATTATGTGTGTATGCCACAATGAGTAATGTTTTAAGTTATGGTTTCATTTTCACTACTATGATTTATCCCATGTTATGAAATTATGCTCTCTTTTGCAGGTTAAGATTTCCAAAAATGTTATGTTCTTATGAAAATTATGTGATTGATATTTCTTTTGTTTACCCTTACTGAGCATTTGAGCTCACCCTTTTATGTTTTCTTTTCCCCAGGATATAAAGAAAGGTTTTAGGTAAAAAAAAGGAAGATCTTTATGGGAGATTTTGAAGATCTTTCACCAGGATTAGAAGATTACGTTCCGAGTTTCCAAAGACACTAAACTATTACGATCCTTGTGTGTGTATTTTTGTTTTGTACTAAGTATTCCGCAAAAGTTATGTAATGTCAATGTACGTCAGGCTTCGGGTCTCTACACTAGTCCACCTTCCTAGCTACCCAAGCTTCCCGCTTTGTTCTCAAACAAATTTCAAGATCATAATAGGTGCACATCATATAAAAAAACCAAGAAAACCCCCACACATGACAAGATACCATTCACACCATCAAATCCACTTTTAAAGTTCAAGATCATGTCACGTGTCACCTTTATGCATAAAATCCAAACAGAGTACTTACACACACCGAACCATCATTTTCACACCCAAATGACATTTTGAAATATCACGCACACTAAAAACTTATCCAAACAAGTTTCACACAATTGATATAATTTGATAAACCCTTTGAAAATTTTCATAAGTCAATTCTAAAAGACTATCACCAGGCTTTACACATGAAAAAACACTCAAATTCCCCAATTTTAATTGAATGAACACCCAAAATCCTATTAGGAATTAATTATAATTTCTTACACCATAAATTAAACCACTTTCAATTTAAAATAATAGTTTTAAACTTAGACAACCACCAAGAAAATTTATTGAACAATTTCAAAGATGTGTCACATGACATAAAAAACCAAAACACACATAGAACCTCTTTTATGACAAAACAAACTTTGATTACACACCCAAAACACACACTACATCTCTTTCATATTCAAATAAAATAAATGCACAATCTTGAGAACACTGATAAAAAACTTAATGTTGGTTTTTACAACAAAACACATTAAGGTCACATAAACGCTCTACTAACAAAAAAAATGTACAACAAAACTCAGTCAAAATCACTTTCACAGCATGTAAACTACTTATAAATTATGTTAAATTAATTAAATTAACAAACTAATTCACCAGAAAATTTATAAAATAATTTTCATAATATGTCGCATGACTCAAAATACTAAAAATTCAATAAAAAATTTCTCTACGGCTTGACACAAATTGACACTAAACCAGAATGCAATTTGTATAATTTATAAACTACAAATAAACAGTTCAACATTAATTTCCACATAAAACACACCTATATCACATATTCATGTCAACTTCAATTAAAAACATAATTCTCAGGAAATTAACTAATTAGATAATATGATAAATTAATTTAAGAGGAAAATTAATTCATCAAAAAATTGGTTAAACGCGAAACTACCTACCTTAATGTAGGAAAACCCCAAATTTCAAAGTGAAACTCAAGTCGCGCCCCAACCGTACATCAAAAAACTTCAAATAAACCCTAAAATAGAGGACCAAACCAAAGTTATCAATATCGGACCTCAAACAAATAAAAAACCCCAAACGAAAACCCTAAAATGATGGGAAACTACTTACCAGAGGGAGGTGCGTGTGCTGGAGGAGAGCGGAATTGGTCAGTTTTGTTGGAATAAGTTATGTGTCAGTCAAGAGAGGAACTCCAACGATGGGGTCCAATAGATGTGGCATAGTGAATACATGGGGAAAAGGTCTCGACGAGATTGGCATGGGAGGAGGTTGGGTGCGATGGAGGGTGTCCGGGGGGAACGGGGTACGCGGAGAGCGGCTGGTAGAGAAGCAGGGGCGGCTGGCTGAGATGATGGTCCGGTGAGGGTGGAGGAAGGCCAGGACTATGGCTGGCTAGGGGGGCAGGGGCGTGGCGTGGAATGTAGGAGGGGAAAACAGGGGTCGCGATGGGGGTGGGGATCCGGGCGGTCGCCGGAGATGGTGAGGATATATGGTGACGCAACCAGAAGTGGGAGAGGGGAGTGAGGGCGACGAGATGGAGAGGGGTTACAGGGTGAGGGGTGTCACAACCAAGAAGTGGGGGAGGGTGGAAAGAAGCCCTAACCCAAATAAGGAAAAGAAAAAAAGAAGGAAAAAAAAAACTAATAATAATAATAATAATAATAATAATAATAATAATAACAAACTAAAACTAATAATAAAAATAATAGTAATAAATTTATAGTAATAAAATTAAATTTATAACAATTATAACAATAGTGATAAAAGTAATTATAATAATTACATCCTAAAATAATATTATTATTACGATCATAAAAAAACTATTAAAATTTTATCACATTTAATTTTTATTTATTTATTAACAAGTTATTTTATTTAATTAGTTGACCATCGAGCAGGGCATGTGGCCAACTGAGCGAGGCCGTGTGGTGACCTAGGTGAGGCTGTGTGACTTTGATAGCAGTGCACTGAATGCTGTCAAGGCCAAAAAAACCATTTTTAAATAAGAACTCAAAAATTTAATTTGGGCTTCAACCCAAACTACCCAACTCCGAGAAAAAATAATAAATGATAAATAAATTTGAAAATGGAGGGTGTGACAATTCTACCCACCATAAAACTTTCTGTCCCTAGAAAGCCACAACTAAGGTTGAGACTCAAAGTAGAAAACAATACCCCCTTAAGGTTCAAAGAGGATACCAATAAAAAACAAGTTGAAAAGTGAAAATGAACCATGCTTAGAAAATGTGACTTACATCACAACATCAAGAAACCCATAAAAAGACTTTTCATTATGTGTCGCCACCCCAAAGAGCTAGAACACCTCTAGTTCATTGATCAAGGAATGGAACTCTCACACCCAAGGAAACCATCTTACAAAACTGAAACACCTTTAGCACCACTGAATGAAAACCATGTCGTTTAACTATAATGAACAAACAAGACCATGTACAACCAAGGAACACTCAGATCACCTACCACCAAGTCATCACTAGGAACAGAACTTTAAGGACAACATGGGAAAGCCTGAAGGGATCCCCATCATTCGAAACCTACTGATACCCGAGACGAGATTGGAAAACCAACATGGGGAGGCCCGAGCAGACTCCTCACCATGAGAATAGGGTAATATCGGTTTATTCTTGGGGAGTTTCAGTGAGTCCCCTAATGGGTCTCACAACCATTGGAACAAAAAAACACAAGAACTCAGAGGATTCCCAGCACTGACCCAACACCCCACCAAAAGGGAGGGGATGGCAGGTCCCAACCATCAGGCATCAAAACCACAGCCATAGAAAAACCAACATCTCAACATCCCTCGATGAGAACCATTCAACTTTGAGACCAATTCACCAAAACAGAACCCATGAGGATCGCTAAAATTGATTACATCTAGTGGGACACAACCCCCATGACTTCAAGGTGATGAGAAGACAACGTCTCCTCATAGCCACAAAAAACCTCATGCACCCAGATGGGTAATTTGGGATGGACTAGCTACATGAAATGATTTAATCTACTTTGACTTTCAACACCGATGACAGAAATAAAGTTAGGTTCCCATACACTCTAAGGGTTCCTAACCATGTGTCAGCTTCACTCTGAGGCCTATGGCTGGAGCCCTAATGTTTGAAGCATCTCCGGCCTCGTAGTTAGGTATTGAAGACCCTAAAACAGAGCATCTTCTTTCCTAGTTCCGCATGCAACCACACCGCAACCGAGACAACACCAAAAAACACAACAACCCACGACATCCAAATACTTGCTCATGGAACATCCACCAAAATAGGGGTTTAGATGATGCACATGCATCACCTATTCACCTTAACCAAGAAACATAAGAAGGAAATACTTATGAAAAACACTCCCCTTTGAACAGAAAAATTAGAACTCACCAAGAGGAGGACACGCTCCTTTGAAAACAAGGATTCTTGAAGGATTGTAAGAAATCTACCCTTACTCTTCAAAGAGAACTCATGTTGTGAAGTGTCACCAAACATGACCCTTACAACCGATGGTAGCACCACAAACCTTTCAAGGCATTGGTAATCACCGATAATTCTAAACCGCATTCACCCTTCCCTGCTGGAATTCCTTTCACCGTTTCTAGGGGGACCTTCAGACGTAACAGTGTCAAACTTCATACTCGAAGACTAAGATAACTCAAAGAGACCAAATCTCTATTCAACTCCTCTCACATCTTCCATCCCACTATGAGATTATCTGATTAACCGAAAAGGATAAGGGACAAAGTTAGAACTATCATTAAAAAGGGAGATTCCTCACTTTAATAAACTGGAGGGTCAACCGACGACAAATTGCCCATGGACACACTTCAATTGATGATAATGCTTTATAGTGGGTACACCAGCCAAGAAAGAAAACCATGGACCCAATAAAACTAGTCCAATGTAAAATACATACCACAAGTGAACACTAAACGTGTAGAGGGAACCACTACAAGGGCTTCCTGAAGCACTTTTCAAAAAAAAACCCCCACTAACCACATGCTTTCACACCAACATACAAATAAGAATTCAAACTAAAGACAAAAATCCATTAAAAAGGATTCTTGGCTCGAAATGCCTCATATCCAAAATTTTGAAAACATAAGGACACACCACACAATCACCAGTTATTAAAACACCAAATTTTCATTTTAACAAAACCTCTTTTTTTGAAAATAAATGATGTTTGTGGGTTTCACAAACACCAATGGTGTCTTATGAGCCTTAAACATGTATGTTCCCATGCCACACCAACACTCACCTCATGTCCATCCTGACACTCATCCACTAGTACCATTGACCATTTCTCCTTTCATATACGCTCATGCATGTGGTTGCCCATGAGAACACCAAGAATCAAAACCAGACCCCTTTTTTTCAAACTAAAACATTCTACCCAAAATTTTTAAACCATACACATAATTTTCTTTTTAAAGTGATTCATTTCAAAACATTTTTTTTCAAAATCTAATAATTTTTACTTAAAAACCTGATTTCCACAATTCTAAAACAAGTAGATGAGACATAATGCATGAGAAAACTAGCGTCAGCGGGTGACTGGGACATATGGTCGGTGGCCATACACCAATCACGCTACCGCTATAGAGAGTATTATAGGATAGCATCCCCGAATCAACATGTCTTTCTAGACCTTGAGAGCTCACTGGGACAACTGACCATACTCCCTTTTCATCTCCCCTATACAAGATTAACTACAAGGACCAAAGACTCAGACAAACCTCAACTTACCCCGGGTAAATCAAGTCCTACCATGAGGTGTTCTGGCCAGGCACCTTACTCATCATTAAGACATCAAGTAATGAAAACCTTAACTCCAATCTAACCTAACTCCATCCCAAAGAAACATGACCCAAGAGAGAAAACCTATTCTGATACCATTTTGTTACAAAACCAGGCCGGGTTGCCATCCGACCTGGCACCCGACCCGGTCCGCGGCATGGCCCAAAGGGTATTCCTGATCCCCATGGGCTGGCACAAGTGCTCGGGTATCAAGAGTAAAATGTGGGAATATTTTTTCCCAAAATAATAAACACAAAACAACAAATAAGATAAATAAACTAAAACTGATAATAGACTACCAAACAGGGCCTTAAACTAAAATCAAATTTAAAGATTTATAATTTGAACCAACATCTATAAAGTTACGACAACAAAAGGAACTAAAAATCTAACTCAAACCTCTAAGAAACAAGAGAGGTGTGACATCCATAGGCCAAAAACACCAACCTTTATGAGAAGACCATCAACAACTCGATCCACCGTCGTTGGGCACAATTCCCCAACCTATGATACACAAAGGATGAGGTCTATATACACTCGATGGTGTATGTTGGGTATGTTCCAAGAGCCCAATAAGATGACACCAGGATAAGATTCTATGCATAACCATTTAAATGATGAATACATTTTTCCAGTCAAATAGATAAAAGGGAAATAAATGCTTGAACAATATTTAATAAAAACAATTTTTTAATGATAAGTGATTTAAATGAAAAAAATTTAAAGAAAAAAATATAAATTAAAGAGAATAATTAAATTCTTGAACACTTTTAAAGAAAATAGGATTAAAGAAAACTGTTTCAAATAAAATAAATTAAATTAGAACACACAGATGCTTTCTTTTTAAAATAACCAAAGTGTCACACTGATGAGTATAAAGTAACCAAGGAGCACCAAATATGGGAGAGGCCTTATGGGTGTTAGCTATCTTAGGTCACTAGATCTTTGTGTCTCAGTGAAGTGTGGCTTAGAAACCATGACCCTCAAAAAATGTGGATTATAAACCAGGAACCTTAGCAAACGTGGATTAGAAACCACAACCCTTAGTAAATGTGGCTTAGAAACCACGACCCTCTCTTTGTGCTCAAACAAATTTCAAGATCATAATAGGTGCACATCACATAAACAAAACCAAAAAAAAACCATTCATGAAAAGATACCATTCACACCATCAAATCCACTTTTAAATTTCAAGATCATGTCACGTGTCATGTTTATGCATAAAAGCCAAACAGAGTACTTACACACACTGAACAATCATTTTCACACCCAAATGCTATTTTGAAATACTACGCACACCAAAACCTTATCCAAACAAGTTTCACACCATTGATATAATTTGATAAACCCTTTGAAAATTTTCATAAGACAATTATAAAAGAGTATCATCGGGCTTTACACATGAAAACACACTCAAAATCCCCATTTTGAATTAAATGCACACACAAAATTATTTTAGTACTTAATCTGCATCACTTACACCATCAATTAAACCACTTGAAATTTTAAAAAATAGTTTTACACTTAGAAAACCAACCAAAAAATTTATTGATCAATTTCAAAGATGTTTCGCACGACTTTAAACACCAAAACGCACTCAGAACCTCTTTTATGAAAAAACTCACATTGATGCCACACCCAAAACACACACTAGTGTAGACAACGTTTTTTATGGTGGTTATTTTTTATTTTTTACATCAGATTTTGGACAACATTATTACAAGAGACATTATAAATATTATTTTTTATGGTAGTTATTTTAAAACCAATGTAAAAAATAGTCATATCAAGGGTTTTTCACATCGTTTCATCAAAAAATGATGTGGAAAATGCTTCAGAGTCGTGATTTATTAGGGCAGTTTCTGAATAACCGATGTGGTATCTACTTTTTCACATCTGTTTATAGAGTAACTGACATAATAAACAGCGCCTATGAGGAGTTTATCACATCGGTTATGTTCATAACCGACCTGATAAACAAGTCTTCCCAAGAGTTTTTACGCTGGTAAAATGATAATCGATGTGAAAACATATATACTACGTCGGTTATTAAATAACTGACATCAAAAACCAATTTCATTCCATTTGTTACGTCAGTTATCAAATAACCGAAGTAAAAAAATATTTTTGCTCCATTTATTACGTCAGTTATGAAATAACAGACGTAAAAACCCATTCCCATGTATTTGTTATGTTGGTTTTCAAATAACCGACGTCAAAATCAATTTTTTTTCAAAAAAAATCATTCAACCACAACTATACCCAGTATAAGAAAACGTAAAAAAGACAAAAAAATAGACAAAAAACAGAACAAAACAAGACCAAAACTAGCCCACCCCATTGGACCCCCCCCACACCCCTAGATAGCCCCCCACCCTCCTGGAAAACCCCCACCCCACTGGACAACCCTCCCACACCCATGGAAACTCCCCCAAACCCCTAGAAACTCCCCACACCACTGGATACCCCCTGGACAGCCCCACCCCCACCCCTCCTGGACAACCCCCACTCCCCTGGACTGCCCTCCTACCCTCCTGGACACCCTCCCACCCCCCATGGACACCCTGGACACCCCCACCCCCACTGAACAACCCTCCCACACACCTGAACCCCCCACCCCATTAGACACCCCCACACCCCTGGACTCTACCTAGATGGATCCCACCCTCCTGGAGATCCCCCCACCCTCCTAGACACCCTCCCACTGCCATGGACACCCTGGAAACCCTCACACCACTGGACAACCCTCCCACATCCCTAAAACCCCCACCCCACAAGACACCCTCACACCACTGGATACCCCCTGGATAGCACCCCACCCCTCCTGGATAGCCCCCACTCCCCTGGACAACCCTCCCACCCTCCGGAACACCTTCTCACCCCCATGTACACCCTAGACACCACCACATCACTGGACATCCCTCCCACACCCCTCGAAACCCCCACCCCACTGGACACCTCCCCGCACCCCTGGACACCCCCTGGATAGCCCTCACCCCCGAGACAACCACCGCCCTTCTGGACACCCTCCAACCCCCATGGACACCCTTCCACCCCCATGGTCACCCTGGACACCCCCACCCCATTGGACAACCATCCCACACCCCTAGAACCCCCCTCCCCACCCCACTAGACACCCCCCACCCCTGGACACCCCCTGGATAGCACCACCCTCCTGGACACCCGCCCACCCCCATGGACACCCTGGACACCCCCACCCCACTAGACACCCCTCTCACACCACTAGAAACCCACCACCCCACTGGACATGCCACACACCCCTATATAACCCCTGGGAACCCCCACACACCCCTCCTGGACAGCCCCCCACTCCCCTGGACAACCCTCCCACCCTCTTCGACACCCTCCCAACCCCATGGACACCTTGGACACCCCCACCTCACTGGACAGCCCTCCCACACCCCTGGAAACCCCCCACCCCACTAGACACCCCCCCCCCACACACACACCCCTGGACAGCCCCCGGATAGCTTCCCACCATCCTGGAGAGCCCCCACCCACCTGGACACCCTCCCATCCCCATAGACACCCAGACACCCCCACCCCACTAGGAAACCTTCCCACACCCCTAGAAACCCCCACCCCACTGGACACCCCCACACCCTTGGAAACCCCCTAGATAGCCCCCACCCCTCTTGGATAGCCCCCACTCCCCTAAATAGCCCTCTCACCCTCCTAAACACCCTCCCACCCCCATGGACACCCTGGACACCCCCACCCCCTGGACAACCTTCCCACACCCCTGTAAACCCCCCACCCCATTGGACACCTCCTCTCGCCCCTAGAAACCCCCTGGACACCCCCACCCCTGGATAACCCCCACCCTTCTAGACACCCTCCTACCCCCATGGACACCCTCCCACCCCCATAGACACCCTAGAAACCCCTCCCACACCCCTGGAAACCCCCACCCCACTAGACACCCCCCCACACCCCTAGACAACCCCCACCCTCTTGGATAGCCCCCACCCTCCTGGACAGCCCCCACTCCCCTGGTCAGCCCTCCCACCCTCCTGGACACCCTTCAACCCCCATTTACACCCACCCCACACCACTAGATATCCCTCCCACACCCCTAAAAACCCCCCACCTCATCGAACAACCCCCCACACACCTCGACCCTCCCCCCCTGAGACCATAATCCATACCAGAAAAACCATCAAAACTATACCAAAACAAGAAGTAGACCAAAATTAAACATTCACATATATAAAATTCAAAACAAAAAATGTCAACTAAAAAACCTGAATACAACCTAAACTACTACCAAATACACAATTATAATGACAACATTCAAAATTACATTTTACACTAAAAAAACTAAAATCCAATCAGTCCTGTAAAATAATTTGACCATTCCACTTATAAGTGTTTGAAATCTTGAGAATTATAGGGTTGAGGGTTATCAAATAGATACAAAGTAAAATTATAGTAGTTAACATGTATAATGTATAAATCAAATGAAATATTATGGCAAAGTTTAAAAGGAAATATTACCAGGTCAAAGTGCACAAGTGTTCCAGTTGTAATTATTTCATAAATAAATCTTAACATATAATATCCACATTTGACGACACCTTGTTTTTTAGGAAAATTCTATTTAAATGAGTGTAAATTCAAAAATTTATTTTTATGTAAAACATCAAAAAGTACAAATTATAAATGGATATTTACCTTTACTTTTACATATTTGATGTTGGAACTCATTTTCTTTGTGTTTTTTCAAAGGTAGACCCATACACTGTTAGAAAATAATACAAATGAGACAAATTTAAAATGAATTATAATATATAAAACTATTAAGAAATTAAAAATTACTTTTACAACATATTCTTAATACTTTCCCACACATCTCCAAGGATAGATCTTATCCAATAAAGTGTTTTATCCCTTATAAAAAAACACCTAACATCAAATGATCACTGATAAAAGAAAATTTGAGGTTAGTGGGTTTTTATGATAAAAGATAATGAACTCTTTTCCAGATATATGTTTCATACCTCGCACAAAAATGCATCATCCAACACTGTGTGATTATATTCTATTCAAATCTTTCAGCAATATAAATCATTCTTTGTTCCTCATCCAATGCATGTGCTTCAGGGGAAATCAAATGTGGGTATATGAATCCATATACATTTGTCCATTCATTATTCTCACACATGTTATAAATATACCCAATACAAAATAGGCATAATTATACATTTTTAATAAATATAACGTGGGGAAAAGGTGTTAACACTACTAGAATTTGGAGTTTCTGCGCCCCTGCACACGGGCGACCGCCATTGGCGGTCGCTATTAATACTATTAGCGACCGCCAATGGCGGTCGCTAATCCTGCCTAAAGAAACGCGGGATTTTTCCCGCCCTGTCATTCCCCACTTCATTTTTCGCCGCTGCAACATCAGGGCACCTCCCCCGCCACGCGCCGCCTTCATCCGGCCACCTATGTCATGGCCTTTGTCGGCCGTCGCTTCCCCCTACCCCCTCGTAGGTGAGCCCCGTCATCCCCCACATCATCGGACCACCGGACACATGCACCGTCAACATACCTCATATCCTCCGGCCGCCGCAAATCCGCCATGACCGGCAGTCGAAGCTTCACCATCCCTCTCACCCCTGCCTCCACCGGTCAACCATACAGTAGCAGATTTGCTGCTGTATTTCGATAGAGGAATTAGCGACCGCCATTGGCGGTCGCTATTGCTCTTTACCGACGAAGCAACAGCGACCGCCAAAAGCGGTCGCTTGGCGGTCTCAATTGGCCTTTAGCGACCGCTTTTGGCAGTCGCTAATGGCAGTTATTGTAGTAGTGTAAGACTTACATAGAAAAACATTTGCACCGCGTTGATGCCCAACTTATATCCAATAACAAGCTCCATGATATAATTTTTCAGAATCCCCACAGCTATTGCACATCCACCAACATGGGATTCCATTGGAAATTCATAATGATCTGCCAACAAATTTGAATATCTTGATGATCTGTCAAGACTACTAGAATTTGTATCTGATGTCAGATCCATTTTTCTTTGTTTTTGTCTATAAAGTATTTCTTTACCTTTGAAGTATTACTGTAGAAATAAAAATAAAAATATATTAGTTTTCAAATGTTAAAACAGCTTTAATAAAAAATAAAATAGAATATATATCATACATACCTCTATGGTAATGAGTCGCAGAAGTCTTGATGGCCAAATTAAAAAATGTCCAATACTATGTCCAACTGTCATCACCTCATCTGTAGGTAATGGAAATCGAGTTGGTCTATCTATACTATCCTGTACACTGACCCTATGATGCTCTACCTATAACTACTGATGATGAACTGTATCTCCTATACAATATACCAGCCTATATGCGACTATATGATGTTGAGGATCATCAACATACAACTCGCAATAAATAGGAAGTTGCAGCAGAGGAGTAGGATAAAAAATGGGGTCTTTAGGCTGAGGTGGGGGAATGGGAGCTACTGGCAGAGGTGGAGGATAAATAATGGGGTCTACAGGGGGAGGTGGAGGAGTAGGATCTACAGTCTGAAATTGTCTTTGCATGTCTACAAGCATAGACTATACCAATGCTCTAATATTTTCCTCTATCTCTACATTAATATTATTAACTTCATCCTTTAAGGATTCTATTTTTTTATAAACACCCTCAACGGAAGAAGTTAAAAAATATAGTAACACTTTTCTTATCGATACACCCGTCAGATATCCTCATACATGACTAGGATGTTCGGGATTTCCAAATGTTGCAGATAAAATATCTTGCCTCCCAGCAGCTGTAAATTCCCCCTATGAGATATACTCCTCAAGAGAATCCTGTATTAATAAATTGAACATTTCTGTAATGATTCAAATTATATAAAGAATATAGTTAACTTAAATAAATAAAATAAATATCTTACAATTGTCTCAGCTACGATTCTTGAATATTCTAAAAGATATTACCCCATTTTCCCCATCCAATCTCCCTTCTATTTTTCATGTCTAGATTGAGGGGATTGAGGGGAAACCTCTCTAGAGCTTGAAGACTCAGCTCTTAGTTTTTTTAATTTTTCCACCATCATTTGTTCTTCCAATAATGTATACCCTCCCCGAGATAAACTATGAGGGTATACATTTTTTGATTGGATCTCTTGATGATATGTCCTTATTTTCTATAAATTAAGAAAAACAAATCATTAACAAAACATTAATAAGATCATTTATATAATAAATCTTATAAAAGTTTACATTTCCCTTACCAAAAAATGAATCTTTTCTTCTACTTTCAACAAACTATGTCCATGTCTCTTTATCTATGAAAGGATATATATGACATGGATTGTTATGAATCCTATGACTAAAAATGAAATCAGATGTGAGGGTTGATTTGAAATCCCTCCATCTTCTAGTAGCCATCGATAAGCATCTCTTCCTAACTCCTCCAGTGTCAGGAATATCAAATGTCATTTGATAAAGAAGAGGTAAAACATATTATACTATAAACATTTAACAAATAGGCAAGCAATAAAAAAAGATCTTACCAAAATCTTCTCCCACAACTAAGATATTATTGCTTTGTCCTCACTTCTCTAATCAACATACAAAATGATTACTTTTCTCTAACCCTGAGTTGATACAAAAATCTTAAAATCATTTGCATTTGGACCTCTAGGAATATCATTCTCATCAAACTCAATGAGTATCCTCTGGTCCTACAAACGAGAAAGTGATAATTTTGTTAAATGTGTGCACCCACGTTTACCAACTCTTGAACTCTTCTTTGTCATTATGGGAGCACATGCAGAAGATTGGGGAACATCATGATGAGCATGTGAATGTTCTTCCCCAGAGGTAGGATCATTATGCTCATCTCCAGAATCATGTGGCTGATCAACCGAGTGATCTATCATTATCCTTCAAATAAAAAAAACAAACATTAGTTCACCAATATACAAATTCAAATACTACAATACTAATGTAAACTATAAAAGGGAATATTGAACTAAGTTACATAATATTAAACATGGTTAATATGGTAAGCATATTAAACAATGGTAAATATGGTAAACTGTGGTAAAAATGGTAGTGTACTTATCATTCAACAAAATAATTAAATATATAAGTCATGTAAAGGTAACCTATGGTAAACTATGGTAAACATGGTAAACCTGGTAAACATGGTAAACATAGTAAAGTAATTTTCATTAAACAAAAATAATAGATATATAATTTACATAATGGTAAACATGATAAAATAAACTAAACAAAAATAAAATGAACAAAAACTTCAACTTATTTGTTTTAATACTCATTTTAATAAAGAAAAAAATTATAATATCTAACATTTTATGAAAATAATAAATGTAAAAAAGAAATAAAAATATTTTACCTTTAGTATTAGTAATGTAAAAATGGATTGTTTTCCCAAATTCCTTCATCATGATCATTCCTTATGGCACAAACCATGTCTTCAACATGTTCATTATTATGTTCTTCTAATCTTTCCATGGAAGTAGGGATCTCACATAAATCAGAATCTTCATCAAGTTGATCCTCACCAACATATTATTTTTTCCCTTGTAAAACAACAAACCACAACATATCTAATCGATAAACAACATAGAAAATCTGTTTTTCTTGTGTTTCCACTATAAAATAATTTGATGTGTCTTCCAATCTATTCAGATTAACAACTGTCATTCCAAATTCATCGTGTCTGACACTGTTGTTACCAATAAACCATTTGTAGTTAAAAATGGGAACTTTAATTTTAAATTAATCAACCTCATATATTTCTTAAATGACTCTATAATAAGCAGTTAATGCAGAAATTATGTTTTTGTCTTTATAACTTGAAAAATTCATAGCTTCTACAAACACCAATACACCACTATTCTAAACTACACTTCTATTGTCCTGAGCTTTTGTATGAAATGTATAGCCATTAATGTCATAATCGGACCATGTTATCACATTTAAACATGGACCACCCCCTAACCATCTTAATGTCTCTGACACATTTGATCTACCAATAAAGGTCTTTTTAAACCGTGACAAAAATGTTTTGTTGTGCTCACTCAAAATCCACATTTCTTTCTTCTTTGGATAACTTTGTTTCAACTCATTAATATGAAATGTGATATATGGTTGAGTATAATATATGTTATTCAGGAAGTATAATTCTAACTTATTTATATGTTTAGTTGACAATGATTTGAATTTCAAGCCACGGATCCCCTTTCCCTCATTATTGACTCGTTCATTGCGAGATGGAGGCAAACCTATGTGCTCCTCCATAGCCAAGTAGCTCGTAAAAAATTCTACAACCTCCTTAGAAATATACTTTCCAATAATGGAGGCTTTAGTTCGATATGGATTATTAACATACCCCATCAATATTTTTATATACCTTTTAAAAGGATACATCCAACGAAGATATACAGGTCCACAAAGCTTTATTTCTCGAACCTGATGAATCATTAAATACACCATTATATCAAAAAAGATGGAGGAAAATACATTTCCAATTGACAAAGTATAGAAATTTCATCATTTTCCAAAATGTACAAAGCATTCACATCAATCAACTTATTAAAAATTGAGTTGAAAAAATAACACAACTTCATTATAGTCTTTCTGACACGGATGGGCAATATTCCATGCAATGCAACTGGTAGAAGTTATTGCATCATGACGTGACAATCATGAGATTCCATACCTATGAACTTCAAATACTTCAAAGAGACAAATTTTTTTACATTTTAAGAATAACCTTGAGGCACTTTGATATCATGAAGACACTGACAAAAGGTAATTTTATCCCTCTTGGATAACGCATGACAAGCTAAGGGAAGAAATTTTTGTCTTCCATTAGGACTGGGAGCTAACTCCAAACGTATTACCATTGACAGTAAGTCTAATCTTGCATTAACCCATCATTTTCTTTACTTTAATATCTATGAGTGTTCCAATCAAACTTTCGTAGTTATTCTTCTCTACGTGCATGACATCAACATTATGTTACACTTCAGGATATCTGAAATATGGTAGCTCAAAAATATTGACATTTTCTTCCAAATATGCCTATCATTACCAGATTTTTGTGTCTTTCCCAATGTCACATCAAGGTTTTCCACCCTCTCAAAATAATCATCAGGGGATAAAGGTTTTAGAGCAATATAAAATTCTTATGAGCCATTTAATGCCATTTTTAGTCTTATATAAGAGTTATTAATATGAAAAAAAATTTCAATGACCCATGTACACTGTTTCCCTCCCATGATGCAATTGACAAAATGAATTCTGTTGTTCACAAATTGGACATGATTTATGCCCCTTAACACTGTATCCAGATAAATTTCTATATGCTATGAAGTCATTTATATTGAACATAAGCATTGCATCCAGTTGAAAATATTCCATTTTATAATAATCATACACCTTAATACCACCCCCATAAAAATTTCAAATCATCAATCAATGGTGACAATAAAACATCAATATCATTTCCAGGTTGCTTCAGACCAGAGATCATTATTCTCAACATGAAATATTTGCGCATCATACAAACTTCAAGAGAGAGGTTTTAAATTATGAATAAAATATTCCATTAACTATGTGTGCTACTAAAGGTTTTGTATGGATTCATTCCATTTGTGCACAAACCTAGTCTGAGATTTCTAATTTCATTTCCAAATGAAGGATACTGCTCATCAATTATTATCCATTGTGGACAATCAACTAGATGACGTTTTTTTCCATCACATATCCACTCATCAAAATTTAATATTAACCTTTTTTCACCATGTGAATTAACAAATAAACATTTCAAATGATGAATTATAGGAAGATACCAAAATACCTTGGAAGGTATCTTTGTAATCTCTACATCAGCCTGTGATTTTTCTTTAAACTTATATCGTGATGTCCCACATTTAGGACACTCTGACAGAAATTCATATTTCTTTATATATATCATACATTCATTTGGATAGGCATGCATTTTCTTGTATGCCAATCCCACCGGGCATAATATTTTCTTGGCCTTATAATGTGAATATGGAAGATCGTTGTCTTTTGGAAGAATTTATTTCAACAATTGTAGTAGCTCTATAAAACTTCTGTCACTCCATCCATGTTTCACCCATAGGTTAATCAATCTTAACACTGTCGACAAAACTTTAAAATCCATACAATGAGGACACAATGGTTTTTCAGCATCACCATATAGATGTGCAACTGTTGGATCTATATCAATTTGTTATGTTGCAATATCATAGATCATTTCTTAAATTACATTTGAGTTACCATATTTCAAATCATCATCATCAATAGATATGACATTTTGTCCAGTTTCACAATGCCAAATCCATGGGATTTAACTTTGATTTAAACCATGACAAATCAGATGATCTTTGATCTATCTACTTTTCTACTACTTCATATTCAAACATTTTAGGCATGGACAGAAAAAATGTCACTGCTTGGAACATTTCGTTTAGCAAATTCAAAAAAGGAATCAACACCTTCCTCATATTTATTAATCATTTGATGTTCTGTAACCCAAAATCGAATCATTATTACCTATAAAAAATATCAAAATTATACATATTGTTAAGATAAGACAAATATATATTTATATAAAAAATATCATAATTTGAATGTAAAACAATTTTAAAATATAAAACAAATCTATGCATAAATATGCATTAAAATGATTTTAAAAAGAAAATATAGTAATATATAATAGTTTTAAATTCATCTTGGATCCTTTCTTCTTAAGGTACACAAAGAATACATCCCAATGAAACTAGATACCAAATTCACCCTTCCATAAAAAAGAAATATGAAGTGTAAATATTAAAATATGTATACATTGACTACTGAAAATTATACATATCCCAACGTTTTGAAACCATTGGGATAACCCCTGAAATAATTGGGATAGAATACCCCAACGGTTTCACACCCCATTGGCATGATGGTCGTTGCAATAGCCCTATACCAAAAATTCTATAGGAATTGTTGGTATAGACTACCTGAAGTTAATATATTCCAACAGTTTCAATGAAACCATTGGGATATACATATACCAAGGGGTATCCTAGGGGGTATGGGGATGTCCAAGGGTGGTGGGGGATGTCCATGTGGGTAAGGACTTTCCACGGGGGTAGGGGCTGTCCTGGGTGTCCTAGGGGGTAGGGGGTGTCTAGGGGGTAGGGGATATCCCTATGCATTTCATTGAAATAAAAGATTTATTTTCTTCTAGTTTGAAATACATGAAAATAAACATAGTTTTTTCTAAAAATAATCCTCATGAAAAAATTTAAAACCAAGCATTCAATTTTACCATAGAGACACACCACAATTAGGGAGCATAATCAATAATGACATAATGAGGGAATGGGTTAGAAGTATTCATGTAACCTTACCAGATGAGGCACCTAGATTATCCACCATGAATAAACAAGTGTTAGAGAACATGGTAATACCTAGGAGCTTAGGGGAAAATCTAGAACATATCATAACCTATTCCATCCTTTTGGCATGCCTAATGCAATCGAACATCCCTAATGCACAAGGGGAACCGTCCCCAAAGCAGAGCATGTTTATACTAAGGGTCAATTATCCAGAGTATAATCTTAAACTAGTACAACAAACATTCATGAATAATTCACTACCAATTATAGGTAACCATGTTATGTCTAAAATGGGGGTGATCTGAGGAGTATCAAACAATCAATAGGGAAATGGTAAAAAATACATTTTTTAAAGAACTCAGGCACTGTACACAGTTAGGAAGCACCCCTTGGACACCCCCATCCCCTAAACAGCACCCCGACCCCCTCTGGACACCCCCAACCCCCTGGACATCCCCACCCCCTAGATACCCCTACCCCCTTGGACAACCCACTCACCCCCCCTGGACACCACCTCCCACCCCCTGGACACCCCCACTTCCCCTGGAAACCACCCCCAACACCTACCCACTTGGACACCCCCTGGACATCCCCCTCACCCCCTCGACACCACCCCCACCCCCTGAACACCCCTACCCCATTGGAAAGCCCCCTAACCCCCCTAGACACCACCCCACCCCCTACCCCATTGGACACCCCCTGGGACACCCCACACCCCTGGACACCCCCACCCCCTGGACGACCCCATCACCCCCTGGACACCACCCCCACCCCTTAGACACCCCACCCCTTGGAAATCACCCTCACCCCCTAGGCCACCCCACCCCCTTGGGCACCCCATGGACACGACCACCCCCTTGGATATCCCCCACCCCTGGACAACCCCCAACCCCTATGGACACCCCCACCCCTGAAAGCCCCCACCCCATGGACACCCCCTACCCCCTATGGACAGCCCACTCACCACCCTGGACACCACCCCCATGCCCAAAACACCTCACCCCTACCACCTTGGATACCCCTTGGACAACCCCACCCCCTGGACAGCCCCCTCACCCCCTCGACACCACCACCACCCCCTGGACACCCCTACCCCATTGGAAAGCACCCTCACCCCCCTGAACACCACCCCCACCCCCTTGGACACCCCATGGACACCACAACCCCCTTGGAAATCCCCCACACCTCTGGATATCCCCCCCACCCCCTGGACACCCCCAACCCTCTGGATAGCCCCCAACCCCTGGACATCCCCCACCCCTCTGGACAGCCCCCCACCCCTAGGGACACGCCCTCCCCCTAGACACCCCTACCCCCTTGGACAACCCACTCACCCCTGGACCCCCCCCCCCCCCACACCCCTGGACACCCCTACCCCCTTGGAAAACCCCATCACCCCCTGGACACCACCCCCACCCCCTTGGACACCCCTAGACACCACCACCCCCTTGGATAGCCCCCATCCCTCTGGACCGCCCCACCCCCACCCCTTGGACAGTAACCTAACCCTATCGACATCCCCCACCCATTGTACAACCCCCATCCCTCTGGAAAGCCCCCCCCCCCCCCCATGGACACCACCCCCCCCCCCCCCCCCCGCTGGACACCCCTGCCCTCTTGGACAACTCACTCACACCCTGGACACCCCCCCCCACACCCATGGACACCCCTATCCCCTTGGACGACCCCCTCACCCCCTGGACACCCCCACCCAGAGACACCAACCCACCCCCTTTGACACCCCATAGACACCCCCACCCCACTGGACATCTCCTCAACCCCCTAGACACCCCTACCCAATTACACAACCCCCACCCCCTTAGAAACCCCATGTACGTGCACACACACATTATAGAACACATAAAAATCATAAACGTTCATGATATAACTTCCATAGGTTTATTTTAACAAAATGGAATTTATCATGGTATAAATGAACACTATGAAACTTACCATGATAGAAATAACAAAGAAAAATAACATCTCAAAAAATTAGTTTAGGTCATCACGAAAAATAAAAACTGAAACCGAGTCCTGTGAGAGTTACTTGAATTTTGTGAGTCGACCCGATATATCTGATGATAATAAATATGAAGAATGATGTTGGAAAAACAAGGCTGGAGGTAATGAGTTTGAAGAATCATTTCTAGGTTTTCTGTACAAGAGAGACGAGTCGTAGGTCTCCCAATTGAAGAAAACAGAATGACTAAATATGGGGTGCGATAAAACATTTAAAATCTTTATCATGTCGGCTATTTAATAACCGATGTCGTAAACTATTTTTTTAATGTTTATAACGTCTATTATTTAATAACGTACATAGAAAACAATTTATCACATTTTTTATAAAATAAATGACATGATAAATGTCGCTTTATCATGTCGGTTCTTTTGATAACTAACGTGAGAAATTATAGAGATTAGCTTTATCACGTCAGTTATTTTATAACTGGCGTGATAAAGCACCAAGATTCAATATATCACATAGGTTATAAAATAACTGACGTAATAAAGCTAATCTCAGTTTTTATTACGTCATTAATAAATTAACCGATGTAAAAAATTGATTCTCATCGATTTATTAGGTCGGTTATAAAATAACAGATGTGATAAATCGATTTTATAGCTTTACACATCGGTTATATAGAACCGATGTGAAAAATACCAAAATCTTAAATGTTTTTTCCACTAGTGACACATTGCATCTCTTTCACATTCAAACAAACTAAATGAACAATATTGAGAACACTGATAAATATATCAATGTAGGTTTTCACAACAAAACATGTTAACATCACATAAATTATCTACTAAAAAACAAATTCATAACCAAACTCAGTAAAACTCACTTTTTCAGTATGTAAACTACTTAACAATTGTGATAAATTAATTAAATTAACAAACTAATTCACCAAAGAATTTATAAAATAATTTTCAAAATATGTCGCATGACTCAAAATACTAAAAATGCCATAAAAATTCCTCTATGACTTGATGGAAATTGACACTAAACCAAAACACAATTTGTATAATTTATAAACTACAAATAAACAATTCAACATTAATTTTCATGTAAAACACACTTATATCACATATTCATCTCAAATTCAATTAAAAAATCATTCACATCATAAAAAATAATTAGATAATATTCTAAATTAATTTAAGAGGAAATTTAATTCATCAAACAATGGTTAAATGTGAAACCACCTACCTCAATGCAGAAAACCCCAAATTTCGAAGTGAAACTCATATATTGCACTAAGAGCACCTGAAAAAACTTCAAATAAATCCTAAAATAGAGGACTAAACCAAAGTTTTCAATATCGGATCTTAAACAACTCCAAAACCCCAAACTGAAACCCTAAAATGAGGCGAAATGACTTACCAGAGGGAGGCGCATGCGCCGGAGGAGAGCGTAACTAGTCGGTTTCATTGGAAGAAGTTGTGTGTCAGTCAAGAGTGGAATGACAATGATGGGGTCTAATGGATGTGTCCTAGCACGCACATGGGGGATAAGGGCTCTATGGGATTGGCATGGGAGGAGGTTGGGCGTGACGAAGGGTCTCTGGGGAAGCGGGTACGCCATGAGCGGCTGATCGAGAAGCAGAGGCGAGATGGCCGAGATGATGGTCCAATGAGGGTGGAGGAAGGATGAGGCTACGACTGGCTGGGGGGGCAAGGGCATGGTGCGACGGGTAGGAGGGGGAAACAGGATTCACAATGGGGGGTGGGAAGCTGGGCGGTCACTGAAGCCAGCAAGGATGGGTGGTGGAGTGACCAAAAGTGGGAGAGGGGAGTGAGGGAGATGGGATGGAGAGGGGTTATGGGGTGAGGGGTTCTACGACCAGGAAGAGGGGGAGGGAGGAAATAAGCCTTAACCTAAAGAAGGAAAAGAAAAAAATGAAATAAAACTAAAAATTAAAATTAATAATAATAATAATGATGATGATGATGATGATGATAAACTAAAACTAATAATAAAAATAATGGTAATAAATTTATAGTAATAAAATAAAAGTTATAACAGTTATAAAAATAGTGATAAAAATAATTATAGTAATCACATCCTCAAATAATAATAATATTACGATCATTAAAATAATTTATTAAATTTTTATCACATTTAATTTTTATTTCTTTATTAACAATTCATTTTATTTAATTAGTTGACCATCGAGTAGGGTGTGTGGTGAACCGAGCGAGGCCGCGTGGTGACCCAGGCGTGGCCGCACGGCTTCTACAGTGGCGCGTTGAATGCTAACAAGGCCAAAACAAGCATTTTTAAATTGGAACTCAAAAATTTTATTCAGGATTCAACCTAAACTACCCGACACCCAAAATAATTATTAAAATAAATAAATTTGAAAATGGTGGATGTGACACAATATGACTCAAAGTGCATGGTTTCGGTTTAAAAATGGCATTTTAGGTAAAAACATGTGTTAATCAATTAAAACCTATAAAAACACTTAGTTTATCCTGATACTTTATTAAAATAATCCTTAATACATTTGTGATGTGTATGAATCAACAACATGTTAATCAGACACACGGTGTGACCAGTATGTCTCAAAGTGTGTATTTTTATTTAAAATTTACATTTTAGTTCAAATAATGTCCGATATACTCTAATCCAAGAAAAAAATATGATTGTTTTTATACTTTAGTAAAATTATTTTTAACTCATTTGTGATTTATAGGAATTTTCTGTACATCAATCTAATGCACGGTGTGACAGGTATGAATCGAAATGTGTGGTTTCAGTTTAAAAATGACATTTAAGTAAAAAAGACACATTACATACTCAAAACCAATTAATCAAATTTATAATTCTTCCATACATTAGGAAAACAATATATAAATCATTTTTAACCAATAATAATTATGTGTGACTTGATCATATACAAGGTGTGTTTGGTATAACTCAAAATATGTGTTTTCAGTTTTAAAATGAAATTTTAGTTAAAACATGTGTCACTCATTAAAAACCAATAAAAAACTTTTATTGTATTGGTACTTAAGAAAAACTATCCATAAGTTATTTTTTATATGTAATAAAATAATTTTCATGTTAATCTGATACACAGTGTAAACAGTATGACTCAAAGTGTGTGTTTTCAGTTTAAAAAAGTAATTTTAATTAAAAATGTGTTCAACTCACTAAAAACTTATAAAACACACATATATTTTATTGATACTTTATGAAAACAATTATTAAGTATTTTTTGATGAAGAGGAATCAATCACACAGTGTGATCGATATGAATCGAAGTGTGTTTTTTTAAAATTGACATTTTAGTTCAAAACATACGTCACAAACTAAAAGATCATGAAAATGTGCTTGGATTGTATTTATACTTTTGAAAAACTATCTTTAAGTCATTTTTGACATGTAAAAATCAGTCGCACATCAACTCAACACATGGTGAGACCGGTATGACTCAAAGTGTGTGTTTTTTTAAAATGAAATTTTTGTTCAAAACACATATCACATACTAAAAACTAAGAAAATGTTCTCATATTACCTTAATAATTTAGGAAAATGATCTATAAAACATTTTTACATGTAGTAATCTACCACACATTAATACAACACACGTTGTGCCCAATATGACTCAAAGTGATTGATTTTAGTTTAAAATTGGCATTTCAGTTCAAAACATGCATCAAATACTTAAAACTAAAAAAATGCACTCATAATATATTGATACATTAGGAAAATTACCTATAAATAATTTTTTATGTGTATAAATTGACCACACATTAATATGATACACGGTGTTCCCAGTATTAGTCGAAGTGCATATTTTTAGATTTAAAGTGACATTTTCTCAATGAATTGTTTAATATTTATGTCTGATTGATTGATTTATTTTATTTCTAACATAATAATTTATTTTTTATATAGTTTTACTCTTTTTCATGAGATAGTGTATTTTTTGGAACCCAGTAAAATGATCAGGATCTTATGAAAGGGGGTTGGGGTACATGACAACAAATCATTTTTTTTTGATTTTTTTTGATATTTATGATAAATTTTAGGTGCCAATTTAATTATACAACCCAATGTTTGAAACATTTCAAAAAAATTATAGTGTGTTTTATTATATTTTTTATATAAATTTAATTAAAATAAAATTTTGTTTTTACTGCGGTAATGTCCTGTTATTTCAACATCACACTATCGTGTCCTGGATTTTATCAGTTCTAAAAACATGTTGATAAAGTTTACCCTTTATAAGAGATAAACTAGAACTGATAAAGGACTCCAACAATTAGTTATGATGAAGGGTCCTTTTATCAGTTCTATTTTTAGTACTAATAAAGTTTTCAGCTTTAATAGGTGCATACAACATCATTTCTTTTTTAATACAAATAGAGGCTATTTTGACCACTGTTAAAGCCCATATATGTAGTTGTATTGGGCCATGATGAAGGAGCATTCAGACCATCAAATATAGGTACATTGGATTATAAAAATTGTAATGAGTCATTTAGGGCATGGGTCAGCCCTTGGAGGAGGGTGTGGCCTGTCCTTTCCGGCGTAAAGGTGTGTGGGTTGTTTATTTTTCTTGTAACCTCTAGTCCCTTATAATATCTTTAATTTTATTTTATTGTTATAATAAAAAATCAAATAAAAATGTTTGTTTTAAAACGTAAGGTGAAAAAATAACATGATTTTTGATTTTATAGTTGGATTTTTATCAATAAATAAAATATATCAATTATAATATAATTACACATAAATAAAATTATATTTCTCTAATTATGGATATAATTATATTATAAGTAAAATTATATTTAAAATTATATAAAAATATATCTATTTTTATAATTACATCAAAAAATTATTATATTAATAATCATATAATATAATATAATTTATTATATATATATAATTTTATTTATTATATAAATATAGTTATATAAAAAATTTACTATATAGTTATAAAAATTTACGACTGAATAATTTACAAATTAAAAGAAAAGAACAAATATGTATAACTTCACTCTATAAAATAAATTTTAATAATCATAAAAAATTAAATATTTGAATAAAATTATATTTATATAAATATAAAAATGTTTTTGATAAACAAAATTATATGTATAAGATTATAAAACATATTTATATTTTAGATAATATTATATTAATAATTATACAAAAAATATTATACTTATGATTACAAAAATGTAATTCAATTTATAATTATACAAATATTAATATAATTTTTATTAAATAAATAAAATTTTATTTATTACATAAATGAAAATGCATATAAATTTTTCTATAAAATTATATTAATTTAATTATTATGTAAATTTAAATTATATTTTTTCTAATTATATTATGTTGATGATACATCATAAATCCATTGACACGTCATAATAAAATTAATATGTTATAATATTATAATATTTAAGTAAATTTATTATATATAATTTTGAATATGATTATAGTTGTTACAAATAAATATATATAAAAATATTTTATATAATTTTAAATATGGATTTATAATATTATTTTATTTTTTGTTTATATAAAATTATTTTACACAACAATGTTATAAAAATATATTCTTTTTTTATTTTCTTAATAAAATTATATTTATATAGTAAATAAAATTATATTTATACACTAAATAAAACTATATTTTTATGATTATAAATATAATTAAATATTTATATAAATATGAAAAAAATTATATTTTTATGTAAATATAAATATAATTGTGCTTATAATATAATTATATTAATAATTATATAATATATAGTTTTATTTTATTATAGTTATATTATAACTCATATATTTTATTATATATATAAAAATAAGATTTGGGTCAAGCCCCATTTATTAAGGGGATAAACAACTTTTTAATTGGTTTGAGAGTGAAGCCTTATGAGACATGTAGCTCAAAACATTACATGGCCCGAAGTGCTAACTGAATGTGTCCCAAAAGACCCTACCAGATGACTTGAAGTCCCAAAAGAGTATCTTGCATCATGTCATGTTACCATTATAGCACCAGGACTCCCCTTGTCAGTAGTCACCACACCACATACCATTTTGAAATTTGTGTCACTCCTCCCCCTACCAAGAGTTGTTCTATAGTGTCACCCTCTAACGCAGTGTGAAAGGGAATCCCTTTGTCCCAAAATAACAAGATTTTATAATGATATTGGTTTTTATCCAAAATTGTGAGACAGCATCATGAATTTGGAACTCAATTCTATAAATAAAAAACCCTAAAATTATTTAAATATTTTTATTTAAAACCATTTAAATATAAAAACCCTAAACTCATTTAGAGTGATCTAATCAGTTATCTATGAGAAAAATATAAATATACATCCTTACAAATAAGATACTATAAAAGATCACCTGTTCCTAAAAGGTTTTTTGAAAAAATATAAAAAATTGACATATCATGGGGAGGAGTATGTGTCATTTGGATGAGTTGATACTTTTCATAGAAACATCAATCTAATGAAAATTTATATAATTAATGAAATAATCAATGAAAGGGTGTATTAATTTTCTCTTTAATGGGGGTAACTTCAATATTATAAACTTTGGAAGCACTAATCCCCACTCTGGCGTAGATAAATAAGCATTGACTTCATTTGAAATTCTTAATGATATGGGGTGTACACTATCATTATGAAAGAAAATTTTCATCACAATGAAATGGAATTACAACTAAAACAACTTAAAACTGATTAAAATGAATAAAGGGGAAAGAAAATGGGAGAAGATATTTAGAATAACCCAAATGGGCATATCCTCACCCCCTTGTATGAACCTATTGATCCACTTCCCAACTAAATTTTTTATATATTTTTTAAACTACACATATTTTACTTACTTTTTCATAATTTTTCTACACTTTGGGTGAAAAATTACACTGCCAAAACACTTCTCATTGGTCAAATGTGGGTTTATGGGATACACAGTGTGTACTTTGTCAGTGAAATGGTGTGTAGTATCCTTTTAAACTACCTTACACTTAAAGTCATGATGTACATGACATGTTTTATTCTTACATGATTTGTAATTCTCAAATAGAATATGGTCGTGTATCCCTTAATATCTACCCTATGTGTTATTAAAAACTACACAACAAGTAGTATTATTCCACACGGTGTGTAATTTTGAATTTTTTCCAAAATACTCTTAATATTATCTCACCACCTTCATCAACCATAGAAACATCAAAACAAGTGAAAATTAAATTTTTTAATAATATTTGAATCTTCAAAATTTTTAGACATGAGAAGTGAAAATTATTCTTATATTTATAAATAAAATCTCATGATTATTTAAAACAATAGATTTAATGGTTCAAGATGATTCAAATATGATGTATTATGATACTCCCATGCCTAAAACTTTGTAAATTTAGGAAAGTCTCATTTCATACATTCTATAAAATGATAAATGCTTAAATATTGTTTATAGTTCATGAATATTTAACATTTAAAGGAAATTAAAATCATGGAAGAAATGTGAATAAAGAAATAATTACACCATGCAGTCCATATCAATAAACATGGAAATAATTTTCATATAAATTATATCAAAATGAGATTAAAGTATATATGTGAAATAATCCCTAGAAAGAAAATTCACGAGGTAACCAAGACACTAAATCCCCATGTGTGTGTGTGTGTGTGTCAAACATATCATTTTTATTTTCTTACTTCCTATTTGGTAAATATAGGTCCTTTTTAAATTTTTATGACAAACTTAGTTCTTTCCACCAAATCTTCCTTATACCCTTTGCAATATAATTCCAAAACCCATGAACTTAAGTATCCCTAAAAGCCAAGTATTATTGGGTTCATCTTATATGTTGTTTTATATAGTTATATTTATATTTGTGATTTTTTTATTTTTGATTTATTTTTTTGCAATAATAGCCTTAGGTATCACTCACAGGTAAATCTAGTATAGTAATTAAACTAATAAAATATGGAATTAATGTATGGAAAATCATTTTTGAAAGATAACTAATATTAACCTAACTTACGTATACCTACGATTAAGTTGAAAAGATTCATATTTCTTGTATACAATGAGGTGTAGATATATTAAATGAAATAATTATTTAGAAAAAAACAAAAAGATAATATCAACATATCATAGGTTTTTCAAAGACACCACCATTTATATCATTTATAAACAAACAATTTTACTAAAATTACTCATCAATGTGAAATCCCAATTCATAATGGCATACCATCAGCAAAATAAATTTTATTCAAATATTAAATCAACTTGAAATGGGGAAATTTAACATGAATTTTCATAAATTTACAAGGTGATTAAGGTATGACATGTGATTTGTTTACTTAATTATTTTTTATTATTTAAAAATATAAAAAAACAGACCAAAATAATGAAAAGGTACAAGCTTTTTAATTATGATTTTTCTTATTTAATTGTCTTCTTTTTTTAACTATAAGAAAATAAAAAACAATATTTAGTATAACAATATACCTGAAATGTAAATAGATATATATGACGTGTCCTTATTCAAATGGAAGCACGACTAAAATACTTTTCCCTCGTGCTTGAGGTGGGGTTTGAAGTGGTGGTTAGTTAAATTTTACTAATCACCTTCATCCATTAGTAAATATTTTATACCTAGGACATTTTATTATAATTTTGGTATTTTATATATTTGAACAAGAAAAAATGCACTAACTACATGATGTATATGAATATAAATGGCATGTATCTATTTAATTGAAAATAATTAGAATGGATGTGACTCCTGTGGTTGGGGTGAGATTCAAACTTCTGACCGATTCAATTCCATTGAACCCCCACAAACTTTGAAGCCCCATTCATTACCCTACCATGTTATTGATTTTTTTGTATTTAATTTTTTCAAAAATATTATAAACAACATGCATGGACATACACAACATATGAAAAAAATGAAAAAAATGAATCTTGCACCAACAATCAAGCAACGATTCAAACCGGTGACCAATCATTTTCTTCAAGCTTTCCCAACCATCAACACTAGCCTCATTCCTAGTTTTTATTCATGTATTATATATATATATATATATGTTAACATGATGTGTTATTTTTAATATTTTTAGAAAAATATATATAATTTTATGTGATATAATCATTTTATTAATTTATAATAAATATTAAAAATATATTTATGTCTATATATTAGTACACGATGTTGTGAAATCATTGTACATATTGGGTAGTTATTTAATTATTTAATTAAATAAATAATAAAATTTATTATTTCATTTTATTAAGTTATCATGTTTGTCTCTTTGGTTTATCCTTGATAATTAATAAAAATGGTATATGTTTATTAAGGTTAATATGGAGAATAAAAATAATTTCACATATAAATACATGTTCTCACTCCTATATAAGATCAATAAATCCATGAGATAGCCCATAAAATCCTATAAATCAATCAATCTCATGATTTATAAGTATTCATCTTATCTATTCATATTCATTGTAGTTTTATAAATAATTTTATATGATTTTTCAATTGAGAAAGTAATAGTAGTATTTAATTAAATTATTTTTCCATATATTACATGGTTTTATAAAAAGTTAAAAAAGATTAATTAGAAATTGAATTTAATAAAATGAAATTAATTTTTTATATCATAAAATAAAATATATCTATGGGTAAATTTTTTGGATTTTTTTGGAAAAGATTGATTTCTAGGTGAATAGTGAAAAATAATGATTTTATTGAAATTTTTATTTCTATTCAAGTATTTAAAAAGTACCATTCTATTTTATATTTGTTTTAAAGTTACATTGGTATAATTTTATTTAAAATAGTCCAATTAATTCTATATTAATTGTCGGACTCCTCATGTGTTAATCATGTTTTAATGATCACAAATCCTATACATTATGAAAAACTTGTTAATCATGTGTAATATGTCTCAAATCATGTGTACGGATGATTAGTTTTTTAGGCATTAAATAATTATTGTAAACTTTTTTAAGTTTTTTTTATAATGGATTTCCCTGATAAATGATTGAGTCTAATCCATTCTATAAATATCACTATTTAAGTCTGTGTACATATATTTGGCTAAGTCTAAGAAATTGTGAGTCTTCTACTGGTTATGTTTTTCTGGAAAAGGACCCAGACATCATGACTAGACACCGTGACCCAGACATTGTGACCTATACACTATGACCCAGACACCGTGACCCAGATACCGTGACCTAAGCACCGTCCTCAGACAACGTGACCATCTAGACACCATGACCAGACACCATGACCCAGACACCGTGACCCAAACACTGTGACCAGACACCTAACCCAGACACAGTCACCCAGACATCGTGATCCAGACATAGTGACCTAGACACCGTGAGCAGACACTGTGACCATCCAGACATCGTTACTAGACATCATGATCAGACACCACATCGGTGCTACTAGTTCCTGATCTCTATAAAACTATGCCATCATGAATGTCTCATCACTCAAAGGAAAATAAGGAGACACCATTTCAAGGAAACACTATTTCTTGGAGACACCGTTTCTAGATAGACTGTGACACCGTTTCTTAATCTCTTTTGTTGTTTTTCAATTTAATCTCTAACGATCATATTTGAAGCTTTTAAATGCACTCACATAATTAATGTTTCTTCATAGACATTTCACCTGATAGTACGAGGTATGAGGTATTGAATACATGCATTTTATCGTCTCCAACACATTCACTCCAAGAATAAAAGAGAAGTGCTGCCCAGAAACAAGAAAGAGCATGATAATGAAGAATCACAAGCATTCTTGAGAAAAACCGACATATGAAAATCAATACATCTTAAGAACACAAGAAGTATTCTTGAATCCAAAAAGATGAGATACCATTGATCAGAGTTGAGAACATCTTCAAAATACACACTCCACGAAGAACACAAGCCAGATCTGAACTAGAGCATGAGACTTGTGATACTTTGTTTCTTGCAAGAGGACTCGATTTCTGCATCTACTTCATCCTAGAAGTCCATAGCTACATAGACTAACACTAAAAGCACTTATAACCTTATCTCATCTTTTTTTCTCTATTATGTATTGTTTTTAGCTTTCGATCAGTGTGTGTGTGTCTATATAAAAACACACACTGCCTCCTATATTAAACTGAGGGATATAAGATATCCTTCCTCTCACATATTTTTACACTTGTTTATTCCCACAGATAAGTGTGGAAGAAGTCCCGATGTGACATGATAGTTTATACCCTCAAAGAACTATGGAAGAGGTCGTGTGACCTAGATAGTTCTGTGTACTGTTGTTTACCCCGATCCAGGGTTTGGATCAAGTTTATTAATATAAACTTCTTGGTGGAAGGTGATCACCAAGTGGAGTGGATTAGGACTCGACTTTAGACTAAACCACTTGTTTTATATCTGCTGTGTTGATTAATTTATTTTTCTCTGTTTTGATGTATAATTCAGAAATCACTAAACTTGCTTTGATAATTAATCTTAGAAATATGTTATAATTACTTTTCCTTATTAGAATAGATTCAAAAGTAATGTTAATAACAAATATTAAGATTACCGATAATTAACCAATCTTCAAAGAATCTATTTAAACAATCAAACTTTCATAACCATATTACTTTGATTAACTGGTTTGTCTTTAAATTTATTAGAGAACATTTTTTTAAGAAATATTTTCAAACATAAATTTTTAACAAATACTCAATTCACCTCCCTCTTGAGCACTCTACTCTGTCCAACATTTGGTATCAAAGGCTGTTTGTTATTCCTGTTAAGACACTATTTTTTACCCTATTCATATGTTATTTTAGTTAAACTTTAGAGATCTATGAATTTCTATTAATTCTAAATTTATAGATCTTTAAAATTTGTTCTTTATTATGTATAATGGATTGGAAGGTGCTGCAACAAATAGACCACATTTCTTTAAAGGAACCTATTATTCCCAATGGAAAATTAAAATGAAAATGCATTTATAAAGTATGTGTTTTGAAATTTGGTCTTCAATTATAGATGAGTATAATATTACTACTACTAATAGAATCACTTAGGATGATCCAACCAAGATTGCCTATAATAACAATTTAAAAGCCATGAATGCTATATATTTCTCCTTAGGAGATGAGGAATTTAACACAATTTTTATATGTAAAACTGACCATTAAATTTGGGATACATTTTCTGTTTCACATGAGGGAACTTTTAGTCTGAAATAAATGATAATTAATACTTATACTATTAAATATGATAAATTTAAAATGAAACTTGAAGAGCCTATTTCTGACATGTATCTAAGGATTAATGTAATTTTCAACACAATGATTTCTCTTGTAAGAGATGTCGCTACCAAAGAATAGATTATGAGGATTCTCATCTATCTTCCTAACAGATGGAGACGAACCACTGTCTCTATTAGATAATCATGTGACATCATCAAGTTACTTCTAAAAGTATTCATTGGGAAAATAATAATGTATGAAGAGGAGTTTAAAGTAAACAAGGAAGAGGAGGATGAACCCAAAAGAAAATCGGTTGCATTCAAAACCACCACTTCTAAAAACAAAGAGAAAGGGAATTTGGAAGTCTCTGTAGAAAGTTCCAATAGTGAAAAATCATCACTTGACAGCGATGAGGAGATGGCTCAATTAGCCAGAAGGTTAAAGATATTTTACAAGAAGAAGAAATTTTTTAGAAATCCTAACTTCAAGGAAAGATATGATCAAAATGGAAGCTGGAAGAAAGATTGAAAAAGAAATGACAAGTCTGATAAGATAGTCTTATATGATTGTAAATGAAAGATACATATAAAGGTTGACTTTACTAAGATTAAATATAAAAATAAATATGAAGACAAAAATGTAAATTATAAAAAGATAATGAAAGAAACATGGAGTGCTTAGAGGAAAGTTCAAGTGACTCAGAATCTTCACATTATGAACAGGCTAACAAAGCCAATATGTGTTTTTTGACAAACACATCTGAGGTAACACTGGAATATCCTGTACACAATTCCTATTATTCAAGAGATGAGAGTGACTCTGAAAATATGTATAATGAGGAAATGTTTGAGTACTGTAATATTCTTGAAGAGACATGTAATGAACTAAAAGATAAATACAAATATTTAAAGAAACAACATGCTCTAACCTCAATTGTCACAATCGAACTTACTATATAAAGGGAGAAAAATGCTCAATTAATTAAATAAAACAATGAAATAAAGCTATATAATGAGAAATTGAAAATGGATCTTTAAATGTTTACTAATTGTAAAGATACTTTGGTACAAATTCTAGGTAAATAGATTTCTCATAAATATACTAATGGTATTGTTTATTAACCTGGTAAAAGAAACTTTAGAAGAACTAATTTTATCTCTAAATCTAGGACATACATCTTTACTTATAGTTTTGGAAAACATTTATCAAGTTCAAATAATGATTCACTCACTACTGTTTCATGCTTTTCTGGACCAAATAGAGTTTATTTTTCAAGTAATTTTCATAATGATTATTGGAAAACTATGAGGTAGATATGGGTTCCTAAAGCACTAGTCAGTAATATTACTGGACCCCAAAAAATATGGGTACAAAAATATATTTTTATTTTATTATTTTTTTAGTAAAGCTACTTAAAGTGCTCCTGTAAAAGATTATAGTACTTGGAAAGTGGGTTTTCAAGACATATGATACGATACTATTCATGCTTCAAGAATCTAATAAAAATTGATGGTGGACATGTCACATTTTGTGAAAATGATAAAAGAAATATCATTGGCCTTGGCCAAATTTGTAACTCTAACACAATTTTAATTTCCAAAGTATTTTTTGTTGATGTATTGAAATATAATTTTCTTAGTATTTCACAACTATGTGATGATTGATTTCATATTAAATTTGAAAATGATTCTTGCAATGTTTTCAATTCTAAAAATGAATTACTACTTTCGACATTACGAAATGAAAATGTATATTTTGTTAACTTATATTCTTTATTCTCTAAAAAATTATTCTTGTTTAAGTGTATTTCACAATGAGTCTTCTTTTTGGCATAGAAGACTGGGAAACCGTAATATTTACTCTCTTAGAAAGTTAAATATAAAAATCATAGTCAAATACCTACCCAAACTTGAGTTTCCAAATGATAAAGTGAGTAATCCTTGTAAAAATTGAAAGCAACACAAAATTCCCTTCAAACCAAAGAAAGAAGTATCAACTTCTCAACCTCTTGAATTGGTTCACATAGATTTTTTTGAACTATCTGAGTTTCTAGTTTAAATGTAAAGCACTATGTTTATATTCTTGTAGATGACTTTTATAGATATACTTGGAATTTCTTTTTGGCTCACAAAAGTGAAACCTGCTCTCATTTTACCAAATATTCCAAAACTGTAGAAAATATTATATATTGGACTTAGAATTAAATCCTTAATAAGTGATCATGGCCGGGAGTTTGAAAATCAAGAGTTTGATTCCTTTTGCACACAAAATAGCTATAGTCATAATTTATCTGCCCCTAGAACACCTTAATAGAATGGAGTTGTAGTATGAAAAAATATAACCTTGCAAGTGATTTCTAGATCCATGCTTAGAGAATATGACTAACCTATTTATTTTTGGGATGAATATGTAAATACATCATGCTATATAATTAATATAGTGTTGATTAAACCTATTCTTAAAAGAACTCCATATGAGTTATGGAACAATAGAAAACCCAAAGTTAACTACTTCAAAGTATTTGGTTGCAAAGTTTATATCCTTAATACTGAGGACAATCTTGACAAACTCGCATCCAAGAGTGATGAAGGAATATTTCTTGGATATTAAATCTCTATTAAATCCTGTAGAGTGTTTAGTAAAAGAACTAAATGGGTGGAAGAATTTTTCCACGTTAAATTTGATGAAACAGATCGACATGATCCTAAAACCACTCTAAAGAACCTGGAGGATGAGGTATCAAATATGAAAAATAATTAAAAATCCTCTAACCATCCTGTGAAGGAATCTTTGAAAACTTACAGTTCTAGAAATTATTTAGATTCAATTCACAATGAACCTGACCCTGTTAAAGAACCTACAATCACTAGTCATTCTTTTTCTAGAGCTGTTATAACTCTTAAGAACCATCCTTTATATGTTGTTGTAGGATACTTAGATAAAGGAACTCTAACTAGATCTTCTCTTAGAAATCAGTTTGAACATCAAGTCTTCTTGTCACAACTTGATTTTAAAAACATTATTGATGCTATCAATGATGAATTTTGAGTGATGGCTATGTAAGAATAGCTTAATCAGTTTGAAAGGAACAAAGTTTGGAAATTTTTTCATAGACCTAAAGATGCATTTACCATAGGAACTAAATGGGTGTTTAGAAATAAGGTTGATGAAGCTGGTAATATAGTTAGAAACAATGCTAGATTAGTTGCACAAGGCTATAGTCATGAAGAAGGAATTGACTGTGAAGGGACCTTTGTACCAGTAGTTAGACTTAAAGCTATCATAATTCTACTTGCTTATGTTGCACATATAAATTTTAATCTATATCAAATGGATGTTAAAATTTCATTCTTAAATGTGTATATAGTTGAGGATTTATTTGTTTAACAACCGCTTGGTTTTACAAATCATCATTTTACAAATCATATTTTTAAATTATAAAAAGATTTTTATGGTTTAAAACAAGCTCCAAGAGCTTGGTATGATAGATCAAGTACTTTTCTTATTTCCTAGGGTTTTATAAAAATAATAGATGATCCTACCATTTTTATAAAATTAATTTCCAATGAATTTTTAGTAGTTCAAATTTATGTAGATGACATTATATTTGGATCTTCAAAAAAATTATTTATGTATTGAATTTTCTAAAATGATTAAAAACGAATTTCACATGAGTTTAATGGGTGAACTAAAATTATTTCATGGATATAAAATCTTTCAAAATAATGATGGTATTATATTTAATCCAAGAAAATATAATAGAGATATTCTAAAATGTATTGGCTTGGATAACACTAAAAGTAGTGGCTCTCCAATGTGTACTACTTGTAAGTTGGATCTTGTTGAAGATGGAAAATCTATTGATCAAACCACTAACTAGGGAATGATTAGAAGTCTACTCTACTTAACTAATATCTGACCAGAAATTATGTTTAGTGTGTGTATGTGTGATCGTTTTCAAGAAAACCCTAAGTAATCTCATTTAAATGCTGTTAAAAGAATTTTTAAAAACCTCAAGCATACACCCAATCTATGATTGTTCTATCCCAGAGGACAATCATTTGAGTTAGTTAGTTATTATGATGCTTACTTTTATGGTTGTAAGTTAGATTTAAAAAGAACCTCTGGAACATGTCACTTTTTAGGCAAGTCACTAGTATCATGGTGTAGTAAGAAACAAAACTCTGGTGCATTATCTACTACATAAGATGAATATATAGCTGCTGGTAGTTGTTGTGCATAAATTTTGTTGATGAAACACACATTAATATATTATGGATATCAATTCAGGCATGTACCTATAAATTTTAACAATACAGGTGCTATTAACATCTCAAAAAATCATAGGACAAAACATATTGATGTAAGACAACACTTTTGGAGAGATCATTATCTAAAAGTGACATCACTTTGGAATTCATTGGAACTGAATATCAAATTGCTGATATATTTACCAAACCATTAATTTTTGAAAGAATAGATTACATCATAAATGAATTGGGAATGATAAATCTTATGTAGTAAGTATTCTATTTCACAACTTACTGTTTGAAACTTTACGATTTCACGAGTCACTGTCTTAAGATTACTTTCAAACTCTAACAGTTCAATAGTTTTACTATCTTAAAAGGTATTTTTTCATGTTTATGGTCTCAAATTTACTATCTCTTAAGTTCTATATGGCACTTACTGTCTCAAACAATATGATCGCACAGTTTACAAATCACACAATTATGGTCTCCCCACGAAAGACTATTATAGTATCACCGTGAAAGTAGGTTACGGTCTCACCTTAAATACGTTTTATTGTCTTATTTACATATTATAACCCATATCACGATAATTAATTATTATATTCTTTTAGTTTCCTATGATTTTTATTTTGCGATTCTTGGTATCCCTAAATGATAAAATTTAAATAGGTTTCACTCTTTTCTTTACCCAAGCTCTCTTCTCTCAAACTGTAACCCCTATTTCAACTCTCTCTCGAACCTCTGTTGAATGTATAGAATGAAATTCCCATCCTCATCAACCCCTGAGAACTGTAGTTCAATGAAGAAGATGAAAATAGTGCCAAAGTTAGCACCTGAAGGTCCTTTGAATCTGAACCAGGTGAACATAGTAGTCACTACTGAAAACGAAATTTTCCCCAAGTAGCTGTTGTCAAGTAAGTCCTTATTATTGAAAGTACTAAAAGATAAGGGCTGGTTGAATTATATTACAAAGGAGGATATACTGATTTACTCGAAGTAAGTTGCATAGTTTTATCAGTATGTTCAATTTTCTTTTGATACAGAAGATGGATTTGTTGTGAGAAGATGGATCAATGGCCAGAGATATACCTTTTCTTTGAGGTTATGGGCTACATGCCTAAGGATACCTCGTGAGGGTATTTTTGAGGACTACCAGAGAGTTCATCCACCTCCAATTGAGTTATTTGTTTTGGAAAAATCATTGGGAAACTTAACTGGAAATGAAACAAATCCAAGAGACATAGCCGGTAAGCTAGATGGTGAAACCATAATTCTATTAAATTTTTGTCAGAGTCTGATTAAACCCAGAAAAGGTAACTTTTCTACATTCAAGTATCAGGATGTATTTCTGATACATATCATGAAAAATGGACACAATATTAACCTCTTCAAATATGTTATACTTAATATGTGAAAGTTGATCAAGAAAACATCCAAGTCAACCTCCCTATTCTACTAAAGGTTAGTCTCAGCTATGATTCATGATAAAGGGTTGGTTAGAATCAATGAAGAATTCATTAAGGAATATGAATTTTTTCTTTCAAAAGTTACAGTAAAGAGAATGAAAATTAGTTGTAATACATCGAGAAAAGCATGGGTGGGGGATAATGACAGGTTTTATGAAAAGTTCAATCTGATGGAGAACTCTTCAATACATAAATAAATTTCTGATTCTATTTTGGAACTAGATGAAATTGTTGAGTATTATAATGAGGAAGAAGAAGAAGAGGCTATTGTACCTATAGGAGAAACTGTTCTGGATGAGAAATATAATGAACCTATTCTCCAAGACATAACTGAGAAGGAAATTCATGTTCCTGAAGAATTTTTTGATCTAGAAGAACAACCTTCATCTAAAGAAGAATCTATGGTTAAGGTAATTAAAAGTTATATTGTATAAGAGCATATAGAAGAAGATCTTTCTCTTGTGCAAGAAGTTCTTATGATGAACATGCGGAGGAAAAATTTGTTCCTGAAATTATCCCATCTGCTGAAGATAGAATGGAGCAATACTTCTAGTTGGGTAGAAAGAAAATGGGTGAGGCTATTGGGGATAAAATCTTGGAAATATTTCAAGGATCTAAATCTCTGAGTTCTGAGAAAGATGCACCTATTGTGGAGGAGCATCCCCCCAGTCTGAAAATTGTTGAAGTGCCTAATCTAGTTGATCCAAGCTCAGTGGATACATGGTATAAATTCTCTAGTTATTTTGATGTGAATGATTCCTGGGAAGTCTCAGTTAAAGGGATAGATATGTCTACTTTGTTTCAATTGAAACTTGCATCTGCTCTTGAAATTATCTCTGCAAAGGAAACTGAGCCTATCTTCAGCTCCAAGTCCCAATCCTTAATAAGAACCTTCTACCTTGGTAAGTAAGGATGATTTGAAAGATTTTGGGGATACCCTATTCGTTGGAGTTATAAAGATCATGAATATCCAACCCGCTCCTATAACCAATTTGAGTGAAAAATATGGTATCCTGTTGTTGGAAAAGATCATATGAAAGATTCAGCAAAAGATGCTTCATGAAATTCAAGAAGTCAGAGTTGAGAACAAACAGTTAAGTGATGAAGTTAAGTCTCTCAGAGGTATGGTTGAAGATATATAGACAATTCTGAAATCAAGACCAGAACCTATTTCTCATCATATTGAGGATATTGATGGTCAGATTCAATATGAAGTAGCCTCCCTAATTCAACCTAATCTAACATCCTTGGTAGACAAAGTAACTAAAAGATATAATCAAATTGTTCAATAGATTCATGAGCTTGTTATTGGACTTAACTAGTTGAATGATTAGTATAAGCATTATCTCTTAAAAGTTATGAATCAACTAAAGTCTCTTACTTCATCTATTACAACTTTTAATACATTTGGATAGTCACTTCAATGACGCACTACTGTCTAAGCAAGGTTAGTGCCTCCTAAACCACCCATCCTCTCTCTGTGCGTGAATTCTCTGTAAAAAATACTTCCCCCACAAGGACTTCCACGAATCCTCTCTTGGCCCCCATCCGAGCTTCATCTGGAGAAGCATCTGGGGTTCCTGTAGTCTTCTTGGAAGAGGGGTGGGCTGGAGGATTGGGAATGGCTCAACAGTTAACATCTGGACTGATCCCTGGATGATTGACAAGGAAGGTGTGCGGGCATCGTCCCCTACCCAACCAGGCTTTAAAGATGCCACTGTCAGATGCCTTTTTGACGATCAGGGGCTTGGGTGATGCATGGAAAGCATTCACGCATGATTTAATGAAAGAGATAAGAAAATTATCCTAAGTACTCCATGTGTTCCAGACGTTGGCCCCGACCATCTCTTTCAGATACACGACCTCTCCGGAGCTTATATGGTGAAATCCGGTTACCAGCTCGCTATTAACACTCATGAAAAGAGGGAAGTGGGGCCATGGAAATCGCTTTGGAACTCAATTTCCGCCAAAAAATATGAAACTTCTGCTGGTATGTGTGCAAGGGTACCCTCCCTAACATGAGCCTTCTTTCCTTCCATCATATTTCCAGTGACAAAGTTTTCCCCTTCTGCCCAAACATCCCAAAATCTCCCTTACATGCTATCATCCAATGTTTGATGGAAAAGGAGTTATAGAGGAAATGGAGCTCTTCTAATAATTCCTCACGGACCATGGGCTCTAACCTCCCCTCTCTCCTGATGCGATGGTGCCCCACCTTCTCATCGGCTGAAGAGGGATCTCTTTGCATCATGGCATGGATCATTTGGGTCTACCGCAATGATGTCATTTTCAACCATTTTCACAAACCTCCCAAATTCTGGATTGATCAGGCCTCTTCCTAGTTTGTGGGATGGCAACACCATAATGGACAACACATTTCCTTTGGAACCCCCTCTTTTCCCTCCCTTTGGATCCTTCCCCCAGAAGGAATTCTCATGATTAATGTGGATGCAGTTCTCCCCAAGGATGGTCCTGTTTCTCTTGGAATTCTGGTTTGAAACCATCTTGGTCAAATCATTGCAGCCAAACATGAATCACATTACATTTTTTGGGAATTGGTGGTTGCTGAGGCTGCCGCCATCCTCACAAAAAGGATGCTCTCTAGGGACCGTGGATGGGAAAAAATCATCATCGAGTCAGACTACCTGACCATTATCAATTCCATCAACCTAAACAACAGCAAACTTCAGTCCTTTGGGCCCCTCATCAAGAAAATCCTCTTCATCCGTCACTGTTTTTCTCTCTGTACCTTCTCCTTTACCAAAAGGGAAGGAAACAAGGCTGCCCATAAACTAGCGGCGTCTGGCCCTATGGATGTCAACCAGCTCTGGCTGAACCATTTTCCCGTATGGATTTGAGTCTGTACGTCTGCTGATTTCCATCATTAATGAACCTATCTTTTATAAAAAAAGAGTCTCTATCTGAGGTTGTCATGAATAGTTACAGAGTTCTTGATTTGGTGAGAATTCATTCCATAATTTCAAATGATACTCAGGAGGAGATTACTAAGAAGGTGGACTTCTAATTCAATAGGATCTTCTCAAAGCATGAAATGATAAACCACTTCATGTACCTTTTCGAGAATTTAAGAATCCATCCTATCACTTAAGCTTTCAAAACTCAATTCCAAAAGCTCAAAAAATTCACTCCTTTGATGGAAAAGTTTATGGAGGACAAGGATGACTTTGAGAAAGCCATGCGGTATGGTGGTGAGATTATTACTAACATCGTCAGACTTTTGAGTCCTTATCTTCATGTATAGAGAACTACTATTGTGGCTCCTACAACTGCACCCTTGAGACCCAGTTTTCCTAACTTCTCATCCTATACCTTTGCCTATACCTCTATGACTGTCTATTAGGGTCTGAGTCAGACCAGACCTCTTATCCTTGACCAATGATTTCCTTGGTCTTCCACTACACCAACACTGGCCCAATATGTATTTGAAGGTCTCCCTCTACCTTCTCTGTTAATTGGTTCACTTCCCTCTTCCACTTCTACTTCCGCTCCGGTGGATTCTTCTGATGTTGCTACTAAGGGAAAAGAGAAGACAATTGGTGTTGAAGAAAAATGAACATTATCTTTTAATGGGGATGATTTCTATATTTTTGTTGCTTACTGTTTGTAATGAAACTTTTTATCCATCTAATTCGTTTTTTAATCTTCTTATATATTCTTTTATTTACTTTTCTATTATTTTTTATAATCCCAAAAGGGGGAGAGATATGCCCATTGAGATATATGAACATCGAGAGATATACACACTGAAAGATATACACACTAAGGAAAAGTATGGGACACATTCACTAAGAATAGATATCCCACTCACATGATTTGTTATCATCAAAAAGTGGGAGATTGTTGGACTCCTCATGTGTTAATCATGTTTTAATGATCACAAATCCTATTCATTCTGTAAAACTTTTTAATCATGAGTAATCTATCTCAAATAATTTTTTCTAATGATTAGTTTATGTATGCCTTAAATAATTATTTTTTAACTATTCTTATTTTGTGTTATAATGTATTTCCTTGATAAATGATTGAGTCTAATCCATTCTATGAATACCACTATTTAAGTCTATGTACGTATATTCGGATAAGTCTCAGAAACCGTGAGTCTGCCACTGGTTATGTTTTTTAAGAAAAGGACCCAGACACTATGACCCAGACACCATGACCCAGACATCGTGACCCAGACACCATAAACCAGACACCGTGACCAGACACAGTGACCATCCAAACACCGTGACCCAGACACCGTGACCAGATAACGTGACCGAGACACCGTGACCCGGACACCGTGACCCAAACACTATGACCCAGAAACCATGACCCAGACACCTGACCAGACACCATAACTATTTGAACACCATGACCATCTAGACACCATGATCAGACACTGCATCTATGCTACTAGTTCCTGATCTCTATACAACTATGCCATCATGACTGTCTCATCGCTCAAAGGAAAAGAAGAAGACAATGTTTCAAGTATACACCATTTCAAGGATACACCGTTTCAAGGAGACATCATTTCGTGGAGACACTATTTCCAGACAGACTATGACACTGTTTCTTAATCTGTTTTTTTTTGTTTTTCAATTTAATCTCTATCAGTAATATTTGATTCTTTTAAATGAACTGTCATAAATAATGTTTCTTTGTAGACATTTTACCTAACAGTGCGACGTATGAGGTGCAGAATACATGCATCCTGTCAGCTCCAACACATTCACTCTTAGAATTAAAGAGAAGTGTGGCCCATAAACAAGAAAGAGTGTGATAATGAAGAAGCGTGTACATTTTTGAGAAATAATGACACATGAAACTCAATACATCTGAAGAACACACGAAGAATTCTAAAATCCAAAATTATGAGATACCATTGATCAGAGTCGAGAACATCTTCGCAATACAGACTCCATGAAGACCATGATACTAATCTGAACCAGATCACCAAACCTACGATACTCTGTTTCTCACAAGAAGACTCGATTCTTACATCTGCTTCATCTTAGAAGTCCATAGCTGTATAGACCAACACTCAGAGAACTTATAACATTATCTCATCAATTTTTATCTATTATTTATTGTTTTTATCTTTCGAGCAGTGTGTGTGTGTCTGTATAAAAACAAACAATGTCTCCTGCATTAAACTGAGAGATACAAGATATACTTCCTCTCATAAGTTCTTAAACTTTTTTATTCTCACAGATAAGTGGGGAAGAGGTCCCTGTGTGACTTGATATTTCATTCCCATGAAGAACTATGGAAGAGGTCTTGTGATCTGGACAGTCCTGTGTAATATTGTTTACCATGATCCAGGGTGTGGATAAATTTTATTAATATATACTGTTTGGTGGAAGGTGATCACCAAGTGGAGTGGATTAGGTCTCGGCTTGAGACTGAACCACTTGTTTTATATCTGTTGTGTTGATTAATTTTGTTTTCTATGTTTTAATATATAATTCATAAATCACTAAACTTTATTTGATAATTAATCTTGGAAAGAAGTTATAATTGATCTTCCTTATTAGAATAGATTAAAAAGTAATGTTAATAACCCATATTAAGATTACCATTAATTAATCAAAATTATAAGAAGTTATTTAAACAATCAAACTTTCATAATTATTTTACATTGATTAACTGGGTTGTATTTAAATTTATTAGGGACCATTTTTTTAAAGGAACCATTCACATTTTTTTTAAAAGATACTCAATTCACACCTCTCTTAAGCATTCTAATCTGACCAACATTAATTATCATGATACTATATTTTTATATAAAATCATTTATATTCTTAAAAATTTCAGTTTTCTAAAAACTATTTTCATTACGGTTTGAGTATTTATATTAAAATTAAAATTTAACTCTTATGAAAGTTGAATATGGTAAATTAGATTTAATATTTAGAATAATTTGGTTCAAATTTGGTAGTAATTTCAATTTCATTTTTGGTCATTATGAATAGTAACCTTGGTAAATCTTTATCACCCTAATAAAGGTTAAAAGGGACAACTATAGGGGGATAAAATAAGAGATAAAGGAATAAAATATATCTAATTTTTTTTATAAATTCTATTTCTTGAGTTTATTTATACTTTAACCTATCTTGGATTCTAAATTATTCCATTTTTTACCACTTTCCTTTGATAAAGACAAATAATATATTTAAATGTTTGGACTATTTTCAAGTATGTATCTCCCCTCACTTATAAAACAACAACTCCTCTTCTCAATTCTTCACACACTATGAGCCATTTATCTCAACCAATACCTATCCAAATAACTTCACAATATCCCTCCCCAGTTTCGATAGGTTCTATACTCACAAAAATACCTACATAATAAGGTTTATAGTGTATGTCATGGGAGGTTTTCCAAAGAATAGATATAATTCATAATTGAGTGTTTCATGTATATTTCTTATTCTACTACCTTAAAATATTATTTTTCCATAATGAAATAATAATATTAGTATCTTAAATATACTAATATTTTTTTATAATTATGGTACAACCCATTTTCATTACCTTTTTCATTTCCACATTACATGGAAAACCATAAATATGGAAATAATAAATAAATATGACATGTATAACATATTTATTATTCCATAAAAGTAAAATATTATTTAATTTAATTCTTTTCCACCTCGTATAAAAAATAAAAACATCGCTCATGTGTATGTATGGAGAACAGTCTCCATAAAGGAATGCGGTTCATTTTTCATGACCACCATACATGGTTGGTTTTAAAAGTTTGTTCAATTTATAAATATAAAAACTATAAAAAAAATTAGATTCTTAGGTTAAAGGAACCATAAACCCTTTCACTATAGTCAATGCACCAATGATATTTTGAGGTTACTAACTGAATGTCCAATGTGAACTTAACCATTTTAGTAACTAAAAAAACCTAGAAACAAATAAAAAAATGAATAATGATAATTTAATAAACATGAAAATTGTTCTTAATAAATTATAAATCTAATATAATTTTATTACCCAAGAGGGTAGATATACGAATGAAATGTGTCGAGTCTCAAGGTAAATGACATTCTTTTCAAAATATTATTATAAATTTTTCCATCCAAATATTTTTCATCCACGTTAAGGTTATTTTAAATATTTAAAAAATGTTGTTATTTTTGCTTCAAAGGTTGATAAAAGTAATTTTTTAATATATTTTACTTTTTCACAATGGATAAAATAAAAAATCTTTTCAATTTTTTTCATATTGGTTATTTTCAACTTCTTACAAAAGTGAAGAAAATAGTTTTTTTAATGCATATGGATTGACCTACTCTTCTCACCATTATAGTCATTATTCATTATCAAGTCCCCTATAAAAGGTAACATGGTATTTAAAATTATATCATATTCCTTCTCTTTGTGTAATTTTTTCTTTTTAATATTTTTTAAAGAAAAATGATATTTCTACATATGAATATATGAAGATGAAAAGTGTGTTTCTTATGGGTTCAAATGATATTTTCACTGGTTTTATGATGAAATGTGGAAATAGAAAAAAAAAAATCCCAATATGATATATTAGAATTATAGATGATGAAATGAGACTCTGATATAGTTATCTAATACTTTAGGTAATGATTTAGCCTTCTAAGGATAAAATGAGGTAGAATATCGGGTTGGATGCTCCTATGGAATTAATTGGGATTCAGTTATTCTCAAACGGGTTAAAAATGAGTGAACATGAGTTATGAATATGTTTCTCCAAGGTGCCTAAATTATTATTTCAAAAGAAAATTTTGATGGAAATTTTTTAATTTGACGAGGTAAGAAAAGTTTGTGAACTTTTAAATGTAAAAGTTTTGAAATGTTTTCATGTGTTCCCATGTTCCTCAAGATTCTTTCATGGTTTTCCTATTTTTAATAATGAATTATAAAATATTTTATTTGAGAAGATGTTGGTTTTCATATATGGAAATTTTTAATTTAGGTGCTCAAAGTTTTATTGGAAAAAAGTAAACATTTTAATGGATTTTAATGTTTTCAGTAGAATAATAGGTTTTATTTATTTTTATGTCCCTTACTGAGATATTTTTTCTCATCCCATGTTGTAAAATGCTTTTCATAAGGCCTAAGGATGAGTATAAATTATATGATAGTCTATATTTCTGTTATGTGGATTTATCTTAAAAGAAGAGAGTGTGTTTTGAATGCACTACTATAAAGCATGCATTTAATAGCACTAGGGAAAAGAACTCATAATGGTGCCCTTTATCAGTTCATAAAACAACGTCGAAAAAGGTTACCTTTTATCAGTGCTAAAAAACACTGATAAAAGGTACCCTTTATCAGCGCTTTTTAGTGCTCATAAAGGACAACCTTTTTCTGTATTTATCTTTAGCACAGATAAAAGGTACCCTCTATCAGCATTGATATAGGGGACCCTTTATTAGGGTTTTATTTTTAGCACTAATAAATGACATCCATTATCTGTGCTAAAAATAGAGCTCATAATGGTCTTGAATAAAATTAAATAATTAAAAAAAATAAATGTGATTTAATTAAAAAAAATATTAATTTTTTTATTAATTAAATAATTATTGACAAAAATGAATAAATTATATATATATATATATATATATATATATAAAATATAAATATTAATTAATAGTATATATTAAATATATAGATATGTAAAATGAATAAAATGAAATAATTAAACAACTAAAAATTAAAAATGATTAAATTAAGAAAAAAAGTAAACATTTTATTAATTAAATAATTTTTCATAAAAATGAATAAATTTAATACACATATATATTAAAAATATTAATAAATAGTATATATTAAATATAGATATATAAAATGAATAAATTTTAATAATTAAACAGAAAAATTAAAAATGAATAAATTACAAAATTATTAAAAATATATTAATGAAACAATTATAATAAAAATGAATAAGTTTAATATATATATATATTCTAATTATAGATAGTAATATATAATATATATTAAATATAAACATAGAAAATGAATAAAATGTAATAATTAAAAACATATTATTTTCTTATTCATTTTTAGTTGTTTTATACATAATTATTCATTAATAAATTTAATATAGAAATATATTCATATATATATATATATATATCATTGTATATAATATTTTCTAAAATATGGTTTATATAATACAAAATATTTATGCCTACATTAAATAAGCCATATATATAGTAAAGAATGATTTACAATTAAATATTAATATTAATTCAAAATAACGATACTTACATTGAGTAATGGATATAATTGAATGTCATTTTATTTTTCTATTTAACATATATCAAGCTTGTGTTACATTGATTTCACATACATGTATGTAATTATTTCATTTTTATGTACAATATACACACACAAATATTTACGTAATTAATTAACTCTTATATTGAAACACATACACCTAATATTAATTTAATTTATTCATATTTTAGCACTCATTTTAGAATCTCATTATTATAATGGTACATTTAATATATTATGTTTTTGGTAGGAATGTCCCGAAGGCCTTCATTTTTTTATTATTTGATAATCCACCTTTCAAGGGGTGAGGTGAAACCCTTAAAAGGCCTGAAGGCTTAGAGACAGCATGACCCATAGGTATTAGAGGGAATCACCCAGAAAATACAACTTAGAACTACTCCTCCCTAGCATATGTCATGATATCAACACTACACCTTAGTAAGGCTGGTTGGCTAGCTATCCTATGCAAAGCTGCACAGGCCCGGTACCGATGGCAAAGCCATACCCTCTCATTCTTCCAATTCTGGATGTTTCTTTGGAATTTAATCATTTTATATTATTTATTTATATGCATTTATTTACTATGTTTTAATATTTTTATTGGCATGTAATACCATATCCAAATGGCCCATAATCCAAAAAACTAACCAAAAATCATCCATAAAAAATCACATGACACAACCTGAAAGCCTAATAAAGAGACCCAAGGCACAAAACCAGCAAGTTAGATGATCACATGGAACCCCCACCTGTTGCCAATAAACCACACTGTGTGGTTGTCATCCTCCACCCAATTTTATCATGCATTGCTCAAGATCCTCACTTCCTAAGGCTAGTCATCACACAAACTGGACAATGCAGAAATCCATCATTTGTCAATAGGTGCACGTGAAATCCCTACACCAACACTGGGTGAGGCAAGGTCGTCACTGGGTTGAGAAGCCAGGATTCTCCTCCCATAAGAAATCGCCACTGGAGACTGCCACCAAAGCCCCCGAAGGTGTGAGACCACCACCGAGATCCCATATGAAAAACAAAAAATAGAAATCTATTCGTTCATCACCACCAAGATCCCTACATCCTAAAATAGCTTCCTCTGGATCCTAAACGTCATCGCCGCCATCGGTCGGTGACCCCCTGTTATCGAGAGGCTATTTCGCCTCACGTTTCTCCACCCCCATTCCCACCGTTGTTCATCAGATTTTTAGTATGATACTCATTAGAAATAAAGAGATATAATCTCTCCATTAAAAAATTGGGTATAACCGCGAAATCGGCACACGACGCAAGGAAGAAAATTGCATTAAATTATAAGCCCAAAGACTTGACCCCACAACCCGCCCCTCCCCCCCCAAACATTTACCACCCCACCACCAACAGTGGGGCAGAGAGAAGCTCTACATTGATAAGGGAGAACCTCACCATCATCTTTCACTAATAATTATATACATTTAAATAATTATAAGTTTATAATAAATTTATTTACATAATGAATATATTTACTAAATTTAAATTTAAATTTATATTTGTATATATTTATTATATATGTATATATTATTATTATTATTATTATTATATAAATATATATAATAATATAAATATATATAATGATATAAATATATAAATAATATTTTTTAAAAAAGTATTTAAATAATTATAAATAAATAATTATAAAATTATAATAAATATATTCAAATAATGAATGTATTTACTATATTTATATTTATGTTTATATATGCTTATTAAATATATATATTTATAATTACAAAAATGTAATAAATATATTTAAATAAAGAATATATTTACTATATTTATATTTATATATATTTATTAATATATTTAAATTATATAAATATATATAATGATATAAATATATTTATAATTATAAAAAAATAATTATAAATATATTTTAAAAGATATTTATTTATTAAAAAAATAATAAATGTATATTTACTATATTTATAAAATTATATATTTATAATTATAAAAATATATTATTTTTTAAAAAGCATTTAGATAATTATTTATAAATAATTATATGTTTAAATAATTATATAACCATAAAAAATGTATAAACATATTTACAATTTATTTATTTATAATTATAATATAAATCTTCTATCGACACTAAGATTTTAGCACTGATAAAGATGCATTTTATCAGTGCTTCTTTAACACTTAAAAATGATATATTTTATGAGTGCTTATTAATTTTTCATGAATGAAAGGTATCATTATCAGTATTCTTTGGAAGTACTGATAATCTGATCTATTTAAAAGAAACCTAAATGTGACTGATTCAGTCGTGATTATCAATATTTCATGGAACCCCCTGATGTTGGCATCCTCCTCTACTTTCTCTTAGAATAGTTAAGGCTAGAATCCAAGGTATGCTATTTTCTTCTCCTCACTTGTTGATATCTTGTTTGAGTTTCCCAGTTTGCATTATCGCGATGTTCTCAACCATGATGAACCCCACTACTCTTCTCCCATAACTATAGTCGTGATTGTTCTCTCCCATTCTTCCTCATTATTTCAATTCTTATCACCACCTTCATTTGTCGATCCTGCCAATTTTAGCACTATCTATATCTCCAACACCATCATCATCATTAGCTTCTCATTTTCTCCATCATCCACCACTACTTCTCTTTTACTGTTCTCCATGGTTTTTAATCATGATTTTCATTTTTCACACATCTAAGGTCTATTTTGTTGGATAATTTTTTGTTTTGGTCTTGTTGTTTTCTTTTGTGATTATTTGATGAATGGATATTATAAATCAAGTTAATTTTATTTTAAATAGGAATCTAAGGTATATTTAGTAGGTGATATCTTTGACTGAATGATCATTTAATGAGTGTTAGGACAACTAAGGTATGTTTAATTTTATTCAATGATTATTTAATCCATGTTATATTTGAGTAGTTATTTTTTGATTAATGTGTGTCTTGTAAATATTCATTTTTTTTGGACGTTTAATGTATGTTTAATTTAATTATTATCATTTTTACAGCATGTAAGGTGTGTTTAATTTACTAAATGAGTGTTTTCATGATTAATGAATCTTGTTTTCTTGCATTGTGAATGCGTGTTTTGAAGTTATAATGGATTATAGAGTTTGAATATGGTGTATTAGTAAGAGATATTTAAATGATCATCCTGGGAAAGTTTTAATTGTGTTGATTGCATAATTTCAATATAATAGAAGTTAATTTACAATCTATTTTGAATAATACTATAATAATGTATGATTGTTTTAGAGTTTTCCCCCATTTATTTTCCATTCTATAGTTTAATATTTATATACAATTCATCTGGGAATTTTCAACTTAACCCTCGTTCGGTACTATAACCATTTCATCAAAAAAATCATCACTTCTCTAATATTACTTTCTACATCATCTCTAGTCATAGAGTGTACAAATATCAATCATTCTAAATTGATATGATAAGGAGAAAAATATTGCAATTTATTTTGAATATAATGAGAAAAAAAATTAGAATCAAATTATCTCCCTATTTAATCATGTTCATAGTATATATCACCTGGTATTTTCTACATGAAGTTACATTTTCATTTTTAACATGATGTATGAAATCATAATCCTCCTTTTTGATCCTAATCCCCGTCAATATTTTTTTCACCACTAATATATTATCCCGAATTTTATTTTATAATTTTTATTTATTTATATATTTTGAAAATAATAATTACAAAATTATATAAAGAAAAGAAAGTAAATTTAAGTTTTATTTTTCACCGACCTTTTAAAATAAATTTTAATAATTTTTTGGAATTTTTTTTGAATGGATTATAATGGAATAAGTTTAAAGTGAAACATTTTTTTTTCAAATTTATTGCCTTAAATTAATTTGTGAAAGATTTTTCATTTCATTGATTTTGTTTTTATATACAAAGGTAAATTTGAATTTGATTTTGAAAAAATATATTTAGTACATGAAATTTATTATAGGTGATAATGAATTAAAATTGGATTACAACACTATGAATATGTGATGAATATGGGGAAGGCATTGATGATTTTTTAGAATTTTAAAAATAGAATTTTCCAAAAAAATGAATTGTTTTCGTATCTTTGGTTGGAATGATTAAATATGACAAAGATTCAAAGTAGTGAAATTAAATATCATTTAATTTGCTATGGTTTTAATCCATGTTACAGTCCTTGGATTTTGCATGGTGAAATTAGGTATAATTCAAGATATATTAATGGTAAAAAACATCAGTTTGATAAGTTTGATAAAATTGAATATTTTTTTGATATTAAAGTAGTGGAAATTGAGAAGAAACTAACGATAACACACTTATAAGGTGATAATAAAAAAAATTGTATCTAGGTTATATACAATTTATGGATTCATTAATGAATTTCTAAATCAAAACCTAGGTAATTTATTGGATAAGGTATTAGGTTGTTTATTAAATCATATCTCATTCCCTTTCATGATCCATACTAATATATTTCAAGGGAAGGATCCCGATCTAATTGGAATACAAAAAACTAGGATGAATAGTTTGATTGGTTTCCCACTTTTGTAGTTTCACCTAATGTGTCTGGAATGGAAATCACATATGGACCAAAGAGTGGTTTCCATTCTGGGTAGATCTAATTTTCTAGACCAAATATATGATATCTGAATTCCTTTACAGATCTTAAAAATATTTGTAACTTATATAATTTCCATGAATGAACATATATAAATGAATGAATCTGAATAATTAAAGAACACAAGTTCAAGCATTAATTTCATAGAATAAATAATTTTAAAACAAGTAATCGTGTTTAATAGACTTTACATAATAAACCAAGAATAAATATATAATGTGAAAAACACGTGCGATGTGGTTTCCATATCACTGTACCCTATCTCATGAAAAAAAATATATGATCCTCCTCTGGATAAATTTTCATTTAAAATGCTTAGTTATACCAATCTACATGTTACCTCATCACTTTGTCACAATTCCCAAATAAGCGAAATCATCCCATGATGTTCTAAACACCCACAACAATGTACAAATTCTAAACTTGGTATAACTTCATGGTTGGTTCATTGCAAAATAAAACTAAATACACTATTTTTATCTCTCATTGGGTACAAGAGAACATCCAGTTCTACTTAAACATAGATAAATTGAAATCAAACCTAAACCTGATATCACACACAAACTCCATATAACACCTCATGATATTTTGTAAAATAGTATTCTATGTCAAGAATATTTGTAAGAAATTCTTGACGTCTATTCATGCATAAATTATATGTCAACTAAAATATTAGAGTTTTGGATTCTTATATGATATTTTATGAAACAGGATTTTGGTAATGGAATAGTCCCTAGATTGAATTTTGAATGAATCCCATGGGAACCTCTATATTTTGGAGGGTAGTTTAGAAAAACAAGGATAGGATTTGAACTATTAATTTACAACTGTGTTCTAATTTGTTTATGTCATATTTATAAAATTCTTATGAAATTTTTAATAATCGCAATTTTCTTTAGATTTGGTGGTGGCCTTCTTAGTATTTTTACGGTCACACCTATTTAAATTAAAATTTTTAAAAATTATACTTGGTTTTAAATGTTAATGTATATTTGGAAATGATTAAATGAGGTTTTCAAAAAAAATTAATTAATATGGATTCAGTGTTTTAAAACTCATGAAGTGATTTCCAAGTGAACCTGTACAGTTTTAAACATTTCAAAGTGTCCTTTATCAATTCAAAATCAACAATTTAGGTCAAGAAGTGTCACTCACTGTAAACTGAGAAAACACACTCATATTGTCTTGATAATTTAATAATTTTTTTTAATAATTTATGATGTGTAGGAGTAAATCTCATATAAAACTAACACATGATGTGAAAGGTATGATCTAAAGTGCATGTCTCCAGTTTAAAATGACATTTTAGTAAAAAAACACAAGTGACATACTAAAACCTTAGAAAATACATTCAGATTGTTTTGATGATTTAGTAAAATTACCCATAATTCATCTGCGATGTGTAATAATGAGTCTCACCTCAATCCGATGCATGGTGTGACCATTATGACTTTAAGGGTGTCATTTTATTTAAAATTCGCATTAATTTTAGTAAAAAAGACAACTGACAAACTCAAAACTAGGGAAAAAATATGAATCATTTTGATAATTTAGGAAAACAATCCTATGTTATTTTTTATGTTTATGAATCATACACACCTCAATCAGAAACATGATGTGCTCTTTATGACTCAAAGTGTCTGCCATTAGTTTAAAATTGACATTTTAGTACAAAATGCATCACTCAACAAAAATTGAGAAAATTTTCTTTTATTATCTTTATAATTTAGGAAAACTATTCATAAGACATTTTTAATGCATAGGAATCATTCTCACATAAAACTGACACACGATGTGGCCAGTATGACTCAAAGTGCATGTTTTCACTTTAATACTTTATTTTGGTAAAAAACAGAAGTAACATTCTAAAAACCAAGATAAAAAATTAGGATGATATTGATACATTAGAAAAACAATCCATAAGTAATTTTGGACATATAGGAATCATCTACACCTCATTCCAAAACATGGTGTGACTGGTATGACTCCAAGTGTGTCTTTTTATTTAAAATTGGAATTTATTTTAGTAAAAAATAAAACTTTCATAATAATAACTGAGAAAACATAGTCAATTTGTTTTTATACTTTAGTTTAATGATCTATAACTCATTTGAAACATTTAAGAATCATGAACACTTCAATATTATACATGATGTGCTCGACATGACTTAAACTATCCATTATCAGTTTAAATTGACATTTAATTTAAAAAATTTCCACTCATTGAAAACTGAGAAAACTAACTCAGATTATGCTGATAATTTAGGAAAAGGATTCATCAGTCATTTTTAGACATATAATAATTGGAATCTTTTCAAACTGACACACGATGTGATTGGTATGACTCAAAGTGTGTGTTTCCAGGTTAAAATGACATTTAAGTAAAAAAAAGTAACATACTCAAAATCAATTAAACACATTCGAATTACTTTGATACTTTAGAAAAATGATCGATAGGTCATTTGGAATATGTAGGAATTATACTCACATCAATCCGATGTATGGTGTAATGGGTATGACTCAACGTGTGTGTTTCTATATATTAGTGCCATTTTAGTTTAAGACATGCTTCACATCACCAAAACTAAGAAAATCAGATTATATTATTTTCTCATCATTTTATGTATTATTACATAATTAATTTATTTATCATTATTTATTTTATACTTATTTATTTAATTTTTAAAGAGATAATTCTTGAAGATAAACAAGAAATGGGGTAATGTGAAAGAATCAACCACAACTCAATCATATACACAGAGTTCCTAGTTTGACTAAAAGTTTAGTTTAAAATTAATATTTTTTGTTTAATTTATTTATTTATAGTATTACTAACTCAAGATTTTATTTCTTATATAAGTGAATTTTCCCATGAGCTAGGATTTTTTGTTAGAAAATAGCATTAGTGGGGTTCAGGGGATAAAGAGAAATGAACATTGTTGTTTTTAATGTATGTGATGATTTGTACTTACTCATGTAATTGTATAAACCAATGTTTGAAGCTTTCGTAATATTTTTTTCTTGTATTCGTGTTAATTTTATTTCATTTATAATTTTTATTGTTTCATTCTTTTGTTTCTAGTGCTATCTATATTATGCTTTTGCTGTTTATGGTTACATAGTGTGCAATAAATTTAGCATAACACCGTAGTATTCCCCTGTATGAGAGATTTTAAAAGTTTTGATAAACCCTTTATAAACACTTCTAAAAGTGACAATCAAGTGTCCCTTAATAAAAACTTGTAAAATCATTGATGAAGTGTCCCTTTATCAATGCTTCAAAAATCGTTGATAAATGCCTAGGTATTTTAATCCCATTTTACTAGTCAATGTTTTTTAGCAATGAGAAATGATGATTTTAGTGCTATTAAATGTCTGTTTTGTAGTAGTGATGAAACATGAATTTAAATTTAAGGGTACTATTTTTTTTGAAAAATGGATATTGAGTGGAAGTTTCCATATTGTATTGTAAGGTTCTGATAAGTAATATATTTTTTCCTAATTCTATAAAAATCTAAAAATGAAAGATCATGTAAACGTAAGAAAATTAATCCTTTCTATTAAACTCCTAATTATAGATTAATTAAGGTATGATTCATTATAGTTGGTATTCAAGGAAGGGTTTAAATAGATTTTATGATTAAGATAATGTTAAAATAAATTCTTAAGAGATTATTATTTATGTTCATATTATCATGATATGTATTTTGAATATTTCCATGTTACTTAATCAAATCCATGTCTGTTTATAATGGTTTTCCATAGAGGAGATATAACAACTGAAGTAGGAACACATCAAGAGGATAATAACCTTCCAAATCAGAAACATGGAATGATGGAAATAAAATGTTTTATGGAATTGTTAAGTTAGTTTAAAGAGGTAGTTAATAGTGGCACCCATGAAATAGATTAACTAAATTATCTATAGAGGAATGTGTCTATTTTGGAGAATTTCATGAATCAACTCCCTCTAGATTTTAGTTAATCTTCAAAACTAGTGAAATATGAGGGATGGTTAAATGTATTGGTGAAGATATTTGCAGTTATGGGATATATGGAACATTAAAGGGTAATTATTTCAATTTATTTTTTTAAGGGAGAAATTGATATAAGGTGGTCTTTGGTTAATAATACTGAGGAAAATGATGAGATTGATTCCATGGGGTAGATGATATTTAAATGTATTTTCTTGGGGAAGTATTTTCCTAAATTTATTTATCTGAGGATTGAAAGGAAACTTCTAGAGTGAAATGAAAAAGAAGAAAACTTAATGGATGTTTACAAATAATTTTTTTCCATAATGGATATGTATTCGCAGATTTTTTTATGGAACATTATAAAAAAATTGATATATTTTACACATGTTAGAAAATAAGTTTATAACGAGATTTTCCCTGTTTTGAATTGAAAATTTATGAGGTTCTCTTTCATTATGCTAAGAATGTTAGGGAGTTTTCCAGCACTTATGTACTTCATGAAAATTAGAGTAAGAATCAGTTTAGGTGGTAAGTAATGGAGAAATATTCAACTAATAAATCTAGATGTAGGAATCCCAAATAATTCAAATGTGGTAAAAGACATTTTAAATAATGTTTTATAGGATTGAGAAAGTGTTACTGATGGGGTAAGCTCGGTCATTTTTCTCATGATTGTAAGAAAAGGTGTTCTGATAAAAAAAAGTAATAGGAAAATAGATTATTTAAAAGCCTAAGTACTAATAGAATTTTTTTTTCATATTATTATTCTTGAATTAAATAGTTGAACTCATTATAAATGTATTTATTAACTCTTAAAATAAAATAAAAAGAAATTATTTTATTAATCTCATTTCTTATAGCATTATATTTAAAGAATTAATTTTAAAATTATAAAAATATAATTCAAAAAGATAAAATTTAAATTAATCGTGTGAAAATAATATTATAAGTATTTTTTTAGAATTTTATGAAAATATCGATTTTTTAATGAATAGTGAAAAATACTGATTTTCATGAAAATTTTATTTTCTTTTAGAGTATTTACATGGTAAAATTATGTTTTATTTTAGTTTTCATTTTTAATTAATTTTTTTTTATTTAAATTAATACAATTATGGTCTCTTAAATCGATTTTATACTTGAATTTAGTATAAAAAAATTATATTTAGAAAGGGCATTTGTCTGAAAACCCTTTTTCATTACGTTTTTCTTATTTAGTTTTAATTTTTTTTTACATTTTTATTTTGAAATTTTAATACTGGATTCCATATTTTGAATCATAGGGTCTTAATTTAGTAAATATGTCCCTTTTTTCAATATAAATAATAAACTTAGTAATCGTTGTTACCATAGTAAAGGGAAAATCGTGTAATTAAAAGTTAAAAATAAAAGTATAAAGCATAAAAAATTATCCTAAAACTGTCTTAAATTTTATTCTATGATTATATATTATCCATAATCATCCAAAGGATATAAATATTTAGTTTTTTTCCCACTTATATGAGATTATTTTATTTATAATATTTTATTTAAATAAATTTGAAATAAGTCACACACTAGTTTTAATAAGTATAATATTTTTGGTATGGTTTTATCTAAAGGATATGATTGAATATATATATTATTTTCAGATATAAAATATGTATCTTCATAATTTTAATTTAATTTTAATTTTTAGTGAAAAAATAATTACCTTAAATTATTGCACAACACCGATGAAGTAATTATTCAATTAATGGAAAAAAATAAAATAAATGATACTAAAAGTATTATCATAAATATAATTTGATATACATAATTTTATAAAAGAATTTTATATATTACATTTAAATTTTAGGAATATAATAAAATATATTTTTCAAATTTATTTGATTTCATAATATTATTAAAGTCATAGTAATAAATAGTTCTAAAAATAGACATTATGGATAAAAAATAAAAAATAATATTTTATTAAATGATATAAAATTCATAAAAATATTGAATTCAACCAACAAAATATTATAAGGTTTAAAATATCATCCATGTTCTATTTATGGTTTTTTATATTTTTAAAGTATCTATATTAACCCTCAAAGTGTAAAAAACCATGTTGTCATAGTAAGAGTGAAAGGGGTTAAATGAGGGTTAAAACCAAAAGATAAGGATATAAATATAGTAAAATTTTATCTATTTTTTATTTTATGAAGTTATTTCATCCAATAATTATATTATCTTTTAAATATATCACTTTGGATCCATTTTGAATTGATAATTAATTTATATTAATTTAATATTCTTAGAAAATCCAAGAGTGCCCCTCCTATATCTTACAAAAGGGGACCCATGTTTTACATTTATTAACAATGAAAACCCATTTTGGTTTACAAAATACCTAAAAAATACATTTATATGATCCATATACTAATTATAGAGGTCCTTGTTTAAGAATAATACCCATATTATAAGTCATAAGTTGGTAAGAAAAAGAGATTTTCCAAAGAAGTGGTATAGTTTTTATCTACATGTTTTAGTTTTGTTTCTTCTTAAACATCTATAAAACCTTCTTAAACCATGATAAAATAATAAATACCATATCCAAAATATACTTATTTGTTATTATATTTGTTTCATTACCCATATCCATCTTCTTTTCCATTAAATTGGAAAATAATTCATCATTCGTGTGTACGGAGGATTACCGCCTTGTGAACTAATGTAATTCATTTTCCATAACCATATCTCAAGGATAGTTATAATTATGGAAATAATGTTTATAAATTATATTCTGGAAATATTTATCATTATAAAAAATATAATATATCACTTACATTCTTACTTTTCCATACACAAAAAAATGACAACATCATTCGTGCGTATGTGTGGACACTACCTCCACAAAGCGATGCGATTCGTTTTTCATCACAAAATCACATAAATGATATATAAAATTATATTTAAAAAATTAATATTATATATATGATATTATTATTATTATTATTATCATTCTATAAAGATAAAATAAAACTTACCTTCTTTCCATAATGATTATTGAAAAATGGAAACGTTATCCATGTGCACCTACGGTACACTGTCTCCATAGTTGTAACCTAATACATTTTTCATAACCATATATAGTGGTTGAATTTAAAATTATAATTGAAATATATAAAGGATAATTATTTCATGATTATTATTCCTTATATTATTTAATAATTAACACTTTGACCATAGTCAACTCTCCAAAGTCATTTTGGACTTAAGTACCGAATATCATGAAAACATCCTGCAAGAACTTAAGTGATAAAGTAATTGTATTTAACATGGTAATAAGTGATATAAAATGAATAATAAAATTTAAATAGTTTATTAATAAAGTATAAAATTAACATAAGTTTATTATTAAGGAAGACAAAGAACATACGTGATGTGTCAGACTCGAGGTAATGGACTTTATTTTAAAAATAATTGTTTAATATTTCCCTAAAAAAATTCTCTTTTTAATCCAAATTAAAATAATTTTTTATAAAAATCTATTTTAAGGGGTATTTCTATTATTCTTCTATGATTTTTAAATCCATATTTACCCATGTTTTATTTTATACAATTTTTTTTGAAATGAATCTTTTTATCTTTTTCAAAATGATGCACTTTGTGACTTTTCCAACAAAAATACAGAAGGAATGTTTTTTATTATGTTATATGGAATGATCAGATTTTCTTGAATTTATGACTAATATTTTATTTTAATATCAATTTAAAATATTAAATTTTTATTTTTGAATAAAATTTTTTCCTTTTTATGTTTGGTTTTTTCTTTTAAAATAAGTTATTTTCCTAATGGAATGTTTTTATGATACAATCATTCATGTTTTATGATCATGTTATGGGTATTAGTAATTATTTATGACAACTAGTGGTTCTGTTATAAACCAAAGTTAGGTAGGTCTGTTATATCCCTCTAATGCATTGGGTATGTTTATGTCGTAAGTTGAACATGATGGTTATTCCAAGTGAAACTGTGATGATTACTCCAAGTACAATTCTGAGGGTTATTTTATGTATAACCATGAGGGTTATTTCATTTGTGTCTATGAGTTTCACTCTATAAGTAAGTATGATAATAAAAATTTTCGCATTTAACTTATATAATTTATTTATTCATGCTATTTTTTAATTGTAATCTCATGTTTTAATAGGGTAAGTTACTAAGTTCATGATACTTTTTAATAGTGAAGAGTATAAGTTCATGAAAAAAAATCCTGAGTTTATCATGTTCTCAAAGAAAAATTTACGGGTTTTATTTTTTTCTTTATGATTTCTTATTAAATGTTTTATGGAAGGTTTTTTAAGACAAGGTTGTTTATTTTGTAAGAAAATGTCTATTTTGATCCCAAATTTTATTTTGAAAAGGGAAAAATTTTATAAGTATTTAGGGACCAATAGTTTCTCTATTAATTTTTTATATCCCTTACTGAGATTTGTGTTCTCATAACACTTTTTTTAAAATGTTATTCACAGTATTTAATGATGATTAAGGGAAAAAAGAGGTAAGTTTAAATTTTTAATTTTTTTTCATAAAAATAAATCACTGTTGATCCCTCTGGAAGATTGTTGAATTCTTCTTCTGATTTCTATTTTAATAATCACAAATCATCGATTACTTAATCCGGTTGGATTTCCCATATACATAATCACAATCTCTTAGTGAATCTATGTATATTGGTTGGATCATGTTTTTATCTCTTTGTTATTGATTTAAAAAGATTCTGGAAGTCCTCTGGATCAAACAGACAACGGTCTCACCGATCCATATCAAAGGACAACAGTCTCACCGATCCATATCAAAGGACAACGGTCTCACTGATCCATATCAAAGGACAACGGTCGCACCGATCCATATTAAAGGACAATGGTCGCACCAATCCATATCTAAAGACAACGGTCGCACCGATCCATATCAAAGGACAACAGTCTCACCGATCCATATCGAAGGACAACGGTCTCACGGATCCATATCAAAGGACAACGGTCTCACCGATCTATATCGAAGGACAACGGTCTCACCGATCCATATCAAAGGACAACGGTCTCACCGATCCATATCGAAGGACAACAGTCTCACCGATGCTGATCAAATGAGTCACCGATCATGACACACCGATGCTGATCATCTGAGTCACCGAAGATGTCTCACCGATGCTGATCAAATGAGTCACCGATCATGACACACCGATGCTGATCATCTGAGTCACCTAAGTTGTCTCACCGATGATGATCAAATGAGTCACCGATAATGACACACCGATGCTGATCATCTGAGTCATCGAAGATGTCTCACCGATGCTGATCAAATGAGTCACCGATCATGACACACCGATGCTGATCATCTGAGTCACCGAAGATGTCTCACCAATGCTGATGCTGATGACCTACCGATCACTTGACTCACCGATAGTCATAAACAGCTGTTTGAATTTCTTTATCTTTATTTAATCTAACCAACGATCATATTAGGAATATTTCAATGCTCTGTCAATTATTTAATTATGGTTGTTGGATGTCAGGGAACCGTACCTCGTACCTGAAAAAAGAAATCATTTCTTTTACTGGAGCTCGTGCCATAAATACAAGAAGTCCCTGCTGGTGCAGAAACACTGGTGAAACAACAACGAGACATATATGAGTGCAAAGAGTGGTGGATGAGATAGTTGTAGAAGACACAGAACCTCATACACACTCAATCTTACTCAAGAAGAGTTCTGTACATTCACAAGGACATTGAAGAACTTCATCCACTACATTTATCACTATCTCTGAATTTGGATGCCAAGCAGACGACACTCTGTTTTTCAGAAAAAAACCAAAAGAGGACTCAGAATCATCTCTGATTAAGCTCAAGGAGTCCAAAGCTTCACTGCAATCACTAGAGCCATTTCTAAACTCTACATCTCTGCTCTGTGATTCATTATTTCACATTTCGAGCAGTGTGTGTTATCTGCTGTATTTAACACACACACTGTCTCCTGTACTTTAACTGGAGGATCTGTAAATCCTCACTCAAACTCCTACACCTTTTATTTCCCACTGAGATAGTGGTATAGGTCGTGTGTGACCTGGACAGCTGGTTTCTGTTGTTCTATTTTCCACGAATAGCAGTGGTAGAGGTCTTGGACCTGGACAGTTGTAAACTGTTGTGAACCCCAATCCAGGGTGTGGATCAAATTTATATAAATTGTTGAGAGGACTAAGTCTCGGATTGAGACTGAACCTCTTCGTTATATCTGCTGTGCTATATCTTTCAAAGTTATTCTTTTATTCCGCTGCTAATTACTTTAAAACCAAAACTATTTTAAAGTCACTTTGATAATTAAATTCTCAAGTGTTTATATTAGTTGTAAATCAGTAATTTGGTTTCAAAAGTTAATCAACCTTTCTGTTTTTATTAACTAGGAAATAATCAATCCCTTGAGAACCCAACAAAACCTTTACTTTGATATAAATTCACTATAGTTTAATTTAGTATTTTATTTGGGGGTTTTTAAGGAAAATTTTAAAACAGAAATTTTAATTGGAACTCAATTCACCCCCCTCTTGAGTATCCAATCCGACCAACAATTGGTATCAGAGGTTGTTTAAATATATTCTAAAGTACTCTATTTTCCAACTGTGATTTTAGTTGTATTTTAATGTTCTTAAAATTTCTATTATTTATAAATTTTTATCACTTTAAAATCTTCGCTTTAAGTAAGCTATCATGGATAATAGACTTGAAGGTGTTGCTACCAATAGACCACCATTTTACAATGGCACTAACTATGCTCAGTGGGAAATCATGATGAAAATTCATTTAGAAAGCATGGGTTTTGATATTTGGACTGCTATAGAATCAGAATATAAAATTCCTACTACCGTTAGAACTACTTGGAATGAAGCTACTAATGCTACCTACAATAATAATTGCAAAGCTATGAATGCCTTGTACTGTTCTTTAGGAGATGAGGAATTTAATAGAATATCTGCTTGTAAAACTGCTTATGAAATTTGGGATACCTTAGCTGTTTCTCATGAAGGAACAACTAATGTTAAGGAAATGAGATTGAACGCTTATACTATTAAGTATGATAATTTTATGATAAATCCTGATGAACCCATTTATGACATGTATCTCAGGTTTAATGAAATTTTCAACACAATGACTTCTCTGGGAAATGATGTTCCATCAAAAGAACAAATTATGATAATTCTGAGATGTCTACCTGAAAGTTGGAGGGGAACTTCTGTATAAATTAGAGAATCATGTGATATTGGTGAACTTACAGTCAAGGAACTAATTATAAAGTTGATGATGTATGAAGAGGAACTCAAGGTTAACAAAGAAGAAGAAGAAGAACCTAGAAGGATGTCAGTTTCTTTCAAGACTTCAACTTCAATGGACAAGGATAAGGAGAAGCTTCAAGCTATAAATGAGAGTTCAAGCTGTGAAGATAGTGAAAGTGCTTCTGATAATGATGCTGAGATGGATCACATTGCCAGAAGGTTTAAAAAGTTTTATAGGCAGAATAATTTTTTCAGAAAATCAAATTATAAATGTAATTATGATAGCAAGGGACATTGGAAAAAGAATTGGAATAAATCTGACAAATCAGATGAAGTTGTCTGCTATGAGTGCAAAAGAAAGGGACACATAAAATCAGACTGTCCAAAGTTGAAATACAAGAAGAGGTATGAATACAAGGAAAATAGGTTTAAGAAATCCATGAAGGATACTTGGAGTTCTTCTGAGGATAGCTCCACTGAATCTGATGTTTCTGAAACTGAACACAGAAATAAGGCAAACATGTGTTTTATGACAAACACCTCTGAGGTAACATCTGAAACTCCTGCTTTAAATTCATACTATTCTGAAGATGATTCTGACTCAGAAAACATGTCAAAATCTGAACTATTTGAATACTGTGATATATTAGAAGAAACCTGTAATGAGCTGAAAGACAAATACAAAGGTTTAAAGAAACAGTATGCTTTAACTGTTAAACATATATCTGATCTTTATATTGAAATAGAAAAGAATGCTCAGTTGGTTAAAGAGAATACTGAACTAAAATTATCTAATGAGCAACTCAAGAAATACTTAGAGAAATTTAAAAATAGTAAAGATACTCTTACTCAGATTCTAGGTAAGCAAATAGCACCTAGATACACTACTGGCATAGGATACCAACCTGGACAAAGGAAAATTTTGAAAACTAAATTCATTCCTAAATCTAGACAGAATGTAGCTAGTTCTAAAACTTCATATGCTTCAACTAGTTATATTCATAGTTATGGATCTAATAAGGTTTATCCTTCAAAATATTTTAACTCTAAAAATCTTATGATACCCATTAGATAAATCTGGGTACCTAAAGTTTTATTGGCTAACCTGTCTGGACCCAAGAAGATCTGGGTACCAAAATCATTTCCTATCTAAATCTGTTTTGTAGGGAACCTGCTTAAAGAGCTCCTGTAGAAAGCCTTGGTATTTGGACAGTGGATGTTCAAGAGATATGTCAGGAGACTTCTCATGCTTTAAAAGCTTAGTCAGAGTTGATGGAGGCTTTGTCACCTTTGGTGATAACTCAAAAAGAAAAATCATCGGCTTAGGCCATATTGGTAACAATGACTCAGTATTAATTTCTAATTTTTTATTTTTTGATGGACTTAAATACAATTTTTTAAGTATTTATCATTTATGTGATGATGGTTTTTATGTTAAATTTGAAAATGATTCTTGCAATGTTTTTAATTCTAAAAATGATTTAGTGTTTTCTTCTTTAAGAACTGAAAATGTTTATGCTGTTTATTTAAATTCATTAGCTAAGAAAAATATTACTTGTTTAAATGCTTTTCATAAAGAGTCATGGATTTGGCACAGAAGATTAGAACACTGCAATGTGCATTCACTTAGAAAACTTTCTAGGAAGAACTTAGTTAGAGACCTACCCGAACTTGAATTTCCAGCAGACAAAGTTTGCAATCCCTGTCAAAAGGGAAAGCAACATAAAGTTTCTTTTAAATCAAATAAAATAAGTTTCAACTTCTCAACCTCTCGAGTTGGTTCACATGGATTTATTTGGACCATCTAGAGTTTCTAGTTTAAATGGGAAGCATTATGTCTATGTTCTTGTAGATGACTTTTCTAGATATACTTGGGCATATTTTCTAGCTCACAAAAGTGAAGCTTGTTCTTTCTTTGTAAAATATTACAAGTCTGTAGAAAACCTTAGTGGACTTAAAATTAAAACCCTGAGAAGTGATCATGGCTGTGAGTTTGAAAATCATGAGTTTGAATCTTACTGCTCACACAGTGGCTACAGTCACAATTTCTCTGCCCCTAGGGAACCTCAACAGAATGGTGTAGTAGAAAGGAGGAATAGAACCCTGCAAGAAATTGCTAGGACTATGCTTAATGAGTATGACCTACCTGTTTATTTTTGGGCTGAGGCTGTAAATACAACTTTCTATGTTATCAATAGAGTCTTGATCAGACCTATTCTTAAGAGGACCCCTTATGACTTGTGGAACCATAGGAAACCTAAGGTTAACTACTTCAAAGTTTTTGGATACAAAGTCTTTATTCTTAATACTAAAGACAATATCGACAAATTTGCATCCAAGAGTGATGAAGGAATTTTCCTAGGTTACTCTACTTCTAGTAAAGCCTATAGAGTTTTCAATAAAAGAACCAAATGTGTGGAAGAATCTATTCACATCAAGTTTGATGAAACTGATCCCCATGAACCTAAGACCTCTTTAGAAAATCTTGAAGATGATCTCTCTGGTTTGAACCTTAATGATAAAGACAGTGGACCTGTAATTAAAACATCCAGTTCTTGAAATTTTCTAGAACCTGCTACTGTTGAACCTCAACCTGTAGATGAACCTGAAATCTCGAGTCCTACCTTTTCTAGACCAACTAGGATTCTAAATAATCATCTGTTAGATGCTGTTGTAGGTAATTTAGATAGAGGAACACATACTAGAGATTCACTAAGAAATTGGGTTGAACATCAAGCTTTTCTTTCACAGTTAGAACCTAAAAATATCAATGATGCTATCAATGATGAATTTTTGGTAATGGCTATGCAAGAGGAACTAAATCAATTTGAAAGAAACAAATTCTGAAAATTAGTAGAAAGACCTAAGGACACTATAACCATAGGCACAAAATGGGTGTTTATAAACAAAGTTGATGAATCTGGAAACAACATTAGAAACAAAGCTAGGCTAGTTGCACAAGGTTACAATCAAGAAGAAGTAATTGACTATGAGGAAACCTTTTCACCTGTAGCTATATTAGAGTCTATTAGAATCTTACTTGCCTATGCATCACATCTGAATTTCAAGTTATATCAAATGGATGTGAAAAGGGCTTTTTTAAATGGTTTTATTATTGAAGATGTTTTTGTAGAACAACCACATGGTTTCTCAAATCCTCATTTTCAAAATCATGTTTTCAAACTTTCTAAAGCTTTATATGGTTTAAAACAAGCTCCAAGATCTTGGTATGAAAGACTTTCAAACTTTCTTATTTCAATAGGATTTACAAAAGGAATAGTTGATCCCACTCTTTTTATAAAAAGGATTTCAAAAGATGTGTTAATAGTACAAATCTATGTTGATGGTATTATTTTTGGATCTTCCAAAATTCTTTATGTACTGAATTTTCAAAGGTTATGAAAAATGAGTTTGAAATGAGCTTAATGGGAGAGCTTAAGTATTTTCTTGGATTTCAAATCTTTCAAACTAAAGATGGTATTATTCTAAATCAAAGTAAATATACTAAGGATTTATTAAAACTTTTTGGTTTAGATAGTATTAAGGATAATGATATACCTATGAGTACTACCTGTAAATTGGATGTTGATGAAACTGGGAAACCAGTTGATCAAACCTATTACAGAGGCATGATTGGGAGATTAATTTATCTTACTGTTAGTCGACCAGATATTATGTTTAGTGTGTGTATGTGTGCTAGATTTCAAGCTAATCCTAAAGAATCACACTTACTGGCTGTTAAAAGGATTTTTAAATATCTTAAGTATACTGTGAATTTAAGTTTTTTTATCCAAAAGGACAATATTTTGACCTAACTAGTCATTCAGATGCTGACTTTGCTGGAATTAAGTTAGATAGGAAAAGCACATCTGGAACATGTCATTTACTTGTAAAGTCCCTAGTATCATGGTGTAGTAAGAAACAGAACTCAGTTGCATTGTCTACTGCTGAAGCAGAATATATTGCTGCTGGTAGTTGCTGTAAACAGATTCTATGGATGAAACACACTTTATTGGACTATGGATTTGATTTTAAATAGGTTTCAATTAACTGTGACAATACTAGTGCGATCAACATATCTAAGAACCCTGTGTCTCACTCTAGGACTAAGCACATTGATATCAGACATCACTTTCTAAGAGATCATTATTAGAAAGGTGATATTTCTCTAGAATTTATTAGTTCTGAACATCAATTAGCTGATATTTTTACAAAGCCTTTATGTTCTGAAAGAATGAATTTTATTAAACAAGAATTGTGTATGATAGATCTGTGAAACTGATCTGTGAAACAGATCTGTGAAACTGATCTATGAAACCGATCTGTGAAACCGATCTTTCTTTATATTAATTTTCATTTTGATGTGATTAATTAACTACTTTTATCTTTATTATGGGAACCCTAAATGATGAAATAAATTATACGCGACTATTTCTATTCACCAAACCGTCGACCTTTCATTTCTTTCCCACCAAACCTTATTTCCTATCTTCTCCTCTACTTCAAACCTTCCAACTCCTGCTTTCCCCAGAATCATCAAATGGCTAAGCAGAAGAGACCGAGCAAAGGATCAGAAAGTCCTGTACCTTCAAAGCATGCTCGAGGAGAGTCGAGTAGTACCACTCAAAGATCAGTAAATCCAAACCTGGAAACTCGGATTGTTGCTGTAGAAAAGGAAGTCAGCTCTGCCTAGCTTTTTACAAGTAAGTCGCTGTTGTTACAAGTATTAGATTCACAAGGATAGAAAGCCAGGTTCTTAGATAACACTCGTGTATACTACCCAAATCTAGTGCATGAGTTTTATATAAATCTTCAAGTTACTTTAGATGGTGTCGAGGCTGCCAGAATGTCTTCTGTAGTGAAAGGAAAGAAAATATCTTTTTCGTCTAATCAATGGGCTGAATGTTTGAATGTACCCCATGAGGGTCTGTATGAGGATTATGCTAGAAACATTCCTCCTACCACTGAATACTTCTCTTATGAGTTAGCTTTAGAGATTTTGACTGGAAATAGAGAGTCAAGGAGAATCACAGCCTCAGATCTGGATGGTGAATGTACACTTCTCTTTAAGTTTATTCAGCACCAAATTTTCCCCAGGAAAGGAGATTTTGCTGCTGTAAGATACCAGGATGTTTTTCTATTGTTTTTACTAAAGACCCTTGAGAAGATCAATTTGTGTAGATATATAATGGTTCACATAGCTGGAATGGTGAATCCTTCTAAGAAAGCCACTACCATGTTCTATTCCAAATGATCTCTGCTATGTTAAAGAATATGGAATGTGTTGATGAAGCTGATGAGATAGCTGAATCTGATAGTGCTTCTTGTGTTAACAAAGAAATTTGTAAATGGATGAAAATAAATTGGAACCCATGGAAGAAATGCTGGGTTGCTGATGAGGACAAGTTGTATGAATCTTACAATCCCACTGATCATGGAAAGAGGGCGAAGGGTTTGAGAGACCCCGATTTGAAATCAGATGAGGAGACAATTTATTCTGATGATGAGGAAGAAGTAGATGTTGAAAGGAATAAAGACACTGAAGAGTATGGTAAACAAGGGATGGAAGAAGCTCAAACAGAAAAAGTAAGTATGTCACCTCCTAATGATAGGAGTGATCCTGATACTGTGATCCCTAAGAGAAGAATATAATTTGGATATGCCAGTCCACCTTTACCCTTACCTGAATCAGAATTAGTTCTTGGTGATGAAGAAGCTAGTGACACTGAAGTATCTGACAGTGAAGTTTCTGTAAAGAATGGAAATGGGAATGGAGATGATGATGATGATAATGATGATGATGGTGATAACCAACCTGTGGATAATCTTAATGTACCTCCAACAGAAACACATCAAACTATACCAGAAAAAAATGCCAATGGAACGAGAGATTCTCTTGAAATCAGTGGAAAAGAAAGTTATGATAAACCGAAATATACTCTGTGTGCTGCTGTCTGGGATGATTACCCTGGTTTTGCTGTTTTGGGTTTAGAGTATTCTGAAGAAGAAGAAGAAGAATCAGAATCTACTGTAGTTATGATGGAAATCCAACCAGTTGAGGCAAGGTCTGCTCATGCTGTTGATGCTGCAGATGCTCATCTACCTAGTTCTACTGTCTCTCAGTCTGATTTTGATAAGTTCAAAAGTGAGTTTCTTACTTCTGTGAGAGATACAGTCAGAGAAGAAATTTCAAATGCTATTAAACTAGACCTGGCCAATACAGGTGAGTTTATTGGTAGACACATAGCCTCTCTAAATCAGATTTTGAAGGATCTACAATCTGGCTTAGTTTATTTATCCAACGAATTTAGATCCACCATCTCTGGTATGACGGAAGTGTTGAGGAATCTTATTGAACATCTTAGGAAGTCTGATCTGAGAAAGTTGAAAGATGAGATAACTCAGATAGCCGCTCAAGCCAGTACAACCAAAGTAACCAAGATCACAACTCATGAGCCAGAGGCTCTAAGGCAGATTGTGCATGATGAATTGGCCGCCATTAGACAAGTTCTTGATTTGGACTCGTTGAGGAAGATGAAGGAGCACAATGATCACATTCATAAGATGGTAACAGTATATTCAGCAGATGCCACTAAATCTCAGAGAGAGATCAAGGAAAAGGTTGATCATTACTTTTCAAAAATCTATACCAAGCATGAGATGACCGTGAATTTCAAAGTGTTAGCTGATAATATGAGACTACCTCCAGTCACTCAAGATTTCAAGACTCAAGTTCGACAGTTGCAAGATTTTACTCCTACCTTGGAACGGTTCATGGAGAATAAGGATGATTTTGAGAAGACTATGTAGTATGGTGTAGAAGTTATTCAAAATTTCATAAATATTTTGAAGCCTTATCTGAATGCACAAGTCACCGCCATTGTGCTTCCTACTGCTGACACTCTCAGTGCCTCTGATGATGCTCCAAATCAGATCTCCGTTGCTTAATATCTATCTCAACTCCGACCAGTTCCTCAGCAATCTTCTCAACCAGCTCCTACAGCTCCACAGAAAATCCCAGTGGCATCCTCTCCTCTACCCTCCAGAGTCATCTTACCACCTTTTCAAATTCGCCCAGTTCAACCTGCCTCCAAGCCTTCTAACTTACCAACCATTGATCCTTCTGACAAAGTCAAAGCCCCGTTACATCCCAAGAAATAGTTGTGCGTTGTTATTGATAGGGTGAACCCTGTTGTGATTGTACTGTGATGTATAATAAACTTTATTCTCTTTTATTTTTATTCTCACCGATGCCTTCTTTTAATCTCTTCTTTATCTGTTTTCCCTCCTTTTTTATTATCCCAAATGGGTAGAAATATGTATATCTATGGATCTATGGGGGATATGGGGGAGATGCATCTCTAAAGGGGGAGATTTTTTATCCATGGGGGAGAACCTTTCTATGGCAATGCTTGCATAAGTATTTAAAGGCATAAATTCAGGGATAGATTTATATCTCATTATGTTTTTATTCTTATTATGCCTTATTATTGATGATATATTATTTTTGTTTATGGATAAGATTTGTGATTATAAAAAAGGGGGAGATTTTTGAGACCTCTGGAAGATTGTTGAATTCTTCCTATGATTGCTGTTTTAATAATCACAAATCATCGATTACTTAATCCGGTTGGATTTATCATATACATAATCACAATCTCTTAGTAAATCTGTGTATATTGGTTGGATCATGTTTTTATCTCTTTTTTATTGATTTACAAGTATTCTGGAAGTCCTCTGGATCAAACAGAAAACGGTCTCACCGATCCATATCAAAGGACAACGGTCTCACCGATCCATATCAAAGGACAGCGGTCTCACCGATCCATATCAAAGGACAACGGTCACACCAATCCATATCAAAGGACAATGGTCGCACCAATCCATATCGAAGGAAAACGGTCGCACCGATCCATATCAAAGGACAACGGTCTCACCGATCCATATCAAAGGACAATGGTCTCACCGATCCATATCAAAGGACAACGGTCTCACCAATCCATATCGAAGGACAACGGTCTCACCGATCCATATCGAAGGACAACGGTCTCACCGATCCATATCAAAGAACAACGGTCTCACTGATCCATATTGAAGGACAACGGTCTCACCGATGCTGATCAAATGAGTCACTGATCATGACACATCGATGCTGATCATCTGGTTCACCAAAGATGTCTCACCGATGCTGATCAAATGAGTCACCGATCATGACACACTGATGCTGATCATTTGAGTCACCGAAGATTTCTCACCGATGCTGATCAAATGAGTCACCGATCATGACACACCGATGCTGATCATCTGAGTCACCAAAGATGTCTCACCGATACTGATCAAATGAGTCACCGATCATGACACACCGATGCTGATCATCTGAGTCACTGAAGATGTCTCACCGATGCTGATCAAATGAGTCACCGATCATGACACATCGATGTTGATCATCTGAGTCACCGAAGATGTCTCACCGATGCTGATGCTGATGACCTACCGATCACTTGACTCACCGATAGTCAAAAACAACTGTTTGAATTTCTTTATCTTTATTGAATATAAACAACGGTCATATTAGGAATATTTTAATGCTCTTTCATTTATTTAATGAAGTTTGTTGGATGTCAGGGAACCATACCTCATACTTGCAAAAATAAATCATTTCTTTTACTGGAGCTCGTGCCATAAATACAAGAAGTCCTTGCTGGTGCAGAAACACTGGTGTAACAACGACGAGACATATATGAGTGCAAAGAGTGGTGGATGAGATAGTTGCAGAAAACATAGAACCTCATACACACTCAAGCTTACTCAAGAAGAGTTCTGTACATTCACGAGGACATTGAAGAACTTCATCCACTACATTTCTCACTATCTCTGAATCTGGATGCCAAGCAGACGACACTCTGTTTTTCAGCCAAAAACCAGAAGAGGACTCAGAATCATCTCTGATCAAACTCAAAATGTCCAAAGCTTCAGTGCAATCCCTAGAGCCATTTATAAACTCTACATATCTGCTCTGTGATTCATTATTTCACATTTCGAGCAGTGTGTGTTATCTGCTGTATTTAACACACACTGTCTCCTGTACTTTAACTGGAGGATCTGTATATAATGACCCAAACTTTACATACATTGTTAATACTTCAAAATTGAAGCACACTTATAACAACATATGACAAAAACCACAAAGGACCGTATAGGTATAGTGTCTTTAGAAACCGGGAAACATAAACAACTGGTTCATAAATCTTCTACAGTGTCTCCCATTTATTTCATCATATCTAGGGTCCCTTTTAGCATATTCTACTTAATATCCATCTTCCTGAACTGGGGAAAAGAAAACATAAAAGGGTGAGCTCAAATTCTCAGCAAGGGAAAATAAAAGAAATAAAAATCATATCATATCTTTTTGAAAATCATAACCTGCAAAAGAGATCATAATATCTTAACATGGAATAAATCATAGAAGTGAAAATGAGATCCCCATAATCAAAACATGAAACATGAAACTTTGTGGCATGCACACATAATCATGGAAAATCATTTCATGTTAGTCATGACTCATTGCCAAGACTATCTTAGCGGACAAAGTCCATTTCTGAACCGAGTCACCCTCGTTCCAGTCCTGTTTCACTGAACCGGTATAACCTACCGTTCCAGCCCTGTCTATCTCATGAGATATAAAATCTTTACCCAATGCATTGGAGGGAGATATAGGTCCCACCCATCTTATAATGAATCCTTTCTTATGTGTGCCACATAATCATAAATCATACATCATCGCATAACACATGTAACAAAAATGGAATTCTTGAAACATCATGACATCCTAAAACAAACCATATAAGGTAAATGACTTCATAGAAATAATTCCCTCACAACATAATCAAATCAATTTAATAATATGGATAAAAACAGAACCCTATATTATCTTATATGGAAAATAATTTTGATAAAACATTTGAACTCCATTCTTGAGGAAAATATCCTTTCTACTTCAAAAACACTTTTCCTTTCTTAAAATGTCATAAAATTCTAAACTAAAAGAAGTTGATTAAAAATAAACTTGAAAACTTGTAAAGGAAGCTTCTTGGAAATAATGTTTTAAAAATCCATTCATGCCGTATAAGTTAAAAAAACATTCTTTCGTACTTTTGTTGGAAAAGTCAAAAAGTACCTCGTACGAAAAAAAAACGACAAAAGATTCCTTTCATATTATTTACTAAAAACTCACTGAAGGGTAAAATTGGATTTAAACTACTGTAAGTGGATGGAAACAATATTACATATTGAGGGAACATGGATGTGGATGATAAAATACACCCCAGTAAATACAAAAGTATAAACAATCTCGGATAAAAATGAGATTGTGATATTTTCCCTTACCTTAGGTCCGATTTGCTTTGTACGTGTCCGAAGCTCCTGTATAATGGTTTAAATAATGTTATTGACTTATTCCAGAATCATACATTTTGATATGATATCATATATGGTCATATTCTTAGCTTCTTTTTAGTAATATTTCATTGTTACTTGTTACTCGGGTCTTTATTGCCTTTTGTTCTTATGCGTGTTTTGCCGAATACATTCTTATTATTATTTTAAGGTTATAGATACCTTATATCCATAATTGTATTAGTGTAACATATATCATATTTATTCATTCAATTCATTTATATAATTACTATGTAATGATGATCATGTAGAACGAGTCGCATCACATCGTGGAGACGATATTCCGTACGTACGCACGAGTGATGATATCGTTCCTATGATCGTGGAACTATATTGGAGTATATATATATTATTTCAGTATCAATATTACTTTATAATAATCATAAATAGTTACTCATTACACCATTATACCCATCCTTGTAAAGTGATGGTGGAAAAATAGATTACACCACGGCGTGGAGACGGTATTCCGTACGTACGCATGCGCGGTGATTTCATTTTTCTGTAGGATGGATAGAAGGTGAATTAGGGTTGTTTCATATTTATAATAACATATCAGTATGTAAGTAATACTGATGTTATTACTTTATCATGAAACAACTAAAGAAGAATAAGTTGAAGAAGAAAGAAATTGAAACGATCGGTAATGGATATTACCTCTTCTTTGGAACGCCTCTTTGAATCCTCCACTTAGGGAACTAAGATTGGTCTTTGAAGAAGACCAGGACCTCTAGGATTATTCTAGGGAAGTGGAGAGGAGAAAATGTCAGGGGTTGGCCGAGCTTGAGTGCTCAAATTGGTGTGAGGAGGAGGGGGGGGGAGGTGCCCTTTTATAAGGGAGGAGAGGGGCACCTTAGGAATATCTCAAAATATTATTTTATATTAAAGTCAAAATCGGTTTATAATGGTTCCAAAGGGTCTTATTTCGAAGCTAAAGTGGGGATGGGTCGAAATCCTATCAACAAATAGGATTTAGACAAGTTTAGGGTATTATTTTAACCTTATCAATTAGATTTAACTCTAAGTTAAATAATTTAACTTTTACTGTGTCTTTTTGTTTTCTTTCACTATATGGTTAATAAACTTACTATAACATGCCAAACGAACCCCAAATTGTTTATTATTAATATATATATCCTTATCTAAGTCATTTGGACGAACCTTAGATTTTTAGGAATAAAATAACAATTAATAATATAATATTTGATTTAAAAACTATTTTGTGTCAATTTTGACACTATTTGATATATGATTTTTGTGAAAGTCATAACAGAATTATATGTTCGAACCAAGTTGATTAAATCAACACTAATATATCATAGTAACTTAGAAAATTCGTTTAATTCATAAAAAGTCTCAAATCACATTTATTTTGGTGTTTATAACATCAATTATGTCAATATTTCATTAATAAGATAATTACTGCATCATCATTGTGTCATAAATAAATTAAATTATTTAATGTCTAAAAATTACAAATAAAATAACATTATGTAGGAAATATTTTTAGCTTTCTAATGAATATTTATAGTAGAATTTATCTTATGTATAACCCCATATTAAAAATTATTTACTTATTAAACTTTGATTTTAACTATTTTAACTATTTTAACCCTTCTTTAAATAAATTAATAATAAATGTCCTAATCTAATCCAAGTGGGCCTAAATGGTCATATTTTATTCCTAAGTTTGTTTTTGGTCGAATTAAACTTATCCAATAGAATTAGGACATGTGTTAGGGTAATAGTAATATCATTTTTACCCTTAGTTACCCTATTTACTATTAACCGCGGTAAAAAAAAGTAAAAAGTTACTATTCACCAAAAAATTATTTTTATCTCATTGAACCACATTTTACTTACTGATATCAACCGTGTCTGTCAGATTTTCGAAATTCCATTCACAAAAGCGGTAAAATTAAGTTTTATGCAAAATTCAGTTTTTAACCTACCACTTAGTGGTTTCACTATTCATCAAAAATTGAAAGTTTTCAGAAAAATTCCAAAATTTCACCCTATGCTAATTTCGATATTCTGATTCCAAAAATGAAGTCCATTTTGAAAAATAAAATTTATAAAATTTCAAAAAGTGGTTATTACTATTCATAATGGCTAGTTTTAATAGCATATTGTTGTTTAGTGAAACTCGGTATTGCGTACAACGCAAGCTATCGAGGAAGGTCGCGATTGTAAAGCAAGCCAAGAAAGTGTTGTGTAGAAAAAGATTCCTTTGATGATTTATATAACATAAAAGTCTCGGGTGTTACATTCTACCCCCCTTAAAAAGAATTTCTCCCTCGAAATTCGTCACTTTGTAACAAACAGATGAGGATACTTCTCCCTCATCATATCCTCAAGCTCCCATGTAGCTTCTTCAAGTTGGTGGTTCCTCCATAAAACTTTCACCAATCGAGTGGTCTTGTTTCGTAGGACTTTTTCGCTACGATCCAGAATCTCTATCGGCTGTTCTTCATAATAAAGATCTTGCTCCAGCGGTACAACTTTTGAGCTGAGTACATGTGAAGGATCTGGTATGTACTTTCTCAGGAGAGATACATGGAACACATCATGAACTTGAGAGAGATTCGGTGGAAGCGCCAATCGGTAAGCTACCTTCCCAACACGATCCAGTATTTCGAAAGGACCGATATATCTAGGGCTCAACTTCCCCTTCTTTCCAAACCTCATAACCCTCTTCCAGGGAGATATTCATAAGAACACTTTATCACCCACTTCAAACTCTAGGTCTTTTCTTCGGTTGTCGGCATAACTTTTCTGTCGACTCTGAGCTGCTCTTATGTGTTGTTGAATAGATCTGACCTTTTCTGCCATTTCATCAACGAGATCAGGTCCTAATAGCTTTCTTTCCCCAACTTCATCCCAGCAAGTTGGAGTCTTGCATTTCTTTCCATAGAGAGCTTCATAAGGAGCCATCTGAATACTGGAGTGAAAGTTATTATTATAAGAAAATTCCACCAAAGGTAGGTGTTGATCCCAACCTCCTTTGAAATCCATAGAGCAAGCTCTCAACATATCTTCTAGGGTTTGAATTGTTCTCTCAGACTGACCGTCTATCTGGGGATGATAAGCAGTGCTGAAACTCAACTCTGTATCCAGAGTATGCTGAAGACTTCGCCAGAACTTCGAGGTAAATCTCGGATCCCGATCAGATATAATAGAAAGTGGTACTCAATGCAATCTTACCACTTCCTTTACATATATCCTGGCAAGCTGCTCTAGAGAGAAATCCTCTCTAATAGCAATGAAGTGTGCAGACTTTGTAAGATGATCAACTAGGACCCAAATAGAATTATTGCCTTTGGATGTTTTAGGAAGTCCGGTGACAAAGTCCATAGTGATGTTTTCCCATTTCCATTCGGGTATGGGTAATGGTTGTAACATCCCCTTAGACTTATGTCTCTCAGCTTTAACTTGTTGACAAACCAAGCATCGAGAGACATATTCAGCAACATCTCTTTTCATGCCATCCCACCAGAAGTACTCTTTTAGGTCCCTATACATCTTCGTGCTTCCAGGATGAATAGATAATGATGAACTATGAGCCTCATCCAGCAACTCCTTATTTAATTCGGGGATGGGAGGAACACAAACCCGATTCCTGAAGTTTATTATCCCATCACAATCAAGGTTGAATTCAGGAACATTTCTCACCTTCTTTTGTAACTCGACATCTTCTTTCTGTGCCTCTTTAATCTTCACATGTATAGATGGTTGAACATTCATTTGAGAAAGATAATATTTTTCCCCTTCCATTATAATTCCAAGATCCATCCTTTGTAAATCCATAAATATTGGATCTTTTGTGATCCTCATCATGGATAAACTAGCATGGTCTTGTCGACTTAATGCATCTGCCACCTTGTTTTCTTTCCCAGGGTGGTAATGGATTGAGCAGTCATAATCCTTAATCAGCAACAACCATCTTCTTTGGCGCATATTCAGCTCCTTTTGTGTGAAAATATACTTTAAACTTTTATGATCAGTATAAATATCACACCTTTCACCATAAAGGTAATGCCTCCAAATCTTTAATGCAAATATTACCGCAGCCAACTCCAAATCATGTGTTGGGTAATTTTGCTCATGGATTTTCAACTGTCGTGAGGCATAAGCTATCACCATATCATTTTTCATAAGAACACACCCCAATCCCTTCTTGGATGCATCAATGTAGATCACAAACCTTTCTCTACTACAAGGCAGTGTGAGCACAGGTGCACTGGATAACCTTCTTTTCAACTCCTAGAAATTCTCTTCACATTCCTCTGTCCAAAAAAACTTAACTCCTTTCCGAGTCAACTTGGTGAGTGGATTAGATAATCGTGAAAAATATTTTACAAAACGTCGATAATATCCAGCCAAACCAAGAAAACTTCGGATCTCAGTTACTGTTGTTGGTCTTGACCATCATTCGATAACCTCTGTTTTTGCTGGATCCACAGATATCCCCTCTTTTGAGATTATGTGACCCAAAAATGCAACTTTTTGAAGCCAAAATTCACACTTGGTAAATTTGGCATAAAGCTTCTCCTTTCTCAGGGTCTTCAATATAATTCTCAAGTGATCTTCATGCTCTTCCTTGCTCTTTGAATAGACAAGAATATCATCTATAAAGACTACCACAAATTGATCAAGATAGTCTCTAAAGACTCTATTCATTAGATCCATGAAGATAGCAGGGGCATTAGTAAGACCAAATGGCATCACTATAAATTCAAAGTGTCCATACCTTGTACGGAAAGTTGTCTTTGGTATATCCTCCCTTTTTACCCTTAATTTATGATACCCTGAACGAAGATCAATCTTGGAGAGGTATTGATCTCCGCGTAGTTGGTCAAATAAGTCATCAATGCGTGGGAGAGGATATTTGTTCTTGATAGTGATCTTGTTAAGTTCTCGATAATCAATGCAGAGTCTCATTGATCCATCTTTCTTCTTAATAAATAGAACAGGTGCTCCCCAAGGTGACGCACTAGGGAGTATGAATCCCTTATCAATATTCTCTTGGAGTTTCTTCTTCAATTCCTGCAACTCAATTGGGGCCATTCTATAAGGTGTCTTTGAAATAGGCAAAGCACCCGGTACGAGTTCTATTGAAAACTCAACTTCACGATTTGGTGGAAGACCCGGTAATTCCTCTGGAAAGACATCATCAAACTCCCGTACGATGGGCATATTCTTAATCATAAGTTTCTCACCAACCATTTGAGATAAATAACCTTCATTTAGTGGAATCAACACCCATAAGATGGAAGGAATTTCCACTGGAAGGTTATATTCATCCTTGCATCGATAGACGATCGTAGATTGATCTGGAATATGAAATGTGACTTTCCTTCTTTGGCAATTGATATGAGCTCCATGTAGAGAAAGACAATCCATGCCAAGAATCACATCAAATTCCACTAAAGGAAGGATCACAAGATTTGCAGGAAGCACTTTCCCACAAACTTCGATCGGAGAATAATTATAAACTTTTGATGCGACTGTTGTGCCATTAGGTGTTGTCACAGCTAACTCAACATCTAATTGTTAAGGTAATACGGTGATACCCTTAGAAAATTCTTTAGAAATAAAATAGTGGGTGGATCCAGAATCAAATAAAACATTTGCTACTTTAGAGTGGATGGTAAGTGTACCTTTCACCACTTTGTTACCGTACTCCACATCGCTGATAGAAAATACATGTGACTTTCCTTTGTCATTAGCCTTAAGATTTTGTTGACGTCGACCATCATCATCAACCCTTGGATTTGGGCATTGATTGGCATAATGCCCCATCTCCTTGCACTTGAAACATTGAAGTGTAGTAGGTTCATTCTGTGTATCTCTTCCTTTGTTTGCATCATTAGACATCTTCTTCCCATTATCACGGCATTCAAATGCCCGACGACCTTCCTTTCCACATTTAAAACATTTACTTGTCCCTTTAAGACAAATCCCTCCATGTTTCTTTCCACACATTGAGCATAAGGGAAAGCTCATATTATTTTCAGTGTGCTCTTTAGATTTTCCTTTGAATTCCATCTTCCTCTTCTTATCAAACCCATGTGACTGATGGGTTACTCCAATCTCCATCTCGACTTTGAGAGCACATCGAACGATTTCCTCATAGCTATTGAAGTCCCTTATGGCTAACGCCCTTCGAAGACTTGGTTTTAAGCCACTAAAGAATCGATCGATCTTACTCTCAGGTTGGATAATAATACCAGAAGTGTACCTTGCAAGTCTTGTAAAATTTGCTTCATAGGTACCAACAGATTCATCATCCCTTTGCTTCAGTTCAAGAAACTCTTTCTCCATATTTGTTCGGAGAATACGAGGGAAGTACTTATTGAAAAATAAGTTCTTGAACTCGTCCCATTCCATAGACTCAATTTCATCCCTTTGCCTCGTATTCTTAATAAGATTCCACCATTGATCAGCATCTCCTTCCAAACGATACACTGCTAGGATGACTTTATCATTTTCAGAACATTGAAGAACTGAAAATATCTTTTCAGTAGTACTAATCCATTGTCCAGCAACTAATGGATCAGTAGACCCGCTGAAAGAAGGTGGACGCTGCCTCATGAAGGATTCAACAGAATGTTGCTCCTTCCTTTGCTCGTTTGGAAGTCATGCATGATTCATAGCTTGAGAAAGTTGTGTGAGCATGGCTACAAGATTTTTCATTCCAGCTCCCATATCGTTTGGTTGCTCAGGGGGACAATCATTTCATTGCCCATCGCATTCCGCATTAACACGGTTCCTTCGGGTTCTAGCCATTGACTAAAACCAAGAAGAATAGTGTGAGCAACACTAATTATAATAGGAAAACCACATAACTCAAGAATAAAATTTGCATGCTTAAGGTCTTATCCTAGGGTATTCATGGACATTTCTAAAACACTAAGATTGTGTTCTATGCTTAGACTTATCCTTATGGTTCTTACTAAGGCTTTCACATCCTAGTTTCCAAAGGTTGACTATACCTTTCCTCTGATACCAACTATAACGACCCAAACATTACATACATTGTTAATACTTCAAAATTGAAGCACACTTATTACCACATATGACAAAAACCACAAAGGACCGTATAGGTATAGTGTCTTTAGAAACTGGGAAACATAAACAACTTGTTCATAAATCTTCTACAGTGTCTCCCATTTATTTCATCATATCTAGGGTCCCTTTTAGCATATTCTACTTAATATCCATCTTCCTGACCTGGGGAAAATAAAACATAAAAGGGTGAGCTCAAATGCTCAGCAAGGGCAAATAAAATAAAGAAAAATCATATCATATCTTTTTGAAAATCATAACCTGCAAAAGATATCATAATATCTTAACATGGAATAAATCATAGAAGTGAAAATGAGATCCCCATAATCATAACATGAAACATGAAACATTGTGTCATGCACACATAATCATGGAAAAGCATTTCATGTTAGTCATGACTCATTACCAAGACTATCTTAGAGGACAAAGTCCATTTCTGAACCGACTCACCCTCGTTCCAGTCCTCTTTCACTGAACCGGTATAACCTACCATTCCAGCCCTGTCTATCTCATGAGATATAAAATCTTTACCCAATGCATTGTAGGGAGATATAGGTCCCACCCATCTTATAATGAATCCTTTCTTATGTGTGCCACATAATCATAAATCATACATCATCGCATAACACATGTAACAAAAATGGAATTCTTGAAACATCATGACATCATAAAACAAACCATATAAGGTAAATGACATCATAAAAATAATTCCCTCACAACATAATCAAATCAATGTAATAATAGGGATAAAAAAAGAACCCTATATTATCTTATATGGAAAATAATTTTGATAAAACATTTGAACTCCATTCTTGAGGAAAATATCCTTTCTACTTCAAAAACACTTTTCCTTTCTTAAAATGTCATAAAATTTTAAACTAAAAGAAGTTGATTAAAAATAAACTTGAAAACTTGTAAATTAAGCTTCTTGGAAATAATGTTTTAAAAATCCAGTCATGCCGTATAAGTTAAAAAAACATTCTTTCGTACTTTTGTCGGAAAAGTCAAAAAGTACCTCGTACGAAAAAAAAACGACAAAAGATTCCTTTCATATCCTTTACTAAAAACTCACTGAAGGGTAAAATTGGATTTAAACTATTGTAAGTGGATGGAAACAATATTACATATTGAGGGAACATGGATGTGGATGATAAAATACACCCGAGTAAATACCACAGTATAAACAATCTCGGATAAAAATGAGATTGTGATATTTTCCCTTACCTTAGGCCCGATTTGCTTTGTACGTATCCGAAGCTCCTGTATAATGGTTTAAATAATGTTATCGACTTATTCCAGAATCATACATATTGATATGATATCATATATGGTCATATTCCTAGCTTCTTGTTAGTAATATTTCATTGTTACTTGTTACTCGGGTCTTTATTGTCTTTTGTTCTTATGCGTGTTTTGACGAATACATTCTTATTCTTCTTTTAAGGTTATAGATAACTTATATCCAGAATGGTATTAGTGTAACATATATCATATTTATTCATTCAATTCATTTATATAATTACTATGTAATGATGATCATGTAGAACGAGTCACATCACATCGTGGAGACGATATTCCGTACGTACGCACGAGTGATGATATCGTTCTATGATCGTGGAACTGTATTGGAGTATATATATATTATTTCAGTATCAATATTACTTTATAATAAGCATAAATAGTTACTCATTACACGATTATACCCATCCTTGTAATGTGATGGTGGAAAAATAGATTACACCACGGCGTGGAGACGGTATTCCGTACGTACGCACGCGCGGTGATTTCATTTTTCCGTAGGATGGATAGTAGGTGAATTAGGGTTGTTTCATATTTATAATAACATATCCGTATGTAAGAAATACTGATGTTATTACTTTATCATGAAACAACTAAAGAAGAAGAAGTTGAAGAAGAAAGAAATTGAAACGATCGGTAATGGATATTACCTCTTCTTTGGAACGCCTCTTTGAATCCTCCACTTAGGGAACTAAGATTGGTCTTTGAAGAAGACCAGGACCTCTAGGATTATTCTAGGGAAGTGGAGAGGAGAAAATGGCAGGGGTTGGCCGAGCTTGAGTGCTCAAATTGGTGTGAGGAGGAGGGGGAGGAGGTGCCCTTTTATAAGGGAGGAGAGGGGCACCTTAGGAATATCTCAAAATATTATTTTATATTAAAGTAAAAATCGGTTTATAATGGTTCCAAAGGGTCTTATTTCGAAGCTAAAGTGGGGATGGGTCTAAATCCTATCAACCAATAGGATTTAGGCAAGTTTAGGGTATTATTTTAACCTTATCAATTAGATTTAACTCTAAGTTAAATAATTTAACTTTTACTGTGTCTTTTTGTTTTCTTTCACTATATGGTTAATACACTTACTATAACATGCCAAAAGAACCCCAAATTGTTTATTATTAATATATATATCCTTATCTAAGTCATTTGGCCGAACCTTATATTTTTAGGAATAAAATAACAATTAATAATATAATATTTGATTTAAAAACTATTTTGTGTCAATTTTGACACTATTTGATATATGATTTTTGTGAAAGTCATAACAGAATTACATGTTCAAACCAAGTTGATTAAATCAACACTAATATATCATAGTAACCTAGAAAATTAGTTTAATTCATAAAAAGTCTCAAATCACATTTATTTTGGTGTTTATAACATCAATTATGTCAATATTTCATTAATAATATAATTACTGCATCATCCTTGTGTCATAAATAAATTAAATTATTTAATGTCTAAAAATTACAAATAAAATACCATTATGTAGGAAATCTTTGTAGCTTTCTAATGAATATTTATAGTCTAATTTATCTTATGTATAACCCCATATTAAAAATGATTTACTTATTAAACTTTGATTTTAACTATTTTAACCTTTCTTTAAATAAATTAATAATAAATGTCTTAATCTAATCCAAGTGGGCCTAAATGGTCATATTTTATTCCTAAGTTTGTTTTTCGTCGAATTAAACTTATCCAATAGAATTAGGACATGTGTTAGGGTAATAGTAATATCATTTTTACCCTTAGTTACCCTATTTACTATTAACCGCGGTAAAAAAAAGTAAAAAGTTACTATTCACCAAAAAATTATTTTTATCTCATTTAACCACATTTTACTTACTTATATCAACCGTTTCTGTCGGATTTTCGAAATTCCATTCACAAAAGCGATAAAATTAAGTTTTATGCAAAATTCAGTTTTTAACCTACCACTTAGTGGTTTCACTATTCATCAAAAATTGAAAGTTTTCAGAAAAATACCAAAATTTCACCCTATGCTAATTTCGATATTCTGAGTCCAAAAATGAAGTCCATTTTGAAAAATACAATTTATAAAATTTCAAAAAGTGGTTATTACTATTCATAACGGCTAGTTTTAATAGCATATTGTTGTTTAGTGAAACTCGGTATTGCGTACAACGCAAGCTATCGAGGAAGGTCGCGAATGTAAAGCAAGCCAAGCAAGTGTTGTGTAGAAAAAGATTCCTTTGATGATTTATATAACATAAAAGTCTCGGGTGTTACATTCTACCCCCCTTAAAAAGAATTTCGCCCTCGAAATTCGTCACTTTGTAACAAACAGATGAGGATACTTCTCCCTCATCATATCCTCAAGCTCCCATGTAGCTTCTTCAAGTTGGTGGTTCCTCCTTAAAACTTTCACCAATCGAGTGGTCTTGTTTCGTAGGACTATTTCGCTACGATCCAGAATCTCTATCGGCTGTTCTTCATAAGAAAGATCTTGCTCTAGCGGTACAACTTTTGAGCTGAGTACATGTGAAGGATCTGGTATTTACTTTCTCAGGAGAGATACATGGAACACATCGTGAACTTGAGAGAGATTCGGTGGAAGCGCCAATCGGTAAGCTACCTTCCCAACACGATCCAGTATTTCGAAAGGACCGATATATCTAGGGCTCAACTTCCCCTTCTTTCCAAACCTCATAACCCTCTTCCAGGGAGATATTCGTAAGAACACTTTATCACCCACTTCAAACTCTAGGTCTTTTCTTCGGTTGTCGGCATAACTTTTCTGTCGACTCTGTGCTGCTCTTATGTGTTGTTGATTAGATCTGACCTTTTCTGCCATTTCATCAACGAGATCAGGTCCTAATAGCTTTCTTTCCCCAACTTCATCCCAGCAAGTTGGAGTCCTGCATTTCTTTCAATAGAGAGCTTCATAAGGAGCCATCTGAATACTGGAGTGAAAGCTATTATTATAAGAAAATTCCACCAAAGGTAGGTGTTGATCCCAACCTCCTTTGAAATCCATAGAGAAAGCTCTCAACATATCTTCTAGGGTTTGAATTGTTCTCTCAGACTGACCGTCTGTCTGGGGATGATAAGCAGTGCTAAAACTCAACTCTGTATCCAGAGTATGCTGAAGACTTCGCCAGAACTTCGAGGTAAATCTCGGATCCCGATCAGATATAATAGAAAGTGGTACTCCATTCAATCTTACCACTTCCTTTACATATATTCTGGCAAGCTGATCTAGAGAGAAATCCTCTCTAATAGCAATGAAGTGTGCAGACTTTGTAAGACGATCAACTATGACCCAAATAGCATTATTGCCTTTGGATGTTTTAGGAAGTCCGGTGACAAAGTCCATAGTGATGTTTTCCCATTTCCATTCGGGTACGGGTAATGGTTGTAACATCCCCTTAGACTTATTTCTCTCAGCTTTAACTTGTTGACAAACCAAGCATCGAGAGACATATTCAGCAACATCTCTTTTCATGCCATCCCACCAGAAGTACTCTTTTAGGTCCCTATACATCTTCGTGCTTCCAGGATGAATAGAGAATGATGAACTATGAGCCTCATCCAGCAACTCCTTCTTTAATTCGGGGATGGGAGGAACACAAACCCGATTCCTGAACTTTATTATCCCATCACAATCAAGGTTGAATTCAGGAACATTTCTCACCTTCTTTTGTAACTCGACATCTTATTTCTGTGCCTCTTTAATCTTCACATGTATAGATGGTTGAACATTCATTTGAGAAAGATAAGATTTTTCCCCTTCCATTATAATTCCAAGATCCATCCTTTGTAAATCCATAAATATTGGATCTTTTGTGATCCTCATCATGGATAAACTAGCATGGTCTTGTCGACTTAATGCATCATCCACCTTGTTTGCTTTCCCAGGGTGGTAATGGATTGAGCAGTCATAATCCTTAATCAGCTCCAACCATCTTCTTTGGCGCATATTCAGCACCTTTTGTGTGAAAATATACTTTAAACTTTTATGATCAGTATAAATATCACACCTTTCACCATAAAGGTAATGCCTCCAAATCTTTAATGCAAAGATTACCGCAGCCAACTCCAAATCATGTGTTGGGTAATTTTGCTCATGGATTTTCAACTGTCGTGAGGCTTAAGCTATCACCATATCATTTTGCATAAGAACACACCCCCATCCCTTCTTGGATGCATCAATGTAGATCACAAACCTTTCTCCACTAGAAGGAAGTGTGAGCACAGGTGCACTAGATAACCTTCTTTTCAACTCCTTGAAATTCTCTTCACATTCCTCTGTCCAAACAAACTTAACTCCTTTCCGAGTCAACTTGGTGAGTGGATTAGATAATCGTGAAAAATATTTTACAAAACATCGATAATATCCAGCCAAACCAAGAAAACTTCGGATCTCAGTTACTGTTTTTGGTCTTGACCATCATTCGATAACCTCTGTTTTTGCTGGATCCACATATATCCCCTCTTTTGAGATTATGTGACCCAAAAATGCAACTTTTTGAAGCCAAAATTCACACTTGGTAAATTTGGCATAAAGCTTCTCCTTTCTCAGGGTCTTCAATATAATTCTCAAGTGATCTTCATGCTCTTCCTTTCTCTTTGAATAGACAAGAATATCGTCTATAAAGACTACCACAAATTGATCAAGATAGTCTCTAAAGACTCTATTCATTAGATCTATGAAGATAGAAGGGGCATTAGTAAGACCAAATGGCATCACTATAAATTCATAGTGTCCATACCTTGTACGGAAAGCCGTCTTTGGTATATCCTCACTTTTGACATTTAATTGATGATACCCTGAACGAAGATCAATCTTGGAGAAGTATTGAGCTCCGCGTAGTTGGTCAAATAAGTCATCAATGCGTGGGAGAGGATATTTGTTCTTGATAGTGATCTTGTTAAGTTCTCGATAATCAATGCAGAGTCTCATTGATCCATCTTTCTTCTTAATAAATAGAACAGGTTCTCCCCAAGGTGACGCACTAGGGCGTATGAATCCCTTATCAATATTCTCTTGGAGTTTCTTCTTCAATTCCTGCAACTCAATTGGGGCCATTCTATAAGGTGTCTTTGAAATAGGCAAAGCACCCGGTACGAGTTCTATTGAAAACTCAACTTCACGATTTGGTGGAAGACCCGGTAATTCCTCCGGAAAGACATCATCAAACTACCGTACGATGGGCATATTCTTAATCATAAGTTTCTCACCAACCATTTGAGATAAATAACCTTCATTTAGTGGAATCAACACCCATAAGATGTAAGGAATTTCCACTGGAAGGTTATATTCATCCTTGCATCGATAGACGATCGTAGATTGATCTGGAATATGAAATGTGACTTTCCTTCTTTGGCAATTGATAGGAGCTCCATGTAGAGAAAGTCAATCCATGCCAAGAATCACATCAAATTCCACTAAAGGAAGGATCACAAGATTTTTAGGAAGCACTTTCCCACAAACTTCGATCGAAGAAGAATTATAAACTTTTGATGCGACTGTTGTGCCATTAGGTGTTGTCACAGCTAACTCAACATCTAATTGTTAAGGTAATACGGTGATACCCTTAGAAAATTCTATAGAAATAAAATAGTGGGTGGATCCAGAATCAAATAAAACATTTGCTACTTTAGATTGGATGATAAGTGTACCTTTCACCACTTTGTTATCGTACTCCACATTGCTGATAGAAATTGCATGTGACTTTCCTTTGTCTTTAGCCTTAAGATTTTGTTGACGTCGACCATCATCATCAACCCTTGGATTTGGGCATTGATTGGCATAATGCCCCATCTCCTTGCACTTGAAACATTGAAGTGTAGTAGGTTCATTCTGTGTATCTCTTCCTTTGTTTGCGTCATTAGACATCTTCTTCCCATTATCACGACATTCAAATGCCTGATGACCTTCCTTTCCACATTTAAAACATTTACTTGTCCCGTTTAAGACAACTCCCTCCATGTTTCTTTCCACACTTTGAGCATAAGGGAAAGCTCATCTTCTTTTCAGTGTGCTCTTTAGATTCTCCTTTGAATTCCATCTTCCTCTTCTTATCAAACCCATGTGACCGATGGGTTACTCCAATCTCCATCTCGACTTTGAGAGCACATCGAACGATTTCCTCATAGCTATTGAAGTCCCTTATGGATAACGCCCTTCGAAGACTTGGTTTTAAGCCACTAAAGAATCGATCGATCTTACTCTCAGGTTGGATAATAATACAAGAAGTGTACCTTGCAAGTCTTGTAAAATTTGCTTCATAGGTACCAACAGATTCATCATCCCTTTGCATCAGTTCAAGAAACTCTTTCTCCATCTTTGTTCGGAGAATACGAGGAAAGTACTTATTGAAAAATAAGTTCTTGAACTCGTCCCATTCCATAGAATCAATTTCATCCCTTTGCCTCGTATTCTTAATAAGATTCCACCATTGATCAGCATCTCCTTCCAAACGATACACTGCTAGGATGACTTTATCATTTTCAGAACATTGAAGAACTGAAAATATCTTTTCAGTAGTACTAATCCATTGTCCAGCAACTAATGGATCAGTAGACCCGCTGAAAGAAGGTGGACGCTGCCTCATGAAGGATTCAACAGAATGTTGCTCCTTCCTTTGCTCGTTTGGAATTCATGCATGATTCATAGCTTGAGAAAGTTGTGTGAGCATGGCTACAAGATTTTGCATTCCAGCTCCCATATCGTTTGGTTGCTCAGGGGGACAATCATTTCATTGCCCATCACATTCCGCATTAACACGGTTCCTTCGGGTTCCAGCCATTGACTAAAACCAAGAAGAATAGTGTGAGCAACACTAATTATAATAGGAAAACCACATAACTCAAGAATAAAATTTTCATGCTTAAGGTATTATCCTAGGGTTTTCATGGCCATTTCTAAAACACTAAGATTGTGTTCTATGCTTAGACTTATCCTTATGGTTCTTACTAAGGCTTTCACATCCTAGTTTCGAAAGGTTGACTATACCTTTCCTCTGATACCAACTATAACGACCCAAACTTTACATACATTGTCAATACTTCAAAATTGAAGCACACTTATTACAACATATGACAAAAACCACAAAGGACCGTATAGGTATAGTGTCTTTAGAAACTGGGAAACATAAACAACTGGTTCATAAATCTTCTACAGTGTCTCCCATTTATTTCATCATATCTAGGTTCCCTTTTAGCATATTCTACTTAATATCCATCTTCCTGACCTGGGGAAAAGAAAACATAAAAGGGTGAGCTCAAATGCTCAGCAAGGGCAAATAAAAGAAGGAAAAATCATATCATATCTTTTTGAAAATCATAACCTGCAAAAGATATCATAATATCTTAACATGGAATAAATCATAGAAGTGAAAATGAGATCCCCATAATCATAACATGAAACATGAAACATTGTGGCATGCACACATAATCATGGAAAATCATTTCATGTTAGTCATGACTCATTACCAAGACTATCTTAGAGGACAAAGTCCATTTCTGAACCGGCTCACCCTCGTTCCAGTCCTGTTTCACTGAACCGGTATAACCTACTGTTCCAGCCCTGTCTATCTCATGAGATATAAAATCTTTACCCAATGCATTGGAGGGAGATATAGGTCCCACCCATCTTATAATGAATCCTTTCTTATGTGTTCCACATAATCATAAATCATACATCATCGCATAACACATGTAACAAAAATGGAATTCTTGAAACATCATGACATCATAAAACAAACCATATAAGGTAAATGACATCATAAAAATAATTCCCTCACAACATAATCAAATCACTGTAATAATAGGGACAAAAACAGAACCCTATATTATCTTATATGGAAAATAATTTTGATAAAACATTTGAACTCCATTCTTGAGGAAAATATCCTTTCTACTTCAAAACCACTTTTCCTTTCTTAAAATGTCATAAAATTCTAAACTAAAAGAATTTGATTAAAAATAAACTTGAAAACTTGTAAAGGAAGCTTCTTGGAAATAATGTTTTAAAAATCCATTCATGCCGTATAAGTTAAAAAAAACATTCTTTCGTACTTTTGTCGGAAAAGTCAAAAAGTACCTCGTACGAAAAAAAAACGACAAAAGATTCCTTTCATATTCTTTACTAAAAACTCACTGAAGGGTAAAATTGGATTTAAACTACTGTAAGTGGATGGAAACAATATTACATATTGAGGGAACATGGATGTGGATGATAAAATACACCCCAGTAAATACCAAAGTATAAACAATCTCGGATAAAAATGAGATTGTGATATTTTCCCTTACCTTAGATTTTCTTTTTACGTGTCCGAAGCTCCGGTATAATGGTTTAAATAATGTTATTGACTTATTCCAGAATCATATGTATTGATATGATATAATATATGGTCATATTCTTAGCTTCTTGTTAGTAATATTTCATTGTTACTTGTTACTCGGGTCTTTATTGCCTTTTGTTCTTATGCTTGTTTTGCCGAAGACATTCTTATTCTTCTTTTAAGGTTATAGATACCTTATATCCAGAATGGTATTAGTGTAACATATATCATATTTATTCATTCAATTCATTTATATAATTACTATGTAATGATGATCATGTAGAACGAGTCGCATCACATCGTGGAGACGGTATTCCGTACGTACGCACGAGTGATGATATCGTTCTATGATCGTGGAACTGTATTGGAGTATATATATATTATTTCAGTATCAATATTACTTTATAATAATCATAAATAGTTACTCATTACACATTTATACCCATCCTTGTAAAGTGATGGTGGAAAAATAGATTACACCACGGCGTGGAGACGGTATTCCGTACGTACGCACGCGCGGTGATTTCATTTTTCCGTAGGATGGATAGTAGGTGAATTAGGGTTGTTTCATATTTATAATAACATATCCGTATGTAAGAAATACTGATTTTATTACTTTATCATGAAACAACTAAAGAAGAAGAAGTTGAAGAAGAAAGAAATTGAAACGATCGGTAATGGATATTACCTCTTCTTTGGAACGCCTCTTTGAATCCTCCACTTAGGGAACTAAGATTGGTCTTTGAAGAAGACCAGGACCTCTAGGATTATTCTAGGGAAGTGGAGAGGAGAAAATATCAGGGGTTGGCCGAGCTTGAGTGCTCAAATTGGTGTGAGGAGGAGGGGGAGGAGGTGCCCTTTTATAAGGGAGGAGAGGGGCACCTTAGGAATATCTCAAAATATTATTTTATATTAAAGTAAAAATCGGTTTATAATGGTTCCAAAGGGTCTTATTTCGAATCTAAAGTGGGGATGGGTCTAAATCCTATCAACCAATAGGATTTAGGCAAGTTTAGGGTATTATTTTAACCTTATCAATTAGATTTAACTCTAAGTTAAATAATTTAACTTTTACTGTGTCTTTTTGTTTTCTTTCACTATATGGTTAATACACTTACTATAACATGCCAAACGAACCCCAAATTGTTTATTATTAATATATATATCCTTATCTAAGTCATTTGGCCGACCCTTATATTTTTAGAAATAAAATAACAATTAATAATATAATATTTGATTTAAAAACTATTTTGTGTCAATTTTGACACTATTTGATATATGATTTTTGTGAAAGTCATAACAGAATTATATGTTCGAAACAAGTTGATTAAATCAACACTAATATATCATATTAACCTAGAAAATTATTTTAATTCATAAAAAGTCTCAAATCACATTTATTTTGGTGTTTATAACATCAATTATGTCAATATTTCATTAATAAGATAATTACTGCATCATCCTTGTGTCATAAATAAATTAAATTATTTAATGTCTAAAAATTACAAATAAAATACCATTATGTAGGAAATATTTTTATCTTTCTAATGAATATTTATAGTCTAATTTATCTTATTTATAACCACAAATTAAAAATGATTTACTTATTAAACTTTGATTTTAACTATTTTAACCCTTCTTTAAATAAATTAATAATAAATGTCCTAATCTAATCCAAGTGGGCCTAAATGGTCATATTTTATTCCTAAGTTCGTTTTTGGTCGAATTAAACTTATCCAATAGAATTAGGACATGTGTTAGGGTAATATTAATATCATTTGTACCCTTAGTTACCTTATTTACTATTAACCGCGGTAAAAAAAAGTAAAAAGTTACTATTCACCAAAAAATTATTTTTATCTCATTAAACCACATTTTACTTACTGATATCAACCGTGTTTGTTAGATTTTCTAAATTCCATTCACAGAAGCGGTAAAATTATGTTTTATGCAAAATTCAGTTTTTAACCTACCACTTAGTGGTTTCACTATTCATCAAAAATTGAAAGTTTTCAGAAAAATACCAAAATTTCACCCTAGGCTAATTTCGATATTCTGAGTCCAAAAATGAAGTCCATTTTGAAAAATAAAATTTATAAAATTTCAAAAAGTGGTTATTACTATTCATAACGGCTAGTTTTAATAGCATATTGTTGTTTAGTGAAACTCGGTATTGCGTACAACGCAAGCTATCGAGGATGGTCGAGATTGTAAAGCAAGCCAAGCAAGTGTTGTGTAGAAAAAGATTCCTTTGATGATTTATATAACATAAAAGTCTTGGGTGTTACACTGTAAATCCTCACTCAAACTCCTACATCTTTTATTTCCCACTGAGATAGTGGTAGAGGTCGTGTGTGACATGGACAGCCGGTTTCTGTTGTTCAATTTCCCATGAATAACAGTGGTAGAGGTCTTGGACCTGGACAGTTGTAAACTCTTGTGAACCCCGATCCAGGGTGTGGATCAAATTTATACAAATTGTTGAGAGGACTATTTCTCAGCTTGAGACTGAACCTCTTGGTTATATCTGTTGTGCTATATCTTTCAAATTTATTCTTTTATTCCGCTACTAATTACTTTAAAACCAAAACTGTTTTAAAGTCACTTTGATAATTAAATTTGAAAGTGTGTATATTAGTTGTAAATCAGTAATTTGGTTTCAAATGTTAATCAACCTTTCTATTTTGATTAACTGGAAAATAATCAATCCCTTGAGAACCCAACAGAACCCTTACTTTGATATAAATTCACTACATTTATTTCAGTATTTTATTTGGGGGTTTTTAAGACAAAGTTTTAAAACAGAAATTTTAATTGGAACTCAATTCACCCCCTCTTGAGTATCCACTCCAACCAACAATCACGTTTTGTTTTGAATATTTTATATTGTTGGAAAAATGGATACTAAGAGAAGGTTTCCACCTTATATTATATTGTTTTGTTATGTTTGATTTATGACCTAATTATCAAAAACTATAACCCTGAAAATATCCTCTAATGTAATAGAATTATTTCCTGGATTAAAACTCAGGATTATGTAAAGTTTAATTCCTTTTATTACATTTGGTATCATAGGATGGTTTAGATAACTTTATAGGTTAGGATAATCTTAATAGAATACCCATAAAATATTTTACCTTATGGTCAGGTTGAAAAAATATTGAATTTGAGGAATATTATACTGCCTCATCTAAAATATGTTTATTCAGAATGATTTTCCATAGAGGGAACATGGTAGAAAAATTGGGAAGGCATCAAGAAGAAAATATCCTTCCAATTTATTAACATGGAATTTTTTGGAATTGGAACTGAGTAGTTTGTGCAAATAATGGATCAATTTATACAGGATATAAATGGTAGTTTAATCCATCAAAGAAATTATCTAAATATACCATAAAAAACATGACAATAACAGACCATTTTATGAGGAAACAACCTCCTACATTTTGTAGATCTTCTAACCTAGTGGTAGTTGAGGGGTGAATTAAAGCCCTTGAAATGATATTCAATATAGTGGGGAGTTCATATAATCAAAAGTTAAGTCATTTAATTTATCATTCAAAGGTGAAGCTGAAATGTGGTCATAAATGGTGATGAATATTAAGTAAATAGAAGATATTGATTCCTTTGAATGAGATGAATTGATGAATATTTTCCTTGAGAAATATTTTCCTAAGATGGTTCGACTCAACATCAAAAAGAAATTATTATAATTGTAACAAAAGGAGGAAGATTCATTGCCCACATATAAATAAAACTTCACTAGATTGGAAAGGAAATATCTAAAATTTTTATGGGATCTTGAGAGTAAAATAAGACATTTTTTACTTACGATTGAATCCAAGATATCTAAGGGAATTGGATTCCCATGTATTCAAAATTTATGAGAAACTTGATTGCTGTACAGAGAAGGTAGAAATTGAGTTTCTCGGTGGTCATATATTTCATGAAAACTAAAATAATAAAAGGCATAGATGGAATGAAATGGATAAGCATCAATCAAATAAATCTAAATTTAATAAAATCAAGTTTCCAATTTGTGGAAAGTGTGATAGAAAGAACCATGTAGAAAACCTTATGAAAGATGGAAAGTTATTATGATGTGATAAGTCTGGGAATATGGTTCGTGATTGAAATTAAAATAATATTGTAATTAGTAAGGGAAATTATGATAAGAAGATATTAAAGTATTTTAAATTTGGTGAGGTGGGGAATTATTCACATACTTTCCTGAAGGACCTGAATAAATAGAAGCATCTAATCTATAAGTATAAAGGATTGGTGAAATCCTTTGTAAATACTTTAGTAGATGTTTGTCCATAAAATGAAGTGTAATCAAGTATTTTTTTAGATTGTGCTAATGTATTGTTTGATTAGATTTCTACACATTCTTTCATTTTAGAGATTTTTTTTTGTAAATTGGAAATTACACCTCAAAAATTGGAACTAGAACTTATTTTAAAAACACCATGGGGAAGTATAATGGAAAAAATTATTATAATAATATTCCAATCATTTTATGTGAAAATAAATTACCTAACAAACTTTTTGTATTTCCCCTATTATAGTTTGATGTTATTCTTGGCATGGAAAGGCTTTCTTTTTACCTTGCTAAGATATATTCTAGACCTATTGAATTTGTTTCTTATAAAGAGTTTCGGTTTTTATAAAATAATGAACCTTTACCTTTTATAATATATATAGAATCCAGAGAACTATTAAAAATGAAAATGAAATTTATCTTGCACGTATTATTGAAAACAAGGGTACTATTTAGATTAAGGATGTGCATGTGGTAAATGAATACCTAGATATTTTTTCTTATGAGTTTCCTATTGTTATACCTGACCAAGAAGTTTAATTTACTATTTACTTAGTTTTAGATGATAATCCAATTTTAAAACCCCCTTATCGATTGGATCAACTATAACTTCTAGAATTCAAAAATTAGTTATAGGAGTTTTTAGATAAAGTTTTCATTCATCTGGGTACTTCACCATGGGGTGATCCCATTTTATTTTATGAAAAGAAAGATTCTTCCATGAGGATTTACATTGATTATGGATCTTTGAATAACATTGATATTAAGAATAAATATATATTACCACATATTAATGAATTTTTTTATCATCTACATGGAGATCAGAATTTGTTTATAGTTGAATTGAGATCTGGGTACCATCAAATGAAGGTGAAGGGGGAAGATATCCCAAAAACAGTATTCTAGACAAGATATGGTCATTATGAGTTTGTAGTTATGTTATTTGGTTTGAAAAATTCCCCCATTGTATTTATGGATCCTATAAATAGAGTATTCAAATAATAATTGGATAATTTTCTGATTATTTTTATTGATGATATATTATTTTATTCAAAAATTTACAAGAATCTTGAAATGAATTTAAGGATTTTTTTGAAAATAATCAAAGAAAATAAGTTATATGGAAAATTTATAAAATTTGGTTTTGGATTACAACATGTTACTTTCCTTGGGAACATTGTATGTAAATATTACATTATCATTGATCCTACCAAAATAAAAGTGGTTGTTAAATGGCCAATACCAACAAATGTTACTGAGATTTGAATTTTTCTCAGATTAGTGGGCTATTAACAATGGTTTTTGGAAAAAAATCATAGTTATCTACCCACTATCTAAAATAACTTGAAAATGAGTTAAATTAATATGAAAAAATGTGATTCTTTTTTCATGTATTAAAAATAACATTGGGGAATTCTCTAGTTTTGTCCCAAGCCTTAATACATAGTGATTTTTTCATCTAAATTGATGATCCATTGAAGGGATTTGGTTGAATTATGATACAAAATGACAAGGTAATTGCTTATGATTTATGTTAATAGAAACCTTGTAAGTTAAATTATTTAACACATTATTTGGATTAAGATTCTATTGTTTTTATTTAAAAATTTAGACACGTAATTAATATGAAGATAAGTGTGAAATATATATTGATCATAAAATTTTGAAGTATATATTTACTCAGAAGGAGTTAAACATGAGGCATAGAATATGACATGAATTGATTAAGGATTATTATTTCATGATTCATTATCATCCTAGAAAAGAAAATAATGTGACTGATGCTTTAAGTAAAAAAATAATGCTGTATTAACCATGTTTTCTTTGGAATATAACCATTTGGTTAATAATTTAATGAATTTTGGACTAAAAGTTTTGGATGTCGGAACATCCAATGTTTTGTTTCAAGGGTCACTGAAATAAACTTTGTCATAATGAAATATGAAAGATCATAACAAAGACCATGAGTTATATAAAAAGGAAGAATTGGTTAAGAAGGTAAAATTGCCTAAATTTAACATTGATAAGGAACGCGTTTTGATATTTTAAAATAGATTATGTGTTACTTGTGATTAATAGTTCAAGAGGGACTTTTTAAATGAAGATCATATTTCCCCATTTTCCATTCATCCTAGAAACATTAATATATACATAAAACTTTAGGGGTATTACTAGTGGGGATGGAATGAAAAGAGATATTGCTAACTTTACCATGAAATGTTTGGCGTGTCAATAATTTAAAGTAGAATAAAAATTACCTAAGGGGGTGATTCATCATTTTTCAATTCTCGAGTGGAAATGGGAAAATATATCCATGGATTTTGTTGTGGGACAACCAAATAATTATCAAGGTTATAATGCAATTTGGGTTATTGTTGTTCGACTAACTAAATATGAACATTTATTTCCCATTCAAGATTACTTGTATTTAGATAAACTTTCTCGGATGTTTATTAAGTAGATATTCAGGTTACATGTTGTTCCTATCTCCATTGTATCTAAACCTGATATCAGGTTCACTTATAATTCTTGGAAAGGCCTTCAGAATTCATTGGGCACTAAATTAATTTTCAGCATATCCTTTCATCATCGGTTTTATGGATAGTTAAAATGAATAATTAAGGCCCTGAAAGATATGATTCTTTCTTGTTTAATTTATTTCTAGATAATTTTGGATCAACATCTTTTGTTAGATTAGTTTTCTTATAATTATTGTTTTTATTCTAGTATATATATAACATCTTTTGAATTATTATATAAAAAGTGATGGAAAGCTCCATCATTTTGGGATGAAGTAGATGAAAGGAACTTGGTGGGATAAGAAATAGTAGAGGAAGTTGATGATAAGGTGAAAATGATTTAGAAATTTATGAGTACATCTTAGAGCAGGAAGAAAATATATGTGGATAAGATAATTAAATACCATTTATTTGAGGTAGGCGATCACGTTTTTAAAAAATATTTAAATGGAAAAGTGTTATTTATTTTTCTCAAAAGGGAAAGTCAATTCCATGGTTCATAGGACCATATAAAATCTTAGATAAATTTGGATCAATTACCTGTCAAGTGTCCTCAACGTTGAGTTTTTCCCATGCACACAATGTTTTTCATGTTTCGATGTTAAAGAAAAATGTTTTATTTTCATCTCATGTTTCGAGCCCTAAGGTTGTTCATTTGGAAGATAACATTTATTATGAGGAAAAGTCTATTTAGATTCTTTACCATATAGAGATATTATTAATGAAAAAATTAATTTATCATGTTAAGGTTTTTTAGAGAAACCATATGGTTGAAAATCAACATAAGAATATGAAAATTCTATGAGAGAAAGGTATCCTCACTTGTTTAATAAGTGAATAAAATTACGGGAATGAAATTTCCAAAGGGGAGGAGAATGTAAAAACTTAGTTACTAAGAGAATAATTTTTTTTCATGTTAGTATTCTTGAATTAAATAGTTATATTCATTATAAATATATTAATTAATTTCTAAAATAAAAAAATAGTTTTGTTAAACTCATTTCTAATTGGGTTATATTTAAAAAATTAATTATTAAATTATATATTTTTAATTTTAAAAATTTAATTTAATTGTTGAGTTATTCATGTGAAAAAAATCTTACAGTAATTTTTTTTATAATTTTATTAAAATATTGATATTTCAATGAGTAGTCAAAATACTAATTTCTATTAAAAACAATATTTTATTTTTGCATGTTTAAAGGTAAAATTATGTTTTCGGTTAGTTTTAAATTTAAATTATTTAAATTTTATTTAAATTAATCCAATTATGTTTTTATAAATGTATTTCAAACTTCAAATTAGTATAAAAACATTTTATATTTAAAAAGGTTATTTTTTCTGAAAACCAGTTTTTCATTACATTTTTCTTTTTTAGTGTCACTTTTTTTTTGAATTTTGAAAAATTGATTCCATATTTGTAATAATTGGGTTAAATTTTTTTAATTTTTTATCTTTTATTTTAGATTGATATGAATATTAAACTTAGAAAGATTTGTTGCCACAGAAAAGGGTAAATCGGTTAATTAAAAGTTAAAAATAAAATGATAAGGACTATAAAACTACCATAAAAATGCTTAAATTTTATTGTATGATTATAAATAATCCATAATAATAACAATTAATAATTTGTAACCTTTTGGGGCCACTTGGATGATATTATTATATTTATAATATTTTCTTTAATGAAAATTCTAACAAGTCACACTGTTTTTTTAATAAGTGTAATATTTTTAATATAGCTTTACCGAGATGATATGTTGGACTATAAATATAATTTTGAAATATAAAATATTTATAGTCATCATGGTAATTTATTTTTAGTTTTTAGATAAGAAATAATTACCTTAAATTCTTCCACAATACGAATGGTGTAATTATTTTATTGATGAAAAAATTTAAATAAATGATATTAAAAATATTAAATATAATTTGTGATAAATAATGTCATCAAAAATTTTATATCTCACCTTTAAATTATAGATATATAATAAAATATTTTTTTAAAATTTTATTTTATCTATTAGTATTATTAAAGTCAATGTAATGAATAGTTCAAAAAATTGACATTATGGATATATTATACTAAATAAAATTTAATTAAATTATATAAAATTACTAAAAATATTAAATTAATCCAATTTATTTTTATAAGGTATAAAATATCAACAATGGTATATTTATGGTTCTTTTTTCATTTCATGGTAGCTACATTATCCCATAAAGAGAAAACATCCATGTTGTCACAATAAGAGTTAAAGGGGTTAAATAAGGGTTTAAATCAAAAGATAAGTGTAAAAATATGGTCAAATCCAATATAATAATTTTTATATGATATTATTTATAACCTAAATAATATTATATTATAAATAACTCACTTTGGATTCATTTTTAAATAAAAATTAATATATATTTATTTAATATTTTTGAAATGCCAAGAGTGATCACCCCCTCTCTTACAAAATAACAACTCTTCTTCTCATTTTTTACACTTCAAAACCTTTTTTATAAGAAAAATACCGTCAAAAATAACTTCATATAATGAATCCAATAATTATAGTGGTCTTTTTTTGTCATAAAACCCATCTTAGAGGTAATAAGATGTTAAGAAAAAGAGGGTTTCCAAAGAAGAGGTATAGTTTTTATCTGCATGTTTTAGTTTTGTTTCTTCTTCCACATCCATAAAAATACTTAAAACATGATAAAAAATAACGAAATTATCCTCACTATAATTATATATTATTATTTTTTAATTAACCATATAAATATCATTTTACACCAAATAGGAAAAGAATTCATTGTTTGTGTGTACGGAGGACAATCATCTCACAAATTGATATAACTTTTTTTCTATAACCGTTTATAAAAACTAGTTATAATTATTAAATTAATGAATATATATTATATTAATTACATATTTATCATTCTGAAATTATAATATATCACTTATATGTTTACCATTATATACATAGACAAATGATAACATCGCTTGTGCGTACGTGTGGACTACCACCTCCATGAAGTGATATGATTCATTTTTCATCATCACATCACATGGATAATATATATAAGTATATTTAAAGAAATAATATTATATGTATGATATTATTATCATTATTTAAATATAAAATAATACTTACCTTTATTCTATAATTATCTTTGAAAAATTGAAATGTTACTCATGTGTACGTACAGCTTACCGTCTCCATTATTGTAAGGTATTTCATTTTTCATAACCATATATAATGGATGAATTTAAAAGTATAATATATATATTTATATATAAATTATAAATATTTAGTGATTATTATTCCATATATGATGGAATAATGACCTCTTTTACCATAGTTAACCAACCAAATCCATTTGGACTTAAGTATCGAATATCATCAAAACATCCAATGTGAACTTAATTGATAAAGTAATTGTATTTATCCTGGTAATGATTGATATAAAACAAATAAAAAACTTTAAAATTTTTATTAATATGCTATAAAATTAACATATATTTATTATTTAGGAAGACAAAGAACACACGTGGCGTTTCAGACTCGAGGTAAGGGATTTTATTTTAAAAATCTAATTTTAAATTTTTCTTTAAATACTCTCATTTTCTTCTATATTCAAATGATTTTTAATGAAAATATTTTAAATATTATTTTTATTATTATTCTATGATTGTTTGAAGTTATTTTATCCATATTTTACTTTTAAAAAAATAATTTTAAAGGAATATTTTGGTCTTTTTCAAAATGACGTACATTGTGACTTTTCCAAAAAAAAATACAGAAGTAATGTTTTTTAAATTATAAGATATGATATTATTTTACCACCTTCATGAGTAAATTTTTTATTGAAGATTAATTTACAATCTTACATTTTTGTTTTCTAAGTAATTTTTTTTCATTTGTATGTGTGTGGTTTTATTTTTAAATAAGTGATTTTCCCCAAGGAATGTTTTTTTGATGCAAGCATTCATGTTTTGAGATTATGTTATGGTTATTGGGAATTTTTTATTATAATGGGTGGTTCCATTATAATAAAATTAAAGTGGGTACATTATATCCCTCCATTTCATTGGGTATGTTTGTGTTATAATTTGGTCGCGGTGGTTATTTCTTGTGTAACTTTGATGGTTACTCCAAGTGTAACCATAGGGGTTATTTAAAGTATAAACATGAGGTTTATTTAATGTGTAGTTGTGAGTGTTACTACATATTTTATTATGATAAGAAAATGACTCCCAAGTTACATATATTATTTATTTATTCTTTATTTATTTTTATATAAATATTATGTTTTAACAAGGTAAGTTATTGAGTTCAGGTTACTTATTAAGGGTGAAAAGTATAACTTCATGAAAATGATTTCATGAGTTTTTATTGTTTTAAAATAAACCATTATGGATTTTATTTTTCCCTTTAATATTTATTATGAAATGTTTTGGGAAGAAAAGTTTATTTCTTGGATAAGAAAATGTTTATTTTGAGCCCAAATTGTTTTTTGAAAAAGGAAAATTTTGATAAGGATTCATGGAATAACTATTTCTGTCTTTATTTTTATATAACTTATTGAGATTTTTGTTCTCATCCCATATTATTAAAATGTTTTCATAGGAATTAATGATGGGTAATGTAAATTAAGTGGTCAAGTATAAATTTTTAAATATTTTTCATGAAAAAATTATGTTTTGTTTTAAAATATTTATATTGTGGAAAATGGGTACTTATTGAAGGTTTCCACCTTATATTATATGGTTTTGTTATGTATTGTTTTTGAAACATTTCTCAAAAAATATAAACCTTAAAATATCCTCAAATGAAAGTGAATGAATTTATGACCAAAAACATTGGATTATGTAATTTTTAAGGCTAATCCCTAACAGATAATCATCCAATAATAAGATGTTTTAATTGCAATGTGTTGGGATGTTATACTAACACTTGTTAAAAGTTAGTTACTCAAGGAAAGGATCATAAAGAGTAGAAATAAAAATGTATGAATTTTTTTTTCAACTATAATAGACGTGGGTCCCAAAAATAATGTGGTAATAGGTACATTACTTATTTGTTTTTAGATTTTTCCAATGTCTTGTTTGATTCTGAAACTACACATTCTTTTTTATCTAGGAAAGTTAAAATTGAAATGGAATTTCCATATGAATAAATGAAGTTTAATGTTTTTGTAAAAACTCATGGGGTAGTTTAAAGGAAAAAATATAAATATTCCTATTATCATATATTTAAGGGATATTCCTAAAAACCTTGTTGTCTTGCCTACTGTAGAGTTTGATGTTATTTTTGGTATGAATTAGCTTTCAGTTTATCATGATAAGATAAATTGTATAGTTAAAGAAGTTAATTTTTTAGAATAAGTTTTTATTTTAATATAAGAATTAATTAATTAATTTGATAACATATCAAGAAGTTGAAAAACTCACAAAATATGGAAGTGAAATTTATCTTGAATTTATTGTTGAAAAGAAAGGAACTATTCAAATTAGTGTTTTATATGTAGTTAATGAATATCTAGATGTATTTACTAATGTTTTTCTTGGTTTTATTCCTATTCAGAATGCTGAATTTTTTATTAACTTAATTCATGATGATAATCTAATTTTAAAACCCCCTTATCTAATGGATTCAATAGAACTTTTTGGAACTAAAAAAATAGTTATAATATTTTCACGATAAGGGTTTCATCTACCCTAGTATACCTTGGGGTGATCCTATTTTTTTATTAAAAATAAGGTTGATTCTATGTGACTTTTTATTTATTGTAGATCACTTAATAACATCACTTTTAAGAAAAAGTAATTATTTCCCAATATCAATTACTTGTTTTATTGTCTCTAGGGTCCTTAGTATTTTTGCAAGATTGTTTTTTGGCCTGGGTATCACTATCTAAAAGTAAAGGAGGAAGACATTCCAAAGATGGAATTCCATACTAGGTATGGGAATTATGAGATTTTTTTCATTAATTTTGGGCTGATAAATTCACCTTATGTATTTATTGATCATATGAATTGAGTTCTCCATGATATCTTTGATAAATTTTTTATTGTTTTTATTGATGATATTTTTTTTATTCTAGAAGTTATGAGAAACATGAGAACACCTAAGGATTATTTTATAGAATTAAAAATAAAATAAGGTGTATGGAAAAATCTATAAATGTGAATTTTTTCTAAAACATTTTTAATTACCTGGGTATTTTATTTTAAAATATATAATAATGGTTGATCCTATTAAAATTTAAATGGTAAAATAGATTCCAAGATGTAAAAATGTCACAGATAATTGAAGTTTTCTCAGATTTGGGGGTTACTACCTTTGGTTTGTTGAAAATTTTTCTTAGTTATCTATCCCACTAACTTAGTTAGCTTGAAAAGGAATAAAATTAATATATAAAATGATATGTGATGAATGCTTATAATAATTAAAAATAATATTGGTTAATGCTGCAATATTAGTCTTGCTAATAAGAAATGGTGAAATTTTTATTTAAAATGATTCTAATTTGAAGGGACTTGGTTGTGTCTTGATAAAATATAATTCAATAATTTTGTATGATTTACATAAATTAAAACTCCATGAGTAGTAATATCTCTCACATGATCTTAAGCTTGCAATAGTTGGTTCTTTCTTTAAAAAATTGTAGTTTTCTTTTTTATGGGGTAAAATCTGAAATATATACTAACTATAAAAGTTTAAAATATATATTCACTAAAAAAGAGTTGAACATAAGATAGGTATACGGTTAGAGCTGATAAATTTTTATGATTTTATGATTTACTATCATCTATTTATATCAAATAAGGTAGTTGATGCCTTGAGTTGACAAGATAATTTATCATTGACCATGTTTCATTTCAAATATTATCCATTGGGTAATTATTTAATGAATTATGTCCTAGAAATTATGCACGAAAAATCTCCCTATATTTTGTTTTAGGTGTTAGTGCATTCATTTATGTGATATTGAATTAAGCGTGCTCAAAAAGAAGATCATGAATTGTATGAAAAGGTAGAATTGGTCAAGAAGGGTATGTTTTCTAAATTTAACAATGAAAAAGAAGTTATTATGAGATTTGGAAAGAGTTTTTGTGTGCTATGTGATTCTCATTTAATGAAGAAAATTTTAATAGAAGAAAATGAAACTCTGTTGGAACCAAATACACCCTGGGGAGGAGGGGACTAAATTTGGGTGACCAATATATTTAATCTCTTTTATGTAGTTTGGTTAACTTTATTTTATGATTTTCTTCCCACAATGGAAGGAAATGTGTTCAACCCATAACTTGATTAATATTTTATATAAAAATAAAAAATTTATAAAAAAATATGTATGAAAATAAAAAATCCATGGGATACATGGACTTTTACTTGGTACACCGTGATGGGCTAGTCCATGGAGTATATGCTGACATTGTGTCAGTTGTTCCAGAATCCAATGAGATTCACTAGTTTGGTGGATGAAAATCATTTTGAAATGTTAACTTTATTCTATTATAACTTGATTTATAATATTTTGGGTTTAGGCACACCTCACCTATGGCACACTACCACTTTCTCACCTCTATGCACTACATTGATGAATGTAATTCCATAGTTTATAGAATTATTTATTTTCTTTAAAATATTGGAAACATAAGGCTATGTCCCTAATTATCATTATAATATACTTGTATTATATCCTTGTTTTTATTCTTTTTGAGTGAACTTTTCAAAAAGATCGTCAATAAATCATGTTTCTGAAACTTATGCTTTTGTGAAACTCTTGCTTTCACGAAACTCTTACTTTCACAAAACTCCTTACTTCACGGAACTATGATTTTGTAAGCTATAAATAATGATCTTTATTAATACTATTATTTAATTCAATATTAACCATTATTTTAAACTAGTGTTTATGAGATCATTATATTTTTAGAAAATAGTTGTTTGTGGAAGATTTCTCTCAAAACACAATGGTTCATGTAACTCTTTGCATAACTTCACACCATGGTGAATTCTAATTGTTTTTTTATAAAGAATATCTGTCAACCAATTTTGTCCCATTTATATCTTATTTTATAAAAATTGTTATATATTTATAGGCAAATATAAACCTTTTTTGAAACTTAGAAACTTCTCCATGTAAATTTTATTCATGAGACATTCTATATCATTATTCATTCATGAAAATATTCCTCCCCAAAATCCCATGTTTCATATTGTCTCCAATTCACCAATGTATTTCGGTTCATGGAACTCCACAATTATTTAAACACTACCATTTATTTAAAACATGTCACATTTGATTATCTAATGTATACCTATTCATGGAACTTAATCATTCATGAGACGTTATACTTTATGAATATTTCATTTTCCACCATCGTGGAACCTTCTTTCACAAAACAATATGACTTTTTTAAAACATTGTGCAATCATCAAACTTTTACAAAACTTATTCCTTTAATCCAAAATAATTATCAATCATGTAGACCATGAATTTCTTAAAAATTTGATCTCCCACCATAATCTTACACCCAAAAATTTAACGAACATTATGAAAAGATGCAACTTTGAGATCTTATTTTAGGTGTCTGAATTCATTATTCATGTTTATATTCTTATATGTGCTATTTTTTCTTTAACAAACCTATATAAGAATAAGTTCTCAAGATGAGGGTTAATTTCATGTCTTTAAAAAAACAAAACAATATACAAAAATTCATCTGATTGAGAATAATTCCACATTAGAATCATTTTTTTTCATTCATCCTCTTTTAACATCCAAATATCTCATTGTTGATTTAACTATATTCACTTAATATATATATGATCACCCACTACGAATTGAGTGATAAACTTCACTACCTACTTCCCTTAACTTAGTCTATTTAGAAACTTTTTAGATATTCAATTAGATTCTTCTTCTTGTTCAAGAATAACTCCTTATCATAACTTCTAGATATGAAATTTATATATTCTAGATATTTCTCTTCACATAGTTCTACTAGACTAAGAACTATCTACTTTTCTAAAATATCTTACATTTTTTGGAAATTCTCATTACCATTCAAATAATCTAGTCATACTGTATGACACTGTGATTGAAAAAAAATATAACACCAATCATTGGTTTGAGTACAACATTATCCAAATATGGATTTTATTGTCAATATTATGATAAATGCATAATCTATCAGATAATATAAAAATTTAGTGGATATAGATTTATGATTCATTCTTTTCCTCCCTAATGAATTTTCTTCCCCCCTTTGACATCAAAATAAAAAGGTATATATGAAACTAGATTTATTATTCAAGTTATATTTCCCTTAAGGTATCATCAGATTTTATAATTATGTCATCTCCACCTTTGACATCATGAATTCAGAGAGGATACTAATCTAGATTTCTTTTATATATCCTCTCATATTACTATAAAATTCATAGGGGATTCCTTTATATAAATCACTACATCCCCTTGATCAATAATATCCATTAAATGGGTTTCCAATGAGATTCATAAACCATTAGGGGAACACCCTTCTCTCCCAACTATTTGAAAATAGATATAGAGATATTTTTATCTTCCATTGAGCTTAATATTCCAATTTTGACAACATTTATCAATTTTTTCTTGAATACATTTTTCTTATTACCACCTTTCAAGCTCGTAAACATTTTTGGTTATAATTGGAAACCTTTGAAATATTTTAAATATGTTATATTACAACTTCGAATTAACTCCTTGAAAATCCTATAAAACTAATGAGTCATATCTCATTCTAGGAAATAATAGTTTAAGTCAAAAGACACTAATGTTGTCCATATCACTCACTTACTTATACATATTCTAGTAGAATTTATTTATTTATTTTAAATATTATCCTATGATCTCAATCATTATAATACAAAACAATCATTGAATAAGAAATTAAGAAAAAATGTGTAAGACATGCCAAATGTTAAACTAATAGATACCACTTGTTAAAGATAACCTCATGGAACCACTTGGTATATATGATCTTCAATTAATCATGTGACTTCTTTTTTGGATATGGATAAATGACCTAGAGTACTTGTTACCAATTCTCTATGAATATATCAATATTTGGACTAATACTACCTATTGATACCAATAATTAAGATTCTTCTAAGTGTTGAATTTCTCTTCAAAACATGGGGAGCACTTGATATGAATGATATTTATTTTCTAATTGCTTCTTGTCATCCTAAAAATAGTCATCCAATACCAAATTATCAGAATAAAATTGAAAAGCATGAAATACATGAATGTTTATCCTTATCCACTAGTATATCATTTATTGGTGGTAAAATACCACTTGAACTGAGGCCTGATACCAATGTTTGAATATTCATTGTGAACTGTAACCACTGGACCATTCAAATATTTCTTTGACATCTCTTTAGTTTCACATTAGATGATTTATCATATGATTTTCCATTTCCACAACACACTACTTTCATATACAGATTTATAGAATAGATTAGTTGTGTAACAACACTATTTAAATTTGATACCATATGAAAATTTCAATTATCCTTGATATATGTATCTAAATTTATCTTATGAATCTATTCCATTTCTTCAAAAAAACACCCCATGTATCGTATATCCCCCTTAAGGTTGTACCACTTCAAAAATATATTATATATTTTTAAATTTATGGGTAAATGGGTACCTAAGTAATCTTAAAAAATAATATTAAGGTTGATCCAAATGGACCAACAGTTTGATTTTTTTTGAAAAAAAATTATACTCCAAATATGGTTGTTCCAGCTTCCTAGCCAACTCTAATTGTTATAGACATAGAATTAGACATTATTTACCCAGATAATCTTATTTTTATATATAGGAACTATTGTGTAAAAATTTTCATATTTATTAATTAAAACCTACTCATACATATTTATTTCTTTGACACATCACATATAAACTATTTTACATGATTTTTCCTTAGATGATGAATCTTACCTTTGGTATTATACTCTTTCTTCTTCCTCTATTGGAGAGGTCCTATTCTAGACTTTATTTCTCATCTTGATATATTACATTAAATTTTACATTGTATACCTTTTAGCTTTCTCTCTCTACCGGGCATGCAATTCACCCCACCCTTTTTCATTTTAGGTGAGTCGTTATTTAGGTGCACAAACTTCTTACTAATGGAATAGATCCCCCTAATTTTTTTATATTTTTTCATTTATTTCAAAGCGATTAGTTTTGATTTCATTATGATAAGTATTTTATACAATGGGCGTGGAACACTGTGTTTTTATTCCAGTACAATGTACCTTTTTTCCAACTAAACAGTTCCTTTTCTATTATTGTCTCCTTACTTGTAAGCCACCGGAGTAGAGGACCTCCTTATGGAATCTTTTTTCCTTCCACACATTCTTCCTTATACATTTCCTCCCCATATTACCATATTTAAAAAACATAAAACATATTCTATAAAAAATAAATTCTATCATCATGTATCAATTTAGATATTTATATAACCAATCTTATTTCATAATTTAGACTTCAAGATTTATGACACACACTCATAGTGTGTCCCATTATTCCACAGTAGTAGTGTCTCATGGTTATCTTCTTTTTGGATTCATAAATATTATTCCTTTTATTTTTGAATTTAATATTTTAATCCTTATTTACAACCCTATTATATACTTATTTGGATGTAAAATATAACTTAACATTTCACTTAGATAGGAAGAGTTGTTACTCAGTCTATATGGTCTTATAATCTTTCTCTTTAATCTGATATTCTATCTATGTTATTATTAAATCATATTTTATTTCAAAATTTTCTTATCTACCCTATATGTGTCCTGAGGGTGAGGACATTTTATTTTTTATCTTTCTCTTTGACTACCTTCTTTATGATATTTTTAGACATTTATTTTATCATATCACTTTGTTTTTTCATCTTGGTACCCATGTTATTTATGTTGAAATTTAAGAAAAAATATTCATTTTTAATCCTCTTGTTCTCAATTGATAAATATTTGATGATTTCATAGTCCACTTTCTATATTATATTCCACTGTTTCACCTTCTATTATGAGGATTTGATCTCTTCTTGATCATAGGAAAAATTTTATCTAAATTTAAAACCATACATCATAAACCCTTATTCCTTATCATAGCTTGTATCATAGGGGAGTGGTTCATCTTCACCACTAAATCCTCAAAAAAAATTATTCTCAAACTCAACAAATTTAAATGGACATTGAGATTTTTACCTTCAAGAACTTTATCCTCAAGTGACTCAATATTTTTATCTTGTTCTTTAGTAAATGATTTCTAGTATTTAATCCCCTTTTTGTTAACTTCATCCTTTTTCATGAGATTCACCACTTATTTAAAGTTAACTTCACTAATATATTGATTAATTAATTCTTTCTGAAGTCATTCCCTCTATGCTTCATGCTCATCCACATATTCAATTTAAAAACTAATAATTTTATGATTTTTCACTCTTTGAATATCTAATTATTTAGTATAACTTTAAAGATCTACTTTATAGTTATCAAAACCCATTAATTTATTCTTCACTATGGAGAAATATGAATTTTATAATTTACAAGAAACTTCGACAACATGGTTATTTTCAGACAAATCATAGAGTTAGAATAATTCAACTTGATTTCAGTACATTCTATCTAGACAATATTTTTCTCAATATTGCTATTATTTTTCATTTTTTCATAAGACTCTCTTCACCAACCTTGTTTACTATCTTTTCATCACTGCCAGCTTTGACACCTTTTCTTGAGGTTGATAATAAAACATGATTTCAATTTGTAGTGTTTCCATAAACTACTTCCTAAGTATTTTTATTTTCTTAAGCAGTATCACAATGAGTAGTTTTCATATATAATTCACTGTAAAAGGATCCATTTAAGATATTTTCTATCTACACATTTATAATTTTCTCACTATGTTTTCTCAATTCAGCATCTCTTTGAATATACTCTAGAACCACCTCACCACAAGAATATAGGAACTTGATAATTTCTTTTTTCCATCCATCAAACTAAGTTACATAAAAAAATGGTGGCCTTATAAAGAATATATACTTATGATGTTAAACATTGAGTCTAAATCTTTACCCTTTGATACACATTTTTGGAACTAGATACATCTTGAGAAGGAGGGTGAATCAGGGTGATGGGTAAATTTATACTTTTCTCCATAGTCTAGTTAACTTTGTTTTAGGATCATATTCCCATGTTGAATGGAAATGTGTTTAAAATATGACTTGATTAATCCTTTCTCTAAAACTCATAGAGTGATAAAAAATATACAATAAAGTAAAATATCCACAAGTCACTAGGATTTTAACTTAATTCACTAAAAAGGGTTAATCTAAGGAGGATACGATGATGTTGTGTTGGTCATAATATAATCCAATAATATTAGCTATTTTTGTGGAAATAAATGATTCATAAATGGTTACTCTATGATATAATCACTGACATTACAATATTTAGGGTTTGGATACTCCTCACCCAAGGAACATAACCTCTTCCTCACCTTTTCTCACTGCTTTGATGACGGAACTTCCACAATTTATAAGATTAAATGTCTTATTAAAAAGATTAGAAAAATAAGGATTTATCATTGATTAGAATGAGAATATAATTGTATCATAGTATTTATTTTATTATCATTTAATTAAGTCTTAAAATGGATGATTAATACATTATGTTTTTGAAACTTCTTCTTTTGTAAAACTCATACTTTCACAAAACTCTTGCTTTCATGAAACTTATACTTTCACATAACTATTCTCTTGTAACTTGAAATGTATGGAACTTTTGCAACACTATTATTTCATGAAATATTTATATTTATCCCAAACAAGGGTTCATGAAAATATTATATTCACATAACACAATTATTGATGGAATATTACTTATGGAACTCGGCAGTTTGCATAACTTTTCACGCAACTACAGACCTTGGTGAATTTAGAGCATTTTAATCTCAAGAATATCCCTCAACCACATATCTACCACTTCTCTATTATTTTTTCATAGGGATTTTGAAATTTATAGGTAAATACCAACCCTTTATGTAATTTAGAAACTTCACCTTCATGTAAATCCAGTTCAAGAAACTTTCCTTATCATTTTTCATCCACAAAACTTTTCTTCTCCAAAATTCCATGTTTCATAGAACTCTTAATTATCCAATTTATACCCACTCACAGAACTCCATCATTAAAAAACTCTTCCATTACTAAAAAACACATCACCTTTGATTCAAAAATATATACCTATTTGTAGAATTTCATCTTTTATGATACTTTATAATTTACCAATATTTCATCCATCTTGTTTGTGAAATATTCCTTCATGAAATTTTTTGAATTTCATGAAACACTACACAATCATCCATCATCTAAAAAACATATTAATATTATGAAAAATACTTCTCGGTTTTCGAGACCATAAAATTCATGAAACTCTAATCTTTTTCCATAATGTAGAACCAAAAAACTTGGAAAACAGTAGGAAATAAAGAAACATTAAGTTACTATTCTAGGATTCTGAATTCATGATTTGTGATTATATAATTAGATGTACTATAATTTCTTCATAAAATCCATATAGTACTAACATATTGTGTTGATGGTTAATTCCATGTCCTCCAAAAAACAGAACATCATATGAAACTTTATTTGGGTAAGAATAATTCCTCACTGGGATTATTCTAATTCATTCATTCTCCTTCAATATCCAGATATTGTGTTGCTACTTTTCCTATCTTCAACTAATATAGAAATGGCCACTTAATATGGATTAATTGATGAACTTCAGAACCTACTTACCTTAACTCAGTTTTTTATAAAATTTATAGATATTTAACTAGACCATTCCTCCTATTAAAGCATAAGTCTTGATCATTACTTCTGGATATGCAATTTATAACTTCTAGAAATTTATATTCACTTAATTATCCTAGGATAGGTAGTATATATTATTCTTTAATGTATTCTTTATTCTAACAATTCTCATTACCATTACAATACTCTAGTCAAACTGAATGAAACTTTGTTAAAGATAAATCTGACACCAAACATAGGTTGGGGTCCAAGACACTCCATTTTCTATTCATCCTAGAAACACTAAAAAGTATAGAGTGTAACACCCCATAATATTAAACGGTTAATAGGATAAATGTTTATACTCATGTCAATAATGTTCACTTTTATTTTTGGGATCCTAGCTGGTTTGAACTCCATAGTTAAAGAGGTTTTTCCTAAACTAGTGATTTGGATGGGTAACCTATGGGGAAGTGTTCCAGGGTGTGTGAAAATGCAGTCAAAGAACACTGGAAATAATATGTGTTGTCTTATGGATATAGTCATTAATTTTATGACCCATCTCGAAATATTGGTGGCCCCCAAGGAGGATACAACATGTGTCTTCCAGGAAACAGTGGTTCTTATGGGGACCTATTGTTAAATTGGTATTAGAGCACAAACCCAATCAAAATTGTGGTGGGAATTCCTGGGTTGAGATGTAGGGTCCAAAATGAGGACATTGTGCTCTGGGGGGGGGGGGTGAATGTAACACCCTAGAATGTTAAAGTGTTAAAAAGATAAATGTTACTTTCCATGTCAACAAGGTGTACTTTTTTCATGAGGCTACCTAATTAGAACTCCATAGTTAAATAGGTTTGACCTAGAGTAGTGATCAAGATGGGTGACCTCCTGGGAAGTTCCCATAGTGTTTGAGATTAAGGATAAAACACACTTGAAATAACATGTTTTGTCCTATGGGGATGGTCATTAGTTTCATGATCCATTCATGCACGTGGGTGGTCTCTATAGAGGGGAACCCATTATGGGGGAAACTATAGTGTCTGTGGTGCATAGCTGTTATATGGAGACCTTAAAGAGAACTCTTGGTGGGGTAGAATAAAAAAATTACTGGTTTTATAATGAAATGTATGACTTGTCAATAGACTGAAGCTAAGATACAACTACCATAGGGGATGTTTTAGCCTTTACTAGTACCTTATGAATGTTTTAGAATATATCCATGGATTTTTTTGTGATATTACCAAATATATATCATGTTAATAATTCAATTTGGGTTATTATTGACCAATTTACTAAATCCTCACATTTAATTCTATTTTAAGAATTATGTATTTGGATCGACTTTCTATAATTTATATTAAATAGATAGTCAAATTACATGGATTCCCTCATTTTATTGCATTTAATATTGATCCTAGATTTAAATCAATGTTTTTTTAATGTAATTAAAAATTCATTGGGTATCTAATAAAATTTTAGTACAACTTCTCATCCTCAATCTGATGGGAAGTCAGAGTGAACGATTAATAATTTAGAAGATATGATCTGGGATTTCTCCTTGGATGATAAAGGAAGTTGGGACCAATATCTTTTATTGGTGTGATTTTATTATGATAATAGTTATCATTATGGTATACTTATGACACCTTTTGTGGTATTATATAGAAAGTGGTGTTAGACTCCATAATATTGGGAAGAAGTTGGTAAAAATAAGTTTCTGGGACCAGATTTGGTAGAATATATGGTTGAGAAGGTAAAGATGATTCAGCACCCTATAAGGGAATATTAGAGCTGGTATAAAAGTTATAAAAATAACATGAGGAAAGATATCTCATTTGAGTTATGAGATCATGTTTTTCTCAAATATTCTCCTTGAAAAAGTGTTACGTGTTTTAGTAAAAAGGGAAAGCTAAGTATGAGCTTTTCTAGAGATTAAAATATTATGAAAAAATTGTATTATTTTCATATCAATTATCCTTACCACTAATCTTATTTTAGGTACATTATGTGTTTCATGTTTCATTACTAAGTAAATATGCACATGATATATCTCTTATATTGAGACCTGAAGTAGTTCTGTTGGAAGAGAATATTTCTTATGAGGAAATGATAATTTGGATTCTAAATAATAGAATCTATCCACTACAAAATAAGGTGATTCACCAGGTTAAGGTTTTATGAATGAACCATATGATCGAGGGAGAAACATGGGAATTTGAATTATATATGAGGGAAAAATACCCTCACCTATTTAATTAATGAATAAAATTATGAGGATGAAATTTCTAAATTGGGGAAAATGTGAAAACCTAGATAATCCTAGAAAAAAAATATTATGATTTATATGTATTCATTTATGGATTCATATTCATCATATTTTTATAAATAAATTTAAATGAATTTTCAATTGAAAAATTAATAGTTTTATTTAACTAAATTGTTTTCCCATATATTATAAGGTTTTATTTAAATGTTAATTTCAATGATTTTAAAAATTGAATTTTATTAAATGGATTTTTTTTTGATATTATCTTGTCAAATATATCTTGGGAGAATGTTTGGAATTTTTTATGAAAAGATTTATTTTTGGGTAAATAGTGAAAAATAACGTTTTTATTAAAATTGTCATTTCTTTTCAAGTACATAAAAAGTATCATTATATTTTAGATTGGTTTAAAATTTAAATTAAGACTATTTAACTAAATATAATCCCATTAATTATATACTAATCATATTTATACTTTATTTTTGGAATAAAATATTTTTATGGTTAAAAATGTCATTTTTTTAAAAACACTATCATTGTAGTTTTCATATTTATATTAAAATTAATTTTATCACTTCTAGAAATTTAATATAGTTAAATGGATTTAATATTTTTAATCAAGAGAATACATTTTTTTAATAATTCCAATTTTATTTTTGGATATTATAAATAGTAACCTTGGTATAATTGTATCACCCTAGTAAAGGTTAAAGGGGTTAATGGGGGTAAAATAAGAGTTAGGGTATCAAATATCATTAAAAATAGGATAAATATGATTGGTTGAGTGTATTTATAAGTTAAAATATATTTTGTTTTAATTTTTTTCAATTTTTTATACTTGAATTTTAGAAAGAAATATAATATATTTAAAGGTTTTAAGTATTCACAAGTGTGCCAATCCCCACATATAAAAGGAAACCAAGTCTCCTCACTTATTCACACACTTCAATCCATTTATCAAATTTGATAACTACCAAAATACCTTATCAAAATCACTCCCCATGTACTATAGGTTTTGGTCTCACCAAAAGATCAGCCTAAGAAGGCATAAGGTGTGAGCCAAGGGAGGTTTTCCGAAGAAGATGTATACCACCTCCACGAAGTGATGTTTTTCACATCACTTGATCCTATGGATGATTAGTATTACGGATAAAATAATTATATATTATATTTATGACATAATTATAATTATTTAACGATATGATATTACTTTGATTCTTACCCTACCATCCATTGGAAAATGATAACGTCGCTCGTGCGTACTGGTGGACAACCACCTCCATGAAGTGATGCGGTTGGTTTTTACTTTCCAGAATATAAGTTTGGTCATAAGGATTAAACTATAAATAAATATTATATTTATAATATATTTATGATTCTATAAAACTGAAATATTATATAATTTTTTTAATCCAGTAAAAAATGAAAAATTCATTCATGTGTACGCACATACTACCATTTCTATGAAAGAACATGGTTCATTTTTCATGAATTACTTACATAGATGGTTTTAAAAGTAAATATAATGAATAAATATTATAATAATAACATGATTAATAGAATTAATATAATAATGTTATTAATAAATTAGAAACCTAATATAATTTTAGTACTCAGTAGCTCATACATACAAATGAAAATATTTGTAACTCGAGGTAAGGGAATTATTTTAAAATTATTGTTTTAAAGTTTTCCTTACAACTATTTTTATTATTCATCAAGGTTTTTTGAAATGTTTCAAGAATGTTTTATTTTATTATTTATATATTTATAAAGGTGATTTTTAATATATTTTACTTTATTTAAAATGAATAAAATATAGAATCTTTTCAATGTTTATTTTGTATGGGTTATTTTTTACTTTTTAAAGAAGTGAAAAAAGAATAGTTTTTTCAAGTATACAACTTGAATTAATTTTCCCATAATCATTGTTTTTATTCATTATAGAATTTAATATATAAGTTATTATGGTATTTAAAATTATATCATATTCACAGTCTTCTGATATTGTTTCCTTTTTAAGAGTTTTTAAAGAAAAGATATATTTTACCTTATGATTATGTGGAAATGAAAAGTGTTTTTCTTTTGGGTTCAATTTTTTTTAAGGGGGTTATGATGAAAAATTGAAATATCAAAAATTATTTGTTCATAATATGGAATTTTATAATTATATTTGATGATTCAAGTACTTGATATATCTCATGATTATGGGTGAGCCTAATATAGCTCTCTAATTCATTGGGAAATGATTTAGTCTTTAAAGGAAACAATGTGGGTGAATACTAGGTTAGTTATTCCTATAGCACTAATTGGTATTTAGTTGTTATAACATGAGTTAAAAATGAGTGAACAAAATATATGAACACTATTCTCCAAGATACCTATATTATTCTTTCAAATTTGGTTTTATTTAAATAATTTTATTTCTTGAGGTAAGGAATGTTTATAAATTTTTAAATTTAAAAGTTATAAATTTGTTTCATGAGTTCCCACATGTCTAAAGATAACTTCATGTTTTCCCTATTATTAGTAATGTATTCTCAAATTTTTTCATTGAGAAACTATTTATTTTAATATGCGTAAATATGTTATTAATATGCTCAAATTTTTATTAGATAAAAGTAAACATTTTTTGTGTCACTTGTTGATTTGGGGGTTTGTTGAAACTGGTGTCTCCCATTGATTCGGTAACCTATTGAATCAAAAGGATAGATTGTGGTTTGATTTTTCTTCTTCATTGATGCTTTATTTAGGGTTGTTTTCTTTTTTGGTGATTCTTCAAGCACCTGGTGCTGTATTTACGACATGATAGTTCTGGAGAAATTGGTATGTGGTTCATCTAGAGGTCACTCCTTAGTTAGGCCTACCCTATCCAAACACTACTCTTTCCTTCCATTCCTTCTCACCAAGATTGTTTGGATAAGTGAATTTGTTATTGGTAAGGTTTTGGGATGGTTTTGTTTGAGTTGTGGTGGGATTTTCATGAGGAGTGACCTGGATGTTAGTGTTCATTTTAGTCCTAGTTTGGTGAATCTGGTCTTCATTTTCACAATCGGTTTTAGTTTTATTGTTCTATTCCAATTGATGTTGTTCCTCAAGGGAAGGTATGTTCTATTTCTAATTTTATTTCTCTCAACATAGATTTTGGTTTTCAATGAACATGTTTCTAGTATGTTTGTGACTTCGCAGGTGATAGGGTAGTGATGATAAAGGTGGTGACTGGTGTGTAGGGTGTGCTTCCTAAGGGTCTCAGATGTTGTGTGTTGTTTCTGAATTTTTTTGAATTTTCATTTGCACGTTGCAAACTTTATTGGTGACTCATGATTTTGGTATTTTTGGTATGGTGTAATTTGGTTTTGACATGGATTTTGTGAGGTTCTCACTTCATCTAGAAAAGTGGATTTATTATGATAATGAAAAAAGTGGTTTGGAGGATAAAACTATAAACCTAAAAGATCATGGGAATGTATGAAAATTCAATTCATTATATTAAACACAAAATTATTGGTTGATTAAGGTATATGTTTTTATAATATGGAATCATGCATTAATTAGGGAAATGTATCAAAAATTAGAGGAAACTCATTTACATCCTCAAGAGTAGTGTCTTGGGTTAAAGGGAGAAGAAAAGAAGGAGGGAGGTTTATGCGCACATCTATTTTCTCAATTAAATCATCCTAAAATAAGGATTTACATTTTATAAGATGACCAGAATCATCGATGGTTAATTAATGTTATAAATTTAAAAAATTCTATATTAATAAAAACGTTTGAAAATTTTATAATTCATCACAAAATTTAGTGTCAATTACATAGATTAAAATATTTATTAAATAGTAATGAAACAAATAAGGGAAAAGAAAATAAAGAACAAATTGAGGAAGCTTAGAAACAAAATGGTGTAGAGAGAGATTTGGAGTGAATGGTGTGATTCCTAGTATGGGTTGGGTGGGTCTTCTTCTCTAGTTTGTGGTGTGATCTTTCTAGAAGAGATGTTAAAACACAATATTTATTTACGAAATTTAAAAAAATGAGATATTTACATAAGACAAAACCAACTTATAAAAAATAAAAACTCAATATCCCTTTGATCTCCCCAACAATGGAACCAAAATTAGTGTTCCCTATCATCATGAACCTAATTGAATTTTTATTTACAAATAGAATTAACTATAGTAAAGAAGTCACCCTATATCATCTTTCAAGGAGTGTTGAATGGTGGGATAGAATGTAGATATTATAAATAGTTGAATAATAGTAAAAATATAAGTTTGGGGAGGGGATTGGAAATGATTCTATTTTTAAGGAAGTTGAGAAAAATGATCAAAATAATTGAAAATGAGGTTTTTGTTTATTGGGATGAAGTTTAAGAAAGGAAAATAAATGAATTTATATCATTAAGAATAAATATTTATCATTTTTAATCAACATTCATTATACTATATAGGTTGAATCAAACTTCCACCGAGAATCATCCATAATCCAAGCTTCAACCAAAGTTTACATCCATAACCATGCATAGTAAATAAAATGTACAATAATTCCTTAGCCACTACATATCATGGTTATCCAATATTCCATGTATCCCCCAATTCTATCAAGTATTCCAATAATACATGACATGAATGATGAAATACACAAAACATTGACTCAATAGTCATTAAGATCAAGTGTTCTCTGTTATTTATCCATCCCTAATCTCAACACCACTTTGAGAGGTGGATTTACACTACTATCATTATGAAGAGTAAAATAGATACAATGATAAAAAACTATATGAGAAGAAAAAAATATAATTAAAGGTAATATAAAATTTGAAACTTAAGGAACGAAATTGAGATTTTGAAACTAAATTTTCTTTAAAAAGAATTAGAATTACAACTAAAATAATTTATGATTGATAAAATTGAATAATGGGGAAAAAAAGGATATAAAATAAGTAATACCAATTGAAATGGGAATAAACTTAACGCCTTGTACAAACCTATTGATCCACTACCCAACACATATTTTTATTAGATTTTAACACTACAAAGTGTGTGCTAAAGTACATGACATATTCATTTTAAGAAATTTTACATGCATTAAGTGAAAAATTCCACTTCCTAATTAATTCACATCGATCAACATTTGGTTTGTGGGACACTAAACATGTAATTTTTATAGGATATGACATGTAGTATCATTTTCAATGACCTTCCACTCAGATTCAAGTTGTATATGATGTATGCCTTCATACACGGTGTGCACTTTCCAGATATAACATGGTCATGTATCTCATTAGATCTACTCTATTTATTCTTTAAAACTATATAAAGTGTAGTATAATTCAACATGTTGTATACTTATTTATATTTCTCTAAGTTTCTCATGATCTTTGCTAATCACCTTCATCTAACATGAAAACTTCAAAAAAGTGTAATTACCCTTTTTAAATAATATTTAACTGTAAACACATTTAGAACATGATAAGTGAAAATGATGGTAATATTTATAAATGAAATCCCATAATCATTTTTAAAATATATGTAAGGGTCAAAAAAGAAATAATTTTTTATATTATCAATATACAAACTAAATTATATCCCGGATGTATAAGTTTTTGTACATTTTCATTTATCATGGATTTATTACACATGAAGTTTAAGAGTAATGAGATAAACATATAATTAAATATTTTTTTGGTGTTATTCTAAAAGGCACTCCTTTTTGGAAAAATAATTTTGGGGTCATTGTTGGCGGTAAATTTCAGTTAAGTCCATGAATGAACATTTTTAAGCAAACCAAAGGCATATTTTAAATCATCAAACAATCCTGATATACCTAAGGGAGGTGTACACAAGATTGAAAAGTGCAAAAAAATATTTTTCACCCAATGTGACATCAAATGGATTCTTCTACGTCATCCTTTCAAAAAATAGCGAAGTCAACAGCGGGAAAGAAATTTGGATGGCATGTAAGATTGGAAATTGAGCGTAAGATCTTATGCTCCCAATTCAATGTCAAATGACTCTTGCATGAATCCCACCTTGTGCGCCACCACAAAATTTTTCCGCTATAAATAGAAACATACCCCATAATTTTGGGGACGGTTACAAAAGACGAAATGTTTCTCTACTGCGCGAAAGATGACCCTTCCGTGAAAATGCAAAAGACATGGCCTCAAGGTACTAGATCTTGTGAAAGAGGTATCCCATGGGTCCTCCTTTAGGTGGGACCACTTGGGCTTGACCCTTTCCCATTCCCCTTTACTCCGAGGAAATTTCATGCAAAAGATTCTTCTTACGCGCAAGTTTTCCCTTCTGTCACTCGAATATTGCATGCATGGTTCCCCCTTGCATGAGCCACTCATTTTGCATGCAATCATCCTATCTTGTGTGTAGGCTTGCATCTTGTACGCAACCATCCAATATTTAAAACACCCTTCCTTGTGCGCTCCATGTGCCATCCTTACCCTAATTCACCATGTATGATCCCCTATTACACGCAACACCCTTGTCTTGCACATACTTCTCTCGAGCGGCCCTCCAAGATTGTATGAAGGGATTTCAAAGTTCCCTAAGGAGTGTTCCATGTGGAATTTCCTAGCCTTGTTCTTCTTTGCATAGGCATGCTAGGGGATATTGTTTCTTTTCATATCCACACTAACATGATCCCCTCACTAGATCACTCCACAACCCTATCTCCCCATGGAATTACTTGTGCCTTACCTCCCTCAAGAATGGGTGGGTACAAGTTATGTAAGTCCTAGTGGTGGGGAGTGAATCTTCACTGTTTGAGCTGCTGGATTTTAAACTGCCATAAACCCATGTCCACAGAAAATGACATTAAACTTTGATCACCTCATAAGAAAGAATTATAGATAGGACCATGAAGGGGATGAGAACCAACACCTTCTCACTCCCCTCTAACTCAGAGCTTTGTCGTTGTACGCACCTCAAGCTGTATTTGCGTAAGCCACAACCCCACTTGATAGGGTATTCTGGGTATGGTTACCATATCATCCTCCTATATTTGGACCCATACTCAAGCTTCCCTCCTGGATTAAGTCCCAACCTTCATTTCTTTATGTCGCTAACCATGCATAATCCCCACTCCATTTATCATGGACACACCTTTCATGACGTGATCATGGGTTCTTTGTTTCCTCTTGTTTATCATAATGAACATGAATCATGTAGGATTAGAGTAAGCATCGACCATGAAATCCTCCTTGGGACGCCATAGTGTGTAACACACATACCCCATCTTACTGAACAATGTGGAATTTGATCCTTTCCCTCTCCATGAAGGGTATGTAGGAAGCTTCTCTAAGGTTCAATCCCATCACTCATCAGTATCGACCACTTCACATCAGCTCACCCTCATACTGCATGACATTAAATTTAATGTCCTTTTAATCCCACATGAAATTAAAATATATACTATGGAACTACATGTATTTTGATCCTTGTCTCATAATACAAGGTACGTAGGAAACATCCATGTGGTTCAACCCCAAACACCGGTAAACTTTGGTGTCCCCTCTGTTGGGAACCACATCCTTGGTCTTCCCTTTAGCAGTGTTATACTAGTTCTTGGGTAGATAACCATGCTTAATCCCCATACTCAATTCATACTCCTCAAACCAAGAGTTTCCCTCTTGCGATGGGTTTCTTACCACGCGTAATCCCTGACATGTTGTCAGGTTTTTGCCCCGTGTGTACACCCCGATACTATTCCCCTATATCCAAACAACATGGAATTTGATCTTTTCCCTCTCTAGGAAAGGTACGTATGAATCCGCCCAAGGTTCAAGACCATCACTCATGTCCCATCATGGTATCTACCTTGATCCTTTGTGTTTCGGGAAGGTTATGCCCCAAGCTAGAGATTCTACTTCCTTTGGGTCCCATCCATGTGTCTATTCTCATGAGCCACCTCCTCAAGTGACTCATCTCCCCCATATAGAACTAGGTGGAATTTGATTCCATACCATGGGGATAAGTAGGAAAACTCTTTGAGGTTCAATCCCAACATCGTCACCTTCACACTAGTCCTCAGTTCCATCCCGACCCATTCCATCCTTCGACACTCCATCCATACCAGTCCTGACTTTACCTAAGCCTCTGCATCCCGATGAAATCATGCCATCCAATTGGGAAACTAACCATGTGTAAGACCCATTCGTCTCATTTCTCCTTTTTATCACCTAGGCCGCTAACCACATGTAAGCCCCCAACATGTCTCTGGGTTTTTGTCCATTATGTACACCCCAAACCCATGATTCACCCTCTTGAACTATATGGGTTTTGATCCCTATATTTTATAGAGGGTATGTTGTAAGCCTCCATGAGGCTCAATCCTAGCCAATGGTAAGCCTTAGTGTCCTTTTTATCAGGACCTATCATCCTCTGATATGCCCTTTGGGGTGCCCAGATCAGCCTTCATGGTATTAAATCTTTCCCTTAGAAGACACACCACCCTAGGTCTGTCCATATTAGGCATTCTAGTCCATCCATCCAGTAAACATCCTAGGTGCTCCCTCCTAGGTATGTACCCATATGATCTACTCCTATCAGTTTTCCAATCATCCTGATCCATCTTCGCTAGATGTTAAACTCGTGACATATCTTATTTTAAACATGTGAATCCAAGGAAAACCTCAGAGAAATTTCTATGGTATACAATTCCCCGCACTCGATGTGGGATGCCTCGAGCTTCTATACCCACAAGAAGCCCTACCACAAGGGAAAGAGAATCTAGGTGTACCAGTGTTCCAGCTTTTAGACACGCCAGTGATACCCAATGTGACTACTCCCCTAACCGAAGGTTGCTGCCCTAACTTGACCCCACAGAATGTCCTTATTGAAGAAATGTAATTAACTAACATCCACAAAGATATATCACTAAGATGAGTTTCACAAACAACATCTTAATATTTAAGAGATACCCTAACTTGGATAAAAATTACATGGAGGAATCCAGAGAAGGAGAAACCAACATCCCATCATCCTATTTCAATAAAGTAGAAAACAACCATGAATAAGTGATGGATGCTACCAAACTTTGGAAAGTGGGAATGTGGGGAAAAGACCAGTGTGTCCTTGATAGAAAGATGCATGACCCAACGAAGTCATTAGAAATATAAATAGTGACCTCGATGTGAAATTCTTCCCCTCAATATGAATATTAGTAGTGTTCCATACATTGGAAGATAATCATGTCACTGGATCCATCCATCCGGTGATAGGTCCCGTGAAGAAAATAGTGGGTTTAGAGTAAAACTCACAAGGATTTGGGGTAGTTTATCATTGGGCATCCTGGTCTACGATGTCATTAGCATTGATCTTTTTATACAATCATGGAAGATTGAATGATGCTGGGGCACTAGGAATCACTTTACTATTGTCTATACTAATGTTCGAATCTTCCTTCTTTGTAGGACCCAACATACAACTATAGGAAACCAATCACCTCCTACCCAAAAATGCAAGGAAAAGGGAAATGCCAACATGGTAGTCCCGCATGACTCCATCTCTTCTACAGCAACTTCTATGACCATAGTTGTTGAGCTCCCACACCCCATCTCACCCTCTAAATTCATTTAAAGGAGGGTGATTAATACCCTTGTACATAAATACAAATAAGTGGGGGTTATCCCAACAAGGGATATGGCCCATCAAGACCTAGAGTCCTCTATGCACCATCCGCACCACCTCCCCCAAGGGCCTCATAGGGATATGATACCCCCCACCCTGACCTTCAATAAAATCAGGATCATATCCCAGGTGTGTTCTTACGATTCCTTCCCTTTTGCGGATGATGTAAGGGATGTTCGAGTCTTCTAATCTAGGACATTAGTGAGGGAGCTGCCGAGGAGGGATCCCACCCAGCCACGTCAACATCACTAGTCGGTCATACAAATAGAGGAGTTGATGGTCCATAACCCTACATAGTCGGCCCTAGTTCGGTTGACATGGCGTTAACGTCAAGTGAAAGCTCAGGAAGACATGCACTAGGGGGAATCATCTTCCATGGATCCTGCGGCCCGAACCACTACTGGTGCTTAGTATTGGTCCCCTATTGTTTTCCCAGAGTAGGGGCACTTCCCTATCCCAGAGCAGGGGAATTTTCATACTCGTTCCGAAGTGAGGCACTAGCCACCTCACAATCAGGTTGAGTTGACCTCCCCAGTCACCGGTGAAAGTAACAGCCATCGTGGGATGACCACGATGATGACGTCTAGTATAGAGGTCCTACCCGTACAATCATCAAACAAAGTGGAGCTCCTCCCTACTCCAATATCTAGCATTGAGGTTCTCTCCATGACACTATCATTAATTCCAGTAGAGGCCCTTCCTGCTTCATCGAAACTCATCACAAAGGTCATCCCTATACCCCTAGTCTCAGGTATGATAATTTACCCTTCCTATTAGGTTATTAATGTGAGGGTCTTCTTTTCCCCATCATCTACCATCATGGGGGTCCTCCTCGTGTTCTCATAGACCCTAGCGGAGGCCCTCCCCCTTCATCGATAGTCGTCATGAAGGTCTTTCCCATATCCCATATGGTCATAACAAAGGCCCTCATTGAACCAAAAATATTATAGTCAGTTGACAGAAAGGTACTCCCCACACTATAGATGACCACCATTGAGGCCCTCCCCATGTTCTTTCCAGCTACAGTGGAGGTCCTCCCCACTAAATCACCCTCAATCATGGTGGTCCTCCCCGTGTTCCATTTAAAATTTTCCTGGGTACTCCTATCACCAAGGTTTGTCCAAAAGGAGGTCCTCCCCATGTAAAAAATCCACCCTTTCCTAAAGAAAAAACCTGAGGTAGGATGGAGGGATATCAACATTAGAAGAAGAATCCCGAGAAGTATACAAATGCAATAAAACCTGTCTATTTTTTCAGATTCTGAAGTGGATTGGGATTTGATGATGGAACCTTCCCTCTGATCCTCTGTGTTGAGGGATGGGGCGGGAACAAGGCATATCATCCTCATACTTCCAAAAATTGAGGTTCACCAGATATATGTATCCCTTAGAATATGCATATAGGAGGATGAATATTTATTCCCTTTCGAGGGCCTAGACATGAAATCATCTTTATCGTCAACCGGATAATTCTCTACCTCTACAAAAGATCATGAAGAGTTGTTATGGGGACCAGTAGAGGAAAAACAAAAGCATGACCCACCACCAATGACCACAACCCCTATATGGGAAGCAGTGGTCATTAGTCCATCTTACAGGGATGTGGTGGTGTAATCAATGCATTCTTTGGAAGATTACCTAAGATGTGGTAGCTTATTAGCTCATGCATTTTACTCTACACTAGCCATTCTACCATCACAATGATTTTCTTTAGTGTTTTAATTAGTCCCACAACCAACTATAGTCGAAGAGTGGGGAAATAAAGGGTCGGATCCTGATGCTGAGCTAAGAAGTTTGTGGGACGTCCTCACAACGAACCATTTCCCATAGATGTTCTAGCCAATTAAAACTGAAAACTTCAAAATTACAAATTCCCTTACCCAGTATGTGGTTATGTGCCTCCACCAAACCATAGGGATGATGCATTTTCATCTCATTTTTCATCAGTTAGCTTATCCCAAGAGCCGAGAACACTGCAACGACATTGGCTAACAATGACGCCTGGTTGAGTTTGCCACTTATCCTATTTCTCATCACCTTGAATCATCTGTTTATCATTATACCCATGAGAAATAATGCATTCCGAGCTTCACTGTGCCCCACAGAGTTATCAATGAGGATTTTCCACACATCTAGATCCTTGGCTGGGGGTAGTATGTTTCACTACATTTCAGTCCTATCCCGTTCCATCTTAGTTCACTTAGTGATATCAAGGATATGCCTCCTGGAATTGTCATAGTGAACATGGTTGTTCCTGAGATATACCTGGTAGGGGGCACTAGCACAAGGCCTAGTGAAGAGGAACAACTCGCTGGGGTAGTACAACACCTGAAAGATCTTGTAGGCATCCATACTCGCCAAAAAATAACTTTTATTGGCCTTACTACACCTTCTGAGTCATTGCATCTCATTCAAGACCCCAGTAAAGGAAAAGAGAAATTGGGGCTGACAAACCCTCCGACTCATCTTGATGAGTTCAAAAGACAGAATATGGACTTTAAAAGGTGGTGTTGCATTAACAACTTGCTAAATATAAAAAGATAGTGGATGAGCTCTTCACCGTGCACACCGCGGAACGGTGGCCAGATTATGGTAATCCTCAAACAGGGAAACATGGGCTGGGGAAGGTAAAGCCTCCTTTCAGTGATTTTCCTCCTAGTGACCCCCACCACCCTGACCATCTAGATAGGGTAGAGGCCAGTGTTTATGGAAAGTGGCCAGGATATGCACCACCCAATCCACATGAATTACGTGACAACCTTCCTTGGGACCTGGCTTAGGTTCAACAGACTACTCCACAAGTCCCACCTAATGCTCTATAGGTTATTCCTCTATCTCCTTGGGTAATTCTTCGAGTCACCCCATGAACTACTGGGCCTACTTACCATGTTTAAGAGCATGCTAACACATTGGTGGGAAGGGACCCTTGTCAAGATTGGAATCCTTGACTAGATGATCTAATGGGAAAACTTTTTTCTCTCCTCAAGGCCCTAGAAACTTAACAACTAGTAATCCCACCTAATGGAAAGCCATATTCGACATGGGTGGATGATATGATAGCACCCCTAGGTTTCGTAAATCCCACCTTCTCCCCCTTTAATGGGAAGAGTGATCCGATGTAGCATCTGGTCCACATTATTTCAAGGTGTGGATCCATTATAGGAACTCCAACATAGCAGAAGGCTGACAAGATCTGGAATTTCATCAAAACACTAGAAGGGCCCACATTTTTCGGGTACAACCAATTACCCATTAGGTCAATAGCTGGTTGGGAGGATCTTCGATGGAAGTTTCTCTACCAGTTCAGCTCCACGACCTAAAAGATAATCATTGCTAACCTCTTTAAGTGTAAGAATAGGCATGATAAGCACATCGCAGACATTGTCACTAGGTTGAAGGGCCTCACATATTCCCTTGAAATTCCACTAACCTAGGAGTAGAAACTGAAAATGTGTGTGGGGAATTTGAAGACCGAATTGGCCCCTTATCTCATCACTCATAACTTCATAGGTGGGTTTCATTATTTCTCTGACAAAGCTCAGATTTTAGAAGATTCTTTGTAGCAACTTAGGCAGACACATCCATTACCTCTTATTGCTCCCATAAAAAGAGATTCCAAGGATGACACCATCGTACTAGCATAAATAGTGGCCCCAGGTAGCTGGAATTGTTACCAGAAGATCCACCTCTATAGCCTCACCAAGGCCCACCACCTCCGGCTTAGCCTCAGGTACAGCAGCACCCACCTCAGAATCAGTAAGCACCCCCGTGTAATGTGTCACTGCCACTTAGGTGAGATAATTAGGTTCCACCTCCTCGATAGGCTCTACCAGCCCCTCGTTAGGGCTAGGCTCTTGGAGCTCTTTTCTAGGATCGGAGGAACCAGACATACTCATTTAACAAGGCCTAGGTTCCTAGTTATTTCTAAAGTGCCTTGGATCTAGGGAATCCTATGGTTTTCAAAATGTAAGAGGTATGAAGAGGCAGATTTCACTGACCGCCCTAATTACTACCCCTATCACTAGTTCATTAGGAACAACCTAAAGTAGTTCTATGTGTTTAAATATTGGTTCCAAGACCATGTCGATAATAAAATATTCATGTTGGGTCCAGCCCCAACACAGGTGGAATGGGTTTTTATAAGGACCGACAGTGACAATGAGGATGAATGACAGCAGGTTTCTAACTTTGTGTCTCAAAAATACGACGGCCGGATGGCTCTCAAGGTAGTCTCTCATGCCCATGGTATTATCCATGAAAGTTTGAATCAGATCGATCCTTTAGAATTCATTTCACTACCTTTGGACACTACCTCTACACCAACATCTCATCCTTCATCCTCACAGGGTAGCAACCATTGATGATGCAAGGGAAGACAAATCCCTCCGCCTATGCCAAATCATTCTTGTACTCTCGATGATTTCATGCACCTAGAGAGGGGGATTGAACATAGAATATTCCTAACAATGGAGGATTCTTCAAGTGATGAATAGGTGTACACTTCAGTCAATACCATGGAGCAGGTAAACACTTACATGGTTCTTGATGAAGAAGAGCACTAGTCAGACCCTCCCAATGTCCCCAGTAAACGTCGGTGTTGATGAAGCCATGGGTATGTAAATTGATAGAATGCATTTCCCAATTCTTCTATCTAATGTGTGAATTCCATTGAGACTATATAGCAGGCCCAACACAGAGATTATCATGCACAACCTTCTCATCTCATCTCATCAGATCAACCTCTACTGCTCTTTGTACTACTTGATCATGTAGAGCCACCATGACTATGCTACGATTAGTTATATTCTATCATGGATGGACCTCAGTCATATGGACCTCATATAGTATTCAATATATGTGGTTTGGGTAGTGAGTAGTGGGATATTCCCAACACCATCCATAATCCATTGGTTCAACCAGTAGGACCCATCATACCTCCTTCCATAGAGAAACTTCATATCAGCAGAAGTTTACGCCTCACATGAAAATATGACATACTCAAGTATCTTGCCAGCATTCCTGTGAGGATCTATATTTTCTAGGCTCTCCTCCTATCAACAGATATGTATGAAGCCCTAATAGAGGCATTAATAAGCCCCATCCAGTTTGAGATAGAAGTGGCAGCCGTAGAAGCCTTCCATTATGATATAGTAAAGCATGTGGAATGTCATTCCATCATATCTTTATCTAGAGAAGATGAAGGTTATCATATAAAGGGTCACTAACACCCATTTTACATCACTGGATTGTTCAATGGTGTGGAGGTCTGTCGTTATCTTGTCAATAAGGGCTATGGGATCAATCATATCTCGACCCAGACACTCCACAAGATAAGGTTGTCTGAAAAAGATCTGAGTCCCTCTGACCTAAAGATTCAAGGTTATGACAGGACGGATCCAACACCAGTTAGAATGATATTCCTATTGACCCAGTTCAGTGGATTAATTTTTAGCACTATTTTCATGGTTGTCTCACAAGAAACTGCTTACAACGCATTGATGGGTATACCATAGCTCCACCTACATGCGGCAATCCCTTCCTCATATCACCAATGCCTTAAGTACTCCATTAATGGTTGCGTAGGCGTAATCCAAGGTGATTCATCTCCCTTTGGCTCTTGCGAATCCTGCTACCTGGATGCCGACTACTATAAGATAAAGGATAAGAAAATTCAGGCCAATGAGGTTGATCATGCTACGACTATGACCAAACCATGGATAGACCTGGATGACACCTACATTTTCCCGATCCACCAATTCGAGGCTACAACCCCAGACTTGGGGAAATGTTTTATCATATCTAGATTGAGGAGAAAGTGTGTTAAAAAATCTAAGGAACACTAAAATATCACCTCATATTCCTACACAAATCAGGCTCGGGTAATCCCATAGCCCCTTACCCCTATAAGGTATCGGGATGTTTGCCCGATAGGAATAATAATATGTCATACTTTCTTGTTTCACTAGGCTTGGATAAACTTGCTCAAGATGACAAACCACAATTGATTTTATATTTTCAGATGTGTCCCCTTGGGTTGAAGGCCAAATGGGATCGGGTCAATAGACTTGGTCCCCATGGTTTCAGCAGTACAGGAGTCCCCCGACGAGGTCTCCACTACCGCTCAGGCTGGTACTAGTGTCCCGTTAGGATCAACCAATTTAAAAGATTTGCATCCTACCAGTGATTCTCTTTCCATGGATAACGAATAGGATTTTTAATAAGATACTCCCACATTCAAAGAGGAAATATCCACTATGGTCGATGAGTTAGTACAGGTGAACCTCGGTACCGAGATGGATCTGAAACCAACACTTATCAGCCAAAATATGACTCTTTAAGAGCAACAACGATATGTGGATTTCCAAAAGAAGAATCATGATGTATTTTCTTAGAGTTATGACTAGATTCTAGGGCTAGATCCCCAGGTATTTTCCACCATCTCAATCTCCTAGAAAATAATCACAGTTTCAAATAGCCTCCTAGAAAGATCCACCTTTCTCATGATTCCATGGTCTAGGCCGAGGTTGATAAGCTCATCAAAGACAACTTCATCAAGGAGGTATAGTACCCAACATTTTAAGCTAACACTATTCTCATAATGAATAAGAATAGACAGATCAGAGTCTGCATCGACTTTTGGGATCTCAACTATCACTATTCGAAGGATGATTTTTCCCTTCCTATGACAGAACAGTTAATTAATGCCACCACTTGGTTCCAAGTTCTCTTCTTCATGGATGTGTATTCTGAATATAATCATATTTGAATGTCCCCTAAGGATGAAGAGTGTACCACATTTAGAGAACCATAAGGTACTTTATACTACTAGGTAATGCCTTATGATCTAAATAATTTAGGTTCCACCTATATCATTCCATACACCTCATATTCAAGATGATCCTTGTGAATTTTTTTGAATACTACATGGACAATCTGGTGGTTAAATATCTCCATCATTAGGACCATCTCAGAGATCTTGAGAAATTATTCAGCTTCCCTCATTCTTTTCATCTGAATATGAACCCCTTGAAGTGTGCCTTTGGAGTCACCTCTAGAAAGTTTCTCAGCATTAGTTTCAGATATAGGGGCATTGAGATTGATCTAAAAAAGATCATGACCATCAGTTAGATGTCTCCATCAAGAAATATTAGGGTGATCTGAGGATTTTAAGGCCACTTAGCCGATATACACCAATTCATCACAAATATAACTGGAAAGTATAATTCATTTTCCTGGCTCATGAAGAAATGTTATGAGTATCAGTGGGATAAGGAGTGTTAGAATACTTTTTAGGAAATCAAGAAGTACATACTATGGTCTCCGGTTCTGATGTCTCCTGTTTTTGGAAAGCCACTGGTCCTCTACGTGATCATTGTGGAATGGTCTCTTGGAACCCTTCTTTCCTAGAAGAACAATGAGGGAAAATATAATAGTCTATACTATCTCAGTTGCATGCTACTCAATACGGAGAATCGATATAACTTCATCGAGAAGAGATTCCTTGTGCTGGTATTCGTAGTGCAGAAATTGTGACAGTACTTGCAGCACCATGATATACAGCTGGTGTCCTGAGTGGATCCACTGAAGTACATTCTAAATTTCCCTATATTGATAGGATATCTAGTTTTGTGGGAAGTGATCCTTCAAGGGTTTGAAATCAAATTTTCCCCAAAAATTATATCAAGGGATATGCATTGGCCGAATTTCTTACCACCCATACAACCCCTGTAGAGTACTATATAGATCTAGATTTTATAGATAAGGAAATCCTCTCAGTGAACTAATCCATTCTGTGTTATAAAATTCACTTTTATGGCACTTCTCGAAGCCCTACTGGCAGGAGACTCAATGATCCCAGACTCAACATAGTAGTCCTAGGTATCGACTTCATCATGCCTCCACAAGTTGTCATGCACTATTTGTTCCTGTTGTTAGAAGGTTATACCAACAACGAGGCACAACATCGGTCTCTCATCATTGGTTTAGAGCTAGACCTAGAAATTTATGTTCCCCATTTGCATGTTAAAGGGGACACTGAGCGGGTCCTCAGGCAGATCAACAACGACTATGTTGTCAGGAAGCTGGAGCTTGTACCTCTATTAGAGCGTACTCACCAGTTGATGGCCCAGTTCCCTTCTCGGCATAAAATTTCTCATGTTCCTTGATTGCAAAATGGTCGGGCGAATTCCTTGGCCAACCTTGACACATCTCTTGAAAAGAATGAATAAGAAAATTTTATTATCCATGTGGCGCATCAAATATTATTTTCTCTCATCACTCTAGATGATGATGATAGCCCACAGGTAAGCCACCGTACCACTAATGCTTCCACATCAGGACCTCTAATCCCCCCTTCCACAACATTGGAAGGGACTTCTGACTAGATGAATCCATTTATGAAGTATCTACTGCATGGTAATCTACCAACAGACCGAGCAAAATGTGAGAGAGTCTATCGGCGCATTGTATAGTTCACCATCCAGAATGGTCCCAGTCTTGAGAAGATCCTCCACAAATGTGGTCTTTATGGGATTATCCTCTTTTGAATTCAAGACGGTGATATTTCTTAGTTATGTAGGAAGGTCATTCCGGTTCTTGTGGGGATCCTCAGATAGGGATGAAATCCTCTCATCAGATCTGAAGATTGGGATATTTTTGGCCCACCAGGATCCATGACTATATCAGGTTTTCTAAGAGGTTCCATGCGTTCCAGATCCATGCTAATTTTGTTCATCATTTGATAGAGCCTCTCCATACTACCAATTACTCTTGACCCTTTGTGGTATGGGGACTCGATGTCATGGGACCATACCCACCAACAATAGCCTGCTAGTGAAGGTTGATCCTAACCTCTATAAATTTCTTTTCCATGTGGGTAGAGGCAGTTCCAATTAAGGAAGTTATGTCCCATTCCATTGTTAGATTAGTGAGCTCCAATATCATCCAATGATTTAGAGTTACTCACACCGTTCTTACTGATAACGAATCCAACTTCTAGGAAGATGAGTTAAAGAAACTATATGTGAAGTACAATATTCTCTCTTGTAATATTTATCACAATCACATGAAATGAAATAGAAGATATAGGCATCAAAAAAACCCCTCCCTAATATATTACAGAAGATGGTTGGTCAGAACAAGAAGAGTTTTACAAACAAACTCCCCAATGATCTCTGGACTTACTGGATGATGACTCATAATTTCACCAGGTGACTCCATATTTTTAAGTGTATGAAATAGAGGCAGTCCTTACCATCGATATTCAGTTACCCTCAATAGAAATAGCCGTCTATGATCATCAGGAACCCGAAAAAGTATCCAAAATCCTTCTTGATGAACTGGAAGTTCTTGATGAGAACAAGCTTCGTGCCTTGAACAATTTAGAGAGGCATAAAAACAAGATATCCAGAGATTTAAATAAGAAAGTTCTATTCTATCCTTTCTTACAAGGTGAAAAAGTATTGGATCTAAGGACACAAATGATACCAGGAAGGAAGCCACCAAAGATGGAGCCCAAATGGGAGAGACCTTACGTCATTCACAAGGTGTACCCCAATGGTGCATACTCTTTGGTCACTATAGATGGTGAGCATATTACTCCTCCCACCAATGCCAAATTTCTTAAGTAGTAACTCATGTAAGAAAATCTCTATCCTGATGGACATTATACTGTTAATCACCTCGTCCTGTAAGAAGTTAAACAGTAAATGGTTCGAGCTCTACAACCTCAAACTATGATCTTACCCATCCTTACCATATGAAATTAAACTACGTGGAATTTTAAGAACTATATATAGATTGATTCTCATCCTTATGGGATACATAGGAATGCCCAAAAAGTTCATCTTTGGGTCCATCCCAAAAAATATCTTTTCCCCCCTCATTTTAGTTCTCTTAGATGGATTTCACATGGTGTGGTAATTCATTGGTTCTCATTCACATCAGGTTTACAATGGCCACATCATGTTCCTATCCTTCCAAAACATATTTCATTCCCTATCCTTACCACATGACGTTAAATTGTATTGCATTTCTAGAAATATTTGTTTCTTGATTCCCATCCACATTGGATATGTAGGAACACCCAGACATTTCATCTTTTGGTACATTTATTCTTTATATCGACCCCTTGTCCTGAGTTCTCTCCTGGAATTGTGAGTGGTGTGGCATATGTGGACTTATGTCTTCATTTATGTGAGGTTATTTTTTTCATGCCATATGCATTCCCTTTTGAGATACCTCTTTTCCCACATCCTTACCGCATGAAGTTAAAATGAACAACATTTTCATAACTACGTATGGCTTTATTCCCATCCCCATCGGATATATTTGAATGCCCTGACATTTCGTCCTCAGGTTCAACCCAAGTTTTTAGAAACCTTCTCTTCCTTCTGAACCTTGGATTAAGTTCTTCCAGGGGTATGTGGTGTGGTGTGGACTTATGTACTCATTCAAATTAGGTTTATAATATCCATGACACATATCTCTCTTGATAGATCTCCATCCATTCTTCATTTTCCAAACCACATGACGTTAAACTGCATGACATTTTCTAGAACTATGTGTGGCTTGATTCCATTCCTCATGGGATATGTAGGAATTCCTAGACATTTCATATTTGGGTCCTACCTCGGGTCCCTCGACCTTTTCTATCCCCTTGTCCTGATCCCCCCCCCCCCAAGATTACATGCGGTATGGTGTGGAATTATGTCCTCATTCATGCCAGGTATTCTTTATTACACCATGTGAATTCCCTTTAGAACCTCTTTCTTCCATATGGGTCCAAAAAAAATGAAATTAAACTATGATACCTCACACCACATGACTTTAAAATATTTCAACTTTACTACATGACATTACTGTGAATGGGATGGTCCTGTCATACGACCTTGAATTGTGACACTATCATCCTGGCTGCACAACAAAAAACAACACCGCATTATGGTGTCCTCGCTTGAGGGGACACCATATTTGGCCTCAGTCACCCACCATGCCATTTTCTAAGGTCTACATATGGATTTATTCTTACAATGATTCCTATATTCTCGATCCTAGGTTTTTTGCTCCAAAAAAACACACCCACACTAAAGAAAAAAAATATCCATCAAATTCCGCTTCTTTTGGTGCATGGGCTAGACCTGCATGATAGTATTGCCCCTAGAATTGGTATCCTATCATGCTATTTTCAAGAACTATGTCTAGATTGATTCCCATACTCATTGGATACATAAAAACACCCAATAATTTCATCTTCAGGTCCATCCCCAGGTACCTCAAATCCAACCTTCTTTCCATCCCCTTTGCCCGAACTCTGTCGGAAGCATGTGGTGTGGTGAGGACCTCTTTGGTCCTCATTCAAATCTGGTTTATAATAGCCATTCCATGTGCTTCCCTTTTGGGATCTCCATTCCATTCTCCCTCATCCTTACCGCATGAAATTAAACTATATGGATTTCAAGAACTACATATGGCTTGATTCCCCATCTTTATAGGATATGTAGGAATGTCCATAAATTTTATCCTAGGGTCTAGCCTTAGGTTCTTCTATTCCTTCTCCCGACCCCTTGACCTAGGTTATCTCTTGGGATTGTGAATGGTGTGGCATGTGGATTTCTTTTGTCCTTATTCACATCGATTTATTCTTCGATGCCATACATGTTACTCTCTTAAAAAACCTCTACTCCTTATGTCCTTATCGCGTGATATTAAACTACACAGATTTCAATAACTACATATGGATTTTTTTCCTATCTTTATGAGATATGTGGGAATTCTCAGATATTACATCTTTGGGTATGAACTCGGTTTCATCAACCCATTTTCCCCCTTCTTGTTTGGACTTCTGGACCTCTATTATGCCTTGCTAACATGCTCAGATGCACTGTGGTTTAGGACCTAGAGTGTTGCATTCTGCATGGAAAAGATTTCATCCATTCTCATGCTTTATGTCTCACTTTATTTGGGTTTCCATCATATTTAATATCTGAAAGGACACCCAGATAGTATTGATACTCAACCTTATGGCTTTCCTACTTCTTTCAGCCAACGTCCGATACGATTTTGAATGACATTATGAGACAGGTTCTACATTCAAATATGGATAGTGACTGAACCTTAGATGTTAGTTCCCATTTCAGGTCGTGTGATATGGATGTAGTGTTTCAAACATGGTAAAAAATTATCCTCCATCATAATTCCACCCCCATTATTCCCTAAATATTGGTCTTGTAATTCACATCCCTTTCCGCTACATCATATTGAAGTGGAATTTTGACACCCTTGGTGTTATCCCTTTATGCACCTTTGTGCATTAAGAGGATGAGTCAGCATCATGGGGTCATATTCAGCTCTACTCTATCTCCCACTACTGATTATTTCATGTGTTGTAAAGATCTTCTCCACCCTTTTTTCCCACACTGAGCATAGCTCATGTGGTATTAGGGAATTGGGTAAGGTTTATGTCAGCATGGAAGAACCACACTTCCTTTGCAGTCTGAACTCTATGACCTTAAACTAGGAGATCCAATCACTTAGTCCAGGCATCATGAATTTAAACTGTGTGTGTTCTTTTAGAAATTTGTGGTGTGGTGTGGACCATCCTGTCCCCATTCATGCCTAGTGGATCTACGGAACCAGATCACATATTTTCGCTTCTAGAATCTTCCCACTTTTTTCTGAGCACTATGACCATAAACTAAGATATCTTACATCCTTATCATATGGAATTAAACTACATTTTCTTCATCCAGGTTATGTGATGATAATTACCCAGCCATATGATGTCTTCATTTGAGAATAAATTGTCCCTCCAGCATTGGAATTTTTTTATTCCATGTTAAGGAACTATGTGTGGCTTGATTTTCACCCTTTTGGGATATGTAGCGATGCCCGAACACTTTGCCTTCGGGTCCAGGCATAGATTTGTGAACCTTTTCTGTCTTTTTTGTTTCAGTTATGGGTCTTTTAATTTTGGAAAGGTGTGATATGGTATGGATTTCTTCTATCCTACCCACATTGGATCTGCCCCGTGGCGCTACGCCGCACCTCTCCAAACCTTATGATCTGAACTCTATGACCTTAAACTGGGAGCTTCAGTCATAAATTCTAGACATTATGAAATTGAGTCAGATGTATTCTTTCAGAAGTATGTGGTGTGGAGTGGACATCAATGTCCCCATTCATGCTGGGTTTGCAATAACCACACAACACCCCCTTGAAAATCTCTCCTTCTTTGTACTTACTACACAAAAATAAGCTCAATGAGCATGTCTCGCACAAATGACATTAAACCGGGCACCTTATGGTCTGAGCTCTATAACCTTAAACTAAGATTATTACCATCTATGTTTAAACAATGTTAAACTTCATAACAATTATGATATTCCACTTTAAAAGAGGATATCTCTCCCTTTTGGTGTTGGTCGCCTACCATACCACCTCTAAGAACTATTTGTGTCTTGATTCCTAGCCTTATGGGCTATGTAGTGATGCCTAGACTTCTAGTTTGTGGTCCATTCATGACCACTTTTTCCTCCCCAGCTCCCTCTAGCCTAGGTTCTCCTAGAGGTACGTGGTGTGGTGTGAAATTATCCAGTCCTTATTTAGTTCAGGTTTATAATAACCACACAGTGTACTTCCTTCAAGATTTCCACTCCTTTCGATCATCCACCATGACACTTAAACCATGTGTGTAATGTTCGTGCTTCACACATTCCATCATTTGGGGTTTTCATTATCTTTTACATCAAAAGGGACCCCCTTAATGGCATGGATGCTAGGTATCAGTGATCTCCTACCGTCTTGGACCAACTTCTCAGAGGATTTATGAAAGAAAAATTGACACAAGTCCTATGTTATGTATATGGTCAGAAATTGATTCTCATTTGTTTGTTCCCATTATAGGCTAACATGAAATGGATTCTATGTTTTTAACACTGATAAAATTTTCCTTCATCATCATGATGCTTCCATTGCATCCTAAATATCAAATGGTGTGAATCACATGTTCAATGCCCCTTTCCGTTTAAAGATCCATGACACCCCTGGTGTTATAACTCCACGTATTCACATATGTCGAGTTGGAATGTTGGTTTTTTTGGAAATTTTCCCACCCGACATTTCTTTTCCACTATTTCATGCTCTCATTAGACGAGGAAGGCTTGAAAATGCTCTTTGTTTCACAAACTGAGCATGGATCACATAGGATTAATGGTTGTGATAGGGTAATATCTATATACGAGATGGTGTGGCCCATTGGTCCTTCCATATGACCTTAAATTGTGACACAATCGTCCTCTCTACAGAACATTAAACTTTTCAGAATACAAAGAACTATGTAAGTCTTGATTCCTTCCCTTGTAGGATACGTTGAGACATTCATGTATTTGATCCTCGGGTCCAGCCACTAAATTGTAAACTCCCTGCCTTGGCCTTCTAAACCCTGACTTCCCTTTTAGGAACGTGAGATATGGTGAGGACCTCCCTTGTCATCATTCATGTCAGGTTATAAACTGCACCACACATTTCTCCTTTAGGGGTACTCATGTCCCTGATGCATGACTTTAAAACATGGCCTCCCCCAGAACAAGTCCAGGATACCCCCATGATAATTATAAGATTCATTAGCTTCCCCTCCATAGAGGATTTCCCTTTCTAGTGTTGGTCTCTAACCATGCAGATCTCAAGAACTATGTTTGGTTTTATTCTCATCCTTATGAGATACATAGAAGCACCCAAGAATTTCACCATGGGCTCAGCCCCATGACCATTACCTTTCTTAGTTTGTTTACCCAAATTATGTTCTAAACACTATGACCTTAAACTAGGGGTTCCCGGTCCATGTAACATGACTTTAAACCATTGAGTAGGCTCCAGGTGGTATGAACTTAAACTATATGCAACTTCTTGATCATACAATGTTAAACTATTTCATGCATCATCCTCACCATATAACATTAAATTACATGATTATCATCCCCATTTACACGACATAAAACTATAGACCATCTTAGGTCCTCACCAGATGGTTCCCTCTTAGAAGTAGGCTTGATATCACACTACTACAAAAACTGCCTATATCAGCACTCAAAACGGGATTTAACAGTGTTAAAAAGGTGTTGTAAAGCTCAGCGCTAATATAGGGGGGTCCCTTTTATCAGCACTTAAAAAAGAACTGATAAATGACCACTTTATCAGTGCTTTTTTTAGCACTGATAAAAGGTACTTTTATCTGGGCTTTAAAAAAGCACTGATAAAACTCAAAAAAATCAAAAAAAATCAAATAATGCAGGGAGAGCTTTTAAAAGCGCTTGACCCCCCCCCCCCCCCTTATCAGCACTAGGATGTCTCCCCCATGGTTCCCTTCAGGCACATCCTCACACGTGCGCACCCCTTTGCGATTCCACCAAAACTCGAAGCCGTAACCCCCCCCCCCCTTTGTGGTTGCACCCTTACCACTAAGCTAGTTCATTTTTTTCTCTATTTAATGATATATATATTTATTTATTTATATATATATTGTTATATTTATTCGTATATTGATATAGATTCATATTAATATAAATATATTTATTCATATATTAGTATATATATATATATATTCATTCGTATATTAATATATATTAATATTTATTTATTTATATATATTTTTTTAGTTAGAATTTTTTATCCGTATATTTATTTGTATATTAATATATACTTATAAGATTAGTTTTAAATACGTTTATGAAATATGTTTTTTATGTGTGTTTATAATTAAATAAATACATACATACATATATACAACACACACACACACACACACATATATATTTACGAATAAATACATATATATGTGTATTTGAAAAGCCATAGAATGTTAAAACAATCATAAATTATAATCTAGAAGTCTGTTTCAACTCCACAACTAGTAAAATTTAAGAAAATGAAACAATATTCGATATGATATATGGTACAGGGCTAACAGAAATTCGGATCAGAAGTTCTACCTATTTGAATGTTAATAAATCGGGGTATCCCAACTAAAAACTCAGTTTTAGAGGCCTTATGAGCCTTTTTTGGACTCAAAAATTCTGACAGTGGATTTTCTTTAATTTCTAGAGTGTAGAGCTCATCACAAGTTTCGATTTGATATGTTGTAGAGCTCAAACGGACACTCGGATCAAAAGTTATGGCCCTTTGATGTTTGAGTTTCATTTTCAACTTATTTTAGATCTTTTATTAATTTTTTTTGATTTTGTGTGTCTTCAATTTGTTATTAAATGATTTTTAATCGATAATAATTTATAAATTATTATTTAATAATATTTTTTAAAATATTTTAAATCCATTTTCATTAAATTTATTATATATTAAATTTAATAGTCTATTTATACGTATCTAAAACATATTTTAAATATATATATTCTATTTATATCAATATAAATATACTTATATAACCATAATTTTTTTTAATAATTTTTTTAAACATAAAATTTATCTCCAGTAGAAAAAAGTTCTAATAAATCACCCCTTTATCAGTGCTACTAAAAACTAATAATAAAGGGGTAGTGCTTCCCTTTCCCGTTTTTGTAGTTGTGTCAATTTAGACCAACACGCTCACCATCTGTACTTTCATCATAGTGGCATAATCTCAAGAGTGTTGGAAATTGTCCAAAAATTCCATCATTCCATCACCACTCATTTTATGCCCTCTATTTCGGATCCTCATTCCCTCTCACGTCTGAAGGAACCCCATAATGGTTAGGATGCTCAACCTTAAGGCTTTCCAACCATCCTAGGCCACCGTTCTGGGGGACATCAGATGAGATTTTGAGTTTTTTCCCATGTTTTCGAATACAATCAATGGTTGTACCTCCTTTGTATGTTCCCATTTCTGGATAACGTGATGCAGATGCTGTGTTTTGAATTTGGTCCACAACTATCCTCTTTCATCATGTTATTCTCATTACATCCCAAATTCTAGGAAATGTAATTCATATTTTTCATTCCCCATCGTTCGGATTTATCCCAACACCCCTGGAGTCATCCCTCTCATCCATAGAGTACATTGGGAAGAGCGTTTTGGATATTCTGAGGTCCCTATTCTATTGTCAATACACCTATTTTATTTCAAAAGCTCTGGGTGATCATTCAGACCCCAAGTATTTAAAAGTTTAGTCGGCACTCTCATACCCAAATTGAATAATTATGTTGTCTTCTCTTGTTTCTCACACCGGTTATGACCCACATGAGCTGAAGTATTGATCGCTAAATACTTCGCAGTTATGGTCTAGGTGCACTAAAATAACTGAGCAAGCAAATAATAAATCCATGTATGCATTTTGGGATAGGAAAACAAAGAGAGAGATATGTTTATTATTTTAGCCAAAACGTGGCCCTTATTGATTATCCCCTTTGATGGATCTCTCTAGTGCTTCCACCTTCTGGTTCATAGCCTCCAGGGCTGCTTCCCACTCCTTGAGCTCCCTCTCTTTATCAGTAGATATAGTGTGGAGCTCATTAGCTTTGGCCTTTATTCATTCCTACTCAGCTTGGAACTCAATCATTTGATGGATTTCATGTACTTATTTATCCTAGGAATCCTCCATATGGGCCTTCAACTATTCAATGAGCTCATAATGGCTCTTGAAAAATGTAGATTTTTCGTTTGCTTTCTCTTCAAGGTGTCATACTTACTACTCATCCTCAAAAAAATTCTAGGTATTCTCTAATTCCTGCTAACACCAAGAAATATCAGTGTATTGTCTACTCTCTCGTATCTTCTCATATAATCAGGGATTATTATATGAAGATAGTGATCATCCACCCCTTTGATGCTGAGAAAGCGTAACTATGTGTGAAGTGACTCCATCTGGATTAGCAATTCTACCTATGATTCACTGAGGAAGTTTTTTATTCACTTCCTTGCCTTACGTCGCATCATATGACTCTCCTCGTCCATCTCATGATTAGAGTCATCCATCTTTTCAGGATCTTCAAGCCTACACGTAGGAAAAAAAAATCTAGGACTTCAACGGCATGGTCCTCTTCTAGAACTCTTTCTTCTCCAGTGACCTCACCCCCACCAACCAAGAGCTCAACCTTGGTATCAACATCACCCATGATTGTAGCTTCTTGCTCACTAGGTGCTAGGGTTGGAGAAGCTTGAATAATTGACTCTACGATAACTAGTGGAATCACTAGTAGATCTCCCACATATATTTTATACTCAATTGTTTTTTGATCCTCCAGCCTCGTGATCAATATGTTGGGGAAATATATCTTGGTTAGATGTGTTCCCAATAAAAGATGTGAGCCTACAAAGGTAGATAATTATAAGATCCAAGAATAGCGGTTTCTAGTGCCTGAGTCACAGTAGGATCTGCCATCATAGAAGATCCCTCGATGCTTGTTAATTCAATGATTGACATTGGATCCTTCTAAATGAGGATAATAACTTAAGACTTTGAGGACACCATTTCATCCCCTCATGCTGGATTATCCCTGACTACTTTAATTATGGCTACTCCTTTGACTGCTTCAACCATGGTCGGTCCCCCGACCTGCTCAATACCAGATGTAGATTCATGAGGATGTTCTTCCACATCCATGGGTACATTTTCATTCCCTACAGGGGAAACTTCCTAGCTCTCATCATTGATGTGTTCCAGAATAGGGAAAAGTTTGGTCATTGGATTCGAGTTATGAAAAGAGAAATGTCATTAGAGATAAGAGTTGAGACTCACCTCGGGTTTTTTGTCCAGTTACATTTCAGAACTTATGATTTCGTTGCTCTCACATGGTCTACCCTGAAGAATGGCTATTTATTGAGATCTCTCACATCTAGTACCTTCATCCTTGACCTCTTATTATCCTTATTCCTCTTCCCCTACTTCCTTTTCTTCCTCTTCCTCCCCTTCTTCTTCTTCTTCCTCATCCTCATCATCCTTATATGTCAGTTTTTCTTGGTCATTCTCCTAGCCAAGAATCACTTTCACTAGAAGATGTGGTTCTTTATACCACCATGTTGGCATGCATAAATATCTATGGTTGTCAGGTATGTATGTCGGCAATGAAATATCACCCTCTCTACCACCTGAATGTACCCTATGTCTGGTAGGTCAAGCCCACTGCGCACCAGTTTCTGCCATAGCTCTTTAGTGGACATAGATTGTCACAGCTTCCTCCAGGTAGGCCATAGAGATGGGAAAATGGAATCAGCAGTCAGATTCAGAAGAAGTCTTAGTTTCTTCATAGGGAGTCCTCAAGCAGGCCCACGAGGCCACCCGCAGGACCACCCCTCTTCAGAAGGCGAAGGCGCATTATCACCTTGTGAAGCTCCTACCGACAAAATTCTACCTCGCACCATTCAAACTTACTGTATTATTCCTTGTCTCACCTCCCTAACAGTACCTCATCTACTTCCTCTTTGTCCTGACTCCACGCTGGCTACGTTGATTTTCTAAATGCGTTTCCGGACAATTGTTTCAGGGTATGTTTCTATCCAATGGTCAGCATACTCTTTTGATAGGCTGACACTAACATTGGTAGGGGGAAGGGTTATGACTTATCCAAAACCTGTAGTCATGAACATGAGCCATAGTTTGTAAATAATGCAAGAATTTTTCTATTCCTAAACCTCTCTATATACTTTCTTTGGAATCTGCTGCATGCACTCGAATTTCCTAGAAAACCTCATCTGCACATAGGGTTCGCAAAAGATTTTTCCATCAATCTCAGATACCAGCACACTGGCCCTTATGCTTTGAAATTATTCCCTCTGCTACAATGGGCCTCACTCTTCATCTACCATCTTCCAGCTGGGGTCTAAAATGGATGAAATTTTAAGTTTTCATGGTTTTAAATCTTGTGTTTGATCCCTTCCTCTTTATGCGTGAATGAGCAAATTCCAGCAATATTCAGTAGGCATGGTAACCGAATGTCACTTGGAGGGAGGATAGAATTCAGGAATTCATACCTACTACAATGAGCTTCAACCCAACCATAAATAAATTGGAATGGTCTGCATATTCTCTAAGGCCTACTTCTTCTAGAGATGCGCCCTGGAATGTTGTACAGTCTAGCCAATACAGGCACCCCCAAATTAACCTTTTTCTTGGCTGCCATGATTCTGACCATCACTTGTGTCCCTGGACAAACCCTCATCCATGTGTCCTTCACCAGAAGCAACCAACCACGTATAAATACAACAAGGAAATCAAAATATCATACATTTGGGTCCCATTTTAATTTATGCTAAAGCCCCATAATCGGTACTCACCTATTTCGAGGACCATCCAGTATGATCCCACCTTACCCCTCTATGATTTTTTTGGGCACTTCTTCTGTAGAGACCCAAAGCTTGACGTACATTGATATTACATTACTTTTGTGGAATACTTAATACATAATAAAAACCAACACTCAAGTACCATAATAGTTTAGTGTCTTTGGAAACTCGGAATATAATCTTCTAATCATGGTGAAAGATCTTCAACATCTCCCATAAATATCTTCTCCTTTTGTTTTCTTACCTAAAACCTTTCTTTATATCCTGGGGAAAAGAAAACATATAAAGGGTGAGCTCAAATACTCAATAAGGGTAAGCATGGAGAAAATAAAACAAACCATATACATTTGAACTTAAAAACATGAACATAATGTTTAAAATCAAAATCTTGAGGAATGACATAAAACATGGCAGTACGTAAGGAATAAATCATAAAGAAACATGAATCATGATAAAATAGCATAGGAATAAAACATGTAAATGTGGAAACCATTAATCACATGTTATGATTTCCATTGTATCCAAGGCATTGCTGCCAAGACCATTTTAGTGGACAATGTCCCTTTCTGAATCAAGTTCCCTCCTCTTTCCAGTCCTGTATCACTGAACCAGATTAACTTTCCATTCCATCGATGTCTATCTCATGAGATATAAATCTTTACCCAATTCATTGGAGGGAGATATAGGTCTCAACCATATCATAATGAAATCATTCTTACTTGTTCCACAAAATAATCATAAATCATTCATCATAACCCAAAGAATAAAATGGGTTTCATAAACATCATCCCATCATAACATAATCTATATAGAATAAATAGATATCATTTCATCATAAGAAAAATGAAACCATGTAAATCATAGAGACTTTACACTTGAAACATAAACATATTAAATAATGTCACCTTAGATGGAAAATAGTTTTGATAAAACACTTGAAATGAATTCTTAAGGAAAATATCCTTTCTTCTTCAAAATCAGTTTCTTTTAACAAAATGCCATCAAATTTTAAAAGAAAAGAATTTTGCTGAAAATAATCATGAAATATTTTAGAGAAAGCTTCATTGAAATTAGGCGTTATGAAAATGTAAAAATCCATTCATACCTTATAAGTTAAAAAAACATTCTTCTTGTACTTTTGTCGGAAAAGTCAAAAAGTACCTCATATAGTAAACAAAAGAAAGATTCCTTACATAACACAAAGTAAAAGTCAAAGAGGGGTAAAAATTAATTTAAACATAATGTAAGAATATTAAACACTTTATGAAAAACATTCTTATGTACATGGATGAAAGATATAACCCCAATAAATACTTACGTATAAGAAATCTCAGATAAAATTGAGATTGCAAAATTATCCCTTACCTTAGGTCCGATATGATTCGTATGTATCCAAACCTCCTATATAATGATTTAAATAATTTCATTTACTTATTAAAGAATCATATTCATTGTTATTATATCATATATGGTTCACTTATGACTCTATATTACCCATTCTTTTGTAAATTCCATGTTAAAGTAGCGTTTTGGGTAAAATCGTTTTATTTATCGTACGTGTTTGGACTTGTTGTTCTTGATATTATTATTACTTATATCATAATTTAATTACTTAAAGAATGTAAATCATGATTTATATATCAGATATATTCAATATATATATATATATAGTAGATAGATAAATGAAATGAAATACACCGTTCATGGAGACGGTAGGCCGTACGTACGCATGAACACTGTTTTACTTTACTTATTGACTTGAATGGAAGTAATTAGATGACATATATATATACATAAATAAAGTAGCTTTATAATTTCATATATTTCATTATTATTCATTATATAAACTTTATAATTATTATTTAATGGTTAACATGGAGACTGAATCTTATCGCGTTGTGGAGACGGTAATCCGTACGTACGCACGAGCGATGATATCGTTCCCATAATTTTTGAATTAAATTTGAGTGGACGATATAATATATCAGAATCCATATGATGTTATAATAACCATATATAGCTATTATTTATACCATTATACCCATCCAAGTAAGGTGGTGGTGGAAAAACAGATTACACCACGGCGTGGAGACGGTATTCCGTACGTACGCACGCGTGGTGATTTTGTTTTCCGTATGATGGATAGAAGGTGAAATGGAGTTGTTTAATATTTATAATAACATATAATTATATTATTGATACTGATGTTATTACTTTATAATGAAAAAACTAAAGAAGAAGAAGTTGAAGAAGAATGAAACTTGAAAGAATCGGTAGAAGAGATTACCTCTTATTCGACGCACCTCTTTTAGGCTTCATCTTAAGTGACTCGAGTTGGTCTATTGAGAATACAAGAACCTCAAAAATGTTTATAGGGAAGTGGAGAAGACAAATGGTCAGGTTTTGGCCGAGCTTGAAGGCTCAAAGTGTTGTCAAGAGGAAAGGGAGGAGGTTCCCTTTTATAAGGGAGGAGAGGGGCACCTTTGGAAACCTCAAAAATATTAATTTATAATAAATTAAAACCCACTTAAAATCCACAGAAAATGACTCATATTCGAATATTAGATGAGATAGGATTGTAATCTCATCAACAAATAAAATTTAGACATGTTGTAAATTTATTTTAAACCTTATCAACTTGATTTATCCTTATTTAATTTATTTAATCTTATTTGTGGTAATAAGATTCTAAATGTTAAATTGTTATAAATAATAACTTATGTGTTGTAAATTGTCTATAATTGGATAAGTTATTACATTATAGACCATATAAATTTTAATTTATAATTTTTAAATATTTTTTGATTTTTAAAATATTTTATATTATGTTATTTTTATAAAATAACAATAGTGTCAATTTTGACAATATTCATTTATTTGAATTTAAATAAAATCCACACATAATATATGTTCGAAATAAAATATTTAATAGATTCATAACATGTCATAGTTATCTATAAAATTAGTGGATCACATTAAATAGTTCATATAATATTAATTTTAATATTTTTAAAATCATTTATTTGATATTTCAATCAATAAAATAATTTCAACATCAATATTGTATCACCTTTAATGATAATTATTTAATCCCTAAAAATTATAAATAAGTTAACATGATGTAGATAATTTTATTATATTTCTGGAGACCATTCATGTTCTAAGTTTCATTAAGTTTATCAATAAATTAAAATTATTATACTTATAATATTTAAGAGAGTGACATGTTGTCAATTTCTTTGGTTTTAATAATAATTATTTCATTTTCATGGTCAATTGTCCATGAAACTAGTCTAATCAGACCCTTAGGTGATATACGTCTACTTTTATTTATCCAACAGAATTTTGGTAGGTGTTAGGGTAATTTTATAATCTTATTTTTACCCTTAATTACCCGATTTACCTTTAACTGTAGTAAATAAAAATTACCGTAGTTACTATTCATAATATAAAATATAAGTAACCTATTAACATAATTTGGACCCACTGAATTGAAATATGGAATCCATTTTTCAAAATTAAAAACACAGAAGTTGCAGTAATTAATTTAAAATTAATCCTGTTGTTAAGAAAAAGGGTTTTAAAGGTTAAAACGTTGCTAAAGATTGAAATGTTTTTACTTATGAATTCAGTGTAAAATTAATGATAATGACATAAATTATATTAAATGGTGAAAATATATTCTATTTATACTTTAAAACCATTTAATATTATAATTTAACCATATAAATTATTGCGATGAAAAAAGTTGTTTTTAATTAAAATATAGCGTGTTTTTACTATTCATTAAAATATAAAAGTTATCAGAATAATATGAAAAATTAATCCAGAGTAAATTTTTATATCCATATTCCAAAGAAGAATTTTATTCTGTAAAATTGAACTTATCAACATGTCAAAAACTAGATTTAATGTGGGTGTTCCATCAAAAGGCGGCAAAACTGCATTTTTTGAAAAATACGTATTTTACCCGAAAAATTTATTTTGTTCTAATACCATGTTCTAGAAAATATGTAAGATGAATAATAATGTCATAAAATTCAAAATTTAGATACTAATATTCATAACAGCTAGTTTATAATAATATTATAACAATATATCGTCGTTTAGTGAGACCCGGTATTGCGTACAACACATGCTATCGAGGAAGGTCACGATTACGTGTAATGCAAGCCAAGTCAGGGTTGCGTGTAGTGAAAGAATCCTTTTTTGTTTCATATAACAAAATATAACCATATTTAATTTATGCATTTAATATATATATATATATACACACACACACACTCAATGTTGCGTAGAATAACTACTATTAAAAAAACATGAAATTGTGTGTAACACGATCCAAGATTAGTGTTGCGTATACTGCAAGCTAATACGGTGTTGCGTATAGGACAAGATAATCTCAGTGTAGTGTACAACAGAAGATATGAAATAAATTAAAATGAATATATCTTATAAAATCTTGGGGTGTTACAGCTTCACTCACCTTGGCATTTTCACGGCGTTGTCCTATGTCAGAAACAGACTAAACCATCCCGAATATGATATATCCTATATGATTTACTCGATTTTCAGCTTCTCCTTAGCTAGATCCAAAAAATTACATGACAAAAGGGTGGTGCATGTCCTATACCCCCAAACATTCACTGTTGGAAAGAACTCATCGTACTGGTACCCTTCTATGGGAATTCAACCAATACAATGGATTCCACATAGGCTGATCCATACCTCCCCATGGTGGTGCTGGAAAGTATTTTCCCTCAGAGACCACTGACTAAACAACTATGGTACCACATCTTGATGATGGTAGAAATGAAACTGAAATGTACACATAGCTTCAAAAATCCTAATAAACCATATCTCTACCCTAAACTCCGCGCATATCTGGCGTACCCAGTATGCCCATGCCCATTCAATCGTAAAATTTCCACCAAACCTGAAGCCTCATTCCTTCCAACCTTTGGTATCATCATTAATGCTACTTCTGAAGGTGATCTCATAGTGAGCTGGATATTCCTCAGGAGTCAGATCACTCCCTACAACAGTCCTAGTCTTCAGATTCGGGAAATAAATGGCCATGTTCTTTTTTTTTTCATGAAGGGATGACCATTTATCATGATGTTGAACTATGGAAGGCTATCCTTGCATGTTACCCATGACTGTGGCATATCGGTCTCGAAGCCTAGAATCAACACCTCTTCCAAAATACCAAAGTTCCATATCTATAGACATTCAGTCAAAATGTAATCCTTTTGAACTTGTGTTAGAATGAAAAAAAGAATCTGATTATTAGAAATGACCCTTATTATGTAAAGAATATGAGGATTTGTGATCCTTTGGGTCCTCCGTGCAGTAGCAGAAACTTCCCTCACAACATCGGTCTATTCAACAACCATTTTCATCAAGTCCAAAAATTCAGAAAGGGACTTGCATGGAAGAATGGGTTTTCTTCATGCAAGATAGTTTGTTGCGTGAAATATGGTCTTAGGCCATGCTAAAATCCCGCGAAGTCAGGTGCATGCAAGAATCAGCAGTGGTGTGAAAGAGTCTATGGTTGCATGCAAGATGAAAACCAAATCCAATATCTTTCACACATAAAGGAAGATCTTTCACCCATGATTGAAAAGTAACTTATTGTATGAGAAATTCAAAGTGTTCATCCTTTCCCCCTGTATATTTATAGGCACATAACGACCCTTCACATGCGAATAATTGGTTTGTATTCCAAATATGTATTTTTGCGAGCACCACTTCAAGGAACTCTTCTTTTCAATATTTCCCTTAGAATCCAACCTTTAGTTCCCCCTTCAGCTCTGATTCTGATGAGGGAATTTGTTGGCACCGAATTTCAGTTAAGGCCTTCAATAGAATCCAAAGGCATATTTTGAATCATCGAACAATCTTGGGACACCCAAGGGAGGTGCATGCAAGATTTAAGGTCTTCATTAAATATTGAAAAGTGTGCATAAAATCTTGCGTGCCTAATGTGATGTCAAATGGATTCTTCCACATCAACCTTCTAGAAAATAGCCAGGTCAGCAATATGAAAGATATTTTGTTAGTGAGAAAGATTAGAAATTGCCTGCAAGATCATCTACATCCAATGTGATGTCAAATGCCCCTTGTGTACAACACACCTTGAGCGCCTCTTCCAAAGTTTTCAGATATAAATAGAAACATACACCATCATTTCAGGAATAATTATGGAAGACAAACAACCACCCTTATACGCAAAAGATGATCCTTCTCTGACTATGAGAAAGAAATGGACTCAAGGTACTAGATCTTGCATGACAGGTATCCTAGGGGTCCTCCTTCAGGTGGGACCACTAGGGCTTGGTCGTCACCCATTTCCTTTTACGTAAGGAAATTGCATGCAAAATATTCTTCTAGCATGCAAGTTTTCTCTTATGTTATGCCATTCTTGCACGCAACCACTCATTTTTCATGTAATCATCTTATCTTGTGTACATGCCCACATCTTTCATTCAACCATTTTATCTTTAACATGCACCTCCTTGTGCACTCCATGTTCTTTCCTTACCATAAGGCACCATGTTCGAGTCCCTCTTACATGAAACACCCTTGTCTTGTGAATACTTCTCTCGTTTATCCCTCGAGGCTTGTATAAAGTGATTTCAAAGATCCCTGAGGAGTGCTCTATATGGAATTTCCCTTCCTTATACTTCTTCTCATAGGCACACTAACACCTATTTCTTCTTCGCATAGCCATGCTAACGTGATCCACTTAATAGATCACTCCACAACCTCATCTCCACATGGAATTACCTGTGACTTAACTCCCTTAAGAGTGGGTGGGTACAAGTTATGTAATTCTTAGGGGTGAAGAGTGAATCCTCACCATCCGAGATATAAGACGTTAAACTGCCAAATACCCATGTCCACAACACATGATATTAAACTAATATCACTTTATAAACAACAAGTCCAAAGAGGATTGTGAAGGGGATGGGAACCAACACCTTCTCACTCCCCTCTCCCTCTAAGCTTTATCACCATGTTCACCTCAGGTAGTCTTTGAGTAAGCCCCGACCCAGCTTGACAGGGTGTTCCAGGTATGGTGTCCATATCTGCCTCATATATATAGACCCTTACTCAAGCTTCCCTCCTGGAGTAAGTTCCAACCTTCATTTCTTTGGGCTGATAACCATGGGTAATCCCCACTCCATACCTCATAGATGCACCTTTCACGATGTGACTGTTAGGTCTTTGTTGCCTCTTTTTTCTCACACCAAACATGACTCATGTGGGCTTAGAGTAAGAATCGACCATGAAATACTCCTTGGGACACCTTAGTGTGTAACCCCCATCCCCCATCTTATCGAACTATGTATACTTTGATCCTACCCTTCTCTAGGAAAGGTACATAGGAAGCCTCTATGTGGTTCAAACCCATCACCAATCGGTCCCAACCACTTCATGTTGGATCACCATTATCCCTCATGATGTTAAATTGTATGTCCCTTTCATCCCCCATGATATTAAATAGTATTATATCAAGTATGTTGGTTTTGATCCCTATATCTAAATACAATGTACGTAGGAAGCCTCATTGAGGTTCAACCCCAAACACTGGTAAACTTTGGAATCCCCTTTATTGGAAAACACATCCTTGGTCTGCCCTTTAGTAGTTTCAGACCAATTCTTAGGTTGCTAACCATGCGTAATCCCCACACTCAATTAGTAATCCTCTAACCAAGAGTGTCCCTCTTGCAATGGGAAGATAACCACAAATAATCCTTAACATGGCATCGGTTTTATGTCCTTTGTGTACACCCTAATACTATTCCCCCATATCCGAACTATATGGACATTGATCTTTGACTTATCAAAGAAAGGTATGTAGGAAGCCTCTTGAGGTTCAAGCCCATCACTCATATCCCATCCTAGTCTCTCCCTTGTGCCTTTATGTTTTTGGAAGTTCATTCCCCAACATTGAGGTTCTACTTCCTTCGGGTCCCATCTATGCATCCATTCTCACAAGACACCTCGTCAGATGACTCATCACCCCCATCCAGAACTACGTGGACTTTGATTCCCTACCACAGGTATAGGTAGGAAACCTCTTCAAGGTTCAATACCAACATTTTCACCTTCACACTGGTCATTGGTTTCATCCACACTTATTCCATCCTTCGACACTCCATCCATATCCACCTTGACTTTACCTGTGCCACCACATCCCAGTGATATCATGACATCTATTCAGGCAGCTAACCATGTCTAATCCCCATTCATCTCATTGCTTATTTGTATCACTCGGATTGCTAAATACGCGTAATCCCCCATCATGTCTTTGGGTTGTTGTAAATTGTGTACACCCTGATCCTATGATTCTCCCTCTCAAACTATGTGGGTTTTTATCCCAATCTTTTATATAGGTTATGTAGGAAGCCTCCATGAGGCTCAATCCCAACTAATGGTAAACCTTGGTGTCCCCTTTTTTAGGACCCAATCATCCTCTGAACTTCCCTTAACAATGTCCAGATCAACTTTCATGGTGTAACATCTTTCCCTTCTGGGAAACTCCACCCTGGGTCCTTCCTTATTGTGAATTCTAATCCATCCATCTAGTAAACCTAACAAGTGCTCCCTTATAGGGATGTACCCATCTAATCCACACCAATAAGTGTTCTGATTAGCCCGATCCATCTCCGCTAGATGTTAAACTCGCTGCATACCCCGTGTTAAACATGGGAAGCTGAGGAAAACCTTGGATACATTCCTATGGCATACAATTCCTCACAATTTATGTGGTATTCCTTGGGATTATTCACCCTCAAAAATCCCTATCATAAGGGGAAGAAAATCCAAGTGTACCAGTGTTCCAGCGTCAAGACATGCCAGTGATGCCCAACATAACTACAACCCTAACTAAAGATTGATACCATGACTTGAACCCATGGAATTTCTTGACATAAGTAGTGTAATTAACCAGTGTCCACAAAGATATGAAAATAGGAAGAGTTTCATGAACAATGTTTTAATCTTTAAGGGAGACATGGACTAGGAGACAAATTCCAAGGAGGAATCCGTGGAAGGAGAAACCGATATCCCATCATCCCATTTCGATCGAGGAGAAAACATCCCTAAATAAGTGATGAATGACTCCCACCTTTGTAAAGAAGGAATATGGGGCAAAAACCAATGAGTCCTCGACAGACGGATTCAAACCCCAGCAAAAGCGTCGGAAATAGTCATATGACCACAACCATAAGTTGATTGAGAAATTAGGTTTTGTATATCAGACTATGGATGTGTATCCAAAAAATGTATACTCAAAAAAGAGAGTGTGTATCTCATTTTTTTACTATCTATAACTCTTATAGGTACAAAAATAATGAGGTAAATAAAGATCATTAAATTCATCTAATCTAGGTCTTAAATTATGGGAAGGAGATCCCCAAGAAATAAATGTGTCACTTTCCAATGGGTTAATGAGACTGTTAAAGGATATGCAATTTTTATAGATAAATAAAGGCTATATGTAACATATTTCATTTATATATATAATTTTATGATATATTTTTTAAAATTTTTATGAATTACTTATAAAAAAGTTCTACATATTAATTCTATTTTAATTTTATAAATTTTGATATGTCACAAGAAGCATCATACAAAATTATTATTTTGCTTGACTAAAATTTTATATTAAATTATTATATGTGAATTTTTGTTTTATTATAATTATATTTTTTTAGATAAAACAAATCATTTATTATTTACAATAACATGATTTTTTTGGTAAGATCTGTTTAGTCTTCAATCAGTTGTAGGGGCCCTGGTAATGGGATTTCTGCTAGGACTTATAATACCCAACTAAAAATCATATTTTGTGACAAATTTAATAAAATTAAATTTGGATAGTTCTATGAATCCTTATTTGATATGTTGTGATAAAGATCTAAATAACCCAAATGGTACTTCGATCATGATATCACACAATCGTAGGAGTGGTCTCTAGTAACTAAGGGTTGGAGACTAGCATGATGGATCTCAAGGAACAATTATATAGTTATTTTACTACTAAATATGGAATATATAAATAAAAGAAACAATAAAAAATAAATGAAATAAATTTTATACATAAATCATACACAAACAAGTAAGTTTAAGAATACAGAGGGGTCCCTGATTCACATGGATAAGAGCCAACTCAACCTTTGACTTTTGGTTCTATCACCGAGTTGAAAATGAATCGAACATAAAATCCCCATTCATAAAGAGATCAATCATCCAAAATATAATAATAGTATCAATATTGGAAAAATAGACCATGAATTTTTATGTCCATCGAAGTTCACATACAAGTTTTGAGAATAAATTACTCAATGGGAAACCACTAATGTTTCGAAATATATTAAATACAATCAGTTTTATGATTTAGATAAAAATATATATTTTTATAAAAATAAAGTAAATTTTTTTTAGATAGTTATAATTATGACATGTAATTGATAACACATAAGTAGTAGATACATGAAAAGAAAGACTATAACAAAATAACTACTCACATCGAGAGGGTCTATACCTAAACTGTTTTCTTCAAGTAAACACCTATAATATGAGATAATTTCCCAATTTAATCATTAAAATGAATAAGTGGGAATATATATATATATATATAAACACACATACTAATTTGGGTCCTAAAGACTCATCTAATGGAATGTGGAAGGTGTATACCAAGTCAGGGCCTATGCTCATCTCGTAGAAAGTGGTGGATTTTGGAAGATTATCATATGACCAAAATAGTAGAAGAAACCTATAATAATGTATAATCTATTATCAATAGAACTAATACGTAAAACTAAGAACATAAAATATCTATACCTTTATAAGTGTGAGATATATCTTTCAAACGTGGTAGAGTATTCTTGAGGGAGATCACCGTGTAACAACCAGAAGATTCTAATCTCTATAAGTGGTACAATGACCTCTAAGATCCTAGTTTTTAATTAGAGGACCCCCGAACACTAAAGGTGTTATATAACTTTATCTATAAATATAAATTGAGAATATGGAGGAACATAAATACATTAAACTATGGATAAAGAGAATCATATACATCCAATAGGGGGATTATATCTATTTATATATACTCCCTTCATTCAATGAAAGAACTTGAGCATTGGTTTCCAACTCTTAGATGGTGACATATGTCATAATAATGTATGAATATTTGGCATAGATAACCATTTAGTGTTTCAAATATTATAACATGAATTTAAAACCATGACTGAATCAATAAGTTAATTCATAACTGAATAAAACCATAGTGGAAGACATGGTAGCAGGTACGCACTTGATATTGCTCATCATTTTTCTATCATACACTATGATAGATATTAGTCATATGCTATAGTAGAATCATCAAAATTCCCATATTTCAAGCTAATATTTAGTTTATGTCCTATAATAAGACAAAAAAACTTTAGTTTATTTTTAAAAATCTGAAACATACACTAAAATCCTATAAGGAACTTATATAAAAATTTACAACTCTTTATGAATCCATCTAAACTTATTTAGATATGGTTTATCAAAATATATTCATTCTGGAACAAAAAATTGCCAAAAATTTAATCCTTATCCTATGGCCTAACATTTTGAACCTACAATATAAAATCTATATTTCATAAGTGTGACTAAAGAGGGGCCTCTAAAAAACATTAGTGTTACTCAAGATACAAAGGGGTCTGGTGTGATATTGATAAAAAATACATATATATTCATATGAACATGTATATCCCAAGATATAACATATACATTATATGTACACCAATATATTACATTTTTATATGATATCGAGTGACCAATAGACATGGAACATGTCAATCTAGTATAGACTAACTCATACTTTCTTGATTCTATGAAATAGACTAACTGGGTCAATGGATACATCGCATGCCATTCATCTAAAAGATGATCACATAACATGTACCTCATCTAAGTAATTGAGCATATCACATTTCACTCAAATAATAATGGCAATTTATTTCATCACACTAATTCAACAAAGGTCTATATTTCTTTTACCATCATAAAAGTGGATAAATCTCATCTTGTTCATTATCCAATTGATGGAAGGATTATAAATATACCCAATCACGCTTGATTAGATAATAGTTAAGGATTTTATAGGAAATGTATCAATGTATAAAGGTTACCATGATTGATAATTATCTAACCTCAGGTTAATGGGATTCATAATAAGCGTACACTCATTAGTATATCAATGACTGTATGATATTTTTTTATACCCACGATGTCATTTTTATGTATGGAATTTACTATTTATTAATTTTTCCTTATTGTTATCCTCATTTATTAATTTTTTGGTATATATGTTATTTGAGGTAAGCTATTATTTTGTACTATAGAATATCACACCATGATAGGGGATGTTGAACCATAGTTATACTTATCACTTAAAGAAACCTATCAATAATGTCTCATGTTACAAAAAATGTAGGTGGCATGTTGTGAGGGCCTTCCCGTGGGGCGAAATGTTCCCTGACTAGGGGAGTTAATGTCATGACATAACCCAATAAAATGGGAAAACTTTATATGGATATGTGTCTCATTGTGATAATGGGAGGTTGTTCCATGATACAACCTAGGTAGTGGGTCATTTTTCTAGGGGTGTTTCATGCTACAAAAAGGGGAGGTCATACCATTACTTGGCCTACCCAAACATAACAATTTTGAAAATTTCTATTTTACCCTTATAAATTTTAACACCATTCTCCTACTTTATTCCCCCTTTGCATGACCATAGTCCTCCCTACCATGGATTATACCTCCTTCTTTCTACCTTAGTGATTGTCCATTGATTTTAATGTATTTCTATATGTTTATTCCCAATTCATCTTGTATTTCATTTCCTATATTACTCTAGTTCCAGATTATCTCTATGTTATTTCAACTTGTCTTCCTAGCTAACAATTTGGGCCAAGTCCATGGATATTTTTAGTTATGAATGTTAAATATCATAATTTCTAGGTTTATGAATATCCCTTTCTTTATATTCTTGTGGTGTTTAACAAAGGTGAAGAATCATATCTAGATTTAAGTTTTGTGATTCTACATAATGGATATTTTCTTTGTATTACACATATTTCATGGAATCATATGTGTTGGTCGGAGTGGATACCCACGAGGGGGGTGAATTGAGTTCCAATTAAAATTTATGTTAAAAATATTTCTCTTAAAATCTCCCAATTTAAAATCAAAGTTAAACTGTAGTGAATTTATACAGAGTGTAAATGTTCAATCAATTTCTCAAAGATTGATTAGGTCTCTGTTAACATAATATGAATATCAAATTAACTTTTGAAACTAACTTACTGGTTTACAATAAGTATAAACACTTTCTAATTTAACTATCAAAGTATCTTTAAAATAATTTTTTATATCAAAGTAATAAGCATCGGAATATGAAATATACATGGTATAGTTATGAATTAAACTAAAATGCAAAGAAAAGTTAACCAAGAGGTTCAGTCTCAAGACGATACTTAGTCCTCTCAACAATTTCTATAAAAATTGATCCACACCCTGGATTGGGGTAAACAATAGTGAACACACTGTCTAGGTACAAATACCTCTACCACAGTTCTACGTGGGAACAATAAACAACAGATCACAGCTGTCCAGGTCTTACTCAACCTCTACCACTATCCACAGTGGGAAACAAAGAGTTATGGAGTTTTTTGTGAGGATTTAAGAATCCCCAAGTTTAGCTCAGGAGACAATGTGTGTGTAAAAATAAACAGGGTACACAGACTGCTCGAAATGTAAATATAAGTAATCACTAAAGTAAGTGAGAATGAGTTTAGAAGAGCTTTAGTGATTGGTAGTGCAGCTATGGACTCATTTGGTTGGTCAGAAAAGCTTCTGAGTCCTTCTCTGGTTTCTGCTCAGAAAACAGAGTGTTGTTTTCTTCTTTGGTTCTTGGTCCAACTTGTCATATTGAGTGCATGAAGTGATTGTGATAGTTCTTCACTCAAGATGCAGTGTGTGGTTTTCTTCAGAATGATCAGCTTCAAGTATGTTGAGAGATCTTGGAGTATGGATGTAGCCTTGCACAAATGCTCCACGTTTGAATGCTTGATGAGCCTTTTTCTTTTTCACCTTGGTGTGATTTCTTAGTTCCTTGGTTCTCTCTGTTTCATTACATCGACACACTTGTTCTATATTTTCGTATTGCCTCTTTTCAGTGTTCTCTTTCCTTCCCTTTATAGATTTCAGCTCCTGCAAAAAAGAATGATTAATTTTTGCAAGGGTACTAGGTACGATTCCCTGACATGGAAATAGAACTCATTAAATAACATTAACTACATTAAAACCAACAAATGTAACCATTAGCTTAATAAATAAATAGTATTGAGAGTATAGAGTTTGACTGGTTGGTCAATCATTAGTAGCTCGTATTGGTAAATGTGTACGGTGGACTTTGTGTAGCAGAACCTTCCATCGGTAGATCTTTTGAACTTGTATCGGTAGATATATATATATCGGTGACTTCATTCTATCAGTAGCTCTTGTTATCGGTAGCTCTTAATCCATCGATAGATCTTGGTCCATCGGTAGCTCTGGGGATATTGGTAGCTCGATTTATCAGTGAGTCTGTACTTGTATCGGTTGGATAATGTTAGTTGCTTCATATTAGTCGCCAATCTGTGTATAAGTAGGTCGGTCGGTAGCTCATATCGGTAGACTTACTCTATCTATAGACTTCTATCGGTAACTGTCTGTGAACTGGTTTTATCAGTAGACTTCTTCATATCGGTAGCTCGGTAGCTCGGTTTCTGTCGGTAGCTTCTTACATCAGTAGCTGTTGGCACTTATTCTATCAGTAGCTTGGTATCTTCTTGCTGGCATCTCTTGTACATATCAGTAACCTTAGCTTATCGGTGACTCTGTCTATCAGTAGACTAAGTCTATCGGTAGACTGAGTACCGATAGCTCTATATCAGTAGCTATAGGCAGACCAGTGACTTAATACTTGTCTGTTTTATGCAAAACATATCTGAATGGGTTAGAAGTACTTCATAATTTATATAAACAAAAACAAACATTGATTAACATATTTCAAGGATTATTTTAATATAATTATGATCTTGTTCACAGATTAAAAGAATTAATATATAGAAAAGAATTACTTCGGATTATCAAAGTATATGAAAGCATAATTTGGATTATCAAAACATATGAAAGCATAATTGGGATTATCAAAATAGGTGAGGTCAATAATCTCCCCCTTTTTGATAATCACAACTTATGATATTATCATTTTTAAAAAAATGAATAATTGTATCAGAGGATATATAAGTAAATTCAATTTTCTCAGAGAAAACAGTATGTTATAGAACATAATTTATCAGAGGTAGAATTAAATGTGATAGTATCAGAGAAAAAATAAAATGAAATGATATTAGAGGTAAAATTTAGTGATATCCGATGAGTTAAAAGAAATAGTATCAGAGGGGAAAAGCAATATATCTCTTCCTTAGATAAAACATTCTCCCCCTTTGATACTTTCTACCCATTATTTATTCATCCTTTAATACTTCTCCCCCTTTATAAAAGCTTGGTAAAATATTTCTCCCCCTTTGTGATAATCAAAAAGCGGGAAACCAAAAAGAAGAGGAATAAAATAAAATGAGAAAAGAGATAAAAACTAGTTTCTTTGCATGGTCCAAATAAGGTACAAAGAAATAAAAAAATACAATGGATTCATATCAAATTGTCTAGACACTTGTTCAATCCACATCCTCAATGTGAGATTTTCCCTTGGGAGCAGAAGAGGATTCAGGTGATGTGGATGTAGATGAAGGCTTAGGAATTCTGGAAATGATCATTGGAGGCTGAGCCACAGAAACTATTCCTGGTCTGTACTGAGGATATCTTTGAGTGATCATAGGAGTGAGGATTCGAATTGCTTGGGCAGGAGTCATCTGAACTGAAGAAAAAGTAGAGGTAGAGGCTGGTAAAGCATGAGGGACAATCACTAGCCTAGCATCAACATGCAGAAAAGGAAGCAACAGATTTCTAAAATCCATAATTATTCCTCCTCCTCTCTCCACAGTAGAAATGAAGTCATATTTGTTCTCCATAAACTTGTCCAATGCTGGAGTCAATTCTCTTAGCTTGATAACATGTTCTCAGAAGGCTTGATTGACAGGAGGCAGCTTCATATTCTCTATCAGAAGTTTGAAGTGACTGGTCATTTGGTTCTTTTTGTAAATCTTTTGGAAATAGGAGCCCACTTTATCCTTCACTTCTTTCTAATAAGAAGAAGCTTATCTCATATAGTCTTGGACTATCTTCATTATTTCGTGAGCTGAATCGCAAGTAGAAATCACCACTTTTCTCAGATCAGATGAGTCCATAGAGCCACTGGTTGAAGCTGAACCAAGCTCCTCCTTCGAATTTGATTCAAATCTACTGAGGGTTTAGATGCAATAGAACCAACAGAGAAGGTTACTATTTCCTTGAAGTTCTTGGTCAACCCACTAAAAAGATTTCGAACTTGAGAATCCTGGGTTTTAACATGATATTTCATGGAGGTTTTAAAACCTTCTAACACTAAAACCATCTGTCTTACCACACTCTTGACATAGGCTAAGTCCTTGTCTGTATGGGATTTTGAGCTCATGTAAGAGTCTAAAGAAACAACATAGTTCTTTAGATATTCAAGATCTGCTTCCATTCTAGATATTTGAGTTTGGCAGTCTTTAACTTCTTCAACTATTTCTGCCATGAAGGTTGACAAACTACAACCTAGAGAGAGTTCAAAAGATCTTTTTAACATACTCATCTCTTCAACAAAACAATGCTTCATCTCAGCAACTGAGGCACAAAAAAACTCTTTCATCTCATCCTTCAAGGATTCCAGATCATCCCTAGTGATCATATCAGTAGGTGCAACTGCAGTGGGTACTCTTTTAGAGGCTAGACTGACCACTGAGTCAGTCATGATCGATTGAACTGAAGATACCAGAGAAACATCCATCTTCTTTACCTATTCCAAAAACCTGTCCTTAATCTTTTTATTTAAAGTATCCAGGTCATGCATTCTGACCACATCTTCAGGCAACAGTTCAGTCTCCACATCATAAACGATTTTTAGTCTATTGAGAGATGCTTCATTATCAGAATCAGGATAGTCTAAACCACAAATAACAAAACCTGGGTCTTCTTCCCAGTCCTCAATATTAACAGCCACTGTAACACATCCAAACATGGCTTGATGCTCCCCCTCAATGGGTGCATCCTCAAGTACAACAATATCATTCTCAGCAGCATTCTCAGCAATATTCTCAATAGGTATTCCTTTTTCAGGATAATCTTCCACTATTAATTCTTTCTCTTCAACAGAAAGAGGGTCTTCCAAAATAGGCAAGGGTATTTCAACTTCATTTGCATCCTTAGAATGCACTAAAGATTGACCAAACACTGGACTAAGGCTCAAATTAGCTGACATAGATGCTTCACTTTCATGAACATATTCTTTATTTTATACAGTAGCCACTTCAACATCCTCTAAAGCAGCTTCTTCCTTATCTGATTTATGTTGATCTAAATTTTTAGGAGCTGCGCTAGGAGGTAATTCAGGGTCTCCTCCTACATCAGCAGATGAATCTTAATCTTCCGAATCATCACTATATTCTGGTTCCTTTTCACCAGGTCACAGACCTGTATCCCTCACATCCTTCGGTCTTGAAGGGTGATCCACAGGATTGAACTTATCATACACCTTCTTATCATCAGTGACCAATTCTCCTTTCCATGGGTTCCAGTTTATTTTCATGTATTTTCAAACTGTACTAGTAACATAGAAATTTTTCCTTACTACCACTGTCTCATCTTGAGACTCAACTATTCCTTTCACTTTGATCATTACAGAGATCAGTTTGGAAAAGAACACGGAATTAGTTTTTGAATTGGGTCTAATCATATCCTCCATTTGAGTCATCAGCAATCTGCATAGATTCACCTTGACTCCATGTCTCAAAAGATGCAGGAGATATATATCCTGATATCTCAAATTAGCAAAGTCTCCTCTGCACGGTATCAAGATATGTTGAACAAATTTGAACAGCAATCTGTTCTCTCCATCCATTTCTGCAGCAACTACTTGTCTTTGATTTCCATCACTTGTCAGCTCTTCCAAAGCATTCTCATAATCGAAAATGTCACTAGTAGGTGGCATATCTCTCGAGACATATTCAGATACACCTTCATGTGGACCTTTCAAGCACTCATCCCACTCAACAAATGAAAACGACATCTCCTTTCCATTTACAAAAGAAGTCACTCGGTTTTCATTCTCAGATTTCTCAAAGGTTACAGACTCGTAAAACTATTTCACTACTTTTGGAAAGTAGGGACCATTTTTTTTTGAAAAACACTCCACCCATTTTTGATCTTCAAGTACTTCGAGCACTAAGGACTTTCTAGGCAGTAACCATTCTACGCACATCTTATTCTCAATCACAATGGTTTTATTCTACAGATGAGGATTCAATGGTCGTCTCCCCGACCTAGTTCTAGCAATACTACCACTTGCTTATTTCTTGGACTTCTGATTCTTTGCTTTTGTCTCAACAGTGTCATCTCTGACGATAAGAAGTTTGGTTTTTTCCATCACTGGTTTGAGGGATTTAGGTTTCTCAAAAGATTTGGGAGCTAAAGTTTGAGGGTTAAGGTTTTGAGACTCGGTGGGTTGAGAAGTAGCTAGGACATTGTTTTTTATCATTTAGGAATCATAAAATAAATGAATAAAAAGAAATAAAGTAAAAAAGATTCAGATTCTGGCGGCATACAGAAGTTTTAAAACAGCGCACTCATCGGTGAGAATTCATATCCGTGAGGTTACGTCGGTGAGAATTTCACATCGGTGAGAATTTATCAGTGAGGATTTATCGATGAGGATTTATCAGTGAGGATTTATCAGTGAGGATTTATCGGTGAGGATTTTTTGGTGAGGATTTATCGGTGATGATTTATCGGTGAGGATTTATCAGTGAGGATTTATCGGTGAGGATTTATCAGTGAGGTAGCTACCGATCAAGGTTAATATACCTAATTCATGTCTAATGTACTTAACCTGTCCAAACTCAAAGGTTTGGTGAAAATGTCAGCTAATTGATGTTCAGTACCAATAAATTCAAGAGTAATATCACCCTTTTGGTAATGATCTCTCAAGAAATGGTGTCGTACATCAATGTGTTTGGTCCTAGAGTGAGATACAGGGTTCTTCGAAATGTTAATTGCACTAGTATTGTCACAGTTGATTGAAACGTGCTTAAAGTGATATCCATAGTCCAAAAGAGTGTGTTTCATCCACGGAATTTGTGCACAACAACTACCAGCAGCTATGTAATCTGCCTCAGCAGTGGACAAAGCTACAGAATTCTGGTTCTTACTACACAAAGATACTAAGGATTTTCCCAATAAATGACATGTTCTAGATGTGCTTTTTCTATCCAACTTGCAACCAGCAAAGTCAGCATCTGAATAACTCATTAACTCAAAGTATTTTCCTTTTGGGTAAAACAAACCTAACTTTAAAGTATGTTTAAGATAGTTAAAAATTCGTTTAATAGAAAGTAAATGAGATTATTTTGGATTAGCTTGAAATTTTTCACACATACACACACTAAACATAATATCTGGTCGATTAGCAGTAAGGTAAAGTAAGCTTCCAATCATACCTCTGTAATTGGTTTGATCCACCGGTTTCCCAGTTTCATCTGCATTCAATTTACAGATTGTACTCATAGGAGTTTCACTTTCCTTAATACTATCGAAACCAAAAAGTTTTAAAATATCCTTTTTATATTTACTTTGATTCAAAATAATACCATTCTCACTTTGAAAAACTTGAAATCCAAGAAAATATTTGAGTTCACCCATTAAACTCATTTCAAATTCATTTTGCATACTCTTTGAAAAATCAGTACATAAGGAATGTTTAGAAGATCCAAAAATAATATCATCAACATAGATTTGTACTATTAAAACATCTTTAGAAATTCTTTTAATAAAAAGAGTCATATCAGCAATCCCTTTAGTAAAACTTTTTGAAATAAGAAAATTACTAAGTCTATCATACCAAGCTCTTAGAGATTATTTTAAACCATATAAAGCTTTATAAAGTTTAAAAACTTGATTTGGAAAATGAGGATTAGTAAATCCAGGTGGTATTCAACAAAAACATCTTCAGTTATAAAACCATTTAGAAAATCACTTTTGACATCCATTTGATATAACATGAAATTCAGATGAGCAACATAGGCAAGTAGAATTCTAATAGCTTCTAATCTAGCTATTGGTGCAAAGGTTTCCTCATAGTCTATACCTTCCTCTTGACTATATCCTTGTGCAACTAGTCTAGCTTTGTTTCTAACTATGTTTCCAGACTCATCAACTTTATTTCTAAAAACCCATTTAGTGCCTATTGTCAAAGTGTCCTTGGGTCTGTCAACTAATTCCCAGACTTTGTTTCTTTCAAATTGATTTAACTCTTCTTGCATATCCATTACCTAAAATTCATCATTGATAGCATAATTGACATTTTTAGGTTTTAGCTGTGAATGAAAGGCTTGATGTTCAACCTGGTTTCTTAGAGAAGCTCTAGTCTGTGTCCCTCTATCAAGATTACCAACAACAGCATCTAAAGGATGATTCTTTAGAATCCTAGTTGATATAGTAAAGGTGGGACTATAAATTTCAGGTTCATCTTCAAGTTTGAGTTCTATAGAAGCAGATTCCGGAATATGTCTAGAACTGGATGTTTTTACAGCAGGTTCTTTAGATTTATCATTAAGGACCAGAACACTCAAATCTTCTTCAATATTTTCAGGAGAGATTTTAGGCTCATGTGGATCAGTTTCATCAAACTTGATGTAAACAAATTCTTACACACATTTGGTTCTTTTATTAAAGACTCTATAGGCTTTTCTATTTAAAAAACAACCAAGAAAAATTCCTTCATCACTTTTAGAAGCAAACTTGTCCATATTATCCTTTGTATTAAGAATAAAAACTCTGCAGCCAATGACTCTAAAGTAACTAACTTTAGGTTTTCTATTATTCCATAACTCATATGGGGTCTTCTTTAGAACTGGTCTAATTAAGACTCTATTAATAATATAACAATCTATATTCACAACTTCAGACTAAAAGTAAATAGGTAGGTCATATTCATTAAGCATGGTTCTAGATATTTCTTGAAGGGTTGTTTTCCTTATTTCTACTACACCATTCTGCTGAGGTGTCCTAGGAGTAGAAAAGTTGTGACTATAGCCATTGTGTGAGCAATAAGATTCAAAGTCTTGATTTTCAAACTCACAGCCATTATCACTTCTTAGAGTTTTAATCTTAAGTCCACTAATATTTTCTACAGATTTGGAGTATTTAACAAAGTAAGAACAGGCTTCACTTTTGTTAGCTAAGAAGTATACCCAAGTATATCTAGAAACTTCATCTACTAGGACATAGACATAGTGCTTCCCATTTAAACTAGAAACTCTTTATGGTCCAAACAAGTCCATGTGAACCAACTCGAGAGGTTGATAAGTAGAAACTTCTTTCTTTGATTTAAAGGAAAATTTATGTTGCTTTCCCTTTTGACAGGGATTACAAACATTGTCATTTGAGAATTCAAGATTAGGTAGGTCTCTAACTAAGTTCTTCCTAGTCAATTTTCTAAGTGAGTAGATGTTGCAGTGTCCTAATCTTCTATTCCAAATCCAAGATTCTTTATGAAAAGTATTTAAACAAGTAACATTCTTCTTGGCTAAAGAATTTAAATCAATAGCATAAACATTTTCATTTCTCAAAGTAGAAAATACTAAAAAAATTAGAGTTAAAAACATTACAAGAATCATTTTCAAACTTACCATTAAAGACATCATCACATAATTGATAAATACTTAACAGGTTATCCTTAAGTCCATAAATAAATAAAACTTTAGAAATTAAAACTGAATCAGTGTTACTAATATGGTCTAGGCCGATGATTTTTCCTTTAGAATTATCACCAAAGGTGACATGTCCTCCATCAACATTTATTAAGCTTTTGAAGGAAAAGTAATCCCCAGACATATGTCTTGAACATTCACTTTCCAAGTACCATACCTTCTTGTGAGATCTCCTCAAATAGGTCTCCTACAATACATGTTTAGATAAAAAATGATTTTGGTACCCAGATCTTTTTGGGTCCAGAAAGGTTAGCAATCAAAGCTTTAGGTACCCATATTTGTCTTATGGGTTTCATATAATTTACAGAATCAATAGATTTTGAAAGATAAACTTTATTAGATCTATAACCATATGAACAACTAGTTAAAGCAGAGGAATTTCCAGAACTGGAATAAGCAGACTTTTGTCTAGACTTAGGAATAAATCAAGTTTTATTGAACTGTATCTATCCAGGTTGGTATCCCAAACCAGTAGTGTACTTTGGTGCAACTTGTTTGCCTAAAATTTAAGTAAGTGTATCTTTTCCCTTTGTGAACTTTTCTAAGTCCTTTCTAAGTTTCTCATTAGACATTTTCAGTTCAGTTTTTTTTTTAATTATTGAGCATTATTTTCTTTTTCTACATCAAATGCAGATTTAACAGTGACAGTGAGAGCATGCTGTTTCTTTATTGACTTATATTTGTCTTTGAGTTCATTACACATTTCTTCCAGCATATTACAGTATTCAAACAAGTCAGCCTTAGAAATATTTTCATCATTTTCTGAATCACTTTTACTTCTAGAATAATAATCATTTAGAACAGGGGAAACAGGTACCTCAGATATGTTGGTCATGAAGCACATGTTGGCATGATTCTTTTCAGAATCAAACACTTTAGATTCACTTGTGCTGTCCTCCAAAACACTCCAGGTTTCTTTCATAGATTTCTTGTGCTTTTTTTCCTTATAATCATATTTCTTTTTGAATTTCAGTTTTGGACAGTCAGCCTTGATGTGTCCTTTCCTTTTGCACTCATAGCAGACTATATCATCCTCCTTATCAAATTTTTTCCAATCCTTCTTCCAATGTCCATTGTTGTCATAATTTACTTTATAGTTAGATTTTATGAAGAATTTCTTCTTCCTATAGAACTTCTTGAATCTCATGGCTATTTGAGGCATATCAGAATCACTGTCTGAATCAGAATCTTAACTGGTTGAACTTTCAGTAGGTGCATTCATTTTATCCTTGTATTTGTTCTTTGAAGCAGTAGACTTAAAAGCTATGGATTTTCTTTTGAGTTCATCATCTTCTTCTTTATTTACCTTAAGTTCTTACACATACATCATTAATTTACCAATAATCTCTTTTACAGGGAAAGATCCAATGTCACATGATTCTCTGATTGAAACAGAAGTGCCTCTCCATCGGTCTGGCAGACATCTCAAGATTCTCATGATTTGTTCCTTTGCTGGAACAGCCTTTCCGAGTGAACTCATTGTATTGACTATCTCATTGAACCTGAGATACATATCAGAAATAGGTTCATCAATTTTCATTTTAAAATTATAATATTTAATAGTATATGTATTCAATCTCATTTCTTTAACATTTTTTGTTCCTTTATGAGAAACACCCAAAGTATCCCATATTTCATAAGCAGTTTTTCAAGAATATATTATATTGAACTCTTCATCTCCTAAAGCACAGTACAGGGCATTCATGGCTTTACAATTATTATTGTAAGCAGTCTTTGTTGGTTCATCCCAATTAGTTCTTTCAGTTTTTGGAATTTTATATTGAGACTCTATAACATTCCAAATATCAAAACCCATACTCTCTAAATAAATTTTCATTTTCAGTTTCCACTGGGCATAATTTGTACCATTAATGAAAGGTGGTCGGTTAGTAGCAGCACCCTCTAGTCTATTTTTCATAACTAGATTTTAGAAAATAGTTTTAAAGAGATAAAATTTAGAACTAACATAAATTTAAGATCTTTAAAGACGAAACTAAACTCACAGTTGAAAAATAGATTATTTTGAAATATTTGAAAAACAACAACCTTTAATACCAAATGTTGGTCGGAGTGGACACTCAAGAGGGGGGGGGGGTGAATTGAGTTCCAATTAAAATTTCGGTTAAAAATATTTCTCTTAAAATCCCCCAATTTAAAATCAAAGTTAAAATGTAGTTAATTTATACAGAGTGTAAATGTTTAATCAGTTTCTCAAAGATTTATTAGGTCTTAGTTAACTTAATATGAAGATCAAATTGACTTTTGAAACTAAATTACTGGTTTACAATAAGTATATACACTTGCTAATTTAACTATCAAAGTGTCTTTAAAATAATTTTTTTTTTCAAAGTAATAACCAGAGGAATATGAAATATATATGGTATACTTATGACTTAAACTAAAATGCATAGAAAAGTTAACCAAGAGGTTCAGTCTCAAGCCGATACTTAGTCCTCTCAACAATTTATATAAAAATTGATCTACACCCTAGATCGGGGGTGAACAACAGTGAACACACTGTCCAGGTACAAAGACCTCTACCACAGTTCTACGTGGGAACAATAAACAATAGCTCATAGCTGTTCAGGTCTTACTCGACCTCTAACACTATCCACAGTGGGAAACAAAGAGTTATGGAGTTTGAGTGAGGATTTAAGAATCCTCTAGTTTAGCTCAAGAGACAATGTGTGTGTAAAAATAAACAGGGTACACACACTACTCGAAATGTAAATAGAAGTAATCACTAAAGTAAGTGAGAATGAGTTTAGAAGAGCTTTAGTGATTGGCAGTGCAGCTTTGGACTCGTTTGGTTGGTCAGAAAAGCTTCTGAGTCCTTCTATGGTTTCTGCTCAGAAAACAAAGTGTCGTTTTCTTCTTTGGTTCTTGGTCCATCTTGTTAGATTGAGTGCATGAAGTTATTGTGGTAGTTCTTCACTCAAGATGCAGCTTTTGGTTTTCTTCATAATGATTATCTTCAAGTATGTTAGGAGTTCTTGGAGTATGGATATAGCCTTGTTTGAATGCTCCACGTTTGAATGCTTGTTGAGCCCTTTTCTTTTTCACCTTGGTGTGCTTTCTTAGTTCCTTTGTTCTCTTTGTTTCATTACATCGACACACTTGTTCTATCTTTCCATATCACCTCTTTTTAGTGTTCTCTTTCCTTCCCTTTATAGCTTTCATCTCCGGTAAAAAGGAATGATTAATTTTTGCATGGGTACTGGGTACGGTTCCCTGACATGGAAACAGAACTCATTAAATAACATTAACTACATTAAAACCAACAAATGTAACCGTTAGCTTAATAAATAAATAGTATTGAGAGTATAGAGTTTGACTGGTTGGTCAATCATTAGTATCTCGTGTTGGTAAATGTGTACAGTGGACTTTGTGTAGCAGAACCTTCCATCGGTAGCTCTTTTGAACTTGTATCGGTAGCTATATATATCGGTGAATTCATTCTATCAATAACTCTTGTTATCGGTAGCTCTTAATCCATCGGTATCTCTTGGTCCATCGGTAGCTCTTTGGATATCAGTAGCTCGATGTATCGGTGAGTCTGTACTTGTATCGGTAGGCTAATGTCAGTTGCTTCATATCAGTCTCCAGTCTGTGTATCAGTAGGCTGGTCGGTAGCTCATATCAGTAGGATTACTCTATCGGCAGACTTCTATCGGTAACTGTCTGTGAACTGGTTCTGTCGGTATACTTCTTCATATCGGTAGCTCGGTAGCTCGGTGCATGTCGGTAGATTCTTGCATCAGTAACTGTTAGCACTTACTTATTCTATTGGTATCTTGGTATCTGCTTACCGGTAGCTCTTGTACATATCGGTAACCTTAGCTTATCGGTGACTCTGTCTATCAGTAGACTAAGTCTATCGGTAGACTGAGTACCGGTAGCTCTATATCAGTAGCTATATGTAGACCAGTGACTTAATACTTGTCTATTTTATGAAAAACATACCCAAATTGGTTAGAAGTACTTCATAATTTATATAAACAAAAACAAACATTGATTAACATATTTCAAGGATTATTTTAATATTATTGTCATCTTGATCACAGATTGAAATAATTAATATATAGAAAGGAATTACTTGGGATTATCAAAGTATATGAAACATAATTGGGATTATCAAAATATATGAAAGCATAATTGGGATTATCAAAACAGGTGAGTTCAAAAATATGGTTTTTCTTATTATATTATGTTAAAATTAATGATTGAGGATTGATTTATTCTTATCATTTTATACTCTTGACTTTATGTTGATAAAATGGGATTGTATTTTTCTTTAAAGTTTTATTTTCTTTAAAACCAGTTTTAGTGTACATGATATGTTTCATTAAAAATTTTAATGAATATTTTTATTCCAAATTAGATTCCAAAAGATGTTTTGAAAGAGGATTGATTTATGAATGATATTTCCTAGATTTTTTAAGCCTTGAAATTAAGTAAAGGATTATTAACTACATGAATTTTTATTTTGAATTTTGTATGAAGTCTTATCTTGTATATATTTCACATACTGTGAGAATTGATTTTTGGTGTCTTGTACATGGGAATCCTTGGGTATAATGTTGGGTAACCTGGATGGTTGCTTCTCTAACATACTTAGTGAATTATCTGGGGGGTTTTTTAAAGGTGATATAGAGAGATCCATCATGATTGGTTTATTTTATCAGGATCACTTAGGCTGTCTAGTGTTACATTTTCAAGTCCTTATTATGATTTCATTATTATTTCATTATCCTTGAGGTTAGATCCCTTGTTGCGTGTGTTATTAATTACCGATATTTTTTATTGCTCTATATTCCAATTATTCATTTATATATTGTAATGATAATTATTCTATGGAACTATTAGTAATATTTTATGCTTTTTTATCCATTTTTACATTAAATATTGGTATATCATTATAAAATCAATGTATTTGAAATGGTTTTCTACTTCTTATTTTATGAAACAAAAAGGGTATTCCTAAAGTATTCTTTTCAAACTAGAACTATTATCTTGCATCAAGAAAGATATTTATCATATTTGTGGGTGTACCCAACTAGGATTTTTCTCACACCCTATATATGCATTTGGTTTATGAAGAATTTATTATTATTGGTATTGGAAAAGGTAATGGAGTTTCATCATATGGTGGTACATCTCGATGTATTCATCATTTTTTCTAGTATGAAATTTTTGGTGACTATAGGTCACAAGGAGATGGATTAATTGGAGTGCTTTAGGGATCCTAAAACATTGAATTTGGTTTTTGGTTATTTATCAAACACAATTTACTTGAATTTATTATGGATTCTTGTATTAATGTGATTTGGGATTATAACTTTACCTTTAGTTTAGAAAGTGATGTTGTTAGTCAGATACTATTTCAATTTCATTATAATCTATTGGGTTATTTATATTATTTGGGATAACTTATTTATGTTCATGGATATTTGAGGTTAATAAATTTCATTCAAGATTTATGGATGGGATTCATGTTTCAGTTTATGTAATTATGAGGGTGAAATCATTTCCAAATGGTTTCATTTACATCCATATTCTTATCGTTGACCCACAATGATTAAGAATTAACTTTTGACCCTGTGGAAAATTGACTTAGGTGATGTGGAAGGTTAACCTAGATTATATCATTAAAAAATGGTATCAGGGCCCTATTATTATTGTGAGAGGAAAGTTAAAATAGGTGGTATCATGGAATTCTTATTGGGGGGTGCCTAATAAGTTGTTCTTTGTATAAACCTCAAGCTACCATGGGTTGTCCATAAATGTGTCTTAATTTTATATTTAGGGGTATTTTAATATAGTTTTCTGTGATTTAATTCTATTATGATTAATTGGGTGGGATTTTATATGGAAACCATGTTGAATTATGTATAAATCAAGTTTTATGTTTTATGTTTTATTTTTTATAAATCGTACCTCCCATAAGATCCTTATTGAATCATAGAGTTGGTGATGTGGATCATAAAAAACAAGATAACACTCTTATACATTCTAATCTCATTGAGTAAGTCAATAAAAATATTAAATATCTATGTTACAAAATTTAGTGAGTTCTAGCTCAATTGGTGAATCATGCTCTGAAATTCACTAAGAAGAACCGGCCGATATTTTATAGTGATTGAGGAACTCTATAACCCAAGGAATGGATGGATGAGATAGACAGAATATTAAAATTTCTTCGAACCTAGAAGACTTATAAATATATATTTTTCACTTATATTCAAGAGAGACCAAACTCTAAGTTATTGGATTCCATTATGTAATCTAAGCAGCCTAAATAACTCACATGGGATATATTCAAGGACATATTCAATCATAAATTTTATCCTGATATTATTAGTTTGTGGAATTCCAACTAGTTTATGAATATAAAACTAGAGAAAAATTTATTAATGGAGTATTTCACTCAGTTTTTCAAGTTAGTTTATTTTTTCCCTTGAGTTCCTCATAAATGATTACCTTAAAGATCTACTGTTTGAGATGGGGATGAAGCCCAATCATAGATCAAGGATTATTCTTCTCTTCTTGATGACCTGCAATGATGAAGTTGATAAAAAAATAATTATTTAATGGAAAAGATGAATAGTTTTTATGGTTCCCCTATATCTGTAGGGTGAAGCAATAGTTTATTTTCAGGTTTGGAGAGGAAGATTGGGGAATCCTTACTAGATAGTAACAGGAGAGTCAGAAATCTTTTTGACTCTTCTCCTATGTTTCTCTCAGATAATATAAAGGTGATGTTCAATCAGTTTGGAAATTAGGGTAATGCTAAAAAATTTTATAGGCTTATCTAAAGAATTTCCTCAAGTGTGGTCACTTGTGGTATTTTCATCACTTTTGCAGGTATCCTCTATGGGGAAGTAGATTCAGGTCTCCCAATACCAAAGGCTCTCATGTGCCATATAATGTATCCAATAGATAAGTATATCATTATCAATTAGTGAGATACTCTAATTATACAAATAATTCTAGAAGTGGGATAAAATATAGTCATCTAGATTTTTAATATCATATTATAAAGGATTCAGGTGTTAGGCCAACAAACAAGATAGGTATAGTGTTTATTGTATTTCTATGGACTTGTATTTATTTGATATAGCTTAATCTCATTATTTTATCTCATCAAAGTTGATTTATCCTTTGGGGATACAACTTGATTTGATGTCGTATGTGTTGGATCCTTCTACTCCTTTGGAAATGAGGAAGGAGCAAGGATTTGGGTTTTCTTCGAGTCGAGTGGTGGTTGATAATATAAAGATTGAGTGGTATTTTATAGTTCTTGATGCGGATATATTTGATCATATTTTTGTATGAATTCAATGGTTATAACTAAATTTAATATTGACTGTTGCAATCATATCGTTATATTCCTTTCCACTAATGAAAAAAATCACATATTTCAAGGTCAGTGGGATTCATGATCAAGTAGGGTCGAGTTGTTTTGTTTATTTCCAATTAGATATCTAGTTTATGTTTTGATATTTTTAGTATATTTTAGATGGTCAACTTAATTTGGTATTGAGAAGGTATCTTGGGGTTTTACTTAATGATTTATCTAGGTTTCATCCCCAATGGGAGGAACAATTTTATATCAATTTACTCCTTGGTAAGACCCCTATTTCATATTCATTTTTTGAAATGGATTCTACTAAGTTGAATAAATTGTTGGCTCAATTAAAATATTTTTAAGGAAATTTTTTATTCAACCGAGCATGTCACCATGGTCATTGACGATTCTCTTTACAATTAAGGTAGACCAAATTCTTAATATTTTCCTTGATAACTAAAAGATTAATGGATTTTCTATAACAAATAAGTGCATGTTTCCTTGAATTTATGATATCTTTGAACCACTGAAGAGATATATATGGTTTTTAAATATTGACCTCAGGTCAAGATACCATCAGCTAAGGGTAATGGAAACAAATCTTCTTGAGACCTATTTCTTGTGTAGTTGTGTTAATTATGTGTATTTCGTGATTTCATTCTTCCTTAATTATTCACATTCTATTTTTATGACCTTGATGAATTGGATATTCCATTGGTATCTTAACACATTAATTTTAGTATTCAATAATGATATCATGGTATATGATAAGAATAAAGGAGATCATGAGAAACATTTTTATATTGTTTTGGGAACCCCAAGGGATCATCACATGTTTGAAAAGTTTTCTAAATACCAATTTTGGATCTAAGAGGTGAAATTCTTAGATGTTGTGTAAATATAAAGAGTTATTTCTGTGGACCCTAAGAAGATCCAAGTAGTAATATATTTTGAGTGTTCTGATAATATCTTTGAGATTTGGAGATTTCTGGGCCTAACAAGATATTTCAAGTTGTCCATTTGACACTTTCATGGGTTGTATTATACATATATTAATTTGACCCATAAGGGTGTGAAATTTTATTGGTATTAGAAATTATAGATATTCTTTGAGGAATTGAAAGTGAGATTCACAAATTCTCTCATTTAAATTCTTTCATATATTGGAGAGGGTTATGTTGTTTATTATGATTATTTATATATGGGGATGGGGTGTGTAGTTATATAGGATGATCATGTCATGGCTTATGGATCAAAACAGTTATTTCATCATGAGAAGAACTAACCTGTCCATGACCTTGAGTTGGTCTAAGTGATGTATGCCAAGAAGACTTGGCACTATTATATATTCCGGGATAATTTTAACTTATTTTCTAATTATGAAAAAAATAAAGTGAATCTTATCCTAGAAGGATATAAATATCATGTAGTGGTGTTAGGTAGAGTATCTTTAGAATTTTTACTTTTATTTAGCCTACACCCCATGAATAGAAAATATAGTGGATGATTCCTTGAGACAAAATATATTGAATCATGTGATGAAGGAATCTAAAGCTGAGTGTAATTTGGTGAGATTATTCACTAATTTTAATTTTAATGTAGAATAGGAGTATGATTGAGTGTTCTTGACTAGTATACAATTTACATCCTCATTGGATGGTCTAATTAGAATTAAGAAGTCATTATATCCTACCTAAAATTTTATTAGTGAAATTGGAAATGGTGGGAAGACCTTGGGTGACTGGTCTCAGAATCTTGATGGTTCCATTTTCTTCAGAAAGAGTTTAGTCATTTCCCAGATATTGTGGCCAGAAGTGTTGAGTGGTGGGAATCATTTTGGCTAGTACATTCCCCCAAGAGATGCTAAGATGTTTTATGATCTTAAAAATTTGCATTGATGTCTTGATATGAAATGTGAGGGTTTTTATTTTTATCTCGATGTATAATTGTTTAGATAATTAATGCCGAGAACCAATATCCATCATGTTTGTTACATCTTCTTTACATTATTTTGTGTAAGTAGGATAATATTTCTATGGAATTTTTTATTGGATTACCTTGATCTCTTATTGAGAAGAATGATATGTGGAATATTGGTGATCTATTGATGAAATCAACCAACTTTTATCCTATTAAGGAATCAATGAAGGTATAAGATCTTGTTTGTCTCTTCATATAAGAGATTTTGAAACCTCAAAGTGTGCCTTAAATAATTGTATTGAATCAAGAACCATAATTTACTTCTTTTTTATGGAATAGTCTTTAGGAAGTGATGGGTTCCCAACTGAAGTTGATCATGGATTATCACCCTTTGATACATGGGAAGATAAAGTGGGATATTCTGATTACTGAGTATATACTCAATGCGTGTGTCTATGAATTTAGAGTTTCATGATAGAAGAATTTATATTTGGTTCAATTATCATATAATAATTTTTATCAATCCTCAATAAAGATAGATCCCTTTTAATCTCTCTCTACATGAAAATTAAGGACCCTTATTTACTAGTTAGAGTTGGGTAAGATCTCTTTGTTGGAACGCTACATCATTTAGAAGATGATGAAAAAGATTTAGTTTATTTAGAAGAGATTTTTAATGGATCATATTCCCCATAAATCTTATATCAATCATTGTTTTCATCCATTAGAAGTTTTCCTTGGTGATTGGGAATTCCATAAAATTTCTCCTCAACTGAGTCATTGTTGGCTAGAAAATAAGGGTAAGTTGGTGTTATGGTATATCATAACATTTTAGGTCATTGGACACCATGATAAATAGGAATACCATATATCCTTACCATACCAGATGACATATATCCATGAATTATTTCAAAAGTCCTAGCAGAAGAAATAACATTCAGAGCTATATCATGTGGTTGAGTGTGATTATTTTAAAATAGGTCTTGAAACTACCATTGTTGATAAGCTTATTCATATTATGGATCATATTGATAGAGTGTTGTGAGGAAATTATATTCCATTTGTTCATGTGCTTTGGTAGTGTGGTGGTGATATCCACAAGACATTGGAGTGTGAGACCATAATAAGGGAATAATTTCCTTACCTTTTCTATGATGAGGAGTGCTTTGAAATTTCTTGGGGGAAAAATTCAAGGGGCAGAAATAGTTATTCCACAAAATATGTCATTTTTAGGTACATAATATAACATTTATTATGTTTTTTCATTTCTTACCCTCATATATTTATTTTTTTCTTTTTTTGTTATTTTTTGTAAACTATAGTTCCAAACTGAAGTGTTCGATTTATGGAAAAGGTGGTTGTGTCATGACATGTATTATTAGTCAAGGAGACCTCGAGATGAAGTGTCACATATTTATAGAAGTGGGCATCTCACCATGATGGCCTACCCATTGGGTTTATAACATTGCAACCAAGGGATGTCACATCACAACATTTCCCCAGTAAAGGGGTCATTTTTTTAGGTAAATTCATTGCACCATGATAAGAGGTGGCCAAAATATGATTTGACCTAATAAGTGGGGTAATTTTGTGTAGGGTGTTGTATTACACAACAATGAGTGGAGATCATACTACCACCTATCATGCCCAAGATTAAAAATTTAAAATACCCTTTTTCCCTTATACGATTTTAATCTTATTCTCCTCTGTTCCTCCCCATTCACATGACTTAGATCCTCCCAACCATATATTCTTCCCCTTACTTTATTTCTTAAAGATTCTATTTCAATTTTAGCATATTTCTTTAGGATATCAATGATTTATCTTGGTTTTACCATCCAATGTTCTTCAAGTTCCTTATTCTCCCATGGTTCTTTCATTTTAGTACCCTAGTCAGCCATGTGGGTCGAATATCTGTCTAATGTTGGTTTTAAATGTAGAATATCTTGGTTTTTAGGCTCATGAGGACCCCTCTCTTGCTATTCATATGGTATTTAACTAAGAAAATCAGTTTTCTCTAGATTTAAGGTAGGATTTTATAACAGATTAATCTTTCCTTTAACTTACACTTAGTGCTTAAAATCCTTTTATTTTACTTATTCTGTTATTTTTAAAATTTATGAATGGGAATGATTTATGTTTACCCTTTGATTATCATGTATTTGTGTTGAAAAAATGGGTTTGTATCTTTCTTTCAAGTGGTATTTCGCCAAAAACTAGTTTTAATGTGTGTGATATATTTTATAAAATGTTTTAAAGAATATTTTGAATCCAAATGGGGTTTCAAAAGTTTTTTTAAAATAGGTTCAATTTTTGAATGATATTTTTTTTATTTTTAATCCTTGGAGTTATGTAAAGTCTTGTTGATTATGAGATTATTGATGTTGGATTTTTCAAAGTACTTGTAATTTATACATTTCACATGTAGTGAGAATTTATTATTGGTGGGATGGAAATGGGAAACCTTGTATATGTGTTTGGAAAATTGGGATGGGTGCTACTCTAGATTAGTTAGTGTATTGTATAGGTTTAATTTGTGGTGATATTGATAGATCTATCAAGATTAGTTTATTTTTTTGATCACATAGGTTGGCCAGTGTTCCATGAGTGAGTCCTAGTTACTATTTCTTTTATACTTAGTTTTCCCAGTGGTAGGATCCCATGTTTATTATGTTATGAATTGTATAGATAGGTTATATATTTGAATTCTACTTCTTTATTTAGTTATTATGATAAATATGTCATGATTATCTTATTTATAGTTTATGTTTTTCCTATCTATGTTATTTTAAAAAATTTCTTATCTTTATAAAACTAATTGATTTTGAAATATCTTTCTACCACATGCTTTATACAATAAGAAGGGTTTTCCTAAAGCATTTTCTTCAAACTATAACTATTTGTTTTCATTGAGAAATATATTATATAGATTCATGGTGGTATGCTACTAGACTTTGTTTCAAACCCCGTATTTGACTGTGTGTGCATGCAGACTTTATTATGCCTAATACATGAAAAGGGAAATAATTTTCATCCTATATGGCACCTCTTCATGTATTTTTAATTCTTCATGGTATAGGGCTGGTACCGATCACGATTCACATGGAAATAGAATAGTTAGAGGGTTTAGGTATCCTATGATGTTGGATTTTCGTTATATATTGGCATCACTATACTTGAATTTATTTTATATTCATATATTTATGAAATAATGTAGTCGGGGTTTGTCTTAGTTGTAAGAACCACTTAATTCTATATAAAAGATGGACATTTAAAACCCATTGGGTGAAAGTACTGTAGCATTACTATAGTGTACTGTAGCAGCAATGAATTATAGCATCGGCGGGCACTGTAGCAGTGGCAGGTCACTGTAGCAGTGATAGGGTACTGTAGTAGTGGCGGGTACTGTACAGTTCAGTAGCAGTGTGGGTACTCTAGAATTACTATTCATAGAATGGGCCTTCGGCCAAAAACAATGGGCCTACGAGCCATGTAATGGGATAAATTCCCACTGGGCCTTCGAGCTATGTAGTAGGTCTCACTCTACCCAGTTAAAGAGGTCTTTTTTTTGATTTAATAATAAATGAGGCTTCAAACCCAACCTTTAATATATATATATATATATGAAATAAGGTTTTATCAATGTAATTTTAGTTTAAAATTTGATGTTGACATTCAGTTATTGTTTTTATTATGTCATATTCTATTGGGTGGATTCTATTATTTAAAACTACTTATTTATCTTCATAGATATTTTTTGGTATGGATACATCATACTGTATTCCAGGGTAGGATTCGTGTTTTTATTTATATTATTTTGAGGGTTAAAGCATTACCAAATGGTTGTACTTGATACCCATATCTACATACCCAACCCTTGGTGATTGGAAATGCACTTTGGTCTCTACGGCGAGCAGACTCGAGTGACATAGCAGGTCGACCTAATCCAGTTCATAACACATTCCTTGTGTTATACATTGGTAGGCCAATCTAAATAATAATTTTTCAATTATTATCTCCTGATTGCTCTACCCATTCTAATATTAACATATCATCCCAACCCAATATACTCTATGGTGATTATTGATTAGGTATAAATCAAATTTATACTTTTCATGGATATATCATTCCAATTACTAAGTAATATAAATTAAAACCCACATAAATAAATGATAAATGGATATTTCTTATATTATAAAACCCTGATAAATTTTACCACCATTACATCCAATATACCATGAATCTTATACTACTAGATTCAACATGAATCTCATTATTTTATTATGGTAATGGATTCATTAATGGATCTTCTACATTCTCCTTTTTATCCACATAATATATCTTTACATCACCTCTATTAATTCTTACTTGAATGAAATGGTACTTTGGATGGATGTATTTTACCCTTTTGTGAGAAGAGGGTTCCATGGCCTAAACAATAGCTCCATTATTTTTACAGTAAATAATAATTGTTCTTTATGATAGGAACCACTTCATGTTCAAAAACAAATTTCTTGATCCAAACATTTTTCTTCATAGAATCTACTCCAATGATGTTCTACTCCTCTATTCTTGAGTTGTCTATTATGTTTTTTAGCATTGTTCTAACTGAAATCTCCATTATTTTATAAAAACATGAAATCAAATTGAGATCTCATATCATCTATTTTTTATCAAATGCTTGCATCAGTGTAACCATTTACACTAAGATCATCCTCTCCTATAAATACCATGAACTTTTCCTTAGTTATTCTCAATTATTGAAGGATGTTCTTTACAGTAATACAATGAATATCAACAAGATTATATTGGTATCTAATTGTAATTCTCAAATCATAAGTGACATTAGGTCAATTACATAACATGACATACATGATTCATCCTATGGTGGATGAATAAATAATTCTATATATCATTTATAACTCTTTATAAATGTATTTAATCATTATAATATTCATGTCATATAACACCACCAAAGACCCCGTTTTGATGTTCTTCATGCTAAATTTATTTAGTGATTTAACTATATATGTGTTCTTTCTCAATGAAAGAAACCCCTTAGATCTATATCTATTGATATTCATGACCAGTAAATAGGATACTTCACCCATGTCTTTTAATAGATGCATTTTACAAACCATATATTTATAGAATTTCTAGTTGGGACATCATTTCTGATAACTATTATTTAATCTACATAAAATATTAGAAATATCACCACACTCCCATTGATACTCTTGTATACATAAGAATCATCCTCATTTTTTATGAAACAAAACTCTATAATTGAAAATAAAACCAAGTATTCTAACTTTGAGAATCTTTCTTTAATACATAAATGGACTGTTACAACTTACAGACCATAGAAGAATCATTCATCAATTAGAAACCTTTGGGTTATATCATATACAATTCCTTGAATAAATTCTCATTAAAGAAAGAGGATTTTAATTTGATTTAATATTTCTCATAATCAAAATGAGCTAATATGGAAAGTAATATCTGAATGGAATTTATCACCGCAATAGGTGAAAAGGTATCTTCATATTCAATACAATAAATTTATATGTAAAACTTTATAGAATAAATTGGTTTATAGATAGTCACTCTATTTATCCAAGTCAGGTTTCTTGCTAAAAACATCTTATACCCTATGGTTTTCACCCCTTCAAGTTAATCCACCATGTTTGAAGCTTTATTAGTATGCATGGAGTCCATTTTTAATTCCACAGATTTTAACCATTTATTAGAATTATAAATCTCAATGGACTCTTGGTAGTCCCTAGGCTCATCACCTATGAACATTAATTCATTATTATTTTCTATAATAAATCTATATCTCTCAATTTCTTAATGAATCCTAACACACCTTCAAGGTTCTTGTATAACTTGAGTTGGTTATTTTTACACAATACCTTTTGGAAGCAGTTCAGCTTCCATATCAGGAACATTTTATATTTTTCAATCTTGAACATCAATAAGTTCATCTTTCCTCCAACTAATTATTATATATATATATATATTCTTTTTCTAGGGATGTATAAAATAAAGAAATAAAAACTTTATATTTGGTAGGATTATATAAATAATATCCCTTAGTTTCCTTATGATAACTAATAAATAAGCACTTGTGATACTTAGTGTAAAGTTTATTAGAATCCCTTTATCATATGATTGCTTAAAAATATCAAATATTTATAAAATACATATTGGAATTTTTCCTAGTAAATTTCACATATGGTGTATTTATGAATTATTTAGATGGAAAATGGTTAATTTATAATGTAGCAGTTTCAAGAGAACATCCCAATAAGAAAATACAAAGGTCACACCCATTGATCATCAATTGAACCATGTTCAATAGGTATGATTTCTCCTCTCTGACACACCATTCCACTATAGTGTTCTAGTTGGAGTGAGTTGGGGAATAAGTCCACAATCTCACAAATGATCAGTGAATTCATGGATCAATTATTCACCAACCCAATATAATTTCATGTTTCTTAATACTTTTCCATATTTTATTTTTTTACTTTATTATAAAAATATTTGAAATTTTAAAAAGTTTAATATTTGTGTATCATGAATAAAAACACAACCATACCAACTAAATTCATCAGTAAAAGCAATTAAATGCCTAAATGCACAAATTTATTGAGTACACATTGATCTACATACATCAATATATATGAGATCCAATATTCCACTAGCCCTTTAAATAAGTCCACCAAAAGGTTCTTTGGTCATTTTTCCTAATAAAAAAGATTTACAGTTATCAAATTATTTATAATCAAATGGTTCGAACAATCCATCTTTATTGATCCTTTGGATGCATTTCACATTTATATGTCCAAGGCGATAAGTCAAAATTTAGGTGAATTTAGAATAAACCTTGAACTTATTATTTGGAATGTTATAGAAAATATTATCTTTTTCTAGAATTTATAAAACATTTACCATACCTATAATTACATAAAAAATTTCATTCATATATATAGAAAAACTATTATTCTTAATAAAGAATGAAAATCCCTTTTTCCCAAACAAAATACAAAAAACAAAATTTTATTTGTGGAAGGAACATAATAACTATTCTCCAATTTAATAATAAATCCACTAGGTAGAATTTGATCATAAGTGATGACTTCTAATGTTGTAACACTTTCTCTATTACAAACATGTCGATCTAATTCACCCTTTTTAAATTCCTTCATATCTTTGAGTTTTTTATAAGAAAAAATGTGTGATGCACACCCGATATTTAATACCCATGAGTCAGAGTTAAAGAAATTTATTTCTATAAGATTCCCAATAAAATATTCATAATTCTTCTCATTTAGAAAACTTTTCAATTTTAAAAACCAATATATATATATATATATGTCATACCTATATGATATTTCAAAATGATTTACATGATAAATTTCATAATCTACAAAAAACACATATCTATGGGTGAGTATCATTTTTTATATATTTTCATCAAGTAATTTTAATTAAAATACCTCAACTAAAAATGATGATCTCATATATCATATCCATTTAGTGATCAAAAATCCATATTTCACTAGGTTTGGAGTCCACTTTGGCAATCCCATCACCACTTAATTATTTAGTTTTGGAATAATCCCAATCACATCATATATAATTATTAGATAATTGACTGGGAAAATATAAACCTATCATATAGATAAAAACACAAAACAATTCCTATAGTATCTAATCATTTAGGGTTACCCAGCTATGTGTCACTCAAATATCACAATGGGATTTAGTAAATAAATTTTAGGGTTAACCATTTCCACTATATATTACACAAGATAATCCCTAGATACCGTGCCTTAGAATAACCTACCCAATTAGATGATCGAAGGATTTATATCTATTTTTTTAGAAGTAATCTCACACTTAATATTTTGATTGGTTCGCTTTTACAATACCCCCAACTTGATATAAATATTATGCATACTAAAATTATAAATATTTAATCTCATGAATTCATTATTATATCAAGTTTTATTACTTTCTATATGAATGATTCAAACGATTTAGTTTTGGAATCCATATTCCAACAAACATATTAACACTACTGGAATTTCATGTTTTCCCGACGCTTCTTTACCAACGGTTTAAACAAACCATTTGTAAAGAATCTCTTTCCCAACGGTTTACTAAAACCATGGGAAAGGGGTGTCCAAGGAACCCTTTCCCAATGATTATCTATAACCGTTGGGAAAGGGGACCAACAATTTGTTTAAACTATTGGTAAGGGGTCTCTTGGACACCCCTTTCCCAACGGTTTTTAAAAACCATTGGGAAATCTGTCCCCCAAATACTCAATCGGACACTCTCTCCCACATTCGCGATAGAACCCTAACCCTGTTCAAGGCTCCGCTGCTCTCACGACTTCCCCCATCCGAACCTATCAAACTACATCCAAATCATCTCAAATCAGGTATTCTATTCTTCATACAAATAAAATATTTAAGTGATACCTTGCTTTTTTTGTTATTCATCTCATATTTTAGTTTTAAGTTTTTATTTTGATGTGTATATCATTTTTTTTGTTTTGATTTAATCTAGACATTATCCATTTCAATCCATTTAATTAATAAAATCCTTAACCCTCCATCGAAGAAGAAGCATCTCAAATTCATTGTCGTTGTATTCTAGATTTTCTAAGAATGTGTTTTTATTATTTTTTTCCATCTTGTAATTAATTGTTGCTTGGAAATTTATTTATATGTGTTTAATAATTTTTAGCAATTTTTTTATGATTTTTTTTTAAAATTCCTTGAGGAAAGTGTTTTATTAAAATGAATTTTTTTTAATAAGGCTTGTGTAATGTAATTTGTTATAGTACACTATGTGACTATGTTTGGTATTTAGTAACACATGATATAATTGGTGTGTGAGAATGTGTTGTGAAAGAGATTCCATGGTTGGTTCAAGATTATATTTACGTTTTGAGCCTATTAATGAGTTGTTTTAAAGATATTTTGAGATATTTACCTTATGTTTATTGGTGAAAACTGGGAGCTGTAGAGGTGGTTCATGATTAAGACATATAATTACTACTAAACATGTGGATAAACCTTGCATAGTAGTGAATTCTTGAAATGTTTGATGTTTTTAGTCCTTTTTTATTTGGAGTTTCTTTTGATGCTGATGTTTCTTATTGTTACCTATGATGGGAATTTATTTTAGTTTCTAAATCGTCTGAGACTCCCCCACCATGCACAATGTATGCATCCTCTACCCTTATTTAACCATTCTATTTACACAGCATATGCAACCTCTACCCTCATTTAATCAGTGAACTCAAGTCATTAATTCAAGCCTTCATTTTCACTAGCATGTAAGAAATTTAATGATGTAAACCAATCCTCACATGATTTCTTACCTTAGATAGTGTCCAACATATGAAATATGAGATTTTGAATTCATCCGTTAACCAGGATCATATATTACATTTCCCCCAAGATGACCGTACTAATATAACTTTAGGGTCAATTAAATATGGTTCTCATTGTATGATGTATATTACGTGTCCTTCTTGGCCAATACTCACTTTTATGAGGTTGGGGTGCTTTTTACTACCCATTCTGGCATGTGTAGAAATCCATAAAAATGTTAGATAAGTCACAAGTTTAATTCAGTAATGTTGTTATCATTGACATACTTTATTATTAATCTCAAATTTAAAAATAAATGTTTTTTATATACTTAATGAAATTAAATCTTTTTACAAGCCATGAACAACCTATTAGTGTAGAAGCCTAAAATTTATTCACCCATGGGGTGTGCTTGACTTGGGGAAGTAATTGGGTAATGAAAGTTATGGCCATAGAGGTTCCAATAATGAGTTATTTAACATGAGTGAATGATTTGGGATGCCTATAACACATGATGGGACCTGAGGAATGTGCCTCTTATAGACCTAATGAAAATGAATATAAATAAATTTTAATTTAATTTATGAGTACTTGTTATTCACATTATTTTAATAGTTCAATCCTATTGAATTGTTTATGAAAAAATGACTTATATAAATTCTTTTTACAGAATGGACATAAGTTGGATGTATGAAACTGATTAGATCTCAAGTGATTTTTAAAATAATTTGGAGAGCTTTATATATTTTTCATTTCACAATGCTTCAGATAGTGGTCGCATACACTGCCCATGTTCCAATTGTGTTGGTAGACCTTGGTTGAGCCGTGAAGAATTCATCTACCACATAACCAAAAATGGTTTTCAAGCAAACTACTTTGTGTGGTATCATAATGGGGAGAAAATGAAATCTCAAATTGGTGATGATCGAAATGAAAAGACTGGAATGGAGAATTTGTTTGATGATTGGTTTCCGTTTATTCGTTATCATGAAAAAGAAAGGATTTCAACTCAAGAAGACTTTGATATGAGGACAGTTGATGCATCTAGTGAAAATGATGATATTGATAGGGTGAAAAAATTGAATGATGCTGCCACGACTCCAGTATATCGACAATACGATAAAATGAAAAAGTTTGAATTTTTAATCCGATTGTTTCATGGGAAAACTATGTATGGGATTTCTAATATAGAAATTGATTACATTCTTACCCTCTTGAAGGATTTACTTCTAGATAATGCAGATATTCTCTCAAACCACTATATGTCATGGAAGTTAGTTGAGGAACTTGGATTTTCAAGAAACAAAATTCATGCTTTCCCGAAAGATTGCAGTTTATTCTGGGAGGAAATCGCTGAATGAAATGATTGTATTCAATGTGGAAAATTCCGCTGGAAGTCAAAATCTGATGGAACACCATCCCGCGTTCCATAGAAAGTATTGTGGCACTTTCCATTGATCCCCAAACTCCATAATCTTTTTATGTCTGATGACATATCAATAAAAATGAGATGGCAGGATACCGAGAGAAAGAAGACTAATGATGAGTTGGTTCATCCTGCAGATGGATTTTCATGGTAGAGATTTGATGCTCGACATCCTGATTTTACAGCTGACGTGCGTAATGTGAGGCTGGGTCTTTCATGTGACGATTTTAATCCATTTGGGAAGATGCTTACTTTCCACAGTACATGGCCAGTTTTTATACACATTTATAATCTTCCCCCATGGTTGTGTATGAAAAAACCTTTCAATTTCAGAGGTATACTCATATCTTGTCCTTCTGATCCCAACATTGATATTGATGTCTATATGTAACCTTTAATAAAAGAGTTGAAACTTCTTTGGGATGTGGGTGTGCACACATATGATGCATGTTCGAAAGACATATTTTAGATGTGTGCTGCACTTATGTGGACGATCAATGATTTTTTGACTTATGCAATGATGTCTGGATGGAGCACGAATGGAAAATTGTCATGTCCATTTTGTATGAAAAATACACAATCCAGAAGACTGAAACATCACTATAGTTTCAGTTTTATGGGATATCGATAATTCTTGCCAAAGGATCATCCATATAGAATGAATCGTCGAAGATTAAATAATACCATATAGACCGATAATCCACCTCAGTGTATGTCTAGAACTGACGTGCTTAATGAATTGAAGGATTTCAGTTTTTCGTTCAGGAAGGGTCAAATGAAATATGGAATGAGAAAAAATGTTTCCACTTAAACCTGTTACAATTGGAGGAAGAGGAGTATCTTTTTTTATTTTCCTTATTGGTCAACCAATTTGTTATATCATTGCTTAGATGTAATGCATATTGAAAAGAATATATGTGAGATATTGATTTCGGTTCTTCTAAATGTCAAGGGGAAGACAAAAGATGATTTACGATCTCGGCGTGACTTGGTGGATTGGGGCATCAGACCAGAATTACATCCTGTGCGTATCAGTGAAAATAAATGGTAACTTCCATGTGCTTCTTATGTGATGACACCTACGGGAAAAAAACAATTTCTGGAAGTATTAGAGACTATTAGAGTTCCTGATGGCTATTCAAGCAACATATCTAAACGGTTCAACAGAAGAGAGTTGAAGCTAAAATCTTTCAAGACTCATGATTATCACGTTCTTCTGCATGAGTTGCTTCCAATAAAAATCCGTCATCTTTTGTCCAATAATGTAATGGTGGATGTTATTTTATTGTGCCATTTGTTTAGAGATCTTTGTGCTAAGAATTTTTCCAAGTCTTTCTTGGAAAAAATGTTGACAGATGCCCCATTAATTTTGTGTGAGTTGGAGAAAATATTTCCTCCATCATTTTTCACATGCATGCTGCATCTCAAGAATATATGGATTTATGCTCGATGTATTTGTCTGATCTTACTACAAGATTGAACAGACCAATGAGAAATGAATAAGAATAATATGAGCAAATTGAACCCAGTTTTCCATCACTTCTTCAAATATGAGGAATTTCTGGATCATATACATTGAAGACATTAAGCCATGAAGAGCGGGAGATGGCACATCGCACAATTTTGTTCAACTTTGATTTGTTCGACGACAATACAGGTAACTAAATTGATTATGTATATCTTATATATATATCTGTTAAACTATTCATATCTTTTATCTACAGGGAACATAAAACAATGATAAATAAGAAGCATCGTTCTTTATCTTTGAGAAGGAGAGAGACTTTTCATAGAAAAGAGTTTTCTTCTTGGTTAAAATTGAAGGTAAAAAAATTAATGATTAAAATAATTATATCAATATTTAATTAAGTTTAATAGTCATTTATATTGCAGGTATTGATTTTGTCCACTGACTCTGTCTCTGAGGAAATAAGAGCTTTGGCTTTTGGTCTTAATATCGTGGTTCATGACTATAAATCAATTGTTATCAATGGGTATGAATTTATTGTCACTGAACGACAAAAGAAAATGAGAACACAACATGATGGTGTTATGGTTACTACCACAACAGATTGTTATGCTAGTGCATCAGATAGTAGACTGCGATTTGAAAATGTGGGTTATTATAGAGTTGTTGATAAAATAATAATATTGGATTATTACTCTCATGGATGAGTCTCAATGATGAAATTCCATTGGTTTGATTCGATGAAGAGACATAGCACATTTATTGATGATTGGGGATTTCAAGTAATTAATATGACTCACACTCTTGCTATTGAAGAACCATATGTGTTGGCATCAATGGCTAAACAAGTTTTTTATGTCAAAGACCAACTTCGACCTGAATTTGGTGTCATAATTGAAGTAATTCCAAGACATATTTTTTATGATGGTGATGATGGGATTGACATTGTATCTAGTGCCATTGGAACCAATCCATTTATTTCTTTTGATGACTCCAATAGCTCAATTGTCAGAGTTGATAGTAAACCTGAAGTTGTGGTTGAAAATATATAGAATCATTCATCCATGTTCTCAATTATTTTGGTTTACCTCGAGTTGGGTTGTTAAGGTTGGTAATATTCAAATTGATTTAGTATTGATCACAAATATGTTTTAGCTGACTTGACCGTTATGTGAATTTTCAATGTTTATTGGTTGTAGTTTTATTTGAATTGCATTTCTAATTTGGAATTAAACTGTATTCAAACATATTCAAACAATATTTCTAACTTAGTGAACATTACAACTTGTATGATTTATTAAATCCATTCAACCTCTTCTAAAATAATTGATATCTGACTTGACCATTATGTGAATTTTCAATGTTTATTGGTTGTAGTTTTATTTGAATTGCATTTTCTAATTTGGAACTGAACTGTATTTAAACGTAGTCAAACAATATTTCTAACTTGGTGAACATTACAACTTGTATGATTTATTAAATCCATTCAAGCTCTTCTAAAAAAATTGATAGCTGACTTGACCATTATGTGAATTTTCAATGTTTATTGGTTGCAGTTTTATTTGAATTTCATTTTCTAATTGGGAATTGAACTGTATTCAAACATAGTCAAACAACATTTCTAACTTGGTGAAAATTAAAACTTGTATGATTTATTAAATCCATTCAAGATCTTCTAAAACAATTTATAGCTAAATTACCAATGAATCCTCCTATTCCCTCATATATTTTGTTTTTTGGGTTACACATTAGTTTCCTTTTACTAATTAATTACATATTTGTTTTCAAAAGCAGGAAATGAAGCCAATTGAAGAGAGACGAAGGAAAAAAATGATGGAGAACAATCGTCGAATGATAGAGTTGGGAATTACATCATTAGTGCCTGTAGTGAGTACTTTATTTCAAATTGATATATTTAAAGAATATATAATGTTATGTGATTAATTTTTTTGTAAACATTTTTGTAGGATCCACTTCTACGTCGACATTTATTCGAAAAGGAGCCTAGTACTGGTCCTAGTACTCAGGCCTGTGGTATGAGGAGGGTTCATACCAGAGGTGGACGAGCAGCTACACGTACCCGACTGGACCCGGCCCCTCCCACTGACATGTCATCCTTCCCACATTATGATCTTGGTGTGTCATTAGGGACACATGGGATATTTAGGCATCTCATGTTTTTTCTACCTTCTACATCTTCTGGCCTATCATTTTCATATCCTATGATGATTCCCACTCCCCAGTCAGCATCCGGTCAGACAACTATCCCATCTTCTTTTCCTTCTACTTATGTCTCTCCAAGATTCTATATTCCATCTTCTTCAAATCCTATTCCACCATAGGGTATTCCATCAGTTTCTGTGGATCCAACTGCGCTCAGTGATCAGACCGACACAGGTATATTTATAGAACCCTAACAAATTTTTATAGCAATATTTATTTTCATTAAAACATTTTTTGATAAAATATTTGTTTTTCTTTCAATACTTATACTTCTACTGAAAGGAGACATGGGCATGGGTGTACACGCATGTGTTCGGTGTGGAACCGCCACACACAGGTTATGGTGGATTATAATGAAGACAACAAAATGGTTGAGAAAATAGGGTAGCAATGTCGGAGTTTTTTGGCGACGCTTGCCAAATACTCTGAAATCATTCCCGTTAGCCGGTTATCATAGAGACATTTTCCACATGAGTTCAAGGATACAGCTTGGACAGAGATATGGGTAAAAACTCTGTTCTATTTAATTTCATGAATTATTTTTGTATTTATATGAATTAATATTTTGATGTCAGCTTCAATTTAATTTTCCTGATGGTGAGGGTTCACAACTAGAACTTCTAAAGGATTTAAGCAAGCTTTGGAGAGCCTACAAGCATGAGTTGTATATTGGCTGGGTTTATAGAGTAGGCACTGAGTTAGAGGTGGTACCAGTGGTGGATGATTGTCCTATAGAGCAGTATCATCAGATGATTACTCATTGGACGAGTACCCGTTTAAGGTATTAATAAAATTTGAGGTATTTAAATAATAACATTCATGTTTTTCATTAATACTATCTCTTTCATTTTCTAATTTTATTTAGGAATCATCTGGAAAAAATAAAAAGAACATTGATTCAAAAAAATACCTCCAAACACTGGGACGCACTACGATGCCTGATCATGAGAGGAAGCAGGTATGACAATTGTTTATAAGTTTTCTTTACGACTTATACATTCTTTTGTTTCCTCAATTATTTAATAGTTTTCTAAAGTTTTCATATAACTTTAGTTTTCAATGTCATTGTAGAGGAAAATACAAAATATTGAAGTACGTGTGCCTCGAGCAAAACTGTTTTGCTCGAGTAGACGAAAAAAGGATGGAAGTGCCGTCAACGAAGCAACTCAGCAGCAGATTGTAAGTTTTAATCTGTTGAATTTATATTTTAATATCTATTTTATTACATAATGATATATTTATATTTGTAACAGGGTACTTTAGAGGCCCTCGATTCCCAAGAACCAGACAATTTTGGGCCAACAGATCACTTACATCAGGTGTTGGGAGATGAGCATTCTGGAAGAGTACGCTGCCGACCTAGGATATCCCTGAAGAGGTATTTTCCCTCCTCAGGTACGAGCTGTAGTGCCACCGAGATGCAGAAAGTTAGGGAATAGGAAGAAAAGACTGAGAAAATGTCCCCAGAGATGGCAGAACAGTCTTCTAGGGCAAACAGTGCATTTATGAAATTTATTGAAGTTCTACTTCCAACACTTCTAGTAGAGGCCAACCCAGCTTTTGATGAATATATGTCGTTGATTCATTATATATATGGTGCACCAGGTAGCAGTTATAGTGGTGGTCAGTACGATGTCTAGCTTGACGATGACGATGGTGAGGAGTCTGATGCGGAAGAGGAGGGAGAGGAGGAGGGCGAGGCGGGTGGCGAGGGCGAGGAGGAGGGTGAGGACAAGGAGGAGGGCACTGAGGAGGGTAAGGACGATGATGGGGACGAGTTCGAGGGTGATGATGATGATGATGATGGTGATAGTGATGTGGGAAAAAATGATCCATTACATTTTGACTAATATTACAGAGTTTTGATATTTAATCTATTCTAGTTGTTGGTTTTATCTAGACTTGTAGTATAGTATTGGAGTTGAGTTATTTTTATATATTATCTGTTTTAATGGATGTTTTTGTCTTTTAGTGGTTTTGTGTTTGGGATCCCCCATCCTTCCTGGACCCTGGACAACCCCCCACCAACCTCCCTGGACCTCGGACAGCCCCCCGGACAACCCCCCAGACAGCCCCCCGGACAGCCCCCCCACCCTCTTCCTTGGACCCCGGACAACCCCCCGAACACTCCCCAGACAGCCCCCCGAACAGCCCCCCACCCTCCTCCCTGGACCTCGGACAGCCCCCCGGACAGCCCCTGGACAACCCCCCCCCCCCCCACCCTCTTCCTTGGACAACGGACAACCCCCCGAACACCCCGCAAATAGCCCCCAGACAGCCCCCCGAACAGCCCCCCCCCCCCCCCACCCTCCTCCCTAGACCCCAGACAACCCCTCAGACAGCCCCCCAGATAGCCCCCTAGACATCCCCCCCACCCACCTCCTTGGACCCCGGACAACCCCCCGAACACCACCTGTACAGCCCCCCACCCTCCTCCTTGGTCCCCAGACAGCCCCCCGGACACCCACCAGACAGCCCCCCAGACAGCCCTGCCGGATAGCCCCCCACCCTCCTTGATATCATTTAATACTAGAAAATCTATAATATATATTTTATTTCTTTTCATCATGATAATCAATGTAAATCACATTTACACATCTAATCAATATCATAGATTCTTGGTATGTTATAAAAGAGATGTATTCATTGGGAATGACATTGTTAGCTTCGAAATGTTTCATACCATGATAAAATAATATCTAATCCATTCTAAGAATGATATAAAAATATTTTATTTGAATGCCCACAAGATTTTAAGTAAATACCATTCCACTAATAGACACATGAGGATTCTCATAAAATGGACAACATTTTAAGTACATACGGAAAACTGACCAAACGCATTCGGTTTCAGTTGAAACTTTAGGAGAATGATCAATGGGTCATATGTGACATGTACGAATCAACCCCACCTCAATCTGAGATGTGGTGTGGCCGGAACCACTCAAAGTGTCTGTCTTCTGTTTCAAAAGGACGCCATTTTAATTGAAAAACATCAACTGGCATTAAGAAAACCAACCAAACACATTCTTTTTCCATTGAAACTTTAGGAGAACAATTCATGGTTCATATGTGACGTGTATGAATCAACCCCGCCTCAATCTGAGATGTGGTGCAGCTGGTACCACTCAAAGTGTCTGCCTTTTGTTTCAAAAGGACGTCATTTTAATTGCAAAACATCAACTGGAATACGGAAAACCGACCAAATTCATTCAGATTGTTTAGATACTTTAGAACAATGATCCATGGGTTATATGTGATGTGTAAGAATCAACCCCGCCTCAATCCGAGGCATGGTGTGGCCGCCACCACTCAAAGTGTTCGTCTTTTGTTTCAAAAGGACGTCATTTTAATTGAAAAAACACCAACTGGCATACGGAAAACTGACCAAATGAATTCTGATTGTGTCGATACTTTATAAAAACGATCCACGGGTCATATTTGACGTGTACGAGTCAACCCTGCCATAATCTGAGGCACGGTGTGGCCGTAATCACTCTAAGTGGATCTCTTTTGTTTAAAATGGACAACATTTTAAGTACATATGGAAAACTGACCAAATACATTCAGTTTCCATTTAAACTTTATAAGAAAGATTCATGGGTCATATGTGACGTGTACGAATCAACCTTGCCTAAATCTGAGACGCGGTGTGGCTGGTACCACTCAAAGGGTCTGCCTTTTGTTTCAAAAGGACGTCATTTTAATTGAAAAACATCAACTGGCATATGGAAAACCGACCAAATGCATTCAGATTGTGTTGATACTTTAGCACAATGATCCATGGGTCATATGTGATGTGTACAAGTCAACCCCGCCTCAATCCAAGGTGTGTTGTGGCCGCCACCACTCAAAGTGTCTGTCTTTTGTTTCAAAAGGACGTCATTTTAAGTGAAAAACATTAACTGGCATATGGAAAACTGACCAAATGAATTCAGATTGTGTCGATACTTTATCACAACGATACATGGGTTATATGTGACGTTTACAAGTCAACTCCGCCTCAATCTGAGGCACGGTGTGGCCGTAATCACTCTAAGTGTCTCTCTTTTGTTTAAAATGGACAACATTTTAAGTACATACGGAAAACCGACCAAACACATTTAGTTTCCATTGAAACTTTAGGAGAACGATTCATGGGTCATATGTTACGTGTAAAAATCAACCCCACCTCAATCTAAGATGTGGTGTGGCCAGCACCACTCAAAGTGTTTACCTTTTGTTTCAAAAGGACGTCATTTTAATTGAAAAGCATCAACTGGCATACGAAAAACCAACCAAATGCATTCGGATTGTGTCGATACTTTAGAACAACAATCCAAAGTCATATATTACATGTACGAGTCAACCCCACCTCAATTAGAGGAGCAATGTGGCCGCCACCACACAAAGTGTCTGTCTTTTGTTTCAAAAGGATGTCATTTTAAGTGAAAAGCATCAACTGGCATACGGAAAACCGAAAAAACACATTTTTATTGTGTCGATACTTTATAACTGTGATCCATGGGTCATATGTGACGTGTACGAGTAAACCCTGCCTTGATCTGAGGCACGGTGTGGCCATAATCACTCTAAGTGGCTCCCTTTTGTTTAAAATGGACAAAATTTTATGTACATACGGAAAACTAACCAAACGCATTCGGTTTCAATTAAAACTTTAGGAGAATGATTCATGGGTCATATGTGACATGTAAGAATCAAACCCGCTTCAATCTGAGACGTGGTGTGGTCGGAACCACTCAAAGTGTCTGCCTTTTATTTCAAAAGGACGGCATTTTTATTGAAAAACATCAACTGGCATACGGAAAACTGACCAAACGCATTCAGATTGTGTCGATACTTTAGCACAACGATTAGTGGGTCATATGTGACATGTATGAGTCAACCCTGCCTCAATCCGAGGCACGGTGTGGTAGCCACCACTCAAAGTGTCTGTCTTTTGTTTCAAAAGGACGTCATTTTAAGTGAAAAACATCAACTGGCATATGGAAAATCAACCAAAAGCATTCAGATTGTGTCGATACTTTAGAAAAACAATCCATGAGTCATATGTGACGTGTACGAGCCAACCCCACCTCAATCCGAGGCGCGGTGTGGCCGAAACCACTCTAAGTGGCTCTCTTTTGTTTAAAATGGACAATATATTAGGTACATACGGAAAACCGACCAAACACATTCGGTTTCCATTGAAACTTTAGGAGAACGATTCATGGGTCATTTGTGATGTGTACGAATCAAAACCGCCTCAATCTAAGATGTGGTGTGTCCAACACCACTCAAAGTGTCTGCCTTTTGTTTCAAAAGGACGTCATTTTAATTGAAAAACATCAACTGGCATACAGAAAACCGACCAAACGCATTCGGATTATGTCGATACTTTAGAAAAACGATCCATGGGTCATATGTGACGTGTATAAGTCAACCCCGCCTCAATCCAAGGCATGGTGTGGCTGCCACCACTCAAAGTGTCTGTCTTTTGTTTCAAAAGGACATCATTTTAAGTGAAAAACATCAACTGACATACGGAAAACTGACCAAACACATTCGGATTGTGTCGATACTTTAGCACAACGACCCATGGGTCATATGTGACATGTACGAGTCAACTTCTCCTCAATCCGAGGTGTGGTGTGGCCGACACCACTCTAACTATGTCTCTTTTGTTTAAAATGGACAGGATTATAAGTGAAAAGAACAACTGACATACGCAAAACCGACCAAACATATTTGAAATGTGTTGATGATTTAGGAAAACGATCCATGGGTCATATGTGATGTGTATGAGTCAACCCCGCCTTAATCTGAGTCGCACTGTGGCCGGAATCAGTCTAAGTTTCTCTCTTTTGTTTAAAATGGATAACATTTTAAGTACATATGGAAAACCGACCAAATGCATTCGGTTTCCATTGAAACTTTAGGAGAACGATCCATGGATCATATGTGATGTGTACGAATCAACCCCAACTCAATCTGAGAAATGGTGTGGCCAAAAACACTCAAAGTGTCTGTCTTTTGTTTCAAAAGGATGTCATTTTAATTGAAAAACATCAACTGGCAAACGGAAAACCAACCAAACGCATTTGGATTATGTCAATACTTTAGAAAAACGATCCATGGGTCATATGTGACATGTACGAGTCAACCCCACATCAATCCGAGGTGTGGTGTGGCCGGTATCACTCCAGGTGTATGTATTTTGTTTAAAATGGACATCATTTCAGGTAAAAATATATGGTATACAAAAAACCGATCAAATTATGAATTGACTTTCGGATTCCACATATAATTGTCATCTAAATTTTAAATTGAATTCTAAATGAATTATGTATGTTTATAATTACTTTATGAATTCTAATTTAATTATGGATGTGTATAGTTCCAGGATGCATTATATGTTAAATGTGTATGAATTTGTTCTCTATATGTATGTGTTAGTTGGTTATTGCAGGTACAATAATTGTATATGTATGTGTTAAATTATTGCAGGTACAATAATTGGATTGAAAATGGGAGGGAATGCATAAAATGAGGCCTTCTATTCAAATAGTAGACCTGCTGTGCAAATTGCAGGTTGCTGTACAATTTGCACAGCATAGGCTATGCCAATGGTTTCAAACCGTTGGTATAGCATCTCTGATGCTTTTTTTTACCAATGGTTCATTGAGATGTTAGTAAAAAACCTCGGGAAAAACTATCCCAATGGTTTGGGAGAACCGTTGGGCTAGGAGAATCCTTGGGATTTTCCAACGGTTCATGCCAAAACGTTGGGAAAAACTATCCCAACGTTTTGGCAGAACCGTTTGGATAGGTTAGCTTTCCCCCACTCTATACCAACGGTTCACAGTAAACCGTTGGGAAAAGCTTTCCTAATACCTTACTTAGCTAAGGTCTGGAGAACCATTGGTATAACATATACCAACGGTTCTGCAGCCTTTCCCAATGGTTCAGAACCATTGGGAAAGACTGTATTTCCAGTAGTGTAATATATCTGATCCATATTAATGTGTTAATATTTACATAGTCCGTAGTTTTCTTACCTACTCAAAAATAGATTCCCAAAATATTTACAGATGTATCCAAATGCATTATATTCATAAGGTACATAGCCTTTTCATATAAAGATTTATAATTATATAAAATTGATAATCTTCACACGAGTAAGACTAAAACTCTATATAACTAATCTTCATAAGGTTCATGACCTTTTCATGTAAATATTTATGCCCTGTTCGTGTATAGATTCCCACATTTTCATTTCAATATGAAAATAATATATTTACGAGTCCCAAAACTTATCTTTTATAAAACATTTATAAACAATAATCAATAATATCTAAAATATAAAATTTTATAATTTTAGTCTTATGAAACATTTTACAATATATATGAGGCACCATATATCATAATATGTGGTGCTTATGATAAACATTGTCATGAAAAGTTATGCAGCCTTGAATTTATTCAAATTTTCAATATATTTTTTATAAATTAAGTTTTTAGAGTCAAAAATGTGATTTTAATAGATAATTAATTATTTTTTGTAATCCCATATTGGAACTATAATCTTTTGAGTATTTATTTCAAAATGATATGTTTGGTGCTAAATCTGTTTGTTATTCTATGATTAAATTTCCTTATTTTATGAAAATAATTTAGTGATTTTGGTGGAAGGATAAATAAAATAATATTTTAGGGTGATTTTAGAATTAAAATATCCAAGTTCCATGTTTTCATAATTAAATATTAATTAATGAGGCAACATTTTTTTGTTTTTTATTAAACATTCATTTTAAATAAAAATTTTTGGTATTTAGTTTTAATTATTCAATTTTATAATGTTTAAATATTTAATGTAAGTTTGTTGAAATATTATTTAATCCAGAATTTTGTTTTTAATTATCAATTGAAATTGATATTTTAAAATAATGTCACATTTTTTATAGTCTGGGTAGTTATAGAATAGATATGAAAACTACCATGAGATCCACTCATCATGTGGTTGGTCAACATTCCACATGAAAAGAAAAAAATCTCCTAAATGTGAGAAGATTTGAAAAGATAGGAAGTTGTTGTATGAAAAAAGTGATCACATGACCAACTTTAACCAACCTTGTGTAAAAAATAGAAATGTCCCCAAATGACCCCAAGAATAAATTTCAACCTACCACATGACCAAACCCCAACTGACTATGAGAGAAGTTGCAAAGTGATAGCATGAAAAAATTCTAACACACCACATTAAGAAATCCAAACCTACCACATGACCATGAGAACCTAATGTGTGAAACTTAACATTACATATGCAAGGAGTTTTCCAAAGGCATGAACCTACCGCAGGTGAAAAAGTTTACTCATCATGAAAACAAGGAAAACTCACTATAAAATTTTCCCAACCAACCATGGATGAAGATTGATCGATCGACCATAGATGTATAGGAAACGTGTTTCAAAACCAAGATAAGTAAAACTGGGTTTTGAGCCTAGATGAAGATGAGATGATATTTGTAAGATTTAAATTTGTGTTAATGAGATTGATTTAAGGAAGAAGAGAAACTAGAAAACTAGGTTTTAAGACTGATTTTGGTTATTTTTTATTCTCAATATGATGACATGAAAATTAAAAGGTTTTAGTAATTGAATGAAATGAGAATTGAAGATTTGTGTGAAACCATTCCTTCCCATTGAATAATTACATAATCCTTAATTAAGTTAGTAGAAATCAACACAAAATGTCTCAATCTTGTCTTTTTCTTTATTGATCAAATGATCTCTAATTACTAATATGAACACCAGTTTTGAGTTCAACAAAAAATATATTTGAATTTGGAAGCTTACATGATGTCAGAGCTAACTGTGATAACGGGAAGATAAATCCACTTTGAGTATCTAATTTCTTACTTGGCACATGTGAAGTGGATTAATGATTTATGACTGAATTAACAAACCAAATTCTAATAAATCAAAGAAGGATTGTAGGTTCATTTTAGGTTTCCATTTAAGAATTATATTTCATTGGTGTTTTTCCATACATATGTGTAAATTAAAGAAAATTATGGGGCCTCATGTTATCAAATGATTTTTTTCTGGGATCATTGATGTTCACACTCAAAATGTTCAGTAAAATGATATTATGAGTTGAGTTTGAACCTTATAATATATGATTATCTTGATTCTGTGAACTCATCTTGAGTTTGATGATCAAAAATAAAGAATTCAAAGGAGTTTTGGAGTTCAAAATGAGGCCTGAATCAGTGGTTGTTGTCAGGTCAATTAATCCATGACTATGTAAAGTATACACAATAAAAGTAAATATATGTCAAATATTAAGTGTATTGAGTTTTTAGAAGAGTATAAGGTCACTATAGATGAATTCATTGACCTATGGATGACCAACTCAAGGAGAGATTAAAATGGAAGGCTTATTCAAGTCTAGTTGTTGATTTATACTAGGAGAGTCCTATGGATTTATATGTTGGGGTCATGGATGAACAAATATCACTAATCATGAATAAAGATAAGATTAACTTTAATTTTTTGGATCATTTTGTCAACAAGTTTGTCCATTCTAAATAATTTAGTAGTTTTCTACCAATGGGGTTGATCATGATAGTGCTCGTCCCTAGTTTTTTGAAGCTAAATATACCCATGGGATTGTAGGGATATTCCCATGGATAGTGAACTGAGTTCTAATTGGATTTACTCCAATATGGTTTGATTTTATTATGACAACATAAAATTTTGATTTTTAAATAATAAAATGGATTTCATGAAGTGTTGATTGGGGTGCTGGTATAATTAATGCAAAGTAATCTATGGAAATATAAATTCAGAACTACATTTAGATAGTGGTAATATTGTAGAAAGAAAACCTTATCTATGTGGGTCATGTTCTGATTGACTTCCAATGTGGATCCCTATATTATAATATTAAAATTTAGAGATTAAAAGGGGGAACCCAAATCTATAAGATTCTTTAAATTGATATAATTTCTAGAGTAGATTGAGCTAATATTATAGTTAGTATTTTCTGGTCATGTGGAGGTGAATAAAGTTGTGTATGGAGGATTTCATTCTGTTTTTAAGGCTTATCTAGTGTCACATACGAAGAAGATTTTCTATAGTGACAACACTACATATAGGCTAATGAGATAAGTTTGGTGTTATGACTGAGAGATCAAGCATGAACTAGGATCGCAATTTTTTTATTATAACTCTCTATAATTGAAAAAAATTTTAGAGAGGGGAGATAACATAGGGGTGGATCGAGCAACCAGAGAAGAACTGACTAATGATGTAACAAATCTTAAATCATTTGGAGTTTCAATTGAATCTACCCAATAGAGAATATTTCATTCAACCTTCCTTCATATGCATTATTTAATTTATTAAATGGATTTAAATGAAATGAAATTGTTGAAAACTGATTTTATGATGATCGACTAAATTTTCTATTTGGAATGAGGATACATTGAAAATTACTTTTACATAATATATCAATCATCTTAATGCGTTCTAACCTAATCATAAAAACTTCTAAAATTATCTTTCAAAACCATAATAATCAATGAAAATTAATGTTGAATGATTTCCTTTTATTCCTTTTAAAAATATTAGCATTAAAATAAAATTTTAAAATCACACAAGAGTAACACATAGTGTTCGATATAAAATTTAGACTAAGTTCATAATGAGTCATCATTTTGTGGTTAAGTGAATCCTACAGTTGAATAATTTTAGGATTTATCTGGTCATAGTTTGGCTCACCAAAAATTCAGTTAGCCTCTTTTTATCTACTTCCATTATGCTTAATTGAAAATAGTGAATGAAGGGAAATATATATAAAACCATCCAATAAAATTCCCCTATATAATCAACTAATTATTCTTATTTCTCCTAGATCAATTTCACTCTACTCTGGTCAATTGTATTCACACTGTTTCATTACCGCAACACTTAATTGCTAGTATTTCATATTAATATCATTATTACTTGAGATTTATTTTTTTTGTCCCGTGAACACATATTGTGAGTCTTTATTAATGGATCAACCCCTATTCACTAATTTTATAGTTTTAAATAGGGTTTATGAATTATTTATTTGACCTCATCCAAGTTAGTGATCTAGGGTAGGGTTCAAATTTTTATGTAATTTCCATGGATATCATGTGTGACCAAGTAGATAAAAAATTCTAAAAATAAAAACATATAAATTAAAAAAAATATGTTAAAAAACCTATTGAGTGTTTCTTGAAATCTGTAACACTATGAGTGTATGAATACTAGATCATCATTAGAGAAATTAGATCCCTAAAATTTATAAATTTAAATAAATTTTAGTGCTCTAAAAAAACAAAATCAGAATGGAAGATCATAGGGATAATATGGATACACAAAATGAAAATGTTAATCGACCTCTACACGGGATTGAGTTAATAGAGAGAGTCAAGATTAGAGATTTCCAATTGATTATGGTTTCAAGAAACTCATTCCATATTTAAAAAAACCTTAGGTCACAAAAAAATGAAATTATACAGTCCCATTATTCTATGAGTTAATGATATAGTGGATCACCTAGAAAAGATTAACTTTCCTTTATTATAGATTTATATTGTACAGTCCAATAATTTTCAATTAGAGGTTAATTGACGAGGAATTAAAACTTATATCATTCTCATTTTTTCTCAAGGTAAATGCTAGGATTTGGTTTCAAAAAATGGATGAGGAAATATTTGATACATGGGAACAAATATATAATGCATTTATAATGATTTTTTTCAAAGATAATTACCAATAAAATAGAATACAAAATCACTAGATTTATTAAAGATAAGGGTGAAATGTTTCATGAAGCTTCAGTTATATTCTAGGTTTTACTCAAAAAAATGTTCAAATCAACACTATACTCCATAATTTCTCATGGAAAAATTTTATAATAGCCACACTCCATATAATTGAAAACTAGTTGATTAGTCCACTATAGGGAATTTCAGTGATAAAATTATTAAATAATTGAAATAAATTATCAATACACTCACAAAAAAATCACAACACATGTGTTCTAGGAGGTGAATGGTTGTTTTGAAAGAAACCAATCCTTATCATTAATATGAGGTTCATTATAGTAGATAATGTAATAAAAATAGCCAAAATACATATAGGGAGTAATTGAACCATTATGGTATATTTGGTAATTCACAATCATGATGTACCATCATTGATATTCTAGCCCAATCACTTGAAAATGATAATTTTTTCTTGATATGGTCCTAGGATGAAATTAAATAATGATCAATCATCAAAATATTAAAATTAAGTCTCTATAAATCATCCAAATATTCCTTAGTGAGAGTAGGATGTGATTAGACCATCTCCCCTAATTTTCAATATATTGGGAAACAATTTTGAAACCAACCTAGGGGTAATTATTCTAAATCACAAGGTGATGAAAAAAGGTTATTTCATCAAATATTGAGGAGAATAGATTCCTAGGATGAAAAAGTAAAGCCTCAATTTGATAAAAATCTCAACATGACACTTATATGGCTGAGTCAAATTCTTGAATATAAAATATTGAATAGAAAATGAAGACGTTTTCTAGGGTAATGAAGAAAAAAGAAGAGGGAAAGTTACTAAGCATTGCTGAGACTAATATTAAAGAAAATCTAGTGCATTTTTCAACTAAAATTTGTTTAAAAACTCACCCAAAAGTTTAAAAAGATATTAATCATTATAAAAATAAAATACTATATGAAATAAGAATCCCAAATTTAGAAAACCTAAAATTTTAATTTTTTTATAGATACACTAAAAACTATTTAAAACAAGATTTTCGAGCTAAAAAAACATAAGAAAAAGGCCTAAAATAAAATAAAATAATGGAAAATGAGACTTAAATAATAAATTGTGTTAATACAAAAAATGATTATTTTTTCGAACCAATACTTTACATGAGATAATTAAGAAGGAGAATAAATATACTAAATTTCTAAATGTTCTAAATTCTATTAAGAAACATCACATTGACATGACTTTCCTTGATTCCATAATTCAAATCCAATCATAAATTAAATCACTGAAGAAAATTTGTTCAAATAAGAAAACATTTTAAGAATTTACATATTTGAATATCCCAGAGGAGTGTTGTTATATCTATTATAATAGGATACCACCCAAAAATTTGGATCCATATAGTATTGTCATATAATGCACTTTAGAAGATGTTGGTGGCCTATTCAATTGTCTTTGTGATCTTGGGGCATGTATCAATTTTATTCCATTTTCATTGTTTCATTAAATGAGATTAGGAGTCCTACAACCTACTAATTATGTATTATATTTGTTAGACCATTATATTACTCCCATAATTAGAAGGGTTAGTGATTTTTTAGTGATAGAATTAAAGTTTTTCTTACCTATTAATTTTCTTATTCTAGGCACGGAGCGTGAAAAGAATGTTCCTATCATTCTTTCTAGGAATTTCCTAGCCAAAGGAGGAGCTTTTATAGATGTGTATAAGGGTGTGTTAATATTAGAGAAAGGAGAGAAAAAATGGAATTATATGAATTTAAAAAAATTAAAGAACCCACAATGACTCAAATTTTCTCTAGATATGAGTGTTTAATGTTAAAGGAATCTATATATAAATAAGAGAAATATTTTTTGAGAAAGTGAAAATAAATGGTCACCCAAATTTTTCTGATAATTTTTCGTGAATATTCTCTATAAAGGAGGAAGAACCTGAAGATTAATTTTTAGGAGAGATCTGTGAATATCTAGATGTGTTTTCCTTATAAAAAATTCTAAACCAAAACATTAATTTACATCACAAAGAATAATTTTTGGGGACACTAAGGTTGAAGAGGAAACTTTATACAGTGCCTTATTCAAGAGTAATCATTAAGAACATAGATTTCCTGGGCCCAAGGGTCCTCCCTCAAGTCCAAAGGCACCAGATATAGAGCTCAAACCCTTACTATCCAATATCAAACATTATTTTCTAGGTTAGTGATCTATATTAACTGTCTTCAACTCATCCAATTTAGAGAGAACCTAAGAAAAATATTTTAATATCCTGGGGAAGTTCTAATATGTCATTTATTGGTCTATTTTTAACATCAATAGGATAAGTTAATATTAATTCACACATAAAATTATAATTGATATTGACCTAAAAACAAGATTGTAAGGGAAAATAATATTAAATCCAAACATAAAGTAGGAGGTCGGGGAATAAGTAATAATATTTCTTGATTCTAGAATAATTATTCCCATTTCATCTAGCCCATGGGTGAGTCCTGTTATTGTGGCCCCTAAAAAGAGTAAAGTGACTATTCTTATAAATGAGAAGAATGGAAAAGTTAAAATCAAGATATAAAATAATTGAAGAGTCTTCATATATTATAGGAAACTGAATATTCTCAAAAGGAAAAACCATTTTCCAAGGAAAATTATATACTAAATGTTTGATATGTTTTCTAGAAATGGATAATTTTTCTTTATTGATGGATATTCTAGTTACAACCAGATTTATATTGCAATTAAATACTATGAGAAGGATACTTTTACTTGTCCATTTATGATATTTTCTGACTGGTGAATACTCTTTGGATTTTTTGGTAATTAAGACACATTTTAGATATATAATATTGTTATTTTCTCAAGAATTATTTAATTTGAAATTGAGGTTTTTATTTATTATTTTTCAATTGTTCTAATTTAATTTGTAAGATTTTTGGAAAAATATCGAAGATATATTAGAGGGGTTTCAGGTGACATACCTGGTTTTGAACTAGAAAAAATTTCAATTCATGGTCTCTGAAGGAATTTGGTTTGGTTACAAGGAATAAAATAAGGGGATTTAATTAGATCATAATAAATTTGAGGTGATCCAAAATCTCCCCCTCTTAGAAATGTTAATGAAATTAGGAGTTTCTTAGGACATACTAATTTCTACTAGAATTTTATCAAATATTTTTTGAAAATCACTTGTCCTTTATGCTCACTACTTGTTAAAGTTATCCCGTTTGTGTTTTAAGATAAATTATTAGAGTTCTTAAATATGATATAGAATAAACTCACTTATTCACTCATATTGAAAGTCTAGATTGAAATTTATATTTTGAGGTTATGTTAATGCATGTGATGTAGCTGTGAGTGATATTTTATAAAAAAGGACAAAGAAGATGTTATATGTGATTTACTATCATAGAAATATATTTAATGATACGCCTAAAAATTACTCTACTATTTAAAATCAGTTGGTTATTGTTTTGTTTTGAATTTAAAAGTTTATATATTACATTATTTGGTTTAAAGTTTTCATTTTCACAGACCAATGTTTATGATATAAACTCTTCTAATATAGGTGTTTGATTAGAAAATTAATGATAAAAATGGAGATGAAGACATGTTTTCTGAACACTTGTCTTGGATTCCCAATTCTTAAACTAGGGAATTAAAAGATATTAACACCACATTCCCAAATGAGCAATTTTTTTACTGCTGATCAGTAAGGTAGTTTTCCTAGTTTAAAGACTATGATAATTTTCTATCTATTCGTTCATGACCAAATACCTTTCATATAACCAAAGAAATATATAAATTTATGAGTACTAATTTGGGTATGGACCCTTTCTATTTTGAACATGTGTTGATGAAATCATTAGAAGAAGTGTGGTTGTGGAGTAGATACTCCCAATTCTTGAGAGCTTCCATTCTTCACCATGTAGAGGACACCATGGGGTGGTGAACTTTCTATAAAGTCTTCTAAGTTGGTTTCTATTATCCCAATATATTAAAAGATTCAATATGTCTTTTTTGAATATGATAATTATCAAAGGTAAGGAAATATGGAAAGAAAATAGGAGTTACCATAAAATGGGATTCTTGAGGTTGAAATATTTGGTGTTTAGGGACTATATTTCATGGATCTATTACCATATTCTAATGGGAATGGATACATACTTGTGGGTATAGATTTTGTATCTAATTGGGTTGAGTTTGTTTCCCTTATAAATAATCATTCTTCTAGTGTTGTTAAACTCATAATGAAAAATATATTTTTCATATTTAGAGTACGTAAAGAGTTCAATACTAATAATGTAACACATTTTAATAATTATAAGTTCATGGATTTAATGGAGAAATATGGGATTTCTCATATAATTGGAACAAACTATCACCCACAATCTAGTGGGTGGGAATAAATTTATAAAAGTGGTCTAAAATAAATTTTTAAGAAGAAAGTTTCTAGATCTATTAAAGATTGTTTAGTTAAGTTGGATACATCTTTTTGAGCTCACATAACTACTTATATGGACCCTATAGGGATGTATCCTTTCAGACTTCTCTTTAGAGAGATATTTCATCTACCTATTGAGTTGCTTCACCAGTCATATTGGGTTGTGAATGCCTTGAAATATTATTTAACTCCTATTGGTGAAAGAAGGTTTCTATAGTTGAGTGAGTCGAAGGATATTAGATTGGATTATTATAAAGATGATGAAATTTAAAGAAAGAACAAAGGAATTTCAAGAATCAATCATTCTAGAAAGGAAAATTTAGTTTGGTTAAAGTTTATTACTATTTAATTTTAGGATAAATCTTTTTCCTAGAAAATTGATGGCCAAGTGGTATGGACCCTTCATGATTCTTAGAGTTCTTGTGAATTTATCTATAGATCTAGTTAGAGGATAATTTACCATTCATGTTAAATGGTCAAAGAATAAAACATTACTTTTTAGGGGAACCTAACTTCCTTAGAAAATATCTCCTTTCTTGAAAGGTGAGCCATAACTAAGTATAAATGAGGGATATAACTCCAATTTTTCATGTGAACTAACATAAGTATTGTGTTATTTTTTATTCTTATTATCTAGTATTTAATAATAATAATTTATACCCCCTATTCTATAAGTTTTTTCTAGGTCCATTGACAGTAATGGAAATTGAAAACTCACCCAAGTCTTGGAGAAACCAAAAAATGGATCCTCTCTAATAAATTTAAACTATTTTTAAAGTCTTGAACGAGCTACATCCTTGAGATTTATGAAAAAAAATCTAAAACTAAAAATTTGGTTTCTATTGGATTTCAAAATTTTTCATGTTTCTTATTTATGATAATCTATCTCAATTGTGTAGTTACTTGAATAGATAAATAAAAAATACTTCTCAATGTTTAAAAAGAGAATACATTTGTATGAACTCCAATGATAAAATCCCTATGTTTAGGGTAGTATTATTTTAATCTATTCATCCTATTCTTTTTACAACATGTTTTTGGGAATAACTATGGGGTAATTCCCTTGTTGTTTTGAACTGAAATAAGTAAATATTAATTTCTTGAGATAGGTTATTATCTTGATAATATATAGGGTGTTGAAAATAAATTTGAATAAAACTTTAAACCTAGATAACACCCTAAAAATTCATTGTATTTTAATGTTTCTACTTGGTACATCATTTTTCATCAAGCTACTTTATGAACCAAATTATGAATTCATATGTATATTTAGGAAGTAAAACATGAAATTACTAAATTCTATTTTCATTTTTTTTAAATGTGTAAAGTATAATATTATATGCATTCTTATAAACACTTCAAACATTCTGTGATTTTCTAAATCTAAAACCATTTTTAACTAAGATATATTAAATGTTTCCTCCACCTTAGGATTCATAATTTGGGACAATGTTGGGTTTTAAGTGCGAGGATAAGGGTCTTTCTTTACACTTATTTGTTCTTCAATGATTATATAATTAAAATACCTCTATATACTTACAAAATTGTCCAAAGAAATAAAAAATATAGGTTCATTGGGGTTATAAAATTCACTTAAATTTTTTCCTACCTAGAGGATAATGTCATGCTAGTTTTGTGGATTAAAATGGCCCCAAAATTACTAAACTTTCATTATTTATAAGTTATTTTACCCACTATTTTTATCGGAATTCTATTTATGAACTAGGAGATGGAGTGTGATAGAATATATCTTTATGTAATTGGAATTATAACTTTAGGAAACTAAATGTTTAAACTTAAACCTAATAGCTCATCCTTTTTTAAATTAAAAACTTTTGGGAGATAAATCAAAATATAGTTATATAAGTCCTTTTAAAATTGATCAAAATAGAAAATTGGGATCCCAAAATGAATCTCTAATAAATTTTGAATATGTTTTGAGAGCATAATACATTTTCTATCTAATAAGTACTTTTCACATTCATTAATTCCAAAAAATTCAATAAAGTTCCTAACTATCAATAATCAGTTCATTAAGGTGTGGTCAAGATTTAACCCAGATGAAAAATGAGGCAATTAACTTATAAGAAAGTATTTTGAGTTGTATCAATGAATTGTGAAATGGATCATTAATTTTTGAACCTATGGGAGAGTGATAATTGAAGGTTCCTCTCATTTTTGTTTTAATTCCACTTAAATGTAGCTCATATTTAGTCCTAGAACTATAACATGAAATTGAACTAGAACAGGATAGTGGGTGATTTTCATAGATAAGACAAGACATTTTTAATAATGGATGAGTCTATGAATTTTTCATTTTTGGTGTGTGCTATGAATCTTGCTAGGAATTTTTCTAAAAATTCGTTGAAAACATTGCCCAATATCAAAGTATTGTAATTTTTAAATCAATGTTTCAATAAGAAAATTTTGAGTTGATATCTAAAATATTATTTTTAGTTAACAAAGCTAAAGATTGAATTCATAAAGGACATGAAAAGTCTTATGTGTGGGGTAATTTTATGTGGTCTTGAATTAATTCATATTTTACACATCTTTTTTATTATTTAATTTTTTATTAATGATATTTTAATGGATAATTAGTTAATTTTTTATAAAAAATTTGAAACTATCATTCTTTGAGTATTTGTTTTAAAATGAAAATTTTGGTTCCAAATCTGTCCCTTATTATTGGATTAAATTTCTTGTATTTTAAGAATATTTTTTTGACTGATTTTGGTTGATGGATAAATGAAATACTATTTTGGGGTGATTTTGGAATTAAATTTTCCCAGTTTATATTTTATTAATAAAATATTAATTTATGGAACAATAATTTTTTTTATTTTTGATTGAGAATGCATTATAAATAAAATTTTTAGTCATTGGTTTTAATTCTTTATTTGTTTTTTCTATGTTTAAATTTTAAATATCAAATTGTGGGAATATTATTTAATCGCTAATTTTGTTTATTTTTTATCAATTAAAATTTATATTCTCATTAAATACAACATTTTGTGTGTTTTGGTTAATTTTTAAAGATGTTTGAAAGTTATCTTGAGTATTACTTATCATGTAGTCAGTCAACCTATAGTAAGAAAAGAAAAAAAGTGACCATAAGTGAGAGGATTGGAAAAGGTAAGAAGTTACCATAGGAAGAAAAATAAGTGACTTCATGACTAACTTCATTATATTGTGTGTGAAAAATAAATAATTTCCCAACTAGATATAAGAACATATTTTAACCTATTATAAATGAAAACCCTAAATAACAATTAGGGCCTCATCCAAGCTTGGTCGAGCGCCCCCCGGAGCTGTGATGGTTTTAGATTCTTCCTGTTTAAGTGTTCATTTGATTTACACATGAACCAAGACCCTCCTTCCACTATGGATTGGGTAAGTTTTCCAAAGCTCCATTTTACATTTCAAAATCCTTATGTTATTAAGATTATTGGAAACTTAGTCGGTATATTTTTATGCTCTGATAGTCGTACGGAGGCCATTTTTCATCCAGTTAATCCCTGGGTTTGTGTGGAATTGGATCTGTTTATAAATCTGTTTGATTTTGTCTTGATTTAAATTAGAGAGGAGTAACTATGTAAACGGCGTGTGGTGTATGAAAACTGGACCAACTTCTGCTCTACCTATAAGTACCTAGGTTATTCTTCAGAGGACAACAGGTGGGGGTCAATAATGGTGAGGGGTAGGGAAAATGGCAGAGTCTTTTGTTCTATGTGCGAGAGATCGGGCCATTCGATGAAGGTATGTTGATGGGGTTTCTTGTCTAGGGTAAGGTTAGAGGATGAAGTCGATGGTAAGACTATAGAGGGATGTGAGAAGGATAGCCCAGACTATTCATTCAAGGGTGTTATGGGGAGAGATCGAGGACCTCAGTGGTCATGAACAAAGGATGAGGAACAACCCAAATGTGGTATAGTTATCTAAAGTGTGGTGTCTAAGGGTGCGTCTGGTGATGATTGGGTGAGGAAGGATTCATCCCAGGTCAATCTGCTGGTGTCAGAGGTCTTCTATAGGATGAAGAAGAATCTGGATAGACAGTCAAAGGGTGGTGGTTTGGTCATGTAGGAGGCTGATCAAATGGCTATCTTGACTATGGATTAGATGATGGATGGAGAGAAGGTGGATATGATAGCTTTGATTGATGAGGAGTCAAGGTTGGGAAGTGATGAGAAGGGTAAGGGTATTAAGGGGATCAGCATGGTTGAACATGTTTCAATCAGTGGGAAGGAAGGTGGTTCAAAACCCATTTTTACTGTGCAACCGGTTTGACAGCCTCTCAGAGGATGATATGGGTTCTTATTCTAATGTTTTAAGTAAGTGAGAAGGGTCGGTCATGGAGTTGGACAAAGGGATTGATCACGGGAAATTAGCTAACGGGGTTTCAAGCCTGAAGAGAAATAGGGGCTCCAAGAGGAGGAAGGTGAGGAAGGAATATTCCTCACTACCTCCACCTTTGGAGACTCGTTCAGAAAAGAAGAATACCGATGAAAACATAGTTATAGGGACCCTAAGCCATCATATATTTGGGCATCAGGGTGGCCCCTTGGTTCTGCTTCTAATTTTTGATGAAGAAGGGGCCGGACATGTGTTGTTTCTCAAGACATCTAAGTAAGAGGTAGCTAAGATGATGAGAAGATATCTTTAGGTGTCGCTCAATGAGGAGAAATATTCATGGATTTAAAAACATGACCTAATACTAGTAGGGGGTTCAACAAATGGAAGCTCAGTACTTAGGATTACATTTAGGTATGGGGCTAGCTGGCGTCTGGGTTTAATAGGCTATTGGAGGAGGTAGCTAACTTACAGGTTTCATCCTTATCCTGAAAATTATTCAGGGATATGGAATTGGGTGATATCAATTTTATTTTTAATTACTATGTTTAAGTTTTTGATTAGGTTGGTTGGTTATAAATGATTGTTTGTGTGAGATTTGCAAGGTTTGGATCTTCGTGTTGTTTTTTTAGTGATTTTTGGTTTCCAACAAACATCTTGGACCTAATCTAGAAGGGGATCATAGCATCAAGCCTTCACCGATACTGGCCTTTTGGATATGGATGCTTGATATGGTATGGATTCGCTGTCGGGTCTATGCCTGTGCACTTCTGCATGGGACTGCTTGCTGAAGGGTTGTGTTTTGGTGAAGGCTTGGGGACATGGCATACTTTCTAGGGTAGGTTAGTCCCGGTTGTTTGATCTAGTTTTGTTTGTTATTTGGTGTTTTGTGGTTGTATTTTTGTTTTATGGTTTCTCACTTTTCCTTCAAAAAGTGTTTTTGAAAATAAAAATGTTATTTTCAGTTAATATTTCGAAGCTATGGGAATTTAATGAATCTAGAATTTAATAGTAGCATGAAACCAAGACCTCCCATTGAAGGCTTCCATGATCCTCCTTGAGGCCATGAATACCGGTACAAAGCATCTTGAGCTTAGCTATGGATTTTTTGATCAAAGGATCTTGACGGAACAATACAAACACAAGTTTTGAGTTCAACTAAACAAGAGCTATAAATTTGAAAGATTGCATGACATCATAGTTGACTATGATCACTAGAATATGAGACCAATTTGAGTCTATGATTTCAAATTAGCTCATTAAAAAGGAAACAACAACCCTTGAATGAATTATCAAACCAAATTCAAATATATGGATGAAGGTATGTGGGATTATTGGATATTTCCATTGAAGAATTATATTTTTTTGGTGTTTATTACATGAAAAGGTGAAACTTGGAGAAAATTATAGGACATCAAGTTCTCCAATGCTTTAGTTTCTGGTTTATTAATGGTTTCACTACACCTATTCAATGAAAATGGAAATATCTTATGAATAGTTATATCTCTTATGTATGAAAAAATTTATTCAGTGTCAAGTAAAAACCATAGGTTTTACTATACATCCACTTTAGCAGCAAAATAATTATCTTACACAAGTTTATTATGTATTGAGTTGAATTTGATGATATAAACTATAAAGTTATAACAAAACAATACGCAGTTTTTGTATAACCTTGGTTTCAGTTGTATCATATGATATCACATATCATAGCTTACAACATAGTAAAAACACAGTTTTCTTGTTATGTTATATCTTATTATATATACAGTCACATGCTATGACTTAGAAAAAATTGATATCTCATATCATAAATCCTCATGATCCCATGGATGGAATTTAGCCTCCCTATATTATATTCTATTATATGGAATCAAATAGAATATGATATACATGTTCTTCATAAAAAATAACAAGTTGATTCATTGATTAAAGAATATCTAATGCTGCTAATGTGGTTTGGTATATCATAATATGTGAAAAATAGTGGAAGTAACCCATAATAATGTGTGATATTTTACCAACAAAACCATCATGTAAAAAAAAAAAAAAAATAGGAATAAAATTATCATAGTGAACTATATCTCTATCAAGCACAATGGAGTATGCTTGATTGAGACCATCGAGAAATAACCAAAAGGTGCTTTACTCCACAGGTAGTACCCCCACCATTAGGATCATTGTTCATGACAAGTATAAACATAAACACTAAAGGTATGCTAGAACCTTATCCATGAAGATGAATGGTGAACATGGTGGAATAGAAAGAGAGACACAGAAATTTCTATATAGTATCATGTACATTTAACAGGGGATCACATCCCCTTTTGTAAACTCCCTTCATTCAATGAAGGAAGTTGAGTGTCAACTACCAACTCTTAGAAACTGACATGAATTAAAATAACATATTCTAATTGGGCTTATGTAATCATTAAATGTTTTAATAATTATATCATTAATTTATATCCATGAATGAGTAAACATGTTGATTCATTACTAAGGAAAATCACAACGGAATATGTGAAAAAATACATGCACTTGATATCACATATCTCTTATCTATTATTAATTATAATAGATACCACCCATATTCTATTCCAAAAGAATCAACATGCCCATTTCACTGGTTATAACTCAAGGTATATTGCAGAATAAGATATATCCATTTTAGTGCATTTATAATATAAAGGGGGAAATGTTATATAAAATTCAATGTGTAACACCCATCCCATTCAACCCTGTATGTCATTGGAATAAATACTAGCATAAAATTTATATAGGAAAAGCATATATATATATATATATTCCACTTATAACATACTTATCACTATAAAAGTTGTAGTCATGCTAAAACAAAATTGAATCAAAACAATTATCATTATAATTATCATAATAAATAAATATCCATGATTTAACAACAATTCCATCATAAAAACTATTATAAGAAATAAATAATAATGTAGACATGGTGGTATATTCCACAGTAGTTATCATATAACAAGATGAATTTTCATTTCATATAGTTACAACATAATCATATGTAGTCCATGTACAACACATTTTATTTATAAGAAAGTATGCAAGCATTAATCTAAGCATATCATATGTTATGTAACATCATTTTCATCACGATACATTAGAAACAGGCTATACCAATTCAAATATTTTTACAAAGGGTGATTTTTGGTTCTTTAAAACCATTCCAAAAAAGGCACTAACATTATAATGGGTAGTATCTAGAGTATATTAGTAACATAATAGATGATAGAGCAAGTATAGTATTTATCATAACCAATACATTCCTAAGGCATCCAAGATATTTAAGGAGGTATAAATACTATGTTTGAAACACCCATTATAGAATAGAGTTATTCCCTAGGTAATACTTCATACTTAGAATTTATTTTATGGAAAATATGAATTATTCCCCAATATTACAAAAATATTTACTTTGAACTTTATAATTTTTTAAAACATAGTGGAAAACATATTTTTGAAGGGATATGGTTTTATAAAATCATGTTATGATGAAATTTTTTTGTATAAAATCAATAATGACTCAAAAACATCATGAAAAAGAGATAAGTGAAGGCTTTAAACACAAGATATATAGATTAGGTTAGAACCTAATTAATAAAACACAATAATTTTTGGTATCTAATCATTCATCTCCACTTAAAATCAAAAAAAATATAATTTATCCATTGATTCAACTCTTAACCAGTGTTATGTAGGGATCATTGACTTATAACTCATGTAAGTTTATGTGGGAAGAAATGTTTCCAACAATAATTTGGGTTAAAGATAGAAAAAGAAATGATACAAATTAAAATATAGTCATAATAACCATTTTTAACTTATTTCACCATGTATGTAATTTACATAGTCATTATGAGTATATAAGGAATTAAGAGGAAAACTTTGAAGTTAGGTGGGAAAGTCTATTCTTCATACATAATTCCTTCAACAACATCGGGTAGGTAATTTTTCATATATCTATATATGTAAGTTATGATTGATAAAACCAATTATATATTTTTAACAGTTAAAACTCCCTACAAGGAACCTATATTCAAGGTATTATATAATCACATTACAAGTTCCATTTAAGATCAAAGTCACCTTTAGTTATTCACACCGAACTAATTAGTTAAATTATGTAACCTTTTCTATACTATAATTTTTTATTTAAATTATGAATGTAAATTGATTAAGTTATTAATATTAAGAATGTAAAACAATTATAAACATATTATAAATTATATAAACATCAACTAGTTTCAATTAATACTCATATCACAAACTAGGGTTAATCAATTGATTAAAAATCTTTCTAACCAAAATTTAAAACTGAAGAAGGTAATTTTAAAATTTGTTCCAAGTATAAAGGATATTTTTTAAAAAAATTATCTATGTATATAACTTATTTAATCATTTTAAAAAATATATTTTATATCTTTATAAAAAAATAAAAATTAGATTTTTTAGTTTAATAAACAAAGTAGAAAGAAAAAACCAAACAAGACCTAAGGAATTTCATGTGGGTCAGAACCACATTTTGATAAAATAGCCTTGAAAATTCTTTCAACATAGTCCAAAAAAACATCACATATAATAACTAAATAAATATTCCATAACCATTCAAATTCAATTACCTATGATGCCAAAACAACCATATTAAAATTACAAATAAAACCTAGCCAAAACCTTAGTAAAACTTCACAGTAATTCTGTTGACCACTAAAAAAAGGAAGCCCTAATCTAATAAAACCTAAGATTCCCTAAATATAGGTTTTAAATCAAGAAAAACCAAAATAAATTCATTTCACAAATGAGCTTCATCAAAATAGGGAACAATCTGTGGTGAAGTTGGGTTCCCTATACCTGACTTGAGTAGTAATTTTTAATTATCATATCATGTATATTGATAATTATGTATGATGTATTCTTATAATAATAGTTTTGACACTTATACATCAATGATTTACATGGTTATTTCCTTAAATTATTTGGTGTATCAAAAGGTTATAGTAGTTCCAATCTATAATGAGTATTGTTCTATAAACTTGAGATCATTATAAATGCGTTCAATTTTATCACACACTTTGATATGAGATGTATAAAATTATATTTATTTTGTGGATATTTATTTTTTGTTGGGTGTGTCATTAATGGTATGATATTTATTGAATGATCAAGAAAGGTTTTGTCACTTATGTAAAGGAATGGATATCTCAGGACTAATTGGCTAGGATATTAGTACCATTACTATATTCATGACCATTATAGAATAAGGTAAGTACATACACACATTTTATGAAATAATAAATCAAGGAAATATGATTAAATAAAGTGTACATCATATTCTATGAGATATCATGAGATACAGAGATTATATTACATGATGTTTATCTATAAGATGATATCATTGCTATGAATAAACCTTATCTCCTTTGGGTCCATGATTTTTTGCTAGATACTACTCTTGTTCTATGAGTATGACTCACTACTATTGAGAAAGGGTCTTATATGTTCACAAGAAAATAATATTTTGATTCTTGGCCAATTATAGTGAAATTGTGTTTAAGATATTGCGAGGCCCATATTAGTGTTCTAGATATGTTCAAGATTGAATTATCATAATAAATAAATTATTATTTTTGTTTATAATAATAATTGAATTATATAATTAGTGTATTCACAAGTTTTAAGTGAGTATGAGGATTAATATTTTATGAATAAATATTTTATTCAAGGTTCAATAAATATTTTTGGGTGTGAAAAGTTGAGTAAATGGATCTTATTTTATCACATAATATAGTTTGGATGTTACAAGTGATATAATATTTATGAGATTATAGACATGTTTTCTAGGCCATAAATACTATTTACTGCTTTTTTATGAGTTTAAATATATTCAATGAATAAAGTGTAATTTTTATATGATTTAACATTCTTATATAAGCTAAGAGATACCCAAATTTAAGGGATAATTCATTCCCATGAATTTCAGATCTTATTTGTACCCTCTCTTAAGTTCTATAAATACACTTTATTTCTATGTGATAACATAAGAAAATTAAAATTTGATGTTCATGAAACTTCTAATGCATGTTTGGATGATCTAGAGGGTTATCAGTTCAGTTTCTTTAAGATACTGTCTTCAGTAATGAGTGAAATGTGTGTTGGATCAAAATAAAATGAGTTGTGTGTTGGATCAAAATAAAATGAGTTTTGATTTTGATTTTGAATTATGGTTTTGATTTTATTTTTCACACGTAATAAAAATCACATGGGATACTTGGGTCGTACCGGGTTCTAATTACAGTAAAAAAAGTTATGAAATCAATCACAACATATAAAATTTAATTTTCCTCACATCACACACATATATTTCACACCTGATACCAATAATTGGTATCATAGTTATTGTGCATTTAAATAAGTTGAATTAGAACTAATTTTTTATTTAATAGAGTAGAGGGAAGTGTAACATGCCCAACGTTGGGAATAGTGATTTTATATGACCTCAGATAGCCAATATATGGCTATTATAAGAACAAACAAATTATTATTTTTAAAGAATTGTGTATAAATATATATATATATTATGTATATATATTTATTTGAAATGATAAAATCTAGAAGGAGGTTCATTTGTGGGAGGGAGAAAGCTGGAAAAGGAAAATAATGTCATGATGGGTGGTCACACTGTGCCAATGTAGTGTATATAAAACCCCCTAAGATAATGGATATTTTAATTCCATATGTGGAATAAAGTAAAATGGTGGTGGTTTGTTAAAACACCATGTGGTTTAGAAAAATAAATAAGAAAAGATATATAAGTTTTTCAAATAGGGTTTAAATACCACATAACTTACCTCCATCCCCTTCCCCACATTTGAGAAAGATAATTTATTATTTAAAAATATTGATTTATTTTTTATAAGTAATGGAAGCATAAAGTGTCACCACCCCACCTTTTCCCACACACTAGTCGACTTGATCTTGGAAGGGTTAGGCTTTTCCCAACCCGCCCATCCCCATTCTAGCCTAATAGAGGCCCAGACCTCTTTAGGGGGTCTTTGAAGGCCATGAGGACCCAAAAAATTACCTAAGAATCATAAAATAATAAAACATATTTAGAATTTTATAAAAACATTTTTAGGACTGTGTGATGAGTAATTTGGGAATTAAAATTATATTAATTTATTTAAATTCATAATTTATTCTCTCGATTTGAATTATCAACAAATTAATTTTTTACTGAAAGTACATTTTGCATCGACTAATTTGAAGTGAGACCAACCAATGTATATGGTATTTTTATTTATTTCAATGTTTGTGATGCCTATAATAATTAATATCAAATAATGTTTTGTGCATTATCCATCTCCCACATTATATGTATAAGTTCCCACATGCCTAGGATTTATCATATTTATGTGTATCCCACATTCATGAAACTCAATCACCCATGTGTTAGTATTTATGTATAATTATGCGGATGAATGAAGGCATCTCAAGTAGATATTTAGCAAAATACTAGATGAGAGTTAAATGTAATGGATGTGGTGAGCACTAAGACTCAAGTCAGACATGACTCAATGAGTTACCCGTAGTACCTTAGTTGATCTATTATCTAGTCAATGGATCAACATGTAGTAAGATCTTATAATCAGACAGTTTATTTATTTATTTTTTCATGTTTTATTATTATTGTGCATGTGTTTTTATGGGATCACATAGAATAATAAATAATCATTCATGGATAAAATGAACATTTGTGGTAAATGTTTTATATTTAAAGCATGGTTAAGTTATGATTGTCGTCAAATAGAACAATCATGTTAAATTAAAAAGGATTTCAACAAACAATAATAATTAAAATCCCTCAAAGAAATATTATTTTAAACATCTCTCATTTCATGAGTTAAAACAAAACTGTATATTTGATGTGCTCATAAACTATAGTTGAGGGCGCCTCTTACTATTGGGATTCTTTTATAATAGTGGTATATTGACTTAACTGAATTTTTACAAAAAAAATATCCATAACTATCATGTTTAAGCTTTATAATTCAATCATTGACTAAATCAAATTTTGACTTTGTAAGAGACGATAATCTACTCAACTGATCAAAGATTTGGGATTTAATGTGGTTGTCCAGCCAAAATTCCACTGTGGGACTCTATGAGTAGTGGTGTATCCATAACATAGACTATTTAGAGCATTTTCATGGATCCTTTTCACTAGAACACTCAAGTGATTGATTATTTTGAATCTAGTAGTTTTGGGTTATGAGGATTTGATAAAATAGTGGGATAGATTTCAGATTAATAAATATATAATGTCTAAAAAATTTTACTAAGATAAAAGTTATAATAAGATAATTTTTTGTTTTTTAAGATGTAAAGTAATACTAAAAATTATCTACAATAAATACTTGATAACAAAAATGTCATAATCAACACTCATTTTTATGATTGGTATAGGTTTCTACGCATTCTATTATGATATAAAAGTAAATTAAATGTGATGAATCACCCAATACCTAATGTTCTACACAAGGAATATAGCGAGGGTGATAAGGGATCTTAAAAGAGATACATGGATGTCACATATGATGTTTACATCATAATTATATCATCAATGTCTAGTGAGTTGTAAAATAAACATCAGGACAAGCATGGTTATACAATGTTTTCTCTTCTACAAGAAGTTTGTGAGGGGAAAGTGAGGTAATAAATGAATGAGATTATCATTACACTTAAAATGTTTAAATTTAAATATGAATAAAATAATTTAATAAATATCATTCTGTCATTCTTATCACCAAGTTACTCCAATTTTATTTGGCATTATAAAATTAGTATTATGGATAAATCATTTCTATATTTTTTGGGTAAGGTTCACCAAGAAGATAATAACTTAGATAAAGATAATTATTTAGTTCTTATGGTGAACAAGTTGAAATAAAAGGTTTAAAAGAACATGAAATATTTAAATTTAATTTATTATTTAAAACAAATTCTATTAATCTAATCATAAATATGGAGATAATTGAATAGGAAGCTATTTATTTTTCATGTGGAAAGAAATTTCACTTGAATATAAATTATAGTTAACTAAATAATAAGGAAATAGAAATATTTAGTTCAGGAATATTCAACATTGAATGTATTTTTTTTTAATTCTAGGGTTTTAGATACTATATATGTGTCAAATATTTATATCCAAATATAGAAACTGAGTAAGTTAAAAAACATTATAATAATTAAGGTGTATTCTATAAGAGGTTGAGAAATGGTGATCCACGTGTTAGTGATAAGAAACACAAAAAATATAATTTACAATTATATTAGTTCTTATGAAAAAAATTTTATAGTTACCATAACATTTATGTCACTATTATTTAATTAACATTGATACATTGATTCTATATTAATGGATTTTGATATGGTATTTCATAATTCGGAGTTCAATAATTATTTAATCATAAATATCCAAATCGATAATGAATGATGAATAATGTAAAGTCGGTAATACCTAGTTGTTATATGATAATTATTTTTCTAGTAAAACTAAAATTAGTTTCCAAGGAAATAACCAGTATCATGTTTATACCCTTTGGATCTAAAAACCAAAAGTATTATTGACACACTTACTTATCAAATTTTAAACAAATAAACCTATAGAAATAATGGTAAGTCACAAAGCTTAGAAAGTTAGTTAATCCTAACCACATAAACTATTTTAAGGAGAGGCTAGAGGAATATTCATAACTACTGGAAATAGGGGCTCTCCACATGGAGTTATACCCATGGTTTATGAAAACCGTGGGTATAGATTTCATGGAGACAGTCTATACACACTTCTTATGTAAACCGTTGGTATAGCACCACTATCCTAATGGTTTTTTAAAAAACATTGGGATAGAGTCCTGAATTTTCCCCCTCCCCCCACTCATTGATCCACATCCCCCCCCCCCCTCCTAGTTCGAGATGTGTTTCCCTCACTCGAGTGACGGTCGACACCTCTCCTCTAACATTCTCCTATGATTAAGTGTTTTTTTCGTTCCAATCTTCTTTGTTAGTGACTTCCAAATCCTTATTCTATTCTAATGACTACATTTTTTATTTTTATCAATTTATGAAAATATAACAAAGATAAAATCAGGTTATTATTCTTCTATATTATTTTAAATAAGGTTCTTTGTAGGGGATGTTTTATTTTTGGGATTTTGGTTTACTGATTGTTATTTGGATGAGACTTTAGTATTTTATTGTTGTATATTTGTGGGTTATGTTTGATTTTTCATTTTATATCCATGATGGGAGTACCATCATATTCATACCAATGGGTGGACTTTTTTTGCTAAATTATTCTAGGTATTTATTTAATATGGGTTTAAATCATGCACTTCTTAGGTAGGAAAAATTATGTGTTTTGTTAAATTTGATTAATAAATGTTATTATAATTTATTTTCATGGATTTTATTTGGTTATTTATTATTATTATTATTTTAGATGAATCATTTGGAATCAGTTGGTAATATAAATTGATTTATTCCTTATAGGAATTTGATATATTATTTCCAAAGATTGAGGAGCTCATCGATAGATTGTATTGGTAGGTACTCTCTTCCAGACATGTTATTTTTCAGAATATTCATATGATGAAACTAAAATATATTTCTAATATTCAATAAATAGTTAAATGATTATATTTGAAAATATGAATATATCGTTTTTCTAGGTGTTTTTGTATATTAAAGAAGATGTTTTTAAGGGAACTGTATATTAAAATAAAAAATATTTTACATTTTTTCATTAATTTTTTTAATTGTTGATATGTAGTTTTGTGAACCCTGACTATTTTTAAATAATGTTCCAAATTTTTTTTAGGTGTCTTTAGATAAATTATTTAAATGTTTTATTTTCTTTTTTGTATCAAAATGCATCAAATAATATATAAGTATTTTTATAGAACATGACCTTTACATTATTCTAGTAATATGGTTATAGAATTCTTTTCCTTTATTGACATCTCTTTAATATAATAATCACATTTGGAATTATAAATGAATCATTTAAAATTAGTTTTGTGTAATTTTTTCTAACAAATTCTATATTTCATTTCATATATCATACAAATTAGGTCTTATCTCTCCTTTATTACATTTTGGATATATTTTTGTTATTTTAAAAATATTATTCTGTCTGATAAATTTCATATTGAAATTGGTTGTATTGAGGTTTTTAATTATGGTTTAAATTTTTTATTGGAAAATAATTTTTTTCCTATAATATAATGGATAGAAGATGGATGTATCGTTCGAATCATATTTCATCCGAGTTTCAAAAGAATTTGCAAATTGTTTTCGATTTTTTTTAGTAATGCTTTAGATAGAGTTCATATACAATGTCCATGTTATAATTGTGTTAAAATACCATGTTTGAGCTGAGAATAATTTAGATACCATATAAATAAATATTGATTTATAACAAACAATTATTTTTGTTATCACAATGGAGAGACGATACAATTTTATATTATTCATGAATGAAAAGAAAGAAGTGGTATGGAGAATTTGATATTTGATTAGTTTCCATTTGTGTATCATCGTGAGAGAGATAGTATGCCAGTGAAAGAAGGAAATGATATCAATACAAATGAGGAAAAGACTGAAGATGATGATGTTGAGAGAGTGAAAAAATTAATGGATGAACCTATAAATCGTATCTATCAGGAATGTACTAAAAGGACAGAGTTGGAATTTTTAATGAGTTTATATCATGGAAAATACATGTATGAAATTTATAATACCAATATTGATTATATTATTATCTTTGTGACTGAATTTCTTCCTGATGGTGCAGATATTCCCTTAAATCATCATAAGTCGTGGAAGTTAATTAAGCAGCGCGTATTTTCTACTAATAAAATTCATACTTTTTTGAATTATTGCAGTTTATTTTAGGAGGAAACTGCTAACCTTAAGGACTATAAAGAATATGGTACATATCTATGGAAGTAAAATTCATATGGAACATCATATTGTGTTCCAAAAAAATCATGTGGAACTTTCCACTGATTCCTAGGCTTTAAAATCTATTCATGTTTGCAAAAATCTCAACCAATATTCCATGGAGTGATACTGAGAGAATTAAAGGTAATGATTATTTGGTCCATCCTACCGATGGATTACCATGAAGGTAATTTGATACACAACAAACCAGTTTTTTATCTAAGGTGTTTAATGTCAGTTTTGTTCTATCTTGTGATGGTTTAAATATATTTTTTCATATTCTTACTACTTACAGCACATGGCCAGTTATTATTCACGTTTATAATCTTCCTCCCCAGATGTGTATGAAAAAACATTTCAATTTCTTGTGTATACTAATATTTGGAACTTATGATCCTAGAAATTATATAGGCATCTACATGAAAACTTTAATAAGGGAGTTGAATCATCTTTGGGATATGGGTGTGCTCACATTTGATGTTTCTTCAAAAAATATATTCCAGATACGGACTATACTTCTATGAACTATAAATAATTTCTCTTCTTATGCAATGATGTCTGGTTGAAGAATGAAAAAAAATCTATCATGACTTATTTTTATAAATAATACACTATTGTGAAGGATTAAATATCATCATAGTTTCAGTTTAACGGGGCATTAATGATTCTTACTAATGGATCATTAATATAGGATGAATCATCAAAGATTTGATAAAACTATTGAGACTAAAAATCCACCTCAATGTATCTCAAGAACTAATGTGGTTAGTGAATTGAAATATTTAAATTTTATATTAGGGAAATCTTAGATGAAATCTTAAAAGAGGATGAATGTTAAAACTGAATCCACTTACAATTGGAAAAAGTGAAGTATCGTTTTTGAGTTTATATTTTGGTATACCAGATTATTATTCCATTTTTTAAACATAATTAACATTGAGAAAAATATATGTGAAAGGTTGATTTAAATTCATCTAAATATCAAGTTGAATATTGATGATGACTTTTGATCTCACCGGGACTTTTTGGATTGGGGTATTCGACCAGAATTGCATCCTATGTGTATCAGTGAAAAAATAGAAAATTAATTATTCTTATTTTGTGATGACACATTTATATAAATATAAATTTCTGTAAGTATTAGATAATATCAAGGTTATTGGTGTCTATTCTATCAATATATCTAAATGAGTCAATATAAGAGATTTCAAACAAAAATCTCTAAAAACTTATTATTATTACATCCTTCTACATGAATTGATTCCAATATCAATATAGAATTTTCTATCCAATAATATAAGGGTGAAAGTGATTCACCTTTTCCATTTTTATAAAAATTTATGCTAAAAGGTCATCTAAGTCTTTCTAGATAATAATAAAGCAAGTGGCACCCTAAAATTTATGTGAGTTAGAAAACAAATCCCCATCATTTTCACCTACATTCTACATGTAGTAGTGTATCTTGCAACTAAAACACCTCTTGGGGAACCTATTGATTTTAGGTAGATTTTTTATACTAAAAGAAATATGATCATAATGAAATATTATGTTTGAAACAAGAATCATCGTGATGGTTCCATTGTGAGAGGTTATCCAAATCAAGAATGTATGAATTTTTTTTAATATATTTGTTTGTTGTGATCACAAGACATAATCAGCCAATGAGAAATTAATATGAGAAATATTGAGAAATTTAGACCTCATTTCAATCTCTTTCCTAAATAGGAGGAATTATTAGGTCATATACATTTGCTATATTGAGCCTTGAAGAGCGGGATATGGCACACCGCACAACCTTGTTTAACTATTTTTTTCAAGGACTATATAAAGTATGTAATTTCAATATTTATATGTTATCTCATACTATGTAATTTCAAATATACCGTATACTTTTATTATTATTTTATGTAGGGAACATAAAGAATTATAAGTAGAGTTCATCGATCTTTGCCTTTGAGAATGATAGAGGCTTTGCATAACCAAGAGTTTCCTGCTTGGTTGAAATAAAAGTTTTGACCATTACTTTAATTAACATAAAATATAGATACTCATTTAATTGTATTATTCAAATATATTTCAGGTATTCAGTTTACCTGTTGACTTCGTTTCTTAAGAATTAAGAGTGTTGGATTTTGGTCCCAATTATTTGGTTTCTGAGTTCGAATCTTTAATAATCAATGGGTATAAATTTGTTACAACTGATCTAGGGGTAAAATGAGAACAAATGGTGGTGTCATTATGTTAACTACTATAATGTATTTTTATGACAGTGTATCTGAGTGTCGGACTCCATATGAAAATGTGTTTTATTATGGGATTCTTGAGAAAATATTGTTATTAAATTACTACTCTCATGGCTGAGTCATTATGATAAAATGTAAATGGTTTGATTTAATTATGTGACGTGGTACATTTATTGATTATTATGGATTCATATTTATTGATATGAGTTGATTACTAGATACTAATGAACTGTACATTAAGGAATCAATGAAAAAACAAGTGTTTCATGTGAAAGATCATCTGAGACCTAATGATGATGTCATTAATGAAGTAATCCCAAGACATATTTTTTATCACGATGGTGATGAAATTGACACCATAGATTCCCCCGTGGTGTTTACCAAAATATTGAATTTTATGACTCAAATCGTCTCATTATGAGAGGTGATGTTGACCCCAAAGAAGTGGTTGATAATATATAGAGGCAACCATATATGTTCACATTTCATTCAGTTTACATTGATGTGAGATTCACATGTTGGTATTACTATTATTAATTTAATATAGTTTTAGTTTTGAATGATATATTTGTTTTAGTATTATTTACTTTCATTTAATTTAATTAGATTTATATCAATTTAAAAAATTAGGTTTAGAAGGGGTTTCTAAAAAATGTATAAATTGGTTTTAAATTATAGTTTCTAAAGCATGTTATGAAATATTTTATGACCTCTTTGAATTCTAAGTTGTATGCATTATTTTTAAAAGATATTTATAAAAAAATTATATTTCATTCTTATTAATATTAGGAAAAATACTAAATAATTTATAAGTAATTGATAATTTGATACTGATCAATAAATAAAACATTTTGGGTTTTCTCCTCTACTTCTCTTAGTGAGTATAATAATTGAAATATTTTTATTATGCATTAAATATAATATCATATTTATATTCCTTATTAATTTTTTTAGAGACATTAATTTGAACCAAAGTTGACTCCTTCTCATCCTATAAGCATGGGTCTAAGCTTCAGTACTCCTAGAGCTATATGGAGCACCATTCATACCCATTACCACCCTTACAACTAGAGGAAACCCCATCTACCGCACCTTTCTATCCTCTACTTGAGCCTCCATGGATGTTATCATCCATGCCACTATTATTATATCATTTATCCTCTTCTTCTCAAACCATGTCTATGCTACCTATAAGAACGTTCCCATATTTACCATATCCATTCCCATTGATTTACCCCCAACCCAACTACCCATATCCTTCTATGTATACACCACCTCCATTTCCAACTATCCATCCAGGATTAGAGGATTTTCTTCCTTAATCTTCTACTCTAGTTCATGTAGATCACCCAGAGCATGAACTGAAACATACACATCCTTCATAGGCTACTGATTTAAACATCCCATAGATCTATTAGATCCTAATGAGAAACCCTCATCAAGTTTTTTATCACAAGTATTTCAAATTATATCACATCATTTTTTCCTATTGTATTGTGACTTAATTATTAATATTTTTCTTTGATATTATTTAGTTGGATATTGTAGTCAGTAGTATAGCCACACCTATATAATGGAATCCTAGAACAACCAAACACATAGAATAATGGATTACAATTAATAAAATCATATGATAGGTAAAAAGATTAAGAAATTTAAAATTTTTCATCATAACTTTAACTAAGTGCAATGATATTATTCTTATGCAACTAGTCTCATAGAGTAATATTGGTAAAGACATCAAGGAGAATGCATGGGCGGAGATATGGGTAAGATTTTTTTTTTAAAAAATTAAATCTATATTATTGTTTTATTTATATGAATTAACATGTTTGTTGTATCATAGATTTAACTTTCCAGATGGTGAATCTTCTAAGGTTGCAAGGTTGATGGATATTGGGTATTTTTGGCGATCATATAAGTAAGAGTTATATGTTGGTTAGAAGAGTAGAGTTGGTTCTGATTTAGAGGGTGTACCAATATTAATCAAATCTCCAAGAACATAATATCAAAAAATGATCTAATATTAGAAGAGTGGTGAGTTTAAGGTATTCCTAATCTTTATTGGTTTTCATAAAAAATTATTTCTTATTACATGTATTGAATTTTTGTTTTTAGGATGCATTAGGAAAAAAAATTAAAAACTTATTTTAACACTTTGGGGAACACTAAATTGCCTAATCATGAGAAGATATAGGTACTCTAATATTTATAGAAATAATATCATGATTTATATTGTTACTTAGTTAGATTTTCATGCTGAAATATATATTTTATTGTAATTAATACCTTTAATATAAGGCTGTAAATACCACTTTAAAATGGCATAATAGCTCAGCCTAATGTCCAATTGAAAAATTAACCTAATTGTCTAATGTCCAAATGGACAATTGACCTAATATCCTAATGTACAATCAGCCTAATGTACTAATGGTCAATAGTCCTAATGGCCTAATTGGACAATTGACCTAATAGACTAACGGCCAATTGGCCTAATGGCCAAATCTCCAATCGGCTAATTTTCCTAATGACCAATTGGCCAATTGGGCTAATGGAATAATGGCCTAACGACCAATTTTCTTAATTACCTAATGGAAAATTGGCCAATTATCTAAATTTCCTAATGGACTAACATCCAATCGGCCTAATAAAATAATGGCCAATTGTCCAATTGACCTAATGGCATAATTTTCCAATTATCTTAATTGACTAATTGGAAAATTGTCTTAATGGGAAATTAGACTAATGTACTAATGTCTTAATGTCTAATTGGATAATTTTTAAAATGGCCTAATTGTCTAACAACCAATTGTCCTAATGGCCTAATGGCCAATTGTCCAATTGGACTAATAGACTAATGTCCTAATATCCAATTGAAAAATTGATGTAAAAGCCTAATTTTATAAAGTCCAATTAGTCTAATGGCCTTATGTACAAATTTCCAATTTTCTTAATGGCCTAATAACCAATTGGACGAATGGGAAATTGGATAACTGGACTAATGGCCTAATGTCCTATTTTCCCAATGGACCAATAGTCTAATGGCCTAACAATGAGTTTTACTAATGAACTAATAGACAATTATCCAATTTCTCTAATGGACTAAGGCCTAATAAGACAATTAGGCTAATGGAATAATGGCCTAATGGACAATTTCCTTAATGACAAATTACCTCAATGGGAAAATGGCCAATTGTCCTAATGGCCAATTGGAATAATGACCTAATGACCTAATGGAAAATTTTCCTAATAGACTAATGGCCAATTTATTTAATGGTGTAATGGCCAGTTGGAAAATTGACTTAATGTCCCAATAACCAATTGTCCAATTGACCTAATATCCTAATGGTATAATGGTCAATTATCCTAATGTCCTAATGGCCTAATGGACTAATGTACAATTGTACAATTGGTAAAATGGACTAAAGAACAATTGGATTAATAAAATAATGTCCAATTGGGAAATTGGTTTAATTTCCTGATGTCCTTATTGGTCAATTGACCAATTGGCCTAATGGACTAATCGCCTAAGGGACAATTGGCCTAGTGGCCTAATGGCTAATTGGCCTAATAGCCAATTGTCCAATTTACCTAATATCCAATTAGAAAATATGCCAAATGGCCTAATGTCCTAATGGACTAATGCTAAATTGGAAAGTTGTTATAATAGCCTAATGGTCTAATTGGCCAATTGGCCTAACGGCCTAATGTCCAATTGAGCTAATGACTTAAATTCCAATTGGCCTAATGGCCTAATGGATAATTTGCCTAATGGAAAAAATGGTTAATTGGACTAATGGTTTAATAGCCTATTTTCCTAACGTCCTAATGTCCTAATTTCCAATCTCACAATTGGCCTAATGTCTTAATAGTCTAATGGAATAATGGCCCAGTATCCTAATGGTCTAATGATCTAACAACCTAATGACCTAAATTGCCTAAATGGCCTAAATGGCTTAGTTAGCCTAAATAACCTAATTGGCCTAATTTGACTAAATGAACTAAATGGAATAAATGATATAATTGGCCAAAATGAATAATTGTCCTAATTCACCTAAATGGCCTAATTGGCCAAAATGACCTGAATTGGCTCAAATAGGCCTAAATTGGTGTAAATGGACTAATTGGCCTAAATTAGCCAAATAAATGTCCTAATTGGACTAAATTGGCCTAAATGGACCAATTGGGATAAATTTTCCAAATATATGGCTTAATTGGCCAAATTGGACTAATTGGCCTAAATTGTCTGAAATGGATGAAATGACTTCATTGGCCTAATTGGCATAAATGGTCTAATTGGCATAATTGGCCTAAATGGATTTAGTGGCCTAATTTTCCTTAGTGGCCTAAATGTCATAATTAACTTAAATGTACTAAATGGACTAATTAGCCTTAATGTACTAATTGGCATATATATCCTAAATGGCCTAAATGGCCTAAATGGTATAATTGGACTAAATTGCATAATTGACCAAATTGGCCAAATCGGCCTAAATGGACTAATTGGACTATTCTTCCTAATTGTCATATATGGACTAATTTTCCTAAATGGAATAAGTGTCTTAAGTGTCCAAATTGGACTAATTAGCCAAATTTACCTAATTATGAGAAATTGTCTCAATGGACTAAATGTTGTAATTTTCCAATTGTACAATTTACCAAACAACCGAACCTAAAAATGAAACTAATGACCAAATGATCAAAATTACCATGGGACTGAATAACCAAATAACATAACACAAATATAATTGGATCAAAATGATCATACAAGATGAATCCATATCATACCCATGTTTAACATGCTAATTAGTATGTATTGTTTATGTTATTCCACTAGTATTAAATTTCTAATTAAATTTATATTTAGATGCATCTTTATTTTATATATTTCTTCAATAGAAATAATTTTAATTCATTATATATTTATCACTTTCATATTATTAAATAATATAATATTATAAAAATAAATATCATTTGTAGCAAGCGACATTGGGAATCGAAGGTCGTGTCCCTAGAGCCAAATTATTTTGCTCGAGTATGAATAAAAAGGATGGAAGTGCAGTAAATGCACAGACACAAGAATAGATTGTAATTTTTTTATTTAGATTTAAAATATTTATATGTAAATCATAATTAAATATATTTTTATATTTTCAACAACCTTCCCTGAAGGTCCTCAATGAGAAAGAAGATGACAAATTCAGTCCAAATGATCATTTGATTCATGTATTAGGTGAGGAGAACCAGGGGAGAGTTCAACGTTTCCCCAGGAAAAACATCACCACCACTAGGTATTGGTCCTAATTAGTCTTCTCTAAAACATCTCATACCACTGACATTGAAAAATATCTTGTAGAAGCAGGTGAGTCCAAAAAATAGCTTTATAGGGATGTGAATGAAGTAAAATGATCACTGAACACTTCCTAAAATTTATGTCAGTTATAATTCCATCACTTTCATCAGAGTATTATATTAATTTTGATTCATGTATGGAATAAATTATCTATTTATATGACTCCTAGAGTGATGTAAATAAGGTTACTAGAGGTGGTCAATATGATGGTGTTTGTGGTAGTGGTGGTGGTGGTGATGATGGTGATGATGTTGGTGCTCTAGATGATGTTGTTGGTTATGAGGATGTTTTTTATGGTGATGAGAATGAGGATGATGGTGATGGGTGAGATATTTACCCCCTTCATTTTGACATGTAGTAAAGAGACATGTGGTTTTTTTAATTACTTTAATTGACTAGTTGTATGGATGTATATGTATGTTATAGTTTTGTAAATTAATTGAAAATTATTACAAGTAGTTTGTTGAATGATAAATATGAAATATATTTATTTAATTGAATGTCTAATGTGGTTTGTATTTTATTTACTGGTTTAGGATGGCCTACAGGGGATATTGCTTCCAAATGGGAATAGGTACCAATACCCATAGTTCAATGAATCATGTGTATTTGTTTTCTACTAGGAAAAGTTATACCAATGGTTCTATAAACTGTGGGTATAGATATATACCCATGGTTTAACCAAAACCATGAGTTTGATAAAATATTATAGTTAATACCCATGGTTTCTATATAAATTGTGGGTATAGTATATACCCATGGTTTTAAGGACTACACCAATGATTATAAACTCTAGATATAGGATGTGTTTCTAGTAGTTAACTACTTTAAAAAATTAAATAATGTAAGAGTAAAGAAAGTTATATTCTTGGTTAGAATATATGAGATACATTTTTTTAGTTAGCCAAAGAATATCATTACCAATAATCCATCGATCGTAAAAATGTAGAGTGTATTTACTCCTAAACTCAAATTTCCTTATACAACACATCCATGATGTTAGTAAAAGGAGGGTCAATGACAATTATTACAAGCATTAATTGATCATGAAAATATAGAGTGGATTTATTACTAAAATCAAATTTATTTATACACATCATATCCATGATGGGAGTATAAGGAGGATCAATGATAAGAATTATAATCCCTATAAATTCATCCATTATAATTTCAGTACATGCTTTACAAATAGTAGTGTTAACCCTTAAACATATGCAAACTATAATGAAAAATCGACATCATATGATTTATGGTAAAAAATAAATCCAATATTTTACAAAATATTCATTTAGATGCAAATAATTTCTTAAGAAAAATCCAATAAATAAACTTGCATCATGAAAAACACAAAGTGAATCTCTATAATTATTATAAATTTTATATGGGATATTACATAAATCAATAATAAAAAATGTTTATAGTTATATGAAAGAATATATTTCTATAAAAGTGTGCACATATATATTTGGGATAGTGGTATTTAGGTAAACTTGGATAAATTCAAGGCCAAATATGCACAAATATTTGTCATAGGAACAAGTTCAACAAAATCCCATGGAAGAGGAGTTATTACCGAGACAAATATTTTGTTGGATGATTAGAACCAAAAAGTAAAATTTATATTCACTATAGTGAGTGATATATTACTCGTTAAGAATAAAAAATCTTATAAGGAAGAAATTTCATGATACTTTATATGATTGATAAGTTTATATAAATTCAAAAAATCAATTCCATGTACCAAAATCAAGCCTCTATATTAGTAGTTTCTTTAGTTGATGTAAATGTATTGGTGGGTATTTAAGAAAAATTGTACATGAGAGGTATAAGTGTTATAACATCCTAACCCTCCTCATTGTCTTGAAGGGTGATGGGGGATACTAGGTCTTAAGTGACATCCCCAAGACACCAAAGGCTAACAATAAATGATAAGGGATTCAATAACATTTTGGGGATGATTTTCCCTTTGAAAGAAAAAACATCCAAACCAAAAAAAACCAAACCAACCTATATATGATAAATGAGTAAAAAATACAAATCCAAACATAATCAAGATAACAAAATATATCATAGTAAAATATAAAACCAAAGGACATACTCAAGAGGACCAAAAAGACTAAAAAATGTAAAAGTCCAAATTGAAGACAACTAGAAATACTCTACCCACATGAAGCTCCAAATATACATGATAGGGTAGGATATTAAGAATAATCACTAAATAATTGATATACCATGTCTTTAACTATGTCTTGATAGATGACATATTTAAACACACAACAGTTCCCAAATAGAGGGTGAGTGTAAATTTAGTAGGATTTCCTACCAACGACTTCCCAACTAACAACACTAGTAAATACATTGTTATCACAATTTATAAAACTTATTTACATAGTAAAAATAGTTCATATCAAAGTCATAAAATAGTTTTCCAAGGAAAGTATCAAAAATTATTTACACATTTTCTCATTCGATTTTTCATATTTTTTCCATGTCCACACACACAACTACACATGCACACATATTTGGTGTCACCATTGATGGTGGAACTTCATGTCCATACTCCATCCCACTTTGATGGTGGTGCTTCATGACAATTATCAATCCCATAATCATGCCCAATAGTTTATGATAACATCATGCTAATTAAATTCAAAAAAAAATTATTTCTTTAAAGGATTTCAATAATAATTTACATGAAAAAATGACATAATTTTAAAATTTCCATTTTAAATTTATAAACAAAGGGTTTCTAAAAAACCAATCAACTTTCCACAATTTCCAAGAAACTATCAAAACAAGATTTACATCAAGAATAGAACCAAAATTTCACAACCATTTCATGTAAAATATTTAATTAAAAATAAGAATTAAAAATACAAATCAATTTTATTTTAATGAGAATCCACCTACCACTCAAACATTGGTGAAAATTAATAATGGTACAAAAAAACATCAAAAATCGATTACAACTCAGGTTCCCTTCACTGGATCCAATAAAATTTCAACATAAAATAATTCATAACACATATATCTATACATAAAATACTAGATATATGGTTCCAAGAGAGGTAATAAACTTGGATATAAGAATAAAAAATAAAATAGGAACTTACTGATGAATTAGGGCCTCCAACTCACTTTAATTTTCCTAAGGATCACTCCTGGATCCAAGGTAATCATCCCTCATGCCTTGGGAGAAAAAGGAAATTGAGTTATTGGATTATTATGGAAAAATGAGGGATTAAGGTGTTAATTCTAATTAGAGTCACTTTTTAAAGAGGTGAAACTATACACCTCATATTTAGAACACGTGGTTTGGAAAACCGTGCGACATCCATGTAGTGATACTATCTTAAGAACATACATCACATGGTTCCCCTGTAAAGTTATAAAAATTATGTTCCAACCATTAATTTCACTCTTTTTCAAGATGAATGGTTTATCCTAGGAATTCACACACTTTGGACAAACTGTTAACCAACCGTGCACCTTTCCAATTTCCATTGTCTTATATTACACAATTTTTGGAGATGCTGAATGGCTTCACCCAACCATTCAAAAACCATTAACATTTAGAAAATCCTCCAAAATATCTAAAAATATCTTATAATTCCAAAAAATTTACTTGATCCTTATATAGAAACAAAATATATGAATAATGGGTCATGTACCTAAAACTCATGGGGCTACATTCTCCTCACCATTAGGATTTCCATACTTATAAAGTGGAAAACCCATTTTTATAGAGTTTTTAGATCCATTGATCCACCGTACCTTTTCAAACTCACAAGTCTCTTCTTGAATCCAACCATGTTTCCATAATACCCAGACTAGACCAATGCTTTTCCCATAAAAGATCTTATATTACCTACACGTAGTGCATACCATCACATGAATCAATATAGAATATTTCTCTTGGTTAATGTGATCCCATAAAATAGTATGGTTAGAATGAGGTTGATATTTCTTTACCTGAGATACATGAGACACACTATGAACTGAGTTGTACCTTGGTGTAAAATCTTACTGATATTCCACCTCAATAACTCATTAACTCATTAAAGTATCATAAAAAGGCCTTTTTATCATGAAGATAAATTTCCCTACTTACTAAAATGATTATTCGCAATCCTTGTAGATATTCTAAATTATACATGATCTCTTGACTCAAACAAAAAATATCATAAAAAATGATATGTATATGATTTCTAAGGACTTAGAGTTTTCTTCATTCTCTCTATGATTAACTAAATCTTTTTATTGCCTCTTGTATAGGGATGGTTCTGAGTAATTAAGTCTCACTTATTTTCACCCAGAAATTTAGATAATAGCAAGGATGCACACAGAATTATTCAGAAGGATCCATATGTATTGAGGCCTAGTAACTGTTATTAAATGAAAACTCTGCTAATGATAAATGGTCCTCCCATTATAGAAAAAAAATCTATTACACAAGCCTTAAGAATGTCCTCCAATGTTTGGATTTTCCATTCAGTAAACCCCTATATTTGGGGATGATAATTATTACACATCATCAATTATATTCCAAGATATTACTATAAGGATTTACAAAAATGAGATATAAACCTAGGGTTTCAGTCTGATACAATCAGAACAGGAATGCCCGGACTCTTTAAATTTTATTGAATATAGATTGGAAAATTCCTCCACTAAATTAGATTAAAATATTAAGATTAAGTTATCTGAATTTGTAATATGATCCACTATCACCCATATGGAATCATGTTTCCTAACTGTCCAAATTAAAAATATTACAAAATCAATGTGTATCTGCTCCCATTTCCATACAGGAATCTGTAAGTACTACAAAATACCTCCTGTTTTTTGGTGATCTTCCCTTACCTACTGATATGTGAGGTAGCTCGAGACATACTCTACTACAACACTTTTTAGGACAACTCAAAAATATCACACTTTCAATTCTTTATACATTTTTTGAATCCTATATTGAATATCCCATCTATAATAGTGATAGGAATTAATAAGTTTTTTCTAACAAGCCAAAGGTATGGCCATCTGATCTCCAAATAAAAACACTAAATTTCCATATAGCTTCCAACCCTCAGTGGTCTCCCTACCATTCAGTTTTTACCTCATAGAAACACATTCAAGATCATATGTATGAGCCTTTATAACTTTATCAACCAAATTAGGAACAAACAAAAATGGAATGAAAATTGAAACACTTACTTGTTCCAAGAATTAATGATGCATATCTTATGTTATTTACATTAGTTTCCATTGATCCTATTCCTCTTTATCCAATTGAGCATATAAATTACTACTCAATAAATCCACCACATAGTTCCCTTTACCCAATGTATACATAAAGTAGATTTCAAACTTCATCAATTACTTAATACATCTAGATTGTCTAAAATTCAAATATATTTGTGATAAAATTTGTTTCAAACACTTATTATCAATAAAAACTATGAATTTCTCACCAAATAGGTAATGTCTCCAAGTATTCTAATCATATACCATAATAGCTAATTTTGAATCTTGTATTGGGTATTTATTCTCATGCAACCATAAATGTCATGAATTATAACCAACAAAAAGATCTCCTTACATGAGAAAAAATCCAAACTCAGATCTTGATATATCACAAAAGAATACATAGCCCTATCCGGACTTTAGAAACATGAGGATATGTGCTGATGTTTTGCTAACCTTATGTTCTTTAAAGAATTTATAAAAATTTTCATTCCATTTAAAAGGAATGTATTTACTCATCAAATCTATCATTGGTGATTCCAAACATGAGAAATCATGTATAAGGCATATGTAGTATCCTTTTATGCCAAAAACCACATATCTCAAAAAAATATTTAGTGATTTCTAAGAGATAACATCTTTTATCTTTCCTCAATCTACATATATTCCTTTTTCAGAAATAAGATGGCCATGGAAATGTACCTCTTGTATCTATAAATCACACTTTGATAACTTGTCATGCATACGATGTTCACACAAGATCCCCAACACGATTGTCAAATGTGTTACCTAATCCACTTTTTTTCACAAATACACTAGAAAATCAATAAAAAAACACCATAAAAAAATCTAGATATCCCTAAAATATTTGATTCATCAATTCCATAAATATAGTTGGTTTATTCATATGACAAAAAGGCATAATGAAATATTCATAATAGCTTTATCTTCATATAAAATATTCCTTTAGAATATCCTTATTTTGAACTCACAATTAGTGATATCCAAAACATAAGTCAATTTTTGAGAACTATCGAGCTCCCTTAAATAGATCAAACACATCATCAATGTGTGGTAGAGGATATTGATTATTTATCATAACATTGTTAAATTTATGATAACCCACACAAATTATAAGGGTTTTTTCCGCCTTATTCAAAAATAGAACGGATGTAGACCACAGATATAAAATCAGTCAAATAAACCATTTAATTTCCAACTCTTCCAATTGAAATTTCAATTCCCTCAATTCTATTGGTTCCATCTGATAAGATAGAAGTGAGATAGAATTGGTCACTGGTGGGAGATCAATCGTAAACTCCACTTATCTTTTAGGTTGAAACCCTACTAGTTTTTTAGGGAAAACATTATAAAAGTGATCAAGAATAGATGAAAATATGCATTCCCAATATCATCCATGGATCCCAAGGTAATAATTTCCAACTGATAAGATATAGTTCCAACAACTGGTTCCAAAATTTCTTCTTTACTAGCCTTCACTCCCAATATCCTCTAAATATATTCTTAATTCCATCTAGATATGTGAAACTAACCTTTTTGTTACAATAGTAGATGTGATATTTAAAAAATTTCTACCAATCCGTACCCAAAATCAAGTTATAGACATCCATCTCAAGCATAGATAAATCCCAAAAAAACCCATCCCCATTGATAGTTATGGAATAAGATTTAGACATAAAGGCTTGACAATATATTTTTCCAATAGAAGATTGAATATTTAAAATAGAAGGAATCATTTGATTAGAAAAAACTATATTTTCAGCAATACGAGAAGCAATAAATGAGTGGGTTGTTCCCATATCAAACAAGGTTTCATAAGGGTAGAATTAAAAAAACTACCTCTCACCATTAAAGGATCATATTGATCATCCATGACCATTTTCTTATCTCCATAAATATTTATCCTCACTTTAATTTTCCCTTTAGTGTCCTATTGAGATTTCACCCATTGAGGAATCATGGTATTCTTAGAATCATATTTTCTCTATCTATCCTAATGATGAGTGTTATTCAAATTCACCTTTTCTATTTAAGAATATTATTCTTGAGATGAATGATATGTGTCTCTAGATCCTGACCTTGGATCAATACAATAGTAGCACTGATGATGTTCCATGTTATTGTAGTTGTGACATAATCTATGTTGTTTCATAAAATTTCACTTGATTTGATCCAGTGAACCACACTAAAAATATCCTAGTTTAATTTTTGGTTGAGGAGGAAGATTTACTAATATCATGGTATGATTCTAAGGTGCCCCACCACTCTGGAAGTAGGTGTCCCCTTTTAACTTATTACCAATATTAGGGTTCCCAACTGTTCACATAGGAATAAACATACTCCCTACAACTATATTTCCCAATATATATCATTCTTCTATAGTCTCTCTATTGACCATATCTATATAATCCCTTATACAAATCATGAAAATCTTTCAGAGAATATCTATTCATAATCCGGACTAAAAAAATCATGCCTTCAAGGACGTACTTGCATCAACATTTAGGGAAAATCACAGTAAATTCATAATTTATCCACATACTCTATCACTATGAGGTTATCCTGGTTCAAACTAAATAATTTTATTGTTATATAAATCTAAATTTTTGGAGGATATAAGATATTGTTAAACAATAATTTAAAATCTTCTCATCTCATTCCTTGTTAAAACTTAGTTGGAAAAACTAATTCCCACAATTAGTATGTAAAATCCTTCAACATAAATTCTTTCAAATTTACTTTTAGTTTTGTTGGTGTTCCAAACAAATAGGTGATTCAATTCATCCTATTAAATTAGAATTTTTTTCTGTCTTGTAATCCCCTTGAAATATGGGTGGATTCTTCTTTTGGAACTGAATTAAATGGTCCACTTGTTATGGTTCAACATTCTTATTACCCTTATCCATGTCCTAGAAATCCTGTATAATTCTTTTAAAAAGTTGTTGGTTCACATGTAGCTCAAGTGTAACTAAATTTTCAGAATCCTCTTCTGGTTGGTTTACACAACCATCGTTAACATTTCAAACATTTTTGAAAATATTAAAACCATTTTTTTCAAGAAAACTATATTCTCATTTTTCAAAAATCACATAATTTTCAATTTAATGAAGTATTCTACTCAAAATAAAAATTATAGTTATATTGGGAAGTCGTACCATCAAATCATTCCATGAAACTCTTATAAGAAAAACCCATGATAATGATTTGACAATTAACCTAGAATTTTAAAAAAAAACACTCATGTACCCAAACTACCTGGTAACATGACTTTCGGAATAAAGAGGTTAGTTATGAATTTTATACTCTACATTTCAATTTCTGAAAATCATACTCTTTACTACCATATCTATAGATAGACTGATACTATTTCTAACTCTATGATGAAACCAAACAAACTTCATTTATTATGACCAAGATCGATGAAACTTATATTATTTACTATATTAAGGACTGAATAATAGTGATACCTTTTTTTCCAAAAAAATGGATGGACCAAACAAATATGATACCATTTATCTCTAAAATATATTTGGACTCACCAAGATAGATACCATTTTTCTCTGAAGGATATTTATACCAACCCAGACTAATACCATTTATAACATCCCACACCTCCTTATCAGCTTGAGGAGTGATGAGGGACCTAATAGGCCTTAGGTGACATCCCCATGATACCAAAGTCTTGAAATAAATGTCAGGGGATTCAAGAACATTTGGAAGAGGATTTTTACTTTGAAAGATAAAATATCCAAACCCCAAAAACAACAACCAAACCAACCTTTATATGATTCATGAGTGTAAAATAAAAAAAAAAACATAAGAAAACCAACAAACCATAGTAGAGTTTACTAGGAAACCAAAATACATACTCAAGAATACCAAAAATACAAAAAAAAAAACTCAAAACTCTAAATTGAAAACAACCATAAATACCCCACTCCGTAAAGACCCAAAATTCTATATATAAAATTCTATTTTTGATTGAATTAAATTCCCTATTTTGTATTATGATTGTATAAAACACATGCACGTAATTGGTTTTATTATAACCTATTTGATTTAAAAGACATTTAAGAATTATAACCAATGATAATATAGCTTTTGAACAGTGATAATATGATTAGTATAAATATAGGGTTTTGATAAAACCAATTGATACATAGAAAGGAAGTTATGTCCTTTAATAGTAGGATTGTACCCTATGATGTAACATCTCAACCCAAATGACCACCTAGATGGGTAATCGGACAGGTTTCCACATGACCTCAAGCGCATATCCCCAAACGCTAGAGGCTACCAACTAGAAGTGAGGGCCTAGGGTGTTTCTGTTGAGAGACTATGTGGTCATAGATCAGAGTGCTCGCAATTATAAAAATAGATAATAGAGGAAGTAGTATAATAAATGAAAGGAAGATAGAAATGTAAGAATAATATAACTAAATAAAAGTGGCCAATTCAAATTCCATATAATGATGCATGTAATGTCAGGTGTTACTACAATGAACAAGCAATAAAATAATAAAAAATAAATAATAACCAAATGGAAAAAAACTTTGTATGGTGAATCACCCCATGGTAAGGTTTTTGGTTTTGATTAGATTTTTATATAGCATCCAAAACCTATGTTTGGGGAATAATCAAGAACTCCCCTCTATTTTCCAATATTAACCCACCCAATATCAAACTAATATTAACTCAAAAATATTGGATCATTTATTTAATCTTCCATACCCTCTCTATAGTCCTCCCAAGGTTCCCCAAGATCTCAAGAATCTCCTCCCATGATTTTGAAATCACCCACTAAAGGTAAGGGATCCTCTCCTTCTTCTCTTTATTGAAGCATGTTCTTCATTTATGCCTTCTATTTGTAGTTCCTAATGTTGGGATATGTTTTTACACATCCCTCATACTATAAATTTTAAGTCCAAATGATTAGAGACCCATTTCACTCCCATTAAAATATTTTATGAACCTTTATGTATTGTCATTAAGCATCTAAATTTTCACAACGGTTTTTTCATGCCAAACCATTGTGTTGTGAATACCATCGCAATTTACACTCAAGGTTATTCACCTAGACATACCTATAATTATTTTATTGCATAATTTTATGTATTTATTCCACACTTATTGATCATGGAATTAAATTTTATGAAATATTTTCTTATGTTATATGGTATATGTGGCATAATTATGCATGTACATTATATGATAATGATGAGTGCACCCTGATAGATCTCTAATGTATTGGTTAATGTTTTAATCTCATAAGATTAAATATATGGTGAATGGTAGGTTATCATATTAATATTATGTTATGATTTGTTTTTAATTGTTTAAAATTAATCATCCCCACTTTTCCATTTATTCAAGTCAATGGCTAGAAATAAGAGGAACAAAGTAAACATCCAATTTGAAGGGAAATGTCATGACTTCCCAAAAGAGGTTCCCAACCCGATGGGGGTAGGAATCATTAAATTTGTGATGATGTTATAATATTTTACTTGGGTTATTAATAGAATCCTGAATTAAGAGTAACACCCAAATCCCCCTAAGAAAGAATAGGCTACAATTGATACCATTATGTGACAAAGGTCTCCAAATTTAAATAGATCATATGATCCCTTAATCAAATAATGATAGATACAATCCATTGATAAGATATTATCCATACTTGAATGTTCCTATAAAGAGAATTTTAAAGTATATTTTTATCATATAGTGGGAGAAGTAGATCAATGGTGGACATTGATCAAGAATATGAAGCATGGGAAAGAGATCAAAGTGATAGGGTGGAAGGAATTATAGAAAATATATTTTAAAAAATATTTTCCCACACTCTATGACATAAATGGAAAGAGAATTACTTACCCTCAAGAAAATATATGATTAATATTTTGGAGTGTATGTGTGAAACATCAAAATACATTCATGATGCTTCTCTGACTTTTCGGTTACCCTTGAATACAAAGTGAACCATTTATTTGGTGGGATAAAACTGATTCTATGAAAATACTTGGAGATCCAATACTTTGATATCTATGAGTAAAATGTATATTTTTCTCTCAAATTCAAAATGAAGATCATAAAATCTCAAAGGTATCATGGGGATAAAAATCAGAAGGTGGTTTTTAATTATGGAGGTGCGATGGAGAAAAAAATGTTGGTAATAAATTTCAACATCCCACTGGTCAAAAGAGTCACCTTGGATGTTTCATAAAGGGTATAAGGAAATGATTTAGGTGAGGAAAGTAAGGGCACATATCTAGAGATCTTCGATGAGAGAAAAACACCAATGTAATTGAAGAGAATAATTCTCAAGTATAACCTCATCCTATTTACAATGTTTCAATTACAAGGAAAAAAGGAACTATGTGAACCACTTCCCAAATCCATGGGATTTCTGAGAAAACCAATGCCAAAAACCGCTATGGAAGCAAGGGAGGGCATATTAAATCACAAATACTATGGTGGACCCTGTTAATGATGTGATGATAGGTATGTTGGTTATTCATTTAAGAGTAGCAAGTGTACTTTTTTTATTTTGGTTCTATAAATTCCTTTATATCATGAAAGTTTAGTAGAAATATTCAACACCCCCATAAATCAGGGAAGTAGAGCTGTTAGTGAAAACATAAAATGGGTAAATTATTGTATCACATGTATATAACTCCTCCATTGCCAAAATTTTGTTGATGAATTTCCCAAAAAACCTTGTGATACTCCATTTAGTGGAATTTATGTAATTATAGGTATGGAGTGTCTTTCCTTTTGTAGATCCATCAAAAAATTCCATGAGAAGGAAATCACTCTCTCTATCTTGAATTATCATCTGATTATGTAAAATTGTAGGGAGGAAGATGAATCTTATTTAGAACCAACATCTCAATCATAAATTTTATTTCCCTATGAGAAAGAATATCTAGATCAAATGATTAAGTCTAAGGAAATGATCATCCTTGAATACATGAAAATTATAAGGGAATACATTAATGTGTTTCCTATAGAATTTTACGGTCTTCCTCCTATATGATAGGTTCTATTTTCAATTTATCTTATAACTAAGGATTTGAAAATATATAATACTTTGTATAGAATTTATTTTTTGGAACTTTAGGAAAATAAGAAAAAACTACATGAGAATTAGGATAGAGGGTTCACATTCCCAAGTGCTTCACCTTGTGGTGCACCATTCCTCTTCATCAAAAAGAGGGATGGGTCAATGCACCTTTGCATTGATTATCATGAGCTAAATAAGATCCTGATAAAGAACACGTATACTATTACATGGATTGATGAATTTTTTGATTATCTATGTGGAGACAAATACTTCTCTAAGTTGGATATTCAATTGAGGTATTATCAAGTAAGATTGAATACGGAGGATATCTCCATGACTACTTTCCATATAAAGTATGGGCACTATAGGTTCATATTAATTATATTTAGACTCACTAATTCTATAGAAATATTCATGGACATAATGAATAGAGACTATATAGATTACCTAAGTAAATTTTTGGTAGTATTTATAGATGATATTTCAATATAATCTAGAAGTGAGGTGGAGGATGAGAATAATATGAGAACTATGCTAAAGAGCTTATGAAAGGAGAAGATTTATGAAAATAAGAAAAATGTGAGTTTTGGTTCAAGGAAGTCTCATTATTAGGGTATATTATCATAATTAATGGTATATCTATACAACCATCAAAGACTGAAGAAATTTTAAGATGTTCGGGAACAACATTTGTGATAGAAATCTGTAGTTTTCTTTGGTTAGATGGGTATTATCATTGATTTGTGAGAAATTTATCATGATTGTAAAACCATATAACCAAGATAACTTGTAATGGAGTCAATTTTGTTTAGAATAATGAATGTTAATAAATCTACAAGGAGTTTAAAAGAGGCTTATAACTATACTTATACATACACTACCCATAAGTGGGCGACTTTTCTTGGTATATAGTGATGCTTTGATAAAGGGATTGGGTTGTTTAATAATAAAAAATGAAAAAGTGATAGACTACAACTTAAAGAAATTGAAATTCATATATATTTAAATACCTAATACATGATCTGGAGTTGGCTATAGTAATCTTTTCATTGAAAATCTGGTGGAATTATCTCTTTGGGGAGAAGTGTGAAATATATACAGATAATAAGAGCCTCAAGTATATATTCACACATAAAAATTTGAATATGAACTAGTGAAGATGTTTAGATATGATTAAGAACTATGACTACTCAATCCACTCCTATCATGGGAAATCAAATAAAGTGGAAGGCTCTCTAAGTAAAAAATATCCGACTATTTTTTCATTGATGAGAATTTAGAAGGATCTAATCATTTTAGACTTGAAAATGATTGACATGGGAATCGTAAAGAAAAATAAATCATAAATCCTTTCAAAAATTATTTCAAAACCATAAGTTCTAGATAAGATAATTAATTCTCTAATAAATAAAGTGGGAATTCAAAAGAAGTTATAATTTATAAGAAAAGGGAAATCCCTAGAGTTTAAAATTAATAAATAACGAGTTCTAAGATTTGATAAAGACTATGTGCACTATCAAATCCCTAGTTAAAGGAGTGTTTTTTATATGATTCACATAACTCGACCTTATCAAACCATCTAGGGAGAAAAAAGATATATTTAGACCTCTAAGAGCATGATTGATGGAACAATATAAAGAAGGAGATCACAGGAAAAAACATCAAGGTGTCTTGTATGAAAGTAACTAAAGTTTGAAAACGAAAAATCCAAGGGGATGGTTCAACCATTACCCATACCTACATGGAAATTAGAAAACATAACCATGTAATTTTTCACTAGTATTTTGAAGACATATAGAGAAAATAATTATATATGGGTTGTGATGGATCATCTTCCAAATTCGTCTAACTTCATTGGAACCTGAGATGAATTCTCACTCGATCAACTTGCAAGTATATACATTAGAGAAGTTCAGAGGCTACATGGAACACCACTATCAATTATATATAATAAGTATACAATATTTACCTCAAATTTCTATAAGAGTATCCAATAATCTCTAAATACTGATCTGAAGTTTATCATGAATTATAACCCTCAAACAGATATCCAATCTGGGAGAACTATCCAAACACTCAAGGACTTATTGAGATCATTATCGATGGATTTCAAAGGAGGATGGGATCAAAATCTTCCTCAGGATGAGTTCTCATACAATAATATTTTCTATTAATTCATTCAAATGGATCCCTATAGATCACTTTATGGGAAGATGTGCAAAACACTTGTATGCTGGGATGAAGTTAGTTAATGAAAATTAATTGATCATAAAATTGTCGAGGAAATGGTGAAAAATATCAAGACAATTAAGAAACACATAGGGTATACTCAGATTCAACAGAATATCTATGCAGATAATCATTAACAATACCTAGATTTTGAGGTTGGATACAAGGTATTACTCTTCATATATCCATGTACCAAATTGATGAAATTTAGGAAGAATGTAAATCTTATTCCAAGATAAATTAGTCCCTTTCAGATCCTTGATTGCATTGGAGTGGTGGCCTATCGAATACCACTCCCACCTAACCTATTTCAAGTAGATTATGTGTTCCATGTATCCCTCTTAAAGAAATACATACCAAACCCCTCACATGTACTCAATACAGAGGTGGTACCAATAGAGAATTATATTTCATATGAGGAACATTTAGTGAAGTTCATAGATCATAGAGACAAAGTTCTATGAAATAAGACAATTCCCCCAGTCAAAGTGATATAGAGAAACCACAAGTTTGAAGAATAAATGTGGGAATCAAAGGAGGTGATGAAATAAAATTACCCTCATTTTTTTAGTGTGTGAAATGGAAATTTTGAGGGGAATTTTTTTTAAGGGGGGAGATTTTAATGACCCAAAATTTAATAAATAAAATTCCCTTTGTGATTTAATTAAATTCTATATTATGTATTATGATTATAGAAAAATCATGAACTTAATTGGTTTTATTACATCCTATCAAAGTTAAAATGCCATTAATTATCATAATCATTGATAAAATAGTCATTGAATAGTGATAATGTGATTAGTATAAATATAGGGTTTTGATAAATCCAATTGATACAGAAAAAGGAAGTGATAACCTTGATCTATAAGATCGTTCCCTATAAATACCAGTAATCATATATTTAGAGGGAGATGGAATTATTGGGATTTTACCTTGGCCAAGATAAATTTGAGATCTAACAACTAAATAATGAAAAAAACTGATTATGGGAAAAGTTCAATCTTAGTGAGATCAAGGCCCAAACCATGTACACTAAATCGCCCCAAGATAATATCACCACGGTGCACCTTACCCTTAGAGAGTTTTCTGGTGTAATAAAGGGATATGTACCAAGACCATAATAATATGAATATATGAATTTTATTTTAAATATAATTGTAATTATATTTACTCCTTTTTGTTATTACTTTTTAAATGATTTTGATTTTTATACGATAAAACAAAAGTTATATTTTTTTGGTAATATGAAATTTCAATTAAGACATTTTATTGATAAATTAATGGATTTTTTAAATAAATAATATTTTAATAAAATATTATCATTAAATAATTATTATTAAATATTAATTAAAATATAATTTTTATGATGTCAAATTTAATTTCTATAAGGACTCAAAAACTGTTATTGTCAAAAAAACCCTTCATTTCTTAATAAATGTCCATTATATTTTAAAATTAAAAATTTTCAAACTTTAGAAATTTTATTGATAAAATAAATATTATTTTTGTAATCATCATTTCCAATGTATCCAATTGTTAATTTTTAATAATTTAATAAGACAATCAATTTTTTTGTAATATTTAAATACAATATAAATATACGGAGTATTATGACATCATAATGAACCAAAAGTGATGTAATAAATTCTATAAACGGTATAAAGAAAAAATATATGTTTCCACTTTAAAATAATTTGTTTTTTAGGTTATTATTTTTAATTTTATAAATCCTTAGTGAATCCTTCAAAACCTATGCTATGTTTTAAGGCTTTGAAATCATTTCTGTAAGAACATGATTCCCTTCCACATCACCATGGGTAATGTTTTAATGAGTTTAGAACATTACCTTATGAAATAATTAAAATAAATTTTATTTTTTTGAAAACATGGTCAAAATTTTTTTTATGGTTTGTGTTTTTGATTACTTTGTTGTATAGAGTCCAAAACCTAATCTTTGGAAATAATAAAGAACTCTCCTCTATTTTCCTACATAAAACCACCCAATCTCCCACTTCTCTTCACTCAAAAACAATGGAGCACATCTTTGCTCTTCCCTCTTATCCCTATAGACCTCTCAAGGTTCCCCAAATCCCTCATGAATCATCTATTTTTCCTCTATATCAAGCATCTTATTCATTGTATGCCTTTTATTTCCAATTCCTAATGTTGGGATATATTTTTACACATCCCTTTTAAAATACCTTTTATTTACAAATGATGAGAGACCATTTTATTTCTTATTAAAACATTTCATGAACCTTTATATACTATCATTATGCTCTTGATATTTCACTATGTTTTTCCGTGCCAAACCTTTGTGTTGAGAATACCATCGCTATTTCTACTCAAGGGTATTCACCAAGATATTCCTATACTTTTTTTATTGGGGACTTCGATGTATCTTTTCAACACTCATTGATCACAAAATTAAATTTGATGAAATATATTCTTATGTTATATGATCTATGCGGCATAATTATGCATGTACATGATATGATTATGATAGGTACTCCCAGATAATGCTTCAATGCATTGGGTAATGTCTTAGTCTCCCAAGATGACTTTTACGGTGCATATGAGGTTATAATAAGAACATTATGTTATGATGTCTTAGTGGTTAACCTTGAATTATGTTTATGATTTAATGTTTAATTTTTTATACACATTCTCATGTTTCCTTTATGTTATCATGTTATATCATGCCTCATTGTTCATGTTTATGATTCTCACCCCTTTTATGTCCCATTGATATGCCTATTGTATAACATGTAATACCTTCTTCATGTTATGATTTTCTTATTCCATTAATGAGATTTATAGCTCAACCCTTTCTTATTTATGTCCCTAGACTATCTCATGCATTATTAAGAACGATGGAATGATATGATCATGTTAATAAAATTTTCAATAATATTGATGTACCGTATGTTTTAATTCATTATGTAATGTACCTAATTAAAAAATATGCTAGAATTATTGATATTATAGGTTGTATTATATGTATTATTACGTAATAAATCATGAATTAATGAGTAATTAAAACAAGAGTTTTCAAACACTCACTCCAAATCTCTAACTCCACATGTCAAGACATGGTATCAAGAGCATCACTAAAGAATTGAGACACCTTGACTTTACCTGTATCTCATATATGACATCTAAAAAATCACAATTGTGACCAAGAAGGGGGAAATTATAAACTCAGTAGTATTTTCCTAATGAATTCCCAACTCACACCACTAGAAAAAAACAAAATAGCACAATTTATAAAATATTTAAAAATAGTTTATAACAAATTCATAAACTAGGTTTCCAAGGAAATCATTGAAAATACTTTAACCCATTTCTCATTTGATTTGGAATATTTTTTTCCATGTACAAACACACAAACATGCATTCAAACAAGCTTGGTGTCACCATTTATAGTGTAACTTCATGTCCATAATCCATCCCACTTTTATGGAAGTACATCATGACCATTATCCATCCCATTCGACTCAGTCCCAACCATTTGTGCCAACACCCAAAAAATTCATTTCAATCAAAACATTTATTTATTAAAATAATTTTGACAATATTTTACACGCATCAAACTAAACATAATTTTAAAATCACCATTTTAAAACAATACACCATGGGTTTACAAAAACCAGTAAACTTTACACAATATCAAAGACAATACAAAAGCAATATTTCCATCAAGAAACACACCAAGAATTCACAAAAATTTCAAGAAAATAATTTAATTAAAAATAATCCTTCTAGTAATCATGCATAAAGCATGAATAATTTCCTATAGATGCTGCCTAGTTTCTACTAACCATTCACAAACTATAAACCTCTGTAAAAGCCTCAAAAATGTTCCAAAACACCTCAAAACATCCAAAAAATTAACCAAGTATTATATAGACTCAAAATACATGAATAAAGTTAATTTACCTAAAAATGGGGTAATAGAAGTGTGGTTCAAGTAATTTTTTATTGGTTATACCAAGTCATCATTCTTAAATCCATTAGAATTCTACATGTCATAGAAAATTTCTATAATCATAATATTAGGAATATTATTTCAAGAATTACATTATTAATGGAATACTTATGGAAGATATCTATATAGTATGACCAAAAGGGTCGGTAACATAAAATAAAACCAATAAGTGATGCAAGTTATAGATATCCAATTTTGAATTAAATTAACCATAATGATGATAGAATTTTCACTCAGAATGAATGATTTATAGGTTTCTACAAGAGTTTAATGGGGGTGACACAGTTTTAAAAGAAAAATATGTTAATTACATATGAAAAAATTTATTATTATTGTAGTCAGATAATATTATATTGAAAATTTTAAAAGATTGACTTAAATTACTATCCTAAATTCGATTTAATATGATATAATAAGGTAGATATATGGGTTTATTGGACCAAGTCAAAGTACATATACTGAAAAAGTATTGAAAAAATATTGGTTGTAATAATTTAAGAGAGAGTTATAGGCAATGTCACATAGAATAAATATATCTAAGAAGATGTGTATAATTCACAAGTATAGATTGTAACGATACAAACCAAGTAACTAAGAGTCAGTGCCTTATTACATAACATTGGCTTGATCAGAATAGATCAAGTCTTGAAAGACTGATTAGTTTAGTATCATTGGAATTACTAGATATATATATATATATAAGTTTTCCATTACATCATGAAATGAAAAAACAACAACATTGTGTCCCCTTTGAACACAATCATATCCCTTAGACTATTCCTGTAGGTTAATCATAATATACTTCTTCGCATCCTAGGAAAAATAAAACATAGAATGACGTGAGCTTAGATTCTCACTATGGATAACAATATAGAGGAGACTATCATAAATAAGCATAAACATTTAAGGCAATGTATAAGACTAAAACACTAGCCTTTTAAACATGAACTTCAGCATATTATGAAAAAGATAAATCAAATAATGCCATTTACTTATTCACATGGATATTATACTAGTCTAATAATCAATGTAATATCAATATCTAATTTCATAATGATGGAATGCATAATGCCGGACATCAGAACCACATAGTCAAGGCCTTGTGCCAAGACTACAAATAAGATTTTGTCAAGGCCTTGTGCCAAGACACTAGTTTGTCTCATGAGGCCTACAGATGCATCTAGGAGCTATAATGGGATCCACTCATCACTTACTAATCCAATTTATTTCTCATATGAAATGGGTGAAACATAATCAAAACATTCATATTAAAACAAGCATACTAAATGTCAATACTTTAACTACAATCCATGAATGGCATAAAAATAGCACATCCACAGTCAAACATAACTCATTCAAAACAATATGGAAGATTGTATTTTAATAAATCAAGCTCAATAAAGAATAAAATACAATGAAGGATATTGACATAGATGAAAATAGTCTAGAAAACTATTTGAGATAAATATCCCCATTTTCTTGAAACCATTTAAAAGTAACACTATTTTTCAAAGAAGTCGTTTGGAAGAGATTTTTTAATAAAAGAGTCCCATACCACTTTGAAAATTTTAAAATAAATTTTAATTTTAAAACATTCATGTCCATATAAATAAATCCTTGAAACCATTTTTAAAACATGGACATTAATGAGAAAGATTTTGAAGAATAAATCTTTAAAACATTTAAGATGATATTTTAGTTATAATTCTTAACCAAATGAGAGATGCTTGAATAAAAATAATTTAGGTAATACAAAAATTATAATATCATGAGAATAAAGGGATTCATCATATACTCTTTCAAAGTATAGTATACACACCATATAAAAGTGAATTGGTGCATAACAACAAATAAGTTTCAATGGAATGTAAATTGAGATGAAATCCCATATAAAGACCCTATCATTAGGTTTAGGAAAAATAAATGAAATAATTATGTGTGAAAAATATAAATAATCTCAACATGATTGGATATTCAGAGTAAATCAATCAGAGTACATTCGCACATATTCTTGTAAAAACAACACCAATGACTTGGATGTTTAACTCAATGAATGGAAATTGAGTTAATATTACTCTTATAAAGTTAAAATAAATGACTTGAGAATTTATAAATGGAGTGATTATGTGTATAAAAAGTATATCCACACAATTGGGAGTGGAAATTACTATGTAAATAAATAAATAGTTATTTCACACATAATCTTGGAGTAAAATAATCAATGATGTTTGCATAAAACCCAATGAGTGAAAATTGATATTAGAAATTCCATTACCGATTAGGTAACTTACGAAACATACAACCCATGATAGTAGGATCATACAATAAAGTTTTAAATAACCATAAATTAAATTATATTACACAAATAATATAATCATGGGTAGTATATACACCACACAAAAGGAAATAGTTTCAAATATAGCATGAATATCACGAGAATAAAAAGTGAGATGAAAACCCCTTACCATGTATTTTTTCCTTAGTAGAGGGTAGGTTAACCTCCTGTATAATGGGGAAATCATTTTTATTAAATTATAAAAGTACCATATACATAAATATGATATCATATATGATCTTTTAATATTGCTTTCTTAATTATATTTCAGTAGTATCATTGTTTTGGGTATTAACTGATTCGTTTTCCTTTATATGTTTTGTTATGTAAGTCATGTTTGTTATGGATAGGATGTATTTGATTCATATAAAAAATTATACTAAGTTCTTAAAAATTATTTATATTCATAAAATGAAAATTATTCTTGAATGGTTATGATGGGGAATGAATCTCATCACGTTCGTGGAGACGGTAATTCGTACATACGCACGAGTGACAATATCATTCTATTAATAGTGAAATCATACGTAATTGGATGGTATATCATATATAAAGAATAATTAAATTGTTATATTTATTATTTACATCAATTATACTCATTATTATACCCATCCAAATAAGGAAGTGTTTAAAAACAAACTACACCACAGCGTGGAGACGGTAAGTCATACATACACATGTATGGTGACTTTGTCATTCATAGGATGAATAGAATAATGAATATGGTTGTACCATATTTATAATAAAATCACAGTATGTAGAAGGTACTGGAATTATTATTCTATTATGGATATAACAAAGAAATAGGAAGTGTAAGAAGAAAAAAACTTTGAAATAGGTGATGAAATAATTACCTCTTCTTCAGGTTCTTCCTTTTGATTTGATCAAAAAGGCTCCTTAGAATGGCTTTATGATCAAAGTAAGGCCTCTAGGTTTAATTGAGTGTAGTTGGGGGGGTATTTGAGTAGGGTTTGGGCATTCCAAATGTATTTGGAGGTGTGATTTAGAGATAAGTGGAAGTACCCTTTTATAAGAGAGGTGAGGGTAACTTTAGGAAAAGCTTGAAATATTATTTTATTATACAATAATTGTTGGTTTCTAATGGCTCAAAAAGGATTTATTTCAAGGAAAAGGTGGTTCTGGGTTTAAAAACTCTCAACCAATAGGTTTTAGATAGGTTTAGGTCACCATATTAACCTTATTTTTTAGATTTAACTCTTAGTTAAATAGTTTAACTTTTACCATGTATTCATGTATTATTATAATAAACGGTTAATAAACTTACTATAAAAATAAAAGATAACACCAAGTGGTTCATTAATGACATATATATCATTATATTAGTCCTTTTTCTGAATATTATATTTTTAGGAATATCATAACATTTAATAATATAGTATTTCTTCCAAAAAACTCATTTACATCAATTTTGACACTATTTAGTATTTGGTTTTTGTGAAAGTCAAAAAAACCTAATTAATTCGAAAAAAATAAATTAAATCAATCCTAACATGTAATATTAATACATAATATTATTTTAATGCATCAAAAGTCTCAATTTACATATATTTGGATATTTATAATATCAATTATTTTAATATTTCATTAATAAGGTAATTACTACATCATCATTGTGTCATATATAAATTTAATTATTTAATGTTTAAAAATTATAAATAAAATACCATTATGTAGGAAATATTTTTATATTTCTAATGAATATTTATAGTCGAATTTATCTTATGTATAACCCTATATTAAAAATGTTTTAGTTATTAAACTTTGAATTTAACACTTTTAACTCTTCTTTAAATAAAATAATAATAAATGTCCTAATCTAATCCACATGTATCAAAAGGATCATATTTTATTCCTGAGGTTTATTTTGGTCGAAATAAATTTATCTAATAGAATTAGGATATGTGTTAGGGTAATTATAAGGGAATTTTTACCTTTAATTACCCTATTTACTTTTAACCGTGGTAAATAAAATTGAAAAGTTACTATTCATAAAAAAATTATTTTTATCCCATTTAACTACATTTTACTTACTGATGTCAACCATGTATCTTAAATTTTTAAATTCAATTCACAGGAGCGGTAAAATTACGTTTTATGCAAATTTGCAAATGTGCCTAGAAGGTGGGTAAAAGACGTTAAAAACTTCAATAAAATTTTATACATATAATATTAATATAAAATGACTCCAATAAATAAAATTGAACATATATTGGTATTATTTATCGATTTTCACTTAAAAAAAATTAAATAAAATAAATAATTATTTAAATAAAAAGTAGGTTTTAAGCAATAATGTTGTGTTTTCACTATTCATCAAAAATTTAAAGTTTTCAGAAAAATATAAAAAATTTACCCAAAGCTAATTTTGATATTAAAATTTCAAAAATTAATTCTGTTTTACCAAATTCAAAAAATAGAAGTTTTATTAAATAATTTAAAAAAATATTCCCATTGTCAAAACCAGAAAGCGGGTTTTGAGGAGTAAAACACTATCAAAAGATTGATATGTGTGTATGTCCAGTTTAAATGTAAAATTACTTCCAATGACCAACATTGCATTAAATGATAAAAATAAAATCTAATTATACTTCAAAACCATTCAAATGTATAATTTAACACTCTAAATTATTTTGATTAAAAAATTTGTTTTCAATTAAAATTTAGTATTTTCACTATTCATCAAAATATGAAAGTTATCATTAAAGTACCAAAAATTTATCCAAACTAAATTTTTATATCCCAATTCTAAAGAAGAAGTTTATTTTTTTCAAATAGAATATATACAAGTGTCAAATATTGTATTTAAAAAGGGTTCTCCATTAAAAGGTAGTAAAATTGAATTTTTTGAAAAATACTTCTTTTATCTAAATAATTGAATTTGCTCTTCTATTATGTCTAAGAATCACATAATATGGATGTTAAAATTATATGTAGTACATAAAATTAAAAATGCAGTTAATAATATTCATAACCGTTTTTTGAATGGCTAGTTTGGTAAGTCGTGGTGTGCTCGAACTCGGTATTGCATGTAGCGCAAGCTATTAAATTACATTAAAGAAAGTAACTTACTATGAAATCTTGGGGTGTTACATTATTCCACCATTTTGAAAATTGTGTCCTCATAATTTTAGTATTGGTCTTGGGAACTTCATTGAATGTACCATATTGGAAGAAGAGTCAATAAAACTATCACTTCAAAAGAAAGAAAGAGAAGTACAAAGGTCACCCGGGATACCCCATACTAGGATTACAAGTAGGAAAACATGGATACGGAAGATAAATTAAGTGTCAAGTTTTGATCGAGAGTGATATAAAACATGATTAGGAGAAAGTTAACAACAAGAAAACCACAAACTTCTGATGGGTTAAATAGACATTAGTTTCCCAGTAGGAAAAGTAAACAGACAACATTTTTTTTTTTTAAGTTCCATTTCATGAAGTTGAGGAATTTATTTATGAGATTAACTAAGAACAGAAAAAGATATACTTACTTTTTAAGTATAGTTTCATCCTTTAATAAATTTCTACCACTAACTCATCTTTTCTCGAAACGATGAGTATTCAAGGTGACTTGGTCACACCTGAAGCGCTAAAATCAACTTCTAGAGAATCACATAATCCATAAAGGATAAACTATATATTTCCAGTGTCTTTATAGATTATCCAAAATCAAATTGTTAGTAAAATATTATAAGATCCCCAAAATGGACAATCCTTTATATAAAAAATGCTAATCTTAATTTCCATAATTAAATAAACAATACCTAAAGTTCTATAAAGACCATTCAATAAACAGTTGTCCTTAAAATCCTTCAATATAATCCTAACTAATATTGAAACCCAAAACATAGAATAATTTAATCATATAGTCTTTCATAGAAAATCTTAACATTTATCTCCAAATAACATCAACTACTCTTAAAGTCTCATACTTAAGTGTAATTAACCAAATCACATATTCTCTATGATAGGTTAATTATTTCCATTAATCAACTGAATCTCTATAAAAAACATAGATTCTTCCAAAATAAAAATAATCCACCATTACTCCTCAAATGAAATACCATAGTATTCTATTTTCCTTAGGCATATAGTGTTCCCAACAGAGGAAACGTCTTCTAAAATAACATTTATCACATAATCACCAAATCATTTTCCTATAATAAAGATATTAATTTGATAAAACATAATATCCAAAATCAAATTATTATTGATCAATAAAATCATTTAACTAAAAATAATTAGTCACACTAACCAGGGACTTCACGTAGTCCAGTGGTAGGTGATAAATCCCAATCTCACTTTGGTTGTGGGTTTGATTCATGTAGCTTTGTCTGACGCGACGGGTTGTCACACAGTCTGTATGTTATCCTTTTTCAAAAACTATATTTTATAACATTCCCAAAATGAGATAAATTCCTCAAAATGACCATAACATAATTTATCACAACTGTTATCTCATAGCTCGTATTTTTATCCCAAAAATTAATAACTTGTAATTGCCACAAATTCAAGGATCATATAAACCCAAATGTTCTTTTATAACTATGTCCACAAAATAAAAGATAATTCTTCCCCAAATATCATTTTTACATAACGAACTATAGGGTTACACATAAAAGAGAATAAATTATTCCAAAGTAATCCCATCAAAAAATATTATTAATACTTTTAAACATTTCTCCATCCATTTATTTCCACACAGGTTCTTCCTTGACCTAGTGGTCATCCTATAGAATAGGGCATTGACTCGGGTAATGCCCAAACCCCCTATATTTATATAAAATGACTGTAAATGGATTCTTAGGATCGTTTTTATTTTCTTTCATTGTACTCTTCACTTTCCCTAAAAAATTATTTACTTTATATCCTTTTTTCCCACACATAAATCATTTCTTTGTTCAATTAAGACACTTTACTAGGTTTCTTCTTCCTCATTTCTGGCATGATGGAAATTGACCTTTATTTTCTCCTTGGTCACCACCACTAGAGCTCTTATCATTTTCAGCCTTTCTCTTTTTTGTTGAGTTTGGGATTTGGTTAATGTATATATTGTTGATCATATTTTTGGAAACCTACATTGGCATGAAAATGATATCTTTTACACCAATCAACATTCTATTTAGTTGACAATCTCCACTACCGTGACCAACTTGTACATCATGTTCATTGTTACTATGACTTCCTTGGAATCCATCCATTGACTAAAACCAGAAAGCATAGTGTGATTAACAATAGTCATAAAATCATTTAGAGAATATCATGACACCTTATTTTCAATCTAAAACACCATAAGATTAACCAACATTATTTATTCTCATCTTATATTAAAATAATTAAAATCGGTTTGTAAAGAAAATGTGAATTATCTTACACATATCCCTCGAGAGTTTCATAACCAAGAGTGCAGAAAGGCCTATTGTCATGCACCAGTTCCCATTCGAGTATAGATCAAATTAATGTTTTCCTATTTTACCCCTAAGTACATATGTTCCATAGCCGCCTATACCTGCTCTTATCTAGACATGGATGTATTTCTTGGAAAATTGACATAATATTTATATCACCAAAATTTTGGTATGTTTATCTATACTAATCCTCAAAGTCTATCTTAGGGTAGTGTTTTCTAAACAGATATTTACTAAATCTAGCTTCCAAGGTTTGTACTAAACTTCCTATGATATCAACTATAATGCCCCAACCCTAGTAACCCAGAGTCGGTGCATTATTACATAACATTGGAATGATCAAAATATATCGAGTCTCGAATGACCGATTAGTTTAGTATCATTGTAAGTACTAGATACATAAATAATTTTTGCATTACATCATGAAATGAAAAAAAATAACATTATGTCCCCTTTGAACACACTCATATCCCTTAGCCTATTCTTGAAGGTTAATCGTAATATAATTCTATGAATACTAGAAAAAATAAGACATATAAATGGGTGAGCACAGATGCTCAGAAAGGATGAAAATATAATAGAGACTATCATAAATAAGAAAAAACATTTAAAGTAATGTATAAGACTAAACCACAAGCCTTTTAAACATAAACTTCAGCATATTATGGAAAATATAAATCAAATAATTCCATTAACTTATTCACACGGAAATTATACTAGTCGAATAATAACTTGTAATATCAATAACTAATTTCATAATTATGGAATGCCTAATGTTAGACATCATAACCACATAGTCAAGGCCTCGTGCTGAGACTTCAAATAAGATTTTGTGAAGGCCTTGTGCCAAGACACTAGTTTGTCTCGTGAGGCCTAATGATGCATCGAGGAGCAATAGAAGGCTCCACCCGTCACTTACTAATTCCAATTCATTCCTCATATGAAAATGGGTGAAACATAATCTAAACATTCTTATTAAAACTAGCATACGAAATGTCAATAATTTAACAACAATCCATGAATGGAATAAAAATTGCACATCCACAGTCAAACATAACTCATTCAATACAATATGGAAGGTTGTATTATAATAAATCAAACTCAATAAAGAATAAAATACAATGAAGGATATTGACATAGAAGAAAATAGTCAGTAAAACTATTTAAGAGAAAAATATCCCCCTTTTATTGAAACCATTTAAAAGTCGCACTATTTGTCAAATAATTCATTTAGAATAGATTTTTGAATCAAAGTGTCCCATACAAATTTGAAACTTTTAAAAGAAATTTTAATTTTAAAGCATTCATTTTCATATAAATAAATCCTTAAAACCATTTTTAAAACATGGACATTAATGAAAAATATTTGGAAGAATAAATTTTTAAAACATTTAAAATGATATTTTAGTTAGAGTTATTAACCAAATGAGAGATGCTTGAATAAAAATAATTTAGATAATAAAAACCATATAATATCATGAAAATAAAGGGATTCAGGATATACTATGTCAAAGTATAGTATATACACCATATAAAAGTGAATTGGCATATAACAACAAAGAAGTCTCAACGGAATGTAAATTGAGATGAAATACCATATAAAGACCGTATCCTTAGGTTAAGGATAAATCAATGACATAATTATGTGTGATAATATCAATACACTCAATATTATTAGATATTCAGCATAAATCAATCAGAGTACATTCACACATATTGTTGTAAAAACAACACCAATGACTTGGATGTTTAACTCAATGAATGGAAATTGAGTTAATATTATTCTTATCAAGTTTATATCGATGACTTGAGAATTTATTAATGGAGTTATTATGTGTATAAAAAGTATATCCACACAAATGATAGTGGAAATTACTAAATAAATAAATAACCAGTGATTTCACACATAATCTGGGAGTAAAATAATCAATGATGTTTGCCTAAAACCCATTGAGTGAAAATTGAAATTAGAAATTCCCTTAACGATTTGGAAACATAAGAAACATAAAACCTATGAAAGATGGATCATACAATAAAGTTTTAAATACCCATAAATTAATGTATACTACACAAATAATACAATCATGGGTAGTACATACACCACACAAAAGGAAATAGTGGAAAATATAGCATGAATCTCACAGGAATAAAAAGTGAGATGAAAACCCCTTACCTTGTAATTTTTCCTTAGTAGAGGGTAGGTTAACCTCCTGTATAATGGTGAAATAATTTTTATTAAATTATACAAGAACCACATACATAAATATGATATCATATATGATCTTCTAATATTTCTTTGTTAATGATATTTCTGTAGTATCATTGTTTTGGGTGTTAACTGATTCATTTTCCTTTATAGGTTTTGTTACGTAAGTCATGTTTTTTATAGATAGGATGTATTTAATCCATATCCTGAATTATATTAAGTTATTAAACATTATTTTTATTCATAAAATGAAAATTATTCTTGAATGGTTATGATGGGGAATAAATCTTATCGCGTTCATGGAGACGGTAATTTGTACATACACATGAGCGAAAATATCAGTCTATTGATGGTGAAATAATATGTAATAGGATGGTTTATTATATATAAATAATAATTAACATGTTATATTTATTATTTATTTTAATATTAATCATTATTATACTCATCCAAATAATGAAGTGTTGAATAACAAACTACACCACAACGTGGAGACGGTAAGCCATACGTACGCATGTATGGTGACTTTTTCATTCATAGGTTGGATAGAATAATGAATATGGTTGTACCATATATATAATAACATCAAAAAATGTATAAGGTATTGGTGGTATTATTCTGGTATGGAAATAAGAAAGACAGTGGAATTGGAAGAAGAAAATAACTTTGAAAGAGGTGATTAAATAATTACCTCTTCTTCAGGTGCTTCCTTTTGATTTGATAAAAAACAGACCTTAATGATGACTTTATGATAAAATTAAGGCCTCTAGGTTGAATTGAGTGTATTTGGGAGCATATTTGAGTGGGGTTTGGTAGATCCAAATGGTTTTTTAGGTGTGATTTTGTGAGAAGGGGAAATGAACTTTTATAAGAGAGGTGAGGGTCACTTGAGAAAAATCTTGAAATGTTATTTTATTATACCAGAATTTTTGGTTTCTAATGACTCAAAAAGGATTTATTTTAAAGATAAAGTGTGGCTGGGTCGAAAACCTCTCAAAAAATAGGTTTTAGATAGGTTTAGGTCACCATATTAACCTTATTGTTTAGATTTAACTCTTAGTTAAATAGTCTATCTTTTACCATTTTTTCTTGTATTATTATAATAAATGGTTAGTAAAATTACTATAATAAGCCAAGAGAACTACAAGTGGTTCATTAATTACATATATATCATTATATGAGTCCTTTGGCTGAATATTATATTTTTAGTAATATCATAACATTTAATAATATCGTATTCATTTTAAAAACTCATTTAAGTCAATTTTGACACTATTTAGTATTTGGTTTCTGTGAAAGTAAAAAAAACTTGGTTAATTCAAAACAAATAAATTAAATCAATCCTAACACATCATATTAACCTATAAAATTAGTGTAATTCATCAAAAGTCTCGATTTACATTTATTTGGATATTTATAATATCAATTATTTTAATCATTCATTAATAAGGTAATTATTGCATCAGTATTGTGTCGTAAATAAATTTTATTATTTAATGTATAAAAATTAAAAATATAATACCATTACGTAGGAAATACTTTTATATTTCTATTAAATATTTATAATCTAATTTATATTATGTATAACCCTATATTAAAAATGTTTTAGTTATTAAACTTTGAATTTAAAACTTTTAACTCTTCTTTAAATAAAATAATAATAAATGTCCTAAACTAATCCAAGTGGATAAAAAGGATCATATTTTATTCCTGAGGTTTTTTTGGTCGAAATAAACTTATCCAATTGAATTTTGACATGTGTTAGGGTAATTATAATATCATTTTTACCTTTAATTTCCCTATTTACTTTTAACCATTGTAAATAAAATTAAAAAGTTACTATTCACAAAAAAAATTATTTCATCATAATGAAGCACATTTTACTTACTGATGTCAACTGTGTCTCTTAGATTTTTTCAATTCAATTCACAGAAGTTTTAAAACTATTTTTTATGCAAATTGGCAAATGTGCCTAAAAGGTGGGTAAAAGATGTTCAAAACTTCAAGAAAATTTTATACATCTAATTTTATTATAAAATGACTAAAATTAATTAAATTGAAATTACATTGGTATTATGTATCAATTTTTATGTAAATTTAAATAAAATAAATAATTATTTAAATAAAAAGTATGTTTTAAACAGTAACGTAGTGTTTTTCACTATTCATTAAAAATTGAAAGTTTTCAGAAAAATACCAAAACACCACCCAAAGATAATTTTGATATTCCAAATTCAAAAATTATTTTTATTTTTCCAAATTAAAATCATATAATTTATATTAATTAATTTAAAAAAATATTCCCATCATCAAAACCAGAAAGCGAGTTTTTGAGGAGTAAAAACTATCAAAATATTGATATGTGTTTATGTCAAATTTAAATGTAAAATTTCTTCCAATGACTAACATTGGATTAAATGATAAAAATATAATCTAATTATACTTCAAAACCATTCAAATTTATAATTTAACACTCTAAAATATTTTGATTAAAAAAATTCAATTAAAAAATTGTATTTTTTCACTATTCATCAAAGTATGAAAGTTATCAGAAAAGCACTGAAAAATTATCCAAACTAAAATTTTATGTCCTTATTCTAAAGAAGAAGTTTATTTTTTTCAAATTTAATATATAAAAGTGTCAAATATTTAATTTAAAAAGGGTTCTCCATTAAAAGGCGGTGAAATTTCATTTTTTTAAATACTTCTTTTATCTGAAAAATTGAATTTGTTGTTATATTATGTCTAAGAAACACATGATATTAATTTTAAAATTATATGGAGTATATAAAATTAAGAATGCAGTTAACACTATTCATAACTGTTTTTTGAACAGTTAGTTTGGTAAGTCGTGGTGCGCTCAAACTCAGTGTTGTATGTAGCACAAGCTATTGAATTACTTTAAAGAAAAAAACTTACTATGAAATCTTGGGGTGTTACAGAGATTATAATGGTGATTATAATTTCATACACTTTATTGATGGATCTATCACATATTCCATTCTATATACTAGATATTATTTTTCCAATGTATAAATTATGGAAGGAAAATATTGTTTAAATATGAAAGAATTTCCTAGAAAGAGGTCATAGATATCCAATAGAACATCAGAAAGTACAAGGGATATGCATGTGGTCCCTAGAGAGGAAAGAGCACTGGTTATAAGGGGATATACATCTAGTCTTACTATGGATTTTTTAATTCTTATACCATAGTTAAGATAAATTAATGATAAATAACACCTTAATAAATCTAGTGATAGCCGTATATATAAATACTGAGTATGTTGTGGATTTTGATGTAGCTAGAAAAGTGGTATAAAATTCTTAACTATTAGTTCTAGTTCTTTTATTCATACAAAAGTTATTATCCAAGATGTCAAGATAGTACAATGGTCATATAGAAAAATTTGGCAGGCCCAATGAGTAAATCCATTACTTAGAAAAACCATGATCTTATCATGTGAGATCTGACAAGTTTTTGGTAAGAATGTTGGCTATAGTGTAAGTGGGAGTGTTGTGAAGTTGGGTTCCCTAGACCCAATTTTAGTAGTACCTTAAGGTTACCATATAATGTATATAAAGAGTTATGCATGATGTATTCTTACTATAATAGTATTGATACCTGTGCATCCACTATTTAGATGGTAATGTCCTTAGATTGTTTGGTGCAATAAAAATTTATAATAGCTCTTATCTATTATGAGATCCTTGAGATATTTTGATAGTAATATTAAAATATATGTCATATAGTCAAGATATATCATACTGATGGGACACATATGAGGTTTGCATATCAGTTTCTAGGGGCTCATAAGCAATTTATACTTCTCCTCATAAAGTATGTATTCGGTGATATCGAATAAAGGAGATCATAAAGGATGACCCACCAATAGTAACACCGCATGTCTTGTGTGTCATTGGTTATTACTATTTACTAGCATGTGCATTGGACTTTCTAAGTTAAATCATTGTCATTTTATACTATTTTATCATGATCATTGATGAAATATGAAAACCATTATATTTATGTTGTGATGAGGTAGCTTGTGTTGGGTGTATCATTGGTTGTATAGAATTTATTGAATGGTCAAGATAGGAGTTGACACTTTTGTAAAGGAAGATATATCTTGAGCCTAGTTGACTAGGATGGTAGTGACTTTACTAAATACATTTACATGGTATAAGAAGGTAATTCCATCCATTAAGGTCATAAAATAATAAATGAGGGTTGATGAAAAAAAGTGTGTGTCCTGCTTTTTGAGATATTAGGAGAAAAATAGATTGTATTACATGGTGTGTGTTTATAGAATATTGTGTTACTTTAACTAAACCTTATATAATTATGATCTATGATGTGTTTCTAGATTATACTCTTAGTCAATGAGTATGACTCACTCTTGTCAATATAAGGTCTTACGAGGTCACACAAAAAGTGTATTCAGATGCTTGGCCAATTATAGCGAATTAGAGTTTAAGATATGGTGGGCCCCACATCAGAGGCTTGGATATGTCTATGTTTGAATGAGCACAAGAATTATATAATTCAATATTATTCAAGTTTAGAAAAATGATAAGAAATTTTATTTTCTTAGTGTATCCATAAGTTTAAAGTGATTATAATGGATAATATTTTATGAATGAATATTTTACTCACGGTTCATTAAATATTTTTGGGAGTGATGAGTCAAGTTTTCAACTCTTATTTTATCACCTAACATAGTTTTGATCTTAAAAGTAAGTGATAAAATATTTATGATGTTATCAATATGTTCTTTAGGACTTAAATACTATTTTGTTCTTATTTAGGAGGTTAAATATATTCAAGATCCAAAGTGAAATTTTTATATGATTTAACATATTTATATAATCTAAGAGACACCAAAACTCAATGGAATATTAATTCCATATAATTTGAAATATTTTATCTCCCCTCTATTATACACTAGATGGTGAAGGAGTTTTGGGGAACCTTGATCTGTGATCTCCCACCCAGATAGAAGAAATGGTACTCCCATGATCACGTTGACATCAAAATACACATTATTTCTCCATGATAGACCTAACAAAAGTTACAAATTTTAGAAATCTTCTTAAGTGTTTTTGGGTGATCTATAGGGTTCTAGGATAAGTTAATTCAAGTTATTATAACCAAAAATGATAAAAGTGTGTTTTTTCTCAAAATAAAATAAGGGATGGTTTTGATATGGAATTAAGGTTTCAATGTTATTTTCCATGATTAATTTAAATAACATAGGATCCTCAGGTTAAACAGGGATGTAATAATTCTATATTCTATGTTACGAAGTCAATCACAATAGAAAATTTTTAATTTTCTCTATATCTCATGCTTCCATTGTGCACCTGGTACCCGCACAAGCAGCATCAAAACTCACACCTTAGACTCCCTTAGCCTGTACAAAAAGGAGGAAAGGAATTTGAATGGATTTCTCCATGAATTTTATGAAATTCCTAATCAAAGGATCATTTTATAGTAGGAATAAAAAAATAAGGCATGGGAGGATAATAGGAGAGGGTTGGAGAGGGATTATTTTGCATCAACCTTAAAAAACTGTAGTGACGCATATTTTTTCAAGTCGACACTCAACTCAACATTGAGATTTTAGAATCTTTGGTCATACCAAAAGTTAAAATTGTAAATTTACCCTATCATGTGACCTTATAAAAATTTTATTATGGTTCTGCAGATACTGGGGTGTCGTGTTTACCCCAAGATTGAGTTTTGGTGAATTTATAGGGACAACAAATTTTAAGGGATTTATAATATTTATTAATTAATATTTATTTATCCAATAAGAATGGGTAATGATATATTTTAAATGATATCTCATATGGAAATTAAGCCATTTTCAATATGTCTAGAATATGGGATTTATCCTAGGGGAGATTCAATCTTTACTCATATTACGAACCTTGAGATGACCTGTCGTAGGTACATCAATTAATTAGAATAATTAATATATAATTAATTAATTATTATATAATGAAACCCTAAACCCCCTTATATAAATCCCTCCTTAAAATACCTCTCCATGGTTAGCCACTTTCTTCATTTTCATTACCATATATTCAGATAGTTGGATAGAGACGAGGCCTTTGTGGAACAAACATCAAACTAGAGAGAGGAGACCATATCCATGACAACATCGATGATCATATCACATTATGATGATGAAATAAAACATAGAATTGAAAATGGGTTGAAGTAATAACAGTTGGTTCATGGGGTATGCCTTCTTCCTATGGATTCATTACTTGTTCTTCATGATAATAACTTTATGTAAATACGCTATTATTTTTTTATTGCCATTGATTTTTTTTGGTTTTTTCAATGACATCATCATCGTGATCCTTTCTCAAGATTAATCCTTCTAAACCTAAAAATATATTTAGTGTGATTATTCCTTGTGATTTAAACCTTTGATTATCATCACAGTTTCCTTATGGAACTTCTCATTGCCCTGTATTCTTTGTTTTATACATTTCATATTAAGTTTTCAGTGGTTGGTATATGAATTGACCATTTCTTATCAATCCATTTTTCTTTAACATGTGGTGGATGATCATGTTTTTCCTTCACACCAATCGTATGTTTGGCCTTGGGTGATCAATATCATGTAACGATCAATGTCTCTTGGTGAAAGAGTTGGTTTAGGGATCATAGTGGTAAAGGGGTGGCTTCATCTCAATGGTGATTTGGGTTTCAGACCATGTCAAATCCATTGGGTGGGTATAGGGAATAATATGGTGATCGATAGAATGTTGGGAAGGACCCCAGTGGTCTTTAATGGTGATCTATGGAGTGACTAAACAACCTGAGGATAAATTAGGTGGGTACAGTTTGAGATCTAGAGGTTCTAAAAACTCGGGCTGAAGAACATGACTGCACAACATTTAGTTTAGAATAATACAGACTATGTACCTCCCTTGATGTAACACTAGGGTTCCAAAAATTATAAATATCACAAGTCATGTTTTATGATTCTACGTTCTATGTTGTGAGAATATTTGGGTGTTAGTAGGTGCCCAGTGACATGGTGTGTAGTTGGAGTAATAGTCATATATGACCAACATGGAGAGCATTGAGAAGAAATTCACACCCAAATTGACCTCTTTGGACCACACGATGTGCGTCCATAGCGGTATGTTGTGTAGTTAAGGATAAGAAAACTTGGGCTACTGGTGGCACATGATGAGTGAGTCGGCTAGGTCTACACTCTATGGAACTTAGTGTACATCTTTTCTAGGTCGTTTTTTCACATCATGTGGTATGTAAGTACATGAATATATTGTAACTAAGAGGCTACAAATCATGTACCCCTACACTACATGTCATTTACTATTCTAGCCTTAGTGTAATTTTCATATGTACTTTCTTGAGACATGGATTTGTATGTGAAAGAACATTATCCGGATCATTTTTTCATATATAATGTGATACTATGATCCTCTTCAACATAATAGGTGATATTAAAGATGATACAAACATTTTAGTATCCTTATCTCTTTAGGGATGATGATAGGAATCAAGAGTGTCTATCAGATCATTCTTGGGGTGAGGTAGTCCCTTTTCTATTATGTGTTACTAAACGATATGTGGGTTCCCTGTAATAATAATAGGGTTCAGTAACCCCCCATCTACTATGTACTTCTTGTGTGTTACTTGGGGTGTGAATTCTCTATCTAATGGAGTTAGATCCTCTATCTTATTTGTTCTGTGTTACTCCCAACAATTGTGTGCTACTCCTATCTGTTATAGACTTCTTGACATGACATGGGTCCTTTTTTAAAGTTCATGGGAGTTAATCTGGGTTTTTTATGATTGTGTGGTATAATGAAAGTGGGTTACTAATCCCTTGTTGGACACCTTTCCTTCGTTGATTTTTGGATTCCTCTATAAGTTTATAGAATGTTTGAACAAAATATATGGATAATAAGGAAAGTATTTACTTGATTGAAAAAAAAAATGGGAGGATAGGGGACCCCTTACTAGATTATGGTTGTAGTGTAGATGAAAGGATGAGCTGATTATATTCCTTAAGACTTGTGATTCCTTAAGCACTCCTTGGATAAATTTTATATGTGGTGTAAAAATGGGATATTAAATTAATAATTTATGGGACTTAAATACTCATAGCATCCCCATTTTCTCATTAGGTATAAACTTTGAGGATTGGAGCAGTAATGACTTTGACTTTTTTGAATCTCTGGGACTTGTAGTGGTTTCGTATATGTATACCATTTTTTATCTTTCTCCTCATTACTTTCTCATATTAAGAGTTTTGAGAAAAAAAATTTATGGGATTTACATTATGGTTTTGGGGTATCCTACGGAGTAGATTTATATTCACCCATGAATAGGATTTGGGATATCATATTCTATGTTTAATCATGTTATTAATTAGTCAAATATGATCTTGGTAAATGTGGATCTAGTGTGTCTGGTTCAAATATGATCCTCTTGACACTTGGTGATAAATGGTGGATCATGGTGGTTCATAATGGTAGTAATGGCTATTATATCTAGAGATTGGTCTAGAAGTACATGTGGGGAGGAGGAGCATTCTAATTTCTTGTATCTATTGCATTCATAGGCTTGTAAGATGTATAATTCCTTTTATAGTTTCCAATGTTGTATTGATATGTATTTTATTTGTCATGATTTTGTTATATAGGGTTATGTTATATATATATATATATATATATTGACTATTGGGGTTGTTGGTTATTTGTTTCATTGGATATATATGTCTATTGTAGGTTGATATAGGCTAAGGCATCCTATATTGTGTAACATTACTACTCTGTGGTAGTCCTCAGTCTCTACATTATTGGAGGTGGGATTTTGGTGGAACACACTACTTATTGGTGGTATGGATGGGGCCCCGTTGAATGGAGTCATATCAGAGTGGTATAAAATTGTTCAAGTTCCATGGATGGAGTTTGGAGTTAACAGCCATGTGAGAACTAGTTTGGGAATTTAGATTAACGATGTTAAAGTGGTTTATGTTTTTTATCAACCCAAGGAGACCAACATAGGTACAATGGCTAATGTATTCATTCATCTGGACTTTGATAACCTTTTAGTTTACAAAAATCTCTAATACATCATTATAGGGTATAATAAAGTTGGTGAATACATTATATAGTGATCTTTTTTATCTTTTATGTCCTTCATATGTTGGATCATCTAGATATTTTCTAACCCTTGTGGGTTCATCCTATCAAATAAAGGTTTTTACCTTCTTATAGACATAGTATACATAAAGTAATGGTCATAATGATCTTGTTCTAGTAGTTGGACCACTTATCACTATTTAGTGAGTGATGATGATTTTTTTATAAGACAAGGATGAGAGATATACTTTACCAATGATCTTATTTAGTTTCTCTACCTTTTGTTTTTAGTTCATGATTTGGATATTCTACACGTTTTTGATGGAAAAGGCTTCATGAGATATGAGGATAGCCTGATATATGAGTAATAGAACATTGGTTTGAGTATAAAAATAAAATTTATATCTCATTCAGACTCTTAATAACCAGATAATGATTCTTGAATTAACCTCCCACATGAAATAGTGAGCCTTTAGTGAATAATGTTTTTTTTAACTCACAATGGGACTATTTAATCATTGTTAGCATTTGAGACCTTGTCCAGAATTAAGTTTCATTTAAGGATGTCAGAGCCTCTATAGGACAACACAGCCATATATGAGTATATGTCAAGGCCCATAAACCCCATGAGGTGTTTCATATATATGTTTCATGGTCAAATTTTTCTTAATCAGTGGTTTGGGTAGAGGATTTAGCGTTAGGGTTATCGGGATGTTGTTGCATTTCCATGTAACACCACCTTTTTCAAAGACCCCCAATCGATCGTTGGAAAATTGAGAATATTTGATAGGTATGCATCCTGACTGTGGTATCAAGCTAGTATTTCACCTAAATATCGATAGACTAGTGATATTTATATATTCATATGTTAACGATATCATTGATTTCAAAAAAAATCCTTTTGGAGGTAGTGTCTTATCAAGGAGTGGTTTTGGTTGGGAAACAAGTAGTTTAGAAGTAAATTTAGAAGGAATATGCTTTAATATTATCTTATCACCACCATCCATAGTTATTATTTTTAAATATAGAGTGTTGATAGTAAGAGATATGGAAATATTCATAGTATATAAAATTATGTTTAGGAATAAATGGATGTAGTTTGTAGTACGATTTATGCCCTCTCTTCATGGACCCATGTATTAGATGTTGCTAGAGTGAGTTATTTTTTCATCATTAGATATTTAGAAGTAGGGAATTCCAATGGTACCCCATACTAGACCCTTTTTGTATAGAGATTTTCCATTCATGGAGAATTATTACACTCATCCCTAAGTAAAGTGAGTTTATCCTTAGTAGATAAAGTGGCCTTCCCAGAGATTTATTCATGTCATAGATAATATCTAGTTGTGTCTACATTGATATGAATTGGTTATCCATTTCTTTTATCATGATGTGTTATTAATTGAAATAAATGGCCCACCTTAAATAGTGTGTGAGCCCCCTAGTTTTGGAGAGTAGATCTAACCCTATATACCTTGAAATAATCCATACAATATATAGTATGCATGTATTTTTATTCTATTTTCATAGGTGATAATTCACTTACTATGAATGTGGAGGAATGAAAGAATACTTATTATGGGTGACCCATAATTGTCTATAGATGAGATACTATTTCATGCATTATCATACATTTAAGTGAGGGTGTCTAAGTGTTTTTTGGTGGAATCAAAAACTCTCTTCTGGAATTTATATAGTTTCAGGATTGAATCATTCCTTGTTTTTATTCATGGAGGAGTTTATTATGAATTTGGGATATTTTTTAGGACTTACCATGAGAGTACCAACTATGCAGTAAACTCTCATGCTATGGTATTTGGATTCATAGGGTACCATTGGCCTTTATGAAGTTTAATCTATGTAAATTGATGATAATTAGTGATTAAGTAGTTGTGTGGTGGCTAATTCTTCTAGTGGAGGACTTTGTGTTTGGATGATGGAGGAGACAAGTAAGTAGATTTCTTTAGAATAATTTATTCCAATGCATAGATGGATATATTTCACACCTATTATCAATGTTGGTGGTACCACTCTCTTCCCTTTTGTGTGATAACCCCATTGTGGTTATTTTGACTTAGTAGTATTATGTTACTATATATTCTCAGGAGATTGACTTTTAGGGTTTTCCTAAAGGTGGGGTGCACATCCACCATTACCTCAAGAGAATATTTTTTTATCTTAGTGTTTATATTAAATATTGGGATGAATATCCTAATTATATAACACCCTAGTATATTGAAACCCTTGTTGAAGCATGTCAAGTTGGCCTTTGTAGAAATTCTCATTACATTTAATCTCTTTCTATGAAGTGAAGAACAAGTTTTTCATGGAATCTTATGGTTCAAAATAACTCTATTTAGGTGGATATTATCCTGAGGTATTGAGATGAAATAGAAGGTTTATATGAATGGTGAGGACCATGTATTATGGAGGATTAGTCCACTTAATGGAAATTGATGTGATGATGAGTGGTTTGATGCGGTTAGTGTTGTTCTTAATATTCTTTTCAGTAACTTTTGTGAAGGATTAGTGATAATACAACCAAGATATCTTCAATAGGGGATGAAAATTTATTTTATATTGGAATGTGTATGGAGGATTCTTGAAGATTTTAATGTTTGGAAATAAGGCCCATGTTTCTCTTGTTCCATGATCTAGAAACATTAGTGCTTATGTCTTTCTAGAAAGATATGGTAGAGAAGGTGACCTAGATCTCGAGAAGCATACTAACTTGAAACTCTTTGATTGGTAGTGTAAAATATTTATGAAATGATTTGTGGTATAGTGAATCATAGATAGGCTATTCTTATAAAACAACCATTAATAACTCTCTTTGAAGGTGGGGAATGAGGTGCTCCAACCAATAGTAACCTTACTAAGGAACCATTTCAAGGTGAAAATTTGTAATTTGTGGATTCACTTTATCTCATTTAGTAGGTTAAACTTCAAATCATAAAGTTCTTTGGGTGTTGATTCTTCAAAAGACACTCATAGAGAGAATGTGTGTTTTTGTTAAGGTCTTAATTCAGCATGAGCTAGTGTGTATGGAATTGGTGATAAAGAATTATTTTCCCTTCTTGGGTAGTTCTGTATTGAGTTTGTTTAGAGACTGGACCAATGAAGATGAAAGGGGTGTGCATAGAGAAGAATGGATTCCCACATGGGGTTATTTCATAATATTCCTAATTTAGAAACCCTAGTTGATTCCTTTTTTAGGGATGAAAATTATTAAAGGTGCAGAGGATGTAGTGACCCAAATTTTTCCCACTAGAGACTTAACTCCACTTTTGGATTTTAGATTCCTAACACCTCCATATGGATAGACTGTAAAATTTATTCAAGCATAATACATTGATATTTTTTATAGTTCTATTTATCAAAAGGTGCAACATTTACCCCTGGGCTAAGTTTTGGTGAATTTATAGGGATTTTGAATTTTAATGGTTTTTTAATATTTATTAATTAAATATATGTGTGTGAGTGTGTGTGTCTTATAAGGAATGGTGATGATATCTTCTAAAAGATAGCTAATATAGAAATTATAACTCCATGAATGTGTAAAAAATAGTGGATTTTCCCTCAGGTGATGTAATATGAACTCTTATTATGATCCCCAAGATGACCCATCATTGGCGATTCAATTAATGACACAAATTAATATCCAATTAATTAATGGATGGATATAAAATCCATAAACCCCATTAAATAAATCCATCCAAATAATCCATATCATGGGATATATTCTATAATCATTTCCATAACCCTAGACTGAGAGAGAGGGAGAGGGATGAGACCTTATTAGAACCAACATCATATCAGAGGGACATGCCTAGATCCATGACAACATTGGAAATCATATCATGCAACAATGATGAATAAAAACGTAGAATTGAAATTTTGTTGAAATGAAAACCATTGTTCAAAGAGCTAGGTCTTCTTTCTATAGAATTATTCCTTATTATTCATGATAATAAATTTATGTAAATCCCCTATTATTATTTTTTATTATCATTGAATAGTTATGGGATTTTTGATGATGTCATCAGGGTGATAATTTATCAATATTGTTCCTTCTAAATGTAAAAATATATTTCCATGATTATTCTTCATGATGAAATCCTTTAAATATCAGTGTGTTTTCCTAATGGAACTAATTATTTCACTGTATTCTTTGTGGCACACATTGTGTGTGTATTTTTAGGTGACTAGATTTTAAACCACCAACCTATTCTCGATTCCTCTTTCCTCTAACATGAAGAAACCATCACCATAATCATTCTTACTAGTCACAGGTTCAAAAATAGGTGTTTTGGAGAGCATATAGATCAATTTCATGGAGTGATAGAGTTGGTCTAATCATCACAGTGGTAAGGGGGAAACTTTGGCCTGATGGTGATTCGGAGATTAAACCATGCCAATTCCATGGGGGGTGGAGATAATAATAAACTAAGTGGAAGGAAGGACCCTAGTGGTCATGGATGGTGATCATTGGCATAATGAAGTGACCATATGATAAATCGAGTGGTGGTTTCATATAATTAGGAGATTCTATAAACATTATATAAAGAACATGACTACATTACATGCAGTTTATAATAAAACACACCATGTACTTATATGGCTATAGTGATAGGGTTTTGGAGGACTATAAATATCACATGACTTGTTTTAATAATCCAAACATCATTCACTGAAAATATTTGGGACATAATACACACCCTTACATATGGAATATATTTAGAATTCATGCCATATATGGCCTACATGTCGTGGTTTAGTCAGTTTTACACACCCAGGTGACATTTGTTGACCACAAATCATGTTTCCACAAATCCATGTCATTTTTTAGGGACAACATGTCTCGAACTACTAATGATGCATGCCAAGTAAGTTGTCATGGTCCACACACTATATACCTTAGTTGACACACTGTGTAGAATGATTTCTCACACCATGTGGTGAGGAAATATAAGAATAGACTATTTTGGAGGGGATACAATCTATGTACCCCTATACTACTTTTTTTTGAACATTTCCATAATTAGTGGTGTTTTTATATCTCCTTACTTCATACTACAATTTTGATGTATAATTAATCCATCCTGAGATTTTTTTTCTTATAAAACCGGATGGTGTGCTCATATTTATTATCAAAGGATATATGTGATGTGATATAGGAATTTTATTATTCTTATCTCTATAAGGCCAATGATGAGGATCAAGAGTGGCGATCACAGCATCCACAAGATTAAATACTCCCATATCTATTGTGTGTTACTTGATGTGGTGAAAGTTCCCCATAAAAATAATAGTGTTTGGTAACAACCCAGGTATCATGTGTGCTTATTGTGCACTATTAAGGGTGTAGGTTATCTATGTAATAGAGTTATATTCTCTCTCTTATCTATTATGTGATACTCCCACATATTGTATGCTACTCTAATTTGATGTGTGATACTCGATGGGATTCTGATACTCCTTTTTAGTTCATGTGAGATGATATGAGTTTTCTTATGTATGGGTGGTATGATTGAATGGGGTTAATACTTCCTTAGTTAACACCTATCCTTGGTCAAGGTGTGGATTCCCTTATTGTATACTAGAATAATGGAATGATATCAGTGGATAGTAAGGTGCGGTACTTACTTTACTGACTTGTATACTTTGATGAGTAGTAGGTTCTCCTTAATTCCTTATAATGGTAGTTTAGATTATGTGATGAGTAGACTAGGTTCTTAAAGACTTTTTATCACTTATACACCCCTTTGGTTTCCCTTATAATGCAGTCTATAGTTTAGCTATTGACTTTAATTTTTGTGAGATTTTTAGTACTTTGAGAATATCGAGCTCCACATGAGGTATGATCTTTAAGGATTTTAGATGCAATAAATTGTGCTTATTTTCATCCCTTTGACTTCTAGTGGTTTAGAATTTCTAGATCCTTCTTTTTCTTCCTCATTGTTACCCTATTGTTTGAAGATTTTTGAGTTGAGTGGTTTCTTGTATTTTCTTTGTGGTTTCAAGTTTTTTTATTGGGTATTTTTATTCCCACACATGTATTGTATTTATTCTCACACAAGTTTTTTCTGTGATGGTGATTCACAGTTTAGGGATATACTTTATGGATATAGAGCTAGTGTGACTACTTTGGATTTGATAGTTAGAGATTCTTGGCGATAAATGGTAGAGAATGGGGGTTCTTGATGGTGATGGTGACCATTTTTTTGGTGATCAATCCAAGATTACTTGTAGTTAGGAGGATCTATCTAGAGTATTGGGTCAATCAAATTTGACGTCTTATTGAATGTAAAGTTCCTTTGATATTATCATATATAGTGTTGTGCTTATATTTGAACTCTCATGAATGCGTTATATATAGTTCAATTGTTTATATGTATATATATACATATATTTTTTGTGTTACTATTTATTTTTGGAATTGGATATATGTGACTATCAGAAGATGATATAGTCTATAGCCTCCCATATTGTGTGACATTCCCAATCAGTGTTAATAACTAGCCTTAAGCCTATTGGAGGTGGGAATTGGGTGACACCCTTAACTTATTATTGGATTGGTAAAATCATATATGGTTTAGGTAATGTCAAAATACACAAAAAATCCAAGTTCTGCCTGGAAGGGGATGAAAAAAATGTTAATGTATAAAGGGAAAATCCTAATAAGGGTTTTTATCATAAGAAAAATAGGGAAATTAGGGGTGGGATTGAGGATTTAAAGGAGTAAGAAAAAAATTATATTTTCCGTTGGTAAAACTCTTTAAAAAAATTACTAGGTGTCCATTAGAGTTCCTATGGCCTTCCAATATTTACATAGATACTAGTTTTCCACTATAATTTTGGTGGACTATTACTGGAGTTTTGGTGGTTCCCAAAAAAACTAACCCCATATTCATTCGTTCCTCTAAACTTTGCTAATTGTCTCCCAAACTTTACTTTCACCCATATAACTTACGAAGCACCACTTCAAACACTCTAAACCTATCAAACATAACCTCATCCTTGAACCTAACCAAAACAATAAAATTTCCCCATAATTTCAAAACTAAATCCTCTTCAAAACATAATTAAAAATGTCATGATCATTACAAACTCCCCCCCCCTCACCCCCATAGTGTTTTTTTCCCAAAAAAATCATCACTAACTTATAATCTCTAAAGTCTAAAAACCAACAATTTCACCAAGATCATTATAATATATATAATAAGTTCATTGATATCTTCCAAATCCCAAAATTTATCTACCAGAACATCATAGGTCGAATAGAGTACCAAAAATATGAATGGGATATCATTTATGGAAATTAAAAGGAAATCACACATAAATCACCACATTAAAATCCAAAAACCACCTCAAAAAAACCCAACATTTCCAAAATACAATGATTGAAACAAGAAGAAGAAAAAAGTTTTATGTGGTTCATACATGAGTCCTACCAGTACATAGTTCATGATTCTAAAACTCTCATGAGTATACTCTTACATTTTTTTCAATTTACTCTTATGTATCCATTTTATAAAAATACTTCAATATAATCCTTTAGAAATAATTTTATGTATACCCAAATTTACATTCATGCAAGTAATTTTCACTTTTCACTTCACCTCTAGTTTGAGTCAATGTATAAGTTGCAATTTACTACTTCGGAATGAATTATTATTAAAACTTCATAACTTCTATATTTATATTCATTGTAAATTATACTCAACAGTAAGCACGATATATTTAGATGTTAATACTCCATAAACTCTACTAATATTCGAGTAAGATTCATTCCCTGAAAATGGTTTACACACATGGATGAAACCTAAAAAATACCACATAAAAATTATTTTTCTAGATTCACTACTAAATTACCATTTCACATCTATGTACCTACTCTTTAAAAAAATTCCATCGTAGCTTCGTGGTTCCTCCACCATGATTTCAATCACTCTAGATTGAATGAGGCACAACACTACCTCAACACATCCTAGACTAAAACCATTGTTAGTGTATCATACAGATTCCAAGATTATTATATATTATATAGATCTAGTACTCCAACCTCTAAAAACTTACTGATGAATTGATACTTTAGATAAATTTGATTTGACCTGGAATGAAAATTTTAATTTTTGGACTAGTGAATTCCACTCAGTGAATCACAAAATAATATTCCATCATCTTGTCTTATTCTAACATCTTTAGAAAACCCCTTTAGACAAATAATATCTTTCCTAGCTTCTATTAATGCAATATAACTACATTTTTCTGTTGATATTTCAACTATCAATTTAATATTTGACATCCAACTCACAACCATTCCTCTGAAAGTGAACATGTATCCAGTGGTGCTATTCTGATTGTCTTCATCTCCCCCAAAGTATGATTTAGTGAACACCTATAATGAATCATCTATTCCGAATAAAAGTGAAAATATTTGGAACCATTTAAGTATTATAGAATCCACTTTACATCATCCCAATGTTCTCTTCATGGATTCAACTTGTACCTACAAACAAATCCCATTGTTTTCCCAATTTGAGATTGAGTTAAATCCATGACATACATAACAATTAAAACTACCAATACACATGTAATATTCACCATGTACCCTACCATAGTTCATATTTATTATATCTTATCCTTTACCAATGTTATATTTATGGCTAGGGGTTTTTTTCATCATTTTCACCTCACTTATGTTGAAGTGATCGACCAACCTATGTTTATATTATAACCAAGTCAGGAGTAAAGTACAGAAACATAATTCCACTGCTATATGAATCCCTAAGATCCATTTTAGTGGACCAAGATCCTTCATCTAAAAAATTATATACAATTCAATCTCTAAATAATCAATCACTTACTTTATCAGACAAGTAATAATCATATCATTAATATAGAGAATAAATATGGTGAAACTCCCATAGTCAAAAACATTATTATAATAACAATGGTCAGAATTTATCTACATGAGCTTCCACTATGCCAAAAAGATATTTAAATTTGGATTAAACTACCTTATAACTTTCCTTAAACCATAAAGGACATGTTGTATCTTGCACACAAGATCCCAGTTCTAATTATACATGAAACATGTCTGATGCTTCATGTAGATTTCCTCATTTGAGTCCCTGTGAAGGAATTTTATCTCCATTTCCAACTGTTCCAAATGAAAAAAACTCTATGGAAACCAAAATAAATACCATCCAATTAGTTATATGTTTAACTACCATTGAAAATATCTTAATGAAATCCATTAATTCCATTTATTGAAACCCTTTTGTGACTATCCATTCATTTTACCTTCATTTATTATTTGTGTGTTCCTTTAACTGATAAACCCACTTATTATAAATAATGTTCTTCATAATAAGACCTCTTATTAGATCCCATGTCCTAAACACATGGAGGGAATCAATATCATCGCTCATGGATAACTCCCACTATTTTGAGCATATTATATTTCTATCCACTTCTAGGATATTGGGATCTCTATTATCCATAAGAAGAAAAAAGGGTAATATAATTTCATATCACTACACCCAAAACCGTACTCTGGTAGATCTATGAAACTGTATTTAAATCTCATCACTTTTTATTACTAAATTTTTTTGATTTTTATATTCTGAGGATATCTCTTTCAAAAATCTTCCAAATATTGTATCAAAACATCCATAACTTCCAAAAAACCATTCAGTTGAAAGTCATCCTATGATGATATAATGATATCATTAGAATTTTTCTACTGGTTATAATAGTTTGACATAAACTCTTCCTTGAAGATAAAATTTTGACTATCGATTATCTTTTTAGAATTATTAACCCTTAGTGAAAAAACTAAACTCTTCATCTCCATATCAAATATTGTATCATGATTAAGAATTTGCATCAATCTTGTTACTTTTCATAGAATTAATGCAGACATATTAAAGTGAAATGAACACTTTTAAATGGGTGAGAAAATCCTTATATTTTACTAATAGACTTTCATAATTTCTTGTACCAATAGAGAATAAGGACTCGTGTTCACCAAGTAGGATGTACAATTCACCACTTATGCCAAAAACACCTTGAGGAATCCTGTGTGAATCCTTGTGCTTCTTGATTTCTCAGTAAATATCTAATTAATACTCTTCATGACTCTATTATATACTAAAGTACTTGGTACAGACTTCTAAAACTTTAATACCATGATATTGTATAATATATTTCTCTCTTAAATAAATTTAATTTCTTTTATAGCTTGTGATATATACAACCATGGGTCTAAATGAACCATAATATAGTATATAGTTATAACAAAAACTATAAATTGGTAGATTGAATAAGAATAAACAAATTTTTAAAATTATGTAAAATGATTTTATATATATATAAAATATTTCAAAATAAGTATTCAAATTTTATTAAAATGATTATATGCTTTAAAAATACATTTTTCCCTCAAAAATGATTTTCTTTATATTTGTGAGAAGATAATATAAATAATTTCTTCCAATTTTAGAAAATTTATTTGAAAAAATAAATTTAATTTTTTAAATCAGCATGTAAAAGTTAGCTTAGAGTGAATTTTTTTTAATTTTATGAAAAGATTAATTTTTCTATTAATAGTAAAAATACTAATTTTTATTGAAAACTATATTTTCATTAAAATAATTTAAAAAGTTCCATTTAGTTTTAAAATAGTTTTAAATGTAAAATTAGTTAATTTATATTATTAATAATCTAATTATTGTCATAATAATTATTTTTTTTTTTTGATTTTTGTACAATAACTTTTTATACTTCACAAAACATTTTTTTTTGTAAAACCGCTTTTCATAGGGTTTTGCAAGTTTAATTTAAAATTAAATTCTAAAACTTTTAAAACACCCAGAATTTATAAAATAACAACATAATATTCAATATCATACGTTAACTACAACACTGAGCTTAAACAACTCGCAAAATATAGTTTTTTTAAATTTAAGTTCTTCGATAACTGGTGAAACCCGCAACGTCCAGTCTAAATGAGTCGTAATATGGCATAGTGTTATAACATATAGGTTAAATTTATTTGTATTAAGAAAATTAAACAGTTTAAATATTTAAAAATGAATTTATTGCTTATCTATTTATTCAAAATAAAATAAGAATCATTTGAAAGATAAAGAAATGATTTCTGAAAAGTGTATTTTTTTAAAAGATGGTTTAGTCGCGTTTTGTGAAAATAATTTAAAATTAATTTTACTAATTTTATAAAATTTATTTGATAAAATTAACTTAATTTTTAAAATTGTAATATCAAAATTATCTTAGGGTAAATTTTTAGGATTTTTCTGCGAAGTTTCATTTTTTAATGAATAATGAAAAAATACTGAATTTTAATCAAAAACTACCCTTTCATTTAAATTATTTATAAAATTAATTTATATTTAAATTTGGTTTTAAGGTATAATCAGTTAAATTATATATATATTAATCCCATTTAGGTCATTATAATATTTTTCATATTGAATTTTTGTATAAAAACTTTGTAAACTTTTGAACATTTTATCATTGAAAAACTCGCTTTCTCATCATGTCAATGGGATTAATTTTAAATTAAATTTGTTTACTTATATGAATAGATTTTGGAAAAATAGATTAAAATTTTTTAATCAGAATAATTTATATTTTATTATAAGGTCTACTTAATTTTGTACCATAATAAATAGTGAAAAATAGTAAAAAATAATTACCATTGTTAAAGTAAAAATGGATTTACTTGGAGGTTAAAATAAAAATATAAGGGTTTAAATGACTTAAAAACTTTTATAAAATTTATTTTATGGATTTATTTATACTCTATTATGTTTAATTATTCATAATAATCCATTTTTTACCCTTTATTCATGTGAATAAATTATTAACACCTTTATCTTTTCAAAAATTATAAGTGTGCCACTCACATCACTTATAAAAGACAACACTTATCCTCTATTATTCTGACCATGACACCCTTTTTTAGGCCAATACCTAAAAAATAACTTCAAAAATTACATCCTCTCATCCTACAATCCACATTTTAGGAATAAATATAACCCGGTAATGCATTTCATGCAGACCTAAAGAGTTTACCCAAAGAATAGGTAATGTTATTCAATGAGCATTTTTATTTTATTTCTTCTTACACCTCCTTAAATTATTAATAAACATGATTAAATAATGATATTAGTATCTTACAGATAAAGATATTTTTTTAAGTTAATGTAATGACCTAAAACTTTCCCCACTTTGATCAAATGGGTTATGAAATCGTTATTTGTGTGTACGGCGGACTATCACCACATGAACCGATGTCATTCACTTTTTCCATTAACACCTATCATGGTTGGGTATGATGATGGATATAAATCATATATATGATATTTATAACATAATTATATATATATATTCATTATATCATGTATACATTTTTACTTTCCGTTACGGAGGTGATATGGTAACATCAATTGTGTGTACAACGAACTATCACCTCATGAAGCGATGTGATTCATTTTTCACTAACACTTTATATGGATAGTAAAAAGGATAAATTTAATTAATATATAATATATACATGAAATAATTATGAAATTAATTAAGTTCTTATAATAATTTTGAGAAAATATATCAATTACTTTCTTAGACAAAAAAATAATAACATGGTTCGTGTATGTGTGGACTACCGCCTTCATGAAGAGATGTGACTCTCTTTTCATCACAACAAAAAATGGATGAAATATATATAAGTATATTTAATGAAATTATATGGTACACAGTATATTTTGATAAATATTTATATATAAAGTATTACTTACCTTTTTTCAATAATATTCATTAGAAAATGGAAATGTTGCCCATGCGTATGTACGACCTACTGTCTTCATGATTATAACATAAGTCATTTTTCAAAACCATATTTTATGATTAGTTTTAAAAGTATAATTGATATATAAATTTGATAATTATTTTATTATTATTATTTTTGAGAAGATGGATCTATATAAAGTACCCAAGAACCATAACTTTCCTGACAAAACACGCATGAAAAAACAAGGCAATTAACACTAGAAACAATGAAAATAATGAAATATTAATAATGAATGGGAGATAAGATGTTATAATAGGATCATATATGATATTATATATATGTATATGGTTCTTTTATAAACCAATAACATGATTAATAAAATTATATATTATTTTAAATCACGTATAACCAAAAAGAAGCATGAGGTAAGGGACTTCGTCTCAATTTCCCTTAATTGAGGAATATTTTATTGTTGTGCACCTAGTTTATTATATATAGTGTACATACAACCCCTTTTAAATGTAATATCTCGATCTATTTATAATTCATTTTTTTTTAGTTTGAATTTTAAATTTTTTATCTAGGGTGGTTTTTTACTTAAAATTAACCAAGTGGTAAAGAATTTCATAACTCAATTTAGTTTCATTGGGCTATATTAATCTTTCATTGTATTAAATATTATAATATTATGTGTGTAATTAATTTTGACTACCTATTTTTTTATTTCCACTTGTTTTATGAATATTTAAATTTGATAAAAAAATTGATTCATTGGTTAATTCTCGCTTCAACATTATTTTTATTATAAGGGTTTATTCACAATCTCATTCTAGTAGTGATTGTTTATTCTTGAATTTCAGTTGAAGGAAATTATTTGATAATTTTTTAATAAAAAATAATTTTATTTTCCTCTGCTTATTCATGATATTATCATGTAATAGTACCATTTTCCAATATTTTATACTTCAAATAATTGATAAAACATTTTAAAAAAAATCCAACATCATTTCTCTCTTTAGTTGGAAATATGTTTTCTAGAAAAACCCTATTTTCTAAAAATGTTTTCGAAAATATTTTATAAAAATTTTAGAAATTATTTATTAACTAATGTTTTACCCATTTTTACTTTTTAAAAAATTATTTAAAACAAATCTTTATTTCATTTTCAAAATAATTATCGTTTGTATTTTACCAAAAAGTGAAAGGAATCTTTGTTTTAATTTTTATGGAACAAACAAAATTTACATCCGTTATGGCCAATAAAATGTTTTAAATATTCTTTTATAATTTTCAAAGGTTATTTTCGAGGAAAATTATTTTCAAAATGTTTTTTGATGTTTTAAAAAGTAGTTTTCTAAATTAAAATGATATTTTCCTCAAGAATGTTTTTAATGATCTTTGTATGGTATTTCTATTCATCAAAAACAACCACCCTTATTATACATATGTTCCATTAGGAATATGTTGTATTGATACCATAAATAATCATTTTATGTGTGGTTTATGATAATTTTTACTAAGTAAAGTATTGACATTCACTTTCGTGATTCATTTTTGTAGTCATTAACTTTCCCTTGAAATATCCACTTTCCTGTGATCATGGGATATTAAATTTACCTTAAATATCCATAATATTTATCATTGATATTTTTATTTCTTAAATTATATCTCATTTATACATATGGTTATCCTGATTGAAAGTTATTTGTTTATCTAGGGATATATTTATAAATATATATTCTTTACTCAATAAAGATATTTGATGATAAGGAATATTTTTTATGAATTAAATAAATTATTTGATATATGAGTAATGGTATGGACTTTTATTGATGGGTGGGGCCTAAAATTATTTAGCCCCTCAATGCATCGTTAGGTATCATGAGAGAAATTAGTAAACTTGCATTAAATATGTTTTTACCTATAGTTTTGAACCATCTTCTGAAAGGTATTGATGGTAAAGGTATCATGATGCCTGATATCATGAAATCCTACAATTAAGAATTTTCTTCATAAGAATTTAGATTTACTATCCATGAAATTTTCACAATGATATTTTCTCTGGATGAATTTCATTCTCATCTTATTGAATAAATTGTATTTGTTTTAAGTAATTTACCTTTCCATTTTACTTTTTTCTTATCTAATTATGATATCTAAGTTATTGATTAAAGGGAATGTGTGTTAAGTCTTTTACCTTTCCATATCATTTATGCTTATTGATTCATGATAGCATCCCCTGTGTTTAACCCTTACTGATCATTTGATCTCACCCTTATTTTGTTTTCTTTTGTTATAATTCAATGAATTGTAATATGATTGATGTGAAAATATATTCTAGAGAGAATATTAAAATTCATGGAAAAAAATATGTTGTAATTTTTGTTTTCAAATTTAATATGAGAATAAATTATGTATCTGTTTTCCAAGACTACTAAACTATTTGGACCTTTAGGATGTGATTCCTCAAATCTTAGGAAAGCGTAATTAAGCAGACACCAGCTCCATTATACTATCTTTGAGTTTTCTATAGTTGGTATCAGAGGAATTTTAGTATATACCTCAGTAAATAGATTAAAGAAAACATATATTATGGAGTGTGAACCTATGATAGACTTTGAGTATAAGTATATAATAACATACTAATGTTTTGGTAAGGAAGATATTATATAGATTTTTTTTTGAAATACATCCCTATTAGGATACTATAGGTGGACATGGTTCTGGAATAGAGGTACCTAGTGGGTGATAACTCTAAAAAGAGATAATTGGCCTTGACTCGGTCTTCACCTAGTACATAAAAACAAACCTCACTAGACACTTGGTCTAACACTCTCAAGGGATATTCTTAGGATAATTCACATTTTTTTACAAAACATTACGAAGGATTGAATAAATGATGATAATAAATGACCTAGGTTAAACCTAAGGTGTCTTATATTGAAAATAATATGTCATGATTTAGACATTGTATAGATGATTATATGGTTTTCCTCCTAAAATTATTGTTTATCACAGTATGATTCTTTGTTTTATCCAATGGGTGGTACCCGAAGGAACCAAGTTAACATTGTACATTAAGTAAAATGTTATAATAATGAAAAACTAAATGGGTTGATGAAAGGAGTGAAATATGTCATGATTGTTCCTAATAAATTATAAAAAAATATGACTAACAACATATAACTTAACCAACTCCCATACACACCAAAAAAGATAATGATGGAGTTTTCTAAGATCTTGAGTATTACATACTATGGAGGAAAGAATGATTGATATCAATCATGTTATAAATGTGGAAATATACACCCAGAAAAGTGTCTCAAAGTAATGGTAAAACGATTTATGTGTGGAAATGAAGGGAATAAATAAAAGAATATCCAAGTAAAAAATGAATTATATGGTGGAAGGAAATAAATCTCACCCTAGGGATCTATATATTTTTTTCATAAATGTGGAGAACATGGAAATTATCTGAGTCAATCCCCTCTTCTAAAGTTTAAACCCTAGACTAAGGAAGGACCTATGTTGAAATAAAATGGTCAAATTATTTTATTATTGGTAATCAATAATTAAATAGTATAAGTATTTTACAAATGGTATTTTGGTTATAATAATCATTAAACATATAAGGATTGTGTATAATTTTAAAAGTATATATGTCTTTATTAACATAATTGTTATGGATATTATCATCGGTTTTTGTGTTTAATATTGATCATAATTTGGAAGTCTTAAACACCCATTTTTTATGTTTTATGTGATGATAATATACAAAGATTAAAAATATTTTTGTAGAAATATACTAAATAAAACACATAGGATATGAATATGAAAAATTATTTAAGGAAGAATTCTTTTACATTTTATAGACATAGGTTTAAAGGTATTGGTAACCATTAATGTTTATCTTATCATTAATATTGTTGTAACTATGGGTTATCAAAATTTGAAAACATTACAAGAATTATATTAATATAGTTTTAGATAAAGGATAACCCAAATGTTGGTTGATAACCTATTGCATCTAGTAAGGTTGTGGGGCTGGAACCCATGATCTAAGGATGATAAGGGTTTAGCAACTACCACTGGTCTATGTGATTTTCTGGTTAATATGTCATTTTTTTAGTTAAATTATATGAAAATTAAATATTAATATTGAACCAATGGTGTTAATATTGAGGATTAGTGATTAATGTATTATATTGGATAACTTATGCTAACTGTATAAGATTGGGAAATTACTTTGAGACATATAGAAATAATTTTCACTCTTTTATGGATCTTATGATCCGTTAGAATTGAATTTTCATGCTTCGGGTATACAAAATTCATTTTTGGATATTCATTTCTTAGAGTAAGTAATGAATTGTAAGTTGATCGATTCACAACCAAAGGATGAAATTGTTCTTGTGAAATATAAATTTATCAAGTAACTATATTTCCTTATATTTTTAGATAGTAAAATAATTCCCCAAATTTTATAAAAGGATATTGAAACAAAAAAAAATTATCTTACTATATTCATATCTGATTAATCAAGTGATATTTTTAAAAAAATTAGATTTATAGTTTCAAGGTCCTTAACTTTCCATTGATCATTTATTTTCTTATGATCAATGACCATTATCACTCTCTATAAGTATTTATTCCCGTATTCAATGTCTATATCATCACTTTCCACATATGATATCTTAATTAGAAACCTAGTTATGTTTTATTCAAGATGAAATTCATATTTACCTTTCTATATTATTATGATTTTTTATTAACCTTTTTATGATGTGGGTTTTAAACAATTGAATTTTCAAATATCAAACCCTTGATTTCTGTGTACAAGATCAAGTTTTAGGGTTCTAATTTATTTAAGGTGTGGAAAATATAACACCCCAAAATTATAAAATAATATCATAATATTGGATAGAATATATGATGCACAACACCTAGATTAAACAACCCAAGAAATATATTTCATTAAATTTAAGGTCTTTGATTTTGGAACACACAACCCTAAGTCTAAATGAACCATAATATGGTATACAACTATAACCTAGTCGTTAAAGTGTGGTGTATTAATCATAATAACAAAATTAAGAAAATTTTATATTTTACTTATGGGAAAACAAATTCATTTTTTATTTATTCATTATGAATAAAATGGTAATCATTTGAAAGAAAAAGAAATGTTTTCGAGAAAACTGTATTTTTTCTAAAAGAAGGTTTAATGCATATACTTTAAAAATAATTTTTACAAAGTTTAGAAAAAAATTGATAAATCTTAATTTATATTTGTAATAAAAATATAAAAATTATAATAGGGAGAATTTGTTTTATTTTTCATAAATGCTTCATTTTTTGAAAAATAGTGAAAAAATATTGAATTTTAATTGAAATGTGCCTTTTCAGTTAAATTATTTTTAAAGTTAAATTATATTTTTATTTAGTTTTAAAATAAAATTAGTTCAATTATATTTATATTAATCCAATTTATTTCATTATAATTATTTTTATATTTAATTTTGATATAAAAACATTGTAAACCTTTGACCATTTTCTCTTTGAAAACTCGATTTTTAATCGCATATGCAGGAATAATTTGTCACGACCCTTCCTCGGGGCCCATGCTGTGACTACCCCAAGCCCACCTTCCATAGGTCAGGGGCTGGCGACTAGCACCAAAGGCGTAATTCCCAATAACTGGGATGGCATTGCCTTTATAAAAGTAAACAAAACACCACAGAGTACAAGCGGAAGTAATAAACTAATTACAAAAGGAAGTGCTAAAAAGTAAATGGGCCAGATTACAAACCCAATCGAAAGTACAGCTACAACTGAACAAAAGTACAATAGAAAAAGACAAACAGCTGGAAGAATGGAAGCAGCTCCTGTGTCATCCTCCTTGGATCCTACCTGAAGGGTAGGTACAGATTGCCACCACAACACTCTCGCCCGTCGACCTCCTCTGAGTATCGTCTCGCCGTGAAGTCCACCTCCAGATACTGACTCGTCGTGAGGTCCACCTCCGGGTACCGTCCAGTCCTCGAACACTCCGCCTCTGTCAGCGTTGTCCGTCGTCTGCAACCAACACAACGAGGTGTGGGCATATCCCGTGCAGCGGTGAGTATACAATACTCAGTAGGGACCCCGAGACCCTCAAGGTATCACTAAATCCAACAAGGGTAACCACAATGAAGGATCTCAACAGATAACCCTTACTTAGGTATAATCCCATACTTATACCTAAGTTATCAACCCATCTCAATCATGAGGAACACAGAGGTTATGAAATTAACGGATAACCACTACCTAGGTATATGCCCATACATATACCTAAGTGATCAAGTGACTCATCTCAATGATGAGGTAAACACAAAGGACATAGACTCAGCTCAAACCAAGATTTTCATTATCGAAACTGTAACTGCTGAAGAGCTCTTTATCTGACGAGTATAGTGATCATGTCATGACTCTGAGGTACTGCTCACTAACCTAAGACTGATGAGGTACTCCTCCTATCGAGTACCGCGGGTCTGCCACCTCACAAAGTAGTGCTCCTCCGCCATTGGTCTACCACCTCACACAGTAGTGCTCCCCCTCATAGCCTAAAGAGGTACTCCTCCTATCGAGTACCGCAGGTCTGCCACCTCACAAAGTAGTGCTCCTCCGCCATGGGTCTGCCACCTCACAAAGTAGTGCTCCCCACTGGGCTATGAAAGTCGCTCTGAATCGAATCGGACAAGCAGTCATCTAGTCTCAGCCAGCTACACGGTCTACGTACTCCGTACGCTCGTCTCTGGGACAGTCCGCTTCACAAGCTACATGTCGATACTCCAAGTATCAAAAAGTCCCATGAAGAAGTATCTCAAAGGATCGCCTTGTCATAGGGGTCTCAACGCAACATATGGCGCATCAATCGGACGCCCGGTCTATGATTTATTAGCCTTTTCGTCCCAGGGGCCCGGTTGGTTTCGTGTACGAAAAACCTGACCGTATCTCAACTGTACCCCGAACTCTCATAGGATATACTCATAGGGACTGTTTCTCAACGTGATCACCAATGTCGTTGATGGTTCATCAAATGGGCGTTCGGTCTGAAAGCTATCGCCTTTTCCGTTCCAGGGCCCGGTTGGATTTTGGGTTCAATCCAACCCAGCAACTATCCAACTATGTCCAAACCTTAGGAGAAGTATGCCAAATGTTCCGTCTCTTCAAGAGGAATACAACAACGTCGACGACACGTCAATCGGATGTCCGGAGCTCACGTTATAAGTGTTCCCGCTCCGAGGGCTCGGTTGGTTTCGGGTTTGAACCAACCCGGTCATACACAAAGTTCTCTGAAATATTGAGTGTAATATACCGAAATGACCATCTCGATCCAAGTATTTCATCGCAGCTGACGTTGTGTCGATCGGAGGTCAGTAGCCCAAAATATGGGCGTTTGAACAAAACTGCCTGAGAATAGGGGGTTCGGGCCCGGACCGACCCGGCCCGAGACCCCCTGGGTCAGACCGAACCGGGTCGACCCGTACTGGGTCCGGGTCCAGCCCAAAAGGGTGCGGCCCGGCCCTATGGGCGCGGCCCGGCCTGGCGCGCTTGTGCGGCCTCGTGGCCAGCTCAGCGAGCCGATCTGAGCGGACAGGGGGGAGCGCGCTGCCCCCCCCCCCCCCGATTTGATGAATTGCGGCCCCCACGTGGGGGGCTGCTCCTTCGGCCAGCGGACGCAGCCCGGTGCCGCGTCCCCCCTCAGTCCCACGTGGTTGTGGGACCGCTAACTGCCGCCACGGCTTCAGTCACGGCGGACCTTCCTGGCGGCGCATCGGGCGCCGCCGCCTCTGGCGCACCGGTAGGCCCTTTCGCAGACCACCGGACATTCTCCGGTGGTCCGTTTTGCCTGTCGTTTTCACCGGCAGTCCACCCGGGACCTACCCTTCACTACTAAGCCTTGAAAACACCACTGCGGCCCATTCCGTCAATGCCCGACGATCCGCCGTCAATTAAACCATCTGTAGAGCCTTCTAAATGCTGCAATGGTAAGGCGCGATGGCACCGCGCTTCTTCGCCCATTCTTCATTGTTTCCGCGTGGTGCCACTGCACTGCGCCGCCTTTGCTCGTGCCGCAACAAGAACAATCATAAAAGGGGGAGAAGGGTCGGTCGTGTTCTTGCGGTCCGGCCTCCTCCCGTTATTACGATAACAGGCGGCTCAACGACTATCAACAAATTAATCAATATCGAGGATATAATCCACATAAATTAAACCAAACCCATTACCTTGATGGAATCGTCGATCGAGGTTTGTCGCGGAAAATACGTTGCGGAAGCCGGCTTCACGAAACGAGGTTCCGTAAGCGTCGTCGGTGTTCTCCTGATGAAGAATTCGGCGTCTCGCTTCCTTCAACGTGGAGAGAAGATTCAAGATGAGACGGCGTTCTTCATCAAAGCTTCAGTGTTGTTCACGTTCTTCAACAAAGGAGATTAAGCGTTATTCTTCAGAGGAAAAAGTTCTTCAAAACTCAAGATCTCTCTTCCCTTTCACTTAACACAACAATTCGAACCAAAATAAAATAAGGCTCCTCCTTATTTTATTTACCCATGTCATGCATTCAAATTTACACAATTCAAATCCAATTCACTTAATTGATTAAACCATGAGTTGTTTAATTAATTAAGAGGTAGGTTGGAAAATAAATAAGGAAGTGGAAGAGTTACTTAATTAAAGGGAGTTAACAAGTTTAAAGGGGGAGTTTGTGAGAGTTATAAGAATGTGAAAGGTTGGGGCTCGTGTGGGCCGCACCTAACATTTATCCTCAAATTTATCCTCACATGGGTAGTTAAGTTCCACCCCAACTTTCCCATGTAGGATAAAACCACCTTAGACTTAAAAATAAAATTGTTTTAAAATTTTATTTATTCGTCATTTAATCCACAAAATTAACTTCTCCACTCGCACAAACGCAACTCCGGAATAGGTGTTCCTAAGCAATTATTGACAATGCGGTTTCATCGGTGCCCTCGGATTTTGATTCTGAGCACCGGTTCAAAAGTTGTAAAAAACCTTCTCGTTCGTTCACTGAACGCACCTGAGCCAAACTTCGTAAATTGATTCCGAGCATACCGGGACTCGGAATCAGGCGCCTTCAGAAACTGCATTCTTGTAAAATTCCAAAGAAATTAAAAAAAAAATTCCTTGAAATTTTTGGGTCTTTACATTACTCCAACCTCAGGGCTTTACGTCCCTCTAAAGCTTTAACACAACCTAGGTAAACAAAAGTGGTACTGAGCACGCATCTGAGCCTTCTGCTCCCATGTGCTCACCTGGAGGTTCTCGTGCTTCCAACAAAAGCGCAAAAGAGGAATCGACCATCCTCATAGGACCCACTCCTGTCGATCCTCAACCTCTACTAGAACCCCAAAAACGTCACCCCATCGTCAATGAACAGCTCCCTATGGTCGATGATATGCATCGGGTCAAGAACATATCGCCCTAGTTGAGATACGTGGAAGTCGGCATGCATCTGGTGCAACTGAGGTGGATGGGTCAAATGGTAAGTCACCTCGCCTACCCTTATGAGGACCTGAAAAGATCCGCTGAACCTCATAGATTGCTTGTCGCCTTGGCCACATCTCCATAGACCTCGTCGAGGTGAGACCCGTAAGAAAACGTGGTCAAGATCCTCATATTCCAGTGGTCTTGTCTCCTATCAACATAAGACTTCTGTCAGCTCAGAGTTTTCCTCACCCGCTCCTGGGTGACCTGGACCTTCTCTGTCATGGCCTGGACCATCTCTGGTCCCACAAGAGCTGCTAAGATTTCTTCTTTTCCAAAAAGAGAAACCCAGTCTCATCCCCTGGATGAACCACCTTCTTTGCCTAATACGGTCAATCTAGATATTAATGATGTATTCATGCCATGGACGATGTCGTAAGGCCTCGACGTTACTACCAAGAGATCTAACCGTCACTCTTGCCTCTAAGGGTCGAGTCACACTGTCAGCATCAGCATGAGGTAACTGGGTCTCCTCCAATAGGAATCTCAAAAGTGAGGGTCAAGTCAACAGTTTAAACAGGAACCTCTTAGTACTCGAAAAGGAAGGAAGCAATTTTCACAAAGGTAAGTGTCTTTTTATTATTGTAGCTCATAGTACAAAGACACAAATGTAACAACAACATTGAAATAGAAGTATGAAGAACAAAATGAAACCACCAGTTATGATCCTGTCCACTTGCTTCCAAAGCTCCGTAGTCGTATGCTTCTGCTGCCAGATGTTGAGCTCTCCCATGTCCACATGTTCCCTGCGGTCGGGGTGGACCTCCTGGTGGTGGTGGTGGTGGCAGCATCTTGAAGCGTCGTCCACCTCCAGCTGCACGGCCAATTCCCCTCCCTCCGCCTTCCGGTCCTAGAGGTCCACCTCGATCAAACCTCTGCCTCTGCCTGGGAGGTTCTTCATTTAACTGTTGGTCATATGCATGGCGGTTCAGACAGTCACGTGCCATGTGACCAATCCCGCCGCAGGAGTAACACTGCATTGCAGGTCTGGATCTATCATTCCCCTTGGTGCCTCGCACTACCGACCCTGAGTCATGCGGTCAACCACCTGTAAGTCTGGTCCTCTTGGACCTCTGCATCATCTGTCTACTGCCTGCTACAGAAGACTCTGTCGCATGCTGGCTAGTGGTGGGTCATGCTGCGGAAAACTGCTCAGCAAGGAAACTCTACACTAAGAGGGCTCGCTCCAACACCCCTGTATGCATCGGGATGCTGTGAGAAACAAAAGAAGCTCTAATCTCTCGCCTGAGCCCCTGCTCGAAGGTTCGGGCCCTGAAGAACGGGCCACGTACCATATCTGGGTAGTAGCGCGAGAGGTCTGTGAACCTCCCTGATTATTGCACCACTGTCATGCTACCCTGCTGTAGATGTAGCAGCTCTTGTATACACACCGCTTGAAGGGTGGCTGGTACAAACTCTGCCCGAAACAGGCTCTTGAAGTTATGCCCACAGAAGTGTTGCCTCGTCATGCATCTGAAACATCAGGTTCCACAATCTGCCTACTGCTGCCTGAAGAAGGCTGACAGCAAGGATCACCATGAAGTCTGTTGGTGTCCCCACTAGCCTGAAGACTCTCACCACAGCCTCCAGCCAATCCTCAGCCGCCTACGGGTCTGTCTCTCCCCTGAACCTGGGTGGCCTCTGGCACTGGAACTCGTGTAGTGCGCTCAAGCGACGTGCACCCTCTGCTGCTGGGGATGGTGGCATCGTTGGACCAACAGGTAGTAGTACCACTGGTGCCTCCGCTGGTGCCTCAACTGGGATAGGGCCCTGTACTAAGGCCACGTCGCTCGGCGGGCTATCAGTACGCACAACTCTCAAGGCTCTAGTTGGTCGTCCGCGGGGAGGCATCCTGAAAGAAACAAACATGACACGGTCAAACAATTTATACCTGGTGAGCTGACCTAGTTTGAGCTGTTTTAAGGGAGAACCTTTGAAAACAGATACGCAATCATTTTTTTCATGCACAAAGTCGGAAATCAGTTGTTAGGGTCCTGGTGTATGGATACGTCGGCCGCCCGCACCAACACTGGACTCCCTAAACAGAAAACCACACTCGGTACCCTTAACACTATTGCTTCACAGAAGAAAATATCAGAGTTATATGTTCTAAGGTAGAACCGACTCCTCTAATAACAAGTTGTCACGACCCGTCCTCAGGGCCCGTGTTGTGACTACCCCAAGCCCACCTTCCATAGGCCAGGGGCTGGTGACTAGCACCAAAGGCATAATTCCCGATAACTGGGAAGGCATTGCCTTTATAAAAGTAAAAAAACACCACAGAGTACAAGAAGAAGTAATATACTATGTATAAAAGGAAGTGCTGAAAAGTAAATGGGCCAGAATACAAACCCAATCAATAGTACAGCTACAACTGAACAAAGGTACAACAGAAAAAGACAAACAGCTGGAAGAATGGAAGCAGCTCCTGGGTTTCCCTCCTTGGATCCTACCTGAAGGGTAGGTACAGATAGCCTCCACAACGCTCTCGCCCATCGACCTCCTCCGAGTATCGTCTCGCCGTGAAGTCCACCTCCTGATACTGACTCGTCGTGAGGTCCACCTCTTGGTACCGTCCAGTCCTCGAACACTCGGCCTCTGTCAGCACTGCTCATCGTCTGCAACCAACACAACGAGGTGCGGGCATATCCCGTGCGGGGGTGAGTATACGATACTCAGTAGGGACCCTGAGACCCTCAAGGTCTCACTAAATCTAACAAGGGTAACCACAATGAAGGATCTCAACAGATAACCCTTACTTAGGTATAATCCCATACTTATACCTAAGTTATCAAGTAACCCATCTCAATCATGAGGAACACAAAGGTTATGAAATCAACGGATAACCACTACCTAGGTATATGCCCATACATATATCTAAGTGATCAAGTGACCCATCTCAATCATGAGGTAAACACAAAGGTCATAAACTCAGCTCAAACCAGGATTTTCATTATCGAAATCGTAACTACTGAAAAGCTTCGTCTCTGACAAGTACAGTGATCTTGTCATGACTCTGAGGTACTACTCACTAACCTAAGACTGCTGAGGTACTCCTCTTGTTGAGTACCGCGGGTCTTCCACCTCAAAAAGTAGTGCTCCTCCGCCATGGGTCTGCCACCTCACACAGTAGTGATCCCCCTCATAGCCTACAGAGGTACTCCTCATGTCGAGTACCGCGGGTCTGCCACCTCACAAAGTAGTGCTCCTCCGCCATGGGTCTTCCACCTCACAAATTTGTGCTCCCCACTAGGCTATGCAAGTCACTCCGAATCGAATCGGACAAGCAGTCATCAGGTCTCATCCAGCTACACGGTCTCTGTACGCGGTACGCTCATCTCCAGGAGGGTCCACTCCATGAGCTTCAGGTCGATACTCCAAGTATCACAAAGTCCCATGAATAAGTATCTCAAAGGACCACCTCGTCATAGGGGTCTCAACACAACAGACGACGCATCAATCGGACGCTCGGTCTGTGAGTTATTAGCCTTTTCGTCCCAGGGGCCCGGTTGGTTTCGTGTATGAACCAACCCAACCGTATCTCAACTGTACCCTGAACTCTCATATGGTATACTCATACGGACCGTTTCTCAACGTGATCACCAACGTCGTTGACGGTTCGTCAAACGGACGTCCGGTCTGAAAGTTATCGTCTTTTCCGTTCCAGGGGCCCGGTTGGATTTCGGGTTCAATCCAACCTGGCCACTATCCAACGGCGTCCAAACCTCAGGCGAAGTATGCAAAAAGTTTTGTCTCTTCAAGAGGAATCCAACAAAGTCAATGGAACGTCAATCGGACGTTCGGAGCTCAAGTTATATGCGTTTCCGCTCCGAGGGCCCGGTTGGTTTCGGGTTCGAACCAACCCAGTGGTACACAAAGTTCTCCAAAACCTTGATTGTAATAAACCGAAACAACCGTCTAGATCCAAGGATCGCATCGCAGCTGACGGTGCGTCGATCGGAGGTCCAGAGCCCATGATATGGGCGTTTGAACAAAAACTGCCCGAGAATAGGGGGTTCGGGCCCAAACCGACCTGGCCCGAGACCCCCTGGGTCGGTCCGAACCGGGTCGACCCGTACCAGGTCCGGGTCCGGTCCAAAAGGGTGCGGCATGGCCCGGTGGGCGTGGCCTGGCCTGGTGCGCTCGTGCGGCCGCGTAGCCAACTAGGCGAGCCGAGCTGAGCGGACAGGGGGGAGCGCGCTACCCCCCCCCCCCCCTCCCCCCTCGGTCCTGTGCGGCCGCGGGACCACTGACTGCCGCCGCAGCTTCAGTCACGGCGGACCTTCCTGGCGATGCATCGGGCACCACCGTGCCGGCGGGGTGCACCGGCAGGCCCTTCCGTGGACCACCGGATGTGCTCCGATGGTCCGTTTTTCTTGTCGTTTTCGCCGGCGGTCCTCCCGGGACCTACCCTTCACTGCTAAGCCTTCAGAACACCACTGCGGCTCGTTCCTTCAATGCCCGACGATCCGCTGTCAATTAAACGATCTGTGGAGCCTTCAAAATGCCGCAACGGCGTGGCGTGATGGCGCCGCGCTTCTTCTCTTGATCTTCATTGTTTCCGCGCGGTGCCGCTGCATCGTGCCGCCTTTGCTTATGCCGCAACACGAACAATGATAAAAGGGGGAGAAGGGTCAGCCGTGTTCATGTGGTCCAACCTCCTCCCGTTATTACGATAACAGGCGGCTCAATGACTATCAACAAATTAATCAAGACCGTGGATATAATACACATAAATTTAACCAAACCCCCTACCTTGATGGAATCGTCGATCGAGGATTGTCGCGGAAAAGACGTTGCGGAAGCCGGCGTCGTGGAACGAGGTTCCGTAAGCGTCGTCGGTGTTCACCTGATGAAGAATACGACGTCTCGATTCCTTTGACGTGGAGATAAGATTCAAGATGAGACGGCATTCTTCGTCAAAGCTTCGGTGTTCTTCACGTTCTTCAACAAAGGAGATGACGCGTTCTTCTTTGGAGGAAGAAGTTCTTCAAAACTCAAGAGATCTCTTCCCTTTCTCTTAACACAACAATTCCAACCAAAATAAAATAAGGCTCCACCTTATTTTATTTACCCATGACATGCATTAAAATTTACAAAATTCAAATCCAATTCACTTAATTAATTAAACCATGTGTTGTTTAATTAATTAAGTGGTAGGTTGGAAAATTAAATAAGGAAGTGGAAGAGTTACTTAATTAAAGGGAGTTGACAAGTTTAAAGGGGGAGTTTATTAGAGTTATGGGAATGTGAAAGGTTGGGGCTCGTGTGGGCCCCACCTCACATTTATCCCCAAATTTATCCTCCCATGGGTAGTTAGGTTCCACACCAACTTCCCCATGTAGGATAAACCCACCTTAGACTTAAAAGTAAAATTGTTTTACAATTTTATTCATTCTTCATTTAATCCACAAAATTAACTTCTCCACTTACACAAACGCAACTCCAGAATAGGTGTTCCTAATCAATTACCGGCACTGCGGTTTCATCGGTGCCCTCGGATTTCAATTCTGAGCACCGGTTTAAAAGTTAGAAAAAACCCGCTCGTTCATTCACTGAACGTACCCGATCTAAACTTCGGAAATTGATTCTGGGAACATAGGGACTCAGAATCAGGCACCGTTAGAAACTGCGTTCTTATAAAATTCCAAAGAAATTAAGAAAAAAAATCCTTGAAATTTCCGAGTCTTTACAGAATTTTTAATTAAAATTTTTCACTTCTATGAATGGAATTTGAAAAAATGGATTAAAATTTTTTAATCATAATAATTTATATATTATAATAAGTTTAACTTATTTTTTTACACTAATAAATAGTGAAAATATTAAAAATTAATTACCACAGTTAAGCTAAAAATGGATTTACCAGGAGTTAAACTAAAAAGATAAGGGTTAAAATGACCTAAATGTTTTTCAAAAATATCTTTTATAGGAATATTTTGGCCTTATAATTTATAATTATTCATAACAATCAATTTTTAATAGTTTTTTCATGTGAAAAACATGGATACACCTTTTTCTTTTCAAAAATTACAAGTGTGTCACTCACATCACTTATAAATGGGTGACCACCCTTCTCTATTCTTCACACCTTCAAACCATTTTGTTTCAGAAAATAGATGCCCCAATAACTTCCCAAGTTCCATCCTATCATCCAAAAATACTTATTTTTTGTATAAATATATCCTTGGAAGACATTTGGTGTAAACATAAGAAGGTTACCCAAAGAAGTGGTAATGTTTTTCAATGAGCGTTTATATTTTATTTCTTCTTCCACCTCCTTAAATTCTTATTAAAACTTGATTATATAATAAACACAATATCTTAGATATACTTATATGTTTTTATTTTAATTTAATTACATAAACACTTCTTTACATCTATCAAATAGGTTACAAAATCATCATTCATGTCTGCGGCGGACTACTGCCTCGCAAACCGATGTCAATCATTTTTCCCATTACCACCTCTCACGGTTGGGTATGTTGATGAATATAAAATGTATATATTATATATATAACATAATTATACCTATTTATTCATTATATCATATATAAATTTTTAATTTTGATTCCATAGGGGATATGATAACATCGCTCATGTGTACGACGTACTACCACCTCACGAAGCTATGTTATTATTTTTTCACTAACGCTTTATATGGAAGGTAATAATGATAAAATTAATGAATATATGTTATATAAATAAAATAATTATAATATTAATTAAATATTTATCATACTAAAAATATAATATATAACATTCTTTCTTACACTGAAAAATGATAGCATCGTTCGTGTACATGCGAACTACCATCTTCACGAAACGATGTGACTCTCTTTTCAGCACCACACCACATGGATGATATATATAATTATATTAAAAGAAATAATTTTTTTATGATATTATTATCATTATTTAAATATAAAATTTTACTTACCTTCTTTTCATAATGATCATTGAAAAATGGAAACTTTACCGATGCATACTTACAGCCTACCGTCTCTATGATTGTAACACAGTTCATTTTTCATAACCATAATTCATGATTGGTCTTAAAAGTATAATTAGTATATAAATATGATAATTATTTCATGATTATTATTCTGGATATTATTGATATATATATCATATATCCACGAACCAGAACTTTTGTGATGAAACATGAATGAGAAAACAAGGCAATTAACACACGAAACAATGAAAATAATGAAATATTAATAATGAATGGATGGTAAAATGTTAAAATAGGATCATATATGATATTATAAATATATATATGGTTATTTTATAAACTAATAACCTGATTCAAACCATTATTTAGGGCGTTAAATTATGTTCAACCTAAAGGAAGTGTGGTGTAAGGGACTACGTCTTAATTTCCATTCATTAAGGCATATTTTATTATTGTGCACTTAATTTATTATATATGGTATATATACTTCCCCTTTGACATTTAATATCATGATTAATTATTAATTTATGGCATTTTAAGTTTTAATTTTAAATATTTTCTCTAAGGGGGTTTTTGACTTAAAAATTAACAAGTGGTAAAAACAATTTTAACTCAATTTCTTTTAATTAGGTTGTATTACCCCATCATTGATTTTGATGTTATAAGATTATGTGTGTGAAGAATTTTGATTATCTATTTCAATGTTTAAACCTTTATTATGTGGATTTAAATTTGATATATATAATTTATTCACTGGTTAACTCTCACTTTAACGTTATGATCATTATAAGGGATTATTTCACAATCTCATTCTAATCAAGATTATTTGTTCTTGAATTTAAATTAAAGGAAATTATTTGATAATTTTCTATTAAAACCATTTAATTTTATTATACTATGGTTATTCATGAAATTTTAAAGTAATAGTACTGTTTTTTCTCTCATTGGTACTTAAAATAATCAAGAAAATATTTTTAAGAAAACCCAACTTCTTTTATCTCTTCGACCATATACCCATTTTCTATAAAAACTAGGGTTTATAAAAATGATTTCAAAAAAAATTAACCCTTTTTAAAATGATTTATTAAATAAATTTTGACCCATTTTTATTTTTTACAAAAAAAATGAAAGAAATATTTGTGTCATTCTCAAAAACGATGTCTGTTTGTCTTTAACTAAAAAGTGAAAGAAATACTTATTTTAATATATACGACATGAATGAAATTTACCTCCATCATAACCAATCAAATATTTTAAATCTTAATTTATATGTTTAAAAGTTTATTTTCAAATAAAATTATTTTCAAAATGTTTTGTGAATTTTTAGAATTTGATCTTTAAAATGAAATGGATATATTTCTCAATAATATTTTTAATGATCTTTTTATGGTATTTATATTCATAAATGAAAAAAATTATTATACTTATGATATATTGGTTATATTTTGTGTTGATTCCATATTTATTCATTATACATATGGTTTATTATCATTTTGACCGAGAAATTATTGACATTCACTTTCTTGATTAATTTTTGTTGTCATTAACTTTCCCTTGAAATATTCAATTTCCTATGACCATTGAACATTAAATTTTTCCTAAACATCCATATTATTTATCATTTATATTATTATTACTTAAATTATAATTCATTTTTATATATGATGTTCTATAATGAAAGTTATTGGTTTATTTGGGGAAATATTGATAAATATGTATTATTTACTCGATACAGATATTTGATGATAAGACACATTGTTCATTAATTAAATTGATCATTTGATATATGAGGAATGCTTTGGACCTTTAGTGATGGGTTGGGTCTGAAATTATTTATCCCCTTGATACATCTTTAGGTCTCATTAGAAATATTATCAAGCTATCATTAAAAATATTTTTAACTGTAGTTTTAAACTGTCTTGTGAGTATTCTTGACGGCCGAGGTATCATGATGCCTAATATCATGAAATCAAATAATTAATAATTTTATTAATTAATAATTTAGTTATTATTATCCATGGTATTTTCATAATGATATTATCTATGGATGAATTTCATTCTCAGTTTATTAATTAAATAGAATGTGTTTTCAATTTTTACCTTGCCATATTGATTATTCTTTATATAATTATGATAGCCAAGTTATTTATTAAATGAAATGTGTGTTAAGTTATTTTCCTTTCCATATTTATTATTATTTATTTATTCATGATATATCTTGATGTACTTAACCCTTACTGATAATTTGAGTTCACCCTTATTTTGTTTTCTTTCCCCATGATTCCAAGAAGCGTACTATGATTTAAGGGAAATGATATTCTAGAGGTAATGATGTTATACTCAAAAAATATATTTTTAATTTTTTTTTCAAATGTAATATGGTAATAATTTATATATCTAGTTTACCAAAAACACTAAACTATTTAGTTCTTTGGGATGTGATTCATTGTGTCTTATGTTAATGCAAGTAAGCAGACACCAGCTTCGGGATACTGGGATCTGGGTCACTACAACTTAAATGAATTTAATATCAAAAAAAGGTTCCATATATGAAATTAGAAGGATCAAATTTAATAAATAGTTGCCTTTTAGTTTTGGCCATTATAAATAGTAACTTTGGTAAATATTTGTTACCTTGATAAGTGTAAAACAGGTAAAACATGGTAAAAACTTTGGGATATGGCTTTAAAATTTCACTAAAAATAGCCTTTATCCTAATGGATGAGTGGATTTTGTCCATATCCATCCATGTTTTAGAAATATTTCATCTTTTTTTTAGTTTTATAATAAATAATATTTTATTAAATGATTTAAAATTCATGAAAACCATGTTTTCATTAAATTTAATTGGATGTGGGTTAAAATATCAACCATGGTCCATTTATGTGTCAAATATCTTTTTATGGTAGCATTATTTACCCTTAAAGAATAATAATCTTTGGTATTGCATTATTTTTCAAAAGGGTTAATTGGTTATTAAAACTAAGAGATAAGGGTTAAAACATTACTTAAAGTTTTATAAATATTATTTTATGAAATTATTTAGACTTATAATTATCATATATTTTAAATATATCAATTTTATTCTCTTTATTATAAAAATTAATTTATAGTAATTTAATACTTTACATAATTCCAAGAGTGCACCTCCACTCGCTAATAAAATGTTGATTATTCGCCTCTCTAACTCACACGTTTTTATCCATCTATATCATCCAATACCAAAAATAATAACTTTATATATTACTTAAAAACATCCTATATATTATTTTATTTCCAAAATACCATCCTTTCAAGGGTTAAGGTGTAATCCAAAAGGGGTTTCTCAATGAAGAAGTATAACTCTTAGCCACACGTTTTTTATTTTATTTCTGCTTATACATCCTATAAATTCATGGTATCCATTATAAAATAATTAATTAAGTATATTAAATATAATTAATTGTTATTATGATAATGTAACAACCATTATCTACCTTATTTCCATCCTATATAAGATGAAAACATCACTTGTGTGTATATATGGCTTATCGCCTCCACTTAGCAGTGTAATTCATTTTTCATCACCACATTACATGAATGGTTATAATAATGTATTTAATTAATATATATATCATTTATGATCTTATTATTATTATATAATTTTTAATTATTATTTACCTTTATTTTGTTCCATCCTTCATAAAATGGAAACAAAGCTCATGCATACGTACAACATACTATATCCTTGAATGGTGAAATTATTTTTTCTACTATACCTTTTATGGATTACTATATATATATATATATATAATGAATATATATGATATTTTTATCAGTATTAATATTATTTATATGATTGAACCATAATAATTATACAATTATCTGAACTAAGGAACCGAAATTCTCATGAAAATCAAAATATTTAACACCTGAAAATGATGATTTTAATAATAAATTATTAATAAATTGGTATTAAAATGTTATAAATGGATCATATATAATATTATAAGTATTTAAATTATTATTTTATAGATTTTTAATAAATTTAAATTTATTATACATGAGGTTATATCTCTTTCCAAGCATGTGGATCTTGATGTAAATAATTAATGTTATAATCTCTTTATTTATCAGGATTATTTATAGTCAAGTTTCCATTGTGAAAATTTTATCACCTATCTATCAAGAATCCAATTAATTTTTACCTTCTTGTCATTATTTTAGATTTCATGTTTTACTTTCATTTTCCTCTCTTTAGTAACTCAAGAAACTAAAATAATGCTTTTAAGAAAAACTTACTTTATTTCTCTCTTCGATCAAAAATCCTTTTTCTTTGATATCTATGTTTTATAAAAATGGTTTAAATAATGTTTTTAATATTATACAATGAATTTTTACAGTAATTTTTAACCATTACTGAACTTTTATAAAAAAATTAAAATAAATCTTATTTACATTTTCAGAATGAGGTACTTTTGACTTTTTACTAAAAAATCAAAATGAATTTTTATTTTAATGTGCACAGCATGAATAAAATTTCCCACCATCATAACCACTAAATTATTTGAAGGATAATTTAAAAGTCTCGAAGGTTTTTTATAAATAAAAAACTCAATATTTGGGAAATATTTTATATTTTAAATAGATTATTTCAATGTAAAAAATGTGCATGTTCCTCAAGAAATGTTTCTATGATCTTTTAAGGAAATTTTAATTTATGATAACAACATTTGATGTTACATATTCTTTACTGAAGATAAGATCCAATATATCATGCACTTTCATTCTTTTGATATCTTATAATGGGGATGATTTGAGTATGGTACTATGAAACTCATTTTGTTCCCAAGAGTTAATTAAGTTATGATGAAATATTTATAAAACCCATTTCTTTCCCATAAATTTTTATATGATGCTATGAAAATTTTTTATGAAACCGGATTACCTTCCATATGTTATACTATGATGATTTTTTTTATATTTTGGCACAAATATATATTATTTTCATTATTTTATATATGGGTTCATAATAATATAGCCCTCTAATGAATTGGTCAAATAAGGATTCCTCATTAGATAATAAGGATCAGAATAGGGAGTGAAGTCAGTTTAGTAAGGGACTTTTTCTAATATGATAGTTTCGAGAGTGAATATTGACTAAGGATATGATGGAATGGGTAGTGAAACCAATCCACTATAATAGTCTTGGAAATTATACTTGATTAAAGAAATGATTTTATATGGTAATGTTTATGCCACAAAATCAGGTCGTATGCCAATGTTATTCTCTCATAGATCATACTATTTGATTTCCTTATAATTCATATATTATAAACTACCAATATTTATACCATTATTCAATATTATGATCTATGATACATTGGGTATGGTTTTAAAATTTTAATCTCTTGTTCTCATACCTTTATTCTCATGTTATTCTTAAGTGCTCATTGATATATACCTCGTGTACCCATACTAAATATGAGATCAACCTTTCTTATGTTTCCATTCCCCATGTTGTAAAGAAATATTTTAAATATGGTATGTCTAATAATTGTTCACATTGTGAAGAACTAAGTGAGATATGATGAAAATCTCTTATGAATAAATTGTTAGTGTATCCAAGTTTCCAATGAAAATTGACCTATACAATTTTTTGAGTGGATATTAATGTTATATATTGAATATTGATTTATTAAGATGTAATATTAATGTATACAAAGTATGGGCCTCTATAGTTTGTATTAGATAATGGTTGGTTAAATTTTGAATCTATGATAAGAAAACATTAGTGAGATACTAAGGGATAAGTATAAGACAACATCCTAAGTTTTAACATGATATGTATTATGTGGTTTTACACTATGAGTATGGTTTCTAACACTATTATTTTTGGTTTTAGTGAATGGATGGAACTTGGTGGAACCATTTTATTGGTGAATTTGATGAAAAATGAAATTATTTTACTCCTAAGAAACCAAATGTTATGTGAATTGGAATTAAAAATAGTGTTACTATTATTATGAAACTTTATCAAGATATGAATCATACTGATCTTCCAAATTAGAAAGGGATTGAACAATGTTTTATTGAGTCCATCATGAGGAAAATCCATCTTATTTTAGTGGTTCCACTGATCCAGTAATTGTTGATAAATAGGTCAGTACCATTGAAAATGTATTTTTTTCTTCGATGTCCAGAACATAAAAAGTTATTTTAGTTGTTTTTTCATTTGGAATGTGAATCAAGTCAGTGTTAGACACTTATCAAGAACACGGGGAAACATGAAAGTAATATTGAATGATTATTTAGTGGATTAAATAAAAGTATATAAAGGATTCTATCGATAAGGTACATTAAAATATATGGATAAATCATTTGTTGTGTTATCAAGTTAGAAATAGATATTGGTATTACGCATAAATCTCATGGTTATAAAATTAAAAGAAATATAGAATTCAAAGGAAATCCTAAAGCCCATGGAGAGAAGAAGATGATATTTTCTATATTCTAAAAGTGTATAAGGAAACATAGAGGAAATCATCTTATGGGGACTAATAAATGTTTTATGTGTTGAAAGAAAGGTCATTATGCAATAAAATTTCAAATTAATTATTAAAATAAGTTAGATAATGATGGAGAAAATTCATCAAAGAAAGTTCCACATATAGTCTAGTGTTTCAAATACAAGAAGTATGAGAATTATGATAACTAGTACTCAAATAGAAAGGCTAATGAAGATGGTAATAATTAATAACCTGTTAATCTCAAAGACAAATGGAAATCCCATACAATCACTATTTCTAATGTGTGTATGATAATAAAGTGTTGAAAGGTATAATTACTAAACACTCAAGAAAAGTTAGTGTTTATTTTATTCTAGATATATCCACTATTTTATATCTGAAAATTTTTATAAGGGTATGGAAATATCACCCCAATGGTTATATATTGAATTATTAGTGAAAAATCATAATGGTATGATGGTCTAATCTAAAGTCTATGATTCTTCTATGATTTTATTTTTTGGGAATATACTTCCTAAACATCTTGTTATTCTCCCTTTAGTTAAATTCGTTGTTTTTTTGGGGAAAGATTGGATTTATTTAAATAAATCTCATATAATTTTATAAGGAAGGGAATTCGTGTTTGATATATTGAACCAAACTATGATAATCTATTGGTGTGATGATAAATATGAACTTCTTATGGAAATTACATCAATTATATGGGTCTTCATTCCTATTTAAAAATGTTTCTTATCTCATATGGTTGTGGATAAACTCAATATCAAAGATATTCCTATTTTATGATAGTTTTTTATGTTTTTTAGGAATCATTTCCTAGTATTACTTTGAATTGTGATTTTGAGTTTTTAATTAAAGTTATACCTAGTGTTACAACTATTTCCAAGTATCCATATATAATTTTCTTTATCGAGTTGTCAGAGTTGTAGAAACAACTATTGGACAATATTGATAAGGGACTCATTCTAAAATGTGAATCACCATGGGGTGGACCTTTTTTTACTAATCCCCCTATATTTTCATAGATTTAATGAACATATTGTTTATATGTTACCTTTTTTAGTTTATGTTAGCCCTTAAAGATGATATTATTATATAATACAAAAGTAATTAAAAGTATGAAAATCTCTAGGGAATTGTACTAAAGGCCCCACTAATGGATAAGTTGAATTCAAAATTTACCAATTGTGAATTGTTTCAAAATATATTTTCGTTTTTGGGTTATATAATCTAAATCAAGGGTATATTGGTGGATCTATCAATGAAAGAAGTTATTGAATGTCGGCACAGACCACCCATTATGACTGATATCTATAGTTTTATTGGTTTGGTTGGATATTATCAATGTTTTGTGGAAAAAATTACCAAAAATATCTAATATACTCCCAAAGTTAACTCATAAGGGATTCAAGTTCCTTCTCCAGATGAATGTGAAAAAAAATTCATGGAACTAAAGATAAGTTTATTCAATGCACCTATGCTTACACTACCCTTTAGTAGAGAAGGGTTTGTGATTTATAGTGTTTCATTGATGAAGGTACTAGATGCATCCATATTTATAAATATATGGTGATAGATTATCCCTCATGATAATTGAAGGTTCATGATAAAAATTACCCAACTCATGATTTAGAGTTAGCCATAATAATTTTTTCACTAAATATTTATAGGAATTATATTTATATAGAAGTTTTATATATATATATACCAATAATAAAATATTAATGTATATATTCCCTCAAAAATATTTGAATATGTGTGAGAGACTATGGTTGGAGTTGATTAATGGTTATGATTACTCAATACATTACCATCCTATAAAAGTGAACAATGTGGAAGAGGCTTTGAGTCTAAAGGATCAGTAAAGATTATATGTGATGAGGATTACATAGGATCCAATATTTATGGATTTTAAAAATATATACCTTAAACTATTTATGTAAATGGATAAATCCTATCTTACTCAAATGAGTGTTCAACCATCTATTCATGTGGGGATTAAAGAGGCGTAGAAGGAAGATATGTAACTATAGAACAAGGCTATAAATATTCTTAATTTAAAACATTATTATTATGGAATGATAAGTTTCAAGAAAAATGTATGTTTCCACTCTACAATATATTTAATTAAGGGACTATTATATGAAGCTCTGAGATAATCATACTCTATTCATATTGGAAGTATTAATACGTATAAAGTTCTAAAATAGTATTTCTAGTGGGAAAACATGAAGATATATATTGTATAGTATGTATCTCGATGCAAGATATATTATCAATTTAAGGTTGATATAAAAAATTATAAAGGTACTATACAGCCATTAACTATATTGGAATGGAAATGGGAAAACATCACCATATATTTTATCATCAGACTCCCCAACAATTCTGATGGCCATAATTCCATTTGGGTTGTAGTTGATCACCTTACAAAGTCAGAAAACTTCAGTTCTATCAGAGAATATTTCTATCTTGATCATATTTCCATAATACAAATTAATGAAGTGGTATGGTTTCATGGAGTACCATATTCTGTTGTATCTGATTGGGATTCGAGGTCAACCTCAAAGTTCTAGTGAAGTCTTCAGGACGCTATGGATTCATAGTTGTGTTTTAGAATTTCTTGTCATACTTATATATATACCTAGTTTGAGAGAACAATTTAAACTCTAGATGATATTATCTAGTCTTTTATATGGATTTAAAAGGTTTTTGGGATCAACACCTTCCTCTACTTTGTTTTCTTTACAATAATAGATTTCAATCAAGCATTCAAATGGATCCTTATGAATACCTTTATAGAAATAATTGTAGAACTCTAACATGATAGGATGAAGTTAGATAAATAAATCTATTGAGACCTTATATAGCTGAGGAAATGGAAAATGAAGTTAGATCTATTATATATCTTATCATGATAGATCAGAGTTGATATAAAAGTTATACTAATAATCGTCAGAAAAAAATAGAATTTGAAATTTTTTAGAAGGTATTCCAACAAATTACTCCAGGAAAAAAGGTTATGATATTTGAAAATAAGGTAAATATGAGCCCTAGGTATATTGGACTCTTTGAGATTCTCAATAGAGTATGGATGGGGTTTTATTTCTTGTCACTTCCAATGAACCTCTCTCAAGTTCAAGATGTGTTTCATGTATATCTTTTAAAGAAGTACATACCTGATCCTTCACATGTACTAAAATCAGAGGTTTCACTATCAGAGAATGACCTTTCCAATAAATAATAACCAATAAAAATCTTGGATAATATAGATAAATTACTATGTAACAAGCATACTCACTGGTTCATGTTCTCTGGAGGCACTACTACAACTTGTCCTTTTATCACCACTAAAAACCGGCATAAACAGCACTAGAAAAGCACTCTTAATGCCAGCTGAGATAAAGGGGGTCCTTTATCAGTGCTTTTTTTAGCACTGATAAAGGGGACCCCCTATCTATGTCGGTATTAACAGTGCTTTTCTAGCACTGATAAAGGGGTGCCTTTATCAGCGCTAACTTGAGCGCTGATAATAGGTCCTGTTATCAGCGCTATTTTAGCGCTATTAAAGGTGTCCTTTATCAGGGTTCAAAAAAGCGCTGATAAAGGAACCTTCCCCTGTACCAGTAGAACCAGCACCTGCACACCTACACACCTTCACACACCAACACACCTGCACAAGATAGCACCTGCACACCTCCACGAAATAGTACCCATACACAATATTTTGACAAACAATGCTATATACATTTACATAACATCATGAATAAAAAAACACACTACTATATACATTTAAAACAATGTTTTACATGGTTACAATTAAAATTATCCAACAACAGTTATAAACATTAATGTTTCATCCTTTGATATCCGTGATCTGCACTCAAAAATTGTTGTCCATGGTATTTGTTGCCGAACAAAGCATCCGAACTCAAGGAAAAAAATTCACTTATATAAGAAAACAAATATTATGTTAGTAATAAAATAATGAAATAAATTAAAACATTAATATGAATGAATAAATTAATATGGAAATGTGAAACTAAAATATGAAAAAGATAAATTCAAATGTTTTCATTCTTATAACAATGAAAGGGAATAATGTAAAATCAATATGTTTTTAGATGATTTATCTTATTAAATAAATATTGACTCTTTATCTAATGAAAAGCTTTATCGGTCACACCATGCGTCAGATTGAGGTGAGGTGGATTCTTACACATCAAAAATGACTCATGGATCTTTTTTCTAAAGTATCAAAACAATATGAACGTGTTTTCTCAGTATTCCATATGTCAGTAGTGTTGTTTTCTAAAGTTAATGTCAATTTTAAACTGATATCAGACACTTTTAGCCATATCAGTCACACCGTGCATCGTATTAAGGTGAGGTCAATTTTTAAACATCAAAAATGAATCATGGATCATTGTCCTAAAGTATCAAAACAATCCGAACACGTTTGATCGGTATTCTGTATGTCAGTAGTGTTGTTTTCTAAAGTTTATGTCAATTTGAAACTGATATCAGACACTTTTAGCCATACCAGTCACATAGTATGTCGGATTGAGGTGTGGTTGAATCGTACACGTCAAAAATGACTCATGGATCATTGTCATAAAGTATTAAAACAATCTGAACTTGTTTGCTCTGTTTTCCGTATGTCACTTGTGTTGTTTTCTAAAGTTAATGTCAATTTCAAACTGATATTAGACACTTTTAGCCATACCGGTCACATCGTGCCTCAGATTGAGGTGAGGTCGATTCTTACACCTCAAAAATAACTCATGGATCATTTTCCTAAATTATTAAAATAATCTGAACATGTTTTCTTGGTATTCTGTATGTCACTTGTGTGGTTTTCTAAAGTTAATGTCAATTTCCAACTGATATCAGACACTTTTAGCCATACCGGTCACACTGTGATTTGGCTTGAGGTTCGGTTGATTCTTACACCTCACAAATGACTCATGTATCATTTTCCTAAAGTATCAAAACCATCTGAATGTGTTTGCTTGGTATTCTGTATGTCACTTTTGTTGTTTTCTAAAGTTAATGTCAATTTATAACTGATATCAGACACTTTTATCCATACCAGTAACATCATGCATCGGATTGAGATGAGGTTAATTTGTACACCTCAAAAATGACTCATGTATCATTTCTATAAAGTATCAAAACAATATTAATGCATTTTAGTAGTATTCTATATGTCAGTAGTGTTGTTTTCTAATGTTTATGTCAATTTGAAACCAATATCAGACACTTTTATCCATATCGGTCACACTATACATCAGATTGAGGTGAGGTCGATTATTAAACCTCAAAAATGACTCATGGATCGTTTTCCTAAAGTATCAAAACAATCTGAATGCATTTTCTCGGTATTCCATTTGTCACTTTTGTTGTTTTCTAAAGTTTATGTCAATTTGAAGCTGATATCAGACACTTTTATCCATACCGGTCACACCGTGAGTCGGATTGAGGTTCGGTCCATTATTACACCTCAAAAATGACTCATGGATCATTTTCCTAAAGTATAAAAACAATCCAAACACATTTTCTTGGTTTTCGGTATGTTAGTAGTGTTGTTTTCTAAAGTTTATGTCAATTTCAAACTGATATCGGACACTTTTAGCCATATCGGTCACACTGTGCATCGTATTGAGGTTTGGTCAACTCGTACACCTCAAAAATGACTCATGGATTGTTTTACTAAAGTATCAAAACAATCCGAATGTGTTTGATCAGTATTCCATATGTCACTTGTGTTGTTTTCTAAAGATAATGTCAATTTCAAACTGATATCAAACACTTTTAGCCATACCGGTCACACCGTGCGTTGGATTGAGGTGTGGTCGATTCGTAAACCTCAAAAATGACTCATGGATCATTTTACTAAATCATCAAAACAATCCGAACACGTTTTCCTAGTATTCCTTATGTCAGTAGTGTTGTTTTCTAAAGTTTATGTCAATTTGAAACTGATATCAGACACTTTAATCCATACCGGTCACGTCGTGCGTCGGATTGAGGTACGGTCAATTCATACACCTCAAAAATGACTCATGGATCATTTTCCTAAAGTATCAAAACAATCTGAATACATTTTATCGGTTTTCCGTATGTCAGTAATGTTATTTTCTAAAGTTTATGTCAATTTCAAACTCATATCAGACACTTTTAGCCATACCAGTCACACCGTGCATCGGATTGCGGTGAGGTCAGTTATTACACCTCAAAAATGACTCATGGATCATTTTCCTAAAGTATCAAAACAATCCGAATGTGTTTTCTTGGTATTCCGTATGTCACTTGTGTTGTTTTCTAAAGTTAATGTCAATTTCAAACTGATATCAGACACATTTAGTCATACCGGCCACACCGTGTGTCAGATTGGGGTGCGGTCAATTCTTACACCTAAAAAATGACTCATGGATCATTTTCCAAAAGTATCAAAACAATACAAATTTGTTTTCTTGGTTTTCTTTATGTCACCTGTCTTGTTTTCTGATGTTAATGTCAATTTCAAACTAATATCATACACTTTTAGCCATATCGGTCACACCGTGCATCGGATTGAGGTGCGGTTGATTTGTACATGTCACATATGGCTCATGGATAATTTTCCTAAAGTATAAAAACAATCCGAACATGTTTTCTCAGTATTCCCTATGTCAGTAGTGTTGTTTTCTAAAGTTTATGTCAATTTGAAACTGATATGAGACACTTTTAGCCATACCGGTCACACCATGCATTGGATTGAGGTTAGGTTTATTCGTAAGCATTAAAAATGAATCACAGATCGTTTTACTATATTATAAAAACAATATGAACACGTTTTCTCAGTTTGACATATGTCACTTGTGTTGTTTTCTAAAGTTTATGTCGATTTCAAACTAATATCAGACACTTTTAGACATATCGGTCACACCGTGCGTCAGATTGAGGTGAAGTTGATTCTTAAACCTCAAAAATGACTCATGGATAATTTTCCTAAATTATCAGAACAATCTGAACGTGTTTTCTTGGTATTCCATATGTCAGTAGTGTTGTTTTCTAAAGTTTATGTCAATTTGAAACTGATATCAGACATTTTTAGTCATACCGGTCACACCGTGCATCGGATTGAGGTGTGGTCAATTTTTACACCTCACAAATGACTCATGGATTGTTTTCCTAAAGTATCAAAACAATCCGAACACATTTTCTTGGTATTTTTTATGTCACTTGTGTTGTTTTCCAAAGTTTATGTCAATTTCAAACTTATATCAGACACTTTTAGACATACCGGTCAAACCGTGCATTTGATTGAGGTGTGGTCGATTCTTACACCTCAAAAATGACTCATGTATCATTTTCCTAAAGTATCAAAACAATCCGAATGTGTTTTCTTAGTATTCCGTATATCACTTGTGTTGTTTTCTAAAGTTAATGTCAATTTAAAACTGATATCAGACACTTTTAGCCATACCTGTCACACCGTGTGTCGGATTGAGGTTAGGTCGATTCTTACACCTCAAAAATGACTCATGGATCGTTTTTCTAAAGTATCAAAACAATAAAAATGTGTTTTCTTAGTATTCTGTATGTCACTTGTGTTGTTTTCTAAAGTTAATGTCAATTTCAAACTGATATCAGACAATTTTAGCCATACTGGTTACACCGTTTGTCGGATTGAGGTACGGTAAATTTGTACACCTCAAAAATGACTCATGTATAGTTTTCCTAAAGTATAAAAATAATCCGAATGCGTTTGCTTGGTTTTCCGTATGTCACTTATGTTGTTTTCTAAAGTTAATGTCAATTTTGAACTGATATCAGACACTTTTAGCCATATTGGTCACACCGTGCGTCGGATTGAGGTGTGGTCGATTCGTACACCTCAAAAATGACTCATGGATCGTTTTCCTAAGGTATCAAAACAATCCGAATGCATTTTCTCGGTCTTCCGTATGTCATTAGTTCATAAGAGTCTCTCATTAAGTTATTCTTTACTAGAAACTCAAATAATTTTTAAAACCAGTTTTCATAATCTAAGGATATGAAACATAAGTAAGGGTGATCATTGATGCTCAATAAGTGTAAAAAAGGGAGATATCAATGATCATATAAAGATAACATAAGTATTATGAATTCACATTCATTGTTCTATTTGTTTACATTCTTCCATCAGGTACACTGCCCATTCGTTTCTAAACACATCTATATCATCTTGTGAATAGAAGTTTTTGTGACAGTCATAGTAGAAATGAAAAAATATAAATACACAAAGGATTAATAAATATTTTAAATGAACTAGTAATTATTTTCAAAAATACCTCTTCAGGGATGCTAGTTTGTTCATGAAATATGATCTCTTTCATAAATTTACAAACATAATAACCGCAGTCCTTTCCATTTGTTTGTTTCAGACACTGCAGAAACATAGAGAAAAATAATTAATCTGTTTTGATATGTATTTGGATAGTGCAGTATAATTATATATACCCTGATACTTGTCCATTTTTAGATCTTGTTCGCCTTGTCATCCTTAGACCCTGGATTCATTCCAGCCTTTAGACGATATTAATACACCGCCCTATCATAACAGAATCCTCATTAAAAGATAATATAAATTATATAACTAGATATTTAGTTCTAAAATGTTGGATCTAGTGTATTAAAAATTGACAATTACTATCATGTGTGGTCAGTTTGTTGGATATCTATATAGTGAATCCAGAAAATAAATCTTTCGAGTATCTAAATTGACTGCAATGAGCATCCAATGCTGCCTAAAAACACAAAAATAAATAAGTAATGATGGAAATGAAAATATAATTGATATGATTAAAATGTAGAGTTTTACCCCTGCAACATTGGTATTAAAAAGATCCTGTCAGTCGTAATTTTTCATTGAAATGTTTTGAGAATGTTTGAAATTAATTCAGCCTGAAAATTGGAATCTATTTCTTTTTGTTGTGTAGACATGGTGTGAGGACTAACAGGTCCAAATTTGTATTCACTGGAAAATCCCTTCAATTGTTTTTCATATATATGCCTATCTAAAATATGAAATGTATTTGACATAATTATCATATTATATCAGCTTCTGTAAAATAAAATCATGAAAACATACCTCATTTATACATTTATAACTAAGGCTCCTAGCCAGTTGTATGTGATGATTTCAGCTACAGTGTCAGCACTAACAAAATCTAATGTTTCCTCTCTGTACATATCTTTTTCACAAACAACTATGTGATTATTTTCTTCTTTCATTTTCATATCCACATGATCTTGTAATGATATTAAATGTGGATATAGAATGGGCGGGGTGAAGGTGCCCTCAGTAGATCATTTTCAACTGTTGGTTGATCCTTTTGATCCGTTATTTCATTTTAGCTCATTCATTTTGTCCTTCTGTAATAACATTCATCAGTTCAACCCTTGTCTAATTAATTGTTAAAGGTTCTTCTTGAAAAATGAATTGTAAATGAATACATCCAAGTCAACATGTTTTTTTACAAGATTTGACGGCCATGCAATGAATATTCCAACAGATTTTTCCACAGTATGAATGTCATCATTGTCATTTGGCACGGGTAGCTCGGTGCTCGGCTCATGATCTACGTTAATGGAAACTTTGACATGACTAGTTGGAAGTGGTTTGGAGTGTATCATGTCATTCTTCATATTAAACACTGTAGCCCTCGCTACAAGGCGATGGGTGGGAGTGAAAGATATAAATCAAAGTCATTTTCACCCTGTAGAATATCATTACAAGAAAGGTATCAGTGTCTATGTGATGCACATTTCACAGAAACAAATATTAGAAAATTAATTACCTTAGTTAAGTCAGGTCTTTGAGGGGAATGGCTCGCCTCAAAGCTGGTGGGGGGTGGGGTGGGTTGTTCTTGAGTTGTTTCTTCTCTTCACCTCTCCCCCATAAAGGTTTCTAGAAACTCTCCCTAACTTTGGAATTTTTCTTCAGGGGTATCTAGTCTAACTCTCATCATTTACATTTCTTTATTTTGTTCCTCCTCTTGTTTTTTCTGAAAATATGCTCGGGGAGTCACCCCAAAACCCGCACCTCTGACGCGACCATACTGTTCTTTCTATTTCAAGGCCACTGAAAGTATGCTCGCATCTGGTGCGGGTGTTGTTGATTCCTCTAACTATTTCAAATAGAAAATATGGGAAAATAATTAATCATCATGATGTAATAGTGATTTAAAGAAAAAAAAATTATATTATGTCATACTTACAATGTTTCCCACACTTTTTGTGTGTTTTCATCTACTAGTTTCCCCTCTTTATTAACACGAGCCTCCTTCCATAGCACATGGCGTGGGATTGAAGTGGATTAGGATTTAGATTCATCAATCTGCAAATAAATAGAGAAACATGGCTACAGTGTTGTTTTATGTCACATAAAAGTATTATAGTACTTTTAAAATACTTACCAATTGTTTTTCAGTTGAAGCATACCCCAGCCTTGCTTTGTGGTAGGGGTACGCTGGTTTTGCTACCCGTTTTTTATTTTCATCACTCAATTGATATTTCATAATTAAAAAAATATCAATCAAAGTGATTAATACAAGCAATGTTAAATAAAGTGTTACCAAACAAAATGTACCTGAAAAGTCCGCTCTGCATGATGGAATCAAAACACATCCCACGTTCATTGGGATATCAAGTGTGCATAAAGAGGAGGTGGGTGTGGATTGATTTTCCATTCAGCATCTTTCATATTACATTTTGTTAAAATGGTGTGAAATACTCTATGAACCCTTCCTTCCAGTCTTAATACATATTCTTTGTGTGAGACATCTACTATAAATGCACTCTGCAAGAGGTGATGTAGAGTTTGTCAATATTTCAGAATTTTATTTTATTTTATATTAATAAATTAAATAAATGATATCGTAATGTTATCGTAATCTCTTCCAACATTAATGTTTTCATCCCGCTGACAACATGGTTCCACGACTCTATATCAATCGACACGCCTTACTGAGTGATGATTCCAATTTAGCTACTAAACATGGCTTTGTTGGGGTTTACATGCTGACCTCACTTATTCCATCCCACCTCATATTTGATGCCTTTTTCTTTTTCCTTAAGGATTTTTGCTAAAATTGTCAAACTACGGTGCGCCTATTTTTTTGTGCCACTGGGGTTTCATTGCCTACCATTTCCCCGGTTTTGGAATCATCATTATGTTCCTCTGAAGCGCTAGCATCAGCACTGGGACCAGCAACAACAGGTTGAGAAACATGTTGTACCTCAGTAGTGAGACCTGCAACAATAGGTTGAGATACCTGTTGTACCTCAGTAGTGGAACCAGCTGCAACAGGTCGAGAAACCTATTGTGTCTCGGGATTGGGTGCATCAGCAGGTACAAAAGTCATTATCAGCAGAAGTAATTTAACATTTAATTTACATCACATAAAAGTAGTAGTGAACCGATAATAACATAATGTAACACAATCTATATTACAATAAAAAAATAACCTGACTATTGAACTCTCTTTTTTTTAAGCCTAAAGGGACTTGACCCCTCCATCGACTATCCATATCCCTTCATTGTGGTCTCCTCTGATATACAAAACTTCGTCTACATTGGGACCACTGTGAAATGATTACGAAGTCCCAATGAAAGGGTCCTTCTCCATTGAATTTTCATATGACCCTTCAGTTGTTTTGGTCGATAACAAAACCATTGACTAGTTTTGGTTTGTGGGATCTGGAACATAAAATACTTGCACTACCTGTGATGCCATTATAAAAGGTTCGTCTTTCTCCCTTTCCTTACTGAAATCGACTTTCATGAATCCCAATTCATCTACTTTAACAGCACTCATGTTATCAACCCACTTGCATTGAAAAATTGGAACTTCAAATTCTGTATAATTCATCTCCCATATTTGTCTGATAATGCCAAAGTATGACATATTCGCACAAATAGGATTTTTGTCCTTAGCACCGGAAACATGAATTGCTTCAGCCATAAGTGTAACCCCACTATTATGTGTGGTACTGTCTTCATCATGTTCATTAGTATAAAATGTATAACCATTAACTACATAAGCATTGTAAGATAATACTTGCACATTTGGTCCTCCAGTTAGCCATCGAAGTCAGTCTGAAATTGACTCTGGATTTTCATCTGACTTCTTAAAAATATGGACCCGAAACCATCCTATTAACTGTTGATTATGTGTATCTGATATCCATTTTTCAGCCCTAGATGGATTCCAATGCCTAATAATTTCTTTGTGGGTTTCAACATATAGGTCAACGTTGAAATTGTTATGAAAAACATAAAGTTGGGCCTGATCCCGATCTGTAATATTTATTATGACAACCTATCTTCCAGAAATTCCTTCACCCTCAAGCATCCCAGTGTGACGAGATTTCGGTAGGCCAATGATTTCCATACCAGACTGGTATTCGGTACATAATTCAATGGATTCCTCAACAATATATTTCTCCGCAATACAACCCTTTGGACGACTTTGATTTTTGACATACCCTTTCAAAATCTTCATATACCGTTCAATGGGGTACATCCATCTGTAATGTACAGGACCACATAGTTGAATTTCTCTCACCAAGTGGACCATCAAATGAACCATCATATCAAAAAATGAAGGTGGGAAGAACATTTCCAATTCACATAATATGACGGCAATTTCTCTTTCCATAGTTGGCAATTTTGTCGGGTCTATAACATTGTTGTATATAGCTTTGAAGAAAAAACACAGTTTTTTTAATGTATGGTGGACATTCTTGGGAAAAATGCAATGTAAAGCAATAAGAATGAGATCTTTCATCAAAACATGGCAGTCATGTGATTTCAGACCTTTTAACTTCAAATCGGTCATTGACATGAGGTTCCTAATATTTGACAAATACCCCTCATGAACCTTTATGTCATTCAAGAAGTTGCAAAACTGATATCTCTACTTCTTGGAAAGATTGTAAGCAGCAGGAGGAAGAAACATTCATTTTTCACCCTTCACTGGGGCCAACTCTTCAAGTATTGTCATATCTACCATGTCCAACCTAGCCATAATTCCATTTTTGTTTTTCCAGGTGTATTTAGAAATGTGCCGATGAAACTATCAAATACATTTTTTTCTACATGCATAACATCAAGAAAATGTCTGACATACAGACATTTCTAGTATGGTAATTCAAAAAAATTGATCCCTTTTTGCAACTAATTTAAGTAAGGTTTTTTATGCCAGTTTACCAAAAGTAGTGTCCACATTTTTAACTTTCTCAAACAATTGATCACCTGTTAGTGGAGACGGTGATGTACATTATTCTGAACTTCCATCAAATGATGTCGTCCAAGATCGGTACTTATGTCATCGGGGTAGAAATCTGTGATGCCCTAGAAACACGGTTTTTTATGAATGTTTCAACCTAATTGATTGTGTACCTTATTCGCTAATGGGACACCCTTGAGTTCCTTTAATGCTATATCCTAAAAAATTTCCATATGTAGGGAAGTCATTTATCGTCCTGTACAACATGGATATCAAATTGAAATCTTCCTTTTTGTAAGCATCATACAAAGTAACACCTGAATCCCACAATAATTTCAAATATTTGATCAATGGAGATAAATAAATATCAATATCATTACCCGGTTGTTTTGGTCCGGATATAAGCATATATAACATGATGTATTTTCGTTTCACGCATAACCACAATGGTAAGTTATAATTTACCAACATAATCGGCCATGTACTGTGACTGCTGCTTTGAAAACCAAAAGGATTCACTCCATCTGTAGATAACGCAAGACGAAGGTTTCTCAACTCATTTCCAAATTCAGGATACTCATGATCAATTCTCTTCTACTGAGGAGAGTCTACTGGGTGATGTAGTATCCCATCTTTAATTCTTGTATTTTCATACCATGTCAATTGTCTTGCAGTCTCCTCACTTTCATATAGGCACCTAAACCTTGGAATGATTGAAAAGTACCGTACAACTTTAGTAGGATTGGATTCATCTTTCTTGTATCGAGAAGCACAACACTTTGGGCATTATTTAAGTTATTTTTGGTCCTAGAGAAACAGTATACAGCCATTTGGGAAAGCGTGTGTTCTTTCAGAGATCATACCCATCGAGCGTTGCATTTGTTTGGCGTTGTATATTCAGCTCGGGAGCTCATTATCTTCTGGGAGCATGTCATTCTGGAGAGCAAGTAGTTTCGTAAAACTAGCATCACTCCACCCATTGTCTGCTTTCAAATTATACAGCTTCATTATGGATGATAGTTCTGTATATTTAGTGCAACCAGCATACAATGGCGTCTTTGCACAACTTTTTAACTTCTCAAAAAATTTTGGGCAATCATGAAGTTTATCTTCGATGGTCCTTGTTATCTCCTCAATACGATCTTCATCATAATTTACATATGTAATCACATCCTCCATATGGTCATATTCATTTTTTATACTTGTAATCATATCAGATGATCTATAAAATGCAATGTTATCACAGCCACTACCTACATTCATTGTTTCCCCATGTTTATTCCAACATGTATAACTCTGATCTATTCTGTGACAGATCAAGTGTTTTTCCAACTCCTCTAGACTTATTTGTTTTTAATAACAACAGAATAAACACGAAAAAAGGATTTGAGAAGGGTCATATGAATGATCTTTTTCAAACTTGATAAACTCTTTCACGCCTTCTTCATACTCTTTTGTTAACCGATTTTCATTCATCCATTCTTTATTTATATTCATCCTATTTTAAATCCAAAGTATGATTATATAGGTTAGGGGAGAAGGAATATGAGTATAATTTAGATAAAAAACTAGATACTTCAAAAATGGTGGGGGGCGTGCTCATTAATAGTCTTGGTTGAGGATGAGTATAGACTAGTTAGGTTTTCTAAGGCTATTTGAGTAGGTATTAGAGTCTTAGGCCTAAAGAATATGGATAATATAATTTTATATATCACATATGATGGGGAACACCCTCTTAAGGATATATAAGAGTCTTGGTGTGTGTGATGAGTAGGATATTCCATATAGGGATTTGTGAAGTGTGACATAGAGGATTTCCTCCTTATAATTGGATTAAGAGATCTCCAAGGGGAGATATGACATAAGTGAGGGTCACGGTAATAGTCTGGATGTCTTAGCATAGGGTATCCAAGGCCCACCTAGGCATTTTATACATAATACCATCAACCTACTCTTGTACGGTCACTTATAATATGTGATAAGAATCATTAATCTTATATAAGGTCCATGCATACACTAATGATCTTGTGTAGGTTGAATGATAAAATATTAGTAGGACATCAATAATGGGGAACCTAATATAAATCATAATATACTAGGTTTATCTATATGAATGAAAATAAATAAACAACACACATTATGAAAGAAATAAAGTAAGATCGTTGTATGGTAACTAATAAAACAAAAAAAAACAAATAACACTATATTTAGTGAGAATCAATAAATTAAACCATGGGTTCCAAAAAACAATATTATCTCCTAATAAAACCATATGACATACATCACAGATATTTTTTGAAACCCAAACACACCCAAACCTTGGGAACTATGCATCTCATATGGACTGATAAGAAACTGATACACATGAACCATGGATCCTATTTAGGAATCTAAAAACCCATACCTTGAGGACCATGGATATTATCTAGATACCTAAAATCCAGAAACCTCAGTCACCATGGATCCTTTCTTGTCTCCTAACATACCACAACATTGGGAACCATGGATCTAGTTTGTGACCCAAACATACCAATACCATTGTCCCTATGAATCAAGTCTATACCCCTAATATACCAATACAATGGTCACAATTGGTATAATCCATGACCGTAGTGTACATATAAGGGGAACAAGGATCACAGTTATCCCCTAGAATATGAACCCACTTAAATAGAGAAACGTCACCTTATAAGAATGTTGTATTATCATGGTCTGATGAAAAGTCATCACACATAAAAGACATACACAAACACTTTCCTAGATCTCTACTAGAATTTTTTAATCATCCTTTTATTGTTTTTAGACCCATACACTATAATATAGTCACCCATGAAATATACCTTTATATATAAAACACAACCGAGCACTTATTAATCCACATATTCCATCTCCACTATAAAACAAACAAACAAACTAGTTAAACTGAAATGGTCAGAAATCTCATCACATTAATGGGAATGAATTCCAAATTCTTCCCTAGAAAATCTACTGGGTTTTTACTTGTGGATGTCCACCCATATCCATCATCTATTTTAAAATCTCATATCCTATAAGATTTACCTAATTCTCTCTTAATACAACAATTATAATTCCACCTTCTAAATACTATCACTTTTATTATGGCCATTATACCCTATGACCATTTCACAAAAAAAATCATGAACAAGTAATAATGGTGAACACATCATAATTCCAACCACCCAACTACAACTAGGAAGGATAGTTACCCACGCATACAAGTGAAAAAACTAGGTGAGAGTAGAAAACTACTTAAAGGTGGGGGTGAATCAATGGTTATAAAAAACTCATAATCTAAACACATTTTCGAATACTGATTAGTGAAAAAGGGTCTTGATAGTGATGGTAAAATGATGATAGTAATTCAATGAAATAACTCACATGGATCAAGGAATAATTACATGGTTCACAACCTCTTGTTATAAATTTTCTTATCCTTAGTGTTCATGATGTACTGAATCTTGTTCTTGTTTTATTATCAATAAGAATGATGAATAGAGTAAGGATATAACCATATAGTCCCATGTATGCAATATAATGATCTAAATCTATAAGTTCATAAATTTCCCTTTTGTTGACCACAAGTGCCTATAGAATTTGGATTATGTGTGCACCCCTATTATTCTCCTCAAATGTTAACTAAACCATCATTGGAACAATCCATGGATTGAATGGTTGGGTAACTGAAGGATTATTCATTGAAACCAAATCATTGATTCAGGTCATGTAACATTGTATTTATAGAGATAAAATGTTCTTTTATGTGAATTATTTCCATATGGAATGAATCCTAATTCCAAATTACTTAGAAACTAAATCCAAAATATCCTTCACCACCTTTATGGCCTAACATAACATATCATGAAATGCGATTCATGTCTGCTCATATTTACCACTATCTATAGAATACCATTCATGGTGTGACCCTTATAGTTGTGGCATGGTCTGAAACATCCCTTTAAATAATGATACACTAATTGATAATGAACAATATACTATAGTATGAAATAACACTATTATAGCGTGAGCCTTTTCATTATATACTGATACCATTGGACCCCCAAACCAGTGAAACATTTATTTTCATGAGCTATATATCCCAATAAAATTATCTCTTCATATTCCCTTAGAGACATCCATTATAGTTAAATGTTCCATATTAAAATATGTCTATACTAAATCTCAAACCCTTCATAGTTACACCATTCGTACTATGGTGTGATATCTTACACTAGATTGTACATCTTCATTTGGAACACTCCCATAAAAGTGTAATCACATCCTCCTTGTTCTGGGACACTTGTTATCCACAAAAAACATAAATTTTTCATATTTTCTCACCTTTAATGATTCACTTACTCATATATGATAATTTTTTCAATAAATATATTGGTAAAATACATCTAAAACCCATGAAGAAATTTCCTTTTGAAGCTAGTAATAATATGTATCCAATTTTTACTTCATCTACTCACCATACCAAATTGTAGAATGGTTGGTGGGAATACTCCTACTCTTAGTGTAATAAAAATTCTACTATGATCATGACTTTACTAAGATGAAATTTCATATCACCCTTTTCAATTCCCTTATTGAGCGGATTCTTCAAACCAAAAAAATCATTAATTACCCCAAACCATCAAGGGCACTTAAATATCCCAATACACCCTCAACCGACTTATATAAGTCATTCACTTAAGTCTTATCCATTTTGGATCATAGGATGTACCTCTAAATGGATCCTCTATCTCTTGAACCATATACTTTTATTCATACATTAATAAAACCCATAAGGTAGAACTATATTTTTTCATTAACCAACCAAACACCTAGATATGTTATTTTTGTTTGAAGTAATCAAATCCATATATAAAATATAAATACAACCCTTACTTCATGGTTATTAATGGTTAAAAACATACCAACTGCAACACCTTGTAATGACATGATCCATTAAAAACATTATACCACATAGTATGTCATCCTATATAAGATTCCATAAATATTTCCTCACATTTTCTTTATCCAAGGAATTTAATTACACTGCTCATTCGGAATTCTATAAAGGTAAGAGTCATATAGTTTACACTCCCAATCCTGATGAATTGTCACACACACAAGCATCACACACAAGAATCACGCCAAATAATAATTAATATCAATATTGAAAATAAATTAAAACAAAATTAATTCATGAAAATTGAATTTTACTCACCTTAAGGAGAAGGACCCAGTGGTGGAGGAGGAGAAGGCATTGACAACAGATGCAACGGAGGCAGCAGAGGCAGCGTGGAGGCAGTGCGGAGGCCGCAGAGGCAGTGGAGGCAGCTCGGAGGTAGTAGAGGCATTGGATGCAGTGGAGTAGATGGAGGAGGAGGAGGAGGAGGCACCGGTGGAGGAGGAGGAGGCGGCGGAGGAGGAGAAGGAGAAGGAGGTTGCGGCGGAGGAGAAGGAGAAGGTGGCGGCCATGGTGGAGGAGAAGGAGAAGGAGAAGTGGTCTGCAGCAGAGGTGGAGGAAGATAGGTAGGCGCCGGAGGAGGAGGAGGAGGCGGCGGCCGCGGCGGAGGAGAAGGAGAAGGAGGCCGCGGCCGCGGCGGAGAGGAGGTAGCGGCAGAGAGGAGGCAGCAGCGCAGGGTAGGTCTTCTACGAAAGCTTGACAGGGTGCAGGGAGGAGGAGGAGGACCTGGTGAATTTTATAAATCCCACGTGGACCTTTATCAGTGCTAGTAAAAAGCACTGATAAAGGGGGTCTTTATCAGCATTGATAAAGGGTGACTTTATCATCGCTTTTCATTTTAGCGCTGATAAAAGGGTGACTTTGTCATCGCTTTTCATTTTAGCGCTGATAAAGAGATACTTTATCAGCACTTTTGTAGCGCTGATAAATGTATAAATTTAATAATTTGTTTATATTATTATATATTTATTTAAAATGATATTTATCATTAATATATATATATATATTAATAATTATAACTCTATATAAATATATCTTTATTTATACTTATAAAATTATTTTAATGGTATATTTATAAATATCATTGAAAATATAATAAAATATATATTTATTATTTAAATATAATAAAATATATATTTATTATTTAAATATAATAAAATATATATTTATTATTTAAATATAATTTAATTTTATTTATAAGTGTATATTTTTTAGAACATATATATTATATGGGTAACATAATGAATTATAAATCAATAATACATCAAAGTGATATGGAATTATAATCTATAAATGAACATTATTCATGTACATATATATACACGCATGTATGATATATTCATTGACCCCAATTCATTGGAAAACACATATATATTCAATAATTTTAATTATACGTATATATTAAAAAGTATTATATATTTATAAATAAAACAAATACATTAAATATAAAAAAATATATTAAATATATATATTAAATATAATGAATTAATAAATCTAAAATATATTGAATTAATAAATCTAAAAATCTAACAAATATATTTATTATTAATCTTATAATTATTTAATTATATATATATAGTTATAACATGTTTTTTTATTTAATATATATAATAAATATTATCAGTGCTAAGAAAAGCACTGATAAATGTAACCTTTATCAGCGCTAAGAAAAGCACTGATAAATGTACCCTTTATCAACGCTAAAAAAAGCACTGATAAAGGGTACACCTTTATCACCGCTTGTTTTAGAGTGATATAATTTCAATAGATAAATTCATTTTTATGGGGTATAATGGAACACCCTAATATTTAATGATATATTTATCTTTAAATAAATTTAATTTCTTTGATAGCTTGTGATACATGAAACCCTAAATCTAAATAATAAGTAATATAGTATATCGTTATTAGATTGTAATTAAATTATAATAGAAAATAGGAATAAATAAATTTTGAAAATTAATTATAAAAGGTTTTAGATAAATCAAATATATTCATAAATAAGTGCACATTTTTTATTAATGTAACTATATGATTTAAAAATTCATTTTTTCCATAAAAAATGGTTTTATTGTTTTTTGTGGGAAAATTATATAATTAATTTATTAAATTTTTTAGAAAAAATTATTTGAAAAAATGAACATAATTTTTGGAATTATCATTTAAAAATTATCTTAGAGTTAATTTTTAAAAAATTTCTGAAATGACTAATTTTTTTATGAATAGTGAAAAACACTAATTTTTATTAAAAACTACCTTTTCATTTTAAGAAATTAAAATGTTTAATTTTTTTTAAATGGTTTTGAAATAAAAATTAGTTGATTTATATGGTTAATATTCCAATGAAAATCTTTTTAAATAATTTTATATTTTATTTTGGTATAAAAACTTTTTATATCTTAGAAAACTTTTTTTTAAAACATCTTTCTATCACATTTTTAGAATAAAATTTTAAATTAAATTATTTAACTACTATGAATTTAATGTTGAAATAAATATTATATTTTTTAATCTGGAGGCACAAATTTTTTAAATAGTTCCCTTTTATTTTTAGTAATTATAAATAGTAAACTTTGTAAAAATTATCACCTCAGTAAGGGGAAAACAAGTAAAACATGGTTATAACTTTGGCATAAGGATTTAAAATTTTTTCTAAATTTTTTTAATCCTATTTTTTAATTATATTTCATCTATTTCCATCCATCTTTCAAAAATATGGAAACTTGGTGCCATTTCTCTTTGATTATGACCTATATATTATTTTAAGAAAAGAATAAATAGAAAATATCACTCGATTGACTTTAATATCTCTAAAGTTTTAAATAAGTATAAAAAGAGGTTATGTTAAATAATAAATATTTATTTTAAATATAAACTAATTAAATTTTTATATTAATTTATTTTTATTTTTTAGTGATTCAATAATTACCTTAAATACTTACACAACACCGACACAGTATTTTTTCAATTAATAGAAAAACAAAAAAATGATTTTTAAAATATTAAAAGTAATTCAATATTGGTGATTTATTATGATACATTAATTTTTTAGATAAATATAATATATTAGAGATGTATTAAAGGTTTATATTCAAATTCCATAACTATCTTGATGACTTGAAAGTAAAAGTAAATGAATGGTTCCAAAAATGATGTTATTGGTATTTTATAATAAATGATATTTTATAAAATAATTTAAAATTAATAAAAATACTATCCTAGGATAAGTAAATTTTATATGGTTGAAAACATAAACTATGTTCCATTTATGTGTCACTTTCCTTTTTGTGGTATGATCGTTTCCCCTTAAAGTGTTAAAAAATTTGATATTACGATATTTGTCAAAAAGGTCAACGGGGGTTTAAAACAAAGAGATAAGTGTTAAAACATCACTTAAACTTGTATAAATATTATTTTATGTGATTATTTATAAATATATGCATCCTATATTTTTTAATATATGATTTTGGATATTTTTATTAAAAAATTAATTTATATTGTTATAATACATTAAGTAATTCTAAGAGTGCCCCTAACCTCACATATAAAAGGGAACTTCTTTGGATCTCTTCCTAAAACATTTTTATCCTTATATACTAGAAAATACGTACCATTATTCCTTCCTAGATTAATTAAACACATCTTATAGCTTCTTTTATTTCTAAAATACCATCTTTTCAAGGCTAAAGTTGTAAGAAAAAAAGAGGGTTCACAACGAAGAGGTATAACTCTTAAACAATAATTTTCAATTTTATTTCTTCTTATAACTCCTCTAAATAAATTTTATCAATTATAAAATAATTAATTTATTATATTAAATATAATAACTTGTTATTATGATGATTTAACAACCATTATCCACCTTCTTTCAATCCTATGGAAAATGAAAACATAGCTCATGTGTACATACGACTTACCATCTCCACATAACGGTGTAATTAATTTTTCACAACCACATTAATTGGATGTTTATAATTATGGATTTAATAAATATATATTTGATTTAAGATGTTTTTGTGATTTTGTAAAGTTTATTTATTATTTGTCTCTATTTTGTTTCATCCATTGAAAAATGGAAACAACATTCATGCATATATACGACCTACCATCTCCATGAATGGTTTCATTAATTTGTATACTCTAACTTTTTTGGATGACTCAATATATATATATATAATGAATATATATGATATTTATATCATGTTTAAAAAAATTATATAATGTAACCATGATCAAAGCACAAGGTCCAAAACAACCAAACTAAAAGTCTCCTGAAAAATGAAACAGTCAACACCTAGAAACACCGATTTTCATAAGGAATTATTAATAAATAGGTGATAAAATGTTATAATAATATAGTATAAGATATTATAATATTATAAATTATTCTATAATATAATTATAATAAATTTAAACTTATTATAATGGAGTTTATAGTGATTTTCAATCAAGTGGATCTTGAGGTAGCTGATTTATGTTACAATCTCATTGTTTATCAGGATTGTTTACGATCAAGTTTCCAATAATTAACTTTTATGTAATATAGATCAATAATACCATGAATTTTATTCCCCTATGTTTTGTTCTTTATATTACATGTTTTCCTTTCATTTTACTATGTTTAAGAACTCAAGTGGCCGAAGGAATTTTGTAAGGAAAATCAAATTTAATTATGTCTTCAGTAAAAAAATCATTTTTCTTATGTATCCTTGTTTTCTAAATTTTTTTCAAGAATATTTTCAATATTATACTATGATTTTTTTAAAAAATTAACAATGATTTAATTATTATAAAAAATAAACGGAATCTTCTTTTTGTTTTCTGAACATTTTACTTTGGAATTTTTACCAAAAATGTTAAAGGAATATTTATTTTAACACACATGACATCAATAGAATTTCACACCATCATGACCATTAGGTCATTTTAATATTACTTTATAATTTTCTAAGTTTAAATTTCAATTAAAAATTTTCCTTAATATTTGGAAAAACATTAGATTTTAATTAAGTGATTTCAAAGTATAAAAGGGAATTTTCTTGAAGAAATGCTAAAATGATCATTTTGAGGCATTTTTCAACTATGATAAAATCCTATGATGTTGCTTATGATTTAAAGGGGTTAATATCAAATGATACCATCCACTTTCATTCTTTGTATGGATTATGATGATGATGATTTAAGGATGATTCCATGAAACTCATTTCTTTCCAACAAGTTAATTAATTTATGATGAAACCTTTGTGAAACCATTTATTTTCTCCAGTATATTCTATGATTCTATTATAAAATATTTATGAAACATGTTTCATTTACATAGGTTATACAATAGTTAATATGTTATGTTATTTTTTCATACATATTTATGATTTTCATTATGTGATAGGTGGGACTATAATTATATATCCCTATAATGAATTAGGTAAAGATTGATATCAAATGAGATAATAAGGACTAGAATAGAAAATGAACCAAGTTAATTAAGTAACTTTTTCCACTATGATAGTCTTAGGAGTAAACCATGACTAAGGGTATGATGTAATGGGGAGTGAAACTAATCATTTATTATAGTCATAGAAGTTACTCTTAGCTAAAGAAAATATTTTCTATGCTAATGTGTATTCTTTAAAATTATATCTTATGATAATGTTATTATCTCTAAACTAATGTTCTTTGATTACTTTATTATTTATATCTTATTCACTTTCATGATTTATAACATGACTAAACATTATTATCTTTGATATATTGGGTATAGTTTTAAAATGTTATGATCATGTTCTGACACACTTATGCCCATGTAATTCTTAAGTGATAATTAATATCTCCCTTATTTACAGTTACTGAGCATATGAAATCACCCTTTGTTATATTTACCTCACCGAATATATGAATAAATATTTAAATTATGAAATTTCTAATAATGATTATAGTTATGAATAAGTAAGTGGGAGAAGTTTTAGATCTCTTATGAAAAATTTGTTTACGAAGGTATTGGGTGTGAAACAGAAACATATGGGATTGGTATTTAAAATTTTTATCACCAATAAACATAAAAACATCATATCTATGTGATTATTAGTCTGGTATGAAGGATGAGGATCCCACATTAAGTAATTAAGAAGAAAAATAATTTGAATAAATTACCTCAATCGATTTGAAGATGCATTCGACTACCACTCATTTTCGATTACCATTGCTCAAAAGAACTAAATCCAGATCCCTCTAGAGCATCCACACACTCTTAAAAATCTATGATAACATAAATAGTTTATATTTGGGTGCTAGTGTGGAGATTTGATGATGTCGTGGATGTCTTGATGATCACTACAATGTTTATCCTTAAATCCATGATTGATAACTCGAATTGGAAACCTCTCTCTCTAGGATGCAGGAGAGATGAGGGAGGGGATCTCAAATTTTTGTGATGAATGGTACTATGGATGGGAGATACATCCTCCTTATATAGGGACGTATATAAAACCTTGAATCTCTTACCTTCCCCCCAAATATGTATTACCCTCTAAATAAGCTATAAAAACATCTTATGACTTCTTTACTAAGTCATGAATATAATTAATATATTTATCACATGTAATATAATAAGTATATTACATGATAAAATTGATCCATTAATTTGACACATTGTTCCTGCAAATATTAAACCAACCTTAAATATTAAAATAATATTTATTCATTAAATATTTTCCCATGTATTCAGTTAAAATATTTTGAATGCTTTTAAAAGAATAAATTCAATACCAATTATTCTAAACTCTAACAATATGAATTTATTTATTTCTAGGAAATCATTCAAACTCATACATCTCCTGGACCCCATTATGGTGCCCACCATGTCATATACTCCTATTCATTAGAATAATCCAAACTCTTTAATACACCTAGTGTATGACCCTCTAGGTTATTATATTTATAGTAGTGAAAACTATTCATAGACCTAGAGTAGAGTATAACAACCCATTAAGAACCCTAAGGATATAAGGAATAGTCATAGTAAAGATAACCTCATACAAACACATTTCATGTAATATAATCTCTTTATCTCATGACATATCATAAATCATGACACACACTTCATTTCATCATCCTTTCTTACTTTATTATTCATTGAACTTACTGGATGGACTTACCATCTTCTACCATGGTCATGGATCTATTGAATGTACTATCATTCAGATCAACTGCGCTTAAGATATCACTTCTTTTCATAGGAAAAAAATTATGTCTTGATTAATGAATCGATGTCATACCACTAATGGAATACCCAATACAAGATACCTTGACATGAAATAAATATAATGGTTTTCATGTTTCTTTAAATTACATAATAAAATAAAATTTCAAGTTAGGAGACCATTACATGTGTTCATAGATAGGAACTACCAATGACAGTAGAAACATGTGGGGTTCTTATTAATGGGTTAGTCCTTGTAAGCTTATCAACTGGGGATCACTAAGTGTAAACTCCATGAGAATAAGTCTCAATGCTTTTGAACTCCTGACACCTAATGATCACACATCATATTTACATGATTTATCAGTACATTTGGTCATAAGTTTAAGGTTACTATCATGGTATCTCTAGGTTCTCATTATATCCTAAAAACTATTAAAACATTTTGATACAATAAGTAATTTAATAAATTAATATATAAATTGTGGATGAATAATTATCAACACTATAATGGTAAGAATACATCATGTATAACTCTTTATATACATGATAAGTTAATCGAAAAGTACAGTTCATGTTGGGACTAGGGAACCTAATTTTACAGTACTCCCACTTGCACTAGAGACAATTTTCTAACTAACCTTATTAGCTATGAAATAATAATATGAAGCTTCTTCTAAGATATGTTTTTAGTCATTGGGTCTGCCATATCTTTGTTTCATGGCTACTCTACTATCTGTGACTTCACCTTCTTGAGTAAGACTCCTCAAGAAATGGTATCCCTAAGTATATTCCTTTTTTCCACTTTCAAAACATCCACAATCAATTTTTTAATTTTATTGAAAATAAACTTTAAGGGTAAGTGAGAACCTACATAACCATTCCTCAAGAATCTAGACACACCCTCATAAAACACCCATTATAGAGAAAAATTTCAAGCGCTTTGATAGTCAGATGCAACCAGTTTCAAAATTCAAAAGATACCAACATGAAAAACCCTCATAGAATTAACAATACTGGCACTAAAAGGACCATTTATAAATTTAAAAATAACAAATATTAAACCATCATCGTCCCTCTATCATCGTCACCCCGAGATGCACACATTGACACCGAAGCCATCAGATCGATGTACCATCGCAGACCCCCATCTTCATCATTGAAAGAAACCATCAAAGACCATCATCATTTAGGAGTTGTCTTCATCGTCACCACCAAGAAGAAACCCATCATCGACATCGAAACCAAACTCGAACCACAAAGTGGAACACCAATAAACAAGTATCAAATAGAGCGACTGCTAGGAAGAATCATACAAACCTTCACTCATAGAATGAGGAAGAAAACTAGAAAAAAAAATCCAACATCAAGGAGATCACGTCTAGAACATTGACGGTCATCAAACCACACACCCAAAACCCGTTGTAACCCACACTCTAGATCTTAATAGAATAATAGAATTGGAACATATGGTTAGAGCAATTTTTCAAGTGACCGAGGGATCTGAACGAGGAAATCATCAATGAGGCAGGAAAACTGGGTACCATCAAAGTAAAAGTGAGGAATCCCAGGAAGAAGATATTATCTATATGAAGAATCTTGAAGAATATGTCTTCTATTTGAGGGATACTAAAGAATATACCTTCTATTCGAGGAAGAACTAAGAAGACATTGTCGATTTGAGGAAGACTGAAGCACCTTCACTAGAGAGAATGTGGAAAATATGACCAAAGATGAAGAAACATAGAGAAAAATTAGATAGTTCTAATAGATTCTGTTGCATTTATCCTTGATTTTACTAATATTCATGTATAATAAGGCATATTTTGGTAATATAATATCTATTAAATATCTTGTAATAAGTGATAGATCCATTTTAAAGCATATGGAATTATACTCATCACATTAATCTCCTCCCATGTCTCATAAATTTCTTCTTGTAGAGATTGTACCATGTAACATTGGAAACGATTCTCTCTCGAATTTTTATAAAATGTATTTTTTAATTAATTTTCAGTATATGTATTTTTTACATGGTATAGGTAACCCATTATAACTAAATTATTTTAAAATGTTCCCTAGAACTTAGTTTGACACTCTATGTAAATCTATGGAGAGTTGCTTTCATTATGGTGTAAACTAACCATAAGCTCAATATTTTTTTTCATATGTTATCAAGCATATTTTTCTTAGAAAAATGTGGCACTCCCACTAACCTCTTCCAAACGAATAGTGGAAATTCATTATAAATTAATATTTTTTGAACTTATTTCTTACTTTAATGAAAAATTGGATTTTATTAACTTACACCCCTTATTTTCATTCTTTGGTGTCACCAAATCTTCTTGGTTGTATCGTACAGACACTTTCAAAGAAATGTGGTCTTGATATCCAATTCTAAATAAAATGATCATAGAAAGTATCTATGAAGTAAAATTATAATGGATTGAGCATGATAATTGGTATAAATTTTCGGTTATAGACTACATCTTAACACTTATGTCTTTTGACTATTAATCATGAATCATTGGTACAAACATGACCAATAATGTATTTCTTCTCTTAAATACCCACCATAGTATCAATATTTTAAACATTCAAAATACTAATCACATTTACTTCAATAAAAGGAATCCAATATTGAATTTTAATTTAACTTCTCAATATTAGATGGTTGATACTTCCTGATTCCATGTATGATCCATTATTCTCAATGAATAATGTATCACCAGCCATAATGAATATAAAACCACCCCTATGGTTTTATCCTTTCTACGTTGTATGTGTCTATGGAATATTCCTTTTCCACAAGCTCTTATGGAATTTTTTCCTATACCAACCACTTGTTCATCTTTGACATTGACTAAATCCAATATAATCTTACTCCCACTATCTCAAATAGATATTTAAACCCTTATATAGAAATTTAGACTAAAAATTGATGATTAATTTTTTGTTTTAGGGATTTATTTATATTCTTAGAAAACTTTAGGATAATTACTTTTGACATTAATTCTGTTTTTATTGATGTGAGTTTTTTTATTGACATATACTCATTAAACTCTTTGTATCTAAACACATATTATTATGACATGATCAATTTATTTTATACCGTAAATCATATGATATCAATTTTTCATTATAGTTGACTTTTGGTTATAGAATAATTCCATTATTTGTGAAGAATATCTCAAAAAATAATGGAATATTTTTTCAATGCATATGAGTCCCAACATTGATGCTCATTTTACTAGAATCAAGACTCTGATGTGTGTAAGGGAATGTGCATTTAATAATTACTCCATGATACATTTTAATGGTCAGTTTTTTCATTTAATAATCATCATTAATCCTACTTACAAACATGATAACTTTTATTTTCACAAGGAGATGTGATTTTAAGAATAAATCTACTCTACATTTTATGATCAATGAATGCATGATCAAGATATTCATTGATATGTGGTCCCAAAGCAACTCATATCTTATAATATTGAATATTATACACTTCAATTTTATAATACTTAATCATATTAAAGGATTATGATTAATTATATTTACCACTTGATTAACCTTGGAATAATTTCATCTCTCAAGATAAACTAATTCTGATATCTTTGTGGCCTACCTTTATTTATAAAGGTCTCTTTTTCCAAAGCTAAACAAGTAAATGTATTAATAATACATAAGATATTTTGATCCAAATAGTCTAAAACAATATTTTTCATTTCCTTAATAACTACTTAGTTTTACTAGACAAATAATTATCATGCAACAATTGGGAAAAAATGAGTCTTACATTTTATATTAATCAGGTATTACCAATGATTCAAGCATTAATGAACTATTAGTTGAGAATTATATACCACAAAAACACTTTTATTACTACATGGAATAATGTCTCCTTATTTCCTATTAATATGTGAGATAAATTTTTTGGTAATACTTATAAAAATAACAACTAGAACCATTATAAATTGTAATTATAAATTGTGTACTTCTCACCATTGACTGAGGAATCACCCTCTCTCAACTATTTAGAGAATTAAGCTTACTTATTATAATGTTTCTATTCTTATTTGGTAACTATATTTAAATACACATATATGATAGGAATATTGTATTTAATACTTAATAAATATAACAAAGAAATCATATACAATGATGAGTATACCTAATTAAGAAGCAACTAATTTCCACTTTAATTCATTTCTTAGCATTTTATCTTACATAGAGTTATCTCATGACAATAAAATAAATGAAATCATGTTTAATGAATTTAATATTTTCATAAAAAGGATGTTGTAAAGTTTCCTTGGGTTTCACTCTTTCTATTGGTCTTTCTTCCTTATCCCTCTACTTGTTCACTATAAGAACTAAAGATTAAGATTTCTTTAGGTTCTTATTTTCATGGAAAAATTTACCCAAAAATCATTGAATAATTTTATCTATACTATTCATTTTGTAATATTAAACGAAATTAGAGTAATTGGGTGAAAAGATATAAGAATGGTATGATTGAAATATCCTTAACCATATTTCAATCTACACATATTCAGTATAATAATCATCTCATTCACATGATACTTCACTTTCTCCTCGTAGGCTTCTCATAGATGAGACAACATGTGAAACCATCCATATCCTAATGTTGTTTCTCACAACACATTAGTCATTGATGATAGAATTTCGATATGAACATAAAATATGTCATATATGAGTCTCTTTTAAGAATATTTAACACCCTTTCTTTTTGAGGTGGATTAATAGGTATTGGAGGCTCTGGCACAAAGAATTTCCATTAATTTCATAGTACTATGTGCATTCACATATACTACACTTAGAAATTAGTGCTAGTTAGGACATGATCTTTTTTAGATTTAATCATGATGAATTTATATTATTATATCCATTCTTTTATGAAAAAAAAAATTCAAAAAATATGTAATTTTTATCAATTACCAATTAGACATTATTAATTAATTAAATCACTATATATCTCTTACTATTTTACTAAACCTTATTAGCCCTAAATACTAGATTCATAATACCCATTTGGTTGAGTATTCTGTAGGAAAGGACCCCAAAAATCTATCCTCCTAGTCTAATCTATGATTATGTCACTACTCAAAGAGTTTCAAGGAAAGTGTTTGTCTGGCCAACCGCATTAACGTGTGGCTCCTTGAACTGTTGAGTGAAGTCCCAACTTCTAAAAACTATAAAATTAATTTACTCAACTCTTTACCTCTAAAGTGGAAAAAAGTTAGATTTGGATAATTATTTTCTACTATTTTAGTTAAGTTGACTCATCACTTCAATATGAACTCCTTAGTAGTAAGATACACCCTCAAATAGGGCTAATGATCACCATGTACACCCATTTTTATTCAAATTCAAACAATATAAGGCATTACAACTTAGTATTTACTTGAGGCTTTTATTATTTCTTGATTAATGAAATCATTTTCTATTATACATGAACATAATATGTTATCTCACTCAAAACATGACCATGTAGTAAATAGAAAACATCCATCGAATCTTGATTTTTTTAATCTATGCATTTTAGTTTATTATTTTATAAGATGGCATAAACTTTCATATTCAAAAAATAATAATGAAAAATAAATAAATTAAATCAACAACATGATTGATCTTGATCATTTATTATTATTTGATCTACTTGTGCTAATAAATCAATTGTGACACTAGGGGTAAAATAGCTGAGTCATGTCTGACTCATATCACAGCTTGCACCCAGGTCTAATGAATCCACATCTCATCTAGAATACGGCCTTGTCTTAGAATGGTATGTAAACAAAAACATCTTTTAATTTATATATAGTGACTCAAGAATGTATAAAATACATGCATAATAATTCTAATAGATGTGTGACCCCATATACATATATAGTGGGGATATTTTATGTGCAAGTTTTCAAAAATAAATTAATTATTACATACATCACAAGAAATTGTAATAATTTATTAAATAAATTTAATTTCATACATATATTGGTCATTCAACGCTCAAGATCAGTCATCATATAATATATATGTGATATAAACTTAATTTTAAAATAAATTCTACTCAAGAAAAATTTAAATGAATTAAAGAAATATCTAATTTAATTTCATAAAATATTAATTGCATGGTCCCTGAATTTTTTAAAAAAAATCCAAAAAAAATGATTTTTGATTTTTTTTTAAAAAACTTAAATCCCCCAATTGGCCCATAAGACCCTTAAAAGAGGTTTTAGGAAATTTAAAGGCTCTTAAGGGGTCATGAAGGTCAAGGGGCACCCACGTGGGCACTCAATGTGTGACAATGGGGTGGGGGAGGGAAGCAGTAGCTTCTACCACATTATACTGATAAAAAATCATTTTTTGATATGATATGGCACCTAACTATAGCGGGTAGATTTTTTTGCATGCCCCCCCCCCCCCCCCCCCCCCACACACACACACACATTGAGGGGGGGAAATTTATTCCATGGGGTTGGCTAAGTAAGCCAAATTAATATATATATATATATATATATATGGATTCTCTATATTGACAGTCACCTCCAACCCAATCATTTTTTTTTGTTTCTTATGTAACTAAACACATGAGATGCACTCCCTTTCCCCCATTTTTAATTTTTTGTTTGTTTCTTATTTTTCCAAGACTATTAACTTTATAATTTTTGGAAAAAAAATTAAACTTCCACATGTGTGTGAAATTGGATCTCAACTACAAAAAACAGTATTGGCTTCCATAATCCAGTTCAAACAACTATAACCACCAGAAAAACATTCATTATATATATATATATAATGATATTTGTTTTAAAACCATAAGTGAATGGTTTCAATCCAATTTAAAACTTTGGATGGTCAGAACTTCGTTATCCATGGTCATATTGAAACTTATTTTAGTGTGATGGGACCATGATGATTCCCACTACTCAAATTTATTTTAAATTTAATTCTTCCTTAGATTGAACCATCATGTGATCACTTTGATACCAATTTTAGGTATTATGGAATGTAGTTGAAGAATATGGGTTGGGATTTTAAATATTTCTTCAAATATTGACTTAAAAATATCATATCATGAAATGAGTGACCCGGTACAAAGGTTGAGGGTCTCATATGAAGGAATTAAGCACACAAATAAATTAAATAAATTACCTCAATTGATTGAAGATAAATTTGACAACCTCTCATCATTGGGGACCATTTCTCAAAGGAACTGAAGATTTATCCCTCTAGATCATCCCCACATGCTTAAAAATATGTGGGAATATCGATCGTTGATATTTGAGTGTTAACATGGATATATGATAATGCCTTCAATATCCCAACAATTAACATTATGTTAATACTTAAATTAGTAAAGGATAACTTAGATCAGTTTCTTAGATCAGTAGCTTCTATCTCTAGTATCTGGGAGTGACTAGGAAGAGTCTCTCAAATTCATATGATGAATAGTACTTTGAATGAGAGCCAGTTCTTCCTTTTATAGTTAAGTATATTATACATGGAATAGTATCCTTAACACTAAAATATGTATTACCCACTAAATATTCTATAAATGACATTTTATGACTAATTTACTAAGTCATAAACATAATTTATATTTTTATCACTTACTTTTAATATAATAAATATATTATATGATAAAAGATATCCATTATCTTGAATCTTCATTCCCTCAAATATTAAATGAATCTTGAATATTAAAATAATATTTTTTTCATTAAATATTTTCCCATGTATTCACTTAAAACCGAGTGAAAACTTTTTAACAAATAAATTAAATTCCAATTATTCTAAACTTGAATAATATGAATTTATTTATTTCATGGTGATCATACAAACTTGGACATATCTAGGACCCTATAGTGGGACCCACTATTTTCTACACTCTATTAATTATAATAGGATAGGATTTTGAATATTATTAGTGTGTTACCATATAAGACCTTATCCCAATATAGGGGAATATAATTCATAGTCCAAGAGAAAATTATAGCAACATAGAAAGGCCCATAAGGAGATAAGGAGTAGTCATATCAATGAAACCCTCTTATGAACACACGTTGTGTAATATAATCTCTTTGGCTTGTAATATCTCACAAAGCATGATGAACATTTCGTGCCATCATCCTTTATTGATTTATTATTAATTGAACCTACTATATGGACTTACCTTATTCTAACATGGACATGGATTTAGTGAAGGTACTATCATCCTGATCAAGTAGGCCTGAAATATAACTTCTTTAAGAAGCAACAAATTTGTCTTTATTATTTAATCAATGGCATACCAATAATGGAACACCCAACACAAGCTACATTATCAAGAAATAAATTTAATAGTTTTAATATTATATTAAAGTATGTAATAAAATAGTATACACTATTAATAAATCTCAAGTCAGGAGACCATTACATCTGTTAGAAGATAGGAACTACTAATGACACTTGAAACATATTGTGTTCATATTGGTGGGTCAGTCCTCATGAGCTCATCAAATTTTGATCACCAAGTGAAAAACTCATGAGAATAAGTCTCAATGATTATGACCCCCCAGCACCTGATGGTCACACATCATATATTCCCTATAAAAATGATGTATTTGTACTATGGGATATAAGTTTAAGGTTACTGTCATGAGATCTCTAGGATCTCATTATAGCCTGGGAAATAAAATAACTTTTTGATATAATAAGTAATCAAAGGATATTACCATATAAATATTGGATGCAAAAATATCAACACTATTTTGGTAACAATACATCATGTATAAATATAAAACTACATGATAAGGTAATTGAAAATTATTGTTCAAGTTGGGTCTAGGGAACAAACTTTTACAATAGTTTGTGTATCCAAGATTCCATATAAAATAGAATTATATCATTATAGAGAGTGTCATATAATTATGTAATGAGTTATCATCTATTAAGATGTAATATTTTTGTATTAAACGTATGGGTTGCTATAGAAACCATTTTCCCTTGTACCAATAGAGTCTATAGAATTCTCTGATTCCATACTCCCCTTTATTGTTAGACCTCAAACACTTAAGCATAAAACTAGTCTCCTTTTTTACTATATATCTCCATTTATTGAAGGTTATTAATACGATAGATTTTTTTTGAGAAAGAACACCCACACCTCTCATGTCACATATTTAATGACGGTAACATAGTACAATGACCCTCTGTGAGAACAAACTAGAGCTATCCCCCATACATTTGTATGATCTAACTCTAACTTCCAATTCATCATTGTTTTAACATCTATTTATAAGGACGCATTCTAACATTTTATAAGGATACATAGTCACATGTTCCATAATCCATGCTATTGATATTCATTATTCCTTTATCTACTTGAAAATTAATTCCCTTCTCAAGGATGTGATCCAAATGATCATGTCATAACTTTATCGAAGTTATCTATCCATTGTGCATTAAACCTTTTAATAATCTGAGGAAGTACAATGTCTCATCCTTCACACCTTTAGTCCCAACCATGAAACTATGTGAAATTTTCCATTCACCATCTATACATGTTATACAGAAACCTTCATCACCTAATGATACAAAAAAATTAAGTTTTTTCTTAATCTTGGTGTGTGTTACCTCCCTTAAACTTTAGTACATGTTTGTTACTTATTCTAATAAATATTTCACCCTTTCTCATAATATCAAGATGTTGATCATCCTTGATATGAACCATATTATATCTTCCTAAAGTATAATTCAACATAATTCATCTGTCATGTTTTTATTGAAATAAATATCTAGAGTTTATAATCCAAGTCTCAAGAAATATAATAGCACACAATAATAGTCCACTCATATCATAAGATATATGATTTGCAGATCCACTTTCAAAAGTGTATCTTCTAGAAATGACTCTTTTCTCATTGTAATATTTCTTAAAGTGACCTTTTGACCCATAATACCAACACATTGGACCACCTTCCTCCAATACACTAATAATATGAATTCACCTCCCTTTTAACTTATTGAAACCCTTCTATGTTGACAATTTCCCCCTTCTATATGTACTGTTGGAATTTCTAAAAGAATCATAAATATAATTACGAATAATTTCTTTATTCAATATAATATTTTGAAAATCTATATGCACAAGGTATATATTACCATAATAGTTACTTACCCTGGTAACCATCACATCCTAAAATTTATGGAGTGATGAAAGTAACAATAGTTATCACTCCATATCTTTAAATTTTACCATGACTGATTCCCAAATGACTTATGATCATATTTAAGCCATCCATTTTTGATCTGTTTCATGATTACCTTTTTAAATTCCCATGTCAGACAACCTATGAAAAAGGAACACCTTTTTTATTATTTTTGTATTCTCATACATATTGGAAAATACGTCCATACTTTCTGAATAGGTTTTCACTTTTTTGGTGTTATAAGACACATTTTGAGATAGTGATATCATGATAACCATAGGTTCTTTCTTATCCAACCTCTCCCATTCCTCATTCTTCATCACTTTTGAATTGGTACCTCTCAATACAAGATTATGATCCCTTTGCAGTTCAAAATCCTATATCTAAATCTTCTAGATACCAAAGTCCTTATTTTTAAATTTCTCCACCTAAAACTTTCCCTTATCCAAGGAAATTTCTCTAAAAATTAATTTACTCCCATTAAATTCCAAAACAGATAAGAAGGATTTGGAAATACTTACTTAATCACATTTACTAGTGTTAATTTATTTAAATATCCTCTAATAAAATCTTGGATTCCACTTGTTGGGGTCATAGCTGACTTCTAAATCATGAAATTTATCCACCTGAACTTATGGGCTAGAACAAAATGCCATAAACAAGCTTATGATATGGTTTCTAGAAATTAAAATACTATCATAGCTAAATCACCACACCATAGCACAAAAACATCTATCAATAAACACATATAATATTTTCAAAAGACTATGATTGAAAGAAAATAAATAAAAATAACAATAGAAGTTTTATGTGGTTTAGACATGAGTCATACTCTATAAGGGGAAAATTGTTTATCTTTTATTTAAGGAAATAAAATATTATTACAATTACATAATATCTAATCAAATGAGTCATCAAACTAATATAATATAATCCAACTATTGTAACCAGTATCCCTATCTTTCGATCTCTATAAATATCATTTCCACATACTCTTATCTTCATGGATATCTCTTTATTCATTTAAAATATCCACTTTCTTATCTCTTTATAATAATACATAAAGTAAACTTTATAAACTCTCATTATTTTACTCTTAAATTTTTTGTATGTTACTCATTTGTATCACTTTACCAAAAAAAATTCCAGGTGAATCCTTCAGGAAAAATCGTACAAATACCTGAAGTTAATTTCATACAAGTAATTTTTCCTCTACACTTCTCTACTAGTATGAGTCAATGGGATAAGCTTCAATTTATTACTTTTGATGGCATTATCATATGGTTTTCAAAACTTTTAAATGCTCATTCGTCATAGTTATCGCTCCACCATCACTATCTGAGCTTCAAAAATTATCCTTCTAGAAACTCTCATTCCATTCAACTATGTTTCTTAGCCTAAAAAGTATTTTCACACACATGTAAAACCTAACATTATAACATAAACTTGTCATCAAAAACCCATGGTACTAGCTTGAAAAATTAAAAAAAACATAATTATTTCAATATAACCAAACCAAATTGAGTATTACATATTACCTAAAGTAATTAAAAATAACCATTTTATAATTTAATAGAATTTAACCACTAAAATAAAAATATTATTTCTTTAGAATTCTCCAAATACAAAATAGTAAATTGTGATATGTAATATACATAATCTAAAATTCCATTAAATTATATCCATCATAGGACTCCCAAGATGCCAATACCTAGAATACCTTTCATCTTATGTTTCTACCCACTATACAACTTACCTAGGAGATACTCATATTTATCTAGAAATTATCATCAATTTATTAAAACTATTTTTTTAAAAAAATCAACATCCAAGTTCCTATTAAAAATGACATTTCAAGACTTATTTCAAAAAAACATGTGTTAAAAAAACAATACTCATTTTGAACCCACTAATGGAAAATAATTTTCACCTTTTGTGTAAAATAATTCATTTGGAAAAATGATTTTCCCTATTAATTTTGAAAACATTACTAGTTTCAATTTTCATTCCCAAGGATAAACTATCCTTCGGTGTGAAAAAATAATTTAATAACATATCAGTATAAACCACATATTAATGAATTATATTTTTTGAAATAAATAATAAAATTTGTCATAAAAATAAGTATAAATCACTGAAAATATGAATTCATTTACAAATTTTATTCACTATCATGGTAGTAATATATCAAAAAATTTATTGTGGCATGATTAGAAACAAAACATAACACATGAAATGAACAGTATACTCATTATCGTAATAATAAATAGGGACAAAATAAGTTTCATGTTTGTAAGGCTACACTAATAAGAAATTATGTGACATGATCAATGATATATTACCAATAAAAAAATTATGATCTAAAATGAAACATTAAAAAGGTTAACTAGATATTGATAGAAATTAACATATCAATCCAATCAGAGGAGAAAATTGGGGATTCATATCAACCTATGAGTCACCAATATATATATATATATGAAAAATATATATATATATATATATATTATTTATTGTTTAGTTAATACAAACCTCCAATTAATTCTAGATCAACCCATGAGGCATATACCCATATAGAAAATGACTCCCAGTTGAGCCTTCCTCAATTTATAAATTCCCACCTACTTATGGATCAGAAAATAAAATAGATTACTCCCCCACATTGGTGGTGCCTACATATCTTCCTAAAAATCCCAATTAATTGAACTTATACTATAAAGATGTTCATGCCACCTTTTTATAGGTTAATTCTTAATTACTGACTATCCTAGCTCAATTAAACTCTCAATATCAACTATCTTGATGGATCTAAGTGGGAAATGATATCATTTCCAAGTATATAATAACATTTTATGCGGATGATGAATTGAGTCACCCAAATAGTACTTGTATCAGGTCATCACATGACCCCCCCCCCCCCAATCCTTAGAGGCTGGAAAATAGCATCATGGGTCTCAGGGTATAGTTTTAGAGTGATCTACCCACTAAATATGGAAAACTATAAATAAAGGAAAAATACTATATTAATAGAATAAATTTTAAAAATCAATAAATAACAAATAGGTAAGGTCAAAAATACAAATGTGTCTACATGGCTAATTTCAAACTTAAACCCCAACATCTGATTTCAGCACTAAGTGGAAAATGATATGAATCGACAATAACTATGTGAAGCATTATAAAACATAAAACATTTATTAATACCTATTGGTACAAGAAAAACAGACCATGAATCTACATACCCAAAAAACTTCACAAGCAAGGTGTGAGAATAACTTACTTGGTAAGAAACCACCATGTTTCTAACATATATGAAATATACTCAAGTGTTTTCATTAGATAAATATAATAATTTATATAAATATAAAGAAAAATAATTTTATAGAAAATTATTATTAAGACATTTAGTAGAAAAAATAATAAATTGAAGAATAAAAATGACAATAATAGAAGAACTCTTTATACCAAGATTGTCTATGTCTGAACTACCTACTTTAGCTCAACACATAGAATCTAATATGATGCCCTAAATCCATCCTCAAAAGGAGTAAGTGTTCATATCCATATATACTAATATAATGAATAAATATATAACCCATGGAATGGGTATGGTTTATACCAAGTTATGGCCTAATACTATCTTGTGTAAAGGTGGGAGGGTATATAGTAGTCAAGGTTTGACACTCATCCCATTCAACCATATACGTGACTGGAACAAATACCTTATTATAGTTTATATGGTAAAAACATATACACATAACCCTTTTAACATGTTTATTTACTATCATAGAAATATTCATGATCCAAAAATAATTAGTCAACACAACTATCATTCTCATTATCATAAATATAAATAGCCATGTTTCAAAAAAACATCATAATAACTAATACAATCTACAAATAATAAAATATACATGATGGCATATTTCACTATAGTTATTGTATAACAAGGTTGATTTTCATTTAATAAGTTTAAAAAACAAACATTTGTAGTCCATGAACATCATAATATTAATTCTAAACAAGTATACATGCATTAAGAAAAATATATAATAGGTTATGATTTATATTATTCCTTCTATTTGCACAATGGTTTCAAAATGCTACTCAATATTTAATTCCTATTTGAGTTATCATCCCCCCATTTGTTCAATCACTACGACCATAAACCAAATTCATATCTCCTCAAGGATTTCTATACTAGTATGGTCTATTAATCATTCACATCAGGTAAATTTAGACTCAATGCTGGACATGAAACTTCACCCCTTACTTTTAGTAAAATCTATATGACCTTAAACCCTATAAACATTCAGTCAAAGTTATTCAACCTAAAACATCAGCTTCATTAGAAAAAAAATTTAAGACATTAAACTACCAAAATAAAGTGATATTTCTCTAAGGTGAAAACTCATAAAGGCAATATGAAGAAAAATTTAATTCTCTACTTATGTGACACATGTTAGGTCACCGATATGTCTTTTTTGGGGATTTATTTATTTATTATGATATTTTCTTAGCATTGGAGGTTTAAAAACTTTTTTTTTGGGGAATAAAAAACTTAGTGCATGGTTGGTTCATTATTATTGGTAATTGTACCACTAAAAACGTGAAAGGGTATTTTTTGGGACATAGGGGTTTTCAAAAATTAGTTTTTCAAATTGTGTAAACCTTTCTAGAAACTGTGTAGATTATTTGTAGGGATCCAATGGCTCCCATATGGTTGGTGAATGGATTTACTAATATTGTGGACAAACATTGTGGATTTTATATCACATTAAAATTTACCAATTTTATTGATTTTTTCTATGGGGTTTTAACCCAAATCACCCCCTATTTCTTTGTTATGCATGTTTATATCTACCACATGTCCTTAGATCTTCTCCTGTTGGGAGTTTAGTGGATTTTTCTTGTTGTTTGGTGATTTAATTAAAATTATGCTAGGAAATATCTTCATTTACCCTTCCTTCCCCCTTGTTCTTCTCCATTATTCCATTTTCATGGAATATAGAAACCCAATATTTCTATTTGGTTGAATCTAGGTTTGATGATTGGGGGGTTTATGTAGATTGTTTTGGGTTTAGGTGTGTCAGGGCCTCTCCTACTTGAATATTGTGGTTGTCATCAAAGGTGATGGGTTTTAGTTTGATTATGAGGTTGGTGTCTCTATTTAAGGTTTGTTTTCTAAGGATGGAATTTGATTCTTGATTTCCTTTGGTTTTTTTATGTCAAATTGACATTAAATTGTGTTATAAAGGGTGATTTGTGGTGTGTGTGGGAAATTTTATATTTTAAAGGGTGGGTTTTCAAAATAATTAATTTAAACACATGTGATGTGTTTGATAAAATTACTCGAGGATTATTTATGTTTTTTAATGTATTTCTAATGGGGTTCAAAAAATAGGTTTTACCTTTAGAAATGTATTTAATTATTATAGTCATGTTTGATTTTTAAAATTGCCACTTTTTATGCGTTTATAATATTGGAATGTGTGGAACATGGTAGACCTTAGGTGGTTATTCTATATCATAGACTAGCTAGGGATGGTTGTCCAAGGGCTTGAGGAGCCTTTGGTAGGAAGACTGAGGTAAGTTACAAAAATGTGTCCATGAATGAGAGTGAACTTGGAAGAATTTTTGAGTCTAGTAAAGACTGATAGAGATTACAAACTTGTTGTATATTATTATACATCTTGTGAACTATGTATTAGACTAAGTCACACTTAACTCCGTTAGTTATATACCTTGATTTTATTATTTTTTCCTTGTTTGATTTGGATGATCTTGTGTTTATGTTAAAACCCCCTTTTTTATTATATGTATGGTGTTTATTATGCTCATGTTTAGTTTTATGGTTATGCCATGTTTGGTTGAGTTTATCATGTTTATATCTTATTACTTCACTTCATTTTTAATTTAGATTTTTTATTTAGATTTTTTAAATATATAATTTTTCTAGGAAGATAAAATAATCTTATAAAAAGTAATTCATTCAAGTGACCATGTTTTCAATGTGACAGTGTTTTAAATGCTATTTTAAAAATATAGTGATTTATTTTCATAGAGAAAGTAATTATATAGATTCAAGGTGGTATCTTACTAGAATGTTTTCCTCACAAACTATATATGTGTTTGAGCATATGTAGACATTGTTTTATAGGACACAGGTAAGGGTAAGGGAACCTTGCAGTTTTGTGGACTTTCTTCAAAACTGACATGTTTTTTTGGTTGGGATGGTGGAGATGTAGTCTCATTTAGTTTATCTCTTATATAATATTTTGTTGATTTTATACCATTTGGGATGTTATCTATTGATTTTTTGTCTTGATCTCTATCTTGAGTTTTTGACTATGGATATCATATGTTCATGTCTTGTATATAAATTATGACATGATAATGTTTATGATATATTATTTATTCATTGTGTTGTATACTCTTTTGTATATTTATATCTTTATATTATTCTATTTTAATCGGTGTGGATATCTTATTCATGGATAGTTTGTAACAGATCAACTTAGGAGCAACTAAACAGTGCCTCAAACCGGTGGGTTGCATGGCCTCAAGCATTCCTCCCCGTATGACACAAGTTTCTGACTATTAGTGAGGGTCTAAGGTGGTACAATGGGGATACAATACCCTCATAATCAGAGTGTATCATAGTGGTTTAATCACAATAATAAATAGTGGAATCATATCAAATAACTATAAAGCACAATATCAATCCAGATGAAAGTAATAATAATTGAATCCAAGGTGGTATTATATATAAAATGATGTATGTCAGGTATCTATAAAAAATGGCATGAAATACATGTAAATAAGAATCCCATACATTACATGTATCAGGAGAACAAAAAACCCCAAAAGAAATATCTCTAGCTAGCATCACGATCATTGCTCAGTCCTGTGTGTAGGACCCCAGGACACCCTGAGAAGGGAGGGGTGAATTAGGGTGTCAACTTTTTCTTCTTAATGTTATGGATCTTGTTCCCACATTGGTAGGAACCCATTTAAACCTTTATTATGGATATGATCAGTAGTGAAACATTCACATGCAGAGAGATGACACAACTATTTTTACTTGGTTCACCACTAAGGGCTACGTCCAAGGAGCATACGCCGACAGGTTGTCGGTTGTACCAAAATCCACTAATCTTCACTAGTTGTGGATTACAAATGTTTGGGCATAGACACTCTGCCCCAGGCTCATTACCTTTACAAAGGTTCAGGGATAGCTCACTGCTTCCCTTGGGTCACTCCCGTTGACTCCCCCTGGCTCACTACCCTTGGTGAAGTCCCACTAAATTTATAGATGTGAAGGTATTTTAAATAGATTTGCATTGAAGTCTTTGTCTCATGTTCAGCATGAGACTTTCCTTGCATCAGAGTCCTGAGTTGATGCCCTTTTGTATTCAACCTTTTACTTTAGTGCAATAACTGAATTCACTCTATCTTCTTCTTCTCTTCCTTTGATTCTCAATACTAACACCTCAGTGTATTGATATATTCCCCTATTTCTATGTAGAACTAAGTTTAGTTGCATGAGCTGTTCTTCTTCTCTTTCAAAGTACAATGAGGATGTTAAACACCAGTCATGTGTGTGCAGTACCACTTCTCTTCAAAGAACCAAATGGTTCACTGTTCTTCCATCTTCTCAAAGCTAATTTGAGAGTGCTAAGCACCTTTCAAAGGCTCGCGGGACCCCTAAATTTTCGTGCACCCTTCCTGGTGCCTTGCGTGTAAAATTTAAACCTTGTGCGTAAAAATAACTTTTGGCGCGTAAAAGGATTTTCGCGTAGCTCTTCTTTTTCAGTGCAAATCTACCCTTTTTCACGCAACACCTTATTTTTCGCGCAACCCTTCTTCTTTTCGCGCACCACTCTTTACCTCAATTTTTCTGCGCGCCAGAGCTTGGGATCTGTCTAAGTGTCAAGCCACATGGAATGAGAGGGCTTTACCTCATATTTATAGGTGTTTTTAATCCTGCGCGTAAAACCCCTTCCTGTGCGCAAAACTGTCTCTCAATGCTTTGAATTACGTGCACCTGATTGATTTTCCGCGCACATGGCACGAAAATCCCCAAATTTTCATGCGCCTCTTTCCTTTTCCAATTTTATATATTTCTGATTCGATACACGGCTTGCGTGAAAAAAATCACATATCTATTCTGCACACAACATTTTTCCGCGCACATTCCCATTTTTCCGCGCACAGCTCTGGTTTTTCGCACAGCCCATGCCTTTATCATTTTTCAACATTCTGATTCTGAAAAACTATTTGTGTGAAAAACTTCGCTCCGCTATTTCATGCACCACGCTATATTTCGCGCCCAGCTCAAGTATTTCATGCACAACCCTTATTTTCCACGCAGCCCATGCCTTCGACATTTTTCACCAATCTGATTTCGAAACAATTTTTGCGCGAAAAACCTTGATCCACTATTTCGCACATCCCGCTGTTTTCCACGCCCAACTAAAGTATTTCACGCACAGTCTGTATTTTCCACGCACCACTTCGGCATTGTGCGCACCTCCTTTTACAGACAATTCATGTCTTCATTTTCTGATTTTGAGGCCAAAAAATTTGGAAAACACTGGAAAACAGCACCACCTTGTGTCTGCTCATTTGGCACCACCTCCAGATCATCCATTCCTTTGTCGACGTTCTTGAATCAAACATAAATCATTGACCATAGCACTAGAAGTCGACATGCCACTATTAAATCTCTTTTGTCAACAGATTTGTATGACATTGTATGCTTTGTCAACAAGCACAATCACCTATGTGATTTTCCTTCTACAACAACTCTTCTTCTTTCATCACAAACTCCACTATCATGATATGTATCCTTTGATAGATCAGATTTACAATCATCATAGTTCGATACAATGTGAATTTCATGGCCATCGCAGAATTCAAATCCCTTGCACATTGTCTTCTTCTTCAACCGTCATGTCTTCTTCTTCATCCGCAGATGGATTATGCCTCACTATTCTTCACTGTTGTAAACAATGTGTCACCTTTGACACATGTTCTTTGAACTTATGATCAGTACAACAATCATCTTAATTTCCATTCCTCCATTTCATTGGAGTACTTCTTGATTACTTCTTGCTCTCCTTCATTTTGATCTTCATTGACAACTATTGACAACAAATACAACCCTATACACAAAGTGGTTCCAACACTGTGCTCTCATTCTCCTAAGAATAATCAATTAAGAATCGTAAAGAGGGTGCTTTCCCTGATGCCTATCTGCATCAATGAAATCTATTAGGGTACCCAATATAGGCCTAAATAGGGTGTGAGATAAAACTCAATAGGCCGCCACCAATGATTTCTACAACAAATCCAATCTGTGTAAATAATATTAAGTAGTGTGAAATATATGAAATTAATATAAATGAATAATAAAGAGGGAGTGATATTTTCTAGTCTAACAAATATAGTCAAACACCCATACTAGGGTTATCTGTAAATCATTATATAATCCACAATGACCTATGATGAGTAATCCAATATCAAACCCCAATGGTCGAATCCAAGGCATCCTCATCACCCTATACTATGTAATCCAATGTCAAAAACCAAGGATAAAATCCAAGGAATAAATACCAAGGAATAATCATCATTCCAAACCTACATGGGCTGGATCCAAGGTATAAATTAAAAATCCATCCCATCTATTCCTTGGATCATCTCCATAGAAACTTGGTAACAAATCGGGTGGATCCCAAGGATCACTTCCACGAAGGATGTCCAAGGTATTCCTAGCAAGTAAGGTCCAAGGAATAGAAATCTACATGGAATACAATTTCCAACCCAAAATTCTAGATCCAAGTAGTATAAATATTCATGGAATCTAAATAAATCAAGTTTTATACCCACATGGTTCAAATCTAAGGAGTAGAAATGTTCTTATCATCCAAAGAAATCAATATTTATACCCCCACGAGCTGGTTCTAGGGAGTAAAAATGTCTTTGGAATCCAAACCATTTAATAACTCACTAATCATTTCATAACCCATTTAATAATCATACATAGTCTATGAGTTCATCCAACTCATTCTACAATTTCCTTTTAAAAATTTAACCATTTAAATTATCATGTAATCACATGGAAAGGAGGAGTAGACCCTATCCTAAAGTCATATTCAATTCAATAAGGACCCCACTATAATATCAATATCACATGAATATAAAGGGGTGTAAAAACATGTGAATATATAATAACACACCTCTAAAGTGGTCCGATATGAGATTGAAAACCTCCAACCATTTCATGGTACTAAGCAGGAAACCTAACTAGGTTCCAAAATTTTAATCGTGGCATTGATTTGATTTTATGATCAATGCCAGAAGTTCTGGTGTTTTACACAATGAAAATTGTGTATAAAACAACTAGACCATAAGGGAAAAGGTATATACCACATAACAAATGTTCCTGGTAGAACACTAGTCCAGTATCAGCTTCTAACTCGAACCAGATTGGAATAAAATGGATTAACAATTGAATAACCTAGAAATAGAGAACATTATCTTGTACAGAAATAACTCCATTGATATGAAGATAGATACATAAAGTAATAATATGAATGAAAACATCATCGGCATGGATCCAAATAGATGAAGCGTGTTTGAATTAGAGTCCATATGACAAATTGGTATGAAATCCTATGTTAGGCTTGAAGAAACTCAACAAGATGAGGAAATGATATCTATTGGTGGAAATAAGAGAAAGGTTTTAAGTTGTTAAATATATAGGTGAAAATAGACATTTCCCACTTTTCAATTAGGTCAAATGGTTTGGCCTCATGGTTATCTAAATTGTGTTCCAACCTTGAACCCCTCACTATCTTAGAAAGAAACTCGCATGGTTCATGTGCACAGTTTGGAAAACCATGCACAAACCATTCCACATGAAAGTATCATAGACTCCCCTCACACAATTATAGTGAATGACCAAAAAAACTATGCACCAAACATGCATTTAGCCTCTGATAAAAAATTTATGTGATCAAACATGGGCATGTGGCTATGAGTTCAAGGTTAGGGAAAACCATGGGCCTTCTGCTACCTTCTAAAATTTCCTACACCATTAGTGGTAATTGTGTATCCTCGGAAGCACAGTTTCTACAAACCATGAATCCCAACTTCATTTTCCCAAAACTGAGCATTCGGGCTTTGAACAAGACCTAGACACCCCTAAAAGTCCCATAAAATCATTAAAAATCCACATTTGGTCAAAACCAAGAAATTAAACTAAAATTAAAAATATCCATACCTTAAGGAAAAACCCAAGATCTTACAATCTTCCCCTCGTAAAGTAATTCATCTTCGCATTTATTTTACTAGGGTGGTCAAGCCCTATCAGAGAATAGATTCAAACACTGAGCACATACATTTGGCCACCTGCTCTAAAGACACATACTTTACATTGTCATACTTCCATATCACCTATACTAGAGGAACTGAATAGACTCAGATATCCTTAACAATATGATCCAAAATATGTATAGGATTCTCCTCAAAGGATGAATCTACCTATAACTCCACCTCATCTAGATGAATAGTATGATATGGTTCTGAGTGATAACAATGTAGCTGAGATACATGGAAAACATCATGCATGACATGGTACCTCTGAGTTACCTACAACCGATATGCTACCAGAATGACAGTCTCCATGATCTTGAATGGTATGACATATCATGGTAAAATATTACCCTATATTCGAATCTTTTTGTGCCCCAACATTGGATATATACATAAAAAGACTCAATACCTAGCCTCAAACTCTATAGTTCATTGATGGAAATTGGAATATAATTTGTATCTTGACTGTCCGATCTCCATCCACTTTCTGATCAATAGGACCTTCTCTGAAGTCTCTTGCATGAGACGTGATCCAAGTAGTACTACATTTCCTACTTATAAACAAAACATATGTGATCAGTAAGTAGTACCATACAAAGCTTCATAAGGTTACATTTATATTGTTTTCTTATAGATATTATTGTATGAAAACTCAGCCAAGGGTATATGCCTTTCCTAATATCCCCTTAAAATCAAGGATGCATGCTCTAAGAATGTATTCTAGAAACCCTATAGTGTTTTATGACTTTCCATCAATCTAAGGGTGGTATGTTTTTCTCAGAAGAACCTATTTACCCAATGCCCTCTATAATCCTTTCCAAAAATGAGATGTAAACCGATTATGCCTATCTGATACCACGGTAGGAGGAACCCCATGAAGGTGCACAATCTCATGGATATAAAGTCTCCCAAAATCATCCACTGAGAAGGTATCCCTGATTAGAAGGAAATGGGTGAACTTAATGTTTCTATCCAAAACAACCCATTTAGAATCACTTCCTAGATGTGGCCTTAGAAACCCAGGTATGAAATCTATCATGACATCATCCTATTTCCACTTAGGAATGAATAACTGCTGTAAAATCCCAAATGGTCACTGGTGTTCCACCTTGACCTGCTGATAGGTGAAACACCTCATGAAAAAACCATATATCTCATGTATCATACTTGACCACCAATACTAGAAGCATAAATATTGATACATCTGGGTTACACTAGGATACACTACCCAAGATGAGGCATGAAATTCCCTCATTAGATCCTCTAAAATTTCTGGTAGAACCTAGGCCGGTATACGAAGACATATAATTTCATCCTCACCAAAATTCCAATTAGGAGGTAGTTACTCACCTTCTATTCTCTCCCTTAGGACTAAACCCTCATAATATGACAATTATCACAACCTCACTCTATCCAGAAGAGTATAATTCACTACCAATTATGAGAGGAAAGTATTCCCTTGACCATCCTTCACCTCCAAGTACATCTCATAAAATAATTTCATAAGTTAAAACTCTCTACTGGACTCCTAAACAGTATGTATTTGAGTCCTCATGCTTAGTGAATCGGCTACTATATTTCCCTTATCGGTCATGTAGGCAAGATCAATACCAAAATACTATCAGTACTCCACCCACCTTTATTTACTTAGATTCTAGTCAAACTGTGCAAATATGTACATTAGGATTTTGTTCTCTGTGTATACCAAAAAATGCTACCCCAGTAAATAATGTCTCAAATAGATCAAGGAATGTATAAAAATGGATAACTTGAGATTTTTCATTGGGTAATTCCACTCATGTGTCCTCAAATAATGATACCCATAAGCCATGAATCACTCCTCCTTCATTATAACTGATCCTAACATGATATCTGATGCATCACAATACACAGTGTAGTGTCTATCTGACTCTGGAAGAATTAGTACCGGTGCTGAAGACAGTCTCCCTTTTAGCTTCTAAAAGGTTATCTCATATGTATTTGACCATATGAACTTCACACCCATATTAATAAATCCTATAATAGGTTCCTATAAGAATAAGAAGTACTACCTGAAATTCCTCTAATATCTGGCTATCCCCAGGAAACTCTATATGTCAAAGAGGTTATTGGGATTCTCCCAGGAAACAATAGCTATCACCATCTCTAGATCAACTAATACTTTTGTATCTGAGATAATATGACCCAACAAGTGAATTTTATCCGTCTAGAAGAGGAACTTTATGATATTATCATATAACTGATACTCTCTTTTTGTATCCAGAATGATCTCAAGATGTTTTTCATGGTCATGTTAATTGTAAGAATACACCGAGATATCATCCATGAATACCATCATGATTGACTGTAGATGAGGATGGAAAACCCAATTCACTAGGACCATGAAAACTTATTGCTTGTTCATGAGATCAAATTACATAAGTAGATACTCAAATAGACCATAATTTCTATAGAAAGTTGTATAAGGTATGTTTGAAGGTCAAACACATACCTGGTGATAACCTAAACTCAAATAAATTTTTGAGAAAACCCATGATATTCATAGTTGGTCAAAGAGATCATCTATCCACAGATATGGATAGTGGTTATTAACCATAAACTAGTTCAATTTTTGATAATTCACACATATCATGAGGGTTATATCTCCTTTTTTTCAAAAAGTATCAGTAAACCCCTTGATGAAGTACAGGTTCATTTAAAACCATTTTTTCCAAGTCCTATAGCATCATCTTGATATCTTGAAACTTTATAGTAGACATCCTATAAATATGAATGGATACCAATGAAATTCCAAGCACTTAGTTTATGGAAAACTAATCCTCTCTCTCAAGAGGTAGTCTAGAAAATTTATCTAGTAAAATTCCCCTAAAACGATCAAGTACTAGATGAAGGTCCACCTAAATCATTACCTAATAAATCAAATATATTATAGAAATATTTTATATAATCTCGTCCATCCCCAGATGCTTAGGTATATCTCTACCTTACTAAACATCCCATTCACCCTTGTGAATAAAACCCCCACCCTCTAGTGATGTGAAAGTCACCCTCTGGTGATAGAAATCGACATTGGAACAATAAGAAACCATCCAGTCCATCCTAAGTATGATGCCAAACCGTATTGTCTTGTGGAAGAATATATACCATAAGAAACGACACCCACCTATATCAAGGGGAACTCCCTTCACTTTTGTACACTCTCTAATATAATCCTCATTGGAGTATCATGTGTCATGATGCAATCAAGAAAATTGAACAATGATCTAGAGGCTCTAAACAATAGGTGTATATATGAAACTATGAGAATCACATATATCAAAAATAAAACATACTAGTATAGAGTATACTAAGATCATACATCTCACTATAGATGGCCTAATGTTAAGCTCCTTAGGTATAAGTCATGCTGAATATATCTTCCCTGAACTACAGCCCTATGAAACAACCTTGCTTCCATAAACAGACCTACTCTACTGTCAAGATACAACTAGTTTCTATCTCCCCCAGCTATGACCATCTCCTCAACCTAAATGACCAGTAGTATTCCAACACTTATCTTGATGTGGAGTCGAGAAACCTAGTCATAAACCTATAGTCAATTTCAACCCCCTATCAGAAGAATCTAGAGGGAAGGACCTGCAAAAACCTTGTATGTGTCACATCCCTCCATAATTGTGACACTCTATTGGGTCATTATCACATTGGTTCCTCTTTTTTCCTCACCTCCCATATTTATTATCGAAGACAGAACTACTATCACTCATGCTCTGTCTAGTATTCCCCTCACAAGAAACCTCAAAATGGTGATTCCTGTTAGTTTTCACTAAACCACTAGGTAGAGAATTTTCACTACCCTACTCTAGGCCTCCATATTCCCTCAAGTTATGCTCAGTAATAAGAATTTGATTCACTATCTCAAATATAGTAGTCAACTGAAACATATTCACCCATGAATGTACATTATTCTTGAGACCTTCCTTGAAACATCTCTCCCTATATGGATCATCAGTAAGATACACCAGTGAAAAGCACTGAATCTCTATAAAGATAGATTAATATTCCATAATGGTCATATATCCCCACTTCATATGTATAAAATCAATGTCCCATTAATCTCTCAGAGTCTCTAGAAAGAATTAATCATAAAATCTATATTTGAAATCCCTATATTCCATATCTCAAAGCCTATCATCTTGGTTCAGAACATCCCACCAGCTCTTAGTGACTCCCCAAATAATATGTGTCATGAACTTCACTCTCTTCTCATGAGGTGTCTCAATATGATAAAAAATAAATAAAGTAGTATCTAGCCACAACTCAACAACATGTGGCCCTCCATCACCTAAAAATGTAGGTGGATGCTACTACTGGAATACACAGGTCAACTATACCAAAGATGAGGAAGACTAAAGGTCACCCTAAACAATCTATATAAATTTCATGAAACTCTCTTGGAACTAGGAATCATCACCCATATCAACAACCATGGGCGATTCTTCTAGTGACACTGTTGGAAGTTATACTGGTGGCTCAGTTCCCACCACCTCCAGTCATGGTTTTCTCCACCCTCCAAGAATATGAATGGATTCTATCATGTAATTTATCTATATAAATTCTAATGACGTTCCTTAAAAATATATAATAACCCTAAGATCACATAAATAAACATATGATAGTAACAATCCTTCCTATAAACAAGTCGCACCCATATACCTGCTCCTAAGCTAGAACTGGGTAATAAGAATGATCATAAAGAGCACCAGAGACACTGCATACTACCCACAACTGAATTTAGGTCTGTGTCAAGCACTCTATTTCACAACATGGGTTCTGGTATATAGAATGTATAGTGAAATTTAAAAACCCATTTATAAGTGAACTTTACTTTTCAAGATTTCATTTTCATTTAAATTTATATTTTTTTATAATTATTTTTAAATGGTTGAAATGAATGGATCACCACTTATAATCTATAAGGGTCCATACACCTTATAAACCAAAAAATAGGCACTCATTTAAACCCAACCATAACACATTTTAGACCGTGAGACCAATGGTCCCTAACTCAATGTGCCATAATTGACTGCTTGGGGTTTTTGTTATAGCCTATGTAAGAAAATAGTATTTAGGTTGTGGTAGTCACTCTAAGTACCAATTATGTTTCCCAATATTCTATAAGAAATGTTAATTGATAGAAATTATATAATATTAGGCACTCATAATAATTTCATGTAGTTAAGCAATTAATCCCATATGGCATGAAATATGAATGGTATGTGAATCCTATAAGGTGCCTAAAATAATGCATGATCCATTCTTCCTTTCAATATAGAGCCAAGGATAAAAATGAAATTCCTCAAACATAGCAATAATAACAGCACATATCATGTGCATCACCCAATTATGGAATCAAATTAACTACAGTATGTAAAATATAGAAAAAAAGTCCTCATTCTAGGAAATTTGATTTTTTCTTGTACATGGGTTAGGTTCTCCCAATCATAGATCATTACTAAATTCTTATTCATTCATAATCTCATGTTTATTATCTCAAAATATTAAGATAATAAAATAAATCATTTTATACCACTTTGTAACATGCCGACCTGAGATCCACAAAACAGTGCTTGGATCTGGTGGGACACATGGCCTCAAGTGAACCTCCCTGTACACCAGAGGTTTTTGCCTTTCAGTGAGGGTCTAATGTGGTTCAGTGGGGAGACTGTACCCTCTTAATCAGATTTTAGCACAGTGGTGTAATCACAATAATCAATATTGGAAGCATATCAAATAACTATACATAAGAAGTAAAATCTAGATGATTGTAATAATAAATGAATCCAAGGTAGTATCATATACAAAATGTTTTATTTCATGTATCTATAAAAATGGAAATCAATATATGGAAAAAATATCCCATAAAGTAAATGTATAAAAATAAAAAAGTCCCAAAAGGAACTATCTTCATTTAGCATCACGAGCATAGCTCAATCCTATGCTCCCCTACTCCTATGTATAATCAATAAAGAATTGTAAAGTGGGTGATTTCCTTGGTCCCTACCTTCCTCCATGAAGTATATCTGGGTACCCAATCGAGGCTCAAATAGGGTGAGATAACATTCAATAGACGACCACCAATGGTGTCTACAATAAATCCAGTCTATGTAAATAAGCTGAAGTAGTGTGAAATATATGCCAATAATATAAATGAATAATAAATAAAGAGTAATACTACCCATTCTACCCACTGTAATCAAATAATCATACCAAGGTTATATATAATGCATTATATAATATCCACTATAGCCTATGCCAAATAATATAGTGTCATACCCCAAGGGCTATATCCAAGGTATGAAGACCAAGGCATCTTCATCAACTTATGTCGTGTAATATAGTGTCAGACCCCAAGGGTCGGATCCAATGTATAAATACCAAGTCATCCTCAACATTTACAGCCTACATGGGATGAATCCAAGGTATAAATGAATAAGGTATCCCCTTGAGTCCTTGTATAACCTCTATAGAAACTCAGTAATGACTAGGGCAAATCCCAAAGAGCATGTCCACGGACCATGTCTAAGGTGGTCCAAACAAGTTGAATCCAAGGATTAACAATGTCCTTGGAATATAATGTTAGACCCAATAGGCCAGATCTAGAGAGTATAAATATACCTTGTATCCAAAGCAATCATGTTTTAGACCCACGGGGACCGATCCAACAAGTAGATATGTCCTTGGCACCCAAATCAATCAAGTGTCAGACCCACATTGGCTGGATCCAAGGATAATAAATTTCCTTGGAAACCAAACCATTTAACTAATCATTAATCATTTCATAACCCATTTCATAATCATACATAGTACATGAGTTCATCCAACTTATTCCACATTTTCTATTTAAACATTTAACAATCTCAATTGTCATGTAATCGCATAGCATGAAGGCATATGCCCTCTCCTAAAGTACCATTTCATTAAATGAGGATACCACTAGAATGGAGAGATCACACACACCCAATGGGGTGGAATAACATGGTAAGATACAATAATAAACCTCTTATGTGGTCAGGGCAGAGGTTGAAAACCTCCAACCATCACATGGAACTAAGTGGGAAACCTAAAAAAGTTCCAACAATTCAAACAAGGAATCCATTTAATTTTAAGATGAACTTCATAATATCTGGAATACTGAACAATGGAAACATGGTATAAAACAACTAGATCATAGGTAAATGGTATATACCACCCACCATATGTCTCTAGTAGAACATTCATCTAGTATCATCTCCAAACTCAACCTAGATTAGAAGAAAATGGAAGAATGATCTAATACCCTATAAATATGGCATATTTACTTACACCAAAACAGTTGCATTGATATAAAGACAAGTAAAGAAAGAAGCATGATGTATGAAGAACTGACCAGCCCAGATCTAACAAGTAGAACAGTGGTTAAATTAGAGTTTGTATAAGGAATTGGCACCAAAGAATAGGTCAGGCATAAACCAACTCAATGGGAGGATGAATTTTTTTGTTAGATGATATAAGAGAATAGCTTAAAGTTATTAAAGATCTGGGTAAAAATAGACATTTCCCACTTTTTAACTAGGTCACATGGTTTGGCTGCACTGTTGGATAAACTATGTGGCAACCATGTACCCATCATTGTCTTAACAGGGAATATGCAGAGTTCATGTGCACGGTTTGGAAAACCATGTAAAAACCAAGCCAAATACCACTATCTAAGACTCCTCACACATGGTTATGGTGCAAGGTTAGACAAACTATGTTTAGACCATGCGTATATCCATTGATAAAAATTTTAGGTGCTCACACATTAGTGTGTGTCCCTGGGATCATGGTTAGGATGAAATTTGTGCCTTCTATTTCATTATGAAATTCACCATATGGTTAGTAGTAACCATGTGGCCAGGGTGGCATGGTTTCTACTAACCATGCAGCCTAACTCCCTTTTCTAAAAACTGAGCCTACATGAAATGAACAAGCCCCGAATATAACTTGAAACTATTGTGACCTCATTAGGAATCCATATTAGGTCAAAAACAAGAAATTAAACTGAAATTAAATAGATACTTACCTCAAAGAAAATCCTAGAATTTTATATAGTTTTTTCTATATTTTTAAGGGTGAAACCATTACTAAATAGTTATTTGTGATGCCCTAGTTCTTTTCACTATCATGTGGTGATCAAGAATATTCTTTGGACATTGAGTTAGTGTGACTTTGGTGGTGGGTTAGGTCGACCCATGTCGGTTCATTATAAATTGATATTCTAGCCCTCTGATTATTTGGTGATCTATGGTAGATAGAAGATAAGATCATCGAGGCTCAAAGGTAGGTTCTTATGAGTGCATGTATAGCTCTATTTTGTTTTAAACCTAAAGCTTCCTTGATTTTTTGGGTGTTATGTTTTTAATTTAGACCTGATTTTGGGTTGTTTTAATGAGATTTGATATTTAAATAATTTTTTATGCACTTCAGGAAGAACTGATGAGTGGTTTTAAGAAATTTTGAGTTTCAATGTGAGTTGGGGAAGAAAATTAGAGGCACGTTATTTAGGCACATAGTTTTTAGTAACTATGTGAAGTCTATTTGGATAGGTATGAAATCTTCTAGTATTGTTTTTGATGTTTGGAACATGATTTTCAAAACAGTGTGGTTAAACCATGCATAATGTAAAAATGTTTAAAAATTTTATGTTTTCACCCCTTATTAATTTGAAAGTGTTTTTAATGTTGATTTTATTTATTTGTGACCTATTTTAAGGGTTTATTTTAGTTTAATTTATATTTTTTTAAGATTTAATTGTGTATTGAATACGTTTTTATCATGTATTTTATAGACTCAACATCCAATAATGTCCTCTTGTAAATAAAGGGAGGGGGTTGCGGAGAATTTTCCATAGAAGAACCCTCCATTTGATAATCCCCTAGTGTAATTAGTTATCCAAAAGTTTTATTACTTATAACATGATGAAAAAATTGGTCAGGCGCATACAATTGACCATGTTCATGATTTTCCTAAACTGAATCCACTGGTCATTCGTGGTGATAAAATAACTCATTATCCTAATGAATGGGTAAAAAGGATCTAGAATATATTTATTTTTTAAAAGAATTATAAGACCACAAAGGTGGGATTCACCACTTAAATGTTATAAGAATCAGGTATAAAATGGTTGAAATTAATGGTTCAAGCAAAGAATAATAAGGATATCACTTTTTTTATGAAATAAGGATCTCACTTGGCCTACCTTCAAGAATCCTTTTAATTAGGAGTTTTATCCGAAAACTTTAAGGGTAGTGAATTATTTTGAGTTCATGACTATGGAGTAGGGATACCTTTCAATGATGGAATATTCTTCTCATTTTTTCAAGCTAGTTCATTTGTCTCTTGAGATCCTTGATAATGACTACCATAAGCCTGATATTTTGAAATGAGTCTCAAGGTTAAGATTAGATCGATACTTATTCACCTTTTCATAAAGACTTTTTCTGAGGTGTTCGATAAAATGGTGATGGTTAAGGAAGACTTAGAAGATAAAATAGGATTCAATGAGGTTTATTTATTATTTTGAGAAATCTAGATCTTCCTCAATTCGTAAGAAAATGTGGGATGAACCTCATTGGGGAAATGGAAAGGGTACTTAGAAGTCATTAGGTTCAGTATTAGTAGATTATTCTATGAATAATTCAGTGACTTGTTACCAGTGTGGGAATTCTTGCCATACTATACCTGATTTCCTAAAGGTTCCTATAATATTCCATTAGTGTGGGTGTTTGGGTCATCTTTAGTGCTTCTTCAAGACTTCCCTTTAGGGGAGTGTATTTGGTTCTTTTTTCTAAGGGTTAACAATTGAGATTAGATTCTTATAAAGGTATGAGATATTTCCCTTAGACTAGAGAGTATTATAAACTATCTAATATAGTAAATGGTTGTCCTGAGTCAAGGAATCTATACATTAGATATGGAACCTTAGGATTTTGATTCCGGGTAATCCCAAATGAGAGGTATGGTGGTTATTTCTTTTTCAATATTTTTATACTTGTTTTATATGGGTGTTTCCTATTACATTATGTATTTAATATTTCATGACTATTTGTGTATAAAATAATAGTTGATTCATTTTATAATTAATCTACTAACCTAATTGGTAACAATTAATGAGAAAGGTTTTAAGTGCCTAGAGTGTCATGTTTTAAATACTGACATAGAATTCATGTGGGAATTCCTCATTTTGGACCAAGATGTTTTTGATCTAATCATTGGTATGGATTGGATGATTAGTTTTAAATATCATATTGACTTTTATCACTAAAGGATCTAGTTTAATATCTTCTAATAGGATCTCTCATGTATTCCAGGGTGAGTGGGATACGAGGTTAGCGAGGCAGGTCTTGTTGATATAGAGGTGGGTTCAATTTTTTTGTAAGTTATATAGGTTGTTATTTGATTTTATGGAGTAGGTTTTATAGGTTCATATTCCATTGGTGATGGATAGTTACCTTGACGTGTTTATATATGATTTTTCTAGGTATTTTACTTAGTGAGAAGTCAATTTCACTATCAATCGACTCCTCGAGATGAGCCCCATCTCTTTACCATCATATCAGATGGATCCTACTTACTTGAAAGAGTTAAAAATTAAGTTGGGGACCCTGAAGTAAGGGATTTATTTATCTTTGTGTTTCACTATGCTAATATCCATGATTTTTACAAAAAAAATGTAGATGGAGTCCTCTAACCTTTCATAGAAAATCATAGCCTTAATTCAGTGATTGTTAAGAAAAAATACTCATTTCATCAAATCAGCGATCTTTTTTATAAATTTAGGGGATCCTAGTGGTTTTCAAAAATTGACCTAAGGTCAAGGTTTCACTTGTTGAAGGTATGGTAGGAGGATATCCCCAAGACTACCTTTAGGAGTCAGCATGAGCACTTTGAGTATCTGGTTATTCAATTTGGCCTTACCAATGCTTCAGTGATTTTTATTTCCTATATGAAACAAATGTTTTGCCTATTTTTTGAATACTTCCTAGTGATGTTTTTTTATTCCATCTTTCTGTATTCTAAGATAGATGAAGAACATAGAGACCATTTGAGAGTTGTTTTATAGACCTCAAAGGAGAACCACCTGTTTTTGAAGCTTTCATAATTCTAGTTCAGGATCTAAAAGGTTCAGTTTATTGGTCATATGATTTCAAAGAAATGGATTTTAGTGGACACTGAGAAGATCCAAATAGTTATTTCTTGGGAGTTCCCCAATAATGGGTTTTATATTATAATTTTTTTAGCTTATTCAATAATTATAGTTATTTTTTAGGAATTCCCTAGGATAGATTCTCCCTTGACATTATTGACTCAAAAAGGGATGAATTTTGAGTGGAGTGAGAAGTTAGAACATTATTTTGAGGAGTTATAGGTTTCTTTTATGTAAACTCCAGTTTTGATTCTTCTTGATACATGGAAGGGTTATGTAGTGTGAAGTGATGCCTTGGATGTTGGGTTAGGGTGTGTGTTGATGTAGGATGACCATGTGGTGGCCTATGTATCTCTTTAGCTACATCCACTTGAAATTAATTACCCCACCCATGACTTAGATATAGCAGTTGAAATTCACACATTGAAGACTTTTCACTGTTACCACTTCAGGGATTTATTCACTATTTATTCAGATCATAAGAGCCTGGAGTATATATTCACCCAGAGAGACTTGAACCAGAGGAAAAGACATTAGGTGGAGTATCTTTAGACCTTTGATTTTGATATATCTTATAATACCAAGAAGGGTAATTTTTTGTTGATTCCTTGAGTATAAATTTACCAATATAAGCAGTTAAAGAATCAACAGATGAGTGGAGTCTGATGGGTTGCTTATATAATCTGAGTTTGGAGGTGTAGAAGGATTGTGAGCAAGCATTCTTGACCAGTGTTAGGTCCCACCCTCTCCTATTGATCTGGTTCAGTGAAAGTAGACATCTAAACCTGAATAATAGTAGATTAGCAGAGTTTTAAATGGTAAGGAGACCTTGGATGATTGGTCTTCGATGCCCAATGGTACCATCGTCTTCAAGAAGAAGTTGTTTTCCTTTTACCTTGAGATATGAGGCAATTCATAAGAGGCATTATTCTAGTTGTCCCATTCACCCGTGGTATACTAAGATGTATTATACTCTAAGGAGTTGGTACTGGTATCCTAGGAGGAGATGTTCAATTACAGATATTGCATCCTAGTTTTTCTCCTTATGTAGGATCAAAGCTAAGAATCAAAGGCTATCTAGGTTACTTCAACCTCTTCCCATTATGGTATGGAAATATGATAAGATATTCATGTACTTTTTGATTAGTCTACTATATAATCCAAATAGGAAGGAAATTATTTGACTGATTATATATCAGTTAACTGATTTGACCCATTTACCTTCCATTATGGAGTCAATGAAGGTAGAGGAGCTCAAGAACTTGTATGTCCAAGAGATCATCAGGCTTCATGGTGTAACCTTAGTGATATTTTCTGACCAAGATACCTATTTTACATATAAGTTTTGGAATATTATCCCAGAATACATGGGACCCTAGTTTAATTTGATCATGGATTATCGCCAGTAGACAGATACTCAAATTGAGCGGGCCATTAAAATTATTGATGATATACTTCATACTTGTGTGGTTTACTTCTAGGTTTCATGGTAGAAGTATCTATCATTGGTTGAGGTTTCTTATAACAATATATAACAATCCTCAATCAATATATCCCTATCTAAAACATTGTGAGGGAGTTCATGTTAGTCCCTATCATGTTGTACTAAGTTGGGAGACCATTCCTTATCGGGATAGAGTCTCATCCAAGAGGTGAAGGATAAATTGAAATTAATCAAAAATAGGTTATTAATAACTCAGGGTCACAAAAAACATATATTTATAATCATTACATCTATTTAGAGTTTAATTTTTGTGATCAAGTGTTGTTATGGCTATCTATTCGATTGGGTCATCTTCACTTGGAAAATATTGGTAAGTTCGCACCATGTTATGTTGAATTTTTTAAAATTGTAGAGTTTGTTAGTAAGTTATCTTATCATTTGTATTTACCATTTCAACTGAACTTGATTCATGATGTCTTCCATGTACCATAGTTGAAGAAGTACCTTTCAAGCCCATCTTATGCAATAAAGTGGGAAGATTTAGAGATTGATCTGAAAATTGATGTTTTGGAACAACCAGTTCATATCCTAGATAATAAGAACAGGGTTTTATATGGTAATTCATTCTCATTGATTTATGTGCTTTAGTAGTATAGTAGGGATAGCCACAAGACTTAGGAATCTGATCTTTCAATGAGGAAGTAGTGGCCTCACATGTTTTCCTCTGAGAATCCATGAGGAATTTCTGGGGTATAAAGTGGAATAGTAGTGATAATTGAAACACTTTTCAGGTCATTGGTACATCATTATTTGATATTTATTTGTTTTTTTATTTATTATAGATGTTTTTGGGTGTTGGAGCTCAATTAAATTGGTTTTTAAAGAAATAATCCCTAATGCACTGTGAAGTTGACCATGCAAAAGGGGATTTTTATAGATATAGGGGTTTTACATGTCTTTATAATAGTTTTTCAAGCTGTGTTGGTGTTTCCCGAAACCATGAATTTTGTTTTGTTGGATATATTTAATCCCACATGGTTAGTACAAATTTATCATAACTGTATGACCATGTCTTAAGGGTAGTCCATCAAATTAAAATTTAGTGATTTTACTAATTTTACATTAAAGTATTTTAATCCAAATCACCCATATTTATCGCTCATTCTTGTAAAACTCTCTCCCTTGACTTTATAACTTCTACCCTTTATATTATAGAGGATATATCTATAATATTAGTGATTTCCTTCAAGCTATACTTGGATTTATCTTGATTTCCCCTTCTTCCCCCTTTTTCTTTCTGATTCTTCTATTTTAATTAAATATGGAAACCTTAGATTGATATATGGATCAATATAGGGATTATGATGGGGGTTTTTTGTTTATTATTTGTAGTTTAGGATTTTGAGGACTTCTCATATTGAAATCTTGTGGTTTCCATTAGAGGAGTTTATGTTTAGTTTGATTATGAGATAGGTGTCTCTATTTAAGGTAAATTTTCTATGTATTACCTTTTATTCTCAATTTACTCTTTTTTATTAAATTGTCTTTAATTTTTTTATAAAATATGATCCATTCATATTTAAGGTACTTATATCCCTATTTTATTATCCTTTGTTTGGATCTTGTTTCAGGTTGTTTTTGGGGACTTTTGGACATTTTTGGAAGGTTCTAGGGATGTGCATGGTTGGAACATGGTTAGGGAAAACCATGTGGTTTAGCCCAGAAAATCATACGCTTCATTTGAGGTTCTAGAGGGGGAACAATTAGTTAAAAATGTGTTCCCTCCTCCAAAACCATGCGGCTATGGATAGTGGGGAGAACATGGTTTTTCAAACCTTGTAGACAAACTATGCACCCTTTGTTTAGTATCCCAGGAGGGAGAACACAGTTAGTGCATAGCTTATTTTACCCTATCGCCTGACTTTACAAAACACTCCATAATCCTAGTAAGTGTTCATGGTTAGGTGAATGATTATATCTAACCATGTGGCCTAACCTAGGAAACCATGTGGATGGTTTTTTAATCTGCTAAAATTTTTAATTAAGGACCTGAACCCCCCATTATAAATATTATCCTCCTCATAATGGATCCTAATCTAAACCTTTTAATTTTGGAGTCTATTTAGAGAGAATTTTGTCTCCTTTAACCCCTTTCTTCTCAGATCAAAGTGTTAGTGGATGTGATTGATCACTCTTTGGTATGTGAAATCTATTTGGTTTAGAATCCTACTCTATTCTCTTCTATCCTTCCTTGAGAATGATTGATATTAATGTTTTTTATGGATCTCAACCTTGATTTGATGGGTTTTAATTCTAGGGATTCTTCCTTGATCTTCTCCACCTAAGAATATATGTTAGTGGTTCCCATTTTAGGTGACTTATTGATCATTTGATTAAAGGTAGGTGTTTCCATAAGGCTTTTCCCTATACTTGAAACCTTGATTTTATTACTTAATTTGAAATTTATTAGAATTTTATTTCTTTGAATTTATTATACTTGATGTTTTATTTCAAAAGGTATGGATTTGTGAAACAAATCCCTCTTTTTTTCATTTAAATATTGGGTGTATTTTTTGAGATAATATGGCCTGATATGTGAAATTATTTGATGAAATTATTTGACATTGATTGTTGAGAAAAATGGATTTAAATGAATGCTGATTTCAAAAGGCATGAACTTGATAAATATCCATGATTTTTTTTTTGAAATTTAAATAGAATATTAAAACTTGAAATTAGGAATTTGAACTGTGATTGATGAATTAAATTTAAAATAATGATTTTCCCATGATTGATTGATTGAAATAATAAGTGATCCTTCGTAGTTAATGGATGATTGGGATAAGTACACTAGGACTTTAACTCCATGGAAATGGATCGACAATGACAACTCTAACAAAAAAAATCGATATAACCTTCCCTAATGGGATATTGATTTATTTTATCTTGATAACCTAAGATTTAGGCATGTGTTAACATGAATTGATCCATGGTGATTTAATGAGTTGTTCAAGTATCCTAGAACTATTATCTAACTAACATAGGGAATATGACCCTGGTTATTTGTTTTGATTTGATTATTACAAGTTAGTGATTATAGAACTATTTTATTATTACCCTTCAATTTTATTAAAATGTGTATTTAATCCAATTTTGATATAGTTTCCATCTACCTATTTTGAAATCATGTTTTAAATGATAATTAGAAATCATATACCATGACTTTTATTAGTTTAAATTAAAGAATAAATGGTTTATTTCATTGGAACTAATTAATGAAGATTTGGTAAAATCCTACTAGGATATTTTTTGTCACACACTACCACTACTTTTGATCATTTGTATATTATGTTATACCAGACCCATGAAAAGGGAAAGATCCACTTAGAGGTAGAGATTTTTCTTGATTCATGGTACCTTGGGTGATTTTGGTGACCATTGGAGCTATGATCCACTCGTTACATGGAGATTCTAAGTTTTCTTCTTGATGGATATGGTGTCATATTTTGGGTTATGTATTATTTGGTATATCTTGTCTTCTTGTGGTACTTTTCTCTTTCATGAGTGTTTAGAGTATTGGTTTTATCTTGTCTTATCTTCCACCATTACATATTTTTGTTGTTTATACTGGGGTCAAAATGTTTCTATCTAACCATTTGTTGATTCCCAAGTACTAGTCGCCAAACTATGGGGATTAGGAACACCCTTTAAGACATGTTAGTGATAGATTGGGTATCAGTGTACCAGGGTATTTAGGTTGGTTTTTGATATTATACATAATACTATTCATCATAACTAATGAAATTGAAACACAATAAAGGGTGAGATTAGATTCTCATAAAGGGTAAATATAATAGATGTCATTAAAATATCATATTTGATCATAAAATGAGCATTGGGTATGATAATTTAATCAGGGTACAGGGTCATAACATAATAGAATCAAACCTAATAAAAATAGATCATAAATCACGATTCATGGAATAATTATTTTGGTATAACTTTAGAAATTAGATGTATGAAAGTGGAAACATGATTCAACAATCATGAACAATGAAAACATAACATATTCATAAGAATGTGGCATATAAATTAGCATAGAAAATAATCCCTTATAATAAGGCTCACTACCAAGAACATCATTATATATTGAATAAAGTCTCTTGATTGATTAGGTTTACTACCCAATATTTTACATGTCATCTCATGAGATTTATATCTTTATCCAATGCATTGGAGGATACAATAGGCCAACTCATCACTTAATGGATAGAGTCCCTTATTTTTTTGGGTTAACTCTTCATTCCCAATCATCCCATGAGATATAAACATTACCCAATACATTATAGGGATATAACAGACCCATCCATCACATAGTGATATACCAAACATATGTGTTCCACATGAATTTGAAAAAATTCATAATTCCATCATATATTAATTAACACATGGTAAAGAAATGGCTTTGATATAAACTTCTGTAAGACATTATCATAAGAAATATAAAGAAACAATGTGGATGGTATTATTAGATCATATATATAGTAAATACTAAGAAACATTAAATTATGTTGATATAGATAAAAAACACTTTTATAAGATAATTATAAAATTACTTTAAAAATTAATTGAAGTATATTTTACTTTTGATAAATTTTGTTTTTAAAAGAAAGAAATTTATAAAAAATGAGGAAATAAATTTATTTGGAAAACCATGAAAACACATAAATAAGGGTTTAAAGGAAAATTTAATGATGTGGGAAAATGCATTCATGTAGAAGAAGTTAAAAATAAAAATTGTTTTAACACTTCTCTAAATAAAGAAAAATTAACAAAAAATGACCCATGCCGGAAAAAATTAAAAAAAACAAACTTTTGTTGAAAAAATCATACTTAATTTCCTTAAGAAATAATATAAGTATATAGAAGGAAATTTATAAATAAAATAAATAATATAAATATGGAGGTAAAAGATACCAGATCAAAAATAAGAGATAAATTCTTTCCCTCTTAAAACAAATATTTTGGTCGATTTGTGAACCAAAGAGAGGTGAAATGGTGATAAGACATAAAAACCCCAAAAAATAACCACAGGATAAGAAATTACATGGGATTTTAGAAAGAAATAACTTTCAATTTCTCAAAATATAAATTTAGTCGTAAACAATCTTGAATTCAAAATGAGTTTTGAAAAGAAACTCTTATGAATTTGGTAACATTCGAATCAAAACACCCTTAGAATAGAGAACCTTAGATGAAATTTTAAGAACCTTGAATTTCATCCTAAATATGATAAAAATTCATCTTTTGGGTAGTATATAAAACATTAAATAAGAACACAAGTGGTGAATATAAAGTATATTTCAATGAAGGTAAATTGAGATGAGAAACCATTACCTTTACTCTCAACTTCCATAAAAGTACATTAACCTCATGTATAATAAAAAAATACCATATTAATCACTTATTTTGAAACTATATTCATATATATTACCTTTTATAAACTATAATTATAATCATTCATTATATACATAATAGTTATTTATAGTTTATTTCCATCTTCTGATGTTAGCAATTTTAATTGTTTCATTCAAGTTTCATAATGGAGATGTTGATACTCCTTATTTTATAGAAAGTTCATCGTTAACAGATTATTAAAGGTATCAGGATAATTTTATTTCAATGATTTATCTAGTATCAGGTTCACTTGATGGAGGATATGGGTATGGTTTATGAAAATGGAATCCATGACAGGCATGTTTCAGATAATTTAACGATAACAAAGAGTTTTTTTATAATGATCATTCATATTTATTTCACCCTTATATAACCATATTCATAACATAAATCACTCTTAAATATCATATATTTCCAGTATTAATGTAATTATACTAATTCATGTTGTAAATAGTGAAGATAGTGTAGCATCATTCATGTGGGTGGTTGAACCAACCCAAATAAGAACACTTTATACAAACAAATGAGTAAGAGTATAGAGTTATATAATAGTAATATAATTTCATAAAAAGTATAATTATGTTAATATAACATCATTATAGTGTAAAATTAAGTATAGAAATACTATATATAAGAATTTAATTGAAAAATATGGTGAAGAACTAGGTATTTGATTTGATGAATTCTCTCCTTCTCAATATGGATTCCTATGTAATGAAGGATTTTGGATTCCATATTGAAACTAGAATAAACCAAATATATAATAAGGACTTGGGAGATATAAAATAGGTAGGTATTCAAAATATTTTTGAAGTAAAATAGTGGTTTAGAAGGGGTAGATGAGGGGTCCTTCAAAGGTGAGTTTTGAGTGGAATTCCTGCAAATACTCATTCCCTAAGGTTTAAGGTTTCCATGTTATCATGTAAACTAGATATAAAGTGTAAAATAATAGATATGAGTCATTTATACCCTCATATACACAATTTATAGATAAGTTTATATATATTTTAAGAATTTACCTCTTAGTTAAACCTAATTTACCTCATTTTAATTTTACCATGGTAACTTAATTTTTACTTCAATAACTTCCTTTTATACCCAAAATCAAATTAACCTACTTACCTAATTTTGATGAGATGATTAATAATATATATAAATAAATATATATAATTTTTATAGAAAAATAACTTTTAAAACATTATGTGTTATTAATCTTATATCATATCAATTATTAATTAAATGAGTGTTAATATATTTGTTTATACATTGAAACATTATATTATATTAGTCATTTAAAAGTGATAAATTTAAATTATTTTGATAAGAATACACAACATTTAAAAAATGGTTCTTTGAAAAGATATCCATTTTTAACATTAAATAATTTTAACCATGTCCCATTAAAATTATTTATTTATATTATTACCATATAATTTTGTAAATAATTAATATTAAAATATTTCATTGAGTCTTTTAAATACAAAAAAAATATTTTATAATAATAATAAAAATAAGTCATAAATAAAAATATATAATAAAATATTTTAATAAAAAATTCTCAGATGGGTTCATTATTTGTTATTTGAAAATTATAATACTTTCTATTTATTATTAATAATTATATAAAATTAATATAACTATTTTATACTTGCATACTTGATCACACGATTTTCATAGGCCATGGTCAAACAAGATTTTTATATTTTATAAAACTTGGAATGCAGTATAGGGCTAACTGAGATCATTTTCCAAGGAATGTGTACGGGTCAGATTATCACTATTCTAAATCACTTATGTATATTTCTTCTGTTTTATTAATTTTTAAAATAGTTAAAATTATTTTTATAATTTTTTGGGTTTTTAATTTAACAAATTTAAAACAAATGGAACAGAAGTCAAATGCAACAATGGATGAAAGGGGATTGGATTTGAGGTTGATTACACAGATTCTTTATTGCCTTCTTAAATTTTCATCTGACAATCAAGTCAATATCATTATTGTATTTCTCTCCTATATTTACTTTTGGGATACTAACACACATAGATTAAATCTCTCACTATGAATCTAGTTTCACCTCATATATAGTGAAGTGGTAATGAACAAACTCAATCAAGCAATTCATTATCTTAACACCCAACTCAAACATATTTTGTTCAACCCTTAATCCACTGTGATCCAATTGTTTGCATGGAAGGTGGATAGAATACAGTGATAAATGATTTTATAGATTCAAGGATTCACCAGATCGTCAAAAAGATAATATGAATATCATTGATCTAATTTTGTCCAATGAAATTCCACATCAACGGTAGAATTCAAATAATTAAAACTAATTGGTGCTCTTTGAATCTCCATCGAGATCTTATTTCTTGAGTTAGTTATTTATAGTGATGGATTTAAAGATATCACAACATGATAATTACATAGAGGTTTAAATAAAAACACAAATATTTGGGGGAAGAAAATAATAACACATTTGAATGAAAATAGAATTTGAATTGTATTAAAGTTGCAGAAGATAAATAAAGAAATAAACTATAGAGAAAAATGAATTGTAATCAGAAAATTCCAAATAATCCGAAAGTGGGGTGAGGGAAAATTATTTATAGAAAATTATATCTTCCTCACATTCAGTGCAATGCATCCCAGTGATGTTTCACGTCCAAGGGTCGTGATCAATTTTATTAGTTGAATATTCTTCCTATGATCACATGTGTATGCCTTCAATATTATTTGCAGCACAAATGTACTCAAGAATCATAGGTGCAATGAAAATATTAGATAAAATTATTTGGGTGGTATGATTCATTGTTTCATGAGTGTTGTGGAAAACAGATACTAAATCTTCATGTGAGAAGTTAAAGAATTATTTCAGCACTTCATGTGCGGGTTTTCAAAAAATATGCATGTACCTACACAAGAGAAACACATGAAACAATTAATTTTTTATTCTTATTTTTTATTTTAAATTTTTTCATAATATATAAATATATATATATATTAGTTTTAAATTTTTTATTTATATACCCTTTTTTCTCTTTTCTTTTTACTATTTTTATGGGGGTGGGTTGTGGTGGCTTCTTCTTGGAGCTCAAAAGTGTGGTAGGTTCCGTTTCTTCAGTGATCTACAGCAGGTACGAGATGGAAACTCAGATCTTCATAGATATAGTGAGGTGTTCTTACTTAGAAGAGGGTTGAGGATTTCATTCAGATACAGTGGTGACTTAGATCTCAATAGGGTATTTTTTGGATCTTATTCAATGGTGGAAATAAGATAGAACCTTCAAGATGATCGGAACATACAACCAGTGCTTCATCTTTTTTGGATCTATAGGTGTGGGAGAAGATCTCTTGTCTGTCATGGTTGAGTACGACTTTAATTATCAGTTCTTAAAGGTACCAAATAGGTGGTTTGATTTTGGGAATCCTTAGCTGCAATGGGTGCTGTTATACTGTGGAGGCTTGGTTGTAGATCTTTAATGGTCAAGCAGCTAGTGACCAGATCTGTCAAGTGGCGAAAGATATAGTGGTTATAGTTCTATGGTACCATGTGATGGAGGTATGTTGTGTGTGTTTTGGTAGCATAAAGGTGTAGTGGTAGAACTAAATTAGTGTATTATAGGTGGAATGTTAGATTTTACTATCATTAGAGGAGGTCACGATAGCAGGGTGTGCTACCATGGGTGGGTGGTGATAGATTGTGGAAAATAGGTGAATGGTAGATGTTTTCTACCATCATTTTCATGGTAACACTATCCTAGCCATGTAATAAGGGTGGGAGAGAAGTGGAAGATGATGGTAGCATAATCATTTTTTTCAAATGGTAGCAAGGTGCTACCTTCATGAATATTTATTTCTTGTGACAGTCGCACAACCTGGTAATAGAAGGAATGGTAGGATACTAGGATAGTAACACTATTTTTTCAACACTAATAATTTCAAATTAAACTTAAAAATAATAAAATAACAAAAATAAAAATTTAATGTCTTTTTCAACATTAAAATACCTTTTCAAATCCATTTTCAAATTAATCTATTAAAATTATGACTTTAGAAAACACAATTTCCATTATTTTAAAAATCACTCATTAAATTTTAGATAATCATTTCACAAATAAACAATTTAATTTTCAATAAATTTTTGGATTTCATTGAATTCAAAAAGAATTTTTAAAAGAATGAAAACTAAAAACAAATCCGTTAAATAATTGATTCTAGATTAATACAATTCTAAATAAAAAAATTAGAAAAAAAATGTATGGATTTACAATTTATAAAAAATTGATTAAATAATTAAAAACCAATATTTAATAAATGTTAAACATTGAATCCATCACTTCACAATGTGTAAAAATTAGTATTTTACCTGGTATTTGATTAAATTAGGCAAAAAATTTAATGAATAATATACAAAAATGTTAAAAATTTGGGTTCACATTAATATTTAACTTCCATATATCCAATGTCCATATATTCAAAATTAATACTTCCAATGACCATATATATAATATTTATATTTCATTCCTATATATATCCTTATATAAATTACTAAAATCATTCATCTTATTCATTTAATTATCTCTCAAAATGTATACTATATTTATACTATTAACCCTTCCTTCAAAAGTTATCATCTATTTTATGATGTTTATGGAAAACCATGAGGAAAAAGATTTTATGTTTGTAGTATCTTTATATACTTGTGGTTTTATTCCTCTTTTTGTTTTCTTAATGATGTTTCATATGGTATTTTCATAATGTATTAATTTTTCCCATTACTTGTTCCTCATAAAAGAGATCATGCTTTATTGGTACAACCTCTAAATTTTTTACATGTGAAGGGACATGTATGTACTTACTAAAAAGTGATACATGGAACACTTCATTATTTTGAGAGAGATTTAGTTGAAAAGCTAGTTGATAACCTACCATTCCCACTCAATTGAAGATTTAGAAAGTTCCAATGTATCTAATAATTAACTTTTCCATCTTCTCGAATACCATAACCCTCTTCCATATGGGTTTTTTTAATTAATATCTTGTCTCCACTTAAAAATCTAAATCTCCTCGATGATTATCAGCATAGCTCTTTCGTTGACTTTGAGCAGTTTCAATGTGTCACTAAATGGTTTGAATATTCTATGATGTTTCTTGATAATGATCTGGTCCTAGCAGCTTTAACTCTCTAGCATCATTCTAATATATTGGAGTTCTATACCTTTTCCCATATAGATCCTCATATGATGTCATTAAAATGCTAGAATAGATATTGTTGTTATATAATGACTTTTCCAAGAGAATCTGTAGATACCAAACTCCTTGGAATTCCATTATGAGATATCTCAATATATCCTATATGGTATGAATGGTCCTTTTAGATTGACTATCATTATGAGGATGATAATCAGTATTGAAGCATGAATTTGTATCTAATTCCTACTGGAGACTCTTCTATAACTTTGAGGTAGTCATTGTATCTTGATCAGATACAATGGATAGTGGTACTATATGAATCCTTACCATTTACTATATATATATCCCCTCAACTTAATCATGTGAGAAATTTTATTCAATAGAAATTAAATGAACTAACTTTTTAAGGTGTTCAATTACAACCTAAATGGAATTATGGTTTTTTGTAATTCTTAGGAATACCCACAATGAAATCCATGGTGATATTCTCCCATTTTCATATAGATATGGGTAATAGTTACATTATCCCCTTAGAGTTATATCTTTGACCATAATTTTATATCATATAAATCTTCTATATATGTACTCTACATTCTCCCTCTTCTGGTTTTCTTACCAGAAGTTATCCTTGATATCTCTATACATCTTCATGCTTCCAAGGTGGATAAATAATGATAAGTTATGTTTATCATCCAATAGATCTTCATTCAATCCTAGTATTAATGGAACAGATATTCATTTACCAAATATTAAAATTTCATCATTATCAAATTTGAACTATGGAATATTCCATGTCTTTTTTTTAGATTTTTATCCACTTTATATGACTCCTTGATCTTCTCATGTATGGATGGTTGATCAGTAATTTGGGAAAATAGGGTTTATCAATCCTTTGGAAATCCATGAGTATTAGGTATTTTTCAATCCTCATCATGTATAAGGTTGTATGATCCTTCCTACTCAAAGCTTCATCCACCTTGTTTTCCTTCCCTTGGTGGTACTGAGAATTCATAGTCCTTGATCAACTCTAACCATCTCTTTTGGCACATTTTCAACTCCTTCTATGTGAATATATACTTTAAGATCTTTTTATTAGTATATATTTTACACTTTTCACCATAAAGATATTGTATTTATATCTTTAACTTAAATATCACAATAGTAAGATTTAAATCATGCATAGGATAATTTTTATCATGAACTTTCAATTAACATTAGGAATAATCTACCAGCATGTAATTTTCCCTGAGAACAAATCACAATCCCTTATTTGATGCATTATTATATATCAAAAATCCTTATCTATTGTATGATAATGTGATTACAAGTGCAATGACCAACCTTCTATTAAGATTCTTGAAATTTTCTCACATTTCACTATCTAAATGAACTTAACTCCCTTCCAAGTTAACTTTCTCATTCTATTTTATAATCTATATAAATTTATCATAAAGATCCAATAGTATCCATTTTATCCAAGAAAACTGTGGATATCTTTTATAGTGTTTAGTCTCGGACATTTTCCGATTATCTCTATTTTTTAAGGATCTATATATATATATATATATCCTCACTTGAAATTACATGATCCAATAATGATTCTTTATATAGTCAAAATTTACTCTTACTAAATTTGGAATACAATTTCACCTTTCTCAATGTCTTTAGAACAATTATAAAAACATTTTCATATTCTTTATTTCCCTTGAAATACATGAGAATAACATCAATAAATACTGCCAAAAATGATTGAGGTAATCTCTAAAGACTATATTCATCATATCCAGGAAGATAGTTGGGGAATTTTTAAGTCTGAATGTAATCAGTATGAATTCATAGTTTATATATCTTGTATGGAAGGTTGTATTTTATATATCCTCCTTTCTCACCCTTAATTGATAATATCCAGATTGAAGGTTAATCTTTTAGAAGTATTGATCCCCTAAAAATTAATTTAATAATTCATTAATATATGGTAGAGGATACCTATTATGGATCATGATTTTATTAAGATAATGATAATCATTACATAGTAACATTGATCTATCATTCTTATTGAAAAATAGGACTATTACAGCTCATGGTGAAGCAATTGGGTGAATAAAACCCTTATCTTGATTCTCTTGGATTTTCATCTTTAATTCCTTTAATTTGATTAGGGGATTAGTTTAAAGAGTCTTTGATATGGGCATCATACTAGGAATGAAATATATTGAAAACCTAACCTCATGATCTGGGGGGAGATAAGTAAACTATTGTAAAAATACAACAATATGTTCCCAAAAAATATAAATATATTCAATATGATTTTTTTCTCAAACCTTTTGAGCTAAATTCCCCATATTATTAGGTATTAAATCCCTTATAATGGAATCATTTTACAGAGGAGTTTTATGGTTATACATTCATCGTCAGATAATTATATATTGATTTTAGATATGGAATACGACTTCCCTATCCTATAAATTTATATAGACTCTATGCAGAGGGAGTTAATTAATTCCCAAGATCACATTAAATTTTACTAAATGGATAATATTATGATTTCAAGGAAGCACGTTCCCAAAAATATCTATATAATAGGAGTTATAGACTTGGGATACAATCATCACGTCATTGGGAATTTTCATAGATAATTCAATATAAAGTTAAATGGTATATGAATAAATAGTCTTAAATATTTTTCAATATATGAAGTAATTCATATAACTATTATCAAATAATATGTTTTTAATAATGGTGTACCTATCACCACTCCAATTTCATGATTCTCTCTTTCCTCCCTTATTAAAACCAAAATGGTTAGTGTGAGTATAAATAATAATAATAATAATAATATGATAAGGAAAATTAGTCATAAAATGTCCTAAATTATGACATCATCATTTCAACCTTTGACATATTAGGTTCTTCCAACATCACTTTTGGTTCAGTATAGGTTGTTTTTTTTCTCTATCATATTACCATTCATAAAATAATACAAAAAAAATATTAAACTCCACACTAATACCAATTGAGGTGTTCCAACCTTAACCTAAATATATAATAAATCATTTTATATTATTATTCCTTATATATCATAATAAAATACACCCCAAAACCTATAATTTCACTTTATTTTAAGATTATATGTATAACCAACTTATTTTACAACATTTTAAACATCTCCCAAAAATATTATTCTTACATTATACCCTTTTAAACATGTTACACATAATACACTTATTCATAATATAGGGAATGGAAATATAAGAAAGCATGAGATTATATGCTTAGTAAGGGTTTACATAAGATATATCAATCAAAGATTACAAGTGATTATAATATGATCATGTGGGTATGAGAACATAATCATGGAACATTTTTATAACATAAGAGAATCGTACCCAATAATACATAGATCATAAATCACGAGTCATGAAATAAGGATTTACCATAACTTCATAAGTGAGATTTATGAAATTGGAAACAAGATTCAATAATCCTGATCCATAAAAACATAACATAGGAATAATAATTTGGCATATATATAAGTTTATAAAATCATCCCCCATGTCAACGATCATCACCAAAACTATTATCACATAGTGGCTAGAGTAACTTAATGCATAAGGTTTACTTCCAAATCCTTTTCAGGTAATATCATGAGATATCAGGCTTTACCAGATGTATTAGAGGGTTATAATAGACCCTCATGTCACTTAGTGGGTAGAGAACCTTAGGGGTTTAGGTTCACTTCCCATTCCCAATCATCTCACAAGATATAAAATTTACCCAATGTATTGGAGGGAAATAATGTACTCACCCGTCACCTAGTGATAAACCAAATATATGTGTACCACATGAACTTAAGAAAATTCTTAATTTCATCATAAATTAATTAACCTATATGAAAGAAATGGGTTCTATGGAAACGTCCATAATTCATTATCATAATCCGTACAGAGAAAGAAGGTAGATGATATCATTATTTAATATCCTTAGTGAATCATAAGAAAGTGTTTTTACATAGATGAAAAATAATTTTATAAGATAATTATAAAACTACTTTCAAAAATAAAAAGAAATATATTTTACTTTTGATAAATTTTATTTTAAAAGAAAATAATTTATAAAATAATGTGAAAAGAAAATCCATTTGAATCCCATGAAAACTAATAAATTAATTTTTTAAAATCAAATTAAAGAATAAGGAGGTAAAATTAATTCATGTGGAAGATTTTAGAAAGAAAATTTTTTTCACACTTTAGTAAAGAAAGTTAAGTTAATAGAAAATTAAAAATGTGGAAAACCTTAAAAAAAATTAATTGGAAATTTTATAAATAAATAAAATTTTAATTACTTTAATAAATCATATAATTATAGATAAGGTAATTTATAAAATAGAATAAATAATATAAGGAAGGAGGAGAAAGATGTTTGATTGAAAATAAGAGATATGGTCAGACCTGCTTACAAGAAACCTTTCAGTTTAATTATGAACCAAAGAGGGGTGAAATAGAAATAACACATGAAAATAATCTATGGATTATTAGATATAAATAACATACTATTTCCCAAGATGTGAATTTATTGATAAATAATCTCAAATTCAATGTGAGATAGTAAAAGAAATAGTGGCAGTTTTGTTATCATTAGAATCAAAACCCCATTGAAAGAGAGAACCTTAAATGGAATTTTAAATCCATTTAATTTAATGAGAATCATGAAAAAATTCATAAATGATGTAGTATATACAACACAAAAATGAAAAAAAATAGTGAATATGGAATATATCATAATAAAGGTAAATTGATATGAGAAACCCTTACCTTTACTCCCGACTTCAATGAAAGTTCTTTATCCTACTGTATAATAAACCTAGCAAACATAATCATTTTTTAGAACCTAATTCATATATATTACCATTAATACACTTTAATTATTATAATTATATATATATATATATACACTTTTTAGTTATAGTTTATTTTCATCAATGAATGTTAGTATTTTTGATTGTTGCGTACAAGTTTAACAATAGAGATGTTGATACCCATTATTTGATACCAAGTTAATCATTAAAATATTATTTAATATTGTATAATCATTGTGTTTCAATGATATATTTTTCCCATTTTCACTTTCTGGTAGGTATGGGTATGGATTGTGATATTGGAATCCACGATGATTATTTTTCAGGTAATTTACCGATAACAATAAGTTACTTTATATTTATTGTGTCACCCTTCCAGAACCATATTCATAAAACAAATTACACTTTGATATCATATATTACAATTATTAATTTCATGAAACTAATTATTGTCTAAAATTATGGAGTTAGTATAGCATCGTTCATGTAGGTGGTTGAATCAACCCAAATAAGAATATGTTATACTAACAAATAAGTAAGAGTATAGATTCATATAAAAGTAGTATAATCTCCTAAAATAAGAATGGTATTAATATATAATCATTATAGTGAATAATTATATTTATAGAGAGTGTATATTATAATTTAATTAAAAAATATGGAGAATAACTAGGTACATACTTTTATGAATTATCTCTTTCTCAGTATAGATTCCTTCAGAATGAAGGATTTAGACTTTATTATTAGAAAAAATATATACCATAAGTATATAAATATGTTTCGATATGAAAAATGTTTCCGTATTCAAGAGATTTTAAAATTAAAATAGTGGTTTGTACGGAGCAGATGATGGGTCTTTTATAGGTGAATTTTCAGTTTCATTTCCGTAGAAACTCATTCCTTGAGGTGTAAGGTTGTCATTTTATCATGTAAAGTGGATAAAAAGTGTAAAATAATGGATATGGTTTAAGAAGATAATAATAAACACAAATTATAGATAATTTTATAAATTTTTTAATTTTTTACAACTTAGTTAAACCCATTGACCTCATTTTCCCTTTACCGTGATAACTCAATTTGTACCGCAGTGACTTCTTTTATGCCCAAATATGATAGTAACCTAATTACCTAGTTTTTAAGATATGATTTAAATTTTGAAATCTATTTAATCCAATTTAATTTCTATATATTAGAAATTTAACTTTTAAATTAAAACATAAAATATATAAAAAACTCTTTCTAAAGAAAAGTTATTTTTAAAATATTAAGTATTATTAATCTTATTTAAAATAAATTACTAATTAAATGGGTATTAATATATTTGTTTATATATTGAAACATTAAATTATATTCGTCATTTAAAAGTGATCATTTTAATTTTTTAAAATAAAAACATGAAATACTTAAAAAATATTCAAAAAAATATTTTACAAAAATTAAATGGTTTTAACTATATCCCATTAAAATTATTTATTTTTTTTATATCATATAAGTTTATAAATAATTGATATTAAAATATTTATTTAAATTTTATAAATATATCAAATCATTATTTAATAATAATAATAATAATAATAATAAGTAACACATAAAAATATTTTAATTAAATATTAAATTTTTGGTCCATTATTTATTATTTGTGAATTATGTTATTTTCAATTTTTATTAAAAATTATAAAACTTTAATATTATTATTTTATACATGAATACCCAATATACATATATCTAATGATTATATTTTTAACAACAATATATCTAATGGCTATATTTTCTATGGCTATATGTAAAATGGTCATATTTTATTCCTATATATAGCCAAACATACTTTATTAAAATCATTATTCCTACTAATTTAATTATCTATGAACATTTATACTATATTTATAATATTAAACCTTATTTAAACATTCATAATTAAGGTTATTATATTTATAGAAAACTATGAGGATATAGAATTTATATTCAGAACATTTTTATATAATTTTGGTTTTATCCATCTTGTAGTTTCTTAATAATTTTTCATATTTTATTCCCATAATTTATTGATGTTTATATAGTATTATAATATTTTATTTTATTAAAATCTATCTCGATTCATTTTATATTTTTGTTTCATGTGAAACAATTTATTCATGATAGTATTTATTTAATGGGAAATACATTGTAAAATCGTGGGGTGTTACCCTTTATCCTTGTAAAAAATGAGGAATCAATCATAATACTATAACAAGGATTGTTTAATAAAATCCCATAGTTGTATCATTGATTACTATAAGTCTCTAATGAAAAAATATTTATTCCAACCCTACATTTTCTGAATCTTCACTAAACCACAATGCCTCTATCCTTACAACAATATTTATTATTATCTTCACAACCTATTCAACCTACTTTTTTTGTTCCTATATTTCTTTCTTAGTGGTATCCATCACTTGATGAATTCAATCTACCAAGGCCCTTATATCCATGAATTTATGTTTCCTATTCACTTTCATCATTTTATATTGAGATAAATCCTGAATTATTGTAGTTATGAGTTTTCCAAAGTGATATATCGATTCGTTTGTTGAAAGATTTGATTGTAGTTCCACTATTTGCTTTTGTGTGATGGTTACAAACTTCACACTAGAATGGGTCACACCATAATTAAATCCACAATAACCCAATGTGGTGAACATATATTTTAGGTGGTGTAATTAATCATTAATATTCTTAAGATTAGTTTCATAGATCTGTGTCAAAATACTTCCTTATACCCATTGGTGCAATGTTTTCTAGAATATCATAACCCTCAGGTCCAAGTCAAGAAATCACTTAGGTATTTGGATTTAATATAGGACTATATCACTTTAATAAGGCCTATAAACTAGACTATCTCATTCCCCTAAAACTTTCATTGTTGATGTTGAGTAAAATAAATCTTTTGTAAAAAAAATTAAAATCACAATGCACTTTATTGAGAGTTTGATTTAACTTAATGTTTGTTTCAGTTTTCTATGTTGTTTGATTTTAAATTCCAGTGAACCAAATTATAGTGAACTGAATATTTTATTGAAATTTTGGAACATTATGGAATTCTATTGAATCATTTTGATAGTGTTGTATCACATATAGAATAATTACTACTTTTAATATTGTTACAACCAAACATAAATAATGTGGAATATGAATGTTAGAGTTTTTTAAAGCCCTATCTATAAATAAAGACCACCAATTTGAGTGAAAAAAATACTGGAAATTACTGAAAGGTATCTCAATAATTATAAATCTTTCATCACCTTGTTGCATAGATAACTTCAGATTTATTTTTAATTTAAGTGTTTTTATCTAAGAGATTTTGGTTTTTTGAAGTTTCTTTATAAAATATCATAGATTTTTTTTTACAATTATTAAATTTTCATCCATTTGTAGTAGAATATATTATAGGAATATAGATCAAATTCTTTGTAATATTATGTGATCGACAATTTTTTTTATAATAAAATATATTCTGAATAGATAATTTTCTATGAATTACTTGTGCATAATTTCTTATAATTGAAAAGACTGAAGAGGATCTCAGGGTTCTAGTTACCTACTATCAATGTTAAATCAAAGAAGTTCCATCTGTAGAGCTTGAAATCTTTTGATAGGATAAGTCAAAGAATTTTATATTATGTGACTTGGATACCATGGATCAAGTTATAGTTACTCTTTACAATTTAGATTAAAAGTGTGTACTTGTTTTGGTAACAATATCATTTTTATAAGTATTTGGATTGTTTTTCGATGCTCCATTATTTTTTTATGCATGTATTGTTTTAAATTTTGATCTACTAGTTGCATATTAGTTAAGTTTCTTAACTTTAAATCACTTTAATTCTGTTGTTAATTTATTTTTAAATTTACTAAGTATTTAAACTTTTAAGAAGTTTTTTTGACTACATTTTCACTTTTCATTACTCTAATATTCTAGACACTTTACCTTATAGATGAATTACTCAAGAGGGATGATGATTTTTTTCATCTTTGGGATGAAAATTCACCCCTCTTATCGTACTGTATTGTACTACCTTTATAGTAAAATAATTGTTCTTATAGAAAACTTCTCATTTCAATAAAAATTGTTATATTTCCATTATGATAACGTATAAAATAGAATCGATATTTTTTTAACTATGGTAGATTTTATACTAGTTGAAATTTGAGAGAAATTAAATCTAAATCGTTCACTGATATTCAAGGGATATAATTATAGATATTTGAGAGATGTAATGGAAACATGTGCGATTAATACTAGATTATAAAATTATATAATTTTATTAAAAAATTAAAATAGTATAAACAAGAAAATTTATAATTTTATTCATGATGAAATAACTGAATTTTAACTTAATTTATTCATATAGCATAATTTTATATGTATTATCTAATGGAACATCTATATAAAATTTGTACCTTGTAGAATAGCTTTTGGAACATGGAAGAATCTTGAGATAACACATTTAATAACTTTAATGGTGTAGGAAACTAAAATAGTTATGTTAATAGAAAAGTACCATTCGTTTGGTTTCTTATCGGGTGAGTCATTCACACTTATGCACCAAAGGTTTATGAGGATTTTCAACAGTCAATAATTTATTGGTAAGAAAGTGTTATTAGATGATCAGTTGGTTGAAAAGATCATTGATCTATTTTTAAAAGATTTGGAATCTAGGAGGACAATGATTAATGACATGAACCATTAATTATTATAATATTGGATAATTTAATATTCACTTTAATGCAATATGAGGATCATTTGAATAGATAAGGTGAAAAATAATGAAAGAAAAATAGAGTCATGTTTACCATGAAGGTTGGGGGTTTAGCTTTTGGTACTCATAATTCTAATCCTAGTATATTAAATAGAACTTCTAGGAAGATTTCATATAATGGTTGTTTAGAGCTTACCAAGGAAAAGTTTTCTCTTATTCAAATAAAAAAAATTTACTAAACAAAATCTATATAATTATTACTAAAAGGATTATAAGAAAGGTCATGAAAATAAAGCCCTATCAAAAACTATCTGTTATGAGTGCAAAAAAACTATTCATATTAAACTAAAATTTCATAGGTTGAAGATAAAAGACAAGGATTCCATGAGTTATTCAAAGAGGAAATGAAAGAAAGTGTTGGAATATGCTTCTACTACTTAGAATAATAAGATTAATATCATAGGGATTAATTTATAAAAAATAAAGATACATATCAAAGGTTATATAAGAAATATTCTAAATTTATATATTAAATTTAAAATTAAAAAAAAATATTGTAGAGGATAAATATGAAGCTATTGAGGAAATGTTATAAGGAGATAAGTTGAAGGATAAAATCACTCAAAATTATTTCTAAAGTAGAGTTTATGACATCATTCATGGATTTTACTTCCATGAATACTGAGAATATTAAAGTGAAGTTGAAAGTGGAAATGCTAAAGATTTTTCTATGTAAATTTTCATTTGGAAAGAAAACATTTCATAGGCTATATAGACCACTAAATCCTAAAATTATATTTTCTGGTCAAGGTCATAATTTCAATAGAAGATCACATTATCATAAGAATTATTTCATTCTTGGTAGTGAACTATTTTATAATAAATGTCAACTATGTTTATAGTGTAAGAATAAGTGTTCACTAAAGACGGTTTAGCCATTCATATATTAGAAATAATTTATCTAAAAATATATTTTTTTAAATTGAGCACCGGAGAGTTCAAAAGATGTGGGTTCCCAAGGTATTTTTTGTGAATATTTTTAGAAAAAATGATGTTCTAACTTCCAAATTCCTAAATTTCAATTAACGAGATCCATTATGTACTAGAAGCTGATTTATAACATTAGGTACATGAAAACACTTTACTTTTATATTAACATTATTTACTATGGTGTTTAAATTCTAGAATATGTTTTTCCCAGAATTTTTTTTTTTTTTTTTTTTTGAGTGATGGAAGGTGAAAGATACACTTGAATAAATTTAAAATTTGTTTCTCTAAGGGATTTGACTATCAATTTTTGGTGGGGAAAAAATTATATTATATGATTTTTGAGATAAAATGTATATAATGATACATATATAAAATATTGTAGACCCCATGATAGTTGTTTATATTTTTGGGGAATATTTTTAATTTTTAGAATATAAATTTTTATTAAGTATGTAATAACTTCTAGATCACCATGTCTACTTCCAATGAAATTATAGCTAGAAAGATTATACATGAAAGGTTGATAGAACGAACCTGGAATAATGGGTATGATTCCTTATGAAGAAATTTTATTTCTTCCCAAGGGTGGGAAAACATTATATTGATTTAAAATTAGCATGAGTTATTTTATCCTTGTATCATCAAATAGTTCTATAGAAATCATTTTTTAATGATTTTGATAGTGAGAATAAATCTAGGTTTATAATACTTTCAAAAGAGTTTGTCTTCATTTTGAAGAAATTTTCGAGTGTATTGGATTGTTTCGTAAAGGTGATTATTCTCATATATTACCATATTCTGAAGGCATTTTCAATAAATATAGTGTTGAAAAGTCCCTTTTCTATTAAATGAAAAATTTCAAAAAATAAATCACATTGATCCAGAAGAAATGGTTGTTTTCCAATGGGTTTAATTTTTTTTTCTCCCACAAAAATGTGACAAAGATAAAATAAAAATTCAAGATGTGTACGTGTTGGAATTATTGTGAGGAATTCAAAATTTCAACATTGTGAAGTTCATCTGTGAGTGAATCTGTGTGAACCATAATGATGATGCTAAAGTTACTTCTATATTCAAGGATGTTAAATCTGATTTCAGTTAAAGTCGTGGTGAGTGAAGTTGTTAAAGATATATAGACTCAAGCGATAAAGTAATATGTTCCTATTAACAATAATCTAATAGGATGGATAAATCATTTATATGATATTATGCTAAAGAAATTTTTTTGGAAAGGGTTATAAGTTAATAATCTTGAGACTTCAAGTAAATAAAAAAATAAGAAAAATAGAATATATTAGTTGAGAAGGAAAATAAAATAAGTGAACTTAAGAAACTTTCAATTAAGGAATCCCCTATAAAATAAGGGGAAGATTGTGTAAAATCTTTATTTGAAAACAAAAAAAATTATTAACAAAATATAGAAATTATTTGGAAAGTATAGATGATGAAGTTCATCAAAGACTAGATGAATAAAAGGCAGGAAGTACCGATTTTAGACTATTGAAATTCAAATTGAAAGATCAACATAAATAGGTGATCATCCAAAAACTAGATCATAAGAAAAAAATCTATAAAGTGGAAGAAGTCAAATGATACACTACCACCTATATATTTTAAAAATCAAGTGGGATAAGTTCAAAGTCCATTGAATAAATTAAGTTTCATGTGTGATGAAACTAGTAAAGGAAAGGAGAAGAAAATGAATTTTTTATGGAAAACATCCCTTGAATTTATTTCTATACCATTACTATAAATTGAAGGAAGATAAAGAACTCTAGAAGTGGTGATGTCAAGGTAAAAGCCACTTTAAACATTTCTTTGTATGAGGAACCTTATAAATCAACATCATCTAAAGAATTAACCTCATCATCTATCTCATCTTTAAAATATAATAGTTCATTGGAATATAAATCTTGTAATATTTCATCAATATCCAAAAATTGATGAGAAATTAAAATAATCTTCATTAAAGGAAACTATTAACTGATGTGAATTAGTTGAATGATTAAAATTTCAAAAGATGAAATCATCATATGTTAATAGATATAGAGAATTTAATGTAAAAGAATGTATAGAGTCTAAAAATTAGTTCAACATATTTAATGTTCCCCATGAGAATAAAATGACTTCCAAAGAATCAAATAGAAAGACAGAGAAGTTATATAAGTTGAATTTGATAAAAATAACTCAACCAAATCAGTTTCAAGTACTATATATAGAATAATTAATAATCAATTGAAGTTAAATTCCAATCAACTAGAGAGGTCAACAACATGGTGACTTTTATTCTAGATATTTATTCATGGATAATCATTTTAAAAAGTTAGGTTATAAATTTTCAAGATTATAAATGGCATAAAAAAATTACTGACTCAGTAGTGGAGGTGAATATAGATTTACTTAACTTCAAGGAATTTTATAAATTCTATTTCTATAATATCAAGAAAATTTAAAAATATCTGAAGAGATGTGATTTGGACCTATGAGAAATTGAAGAGAAAAATCCATCTTATTTAATGAATTAGATAAAGTCAAAATATTTTCATAGGATCAGAACCAAACTTTATAAGATCAGTTAGAGGATATGAAAGAGAAGAAGGAATACAGAATTTCTAGATTGTTGATCATGAGAATAGATTTAAGATTATTTAATAATTGATCATAAAATATCAAATAAATTAATGAATTTTAAATTTCATTGTTTTTTGTTTTTAATTATAATTATTATTTAAATAGAACTCATAACTGATGAATTTTAATTTCTAAATGGTTACTGGTTTCTTTAAAACTATTTTAAAAATATTTTAGCTACCATTTGTGTTGTTTTTCATAAGTTTTTTTTATTTGGATACTTCCTGATGAACAAACGGTTATTATATTTAAATTTACTAAATTAATTTATGAATAATATTGTTGGATAAATTCATATTAATATTATAGGGAGATAAATTTTAGTATTCTATGAAGAGAGGAGAAAACATTCTAGTTTTATCATCCAAAAGAATTTAATGTACCTAAAAGAGAGAAATTTCTATTTCACCACTAATCTTTGTGATTATTTTTTAAATCATAATTACAATCCATGTATGGTTTATTTTTTAAAATCAAAAAGGGGGTGAAATTAGTAAAAATAGTGATATTAAATAAATGAGATAGAATTTAATTCATTGTATTTTATACTCAGAGAGTGAATTCATCAAAGTTATAGGTAGTTAGGTTTATAGTTTTTTCTCTTTCATCGAATTTTATTTTCCACCTTTTTTTATTTTGTGTTTATGATTCTCAAAAGAGGGAAATTTTTTATTCAAATAACTCTTTTTTAACATTTTTTTTAATTACAAAACAATTTATAGATAGTTTAATTTAAATTGATGTTTATTTCAGTTTTTCGTGTTGTGAAATTTTAAATTCCACTGAACTAAATTCTAGTGAACAAAATAGATTATCAAATTTTTTCGTATGATTGATGATTTTCCCAATCTAGGGACCATGTTTTTTCTGATCTAGTGTGACTGATGAGGTTATGGTGTTGTAATATGATAACTTTTAAATAGATGAAGTTTGAATAATTTGTTATGCATACTTTCTGTTGATTGAGGAGATCGAAGAGGAGATCAGTTTTGGATTTTCCTATTAATGATGTTTAGTCAAAGAAGTTACTTTTGTTGATCTTGATATCTTTAAACATGATAATCTAAATAATTTCATCGTTTGGGACTTGGATACCTTGGATCAGGTTATAGATCCTCATTACACTTTGGATTAAAATCATTGATGTATTTTGGTAATAATTTTATTTTTTGTAGTATTTGGATTATTTTTTGATACTCCGTCTTTTCTCATACTTGGATTGTTTTAAATTCCAAAATAAATATTTCATATCATTTAAGTTGATTAATGTATGGTCACTTTAATTATATTGTTAATTATTTTGAAATTGGTTAAGTATTTTTAATTCTAAGAATGGTTTTCCACTATATTTACAATTTCCATTACTTTGATAGTGTAGAGAATTTAACTACCCGATGACTTTCTCAAGAGGGAAAAATATTATTAATTAATTTTTAAACTACAATTCATCTCCTCCCCTTCTACATCTTATAGTGTATTATTTTCCTACCATTACTAGGAAAACGGTTGATACACTAATTTCTATAATCTTTTTCACCACATCAGGAGGTGTAACATAGGTTTATCTTTCTACTATTATTGATTCATCTTTTGTTATAGTGGGAGACTATTTATTTGTAAGTGTTGTCCCGCCAATTTTATTTTAGTTTAGGGATCCCTTATAGTGAACCTATTTTTGTTTTTTAGGGACCATGTCTATCCTTGGAGGCACTACAACCTACAGTGGAACTTTAGGCCCAGAGGGTCTCTCTTGTAACATATTGACCCCAACCCATTAGCTTGAGAAGAACCAGAATATCACTAAACTTTGGTGCATCCCCTAAAACTCAAAGTATGGAAATAAATTCCAAGGGTATACAATATCATTGGGGGATGATTTATCCTAATATGCAACACAATCTATAAATATGAGATACATATACAGGTATAAACATGATGCATAAACAAACTAGACTAACTTTCATAAAAACAAACATAAACTAATCAGAGTCACTATATATAAAAATACAACCAAGTGTGTCAATAAGAACCAAAAAACTCCAATAAAAACTATGGTTCCAAATGTTGAACTTTACCATACTCCATGCCACGATCAACTTAAATCTCTCACCTCCAGCATCATAACTACCACATCAAGGTGCTCTATTGGAAAATTAAGAGATCTTTTCATTACCCAAATAATGATAATAAAACATTTTTATATGAACTTAATTTCATATATAGGGGGTGAGTATAAAACCCAATAGGTATACACCAAAGGCCTCCAACACATTCCACTTAAATAAGAATATATTACCCCACATGTTATAAAATATGAGAGAAGTAAAATACAAATAATAAAGTAAAAAGAAACTGTGTATGTCAATCACACCAAAAATCCACCTTTCTTTCTACCCATGATTTCCACACACAAAATACACACCGCAACTCACACACCCATACCAAGTACACACACACTTAAGACAACTTACACACCCATTCCATGAACTCAATGAATCCACTATCAAACAGGACTCCCAAAATGGACTAAACTCATGAGAAGAACTCTTTTCCTCTAGACCCAAGTCATTACTTGGTAGAGTAACCCAATGTTCCTTAGTTTTATCATCATATCTAAGCCCAAACCAATAAGGCCTCATTCAATAAAATATGAATGCACACCATCATATGTGATCTAGCATACCCAAATTTTATCCTGATACCTATGTATGAATCAACAAGTCCCATATAAAAATGCTCTAACTCATGCTTATTACTAGTTTACACACACCAAAGTATTCTTTTGAAAACCAAATAACAATCCATTAATTCCAAGAAAATTTTTCTTGAATATTTCATTAAATCCAATAGAATACATAGAATTTTAACAAAATAATTGAATAAAGTAAAATAAAAAAAATATAAATTCACAATATTTAATGTTCCAAATAAAAGTGGAGTGATAGAGAAGCCACCTACCTATAACACATTCATCTAGTAGAATCTAAAATGAAAGAACTTGGAAGTAATAGATCCACCAAAAATTTCATACGCAATACCTGGATTGAAATCCCTCATAATGATAGAAATAATTAATGTTTTTATGAATTTAGTTATTCAAAAATCCAATTATGAATCCCCTAACATATTGTACACAGTTTCCCATTCAAGGAAAAAATCTCTCCTCCAAACATGGTAGAATTTTCTCCCATTTAAAACCACTATAACATGAGACATGGTGTAGTAGATCCTCCGAAGTTGTTTCACCCTACCTAAAAAAGGTAGAATATGTGATGATATAACCACCATGGAATAGGTACATCCCCTTTTTCATTTTACAAAGACCATAGCATAGACCATGACGTATGTCACCCACACTCTCTATTTCCAACAATCCCACCCAACTCAACTTATTAATGCCTAAGAACCGCCAAAACCACCACTAAGACCATGGATATAACCCCATTTCACATAGTCAGAATCCCCCAAGAACCATCCCCACTAACATAGTGATCCCCATGGTATGGTGTCATCCTTGACCAACAAATGGCTCACTATACAAAATAAAACCCAAAATACTAGAAATTGTGGGTGTCACATTCTACCTATCATTAGGATTTCCATCCTTGGAATGATAGAGGTTTGAGGTGTCTATTCATGATCTCAAACCACTAGTCTAACTTAATTAACCCTACTCCCAAACCTCCTAACATACCCCAATATTCTACTAAAAATTACATACAAAAGGTATATGTCAACCTAGTTAGAGTTTCTTCCTTTCCATCCCATGATATGATACACTATGATAACCAAATGGAAAATTCATCTCAAGAGAAATATAATCCCAATGAACTAAACAAGAAGATGTTGACTCTCATCAAGGAAATAAATTTCTTTGATTACTTAGATGAAATTTACATAATCCAAGGTATACCAATAGAATACATAACATTACAAGGGTAATGATAATGGAAAATAACATCAATGAAATTGAAAACTGTATATCGGTATAGATGATTGTAAAATGATCCAATTTGGTCTATATGAAACAATTCAAGACAAACCTAGGATGTGAAACTAAGTTATTTATGATATAATATAGAGATCACTACACTATGTGACTATAACATTTCCCAGATCTAGATATTATAAAAACATAATCCCCCCAAATTAGAATGAATTGTACTGACTTGATGAGTCAATAAACTCACACATTTATTATATATTGATTCTGAAGCATTTAAAACAATATAGGTCCAATCCCCCTAATAGTTCACTCCCCCTGTTGGAAAGAACCATGTCACAATCACACATCCCAACTGGTCATTGGTGTCTGATGATTTCTACCTTTCATACCATCTTGATATCTGAATGGGAAATCCACTTAAAAATATACTAGTATAGAGTGGAACTAAAGTATAAGATGGAATTTTCATTCCATTTCTAACCATCAATGGATCTCCATCATTAAAGTTTCCCTTAATGATAAGACTATCAAAATTCATCCACTGAACTTCCTAAGAATTTTTCACCCAAATTAGGAATCAGAGTCACCTGGTAAAAACCCATGGCACCATCTTGGTTTATACAACCAAAGTGCATGTCAGTAATTTATTTGATAAATTATCAATGATGCAATACTCCATCCACGATCACTCAAAAACTTTTTAGTTAAGACATCCACTACCCAATTAATACTTGAGTTGTTATACATAGAGTAGTCCTTGGTGAGATCATATATGATAAAACATGAATAAGAAACTATAAATAACAAACTAATAATATAGGGTAATATTCCTAATGGTATCTAGAAATTATACCATTCAACTGTTCCAATAAAAAATATTACACATTGTTAAATCTAGTTACAAGATCATGTACTTTTCCACTACCTATGAAACTTCTAGAGAGGTTACATGTAAGATACTTGTATTTATGGAGGTATTTTTTCATTTTATTTTGGTATCAATCCCATAAAGTTGGTTAATTTTTTGTTTTCCAGGTTTATGAGGAAGATTGGGGGTGCTCTGGGAGTTAGGGACACAAAATAATGGATAATCGGGCCACTCTATTCATGTTTCATGGTTTACGTATGGTTAGTAAAAATCGTGTGAGGGGGAGAGCCAAACCATGAAGTCTTGGAAAAAGGAATTATGCATAGTTTTAACATGGTTTGTCAGATTATGATGGCCTCCCCAGGTAACCATATGACCTAACTCCTCTTGGAAGAAGGTTAGTTCATGGTTTGGAAAATTGTGTGTCCAAATCATGCACCCCAATAAAAAGTGAGAAATTATGAATATTCCCCATTAGGATTTAAAGTTCCTCGCCTTTTTTCTTCCACATTTCTTTCTCCTTCATCCCTAATGATAAACCAAGGATCTAAAATCATCCCAATCATCAATCTTCTTCATTTATAGGATGTTTGGAGTGTCTATTGGTGTTGATCAAAGCTCCAAGTAAGTCTAATCATTCTCTTTATCCTACTTTTTTTATTAGGGATTATAGTTTCATAATTCATCTTATGAATCCCTAAACCCCTCTTTTTCTAGTGGATCCTAGGTTGGGGATTAAAGGAGTACTTGAATCTAGATATAAGTCTATGATTAAGCATTCGTTTGTCTTTTAATTTTAGGTAGGTGATATACAAGTTATATCCCATAGTTATATTATCAATTTGTGCATACACGATTGTGATCTTGCTTCCCTTTTATTGTGAATTTTTTTCTTTGAGTACTATTTGGTAAAATGGTTGGAAAAATGATGAATTTAACCCATCATGATCCTCTTGGGATGTGTTTAGGTTTATTTTACCAGACTAGGTCCATCCATGGGATGTGCTAATATTCTCGAACATGGAAAATTTTAAAGTTTAGCACAAATTGGTTTGTAATAAAATAGATTCCATGGTAACTGTGTTGATGTGATAGCTTTGATTATAAATTTGAGTTATAGGTAGTTGTGTCTAATGGTTGAAAATGGAATAAGGGATTGGTTGTCATGATGTGGAAAGGGGTTAAAAAGGATTAATTTAAATGTGTCCTATGGCATATGGTTTTGTAATGGAAATTCAAAATTAGATTAAGGAATTTGAATTGTTGACTATGTTAAATGAGTTAATGTATGGGAATTTTAGATTATGATTAATGGGTTAAGTCATGAGGAATGGAAATTGATTAAATGGGCTAGCAATTTAAATAGTAAATGTGCTAATGGGTTAATTATTAAGTTTGAATTACATGTTTAATGATTATGTAATTTGAATGATATGTTTATTAACTATGTAAGGATTTTGATATGGTATATGTGGTAAATGGATGAATAAGAATGCGAACATGGATTAGTGGTGTGGGATAAAGGACTGAGGCTCCTCCCATGGGTCAATTTAGACTAACGCTCTAAACCACCCAAAGAATGCATGGGTTATATGGTGTCGGAATCATGCTCTAGGCCCTAATGGTTGCATTGGATGAAACTACATGGACTGATGCTCCAAATTAATTATGATGTAAATTATTATGAAATGTATTTCCCTAGTGAGATAGGGAACTTATATTACTCCTTATGCTTGGTAATTGATTATATTGGGCTATTGTGTAAATGATTTAAATTCCTAACCCATGAAACAAATGATGAAATAGGATAAATTAAATGTGGTCATCTAATGGTAATTGAGTTTACTTTTTTTTATTATGTAAAATATTTATTACTTTATTTTTAAATCAAATATTTTTATACACCATTGGTGGTGGCCTACTGATTTGTACTCACACCCTGCTCGAGCTTCCATTGGGTACTCGAGCAGATCTCAGGGTTTCATTTCAATACAAGGGTAAGGTTCCTATGTTAGGGAATTGAGTGGGTCATGGTACATACATGGATGAGGATCTGAAATTAGAGTCAGGACCCATTTAGGAGTTCAGGTGGTTGTATTTATCTTGGTATTTTATTTACTTGGTCATTGTTAGCATGACATTACATATTTAGTTGTGACTTATACCCTATTTGGAAAATGATTAGTAATGCATGTTCTGGTTTATTGTTATTTGAATTATTTTTTAATATTTTATCTATTATGTCATACTCTAGTAAAGATGTTATAGTCTCCCCACATGATTTATTATACCCTAGTTTCTAGTCGAAAACCTTTTGCATATGGGGAGGCTCTCTTGAGGTCATGTAGCAACCCAACACGGAGCACCAGTTTAGTGGATTATGGGTTTGGGATGTTACAAAGTGGTATAAGAGTCAATATTATCTATGACTTGCTATTAGGTAATGGTAGATATGAGAATAAGAAGTGTAAAGGTTTGGGAAACTAACTTGTTCATGGGAGTATCTAACCCATGTACAAGGGAAAACCCCAAGTACCTAGGGTGGGAATGGTTGTTCTTATTGTGTGTTGTTATTGATGAATAATATTTTACCATTGAGTGATTCACTTATTGTGTGATGTGACTATTTTATGATATTTTACTCATGGAAGAAATTACATGAGGTTGTGCATTCATGTATCATTGTAGGAACCTAGGGATATAGGTAACATGCATCGTGATATACACACATGGGATGGGTGTGTGGGACATGAAGAGTAGAATTAATTTCAATTCCTTGAAAAATTTATGAAAATGGTGTCTAAAAAAGATGATTCAAGTGGTTATGTGAAGATAAAATTTAAGAATGGTTAAAGAAGTGTGCTTAATGAAAAGGTGTAAATGAGTTAGAATATTGGTTGTAATAATTTGTCAAATGGGAAATGTGACTAAGGGAAAAAAATTGTAGTGATCGAGGAATTTTTTTAAAAATTGGTGTGGTGATATCCTTTGGAATAATGTACACTGCATAGGTTCTTTATGGATAGTGGATAACCCTATTTTGTGAAAACTGTGAAAGCTTTATGTATGCATTCTGAGGTTTATGTTTGGAATTGTAGTAGGATTCCACCTTGATTTTGTGTTCCAGTTGGGTAGCAGGAATAAATCACTAAGAAGTCTCCTCTAGAATTAAAGAAAGGAAACCTGTTGATCCAGAGTGATCGGGGAGAAGAGAATTTCGGTGAGAAATTTTCTCATTTTATAAAGATGATGGAAAGGGACCCAGGTCTAGTTGTGTCGAGTATGTGTGAGATGACTAAGAAGTTTTAACTTCAACACCCTCTGACTTTTGTAGGATAGGGTGGACCTAATGTAGCTTAATTTTGGATAGAGTATATTCAAATGATTCTTGATCACATAGAGACTTCTCTATAGAATAGAGTCAAGATGGTGGCTTACATGTTGCAGGGTCAATAAAAACATTTTTGGGATGTTTTGGTTGAGACTCAGTAGGTATATGGAATGACATGGAAGTATTTCTAGGAAAATTTTCTGGAATATTGCTCTCTGGATACTTTGAGATATGAGAAGGCTGCATAATTTATGAGGTTTACCCAGGTATTTATTTCACTGATGGAGTATGTCGGTGGATTAGTTAACTTTAAATGATTTGTTCTGATGATGGTAAGTGATGATACAGCCATGGAAAGACGTTTCTAGATGGTCTCAAACATGACATCAAGTCATAGGTAAATATCTTTGGTTTAAAGAAAGTTTATGAAGTAGTGGATCACACCCTTATTTAATAAGGGGACCACAAGGAGGATTCTGGTGGTGGACATGTAGTTCCAATTGGGTCATCTAGTGTTGTGACTTCTAATGGTTTGAAGTGCTGCCTTGAGAGCCTCAACCATGGTGGTAGTGGTAAGAGTAATCAGATGAAGGAACTAGTCTCTCAGGGTAGTGACTGAGTTTACTTCTATCAGTGTGGAAGGCCAGGTCATATTTGTGGTTAGTGTCCTCGACCACTCGTTGAGTGCCAAGTGTGAGATAGAATGGGACATGTATAGAGGTTCTATAGAAACCTGTGATAGCCAAGCAATGATGGAGGGTAGAGTAAGTTTCCAAGTGTAGGTAGGGGGTCAGTTACCCCATATCAGGTAGGCAGCTGGATCTTGACTGGTCGTACCGATCGAGGTGGTGGATGTGTAACTCTAGGGAGAGATCACCCAAATTAGTAGACTATTGAACCACTAGGAACTCAGACTGGGGACTAGGTAAAAGGTGTATCTCAACTTCATACACTTCATCCTACACCTAGAGGTGTCAAGGCCAGACCATCGACTCTTCGAGGCACGATCCTTGTAGATTCCATGCTTTCTACTTCTCTATTTGATATAGTTTCATCACAATCTTTTATTTTTGATCATTTTGTAGTTGTGTTGGTCTTATAGATGAAGCATATTTGTGGGGTTATGGAAATTGACATGCTGTTATGGTTGTGAATAGAAAATATTAGGTAGTGTAAGGGGTTTTCCCTTGAGGTTAAAGGGTACCATTTTTTGTGGGATCTGTTCGTGCTTTAGATGTTGGGTTTTTATTTGATTTTGGGCATGGAATGGTTAGTGTTGTATCAAGCACATATTTAGTATTACTGTCATAGGGTAACATTCACATATCATGAGGGAGACACTTATATCCACTATGGTGAATGTGATATTTGGGAAGGCCATGTAGGGCTAATTTTTCAGCAGTTGGGTGAACTCACAGCCCAATTGATTTTTCTTATGATTGATAATGGGGGATTTGGAAAAAATGTATTTCCTCCTATGGTTGACTGGTTCCAAGATGTTTTTCCTGAGTACTTCTCAATAATTCCACCCAATAGAGGTGTTCAGTTCACAATAGAGTTGTTATCAGGAGAAGAACCAGTTTCCATTCTGCTGTATATAATGGCACCAAAAAAACTTAAATATCTTTAAAATCAATATATAGAACTGGATAACAAAAGTTTTTCCCATCCAAGCACATCACCTTGGGGTTCTCCAATGTTTTTTTTTTCAGGAATGATGATGGATCGTTGTGATTATGTGTCGATTATAGGAAGAAGAATCAGATTACAATCAAGAACAAATACCCTCTTCCTTAAATCAATGATCTTTTTGATCAGCTAGGAGGTGTCTCAGTGTTCTTGAAGATTGATTTGAGATCAAGATATCATCAGCCAACGGTGAGACCTTCTAATGTATAGTAGACTAATTTTAGGAGTAGGTATTGGTTATATGATTATTTTTGTAATTCCTTTCGGGGTGACCAATTAACTGGAAGTGTTTATGTCTCTAATGAATTGAATATTTCACCCATATCAGGATCAATTTAAAATTTTCTTTGTTGATAAGGTCTTAGTGTACTCCAGAACTAATGACGACCTTGCCAAACATATTGACATCATCATGAGTATAATAATAGGGGATATTCTATATGATAATCTATCATGTTTTGTGGTGACTATAATGTGGGACTTGGAGAAGTGTTGATGTAGGATGACTAGTTTGTTATATATTGTCCATAACAATCAAGGCCTCAAGAGATAAATTACCCTACACATGATCATGAAATAGATACAATGGTTTATGACTTGAAATATTAGTGGAACTACTTCTTGGGAGAATTTTTTATGGTGTATACCAATCATAAGATCCTTAATTATATATTTTACAATGTTATTTGAATCTTAGGAAGTAAAGTTGGGTTGATTACATGTTGTCCTTTGATTTTGATATTTTTTACATACTGAGAAAGGTAAATAATTTTTTAGATTCCTTAAGATAAAAAACTAAAAAACAGACAGTTTAGGAATCTAGTTCAGAGTGGAAGATGATGGTGTTGTTCACTGAGATGTACCTATAGGTGAAGGATGGATAAGGGATGATAACCCATGCATCCTTAGTAGTTGAGTTTGTGATTCTGGTCCAGATTATGGAGAAGCAGCATGAGGATTCAGAATGTTTCAATTTAAAGGAAAGTCTTAATGGTGGGGAATCACCTTCTGGTTGGACTATTGGAAATAATGTGGTTTTTTGTGTTTGTGGTTATGTTGTGGTGGAAACACGTTTTTAGGAAGATTTTATGTGTGATTTTCATGCATCGAAGTGGGTAGTGTATCCAAGATTGACCAAAAATGTATCATGGTATACACAAGTAGTATTGGTAGATAGGGATGAAGAAAGAGGTTGTAAGTTTTGTGGCATGATGCCTTGTATGTCAGTAGTTTAAGACCAAACATCAGTGGTTGGGTGGGTTGTTGCATCCATTACCCATTTTTAAATGGAAATGGGATGACGTAATGAAGGATTTTGTAGTGGTCTCACCAGGATGCCTTGGAAGAATGATGTAATTTAGGTGGTTATTGATCAATTTTATAAGGTGGATCATTTCTTACCAATTTTAGAGAATCTCTTTTTGAACCAATTGGGTGAGTTTTATGTTTGATAGAAAGTACGGTTTCATGGGGTTCCATGTATGATGGTTTTGGAATTTGATCCACATTTTACATCGCACTTCTGGAAAGGGTTATAGAAGGATCTTGGTACCCAGGTGTTGTTGAGTATGAATTTCCACCCATAGATGGATAGGAAGTTGAATTGTACCATGTAGGTACTAGAGGACATGTTGAGGGAATGTGTCCTAGATTTTTTTGGATCATGGGAAAATCATTTGGAACTTGTTGAGTTCTCCTACAAAATAATTATTAGGCTACAATACAGATGGAATTGTATGAGGTGCTCTATGGTAGACCATGTAGATCTCCTTTGTTCTATTTAGAGGGTATAGAACCAGAGTTGTTGGGATTGAGTCATGTGCAGGATATATTGAAACAAGTTCAGTTAATTTGAAAACGTATGGTAACGATCCAAAGTAGGAAGAAATCATGTGTGGATCGGCGTCATAGACCTCTCAAGTTTGGGGTGGGTGATCACATGTTTCTTTAGGTATCTCCAATCACTACTAGAAAACCAGGCTATATATACAGTCCAAAACCATGGATATAGGGTTCAAAATATTTGTTATAAGCTATAGCTACAGTTTCAACCATCTGTGGCACTTATTGGGGTAGTTATAGAAACAATCTATAACCACAGTTCTAAGAAAATAGTACCATAGTTGCAACTATGGAAATAGACCCTATAGCCACAGTTTTGGAAACTATGGCTACAGCTCACATGGTTGTCCACCGTGGCTATAGTGTATATCCATGGTTTAAACTATGGCTATAAGGTCTATTTCCATGGTGGAAAACCATAGATATATCCCTTGTAAACTTTAGGTATAGATTAAAAATAAATATCTCCAAGATGGATTTTATCTCCTTACCTACGTTACCATGGACTAGATGACTTACCACTAGACTAAGGATAACTTTTGGTATATATATATTGTTATATATATCATTATGAACATTGGAAATAGAAGACAAAACTGTGCATATAGCTCTTCCTACCTTTTCCCAGCAAAACTCTTTTTTCCCACACTAAGGCAGGAAACCAATACCCATGGTTCTATGAAACTGTCTCTATAGGTGGAGGTTATAGTCGTAGTTTCATAAAACTATGGATATAGCCTATTATGAAATTCATAAATCCATAGTTTAATAAAATTGTGGCTATATGTGTAATATATAGCCACAATTTAGACAAAATCATGGCTATAGCCTTTATATAAATGCCTATAGCCACAGTTTAGAAAACATGTGGCTATATGTTCATGGCTATATCGTGATTTTATAGTAGTGAATGTTGGTTCTCCATCGGATTTAGAAACAGGGTACGTTGGTTCCCAAGTATGTGGGGCCATTTGAGATTGTGGAGAGGATAAGGTCAGTGGCATACTGATTGGATCTTCCATAGTAGTATTGATGTATGAATGATGTTTTTCAAATTTATCAACTTCAACAGTATCACCCTAACCCATCTCATGTGATTGATGTTGAGGATATTGATATTGATATTGATGTGTCCTTTAAGAAACATTTGTTTCGTATTGTGGATCGTAGCAAGACAGTCTTACGAGGTAAGAATGTAACATTGGTTTGAGTTTTTTTCCATCATGGTAATGTTTAGGAAGAGACTTATGATAGAGAGTTAGATATGAAGGATTATTGGTCCAATATCTTTTCTTTGGAATCTCAGTGATTCTTAGTAAGAGTGGCTCGATGAAGAACCGTTATAAGGTTGAGAGGTTGTAAGATCCCAAACTTTGTGGAGGTATGTTCTCATTTAATTTTGGTTTTAATCCCTTAATGTTGGTTAATTAATTGTTTTTTGGGTGTATAAGGAATAATGGGGGTATTAAAGGTGTTTAAGGCATGAAATATGGGTGAATCAGTCCATTCTATACATGTTTCACAGTTTGTGCATGGTTACTACAAACCATGCAAGGGGGATCCAAACTGTGCAGACTTGGATCAAGGCATTCCACACAGTTGCTGCACAGTTTTTAAAACGGTGTGGGCTTATCCAAGTAACAATGTGAATTAACCCATCTTGGATAGAGGCTGGTGTAGGGTTGGCACACAGTTTTCCAAATTGTGCGGCCAAACTATGTTCCCCATTAAAAAGTGAGAAATTGTGAAACTGCCCCCTCGAGATTTTTTGTTTCTCACTTGATTTCTTCCTCCTTCATCCCTAATTATGAACCAAGGATCCAAAATCTTACTAGGGGTTGATATAATTCTTTTATATGTTATTTTGAGTTTCATTAGGTGCATATTGAATCTTTGAGTAAATCTAATCCTTCTCATGGTTCTATTTTAAAGATTAGGGCTTGTAGTTTTGTTCTTCTTCTTCTAAAGCCCTAAAACCTTGTATTTCTGATGTATATTCATTTGGGGATTCAATGGGTGCTTTAATTTGGATCTAAGGCTAATATTAAATGTGTGGTTGTATTTAGATTCAATTTATGAGGTCTATAAGTTATATCACATGGTTTTATTATCGATTTTTTCATGCACTGTTTTGATCTTGCTTCCCTTTTATTGTATATTTGATTCCTTTGGTAATATTTGGTAAAATTGTTGGATAAATGATTAATTGAACCCCTCATGATCCTTGTGGGATGAATTAAGGTTGATTTTACTAGACTAGGGTTGTTCATGGGATGAACCAATATTCTTGAACATTGAAAATGGTAAAGTTGAGCATGGAATTGGATTGTAATAAAATAGATCCCATGGTAAATATTTTGATGGGCTATTTTGGATTATAAAGTGGATTTATTGGTAGTTATTTATAATGGTTGAAAATTTAATAAGGTATTCATTGGAATGACATGGAAAGGGGTTAAAAATTATTAATCTAAATATGTCCTGTGGATTATGGGTTTGTAATGGAAATTCATAAATGGATTAAGGCATATGAATTGTTGACTATGTTAAATGTGCTAATGTATGGAAATTTTTGATTAAACTTAATGGGTTAAGTCATGAGGAATGGAAATTGGTTAAATGGATTATACAATGCAAATGGTAAATCTGCTAATGGGTTAATGATTATGTTTTAATTACATGTTGATTGATTATGGAATGTAAATGATTTGTTTATTTATTGTGTAAGGATTGTGATATGGTATATTTGGTAAATAGATGAATAAGAATGTGCACATGTCTTAGTGGTGTGGGATAAAGGAATAAGGATCCTGCAAAGGGTCGGGTTGGACTAACTCTCTAACCTACCCCTAGAATGCATGGGTTAGGGTTTTGGACTGATGCTTTAAGCCCTAATAGTTGCATTGGATGAGACTAATTGGACTAACGGTCCAAGGTAAGTGTGATGTAAATGATTTTGAAATGGCTTTACCTAGTGAGACAGGGAACTTGTCTTACTCCTTTTTCTTGTTAATTGATTGTATTGAGATATTATGTAAATGTTTTAAATGCCTAACCCATGAAACAAATAATTAAATAGGCTAAAATAAATGTTATTATCTAATGGAAACTGAGTTTTCTACAATTTATTATGTAATATATTTAGTACTTGCATGCACTATATGTTTAGACTAGATATTTTGTATACACTATTGGTGGTGGCCTATAGAGTTGTACTCAAACCCTGCTCGATCCACTATTGGGTACCCGAGTAGATATCATGGTTACATGTTAGGATAGGGGAAAGGTTCCAATGTAAGGAAATTGAGTTGGGCTTGGGACATGCATTGAAGAGGATCTGGACTAGGAATCAGGACCCATTTGGGGGTTCATATAGTTGTATTTATTTTGGTTTTTTATTCACTTGGGAACTATTAGCATGAAATGATATATTTACTTGTTCATTTTTGACTTGTACTCTATTTGGAAAATGATTAGTAATGCATGTTTTGGTTTATTGTCATTTTTTTCTTTGTTTCATATGTTATCACGTATGGAATACTCTAATAAAGAGGGTATAGTCTCCCTACATGATCTATTTGACCCTTGATGCTAGTCAGAAACCTCTGGTGTACAGGGAGGCATGCTTGAGTTCATGTGGTGACCTAACACGAAGCACCGGTTTAGTGTCTTCCAGGTTAGGGATATAACATTACATTTCCCAAAACTACTAATAACCTGTAACACTTACCTGTGAAATTAAAACCCAGCATTTCCCAAATATTACCATAAAGAATCTATTTATAACACCCTCAATTTGAGTTATTTTACTTTTTTATGGTGTATTTTATGTTATGGAATGATTAGGTCAGTCCTTGAGAAGTTTATGGATGGTTTTGGGATGTTTTAGAGAGTTTATGGATGGTGTGTGAGTCGAGAATGATTAGAGGAAGTCATACGGATTCTCTATGAAACCATATGAGAGGTAAAGGGATCTAGTGGGAATTCACACAATTAGTGCATAGTTTTTCTATACCATGAGGAAACCATGAGAATTTATAATTTTTAAGATTATAATTATTCACATGGTTTCCAAATAGTTTTTCAAGCCTTGTGACATAATTAATTAAACAAAAAATATATATTTTTAACCAAGAACCTTCCCCAAAACCCTTATTTTTTCCTCTTGTGACATAGGATCTCAAAATATATGCTTCTTATTGGAAACTTTGGTGATTCCTTTTCTTTTTGTGTCTAGTATCAATGAATCATAGAGTATTGGATCTTGGAAATCATAGGTTATGCCTCTAACTCCTCTCTTTATTTCTTATCCTCTCATTTTCTATTTGGAATAACCATATAATAGAGTGTTCATTCTTGAATATAGTGGTTGGGTAATGGTTTTGATGGGTTTTGGTTGTATATTATCATAATATGGTTTATAGGGCCCAGATATATGAAGGTGTTGTATGATTATATCCTGGAGACTATGATTGAGGTAGGTGGCTTCTCTCCTGCTCTATTTTTCTTAGAATGTAGTGGGTCGGTTTTCTTGAAATTAAATGTTTGTATTATTTTAATGAAAATCCACTTATGGAAATATATTTAAAACAACTTTTTTTCTTAGCATTAAAAATATGGATAGTGGTTTTCACCCACAATATGTATGATGAAATTCTCAAAGGGTTCTTTGAATAAAGAATGTTTTAGTGTGTGTTCATGTTGAATTTGGAAAAAGGGACTTATTGGGTTGGACGTGGTTGTGGATAAAATTTAGGCACACCATATTGAATAGGTTAATGGGTATTCATATACATATTGTAAGGGATGTTTGGATTATAATTGGTTGTGGTGCTAATTTTTTGGTATAGTTGATTATACTTCCAAATGATTACTTGGTTATAGAGGGATCAGTTTCCTCTCATGATTTGGATTGTTTTTAGGTCCCTATTTAATAGGAGTTTCATTGGGTTGGGGCACCTCATGTGTGAGTATGTGTATGAAATGGGTTTTATGTATTTAATGGGTGAGTTAGTTGAGAATATGTGTAGTGTGGGTTATTTTACTTCTTTTATATGTATCACTCTTGATAAGTATTTTCATACTCTATGATTTTTTTTATAAAATGTTCTCACTTTTTGTCTTAGTGTCATGTGTGGGAAGTCTTGGGGATTTCCCACTAAGTTTATATACTCACACCATATATATGCACTCCAGTGTGTTCAAAAATGATTTTTATCATGATACAGGTAAGGTGAATATTTCATGCTTTTTTATTTGATCACCATGATGTTGAATTCATGGTTTATGGGTGATGGAGCTTGGAATTTAGTAGAGTTTTTTTGTCTAGAGTGTTTCCACCTTGGTACCTTGAGTTTTTCATGTCTTGTTTAATTTTTTCCAATTTTATATCTTCTTTTTCTACTACAATGATTATTGGATGGTTATATTTATGGACTTGAGTTATTTACTTCATGAATCAAATAAATCTATCTTGATTTAGTCTATTAAAATTGTGTGTGTGTGTGTCTGAAAGGGTAAATAAATCTCTAATGATGTTATCGAACCCTAGGCATGTATTAAGAAACCTTTGGTGTTTATCCAATGTCACCTAAGGTTAGTGTAACTTTGGTCCTACCCAAGCTAATGGTTTGGATTCAAGATATTACAAATGGTATCAGTTTGGTATGGTAAATTTGTTGGGATGGTATACATGAAAATAGGATGTTTCAAAAATTGAAATTTATATCATAAAAAGATGTATCTAACCTCTTTATGAGGAACATTAAGTTACCAGAGTGGTCTAGGTACAAAAAGTGTTACTAAGAACTTCTAGGAATGTTTTCACATTATCATCGTGGGTTTAGATGATGAGAATTTTTTATCGTGAATTATTAAAGAAACTTACCAATAGGATTATATTGTTCATGTGATATTTTACATTTTATTCTTTAGAATCTTGTGACATAAAAAAGTTCATTGATGTAATTTTTATCAATTTTACTAGACAAAACTGAGAATTTCTAAGACATGGTTGTCCTATTCTGGTAAAATAAGGTTTTCCTCTATGTTGTTTGTTGATTCATTCTAGTTATGATTTACCTTTATAACTTCTTAGTTCTTTATTGTTTAGTGAAACATGAAACTAGTGTGGAACTGAACCAGAAATTAAAAATAAATCAGGTTGAAATTAAGTAAATAAATGGTAATGGGAATGAATTTTATTTTAATATAATGTTAATAACTTAATGATGAGTACTCAAAATTGTGATTTCATGTTTACTAATTTTTTTACTTAGTAATTTGTAACATGTTTGTAACTTAGTGAACCATTATACATTGATTGTTTCAAGCATATGTTTTAATATTTTCATTACATTCCTTATATTCATTTAAAATGGATAATTTAAAATTTGTTACATAATGACTATGATTGGAAAAAATACATGCAATAAGATTTATTATTTTGGTTTTGGTTAATATAAAAATGTGAAAAATAATAGATATGTAATTATTATTCCATGATAGGTGAATATAAAGTTAAGCATGTTTAATATAATAAATTCAAAAATTAAAAAAAATATTATATATAACATGGATAACCTGATATACTATTTAATCTATCTTGGTACTCTTAAAACAGTTAGGTACTAGTTATGAAATCATTCTGGAAATATAAAAAATAATAATTTGAGTTACTAAATCCAATTATTAATTAATAATTCTAGAGCTATAATTTATTAATGTGATCATTAATTTAGAAATATATAAATGATATGAAGATGAACATATTGATGTTTCTCAAATCTATTTACATAAGTAGATAAAAATATTTAACAAAATGAGTACCATAACATGATTAACCATTATATCAAAAATGGATATTTTTATAAAATGTTTAATGTGTTTTTTAAATTCTAAAATTTTTAGTTCACTAGTCATGAGAGCATTCTAATGGCTATAAAATGTTAATTATAGTTTTTTAATTTGTTTATTATTTATCATGAATGATTGGTAATAGCATATTTTTGTCAAAATATAAAGGCATGAAATGTGACATTAAAACAATATAGAAATATGATTTTATTTCTTCTAATATATAAATAAATAGATACAGTGAATATTTTTCTAAAAAACATATGATTAACCTCGGTTTTGAATTAGTTTATTGATTTTATATTGAAACGAGTGACTCTTTCATTGATAATATAATATGTGAATATTATTGAACCATTACTTATTAATATTTACTTAAATTTTATATTTATGCTTATGTGATTTTTTTGGTTTGACATATGTGTGTTTCGTTGACATGGGACATGTTTTAGTGATAGAAACATCCACAAAAATAAATAATTCCCTTATAATTTTTTTTCGATAAATGGTTTTTTCTTGTATAATGAGTTTTAAAGATGTTTTACAAAATGATTTTGTAAACTATTTTAAATACCTTTTAGTTTTATAAATAATTTAAATAATTTATTTAACTATGTTTTTAGAAAGAAAAAAACAAAATTTGAAAACCTTGTAATTTTTTGAAAACTCAGAAACCTTTATTGTGTTTTTTTGGACTATTATAATATGATAATTAGTGAATTGAAACTTATATAAACTTTTTACAATTTAAAAATATTTGGTTACTATGGCTGGGAAATATTTTTTTAGATATTTTCTCAGTGTAATTTTTGTATTGTTTGATGTTTTTGTGATTATTGAACTATTGGTCTTGTATACGAGCTCTACTAGTTATGATTGTTGCACTTTTTTTGAATGGCCTTAATGTTATTATTTTTTCATTACCCTAGTTATACTTTTTGGCATAAAGTATATGTAGGAGTATAAATGTGGATTTATTTTAGAGAAGATATCTTTTGGGATGGGTTTTGAATATCCTATTAGGAACAAGATATCATGGGATGTAGATCAGTCTCCATGCTCAATTAGCAGTGTAATAGTTTTGTACAGTTAGAGTTTTTATTTTTATAGGTTTGTATCATCTATTATTATAGGGATGAAATAGTTTCCATTATTCAATTTCATAATTTGTTTTACTCTAAGTGAGTCACTCTCACATCTTCGGATATGATTGTTTATCTTTTCAATAGGTGTAACACTCTAATATTTCAAAAGAGGGACATTATGTTCGATAGTGTGTATGACACAAAACATTAATATTATAAGAGATTATAACACTCTGAGACTTTATGGTATATTTATTTTTAAATAAATTCAATCACTTCGATATCTTGCAATGCATGCAATATCTGGTTTAAATGAAATGTGAAACTTTATTAAAATATCATTATTTAAACCTGACCATTATAACCTAGCCATTCAATTGGTGGGTATGAATATTACTAACTAAATTATGAAAATTATATATCTTAGACATGTATAGAATAAATTAAATGTTTATATGTTAATTATTAATAAAATAAGAACCATTTGAATGAAAATGAAATGTTTTCTGAAAAAACTGTATTTTTCTAAAATGCAGTTTAGTCGCGCTTTGTGCACATAATTGAAAATTAATTTTTAAAAATTTTATAAATTCAATTTTATAAAATTAAAATAATTTTTTAAATCATATTATCTCTATTATCTTAGGGTGAAATTTTTATATTTTCCAAAAAATATTAATTTTTCAATGTATAGTGATAAATACCGTTTTTTTTTTAATTGTCATTTCTTTTTAATAAATTAAGTAATTTAAAAGTTAAAAAAATATTTTAATTTTATTTAAAATAAAAATAAGTATTATTTATTTATATTAAATAAAATTAATTGTATTTAAATCATCTCTATACTATATTTTTTATAAGTTTATTGTTAGGCTTAAAAACACATTTTTCTAAAAACTATTTTAAATTGCATCATGTTTCTCCATTTTAATTAATAAAAATAACACATAATGAGGAATTATTTTAATGAAATTTATAGTATATATAAATATTAATTTAAATTCAATTAATTATTATTATTTTTCATATAGTTATTATAATACGATCTTTTCCTTAAAAAATGCATTTCTTGAAAAACCATTTTTTTCGACACATATGTGTGTTTAATTTTAAATTAAATTATGACACTTATATGAGTTGAATTTATAAAATTAGATTAAATATTTGTAATTATAATTTATATTATCTAATAATTTCAACTTAATTTTTTATCATAATGAATTTTTAAAACAATAAAAATTATTTACCACAACTAAGGTAAAAATAGGTTTACTTAGGGGTTAAACTAAAAATACAAGAGTTAAAAATGAACCAAAAATAGTTTTATTATTATTTTATGGTCATATTTAGACTTTATCAATTCTATTTTTTAAAAATGGTCCATTTTTTATCCTTTTTTCATGATAAAAATGTTGGTGGAACTCATTCTTTTCAAAAATTCCTAGTGTGTCCTCTCCCCCACTTATAAAAATCCACCCCCTCTTCTCACCTTTCCGCACTCAAAAAACCCCATTTTTTCATAAAATTATTACCCAAATAACTTCTATAATTCCATAAAATAATCCTATAATCCTTCTTTTGGTTATAAATTCAACCTAGGAAGTCTTTTGGCAAAAACCAAAAGAAGTTGTCCAAAAAAGATATAATGTTCTTAATTGAAGTTTTTATATTTTTTATTCCTCCACATTATAAAAAGATTATTAAACCATGATGATATGATAATATCATCATATTATATATAAGTATATGTTTTTATGTTAATTCCATCACCTTGAACCATCCCATTCTCCCTCAAATTGGAAATTAAATCGTTGATTGTGGGTATGGCACACTACTGCCTCACGAACCAGCATAATTCGTTTTCCACCACTACTTCTCATGGATGGATATAATGATTTATATAATTATTATATATTATATTTATGATATAATTATAATATTTTAATTATATTATAACCTATATATTATTACTTTCCATTTCATAGGAAATATGATAGTGTCGCTCATGTGTACTACAGACTACCACCTTGCAAAATGATGTACTTCTTTTTTCACTTATGCTTTACAATAAAAGTAATAAGCATTAATTTTATGTTAATATATAAAATTAATGAAATATTTATAATTAATAAAAATAAATATGTCATATACTTTCTTACCATACCATCCATTGAATAAATGATAACATCATTCGTGTGTACGGTGGACTACCGCCTCGCGAAGCGATATGATTCATTTTTCACTAACGAATCACATGGAAGGTAAAAAAATGATAAATTTAATGAATATATATGATATATATGAAATTATTTTTTTTAAATTAGCATACTATACACTTACTTAAACTTTCATTTGTTAAGGAAATTATAATGTCGCTCATGCGTATGTATGGCCTATCGTCTCCACAAAGTGATGAGATTCATTCTCCATTATTAAAATTAAACAGTGATTATAAAGATTTATATATTGAAAAACAATATTTATAATATTAATATCATTATAAAGATTATGTAAACATAACCATGTTCATGATCTGAAACTTTTGTGAAGATACCTGTAGGAGAAATCAAGGCATTTAACAACTGAAACAATAGTGATAATGTAAGATTATTAACGAACGTGTAATAAGATGTTATAAAAGGATCATATATGATATTATAAATAACAATATTATTATGGAATAAATTAATAACATGTTTATAACCACTATACATGTGGTTAAATAATGTTAAACTAATGGAAAGAGCGAAGTAAGGAGTTTCTTAACTCAATTTCCATTCATTAGGTTATATGACTACATTGTTGATTATATTATGGAAAAATTATGTTTTAAATGAATTTTGATTTATTTATGTTGTATTTAAACTTTTATTTGTTTGAATATAAAATTTTTATACATATTCATCCCCTTTATTAACTATGACCTCAATGATATGAACTTGTTAAGGGTTTCATTTCAAACATCCTTCTTTGAGTCACATGTTCTTTCATGCACCTAATTTCTTTTTAATGGTGTATATACTTCCCCTTTACATGATATAACATGAATCCATCCTACTTCATGATATTTTAAGTTATAATTAATCTAATTCATTCATGGGATGTTATGATTGAAAATTTACCAAAGTGTTAAGTGTTTATGTCTCAATCTCATTTTGATTGGGATTGCTTAGGATTTAATATCCATTGAAAGAAATTATTTGATAATTTTATAATAAACCCATTTAATTCTATTCTAATATGGTTATTAATTATGTTTTAAAGTAAAATTACCATTTTCCTCTATTTGGTACTTAAAATGATTGAGAACTATTTTTAATAAAATCTTACTCCATTTCACTCTTCGGTTGAAAATATGTTTTCTTCCAGATATATGTTTTCAAAAAATGTTTTTAAAAATGGTTTATTATGATTTTTAAGATTAATTCTCACCCTTAACAAATTTTTAAAATATTTTCTAAAATTAATATTCCTATCATTTTCCAAACAATGTAGTTTTTTACTTTTCTTACAAAAATTTGAAAGGAATCTTTGTTTTTCTTATTGTATTCAACATAAACAAAACTTTTCCACCATCATGACTACTCATTGTTTTAAAGATTAATTTTTAAGTTACAAAGGTTATTTTCAAATATATATATATATATATATATATTATAAATTTTATATATTTTAAATAAGTATTTTCAAAATGGAAAGGAAATTTTTCTCAATAAATGTCTGAAGTGATCTTTCAAAATAATTTTCCATCTAAGATGACATCCCTCGATGTTACTCAAAGTGAAAAAGTTATTTTCCTCAAGAATTATTTTAATATTCTCAAAATTAATATCACCAATTACAAAAAAATTGATCTTATGTATTTGTTATAAATTATGCATATATATCTCCCACATATATAACTAGTTTATTCTCCCATACTTTGATGGGGTAATACATTACTTATGAACATTTCTCAAATTCCCTCATTATGAAAATTCATTTGATTATGATATGAATAAATATTATGCAACTCATTTTATTTCCATGGGTAATTATTAATATTATTTCTTATGATTGATTCCCTTTATGTGGAATACATAGATCATGAAAATGTTATAATGGGTGCGCCTATATAGTGCCCCAATGCATTGGGTAAGGGTTTAGTATCATGAGACATCAAGTATAGGATTAGGGACTAAACCTACTATATTATGGGACTTTTTCTGCCATATGATATTGTCTAGGTAGTTATCCTTGACACGTATTTATATAATGTTATATGTTACAGCCACATTTATTATACTACCATGATCTTATGATACCATGTTGTTTATGTTATTCTTCCACATGATTACTCATTAACCTTTTATTTTATGATATCATATTGTACCTTTGACTTGGATTTTATTTTTTTCTTATCATGTTTATTCCCTTGCTGGTATTTTTATATCACCCCTTTATTTATGTATTCCCCAGGTTATCCCATATAGTATTAAAAGCTCGAATGGATTTAGGAGCTCACTATAGAAAAGGGGGGAAATAAGAATTATATGTTTTAAGTTTCTTTTTATGTATTGTGAACCTATTATTCTAAATACACTAGACCTCATAGTATTTGGGATTGTACTTGTTAGATATTTATGTTTCAAAATTATGTAATAATATGAGTAAAAGGATTGGATTTCCATAGTTGTTATCATATAAAAGGTTTAGTTATCCTTTGTAAATAAGATGAGAAAACTTTAGTGAGAACCCAAGGGATAATTCTAAGGATAATATTAAGTATAGAAAAATATCATTGAATATTTGAAAATTATAAAGTAAGTGTTTTTTGAAAAATCACATCCTCATATGGATACTATAGGTGGACATGATTCTGAAATAGGTGTACCTAGGGGAAATAACACTAAAAAAGATGCATCAGGCTTAACTCGAGCATTACCTAGTACATGAAAATGGGTCATACTATTCACCTAGTTTGAAAATCCCAGGGGATATTATTTAGAAATTCACAAAATATTTACAAACCATCATGAAGGATTTGAATATATGATGATCATGAAAGACCTAGGTTAAACCTAAGTTTCCTTAGATTGAAATTAATTTTTCCATTATTTAAAAATATTATAAATTATTTTTCATGATTATTTGGTTTCCCACTATGATTATTCTTTCTCATACTATTCTTTTCAGTTTTAGTAAATGGATAGAACCAAGAGAAATCATGTTAACATTGAATGTGATGTACACTTTGGTGATTATGAGAAACCGAATTGGATGATGACTAGAGAGAACGATATTGTGATTATTCTTAATCATATATCATGATATATGATTAATAATGTGAACTTCAATGAGATTCCTAACAAGTAAAATAAGAAGAGGATAGACTTTTATAAAATTTCATGTGATAATGAACATATAGAAAAGAATATTCATCTTTCTACATGTCAATAAGGTGGGAATAATCACCTAAAATAATAACTCAAATGGAGGGTAAGATATTTTCTATGTAGAAAAAGAGGTTATAGGGTAATGAATTTTCATGGAATTTGATGTATTATATATGGGGAACTTGGATATTATCTGAATCAATGCCCTAAACTAAGGGTTATCCCCTAGAACAAGGACTTATGTTATAAAAAATCATTGAAACAAAATTGTTAAAGTATTTATGTATTGGTATTGAATAATTATGTTATAGAAATATTTTTACCAATGGTATTTTGGTCCTAATAATAATGAAACAACTAAGGATTTTGTTAAATTTGGAAGTATATATGTCTTCATGTTAGATTTACTTAGGAGTTATGGATACCATTATAGGTTTATGAGTTTAAGTTTTATCATTATTTTAAATAATTAGAAACACCTTTTGAGTTTTTAAGTAATTATATTTCGAAGTAAAAAATGATTTTTTTGGATATTTTTTATTAGGTTAAATTATATATAACCTTTTTTTTAAACATACAGGGATATTTGGGAAGAATTATATTAATTTTTTTGGATATGTAAGATAAAGGGTTTTAATGATAGACACATATAGAATGGATTAAGGATATATTTTGTAGTTACAACTGTGGTATTATTGATTAATTTATTATATTTTATAACTTGTGATAACCAATTTAGTTTTAATAAAGATAGGAGGAATAGTTTTTTATTATTTTGTGGATTATATGATCTATTAGAAGTTAATTTAGTGCTTTGGGAATGAAAAATTTCATCTTGAATGCTTATATTTTGGAGAAAAATATGTGATTGTGGAGGAAATTAATTAAAGGATGAAATTATACTTGTTAAGTAAGCATATTTTCTTATATTCTTAGTTTATATGGAAAAGGACTTCCTCAATGCTTGGAAAAGGATCTTGAAACAAAATATAATGTTATTACCATCATATAAAATGAATTAGTGGTCATTTAACTCAACACATATTTATGGATTGGAGGTTATTAACTTTATATTGATCATTCACTTCCTTATGACCCATTATTTCTATCACTCTTCATAATTATTAATGATTTTCTTCCATGTCCAAATCATTACTTGTCACCAATATTCTACTATATGGAAACCTAGTTATGTGATGAACTTTACACATCCATTTTTCTCTTATAAATAGTAATTTTTATTAACCATTTTTATGATGTTGGGTTCCAACAAAGGTATTTTAAAATGGAAAACCCTTGATTAGTGAGATCAATATTAAATAGCGAGGATGTAATTTATTTAATGGGGCATAATGTAACACCATGATATTTTAAAAGATGAACATCATGTTCAATAGTGTGTATGACACGTAACACCAATATTAGAAGAGAATATAATATGATGAGACTTTATGATATATTTATTTTTAAATAAATTCAATTTCTTTGATATCTTTTGATGCATGTAACACCGGGTTTAAATGAAACACGATACTATATTAAAATATCATTATTTAAACATAACCATTATAACCTAACTGTTAAGTTGTATGGTATGAATGGTACTAACTAAATTATAAAAATAATATGGTTTAAAATATATAGAATAAATTAAATGGTTATCAATATATTAGAAATAAAATATGAACCATTTGAGAGAAAAAGAAATGTTTTCTGGAAACTAAATTTTTCTAAAACACGGTTTAGTAACGCTTTGTGCAAATAAATAAAAATTAATTTTTACCACTTTTAGAAATTTTATTTTATAAAATCAAAATAATTTTTAAAATAATCATATATATATTAACTTAGAGGTGATTTTTTGTCTTTTTGGAAAATGTTAATTTTTTAGTGAATAGTGAAAATACCGATTTTTACAAAATTTTCATTTATTTTTAATATATTAAGTAATTTAAAAATAAAACTATTATTTTATTTTGATTTAAAATTAAAATAATTATTAATTATTTATATTAAATACAATTAATTAAATTAAAATTATATTTATACCGGATTTTAATATAAGTTTATTGTTAGGCATGAAAAACATTTTTATGAAAACTATTTTAAAGTTCATAATGTTTCTCCATTTTAATTATTTAAAAATAACTCATAATAAGTAATTAATTAAATTAAACATATAGTTTATATATATAAATATTAATTTAAATTAATTTAATTATTATTATTTTTCATATACTTATTATAATATTATCTTTCCCTTAAAAAATACAATTCTTAAAAACCCTTTTTTTAGAAGTACATGGGTTTAATTTTAAATTAAATTATTCCACTTCTATGAGTTGAATTTATAAAAATGGATTCAATATTTTTAGTAAGAATAATTTATATTATCTAATAATATTAAATTAATTTTTTACCATAATGAATAGTTAAAATAGTGAAAATTATTTATCATGACTAAGGTAAAATCAAGTTTACCGGGGGTTAAACTAAAAATATAATTGTTAAAAATGACCCAAAATTTTTTTAATTATGATATTATGGTAATATTTCAACCTTATATATTTAAATTTTAGAAAATGGTACATTTAGGATCCTTGTGTACTGAGAAAAATGTGGGTGGAATTATTTATTTTCAAAAACTTCAAGTGTGTCCTCTACCCCACTTATAAAAGGTCACCCTCTATCCACTCATTTAAACACTTCCAGAACCCATTGGTTCAGTAAAGACCTACCAAAATAAATTCTTTACTTCCATACTATCATCTTATAATCATTTTTTTGGTTAAAAAACTAACTTAGGAAGAGTTTTAGTGAAAACCTAAAGAAGTTGTCCAAAGAAGAGGTAACGTTCTTCACCAAGGTATTTATTTTATTTCTTCCTCCACCTATCCCAAATATTATTTAAAAATTATGAAATAAAAATAATTATATTATATTTACTAATATTTTTTATTTTAATTTCATGACCTACAACCATCTCTGCCTCCCTCAAATAGGAAATGAAACCATTGATTGTGTGTACGACAGACAACCGCCTTGCGAACCGACATAATTCATTTTCCATCAACACTTATCACATAAAGATATAATTATTATATAATATTTTTATGATATAATTATAATTATCAAATTATAATATGACATATAAATTCTTACTTTCCATTCTGTAGTAAATACGATAATGTCGCTAGTTTGTACGACGGACTATCACCTCACAAAGCTATGTGATTTTTATTTCACTTGTGCTTTATATAGATGGTAATAAGGATTAATTTGATGTTGATATATGATATTAATGAAATATTAATCATTATTTAAAATAAATATATCATATACTTTCTTACCTTACCGTCCATCTAATAAATGATAGCTTCATTCATGTGTATGGTGGACTACCACCTCTCTAAGTGATATGGTCTGTTTTCCAGTAACGATTTACATGAAAGGTAAAAAATTATAAATTTAAGGAATATGTGTGATATATATAAAATTATTTTTATTCTATGAAATTAATAAAAATTATAATTCCTTATATTTTCAACCATTAAGGAAATAATAACGTCGCTCATGTTTACGTACGACCTACTGTCTCCATAAAGCGATGTGATTTATTCTCCATGTTCAAAATTTAATAATGATTATAAATATTTATTTGATGAAAAAAAATTGTATTTAAAACATTAATATAATTATATTGATGATGTAACCATACCCTATGTTCAAGATCTGTAACTTTCATGATGAAATTTTTAGGAGATACAAGGCATTTCACACCCAAAACAATAGTGATAAAGAAATATTATTAAAAAATGGGTAATAAGTTGTTATAAAATTGTCATATAAGATATTATAAATAATAATATGATTTTTTATAATTTAATAACTTTTTTAAAATCACTATAGTGTGGGTTAAAGATTTATCAACTAAAAGGAACCATAATGTAAGGGGTTTCTTAACTCAATTTCCATTCATTCGGTTATATGACTATTTCGTTAATTATATTATGATAATATTATGTGTGAAATTAATTTTAATTGACTTATTTTTTTAGATTGTATTTTTGTGGATATACAATTTTTATACATAATCATTCCATTTATTTACTCGCATCTCAATGATCCAAACTTTGCAATGGTTTCATCTCAAACTTTTGTATTTGAGAAACATGTTATTTTATGCACATAATTTATTTTAAATGGTGTATATAATTCCCATTTTTAAATTATATCATTAATCCTTCCTATTTCATTATATTTTAAGTTACAGTTCATCTACTTCATTCATGGTAAGTTATTATTCAAAATTTACCAAAGCGGTAAGGGTTTATGTTTCAATAACATTATAATCATGATTTATTATTCTTGAATTTCCATTAAAGGAAATTATTTTATAATTTTATAATAAACCTATTTAATTTTATTATACTCTATTTATTAATAAATTTTTCAAGTAATATCACCATTTTCCTCTATTTGTTACTTAAAATGATTGCAAAAATATTTTCAAGAAATTATGACTTCATTTCTCTCTTCGATAAAAAATAATTTTTCTTACAAATCCATTTTTTCTAAAAAAAATTCAAAAATAGTTTACTATGATTGTTAAAATTAATTTTTACCCTTAATTGGATTTTTACAAAAAAATTAAAAGGAATCTTTCTGTTATTTTCTGAAAAAGGTACTTTTTGAATTTTCTTACAAAAATGTGAAAGGAATATTTATTTTATTAACATATTGAGTATGAACATAACTTTTATACCACCATGGATGCTTTATGTTTTAAATATTCATTTTTAAGTTTCAATGGTTATTTTTTAAAAAAATTACTTCAATGTTTGAGAAAATTTTAAATAAGTGTATTAAAAATGGAAAAGATATTTTCCTCAAGAAATGTTCAAATTGGTGTTTCAAAATAATTTTCTATCTAATATGACATCCTTTAAAGTTACTCAAAGTGAAAATATATATTCTAAACAATAATTGTTTTATTAATTTTAAAATTATTCTCATCAATAGAAATAACATTTTATGTTATGTATGTCTTCTAAATTATGTATATATTTCTATCACAAATGTACCTAATTTATTATCCATTTATTTTATGGGGTAATATATTCCTTATGATCATTTCTAAAATTCCTTCATTATGAAATTTCATTTGATTTTGTATGAAGAAATATTATGCCACCCATTTTCTTTCTAAGGGTAATTCTTATGTTATGCCTTATGATTGATTTCCTTTATGGGACACAAATAGATCATTAAAATGTTATGATTGGTGCACCTAGATATTGATTCAATTCATTGGTAATATCTTTAGTCTCATAATACTTTATTTATTGTATTAATAAGTAAACTTAATCCATTACATGACTTTATCCTCCATGTGATATTATCTAGGAAGTTAGCCTTAACTCATGTTTATGTCATGTTATAGGTTGCTTCCACATTTCATATTCTACCATAATCGTATGATACCATTTTCATTATTTTATGATTCTATGTGATTACTCATGAGCCTTTTCTTATATGATATCATGTTATACCTTTAAATCCCATGTCATGTTTCCTTATAATTTTTATTCCCTTACTGGCCTTTTTATCTCACCCCAATTTTATGTATTCCCTAGCTTATCTCATATATTTTTAGGAGATAAAATAGATTTAAGATCTATCTATGGAAAGGGAAAAAATAAGAATTCTATGTTTTATATTTCCTTTGATGTATTATGAAACTAGTTTTATAAAGACACTAGGCCTCATGATCTTTGGTATTATACTTGTTAGATATTTAGGTTTAAAAATCATGTAATGATATGAGTAAAAGGCTTGGGTTAGTATAGAAGGGATGGGATGTGAAATTATATGGAGCAGAATCTTTAACGGTGGAGTTGGGAGAAATATCTTTTCAGTCACAATTTGAACTATAATTTTGAGTCTAGTTAGTGAAATCAAAAAATAGGGTTCATTTTATCCTTTTTAAAACTACCTTAATTGAATTCATGGTCGAGTGTGGTTCGTCAGTAGTAGTTTCATGTCAGTAACCTCTTTTGAATTTTCTTGATGGTCGGTGTATACTGGTTTATCATCATTGTTTTAGAAATGTGTGTGATATTTTCTTGTCATAGTATGGTATCATTTACAAATACCTCAAGGACTATTACCTCATTCTTAGTGGGTTATTTCTGGTACATTTTCTTGTTTTCTCATGTTTCATATCTCATATAATTTATTTGATTAGCTGTGATTATTTATTATCTATGGGATGAAGGATGAATTAATCATCACCTTGACAATGTTTGGTTAGTCAAACACAGGATCAATAGTGATTCATGGGTCAACTTCTTGGGAAACACTTGTGTTATACAAACTAGGATAATGTACTGGTTATTTGATTTTTGGCTTTCATAAATATCTTGGAAAACCAAGTCTAAGGAAGTTAAGTGGTTTAATGATAATAGCCTTACCATTAAGTTAAACCTTAATGGTAGGGATCCATCAGTATGTGGTCAGATAATGATAATGATAATTTATTTTCGGGATCCAATTATAGATCCTCCTTATGTCAGGAAAACAAATCATATAATCACTCAATTTTATAGTTATTTGGGTACTCTGATAGTATGAAATTTAATATACATCAAATATATAATCATTGAATATATTTTACATGTTACCTATACCATTGGTACATGGTATTTTTCACCATTTTTTCTAAAATAACTCATAATTATGATGTTATTCGGGTGGTAGTTACTTCTTTAGTTGATGTACCTTCTCCCAATTTGGGGTGTGAAGTTTTTAAATATTTTTTTGTGGAACATGTTTGTGATGTATTTAACTTCCATGGTGTATGGATTTCTATCGCCTCTAATAGATTCCTTATTTTCATTTGATTTATTAGTGTTCATTTTATTAATCCATGTAAACCATGTGTATTTTATGCCAAATTATATCCAAGGGGTAATTAGAACATTATTTTATAATGGAATTAGTGGTTAGAGTTAGTGGAATGAGGTTTGATAGTTCATGGGAGGTCTGGATGCCTTTAGTGGAGTTTTTATATGTCTTGAACTATTCTAGAATGATTCATATAGACCTATTTGGATAATTTTACTATCTTCAACATCAAACACCATAGTTTGGGTGTAGTTTTCGATGAGAGTTTAACTAATATTGAGTCTCTTGTAAGAGACTACTCAAGAGTTTAACCTGTGTGAAGAATCGTGACTAGGGCTTCAAGTGTTTTTTTATTTTATTGGGATTAATGTAGTGCTTCATAATTATTTATATGGAGGGTTCATGTGTTCTTGTGGGTACTTTCATGACTATGAAGTAGTTCTCTAGGTAATTAAGAGTACTTAACCCCCCAGTTCATTGAGAACCTTGAGATTGTTGAACATATATTTGAGGTTACTTAATGGTAAGAATTATCTCTCTATGTAAGAAGGGTACATGGTGTCCTTATTCTCATGACATAATAGATAGAGTATGTGTTATAATCTTCTATGTGGGTATTGTTAAACATGATGATCATGAGTCATATGTCCCTCGGTTCTAATTGGGTGTCATATTTAGGGATGGGCATGATAACCACTTGTGATTTAGATTCATACCATTATAATTTTTCTTATAGTAGCATGACTAGGTCTATGAAGATTATTTAAAACATGATACTGTTATGATAGATGAGTTAATATAGATTGTGTGTAGCCTCTGTCAACCTCTAGATTTCCAAGGAATAAAATACCAATGGTGGGGAGAATGTAACACCCTCATTTTGATTTATTTTACAATTTTATTTTTTATTATATGTTATATAATGATTGGGTTAGGATTTGAAGTTTATGTATGGTTTTAGAATGTTTTATAGGGGTTTTAGATAGTGTATATGTTTAGTATGATTAGGGTAAACCATGCAGATTCCCTAGGAAATAGTGTGAGTGGTAAAGAGACTTATACGCATGTGAATAGTTGGAACAAGGTTTTTCTAAACCATGTAGAAACTATGTGACTTTATAAATTTTGGGACAGTAATGATTCATATAGTTGGAATGCATTTTTCCAAACCATTAAGCCCAATCATTCGACGTAATTAATTAAACCTAAAAATTAGATTTCTAACTTGGAACCTTCCTTCCAAACCTCATTTTTCCTCCCGTGAGTTTGGATCTCAAACTCCAAGATTCCACAAGGTGACTTTGATGATTAATTTTTTTAGAGGCTAATCTCAATTAATTATAGAGTTTTGAATCATGGGAATAAAAGGTTAGGCATTTTCTTCAATTCTTCCTCAATTATCCTCTCATTTTCTCTTAATAAGAACCCCAGACTCGAGTAGTCATGCCTAGATCTAGTGGATGGGGTATGGTATTGATGATTTTTTGTTTTAAGTCATCATAATAAGGTTTCCAAGGAGAAAATATATGAAGGTGTTTTCTAATTCAATCTTGGAATCCACAGTCGATGTATGGGCTTCTCTCCCACTCTATTGTTCCTGGAATGTGGTGGCTTGGTTTTCTTGAAATTTAATGTATGTATTATTTTAAAGAAAAACATATTATGGATATCTCTCTAAAACCTTTATTTTTTCTTGTCCTTAAATAAAATGGTAGTGTGTGTTTCCCACAATATGTTTGATGAAATTATCAAAGGTTGCATTGAATAAAGAGTTTTTTAGCATGTGCTCAAGATGAATTTGTAAAGGGCCTTGTCAGGTTGGACTTGGGTATAGTTACAATTTGGGAACACTGGATTACATGGGTTTATGGGTATTCATATTCATATCAGAAGGTCCTTATTGGGTTAGACTTGGTCATGGTTCAAATTTTTAGGCACAATAGATTATACCACTGAGTGACGATTTGGGTTTAGAGGGATAGGTTTCCACTCATGATTTGGACTATTGAAAGGTCCCACTTTAATGCAAGATGCATTGGGTTAGGGAACTTGCTGTGAGTGTGTATGTGCATGGAATATGTTTAATTAATCTCATGGTTTTTTGAGTCGATAACATGGGTGTGATTTGGTGTTTGTTATTTCACTATTTATATATATATATATCACTCTTTAGAATCCATTTCATAATCTATTCCTATTTTATATAAATTTTTCTAACTTGTTATAGTCTTAGTGACGTGTGTGGGAATATTTGAGGATTTCCTACTGATTCAATATACTCTCCCACAATATATGCATTTGGGTGTGTATACAAACATTGTTTATCATGATGATAAATGTAAGGGGAAGATTTCATGCTTTGTTATAAGAGTACCATGATGGTGCAGTCATGGTTTATGGGAGATAGAGCTTGGGATTTAGTTGAGTGTTAGTGTCTGTAGTGGTTCCATATTAGCACCTTAAGTCTTTCATGTATTAGTTTTATGGTTTTTTGTTTTTAATTGTCTTATGTTTCTACTTTGATTGTTGTATAGTTATATTTGTAGAGTTGATTTATTTACCCATGCATCATATACAGTTTTATTGATTTAGTCTATTGTTATTGTATGTGTGCATGTATGAAAGGGAAAATGGTCCCTGATGATGTTACAAAACACTATGCATTTATTTCAAACCTTTGGTATATAGGTAATTTCACATAATTTTAGCATCATCTCAGTCCTACCCAAGCTAATGGGTCATGTTTGAGATGTTTCACTACTCCTTCCATATTCATATCTCATCATAGTTGAAAAGATAAACAACCCCATCTGAAGATGTGATAGTGACTCCCTATGAATTATAATAAATATCACATTGAATGCTACCAATCATTTCCTTACCTAGATCGTAGAAAAGACACTTCTAAGACTATGAATACTTCCAAAGATAGACCATGTCAATGGTAATTGATAATGGTGATTGATCTATATCTAAGAATGTATTATTCCTACTAGGTTCCTAATTTTTATCACATGAGGTATCATTCTAAAATGAAGCCTCAATTTTCCTTTACACATATCACATCCACTATAATATTCTGAGAAATGTTCTTTTTTTAATAAATGAACTCTTTCCTCTCAACAACTTTTTATTATGTTTTATAATATCATAACATAAAAAGAATTTTAAATTTCATAATAAATTTACACATCATGCATAAATATAGACTAATATAACTTGGAAAAACAAATGGATATACACATTAAATAATATTTCATTTACTAAAACAAACTCCATAGGATTTAATTCCCCCAAGAATATCTCCCCTTCTATAAATATCATAAAATTGAAAAGAAGCACTAATAAAACAACAGGCATTATCAAAGGATGTGAAAGAACCTTTGTAAGTGATGTAGTGAGTGATAAAGAGAGAATAGTTGTGTGTTTATAGGGAAATGTGATCATTAGATATGAGGAACATTTTCTAATATGACTGATGGTCATAATGACCATTAATCAATAAGATTGTTGGTTATTATTATTATTATTGGTGTAATAAAGAGACTGTTGGGATTATTTTATAATTTTGTTTTTTAAAACTATATAAATATTTTAATTTTAGATAAAAGTATGTTTTATTGTAAATTTATAAGTTTTAAAAGAAAATATTTTCATGTAATTATATTATTAAACACTTTTATATGATAATATAATCATATGAAGTCCTATGTAATTTTTATAACGACAATACAACTTACTATATTATAAAATATTGTTAGTTTTTAATAAATAAGCAATTTTAAGAAATTTAAAATTAAAATATTTATAGAATTATTTTAATAAAATAAATATCATTTTTTTATTCAGTAAATATAAATTATCTTTGGATTAACTAATGGTAATTTTTTAAATTAGTTGATTTTTTGGGTTAAAAAGTGAAAATAATGTTTTTTAAAAAATATGATAACTTTTATGATATAATTAGGATATGATAAAGATTTAAAATTTATTAATCTTTATTCTAAATAAAAAATTATTTAAGGAACAACATATTACATAATTTGTTACATTTTGAAACATATTTTTAGCATTTTGAAAACCACAATTTTATCCTTTCTAAAAAAATTGTTTTTTGAGTTATACGTGTATCATATTAGAATTAATTTTTATAAATTATATAAACTAAATCAAGTAAAAGGGATCTAATATTTGTAATTATAAGTTCCAACTTAGTTTTATTTCATTTTTATAAATAAAAAAGTTACTTTGGTAAAAAAAAATAGTTTCCACAACATAAGTAAAATACTGTAGCAGGTTAAAGTTAAATGGGAAAAGAAAAAAATACCTAAAAACTATAACATTAAATGGGTGTTTACTGTATTTTATAACCTTAAACATACTTTAAAACATTAATTATCAACCAAAATGGTTGAAATTAATACTACCCAATAGTGGTTATCCTTAAATACAAAATAATCATTATTAAATAACTTAAAACCACCCATCTTCAAGCATAAATACCCCCTTACCACCCCCAATATCCACTAAAAATCCATAAATAATAAATTTATGGTCATTTTACCTCAAAAATAGTCCCTCTAAGGTACCCTTAAGGCTTCAAGGTTCTATCCTCAAGTTTTAGGAAGAAAATTCTCAAGGTAAGGGAACTCTCCTCTTCTTCCTTTTCATTCAAGTACCTCCTTTTTGTGAGTCTTATTAATGTAAAATATTCTTTATTTTTATACACTTTTGATCTTCCCATTACTATCTAAATGGATTTTTATCAATGGGTGACCTCCATTATCTCTCATTATTCTTTTTTCTTAATCCATGTTGTATATTATCATGCTATCGAAATCATTTCATGAAATTTCCTCTTTTTCATGAAATATTTTTATATAGTGAATCCCAAACCTCTTACTTACCCATGGGAATTCACTTAGATATAAATATAATATATATTTTTGGTTATTTACTTGTATTAAACCCACATTCCCTTTTAGTGGTTTAAAATTGATGTAATGTTCAATTCCTTCAGTACTTAAGGACTCAATGATCTTATATAAAACCCATTCATTATTCTCCTCAGGTTATTGATGAAATTATTTATTATGATCAATATGGATCACATTAGTTAAGGTATATGAAGGGTGAACCCTGATAGTGCTCCATTGAATTGGTTAAATAATTAATCTCTAGAGATAACGTGTTTTATGATAGCTTGGTGAATAACCTTGGTAATTATGATTTATGACACCCTAGTGATAAACCTTGGTGATATACATATAAATGTATCATTTTTATGTTGTATCTACCTTTATAATTTATGATTCATGTTAATTATATTATTATATTACTCATGTTCATATGATCATGCCTTATTGATATTCCTCATGGTCATATACAAATATCTTTTTTGTTTATTCCCTTATTGGGATTTATGTTCATCTATTTCTTTGATGTATGTCCCCAGGATATGAGATGTAGTAAATGTAACTTAGGATACACCTATTAATAAGCCTTTAAATTAGATTACAAGAATTTGTATGTTCTAAATGTATTATTTTCCTAATTTCTAATACACTTAACCTCAAAATATCTTTTTTATAATTAAATGGTGTACCATGTAATGAAAGGTTTGTGAAATAAAAAAAAGGTGGGTTGATATAGTTGGTATAAAAGGATGGTATAGTTATTTAAAGAAACTAGGATTAGAAAAAAATTATTAAAAACCCATAGGAATAAGTTTAAATATAATAAAACATCTTGTTATTTTGGTGAAATATTAAGTAAGTTTTTTTCTATGAAATTATATCCATTTATAAATACTACAAGTGGATGTGGATATGGCACAGTTGTACCTAGGGGTAATAACCCTGACAAGGGTGTATTGAGCTAGACTTGATCATCACCTGGTGAATGATAATGAGCTATGATGTACACCTAGTTTGACACTCTCAAGGGATATGCTTTCGTTAATCACATGCTATTACAAACCATTATGAAGGATATATAGATAATGTAAAACTTTTATTAAGATTGAAGTATAAGTATGATATTATAAAATTTTAGGATTAATATTTCCTTTAGAATTTTTATTATAAGACTCCCAACTAGTAACAAATTTCTCAATTATAATTTCACTCTCTAAAGAAAATATAGTAGGAAATATAAGGAATTGTGAAAATAACAGATGTTGAAGACAAAGTAATGACTTACTTCCAAATATAGGGGGTTCTGGAGTTAAAAACTTAATGATTATGATGAATTTGTTAACTCAATTCATGAACAACAACCAAACCCCTATGGTTTATCCTACTTCACCAAGGAATGAACAACTAGTAGTTGAATCCTTCATGGGTCAATGACCAGCTTTTTTTAGTGGAACCTCAGATACACTAATTAAAGAACAACGGATCAATACTATAGAAAATATATTTTCTATACTCATTTTTTTAAGAAATAAAAAGTAACATTGGTAGTATATCACTTAGAGGTATAAGATAATTTGTGGTTGATATTGATTAAGAACGAAAATACAAGGTATGAGGTGGACTCTATGGGATGATGAGACTTCAAAAAGGTATTTCTAATCAAGTATTTTCCTCTTACCCTTTGGACCAAAATAGAGAGGTAATTCTTTTATTTGAATTGAAGATAAAATAAATCATTATAGAATTATGATATGATATTTAAAAGTTTTGTGCATTATGGTTCAAGATTTTTCATTAATTCTGATGAGAATAAATATTTATTCTTTGGTGGACTGAGACCTCATCTAAGGAAAGCATTGGAAATACAAGAATTTTGGAGTTTTGAAGAGATATATTCGTGTTCCATCAAATTTTAAATGGAGTTTGGATATTCCCAGTGGAAACATACATATAATGATAATAAGAGAAGGATGGAATAAAATTTTGGGAAGAATCTAAGTGATAAGAAAATAAAACATCCCTTATGTAAAAAATATGGGAAGAATAATTTAGGGAATATTTTACAAGTAAGTGGAATGTTATATGAGTGTGGAAGAGATGGAAATATATCTTTAAATAGTTAGGGAGATATAAAACCTAATCATATAAATTCCAATGAAAATGGAAAGATGGTGAAATCACAACCTGTTATAAAATTCTTCAAGTGTGGGGAGCTTGGTAATTTATCTAATAAATGTAAAAATTAGAAGATAATAGAGGGAAACCACCATCAAACCCAGAAAATTCCAAGATATAAAGTTCACAGTTTTTCAATTATGACAGCTAAATTTGATGCTCTAGATGATGTTGTGGAAATTACACTCATCATACATTCAAATCTAGAATTTACATTATTTTATTTTGGTTCTATACATTCTTTTATTTTTTTAAATTTTGCAAAGGATATAAAGTTAAACCCTGAACTTCTATTGGTATATTTGTCTATTAAAACTCCTAGATGAACTATTAAAGCATACAAGATATATAAGTATTCCCCTATTAACTTTAGTGATTATAATCTCTCTGCAGGCTTGGTGGTATCTCCAATGTTGAAATTTGACTTAATACTTGGGTTGTATTTGTTGTTAAAGTATAATTCCAAGATAAACTATAGAAGAAATGATATTTTATTAGTACTAAAGGAAAAAACCTTTAATCATATTCAAAGGAAATATTTTTTTGGTTTAAGTCTTTCCAAGAACCCCATCCTATTTCCTTCTTTATATAAATGATCGATGAGGAATAATAATAATAAGAAATTATAAAGATAGAAGATGTTCCCATTGTTCAAGAATACATAGATGTATTTCCTAAAGAGTTACCAAGATATTACCTAAAAAGAGAGGTAGAGTTATCCATTAAAATCATACCTAAATCCAAGATAGTATTGAAGACCCTATAGAGAATGTGATATGTGGAGTTAGAGGAATTAAATAAGTAGCTTTAGGATCTTTTAGAGAAGGTTTTTGTTCAACCAAGTGTATCTCTTTAGGGAGAACCTATTCTCTTTGTAAAGAAGATAGATGGATCAATGTGACTATACATTTATTAAAGATAACTTGATGAGATTATAGTGAATAACAAATATACTCTTCCAAGGATTGATTATTTTTTTTAACATTTTTGTAGAGCTAAATTATTTTCTAATATTGATCTTTGGTATGGGTATCATCAATTTAGTGTAAAGAAAGGAGATATCCAAAATAATAACTTTTGAATAAGATATGGTCATGAAAAGTTTATTTTTATCCAATTTGGCATGAATAATTCTCCTTCTGTATTTATGGATTTGATGAATAGATCTTTTAAAGAATACCTTGATAATTTCATATTGGTATTTATTGACGATATTTCTATATATTCAAAAACTTGTGAGGATAATGAAGATCATATAAGGTTCAGATTATTATCTTTGAGTAAGGATAATTTGTTTGTTAAATTTAGAAAACTTAATTTATAGTGACAATAAGTTTCATTATTGGGACACATCATGATCAATTAAGTAATATCAATTGATCTTGCAGAAAAAAAGGCCATAGAGGAGTGTCTATGTCCTATAATATTTATAGTTTATTTGGTATAGAAGGATACTATATAATTTTTTTGAAAAAACATTTCAGAACTTTCTAATCCACTAATGAAGTTAACTCAAAAGGGAGTTAAGATTATCTGGACAAAGGATCAAGAAGAAATTTTTCATGTATTGAAGAAGAGTTTGGCTAGTTCACCTGTACTAACTTTAACCTCTAATGGGGAAGGATTTATAATTTATTGTGACACATCCTTAAAGGGGGTTGCATGTGTACTCATGCAAGATGAAAAGGTGATTACTTATTCAATGCGATAGTGAAAGCTTCATGAGCATAATTATCCTACCATTGATATGGAGTTAGCTACATTTATCTTTTAATTAAATATACAGTGAAATTATATTTATAGGGAAAAATGTGATATATACATAGACCACTAAAGTTTGGAGTTTGTATACACATAGAAGGAGCTCAAAATGCATCAGGGGAGAAGGTTAGATCTAATCAGGGACTATGATTTAACTATTCACTATTATCCTTGAAAGTGGAATAAGGTAGTTGATGCTCTTAGAAAAAAATAAACTGATACTTTATCTATGATGAAGATTGAGAAAGACCATATCTTTATGGATATGTAAAGGATGGATCTGGAAATCATAACAAAAAGGAACACATCTTACCTTTTCCAAATTATTTCCCAACCATCTATCCAAGTGAGGATCAAGGAGGTAAAAAGGGATAATCTGGAGCTTTAGAAGAAGGTAAAATCAGTAAAGGAGGGGAGGATTAATTATTTCAACATCAATGAAGATTGTGGATTTTAGTTTGGATCTAGAATTTATGTGCCTTCATTACCTGAGATAAATAAAGTGCTATTTGATCATGCACATAGCTTAAATTTCTTCATCCATTCTGGAAGTTCCAAGATGTATCATGATATTAGAGAGAACATAATATGGGAAAACATGAAGAGAGAGATATATGAGTATACCTAAAAGTTCCTGTAATTTCATCAAGTTAAATCAAAGTAATATAAGTCCAAGGGGAGGATGAAACCATTGTCCATACCAACATGGAAATGGGAGAACATCTCCATGGACTTTATCATTGGTCTCTTGAAGACATCCAAAGGAAGTAATGTGATATGGGTTGTGGTAGATAGACTCCCTAAGACTATCCACTTCATCACAATTCAAGAATATTTCTCCCTTGACCAACATTACAATATATACATAAAGGAAGTGGTCGGGCTACCTGGGGTACCACTTTCAATCATTTCTGATAATGATCTAAGGTTTAATTCTAGAATTTTTAGAAGTATTCAATATTATATGAATATTGAATTGAATTTCTATATGGAATATCACCCCCAAACTAATTTCCAATATGGAAGGACCATTCATAAACTTGAAGACATGTTGAGAGCCTTCTCAATGGAATTTAAAGGTGGATGGGATCTAAATCTCTCATTAGTTGAGTTCTCATACAATAAAATCTTTCACTCAAGTATTCAAATGGCTCCATCTGAATATATTTATGGGAATAATTGTATAAATTGTACATTTTGGGATGAAGTTGGTGAAAGGAAGCTACTTGGACCCAATCTTTTGAAAAAGATGATAGAAAAGGTCTAATATATCCAATAACACATAAAATCTACTTAGATTTGGTAGAAGAGTTATACAAACAACTATTGAAGGGACTTGGATTTTGATGTTGGATAAAATAATTTCATATGAATACAACCATGGAAAATATACATATGGTTTGGAAAGAAAGAAAATCTTAACCATTTGTACATTGACCCCTTTGAGATCCTTGATCGTATAGAAGTAGTGGACTATTAGCTATCACTTCCACCAAACATGGATCACGTTTGTGATATGTGCCATGTATCACTCTTGATGAAGCACATGTATTATACCTCACACATACTAAATCCATAGGTGGTACAATTAGAGAATGACCTCTCTTATGAGGAGTAGTTGGTGAAGATCTTGGACTGTAGAGATAATGTTCTATACAAAAAAGACAACTCACCTTGTCAAAGTGATATATAGGAACCATAAATATGAATATAAAACATGATAACCATAGAAAAAATAAAATATAAGTACCCTCGTCTATTCTCAATCAAGAATATGAGTTGAAATTTTCAGAACAAAATTTATTTAAGGGGGGAGAATGTAGCATCCTAAGAAATTTTGTTATTTTAAGTAACTCTTGCCTCTAAAAAAAATTATTATGTTTTAAAATATAGGTGTAGGATTGAAATATAAGATGTAGACTTCTCAATTACATGATAGGGATGAATTGTAGGTTTGAAAACTTTCATTTTTATCCTTAGGAAAATATATGTTTAACAAAGTTAAACAAGATGAATTCACAAGCCCGCTATAGTTCTTAATAAAGAAACTAACTTGGTTTGGATCTGATAATATGGATATGATAAAGAAACTTAAGAAAAGTTTACTTAAGTAAATATTCTACATTAAAGCTTATAGAATCTAATATATCATAGTTTTTAAAAGAATAATAAACTGTAATAAAGTTACAATTTCTAACTTTAAGAAAATGAAACGTAAATAAAAATTGTAACAATAACAAGTAAATAAGTATAATAAATCTTTTAACCCAAAGAGAAGGGTATCCAAAAATATTGGATAAAGGTACATTGATTTATAGTTCAAGAAAGTATAAATTACCCACACTAGGGTAAGCCCTTGATATGAATATTGGTATCTGTCTTGCTATCCCCACAAGCCCTCAATTAAGCAGGTAATCATCACCTCTGTCTTCATATCCCTAGAATCCCTCAATTGATAATTGAAACAATCAGATTCTCATAAGTTAAGTTGAATAAGTTGTTCTCAGCTTTAAAATTTTGTTTTCAGAATTTGCACAAGGAATATTTGAGCTTATCTCTCACAGAGTATCACTTCATTCCAGATATCAAAAAATAAAACTCTAGAATTGAGCTTGTTCAAATGGATGGGTATTTATAGAAAAAATCTACAATAATCAACTTCTCCTCTAATGGTCATATTTTTCCTTAAATTTTGGAGGGACCTGTACACATGGCACTCAAGAAATGGTTAAGTTAAAATAAATTGGACGACATTATTTTATATAACTAACTAATAAAATCATTACTATGCTTAATAAACAATATCACATTTAGGATATGATAAAATGAAACTCTATAATAAGGAAATTTGGTAACATTAAGAAAATAATTTAATTGGATTATTAAGATAGTGATATTTAGACTCTAAAAATATTGAAAATTAGAATCTAAGAAAACTGATAATTTGATTCTAATTTTTTTGAAAATCAGATTATGATTTCTAAGAGAATCAGAGTTTGAGAATTGGAGTCTGATTTATAAGAGAATCAGAGTCTGATTTCTGAGAGAATTGGAGTCTGGTTTCTAATGAAGTTAGATTCTTAGTTCTATAGAAATCAAATTTGTAATTCTAGAGAAATTGGATTCTCAATTCTAGAGAAATCAGATTCTGAATTCTAGAGAAATCCGATTCTTAATTCTCAAGAAATTGGATTCTAAATTCTAAATAAATTGGATTCTGAATTCCAGAGAAATAAAATTCTAAGGAACTGTAAGGTTCTGAGTTATAGATAAAGATATTATTTTTTGAATTAATGAAAATATAGTTATATTTAGTTAGAAAAACATTAGGTAAGACATTTTAAACTATAGGTAAAGTCAAAACCATTTTTAGACAAAGAAAACTTTCTTTAAGAAAACGTTTCTTAGAGAAAGATAATTTTCCTTAAGATTTTTTTTTTGTGATTTCCAAAACATAAAGGAATATAAAAGTCATAAGGAAACTTATTGACTCAATAATATATCCCTTTTTGGAAAGCACAAATAACTTTTAATAGAATAATATAAAGGACTAAGGTTGTCTTTTTTAAACGTTAAAATAAATACTTATCTATATTTTTTATGGCTCATGATGAATACGACTACCCCCCCCCCCTAGGTTATAAAATCTATAAGGATTGTATTCTTGTATTTATTTGATAAATAACTCCCCATTACTTAAGGATTTATTCTTTAAGTAATCTCCCCCTTACTTTGGAATTCTCTTAGGGCCTTCGGGTCATCAAAAGCCTTCGGGCCATAGGGCCTTCGGGTCACGTAGACCATGGAGTAGCCCAGTTCACACAGAACAGGCCTCACAAGAGGATCAGAGCAACAGGAGTAGCTACCACCAGATGCAGAGCTAACTGGATTGGAAGAATGAGAGGGTATGGCATCCGCCATTAGGACCAGGCACTGTGCAGCTTTGTACGAGGAAATGCTATCCGATCAGCAATTCAAGGTGGGGAGCTAAGGAGATCAATGATGCAAGATGTTGGGGAGGGGAAGTTCTAGTGGGGTGGGCCTACGGGTCACGTAATGGGCATGGTATACCTCTGGTCCTTCGGGTCATGTATTGCAAGTCATTTCAGGCCTTGTTCCTTGGACCTACGGGTCATGTACGGGTTCCCCTTCAACCCTTAAAAGGGGGATTATCTATAATAAAATAAAAAGAAGGCCTTCGGGCCATTCAGGCTTAATATTCTTTTTGAACATTTTTTTCTCACCCTTTGGGATTTTCAAAAAGTAGTGGAGGGAAAGAAAAAAAATTCACCTGAAAGGTTAGGAAACTTACAAGAAAAAACAATGAAAATACAATAAATTTCATTAAGATAACTAATTTGTCACAAAGGAAATTACAAAAAAAGATCAAATTTGAAAAAAAATTATTCATCCTTTTTTTATCCGTAAACATCAACTTTTTTAAGGGAACCTTTAACTTCTTCAATTATTTATAATCATCTTCAAACTTCTTGATAAACTCTTCTTAATCTCAATTTATTCTTTCAAGATCTTTGATTATCTATTCTTAGGACTTAACTATTTTTCCTTGATACTTGATCAATTCTTTCTAGTATTTGATTTTTTCATCCATCACATCCCAAATTTTCCTTCCCCTTTTTAGATTAAGAGTAATAGAATTCAACTTCCCATTCAAATCTTTGCCTTCTTTTTGGTGGCTAGCTTTCTTTGCATTCATTTTCTCTGAAAAACTTATTGAGAGGTTCTTGATCTTATCATTGGATTTATCAAAAGCATCCTTGACTGTGTCAATGAAATCATCAAAAAATTTAACATCATCCGAGACTAACTTTGAACACTTTGTGATTTATTTTCAAGATATTCTATAAGAATCATAATTGATCTGAAATGTCCTAAACTCATCTTCGAGTTTGATGAACTTTTATATAAGAATATTTGTTGAATATTTATTATGAAATTTTTTTTTTAAGTAGTTGATATCTGGAATCAATTTTGGGAAAAAAAGGGATGGAGTTCACAAGATTCTTCAAAGACTAAAGCACAAAATCATGTCCAAATGAAGAGGAAGACTCCAAAAAAGATTCTTTTTTTGGTGAGGCAACTTTATTTTTATTATTTTATTTCTTTTTAGAATTTCCAACAAAATCCATATTTTTTTTGAAAAAATATATTTCTTAGGTGTATCAACAACAACTTCCTTTACTTTATATTTCATAGAGATTTTATTATCAATATTCTGAGTCTCATTCTCTATATTAGAAATTTATATTATTCTATCATCATCAAAAACAATCTCTTTATCCACACTTTTATTAGAAACATTATCAGATTTGTAATAAACATGTTGAACAATATTATCATTACTATTTTCATCATCTGAAGGGACTTAATTGACCTCATCTTTGGAAAAATCATCTTTCTCAATAGATTTTCCTTCTGAAATAATCCTTGTGGAGGAAACCTGGGAATTTATTATTTACATATTGTCATAAGGGGTTTCATTCTATTCATATTCTTTTACTATTCTTATAACATCTTCACTTTACTCCTCTTCTTATTGTTGTTGTATTCCTTCTTCTTCAACTATTGGTTTTAGAACTGAAATATCCTTCTTTCCCTTATCTGGTATCGGTGTCTTGGTTTCCAATAGTTTTTTATGAAGAAATGGTTCTTTCAAGAATTATTCTGGTACCTATACTTGTTCATAGGCCTTCTCGGTGTCTCTTAGAAAAGCTTGGACAATCTCATATTCTGAAATTTTCTTCTTTAACTTCTTTTCATTAGATTGATTCTTAATCTCTTTAGCTTCTTGGATTTTTAAGGCCTTAGCCTCGGCCAAATATATCCCTAAAATTGCATCACCTTCCTTATTCTTCTTTTTCATTTCTCTCCATTTTATTACAGCCTCATCAGAAAAAAGTATTTTTATTTCTTGGTCTTGCGTGGAGTAGATTTTAGTTTAGCAACTAGTGCTTGTTCCTACAGTTCCAGATCTTTGGATTTTCTTTTCCTGGGATTTGGTTTGGAGCTTTCTCCAACTTATCCTTTCTTACTAGCAGCTTGATCATCCTTTCCAAGAAGTTCAAAGAATTCTCCTGAATTGACATTGAATCTAATCTTCATCCTTCTCAAGGTATCATCACTTAACAATATGATCTTGAAGGTTTATGCCTTTGACTTGAATGGGATTTTGAGGGAGTCTAGGCATAAGAAAATGATCTTAGACAAGATCACAGGGTACATCATGATTTGAGATTTGATGGTGCCATTCTTAATGTTGATAATGGTCAGAAAAGTTTACTTAAAGAGGTTTATCATTCTTACATTTACCAATAATTCCATCATAAATATATCTCATATCTTTAGAGAGTCCTTATCTACCTTCCTTGGAATCAAAAATCCCTACATCCAAAGGGCTACTAATCTTTGGTTTATTGAAAGATGTGTTATCTTGGGTGTCTTCACTCCCTTAATCTCAAGGCACTCAATAACCTTAACTTTCTCAAAATAACCTTCCTCATTAGGAAACTTGTGCAAGAAAAATGATTCCTCTCCATCATAGGGTATATCCAAAATACTTGCAGCCTTCTAGTAAGACAGAGTGTAAGTTTTTCCATAACTCCTAAAGGAAAACATTTTTTCACCTTGTTCATAAAACTGTACGGAATCATAAAATTCTATAATGAAATCAGTATACACTAGATCCTGATTCTTTTCCTTTTCTATGAGAGGATTTTCTATCCATTCTTCTTTATGACTTTTGAAATCAAGGAGTTATACTTCACAAATAATTTCGGGTCCATTAACCTTTCTCTAAATATTAGCTAATCCTTGAGTTCCTTGTTGGACACCATCAGAGTCTCCAAGGAGATCTCAAGAGACATTTTAATATTAAGGAAAATGATAAAAATTAATATAAAACTTGAAGAGCAGTGGGGCTTTGATGGAAAAACACTAATAAAACCAATGTGGGACACGAAAAGGGTGTCCCTTTATATAGGCTTCACGAAGACAGTTCAACTTCTTAGGTCAATCCAACAGTTGAGATTTACTTGATCTGATCTAATGGTTGATATCAATGTCAGAGAAGGATTTATAGGTTCTGATCTTTTGAGGTTTTAAGGAAAAAATTGGATTTAAGAAAAGTGAATCTGATAAGGTTTTCTTAAAACAAGATTGAAATACAAAAAAAAAATCAATTATGATGAATTAAGTAAGGAAATGTACCTTCAAGATTTCTCAAAAATATTTTTCAATATTGATAAGTTTCCTCTTATAAAAATTAGGTTCTGAAAATTTTTATTAGTTAAAGAAAAAATTTTAGGTTTTGAAAACATTAGGTTCCAAAAAAAATTTAAAAAAGGAAATATAAAAGAATAAACATATATAACCCCCTATAAAAAAGAATATCTTAATGTTAGGAGACAGGTTTTTAAAAAAAAGTTAATATGGATGATTATCTTATGGTTATAATTCCTAACTTTCTTTTAATGTATTCAAATATATTGGAGGGTAAAGGTTTTGTAAATATGTTAGAAATTTGATCTTGTGTTTTGATAAATTGAAGTATGATATCTCCTTTAAGTGTGTGATACCTAATAAAATGATGCCTTATATCTATGTACTTTTCAAAAGAGTGATGTGCAGGGTTTTTACTTAGGAAAATGACACTAATATTATCACACATTATCAGTGTTTTGGTAAAACTCATGCCATAGTCTGTGATTTTGTGTTTCATCTACAACACTTGAGCATAACAACTTCCAGTGGTTATATATTCAGCTTAAACAGTAGAAAGTGCTACTAAGTGTTGTTTCTTACATGCCAAGAAACTAATGAATAACCTAAGAAATGACAAGTTCTGGATGTACTTTTTCAATCTATTCTACATCCACCAAAGTCAACATCCAAAAATATATTTAAAACAAAATCATTTTCAGAACAATAGAAAAAGTCTTAAATCCATGGTTCCTTTTAAATAGAGAAAATTTCTTTTCACTACTTTTAAATGGGATTCTTTTGGATTAGATTGATATCTTGAACATAATTATATGAAAAACATTAAGCCTTGATGACTAGTTGTTAAGTATAATAGATTTCCTATCATACCTCTAAAAGATGTTTGATCTACTGGTTTTCCAACTTCATCAAGATCAAGAGTGTTTGAGGTACCAATTGGAGTACTTATACTTTTAGTGTTGTTATATCCATACTTCTTAAGAAGATATTTAATATACTTATGATGATATATAAAAGTTCCTTCTGTTTTTGAGAAATTTGAAAACCAATAAAAAATGTTACCTCAACCATCATACTCATTTCAAACTCAGATTTCATGAGATTCGCAAATGAATCAATTAAGGATTGTTGTGTTGATCCGAATATAATGTCATTAACATAAATTTGAACAATTAAAACAATTTTCTTATCTTTATTTATAAAAAGGTTTGGATCATCAATTCCCTTAACATAATTATTTTGTAACAAAAATATTATAAGGCTATCATACTAGGATCTAGGAGATTATTTAAGTCTATATAAAGATTTGGTAAGTTTGTAAACATGTTTAGGATGTTTTCTGTCTTAAAAACCAAAAGTTTTTTCAACATAAACTTCCTCTTGAACATATCCATTAAGGGAAGCACACTTCACATCCATTTAAAAAAAGTTTTAAATCAAAAAATGCTGCAAAGTATAGTAGAATATGAATATATTCAAGTCTAGATACTATAGCATAGGTTTCTTCATAGTCTATTCCTTCTTGTTGATTATATATTTTAGCAATTAATCTCTTTTTATTTCTTAAAATGATTTTATTTTCATCACATTTATTTTTGAATACCCACTTTACTCTAATTACATAAGTTTCTTTAGGTCTTTCAACCAAGGTCTTGACTTTGTTCCTTTCAAATTCATTTATTTCATCTTACATAGATTTAATCCAATCATCATCACCTAAAGATTCATTATTACTTTTAGGTTCAAATTGAGAAATAAATGATAGATGCTCTACTTTATTCCTTTTAGAACTTATAGTCCTTATAGGTTGATTTACATCACCAATGATACTATCACTGGGATGATTCTTAAGAAACAATTGATTTGGTTTTTTTAAAACCTGTTTATCAACTTAAGGTAAAAAATATTCTAGGTTAAATACTTTAGGAAAATTTTCTTGAGTATTTTCTTAATTAGAATAATCTTCTATCAAAGGTTGATAATCAGTTTTTGAAAACACATCCAAAGATGTAGGTTGGGTTTTTTAAAAACAATAGGATTATTTCATCAAATTTAACATGTATTACTTCTTCAATAGTACAATAATTTTAGTTAAAAAATTTATAAGCCTTAGAAGTAATGGAATAACCTAAGAAAATTCCTTCATTGGATTTGGGAGTGAATTTATGTAAGTTATCTTTAGTATTCAAGATTAATACTTCGCATCCAAATACTTTTAAGTAAGAAACATTAGGTTTTCAATCAGTCCATAACTCATAAGGTTTTTTATTAAGAAAATGTCTAATTAAAACTCAATTTATAGTATATAAAGTAGTACAAACAGCTTCATCCCAAAAAGTTTTAGCAATATATTATTCACTCAACACGATTCTTATTATCTCTTGAAGAATACGGTTTCTTCTTTCAACAACACAATGTTTTTTAGGAGTTCTTGAAGCTGGGAATTATGAGTAATGCCTTTCTTACTACAAAAAGTTTCAAAATCTAAATTTTCAAATTCTCCCCCATGATCACTACGAATATTTATCAATGGAAGTTTTTTCTCATTTTTAACTTTGGTTAAAAAATATTTAAAAAAATGAAAGGCTTCAGATTTTTTTTCTAGAAAATATACCCATGTAAATCTGGTGTAATCACCCACTAAAAAAATACATGGTATTTGCTTCCAATACTTCCAATTTATGTTGGACCAAAAAGATCCATATGCATTAGTTGTAACGCATTAGAAGTTGATACTTTACTAATTTATTTAAATATTGACTTACGTTGCTTACCATATTGACAAGGATCACATACTTTTGAAGAATCAAATATAAGATTTGGTATATTCTTAAAAAGTATTTTATTTGAGTGTTTTTATAGGTTTAAAAGATTACAGTGTCCTATTATTCTATACCATAACCAATATCGATCTTCCATTACACTAAGGAAAGGTAAGTATTGGATCTTAAGGTCTTCTAAGTTAAATTTATAAACATTCTCATGCATATGGTAAGAGATAATAAACACTTACTTAGAATTTTGTACTAGGCATTTATAATTCCTAAAATTCACAAGGTAACCTTCATCACATAATTATATTATGCTTATAAGGTTGTTCTTAATACATTTAAAAATAAAACATTTGAAATTAAATCTTTTCCATGAATAATAATGTTACCTATACCAATAATTTATCCTTGAGCATTATCTCTGAAAGTTACTTTTCCACCTTTCATCTTAATAATATTTTCAAAGAAGTTTTTATTACCATACATGTGCTGGGAAGATCCACTATCCATTTACGATGTATTTTTGTTGTAACTTCCTTTTTTTTGTAAAAAAAAATAGTTAAACTTTTGGAATCCAAACTTTCTTAGATATAGAAATGTTAAAAAATAAAATATTAGGTATCCATATTTGCTTTAAAAAATGGATGTTATGAAAACATAAGTATTGAGTTTTATTTAAAGAAAAAAATTTCTCCCAATGTCCACCACATTTACACTTCATGTAAAAAGGAGCACTTTGGGGTTCAAAATTGTTATGACTGAAAACAAGTTTTGAATGAGAATAATCAAATCCATAACTATTCCTAATAGGAATAAGTTGTGAATACATTTTATCAAAACCTTCCTTTCCATGAGTAAATTTTGACAAAAGTTTATTTAAGTAAAATATTCCAGACTTTAGTCTGATGAATAAATTCTTATCTTTATATTCATTAGTTTTAGAATTTTATTTTGTCTCTAAAACATTTTTCTTGGAAATTTCCTTTTCAAAATCCTTAGAAGTTTTATCCATTTCAAAATTTTCTTCCTTAAGGTTTTTGGAAATATTTTCAAAATCAAGGATTTTCTGATCAAGGTCTTTTGAAATATCTGATACTTATTTTGTTAAAATATAGATTCTAAAATTTTCCTTATTAAGTTTATTATTGATCTTACTATTTTCATTCTCAAGTAACTTGAAAAACATAGATACTTCTTCAAAAGAAGGTAAATTACTATCTTATTATGAAGAAGATTATTCATCCAAAAATTCATAATATTCTTTATTAGGATAATTAGTACTTAAAGAAATATTGGTTAGATAATCAGAAGTGTTTATCTTTTCCATGAAACATTTATTTTTAGTAGAAATTATGGATATAAGAACAATATTCTTCTATCTAGAAGATTCAATATCTAAATATTCATCAGAAGAATCACCACCACTAGCGCTCAATATTTCATTATCTTTTGGTACTTTCTTAGACTTAGACTTGTAGTAGTTCTTCTGGTTTCTTTCTGAATGCATATCCTTTATTTCCTTTCTTTTGAACATAGGAAATTATGGTCTAATATGAATTTCCCTCTTGCATTCATAACAATTCACTTCTAAATCTTTCTTATCCTTTATGTATTTCTTCTTTTATCTATTTTTGGAAATATTTATTTCCCACGATATTGTTCATTCATCGATAAATATTGTCAAGTTTATTCTCAGAATGATCACTGTCACTTGATTCAGATATAATAGTAGCTTTATTTCATTTTCATCTAGTAACTCTTTCAGGAGTCTTGGATTTCATTTTATTTGTTGTAGTAGTGAAAGAAACACTTCCATTAACATTATTTTTCTTATTTGTCTCTACAGCTCTCTTAATTCTAGCTTCATGTTGTAGAAGAGTCATGAGTAACTCATCAAGATTGATGTTAGAAACATTCTTATTCTCATCAATCAATTTTCTTTTGGATTCTCATTCATTGGGAATAATATTTATTATCTTATCCACAATAATATCATAATCAATTCCTTTATCACCCATAGAATGAAGGCTATTGACAGTAGTCATAAAACTTTGTTGAACTTTTCATGAAGGCTCTCTATAAGGAAATATAAAACCATGATATTCAGCTCTAATCATATCTCTTCTTGTTTCAATAACCTTGGATGTACCAAAATTTGTAACTTCTAATTTCTTCTAGATACTATTATAAGCATCACATGATGAAATATAGTTATAGATGTTCCTGGTTATAAAACATAATAAATTATGGTGTACCTTAAAGTTAAGATTCTACTCTTGTTTTTCATGATTGGTGAATACTCTGATTTCCTTTTCTAGAATCTTGTAATCTCTAGTAAACATAACAAAGTTATCCACACTGGTATTGATAATAAAAGTCTTCATCCTAACTCTCTAGTATTCATAGTCATTTTCATCAAAAAATAGGGGTTTGGTAGGATTAAAGTTTTCAATTGACCCAATGTTCATTCCTATCATTATTAATAAAAATTATTTTCCACAAAATGGGTTAGTAGAAAAAGTTTATAAAAAAATAGTTTATAAGGAAATTATTTAAGAGAAAAAAACATGAACAAGTAAAGTTATGCAAGAAAAGTTGGAGCAATAAAACATATATGAAAGTATAAGTATTTCAGAGACCTGCTCTAATGCCAACTATAGAATCGAAATGTAAGATGTAGATTTCTCAAATACAATAGGGGTGTGAATTGTAGGTTTAAAAACTTTCGTTTTTATCCTTAAGAAAATCTATGTTTAAAAAAGTTAAACAAGAAGAATTCAAAAGCCAATTTTAGTTCTTAATAAAGAAACTAACATTCTTAGGATTCGATAATATGGATATGATAAAGAAACATAATAAAAGTTTACTTAATGAAATATTCTACCTTAAAGAATATAGAATATAATATATAAGATTTTGTACAAGTATAATAAAGTGTAAAAAAGTTACACTTTCTCACTTTAAAAAAATTCAGGGGAAATAAAACTTGTAGAAATAATAAGTAAACAAGTATATTAAATCTTTTAACCCAACTAGAAGGGTATCCAAAAAACTTGGATAAAGGTCCCTTTATTTATACTTTTAAGAAATTATATCTTACCTACAATAGGGTAATCCCTCAATATATAGATTGATATATGTATTGTTATCCCCAAAATCCCTTGATTAAGCATGTAATCATCACATCTATCTTCTTATCCCTGTAAGCCCTCAATTTATAACAAAAACAATTAGATTCGCAGTAGATAGGTTGAACAATTTGTTCTTATCTTGAAAAAGTTTCTTACAGCATTCACACAATGCATATTTGAGTAGAGCTCTCACAGAGTATCACTTCATTCCATATATCAATAGCTAAAACTCTAGAACTGAGCTCATTCAAATGGCTGGGTATTTATAGGAAAAATCTCCAATGGTTGACTTCTCCTACAACGGTTTTATTTTTCTTTAAATTTTGGAGGGACTTGTATATGTGGCACTCAGGAAACAGTTATGTTAAAACAAATTGGAAGAAATCATTTTATATAACTAACCATGAGAAGCATTATTATTCTTAAGAAACATTATCACATTTAGGATCCAATAAAATGAAACTCTACATTAAGGAAATTTGGTAACTGTAAGAAAATAATTTAATCAAATTATTGAGATAGTGAGATTCAGTGTCTGAAAATATTGACAAACAGAATCTAAGAAAACTGATAATCAGATTCTATTTTTTTTAAATAAAAGTGTAATTTTTGTTAAAATTAGAGTCTGATTTCAGAGAGAATCGGAATCTAATTTCTAAGATAATTGGATCCTAATTTCTAAGAGAATCAGAGTTTTATTTTTCAGAGAATCAAATTCTAATTTCTGAGAGAATCGGAGTCTGATTTCTAGGAGAATCGAGGTTTGATTTGTGATGAAATCGGATTCTCAATTATAGAGAAATCGGATTCTGAATTCTAGAGAAATAAGATTCTCAATTTTAGAGAAATTGGATTCTAAATTCCAGAGAAATAGGATTATCAATTCTCGAGAAATTAGATTCTGAATTCTATAGAAATCATATTCTAGAGAAATCAGGTTCTAAAGAACTATAAGGTTACGAGTTATAGATAAAGATCTGATTTTTTGACTTTAGGAAAAGATTGTTAGATTTAGTTATAAAAACATTAGGTAAGACATTGGAACCCATACATAAATTCAAAACCATTTTTAAAGAAAGAAAATTTTCCTTAAGAAGATATTTCTTATAGAAAGATAATTTTTCTTAAGAATAGTGTATTCACTAAAACAAACTATATAGGCTTGAATTCCCCTAAGAATATCACCCCTACCATAAAGATAGTAAAAATAAAAAAAAATATTACTAAAACAATATGAATTATCAAAGGATATGTAAGAAACATTGTAAGTGACATGTGGAGTGATAAAGAGAGAATGGTGGTGTATTTATAGGAAAATATAATCGTTCAGCATGAGGAACATTGTCCAATACGGTATAGGTGCATTATGACCATTAATTAAAAATACGATTTTTCATTATTATTTTGGTTGGTGCAATAAAGTAAATTTTGGGATTATTTTATAATATTATTTTATGGAAACTATATAAATATTTAATTTTTAATTAAAATTATGAATTATGATAAATTTAAAAGTTTTAAAAAATTGTTTTCATGGAATTATCTTATAAAACTCTTTTATATGATAATACAAATCAATGAAGTCCAAAGTAATTTTTATAATGACCAGACAGTATACTATATCATAAAAAATTATTAGTGTTCAACAAATAAGTATTTTTTAGAACGTAAAAATTATCAAATTTAGAGATTTATTTTGATAAAATAAATATAATTTTTGGATTTAGTACATCAAAATTATCTTTGGGTTAATTTATGGTAATTTTCTAAAAAAGTTATTTTTTGGGTTAAAAAGTGAAAATATTATCTTTTACAAAATATGATAACTATTATAGTATATTTAGGATATGATAAAGATTTAAAATTTATTAATCCTTATTATTAATCAAAAATTATTTATGGAACAACATAGTACATGTTTTAAATTCACATAAATTTTGTGGATATCATACATCATAATTAATGAGGTCTATTCATTTCCCAACAAGTCCCTTCATATGGCCAAAACCATTTGTATTCCCATCGTTTGATCAAATTCATTGGAATTAATTTTTTTAATTAGATAAATCCATTTTTAATCTATAAATATGGTGACATGTAAATTGAATTTGGGTGTGGGATTTTTTTGTCCATATACTTGTGTTCTTTCTCTTTTATTTTGTATTATTGTGATTGAGACATTCTACTTCACCATCGTCATCTTGATAATTCAAAATCATTATACACTTTGTTTCACTTCACCTTTAATCGACATATTTCACAACATTAGTTTCACAACATTTTATTAGCATGACTATTCTACGAAGTAAAAACGTTAGTCAAACTTGTAAGATAAATTTTCCATGGAGAATATTGTGAAGAAATTAAAGTTGGAAATCATACTTCCACTTAAGACCATTCCTGAGCGCTAATAATCCTCCACCATCACCTTTTTAAGGATCTTAATAATGGGTAACTCATAATGAAGGATCCTTTAGTTCTATTTCAGAATCTCTATGAGTGGTATGATCACCTTTGACTTGTAATATTACTAAGAGAAAGGTTTCAGTGGAATCATTTATGATTCCAAGATTATTAATCAGTAAGTGAATACAACTCTATTATATTTAAAATAACATTGAAACTAAAATTATGAGGAGATACTATCATTGATACCAATATGTTGGAAAAAAACCTATTCTACTTTCCATGCCCCAAATGTCATTATACAACAACAATATCATAAGAAAGGTTTTAAAAATACTCTGAATTACTTTCTTGCCTCCTTGTTCCTAAACAAAATTATGAACTCCTGATGAGAAATTATGAATCTCAGCCAACTGGTGTGGCTCCATTCCCTACAGATAATTCAGTTGTTTTTAATCAAGTTCATGGGAAGAATCTACGTAATTGAGGCTGAGGAAATTCATTTGTTCGAGGTGGTCATACGCCAAATGAGAAGATGAAAGGGAACCCCTAGAAGTGGTCCTATAATGAACAACCACAAATGAATAAAGAAAAGAGTGGTGAATTTAATTATTTTCAATGTGGAATGAAGGGTAATTGGTCACATACCTATCATACACAAAATCATTTTGTTCATATTTATCAATAATCTATCAAAGAAAAAGAAAAGAATAATGAAGCTAATTTTGTTAACCAGTCTTTGAAATATGATAATGATATTATGGAATTTAATATATCTGATTATTTTGTACACCTTAAAGTTACTGAGCATATATATCAAGCATGAATTCTCATTAAGTAAAATAAAATCTAGTTTTTTGTTTTTTTTAATATTTTTAAATATCGCATGTTTCATTTTGTTTCGCTTATTTTGTTCCTTATATTAAGGTTTTATTTTCTATAGTAGAAATGGATGATATAAATCGATCCATTGTGAATAATTTCCATGATGAAGATATTTTCCTCATCAACAATGCAAAGATGCACACAATTATTAAACATTAGAAATATTTTATCACTGTTAAAATACGGAGTACTCATGTATGTACATTAATTGATAGTGTATAATTAATCAAAGGATCCATAAGATCAATAATATACCTACCTAGTGTTACCCAAATTATGATAAATAATGCTTTTTTTCACCCAAGCCTTAATGAAATTTTCTAAGTTTTAAATATATTCATAATAATGGATATCACATCGAGACAATGGATGAAGAATGTGTTTAATACCTCTATATAAAAAGCACAAATTGATTCATCTGAATCTGTTAAGACTTCTATCCAGATTATACTTTGTTAATATTTTTATAATTAAATAAAACATGGTAAACCATAATTTTACCAACCATGATACATTTATTGCGTTTTGTGACCATTTGGGTCATCCTAGATCAATAATGATGAGGAAATAATTTAATGAACACTTGTTCATTCATTGGTTGAAAAAAGGGTTCCTACACCCCCATGATTTCTCAAGTCCTGCTTGTTCTCAATGAAAATTAATTATATAACCATCACCATCAAAGATCATGAATGAATCCCTGATGTTCCGGGATTGAATTCAAGGTGGTATATGGGGACAAATTCACCCACCATGTGGACCATTCAGATATTTTAATATCATGACTAATGTTTCAACTAGATATTCCCATGCATATTTATTTTCCACTCACAACCAGGCATTTAAGAAATTAATTTCCCAAATAATAAGATTAAGGGTGAAATTCCAGGATTATTCAATCAAGAATATTTGGGTTGATAATTTTGGTGAATATTCATCACATGTTATTACTAATTATTGTATGTCATTGGGAATAAGTGTTGAAAATATTGTAGCTCATGTCTATACCCAAAATGGTCTATCTGAATCATTTATAAAGTGATAACAACTTTTCACTAGAACATTAATGATGAAAAATAAATTACCCATTTCGATATGGGGATATGAAATTTTGAAATCAATGGAACTACTTAAAATAATCCCATCAATATATCATAATTATTCACATTTTCAATTATCTTGTGTCCATGAACCAAATATTTCACACTTAAGGATATTTGGTAGTGTTGTATATATGCTTGTAGCACCCCCACAATGAACAAAAATGGAACCCCAAAGGAGATTGTAGTTGTATGTTAGTTTTGAATCTCCCTCGATCATTAAATATCTTGATATTATGATAGGATATGTATTCATAGTAATATATTTTGACTTTCATTTTGATGAAAATTTATTTCAAACACTCAATGGGGAAAATCAATCGACTTAAAAATCAATATCATGGAAGTTTAATTCATTTTTATATCAAGAACCTTGTAAAAATATGAGATAACTTCAAGTTCAAAAGATATTTAATTTGAAAATTTTATCAAACAAATTTCCTAATACATTAAATGATTGAAAATGAGTTATAAAATCATATGTACCTACTATGAATGCACCAGTAAGTATAGATGTTCTGAAAGGAAAATTTAATAGTATTACCAACAATTCTTCTAATACACGCCTAAAACGTGGGAGACCACTTGGTTCAAAAGATAAAACTACCTATCAAAGAAAGGGGAAATGACCTATGTTCGTTGAATATATTAATGAACCTGAAGAGAATGTAAAGGTAATAAAATTACATGAACATGGTCAAGAATAAATTTCAATAAATTCCACCAATATTGGAAGATGTTGGAACTGAGGGGAGACCATTTTTTATTAAAAAAATCTTCATACAATTTATCCCTTGAAATTATGGATGAGGATTAAGAACCTAAAACATTTAATGAATGTCGTTAAAGGTCAGATTGGGATCAATGGAAAGTCACAATCCAATCTAAGATATATCCACTTGCTCAATGTGATATGTTTAGTTCAATCATTAAAATCCCTAAAGGGATAAATTATAGTGACCCTAGCCTTTTACATTTAACATTACATGATTTTAATCATAATTATACATCAAAGTACAAGCCAATGATCATAAAGTCTAGTGCCTTGAAAGACAAGGTACATAAAACTAAAAACATGTAACTAAAAAAACATTTCTTCATTTAATCTTAAAATAGAGCTCCTAACATCCATTGTGCTAAAACATATGCATAAGGTACACTATAAAACATATGAATAAATGGATGATGTAAATATCCTAGTAAGGGAATAACTATAAGAACAAAGCGTTAGCACATTGTATAGAAGGCATGACATGATGATATAAAAAGGCATGTAACATATCGAATCATAACATATAAAGATACAATCATACAAAAATGGAGTCATAGTAATGTGTCATAAACATAAAACATGACTTTATCATGATTTAAGGCTAAACACCAAGAATGTTTTGCATTGTAGCACAAGCCAAGTCTAATCGCCAAGACCGTTGCACATGGTAGCACAAGCCAAGGCTAACCGCCAAGACCATCGCACATAATGTCTCATGAGACTCAATTTTACCCAATTCATTGGAGAACTATCTAAGCACATCCATATTAAAATTTCATGAATATTTTTTCTACATAAATAATCATACATGATCAATCATATATATACATAAGGGTTACCCGTGGAAAGAATTGGGTACCATAATCGTGTCATAAACCATAACAAATGGGTGTATCATAAAAGTGTCCATGAAAGAAAGGAACTAAAATATACATGGACGTTAATAAAGGGAAATAGTAACTAATAATGGTAAGTTATGTCAAGTAAAAGTGACAACATGTAAGAAAAGTATTTAAGAAATTTTATCATTAAAACATTTTTGTGCGGTTTTAAGGAAAATACTATAGAGCCTTTAAAATAGAAAAGGGAAATATCCTTTATATAAAACCAGAAGTGAACCAAGAGGGTTTCCATAATAAAAAATAATGATTTTATAAATATAATGGCGGCTTAAAATAGAAGATATAGTGCACTTGAAATTGGGTAAGAATTCGGGAAGTTCCCTCAAAACAGGTTTGCTTATCGGGAAGTATTGAGGAGGGAATCAATCACGATCATGAATATACCCAAAAGATAATTATGAAAGTGTATTGATAAATAAATTTGGTACATTTACACATCATTTAGAATATTAATATAAAAATATAAGATAACTTCATTTTGGTAAAATAAAGACAAGGAAACTTAAAGGAACAAAGGAGGTTCGGGTAGAATCCCTTACGGATTATCGGTATCTTATAAGGTGAACTTAATAGGGATTAATGAGAGAGAAAGAGTTTTCTAATCATTTATAAATAATTATGTAAGTATGGGGGAGGTGAAAAATCATACCTTATCATTATGAATTACACATAATATGGCATAACATAGAGGACATTCTTGAATAAAAGTGAAATAGAGAGGATCACTTACCTTAAGTTTGATGGTGTTATCCACTTGAGATTAATGAACTGAATAATAAAATTAGGTTAATTAATTAATAATTTCAGAACCTCTTATATGTTTAAATATTTATTATAACATTTTTAAGTTTATTCATGACCTTTTTTTATGGGTTAAGTGGTTCAATTTCATTGTTCGGGACCATTTTTTTTCTTAGTTTTTATGATCGGTTTACTTATTTTCATGAATGGAGAATCATGTAAAATGGGGATGGTTTTCTAGATTTGGAGTTATATTTTATTATTTAACATTAAAAAGGTTACATGTTTGTAAATTTCTATTTGGTTACTCAGAGCGAATATTAATCATTATGTAAAACTTTAGTGATAACCTTTTGGGATAATTGGTGGTTTCTTGCCACAATGAAGATGTTTTATTTTAAAAATAAAAATCATGTGTAAAAAAGGATTATAGAACCATATGTGAGACATAATACATATATTATGGTCTAGATAAACCATGAAAATATTTTCATTACCATAATTGAATACGTTAATGGAAATTAAAAACTCATCGTCCTTGAATGTGGTAAATTAACACATCTCAGATGGTGTCTTTACTACTAAAATAAAAAAAGAAAGGTAATGGAGATATGATAATAACTTACTACATTATCATAAAAAAATATAGTACATGTAAGGTATTATAGTTTGCATAAAATTTTGATGAGGAGAGGTAAGGATAAAAAAGTAAACAAATGAACTTGAAAAGAATGTAAAAGAATTAAAAAGAGGAATTTACCTCTTGAATCAATCTTCCTTGAGAGCCTCTTAAGAGGAGAGGATTTAGTATTTTAAAGAGACTAAAGGCTGTTGGAAGTGGGGGAGGATATTGGGGAGTTATTTGGGTATAAATTAGGAAAGGAACAAGGCTTGATAGGGTTGAATAGAAGAGGGGAGTGTGGGTGGTTTTTATAGTGGAGGGGAGGAGGGTTTTCATAATATTATAATCATTAGTTTATTATTTTTCCATAAGACAAGAAATAGTGATGATTTTCTGACCAAGAATAGTAATAAGTGCATTTTATTTCTAGATTTGGGTTCTTACATCACTTATGATGTCATGAATAGTGGATTTAAATTATAATGTATTTATATGGTAAATTAATGTATTTTACTATTCACCAAAAATTCATGTATTTCAGAAAAATTCCATAAATTCACCCTAACCATTTTTTGATGTGTAGAATAAAAAACTGAAATAATTTTTTCAAAAATAATTTTTTAAATATGATTAATTTATTTTTTTAATTAAAATCATAATTTACTTGAAAAATACAGATTTTAAAACTATAACAGGTTTTATAATGATTTCAAAAATTGCATAAGGTCTTATAAAATTATCTTAAAACCAGAAGACATAGAATTATTAATTTATGAAAAAAAATTAGTGAAATATATTTTATTTTAAATTAATTAATTAATTATAATTATTTATTTATGACATACAAAAATACTAATACTTTTACTATAGTCATATTATCACTTATAAGCTGCATAAATTTTATTTATACATTCATGGATGAGGCTACTATTCTTTTGGAAGATTTACTATTCATAAGGGTCATATTACTATTCAAAAGGGTATGTTAATATTCATAAGGGTAGGTTAATATACATCAAAAATTAAGTTTGTTCCATTATACTCCAAACATCTTACTGATTGCAACCGTGTATGACCCAAATCTTACAAATCCTTCCTCATCAATCTTGAACATTGGGGATTTTCCATTTCTAACAGCTTCCACCCTTTTCATAATTTCCACATATTTTCTTTGAGAATCCTTTATTTTCTCCATGAGAGATGGTTGAGTAATAAGTTGAGAAAGGATTGATGATTTTCCTCCCTTAATGATTCCCATGTCCATCATTAGAAAATCTAAGAAGATCGTATCCTTTTCAATTCTCATCATCAATAAAGATGAATGATCCTTTCTACTTAGATAATTCTCCACCTTTTTTTCCTTACTGAGATGTTTGTGGATTGAGCATTCATAATCCTTGATGAGCTCTATCCATCTTCACTGGCACATATTAATATCTTTTTGTGTTAATATATATTTGAGACTCTTATGATCAGTATATATCTCACACTTCTCCCCATAGAGATAATGCCATCAGATTTTTAATGCGAAGATAACAGCCGCCAATTCCAGATCATGCGTAGGATAGTTTTGATTATAGATTTTCAACCGCCTTGAGGCATACGAAATCACTTTATCATTTTGTATCAACACATAGCCTAAGCCCTTATTTGAAGCATCATTATACACCACAAAGAGTTCTCCACTTTTTGGGAGTGTCATTACTGGAATAGTGATTAGCTTCTTTTTAAACTCCTTAAAACAGTCTTGACATTCTGGAGTTTATAAAAACTTTACTCTCTTCTGTGTCAGTTTGGTCATTGGGTTTGAAAATCATCAAAAGTTCTTCAAAAATCGTCGATAATACCCTGCTAAACCCAAAAATCTTTGAATCTCCATTATAGATGTTGACCTAGGCCACTCTTTAATTTCCTTTGTCTTGGAAGGGTCCACAGATATCCCTTTGTTAGTGATAACATTCCCCAAGAATGATACTTCCTCCATCCAAAACTCACATTCACTATACTTTGAAAACATCTTCTCCCTTCGTAAAGTCTTCATCACAGTATTTAAATGCTCCTCATGTTCCTCATTTATCTTGGAGAATATCATAATATCATTGATAAAGACTACCACAAATTTTTTGAGGTAATATCTAAAGACTCTATTCATTAAATCCATGAAAATTTCTGGAGCATTAGTGAGTCTGAAGGGAATCACTATGTACTCATAGTGTCAATACCTCATTCGAAAGGTCGTCTTGGGAATGTCTTTCTTCCTCACCTTTAATTTGTGATATCCTGACCAAAGTTCAACCTTAGAGAAACAACCTTCCCCATGAAGTTGATCAAACAAGTCATATATATGTGGTATGGGATACTTTTTATTTATTATTATTTTATTGAGCTCATGATAATCAATGCATAGGTGAATTGAAACATCCTTCTTCTTGACGAAGATGAATGGAGCACCCCACGGTGAAGAACTCTTGTGTATAAAACCTTTCTCTAGATTCTCTTGTAACTACTTCTTCATCTCATCCAGCTTTACGGTGGCCATTCTATAAGTTGTCTTTGATATAGGTAGAGATCCATGAATAAGTTCAATTGAGAATTCAACCTCTCGGTCAGGAGGAAGACCATGAAACTATATGGGGAATACATCAGTGTAATCCTTCATGATGGGAATATTGATAAAACACAATTTTATTGAATATTTTATTGATAATAAATGAAATAATTTCCTTACATTGTTCTAAATATGTTAATTTATATAAAATTTGGGATTAGATCATTCATTTGAAAATTTGATGGAAAGTTCTGTTTTACCCTTTAAAATTCACTGTAGTATTTCAAAAATAAATATTTTTATGTAAATTATTTTGACTTAAAATTTTGTAACTATGTTCCTGACTTAATGAGCTACAAATTCTATTTAGAACATGGGAGTTGGATCATGAATTTGTGTGAAGTAAATGGTCCATGAAGAAAAAGTTGGACTGAACTATCCAGATTGGACATCACTTCACTATTTGGGTTGTATCTTCTTCACCTGAAGTTGGATTGGGCCCAAATTAGGAGGGAATCTTGGGGACATGATTAGGAACAAATAATACTTCAAGAATTACATCTAATGCACGCGTTTAGAAGGTCAAGTATGCAGTGCAAGTGGGACTAAAAAATTTATACGAATTTCCCTTTCACATTTAATAAAATTTCATAACCCTAGCCCTCCCCAACTCTATTTAAAGGATTTTTTCACTATTTTGGAGGGATTTTAAAGGATTTTGGAAGGTTTGGAAGAAATGGTGGCTCTTGGGAACCCTTCATAACTCTTGTAAGAAGTAATGCTTTGTGCAAACATCTCTTCCAAAAAGGCTCTCCTCTCCCACCTCCACTTTGTTTTTATTTGTTTTTATGCTTATAACATGAATTTTATTCAATTAATATTCTGTGTTATTCTATTTTAATATTATTAATTTTCTTCTTGGGATGTAATATAAGAGTGTAGATGATATTGGTTATTCCCCAATCAACCAATTGATTATAGAAAACGTCTCCATGATGAAAACTCCGCCCATGGAAGTGTGGTTTCTTTCATATTTGATCTAATCCAAAATCCATTAATTTATTTATTTTGAATCCATAAACAAACATTAATTCTTAAATTTTTATCAATTAATTTATTTCTAATTTCTAAGTTACTCAATCGACTTGCACTTGGCTGCGTGGTCGGGCTTGTGTAAACCGTTTGAGTGAAACCTCAATCGCAAAATCTAATCAACTTGGGATAGAATTTTAGGGTTAAATTCTCATCCCCAACTCAATTAATTCTCAAATATAGGTAGGATATACTTCCCTAATTTACCATTGAACATAATTTGTCTTTTGGATCACAATCAAGGCAGGGTGCTGCGATTGGAAGTTCCGAAGTTGACTGAAGGCTCATTTTTCCAATATTTTTTGTTGTGTTAATTTTCATAGGGTTCGGGGGTTGACAAGGTTAGGGGATTAAAATTGAATGAATTATAATAATATGGGATAAGGATAAATTAATGGTTAAGGGGTAAGATTATATCGACTACGTCTTCTCATATAAGTATTTTTAAGTAAATTGTGTCTTTCATTGTTCCATCTCATTCGATTGTTTAGTGTATTGTCTGAAAGTCACAAAACCAAACCCCCCATCTTGTGTTTCATTTGTCTTCACTTATTTCATTTTTTTTGTTTTCTTCAAGCATATTAAGGGTTGTTTAATTCACTTCCTCTATGAGAGAATGACCTAGTTCAGCCACTGTGCTGCACTTAGTTAATCAAAAATAAATATTTTTGAGAGCATGTGCAAAAATGCTCATAAAATTGGCATCCTTGCTGGGGAAGAAAGTAATTATTTCAACTAATCAAAGGTATTTATTTTATTTTACATTTTATTCTCTTCTTTTCTTATTTCTTCCTTCTTTACCCAATCTGAATTTTTTTTCCTCTTTTATTTTCTTCTTCTTCTTTTTAGACCATCAACTCAAAATTCTCATTTTTATTTTACTATGGTTCACTTTACTTATTTTCAGTCTATGGGAGGTTTCAACATTCAACTAGTTGGATAATTCCTCCACTCTGAGAACATTGAAATTGGAAGGAATTCAAATTCAAACATAAAACAATAACTAATTACTGAAAATAATGGAAATTAACTTAATAAAACCATTTGAGAATTGGTTTCACCAGATATTAATTATCAACCAAAATGCATTGCATACCCAAATCTCAAATTGGACTTTGAACTAAAATTTGGTTTAATTCACCTGGTTCCAAAATTTTATGGCCTCTCTGGTGAGGATCCCAATAAACACCTTAAAGAATTTAATATTGTTTGCTCAACCTGAAAACCAAGAAATTTTTCTAAAGATCAAATCAAACTAAGATCATTCCAATTATCACTTGATGGAGCTGCAAAAGATTGAATGTATTATTTACAACCTGAAGATGTAACTTGTTGGACCGATTTGAAACATATTTTATTGTAGAGATTTTTCTAGCATCAAGGACCACATCTATTCGAAAGGAGATCTTAGGGATCAACAAATCCCAAGGGGAGTCAATGTATGAGTACTGGGAGTGATTCAAGAAGTTGTGTGAAAGTTTACCACATCACCAAATCAGTGAGCAACTCCTCATCCAATACTTCTATGAAGGAATCACACATATGGAGAGAATAATGGTGGATTCCATGGATGGAGGAGCATTTGTGGACAAGACTCCAGTAGCTGTTCGTGCATTGATCGATAATATGGCACAAAACTCTCAACAATTTGGCGATCGAGGTACACCACATGTTCGAGGAGTACATCATGTAAGTCCTTCTTCTCTTGAAATTCATTTGATTGATACCAAGTTGGAATAATTGAAAACTATGGTGAGATAGATTTATTTGGGTCAAAATATATCCCAATCCCCTCCTTCAAGGATTTATGGCAATTGCACTGAGACATGCCACCCAACTGACTATTGCCCGCAACTACAAGAGACAGAGGATTGCGCAGCAGTATTCCCAGGGAGACCATATCAGCAGCAACAACAGAAATATCCCCAAAATAAGTTTGATTCATTTTCTCTAACATACAACCAAGGGTGGAAGTATCAATCGGACATGAGTTATGGCTCTGGACAACTACAAAGGCCCCCTTTTCAACAAAACTTCTAGCAGCCTTCACCTTACCAACAGGGTTTCCAATAACCCCAAAGGAGATTTGAATCACAAGCATCAACAATCCAACAAAAATGGAATCCCCCACCCAAGGTATATTCTAATATTGATCAAATTTTGAAGCAAATTTTTCTTAATCAACATAATGAGCTGAAGATTCAAGGTTCGGAGCTGAGGGAGTTGAAGAGACAAATGAACCAGATTGCCACTCCCCTCCATAAATTGGTAAGTAAGAACTTCAGAAATCTTCCTTCTCAACCTACTCAAAATCCAAAGGGGAATTTTAGTGCCATAAAATTGAGAAGTGGGAAGGAAATGAATGATACATTTGTACCTACCATTCCACCAGGATTCACCTCAACTCCAGAGAATCCCCATTCAAAACTGGCTGATGAGCAAACCAAGGAGAATGATAAAGGTAGGAAAAATATTAATGGTGTTCCTCCTAAACCCCTTCATTTTCCAAACAGGGTTGTTCAAACCAAGAAGATGGATGAAGAGGCAATATAAAAGGAGGTTTTGGACACATTCAAGCATGTGGAGATAAACATACCCCCATTTGAGGCCATTAAGAAAATCCCAAGGTATGCGAAATTATTAATGGAACTTTATACCAATCGAAGAGGACTCAAGGGGAATGAGAGGATCAATCATGGAAGGAATGTGCCGACACTCATTATACCAACTCTAGTGATGCCAACAAAGTGGAAGGATCTTAGGACATTCACCATCTCATGCACCATAGGGGAGTTACACTTTTCTAATGCTTTATGTGATTTAGGAGCTTCTATAAATGTGATACCTCACTTTGTATTCCCTTATTTATAGGTTGGTGAGTTGAATCTGACAAGAGTAGTGGTGTAGTTGGAGAATATAGCTACATTATATCCAATGGGATTCCTTTAGGATGTACTTGTTAGGGTAAGATATATGATCTTTCTAGCAGACTTCTATGTTCTTAACATGGAGGATGATCAAGTAAGTTCTCGTGCTCCAATTATCTTAGGTATACCCTTCCTCAAAACTGAAAAAACTATCATACACTACTATAAATTTAAGCTATAGCCACATACCTATATCCATGGTTTTATAGGTCCGTGTCTATAGGTTTTTTATAGGCATGATTTAATTAACCATTTTTGGCTAAACATCTCTTTTTGTTTTTGCCATCCGTGTCGGCCTCTCCTCTCTTCATCCCTTGATCCGCGACCTTCCTCTCCTCTCTATCTACATCTCTCACTATGGCTCCCTCCTCCCAATGCTTCCAATCAATTCCCTCTCTCACACTGTCATTGATCTATCTCACTGTGACCCTCCTCTCTGAACCTTTGACCTCTCTCATGCTTTTCATAGTGGCCTCCTCACCGTGGCGTCCTCCCCCGACGCTGCCACCCAATGTTGCCACCCCACCGACGCTGCCCCAAAATAGTCGCCCCACCTCTTCCTCTGACACACCTTCGACATGGATACCCCACCTCTGAGGATCATCCTCCTCCTTGGCTGATCAGACCTCCTGATTACCCACAAAAGGTATTTAGGTTTTTAGCCCCTCAAATTTAACTCATGTGTATTTTCTCAAATGGTTGTAATTTATATGTTTATGGGATTTCAGGTGGTTTAAAATATCAAATTATGGATTAAAAAACAAACACATTTGTGTTATTCAAATCATGTGAGTTTTGGTGTTAGGGTGGCAAAGTTATCACTTGATGGATAGATGTGATTTCTTATACATTGTTTGTACTGTTTTTTATTTTTCATGCATGATTATATGAAATATTATGATATATATGAGGAACCCAAATGTAATTTTCATACTGATATGTATTTCTTATACCATGTGTGGGAACCTTGGTGTGGTTGTAGAGTTTATGATTGTATTTTGGGTAATAGGCCATACAGGAGACCTGGTCAGAGGTGATGGATGAGTATTTGGAGACTAGACCAGGGAGGGACTTGGTTTTTTTGGTCATATCTCCATTAGATGTTTTTTATTTTATCTATTTTGTACTTTATCAACCTAGTTTGTGTTCCTCTTGATGTATGTATGTCTGTTTTTATATGATCCCATTTTGTTTTTGAATTAAATATGTATTTTTATTATTATTGGTTTACCGTAATTGTAATTCTTTAAACTTAATATATTGTTTTATATTTATTTAGTTATTTATACATTATTTTATGTGTGATGATACTGAGATTATAGTTTTTCCCACCATGATGATTATGTACTCTCACCAATAGTTGAAATCCTCTTCCATACGGGGAGGTACACCATAGGTATTATATCATCTTCGACATGACCATAGTTTGTACAAGACCATGCCAAGGATTTAAAAAATGTTATCAAAAAAATTTTTGGTTGTTTTACTTTTTGGGGATTTAGTAGATAAATTTTTAATTGGTTGGATATTAGGATGTACACTGGTTGTATGCATCAAGAACACTTGTACGGTGGAAACCCAAGTCACCAAGGGTGTAGTTTTCCATCATATATTCACACTGTTATCATTGATACATTTATTCAAGTATCATTTTTGGGTTGAGATTGTTATTTTTTGTTTGACTCTTGGCATGGGGTGGAAATAGAATCTGAGTTCATCAATCTTACTTGAAATATAGGGATTTTTCTAAATGTTCATGACTACTTGTCTATATAAAATGGTTTTAAAAAAGGAAAGTGTGTTTAGAAAGTGGGTTTGAGAAAGTAATATTTGTGTTCATTTTTTTGGAAAAATAATTTGAAATTGGTTTTGATTAATTAAAACATCAATAATATATGAATTGGTGTTTTCTAGAATAACCTATGACAATGTATTAATTAATAGAATCTAAAATAGTGGTTTTCACATGTTTTTTATTTATTTATGATATCTTAATCATGTTTATATGGTAGACGAAAACATTTAGTTGGTTTGTTAGGATATTAGATTTCTAGTAGTTTGGAGTATGATTTCTATGTATTGGGTATGGTTTGGATTTGTCTTTGGGGGTTTGATTTGGTGGTAATCCCTCATGTTGGTTGGTCTTGTTGGGGTTTTTATTGATGTTTTGGTGTAAAACTCTTGATATAGGGAACTTTGGTGATTTCTGGGTGATTTGATTGAGTATTTTTATTAGGAAGTTTCTTGTTATATCAGTTAAGGGGGTGGATGGTTTCTTATTATCATGGGTGAATGTGTGGGGTTTGGTTGTTATTCTTGGTGTGTAGGAGAGTAACCCTTATATTATTATGATAAGCCTTAGAGTTTGGTGTTTTGGAAATGATAGTTTGTTATGAAGTAAGGATTAAAGGAATTTTCATGATTTTGTGGTAATAATGCATGCTTAGGATTGTGGAACAATGGGTTTCTAATTAGTAATTTTGTTATTACCGGATGATGTTGAGTCAAAATTCATCAACAAATCATCTAATTAGGATGGTATTGTAGCAGACATGGGATCGTAGGATGTTTAGAATATGTTGAAGAAAGTTCAGTTCTTATTTGAAAGGATTGGAACTCTAGAGGATATACAGGTGAAACTAGAAGTTTCTAAATTCAAAGGAGGTGAATTGGAATGGATAAATACATTTCATCATAAAATAAGGAATGATTAGGTTTTATGGATCGAGTTTCATTACCTCTTCTATGAGAGGCTATGGTAGATTTATAAAATAAGAGCATGTTTTGGGAATTCATGGAGCTATATCATTATGGGTATCAGTAATGGGGTATGCCACTAAATTTGAAAGGTTTATTCATTTCATGTCATCCTTCAAATAAAATTTATTCATAAAGGAATTCTATTTTTTAAATGGTCTTGTGTACTCATTATGGGTATGATTAGCTTCCTTTTATCTGGAAACCTACTAAGAGATATTCAAGAAAGACTGAGCTATCTATGTAGATACATCTATTGCATAGGAAGGTGCATGGAGAAGTATGGAAACCGGGTAGGAATGAATGTTGGTTGGTGAGCCTCACTGTGAGGGTGACAGATTAAATTGAAGGATTAATATCTCAGCTCAATATTAGTAAAATAAATTAACCTTGGTCTATTACTCATGTATCAAGAATGTGCATGCATTCCCTTAGTATTGGGATGGGAAAAATAGGTTTCATGTATGTGTTGAGATGTGGATTTCTATAGAGATTATTCTATTGGGATAAGCCATCCTAAGTGAAGGGTCTTTTAGTACCATAATTTTTGAGGTATTCCTAAAATAATTTTTTTCTATAATTTGGATTTCTATATCTAATATCTTTAATGTATTATTTTTTTTGGATATAATGTGTGTTTGAAAGATGATAGTTTTTAAATGAATAAATTTTGTTGAGATTATTGGGCTTAGATCTTCTATAGTGATCATAATGTGATATGAGGCACTAGACGTGTATGTAGGATTGATGATGGTATCGATAATACTATAGTGGGGAGATTCACAATCATCTTTTTTGAGTGAAATCTATATCAAGGGATGTTGATATTTATCAAGGTTTTGAAATGTATGAACTTAGACAATAAATGGATGAATTTAGTGTCTAGATATGGATGTTGGATGAACCATATTTGGTTCCAATACCGCACCAAAATTAATGATTTACCTATAGTGGTTGGTATAGTAAGTGTGTTCAGTTAATTATGAAGAGTTTATATTAGTAAATAGGTTATTTAGAGCTTCTATATTTCTAATATGTCATTCAAATCATTATGTTGGGTTAGGTATCAATATTTGATATTGTAGTGGGCTAGTGCTTGACAATTCTAGTGTGGAGTTTGAAAGGGAGCCTAAAAAGGGTACTCTAAAGGCGGTTGAAAGTGTGTGTGGAAGGGAAACAAAGTAGTCCAAATTGTTAAGAATTTATAAAAGATTCCATAATAATAATTATTGTTTAATGATAAAAGGAAAGAACCAATTATCGCATGTTCAAAAATAGTTTCTACAAATAATGAATATACAATCAAGAAGAAAGAAGATCATGTACCAAAATATTGTCTAATCATTTTAGAAAACTGGTTTGAAAAATCCAAGTGGATTGAGTAAGAATAAAAGAAGGAAAATTCTCTCCTTTATAAAATTGATAAACCTATATAAACTAAGAATAAATGTGAATTATAGAAGAACGTTCTAAAAATGAGGTTTCAATATACAAAATTAAGAAGGATATAGGCATGAAGAGTTTTAGGTATTTTATATATTCAAGGAATAGATTTTATAGGTTAAGAGAAATTTCTAATCCCTGTTTCTCACTTTTAAGTGTTGATGGATGTTTACTTTATTCCCATATTTTGGTGATTTTTTATTTTTGAATAGGAAATTAAAGGTGATGTTTGAAAAATAAATATCTTTATTAATGATCATGTTATTTAGTATTGGGATGTACATATCAATCTGAATATTATTTTTTCATTATTGTTTATGGATTCATGTATCATTTATCATGTACAGTTGACACGCTTATCACATATATATAAGAAGTCTTTATGTCTCATTTATTTTTCCACTATTTTATTATAGGCGGTTTCTTATGATGAGACCAGTTCTTTCCACCACCATCAAAGATAGTGAGTTCAACATTGGATTTGGGTAAGTTTTATTATGTTTTTATTCTTTGGCCCAATTTTAATTAGGGCATTTTTTATTTTTGGGTTCCTTATATTTTTGTAGTGTGTTTTGGATTTCGTTGAGGTGAATTTGATTCACCGTTGACAAATTCTTACATGTGTATTCATAGGTAGCAATATACATATATAAGTTCCCCCTTTATATGTATTCACTCATGGTAGTATTAATATATATATTGGGGCTAGGTGTTCTTATATATAGATATGAAAAATGCATACATGTGTAAGTGTAAATGGGTATATGCAAGTATAAAAATATATCTAAGGACCCCCTTGTACATATTTTCCCATGAAAATATGTACATAGGGGTTAGGTGTCCATATATATATGTGAAGTTGCATATACATGCAAACAAAAAAAATATTTGAGTTGTCATCGTCAAAAGCAACACATCTTGAGGTTGAGGTAGGTTCACTCTGCCTAAACCTTTAATTTGAATTCTATAATTTCCTGATTGTTTTAAAACTTTGTTTCTATAATTGAATTATTGTTTTAAAAAATGGTTTTCTAATAACCACAAGATTTGTCAAGGAAGAATATGAATATAGACCTTGAACTTATTTATAGACCTTATTCAAAGAGGTTAACAAATGATAGTAGTTTCTAGATACTAGAAAAAGAGATCTAAAACCATACATTGATCATCCTTAGTGATATTCATGATCTCATTCAACTTCCCATTAAATTCATTATAAAATAACACTACTTAATTTAAGGATCTATTAGTTCCAATACCAAGATTCCTTACATCTTCTCTGGTATCATGAAACTCACCCATAATATTCCTATTGAAATATTTCATAAGGAATGGTGCGAACATATCACACTATAGGGACTAAATCTGTAAGGATACATAATTCAATTTTGAGCCACTCCTTCCCAACTAACTAGCTTCAAGGAATTTGAGTTGGTATCTTAGAAGTACCCAATGGTCTTCAAAATAATTGCAGATAGGGTATTACTCTTATGGAATCTCATTGCCTCTCCCTCATTAAAATCAACTTCCATATTCATTAAAAATAGTGAGATAAGCCTACCATAAGGATAGTAATTCAGATTAGCTTTCCCTTTGCAGAAGAGATCCATGAAACAATTAATTTACCTTGGTAGGTTGAACTTAATATTATTAATTAGAATATATAACACATACATATCCTAAAAAGAGACTTTATCCATCTCTCATACTCTTTTTAATTTCCTAGTTTGAAAAAACATGCAGAGAACCTTCCACTTAGGTTATAAGTCCTTCACTGGTGTGCTGGGTTCTTTTGCAAGGCAATGGGGGGTGCCCTCTTTTTATTAAAATAGTTGTTTGAACCAAAACACCCTTTAAGTTTCGTTAGACTATTAAGATGGAATTTTCCAAGTAGGCGAGTGTTGTAATGACCAAGTCACCACTAAGTGAATAACACGATTTGGATGGAATGACTTGTCATGGAGGAAAGCCTTTCCTTGAGTGTTTAAATTGAGAGGACCTTGTTAGAATAAAATGAATAGTTATGCTTGTATTAAGTGACATGTATCTGAGTGTTTTTATATGTTTTTCCTTTCATTAAGTGGTTGAAGTGGAATGTGCATGGGGTGGGTAGGGGGTGTGGGGTGTGCAGGGAGTATGGGCCATGGGATGTGCTTGGTTTCACCTCCCACTAGGTTCTTATTTCCCCATCATAGAACCACTTTGTACTAGCGTTTTATTCCTCATTTACCACCCAATGCTAGTTTCAGTTGATAAGGCTCCTGAGATATGACCATGAGACATATCCTCTTCTTCTCTACTCTCCCTATATTTTTCTTGAGAAAATCTTTTTTTTTTGTTTTTTAAATAGATTTCAGATACATAAATGATGAAATCAAATACATGATTGTAATAATTGAAATGAAAAGCTTCTTGTAAACTATTTTTTGACCTACAGTTATATCAACATTGGTGTGTTCATTGAGAGATAAGATGTGACAAATAAATATAGGATATGACCAATTCAATTAGTGGATGATGAAGAATATGGTAGTTATAAATTCCAGTAGAGACACATCATCAGCCCCAATCTATTCTCATCTAGTAGGAAAACAGAATTCAAATACCATTTACAATAATTTCTTAGAAGTTATTAGATACTCACCTACCCTCAACACACCACCCCACACTATTCTCTAAATCTACAACCCAATCCCATGTTCCCATCATCACCACTCACTTGCAATTACAACTTTTACTCAAGGTGGAAGGACTAAATGATTGAAATAGAACTACCACCTTGTCATAGATTATAAATTTCTTGATAAAATTTCATCTTTTACTTTAGAACATCACAAAACCTGACCTCCTCCATTAATTTTTTTTATGATATTTCAACATTATGGTATTCCTCTTCACATTTCATTCCAAGATAGAAGAAAAAAGTACTCAATGGGAATATGATTTTTAAGAAATGTTCTATTTTTCATACCTATCAAAGCCTAACATTGGGAGTCTTGTTCTTAATCACTAATTTTATAGGATCTCTCATCTTCTTATAATTTACTTATTCCTCAACTAGCTTCTAAAACATCAACCAGTGCCCCAATAATCCCCCATTTGGATTTCATTTCAAATTTCCCCTCGACGTCTGAACTAGTCCCAAAACCAAACATGCACCTCTAGTAGTTTTTTTACGGGAAAAACTAAAGAAAATAGACAATTCAATCAGATTTTTTATTTGATGTAGGGAAAAGGATTGGAAACATTATGAGGTATGGTATCTATAATTCCTAGAGAAATCATAACATCCATGTTTAAATTGTACATTTTCCTAATCAAGAATTCCATATTCATTCCAAAATTTGTCAAATTTTTCAACTTAAATTATAATACCTCTATTCTTCCAATCAAGTGTAACCACACACAAGACACCATTTTTGAATGGATTATTTTTTTGTTGATTTCATCTGTTTTGTGAGTAGATAACTACTCCAACTATTATGGAAATTATGACACTGTTAATTCTTCTCCAACATTATATGGATAAGATCCTGAATCTACTAGGGGTTCTATCCAGGGGGAGGGGGGTGGTCTGTCCAGGAGGGGGTGTGCAGTGGGGGTGTCTAGAAGGGTTGTGCAAGGGGGTCCAGTAGGGGTGGTGCAAGGGGGTGTGAAAGGGGACAGGGGTGTGCAGTGGGGGTGGTGCAAGGGGGGGTGCAAGGGGTGTGTGAAAATGGACAGGGGGTGAAAGGGGGGATGTGCAGGGGGTGTCCATTAGGGGTGGTTCAAGGGGTGTTTAGCAGGGGTGTGTAGGGGTGTAGGGGTGTGTGTGAAAGGGAACAGGGGGTGAAGGGGGGTGTCTAGCATGGGTGGTGCAGGGGGGTCCAGCAGGGGGGTGTCCAGCAGGGGTGGTGCAAGGGGGGTGTTCAGTAGGGGGTGTAAGGGGGTGTCCAGCAGGGGTGTTCAGGTGCACAGGGGGTGTGTGCAAGGGGATAGGGGGTGCAAGGGGGGTTGTGCAGGGGGTCCAAAAGGGGGTCCAACAGGGGGTCCAACAGGGGGTGTCTAGTAGGGGTGGTGCAAGGGGTGTCCAGTAGGGGTGTGTGCAAGGGGACAGTGGGTACAAGGGATGTTTATGGGGGGAAAGGGGGTTGTGTAGGGGGAAAGGGGGGATGTTCAGGGGGTGTCCAGTAGGGGTGGTGAAAGGGGTGTCTAGAAGGGGTGTGTAGGTGTGCAGGGGGGTGTGCAAGGGGATATGGGGTGTAAGGGGGGGTGTCCAGCAGGGGTGGTGCAAGGGGGGTATCCAGCAGGGGTGGTTCAAGGGGGGGTGTTCAGCAGAAGGGTGCAGGGGGGTCTAGTAGGGGTGTGCACGGGGGTGTGCAATGGGGCAGGGGGTGCAAGGGGAGCTGTGCAGGGGGTGTTTAGCAGGGGTGTGGTGAAAGGGGAGTCCAGTAGGGGTGTGCAGGTGTGTAGTGGGGTGTGCAAGGGGACAGGGGGTGCAAGGGGGAATGGGTGTGCGGGGGGTGTCTAGGGGTGAGGGGGGCTGATGTATAGGGGGTGTCTCTCTAGGGGGGTGGGGGTGTTTTTTAGGGGGGGTACGTCCAGGGGGTGTCCAGTAGGGGTGGTGCAAGGGGGTCCAGTAAGGGGGAAATGGGTGTGCAGTGGGGGTGTGCAAGGGGACCAGGGGGTGCATGGGGGTGCAGGGGATGTGAAAGGGGTAAAGGGGGGCTATGCAGGGGGGCTGTTGCATGGGGGTGTCTATCCAAAGGGGGGAGGGTGTCTATCCAGGGGTTTTCCAAGAGGGGGGTGCAGTGGGGGTGTCCAGAAGGGGTGGTGAAAGGGGACAGAGGGGTGTGTAAGGGGGTACAAGTGGGGATGTGCAGGGGGTGCAAGGGGGCAGGGGGTGAAAGGGGTCCGCATCGGCTGAACGGTGCTATTTTTTTAGGAAATGTGAAGACCTATATCCACGGTTTTAAAACCGTGGTTATAGAAGATGAGTGATTGTATCCTCTTCCATAGTTTTTAAACCATGGCTATAGGGTTTTAGCCAAGGTTTGGAATCATTTCTATAGCCCTATAGACATGGTTTGAACTGTGGCTAAAGGACTATAGAAATGGTTCAAAACTGTGGCTATAAGGTTTACCCTATAGTCACGCCAATACTAGCCATAGTTGTGTAAATTGTGGCTATAACCTATAGCCACGATTTTTGGGCCTATAGGCATGATTTAAAACTGTGGTTGTAGCCTTATTTTCTAGTAGTGATAAATGTACATGATGGTACACTTTCCATGGATTTTGGAGATGAAGTTGTGATATTTAATGTTATGGACTCCATGAAGTACCCCTCAGAGGACCATTCTGCTTTTCTTATCTCCCATTTTGAACCATCAAGTAAAAACCCCATGATAATTGATTGTACTATTCTTAGGGAGATTATGAGCATTTTTTCTACTTTGATGTCTAAGAGCACTTACACACCCATTTATAATGAACAAGACTCTCTTATATTTGATTTTAAAATGGATTCATATTCTAATTCTGATCATGTGAACTCTGATTATGACATGGCTTTTGAGTATGCTGATAGATTTGATGAACTATTCTCTGGTTTTGATTATGTCTATTCTAATACTGATGCTCTTTGTGCACATACTTTAGTTCCTCCACTATCCCCATCCATACAGCACCCCCTATATTGGAACTCAATCCATTTCCACCTAATCTCAAATAATCATACTTGTTGAGTGGTAGAATATTACCGTTTATCATTGATAACAATATCTCTTTTGAGCATGAAGAAAAACTTTTGAATCTTTTGAGGGAGAACATCAGGGAAATTGTGTGGACCTTGGGTGACATATCAGGTATTATCCCCTCCATTTGCATGCACGAGATTCTTTTGGAGGATGGGGCTAAACCAGTGAGGCAACCACAAAGGAGACTCAATACAACCCTTCTAGAAGTTTTTAAAAAAGAAGTTGAGAAATCGCTCGAGGCAGGTATAATATTTCCCATTTCAAATTCGCAGTGGGTAAGTCATATTCAGGTTGTGCCTAAGAAAATTGGTGTTACAGTTGTTAAAAATGAGAAAGATGAGTTAGTTCCAATGAGGGTACAAAATATTTGGTGTGTGTGTATTGATTATATGAAACTAAATCAATCCACTCGTAAAGACCATTTCCCCTCCCATTTATTGATCAAATGCTTGAGAGACTAGCTGGGAAGACACATTATTGTTTCTTGGATGGATTTTCTGGATATTTTCAGGTTTCTATAGCTTCGGAAGATCAGGATAAGACTATATTCACCTATCCCTTTGGTACATTTACCTACCGGAGGATGCCATTTGGACTTTGTAATGCCCCAGGTACCTTCCATAGATGCATGGTGAGTATTTTTTTTATTTTCTTGAGACCTTCATGGTGGTATTTATGGATTATTTTACAATGTATGGATCCTCATGTTTTGAATGTATAATTAGTTTGGGAAAGGTGTTGAATCATTGTATTGAGAAGAATTTAGTCTTGAACTTTGAAAAGTTTCATTTCATGGTAGATCATGGCATTGTATTAGGGAATTTAGTGTCAAAACATGGGATATAGGTTGATAGATCTAAGGTAGATATCATTTCATACTTACCATATCCTTCATGTGTGCATGATGTTAGATCTTTCCTAGGGAATGTAGGATTTTATCGGTGCTTCATCAAATATTTTAGTAAGATTGATCTTCTTATTTCACAATTACTTTAAAAGGATTCTGATTTTGTGTTTGATGATTCATTCAAGGTAGCATTTGATGAGCTGAAGAAGTGCCTGACCACTCCACCGATCATACATCCCCCACAATGGAACATTCCTTTTGAGCTTATGTTAGATGCATCCAACTTTTTGGTTAGAGTTGTCTTATCACAGAGGGTATAGGTACGTTCACATGTGATTTCCAATGCTTCGAGGACATTGGATTCATCCCAATAAAACTACAAAACCATGAAAAAGGAGTTTATTTCCATCATATTTTCTTTAGATAAATTTTTTTCATATTTATTAAGCTCTAAAGTAGTTGTTTTTTCTGACCAAGCAGCTCTGAGGTACCTTTTCAAGAATCCAAACACAAATCCAAGACTTATCTAATGGATGCTTCTTATTCAAGAATTTTATATTGAAATAAAGGACAAGAAACGGTCTAAAAACCTGGTGGCGGACCACATGATTCGGATTACTCACACACTAGATGATGACACCTTGGCCCAGGTACCACTTCGGGACACTTTCCCCTATGAGAATCTTTATTCCATCTCAGATATGAATCCTTGGTATGCTGATTTAGTGAACTACCTTGTTGCATCTGAAATCTTAGAATATGTAAAGAAACATAAATTCCAAAAATTAAAAAGTGAGTCTTGGTATTATTTTTGGGATTATCTCTACCTCTGGAACATGTGTAGTGATCAATTTATTAGGAGGTGTGTTCATGATCATGAGTTTGAGTCTATTCTGAAATTCAGTCATACACTTGCTTTCGGTGGACACTTTAGACCCCAACGGATAGTTAGGAAAGTTTTAGACTCTTGATTACATTGGCCTAGTTTATTCCATGATGCTCATGTATATTATAAGTTATGTTCACATTTCCAACACACTGGGAACATTTCTAGGAGACACGATATTACCTAACAACTCATACTATTCTGTGAGATATTTGATGTATAGGGCATCGATTTTATGGGCCCTTTTTCTAGTTCATTAGGTTTTTTTATATTTTGGTTGTTGTTGATTATGTGAGTAAATGGGTGGAGGCTATGTCACTAGGACTGATGATTATCATGTTGTACTGGACTTTTTAAAGACATGGATTTTTTGCAGGTTTGGAGTACCAAAGGTTATCATCAGTGACCAGGGGACACACTTCTGCAATTTGAATTTGGATTCACTCCTTCAGAAGTATGGGGTGACACACAAAACATCAACACCATACCACCCCCAAACAAATTTCTAGGCTGAGGTTTCAAATTGTGAATTAAAACAATTTTTGGAGAAAATTGTGCATCCAAATAAGAAGAAGTGGATAAAGCACTAGGATGATGTATTTTGGGATTATAGGACAACATACAAGTCTCCCATTGGTATGTCCCCATTTCGGATTGTCTTTGGGAAGGCATATCATATCTCCGTGGAAGTTGAGCATCGGTCTTATTGGGCTATAAAGATATGAAACATGGATTTAGCCCAAGATGGAATTCAAAGGAAGATGAAAATGCAAGATCTTGAGGATATTTTATTGTCCTCATATGAGAACTCAAGGCTCTACAAGTATAGATCAAAGGAATCTCCTAAAATAATGATCCAACAAAGGGAGTTTCATGTTGGAGAGAAATTTCTTCTCTATATTTCACGACTAAAGCCGATGCCTGGTAAGTTGCGTTTCAGATGGTTAGGTCCTTATATTGTATCTAATGTTTTTCCTTATAGTGTAGTGGAGATCACACAAGAGTACACTAGAAGGATCTTTATAGTAAATAGTCAACATTTGAAGAAATACATTGAGGGACTCCCTACTAATGTAGTGGATTTCATCACACTTCATGACCCCATCATCACTTGAGCATATCAGGCTATTCTTAATCCTTTAATTTTTATATTCTTTGTCCTATTTTAATTTATACATTTCATGTTCATACATTATCTTATAGGTTCATATTGAGGACAATGCAAAATTTTAAGTGTGGGGTAGGGGACAACATTTTGGGGTACATATTTAGGATTTTCATTTATGTTTTTTTTTATATTTTGTATGTATTTTCTATAACGTTTTTGTTTAAAATTTTCAAAAAAAAATAATAATAAACCCAAAAAATATATAATATATATATATATATATATATCATGTAACATTCTCGTTTGGAACATATGAAAAATGCATGTTTTCAAAATTCATTGGTATAATTATTATCATGAGTAATATTTCATCATCAATGGTTGATTTTTATAAAAATTGAAGCCATCGATGATATGATTGGTTATGTTATAATAAAACCTTTTATATTTTAACACCATTCATTGTGATTTTTTTCATGGTAAATTATGTCATTAATTTATACACACATCTTTTCACTCAATCATGACTTGTGAGTTTCTCTTACCCAATTGAATGTGTATTTAGGGTAATTAATTATTTTTAGCTTATAACATGGTCTTTCTATATGTTCATTTATCTTTCGATCATTTCCATTATTGTACCAGATTGATCTATGCATGTGAACCTAATATCATACTATTGTACACCCTCAAAAAAACAAAAATATATATATATGTATAAAAAAATCAAAAAAATCAATAAAGAGGGGAGTGAATAAATGTACAACATGTGGGGGTATTTAGGTTGAGATCTCATTGTTTGACTTCTGGGAATGATTAAATGAGTGGGTTTTGGAATTTGATTATAAAGAATATTGAATAGGTTCAGTGGGATAGAATCAAGTAAGAAGAAAAAAATTTATTGAACTAAATATGTTGGACAAATGGTGCAGAGACAAGCTTGAAATGATTGGTACACACATGCATGTGGAATTAATGGCATGGTAGACCCATGAATTATTTTTGCTTTGATTAGTGTTATTAATCTCACTGGATTTTGTCTTGACACAACCTATGAGACAATGAATTTAAAATTTATTAATATTGACTCTTGATTTGTTTTTTACTTTGCCTATTTTTCTACTATGGATTGTTGAATATGAACATTCATATCTTATCAAAAAAATGTTTGGAATACATGATATGAGGTTTTGACCAGGAGTGAAAAAGGGTAAGTGTGGGGAGTTAATAAAACAAAATTTTATTGAATATTTTATTTATAATAAATGAAATAATTTCCTCAAATTGTTCTAAATATGTTAATTTATATAAAATTTGGTATTAGATCATTCATTTTAAAATTTGATGGAAATTCCAATTTTACTCTTTTAAAATTCACTGTAGTATTTTAGGAATAAATATATTTATGTAAATTATTTTGACTTAAATTTTTTTAACTGTGTTCCTGACTTAATTATATACACATTCTATTTAGTACATGGGAGTTGTATCATGCATTTGTGTAGAGTAAATGGTCCATGAAGACAAATTTGGACTGAACTATCCATATTGGACATTACTTTACCATTTTGGTCGTATCTTCTTCATTCAGAGTTGCATTGGGCCCAAATTTGGAGGTAATCTCAGGGAAATTATTAGAAACAAATAATCCTACTAGAAGGCCATCCAATTCATGCGTTTATGAGGTCAACTATGTGGTTCAATTGGGATTAAAAAATTTGTCCGAATTTACCTTTCACATTTAAAAATTTTTTGTAACCCTAGACCTCCCAAACTCTATTTAAAGAATGTTTTCATTTTTTGTAGGGATAGTAGAGGGTTTTTTAATGTGTTAAAGAAAGGGTGGCTCTTGTGAACCCCTCACAACTCTTGGAAGAATTAATTCCTTGTGCAAACATCTCTTCTAAAAAGGCTCTCCTCTCCCACCTCCACTTTGTTTTTCTTTGTTCTTATGCTTGTAACATGAATTTTCTTCAATAAATATTATGTGTTCTTTTATTTTCATCTTATTAATTTTCTTCTTGGGTTTAAATCTAAGATTTTATATGAGATTTGTTCCCCAATCAGCCCATTGCTTATGCAAAACGTCTCCACAATGACAACTTTGCCCATGGAAGAGTGATTTCTTTCATAGTTCATCTAATACTAACTCCATTCATTTATTTATTTTGAATCCGTAAACATATTGTAGTTTTTAAATTTTGATCAATTAATTAAATTCTAATTTCTAAGTTACTCGATCGACTTGCACTTAACCGCATGGTCGGGCTTGTGTAAACCGTGTGAATGAAACCTCAATCATAAAATCTAATCAACTTGGGATATAATTGTAGGGTTAAAGTCACATCCCCAATTCAATTAATTCTAAAATATAGAGATGATATAGTGCCTTGATTGACCATTGACCATAAGTTGGCTTTTGGATCACAATCAAGGTAGGGTGCTATGATTGGAAGTTTCGAAGTTGACTAAAGGCTCATTTTTCCAATATTTTTGGTTGTGTTAATTTCCATAGGGTTTGAGGGTTGAAAAGGTTATGGGATTGAAATTGAATGAATTATAATAATACGTGATAAGGATAAATGAATTATGAAGGGGGAAGATTAGATCGACTAAGTCTTCTCATATAAGTATTTTTAAATAAATTGTGTCTTTGATTGTTCCATCTCATTCTCTTGTTTAGTGTATTGTCCAAAAGTCACAAAACCAAACCCCCCCATCTTGTGTTTTATTTGTCTTCACTTATTTCATTTTTTTGTTTTCTTCAAGATTATTAAGGGTTGTTTAATTCACTTCCTCCTTGAGATAATGACCTAGGTTAGCCACTGTGCTCCACTTAGTTAATCACAAATAAATATTTTTAAGAGCGTGTGTGACAATGCTCATCACATGACTTTGAGAAAGATTCTCTCTTTTGTATAAATCATTTGAGATAGAAATTATTTCTCATAAGGAATTAATATCCACACTTGAGACAGTGATTCTAAAGGAGATTCATCTTCCTCCTTACACTTTTAAAGAATTGGAGGATGCTTCGGGATGTGAAGATTGATCTCCCTTTCTCAACAATTGATGTTATATTTGTATAAAGATAGCAAATCCATGCCTAAGAAAACATCAAACTCTACTATAGGAAGTATGAAAATATTTTCTGGGAGGTTCGGTCTAAAAACGTTAACCAGGGAGGAGTTATAAACCATGGATGCAATAATTTCCCTATTCTCTATTCTCACAGATAACTTGTCCTCCAAATTTTGAGGTGGTGTTTGAATAGTTCTACTAAACATGAAAGATATGAAAGAATGATTAGAACTAGAATAAAATAGTATGTTCACTATTCTTGAATGAATAAATATTGTACCTATCACCACATCTTTGTCTAGCTCCACCTTAGAGTAGTGATAGCATAAGCCTTTCCTTGTTTCTTTGGAGGTTGTTATTGATTTCCTCCAACAAACCTTGCCTTGGGGAAATTGTTCACATAATTCCCATGTTATTTGCAATTGTAACACTACACCACTAGTTGAGAATTTAACTAAACCTTCCTTTCATCTTCCATATTATTGGGATTCTTTATATCCCGTTAGTATTTTTTATCTAGACGTCTCAGCTTTCCACATTTGAAGCAATTCCTGGTTCCCTTTAAATAGTTCCCAAGATGCTTATTTCCATAATTTTTACACGTGGGATGATCGAGCTTATTTCCATCATGGAACTTATTTGTAGGACCACCCGCATTAGATTCCACTTTCCTCTTCTTATCACTAGGCACATGATACTACTAAGTCTCTGATCTCTATTTCAACCTTGAGGTAACAATGGACAATCTTCTCATAATTTTTAAAGTCGTGAATCGCCAATACTTTTCATAGACTCATCTTTTGTCTTCAAAAGAGGTGATCCACCTTGCTTTCAATGTTCATGAAAAATCTAGAGGTGTACCTTTAAAGCCTTGTAAAGTTTTCTTCATATTCCCCAATAGACTCATCTTCCTTCTGCTTGAGTCTGAGGAACTCTATTTCCATCTTGAGATGGAGTGTTCAGGGAAAATATTTATTGAAAAATATTCTATTGAATTCCTCAGAATCCATGGAATCAATTTCCTCTTGGGGCTTCGTATTCTTGATAATTTTCCACCACTGATCAACTTCCCCATCAAAAAGATAGACTTCCAGTATGACTTTCTCTTCTTCTGAGCACTGGAGGACAGAGAATATCTTTTCAATGGAGTTAATCCACTGTTCTGTGAGGATGGGGTTAGAAGATCCACTAAACATGGGAGTCCTTTGCCGTAATAATGATTCAACAACAACTTTCTCTTTCCTTGGAGGAGTATGGTGTTCCACATGATTCAAGTTATTATTTATAACTTGAGCCATCTGATCAAATACTATCATGAAGTTTTGAGCACCAATTCCCATCATATCAGGCATATCATTAGAGCAATATTCAAATTCCTTATCACATTGATTGTTGGAACGTGATATTCTATTTTCCTCCATTAACTAAGAAAAATAATATACAATTAGAGGGATTGAATACTTATTTATTAAGCATAAAAAAAATTAACATAAGAGGATAAACTTGTAGAGAAGTATATGCTAACTTGTGATTTCCTAGGTTTCAATCTAGGTTATCTTTTCTTAGATTATATTATTATGGGATATTTTTTTCATTCCCTAAATAATGTTTTTTACTAAGCTCATGAATTTACCAAATCATATCCCCTGAGAGTGTCAAACCAAGAGTGCAGTAAGGCCTGTTTTTGTGCACCAGTTCTCATTCGAGTCTAGCTCAAAATGGTGTTTTCGGTTTTTACCCCTAGATACATATGTTCCATAGACACCTCTACCTATATGTCTCCAAACAAGAATGTATTTTCTTGATAAACCACTTACTCTATACTTACCAAAATTTAGGGTTGTTTTCTCATACTTTGTCTCATACTTAAGGTTCTTAATAAAGTTATTTATTCCTAATCTCCAAAAAATAATTAGATCATTCTATGATACCAACTATATAAACCCTAGCCTTTTACATTTAACATTATATGATTTTAAGTATAATTATACATCATAGTACAAGATAAGGATCGTAAAGTCTATTGTCTTGATAGACTAATTACATGGAACTGAAAACATGGAACTAAACAAAACATTTCTTTATTTAATCTTCAAATTAAGTTTCTAACATCCATTGTTCTCAAACATATACATAGGTTACCCTAGAGAACACATAAACAAAGGGATGAGCTAAATATCCCAATAAGGGAATAACCATAAGAACAAAGCATTAGCACAAGGGATAAAAGGCATGACATGATGACATAAAATGGAATGTAACATATGGAATCATAACATATAAGCATGGAATCATATAAAAATGGAGTTATAGTAATTTGTTACCAATATAAAACATGGCTTTAGTGCAATTCAAGGTTAACCTCCAAGACCGTTGCACATGGTAGCACAAGCCAAGGTTGACCGCCAAGACCGTTGCATATAACGTCTCATGAGACTCAACTTTAACCAATTCATTGGAGTGATATCTGGGTGCACACATCTTTACTTTTCCTGAATATATTTTCCATATAAATAATCATACCTAATCAATCATATATAAACATAAGGGTTACCCATGGAAATAATTGGGTTCCATAATCATGTCATAAAGCATAACAAATGGGTGTTTCATAAAAGTGTCCATGAAAGAAAGGAACTAAAATATACATAGAAATTCATAAGATAAAATATTTATGAATCATGTTAATTTATTTCAAGTAAAATTGAAAACATGTAAGAAAATTATTTAAGAAATTTTATCATTAAAACATTTTTGTGCGGTTTTAAGGAAAATACTATAGAGCCTTTAAAATAGAAAAGGGAAAATTCATTTATATAAAACCAGAATTGAACCAAGAGGGTTTACATAATATAAAATACTGATTTTATAAAGAAAATGGTGGCTTAAAATAGAAGATATAGTGCACTTGAAATCGGTTAAGAATTTGGGAAGTTCCCCCAAAACAGGTTTGCTTATCGGGAAGTATTAACGAGGGAATCACTTAAGAACATGAATATCATCAAAAGATAATGATGAAAAGGTATTGATAAATTTATTTTTTACATGTACACATAATTTATAATATGCATATAAAAAATATAATATAACTTTATTTTGGTAAAAGAAAGATAAGGCAACCCGAAGGAACAAAGGAGGTTCAGGTAGAATCCCTTATAGATTATCGGCATGGTATCGGGTCTATTTAATAGGGATTAATGAGATATAAAGGGGTTTTTAATCAAATATAAATCAAGAGGGAATTATGGTGGAGGTTATAAATCAAACCCCATCATTAGTAATTACACATAAAATTTCATAACATAAAGGACATTCTTGAATAAAAGTGAAATAGAGATGATCCCTTACCTTAAGTTCGATGGTGTTCTCCACTTGAGATTAATGACCTGAATAGTAAAATTAGTTTCATTAATTAATAATTCCAGAACCTATTATATGTTTAAAAGATTTATTATAACCTATTTATGTTCATTCATGACCTTTTTGATGGGTTAAGTGGTTCAATTTCATTGTTCGGGTCCGTTTGTTTTCTTGGTTTTTTCAATCGGTTTACTTATTTTCATGAATAGAGAATAATGTAAATTGGGAATGGTTTTCGATAATTTGAGTTATATTTTACTATTTAACATCTATAAGGTTATATGTTTTTAAATTTCTTTTGGTTACTTTGATTGAATATTTATCATTCTATAATACTTTAGTGATAACCTTTTGCGTTAATTGGTGTTTTTTGGCCATATGGACATGTTTTGTTTTATAAATCAAAACCATGTATAAAAAAGGATTATAGAACCATATATAAGACATAATACATATATTATGGTCTGGTTAAACCATTAAAATGGTTTCATGACCATAATTGAATATGGTAATGGAAACTGAAAACCCATCTTCCTTGAATGTCGTAAATTAACACATCTCGGATGGTGTCTTTACTACTAAAATAAAATAAGGGTAAAGGGGATATGATAATAAATTATTAAATAATCATAAAAACATTCCAGTACATTTAAGGTACTGGATTTTTTATAACATTTGTATGAGGAGAGGTAAGGATAGAAAATTAAACAAATGAACTTGAAAAGAATGTAAAAGAATTGAAAAGAGGAATTTACCTCTTTAATCAATCTTCCTTGAGAGCCTCTTAAGGGGATAGGATTTGGTATTTTGAAGAGAATAAGGGATTTTGGACGTGGGTGAGGATCTTGGGGAGTGATTTGGGCAGAATTTATAAAATTAACAAGGCTTGAGAGGAGTGAAGAGAAGAGGGGAGTGTGGGTGGTTTCTATAGTGGAGGGGAGGGGGGTTTTCTTAATATTATAATCATTAGTTTATTATTTTTCCATAAGACAAGTAATAGTGATGATTACATGACCAATAATATTAATAAGTTCATTTGAGTAAGATATTTGGGTACTTACATCACTTATGATGTCTGGAATAGTGGATTTAAATTATAATGTATTTATACGGTAAATTAATGTATTTTTCTATTCACCAAAAATTCATGTATTTCAGAAAAAATCCAAAAAAAATCACTCTAAACATTTTTCATCATGTAGAATCCAAAAATAAACTCCATTTTTTTAAAATAATTTTCTAAATATGACGGATTTAATTTTCAATTAAAATCATAATTTACTTGAAAAATACTGGTTTTAAAACTATAACTGATTTTATAATGCTTTCAAAAATTACATAAGGTATTATAAAATTATCTTAAAACTAGAAGAAATAAAATTATTAATTTATGAACACCTTTTATGTGAATATATTTTCTTTTAAATTAATTAATTATTCATAATTAATTATTTATGACTTACAAAAATACCAATGCTTTTACTATGGTCATATTGTCAATTATAAGATGCCTAAATTTTATTTATACATTCATGGATAAGGATACTATTCTTTTGGATGATTTACCATTAATAAGGGTTATATTACTACTCACAAGGGTATGTTACTATTCATAAGGGTGGGTTACTATTCCCCAAAAATTAAGTTTGTTCCATTAGACTCCAAACATCTTACTGATCGCAGCCGTGGATGTCATATTTTCGAAATTCAAAACATAGAAGTATAAAAATTATGTTTAAAGGTCACATAGTACTTATTAGTTCTTTATGTTGTGATTTCATGTGATTATATGACATTATAAGAAAATAATTTCCATTGATAAAACATTGGGTCATTGCGTTAATCATGTTGGATACAAATGGGTATTTGTGAGAAAAATAAATGAAAATAATGAAGTCATAAGATATAACAAACGACTAGTTGCTCAAGGATTCTCACAAAAAACCTAGGATTGATTATGATGAAACATACTCTCCTGTAATTTAAGCAACAACCTTTTAGTATCTCATGATGTTTGTCATACATGAGCAAATTGAATTATTCCTTATTGATGTTGTGACTACATATCTTTATATGTATATTGATAATGATGTTTACATAATAATCACATAAGGAATCAAATTGTTGGAAAATATCATGGATCTCGAGATCTTTATTCAGTTAAGATGAATAAATCATTATACAGATTAAAGAAGTTAGGGTGTATGTGGTATAAATGTTTGAGTAAATATTTGATGAAGGAAGGTTACAATAATGATCCAATTTGTTAATGTGTTTTCATTAAGAATATTGTATCTAAATTTGTGGTCATTGCATTATATGATGATGATTTAAATATTATTGGGACTAATGATAAACTTTATAAGGAATTTTAATATTTGAAGAAATACTTTGAAAAGAAATACTTTGGAAATACAAAGTTATGCAATGGTTGACAAATTGAGCATCTTAAGGATGGAATTTTTGTTCATCAATCATGATATACTGCTAAAGTCCTACAAAGATTTAATATGAATTAATTGCATCCATCAAGTACACCAATGGTTGTATGATATCATGATCAAGATAATGATCCTTTTAAATCATGAGAGGATAATTAAGAACCCATTGGTCTTGAAATACCATATTTGAGTGCTATTGGAGCACTGATGTACCTTTCAAATAAAACAAGACCTGATATATCATTTTCTATAAATTTATTGGTAAGGTATAGTTATTATCCTACTCGTCGACATTGGAATGGTATCAAACATGTATTAAGATACCTTCAAGGGTCAAAACAGTAGGGGTTAATTTATTCCAAATCTTCATAAACAATGTTGGTTGGTTATGTTGATGGTGGATACTTTTATAATCCACACAAAGTAAGATCTCAAACTGGATATGTGTTTACATATGGTGGAATTGTTATTTCTTTGCATTCTACAAAATAAACCATTACTGTGAATTTTCCAACCATACTAAGTTGATTTCTATTCATAAATAAAGTTGATAATATGTTTGGATGAGATCAGTGATTAATCATATTACAAGTAATTATGGAATAGATATGAATAATAATATTCCCACCATATTATATAAAGATAATACAACTTTCATAGAAAAATTTAAAGGTGGATATATTAAAGGTGAAAAAACAAATAATATCTCAAAAAATTCTTTTTCACTCATGACCTTTAAAAGAATGGTGAGATTAATGTATAGAAAATAAGGTCTTGTGGAAATATCATAGATTTTTTACAAAGGCATTTCCAACTTCAACATTTGAGAAATTTATTTATAAAATTATAATGTGAAGACTGAAAATTCTATTGTGATTTTATAAGGGGGAGTTGTGAACGTTGTACTCTTTTTCCCTCAATTGGTTTTTCCACTAGGATTTCCGATAAGGTTTTTAATTAGGTAGCATAGCATGGAATAACATTAATTTGGATTCACTTTCTTTTACCATAGGGTTTTTTTTAATAAAATATTTATATTAGATTAAATGGGATTATGAAATCCAAGGGAGAGTGTTATAAATTTAAATTAATTATGTGCATGTCATAAATCATAATTAATGAGGTTTATTCATTTTCCAATAAGTCCCTTAATATGGGAAAAAATATTTATATTCCCATAGTTGGATTAGATTAATTGGGATTAATTTTGTCTATTGTATCAAGCCTTTTGTAATCTATAAATATAGTGACATGTTAATGAAATTTGGGTGTGGAATTTTTCTCTCCATATACTTGTGTTCTTTCTCTTCTCTTTTGTTCTGTTGTGATTGAGATGTTTTACTTCTATATCTTCATCTTGAGAATTCTACATAGTTATACGCTTTGTTTTTATTCACCTTTAATTGACCAGTTTCACAACATCAATTTCACAAGAGTACATAATTTGTTACATTTGGAAATACATGCTTAGCATTTAGAAAAAAATGATTTTATCCTTTCTAAAAAATATTTTTATGAGTTATATGTGTATCATATTATAATTTATTTTTCTCACTTTTATAAATTGAATAAAATAAAATGGATTGAATATTTGGATTTATAATTCCAAAATTAGGTAATAAGGTTAATTTCATTTTTATACATAAAAAACTTATCGTGGTAAAAAAGAGTTATCTGGGAATAAGTAAAATAATGTAGCTGATTAAAGTTAAATGGTAAAAGTATAAAATACCTAAAAATTAAAAAAATAAATGGGTGTTTGATTTATTTGAATACCTTAACCATCATTTACAACATTAATTTTAAACCAAAATCATTGTAATTAATTCCACCCAATAGTGGTTAGCCTTACATACAAAATAATCATTATTTAATCACTTAAAATCACCCCTCCTCAGGTATAAATACCCCATTTCCACACCCACTCTACTCTCTAAATACCTTAATCATGAATATTTGGACATTTTTCATCCCAAAAATTCCCTCTAAGGTTCCCTCAAGGTTTCAAGGTTCCTTCCTCAAGTTTTAGGATGAAAATCTTAAATGTAATGGAATTCTCCACTTTTTCCTTTTCATTAATGTACCTACTTTTTGTGAGTCTTCTTAATGTCAAAGTTTATTTATTTCTATGAACTTTTTATCTTAAAATTACTTTTAAAATGGTTTTTTTATAAATTTGATACCTCCATTCTCTCTCATTACTCTTTTTCTTTAATCCATGTTGTATATCATTATGCTTTCAAAATCATTTTATGAAATTTTCTCTTTTTCATGAAATTTTATTATATTGTGAATACCCAAACCTCTTCATTACCCATGGGAATTAATCTAGATGTAAATATAATATATTTGTTTTTGTATTTACATGTATTAAACCCACATTCCATTTACTTGTGTTAAAAATTATGTAATGTTCAAGTTCTTAAGCACTTAACTACTCGATGATTTTATATGAAACTCATTTATTATTATCCTAAAGTTTTTTATGAACTGGTTTATTATAATAAATGTGGATCACATGAATTAATACATATGAAGGGTGTTCCTTAATAGTACTATTCATTTGGTAAAGAATTAATCTTTAGAGATGACATGTTTTACGATACCTTGGTGAATAACCTTTATAATTATGATTTATGACACCCTGGTGATAAACCTTAGTGATATTCTAATGAATGTATCATTATTATGTTATAGCCACATTTTTATGTTGTGATTTATGTTATTTATATTATTATGTGCCTCGTGTTCATATGATCATGCCTTATTGATATGCCTCATGGTCACATGCTAAATATAACCTTTGTTTATTCCCTTACAAGCCTTTATTCTCACCCCTTTCTTTGATGTATCTCCCTAGGATATGAGATGAAATACACGTAACTTAGGATGATCATATTAAGAATCCTTTCAAGTGTATTAGAATAATTTTTATGTTTTACATATATTTTTTTCCAAATTTCTAAGGCATTAAACCTCAAAATATCCTTTGTATTATTAAATTTTGTAGCTTGTAAAGAATGGTTTATGAAATAAAAAGGCGGGTCACTATATCAAACATTGAACAATAACAACTAACCTGACCAATATAACAAGGATAGGAATAATGTTAGCACAACTATCACAACAAGCATAACTATCATAGAAAATATGACCAACATATTAGCCTCCTAAGAAAATATCTGAAAAAATTCCAAGGAATAGTAACTCAATATTTACTATTCCAGAAACCCACCATAAGGTTTCCCCACATAAATTCACAATGATATAACATTCCCAAAAAACCATACCTAAAATTTAGAGTTCTCACAACAATTAAAAGGTTTTCATTAAACTATTTCCTTTTCCAAAACCTAGTTAAATAAACTCTTTAAACCCTTTATAAAATTTGAATACATATAAAACCGTCTAAAAAGTTATTATAAAACCTATTTAAAACCTATATATAATAGAAAAATTTTCTATAAAACAAAATTTCCAATGAAATTATTTTATTTGAAAACCTTTATTTTAATAAAACATGTCCTTCTTAGTCTGATCACAAAAATACCACCACACAAATCATGTAAACAACAATTAAAGAATATGCACCAGTCATTTCATATACATGAAAATTTTACTGAAAACATTTTTAAAATCATAATCAATAAACCATTTTAATAAAAAACCAATTATATCATATTCCAAAAATCTAAAACATATTTATTTATTTTTAAATTGGAAGAAAACAATTTTTTCTTTTATATCATATTTTATATTATGATGCTCAAAGGTTAAACACCTTACCCAATAACATTTTCTTACCAATTAGGAATTCCAAATTAATGAAAATATTAATCAATAAAAAAATAAAATATCTTATATTTCAACATGATTTCATGACCAGCAACCTAACAATTATAAGAATCGCAAAACAATTTAACATTACAGCAGGTTATCTCTTTTAACATATAAGAATTTTAATTGTTATACTACTCATTATAATAGAAATGCTTCTCTAATTACATATATATCATTAAATTACAAAAATATTATATTCTTTATTTGGTTTTAAAAACAACTAAAAAAATAGACAAACTTATACTATGATATTTTCCCTAATTACAGTCATCAAACACTAAATTTTAAAATCATTAAATTTAACAAAACACATGGTATGTCACAAAAATATTAATATATAAGGTTGAAGAAAAAGTACTCAAATAAGTCTAAAGGTTATATATAGTAATAACATGGATTATATCATTAATATTTTAGGATATTAAACATGTGATCATGCTTTGAGTATTTATCCAAAATTATTATCATTATCTTAAAATAGAATGGATTCTAATGATCATTTGATCAATTAATTATAACCAAAGTAATTGAAAATTTATGTTCTAGTTCCATATAAATTTCATGTTCTTTTAAATAATAACAAAAAATTAAGGAATAAATAGAACATAGTGATAGCAAGAATCATCACTCAAAAAAATTGAAACCATATTTACCATGTTCTGGAAACCATTTCTTAGAAATTCTCAATTTTATCCAAAGCACAACCAACCATTTATAGTAATAAAATGTATCATGTTTCCATTTGAAAATGAATGGCTAGTGAAACGTCATTTCAATTCTATAATACCAATGGTAAGTCTCTATACTGAGGTATGAAACACAACACTCATTAGATGCACTCATGATAATGAGGTGACAATAAGTATAAAATTTCATAACAACACTTTTCATAACTAAACCAAACTATTAACTTGAAGTTTAATATAAAGAGGATGAATATGTAATTTTTATACTCTAAATTTCAATTCTTGAAATATTCTATCTCTATTCATACCATCCCAACTAATGGACCATACCAAACTGAAACCATTTTTAACATCCCAACCCCAACCCATTAGCTTGGGAAGAACCAAAATGCCACTAACCTTAGGTGCATACCCTATAAACCAAAGGCTGGTAATAAATTATAAGAGTATATAATATCATATAGGTATGATTTACCCTTTTCATAGTGATTTTTACATAACATACATGGTTATTACATTATTTTAGATGAATATTTAGAACATTACAAAAATACATGCATGAGGACCGTAATTTTTTAGTGTCTTTGGAAATTTGGAAACATAGTCTTTTAACTTGGGGAAAGATCTTAAACATCTCCCTTAAAGATATTACCCTTTTATTTAACCTACTTAAATCCTTTCTTCATAACCTGGGTAAAGGAAACATAAGAAAGTGGTGAGCTTATATGCACAGTAAGGGTAAAAAAGGGAGATATATAAGCATAACATGAGAATAATGGTATGATAAAATGATCATAATATTATAAGATCATACCCTACATATCAAAGATCATAATCAAGATTCATTTCATAAATATTAAAAGTTAAAAATGCATGTATTGTAAGGGAATAAATATCATAACCTATGAGATAATAACAGAGGAATAATACATGGAATTGTGGCATACACATAAGCATATAAAATCCTATGTAAAGGGTGACTACCAAGACCTTCATAACATTTTAGGCTTAGGATAATCAATCGTGTACCTGATTTGGGTTTAGGATTCCCTCTGTGTACCCTCTTATTTTAGGATTGGGATTCTCTCCCATGTACCCTCTTGTTTCAGGCTTGGGATTACCTCTATGTACCATCTTATTTCGAGATTGGGATTCCCTTCTATGTACCCTCTTGTTTCAGGATTAGGACGCCCTCTCATGTAACCTCTTATTTTAGGATTGGAATTCCATCATGTGTACCCTCTTGTTTTGGTCATTTGATTCCCTCCCATTTACCCTTTGATCTCATAAAACATTTATCATTACAAAATTCATTGGAGGGAGATATAGGTCCCTCTCCCATCACATAATGAAGTCACACATGCATATACCACAAGATAACAAAACATTCATCATATCATGACCCATAAAAAGAGATGGGTTTAATAAAAAACATATCATAACCCATGAAATAAAATGGGTATTTTAAATGTTTCATTTTATCATAATTTATAAAAAATATACAGTTTTCGTAATCATTTCATCATATAATAACCCGTGAAAAGAAATGGGTTTTATAACAATTTTATCATGGTATAACCCATGGAAGAGAAATGGGTTTCATAAAAAAATTGTCATCTTAACATAAATAATTCAAAGGAAGGATAATAATGGTCTACCCAATAAATAATAAACTGTATCAAAGGATTTAAACTTATATGGGGAAGTCTTTTGAAAGATAACATGAAGCATTTTATAAGAAAAATAACCTTTCTTTGAAAATCAAATCATAAAACATAAATTATTTTCAAAATAATTTTCCTTGAAAAGAAACTTGAAAACATATAAATTAATCTTTTAAAAACCATTTAAAATATTTCTTGAGTAAAATATCCTTTCCTCTTTGAAAAATTATTTTTAAATCATATAACATTTTGAAAACCTTTATCTTTGAAAATAACCTTGAAATTTTATAAAGGAAACGTTGAAAAAAAATAACACTTTAAAACATAAAAAATATTTAAAATATTTTCCCATGAAATGGTATTAATATATCATTTGTAAAAAAAATTAAAAACATTTTTAGGAAACATGGTTTATCAATAAAACTAATTTCTAACTGAAGATAGAAATAAATTCGAATTTTAATAAAAACATTTTATTAATTATCTTAAGTAAAAAATAGTGGGAAAATGGTACTATTAAATGAATATATCATGAATAACCAGAGGATAATAAAATTCTTGATAGTTCTTGAGAAATATATCATAATATTTCATTAATGGAAGCATGATCGTAAACAATCCTGATAACGATGAGATTGTAACAATAAACTCTTACCACATCAGTAAATTTGAATCATAATACCCATGATATAATGACATTAAAAGAAGCTTAAAATATCATTAAAATAATGATATTAATGATAAAACATGTAAAATTTAAGTATATATAGATTGTAAAAGAATATAGGTGCATAACATAACATGTGTCTCAAATAAGGAAAATTGAGACAAAATTGCTTTATAGATTTTGTAATTTTTGAACCATAAACCACATGAAAGAGGGATAATAAAATAGATATGTAAATATCAATAAATTTAATTATAATAACCATATAAAACATTCATGGTCATTATGTATATTACACAAAATAAATGAGTTGTGAACGAGGCATAGTCTTGTAGAAATAAAAGTGAGACTAGAAATCCCCTTACTATTTGAGAAACTTTTAAATCATGAGATCCATGAAATAATAACATAAATTGAAATTTTTCATATAATTAAATAAATTAAATTCATTATATAACATTTAATAGGTAATTATATACACCACAGAATAATAATAAGTGGTGAATATATAATATATCTCACAAAAATCTAAGTGAGATGAGAAAACCCTTACCATAAGTCTTGAATTTATTCATACACATTCAAAAATAATGTATAATAAATATAAGTTTATTATAAATCTATAAAATAACCATATTATTATATATAATACCATATATTATTTTCTTATGACTTTATATTATCCATTTATTAACAATTCCATATTAATGTTACATGTCGGGTAATATCCACTTTGTTTTTCATATATATTTTGACTTGTTATTCTTGATCCTCTTAATTAGATCATGATTTAATTATTTATAGAATTTAAAATATGATATAAATATCATATATATTTATTATATAAATATTTATAATAATCTATAAAATATAGAAATATTAAAAGTGATACACTGTTAATGGAGACGGTAGGCCATAAGTACGTATGAACATCGTTTCTGTTTTCTTGTTGTATTGAAAGAAATAAAGTAAATAACATGTATGTGTGTGTAAATATATATATTATAATAGTATTATCATTTCATACAGATTATGTACATTTAATAAACCCATCCTTAATACATTTTATGCAAAGTGTGAATGAATTATATAGGTTTGAGGATATAGTAGTCCATGAATCCACAAACAAAGTTATTATATTTATAAAAAATAGAAATAATAGAGGTATGTATTATATAATAATTATAGAAAAATAAATAAATAATAAATATCAAATATATTACATAAAATATTATTTTAATCATAATTCCCAACTATGATAGGTGGTAAAGGAAAAATGAACAACATCGTTTCACAAGGAGGTAGTTCGTCGTACACACGAACGGTAAGTTCGTTATGCATTTGATGGAAGTGTGGGTAGGTGTAGTTAAAACTCTAATAATAATAACATATCAGTATATTTATTATACTAATATTATTAAATGATCATGTAATGATAATAATTAAGGGGTGAATAATGAAAATAAAAAAAATATCTTGTGGAAGGATGTTACCTCTTCTTTAGGTAACTCCTCTTGGTTTGAAACAAAGGGATTCCTTGGTTTTCTTTTTACCCAAAGTGAGGATTCAAGGATTAAGGTATGGAATTGATGAGGATATTTTTTCAGGTTTTTTCTAAGCCAAATGGATTTATAGGTGTGAAGAAGTGAGGGGATTGAGTTCCCTTTTTATAGTGGAGGAGGAGTGGCATTCTTGTAAATATAAAAAGGTAAACACTACTGAGGGGCCTCCCTTACAGCACGTGCCTCAAATAATTATAAATTTCCAATAAAAGAGGGTAATTTTTTAAAATATTTAGATAAAATTTATTTTATACATGTTTCTAGGTTATTTTTTCCCTTAAATTAAAGTTTGACTACTCAGTAATCTTGTTTTTACCTAAATCAATGTAATTAATTTTAATTACTTTCACTAATATTTTTGGTCAAAAAATAAGTTGACCATATTAGACATTATAAATTATTATGATTCCAAATATTAAATACATTTTTTCAAATTATTATCATATAGGTGACATAAATTTATTTAAAATTAATCCCATAGATGAGACAAAACAATTGGTTTTTTTTAAGTGAAAATGTTTAAAAGTTTGAATTGTTTTTAAATCAAAATTCATTATGAAATTGATTAAAATGACCTAAATTGGATTAATTTATTTAAAATTAATTTAACTTAACTTTAAAAACAATTAAAAATATATTTTAACTATATAATTAAAATATATTAAAAATACAGTTTTCAGTTAAAATTCAGTATTTTTCACTATTCATCAAAAAATGAAACTTCTCATAAAAACACCAAAAATTAACCCGAAGTAAATTTTGATATTATGGTTTCAAAAATGAAGTTTATTTTGTCAAATAAAAATTATAAAAGTGTCAAAAATTATATTTAAAATGGGTTTAGCATTAAAAGGTGATAAAATTGAATTTTTGAAAAGTACATATTTTTATTCATAAAATTAGATTTATTATTATCTTAAACCTATAAAATATATTGGATTAGTGTCAAAAAAATGATTTAATATTTAATATATAAATTTTATTAAATCATTCATCAAAATTGGTTTTCTTAATTTATTTAAGATAAATAGGAATAGTTTTCTTAGAAAAGGAATTTAAGTATTTTCAAATAGTTCTTACTTTCATTTATAGCTAATAGATAACCAAAGGACCTATTTTATATACATATGTAAATAATATTTTACCACTTTAGTTGATCTTATTCTTAACTTCCATTCCCGTGGCTAAGTGGTAACTATGTTATATTTTAATAACAATATTAATAATATATTGTAGTTTGGTAAAACTCATCCTTGCATGTAACACAAGTTATCGAAGGAACTCGGCATTGTGTGTAACTCAAACCAAACATAGTGTTACGTATACTGAAAGTTAAGCTAATTGTTGTGTTTAGTGTATGATTAATTTGTTTTTATATAATTCAAGCCAAACTTAGTGCTTTCATATAAAAAAAGTTATATTCAGTGTTGTGTGAAATGTAGAATATCAAAAAGATTAAATTAATTTGAAAAAAAACCACAAAATATCATGATGTTACATTCTACCACCCTTAAAATTAATTTAACCATCAAAATTAATTTGGGTTATCAATGGTTTAATACTTGAAATTTCCTTTCATAGAAACCCACATTATAAAAATTAATACTAAAAATTACTTTAAAAATGGAAAGTTAGATACATAACAGTTACCTAAAGTAACTCATAAATAAGTTTCCACATAGGATAACACAGGTGGAAAGTGAAAACATGGACATGGAAGAGAAATCTAACTATCAAGTTCTGATGGAGAGTGATAGAGAACATAGTTAGGATAAATTTGATGATCACAAATCCATAACCCAAAGAGGCTTGAAAAAGGTCATTGATATCATCAAAAATGATGATAAGAGGACAAATTTTATTTCAAGACCCTTTTCTTAAAGTTTAATAATTTTAATGAAAATATATAATTATATGATTTTAGGAAAACCTCATCCTTTATTATGCCTTGATCAATTTCCACTTCATCTCTTACTCTAAGAAATGAAGTTTATTTTTTCATTCTTGAAATAATAACTGACCATGAGGTAGAATGATAAGTCATTCCATATTCATTTATTTAGTATCACAATGAAAAGGTTAGCACAATTTATCCAATATGCATAAATCCTCATATGGGGAGATAATAATTGAATCTATAAAACCTTATCCAAAGCTTAACTTAAACCATCCACAAATGATTAACCTTATAACCCTTCAGAAAGATGAGAACACAAAACTTTTGAAAGAATGTCACTAAATAATATTAACATTGATCCCCCATATATCATAAGGTAACTCTTGGTTGTCACATTACAAACATGTGAATAATTTTATCATGCATTCTCTTGAAACATGGTAATAACCTGAATTACCATAAAACATTATTGAAAACATGCATGCTTTCTTATTCCAAAGATTATTATATATATTCCCTAAATCCAAAAAGTTTTAAACTTCATCCATGATAAAATATACCAGTTTTTCAACAAATCCTTTATAATTTATGAGGTCATAAATACTATCCAATTTACTTTATCCATGTCATCACCTCCTTATCTATACTAAATATCATTTTGTCATCCCTGTGAACACATTAAGGGTTACCATCCTTTAATCAAAATATAACCTTTTGATTAAATCACTTTTATAATTCATCAACACCATTCAAAATATCATTTTAAATACTTAATGAAAAACTTTTACTTAAAATACTTATATATTTCATAATTTGTACAATATTATATTTTCATTCCAAAACATATACACTTCAACCATCCAACTTTATTCTTAAAACATTACTCATGTTTCGTCATCTTATTCCTTAATACCCAGTTCCTAGAATATAAAATATGAATCATGTATTAAGGTTCTTCAACCTCAATCTAATCATGATTATTACATTTAATGTAAAAAATACAGTTAGAACATACCATACCTTTCACATGTCGTTTGCATTTTCTTTATCCTCAGCAGTATAACCAATACTCATACAACCTTTCTAATTATTCTCTTGAGATTTCCATATAGCACATTTATTTTTATAACGACTATATATTCCACATACGAAACATTAAATGTTAAACCAGTTCCTTCTAGTTCACACTATTTACTAAGACTATAAATTATAGTTTGAGAAACACTTATCATAGTATAAAACCATATAATCCTGGAAAATTACTTTTAGGATGCCTAAATTATGATTCCTTGTTTAAAATATATGAAACTTTAGGATTAACCTTATAGATATCCATAGAAATATCCTTATAAATATCCCTAGGGATATCACTAATGTTTTTTCATCCTAGTTTCCAAAGGATGACTAAAACTTTCCTATGATTCCAACTATAATAAAGTAGTCTTAACATACATGGATATGACATTATTTTAGATGAATATTTGTCATAATAAAAAAAATACATGCCCAAGGACCGTAATAATTTAGTGTCTCTGGAAACTTGGAAACATAATATTCTAAATTGGTGAAAGATATTCAACATCTCCCTTAAATATATTCCCCTTTTAGTAATCCTAATTAAAACCTTTCTTCATAACATGGGGAAAGGAAATATAAGAAAGGGGTAAGATTATGTCATGAACCATCCCAGGATGTCATCTGATCCAACACCTAACCTGGTCCACAGCATGGCCTGAAGGGCATTCCTGATCCCAACAGGCTAGAAACTAGTGTCAAGCATCAAATAAAAATTATATGGGAATGATTTCATCCCAAACAAAACTAGGATCAAACAAATTAAGACAAACAAGAAACAAGGACTGACAACTAATCATAATATATACACTAGATGGTCCATATACAAAATACCAATGAACGAAAACAAAACTAAAAGTGAAACAAAGATAAACTGTATTACTACTAACACGACATCTGTGTAACCACAAGGTCACTATCTTCCACCAACCAACCTACTCCAACCATGAGCATATGAACCAAAAACCTAAATAAGAATCTGAAACTTCAAAATAGCTCGGGCCTACCAACACTGAGTGGTATAAGTAGGGTGTGATCTCGACATCTCAATAGGAAATCACCACAGAATCCATGTGTTTTCTTTCCCAAAACAATACATTAATACTAATTTAAAAATATAGCGATAAAAATAGGTTTTTTAACACTTTTCTAAAAAAAATAGCATTCCCATTTTAAAAACCCAACACATTCCACATTCCATTTTAAAAATCGATTACAATTTTATAACCAAAACCCAAAACAATGAATACTAGGGATATGATGAAAAATAGATAAATAGTTCCAACTAAAAACTAAATTCAAAAAGGATTAAACAAGAATATATGAACAATAACCATGGGAAATTCTAAACATTCTTAGAAGACCCCTGGATATACTCGGTTCGGAACCACCTGCTGACATATGGTGAATCCCCTAAGTCTATAAACAACTGGTCGCCCTCAACTGTCCAATCCAATGGTGCATACCTCCTACCCTAACAAAAAATATAGGAGGGTACCAACCCCTCTAATCAGGGCTATAAAGCTACTGTCACTCGATCATATAAAAGATTCCCAAGAACCCATGGTAATAGTAAACTGTGTAAGTGGGACGCCCTCACACATGTGACTCATCTTACCTACCATCATCGTACTTTCCTAACCCCAACACAAACACCACCAATATGATAACCCATAAAAGGGAAATACCTCTATATAAATTCTAACTATATATATATATATGCATATCACATCGTACAAGGTGCCAACTGGGCCGTCATAACACATAAAAATTCAAACCATTTTGTAAAACACTTTAAGTTTACAACAGGATTTCACATCACATGAACTTTTAAATCATTTATCAATATGTACAAACATTTCAATTGGGAATTTATGATTTAAAAACCCCAAATTATTTCACATAACATTATAAGGTTCCAACAAGGCCTTATGTCAAGTCTATTTCAAATACACTTTCAAGGTATTTTCAAAACATTTCCAAAATGATATATAACACTATTTTCAAATATGAAATGCCAAATAGGGCTTTACCTTTCATCCTCAATTCCATTAAAATCCATTATAAAAACACAAAACATGTTTAAATATTCCAAATGGGATTTCAAACCATTTTTAGACCAATCATGTCCCAAAATTCCAAATATTCCAAGTTTTAAAGGACACATTCAATACCCATTTTTAAAACGACATTGATAATATAAACCATTTATGAAAACATGTAGGCTTAAAGAGAATTTAGAGGAGGAGGAGGAATAAATATTAAGTGTTTTGAAAACCAGGTTTTTGTTGTAAAAATGACTTATCCAACACCATCTTCATTTGTATTCCCATCCATGTGTATGCACTGGGGACACATGGATGTTCCCACATCAAATGACACATCACAAGTATCCATGAAATTAACCAATACCATTTTAAAATAAACATAAATTTTCTCAAACCAACACAACAAACCTCGCATATGGGTCATTCCATAAAATTCACCAATTCACACATACAATGCCAAATACACAATCCAAAAATTTAATCACAATACAATAAAGGTTGAACACTATTCAAAATGAATAATTTAAATTAAAAGAAACAATAAACATTTTAACAAACACTAGTGTGAATAACATGTATTAAAATTAGATAACACCTTTAAAAATACTTCCACTAATTTTTTACAATGTAAAAAAATCATAACAAGTAAGGAAAACATACCACAAGCATGTGAAACACATTTTTATATTATTTAAAAAACCAAAACCATCAATGGAATGATTCAAAAAGTAAAAAAAATGGAAACATCTACCTCAAGGGAGTGCGGATGCAACAAATCTCTAGGAGAAAGGAGATCCAAGACCGAGACACTATCCACACACCCTAACATCCAAGAAAAATGACCCACACATCAACCCTAGCTTATAGGGTTCATCCAAGGTGAAACCCCACTAAGATAAACCAAGAAATCAAGAGAGGGAAGATAGTGGAAGAGGAAATTGAAAGATTTGATAAATAAATCATAAAGAATCACTTACCTTTGGTGAGAAATCTCCCAAATAGTGGCCCAAAATGAAGAATAATGAAAGGGGTGCCCTCTGGTTGATAGGAAACTGATAGGGATTTAAATGAGAGGTTTAATAACTTAAATTATATTTTTAGATTAAAATTTATTTATCTTATAATGGGATTCATTGTTTTACTACATGGTTTTGTAAACCATGCGCAAATAGTACGAATGCTACTGGAAAATTTTGTAACTTTGCAAGTTTAGGTTGCACGGTTTGGGAAAACCGTGATCAAACAATGTGACCTAAAAAATAGAAAAAACCCTCAAATGACACTCCAAACACTAAGAAAACCAACCCAATGATCCTTGAATGATTTAAACATGATATAGTGACATCGTTGGTGTCAAAAACACTCCACCATGACACTTTCTCCCAATACCATTAACAATAACCAATCATAGGTATAAAAGCAAACCAAAACCACCAAACCAAAAATACTTTTGTGAGAAACTCAACCCAAACCTCAACCAAAATATCCAACATCGATAAATAAATAAAAATAAACGAAAAACGTGGTTGGGGTGTGACAATTCCTCCTACCACAAACACTTTCTTCCCCTAGAAAGTCACCTAGCCAAAATAAAATCAAAGCTTGAGTTCATGACCAATCAAAATTTAGAGGAAACCAAGAACCTTGGGGTAACTATTCACTTCACAAGTCACACTTGATCAATAAAAAAGAAACCAAATCCCGAGAATGAGGGGAGAATATGAGCAAGTTCTCCCCACCATAAAGACTCAATGAATATGAAAACTTTAGAATCCAAACAACACCCTCACCACCACTAGGAACTAGGGAACTCCCAACATGAACTCATCCAATTTCCCCACACTAGATAAATTCCCCAACACTAGGTGAAACCCATGAAAAGAACTCCAACCAAAACCAAACATCGAACTAGAAACACTATACACCCATCTCAAAAAACCCAAGAATCTCTAAACGAGCACAACTAGAACCAAAACCAACCCACACAAGGGTCAAGAACACTTAAAGAAAAATGAGTGAGTCTAGAAGTCACATTTAGATGAATTCAATTACTTAGATTATGATAAAACAAGTCCAACAGACTCTTATAATAAAATGATGAACTTACATTAAAAGCAAAAAGTACAATAAGGAAACTTTAATGATTTCATCCCAACATGTGGAAGAAACTAGTCCAAGGTTTCACATACCCCTAACAACACCTAACTATGCATGAGCTTCACTCTGAGACCTATGGATGGAGCTCTGATGTATAAAGCATCTCCTACCTCACAGTCAGGTAAAAGCATCCTCCAGTCACAATTCCTTCTTCGAGCAGTGCTTCCTAAAAAATTCTCCAGATGACCCAAAAGACCATAATGATGGAACGTCTTCAAAGGAATGAGACATGTTGGCTTCGAATGATCGGACCAGACACACTGATGGCACGCCAAAAAGAGGTCTGATGAACTAAAATCAATAACCAACAAATATGACTCCTTAGAGATAGGATCCTCTAGGATGCACTTCTCACTAGATGGGGAACCTTTATGAACACCAAGAGGCACCGAATTTCCAACCACCAGTGCTTTGAAAACCAACTCAGCTATAAATAATTCATTCACCAGCTTCTCAAAATGAAGTTCCTTAGAAGATAGTACTTCTTCCTTGATCATTTTATGAAGACCCACAAGGAAAAGAGAATCCTTCATCATATCTGGTGATGCCACCTCTGGTGAAAAGGAAACCAACTCCTTGAAGTGGTTGACATAGGCCTTCACTACCTAAAGGCCATTCTAGATACCCATAAACTATTCCATTTTCTTTGTCTTTACCTCCTCTAGTATAAACCACCAGAAAAAAAAAAAACTTAAAAACTTCCCACATAATCCTAACTTGCATCGATGGTAGGGCTAACATCTCTCATTCAACCAAATTTGGACCCTCAAATAACCCCAAAAAAGCATGAAATTTAATATATTTGAGAGTGTCCAATGATCTGAAGACACACTCTACCTCTTCAATCCACTCTGTTGCCTCTAATGGACCTCGATCACCATGAAAGACATAAAAACTAGAGAATAAATAGAAACTAGTCATGACGCATCAAAAAATCTAGGGACATTTCTAAGCGGCATATTCAGAACAACATCAAAACATAAATCCAAAAATAAACATCCAATCAAAACACAACAAAAATACTATCTTGGTCCAAAACAACTAGCTCACGAACCAAACACATACAAACACAATCGAAAATAAACTTTCCAAAAACCACCATTTCACTTAAATTTCAAAACTACCTTCTTCTAAGGCCACTTTCCAAATACTGAAACCCACTTTTCACAAAAAAAACCAAATTCTAAAACAAAAACCAATTTCTTAAATCACTTTCATGTTTAAAAATAATTTTTTAAAATTAAGGCCAAGAATTTGATTTTAATCACCCACCCATGGAATCCCATGAACCATTTCACATGTTTTTATCCACTTCCATCCAAACGCTCCAACACGCACTTTCCATACATTCCCTCACATGTGAAAATGGTTATGAGGAGCACCCAAGGAATTTTATTAGCAAGTCCAAACAAACACCAAATTTTCAAGACAAAACTCCTTCAAAATCAAAACCCACTTTACCAATTTAATACAATTTGAAAGAAAACATTTTCATTTCAAAACTACTTTCATTTTTAAAAACACACTTAAATCCAATGAAACCAAGACAAAGAACCACTTACATCAGACTGCCAGAGAGAGGAACTAGTAGTTATGCTTAACCCAATGACATGGTAGTGTGTCATACCCCAAGTGGGATTCAACAAATAGGAGGAACTTAAACCATATACTCAAACTCCACATGGGACACCACTCTATGTGAAATCATGACATAACACTAGATTTCTTCCATCTTCATCCCTCAATCCAAAACAAGAATAGAGGACTCAAATCATGGACTACCCCTGGCAACTCGAGGTTTAGAGCGATCAAGGGTTCATGATTCCCTTCCCGTACCTACCTCCTGAGTCCTAAAAGTACTAATCTCGAACTACCAGACACCACAAATAACAAGGGCCTTCTCTGATTCCATTTTTTCATGAACCATCCTGGGAATTCATCTGACCTGACACCTGACCCGGTCCACAATATGGCTCAAAGGGAATTCCTAATCCCCATGGGCTGGAAACTAGTGTTAGGCATCAAATATAAACCAAATGGGAATGGTTTCAGTCCAAAAAAAACAGGATCAAACAAAGTAAACCAAACAATAAACAAGGACCAAAAAATGATCATAATATATAAACAAGATGGTCCAGATACAAAATACCCCTGAATGAAAATAAAACTAAAACTGAAACAAAGATAAACTAGACTACTACCAACACGATCTCTGTGTGACCTTGAGGTCACCACCATCCACCAACCAACCTACTCCAATAATGAGAGGATGAACCAAAAACCTGAACAAGAATCTGAACTTTCAAAATAGCTCAGGCCTACCGGTACCAAGTGGTACAAGTAGGGTGTGATCTCAATAGCTTAGTAGGAAATAACCATAGAATCCATGTGTTTCCTTTCCCAAAACAACCCATTAACACTAGTTTGAAAATATAATGATAAAAATAGGGTTTTTCACACTTTTCTAAAAAAACATAGTATTCCCACTTTAAAAAACCAACACACACCACGTTCCAATTTCAAAATTGATTACCATTTTATAGAAAAACCCAAAATAAGGAATACCAGGGCTATGCTGAAAAATAGATAAATAGTGACAACTGAAAACTAAATGGAACAAGGAGTAAACAAGAAGATATGAACAATAACCATGGGCAATCCTAAATATCCCTAGAAGACCCATGGACATACATGGTTCAGAACCAACCATCGACATATGGTGAAGCCCCTAAGTCCATAACCAATTGGCAACCCTCAACTAGCCAATCTAGTGGCACAGGCCTCCTAGCCTAACAACAAATCCAGGAGGGTACCAACCCATCTAATCGGGGTTGGAAAGCTACCATCACTCAATCATCTAAAAGATGCCCAAGAACCCATGGTAATACTGAATTGTGTAAGTGGGAGGCCCTTGCATGCATGACTCGTCTAAACTTCCACCAATGTACTTTCCTACCCCAACACGGACACCACTTATACAATAACCCATAAAATTAAAATCTCTCTATAGGAGTGACCACTATATATATATGTGTGTGTGTCTGTGTGTGTGTGTGTGTGTGTGTGCATATCACATCATACAAGGTGCCAATCGAGCCATCATAACACATAAACATTCAAACTATTTTATAAAACACTTTATGTTTCCAACTGGTTATTCACATCGCATGGACTTTTAAATCATTTATCAATATTTTCAAAGATACCAATCGGGAATTTATACTTTAAAAACCCCAAATTATTTCCCATAACATCATAAGGTGACAACCAGGACTTACACTAAGTCTATTTCAAATACACTTGTAAGGTATTTCCTAACCATTTCCAAAATGATATAAAACCTTATTTTCAAATATACAATGCTAAACTGGACTTTACCTTTCAAGATCAATTCCATTCAAATCTATGATGAAAACACGCAACATGTTTAAAGATTACAAACAGGATTTTGAACCATTTAGAGACCAATCATGTCCCAAAATTCCAAACAATCCAAGTTTTAAAGGATATATTCAAGATATCTTTCCAAAACCACGTTGATACTATAAACCATTTAAGAAAAAGTGTAGGCTTAAAGAGAATTGCAAGGAGAAGGAGGAAGAAATATTAAGTTTTTTGAAAATTGGGTTTTTGTTGTAAAAATGACTTATCCAACACCATCATCATTTGTGTGCCCATCCATGCGTACACACTGGGCACACATGGATATGCCTACATCAAATGGAACATCAAAAGTTTCCATGAAATTAACCAAGACCATTTAAAAAAAACATCACATGTTCTCAAACCAATACAACAAACCCCGCATATGGGTCATGCCATAAAAGTCAACAATTCACACATAAAATTCCAAATACACAATCCAAAAATTTTAACACAATACAATCAAGGTTGAACCCCATTTAAAATGAACAGTTTCAATTTAAAGAAACAATAAACATTTTAACAAACACCTAGTGTGCATACCATGTATTAAAATTAGATAACCCATTTAAAAACCACTTCCATTAATTTTTTCCAATCTAAAAACATTATAGAAAGAAAGGAAAACATACCACAATCATGTGAAATGAATTTTCATATTATTTAAAAATACACAAGAATTGATATAATGAGTCAGAAATGAAAATAATGGAAACACCTACCTCCACGGAGTATGTATGCAACAAAACTCTGGGAGAAGGGAGATCCAGCCCGAGACATGATCTGTACACCCTAACATCCATGAAAAATGACCAACACATCAACCCTAGCATATATGGTTAGTCAAAGGTGAAACCCCACTAAGAGAAACCAAGAAATCAAGAGAGGGAAGAGAGGTGAAGAGGAAAGAGATATATTTGATGAATAAATCATGAAGAATCACAAACATTTGGTGAGAAATATCCCAAAAAGTGGCCCAAAATGAAGGATAATGAAGGGGGCACCCTCTGGTCGATAGGAAACTGATAGTTCTTCAAATGAGAGGTGAAATAACTTAAATCAAATTTTTAGATTAAAATTTTTTTTATCTCGTAATGGGTTTTATGGTTTTGCAACACGGTTTTGTAAATCATGTGCAAACTATGTGAATGATGGTTTGGACAAACTGTTCTCAAACCGTGTGACCTAAATAATAGGAAAAACCCTCAAATGACACCCCAAACACTAGAAAACCCCACCCAATGATCCTTGAATGTTTTAAACACAATATAGTGACATTGTGGGTGTCACAAACACTCTACCATGCAACTTTCTCCCAATACTATTAACAATAACCAATCATATGGATAGAATCAAACCAAAACTACCAAACCACAAAGACTTTAGTTGGACACTCAACCCAAACCTGAACCAAAATATCCAACATCAAGAAATAAATAAAAATAAATGAAAACCACAGTTAGGTTATAGCAGCTTAGATTCTCATTAAGGGTAAACAAGGGAGATATGTAAGCATAACATGATCATAAGGGTATGAAAACATGATCATAACATTAGAAGATCATAACCTACATATCAAAGATTGTAATCAAGTTTCATGAAATAAAGATTGGAAGTTCATAAGATATGAACCATAAGGTAATAGAGTGCATAATTCATGAGAGAATAATAGAGGAATAATACATGGAATTTTGGTATATATATAAGCATAGAAAACCATATGTCAAGACTACCTACTAATACCTTCATAATAATTTCGGATTAGGATAATCACCAGTGTACCTACTTCGGGCTTGGGATGACCTCCCATGAACCCTCTTGTTTTGGGCTTGTGATGACCTCCTAGGTACCCTCTTTTTTTGGTCTTGGGATACCCTCCCATATACCCTCTTATTTTGGTCTTGGGATTCCCTCCCATGTACCCTATTATTTCAGGCTTGGGATTCCCTTCTATGTACCCTCTTATTTTAGGATTGGGATGCCCTCCTATATACCCTATCATTTTAGGCTTCATATTACCTTTTGTATACCCTTTGATCTAATAAAACATTTGTCATTACCCAATACATTGGAGGGAGATATAGATCTTACCCATCACATAATAAAATCATACGTGCATATTCCTCAAGATAATAAAACCTTCATCATAACATGACTCATAAAAAGAGATGGGTTTCATAAAAATCATATCATAAGACATTAAATTAAATATTTATTATAAAAAAATCATCATATGATATCTTTTGAAAAATATAAGGGTTTAATAATCATTTCATCGTAGAATAAAATGTGAAAGGAAGAAGGTTTCACTGTTTTTTATCATGGTATAACCCATGGAAGAGAAATGGGTTTCATAAAAAAATTATCATATTAACATAAACCATTCAAATAAAGAAAATTAATGGTGTCCTTAGATAATATACCAAATAAATAATAAAATATATCAAATGGTTTTAACTTAGATGGGTAAGGATTTTGAAAGATCATGTGAAACATTTCTTAAATAAAATAGTCTTTCTTTGAAAATCACTTTTTAAAACATAAATAATTTTCAAAATAATTTTCATTTAAAAACCACTTGAAAACATGTAAATTAATCTTTTAAAAATAATTTAAAAAATTTCTTGAGTAAAATATCCTTTCTTCTTTGAAAAACTCTTTTTAAATCATAGAACATTTTGAAAACCATTTTCTTTGAAAATAACCTTGAAAACTTATAAAAGAAGATTTTAAAACCATTTTAAATAATTAAAAACATAAAAAGTTTCATAAAATATTTTCCCATAAAATGGGATTAATAGATAATTTAAAAAAAATTGAACATTTTTAGAAAACATTGTTTGTGAATAAAACAGATTTCCGACTGAAGAGAGAAATAAAGTCAGATTTTTTTAAAAACATTTTCTTAATTATCTTAAGTAACAAAGAGTGTAAAAATGATAAAAATACATTAATATATCATTAATAACCATAGTATAAAAATATTAATGATATTTCTTGAGATATTTATCATAAGATCTCGTTAATGGAATCATAATTGTAAACAATCCCGATAACGATGAGATTGTAGTAATAAACTCTTACCACATCGATAACTTTTAATAATAATACCCATGAGAGAATTATATTAAAAGAAGATTAAAATATCATGAAAATAATTATATGCATGACAAAACATGTCAAAGGGGTGTATATATACCTTGAAAAATAATATAGGTGCATAACATAACATGTGTCTCAAAGAAAACAAATTGAGACAAAATTACTTTAGTGATTTGTTAACTTTTGAACCATAAACTCCACGAAAGAGAGATCATAAAAATGGATATGTAAATACCCATAAATTTAAGTATAATAATAATATAACACATTCATGGGAGTTATATACACCACATAAAAGAAACAAATGGTGAACAAGGCATAAGTCTCGCAGAAATAAAAGTGAGACTAGAAATCTCTTTACTACTTGAGTAACTTTTGAATCATGAGATATGTGGAAGAATAAAATCAATAGAAACTTTTAATATCATTAAATAAATTAAATTAATGATATAAAATTTCATAGGGATGTATATAAACTACAAAACAAGAATAATTTATGAATATATCATATATCTCATAGAAAAAAAAGTGAGAGGAGAAAACTCTTACCTTAACTCTTGAATTTCTTCGTACATGTTCAAACATCATGTATAATAAATATAAGTTTATTATAAATTTAAAATATAACCATATTATTATATATAATACCATATATTATATTATTTTGACTTTATATTACTTGTTTATTAACAATTCTATGTTAATGTTAAGTTTCAGGTAATATCTGCTTTGTTTTACATATATGTTTTGACTTGTTATTCTTGATCCTCTTAGTTGAATCATGATTTAATTATTTATAGAATGTAAAAAAAGATATAAATATCATATATATTCATTATTTAAATATTTATAATAATATATAAAATATATAAATATTAAATGGAATACATTGTTCATAGAGATGGTAGGTCTTACATACACATGAATGATGCTTACATTTTCTTTTCATATTGAAAGAAAGAAATTAAATGACATAAATGTGTATATATATATATATATATATTATTAAAGTATTATTATTATTTCATTAATATCATATAAATTTACTAAACTCGTCCTTAAAACATTCCATGCAAAGTGTGAAGGAATCGCATCGCTTCAAGGAGGCGGTAGTCCACACATCCACAAATGAAGTTAACATATTTACGAAAAATGGAAAGAATTAAGGTATGTTTTATATAATAATTATAAAATAATAAATATCATATATATTATGTATAAATATTATTTCCATCATAATTCCAAACCATGATAGGTGGTAAAGTAAAAATGAACGACACCGTTTCGTGAGGCGGTAGTCCACTGTACACCTGAATGGTAAGTTCGTTACCCATTTGATGGAAGTGTGTATAGGTGTAGTTAAAACCCTTAGAATAAAAACATATCAGTATATTTAGTATAATTAAGTTATTATATAATCATGGAATAATAATAATTTAGGGATGGAGAATTAAAATAAAACAAAGGAGCTTGTGGAAGGATGTTACCTCTTCTTTGGGTTACTCCTCTTGGTTTGCACCAAAGAGATTCTTTGGTTGGATTTCTGCCAAAAGGGAGTCTTATAGGATGAATGGAGGGAATTTGGGAGGATATTTTGGTATTTTTGTTTTGATAAAATGTCTTGAGAGGTTTGAATAAGTGAGGGGGTGAGTTCCCTTTTTAGAGTGGAGGAGGAGTGACATTCTTGTAAATATACAAAGGTAAACACTATTAAAAGGTCTCCCTTACATCATGTACCTCAAATAATTGTCCATTTTAGATACAAGAGGGTAATTATTTGAAATATTCCCATAAAATGGTTTTTTTACATGTTTCTAGGTTATTTTTACCCTTTAATTAAATTTTAACTATTAAGTAGTCTTTTTTTACCTTAATCGCTATAATTAATTTTAATTACTTTCACTAATCTTTCTGGTCAAAAACTAAGTTGAACTTATTATAAATTATAAATTATTATTTTTAAAAATATGGAATCATTTTTTCCAAATTATAATCACATAATTAGCTGAAATTATTTTGAAATTAATCCCTCATACGAGACAAAACAATGGGTTTTTTTAAGTGAAAATATTCAAAAGTTTGAAATGTTTTTATATCTAATTTCAATGTGAAATTGATTACAATGATCTAAATTGGATTAATTTATGTCAAATTTATCTAAATTAAATTTAAAACCAATTCAAATTATAAGTTAAAAATATAATTAAATTAAATGAAAATGCAGTTTTTAATTAAAATTCAGTATTTTTTACTATTCATCAAAAAATGAAACTTCTCAAAAAAATACCAAAATTAACCTAAAGTAAATTTTTATATTATGATTTCAAAAATAAATTTTATTTTTTCAAATAAAAATTATAAAATTTTCAAAAATTAGATTTAAAATTAGTTCTCCATTAAAAGGCAGAAAAATTATCTTTTTGAAAAATACTTCTTTTTATTCATAAAATTGGATTTATTCATATCTTAAGCCTATTAAATCTATTGGAAGAGTGTAAAAACTTTATTGAATATGTAATATATAAATTTTATTAAAAAAAATCATCAAAAGTGGTTTTTTTATTTTATTGAGATAAAGGGGAATAGTTTTCTTAGAAAAGGAATTCCATTTTTTCAAATAGTTCTTACTTTCATTTCTAACTAATTGATAATCAATGGACTCATTTTATATACATGTTTAAATAATATTTTTACAATTTTGTTAATCTTATTCATAACATTCATTATAAGTGCTAAGTTTTAACTATATTATATTTTAATAACAATATTAATAGTATATTGGTGTTTGGTAAAACTCGGTCTTGTGTGTAAAGAAAGCTATCGAAGGAACTTGAAATTGTGTGTAACACAAGACAAACATAGTTTTGTGTGTACATGAATTTAATCTAAGTGTTGTGTGTAGAGTAAACTTAACTTGGTGTTGCGTATAATGCAATCCAAACTTAGTGCTTTCATATAATAATAGCTATATTTAGTGTTGTCTGAAATAAAAAATATCAAAAATGTTAAATTAATTTTAAAAAAATCAAAAAATATTGTTGAGTTACATTTATATACAAAAAAATATGTAAATAAGAGATATATATACAGTTATAAACATGTTTCTTGAAAAAAAAATTCATAAAAAATAACATAGAATAATTAGAATGTCAATACATAATAATACATCCAAGTGTGACCATAAGACCAAAGACTCTAATGATAATTCTAGTTCCAAATGTCGAACTTCCCCACACTCCATACCATAACCAACTTCAAGATATCACCTCCAAAATCCATGAATACAACATCATGGTGATCTACTAGAAAACTAAGATAATTTCCCCTTACTTAAATCATGATAAACAATGTCTGTATATGCATCAAAGTGAATATGTATGGGTTGAGTATACAATCAAGTAATTAATCCACCAAAGACTTATCATATATTCCAACTTAAACAAGAACAAGATAGATCACATTTTGTGAAATCTGAGAGAATTATAACACAAATAGGAAATTTCAGAGAAATCATGTAAATCACATACACACAAAATCAACCAGTCTTTTAACCCATGATTTATATAAAGAAATTCATACCACAACTCACAGACCCATGCCAAGTTCACGCACACCCATGCCAACTCACACACCCATGTTATTAAATCAATACATACACCATAAATAGGAACTCCCAGAATGGACCAAACTCATGAGAATAACCCCTTTCCTTTAGACCTAGGCTATCACTTGGTGGAGTAACCCAGTTTTCCTCAGTTTTTGGAATAACAGCCAAGTTCAAACTAATAAGGTTCCATTCAATATAATATGAATTCACACAATCCCATATGATATAAAGTGACATCATTTAAGCATGGAAGCTAATTTTTAATAAAAAATCCCATTTTATGCAATATTAATGCATTACAACTCATTATCATTCCTTGTTTTCACACGCTAAAATATTTTCTAGAAAACCAAATAACAATCCATTACTTACGAAAGAATTTTTCCAGAAACTTTTATCAAATCCAAAAGCATTAATTTTAATATAATTTTTCTAAAATGGTTTAATAAATAAAAATTAGTATATTATAGAAGCACAATATTTCAAGTTCCAAAATAAATTTGGGTGATAGAGAAGCCACCAACCTCTAACATGTTCTTCCAAAAGAATCCAAAAATAAAGATCTTTAGAAGGAAGAGAGTTGACTAAAATAAATTACAGAAATCATTAGATATAGAACCCTTGAGATGATAGAAATAAATTATGTTTTTTCAGAAGTAATCTGGTAAAAAATCCAAATATTGATCCCCTAAAATATCTCACATAGTTTCCTATTCATGGATAAAATATCTCCCATGAACTCGGTGCATGTTTCCTCCATTTAAAACTGGATTGACCACCACCATGACTTAGGACACAGCGTAATGGATCATATTCATTCATTTCACCCCACCCTCATAAGGTTGGCCACAAGTCAACCCAGGAACCATGGGAACCCACCATGACATAAGGATGTTCCCTTTGTTGAGACGAAGGGAGAGACAATAGCATAGGCCACTCACACTCTCTATTATGAACTCACTCTCCCAACTCAACTTTCTCATTCCCAAGAACCACCACGGACACCACTACGGTTGTAGATATGTCCCTATTTTCAATAAGATAACACCCCTAAGCACCACACCCATAGAAAAATTGATCTGCATGGTGTGGTCCCTTTTTTGACCAAAAAATGGCTCACTCTTCCCATAGAACTGAAAGGAGAAATACCATAGTCACCACCACAACATAGTGAATCCCAAAGAACCAATACTTCATTATCCAACAAAGTCCCACTCCAAAATTCTTGGAATAAAACCAAAAAACCTCATAACTCTTTAAAAAACATAACAAAATCCCAAATACAACAAAATGGGGGTGTCATATATCTGGTCCAAACGTATATTAAATGGCCTCATAAAGGATTTCACACAAATATTAATGTTAGTTAGTAGGGAAGATATGTGAAGCGGAGGAGGCAAGATAAAGAACCTTCCTGTAGAGAGGCATTGAATGTATAAACCTCTTATTTAGTATGGTTAAATAGGTTTTTGATGTCAATGATATCTTATACTATTCTTGAGTAGGGTGATATATTGGTTGGAATATTCAAGATGATATTTGACCCCAACCTCTCCTAGGATTCAGTGGTTTCTACTTTTGTAAAAAATATATTTTCTGGTGTGAAAAGTGCACATGTTCTTCGATGATTAGTGTCCTAGAGTTTATAAATCTTGTCTTAGCATCTAGAAAAACCAATGGAATAGTATGAAGTTATAAAAATAGACTCAAAACATAAATATGGAGATTGAAGTTTCACCTTTCAGTCACACATGGAGGTGAATTTTCAATTGCTTTACTTATTCTCTCAAGTTGATCTCCTCAAAAGAGACTTTCATAAGAGGAATCTCCAGTGGAAACACTGAGAATTCACTTAAAGGTTCAAAATACTCTACTTATATTTGTGCTATCAAGAAATGGGAATTTTATTCTTTGACCTCGTTGCTTGAGTTCGTACTCGGGATAATTAGTGTCCTTCCAAATGAATACTCTAGAGACACAATAGAAAACTGAGAACCATATGACTTCTATAAAAGGTAAAATAACATATTAATTATGATATCAATAAAAAATTTAATTACAAATGGTAATATATTTTATCTCCCCCTAGGAAGATCCTTAACTTTCCTCCTCCTATTCAGTTGTTCCCCTTAGTTCTAGAGGACCCTCATTATCACCTCACTCCTTACTATCATTTTCATCACCACCATCCCCATCACTACCAGACTCGAGATCCATTATCTTAAGTACTCGATTTTACTAAAAGGTTTAACCATTAAGCAAGTGGACCATAGTTGTAACCCTAAAATTTTAGTATTAATTTCCCTTTAAATAAACTATGTTTAATATCTTGTTTCTCATGCAATATCAAACTAAAATGAAATTATTATACTTTAAAATAAAATTATTAAATTTTACCATTATAATATAGCCTTTAAATTATCCACCACACTATGAAACTATGTATAAACATGAAGTTATGGCATCGAGTAGTACGAGTCTTCCTTATGAAGCTCAAATGCCCGATCTTGGAAAGGAGGTGGTGTTATAAGGGTTTGATCTAGAACAAACCCAATTTGAACTCCAACAATTATGGTATTATAAAAATTGCATGTGAGAGAAGTTCAATCTTGTGTAAATTTCCTTGATATCTATATTATTTGAACCGCCACCCACAACATCCACCTGAGGTTATCTTATGATTAGGTCTTACGTGGAGATCGTGAGAGGTTATATAAGTAGAAATTAAGATGTTATAAACATTTAATTGTCAATAAAAAAATTATTTCACAGTTTTTACTTTTAAATAAAAATAAAGTTCATTTTTAATTCTAATTCATTGATAAAATTCAATTAAAGTAGCTAAATAAATAATAAGACCATTTTATGAAGAAAAAAAATATTTTTTCTAAAATTGTATTTTTATATATTTTAAGAAACCAAATTTATTATATACCAAAAAATATTTTTGGTATGAATAATATATTAACACCAATCTAATAAGTAATTTATAGGAGATAATAATAATAACATTTAAAATTTTAAAAAGTTATTTTTTTGATGAAAAAAAATTTCATTATATTTTTATTTTTTATTTAAAAGTTAAATTATCAAATTTAAAATTTTAGTTTTACCAAATTAAATTAATTTTTGAATTTATAATAATAATATAATCATAGGATGTTTTTTTAGTATTTTTCATAAATATTTTATTTTTAGGTGAATAGTGAAAAATATAGTTTTTACTAAAACCATAGTGTTTATGACTATATAATGAGATAAATATGATTAAAAACATATTAGAAATTATTTATGTACAAAAAAATATTTAATAAGTAAAAAAATATGCATTTAAAATTGCTATGTTAAATTTAGAAAATTCATGTTTAACATTTTGAAAGTTAAACAATCCTTTATTCGGATAAAAACGCTTTTTTATATTTTTCTTTTAATTAAATATTCACAATGTAGAAGTTGATATTTTATTTATTTAAAATAAAAATAATCTTAATTTAGTTAATAATAATCTATTTAATTTCATGTAAATCAACAACATTCATAATTTTATCCCAAACTCATTTTTATGCTTAAGTATATATTTTTCTAAAAATCATTTATAATGTGCTATACAATTATTTTTTTAGAATTAATTTTTATCACTTTTAAAATTTTAATTATATAAAATTTACTTCATATTTGGAATTATTTCATCCAAATTATGTAATTATGCCCACTTTATTTTTAGTTATAAAAAATAAATTACTTTGGTAAAAATGTAATTATCCTAGTAAAAGAAAAAATGGTAAAAGTGAAACATATAAGAGTAAAAGACTATAAAATGTGTTAAAATTAATTCTTGTGAGATTATTGACCTTAACCCTTCACCCACTCTTTCATTTTCCATAATTGGAGCCACTTTCCTTGAATACTGACTTTACCTATTATATTATTACAAAAATGTCACTCCTCTCACTTATAAATATCACCTCATTTCTCCACTAACTCTAAAGGTTTATCTCAAAAAAAACACTTCTTTGGTATCTCTTAAACTCTCTTACCATGTCCTATAATCCTTTCTTTCAAAAATACTAAGATAATGATCCTCAAGGTGTTGACCAAGGGAGTACATCGAAAGGGAGATGTAATGTTCTGAATCGAGCTCTATTAATCTGTTTCTTCTTCAATCCCCTAAAATATATTCAATACATGAAATTATGATAACATTAGTATTATTAATATTCAAAAAATATATATTATGTTAATGTGTTATCAATTTTCTACCTTCTTCTAAAACCATTTGACAAATGAAGACGTTGTCTTGCATATATGCAGACTACCACCTCCATGAATGGTGTGTTCTATTTTTTAGTACTTCCTTACATGGATGGTTCAAAAGGGATATTTTATATAAAAAATATGATATTTATGAAGTTATTATTATTCTTAAATTATAAATTATTTCATTTTCTACCCCATCCCCTCATTCTATATAAAAAGAAAGTGTCATCTGTGAGTACGTGATGACTATCGCATCCACATAAGCGTCATATTTTTTTCCATCATCATCTAACATGGGTGAATTTTGAAATATATTTAAGTTAAAAAATTATATTTATTACATTATTAATATTATTTAATGATAATATTTGGGAATTCTATAAGTGATATTAATAATAAAAGGTCATAGTTAATTCAACCACCTCAAATGAACATATTAAGGCACCTTTCTTCATTTGAGTCTATTTTGAAAAATCAATAAAACAGTATGAAGATTGTGTTAATGGAATAATAAAATAAATAAAAATATACTATTATAGATAAAATTAAGCTATTTTAGAAAATATTTGATCATGGTTAATATAGAAAGAAAGTTTTAGATAAATTGACCGAACCACCTCAAGTAACCAACATAAACAAAAATAATAATAAATGAATAATAAATGATAATAAATAGACCTTATAAAATTAAAGATATATGAAAACGGATCTAAAGAATATTTTTAACAAAATTGAATTTATTTTTCATGAAGTTAAGAACACGCACAAAGAAAATTAGGACCCAGGGTAAGGGATCTTCTAAACCACCCCCATTACTTTTAGGTTACACATTCTCCTTCCTTTTCTCCATTTTAATCAATATTTTTAACATATAATTCTACTATTTTTTCTATATATATTACTTACATATATACCTAGTTAAATATCCATTTCCATGTTGTTTTTATACATTCTTTGAGTTCCCTTTGCAATTCTATCTTTTAAATAAACTGATTTAAGGGAACTTCCCTATGTCTTATTTCATGTCAAGTAACACCCCCAAAAAATATTTTTAACCATGAATAGATTTTAAAAATCCGCATTATTTTATTTAAATCCCACCTAGTTTAATTATAGGATAAAGTAAAATAGTAAGATTTTTCCTTCTTTAAAATATCCTTTACTCATTTCATAAACTATCACCTAAGTGGCTCATTTTTTAACCTTAATTTTATAATCCTTATTTTGTATTTTTCTACATTATAACTCCATGTTAAATTACTTTGATTCTTTTAAATATGAACACACAAAATTATTTAATTCCTTATTCTCATGGTAATCTTTAGGACATTTCCTTTTGTAAAACTTTGAGACAAGATTATGAAACTCACTTCCTTCTCATGGATTTGATTGTGGTTATGATTTGTGTATGATTTACATTCCTCATTGGAAAAATATATTCATGTACATATTATGGTTTTATGGGTGGGACCAAAATTATATAGTCCTCCAATTCATTGGGTAATGTTTTCATCTCATGAGATACTATTTATAGTGTGTGTGTAGTCTACCTAACACACTAGGTTATGTTGTCTTAGAAGTGAGCCTTGGATTATGCTTATAATGTCATAATTTATGTTGCTGACACATATTTAAGATTACATAAACTTATTTTATCATTATATTATTCCATATTTCCATTATTATCACACACTCTTATACCATTTTACATGATTTTTCATTTAATATTTCATGTTCTGCTATTATGACTTATGGTCAAGTATTATTGTTCCATGTTTTTTAATAATATATTTCTCCCCTAATAATGTTTTATCATATGCCTATAATATAACCCTTGGTTACATGGTGATAATTTTTCACTTACAAAGTGTTTTATTTCACCCCTTATGTTTCTAACCACTAGGTCATAAAGATTAGCATAACCTATGAGGACTCTAGAAGGGGGTCTAGTGCATTTCAATTATGGAGAAATGTTAACAAGTACTATAAAATTTATTACATGTGTATCTAGTTCTCAAATACATTAAACCTTCCATTCATGGGAATGTGAGATTATTATGGGATATAATGTTTAATTTATGAAAATTATGTGAAATATAAGTATGTATATCTTGGTTCATCTCACTTTGTATCAAAGTCATTGTTTAAATAAATTGTATTTAGCATCAAACCTATGAATTCGGGTCTAGAGGGCCTTAGTAGATTCAAGATCTCTGATATAAGCTTCAAAAAAGTCAAAATGATTCTTTTAAGAGATTTAAAATGGTGTAGTGACCTACACAAAGTATGTCGGAACAATTACTTCCACCTAGAGAGAATCTTAGATTTTCTTGATGCATGAACTTATCCAATAGGAATCATACTCTATCTGAGCCTCTGTAAATTATAAATTTAGGGGGGTGGGTGGTAAAAGACCCACCCTATTCATAAGAGAAGCAGGGTATAAGTTCCTTAATTATTTTCCTAGTATTTGAGTCACCATAGGCTTCTTAGGCATGTTCTTATTCCAGTGTCTCCCCATATTTTTTCACTATGGTTCTTTTTCATGAAATAATCCCTTTAATTGAAACACCAAGTATTAAAATTGGCCATTAGGGTATGACTATATCCAAGTATTAGTTTTTTTTAGACAATAACCTGGTGATGAAATTATTTTGTGGGAATGTGACCACTATTCATGTTTCCTACCATGTGATAATCATCTAAAAATGGTGTGTAACCATATGATATCACTCAACCCAAATGATTTTAGGTGAGTTAGGACACTTATTCTATATTAAATTGAATTTTAGACCAAACCTGTAGGGTCTTCATGCCTTGTAGATGGTTTATCTATCAATTCTAGCCACTTATATTCCCTATCTCAGTTTGATCAAGAAGTAATGTTATTCATTTGTGTTAGTTTAATTATCAATAAATGTTCCAATTACAGTCCCATATGGTGTGAAGATGAATTAGCTATGGAAATTCAATATATTTTCTACATTTAGATCATTGAGTGGGAGTATTTTAACCAATATAATGCTCTAAAGATATTTATTGAACCTGGAACTTGTAATTTATTTATCTTTGATGAATTTTTAACCTCCAAAATGAGTTATGATCCAGACATAGAGCACTTTTAAGGGTAAAATAAGTTTAAATGGGGACTTCCCCATATAAATATTCTAGAAATAATGAAATAACATCGAAAACATTGGCAACACTAGGTTAATCTATCTGTTGTTATCCAACTAAGATTCCATTATAAAGGTTACAATCCTCACCTCGTTGAGTGAATCATGCTCTAGAATGGTATATATGGTTATGAACATAGCCATAGGGGTTTCCATGAAAACTAATGGGTTAACCCTAATGGTGAACTCCCAAACCCACTTAGTGTATAATTCTACTTGTTTTATTGGTTAATAGGCACAAATAATCTTGTAGATCTTTTAGTCTGGAAAGATATAGGGACTTCTTGTCTATGGATCTCAATCATTTTTCATTTTGAAAAGTTCTTCCCAAATTTTGAAGGGAACATAAACTCAAGGATGAAGATCCTTCTCCAGGATGTTTCTCAATAGTAGAAGTAAATACCTTACAAATGGAAGAGTCATCTTTGTGTTATCCCATATTGAAGTTGGATAGATAAACTGATCATACATATATCCTAGAATTAGAGCCTTGTTAATCATTTGCACATCCTAAAGGTATATCTCATCCTCTTCATGCATCAGATGGAAAGTGTTTCTATCTTGGATCCGTCTACTGAAAAAGTTTAGGATAACCTTTTCATGGTGGGAAATGGATTGTGACACCAAATTAACCTCATAAAATCCTACTACCTTGAGTTCTCTTTCAAATATTCACATATTTGGAATATATAATAATACCACCCCTTTTCAATGTTGAATACACCTCTAGGATGGAGGTCCCAACATAAATCCCACCCAAGCCTTTGGTTGGGTATAAATCTTCATAGTATTTATGCATAGTTTTGGACCTATAACTATGGAATACAAGCTCCTTATTCTATGGTCAATGAATTATATCTAAGTAAATACCCCTCTAAATGATCTGACTCCTTGATAAAGCATCTACCTATAGATGTATTGGATCGAGAAATATTAGGATGATGGTTGATCCAGTGTGTTGGTTGGTTCATGTCTGGAAAGTATTTGGGGGTGGGTAAAAAAATAAGTAGCTCAAACCCATATATGGGTAGCCTCGCTAATTCTAAGTAATTTCAAATACATAATCCCATTATATCCAAAAGAAGAAGGTGAACTTGGAAGGATTCACTGATGTTTTTTGGACTTAATATTGTTTATCATCTTGATTCACCATGTAGTATAAAATTGGTCAGCTTGTTAAAAATTCATTTATATAGAGGAACAAAATCATAAAGATTCGGTTAATTCAAAATAATAATGATATGTAAGAAGAGTGAAATTATTGAAAAAGTAAAAAAATCACATAAAAATTATGTGGTGAATCCACCATATAAAAACAACATTATCATGTTGATTCTTCATGAATGGTTCATAAAGAAAATGTATGTTTATATAATTTATATAGTTCCCTAAATGGTTAGTAATTCATAAAGTTTCTATGTGAAGTTATTCATTTAAATAATTAAAATTAAGATTCATCTATGAGTGAGATAATCTTCAAAGTACTTGAACATGTTCCAAAAAAGTAATGAATGAGGGCCCCCTCGCTATATTTATGGGGTAGGGATACCCTTTATCTTCTAATATTATAAGAAACTATATAAATAGTTTATGGTCAACCCTTATTTCATTGAAATTATATCTTCTTCATTTCGATCAGATCCAATTCTGAGTAGGGTAATTTTTTGACACTTGAAAGATCCCAGTAACACTTTGAAGAAAATTTGAAGGTAAAATATTGAATAACATGATCCACCAAAAAGAATGTATCTCAACCACATAGAAATATTATAGCCTAGTATCATTTTTTGTGGTATGACATTTCTTTATTATGATCACATAGAAATATTATGACCCAATGTCATTTACGGTGGCATGGAATTGTTAAATTTTGAGTGAATGGAAGGCTTATGGCCTGGTGTCATTTGTGATAGCATGGTTATGTACCCTTGCGATTTCATGAAAATCTTACAGTCTAATGTCATTTTAGGTGGCATGGTGTTGTTCACATGTGAGCATAAGGAAAGATTATGTCTTGATGTCATTCATGTCATGAAGTCAAGAATGCATTTTGATCACATAATTTTTCATACAATAATGGTTCTAAAAATATCAGAAAAATTCTTATGTGGTTTTCCTATAAATACTTTCCCAGGTACACATTTCCTGGGGGATAAATTTTTTTGCAACATAAAGTTATAGAAAAATCAAATCATTTGTGAACTTTTCCTTTGTGAAATATTTTAGAGAATTCCATCAGGTAAATTCCTAATACAATCCTAAGAGAGTGGAAAGGCTCCTATATAAATTTTTTGTGGTGATGTCTCTCCTGTTTAAATTATTTACATTGTTGACTACATTAGATCCTTTTCAAAGGACCCCTATATTATTTCTTCATAGAGAGTTTCTTACCACATAAATCTTATAAGATGTCCATCCTTAATCACTCCTAACTTTATTGGAACCCAATATTAATAAATATACTTTCTTCCTAAGGTACATCTTGATATCTTTGAGATAGTCTATCACTATGAAATATTTTACCTATGGTTATCCACTTCACAAGGGATCCATATCGTGGATATTTTGTCTTCTTTAATGGAATTGTCTTCACCCAGGACACTTACATGGGCCAAATCAATAATCCAAGTGACATTATTATCCTCCTTCTACTAAGTTCAAATCATCAAAAAGTATGCTTCATCAATTACTTCTCTAAATCCATCATATTTTCATGATTGGGTCTTCATCCATGTTTGTTTTCTCCCATTAGATCATATATTTATTTGATAATGGGAATAAAGGATTTTTCAAAAGATTTACTATAGTTTTTTCCCTAACTGATAGTATCCTTGACAAACTAAAAATCATGTATTATCTTGATAATTAAGTTTCTTATCCTTGGGTGACCATTAGTGTCTTTCCTAGACCAACAAACCCCTCAAAGATTTTCTACATCAATCCTTATAACTTTCAATAATCTGATCATCCTTCTTTTATTTATTCAGTGAGCCTGAGACATGAATGGGATTACAATTCAGTTTATATCTTAACATTTCTTCAATAAATCATGTCACTCATTATTCCATTCCTCATTCCCTTTTTATTTACTAGTAGAGAGGAGGTGAACGATCATACAAGGGCCTCCTATTAGGTGTAATAATCGACCATGTACTCATTGATAATCTCATCACTATACTGAATCAATGATCTATAAATACCATGGTTCTTCTAATAGGTATAATCACTAACCACACCCTCTCATATTTAGTTACTAACAAATATTATAAACCATAAATAGTCATTCATGCATAAGCCCAATATAATCCATCATTACATCCCTTTCACCTAGTAGTCAATTCTACATGACTTTAATCTAATTTGAATTATTATTAGTCATATGGGATTAAAATAAATTATTACATGGCCCTGGTTTCATAACCTTAAAAGGAACATAATTGGTATTAGTCAAATGATCTTAAACTATAAGACATCATGGTCCCAATTTCATAACCTTAAAAGGAACATCATTGGTCCTGGATACATGAACTTAAAAGTAACTTCATTGTTCATGGATACATGATCATAAAAGGAACCACATTATTCTTTTTCAAATGAACTTAAAATGTTTGATGTTTTTGGTTAAGTGGCACCAATATATGTAGGTTTTTATTCCCATTATGGGGATGCATAGGAATCCCCTCTCATGAGACTGATCCCAACTCTACAACACATAACATCTCCACAAATAGAGATAAAGACTAGAGTTCAAAATAGTGTAGATTTAAAACCATAGTGTAATCAACCTATGAGGTATTAAGATGGAAAGTTCTCATAAATATTTATAAAGGACCTTTGAGACATATAAATTTTCACATCGATATAGGGTATTAATCGATCGCTTTCATGACAAGGGTAATCAGTATTATTACTGGGAGTGTTTTAACAAAAAATCCATAAATCTATGAGAGAGTCCCAAAATAGGAAATAATACCCTTCATGGGATGATCTAACCTCCCATCCTCTCAACCTCAATGCACAATTTTAAGGGTCATTATAATGTCCTAATGACTATCTCTCTTTGGAAATAAGGTTTAAAACAAAACATAAAACTATGAGCAAATAAATGTGGGGAAACAACCATATAAATCAAAAAAATAAAATTAAAAAAATCATCATAAAATCATAATAGATATTTATTATATATTTTCATCCAAGAGAAAAACCTATTAAGAATAAGAAATCACTCATGATTTCACCAAAAAAGATAATTCCATAGATCCACTTACCAGTAATGAAAAGAATTAATAGAAATTTATGTTTTTATATCATAAGAGATGAAGAAGGGTCCTTATAAAATGATTGCAGGCCCTAAAATTAGAAAACCCAAAATAATTTTCCATAAGAGAGAAATCTTAATCTTCCATGGAAACTCTGGGGAAATAATATAGGAGTAAGAGAAGATGAATGAAGAAATAATGAGATTTAGAGTGAATTACTTGAGGGAATCAAGCACCTTTAACAAATATTCACCTAGTAGTATGAAAAATAAATATAGGTACTATGGGTTTAGTATTAAGGGATCTTATAGAATAATACCCAAGAAATGAATAAAAAATGGAGGCCTCAAACACAAAAATATGATTTCAAAAATTAAAAATATTTTATATTTTAAAGGACTGTACAATATAGATGTAGGGTTAGGATGACCATGAATAGATCATGTATAAGCCATTGGAACCAAAAAAAAAGATACATGGATGACATGCAAGATTAAGGTAATTGTGAACTCTGGCCATGCATTCTATAAATTTCTTCAAAAATTTAAAATTCTCCCTTAAAAACTCAAGATAAATACTAAATAAAATAAATAAAAAATTACATATTGAATAATGAAATCATGATATCACATCATGAATTATCATGGAGCCACACTCACCTAGACACGCTCTCATCTCAAGGAATGTTGGGTTTTTTATGGAGGATATTTGGATGATGGAGGACATTCCCTTCACTACTTCCGCCTTTTGAGTTTCCTTCTCTTCTATGAAGCCTCCCAACTTCTCCCAAGCTTTAGCCTCTTTTTTATTCTTCCTTTCAATTCTTCTAGTATTCAATATTTTTTTTATATTTTACTTCAATTTTATTTTCTCTCTAGGATAGGTTATTCTATCCATAGATAATCTTACCCATTGCCTCTATATCTTAGTAATTAACTAGATTAGTTTCCTCATATCCTATGTTTTATCAACTTTTTATATAATTTCATATATATCCCAACTATTATTTCTTCTTATTCTTGATTAAGTTTGGATTAAAATTCCTCAATGGTGGTTCTCATTAATGGTAATTTTAGGTGTCTTCCTTAGAAATCCCCTTCGATATTAGTGGTGGTACTTCCAACCCAAAGTGGTATTGTTCTGATCTTCTTGCATTATAAGTGTTATAGTGTTTAGACATGTTTTTTCTATTTTTAAAATAGTAACATCATATGAAATGTTTTTGTGTTGAGTTTCAATGATGGATGGTACAATTTTTTTGTTTTTATATTCTTTCATGGTTTTGGGTAGAGGTATCACAATGATGAATTTAGTTCTCAATGGATGTATTCTCCCCTATTAGAATTACTTTATTCAATTGTGTTATTATTGTTTGGGTTTGGAAGCCCATGGTTGAGGTTTCCTTTTTTTTCTTCATTTTCAATTGCATATCCCTTTGTTTTTTTCTAGTTCTAGGTTATTTATGGCATGACAATGACTGTTAGAGTAATTTGGGATGTCGATGGTGGTTGACTGATTGAAAATTATTTTTTTATTAAAAACATATACCCCCATTTTAAGGGAGGGGGAAACCAACATGACTTTAAGACTAAAATAACAATCAAGCCCCACGATCCAAAGGCCCAAGTATAAAAGAAACAAAATAAAATCTTGAAAAAAGTCTCCTCCCCATCATCAAAAACATTAAACCCATCCTTCACCATCCCATTGCTTCTCGGATAGCTATGCAAGGATGCACATATCTGGTACCAATGGAAAATAATCAAACCCTGTCAAACATCCAATTCTAAATATAAAAGTTCTGGTAAAAACTCCCTTCCCTAAACCTCTTCAGGAGTCATCCCTTGTAAGAAAAAGATTGCAATGTCCCAAAACCCATGGACCATAGATCCACAAAACAAATTCCCAAAAAATCATAACATAAATTTAAATATCAAACACCAGTAAATTGCCAAGAATACTACCAATCAGACCAATTCCTCCTTTAACTTAAAGCCTTAATGAATGTTATTCCACTGAATCAGCATCTTGGTCATCGAACGAAGCTAGAAGAAAACCCTGCTACCTTCTCAAGACTCCTCCGATGTCCCATCCACGCAAGCCTGAAGAGGAAAATTGCTCAAACCAAAGATCAAAAGGATCCAGCAAGGAGGTGCGGGGTACCTCAGTGATGATGATGCCAAAAAATCTCCATATCTTTAAACATCAAAATCTCACCTTGAGCCGTGAAGACTTCTGAATTCCATAGAAGTCCTTACCACAAGCAAGATCCGCAAATCCCATCTCCAATATCAAACCTCTCATGGAGACCACAGCGGACCACCCCACACACTCCCATCCAACAAAGGAAATAATACAAAAACCCTCAGACCGCAGAACTGGATCTCAACCATTGTACCTTCACCACATTTCCAAATAAATACCAAGCCAGCAAAGGAGATAGGAAAGTAATCATGCTTGTAAATGGTGAGAATTTCTGAGATGGACGAGCCCATGAGGTCTTCAAAGCCACCACTAAAAGAGGAACCGTACGCCATGAGAATGTCAGGAAGGAGTTCTAAGAAGAGGAGATATAGTCGACCCGAGGTGGAGGATGGTATCATTTTTAGTGGTGATATATTTCTTTGGTGGAGTTACAATGGAGTAGGATTCGATGGGTTGTGCCTCTCGTAGATGTTGATGCTTCTTCTAGAATCATTGGTGGAGGTGTTCCCCCGATTCCATAGTTGGTGTTATAGCTCATGGTTCCATTATTTAAATGTATGAATTCTACAAACACTATCTAGTTTGGTGTGTGGATTCCTATTTTATGGTTTAATTTTCTGGTGTGATTTCTTATCAATGGTGGTGGGTGGTGATGGGAGGTGATGCTCAATGATGTTCAATATCGATGTCGGTGTGGTTATTACTAAATAAATGAGTATCCCTCATTTATGTTTCATGATTATAAGTTTCATGAGATTCATTAACATGTTACCATAAAACACAAACAATATGAATAAAATTTGCTCACAACACCATATTTTGATAATCAATAATCTGAACCTATTGTTCAACTAAGGAAACATTGAGTTCTAATTCCAATTATTCCAAATCCAAAACATATGAGGGATCAAGATAATATTTCTTAAACTAGTAGATATGAAATACATTATTGATTTATTTCATATGAGGGGGAAATATTATCTGGTATATGATCTTTCTAAGAATTCAATAATTTAATATTTCTTAACATACCTTTTTATGAGCTTACATTATTTCCCTTGATGTCTATAACCCAATCTTGGAGGCACTTTTATGAATACTCAACCAAATACCAAGAACTCAAATTGTATTAGATGGCGATAAATATAGGATTTCTAGTGACTTTGAGTTGTCACCATTCATTTATGAATAAGTTTAACTTTCTCCATTGTCTCCTACACTATACTCATTCTTATAAGATAAGACTCGCCAACTCAACCAAAAAAAGTTGAAATTGAAAAGTATGGCCATATAATGCATTAAATAGATCTATATTTACTGAATATTGATAGATATTATTATATATAAATGAATTAAATGAAATATTTTTATCCCATGATCCCCCTATAATCTAACACACATTCATGGATAATATCTTTCAAGATCTAGATCTCCCTCTCTGTTTTCCCATTAGTTTGAGGATGATGAACTATAAGAAGCTTCACTTATGACCCCATATATTATTGAAGGCCTTTAAAAAATAATATTTAAATAAAGTTTCACAATAGGAGATGATCATTAAAGGAACCACGTATAATTTTACAATCTCATGCGCATATAACTTTTCAATACCCACCAACTTCATGTTATCCTTGATTAGAAACTAATATAGTGAATTGGTCAAATGATCAATGATCACTAGAAAATAATTCCTACCATAAGTATTACATGATAATATAATGATGAAATCCATAGATATATCATCCCACATCCAAGTAAAAATAGGTAGCTGATAATGAATTCCTAAGGGATTTTGGTTATCTACTTTCAATTTTTGACATGTAAAGCATCGAGACACATAATCTTCAATTTAATAACATATCAAACCACCAATACTATTTTTTTCATGTCATAGAATTTTTTTTTTCACCTACATGAATGGTATATTGAGAATTATGATAGGTCTCCATTGATACCTTCCTCAATAAAAGAGATACCATAAAATGATTCCCAAAAAATGACATCATCAAAGGAAAGAGACCATACATTGATGGTATCCCCACTATTAAGAATTCCTAAAATGTGATAACACTCTGAATCTGATGGTTGGTCTTGATTAATAAATTCAAGAATAAAAGAATTAATCTATACATCAAATAAGAACATCAATTCTATTTCCTCATTCACCTCAAGATACAGTTATACAAAGAGAATCATCAGGTTCTATTCATCACTGGAATCCTTCAATTCCTAAGATAAAAACTTCCTACTAAGCATATATCTGACCACATTAACCTTTCTAAAATTATAGGAGAGTTTAAAATAAAATTTTTTAAGATATTATACTTATCACCTCTATATAATATTTAAATCCTTCTACCAAAAAATAGAGCTCAAACTTTTATGATCCATAATATTTCAAAGCATGCATAACAGGTTCCAATTTAAAGTCTTTGGTTGGGTGTTCATTCTTTTATGGGGATAACTAATGGAAAAAAAACACTACCACAATATCATTATGTATAATCACACACCAAAAACCCATGCTTTAATAATTATAATAAACCACGTATCATTCTCTAAACTCATGAATATTTGGGACTGGAGTTGATGTAAACCTTTGTTTCAATTACTCAAAGTATGCCTAACATTTAGGGATCCATGTAAACTTTACTTCTTTATGAGTAAAAATATTCAATGGAGATTCTAGCTTCAAAACATCCTTTATAAACTTCTCGTAATACCCTAATAAAACTAACATGCTTTGTATCTTGAAGTTATTATTTGTAACTTCCCAAGACATAACAGTTTTCATCTTCTTAGGATCAAAAAAATATCCCTTGTTCTGAAATAACTTTTCCTAATAATTTCATTTCTTGGATCCATATGTAACACTTAGATAATTTTTTATATAGGTAGTGATCTCATAGATTTCCCAAAACAATACTCAAGTGATAATCATGATCCTGTTCTGACATTGAATTAACTAATATGTCATCCATGAATATGATGATAAATAAGTTGAGATATTAGTGGAATATATATTTTATAAGCTCTATGAAAACCATAGGAACATTGGTTAGACCAAATGGAATCACAAGATACTCAAAGTGACCATACCTCTATTGAAATTCAGTCTTGGGTAATCATATGTCTTAACCCTGGTGATACCCAGACCTAAGTTCAATCTTAGAGAATCAATTTTCTTATTTAAACTGATTAAAGAGATCATAAATATAAAAAAATGGGTATTTATTATTCATGGTCACTTAATTTATATTTATATAATCAATTTCTAGGATCAATATCCCATTATCCTTTTTCGTAGAGTATCAAAGTTGTTCATGGAGACACATTGAGATGAATAAATCCTTTTATTTAAAAAACATCAAGTTGATCCTTCAACTAATTTTTCTCAGCTAGATCTATATGATATGAAGGAAATGATATAGGTTTCATCTAAGGAACAGGATCAATAAAAAATATATACCTCCCTTTCTGGTGTTAATCTAGAAAAATTATCAGGAAACAATTTAGGGAAATATTTTTCCATAGGATGAAGCTAATTACTTGAATTCCCTTTACCATATACCACTAAAATAGTAGATAATTGATATGAAAAATCTCTAACTTAATAATAATAGGTCTATCTCAATTTGATCTAGGATACCATTTACCTTAAAAAAATTAGGATTCTTTTTTAAAAAGACAAAGACCACCCTTGGTGATAAAAATTGATGCAAAATTTGAATTCAATCATCAAATCCATCAATAAGATGATATCAAAGAGTTTTTTTTCAAGATTAAGAAAATATAATGCCATATCCAAATCAAATATATATATGAGGCATGAAGGGCAGTAGAAAACTTCCTCCTTCCCAAAAGTATTTGATATCTCCATCACATAAGACATCGACTCATATAAGAGATTCAAAAAATCTATAATATATACATAAATAAATAAGTGAGATGTATATATATCTAATAAAGTAATAGTCATGGATGATTAAATAACTATATTACCTCATACTTTATTATGTCTAGATTCAAAATCCATGGGTGCCTACTCAATGACATGTAAATTTCCAATTTCAAGATAATATTATGATATCCCACTAAACTAAGGCTTGTTCCTCAATTAACTCTACCCTCATAAAGGATCACCTCTATCTTTAAAATCTTATGGATTATATACTATTATCTTAGAGTCATAAAAACACCTGATATTCATTTGTAGATAAGGAAACTACAACACTTATCTATAGAATATTCATCCAGAAAAATATTTAGAGGTGACCCATACAACCACAAGAATGAAAATATTTGGTAAACTCTTGGAATAAAGACCCAAAATGCTCCAAATTTCCATTCCTATGACATATGAGAGGCCAAATACCCAATTTTTTTGATGTGTTTTATGATATAAATTCATTAAAAAGCTATTGTTCCCCTGTTTAAACTCATCCCACTTCTTTTTATTCTCGAGTAAGTTTCCTTCACTAACACTATAAATATAAGTATTTCTGAACATATTAACCCATCTCAATCATCAATTATTTATCCACCACTTCATTATAAGAGGATTGTAACACCCTGAGATTTTATGAAAAAAAAATCTTTTAATTTCATTGATGTCTTGTGTTGTACGTTAAACCAAAATTATCTTGTGTTATACGCAACACCGTATTAGCTTATATTATACACAAACACTATTCTTGGCTTGCGTTACACGCAATCACGACCTTCCTTGATAGCGTGTGTAGTACGCAATACCAGGTTTCACTAAAAAACAATATATTGTTATAATATTATTATGGACTAGCCTTTATGAATAGTATTAACTACATTTTGAATTTTATAATTTTATTATTCATCTTACACATTTTATAAAACATGGTATGAGAACAAAATAAATTTTTCGGGTAAAATAAGTATTTTTCAAAAAATGCAGTTTTTCCACCTTTTGATGGTGTACCCACTTTAAATCTAGTTTTTTATGGGTTTATAAGTTCACTTTGAAAAAATAAAATTCTTATTTGGAATAAGAATATAAAAATTTACTTTGGATAAATTTTTCATATTATTCTAATAACTTTCATATTTTAATGAATAGTAAAAACACACTATATTTTTATTAAAAAAAAAATTTCATCGCAATAATTTATATGGTTAAATTATAATATTGAATAGTTTTAAAGTATAAATAGAGTATATTTTTAACATTTAATATAATGTATGTCATTACCATTAATTTTTCATTGAATTCATAGGTAAAAACATTTCAATCTTTGGCAATGTTTTAACTTTTAAAACCCGTTTTCTTAACAACGGGATTAATTTTAAATTAATTACTGCAACTTCTGTGTTTTGAATTTTGAAAAATGGATTCCATATTTGAATTAAGTGGGTAAAAATTATGTTAATACGTTACTTTTATTTTTTTTATATTATGAATAGTAACTACGGTAATTTTTATTTATTGCAGTTAAAGGTAAATCAGGTAATTAAGGATAACAATAATATTATAAAATTACCATAACACCTTTAAAAATTCTATTGGATGACTAAAATTCGACCCATATCACCTAAGGGTCGGAATATATTAATTTTATGGACTTTTCACCATGAAAATAATTTAATTATTAGTAAAACCAAAGAAAGTGACAACATGTCACTCTCTTAAATCTTATAAGTATAATAATTTTAATTTAATGATAAACTTCATGAAACTTAAAACATGAATAGTCTCATAAATTCTAATAAAATTATCTACATCATTTGAATTTATTTAGAATTTTTAGGGATTAAATAAATATCATTAAAGGTGACAAAGTAGTGATGTTGAAATTATTTTATTGATTAAAATATCAAATAAATGGTTTTAAAAATATTAAAATAAATATTATATGAACTATTTAATGTTATACACTAATTTTATAGATAAATATTACATGTTATTAATCTAGTAAAGCTTTTATTTAGAACATATCATCTGTTTGGATTTTATTTAAATTTAAATAAATGAATAGTGTCAAAATTGACACTATTTTTATTTTATAAAAATAACATAATATAAAATTGTTTAAAAATCACAAAAATATTTAAAAATTATAAATTAAAATTTATATGGTTTAAAATTTTATAAATTATCCAACTATGGACAATTCACAACATATAAGTAATTATTTATAACAATTTAAAATTTAGAATCTTATTACCACAAATAAAATTAAATATATTAAATAAGGATAAATCAAGTTGATAATGTTTAAAATAAATTCCCAACATATATAAATTTTATTGGTTGATTAGATTACAACCCTACATCATCTAAGATTCGTATTTGAGTCATTTTTGAAGTTTTTAAGTGGGGTTTGAATTTATTATAAATTAATATTTTTGAGGTTTCCAAAGGTGCCCCTCTCCTCCCTTATAAAAGGGCACCTCCTCCCTCTTATCTTTACACAATTTTGAGCCTTAAATCTTGGCCAAACCCTACCCATTTCACTTATCAACTTCCCTATAAACATTATATAAGTTCTGGTATCCTCAAAATACCAACTCTAGTTCCTTAAGAGGATGTTAAGAAGAGGCGCGTCAAAGAAGAGGTAATATCCTTTACCGATTCTTTCCAATTTATTTCTTCTTCTACTTATTATTATTTATTTGTTTCATCATAAATTAACAACATAAGTATAAATCATATACTGATATGTTATTATAAATATGAAACAACCCTATTTCATCTTCTATCCATCCTATGGAAAACGAAATCACCGCGCGTGCGTACGTACGGAATACTGTCTCCACGCCGTGGTGTAATCTGTTTTCCACCACCACCTTACTTGGATGGGTATAATGGTGTAAATAAATAACTATATATGATTATTGTAAATTGATATTGATTCTGAAATATTATACATACATTTAAATACAATTCCTCGATCATGGGAATGATATCATCGCTCGTGCGTACGTACGGACTACCGTCTCCACGAACACGATGAGATTCATTTTCCATGATTAACCATTCAAGTATGATTATAAAGTATGTATAATAAATAGTCATGAAAGATATTACACAATAATGATACTGGATTTATGTACATATATGTTTCATTTACTTAATTCCATTTAATTCAATAAGGAAACGAAAACAACGTTCATGCGTACGTACGGCCAATCGTCTCCATGAACGGTGTATTTCATTCCATTTATCGATCTATCATATATATTTATATGATGAATATATATTATATATAAATAATGTTTTAAATTCTTGAATTAAGTAAATCAGGATATAATTAATAATATCAAGAACAACAAGTCTAAACATGTACGATAAATGAAACGATTTTACCCAAAACGCAGCTTTAACATGGAATTTACAAAAGAACAGGTAATATAAAGTCATAAGTGAGCCATATATGATATCATAACAATGAATATGATTCTGTAATAAGTCAATGACATTATTTAAATCATTATACAGGATTTTTGGATACATACGAATCATATCGAACATAAGGTAAGGGATAATTTTGCAATCTCATTTTTATCCGAGATTGTTTATACGTAAGTATTTACTGGGGTTATATTTTTCATCCATGTCCATAAAAATGTTTTTTATAAATTGTTTAATATTATTCCATGTATTTTTAAAGTCATTTTTACCCCTATTTTACTTTTACTTTGGGTTATTTAAGGAATCTTTCTTTTGTTTACCATATAAGGTACTTTTTTACTTTTCCGGCAAAAGTACGAGAATAATGTTTTTTTAACTTATATGAAATGAATGGATTTTTACGATTTCATAATTCCTTTTATTAATGAAGATTAATCTATAATATTTCATGACTATTTTCAACAAAATCCTTTTCTTTTAAAATTTCATGGCATTTTGTGAAAAGAAAATGATTTTGAAGAAGAAAGGATATTTTCCTCAAGAATTCATTTCAAGTGTTTTATCAAAACCATTTTCCATCTAAGATGACATTATTTTATATGTGTATGTTTCAAGTATAATGTCTTTATGATTTATATGGTTTCAATTTTCTTATGATGAAATGATATCCATTTGATTTATATGGATTATGTTATGATAGGATGATGTTTATGAAACCTATTTTATTCTTTGGGTTATGATGAATGATTTATGTTTATGTTGTGTCACACATAAGAATGATTTCATTAAAAGATGGGTGGGACTTATATCTCCCTCCAATGCATTGGGTAAAGATTTATATCTCATGATATAGACATAGATGGAATGGTAAGTTAATCGGGTTCAGTTATACAGGACTAGAACGAGGAGTAAACTTGATTCAGAAAGGGACTTTGTCCACTAAGATGGTCTTGGCAGCAATGTCTTGGCTACTATGGAAATCATATCAAGTGATTAATGGTTTTCCACAATTACATGTTTTATTCCCATTATATTTTATCATTATCGATGTTCTTTTATGATATATGCCTTATGTACTTCCAGGATTTATGTCTTTGCTCAAGATTTTGATGTTTAGATTTTATGTTCAAGTTTTTGCATTCAAATGTTTATGGATTATTTTATGTTCTCTATGTTTACCCTTATTGAGATTTTGATCTCACCCTTTTTATGTTTTCCTTTCCCCAGGATATAAATAAAAGTTTTAGGTAAGAAAACAAATGGGGAAGATCTTTATGGGAGATGTTGAAGATCTTTCACCATGATTAGAAGATTGTGTTCCGAGTTTCCAAAGACACTAAACTATTACAATCCTTGAGTGTTGGTTTTTGTTATATATTAAGTATTCTGCAAAATTAATGTAATTTCCAAGTACGTCAGGCTTCGGGTCTCTCTAGTTGGTATCAGAGAAAAGGTTTAGTTAACCTTTGGAAACTAGGATGCGAAAACTTTAGTGAGATCTCTAAAGATATTTCTATAGTATGTTTAGGGATTTTCCTAAGGTTATGTATAAGTATATATTACAGTCCTAGAATTATGATAACAATCATTAATAACCTATGATTAAACCTACGATGTTAGAGATTTAAAGTACTCCCCTTGATTATGTTGTTTTCCTAGTATGATTTTTGCATCTCACACTATTATTTTTGGTTTTTAGAAAATGGCTGGAAATAGTAAGATTCATGATAATGGAGGATATGATGGACAATGGAATGATATTCTTCATGAGAAACCCAATGAAACGGGATTTGGAAGTCCAAACATCATTATTATTCCTAATCAGCAATCTCATAATATAATCAATAATCTCAACTATGGTAAGTTTCCTGACTCAGCTAATAAGAGAAATATGGAGTTTCATGATGATCATAGAGGAAATAAAGTTCAATTTCCATCATGTAAATCATGTGGTAAGAGGAATTAGGGAGAATGTTTCAAAGGAACTGAAAGATGCTTTGGGTGTGGAAAAGAAGGACACAAAGCCATTAATTGTAAAGGAAAAGGTTCACTTAACACCATGGACAAGGATAATGGTATTGCTAAGACATCAAAAATGGTTAAATGTTTTAAATGTGGAATGTACGGGCATTATGAAAACCAATTCTCTAAGGGAAAATTTCATGAAGAGAATTAGAATGGTCATGTGGGTAGTATTTATGTTGATGATGATGAAGAGACTACAAATGATATATGAGATGAAAGAAATGATGAAGCTCAGCCAGTGGTTTAAGAAGGTAGTGGAATGATTGTATGTTTATCAAGAATAATGTATGGTACTATGGAATAAAGAAAAATCTAAGGATTGTTACACTGTTTTCTTTCCTTGAGTTTTTTAAAGTATATGATGAATGGTACCGATAACCATGAAAGGTTATTCAAATATTTTTGGAAGGTAGATGATATGTGAATAATGAGAGGATAATGAGATAATGATATGTTTGATAGTATTAATGAGCTCATGACTGGTATAAGGACAATGTGATATCATGGTTTGAGTATACAGATTTTTGGGATTTTGGTATGTAGAAAGAGTTAACTTTTGACAGCATTCATGTTTTCACAATGATTCTATGGTAATTAATGTTTCAAGAGAATACATTATTAAGGTGTTCACATGTTTGAAATGAGATCAACAAGATATATCTTATGATATATAGGGAATAAATGATGGTATTCACATGCTTGTTATGTGACCTTTCAAGTAATCGTTTTCTTTATACTATGAGATTGGACAAATGTATTTTGGATAAGCCTAAAGATTGGAATGGATTATGTTGGACATCATATAGTATTATTTAAGGATAGAAGTTTTTTTTCGATATTATTTCTGGAATGTTATAATAGTATAGTTTTAGAAAAAGGACAACCTGCAAAACAGGCGACAACCCATCGCGTTGGACAAGGCTGTGGGAATTGAACCCACAACTGAAGTGCGACAGGCACTTATCACATACCACTGGCTTACAGGAAGTCCATGGTTAGTAGAAACTAGTTTTATTTTATTAAGTGGTATGATAGATGAAGTATAATTCCATTTTAGGAACCATATACGATTAATCTCACCATAGATGGACTTATGTATATAACTTTTGCTAACTTTATGTTTTAGACAGATGGAATGACCTACCATTATATCGCATGATCTTCTAACACTTCACGGAAGACAAATTCAACTTCATTTCTTTAAGATATGAAGTGGAAATTGTTCACGGCACAAACAACAGTGAGATTGTACCAAAATCAAGTAAGTATTTCTTCTAATTCAAAATTTTCAACTTTAGGGAAATGATATTGAAAACCAAAAATGTTGTCCTAGTGCTCCTATATATGATTAATCCGATGGTACCTTAGATCATCACAAATTTATGGATTTTTGATTTTTGTCTTTTTCATATCCACGTTCTCTACCACTCTCCATCATAACTTGAGGGTTAGATTTCTCTTCCATATCCATATTTTCACATATGTTCTCCTATGTGAAACCTAGTGATTAGTTAATTTGGGTAACCGTTACGTTTCATAATTCAGTTTTTAAAGTTCAGTTTTGGTATTCCTTTTTATGATGTGGGTTTCTAATAAAGAAACTTTCAAGTAGTAAACCATTTATAACCCTGGTGAATTTTGAGGGTGAAATTCATTTTAAGGGGGTAGAATGTAACACCCCGAGATTTTATGAAAAATATTCTTTTAATTTCATTGATGTATTTTGTTGTACATTACACCAAAATTATCTTATGCTATACGCAACACTGTATTATCTTATATTATATGCAAACACTATTCTTGGATTGTGTTACACGCAATCGCAACCTTCCTCGATAGCGTGTGTAGTACGCAATACCGGGTTTCACTAAACAACAATATATTGTTATAATATTATTATGGACTAGCCATTTTGAATAGTATTAACAACATTTTGAATTTTATAACTTTATTATTCATCTTACACATTTTCTAAAACATTGTATGAAAACAAAATAAATTGTTCGGGTAAAATAAGTATTTTTCAAAAAATGCAGTTTTCCCGCCTTTTGATGGCGCATCCACTTTAAATATAGTTTTTGATGGGTTTATAAGTTAAATTTGACAAAATAAAATTCTTATTTGGAATCAGGATATAAAAATTTACTTTGGATAAATTTTTCATATTATTCTAATAACTTTCATATTTTAATGAATAGTAAAAACACACTATATTTTAATTAAAAACAACTTTTTTCATCGTAATAATTTATGTGGTTAAATTATAATATTTAATGGTTTTAAAGTATATATAGAATATATTTTTACCATTTAATATAATTTATTTCATTACCATTAATTTTACATTGAATTCATAGGTAAAAACATTTCAATCTTTGGCAATGTTTTAACTTTTAAAACCCATTTTCTTAACAACGGGATTAATTTTAAATTAATTACTGCAACTTTTGTGTTTTGAATTTTGAAAAATGGATTCCATATTTGAATTAAGTGGGTAAAAATTATGTAAATAGGTTACTTTTATTATTATTTTTTTTGATATTATGAATAGTAACTAAGGTAATTTTTATTTACTGCAGTTAAAGGTAAATCGGGTAATTAAGGGTAAAAATAATATTATAAAATTACCATAACATCTGCCAAAATTCTATTGGATGACTAAAAGTCGACCCATATCACATAAGGGTCGGAATAGATTGATTTAATGGACTTTTAACCATGAAAATAATTTAAATATTATTAAAACCAAAGAAAGTGACAACATGCCACTCTCTTAAATCTTATAAGTATAATAATTTTTATTTAGTGATAAACTTCATGAAACTTAGAACATGAATAGTCTCATGAAATATAATAAAATTATATACATCATGTGAATTTATTTATAATTTTTATGGATTAAATAAATATCATTAAAGATGACACAATAGTGATGTTGAAATTATTTTATTGATTGAAATATCAAATAAATAATTTTAAAAATATTAAAATAAATATTATATAAACTATTTAATGTGCTCCAATAATTTTATAGATAAATATTACATGTTATGAATCTATTAAATCTTTTATTTCGAACATATTTTTTGTTTGGATTTTATTTAAATTTAAATAAATGAATAGTGTCAAAATTGACACTATTGTTATTTTATAAAAATAACATAATATAAAAATGTTTAAAAATCAAAAAAATATTTAAAAATTATAAATTAAAATTTATATGGTCCAAAATTTCATAAATTATCTAATTATGGACAATTCACAACATATAAGTAATTATTTATAACAATTTAAAATTTAGAATCTTATTAACACAAATAAAATTAAATAGATTAAATAAGGATAAATCAAGTTGATAATGTTTAAAATAAATTCCCAATATGTATAAATTTTATTGGTTGATTATATTACAACCCTATATCATATAAGATTCTTATTTGAGTCATTTTGGAAGTTTTTAAGTGGGTTTTGAATTTATTATAAATTAATATTTTTGAGGTTTCCAAAGGTGTCCCTCTCCTCCCTTATAAAAGGGTACCTCCTCCCTCTTCTCTTTACACAATTTTGAGCCTTCAAGATCGGAAAAACCCTGACCATTTCCCTTCTCAACTTCTCTAGAAATATTATATAAGTTCTAGTCTCCTCAAAATACCAACTATAGTGCCTTAAGAGGAGATTTAGAAGAGGCGCGTCAAAGAAGAGGTAATATCCTTTACCGATTCTTTCCAATTTATTTCTTCTTATACTTATTCTTATTTTTTTCACCATAAATTAATAACATAAGTATAACTAATATACTTATATGTTATTATAAATATGAAACAACCTTATTTCATCTTCTATCCATCCTACGGAAAATGAAATCATCGTGCGTGCGTACGTACGGAATACTGTCTCCATGCCGTGGTGTAATATGTTATCCACCACCACCTTACTTGGATGGGTATAATGGTGTAAATAAATAACTATATATTGTTATTGTAAAGTGATATTGATTTTTAAATATTATACATACACTTCAATACAATTCCACAATCATGGGAATGATATCATTGCTCGTGCGTACGTACGGACTACCGTCTCCACGAACGCGATGAGATTCATTTTCCATGATTAACCATTAAAGTATGATTATAAAGTATATATAATAAATAATAATGAAATATATTACATGATAATTATACTGGATTTATGTACATATATGTTTCATTTACTTAATTCCATTTAATTCAATAAGGAAATGAAAATAGTGTTCATGCGTACGTACGGCCTACCATCTTCATGAACGGTGTATTTCATTCCATTTATTGATCTATAATATATATTTATATGCTGAATATATATTATATATAAATCATGTTTTAAATTATGTAATTAATTAAATCATGATATAAGTAATAATATCAAGAACAGCAAGTCGAAACACGTACGATAAATGAAACGATTTTACCCAAAATGCTGCTTTAACATGGAATTTACAAAAGAACGGGTAATATAAAGTCATAAGTGAAGCATATATGATATAATAACAATGAATATGATTCTTTAATAAGTAAATTAAATTATTTAAATCATTATACAGGTTTTTCGGATACATACGAAGCATATCGAACATAAGGTAAGGGATAATTTTGCAATCTCATTTTTATCTGAGATTGCTTATACATGAGTATTTACTGGTGTTATATTTTTCATCCATGTCCATAAAAATGTTTTTCATAAAGTGTTTAATATTCTTCCATTTATTTTTAAAGTCATTTTTACCCCTCTTTTACTTTTGATTTTTGTTATGGAAGGAATCTTTCTTTTGTTTACCATAAAGGGTACTTTTTGACTTTTCTGGAAAAAGTACGAGAAGAATGTTTTCTTAACTTATACGACATGAATGTATTTTTATGGTTTTATAATGCCTTTTATTAATGAAGATTACTCTACAATATTTCATGACTATTTTCAAAAAAATCCCTTTCTTTTAAAATTGCATGTCATTTTGTGAAAAGAAAATGATTTTGAAGAAGAAAGGATATTTTCCTCAAGAATTCATTTCAAGTGTTTTATCAAAACCATTTTCCATCTAAGATGACATTATTTCATACGTGTATTTTTCAAGTATAATGTCTCTATGATTTACATGGTTTCAATTTCCTTATGATGAAATGATATCCATTTGTTTTATATGGATTATGTTATGATGGGATGATGTTTATGAAACCCATTTTATTCTTTGGGTTATGATGAATGATTTATGATTATGTTGTGGCACACCTAAGAATGATTTCATTATGAGATGGGTGAGACTTATATCTCCCTCAAATTTATTGGGTAAAGATTTATATCTCATGAGATAGACATGGCTGGAACGGTAAGTTAATCTGGTTCAGTGATACAGGACTGGAACGAGGAGTGAACTCGATTCAGAAAGGGGATTTGTCCACTAAGATGGTCTTGGCAGCAATGTCTTGGCTACTATGGAAATCATATAAAGTGATTAATGTTTTTCCACAATTACATGTTTTATTCCCATTCTATTTTATCATGATTGATGTTCCTTTATGATATATGCCTTACATACTTCTAAGATTTATGTCTTTGCTCAAGATTTTGATGTATAGATTTTATGTTCAAGTTTTTGCATTCAAATGATTATGGATTGTTTTATGTTCTCTATGTTTACCCTTAATGAGCATTTGAGCTCACCCTTTTTATGTTTTCTTTTCCCTATGATATAAATAAAGGTTTTAGGTAAGAAAACAAAAGGGGAATATCTTTATGGGAGATGTTTAAGATCTTTCATCATGATTAGAAGATTGTGTTCCGAGTTTCCAAAGACACTAAACTATTACGATACTTGAGTGTTGGTTTTTATTATGTATTAAGTATTCCGTAAAAGTAATGTAATGTCCAAGTACGTCAGGATTCGGGTCTCTACAAGGATAGTTTAAACAATAAAAATTTAGACTGGATATTGGGGAAAACTCCATCTCAAACCATTGATCTTTTATAGTGTCATTAGTGACCATCTCTTATCCAAACTACACGAACTTGATGAATCAATTTTTATAATCCACAACAATTGAACTACCTTGTTGAAGAAAAATAAAATCTCATTCCTTATCTAACATCATTATTTCTAAATAAAAATACTAAGTAAACAATGTTTTGAAATATTTACATGATAATTTATCATTTATTTTTTCTTGAATAATGGATTCCAATCAATTTATACTATGACACTCAATAAATAACGTAGAATTTTTTAATTTCAAGGCTTAAAAATTTTCAAGGAATTTAAAAATCTTCACTATTTTATCCATCCAATACTTATGTTCTTGAGTATATTTACTTCCTCAGAAAGAGGGAGGATTATAATGATGTAACTCTTAATCCTAATATCTGGATTGAATTGGTTGAGGATCATATTCTTGTTCCATGCCTTGAACTATTCAGGAAACCATCTCGATGATATTTTAACTAGATAGAGGATTATCTTGTGGAAAATTATTTATCACTCCCTCTGGATGATTCACTAAGTCTAGTATGGAAGGCATGAATCTATATAAATATCATAAAAGAAAAAATTATCAAACACACTGAAATAAAATTGGAATAACTTAAAAAACATCAACTTAAATAACAAATATTTCAATAATACTATAATAAAACATATAAAGTCCTTATATGAAGAAATAAAATAAATTATATTTTTCATCATGCATTGTTGGACTGAATGGTTACAAAAATCATGCATCAACAATGAATTTTCTATTAGACCCTATAAATTGAATTTCATAGTTTTTATGTAGGGTCTGTATCCTATGCACTCTAACTAAGAAACCCTAGAATATCCTTTAGATTTTTTCTTAAAGTTAAAATTCCTAAAAAAAAATTATGATCAAAACTCAAAATTCAAAATACATATTCTCAAAATCCGGTTAGAAATTAAGATTCTTCAAAAAAATGTTGTTCAAACACTTTCTCATAATATAACCCTTTATTTTGAATGATCTTATCTCTTACCTATCTTATTTCTAAAATAAAATAAATAAAACCAAGCTTTGATACCATTTTTTAATAAACCAACTTAGGTTATCCTATCTCGATACCTAAGTTGGATCACCATAAGGATTTTTTAGGTTTGGTGTGATAATTATTTTCATGTTAAGTTAAATAAATTCTAGAATAAGTGATTCAAAAATTACCAAACCACAACCAGATGGTGGTAGTTCAATGAAACCAAGAAAGTCCAGAATTGGAGGCAGGTAGAAGTAATAGTAACAATTGACTCCAGATGATAGAAGTGTGAAAGGATAAACTAACTTTCATGGGAGTAACTCTATTAAATATATAATAATAACTCAGTGTTTTCCAAAATTATATGTGAGTCTATTCAAAGGAATACGTAATAGTAAAATAGATTGATTTCATTATTAATTAAGGATTAGAAGCTAAGGTGGTGTGTAAGCTAAGAAGGTTCTGGTGGCCTTGGACAAGTGGAGGGTCGTCCATGAATATCAGAAGTCTATGGAACAATGTCTATTGTCTAGAATTTTCTATTTGTATACAGTTTAGGTAACATGTTCAATTGGATTCATTTATATTGAAATCTTATAATTCTTCTCTTATTATTCCTTTATTAATAAACATTAGTGGTGTTTCTTCCATGGAGTATGACTAAGTTCAGACCATTTAATCTCTCTTATTGTTCCTCCATGTGGGTAAGTTTTATTCTTTTTTCTTTTGTGTGTTATGGAAGCTCTTCTAAGATTAATGTGATTCATCATGAGATATTGAAGCATAGTTTCATCATTCATACATTTATATTAGGTTTCTCTAGGTTTGTAATATTTCAAACTTGTTCTGAAAGTGAGGTTTTGGAAAGTGTGTTATAGAACTTGGGTTTCTTGGCACACTAAGCTATATCATATCCTGGCTTAAAATAATAATTCTAGTGAGGTAATTTTCTTTAATTCTTTCCATTTTAGATAGATTTTTATTACTTTGGAAGTAATTTAATTAAAGTTAGGGGGTTCCATATTGAAAAAATCAACGGGATAGATTCCAAATTCTAAAATATATTGGTTGAATATTATCTTTCTTAGATAAATATAGATTGTTAATTTAAAGGCATCAAAATGGAATCAAGGGAAAAATAAAAATGGGAAAGAATCGAATGAAAATTACTTGGGATTATTTAGATGGTGTTAACTGAGAATGTGGGTTTCAATATTCGCTATGTGAATACAACTATAGAAATTATGTCCAGATCCACAAATATGTATGAGAAGATTACACAATATACAAATTTTTTCTAATGTAGATACTATTTATCTTGAAGGTAATAGAATTTAAGTTGTAGGTTTATCATTTCAATGACTTCAACTAAACCTAGATCAAACTAGAATAAATATTTGTGAATTTTGGAGGGCCGGATTTGGTATTTTATTTCACCACTTTTGAAATCATGTGATCAAATAGTTATAGAATTGAGTACTTCAAGAGGTAATACTCACATAGATTTTGAGGTTGTTCAGTATATCATTCTAAATTAATATATTAATAAAAAAAATGTTTGGATAACTACTAGAACTATATTTAGTGTGGAAGAAATATGATTCTCCACTTAATAGAAAGGTCAGAAAAAGAATTCGGATAAAAGATAGAAGAACTAAGAGAAATTAGTAAAAGTAAAACCTAAATACTAAAATTTTTAGAAAAAGGGGAATCTAAAGAATAATTTCAAAGAAAGGATAGATAATATCATATAGTTTACTTCTATAATTTCTTCTATGAATATCATGTCTGAGGAAATTACTTTGTTTCCAAGATTTTCCAATCTGTTGTAATCATGGATTATTTATTTTAGGACTTCATTTCACTCATCATCTGAGAGGGGGAGCATGAAAAAATACATTTATGTAATATTTGGAAAGTTTTAGATTATAGATAATGAAGCCATAGATATAGTTGTAAAGGGTGATGTGAACATTCGAACCAGGAGTGATTAATATCTAGAGTTATAAGGGGTGTGATACATACTAGTATTATATAAGGAATTAATTTTGGTAGGTCAATTGAATAAAATGTATTTTTATACCATTTTTATAGGAGTGTGGATGATTATAAAAGTATCCATGGTGATGGTTAAAGGAGTGAAACAAGGAATATTATACCTTATCGATAGTTCAAAAGTTTCAACACTTTCCAGAATAACAACTTTCAGAATGGAAGAGTTCTGGAATGATCATCTCAGTAACATGGGTGAGAAAGAGATAAAAATACTAGTTTCCAAAGGAATATTGAAACTCAATCATGAGGAGTATAGAACATGTGAATATTGTATTATTGGGAAGTAGTTAAATGTTTCTATTAATAGGAAAGTTAACATACTAAAGAACCAAAAGTTAGAATTGGTGTATAAATATGTATAGAAGTTAGCGCCAATTCATTCTCACAAAGGGTCATTGTACTATATTACTTTAATTGATGATATAATAAGGAAGATTTGGGTGTCATTTGTTAATCACCATACTAAAGTTTTCATAACCATTGTTCAATAGAGAGTCATGGTGGAGAAGGAGGACCTTTTAAAACATAAGTACTTGTGTATGATAACAATAGAGAGTATAAAAGTAAAGAATTATGAAAATTATATTCTAAAAAAGAAATAATTTTTGATAATGTGGTTCTTAGAACACTGAAACACTAGAAAAAAATATTGTATCGGAGCATATGAACCTGACCCTAAATGAGAGATCCCAGAGCATGATTCTATATTTCAGTTTCCCAAAGGAATTTTGGATAGAAGCAGTCAACTGTGTGGCATACCTTTTGAATCAAATTCCATTCACACTACTAGGATAGAATCTTATAAAATATATATATATCAAAATTATAGTTGATGTATCACACCTCAAAGTCTTTGGTTTCATCTCTTATATCCATGTTGATTTCAGGGGAAGTGAAAAGTTAGAAGAAAAATCATGAGCATGTTTCTTTGTAGGGTATGTTTGAAAATAATTTGGATTTAAACTATGGGATAATGATCAACGTAAGGTCATCAAAATTTAGAATGTTCAATTTAAGGAAATAATATTATATAATTATTAGAACATTTAAAATGATTCAAATAAGAATAAAGAATCAATATAGTATACTAAAGTTAATCTAAGAATAAGTTTAAAAGATATGGATAGTTTATGAAGCACTCAAATTATGGAAAAATATGATTGTATGGAAAGAAAGTTTTTATATGGATGATAGATTATAGAGGTATTTAAAAGTATAGATGTGTTGGAAATCATAAAAAATGTGTAAGTTTTATAAATAGTTCTGAAAGAATTAGTTCCTAAAGGAGGGAAACATTAGGAGTTGTGGTGGTCTATTAAAATCATAATACTAGTGAAAATATTTAGATCTAATTTTCATTATCTATTTATTATGGATTTTGAATAACCTGAGATCCTAGAGTAAGTAGAAAGTCACCATGACTCAAGATAATGGGATTTAATGATGAATAAAGAGATTTAATCCATATGTGTTTAGAAACATGGGAGATAACAGAACTTTCTACTGAAAAAAGAAAACTAAAAAATAAATGGTTATAATAGTTTAAGGAATAAGAATATAGTAGTAAATGGTATAAGGAAATATTATTTTTTAAATAATTTCAAAAAATTAAAGGTTTGTATTTTAATTAAATATTATCTCTTATTTTTAAGTACATACAGATATGAATGATTCTTGGAATAGTTATGGATAAAGGTTTTCATATTGAATAGTTATATGTGAAAATAAGTTTTCTTCATGGGGATTTGGAAGAAGAAATATACATAGATAAACTAAAAGGATTCAAATAATACAAAAGAAATATTGTGTGCAAGCTCAAGCAGATTTTATATTGGGTGAAGCAAGAACCCAAGAAATTAAATCATAAGTTTTATTCTTTTCTAGAAAAAAACATTAAGTTCATCTGGTGAAATTCAGATAATTACTACTAATAGAAGATGTTTGATGATGGAAATTTCATTATGATTATATTTTATTTAGATGATATGATTTTGGTGGGTTTGGACATAGAATATACTAAAGGATAAAGGAATATTTTTCTGGAAGGTTTTAGATAAAGGATCTCAAGGAAGCCAAAAAAAATTGGGGATGAGAATCCAAAGGGAATGGAATCATGCAAAATTGAAGTTTTCTTAGTAAGAATACATCAGGAAGATAGTGTAAAGGTTTGGAATGTTCATATCCAAACCTATCTCTACCCCATTGGTCAGATATTTTAAACTATACAAATAGAAAGAACCAGTAATGAAAGATGAGTCTAAGTATATGAAAAAATTTACTTATGCATCAACAGTTGGAATTTTTATGTATGACATGATTTATACAAGGATAAAACTCTCAAGTAGTAGGATTAGTTAGTAGGTTAATGTAAAATCTAGTAAGGGAACACTAGAAATCAATAAAGTGTATACTTTGTTATCTAAATGGTTCAGAAGGTCTTGCCTTAAGTTTTGGAATGGATGATATGTTACAAGGGTATGTTAATACAGACTTTATGGGAGTTGAAAACAAGTTGATAAGTGTCACTATATTTTTGTTTACTTAGAAACTATCTTAAGTTGTATTTTAAGACTATAGATGATAGTTTCACTCTCTATCATAGAAGTAGAATATGTTTTATAAATGGAAGTGGGTAAGAATATGATGCGGTGGAAGGGATTTTTAGAGGAACTCAAAAGGAAGAAAGGGAACAAAATGTTATTTTTTGATAGTAAAAGTATAATCCATATTGAAAATATTTCTGTGTTTTACTCAAGAAAAAAACACATATATCCAAAGTAACACTTCATCTAGAATCAAGTGGAATATGGAGTGTTGGATCTATGGAAGATATACATAAGTAAGAATTTGACTGGTATTCTAAAAAATGTCAAATTCTAGGAAATTCAAGGGAATTATTGTGCCTAGTGGGGATTAGATGATCAGTAATAAAGGAAAATAAATCCAATCACTATTTTTATGAAAGGATAGAAGGTTAGTGTTTCCTAAGTTATCCAAATGAATTTGGTGAAGTGATGAAAAAAATTCCCAAGTTATAGATTTTTAGGTTTATTGTGATAATTGTTTTCTAGATAGGTACTTAAAATTTTGGGAGTGATCATGAAAATTATATAATAGAAACAAATGGTGGTCATTAAATAGAACTAGGGAAGTCTTTAATTAGAGATAGTTGGTGGAAGCGATGACAACTAACTCTGGATTATGGAATATAAAAAGGAGAAATTGACTTTCATATGAATAACTTAGTCAAATAAATAATAATAACCCAATATTTTTTAAAGGATATGAAAGAGTATTTATAGAGCTACATAAGAGTAGAATATACTTCATTCACTATTCAATATAGATTTGAAGTTATGTTGTTGCGTGAGCTGAGCATCTTTTAATGGTCTTAACCAAGCAGATGTTTTTCTATGAATATCAGAAGGTGGTGGAACCTGATTAAATAACTAAACTTGTCTATTTATAGATGGGTGAGGTTACTTGTTCAAATGGATTGATTTAGCTTAAAATATTTTTATTATTCTCTTGTTATTTCATTAATGATAAAAAGTGATAATTTTTCTCCTGTAGAGTAGGATTAAGTCTAAACCACATAAAATCTCTTATTATTATTCTTTGTGGGTGTGAGTTTTGTTCTTTTGTTTGTGTGTGTGGTGGAATGTCTATTGAGATAAAAGAAATTTTTCATGAGACTTTAGAGCATAGTTACCATATTTTTATATTGATATTGGGTATCATCAATTTTGGAATGACCAAAACCTTTTCCTCAAGTGAGGTTTTAGAATATGGTTTCTTGAACTTGGGGTTCTTGACACAAAAGGCCCGATGTGTGTTCACAATCACCATGATATGGAACCTATTTCCAAGGGTTTCTAACTATATTATATAGAAAATTAAGCTAATAACATCATTATTTTACATAATTTTCATATTTTAAAATTAAATATCACAAAATAATCTCATAATTCAAAGAAAATAAGGTTTAATGTCTTTAAGGATCAACTACAAAAGAATTATAGTTTATGATACTTGTGAACATTTATCCATGATTAATTCACACTATACTCTCTTCTAGGATTCTCATAATTTATTCTTGTCATCATAACATGAGGAATGGAAATATAAGAAGGGGTGAGATCAAACACTTAGTAAGGGAAAAACTCATCAACATATCATCAACGGTGATATCATAAGCATATGAAAAAACATGGGTGGGGGATTTATTATTAAAATAAGCATAGAAAAATGATAGTTATCCATAATTCATGATAGTGTAACATGTAATATAAAATTAATAAACATGTACCATGGAATAAGAGCGTGAGATAAGCATGGAAACATAGAATAATTGAATGATATCTTAAGTTCATGGAATCATAATATGTGGAAACAATATAAATCATGGCATCATAAGCATAAGTTAAGACTCACCACTATGATAACATATCATGGTGAGCTTAGTCTAACCACATTTGTATCATACATGATTCCCTCTACTAATACAATATAACATAGTATTATTAGGATAACCACTCATGAACCATACAAGAGGTGCACCACCAATACAATATAGCATAGTGTTCTTAGGCTAATCATTCGTGAATCATATATGAGGCTCATAACCAATAAAACATAACATATTGTGCTTAGGTTAACCACTCATACACCATGCATGGTATCTAATGAGATGATAAAATTACCCAATGCATTGGAGAACTATGTAGGAACACCATTCATATTTATAAAACATACGTTCATATGTGTTCAAAATAAGGAAAATTAACCATACATAAATCATAAGAATGATAAAACCCATTAGAAATAAGTGGTTTTCATAATCTCATATCAAAGCATAATTGAAGGTTGTATCGTAAGGATCCCAAATAAAATATGGAATTAAATGATTTTTGAAGATAATATTTGAATAACGAGCCAAAGGCCTTGAATATGGAGTCCCTATATATAAATTCATGAGAAGGATTGTGAAAGGCAAGAATGAAGACAAACAACTTAGGTGATGATTTATGGAATGGGTAAAGGATCTTTTAAATAATGAAGGAGCCTATTATTTTACATTAGACAAAAATTTAACTAGGAGGGTTTTCTATAAAATAATTAGGGTTTTAAAAATATATTCATGACTAAAATCATTTTATAGATGTGGTACTTTTCATTAAATAATAAATTGGTAAGCTCCCTTAAATCGAGTTTACTTAAAAGAGTGAATTGTGAAGGGAAATTAAGACATATATTATACCCAAAAGAAATATAATTTAAATTTGATATATATTAAGTAAAATATATACAAAATATATGAGAATAATATTGTTGTAAAGGGATAAAAATAATGATAACATGTGACTCAAAAATAACGAGGGTGGTCTGGAATATCCCTTTCATGTTCTAAAATATCTTTGTATAAACTCAAATCATGAAAAAGGTTAATAAGAATTTATTTTGAAACAATTAAATGGTAAATGTAAATTTCATATGAGATAAAATTTAATTGGGTTTCCACATATAAATGAGAACATGGGAAGGAAGTGAAAATATGAACAAGAAAGAAAAATCATTTTTAAAGCGAATATGAATCCTTCTTAACAATGTCGTACTTATATGGGGAATAAATTCATCAAGTATTAGGATTTAAATCAAGAGTTTAATTACCCCATAGAGAAAGATAAATATCATTAGAATATTAAATGGTGTAAAAAACCAAGCATAGAAGTAAGGAGTTCAATATGAGACCTTATAACCCAAATAAAGGGGGTTTGAGTTAACAAAAACCCTTAAAGCATCATAATATTTCAAATTAAAAATCCATGGAAGGTAGAACATTTGATGGATTTGTAAATAAATTTTATTTCATTAAATTTATAACAAAATTAAATCTATTTTCTATAAAAACACCAAAAAAATAATAAGTGGTTAACATAAATCATGTCTCAATGAAACAAAATTGAGATCCAAAAACCCTTACCAAAGGTCCTAATTCATTCTGTGTATACACCTAACATCATGAATAATAAAATAAGTTTTATTAAAAACATTATTAATAATTTTTTTCATATGTATTTAATTTTATAAGGTATATTTATTATCATTTGTTATTCATTTATTAAATATATTTAGTTTATGTCAGTTACTTGAGGTAGTTCGATCAATTTTTCTACAAAAACATCTGTATATTTATTGTGGTTAAGTGTGTTGTAAAATATCTTCATAATATCCAATATTTTATAATTTTATGTATTTTATTATTTCATTTGAATTTAATTTATACAATTCTATAGGTTTTCCCAAAATGGGATCAAATTAAGAAAGGTGCTTTGATATGTTTATTTAAGGCGGATAAGTTTACTGTGACTGTTTATTATTATGATTTCTTATAAATTTTATAAAATTAAAATTAAATAATATTAAAATTGTCATAAATATAATTTTTATGTGTTATATACATCTTTATAATCATCTATGTTAGTAGGAAATAGAAAAACGGAATACGTCATTTCTTGGAGTCGGTAGTCCGCACATACACTAACGTTGCTCTCATTTTTTATAGAACAAGAGGGGGTAAAAAATAAAATAATTATCATTTAAAAATATTAATCTTGTTATAATTATTAAATTTTTTTATTAAATAACTCTTTTAGACCATACATATAAAGAGTTTATGAAAAAACAGAACTCGCTATTCATGAAGGTGGTAGTCCACACAAATGCGTGACAGTGTCTATTTTTTGAATAGCATTAGAGGGAGGTAGTAAAGTGTTATTAAATTTTTATAATTAAATTTAAATATATTAAAAATATTGATTTTATCATAATTTAATGTATATTAAAAGGTTTTATAGGGTATAAGTATAAAGAAACTAAGAGATCTCACTTGACAGCATTACCTCTCCCTTTAGATGTTCTCCCTTGGGAAACACCTTAAGGATCCTTAGCTCAGTATTTTAGAAATGAAAAGAATTATAGGATTTTGGGAGAGTGTTTAAGAGACACTATTTAATATTTTTGGTAGATATAAATCTTTTTAATGGGTGTATAAATGTTGTGGGATGATTCACTTTTATAAGTGGAAAAAAATGGAATTTTTATAAATACTCATTAAATCTCAATGGTGACATGACACTATTAAAGGATCAATGGGTACAAAAGTGGTCCATAATTTATTTAATAGGGGTATGGGTTAAACAATACTCAACTATTAATTCACACACATGTTTTAAATAAGTTGTTATCCTTTTACCATTAGAATTTTACACTTTTATTTTGGTTTTTACCTTGGTAAATTATTTTTTTAACTGACTAATTTGTGTTTTACTAAAAATATAAGACAACCCCTCTTAAAATATTTAGGTGTTATAAATAAAAAAAATCCTATATTTAATACAATTAAATTTCAATGAATTAGAAAATTAAATTTTAAATTAAAACATATAATATATAAAAAAATTGTAGAAAAAGTTGTTTTTAAAATCAAATGTTCTTAATATTATTTAGTATTGATTACCAATTGAAGGAGTATTAATATATTTATATTCAATTAATTTTTAATAACATATTAATCTATTTGGTAAGATAGAAATCACACAATGTTAATAAAATAATTCTTTGAAAATAATAGTTTTAACATTATCATGGTAATTAGCTTTAATCCTTGTAATATTATTTTTATGACTAAAAATTAAATTTTCCTTATTTAAAAATATGAAAATTTTGATCTAAAATATGAAATAAAAATTTTTATATTTAATTTATATGATTAATGAAAATTATTTTTAAATATAAATGAATAAAAACAGTTTTTAGAGTAGCATATTACTTAAGTTTCCAAAATGATAAGCATAGGTTTTATAAATAAAATATAGTATTTTTCAATGATTTATATTACTTTATAATTATATATATTTTAAATAAAAAAATTTCAAAACATTTAAGGAATTCTTGTATTAGGATAATTTCATAAAATGACAGATTTAGAAAAAAATGTATTTTTCACTATTCACCTAAAAATCAATTATTTTAGAAAAATACCAAAAAATCATCTTAATCTAATATTAAAATTATAAATCCCAAAATTAAGTACATTTTTTCAAATTACAATTTTATAATTTATGAATTTAAATTTTAAATGGAAATATAAAATATAATACAAAACAATTTTTTATTAGAAAAATGTATTTTTAGATATTAACTATTATTATTCTTATTTTCTATCAATTAATAATTAAATTAGTGTTAATCTATTATTCATATCAAAAAAAATTATATATAATATATTTAGTTTCTCAAAATAATGTTTATAAAAAACCCAATTTTAGAAGAAAATATATTTCTAGCATAAAATCATATTATTAGTTACTTAGTCACTTTAATTTTTTCAATGCCTTAGTATTAAAAATGACCTTTATTATATTTATACATATATTTCATAATGAGGTTAACTTTAGTTTTACCCACCAATTCAATGACTATACTTTAACAATTATATAATGTTATGTGGTTTGTTTTAGTTCGGTGTTACATGTGAAAAAAGTTATTAGACACATTAGGTTTTAAAGTGAAATATAATTTAAAATATCAAGGTGTTACATACTCCCCCCCCCCAAATAATTAAAATATTTCTCATAATTTTAATTAATACCTACTAATAAAAATATATAAGGTTTTATAATAGATAGATGTGACTTGAGATATAATTTCTATAGAGATATCAATTTTCCAAACTTAGAAAATATATTGTTTTACCTCAGAGTAGATTTATCCCTAATATTGAGTTTTTATCCAACCATTTGAACCATGAGTTTTTCATTATTCAGTATCATGATCCATATTATATAATTTTATTCTAAAGGGATTTCATGATCATCCTTGTATTTATAGAATATCATAGGTTGATATGAAATATGATTTCCTTATTTCAAAAAATATTTTTCCCATGAGTAGAGAGAGAAAATCCATTTCCAAAATAACATTAAATTTATATAAAGGATAATAATAATTTCATAAATCATTATCCCACAACCCTTGAATAAGATTCATATACCTTGGGTACTATATGATACCACCAGGTGTTTTTATTTTAATAGGTAAGAGTTGGAAAAAACTTACTTCCACAAATATAACGTGATGAATAAATGTACCTATGATAGCTTAATTATCATTGTTTACTTCTATAGTATTAATTTCATATTCTTTTAATTATTCCCATGTTCTATGAGTTTATTGGTGTCAATTTTCATCTTAATCCCTTGGATTAGTGCACTATTTTTCATAGTGCCCAAATTCCTCACATGTAAAACATTGAATTACTAGTGGGTCTTTAGGGATAACATTATTTTTACCCATCATTTTGATAGAAATGTTCCTTTTTAATTAAAATATCATTGTTTTATGCCATTTTTACCATAAATAAAACATCCTTCTCATTCCATTGAGATAATCTTATGGGTGCCTCTTCCCACGTTTTTTACATGATGTAAATTGAATCATCGTTCCTTCATCATCTTCATCACCTGAACATCCATGATACTCCAACATTATATTATTTAGTATGTTTTAAAACTCAACTAGGTTCACAATTTTAATCAAAATTATTGATAGATGGTTTGGTATAATCACAAGATTTCTCACTCTATATCTTATCCCATTAGATTGTGTGTTGGGATAATCTCTATGATTTCCATAGCAACCATTGTTAAATTGGTTCCTTCAGGATTTATCCATTACTAAAACCTAAAGGATTTGACATATATGATGAAAAATTAACACTATAAGAGAACTATAGTAAGATAATTTGATGTAAAATTCAACCATGAAATTTATTACTCTTCAAAACCATCACATTGGATTTTAGTTCAACCTAAATCACTCTTAGTTCAATCTAGGATTCTTTAAGTTGGGTTCCCTCATAATATTTAAATTAATTAATTAAAATAATATATCCTTCTTAATTTCTTATAAATAGAATGTGATTAACCTAAATATATCCACTAGGATGGTCTATCCAGGTATGCAGTCTTAGGTTCACTCATTGTGCACTGAATAAAGATAAAGTTAGTACCCAACCATCTTTTTTAGGGTGATTACCTCTAGGTGTATATATTCCATAGCCACACACACTAGCTAAAATCCAAAAATATATTTAATTTCTAAGAAACCACATAATACATACTTTACCAAAACTTTAATAAGTTATCCTACACTTAGACACATCCTTAGGGGTTTCACTAAATTTCTCTAATCCTGGTCCCTAAAAATAACTAAACTAATCCTCAAAAATAATTAAACAGCTATTTGATACCAACTATAGAAACCCAAGTTAATAAAATCATTATTTTACATCATTTCCATAATTTAAACATTACATCTCACAAAATAGTCTCATAATACCAAGATCATAAGGTCTAGTGTATTTGAGGATCAGCTACATAAGAAACTTATTTTATGATACTTGTGAACATTTCTCAATAATTGAGCCACATTAGACTCCCTTATGGACTTCTAATAAGTTATAATCATCATCATAACCTATAGAATAGAAACATTAGAAGGGGTTATCTTAAATACTCAGTAAGAGGAGAAAATATTCAGCATATAATCAAGGGTTAGATTATAATCAAATGATAAAACATGTGCAAGGGATAAATTTCTTATTAAAATGAGCATAGAACAATTAGAGTTATCCATAATTAATGATAGTGGAATATGTAATCTAAAATTAACAAACATGTACCATGGAATAAGAGTATGAGATAAAAATGGAAACATGGCATAAAGAAATTATATTATAAGTTTATGGAATCATAAATATGTGGAAACAACATAAATCATGTTATCATAAGAATAAGTCAATTCTCACCACCAAGAAAACATAACATGGTGTTCATAGGAAAACCATTTGTGCACCATACATGTGTCTTATTACCAATACAGCATAGTATAGTGTGATTAGACTAATTACACATGCACCATACATGAGGTTCACCACTAATAAATCATAACATGGTGTGTTTATGCTAATTTCATGTTCTACACACATGGGGCTCACTACCAATACAACTTAACATGGTGTTCTTAGGATAACCTCCCATGCACCATACGTGGTATCTTGGGAGATGAAAACTTTATCAAATTAATTAGAGATCTATTAGATTGAACCCTTCATATTAATAGTATGTAAATGAATATGCGTTCCCTAGGAGGAAACGTAACCATACAAAAATCATAAGCATGATAAAACCCGTGAGAAAAAAAGTTGGTTTCATAATCTCATCTCAAAGAATTACTGAAGGATATATCATAAGGATTCCTAATAAAATAATCAATAAAATAATTTTGCGTGTTTATATTTGAAAAATGAATCAAATTTCTTGAATAAGAAGACTCTATGTTGAAAATTCATGAGGATTATTGGAAAATTAAGGATAAAAAAACCACTTGGGTGATGCATTATAAAATGGGTAATGGATATTTTAAAGAATGAAGAGGATTATTGTTTTATATTAGACCAAAATTGAAATATTAAGGTTTTCCATAAAATAATTAGGGTTTTAAAAATCCATTCATTTTTAATAACATTTTATGGAGGTATTACTTGTTGTGAAATAAGAAATTTGGAAGTTCCTTTACATCAGGTTTAATTAAAAGAGGGAATTGTGAAGGGAACTTAAATCATATATTATACCCAAAATAAAGGTAGTGCAAACATGATATATATGTAACTAATATATATACATAATATAAAATAAATAAATGAGAATAATATTTAGGAATAGGTATAAAAGGAAGGAGAACATATAACAAAAAGGTAATGTGGGTGGTTCAAAATGCCCCTTTTATGTTCTAAAATTCTTTATAGCAACCCACATTATTAAAAATTGTTAATCATACTTTATTTTGAAAATATTAAAAGGTAAATGTGAAGTTCATATGATATAACACATAATTATATTTCCAATATAAAGGACAACATTGGTGACAAAGGAAAATATGAAAATGGAAGAAAAAACATTGTTAAAGATAATGAAAATTATTCTTAACAAAGTCATAGTTTAAAGGGAATAAATACATCAAGGATGAGTATTAGAATAAAGATTTTCATTCCCCCAATGATAAAGATAAATTTCATTATAAAATATTAGGAATTAAGAAACCAATAGTATAATTAAGAAGTTCAATATGAGACCTTATATCCCAAATACAGTGGGATTGAGTTAACAAAAACCCTTACAGATTTGCAATATTTTGAATTAAAAATACATGGAAGGTAAAACATGAGATTTATTTGTAAATAAATTTTATTTAATGAAATTTATGAAAAAATCAAATCCATTTCCAATATAGACACCATAAAAAAAGAACAATTGGTGAACAAAAATCATATCTCAATGAATCAAAATTGAGATCCAAAAACCCTTACCTTGGATCCTGATTAATTCTACGCACATACCTAACATCCTAAATAATGAAATTAATTTTACTAAAAAAATATAAAGAATTTTTTTCATCTATATTTAATTTTCTAAGGTTTATTAATTATCATTTGTTATTGATTTATTAAATATTTTTAGTTAATGTCGGTTATTTGAGGTGGTTTGATCAATTTCTCTATAACTTTCTTAATATATTTAACATGACTAATGTTATATAATATAGATTTATCAAATTAATATTTTTATAATTTTATGTATTTTATAATTCCATTATCATATAACTTATATATTTCCAAATTTTTTCTCAAAATAGAATCAAATTAGTAAAGGTGCTTAGATATGTTTATTTAAGGAGGTTAAGTTTACTATGGATGTTTTTTATTAACATTACTTATATATTATAAAATATTATCCTGAAATAATATTCATAGTTTTATAAATATAATTTTTATACATTATATACATTTTTATAATCATCTATATTGGGTGGTAATGGAAAAACAGAATATGTCATTCCGTGGAGGCGGTAGTCTCCACATACATGGACGATGATCTCATTTTTCATAGAAAGGAGGGTATAAAAATGAATAATTATCATTTAATAATCTTAATAATGTTATAATTATTATATATTTTCATTAAATAACTCTTTTTTTCCATCCATGTAAATATTTTATGAAAAATAGAACTCATTGTTCATGGAGGCAGTAGTCCGCACAAACACATGATGACATCTTCATTTTTTGAATAGTTGTGGAGGGATTTAGGAAATTTTTATTCCATTGGTATAATAAAATTTAATAATATTAAAAATACTTATGTTATTATACTTTCATAGATATAAAAATGTTTTAGAGGTTAGAATTATAGATAAATTAAGAGAGCACAGTTGAGAGCATTACCTATCTCTTTGGATGTTCTCCCTTGGTTAACAACTTAAGACTCCTTAGCTTGGTATTTTGGTAGGAAAAAAAATTATAAAACAAGGGTATTGGGAGGAGGATAGTCTGGGGTAGAGTTTCTATAGTGTTAAATCATTTTAATTGGTGAAAAAATGTGGTGGGTGTGATCCCCCTTTATAAGTGGAGAAAATGGAATTTTTGTAAATACTCATTACATATCAATGATTTATGACACTATTCAAGAGTCAATGGATCCAAAAGTTTTAAATAATTTAGTGGGTAGGAGTGTGGGTCTATAAATCCTACACCATTCATTTTCACACATGTTTTAAATAAGTTTTTAACCTTTTAAGATTATATTTTTACACTACCATTTCGGTTTCTACCTTGGTAACTAGTTTTTTTTACTAAGTAATTTATGTTTTACTAAAAATATAGGATAACCCATGTTACCAAATTTGGGTATGATGAACTTAAATTTACCCTCTGTTTGATATAATTCATTTTCTAAAAAGGATAAAATTAACTTTTAAATTAAATTATATAATATAGAGAAAAAAAGTTTTTTAGAAAAAGTTTTTTTACCATTAAGTGTTCTTAATATTATTTAGTATTTATTAACAATTGAATGGTTGTTAATATATTCATATATTTGTTTAAATTTTATATTATATTAATTTTTAAGAAGATTTTAATTTATTTCACTAGATAGAAATTACATATTGTTAATGAAACAATTCTTTGAAAATAATTATTTTATTGTTCTCATGGTAATTAACTTTAATCATAATAATCTTATATTTATGCATAAAAATGAAATTTAACTTATTACATAATATGAAATTTTTTATATAAAATATGAAATCCATTTTTTATTTAATTTATATAAGTGATTAAAATTAGTTTTTTAATATAAATGAATAAAAACCATTTTTAGAGTATTATATTACCTACATTTCCAAAAAGATAAACATGGGTTTTATAAATAAAACATAGTATTTTTAAAATTATTTATTTTAATTTATAAGTATATATATATTATAAAAAGAAGTTTCAACAACATTTAATTCATTCTTGTATTATGATAAGGCCACTCCATAGATTAGAGGAATGATACATATGAAATGAACACTTTTGAAATAGATATTATCCCAAAAAGGAATAATTTGAGAAATAACTCAAGAAATAATGTAAAATCATAAACATGAATAATAGGAATAACCATAAACAAAGAAAACATATACATCCAGACTTTATATACAAAACCAACATGTATCCAAAATTGACGAACAAGGGGGTGAGAAATCGATGAGTTCAAATACATATGGGTACCAAAAAATATATAACTAAATGACATAAACAAACATATCCAAGTTAATTATCCTTATGTGAAAGGTGTGAATCTCCTAATTTTTACCTCTTCCAAACCCAAACCAAATCTATCAAACAATCACTATCTCAAATAGGTTTTTTTCCTTTACCTACATCAGAAAATACCAAATTTACATACACACAAAAGTGTGTATGTAAGGTATGAGTGAAGATTTCCACTAGGATTCCATCACATACTCTATGTATAAACTTTCCAAAATAAACCATGTTATGAAAGTTTGAAATACAATGATAGGTATCATTTTCACTTTTATGGAAAAAAAAGTAACAAGGGATGCACATCAATACCTTTATTTTTAAAAGAATATAAGTTACCCAAATGAGTCAAAAATATACATGTAAATAAGTGAAGGAATAAATAAAAACAACTTCATAATAGAGTTTGTGTAAAATATTCATAAGATATTACCTAAGGGACTAAGGTAAGGAAATATGGGATCCTCATACTAAATAAAATCTATATCCATGTCCAGTTGTGTGTAGGATACTAGCTAGAGTGACATCCTACACTATTAGAGATAATAACTATCCATAGTGGAATACTATACTAGTGATGAATCTTATAATATAATTAAGAGTACCATATAACCTAGTCCATCTTAGTTAGAGTGGAATTTTAATTAAGGGGAAAGGATGGGTAGAGGTTCATCATAACCTAGAATAAGTACTTGTGACTAAAATATCTCCTGAGTACTCAAGGTATTCCCATGAAGTTTTTATATAACCAAAGAGATCAAATAATTGAATTCAAGTATATAAAAAAACCTATTTAAAAATATCCATCATACATAAATAAAACAATTTTATATATATTCAATTCATAATAAAAAATTATTATAATATCAATGAGCATCTCATGTAGTAATAAAACATTGAATATGTTAAACACCACTTTATCCTTCAAAATAATTTATAAAATCATTTTATAAATTCTTTATAATTCTTATCAAAGTATTATATGAAAATACTTTCCATTATTTCATGTAAAAATATCATTAATGTTTTATCAAACATCTTGTGTTCAAATTTTATATAAAATAGAATTTATACATTGGAGAAGTTACCTTAACTATGTCAATTGAAAATATAAAATGACACAATAATAAAATTATCATACAATCATAATATATATTAAAAATAAATTTCATTCAATAGAAACACCATTTAGAGAAAAAAAACTCGTGTTTTCATGAAAAAAGGTAATCACATAGAGTTATCTATCATTAATGAATTAAATTGACATTAATTGGTGATTTATCACAAAAATAAAGATGAATAGGGGTAATTATATGTAATTATCTATCCTAGTTTACCAAATCCGAGCTGGAGCGGTACATGACCTCATGGGAACCTTCTCATACACAAGAAACTACTGACTAGTGATGAGGGAATGAACCCTACATTGGGAATACTATACCCTATATATTAGATAATCATTAGTCACATAATAAGTAGAAGGAGTAATAAGAAATAAATAAAAGAAAAAATGAAAATATGGTGGTAATATAACCATATAAAAATTGTTTCTTACTATAAAAAATGGATACATTTCATTAAAAAATAAAAAATAAAAATTAATACTCATAGGTCATGGATCAATATGAAAAATAATCAAAATAAAAAAAATAATAGTATAGACACATCTACAAAATTATCCTAGTGTATTTCATAGAATTTTATATATTCATACTCAACTCTTCCTACTCAACTATCTGACATAAGAAATTTTCCTTTAGTTAGATCCCTAAAAATAAAGTCAACACATGCCCTAGAGTTCCCATGTAGGGTGTGAGTAATAAAACTCAGTAGGAAAACACCAACGGGTATTTATCATAAGGGTGGTAGATATATGTGAGTGTATTTACTGAAAAAAAAATACATAAATAGAAAAAAAAACTTGTTGGATCATAATGTGTTAAACAAGCAGCCACAAACTTCAACCATAATTGAATCAATCGATTCCAAAATGAGGAATATTTTATGTTAAAAGATCCATCCCTGATACCATATGAATATATTTGTGGAAGGAATAACATAGTCAAACTCTTTCATATGTTGAACCATCCCATTGGGGTAGGGTCCCATGTTTATATCACTTGTTCATTGATTACATAGGAATTGGTTTGAGGAAGGCATGACAAAGCCAACTGCCCACACAAGTCTAACCATCCCCTTAGGGTAGGGTCTCATGGATAAGTCACACATAAACTTAGAATCATTGGAAATTGTATAAGGAGAGAATAACATAACTAACCACCCATGTGATCCAAACCAATATTCTTCTTCTAGAAAAGGTCCCATATATAACTTCCATCACAACACGAAATATAATAGACTGTAGGGTCACCAAGACAATACCCAACCCACTAGGATTGAACCACATGCTCTAACAGTCCATCATAATCATAATTAAATCATAAGTATATCTTATTATATACTATCTAGTCCACATTTTAATACCTTCACAATTAAAGTAAGTTACCACCCATACCTATATGTCATCCTAAAATCTCGTTGATGCTCTAACTAGACCAATAAAATCACTTAATTCTTTGAAACAAAAGGTGGATATCCCTACATAAATCCATTTTATAATATATGGTTCCATATTACCTGATCTAATTCATCCATATCTACCCTCTAAGGTGTCAAAATACTACCAATCCAAACCCACCAGAACACTTTGATACCTAAGGTAGAACAATATTAAGAAAACAAATGAAGTTGCATGTGATATTACTCATAAAATTCCATACAAACACCAAAACATGGTAAGGAATTCCTATATAAAACCTTAGAGATATCAATCATCAAGATATGATTCTGGATTCAATATAAATTAATGGCCACCCAAGAATCTGAAAAAGCCCTTTAAATTAGGGCCTTAGGATAAGAGAGGAAGTAGCAGTGAGAAAACCCCATAATAGAAGCTAGAGGATGAATAAACTTACTAAGAGGTGAAGATTTCAACTAAAAAATGGATTCAAACACCAAAGGAAGGATATGGTTTTTTTAGAATAATAGAGCATAAAAAGGGTAGAGGGGTGCGTTCATTTGGGATAGGGGAAAGGAAAAAAGAAAAATAAAATAAGGAAAGGACCTTGATTTACAAAAATTGTCCCACTTAAAGTTGGAGTATGAAAACTCTACCATAACTCTATTAGGTCCCCACTGGAACTCTGGTGGGGGTATCAAGGCTACTTACCCTTGTCCACTCCCATCGGACTTCTGATGGGGGACCTAGGATCCACTGCCCCTAGCCCACTCCCTCCAGACATTCAATGGGAGTCTACTTCCCTCCCCTAGGTCCTAGTGGTCCTTCCCTCTCTCAAAAACACATATAATATTTGATTACACCCACACACCTCACAAAAAAACTTACTAAAATAAATAAAAAATAATTAATGAGGATGAATGAGACCTAAAAAATCAAGATTTGTTACTAATTATCTCACTAATAACTTCTCTTCCTCGAGAATCAATCCAATGCTCTCCACCAAATATCTCTAACCATTGTGATTATACATCTTATTCCCACTCATAAGTATCCTCTTAAACTCAATTATTCTCCACAATATACAAATTAGAGTCATTAACTTCCCCCATGGTACCTTCACTCTTTGGTCCATGATACGCATTGGGCATTCCTCAAATGACGCGTTCATCTCCAAATCAACATCATTACTATCAATCACATGTGTTGGTTTTGGATTATACATCCAGAATTGTGAAACATGAAACACATCATTCATATCATGATGTTGCATAGGAATATCTGACCTATAATCCACAACCCCAATCCGCTCCATAATCTCTAATGAACTGAAAAAATGTGTTACACATTTCCATTATTTCCCCGGATGTTGATGCCCCAACTGGGGGAATACCAGTAATTATACTCAATTTCCCAAGAATAACTCTAGGGGTTATCACCTCGGGTTGGTATATGAGCATTAACTTATCTAATTGGTAACTAACCACCTCTTTATTAACTATAACCGCATGGAGGTCTCTTTCATCATGTTCAGACTGATAATCGCTAACTCGGTCACCATTTGTTGAGACTAAGAGATTTTTTAGAGATTATTGATCCCATGAAGAATAAGGTAACATTGAGGAATTTTTGATACCCAAGGATAATTTTTTTATATTTTTATAAGAATTTTCCTCTAAAATTTGGTAGTTTTTCTAAATAATAATAATTAAAGGAGTAGATATGTTTATTGTGTTGGATTTTTTTCAATAAATAAATCATATTTAAACTCAAATAAAATAAATTTTATTATATGAGGGGATTATTTTTTGATATTTTTGAATTTTTTTAAAGTAATTTGTATTGGAGTTATTCTAGTGGTTTTGGAGTTAATAAGTTTCGAGTATAAATTTTGACAAAGTACTCTTATGCATAAGTTTTTTATATTTAGATGAGATAAAATTTGACAAACTGAAAAACTTATTTTGATGTGTATAGTTTTTATCCAAGATGTGAAAATCAAAAAATTATTTTTCCTCTCTATGGTGCATAATATTTTTTATTCATAAGTGATGAAAATTTTATAAAGGAAAAAACTTACTATGTACATAATATTTTCATATCTAGGAAGAGGAGTAGAAAAAATTTCAAAGTATTGAATGTGTAAGGCTTTTAAAAACAATTAGTAACATATTTTATATGTATTTTAAAATTTTAAAATTTCATTAGAACACCATATAGGGATAATTAATATTCTCCAAAATATAGAAATTATGTAAAGAAGAAGTCTCCCTGAGATACATAATATATTTTTGAGATATATAATATATTTTTGGAGATAAATAATTCTTTTATATATGATAATGGAATTGGATAAGTCCTTAGATATAGAGTTGATACATTATTTTTTATATATATTTTGTGATACATAATATATTATTGAGAATTTTTATGTTTTTTATAAGGAATAATTGGTCTATATGATTTCTGACCTGGCTAAAATATGAGTTCTGAAAGATATCGATGAGGTTTGGAAGACTAATTTTTATAAGTTAAAATAATCATAAGGATATATCTATCATACTAAATGATATTAATAGAATAAAATATGAATATTTCTAGTAGTTTTATTAAATCAAACAATGTTAAAGTTTTTGGTTGGGATCTGTCTTAGTGGTGTGCACCTAATAATATTTCATCAAATACCCAGGTTCAAAACCAAAAAACAGAAGGATTTTTGTGGTACTATAGTAACACTATAGTAGTGAGGGTATTGTAGTATATTATAGTAGTAGTGGTACTATTCATTCAAATTGGGCTTTCAATCCATGTATTTGGGCCTTTATGACACTGGGCCTCCGGCCCATGCATGGTGACCTCTAAGCTTTGTACGGGAGGGGCTTTGAGTATGGTGGAGTGTGGGATGGTGTAAGGATGGTCAAATAGAAGATTGTTAGATATGTAAGATCCATATTAGAGTGACTAAGTCGGCACCTATTTTTTCTCCTATATGGGAAGTTATGGAAGACCACAAACTTGACTTCAAGGAGATATGTCGGTGGCAAGAAACATGAATTCAAGACGGGTTTGTTCTAATATAGATTCAATGGGATACCTTTCAAGGTCTATGTGCTTATGGGATTTTATTCCATGTATTCTCCAAGTATTTTGTACCTCTGGGTTTGTGGTTCATGTAAGTGTTCCCTCTCAACCCAATTAAAAAGTCAGTTTATCCAGATAATAAAAAAATATTAAGGATTTCAGGATAAAGATCATATAATGTCAAAGCTATTAATTCATAAACAAAATATCATGAAGGGAATTTATGATTTAGGTGGTGTGAGAAAAGAGTTCATTCCAAGGAAATAATATTAGTTTAATACTATGTAGTCTTAGATAATATAAGAAGTGCCTTATTCTATGATGAGAAACCATGAGAATTATAGTTTAGGTTATTCTAAGGGGGAAAGATATTTTACATCGTGAAGAAGTTTTTTGTGCCAAAAAATAAGGATAATAAAGTTTTAGTTGATGAAAAGTGATTAATCACACCACAATGCATATAGTTGTACCATGTTTTATGCATGTTTTCACCTAGAAAATTACTATTAATAAAGAAGAATTAGGATAAATAGACTAGGAAGATAAGGTTTATTGAAGTTATTTGGTTATTCAAATTTTAAATTAAACTTAAAATTTGAACATAAAGAAAATATTTTTGTTGCGTGTGAGATAAATTGAAAATATATCTTGTATGCATATTGTGTGAGTGGTGTAAGAATAAAAAAATTATATTCAAGTACAGTGAAAAAAGGGGAATAATCAGAGAGGATTATTTATGAGAGATATAGTATAAGATGATTTTTTGAGTAACTTTGTTTTCACATGAAAGAAGATACTTGCAACAATGTGAATAGAAGAACAAGGTAATGAGTATTCAATTAGTTGTGTGAAAATGATCATACTTGTTTTGTGTGGTGAGAAAAAATGAAGATAAATGTATTCTAATAGTGAATAATTGCAGGATCACTTTAATAGTTTTTAGATATATTCATCAAAGGAAGAAGGATAATCCATGCATCAATAAATACAATAAAACGGTGTAACAAGTTTGATTAAGGAGAAACCAATCTTCTTATGTTTGGAGGCAACATTTTTGATATTATTGTCTTGTGATTAATGGATAAGCAAAGATCTTTTGTATCTAAAAAGTTTATTCTATTGGATATTATGGTCTTAGGTGAGTTTGGATCATGTTAAGAATATAGCTACTCATTTTGAGTAATGAACATTGTACACTGAGTGTCTCTTGTTTATTTCATTCCCTGATGTGTGTTTGTTAATCAGTGAGATTTCTCACTCTAACAAGTGATAGAGGTTTTTTCATAATAAATCATAAAAATAAAAACAACCCACTTTTCACTGATTCAACCCCTCTTAATGAACCTCATCATGCTTAGTTTTTCCACATTTGGTATCAAATCATTGAGGTTTCATATAAAGATATAAAAATTTAAAGTTTTCTAATTTTAAAGTTTTTTAACTCAATAAGTGTTTAAGTTATTTCAAGAAATCCTATCTTTATAGTTGAATATTTAGTGTCTAAATTTTTATTGGAAATATGGAAAATATGAATTTAGTGAACAACAAGGGGATTCCCACTTCTTATGTGAATAATTATTATATTTGGAAAGATTATAAGTTGTCATATATTTTATTTATTAGTTTGAATGTTTTGGAGGTTGCTACCAATGGTTTTATTCCTCATTATGAAGGTACTTCAATGATAATAATTGATGAGAATAATTTGGAGAATTATGGTCATGTTAGAATTTCATACTTTCATCTCTATCTGATAATGAATTTCCTAAGTTAAAAGGTTTCAAGATAGTAAAACACATTTGGGATAAGTTACAAAATATATATGAAGGTAATGTAAAGGTAAATCAATAAAAACTACATATTTATATATCTAGGTATGAAGATATTAAGATGCATGATAATGAAACTGTGGAATACTTCCTCACTAAATTAAATGAAATTATGAGCATAGTCAGAGGTTTTTATGAGAAGTAGGAGAATTAAATAGTTATTGAAAATATTTTATGAATTATTTTAGAAAGACTTGATGAAAAAGTATCACCACTTGAAGATGGTGATCTAGGTACACTTCCTTTTGGTGATATTTATAGAATCCTAATTTCATATGAAATATGGAAGGAAAGTGTTCTTAGGAAGAATACCAAGGATGATAAGGAAATTTCCTAAAAAATATTTGAAGAGATGGAAGATTAAGAAATAATATGAATAACAATATGGAATTTCATATTCGGATGAAGATTTTGATGTGAATTTTTATAATCTCATGTCACTCATCTTAAGAAGTTTTTTGAGAGTAAAAGGTAACGTTCATAGTAAATTACCTTTGAAATGTTTTAACTGTGGAGTTATTGGAAATTTTCTTATTAAATTTCCAAGGATTGAAGAAGGTGGGATGAAGAGAGTTAATATGGGTATGGTAATCCAAGAAGTTCCTCGAATAATAAATCATCAAAAAAAATTCAAAGAGGAAATGTAATAATTTCTAAAAATATAAGAAGAAAAATTTATTATCTAAGATTAATGGAAGTGATGGTTGTGAGGCTGATGATGAAGTATAATCATCTAGTGAAGGTGGTGAAATATTGTTTATTTAAAAGTTTAACGAATATGAAATCATAATTAATGATGATAGTAATGGTTAAAGTGAATTATAGACAAAAATAGTGGTAGTGTTAAATTGGGAACTCAAAGAGTCTCTTGAAAATTTCTCAATTGGAGAAGGGGAAGAAGAACTAGAAGAAGGGTTGTTATTCATATGTCAATAATAAAATTTCTCATTCTAAAAAAGAGTTAATGTTGATAAAGAATATTGGTAAATTGAAAAACTTTCTTAGTAAATATAAGAGGATGAATATTGACATAGAAATAAAGGTTAATAAAAAGGATAAGTAGCTTTTGGTTTTCCAACAAAAATTGATCAATGTTGAAAAGGAACTGGACATGTTCAAATAAAATTTTCATAGTTATATTCATGAAGTTAGATAAAACTCAATAAATAAGACTATGGAATAATTTGGAGTCTCACAAAATAATGATATTCAAGTTTACCAACAAATATCTCATTCAAAGAATGAAAAAAAATCTCTAAGTAATAGTAAAAGGTATAATTCAAAGCCATAAGATAAGAAATCCATGTTTTTGGAAAATAAAGATAATTGTTAAAAAAATTAAATTTTGGGATCACTGATTTTAAAATGAAAACTACAACAAATAGTAACTCAAAAAGTGTTGAAAAAAAATCTAGTGAAAAAATGATAATATTTGGGGTATATTGTAATTTTGGTTCAGAAAAAGGGGCGAAAGTTGATGGTTAAAAAGTGAAAGAATAGTAAATCCAGCATATGGAAATAAATATATTTTAATAGGAAGGTATGTGTAACACCTCAATATTTTTATAAAATATTTATCTTTAAATAAATTTTCTATTCGACAGTTTGTGTTGAATGCAACACCAAATTTAAATGAACTGTGATACACTATTAAAATATTATTATTCAAAAAGATAGTGATCACATAGCCTTTATATTAGAGGGTATGAATAGGAATAAATAAATTATGAAATATTTATGGTTATATATGTACAAAATTAATTCATTGGTTATCAATTGATTATAAATGAAAAATAAAAAAACAATTGAAATAAAACAAAATAGTTTTTTTGAAAAAATAGTTTTTATGATCACAATTTATTTTTATTAATAAATTAAATTCATCACTATTAGTGAATGATTTTAATGAAATATATATATTATATACTTGATAAAAAAATTTAAACATTTAACAAATAATTTTCTAACCATAGGATAAGAATAAAATCAGTTTTATGATTAAAAATGTATTTTTTTTCTAAAAATAGTTTTTATTGCATTTTACGGACATAATTTAAAATTATTTTTTGAAATTTATAGTTATTTAATTAGATAAAATTAATTTCATATTTATAATCATGTGGTTCAAATTTTTTAATTAGGCCTCTTTTATTTTTAGTCAATATGAATAGTAACTGTGGTAAAATTTACCACCTCACTAAAGGGTAAATCGGGTTAATATGGATTAAAATTTAGTAATAAGGCCATAATTATTCATCATAATTTATATTGTATGAATTTAATTCGACCCTTAACACCTTAGGTTATAAATTGAGTTGTTTAATTTACACTTTTCCATGAAAATAATTTATATGTTATTTAAATGAAAGAAAGTTACAAAACATCACTTTCTTTGTTTTTAATATGTATTTTGTGTTCACATACGAAAAAAGTAAGTTATGAATGAATATAAGTTCTTATTTTGAGCTTAATGAAAAATATTATAATATTGATTTATTTTAAATTTTTATTAATTATATAATGACCTTAATTGTTTATGAAACGTCGATGTTGTATTTCTCCATTTAATAAAAATATATGATAAATGATTTTAAAAATATTAAAAGTGATATAATTTGAATGTGTTAATGTGGACCATAAATTTTATAGATCAATATGAAATAATATGGAGGTTTTAAAGCATTATATTCTAATTTCCCCTTTTTATGTAATTAAAATTAAATTAAATGTATAGTGTCAAAATTGACAATAATGATATTTTTTCAAAATAATATTTTATTAAATTATTTAAAAATCATAAAAATATTTAAATAATACAAGGTAGTTATCATATGGTCTAAAATGTAATAAATTGGCCATTTATGATTCAATTTTTACCTTATGAGTAAAAATTACAACCTTTATTATTAAAAACTTTATTACCATGGTTAAAATTAAAATAGGTTAACTAAGGGTTAATCAAAATGATAAGGTTTAAAATTACACCAAAACTTATCTAAATTATATTTTTTATAGTATTAAAACCCTATCCTACCTTATATTTTAATCCATTTCCATTTGGAGGCATTTTTCTTGAGAATTAATTTATTATAATTTAGTCTTTTGAGAAATTCTAAAAATTCCCCTCACCTCAATTATAAAAGGGAACCTACTCCCTCACTTCTTTACACCACTATGAGAATTATAGATCAAAAAAACTATAAAAATTTCCCTTCTCATATTTCCTATATATGTCCAAGATATTTTGTTCTTCCCAAAAGACCAACCCTAGATCCCTTTAGAGGAGATCTAAAAGAGTCATTCCAATGAAGAGGTATTCTCCCTTACCAATCGATTTATTTTATACTCTTCTTTACCTTCTATAAATCTATTTTATTTCTTATAAAATAATAAATTCATTATCCTGAATATTATTAAGTGTTATTATGATTATTAAAACACCATTATACACCCTCTTTTCTATCAAACGATAAGTGAGAGTATCGCTTGTGCGTACGTACGACTTGTCATCTCCACATAGCGATCATCATATTTTAAGGATGAGTATTATGATATTTATAATGTTTATATATAATATTTATGACTTAATTATACTTATATCATTATAATATAACTTCTAACTATGTACCATCCAATCCTTTGGGAAATGATAACGTCATTCGTGTATACATGTGGACCACCACCTCCACGAATCGATGTGATTTTTTTCATTTATATTTTACTTGGATGGTAATGAGGAATAATTTTATAAATATATATGATATAATAATTATCCTTTAAAGTTTAATTAATATTTACCTTCTATTTGTTCCATCCGTCGAAAAATGAAATCAGTGTTCATGTATACTACGGCCTACTATCTCCATGAACGGTGTAATTATTTTTTCTATCTCTACCTTTTATAGATGACTCTAAATATATATGTAATGAATTTATATGATATTTATGTTGTTATAAATATTATAGATATGATGGACCCAAAATAAATGTATATTAAATAGAACTATTGAACTAATATACTCGTGATAAACAAACAGTTAACACCTAGAAATAACAATTTTAATAAGGAATTATTGAAAAAAGGGGGTGATGAATTATTATACATGGATAATATATGATATTATAAGTATTATAATGACACTTTTTATATAATTATAATAAATCTAAATTTATTATATCGGAGGTTAGAGTGATTTCAAAACAAGGAAAACTCAAGGTAAGGGTTTATTTCAAAATTTCATAGATATTCGAGACTATTTATGTTTAAGTATCAACTGGGGAATATTTCTCTTACATATACATGTTTTCTAAAAATGTTTTATAATTTTTTTTACCATTATCCTATTACTATTTAAATTCATTTTTACCCATGTTTTACTTTTTACAAAACAGTTTGTAGGAAATCTTTTTGTTGTTTTCCAAAAAAGGTAATTTGTGACTTTTTCAATAAAAATATGGAAGGAATGTTTTTTAAATTATACAGAATGAATATATTTTCCCACTGTCATGACTAAATTTTTCTTTGAATATTCATTTACAATTTTACAAGTTTATTTTCAAATAAAATATTTTCCTATATAATTGTGCATCTTTTTAAAAAAATGATTTTGAAATGGAAAGGATATTTTTCTCAAGTATTATTCCAAGTGATATTTCAAAATCATTTTCTATATAAGATGATATTATTTTATGTTACTTATTCTTTTATAGGGATATTATCCAAGTATACCATCTTTATTCTTTCTTTGGATGGTTTATTTTTTATGTTGAAAAGATGAAATGTTTATGAAACCTATTTATTTTCCCTAGGTTATATTATGATGAAATTTTTATGAAACCCATTCATTTTCTATGGGTTATGTTATGATGAAATTTTTATGAAACCAATTTATTTTCAAGGGTTTTGATATGATGAATGCTTTATGAACTTGTGGCACACATATGTATGATTTTCATGATGTGAAGGTGGTTACATTATAACTAAGGATCGTTGTAACATTATATCCAAGGAAGGTGGTAAAATTATAACCAAGGATGTGTGGGACCTATATCTATCTTCAATGCATTAGGTAAAGATTGATATCTTATGAGTTAAATAGGACTAGAATAGGGAGTGAACCCAATTCAATAAGGGACTATGTCTGCTTTGACCATATTGAAGTAAACCTTTACTACTATGATGTTTTGGGTAGTGAACTCATTCCATTATGATATCATTTTAAATGATCATTGACTAATAAGGAAATGATTTTCTATACTTATGTATATGAAAAAAATTAATGGATTATGCCTATGTTAATATTTCATGGTTCATGTTCTTTTATTCCCTTATGATTTATATATTATGAACTACCAAGATTTATGTAATGACTTAAGATTATGATATTTGATATGAAGGGTTTGATTTTAAAACATTAAGATTATGTTATTATACCCTTATGATCATGTTATGATTATGTGATCATTGATATATCCCTTTTTTACCCTTACTGATCATTTTAAATCACCCTTTTATTATGTTTCTTTTCCCTGAGTTATGAAGAAAGGTATTAAATATGGTATGTCTAAGAAAGATGATAGGTATGAAGAAATAAGTAGGAGATGATGTAGATATTTTATGAATCGGTTTTTTATTATTCCGTGTTTCCAAATATACTAGACCTAAATGATTCTAGTGTAGATATAAATATTATGTAATTAATATTCATCTATTAAGATTTAAATCTATGTATGAAAATTATCGGTCGATATAGTATGAGTTTTATGGGTACTGTTAGCACTATGAACACTTTGGGAATTTGTAAAAAGAAATTGGTTTAATTACCAATATTACTATAAGTATATAAGTTAAGGGGGGGAAATGGGGGGTCCATCCCACTCAAATGATAGGATTTTATAAGAAATCTAAAATTTCTAGACTGGAGGTTGAGAATAAGTATCAACCATTGGAAGAGGTTTGTGCAAAATGTGACCAGATAAGTCACTTTGATGAATATTGTATTACTATTGTACATGACCATTTGAATATGAGTATTAATACTCAAAATTCTTGTAATAATAAATTCAAAGGAAGGTATAAGGCTTTGATTATTGAAATTTCACATAAAACATCAAAAAGGAAACATCCATGGATTTTGGACAATGGATTTTTATCTCATGTGATAGAATATTTAAAACTCTTGAATATTGGTAATAAGTGAAAGAAAATATTAGTGACCTTTGATAATGGTGGGTCGCTAAAAATTGGAGGATTTGGTTCAAAAAAAATTGGATAAGATGGGTCAAAATTTTAGAAAATGTTATTTATTGATGGTTTTAAACATGATTTAATAAGAGTGTCTAAACTCTAGGATGAAGACCATGAAGTTGAATTTTATATGGATAATTGTGTTGTGAATATGGTAAAATATTGATGTGCTATGATGGGAGGACAGTGTAAAGAATATTTTTAGAAGCCTTTAGATATTACTAACTCCAAAAAATATAGATATACTTGTATACTCAATAAAAAGGTTGAAGGTTTGATCTAGATAAGAAGAGATCGGCTAAAGGGTGATAAAGAAGGTATCTCCATTTTAGAATAACATGTCAAAGTTTTTTAATTTAATAAGTAAAGAGAAATAATAATAAACATTCTTTAGAATGTCATGCTACTAATGTGAATAATAAGAAGAGTTCTCCCAATATGAAATAGGAGTTAAATAATAAGTTTATTGATCAAATGTTTTTCAGTCAAAGGGGAGTTAAATACCAATCCATGGATATTGAAGAATAAAATCAAACCTTCTCTCATCAAATGCTAAGGTATATTGATATTTTTACCCTCTATCACTTTTTGTTTGGATTTTTTTTCAAAGGGGGGGAAGAAAACATAAATCTCTTATGTTTTTATCCCTTAATCTATTCACAAAGGGAGAGAAAAATATGCAGGGATAGTTAAATCCATATATATGAGTTTTACCTAATGGGGGAGAGATATCTTATTTAGGGGGATCATGTATATAGAGATATTTATTAAATAGTTTAAGTTGTGAAGTTGTCATGTGAAATGTTCTAACATGTTTGGTGAGAATATTTTTTAAGAACTTGTTACATAGGTTTAAGGTATAGTTTAAGAAGTGAAAAAAAAGAGTTTATTCTCAATTTTTATTTATGGTATTAGTATCAAGATGTTTCAAGGGTTTTGAAGAAAAGGATATAAGTCACTATTATTAACAACATGATATTATTGTTCAATATTCTTATTTTCTATAGCTATTTGGCTTATAATTATTTAATAATGATTCATTGTTATGTTTGATGAGTTTTAATGTGATTTATGTTTCTTTATTGACAATAAAATCCAAAGATGGAGATTGTTGAGACCAATAGATTTTTTGGATATTTTTGAACCCATAAAGAAAAATGTGGCCCTTGAGAGCTTGTTGATACCCAAGGAGGATTTTTTTATATTTAGAGTTAAGTTTCCTCTAATTTTATATTTTATCTAGATATGAAGAATGTAAGAATAAGAAGTATATGTGTTTATTGGGTTTTATTTTGTTTTCAATACATAAATCATATTCAAACTCATGAAAAATAAATTTTATTATGTGATTGGAAGGTTGTTTGAGAGTTTGTAAGTGTTTTTAAGTAATTTGGATTTGTTTGGATTTATTCTAGAGGTTTTTAGAGTTAATTGGAATCAGGTCAGAATTTTGACAAAGTAATCTTATGCATAAGGTTTTTATATTTATATGAACTAAAAATTGATAAAGGTAAAAACTTATTTTGATTCATAAGGTTTTTATATATAAGACTTGAAAATTGAAAAAGTAATTTTACTCTCTATGGTGTGTGATATTTTTTATATAGAATAGCTGAAAATTTCACAAAGGAAAAAATTTATTCAATACATAAGATTTTCATATCTGAGTAAAGGAGTTGAAAATTTTCCAAGTATGGATTATGTAAGGTTTTACAGAAAATGTGTAATATATTTTATCATGATTAAAAATGAGGCATTATATTTGTGAGTTTCGTGTAGGGATACATAATATTATCTTGAATATATAAATAAAACAAAGGATAAATCTCCTTGAGATATGTAATATATTTTTAATATATGTAATAACTTTTTTGAGATATGTAATTTTTTCTATGATAAGAGAACTGGATAATCCCTTAGATACAGGGTTGATACAAAAAAAATTATATATATTATGTGATAATTAATATTTTTGTGAGATTTTGGAAGTTTTTTATGAGGAAGCATAACATTTTTCTCTATAACATATGATTTATTACTTAGCCAAAATATGAGTTCTAAAAGTTACCAGGGTGGATTGGAAAACTAGTTTTAAAAAGTTAAAATAATAATAGGTTTTGATATATCTATCATACTAAATGATATGTATACAATAAAATGTGAATATTTCTACTAGTTTTATTAAATCAGAATATGTTGAAGTTGTTCATGCATGGATAAAATTTCATGAAGGGAATTCATGATTCAAACAGTGGGATAAAATGGTTTGCACCATGGAAATGATATTTCATTAGGGCCATATAGTTTATATAATAGAATAAGATACTTGAAACATAACTAGAAACCATAATAATTAAATTTTAGGTTATTCTAAGGGATCAAGATGGTCCACTCCATGAAAAAAATGTTCCAAGAAGAAAGGAGAGGGAAGTGTCAATTGATTATAATTGATTGACCACTCCAGAATGCATAAATTTACATCATGTTTTATGTATTTTTTCACCTATAAAATTTCTATAACTAATGAAGAATTAAGATAAATATAATAGGAATTTAAGATCTATTGAAATCACTTTGTTATTCAAATTTAAATTTAAAATTTAAATTTTAACATGAATAAAATATTGTTGTTGTGTACAAGATAAATTGAACAAGGATCTTGTATACATGTTATAGGAGTGTTGGGTGTAGAAAAAAAATTATATTAAAGTTCATCACATACGAGGGAATAATAGATAGGATTATTCAAGGGAGGGATAGTTGAAGAAGAGTTTCTATGTAGTAAAGTGTACATAGAAAAGAAGATACTTATAGCAGTGCAAGTAGAAGAAAACAAAGAGAAAGAGAACACATTATTTTATGTGTAAATCATCATAGTCATTTTGTGTGGTGAATCATAAGGAATACCCACATATTCTAATAGTGAAGAAGTGAAAGATCACTTTAATTTTTTTGGGATTAAATCATCAAGGGTATAAGGATAATATTTTCCTTAACAAATATAAGAAAGAGTGTAACATGTTTGATCAAGGTTGGTATAGAGACTTGAGCCTTAAACACGTTTCATGATTTTTAACATACTTTTCCAAAAAATGAAAACTAAGGATATAGAGGTATAGTTTATTTGGAAGATTAGATACATATATACATCATATTAAACATGAAAATTCTATATTTATTTAAAATTACACATATTTCTTTTAACTCCCATAGATCTTCTAAAACATCATAGGATACCCTAAGAAAATACAAAAAGAAAAAGGTGATCCAAAAATCCCGGTAAGGGAATAAACATGGTAATAAAGCATTATGTGAGAATCAAGAGTCATAACATAATATCATAAAGAGAAAAATCATATTCATGAAAACATGACATAAGGAAATGAAATCATAAGATCATGGAATCATGGCATATTTGGTAACAACATAATATATGATATCATAATCATAAGTCAAGGGTCACTCTCAAGACCATAATCATAAAGTTTGAAAAGTCCCATAGTGGGTTAGGTTCATTATTCAATCCATTACATATCATATTGTGAGATATAAATCTTTACCCAATTCATTAGAGGGATATATAATTTTTTACTTACCTATTATATAACATAGTTTTCTTAGGCTAACCATCTATGCACCATACATAGTGGAAAAATTCCTATAGTGGATTAGTCTCACTCCCTAATCCCATACATAACTTCTCATGAGATATAAATATTCACTCTATGCATTATAGGGATATATAATTTTTGTTTCACCCATCACATAATAAAAATAATACTTTTTTGTGGCACATGAGGAAAAGAAACCATACATAAACCATAATATTGATCAAACCCATGAGAATGAAGTGGGTATCATAATCATGATTCAAGTCATAACCAAAGGATAAATAATAAGGATTACAAATTGAAGAAGGAATTAAAATTATTTTTTAATTTCATAATTGAAAAAATTTACATAAGACTTTAACATGGACTTCAAGTGTATAAAATTCAAAAGAATGATCTAGAGAATAATGAATGAAAAATGAATTACTTGGGTGATTCTTTAAAAAATAAGTAAATGATATTTTTAAATAAGGAAAGAGATTATTATTTTCTATAAAATAATAATTGAACCAAGAAGTTTATATATAAAATAATTATGGTTTTCATAAGTTATTCATGGTTTAAAAACATTTATTGGGGTGGTGCTTGTCTTGAGACAAGAAATAGAAAGGTTCCCTTAAATCAGGTTTACATTAAAATGTAAATTATGAAGGGAACTAAAAACATGTATAACACCAGAAATGAAAAATATATTTAACTATGTATATATGTAAGTAACATATATACAAAAATACAATAAGTTTGTGAGAAGAATATTGCATAAAAATGAGAAAAATAAAGGTAATGTGTAACTCAAAAGTAACAAGGGTGGTACAGAAGTTCCCTTACCTCATGTACGAATGTGCTCTACACTTATGCTTAAATTAATGAATAACCAAATTAAGATTATTAAATACTTACTTAAGAACCATATTCAACTATTTTCCATACTTTTGGTTCCTTTAACTATCTTATTCTATTTATTTGTAATATAGTTTTATTGCTAATGTCGATTACTTGAAGTTGTTCGGTCAATTTTTTCATAAATCCTTATGTATGTTGACCATGGTCAAAAAAATTGTAAAATAGTTTCATAATATCCATAATATTAATAGTGTTATGTAAATAATGTTTATATATTAAACATATGTTTAAATTCTTCCATGCTGGGTGGTGATGACAACTGAATTTCATTGCTCGTGGAGGCGGTAGTCCACGCACATACTCGCAATTAATGTTTCCATTTCTCAATGAATGAGAGAGAATGAGGTTAAATGATAATTTTGATATTTAAAAATCATAGTTATATTATATATATAATATTTATTCATCCATTATATCCTTTTTTACAATCCATTAATGGTGGTGCTGAAAAACGAAAGGCATCAATTTGTGGAGGTGGTAGTTCACACAACGCACTAATAATGATTTTTTTATTAGCGGATAGAGAGGAAAAATCATGGTTATTAAATTAATATAATGAAATATAAATATAATAATGATACTGATGTAATTATATTATAATGGATATAATATATTGGTAAGAGGAATATTAAGGAGAAAATATTATGAAGAAGGTAATACTTACATTGGAGGCTTGATCTTCTCTAAAAGATATCCTTGGAAGTGAATACCTTAAGATAAATTATAGAGACCATGGGTTTATAGAAGAATAAATTACTTATATTAGAGGTAATTTGGGTAGATATTAAAGTTAAATTAAAATATTATGTGCAACCATGAAGGGGTTGAAGTGATCCTTTTTTATAAGGGAAGAAAAATACACTTTTAGGAATACCCTTTACCCTTCCATGATATCATTACACTATTCCCTACTAAATGACTCCAAAATTTCATAATAATGTATTATGTGGTTATCTTGGGTCAAAAAATCCTCAACCATGACTTTAAAAACATTTTTAAACATGTTTTCAAGTCTTTTACCATAGGTTTTAATATTTTAACATTTTGATTTTTACCATGGTAGCTAGATTTTAATTGAGTAATTTATAATTTATTTAAAAATATAAGGTAACCATATTACCAAATTTTTATATTTTCAACCTAAATATAATATAAATTTAATATAATTCAATTCTTAAATAAAATAAAAAATACTTTTAAAATAAAATATATAATATATAAAAACGGTTTTTATAGGAAAAAGACTTTTAACCATTATGTGTTTTTAAAGTTATTTTTTATTGATTTAAAACTGAATGAGTGTTAATATAATTATATATAGGTTTAAAAATAATATTATATTCATCATTAAAATTGGATCAATTTAATTTATTAGATAAAAATTACATGATGTTAATAAAAAAATTGTTTCACCATTATCGCGGTAATTAACTTTAATCTTACTAATATAATATTTTATTACTAAAAATGAAATTGAAATTTTTAACTAATATTTAAATTTCAAACTCAAATATTAAATAAATTTGGTTATATTTAATTTCTAAAAGAGATAAAGTCTAATTTTTAATATAAGCATGTAAAAACAATTTTAAGTGTGAAATATTAGTTAACTTTCAAAAATGTTAAATATCTGTTTTATAAATTCAAAATAATATTTTTAAATTATTTTTATTACTTAATAAATATATATTATATAAAAAGGGTTTCTTAAAATTTAAAATCATTATTTTATTATAAAAGTGATAGTTTTTAGCAAAATCGATATTTTTACTATTTCCCTAAAAATCAATTATTTTATAAAAAAACTTAAAATTAATTTTAATATAATATTGTAATTATAAATCCAAAAATGAAGTTAATTTTTTCAAATTAACTTTATAAAATTTAAAAAAAAATATTTTTAATTAAAAACATAAAATATAGCTAAAAACTATTTTTATTGGAAAATGACTTTTGGTGTATTAACTATTAATTTTCCTATAAATTACTAATTATTATAATTTTAAATTATCTTTAATAAAATTAATATATATTTTTATTATTCAATCATAATAAACTTAGTTCCTTGAGATGAAATTCCAATTTCTAAAAAATGTATTTTTTTAATCATAAAGTGAATTGAGAAAAAATTACCTTTCAAAAAGTATAAAAATCCATGATATGTCTATACATATAAATATTTGATTACATGTTGATATAATTCTAATTTATACTTACATGACCCCTTATGATCTCCATGTAATACCTAAGATTCAGATAAGCTTTGATTGCAGTTTTGGGTGGTGGTTCAGTTGGCATGGATCTTGTGGAAATATTCATGAGCTTGAACTTATCCCGTATACACTTTCGATCAAACCGTAATTCCTTGAGTTTAGATTAGGCTTGGTCTAGGGTAAACCCTATGTAATATACCTCCCTTTTAAGATCAAACAAATGGGCTTCATAATAATACTCCTTCTTCTAGATGTCGTTTCTTATTTATTTATTAATTTTGTGATATGGTTAATTCTATTTATACCAGTTAATTTAAAAACTATGTTTTAAAAAACCTATTTAATATTAAAAATATATCAAAAAAATTTATTTTAGTTTGTTATATCATTTTAAACACACTATTTATTATATTATTTATTTAAATATAATAAATAGTGAAATCTCGGGTCGTTACAGCAAAAACCTATCTTCTTGTGTCGAAAGAAAACATTATTGACATTATTTTATTGAGATTAAAGGATAAACCTTAATCATTTGTATATATGATGGTTATTCTAATAGATATTATGGTTTTGGGTGAGTCTAGATCATGTGAATGATTTATGTACTGGTTCTGAGTAGTGAACCTTGTAAATCGAGTGCCCTTTATTCATTTCTTTCATCGGTGTGTGTGTGTGTGTGTGTGAGTTAAGCAATGAGATCTCTAACTCTAACAAGTGATAAAGGTTTTTTCATAAGAAATCATGAAAATAAAATCATAACATTATTCACTAATCAACCCCCCCCCCCAGAGAACCTCACCATGCATGGGTCCACCACGCCTCTAACCAGCACAAGGGTGAGTGGAATGATCTACCATATAAGGCCGTATAGGGGATCTTTGGATCAAATCCTGAAAACTATTTTTCTACGTAAACTATTTCAAGTAAATATGGTAATCCCATACTCCCATGAAATTTATCACACATTCCCTGAGAATATCCACAAGTATTTATACCTTCCTCTCAGACTTCCTATTTATATATGGGTGATACGTTGTACCCAGCTTCAGTTGAGATCACATAGCTTTCTACAAGCCCTACCAAAAATGAGATGAGAAGCATGAATCCTGATCTAATATTATGATTATGGGTATATCGTGAAATCACATTATCTCCCATGAATATATATTTTCTATCACATCCACCAACTAAGTCTCTTAGATATGCAAGAAATGTGTGGCCTTTATCGATCGATCCACTACCACCCACACCGCATCATGACCCATCAGGGTACTTGGAAGACCCATAAAAACCCCCATGGTCACATATTCCCACTTAAAAATAGGAATTGGAAGGTGTTAAAGTAACCCACTTAGTCACTAGTGCTCCACCTTTATCCTCATACATGTAATACAATGAGCTACAAACCCTGATATGTCCTTCTTCGTACCAATCCACCAGAAGCAATGCTTAAAATCATGGTGCATCTTAGTCACCCTTGGATGCATTGCCCAATGTGAGTCATGGGATTCCCTTATTAACTCCTCCCGCATAAAGGTAGAAACCACCACCTTTACATGGATGTACAATAACTCATCCTTATCTTGATTCCATCTTGGAACTGGATCATCACCCATGAGTCCTCCCCACATCACGAACAATTATAATTAGATGTATGACTAGATTTCACTTTATCCTATATTGAGGAAGTAATGGAAAAGGGTGCAAAGTCCATCGCATAATTCCCCACTATCATGTCTATCCACCACTCATCAAACAATCCCATTAACTTACACTCCTCACCAGATTCTCAAACCACCTACTCCTACATTTTCCTACTAAGAGCATATCCCACAAAAATCCCCTTTACTAGGGAATATTTCATCTCAAAATAGAACATATGTTGGTATATCATCTAATTCATCTATAGAAGGTTCAAGTCCCATTGGGAAAATATGTATTACAAGATCTTTTGGATCATGTAGATGAAAAATCTATCACCAAATAGATGGATATTCCAACACTTTAAGGAATGGGACACTATAGTAAACTATAAATTATGAGTATGGAATTTTTTCTCATGGATTCATAATTGATGAGACCCATAAGTGACTAACTAGTCCTCATACATAAAAAAAGATTCTAAATCAACCTTAGAGGCATTACAATAAATGGTATAACCCTTCCCTGGGTTCAGCATTGTCAAAATCAAAGAATATATCAATCTTAATTTTAACTCCTGTAATACCACTTCACACCGATCTGTCCACTTGAATTTCACCCCCTTATTGGTCAGGACCATCATAGGAGCTACCAGGTGAGAGAAATCCTGAATGAAACACTAGTAATACCAAGCTAGGATAAGGAAACTCTTCATCTTGAATGTATTCCTAGGCCACAACCAAGATATAATCGCCTCCACTTAAAGGTATTGTATAGTGGAAGCCAATGAGCTAGGGATTTAAACATTTTCACTGATGATCAATGTACCTAAATAATCACCAGTGAAGCATACCCTTGATAAAGGCACGAGGTTCTTCACATGATGAATTTTAAGCACATAAATTAAACCAAAAAATACCTAGTTTAACTGAAGTTGTGCTCAGCATATGCTCTTCGTTGGAGATCCTTGCTCGAAGAATTTAAATAAAAATCCCTCTCGATCATCCAAACGTGCTTCAAAAGTATTTGGGAGCATTTATTGTCAAATTTTGAGTACTATCATGGAAACATGATGATACCTTCAACCTCTTGATGATCACTGCATTGGTGTTCCTTTGATACATGAACAAGAGCTCAATATGATTTCTTGGATTGGGAGATCTTATCTCTGGGAAGTGGGATAATAGAGAGATTATCTCATACATTTTGTGATGAATAGTCATCACCATGAGAGGCTCTTCCTCTCTTTTATAGTGAGTTTCCAAAATACCCAAAAAGGGTCCATGGCCCCAAATATTTATTCCTCATTGTAAATGATGACTTATGACTGCTTTACTGATTCATGAATATCATTTATAATTTTATCACTTACTTGTAATATAATAAATATATTATATGATAAAACTAATCCATTAACTCAACTCATCATTCCCACAAATTTTAAGCAAACCTTGAATATTAAAATAATATTCATTCATATAATTTTTCCATGCATTTACTTTATTACTTATAAATACATTTAATAAATAAATAAATTCAATACCAATTATTATAAACTCAAATAATATAAATTTATTTATTCCTAAGTGATCGTATATCCTTGGACATATCCCAGACCCCATGGTGGGGCCCACTATATCCTCGACACCTATTCATCAGAATATGGTAGACTTTTGAATATTCTTAGTGTGTGACCCTCTATGCTTTTATCTCAATAGTAGTGAATATTATTCATAGAACAGAAGCAAGGTCTAGAAAACCCTCAAGACCCCTAAAGAGATGAGGAGTATTCATAGCAATAAAAACCTTCCTATGAACACATGTTGTGTAATATAATCTCTTTATCTCACGATATCTCATAAAGAGGGTGCACACATCATGTCATTATCCTTTTCTTGATTTATTATTTTTTGACCTAACTGGACAGACTTACCATTCTTATACCATGGCCATGGATTTAGTAAAGGTACTACCATCCTGATCAACTAGGCCCACTATATCTATTCATATCAAAAGTTAAAAATTCTATCTTGATTATTCAATCAAATTCATACTACCAATGATATGCCCAATGAAAGCTACCTTGCTATGAATTTGATGTTATTGTTTTTTTCTTGCAACAAAGTATGTGATCAAATATTATACATTGATAATAATCTTGATTCAGGTGACCATTACATGTGTTCATGGATAAGAACTACCAATGACACCTAAAACATTTGGTGTTCTTATTGGTGTTTCAATCCCCATGATCTCGTTTACTTGATATCATGAAGTGTGAACTTCATGAGAATAAGTATCAATGCTTATGACCCCCTAGAATATGATATTAAAAAATCATCTATGTCCAATTATTATGATGTATCTAGACCATGATACATGTGTTAAATATTAATGTCATAGTATCTCAATGTTTTAATTATATCCTGGGAACTGCTATAACCTTTTGATATGAAAAATAATTTATAAACATTTCCATATAAATAGTGGACATGGAAATATCAACACTATTATGGTAATATTAAATCATGAATAACTCATTGTATACATGATATGGTAATAAAAAATTATCATTTAAGTTAGGTCTAGGGAACACAGTATTACAAAACTCCCACTTTTACTATAAACAAATTGATAAAAAAAACTTTTAATCTCTCACATGATAAGATCATGCTTCTACTGAGTTATGGATTTAGTTGTTGGGCCTTCCATGTTTCTGTTGCATGACTACTATGCTATATGAAACTCACCTCCTTGATTAAGACTCCTAAAGATATGATATCCCCAAGTATATTCTATTTTTTCCACTTTCAAATCCTAACATCATGGCTAGTACTAGTAATAGAATTATTGTAATGATAAAACTTTACTTTCCATGTGAGATTCCAAGAATATGAACAAACCATTGTGTACTATACACTACTTCTTTTGCTACAACAAAATTCACAATACACTCAATATTTGTGGATATGGCTACCATTAGCTCAAATGAGATTCACTTGCTTATTACCTTATCCTGATTATGATGTTAGATCATATTGATCTATATGAATACTAGTTTTTTCCTTATAACTAGTATCCATTCCTCTCCACATACTAGGTAGATATCCTTTATATTTGATCAAGTACAATTGGATAGTTCTAACTGCTTCTCATGCAATTATCCTAGACATAACTGGTATTTTCCAATGATTGAACCATCACAAAAGTGTATGGAATTTGACTTATCACATTAATCCCCTCATCTATCTCTTACATTTATTATTGGATAGATTTATTCCATGTGACATTGGTAACAATTCTCTCTCGGGTTGTTTCAACTTGTATTTTTTTAATACCTTGTCTGTTTTTGTACTATTGAATAGATCTAAGAAATCATTAGATCTACCTCATTAGATCCCATTCCCAAGAACTTAGGTTTCTACTTTAAGTCAATCTATAGAGAGATACTTTCATTCTAGTATTAACTAACTATAATAACAATATAGGTTTTCCATATGTTAACAAACATATTTTACTTGGAAATAAATGGTGATCCCACTAACCTCTTATAGACACATGGAAAAAATTCATTCCAAATGAATATTATATGATTTTTTTGTTTAATTTAAACCAAAACTGTATTTCAATAACCTACACCCCTTATTGAAATTATATGGTGTCACCAAACCTTTCTAGTTATTTCATACAAATACCTTTTGATATTGGTGTTCTTGACATCCAATTCTTAATATAATGATCATACAAAGTATCTATGGTGTAAGATCCCATATTTTTCTAGGTTCGTCTCTCTCTGTTTTTTGTTAAACTTATTTCATTGAATTTTTCCTCACCTTTAAACCTTTGTGGTTTTGTTCCATCATGGATGTTCATCATTTGAATAAACACGGTCTTAGGTTGTGAGGAAACTTGAGAAAACTAGAGAGGATCCATGTGGAGAGAATTTGTTGGGGAAAATGACTTAAATTCTAAAGATGTATGTTTGTTTGAATTAATGAAGTGTGGGTATAAATAGGTCAAGTGTTATCATGATTTATTGGTAATTTGAGAATATTTAAAGGGGTTTGTGGTTGTTTATAATGAAAATGGTATGAAAAACCATCTACAGAACATTTACTCACCATGAAAATAGATTGCACGTCGTGTAATGTTTCAGTGTTTTTAATATTCATTCAATTCGACAGGTTTTTCATAGTATCCCATTAAAAATATTTATATTAAGTGTAACTATATTACACTTCGTGTAATTCCCTAACCTGATATTTTAAAGTATGTTGTGTGGTTGAATTTTATTTATAACTCACAACAACCTTCTACTTTCTACCCCAGGGCATCTTACAGGAGTTTTTAGAGTGCCAACCTACCTTCTGAACATCCCATTTTTGTAAGAAATACATATTAAATCTTTTTGGTTAGTTTTTTGCCTTCTCTCCCTTGGTTCTCCAACCATTGTGGTGTAATAACTTGACTATGTGTGTTTTTTATTTTTATCTTGATCGGTTTGGATCTGGGAAGCTACTTACGATAATATACACCTTCTTCCTCTTGAGAGTTTGTACTTGGAAGCATTTTATTATTCACTGATTAAGGTATGGGGTCTAAATATTAACCCTGTGGTTTGATATTTTCCAAGCATATGCAATATTGTTATTGCGCCAATGTAACATGCATCATAATTAATTAAATAATGATTTGGATTATTCCTTAGAGTCTATTGGATTCAATTGGTTTTTGACCTGGATTATGGATACCCATTGGATAAGTGAACCTTGAATATAATTTAATTGTATAATTGATTATATTTGGTTTAGAATGACATGGAACCTTAGGTGATTGCTTGATATATAATCCCTATGTTATGGCTTGCTACTTATTGATTGATTGTTGATCAATTGTGATATAAATTAAAGAGGTAATTATAAGACAAATGGTAATTCACATAATTAACCATTGAGGCTTATGATGTGATATTGTGATATCTATTATATTATAATAGAACTTGTGATCCATGATGAAATGATTATATATCAAACATGGCCCTAGAAATTTCACACTTATATGTTGTAATTCTTATATTGAGTAGGCTCGGCCTAGTCCCATGATGTAATTATTATAGGTATTTGACCCAGATGTTTTAATGCTTATAGGGATTTGACCCAGATGTTTTAGTGATTATATTGAGTGGGGTCGGCCTAGTCCCATGTTGTAATGCTTATAGGGTTTTTACCAAGATGTTGTGATGCTTATAGGTCTTTGACCCGGATTGTTGTGGTTATTCCATTCTTATATGGTTGTGGATGGCATAGTTGCGAGACATGCTCAGAGATATTTCGGCATGAAACTGAATTAGGTTATTTTACCATGGTTATATGGTTGTGGTTAGCATGGCCATGAGACATGCTCATAGACATTCTTACATGGAGTTGAAGCAATTTTTTTTTGTATTTTATTAATTTTTGAATTAATTAATAAACCTATTTATCGCTTTATTGCATACACTTATTATCATACTGGTTTGTTTAGACATTTTGGTGTCAACCTACTGAGTTATACTCACACCCTATTCATTCCCCCATTTATTACCCAAGAAGATTGTGTGTATATAGGTTTGGACAAGGGAAAAGGACCTTGCTCTGGATTTTTTGCTTGTTGGATGGGCTGGAGTTTGGAGGCGGGACTGACTTGGTGTTCGGGACCGAGGACTATTGAGTCTTATTTAAGTATTCTGGTATTTTTCTTGTTTTACTTATATTATGACATTTAGTTACATTCCAGAACATCGTTACATTATTCCATTATTATTTATTGGATTATTCATTTGGCCTTTATTTTTGGTTTTTTCTATGTTTATACTACGATTACTTTCATTTGTATGGTTTATTTCTACTGTTATGACACTTCATACCATGTGGTATAGTCTCCTCACTTTACATTTCACACCCTCGCTACTAGTTGGTATCTTATGGAAAATGGTGAGGTGTGCTTTAGGTCTCATAACTAACCCTTTCTAGCCACATGAGAGAGTGTCAGATCGGGTGATGTTACAAAGTGGTATTAGAGGAATAAATTTTTTTATTCTTCTTTACTAGTTAAAAAAGGTAGAAAAGAGACTAGGATGTTTCAGGACTTTCTAATTTGATTGTTCATGGGAGTAGCTAACCCATGTATGGGGGAAAATCCAAGTGTCCAGGGATGGGATTGTTATTTATGTTGTTTGCTTTTTAGATTTGATGTTATTTCACCTTGGGTGATTCACAAGTTGTGTGAGGTTATTGATTTATGATTTTATTAGTTCTTGAGATTTATATTTGAGGTATGGTATGGTTCCTGATGTTTATTCATGCATCATAATAGGCATATAGGGATATATTGACATGAATTTTTCATGATAGGGACATATTTATTCACATGTGATATATACTTGCCTGTGTAGACTATGATATGAGATATCTATTTTACCTAATAAATGAAATTAATCGACATGTCATGCTAAAAAACTTGTAATATATTTTTAGAGAGACTAGGATTCAGTGGTTCTCTATTTTAGTCACTTATTGAGGTTGACCTTGTTATTAGCCAATGTTCTAAGGTGTGTGTTTGTCTTGTAGAAAAAATTTCACCTCATCATCTTTGACTTGAGAATTAGGAGAGTGGAAATCATCATGCTCCTAACACAGCTGAACTGGAGCTTCTTGTAGTTCCTAAGGATCATATGGATGTTCATCTTCATGACATCTTCTTAAGGTTGATGTATTCTATGGAAAGGGTGATTTTTCATACCATACCATATATGTCTAAGATAATGAGAAAGTTTCAGCTATATCATCTGATTATATTCACAGGGGAAGAAGGACCCCAGGAAGCCAAGTTCTAGATTGATTCAGTCCAGACAATCCTCAATCATCTTGAAACGCCCATAGATAGGAGGTTAAAGCTTTATACATATATGTTTCATGGACCTACTAAGAATTTGTGGGATATTTTTTAGGAAGATGGGTAGTAGGATGAGCTATCTTGTAAGGACTTTAAAAAAAATATCTTGAACCATTTCTCTCCTGAGATATTGAGGGATGAAAAATATCGAGTGTTCATGTATATGAAACAGGAGGGCATTCAGTATTGGATTATGTTGGATGTTTGATCAATCTACAACACTTTGCACCATATTTAGAAGCTGATGAGATCTCCAGGGAGATATTTTTTTATGATGGTATTCATTATGAGATCAGTTCACTGGTGAATGTTTTTTATTTGAGTAGCTTTGAGGACATGATGAACTAGGCACTCATCACATAAGAAAATCTAAGAGAGGCCTTGAGTAGTGGTCATGTTGTTTCATCAGGGTGAACTAGGATCTCTTCTTTGAGTAACAAGAAACACTACTATAACAATTTCCACCAAGGTAGTAGTGGGAAGAGCAGTCATGGTAGTGGATATCCATTACAAGACCATATTATGCTACATTGCTATTGGTGTGGCAATTTTGGCCACAAGCACCCACAGTGTCCTTACCCCACAAATGAGTGTCATATTTGTGGAATAATGGGTCATCTTTAGACGTTCTGTGAGAACTTTACACAAAAGATCAGTGGCAGGGGATTAGGATAGGCACCTGACTTGGGAAGGGGCTTAACTACCCCTCATCAGGCTAGTAACTGGAGTTCTATTGGTCATTCAGTCTGAGGCAGGGAACATGGTACCCCATTATAAGATCAAAAGTACCAAGAAATGGAAATAGATCAGGGTAGTAATACTGGATCCAATTGAAGAGGGACAATTCATTTTCATGTTATGAAGACTACTTTGATTATTGTGGATGCAGGATCATCTACCATGAGAGGTACGATTCTTGTATCATCTAATTTATCTTTTGTTTTGTTTGATACAGAAGCATCACATTCTTTTCTATATACTCTTTTTATAAACGGTTTGGTATTATATGTGGAACTATTATATGGTGTTTTAACTATCTACATAGAATTGTGAGTATGATCAGATAATATAAAATGTTTCAAGGTGTGTTCTCTAGAGATTGGTGATTACTATTTCTTTTGGGAACCGTTTATACTATAAATGAAAGTCTTCAGCTTGATTCTGGGTATGGATTGATTATTTCTATACTAGGCTCATATAGACTATTATAGGAGGAGAGTTGCATTTTTATCTCCAGAAGGAGGCAACTATTCTCACCAAGGTTAGTGAGATCTTCAGGCTGGTTGTGTAGGGCCAATTTATTGTAGATTGGATTGACTCACGACTCATATATTCATTATTTCTCTAGATAATGGTGGAATATATTGGGATTATTTTCCTCCAGTGGTAGACTATTTCTAGGATGTTTTTTCTTACAAGTTATATGTATTACCTCCTGAGTGATAGATCGAGTTCACGGTCGAGTTAGTGTTGGGAGCAGAGCTAGTTTTTATCTATCCTTACATAATGGAACCATCATAGTTTTAAGAGTTGAAAATCCAATTGAAATATATGGAATCTAAAGGATTTATAAGGCCTCGTACATCTCCTTGGGTTTCTTTAGTTCTCTTCGCCAAGAAGTTTGATGGTTCCTTACACTTATGTGTGGATTATCGTAGGTTGAACCAAATGACGGTCAAGAACCGATGTCCTCTTCTGTGCATTGATGATCTTTTATATCAATTTAGAGGTTTTAAGATCTTATCCAAGATCAATTTTAGATTAGGTTACCACTATTTAAGGGTGAAACCATTATACTGTAAGTTTTGGTTTCCTAGAACCAACTTTTTGTACTTTGATTGCATATATATTTAATGCATTTAAATATTAAAAATATTATTACATATTGTTCATTGTTCTACATGAATATGATATAATAATGTCCTAGAGTATTTGTTGCATTGATAAGGTCATGGCAGTTCCCTGCTATGATGAGAAACTTGAAATGATATAACAATATTCTTAAACTTAGTTTTGTAGTTGGATGACATAATATGATGGGACACATAGTATACAGACCTTCAGGTGTGAGTACTCATAAGCAGATGAGACTTCCTCTCATGAAGTTCGCACTTGGTAATCCCTAAGATGGAAGATTATGAGAATAGACCCACCAGTAGGAATTCCGCATGTTTTTGTGTCATCGGATATTCCTATCTGCGAACGTGTGTAATGGTCTTTAGACTTTAAGATTATCATTAATACATTTCATGACTCACACACTTTGATTTACTGATGAAAATTGTCACATCATATGATGGTGGGAAGTAGGGTACATTGGGTGTGTCATGAGTGGCATGTTATTAATGGATAAGTCGAGGAAGCATTTGTCCCTTCCATTTATGGAAGTTGATATCTCGACCTTTTGATTGAAATAGAATCGTGGTGTGAGATTCCATGGCCATGGTGTAATGACAAGTTTATTTCAGGTAGTCAAAGAATGATGTATCAAGCATAAAGGTTAATGACACTATCATGAAACATTTTTGATGTGATATTGAGACAAAGGGATTATATTAAATAGTGAGTGTTTGTATGTGGATGTCATTGTTTCAACTTTACATTCTTTCTATTGGGTGCCTTGACCCATTGCTAGATAGTACTCTTGGACTTTAGGAAAGCTCACCTAATTCCAATAAGAAAGAATCCTAGAGGGTCATACACTAAGTATTTTTAGTGGTCTCGGTTAAATTCTATTTGAATTTAATTAATGAAATAAATATTATTCTCAAGACCGTGGAATAATTTTATTCAAGTTAAAATGATCGCATAAATTAAATAAAATTTATTTATTTATTTTATTGAAAATTTAATAAATATTTATTTACTAGTTTGTAAATAAAATATTTATTTAAGAGAATAAATTATATATTTATTTATTCAGGTGTTCAATAAATGGTAGTGGAATTCGAGCGGATCAAGACCGGTTCTATAGTAAAATAATTATTTTCAAGACGGTAAATAATTATTTAACTGGTTGGAACAAGTTAAAATAATAATGATTCTGTTATTATTTTGTGACACAAAATTTTATTTATAATTCCTTTTTGTACAAGTTGGCGCACCATAAATAATTATGCGGTATTATTATGAGAAGGGTTTTCTCTAAGTTCATGAATGTATTTAATTGATGTTATGCAATTAAATATTGTAACTGAAGTTCCATGTATATAAATAGACAAGTATGCCAATTGTTCCATACACCACACCACATGCCTAGTGAATTGAGAATTTTTTATCCAAACAATTTCTCTCTTGAATCCTCTTCTCTCCCCTCTCAAGAATGAGAGACGTTCTTCAAGACCGAAGAACAAGCGATCAAGAACGACCAGTGGAAGACACTCACTTCGCTGCGCTAGCACCTGGAGAATGAGTGGTGTCGATCGGAGGCCATTGGAGCACGTGTGGATCATCGCTAGAGGGATTTTGGTTTGGATCATTTCAAATGCAATGAGACAATCCGAAAGGGGCATTCCGGATGATGAACATCATCAATGAAGAATGTACCAAAGAACCAGGTATCCTTTTCTTTATGAAATTAATTAAATTAATTATAAACATGATGTGAAAGATCCTTTTCTCTCTTGGATCTAGCGCCTTTATTATTTTTTCTAAATCTTTGATCTTAATCTCTAGAGACTAGCGTTTATCATCGTATTGATCCTGGATTGGTCATCAATTAAAGCAAAAATTAAAGTTGGGCCCTACCCAATGTTGCTCTTCTGTTGCGTCTGGTTCCTTCAAGTGGTATAAAATCGAGGTTCATAATTATTTATAATTATTTAATTATCATTGATGATTTACTCTTTAGTAATTTAATTTTTCAATTCAAGGTTTAATCATTCTTGTAATCTAAGATTTCGAGAAATGATTGTCATTTTTTTGTTTCTCGAAAATTTCACAGAAATGAATAATTTTTGGATTAAAATTAAAATGAGGAACACATCAGGGGGTGCCGACGATTTTTTCTAGGTGACATGAAAGTATACTTCATGTGTTCGGACTTACATTTCGTGTTCTCTTCCATACACACCGTGTAATCTGGACTACACGTCGTGTAGCCATATACAGTGCATCGTGAACAATTCATCAATTACTCAAGACGTGTGCATTTATTACATGTGGTGTAATTAATTTTACACCATGTGTTTACCAGGACAGATAGGCACACGCTTGTCAGATTACACATCATGTGGCCCACTGGACACGGCGTCTAGTCCCTTTGGGTCAAGGTAAAATCCGTGTATCCCATACATGTATTGATCCGACCATTAACTGTGTAACGCGAAGACAACACGGCGTATAGCCTTCTGTACACATCATGTACACTGAGGTTTCCAAATTACACCTCACATGCAAAGTCCCTAGGATTGTACTTCAGGAAATATGGTGAAGTTAGTACACACCATATAGTCAGAACTACATGTCGTGTACTTTACCAAATTATGCCGAATTAAAACTTTTATTATTAACAATGTTTGATCTGCATGTCATGTATAAATCATTATACAGGTTGTTACTCTATGCATTAAAGCATCTTGTATGCCTTGTGTCATAAGAGTAAAATAGTATGCGAATATAATACATGTTGGGTAGATTCGAACGGGTATTCACCGGGTTACCTCCAATGTACATTTATGTATAAGGATGATAATCTCAAGGAAATTCAGAAAAGGATTAAGATAAAAGGATTGATTAATTAAAGAGAATAATTAATCAATTTGAGCACGATTTATCTTAATAATAATGATTAAAGAATGGAATTCTAGTTTTATTAAATGTGTAACTCATTGGATGTATGTGGATGATCATGAGCTAGACCAGACCTTGTATGTGATTGGTTTCCCTTTTAATTTATTTGTTAAATTAATTGTTGGCATGAGCGCCATCTCTCCTCATTAATATGTAGGTCCTGCATGACCATGGTTTCTTTTATGTAAACCCCCTTTTACCCCTCACCTGCATGTGAGTTAAAAGCATATGTAATGGATGGAGCTCCTAAGCTAGTGGAGGCGGTTCAAGCTGGAGCCGAGATGAGACCAATCCTAGGAGATACAAAGGTGGATAGGTGGAAAGCTGTAAACAAGAACCCAAAAGGTTCAAGGTGTTTCTCCCCTAGGTCAGGGTTAGTTTATCAACTGATATATAAACTAACCATTATAAAATCTCATGACCATGCCCTTTACTTTATTTTATTTCTTTCAGTTGCATTGTTTATCATTATGGATGTGTTGTCGCGATCACATAATAAATGAATTAAACAAGCATGCAAGATGGAACTAAAATAAAATAGGCTTATGCGTAAATATTATCAATACATGGTTAATCACTTAAGTAATTTTTACTTAATATTAACAAGCATGTGATAAAGATAATAATAAATTTTTTCATAAGAGATAAAAATCCCTCAAATAAAATATTAAGTTAGACCAAGCCTTTTATTACTTGATTACGGGCAAGACTCAATAATACTATGTGTTTGACCAACCCTTGTTGGGACACTTACTTTTATAGAAGAATCACTTATGAAAGGTTTTGGGTTGACTTAACCATATTTCATCAAGGGGAGTATCCCTTGCTAGACTTTGTGTAATATTGGAGGCAAGAGTTGAGTAAATCCAAGTTGGGACTTCAGGATTGGGGAGTCCACTCAACAGATCAAGGAGCTACAAGACCATAGTTGGAAAAGACCTACCTACCTAAATACCTTCAAATAGTTTGACCAACCCTTTTGGGGGTTATGAAAAGGGGAATATGGATCCTTTCCACTAGAATGTCATGGCAACTGGACATTCCAAGTTCAATGGTTAAGGCCATTGGGACTTGATAAAATAGTGGGAGACTTAATAAAATTAATTTATTATTTCTCACAAAATGTAATCAATAAAGTAATAATGATATGATATTTTAATTGTAGAATAAAAATGAAAAGCTTGTCAACCACAATATCCCTGTGATCAATTCTGGATAAATACAACATCATCACCGGCAGTAACTTCTAGGAATGGTTTAGATGCCTTTAGGTTATTCTACGTCATGAATGGAAGTCTTACGTGCTAGAGTCAGCATTACCTGATTCGCCTGTCAAAGAGGTAAGTGATCAAGATTTCATTTTCTATGATCAACATATGAACGACATGGTCGACGTTCAATGTTTGATTCTATCATCAATTTCTAGTGATCTCATGAAGTCTCATGAAGACATGGATGCCTATAGCATGCTCGAGCACCTCCATGGTCTTTACTTGGAGAGATCGAGATAGTAAAGGTTTGAGATCTCCAAGGTGCTCTTTCAGAGTAAGCTTAGAGAGGGTACCCTAGCTAGGCCTCATTTAGTGAAGCTCATTGGCTACATTGAGCACTTGGAGGTTCTAGGGTTTAAACTCCCCAAAGAACTAGGCAGTGATTTCATTCTCGCATCACTCCCTTAGAGCTTCTCCATCTTTGTTGTTAATTTAAATATGAACAACATTGAGAATCCTCTACCTGATCTTCTTATCCTCATTCTCCAAGTGGACAAATATATGAAGTGTGATGATCCTTCTATCCTTATGGTTAATAAGAGGGAAGGTAAGGTAAAGATATTTAAGCCCAAATCTTCTTTAAGGACTTCCAATAAAAAGAATATCAAATGGGAGGCAAGGGAACAGGAGGTTGTTTGTTTCGCATGTGTCAAGAAGGACCACTGGAAGAAGAACTGTACCTATCCTAAGAAGCAAGGGGAAGATTCATGTGTGTTTGTTATCAAATTCAATCTATCGGTTTCTACAAATTGGGTATTAGATACAAATTTTGGTGCTCACATATGTATCCAAATATAGGAACTAAGTAGATATAGAAAGATTGATCAAGGGGAGGTAGATCTAAGAGCATCCAACAGAGCCAGAGTTGTTGTTGTTGTTGTTGGGGACTACCACCTCACATTACCAACTGGGATGATCTTAGTGTTAAACATTTGTTTTTATGTACCATATGTAACCAAAAACATTATTTCTATATCCAAACTAGATACAGATGGATTTTTTTTCAAGTTTGTAAATTAATGTTGCTTCTTTTGTAAAGATAAAATTTGTTTTGGTAAGGCACATATGTGCAAAGGTCTTTACGTGTTTAATTACACAAACCAAGTAATGGTAATTAATAACAAAGATACTTCAAATGACTCATACCACACCCAACTTTGGCATCACTGGCTAGGTCATGTAAATGAAAAATGCTTGACAAAGTTACATCAATATGGATATTTAGATTCTTTTGAACTAAAACCACTTAGCGTATATCATGCATGTTTATAAGGAAAAATGAACAAAGCCCCATTTAGTGGGAAAGGTGAAAGGGCTAAAGAACTTCTTGAATTAGTTCATACTGATGTGTGTAGAAAATTTCCAGTTGAATCAAGGGGTGGGTACTCATACTTCATAAATTTTACTGATTATTTTAGTATATATGGATATATCTACTTAATGAGGTATAAGTCGGATTCCTTTCACTACTGGAAATTAGATCTTTCCCAATGCTTCTATACTAACGGTTTGGCCAAACCCTTGGGAAAGACCCACAAATTGGACACTTTTCCCAACGGTTTGGCCAAACTGTTGGGAAAGGTCCCAAAATATGCCACTTTTCCCAACAGTTTGGCCAAACCGTTGGGATAGGTCTACCTTTCCCAACGGTTTGCCCAAACCGTTGGGAAAAGTGGGCCAAAATTCAACATCTTTCATAGAATGAAAATCACAACCAAAGACCTATACCAACGGTTGTTAAAACCGTTGGTATAGGTACTTTCATTTTTTATCGAACCTTCGTACCGAGAACATTATATAAATCAAAATTTAAAATATTTATGAGAATACATATATATATTTATGTAATTATGATCACAAAAGTCATGTTAGGTTAGTGGTTGAGTCGTTCAATTATAAACGAGGGGTCTTGGGATCAAATCCCAGTGGATGTTTTATTTTTGGAATTTATATACCAACGGTTCCATTACCATTGGTATAGATTTCATATTACCTATACCAACGATTTCCAAAACCATTGGTATAGACCTATCCCAACGGCTTACTTGGCTACGGTTCTCCAAACCGTTGGTATAGGCTATACCAACGGTTTGGAGGCCTATACCAACGGTTCCAAACCGTTGGTAAAGGTTAGTTTTCCAGTAATGTTTGATAAGTTCAAGGAATAAAAGAATGAAGTTGAGAACCAGCTTATTAAGAACATTAAGAAACTTTGCTCAAACTGGGATGGGGAATATCTTAATTAGGACTTCATTGATTACTTACAGAAGTTTGGAATCCTATCCCAACTCACTCCTCCTTACATGCCTCAATGGAATGGTGTAAGTGAAAGGAGGAACCACACCTTGTTGGATATAGTGAGATCAATGGTGAGTCATGCAAGTCTTCCATTATCCTTTTGGGGGTATGCGTTACAAACAGCGGAACACATACTAAACCAAGTAGCAACTAAATCGATAAATGGTATTTCATATGAGTTTTTGGGTGGAAGAAAATCCATGTTATTGAATTTACATGTGTGGGGTCGTGAAACATTTTTTAAGGCCTCTTTAGGTAACAAACTTGCACCCCGAGGCACAAGGTGTACCTTTATAGGATATCCCAAGGAAACAAGGGTATATTACCAATACAAACCCTCAGACAAAATGGTTATAGTGGCAAGACATGCCATATTCCTTGAGAGGGATCACATATCCAAAAGATATAGTTGGAGAGAGATATACTTCAATGAATTCAAGGCTCAAGGTACACAAGAGTTGGTACAGGAGCAGATTTCACAAATCCCTGTGGAATAAGAATTTGTTCCAGAGACACAAGTACTGTGTAGAAGTACAAGAGAGGTTAGATAACTAGAATAGTATGGTTTTCTAGTTATCAAGGATGGTGACTCGTTATTAGTTGATAATAATGATCCTTTAACCTACAAGGAAGCAGTAAGTGGCACAGATGTTTCCAACTGGCAAGAAGCCATGAATTATAAGATAGATTCCATGTACCAAAACCAAGTCTATATTTTGGTAGATCCTCCAGTTGATGTAAAGAATGTTGGTTGAAAATGGGTATTCAAGAAGAAACTGGACATTGAAGGACAAGTCAGTACCTATAAGGCACAACTGGTTGCAAAATGGTTTAAACAACATCAAGGCATTGACTACGATGAAACCTTTTCACCAGTTGCAATGATGAAACCCATCATAATTTTATTGGTCATTGCTTCTTACCATGACTATGAGATTTGGAAAATGGATGTCAAAACATCCTTCCTTAATGGGAACCTTTAGGAATATCTCTACATGACACAACTTGAAGTTTTTGTGACTCCAAAGGATTCCAATAAGGTATACAAGTTGCAGAAATCCATTTATGGATTAAAGTAAGAATCCAGGTCATGGAACATTCATTTTGATGAAGCCATAACATAATTTGGTTTTATCAATAATTAATATGAGTCTTGTGTCTACAAACAGTTTAGTGGGAGTGCGGTTATTTTTTTAATAGTATATGATGATGAGATATTACTTATTGGAAATGAGATACCAGTCTTACAGTTTGTTAAGGCATAGTTGAATCAATGCTTATCCATAAAGGACTTAGGCAAGGCAACATATATTCTTGAGATCAAGATCTATCGTGATAAATCCAAGAGATTGTTGGTCCTAAGTTAAAGTACATACATTGAAAATATACTTAAGAGATTCAGTATGGAACAATCCAAGAGGGGATTGTTTCCAATGTCACATGACATTCATCTTTCCAAAAAAATGTGCCCTCAGACGCATGAGGAAAGAGAGAAAATGTCAAGGACTTTATACACTTTAGCAATTGGGTCAGTTATGTATGTCATGCTATGTATGAGGCTAGATGTTGCCTATGAATTGAGTGTGGTAGGTAGATATCAAGCTAGCCCAGGTGACCATCGTTGGATGACATTCAAGACTATCCTTAAGTATTTGAGGCATGCTAAGGATATGTTCCTAGTTTATGGAGGAGATGAAGAACTAGTCATCAGAGGATATGAATATTCTAGTTTCTAGACTGATCAGGATGACATGAAGTCATAGACGGGATACATCTTCACTTTAAATGGAGGTGTTGTGAGCTAGAAGAGCTCAAAGCAGAGTGTGGTCGTAGATTCTACAGCGGATTCCAAGTATATCGCATCTTCTGAGGTAGCTAAAGAAACAGTTTGGATGTGAAGCTTCATCCAAGATCTGGATGTGGTACCTAGTAGTAAATATTCCATCACACTCTATTGTGATAATACTGCAGTGGTGGATCTCACAAAATATCTAAGGTCGCATCACCGGAAAAAGCACATACTTTGGATGTATCATCTATTGAGAGATATTTCTCAGAGAGGTGAAGTTTCAGTGAGCAGTATTTCCACAGAAGACAACATGGTGGACCCCTTGACTAAAGGCTTGACTCAGCAGAAACATGATCATCATGTGAGGTCTAGAAGACTGAAAGTCATAGGCAGTTGGCTCTAGTCCAAGTGGGAGTTTGTAAGTCCTAGAACCAACTTTTGGTACTTTGATTACATGGATATTTAATTCATTTAAATATTAAACATATTATTACATATTGTTCATTATTCTGCATGACTATGATATAATAATGTCCTAGAGTATTTTTTTCATTTATAAGGTCATGGAAGTTCCCCTCTATGATGAGAACCTTGAAATTCAATAACAATATTCTTAAACGTAGTTCTGCGGTTGGATGACATACTATGATGAGACACATAGTATACTGACCATCAGGTGAGATTACTTGTAATTAGGAGAGACTTTCTTTCATAAAGTTTTCACTTGGTAATCTCTAAGATGGGAGATTATAAGAACAGACCTGCTAGTAGTAATTCTGCATGTTTTGGTGTCATCAGATATTTCTATATGGGAGCATGTGTAATGGTCCTTAGACTTTAAGATTATCATTAATACGTGTCATGACTCGTGCACTTTGATTTACTGATGAAAATTGGCACGCCATATGATGGCGATAAGTAGGGTATGTTAGGTGTATCACGAGTGGCATTTTATTAATGGATAATTCGAGGAAGGATTTGTCCCTTCCATTTATGGAAGTTGATATCTCGACCCTTTGATTGAAATAGAACCGTCGCACAAAATTCCATATCCATGGTGTAACGACGAGTTTATTCCAGGTATTCAAAGAATGATGTATCAAGCATAAAGGTTGATGACACTATCATGAAACCTTCTTGATGACATATTGAGACAAATAGATTATATTAAACAGTGAGTGTTCGTATGTAGATGTCGTTGTTGTGACTTTCAGTTCTTTCTCTTGGGTGCCTTGACCCGTTTCTAGATATTATTCTTTAACTTTAGGCAAGACCACCTAATTCCAACAAGAAATAATCCTAGAGGGTTACACACTAAGTTTTTTTGTGGTCTCAGTTAAATTATATTTGAATTTAATTAATGAAATAAATATTATTCTCAAGACCATGGAATAATTTTATTCAAGTTAAAATGATCGCATAAATTAAATAAAATTTATTTATTTATTTTATTGAACATTTAATAAATATTTATTTACTAGTTTGTAAATATAATATTTATTTAAGAGAATAAATTATTTATTTATTTATTCAGGTGTTCAATAAATAGAAGTGGAGTTCGAGCAGATCAAGTTCGGTCCGGCGGTAAAATAATTATTTTCAAGATGGTAAATAATTATTTAACTAGTTGGAACAAGTTAAAATAATAATGTTGTTGCAATTATTTTGTGAGGTGGAATTTTATTTATAATTCTGTTTTTCACAAGTTGTTGCACCATAAATAATGATGCGATATTATTATGAGAAGGGGTTTTCTCTAAGTTCATGAATGTATTTAATTTCTATTATGCAATTAAATATTCTAACTAAAGTTCCATGTATATAAATAGACAAGTACACCTATTGTTCCATACACCACACCACACGCCTAGTGAATTGATAATTTTTTATCCAAACAATTTCTCTCTCAAATCCTCTTCTCTCCCCTCTCAAGAATGAGAGACGTTCTTCAAGACCGAAGAACAAGCGATCAAGAACAACCGACGCAAGACACTCGCTTCGCCCTGCTAGCACCCAAAGAATGAGTGGTGTCGGTTGGAGGCCATCGGAGTATGTGTGGATCATCGCTATAGGGATTCTAGTTTGGATACTTTCAAACACAACAATACAATCTGAAAGGGTCATTCTGGACGATGAACATCATCAACGAAGAAAGTACCGAAGAACCAAATATCCTTTTCTTTATAAAATTAATTAAATTAATTATAAACATGATGTGGAAGATCCTTTTCTCTCTTGTATCTTCCTCCTTTATTCTTTTTTCTAAATATTTGATCTTAATCCGTGGAGAATGGCGTTTTATCATCGTATTGATCCCGTATTTTTCATCGATTACGGTAAAAATTAAAGTTGGGCCCCACCCAATGCTACGCTTCCACTGTGTCTGGTTCCTTCATAGACATACCTCAAACTACTTTTTGGAGAAAGTATGGCTTGTATGAATTTTTTGTGATGTCGTTTGGGATGAAAAATTTAGCGACAATATTCATGGACTTGATGAATAGGATACTTAATCCTTTTTTGGATTGGTTTGTGGTGGTGTTTTCAATGTCATCTTAGTGTACTACCAGTCTGCAGTTAATCATTCCAAATATCTTGCCATCTTTCTAAGTACATTGAGAGAGCATTAGCTTTATGCCAAGATAACCAAATGCAGTTTCTAGATTAATAAAGTAAACTTCTTGATCTATGTCATCTCATATGTAAGATTATCATTGGATCCATAGAAAGTTACAGTCATGGTATCTTGGGAACATACCAATAACATCTTAGAAATTTGGAGCTTTTTGGGTTTATCGGGTTATTATTGGTGCTTTATCCATGATTTCTCTCTTCTGGTAGCACTGATATTTGGGATGACCAAGAAAGGGGTGAATTTTGTTTGGTCTGATGCTTGAGAAATAGATTTTCACTTTACCTGTTATGGGTAAAGCATATATCGTGTACTATGACACATTCAGAGTTGGACTCAAAGCTGTTCTGATGTAGGAGGATTGATTGGTTGCTTATGGATCCAGTCAGTTGAGAACGCATGAGAGGAATTAATTACTCACAATATAGAGTTAGAAGTAGTGGTACATTACCTGAGATATTGGATACACTATCTCATGGGTGAGAGGTTTGTGGTATACATTTACCATAAGAGCCTTAGGTACATCTTTTCTTAGCAGGACCTGAACCTTTGGCAAAGGTGGGTTGAGTAGTCTTTCAACTTCAATTTGGCTTATACACTGGGAAGGGGAAATTTCATTGTCGATACATTGAGATAAAAGACATAGGTAGAGGAATTATGGGAGTCTTGTGATGAGTGGTGAGTAATGGATATCTTTGTAGACATGCATCTAGATGTTCAAGAGTGTCAGGGATGTGTGGCTCTGACTTCAAAATTTGTTATAATTGTGATTTTGGACCGGATCAAGACTGAGTAGTTATATGATCTGGAGGGAATAGTTTTGAGAGAAAAATTATATGGTGGGGACACATGGTAGTGTAAAATCTCTTCTTTTTTATGGTTGATTATGGGTTCCTAAGGGCTTGTGCAAGGAGCTGATGAATGAGTTTCATGATTCTAGATGGATGGTACACCCTATTTTGAAAAAGATGTATCGTGATCTCCATATATAGTACTAGTGGTCAGGAATGAAGAAGGAGGTAGCAGGCTTTGTGGAAAGATGCTTCACTTGTCAGCAGGTGAAATCTAAGAATTAGAGTCCAGTTAGGCTTTTGCGGACTTTTCCCATTCTTGAATGGAAATGGGATGTTGTAACTATGGATTTTGTGACAATATTATCCAAAACAACCCATAAGAATGATGTTTTATGGGTTATTTTGGATCGACTAATGAAGGTATTCCACTTATTACATATTAGGTAGACCTTCACAATTGATGATTTGTGTAGTATTTACATGCATGAGGTGGTTTGATTGCACGGTTTTCTAAGGAGTATCATTTAGGAAAGAGATCATCATTTCGTATCGTGTTTCTAGAAGGGTCTTCAGAAGGCTCCGGGATCGTAGATTCTTTTGATCATAGCCTATCATCCTTAGAATGATGGTCAATATAAGTAGACTATTTAGATTATGTAGAATATGTTATGAGCCTATGTTTTGAATTTTTTTGGTTTATGGGAGAATCATATGGAACTCATGGAGTTTTCATATAATAATAGATTCCAGGAATCGATCCAAATGGAACCTTACAAGGCTTTATATGGAAATTTTGTTCATTCACCTCTTTGTTGGCTGGAGTCAAGTGAGTCAGCACTTGTTGGGCCTAGTCTTATGTAAGAGTCATCTGAGAAGGTTCGGTTGATAAAATAGTGGTTAGTGACCGTGAAGAGCATGAAAAAATCATATGATAACCATAAACAACAACCTTTGGAATTTGATTTTGGTCATTATTTTTTCCTTCAGGTGTCTCCTAGATTAGGGAAACTCTTTATCAAGAAACAAGGAAAGCTAGCACCTAGGTTTTTCAAGTTGTTTGAGATAGTGGAAAAGGTCGGTCTAGTGGCGTATCATTTATCCCTTTCACAGTGCTACAGTTCTATGCATAGTGTATTTCATGTGTCGCAACTTCATAGATATCATCCATACCCTTCCCATGTGATAGATGTATCAGATGTTGAGTTCTTTGTTAATGCAACCTTTGAGGAGCATATGATTCAGATTTTGGATCGTAATGAGAAATATCTTCAGGGTAGGACTATACCATTGTTTCGAGTGTAGTGGAAGCATGGGCGAGTTTAGGAGGAGACCTAGGAGAGGGAGTGTGATATGTGAACACAGTGGCTAGACTTGATTGGTGAGACCTCATAGTGATTCTTGGATTGGCTTGGGTATGAGTTGTTATATGGTTGGGAGGTTGTAAGATCTCATATTTTTTTAGGTATGACTCTCTCTGAGTTTTTCTTTAAACTTATTTCATTGATTTTTTTCTCATCTTTAAACCTTGGTGGTTGTGTTTCATCGTGGATGTTTTTCATTTGAATAAACACGGTCTTAGGTTTTGAGGAAACTTGAGAAAACCAAAGAGGATCCATGTGGAGATCCTTTATTGGGGAAAATGACTTAAAGTCCAAAGATGTATGTTTTTTTGAATTAATGGAGTCCTGGTATAAATGGGTTAAGTGTTATCATAGGTTATTGGTAAGTTAAGAATATTTAAATGTGTTTTGGGTTGTTTATAAGTAAAATGGGCTAAAAACCATCTACAGAACATTTACACGTCGTGTAATGTTCGTCTTTTTTTAATATTCATCCAAGGTGATGGTTTTTTCGGTGTATCCCATTAAAAAGATTTACATGACATGTAATTATATTACACGCCTTGTAATTCCCTGACCTGCTATTTTAAAGTATGATGTGCGGTTGAATTTTATTTCTAACTTGCTGCAACCTTCTCCTTTCGACCCTAGGGAATCTTCCAAGTGTTTTGGGAGTTCCAACCTACCTTTTGGACATCCTGTTTGAGTGAGAAATACCTGATAAGTCTTTTTGTTTAAGTTTTCCCTTCTCTCCCTTGGTTCTCCAACCATTGCAGTGTAATCCCTTGACCATGTGTGTTATTGGTTTTGATCTTGAATAGTTTTCATCTTGGAAACTCTTTATGATAATTTTCACCTTCTTCCTCTTGGACATTTTATATTGGAAGTGTTAAATTCTTTTTTGGTTAAGGTAGGGGTCTAAATTTTATCCCTATGGTTTGATATTTTCCAAGTATATGCAATATTGTGATTTCACCAACATAACGTGCACCTGAATTAATTAAATAATGAATTGGATTATTCCTTGGAGTTCATTGGATTCAATTCATTTTTTCCTAACTTATAGCTACCCATTGGGTGAGAGAACCTTGAATATAATTGAATTGACTAATGGATTAAAGTGTGTTTAGCATGACATGGAATCTTAGGTGATTTCATGATATAAAATCCCTAAGTTATGGATTACTTCTTATTGATTTATTGTTGATAAATTGTGATATAAATGAAATAGGTAATTAAAAGAAAAATGTTAATTCACATAATTAAATATTGAAGCTTATGATGTGATATTGTGATATCCATGTTTTTATGATAGGACTTGTGATCCATGTTGAAATGCTTATATATAGAGAAAGTCCCTAGAACTTGCACACTTATATGTTTTAATGCTTATATTGAGTGGGGTCAGCTCAGTACCATGTTGTAATACTTATAGGGCATTGACCTGGATGTTGTAATGCTTATAGGGATTTAAAATGGATGTTGCAATGCTTATCTTGAGTGGGTTATGTCCAGTCCCATGTTGTAATGCTTATAGGGATTTGACCTGGATGTTGTGATGCTTATAGGGTTTTGACCTGGATTGTTGTGATTATTCCATGGTTATATGGTTGTGGTTTTCATGGTCAGGAGACATGCTCAGATATATTCTGGAATGACGCCAAAGTAGGTTATTTTACCATGGTTATATGGTTGTGGTTGGCATTATCATGATACGTGATTAGATACATTCTAGCATGGAGCTGAAGTAGGTTGTTATTGTATTTTATTAATTGTTGAATTAATTAATACACATGTTTATCACTTTATTTTATACACTTCTTATCAGACTGGTTTGTTTAGCCATGGTGGTGTCGACCTACTAATTTATACTCACATCCTATTTGAGTCGTCATTTAGTACCCGAATAGATTACGTGGATGCATGTTTGGACAATAGAAAAGGAACTTGATATTGATTGTTTGCTTGCTAGATAGGCTGAAGTTTTGAGGCGGGACTGACATGGGGTTTGGGATCGGGGACTGTTGAGTTTTATTTGAGTCTTCTAGTCTTTTTCTTATTTTAATTCTAGCGTGAAATTTATTTACATTCCAGCATGTCATTACATTATTCCTTTATTATTTATTGGATTATTCAGTTGGCCTTTATTATTGGTTTCAGCTGTGTCTATACTCTGATTTCTTTCATTTTTATGGTTTATTTCTACTACTATGAAACTTCATACCAGGGGGTATAGTCTCCCCACTCTACATTTCATAGCCTCACTGCTAGTCGGCAGCCTCTAGCGTACGGGGAGGCATGCTTGATGTCTCATAACCAACCTTTTTTGGCCACGTGAGTGAGTGTTGGATCGGGGACATTACAAATGAAAAGTAGAAAATTCTAATGGATTTAGGCATGATGACTTAGTATAACAAATCGAGCCTTATCGGTACCACACTTGTACCACCCATGTATTGTCTCACTTGAATACTCACCATAGTATTCAAAATAATAAGCTCGTGTATTTTTATACATGAAATCCATTATTGAATTTAAATTGTTCTTATCAATCTTAGCTTGTTTCCATTTAATTATTTCTTATATGATTTATTATTCTCAATGAATAATGTATCACCAGCCACGGTGAATGAAAAACCATTACCGAAGTTTTATCTTTCCTATGTAGTATGTGTCTCTAGAATATTCCCTTTCCACTAGCTCTTGTGGAAATTGTTCCTATGTTAACTATTTGTGAATCTTCGATATTGACTAAATCAAAGTCCATCTTGTTCCCACTATCTCAAATAGAGATTTTCACCCTTTTATAGAAATATGGTCTCGCACGTGAATATAAATTTTTTATCATAGGGGTTTTTGTAATATCCTAAGAAACCTTTTGGATAACTACTTTAGATGCACATTGTGTTTTTCTTGATATTTTTTTTTCAAAGGTGGTGTCTTGGCCAAAGACCAAGACACAATTTATTACCAAATAGAGAAATCACTAAAAAAGTCTAAAAGAGGGAATCTTATTACAATCTTTTTTATAGAGGGGGAGTAACTCAACTGGTAATTCCTCCAGCCAAGAGAGGCCCTGGTTGATACCCTTATTGTAAAGACCACCCGCAACCGAGTTCACTTCACAAAAGGCATGTGTGGCTATGTAATTGATCCCATGGAGTGAATCGAGGCATCTCATCCATCGGGTGGTAAGCGTCCAAGCAAGATGCAACATACCATTCCAAATAGCTTGAATAATGGTGGTAGAGTCACTTTCGATCCAAATGTTGTTCCATCCCTTTTGTCTAACAAACTCAATCGCATGGATCACAGCCAACATTTTTTCCTCTAACGAGGTGGCCAAACCACAACTAGTGAAGAAGCAACCAAGAATTCGGCCTTGACAATCTCTGAAAATAGCACCACATCCAGCAGGACCTGGGTTTCCTTTAGAAGCATCATCCACATTAAGTTTGATCCAACCAAAAATAGGAGCTTTCCAGAAAACCTCAAAAGTGTGCCTCGGTTGCCTGTAAATACCCTTGATTCCAAGTTTCCAAAGGATCATCAGGTCTCCAACAATGTTGTTACAAGGAGCATTTTGAATCAAAGATGCCTCCCTAATGGTAATAAAAATTCGTATCCTACCTGCATTAAGATTAAATGAGCAATTTTTGTGCATAAAATCATTTCTAGCAAACCATATAATGTGGAGGAGTTCCGCAACATCAATTGTGAAAAGTTTCTTGATTTGCGGAGAAAAATCATGCGCCAAACAACCTTTGATTTGAGAAATAATGGATTCAAAATTCAACCATCTGCAATCAAACACATCAGTAATAGAATTCCAAAGAGCCGAAGCTATGGCGTAGGACAAGAAAAGGTGATTGGTATCTTCCCTGTGTTGATGGCAAAAAGGACATTTAGAGCAAAGCTGAATACCAAAACTTTGAAGACATACCTCAGTAGGAATGCGGTTGTGAGCAATACGCAAAATCAAGTTGAGCCTCGAAGGTTTAATCCAAGGCTTATTAAAAGATTTCAACCAATTAAAATAAGAGTCAGTTGAATTGAAATTATGATTATAAAAACTTTTCGAGTCCAGCACACCATTATGGCAGGTTCCCAGATAAGGAAATCATCAGTGTGAGTAAAAGGATAATTGTCAACCACATTCAAGATGTTATCGGGAAGATTGGAAACATTGGATTGCATCACATCTTTAATGTAACAATTGGTGTTAGTAGGGGGGTGGAATTAGGAGATAACATAGAGAGCAGGGGGGTGCCAGTCCAATTATCTGACTAAAAGTTCATGGAGGATTCAACGCTAACCATCCATCTAGAATTATTCATAATGCTAGTGAAACAAAGTCTGATGGAAGGGATAACATCACTATTTGTAAAACATGTCTTGAAAAATAATGGAAGTGTCTGCAATGAAAATGAATCTTAACATTCATTCCCCCTTTACTTACATCTTGACTCTGATGTGTATAAAGAAATGTGAATTTAGGAATTACTCCACACTGCATTTTATTGATCAATGATTGTAAATAAGACTCATCATTGATCCTCCTTACTAACGTCGTAGCTTTGATGTGTATAAGGAAATGTGTATTTAGAAATTACTCCATACTACATTTTGTTGATCAATGTTTACATGATTAAGATATTCTTCGGCACATGAGCCCAAAGAAACTCATATTTTCTAACTATTCATATTCCATACTTCCCTTTTTACATTCCTTGATAAACTTAAAGGAATCTAATGAAGCATATTTACCACTAGCTTTACCTTGGAATAGTTCACTCTTTATAGATGAACTCATTTCAAAAGCGTTGTGACTTACCTTTAGTTCTAAAGGTTTTTTTGTCCAAAACTAAGTATGTAAGGGTGTCGATAAAACCTAAGGTATTTAACTCCAAAGAGTCTAAAACCATACTAGGTACACCCTTGATAACAACTTAGTTTTACCAGAAAAAAGACTAATCTTTCCACAACTGGGTATAATTGATTCTTACCTTTTATATTCATCAGCTATTGCCTATAAGTCAAACATTACTGAACAATTAATTGAGTATTAAACACCACAAAAAAACATTCATTCCAAAATGGAATAATGTCTCCTTGTGTTCATCACAAGCAATAAATCTCTTGGTGTTACTTAACAAAAGTTCAACTAGAATCAATAAACTTGGAAATATCAAGTTGTGTTTTCTCCACTGACTTAGGAACCACCTTTTCTCAGCTACTTGGAGAACACATATTACTTCTTATAACATTTTATTTCTTACTTGGTTATTGTATTTAAATAAACATATGTGATAGGCATGATGTATTCAATACCTAATAAGTCTAATAGAAACATTACTTATAATTGTTTCATATACCTGAATAAGAAGTGATTACTTGCTTCTTTAATTTAGTTCATTTTCACCTTGTCTTTCAATGTGTGCACCATAAGAACTAAAGAATAACCTTTCTTTGGGTTTTTATTTTTTTGGAGAACTTTACCCAAAAGGAATTGAATCATTTTATCCATACTATTCATTTTGTAATCTTAAATGAAACCGAAGAAAGATGGTGATAAGGATATAAGAAAAGGATTATTGAAAGATCGTGATGCATCTTTCAATTTACATATATCCAGTGTAATCATTACCTCCATTCATATCTCACTTCACTTTCTTCACAAAAGCTTCTTGGAGATGAGACAACATGGGAAACCATCCATGTCCTTATGAAGTATCCAAAACTCGTTGGACATTAATGATAGCATGATTATGTAACATCAAATGTGTTATACATGTGTCTCAGGTAAGAATCTTTCTCACCCTCACTTCCTGAGGTGGCTCAACAGGTATTGGGGACTCCAGCACCTTGAATTTCCTATATCGTAGTACTGTGTGCAAGCACCTATACTACTCTTAGAAATTTGTGCTGGATAGGACATTCACTTTGTCAAGAATTAATCACAGTGTGTTTGTGGGGTCACATGCCATTTTCTACAAACATAAAAGCTGGCTGATTAGTACTTGTATCTTGATTACCGGTTAGACATTGTTGATTAAATAAATCATTAAATGTATTTCACTATTTTATCAAACTCTAGTAGCCCTCACTACTAGATTCAGAATACTCAATCACTAGAATATTCCAGTGACAAGGATCCTTGAAACAATTCCTCAAGTCTGCAAGTTATGGTTACGTTGCTACTTGGAGAGTTCCAAGATAGGCACTAGGTTGGCCAACTGCATTAACCCACGACTCCTTGATCTGTTGAGTGAAGTCTCGACTTCTAAAATCATAAACTAATTTACTCAATGTTTTGCTTCTAAAGATGCAAAATGATAGTTATGACTACTTTTTTTCTGTCATCTTTAATTAAGTCAGACTATCACTCATATAAGAACTCTCCAGTAGTATGAGGCACACTCGACTTGGGGTGACAAGCACCCCGTGCATCTGGTTGTATTCAAATTCAAACGACGGAAGGCGTTTGTAGCTTAATATTTCATTGATGGGTTTTTTATTATTTCCCGACGAATGAAATTATTTTCTATCTAATATGCACGTGTTATGTGATTGCACTCGCAACTGATCATTCAATAAATAGAAAAACATTCATATCATCTTAGATTGATTCAATTTATGCATTTTAGTTTATTATTTTTTGTGATCGTGCTAGCTTGCAAATGCACAAAACAATAATAAACAATGCATAAATTAAACAAATTACGAAACTGATCTTGAGCATTTAATATTGGTTGATCCATTTATACTCAGTGGATCAACTGTGACCTAAGGGGTATAAAACCTGAGTCGGGTATTGACTTGTATTGCACCTCACACCTCGGTCCAATGTATCAGCATCTCATCTAGAATATTGTCTCGTTTTGACGTGGTCCACGTCTTAGAACGTCATCGCCTGTCTTCGCCATAATATATAAATACTCACACATATACGAGGGGATCTCAAGAGTACGTAATACAAATAAATAACTTTTTATCTGGGCGTGGTGACTCTTATACATGTCATGATGAATACTAACGATGCGCAGACTGTCTAAATAATTAATTAATTACATGCATCACACGCAATTGAAATAATTAATTAAATAAATAAACTTCCAGATTTATAATGGTCGGCAATGCTCAAGATCAGATGGCATGCAAAATAATTGCATAATAAAAATGAAATTGCAATAAATTTATGTTGAGCATTTTAAATGAATTAAAAGTATTCATTTTAATTTTGATTTAATTAAAATTTTCGCACAGTCGGTTTTGATTTTTATTTCAAAATTTATATCTTAATTTTGAAACAAATTTTTTTAAATAAATATATAATCCAAAAATTAACTTATTTTGAAATATATATATATATATATGTGGGACTGCAGAGGCGAGCGGGCTGAGGGTCGATCCGGCATGGGGTCACGGCGGCGCTCGGTGAGCTGCGGCGGAGGGCTGCCTGGTCGAGGCGGCGGCTGCGGCAAGGAAAAGGGAGGGCGGCCGGACGCATCGGAGCAAGGGGCGGCACGCGGAGCTGGCAGCAACAGGGGCTCGAGGGTTGTATTTTTTTTGTATTTTATTTTTTTATTTTTTTTATTTTTGGCCTATCATCCAGGGAAGCTATCTTCTGTCGGCGGACAGATCCCCACCATTTGCCCGGATTATTATCCTCTCACGTTGGGACTCGATCTGACAGATCCCCGCATATTCTTTATGCTATTTTTTTTTTTTAATTATTTCTTATGATGGTACACAATTATTTTATTTCTATATATTTTTAAATATAATAATATATATTTAATATGATATTTATTTTATATATTTATTATATGATATTTCTTAATAATATAAATATACGTAAAATATAAATATATATTGAAATTATTATGTATATTATAATGTTTTTTATAATGTAATTATATATTTTTTACTATATATTTATGCGTCTTTAATTTTGTAAGTATATATACGTACATACCCCGCACTAACATATAATGTAAAACTATATCAAAATTTTATATTGGAAATTTGGAATGAAAATGGACACTAAGAGAAATTTCATCTTATAAATTTACATTAAAATTTTGCATTTCAAATTTACATTGGAAATTTATACTCAAGATTTTTAGTTAATACATATAATTTTTTAGTGCAATCATACATACATACATGCATATAAATTTACTGTAAATTTCATTACCAGTGACAATTTACAAAGAACGTGCGTGCGAATTTTCACAGGGAATTTGAATACTGGTTTCTACAGGAAATTTGTAATTCAAATTTCCATATAAAATTATAATACAAATATTTTAATACATAAGAAAAAAACTAAAATCTACATTATAAATTTGGCCTAAAAACTTTTTGTAAAATTTTTCACTTGATAATTTTACTTCAAATTCCGATTTAAATTTTAATGACACCTTTTTTTAATAATCACAAAATCATGTTTATTATGTTTTTAACGAGTTTTATGTTTTATGATAACATTTTATAATATAAGGCAGTTTGGCGAAAATTTGGCTAAGTATTGAAAAGAGTCACTCTCAGAGTTGAGTCACCGTCAAGATGAAAATTTGACCAAGTATTGAAACGACCTAATGCCAGAAAGGAGTCACAATTGAGGATGACTCGTCGCCAGAATTAAGTCACCGCCAAACATGACTCACCGTTGAACTTGACTGACCATTGAAGATGTCCTACCGTCAAACTTTACCCATCGCCAAGAAATCTGGCAAAGTGTTGAAAAGTCCTGCCATCAGAAAAGACTTATCGTTGAAATGAGCCACCATTGAGCATGACCTACCACCCGATGACCTACCGTCAGCCAGACTCATCGTTGGCCTATCTCATCGCCAACTTAAGTCACCGCTAGAAAAAAGGCACCGCCAGAGTAGTCTCACCACCAGAAGAGTCATTATCATCGTTTCTTCTTAATTTGAATTAAATGTTTCTAACGACTATATTAGTGAATTTAATGCAATGGATTTTTTTATTTGTTTTATTAAATATTTCAGGGACGCATTAAAGTGTGTGCCAACATTCAATATGAGGAGCAAAAGATATAGATGATTGTTCTTAAATCAGATACTCTTACGTGTTGTTGATATATTAACAAAGGGCAGACTCCCTAGTGCGAGTAAGAACAGAGTTGAAACAGTATTGCCAGAACTGTAAGAGTGATGTGAAGTGTGCGACTTGCTTGAGAGATTACATGTTGCATCCTTACCTACACTCGACTGTGGAAGAGTAGAACATACTGGACATTCAAAACTTTCCCTACAGTCAGAATAAAAAAAGCTTACGACGCTCTATTTTACTGCATTTTTTTGAGAAACAACTCGATCTTCTCTCAAAGCTATATCTGAGGAGTCTCAAGCTTTCAGAGCACATCAAATCGAGCAACACTACTTTCTCTACATATTTATACCTGCTTTTCTGTTTGTTGCATTTAATTTCAAGCAGTGTGTGGTTTACCCTGTTTATTAAACATGCATTGTCACCTGCGCTTTAACTAGAAGATACCAGATATCTTCTTCACCCTCTTTACATTTGTTTTATTCCAACTGTTATTATGGAAGAGGTCCCTATGTGACCTGAATAACTTGTAGGTGTTGTCAGTATACTTGATCCAGGTTGTGGATTGGGATTATAGTTATATAATCAGTTTGGCAGCAGGTGATTACCAAGTGAAATGGATTAGGTCTCAGCTTGAGATTGAATCCCTTGTTTTAATTCCGCTGCGTGTTTTGTTTCATTTCAAAACATTAATTTGAAATTTGTTTTAAACTATAAACAAGACCACTACTTTGATAGTTAATCTTAATTAGTGTTTATATAAGATTTTGATCAAGTAAATTGATTTCAAAAGTTAAAATAGTTTTCATATTATTTTAACTGAGATTTAATCACTCTTTGAGAAATCTTTTGAAAGATCAGAACTTATATTGATCTGTTGTTTTGATTAACTAGGTTGTTTTTAATTAAACTCGGGGATTTTATTTAAACTTGTTTTAACAAAAAAAATTATTGGGTACTCAATTCAACTCCTCTTGAGATACTCACTCCGACCAACATTTAGTATCAAAGGGATTTTAAAATATTTTCAACTGTGATTTTTAGTTGTGTTTTAAAGATCATAAATTTCTGATAGTTCTAAATTTAGTTCTCTAAATGGATAATAGACAAGAAGGTTCTACTACCGACAAACCTCCTTTCTTTAATGAAAATAATTATTCTCAATGGAAAATAAAAATGAAAATGCATATTGAAAGCATGAGTTTTTAAATATGGTCTGATATAGAAGGTAAATATGAATTATCTAAGACTGTTAGGAATACATGGGATGATACTACTAAACTTTCTTATAACAACAACTGTAAATCCATGAATGTTCTTTACTGTGCTTTAGGAGATGAAGAATTTAATAGGATATCTGCTTGTAAAACTTTTGAAATTTGGGACACATTAGTTATTTCTCATGAAGGAACAACTAATGTGAAAGAAATGATATTGAATACTTATACAATTAAATATGAAACATTCAAGATGAAACTTAATGAACTAATTTCTGATATGTATCTTAGGTTCAATGAGATAGTGAATACAATGAGCTCCTTAGAAAATTCAGTTTTAGAAAAAAAGATCAAATCATGTGACTGTTGAGATGTCTTCCTGAAAGGTGGAGAGGAACATCAGTTTCAATAAGAGAATCATGTGATATCAGCAAACTACCTGTCAAGGAATTGTTTGGGAAGATGATGATGTATGGGGAAGAGCTTAAGGTTAACCAAGAAGAGGATGATGAACCTAAGATGAGATTTGTAGCCTTCAAGACTACTGCATCAAAACAGAAAGAAAAGGAAAAATCACAAGCTGAAAGCTCCAGTGATGATGAATCACCAACCGACAGTGATGAAGAAATGACCCATCTGGCCAGAAGGTTTAAGAAATTCTATAAGAAGAAGAAATCACTATTGGGAAATGGACCTATACCCACGGTTTTCCCCAAAACTGTGGGTATAGTCGTCGGATAAAAAAAATCTATACCCACGGTTTTGACAAACCGTGGGTATAGGTTTCCCGCGTGTGCGTGGGAAATTTATTTTTTCCGCGGGAACAAACAAAAATTTGGCAGGAGTTTAATACCCATGGTTTATTCCCCTATACCCACGGTTTAAATAAATATATTTAATAATATATATATATACATACATATATGCGGTGATGGGGTAGTGGTAAGGTCGCTCGTGAACTGAGAAGTGGTTGCGAGATCGAATCCCGCGGGCTGCTATTTTGTAAAATATTCTATACCCACGGTTTCCAAACCGTGGGTATAGAGTTATGACACGGTGGAAAAACCTATACCCACGGTTTTTCCAAACCGTGGGTATAGGTCATGGACCTATACCGACGCCACCAACGACCACGGTTCCCCAAACCGTGGGTATAGCCTATACCCACAGTTTTGAACCGTGGGTATAGGATCATTTTCCAGTAGTGAATTTTTCAGGAAACCAAGTTACAGGGGAAAGTATGATAATAGAGGGAATTGGAAGAAGAAATGGAAAAGAGATGATAATTAAAATGACCGCACCTGTTATGAGTGTAAAATAAAAAGACATGTTAAAGTTGATTGTCCCAAGTTGAAGTACAAGAAGAAGTATGATGATAAGGATAAAAAATATAAGAAAGCAATGAAAGCCACCTAGAGTGCTTCTGAGAACATCTCCAGTGAATCAGACTCAATTTAGGAAGAAAATCTCGACATAACAAATTGCACTTTATCACAAACATATCTGAGGTACCTACTATCGCTCTTTCACATAATTCTGATCATTCTAGAGATGAACAAAATGATGATGATATGTGAAAAGTGGAAATTCTTGAATATTTCAATATGTTTGAAGATACCTCTAACATGCTTAAAGAAAAATACAAAATTATGAAGAAACAACATGCTTTATTTGCTAATATCAAATACGATTTTATTGTAGAAAAAGTGAAGAATGCTCAATTGTTGAAAGAAAAATCTAAATTGAAATTTTATAATGAGAAATTAAAGAAATACTTAGCGAGATTTAATAATTTAAAAGAACTCTCACTCAAATACTAGGAAAAATATTGCTCCTAAATATATTACTGGTCTAGGTTACCAACCAGAATAGAGAATAATCATTAAGAGCACCTTTTCCCTAAATCCAATTTTGGAAATCCTAATGCTAATTATTATTCAACTGGACCAAATAAACTTTTTATTTTAAAGAGTTTACAATCTTCTTATAGGGATCCCATCAAACAAATATGGGTTCTTAAAGCTCTAATCACTACCATTTTTGGACCCAAGAAATTTTGGGTACCAAAATCATTTTTGGTATAAAATTGTTTTGTAGGGAACCTGCTTGAAGAGATCCTATAGAAATCTATGGTACCTAGACACCGACTATTCCAGAAACATGACATTCAATAAATTAATAAAGGTTTATGGTGGACATGTCACATTTGGTGACAATGATAAATAAAAAATAATTGTCCTTGGCCAAATTGGGAATGGTAAATTAGTTTTAATTTATAAAGTACTTTTTGTTGATGGATTAAAATACAGTCTTCTTAGAATCTCATAGCTATGTGATGATGGTTTTCATGTAAAATTTGAAAAAAAAATGTTTTTAATGTTTTTAATTCTAAAAATTATTTAGTATTTTCTTCTTTGATAAATGAGAATGTTTATTCAGTTAATCTTGATTCTTTAATTTCAAAAAATGTTTCTTGCTTAAGTTCCTTTCATATAAAATCTTAGATTTGGAATAGAAGACTAGGTCACCATAATATTTACTTACTTAGAAAGATTACTAGGAAAGGGTTAGTTAGGGATCTACCCAAACTTGAATTCCAAAATGATAAAGTTTGTAACCCTTGTAAAAAAGGGAAACAACACAAAATATATTTTAAATTAAATAAAGGAGTTTCAACTTCTCAACCCCTTGAGTGGGTTTACATGGACTTGTATGGACCATCTAGAGTTTCTAGTTTAAATGAGAAGCACCATGTCTATGTCCTTATAGATGAATTTTCTAGGTATACCTGGGTATTATTTTTAGCTCACAAAAGTTAAGTCTGCTCTTGCTTTACTAAGTATGAAAAATCTGTAGAAAACCTAAGTGGACTTAGGATTAAGACCTTCAGAAGTGATCATGGTAGTGAGTTTGAAAATCAAGACTTTGAATCCTTTTGCTCACAAAATGGCTAAAATCATCAATTCTATTATCCCATGACTCTCTAGTAGAATGGAGTTATATAAAGAAGAAATGGGACCCTTTGAGGGATAACCTGGACAACACTTAATGAATATGACTTATCTATCTACTTTTGGGAAGAGGCAGTGAATACAACCTGCTATATAATTAACAAAATTTTAATTAGACCTATCTTAAAGAAAACCCCTTATTAAATTCAGAATAATTATAAACCTAAGGTTAATTACTTTAGAGTTTTTGGATTCAAAGTCTTTATTCTTAATACTAAGGATAATCTTGAAAAATTTTCCTCTAAGAGCGATGAAGGAATTTTCCTTGGTTATCCAACCTCTAGTAAATCATCTAAAGTGTTTAAAAAAATAACCAAGACTATGGAAGAGTTATTCCATGTCAAATTTTATAAGATAGATCCAAATGAACCTAAAAGCCATTTAGAAAACCTTGATGATGATTTTTAAACTCTAGACATAAATTCTAAACCTTATGATATTCCTGTAAAACATATATAAAAATCATCCAGTTTTGAGGAACTTCCAAAACCTGAACCTATAAAAACCCATGAGGTGACCAAACATTCTTTTTATAGATCTTTTAAGACTCTTAAATACCATCCTTTAGATACTATAGTTGGATACTTAGATAGAGGTACATATACTAGAGTTTCTCTAAGGAACTAGGTTGAACAACAACCTTTCTTATTATAGTTAGAACCTAAGAACATCACTGATGCAACTAATGATGAATTCTGGGTAATGGTTATGCAAGAAGAACTTAATCATTTTGAAAGAAATAAATTTTGGAAAATTTTAGATAGACCCAAAGACACCTTAAATATATGCACTAAATGGGTGTTTAAAAACAAGGTTAATGAATCTGGCATAATAATAAGAAACAAGGCTATACTAGTTGCATAAGGGTATAGTCAAGAAGAGGGTATAGACTATGAGGAAACCTTTTCACCTGTATCTAGATTTTAATCCATCATAAATACTACTAGTCAATGCAACACATCTAGATTTCAAATTATATCAAATGGATGTTAAAAGTGAATTCTTGAATGGGTATATAGTTGGGGATATTTTTGTTGAACAACCCCCAAGATTTCAAAATCCTCATTTTCCAAATCATGTTTTTAAACTAGAAAAAGATTAATATGGTTTAAAACAAGATCCTAGAGCTTGGTATGGAAAGCTCAAATTTTTTTTAAAGGTTTTTTAAAAAGTATAGTTGATTCTATCATTTTTATAAAAAGAATTTCAAAATATGTTTTAGTTGTTCAAATCTATGTAGATGATATTATCTTTGGATCTTCTAAAAATTCATTATGTATTGTTTTTTCAAAGATGATGCAAAATGAATTAGAAATGAGTTTAATAGGTGAACTGAAATTCTTTCTTGGTTTTCATATTTTTCAAAATAAAGAAGGAATTATTTTAAATCAAAGTAAATATACTAAATACATTTTAAAACATTTTGGTTTGGATAACAATAAAAGTAGGGACACTCACTGCTAGAAACATGTTCTATACTAATGGTTTTAAACCATTGGTAAAGGCTGTAAACCCTTTGGTATAAACTATACCAACAGTTGTCCAAACCGTTGGCTAATGAGGCGTGGGGATAGACACATGCCAACAGTTATTGAATAACCGTTGGTATTTGGCTTTGGAATGCACATTATACTAACAGTTTCTACTAACTGTTGGTATAAATGCTTACCAACGGTTTGTAACCATTGCAGATTTTGAATTATAGGTTTATTACAACGGTTTTCAAACTGTTGCAATAATATTTTACTAACGGTTTGGGTAAAATGTTGGTAAAAGATTGAGTTCAGTTTCTATACCAACGGTTTACTAACCATTGGTATAGAATTTTACTAACGGTTTATAAGAAACTATTGGGAAAGATTGAGTTAAGGGTCTATGCCAACGGTTTACTAACCGTTTGTATATACTTTTGCAAATGGTTTCATGTAAACCATTGGTATAAAGTTATTTTTCAAATATATACCAACAGTTTACAAATGTTGGAACAACCTTCCTATCTAGAATTCACAGCAGTAGGCCACCCTGCCTCCCCCTGTCCAATTACCTGCAGAATTGAATACATAATGGTGCATGTCATAATTCAGAATTCGGAATTGAATTCAGAATTTAGAATACAGAATACAGAATTGAATTTAATACAATATATACAGAATTGAATTCAGAATTTCATAGCCTTCCTTCTGAGTACAGAATTCAAAATTCAATTCAGAATTCATGAGGTAATTACCTTGTAAAATACACAATTCAGCATTGAATTCTGAATTGAATACATACAGAATTGAATTATGGATTATGAATACAATACATACAGAATTGAATACATAATTATGTATGTTATGTAGAATTATGAATGCATACAATATTATGAATTATATACAGTGTATTAAATTCAGAATTCAATACATACAGAATTGAATTCTATTTAACACTTACAGAATATGGCATAAATAATTGAATTCAAAACATGGAATACAAAATATGGATAAATGAATAATATGGCATACAGAATATGGCATACAGAATATGAATTCGGAATTGAATTCATAAAAAATATGACTAATATGGCATACAGAATATGACTAATATACAGAATATGGCATGCAGAATATGAATTCAGAATTGAATTCATAGGCATGGGTGATTTTAGATTAATTTAGTGTGATTTGAGATTAACCAATACTTTTCACGTGTAATTAGATATGAAAATGGATAAATGAATTCAACAATTTCATTTTCAAAAATGGTGGATTCATAATGGGGATTGAATCTAGACTTTTCATTGAAAAATCAGTTTAATGGGATTGATTTTTCATAGAGAAATTATCCCTCATTTACAATCATGAGAAAATGATGATATTGAATTTTAGTAGATGGGATATAAGTCTCATAAAGGAGATTCATGGGATTATTAGTATCATCATATAGACTAGTTCAGTTTATGAAAAGAAGATGGTCATTGTTTCATGGATGGAGTGTATTAAAACAATTGATTTGGGAGGTATTGGAATCAAATATGTCAAGATAATTAATGATGGACTCATTGGAAAATTCACATGGAGTTTGATCTCTTATGACATCTCCTCCAACTTATTATGAAACAAGTTTTAATTAATGAGAGATATAGGACATGGTTATGGTAGGTTGACTAGATAGGATTCATAAGGATGATATGAATTATATTAAGGAATTTTTAAGGTACTGCATTCTTACAGGTTGGTAAATTCAGATGAGATTTGAATTTTTGGATCATGTGGTATGTCATGCTGCAATAAGGGGTAATGTGACATGGGGTAGAAGCTCTAATAGTTTATGCCTATGGAATTAATGGATGATTTCACTATTATTGTAAGGTATCAACACATAATCTCACTAGACAAGAAAAAACCGCATGGGAACATTAAGCTAAAACAAGTGGATTAAATTGTGATGTGTTATATAAGAGTAAATTCTACATGAGAAAGGTGTCACACTAAAATCGTGTGGGATACCTCATTAATCTCATAGTCACACAATATTGGGTGGACATGATTATATATTGACACTCTAAAATGGGATTTTCACCATGGCACTCATCAAAAAACAGAATGAGACCCTATGTTGCAAGTATTTCCCTATGAAACTTATAGCCACACTGCATTGTGCACATAAATAGTTCTTTTAGCAGGGGAAGAATAGTCATTTTAGGTTCAGACTCCCCCATTTTTCATGTAGGAGTGGAAAAAAGACCCATCTGGCCAGAAGGTTTAAGAAATTCTATAAGAATAAGAAATCACTATTGGGAAATGGACCTATACCCACGGTTTTGACAAACCGTGGGTATAGGTTTCCCGCGTGTGCGTGGGAAATTTATTTTTTCCGCGGGAACAAACAAAAATTTGGCGGGAGTTTAATACCCACGGTTTATTCCTCTATACCCACAGTTTAAATAAATATATTTAATAAAATATATATATACATACATATATGCGGTGATGGGGTAGTGGTAAGGTCACTCGTGAACGGAGAAGTGGTTGCGAGATCGAATCCCGCGGGCTGCTATTTTGTAAAATATGCTATACCCACGGTTTCCAAACCGTGGGTATAGAGTTATGACACGGTGGAAAAACCTATACCCACGGTTTTCCAAACCGTGAGTATAGGTCATGGACCTATACCGACGCCACCAACGACCACGGTTCCCCAAACCGTGGGTTTTGTAAAGACCCGGAAATTTCAAGGGAAATTTTTTCCTAAATTTTCTTTGGAATTTTACAAGAACGCAGTTTCTGACGGCGCCTGATTCCGAGGCCCGGTGTGCCCGGAATCATTTTCCGAAGTTTGGCTCGGGTACGTTCAGTGAACGAACGAGCAGGTTTTTCTAACTTTTGAACCGGTGCTCGGAATCAAATTCCGAGGGCACCGATGAAATCGCATCGCCAGTTTTTGCTTAGAAATGCCTCTTTCGGAGTTTCGTTTTCTCGGTTATGCTTTTTAATTTTTGGGGTTTAATTTAAGAAATAAAATAAAGTTGTATGACAATTTTATTTTATTTCACTTAAAGCCGCTTAAAGACCACTTAAAAGCTGCTTAAGCTGGGTTGAAGCGGATAGGGTGCAATTCAAAATATCCTACCCACTTGGTAGGATATTTGTGAGGTGGGGCCCGCACGAGTCCCACCGTTTCTTTTCTTCTTAAGCAACGCACCCGCACCCCCTATTAAAAGAAGTCAACCGTGAGTTTTTCTGGTTAAGAAACGCCCCAATTTAATTGGGCAGTTAAGTTTTACAATTAATTCTTCGAAATAATTGTTCGTTTCTTATCTTTTGTTTTTCAAATTCTTAAGTTGATAATAAAATAAGTTGAGGACTTATTTTATTTTTTTGTTGATGGGTTTGTGTTGTGTAAAAACCTTTGGGAGAGCAGAGGGAGAATTCCTCGTTCTTCGACGAAGAACGCGAAGAACGCGCCACCTCTGACGAAGAACGCTCGTTTTCCTTCCACAGAATTTCTCCCCTTCCGCAGCGAGACTCTTCAACAGATCTTCTTCTTCCCCTTCATCGTCAACGGATCGACGAACAAGCTCGGAAGCGGAATCGGGTAGCAAGCGACGACGGCTTCGCCTTCCCTCGATTCAGACGAACGCCGACGTCCCCCCTTCGACGTCGTCATCCTCACGACGCCATACCGCGACGAACCTCGAACGACGACGCCTCCTTCCGATCGGCTTATACCCAAGGTAGGGGTTTGTATTCAATTATTTATATTTGTTCGTGAATACCAACTTGATGATGATCGTGGATTAAAACCATTTGTTATCGAATAACGCGAGGGGGTTGGACCGCACAAACACGGCCGACCCTCCTCCTTACTTTCATGTTGGTTTCTTGTGGTTGGTACGAGAAAGCGTGGTGCCGTCGCACCATGCGGTTTTATGCGGAAGATATGTGCGGCGCCGTCGCGCCGCGCCGTGAAAGGAAGAACAAGCACGCGACGCCGTTGCGCCGCGTCGAAGAAACCCGAAGATATCCGCGGACGGAGTCGGGCCATGGTGAAGGGGCGCCGCGCCATCGCATCGCGCCGGAGAACCACGAAGACGACACGTTTTGTTATTTGACGTGCGGATTGACGGGCAACTACAAACGAAGCCGCAAGGGCGTTTTGAGAGCCTCGCAGTGAAGATCGGGTCCCGGGAGGACCACTGGCGAAGACCGCACACAAAACGGACCACCGGAGCGCGTCCGGTGGCCCGCGGAAACTCCCGCCGGCGCGGCGGCGACGCGGTTCCGCGGCCGCGCGGAACCAGTGGAGGGACGCGGCCCAGCCGCCGCGTCCGGTTGACTCGGGGCGGCCCCACGAGGGGCCGCACTTCTCATCCGCGGAGGCAGCACGCCCCCCGCCCTCGGCTCGGTTGTAGCCGCCGAGCCGACCCGCCGGTTCGACCGGGTCGCGCCCTGGCCGGTCCAGCTGGGTCGGACCCGGGTCGGGCCGACCCGGTTCGGGCCGACCCGGGGGGGGGGGGGGGGGGGTGGGGTCGGGCCAGGTCCGGACCCCCCGTCTTCGGACCATTTTCGGTCAAATCCTCGTAACTTGAGCTACGGGCCTCCGAACGATGCGCCGTCAGCGGCAACGCGATCCTTGGACTGAGACGGTCGTTTCGGTATATCGCACTCAAGGTTTCGGAATATTTTGAGTTCGTCCGGGTTGGTTCGTACACGAAACCAACCGGGCCCTCGGAGCGGAAACGCTCGTATCTTGAGCTCCGGACGTCCAATTGACGTGCCGTCGACTTTGGTAGTTTCCTCTAAGTGAGACGGATCTTTTGGCTTACTCCGCTCGAGGTTTGGATGTCGTCGGAGTGCGGTCGGGTTGGTTCGCTCACGAAACCAACCGGGCCCCTGGAACGAAAAAGTCAATAACTCACAGACCGGGCGTCCGATTGACGCACCGTCTGTCTTGTTGAATTCCTCTTGATGAGACGGAACTTTTAGCATGCTTCGCCCGAGTTTTGGATACTATTGGAGTTTGGCCGGGTTGGATTGTACCCGAAATCCAACCGGGCCCCTGGAACAGAAAAGCTGATGTCTTTCAGACCGGATGTCCGTTTGACGGACCGTCAGCGGCGTTGGTGATCACGTTGAGAAATGGTCCCTATGAGTATAACCTATGAGAGTTCAAGGTACAGTTGAGATACGGCCGGGATTGGTTCGCTCACAAAACCAACCGGGCCCCTGGGACGAAAAGGCTAGTAACTCACAGACCGGGCGTCCGATTGACGCGCTGTCTGTTGCGTTGAGACCCCTATGACGAGGCGGTCCTTTGAGATACTCCTTCGTGGGACTTTGAGATACTTGGAGTATCGACCTGTAGCTCATGGAGCGGACCCTCCCAGAGACAAGCGTGCGGAGTACGGAGACCGTGTAGCCGACTGAGACCTGACGACTGCTTGACCGACTCGACTTGGAGTGAGTCGACTAGCCCAGTGGATGGAGCACTACTTTGTTTGGGTGTAGAACCATGGCGGACAGAGCACTACCTGTGTGACAGTGCAGACCCGCGGTACTCGTCCGGAGAGTACCTCAGCAGGATACTAGGGGGTGTGCACTACTGTGTTTGGGTGACATACCTCGGCGGGAAGCACTACTGTGTCTGGGTGGCTGCCCGCGGTACTCGACAGGAGGAGTACCTCAGCAGTCTTAGGTTAGTGAGCAGTACCTCGGAGTCGTGACAGGACCACTGTACACTCTAGAGACGGAGCTCTTCAGCAGTTACAGTTTCGATAATGAAAATCCTGGTTTGAGCTGAGACTTTTGACCTTGTGTTTACCTCATGATTGAGATGGGTCACTTTCTAACTTAGGTATATGTATGGGCATATACCTGGGTAGTGGTTATCCGTTGATTTCATAATCCTTGTGTTTCCTCATGATTGAGATGGGTTACTTGATAACTTAGGTATATGTATGGGCATATACCTAAGTAGAGGTTATCTGTTGAGATCTTCTTTGTGGTTATCCTTGTTGGTTTAGTGAGACCTTGAGGGTCTCGGGGTCCCTACTGAGTATCGTTATACTCACCCCTGCACGGGCTATGCCCGCACCTCGTTGTGTTGGTTGCAGACGACGGGCAGTGCTGACGGAGGCCGAGTGTTCGAGGACTGGACGGTACCCGAAGGTGGACTACACGATGAGTCAGTACCTAGAGGTGGACTACACGACGTGACGACTCACAGAGGAGGTTGACAGACGAGAGCGTGGAGGAAGCTATATGTACCTACCCTTCAGGTAGGATCCGTGGTGGATGACCAGGAGCTGCGCTATCTGTACCAACCCTTCAGGTAGGATCCGAGGAGGACGACCCAAGAGCTTCTTCCTTCTTCCAGCTGTTTGTCTTTTTGCTGTTGTACCTTTTTCAGTTGTAGTTGTACTTTCTTTTGGGTTTGTATTCTGTCCCATTTACTTTTCAGCTTTTCTTTTGTACTTAGTGTTTTGCTTCCGCTTGTACTCTGTGGTGCTTATTTTCTTTTATAAAGGCAATGCCTTCCCAGTTATTGGGATTTTACGCCTTTGGTGCTAGTCGCCAGCCCCTGGCCTATGGAAGGCGGGCTTGGGGTAGTCACAGCACAGGTCCCAAGGACGGGTCGTGACAATTGGTATCAGAGGAGTTGGTTCTACCGCAGAACTTATAACTCTGATATCTTTTTCTTTCTGTGAAGCAATAGTGTTAAGAGTACCGAGTGTGGATTTTAGTTCGGGGAGTCCAGTGTTGGTGCGAGCGACCGACGTATCCATACACCAGGACCCTGACAACTGATTTCTGACTTTGTGCACGAAAACACTGATTGCATGTGTGTTTTCAAAGGTTTTCCCTTAAAACAGCTCGAACCAGGTCAACTCACCAGGTATAATCGTTTGACCGTGTCACGTTGTTTCTTTCAGGATGCCTTTTCACGGACGACCAGCTAGAGCCCGGAGGGATGTGCGTGCTGACAGCCTGTCGAGCGACGAGGCTTCGATACAGGGCCCTCTTACAGTTGAGGCACCAGCGGAGGCACCAGCGGTACTACCATACGTTGGGCCACCGATGCCACCAGCCCCAGCAGTAGGCGATGCACGCTACTTGGGTGCGCTGCACGAGTTCCAACGCCAGAGGCCACCCAGGTTCTGGGGAGAGACGGACCCGCAGGTGGCTGAGGATTGGCTGGAGGCTGTGGTGAGAGTCTTCAGGCTAGTAGGGATGCCGACAGACTTCATGGTGATCTTTGCTGCCAGCCTCCTTCAGGTAGCAGCAGGCAGGTGGTGGAGCCACTTGTTCCAGTTTTGCGACAGGATGACCTTCGCATGGGAAGACTTCGAGACCTTCTTCAGGGTGGAGTTTGTTCCAGTAGCTCTACACCCCGAGCGTGTACAGGAGATTCTGCCTTTGCCGCGTGTTTTTCGATCAGTTGCCGAGTCATCTGTGGGCAGTAGACAGATGATGCAGAGGTCCAGGAGGACCAGACCAACAGTTGGACGGTCTCGGGTTTTAGGACCGGTGGTGCGGGGCACCTGGCGTGGGGTCAGAGCCAGGCGTGCTAGAAACAGGCTGTGTTACTCCTGCAACGGAAAGGGTCACCTGGCACGTGACTGTCCGACTCCTCGTACAGTTGATCCGCAGGCGTTGGAGGAGCCACCGAAGCAGAAACAGCGACGAGTGCTTGAGCAACAACCGAGCAGTGGACAAGGCAGTAGAGCTCCGGGAGCATGTGGACAGGAGAGGAACTAGTGGATATGTCCTTTGTACTTCTAGTTCCATGTTTCTTTTGTATTTGTGTCTTGTATTATGAGCTGCAATAATAAAAAGACACTTATCTTGATGTTTGCTTTCCTGTCCTTTTTGTTTGGTTGATACTGAGTGGTCCTGGTTAAGACTGTTGACTTGACCCTCACTTTCGATATTTCTACTGGAGGAGACCCAGTGACCTCACACTGATGCCGACAGTGTGACTCGAACCTTGGAGCCGAGAGTGACAATTGGATCTCTTAGTAGTTACGTCGAGGCCTTACGATGTCATCCATGGCATGAATGCTTCCTTCATGTTGGGATTTACTGTATTAGGCAACGAATGTGGTTCATCCAGGGGATGAGACTAGGTTTCTATTTTCGGCAAAGGAGAAATTTTAGAAGCTCTTCCAGATCGTATGCAAAGGAGGTGCAGTTCATCCAGGAGCGGATGAAGACTGCACAGTGCAGTAAGAAACAGAAGACCGATGCCAGTCTTAGAGACTCAGGCATGTTAAATGTTTCAAGAAGAGGAAGATTTGAATAGAGTTGAGTCTGAGAAGCGGCAGACGTGGAGGCAGAGCTAGGAGAGCAGTATGAGGTGGTGTACATCTTAACATGCTACAACCACCCGCCTTAGTTATCCCCGCCAAGCTCAGGGAGCTGGAGGGAGGGAGGAAGAGTGCGGCTGCATGCGGTCAAAGAGTGTGACCCAATGGCTCTAGAAATGATTCAAGGGACAGTCTGTGTCCACTACTAGCTGCTGTAGTAACGGACGTCGATATGAATCATTCCTTGCTTTCACAATCTTGTCCCAGACCTAGAGTTTCCGGTAAGCCGTGGACTTGACCCTCACGTCTAGAGATACCTTGGGAGGAGACTCGATAATCACACTTACGCCGATGGTGTGGTTAGACCCTTGAGGCGAGAGTTTCGGTTGGAATCTCTTGGTGGTAGCATCAAGGCCTTACGACGTTGGTTTGAGTATGGAACGGGCAATAACTGTTCATACTCAAATTGACGGTATTAGGCAAAAAGGTTGTAGTTTAACACTGATGTCGGGATGGGTTTTCCTTGGTCGGCGAAAAAGGAAACCCCAGGAAGCGCAGGGTAACTCTTGCACAGGAGGGTGCGACCGATCACTCTTGAGTCGGTCAACCTTACCCTCGTAGCAGCAGTCGTTTTGAGTTCCAGTTATAACAGGAAATGGAGACTTCTGGAGTTCGAGGATGATGATCACGTCCTTATATGGGTCTCACCTCGACGAAGTTTATGGAGATGTGGCCAAGGCGGCAAGTTATCTCCAAGGTTCAGCGGACCTTCTTAGGTCCTTAGCTGGGTAGGCGTGGTATTTTACCGCTTGACCCATCCACCTCAGATGCACCTGGTGCACGATGACTTCCACGCATCTCAACTGAGGAGATACGTGCTCGACTCTTCGCACATCATCGACCTCAGGGAGTTGGACGTCGATGATAGGGCGACTTGCACGGAGGTTCCAGTGGGGATCGAGGATCGACAGGGGTGGTCCTACGGGGACGATCGATTCCTTGGGTGCACTTTCTTTGACAGTACGGGAACCTCCAGGTGAGCACATGGCAGCGAAAGGCTCAGATGCGTGCTTTCTACCGCTTTAGTGACCTTAGTTTGTGATAAAGCTTTATGAGGACGTAAAGCCCTGAGGTGGGAGTAATGTAAAGACCCGTAAATTTCAAGGGAAAATTTTTCCTAAATTTTCTTTGTAATTTTACAAGAACGCAGTTTCTGACGGCGCCTGATTCTGAGGCCCGGTGTGCCCGGAATCATTTTCCGAAGTTTGGCTCGGGTACGTTCAGTGAACGAACGAGCGGGTTTTTCTAACTTTTGAACCGGTGCTCGGAATCAAATTCCGAGGGCACCGATGAAATCGCAGCGCCAGTTTTTTCTTAGAAATGCCTCTTTCGGAGTTGCGTTTGCTCGGTTGTGCTTTTTAATTTTTGGGGTTTAAGTTAAGAAATAAAATAAAATTGTATGACAATTTTATTTTATTTCACTTAAAGCCGCTTAAAGACCACTTAAAAGCTGCTTAAGCTGGGTTGAAGTGGATAGGGTGAAATTCAAAATATCCTACCCACTTGGTAGGATATTTGTGAGGTGGGGCCCGCACGATCCCCACCGTTTCTTTTCTTCTTAAGTAACACACCCGCACCCCCCTATTAAAAGAAGTCAACCGTGCGTTTTTTTGGTTAAGAAACGCCCCAATTTAATTGGGCAGTTAAGTTTTACAATTAATTCTTCGAATTAATTGTTCGTTTCTTATCTTTTGTTTTTCAAATTCTTAAGTTGATAATAAAATAAGTTGAGGACTTATTTTATTTTTTTGTTGAGGGGTTTTTGTTGTGTAAAAACCTTTGGGAGAGCAGAGGGAGAATTCTTCGTTCTTCGACAAAGAACGCGAAGAACGCGCCACCTCTGACGAAGAACGCTCGTTTTCCTTCCACAGAATTTCTCCCCTTCCGCAGCGAGACTCTTCAACGGATCTTCTTCTTCCCCTTCATCGTCAACGGATCGACGAACAAGATCGGAAGAGGAATCGGGTAGCAAGCGACGACGACATCACCTTCCCTCGATTCGGACGAACGCCGACGTCCCCCCTTCGACGTCGTCATCCTCACGACGCCATACCGCGACGGACCTCGAACGACGACGCCTCCTTCCGATTGGCTTATACCCAAGGTAGGGGTTTGTATTCAATTATTTATATTTGTTCATGAATACCAACTTGATGATGATCGTGGATTAAAACCATTTGTTATCGAATAACGCGAGGGGGTCGGACCGCACAAACACGGCTGACCCTCCTCCTTACTTTCGTGTTGGTTTCTTGTGGTTGGTACGAGAAAGCGTGGTGTCGTCGCACCATGCGGTTTTATGCGGAAGATATGCGCGGCGCCGTCGCGCCGCGCCGTGAAAGGAAGAACAAGCACGCGACGCCGTCGCGCCGCGTCGAAGAAACCCGAAGATATCCGCGGATGGAGTCAGGCCATGGTGAAGGGGCGCCGCGCCATCGCATCGCGCCGGAGAACCACGAAGACGACACGTTTTGTTATTTGACATACGGATTGACGGGCAATGACAAACGAAGCCGCAAGGGCGTTTTGAGAGCCTTGCAGTGAAGCTCGGGTCCCGGGAGGACCACTGGCGAAGACCGCACACAAAACGGACCACCGGAGCGCGTCCGGTGGCCCGCGGAAACTCCCGCCGGCACAACCCGCCGCGGATGAAGCCGCGGCGGCGACGCGGTTCCGCGGCCGCGCGGAACCGGTGGAGGGACGCGGCCCAGCCGCCGCGTCCGGTTGACTCCGGGCGGCCCCACGAGGGGCCGCGCTTCTCATCCGCTAGGGCAGCACGCCCCCCGCCCTCGGCTCGGCCGTAGCCGCCGAGCCGACCCGCTGGTTAGGCCGGGTCGTGCCCTGGCCGGGCCGGCAGGGCCGGTCCAGCTGGGTCAGACCCGGTTCGGGCCGACCCTGGGGGGGGGGGGGGGGTCGGGCCGGGTCGGCCCGGGCCCGGACCCCCCGTCTTCGGACCATTTTCGGTCAAATGTCCATAACTTGAGCTACGGGCCTCCGAACGACATTCCGTCAGCGGAAACATGATCATTGGATCGAGACGGTCTTTTCGGTATATCGCACTCAAGGTTTCAGAATACTTTGAGTTCGGCCGGGTTGGTTCGTACACGAAACCAACCGGGCCCTTGGAGCGGAAACGCTCGTATCTTGAGCTACAGACGTCCGATTGACGTGCCGTCGACTTTGGTGGTTTCCTCTAAGTGAGACGGATCTTTTGGCTTACGCCGCTCGAGGTTTCGATGCCGTTGGAGTGCGGTCGGGTTGGTTCGCTCACGAAACCAACGGGCCCCTGGAACGAAAAAGCCAATAACTCACAGACCGGGCGTCCGATTGACGCACCGTCTGTCTCGTTGAATTCCTATTGATGAGACGAATCTTTTGGCATGATTTTCACGAGTTTTGGACACTATTGGAGTTTGGCCGGGTTGGATTGTACCCGAAATCGAACCGGGCCCCTGGAACGGAAAAGCTGATGTCTTTCAGGCCGGACGTCCGTTTGACGGACCGTCAGTGGTGTTGGTGATCATGTTGAGAAATGGTCCCTATGAGTATACCCTATGATAGTTCAGGGTACAGTTGAGATACGGCCGGGATTGGTTCGCTCACGAAACCAACCGGGCCCCTGGGACGAAAAGACTAGTGACTCACAGACCGGGCGTCCGATTGACGCGTCGTCTATTGCGTTGAGACCCCTATGACGAGGCGATCCTTTGAGATACTCCTTCGTGGGACTTTGAGATACTTGGAGTATCGACCTGTAGCTCGTGGAGCAGACCCTCCCAGAGACGAGCGTGCGGAGTATGGAGACCGTGTAGCCGACTTAGACCTGACGACTGCTTGACCGACTCGACTTGGAGTGAGTCGACTAGCCCAGTGGACGGAGCACTACTTTGTTTGGGTGCAGACCCATGGCGGATGGAGCACTACCTGTGTGACAGTGCAGACCCGCGGTACTCGTCCGGAGAGTACCTCAGCAGGCTACTGGGGGGTGTGTACTACTGTGTTTGGGTGACATACCTCGGTGGGAAGCACTACTGTGTCTGGGTGGCTGGCCCGCGGTACTCGACAGGAGGAGTACCTCAGTAGTCTTAGGTTAGTGAGCAGTACCTCAGAGTCATGACAGGACCACTGTACACTCTAGAGACGAAGCTCTTCAGCAGTTACGATTTCGATAATGAAAATCCTGGTTTGAGCTGAGACTTTTGACCTTGTGTTTACCTCATGATTGAGATGGGTCACTTTCTAACTTAGGTATATGTATGGGCATATACCTGGGTAGTGGTTATCCGTTGATTTCACAATCCTTGTGTTTCCTCATGATTGAGATGGGTTACTTGATAACTTAGGTATATGTATGGGCATATACCTAAGTAGAGGTTATCTGTTGAGATCTTCTTTGTGGTTATCCTTGTTGGTTTAGTGAGACCTTGAGGGTCTCGGGGTCCCTGCTGAGTATCGTTATACTCACCCCTGCACGGGCTATGCCCGCACCTCGTTGTGTTGGTTGCAGACGACGGGCAGTGATGACGGAGGCTGAGTGTTCGAGGACTGGACGGTACCCGGAGGTGGACTACATGACGAGTCAGTACCTGGAGGTGGACTACACGACGTAACGACTCATAGAGGAGGTTTGCAGACGAGAGCGTGGAGGAAGCTATATGTACCTACCCTTCAGGTAGGATCCGTGGTGGACGACCAGGAGCTGCGCTATCTGTACCTACCCTTCAGGTAGGATCCGAGGAGGACGAACCAGGAGCTGCTTCCTTCTTCCAGCTGTTTGTCTTTTTTCTGTTGTACCTTGTTCAGTTGTAGTTGTACTTTCTTTTGGGTTTGTATTCTGGCCCATTTACTTTTCAGCTTTTCTTTTGTACTTAGTGTTTTGCTTCCGCTTGTACTCTGTGGTGCTTGTTTTCTTTTATAAAGGCAATATCTTCCCAGTTATCGGGATTTTACGCCTTTGGTGCTAGTCGCCAGCCCCTGGCCTATGGAAGGCGAGCTTGGGGTAGTCACGACACGGGTCCCAAGGACGGGTCGTGACAGGTATAGCCTATACCCATGGTTTTGGGGTCTATACCCACGGTTTTGAACCGTGGGTATAGGATATTTTCCAGTAGTGAATTTTTCAGGAAACCAAGTTACAGGGGAAAGTATGATAATAGAGGGAATTGGAAGAAGGAATGAAAAATAGATGATAATTAAAATGACCGTACCTGTTATGAGTGTAAAATAAAAAGACATGTTAAAGTTGATTGTCCCAAGTTGAAGTACAAGGAGAAGTATGATGATAAGGATAAAAAATATAAGAAAGCAATGAAATCCACCCAAAGTGCTTCTGAGAACATCTCCATTGAATCAGACTCAATTTAGGAAGAAAATCCCGACATAGAAAATATGCGCTTTATCACAAACATATCTGAGGTACCTACTATCGCTCCTTCACATAATTCTGATCATTCTAGAGATGAACAAAATGACGATGATACGTGAAAAGTGGAAATTTTTGAATATTTCAATATGTTTGAAGATACCTTTAACATGCTTAAAGAAAAATACAAAATTATGAAGAAATAACATGCTTTATTTGCTAATATCAAATATGATTTTATTTTAGAAAAAGTGAAGAATGCTCAATTGTTGAAAGAAAATTATAAATTGAAATTGTATAATGAGTAATTAAAGAAATACTTAGCGAGATTTAATAATGTAAAAGAACTCTCACTCAAATACTAGGAAAAAAATTGCTCCTAAATATATTACTGGTCTAGGTTACCAACCAGAATAGAGAAGAATCGTTAAGAGCACTTTTTCCCTAAATCCAATTTTGGAAATCCTAATGCTAATTATTATTCAACTGGACCAAATAAACTTTTTATTTCAAAGAGTTTACCCTATTCTTATAGGGATCCCATCAAACAAATATGGGTTCTTAAAGCTATAATCACTACCATTTTTATACCCAAGAAATTTTGGGTACCAAAATCATTTTTGGTATAAAATTGTTTTGTAGGGAACCTGCTTGAAGAGATCCTATAGAAATCTATGGTACCTAGAAATCGACTATTCCAGAAACATGACATTCAAGAAATTGATAAAGTTTTATGGTGGACATGTCACATTTGGTGACAATGCTAAATAAAAAATAATTGTCCTTGGCCAAATTGGGAATGGTAAATTAGTTTTAATTTATAAAGTACTTTTTTTTGATGGATTAAAATACAGTTTTCTTAGAATATCACAGCTATGTGATGATGGTTTTCATGTAAAATTTGAAAAAAAATGTTTTTAGTGTTTTTAATTCTAAAAATGATTTAGTATTTTCTTCTTTGATAAATGAGAATGTTTATTCAGTTATTCTTGATTCTTCAATTTCAAAAAATGTTTCTTTCTTAAGTTCCTTTTATATAAAATCTTAGATTTGGAATAGAAGACTAGGTTACCATAATATTCACTTACTTAGAAAGATTACTAGTAAAGGGTTAGTTAGGGATCTACCCAAACTTGAATTCCAAAATGATAAAGTTTGTAACCCTTGTAAAAAAGGGAAACAACACAAAATATATTTTAAATTAAATAAAGGAGTTTCAACTTCTCAACCCCTTGAGTTGGTTTACATGGACTTGTATGGACCATCTAGAGTTTCTAGTTTAAATGAGAAGCACCATATCTATGTCCTTATAGATGAATTTTCTAGGTATACCTGGGTATTATTTTTAGCTCACAAAAGTTAAGTCTGATCTTGCTTTACTAATTATGAAAAATATGTAGAAAACCTAAGTGGACTTAGGATTAAGACCTTCAGAAGTGACCATGGTAGTGAGTTTGAAAATCAAGACTTTGAATCCTTTTTCTCACAAAATGGCTACAACCATTACTTCTCTGCTCCCAGGAATCTCCAGTAGAATGGAGTTATATAAAGAAGAAATAGGACCCTTTGAGGGATAACCTGGACAACGCTTAATGAATATGACTTACCTGTCTACTTTTGGGAAGAGGCAGTGAATACAACCTGCTATATAATTAAAAAAGTTTTAATTAGACCTATTTTAAAGAAAACCCCTTATGAAATTCAGAATAATTAGAAACGTAAGTTTAATTACTTTAGAGTTTTTGGATTCAAAGTCTTTATTCTTAATACTAAGGATAATCTTGAAAAATTTTCCTCTAAGAGCGATGAAGGAATTTTCCTTGGTTATCCAACCTCTAGTAAATCCTCTAAAGTGTTTAAAAAAATAACCAAGACTATGGAAGAGTTATTCCATGTCAATTTTTATAAGATAGATCCAAATGAACCTAAAATCCATTTATAAAACCTTGATGATGATTTTTCAACTCTAGACATAAATTCTAAACCTTATGATATTCCTGTAAAACATATAGAAAAATAATCCAGTTTTGAGGAACTTCCAAAACCTGAACCTGTAAAAACCCATGAGGTGACCAACCATTATTTTTATAGATCTTTTAAGACTCTTAAATACCATCCTTTAGATGCTATAGTTGGATACTTAGATAGAGGTAAATATACTAGAGTTTCTCTAAGGAACCAGGTTGAACAACAATCTTTCTTGTTATAGTTAGAACCTAAGAACATCACTGATGCAACTAATGCTGAATCTTGGGTAATGGTTATGCAAGAAGAACTTAATCATTTTGAAAGAAATAAATTTTGGAAAATTTTAGATAGACCCAAAGACACCTTAACTATAGGCACTAAATGGGTGTTTAAAAACAAGGTTAATGAATATGGCATAATAATAAGAAACAAGGATATACTAGTTGCACAAGGGTATAGTCAAGAAGAGGGTATAGACTATGAGGAAACCTTTTCACATGTATCTAGATTTTAATCCATCATAAATACTACTATCCAATGCAACACATCTAGATTTCAAATTATATCAAATGGATGTTAAAAGTGAATTCTTGAATGGGTATATAGTTGGGGATATTTTTGTTGAACAACCCCCAAGATTTCAAAATCCTAATTTTCCAAATCATGTTTTTAAAATAACAAAAGATTAATATGGTTTAAAACAAGATCCTAGAGCTTGGTATGACAAGCTCAAATCTTTTTTTTTAATTTTTAAAGGTTTTTTAAAAATTATAGTTGATTCTATCCTTTTTATAAAAAGAATTTCAAAATATGTTTTAGTTGTTCAAATCTATGTAGATGATATTACCTTTGGATATTCTAAAAATTCATTATGTATTGTCTTTTCAAAGATGATGCAAAATGAATTAGAAATGAGTTTAATAGGTGAACTGAAATTCTTTCTTGGTTTTCAGATTTTTCAAAATAAAGAAGGAATTATTTTTAATCAAAGTAAATATACTAAATACATTTTAAAACATTTTGGTTTGGATAACACTAAAATTAGGGACACTCACTGCTTGAAACATGTTCTTTACTAATGGTTTTAAACCATTGGTAAAGGCTGGAAACCCATTGGTATAAACTATACCAACGGTTGTCCAAACCGTTGGCTAATGAGGTGTGGGGATAGACACATGCCAATAGTTATTGAATAACCGTTGGTATTTGGATTTGGAATGTACATTATACCAACAGTTTCTACTAACTATTGGTATAAATGCTTACCAATGGTTTGTAACCATTGCAGATTTTGAATTTTAGATTTATTACAACGGTTTGCAAACTATTGCAATAATCTTTTACCAATGGTTTGGGTAAACTTTTGGTAAAAGATTGAGTTTAGTTTCTATACCAATGGTTTACTAACCATTGGTATAGAATTTTACTAACGGTTTATAAGAAACTATTGGGAAATATTGAGTTAAGGGTCTATGCCAATGGTTTACTAACCGTTTGTATATACTTTTGCAAATGGTTTCATGTAAACCATCGGTATAAATTTAGTTTTCAAATATATACCAATGGTTTACAAATGTTGGAACAACCTTCCTATCTAGAATTCACAGCAGCAGGCCACCCTGCCTCCCCCTGTCCAATTACCCGCAGAATTGAATACACAATGGTGCATGTCAGAATTCAGAATTCGGAATTGAATTCAGAATTCAGAATAAAGAATACATAATTGAATTTAATACAATATATGCAGAATTGAATTCAGAATTTCATAGCCTTACTTATGAGTACATAATTCAAAATTCAATTCAGAATTCATGAGGTAATTACCTTGTAAAATACACAATTCAGCATTGAATTCTGAATTGAATACATACAGAATTGAATTATGAATTATGAATACAATACATACATAATTGAATACATAATTATGTATGTATTATGTAGAATTATGAATGAATACAATATTATGAATTATGTATAGTGTATTCAATTTATAATTCAATATATACAGAATTGAATTCTATATAACACTTACAGAATATGGCATACATAATTGAATTCAAAACATGGAATAAAAAATATGGATAAATGAATAATATGGCATACAGAATATGAATTCAGAATTGAATTTATACAAAATATGACTAACATGGCATATAGAATATGACTAATATACAGAATATGGCATGCAAAATATGAATTCAGAATTGAATTCATAGGCATGGGTGATTTTAGATTAATTTAGTGTGATTTGAGATTAACCAATACTTTTCACGTATAATTAGATATGAAAATGGATAAATGAATTCAACAATTTCATTTTCAAAAATGGTGGATTCATAATGGGGATTGAATCTAGACTTTTCATTGAAAAATCAGTTTAATGGAATTGATTTTTCATAGAGAAATTATCCCTCATTTACAATCATGAGAAAATTATGATATTGAATTTTAGTATATGGGATATAATTCTCATAAAGGAGATTCATGGGATTATTAGTATAATCATATAGACTAGTTCAGTTTATGAAAAGAATATGGTCATTGTTTCATGGATGGAGTGTATTAAAACAATTGATTTGGGAGGTATTGGAATCAAATATGTCAAGATAATTAATGATGGACTCATTGGAAAATTCACATGGATTTTGATCTCTTATGACATCTCCTCCAACTTATTATGAAACAGGTTTGAATTAATGAGAGATATAGGACATGGTTATGGTAGGTTGACTAGATAGGATTCATAAGGATGATATGAATTATATTAGGGAATTTTTAAGGTACTGCATTCTTACAGGTTGGTAAATTCAAATGAGATTTGAATTTTTGGATCATGTGGTATATCATGCTACAATAAGGGGTAATGTGACATGGGGTAGAAGCTCTAATAGTTTATGCCTATGGAATTAATGGATGATTTCACTATTATTGTAAGGGATCAACACATAATCTCACTAGACAAGAAAAAACCGCATGGGAACATTAAGCTAAAACAAGTGGATTAAATTGTGATGTGTTATATAAGAGTAAATTCTACATGAGAAAGGTGTCACACTAAAATTGTGTGGGATACCTCATTAATCTCATAGTCACACAATATTGGGTGGACATGATTGTATATTGACACTCTAAAAGGGGATTTTCACCATGGCACTCATCAAAAAATAGAATGAGACCCTATGTTGCAAGTATTTCCCTATGAAACTTATAGCCACACTGCATTGTGCACATAAATAGTTCTTTTAGCAGGGGAAGAATAGTCATTTTAGGTTCAGACTCCCCCATTTTTCATGTAGGAGTGGAAAAAAGAGAGCCAATTTTTAGGATGATAATTCTCTTACTTATTTCCTTTATAGTCCCCTCTTCCCTCTTAGATCTTGATTTTTGTGGGAGGGTTTTGAATTCTAAAATCTATAATAATCCCTTCCATCCCCATTCCCCTATTCATTCCAATATTCATTATTTACTTGAGATTTTTTTGAATAAATATGAGTGACATGATTTCATTAGATAATATTGGAATCACTTTGATTCAATGTGGATTTCATATATATTGTATAAAGAATACTTGGATGTTTTAGAGTATGATCATTGAATGATGTTCATATTAAGGTATTTCACATATTTTTTAATTTTTAATTTCATAAAATTTATATGAATATAGTGTTTCAATTGGATTTTTAAATTGTTGGATTTTATTATATTAGGCATTGTAGTGTTTTGAGAGTGGAATAATTACAGTTTTAGTATCATAGATCCACCCAATGAGTTTATAGTTGATTAAGTGAATAAAATATCAATTTTAATTTATTTTTATTAATAATGTTTGTTGGTTTATTATTGAGATTGGTTCTCATAGGTTCACAAATTTCTAGCGTTGATGGTCATTTTCCCACCCAAATTAGTATGAAAATACAGAGGTACACTTTTATGGATTGTGACACCCTCATATGGAAACAAAACTATCATGGGAACTTCAATGATAAGGAGTTATACAATAAGGAATGTGGTGGTTCCAACATGCCACCAATATGGCTTAGGAAATTAAAATCTTTTTTATCCATTTATCTTAGTTTCTCCTTATATAGAGGATTTGGAAATGTTGATTTACCACACATGATCAAATAAAAAAATTTGGATGTCAATATTTCTCTACCTAAAACATTTTTTTCTATATGAAGAGGATATAAATCACTTATTCCTGGCATGTAACTTTTCCCATGCATCATGGGACTACATCAACATGTGGTTTTTCCTTGAATATGATAGATACATGCAGTACAATAATTTCATGGAGAAAATCTGTCACGTTGAATATAGTGAGTAGATTATGAATTTTCTATTGGATGCTATTGGGTATATTCTATCATATATATGGACTTCTCAGAATGCTAATTTTTTTTATGGGAAATAGTCCTCTGTACATATGGGAATGATGGCCATTCACAAGGAGGATTATGGGGCATCCAATTAATAACACTTTTCAGGAATTGAAAATCATCATATTATTAAGTGTTATAGGTCGATTGAAGAAACCTATAATGATTAAATCCATTTGGTGGATCCCTCCAATCTATTCACAGATTAAGGATAATGTTAATGGGTAATCTTCTGAAAAAACTCACCTCATACCATATTCCTAACACATAACTAAATACTATAGGTAGGGTGACATATTGTACCTCAAACCATACCCAAATATATTAGATAAGGTTTCATAAAAAATCCAGACCACTACCTAAAAGTGAAAGGTTAGCTATATTCGAGTCTCCACCCACCCTCTCTCACTCAATTGGATGTCACATGCAATGTATCCTAGCCATCCCTTATCACTCAAGGGATGACCTACATGATGTACCATAGATAAAGCTTTCAATCAAGGGATGATTCACATCACAAAAAAACTAGGAACCCAGTTCTACTATGGCTATCTCCCCAGTTACTTCTCACTCAAGTTGAGTCCTGGCCTCAAAATCTACACCCTCACTCCAAGATCTATATCCTACCATAAGCATCAATTCAACACATGAAAGAAACAAATAACATGTAACACATCTTGTTTCACAACACATCAAATCTTAACCTGGTAATTAATCATTTGGGATATATCCCCATGCCTCATGCCCATCCTAATATCCATCTCAACCTTATTAGTGTTATGTCACATACATCTGGACCAACCCATCATATCGATATCACCTAACACCATAGACACAAACGCACACACAAAATATTTCATCAACATGAAATAATAAACACATAAGTAAATCATGTGAAGGGGGAATATACAATATAAGTCATGCTTTAGGAAATTGGGTATCACCCACATGAGTTTAAATAGACTAAAACAACTAAAAGAATCCACTCCATATTTCCTTTGAAAACTAATCAAAATTGCTTTGTATAAATCATTTAGAAATGAAACCATATGTCATCTTACACACACAAGGACCTTGGACAAAAATCAAATAAATAAATTATGTAGAAAAATCTACATTCATTTTTAAATACCATTTCAAAACCCATTTAAAAAATCTAACATTTTCCATTAAAATTCTATCTAGTCAATATTTTTTCTAAAATAAATTTTTTACCAAGTACCTCACACAGGTCACTTCTCTCAAGTGAACCCCATAGGTCACTTCACTAAGAGGCCTCACACAAGTCACTTAGCACATGTGACTCACACATATCACTTCACCCAAATTCCTTTTGGAACTCACTTCCCATTATGTAATCAATCATTTGAATTCGTATATAAAGGACACATTGAAGAGTTACGAGAATAGTGGATTTAATTCACCCGAAGCTTGCAAAATAGTGCAACTATAGGTGGGGAATATTGGGTAGACACCACAATTTATAGACATGCTAGTGACCTATGTGTCAAAAATACATAATATTTATGAACTCTCATGATTATTTGATTCCATAAAGTCGTGATTTTGAGAGAGATGGAGAATGAATGAAGTAATTAGATAAACAATGATTTGTAGAAATTTTGAGAATGTACATCATCGGTGATCACCAAAAAATATGGTGAAGATGTGATTTTTATAATAAATTGATTTGATCATAAATAAAGAATCATTATTTTATTATTCCAGTAAACTCATGATGATTATTGGTCATGTATTAATATTCATTAATTTCCCCTCAAAATTTTATTTTTAAGATAAAAATTGTATGTTTATTGTAATAGTGAAACTTATTTCACTTATAATTCAACATATTTGTTGAATAGTCAACCAATGAAATGTTTTTGGACCATTTCAGTGACCCCAAAAAATCACTTCGTTTATTCTATTCCATATGGTCCCATTTTTTATTATGTTTTAAAAATTTCCCTTTTTAGTAGCTTATGATTTTAGAAAATTGTCTTCAAATGATGAATAATCAAAATTCATATTTTTTACCTACATGATCCATTATATAATTGTTGATATAGGTGTAAAAGATCTATGATCAGTGATAATGAATCAATATGAGAGGTCATCATGCATTGTTTTAAAGGGATGTAGGATTATGGGTGATAAGTGTGATTATATTCTTAAACATTTAATTTCCAAAGATAGATGGATGTAAAATTACCACCAGAGGTATAGAAATAATTTTAAATATATTTAGCTGGTATTCACGCCTAATTTTTTTTTGAAAGATAACCATATCATGTTTTCTGAGAAGCTATTGTTTATGGGAAGTGTTTTTTCAAACACAGGGCTTAAAGTTCATGTAATACACATCATATACTACACTCTAATAGTGGTAAGTGTTAATTTAGTATAATATTCCATGTGAAATTGATTTATATGGTGTGTAGTAAAACTTATAATAACAATAATTTCCTTTCATTTTTATGAGATAAAATAATGATAGAAGTAGTGCACATGAAGATGGACCATTTTCTTTATATTTCATGTAGGACATCTCACAGATCTTGTAACTTTTTCCCAAACTCAGGACATGAAGGTACAAGGAAAACAATGATATTAACACTAGTTCATTGTACACTAGTATACATTAAATATTTATAGATCAAATCATTCCATGTGGAACCGAATGAAAAAGGGGATCATAATGCACAATACATTACTATGAAACCGAATGAAAAAAAATCTAAAATAAATAAAGGAATACATCCAGATTTAAAGTGTAAGAACAAAAATTACTTTAATAAAAGATATATGACTAGTTAGAAAGTAGAGTTATCACCCTAAAGAGCCGGTTGTAAAGTAGGGTTCACAGCAGCGTGGAGATCTCGTTTAGGGAAAAATGTTCGATATAGGTTTTGGAGGCTGCTGTCCGCTTGGTATTTGGTAATTTTCTATCCCAAAGGTTTGTAAAAACCATTGGGATAGTGGGATACTATACCAATAGTTGACACCAACCATTGAAAAAACGCAATATATTCCAACGGTTTGATGAAACCGTTGGTAAAAACTTTTATTAAATTGTATATACCAATTATTTTCTATAACCGTTGGTAACAGATCCTTATCCAAACAATTTTTTTAAAATTTTGGGAATAAAGTGTTGGTATAGGCGGGATTTCCACCAGTAGTACTCCTATGTGTACCACCTGTAAATTGGATATTGATAAATCTAGGAAATCAGTGGATCAAACCAATTACAGAGGGGTGATTGTAAGTCGACTCTACTTAACTGCAAGATGACCTAACATTATGTTTAGTGTGTGTATGTGTGCTCATTTTCAATAAAACCCAAAATATTCACATTTACTTGATGTTAAAAGGATTTTCAAATACCATAAATATAAAACTAATTTACGATTTTTCTACTATAGGGGACAAGAATTTGACTTAGTAAGTTATTTAAATGTTGATTTTGGTGGTTGTAAGTTAAATAAAAAAAGAACCTATGGAGCCTCTAATGGCATGAAGGCCTTAAATTTTTATTGATTTTTGATAATCCACCTTTCAAGGGGTGAGGTGGAACCCTTACAAGGCCCATAGGTGTCAGTATTACATGTACTGTAGGCCTTAGAGGAATTCATTGCCCGTAGGATTCAAACATTACATACAACCCACACTAACTACTTGTAACTGCTCCTACCCAACATCTTCATCATGAAATCATCTCTCCACCTTCATATGGTTGTTCGGCTAGGCTTTCCCGTGCATTCACAAGCTTGTCCCAATGGCAGGTTCCATACCCTCTCATTCTTGCAATCCATTTAGCTTCTACTATGGTGAAAACTCCTTGCTCATCCTCCTTCTGAATCTTATTCCTTGTAGGTTGTCTGGTTTGCATATGCACTTAAGGTGGTCCGAAGGCCTTAAGGTGGAACAAAGGCCTTACTGACTTGAAGGCCTAGGTGGCCTGAAGGCTTTAAAGGACTCGGGGACTAAATCGGTGGCCTGAAGGCCCAAATGAGGGAATATTCCTGGCTGCTACAGTGCCAAATAGTGCCTGCTATAGTTCTCACTACATTGCTTCTATAATACCACATAGTTCCTGCTACAGTACTGCTACAGTACCTCTGGAAATTATCCTCCACCTAGATTTGATCCTGGGTCTCATGTATGCACTTAAGGAGTCCTCACCAACTGGTCTAAGTCTCATGTGCCTATGGAGCATTTCATCTTTTGGGAAAGTCTATAGTTTCTTGGTTTAGTAAGAAACAAAATTCTATTGCACTTTTTAGTGTTAAAGCTGAATATATAGCTGAAGGTAGCTGTTGTGATAAAATTTTGTGGATGAAACACACTTTACTAGACTATGGATATAAATTCCAACATGTACCCATAAATTGTGACAAAAAAAGTTCTATAAACATTTATAAGAATCTTGTTTCTCACTCTATAAAAAAACATATTGATGTAATACATCACTTTTTGAAATATCATCTTTAAAAGGGTGATATAACTCTTGAATATATTGGTACTAAACATAATTTTGTTTATATATTTACAAACTCATTGAATTCTGAGAGAATAAACTACATAAAACATGAATTAGGCATGATTAATTTTGGTTAGACTTAATTTTATTGGACCCACTGTTGGAGTTTACCCACAGCTGGAGTTTACCCACTATTGGAGTTTACCCACCGTTGGTAACGACTCACCGTTGGTTTTGAGTCGTTGTTACTAATTTTATTCAGGTTAGTTTTTATTCCATTTTAATTTAAATATTTAATTTCTTTACATTTTAAATGTTAGTTTTTTTTCCAATTTTAGAATCCCTAAATTATATAAATTAGACACTTGTCTAATTTCGATGATCACTTCCTCGCGCCTTACCTTTGAACATCGCTGCACCCTTTCTCTCATGACTGTTAGACTTCCCTCAACCTCATCCGAACCTTCCACCTTTTTCATGATGGTTAGAGTAAATTGAGTAGAATTTTAATCTTCAGATAAGTTACATCCTTCAATGAAGTAGAATGGAGAATTGAGAAAATATATAATCGAGTCGCTAAACCCACGACTCACAAGTCAAATAGTGCTACCTGAGAAGGAAGTTTATACCGAGTGGTTGTTATCAAGAAATTCATTGGTGCTTAGATTAATGCAAGGCCATGGATGGTTAGAGTGGTTCTCAAACAATGAGAGGCCATTCTATATGAGGTTAGTGCATCAGTTTTATCAAAATATCGAGTTTAGATTTGGATAAAACAAAGACTAGGTTCAAAGAATGATAAATGGATAAAAGGTTTTATTCTCTTAAATTCAATGTGCTAGATGTCTTAATCTACCTCATGAAGGTGTTTCAAATGATTATAAAGGATATATTCCAAGTGACAATGATTCCTTCTTGTATGGGGATGCTTTGGAAGAGCTTACTGGAGATGGAATTCTAAGAAGATTGGCTGCAACAGAGCTAGATGGTGAGCGTCATTTGTTGTCAAGTTTATTTAGATGTTTTGACCAAGGAAAGGTGACTTTATCACAATGAGGTATAAATATGTATATCTATCATGTCTTATTAATATAGAAGAAAATATTAATTTTTGTAGATATATAATGATTCATATGATGGAGATGTGTAAAACTTAATTCATATCAAACTCCCTTATCTACCCTAAATTCATTTTGACAATGCTTGAGGCTAAGGGATTGGTAGATAAAGATGAAGTAGAAGTTAAATGTAGAGGATTTTTCCTTACAAGATTCATTTGTAAGAGAATAAATACAAGTCAGAATCCATGGTTAAGGAAGTGGGTTATTGGTGCTGACAATATTTATAAGGATTTCAATCTTATTGATCACCCAACAAGGCCGGAAAATATTGTGGATCATGGATTGGAGCTGGATAAAGTGGTAGAGTATTTTTATGAGGAATAATAATAGGATGAGGAGGAGGCTTCTTTTAGTAATGAGGAGAAAGAGTTTTTACTTGAGGAGGGTAGTGACCTAAATATTCCCAAGATTCCTCCAGATATCACTTTTGGATCACCTAGTCCTCCTAGATCTCTCCCTATTTGCATGACTATTTTATCTAAAGGAAGTAAAGAGGAGGTAACTGAGGTTTCTGAAGAAGTTTTTGAGATATCTAATGATGAAAATGGTGAGAATGGTGATGATAAAGAAGAATAAGAAGATGATTATGAAGAGGAAGATGTTGTATATGAATTAAATGGTAAACAAGAAGAAAAGATAAAGAAGTTGGAGATGGAAAAGATGAGGTAAATTATTATGGAGATAACAATGATGATGTTTTAGATCATAATGTTCTTGATGGGAATATTGGCACTGAGGATGCTAAGATGCCTCAGACACTTTTTTCTTCTCCAGGAGTGTCAGTTGCAACTAGATTAGAGGAGAGACTGATATTAGTTTTAGATACTGATAGAACTTCTATAGATGAGTTTCAGGCATCAATTGAGGGGAAGGACCATGTTCTGTGAGCTATAGAGTCAATCCTTTAAATTTAGAGCATGATGATGGTGATTTTGTCGTGCCTTTATTTAATGAGAAGATAGTTGATGAATAGATAGTTATTGAACCTATAGTTATTGAGCCTGTCGTTTTATATTCTATTAAGATGGGATCTCAGCTTTTGATGAATGGGAGAAGTACCCTAGTTATGATAGACTTGGTTTGTAATATACTAACTATGATGATGAGAGACCTATATTTCCATTTCGAGTAGATATGGATCCTAAGGGATCAATGGTGGAGCAAATAGATGAATTAGGGGAGTTATAGAGATTTGCTTCAGATATGCCTTCCAGTTATGAGCCAGAAGAGGCAGAAGTGCCACCTATCATTACTTATATACCCTTGACTACTATTTCCATTGCCTTATTGCCTATTGATGTTGTATCGAGTGCCGAATTAGAGTCTTTTAGGGAAAGTCTTCTCTCTGATTTTGGTATGTTTTTGAGAAATAAATCACTTAATGTCACTAAGATTAGTGAAAAAATATGCAAGATACTTTTTTGAGATTTTGATACACCATATCCAGCCTAAGATGATGCATCACATTCAGGAAGTGGAGATAAAGAATAGAATACTATCCAATGAGATGGATTCTTTGAGATTAGTGATGGAGGGGATGCAGAATTCCTTTTCTACTAGTATGGATTCTTTCCTGGAGAGGTTGGAGTCATTTACTTCTATTAATTCAACTTCTAATGCCCCACCTCCCACTTCTTCCTTGGATGTTGATTTGATCCTCTCATTGGTTAGGGAAGAGCTTCAGGTTGTTTCTAGAGATTTCCATAATATCCCTTAGGGGAGTTTGAGACATATTAAGCATAACAGTGACCATGTTTATAAGATGGTTAGGGAATTCCTCAATGAAGTAAAAGATGATAGAAAAAATATTACAAAGTAAATCAAGTATTACCTTTTGAGGATATACACTAATCATGAGATCAAGTCTCATTTTAAGTTCCTTACTGAGAATCTCAGGATGCCACCAGTTAAAAAATACTTAAAGGAGAAAGTTAATCAGCTGAAAGTGATGACCCCTATGCCCAAGTTGTTTATGGAGGAGAAAAAAGACTTTTTCAGTACCATGGAAATGAGAGGCAATATTATCATGGAATTCATCAATATCATGAAGCCCTTTATTCATGTTTCTGGCACTGCAGTAGTGGCTCAAAATTCAATTCCAACAACTCTCATCTCACTCCTCCAGCTTCTGATCCATAGTTTTTAGAGATTTTTTTACCCACGATCCTAATGCACATTTACCTACTTGGTTCTAGAATTTTAGTTTGACTCCTAGAGAAGTTGTCCAGCATCTCAGGCCTATTATCATCTGAGAGCCTGCTTCTCTACCTGATGTCCCTATATCCACCACTACAGTTGCCTCCACTTCTCCCACTATGCCCTCTGCCTCTAATAATGGAAAGGGTGAGTCACTTTTTGTTCTAAATACTTATGATGAGAAGCATTTATATTATACTTTAAATCTTTGATAAGGAATTTTTGTATGGATTCTTATTGTATCCCTTTTTGAATGCAATTACATTCCATTTTGTCCTCAAAGAAATTTCTATTCTCATTTATCTTTTGTCTCTTTTCATTTATTGTTTTTATTTTCACTTTTTGATAAAACCAAAATGGGGAGAATAAATATGGAATTTTTTTACTATTCTTATAGTGATGTTTTCCTTTGATACCATCATTAATGTTGTTTCTTGATGTCATACCTTTGATTCCATATATATTTAATTTATTCCTTTGATACTATCATCATTCATTATGGTTATTTACTTTGAAATTTCTTTGATGTATTTTCTTATTTAATATATTTGATACCATTTTACTTATTTTATCTTCTATTTTAAAAGTTTTAACTTTTATGATCTGTCACGGCCCGACCCAACGGGGCTTGAGCCATGAATCCCCAAGCCCGCCTCCATTAGGCCAGGGGCTGACAACCAGCGATGAGTAGACTGTCAAACACATGGGAGGCATTAGCCTAAGGTACCTATACACACACACCCACATACACCTCCATGCAATAGTGAAGCGATATATAAAACTAAATAGTAAATGCATGCATACAACTATCCCAAACCAGAGTGCAATAATAGTACAAAAAGAGAAAAACAAGGCCCACCAAAAGAAATCTATAAAGGCATCCAACCTACTTGGAAGAAGGGGTACGCTGCCAAAATCACAAATGGAAAGCTCCTCGACACAGCTCTGGTAAGACTCCACGGTCAGTCCTTCTCACTCAGCTCCGCCTGCTCTAGGCCCTCCTGGGACTCCGTCGAAAGGCCTGTGGTCTGCACAAGACACAAACATGTGCGGGAAAAGCCCGTGTAGGGGTGAGTATAACAATACTCAGTAGGCACCCCAAAAACCTAAAACAAAAGAGAGAAACTGAAAGGAAACAATCCGCTCATCCCATCTAGAGAGAACCCAGTCGAGAGAGAAACTCCATCTCGTGACCATCCTCGGATAAACGCAACTAGTCAGTTAAATCCAAGTGTATGCCCATACATACACCTTGAACATCCGCTTAGGTATACGCCCAAACATCTATCTAGAAAATCTTCCCAGGTATACTCCCATACATATACCATGAACATCCATTCAGATATACACTCTTACGTATACCAAAAACATCAAGATATACTCAGCTCACGCACCAATCCACATGAGGTACCGACCTCATCACCAGCAACGATTCACAACCAGGAGAGCACACTCCACGATCACTATCATCCCAGATGACACTCATCTGAGAGATACACTCCATCAGGTCCCACACAAACATCTCAGATGCTCACCTGAGAGATCACACTCTTTGGATATCGTCACTTAGGAAACCTCACTGAAACAACATAAACGCCAAACTCCTCAGATAGGGGATCACTCCTAGGGTTCTCTAGGGGATAATAGAACCCACACTGGTATACGAAGATCTCACAGATAGGGGATCACTCCCAAGGTCCGCTAGGAAATACCACAACCCGATCTAGCATTCGTAGATCTCACAGATAGGGGATCACTCCCAGGATCCGCTGGGGGATACCACAACTCGATCCGGCACTCGTCAGAAACACGTCACTCAGATAGAGGATCATCACCTGTGTCACGACGGTCACGACAATACCGAAACCTTATCAGGTACATCTCGCGCTATAGGGGATCGAACTGACAATGTCGCAACCCTACCAACACCACACGCTGAGTAGGGGATCATATAACCAACGATACCGCAACCCTACTATAATCCTCATGCTGAGTAGGGGATCGTATACCCGGCGATGCCACAACCCTACTGAGCATGGCCCACTACATAGGGGATCATATTACCGATGATGCCACAAACCCTACGGAGTTAACCTGCTAGATAGGGGATCACCGCCTGTGGATAATCGGTCACAGTGATACCAAGAACCCGATCTAGGGAAACGATGCTACAGGATCCCGCTCCGAGCCCACCGAAGGGATTCCACAACTCTAATAGATTAAACATCATATTGAGAGGATAAAAAACTTGTACTAAGGTTGTGATGTCGTTTGAACCCTCGTAGGAACAAACCAAGGGAGTACCTTCAACCACTGTTGGTCCAAACGTCGCTAACCCAAGCGACCCGCCACATCGCCACACCGTGCACCTCCAAAGCCAATACCGAGGCCACCATCACGATCCACGCGAAAACACACACAAGATAGGCTGTTTACTCCCCCAAAAAAGACAACCGGTGAAAAAGGCACTATTCACCATAGCTAGCCCGTGTGGGGACCACACTACGATCCCGAAACTCATCAAGCGGATCATACCACTACGATCAACTTGGAAAAACACACGGGATCGATTACTCGATCATCCCAAACAGACACCCAGTGAAAAAGGTACTATTCAACGAAGCCATCACGGGTGGGGCCCACACCACACTCCTAAAACTCGTCAAGTAGATCGCACCATTGCGATCCCCTTAGAAAAACACCCAGAACCGACTACTCGTTTGTCCAAAACGTACACACGGCGGAAAAGTTGTGTTTCTCTAGAAATGCCAAAACCCGGACTCATGGGGCCCACACCCTGTTCTCGGTTAGAACACCCAAAAACCATCAAGAAAATTCCGTCGTACCATCAGGGTATCAACGCCATTGACGGCACGTCAATCGGACGCTCCAGGTAGAAGATACAACGACCCGAAGTCGAATAATAATAAAATATTAATATTTTATTCGACGTTTCAAGATCCCGGGCCACGATACCGAAACTTTAAACTCCCAAACCTACCTCAAATGGTTCTTCTTATCTCCAGGGTTGCGTTTCCACTGACGTCACATGATTAGGATCTACAGGGAGCAAGATACAGGGGTTTTAAAACCCCCGTGTATAAAAAGAGGGTCGGACCGCGCCGGCCGACCCAGTCGCCGGCCATTCCGGCCAGCGGCCCACCCTACTGCAGGACCTCGGCCCTCCGCTGTGCTGGGCAGCGCGCCGCCATGCCTCAAGCGGTGGCCGCCCTCTCTCCTCACCGGTGTCGCGCCGGCAAGACTTCCGCGGACCGCTAGGACCACCCCGGTGGTCTGTTTTTTGATCCGAAGGTGTTTGTGCGACCCTCAGGACCCCTTCTACACTACTACGGATTCAAAATGAAGAAAAATGCAGTAGAAATGGGATTGATGGTTAAAACTAAAATTGCCTACCTCATGGGTGAAACACCGGAGCTTCGGGTGCAGAACGATGCCTGCGACGCGCTAGAGCTCGATCTGCCGACGATCAATGTCGAAATCGGCTGACGTCGGCTCCTTCATGGGTCGTTCGTTCATCGGTGAAGAGGAGGAATGGAGGGGGGGGGGATGGTGGCCTATGAGTACAAGGGTTTGGGGGATGATGATTGATTTATTACTATTTTTTTAAAAACATCATTTTATCTCCCCGCCAACATGCCTCCGACCCGACACCCGACGTTGACTAAAATTATGTTGTGCATAGGGTAAACACAACGTTCTGAACACAAATGCGGACTCATATTTTTTATTCGAGACTCCTTTAAGAAGTTAATCGAGCTGACGCTCATAAATAAACTTTTCCATTTATTTACAAAAACGCCCCTGGTGGCTTTTCTCACAGCAGGCCCGCACCCGCAAATTTTACACCCCACCTAGAGTAAACGACACGTTCCAGACGCAACTGTGCCCTCAAATTCCTGTTCTAAGCTACAAATTAGGAGATAAAATACCCTCGCCACGTGCATAGTATAAAAAACTTAATTTTTTATAAAATTAATTCCGGGCACACCGAGCCTCGGAATCGTACGTCGTCTTCGCACCTAGCTCTGGAATTATTCATAGGAATATTCCAAAGTCTGACAAGGCCAAAACCCAAGTCTCTACATCCTCCCCACCTTAGAAATTTTCTTCCCCGAAAATCCATAAGCACAAGGAAAGCAACTTGACTCTCAACTGGGTCTCCCACGTCAGCGAGTTCTCCAACAAACACCCCTTCCCGAACACATAAGTCAGAGGGAATAATCCACCACACCTCAACACTATCCGTTTTGGGAGGCACTGACTCACCCACATAGTTTTGATCATGTCACAAAAATGCATCTCGGTGGGGGAAGGATCCCTCTTCCTCACACATTCGAAGCACGCTGAATAACACCCACACAGGGTCTTACTAACGCCCTGAACAAAACTTGAGAAAGAAATAGAAAGGGAAGAGTACCGCTAAATATTGTCTATCAAAACTACTGTAGAAAGTAGAAAGGACACAAGGCGTACCTCTATCCATCTGCAGAGCCTTTGGGTCAACAACCTTCAAGGCCTGCAGCTGTCCTCTCCCTCGCCCTCCAGCTCCCTGAGCTCGACGTGGACCACCTGGGGGTGGTTGTGGTGGCACATGATACCACCTACCACCTCCCGCTACTATACCCGCTCTGTCACCTCGTCTACCACCCTACGGACCTCCATACTCGAGATGATGCCTCTACCAAGGTGGTCTGTCAACCGACTCCCTCTCAGTAGCATGACAGGTTGGGCAATATCTAGCGAGATGTCCCCGACCATCACAAGCATAACACCACCTCTCTTGCGGCTAACCAAAACTGACCTGCAAGCCCTGTGAGCCCTGAGCCTCAGATCCTCCATCCTGGGGTTGCCTCCTGAAATGTCAGCCATGTCCAGACCCCTGTACCTACCACTGGCTACCAGTTGCTGACGTCTCAGCTGCCATGCGCCCAACACTAACGGGCTGAATCTGATCAGCTAGAAAGCTCTCCACCACCAAGGCCCACTCCAGCACTCTGGCATAGGTGGGCAGACACAAGGAAACTACACCTTCCCAGATGTCTCTATGTAGGCCCTGCTCAAAGGTTTAAGCCCTAAATAATGGGTCTCAAACCATATCCAGGGAGTAGCGTGACAGGTCTGTAAACCTTGCTGAGTACTCCGACACAGTCAGACCCTCCTGTCGAAGCTGTAGAAGCTCCTGGATCCGCACTGACCCCAGTGTCACCAGATAGAACTCTTCCCTGAAGAGCCGCTCAAACTCTTCCCACATGAGCGTCTCCTCATCATGGGACTGCGCCACCAAACCTCACCATTTCCCAGCCGAACCATGCAGAAGGCTTGCCGCTAGGACCACCATCTGATCAGGAGGTGTCTTCACCAGGTGGAAAACTCAGGTGACTGCCTCAAGCCAGTCATCAGCTGCCTGGGGGTCTGGGTCTCCCTGGAACCTCAGAGGTCACTGCCTCTGGAACTCATGCAGCGCACTCATCCTGCATGCAACCTCATCTTTCACTACTGGCACAACCAGCTGCTCGAAAGGTGTTGGATCAACTGATGGACCACCTGGAGGTGCAGCCTCAGAACCTACGACCTGGTCTACAACCTCTACATGGGGCGGATTGTCACCACAATCCCATTGTGGAACCCTCGCTGGCTGTCTTCGTGGAGTCATCCTGAAATACAATCAAGACGCACCATAGTCAAAGAGTATATCTGGAGAGTTGATTCAATAAGAACAAGGGAAACCCAAAAACCCAATCCTATATGATGCATGTACCGTTATGTCCTTGCGACTAGTGTCCAAACATCCCGAGTCGAAAGGCAGGTTATCAGAGTCCTAGTGAATGGATACGTCGGCCGCCACACCAACACTGGAGTCTCTGGCATAAAATCCGAACTCAAAACATTGTGACACTGCCGCTATGAAACCCAAAACAAACTCACAACTAGAACAACTATGCTTTGAGATCCCAAAGGTGGAACCTCCTCTGATACCACTTTGTCATGACCCGACCCAACGGGGCTCGAGCCATGTCTCCCCATGCCCGCCTCCATTAGGCCATGGGCTGGAGACTAGCACCGAGTAGGTTATCACACACATGGGAGGCATTAGTCTAAGGTACTTGTACACACACACCCACATACACCTCCATGAAACAGTGCAGAGATATATAAAACTGAATAGTAAATGCATGCATACAACTATCCCAAACCAGAGTGCAATAACAGTACAAAAAGGGAAAAACAGGGCCCACAAAAAAAAATCTACAAAGGCGTCCAACCTGCTCGGAATAAGGGGTACGCTTCCAAAAGCACCACCAGAAATCTCCTCGGCACAGCTTCGGTAAGACTCCATGGTCAGTCCCGCTCACTCAGATCCGCCTGCCTCAGGTCCTCCTGGGACTCTGTCGAAAGGCCTATGGTCTGCATAAGACACAAACATGTGCGGGAAAATCCCATGCAGGGGTGAGTATAACAATACTCAGTAGTCACCCCAAAAACCCAAAACAAAAGAAAGAAACTAAAAGGCAACAATCCACTCATCCCAGCCAGAGGGAACCCAGACGAGAGAGAAACTTCATCTCATGACCATCCTCAGCTAAATGTAACTAGTCAGATCAATCCAAGTGTATGCCCATACATACACCTTGAGCATCCGCTCAGGTATACGCCCAAACATCTATCTCGAACATCTTCCCAGGTATACACCCATACATATACCATGAACATCCGCTCAGATATACACTCTTACGTATAACAAAAACATCTAGATATACTCAGCTCATGCACCAAGCCACATGAGGTACCGACCTCATCACCAGAAATAGTTCACAACCAGGAGAGCACACTCCATGATCACTATCATCCCATATGACACTCGTTGGAGAGATACACTCTATCGGGTCCCACACAAATATCTCAAATGCTCACCGAGAGATCACGCTCGTCGGATATCATCACTGAGGAAACCTCACTGAAACAACATAAACACCAAACTCCTCAGATATGGGATCTATCCTAGGGTATGCTAGGGGATACCAGAACCCACACCAGTATATGGAGATCTCACAAGTAGGGGATCACTCCCAGGGTCCGCTGGGGGATACCACAACCCGACCTGAAGCTCGTTAGAAACACATCACTCAGATAGAGGATCGTCACTCGTGTCACGACGGTCACGATGATACTGAAACCCTATCAGGTATATATCACACTGTATGGGATCAAAATGACGATGCCGCAACCCTACCGACACCACGTTCTGATTAGAGGATCGTATAACCAACGATACCGCAACCCTACTATAATCCTCATGCTGAGTAGGGGATCGTATACCCGACGATGCCACAAACCTACTGATAAAGGCCCACTGCATAGGGGATCATATTCCCGATGATACCACAAACCTTATAGAGTTAACTTGCTAGATAGGGGATCGCCACCCATGGATAATCGGTCACAGCGATACCAAGAACCCGATCTAGGGAAACAATGCTAGAGGATCCTGCTCCAGGTCCACTGGAGGGATTCCACAACTCAAACAGATTAATAATCCCATCGATAGGATCACAAACCTGTACTAAGGTTGTGATTTCACGTGAAACCTCGTAGGAACGAACCAAGGGAGTACCCTCAACCACTGCTGGTCCAAACATCGCTAACCTGAGAGACCTACCACAACGCCACATCGCGCACCTCCAAGGCCAATACTGAGGCCACCATCGCGATCCATGTGAAAAAACACGTAGGATAGGCTGTTTACTCACCCAAAATAGACAACCGGTAAAAAAGGAACTATTCACTATAGCTAGCTAGTGTGGGGACCACACTACGATCCTGAAACTCATCAAGAGGATCATACCACTACGATCCCCTCAGAAAAACACATGGGATCGACTACTCGATCGTCCCAAACAGACACTTGGTAAAAAAGGTACTATTCACTGAAGCCAGCCCAGGTGGGGCCCAAACCACGCTCCCAAAACTCTTCAAGAAGATTGCACCATTGCAATCCCCTCGAAAAAACACATGGGATCGACTACTCATTCATCCAAAATGGACACCCGGTGGAAAAGTTGTGTTTCTCCTGAAACGCCAAAACCTGGCCTCATGGGACCCACACCCTGTTCTCGGTCAAAACACCCGAAAACCATCAATAAAAGTCTTCCATACCATTAGGGTCTCAATTCCACTGACGACACGTCAATCAGACTCTCCGGGTAGAAGATACAACGGCCCGAAGTCGAATAATAATAAAATATTAATATTTTTTTCGACGTTTCAAACTCTCGGGCCACGATACCAAAACTTTAAACTCCCAAACCCACCTCAAAGGGTTCTCCTTATCTCCAGGGTCACATTTCTGCATACGGTACATGATTCGGATCTCCAGGGAGCAAGATACGGGGGTTTTAAAACCCCAGTGTATAAAAAGAGGGTCGAACCAGCCTGAACCGGCCGGCGGCCCTCCGCCGCGTTGTGGCCCACCCCACCGTGGGACCGTGGATCTCCATCCCACTGGGTGGCATGCCACCATGCCTCAGTAATCCGCCGCCACTTCACCATGCTGGATCGCTGTGGTCGGCCACCCCTCACCGGCGCCGCCGCCGCCACGCCGGTACCGCGCCGACAAGACTTCCGCGGACCACCGGGACCACCTCGGTGGTTCGTTTTTCGATCCAGAGGTGTTTTCACGACCCTCGGGACCCCTTCTACACTGGTACGGATTCAAAACGAATAAAAATGCAGAAAAAATGTGACCGGGGGTTAAAAGTCAAATCGTCAACCTCACGGGCGAAACATCGAAGCTTCGGGTGCAGAACGACGCCCGCGACGCGTTGGAGCTCGATCTGCTGACGATCGACATCGAAATCAGCTGACGTCGGCTCCTTCGTGGGTCGTTCGTTCATGGGCGAAGAGGAGGAAAGGTGGGGGGGATGGTGTCTTGCACGTACAAGGGTTGGGGGGGGATGATGATTGATTTCTTTTTATTTTGTTTTTTTAAAAAACTTCATTTTATCTCCCCGCCAACACGCCTCCGACCCGGCACCCGATGCCGACTAAAATTATGTTGTGCCTAGGGTAAAAACAAAATTATGAATGCAACAGAGGAATTATATTTTTGATCCAAGACTCCATTCAGAATTTAATCGAGTCGACACTCATAAATAAACTTTTCCATTTGTTTATGAAAACGCCCATGGTGGCTTTTCTCACAGCAGGCCCGCGTCTGCAAAGTTTACACCCTGCCTAGGGTAAATGGCACACTCCAGACGCAACCGTGCCCCTATATTCCCATTCTGAGCTACCCTTTAGGAGATAACACACCCCTTCCATGTGAATAGTATAAAAAACTTAATTTTTTATAAAATTAATTCCGGGCACACCGGGCCTCGGAATGGCACACCGTCTTCGCGCCTAGCTCTGGAATTATTCATAAGAATATTCCAAAGTCTGACAGGGCCAAAAACTGAGTTGCTACATGATCAAATTCATAAAATATTTTTGATAATGTTAAGCTGATATATTTTAAGCCAAAAACTATTCTATACAAGGTTTATAAAATCTTATGATTTGTGATCATCAAAAAGGGGGAGATTCTTGGCACCCTTATTTTAATGATCACAAAATCATGTTTATTATGTTTTAATGAGTTTTATGTTTTATGATAACATTTTATAATATAAGTCAGTTTGGGGAAAATTTGGCCAAGTATTGAAAAGACTCACCATTGAAGATGAGTCACCGCTAGGAATGTCCCACCGTCAAAGTTGAGTCACCATCAAGAAGAAAATTTGGCTGAGTATTGAGAAGACATACCACAAAAAAGGAGTCACCATTGAGGATGATTCAATTATAGAATTAAGTCACTTCTAAACATGACTCACAATTGAACTTGAGTCACCGTTAAATATTTCCTACCATCAAAATTTACCCACCGCCAATAAATTTGGATTTTTTTAAAAGACCTGTCATCAAACAAGATTCACTGCTAAGATGAGTCACTGTTGAGAATAACCTACAACAATATGACCTACCATTAGACAAAATCACCATTATCCTGACTTACTACTAGCTTAAGTCACCACTAGGATGAGTCACCGCTAGAGTGTTCGCATCACCAGAAGAGTCACTTTCATTGTTCTGCTTAATTTGACTTAATGTTTTAATGGCTATATTAGTGAATTTGATGAAATGGTTTTTTTTATAATTGTTTTATTAAATATTGCAGGTATTAATTAAAGTGTGTGCCAATGTCCAGTACGATGAGCAGAAGATCAAGATTATTGTTCTTAAAATGGATACTCTTTCATGCTGGCGATATATTAATAAAGGGAAGACTCCCTAGTGCGAGTAAGAACGGAGTTGAAACAGTATTGTAAGAACTAGAAGAGTGTTGTGAAGTGTGTGATTTGATTGAGAGCTTACACACTGCATCCTTACCTACACTCTACTATTGAAGAGTAGAACATACTTTACATTTAGAACCTTCCCTACAGTTAGAACAAACAGATCTTATGATGATCTATTTTACTACATTTTTCAGAAAAAACAACTTGAGATTCTCTCCAAGCTACATCTGAGGAGTCTCAATATTTCAATGAATATCAGATCGAGCAATGCTACTTTATCCACATATTTATATCCTCTATTTCTATTTATTGCATTTAATTTCGATCAGTGTGTGGTTTACCCTGTTTATTAAACACCCACTATCTCATTCTCTTTAACTAAAAGATACCAGATATCTTCTTCACTCTCTTTACATTTTTTTATTCCCACAGTTATTGTGGAAGAGGTCCCTATGTGACCTGGATAACTTTTAGTTTTCATCTGTATACTTGATTCAGGTTTTGGATCCAGATTATAGTTATATAATATGCTTATCATTAGGCGATTACCAAGTGGAGGGGATTGGGTCTCAATTTGAGAATGAACCCCCTGTTTTAATTTTGTTGTGTGTTTTGTTTTGTTTCATTTCAAAGCATTAATATGAATTTATTTTAAAATGTAGAAAAATCAATACTTTGATAGTTAATCTTAATTAGTGTTTATATAAGATTTTTATTAAGTAAATTGATTTAAAAAGTTAAAATAGTTTTTATATTACTTTAACTGAGACTTAATCACTCTTTGAGAAATCTTTTAAAAGATCAGAACTTATATCGATATACTGTTTTGATTAACCGGGTTGTTTTTAATTAAACTAGGGGATTTTACTTAAACTTATTTTAATAGAAATTTTTATTGGGTACTCAATTCACCCCTATCTTGAGATACTCACACTGACTAAAAAATTTAACTTAATTTTTATTATGACTATACTAAAAATTTGATTATCAAAATTTTAAAATAAATTCAAGTTTAAGTTTTAAGTACAAATATATTAACACATAAAAAAACAATGTACTTTTCCACTTAAAATTTGAAATTGATATTTCATAGGAAAATTTAATATGCAAATTTTCACTAGAAATTTCCAATCATTGGTGTAAATTTATACATGATATTTAATTTTGAGTAAAAATTTCAACTTAAATTTTATTACAGTTAACCTAAAATTTAGGTTAGAAAACTTCTAAAATAAATGTATGTTTAAATATACAGTTTAAATATATTAACACATAAAAAACGATGTCATTTTAAATAGAAAATTTGAACTGGAAATTTCCTAGGGAAATTTCTAGTTCAAACTTCAACTAATAGTTCAAATTTATACATTAAATCACAATGAAGATATATTGATACAAAAATAAAAAATATAAATTTTCATTGGAAATTTTTATTTTAAATTTACACTAAAAACCTTTAGTGAAAATTTTCATCGGAATCCTTTAGTGTAAATTTCCACTGGAAACTTTTATTGTCAAATTACATTCAAATTTCCAGTGGAAAATTTCAATGTATGTTTTTCAATTTATATTTTCATTCAAAATTCATAGAGCAAATTTGCACTGAAAATTTACAATAAAATTTTAATTTATGATGAAAATTTTCAATAAAAAAATAAAAAAAACAAAGACAAACATACAAATAAAAACAAACATGGTAATATTAAATTATAAACATCAAGTGAAAATTTACATTGGAAATTTTCAGTGCCTATATACAAATATCAATGTAATTTTTCATTTGAATCTTTTTTATGTTTACACTGTAAATCCCCATTGATATAAATCTATACTAAAAATTTCCAGTGAAAATTTACAGTACAAAATATTAATGCATGTATATATATATATAAATATATATATATATATGTAAATATAAATATATAAATATACAATATAATTTTAAGTGAAAATTTACAACAAAAAGTCACACAATCCCGTTGAAAATTTCAAATGAAATCTCATAGTGAAAATTTAAATCTATTAGTGGAATCTACAGTTTTTTGTAGAAATTTTATTCCTAGTATGATCTGTTTTTGATGTATGTTATTCTTTGCATGTTGATCCTATTGATGATACATTTGAAATGTATTTGAGTTTTATTTCACTACCTAGGATCATAGGATGAAAATTTTCATAAAAAATTTTCAATTTGAATTTCTATATAAATTACAAGTGAAAATAGATTAATATATTAATAAAAAATAAAAATTTGAACTAAAAATTATAGTGAAAATTTGAAAATAAAATTTTCATCTTAATTTTTTTAGTTTGAATTTCCACTTAAATTATAAGTGAGAGTATATCAATACACAAATAAACAATGAAAAATTCCAGTGCAAATTTCCACTAGAAATTTCCTTTAAAAACATTCACTGGAAATTTCTAGTGTTTATTTTCTATTATAAATATATAACAAATTTTTTTAGTGTGAATTTTTAATGAAACTTTTCAGTGTATGCATACATAATATATTAATATATAAAAAAAATGTAAAACTTCAACACAAATTTTCACTAACAAATTTAGAGTGAATAACTATAATATATATATATATATATAGTTAAAAAATATTAGTTGTTACTATATATTTATAAACATATAACAAATTATTAATTATTGTTATAATTTTAGTTTTAATTAATATTATTATATTTTTATTATTGTTTTATATTTTCAGTTATATTTATTATTAATGAATTCTTATTATATATATTTTTTTTATTTAATGTTTCTGGGTTTGATTTTTTTTCTCTATAATTTCATTCCATCATGATTGAAGGGTATTTAAGTCTAACACATTCAAATAAATCATTTTTTTAAAATAAATCTAATTTAAAATTGAGATCTTCTGCCACATCACTTTTTTTACAGGCGGAATCCATCCCATAGTGGACCTAACCATCAAGTTGACATCCCCAACCTAAGAAGATAGTTCCCCACATTTTTCAATTGTTTTTATTTTCCAAGCCTATGCATTTGGACAACTAGAAGGATCTGACCAACAACCCATTTTAGTTTTTATTTCAATACTCAAATAGATACCTGCCCCTTTGTCTTATATCAAAATTTTCAATCCTACTAAATTTATACTAAAAATTTTATTTTATTTTATTTTTAAACTTCAAAAAACATGGAGAATTATCCCCATTAGGAAAAACAATTCTAGTTTTATCCAGAACACTATGGTTCATTGTAAAATACCACCACTTAGCTTCTAGATTTCAATTCAGCCACCAAAAATGTGATAAAAATATATAAATATCTTCATCATTTTTAATTACCTATAAAAATATCGATTTTAATCCAATTTTAATATTTGGATAACTGAAACTTGGCCATCTAATATTGGATAGAAACATTGTTTTTGACATTAAGACCGTAGAGACGCCCTTTTTAAAATTTAATGAAAATTTAATTTTTTTACTTGGATTAAAATTTCACACACTTTCTTTGATACCAATTAAAGGTACCAGAGCACAAAACTAAAGTTGGTTGGTTGGTGATTTAAATATTTTCACTAGAAATTGACGTACCTACGTCATCTCTAGTGAAGAACAACCCCAATAGAAGCCTAAGGATCTTCACATGATGAATTTTAAGCATATAAATTAAATTGAAAAATACCTGGTTCGGTCTGATGTCGCACTCGACACCCACTCATCTCCAACGATGACTTCTTTAAGGATATAATTCTGAATGCATCTTTATTATTCATACATAATTGAAAAGTTCATGGGAGAGCCGATCATCAAATTCTGTGTGTTAGCGTAGAAATTTGATGACACCTTAGAACTCCCAATGATCATTGAATCGAATTTCCTTTGATACATGAATAAGAGATTGATCTGATTACTTTGATAAAAAACTTCACTCTCTAGTAAGAAGAAGAGGATAGAGAGGCTTTTATCCTTTGTGATATGAATAGTCATTTCTGTGAGATCCTCTTCCTCCCTTTTATAGCGAGTTTCCAAAATACCTGAAAAGGATACCTGACCTCAAATATCTATTCCTCACTATAAATGATGTCTTATGACTGATTTACTGAGTCATAAACATCATTTATATTTTCATCACTTACTTGTAATATAATAAATATATTGCATGATAAAATTGAGCAATTAAATTGACCCATCATTCCTGCAAATCTTAAATGAACCATGAATATTAAAATAATATTTGTTCATATAATATTTTCAATGTGTTTACTTTATTACCTATTAATAAATTTAATAAATAAATAAATTCAATACTAATTTTTCTAAAATTTAATAATATAAATTTATTAATTATTTGGTGATCATATATCTTCAGACACATCTCAGACCCTGTGGTGAGGCCAACCATGTCTTCAGCTCCTATTTGTCATAATAGGGTGAAATTTTGAATACTCTTAGTGTTTGAACCTCTAGGCCCTTATCTCAGTAACTTTGAATACTATTCACAGACTAGGAGTAGGTTCTAACAACCCACCAAGGCCCCTAAATAGATAAAGAGTAGTTGTAACAATGAAAAGTTTCCAATGATCACACGTTATGTAATATAATCTTTTTGTCTTTCAATATCTGATAAAGCAGGATACACACTTCATGTCATCATCCTTTTCTTACTTTATTATTTTTTTGACCTAAATGGTTAGATGTAACTTTCTTCTGCTATGATCATAGATTTAGTAAAGGTACTATCATCCTAATCAACTAGGCCCAAGATATCTCTTCCCATCAGAAGTGAAAAATTATATCTTGATTATTCACTCAATTTCATACTACAAATGATGTACCCAACCTAAGCTACCACACTACGACTTGAATGCCATATTTTTTTCCTTGTATCAAAGTATGCGATCAAATAGTATACACTGATAAAAATATCAATTTAGGAGACCATTACATGTGTTCATAGATAGTAACTACCAATGACGCTTGAAAAATGTGGTTTTACTATTGGTGGGTCAGTCTTGATGATCTCATCTACTTGAGATCTCTAGTGCGAACTTCATAGTAAGAATTCTCAATGTTTATTATCCCCCAATAGCTGATAGTAAAACATCATCTGTGCCCAGTCAATATGATGTATCTAGACCATGGGATATATGTTAAATATTTATGTCATTGTATCTCAAGGTTCTCATTATAACTTGAGAAATTCTATAACCTTTTAATACGACCAATAATCTATGGAAATTACTATATAAATAGTAGATGTAGAAATATCAATACTATTATGGTAAGAGTAAATCATGTATAACTCACTATATACAAGATATAGTAATAAAAAAGTACCGTTTAATTTAGGTATAGGGAACTCACTATTACAACACCACATTCTCTGGGTCAATAAATATTCCCACTTCGATATCACATGCTTAGGGAATCACACCTCCAAAATTATGAAGTGATAATTCAAGAACTTTCTATAATGTTGATGTGTTTGAAGAAAACCCAATACAATCTTTGGGTGCTCATCATACAACTCCTGAATCCATTAATATACCCAAACCTCTCCAGGACATTCCTTTGTGAAAATACAGTGTCTGGGGTGTTCTGGGAGGTGTCAGTGACTCATTTTCAGAGTTTTTCAAAAAATCAATTTTTTCTGTTGGTGAGTCATTTTGTACTATCGATGTTAGTGAGTAATTTTTGTATTATTGGTTTCGGTGAGTCATTTTTTTAATGCCAATGTTAGCGATTCATTTTTTTATTGTCGGTGTCGATGAGTCATTTTTGTACTGTCGGTGTCGGTGAGTCATTTTTTTACTATCGGTTTCAGTGAGTCATTTTTGTATTTTTAGTGTCGGCGAGTCATTTTTGTACTGTTAGTGTTGGAAAGTCATTTTTTTACTATCGGTGTCGGAGATTCATTTTTGTACTGTCAGTGTTGGTGAGTCATTTTGTATGATCGATGTCGGTGAGTCATTTTTTACTGTTGGTGTCGGCGATTCATTTTGTACTCTCGGTGTCGGTGAGTCATTTTTGTACTATCAGTGTTGGCATTAGCATCAACATCAGCATCAACGTTGGTATCATTTAAAGTTTTCTTAGATTTTTTCCAGTTTCACCCCTCTTATATTTTTTTCATCATTAAATGAGAACCTATCAACTCTTATCCTTTTAATGAAATTTCTACCATCACTGAGGAGAATAATTAAATTCTCAATATCTGTAATGTCCCAAAAACCTTGTAACCGCCTAGCTGCATGGTCAAACCATGATCCAATTTTAATGCAATTTGAAATCGAATCCCTTGTTATTAGGATCTCACTCTTTCTTAAGATGATATCTTTTATCTTCTTAGACTCTTTCATTCTCTCTTAGCGCACTTGAGGTCCCTCTTCCTCAAAGAGTCATGAGCCTATGCTATAGTGCCCTCCCTGTTCGGTTTTCTTGGAGTCCCCTACTACTCACGCGACCCCCTATTCTTGGAACAAGGAGGAACTTTGATCATATGTTGTTCTAATTAGGTATTTTCCTTTATCTCTCTTTAACTGTGTGTCATTCAGGTTGGGTGTAGTAATGATTCTTGGGATAGAACAAATGAATTATTTCTTTAACAAGAGAAATAAATGAGGGGGGGAATATGATGATAAAAAGATAACAAGACCTATTATGATAATGAGCAGGTAATTTAAGATGGATGAATGGTGAGCATTGTTTTATTTTATTATCCTTGTTTTCCTTTTATAAACTTTTGTACCTATAAGGCCTTCTGAAAATCATGGTCGTTAGTGGCCTTTGCTTGAAAACTGGTGATGTTCTTGTTCTTTATATTGATACTCTATGAATAATCACAAATATCAATCCATTTAATCACATACACTTGGTTAAATAAATAGATTCCCTAGGGTTAGACATTTTCTGTGATCACCCCTGTTATTTAAAGTGTAATTAAAGAACCCCTCTTTCTAAATCTGAATATGTTTGTCTTAATGGCGTGGATGTGTGCTGTGTTTGGTTGGGTTTTATACTTTGTGGGGGTTGTGTGAATTTTCTGTTGGTAGCCTTGTTATGGGTATGGGGGTGGATAAAGGGAATGACTTTGTGTTTGGGGTATGTACTGTTTGTGCAGTGGGGCTGCTGTTTGGTGGTGTTTTACTATGGGCTTTGTGTATGGGGTGGTACAAGAGGTGTGATGGAATATCAGGTTGAGAGATTGATTGATTTTGGAATGGATGAACTTGTAGGCAGTGGGATTTCCTTTTTTTGTGTTGTGGACATTGAACGACGTTGTGCCATGGGACTACAATGTGGTTATGTGCTGTTTGTGTAGTGGGACTGCAGCTTGACTTACTTTTTGTGTTGAGAATGGTTGCGGATAGTGATTTTATGGGTAGTTCTGGAATTAATTACAGTGAAATACTTAATAAATAATGACCAGTGATTAAATGAAAAAGGGGTTGGGTTTATTCTTTGGTTGTAGTTGTTGTGTGGTTGTGCATATAGGGGTAGTAGAAAAAGTGGTTCTGTGTAGGATAGTTGTTTGTTTGAAACCCATAGGTTGGGTTGGGTGCTTATTTACCTATATGTATAAATTTTAGTTCGTTGTAATTTTCAATATGCAACCCACACTTGTTGATAACTACATGTTGAACACCCCCATTTCATGGGGGTGGGTGTCTTTCCCAACATCCCAGAGGGAGGATGGATATATGGTTACTGAATTTCTTCCTCACCCCCCTTCTGGGTTCTTACCACTCAAGCGTATCCAGGAAGTCTATAATGGATTGAGGGTTTATATAGCCCAAGATCATTCAGGCAGGTTATGTTGTGATAGATGGGCCCAGGTGTCTGCGGCTAGGTTTGTTTCCCAGGTGTCTTCGGGATGAGGCCCAGGTGTTTTTGGTCAAGAGGTGTGGTTGTTGTGACCCAGGTGTCTTCGGGCGAGATATGTGTGGTTTTTGGCCCAAGTGTGTGTGGGAATTTGTGGTAGTGGGACTAAATTTGTGGAAGGGAAGTAGTTTCAAGACGTTATCCATTAGGAATGAGCATTTAACCAGTGGGAAAAGTAGTGCGGGGTACCCAAATCATCAATGTGCTTATATTATTACCTTACTTTACTTGCGTTATTTGGTGAGCATGACTTGGTGAGGTTGGGATGGTTAGTATTTTTCCTTGGTAGGTATGGTTGGTTTCTGTTGTTTTCATAGGGGAATTAGTATGCTTCTCCCACTTGTTCATGAGAGACTTTGGTCTCCCTACTGAGTATACTTGTATGATCACCCTGCATTATAAAACCATTTTCAAGTTTCTAGGAGGACTTTGAAGACCATGATGGACTTTACTAGCTTGGGTGTTGAGATAGTTGATGTGATGCTGCTTAGTCTCCTTCTTTTGGTACTTGCTCTGGTGCTTTGGTTGTACTTTTATCAAAGTTTACATTTAAATCATGCATGGGTTAGATTTTGGTTTCCTTTATATAAATGTTTGGTGTTGTTTTGGATTTTTAACATCTTATATCCTAATCCTATTTTCATTAAAAAGGGTAATGGCTTCCATTTTGTGTGAGATTCTATACCCTTGGTGCTAGTCGCCATTATGGGTCCTATTTAAGGTGGGACTTGGGGTCATTATCTCTCCCTCATCTTGAAGAAGGAAGGGAATGACACTTTTCTGTACCTTCCCTCATCATGAATAAGGTGGGTCATGTTAGAATGGTATCAGAGGTGATGGTTAAGAGATAAGAAGGATTTTAGAGTTAGGAATAGTGAGGATTGCATGGGATGGTAGGGAAACATTGTTAGGCAATCTTGGTGTGTGAAATAGGCCAGGAAAACTGGCTAGGATACAGTATTTTAGTGCCCCCATGATCTGATGTAAGGACTCTAGGCCTACCGAATGATTAAGTGAGGATACTCTGATTTTAGGGTAGAGACCCTAGGAAAGGTACATGCATCGTAATGAATTGTTTTCTTGTGAATATTTGGGTGTTTTGGAGAAATTAAGATAAATAAAGAGTTAAAATAAATATTAAAATAAAATTTCATACTACCCGGGTTAGGAGTTCCTTGTTTACCTTTTCAGCTATGGAACTCGGACGTCACCCATGTGTGGTGTGAGTAGTTGAGGCCTACCAAGCAGACATGGTTGATCGGTGAAGGGTTGATCGAGAAGAGGAATATGACTTGTGGCAGAAGACTCTTCGTGATTTCTAATGGCAGACCCTGTGGAAGTATGAAGGCAGTGTTTCAGACCTGGAGATGGGAGGATGGATCAAGGATCTTGATATCACCTTTACCTTGATCTGATATCCAAGTGAGTACTGGGTTCCTTTGGCAGTGATCTAGATGTGAGGATCAATGCGTTATTGGTGGATGCTTTACCTCAGAGAGAGGAAAGAGACCTATGTTTCATGGGCCGACTTTGAGAAGGAGTTTCAGGATGAGTTTCTATCCTCAATTATGAATACCAAGAAGAGACAAAAGATGCTCTTCCTTCAGTATGGGAGTATGTCGATGAGGGAACTAGGAATCATGTTCAAGTATATACTCCATTTTTCTTTAGAACTCTTTTAGAATGATGAGTCTAGAGTGAGAATCTTGGAGGAGTCCCTTCAACCTTCTCTTCCGTATGCAGTTACCCCATTCACTCAGGTTTAAAAGAAGGATGAGGTAGTGGAGAGGATGAAATCATGGGGAGTTGTACCAAAAGAGGGGAGCTAGCTGATTTTTTCAAAGGGGAAGGCAATTAGAAACAAGTCTTCGGCATCAGGGCCTTCCAGGTTTTGTCCAGCGGGGAGTAGGCCTCAGCAGTTCCAGTTCTAGTCTCCTGGTCTTCACCCTTTCCCCAAGGGCCTGAGACTGATGTTCTTTGTCTATGGAGGATATGTACATCTTAAAAACCAGTGCCCAATTTGAGCTCAGTACAATGGAGGTGGGTAGGTTTATCACCCACCTCAGTAATAGTTGTCGACCAGACCTTTTTAGCAGTAGGGACAGTAGGATCCCGTTCCACCAAGGACAGATGGTGTAGGAGGAGGCCAACCTCAGGGTGATCCTTAGGGACCTCGACCAGGGAATGGTCAGGGAGGTGGACGACAGCCAAGGGAAAGAGGATATAGGCGTGGGAAGTTTCATTCCACCAAGGTAGCAGTTCCAGTGAGGCCAGAGGTTGTTTGAGGTTCGATCATTCTGTTTAGAACTATTTCTTATGATTTTTTTTGATTCAAGAGATTCTCACTCCTTCGTTGCACCCAGTCTAGCCCATGATTTTGGAATAGATGTAGAGAGAATTTTTGTGCCCCTGTTGTTGATAACACTAGTTGGAAGTCATGCCAGTTTATTTGATGTTTTCCGGGGAAGTAGACTAATGTTAGGGCCACATTAGTCTAGTAGGGATCTTCTTATACTATAGATGCATCCATACGATGTCATCATAGGCATCAAATGATTGTTTTCTATGAACACTGCTATCAACTACTTCAGGAGAAGATTTGTGTTTTCATATGTGGATGGCCAGTGCATAGCTTTCGTTGGCAAGTAGAGCTGTCAGGTGGGCAGCCGAAGTGTGGAATCTATTCTCTCTTTGTAGGATGATATTTCAGTAGAATCAATAGATACAAAGATGGTAGAGGTTTTTAGGGTTGTCGAAGAGTTTCTGGATGTCTTCCTAGAGGAGGTTGTGGCTCTACCCCCTCGATGTGACATTGAGTTTGGAATAGACTTGCAACCATGTGACCATTCAATTTTGATGGCTTCCTATTAGATGGTGCCTTTTGAGTTGCAGGAGTTGCAGATTCAGATCGATGATCTGATGAATAAGGGCTTCATCTGGATTAGTGTTTCTTTGTGGGGTGCTCTAGTCTTGTTTTTAAAGAGAGTAGATGGTGTTCTGAGGCTGTACATCGACTACTGGAGACTGAATCAGGTAACGGTTAAGAACTGTTACCCCCTTCCAAGGATAGATGATATTTTTGACCAGCTAAGGGGAGTAGGTTGGTTCTCTAAGATCGATCTGTGTTCTGGATATCACCAGTTGAGGGTGAAGGAGGGTGACATCCTGAAGACTTCTTTAAGGTATAGGTATGTGAACTTTGAGTTTGTGGTCATGTTGTTCAGTGTCACAAACGCACCAGCTATGTTCATGGGGCTCATGAACTCTGTTTTTTATGAGTTCCTAGACTGGTTTGTCGTCATGTTCATCAATGAAATCCTAATCTACTCAAGGTCAGATGAGGATCACACTGAGTATCTGAGGATTGTCTTGGAGGTCCTATGACACCACCATCTCTATAAGAAGTTGCCCAAGTGCTAGTTCTGGACATGAGAGGTGAACTTACTTGGACATGTGGTGTCTCATAAAGGGATATAAGTGGACCCATCAAATATCCAAGCGATATTTTCTTGGGTAGCACCTAAGAATGTGTCGGAGGTTCGTAGATTCTTGGGTCTGGTGGGATATTAATGGAGGTTCATACACAACTTATCACGAGTTGCATCTCTGTTGATAGCCTTGACTAGGAAAGACCAGGCCTTTGTGTGGAGCGAGTAGTGTCAAGAAGCTTTCATCTATCTAAAGGGGAGGTTGGTTAGTACTCCAATGATCAAGTTTTCAGAGCAAGGGTCATTTTCGAGGTGTTATGTGATGCCTCTAGATTAGGTTTAGGGTGTGTGATGATGCAGTAGCAAGGAGTGATCTCTATGGGTCTAGGCAGTTACATCCCCATGAATGTAACTATGACACCCATGATCTGGATCTTGTAACAGTCATGTTTGTGCTGAAAATGTGAAAACATTACCTCATCAAGGAGCGCTTTGTAGTCTTCAAATATCATAAGAGATTGAGATACATATTTTCCCAATGATACTTGAACTGAGGGTAGCAGAGGTGGATGGAGTTTCTCCAGGACTACAACTTTGATACCTCTTACATCAATGGTAAGGGAAACATTATGGTTGATGCCTTGAGCAGGAAGTCATAGGGGGAAGTGGTTCAAGAATTTGTGGATGCTTGGAAGGTGATGGAGGAGTTTGTTTCCTTGCACCTAGATTCTGGGGTGGATAGTGGTAGATGCGATCTGTTTCAGATGAAAGTACAGTCTTCCTTGATGCGGTCGGTGGAGGAGTCTCAGTGGGGAGACTTAGAGACTAAAGTGATGTGTGATCGCCTTGACCTGGGTCATGCTCTATAGGGATGGTTGGAGGATGGTCAGAATCGTATGCTCTTATGTGGGAAGCTATTTTACCCAGTGGTTATGCACAAGGGAGTTCTTCATGAGTTCCATAGATCACCCCTGGTAGTACAACCAGGAGTTTCCAAGATGTACTGAGGCTTGAGGGAATAGTTTTGGTGGCTCGGGGTGAAACAGGCAGTAGTAGAGTTTGTGGAAAGGTTCTTGGTGTGTCAGTAGGTGAAGGCTGAGCACTGTGTTACCGATGGTCTGTTGCATCCTATAAATGTCCCTGAGGAGAAGTGGGATGACATCTCCAAGGATTTTTTCACAGGGATACCCAAGTATTAGGGAGTCTATGATGCTATTTGGGTAGTGGTGGACTGGATGAAGAAATCATATCACTTCCTAGCAATCAAGGAGTCGGGCACAATGGATTCCTCGGCAAGGAGGTATGTGGATGAGGTGGTGTAGCTGCATGGGGTTTCAAGATCCATAATCTTAGATCAGAATTCATGATTTACCTCATGAGTCTGGAGGGGATTACAACATTCTTTCGGCACCCAGTTACACCTTATCACTACTTTCCACCCTCATAAGGATGGGGAGATGAAGAGGAACATCCATATATTATAGGATATGCTTTGGGAATGTGTTCTGGACTTCAGAGGATTGTGGGTACGACACTTTCCTCTGGTAGATTTTTCCTACAATAATATCTATCACTCTACCATTAGAATAAATCCATTCAAGGCTTTGTATGGAAGGTCGTGTCGTTCACCCTTGTACTGGATAGAGGTTGGGGAATCTACCCTTCTCAGACCAGAGGCAGTGCAGAGCATGATAGATAAGGTTCATATTGTGCATAAGAGGATGAAGTCAGCTCAGGATAGACATAAGTTGTATGCTGATTATAGGATGAGGCCCTTGGAGTTTGAAGTTGTGGACCATGTGTTCTTGAAGGTTTTCCCTCGACGTGGGCAGTGGAGCTTCATTAAGAGAAGAAAACTTTCTCTCAGGTTCATCATGCCCTTCGAAGTGTTGGGACAACTTGGTGAGGTGTCATATCAGTTGGAATTGCCATCAAAGTTAGAGAGGGTCCACAACATCTTTCATGTCTCTCAGCTTCATCGGTATCTACACGATGACTCCCATGTCATTGACTAGGGAGAGTTGGATATCGAGGATGATGCGACATTCGTGGAGCGAACGGTGGAGATCTAGGACCATTGAGAGAAGGTTCTTTATGGATGGACCATTCCTTTGGTTTGTGTGTTTTGGAGGCATGGTTTCCTTGAGGAGAGTACTAGGGAGCGGGAGGCACAAATGCGTGCCTAGTACCATGAGCTGTTCTGAGTTTTTCTCTTGTGATTTTATTTATTCTTTGATTAGGTTTTAATTATTGACCTTGTTTATATGAAATGAATTGTTTCCTTTTTATTTGATATGTGATAAGTCTCGACATATAGGGATGGGAGGACCTAATTCCTAATCAAGGCACATTAATGAGGATGTGATTAAACCTGTGCGGGCAAGTCAGTACCACCCAAAGAGAATAAAATCTTAACATGGAGGAAGGATCTCCCTAATCCATGTGTTGGGACAGTGTGATCTTTGAGGTTCATGTGTTTTTTGGGGTTTTAGTGGTCGAGGAGGTTTTCTTGGATGTTGAGGTTTTCACTCTGATTGTGAAGCAACACAAGGTGGTTTGTCCTTGAGAGGTATCTTACAAGGTGGTTGTTTGGACCCCTCTTTTATTTTGTTTGGTTTTGAATTCTTGAGGGTGAGAATAATTTGATAGGTATCTGATGTAATGACCCAAACCTCTCTAGGCCATTCCTTTGTGAAAATCTAGTGTTTGGGGGTGTTCTAGAAGGTGTTGGTGACTCATTTATAGAATTTTCCAAAAAATACAGTTTTTCTGTCAGTGAGTTATTTTTGTACTATCGGTGTTGGCAAGTCATTTTTTTATTGTCAGTGTTGGCAAGTCATTTTTGTACTATCGGTGTCGGTGAGTCATTTTTGTACTATCGATTTCGGTGATTCATGTTTTTACTATCGGTGTCGATGAGTCATTTTTGTACTATTGGTGTCGATGATTCATTTTTTTACTATCAATTTCAGTGAGTCATTTTTGTGCTATCGGTGTCAGCGAGTCATTTTGTATTGTCAATGTTGGCAAGTCATTTTTTACTATCAGTGTCGATGAGTCATTTTTGTACTATTATTGTCGATGAGTCATTTTGTATTGTTGGTTTTGGTGTCAGCATTGGTGTCATTTCTAGTTTTCTCAAGTTTTTTCCAGTTCCCCCCTCTTATGTGGTTTTCATTGTTAAATGAGAACCTATGAACTCTTATCCTTTTAATGCACTTTATACTGTATTCGAGGAGAATAATTAAATTATCAATATCTGTAACATCCCACAAACCTTGTAATCTCTTAGCCATGTGGTCAAACCACAATTTTATTTTCATTCACTTTGAAATCATCTCCCTAGTTATTAGGATCTCACTCATTCTTAAGATGAGATCTCCTATTTACTTAGACTCTTTCATTCTCTCTTGGTGTGATTAGGGTCCCTCTTCCTCAAAGAGTAGTGTGATTATACTGTAGTTCCCTCCCTTTTTGGTTTTCTTGGAGTCCCCTGCTGCTCAAACGACCCTTTGTTATTAGCACAAGGAGGAACTTTGATCATATGTTTTTTCAAGTAGGTATTTTCCATCATCCCTCTTTAATTGTGTATCATGCAGGGTGGGTGTAGTAATTATTCTTGATAGAGCACGACTGAATTATTTCTTTAACAAGAGTAATAAAAGAGGGGTTAAGATAATGATAAAAAGATAACATGACCTATTATGATAATAGGTAGGAAATTGAATATGGATGAATGTTGAGCATTATTTTATTTTATTTTCCTTGTTTTCCAATTATAAATTGTTGTGGCTGTAAGACCCTAGTAAAATCATAGTCTTTGGTGGCCTTTTCTTGAACACTAGTTATGTTCTTATTATTTATGTTGATACTCTATGAATAATTGAAAATATCAATCCATTTAATCACGTAAAATTGGTTAAATAAATGGATTCCCCAGGATTAGACCTGTTTTATGATCACCCCTGTTATTTAAAGTGAAATTAAAGAACCCATCTTGCTAAATCTGAATATGCATGGCTTAATGGTGTGGTTGTGTGCTATTTTTGGTTGGGTTTTATACTTTTTTGGGGTTGTGTGAAGTTTTTGTTGGTAGCCTTGTTACGAGTATGGGGTGGATAGAGGGAATGACTTTGTGTTTGGGGTATGGCCTATTTGTGCAGCGGGGCTGCTGTTTAGTGGTGTTTTGTTGTGGGGTTTGTGTATGGGGTGGTAGAGAAGATGTGATGGAATATTAGGTTGATATATTGATTGATTTTGGAATGGATGAACTTGTAGGAAGTGGTACTGCTTTTTTTTGTGGTGTGGCTATAGAGCGACATTGTGCAGTGGGACTGCAATGTGCTTATGTGATGTTTGTGTAGTGGGACTGCAGCTTGACTTGCTTATTGTGTTGAGAATGTTTGCAAATAGTGGTTTCTTGGGTAGTGATGTAATAAATTTCAGTAAAATCCTTAATAAATAATGACCAATGATTAAATGAAAAGGGGTTGGTTTTATGCTTTGGTTGTGGTTTTTGTGTGGTTGTGCATATTGGGGTAGCAACAAAGGTGGTTCTATGTGGGCTGTTTGTTTGTTTGAAACCCATAGGTTAGGTTGGGTTCTTATTTACCTATATCTATAAATTGTATTTCCTTGTGATTTTCAATACGCACCCCACCCTTGTTGATCACTACGTGCCAAACACCCCTATTTCATGGGGGAGGGTGTCTTTCCCAACATCCCAATGGGAGGATGGATGACCGGTTATTAACTTTATTCCTTGCACCCCCTTTCGGATTCTTACCACTCGAGTGTATCCAGGTTGTTTGTAATGGCTTAATGTTTACTATATCCAAATATCCTTCGGGCAGGTTGTGTTGTGACAGAGGGGCCCAGCTGTCTGCGGGCCAAGTTTGTTTCCTAGGTGTCTTCGAGATGAGGCCCAGGTGTTTTTGGGTGAGAGGTGTGGTTGTTGTGACCTGGGTGTCTGTGGGTGGGATATGTGTGGTTTGTGGCCTAGGTGTTTACGGGAAGTTGTGGAAGTGGGACTTTATTTGGGGAAGGGTAGTATCATAACGATGTTATCCATTAGGAATGATTAGTTAACCAGTGGGAAAAGTGTTGTGGGGTACCAAAATCATCAACGTGCTTATATTATTACCTTACTTGACTTATGTTATTTAGTGAGTGTGCCTTGGTGAGGTTGGAATGATTAGTATTTTTCTTTGGTAGGTGCGTTTGGTTTCTTTTTTTTTCATAGGGGCATTATTATGCTTCTCCCACTTGTGCACGAGTGACTTTGGTCTTCCTACTGAGTATACTTGTTTGCTCACCCTACATTATAAAACTGTTTTTAGGTTTCTAGGAGAACTTTGAGGACTGTGCTGGACTTTACTAGATTGGGTGTTAGGATAGTTGTTGTGATTATTCTTAGTCTCTTTCTTTTGGTACTTACTTTGGTACTTTGGTTGTACTTTTGTTACCTGTTTACATTTAAATCATGCATGGGTTGGATTTTGGTTTCCTTTATATAAATATTTGGTATTGATTGGGAATTTTACCATCTTATCTCCTAATCCTGTTTTCATTAAAAAGGGTAATGCCTTCTATTTGGTGTGAGATTCTATACCCTTGGTGCTAGTTGCCACTCCGGGGCCTATTGAAGGCGGGACTTAGGGGTCATTATATCTCCTTCATCTTGAAGAAGGATGGGTGTGGCACTTTGCTGTCCCTTCCCTCATCTTGAAGAAGGAAGGTCATGATAATACCAAGATATCATTCATGAATACTACAACAAATGATTCTAAGTAGGGATAAAATATATGGTCTATGAGAGTTGTAAATAACATTTGAGTATTTATAAAACCTAACAGTATCACAAGGTACACATATAATTCTTATCTGCTTTGAAATTCCATATGCGTTTTAGAGTTGGTGCCCTAAAAACCAAATTCTTTGTACTTTATGATAAACCTATATTCATTGGATGAATATTAATAAACTCTTTATCACATTATATTGTTATTATATATGACATAGTATGTGATAATGTCCTAATAATAGCTATCGTACTAAAAGTTCATAGCAGATCCCTACTATGATGAGAACCCAGAAGTTCCATGAAACTATTCTTAAATATATGTTATGTGGCCGGATGATATCATTTTAAGGGACAAAAATGATACAGGCTATCAGGGGTGGGGAATCATGAAACTTTAAGGAACCTTCTCATGGTCTGTACCCTTAGTAATATCCAGGAGGATATTATGAGAACAAGACCCGCCGGTAGGAAATCCACATTCATAAGTGTCATTGGATGTTCCTATCTTCAGACATGTGTATTGGTCCTTATACTTTAATATTATTATTATTTGGTATTATGACTCAATCACTTAGATGTATTGATGAAAACCATGATGAAATACGTTCACATTGAGGTAGGATATGTTGGGTGCGTCATAATTAATACTACATTAATGAATAATGAAATAAAGGATTTGTCACTTCTACGGAAGTAGATATCTTGATCCCATTGATGGAAATGATATATCCTAACTAGTCCATGGTGTTCTCTAGGAAAGTTCAATTATGGAAAGTCAAAGAATGAGAAATTGAGCACATGGGTTGATGGATTTTTCATGAAAACTGCTTGATTGGAGATATTAGAAAAAAGAAATTATATTACACGGTAATTGTTCGTATGAGGTGACATTTCATTGTGACATAAACTTATTTCTCTTGGAGTATTTGACCCGTTTCTAGACATTAATCTTAGAATTTAGGCAAGCCCGCCTAATGCCAACGAGAAAGTGTCCTAGAGGGCCACACACTAAGTGTAGTCAGTATCTCAGTTAAATAATTTATTATTTAACAAGTTGAATAAATATTATTCTTAGTTGTGGTTTAATAATTATTCAAGTATACCTATTTCATTTATTCTATCTCTAGTTATTTGAGAGAATATATTTCAGATATAATATTTATTTATCAACGAATAATGCAATTATATTTATTTAATAAATAAATAGTCATTATTCAATGCCTGGTAAATATTAAGGAGGATTGGAGAACCAAGTTATGGACCCAGTGAGAAATAATATTAAATAATATTTGGTTAAATAATATTTAAATATAACATGAAGGTTAATCACATGTCATGGAAATAACAACATTGCTATTATTATTTGACATGGGGTTTCACATGGAATAATAAAATAAGTAACGACACTTGTGCTAATTATTTATTATTACCCGGTGAATTAAATTCCCTGTTATTTTATTATTATCTAATTATCCAAGGGGTCCTTCCACCAGTTAACCAATGGTTGTGTGCACAACATCCTATGAGAAAAGATCTCGAGCCTAAAGAAATCTTCCCTCTCTAAGAATTCTCTCAAGAACGATAGAGATCCTCCTCCACTGGATCTAGGAGAACAATTTGGAAGCGATTCTCAAGGTGATGAAAGGTAGAAATCTCAAGCACAAGGATCTTCCATGATAGCACCCATAGGCTCCTTCAGTGATGTCTAGAGATACGTGGAGCATGTGTGGATCATCTCTAGAGGATTCCTATCCTTGGATTCTACATTACAACGAAGCCAAACCTCGGACCCATGGTTGAACGCATCAATGAAGAAAGAATCACCTTGGAGGTAATTATTTAATTTAATTTAATTAATCATAAAAAAATATGTCGATCCTCACTTCTCAGTTCTAGGTTCTCTCCTTTTTCTTTTATCTTTGATTCAATTTTGTGGATACTGGCATTTATCATCATATTGATCTTGGATTAATCATCGATCATGGAAATTTTCAAAGTTGGGTACACATCCATCCTGCACTTCCACTGTGCCCGGAATCTACAAGTGGTATCAGAGCAGTCATATTTTCATTTTTAATTATTTAAATAATTCATTGATGATTTACGCTTTAATAATTTAGATTGTCAATTCATGTTTAATCGTTCTTGTAATCTGAATTTTGAGATCTAACAAAAAGGAATAATTTTTGGATTAAAATTACATCAAGGATCTCATCAGGTTGCACCAATGATTTTTTCCAAGTAAAATGATAGTACATGCCTTGTATTTGGAATTACCCACAGTTTAATCTTCCACACATGCCGTGTAATCTGGATTACACACCATGTAATTGTGTTCAACGCACCTGGAGTAATTCAGAAATTACTCAATCTATGTGCATTAATGACACACAGTGTAGTTAATTCTTACACCGCATGTTGTCCAATACATACTAGAACATGGTCAACTGGACTACATGCTGTGTGGCCCACTGGACAAGAAGTTTAGTCCCTTCGGGTCAGGGTCAAGTCATGTATCCCATACACAGCTTTCCTGACTAGTGACTGTGTAACGTGGAGTCTATGCGACATGTGGTCCACTGAAAACTCCATGTACTCTGAATATTTTCATAGTACACCTCACATTCCATTTCCCCAAGTGTGTACTTTGGATGGATGGTGAGGAGGGTACACGCTGTGTAGTCAGATCTACACTCCATGTACTGTTTCCAGATTACCCAGATTTAAAAAAATTATTATATTACGTAACCCTTGAGACATGTACCTTCGTGTAGGTGTAAAGCTGAGACACAACATGTGATAGGTTATATATATATATAAATTTTTAATTAACATCTATATAATGTTCAAATATTTACACATCATGTATAAGTTTTATTACAATTATAATTCTACGTGCATGTTACATGTCACAAAGAATAAAGTGTATACAAGTATAAATATATGATGGGTAGTTTTGGATGGGTATTCACCAAGTCGCCTCCAAGTTACAAGTTATGTACAAGATTATGGATGAGAATCTCAAGGTAATTCAAAAAATGATTAAGATAAAAAGGATTGATTAATTAAAGATAACGATTAATCGATCCAAGCATAATTTATCTTAATAAGAACAATTAAATAATTGAATTCTAGTTTTATTAAATGTGTAATTTGTTTCATGTATATGGATGATCATGATCTAGAACAGACCTTTGTATGCGATTGGTTCCCTTTTAATTTATTTATTAAATTAAAATTTTTGGTCTGCAAACCTTCTCCTCATTAATATATAGGGCCTACGTGCCCATAGTTTCTTTTATGTAAACCCCCCTTTACCCATCACCTGTGTGTGAGTTAAAAGCATATGTAATGGATGGAGATCCCAAGCTAGTGGAAGAGGTTCAAGTTAGGAGTCAAAGAGAAACCAATCCAAGGAGATACAAAGGTGGAAAAGTGGAAAGATGTAAACACGAACCTTAAATGGTTAAAGGTGTTTCTCCCCTAGGCCAGGGTTAGTTTATAAACTACTAGAAAAACTAAACAATAGTAAATCTCATGATCATAACCTTATTTATTTATATCATTTGTATGGTTATTCATTATGGATGCTTTATGTGATCACATAATTAATGAACTAAACAAGCATACAAGATGGAACTAAAATAAAATGGATTATACATAAATATTATCTATACATGGTTAATCACTTAATTATATCCCACTTAATATTAAAAATCATGTGAAGATATAATAAGTAAAAATTTACACATAAAGGATAAAATTCCTCAATTAAATATTAAGTCTATATATCCTTCCATTAATTTGGTTAGAATCGAACCATAGTTCAAAGTGCTTGACCATCCCTAGTTGAGGTTCTTTCAATTATTAAGGAATTATAATTTGAGGTTTTGGGTTGAATTAACTTAGTTTACATGAAGGGTTGACTGCTCTAGAAGGACTTGGAGAAACTAAGAGACAAAGGTTGAGGAAATAAAAAATTAAGGATTTCAGGATTGGGGAGCCCACTCAACAGATCAATGAGCTGTGAGTTAATGCAGTTGGCATTTTTAATTCCTACCTAAAACCTTTCAAGTTGCTTGACCAACCTAGTTGGGGTAATTCAAAGGTAAATATGGATCCTTTCCACTGGAATGTCCAAGAAACAGTATATTCCAAATCCAATGGTGAGGGATATTGGGTTTTGAAAAAATAGTGGGATACTAATAGATATTAATTTATTTATTTGTCTATATCTATCAAGATAAATCAATAAAAACTTTGTTCATCTTAGTTGTAGAAACAAAATCAAAAATGACATCAAACATATCATTTCAATCCATAATAAATAAGTAAAACCTTCTTATTGGTACTAATTCTAGGAGTGGAAAAAGCGCCTTCAGGTTATCCTTCTCTATAAGAGGAAACTTTATGTGCTGGAAGAACCTTTACCAGTTGTTCTTGGAAATGAGGCGAGTGATGAGGAACTCTCTATGTATGAGAAACATCTTAATAATGCTATGGATTTTCAGTTCCTCATGCTATCATAGATGACCAATGATATCTTGAAGAAACATGAGGAAATGGATGCTTATAGCATGATGTCTCACCTCCAGGGTCTCTATCAAGAGAAGGCAAGACAAGATAGGTATGATATCTCCAATGCTTTGTTCACTACTAATCTTAGAGAGTATATGCCAATTGGACCACATGTAGTCGAGATTATTGGATACATTGAGTGTTTGGACATCTTAGGGATTAAATTATCAGATGAGTTGTGTATAGATCTCATACTATCATCGTTTCCTAATACCTTCTCTAGATTTATTGTAAATTATAACATGATTAACAATGAGAAGAGTCTAGCAGAGCTTCTTACCCTGATTCGACAAGTTGATAAGGACATAGGGAATGAAAAACCCATAGTCCTTATGGTGGATAGGTAGAGGAAGGAAAAGGCAAAGGGGCCTAATATTTATAAACAATCTAAATCCTCTTATCACCGTCCAACCAAGAAAAAGAAGATTCAGAGGTAGGGCAAGGAAAAGGAGGCAGTATGCTTTGCATGTGTCAAGTCAGGCCACTGGAAGAGGAACTACACCCAAAGGCAAGGGGAAGCCAAAGGTTTATTCATTATCGAGTGAAATATTTCCATTTCTACACATTGGGTATTATATACAGTTTTTGGGGCTCACATATATATTCAAATACAAGAACCAAGTAGATTCTAGAAAATTTCCAGAGGAGAGGTGGATCTGTGAGCTGCCAATGGTGTGAGGTTGGATGCTCTTTCCATTGGTGACTACCACCTCACATTGTTGATGGGAATTATTTTGGTTTTACATGGCTATTATTATGTACCTAGTGTTACCAAGAATATAATTTCTATACCAATTTTAGATACAGATGGATTTATTTTTAAGTTCGGAAGTAAATGTTGTTACTTTTATAACGACAACATATGTTATGGTATGATGTATTAAAATAACAATCTGTATGTATTAAATTACAAGAACCAAGTGTTGGAAATTGATAATGAACCAAGTTCACATGACTCATACAACACCTAGTTGTGGAATCACCATCTCAGTCATGAAAATGAGAAGCATTTGACAAAGATGTATCAAGATGGTTATTTTGAATCTTCTAAGCTAAAACCACTTGATAGATGTTACGCTTGTTTACAAGGGAAAATGACCAAACCATCATTTGGTGGATAGGGTGAAAGGTCCATAGAGCTTCTAGGATTGGTACATACTAACGTATGTGGACCATTTCCAGTATAAGCTAGAGTTGGATATTCTTACTTCATAACTTTTACTGATGACTTGAGTAGATATGGATATATTTACTTAATGGGGTATAAGTCAGATTCCCTTGAGAAATTCAAGGAATTAAATAATGAAGTATAGAATTAGCTTGGTAATAAGATAAAGAATATTAAATCAGATCAAAGTGGAGAATATCTTAACCAAGAGTTCATCAACCTTTTACAGGAGTATGATATTCTATCTCAACTCACTCCACCTTATACACCATAGTAAAATAGTGTTAGTGAAAGGAGGAACCATACCTTATTGGACACAGTAAGTTCGATGATGATTCATGTAGATCTTTCATTATCCTTTTTGGGATATACATTGCAAACTGAGGCATGCACATTAAACCAAGTACCAACTAATACAGAAAAAGGGGTTCCCTTCAAGATATAGAGTGGAAAGAAACCCACTTTGTCACATACATGTGTATAGGGATGTGAAGAATTTGTTAATGCTTTATTAGGAAAAAAACTATCCGAAGCACGGAGTGTATCATTATAGGGTACCCCAAGGAAACAAATAGATACTACCTATATAACCCCTTGGACAAGAAGGTGACTACTTCCAGACATGTTGTCTTTCTTGAGAAGGAGTACATCCTCAAAAAGGATAACGGGAGAAAGATTGACTTTGATGAAGTTGATGCTCAATATACACAGGATTTGGTATAAAAACAAGTTCCATAGGTCCTCGTGGAAGAGGTAGTTCCTAAAACACAAGTACCTTGTAAGAGTACAATAGAGGTAAGGGAACTAAAAAGATATAGTTTCCTTATCACTAAGGATGGTGACTCATTATTGTTGGAAAATGATGAACCTCTCTCCTAGAAGGAAGAATTAGAGATATCAGAAGATACAAGATGGATAGGATCTATGAATTCTGATATAGATTCCATGTATTAGAACCAAGTCTAGGTTCTAGTCAATGCGTCAGTTGATGTAAAGCCTATTGGGTGTAAATGGGTATTCAAGAAGAAACTGGACATGGAAGGTCAATTTAGTACCTATAAAGTAAGGCTAGTGGCTAAAGGTTTTAAATAGTGTTAAGGAATTGACTATAATTAAACCTTTACACTAGTTTCCATGTTTAAATCCATAAGAATCATACTTTCCACAATAGCTTTCCATGACTATGAGATTTGGAAAATGGATGTCAAAACTGCTTTCCTTAATGGGAACCTTTAAGAAGATGTCTATATGACACAACCGGAAGGGTTTGTGATATCAGGTGATTTTAAAAGGGTATGCAAGTTGCAAAGATCCATTTATGGATTAAATAAAGCATTAAGGTCATAGAAAATTTGATTTGATAAAGCCATAAGAGAATTTGGTTTCATTAAGAATGAATGTGAGCCATGTGTTTACAAGTGGTTTAATGGGAATGTGGTTGTTATCCTAGTAGTGTATGTTGATGACATATTGCTTATTGGAAACAACATACCAGTCTTGCAGTCAGTCAAGGAATAGTTGAACAGGTGCTTCTCCATAACGGACTTAGGTGAAGCAGCCTACATTCTAGGGATCAAGATCATTCATGATACATCCAAGAGACTACTTGGACTAAGTCAAAGTACATACGTTGACTAGATACTAAAGAGATTTAGTTTGGAACAATCCAAGAGTGGATTGATTCTAGTGTCACATTGTATAAATATTTACAAGAAAATGTGTTCCTATACACAACATGAGAAAGATAGGATGAGTAAGATTCCATACACTTCAGTGACAGGATCTATCATGTATGCCATGTTATGTACCAGACTTGATGTTTCCTATGCACTGAGCATAGCAGACAGATATCAAGAATATCTAGGATAACAACATTGGATTAATGTCAAGAATATCCTTAAGTATCTAAGAAAAACTAAGGATATGTTCCTAGTGTATAGAGGAGATTAGGATATTGTCATTAGAGGGTATGCTGATACTGGTTTTCAGATAGATCAGAATGATCTGAAGTTGAAATTAGGATATGTTTTCTGTCTCAACGGAGAAACTACAATATGGAAGAGTTCAAAGTATCCAGCTATTTTTTATTTTATAGTGGATTACAAATATATAGAAGCTTCTAATGCAACCAAGGAAGCCATATAGATTCAGAAATTTTTCTAGGATCTTGATGTGGTACCTAGAAGTAATGATCCCATTACATTGTATTGTGATAATACTATAGCAGTGTCTCTTGAAAAGGAGATAAGGTCACATTAATGAAAAAATAACATACTCTGAATGTATAACCTCTTAAGGGATTTATATCAAAGGGGTGAAGTTGTAGTGATAAGAGTTCCCACGAAAGAGAACATGGAAAATCCCTTGACTAAAGTCCTCTCTCAACATAAGCATTAATATCACGTGAGAGCTAGTGGAATGAAGGTTGTTAGCAATTGGATCTAATGAAAGTGGGATTCTGTTGGAGTTGGTTCCCTATTAACCAAATTATTTGTACTTTATAATAAAACTATATTCATTAGAATAATATTAATAAACTTCTTATCACATCATGATTGTTCTTTTGCATGACATAGTATGTGATAATGTCCTAAGAATAGCTATCGCACTAAAAGGTAATAGTGGATGCCTACTATGATGAGAATATGGAAGTGTCATGACACTATTCTTGAATATATGTCTTTGGCCAGATAATATCATTTGAAGGGACACAAATGATACATGCTACCAGGGGTGGGGACTCATGAAACTTTGAGGCACCTTCTCATGGTGAGCTCCCTTGGTAATATCCAGGAGGATATTATTTGAACAAGACCTTCCAGTAAGAAATCCACATTCATAAGTGTCATTGGATGTTCCTATCTATGCATGCATGTATTGATACTTAGACTTTAAGATTATTATTAATGGATATTATGAATCACGCACTTAGATGTATTGATGAAAACCGTGATGACAGATGTTTGCAGTGAGGTAGGATATGTTGGGTGCATCATGATTAATACTACATTAATGAATAACGCGAGAAAGTATTTTTCACTTATATGAAATTAGATATCTCAAGCCCTTTGATGGAAATGATATATCCTAACTAAATCCATGGCCATGGTGTTCTCTACGAAAGTTCAATTCCAGGAAGTCAAATAATGAGAAATAGAGAACATGGGTTGATGGAACTTGCATGCAACTCACTTGATTGGAGATATTAGGACAAAGGGATTATATTACAAAGTAAGTGTTCGTATGAGGTGACATGTTGTTTCCATATCAACTTATTTCTCTTGGGTGACTTGACCCATTTCTAGACAGTAATCATGGACTTTAGGCAAACCCACCTAATGCCAACAAGAAAGAGGCCTAGAGGGTCACACACTAAGTGTATCCAATATCTCAGTTAAATAATTTATTATTTAACAAGTTGAATAAACATTATTCTCAATTTTGGTTTAATAATTATTCAAGTATGCCTGATCATATTTATTTTGTCTCTAGTTATCTGAGAGAATATATTGTGGACAGAATATTTATTTATCAGCGGATAATGTAGTTATGTTTATTTAATAAATAAATAGTCATTATTCAAGTCCCAATAAATATTGAGGAGTATTGGAAAGTTTTGTGTTTGATGAGAAATAATATTAAATATTATTTGGTTAAATAATATTTAAATATAATGTGAAAGTTAAGCACATGTCATAGAAATAATAGCATTGCTATTATTATTTGACATGGGGTTTTACATGGAATTATAAAATACGTAACAACACTTGTGCTAATTGTTTATTATTACCTGGTGAATTAAATTCCCCATTATGTTATTATTTTATAATTATCCAAGGGGTTATTCCACTGGATAACCAATGGTTGTGTGCAAAAAATCCTTGGAGAAAAGCTCTTGAGCCTAGAGAACTCTTCCATCTCCAAGAACTCTCTCAAGAACAAGAGAGATCCTCCTCCACTAGATCTAGGAGAATGATTTGGAAGTGATTCTCAAGGTGATCAAAGGTGGATATCACAAGCCCAAGGATCTTCCGTGCTAGCACCCAGAGACTCCTTAGGTGATGTCCAAAGATACGTGGAGCACATGTGGATCAATGCTATAGGATTACTATCCTTGGATTCTACATTGAAATGAAGTTGCACCTCAGACCCATTTTTGAATGAATAAATGAATAAATAATCACCTTGGAGGTAATTCTTTAATTTAATTAAATTATTTATAAAAAAAATATATTGATCCTCTCTTCTCGGTTCTAGGTTCTCTACTTTGTCTTTTATCTTTGATTCAATTTTGTGGATACTGGAATTTATCATTGTATTGATCCCATATTAATCATAGACCATGGAAATTTGCAAAGTTTGGTACATGTCCATCATGTGCTTTCGCTGAACCCAAAACCTACAGTATATCCTCCACCCATACCTACAACTGATGGTAATTGGGGTGCATTTAAATCTTGGAGAACCATCAGAATCCCTTCAATATATCAAAAAAAATCATCTAATTTAGGAAATATATACCTATTCTTTACTATAACTTGGTTCAAATTCTGATAATCCACATATAAGCCCAAGCTACAATCACCCTTCTTGGAGAACAATACAGGAGCGCCCTGAGGAGAAGTACTTAAATTAAAAAATCCTTTTCCTTAATATCCTCAAGTTTCACCTTCAACTCCCTCATCTCAATCAATGTCATACAATAATAAGGTGTTGATATGGGATCCACAACCAACATAAGATTTATTATGAAATCAATCTCCATATCAGGAGGAAACTCTGAGAGATCATTGGGTAACACATTGTGAAAATGGTCCACCACTAATGAAAATATAGATTGAATCATCACTTGTTCGACTAAAAGGATTATACCCATCATCTGCATTGTAATGTCCCTTAACTGAATGAGGTAAATCCCTACTCTACTTGCCTCTATATCTCATTCATCCATGAGAAGATACCATTTCCCCATAAGGGATGTAAACAATAGATGCTTAGGGTAGTGGTGTATGCATTCTTGAAATCACATCAGCCAATCCATCCCAAACATGAAATCAAATCTTGACACATCTAAAATGAATAAATCCCACAAGTTTCTATATGTCATGAACTGGCCTGGTTCGACTCGAACTGTCACCTAATTTGGATCATAATAAGGTCTCAAGAGTGCCTCCTCATATTCTAGAGGTTATCGACCAACGGTGAGGAGGATACAGTGAGTAGAATATTCCCTCAAATCAGAGTTAAATAATTGCAGAAATAAACTAAACATTCAAGCATCCATGAACTCAGAGTGCACATAAATAAATAAATAAAAAAACTGTAATAAATAGAATGCTACATAAAAACTCAACAAACTAAAACATATAGACACTGGCCACCCATTGGGTTGACCACATATAGAATAAAATGAAAGAAAATAAATGCTCAAGGATCTACTACTACTCTGATCCAAACCACATACCCGGTCTCCAGGATAGTTGAATAGATCCAACATGAGCTAAGGAATCCACATGATCAACTTTTCTCAAACATGAAACACTAAGCCTCTGTACGATCCATTGCATCATCTCAAAATTAAATTAGAAATAAGGTTTACACATACATTGAGGTTCATATATAGGGGTGAAAAAAATATTAGTAGACCACCCCCAACGATGGTCCTAATATCTACTGTCATAAAAATTGAAGGAAACACACATCATGTCCAGACTATCCAAATGTGACTCCAAATAAAAAGATAAAAAAGGCATAAAATAAACAAAAAGGGATAAAAAAAGGAAAGAAACAAACCTCAAGTTCTAGTCTAACACTCACAGGTAATATACCCTCACTCTGGACCCATTCAAAGGAATTATGAAATGTGGCTCACATAGCCACAACATGAAGAACGTCCTCCTGATCAAGAAGGATTTAAAAGTCCAATTCAAGGATAGGCACACATGCCAAACCCTAGGATCTCATCCTAGGATTAAAAATATTGAAACACATAAATCGAGCAGTAGGAATCCAATGGTATGATATGAAATGGTGGTAGGGACACCCTCTTAAGATTGGGAGTATAATACCAACTCTTAGAAGTCTTTAAGAACTAATTGGGTAGAAATACCTATCAACATATCTATTTGTAGCCTGAATAGGCCTCAACCCTAAAAAACTGGGTCTCGGGAGCACAATATCCTCTATGGTCCACTACCCTATCCCTAGGAGAACTGTCAGTCTGAGGCAGATGCACTTATCCCGATCATCCATTAGATCCCTATCCCCATCTCACAGCAACCAGCCAACCAACAGAGGTGACCAACATAATCAAACTCAGATCACTTTCTCAGTCCAATAATATTCCAAAGGTAACCTCCATCATCAGTCCTAAACAAGACCAACCTCAAACCTCTAATCCACAACATAAACACCAAGGTCATATAACACTCGTACCCTCTCACTAGAACTACTAAACCAGCACTAGCCACCTCATAGGCCAACCAACATAGGGAAACTACCATAGTTCCCAAAACATCATCATAACAGGACACCATATAGAGGGTCTCCTATAAAAACCCATAGCTCTGATGGGTCACCATATGAATGGATCGTCCAATAGAACCAAACCTTGGGAAAATCCCTCTCAAAGGAATCATGGATGGACTCCCAACTCAAAACCACAAAATACCTACCCAAAAAGAAAACCTCAAGAAACACCTCGCCCATAAGGGTAACCCCAAGAAACACCTCTCCCAGAAGTGAATTCCCTAGAATAAGTCTCTTAAACCTATCTCAAACATTTATCAATGTAACCCAACCCTAAATTACATCCAAAGATATTGAACCACCTCGAAGGCTCTTACAGGTACCAACCCTAGGCAACCTGACCTAATCCTCAAACAGCCAAAAAAATGAACCTATCCAAGAAAAAACTCAATCCTACCTCCTGGAATCTGTCCAAAGAACCTCAATCAAACTTACATATAATCCTCAATACAAGTTTATAACCAAGAACACATACTCACACGATCCTCACAACTTACAACCAAACCCCTAAATAGATTCTACAACAACAACCTAAAAGGAATCCTTCAACTCAACTCTATTAGTCCAAAACACCATCCAAATGGATCCTAAATGTTGAAAGGAATCCACCATTGTGATATAAATGAAAAAAACTCAGAATAGACTACTAAAAAGTCCAATTATGACTCAAGGGAATAGGAAAATCCAAATGACTTAGGCAGAAGAAGTACACAACGTGAACCTCGGGTATATGGCGTGTACCCCCAAGGGTCCTCCCTAGATGTGTGTACCAGCCCACTGAGCATGTACCTTCCAAAGTACACCATTTCCCCCTGGTACATGGCGTGTAACCTAATATGGGTAGCCGCATGTGTACCTCATCCCCTCTCGGCATGTAATAAGCCCAATAACACAGTGTGTACGACCAGTACATGATGTGTAACCCAAAATTGGAACCCGCCTCTATACCCCTCATAAGCGTGTATGACTACACAGAGTTCACCACACATGGGAACTAGTCGTGTACCCTAAACATCCATGAACCTCTGCATGGGGTGTCTGGATGAGTACTTGGCCACACCATGGATGCACACTACACGGTGTGTACCCCTGGTACACATAGTTTAGTTATAAAAAACTTATCTTTCCCAAATAGGATGAACACACAACATGTGTTCTTCAAACCACATGTCATGTGATCAAGATTTTCTAAATAGAAATACCTTATGACACCCTGAAACACCCTAATTTACCCAGAAACTACATGATCATCCTTCTTGAGGCCCCCCAACAGCCCAGAAACAAGATAAAAACTTAAAAACACATAATATACAAGGATTTATGTTAAAATAATTAAAAAGGGCCTACCTTTGGGTGAAAACTGGTGAATCTTCAATCTGATTTGTGTTCCGTAGTACCCACATAACAATCTGGTGTGATCCAAGCTCCACAGAGACACCTCCTTCTCCCTCTCTCCATCTCATATCCCTCTCCTCTTCCTATCCTATCTACTAGTTGAAGGAAACCTTATTAAAGGGGGCATAAACAACACACCAAGGGAGAAAAAAGAGAAAAAAATAAAAAAGAAAAGAAAAAAAAAGAAAAAGAAAAAGAAGAAAAGGGGGCCTGAACCATACCCAGATCCCAACACAAGATTATGCCCCGTATATAAAAAATACCCCATTTTAGACTCAATAGAGAAGTCATAATTCAGATCTGATGCATTGAATAGAAGATATCACTGAAAAACATACACAAATAATAATATTTATTTAATTAAATATAAAATATTCATCCAAAATCTGAACCACTTGAGATTCCACTAAACTCATTTCCTAGGGTAAAAACCATATTCCGGGACTGAAATAGTGGTCAAAAAAATTATCCATGATCTCCTAATAATAAAAATTACCATTTCACCTTTTGAGAGCCAACTAAGATCAAAAATTAAAAATTTACCTATTTTACTTAAACCGTCATGATGTGGTTCATGAAAAAATCTCCATCATAAATTATTCTCTCTCCCAAGAAGCCTAGGTGGTCAGCCAACACCCAAGCTTCACCACAAACACTGGTGGTCCCAACACTACCACAACCGTCCACCGATTGGTCTCATAGTACTGACGACACCCCAAACATGAGGGACATTAAACCGCAACCGATCAGATGCTCCCCTCAATAAGAGTATTTTTATCATCACCCCTTAACCAAGCACCAAGCACTAAACTCCACAAACCACACTCCTTCCACTACCAAACACAATGGAAAAACATGGACAAAACACTCACACTAGAGCGCAAAAATAGAAAACCAGCCACCGCCCATTCTTATACCACCAGGAAAGATAATCCCATGCTCAATGAACCTCTTAAAACAAGGACCACAACCCATGATGACCTATGGTTCACTCCACACCATAAAGATTTATCAAGACTGAAACAACTCTCAAGGAACTCACATGTCCTGACCTGTATTACACATAGCAATTGCATAAATTCATTCTCAACAAATATTCCTCCCAAAAATCCATAGCCACACCGCTCACCTTCTCAAGGAATATTTATCCATGAAAAAATTATTACGAACTCTCATTCTCAACCAAACCATGACCTAATGTGCCTAGGATAAAGCGCCTAAACCCAGTGACCATGCTCCTCACGCAGGCTAGTTCTAACAAACCAGATCACCCTCAACACTCCTCTTCTGGATTAAGGAATCTACCTCATGCTAAGATCCACCAACACAAACACCATACACATAAGCGTCAATCCAAAACCATAAGCACCAAACCATGCTCCCACTGTGCTACCCCAAGTGCAACTAAAACCAGTAGGGCCAGGCACCAAAAAAACCACCTTCTCAACCATAAAAAACCCACGAATCCAACCACAAGTCCAAAATCAGTCATAGAGCTCCACCACACAATCCAAATAAGACCTCAGAATCACCACATAACTTCTTAGGGCTACCAAAACCTTAGGGAAACTTGATCCTAAACCAAGAATCTATTAGGAATATTTCCCTTCATCGATCCAACTACCACCAATGGTAGCAGGGCATCACAAATCCCACATAAACTCGCAAGGGTTTCCATGCATCCCCTAATGAAGGGAATACATCTACACTACCAAATAATACCTAACTAAAGGATCCATATGACCTGTCATTTGAAGAACCATCATCAGTAAAACACACACAGACATGCATACACATCCTATGTTTCTATAATGATGCATGAACATGGGCCTATTTCCCTCACGCTAAGAGTCAAAAATCATAAATCGTAAATTTTTAAAACACAAGTGAATCACTCAAGGTAAAAAATCATAGAATTGTAATAGCGCAAACCAAGAACAATAATCCCACAACATTGGTAACCTAGACTTCCTACCAGAATAAGTGTTCATGATGCACAAGCCCACTATCCATCACTAGATCTAACACGTTCCTAGATATTCTATCTACCAACTCCACAAATAGTAAGATAAAGAAAAATAATGCTCTGATACCATTTTTTCAAGAATCGTCCTGGGTCGACCTGACCCATCACCCGATCTGGAAAATAACAAGGTTCTCATATGCCAGAGGATTCTAACCAGTGGTGAGGGCCTAGAAGGATATAGTAAGGAGAGACTATTCCCTCAGATCAGAGTGAAATAATTGAGGAAATAAACTAAACATACAAGCATCCATGAAAATCATAGTGCATATAAATAAAAAAATAACTGAAATAACTGTAATAAATGGAATTTTTCATACAGATGATAAGGTAATGAAATTTAACAGGTTGTAGGGGTTAATTTTCATAAAGTTTGAAAACTTATAAAAATTTTAAGAACTGATTTAATCCCCCCATTCTCATTTGTTATTAAATTATTTTAAACATCAATTGGAATCAATGAGGTCCTCTTGTTGAATATTTATCACGAATAATCTCAATTTTATTAACAGTATAGGAATTTCTACATTTGATGGAAAAAATTATCATGGATGGAAAAATAGGATGATCTCATATATTCTATCTCTTGGTATGGAATTTTTTGATGTTGCTACCATTGGTTTTCCACCTATTGAGAAATATTATTCTATGAGATTTGTTGATAAGAGAAATATTGAAGTTAATATAAAAGCTATAAATTATATATTTATGTCTCTATAAGAAATTTTTTATATGAAGGTGATGGGTCTCAAAACTTAAAAGAGTATGTGGAACAACCTATAAAGTATTTACAAGGGAATACTAAAGTGAAGGAAAAAAAGATACAAATATGGTGTAGTAAGTATTAAGACATAATAATGATAGATAAAGAAACTATTGATAAATACTTCACCTGGGTAAATGGATTTGTCTTCAATATCAAAGGTTTTATAGATTTTTTGAAAGGTTCAAAAACAGAGAGGAAGCTTATAACAAACTTTCTGAATATGTTTGATTATAAAATTTTCTCTTTAGAAGATAAGATGATTTATCTCTTGATGAAATGCATAGGATTTTTGTTACTTATGAAATGAGAAAAGCTCCAATGTTCAAAAAGAATATGAAGGATGAAATAGACTTTTAAGTTATGAGAAAGATATAAATTCAAGATATTGAAGATGAAGATCCTTGTTATTTTCAGGATAAATAGGATGATTATTTGAATGATAAAATCATGTCTCTTATATATAAGAATTATATAAGAGGAAGATTAAAGTATGGAGGAAAAAATCTTCTTGGATTCTTTGAGTGTGATGGAATCAAAAAAATTTCTATGAATTGACCTAGAAGTAAATTCAGAGAATATCAAGAGGATTTTTATGAAAAACCATGATAGAAGAAATGAAAAAAAGTTCAAAGTAAGAAAATTCATCCAAAAAATATAATAATAAGTTTATTGGAAACAAGAGAAGTTTTATGATTAATAAATTTGAATCATGATCAACTGAAAAAAAGTATTTAGAGGATAAAAATTCAGAAAAGGTTTTAATAGTCATTTCAAAATTTGATAAAATATAAGACTCATAAAATAGATAAGAAGGAGGAGGTGAAGAATCTTAAAGAGAGTTTCAACTCAGAACAGAACTTGTTGCATGTCTTGAACAAAATAGAACTCTCAATAAAGAATTCATAATGATAAAGAAAGATAGTAGAAAAGTTTTTAAAGGTGAAAAATATGTTTTCAAGCAATAAGAAGAGTACAAATATCAGATATTAAGTTACAAACATAGAATTTATAAACAGGAAAAAATGGTTGAAAATATTAGTAATAAGTAGACCACTAAGGAAGAAGTAGTTAACAAGTTTTAATTAAAACATATTAAGTATGAAAGTGCCTTGAGTAGGATGAATGAAAACTTTATCAAATCCTTGGAATTAAAATTTGATACTTCTAAAGTTGTTGAGAAAGATCAAATCAAGAATCATTTGAAATCATCACCCTCCAAAAATAATGCTTCATCTGATTTTTCTATCATTTCAGGTGATAAGAACAACATTGGGAAATTTTGGATGGATAAAGGATGTGATAAACCTTTCACATCTATAAATGTTAAGAAAAACTCACTTAGGAGAAAATATGGTCCTTTCCCACAGTATGTTAGAGTAGGAAGAAGTTATCAACCACAAAAAAGTTTCGATAGAGAAAGATCTCACTTAAATAGAAAATAAAGATTTGATAGTTTTTTGGTGTCATGGAATATATGGGAAATGGGATTATAATTGTTGGTATAACTTGTTACATCTCAAAAGAAGGTTTTAATATAATGAAAGTAATGGTAGAAGAAGAATGAGTAACTTTCATAACCCAGAAGAAGTTAGAAAAGAAAAATCTCAAGATGCAATAAACTTTCGAAAAAAATGACAATTTGAATGTCTGGAATAGGTTTATGGAATATGTTATTAGGCTGGTCATCATGCTGAAAGATGTATGACACCCCTTATAGAACAAGTTTCTTATTCTAGAAAATAAAAATAATCTGGAAAGAAGAAAGTTGAGGAAAAATATTTTGTTGTTGAGACAACTTTAAAATAAAGTAAAAGGAACAACCCATGGATAATTGACAGTGGTTGTTCTTCACACATGACAGGTGATATAAAAATATTGAAACATGTTTAAAGTAATGATGTAGGAGTAGGTAATTTTATAAATTATAGTTCCTTAAAAATCAAAGTAATTAGAACTGATGATATTGAAACAAAAAGTTTGAAATCTAAATGATTTATATTTGTTGATAGAATAAAACATAACTTAATTAGTGTAAGTCAACTTTATAATGATGGAAAATAAGTTTTTTCAAAAAAAATTCTTGTATAATCATAAGTATAGAATGTGGAAAAGTTGTAACTGGGGGAGAAAGAACCAGAAAAAATCTTTTTCAGATTGGAGAAATTAACAACTCATGTTATCTAAGTCCTAAATATGAGAATAAGTTGTGGAACCAAAGACTTGACCACCTTGGGAAGAAAAGTATGAACAACATTATAAATTTGATGTTGTATGAAATTTTCTATAATTTAAAATAATAGAAGATGATATTTGTGTAACTTTTCAGAAAGGAAAAATTACTAATAAGAGTCATAAGAAAGTTGAGATTCAGTTTACCAAACCTCTTGAACTTATTCATTCCAATTTATATAGGCCATTGATACATCAATAAAAAATAACTTTTTAATTTATCACTTTTAATTATGGTTTCACTCATATGACCAACATAATTTTTATGAAACACAAGTCATAGGCTATAAAAATGTTTAGAGTTTTCATAAGATAAGTTGAGAGAGAAATGGGGGTTTGAATAAAGAGATTGAGAACATATAATGGTATAGAATTCACTTGAAATACCTTTAAAACTTATTTGAGAAAGAATGGAATCAAACATCGGTATATTTCCCCCTATACTCCAAAACAACATGGGGTTTTAGAAAGTAAAAAATAGAAGTTTGGTGGAAATGGGAAGAAGCATGTTAGGATAATACAAAATTTCAAAGTTATACTGGAGAGAAGTTGTTAGTACTGTTGTACATGTTCAGAATAGATATTTTTCAAGGACAAAATCCAACATGAATTATTATGAAATGTGTTATGAAAAAAATCCTTCATTGAAATACTTAAAGATTTTTGGAAGTCCCTTCTTGTTAAAAATTAAAAAACAAGAACTTGGAAAGTGTGATAAGAAAGATGAAGATAAATTTTTCATGGGATATTCACCCAATGGAAGAAGTTAAAAATATTGGAACAAAAGATTACAAAATTTTGTGGATTCATATGATGTTAATGTAATTGAAAATAATCTTTTTTAAAGTTATTGAGAATTCTGAGGAGGATAAACTGAAGGTTTCCAAGGAAAGTGAGAATTATACAAAACAAACTTATCAAGATTCCTAAGAATCATGTGATGAGGAAAGTTCAAATGTAAGAGAAATTTTGAAATTTACTACCTTATAAAAACATGTTGAGGCTAAAAATATTATTGAGAATCAAAAGGCTTCAGTTCATACCAAAAGAAAGTTGAGATTAGAAAATATGACTTCGCTCATCTCAAAAAGTTAAATCAGAATCAGTTTCAAAATCTATTCAATATAAAGAATGGGTGGATTCTATGAATAAAGAGTTAGATAAAATTTAAAAAAATGAAACATAGAGAACTTTTTCCATGACTAGAAAATAAAAATGTTATCAGAACAAAGTGGGTTTATAGAAACAAATTGAATGAACATAGTGAAGTTTCAAGAAACAAAGCAAGAATTGTTTATAAAGGCTATGCACAAGTGGAGGTTATAGATTTTGAAGAAACATTTTCCCTAATTACAAGATTAGAAACTATTAGAATGTTTCTATCAGTGGATGTACATCAAAGTTACAAATTTTATCAGATGGATGTAAAGTTAGATTTCTTAAATTTATAGATTGAGGAAGAATTTTACATTGAACAACCATGTAGTTTTCTGATTGATAATGATAAAACCAAGTTTCTTAGATTGAATAAATATTTTAATGGGTTGAAACAATCCCCACATGCCTAGTATTCAAAAATTGATATTTTTTTAGAATGTTGAATTTTTATAAAGGAATGGTTGATAATAACTTTTTTATGAAATAAGTTAACTCCAGCTCACTAATTGTTATTGTGTATGTGGATGATATAATTTTTAATGGAGATATAGAATTTTTTTGTAAAGAATTTACTAAGGAAATGAAGAAGAATTTTGAAATGTCAATATTGGGAGAATCAAATTTATTCCTTGTCTTACAAGTTCAACAAAAAGAAATGTACATTTTCTTCTCAAAAAAAGTATTCCATAGAATTATTAAATAAGTTTGGGATGGAAGAAATCCAAAGAAGTTTCTAATACTATTTCAATGAGTACAAATTTGAGTAATTATGAATCCAGAAAAAGTGTGAATCAGAAAAAATTTCGGAAGCTGATATGAAGTTTGCTTTATCTCACAGCCTTAAGACATGATATTGTTTATGTTGTGACTTTGTGTGTCATATATGAGAGTGAATCAAAATAATCTCATATGTTGGAATAAAATAGGATTCTAAGATATGTTAAAGGAATAAATTCACAATTACTTTAATAAAAAATATGTTTTAATCTGAACTTTCATGGTTATACTGATGCTGATTTGGTTGGAGATTGTAATGATTGAAAATAAACTTCTAGAGGAACATTTTTCTTAGGTAAATGTTGTGTGAGTTGTCATAGAAAGAAACAGATTTTGGTAACTTTGAGCAGAGAAGAATCATAATATATTATAGCTACCTATTCTTGTACCTAGATATTGAGGAATCTAGTTCAATTAGAATATTTGAAAGTAAAAGTTTCTAAATCATTGAAGATACTTTTTTATCATCAGAGTGAAATTGATCTTTCTAAAAATCCTATCCAACATTCAAGATCAAAAAAATTGATAGAAATTTTCACTTTATAAAAGAGAAAGTTTTTTCTAGAGATATTTTTTTGGAATATATCTCAACAAAGTATCAAATTTCTGATATCTTCACAAATGCAATTCAAAAATAAAGGTTTGTAGATTTGAGGATGCAACTACACATTCATCCTCCTCTAATGAATTCCTAAACCACAAAAGGAAGCCCCCACTATGATTTGGATTATATTGACAAAGGGGGAGAATATGTATAACTTTATCCTCTATGAAAATAGAACTAATTTTCTTACTTAAATGAATTTGAAGCCATGGTTATCATAAAATTGGGGAGACAAAAAAAGTGAGAGAAAAAGAAAAGTGAGAGGAAAAGATAAATGTGAAGGGGAGTTTATCTTAACATGGCCACAAAATTTTCTCATTACCAAGGTATGGAATTCTTTAAAAAAATATTGTATCCAGTAGTTTAGTGTCAGGGAACTCTCTTTTGAGAAAGTCTATGTTTTTGAAAAAGTAAAAAAAACTTGAGTTTTTTACAAAATTTGAGTTGTGAAATTTTTTTGAGAGTTGAAAAGGTTGTTAACAAGTGTTATCAAAAAATCCAAAAGGGGATATTGAAGAACCTTTTTGATATTTATTTTGACAATTTTTTGTATTTTTTGAAAAATAATTGTTTTTTAAATATTATTTTTTGAAAAAGAGGTGAATGTTTATGAATGTTTGAACCCAAACACAAAGGGGGATAAAAGTTTTATTTTTGAGAAAGTTATTTTCCAAATGCAAAGTATCGGACTGAGCAACACCGAACACAAAAGTTTTTATAAAGATAAAGTAGTTGGTTAGATGCGCCATCAATCTTAGATTAATTAGAATTAATTTCAAGATTCATTAGACATCACAATTTTTTAAAAGTCATAAGTTGTTGAGTGAGGAAGTCATAATTTTGTTGAAGAGGTGGAATAAAAATAGCGATGTTAGGAGTTATAAAGTTCTTAAACTCTCTAACCTTCAGTAAAATAATGATTTATCGATATTGAAGTTATCATAAATCATGAAATATCTCATGATAAAAGATTTTAATTTAATATAGGATGTTTAAGGTCTTTGTAAATATTGTATCGGTTTTAGAAACCTAGACACAGTTCATCAGATCTAGAATTACCAGACACAGAAGTTTTCAAAAGTCTGAATGAGTTATAGTTGATGAGGTTTGAATAATTTCAAATTTTATTAGAAAATAAATAATCAAATATATAACATTATATTGATTTTTAGTTAGAAAGTCCAATTGGACTAAGTTTTATTTATCATTTTGATCATACTGAGCTAAGGAAGTTACATCAGACTAAGCTAAGGAAGTTCCATCAGGCTGAATGTAAGGAAGAAAGTCAATCAGATTGAGATGAAGAAGTTCCATCAGACTAATATGAAAAAGTTATAATAAAATGATCTGAGAAAGAAAGTCATATTAGACTCAGTTTCTATTAGAAATTCAAATCATACTGATTTTCTGTTTGAAATTTAAAACGGATTGAGTTCCTATTAGAAAGTCAAATTGAACTAAAAATTTATAACAAATAGAGTTTTCTAGAATTTAGTATCTGATATTTTTTTTGATAATTTGATAAGATGTTCTGTAGAATTCCAAAATTTTTTAGAATACATTAGAAGAGTTGAGTAGGTTTGAAGCTGTCAAAGTTGAAGTTTAAATGTTAGTGAAATTCGGGTTTAGTGATTTTGAGTGAGTGGGAAAAGTTTTTTAGTTTCCTACCTTTTCTATTTTTGGGATGCCTATAAATAGATGCACAATACATTCATCCTTTAAACTTTCCACATGTGCAGAAAAGGTGGAGAGCTGTAGAATTCATGTTAGAATTTACTTTCCAGAATGAGATCTTATTATAAAGTTAGACATATGAATGTTTTTTACGGACTGAGGAATATTAGACTAAGGAATATCAGACTAAGTAATTAAGTAGAGTTTTATAAGTGTGTTTTGAGAATAGGTTCATCATTCTAAGTCTATCAAACTGAGTTCATCAGACTGATCCAATCATAACTAGTTTCATCAAACTGAGGTTTCAGAAAAAGTTTTTTGGAGTAGAAGTTTTTTCTGTTTATATTATTTTGTGGCTCAAATTGTTTATAATAAAACATTTAAACTAATATGGGTTAGTATACTAATTTCTATCAGGATATAAAAGGTTTCTAATGGGAGTTAACACAATTTTTATTCACTTATTCATTATAGTTAATTTCCATTGAACCGAGGGAGTGTCCATGGTAAGGATATAGGTTCTCAAACTGAGGCTGAACTCTATAAATCTCATGTGCTTTACTTTCTTTCATACTTTTTTATGCATGAGTTTTTACTAAAATATGATAAATTAATGAACTTTAATAGGTTAAAAGGGTTAAGTTTCTAAAATTTTGAAAACTTATAAAAATGTTAACAACTGATTCAACCCCCCCCCCTCAGTTTTTATTTGATCCTTTGGAGCATTAAAACTACTAATAAAAACTTGGATAATGGTGTTGATTTTTAATAAATCGCTACAAATAAAGAGTGGTTTTATAAAATATCTATTAAAAAATAAAAAAATAAACCATTTAGAAATGGTTTTGAAAAATGCCGCTAAATTATTTTTTCCTATAGTTCAAGAGGCACACCCTAAGAGTCAACTATAAAAGACACTAGATAACACTATCGTTATTCACCTAAGGCCTAAACTCAGATCACTTGTACATGAACATTAATTGTCATGAACCATCCTGATACCCTGGTACTCTAAATCCCAAGCTGATTATAATATATCTCAAAGGTAATTCCCAATCCCCATGGGTTGGAGAATAGCACCTGACATCATAGAAGATCAAATAGGGAACAATTTTTCCATAAAAAAAATGGAAGATAAAAGATACAAGTCAGTATGATTAACACTCCAAAAAGAGAAATTACCAGAAAAAACAAGTAAAACAATACCTAATAAAAAGATAAACATCCCAAGGAAAACTACAATTTCAACTAGACAAAAGTCTCAGAAAATCCTATATAATAAGTGTAAAATAGCTCCATCGTTCACCATAACCACTCCACGGTCTAAAGGATCAAGAACATCCACCACCTCAAAGTGGAACTTTCCCTTTTCTCAGACCTGAAAAAAAATAATCTAAAAATTCCTAAAGAAAAAGGTAGGGTGTGAGCTATAAAGTTCAGTAGGGTCTCACAAAGTGTTCCATAATAAATACCATAAAAGTTTACCATTTATAATATTAGTTTAAATTAAAAAAGGTATGGAATTAAATTTTAATATTTTAAACCAAAAAAATGATTTCATTCAAATAGATGGTAGATATATCAAAACAACTTTAGATAGAATTAAATGAACATTTTATATAAATTAGTTTATATAAATTAGTTAGCATGAATAAAATAATTAAACAAATCAATGTCATGTATAATCAAATCAAGTAAATTAAGAACCATGAAAAAGATCCATGTAATACATTATTTTCTTTGGTAATAGGATCCTAACACTTCTCATTTATAAACATGAATCTAGATATATTTTCACACTCAAATAAACACCCCATTCAGGGATCCACTATGGGAAATCAATCTTTTCCCCATTAGGGGAGATATTATAGGAAATCAAGATGATCTTGGTTCAGTTAGTGTTGTCATCATAAATCCATTGATTGGGGGTCAAGATCCTAGAATGATTATATTAGTTCCCTACTAACTACCCTCATATACATGTGATTCACCCAATCAATCAAATTGTAAATCAATCATTTCAAATCATTTCAAAATAAAATTTACCGATTTCAATTTTCAACATGCATTTCTCATTTTAAAAATAAATCCTAGGTTTTTATCATTTCATTCCATTTCAATTCATCTTTCAATTTATTCCATTTTCTCAAGGTCAAAATCAAATCATTTCATCAAAAAAATTTACAAATCAATCCATATTTTTTCATAAATTCTCCCAACAATTTCAATTCCTTTGAAATTGGAGTTTTTCTCAAATCTCATTCCCACTTCAAATAAAAGATCAAATCATCACAAATCCAAGTTTCTAAATCATTTAAAAAATCATTTAAATTTAACCAAGAAGTTCAAGGTTCCAATCATAGGGAAAATAATTATAAAACATCCTACCTTTAATCATGGAATAAATTGATCAATACTCAAAATAGTAATTCCAATGACGATTGAAGGAGAATAAGATCAATGAATCAAATCTAGAACCAAGATCTATCAAGAAAAGGATTATATAAAAAAATGAGTTTAGATCCATAAAGAACACGATAATATAACACTATCTAAGGAGGATAGAAATTAATATCGGAAGAAAACACACAAGAGGATATCTACTTATCGGAGAGGGATTAGATCTTCCATCGGTACTTTGATTCGCCAAAGGATGAGGTTAGAGGTGCTAAAATCACTTCTTGAGAGCCTCTAAGGACCAACGGTTCAAGTTAGGGTTGAATAGGGGATTAGGAATCTTAAATGATGGGTTTGTGTTTTTTAATTAAATTTTTTAAGGAATTAAAAACCATGTGCATGGTTTTATGGGGAGGGATGCATGGTTAAAAAAACCATGCACCCTAACTGTGTGCCCCTACTGGACTTCTAGATGGGGTTCACAAATTGTCCATACAGTTTGATTAACCGTGCTCCAATAATGAAAAATATCACTATATGAGGGTTCATAGCTTGGAGGGACTGGCCATATAGTTAGAAAAACTATGCACCCCCTTCCAGTGTCTTACAACAGGGCACATGATTTTTTGGGCCAAATTGCACGATTTTCCCTAACCACATGCCAACTGTGAATAACCCAAATGGCTTCCAAAATTTTCCAAAAATTACCTAAAACACCCCAAAAAATACCCAACTAAAAGGAGATCAAAAAAAGTTCAAGGAACACTTGAAATAAGGTAATGGGAAGTTACAACCACCGCACTGTAAAAAAAAATTTCCCCAGAAAGCCTGTCAAGAAAGCTTCATATCAAAGAGACAGGGTTACTAATCTCTCATAAGTTTCTTATGCTTCCACATCTCATGAAAATATGAACCATGCTTACATATAACATGAACTAAAGGTATCATCCACCCATGAAGTACCTCTATCTTAGAATCAATTATCTTGACTAGATTCTCAGTCACATATAAATTAGACTCAACATCAAGATCACTCCAACTCAAAATACAAGATGGGTCAAAAAACACTTTAAAAGCTGAGATACATGAATCATGTTGTGGATTTTAGTCAAATACATTTGGGAGTGATAAATAGTGATCCACTTTCCCCGCCCGCTCAACAATCTCAGAAGGACCCACAAAGTGAGGAGAAATCTTCCCTTGCCTCCCAAGACTTCAATGACCCAACCAAGTTGAAACTCTCAAAAATTCTTGGTCACCATCCGAAAACTCCAATGGTATAATATCGAGATAAATAAAGGATTCATACCAACTCTGAACCATTAACATTCTCTGAAGAATCAACTAAATCCTTTTTTGTTTTATTTTGGACCAAACATGGTCCAATAAAGGAAGTTTCACCAATCACCGACCAAAACAATAGAGATTTACATGGCCTACTATACAAGGCCTCAAAGGGATCCATAAAAATTGAAAAATGATAAATGGTATTATAATACCAATCCCAAATGGACATCCCAAGATCCACCAAAATCATGAACGCAATATAGGACATGTCCTCAAGAATCTATATATCCCTCTCTGCCTGGCTATCCATATGCAGTTGGTATGAAATACTCAAATGAACAAGAAATCCCATCACCTCATAAAGGCCTCACAAAAAATAAGAGGTAAAATTGGGATCTTTATCAATGACTATAGCAGATGAAACTGCATGAAAACGAACAATCTCCTTCACGTAGAGATTTAAAAACTCCTCAGCTTTTCTTGTATTTCGAATGGGTGTAAATTGAGATGATTTGGTCATCCTATCAATAAAAACCCATATCTTATTATTTTCTAAAGGGGTACATGGAAACCTAACCTCAAAGTGCATAGTAATATCATCCCACTTCCAAGTCAGCACCAGAAGTGGATGAAGTAAACGCAAAGGTATCTGGTGCTTGGCTTTGGTCTATTGGAAATTATAACAATGATAAAAAAAATAATATTCTATCTCATACCTAGACACCAGAATCATCGATTCATGTCATAGAACATCTTCATTGTACCCGAGTAAACCTCTCATTGGGAATTATAAAAATCCCCCATCACAACTTTTCTTTTTGAAAAAGGGGAAACAAACCTATTTTAGAAACATGTGATACCCTTAGAAGATAATGACCACTCACCAACGATCTCCCCACCATAAAGAGAGTCCCAAATTACATAGAATTCATTATCAAGCTGCTGCGCTTAAAGAATCATCTCGAGAAGAGTGGACGTCAACTAAACACTTATCAAGAAAACCTCATCCTCTTCTCCCCATAATCCTAAATGAAATTGTTCAAAAAGATTCATCAATTTCCACTATTATGATAATTCTTTCACATCTTGGGTTAGAAGTTTCCTAATTAAATAATCAACAAAAACATTCCCCTTCCCCAGGGTGTAGGCAATGTCAAAATCAAAATAATGCAGGTACTCAACCCAATGCCTCTGATGAATGTTCAAATATTTTTGAGAGAAGATATAACTCAAGATCTTGTGGTTGTAAAAAATGGTAAACATTTCTCTGAAAAGGTAATTCTTCCAACTGTTAATTGAATGAATCACAACTAAGAGTTCAAGGTCATGGGTCTATAATTTTTTTTGTGTGGCCTAATTTTTTTAGAACCATAGTCTACTAAGAACACATCCCAAAATCAGACCTAATGCGTAAAAAATAACCACATAGCCTTGCTCGACCTCTAAAAGATTCAACACTAGCTCAGAAGTCAAAATACATTTAATTTCAAAAAAATAACTTTGACATTTATTATCCCAAGTGAACTTCACCCCTTCTGAGTGAGAGTGGTCCTTGGAGAAGCCAAATTTGACAAATCCATTACAAACCAATGATAATACCCTGTTAAACCCAAGAAGCTTTGAATCTAAAAAACATTATTTGATTGCTATTATATCATAACATATTTCACCTTCTTAGGATCAACCAAAATACCATGTTTAGGGACCATGAGTACCAATAACTTCAATTCTCGAATCCAAAAATCACATTTCATTATCTTGACACAGAGTCAGCAATTTCTCAACATTTCCATAACTGCTCTCAGATGATGCACATGATCCTCCTTGGCCTAAGAGTAAACCAGGATGTCATCTACAAAGACCACCAAGAACATATCAAGATACTCTTGGAAGATTATTTTTATCAACACCATAAAGACTACATGAGCATTGATTATACTAAATAGCATGACAAGATACTCATAATGGTCATACCTTCTCTATAAGGGGGTCTTATGAATGGAAAATTATTTTATTCTCAATTGGTTATAACCATATTAAAGATAAATATTTGAGAACCACTTCACCCCTTTCCACTAGTCAAACAAATCATCAATTCATGGTAATGGATACTTGTTCTTCACCGTAACTCAATTGAGTTCCTGGTAATCAATACAGAGGTTAATTGTTCCATCAGATTTTTTTACAAGGAGAACAGATGTTGCGCAAGGGGAAACACTCGGGTATATAAATCCTTTCTCTAATAGATCCCCTAACTGATTCTTTCACTCTTTAAACTCTATTAGTGCCATGAGGTAAGAAGGAATAAATACTAGATGAGTAACAAGAACTAAATAAATAAAAAAATATACCTCTCTTACTAGTGTAAATCTAGATAAAGAAAAAGAAAACACATCGGGAAACTCAATAAAAACTAGAGGGACATCATCACTTAAATATTACTACTCCAAATCAAAATTAAACACTAATATTACTTTCCCCAACTATGGATATGAATTTTTGGATCTACTTGACCTTGGGTCCTATTATCCATGAAAAACACATTACACCCCATCAAGAATAGTAAAAGAGACCCACTAAAGATAATAGTCTATTCAAACCTTATTATAAATAAGACAATCCATCCTCAGAATGAAATCAAGAGGTTTCATGAAGATAAATGGAAAATTCCAGTCAATATCAATCTCTGATAAAGAGAAGATACATTAAGGACAAGGAGGACCCTACTCTCTCTTCATTCTGATGGGCATAGTAATATCTATCACATAAGATAAACACTCCATAGGATTATTTAGAAAGTTTATAATACATGTTGATATAAACAAGTGAGATACACTAATATCAAATAAATCATCCCCTAAAGATGAAGTTATAGTGATGGTACCTCTCACAATTCTTGTATATGTATCTCCTTACTCAGGAGACTCTTCCACTATGTGAAGAAGATTTCTTTCATATGTCTGTGGTTAGAACCCCTTTGTTCATGAAGCATATGATTTCACTATAGTAATTTTAAGAACTAATGATATTATTCCCCTATACGGAGTGGAAAACATATGGAAGAACTTCTATAGGGGGCTAGAGTGACTACACAAACTATAGATCTTGGTTACCTCAGAGAAAACCCTTTTTGAATGTAGAAACTTTCTATGATAAAAGCAAATCAAAGGGCCTATTCTAGGATCTGAAGGAGGTCTAAAGGATTCCTATTGTTGAGAACCACCATAAGATTCATCACACTTCCTCTTTCCTTTAAAGTAATTCACAAAATCGCCACTGGGAGAAAAAGTAACTCCTATCAACCCTGACTTACCAGCCATATCAAGATCAATAATCAACACCCTATCTAGTATGTCAGGATATGAAGTAAGGTTCAGTTAGAAAACCTATGAATTAATATTATTTCAAATACCCATTTCAAACTTTTGATCCTTCATCTTCTCATTTGATATAATCTCATGTGAAAACCGCACATGCTCAGCAAATCATTTTTCATACTATTTCATGGTCTTGTCATCCTATTGGTGGTTGAAAAACTCCATGTCCTTAGATAGTAACATAGATTCTTAATAGAACAGATCAACAAAAATAACTTTCAAATCCTCCCACTCTAAACCCCCATTATTCTTCACTTTTACCATCAAATCTCACCATCTCTTGCTAGGCCCTTCAAGCTTGAATGTAGCACACTTCACCTTGATAGATTTTGGAATTTATAGAAAATAAAATAAGTGATATATCTTTTTCAACCAATCCTCAACCTCTTGAATATCACTAGTTCCTTGTAAAGCAAGTTGATTATTATGAAGAAACTCTTGAGAATGATTCTGAGATTCATCCCTTTGAGATCCCACAACTCAATATTGAACGAGAATGAGTGCACGTGTATGTCCTAGATCTTAAAAAACACACACAATAACCACAACAAGATTATAGTACATAGAAGTATCCACTCACTATGGTTCACAAGTAGCTTCCTCTTGGTGATTATTCAAATATATTCTCAGAGGCATGATGCTGCACAACATCAACAAACAATACTAAAGTCATCATAAGATTACTCATATTAACAACTCAACCAAGAGAAACGGGAATATCAATCTCATAAAATAATATTTCAATATATGTATTTCAACATAACCAAATAAAAAGCAGTGAAAATACTAGAATCAGATCAAAACATTTATCAGAGTCACTTTTCCCAGGCACCCATGATGGCTAAGGCTCGTTACAGTGATAGATGGCCATACACTAACTCAAAAAAACCTTTTAAGTCCCATAAAGAAATACCAAACCACATACAGATATCAAGGAAAGATGCTAAACCTACACCTATGACACCACTTTGTCATGAACCAGCTGAGACCCAGTACACTAATACTCGATCTGGATCTGACATAGCTCAAAGGGCGTTCCCGATCCCCATGGGTTGGTGACTATCACCTGGCATCATACAATATCAAAGAGGGAATGAGTTTTATATAAAATCGAGGAATAAAAAACATAAAAGTCAGAATTTTCAAAACATCAAAGGGAGAAAGTGATAGAAAAAATAGGTAAAAGAGTACCCAAAATAAAGATAAACATTCCAAAGTAAACTACAACTTCAATCAGGCAATAGTCTCAGAAACTCCTATGTAACAAGTGGACAACAACTCCAATGGTCACCATTAACACTCCATGATCCAAAGGATCAAGAACATCCACCACCTCCAAGTGGAACTTTCCCTTTCCTCGGACATGGAAAAATATAATATAAAAATTTCCGAAGGAAAACGTAAGGTTGTGAGATATAAATCCGAATATGGTCTCACTAAGTGTTCCATAATTAAGACCATAAAAATTTACCATTTATGCTATCAGTTTAAATAAAACAAGGCATGACATTACATTTTCATATTTTAAAAGAAAACATTCTTTAATTAAAATATATGGTTGTTATATTAAAAAAAATAAGATAGAATTAAATGATTTTATATAAAACAGTTTATATGAATCAATTGGAATGAATAAAACAATTCAAAAAATCAATGACATGTATAATCAAATCAAGTAAAGCACTATGTAAAAGAGATTTCTGATACATTAGTTTCTTTGGTAATAGGATCCACACACTTATCATTTATGAACACAACTCTAGATATGTGTGAACACTCAAATAAAAACCCCATTCGTGGATCCACTATGGGAAATTATTCTACACCTTATTAGGTGAGCCACTAAGGAAAATCAAGTCAATCTTAGTTCAGTTAGTGTTGTCATTATAAGTCCATTTATAGAGGATCAAGATCCTAACGTACTTATCCCAGTTACCTAATAAGTACCCAAAAATACATGTTCTTTGATCAATAAATCAATCAATTAAATTGGAAATAAATTATTTTAAATCATTTCAAAATATATTTTCCCAATTTTGATTTTCAACATGTATTTCTCATTTCAAAAAAAATTATAGGTTTTCCTCATTTAATTACATTTCAAATAATCTTTCCACTTAATCCATTTTCTCAAGATCAAGATCAAATCATTTTATCAAAATTAATTCTAAATAAAGCCATAATTTTTCATAAATTTTACTAACAATTTCAATTCCATTGAAATTGGGGTTTTTCTCAAATCTCATGCTCATTTCAAATAAAAAACCAAATAATCACAAATCCATGTTTTTAAATAAATTAAAAACTCATTTCAATTTGATCAATAAATTCCATGTTTCAATCATAGGGAAAATAATTATGGAACCACCTACCTTTAATCATGAAATCAAATGATCAACACCCCCAACAGGAATGCCAACAACGATCGAAGGTGAAGATCTGTGAATCAAATATAGAATGAAGATTTATCAATTTAAGAATTAGATCTAACAAAAAAGAGTTTTTATCCACCAAGAACATGATGATATAACACTCTCTAAGGAGGAAAGAAAGGAATATAGAAAAAAAACATGAGGAGATACACTTACCAAAGAGGTATTAGATCTTCCGATGACACTTTATTCACCAAAGGAGGAGGTTGGAGGATCCAAAATTTCTTTTGGAGAATCTCCAAGGACCAAGGGTCCGTGTTAGGGTTGAATGGTGTGATTGGGAATCTTAAAGGCAGGGTTCCATATTTTTAATTAAATTTTTAGAGGAATTAACAATCGTTCACACGGTTTTCTAGGGAGGGTCATATGATTAAACAAACTGTATGCCCTAACAACGTGCCCCTACTAGACTTATGGATGGGGTGCACGATTTGGACATACAGTTTGATTAAATGTGAACCAAATATAGAAACCCTCATTATCCAAGGGTGCATAGTTTGGAGGGGATTACCATATAGTTTTACAAACCATGCACCCCCCTCCAACAACTTACAATAAGTTGCACGATTTTTTAGGAAAAACTACATGGTTTTCCCTAAACATGTGCCAACAGTGAATATCCCCAAGGGATTCCAAAATTCTCTAAGATTCACCTAAAACACCCCAAAAGAAGAACTAACCAAAATAATATCAAAATAAAGGTCAGGGAATACCTAAAATAAGGTAATGGAAAATTACATTAGTCATGATTATATATAAAAAATCCCAAAAATCACCAGGTTAAATTAATTAGATATCACCAATAATAGATTTGGGAAAGAATCAAATATATTATTTTTGACATTTAATTAATTTAAATCTTTAACAATCACATAAAAACATGTGCATGACATGTGAACCTATGTGTTGAAACATAATGTATGAACTCATGCATTCTCACCCCCTGGGCAAGGGGAAAAAATAATAAACCATAAAATCCACAATATCACATGAATAAAATATAAAACTGTAATAAAACTATAAAAAAAATAAATCCCAATACTCTAGAAACTCAAATATGTAATATAAAGATGTTGTTCACACATGAGCATAACTTCAAACCTGAGTATCGATCTTCCAATCTCCAATTTACCAATCCCAAATAGTAAATCAAAAGAAAAGGGGGATCTGATGTCATTTTTCAACACTCTATTCTGGTTCACTAAATTCTATTTTGAAGCGGTACATTACCCCATGCACACCTCCACATACACAAGAGGTTATCAACACTCTATTCTGGTGAGGGTCTGAACCATACATTAGAGAGATAGTGACCTCAATAAAATATACCATTCAATCACATAATCAACAGAATTAGCAATAAGTAATAAATAAAATATAGGATGGAATTATATTGATAATTCTACAATATAAATAATATGACATGATATAAAAAATGGGTACACATAATTTATACATAAACAATCAAAATTGATCCCCACATAAGATAGATCAATATGAAAAATAATGAAAGGAACAAAATAATAACAAAGGAATAGCTTCAAAATGATCCTAGTGTGTGTCCTAGCATCACTTCTAGCCATAGTCAACTCCACCTACTCAAGTGCCTGAGATAGGGACCTTTACCTTAGCTAGATCCTGACAACAAACTCTGCACACACACTAATGTGCCTGTACAGGATATGAGTAATAAAACATAGAAGGAAACCACTAATAGATTATTATCATAAGTGCAACAGATATATGTGAGTGTATGAAAAAATAAAAAATAAATAAATAGACAAGCACACACCCATGTCGGGTTATCACATTATAACCAAGTCACCACAAACCTTGACCATATCTGAAGAAGTTAATTATAGGAGGAGGGAGATATCTTCTACCAAGATTCATAATTGATAGAATAAGAAGTGATATGAGGAGGGTATAACATAGTAAACCTCTCTCACAGGTCCCACCATCCCCTTAGGGTAGGGTCCCATAGACATATCTTATATCCACTAATCACAAAGAAATTGGTCTGAGGAGGGAATGACATAGCCAGGCTCTCTTACAAGATGAACCATCCACTCTGGGTAGGATCTCATGGCCAAGTCACACATAAACCAAACATCATAGGAAACAGTCATAAGAGGGCATAACGTAGTCAACCTCATGTGATACCCAAACCAAAATCCTCATCAGTGGTAAGATCCCATGGTTAACTCCCATCACAACATGAAATACAATAGGTAACGTGATCAACGATTCAATACCCACCCCAATAGGGTCAAACCACATGATTTAATAATCCATCACCATCAAAAGGACACCATAAGTATAACCCAATGGATACTCTGAACTCAACCAATAGTAGGCCACTCATGCTAGTAATTCCATCCATCAACACCTTTTCAATTGAAGGAAGCTATCACCCACACATATATATCATCCCACAAGCTCACTAATTCTCTAACTAGACTAGGGAAACAACTTCGTGCCTAGCAACACGAGGTGGAAAACCCAACCTCAACCAACTCTACAAGATAGGTTCCATCTTACCCAAGCTAGTTCACCCATTCTACCCTCCAAGGGGTAATTTTTACCAATATAGGCCCACACAACCACTTTGATACCCGAATAAGAACAATATTGAGAAAAAAACACCCATATGTACACTAGGTCAAGTGATCCCATAAAAATATTAAAACATGGTAAGGACTTCCTACCTCAATCCTTGGATAGATCACTCTTCAAGTTATGTCACATGAAATAAGCTCAATCAACATCAACCTAAGAATCTGAAAAAGACGCTTGAAATTAGGGCCTTGAGATGAGAGGAAGTGGTATCGACAAAACCACACAATAGAAGGTAGATGATAGAAAAACTTACCAATAGATGAAGATCATAACAGACGACAATGGATTCAGACACTAAACAAAGGATATGGAACTTGGAGAAGAAGAGAGATCCTAAAGGGGGAGGGGTGCATGCTCCAGAGCTCAGGGAGTAAAAAAGTAAAATAAAAAGGGGGAGAAGGCAAATTTTACCAAAATACCCCCATAAAAAGTGGGATCTCAAACACCTCATAAAAAATATGGTGGGGGTCTGGGGGATACTTCCTCCTACCCACTCACACCAGACTTCTAATAGTGGGCCTAGGGGCCACTACCCCCTGCCCACTCCCTTTGGACTTCTGGTGGGAGTCTACTTCTCTTCTTCAGGTTCTGGTGGTCCTTTTATCACCCTGAAACACCTATGATCCTTGATTCTACATGCATGCCTCACATAGAAACTATAATAAAATAAATAATAGTAAAAAGGATGAATTGTACCTCAAAATCCAAAGGTTGTTAAATTAAAAAATGGTTAAAAACCCTAAAATCATAAAAATAAAAATAAATTTCCACATAAGTGGAACATTAGTCCACCATGGAATCTCTAGGAAAAAATATAAGATGAAGAGAAGAGTAATGGAGAGAGGATGATATTTAGAGTGACTTACTTGAAGTAATCAATCCCCTTTAATAAATATTACCCAATTAGGAATCCAAAGAATGAGAGGAACTAGAGGGTTGTGTAACAACCCAAACTTTTATCAATGACATTCCCTTTTGAATGAATAAATGACTCATTAAGTAATGTAGTTATAGAAAAAACATACACTATTTTGATTATTTTAGTCTATATAGTCTGTCGAATTTAATAGGCCATTAAGAATTATAGTTTTTGGTAATATAGTTGTTGTACAATGAATGTTAATATTAGTATATATTAAGAGTTATTATAAAGTCTAATTGAAACAAATGGAATAAGTGATGGTCTCATCCAGTAGGATTTTACCCTCTGAAGTTCATTTATCTAAGCTTCTAAGGGATATAGCATCACTGGGTTTTTTTCCTTGATCAATACTAGGTTGAGATTATACAACTAAATCCCATGTCACAAACTAACATGGGTACCCTGGTAACCCGATAACCGAGTCAGCCCTAACATAGCCTGAAGGGCGTTCCTAATCCCCATGGGTTAGCGACTAGCACCTGGCATCACACAACATACAAGTGGGAATGATTTTTACACCAACAATGAGGAAGAAAAGAAACAAGACAGTATGCATAACAAAAGAAACTCCACTAGGAGTAATGAACCAGAAGTCAACAAGGCATAAACCAACCCAAATCACTACAACCAAAGTACTAAAACAGGTAAAATAGACCAAGTTCCCAAAGAATATAACTCACCAAGCCCAACGCTCAACAGTTGGATCCACCTCTAAGATATCCTTTCCCCTAAATCAGACGTGGAAAGAGAAAGTTTACAAACACCCAAAGACAAAAGTACGGTGTGAGCTAAAAATACCAGTAGGTTCTCACCACAAATTCTGTAACATATGACAATAATTAATTAACTAAAGTAATGTTTTTAATATTAAAGATAAATAGGTTTGAAATTTTAAATTATAATTAAACAAATCATGCTATATAGTTCAAATTATGGGAAAATACCTTAAGCAATGAATTTAAAAAATTATGGAATATTTCTAAAAAAATGGGTTAAATAAAATAGTTATATAAAACAGTTTAAGTAAAAACAATAGACATGTAAAGCAGTTCAAAAGCATTGGCATACATTTATATCTCAAATATAAATAAACAAGTGAGAAACATGGTCATATGCCAAAAGGTATGATGGTATTAACCAACTATAGGATTATGCACTCTCTATGTGAACTCAAAAAAATGTGTATATGCATGTCCCTATGACACTGGCCAAATGAGACTCATCACTAACCCATCAGGGATGTGACCCACCATAAGTTTGTTTTAGAACATTTTTGTAGCGTAGAGTGTATCCAAATAACTCACTAACTACCTAAGGCTTGCATTCACTCTTACATGATGGGTGAACTATTTTAAGACTTCTTAAAAATACGATCAACCTCATTCTTCCATTTCAAAAGTTCCAATTTATTTCCATTTAAAACCAAAATAGGTTTTATTAAAAAACATTCCTTTTTCATGAGATAAAACCATTGGGTTTCTATCAGATCATTTTAATCCATTTTCCACAGTTTGAAGTCCATTCAAAACTAATTACATCATTTCATAATTAATTTCAATAATTAAATTCAACAATTAAATTGAAATCACTTCCATCAAATCCATAATTTAAATTTTACAATTTAAATCATCCAATTTCTATAAACACACACCCCAATTCAATAGAATTGGGGGTTTTCCATATTATCATGCCAAAACCAATACAAATCTCCAAATTCAATAAAATTGGATTTTATTACATCAATTGAAAGCAAGTTAAGTAATTTAATTTAAATCATTAGTTTAAATAAATAAATCAATAAAAGGATAATCAATTTGGATAATCATAATGGAACCACCTACCTCAAGGTCGTTGATGACAGCAGAAATGATAAACCACCCCTTTTGGTTCAAAAGTCTGGAGCTTTCGAATTTTATACCCATCCTAGTGTAAACACCACATTTCAGACATAACAGTATGCTCATATTTCTCATACGACGGACCATTTTGGAGTTATTCAATTAATTTGAATAAATTTCCCATGATTAAAGTAATATATTTAATATTTTTATTCTATCCTCCCCGAGGCTTTACAGACCTTGGAAACTCATAATTACTCAGTGTTTAAATCATAAAATATTTAATTGAATATTATGGAGTTTTAATTGGACATTTTACCATTTGGAAATGTGTTTAACAAAAGTGAAACTTATAACTGATAAATTTTTTTCCCATTTAACGTAATAATTAAATACAAGAGGGTTTACGAATACCTGAAACAGTAACGGGATGTTACAACCTCCCCACAATAGGAACTTTCTGTCCCTAGAAATCCTACAAAGAAGCCTCCACATCAAAAATAAAAGGTCGTTGTTCTCTCATCAGTGAATCCCTCTCTCACATATCATGAGAATTATAACCATGCTTCCATATAATATGAACTAGAGGTATCATCCTCCCACGAAGTACCTTGGTCTCAGAATCAACAACCATGACTGGTCATTCAGTCACAGATAAAACATGTTCCACTTCAAGATCACACCAACTGAGAACATGAGATGGGTCAGATAAATGCTTTCAAAGTTGAGATACATGAAACACATTATGTATCAATGTCAGTTGAGGTGGTAGTGATAAATGGTAAAAAACTTTCCCCTCCTAATAAACAACCTCAAAAGATCCCACTAAATAAGGAGTAAGCTTTCCTTGCCCCCCAAGCCATCAATGACCCAACCGGAGTGAAACCTTCAAGAATACATGGTCACCAAAACTGCTACTTCAAGTAGTAGAATGTGTTAGTGCTTTCTGGGTACACAACCCATTTGAAATTATGGAAATCCCCCAATATAGCCTTCCTTGTTGCTAACAGTGCAACATAACAGTTTCAATAACACATAACAACCTCTTTAGAGAATGACCACTGGGTATCAGTCTTCCCACCATAAAGAGAGTCTCTAATGCTTATAGAATTTGTCAACAATCTTCCATTCATAAATAATCATATCTAGAAGATAAGATGTTATAGAACCCTCAGATTTCATGACAGATAGAACCGACACCGCCCAAGGTGACACACTTGGGTGAATAAAGGCTTTCTCAAGAAGATCATCCAACTGGGACATTAGTTATTTCAGTTTAGTTGGATCCATTTGGTAAGAGGGAAAAGAAACTATTTGAGTATCGGGCATCAAGTCAATGGAAAACTCAACCTCTATTATCAGTGGTAAACCAGAAAAAATTAGAAGGAAGCACAATGGAAACTTGACAACAACTAGAGGGAGATCACTATTCCAAATCAGAAGAAAACACTAATATTACCTTCCCCAACTCCGGATAAGAAGGTCTAGACCTACTCGACCTTGGGTCCATTATCCTTTAAAGGAAAGAGACACACCACTGGGTTTGGTAAGGTAGAACTATTGAAGATAACAATAAATTTGGGATTTATTTTCAATGAGCCAATCCATTCTGAATACGGCGTTAAGATATTTCATGTTGAGTACTAGAAAAATCCAAGAAAGTTTGATATCCGATAGAGAGAGGACACAAGAAGGACTATGGAGACCCTTCTCTCTCATCATGCCAAGAGGTGTAGTAATATCCATTACACAAGATAAAATCTCCATAGTAAGAATAATAAGAGTAATGGTATGGGTTAGAAAATGAGTGAGATGCACCAGTATCAAATAAAGAAGTCACTAAAGATGAAGCTATAGTAATGATACCTATCACAGTCATTGAACCTGTATCAGCTTCCTCTGGAGACTCTTCCACTTCATGAAGAAGCTTCGTTTTGGATTCCTGTGGATGAAACTCTTTTTATGTGAATCATTTAATTTCCTTGTAGTTTTTGAAGGTTCTGATGATCTTATGTCGTTACATGGAGTGAAAAAGTTGTGGAAAAACTTCTGCAAGTTCCCTAAACATCTGTAGGATCCACAATTCTGTCAGACTACACAAGCTTGAAAAACTCCATAACCTTGGAGAACACCATTGAATCTAGATAGAAGTGTCCAATAAAGAGAACCTTTAATTCCTTTCACATTAAGCCCCCATGTTTCTTTTCCATCACTATCGTATCCCACAACCTCTTGCTTAGTCCCTCCAACACGATGGTGGCACACTTCACCATGATCTTGTCTGGTTTCTCTAAGAACACAAAAAGACATTCAATCCTACCCAACCATTCCTCATCATGTTGAGGATCAGTAGAGACTTTGAAAACTTTTGGTTTCCGGTGAAATAACTCTTGATAACAATTTTAAAGAGCATCTGCCCCCCAGATTCCACAGTTGGATCCTGAACAAGGACTGGAGGTGATGCCTATCCCAGAGCTTGGGAAGTGTGCACAATCACCTCAACTAGGATCGGGTCCACTGAAGTATTTGCTCACTCAGGTTCAACAGTATCCCCTTCTTGGATCTGATTCACACGTCTTCTCTGAGGCGTAATTTTACAAAACATCAGCTTACAATAAGGAAGACATCTGATAATGCCCATACATAGCAATGAGGGAAACATGATCCCGACCTTTAGAACATACATGATTTGGATTTCACTCTATCCAAATCAAAATAAAAAGAACTAGAACTAATCCAAAAGAAGTCTTTCCATAACCACCCCTGGTGACTTAAGGTTCATTGTGGTGAGATCTCTCTAGGCACTCAATCGCAACTACCTCCTAAGTCCCGACAAGATTTCACAAATGCACACTGACTTCAAGATAAAATCTCAATATCCCTTTGATACCATTTTGTCACGAACCAACCCGGGTACCCGAGTAACCCGATAACCAAGCTGACCCTCACATAGCCTGAAGGGCATTCCTGATCCCCATAGATCGACGACTAGCACCTGGAATCACACAACATGCAAGTGGGAATGATTTTTCCACCAACAATGCAGAATAAAAGAAACAAGATAGTATGAATAAAAAAAGAAACTTCACTGGGAGTAATGTACCAGAAGTCAACAAGGCATAAACCAACCCAAATCACTACAACCAAAGTACTAAAACTGGGAAAATATCCCAAGAACCTGATGAACACAACTCACCAAGACCAATGCTCAACAGATGGATCCACCTCCAAGAGATCCTTTCCCCTTGCTCAGACCTAGAAGGAGAAAGTCTATAAACAACTGAAGACAAAAGTAGGGTGTGATCTAAAAGCCCAGTAGGGTCTCACCACATATTCCATAACAGATTCCAATAATTTATTAACCAAAGGAATGCTTTCAATATTAAAGATAAACAGGTTTGACATTTTAAATCATAATTAAACAAATCATGATATACAGTTCAAATGATGGAAAAATACCTTAAGCAATGACTTTACAAAATGATGGAATATTTCTAAAACAATGGCTTGAAAAAACAGTTATATAAAATAGTTTAAGTAAAAACAACAGGCATGTAAAGTAGTTCAAAATAATTAGCATACATTTATATCTCAAATATAAATAAACAAGCAAGCAACATGGTCATATTTTAAAAGGTATGATATTATTAACCAGTTATAGGATTATGTACTCTCTATGTGAACTTAAAAAAATGTGTATACACACATCCCTATGACATTAGCCAAAGGAGACTTCATCACCAACCCATCGGAGATGTGACCCGCCACAAGTTTGTTTTAGAACGTTGTCGTAGCATAGAGTGTATCCAAATAACTCACTAACTACCAAAGACTTGCATGTGCTCTTACATGATGGGTGAACTATTTTAAGACTAATTAAAAATATGATCAATCCCATTATTCCATTTCAAAAGTTCTAATTTCTCTCCATTTAAAACCAAAATAGGTTTTATTTAAAAACATATCTTTTTCACAAGATAAAACTAGTGGGTTTCTATCAGATCATTTTAAGCCATATTCCATAGTTTGAAGTCCATTAAAAACCAATTCCATCATTTCATAATTCATTTCAAAAATTAAATTCAACAATTTAATTGAAATCATTTCCATAAAATCCATAATTTAAATTCAACAATTTAAATCATTCAATTTCCATAAACACACACCCCAATTCAATGGAATTGGGGGTTTTCCATATTCTCGTGCAAAAACCAATACAAATCTCCAAATTCAATGGAATTGGATTTTATTACATCAATTGAAAGAAAGTTAAGTAATTGAATTTAAATCAGCAGTTGAAATAAATCAAGCAATACAAGGATAATCAATTTGGCTAATCGTAACAGAACCTCCTACCTCAAGGTCATCGATGATAGCGCCAATGATAAACCACCTCATATGGTTCAATACACCTATGCACGACCCTATTATCGTAAGAATCGACACACCAATGGTCGATGTTCGTCAAGGGTTCCTAGAACTAAAAAATATCTATTTTATTTCACAAGGAAATAAAATATCAAATACAAAAACATTTTCTCTCTCCTGGATAATTTTTAGATTATCATTTAAATTTTCACATGAAATGATAATATATCTCACCATGATAAGTTTAAAATTATCATTTAAAATATTACATGCGATAATGTTTACTCTCTCTTGGATAATTTATGGATTATCATTTTATGTAAACACATGTGTTTGAAATTATCCTTCAATAGTTTATGAAATTACACATTGATAATTTTATATTTAATAAAATTATCCTTAACTTCCATAGTAATTATCAAAAATATATATCTAACTATATATATATGTCTCTTTTGATAATGAAAATAAATAACACTAGATAATTTTAATAAATTATCCCAAATGTGTTAATCGAAATATATATATGTGTGTGTGTGTATTTTGATAATTCATTATCTTTTGATAATTCAAAAAATTATCATTTGATAATTCTTAATAATTATATTTTGATAAATTCATTTAAAAAACCATTTAAAAAAACCATTTAAAAATTGGAAAAGAAGATTGATTAATACAATGCTGCCTTCAAATCAAAAATATGATTTAGATTCTTCTCGTCGAGATGAGTCCAACGACACTGACGGTGTGTAATTCCGGCCAATAACATAGAATATATTTAAGAGAGAAGATCGAATAAGTAATAATAATAATAATAATAATAATAAACAAAAATAAAAGAATAAAAACCACATTCCCGCAACACCCCATAAGGAAGAAGAAGACGTCGTCTGATGCCTTTATCCGGGAAGAATAACTCCAACGAAGTCTTACTGACCATAAAAAAGTGAATCTAGGTTCTCTCAACCACGACAGAATGATCCCCCAAGAAAGAACCATGATTCAGATATTTGAAAAGGCCAAATATGTTCCTCACATTTATCAATTCTGAATCCCTCATTTAAACCACTGAATCAGCTAAAAATTTAATATGGAGTGTTTAATTTTTTTCTCATTAAGGCATTGAAATAGAAAGAGTTCAAAACGGTAAAGAAATAAAGGATTTAGAAAACTCCAACATACTTTAATGGTGATTTGGCCATTTTGGAGAAGATGAATGCTTAATATATATATATATATATATATATATATATATTTTTATTTTTATTTTTATTTTTTTAATTTCAAAAATTGATTATTTGACTTAAAAATTAAATGTCACCAATGACCATTGTGTATAAAATTTAAACCATGTTTAGGGTCAACACCTCATTCTGGACCCAACAGCGGTCTCATATTTCTCATACAAAGCACCATTTAAAATATATTAATGATTTATTATTTAAAAATCAGAATAAATAATTAATTAAAATAAAAATGGTTTTTTGCGAGCAAGGTGTCCAAACGCCTGACGCTAACAAATCTTATACCCCTTCTAGGGTAAAACCATCATTCTGGACCCATCGGTGGTATCATATTTCCCATATGACGCACCATTTGGGATATATTTAATTATTTTTAATAAATAATATATTAAATATTATTAAATAACTTTATCTCACGAGTGAGGCATCCAAAAGTTTGGCGATTTCAAATGTTATACCCCTCCTAGGGTAAACACTAAATTTTAGACATAACGGTATGATCAGATTTCTCATACGATGGACCATTTTAGAGCTATTCAATTAATTTTGAATAAATTTTCTGTGCTTAAAGTAATATATTTAATATTTTTATTTCATCCTCCGTGAGGCTTTTTAGACCTCATAAACTCATATTACTCAGGGTTTAACTCATAAAATATTTAATTGAATATTATGGAGTATTAATTAGGTGTTTTACCATTTCACAATGTGTTTAACAAAAATTAAACTTCTCACTGATAAACCATTTTTTCCCATTTAACATAATAATTTAACACTGGAGGGTTTATGAATATCTGAAATAGTAACGAGATGTTACAACCTAAGAGAAACTGTTTATGAGAGAAGTTCAAGATTATCAAGATTACGACCCAAACCATGTTTTCTAAACCACACCAAGAAAGTTCCCCTATCACACACCTTACCTGCAGATTGTATGCTAGTGTAATGAAAATTAGATTTTGATATGAAGAAACCAAAAATTTATTTTTGGAAGATATATATTAGTAATTAAAACACTCCTTATGATAAATTCAAGATTTATGAAACAAATTTTATTTTCATATAATATTATTATCAAATAATATTTATTTATTTACAAATAATAATATAATTTAATGAAGTCCAATGTAATCTTTATAAGGGTCAACAAAAATATTATTTTCATAAAATACAGTATTTTTCAATTAATGGGGATTTTATTTAAATAATTATATTCTTATATTTATATTTTTTTAAAATAAATATTTTTTTTGAAATCAACACGTCGAAATTAACCAATGGTGAATTTTCCATAATCTTTTGAGATAACTGATTTTTTGGGTAAAAATAAATGGGATATAAATATATGATATGTATTATGCATTATAATAGCCCAAAAGTGATGTAATAAATTCTATAAAATGAATTCATAAACAAATATGTATTTTAATTTTAAAATAATATGATTTTGAATTTATTTAATTAATTTGATAAACCCTTAATGAATCCTCCAAAACCTAATTATACTTTAAGGTTTTAAAATCAATTCTTTATAAAAATGACCCATTTTCACATCACCAATGGTATTATTTTAATATTTTTAGTTCATATCCTTATAAAATATTTAAAACCACTCCTCTTTGGTAGAAACCATGGGAAAAAACCTTGAAAAAGTTTTCATTTTTTATTATTTTATCATATAAAGTCCAAAACCTAAGTTTAGAAATTAATAAAAAAAGTATCCCCTCTTTTTCTTTAAATACCCACTGAACCTATCACTCTTATTCACTCAAAACTCATTGATAATGAAGTTCATCCCCCTCTCCCTCTCTAAATCCCTCCCAAGGTGTTTTCAAACTCTTAATAATCTCCTCCCAATCTTCTAGAAGCGCCCTCTTAAGGTAAGGGATTCTCTCCTCTTCAATTTTATTCAAGTTATTTCTTTGTACTGGGCCTTTTTATTACCAAATTCTCATGTTGTAATGTGTTTTTACACACCCCTTTACCATCCATATTATTCTCAAGTAATTATATACTACCTTTTACTCTCATTAAACCCCTCCTTGAACCTTTATGTACACCCGTTATGCGGTCAAAATTATCCCTTGATTTTTCATATCAAAATTTTGTGTTGTAAATACCCATCCTCATTTCCACTCAAGAGTATTAACCTAGATATAACTATCCTTTATTGATTTTGGGCTTCTATATATATAACTCAAACTCCTTAATGATGATATTAAAATTTATTAAAGATGTTCTAATGTCGTATGATCTATGTGGCACACAAATGAATGTACATAATATGAATGTGACGGGTGGGCCCAGAATTATACAGTTCTCCAATGTATTGGGTAATGTTTTTATCTCATGATATATCATTTATGGTGCATGGGAGGTTGTCCTAAAGACATTATTATGACGTCTTGGTAGTTATCCTCGATTTATTCTTATTATGTCATGTTTTATATAGTTACCGCATTCTTATACTGTAGCAGGCACTATAGCAAGCATTGTTCGGTACTATAGTAGCCAGAACTATTCATACATCTGGGCCTTTGGGCCACCAGTTTGGTCCTCGGGTCCTGTAAGAATTTTGGGCCACCCAAGGCCTTCAGGCCAGTTGATTCTCAATGCCTTTAGAACACCTTAAGGCCTTAGGGCCACCCCAAGGCCTTCGGGCCACATGAAATGCATATGTTCCAATTAGACTACAAGGGACAAGGATTTAGAGGAGGATTCAGGGCATGAAAATTCACTAGAGAAGAGCTAACCAAAATTGGAAGAATGAGAGGGTATGGATTTTCCATCGGTACCAGGCCTATGCAGCTTTGCATAGGACAACTAGCTGACCAGCCCTGCGAAGGTGGAGTGCTGATATCATGACATATGCTGGGGAGGAGCAGTTCCAAGTTGTATTGTCTGGGTGATTCCCTCTAAGACCTACGGTTCATGTAATTTTCTCTAAGCCTTCGGGCCTTGTCAGGGTTCCACCTCACCCCTTGAAAGTTGGATTATCAAATAATAAAAAAATGAAGGCCTTCGGTCCATTCTGATTGATGTTCATGTTTATAATTATAACCTCTTTTATGTCACCTTAATATTCCTCTTGTCTCATGTATTACTTTCATAATGTTATGCTTCGATTATTCTCTTACAGGTATTTACAGTAGATCCCTAAATTTTGGTAAAGTATAGAGTGAGTGATTTCCAAGAAAAAAAAATTTATCTGGATACTACAATTGGATGTGGCTCTCACACAGTTTTACCTAGGGGTAATAACTTGAAAAGAATGCCTTGGGTATTAACTCGATCACCACTGGGTGAATAGAAAATAAGACTTGTTGCATGCCTAGTTTGACACTCATGGGGGATATGCTTTGGTAAATTCACAATCTCTTTATGAACCATTATGAAGGGAACAAAAATACCTATGAAATGTTATTTTAAGAAATAAAACATGGATAACTTAGATTGAAACATAAAAATTCATAGGTTAAGGAATATATGTGATTTAGGATTTATCCCTTCATTTTTCATAGTTTCCCTTTTATATGTTTGAAAATTCTCATTCCGAAGTCTATATTGGATTAAGAAAATGATTAGTACTAGAATAAAATAGTGAAAGGTGGGATTATCATCCATTCATGAACTCTAAATTTCCTATGTGACTATGGTTCTATGAATTAGTTCATATAATGAAAGTTTAGTAAAAATATTAAAACACTACCTCAAAACATAGAATTTGAACTATCGATGAAAATGGAAAATGGAAAATAAAAAAATTATTACATCCCAAGAATATAACTCCTCCTATGTCCATATTTGTGGGATTAATTTCCCATAGAATCTTATGATACTCCCTTATAGTGGGATTTGATGCTATTCAAGGTATGGATTGGATTTTCTAATATAGATCCAACATAAATTACCAAGAGAAGGAAATCACCCTTCATATCGTAAATCTCCCTCTGATTCTGTATAAGTGCAAGGAGGAAAATAGATCTCCTTTGGAATCATTATCTTAAGCATGGGTATTATTGCATTATGAGAAATAATATTTATCTCAAATGATTAAGACTAAGGAAAAGATCATCCTTGATGACATGCATGTTGTAAGGGAGTATGCTGGTATGTTTCCCAAAGAATTGTATGGTCTTCCACCTAACTGAGATTTTTGAGTTCTTAATCAAACTTACATCCATAGATTTTCTAATATCTAATAATCCATATAGAATGGATATTGTTGATCTTGAAGAGCTTAAGAAGAAACTGTAGTAGAATCTAGATAAAGTGTTTATACGCCCAAGTGCTTCAACATGGGGCATGTCAGTCCTCTTCTTTAAGATGAATGATGAGTCAATGCACCTCTGCATTGATTGTCTTGAGCTCAACATGATCATGATGAAGAACAATTATCCTCTACCATGGATTAATGACTTGTTCGATCAACTATGTAGATCCCAGTACTTCTCTAAAGTGGATCTTCGGTCGGAATATTATCAAGTAAAAGTGAATAAGGAGGATATCCCCAAGAATATTTTTCATACAAGGTATGGTCACTATGAGTTCATAGTGATTCCATTTTGAATCACTAATGCTCTAGCTATCTTCATATAATTAATGAATAGAGTCTTTAGGTATTACCTCAACATATTTATGGTTGTCTTTATAGATGATATTATTATCTACTATAAAAGCAAGGAGGAGAATGAAGAACATTTAGATATTGTACTGAAGATCTTATGAAAGGAAAAGTTATTTTCAAATTATAGCAAGTGAAAGTTTTGGAAGGATAAATTAACATTACTAGGGCATGATTTAATGACCCAATGTTTTATCAATGAAAATTCCTTTCTTATAATTATGTCATATAATCACATGAAATCACAACACAATGAACTGCTAAGTACTATGTGGCCTTTAAACATAATATTGTCACTTCTGTGATTTGAATTTTAAAAATTTGGCGTACAAGATTGCGTTCAAGGTGTTTTTTGGGGTCTGATAGAACAAACTTAATTTTTTGTGAATAGTAACCTACCCTTATGAATAGTAATACGATCCTTATGAATAGTAAATCATCCAAAAGAATAGTAACTATTGGAACCGGGCATGCAGTGAAAGCCCCAAACAGATGGGATTTTAAAAAATTTCCACCGATGATCGACATAAACTTGTTGATGTTGGTGAAGAGCAGCCCGGTCTTAGCCGAGGACCACGCGTGAAGAGTTTTAAGCAAAAATTTAAACCGTAAAATACCAGGTTTAAATAAAAATCCACACATGACGTCATATTGTTGTTGGTGATCTCTAATCAAAGAATCCAAAGTCCAATAACTATATATTATCCACACACGCTTCAAGGAATCCATGAGAGCATCGTTCATCGTAATCCAGGTGCTAGCGCGGAATTACGACGACACCTTCGACGCTCCAACAATCACCACATCGCTTCGCTAGCGATGCCTAAGAGAGTTCTCAATCTGAGCTCCTTGGATCCATAGCCTCCCTCTCTAGAACATGGGAGAGAGGAGAGGAGAGAGAAGCAGCATTAATAGTGTTTGGAAATCTCCTCTCCTCTTATATTTAGTGTCATTTAATTACCCAGAAATACCAACCCAGCCCCCGAATAATCAACGCACTATTAAAAACATATTATGACTACTTATATGAGTCATAAATATTATTATCACTCACTTATAATATATTAAAATATATTACGTGATAATAATTGGGTCCAAAACTTGACTCGTCATTCCCATAAATATTAATTGAACCTTGAATAATTTAATATTCGTTAATAAATATTTTTCATGTATTTACTTAAAACTCATAAATACATTTAATAAATAAATTCAATGTTCATTATTCTAAAATCAAATAATATGAATTTATTTATTGCATTGGTGATCGTTTAACCTTGGAAAAATCCCAGACACCAGTAGTGGGGCCCACTATGTCTAAATCTTCTATTCAACTGAAGAGGGTAGATTCTCGAATATGCTATTGTGTGTGACCCTCTAGGCCCTTATCTCGATAGCAGTGAATATTATTCACAGACCAAGAGCGGGATCTAGCAACCCATCATGGCCCCTAAAGATAAGGATTTTCACAGTAGCGACAACCAACTTACGAACACATACTGTGTAATATAATCTCTTTGTCTGTAATACCTCATAAAGCAGGATGCACCCACGTGTCATCACCCTTTTTCTTTCTTTATTGTTTGTTGATTTAACTGGATGGATTTACCCTCGACTGCCATGACCATGGTCTTATAAAGGTACTATCATCCTTATCAACATGGATTGAGATATATTACTTCCATAATCTATAAGCGACAAATCCTTTCTTGACCATTCAACCAATTTCATGCCACCAATGACGTACCCAACACAAACTACCATGCCACGACTTCATTTCCATGGTTTTCGTCTTGCATCAAAGTACGCAATCAAAGGACATATATTGATGATGATCTCGATCTAGGAGACCATTACACATGATAATAGATAGGAACATCTAATGACACCCAAAACATGTGGTGTTCCTATTGACGGGTCAGTCCTCATGATCTCACAACTAGAGATCACCAAGTGTGAACTTCATGAGAAGAAGTCTCAATGCTTATGATCCCCTAGCACCTGATAGTCAGACATATATTGTGTCCAATCATTAAGATGTATCTAGACCATAGAACATATATTTAAGATTAATGTCATAGTATCTTGAGGTTCTCATTATAACCTGAGATCTTCTATAACCTCTCGATACGACAATTAATCTTTGGACATTACCATTTCAATAGTGGACACGGAAAATTCTATACAATAATGGTAAGATGACATCATGTATAGATAACTGTATACACGATATGGTAATCAAAAGCACTGAATAGTTAGGTCTAGGGAACCCACTATTTCAACATTAACCTTATCCATGAATGTATAAATAAAATTTAGGCATCTTATAAGTGATAATATGACCATAGTAAAAGTATTGGTATTTTTGTAAGTCGTAAATAATTAATTACAATTAAATAATTAATTTAAAATAAAATTTATTTTCCTAAAAGGTGTTCATAAATTAAAAATTTTATGTCTTTTGGTTTTAAGATAATTTTATAAGACCTTATTTAATTTTTGAAAGCATTATAAAATCAGTTATAGTATTAAAATCTATATTTTTCAAGTAAATTATGATTTTAATTAAAAATTAAATTAATCGCATTTAGAAAATTATTTTTTTAAAATATATTTCATTTTTAGATTCTATATGTTGAAAAATGGTTGGGGTGAATTTTTGGGATTTTTCTAAAATACTTAAATTTTTATGAACAATAAAATACGATAATCCACAATAAATGCTAAAACCTAAATTTCTGCATCAACCTTGAGTTATGGATGATGTAAATGGACATTAGTTCCAACTCACATGCACATATTACTGTTTTTTTTCACAATAATCTTTACTATTGATTTTATTATGGAAAAATAATAAACTAATGATTAAAATATTAAGAAAACACTCCTCCCCTCCACTATAAAAACCACCCACACTCCCATATTCTTTTCACTCCTCTCAAGCCTTGTGACTTACCTAAATTATTCCCAAATATCTCCCCAAGATCCTCCCCCACATCCAGTAGCCCTTGGTCTTCTTAAAAGACCAAATCCTCTCCTCTTAAGAGGTTCTCAAAGGAGATAAACTCAAGAGGTAAATTCCTCTTTCTGATTCTTTTATTTTCTTTTAAGTTCTTTTATTTTCTTTTTAATTTCCTCACCTCCCTTTACCCAAATGGTATTATAACTCTAGTAACATAAATGTACTATAATTTTTTTATTCTAATGTGATAATTCAGTATCATCTCACCTTTCTCGATATTTTATATGAAAGAAACGAAAACACCCTCTGAGATGTGTTAATTTATCACATTCAAGGATGACGGTTTATCAATTTCTATTACCATATTCTATTATTGTCATGAAACCATTTTTATGGTTGAACTGGACTATTAAATATGTATTTTATATTATGTGTTGTTATGTAATCCTTTTTTAGACTTTATGTAAAATAATAATACAAAACAAGTTAATTATGAATGAAATCTCCAAGTTAATCCAAGCATTTAAAATTAATGTTTTATATAATGTGTAAAGACCCAGAAATTTCGAGGAATTTTTTTTAAATACTTTGAAATTTTACAAGTCTGTGGCTTCTAACGACACCTGATTCCGAGGCCCGGTGTGCCAGGAATCAATTTTTGAATTTTTGTTCGGGTATGTTCAGTAAACATACGAGCGAGTTTTTATATCTTTTGAAGCGGTGATCAGAATTGAAATCTGAGGGCAACGATGAACTCGCAGCGCCGATATTCACTTAAGGGGACTTTTACCGCAGTTGAATTTTATGCAGGTCGAAATTTAATTTTGGGGGTGTAATCTTAAACTAAATAAAATTGTGTGGTACACAATTTTATTTTGTGAGTTGGTTATTTTCTCCCTAGTGTGGATGTTTGTGAGGTGGGGCCCACACGAGCCCCAAACTTCAACTCCCCATTAATTCCCTATTGTTTCCTTTGACAACTCCTCATTAATGGTGGAGCCTTCCCACCTCCCTCTTCCCATTAAATGTGCCAAATATTTTAATTAATGTCAGCGTTAAAATTAATTGGCACCGCTTTGGAATTAATATGAATTACATGAAAATTATATTAATTGGGAGCCTCTTATTTCTTTTTTTTTTTTGGAAAATCACTGTTGGGAAAAGACTCTGGGGAATTAAAGGAGAGGTGATCTTTCTTCGACGAAGAACACCGTTCTTCAATGAAGAACACTCCCGGCGAAGAACGCAAAGGAATTCTTCCTCGGACGCACCTCGACCTCAAGGAACCTACGTCGCCTACGACAAAGAATCTTCCTCCATCGTTAATGGGATGACATCGTTCTTCCCCGACACCCGACTACCGCGACGCTCGTCTTCTGCGGCTCGACGAAGAATGACATCAACTACGAGGTAGGGGGTTTTGTATATTTTATATATGTAATTAATCCCCCGATCATGGGTGTATAATCGGTTGAATGATATTTTAAACCACTAACACGATGGGTATGGACTAACGAACTAGTCTGGACCCATCGTCGTATTGTTCTTGATGCGCGGATTGTTTGGCGATGACGAAACGGGACCGCAACGACGATTTGGAGAATTCGCAGCAAAGTTCGGGTCCCGAGATGACCGCTGGCACAGATGGAAGCTAAAACAGACAACCAGAATGACTCTGGTGGCCCCCGAAACATCTCGACGGCACCCCAGCGCACCGCCGGAGGAATTCCGTCGTGGCAACATCCACGGCAGCGAAGCGGCGGATCCCGCAGCCACGCGGGATCCAGGACAGCGGGGCGGCGCCATCTGGCGCCACTGGTTTCAATCAACGCCCCCCCCCCCCCCCCCGCTCCATGCAACCCGCTCAGCCCGGCTGGCCAAGCCTCACCCCACCGGGCCGGGCCGGACCCGGACCTAGGTCGGGTCGAACCGGGCCCAGACCCCCCTTTTTCAAACCAGATTCGTACGCCCATAACTTGAGCTACGGACTTCCAATCGACGCACCGTCAGTTGCGTAGGATTACTTGGACCGAGAAGGTCGCTTCAGTATATTACACTCGAGGTTTCAGAGAATTTTGGGTAAAACCGGGTTGGTTCGAACCCGAAACCAACCGGGCCCTTGGAGCGGAAACGCTTATAACTTAAGGACCGGACGTCCGATTGACGTTCCGTCAACTACGTTGAATTCCTTTTGATGAGACGGTTCTTTTGGAATACTAAACTTGGGGTTTGGACATAGATAGAGTACGTTCGGGTTGGTTTTACCTTAAAAACCAACCGGGCCCCTGGAACGGAAAAGTCAATAACTCTCAGATCGGGCGTCCGATTGACGCATCGTCTGTCACGTTGGATTACTTTTGACGAGACAGAACTTTGGGATACATCAACTCTGGACTTCATGACAGTTGATGTATCATCCCCTTTGCTTGAGGAGTGGACCCTCCCGGAATCGAGCGTGCTGTGTGTGGGAACCCTATAGCTGGCTGCGAATGCGTCGACTACTGTACTGGGATCCTTCGTCGGTTCGACGACGATGACTACCATACTGGGATCCTCCATGGGTTCGACGACGACGTCTTTCGTACTAGGATCCTTCGTGGGTTCGACAAGGAGGAATTTCGTACTAGGATCGTCCTTGAGTTTGACGACGACAACTACCGTACTAGGATCCTCCATGGGTTCGATGACGACGTCTACCATACTGGAATCCTCCGTGGGTTAGACGATAATGACTTCTATACTGGGATCCTTCGTGGATTCGATAGTGATGACTTCTGTACTTGTATCATGAGTGGGTCTGACAGAGTAGATGGTCTTGTATCCTGAGTGGGTCTGACAGCTTATCTGGTCTAGTATCCTATGTGGGTCCGACAGCTTAGATGAATCAGTGTCTACATCTGATCATCTCTATCACTCTATAAAAGTTGTATACCTGTGTGAGCTGAGTCTTCACTTCAATCTATACCAACGGTGTGGTTGACTTTCTTCCTGTGTGGACTCGGTTGTGCTTGGGCTCGAGAGTAGGAACTGAACTGGGATTGATGACTTAGGTATATGTATGGGCATATACCTAAGTAGAGTGGGTTGATGCTTCGTGTTTACACCTTTCCTTGTGGTTTATTCTTTGTGGATTCTGGGAGACCTTCGGGGGTCTCGAGGTCCCTATTGAGTATCTTATACTCACCCCTGCACGGGTTATTCCCACACTATGTTCTGTTGGATGCAGACGATGGACAGCACTGATCGTGGAGGAGTCTTGTGGAGGTGGATGGTACCCGGAGGTGGACTACCTAGTGAAGCATACACGGAGCGGACGGATGGACCCGAGGTGCCGAGGAGACTATCTGTACCCACCTTTCAGGTGGGATTCCCAGAGGGCGACTCAGTGGTTGTCACTTTACTTTACTGTTGTTGTACTTTCCTTTCAGTTGTATTGTACTATCAGTTGGGTTTGTATACTGACCCATTTACTTTTCAGCACTTACTATTGTACTCAGTTTTTCTTAGTGCTTACTTCACTTGCGTACTCTGTTGTGTTTGTTACTTTTATAAAGGCAATGCCTTCTCTTTTTATCAGGATTTACGCCTTTGGTGCTAGTCGCCAGCCCCTGGCCTATGGAAGGCAGGCTTGTGGTAGTCACGACACGAGCCCCGAGGACGAGTCGTGACAAATTGGTATCAGAGGGAGGTTATACCACAGAACTCAGGACTCTGATCTTTCCTTTCTGGGAATCAATAGTGTTAAGAGTATTGAGTGTGGTTTTCAGTCTAGGGAGTCCAGTGTTGGTGCGGCGACCGACATATCCATACACCAGGACCCTGACCACTGATTTCCGACTCAGTGTATGAAAACACAGATTGCGTGTGTGTTTCCTTTCAAAAGTTTTCTTTGTGATTACTTTGTGTCAGCTCACCAGGTATACTGTTTGACCGTGGCGCACCTGTTTCTTTTCAGGATGGCCCCACGAAGGCAGCTAGCTAGGGTTCCGAGTTACGTGCGAGATGGAAGCCCACCGAGCGACGAGGCCTCGGTGCAGGAACCCATCACAGCGGAGGCACCAGCGGTATCAATACCCGCTGAGCCACCGATACTACCTACCCCAGCAGCAGAGAGTGCACGCCACCTGAGTGTGTTGCACGAGTTTCAGCGACAGAGGTTGCCCAGGTTCTGCGGAGAGATGGACCCTCAGGCAGCCGAGGATTGGCTGGAGGCTATCGTTAGAGTCTTCAGATTGGTAGGGACAACAGCTGACCTTATGGTGATCCTTGTCGCAAGTCTCCTACACGTAGCAGCAGTTAGATGGTGGAGCTTGATGCTCCAGGTAAACGACGAGGCATATCTACTTTGGACAGACTTCGAGAGTCTCTTCCGCTTGGAGTTTGTTCTAGCCACCCTTCGTGCAGTGTGAATTCAAGAGTTACTTCATCTGCAGCAGGGCATCATGACAGTAGGTCAGTACTCAGTGAGGTTTACTGACCTCTCACACTACTCCACATATATGGTACGGGACCCATTCTTTAGGGCATGGACCTTCGAGCAGGGACTGAGGCACGAGATCAGGGATTCGATGATCTCCCTCAACATACTGATACAGGCGGGGGTGCTGGAGAGAGCCCTTCTAGTGGAGAGTTTTCTCACTGAGCAGTCACCAGTGGTGAGACCCTCCACAGGAAGACACGTAGCAGAGTCTTCTACAGTCGGTAGTAGAAAGTTGACGCAGAGGTCCAAGAAGACCAGGCTATCAGGTGAGCGATCTCAGGATACAGGTTCGGTTGTGCAGGGCACACGAAACAGAGCCATCCATACGAGGAGCAGACAGTTCTATGCATGCGGTGGGTAGGGTCACATGGCTCGAGACTGCCTGAACCACCCTGCAAATGAGCAGCAGACAGTAGAGGGACCTCTCAGGCAGAGGTTCAATCGTGGTGGTCCGCCGGTAGCAGGAGGACGTGGCAGAGGAGCTGGCTGAGCAGTAGGTGGTGGACGATGTTTTGAGGCCCTACCACCACCACCACCAGGAGGTCCACCCTAACCGTAGGGAACAGATGGGCAGGGGAGATCACAGCTTCAGGAAGCTGAGGTGTACGACCATAGTGCTCTGGGAGCAGGTGGACAGGATCAGGACTAGCTCCAGGCTTAGAGACTTTTTTCTTTAAGCTTTGTTTATGTCGTTTTATGTGGTTTCTTTGTGTCTTTGTACCTTGAGATGATGTAATAAAATACACTTGTCCATGTCATGTTTACTTTCCTCCATTTTCATATGGTTGTTACTAAGAGGTTCTAGTTAAAACCATTGACTTGACCCTCACTTTCGAGATTCCTACTAGAGGAGACCCAGTGACCACACACTGCTGCCGACAATGTGACTCGACCCTTGGAGGTGAGAGTAACAGTTGGATCTCTTGGTAGTAGCGTTGAGGCCTTATGACATAGTCCATGGCATGAAATAGTACCATTTATTCCAGGATTGACTGTATGAGGAAAAGAACGTGTTTCATCCAGGGTATGAGGCCGGATTTCTCTATTCGGAAAAGGAGAAATCTTAGCAGATCTTGCAAGACGTAAGAGAAAGAGGGTGTAGTCGAGTTCCTTATAAATGGATAGTCACACCCATAGTTCGTTGAGCAAACGGTTTACAGTTTACTCTAATCTCAAAATTCTCAGGTGTGTCTTCTCTTAGAAGGACCTAGACCTGAGACGGTGACGTTGGCTTGAGTTCCTCCGGGACTATGACTTTGAGATAGTCTATACTCCTGGGAAGCAGAACGTTGTAGCAGTTTCTCTCAGTAGGAGATCAGGCATTCACCTACTAGGAGATGCGACGGAGCAGCTAGCCGCGTTGCAGATATCCTTTGTGGATCGAGATGGAGCAACCTTTCTACAGTCTCTCATAGTCACTCCTCCACTACTTCAGCGGGTCGGAGAGGCACATCATGGGGACATTGACTGTGAGATGCGACGTGCTCATATTTCCACAGGGAAGGCGCCTGATGGATTTCTTGAAGGACGAGAGCACGTCATCCTCTTCAGGGGAGGTACCATGGTACCATTTGCACTGCAGGAGGAAGTGCTGAGGGAGTTTCACACTTCCCCTCTAGTGGTACATCCTGGAGTGGCGAAGATGTACCAAGACCTCGGACGAAAACACTGGTGGCTGGGTATGAAGAAGGTTGTAGTAGATTTTGTTTCATGATGCCTCACTTACCAGCAAGTGAAGGCGGAGCACCAGGTACCAGCAGGCTTGGTACAACCCTTAGATATTTCGGAGTGGAAGTGGGATGGGATATCCATGGATTTCATGACGGGGCTTCCACGTACATCCAGAGGTCACGACTCTATATGGGTGATCATAGACCGACTCACCAAGTCGGCCCACTTCCTACCGATCAGAGAGCATGGCTCAATAGAGAGCTTGGGGCGCCTCTATATTCAGGAGATCGTACGGCTTCATGGTGTGCCATCGACTATCGTTTTTGATCGAGATGCTTTATTAACTTCTCGACTTTGGAAGGGGTTACAGGAGGCCTTTGGGACACAGCTACGCTTGATCATTGCCTTCCATCCTCAGACGGATAGCCAAACTGAGAGGACCATACAGACACTCGAGGACATGCTCCGTACATGTGTCCTTGACTTTGGTCGCAGCTGGGAGGATCACCTACCCTTGGTGGAGTTTGAATACAACAATAGTTACCACTCCACCATCAGGATGGAACCATACGAGGCACTGTACGGCCGAACTTGCAGATCACCTATGTGCTGGACTGACCCTGGGGAGTCAGCACTTGTAGGACCAGAGATGGTTCAGGCTACGACGGAGAAGGTGCAGATCATCCAGGAGTGGATGAAGACTGCACAGAGCAGACAGAAGTCCTATGCTGATAGGAGACGGAGACCACTGGATTTCAAGGATGGCGACCATGTTTTCCTACGGGTCTCACCTCGACGAGGTCTACAGAGATTTGGTCGGGGCGGAAAGTTATCTCCACGATTCTTCGGACCTTTCCAGGTCCTCAGCAAAGTAGGCGAGGTGGCTTACTGTCTAGCCCTTCCACCTCAGTTGCACTGGGTGCATGACGTTTTCCACGTATCTCAGCTGAGGAGATATGTGCACGACTCGACTCACATCATCGATCATAGGGAGCTGGACATCGACGACAGGGCAACATTCTCGAAGGTTCTGGTGGAGATCAAGGATCAACAGGAGTGGGTCCTTCGTGGACGGTCGATTCCTCTGGTGCACGTTCGCTGGCAGCACGAGAACCTTCAGGAGAGCACATGAGAGCGGGAGACTTAGATGCGTGCTCAGTACCCCTTTTTGTTTCCCTAGTGTATGTTGTAGCTTTACGGGGACGTAAATCCCTGAGGTGGGAGTAATGTAAAGACCCGGAAATTTCAAGGAATTTTTTTTAAATACTTTGAAATTTTATGAGTCTTTGGCTTCTAAAGGAACCTAATTCCGAGGTCCGGTGTGCCCGGAATCAATTTTTGAAGTTTTGTTCGGGTACGTTCAGTAAACGTACGAGCAGTTTTTTCTATCTTTTGAAGTGGTGCTCGAAATTGAAATCTGAGGGCACCGATGAACTCGCAACGCCAGTATTCGCTTAGGGGGACTTTTACCGCAGTTGAATTTTATGCGGGTCGAAAGTTAATTTTGGGGGTGTAATCTTAAACTAAATAAAATTGTGTGGTACAAAATTTTATTTTGTGAGTTGGTTATTTTCTCCCTAGTGTGGATGTTTGTGAGGTGGGGCCCACACAAGTCCCAACCTTCAACTCCCCATTAATTACCTACTGTTTCATTTGACAACTCCTCATTAATAGTGGAGCCTTCCCACCTCCCTCTTCCCATTAAATGTGCCAAATCTTTTAATTAATGTCAGCATTAAAATTAATTGGCACCGCTTTGGAATTAATATTAATTGCATAACAATTCTATTAATTGGGAGCCTCTTATTTCTTTTTTTTGGAAAATCACTTTTGGGAAAAGACTCTCGGGAATTTAAGTAGAGGTGATCTTTCTTCGACGACGAACACCATTCTTCAACGAAGAACACTCCCGGTGAAGAACGTGAAGGACTTCTTCCTCGGACGCACCTCAACATCAAGGAGCCTATGTCGCCTACGATAATGACTATTCCTCCATCATTGATGGGATGACACCGTTCTTTTGAAACGCCCGACTACCGCAATACTCGTCTTCCGCGGCTCGACGATGAACGACGTCAACTATGAGGTAGGTGTTTTTTTTTTTTATATATGTAATTAATCCCTCGAGCATGGGCGTATAATTGGTTGAATGATATTTTAAACCACTAATTTGGTGGGTATGGACTAACGAACAAGTTTGGACCCATCTTTGTATCGTTCTTGATGCGCATATTGTTTGGCGGTGATGAAATGGGACCGCAAAGGCGATTTGGAGCCTTCGCAGCAAAGTCCGGGTCCCGAGATGACCGCTGGCATAGACGGAAGCTAAAACAGACCACCAAAATGACTCTGGTGGCCCACGGAACGTCGCAGCGGCGCGGGTCACCGGCGCGCCGGCGCCGGAGGCCGCCTGGAGGCGGCGGCGCCCTAGCGCCTCGTCGGAGGAAGTCTGTCGTGACAACAGCCACGACGGCGAGGCGGTGGATCCCGTGGCCGCGTGGGATCCGGGACGGCGGGGCGCCGCCAGTTTCAATCAACGCCCCCCCCCCCCCCCCCCACGCTCCACGCAACCCGCTCGGCCAGGCTGGCCGAACCGCGGCCAGCCGCGCCCCGCCGGGTTGGACCTAGATCCGGGTCGGGTCGCCCGGTTCGGGCCGACCCAGGGTGGGTTGGGCCGGGTCGGACCGGGCCCAAACCCCCCTTTTTTGGACCAGATTCGTTTAAATGCCTATAACTTGAGATAAAGACCTCCGATTGATGCACCGTCAGTTGAGTGGGATTCCTTGGATCGAGACGGTCATTTCGGTATATTACACTCGAGGTTTTGGTGAAGTTTGGGTATGGCCGGGTTGGTTTGAACTCAAAACTAACCGGGACTTTGGAGCAGAAAGGATTATAACTTAAGGACCGGATGTACGATTGACGTGTCGTTAACTATGTTGAATTCATTTTGATGAGATAGTTCTTTTAGAATACTCCACTTGAGGTTTGGATGCAGCTGGAGTACGATCAGGTTGGTTTTAGCTTAAAAACCAACCGGGCCCCTGGAACGGAAAAGCCAATAACTCTCAGACCGGGCGTCCGATTGACGCACCGTCTATCGCGTTGGGTTACTTTTGACGAGACGAAACTTTGGGATACATTAACTTTGGACTTAGTGACAGTTTATGTATCGTCCCCTTTGCTCGAGGAGCGAACCCTCCTGGAATCGAGCATGTTGTGTGTGGGAACCCTATAGCTGGTTGCGACTGCGTCGACTACCGTACTGGGATCCTCCGTGGGTTCGACGACGAAGACTACCGTACTCGGATCCTTCGTGGGTTCGACGATGACGTCTTCCGTACTAGGATACTTTGTGGGTTCGACGAGGAGGACTTCCGTACTAGGATCCTCCGTGGGTTTGACGACGACGACTACCGTACTAGGATCCTCCGTGGGTTCGACGACGACGTCTACCATACTAGAATCCTCCGTGGGTTCGATGACAATGACTTCTGTACTAGGATCCTCCGTGGGTTCGACAATGATGACTTATGTACTTGTATCCTGAGTGGGCCCGACAGAGTAGCTGGTCTTGTATCCTGAGTGGGTCTAACAGCTTAGCTGGTCAAGTATCCTATGTGGGTCCGACAGCTTTGATGAATTAGTGACTACATCTGATCATCCCTATCACTCTACAAAAGTTGTATACCTGTGTGAGTTGAGTCTTGACTTCAACCTTTACCAAAGGTGTGATTGAATTCCTTCCTATGTGGATTGGGTTGTGCTTGGGCTCGAGAGTAGGAGCTAAACTAGTATTGATGACTTAGGTATATGTATGGGCATATACCTAAGTAGAGTGGGTTGATGCTTCGTGTTTGCACCTTTCCTTGTGGTTTATCCTTTGTGGATTCTGGGAGACCTTCGGGGGTCTCAGGGTCCCTACTGAGTATCTTATACTCACCCCTACACGGGCTATACCCACACTATATTGTGTTGGATGCAGACGACGGACAACACTGATCGTGGAGGAGTCTTGTGGAGCTGGACGGTACCCGGAGGTGGACTACCTAGTGAGGCGTACACGGATCAGACGGACGGACCCGAGGTGCCGAGGAGACTATCTGTACCCACCCTTCAGGTGGGATTCCCGAAGGGCAACTCAGTGGTTTCCGCTTTACTTTAATGTTGTTGTACTTTCCTTTCAGTTGTATTGTACTATCAGTTGGGTTTGTATACTGGCCCATTTACTTTTCAGCACTTACTTTTGTACTCCGTTTTTCTTAGTGCTTACTTCACTTGTGTACTCTGTTGTGTTTGTTACTTTTATAAAGGCAATGCCTTCCCTTTTTATCGGTATTTATGCCTTTGTTGCTAGTCGTCAGCCCCTGGCCTATGGAAGGCGGGCTTGGGGTAGTCACGGCACGGGCCCCGAGGACGGGTCGTGACCTAATGATTTAACTTAAATGCAAATAAAAAAATGAATTTTATAACCATGTAACCTTCTTGATGTTAAATAATAAAATATAACTCCAATTCTGGACAACCATCCCCATTTTACATGATTCTCCATCCATGAAAATAAGTAAACCGATCATAAAAACCAAGAAAACAAACAGACCCAAACAATGAAATTGAACCACTTAAACCATCATAAAGGTAATTAATGAACTTTAAAAGGTTATAATAAATATTTTAAATATATAATATGTTCTATAATTATTAATTAATGAACCTAATTTGATTATTCAGTTCATTAATATCAAATGGAGAACCCCATCAGACTTAAGGTAAGGGATCTTCTCTATTTCACTTTTATTCAAGAATATACTCTATGTTATACCCTTTTATGTGTAATACCTAATGATGGTGTATGATTTAGAACCTCCCCCATACTTAAATAATAATTTATAAGTGATTATAAACCCCTTTCTCTCTCATTAATCTCTCTTAAGTACACTCGATACCATGTCGATAATCTGTAAGGGATTCTACCCGAACCTCCTTTGTTCCTTCGGGTTGCCTTATCTTCCTTTTACCAAAATGAAGTTATATTATATTTTATTTGAATCTTATAAATTCTGTGTGGATGTACCAAATTCATTAATCAATACCCTTTAATTATTCTCTTTTGGTGATATACGTGTTTTTAAGTGATTCCACCCTCAATACTTCCCAATAAGCGATCCTATTTTGAGGGAACTTTTCGAATTCTTACACAATTTCAAGTGCACTCTATCTTTCGTTTAAACCACCATTATCTTTATAAAATAATTATTTTTTATTATGAAAAACTTCTTGGTTCACTTCTATTTTTATATAAAGTATTTTTCCCTTTTCTATTTTAAAGGCTCTATAGTATTTTCCTTAAAACCGCATAAAAATGTTTTAATGATAAAATTTATTAAATACTTTTCTTACATGTTGTCACTTATACTTAAAATAACTTACCATGATACATGCCTATTTTCCATTATGAATGTCCACGTATATTTTATTTTTCTTTCTTTCATGGACACTTTTATGATATGACCATTTGTTATGCCTTATGACATAATTGTGATACCCAATTCTTTCCATGGGTAACCCTTATGTTTATGTAAAATAGATTATGTATGATTATTTATGTGGAAAACATATCCATGAAATGTTAATATGGGTACACCCAGATAGCACTTCAATGCATTGGGTAAAGTTGAGTCGCATGAGATGTTATGTGTGACGGTCTTGGTGCCTAGCCATGGCCTGAATGGCCCGAAGGCCTTTATTTTTAATGATTTTTGATAACCCCCCTTTCAAGGGATGAGGGGAAACCCTAACAAGGCACGTAGACTCAGAGATTACATGGCCTGTAGGCTTAGGAGATTACATGACCTGAAGGTCTTAGGGAATTCAATGAGACTATCTACAAGGAACTGCCCCTCCCCAACATCTACATCTTGATAGTAGCTCTCCACCTTTGCAGGACTGTCTGGCTAGGCTTCCCGTGCAAGCACAGGCTGGTACCGATGGCATAGCCATACCCTCTCATTCTGACAATCCATTTGGCTCTGTTCTGGTGAGTGCACCTACTCTGAATCCTCTTCTAGGGTTGCTCCTTTGTTGTAGTGTGTCTGGGGCCTGCATTCATGTGGCCCGAAGGCCTTGGGGTGGCCCTAAGGCCTTAAGGTGGCCTGAAAGCCTTGAGAATCAACTGGCCCGAAGGCCTTGGGTGGCCCGAAAGCCTTGTAGGACCCGAGGACCAAACCGGTGGCCCGAAGACCCAGATGGATGAATAGTTCTGGCTACTACAGTACCAAACAATACCTGCTATAGTACCCCAGAAATATGCCTCCACCCGGATTTGATCTCGGGTCTCTTGGATGCACCTAGAGAGTCCTCACCAACTGGGCTGAGGCTCTTGTGCTTGGAGCCTAGCCTTGGCTTGTGCTACCATGTGAGACGGTCTTGGCAGTTAGCCTTGGCCTATGTTACCATGTGAAACGGTCTTGGTGGTTAGCCTTGACTCATGCTAAATTCATGTTTTATGTTTCTTAAACCTTATTATGATTTCATGTTTATATGATTCCATGTATATATGTTATGATTCCATATGTTACATGAAATTTTATATCATCATTTCATGCCTTCTATCCCATATGCTAGTGCTTTGTTCTTATGGTTATTCCCTTATTGGGTTTTTAGATCATCCCTTGTTCATGTTATCCCCAGGTTATCCAATGCAAATGTATGAGCACAATGGAAGATAGAATCTCATTATGGAGATTAAATAAAAATTTGTTTTTTATAATGTTTGATTATGTACCTACTCTTCCAAGACACTAGACTTTATGATCCTTGGCTTGTACTCTGATGTATAGTTACGTTTAAAATCATGTAATGTTATGTGTAAAAGGATAGGGTTTCTATAATTGGTATCAGAGGATGGTCTAGTTGTTTTTTGGATATTTGGAATAGAGAACTTTAGTAAGAACCTTAAGGATGAGACTAAGTATAAGAAAACACCCCTAAATTATGGTAAGTATAGAGTAAGTGGTTTATCAAGAAAATATATCCCTATATAGATACAAACAAGTAGAGGTGGTGTTGTAACATATGTATCTTGGGGTAAAACACGAAAACACTGCTTTGATCTAGACTCGAACAGGAAGTGGTGCACTATAACAGGACTTGCTGCACTCTTTGTTTGACACTCCCAAAGGATATGCTTTGGTAAATTCATGAGCTTGGTAAAAACCATTATTAATGGAATGAAAAAAATACCATAAGAATATAAGTTATGAAATAGATCAAGAATAACCTAGATTGAAACATAGGGAATCACAAGTTAGGATATACTTCTCATTTAAAAGTTTATCCTCTTATGTTCAAAGTTTCCTTTTTATGCTCAATAGATAAGTATTCAAGCCCTTAAATTGTATGTTATTTTTTTTAGTTAATGGCAGGAAATAGAAAAACACATTCCAACAATAAATGTGATAGAGAATTTAAATATTTCCTTAATTTTATGCCTGATATGATGGGAAATGGTATTCAAAACTTCATGACATTACTTGCTCAGCTGGCTCAAGTTATGAATAATAACTTGAATCATGTGGAACACCCTCCTCCTCCAAGTAAAGATCACGTTTACATTGAATACTTTATGCAAAAAATTCCTCCCATGTTTAGTGGATCTTCTGATCCCATCCTCAAATAACAGTGGATTAACTCCATTGAAAATATATTATCAATCCTCCAATGCTCAAAAGAAGAGAAAGTTGTATCAGCGCTCTATCGTTTTGATGGGGAAGCTGATCAGTGGTGGAAAATGTTCAAGAATATGAACCCCCAAGAGGAAATTGATTCTATAGTTTGGGAGGAATTTAAGAGAATGTTTTTCAATAAATATTTTCCCCGAACCCTCTGTCTCAAGATGGAAAGAGAGTTCCTCAGACTCAAGCAGAAGAAAGATGATTCCATTGGGGTGTATGAAGCAAACTTCACAAGACGGGAAAGGTACATCTTTGGCTTTGTCTTGAACACTGAAATTAAGGTCGATCACTTATTTAGAGGACTAAAGTCGATTCTACGAAAAGTGTTGGAGATTTGAGACTTTTACAGTTATGAGGAGATTGTTCGTTGTGCCCTCAAGGTTGAAATGGATACCAGAGACTCTTAGTGGTATTGTGGGAACAATGAAGAAAAGAGGAAAATGGAATATAATGCGGGTAGTTCCACAAATAAATTCCATGATGGAAAGAATCTCAACCATCCCATGTGTAAAAATTGTGGGAAGAAGCATCTTGGGAACTGTCTAAAGGGAACCAAGAATTTCTTCAAATGTGAAAAGTTGGGACATCTAGCTAAAAAATACCAATGGGATATGAAGAATCCTGCTAATGTAGAGGAAGAAAGTAAGGTTCAGACAAACACTCGGTTTTTATTGCAGTGTTACAACTTCAAGGATCATGGGAATTATGTGAAAAAATTTCCTAAGCTGAGATTTTTCAGAGGCAATCAACAACAACCTCCAAGGAAACAAGGAAGGATTATGCTATCACTAATGTTGAGGTGGATCCGGACAATGATGTGTGGACATGTACGCTAGTTATTCATTCAAGAATAGAAAACATAATATTTGATTTTGTTTCTACACATTCTTTCATATCTTTCAAGTTTAGTAGAACTATTCAAGAACCACCTCAAAATTAGGAGGATACGTTATCTATGAGAACATCGAATGAGTAAATTATTGTGTCCATGATTTATAACTCCTCCCCGATTAACGTTTTTGGACTGAACCTCATAGAAAATCTATTCATACTTCCTTTTGTAGAGTTTGACACTATCTTGGGCATGGATTGGCTATCTTTATACAAATCCAACATCAACTGTCAAGAAAGGGAGATCACTCTTCACATCCCAAAGCATCCTACAATTCTTTACAAGTGTAAGGAGGAAGATGAATCTCCTTTAGAATCATTGTCTCAATTGTGGATATTAATTCCTTATGAGCAATCATGTCTAGCTCAGATGATTGAGATGAAGTAGAGAATCTCACTTGAAGATATGCCCATCGTGAGGGATTACACTGATGTATTTCACGAAGAGTTTCCCAGTCTTCCTCCTAACCGAGAGGTTGAGTTATCAATTGAAATTATTCCTAGATCTTTGCCTTTATCAAAGACACCTAATAGAATGACCACCGTAGAGCTGGAATAGCTGAAGAAGCGGTTATAGGAGAATCTGGAGAAGGGTTTTATACACCTGAGTGTTTCACCATGGGGTGTGCCTGTTATAATGACCCGCTAATTCTCATTGTCTTGAGAGTACAAGGAGTCATTACTTGGCCTTAAGTGACATCCCCAAGATTCCAAAGGCTGGAAATAAATACCGAAGGGTTTCAAAGCAAGTGGTGGAATATTTACCCTTTAATTTCTAAAAACAACAATCCGACAAACCATCCAGAAATAGCTCACTATATAATGCATGAAATAAACTAAGACATTTCAAATCATTCTATTTAAAATAACCAACCAAGGTATGCTACAGTGTAAGACAAACCAAAATCAATGTAAACAGTGAAAAGACAATGAATAAACTTCAAGACTACAACAAGACTCTATGCTCCAATATCACCAAGTAGTCCAAAGTATCACAACATGGTGCTAAAGAAGTGTGATACTTTACCTTTGCCCAAGTCCCAGAAGGTAGAATCTACAAAATCACCAAAGTTCCAAAGCAGGGGTGATTATATAACTTAGTAGGTTTTCCAAATGACTTCCCTTATCACGCCACTAGGATGGAACGTTTAGCGCATTATATAAAACGGTTTATATAAAAAAATTCCCAAAACAGTTTATAACCAAATATAAAAAGTTCAAAAACCAATTATAACCAAGTGAAAATAAAAGTAAATGAAACCAATTTTCACCAATTTATTTTCTAGAAAATAACTAATCAAGGATTATAAAAAAATTATGATTATTATTTTGGCATACCCATTCCATAGTTCACAACACACCCACACATGCATTCTTTATTCGACAGTTCCATACTCATTGGCGGTCTCTTGTCCAATCACATTGTGTCCCACTAACACCCTCCCTTGATCTAGGGTTGCGTACCTTGTACCCCAAAGTTACTCGTCCCTTATTCAGGGCTCGTTAATCATGAACTCACACCAACACCATGTATGCCAAATAATTCCATTACCAAAATAAACCACTTCAATAAAACTAAACATTTATTGAAAAACAAAGAACAACCAATTTCAAAGGAAAATTTCATTTCAATAAAACCTTCCCTTTTATTGAAAAAATATAATCTAATTCTTGTTCCAACATTCTAGAAAAATCCCAATTTTAAAATCTCTATTTAAAAAGTAATAACAAAATCACTTTGCATATTATCCCAATTTTCCAGATTTCAAAAACCATCACTCAAGAAGGTTTCCAAAAAGTGTTCAACAATAAATTCATAATCAATTTAGCACAATAAAATAAACTGAAATCATTCCAATTAGTTCTAATAAGAGGATTTGAGAGTAAATCCTCCTACCTAATAGGTTTTGATGAAAAACGACAACAGCTAAATAATGCTTACAAAAACCGGGTTGATTATTTAAAGAAACGACCTTAGATCTCTTCTCCTATCAAAAAAAAATCTAACTATCAACTTATTTTGAAAACACAAACCTAGATCTAACCATAATGGGCATAGATATTAGAACCAAGATGAGAGGAGAAGTATATCTAAGAGAACACTTACTCAAAGAGATGTACCCCAGATGCAATGAAGGACCAAAGTCGATCGGATCGATCTGGAAGAAGGGGTACCTCTAAAAATCACCTAGGGGGAGTCTAGGGTTGAGAGACAAGAGGTCAGGAATGAATAGACCAAGAAAAAATTCTAAACGCGTGACTTTAAGATAGGTTTGGGTCGGATCATGACGTTTACCCCGTGGTCACGACGCAAATACCACAGTGGATAAGTACACTGAAAAACCCATCGCCTCATGTTAAAAACCAGTATTTAAACCCTACATGACGTGTACTTTAGGTACACGATGTGTACCATCTCACGGCATGACCTGCATTTCATGAATAGAATATGTCCCCAAGTACATGTCATGTACTTCAGGTACACGTCGTGTACCTGTCCTAAAACCTCCAGTAGACCCCAAAAAGATGCTTTAAAGATTTTTAACTGAAAGGGGACTTAGAAAAGGTGGAAAACATACTCAATCAAGGTAACAGAATTTAAAAAACCAAAAAACAAGGGTACTAAATTCTCCCCACCATTGGTCTTTCTGTCTTTGAAAATTAGAGAACCCTCAATGACCTAAAAGAGTTCTGACCATTGCCCTTTCATTTCCTTCTCGCATTCCTAAGTATCTTCCTGAATCTGACCATGCTTCCATAAAACCCGCAATAGACTGATGCTTTTTTCATGCAAGAATTTCTCTTGCCTATCCACAATCTGCACCAAGATATACACCAATAAAACATACAAATCTAGGTCAATGTGATCTTGTATGATCACATAGTTAGGATCTGGTTAATACGTTTTCAACTGGGATACATGGAACTCATTATGCATCAAACTGAACCATGGTGGTAATGTCAACCGATATGCAACCTCTCTAACTCGTTCCATTATCTCAAAAGGGCCTATGTATTGAGAAGATGACTTGCCCTCCCTCCCAAAATGATGATGTCCAAGCCTTAGAGATATCCATAAGAACACATGATCACTTACTACAAAGGACAACGGTCGTCGATGATGATCCGCATGAGAGTTCTGAAGACTCTGAGCCATATTCATTCTTTTTCTAATAAAATGGATCTTCTCTGTTGTTTCTTGGACAAGGCTCATCCCAACTAGTGAAGTCTCACCTATTTCCACCCAACACAGTGGAGAACGACAAGGTCTCCCAAACAAAGCTTCAAACAGAGCCATATGTATCGAGGCCTGATAGTTGTTATTATATGAGAACTCCACTAAGGGTAAGTTCTCCTCCCATAAGCCACTAAAATCCATTACATAGGCCCCCAACATGTCTTCCAACGTTTGTATCATTTGCTCAGACTGGCCATCTGTCTGAGGATGATATTTCATGCTCATAGTCAACTGATTCCCAAGGGATTTCTGTAACGATTCCTAGAAATGAGATGTGAATCTTGGATCTCTATCTGATATGATTAAAACTAGTACGCCGTGAATCTTTACCACTTCTTGGATATAAATTTTGGACAGATCCTTCACCGTATGAGTTTCATGAATGGGGATGAAATGGGCCGACTTGGTAAGTCGATCCACTATCATCTATATGAAATCATCTTTCTGAACCGTTCTTGGTAGACCTATAACAAAATACATCACTATCTAATCCCATTTCCACAATGGGATAGGCAATGACTGCAACATACCTGCTGGTCTCTGATGCTCTATTTTAACCTACTAACAAGTTAAGCACTGCGATATGAACTTGACCACCTTCATTTTCATTCCACTCCACCAAAACTACATCTTCAATGCCTTATACATCTTCTGTGTGCCTAGATGTACAACCCATCTCAAGTGGTGGTAATCATGAAGGAGTTCTTCTTGACAAGCCATAGGTACAACCATCCGATCTCTAGAACATAAAACTGAACTCCCATCAAGTTTCTATCCCTCAATGGTCTCCCCACCATTGAGTTTTGAACTCATAACCAGACATTCTACATCAGATTTTTGTGCCTCTTTGACTATATTTACCAAATCAGGAACAAGCATAGATGAAAATAAAACCACCACATCACCTTGGTCTTCACATTCCACATGCATGTTATATAAGAGTGACATAAACTGCCATTCATCTGAAGATTCTTTCACCAACTGAGCATATGACTTTCTGCGCAATGCATCTGCCACTGAATTCCCTTTTCTTGGTGTATACATCAAGTCAAATTCAAACATTTGGAGATACTCCATCCATATCCTTTGCCTCGGATTCAAATCTCGTTGTGAGAAAATATGTTTCAAGCATTTATGATCTGTAAACATAGTGAATTTCTCACCAATGAGATAATGTCTCCATGTTTTCAAAGCAAGGAAGATTACATATAACTCCAAATCATGTGTTGGGTAATTATTCTCACACACCCTCAACTGCCTTGAACCATAAGCAACCACATAGTCTCCTTGCATGAGAACACAGGCCAACCCTGATCCTGAAGTGTCACAGTACACCACATACCCCTTTCCTAATTCTATAAAAATCAATATAGGTGCCGATGTAAGAAGAACATTCAGTTCTTGGAAATACTTATGTCATTCCTCTATCCATTGTAATGGAGAATTATTCTTTTTCAGAGTTGTCATTGGGGAAGCTAGTTGTGTGAAGTCACGCACAAACCGTCGGTAGTAGCGATCTAGACCAAGAAAACTTCACATCTCAAAGACATTATTTGGTGGTTTCCACAAGATAACAGCTTCTATATTTTTAGGATCCACTAAAATACCTTTTTTAGAAATCACATGGTCAAGAAAGTGTAACTTTTGTATCCAAAAATCACACTTTGATTATTATTTTGGCATACCCATTCCATAGTTCACAACACACCCATGCGTGCATGCTTCGTTTGACAGTTCCATACTCATGAGCGGTCTCTTGTCCAATCACATTGTGTCCCACTAACACCCTCCCTCAATCCAGGGTCACATACCTTGTCCCCAATGGTACTCATCCCTTATTTAGGGCCTGTTAAGCATGAACTCACACCAACACCATGTATGAAAAATATTTCCATTACCAAAATAAACCACTTCAATAAAACTAAACCTTTATTCAAAACCAAAGAAAAACCAATTTAAAACCAATATTTCATTTCAATAAAACTTTTCCTTTTATTGAAAACATCTAATCCAATTCATGTGCGAACATTCCAAAAAAAACCCCATTTTAAAATCTCTATTTAAAAAGTAAGAACAAAATCACTTGGCACAATAACCCAATTTCCCATATTTCACAAACCGTCGCTGAAGAAGGTTTCCAACAAGTGTTCAACAATAAAGTCACAATCAATTCAGAACAATACATTCAATTGAAAGCATATCAATTTGTTCTAATAAGAGTAGTCAAGACTAAAGCCTCCTACCTCAAAGGTTTTGATGAAAGATGAAAACAGCTGAAGAATGCTTACAAAACTGGGTTGATTATTCAAATAAAGGGCCTTAGATCTATTCTCCTATAAAAAAAATCCAACTCTCAAATTATTTTGAAAAAAAACTAGATCTACCCATAAGATTCATAGATCTTAGAACCAAGAGGAGAGGATAAGTTGATCTAAGAGAACACTTACTCAAAGAGACGTACCCTAGATGCAATGAAGGACCAAAGCTGATCAGATCGATCCAGAAGAGGGGGTTCCTTTGAAAATCACCTAGGGAGGGTATAGGGTCGAGATATGAGAATTCTGGAAAGAATAGACTGATCTAAACTACCAAATGCATGACTTTAAGTTGGACATGGACTGACTCACGATGTGTACCCCCTAGTTACGATGCAAAGGATACACTAGATAAGTACGCCGAAAAACCTATCACTTCAGGTTAAAAAACCAATATTTAAACCCTATAGGATGTGTACCTTAGGTACACGATGTGTAATAGCTCATGGAATGACCCCCATTTCATGACTTGAATCTGTTCCCAAGTATACGTCATGTGCTTCAGGTATACAACATGTACCTCTCCTGAAACCTGCAGTAATCCCCAGAAAAATGATTTTAAGTATTTTTAACTGAAAGAGGACTTAGAAAAGGTGGAAAAATACTCAATCAAGGTAACAAGATGTCAAAAACTAGAAACCGAGGGTGCTACACCAGTTCTCTTTGTCAATAAGAAGGATTGATCAATGCACCTCTACATTGATTATTGTGAGCTTAATAAAATCACGATAAAGAAAAATTATCCCCTACCTTGGATAGATGACTTGTTCGATCAGATTTTTGGGGCTATTTATTTATCTAAGATGGACCTTCGGTCAAGATATCTCCAATTAAATGCGAGGAAGGAAGATATTACCAAGACTGCCTTTCAAACGAGGTATGGACACTTTGAGTTCATAGTGATTCCCTTCAGACTCACTAATGCTCCAGTAATTTTCATGGACTTAATGAATTGAGTCTTTATATATTACCTTGAAAATTTTGTGGTAGTCTTTATCGATGATATTCTGATATGCTCTAAGATAAATGAGGAACATGATGAGAATTTGAATACTGTGTTAAAGACTTTGTAAAGGGATAAGCTATATGAAAAGTACAGTAAATGTGAGTTCTGGGTGGAGCAAGTATCATTATTGGGGAATCTTATCAGTAGAAAAGGGATATCTTTGGACCCTTCCAAGAAAAATGTGTTTGAAGAGTGGTCCAAGACAACATATGCAACAGAGATCCGCAGTGTTCTGGGTCTAGTCGGGTATTATCAATGATTTTTGAAGAACTTTTCACAATTTTGAAACACAATGACCAAGCTAACATGAAAGGAAGTAAAGTTTGTCTAGTCTCAGGAATGTGAATATTGTTTTAAGGAGTTGAAAAAGAGGCTAATCATTGCACCAATACTCACATTCCCAACAAGTGGAGAACTCTTTGTGGTGTAAATTGATGTTTCAAAGAAGGGATTAGGTTGTGTTCTGATGCAAAATTATAATATGAGAGCCTACGCCTCAAGATAGCTAAAAATCTATGAGAAAAAATATCCTACGCATGATCTGGAGTTGGAAGTTGTGGTCTTTGCGTTAAAAATCTGGCAGCATTATCTCTATGGGAAGAAATGTGAGATATATATTGATCATAAGAGTATCAAATATATATTCACAAAGAAAGATCTTAATATACTCCAATGAAGAATTATAGAGCTCATTAAGAATTGTAACTTCTTAATCCACTACCATCTCGGTAATGAAAACAAGGTGGCAGATGCTCTAAGTAGAAAGGATCTTGTATCTTTATCAATAATGAGAATAAAAAGATCCAATCTTCTTATATTTGAAGAGGATGGACATGGGGATCATTAAGGGAGAAACATCATAAATCCTTTCTCAAATGATCACTCAACCATCCCTCATGGAGAAAATAAAGGATTCTCAAAGAAAAGATGTGGAAATTCAGAAAAGGGTGGAAGCCCTTAAAAATGGTAAATCCTTTGAGTTCATGATTGATGAGGAAGTAGTTTTATGATTTTGGTCACAATTATGTGTACCTTATGATCCAGAGATAAAGAAGGATCTTTTGAATGATGCACATAGCTCAACTTTCTCTATTCACCCAGAGAGCACAAAGATATATTGAGATCTTTGAGAGAACTTTTGGTGGGACAATATGAAGAAGGAGATTGTTGAGTATACATCAAAAGTGTCTGGTATGTCAACAAGTGAAGGATGAAAGACATAAGTCTAAGGGGATGATGCAACCACTACCCATACAAACATAGAAGTGGTAGAAAATCACCATGGACTTTGTTAGTGGACTTCCAAGGACATCCAGATGAAACAATGTTATATGGGTCATTGTGGATCATCTTACAAAGACAACTCACTTTATCGCAATTCGAGAGGACTTCTCATTGGATAAACTTTCAGAGATATATATCAAAGAGGTGGTAAGTCTTCATGGAGTACCACTATATATTGTATCCGATCAAGATTTGAGATTCACCTCGAAGTTATGAAATAGTATCCAATGTTCTCTAAGCACTAAACTGAACTTCAGTACGGCCTATAATCCTAAAACTAATGGACAATCTGAGAGAACTATTCAGAAAATAGAAGATATGTTGAGAGCATGTTCTATGGACTTCAAAGGAGGATGGGACAAACATCTTCCACTGGTTGAATTCTCCTACAACAAACATTTCCACTCAAGCATCTGAATGCCACTATACAAATCCCTTTATGGGAAAATGTACAAAACACTGGAGTGTTGGGATGAAGTCAGTGAGCGTAAGTTGTTAGGACCTGAAATGGTCGAAGAAATGGTGGACAGGGTGAAAACTATTCAGCAGCACATCAAGGCAACCCAAATTCCATAAAAGAGTTATGCAGACAATCGTCTACAAGACCTTGAGTTCAAAGTTGGAGACATGGTATTTCTACGCATATCTCTATGGAATAAGGTTATGAAGTTTGGAAAGAAATGAAATCTAAGTCCCAGGTACATTATCCACTTTGAGATTCTTGATTGTATCGGGGCTATGGCCTATCGACTAGCACTTCCACCTACCATGTCCAAAGTACATGAAGTATTTCATTTATCCCTCTTAAGGAAGTACATATGAGACCCTTCAGATGTACTCTCTTCATAGGTGGTACAATTCGAGAATGATCTTTCTTACGAGGAGTAGACAGTGAAGATCTTGGATCATAGAGATAAAGTTCTACGTAACAAGACTGCTCACTTGGTTAAAGTACTATGGCGGAACCATAAGTACGAAGAGGCAACATGGGAACTAGGGAAGCAATGAAAGAATAGTACCTACACTTGTTTATATCTTAGAATGTAAAATGAAATTTCGAGGGTGAAATTTCATAAGGGGGGAATAATGTAATAACCCAATGTTTTATCAATGGAAATTCCTTTCTTATAATTATATCATATAATCACGTGAAATCACAACATAATGAACTACTAAGTACAATGTGACCTTTAAACACAATATTGTTACTTCTGTGATTTGAATTTTAAAAATATGATGTACATTGTTATGTTTAGAGTGTTTTTTGAGGTTTGATGGAACAAACTTAATTTTTGGTGAATAGTAACCTACCCTTATGAATAGTAATATGATCTTTATGAATAGTAAATCATCCAAAAGAATAGTAACTTCATTAATGAATGTATAAATAAAATTTAGGCATCTTATAAGTGATAATATGACCGTAGTAAAAGTATTGGTTTTTTGTAAGTTATAAATAATTAATTACATTAAATTAATTAATTTAAAAGAAAATGTATTTTCTTAAAAGGTGTTCATAAATTAACAATTTTATTTCTTCTGGTTTTAAGATAATTTTATAAAACCTTATATAATTTTTTAAAGTATTATAAAATAAATTATAGTATTAAAATCTATATTTTTCAAGTAAATTATGATTTTAATTAAAAATTAAATTAATCATAATTAGAAAATTATTTTTGAAAAATGGATTTCATTTTTGGATTCTACACGTTGAAAATTTATTAGGGTGAATTTTTTGGATTTTTCCAAAATACTTGAATTTTTATGAATAGTAAAATATGATAATTCACAATAAATGCTAAAACCTGAATTTCTGCATCATACTTGAGTTATGGATGATGTAAATAGCCATTAGTTCAAACTCACATGCACATATTAGTTTTTTTGTCACAATAATCATTACTATTGCTTGTATTATGGAAAAATAATAAACTAATGATTAAAATATTAAGAAAACTCTCCTCCCCTCCACTATAAAAACCACACACACTCCCCTCTTCTCTTCTCTCCTCTAAAGCCTTGTTCCTTCTCTAAATTCTACCCAAATGTATCCCAAATCTCCTAACCCATGTCTAGTAGCCCTTGGTATCCTCAAAAGACCAAATCTTCTCCCCTTAAGAGGTTCTCAAAGGAGATAAACTCAATAGGTAAATTCCTCTTTCTGATTCTTTTATTTTCTTTCAAGTTCTTTTCTTTTATTTTTTCTTTCCTCAGCTCCCTTAACACAAATGGTATGATAACTATAGTAACATAAATTTACTATAATTTTGTTATTCTAATGTGATAATTCATTATAATCTCTCCTTTCCCCTTCTTTTATACGAAAGAAACAAAAACACCGTCTGAGATGTATTAATTTATCACATTCAAGGACGACGATTTATCAATTTCTATTACCATATGATATTATGGTCATGAAACCATTTTTATGGTTGAACCAGAATATTAAATATTTATTTTATCTTTTTTTTCTGTAATCCTTTTTCACACTTGATGTAAAATAATAATACAAAACAAGTTAATTATGAATGAAATCTCAAAGTTAATCCAAGCGTTTAACATTAATGTTTTATATAATGATTCACCTAAACTCCAAATAACCAAATGAATTTTATAACCATTTAACCTTATATATGTTCAATAATAAAATATAACTCCAATTCTGGACAACCATCCCCATTTTACATGATTCTCTATCCATGAAAATAAGTAAATCGATCGTAAAAACCAAGAAAACAAACGGACCCAAACAATAAAATTGAACCACTTAACCCATAAAAAAGGTCATGAATGAACTTAAAAAGGTTATACTAAATATTTTAAATGTATAATAGGTTCTAGAATTATTAATTAATGAACCTAATTTTATTGTTCAGGTCATTAATATCAAGTGGAGAACACCATAGGACTTAAGGTAAGGGATCCTCTCTATTTTGCTTTTATTCAAGAATATCCTCCATGTTATACCATTTTATGTGTAATACCTAACGATGAGGTATGATTTTTCACCTCCCCCATACTCCCCTCATGATTTATAAGTGATTATAAACCCATTTTTCTATCATTAATCCATCTTAAGTACACCTGATACTATGTCGATAATTCGTAAGGGATTCTACTCGAACCTCCTTTGTTCCTTCAGGTTGTCTTATCTTCCTTTTACCAAAATGAAGTTATCTTATCTTTTATGTGCATATTATAAATGATGTTTGGATGTAACAAATTTATTTATCAAGACCCTTTCATCATTTTCTTTTGGGGAAATACATTTTTTAATTGATTCCCTCCTCAATACTTTCCGATAAGAAAACTTGTTTTGAGGGAACTTCCCAAATTCTTACATGATTTTAAGTGCACTCTATCTTATATTTTAAGCAAAAAATGTCTTTATAAAATAAGTATTTTTTATTATGAAAACCTTCTTGGTTAACTTCTGGTTTTATATAAATTATTGTTCCCTTTTCTATTTTAAAGGCTCTATAGTATTTTTCTTAAAACCGCACAAAAATGTTTTAATGCTAAAATTTCTTAAATACTTTTATTACATGTTTTCACTTTTAATTGGAATCACTTACCATGATACATGCCTATTTTCCCTTATTAATGTCCATGTATATTTTATTTTCTTTCTTTCATGGACACTTTTATGATACGAACATTTTTTATGCTTTATGACATGATTGTGGTACCCAATCCTTTCCATGGGTAACCCTTATGTTTATGTAAGATTGATAATGTATGATTATTTATGTGGAAAATATATTCATGAAATGTTAATATGGGTGTGCCTAGACAGAGCTCCAATTAATTGCATAAAATTGAGTCTCACGAGATGTTATGTGTGACGGTCTTGGCGATTAGCCTTGGCTTGTGCTACCATGTGCGACGGTCTTGGTGGTTAGCCTTGGCTTGTACTATCATGTTCCACGGTCTTTGAAGTTAGACTTGACTCATGATAAAGTCATGTTTTATGTTGCTTCCACCTTATTATGATTCCATGTTTATATTATTCCATGCATATATGTTATGATTCCATATGTTACATGCATTTTTATATCATCATGTCATGTCTTCTATCCCATGTGCTAATGCTTTGTTCTTATGGTTATTCCCTTACTGGAATTTTAGATCATCCATTGCTCATTTTATCACCAGGTTATTCTATGCATATGTATGCACACAATGGAAGATAGAATCTCATTATGGAGATTAAATAAAAATTTGTTTTTTATAATGTTTGATTATGCACCTAGTCTTCCAAGAAACTAGACATTACGCTCCTTGGCTTGTACTCTGATGTATAGTTATGCTTAAAATCATGTAATGTTATGTGTAAAAGGCTAGGGTCGCTATAGTTGGTATCAAAGGATGGTCTGGTTATTTTTGGAGATTAGGAATAGATAAATTTAGTAAGAACCTTAAGTATGAGACTAAGTATAAGAAAACACCTCTAAATTATGGTAAGTATATAGTAAGTGTCTTATCAAGCAAATACATCCATGTCAAGATACAAATAGGTAGAGGTGGATCTGGAATAGATGTATCTAAGGGTAAAACTCAAAAACACCATTTTGAGCTAGACTTGAACGGGAACAGCTGCACGACAACAGGTCTTGATGCACTCTTGGTTTGACACTCCTGGGGGATATGCTTTGGTAAATTCACGATCTTGGTATAAACAATTATTAAGGGAATGAAAAAAAAATACCATAAGAATATAAGTTATGAAATAGGTCAAGGATAACCTAGATTGAAACATAGGGAATCACATGTTAGGATATACTTCTCCTTTACAAGTTTATCCTCTTATGTTCAAAGTTTCCTTTTTATGATCAATAGATAAGTATTCAAGACCTCTAATTGTACGCTCTTTTTTTAGTTAATGGAGGGAAATAGAAGAACACATGCCAACAATAAATGTGATAGAGAATGTAAAGATTTACTTAATTTTATGATTGATATTATGGGAAAGAGTATTAAAAACTTCATGACAGTACTTGCTCAGCTGGCTCAAGTTATGAATAATAACTTGAATCATGTGGAACACCCTCCTCCTTCAAGTAAAGATCAAGTTTCCATTGAATCCTTCATGCGGAAAAGGCCTCCCATGTTTAGTGGATATTCTGATCCCCTCCTTGAAGAACAGTGGATTAACTTATTTGAAAAGATATTCTCTGTCCTCCAATGCTCAAAAGAAGAGAAATTTGTACTGGTGGTCTATCATTTTGATAGGGAAGCTGATCAGTGGTGTAAACTGATCAAGAATATGAATCCCGAGGAGGAAATTGATTCCATAGTTTGGGAGGAATTAAAGATAATTTTTTTCAATAAATATTTTCCCCGAAACCTCCATATCAAGATGGAATGAGAGTTCCCCAGACTCAAGAAGAAGGGCATATGAAGTAAACTTCACAAGGCTTGCAAGGTATGCCTCTGGATTTGTCTTGAACATAAAATTCAAGTTGGATTGCTTCTTTAGAGGACTAAATCCAAGTCTATGAAAAGAAACGGAGATTCGAGACTTTGACAGTTATGAGAATGTTTTCCGTTGGGATAAGGTGGTTGCACTCATCCAGATCATCCATTAGCTCCCTAGCCCCACCTCATAGCAACTCACCAACCAACAGAGGAATGAAATAGAATCAAACTATGGGCACTCTCTTAGACTAATAATATCCCAAAGGTCTCCTCCCACATCAGTCCTAAACAAGAAAAACCTCAAACCAACAAGCCACAGCACAAACACTAGGGTTGGCTAACACCCACACCCTCTCACTAGAACTACCGAACTGGCCCCAGCCACCACACAGGACAACCGACCAAGGCATCCACCATGGTTACCAAAACATCAGCACAACAGGACACCCTAAAAAGGGGCTCCTCTAGAAACCCACGGCTTCAATGGGACACCATAGGAAGGGATCCTCCAGAAAAACCAAACCCCAGTCCAATCCCGCTTAGAGGAACTATGGCTGGACTCCCATCTCAAAACCATAGAACACTTTCTCAGAAGGGAAACCTCAAGAAACACCTCACCTAGAAGGGAAACCCCAAGAAACACCTCACCCAGAAGGAAATTCCCCAAAATAGTTCTCTCAAACCTATCTCAAACTCTTCTCAATGGCACCCAGCCCTACGTAACATCCAACGATGTTGAACCACCTCAAAGGCTCTTATTGATCCCAACCCTAGGAAACCAGACCTGAACCTCGAACAACCGAACTAATGATCCCTTCCAAGAAGACACTCGATACCACCTCCCAAAATCTGTCTAAATAACCTCAATAAAACTCACTTGGAATCCTCAAGATCTGGTGATCAACAAGTGCACACCCTCACACGAGCCTCACAGCTGACAACCCAACCCCCAGAAGGATTCTACAAAAACAAAATCAAAGGAATCCTCTCACACAGTTCTATCGGTCCAAGACACCATCTATATAGCTCCTAAATGCCAAAATAAATCCACCATTGTGATCTATATGGAAAAAACTCAGAATGGAATACTCACAAGTCCAATTATAACTCCTGGGAAAAAGACAGGCCAAACGGCTTGGGGAAGGAGAAGTACAGGGCATGCACCTCGAGTACATGGCATGTACCCCCAAGGTTCCTCCCTGGTCGTGTGTCTCAGTCCACTCAGCATGAACCTTTCCAAATTACATGGTGTCCCCCCTGGTACATGATGTGTAACCTAACATGGGTACCCTCTCATGTACCTCAGCTGCTCCCGGCATGTAACATGCTCGAGAACACGATGTGTAAAGCTGGTACATGGAGTGTAACCCAACACGGGAACCCACCCATGTACCTTTCCATGTACCTGCTTGGGCGTGTACGATTACACATCATTCACCCAACATGGGCTCTATTTGTGTACCCTACATGGCCATGTACACCTGCAGGGGTGTCTAGACGAGTACTCGACCACATCCCGGAAGTCCATTACACGGCGTGTAGTTCTAAAAAAACTCATCTTCCCTGAATAGGAAGAACACATGATATGTGTTCCTAAAACCACACACCATGTGATCAGGATTTCCCAAATAGAAATCTCATATAACACCCCGAAATGCATTGATTGACTCGAAAACTACCAAATCGACCTTCAAGAGGCCCCCTAAAACTCAGAAACGAGATTAAAACTTAAAAACACCTAATATATGAGAATTTATGGAAGAAATATTAAAAGGTTCCTACCTTCAAGAAAAAATCATTGAAACTTTGATCTGATTTGTGTTCCACAGCAACCACACTATGATCTGGTGCGACCCGAGCTCTGTGGCAATGCCTCATTCTCCATATCTCCCTCTCCTCTCCCTCTCCTATCCCTCTCCTTGCTCTCATTCAATGGAAACCCCATGGGAAAATAAAATATGTGACACACCAAGAGAAAAAAAATACAAAGTAAAGAAAAAAGGGAAAAAAAGAAAAGAAAAGAAAAAGTAGAAAGAAGAGAAGGGGGCCCAGCCCGGACCAGGCGCCCGACATGAGGTTATGTCCTGCCTTGGAAAAAACCCTCATTCCAGACTCAATGGATAAGTAGGAATTCGTATTCGACGCTCTGAACATAAGATATCACCAAGCGAACATGTGAAAATAATAATATTTAACTAATTAAATATTAAATATTTGGCTAAAATCCAAAGGGCTCAGAATTCCACTAAACTCATGTCCTATGATAAACACCCTATTTTAGAACCAACATAGTGGTCTAAAAAATTATCTGAGATCTCTTAATAGTATAAATTACAATTTTACCCCTCAAGAGCCACCTGGGAGAAAAAATTCAAATTTCCCATGTTTTATTTAAACTTTCATGACACTGTTCGTGACACTATAGACCATAACCACCATGGACCACCCCAAACATCTCTGAATACAATCAAACCACTTCCCAAAGGTGTATCAAGAGACAAAATATGAGGTAAGTGCTCCACCGCCATCCCCAAACTAGATATCACACAAGAATATATATAAAAGAATGAAATGTTTTTTTTATCAGAGAGGACAACATATAATGTAGAACCAACCAAAATCATGCCTCTCATGGTGAAATACCACTATAATCCACCAACTAGAACCTGGTCTAAAGCATAATATCTACCTACCTAGGATTTGAAACCCTTACCCCATGATCCTTGACTCTCATGAGGAACTAACTCTTGAGGAATCTATGACCACTGCTTCCCCTGAGACCCTTAGCTAGCTCCACGATCCGACCCCCAAACAAAGCCCTACTATCTGTTGGACACCCCCCCCAACCATGATCAAGAAGTTTTTGTCCGCTCAGATCCTCTACTTACACCCTTTTACGACATCCTCGAACAGAATCACTGTAGATTCCCCATCTCTCCACATACATGACCCTCCCTCGGCTGGCTAGTATATGAACTACAGTAATGCCCTGATCGCCCACACAGATAGAAAACCATGGAAGACCTTCTAGAAAGAGGTGACAAAGAACCTCTACCCTGCCCAAACTACCTCTCACCACCACAACACATCATATCAGACCATCTCTTCATGTCACTAGAAGAGGCACCACTAGCACCACATGTGGGCTCACCACTAGGACAACCAAGGAAAGGGGGGGCCACTACACCCTCCTCCACTAGGCTCTTCTTAGCAGTTAGATCCTTATGAACTATCTCAAAATAGGATTCCAGGTTGAACATCCTAACCTGGAGCCTCAAATTAGATTGAATACTAATCTCGAACCAACGGGCCTTTTAGGCCTTGTTCCCATCCAGCAAAGAAGTGAGAACCTCGACAACTCTAAAAAATGGGTATCATGATCTATCACTAACAATTCCCCCATATGAAACTCTATAACCCCTTGATCTTTATCCAACTTCAGCGACATGAGGAAAATCTCCTCAATAAAGAGGTCCTTAAAGGCCTCTCATGACAAGCCATAATGCCTCCTGGCCTGAACCATAGCACCTCACCACCACTTGGAAAGTACCTGAAGCATATAAGTCACTAACTTCTCATGTTGGTATTTAAGCATTTCAACCAGATCAAAAAAACCCTCTTATCTCAATCCAATTCTCAACATCCAGAGCACCTACCGTGCCCTAGAAAACTAAAGGTAGAGATCAGCAAAAAAACTCCTAAATTGAAAACCGAACCAAATCAAAATGAAATAATGGGTTTTTCCCTTACGATCCGATTTGTTTTGTGAGTTAAATGAACCCTTATAGTTTTTGGTTCAGTTCATATTTCAAAACAAATTGTGCATGTGTAACAACCCGAAATTTTGAATAAATCTTGTTTTCTAATTTTCTGTGTTATTTTATTTTTGATACTCAACAAAACTGTTTCATTTGATAACATGAGTATAATTAAAATGAGACCGTTGGGTTTTGACTGTTATATGACCATTGGTCAATATGACCACTGGAAACTAAACGTTTTGATTATTGTCTCTAAATACAAGTAATCTTGGTTAATTAATATGGAAAGAAGATTCGATGGCCTCACCTAGTAGTCTTGGACCGATCGAAGCCCATCTAACAGAACTTGGGAAGGAGGTAGCACCACTGGGCTTTGCTCTAGACCAAACCCAAGCCGAACTTCATCGTGTGAAGCTAGAACGGAATCGCCTTTGCGATAAGTTCAAACTGATAGAAATTACTACTCGTGCGATGTTGGCCGAGCCTCCCTCGGCTTCTCTTACCTTAGCACACCTTACACTTAGGTCCTATGCTGGTGTGATAAGGGGATATGTAAGGAGACTGTAACTTCCTTGTGTAACCCTTTGTTTTAAATAAAAATTTTGATTTCTTCTTATGATGAAGTTTATAAATTTTCAAATGTCCGGATAAATATAGTATGCATATTTTGATGAATTTTAGAGAAAGGATATTTTAAAAATGTTTATGTAAACCTTAAATAAATAAAAATGTGTAATTATTTTCAAAAAATGGTCTTCTACAATTATGTTCAGTACGAAATTTGGAGTCTAATAAGATCAACTTAATTTTTGATGAATAGTAAATTATGAATAGTGATTTTATGATTAGTATTAGTAATGTGTCCAAATGGATTAGTAATCTCACTTAAAGAAAGTATTAATATAATCTAGGAACCTTGATTAAGTAATGTGATTCAATAAAATGGTTAAATAACAGTTTCATAAATTATTATTCAAGTATTAGTTTTTTCGGGTGAATAGTGTTTTTTTAATTAAAAATTAAATTAAAAATATTTAGAAAATTATTTTTATAAAATGGATTTCATTTTTGAATTCAGAGCATCGATATTATGTTAAGGTAATTTTTGGGGTTTTTTCTGAAAAAAATGAATTTTCGATGAATAGTGTATTTATTTAAAAATTAAATTAAAAATATTTAGAAAATTATTTTTATAAAATGGAGTTCATTTTTGAAATCAGAGCATTGATATTTGGTTAATGTGAAATTTTGGGATTTTTTTGAGAAAGTTGAATTTTCAGTGAATAGTAAAAATACAGTTTTAGGGTTTCGGTATGTTTAATGACATCATAACTGTGTCATGATGATGTCATGAGATATTTTAAGGGTTGGCCGACCAAAGGTGATGAATTATTATATTGGGGGCCCCATGTGGCCTAACTCCATGATAAATTCCATGGGAGAACACATGGTTTTGAGAAAAGCACTTGTGAGGTGTCCCTTGGCCATTAATGTCTTGTCCCTTCACTTTCCCTATAAATACCCACCCTTTCCTCCTTTATTTTTCACTCCCAACTCTCCCCCAACGAATATCTGGTCTCCTTACCTCCCAAGGATTCCTCCCAAGGTGCCCCCAATCCCTCAAGATCCAAACCTTTGAGTTTTAAGAGTTACGTTTTAAGGTAAGGGATCCGACCCCTCTCTTTCTTTTCAAGTGATCTCTTTTATGTCATTTATTTTATGCTCCATGTTCTTATGTTGGAGGATGTTCTTTTATATTCATTATACTGTCCTTTTTATTTTCACATGATGAGAGACCCCCTCTTACTCTCATCATTTCATTTTATGAAAGTTTAAGTGACGCCGTTAGGCTGCCGAAATTTTTGTAACGGATTCTTTCACCCTTCTCATTTCCAAGTTCTATTTTCTTGTAAAGTCTTTAAAGTTTCTTTTTATTATGTTGGGGTATGATCTCTATATCTACCATACTGATCTTTTATGATCATATGATGAGAGACCCCATTTGATCTCTTCAATTCAGTATTTTGAAGTTTTAAGTGGCGCCGTTAGGGTGCCGAATTTTTAAGTGGTTCTTTCACCCTTCTCGTTTTGAAGTTCTACTTTCATGTAAAGTCTTTCAAGTTCCTTTTTATTATGTTGGGGTATGATATCTATATCTATCATACTGATCTTTTATGTTCATATGATGATAGACCCTATTTGATCTCTTCAATTCATTTTTTGAAGTTTATGTGACGTCGTTAGGCTGCCGAATTTTCATAAGAGAAATCTAATTTTTGTCTTCCTTCCATGTTTTTCATTTCAAATGGTGTGTCCTTCAAATTTCATTACCATATTCTTAAATCCATTATATTTTTCCCCTATACTGTTTTATGGGTCATTTACAATTGTTTTACCCATGTCCCCTCCCTTTTCAATGTTTTCTAAAACCTCATAACATAGCCGTTATGCTGCAGAATTTCCGTCTCAAAATGTCTCTCTCTTTTTCTAAAGTTATTTTATTTTATTAAGTGAATACTCAAAGCTCTTTATTCTAAAGGGGTATTCACATATATACCAAAATGTTCTATTTTAAATTCTGGGATTTACATACATGAGACCCACCTTCATTTTCTGTGGGTTTAAAGTGACGTAAAGATCATGTCTTTAAAGAAGTTTTTAAAACGTTATGATTATGAAATGAAACCCATTTATTTTATGCTATATGGGTTATTTATGAAATGTTTGATGATGATATATGTGTCTCACATGATAATAAAGGAAAATTTAAGGGTGCGCCCTGATAGCGCTCCAATGCATTGGGTAATGATGTAACCACTAGAGATTACAATTTTCATGATATCTTGGTGAATAACCTTGGTAATTTTCAAATGACACCTTGGGGATGGACCTTGGTGATATGTTCATTATTGTATATGTTAAATGATGTAGCCACATCTTCAAGTTATGAAAAATGTTATTTTTATTATGAAATTCCTCATGATTTCTTTCTCATGCCTTAAAGTTCTTTTCATGACCTTATTGAAGTATCTCAAGTTCACATGTAAAATGTTTCTCTTGTTTCCCTTACTGGGCCTTCTGATCACCCTTTCTTTTTATGTATGTCCCCAGGTTATGAGATGCAGTAATGAAACTAGGATGAACTTAAGGATAAGTCTTTCAAGTGTTTAAGAAGAATGTTTTATGTTGTTTTCATGTATTATGTTCCTGGTTTCCAAGACACTAAACCTTAAAGATCCTCAGTTTTGTGTAATGTAATGAAAGTTTATGTTATAAAAAGGCGGGATGTTATAGCATGTTAAACCAAACCACATCGGTTTTTTACTTATTTATGATTAATTACATATGTTTCCATTCGAATTATGGGATCTAATTACAGGATAAATTGCATTACATATAAAATTTTTATTTTGATAGAAGTGCAAGGATGATGTCATGTCACTATGTCGAGGATTATGTATAAATTATTTTGAAATTATCAGTCAGCTGTTATAAAATATCATGGATCTATATCTAGGATGTTAGCATTAAAAAATAGGCTAATCCACAATTTTAACCAAACCCAACCGCAAATTAATAGTTTAGAAATTTTTTTATCTGAACCAAACCACTATTCTATGGATTTGTTTTTATGTATAAAAATTGAGCCAAAAATTGTGGTTTCATTTAGTTTTTAGTTAATACCAAACCAAACCAATTTTCCCTCACCCCTAACTAGGGGTGTTTCATTTGGAGATCTCAGACGAAGTTTAACACAGTAGCTCCACTTCGATGTATTCCTCCATCTCGGAATACCCCTAGTTGGAGTATCTCCGCTGCCAAAATCATTAGAGCAGCCTCGAGGGAATGCTCAACTCTACCTTCTTGGACATATGGAGATATAATGAGATCATTTTGAACATCAAGGACATCTTTGGACCGTTCCTTGTGTAACACCATGAGATGTCATTGAAGTGACATTTTTCTGAAATTCCAAAAACATATACTTAAAAACACCTTTAATAGCTTAAATATTTACATAATTTAAGGATTAATAGATGCACATACATACACCCCCTTAACACAATGCCAAAAACAACACTCAGTGGTGGTTTTTCTTACGTTTAGCGGCAATTTAAACTACCGCAAAATGATTCGCGATGGTCATTCAAAACTGGTGCGTATTGTGGGGTCACAAATCATTTCGTGATGCTTTTAAAAAATTATCGAGGATCATTTCACAGATGTTTTTAATTTTTTTAAAATAACATTTATTATTTATTATTTATTATTGCTGAATTAGACATAAATTTGCAGAGTGGGATTTGAACTTTTCACCTCTTAGTTATTCTGCAAAGCTCTTACCACACTACCAAATCATTCATATGGTAACTAAACATACTTTAATATATTTATATATATACAGATAAATACATGTAAATACATATATATGTGTACATATATATATTCTTAATATATAAATACATATATATAAAAATATAATTAAATATAATTTTATATAGATGTGGTTATATATAAATTTATAAATATCCTATATATATATATATATATATTTATGTAAATGTATATAAATACATGCATATTTATTTATTTAATTAATTAAAAAGAATTATATACAAATATAAGTATACACACACACAAATATATATATAAATACACATAAATAAATATAAATATCAATAAATACAAATAAATTTACATAAATATATATAAATACATACATATATATATATAATTAAATATAATTGTATATAAATATAAATATATATATATATAAACATACATACATAAATACATACATACATACATACATATATATATATATATACACCCACATAATATATATAAATACATATAAATACAAATAAATATATATAATTAAATATAATTGTATGTATACATATATATAGACATAAATATACATATATATATATCCACAATATATATAAATATGTATATATATATATATAATTAAATATTATTGTATATAAACATAAATATATATATATATATAATTAAATATACACATAAACATATACCCACATATAAATATAAACACATAAATATACATATATATAATTAAATATAATTATATATAAACATAAATATATATATATATAAACATATATAAATATAAATATATAAATATAAATATATAAATATATACCCGCATAATATACACATATAAATGTAAATAAATATATACATATACATAAATACACAAATACTTCTAAATATTTATAAATTATAAATAATTATACATAAATATATATGAATTATAAATAAATATGTATATATATATATATGAACACATATAAATATACTTAAATATATATACATATACACATCTATGTATGTATGTATATAAATATAAATACATAGCAATATTTATAAATATATATAAATATACATAAATACATATAAATATCAATAAATATATATATTTATAAATAAATATACATAAATATACATACTTACATATATATATGTATATGTATATGTGTGGGCATATATGTAAATATATTCATATATAAATAATTAATAATTAATAATTACTAATTAATAATTAAGAATCGGTAAATAATTAATAGTTGTTATATAATTAATAATTAATAATTTATTTAGATTTTAAATAATTAATAAATAATAATTATAAATAATTAATAATTAATAATTAATTAAATTTTAAAATAATAAATGATTATAAATAATTAATAATTATTATTGAATAATTACAAATGACCGGGGAAGGCGAACTACAAAGCTTCAAAGAAAACATATAAACACACAATGGAGGAAGCTGGGGAGACTCGAACCCAAGACCTCCTCGATACCCCATAGGGCCCTTTGCCACTAGGTTAAGCCCTGGGGGCTTATTGAATAATTAATAATAATTAATAATAAAAATATTATCGATTATTAATAAGAAATTTAAATTTAATTAATTATTTTTTATCATTAATTTCACACCGGTTTTTAAAACACCACCGCTGAGATTAAATAATTAATTAAAAAATAAAATATCATATATAACGATGATTTAAACTACTAGTCAAAAATGTGGCTAATGGTAACGATTTTTAATAAATCTCTAAAAATAAGGAGTTGTTTTCTAAAATCACAATTAAAAAAATAAAATATGAACCATTTAGCAATGGTTTTGAAAACCGCCGCTAAATTCTTTTTTCCTGTAATGCAAGAGGCACACCCTAAGAGTCCACTATAAAAGACACTAGATAACCCTGTCATTATTCACCCAAGGCCTAAACTCAGATCACTTGTACATGCACATTAGTTGTCACGAACCAGCCTGATACCCTGGTACCCTATAACCCGATTCGGCTATGACATAGCCCGAAGGGCGTTCCCGATCCCCATGGGTTGGCGAATAGCACCTAATATCATACAAGATCAAAGAGGGAACGCTTTTTTCCACAAAACAATGGAAGATAAAAGATACAATTCAGAATGCTCAACACTCCAAAATGAGAAATTATGAGAAACAAATAGATAAAACAGTACCCAACATAAAGATAAACATCCCAAAGAAAACTACGATGTCAACCAAAAAGTCTCAGAAACTCCTATGTAACAGGTGGAAAACAGCTCCACCAGTCACCATCACCACTCCACGATCTAAAGGATCAAGAACATCCACCACCTCCAAATGGCATTTTCACTTTGCTTAGACCTGACAAAAGATAATCTACAAACCCCCTAAGGAAAAGTTTGGGTGTTATCTATAAATCCCAATAGGGTCTCACCAAGTGTTCCATAATCAATACCATAACAATTTACAATTTATGCAATCGGTTTAAATAAAACAAGTCATGGAATTACATATTCATATTTTAAACTAAAACATTAATTCATTCAAATAGATAGAAGATATATCAAAACAACTTTCAAACAATCTTAAATGAACATTTTATATAAAATAGTTTATATAAATCAGTTGGCATGAATAAAACAGTTCAACAAATCAATGACATGTATAATAAAATCAAGTAAAGTACCATGAAAAAGAGCCATGTGGTATGTTATTTTCTTTAGTAATAGGATCCTCGCACTTCTCATTTATCAACACAGCTCTAGAAATGTGTGCACACTCAAATCAACACCCCATTTAGGGAGCCACTACGGGCAATCAATCTACACCCCATTAGGGGAGCCACTACGGGAAATCAAGCTAATCTTGGTGAAGTTAGTGTCGTCATCATAAGTTCGTTGTTAGGGGGTCAAGATCCAAGAAATCTTGTCTCGGTTATCTGCTAACTACCTAGGAATACATGTGCTTCAATCAATCAATCAAATTGACAATCAATCATTTCAAATCATTTCAAAATACAATTTCCTAATTTCAATTTTCAACATGCCTTTCTCATTTCAAACCCAAATAATAGGTTTTCATCATTTCATGATGTTTCAAATCATCTTTCAATTTAAGCCACTTTCTCAAGATCAACATCAAATCATTTCATCAAAACAATTTCTAAATCAAGCCATCATTTTTCATAAATTCTCCCAACAATTTCAATTCCATTGAAATTGGGGTTTTCCTCAAATCTCATGCCCATTTCAAATCAAAGATCAAATCATCACAAATCCATGTTTTTAAATCAATTAAATTCATTTCAATTTAACCAAGAAATTCAAGGTTTCAATCATAGGGTAAAGAATTATGGAACCACCTACCTTTAATCACGGAATCAAACGATCAACACCCGCAACGGGAATGCCAATGACGATTGAAGGAGAAGAAGATCTATGAATCAAATATAGAATCAAGATCTATCAAGACAAGGATTAGATCCAGCAAAACGGGGTTTAGATCCATCAAGAAAATGATGATATAACACTCTCTAAGGAGGATAGAAAGGAAGATCGGAATAAAACATACAAGAGGATATCCACTTACTGAAGAGATATTGGATCTTCTGCTGGCACTTTGATTCTTTGGAGGAGGAGGTTGGATGAGCCAAAATCGCTTCATGAGAGCCTCCAAGGACCAAGAATTTGAGTTAGGGTTGGATGGGGGATTAGGCATCTTAAACAGGGGGGTCAAGATTTTTAATTAAATTTTTGAATGAATTAAAAACCATGTGCATGGTTTTCTGGGGAGGGTCGCATGGTTAAACAAACTGTGCACCCTAATCAGGCACCCCTACTAGACTTCTGGATGGGGTGCACGGTTTGGACACACGATTTGATTAACCGTTCACCAATTGTGAAAACCCTAACTGTCTGAGGGTGCACGGATTGGAGGGGTTGGCCTCACGATTAGACAAACTATGTGCCCCCTTCTAGTGGCTTACAACAAGGCGCACGGTTTATTGGGACAAACTGCACAATTTTCCCCAACCATGTACAACCCAAATGGATTCCAAAATTCTCCAAACATCACCTGAAACACATCAAAATATGACCCAACCAAAAGGAGATCTGTCACGAACCAGCCCAGGTACCCTGATAACCCCATAACCGAGTCGGCCCTGACATAACCCGAAGGGCGTTCCCGATCCCCACGGGTCGGCGACTAGCACCTGACATCGTACAACATACAAGTGGGAACGATTTTGCCACATGAATGCGGAAGCAAGAGTAAAAAAAACAGTATGCATAACAAAAGAAACTCCACTGGGGGTGATGTACCAGAATACAAAGAGGCATGAAATGCCAAAGTACAACAACCCAAGTACTAAAGATGAGAAAAACAGTCCCAAGGTCCCTAAGGGCACAACTCACCAAGACCAAAGATCAACAGCCGGATCCCCCTCCAAGAGGTCTCTTCCCTTTGCTCGATCCTGGAAGAAGAAAGTCTACAAACACCCGAAGGCAAAAGTAGGGTGTGAGCCTAAGCCCAGTAGGATATCACCAAAGATTCCATAACAGATTCCAAATATAGATTATCCAAAGAAAATATTTCAATTTTAAAATAAACAGGTTTGGAAATTCAAAAGCATATTCTAACAAAATATTCTATACATTTTCAAATGATGGAAAAACCAATTTAAACAAGGTTTTACAAATGATGGAATATTTCTAAAACAATGGCTTAAGCAAAACATTTATATAAAACAGCTTATATAAATTCAGCAGGCATGTAAAGCAGTTCACAAGCATTGGCATACATTTATATCTCAAATATAAATAAACAAGCAAGCAACATGGTCATCTGCCAAAAGGTACGGTAGTATTAACCAGCTATAGGATTCCGCACTCTCTATGTGAACTCAGCAAAATGTGTATACACACGTCCCTATGACAATGGTCAAAGGAGACTCGTCACCAACCCGTCGGGGATGTGACCCGCTGCATGTATGTTTTAGAACGTTGTCGTAGCATAGAGTGTATCCAAATAACTCAATAACTACCTAAAGCTTGCATGCGCTCTTACATGATGGGCGAACTATTTTAAGAATGCTTAAAATACGATCAATCCCATTCTTCCATTTCAAAAGTTTCAATTTCATTCCATTTAAAACCAAAACAGGTTTTATTCAAAACATGCCTTTTTCACAAGATAAAACCACTGGGTTTCTATCAAATCATTTTTAAGCCATTTTCACCAGTTTGAAATCCATTCAAAACCAATTCCATCATTACACATTTCATTTCCACAATTAAATTCAACAATTTAATTGAAAGCATTTCCATCAAATCCACAATTTAAATTAAACAATTTAAATCGACCAATTTCCATAAACACACCCAATTCAATGGAATTGGGGTTTTCCAAATTTTCATGCCAAAACCATTTCAAATATCTCAATTCAATGGAATCGAGTTTTTATCAATTTAATTGAAAGCAAACTTGAGCAATTGGATTTAAATCAAAAATTTAAATAATTCAAGAAAATACAATGATAAACAATTTGGTAAATCGGGACGGAACCACCTACCTCAATTTATTAACAGGAGTTAGCCCAACGAGAAACCCCAAAAACCAAGAGGCACAACGATGTCGATCAAAAACTGGATCTAAATCCTTAAAACCAAAATTAAGATCAAAGGAATCAAGATCTTGCAAAACTAGATTTAGATTCACAATCCTAGATCTATACCTCAACTCATAGGTATAAATCCTTGAAAACAAAGGAAATCTCCCATGAAAAGATCAAGGAAAGATAGAGGAATAAACGAGAAACGTAACGGGATGAAATCCACTTACCGTGAGGAGAGCGGATCTTCAATCCAAGCCTTCAATCTTGAAGAAAGATGTTCGGATCGCCTTGGAATCTCTCTAGGAAGATTTGGAAAGACCTAAAAAGAGTCAAGCCCGAGCCAAGGTCGAACATATGGGAGTCCCGGGGGTTCGGGTGGTTTTAAAAGGATTTTTCGGAATTAAAAACCGTGTGCACGGTTTACCTAGGCAGAGGCGTACGGTTTGTCAAACTGTGCGCACACCATGCAGATCTCACTGTCCAGAGATACATGGTCCGCACGGTTTGGTCGCATGGTTTTTCAAATCGTGCGCACACCGTGCATACCTCTCTGTCCAGTGCTACTTGGTTGGCACGGTTTGGTCGCACGGTTTGTCAAACCGTGCGCAAACCGTGCACAATCCATTGCCCTTTTGTTTTACTTAAAATATTACCCAAACGCACCCCCAAGTCACTACTCCAAAACAGAGGTACTTAAAAACATCAAAAGTACCTAAAAACGTAATGGGGTGTTACAAGATCAAAACAACATTCAAGGAATACCTAAAAGAAGGTAACATAATATTACAACCTCCCCACAATAAAAATCTTTTGTCCCTAGAAAGCCTGCCAAGAAAGCTCCATATCAAAGAGATGAGGTCACTACTCTCTAATCAGTGTCTCATGCTCCCATGCCTCATGTGAATCAGAACCATGCTTCCATATCACACAAACCAAATGTAACTTCCTCCCATGAACTGACTTTGTCTCAGAATCAACAATCCCGATTGGATGCTCAATCACGGATAAATCAAGCTCAACATCAAGATCACTCCAACTTAAAACATGAGATGAGTCAGCAAGATACTTTCAAAGCTAAGATACATGAAACACCTTGTGGATCATAGTCAAATGAGGTGGAAGTGCTAAATGGTAATCCATTTCCCCACCCGCTCAAAAATCTCAAAAGGACCCACAAAGCAAGGAGCAAGCTTCCCTTGCCTCCCAAGACGTCAGTAACCCAACCAAGGTGAAACTCTCAAAAACACATGTTTGCCAATAGAAAACTCCAACGGTCTATGATAATGATCAACAAAGGATTGTGTATCGAATCTGAGCCATCAACATTCTCTGACGAATCAATTGAATCTTTTTTGTCGTCTCTTGGACCAAACTTGGTCCAATCAAGGAAGTTTCACCAATCTCCGACCAACAAAACGGATATTTACACGGACTTCCATACAAGACCTCAAAGGGAGTCATTTGAATTACAGACCGGTAACTGTTATTATAAGCAAACTCAACCAGTCCCAAATGGACATCCCAAGATCCACCAAAATAAAGAACGTAAGAACATAACATATCCTCAAGAATCTATATAGCCCTCTCTGTCTGGCCATCAATCTACAAACCTGATATCTAATCACCTCCTGGAGGCCTCACCAATAATAATAGGTAAAACGAGGATATATATTAGAGACTATAGCATATGGAACTTCGTGCAAACAAAAAATCTCCTTCACATAGAGATTTCTCAACTCCTCAACTTTGGTTATATCTCGAATGGGTATAAAGTGAGCTGATTTGATCTTCCTTTCGATCAAAACTAATATCGCATTATTTCTTAGAAGGGTACGATCCAAACCATCCATAAAGTCCATATAAGTCTCATCTCACTTCCAAGTTAGCACTGGAAGTGGCTGAAGTAAACCCAAAGGTCTCTGGTGCTTGGATTTGATCTGTTAGCAATTATAACAACAAGAAACAAAATCAGCAATGTTATGTCTCATACTTGGCCACCAGAATCATCTGCATGTCATAGAACATCTTTGTGGTACATGGGTGCACCGCTCACTGGGAATTATACAAATCCCCCATCACAACTTTTATTATTGGAAAAGGAACAACGAATTAGTTTTGAAAACATAGGATACCCTCAGAAGAGAACAACCACTCACCAATGGTCTCCCCACCATAAAGAGAGTCCTTAATGCCACGGAATTAATCATCAAGATGCTGCTCCTCAAGAATCATCTCAAGAAGAGCGGAGGTCAATTGAACACTTATCAAGACAACATCATCCTCTTCTTCCTATACTCCTAAATTCAACTATGTAAAGAGTCATAAAGTTTCACTCTTCTGATGATTCTTTCACAGCTTGGGTCAGAATTTTCCTATTCAAAGCATCAGTAATGACATTCCCCTTCCCCGGGGTGTAGGCAATGTCGAAATAAAAATATTGTAGGTACTTCACCCAATGCCTAGGCCGAAGGTTCCAATATTTTTGAGATAAAATATAACTCAAGCTCTTATGGTCGAAAAACATGGTAGAACTTTCTCTGAAAAGGTAACACCACCAACGGTTAAGTGTATGCATCGCGGATGAAAGTTCAAGGTCATAGGTCAGATAATTCTTCTCATGTGGCCAAAGTTTTCGAGAACCATAGGATACCATGTGATCACCCTACATAAGAACACAACCCAAACTCAAACCTGATGTGTCACAAAAGACCACATAGCATTGCCCGACCTTTGGAAGATTCAACACCGATGCAGAAGTCAAAAGATGTTTCAGCTCAACAAAAGAACTCTAACATTTATCATCTCAAAGGAACTTCACCCCCTTCCAAGTGAGAGTGATCATCAGAGAAGCCAACTTTGATAAATCCTTTACAAACCAGCGATAATACCCCACTAATCCCAAGAAGCTCTGAATCTCAAAAGCATTTTTTGGTTTCTCTCATGTCATAAAATCTTTCACCTTCTCGGGATCAACTTAAATATCATGTTCAAAGACCACGTGTCCCAAGAACTTCACTTCCTAAATCCAAAATTCACATTTTAATAGTTGGCCATAGATTTGGTGATTTCTCAACATTTCCATAACTACTCTTAGATGATGCACATGATCCTCCTCAGACTGAGAGAAAACTAGGATGTCATCCAAAAATACCACCACGAATGTATCAAGATACTCATGGAATATTATGTTCATCAATTCCATAAAGACTACAGGAGCATTGGTTAAACCAAATGGCATGAAAAGATACTCATAATGGTCATACCTTCTCCAGAAGGCGGTCTTCTGAATGTCAGATTCTTTTATTTTCAACTAATGATAACCAGATCGAAGATCAATCTTCGAGAACCACTTCACCCCTTTCAACTGGTCAAAAAGATAATCAATCTATGGTAGCGGATACTTGTTCTTCATCATAACTCGATTGAGTTCCTAGTAATCAACACAGAAGTGAAGTGTTATGTCAGATTTCTTTACAAAGAGAACAAGCGCCACACATGAGGACACACTCGGGAATATAAATCCTTTCTCTAATAGATCATCCAACTAAGTATTTAACTCTTTCAAATCATTTGGTTCCATGTGGTAAGATGTAATAAATACAGGTTGAGTACTAGGCACTAAATTAATAAAAAAATTCTACATGTCTTACCGGTGGAAAACCAGAGAAATCAAAAGGAAACGCGTCAGGAAACTCGACGACAACTGGAGGGATATCATCACTCAAAGATTACCGCTCTAAATCAAAAGCAAACAGTAATATTACTTTTCCCAACTCCAGATAAGAAGGTTCAACTCTACTTGCCCTCAGGTCCCATTCTCCCTGAAAAACATGGCACACCCCATCGGGCGCAGTAAAGGATACCTGTTGAAGATAACAATCAATCCGGACCTTATTATCAATGAGCCAAAATCCATCCTGGGGATTACATCAAGAGGTTTCATGTCAAGAACCAAAAAATTCCAGTCAAGTTCAATCTCTGATAAACAGAAGATACAGGCAGGAAAACAAACACTCTGCTCTCTCTTCATTCCAACAGACATAGTAATATTCATCACATAAGATAAAAGCTCTATAGAAATATTTAGAAGGTTCACAATACACATTGATATAAATGAGTGAGATGCGCCGGTATCAAATAAATAAATCACTAAATATGAATTTATAGTTATGGTACCTCTCACAGTCGTTGGACTCGTATCTGCTTCCTTTGGAGACTCTTTCACTGCATGAAGAAGCTTCGTTCTTTATGCCTGTGGATAAAACCACTTTGTTCGTGAAGCATCTGATTGCATCGCAGTACTTTTAAGAACTGATGAGCCTATGCCACTGCGTGGAGTATAAAACTTATGGAGGAACTTCTGTAGGTGGAATGAGTGACCGCACGAACTACAGATCTTGGGTGCCTCATAGCAAACCCTTTTCGAATGTCGAACCTTGCCACATTAGAAGCAAGCCAAAGGGCCTCTGTCAGGCACTACAGGAGGTCTAGAGGATACCAGTTGTCGAGAACCACCATGAGACTCATCACGCTTCCTCTTTCCTTTAAAGAAATTCACAAAACCACTACTAGGTGAAAAGGGAACTCTCACCAATCCTAAATTTCAAGCCAGATTAAGCTCAACCATCAACACCCTATCCAGTATGTCAACATATGAAGTGAGCTTCAGTAAAAAAATCTATGAATGGATATCAATTTGGAGATCCATTTTGAATCATTGAGCCTTCATCTTCTCATTCAATACAATCTTAGGTGAAAATTGCACAGTTTTGGCAAAGTGGTTCGCATACTATGTCACAGTCCTTTCAGCCTTATGGAGGTTTAAAAAATCTATAGCCTTAACCATTACCATAGATTCATGATATAATTGATCGGTGAAAAGAACTCTAAATTCCTTCCACTCCAAACCCCCATGATTCTTCACTATTACCATCGAATCTCACCATCTCTTGCTAGGCTCTTCCAGCTTGAAGGTAATGCACTTCACCTTGATAGCTTTGGGTGTTTCTAGGAAATCAAAGAGGTTCTCTATCTTGTTCAATTAATCCTCATCCTATTGCGGGTCACTAGTTCCTTGGAAAGAAAGTGTATTCTATCAAGGAAACTCTTGAGCATGATTCTGAGATTCATCCCTTTGAGATTCCACAATTGGAGCCTGAATGGGAACGAGTGCAGGTGTGTATCCTAGATCTTGAACAGCACACACAACAATCTCAGTAAGATTCTGGTCCATATGAGGATCTGCTCATTGTGGTTCACCAGTAGCTTCCTCCTGGGGCCTATTCAAATGCCTTCTCAGAGGCGTGATGCTACACAACATCAGCAAATAACACTGAAGACATCAGAAGATCACTTAGATCAACAACTCAACCAAGAGCAATGAGAATATCAATCTCATCAGATAAGATTTCAAGATTTGTATTTCAACATAACCAAATCAAAAATGGTGAAAAGACTAGAATCAGATCAAAATATTCCTCAGACACTTTTCTCAAACACCCACAACGAATTAAGGCTCATTACGGTGAGAGATGGTCATACACTCGCTTGCAATAACCTCTTAATTCTCGTAAAAACATCACAACCCACACACTGACATCAAGGGAAAATGTTAAATATGCACCTCTGATACCACTTTGTCATGAACCCGCCTAATACCCTAGTACCCTGATACCTAATCTAGCTTTGACATAGCCCGAAGGGCCTTCCCGATGTCCACGGGTTGACGACTAGCACTTGACATCATACAATATCAAAGAGGAAATGATTTTTTCACAAAACAACATAAGAAAAAAGATAAAAGTCGGTATAATCAACACCCCAAAAGGATAAAGTACCAAAAACAAATTGGTAAAAGAGTACCCAATAGAAAGATAAACATCCCAAAGGAAACTACAACCTCAACTAGACAATGGTCTTAAAAACACCTATGTAATAAGTGGACAACTGCTCCACCGGTCACCATCACCACCCCATGGTCCAAAGGATCAAGAACATCCACCATCTCCAAGTGGCACTTTCCCTTTCCTCGAATCTGGAAAAAGATAATCTATAAATGCTCGAAGGAAAAGGTAATGGTGTGAGCTATAAATCCCAGTAGTGTTGGATTGGTGTTGCCCGATCCGGTTGGGCCGAATGCTTGTGGCCCGCAACTTTCGCGGGTCGAGCTCCGCGGTGAGCTCGTTGGGGGTTGCAGGGGGGCAACGCGCCCCTGCTCCGGGGGTCCGGGGGTCGAAGGCCCCCGGCCCAAATTTTCGGCATTGTAGCATCTCTAACCACTGTAGAGGAGCTGACCGACCGACACCGACAGGCACTGTAGCGGTGCGGACTTCGGGGTCAACAGTACTGTAGCACTTTTGACTTCCAGCCGACAGACACTGTAGCACTTTTGACAAAGTGAGCCGCCGATCACTGTTGCAACGCGGACTACTATTCAGAACAGTAGACCGTCTTCTTCATATGTAGCCCATTTCGGGCTAGGGTTTGTTTTTGTTGGAAATCCTCTGTAATTTTCTGTGCTCCCGAATCATAGTGAAATTCTGCCTCTCCCGTGGACGTAGGGATTTTTCCCGAACCACGTAAATCGCCGTGTTCATTGTTGCTTTTCTTTCTTTCATTTTCTCGTTTTTTCTGTCGTTCTGTCTCCCGGTGTTTCCGCAACAAGTAGGGTCTGACCAAATTTTCCATAATCAATACCATAACAATTTACCATTTATGTTATCAGTTTAAATAAAACAAGGCATGAAATTATATTTGCATATTTTAAACCAAAACATGCTTTCATTCAAATAGATGGCAGCTATATTAAAACAACTTTCAAATAGACTTAAATAGACATTTTATATAAAACAATTTATATAAATCAGTTGGCATAAATAAAACAGTTCAACAAATCAATGACATGTATAATAAAATCATGTAAAGTACCATGTAAAAGATCTCTTCGGTACGTTAGTTCCTTTGGTAGTAGGATCCTCACACTTCTCATTTATCAACATGACTCTAGATATATGTGCACACTCAAATCAACACCCCATTCAGGGGGGCACTATGGGAAATCAATCTACACCCCATTAGGGGCACCACTATGGGCAATCAAGGCGATATTGGTTCAGTTAGTGTTGTCATCATAAGTCCATTGTTAGAGGATGAAGATCCTAGAATTCTTGAGTTACATACTAATTACTCAAACATACATGTGCTTCAACCGTGTGTCAACCATGTAAAAGATCTACGGAGGGTTTCACGGTTAAACAAATTGTGCGCCCTAACCATGCACCCCTACTGGACTTCTGGATGGGGTGCATGGTTTGGCTGCACGGTTTTATTAACCGTGTGTCAACTATGAAAACCCTCATTGTCTGAGGGTGCACAATTTAGAGGGGTCGGCCACACAGTTAGACAAACCATGAGCCCCCTTCCAGCAGCTGACAACAGGGCGCGCGGTTTGTTGGGCTAAACCACACGGTTTTCCCTAACCATGCGACAACTGTGAACAACCCGAAGAGCTTCCAAAATTCACCAAAATTCACCTGAAACACCCCGAAATAAGACCTAACCAAAAGGAGATCAAAACAAAGGTCACAGAATACCTAAAAGAAGGTAACAAGAAGTTAAATTAGTCACAATCATATATAACAAATCCCAGAAATATCCTTGTTAAATTAATTAGATATCACCAATAATAGATTTAGGAAAGCATCAACTATATTATTATTGACATTTAATTAATCTAAATCTTTAACAATCACATACAAACATGTGCATGGCATGTGAACCTACGTGTTGAAACATGATGTATGAACTCACACACTCTCACCACCCCAAACAAGAGGAAAAAAAATAAACCATAAAATCCACAATATCACATGAACAACAACATAAAACCGTAACAACACTATCAACAAAATCAATCCCAATGCTCTAGCAACTCGAATATGTAATATACATATGCTGGTCAAATACAAGCATAACTTCCCACCCGAGTCTCGATCTTTCTATCTCCAATCTACCAAGCCCAAATAATAAATCAAAAGAAAAGGGGGATCTGATATCATTTTGTAGCACTCTGATCTGGTTCACCGAATCTGAGTTGAAGCGGTACATTACCCCATGCACACCTCCCCGTACACAAGAGGTTATCAACTAGAGGTGAGGGTCTGAACCATACATTGGAGAGATAATGCCCTCAATATAAGATAACAATGAATCACATTATCAATGGAATCAATAATAAACAATAAATAAAAGATGGGATGGAATTATAATGGTAAGTCAACAATATAAATAATGTCGCGTGATATAAAAAATGGGTACACATCAGTCATACATCAATAATCAAAAGTGATCCCCACCGAAGATAGATCAATATGAACAATAATAAAAAGAACAAAATAATAATAAAGGCACAATAAAAAATGATCCTAGTGTATGTCCGGACATCGTCTCTGACCATAGTCAACTCTACATTCCCAAGTGCCTGACTTTGGGCCCTTTCCCTTAGCTAGATCCTTGACAACAAACTTTGCACACGCACCGAGGTGCCCGTGCATAATATGAGAAATAAAACTCATAAGTACACCACTAATAGATCCTTATCATAAGTGCAATAGATATATTTGATTGTATGCATAAATAAAAAATAAATAAACGGACAAGCACACGCCCATCGGGTCATCGCATTCTAACAAAGCCACCACAAAATTTGACCATATCTAAAGCGGTTGATGCTATGAGGAAGATATCTTATGCCAAGATTCATCACTAATACCATAAGAAGCGATATGAGGACATCGTGACATAGTCAACCTCTCTCACGGGTTGAACCATCCCCTTAGGGTAGGGTTTCATGGCCATATCTCATATCCACTAATCACGTAGAAAGCAGTCTGAGGAGGGCATGACATAGACAACCTCTCTTGCAAGATGAACCATCCCCTTTGGGTGGGTCTCATGGCCAAGTCACACAAAAACCAAGCATCCTAGGAAATGGTCAGAGGGCATAATGTAGTCAACCTCATGTGAGAGCCAAACCAAAATCCTCCTTTGGAGGTAAGGTCCCATGGTCAACTCTCATCACAACATGAAATACAATAGGTACCATGGTCACCAAGCCAATACCCACCCCACTAGGGTCAAACCACATGATTTAACCAGTCATCACCATTACAAGGACATCATAAGGATAACCCATTGGCTACTCTGAATTCAACCAATCGTAGGTCACTCATACTAGTCATGTCATCTTTCAACACCATCGTAATTGAAGGAAGTTATCTCCCACGCTTATATTTCATCCCACAAGATCACTAATGATCCAACTAGACCAAGGAAACTCACTTTGTGCCTAGAAACACAAGGTGGAAAACCCAACCTCAAACCATGCTACAAGATATGGTTCCATATTACCCAAGCTAATTCACCCATATCTACCCTCCAAGGGGTCATTTCTACCAATCTAGGCCCACCCAACCACTTTGATACCTGAAGCATAACAATATTGAGCAAACACCACCCATATGTATGACAGGTCAAGTAATCCCATACAAACATTGAAACAAGGTAAGGACTTCCTACCTCAATCCTTGGATAGCTCGCTCTTCAAGTTATGTCGTCCAAATCAAGATCAATCAATGTCAACCCAAGAATCTGACAAAGACCCTTGAAATTAGGGCCTTGAGACAAGAGGAAGTAGTATCGACAAAACCCAATAATAGGATGTAGATGATGGATAAACTTACCAAGAGATGAAGATCACAATAGATGCCAATGGATTCAGACACCAAGAAAAGGTGATGGAACTTGGAGAAGAAGAGAGCTCCTAAAGGGGAGAGGGGTGCGTGCGACTGAGCTAGGGGGAGGGAAAAGGGAAAATAAAAAGGGGGAGAATACCAATTTACAAAAATACCCCCACAAAAAGTGGGAGTTTGAACACCTTGTCAAAAATCTAGTAGGGGTATGTGGGATACTGCCCCCTGTCCACTCACACCGGACTTCTGATGGTGGGCTTAGGGGCCACTGCCCCCTGCCCACTCTCATCTGTTGTGGAAAGAGCGATGGTAGAAATGAAGCAACAGATAATTCACGGAAGAGTAAAAGAGAAAAAACAAAAGAACAAGAAGATCTTGGGAAAGATATTTACGTGGTTCGAGAATAATTTCTACATCCACAGAGAGGTAGAATCACTTTACTATGAAATATGGGAGCACAATTACAAGGAGAAATCAATGTTTCTCACACTCAGAGAAACCCTAGCCTGAAATGAGTTAATAAGAAGGACGAAGCATTGTTCCACCAACCACATAGAAAGTCTGTTGTGCTACAGTGAAAGGTGGCTAGAAGTTCATAATGCTACAGTGTTGCAGTCACCCAAGTCCAAGCTGTTATAGTGGCCAGTGACAAGAAGTTAGTGAAGCTACAGTACCATTGTCTCCAAAGTCTGAGCTATTACAATATTTGGGCTACACCAATCCAACATCTCACTCCTATTCACTCAAAACTCATTGAGCACGAAGTCCCTCTCCCTCTCCCTCTCCCTCTCTAAATCCCTCACAATGTGTTCTCAAACTCTTAAGAATCTTCACCCAAACTTTTAGAAGCGCCCTCTCAAGGTAAGAGATTTTCTCTTCATTTTTATTCAAGTACTTTCTTTGTAATAAGCCTTTTTATTTCCAATTACTCATGTTGTGATGTGTTCTTACACATCCCTTTAGTGTCCTTATGATTCCCAAGTAATTAGAGACCACATTTCTCTCCCATTAAACTCTTCCTTGAACCTTTATGTGTACTCGTTATACTGCTAAAATTATCCTGTGATTTTCCATGTCAAAATTTTGTGTTGAGAATACCCATCTTCATTTCCACTCAAGAGTATCCACCTAGATGTACATATCCTTCATTGATTAGGGACTTCCATGTATATAACTCACACTCCTTAATCATGGGATTAAAAATTTATTAAATACATTCTTATATTTTAAGATTTATGTGGCACACAAATGCATGTACATAATATGATTGTGACGGGTGGACCTGAAATTATAGAGCCCTCCAATACATTTGGTAATATTTTTATCTCAGGAGATACCATATATGGTGTACGAGATGTTATCCTAAGCACACTATGTTATGATGTCTCAGTGGTTAGTCTTGACTTATGCTTATAATGTCATGTTTTAGGTCATTATCACATTCTTATGTTGTCTTGATGGTATCATCTTATTATCATGTTTCGATGTTCATGTTTATGATTCTCACCCATTTTATGTCACCTTAATATGTCTCTTAACTCACATATATTACTTTCATTGTGTTATGCTTTGATTATTCTCTTACTGGGCTTTATAGCTCACCCCTTTCTTATCTACATCATCAAGTTATTTAGTGCAGATTTAGAATATTAAAGGAATTTAAGGGCATGTTATGATATTTTGAAATAATGTTGTTGTATCCATATTTCAAGTTATGGTGTTATGTATCTAATTACCTAAAGACACAAGGTCTTTCAATATTTTGGGATTGTATTATGTGTTTCATTATGTAATAAATCATGAATTGATGTTTATAAAAGATATGGGTTACATAGGTTGACAGCAAGGGAGCTCTTGGAATGTTCCCCATAAAATGAGAAGAAAAAGGATATCTTAAACACTTAAATCAAATTTCAATATTTAAAAATATTTATGTTTTTAAAAGGTTGCACAGTTTGAATGCATGGTTAATTTGTCCATGCATAGACCATGCATAGGCCACTGAAACTAAAAAAATGAAGTTGTGTGGTCAACATGAAAAATTAGTGTGATCGTGCGCCCTGGTTGTGCATTCTAAAAATTTCTTCATAAAGTTCAAATTTTACCTCTAAACTCTCAAAATAAATGGTAAATCAAATAACATACATATCGAACGATAACATCATGGGTGTCACATCCAGAGTAGGGCTCTTCAATTAACAGCGAGAAATCTAGTATATCTTCCCTTTCATTTACTGATACAAGTAAGCACATTTATAGTGTTATTATACAACTCACTAAAACACAAAGTTTAAAGTGTAAAAATAATAACAAATTTAATAAACAATCCTGATAGATTGGGAAGATTCTAGCAACGATGATACAGGAAGTTATAAAAGTTCCATTATGTATGTCATGTTGTATACTCGACTCAGTGACTCTTATGCTTTGAGCATAACTAGTAGTTATCAATCAAATCCTGAAAATAGTCACTAGATTGTAGTGAAGAACATCTTTAACTACTTGAAAAGAACTAAGGATTTGTTCTTGATCTTTGAAGGTGAGGAAGAGTTCATTATAAAGAGTTACACTAATGTTAGCTTCCAAACTAACAAGGACGATTCAAGATCTCAACCTAACTTCATGTTTTGCCTTAGTGGTGGAGATATTGATTAGAATAGTTCCAAACAACTCACCATGGAGGGCTTGACAATAGAGATAGAGTGCAATGGTACAACACATGTTGTGAATTAATTTGTTTGGATTGAGAGGTTCACAATTGAACATGGGATGGTTCCTAACATATTGGGATCAATGAAGCTCTATTATGACAATAACAAAGTGCCCAAGTCAAGGAACTCTGACAGTCATTATCGCAATAAAACATGAGGGTGATGTTAACTCTCTGGGTATTAGATACATGGAAGACTATATGCAATGGTTTTTTCAATATAAATGTAGCATGGTTTTATAAATAAAGGAAATCGCTATTTTTCATCCGTTCATGTGTGCAACATATTTTACATGAAAATGGAATGATAAAACCCCCCACATAATATGACTTTGAGTTATTTCTAATCAATGGTCATTATGGAATATTGTGGGTTATGATGATTTGTTAAGATTAGCATGGATAAAGTCTTGTATGTGATACAGAGGAGATTCATGAGACAATAAGTGTGGTTTATTATCTAGATTAACTCATAAAAGTATATCACATGCAAGGCCATCTATATTGTCATTAATATACTCAAGGATGTGTGCTTATATCAATCCTCATTGCCTGATATTAACAAATTATCTTGCATGTGAACCATCAGAACGGTTTCGAATGATACTAATAACACTTATTAGATCAAGCAGGATAGATTAAACTCATGTCTAAGGATCTCTCATGCTAGAAATATGAAAACTGCATATAAAACTGAAATGAAGAACATTGTTGTAATGGTGTACCTTACACCGAAGAGTGTATGAATAAATTATACGGTCAACTTCATGCATTGAATGCATGAATTTAAATCCTCATGTATGTTTCGTCTTATGAAACGTCTTCTTTAAATGATAACTTACATGGGAAAATAATAATGAAGTCGTAGGTTGCATGAAACGATACACCCCTTGCATGAAAATATAACATATATATATCCTATTATATATATGGTTTTAGGACATATCTCCTTCCATCTCTAACTTGCACTAAAGACTCAGAGACCGTGTCATTTCACCTTATATTATATCTTATATAATAACTTGTTAAATCATATCCAAAACACTTTTAGATATTTTCCAAAAAACTTTTGGAAAGCTGCCATTATCTTCATCATGTATCACATCATATGTAATACCTAGTGAATACTCATCCAAAACATTTTTGGATTAATTCAAAAACATTTGTTAGAGAAGCTCTCTGGGTCAAACTCAATCCTCATTCAGTCAACCACAAAGTGTGACCCACGGGACTTTATAGTGTTGACAACAAATATGAATCAATAGATCCATATATGTAAGCAAAGAGCATCTTCTAGCAAAGCGTCAATGTTACTCAAACTATAAAAGGATTAGGTGTGATCTTCATCAAACACGTGTATCTCTATACCTGTGTCCATCAGTCTGCCTCATATGCAAACATGCATTCTCATATTTTCCTTTTTCCAAGACATCGAGTGACATGGGACATAGAACATGTCAATCCCATATATCCAACTCATTTGTTCTCGATTCTTAAAGAGTACTGATTTGATCAATGAATACATCACATGTCATTCATCCTAATGGATAAGCACATCACATGTCCCATATTTGGAGAAATATACAATATTTCAGTGCGGTAGCACACTCTCACAGTCTATCTCAATCAAAGGTCCATATGTCGTACTCGTCAAACAAGAGGACAAATATCATATTGATTAAGTTCCAAACGACGACATGATAGACAACATACCCAACCACCCATGTATTAGCTAAGTCAATATGTAGACTTGTGTAAGTCAGGTATCAAAGTATTAAGGTTCTCATGCTAGCCATCTCACCAAACTCAGGCAATGGAGACTCAAATATGATCCATGCACCCCTAGTATACCCAAATACATTTGTGTATGACACACCATGTGGTATACTTAGTAGGTCATATTGCGCACACAAAGAATCTTATTCTTTATTTTGTGCATGATGATCATATTTTGTATCTCTATGTAAGAATCCTACTCATGTTAACCTTAACATTTTTTCATACCCTATAATACACCATGACGAACATCGGTAGGAGATAACTCAAAGTCACACTTTCATAGGTCAATTATCATTACATTTTATGATATATATATATATATACATTTATGTGGCCAACATGAAAGAATGATAAAATGTAGGTTGCCTTTATGACACATTTTATACTCTTGAACCCTTTTAAGAATATTTAACAAACCCAACATAAGCACCAATTTATCGTATCATATATGATAAATCGCCAGATCAGCCTTATGTTTTCTACACTTTCAGGGTTTCATTAAATTATTATATCATATGTAATTCTTATCACATCTCTATGTGATCATCTGATAAAACTCTCTCACTAAACTCTTTAGTGAGAAACATCTATAAAGTAAGCAAGTTTGAATAATGGTGAGACTTAGGAATCACATTCCTAACTATTCAACTTATTGACACATTCAAAGCTTTTAACTTCATAATGATATTAACTTCTATTGTCTACTTAAAACTCTTTCTAAGTGCATCATCGTCATCATTGGAATCTTATTCCATCAAACATTTTCCTTAAATAATGTAAATATTTACATTATTATTTTACCAGCACATATTAAAGTTTTTTAGGATATAAAATAAATCACTTTAATATGGTAATTAAATGTAACTCCTTACATTTCTCTTTACCATTATACCCTAAACACTTTTAGGATAAAGTGATATCAACTTTTTTATAGTAATTAATGTAACACTTTACATTCACATAACTTTAATTCTTAGGATATTGAGTGAAAACCCAGTCTAATCTTAGACTAGTGTGATCCTTTAGGAAATAGTGAAATTCGATTTCTAAATGGTAACTAAATGTAACACTTTACATTTTTTCTTTACCATCACATATCCTAAATATTTTAGGTTATTAAGTGGAAATCACTTTAGCTTAAAATTGGCATAATCCTTCATTTGTAAACTTTGAACTTCTTCAAGTCCAAACATACTCCCACCAGCCTCTTATACATTATATTTTTTTCAACGTATCTTATTAAGATAAACAAACCCTTTTATGTTAAAAAATAACATTTATTTACTAGGGTCATTTAACAAATAAACTACTACTTTCATATGTGATATTCTATGTGTTTATATCATTTTTTCTCTGAGAAGAAACCTCTGTTAAAATATATTGGTGATGAGTGGCGGAAACACATTCCCTCATATTTTAAAAAATGGCTGGATAACACTTCTATCCTGGATAAACATTTTTATCCAGATGTTCTTCTCCGAACACGTTATAGAACCTGATGAATCATAAACAATGTGTATACAATTATTTATCTCATGTTCATAACTCTTTGTTATCAAACATATTCACTTATCTCATAAGAAAAATGAGATGAAGATACGCATAATTTAGTTAGATTCATGTGAGCTTGATAAAATCTTTTACATTTAATTCCTCAATGTAGTGTCTATTTACTTCATCTGGTTGATATAAACTATAAGATCAATCAATTCTTCCTTTGATTTTAAACTCCTGTATATTTACAAAACTTTGTAAAATATACATTCGGTATCACATAAATTTCAAAATCAAAGAATTAATTTCTATAACATCCATATCTGACATATACGTTCCATGGAGTTTCACAAACTCCTTCAGATGTTGCTTGGATAATCCAATCATATTGAATTAATACTCCTTTCTGACAACCCTAGGTTTTAATGACCTTAATTGGATTCTTGAAGAAACATTGTTGAACTTCTTCAACTAACTTTTCTTCTTCCGATTTAAACTTTTACCCACTATCACTATCTATACAGCATTAGTACCAAGATATTATATGCCTAGTTCACTTATTCTCAATACTATGAGAATATCTGGTAAACAATCTTCGAATTCAATCATATTGTTGGAACATTTCCATAAATGATAATAGGATAAATTCCCTAACCAAAACAAGCCATTTTTAGTCTCCCCTAGAACCATGTTATAGAATGAAACATATTATCACAATGTGTATCAGAAAACACCTATCGCATTTTATTAAACAATAATCGTTTAATTTCTCTTCTTAAGAGCTAAATGAGATAAAAAAATACACATCTTATGACAAGTTTATCCAAGCTTGAAGCAACCAAGTTATCAATGCAGCATCTTCTTTGTTTTGTTACTTGAAAGCATCCTTCAAGCTCTTATCTTCAATACTTTCTCAACTTATGACCTTTTATATATTTACAACTCTGTAAATCATACAGTTGATATCATATATCTATTAGAATAATAGAATTGAAATATATAACCAATAAAGCTTTAAATAAACCAATAGTATCACCAAATATATTCAATCATATTGAATATCATTTGGCATACTCAATCATATTGAGTATATGAGACTAAAATCACTTAAATCATTGATGTACCCAATCATATTGAGTACATGAGTGGAGATTAAGATTCCTTTGATCATTTTGCATCTAATTCCTTTTAAATGAATCATTCAACTTTCATAAGCATCCAGATTCACTTGTTAATCAATTTCAACACTTGGTTACTCGAGAGGAAACAATTCTAACACATAGGATTTTTCTCCATCAGAAATTTTCTTAAATCACCAATCTTGCTTAAGAACTTTTCTTAATTTATCAATCTTATGAGTGGCTTGCATTAAGATTCTCCTTCCAAGGATTAATCTCAAAGTTTAATCTTATGATGATGATGTTATTCATTTACAACAGAAGCTTTTATCTAATGGGTAACATGTTTTATAACCACTTAATAAGGAATTTTATTAAATATGCTCCCACTAAAATGTTGACCCCTTTTGAAATTCATCATATCCATTGGTGATCCAAGATCTATATTTCATCATGACTTGCATCGGGTATCACGTAAATAAATCATGACTATATCTGATAAACAACAATTGTCACTCATATCATATATGACTCTTTGATAGTTGAGTAGACAACTCTTTATCCAATCCATTATATAGATAAACTCAACTATATTCCTCTGATATCCTAACCATTAGGGTTTCTCAACTAATGTAACCCAAAAAAATGCCAAGAATAAGCCAACAAAGGACAATCAAGGGATACTTGTGCTAAGATCGACAATACAGTCAAGATAATCCAAATTCACTTATAACTTGCTTGCCTTACACAATATAATTCAGGGGTACTCGTGCTGAGCTCGACAATACCTGGTTGATTGATCGAGGTCTTGAAAAATGTCGCTTTGGAAGGAATCTCACAATGTCTGGAATTTTAGATTGGAATCTTATTTCATCCACCTAACCAAATTGTTCAAACCATATTGATGTGTAACTATTTGCACAACCCACAAGTTTGTTTTAATCACCCAAAAATAGAATTCAAATGTATTCATACATATCTAAATGCATCATATGCATAAGGTACATGAACACTTCATGTAAAGGCATAGAGTTATATGAGATTATCAATCTTCCACATGAGTAAGCTCGGAGTGAAAGATAGTCAACCTCATTCACTTTCCTAGATAGGGCATAGACCTCTAGGTAAGTAGATGGTCCGACCTCAAATCTCTACTCGGAGATACTTTACTCAATAGAGAATCTAATTTATCGTAATTCTATCACCAAATATGCATATACATAAACTATATTCAAAAACTAAATTCAAGTTCATAACTTTAATTACAAATCAAGGTCAAGATAGATGAAAAAATAAATTCATTACCATACCTCGCATGTAATGCAAGGCTCTATCTAGGAGCAGTTTAACAATTAAACTAAAGCATACACGATATTCACATTTCTTAAAAAATTTACTAAACATGAATATAGCAGGGAATGAAATTTAAATAAATAAACAATTCAAATATTTAAACATGAGATAATCATTCATAAACAATTCATAAATAAAAGCTAACTATAAACCCTTTTATAATTTCAGCTTTAACATTATAGACATTCCATAATTTTGAATATAAACATTTTATATTCATTTGAATATGAACTCTTTGATATTTATCATTATATGACTTAAATTTTAAATATATGATATTTTATGAATTATAAACAATTTATAATCCAATTTCTATTATGTAAACAATTTACATAATCTAATATCGTATACTTAACATTATTTAAACATAGATCATATCATTCATCAAAATCATTTTTGCAACACCTGGAATAATATCCAAATAAGGCCCATTTAATTTGAACAAATCAAATTAATTAATTATAAACCATTTAAATATAAACATTTTATATTTTGACCTTATTTCATGATTTATAACCCTGTATAAATTAGCATTTATGATTTCTAAATAAACACTTTTATTTCTAGATCAAAAGTCATGTCATATAATTTGGATAAAATATATTTTTAAATATTAACTTTTAATATTTGGGAATAAAATGTTTCATAAACATTTAATTAATTATAAAAAATTATAATTAATTAATCTATAAACCTTTTATAAATTAAAATATCACAAAATACCTTTTATAATGATTTATAAACATTTTATAAACCATTAAAATCATTTTAAATGTTAAAAACATTTTTAACACTTTTCTGTTAACCCTTGCACAGGAATCCTTTCCTACGTAAAGGTAAGATCGGTTACCTTTACACATACCTTCTACATAAGGGTAACCTCGAAAAATCAAAACAACATAAGGGTAAAACCACAATAACCCTTACGTGGTACCGCTGCATAAAGGTAAACTATATTTTACCTTTATATGGACTCATCTGGCACATAAGCCTCACCCCAGTTGGTGAGGTCTCTCTAAGTGCATCTACGAGACCCAGGTTCGAAACCAAGTGGAGGCATAATTTCGGGTTACTGTAACGGACTGTAGTAGATACTGTAGCAGGCACTGTAGCAGTACTGTGCGAGTACTGTATAAGGTATTGTAGCAGGTATTGTTCGGTACTGTAGCAGCCAGAACTATTCACCTTGGGCCACCGGTTTGGGCTTGGAGTCCTTAAAGCCTTCGAGCCACCCAGGCCTTCGGGTCAGTAAGGCTTTCGGGCTACCTTTAAGGCCTTCGGGTCACACGATCAATGCAGTTGCCCCAGACAGACTCTATAGAAAGGAGCAGCCCCAAAGGAAGATTCAGAGCAGGCACACTCACCAGAGCAAAACCAAATAGATTTGGAAGAATGAGAGGGTATGGCAACACCATCGGGACCAGCTTGTACTTGCACGGGAAGCTTAGCAGGACGATCATGAGAAGGTGGAGAGCTACCATCATGATGCAGATGCTAGGGAGGGGCAGTTCATTGTAGTTATAGTCTGGTTGAATTCCCAAAGACCTTCAGGTCATGTAATGTCTCTTAAGCTTATGGGTCATGTGATCTCTAAGCCTACAGGCCTTGTTAGGGTTTCCCCTCATCCCTTGAAAGGGGGGTTATCAAAAAATCAATAAAAATGAAGGCATTCGGGCCATTCGGGCATGGACTCATCTATGTAAGGGTACAACGGTATAGCCCTTACACAGACTACTCTACTTAAAGGTATTTTTCAAATGACCCTTGCATACTCACATTTTGCATAAGGATAAGTTTCAGGTTACCTTTACGTAAACCTTTTAAAAACACAACTACCATTACACAAATATGAAAATATTTTGTTGTGTTGAGGTGGCTTACAGTAACCTTTACACAAGCTTTAAAAATGTTGCATAACCTTTACGCAACAACCTTTACACTGTAATAGGAAAACAACGATTACCCTTATGTGAACCCTTTCATATAAAGGTAAGTCACGGGTTACCTTTACGTGACCACTTACATATAGGCATCGTCTTGGTTACCCTTATGCAACTAAATTATGTAAGGGTAATGTCTTAGTTACCCTTACATAGCCTAGCTACATAAAGGCACACTACATATAAAACCAGATTTTCCAAAAAACAAAAACATTGCTCTGTTTTTTGATTTCTTCATTTCAATACATGTTTTCACATATCTAAAGCATGGGAAGTCTCTGATGTCACTGAAGAGTTTCGAACAATACATAACACTTATTAGAACAAGTAGAAGCAATTAAACTCATGTATGAGGATCTCTCATGCTAAAAATATGAAAACTACATATAAAATTGAAATGAAGAACATTGTTGTAAATGATGTACCATACACCGAAGAGCATCTGCAACATCTTCAAACATCATCACACGGGTTTGATAAAGATCGCCAAGGGAAGCCAAAAGACATCCCCTCTCTGTAGTGTATCCAGAGGTGGCACCAGAATCATCCATCGTATGGATGAGATCTGTCCTTCCTCCAAGCCCTGCTAGAGCCTCTAATGAAAAGTAGAAAGATGAAGAGAGCTTTGAGTGAGGAGTCTCGACCTGGCATGAATTAGTCACACACACACACACACACACTGTCATCGCATGGTGGTGATTTATATAACACCCGAGGATGCTCCTTATAACATCCTGGATAAAGGGTACAGTCTCTTTAATGTTTAAGAGCTTGTTTCTTGGGTTCAGAGGAAGTGGGAGACGTTTTGGGAGTTTTTACAGAACTTGGGTTGGGTGATGCCTGCAAGGCACATTTACACCGTAAATGTGTAGCTTACAGCGTAAACCGGTCACTAGGCACATGTCGTGAAAACGACTTAGGGTGTAAAGCATTTTTACGTCGTAATCCTATTTTTACGTTGTAAATATGTCACTCAAGATTAAATTGAGGAAACACAGAACATGCAACGTGGGGAATTTATGATGTAAATCTCTGATTTATGATGTAAATCTCTCATGCCCAGTAGGTTTTGTTCACCTCTCACACACATCGCAACATCTCATGGTAACTTGAGTCTCGTCGCGACAAGAGATGGTCGGGCACTCACCGCAACCTACCTCTCAAGTCTCAACAATCTTATCTCCCGTTTACGACACGAGGGGTCCAGCCACAAGCCTCCAGAGTGAAGCACCTTCACGCGGTAGATGAGTTTCCAGTGAAGGTTGATGCGGGCCCGGTGATAGTGAGAGGTACCATTTTTGTTGCATCTTCTATAGCGACTGCTCTATTTGATATGGGTGTCTCTCGCTCGTTTATATCTTCTTGTTTTGTTGATGAGCTAAAACTTCCAACAGAACTTATGTCCTTTGTTGTGGAGTTGGCGACACCTCTTGGAAAGAGAAAAGAGCGTGGGTTTTGGTGTTCGTCTTGTTCTCTTTCGATAGCTAGCGCGGATTTAGCCTGTGATTTCTTGGTTCTTGATCTGGATATGGTCGTCGTCATCATCAGAATAGATTGGCTTGTTGCTCATCATGTTGAGACTAATCGTTATCATCAGTCTATCTCATTCTTTGTTGTCGATGGGAGCTCTCTGGTGTTTCAGGGAGAGTGGGATTTGAGGTCTGGTCGTGCAGGACCTTCCCGCCCAGAGCTCAAGAGTTTGTTTACTGTTATTACAGTTGAGCCCGGTGTTGTTTCTTCTTTTGGCGATCTTCCCTTGGTTGTTAGGGACTTCCCGGATGTCTTCTCAGATGAGTTCTATGATTTTCCTCCATAGAGGGAGGTAGAGTTCACAATTGACTTGGTGTCGGGTACGCAGCTGATCACGATACCCTCTTATTGTTGCGGAATCGTCAGGAGTCTCAATGACAGAAACGAGAAACGAAAGAAAATGAAAGAGAAAAGAAAGCACACAGAACACACAAATTTACGTGGTTCGAGAATAATCCATACGTCCATGGAGAGGCAGAATTCTCACTTAAATTAGGAGCACAAATTACAGAGTTTTTCCAGGTTAGAAACCCTAACCTGAAATGGGCTACATATGGAGAAAACGATCCAGTGTTCCGAACAGGAAGTCTGCATCGCTACAGTGAACGGCAGCCACCTTTGTCAAAAGTGCTACAGTGGCTGTCAGCTGGAAGTCAAAAGTGCAACAGTATAGTTGACTTCGAAGTCCGCACTACTATAGTGTCTGTCAGTGTCGGTTAGTCAGCTTTGCTACAGTGGTCAGAGATGCTATAGTGCCGAAAAAATTGGGTTAGAAACCTTCAGCCCTCGGACCCCAGGAGCAGGGGCGTGTTGCCCCCTGCAACCCCCAACGAGCTCACCACGGAGCTTGACCCGCGACAGTTGCGGGCCACAAGCATTTGGCCCAACCGGATCAGGCTACACCAATCCAACACTTATCGCATGGCACCAGCTGAGCTGAAAGAGGCTCAAGATTTGGTTGAATGATCTGATGGAGAATGGTTTTGTTCATCCTAGCGTGTCACCGTGTGCAGCCCCCATGCTTTTTGTTAAGAAGGCTGATGGTTCACTTCGATTATGTGTGGACTATCGAAAGTTAAACCAAGTGACTGTTAAGAATAACTAGCTTTTGCCTCATGTGGATAGCTTGTTTAATCAGTTCAAGGGGACAAAGTGGTTTTTGAAAATTGATCTTTGATTGGGTTATCATCGGCTCAGGGTTTGGGAGTTTGATATTCTGAAGACCGCCTTCAGGAGCAGGTATGACCATTATGAATATATTGTGATGTCTTTCGGTGTGACTAAGGCTCCTACAATTTTTATGGCTTTGATGAACTGGATATTTCATCAGTATCTTGACACATTTGTCGTTGTGTTCGTGGATGATATCTTGGTTTATTCGAAATTTGAGCATAAACATGAGCAACTTGGAAATTTTGAGAAATCGTCGACTTTATGGAAAGCATTCAAAATGCAATTTCTAGATTCAAGAAGTGAAGTTCTTGGGGCACGTGATTTCTGAACGTGACCTATAAGTCGGTCCAGAGAAGGTGAAGGTTGTCTTGTCATGGGAGGAGCCATGAAACATCTTCGAGATTCAAAGCTTCTTAAGTCTTGTTGGATACTATCGGCGATTCGTCAAAGATTTCTCGAGGTTGGTGTCACCTATGACTACTCTTACCAAGAATGGGGTGAAATTCACATGGCAAGCTAAATGTCAGGCTTCTTTCGATGAGTTGAAATGACTTCTGACATCGACACCTATTTTTTATCTTACCTGAACTCGGTAAGGGGTATATGGTATATTGTGATGCTTTTGGTGTTGGTCTGGGTTGCATGCTTATACAGGGCGATCATGTGGTTCCTACAACTCTCATCAAATTCAGCCGCATGAGAAAAATTACATCACTCATGATTTGGAGCTTAAGGTGGTTATGCATGCGCTTAAGTGTTGGCGACACTATCTTTTGGGGGAGTTTCATAGTCTTTTCTGATCATAAGAGTTTGAGCTATATCTTTTCTCAGAAAGACTTGAATATCAGACAGAGACGATGGGTGGAATATCTTCAGATGTTTGATTTCGACGTCGCCTACACCCCGGGAAAGGGGAATGTCGTAGTTGACGCTCTCGGTCGGAAAATTCCATCACAGACTATTTTGGAATCAAAAGAAGAGTGGAACCTTATGAGACTCTTCAATCAGTTGCATCTGGATGCTCGAGAGGATAATTCAGGTATGGTTCTGACTAGTGTTCAGTTATCATCATCTATCTTTGAGTCTGTTCTACAGAGTCAACAGCAGAACAATGAGTTCAGAGGAATCAGGGAAACCTTTTATGGCGGGGAGACCGTTTCTGATTGGTCTTTCCCTTCTGATGGTATTCTCTGCTTCAAGAATCGGTTTGTCATCCCGACATCTATGAGGAATTCAGTGTTGTATGATTTTCATAGTTCTTCATGGGTCGTTCACCCTGGCACTACGAAGATGTATTATGACATGAGACGGTAATTCGGGTGGCCGGGTATGAAGCATGACATCGGTGATTTTGTGTCTCGTTGTAACACATGTCAGCAGATAAAGGCAAAGCATATGAAACCTTCTAGTCTGCTCCAACCTCTTTCGGTGCTGGTTTGGAAATGGGACGAGGTGTCCATGGACTTTGTTGTTGGATTGTCACGGACTCCTCGAGCAAAGAATGCTATCTGGGTGGTGGTGATCGGTTGAAGAAATCCGCTCATTTCATTCTAATTAAGGACACCACCAAGGTTGAAGATTTGGGTAAGGTGTATGTGCAGGAGATTGTGAGGTTGCATGGGGTCCCCTCTGTTATTGCTTCGAATAGGAATTTCAGGTTTACCTCTCGGTTCTGAAAGAGTCTCCAGGAGGTGATGGGGACTCGGGTCAGGTTGGGTATAGCTTACCATCCACAGATGGACGATCAGACGGAGTGTACTATTCAGATCTTGGAGGATATACTTCGCGCTTGCGTCTTAGATTACGGTAGATCGTGGGATAGTAATATGGGACTGGTTGAGTTCACTTATAACAATAGTTATCAGTCGTCGATCAAAATGTCACCCTTCAAGACTTTGTATGGACGCTCATGTAGGTCACCTCTTTGTTGGGAAAAGGTGGGTAAGCCCTCTCTTGTGGGATTGAGTCCTGTTCAGGAGACGTCGACAAGGATTCAGGATATACGTCGACGCTTGGTTACAGCTCAGAGTCGGCATAAATTGTATGTGAATTGTCGACATCATCCTTTGGAGTTTTCCGTTGGTGATTGAGTTTTTTTTAAGTTTCACCTCTGCTAGGTCATCATCAGCTTGGTAAACATGGAAAACTGTTTCCGAGATATGTTGGGTCGTTTGATGTCACTGAGCGACTTGGTCAAATAGCTTATCGGTTGGCATTACTGACTCAATTAACAGGTATTCATGATGTTTTCCACATGACCCAGCTCAAGAAGTACCATCTTGATCCTTCTCATGTTCTGAGTTGGAAGGAGATTGAGTTGGAGTCGGATGTTTCTGTTGCGGAGCAACAAGTGGATATCATTGATTCTAATATGAAAGTCTTGCATGGAAAGTCTATTTTGTTGGTCATAGTGCTATGATGACACAGATTAGATTCTCATGAGACTTGGGAGCGCGAATCATCGGTGAGGGAGAAGTGGTCTCACCTCTTTCTAGGGCACTCTTCTTCTGCGTGACTTCTCTGGAATGAAAAGTCCTATAGTGGGGAGTTTGTAACATCCTGGATAAAAGGTATGCTCTTTTTCATATTTAAGAGCTTGTTTCTTGGGTTCGAATAGTGTGGGAGTCGTTTTGGGAGCTTCTGCAGAACCTGGGTTAGGCACTGCCTGCAGGGAACATTTATGTCGTAAATGTATAGCTTACGGTGTAAACTGATTGTTGGGCACAAGACATGAAAATGGTTTAGGGTGTAAAACATTTTTATGTTGTAAACCTGTTTTTACGTCGTAAATATGTCGCTAAGGATAAATTAAACTGAGGCGACGCGTTTTTCGGCAAAATATGCAATGTGGAAAATTTAGGTTGTAAATCTTTGATTTATGACGTAAACCACTCATGCCAAGTAGATTTTTTTCGCCGCTCACGTAACTCCCTCTTCATTCGTTGTGCGGTTATCTCCCTCGAACCCTAGGTTCCTTCTAGGTGTGTTTCGGTGTTTCAGTCCCTCCGAATCACTTCGTTTAGCTCATTTGATCTCCAACGTGATTAGTTGTCTCCCTTCGAGTAAGTGTGGCCTTTCTGCTTCTCATTGCTCTTGGTTGTGGCAACGTTGTTGGGTTGCGTTTATAGCATCTATTGATCATATGATGATGCTTTTTTGATCCATTTCAGATCAATTGTGCGATCGTCTTTCGGGGTTCAACCCTTGTGTTGGTTGTGGTGTGGCGTGCAAGTTCATTGAGGTATGTTTTGATCTATCCTCATTGCCAACCATTTGCTTATGTAATTCGATTCTAAGAAGTGGGAATAGATGCTAGGGTCTTTGTTGTTGTTCTGTGTTCCTCTTGGTGTTTATGGATCCCGTTGTGGGTAGTGTGCGACCCAAGTTTGAGGTAGGTGGTTCCGTCTCTAGCCTACGTTGGATGAACCGTAATTGCTCTTAATTTTATAAATTGTTTCATAAATAAATTGGCATGATTGATTTTTGTGCATAAATGGGTTTGTGATAAAAGATGGTTTTTCCCGTGTTTTGGTAATAGAAAAGGTGTTTTGAAAGCATTTTGAAATGAATTATGAAATGGGTTTTCAAAGCATGTTTTTATAGAATAAAGGGTGATTGATTTGGTAAATGCAGCACATAGGAAGCCTTTGGTACTTAAGTAGAAGGTGTAGTATTGGCCCTCGTCTATTTTATTGTCGGGGGGCTCAATCATGGGATGTTCCACTGCTCCCTAGGCCTATGTTCTAGTGACTTGATCTTGACATTATCAGGGGGTTCATTCATGGGGTGTTCATCTGCTCCTTAAGCTTGTGTCCAAAGGACTTGAGTGCACACTAGTCATTGATTGTGGTACAGGTAGTATGCTAGCTTAACCTGTTGTGATCCTTGGCATATTTACCATTGTGCGTTGGTTTGTATTGTTCTAGCTTTGATACACCTGTTTCATAAATGTTTGAGAAATGTGGATTTATGCTTTGAAACTGTTTTCACCCGGCTTACTTTAGAACTATGGAAAAAGGGAAATATTTACCATGCTTTGATATAAAACGGTTTTACTGCTTAACATGTCATGTTTTCTTTAAAATGAGCATATTGGGATTAATTGTACAGAGACTTGATATGGAACACCTGGGTGGGATCCTACTGAGCATGTTTAGCACACACCTTGTACACTCATTTGGCGGTGTGTAGACCTAGTATTGTCTTTTAATGTAGGAAAAGGCAAGGCACTACAGTGAGGCGACAAGGTTTATATTAGGTGGGTATGGATAGCTGGTGGTGAGATAGTGAGAGATTTCTCTCATAGAACCATAGCATTGAATTTGAGTTGTAAATGAAACCAATCATTATAGGGAGAGCTTTACCTCTTGGTAGGCCAATCCTATCAAGATTCATCATAAAAATCAATTAGCAGTGTAAGGAAGTCCCCAAAAAATAATCTTTTCAATTCTACTAATGTGAGACACTAACAGATCTCGTCGCAAAAAAATGCCATTTTAAGTTTGTACGTGAGTCCTATGACCACTCTTATGTGTCTGGCAACTCTTTTGGACTTTTTTCGAGCCTTATGACCGCTCTTTTGGGCCTTCTAAAACCTTGACTCTGATATCACTTCAAGATCCATCACAAAACCAACTGACAGTGTGAGGAAAGCTCGACAAGGCGTCTTAAGTTTAAGCATCGTGATCATTTCAATTCTTTTGATGTAAGATTAAACAAATCCAACCACTGAAACAAATATAGAAACCCAAAAAAGAATCAAAAAACAGCAAGCAGGAAGGGGTTCACAGCAAAAACATTTTGGAGGAAATTCAAAAACTTTTTGATTGTTACCATGATATCTTGTGAAAGAGCTACTGAAGAGTGAGACAGTGTGTCCAGGCCTCCTATCATTTTTACTTACCAGTGTGGCGGGAGGAGCATAAGGGGAGCATGTGAGATGGGAGTGAGAGGAGTATTGTAATTTTACACTTTAATTTTTTGTTAACCCAGGGGGCTACAAAGTGATCTTTGTGGTGGTCAATCATTTTAAGTACGCACATTTCATTCCCCTTAAGCACCCTTACATAGCCAAGACTATTGTTGAGGACGTTATGAAGGAGGTTGTGTGGTTGCATGGCTTCCCGCGAGCGATAGTCAGTGACATAAACCCACTCTTTACAAGTATATTTTGGCAGGAACTCTTCAAGTTACAAGGGACCACCTTGAAGATGAGTTCTTATCACCCACAAAATGATGGACAAACCAAGGTGGTGAACCTATGTCTTGAGATTTATTTGAGATGTTTTTCTTCGGATCATTCGAAACAATGGGTGATGTGGTTGCTCGGGGCAGAATTCAGCTATAATACTTCTTTCCACACCTCAACCGGGAAAACACCTTTCGAAATAGTCCATGAAAGACAACCACCCCACATTGTTCACTACACTAGGGAGAACGATAGTAGAGGAAGAGGCAAATGCTTTTGCGGGACAGGATAAAGCACTACGACAACTCCAAGAAAATCTCCATCGGACACAACAACTAATGGTAAAGAACATTCACCGGCATCGTCGAGGGGTGTCATATAAGTTGGGGGACCTAGTTTGGGTCAAATTAAGAGCTAACCGGCCTAGTGGCACAAGCAAGATTTGCTCCAAGCTGACTGCTCCCTATTATGGGTCATTTCCAATAGCAGGGAAGGTAGGGACGGTTGCCTACAGACTTAGTCTACCTCAAAACAATTGTGTCCACCCAGTATTTCATGTTTCCCAGTTGAAAACAATTGTTGGGAAACATTTTATAGAGACGGTTCTCCCCGATGACTTGCTGGAGGAAAACGTGTATCCAACGACTATTTTGGCAACAAAGCAACAAGGCGAGGTTCTGATGTGGCTTATTCGATAGCAAGGACGATTGGCTGAAGACACTACTCGAAAAGATGTCGAGGTAATAAAAGCAGAGTTTCTGGTTTCCCGCCATGTGGAAAAGGTGGAATTTCAAGGCAGCAATTGTTGAGGAGCGAGACAGTGTGGTCAGACTTCCTATCATTTTTACTTACCAACATAGGAGGCATAAGGGGAGAAGGTGAGCTGGGAGTGAGGGTGGTATTGTAATTTTACACGGTAATTTTTTGTTAGCCAAGGGGAATAAGTAGGTGTCGGGAACGCGGGAAACTAAGGTTGTAATGTAGCTAGCCTTAGCCTGTGGAAAGTGAGGCTCCCAAAGAGTGAAGTTCTGGAAAGTGAGTCTCCCAGGAGAGTGAAGTTTGTTCAAGAGTCTGATATAACTGTATTGGAAATTCTACTAGAAAGGTTTTCCTTCTGAAAATTATACTTGGATTTCTCTTCCGATAATTCCTCTCTATCATCGTGAGGCAATGCATTCCAAGCATAATGAGGCAAGGGAGCAGTATTTCACACCTGTAGCTGACACCCTCATCAACCAAAGAGCAAGCTATGAGATAATCCATCAAGTGGAAATGATAAGTTTGTGGTGAAAGAGCAATGCATTATAGCATTTGCTGAAATCATATTGCTTGCATTACTAGTCGATTTGTGAAAGTTCAAACTTATTTGTTCGACACCTCCTGCATCATCTCTTGGTTAATTTGCAATGGTATCTTTTGAGGAAAGAAATGTGCGACGAAAAAGGCATGAAGATTTAGAAGTAATAATTTCTGATGAATTTACTTGGATTCGGCAGGTTCATCAAATCTCCACATGAACATGTGCCATCTCTGTATAAATGATACCAGACCACATCCCGTACTAGTCTCTCTCTAAGAGTTTTAAATATTCATATGGGTAAGCTAGGAAAAACAAAATTCTGATGAATTTACTTCATGTGGATTCGGCTGGTTCATCAAATCACCACATGAACATGTGCCATCTCTGAATAAAAGATACCACACCACATCCCTTACAAGTCTCTCCCTAAGAGTTTTAAATATTCATATGGGTAGCTAGGAGAAACAAAAATCAACCCAAAGGCAATGGCAAGCGTCCCACTGTGGACATTAAGCAAGAGTTTATTCTCCGACCCACCAAAACCACGAACAGCATAACCAGTGTCATGGGCATACACCTCCTCGGGCATTCTAGAGTTTAGTTTTTCAAGTTCAGCATATGAAAATGGATTCGACTGGTCATCCACTGAGAATACGTGGACCTCGGTCATATGTTTGATCCAACTATATCCAGGCTCCTTTCGAACTCCTTTCTCTCTCATCACCTGTCTTATGTTGACCACCTCATCCCATTTCCCTTTCGAAGCATAGAATCTTGAGAGTAAGATATAGCCAGCAGCATTCAGGGGCTCAAATTCTAGCAGAGAATCTGCAGCCCACTTGCCAATTTCTTTGTTACTACGAAACCTGCATGAGCTCATCAAGGTTGACCAAACAGTTGCATCTGGCTGGAAAGGCATTGCATTGATGAATTTTCTTGCCTCATCTAATTTCCCAGCTCAGCTAAAAATATCAACCATGCATGAGTAATGACTGGTAATCGGAATGATTCCTCGTTCTTTGAGGATTGATTCGAAATACCAGCTCCCATTCTCCACTAATCCTGCTCGTATACAAGCTGAAAGAACTTATAAAAAGGTAACCCCATCAGTTTAGGGCCACTGTTTAACATGTTCTCAAACAAATTAATCGTTTCTCGGGCTTTTCCGAACTGGGCATTCCCAGAAATTAAAGCAGTCCAGGAGTATTAATCACTGATGCGCATCTCAGTGAACAGTTTATGCGAAATCTTCAATGCTTCTGCATTTAGCATACAAGAGTGAATTTGAAACAATAATGAATGAAAAAACAAGCCAGAAACAATGGTTTGACAGTGAAACTGGATCCCTTCTTCCAAGCTTGCTAGATTGGCACATGAGCTAATCACACTTCCAAAAGTAGAATCATTAGGCATTATGCCATTCCTTTGCATCTCGCGAAAAATCCAAACAGCTTTCTCATTGAATCCATTTTTACCATAGCCTGCTAGCATTGTGGTCCATGGTACGACACTTGAGCATGTCATTTGATTGAAAATGGTGACCACATGCTCGATGCTTCTACGCTTGGAATACATGTCAATAAGGGCATTAGCCATTGTAACGAACCGCCCCAGGCTGCCATCCGAACCGGCACCTGACCCAGCCTGCAACGTACCCGAGGGGTGTTCCCGATCCCCACGGGCTAGCAACAAGCACTGGGGCATCAGAAACAAGATTTGGGTGCCCTTAAATCAGAGTTGAAGCAACAGCGGAATTCAAACAAAAAACAGGCATGGCCCGTCCATATGGCGGACGTCAACATCAAATCAAATAAGCAGAAATAAAACAAACATCATATATAAACAAATGTGAAATAAACTCTCAACTGTGAAATAAACCCTCAACTCACCCTCCAAACTCCCTCTACATGCTACAGCTCTGAGTCCCACCGCGACCTCCACAGATATGATGCAATCCACCAATAATCACAACTGAAAGCAGCAATGAACTCATTTAAGGGGCATACTTGGACGGACATTCTATGAAAAAAACGAGGTACGGACATCCTGACCTATGTGATAAATAAAACGGAAACTGCCAAGCTCATATCAATCACCGCTGCAAGAGAGACCAAGAGCAGAACCAGAGCATGAAACTGAAATATAAAATAGGCATGAGCATAAACATGCTCAGCAGGCATGCCAGGTAAACCACACCCCAAGTAAAGGCTTTAAATGAAAGATCCTTTTTCTGCTAGTTTAAATTACCTTATTTAAAAATAGGTTTTTATTCCAGAGCACGTAAAACCAAAACATTTACAAAACCATTTTATAAACTTTCCTTTTAAATTCATTAAATGAACACAATCAATGAGGAAAACAATTTACCAGTCGAAGCCGCCTTAATTGAAATACCCATTTGAAAACTACCTTTTTAAACCAAACTTTAAAAGTACGCTAAGCAAATCACTTTAGAAAAACCATTTTACTAAAGAAAGATAAATGCTCAAAGAAGAGTGGGATAGAACATAGTAAAACTAAAACAAAAATACAAGAGGCTGACAGTACCATAATAAAACAGGCGCAAAATAAACCATATAAATTATAATTTAAAATGGCAACATGGGAAAGCATCGTAAGGTCACTAAGGCTAGGGGCACTAGAACTTCTACGTCACTAATCAGGGAGGCCCTCAATTAGTGAACGAAAACTACTTCACTGGCTCAGTGGAATATACACGTCATCAGCCAGTGGAATGTCTACAGAACTATAACACTAGTCAGGGCGACACCGTAGCTAGTGACTTTGGACTCATCTGATCTAGGCTAACATGCCCAAGTACCCGGGCTTCCAATGAGGTTTGAATACCGACACTTTAATCACTAAGCATATCATTTCTTTCAAACAATTCATAAGCAGTTCTAATTTCCAGATAAAACATGCAATCCCCCTTTTCCAATAAAAGGGACATTTAAAAAACATTAACACTAATAATAATAAAACATCATCCTTAGCTTTTCTTAAAAAATACCAAACAAGACTTTAAATTATATTTTAGAAACCAATACTTTGAAAATTCATTTTGAAAACCAAAGTGAAACGTTGAGCTTAAATTTGAAAGTTCCCTTTTTATCGTTATACTCGTATGCATTTAAACACACACATATATCGTTGCACAAATTCACATATTCTCATGTGAATTTGTACATATAGATATATATATATATGCACATCCATGTATATGTGTAGAACCACCAAATATATCAAGAGACATTTTGAAATTCTCACAGTTTTATTCAAAACCAATTTTAAAATACTTGAAATGCCCATTAAAATTTAAGAGTCGATAATTTACTTTAAAGACCAAAACACCTTTCATAATATCAAAACTTACGAGGAAAAGACATTCAAGCATTTTCTTAAGCAACAGGGGTTCAAGGTAGTTGTTAGATAAATCTAAATTGCATTCTTTAAAAATGAAAGTCAATTGCATTCAATAGAAACCAAGTGAAACTTGGTTTCCCTTTCAAAAAAATTGATAAACATATAATAATATTAATGGGCACCTAAAACAGGAATTTAAAGGGAAAGCAGTAAAGGTTCTAGAATTTAAAACCTTAAACATGGAGCAACCTACCTGGAATCGATGACGGATGGTCCGGAATGCGTCACCTCTGACGACGGACGCCCAAGCTATAAGGACCCGGCCTTATTACATACATAATCTTGAATTTAGTCAAGAAAACACTTCCTTTTACATTGAGGATCTTTTCAAGTTTAGAGCTTTAGAGAATTGGGACATAACACATTCATGACATTACACATTATTACAGAGTGGATACCATAAAAACAGTCTCCATTTTTTTCACAATATAAAACATTAAAACTTAAACATGACTCCTTGACAATTCTTCCTTGAAATGAAAACGATTACACAGAATGTATGTAGAATATTCACGTGGAAATGAATTAGCCCCCCCCAATAGTATTTCTCCTGAAATGAAAGAAAAAATAGGAAATTTCTCTTTTCAGATCGACCCACTAAAAAAAATATTCTTGTTATAGGTCATATTCCTGGTCAGAAATATAGTGAAAACATTTAACATGGCTTCCTTCTTTGTCTTACACATCCATTAAACTGTGAAAATCATTTGAAAACTTGGGATGAGCACAAAAGCTCAGTAAGGGATGGAAATGAAGGAAAGAGCACATTAGTCCATGAATACTCGTAACGTATGAATGTATTTATACTTTGTGTAACATGAGATTTACACAAGATCCACACAAAACATAAGAACATAAATATAATCATAAAGGTATCTTGGGGCATTACTTATATAATCTTGTAACCCTCTCGGCTACCTTATAATTTGTAACACTCACGGCTACCTTACAATTTGTGTAACTATCGCAGTTACACTTGGAGTAACCATACGGCCGACTTCCAACTTACACATACCCAATGCATTGGAGGGAGATGCAGGTCTCACCTTTCATCATAAATAATTCCCAAAAACCAAAACATAATCATACAGCATGAATAGTTCCATAAAAACATTGCTTTGGAATTTCGTAAAACCGAATTTAAAAAGAGGATTTTTAAAGAAAAGCTCCTTATAAATATCATACAATTGAAGAGAGACTTAATAGAGTGGATGGAGTATGTATATATACTGTAAATACACATAATAAAACATAATATAAACAAAACTCATCACACACAATTTAAATAGCACATAAATAATGAAGTAGAAGGTTAACCCAAAGAATGGAAATCGGGTTAAGAATTCTCTTACCTCGGGTTTGTCTTACTTCAAACTTGTTTAAACTTCCTGTATAATGGTTAAAAGAGTGTTATTAGTATTTTACAGAAACATGTTCATGTTTATAACATCTTATATTACCATTTCATAACATCATTTCACCTTTTAATTGTTAGTATTTTGCTCCTTGCACTGTTTTTGAGTGAGTTCTTTACATGATTTTCATGATTGGTTCATGGTGGATGTTCTTGTCGATTGGAAGTGAAACTCCAGAATTGGAATGGAGTAGTATTTACATATATCCAGTAACATAAATTATACCATTTATCATTTTGAATTCTTACATGAGAATGATTCATAAGTTAAAACATTAATGATGTTCGTTTAGATCATTTTAGTGGTTCTTTGATAATAAAGACCTCATTTCGTTTTATAAATTAAAACCATGTGGTAAAAAGAATTCCAGAACCATGGATGAGCTATAATACATATATTATAACTTGGGTCAACCATAAAAATGGTTTCATAACCAGACTTGAAAGAGTTGATGAAAATTGAAATCACATCATCCACGATGTCGGTAGTTCAACACATCACGGACAATGTTTAGTGGGAGAGGAGAAAAATAATGATGATGAATTTTCCATAAACATGAGAACATCCAGAATATACATTATTTCTTAAGATTTCATGCCTCTTGGGTAAGAAGAGATGAAGAAAGAATAAGAAAAGAATGAAACTCAAAATAAAATAATAATTGAGAAATCCCTTACAAAAATTCGGCAACCTAACGGCTACGCAACATTGTTTTAGAAAATATTAAAAAAAAGAGGGGACAAGGGTCACCCATCCAGAAATGAATCATAATATAGAGTAGATCAAGAATAAGAAGGAAATAAGAACATGGTACGGAAACTTGAAAGTTATACCACATAAAAGAGAACTTGAATGGAAAAAGAAAGAAATTGAGAATTTTCTTACCTTGTAGAGTAACCCTTAGGGGCTTGAGGAAACCTTGGAAGGACTACTAGGAAGGTAAGGAGGCAAGAGGTTCGTTGAGAAGGAATTGAGAATGAAGTTAATAAAGGAATGGGTTGGTATTTATAGGAAAAGTAAAGGAATATTTTAATAATTTCCAATGGACACCTCATAAGTGGTATTTACAAAACCCCATGGTATTTTCCCATGGTATAAGCCACTTGGGACACCTCACATCTTATTTAACTATACACAAGTCGACCAGATTTATGACATCATTATTACATCATTAATGATGTCATTAACACACCGAAACTAAAAACTGTCATTTTTACTATTCACCGAAAAATCAATTGTTTCAGAAAAATTTCCAAAATTCACCCTAACCATTTATTGACGTGTAGGATTCAAAAATGAAGTCCATTTTTTGAAAATAATTTTCTAAATATTTTTAATTTAATTTTTAAATAAAATCATACTTAATTCAAAAATTAATTGTTTAAAAACTTTAACTGCTTTTATATCACGATGAAAAATTAACCAAGATATTATTATCTTAATGCCTTAAGAAAATAAAATAATAATAAAATTTATTATTCATTAGGGTCATATTACTATTCATATTACTATTCATAAGGGTACGTTACTATTCACCAAAAAAACAAGTTGGTTCCAATAAACTCTAAATAACATACTGAACACAATTGTAGAAGACCATTTTTCAAAATTCAAAACATATAAGAAATAAAATTATGTTTAAAGGCTATTTATAAATATCTACTTTAAAACAAAGTTCCATGCATTTCTATTTATTTTTAGAAAAACTTGGGGTGTTACACAAGCAAGCCAGAAGGGACCCGCAAGAACCCTAGAATTAAGAACCGAAATCAAAATCAGACTGAAACCCTACCTAGGGTTCAACCGAATCGTGCGCAACAAGAAAGGAAGAAATAAGGGGAAATGGGAAAGGAAGGGGAGAGGAAACCTTACCGAGGGCTGAACGTGAATCGCCAAGAAACCGAGAAAAAAGACACCAAAACGTAGGAGCTCCTCTTTGATGCGGCTGGTTCGCATGAAAAACAAAGGGGGACGCTTGGGGGTCGTGCAGGAGACAAGGGAGAGGGGAGGCGTTCCAAGAGGGGGAGCTGCAGCAGGGGGTCGCGTGCGAGGCAAGGGAGAGGAGGCCGCGTGAGAAAGAGGGGGGCTCTGCCCTAGGCGTTGCGATGAGGGGGGGGATTTTAGGGTTAAAAAATAAAATAAAATCGAAAAGGCAAAAAAAAGTTTTTAATTTTCAAACAGCCAACATGATTTTCCAAACCGTGCAACACTCACTGGACATCCAAAATACGTTTCGCATGGTTTCTCCTAGAATTTCGCATGGTCTTGCTAGTTGTGTGCTAACTTTGTCAAACAGCACTACCCAAGAGAAAGATCCAAACACATGGTCTCCGCACAGTTTATTAATCGTGTGGGCTAACAGTGCGGCCCCTCTAAAACTCTTAAAATTTTAAAATTTTCAGGCCAAAAATTACGGAAACTCAAGGATAAAATAATATTAAAAAATATTAAATAAATCAACCAATCAAACATGGGGTGTTATAGCCACCAACACATTCTTCATTTGATGAGTTCTAACAATATGTGTGTGTGCCTGTTTTCCTTCTTTTAAAGCACAAAGGCCACTACAAGCTATCAGGACACTAACAAAAGTAAAGTGGTTCATTGTCATGCCTTCTATCCTCATCTCCTGAAAAAAAAAACTCAATTGCTTGCATGTCCAAACCATTTTGAGCAAGGCCTAAAATCATTGCATTCCATGAAATTTCATTTTCTCCTTACTACCACAAACCAACTGTTTCTACTATTCAACCAGCCCACACCTCAAAAACCCCGTGATCAGCATATTACACATTATTACATTCTTGTCTTCCATTTCATCAAAAAATTGCATAGCATACTAACCCTTCTTTTGTGTAGAAACCCACCAAAGGGGTTCCCGTAAAGGCAAAGGACCCAAAACCAAATTTCATAATCTTCCCATGAATTTGCTGACCCAGAACAAAAAAGCCCTTAAATGAACACACAATAAACTTTGTTAATATTGTGATGCTTTCCAAAAATTTTATACCAGCTTCTAACATCAATCTATAAAATTTAACTGAATCACTACATTATCAATGGCATGCATTTGATTAAACACCACTTCCCTCATTTTCAAGAGCTGCCCAGACTTTCGAATAAACAGAGGATGGTATTCCATGATACAAGGCTTGGTTTAGGCATTTGATGAAACGCATTGCATGCATAGGTTTATTTGCCTAGTTTTCCATATGTATTAATGAGATGGTTTGGCAAAAAAGTATCAACAGATACCTAGGATTTCAGTATGAGACTGCTAAGAGTCATGGGCTGCAGGTGTGCAAGGGTCAGCCTTGCGTCAGGAAGTTGGGGCATGTCTGTAGTTGTTGTGGTAGCAGGTTGGTTGGATGAGTAATAAATGTCAGGGGCAGTAATGCAAATACATAGTAGGATGTTAGTTGGCAGGGTTGTTAGATAGTGGGAATGGGTTATTAAAAGAGGAGGGTGTTGCTATGTGGGGACACTGATGTTTTTTGTTGAAGGCTGCTTGGCAGTTCAATGGGTTAGGCCATAGGCCTCGGGAAGCAGTGCCTTCCAGGGGATATCTTCTTCGGCTATCTTCTTCTATCTTCTTCTTCTTACTCCTGTCTTCTTCTACCATTCTACTGTAATCTGCTGCTGGAATATAAAAGTTTCACTATAATTTCTCTCTCCCATCCTTCACTCTATCATTTGGTGTTTTCATTGAGAGAGAAGAGTTGCAGCTGTGGATAGAGTGATCTTAGAGAAAGATTCTAGGAGAGAAACTTCTTGTCCGTGAAACTTGTGGTAGTCATGGTACCTGGAAGACCACATGAATGGAAAATAGAGTTGCACATCTGGAAACTTCTGTAGAGCTGGTGAAAGGAGAACAGTGACAGGAAAATCCATTGCAGGAGATGAAAGCAATGTCTCTGCAGCTGAATTAGTTGAAGGCGATGGTGACGCAGATGTATAAGGCACACGCGGAAAGTGCGGAACGAGTGGAAAGTAAGGGGAAATCGGTCGTCTTGATGGAAGGAGACAGCAGCCAAAGGTCGGAAGGAGACGGAAGAGTCCGCCAAGGAGCAGCCAAGGTGGAGGAACAGGGAAATCGTTTTGTGGAGCAAGTGGAGATGTGTGCAGTATCTAGACAGGTTGAGATGCCAGAGCTGAAACATACTTCTCAGTCTACTGAATACAGAAAGAGTCCAAGGCGCTATTGGCACAATTGAGCATGAAAGGAATGGCACGATGTTGGTTTATCTCGCTTAAGTCTGCCAAGTCAGAGCTCACTTGGACGCTGCTTAAGGATGAATTGTTTGGGTGATATGGTAGTGCTGCTGATAAAGATCCTGGGATATACGGCAGACTGAAACAGCCGACGAATATATAGACGAATTCGAGCGGGTGGCCTTGCAGATACCGAATCTCTAAGAAATGGTACGTAAGTTTGTTCATTGGTGGACTGAAACCAGAAATCGAGAGCATGGTGTTAACGCATGAACCACACCACAAGGCTAGACTGCTAACTCTAGCGAGAAGGGTGGAACGAGAGCTGATTGTGAAGAGAATATTACCTGCAGGCAATGCAGAGAAAAGGAAGGCTGCACCAGCAGTTCCAGGAAATTCATCAAGTTCCCCCCTTGGGGACAAGGTGGATCTTCAAGCGGACGGAAATTCGTGGGCTGCAGCTTTGCTGGGAAGATAGAATCTACAGCGCCGGGGGGGGGGGGGGGGTCTGAGGTGTTGCTGTAGGTGTGTAAGGGTCAGCCTCGCATCAGGAAGTTTGGGGAGTTCTGTAGTTGTTGCAGTAGCAGATTGGTCGGGTCAGTAAAAAATGTCATGGACAGTAATGTAAATACTTAGTAGGGTGTTAGTTGACAGGGTTGTTAGATAGAGGGAGGGGGTTATTAAATGAGCAGATTGTTGCTGTGTGGGGACACGGATGGTTTTCATTGAAGGTTGCTTGGCAATTGGGTGGGTTAGGCCACAGGCCTCGAGAAGCAGTGCCTTCCAGAGGATATCTTCTACTACTATCTTTCCTCTTACTCCTGTCTTCTTCTGCCATTCTACTGTAATCTGCTAGTTGAATATAAAAGTTTCACTGCAATTTCTCTCTCTCAACCTGCACTCTATCAAAGACAATGAACCTTGCTTCAATTTCATTCTTCATGTCACACCAAAAATTTGAGAGGGGTGATGTAAAGGCCCATTGGGTAGGCTACAGAAGAGAATGTAGCATATCATGGTTTTATAATAAAGGCAATCGCTATTTATCATTCGTTCATGTGTGTTGTATATTTTACATGATAATGGAATGATAAAAACCCCACAAAGTATGGCTTTGAGTTGTTTCTAATCAATGATCATCATGAAATATTATAGGTTGTGATGACATGTTAAGATTAGCGTGAGTAGAGTCTCGTATGTGATATAGAGTACATTCATGAGACAATAAGTGTGACTTATTATCTAAATTAGCCCATGAAAACATATCACATGCAATGTCATACATATTGTCATTAATATACTTAGGGATGTGTGCTTATATTAATCCTCATTACCAGATATTAATAAATTATCTCGTATGTGAACCATCATACTTTAATCCATTTCTTACACCGACCTTGAGGGTGAGCTAATTAGGAGGAGGTTAGGTGTGTAGTTGATCATGTGGTAGGTATTTGTTAATCAAGATGGAATTTGTCCCCCTATATGACAAGTAAGATATTTGGGTCCTCAATTGAATTAGATTGAGGAAATGTATGGTCATGCTTAGCTGAGTGACATGTGATTGACATCTTTCATGTCTAGTGGTTGAATTCGATGTCTGGAATAAAGGGGTTATATGAGTATGCATGTTGTATGATATACAAATTGACATGGTCATATAGAGATATAAACGTGTTTGATGGAGATCATATCAAATCCCTTTGTACCTTAGAGGTGGTGGTAGCACACCAATAGAAAGGTTAAGAAATCTTACTAAAGCATTCGATGATTTCATTTGATCGGTGGGTACAAACGGAGGTGGTGGTTGCTATGGGTTCTCCATCAACCTCACTAATCAAAGAATGAAGATCAACAATGAGGTACGTACTGTTTATTTTCAATTCATTTTATTGTTTCCTCTCCCAGTTAATCTTGGGGTTGAGTTTTGTGTTTTCTTCCACTGCATTTTCAGCATAGAGATTTCCTGCTAAACCCTTGGAAGGAGATGACCAATGCATTGATTCAATGAAGGGTATCAAGTAATGTGGTAACAAAAGTAATGGTGGAACCATATTCTAGACCCAAGCTTGCTGGTAAGTATGTAGAAAATTCATCCGAGGTCATGGTTTTTTGCCGCCAAAGCTAGTATTCTGTAATAGAACTTCCAGCTTTTTTAGAGTAGCTAGTTGATATTGCAGGTAGACCAATCATGTCTGAGAGGAAATTGCAAACAAATCTTCCAAGGCTTTCCAGACCTGGCGTAAGGTAGAGTAACTAACAACAAGAGAAACAGGAGGTTTGATTAAAGAATAAATAATGGAATTCAACATTAACTGATCCTGTTGTGTCCAGAGAAAGGATGTTGGGTTTGAAGTAGCCCTTCGGCTAACAATAGGAGGGGACTGATCGGTACCCTTAACAAAGTCCTGTTATGACAAGAGAAAGAGTGTTGGGTTTGAAGTAGCACTTCGCCAACAATGGCATGAGGGGGAGAACTGGAAACATCAACAAAGTCATCAAGATTTTGACCCTGAAGTACAGTATGAGTTGAGTTTCTCCGAGAAAGTACTTATCATTGATTTTGTAGTTGGCGAATTCTCCTTACCTCAATGTGAGGTGAGGACATCCTTTTATAGATGAGTAAAAAGGAATACATGGTAGAGTATTCCGATGTGGGACTCTGGATTTAACAGATTTAACTAGTACGAAATGCAGAAGGGGGGATATAAACACATGCAGTAGGAGGAGGTCAGACAACCACATCAAAATGAGGCTGAGTTGGTCACTTCAAGGATGCTGGTCACAACGATACTGATACTATGACGACACAAAGAAAGAAAATAGATCCACAGCTCTGATGTAACTGCTACATTAATGACGAGAGGATTTCATACAGATGGAAGTTATTCTAGAATCCTCTAACAGAAGGGGGTATATTCAGTTGCACAAGAAATCCTTCTCTTGTCAAAAGGCTGGGATGAGGTGTTGGGAAAATTATTCTGGCATGACATATCACTAGATTGTTTTGCCTGCTTTTTTATTCCTCATACAACCAGCAGCTAAGGCCCTTGAAAGCTTCAAAGATGGCAGCGTCAAATGATTAAGCACATGTTCCGCTCAAGCAGACCATTGAATTCGAGTCTTGTAAATGAAATCAATCATTATAGGGAGAGCTTTGCCTCTTGGTAGGCCAATCCTATCAGGATTCATCACAAAAACCGATTAGCAGTGTAAGTAAGTCCCTGAAAAATAATCTTTTCAATTCTATCGGTGTGAGACACTAACAGGGTTCCGCCACAAAAAAAAAAAATGCCATTTTAAGTTTGTATGTGAGTCTTAAGACCACTCTTCCGGGTCTGACAACTCTTTTGGACTTTTTTCGGGCCTTATGACCACTCTTTTGGGCCTTCTAAAACCTTGACTCTGATATCATTTCAAGATCCATCACAAAACTAATTGACGGTGTGAGGGAAGCCCAACAAGGCAGTTTAAGTTTAAGCGTCCTGATCTTTTCAATCCTTTTGATGTCAGATTCAAACAAATCCAACCACTGAAACGAATACAGATTACCCAAAAAAAAGCATCAAAAAACAGCAAGCAGGAAGGGTTCACAGAAAAAACCTTTTGATTGTCAAACTATGAAATCTTGAGAGGCGATGCATTCCAAGCACAATGAGGCAAGGGAGCAATATTTCACACTGGTAGCTGACACCCTCATCTACCAGAGAACAAGCCATGAGATAATCCATTAAGTGGAAATGAGAAGTTCGTGGTGAAAGAGCAATGCAATATGGCATTTTCGGAAATCATATTGCTTGCATTGCTAATCGATTTGTGAAAGTTTAAAGCTTCTTATTTGTGTTGCGGAAACACCGGGAGTTGCAGCGACAAAAACGACGAAAAAGTAAAAGGGAAGAAAAAGAACAAAGACACAAAGATTTACGTGGTTCGGGAATAATCCCTACGTCTACAGAGAGGCAGAATATCCACTATAATTCGGGAGCACAATTACAGAGTTTTTTTTTCAGTAACAAACCCTAGCCCCAAAATGGGCTACAAATGGAGAGAAAGACGATCACAGTTGCGGGCCACAAGCATTCGACCCAACCGGATCGGGCTACACCAATCCAACAATTTGTTCGTCAGCTCCTCCACCGTCATCTTTTGGTTAATTTGCTATGGGGAAGTGGTCCTTTGATTGAAGAAATGTGCAACAAAAAAGGCATGCCTCTAAAAGACCCAAAGGAAGATTTACAAGAAGTAATAATTTCTGATGAATTTACTCCATGTGGATTCAGCTAGTTCAGCAAATCACCAAAAATCACCACATGAACATGTGCCATTTCTGAATAAATGATACCGGACCACATCCCTTACAAGTATCTCTCTAAGAGTTATCTTGGAAATTATCTTTGTTGCATCGTGGCAGGCCCCACAAACCCGGAGGTTTTTAAATACTCGTATGGGTAAACTATGAGAAACAAAAATCAACCCAAAGGCAATGGCAAGCTTCTCGCTGTGGACATTAAGCAAGAGTTTCTTCTCTGACCCATCAAAACCACGAACAACATAACCAGTGTCATGGGCATACCCCTCCTCAAGCATTCTAGAATTTAGTCTCTCAAGTTCAGCATATATCTGGCCTGAAAATGGATTCGACTGATCATCCACTGAGAATACGTGGACCTTGTTCTTATGTTTGATCCAACTATATCCAGGCTCCTTTCGCACTCCCTTCTCTCTCATCACCTGTCTTATGTGGGCCACCTCATCCCATTTCCCTTTAGAAGCATAGATTCTTGAGAGTAAGATATAGCCAGCAGCATTAAGGGGCTCTAATTCTAGCAGAGAATCTGCTGCCCACTTACCAATTTCTTCGTTACTGTGAAACCTGCATGAGCTCAGCAAGGTTGACCAAACAATTGCATCTGGGCGGAAAGGCATTGCGTTGATGAATTTTCTTGCCTCATCAACTTTTCCAGCTCGGCTAAAAAGATCAACCATGCATGAGTAATGACTGGGAACAGGGATGATTCCATGTTCTTTGACCATTGATTCGAAATACCAACTCCCATTCTCCACTAATCCTGCTCGGCTACAAGCTGAAAGAACCTGTAAAAAGGCAACCCCATCGGGTTTCAGGCCACTGTTCAACATTTTCTCAAACAAATTAATCGTTTCTCGGGCTTTTCCGAACTGGGCATACCCAGAAATTAAAGCAGTCCAGGAGTATTCATCACTAATGCGCATCCCATTGAACAGTCTATGCGAATCTTCAATGCTTCCACATTTAGCATACAAGTTAACGAGCGAATTTGAAACAATAATGAACGAAAACAAGCCAGAAACAATGGATCGACAGTGAAACTGGATCCCTTCTTCCAAGCTTGCTAGATTGGCACATGAGCTGATCACACTTCCAAGAGTAGAATCATTTGGCATGATGCCATTCCTTTGCATCTCACGAAAAATCCAAACAGCTTTCTCATTGAATCCATTTTGGCCATAGCCTGCCAGCATTGTGGTCCATGATACGACGCTTCTGCACGTCATTTGATTGAAAATGGTGACTGCATGCTCGATGCTTCTACACTTGGAATACATGTCAATAAGGCCATTAGCCACCAACACGTTCTCGATCTGGCGAGTTCTAACAACATATGTGTGTACCTGTTTTCCTTCTTTTAAAGCAGAAAGGCCACTGCAAGCTGTCAGGACACTAACAAAAGTAAAATGATCCATTGCCATGCTTTCTATCCTCATCTCCTGAAAAAGCCCAATTGCTTGCATGTCCAGACCATTTTGAGCAAGGCCTGAAATCATTGCATTCCATGAAATTGCATCTTTCTCCTTACTGCCACAAAACAACTGTTTAGACTCTTCAACCAGCCCACGCCGCAAAAACCCTGTGATTAGCATATTACACATTATTACATTCTTGTCTTCCATTTCATCAAAAACCCGCTTAGCATCATGGACTAATCCTTCTTTTGTGTACAAACCCACCAAAGGGGTGCCCACAAAGCCAAAAGAACCAAAACCAAATTTCATAATTTGCCCATGAATTTGCTGACCCAGAAAAAAAGAACCCTTAAACGACGACACGATGATCTTTGTTAATATTGTGATCCTTTCCAAATTTTTGAAACCAACTTCCAACATCAATCTATAAAATTTAACTGAATCGCTACATGATCCATGACATGCATGCCCTGATATCACTAAAGTCCATGAAATTTCATCCCGCCATGGCATATGATTGAACACTTCCCTCATTTTGGAGAGCTGTCCAGACTTCGAATAAACAGAGAGGATGGTATTCCATGATACAAGGTTTGGTTGAGGCATTTGATGAAACACATTGCATGCATAGGTTAATTTGCCTAGTTTTCCATATGAATTAATCAAGTGGTTTGACGAAAAAGTATCAACAGATACCTGGGATTTCAGTATGAGACAATGAACCTTCCTTGCTTCCATTTCATTCTTCATGTCACGGAAAAATTTGAGCAGCAACCAGCTGTAATTTGAGAATGAAGATGCCCTCTTGAGCATTAAAACATTTGTGGTCATGGCTGTGATCTCTATAGTTCTTACTCCTGCCTGGGACCCCAGCCAGGCCAGAAGGCCAGGTCATGGATCACCAGGTCAGCGGCAGAATTGCCAGAAAGTGGCATGTACAATATACCTCTGAAATTCAAAATTCAATAACATATAAGAAAAAATTACTAACATGACAATCAAAGTCAGCAAATTCATAAACAAAATCTCTGAAATCCATTAAATGCATGGTATTGAAACACAATCTTCAGGTTCCAATGATAACAAACATCATCCATCCCCATTGCTGTACTGAATAAATGAAAGTAAAGCATGCTATTGACTCATTAAGGATTCAGAGGAATTTGCATTGTTGCATGATGTAATGAAACACAACTGTATTTATGCATGTATTAAATATATATGTGATTGATTGTTGGATGCACATGGGAGAGTTTGGGTGAGCGGGTCATCTACACTAATGCAACCCTAGCGTAGATTGTGCGCCAGCTAGGGAATGTTACCCGGTTGGACTGAGTGAGCTAACGGGGTGGATTAGTACCCCGGTGAAACCGAGTGAGCTCCGGAATTGCTAGGTTCATGTATACCAACTAGTGTTCCTAGAGCGAAACCTAGTTGCCTTAGACCCATAGGTTCGAGCCATGATGAATGTATGGTATTGGATTGAAATAATCCACTGTTTATTGCCATTTCATTATTGGATCCGATGCTACATATGCCATGTTGCCCTCGGTGTATTTATGATTGCCTTGTTTGCTCTTATTTTTAGAACTTGGCTTGTTTAAAAGAAACCAAAGGATTTCTAAAGTGTTTTCCAAAAGAGTTTTCAAACATTGTTTTCAAACTAAAACTAATGGTTTGCATGGTGAAATACGTTATGGTAGCTCTTCCTGATGTTCGTCGACCTTCCTTGGAGTGATGATGGTGACCATGGGTCACAAGAAGTTTTTGGCTCATTGGGAGTCTTTTTGGGATCCTTGGTGATGTTTTGGATTATTTTGTATCGGCCTCTCCGGCCTTGATCATGCTCGTTGGGAGTCTTCTTGGGATCCTTGGTGATGTTTTGGATTATTTTGGTAACTCTTTATTTCAATGCATGAGAGTCCAACTTATGGATGGGTCATGCCGAATTTCCAGAAGGAATCTATGTGTTGGTTATTTGGATTCCGAGGGTGAAACTGTTCCCAATGGTTGTATTTTGATATTCTTGTCACCAGCCAGTGGCGATAAGGAACACGCTTCAGGCAAGTCGGTTCGTTACAAAATGGTATCAGAGTTCTCTTGTTAGTGGGGGAGTAAAGGTAAAATGGAGATAGGACGGTTGGAACTTGAGAGGTAAGTGGGAGAGAGTGCTTGATCAGCTCTTCTTCACGCCGAACCTCGAGTTACAATGGATTGTTGAGGATTGTATCTTGGATTTGAGCTCGATTTTTGAGTCATTTTGATGATATTTGATGTTAATTACCATTGATTAGGGATTTTGGGAAGAACTTGTAAATTGTTATGGGGAATTTTGAGTTTCAAGGTGAAACGAGGAAGGAAATCAAAAGCGCACAGTTAGTGGAAACCATGCACCACTCGTGCGGCCTGATCTGGACACCTTCCAGTGGCACTTGCACGGTTGGGGCACAGTTAGTACTAACCGTGTAGCCAAACAGAGCACAATGAGGAAATGTTGAAATTTTCCTTGTTTTCACCCCCCTTTGGTATTTGGAACTGTTGTGATCGTTGTTATTGCTCGTTCAAGAATAATTGAGCCGGTTTTGAGATTAAATCTGTAATTGGTGAATTCCCCTTACCTCAATGTGAGGTGGGGATATTCTTTTATAGATGAGTAAATCTAATTACAAGGAGGGCAAGTCCGATGTGGGACTCAGAAAGACCCATTTAAACTTAAATGGGGTCCAACACTCCCCCTCAAGCTGGACATGCCCAAATTGGAAAGAGTCCCACAAAGAAAAAGATGACAAGACACAAAGACCCTCTCATACTCCCCCTCAAGCTGGGCCATGGAGTCTGTGAATACCCAGCCTGGTAGTGAGAGACTCAAGACGAGCTCCTGGGAGGCCTTTGGTGAAGAGATCGGCAAGCTGATCTGCCGTCGGGATATGGCCAAAACTGATATGGTTCTGCTCCAGATGGTGGCGGAGAAAGTGACAGTCCACCTCGATATGCTTCGTCTGTTCATGGAAGACGGGATTCGAGACAATCTTTGTGGCTGCCTGATTGTCACACCAGATATGAGCTGGAGTCGGTGCTGGGAAACCGAGCTCATGGAGGAGATGACGAAGCCAGAGGATCTCAGTAGTGATTGTGGTCATGGCTCGATACTCGGCCTCGACACTCGATCTGGAGACGACAGTCTGCTTCTTGCTGCGCCAAGAGATGAGATTACCGACAAAGAACACGGTGAATCCCGAAGTAGACTTGCGGGTAGCGAGGCAACCTGCATAGTCCGCATCACAGAAGGCTTCAACATCCATGTGACCATGACGTGAGTACTGAAGGCCACGTGCAGGGTCTCTCTTGATGTATTTGGCAATGCGGAGGACAGCATCCCACTGAGATCTGGTTGGATGCTCCATGAACTGGCTGACTTTGCCAACGGCGCAGGCAATGTCGGGGCGCGTCATGGTGAGGTAGTTGAGTTTACCGACCAGACGTCGATAGCTCTCGAGATGAGGAAATAGTTCTGAGTCGGTATGAAGAGAGCGTTCCCCAGGCTCAAGTGGAGTGTCCACTGCAGTGGCTGTGGTCAACCCGGCATCCTGCAAGATATCAAGAGCATACTTGCGCTGGCAGAGAGAGATAGTGTCCGCAGTCCGGGAGACCTCGATGTCAAGGAAGTAGGTGAGGGGACCAAGATCTTTGGTGTGAAAGTGCTGGTGAAGATGCGCCTTGAGGTTGGCGATGCCTCTGGAGTCGCTCCCTGTGAGGATGATATCATCAACATATACCACAAGCAAGATACAGCTGTGTGTCGTCGTACGGAAGAAGATTGTGTGATCTTTCATACTGCGAGAGAGGCCAAAGGCTGTGACGACAGTGCTGAAGCGGCCAAACCATGCTCGAGGAGACTACTTGAGGTCGTAGAGGGATCGACGGAGACGGCAGACATGGGAGTCGGCACCAGAGGCAGAAAAGCCAGGGGGCTGCTGCAGGTAGACTTCGTCAAGAAAGTCATGAAGAAAAGCATTCTTGACATCCAGTTGATGAAGGGGTCAATGATGATGAGCAGCCAGAGATATGAATAGGCGAACAGAGGCCATCTTTGCGACTAGAGAGAAGGTCTCAAAGTAGTCGATGTCATATGTCTGAGCAAATCCTTTTGCCACAAGCCGGGCTTTGAGGCGGCAAAGAGAGGCATCGGGATTGAGACGGATCGTAAAAATCGATTTACAGCCGACCGCCTATTTGCCTGCCGGGAGTGGAACAAGATCTCATGTATGGTTGTCATCCAGAGCTTGCAATTCATCACGCATTGTTGCTATCCACCCGGGGTGAGATTTGGCTTCACCCACTGTTCGAGGAATCGACACGGTCTCCAGAGCTGACAGACCCCTGTATGAAGATACAAAGAGAGGAGTAGTCTGACACGAGCGAGTACCTTTTCGAAGCGCAACCGGCAAGTCCTCGGGAGTTGTGGCAGGAGCATCGAACGAAGCGGGAACAATGTTGTCCTCGGCCTGGATGGGGGTACAGCGAATGGACGACGAGAGTAGGTCTGTCCAAAGAGATGACCGGTAGGAGGAGACACCAGAGGCGGGTGAATCATGAGTGGAAGACAGTCATCGATGGTAGTGTCTGGATGAGGAGACGCTGGAGTGAAAGGAGAGCTCTCGACAAACGAGACGTCGGCAGAGGTGATATACCGGCGTAGGTCGGGAGAGAAGCATCGGTACCCGCGCTGAGTGCGGAAATATCCGAGAAAAATACATCAAAGGGATTTGGGAGAAAGTTTAGAGAGATTGGGGCGAGTGTCCCGGACATAGCAGAGACATCCGAAGACGTGGAGTGGAAGGGAGTGAGGAGGAATAGAGGGGAACAGGGTATGAAAAGGAGTCTCCCCCTGAAGGATGGAGGAGGGAAGACGATTGAGAAGATAAGTAGCAGTGAGGATGGCATCCCCCCAGAAGAGAAGAGGTACCTGGCGGTGGAAGAGGAGGGCACGAGCGGTTTCCAGAATATGCCGGTGTTTCCGCTCGGCCACCCTATTTTGCTGGGGGGTATCAGGACAGGAGGTATGATAGATGATGTCGTGGGCCTGCAGAAACTACTGAAAGTGAGTGGATAAGTATTCTCGCCCATTGTCAGATCGGAGACATTTCACAAGGATAAAAAATTGTGTCTCGATCTAATGGTAAAAGGTCTGAAAGGTGGAGAGAACCTTTGTCCGATCTCGAAGGAGGTAAAGCCATGTCATACGGGAATAATCATCAATGAAAGAAATGTAATATTTATACCCAGATTGACTCGAGGTGGCACAGGGACCCCATACATCGGAATGAACCAAATCAAAGGGTTTGGCGGCCCGTGTGTCAACTCGAGGAAAATATGATATGCAATGGTGTTTCGCAAAACGACACAGCTCACAAGGAAAAGATAAACGGGGACTAATATCGGGATAGAGCTGATGAAGAGCGAAGGTGGAGGGGTGGCCCAACTGAGAATGGAGGTCTATGGCACGAGCCGTGACAGACGTGCAGGCGATGGAAGTCGGGCCATCGAACATGTACACCCCATCCCGAAGCTGGCCTCTACCAAGTTCCCGGTTCGTCGTCCTCTCCTGAAACAAAACAGAAGACGAGGTAAAGATAGCATTACAATTGAGATCCTTGAACAGCTTGCTGATGGAAAGCAGGTTAAATGGATTGCGAGGTACATGAGCGACCGAGGATAGGTGAAGGGAGGAGGTGAGGGAACATGTACCAAAGCCGGCTATGGGGAGAGTGGACCCATCAGCAACAGTGATGGCTGAGGATCCAGTATAGGGACGGTAGTTGGAGAGTATACCTGCATCCCCGATGAGGTGGTCGGACGCACCTGAGTCAAGCATTCATGCAAGGGAACGATGATTGCCAAAAGCAGTGGGACCGCTGGAATGGGCAAGAGATGCTGATGAAGAGCCCGGCTGGAGGTGGCCCGATGATCGTGAATCAGCTGGATCTCAGCCAGGGAGAGATCCAAAGACGGTGGAAGAGCAGCAGCAGGTGCATCGCGGATCGCAGTCTGGCCCTGGCGGGGGTGCGAATCGGGACGACCATGAAGAACCCAGCAGCGGTCGACCAGGTGGCCGAGCTTGCCACAGTGCTGGCAGAGGGGGCGAGGTCGGCCGTCTCCACGACCGCGTCCACGAGGGCCGATAGGGCGGCCACCGCCACGTCCCAGTAGAGCAGTGTGATCAGGGATTGGGACGGGTGGTGCAAGGGCCCGATGAGCCTTCTGCAGGCGATGATAGACCTGCGGGATATCCAGCATAGACGGGCTGGCGAGCATCTCAGTGGTCGTCGTGGCGTAGTCCGGAGCGAGGCCATTCAGGAGATTGAAAAGGCAGAGCTGGTCCCGTTGAGTCTGCGCTTCTGCCGGAGTCTGAGGAACAGGCCAGAGTTCTTGCAGCTCGTCTCGGAGACCCTTCCATTCCATGAAATAGGTCAGAAAGGTCCGATCCTGTTGTCGAATGTGGGAGAGACGTTGTAGAACGTTGGAGGCCCGAGCCAAGTTATTGGTCTCGGAGTACATGACAATCAAGGAATCTCATAGCTCTTTGACAGTGTTGGCAGTCCTGGTGACATCTTTCACCGATCGGTCCATTGAGTTGACCAGCAATGCGAAAATTTTGCTGTCCGCCAGTTGCCAAGAGTCGAATTTGGGGTCAGTGATGGCGGGTGGGGGTTTCTCAAGATGAGAATGAAGTCCCATGCCGCGTAGGGACATCAAGACCGTCTTCCGCCAGACGGAGAAGTTTGTGGCGTCCAGCCGGTCATCGACAAGCCGGGAGGAGGCGGTGATCAGGGACGGCAGAACTAAGGAAGCGTCCATGGAGGGCGGGCGCTGGATCCGTTTGCCGGGAGCCGCGCGTTGGAATGGAGGCGGCCTGGAGATGTCGCCGGAGAGAGTTGCGACGGGGGGTCGCGCTCAGGGGGAAACGCTGGGGCGAGGGGCTGGCGCTGGGCGAGGGCGTCGCTGGGCGAGGGCTCTGCGGGGGTGAGGGCGCTGCTGGGGCCAAGGCGCGGGCGTCGGGCGAGGGTGTTGTCGGGGCAAGGGCGCTGCTGGGGCGCGGGCGCCGCTAGGGCTAGGGCGCGGGCGTCGGGCGAGGGTGTCGCTGGGAGAAGGGCGGCGCTGGGCGAGGGCGCGCCGTGGGAGGGCGCCGGAAGCCGGGGCCGGGAGCCGCTGCTGAGGAAGGGCGCCGGGAGGGGAGCCGCTGGGCGAACGGGCGCCGGGAGAGGAGCGGGCATCGGGTGAGGGTGCTGCCGGGGCAAGGGCGCCGCTGGGCGCCGGGAGAGGAGCGGCGGGGGCGCTGGGCGCCGGGAGAGGAGCGGCGGGGGCGCTGGGCGAGGGCGGGCCGTGGGGAGAGGAGCGGCGGGGCTAGAGGGCCGCCGGGAGAGGAGCGCGCCTGGAGGGAGGGCCGCCGAGAGGAACACGCGCCTGGAAGGAGGGCGCCTGGAGGGAGGGCCGCTGGAAGGAGGGCGCCTGGAAGGAGGGCGCCTGGAGGGAGGGCCGCCGGGAGAAACGTCGGGCAGGAGAGGTGGCCGCCGGGAAGGGTAAGGCCAGAGGGGGGGGGGAGGCGGGGCCGGACAGAACCGGGAAGCCGCTGGGAGGGAGGGTCGGGATTAAGATCCCTCTGATACCATGTAATTGGTGAATTCCCCTTACCTCAATGTGTGGTGGGGATATTCTTTTATAGATGAGTAAATCTAATTACAAGGAGGGTAAGTCCGATGTGGGACTCAGAAAGACCCATTTAAACTTAAATGGGGTCCAACAAAATCGATGATTTTGGAATTGAAATTTTGTATTAGTTGAGCTTTATGCCTATAGATCATGCCTCCCATAAAGGCCCCTAGGGATCAAAGAAAGGGAGTTGTGGAGCATGTCTAGAAGCTTAATCCCCCTGTAGACCCCGTTGTCGTTGAATCAGTCATCCAGACTATCCATCTTGGGGTCAGGAAGGTGAAAGAGACCAATAACGAACGGTGGAGCATTGTCAAGAGTTTCTTGAAGCAAAATCACCGGTCTTTCATCTTGGGGTCAAGAGCACGAGGAGTGGATGAAAAAGATCAAGCGTATCTTTCATTTCCTCAAGACCCCTAAGACTTCTAAAGTTAGCATCGCCACCAATATGTTAGAAGGGTCTAGCAGGAAGTTGTGGGAGTCTGTTGTGCGGGCCAAGTTGCACAAGAATCTTACCCGGGCTGCGTTTAAGAAGATATTCAATCAACAGTTCTACCTATAAACGTTGAGGGTGGTGAAAACCCAAAACTTTGTGACCTTAAAGCAAAGAAGTCGTTCCATAATGGAGTATGTCATTCGGATTGCCGAATTAGTTCATCTTTCTCCCAAGCTCATCATGAACGATTATCTTAAGGCTCAACGCTTTGAGATGAGATTGAAGTCTGAGATCATATCAAGACCCATTCTCTTGCACTTGCCAACCTATGTGGAGGTGGTTAACAGGCCTCAATGGTGCCCCTTCGGTAGCAAGGGGTCGTCAGAGCTCTCTGCCAAGTCAAAAGAGAAAGCGGGAGGAGTTCCGTTAGAGTGGTGGCGGAAGCACTCACCGTTCATCGAATTCTATGTCGGTGGTATCCTCTAGGCGTAAGCAGGTAACTTGCATCCAGTGTGGAAAGTCAGGCCACACTAAACCAAAATGCTAGGAAGCACCCAAGACGTGCTACCGGTGTGGGCATCGAGACCATCTTTAGTGCCTTTGTAGGAGTCCTTTGTTGGGAGGTGAAGTCTCTTTCAGTTCACCGAAAGTCTGTTCAACGGATTCAGGTCACCAGAATTACAATCACCGAAAGTTGGAGCGACACAGTGTGCAAACAACAACAGTTGGTCTTCTCCTTGAGCAGCAAGATCATCGGAAGTTCACATCTTCAAATGATGTAACGGTGGAGTGCTGAAGGTCCAAAAGTTCAACAAAGTTGAAGGGTCACCGGATTGGTGATCAAACTGAGTCGGTCATGTTTAGTGATTTGTGATTTCAGGAGAGCGGGTATTACAGGTTGGCCAAATGATACTTAGTATATAACCAATGGACACAATGTTAAAGATACGGATATAGGGATTTAAGGCGATCAAGAAGAGATTAATAAAGCCCTTATAGATTACTTGAACTTAGTAATCTTGTTTTGTAATCTCTTGTATCTTCGAATTATAATCAAAGCCGGCAACGGTGTTCCTCCAGTGCAAGTAAGGCTCACTGTCTGAAGCACGTTAATCTCTTGTGTTCGCTACTTGTTTTTCCCATATTTCCATTGAATGTATTTCTATAGCCTTGAATGTATGTGAGTTTGCTTGTATAGTCAAAGGACGGCTTTGTGTGGTGAGCAGGGTGCGAAGTCTACCCACTTCCAATACACTCAGTCGTGGGGAAGGAACTTCCGGAGGTTTCATTTCCGCTGTGCAGGTCCTCCAATGTGTGAAGTTCCGATGGATCAAAGATCCTCCTTTCGATGGTTTTATCAGAAGCACGGTTCAGAGAGTTCTCCCCAACAAGTGATCAAAGCTTCTGGTTCAGTTCAAAGCATCACAAGTTTTCTTCATGCTTGCCTTGACAATATCACCATTTCAATGGGATTTCAGTTCATCGGAAGATATGGCGTCGGAAGATAACAAGGTTCGGGTAGACAGGTTTGAAGGAGCAGATTTTAGCTTCTGGAGAATGCAGAAGGAGGTGTCGATGTTGGGGAGTTCGTGATTATGAATTTTATTTGTCTTGATGTTTTGGTTAATTACAATAACTCACATATATTTTAATCACTGAGGTTTAATTTTGATGAATAAATTGTTTGCATTTTAATTCTATGAATTCTAAGATTTTTAAGCCATTGGAGAATTTTATTTTAACTGTACACAAGGTACTATTATGCCCTTACGTAGCATGAAGGCTTTGAGTTTTGCATTTATGTGAGTTCACTGTTTGTGTAATTCATGTTTACACAGGAGGTGTTTCATGCTTACGCAGGAGGTGTTCTGTAACATCACGTTACGTTTTCAGGTACTTTTGATGTTTCTAAGTACCTCTGTTTTGGAGTAGTGACTTGAGAGAGTCGGGAGAACTTTAAATGATGTTTTGAGGCAAAGGGGAAGTCGCACGGGCGGCGCACGGGTTGTCTAAACCATGCGGCCAAACCGTGCGTAGTTGGTCTTGGAGACAGTAACTTCCGCACGGGCAGCGCGTAGTTTGTCTAACCGTGCAGCCAAACCGTGCAAGAAGGGTGGTCGAAGCAGTAGCTAACGCACGGTTAGCGCACGGTTTGTCAAACCGTGCGAACTAACCGTGCGGCCACTTAAATGAGATCCTTAAATTGTGAATATCACTCGGTTTTGCCTCTAAGAGTCTCGTTTGTCCTCCTAAGCGGCCCTAACTCGGGATTTGTCTTCTCCTAAGGTAAAAGAAGGTTCTCTCATCGTTCCGGAGGCGATCCAAAGGCTCTTCTTAGTGAATCGAAGCCGGATTCTTGAGGTATGTGATCGTTCTTCATCGTTCTTGATCGGTTTCTTAGATCTACTTAGATCTACTTCTCCTCTTCTCTCGGTTTCTTAGATCTACGCCCGTTATGGGTAAATCTAAGTGTGTGGATGCCAAATATGATGAGATTTGGTCTTGATCTTGCTAGGAGAAGAGATCTAAGGCGGGTTCTTGAAGAAGCAACCCGGTTTTCTTGAGCGTTCTCGACCGTTGTGGTTTTAGTCAAAACCTTCGAGGTAGGTGGTTCCGTCCCGACTTGCCAAATTGATTATCATTGTATTTGCTTGATTTATTTCAATTGTTGATTTAAATTCAATTGCTCAAGTTTGCTTTCAATTAAATTGACAAAAACTTGATTCCAGTGAATCGAGATATTTGAAATGGTTTTGGCATGAAAATTTGCAAAACCCCAATTCCATTAAATTGGGTGTGTTTATTGAAATTGGCCGATTTAAATTGTTGAATTTAAATTGTGGATTTGATGGAAATGATTTCAATTAAATTGTTGAATTTAATTGTGGGAATAAATTGTGAAATGATGGAATTGGCTTTGAATGGATTTCAAACCGGTGAAAATGGCTTAAAATGATTTGATAGAAACTCATTGGTTTTATCTTGTGAAAGAAGCATGTTTTGAATAAAATCTATTTTGGTTTTAAATGGAATGAAATTGGCACTTTTGAAATGGAAGAATGGGATTGATCGTATTTTAAGCATTCTTAAAATAGTCCGCCCATCACGTAAGAGCGCATGCAAGCCTTAGATAGTTAGTGAGTTATTTGGATACACTCTAGGCCACGACAACGTTCTAAAACATACTTGCGGCAGGTCACATCCCCGACGGGTTGGTGACGGGTCTCCTTTGGTCAGTGTCATAGGGACGTGTGTATACACATTTTGCTGAGTTCACATAGAGAGTGCGGAATCCTATAACTGGTTAATACTATCGTACCTTTTGGCAGATGACCATGTTGCTCGCTTGTTTGTTTATATTTGAGATATAAATGTATGTCAATGCTTTTGAACTGCTTTACATGCATGTTGAATTTATATAAACTGTTTTATATAAATGTTTTGCTTAAGCCATTGTTTTAGAAATATTCCATCATTGTAAAGCTTTTGCTTAAAGTAATTTTTCCATCATTTGAAAATGTATAGCATGTTTTGTTAAAAATATGCTTTTGAATTGTCAAACCTGTTTATTTGAAAATTGAAAGTTTTTCTTTGGATAATCTATATTTGGCATCAGTTACGGAATCTTTGGTGGTATCCTACTGGGCTTAGGCTCAAACCCTACTTTTACCTTCGGGTGTTTGTAGACTTTCTTCTTCCAGGATCGAGCAAAGGGAAATGATCTCTTTGAGGTGGATCCAGTTGTTGATCTCTGGTCTTGGTGAGTTGTGTCCTTAGGGACCTTGGGGCTGTTTTCTCTTTTCTAGTACTTGGGTTGTAGTACTTTGGCTTTTTTATGCCTCTTTGTATTCTAGTACATTACTCCCGGTGGAGTTTCTTTTATTTGCATACTAACTTGTTTCTTTTGCTTCCGCATTCTGGTGGCAAAATCGTTCCCACTTGCATGTTGTGTGATGTCGGGTGCTAGTTGCCGACCTGTGGGGATCAGGAACGCCCTTCGGGCTATGTCAGGGCCGGCTCGGTTATCGGGTTACCAGGGTACCTGGGCTGGTTTGTGACAAAGTGGTATCAGAGGGCAGGTTAAGCATCTTGTCGTGATGACAGTATGCATTTGAGTATTCTTGTCGGGACTTGGGAGGTAGTTGTGATTGAGTGTCTGGCCAGCTCTCACCACAATGAACCTTAAGTCACCAGGGTTGGTTAGGGAAATACGACTTGTGGATTAGTTCTAGTATTTTCCCTGTTTTGATTTGGATAGAGTGGAATCCAAATCCTGTTATCCCTTCTTTTAAGAATAGTTTTCCTTGTTACTTGGTTTGGGTGTTAATCAATGTCTTTTTATGCTGTGTAGCATCATGCCTCCGAGAAGACGTGGAAATCGGATCCAAAAAGAGGCTGCTGCTGAATCTCAGCAAGCGAGTCCTATTGTGGATCCGAGTCTGGTTGAGGTGATTGTTCGCACTGTCCAAGCTCTAGGACAGGCACCACCTCCAGTTCCTGTTCAGGCTCCAGCTATAGATCCTCATAGTGAGATTCTCCGAAGTTGTTCTCAAGAGTTCCTACATCAGAAGCCACCAGTTTTCAAAGGCTCCACTGACCCTCAACATGCTGAGGAATGGTTGAGTAAGATTGAACGTCTGTTTGGGTTCTTGGAGACACCTGATGTGATCAAGGTGAAGTGTGTCACCTTCGTGCTGGAGGGACTAAGTAGGAGATGGTGGGACACGATGGTGACGGCTGGGAAACATGAGGGTTTGGAGTGGAAAGACTTTAGGGTTCTTTTCACTAACCATTTCTATCCAGAATCAATGGTGTTGGCCAAGGCTGTGGAGTTTTTCAAGATTGAGCAGGCCAACAAAACCGTGACCGAGTACTCAAATCGCTTTTCTGAGCTGGTACAGTTTGCTCCTGAAATTGTATCTAATAAGAGGATGAAGGCTCGACGATTCGAGTTGGGACTTCGATCAGATATCCGTTCTCAGGTTTTCTTACTGAAGCTACCCACTTATGTTGATGTGCTAGATAGGGCGATGATGGTTGAGATGGACTTGGCAGGAAAGTCTGGGTTAAAGGAGGTTTTTTTTCCTCCTAGTGGCAGTGCGGGTTCCTTTAAAGGAAAACGGAAGCGTGACATTTCTCATGGTAGTTCTCGACAGCAGAGTCATTCCAGACCTCCGGTAGCACCAGGAGGGGCTTCTTTGACTTTCTATCAGTGTGGGAAGTCAGGACATTCTAAGAGGGTTTGCACTGAGGCACCCAAGAACTGTAGCTCCTGCGGACGTTTAGGGCACTTACAGAGATTATGCCATCACTTCTCTACTCCACGTAGTGGAACAGGATCATCAGCACCTCCAGAAACTGCGGGGCAATCAAAAACTTCACGTACAAAAGGGTTCAAGCCACAGGCATCCGGAACGAAGCTTCTTCACGCAGTGGAAGAGTCGCCAAAGGTAGCTAATACAGGTCCTGCAACTGTGAGAGGTACCATTACTATAGCTTCATCTTTAGTGACAGCTCTTTTTGATACTGGGGCATCTCACTCTTTTATTTCAACCCATATTGTTAATCTGCTTAATCTACCTATGGAGCTTTTATCTTGTGCGATGGATATTACCACACCCCTTGGTACAATGAGAGAGAAGGGTCTTCGTAGTCCTGCTTGTGTCTTCTCTCTATCAGATGTTGATCTTGCTTGGAGTTTTTTGGTTCTCGACATGAAATCTTTTGACGTCATATTTGGGATGGATTGGCTCATTGCCAATAAAGCCCGGATCAATTGTTATCTTCGACGGGTCTACCTTACTACACCCAGTGGTGTGCCTCTTGTTTTTCAAGGAGAATGGGACCCAAGGTCAAGCAAAGTTGAACCCTCTTATCCAGAATTGGGGAAAGTTATATCGGTGTTTGCTTTTGATCTAGAGAGAGATTCAATGTGTGGTGATCTCCCTCCAGTCGTCGCTGAGTTTCCCGACATGTTTCCTTCCGACTTCTCTGGTTTGCCACCAGTAAGGAAGGTTGATTTTTCTATTGACTTAATGTCTGGTAATCAACCGGTTTCTATTCCCTCTTACCGAATGGCTCCAACTGAACTAAAAGAACTGAAGTCTCGGTTAGACGATCTTCTTGAGAAAGGTTTTATACGCCCGAGTGTGTCACCCTGGGCAGCACCAATTCTCTTCGCCAAGAAGGTTGATGGTTCTCTTTGCTTATGTGTTGATTATCGAAAGCTCAATCGAGTTACGATAAAGAACAAATATCTGTTACCACGAATTGATGACTTGTTTGATCAATTGAAAGGGGCGAAGTGGTTTTCAAAAATTGATCTTCAATCTGGTTACCATCAATTGAGGATAAAAGAATCTGACATTCATAAGACCGCTTTTCGGAGTAGGTATCACCATTATGAGTACCTTGTTATGCCCTTCAGCCTAACAAATGCTCCTGCAGTTTTCATGGCTTTGATGAACAAGGTTTTCCGTGAATATCTAGATACTTTCATGATAGTCTTTGTAGATGACATTCTTGTCTACTCCAAGTCTGAGAAGGATCATGTGCATCATCTGAGAACAGTTCTGAGTCTTCTAAAGAATCACCGACTTTATGTCAAGCTTTCAAAGTGCGATTTATGGATTCGGAAAGTGAAATTCTTGGGACATGTGTCAGAACAAGGAATATCAGTTGATCCTGAGAAGGTGAAGGCTGTTATGACTTGGGAACAACCACAAAATGTTTTCGAGATTCGGAGCTTCTTGGGCTTAGCAGGATATTATCACCGGTTTGTTAGACTTCTCAAAGTTAGCTTCTCCAATGACTGCTCTGACTCGAAAGGGAGTGAAGTTTTCCTGGAATGATAAATGTCAGAGTTCTTTTGTTGAGCTAAAGCGTCTTTTGACTACTGCGCCGGTGTTAACTCTTCCCGAGGCTGAGATAGGTTACGTGGTCTTCTGTGATGCATCGGGTTCAGGTTTGGGATGTGTCCTTAGGCAAGGTAATCATGTTGTTGCCTATGGATCTCATCAGCTTAAGCCTCATGAGAATAATTATCCTACCCATGACCTTGAACTTGATGTAATGCACGCACTTAAGTGTTGGAGACATTACCTTTATGGAGAAAGGTTTACTGTGTATTCAAACCACAAGAGCTTGAGTTATATCTTCTCTCAAAAAGATTTGAATCTCCGCCAAAGGCGTTGGGTGGAGTACCTGCAATCTTTCGACTTTGACATTGCCTATACCCCAGGGAAAGGGAATGTAGTTGCAGATGCGTTAAGCAGGAAACTTCCATCACAGGCTTTGAAAGAATCTTCAGAAGAGTGGAGTTTGATGGCTCTTTTTGCTCAGTTGCATATTGGAGTTCAGTGGAAGGGGAATTAAGTTTCTTTAGCCAGTGTCCAATTGACATCTGCTCTTCTCGAGTTAATTCTTCAGGAACAGCAACTGGATGATGAATTTCATAGCATTAGGGACTCTCTTTATAGTGGGGAGACTGACACTCTGTGGTCGTTCTCCAAAGAGCGTGTTCTGTGTTATCGAAACCGTTACGTTGTGCCGTTATCGGCAAGGAAGGATGTGATGGGGGATTGCCATAACTCTCAGTGGGTTGTGCACCCAGGAACCACGAAAATGTTCTATGTCATGCGGCGGCAGTTCTGGTGGCCAGGTATGAGATGAGACATTGCTGAGTTTGTATCCCGTTGCTATACATGCCAGCAGTTGAAAGCCGAGCACCAGAAACCTTCGGGTTTGCTTCAACCACTTCCAGTCCCTACATGGAAGTGGGATGAAATCTCTATGGACTTTGTGGTTGGGTTACCTCAAACCTAGAGGAATAAGAACGCGATACGGGTTGTGATCGACAGGCTGACCAAGTCGGCTCACTTTATACCTATTCGAGATACAACCAAAGTTGAGGAGTTGGGAAATATCTATGTGACAAAAGTTGTTCGTTTGCACGGAGTTCCGTCTGCTATAGTCTCTGATAGGGATCCTCGGTTTACTTCTCGCTTTTGGAGAGGCCTTCAGGAGGCATTGGGATCTTAGGTCCGTTTAAGCACGGCCTACCATCCACAATCAGATGGCCAGACAGAGAGAGCTATTCAAATCATTGAGGATATGTTCCGCGCATGTGTTCTCGACTTTGGTAGGTCTTGGGATAATCATCTGGGGCTAGTTGAGTTTTCTTATAACAACAGTTATCAGTCCGCGATCAAAATGGCTCCTTTTGAAGCATTGTATGGTCGTCCTTGTAAACCTCCTTTATATTGGTCGGAGATTGGTGAAAGTTCCTTGGTAGGACCGAGTTTGGTCCAAGAGACGACGGCTCAGATTCAGTTGATTCGTCAGAAAATGTTGACAGCACAGAGTCGGTACAAGTCTTATGCTGATCGTCACCGTAAACCTCTAGAGTTCTCAGTTGGTGGTCAGGTGTTCTTGAAAGTTTCACCCCGATTAGGTCATCGACGGCTTGGGAGGCAAGGGAAGCTTGCTCCTCGTTTTGTGGGACCTTTCGAGGTTGTTGGTCTTGTAGGGAAAGTTGCTTACCGTCTAGCTCTACCACCACAGCTGACGTCGATACATAACGTGTTCCATGTATCGCAGCTGTGAAAGTATCTCTCTGATCCATCTCATATTGTGAGCTGGAGTGATCTTGAGATTGAACCAGATTTATCTGTTACTGAACGACCAGTCAGGATTGTTGATTCTGAGACCAAGGTACTTCGTGGGAGAACGATACTTCTGGTCCGTGTACTTTGGCAGCATGGTTCTGATTCTCATGAGACGTGGAAAAGGGAGGCACTGATGAGAGAGCAGTGGTCTCATCTTTTTGTCGTGGAGGTTTCTTCATAGGCTTTCTGCGGACAGAAAGATCTTATGGTGGGGAGGTTGTAACATCACATTACGTTTTCAGGTACTTTTGATGTTTCTAAGTACCTCTGTTTTGGAATAGTGACTTGGGAGAGTCGGGAGAACTTTAAATGATGTTTTGAGGCAAAGGAAAAGTCGCACGGGCGGCGCACGGGTTGTCTAAACCATGTGGCCAAACCGTGCGTAGTTGGTCTTGAAGACAGTAACTTCTGCACGGGTAGCGCACGGTTTGTCTAACCGTGCGGCCAAACCATGCGAGAAGGGTGGTCGAGGCAGTAGCTAACGCACAGTTAGCGCACGATTTGTCAAACCGTATGAACTAATCGTGCGGCCACTTAAATGAGATCCTTAAACTGTGGATCTCACTCGGTTTTGTCTCTAAGTGTCTCGTTTGTCCTCCTAAGCGGCCCTAACTCAGAATTTGTCTTCTCCTAAGGTAATAGAAGGTTCTCCCATCGTTCCGGAGGCGATTAAAAGGCTCCTCTTGGTGAATCGAAGCTGGATTCTTGAGGTATGTAATCATTCTTCATCGTTCTTGATCGGTTTCTTAGATCTACTTAGATCTACTTCTCCTCTTCTCTCAGTTTCTTAGATCTACGCCCGTTATGGGTAGATCTAAGTGTGTGGATGCCAAATATGATGAGATTTGGTCTTGATTTTGCTAGGAGAAGAGATCTAAGACGGGTTCTTGAAGAAGCAACCCGGTTTTCTTGAGCGTTCTCGACCGTTGTGGTTTTAGTCAAAACCATCGAGGTAGACGGTTCCGTCCCGACTTGCCAAATTGATTATCATTGTATTTGCTTGATTTATTTCAATTGTTGATTTAAATTCAATTGCTCAAGTTTGCTTTCAATTAAATTGACAAAAACTCGATTCCTGTGAATCGAGATATTTGAAATGGTTTTGGCATGAAAATTTGGAAATCCCCAATTCCATTGATTTGGGTGTGTTTATGGAAATTGGCCGATTTAAATTGTTGAATTTAAATTGTGGATTTGATGGAAATGATTTCAATTAAATTGTTGAATTTAATTGTGGGAATAAATTGTGTAATGATGGAATTGGCTTTGAATGGATTTCAAACTGGTGAAAATAGATTAAAATGATTTGATAGAAACTCATTGGTTTTATCTTGTGAAAAAGGCATGTTTTGAATAAAATCTATTTTGGTTTTAAATGGAATGAAATTGACACTTTTGAAATGGAAGAATGGGATTGATCGTATTTTCAGCATTCTTAAAATAGTCCGCCCATCATGTAAGAGCGCATGCAAGCCTTAGGTAGTTAGTGAGTTATTTGGATACACTCTACGCTATGACAACGTTCTAAAACATACTTGTGGCGGGTCACATCCCCGACGGGTTGGTGACGAGTCTCCTTTGGCCAGTGTCATAGGGACGTGTGTATACACATTTTGCTGAGTTCACATAGAGAGTGTAGAATCCTGTAACTGGTTAATACTATCGTACCTTTTGGCAGATGACCATGTTGCTCGTTTGTTTGTTTATATTTGAGATATAAATGTATGTCAATGCTTTTGAACTGCTTTACATGCCTGTTGAATTTATATAAACTGTTTTATATAAATGTTTTGCTTAAACCATTGTTTTAGAAATATTTCATCATTGTAAAGCCTTTGCTTAAAGTAATTTTTCCATCATTTGAAAATGTATAGCATGTTTTGCTAAAAATATGCTTTTGAATTGTCAAACCTGTTTATTTGAAAATTGAAAGCTTTTCTTTGGATAATCTATATTTGGCATCTGTTACGGAATCTTTGGTGGCATCCTACTGGACTTAGGCTCACACCCTACTTTTGTCTTCAGGTGTTTGTAGACATTCTTCTTCCAGGATCGTGCAAAGGGAAAGGATCTCTTTGAGGTGGATCCAGTTGTTGATCTCTGGTCTTGGTGAGTTGTGTCCTGAGGGACCTTGGGGTTGTTTTCTCTTTTCTAGTACTTGGGTTGTAGTACTTTGGGCTTTTTATGCCTCTTTGTATTCTGGTACATTACTCCCGGTGGAGTTTCTTTTATTTGCATATTGTCTTGTTTTTTTTGCTTCCGCATTCTTGTGGCAAAATGGTTCTCACTTGCATGTTGTGTGATGTCGGGTGCTAGTCACCGACCCGTGGGGATCGGGAACGCCCTTCGGACTATGTCAGGGTCGGCTCGGTTATCGGGTTACCAGGGTACCCGGGCTAGTTCGTGACATGTTTCATGCCTACAATTACATGTTTCGTGTTTTAAATGATGTTTACACAATGTTTTAATTGATGATTACACAAGTGCAGTTTATGGTTACGCAAATATAAATGATGGTTACGCAAATATAAATGATGGTTACGCACAACTTTTTCATCCTTAAAAAGTTTTATATGATGTTTACACAAGCTATATTTCATCCTTACGTTGCCTTTCAAAGTTACGCTTGTAAACAGTAGATCTTGTCTCGCATTGCCACCTCTGTTTTTCGATGCACTGTACTCTATTTGCAGTAAAGCTTGCCATCTCTGAAGCCCAAACCGCACTCACAGTTCTTCGCACAGCATTTTCGGTCCGCTTGAAAACTCGAGTATACAGTCATGCATCGCATCCTACTGTACTCGACTCGGAGAGAGCAGCGCATGAAGAAAGCTTATGTAAGCTGCCTAGCATACAGTGCAGCAAATGCACTGTACTCGCGCCTGCAGTATGGATATCACATGCAGGGCAATCCGCAAGTTACAGAAACCCGTTCCACGATATGAAGAAAAGATTGGAAGATTCTACTGGCCTCATGCAGAACTAGTTCACGCGTAGGCAGTACACAGTAGGAGCAACATTATTTGCAATGAAGGACGCGCATTGCGCCTACAGCACTGGACTCGACTCATGCAGAGTTTTGCGATTTTCAAATTATAGCATCCACGCAGTGGTATTTATCTACACGACGTGGTCAGAGAAAAACGGGGAGAATCTTTTCACTATGTCGTGGAGGACACTGCATCCTTGTTCTCATATTTTTACTTGTTCCAATTTTGTTTGATTTATTTTAATTGTTTTGTCTATTATATAATTACATATTAAATCTAATCGATCCATGCAAAGGTGTTTGAAAGTATTTGATACAGGAATAACATGGGGGTAATTTTTTTAATACACACAATATCCATGCACAGGCAACGGTAATATGTCATTGTTTTCGTTATTTCTAATCGTTGCATGTTTTGAAGTGTTTTTAGGAAACTCGCATGAGATGATAATCGTGGAGTTGATTCTAAGAAAACTAGTTGTTACTGGTTTGTCTATAAATAGAGGTCCATGCACACGAACAGTGACATATGAGTTTCAAGTTACTGAGGCCCTGAATTGTTTAGAGCTACACTGTTCCATCTCTGCCGAATTGCTAAGGCAATGCTAATCGCCCAAAGCTGAGTTAAACCAACCATCAGAATTCTAATGAAAAACGGGCATGACCCAACAAGACATCAACATCAAATCAAATAAGCAAAAATAAAACAAACACCATATATAAACAAATTTGAAATAAACTCTCAGCTCACCCTCCAAACTCCTTCTAAATGTTGTAGTGCTGAGTCCCAATGCCACCTCCACAGATATAATGCAATCCACCAAAAATCATAACTGAAAGCAGCAAAGGACTCATTTAAAAGGCACACTTAGCCGGACATTCTATGAAAAAAGGGGGTACGGACAACCTATCAAATCATTTAAAAGGCACACCTGGCCAATGCAATAAATAAAACGGAAACTAACCTCTAAGCCCAAATCAATCAATGCTCCAAGAGCAGCCGAGAGCTGAACCAGAGCCTGAAACTGAAATGTAAAATAGGGGTAAGCATAAACATGCTTAGTGGCATGCCAGGTAAACCACACCCCATGTGAAGGCTTTAAAAAAAGATCCATTTAGTGCTAGTTTGAATTACATTATAAAACCAAAACATTTCCAGAACCATTTTATAAACTTTCCTTTTAAATTCTTTAAATGAAAACAATCATTGAGAAAACAATTTACTGGTCGTAGCCTCCTTAGTTAAAATACCCATTTGAAAACTACCTTTTTTGTCATGTAAAATATTAAGATCAGGAGAATTAGAGAGGAAACAATGTCTATTATATTGCATACAAGCAAAACACAAAAAGAGAGAGAATTACAGTTGGGGGCGGAAAGAAGTAGGAGTGGAAGGAGAACCACTAGGAGAAGACCACTTCCCTTAAGAGGTCTGACCGAGACCACTGGTCGTACTTCCCAGCTGTCAAGCCGTAGATGAGCTCTCAAAATAATATCCTAACTCCTCCCCAACAAACCAACCCTTTTTTATAACTCTCCACCTGTCCCAACCAATTACAGCTGGGTGTAACAAACCAACAAACAACCAAAAGACATCAATGCCCCTTGGCAGTTGTACACAGACAGCCCCACGCTGCTACTACTCCTTCACACAGGCAGCAGCCCACACAAGTCAACTAACACTTATTCCTAACATTCGCTCCTCCTTAAAACCCACTTTGTCCCCAAGGTAGACCTTAAAGTCATTGCTCAACCTCCTTAGCACTGGGATTGGAAGCCCTTTGTTGGTAAGGTAAGTTTCGGCCTAGCTGCCAAAGTGAACCTTGTTTCCAAATCGTTCCCATCAATAAGTGTGCCTTTAAAACATTAAAGAGCCTCTGCGACAATAGCCCCACTGTATGATCAAAGGACTGCTTTGCATTTAAAGCTTCACCGCAGCTACCGAAAAAATATTCCAAAGTGCCTTCTCTCAAAGTCATGGCGTGCTGGGAATATGTTGGCTACTAGGTAACAACTACAGCATTTCCTGAAGTGACTGTATTAATAAGTTCTGCATTCAACTCCCCATACTCAGTCCCAACGGCCGCTCCAAACAACGGACTAGAAGTGTAGTCCTTCCACAAACCTCAATCCCCTGTAAAGAGCCGACGCCACCTCTTTTCTGCAGCAACTTCTTTCTCCGGTCGTATCTATTTTCTTCCTTTTTAAAAAAAAACTTCCAACAGACAGCGGCGATAGTCCTTCTGCTGCGTCCGGTTCTACTCCAGCAGCGTTACAGGTTGTTGCCAAAATTAATCGTCGTCCAGACTGCACGTCTACAACTCCTCTCTCCTTCGATTGCTTCTTCCGCACAATTACTTCCCCAGTGGAGTCGCCAATTGTTATGTAAAATATTGAGATCGGGAGAATTAGAGAAGAAACAATGTCTATTGTATTGCATACAAGCAGAACACAGAAAGAGAGAGTTACAGTTAGGGGAAAGAAAGAAGTAAAGGAGTGGAAGAAGAACCACTAGGAGAAGACCACTTCCCTTAGAGGCATGACCGAGAGCACCAGTCGTACTTCCCAGCTCCCAAGCTATAGAAGAGCTCTCAAAATAATATTTTAACTCCTCCCCAACGAACCAACCCCTTTTTATAACTCTCCACTTGTCCCCACCAATTACAGCTGGTTGTAACAAACTAACAAACAGCCAAAAGACATCACTGTCCCTTGGCAGTTGCACTCAAACAGCCCCACGCTGCTACTCCTCCCTTAGACGAGCAGCAGCCCACACAAGCCAACTAACACTTATCCCTAACATTTTTAAACCGACCTTTAAAAACAGACTATGCAATTTGCTTTAAAAAAAACATTTTACCAAAGAAAGATAAATGCTCAAAAAAAAGTGGGATGGAACATAGTAAAACTAAAACAGAAATACAAGAGGTTGATAGTACCATAATAAAACAAGTGCAGAATAAACCATATAAATTATAATTTAAAATGGCAACATGTGAAAACACATTAAGGTCTCTAAGGCTAGGGGCACTAGAACTTCTACGTCACTAATCAGGGAGACCCTCAGTTAGTGAATGAAAACTACTACACTCGCCCGGAGGAATATACATGTCACCGGACAGTTGAATGTGCACACAACTATAACACTAGTCAGGGCGACACCGTAGCTAGTGGGTTTGGACCCCATCCGATCTAGGCTAACCTACCCAATTACTCCGGATTCCAATGAGGTTTGAATACCAACACTTTAATCACTAAACATATCACTTCTTTCAAACAAGTCATAAGCAGTTCTAATTTCTAGATAAAACATGCAATCCCCCTTTTTCAATAAAAGGGACATTTAAAAGACAATAACACTAATAATAATAAAACATCATCCTTAGCTTTCCTTACAAAATACCAAGCGGGCCTTGAAATTAAATTTGAAAAACCAATACTAGAACTTCCCTCTTTGAAATTCATTTTTGAAAATCGAAGTGAAACATTAAGTTTAAATTTGAAAGTTCTTTTTTCATTGTTATACATTTAAACACACATATATATAGATAGTTGCACAAATTCACATATTCTAGTGTGAATTTGTACATATAGATATATATGTGTGTGCACCCATGTATATGTGTACACACCCATGTATATGTGTACACACCCATGTATATGTGTAGAACCACCAAATATATTAAGACAATTTGAAATTCTGCCGGTTTTCTTCAAAACCAATTTTAAAATACTTGAAATGCCAATTAAAATTTAAGAGTCGATTGAGAATTTAATTTAAAGACCAAAACACCTTTTACAATATCAGAACTTACGAGTAAAAGTCATTCAGGCATTTTCTTAAGCATCAGGATCGCAAGGCAGTTGTCAGATAAATCAAAATTGCATTCTTTAACAAGGAAAGTCCATAACATTCAATGGAAACCAAGTGAATTTCAAAAAAAATTATAAACATATATAATAATACTAATGGGCAGCTAAAACAGGAGTTTAAAGGGCGAGCAGTAAAGGTTCCAGAATTTAAACCCTTAAACATGGAGCCACCTACCTGGAATCGACGGCAGATTGTCTGGAATGCGTTGCCTCCGACGGCGGACGCCCAAGCAAGCAATAAGGGACCCGCCCGAGCCCTATAATTAAGAACCGGAATCAAAATCAGACTGAAGCCCTACCTCGGGTTAGACCGAATCGTGCGCAGCAAGAGAGGGGGGAGAAAACAAGGGGGAAAGGGAAAAGGAAGGGGAGACGAGACTTGCCGAGGGCCGACCGCGAATCGCCAAGAAACCGAGAAAAAAAAACACCAAGAACGGAGGAGGAGCTCCTCCTTGACGCGGCTGGTTCGCACGAACAAGAGAAGGGGGCCGCCTGGGGGTCGTGCACAAGACAAGGGGGCGGGGAGGCGTTCCAAGAGGGGGAGCCACGGTTAGGGATCACGTACGAGGCACGGGAGAGGAGGCCGGAGGGAGGAGGCTCGGCCCTGGGTGCGACGCGCGATGAGGAGGGGACGAATGGGATTTTACGGTTAAAAAAAAATAGAAAAGGCAAAATAATTTTTTTAAGGCCCGCACGGTTTACACTCACTCGACACCTAACCGTGCGTCAGCTCTAAAACTCGAAAATTTTTAAAAATTTTAGATCAAAAAAAACTAAAACACAAAAACAACTTAAAACATTATTAAATAATATTAAATAAATAAAATACGGGGTGTTACACCCACCGACACGTTCTTGATTTGACGGGTTCTAACAATATGCGTGCGCATGTTTGCTTTCTCTTAAAGCAAAAAAGGCCACTACACGTTGTTAGGACACTAACAAAAGTAAGGTGCATTGTCATGTCTTATATCTTCATCTCTTTGGGGGGAAATCTCAATTGATTGCATGTCCAAACCATTTTGAGCAAGGCATAAAATCATTGCATTCCATGAAATTTCATCTTCCTCCTTACTATCACAATACAATTGTTTCGACTCTTCAACCAACTTGCGCCTCAAAAACTTTGCGATCAGCATTTTACACATTATTACATTCTTGTATTCGATTTCATCAAAAACTTGCTTAGCATCATGGACTAATCCTTCCTTCGTGTACAAACCTACCAAAGGGGTGCCCGCAATGGCAAAGGACCGAAAACCAAATTCCATAATTTCCCCATGAATTTGTTGGCCCAGAACAAAAGAACCCTTAAATGATGACATAATAATCTTTGTTAATATTGCGATCCTTTCCAAATTTTTTATACCAATTTCTAACATCAATCTATAAAATTTAATTGAATCGTTGCATGATCAATGATATGCATGCCTTGATTCCACTAAAGTCCATGAAATTTCATCTCATCGTGGCATTTGATTGACCACTTTGTGATGGGTTTTGTATGATCAATGCATGACCATGTGCAGCAGAAGACAACCCAAACACAAGCAGCTCTATCTTCGAGAATCAACGTGTAAATAAATTGTATAAACAGTGTAGTTGGAAATCATCAGTGACAACAGTCTTCTTCTTTCTTGGTAAAGGATAATGCTTGATGAAGATCACGTAGCAGTGAACAAAAGCACTCCACCTCTGAGGGAGGTACACCGACCAATGGATCTACGAATGTATCACGAGAATACCCGAATGGTGAAGGGGTGCTAGCGCCTTCGTCTCAGACAATGAACATCAGTGCGGGGAGAAGAGAGAAATGAGAGATTTGTTCACAATTGCTTGTCTTCAACAGGAGGGATCACATCACTTTATATAGCCTTCCATGAAGTGTTTCATTAAATGAAAATGTGTTTGTCGTATTAATGTACCCATACACATTTATTCTCATAATTCATTGAATCTTATTTAATGAGTGGTCAAACCAATTAATCCATTCATAACAAATTCCAAATGATAATTAAACCATTTGGGAGAAATAAATACATATCAAATATATATATATTTATTATTGCATGTATTTAATACATGCATCAAATGCATGTAATTAAATATATACTTTATATATATAATATCATATATATATATCGTGCATATCTAACAATCTCTCACTTGCATTAAAATCCCATAAGGACTTTATGCATAACTTTGAAAATCTTTGTGAATCCATCCAAACTCTTTTGGATACAGTTTTTCATCAAACTCTCTTCATTTTGAACAAACACTTTGTCCAAAATTTTATCTTTATCCAAGGGCCTAATTGTGTGACCCTGCGAACCTTAGTAGCATTGACAACAATTATGAAATCTCTATTTCATAGATGCAAGCAAAGAGTTGTCTCTAGCAAAGCATCGATACTACTCAAGCTACAAAGGGGTCTGGTGCGATCTCCATCAAACATACTCATATCTCTATATGAAAATGTCCACCACAAGATGTATCATATACATCATATGTATCTTATATAATATTTTTGTACATGACATCGAGCGACCACTAGACATAGAACATGTCCATCTAGTATAGACCTCTCATTATTTTCTCGATTCTATGAAAAAGACTGACCAAGAGGATGATACATCACATGTCATTCATCTATCTAATAAGCACATCACATGTCACTTATCCAAGTAGTTGAACACATCACATATGAAACGACTAAGTATGGTCATGCGTTTCCTCGGTCAAATTCCCTTCTTAGTTGCACTCCAATTGACGACATGATCAACAACATGCCCAACCACCCCCCTGATTAGCTAAGTTCATATGGTGACTTGTGTAAGTAGGATATCAAAGTATGAAGGCTCTCATGTTAGGTATCTCGACAACCTCAGGTAAGAATGAATGACAATAAGCATACACCCCTAAGTATATCTATAACTGTATGACATTTCATGAGATATACTTTAGTGAATCAATCCAAGTAATAAGTCTCTACTTATTACCTCAAGAATCTATTCTTTAACATCTCATATACAACCCTTTGTAACGGGTATAAGAATCTATTCAAGCTAACCTTTAAATTTCATCACAACCCATTAAACTCCATGGTGACCATCGGTTAGGGGCAACTCAAAGTTTGTACTTTGAGGGGATATCTATCATTTGACCATTCATGTAAAATAAATTGCATCATGCATGGATGAATGATAAATGGAGATTTCCTTTATTTCAATAACATGATACATTTACAACCATCATAACTAATCTCTCGTGTGTTTAATACCCAAAGATTTTACATGACCCTCATGTTGTTGTTACGGTAATGGTTTTGTAAACAGGTCTTCTACATTATCATGTGTAGCCACCCAACTGACCTTTACATCGCCCCTTGATAGCCTCATAGGGTGTCATTACTTCCTTGCAGTACTATACAAAAACAAATTTATAAACTCAACCTATCCTACTCGATTAATTAATAACGTAGTAAAATGGAAGTTCGAGGCCGAACCCACAAATACAGTGAAATTAGTTTGATTATAATTTTGAAATATTTAATTTAAGAAAGAGGTGAGAGAAGATGGGTTTAATTTGATTTGACGAAATCAGAATAAGAAAGCAAAGTAGATTGATTTGTTGTGTTGAAAATATATTTGGAAAGCATGTCGGGGTAATGTAATATCGAGGTTCGGGTGCAATTGGATTTAACAAAATGGATTGATTTATGATTTGGTGTCAGAGTCAAGATGAGGTAGATCCAATAGTTATGGTATCCCCTCCTCAACGCGAAAACACCCTATTTCCCTTGGTTCGGTAATATAGGATTTTTCCGAATCGAGTTTGTCTCAATACCATATTTAAACCTGATTTCCCATAAAGTTGACAATGGTGATGCCATATTTAGGGTAGTCAGTTACACAATTTAAATGTTCCTTTTTTATTTGAATATCGATGGTCATGATAAAATAAAAAGAAAGATAATGGAAGTTGAAGAACAAAATTATGCAAACCAAAGACATGAATTATAAAAATAATCAAATCCAACGACACTTTCCCCCTTTGATTACATCACCCTTAGCACTAGCGGGTTTACCCCCTAATTCTAATGATGAGAGAATAAGAGGGAAGGAGGAAAGGAAATAAAAACATAAAGGAAAATAGAGAAAGAACTCGTGGAGGCGCAACAGCTTCAGACCAAGTGTTGGTCTCTGATCAAATGCCTCAAATCAGCAACCAACACCTCTATTTATAGGCTACAATTGGGTTCTGTCTGGCCTCCGTCACGACGTTTACTTGAACTACACGTCGTGTAATATCGATCTGCTTTTTATGAATCTATGTGGCACGTGCGCGAATCTCAGCTAAGATTTTGGAAATTTGACCACTTACACGATGTGTACTTGGGTTACATGTCGTGTACTCATTATCCATGTTGTCTCCGCATCCGCGAGAATCTTGCACAAATCTCGTTCATTAATTGGGAACTTTGACTTCTGTCACATCGTGTACTAAAGGTACACAATATGTACTGGTCGTTCATAGCATGTATTCTTGTCATGACTTGTTCAACGTGGTCTACAACATGTCACGAACTAAAGCTACACGTCGTGTAGGTGCTCTACTCCAGAATTTCCAGCTCTGCTTCGAATTCAAAATTCTGGTGTCGCGCCACTTTGCTTTGCTCATGGTGTGAAGTGTCTTTAAGCTCCAAAAACCACCTCTTTTCATTCCTATTTCAAATATTAAAAAATTAATGCCATAAAATATAAAACAATTCAAATCACACACAAATTGGGAATAATATTCAATTAAATACAAAAAAAATCAATACATTAAAATACTCAAAATTGTATGTGTGAAATAGACTTATCACCCCTCTCAACGATCTCCCGTATAAGGTGGTATCTGAGAAGGATGTGTTTGGTCCTTTGATGATATTGGGATTCCTTATCCTGAGAAACAACCTCATTGTTGTTACAATATAACTCAATTGCTCTCTTGATGCTAGGAACCACTCCAAGTTCTGAAATGAACTTCCTTGTCCAAATAGCTTCCTTCGTAGCATCTGATGTAGCAATGTATTCTACCTGCATTGTTGAGTCCGCTATGGTGTCTTGTTTGGAACTTTTCCAACCAATTGCTCCACCATTTAGAAAAAACATGAATCTAGATTGAGATTTCATATCATATTTGTCATATTGGAAACTAGCATCTCTATAACCCTTTACACATAGCTCATCCTCTCCTCCAAATACCAAAAACATATCCTTAGTCTTTCTCAAGTGCTTAAGGATGTTCTACATAGTAATCTAGTGGCTCTAACTAAGATTGGATTGGTATCTACTTGTTATACTCAAAGCATACGAGACATCAGGTTGAGTACATAACATGTCATACATGATAGATCTTACGGAGGATGCATAAGGAATCATATCCATTCTATCTAACTCTTAAGAAGGATCCTAAATCTTCCTAAGATTCGTGCCATGTAACACTGGTATAAAACCCTTTTTGGAGTTCTACATGCTAAACTATTTTATCACTTTACCAATATATGTGTTATGACTCAATCCAAGTAGCTTCTTAGATCTATCTCTATAGATCACCATATTGAGTATGTAAGCTGCTTCACCCATGTATTTCATTGAGAAACATTTTCCCAAGCACATATTCACTGAGTGAAATGTTGGGACATCGTTTCCAATAAGCAGTATGCCATCAACATACAATATTAGAAATATTGTTATGCTCCCACTAATCTGTTTGCATACACATGAATTATATGCATTTTTTATGAAACAAAACTCTTTTATTGCATCATCAAATCAGATATTCCAACTCTGAGATGTTTTCTTCAACCCATAAATAGACCATTGCAACTTTCAAAACTTAACATTCTCATTTGGAACTTCAAAACCCTTAGTTTGCATCATATACATTTCCTCAGCTAAATTCTTGTCAAAGAATGTGGTTTTGACATCCATTTGATATATCTCACAATCATAATGAGCTATTATGGCTAGCATAATACAAATGGACTTTATCTTCATAGTAGGTGAAAAGGTCACTTCACTGTCAATGTCATGAATTTGTTTGTAAACCTTTGCCATCAGGCATGCTTTATAGGTAGACACTCTACCATCCATGTTAGTTTTCTTGCGGAAAACCCACTTGCACCCTATGGGTATCACACCTTTATGTGAATCTACCAAGTTCCAAACTTGGTTAGTATACATGGAGTCCATTTCAGATTACATGGATTTTAACCATATCTCATAATCCAAACTCTCAATGGACTCTCTTTAGGAAGATGGTTCATCTCCTATGAACATTATTTCATCATCATTTTCCATAAGAAGTTTATATCTCTTGGGTATTCGATGAATTCTTCCAGACCTTTTAGGTTCTTGTGTAACTTGATTTGGTTCTTCTTCCACAAATGTTTGTGAAACCGACTCAAATTCCATATCAAGAACACTTCCAGTTTGTTGGTCTTGAACTTCTCTAAGTTCAACTTTCCTCCCAATATATATTCGACTTATATATTCATTCTCGAGAAATATACCAGCTCGAGCCAAAACACTTTGTGTTCAGTAGGGTGGTAGAAATAATGTCCCATAGTTTCTTTGGGATAACCAACAAATAAGAATTTATCAGATTTAGAGTCAAGTTTTTTAGAAACCAGTCATCATACAAATTCTTCACAACCCCAAATCCTCATAAAAGAAAATTTGGGACGTTTCTCAGTCCATATCTCATATAGTGTCTTTATGATTGCTTTAGATAGAGCATGATTTAATAATAATGCAATAGTTTCCAGAGCATAACCCCAAAATGAGATAGGAAGGTCACATAAACTCATCATTTATCAAACCATGTCTAATAAGTTACAATTACTCCTTTCAAAAACACCATTCCATTATGGTGTTTCGGGAGGAGTAAGTTGTGAAACGATTCCATAATTTCTTAGATGATATATGAATTCTTGGCTCAATTATTCACCACCCCGATATGATCAGAGGACTTTAATACTTTTGCCTAGTTGATTTTGTACTTCATTATGAAATTCTTTAAACTTTTCAAAAGTTTCAAACTTGTGTTTCATCAAAAACACATACTCATACCGACTAAAGCCATCAATAAAAGTAATGAAGTACCTATAACCACCATTTTCTTTTATACTCATTGGTTCACATACATCACTATGTATAAGATCTAATAGTCCACTATCCCTCTCACGTTTTCTCCCAAAAGGTGACTTTTTCATTTTTCCCAATAAACAAGATTCACATGTATCAAGCGATTCATAATCAAATGAGTCCAACAATCCATTTTCAGGGAGTTTTTTTTAACACAATTCTCATTTATGTGTCCAAGGAAACAATTACAAAGGTTGGTGGGATTATAATCAACCCTGACCTTTTTATTCTAAATGTTATAAATAAGATTATCCATATCAAGAATATATAAATCATTCATTATATTCCCAATTCCATAAAACATTTCATTCTTATATATAGAAAAAAATTATCTTAATAATGAATGAATAACCCATCTTGTCCAAACAAGATATAGAAATAAAATTATTGTTTATGGTAGGAATATAATAACAATTTTTTCAATTATAGGATCAATCCACTCGGTAAAATTAGATAAATTAGATCATAAGTGTCGACATCTAATGCAAAAAAAATTTCTCCATTATTGATATGAAGATATACTTCACCATTTATCAATTCCCTCCTATCTTTGAGTTTGTGTTTGTTAGCACAAATATGTGACACACACCTGGTATCTAATACTCATGAGTTAGAGTTAGAGAAGTTGATTTCTATAACATTCACATTTGGGTTCTTCGAAAGTTTCTCATTGAGAACTCTTCTCAATCATAGATATCGATATTTAAATATTTTATAGGTTATACCTATTAATAATCTCAATGTGATTAGTGTGAAGTATTCCATAATCCATAACAAATACTTATTAGTTGGTGAGTATCATGTATTATATATTTTCATTAAGGACTTTTAATAAAAGTGATCCCACTAAAATTGATAACCCTATATATCATATCCATTTAGTGATTCAAGATCCATATTTTATTAAGTTTCAAGTTTCTTTATCATTTCTCCCATTACATAGCTATTTAGGTATGGAATCATCCCAATCACAACAATTATGACTTCTTGGATAGTTGAGCGAATAACCCTTTATCCAAATCTATCTCATGGATTCACTCAACTCTATTCATTCGATAACCTAATCCTATTAGGGTCCCCCAACTAATGTAACCCAAAGAAAATGTAAAAAACAAGCTAATAAAGGATGATCTAGGGGCACCCAGCTTTAGCATGACCCACCCACTGAATAATCTAGAGCCACTCATTACTTTCTTGGCTTACACAAGATAACTTAGAGGCACCAATATTTATCATGACCTACCTAGTTGGATGATCGAGTTCTTGATAAGTGTCTCTTTGTAAGGAATCTCACACATAATATTTGTGAGGATTTCTTTTAAGGTCTCACCAATTTAATATAAATCATATGCAATTAAATTTATAACTAGTACATTCTATGTAACAATTATCTTACCATGTTTTATTCCCATTTTTTGTATGCATGTTTCTAATATTTTAGTTTTTGGTATCCCTATTCCAACCACCAAATTAATGTGTTCGCACCACATTAATGTGTAACTCTTTACACAACCCATAAGTTTATGTTAATCACCCAAAAATAGAAGTCAAGTATATTCATACATATCCAAATGCATCATATGAATAAGTTAGATAAACATTTCATGTAAAGACATAAAGTTATATGAGATTGACAAACTCCAAATGAGTAATCCCGGAGTGACATATAGCCAACCCCATCCACTTTCCTAGTCAAGACAAGCCTCCAGGAAAGTAGGTGGTCTGACCCCAAGTCTCTCTACCCAAGGAGAATTTACTCAAGAGATAATTCAATTCATGAAAACTCTAACACCTAATATGCATAAACTATTACCAACAACTATTCTCAAGACCATAACTAAAACTAAAAACTAAGGTCAAGGTAGATGAAAACTAAATTTTAAGATATCAAACCTAGCATGATATACAAGGCTCCATCTTAGAAGCCATTTATCATATAAACTTTTTCATACAAATATTCTTAATATAAAAAATTTATAACTATGAATAAAATAGGGAATAACATTTAAATAAATGAACAATCCAAATATTTAAACATGAGATAAACATTTATGAATTGTTCATAAATAAATTATAATTATAAACCTTTTATAAATTAGCAAGAATATAAACATTTTATATTATTTTCAATGTGAACCCTTTAATATTTTATATTAAATGACATTTAGTGAATTATAAACATTTTATAATTCAATTTCTATTATATAAACATTTTTTATATAATCTAAATATCTTATATGTTGAAATTTATAAACTCTTTATAAATCTCATTTTATGATTTCTAAATAAACCATCTATTTCTATATCATAAAGCACATCATTTAATTGTTCAAAAGGTATTTAATTAAAAAATATATTTATCTATTAACCATAAACATTTTATATTTAGTTAATTTATAAAACATTTTTATAAATTTATATAAATATTTCTAAATACCTTTTTTGTTATTATGATTTATAAACAATTTATAAATAACATAATTAAATTAAAAAACGAATTATATTGATTAAAATAAATACTTTATTTATTTTCATAAACAAGAGTAATATATATGAACTTTTCACATTTTATTTTCAGGATTTACTATTAAATGTATTTTTTATAAACAATAAACGTGTTGATTCGTCAAAAAATTCTGCACTCTAATACCACTGATGGGTTTTGTATTATCATCGCATGACCATGTACAATGGAAGAAAACCCTAACACAGACATATATATCTTCTAGAATCAACACTTAAATAAGTTGTATAAACAATATACCTAGAAATCATCAACGACATCGGTCTTCTTCTTCTTTCTTGGTGAAGAAGAATGTTTTATGAAGATCATGTAATAGTGAACAAAAACAACCTACCTCTGAGGGGCGTTCACTGACCAATGGATCCACGTTCATATCGCGAGGATACCCGAATGATAAAGGGGTGCTAACACCTTCATCCCAGACAATGAATATTAGTGTGAGAAGAAGAGAGAAATGAGAGGCTTGCTCACAATTGCTTATCTTCAATATGAGGGATCACATCCATTTATATAGCCATCCATGAAGTGTTTCATTAAATGAAACCGTAGTAGCCATATTAATGTATCCATATACATTTATTACCATAATTTATTGAATCTTATTCAATGAGCGGTTATGCCAATTAATCTATTCATAGTGGATTATAACTGATAATTAAACCATTTGGGAGAAATAAATATATATCAAATATATATATTTATTATTGCATGTATTTAATACATGAATTACATGCATAAAATTCATGTAATTAAATATACAATTTATATAGATAATATCATATATTAGATATATTTTTAGTGCATATCTAACACTTCCTGTATTTTGGAGAGCAGTCCAGACTTTCGAATAAACAGAGAGGATTATATTCCATGATAAAAAGTTTTCTTGAGGCATTTTATGAAATGCATTGCATGCATAGGTAAATTTTACTGGTTTTCCATATGTATTAATTAGGTGGATTGAAAAAAAGTATCAATAGATACCTGGGATTTCAGTATTAGACTGTTAGATTCATGGGTTGTTTCTTTTCTAGGAAGATGGAAGCTACAACATAGGGGGGGTCTGAGGTGCGGGGGTGCGAGATGTTGTTGTAGGTGCGTAAGGGTCAGCCTTGAATCAGGAAGTTGGGGCAGTTCTATAGTTATTATAGTATCAATTTGGTTGGGAAAGTAATAAATGTTAGGGGCAGTAATGTAAATACATAGTAGGATGTTAGTTGGTAGAGTTGTTAGATAGTGGGAGGGGTTATTAAATGACGAGGTTGTTGTTGTGTGGGGGCATAAATGTTTTTTATGAAGGTATCAAGGCATGGAACAGAAGTATATGGGTTGGGTATTTTAAAAAAATTCATCACTGGATCAAAGTAACAATGACATCTCTAATAATTAGAGCCCTCGTAAAAGGTCAAGGATCTCACAAGAATTAATTTAAGCATAAAAATTATAATGAATAATTACCTCATTCAAATTGAATGTGTGTTCAACAACCACTCATCGTCGACAACCATTTCTCAAGGGAAATGAGGTCAGATCCCTATAGATCATCCACACACACTTCATAAGTTTGTGAGAATGCTGACTGCCGAAATCCAAGTGCTGGTGTGGGGATTTAAGGACACCTTCGATGTCTCGACGATCACCACTATGTAATTCCTTTGATTCGTGAAGGATATCTAGGATAAAATGCTTGGAACATGTAATTCTCTCTCTAGGATGTAATAAGGAGGAGATATGAGCTCTAAAATCTAATTGTATGAATAGTCTTCTATAAAAGAGCTTCATCTTGCTTATACAGTGGTTGTTAAACACCCGAAAAGAGCTCCCCGACCCTCATATAAATAACGCCCAATAAATAAGCCATAAATAGAAAGTTATAACCAATTAAATATGTCATAAACATCATTTACATTCTTATCACTTACTTATAATATATAATAAATATATTATGTGATAGAAGTTGATGGGTTTCATATGATCATCATATGACCATATGCAGTGGAAGATAACCCAAAAACAAGTAGATCTATCTTCAAGAATCGATGTGTAAATAAAATTTTAAAACAAAGTACCTAGAAAATGTGAATAACAACAGTCTTATTCTTCCTTGGTGAATGAGAATGATTGCTAAAGATCATGAAGCAGTGAAAAAAAGAACCCTACCTCCAAGGGGGAATGCCAACCAATGAATCTGCAATCACATCACGAAGATACTCAAATGTTGAAGGGGTGTTAGCACCTTCATCTCAAACAATGAACAATAGCATGAGAGGAAGATAGAATTTTCCACACCCCAAAAAAGAGGAAACCATCCTATTATATAGGTAGATCCCAAGGCTCCTAACATCATATGTGTTTCATACCATTGGGTTAATTCATCGAACATTTTCAATGAATTAATATAAATCCATTAAAATATTCATAATGGTTTGTAACTGATAACAAAACCATTAAGGAGAAATAAATATATATCATATATATGTTTATTATCGCATGAATATTTAATACATGCATAAAAATACCTGCATCACATGCATGTATTAAATACACACACACATATATATAATATCACACACACACACACATTAGTGTACATCTAACAATCTCCCACTTACACTAAAACCCCATAAGAACTTTTTCCATAACTTTATAAATCTTTTTGAATCCATCCAAAATCTTTTAGATATGGGTTTTCATCAAACTCTCTTCATTTTGAACAAACACTTTGTCTAAAATTTTATCCATATCCAAGAGCCTAACCATGTGACCCTATAGGCCTTAGTAGCGTTGACAACAAATATGAAGTCTCTATTTCATAGTTATAAACAAAGATCAAACTCTAGAAAAACATCTATAGTGATCCAACATCTTATTACATGACTATTACATAATTTTTAAGATAAAAAACATAATAAGGATATAATACAGGATCCAAAGGTTTAGTGTCTTGAAAAAATTAGGCACATATATCAATTGTACACAATAAAACATAAACATTATTTAAATTCTTTTTCTTTATCCTTATAAAGATATCACGATCTCCTTATTACATATAGCCACTTGAGGATATACATCAAAGAAATGGGTGAGATAAAAGCTTAGTAAGGGGAGGAATAAGAGAGATGAATCAATAGTACATGGGTAAGCATAATCAATGTCATCATGTCATAAGCATGTGATCATCATAAAAATAACGAGGGAAAAATTTGATAAAGGCATGAAATATGAAATATACATAAAAACTAAACATCATGTCATAGTGGTCAAATACCATACATAGCTGTGAACAAAGCTAGCATCATGTCCACGCATAATATATGTGCATAAATCATAATATCATCATTGTAAACAAATATGACATCATGTTAATGCATAATACACATAATCTCATGAGATATATCACATTAACCAATGAATTGGAGAGCTATATAATTATAGTCCTACCCGTCACATCATACAGTGTTCATAATCATGCATTGCACATAAAAAGATAACAATCATAGTCATGAAATAACCCATGGAAAGGAATGAGTTTTATAAAGAATTTCACATTTAATATTTCATGTAATAAACTTAAGGATTACAAAAGGAATAAGGGAGATCAAAATTTGGCATGAAATATGATTTTATTCTTTGAAATGAGAAACAACACAAGAGGATTTAATAGATATTTTGGAAATTGAAGTCCTTTTGAAAATGCATTGTAAGTGGCTTAGAAAACATTTTAGAAGGGTAGAAACATGTATATTCCCAAAATAAAAGAGAAATAACATTGAAAGAAAATATTTTGGATATTATAGGAACATTAATATTAAAATAAATCTAAAATATGAGATAATTCAAAAGAAATAGTTTGGGTTTGAGAATCCCCTTACCTTAAATCCCACTTTATTTTGTCGATTTTTCATCTCCTGAATAATAAACTTTGGTTTATTATAACATTGAAACATGAGTGAATTATTTAAATTTTTATAAAAATTTATAAATTATAATCATCAAATTATATTTCTCAGTTCCCCTAGTTAAATGTAAAACGTTTTAATATCATGTTTTCCTTAAAAAATTTCCATTTTGCTTCGATTTCACATTTTTTGTTCAAGGTCATTTATACATTAGTAGAATTAATTATAGAAGCATAAAATAATTATATTTATACATTTATATACTTTAAATAATTTAGTATAAACATCCATAAGGGTGCTGATATGAAAGAAGTTGTAAACGTCCTCGTTGGAGGTTAACCGACCTTTATCGAGAATATTGTCCAAAGGAGGAGAAAGAGAGGTATAAAATATAAATAATTCAAAAAATATAATTTTTATAGTAATTTAAAATTATTAATATAATTTTAAAATACTGTATAATTAATATTATAAGATTTGGTTTTGAAATCAATTTGGAAAAAAAGAAGAGATGAGGAAAATAAGAGAAGAGTTGATAAAAACTCACCATGTTCTCGATGTTTCTTCTCTTGTACGACACTATAATTCCTTGATGAATGAAGTTTTTTTAATCCAAAAAATCCCTAAGGACACTAAGGTATTAGGTGAGAGTATTTAGGTAGATATTGGGCTTTGGTAAGTGAGGGGGAGTGGTTTTCTAAGGGGATGGAGAAGAGTTATTTATACTTGAGGAGAGGGGTATTTTTTAATTAAAATATTGAATAAAATAAAAAATCCAAGGTAAACCTTGTAGTAGTGATATTTTTAACATAATTAATCACAAATAAATAAAATATTATGGTTTTAGGACTTTAAACCCATTTAGAGTTCAAATTCAACAGTTTATTAAAAAGGAAAGTGGAAAATGAGAAAAATGTTTTTTAAAGGAATTATTTTGAGTTTAGACTTTGGAAAGTAAATTTTAGGTTTGGAAATAATGTTTATTGTATTTTAATAAATAATTTATCAAATTAAATATGTTTTGGTCTAGGTTCAAGTTCTATAAATGATTAGGTGATTATTAAATTATGAATGATGTAATTCAAGATTCATTGGTTACAGAAAAACTGTATTTTTACTATTCAACTAAAAATTGAAGTATTTCATAAAAATTACCAAAAAATCACCCTTGGATAATTTAAAAATGATGATTTAAAAAATTAAATTCATTTTATCAAAATAATTTTCTAACATAGGTTATCTTAATTTCTAATATAAAAATTATGATTTTTACAAAATACCTTAAAATATAGTTGATTAAAAATGTGCTTATATTTTCTTTGAATTTTAAATCATGATATTTATTTTATGGAATTATAATATTCTTATTTACTTAAAGTACTCATGATAAATATTATTTATATTAAAATTTATTATTTTGAGGCCAAATTACTATTCCAACGGTCAAGTTACTATTCCCAACAGTCAGGTTACCATTCTCAACAGTCAGGTTACTATTCTAATAGCCACATTACTATTCTAATGGCCACATTACCTACTATAAATACAAATTAATTCCTTAATTAATTATTCCCATAAATTTATCTCAAGGTTCTATATTTCCATTTTCTAAAATGTTGATTGGTTTATTAATATCTTTTTTCATTTCTATAGTGTTTTCCGTGGGAGTAATGATTCTAGAAGATTGGGTCGATCCATATTTTCCCATTATAGTTTTTTATTTTTTATTTCCCCCCTTATAATATTTGGAATTTTAATGGATTTAATTTCTAACTAATGTAACCATTTTCATTAATGAAATAAAGTTTTGCTGGTTTCACCATGTGTTTCATGTGTATAATATTGTATAATATAATATAACACACATTTATTTAAGAAAAACAACATTAATAAACTTTGGGTTGTAACATTATTCCCCCTTTTAGAAATGTCATCCTTGAAATTCCAACTCATATTCTCAGTTGAGAATTGGTGGGGGTACTTCTGTTTCATTATTTCCTCTAGTTCTCATTTCGCCTCTTTATACTTATGGTTCCACCACAACACTTTGACAAGGTGAGTTGTCTTGTTGTGTAGGACTTTTTCTCTTAAATCCATGATCTTCACTGGCTGTTCCTCATATAAGAGGTCATTCTACATTTATACCACCTCTAAATTCAGTACAAGTGAGGGGTCAGGTATGTACCACCTTAGCAGAGATATGTAGAACACATCATGAACTTGAGCCATATTTGGTGGAAGTGAAAGCTGATAGGCCACTGCTCCTATGAGATCAAAGATCTCAAAGGGTCCAATGTACCTAGGGTTAATATTACCTTTATATAACACACTATTACTATTTTTAGGTATTCCTAAACCCCTATTTTAATCATGCTTTGGTTGGGTTTCGTTTGGGGTTGTTTCGGGATTTTTTTGGAAATTTTGAAAGTTTCTGGGCTAGTGAACGGTTGGCGCACGATTTTCCCAAACTGTGCGTCCTCTCAGTATAATTCGTGCAAACCCCAATAGTGGGGTTTGTATATTTAGTACATGATTTTACAAACCATGTGCCACCAAGGAGAAATCGTGCACTAAGAGAAATATGGGTGCATGACTAGGGAACACGGTTTGTTTAAACCATGTGGCTCTGCCCAAATAACCATGCGTACTGGATTTTTAATCCAAAATTTTATTTTTAAAACACCTAAAACCCCCATTTAAGGTACCCAACAGACCTGTACAACCCAAAAGCGATTTATTTTTTCCAAGTGATCTCCCAAGGGTAGTTTTTGGCCCCTTGACACCCTCCCAAAAGTGAATCAAAGCTAGGAGAACGACGTCCTATCTCCTCTTGGTTAGATTCCTCTTCTCGTTACCTATCTCCTACTCGATCCTCTTTTATCCCTAGGGTTTCTTAGATCTCCTTATTTATTAGAGAATATAATACCCTATGTTTGGGATCTTAAACCTAAGTTTAATTCCCAGTTTCTATTATCATCGTTCTCCATTGGAAAATCCTGATTAGGGTTTGGAGTTTCGAGATCTAGTGATTCTGAGGTAGGTGGTTCCGTCATGATGCCCAATTTTTATTAACCCTAAACTACTTGATTTAAATTCAATTGTTGATTTAAATTCAATTGTTTTTATAAATTAAATTTATTTCAATTGATTGATTAAAATCCCAATCCCATTGAATTGGGGTTTTTGGAAATTGAATTTTTGGCATGAAATTGGGGAAACCCACAATTCCATTGAATTGAGGTGTGATTGTGAAATTGATGGAAATTTGTGGAAATTTAAATGGTTGAATTTAAATTATGAAATTGATGGAAATTGTTTCAATTAAATTGTTGAATTTAATTGTGGGAAAATTGAATTGTAAAATTGAATTTTGAATTGATTTCAAATTCTCATTTCGGAAAAATGTCTTAAAATGGTTTTGATACGAACCATTGGGTTTTATCTTGGAAAAAGGCATGTTTTGATTAAAAACTCATTTTGGGTTTTAAATGGAAAATTGGAATTTTTAATATGGTAGAATGAGATTTAGTTGTATTTTAATTTTGTTTAAAATAAATTTCCCATCATTGAATTGTACTAGAGTACATGAAATACTAGGTAGTTAGTGAGTTATTAAGGACAATCACACTAGAATGGGAATTCCATAGCACCAGATTGATACTTTACAACTCTAACATAAACTGTTTGGAACATTTTATTCCTCAGTAGGATGTTAATGAGTCCTATTTGACAAGTGTAAAGGGACACATGTACACATTTTCATTATCGTTATACAAGTTTGTGAGGATCCTATAACCCATAACTATCATATCTTTTTCCAGATGGCCATATTGCTCGCTTATTTATATTTGAGATATATATTTATGCCAATGTTTGTAAACTATTTTACATGACTTCTGATTTGTATAAACTTTTTTATATAAAATTATTGATGATCCATTTGTTTAAAGTATTTTTATCATTTGAAATGTAAATCATGATTTGTTTAAATATGATTTTGAAATGCCAACCCTATTTATTTAAAATTGAAAGCTCTTTATTTGGTTAATTAAATGTCAGTGTCTTATTATGGAATCCTTGGTGAGACCCTATTGGGATTTTAGATCAAACCCTACTTGTTCCTTTGGGTGTTTATAGATTATCTCCTTACAGGTTCGAGCAGGGGTAAAGCACCACTTGGAGGTGGTTCTAGATGTTTATTCGTGGACTTTGAGAGTTGTGTTCCATTGGGGCTTGGGTTGTTCTTTTAGTTTTCTGGTAATTTTCTGCAGTACTTTGGGTTATTTATACCTGTTTTACTTCTAGTACACTTCTCACTGTAGAGTTTTTCTTATATTCATAATTACTTTTTTGTCTTTACTTCCGTAACATTTTTGAAAAAATCATTCCTACTCTCACATTGTATGATGATAGGTGCTAGTGGCCAACCTGTGGGGATCGGGAACGCCCTTCAGGCTATGTCAGAATTAGTTTGGGTGTCGGGTTACTAGGGTACCTGGACTGGTTCATGTTAAAGTGGTATCAGAGCTCTAGGTTGAGATTCTTATCTTGAAGTCAGTATGAATTATGTAATCTTATCGAGACTAGGAGGTAGTTGCAATTGAGTTCCTGGCCAGATCTCACTGAATGAACCTTAATTCACCAGAGGTGGTTTGGGAAAGATGTCTTGAGGATTAGTTCTAGTCTTTTCCCTACTTTTGATTTGGATATGTTGAAATCAAAATACTATTGTCTATCTATTGGGATTAATTTACCTTGTTGTTTTGTTTGAGTGTTAATATTATTTCTTCAACACTATTTGTGAATGTTGTGTAACATTATGCATCTAAGAAGACGTGTGAATCAGATCTAGGAGAAATATATCGAGGAATCTCAACAAGAAAATCCTATTGTAGACCTAAGTTTGGTTGAGGTGATCGTGTGTACTATCCAAGATTTGGGATAAGCACCTGCATCTACTCCCATTCATGCTCCAGTTGTGGAGCCTCAAAGGGATGATCTATAGAATCATTCTTAGGAATTCCTTTTCTACCAGCCAACAACGTTAAAAGGCTCAAATGATCTTTAATAGGCTGAGGAATGGTTGATAAGGATGGAACATTTTTTTGGGTTCTTAGAGACACATAAAGAAATTAAGGTGAAGTGTGTCACCTTCATGCTTGAGGGACCAAGTAGAAGATGATGGGACACGATGATGACAACAAAGAAGCATAAGGTATTATAGTGTAAGGACTTAAAAGTTCTTTTCACTGACTATTTTTATCCAGAGTCAATGTTTTTGGCCAATATTACATATTTTTTCAAACTTTAGAAGTCTGACAGGACCATGATGGAGTATGATAACCATTTGGCTGAGCTTGTGAAGTTTGCACCTAAGATAGTATAGAATGAGAAGATGAAGGATTGAAGGTTTGAGTTAGGACTTCGATAGGATATTCATTCTTAGGTTTTCTTACTGAAGCTTCCCTCTTATGATGATGTTCTAGATAGAGTACTAATGGTCGAAATAGACCTGGCTGACAAGTTAGGGTTGTTAAGAGTTTCTTTCTCTCATAGTGGTTGCATGAGTTCCTTTAAATGAAAGTGGAATCGTGATGATTCTAATGGTGGTTCTCTATAGAAAGTTCATTCTAGACCTCCTACAGTGCCTGGAATAGGTCCGTTGATTTGTTACTAGTGTGGAAAGCCAAGGTATTAAAAGAGGGTTTGCACTGAGACACCCAAGATATGTGGCTCTTTCAGAAGCTTGGGTCACTTACAAAAATTCTTCCATATCTATTCCACTCCTCATAGTGGCACAAGATCATCAACTCCTTCTAATACTATGGGGAAATTTTATGCTTCAAGGACAAATGGGTTCCAACTACAGGAATCTGGAATGAATCCTCTTCACGTAGTAGAAGAGTCTCTTGAGGAAGCGGATACAGGTCCAATGAATATGAGAGGTACCATTACTATAGATTTATCATTAGTTACTACTCTATTTGATACTAGTGAATATCATTTATTTATTTAACCCCGTATTTTAAATCCACTAAATCTTCCTATGAATATTTTATCTTATGTCTTGGATATTACTACACCCCTTGGAATGAAGAGAGAGCAGATTCTCCATAGTCCCACTTGTGTTTTCTATCTGTTAGATGTCAAACTTTCTTGGATATTTCTGGTTCTCAACATGAAACCTTGTGACTTCATATTCGGGATGGATTGGCTCATTACTAATAAAGACCAGATTGATTTCTATCTTCGATGGGTCTCCTTTACTACACACGATGGTGTATGTCATATCTTTTTAAGATAATGGGATTCAAGGCCGAGCAGAGATGAAACTTCTTATCCGAAGTTGGGGGAAGTGATATTTATGTTCTCCTTTGATCTAGAGCAATAATATTTGAGCGGTGATCTCCCTCCAGTTGTCGTCGAGTTTATCAGTGTGTTTACTTCTAGCTTCTCTGGTTTTCCACCAATAAGGTAGGTAGAGTTTTATATTGATTTGGTGCATGGTACTCAACTAATTTATATTCCCTCTTACCAAATAGAACCAAATTAAATGAAAGAGTTGAAGACTTATTTGTATGATCTTATAGAGAGAGGATTTATACATCCGAGTGTGTCACCTTGGGCAATGCCAGTTCTCTTTGCTAAGAAGGGTGATGATTCCCTTCACCTTTTCATTGGTTAATGAAAACTCAATAGAGTCATGATAAAGAAAAAGTATCTATTGCCACAAATTGATGTTCTATTTGATCAATTGATGGGGGTGAACTGGTTATAGAATATTGATCTTCAACCTAGTTACCACCAGTTGAGGATAAAAAAATACAACATTCATAAAACCAACTTTTGAAGTAGGTATGACCATTATTAGTACCTTTTCACGCCCTTTGGTCTAACCAATTCTCCTGTAGTCTTTATGGATTTAATGAGAAAGATTTTCCATGAGTATCTTGACACTTTCATGGTAGTCTTCATGGATTACATCCTTATTTACTCTAAGTATGAGGAGGATCACGTGCATTATCTAAGACAGGTTCTCAAATTATTGAAAAACCATCTACTTTATGTAAAGATTTCGAAATATGATTTCTGGATTTGGAAAGTGAAATTCTTGGGACATGTGGTGTCAGAACATGGAATATCAGTTGATCTTGAGAAGGTGAAGGCTGTTATGATACGAGAGACCCAAGAAATGTCTTTGAGATTTAGAGCTTCTTGGGTTTAACTGGGTATTCAGTTTGTAAAGGACTTTTCAAAGTTGGATTCTTCGATGACTGCTCTAACTTGGAAGGGAGTAAAGTTTTCTTGGAATGAAAAATTTTAGAGTTCTTTTGTTGATATGAAATGTCTTTTGATGACTTCTCCGATGTTGAATCTTCTAGAGGCCAGACAGGAAAATATGGTCATTTGTGATGCATCAGGTTCAATTTTGGGATGTGTTATTATGTAAGGTAATCGTGTTGTTTCTTATGGATATTATAATCTTAGGTCATATGAGAAGAATTATCTGACCCATGACCTTGAAATTGTAGTTGTGATACACACACTTAAGAGTTGGTGACATTAACTTTATGAAGAAAGGTTTATCATGTTTTCAGACCATAATAGGTTGAGTTATATCTTCTCTCAAAAAGATTTGACTCTCCTCCAGAGGAATTGGGTGGAATACCTATAGTATTTTGATTTCAACATCGCCTATACCCCAAGAAAAGTGAATGTCATCACAGATTCTTTAAGAAGGAAACTTACGAACCATGATGTGAAATAATCTTCAGAAGAGTGGAACTTGATGGATCTCTTTGCACAGTTTCACATTAGAGTCCAACAATCAGGGGATGAGGTTTCTTTAGAAAGTTTTCAATTAACATCCTCTCTTCTCGAGATGATTATTCAGTAATAAAAACTTTATGATGAGTTCTATAGTATTAGAGACTCTCTTTATGGTGGGGAGACCGTTGCTGAGTGTTCGTTCTCCAAATAGGGCATTTCATGTTATAAGAATCACTTTGTTGTGCCGTTAATGGTATGGAAATCTATTATGGGTAATTTCCATATTTCCTAGTGGGAAGTGCACCTAGAAACCATTAAGATGTTCTATGACATGTGATGGTGATTCTAGTGACTAGGTATGAGATGGGGCATTGCTTAATTTTTCTCTCATTGTTATACATGCCAACAGGTCAAATACGAGCACCTGAAGCCTATGGGTTCGCTTCATCCTCTTCTAGTGCCTAATTTGAAATGGGATAATATCTCAATGGAATTTATGGTTGGGTTGTCATGTAACCAGAGAAATAAGAATGCGATATAGGTTGTGATCGATCGACTGACAAAACCGACTCACTTTATACCCATTTGTGATACAACCAAAGTTGAGGAGTTGGGAAATCTCTGTGTGAAAGAGATTGTTTGTTTTCATAGAGTTCTATATGATATTGTCTCTGATAGGGATACTTGGTTCACTTATCACTTTTGGAGTGTCCTTCAAGAGGCATTGGGATCTCAGGTCCATTTGAGCATGACATACCATCCACAGTTAGATGGCCAGACAGAAATAACTATATAGATTCTTGAGGATATCCTTCCCACCTACGTTCTCAGCTTTGGTGGGGCTTAGGATAATAACTTGTGTCTGGTTGAGTTTTCTTATAACAATAGTTACCAATCTATGATCATAATGACTCCTTTTGAGGGCCTGTATGGTCAGCCTTACAGATCTCGATTGTATCAGTTGGAGATTGGTGAAAATTCCTTGGTTGGACCAAGCTTGGTACAAGAGACGACATCAAATATATAGCCAATTCGACATAGTATGTTGATGAAATAGAGTTGGTATAAGTTTTATGATGATCTTCATTACAGACCATTGGATTTCTTAGTTGGTGACTAGGTGTTCTGGAAAGTTTCACCCCGGTTGGGCCATCAACAACTTGGGAGGCAAGAGAAGATTGCTCTTAATTTTATGGGAACTTTTGAGGTTTTTGAGAAGGTGGGAAAAGTGTATTATCATTTATGAATTCCATCACAGTTGATGTTGATACATAACACATTCTATATATCTCAAATGTGAAAGTATCTATATGATCCATCCCATGTTTTGAGTTGGAGTGACCTTGAGGTTGAACCTAATTTATCCATGACTGAACAACCAATCAGGACAGTTGATTTAGAAACCAAGGTACTTTGTGGGAGGATTATATCTTTGGTTCGAGTGCTATGATAGTACAATTATGATAATCATGAAATGTGGGAGAGGGAGGCATTGATGATAGAGAAGCGACCTCATATTTTTAGCATGAAAGCTTCTTAGTGGGATTTATAGGGACATAACGTTTCTATGCGGGGAGGTTGTAGCATCCTGTTACTATTTTCAGGTATTCCTAAACCCCTATTTAAATCATTATTTGGTTGGGTTTTATTTGGGGTTGTTTCAGGAGAAATTTTAGAAATTTTGAAAGTTTATGGTCTAGTGCATGATTGGTACACAATTTTACCAAACTATGAACCCTCTCAATAGAAACCGTACAAACCCAGACAATGGGATTTTTCATAGTTAGTGATTGGTTTGAAAAACCATGCACCACTGAGGATAAACCATGCACATATAGAAATAGGGGTGAATGACTAGGGAACACAGTTTGTCTAAATTGTGCGTCTCTTCCCATCTAACCATGTGTACGAGATTTTTAATCTAAAATTTTATTTTTAAAACACCCAAAACCCCCATTTAAGGTACCCGATGGACCTGTATGACCCAAAAGTGATTTCTCCTTCTAAGAGATATCCCAAGAGTAGTTTTTGGCCCCTCAAAACCCTCTCATAAGTGGATTGAATCTAGGACAATGTCGTTCGATATCCTCCCATTTAGTTTCCTCTTCTCATTCTCTATCTCTCCCTCTATCCTCTATCCTCCCTAGGATTTCTTAGATCTCTTTATTAATTAGAGGATCTAATACCCTCTATTTTGGAGTTTTAAACCTAGTTTTGATCCCTGGTTTCTTTTGTCATCATTCTCCATTGGAAAATCCTGATTATGGTTTGGAGTTTTGAGATCTAGCGATTCCGAGATAGGTGGTTCTGTCACGATGCCCAATTTTTATTAACCCTAAATTGATTAATTTAAATTCAATTGTTGAATTGAATTCAATTGTTATTATAAATGAATTTTATTTCAATTTATTGATTAAAAAACAAATTCCATTGAATTTTGGTTTTTTGAAATTGATTTTTTGGCATGAAATTGGGAAAACCCCTAATTCCATTGAATTAGGGTGTGATTTTGAAATTAATGGAAAATTGTGGAAATTTAAATGGTTGAATTTAAATTGTGAAATTTATGGAAATTGTTTCAATTAAAATTTTGAATTTAGTTGTGTAAAAATTTAATTGTGAATTTATTTCAAATTCTCATTTAATAAAAATTGCTTAAGATGGTTTTGATAGAAACCTTTGGGGTTTATCTTGGAAAAGGCATGTTTTTATTAAAAATACATTTTGGTTTTTAAATGGAAAATTTGAATTTTTAAAATGGGAGAATAAGATTTAATTGTATTTTAAGGTTGCTTAAAATAAAATTTCCGTCATTGAATTGTACTAGAATACATGAAAGCCTAGTTAGTTAGTGTGTTATTAGGGAAAAACATGCTAGTATGGGAATGACCTAGTACTAGATTGACGCTTTACAACTCTAACATAAACTGTTTGGCACATTTTATTCCTCAGTAGGATTTCGATGAGTCCTCTTTGACCAGTGTCAAGGGATGTGTGTACACATTATTGTTATTATCATATAAGTGTGTGAGGATCCCATAACCTAGAACTATCATACCTTTTGGAAGATGACCATGTTTCTTGCTTGTTTATATTTTAGATATAAATATATGTCAATGTATATAAACTATTTTACATACCTTATGATTTATATAAACTATTTTATATAAATGTGTTGATAATCCATTTGTTTAAAGTATTTACACCATTTGAAATCTAAATAATGATTTGTTTAAATATACTTTTGAAATACCAAACCTATTTATTTAAAATTGAAAGATCTTTATTTGATAAATTAAATATTTGTGTCTTATTATGGAATCCTTGGTGAGACCCTATTGGTATTTTAGCTCACACCCTACCCGTGACTTCAGATGTTTGTATATTATCTCCTTATAGGTTCGAGATGGGGTAAACCACCACTTGGAGGTGGTTCTAGCTATTGATCTGTGGACTTGGAGAGTTTCATTCCATTGAGTCTTGAGTTGTAATTTCAGTTTTCTGGTACTTTTCTATAGTAATTTTGGTTATTTATACCTCTTTTACTTCTAGTATACTTCTCCTTGTGGATTTTTTCTTATATGCATACTAACCTGTTTGTCTTTACTTCCACAATTTTTGTGGATAAATCATTCCCACTCTCATGTTGTATGATACTAGGTGCTAGTCACCAACCCATGGGTATTGAGAATGTCCTTTGAGCTATGTCAGGATTAGTTTGGGTGTCGGGTTACCGGGGAACCCAGGCCAGTTTGTGACACTTTATTTTCAAACTGCATGACTCTCTTCCATGGAGATATTTTAAGGAAAACTTGTCTCCAACTTCAAACTACAAGTCAATTGATAGTTATAAACATAGATCTTCTACCAACTATGAGTAGATTTTATATTTTTTTGGATATATTAAACCTTCTCTATCATCTCTTGCACATGATCATGTCCATGTAGCTTTCATTTTCTAACTTCTTCCCAATAATTAGGAGTTCTACACCACTTCCCATATAGATCTTCATATGGATCCATTTGAATACTCAAGTAGAAGTCGTTTTTGTATGAGAACTCAACTAATGAGATATGTTGATATCATCCTCCTTTAAATTCCATTGAGTAGGCTCTTAGCATGTCCTCAAGTGTCTGAATATTCCTTTCATATTGACCATTAGTTTAGGGGTGATAGCCCATACTAAAATTCAATTCAGTATTCTGAGAATTTTGAACAATTCTATAGAATTTAGAAGTGAACCTTAGATCATGATCATATATGATCGACAGTGGTGCCCCATGCATTATCACCACTTCCTTTACATATATCTTGGAAATTTGTTCAAGTGAGAAATATTATTGAAAAGTGATAAAGTGGGAAATCTTGGTGAGTTGATCCACCATAACTCATATCACATTATTCCCTTTGGATGTCTTTGGAAGACCAGTGACAAAGTACATGGTGATGTCTTCCCATTTCCATGTGGGTATATTTAATGGTTTCATATTACCCTTATATATCTATCACTCTGATTTAACTTTTTAAAATACCAAGAACCTTGAGATATACTCAGTAATATCCTTCTTCATGTTGTCTCACCAGAAGTGCTCTTAAAGGTCACGATACATCTTGGAACTTCGAGGATGGATAGAGAAAGATGATAAGTGTGCATTATCCAATAAATCATTCTTTATCTCTAGTGATGAAGGCACACAAATCTTAGTACCAAACAAAACCACACTATCATCATCGACATGGAATTCATGAATCTTCTCTTCCTTTACAACTTTCACCCTTTTTGAAGCTCCAAATCATCCCTTTATGTCGCTTTAATCTTCTCTTGGATAGATGGTTGGGAAATAATTTGGGCAAGGTAAGATGTTTTCCTTGTCGTTATGATTTCCAAATCCATCCTTTGTATATCTATGAAGATAGGGTATTTCTCAATCCACATCATGGATAAAGTAGCATGTTCTTTTCTACTAAGAGAATTAGCTACCTTGTTCTCCTTTTCTGGATAACATTGAATAGTGAAATCGCAATCCTTGATTAACTTTAACTATCTTCACTGATACATGTTTAGATACTTCTATGTAAATATATACTTTAGACTCTTGTGTTCATTATATATGTCACACTTCTCTCCATAGAGGTATATCCACAAAATCCTCAAAGTTAAGATCACAACTGCTAGTTCCAGATCATGCATTGGGTAGTTCTGCTTATGGGTCTTCATTTTTTGTGAGATGTAGGCTATCAATTTGTCATTATGTATGAGTACACAACACAAAACTATCTTTAAAGCATCAATATATATCAAAAAAAACTTCTCTAGTTTATGGTAGTGTGAGTATAAGTGCAATGATTGGCCTATTTTTGAGATGCTTAAATCTTTCCTCACATTCTTCTGTCTAGACATACTTTACCCCTTTCCATGTTAACTTAGTTATCAGGTTAGAAAATCTTGAAAAATTTATCAAAAAACATCGGTAGTACTTAGATAATCCAATAAAACTATGGATTTCCATGATACTTGAGGGTCTAGTCCATTTTCAATTGAATTTTTCTTTGAAGGGTCCACATAAATTCCCTCACTTGTGATCACATACCCCAAGAATGTGACTTGATGCATCCAAAAGTCACACTTTCTGAACATAGAATACATTTTATCCTTCCTTAATGTTACAAACACTATCCTTATATCCTCTTAATTTTCCTCCTTGCTCTTGGAGTAAATGAGAATATCATCGATAAATACTATAACAATTTTTTCGAGGTAATATCTAAATAATTTATTCATAAAATACATGAATATTTCAGGGGAATTAGTAAGTTTTAAGGGAATAAATATGAAATCATAGTGTCCATACATTGTATGGAAAGTAGTCCTCTGAATATCTTCATTCTTCATCTTCAGCTGATGATATCCAGAATGAGGATCCACCTTTGAGAAGTACTGAGCTCCTCATAGCTGACCAAACAATCCATCAATACTTGGAAGGGGATACTTTTTCTTTATGGTGATTTTGTTGAGATCCTGGTAATTGATACATAGTCACATTAATCTATCCTTTTTCTTGAAAAAAAAGAACCGGTGTACCCCAAGGTGATGCACTAGCTCACATGAACCCTTTGTCCAAATTCTCTTTTATCCACTTCTTTAACTCCTCCAATTCGATCGAGGCCATCTTATATAGGAATTTGGAGATAGGAGTAGCTTCAGGTATAAGCTCTATTGAGAAATATACCTCACGATATGGGGGAAGTCCATGCAACTCTTTGGGAAATACATCAATGTATTCCCTAATAATGGGAATTTCCTCAAGGTTTATACTTTCCTTTTACTCAACCATATGTTCAAGGTATTCTTCTCCATATGGTATCATCACCCAAAATAGTATTGAGGGATTCTTCAAAGGAGATTCATGATCTTCCTTGTATTTGTACATGAGTATAGGATGGTCCAGAATTTAGAAAGATATTTCCTTTTCCTGATAGTTGATGTGTGCTCTATACAATGAGTTACAATCCATGCCTGATATAGTATCAAATTACACTAGGTAAAGGATTACAATATTTGCTGGAAGAATCTTCCCACAGACGCTAATAGGAGAAGAGTCTAACACTTGTGTTGCAATGATCACACCACTAGGTGTTTTTACAAATATCTCTACTTTAGGGTATCAGGGCTTCGATTCAATAGTTCTAACAAAATTTCAAGATATAAAGGTATGCATAGAACTAGAAACTTTCATCATTTTTGAGTGAATAGGAAGTTTACCCTGTGCGAATTCATTTTCATTCTCCACTTTAATGATAGTGATGGCATAATCTTTCCCTTACTCTTTTGGATTTTGTGGTTGCTGATGCTGATTACCTTCAAGGACCCGTGGTTTAGTACACTGGCTTGCATAGTGCCCTTTATCCCTATAGTTGAAGCATTGAACCATGTGTGGTGTATTAGGAGGTTCCTTCCTTTCCTCTATCATGTTAGCCAACGTCTTTACATATCTTCAACATTCATGAGCTTGGTGGCCTTCTCTCCTGCACTTGAAGCATTTACACATCCCTTTGAGGAAATTCCTATGATGCTTTATCCCACATTTTGACATGTGGGTGGTTGGATCCTCTTTCATCCTTTTTCATTTGACCCACTATCTTGAAACTCCATTATTATCTTCTTATCTCTATAACCATGGGACTATTCACCAAACTTCATCTCTACTTTGATAGAAAATCGAACTACCTCTTCATAACTCTCAAAGTATTAGATATCCATATACTTTCAAAGGTATACTTTTAAACCACTAAAGAATTTATCTATTTTGATATCATTGTTGATAAAAAAATTATGATTCATATCTTGAAAGCCTTGTAAAGTTTACCTCTTAAGTCATGACTTATTCACCCTCATTTTTCATTAGCTCTAAGAATTATCTCTCCATATTTGTTCAAAGAGTTATAAGGAAATACTTGTTAAGGAATAACTTAATAAAGTCTTACCAATCCATTTCTTCCATTTCATCCTTCATTTCATATTCTTTATTAACACCCATGATTGATTAGACTCTCAATCTAATCAATAAAAAACCAGATACACCTTCTTCATCTTAGAACAATTGATTACATAAAAGATATTCTCCATTGAGTAAACCCATTGTTCCATGACAAGTGGATTAGAAGATCCACTAAATTTTAGAGGCTGTTGTCATATAAAATACTCGATAACTAGTTGCTCCTTATTGGTAATGTTGTTTGGAAAATCATTGCATTGTACCTCACATGGTTTGTTGGCCTGGTTTCTACTGGTTCCCACTATTTTCTAAAATATAAAAGGTTTGAACAAGTCATAAGTTAACAAATTGGGAATAAATAATTTATTCTTTTTCATAAATCAACTATAAAGGCATATCTTATGGTATCCTTATGTTTAACCTTATCCTAAAACAGTTATTCTAGGATGTTTACCTATATATAGACTTATACTTATGATTTTCACTAATGTTTTCTAATCCTAACTCCCAAATTAACTAAATCATAGCTCTGATACCAATTATAGTGGCCCAACATTTTCTCACATGACTATTACATCCCTTTTAAGATAAACAACATAATACCGATACAATCTAGGATCCAAAGGTTGAGTGTCTTGGGAAAACTAGGCTCATACATCAATTTTAAATAATAAAACTTACACATTATTTAAATTCTTATTATTTATCATTATAAATATCTCATGATATCTTTAGTACATGTAGTCACCTGAATATATATATTAAAGAAAGGGGTGAGCTAAAATCCCAGTAAGGGGAGGAACAAGGGACATGAATCAATAGTACATGGGTGAGCATAATCAACATCATCATTTCATAAGCATAGAATCATAATCAATATCATGAGGGAAACATTTTATAAAGGCAAAAAATGTTTCATATGCATAAAAATGATACATCATGTCATAGTGGTCAAATACCACACATAGTTGTGTACAAAGCTAGCATCATATCCACACATAACATATGTGCATAAATTATCACATCATCATTGTGAACAAAGATAGAATCATGTTTACACATAATACACATAATCTCATGAGATATATCACATCACCCAATGCATTAGAGGGATATATTATTCTAGGCCCACTCGTCACATCATACGATGCTCATAATCATGCATGCCACATGGAAAGATAACAATCATAGTCATGAAATAACCCATGGAAAGGAATGAGTTTTATAAAGAATTTCACATTTAATGTATCATGGTCTAACCTTTAGTATTCCCAAAGGAATAAGGGAGATCATAATTTTTCATAAAATATCATATTCTTCTTCAAAAGGAGAAACAACTTAAGAGGATTCAAGAGATATTTTATAAATTGAAGTCTTTTTGAAAAATAATTATAAATGGATTATAAAATATTTTAGAAGGGTAGAAACGTGTATATCCCTAAAAGAAAAGTGAAAGAACATTGAAATTTATTTTTTTGGATATTATAGTAACATTCATACTGAAATAAATTTGAAATAGGAGATAACCCAAAATAAATAGTTTGGGTTTGAGATTCCCTTTACCTTAAATCCCGCTTTATTTCATCGATTTTATGTCTCCTAAATAATAAACTTAGGTTTATTAAAACATTTAACCAGAATTTAATTATTGAAATTTTTAAATACTTATAAATTATAATCACTGGATTATATTTCTTAATTCCCCTGGATAAATGGAAAATTATTTGATACCATATTTTCTTTGAAAATTTCTCATTTTACTTCGATTTCACATTTTTTGTTCAAGGTCATTTATACATTAGTATAATCAATTCAAGAATCATAAAATAATTATATTTATATAGTAAAATATTAAAAAAATTAGTATAACCATCCATAAGGGAGGTGATATGAAAGAAGTTGGAAACATCCTCATTGACGGTTAACCGACCGTTATCGGGAACGTTGTCCAAAGGAGGAGAAAGAGAGGTATAAAATATAAATACTTCAAAAATATAATTTTTACAGTCGGTTAAAATCATTAAAATAATGTTAAAATATGGACCAATTAATCTTAGAAGATTTTGTTTTGAAATAAATTGGGAAAAAGAGAAGAGATGAGGAAAACAAGAGAAGAGTTGATACAAACTTACTCTTTTCTCGATGTTTCTTCTCTTGTATGACACTAGACTTCATTGATGAATGAAATTGGTTTACCCAACACATACCCAAGGTTCATAAGGGCTTAATATAGAGTATTTGGGTATATATTAGGATTTTTTAAGTGATAGAGTAGTGATTTTTCAAGGGGAGGGAGAGGGGTTATTTATACTTGAGGAGAGAAGTATTTTTGAGTTAAAATATAGAATAAAATACGATATTCAAGGTAAACCTTATAATAGTGATATTTTTGACATAATGAATAATAAATAAATAAAATAAAATTAAAATTAGAATTAAATAGTTTATTAAAAAGGAAAGCAGAAAAATGAGAAAGTTGTTTTTTAAAGGAATACTTTTGACTTTAGAATTTGAAAAGTAATTTTTAGGTTTGGAAATCATGTTTATTGTATTTTAATTAATAATTTGTCAAATTATACATGTTTTGGTCGAGACTCAAGTTCTAGAAATTATTATGTCATTATTACATCATGAATGATGCAATTTAAGATACACCGGTTACAGAAAAACTATATTTTTACTATTCACCAGAAAATTGAAGTATTTCGGAAAATTACTGAAAATTCACCCTTGGAAAATTTCAACATGATGATTTTAAAAATTAAATTAATTTTATCAAAATAATTTTCTAACATAGGTTTTTTTAAATTTTTAATATAAAAATTATGATTTTTATGAAATACCTTAAAATACATTTTATTAAAAATGTGCTTATATTTTATTTGAGTTTTTAATAATGATATTTATTTTATGGTATTATAATATTTATATTTACTTAAATTATTCATGATAAATATTATTTATATTACATTTTATTATTTTGAGGTCAAATTACTATTCCAACAGTTAAGTTACTATTCCCAACACTCGGGTTACTATTCCTAATAATCAGGTGGCTATTCTAACAGTCAAATTACTATTCTAATGGTCACATTACCTCCTATAAATACTAATTAATTCTTTCATTAATTATTCTCCTCAAATTATATCAATGTTATATATTTCCATTTTCTAAAATGTCAATTGATTTACTAATATTTTATTTCATTTCTATAGTGTTGTTCATGTGAGTGATGATTCTAGCAGATTGGGGTGATCCAAATTTTATTATTACAGTTTTTCTATTTTATATTTTTTGTCCATTTGTAATATTTGGAATTTTAACGGGTTTAATTTCTGAATAATGTAATTATTTTCATTAATTAAATAAAGTGTTTTTGGTTTCTCTATGTGTTTCATGTGTATAAGATTGAATAATATAATATAACACACATTTATTTCAATAAAAAACCACCATTTATAAGCTATGGGTTCTTATAACATTAGTGCTACTCAAGATACTAAATGGTATGTTGTGATATCCATTAAATGTACTTATATCTCTATGTGAACATGTACACCACAAGATGTATTATATACATCATATGTATCTTATATAATCCCATTGTCTATGACATTGAGTGACTACTAGACATTGAACATGTAAATCTAGTATAATCCTCTCATTATTTTCTTGATTCTCTGACAAAGACTGACCAAGTGGATGAATTCATCAAATTTCATTCATCTATCTGATTAGAATATCACACATTACTTATCCAAGCAATTGAACACATCATATTTGAAACAACTAAGCATGGTCGTGTATTTACTTTGTCTAATTAAATCAAGGTTCAAATGTCTTTTCTTGTTATACAAGTGGATAAATCTCATCTTGGTTACACTCCAACCGACAACATGATTGGCAACATACCCAACCACTCCCTGATTATCTAAGTTCATATGGTGACTTGTGTAAGAAGGGTACCAAAGTATGAAGGTTCTCATATTAGGCACCACACCAACCTCAATTAAGAAGGGATTATAATAAGCATACACCCCTAAGTATATCCATGACTATATTACATACCATTAGATATACTTTGGATATATCCACGTGATAAGTCTTTACTCATTATCTTAAGAATCAATTCTTTAATTTCTCACACACAACCCTTTTCAATAGTTTTAGGAATCTATTCAAGCTAACCTTTACATATCATCACAACCCATTATACTCCATGATGATCATCAGTTAGGGACAACCCAAAGTTTTTACTTTGAGGGGATATTCATCATTCAACCATTCATGTAAAATAAATTGCATCACACATGAATGAATGATAAATAGAGATTTACTTTATTATAATAACATGATATATTTAATACTATTATAACCAAACTATCATTTATTTAACACCCATAGATTCTACACAACCCTCATGTTGTTGCTGTGATGATGATTTTGTTAACATATTTGCTACATTCTCCTATGTATCCACCCAAATGATCTTTACATCACCCCTCTCAACGATCTCCCGTATGATTCAAAGGATGTGTTTGGTCATTTGATGAGGACGGGGTTCCTTAGTCTGGGAAATCACACCATTATTTTCACAATATATCTCAATTCCTCCCTTCATTCCAGGAACCACTCCAAGTTTAGAAATGAACTTCCTGATCCAAATAGTATCCTTAGAAGCATCTAATTTAGAAATGTGTAACGTCTTATATTTTTTGAGAGATACAAACTTTTAATTTACTATTAAAAACCTCTTGTTTTATACTAATAATAGGATCTAATGGCTATGGATTGGTCTGGGAGAGTTTGAGTCTCATTCGAAGCCCGAAGATTAAAAAATTGAAAGGATAGGGTTAGCCACATAGTTAGAACACAATTTATGCTAATCGTGAAACTTAACTGTTCAGGAACTCATTGTGCAGTAGGAGGACATAAAGTTTCTCTATAACCATTCAAACCAGGTTTCACAATCGTGTGACTTTTCTTAGACAAGTCACAGATCCATTTCACACGGGCTGTGCATAGTTAGTCAAACTGTGTAGACAACCTGTGCGAGGGGGTTTCCTGGGTAGTAGATGCTACACAATTTGGCCAACTATGCAGACAAACCATGAAACCTAGTAAATAAATGGGAAATGATCATTTTTACCCTGTTATGTTTTTAATCAAAAAACCCTTCTTCCTCCCATTTGTTCCAGTGGACTGCATGTTTGGAGAAACTCCTCCTCCTCTTCTTAGGGATTGTGGTATCTCCCTCATTAGTCATCCATTTCCTTCACTATTGAATGATTTGGAAAGATAACAGTAAGATCTAAAACCCTCTTAATTATATTATTAGTTTAATTTACCCTCTATTGTGTTGCTTTGGTGCATCCTCATTTACCCCATTTTTAAAGAATTTGACTAATCTTCTGATTTATATCATTCTAGCTCGATTCAAGGGCCTACACTGGATGATGAGAGCACTATGAACCTAAGGTAGGTGGTCTAGATTATTTCACTAAAGTTTAATGCTTTTTATATTGTGTAATATCATGATACATGAAGGACCTTTCCAATGGTTCATATAATATTCTAAATAAATTATTTTAAATTGTTTATCATTCTTAACATGTTCCTAACTAACGATGAATAAACTCTTAGGTCATTCACCTTATCATGGGTTACCCCTATGGGTGTACCTTCCCTTGATAGCCTTTTTCCCACTACTTTAATTTGTTTAACATCTCTTGAGGTATTTCCCTTGTAATAAATTCATTAGAATAATGAATTGAGTTAAGAGGAATGGTAGTCCATGAGTTAGGCCCCTACATCTCATGACATAATCAAATTTCTTGATTAAGTGATTTAGCCAACTTTTTAATCATGTTATAAATGTTTCCTTATTAAATGGTATGATCTTGATAGCCAACTCATACCCTTACTTTATATCGAGGGTGATACAAGGGTCTCGACTTAAGGATGCCTTGGATGGGCTCATCATGCCTTAATTAGAGTTTGTTAAAGAGTTGTAAATACATCGGGGGAGATACTAGGTATGACTTGGAGGGGATCACCATGAATTTCTTCTACCTCCATACAAGTGATACTGATTCCCTAGGGGAGAATTTGTGGATGGGATCGATGGTGAGAATGTTGTACCATGACACAAGCAAGACTCAAACCCCTATGTGAGATACAAGGGATGAACTCAAAGGTCTTTCTTGTTCTCACACCTTGTTGGGAGTGATGTTTGGGATCTAATTTATGGGTTGCCTTGGGTAGACTCCCACAACATTGGGTATATGCAGTGACCATGGAGTGATACTTGATATTCATCCTGGATAACCTTTGACGGGCTCAGGGTGCCTCTTCTAAATTCCAAAGATTATATTAAAGAATAAGAATGTGTAACTAAACTTCCTGGGATGCATTTACTAAGCTAGATCACATTCTTGGGGATGGTCCATTATTGATGATTTATTTATGATGAACCAATTTACCACATTCCTTACATGTGTAGGTTATATTGGTTTAGAGATATCCAGATTAGGCTAAATCAGGTAGAGTCAGATGGGTATTCAAAGAGGAACCTAGTTTGATGCATTTATTTATTTATTTATTTCCTTGAATTTATTATTATTGGAACATTATTCATTTTATATGCATGAACTAGATTAATCTACACTGTTGGCGGTGAATGACTGAGTATATCTCACACCCTGCTTGGATGGAATTTGGTACCCAACAAGATTTTATGATTTTAGGTATAGATAAAGGGAATCCTCCAGCTTCTGATGCTTAATTGACAGTTTTAGGATGGAGTATGGGTGCAGAGGACTAAGCCTATGCTTGAGATGCTAACAGTGGAAAATTTTGGTATTTTTTGTATTTTGTATAGCTTATGGTATATGCATGTATCCCCTGAATCTCATGTACTCATTTTTTATATCTACATGATCATCATAATCATTTTGTATCTATTTATTATTCAGCTTTCTCCTGCTCATTTATTATTCTGTTACTGCTTACTTATTTTGTTTCCACTACTTATCTTTATTGTTCACCACTATGCTATACTTTGATTTGTGAGGGAATAGTCTCCCCAAAGACACACCCTAAGTCCTTGTTACTATTCAAAATCCTATGGCATGGGGAGGTGCACTTGAGGCCATGTGGCTGACCATCTTGGGGCACCGCTACATGGATCCTGGGGTAGGTCACTAAAAAGCGTTATTAGAGTCTCTTTTTTCCTTTTGTATTACTATTTGGGTTTTAGATAGTCGACTAGGAACAATCATAATTTGGTAAGGAACATGTACTAGGGAGTAGCTAACCAATTTATAGGGGAAACCCAAATTACCCGGGATAGGGTATTGCTGTTCTATTTTTCATTTGTTACAGTTTTACTGATTTCACCATTATGTGACACACTTTTTTTGTATTGTTACTATTTTTGATACTATTATGAGGGAGTTTATTCTACCCTGGACCAATGATATGAGGTCATGTTAATTCATGCATCATATTAGGCACCTTAGTACTTAAATTTCATGCATTATGCCATGTTATATTTATATTTCTTCATGTATTTCCTATATTGCATGTGATTGTTGCATCTTCCTTGATTGTTATATTAAAATATGCCAACATTTCTTGCAGGGTTAACATAATTAGATTAATTAAAGTTCCTACATCAATCTAAATGATTTTTCCCACATATATTGGTGATGACACCTTAATTAACCAATTATTCCATATTTGAGCCATGATCCATTGGTTCTATGGGCTCAGACATTAGTTGATTTGATTGATGAATGCCAATGACAATTTAAGAAGAAAATACTTCTATAAATTGAGAATGGTATAAATTCAATAAAATCATGATACATGACCTTTTACATCCTAATACGGGATGTACAGTCTAGGTCATAGTTATTTGACATGCCAACTTCAGTTTATAAAGAGTATGAGCCTTTATAAATTTGGAATTGGTGACACAATTAACTAGACTGAGATATCTATATGAAAATAAATAATGATAAACTCAAATAAATTAAAGTTTTAAAATAAAATGGTTACTGCTAAATAGGGATTCCAATTACAAATTAAAAGGTGTTTTCCTCTATACCTTGCAATTAACACTCCATATATCAAAACTTCAGTTATGTTTTATGAGACCTTGACCCTGATCTGAACTTAGTAGTGGGTAGTAGGTTGTGTCACCTATGATCCTTTTGTGACTCTTTCTTATCACCAATACCTAGTTGTAGGATCAGGCAGAGAGGTGGGATTAATTATAGGAGGGCTATGCACATATACTTTCTTGATTTTTTTTCAAACTGTTGTTAAATCTTATTTGAGGCATGTACTTAGAAATTGTAGACATATCCTGACTCATCATCCTTAGGTCGTACACTAAGAAGGTGTAGAAAATCATGCTCTAGAAATGGTGGGCCCTGAGCCACTCATATTACCTCATGCAATGCCACTTAAGGCACCTCATGTCGATCTTCCACTGGGTGTTGATGCTCAGTTTTGAGATAGTTTCTTCTATTTCATGTAGTTTGTAAAGGGATCTTTGTGACCTACTATTATTATAGCCGAGATGACCTAGTAATTTTAGTAGCAACATCCTCTTACCTTTCCAGTGGATGATGGACCTCAAGGTGTAGAATCTTGTCTAGAGACCATGTTGTCAATCTTCGACCATCTTGAGACACCACCATAGTGAAGGGTCAAGCTCACTACCTATATGTTACCCAATTGTGATAAACGTTGGTGGGATTTCATTACCTAGGCTGGTAAACATCAGGGTATGGTCCAAGTGGAATTCTAGACAACCTTTTTCGATTACTTCTTTTCGCATACATTGAGAATTGACCATGCCCGAGAGTTTATGCACCTACAACAAGGTGAAATGTTGGTGATGGAGTCTTCGACTCATTTCACTAAGCTCCATAATTTTTCACTAACTCTGATTGGTGACGAGCTAATGATTGTGAAATGGTTTGAGGATGGGATCACATATGCCATCTGATCACAGGATAATGTCTTCCAATTGACCATCATTTCAAAGATAGTGAACCATAACCTCATCATTGAGTGGAACCTGAGGGAGTCTGGCAATGTGAACCAGGGAAGTTTAGCTTTTAGGTAGAAAGAAAATTTATCTAGTGGCAGTAAGTGACGTTTCAAGGGTGCAATGAGGGCAGTGCCAACTAGATGACATGCATCAACAACTATGTAGTGTGTCACCAGTGTGGAAAGGTAAGAAATAAGAATCCCTAGTGTTTGAGGAACCTGATCGAGTGATGAGATTGTGGCAAGATGGGTCACATTCAGGGTTTATATCGATATTTTACTCTAGTGCCCAGTGAAAGGGGATCTATACCGAAACCACTTTTAGGTACAATATCAGAAACCCTACTATAATCTATGATTTGGTCTTCTACCAGCCAGTTAGGCCGACGGGGTGGTCGCGGTCGAGGTAGTTAGGCCTCAAAGGTTCAGCACCAGTAAGGCGGACCTACCCAAGTTAGTTAGGATGCATCTATTGGATATGGATCAGGCCATATTCATGAAGTGAAAACCTACACCTGAGGAGTAGAGTCTAGGGCCTTATACAATACGAGGTATTATTTACACTAACCTCTACTTTAGTTTCTTCTCTATTTGATATAAGTGCATTGCACTCCTTCATATTTGCTGTTATTATGGAAAGTATGGGCTTAGTGATAGAGTGCTTCAGTGGAGTGATGAATCTCAACACACTATTAGGGGTTCAATCAGAGGGTATTCTCTAGTTCAAGGAGTTCCCCCTTGAGATAGGTGGGTACTGATTCTTGTGGAATTTATTTTTCCTTGAGATGATTGACTTTGATTTCATTATCAGAATGGATTGAATTGTTCTTTATCACATCCATGTTGATTATTACCACTACAGGGTGTCTTTTACATCACTCAAGGGAAGTGCTTATATTCATAAGGAAAATGTGATATCCAATTGAGTTGAGTTGGACCCAGGCGTCATGGGATGAGTAAAGTGACAGCCCAGAGGGTGAGTCCCTTCATGAGCGATCAGGGAATATAGCTTGTATAATTCCCTCCTGTAGTGGATTATTTTAGAGAAGTATTTCCTAAAAATTTATCTAGTTTAACCCCTAAGATAGAGGTGGAGTTAACCATCTAACTAGTTCTAGGTGTGTCACTGGTGTCCATTTCATAGGATGACACCTATAAAGTTATAGGAACTCAAGAAGTAGTAGGAAGATCTAGAGGTAAAGAGTTTTATCCAACCCAACACTTCAACATGGTCTTCACCTATCCTTTTTTTCCAATAAGGTGGATAGTACCCTCAGGTTTTGTGTGGATTACCACTTATTGAAACAAATTACCGTAAATAATCAATATCCACTACCTCATATAGACAACCTCTTCGACCAAATCCAAGGATTAAATTTTTTATCTAAGATCAATTTGAGGTCGGACTACTATCAAGTGCATGTGAGGTGATCATACATACCATGTATGATGTTTTGAAGTAGGTACAAGTTGTATGAGTATCTAGTTATATCATTCGGCCTTATGATTTCACCCACCATTTTCATGGCCTTGATGAATCGAGTTTTCCACCTGTACTTAGATTCATTTGTGGTAGTATCTGTAACATCCTATTAACAATCTTCCAAGTATGTCCTTGATCTCCTCATGGTTTTCCTTTCCTCATCACCTGTATAGGTCCAAGAAGGAATTTAGAGGATACCTATAATAGTGAAGTTAGAGATTTGTTCGACTCTTAGCTTTAACTATCTTTCTCTACAGGATACAGGAGGATTTCACACCGTGTAACTAGGTTACACAACATGTAAGAGTCGTTAGATGCAAGTCATGAAAGGTTTCATGCTGTGAAGGGTTACACATCATGAAGAGGATTTTCATGTCATGAATGTTTTAAATAATATATTTTAAATCTGAGGTGATGGAGTTTTTGGCATACTTAAACACTGTGGATTTCATGGTGTGTAAAGGAATTACATGTCATGTAATTCCCCGAACATGGATGTTTTAGGGTGCCTCTTGGGTTTTTGGTGCCCATTTGATCATTCTTTTCCTTTTCTCTCAAACTGAAACTCCTATCTAGTGATTTTTGGAGACACCATTCCTTACAGATCGATCCTCTTGGCATTCCAACTTCGTTGTGGTTATGGTGCGTCTCTCCAGGTAAGTTATCTTTTTTGCTTCTTCACTGTCCTTGATCACGGTAGCACCCTTGGGTTGTGTTGTCGGATCCTCTGGTATAATTTTGTGTTTCTTCTTGTATTCTTCCAAGATCTATTGTGATATCTCATACCATATTCCATTCCTTTATTGGTCGTGGTGCGGTGGGCATTCGTTGTTGAGGTATATGATATTTCCTCTCCTCCTCCAACCCTCTTTCTCAATTGAATCAATCCTAAGACATGTGGATTGGATTCTAGGGCCTTCATAGACATCTTTGGGTTTTTGTTGTTGGTGTATCATATTGTGGATGTGTGAAACCCAAGTTTTGAGGTAGGTGGTTTCATCTCTAGCCTGTGTTTGATAAACCATATTGTTCCATTCTTGTGAATTAGTTTACAAATAAATTGGTATGAAATTGGCATGATTGTTTGTGTGTGTTGGAAAGAGATTTTTAATGAAAGTGTTTTTCCTTGGTTTTTGAAAAATGGAAAAAATGGGTATTTTCATAGCATTGAAAATGGTTTTGTGAAATGGTTTTGAAATAGTTTTCAAAACATTGAAATGATTGTGAAAATGAGCATATAGGTTACCTTGGGTACTAGGTGGAAGGCTTAGCTTGAGGCCATCATCCATTGTGGGGGTTCACTTTATGGGGTGTTTATCTTGTCCTACAGTGTAGATTATTGCCTCTATGAACATATGTGATATTGGGGTTTCACTTTTTGGGGTGTATCCCTGGTCTTGGAGTGTAGATCATTGGCTTCAGGTACCACAATGCACTATTTCATAGATTAATGGGTACGGGTAATATGCTGCCTGGCAAGCTGTATTCCTTAGTATTGTGATACTTGTGTTGTTACTGTTGTTTTGTATTGCTTGGTTGTGGATTGTTTTTGCCTTGATATGCATATTGATGCTTTTGAAAGATGATATGGAAAATATGATTTTAAATTGATACACCTACTTTTGTTTTAGAACTGTGATAAAAAGAGAAATGTTCACCATGTTTTCTATAAAAATGATTTACTGCTTATCATGCCATGTTTTATTTAAATTGAGAATACAAGAATTTTTATATAGAGACTTGTTATGGAACACCTATGTGAGATCCTATTGAACTTGTTAGCTCACACCTTGCACACCTCTTTGGTGGTGTGTAGACCTTTATATGTCTTCCATTTCAGGTAAAGGCAAGGATCCACAGTGAAGCTACGAGGTTTCATGTTAGCTAGGTTGGCTAGCTAGTGGTGAGATGGTGGGAGTTCATCCATGCCATCATTTAGAGTAGCTGTTTGGTTCTAGTCCTTTATAGTTGGACTTGTCTCTTGAAGTTTTGGATACTTTTGCAGTTGTTTTGTTTCCACTGTATTTTTATAGTTATGGCATATATTTATCAGTATTCTATTGTTTATTTTTTGCTTTATTTATATATATGCCTTGTGTTTTGTTCAGGTTGGGAAAAACCATTCTCTATTGTTTGTTGTTTGATGCCCAGGTGCTTGTTGCCAGCCCATGGGGATTACTAATACCCTTAGTGTATGTGATATAATGGGTCAGGTGCCAAGTTTGAGGGTAACCCGGGTTGGTTCATTATAATTTGGTATCATAGGAGGTCTGTCCTCAAGAGTCCTTGTCTTGGGATGTCTGTTAGACTAGAGATAGGATTTTTGGAACTTGAGAGGTATGTTGCGATGAGTGCCTGGCCAGTGCTTATCATAACAATACTCAAGTTTCCATGGAAATTTGGGATACATGTCTCTAGTGTTTGGTTTGGTTTTAAATATCAGTTTCTTCTTACGGGTTTTCTGGTTTGAACTTAGATTTGTTCTATTTTCTGATTGTTCTTATGTTTCAGTGTGCAGAAGTATGACTCTGCGATGTATTCCACAAGTTCCTTAGGAAGGTGTAGCTGATGCTCTATAAGGGAATCAAACTATAGGTTATAATCTCATCAAGACTATCGTATAAGCATTCCACGTTGTCAATCCGGATGTGAAATGAGTTCAGAACGCAGTTGTTGAGGTATAACCAGGAGCTAGAGGATATAGAGATTGATCATGTGAACTCTTGCATGAGAATCCACTATCCTTTAAAGGAATGATTGAACTTAAAGAGATGGAGGATTGGCCGGATAAGATCAATCAAATTTTTGACTTCCTAGAGACACCTGAGAATATTAAGGTTAAGTGTGCAATGTTCAAGATCAAGGGTTATAGAAAGCGATGGTGATATTATATGGTCTAGGTAGATAGACACATGTACTTGGATTGGAAGGGTTTCAAAATCCTATTATTTTAGCAATTTTGTCCAGATTCGATGATGCTGGTGAATTCTATGGAGTTCTTGTCTTTACAATAAGGAGAGCATCCGATGTTAGCATACACCAATCGGTTTGCTGATCTAGTCTATTTTACTCTGAATGTAGTGAAGAATAACCAGTTGAAGGCTCAAAAGTACCTGTAGGTTTGCAATCAGATATCATATTGTAGCTGTTTATGTTGAAACTATCTACCTATATGGATATGGTAGATAGAGTTATGATGGTAGAGATGGATATGGAAGGAAATTTTGTTTTTCCCAATTCTTATCTTCTATATAGTGGAAATTTAAATGGAATTCATGGGAAGAAGAGGAAGTGGAAGGATCATCACAGAAGTGGGGGTGATGGGTCTTAGTAGCAAGCCTCCTCCGCACTATCTGATACAGCTATAAGTGTGCCTCTAACTTTCTATCAGTACGAAAAGTTTGGACACACCAAATGTTTTTGTCATATTCTCATAAAGACATGACACAACTATAGACATGTTGGTCATTTATAGTGTTTCTATCAGGCTATAACTATGCCTCATTATGGTCAGGGTTCGTCGACTCCAAAGGCTACTGTGGTGTAGTCAGAAGCTTGAAGTACATAGGTATCCAACCATAGGCCTCAAGAGTGAAGCACTTTCATGCAGTAGATTAGTGTCCAGCAGAAGTCTATGTAGGTCCAGTGATAGTGAGAGGTACCACCCTTATTGAATCTTTAGTAGAAATTTATTTATTTGATATTTTTACCCCCACTTATTTATATCTGCACGTTTTATTGATATTCTTAAACTTCTAATGGAACTTATGACCTTTTTAATAGAGTTAGAAACACCTCTTAGAAAGAGGAGAGAGCAAGGGTTTTAGTGTCCTTGTTCGTTAACAATTGTTGATATGGAGTTGGTATGATATTTTATCATTCTTGATCTGGATCCATTTGATGTCATTATTGGTATGGATTGAATTTTCACTCATTGATATGAGGCTGATTGTTACCATTAGCACATTTAATTTCTTGATATCGATGGGAGCTCTTGTGTGTTTTAGGGGGAGTGGGACTCGAGGTCAGGTCATGCAAGGCCTTCTCTCCCAGAGCTCAGGAGTTTTTTGTCTACTATTGTGTTTGAGCCCAATAATTTTTCTTATATTTTTGATCTTCCCATTGTTTTTCATGACTTTTATGATGTTTTACCATATAACTTATCTAGTATTCCTCTAGAGGTATAGGTGGAGTTTACGATTGAACTGGTTCCAGGTACACAGTCGATATCGATACCTTCTTATCTTATGGCACCAGTGAATCTAAAAGAGCTCAAGATTCAACTGGATGACCTATTGGAAAAAGGTTTTTTTCTTTCTAGTGTTTTGCCTTGGGTAACCCCTATGCTCTTTGCCAAGAAGGTTTATGGTTCACATCAAATGTGTGTGGACTATCAGAATTTGAAACGGTTAATGGTTAAGAACAAATATCCTTTGCCTCATGTGGATGATTTGTTTGACCAGTAAAAGGGGGAAAGTGGTTCTCAAAGATTGATCTTCAATCGAGTTATCATCAGCTCAAAGTTCAGGATTCTGATATACCGAAGATAACTTTATGGAGTAGTTATAGCCACTATTAATATCTTGTGATGCCTTTTGATCTGACTAATGCTCCTGCAGTTTTTATGGATTTGATGAATCAGATATTCCATCAATATCTTGGCACTTTTGTGGTAATGTTCATGGATTATATTCTAGTTTATTCAAAATCTAAGCATGAGCATGATCACCATCTAAGTTTGGTTATGGAAATTTTGAGAAGTCAGCGTTTGTATGGAAATATTTCAAAATTTAGTTATTGGATTAAAGAAGTGAATTTATTAGGGCACAATATTTCTAAACATGACTTATTAGTTGATCCAAAAAAGGTGAAGGCTATTTCATTATGGAAGGAACCATAAAATGTCTTTGAAATTCGGAGCTTTTTGGTCTTGTTGGATACCACTGAAGGTTTGTTAAGGATTTATCTAAGCTGATGTCACCTTTGATTTCTCTTACTTGGAAAGTGGTGAAATTAACTTAGGATGAAAAGTGTCGGTATTCTTTCAATGAACTAAAACGACTTCTGATATCGGCTCCTATTCTGATCTTACCTGAGTCTGGTAAGAGATACGTGGTGTTTTATGATGTTTATGGTGCTATTTTAGGATGTGTGCTTATACAAGATGACCATGTGGTAGTTTACAGCTCTCATTAGTTTCATCCACATGAGAAAAATTAACCCACACATGATTTATAGATTTATGTAGTTATGCATGTGCTTAAATGTTGGTGGCACTATCATTTTGGGGAAAGGTTCACAGTCTTCTCTAATCATAAGAGTTTGAGTTCTATCTTTTATTAAAGGAATTAAATATCAGATAGAGAAAATGGTTGGAATACCTTCATATGTTTGAATTTGATATTTCCTAAACCCCAGGGAAGGGTAACATCATTGCAGACACTCTTAGCAGGAAAGTACCATCAAAGACTATTATGGAATCGAAGGAGGAGTGTAATATTATGGGGATTTTCATTCAAACGCACTTGGATGCTCAGGAGGATATTTTAGGTATGGTTTTGACCAGTGTTTGATTATCATCATCTCTCATGGAGTCTATTTTATAGAGTCAGTAGCAGGATGGTGAGTTTAGTAGAGTTCAAGAAATACTTTATGGTGTGGAGACCGTTTCTAGTTGGTCTCTTTCTTTAGATGGTATGATCCACTATGGGGATCATGTTTTCGTCATAACATCTGTGAGGAGTTTAGTCTTGTTTAATTGTCACAGAACTTCATGGTACGTTCATCCAAGAACTATGAAGATGTATTATGACATGATATGGTGATTCTGGTGGACAGTTATGAAGCGTAACATTGCATATTATGTGTCCCGCTATTAAACTTGTCAACAGATAAAGGCAGGGCACTTGAAACCCTCTGGTTTGCTTTAGACTCTTCTAGTGCCGATATGGAAATGGGACGAGGTATCCATGGATTTTTTTGTTGTATTACCACAGACTCCCTAAGGGAACAATTCTATATGGTTGTTCGTTTATTAGTTGATGAACTCTATGAATTTCATTCTGATCAAGGATACCGCTAAGGTTGAAGATCTAGGTAGGCTATATGCGCAATAGATTTTGAGGTTACATGGGAGTATTTTTGTTGTTGTTTTAGATATGGATCCTAGGTTTACCTTGAGGTTCTAGAGGAGTCTCCAAGAGGCAATGGGAACTCATGTCAAGTTGATCACAACTTACCATCCCCAGACAGACGGTCAGACAGAGCGAGTAATTAAAATCCTAGAAGATATGCTTCTTTCCCGTGTTCTTGACTTTTATGGATCATGGGATAACCATATGGGACTAGTTGATATTGTTTAAAAAAATAGTTATCAGTCATCGATAAGAATGAACCCCTTTGAGGTATTGTATGGTCGCCCATGCAGATCACCTCTTTGTTGGGCTGAGGTGGGAGAAGTAGCTTTGGTTGGACCAAGTTTGGTTTAGGAGACATCCGCAAAGATTTATGATGTACATCAACGTTTGATTATAGCCCAAAGTCGATAGAAATCATATACATATTGGAGACGTCGTCCTCTATATTTTTTTGGTGACTGTATTTTCTTGAAAATTTCTCCTCAGTTGGGTCACCATTGACATGGAAAATAGGGGAAGTTGGATCCGAGATATGTTGGACCATTTGTGGTCACTGAGCAGCTCAGGCAGGTTGCTTATTGGTTAGAATTTCTAGTTCAGTTGATGGGTATTCATGAAGTTTTCTACATGTCTTAGTTCAGGAAGTATCACCCTGATCTTGATCACATTGTGAGTGAGAAGAAATTGAGTTAGATCCATATGTTTCTATTTTGGTGAAACCAATTGAGATTTTTGACTCTCAAGTGAAAACCTTGCATGAGAAGATGATTCTATTGGTCATAATTCTATGGAAACATAAATCAGATTCTCATGAGACTTGGGAATGTGATTTTTTGATGAGGGAGTAGTGGACTCATCTTTTTCTAGGGATTACATCTTCCACATGACTTCCCAGGGTCAAAAAGTCTTTATGGTGGGGAGTTTGTAACATACCATTATTGATATTTCAGGTATATCTTTGACCTCTTCATGTTTTTTGTTTTCTCATTATTTATATAGGGCCAAGAAGGAATTGATAGGATACCTATAATGGTTAATTCATAGATTTTTTGGAATCTTAGATTTAACTAAATTTTTCTGTAGGATGTAGGAGGATTTCACACCATATAATTAGGTTACACAACAAGTAAGAGTCGCTAGATGCAAGTCATGAAAGGCTTCACGCTGTGAAGGGTTACATGTCATGAAGAGGAGTTTCACATCGTGAATATTTTAAATAAAAGATTTTAAATTTGAGGTGATGTTTTTTTAGCGTACTTAAACACTGTAGATTTCACAACATTTAAATGAATTACACATTATGTAATTCCCCAAGCAGGTATGTTTTAGGGTGCTTCTCGGGTTCTTGGTGCCCAATTGATCATCTGTTTTCCTTTTCTCTCAAACCGAAACTCCTCTTTGGTGATTTTTGGAGACACCATTCCTTCCAGATCAATACTCTTGGCATTCCATATTTTTTGCGGTTGCGGTGTGTCTCTCTGAGTAAGTTATATTTTTTGCTTCTTCATTTTCCTTGATCATGGTAGCACCCTTGGATTGCGTTATCGGATCCGCTGGTCTAAGTTGGCGTTTCTTCTTTTCTACTTCCAAGATCCGTTGCGCGATCTCATTCTGGAGGTTGTTCCTTTGCTGGTCATGGTGTGATGGGCATTATTTGTTTAGGTATGTGATATTTCCTCTCCTCTTCCAACCCTCATTCTCAATTGAATCAATCATAAGATGTGTGGATTGGATTCTAGGGCCTTCTTAGATGTCATTGGGTTTTCATTGTTGGTGGATCCCATTGTGGGTGTGTGCGGCCTGATTTTTGAGGTAGGTGGTTCCACCTCTAGCCTGTGTTTGATAAACTTTATTTTTCCATTCTTGTGAATTGGTTTAAAAATAAATTGGTATGAAATTGGAATGATTGTTTGTGTGTGTTGGAAAGAGATTTTAAATGAAAGTGGTTTTCCTTGTTTTTTTACAAATGGAAGGAAAAAGGGTTATTTTCAAAGCATTGAAAATGGTTTTGAAATGGTTTTCAAAACATTGAAATGATTGTGAAAATGAGCACATGGGTTATCTTGGGTACTAAGTGGAAGGTTTAACTTTAGGCCATAATCCATTATGGGGGTTCACTTTATGGGGTGTTTCTCTTGTCCTAGAGTGTAGAATATTATCTCTAGGAATGTATGTGATATTGGGGTTTCACTTTCTAGGGTGTATCCTTAGTCCTAGAGTGTAGATCATTGGCTTCAGGTACCTTAGTGCACTGTTTCATAGATTAATGGGAACAAGTAGTCTACTGCTTGACCTATTGTATTCCTTGGTATTGTGATGCTTAAGATAATACTATTGTTTTTTATTGCTTGGATGTGGATTATTTTATCATTGATATACATGTTGATTCTTGTGAAAGATAATATGGAAAATGTGATTTGAAATTGATATACCTACTTTTGTTTTAGAACTATGATAAAAGAGAAATTTTTACCATGTTTTATATAAAACTTCTTTACTACTTATCATGCCATGTTTTATTTAAATTGAGAATACATGAATTGTTATAAAAAGACCTGTTATGGAACATTTGGGTGGGATCCTATTGATCCTGTTAGCTCACACCCTTCACACCTCTTCGGTGGTGCGTAGACCTTTGTATGTATTCTATTTTAGGGAATGTAAATGCACCGTAGTTAGGTGGTGAGGTTTCATGTTAGCTAGGTTGGGTAGCTGGGGTGAGATGGTGGGAGTTTTTCCACACCATCATTTGGAGTATATTTTTGGTTCTAGTCCTTTACAGTTGGACTTATCTCTTGGAATTTTGGCTACTTTTGCAGTTGTTTTGTTTCTACTATCTTTTTACAGTTATGGCATATATTCATGAGTATTCTGTTGTTTCTTTTTTTACTTTGTGTATATATATGCCTTGTGTTTTGTTCAGGTTGGGAGAAATCATTCCCTCTTGTTTATTGTTCGATGCCCAGGTGCTTGTCGCCAACCCGTGGGGATCAGGAACGCCCTTTGGGGGTATGTAACGAAACGGGTTGGGTGCTAGGTTTGAGGGTAACCCAGTTCAGTTCATTATAGTCTTCATTGATGATATCTTGATGTATTCTTGCACCAGACATGACCATGCCAACCATCTTGAGATCACAATTAATATAATGAGAGAGTACTAGATTTATGTAAATCTTAGTAAATTCTAGTTTTGGATCAATAAGGTTCACTTATTGGGTCATATCATTTCAGAGGAATGTGTATCTGTTGACCTAGAGAAGGTGAGGATCATGGTTTCTTGGGAGAAACCCATGATTGTGTTTGATATAAATAGTTTCTTATGGATGGTTAGTTATTACTGATGATTTATACATTATTTATTATGCCTAGAAATGCATATTACGGTCCTGACTAAGAAGGGTGTGAAATTCATATGGTTAAAATATTGCGAGACAAACTTTTGGGATTTGAAAGGGAGACTGACTTCAGTTCCAAGAGTGATTCTTCAAGAGCTGGGAAGAAGATATACTATTTACTGTGATGCTTTAGGAATAAGTTTAGGAGTAGTTCTGATGCAGGAAGATCAAGTTGTAGTGTATAAGTCCCACCAACTAAGACCTCACAAGCAGAATTACCCCACTCCTGACCTCGATCTATCAACTATGGTTCATTCTCTATGCTATTGGAGGCATTATCTATTGGGTGAGTGGTTCATTGTTTAAACAGATAAAAAAAGTATAAAATACATATCCATACAATGTGACTTGAATTTTACGTAGCGTAGTTGGGTGGAATACTTGCAGTCATTCATCTTTGACCTTGGTTATACATTCAAAAAGGTTAATGTCATAGATAATGCCCTAAGTTGGAAGACTTAGACACATGCCATATAGGAGGCCAGTAGTGAGTGGAAGTTTATGACTTTATTTACTAAGATGCACATAGAGGTTTAGAAATAGTACAAACAACCAATTTTTACAGCTCTAGCGATGAGATCCTATCTTTTAGAGTGGGTGTGGATGAGATAGCTGTTAGATCCCGAGGACCTCATCTTGAGGGAGTGTATCTCGAGTGAGAACCCACCGCCTAGTTGGGTTGTTGATGAGAATGAGATCCTGCTCTTATGTGGATGTGTATGGGTTCCTTATAACATATGGGAAGTGTTTATATAAGAATATCATGCCTCTATTTGGGTAGTTCATCCAGGGATTACCAAGATGTACAAAGATGTACATCACCAGTATTGGTGGCCGGGTATGAAGAGGAAATTAAAGGTTTTATCACAAAGTGTTCCAACAGTCAGTAGGTGAAGGCTGAGCACTAGTGAACTATTGGAATTGTACATCCTCTATCCATTCATGAGTGGAAATGTAATGACATCACCATAGATTTCTTGATGGGATTTCCAAGATCCCCTCAAGGAAGTGATGTAGTATGTGTGGCCATCGACAGATTAACCATGGTCACACATTTTCTACCTTTCCAAGAGAACTTATTAGTTGATGATCTTGGGAGGATCTATATTCATGAGATAGTTAAACTTCATGGTGTTCCCCATTCTATCATATCAGACAGAGATGTCCAGTTTACATCATGGTTATGGTAGGAGATAAAGATATCATTAGGTTCATAGGTGCTCTTGAGTATAGCTTATCACCCTCATACTGATGGGTAGCCCAAGCATATGATACGAGTGTTAGAGTACATGATCTGGGCATGTGTTCTTGATTTTGGAGGTTTATGGGAAAACATATACCCCTCTCTGAGTTTTCTTACAATGAAATATTTCAAGAAACAATTCATATGGCTCCGTATGAGGCCTTATATGGTAGGTCATGTCGTTTACCCCTATGATGGTTAAAGATAGGGGAGGTATCACTATTGATTCCTTGTCTCATTTAGGATACTTTAGATCAAGTATAGTTGATTTAGAAACATATGGATACAACTTAGTCCATACAAAAATATTATAGTGATCATCACCGTCGACCTCTGGAGTTCGAGGCGGGACATGGGGTTTTTTCTATGTGTTTCATCCAGATTAGGACATATGTGGATATGGAGACAGGGAAAGCTATCATCCCATTATGCTAGACCTTTTGAGATAGTGGAGACAGTTGGGTCAATAGCCTATCAAATAAAGTTACCTCAAAGGTACTATTCTATGCATGACGTCTTCCACATATCACACCTTCACCGATATCATGCTGATATATCTCATTCATTTGAACCTAAGGGAATTGAGTTGGAGGCACATATGTCCTTTGAGGAGAATATGATAAAAATAGTTGATTGGAACATGAAGGTTCTCTGAGATAGGTCTGTTCAACTAGTCCAAGTGCTAAGGAAGTACGACTGTGTATAGGATGAGACCTAGGAAAGATAAGATGATGTATGTGCGCAGTGGCTAGAAATTTTCTTAGATGATGTTTTACTACCCTAGAAAGGGAAACTCATGGATGAGTTGTTCTAAGGATGGGAGGTTATAACATCCTTTCTTTTTAGAGAGGTACATACTTTTAAGTTACTATTCAAAACCTCTCATTTTTTTTCTAATAATGGATTCTAATGGATATGGAGTGATTCAGAAGATTCTGGATCTCCTTTAGAGCCCAGAACTTTTGAAATTGGAAGGACATGGTGAGATGCACAGTTAGTGCATGGTTGGTGCTAACTGTGTGACTTAACCACGTAGGAACTCAGTGTGTAGGAGGAGGCAACACAGTTTCTCTATAACTGCGTGGGATAGGATGAAAAACCATGTGACTTGTCTCATACAAGTCATAAAGCCATTTCACATGGTCTGCACATAGTTAGTCAAACCATGCAGACAACCCATGCGAGGGGGTTCCCTAGGCAGTAGATACTACATGGTTGGCACATGGTTTAGCCAACTATGTGGCCAAACCGTGAAACATAGTAAATAAAGAGTAAATGATCATTTTCCCCTATTATGTTTTTAATCCAAAAAGCCTTCTTCCTTTCATTTTTTCAAGTGGAAACTACTAGAAATTAAGGCTATATCCACGATTTATAACCATGGATATATGTCTTAAAACCATGGCTATAGGTAATAACCACGATTTAGGGAACCGTGGATCCTATTGGCATGGAAATAGGGCCACGACTATAGACATGGTTTGAACCATGGTTATAGGTATATATCCATGGTTGCCACCGTGGCAGTGCACCTATAACCACAGTTGGTAACCACGACTATAGGTAATTTCATTGAAATATATAGCCATGATTTAAAACTGTGTCTATAGACCTATAGCCATGATTTAGACCATGGTAGTAGAGTTATAACCACAATTTCAAATCATGGATGTAGGTAATTCCATTGAAATCTATTTACATGATTTGAAACTATGGAACTAGGATAATAGACACAGTTCAAACCATGGGAATAGGTCTAATGCCATAGTTTTTAACCATGGATATAACTTTCACTTTCCATAAAAAAAGCAGCATCTCTACTGCCACAGTTTACAACTGTGGAAACATCTTACTTTCCAAAAAAAAAAACAGTAGGTCCGCTGCATCCTTCCACTGACTACAACCCGCACTGCACCCAAATATTTTATACACTGGAAGTGAATTTTCAACATTTTTTAGGGAATTCATTCAGTTATATAGTTACAACACCCTCCTACTATTGTATTCATGAGAAAATAAATAATATTGTAACATGAAAAGTAATGAATGAATTTCATGTTATCAGGTACTAACTTGAATACCTTGAATCATAACCCTACCATGTTTGATCATCAGTGGTTAAGTATAACAGTTTAATCAAGAACATACCATAGACTAAAATGGGGTAATGAAAAAAAACCTAGTTTATTTTATTTATATAATAGTATCCAGTCCTTTTGATACTATAAATATGTCTAATAAATAGACTAGAAATGAATATTGTTAATATAATTGGCCTATCTAATCCATATACCATAAAGGATTTATAATTACACTATTTTTATATTGAATCATTTTAATAGAAATGATTCATTATAACAAAACAAGTTTACATATAGTACATGTCATCCTATCATGGAATACATTAATAATAATACAACCTATCACTCACTAATCAACATAGTCTAACCCTTAGATACCATGATCTGATATATAAGCCATAGTAAAGTGAATAGATTAGCTATCCCACTTCATAAATGGGAATCTATAACACTTTTTTCCATAAAATCTATTTAAATTCCATACCTATTAAAACAGGCTCATTTCCTTCTCATCCTCGGTTATTATCTAGAATATATAGCATACCCCTTTTAATCTCAAGAGAACTACCAATGTCCCAATCTTAATATCACCAATTCAGCACTACTTCTATAGTGGTTACAACCTGAAGGTATATTCCCAAAACAATCTCATTCACCTATAAATGTTAATTATCCCACTAATAAACCAACCCCTCATCCCAACCTTAGGATAATTACTAACCCATTACCACTATGACACTAAAGGGTCCCCCTCACTACTCATGCCTTAACAATCATTGCATCTTTCTCAATTGATAGCTCATCTATCGGGAATCTCATTATTTCAAGAAGATATTATTTATTCTATAAGGAGATTCAATTTCATGAAATTAGAGGATAAATGATGAGGAAAAACCATAGTTAATTCTATTTATCACTCAATTCTAAACACTTTGAGCCCTATTCCTTGATCACTTGAACATTGAACCTTCAACCAAGTGGGGAAATCAAATAGAACCAATGAAGGTGCTTCAAGCAGTTCAAAGAAAACTAATTACTTAGGTATTATGCATTGTAGTTTTCTTAGTAATGTAGTATATTTTATCTAGTTCAATTTCATAGCGATGTTACTAAATAAAGTTTCAAGTTTTCAAGGATGGTTGTTTGTGTTTGATGAAAATAAAACAAATATTTTCTTTAAGTTTTGGATTTTTATGAGAATGCTCGGTTCATGTTTTCTCAAAATGAGGATATTTTCATCTCTAAAGTGGAGGAAATTTCATTTTCTAATATTGGGTTGGCTGAAATTTTCAACTAACCACATAATGGGAGATTCATGTTTATCCCTAAGATAGAGAATGGTGAGTTTCTTATTCTAGAGGATTCTATATTCAATCCATTTGGATCCTACACAATCATGTAGATTATTTTAAAGGACATAGAACTAGAATATAAGGTCCTTGTTGTGTTAAATTTTTTAGGTATTTCTCAAAGGGTAGGGGATTTTGACTCAAGGAGTAAGTTTAAGGAGAAATGGGAGGGTTTTTCATGTGTGGAAGTGGGGCACCTTTTGTAAGTCCATGTATAGGTTATATGAATCTTCCTTATATATTATTGAAGATATCTCTATTATTTTCTCATCATTTACCTTGGAGGTGGTGCAAGCACATTATATTAAATAAGAAGAGATCATATCAAAGTGTTTTGTGATTCCACTTCCCAATGGATACCTATAGAGGAAATTTTTTTATAGTTTCTAAGGGTTATCTTCTAACCTCACAAATAAAGTAATATAAAAAATAAATAGTTAGGTATGCATTTATTATTTTCTATTATTTTTTTAAACATCATTGATTTGATTGATCTATGAATGTTATTGTTTTTTTTCTATATTTAATGAAATGGTTGATAAATATGAAACCCATCAATAAAGTAGTTTATAAAAATAAATAAAGGTTAGTGGATTCAATTTTTTAATAGTTTATAATAAATTATGATGTGTCAAAAATAGTTTTTATACTACATTGTATATTTAGGTTACATGTTTATTTTTTATAAAAAAAATATATTGGGATATTATAAAGTGAAAGGGTATCAAGTTTATTTAACCCACTGAGTGGTCCTTTAATATTGAATTAAATAGTTAATTTAGTGACGAGTTAATTAGTTTTGACAATGATAGGTGAATGATATTTTTTATGACGTTTTAAATTTATTTTAATTGTTTGGAATTATATTATATGTTCATGAGATACTTTCCTTATAAAGATATGGTTTATTGGATGAATTTTTGAAACTATAGGTATTTTTCCATTTTAATCATTTTAAACTGATTTGAGGGGTTTAAATCCTTGGTTTATTGATTGGGGTTATCTAAAGGATTTTTTTATAATAAAATCTAAGATGTAGTTAGGGAATGAATTAGAAGGATATATGGAAATGATATTTAGTTTTAGTGATTTTGGGGTGGGTGTTTGGGAAAAGTATAGAGGGGATAGTGGTTTTCCTTTTTTGTTTGGTTAGGGTTGAATTGTCTAGAGATTAATGGTGTTTTGTGATATTACTAGCTCTCAAATTTTCTAAGGTTATAAGATTTTTTTATATGATAGATATTTTTAGTGGAAGTATTTTATTGCACACCCAACCCATTTTGCGTTTATCCATTCACAACCAGACATCCTTACATGAGGGGAATCATGCGATTGGCTTCCACACCAAGGTATCGTCATACAATTGGATTATATTCCAAGGTTTATCTATGAAATCCCTTATATTCCTATATTTCTTGCTCAAATATCCTTCCATGATACAATCACCCTACTAGAGAAAAAAAGAGGCAATTATGGGTGGTTATACCCTTAGATATGTTTTATACCTTCCTTTTACCTATAAATTGACCCCATGCCTCTTATTTATGAAGTATAAGTAAGATTCATATAACCTATATATAGACTTACAAAAGGTGTCCCACTTCCATGCATGTAAAGGCCTCCCATTTTTCCTTAAAATTACTCCCTAAGTCAAAAACTTAGGGAAATCATGTAAAACTGGTTAAAATACCATTTAAAAGAGCCACAACCAATTTTTATAGAATATACACATTATATAATAATAATTTTTTTTAAAACAATCAAGAAATTATGGAATTTAAATTAAAGGGTTAGACATAGGGAACCTAACACAACCTCAAGGCACACTGCTTTTGACGAAGACAACTCAAATATTCCTTTTTTTCCCACTTGCATGCATATGCACCTTCATACATATATAAGGACACCTAGCCCCTATGTACATATTTTCATGGCCAAATATGTACAAGGGGTTCCTTAGATATATGTTTATAGTTTCATATACCCCTTTTCACTTACACATGTATTCATTTTTCATATCTATATATAAGCACGCCTAGCCCCAATATATATATTCATACTGCCATGAGTGAATATATATAAAGGGGTAACTTATATATGTATATTCCTACCTATGCATACAAATGAAAGTCACATTCAATAACAGTGGCTCGAATCCACCTCAACGAGATCTAAAATGCACTAAAAAATACAGGGAACCTAAATATCACAAAATCAATAATTAAAATTGATTGAAAGAATAAAAATGGAAGAAACCTTACCTGAATATGATGTCAAACTGGCTACCTTCTATGGTGGTGGATAGAACTGACAATATCATAAGAAACCACCTGTAAGGAAATAATGGAAAAAGAATTGAGATATAATGACTTCTTATATACATATGATCAGTGTATCAACTGTACATGATAAATGATACATGACTCCATAACCAACACTAAACAAAGAATATTCAAATTGATATGTACATCCCAATACTAAATAACATGATCATTAATAAAGGGTTTTTATTCAAATGATATCCAATGCCATTCAAAAACACACCACAAAGTGGTATCATGAATCACCAGATAACACAAACCACAACATGATGGATTTTACTACATCATGCCTTATACTTTGGTGTATATTTACAATAATATACCACTTTCATGTATGCATCATAGTTTTTATTCAAATCACTGAAAATCATTGTAAAATGATTTTAACTCTTTTGGATATGATTTTCATATAAACACCCTCAAACATTGGGATAAAAAATTGTACCAAAATTTATGTCATTTATATTCCCACTAAGAAATGTAGGTATAATTTATTTAAAATACCCAAAAAGTATAGTTATTTTACCATTAAGGAAAATCAATTACATTTAAAATTTTAGGTTTCTTAATATCTCTCATGGTCTGATCATGTGTTTCAAAATAATTCTTATGGAACTTCAATGCTTTATCCCAAATAATAATCTAGAATCCTTGTAGTATTTCTTATAGATCACATCCTTGTTTAATATTACATGTTGAATTTTTATTAAAATTAATAGGAAGGAAAAATATTGAGTGTGGGGTTATCCCTTCTATGGGTAGTGGGAATGTTACTTCACTAGAAACTACTACATGTACTATTTTTCATTTATATTATAATGAAGAACATAAATCCCTCTATATATATATATGTTTATGACTTCTCTATACTTTCAATTATTTTAACATCCAAATATGACTCTGCCGCTATTATTTTACACCACCCTTTACTAATTTGACCATCATTAAAACTATCTAGATTAGTGAATTATACTTACATCACTTGGAAACTTTTAGATTTATATCATCCAAAATTATTATCATTATTGAATGTTTTCACTTCTAAAATCACCCTCTATAATATTATGGTTCTTCTAGGATGATTCCTTTTGCATCACCCTTTATTTAGCATGAATTATTTTAAAATTTCCTTTTTATCAAGTTTATTAAGTTATCTTCTAGAACATCATTCTCATTAACCCAGAGTCATCTACTCAGATTTTGGTATCCTTACCATCAACCGTTAGCTACTCAACTAGTATAGCATATTAACTTATATAATAGATTTTTCTTGAACTACTTTGTGGATCATCAAATTCCTATAAAAAATATTGCATCTTGGATCATAGTTGATTCTTAATACATAATGATATTTGTTACTTCAAATATCTAAAAAGAAATTTCAGGTTTGTTTCTTTATAATTCTACTTTGGAACATCTCTCACAATTCATCAAATAGATAACCCTCACAACACATACTTTAATTATTCTTTTACATCTCCTACACAATATTTGATAACTTAAATAAGATTATAGATAATCTACCATATCATCAACATAAAATACAAAATCTGGATAGAAGTATATTATAATTATCTTAGATATCATCCTCTAGACTCTTTTAGATTCAAATCATATTCCAAACTATATATTATATAATTTTAGTTTTTAATGTATAATACTTCAACACTTTGAAACTCTATATATTTATAATTTTCTTCCCAACTTCCTTTTGAACAACTCTTACATTGTTCTTAAGTATCCTCATCCCTTATTCATCATCCAAACTTTACTTCTTTTCCCTTATTCTAATAAAACTACTTCTATATAGTTATCTCATGTATTTTAGCATGTATATTCAATTTTCTTTTAAAATATATGTTTTAGAACTAGAGTGGATAGTGCTTCTGGAACAAAATTTCTTAAACTTCAACACTTTTCATTCCTAAAATATGATCCAATAAAATTTTAGACCCATATATAAGATACTGATGGATTAAAAAAAGTTTAGTTCATCTATAATCAAAATTTCATAAAGTGATATTGTATATTGTCTGAAACCCGAACTTCTCATTATTCCAAAATGAAATATTATAGACCTTAGACTACTTATTTATATTCAATCTACCCCTTTACTTATATATTGAATTTATTAACTATTGTAAAAAAATACAACACTCATTTTATTAATCCATTTTCTTCTTCAAATGCTAAAAATTTATATAAAAGTGGTAATATTATTGAGAATGTATAGTGTTTACATAGATTAAGTTATACAAAATAGGTAATATTAATTAAAGACATTGAATTTATTGATGTAAATATGTTATGAATAGTTTTTGAAGTAAATGAATGAACTATAAAGTCCAGGTGTATACTACAGGGGTTCCATACAATGTAGATAACTAAACTCATGAATTATACAACTCCACAATTGTAACATGATGTTCCAATACTGATATGCACCTGGTAAGAATTAAAAATACCATAAAACTAATTAGTATGGTTATATCTATGAAAAATATATAAACAAAATAGCATGCAAAAAATTGGGTGCATCATACATGAATCAAGATGCGGTACTATAAGGATAACATGGTAGGAAAAACTATTATAATTCTCTTATAATCTATCTTCCACCACAACCAGAGAAATTAATTATCCTATAATAAAATTCATGAACTCTTAGAGTCAATTATACTCATAAAAAAGAATAAAATATTGATATTTTCCACCTACAATCCATCATTGTGATTACATAAAAGATAAAAATAAGCCTCAAAGATGTAGAATTCCACTCTACATGAACCATACAATCAATATAAACCCACCAATGCCCCATCACCTTGAATCAATATCACTCTAGGACATGAGTAGCATCAAGTGATAAAAATAATATTGTATATGAATGCCAAAAATTTTATCAACCTCCATAAGGTCTCTTTACTTGATATGGAAGTAGGTGTAAGTCCTCATACTTGTGTCAATGTATGAAGATCTCACCAAAATCACGATCAATCTAAATAGAAATATTACTAGGTGTAGACCTTGTAAAACTAAAATGCTACCTTTTATTCAGGTATCATATAATAATGTATCAAATTTAGATGATATTTATAATTCATGAGATTTTTTAATATATAAAAGGGATAATTTTATAAGATTAGATCATAATTTCCCATATCTCTATCGTCGAATTTCCCAATATGCAAAAAAATGTACGTAGAAAATTAATTCTTCATTGTATGATACATATACCAACCTAGAAGTAATATATTAAAATTAAACTCACTACTCCTATGAGTCAAAAAATTATTGAAGTCCCTATATAGAAATACATCAACAACAGCCCCCTTTGGTTGGGTTCCTTTTCCTGATTGAGTGAACTCAAAAACCCTATAGCACTATTGATTGAGTTTCCCAAACCAAAATGTTAAATGTACGTACTCAAATCACTTTCCTTAGTAAATACCCTGCCTGAAACCACTCAAATATTACTCAACTTCATTGGGACCCTTCTTAGGATATCAACAAGGATGATTATGTCTCCTAAATTCTAGCTCTTATAGGAAAAGGATTGATGATTAGAACCAATAGGCCACATACACAAATTTAGATTCATTCATCGACAGGCCTGAAATAATAAATCAATAATATAAAAGATATTTAATATGTGAATCTATAACATAAAATAATAATTTATATTAAATATAGGAATATAAACCATTAATCAATTAAAAATATATATTTTTTGGATTACTATTTGGGTTTTAGATAGTCGACTAGGAACAATCATAATTTGGTAAGGAACATGTACCAGGGAGTAGCTAACCAATTTATAGGGGAAACCCAAATTACCCGGGATAGGGTATTGCTGTTCTATTTTGCATTTGTTACAGTTTTACTGATTTCACCATTATGTGACACACTTTTTTTGTATTGTTACTATTTTTGATACTATTATGAGGGAGTTTATTCTACCCTGGACCAATGATATGAGGTCATGTTAATTCATGCATCATATTAGGCACCTTAGTACTTAAATGTCATGCATTATGCCATGTTATATTTATATTTCTTCATGTATTTCCTATATTGCATGTGATTGTTGCATCTTCCTTGATTTTTATATTAAAATATGCCAACATTTCTTGCACGGTTAACATAATTAGATTAATTAAAGTTCCTACATCAATCTAAATGATTTTTCCCACATATATTGGTGATGACACCTTAATTAACCAATTATTCCATATTTGATCCATGATCCATTGGTTCTATGGGCTCAAACATTAGTTGATTTGATTTATGAATGCCAATGACAATTTAAGAAGAAAATACTTCTATAAATTGAGAATGGTATAAATTCAATAAAATCATGATACATGACCTTTTACATCCTAATACGGGATGTACAGTCTAGGTCATAGTTATTTTACATGCCAATTTCAGTTTATAAAGAGTATGAGCCTTTATAAATTTGGAATTGGTGACACAATTAACTAGACTGAGATATCTATATGAAAATAAATAATGATAAACTCAAATAAATTAATGTTTTAAAATAAAATGGTTACTGCTAAATAGGGATTCCAATTACAAATTAAAATGTGTTTTCCTCTATACCTTGCAATTAACACTCCATATATCAAAACTTCAGTTATGTTTTATGAGACCTTGACCCTGATCTGAACTTAGTAGTGGGTAGTAGGTTGTGTCACCTATGATCCTTTTGTGACTCTTTCTTATCACCAATACCTAGTTGTAGGATCAGGCAGAGAGGTGGGATTAATTATAGGAGGGCTATGCACATATACTTTCTTGATTTTTTTTCAAACTGTTGTTAAATCTTATCTGAGGCATGTACTTAGAAATTGTAGACAAATCCTGACTCATCATCCTTAGGTCGTACACTAGGAAGGTGTAGAAAATCATGCTCTAGAGATGGTGGGCCCTGAGCCACTCATATTACCTCATGCAATGCCACTTAAGGCACCTCATGTCGATCTTCCACTGGGTGTTGATGCTCAGTTTTGAGATAGTTTCTTCTATTTCATGTAGTTTGTAAAGGGATCTTTGTGACCTACTATTATTATAGCCGAGATGACCTAGTAATTTTAGTAGCAACATCCTCTTACCTTTACAGTGGATGATGGACCTCAAGGTGTAGAATCTTGTCTAGAGACCATGTTGTCAATCTTCGACCATCTTGAGACACCACCATAGTGAAGGGTCAAGCTCACTACCTATATGTTACCCAATTGTGATAAACGTTGGTGGGATTTCATTACCTAGGCTGGTCAACATCAGGGTATGGTCCAAGTGTAATTCTAGAAAACCTTTTTCGATTACTTCTTTTCACATACATTGAGAATTGACCATGCCCGAGAGTTTATGCACCTACAACAAGGTGAAATGTTGGTGATGGAGTATTCGACTCATTTCACTAAGCTCCATAATTTTTCACTAACTCTGATTGGTGACGAGCTAATGATTGTGAAATGGTTTGAGGATGGGATCACATATGCCATCTGATCACGGGATAATGTCTTCCAATTGACCATCATTTCAAAGATAGTGAACCATAACCTCATCATTGAGTGGAACCTGAGGGAGTCTGGCAATGTGAACCAGGGAAGTTTAGCTTTTAGGTAGAAAGAAAATTTATCTAGTGGCAGTAAGTGACGTTTCAAGGGTGAAATGAGGGCAGTACCAACTAGATGACATGCATCAACAACTATGTAGTGTGTCACCAGTGTGGAAAGGTAAGAAATAAGAATCCCTAGTGTTTGAGGAACCTGATCGAGTGATGAGATTGTGGCAAGATGGGTCACATTCAGGGTTTATATCGATATTTTACTCTAGTTCCCAGTAAAAGGGGATCTATACCCAAACCACTTTTAGGTACAATATCAGAAACCCTACTATAATCTATGATTTGGTCTTCTACCAGCCAGTTAGGCCGACGGGGTGGTCGCGATCGAGGTAGTTAGGCCTCAAAGGTTCAGCACCAGTAAGGCGGACCTACCCAAGTTAGTTAGGATGCATCTATTGGATATGGATCAGGCCATATTCATGAAGTGAAAACCTACACCTGAGGAGTAGAGTCTAGGGCCTTATACAATACGAGGTATTATTTACACTAACCTCTACTTTAGTTTCTTCTCTATTTGATATAAGTGCATTGCACTCCTTTATATTTGCTGTTATTATGGAAAGTATGGGCCTAGTGATAGAGTGCTTCAGTGGAGTGATGAATCTCAACACACTATTAGGGGTTCAATCAGAGGGTATTCTCTAGTTCAAGGAGTTCCCCCTTGAGATAGGTGGGTACTGATTCTTGTGGAATTTATTTTTCCTTGAGATGACTGACTTTGATTTCATTATCAGAATGGATTGACTTGTTCTTTATCACATCCATGTTGATTATTACCACTACAGGGTGTCTTTTACATCACTCAAGGGAAGTGCTTATATTCATAAGGAAAATGTGATATCCAATTGAGTTGAGTTGGACCCAGGCGTCATGGGATGAGTAAAGTGACAGCCCAGAGGGTGAGTCCCTTCATGAGCGATCAGGGAATATAGCTTGTATAATTCCCTCCTGTAGTGGATTATTTTAGAGAAGTATTTCCTAAAAATTTATCTAGTTTAACCCCTAAGATAGAGGTGGAGTTAACCATATAACTAGTTCTAGGTGTGTCACTGGTGTCCATTTCATAGGATGACACCTATAAAGTTATAGGAACTCAAGAAGTAGTAGGAAGATCTAGAGGTAAAGAGTTTTATCCAACCCAACACTTCAACATGGTCTTCACCTATCCTTTTTTGCCAAGAAGGTGGATAGTACCCTCAGGTTTTGTGTGGATTACCACTTATTGAAACAAATTACCGTAAATAATCAATATCCACTACCTCATATAGACAACCTCTTCGACCAAATCCAAGGATTAATTTTTTTATCTAAGATCAATTTGAGGTCGGACTACTATCAAGTGCATGTGAGGTGATCATACATACCATGTATGATGTTTTGAAGTAGGTACAAGTTGTATGAGTATCTAGTTATATCATTCGGCCTTATGATTTCACCCACCATTTTCATGGCCTTGATGAATCGAGTTTTCCACCTGTACTTAGATTCATTTGTGGTAGTATCTGTAACATCCTATTAACAATCTTCCAAGTATGTCCTTGATCTCCTCATGGTTTTCCTTTCCTCATCACCTGTATAGGTCCAAGAAGGAATTTAGAGGATACCTATAATAGTGAAGTTAGAGATTTGTTGGACTCTTAGATTTAACTATCTTTTTCTACAGGATACAGGAGGATTTCACACCGTGTAACTAGGTTACACAACATGTAAGAGTCGTTAGATGCAAGTCATGAAAGGTTTCATGCTGTGAAGGGTTACACATCATGAAGAGGATTTTCATGTCATGAATGTTTTAAATAATATATTTTAAATCTGAGGTGATGGAGTTTTTGTCATACTTAAACACTGTGGATTTCATGGTGTGTAAAGGAATTACATGTCATGTAATTCCCCGAACATGGATGTTTTAGGGTGCCTCTTGGGTTTTTGGTGCCCATTTGATCATTCGTTTCCTTTTCTCTCAAAACGAAACTCCTATATAGTGATTTTTGGAGACACCATTCCTTACAGATCGATCCTCTTGGCATTCCAACTTCATTGTGGTTATGGTGCGTCTCTCCAGGTAAGTTATCTTTTTTACTTCTTCACTGTCCTTGATCACGGTAGCACCCTTGGGTTGTGTTGTCAGATCCTCTGGTATAATTTTGTGTTTCTTCTTGTATTCTTCCAAGATCTATTGTGATATCTCATACCAGATTCCATTCCTTTATTGGTCGTGGTGCGGTGGGCATTCGTTGTTGAGGTATATGATATTTCCTCTCCTCATCCAACCCTCTTTCTCAATTGAATCAATCCTAAGACATGTGGATTGGATTCTAGGGCCTTCATAGACATCTTTGGGTTTTTGTTGTTGGTGTATCATATTGTGGATGTGTGAAACCCAAGTTTTGAGGTAGGTGGTTTCATCTCTAGCCTGTGTTTGATAAACCATATTGTTCCATTCTTGTGAATTAGTTTACAAATAAATTGGTATGAAATTGGCATGATTGTTTGTGTGTGTTGGAAAGAGATTTTTAATGAAAGTGTTTTTCCTTGGTTTTTGAAAAATGGAAAAAATGGGTATTTTCATAGCATTGAAAATGGTTTTGTGAAATGGTTTTGAAATAGTTTTCAAAACATTGAAATGATTGTGAAAATGAGCATATAGGTTACCTTGGGTACTAGGTGGAAGGCTTAGCTTGAGGCCATCATCCATTGTGGGGGTTCACTTTATGGGGTGTTTATCTTGTCCTACAGTGTAGATTATTGGCTCTATGAACATATGTGATATTGGGGTTTCACTTTTTGGGGTGTATCCCTGGTCTTGGAGTGTAGATAATTGGATTCAGGTACCACAATGCACTATTTCATAGATTAATGGTTACGAGTAATATGCTGCCTGGCAAGCTGTATTCCTTAGTATTGTGATACTTGTGTTGTTACTATTGTTTTGTATTGCTTGGTTGTGGATTGTTTTTTCCTTGATATGCATATTGATGCTTTTTAAAGATGATATGGAAAATGTGATTTTAAATTGATACACCTACTTTTGTTTTAGAACTATGATAAAAAGAGAAATTTTCACCATGTTTTCTATAAAAATGATTTACTGCTTATCATGCCATGTTTTATTTAAATTGAGAATACAAGAATTTTTATATAGAGACTTGTTATGGAACACCTATGTGAGATCCTATTGAACTTGTTAGCTCACACCTTGCACACCTCTTTGGTGGTTTGTAGACCTTTATATGTCTTCCATTTCAGGTAAAGGCAAGGATCCACAGTGAAGCTACGAGGTTTCATGTTAGCTGGGTTGGCTAGCTAGTGGTGAGATGGTGGGAGTTCATCCATGCCATCATTTAGAGTAGCTGTTTGGTTCTAGTCCTTTATATTTGGACTTGTCTCTTGAAGTTTTGGATAATTTTGCAGTTGTTTTGTTTCCACTTTATTTTTATAGTTATGGCATATATTTATCAGTATTCTATTGTTTATTTTTTGCTTCATGTATATATATGCCTTGTGTTTTGTTCAGGTTGGGAAAAACCATTCTCTATTGTTTGTTGTTTGATGCCCAGGTGCTTGTTGCCAGCCCATGGGGATTACTAATACCCTTAGTGTATGTGATATAATGGGTCAGGTGCCAAGTTTGAGGGTAACCCGGGTTGGTTCATTATAATTTGGTATCATAGGAGGTCTGTCCTCAAGAGTCCTTTTCTTGGGATGTCTGTTAGACTAGAGATAGGATTTTTGGAACTTGAGAGGTATGTTGCGATGAGTGCCTGGCCAGTGCTTATCATAACAAGACTCAAGTTTCCATGGAAATTTGGGATACATGTCTCTAGTGTTTGGTTTGGTTTTAAATATCAGTTTCTTCTTACGGGTTTTCTGGTTTGAACTTAGATTTGTTCTATTTTCTGATTGTTCTTATGTTTCAGTGTGCATAAGTATGACTCTGCGATGTATTCCACAAGTTCCTTAGGAAGGTGTAGCTGATGCTCTATAAGGGAATCAAACTATAGGTTATAATCTCATCAAGACTATCGTATAAGCATTCCACGTTGTCAATCAGGATGTGAAATGAGTTCAGAACGCAGTTGTTGAGGTATAACCAGGAGCTAGAGGATATAGAGATTGATCACGTTAACTCTTGCATGAGAATCCACTATCCTTTAAAGGAATGACTGAACTTAAAGAGATGGAGGATTGGCCGGATAATATCAATCAAATTTTTGACTTCCTAGAGACACCTGAGAATATTAAGGTTAAGTGTGCAATGTTCAAGATCAAGGGTTATAGAAAGCGATGGTGATATTCTATGGTCTAGGTAGATAGACACATGTAATTGGATTGGAAGGGTTTCAAAATCCTATTATTTTAGCAAATTTGTCCAGATTCGCTGATGCTGGTGAATTCTATGGAGTTCTTGTCTTTACAATAAGGAGAGCATCCGATGTTAGCATACACCAATCAGTTTGCTGATCTAGTCTATTTTACTCTGAATGTAGTGAAGAATAACCAGTTGAAGGCTCAAAAGTACCTGTAGGTTTGCAATCAGATATCATATTGTAGCTGTTTATGTTGAAACTATCTACCTATATGGATATGGTAGATAGAGTTATGATGGTAGAGATGGATATGGAAGGAAATTTTGTTTTTCCCAATTCTTATCTTCTATATAGTGGAAATTTAAATGGAATGCATGGGAAGAAGAGGAAGTGGAAGGATCATCACAGAAGTGGGGGTGATGGGTCTTACTAGCAAGCCTCCTCTGCACTATCTGATACAGCTAGAAGTGTGCCTCTGACTTTCTATCAGTACAACAAGTTTGGACACACCAAATGTTTTTGTCATATTCTCATAAAGACATGACACAACTATAGACATGTTGGTCATTTATAGTGTTTCTATCAGGCTATAACTATGCCTCATTATGGTCAGGGTTCGTCGACTCCAAAGGCTACTGTGGTGTAGTCAGAAGCTTCAAGGACATAGGTATCCAACCATAGGCCTCAAGAGTGAAGCACTTTCATGCAGTAGATTAGTGTCCAGCAGAAGTCTATGTAGGTCCATTGATAGTGAGAGGTACCACCCTTATTGAATCTTTAGTAGAAATTTATTTATTTGATATTTTTACCCCCACTTATTTATATCTGCACGTTTTATTGATATTCTTAAACTTCTAATGGAACTTATGACCTTTTTAATAGAGTTAGAAACACCTCTTAGAAAGAGGAGAGAGCAAGGGTTTTAGTGTCCTTGTTCGTTAACAATTGTTGATATGGAGTTGGTATGATATTTTATCATTCTTGATCTGGATCCATTTGATGTCATTATTGGTATGGATTGAATTTTCACTCATTGATATGAGGTTGATTGTTACCATTAGCACATTTAATTTCTTGATATCTATGGGAGCTCTTGTGTGTTTTAGGGGGAGTGGGACTCGAGGTCAGGTCATGCAAGGCCTTCTCTCCCAGAGCTCAGGAGTTTTTTGTCTACTATTGTGTTTGAGCCCAATTATTTTTCTTATATTTTTGATCTTCCCATTGTTTTTCATGACTTTTATGATGTTTTACCATATGACTTATCTAGTATTCCTCTAGAGGTATAGGTGGAGTTTACGATTGAACTGGTTCCAGGTACACAGTCGATATCGATACCTTCTTATCTTATGGCACCAGTGAATCTAAAAGAGCTCAAGATTCAACTGGATGACCTATTGGAAAAAGGTTTTTTTCTCCCTAGTGTTTTTCCTTGGGTAACCCCTATGCTCTTTGCCAAGAAGGTTTATGGTTCACGTCAAATGTGTGTGGACTATCAGAATTTGAAACGGTTAATGGTTAAGAACAAATATCCTTTGCCTCATGTGGATGATTTGTTTGACCAGTAAAAGGGGGAAAAGTGGTTCTAAAAGATTGATCTTCGATCGGGTTATCATCAGCTCAAAGTTCAGGATTCTGATATACCGAAGATAACTTTATGGAGTAGTTATAGCCACTATAAATATCTTGTGATGCCTTTTGATCTGACTAATGCTCCTGCAGTTTTTATGGATTTGATGAATCAGATATTCCATCAATATCTTGGCACTTTTGTGGTAATGTTCATGTATGATATTCTAGTTTATTCAAAATCTAAGCATGAGCATGATCACCATCTAAGTTTGGTTATGGAAATTTTGAGAAGTCACTGTTTGTATGGAAATATTTCAAAATTTAGTTATTGGATTCAAGAAGTGAATTTATTAGGGCACAATATTTCTAAACATGACTTAATAGTTGATCCAAAAAAGGTGAAGGCTATTTCATTATGGAAGGAACCATAAAATGTCTTTGAAATTCGGAGCTTTTTGGTCTTGTTGGATACCACTGAAGGTTTGTTAAGGATTTATCTAAGCTGACGTCACCTTTGATTTCTCTTACTTGGAAAGTGGTGAAATTAACTTAGGATGAAAAGTGTCGGTATTCTTTCAATGAACTAAAACGACTTCTGATATCGGCTCCTATTCTGATCTTACCTGAGTCTGGTAAGAGATAAGTGGTGTTTTATGATGTTTATGGTGCTATTTTAGGATGTGTGCTTATACAAGATGACCATGTGGTAGTTTACATCTCTCATTAGTTTCATCCACATGAGAAAAATTAACCCACTCATGATTTATAGATTTATGTAGTTATGCATGTGCTTAAATGTTGGTGGCACTATCATTTTGGGGAAAGGTTCACAGTCTTCTCTAATCATAAGAGTTTGAGTTCTATCTTTTATTAAAGGAATTAAATATCAGATAGAGAAAATGGTTGGAATACCTTCATATGTTTGAATTTGATATTTCCTAAACCCCAGGGAAGGGTAACATCATTGCAGACACTCTTAGCAGGAAAGTACCATCAAAGACTATTATGGAATCGAAGGAGGAGTGTAATATTATGGGGATTTTCATTCAAACGCACTTGGATGCTCAGGAGGATATTTTAGGTATGGTTTTGACCAGTGTTTGATTATCATCATCTCTCATGGAGTCTATTTTATAGAGTCAGTAGCAGGATGGTGAGTTTAGTAGAGTTCAAGAAATACTTTATGGTGTGGAGACCGTTTCTAGTTGGTCTCTTTCTTTAGATGGTATGATCCACTATGGGGATCATGTTTTCGTCATAACATCTGTGAGGAGTTTAGTCTTGTTTAATTGTCACAGAACTTCGTGGTACGTTCATCCAAGAACTATGAAGATGTATTATGACATGATATGGTGATTCTGGTGGACAGTTATGAAGCGTAACATTGCATATTATGTGCCCCGCTATTAAACTTGTCAACAGATAAAGGCAGGGCACTTGAAACCCTCTGGTTTGCTTTAGACTCTTCTAGTGCCGATATGGAAATGGGACGAGGTATCCATGGATTTTTTTGTTGTATTACCACAGACTCCCTAAGGGAACAATTCTATATGGTTGTTCGTTTATTAGTTGATGAACTCTATGAATTTCATTCTGATCAAGGATACCGCTAAGGTTGAAGATCTAGGTAGGCTATATGCGCAATAGATTTTGAGGTTACATGGGAGTATTTTTGTTGTTGTTTTAGATATGGATCCTAGGTTTACCTTGAGGTTCTAGAGGAGTCTCCAAGAGGCAATGGGAACTCATGTCAAGTTGATCACAACTTACCATCCCCAGACTGACGGTCAGACAGAGCGAGTAATTAAAATCCTAGAAGATATGCTTCTTTCCCGTGTTCTTGACTTTTATGGATCATGGGATAACCATCTGGGACTAGTTGATATTGTTTAAAAAAATAGTTATCAGTCATCGATAAGAATGAACCCCTTTGAGGTATTGTATGGTCGCCCATGCAGATCACCTCTTTGTTGGGCTGAGGTGGGAGAAGTAGCTTTGGTTGGACCAAGTTTGGTTTAGGAGACATCCGCAAAGATTTATGATGTACATCAACGTCTGATTATAGCCCAAAGTCGATAGAAATCATATACATATTGGAGACGTCGTCATCTAGATTTTTTTGGTGACTGTATTTTCTTGAAAATTTCTCCTCAGTTGGGTCACCATTGACATGGAAAATAGGGGAAGTTGGATCCGAGATATGTTGGACCATTTGTGGTCACTGAGCAGCTCAGACAGGTTGCTTATTGGTTAGCATTTATAGTTCAGTTGATGGGTATTCATGAAGTTTTCTACATGTCTTAGTTCAGGAAGTATCACCCTGATCTTGATCACATTGTGAGTGAGAAGAAATTGAGTTAGATCCATATGTTTCTATTTTGGTGAAACCAACTGAGATTTTTGACTCTCAAGTGAAAACCTTGCATGAGAAGATGATTCTATTGGTCATAATTCTATGGAAACATAAATCAAATTCTCATGAGACTTGGGAATGTGATTCTTTGATGAGGGAGTAGTGGACTCATCTTTTTCTAGGGATTACATCTTCCACATGACTTCCCAGGGACAAAAAGTCTTTATGGTGGGGAGTTTGTAACATACCATAATTGATCTTTCAGGTATATCTTTGATCTCTTCATGTTTTTTGTTTTCTCATTATTTATATAGGGCCAAGAAGGAATTGATAGGATACCTATAATGGTTAAGTCATAGATTTTTTGGAATCTTAGCTTTAACTAAATTTTTCTGTAGGATGTAGGAGGATTTCACACCATATAATTAGGTTACACGACATGTAAGAGTCGCTAGATGCAAGTCATGAAAGGCTTCACGCTGTGAAGGGTTACATGTCATGAAGAGGAGTTTCACATCGTGAATATTTGAAATAAAAGATTTTAAATTTGAGGTGATGTTTTTTTAGCGTACTTAAACACTATAGATTTCACAACATTTAAATGAATTACACATTATGTAATTCCCCAAGCAGGTATGTTTTAGGGTGCTTCTCGGGATCTTGGTGCCCATTCGATCATCTGTTTTCCTTTTCTCTCAAACTGAAACTCCTCTTTGGTGATTTTTGGAGACACCATTCCTTCCAGATCAATACTCTTGGCATTCCATATTTGTTGCGGTTGCGGTGTGTCTCTCTGAGTAAGTTATATTTTTTGCTTCTTCATTTTCCTTGATCATGGTAGCACCCTTGGATTGCGTTATCGGATCCGCTGGTCTAAGTTGGCATTTAATCTTTTCTACTTCCAAGATCCGTTGCGCGATCTCATTCTGGAGGTTGTTCCTTTGCTGGTCATGGTGTGATGGGCATTATTTGTTTAGGTATGTGATATTTCCTCTCCTCTTCCAACCCTTATTCTCAATTGAATCAATCATAAGATGTGTGGATTGTATTCTAGGGCCTTCTTAGATGTCATTGGGTTTTCATTGTTGGTGGATCCCATTGTGGGTGTGTGCGGCCTGATTTTTGAGGTAGGTGGTTCCACCTCTAGCCTGTGTTTGATAAACTTTATTTTTCCATTCTTGTGAATTGGTTTAAAAATAAATTGGTATGAAATTGGAATGATTGTTTGTGTGTGTTGGAAAGAGATTTTAAATGAAAGTGGTTTTCCTTGTTTTTTTACAAATGGAAGGAAAAAGGGTTATTTTCAAAGCATTGAAAATGGTTTTGAAATGGTTTTCAAAACATTGAAATGATTGTGAAAATAAGCACATGGGTTATCTTGGGTACTAAGTGGAAGGTTTAACTTTAGGCCATAATCCATTATGGGGGTTCACTTTATGGGGTGTTTCTCTTGTCCTAGAGTGTAGATTATTATCTCTAGGAATGTATGTGATATTGGGGTTTCACTTTCTAGGGTGTCTCCTTAGTCCTAGAGTGTAGATCATTGGCTTCAGGTACCTTAGTGCACTGTTTCATAGATTAATGGGAACAAGTAGTCTACTGCTTGACCTATTGTATTCCTTGGTATTGTGATGCTTAAGATAATACTATTGTTTTTTATTGCTTGGATGTGGATTATTTTATCCTTGATATACATGTTGATTCTTGTGAAAGATAATATGGAAAATGTGATTTGAAATTGATATACCTACTTTTGTTTTAGAACTATGATAAAAGGGAAATTTTTACCATGTTTTATATAAAACTTCTTTACTACTTATCATGCCATGTTTTATTTAAATGGAGAATACATGAATTGTTATAAAAAGACCTGTTATGGAAAATTTGGGTGGGATCCTATTGATCCTGTTAGCTCACACCCTTCACACCTCTTCGGTGGTGCGTAGACCTTTGTATGTATTCTATTTTAGGGAATGTAAATGCACCGTAGTTAGGCGGTGAGGTTTCATGTTAGCTAGGTTGGGTAGCTGGGGTGAGATGGTGGGAGTTTTTCCACACCATCATTTGGAGTATATTTTTGGTTCTAGTCCTTTACAGTTGGACTTATCTCTTGGAATTTTGGCTACTTTTGCAGTTGTTTTGTTTCTGCTATCTTTTTACAGTTATGGCATATATTCATGAGTATTCTGTTGTTTCTTTTTTTACTTTGTGTATATATATGCCTTGTGTTTTGTTCAGGTTGGGAGAAATCATTCCCTCTTGTTTATTGTTCGATGCCCAGGTGCTTGTCGCCAACCCGTGGGGAACAGGAACACCCTTTGGGGGTATGTAACGAAACGGGTTGGGTGCTAGGTTTGAGGGTAACCCAGTTCAGTTCATTATAGTCTTCATTGATGATATCTTGATGTATTCTTGCACCATACATGACCATTCCAACCATCTTGAGATCACAATGAATATAATGAGAGAGTACTAGATTTATGTAAATCTTAGTAAATGCTAGTTTTGGATCAATAAGGTTCACTTCTTGGGTCATATCATTTCAGAGGAATGTGTATCTGTTGACCTAGAGAAGGTGAGCATCATGGTTTCTTGGGAGAAACCCATGATTGTGTTTGATATACATAGTTTCTTAGGGATGGTTAGTTATTACTGATGATTCATCCATTATTTATTATGCCTAGAAATGCATATTACGGTCCTGACTAAGAAGGGTGTGAAATTCATATGGTTAAAATATTGCGAGACAAACTTTTGGGATTTGAAAGGGAGACTGACTTCAGTTCCAATAGTGATTCTTCAAGAGCTGGGAAGAAGATATAATATTTACTTTGATGCTTTAGGAATAAGTTTAGGAGTAGTTCTGATGCAGGAAGATCAAGTTGTAGTGTATAAGTCCCACCAACTAAGACCTCACAAGAAGAATTACCCCACTCCTGACCTTGATCTATCAACTATGGTTCATTCTCTATGCTATTGGAGGCATTATCTATTGGGTGAGTGGTTCATTGTTTAAACGGATAAAAAAAGTATAAGATACATATCCATACAATGTGACTTGAATTTGAGGTAGCGTAGTTGGGTGGAATACTTGCAGTCATTCATCTTTGACCTTGGTTATACATTCAAAAAGGTTAATGTCATAGATAATGCCCTAAGTTGGAAGACTTAGACACATGCCATATAGGAGGCTAGTAGTGAGTGGAAGTTTATGACTTTATTTCCTAAGATGCACCTAGAGGTTTAGAAATAGTACAAAAAACCAATTTTTACAGCTCTAGCGATGAGATCCTATCTTTTAGAGTGGGTGTGGATGAGATAGCTGTCAGATCCCAAGGACCTCATCTTGAGGGAGTGTATCTCGAGTGAGAACCCTCCGCCTAGTTGGGTTGTTGATGAGAATGAGATCCTGCTCTTATGTGGATGTGTATGGGTTCCTTATAACATATGGGAAGTGTTTATATAAGAATATCATGCCTCTATTTGGGTAGTTCATCCAGGGATTACCAAGATGTACAAAGATGTACATCATCAGTATTGGTGGCCGGGTATGAAGAGGAAATTAAAGGTTTTATCACAAAGTGTTCCACCAGTCAGTAGGTGAAGGCTGAGCACTAGTGAACTATTGGAATTGTACATCCTCTATCCATTCATGAGTGGAAATGTAATGACATCACCATAGATTTCTTGATGGGATTTCCAAGATCCCCTCAAGGAAGTGATGTAGTATGTGTGGCCATCGACAGATTAACCATGGTCACACATTTTCTACCTTTCCAAGAGAACTTATTAGTTCATGATCTTGGGAGGATCTATATTCATGAGATAGTTAAACTTCATGGTGTTCCCCATTCTATCATATCAGACCGAGATGTCCAGTTTACATCATGGTTATGGTAGGAGATAAAGAGATCATTAGGTTCATAGCTGCTATTGAGTATAGCTTATCACCCTCATACTGATGGGTAGCCCAAGCATATGATACAAGTGTTAGAGTACATGATCTGGGCATGTGTTCTTGATTTTGGAGGTTTATGGGAAAACATATACCCCTCTCTGAGTTTTCTTACAATGAAATATTTCAGGAAACAATTCATATGGCTCCGTATGAGGCCTTATATGGTAGGTCATGTCGTTTACCCCTATGATGGTTAAAGATAGGGGAGGTATCACTATTGAGTCCTTGTGTCATTTAGGAGACTTTAGATCAAGTATAGTTTATTTAGAAACATATGGATACAACTTAGTCTATACAAAAATATTATAGTGATCATCACCGTCGACCTCTGGAGTTCGAGGCGGGACATGGGGTTTTTTCTATGTGTTTCATCCAGATTAGGACATATATGGATATGGAGATAGGGAAACCTATCATCCCATTATGCCAGACCTTTTGAGATAGTGGAGACAGTTGGGTCAATAACCTATCAAATAAAGTTACCTCAAAGGTACTATTCCATGCATGACGTCTTCCACATATCACACCTTCACCGATATCATGCTGATATATCTCATTCATTTGAACCTAAGGGAATTGAGTTGGAGGCACATATGTCCTTTGAGGAGAATATGATAAAAATAGTTGATTGGAACATGAAGGTTCTCTGAGACAGGTCTGTTCAACTAGTCCAAGTGCTAAGGAAGTACGACTGTGTATAGGATGAGACCTAGGAAAGATAAGATGATGTATGTGCGCAGTGGCTAGAAATTTTCTTAGATGATGTTTTACTACCCTAGAAAGGGAAACTCAGGGATGAGTTGTTCTAAGGATGGGAGGTTATAACATCCTTTCTTTTTAGAGAGGTACATACTTTTAAGTTACTATTCAAAACCTCTCATTTTTTTTCTAATAATGGATTCTAATGGATATGGAGTGATTCAGAAGATTCTGGATCTCCTTTAGAGCCCAGAACTTTAGAAATTGGAAGGACATGGTGAGATGCACAGTTAGTGCATGGTTGGTGCTAACTGTGTGACTTAACCACGTAGGAACTCAGTGTGTAGGAGGAGGCAACACGGTTTCTCTATAACTGCGTGGGTTAGGATGAAAAACCATGCGACTTGTCTCATACAAGTCATAAAGCCATTTCACATGGTCTGCACATAGTTAGTCAAAGCATGCAGACAACCCATGCGAGGGGGTTCCCTAGGCAGTAGATACTACATGGTTGGCACATGGTTTAGCCAACTATGCGTCCAAACCGTGAAACCTAGTAAATAAAGAGTAAATGATCATTTTCCCCTATTATGTTTTTAATCCAAAAAGCCTTCTTCCTTCCATTTTTTCCAGTGGAAACTACTAGAAATTAAGGCTATATCCACGATTTATAACCATGGATATAGGTCTTAAAACCATGGCTATAGGTAATAACCATGATTTAGGGAACCGTGGATCCTATTGGCATGGAAATAGGGCCACGACTATAGACATGGTTTGAACCATCGTTATAGGTATATATCCATGGTTGCCACCGTGGCAGTGCACCTATAACCACAGTTGGTAACCAAACCATATGTTATTTCATTGAAATATATAGCCATGATTTAAAACAGTGTCTATAGACCTATAGCCATGATTTAGACCATGGTAGTAGAGTTATAACCACAATTTCAAATCATGGATGTAGGTAATTCCATTGAAATCTATTTACATGATTTGAAACTATGGAACTAGGATAATAGACACAGTTCAAACCATGGAAATAGGTCTAATGCCATAGTTTTTAACCATGGATATAACTTTCACTTTCCATAAAAAAAGCAGCATCTCTACTGCCACAGTTTACAACTGTGGATACATCTTACTTTCCAAAAAAAAACAGTAGGTCCGCTGCATCCTTCCACTGACTACAACCCGCACTGCACCCAAATATTTTATACACTGGAAGTGAATTTTCAACATTTTTTAGGGAATTCATTCAGTTCTATAGTTACAACACCCTCCTACTATTGTATTCATGAGAAAATAAATAATATTGTAACATGAAAAGTAATGAATGAATTTCATGTTATCAGGTACTAACTTGAATACCTTGAATAATAACCCTACCATGTTTGATCATCAGTGGTTAAGTATAACAGTTTAATCAAGAACATACCATAGACTAAAATGGGGTAATGGAAAAAAACCTAGTTTATTTTATTTATATAATAGTATCCAGTCCTTTTGATACTATAAATATGTCTAATAAATAGACTAGAAATGAATATTGTTAATATAATTGGCCTATCTAATCCATATACCATAAAGGATTTATAATTACACTATTTTTATATTGAATCATTTTAGTAGAAATGATTCATTATAACAAAACAAGTTTACATCTAGTACATGTCATCCTATCATGGCATACATTAATAATAATACAACCTATCACTCACTAATCAACATAGTCTAACCCTTAGATACCATGATCTGATATATAAGCCATAGTAAAGTGAATGGATTAGCTATCCCACTTCATAAATGGGAATCTATAACACTTTGTTCCATAAAATCTATTTAAATTCCATACCTATTAAAACAGGCTCATTTCCTTCTCATCCTCGGTTATTATCTAGAATATATAGCATACCCCTTTTCATCTCAAGAGAACTACCAATGTCCCAATCTTAATATCACCAATTCAGCACTACTTCTATAGTGGTTACAACCTGAAGGTATATTCCCAAAACAATCTCATTCACCTATAAATGTTAATTATCCCACTAATAAACCAACCCCTCATCCCAACCTTAGGATAATTACTAACCCATTACCACTATGACACTAAAGGGTTCCCCTCACTACTCATGCCTTAACAATCATTGCATCTTTCTCAATTGATAGCTCATCTATCGGGAATCTCATTATTTCAAGAAGATATTATTTATTCTATAAGGAGATTCAATTTCATGAAATTAGAGGATAAATGATGAGGAAAAACCATAGTTAATTATATTTATCACTCAATTCTAAACACTTTGAGCCCTATTCCTTGATCACTTGAACATTGAACCTTCAACCAAGTGGGGAAATCAAATAGAACCAATGAAGTTGCTTCAAGCAGTTCAAAGAAAACTAATTACTTAGGTATTATGCATTGTAGTTTTCTTAGTAATGTAGTATATTTTATCTAGTTCAATTTCATAGAGATGTCACTAAATAAAGTTTCAAGTTTTCAAGGATGGTTGTTTGTGTTTGATGAAAATAAAACAAATATTTTCTTTAAGTTTTGGATTTTTATGAGAATGCTCGGTTCATGTTTTCTCAAAATGAGGATATTTTCATCTCTAAAGTGGAGGAAATTTCATTTTCTAATATTGGGTTGGCTGAAATTTTCAACTAACCACATAATGGGAGATTCATGTTTATCCCTAAGATAGAGAATGGTGAGTTTCTTATTCTAGAGGATTCTATATTCAATCCATTTGGATCCTACACAATCATGTAGATTATTTTAAAGGACATAGAACTAGAATATAAGGTCCTTGTTGTGTTAAATTTTTTAGGTATTTCTCAAAGGGTAGGGGATTTTGACTCAAGGAGTAAGTTTAAGGAGAAATGGGAGGCTTTTTCATGTGTGGAAGTGGGGCACCTTTTGTAAGTCCATGTATAGGTTATATGAATCTTCCTTATATATTATTGAAGATCTCTCTATTATTTTCTCATCATTTACCTTGGAGGTGGTGCAAGCACATTATATTAAATAAGAAGAGATCATATCAAAGTGTTTTGTGATTCCACTTCCCAATGGATACCTATAGAGGAAATTTTTTTATAGTTTCTAAGGGTTATCTTCTAACCTCACTAATAAAGTAATATAAAAAATAAATAGTTAGGTATGCATTTATTATTTTCTATTATTTTTTTAAACATCATTGATTTGATTGATCTCTGAATGTTATTGTTTTTTTTCTATATTTAATGAAATGGTTGATAAATATGAAACCCATCAATAAAGTAGTTTATAAAAATAAATAAAGGTTAGTGGATTCAATTTTTTAATAGTTTATAATAAATTATGATGTGTCAAAAATAGTTTTTATACTACATTGTATATTTAGGTTACATGTTTATTTTTTATAAAAAAAATATATTGGGATATTATAAAGTGAAAGGGTATCAAGTTTATTTAACCCACTGAGTGGTCCTTTAATATTGAATTAAATAGTTAATTTAGTGACGAGTTAATTAGTTTTGACAATGATAGGTGAATGAGATTTTGTATGACGTTTTAAATTTATTTTAATTGTTTGGAATTATATTATATGTTCATGAGATACTTTCCTTAGAAATATATGGTTTATTGGATGAATTTTTGAAACTATAGGTATTTTTCCATTTTAATCATTTTAAACTGATTTGAGGGGTTTAAATCCTTGGTTTATTGATTGGGGTTATCTAAAGGATTTTTTTATAATAAAATCTAAGATGTAGTTAGGGAATGAATTAGAAGGATATATGGAAATGATATTTAGTTTTAGTGATTTTGGGGTGGGTGTTTGGGAAAAGTATAGAGGGGATAGTGGTTTTCCTTTTTTGTTTGGTTAGGGTTGAATTGTCTAGAGATTAATGGTGTTTTGTGATATTACTAGCTCTCAAATTTTCTAAGGTTATACGATTTTGTTATATGATAGATATTTTTAGTGGAAGTATTTTATTGCACACCCAACCCATTTTGCGTTTATCCATTCACAACCAGACATCCTTATATGAGGGGAATCATGCGATTGGCTTCCACACCAAGGTATCGTCATACAATTGGATTATATTCCAAGGTTTATCTATGAAATCCCTTATATTCCTATATTTCTTGCTCAAATATCCTTCCATGATACAATCACCCTACTAGAGAAAAAAAGAGGCAATTATGGGTGGTTATACCCTTAGATATGTTTTATACCTTCCTTTTACCTATAAATAGACCCCATGCCTCTTATTTATGAAGTATAAGTAAGATTCATATAACCTATATATAGACTTACAAAAGGTGCCCCACTTCCATGCATGTAAAGGCCTCCCATTTTTCCTTAAAATTACTCCCTAATTCAAAACCTTAGGGAAATCATGTAAAACTAGTTAAAATACCATTTAAAAGAGCCACAACAAATTTTTATAGAATATACACATTATATAATAATAATTTTTTTTAAAACAATCAAGAAATTATGGAATTTAAATTAAAGGGTTAGACATAGGGAACCTAACACAACCTCAAGGCACACTGCTTTTGACAAAGACAACTCAAATATTCCTTTTTTCCCACTTGCATGCATATGCACCTTCATACATATATAAGGACACCTAGCACCTTTGTACATATTTTCATGGACAAATATGTACAAGGGGTTCCTTAGATATATGTTTATAGTTTCATATACCCCTTTTCACTTACACATGTATTCATTTTTCATATCTATATATAAGCACACCTAGCCCCAATATATATATTCATACTGCCATGAGTGAATATATATAAAGGGGTAACTTATATATGTATATGCCTACCTATGCATACAAATGAAGGTCACATTCAATAACAGTGGATTGAATCCACCTCAACGAGATCTAAAATGCACTAAAAAATACAGGGAACCTAAATATCACAAAATCAATAATTAAAATTGATTGAAAGAATAAAAATGGAAGAAACCTTACCTGAATATGATGTCAAACTGGCTACCTTCTATGGTGGTGGATAGAACTGACAATATCATAAGAAACCACCTGTAAGAAAATAATGGAAAAAGAATTGAGATATAATGACTTCTTATATACATATGATCAGTGTATCAACTGTACATGATAAATGATACATGAATCCATAACCAACACTGAACAAAGAATATTCAAATTGATATGTACATCCCAATACTAAATAACATGATCATTAATAAAGGGTTTTTATTCAAATGATATCCAATGCCATTCAAAAACACACCACAAAGTGGTATCATGAATCACCAGATAACACAAACCACAACATGATGGATTTTGCTACATCATGCCTTATACTTTGGTGTATATTTACAATAATATACCACTTTCATGTATGCATCATAGGTTTTATTCAAATCACTGAAAATCATTGTAAAATGATTTTAACTCTTTTGGATATGATTTTCATATAAACACCCTCAAACATTGGGATAAAAAATTGTACCAAAATTTATGTCATTTATATTCCCACTAAGAAATGTAGGTATAATTTATTTAAAATACCCAAAAAGTATAGTTATTTTACCATTAAGGAAAATCAATTACATTTAAAATTTTAGGTTTCTTAATATCTCTAATGGTCTGATCGTGTGTTTCAAAATAATTCTTATGGAACTTCAATGCTTTATCCCAAATAATAATCTAGAATCCTTGTAGTATTTCTTATAGATCACATACTTGTTTAATATTACATGTTGAATTTTTATTAAAATTAATAGGAAGGAAAAATATTGAGTGTGGGGTTATCCCTTCTATGGGTAGTGGGAATGTTACTTCACTAGAAACTACTACATGTACTATTTTTCATTTATATTATAATGAAGAACATAAATCCCTCTATATATATATATGTTTATGACTTCTCTATACTTTCAATTATTTTAACATCCAAATATGACTCTGCCGCTATTATTTTACACCACCCTTTACTAATTTTACCATCATTAAAACTATCTAGATTAGTGAATTATACTTACATCACTTGGAAACTTTTAGATTTATATCATCCAAAATTATTATCATTATTGAATGTTTTCACTTCTAAAATCACCCTCTATAATATTATGGTTCTTCTAGGATGATTCCTTTTGCATCACCCTTTATTTAGCATGAATTATTTTAAAATTTCCTTTTTATCAAGTTTATTAAGTTATCTTCTAGAACATCATTCTCATTAACCCAGAGTCATCTACTCAGATTTTGGTATCCTTACCATCAACCGTTAGCTACTCAACTAGTATAGCATATTAACTTATATAATATATTTTTCTTGAACTACTTTGTGGATCATCAAATTCCTATAAAAAATATTGCATCTTGGATCATAGTTGATTCTTAATACATAATGATATTTGTTACTTCAAATATCTAAAAAGAAATTTCAGGTTTGTTTCTTTATAATTCTACTTTGGAACATCTCTCACAATTCATCAAATAGATAACCCTCACAACACATACTTTAATTATTCTTTTACATCTCCTACACAATATTTGATAACTTAAATAAGCTTATAGATAATCTACCATATCATCAACATAAAATACAAAATCTGGATAGAAGTATATTATAATTATCTTAGATATCATCCTCTAGACTCTTTTAGATTCAAATCATATTCCAAACTATATATTATATAATTTTAGTTTTTAATGTATAATACTTCAACACTTTGAAACTCTATATATTTATAATTTTCTTCCCAACTTCCTTTTGAACAACTCTTACATTGTTCTTAAGTATCCTCATCCCTTATTCATCATCCAAACTTTACTTCTTTTCCCTTATTCTAATAAAACTACTTCTATATAGTTATCTCATGTATTTTAGCATGTATATTCAATTTTCTTTTAAAATATATGTTTTAGAACTAGAGTGGATAGTGCTTCTGGAACAAAATTTCTTAAACTTCAACACTTTTCATTCCTAAAATATGATCCAATAAAATTTTAGACCCATATATAAGATACTGATGGATTAAAAAAAGTTTAGTTCATCTATAATCAAAATTTCATAAAGTGATATTGTATATTGTCTGAAACCCGAACTTCTCATTATTCCAAAATGAAATATTATAGACCTTAGACTACTTATTTATATTCAATCTACCCCTTTACTTATATATTGAATTTATTAACTATTGTAAAAAAATACAACACTCATTTTATTAATCCATTTTCTTCTTCAAATGCTAAAAATTTATATAAAAGTGGTAATATTATTGAGAATGTATAGTGTTTACATAGATTAAGTTATAAAAAATAGGTAATATTAATTAAAGACATTGAATTTATTGATGTAAATATGTTATGAATAGTTTTTGAAGTAAATTAATGAACTATAAAGTCCAGGTGTATACTACAGGGGTTCCATACAATATAGATAACTAAACTCATGAATTATACAACTCCACCATTGTAACATGATGTTCCAATACTGATATGCACCTGGTAAGAATTAAAAATACCATAAAACTAATTAGTATGGTTATATATATGAAAAATATATAAACAAAATAGCATGCAAAAATTGGGTGCATCATACATGAATCAAGATGCGGTACTATAAGGATAACATGGTAGGAAAAACTATTATAATTCTCTTATAATCTATCTTCCACCACAACCAGAGAAATTAATTATCCTATAATAAAATTCATGAACTCTTAGAGTCAATTATACTCATAAAAAAGAATAAAATATTGATATTTTCCACCTACAATCCATCATTGTGATTACATAAAAGATAAAAATAAGCCTCAAAGATGTAGAATTCCACTCTACATGAACCATACAATCAATATAAACCCACCAATGCCCCATCACCTTGAATCAATATCACTCTAGGACATGAGTAGCATCAAGTGATAAAAATAATATTGTATATGAATGCCAAAAATTTTATCAACCTCCATAAGGTCTCTTTACTTGATATGGAAGTAGGTGTAAGTCCTCATACTTGTGTCAATGTATGAAGATCTCACCAAAATCACGATCAATCTAAATAGAAATATTACTAGGTGTAGACCTTGTAAAACTAAAATGCTACCTTTTATTCAGGTATCATATAATAATGTATCAAATTTAGATGATATTTATAATTCATGAGATTTTTTAATATATAAAAGGGATAATTTTATAAGATTAGATCATAATTTCCCATATCTCTATCGTCGAATATCCCAATATGCAAAAAAATGTATGTAGAAAATTAATTCTTCATTGTATGATACATATACCAACCTAGAAGTAATATATTAAAATTAAACTCACTACTCCTATGAGTCAAAAAATTATTGAAGTCCCTATATAGGAATACATCAACAACAGCCCCCTTTGGTTGGGTTCCTTTTCCTGATTGAGTGAACTCAAAAACCCTATAGCACTATTGATTGAGTTTCCCAAACCAAAATGTTAAATGTACGTACTCAAATCACTTTCCTTAGTAAATACCCTACCTGAAACCACTCAAATATTACTCAACTTCATTGGGACCCTTCTTAGGATATCAACAAGGATGATTATGTCTCCTAAATTCTAGCTCTTATAGGAAAAGGATTGATGATTAGAACCAATAGGCCACATACACAAATTTAGATTCATTCATCGACAGACCTGAAATAATAAATCAATAATATAAAAGATATTTAATATGTGAATCTATAACATAAAATAATAATTTATATTAAATATAGGAATATAAACCATTAATCAATTAAAAATATATATTTTTTGGATATCTTATAATAATTTATTGAGTAAAATTCCCTAAATATTACATAAACTTTTCTATAAATTCAAACCCAAGGTAAACAGTATAACTAACCAATGAAGACTCTCTTTTTAGGACTCCTTTAATACTATATGGTCCATGATAACATAAAATATCAACTCTAAATGAGGTTGAATGTAATAATAAAAATGTAGGGAAAAATGTGGCATCAGTTTTCTTGTTTAGTTACAATCATAAACATGTAAGATCTTATAGGAGTGACCATGATTATTTTTCACATATTGGGAGAAATATATTACATTTTAAAATTAATGATTCTTTAACATAGTAACATGAAATGTCTGATCTACTTGGGGTTTTTAAGAGGTGAGTTTTTTAAATGTTTATAAAATTAGTGATGAAGAACAAACATAAAATGGTAGAAAACATACTATTGTGGTAGTAATGACACATTTGAATGGCATAAAGAACGATCATGGCCACATGAAACATATTCCAAATTTCCTGGTGATACAATGGTGTTGTTCCAAAATATCATAGGTTAACATGTTTATATAAGGGTTTTAGAAACAAAAATATGTTAATGGAAGAGGAAGTACATGCAGGTGGTTGGTAAAAAAATTTCGGTCATGTTTAAATTTGAAATTTTAGTGAAATTATGAGAGAAAGGACCTTCATGTGTAGGAAATCACCCAAAGATAATGATTATGTTCAGATGAAACATATGTCAGAGAATCCAAAATACCAAAAAATCCACCCAGGAAGTAGAAACCAAGTAGACACTGAATACTGATCACAAAAATCTTAACATGAATAAAAATCGATTTAGTTTGGATAGTGAGACATTTCAAAGTATAATTATGATATTAACTATCATAGAAGAGGCAAAGTACTTATAATCTGATGTCCAGTGTTTTTTTAATAAAAGACAAAGGTCAATGAGTAAATGGGTTGTGTTTCTGGAACAAACTAATAAAAAAATGTTTTACCAAAATGTGAATAATATTTCAAGCACATAACAATTTTGACAATATATACAAATATAAAAGGTGATTTTTCTATTTTTGACTAAACAATTACAATTAGCCTAAATTTTACAAATATTATTGGAAATTGTTATGGATTCTCTATCACAGAGTAAATAGACAATTATCAAGAACATACAATCATGGATAGCTAAAAAATAGTAGTTATACAAGGAAATATATTGATACAATAACATATAAACCCACTTGAATATATACCTGCTCAGATCAATTATACTAGTTTATCAAGAACACACTTGTTTGAATATATAAATAACATAAAAATATTAGTTTTGTAAGAAAATATATACCTTCTTTCATTGATCATAGTACTTTATCAAGAATATATATGCTTTAATATATAAATAATAAAAAATAGTTGTTTAAAAACAAGTATTATTTATCAAGAATAGATACCTACCTGAAAAATAGTACATTATCAAGCATATACCTACCTGAAAAATAGTAGTTATGCAAGGAAATATATTGATACAATAACAGAAACACCCACTTAAATATATACCTGATCAAATCAAACATAGTAGTTGATCAAGAACATGCCTGATTGAATATATAGATAACATAAAAATATTATTTTTTCAAGAAAATATATACATGCTTGCATTTCTCATAATACTTTATCAATAACATGTCTGTTTGAATATATAAATAACATAAAATAGTAGATTTGCAACATGTATTATTTAAATAAGTGGAAAAAACGATTTTTCCCAATGTGATACAATTCTACAAAATTATTTATCATATGTGATATGTTCTATAGAAAGTTTTCAATGATTGTTATCAAATAGTCCCTGGCGGGATGAAAATAACTGGTATTCACTAGTGTAAAGTTACATAAAAATAAAAATAAAAGGATAAGAATTATAAATTCACAGGGAATAAATTCCCATAATAATAATAGAATATCAAAGAATAATTTTTCCCAATAAATAGAAAAATATAAACAAATAGAATTACATTTACTGACCTTCATGATAAGGGTTTATGTAAAATGAATCAAGCTTGAAAATAACATGAATCTACACATACAAAGATTCTTCAAACGCCTTTATATATTAAAATATCATTACATAATTCAAGAATAGAATATGATTTCATAGGAAAATTATATGAAAAATGAATAATAAATGAAAAAAACATCAAACCTGAAATAATTTATCCCTTGAAAGTAACCGCCATTAACACATGAAAAAAATTAAACTATTCAGAAAACACAAAACAATATTGAAATAATTATAAATCTAAAAACAAATAATAAAAAAAATTAAATATAACCAGAAAATACTTATGACATATTATAAGCATGTATAAATAGTGTAAAAATCACATTATGAAAAAATAATACAGTGGGATCCAAATAAGTAATTGTTTCAGGGAGAAAAACACAAAATTGTATGTTCATGAAATAAATATTGTTGACTGTCGAACTAAAAACATATTATAATAGAATAAAAATTAGTTTATATGGGATATGAGATTAGGGAAATAAAAATTCATAAATAGAAATTCATTTGAAGTGGAACTCTAGGGGACCAAATCAAAATAAATATAATGTTACCTATAATCCTATAAAAACACACTGTGATGGGAACTCTCTCCAGTTATGAATAACTGATGTAATTCAATAGAATAGTATGAGGTAGGGATTTAACATGAGAAATGGTGTAAGGGGGGATTTACCTAGTTTCGGAGAATGGGGTTAGTGAGAAATCTCATTAGGAAGTGGATCCTGAGGATAGGGCTAGGTTTGGGTGAGAAATTAGGGAGGTGGGGTGGCCACGTCGGAGGAGAAGGATCTCAGGGAGCTGGGGTGGTTACATTGGAGGAGGGCCATGGAAGGTTCTGTAACCACACCAGGTTCGCGTCGAGTGGAAGAGAGCCACATCAGAGGAGGAGGGTCACGGTGAGGTGGGGGAATCAGAGGTGTGTCAATTGGGAGTTGGGGAGGTGGGCTGCTACGCCAGAGCTGCGTCGATGGGGAGGTGGCTTGCTGCACCAGAGTCGAGTCAACATGGAGGTGGGGATACTGCATCAGAGTTATATCAGCGGGGAGGTGGGCTAGCTGCCGTGTTGGAGGAGGAGGGTCACATGGAGGAGGAATCGTGAGGGTAGAGGAAGAGGGGGAGGAGGGGGAGGGGGAATCTCTAGGGGAGGAGGAAATGCGAGGGAGGAGATCATGAGGGATGAGGAGTGGGATGGGGAGTAATTGTGAGGGGAATAGGGGTACTTCCATGGGATATATTTTTTTTCCCATGGTCGTAGGTTGAATATATCCATGGTTTTTATAAAATGTGTCTATAATACAAATTTTTAGTAGTGGGACCACACGTCCGGAGAAGCTTCTCCTCCTCTCCTTAGGGATTTTGGTATCTCCCTCATCCTTCATTCGTTTCCTTCATCTCCATATGTATTAGAAAGCTAAGAGTAATATCTACACTCATCTTACTTCTATTCTTATTTTACTTTCACCTCTATTATACTATTTTGGTGTGACTTCATTTGCCCCATTTTCAGGGCATTTATTGAATTTCCCCCTATTCTAGATCGATTCTAGGACATACACTAGATGAGGAGAGTGCTTTGAACCTAAGGTAGTAGGTCTAGCTTATTTCCCTCAAGTTTAGTGATTTTATATTGTGCGTTGTTGTGATGTGTTCCAGAATTTTCTAGCAACACCTCTAAAATGATAAATAAGTCAATTTAAATGGTTTCTCATGCTTAACATGTTCCTAACTAGAAAAGAATCATATCCTAGGTCGTTATCCTTTTCATGGGTTACCCCTATGGGTGTTCACTCTCTTGATAGACTTTTTCCCACTACTTTAATTTATTTAACACATCTTGAGGTGTTTCCCTTATAATCAATGCCTCGGAATAATTAATTGAGTTAAAATTAATGGTAGGTGATGAGTTAGGCCCCTAAACCTCATACCATTGCCTGATTAAGTGATTTATAAAACATGTTAATCATGTTATAAATTCTACCTTGTTAAATGGTATGATCTTTATAGTCAAATCACACCCTTACTTTATGTCGAGGGTGATATAAGGGTCTTGACTTAAGGATGACTTGGACGGGCTCATCGTGCCATAATTATAATTTGTTAAAGAATTGTAAATACACCAGGGGTGATACTAGGTATTCCTTGGAAAGTCTTACCGTGTGTTTACTCTACCTCCATATGAGTGATACCACTTCACTAGGTGAGACCCCTTGTATGAGCTCAGTGGAGAGATGGTTGTACCATTACATGAGCGAGATTCGAACTCCAACATGAGATACCAGAGACAGAATCAGACGTCTTTTTTTTATAGCTTTTCGAAAGTGATACTTGGGATCTCATTTATGGGTTGCCTTGGATGGACTCCCACAACATTGGGTATATGAATTTCCCATGGAGTGATACTTGGGATTCCTTCTGGATTGCCTTGGATGGGTTTATAGTGCCTCTTCTAAATTCCAAATATGTCACTTAAATTAAAGAATAATAATGTGTAACTTATCTTCCTGGTATGCATCCTCTAAGCTAAATCACATGCTTGGGGACGGTCCACTGTTGATGATTTATTTATGATGATCCCATTTACCACATTCATTACAAGTAATTAGGTATATCCAGATGAATTGTCACACCCCAACCTTTAAAATTATTTTATTTTATTATTTATTGGCTTTGGTTACTCTCATCAAGGTTTGAGTTGAGTTATGGTTTAAAATTATTGTGGATTGTTAATTTTGGTTGGTTTCGGGCCGGTGCATGGGCACCACACGATTAGCGATAATCGTGCGGTCGGCCCAGGTGATTGTGTGGCTACCCAATACTTAAAATAAATAAATTTTATAAATTTTTAAACCTTAATAATAATAATATTAATGTTGTAGATAATTATAATAATATTATTAAATTGTTAATAATAATAATAATATTATTAAATTTTTAATAATAATAATAATAATATTAAATTGTTATTAACATTATTATTATTATTATTATTATTATTATAATTTTTATTTGTTTTTTTATGGAGTAACCCTAGAGGGGTTGGTCCCCCTTCTCCCTTTACATGGCATGACCTGACCCCTCTCGATACCCCCCTACCCTACATGACCTCTAGTGCCACTCCCCTTGTTCCGGTGACCTCCCTTCCACCGGTGGTCGAACCTCCCCCCTTACGCCACCCCTTGCGCCATACCACTCTCCTCCGACTGACCTACCATCCATGCAACCGACTCTCGGTGCACCCTCATCCTCCAGCCTGCTTCTAAAAGCGCAACCCCCATATGCAGTGCGACTTGTCGTTGCCCCCTCTCTTGCTGGTAGTGTCTCCTTCGACCATGCCTCTTCTTGCCGAAAGCGTCTCCTCTGATGAGTTTTTTTTCTTCCAATTTTGTTTTTTTTCAATTTGTATGGACCCTAAATCTAGGGTTCATGTGTGACTCATTTTCTTGGGGTTTTAGGCCTTACAGATCATTTTTGGGGTGTTGTTATCTCTCTCATTGAGGTTTTGTTGCATCTTCACCCCACCGAGGTAGGTGTTTTTGTGTTCTTTCCTTTCTGATTGTAAACCATTGGTGCTTTAGTAGTTTCAATTTATTTTTAAATGTGGTTCACACTTTGATAATTCTTATGGATACCCCATTGTTGTGTTTTTATGATAATTGAGTTTGTTAAAAATAGCTTTTGAGGTGAATCGTTAATTATGTTTAAGTAGGTACACACTAAAAAGGGTTTGATTAAATGTCGTTTTAGTTTGTATAGTTAAATTGGTTGTTTTTTATGGTGTTTTTGAATCCTGAGGATTTATTACAAGGAGTTGTGATCAGTTTTGAAGGCATGCACACATAATACCAGGTATGGATATGTATAAATATATAAATCTTCTGTGTGCATGTTTCCTTATAGCACGAGGAACATGTGCATCAGTTTAAGGATATATATATTTATATATGGAAGTGTGTGTGTGCGAACAGGCTACTGCTTGAGTTAGAAAGCTTTGGATTGACCATCCTTTAAGGTAGGTTTCCCATACACTTTCCCTTTTTAATTTGAGATTCATTATTTTCATCTATTTCCCACCTTTATCGATTAATAATCAGTGATATGTGACCCTTGAAATATATATTTTGTGTGAAAAGTGGTGATTTATTCATTGTTAAATGTTAAATAGAATTGTTTTTGTTAAATGTTTCACACCAAGTGTCCAATTAGATGCCCATTTGGTTTTTTCATGAAATTTTTGGCATCTAAAGCATGGTTAGGGCTTTAGAATATGTTTGTGGTATGAAAAATGATGATTTGAGTTCCTTGAATGGTATTTCAATATAGTTTTGGATTTAAAAATAATGTGTATTGGTTTTAAAGTGTGGTTTGGATTTTTTAATAAATATGTAGCATATGGAATGATGATTTTGAGTTTATTGAAAGAGAATCAAATGGTTTTAAGTGAAAAGAAGTGTGTATTTGGATTTTGAAATCGGTTTGTCATGTGATGATGAATTGTGGCCCGATTGGTATTTTTATAGGAAATGGTCTTGGTTTGAAAGTGTGATGGAAATGTTTTTAAGGAGTTTTATAAATTTTTTCATATAACTATGTTGTGTTTGACACCTATTTTGAAAGATTGATTTCATATTTGATAAATGTCATTTTTGGGAGGAATTTTTAAAGACCCATTTGGATACTTTGTGAAAATGACAAAAAATGTTTATTATAAAAACCTTTGTTGGATGTTTCTTATGCCTTTTCTCAAATAATGGATGGGATGTCCTTACTGTGGAATCCTCAGGACCCATTACGAGGGTTCCTTGGTTGGAACTCTTTGTGTTATATTTATATTAAGGCATGAGATTAGTCCTTAGTGAGACTCGGGGTGAGGTCCATTGTAAAGATTAATATTATATATTTGTGATTGGATGCTCAGTTGGAATCGGTTTTCCCATTCTTGCTATATACTTTAGACATGGGAACATGACATATTGAGAGAATTATCTGAGAAAATTTTCTATACTGGTAGTTCATGTCCTAACCAGTGGACCATAGTAGGTGAATACATTTGGGTTTATTACTATGGGATTGGGCCCCTCGATTTGTCCTGTGTTAGGGTAGCCAGGATTTTGGGAATTTTTAATTTCATCATGTGTGGCATGCTACCGAGGATGGGTTCTAATATATTGGTATATTCTGGATTCTTCTTGATCTCCTGGGTTCACCTATGTCTATTATATCTTAGTTTCTTATAGTAATGAATGTGATACTTGTATGTATATTTTCATTACCCTTGTTATATGAATATTGTGGTGCTTTCTTGTGTAGTGTTTACTTGGAAGTGATGTATTGGTTTCTAACATCTTATAAAAAAGGTTTTAAATTCAAATTATTTTATAATCTTTCTTGCCATAAAAAACAAAAGAATCACTTCCCTTTCTTCTAAAATTTTAACAACACACTAATAGAATGAACTTGGTTTTTGAAATGAATAAGGGAATTGAGTTTGTATTTTTTTTGGGTAAAATGAATAGAAAATCATACTTTGATATATTGGAGTTCAAACTTGAAAATTTATGTTTATTTTATTTTAAAGTAAGTGCATTGGGAAGTAGATTATAGGGCTAGCCTACTGATTTTTAATACTCATGCATGTAGTTTATCTTTGTTTTTAGCTTTAGGTGCTGCTTATTTCTCGGATTTGATCGCCACAGTGCGACGTTGGTTTGAGGTCGGTGGTGACCCGCAAGGTCACATGGAGGTATGTATAGTTTATTTTTTTTCCGCTGATAGTTTTCATTTTTATATTTCAGTTTATATTTATTTATTTATCTATCTTTTATTTATGGTCCAAATCATTCCCACCTATTTAATTTTGATGCTCGATACTAGTCGCCATCCCGTGAGGATCTAGAATGAACCTCAGGCCTTGCTGCGAGCCGAATCGGGTGACCATTTCAGGGTCAACCCGGGTTGGTTCGTGACAAAATGGTATCAGAGGGGGCCCTTTTTATTTGGGGTGTCTGGTAGTTTTAGATTAGGATTATCGAGGCTCGAGAGGTAGATACAGAAAGGGCGTCATGAACCCTTGCTTGTTCCAAACCTCGAGTTGTCAGGGGTAGTCTGGGATTTGAGTCTTCTATTCTTATTTTGGATTGAGGGATAACAATGGAGGCAAGTAAGTGTTATGTCGTGATTTCACATGGAGTAGTGACCCATGTGGAGTCTGAGTACATGGTTTAAGCTCCTCTTAGTTGTTGATTCTTACTTGGGGCATGTCCCAATACCATGTCTCCAGGTTAAGCATGACTAATATTCCCTCACTTCGGTAGTTTGATGCAAGTTGAGTGTCGTATTGGTTTTGGTTGGTGTAAGTGGGTTTTTGAAAATGAAAAGGGTTTTTGAAATGAAAATTATTTATTTTAAATGGATTTAAATTCATATAATGGGTTTTAAAATTGAAAGCACTTGGTTTAAAAATCTAGTGTTTGCTTGTAATTGGTAAAGTGGTTTGGGTGTAACCCTGGACACTCCTTATGAACTTTTGCACATGTGAGGGTATGTATGGAAAGTGCGTGTTGTCACATATGGATGAAAGTGGATGAAGATATGTCCAATGGTTCATGGGATTACTTGGGTTTGTATTTGAAATTAAAGGCTTGAACTTGTTTTTATAAAGTGATTTTGAAAGGGGAAATGATTTTGGAAATTGAATTTATTTTTAAAAGGGGTTTTTTGAATTCGGAAAAGTGACCTTAAAAGAGGTTAGTTTTGAAATTTGAATGAAAATGGTGAATTTTGAAAGAATCATTTTTGGTTGTGTTTGGATTTGTTTGGTTTTTAAGCCGGTCATTTTAGATCAGGATGTTGATTTTTATTTTACTTCGATTTAATGTCGGTTTTGGTTTTTTCCTTGTTGTTCATAAAATATTTCCTAGAAAGTTTTCCAAGATTTCTAAGGAGTCACGCCCATCTTCTAATTCTTCCCAAATTTTACCTATCCTTCACAGTGTTTGAGGTCCGTTAGAGGCAGTGAGGTGGCTTGAAGAGGTTGAGCATTCCTTTAGGGCGTTGGGAACTCCCGAAGCTGTCAGAGTGCATATTGTATTGGGTATGTTCGAAGGACAATATTTGGAAAAATGGGAACTGTTCTCCCTACCATAATTTCAAGTTGGGATGATGTGGGAAATTTTTAAGTATATATTTATCCGACAGTTCATACCTGAGGAGGTTAAGACGAAGAAAAGGGAAGAGCTCGTAGGTATTCATCAAGGCCAGTAGACGATGAAGGCATATGTTGACTATTTCAAGGATCTGGTTTCCTTTTATCCAGAGGTAGAATCATAGGATTTCATGAAGACTTATCTCTTCATTGGGGGTCTTCATACAGAGATCAAGGAGAAGGTCCTCTCTTCTAAGGACCATCATTTCGAGAACCTGGTAGATGAAGAATTCCTGGATGAGTTGGTTCCTGGAATGCATATGGTTAGTAATGTAGTGCCTCTAATCATTCTTGAAGGTTCAATATTTGGAGAGGAGCATATGCTAAAGGAACCTATTCCTAATGAGTCATATTCATTGGTTCTAGATTTTAGTTCATCAGAAGTTTGGTTATGTGCCACCAGTGTGGCCGATTCGGGCACTCGAAGCTGTAATGTCGCATCCCTATGAATACGTGCCATCATTATGGTTGTCTGGGTCACCTGGAGAAGTTTTATAAAAATAATCACATGAAGAATATGTTCTAATCTAAGGATTCTATTGCCTAACTATGAGGCAGGAGATGCTTTAGCCATTGGAGCCCCAACCACAGGTCTCGGGGTGAAGCTCTCACACTGTCAAGAGTTTCTGGGGGTGTGAAGCCTCGTTTCAGGTTTTGTGTTCCATGTTGGGATGGGAACATTTAAAGACTTTTCATCCTTGTTTTATGCTATTGACGTTGTTCTGCCATTATAAGTCAATAATTTCCTTAGGATATTATGAGGAACTTGTTCTGTTGTAATCCAAATAGTCATGTTTTTTAATATGGTTTTCTGAATCGTTTGGTTTCTTAAAGTGTGTTTGTACCTTGTATAGGTTAATATTGGTTTAGTTGTGTTTTTTTGGAGATGTAAGTGTTTGGTAAGATCGATGTTTAAAGGTTTTTTCAGCTCTTCTTTTTGGTTCAAATTTCTTTTTGTGGTTTTTCCTTGGTGTTGGGAATCTAATTCTGGTGGTGGTGTGGTTCCACTCATGCTAGGAGAGTTAGATGAAGTTCATGTCGAGAGTTCCTAGCCTCATTGAGAGTGTTTTTTAGCTAATGTGGAGAAAGGGTTATGTTGTTTATCTCATTCTGGTGTCCCAATTTTCTCGGTTCCCTCATATTGGGTTTCTTGTTTAATTCATAGTGGCGTTGTTTGGGTTTTAACTTTCCCGAGCTAGTTGAATTTAATCAGTTGTTATGGGCATTCCTTCCCTGTATATCAGCATTTCATTTCAACAAATAGTTTATTCAGATTGATGGAACATTTCTATATGGAAAATACAAGGGCGTATTGATGATTGTGGCAACCCAAGATGGAAACCGTTCACCTCTTCTGCTTTCCTTTTCCATTATAGAGAAAGAAAACTATGAATCATGGAGTTGGTTTCTGGCATGTTTCAACAACCATTTCACCAACATTCGGGGTGTTTGTTTGATATCTGATCGCCATCGGGTAATTAATGAGGCAATCAATGTGGATCCCGATACATGGAGATACCCAAATGCATATCATCAGTTCTGTATTCGACACATTTCTAGAAATGTGAATAAAAAATTCCACAACGAACTGATAAATAAGGAAATCACGAGGCTTGGTACACATTATATTTGTTATTTTTTACTATTTCAATATAAAGATAAAATCAAATTATGTGAAATATCATCTATTCTGTGTAGCATATGATTCGAACCAGTGACAGTTTGAAGAAAGTTTTGAACAAATATTCTAGGCTAATAAATAAGTTTATGATTATATGATGTGAATTCCAAAAGAGAAATGGACATTGGAATATGACGAGGGGAAGAGGTACGAACACATGACGACAAACATTATAGAGTGCATCAATGGTGTCTTCAAAGGGTTTCATAAGATACCTATAACCACCCTAGTTTATGAGACATTATATCAATGCTTAAAGTACTTTATTGATATACAAAAACTAGCATCAGATGGAATACAACAGGGGCTAAGATACAGAAGACACTTTCAATGAGAGATTGAAAAGAATATTGAAGAAGCTTTTGGTTATCACGTATACATTTTTCGATGAGAAGACTCCCAATTTGAAGTTCAATAGCATTCATACCCCATCACAAATTGCATCAGTAAAAAAATGGTGGTATTACTGGAAACAAGGAAATGTCAATGTGGAAACTTTCAGGTCTTATGGTTTCCATGCACACACATCATCGCAACATGTGCCTCTATGAACATATCATGGGAAGCATATGTTGATCTAGTGTACCAGATGGATACCATTGCTAACTGTTATGCTACACCATGGACACATATTGGGGAGTATCATTATTTTCCAATGCCTGAAGGCTAGCCGATAGTGATACCTGACATCAATCGGTTACGTCCTCGTGGGAGACCGAAGGCCAGTAGGATGTGTAATGAGATTAGATGGCATCAAGAACAAGGGCAGAGTTTGAGATGCACGATATGTCATAAAGAAGTTCATAACTGGAAATGATTCCCTAACGTTTTTGGGTCGAGTTTATAGTCTTATCCAGAATGATGTATTGTCTTCATTGTGACATTATCATATTATAAATTAAATGTTGTCATCTCTTCTTTTTTTCTTCTCGATTTTCTAAAACCCAAAACCCAAAAGCATAATACTTAACCCAAAAAAATCTTTCCTAAACCTTAATATCAAAATTTGAAACCCTAAACCCTCAAATCTAAACCCCAACCCAAAAACATATTCCCTTTACCATGGTTTTTGATAACATTATGTGTGATATTTTAATAAACTTTTATATAACGAAATAATAATATCATAATGATTAGAATAAGTTATTCAATATAGATAATTAGATAAATTCCTAAAACATCATTAGTAATTGACATGGTTCATATTAATCCAATCCATAATTAGTTAATCATAAAACTCCTCCAAAATATGTCTAACCAAATTCAAGACACAATAATTTAGAAATATTGTCTCTACGATTCTAAAAATCAGTATGCCATTATTCCTAAAATGTATATATTAGTGACACATACCTAATATCTAAATGCCATATTAATCTTAAATATTTAATAAAAACATGCATGGTTTCAAGAAATAACTTTCTCCTTATTCCTTAAATAAAATCTTAGATAATAGAATTTATTTTATAAATCCAAAAGCAGAATAGTTAACCCATATTGTAAATTAAATGTTATCATCTCTTCTTTTTTTTTCTAGGTTTTCTAAACCCCAAAACCCAAAAGTAGATCACTTAACCCAAAAGAATCTCTCCTAAACCTTAATATCAAAATTCAAAACCCTAAATCCTCAAACCTAAATCCCAACCCAAAAACATCTTCCCATTACCATGGTTTTTGATAACATTATGTGTGATATTTTAATAAACTTTTATATAACGAAATAACAGTATCATAATGATTAGCATAAGTTATTAAATATAGATAATTAGATAAATTCCTAAAACATTATTAGTAATTGACATGGTTTATCTTAATCCAATCCATAATTATTTAATCATAAATCTCCTCCAAAATATGTCTAACCAAATTCAAGACCCAATAATTTAGAAATATTGTCTCTACGATTCTAAAAATCAGTATTCCATTATTCTAAAAGTGTATATAGTGAAACATACCTAATATCTAAATACCCCATTAATCTTAAATATTTAATAAAAACATGTATGCTTTCAAGAAATAACTTTCTTCTTATTCCTTAAATAAAATCTTAGATAATAGAATTTCTTTCATAAATCAAAAAGTAGAACAATTAACCCATATTGTAAATTAAATGTTATTATATCTTCTTTTTTTCTTGGTTTTATAAACCCCAAAACCCAAAAGCAGAACACTTAACCCAAAAACATCTTTCCTAAACCTTAATATCAAAATTCAAAACCCTAAACCCTCAAAACTAAACCCTAACCCAAAAATCATAAACCTAAACCCTAAAACCTTACAAAAAATCCAAAAACCTAGATATATTCCCTTAAAGAATGTATCAATTAATAAAATTCTTACAAAGATATTTTCATTAATAAAATTATTTCACAAAATAATTTTTCCATCTATTTTTTTCTATTCTTTCCTCTTTTTATCTTTATTTCATTAAAAACCAAAAGACATGGAGAATTATATTTCTTTTGATAAAAATAACTTCATAAAACAATGTGAATAAACATGTCATTTCTTCCTAAACCTTAACATCAAAATTCAAAACCCTAAACCCTCAAACCTAAACCCTAACCCAAAAATAAGGACACTGTGAAATATTAAACTGAAATTAATATTCAACCGAAATTAATAAATCTTGGAGAGAAGGGAAAAAAATTCCAGAAATTGAGAAGAACGCACCTTTTTCTTACCTCTGGATCTGTAGAGTCTCTGAAGACTCACAATGTGAATAAAAATGTCATGTCTTCCATTCTACAATTCATAAAATTATGCTAACCATAACATTATATTTACATTTTACACTTAAAACTAATTTAATTTGTTTATATGTAGATGGATGATACCATACTACTCACTCAGCAACATACCCATATTTCGCAGGCCGTGTTAGAGGGTCGTGCAGATTGATCGATCAGGGTGCATCGAGTGCACCATTTTCATCACAGGGAGGCTCTACATGCCATTGGACCATACTTGCGCTGTGCTGGATTCTATGGCCTTTCCGTATCAGATTTCACATTTTTAGACCATTATCTACTTTCTGCCGTCATTGAGAGGTGGAGACTAGAGACACACACATTCCACCTGTCTGAGGGAGAGATGACCATCACCCTCTAGGATGTGGCAGTGCTTCTCAGTCTCCTATCTAGGGGAGACCCGTTATTGGACTCACTCGTGCAGCTTGGCCAGACCCTGATCAGTGCTTGTTAGGCGTTGATATTTTGTCTGACTGTAGGGATAAAGATGTAGTGTCCATATCTATGCCATGGTTGGAGTCGTAGATTCCACATTTACAAGATAATGATGACAAGAAGATTTTCATGCATTATGCCTGTGCATATATATTATGACTCATTGGCAGGACCATGTGTACTGATCACTCAGGGATGCATGTGTACATGATGTATCTACCCCTACTAGAGGACTTTGATCAAGCTAGGACGTACAACTAGGGATCAGCCTGCTTGGCATACACATACAGAGCATTATGCAGGCTATCCCATAGGGACCGCACAGGTCTTGGGAGATGCATCATTATTATTCAGATGTGGGCATGGGAGCACATCCCCACATTCCTCCCTGAGCTTGCTGGTCTGCCGGTCGAGATGGAGGTGATGCATGATGCTCCGTGTGGACACTGGTATGATCAGTAATTTCTATTGGTTTCTGATGATACTATGAGTTATTGACTTTAATTTCTCATTATTTGTCACTATCGATGATGTATTTTACATTTGGTGTTAGTGACATAATTTTGACATGGTTCCAAGACAACATTTGGGCGTATATCGACTACAGTTGGACTGTCTCTTGCCTGAGAAGGTATGTATATACAATCTATCATTGTCTAACATATTTAATAATAACATCAATTTTGGTTTTTAGTTAGGTGATTTTTTGACAAAATCACATGTCATTTCCGATTTCATGGCTTCCGTACTGGAGTATTACAGACCAGTTTCTAGCACAATACACTATTGGGTTGAGGATGCTATGGTTGTAGTGCCCCTAATCCACTTACATATTATTGAGTGGTAGTATCCTGACAGAGTCATGCACCAGTTTTTCTGTACTCAGTGGATTCTGTTGCTGTCGAAACAGACATAGCGAATTCATGAGATGAAGTTGAAAGGGTGGCAGGATGATGAATGGTCCCAAGTACATGCCATCTTTATCGACTACTGGCACAGACGTGCACAGTTTCGTATTCAGGGTGTTCCTATGAATCTATTCTTTCTTTCGGAGTAGGTTGAGTATGATCCATGGTATAGACTGAAGTATATACTATATCTTACCCAACCCGACATAGAGATGTATAGGATGGTAAGTCAATAAATTTCCATTAGTTTGTTTATTGAACTATTTTATAATTCAATTTGAATATCTTTACAGGGCAGTCACACAGAGAAGCTTGTTCGCATGAGTGATAAAGAGGAGGAGGGGGTATTTAGCCGGGCAATTGTCCATGCTACAACGCTGGAGGTGAGGGCATATTTTAGCGCGCTTTCCGGGAGCATATTTGCACATCTGGCCTGAAGAGAGGAGGTTCCCACCCCAGAGGAACATCCTATAGTTACTGCTGGTGCTGAGAAGCCACGACCACGATGACGTAGACAATGTCGTGCTGCATGTGAGGTCTCACCTGTTCCATAGGCAGAGGTTAGCCCTCTAGTAGTCCAGGATCAGCCGATTCAGGATGTGCCTCAGGTGGCATGAGATCCATCTTTCCTGATAAGATATCCGTAGTTATCTCCATCTTAGGTTCTAGATCCATCACAACCTTGGGATCCATCACAGCCTTGGGTTCCAGATCCATCACAGTCTTGGGGTATAGCTCCATCACAGGCTTGGTTTCCCACTACGATTGAGGTAGGCCCTTCTACCACCCTAGTGGGAGAAGGATCTGGAGGGCAGTACAAGATGCAGTTGACAACTCCTCCAACTGACACACAGATGGAGGATCCACCAGTCAACATTCCAGTGCCCGAGGATCAGCCTTATCTAGGTCATCAAACTCCACTGCGCACTCGATGCAGACGTCCTATTCGCAGACCACCATGTGGGATAGAATCTCCTCGCAACAGACATAGACATTGATTATACATGTTTATTTACATGTTTTATGTCTATTGAAATCAAAATAATATTATTACTATTATATCTTCTTATATGTTTATCCAGTATTTCAGTTTTCATTTATATTTTAGACACAGTTTATATTTGACATCTTTCAAGGTCGACTACTTGAAACATAGAAATAATTAGTAAATTTCAAATAACTTTAAAAGATTTAAAAATCTATAGTATAAAAACAATGTAAATAAAATTTAAAAGATAGCCTAATCATCTGATTTTTTTTAAAAATAAAGAGTTTCATAAATAAAATAAATAAATTATAATGAAAGGAATGTAAGAAAAGTAATTCAGAAGTGAGAGCGAAAAAAAATGATTGTCGATGAGGATCCTAAGCCACCTAATTGACTTTAGAAGCCTATAAAATATAAACTATAATACCCATATAAATAAAAATTAAAAATTCAACTACTTGTTATATGTTTAAGCAATGTTTAAAATTTTATTCATATCTGTCTTACAGTTTATATTATATAGGCTAACAAAGTCACGTACTTGAAACATTTTTAAGTTTCAAGTAGGTGGATTAGAAAGCTTATAAATTATTTTTCACCAACATTTTTTAAGAAATTATTTTTATTTTGGAATACTTGTTATATGTTTAATCATTTTTTAAAATTTTGTTTATATCTGTCTTACAGTTTATATTATATAGGCTGCAAAGTCATGTACTTGAAACATTTTTATGTTTCAAGTAGTTGGATTAGAAAGCTTATAAATTATTTTTCACCAACATTTTTTAAGAAATTATTTTTATTTTAGACTAATTTTTATATTTTTAAGAAATGTTTAAAATTTTATTCATATCTATTTTACAGTTTATATTATATAGGCTAGAAAAGTCACATACTTGAAACATTTTTAAGTTTCAAGTAGGTGGATTAGAAAGCTTATAAATTATTTTTCACCAACATTTTTTAAGAAATTATTTTTATTTTGGACTACTTGTTATATTTTTAATCAATGTTTAAAATTTTATTTATATCTGTCTTACAGTTTATATTATATAGGCTAGAAAATTCATGTACTTGAAACATTTTTAAGTTTCAAGTAGGTGGATTAGAAATCTTATAAATTATTTTTCACCAAAATTTTTTAAGATTTTTTTTATTTCGGACTACTTGTTATATGTTTAAGAAATGTTTAAAATTTTATTCATATCTGTATTACAATTTATATTATATAGGTTAGTAAAGTCACGTACTTGAAACATTTTTAAGTTTCAAGTAGGTGGATTAGAAAGCTTATAAATTATTTTTCACCAACATTTTTTAAGATTTTTTTTTATTTTGGACTAATTGTTATATGTTTAAGAAATGTTTAAAATTTTATTCATATTTATCTTATAGTTTATATTATATAGGCTAGAAAAGTCACGTAATTGAAACATTCTTAAGTTTCAAGTAAGTGGATTAGAAAGCTTATAAATTATTTTTCACCAAAATTTTTTAAGAAATTTTTTTATTTTGTGCTACTTGTTATATGTTTAAGCAATATTTAAAATTTTATTCATATTTGTCTTATAGTTTATATTATATAGGCAAGTAAAGTCACATACTTGAAACATTTTTAAGTTTCAAGTAGGTGGATTAGAAAGCTTATAAATTATTTTTGACTAACATTTTTTAAGATATTATTTTTATTTTGGACTACTTGTTATATGTTTAATAAATTTTTAAAATTTCATTCATATCGGTCTTATAGTTTATATTTTATAGGTTAGAAAAGTCACGTACTTGAATAAAAGATAAACTATGTTGAAACATTAAGTTATATATATATATATATATATATATATATATATAACCATACGAACATAATAATAAAACATTAAAATTTTAAATATATAAAAAACATAATTAAAATAGATTTTTTTGTACTGTTTTAGGAAAAAGGAAGCATCAGAGATGCTGCCTTTAAGAAGTATTTTTAAATTTCTTTTAACCTAGGCCATTTAAAAAAAATAATTTTTACAGAAAGAGTATTAAAAAAAATCTTATTGTACACTCTATTTTTTGAGGGAATAGTCTCCCCACATACACAAAATAGGTTCTCATTTCTAGTCGGCAGCCTATGACGTATAGGAATTCATGCTTGGGATCATGTGGCCGATTATCTCAGGGCACAAATATATGTCTCCTAGGGAAGGACACTACATGATGGATCCTGATTATATTGTTGAGTCTGTTATGGTGTCCTTTTTTGGAACTTTTCTAACTAATTACTCCATAATTCAGGAAAAATAAAAACACTGATTGAGATTTTATATCATCTTTTTTAGGATTGGAAACTAGAATCCATGTAAAAATTTATACATAGCTCATCCTCTCCTCCAAATAACATGAACCTAGCCTTATTCTTTCTCAAGTACTTAAGGATTCTCTTCACAACAATTCAATGACTCTCAATGGGGTTGGATATTGGTATCTAATTGTTATGATAAAAGCATACAAGACATCAGGTCGAGTACATAAAATTGTGTACATGATAGAACTTATAGAGGACTCATAGGAAATATTATCCATCCTATCCAAGTATTTATATGGATCCTAAATCTTCCTAAGATTTGTGCTATGAAACACTAGTAAAGACTCCTTTTGGAGTTCTTCATGCTAAACCATTTTAGCACTTTACCAAAATATGTGTTCCAACACAGTCCAAGAAGCTTCTTAGATCTATATCTATAGATCCTCATACTGAGTATGTAAGCTTCTTTACCCTTGTATTTCATTAAGAAACATTTACCCAACCATATATTCATAGAGTGAAGTGTCGGGATATCATTTCCAATAATAAGTATTTCATCAACATACAATATTATAAATACTACTATTCTCCCACTAAGCCACTTATATACACAAGAATCATCTGTGTTTTTAGGAAACCAAACTCTTTAAGTGCATCATCAAACCAGATATTCCAACTCTAAGACTCTTGATTTTGTCCATAAACAGACCATTGCAACTAAAAAACCATATCATTTTAATTTGGAACTTTAAAACCATTTAGTTGCATCATATAAAAATCTTCAGCTAAAATCTTGTCAAGGAATGTAGTTTTGACATCTATTTGAAACATCTCATAATCATAATGAGCTGTTATGGATAAAAATATATGAATGGAGTTTATCATCATAATAGGTGAAAAAGTCTCTTCATAGTTAATACCATGTTTTTTTGTAACCCTTTACCACTAGGAATGATTTATAGGTAGACACTCTACCATCCAAGTCAATTTTCTTGTGGAAAAACCACTTTCACCCTATGGGTATCACCCCTTCATGTGTATCTACCGAGTTCCAAACTTGGTTAGTGTACATGGATTCTATCTCAGATTCCATGGATTTTGATCATTTCATAGAATCTAAACATTCAATGGACTTTTAGTAGAAATTATCTTTATCTTCTATTAATGTCAATTCATCATCATTATCCATGAGAAATACATATCTCTTGGGTTACTAATGAATCCTACCAGACCTTCAAAATAATTTTGTAACTTGAGTTAGTTCTTCTTCCTCAACTGGTTGCAGAACCAAATCAACTTCCATCTTAGTGAACTTCCTATTTGTTGGTCTTGAACTTCTCTAAGTTCAACTTTAATCCCACTGACTCCTTGATTTATATGTTTCTTATCAAGGAATATAGAAAATTAGGCCACAAACAATTTATGTTTAGGATTATTATAGAAATAATATCCTATTGTTTCCTTAGGATAACCAACAAATAAGAATTTATAATATTTTGGGTTAAGTTTTTCTGAATACAATAATTGTATGAAATATTATCAATCCCAAATCCTCATAAAATACATATTGGGATGTTTCCCAATCCATATCTCATATGGTGTCTTTATAATTGCTTTAGATGGAATGTAGTTAAGTAATAATGCAACCGTATCCAAAGAATAACCCCAAAACAAGATAAGAAGTCCACATAAGCTCATCATCAACCAAACCATGTCTAACAAGGTACAATTCCTCATTTTAGACAAACCATATCATTATAGTGTTATAGGAGTAAGTTATGAAATAATTCCACAATCTCTAATATGATATATTAATTCTTAGATCAAGTATTCACTACCCTAATCTGATCAGAGGATTTAAATACTTTTTCCCATTTGATTTTGTACTTTGTTCTGAAACTCTTTGAACTTTTCAAAAGTTTCATACTTGTGTTTCATCAAAAACACATACCCATACTGACTAAAGTTATCAGTAAAAGTAACAAAGTATTTATAACCACCATTTTCTTATGTACTCATTGGTCTAAATACATCAGTATTTATAAGATCCAATAGCCCACTATCCCTCTCATCTTTTCTCCCAAAAGGAAACCTTTTCATTTTTTCCAATAAACAAGATTCTCATGTATTAAATGATTCATAATTGAATGAGTCCAACAATATATCTCTATGGAGTCTTTAAATGTGTTTCTAATTTATGTGTCCAAGGAGACAATGAAAAGGTAGGTGAGATTAGAATAAACCCTTAAATTTCAATTCTAAATGTTATAAGTAGGATTATTCATTTAAAGAATATATAAACCATTCATTATATTCCCAATTCCATAAAAATTTTTTATTCTTCAATATAGAACAACTCTTGTTATTAATAATGAATGAATAATCCACCCTATTCAAACAAGATACAAAAATCAAATTCTTATTTATGATGGGAACACAATAAAAATTTTACAATTCTAGGACCAATCCACTTGGTAAAATTAGATCATAAGTTTCTTCTTCTAATATAGAAACTTTTTCTCCATTATCGACAAAAAATCCACTTCACCCTTCATCAATTACCTATTATCTCTGAGCCTATGTTTTACAAAAAAAAAAAATGTGTGAAACACACCCGATATCTAATACCCATGAGTTAGAGTTGGAGAAATTTATTTTTATAACATTCACATTTGCGTACTTTGAATGTTTCTCCTTGAGAACACTTCTCAATCCTATATACCAATATTTAACTATTTTACAGGTCATACCTATTAATGATCTCAATATGATTAGTGTGAAGTATTCTGTGATCTATAATAAAGACATTAGTATGTGAGTATCATGTATTATATCTTTTCATTAAGGGATTTAAATGAAAGTGATCCCACTAAAAATGACGAACCAATACATCATATCCATTTAGTGATCCAAGATACATATTTCACTAATTAATGGAACCACTTTGGAATTAATCTCACTAATTAGTTATTAGAGCAGGTAATCATCCCAATAACAATAGTTTTGACTCTTAGACAATTGAATGGATAACCACTTATCCAAATCCATCATATGGATTCACTCAACTCTATTCCTTTGATATTATTCCCAAGGGTTTCCCAGCTAAGTGTAACCCAAAATAAGTGCCAAGAATAGACTAAAAAAATCAATCTAAGGGAACCCTGATTGGTAAGAAACTAAAAAAGGATGATCCAATGTATTCTATAACTTTCTTTCTTTACACAAGATAATTCAGGGGCACACTACTTGGGTAAAAATTACCTGGTTAAATGATAGAGGTATTGATAGGTGCCGTTTTGGAAGGAATCTCACACTTAGTATTTGAGGGATTTTAGTCTCATAAATTTAATATACACTATATAAATATTAAAATATTACATCATATATAATCATTATCTTTTCATGTTTTATTTCCTTTTTTATGCATGATTATAATAATTTAGTTGTGTAATCCCTATCTTGTCATGACCCGTCCCCCAGGGCCCGTGCTGTAACAACCCCAAGCCCGCCTTCCATAGGCCAGGGGTTGTCGACTAGTACCAGAAAGGCATATCCCTAAAATGGGAAGGCATTTCCTTAAAACTTTTATACACAAAAATAGGTCACACTATGAACAAGAAAAACACAATGGAAGAAGAATGGTACAACCACAACTAAAAACCACCACTTAGTGTAAAAGTAAGTACTAAAAGTAAAGGGGATAGAATACAAGCCCAAATAAAATAAAAGTACAACAAAAAGGAAAAACAACTCCTGAGGTAGTCCGCCAAGGACCCTACCTAAAAGGTAGGTACAACTCATCACTTCGGCTCTCCGCGTAAATCGGTCACCTCCATGCACCGTCTTTCAATCACCTCTGAGAACCGTCTAGCCCTGACTTCTCAAGACTCTTTCAAACTGTCCGTAATATGCACAAGACACAACAAGGTGCGGGTGAAGCTCATGCAGGGGTGAGTATAACAATACTCACTAGGGACCCCAAGACCCCTGAAAATCTCTCAGAATTCCACAAAGGAAAAACCAAAAAGAATGATCTCAATCACAAAGCACAAAGAAAAAGACAAATCACACCAGGAATAACTTAGGTACATAAGTAAAAATGATTAGTCGTAAATATAGATCATCTTATTCTATAAAAAGGCTCTGATGCTGACCCACACAGGATCACTCGGTGCTGACCCACACAAGATCTCTAGGTTCTGACCCACACAGGTTCGCTCAGTGCTGACCCACACAGGTTCGTTCAGTGCTGACCCACACATAATCGCTAGGTGATGACCCACACATGATCGCTAGGTACTGACCCACATAGGATCGCTCGGTGCTAAACCACATAGGATCACTCGGTTCTGACCCACATAGAATCACTCGGTGCTGACCCACATAGGATCGCTCAGTGATGACACACACAGGATCGCTATTCATTCTTCACGTCATAGCCAGCTACTGGATTCCCGCACAAAGAACACTTGATTCTGGGAGGATCTCCTCCCAATCCATCGATCATATTTCAACTGGCATTAAGTCCCATGAATAAGTAACCTAATGAACCGTCATGTCATAAGGGTTCCAATGCAACAGATGGTGCATCAACTGGACGCCCGATCTGTAAGTTATAGATATTTTAGTGATGATGACCCGGTTGGATTCAGATTCGATCCAATCCAGTTGTACTCCAAATTTCTCCAAAACTCAAGTGGAGTATCTCATAAGGACCACCTCATCATAAGGGTTCCATCTCCACAGACAGTTTTTCAAACAAACGTTTGGTTTATAAGATATGCCCATTTAAGCATAACTGGGTCAAAAAGGGCCCGGGTTTGGTCCGACCCGGTCAGACCTGCCCGACCAGGCCCAGTAGGCTGAGCCTGAATGAGGTTGGGCTCAATTCAGTTTTCATAGGCCTAGTCCAGCCCTATGGCCCATGGGCTATGCCCGTTGGGCTGCGGGTTCAGTCCGACTCACCCGGCTGGGCGCGGCCCGCCCGACCTGCTAGCCGGGCGCGGGGGTTCGCTCCCCTCCCAAATAGACAGAAGTCTATTCGGTTTCAAAGTAGTGGCGCCAGTTGGCACCGCACCACCTGTCCGGTCCTGCTGGACCGGTCACCTGCAGAACTCGCGAACCGCGGGTCCACCCTCCACCGTGGCTCGAAGCCGCGACCTTCCTCCTCGGTGGGCCGCCGCAGCATGCCACCTTGCTTAGACGTGGTCAGAAAAGGCTGGCCACCCCTTTGTCCACCGCAGCGCCTTCGAGAGCTGCCACCTTTTCGAGGCCAGCGCTTGCGGGCCGCCACCTCCTTCGGTTGCTGGCGCCGCCGCACCGGCGATGCTTCTGCGGGCCACCAGCGAAGCTTCGTTGGTCTGATTCCTTTCCCGTCTGCGCCTACGGGCCTCCCGGTACGGTGCCTACAACACAATGCTCGAAGTTTTTCCTTATCAACATATTTTTTGGTCACCAACAAAGAACGCTACCATCCTGATATCAGCGGAGGGTTTGGGCCTTGTTCGGCTCAGGCCGTGCCCTCTACATTAGCGTTATAACATGGAAAGGATTATTTAATCATAAAAACTCCCATAAAGAAACCCCGCATTATACTCCCGCATTAAAGAATGAAACATGGATTAACCCGTTGATCCATGTTTTTCATAATATTCAAGGACGGGAAAAAATGGAGGAATTAAGCACATAACACCTACCTCGAATATGTTGGTAGACAGTACAGAAGAGGAAGATGGGACCGTGTTTGAAGCGTGTTCCTTGGCATTTGTCGTTGTCCAGTTTGAATCCTCTAATGCATCGAAACTCTGTTCTATGTTATAGGAAGTCGTCACCGGCACTTCGTTAGAGGTTCCTCTTGTGATTGCATAAGAACCATGCCCAAGATTTGTTTAAATAGATGTGAGGAACCAACCACGATGCATAACATTAATGCGGTTCATTAATGAACCACATTTAGTGTTACATTAAAACAACCAACGTTGAGGTTACGCAACACAAGGGTCAAGTAATTGAATGGCCTATTAACTCCATGGTTCCTCCACATCACTCAATTATTACAAAAAGAGATAAAATTACTTATGGATTTATTTTATTATTTTTTTGTAATGTCTGAAAATTAACTTTTTCATCCGAACCTTGTCGATCGAAGTTATGCTTCACCTAAGCGAATCCTGGTGCTCTGAATTCAATGGTGCCCTCTGATTTTTGTAATCCGAACACCATTTAAAAAGATAGAAATTTTTGCCCGCACATTTACTGAACGTACCTTAAAAAAACTTAAAAAAATTATTAACAGTCACCCTCGACCCGCACAAGTCGAGGTTAGGCTCTACCAAAAGGGAAAACTCCCTCACAAGCTCAACGGTACTCTCAGATTTCCAATCCGAGTTACCATTTAGGAGTTAAAAAATTTAATAATAAAATAATTTCTTATTAATTATTTTATTTATAGCAAAAAACCAACTTCCACTGTTGGCCCGTGCTGGACAAGGTTAGGATATAACTAAGTAAAGCATGCCCTCAAGAGCTCAACAATGGTCTCAAATTTTCAATCTGAGTCATCGTTCGTGAGTTATAAGCATTTGAAAAATAAAATAATTTTATTTAATTATTTTATTTAGGGTTATGTCATTTTTGGGTTTTCTTACTGGAGGCCTGTGCTGAATAAACTTAAGTCATGCCTAGGGTAAAACCGCCATCCTAAACATAACGGTACCCTCAGATTTATGATTTGGGCACCCATTTAAGAGTTATTCCATTTTTTCATAAAAATTGCTCATGCGCGCTATTTAAAGATTAACATTTTTTTCGACGGATCATTTCGGGCACTCCAGGCCTCAGAATCACATGCCGTCAATTTTCACAGTCTCGTAATAATCCTATATAATTAAAAAAAATTATAAGAAAATTACAAGATATTAAATTCTCCCCACCTTAGGGATTTACATCCCTGAAAGCCAAAACATAGGCAAATCAAACAAATGAGGGTACTGAGCATGAATCTGAGGCTCTCGCTCCCATGTTCTCTCCTAGAGGTTCATGTTCTGCCACCGAACTCGTACCAGAGGGATAAATTGTCCACAAAATACTCACTCCTGTTGATCCTCTATCTCCACCGAGAACTCCGTAAAAGTTATCCCATCGTCAAAGTCCAACTCGCCCTAGTCGATAACGTACGATAGATCATGCACACATCTCTTTAGCTGTGAAACATAGAAAAAATTATGCACCCGGTGTATCTTTGGGGGAAGAGCTAGGTGGTACTCCACCTTTCCAACTCTGCTGAGAATCTGGAAAGGTCTGATGAACCTCAGAGATAGCTTTCCGCCCCAGCTGAATCTCCACAATCCTCGTCGGGGTGAGACCTGTAGGGAGATATAGTCTCCCTCCTAAAAATCTAAGGGTCTCCGTCTCCTGTCGGCATAATAATTATGCCTACTCTATGTAGTCTTCATCCTCTCCTGGATGATCTGCACCTTCTCGGTGGTAGCTAGTACAAACTCTGGACCCATAAGTGCTGACTCCCCTGGGTCTGTCCAACATAGAGGTGATCTACACAGTCACTCGTACAAGGCCTCAAAAAGTGACATACTGATGGTGGAGTGATAAATGTTGTTGTATGTGAACTCCACTAGTGGTGGGTGATCCTCCCAACTATGACCAAAATCCAGGACACAAGCACGAAGCATGTCCTCAAAGGTCTGTATGGCCTGCTTCGTCTGATTATCAGTCAGGGGCTAAAAATCTATGCTCAAGCGTGATGGAACATGATACTCAGCTTTCACTTGCTGACAAGTGAGGCATCATGTTACTAACTTTGCCACCAATTTCTTCATCACTGGTTTCTAGTACTGACGCCAAAGTTCCTGGTACATATTTTCCACACCCGGATGTACTGCCAAAGGGGATGTGTGGAAATCCATCAATCACCTCCTCTCATAGTGTCACTGGTACCATGGTGCGTCCTCTGAAAAGGATGACGTGCACCCCACCTTCATAAAATCCTCTAGGAGCCTATCCTGAGGATATATGAGCACGTTGGGTCTTGAAGTCTGCATCCCCAAGCTATGCCTCTCGAACTTGATGAAGGAGTGGGCAAGTGACAATCATAGACTAGAGGTAAGTTGCTCCATCACTATCCATGAAGGATATCTACAATGCAACTAGCTGCTCTTTCACCTCACTTATCAACTGCAGACCAAACCTCCTGCTGAGCACGTCTGCCACTACGCCCCCTTCCTAGGAGTATAGACTATCTCGAAGTCATAGTCCTGGTGAAACTCCAACTATCACCATTGTCTCAACTGCTGAAAATCATATGAGTACATTTCTATCCACACGAAAGGGTACCCCTTTTAACTGATTGGTGTGCCATCGAACCTATGATAGTGGGTACTCATTATCCACGACCACTTGGTTAAAGTACCAGTAATACACACATAACCTCAAACATCAGGTCTTACCAAGCCCTTCCTCTATAAGTCTCCCAACTATACTCTCATCTCTCAGAGCTCCGTGGGAGCCATCTGATATGCAATTGTAGATATCAGTGTTGTCCCTAGGTATAAGCTATAAAAACCCGGTTCTTCTTCTTAAGGTATGGGTTTCTTATTTTCCCTTTTCCTTAAGTGTTTTTGAGAAAACCAGAGAAATGGGAAAAAATCCCAAATTTGAGGGTACACGCCATGTACTTTTCTACATGCTGTGTACTTTGGCCATGTGGGATGAGTACGCAAGCCATGTAGGCATGTCGGTGATGATGGGTGTAAAAACTGACTACATGCTGTGTATGTAGTATATACATGCCAAGTAATCAGTTGGCAGGTGAATAGTAAGGTGGTTGGAGTAGCCGCTGGCAGAACAATGGTACACGCCGTGTACTCAGAAATACAAGTCTTGCAATCATGTCGACGGATGTACAGTGAGGCGGTGGAAAGTGGACGCCAGAGGAACAGTTAAAAAAATGGAAAGCACACACTGTGTACTTGAAATTATACGCCGTGTAGTCATGTTTTTTCACTTAAAATAGGAAGTAGCCTCCTCTTTCGGCAGAGGAGGTAATAAGCTCATTTTTAGCTCGGGAGGAGAGGCTGGAGCTTGGAGAAGCTCCTGATCGCACGCTGGGAATCCGTTTCTTCTGCCATTAATCTTGTTTGAACCATGTAGGTAAGACCTTCCTTCTCCTTAAGCCATTTTCATCAATTCTTTCCCGAGGGGAAGTTATTTACATTTGAATGGATAAATGTTTATCCCAGATCTACTCCATTCTCGATTGTTTCGGAAGGCGTCGTTCACATATATCGATCAAAGGTGATCGAGGTAGGTGGTCTAGTGTTTATTTGCCAACTGTTGAGTGATTTTGTGTACCTTTATGCTACACACCCATGGTTGGGGTGTCGTATGGCTGATGTCTTAGTCGTTTAGATATCTAGAACTGCATAGATAATCTAATGATAAATATAAAATGTTGTTTGGGATCGTTGCCTTGATCCAGGTCCACCTTGTGAGTGAGTTTCCCTTATTTAGCCGTTTAGCTAGGATAACTGAGGGTATACCATGACTATAGCATGATTTGAGTTTTCTTGAGAGAAAATGTGTATATAATTTCTTGCTTATGTGTTGGGCTTGGCCTGGTTACTTGTTTAGCCCGAGGTCAGTGTTTTGTTTAGCCTGAGGGCAAGTGTTTGTTTAGCATGAGGGCAACATTTCATATGCTTGAGGGTAGTAAATTTCATGGATGAGGGAATTATCTTGTATTTCTGAGGGCAATATTCGTTATGCCTGAGAGAAATCACCTAAGGGTTTCGATTTTGATTACCTGAGGGTAAGGATTTTCATGTCTGCGGACAACGTTTACTTTGTATATTCACTGTAGTGATTTAATATGTTGTACCTACCAAGCTAAATCACAAGCCTGGAATTGATAAATAATTAATAAAATGACAATGTAACTGGTAGAGATAGTTACTTTTGAGTACTGCCTAGTTTACTGCATTTCATTACTGCACACTACTGTTGTACTTTTTCACTAACAGTTGGGCACGGGCCTTTGGTGGTTGCCTACTGAGATTTATTTCTAACACCCTGTTTGGGTCATGTCTTCAGCCCAGACAGATTATATTGCTGTAGGTGTTGATAAGCGCAAGAGTCCCTATACAGGTACTTGATTATTGCAGAGGATTGTGAGAGCATGGGATCGAGCTTAGGCTTGCGATGCTGTTGAGTTCCTGCTGCACTGTTTTGTTTTGCTTTGCTGTACTTGTATCATGTTTTGTATTGTTTTAGATTGCAGTGTATTCTGTTTTGACTGCTTTCTTAGAAATAGGACATATTGCATCATCATATATATGACAGTTGGTTATCTTTTACTTCAGTACCGTTTTCCATTTCAGCTTGTGTTGTTACTGCTTCCACTTTTTGGTATGTTTATATTTTTCCACTGCACTACACTTTGAAAAATAAGGGAATAGTTTTCCCACTATCAGATCTAGGCCCTCGCTGCTAGTTGGTAGGATCTGGATTTTGGGGAAATGCGCTTGAGTTCATGTGACCAATCAGGTTCGGGGCACCCATTGTGTGGCACCCGGATCCAGGACGTTACAAAGTGTTATCAAAGGTTTCTTTTCTCTTGACTTACTGTTTGGTGCCTATAGCCAGGGATAGGATAGAATAGGTACTTGGTAATAAGCTGTGTCCGGGATTAGCTAACCCGTGTACAGGGAAAAACCAATTTACCTCATGTTAATTTTTTTTGATTTTGCACTTTTACAGTTGATTTGATTTCACCGTTGGGTGACGCACTTGTGGTGTGCTGTTATATTTTTATACTTGGGTTCTATTTAGTTGAAACCCAATGAGATGAGGGTATGCTATCACATGCATCATTTAGGAACATGTTAGAATCACATGCCATGCATAGTTTATATTCCATGTAGGTGCATTAGAAATTGAACGCTTTTGTGATAGATGTTGTGCTAGTACATGAATGATGTTGTGATAGATGCCTTGATAAAATACCTGCTATTTGATAGGGTATTGTTATGTGAGGTATTATAGAATGAATGCCAAACTTTGGTTATTGAGGAGTATGGGCCCTCATTGACTGGAATTTTATGGATCATTGACCTGTTTACTTTGTAATAACATGTATAATATGACAATATTTGATTCGCGGGGAGTATGGGCCCTCACGGATCAGAATTTGGCACTTAGGTGTTGGTTTCAGTGTTTTTATGGGCTTCAGAGAAGTTTCTAAGGTTTACTATCTGGAAAAACCCAGAATACACACCATGTAGTTTTGAATACACGCCATGTACTCTTCTGTTCAGGAAGAAGCGGAAAAAAATTAATTACACACCGTGTACCCTAAGTACACGCCGTGTAGTTGCTACCCGTGTCATAGACTATGTGGGCAGAAACACGGGGTAGTGAAACTTTGAGGTCACACGCCGTGTACCGATTATACACACTGTGTTGTGTTGAACCTGTGTCCGCTGTGTAACTAACAACACAGACAAAGAAATTTGAGCTTATACACGCCGTGTCAATGATGAACACGTCGTGTAGTGGAACCTGGCGATCCGGCCATGTAACTAACAAACACGGGTCGATGTTACCTCTTCTTGGACACGCTGTGTACCCGTGGGACACGTCGTGTAGTCTTGACTGGTGAGGGGCCATGTGGACTTGGCCATGTGGCTGGGGAAATAGGGTGGTGTACACTCCATGTGCGGGTGTAACGCGCCGAGTAGTGTCAGCCGAGTAGTCTGCTGTGTCACTAAAAACACGGGCAGAAGGAATCTAATTCATACACGCCATATCCATCTGGAACACGCCGTGTAGTGTGAGCTCTGTACCCGGCCGTGTAACGGACAACACAGGCCGGTGAAGCTCGTCCAGTACATGCCATGTAGACCTTATACACACCGTGTAGTCTTGTTCAAAAGGGAGTCATGTGGCTAAGCCGTGTAGAAGGACCCAGACAAGGAAAGAAAATTCAAGTACACGCCGTGTGTGTGGACAACACGCCGTGTGTTTGGGGTGTTACACGACCAGTTCTGGTAGAGGTATACACCCATGTGGAAGGATTATGGGAACATGTCGTGTAGTTATTATACACGCTGTGTAGTCCTGTTTTGTAAAACTTGAATGTTTTTCATTCCCTATTCCCTTCTTACGTTGCTAGTTCTTGGTCCTTGATGATCTTAATCTAAGGCTTGTGTTTGATCTTATAGATTCATGCCATCGAGACGAACACGAGTTTTTTTCCAAGAGAGCAACAATGATTATACTCCAGAGATGGTAGGCCATGGGCTACCAATGGATCCTCCATCAAATCCAGATGTGGCGCCAACCATTATACCAGACACAGGCACTGATGCATAGTTCCGTGAAGGCTTCATGCAGGTCATGTAGACCTTCTAGGGAGAACTGCTGGCTGCCACATCTATGGAAGAGCTGGCATGAATATTCCAGTAGTAGCATCCGCCTACGCTTTCAGGGGATGGCGGACCACAGGCTGCAGAGTCTTGGATGGGTTCTATGCAGACTATCTTCGAGCATCTTGAGATGCCACCTAGGAGGATGGTCAAGCTCGATACATACATGCTGAGTGATTCTACCAAGAGATGGTGGAATGTTACCACCTAGACTGAGCATCTTAGAGACATGGCATGAGAAGATTTTCAAGCAGTCTTCTATGAATTTTTATTTCTAGAGATGCTAAGGGTAGATCGAGCTTGAGAGTTCATGAATCTGTAGTAGAGCACCATGTCAGTGATAGATTATTCTGCTCGCTTCACTGATCTATAGTGTTTTGCACCTGTTCTGGTGGGTGAAGAGATGCTAAGGGATAGACTCTTTGAGGACAGTCTTCGATATGGCATTCGCGCGCTGGTGAACGTTTTCAGGTAGCCTACAGTGCATGCTATTGTGAACCAGGAACTGATTACTGAGCGGAACCTGCAGGAAGCTAGTGGTGTAGGCTAGGGTGGTTCGACACCAGTTTCTGGTACTATTTCTACCGGTAAGAGGAAGTGGCAGATGAATTTCTCTCATGGTGGTAGTACTAGCTAGAATATTTCTTCAGGTGGCTAGGTAATATGATACCAGTGTGGTAAAGAGGGGCACAAGATACCCCAGTGTCCACGTGACCCAGTGGAGTGCTGAGCTTGCAGAAAGGTGGGCCATCTCTAGCATTTTTGCAGGGCATTTCCACCAGTGACTATTGAGAGGGGTTTTGTGTAGACTCTGCATGTGGGAGTAGGACTAACAACTTCTTACCAGTTAGGGAATTGTAATACCTCGGGACGTTCAGGCAGAGGTGGTGGTCGTGTCCATGGCAGCCAGTCACCAGGATCTCACAGACAACAGGAAGGGTAAGCTCAGGGTAGCCAGGCTGTGTCATAGGGCCGCGACACTGGGCAGACATATGTAGTGCAACAGACCCAACAGGAGCAGGATCCCAGACCTTCTACTGATAGAGGTACTATTCTAGTTGATTCTATTTTATCTTCAGTACTTTTCGATACTGGTGCTACACATAGATTTATATCTATGCCTATTGTGGAGAGACTTGGGATCTGTGTTTCTTCTTCTTCTGATATCATGGCGCTAGACACTCCGTTGGGAGCTAGAGCGGAAGGTGTGCGTCAGTACAGGGAGTGCCCCCTAGAGGTTGGTGGGTGCCACTTTCTATGGGACCTCTATGTCTTAGAGATGACGCGATATGACTTTATTCTTGGGATGAATTGGTTGGTACCCTTTCGAGCCTTTGTGGATTGTTATCGTCATAGGGTGAGTTTTACATCACCAGAGGGCAGAGAGTTTCTATACAAGGGATAACGGGATGTCTAGGCAAGCCGAGCTGGACCTGAGCATCATGGGTGAGGTGGAGTGACAACCCAGATTGCGAGTTTGTATCTGGATGACCAGGGAACTTGTCAGAAGGATTTCCCTCTAGTGGTTGATCGTTTTAGGGATGTCTTCCCATACAACTTTTTAGGTCTACCTCTAGAGAGAGAGGTGTATTTCTCTATTGATCTTGTTCCAGGAGAAGCACCGGTGTCCATTCCTCCTTATAGGATGGATGCACCAGAATTGTAGGAGCTCAAGAAGTAGTTAGAGGAGTTGCAGGCAAAGGGTTTCATCTGACCCAACACTTATCCTTGGGGTTTCGCCTGTCCTATTTGCGAAGAAGGAGAACGGTACCCTCAGACTTTGTGTGGATTATTGGAAGCTAAACCAGTTGATGGTTAAGAACTGATATCCCTTGCCAAGGATTGATGATATTTTTGATCAACTTCGAGGAGCACGAGTGTTCTCTAAGATTGACTTGAGATCCGAATATCATCAGTTGCACGTTATACCATCGGACATACTGCTTACAGCTTTTCAGAGCAGATATGGTCTATACGAGTACTTGGTTATGCCGTTCAGACTCACGAATGCGCCGACAGTTTTCATGGATCTGATGAATCATGTGTTCCACCCTTATCTATATTCTTTTGTGGTAGTCTTCATGGACGACATCTTGGTGTACTCTCACACTCGATACGACCTTGCTACCCATCTTGAGATCATTCTGAGTACACTAAGAGAGAATCAGATATATGATAAGCTCTCAAAGTGACACTTTTGGACGGACCATATACACTTCCTGGGTCATATTATCTCAGAGGCAGGAGTTGCGGTAGACCTAGAGAATGTGAGAGTAGTAGTTTCCTAGGAGCAGCCTAAGAACATGTTTGAAATACGGAGTTTCTTGGGGATGTATGGTTACTACAGGTGCTTTATACAGGACTTCTCCCGCTTAGCAGCACCGTTGATGGGTTTGACTAAGAAGGGTGTGAATTTCATTTGGTCGGAATCTTGCGAGACATCCTTTCAGGAGCTGAAGGGAAGGTTTACATCAGCACCAGTCCTGATACTTCCACGTCAAGGGAAGATCTATACAGTTTACTATGATGCATCAGGTATTGGGTTGGGAGCAGTGTTGATGTAGGGAGACCGAGTAGTTGCGTACGGGTCTTGGCAGTTGAGGCCACATGAGAGGAATTACCCGACACATGATCTCGAGTTGGCTGTAGTTGTGCATGCGTTACACTGTTGGAGACATTATCTCTTGGGAGAACATTTTGTGGTGTTTACAGACCACAAAAGTATTAAATATATCTTTACCCAACATGACTTGAATTTGAGACAGTGAAGGTGGGTTGAATTCCTTCAGTCCTTCGACTTTGAGCTTGCCTATACACCTGGTTAGGGTAATGCAGTTGTTGATGCACTGAGTAGGATGACTCAAATACAGGCAGTGAAGGAGGCCAGTGGTGAGTGGAAGCTTATGGATTTGTTCTCCGAGATGTATTTGGAGGTGCACGATAGTCAGGTGCAAGCCTATCTTTCATCCTTAGCTGTGACTTCTACCCTCCTGAATAGAGTGAGGATGATACAACTATCAGATTCAGAAGGCCTAGTTCTACAGGAGTTGGTAGCAAGTGAGGACCCTCCTCCTGGTTAGACGATAGGTGATGACGAGGTACTACGTATCCATGGATGAGTGTGGGTTCCATGGGATATATGTGAGGAGTTGATTCGGAAGTTTCATGCTTCAGCTTGGGCAGTGCATCCCGGGGTTACCAAAATGTACCGTGACTTGAGACGTCAGTACTGGTGGCCGGGTGTGAAACGTGAGGTAGCTGGTTTTATTACGAGATGTTCCACCTATCAACAGGTGAAGGCGGAGCATCAGAGGCCAGCTAGACTATTACAACAGTTACCCATTCCGGATTGGAAATGGGATGATGTCACGATGGACTTCGTAACCGGGTTGCCGAGGTCACCTCGAGGCAGTGATGCCATGTGGGTTGTTGTGTACAAACTTACGAAGGTAGCTCACTTTTTTCCGATCAAGGATACCTTCGGTTTGGACGAGCTCAGGAAGTTGTACATTCGAGAGGTAGTACGTCCTCATGGGGTCCCTCGTTCTATCATTTCAGATAGGGCCTCCCTTTTTATGTCTCGTTTCTTTTAGAGTTTTCAGAGGGCACTGGGTACAAAGGTACTTCTGAGTACAACTTACCACCCTCAGACCGATGGCCAGTCAGAGCGTATGATACAGGTGCTAGAGGACATGATTCTTGCATGTGTCCTAGACTTTGGGGGATCTTGGGAGAGACACATACCCCTAATCGAGTTTTCCTATAATAATAGTTTTCAGGAAACTATTGATATGGCACCTTACGAGGCTTTATATGGTAGGCCATGCTGATCACCCCTGTGCTGGTTAGAGGTAGGTGAGACAACTTTATTGGGACCACGTCTCGTGTAGGAGACTTCACAGTAGGTCCAATTAATTCAAAAGCGGATGGCTATTACACAGTATCGTCAGAAATCTTATGCTGATTGCCGTAGACGACCCTTGGAGTTTGTGGTCAGGGATCATTTTTTCTTGCATGTTTCACCAAGGATGGGACACAGGTAGATCAGGAGATAAGGCAAACTTTCACCGAGGTATGTGGGGTCATTTGAGATTCTAGAGAGAGTCGGGTCGATTGCCTATCGGTTGCAGTTACCATAAAGGTACCGGGCTATACATGATGTCTTCCATGTATCTCAGTTGCGCCGTTATCACTCAGACCCATCTCACGTCTTTCATCCTGAGGAGGTTTAACTTCAGGTCGATGCATCTTTTAATAAGCATCCGATTCTTATTTTTGATAGGATCATGAGAGTTCTCCGAGGCCGGCCAGTTCCTCTCGGACGGGTGCTATGGAAGCATGGCTGAGTGCAGGACGAAACCTGGGAGCGGGAAAATGACATGCATGCTCAGTGGATAGAGTTTTTCACAACTTTATATTCACCACCCTTAGAAGGGAAATTTGGGGATGAATTTCTTTAAAGGGGTAAGTTTGTAAGAACCCGGTTCTTCTTCTTGAGATACGAGTTTCTTCTTTTCCTTTTTCCTTAAGTGTTTTTGAGAAAACAAGATAAATAGAGAAAAATCCCAAATTTGTGGGTACACGCCATGTAATTTTCTACACGCCATGTACTTTGTCCATGTGGGATCAGTACACCTTGATGTATACTCAATTAACAACATGTAATCCTGTCAAAACTGTAGAAGCTCTTGGGAACAAAAACCCCCTTTCATTTTTATGGAAAGAGAACCCCTTCTCTAAGGAAGGTTCTCAAGCTATGTCCATAGAAAAAGTCACCTCATCGTAAGATAGGGGTAATATAAACCCTTCCATCACCTTGTTGAGCCACATATAATGCTCACTTCCAGGGCCACCATCTGATCTAATGGTGCACTAGCTAGATGGAAACTCAGAAACCACCTCAAGCCAGTCCTTAGCTGCCTATGAGTTGGGATCACCTCATAACCTGAGGGGTATCTGTCACCGAAACTTGTGTAAGGCACTAAGCCTATATGTGTCCTCTACCAGTAGCACTGGTAGTAACTGCTAACCAACAGGCAGTGGTATCACTGGGACACCACCTGAAGGTACCATCTCGGGCAACAATCGTTGTACTAAAGCCTCATCACACTGTGGAATATCCTCATGGTCATGCATTGGAATCATGGATGGTTGTCTGTGTGGAGGAATCTTGAAAGAGAATCAAGATGAACCATGGTCAATAAGTTATACCTAGTGATCTGAATCAAAATAGATCAAAATAAAAACATTTCAAAACACATGCAATCAGTGTTTTCTTGTACTGAGTTGGAGAACAGAATTCAGGGTCCTGGTGTATGGATACGTCAGCCACCGCACCAACACCAGACTCCCTAGACTGAAATACAAACTCAACACATTAACACTATTTCTCCATTGAAAACATAGACTCTTAGTTCTTCTGGAAGAACTGACCCCTATGATACCACTTTTTCACAACCCGTCCCCGAGGTCCCATGTCGTGACTACCCCAAGCCTTCCTTCTATAGGCCAGGGGTTGACGACTAGCACTGGAAAGGCATATCCCTAAAATGGGAAGGCATTGTCTCAAAACCTGTACACACATAGACATGGCACACTACATACAAGAAAAACACAATGGAAGAAGAATGGTACAACCACAACTAAAAACCCCAACTGAGTGTAAAAGTAAGTACTGAAAGTAAAGGGGCCAGAATACAATCCCAACTGAAATAGAAGTACAATAAAAAGAAAAAACATCTCCTGAGGTAATCCTCCAAGGATCCTACCTAAAGGGTAGGTACATATCATCACTACGACTCTCCATGTCAACCGGTCACCTCCGTGCACCGTCTATCAATCACCTATGAGCACCGTTTAGTCCTGAATCCTCAAGACTCAGTCAAGCTATCTGTCATCTACACAAGACACAACAAGGTGCGGGAGAAGCCTGTACAGGGGTGAGTATAACAATACTCAATAGGGACCCTGAAACCCTCGAAGGTATCTTAGAATTCCACAAAGGAAAAACCACAAAGCATGATCTCAATCACAAAGCACAAAGAAAAAGACAACTCATACAAAGTATAATTTAAGTACAGAAGTACAGATGATTAGTCGTGAAGCTAGATCATCTTATTCTGTCAAGAGGCTCTACTGCTGACCCACATAGGATTGTTCGGTGCTGAACCACATAGGATCTCTAGGTGCTGATCCACATAGGTTCGCTCAGTGCTGACCCATAAAGGATCACTAGGTGCTGACCCACAAAAGATTGCTAGGTGCTGACCCACACAGGATCGCTCGGTGTTGACCCACACAGGATTGCTCGGTGCTGACCCACATAGGATCGCTCGGTGATGACCCACACAGGATCAATCAATACTGACCCACACAAGATCACTCGGTGCTAATCCACACAGGATTTCTATTCATTCTTCATGTCACAACCAACCATTGGATTCCCGCACAAAGCACGCTTGATTCCAGGAGGATCCACTCCTCAAGCCATCAATATTATTTCATCCAGCACAAATTCCCATGAATAAGTAACCCAATGAACCACCATGTCATAAGGTTTCCAATACAACAGACAACGCATCAACTGGACACCCGGTTTGTAAGTTATAGGCATTTTAGTGCCGAGGGCCCAATTGGGTTCGGATTCGATCCAACCCGTTCATACTCCAATTTTCTCCAAAACTTAATTGGAGTATCTCATAAGGACCACCTCGTCTTAAGGGTTCCATTGCTATAGACGGTTCATCAAATGGACGTCTGGTTTAGGAGATATGCTCATTTAAGCATAATTGGGTCAAAAAGGGTCCGGGTCTGGTCCGACCCGGTCATACCGGCCCGACCCAACATGCTAGGCCCAACCCAAATAGGGATGGTCTCAGTCCGATTCTCCTAGGCCTATTCTGACCCACTAATCTAGGGGCTCGGCCCGCTAGGATGGGGGCTCGGCCCGTTGGCCTCGGGCTAGTCCCACTGGCCGCGGGCTAGGCCTGTTGGACTGCGAGTTTGGCCCGTTGGGCCGCGAGTTCGACCCAAACCACCCAGATGGGTGTGGCCCACTGGTCCACGGAACCTCCTGACCCGCTGTCCAGGTGTGGGGGTCCGCTTCCCTCCCGAACAGATAGAATTCCGTTCGGTTTCAAAGAAGCGGTGTCAGTTAGCGCTGCACCACCTGGCCAGTCCCACTGGACCGTTCACCAGTGGAACCCACGGACCACGGGTCCTCCCTCTGCTGTAGCTCAAAGCCGCGACTTTACTTTGTGGCACACTACCTTACTCCGACGCGGCCGACAAATGGAGGCCACCCCTTTTTCCACCACAGCCCCTTCAGGCATTGCCACCTTCTCGTGGCCGGCGGTAGCCGACCGTTGCCTCCTCCGTTTGCTGGTGCCGCTGCACCGACGATGCTTCTGTGGGCCACCAGTGAAGCTCCGGTGGTTAGATTACTTTCCCGTATGCACCTACAGGCCTCCTGGGACGACGCCTACACTGTGAGACCCAAATTTTCACCTTGACACCATATTTTTTCGGTCGCCCATGAAGAACACCACCAACCCAAGATCATCGAAAGGTTCTGGCCTTGTTCGGATCAGCCCGCACCCTTCGTGTTAGCGTTATAAAATGGGAAGGATTATTTAATAATAAAAACTCCCATAAATAAACTCCTAATTATCCTCCCACATTAAATAATGAAATTAAGATCAACCCATTGGATGGTTGATCCTTTTTTTTCATAATATTCAAGGATGGGAAAAAAGGGAGGAATTAAGCACATAACCCCCTACCTCGAATACGTTGGTAGATGGTATAGATGAGGAAGATGGGACCGCATTCAAAGCATGTTCATTTTCATTCGTCGATGTACGGTTTGAATCCTCTAAGGCGTCAAAGCTCCATTCTACGTTGGAGGAAGTCTTCGTCGACACTTCATCAAAGGTTCCTCTTGTGAGTGCACAAGAACCACACCCAAGCTTTGTTTAAATAGATGTGAGGAACCAACCACATTGCATAATATTAATGAGGTTCATTAATGAATCACATTTAGTGTTACATTAAAACAACCAACGTCGAGGTTACACAACCCAAGGGTCAAGTCATTGAATGACCTATTAACTCCGCGGTTCCTCTACATCACTAAATGGTTACAAAAAGAGATAAAATAACTCATGAAGTTATTTTATTATTTTTTTTTAAAGTCCAAAAATTAACTTTTTCATCCGACCCTTACCGTTCAAAGTTAAGATTCACTTAAGTGAATCATGGTGCTGAAAATTCAATGGTTCCCTCAATTTTTTTTAATTCGAGTGCTGGTTCAAAAGATAGAAATCATTTCCCACACGTTTATTGAATGTACCTTAAAAAAGTTCAAAAAATTATTAAAAGTCATCCTCAACCCGTTCTAGTTGAGGTTAGGCTCTACCTAAGGGGAACACACCCTCACAAGATCAATGGTACTCTTATATTTCCAATCTGAGTTACCATTTAGGATTTAAATAATTTAACAATAAAATAATTGCTACTTAATTATTTTATTTACGGCCAAAAACTAACTTCCACTGTTGGCCTGCACTGGACAAGGTTAGGATCTTCCTAAGGAATGAATACCCTCACAAGCTCAATGATGGTCTCATATTTTCAACCAGAGTAACCATTCATGAGTTATAAGAATTTGAAAAATAAAATAATTTTATTTAATAATTTTATTTACGGTTATGCCATTTTTAGATTTTCTCACTGAAGGCATGTGCTGACTAAATTTAAGTTGTACCTAGGGTAAACCCGTCATCCTAAATGAAACAGTGCCCTCTAATTTCTGATCTAGGCACTCATTTAAGAGTTATTATAATTTCTTCAGAAAAACTATTCATGCGCACTATTTAAAGCTTAACATTTTTTTTTCAACAGATCATTTCGGGAACTCCAGGCCTCAGAATCATGTGACGTCAATTTTCACAGTCTCGTAATAATCCCATATAATTAAGAAAAAATTTATACAATAATTACAGGACATTACATATCCCAACTACCAAATTAATGTGTTCACTCCAAATTTATGTGTAACTCTTTACACAATCCACAGATCTGTGTTATCACCCAAAAATAGAAGTCAAATACACTTCTATATATCTAAATGCATTATATGAATACAATAAAAAAATTCTTCATTTAATGTAATAGAGTCATATGATATTGAAAAACTCCACATGAGTAATCCCAGAGCACCAAATAGGCAACCCCGTTCATTTTCCTAGCTAAGACAAGCCTCCAAGATAGTAGGCGGTCTGACCCCAAGTCCCTTTACCCAGGTAGAATTTACTCATTAGAGAATTCAATTCATGAAATATATAACACCTAATATGAACAAACTATTCCCAATAATCAATAGTAGAAATATAGGCTTTAATGTCAGGGTTTTAATGTTGGTTTTTTAGAAACCAATGTTAAAAGTGATAGGGGAACTTTTAATGTTGGGTTTTTATAAAATTGAAATTAAAAGGTCTTATAAATTTATTTTAATGCTAATTTTTTATAAAACTAATGTTAAAATTTATTAATAAGGTCTTTTAACATTGTTTTTATAAAAAACAAACATTAAAAGTCATTAAAAAAACCCCTTTAATGTCGATTTTAAAGAAAATCAATGTTAAAAGTGCTTTAAAAAACTACACTAACAACCCAAAACCCTCCTTTTTTTCACTCGAAACCCTTTACCTCGACCGACGATGGTAGCCAAAAACCTTCAATGACGGTCAATCATCTCTAGCCATTAATTTTCATCCACTTTTCACATTGTTTCTCCTTAATCTTTCATCCTTCATCCTTATTTCATGATCTTAGAGCTATCCCTATCGACCTGCAACCGTGGTTCATGATTTTTGTTGTTTTTTTACATTGTTTTATCACTCATTTTCTTCAATATTATAGCATTCATCCTATTTCCACCGACTTCGATTGAGTTTATTATAATTTTGGATCTATTTTTCATTATTGTCCTCCAAATTTTATAAGTTATTTATTTATTTATGATGATAAATTAATTATCTATTAGTTATAAATTTGATTCATCCATTCAATTGTTTGTATGAATTTTTTTATCAATTATAATTTTTTTGTTAATTTTTTTTTAATTTTATAAGTTTTTTATGATTATAAATTGTTTTTCACTATAATTTCTATTTTTGTATTTATAATTTTTTTTATCTTTATAATTTTTTTGTGGTTGAAATCCTTTTTTTTATTTTTTTTCATTTAGAAATTGTTTTTATCAATAGAATGAATTTTAATTTTTTTTTGTAACTTGTTTTTCATTTTTAAATTGTTTTTAAGACATAAATTATTTTTTGAAAATTTATGCATGTTTAAATTTTCTATTTTTATATATCCTTAATAACTTGTATTTAAAATTTTCAATGATATTTTTTGATCATTATTTACAATTGTTTGTTATGATCAAATAGTTATCTATAATTGATTGTTTTTATTATATGTTTTCATGTTTAAAATATATATATATATATATATATATATTTAAATGTTTATATGTTTTTAATATATTCCGCTTTTATAATGTGATATTAGGTAATTAATGGATCATAATTGGATAAATTTATAAAGAACCATTGATGAATACGAAAAAGGAGTTGATAATTTCTTAGAATTTTCTAAACGAAATATTCAAAACTAAGTTCTAATTTTATATCCACGGGTGAAGTATTTCAATACAAGAAAGTTAAATTCCATAGAAATACAGTATCCTCTCATTTTTTATGGATTTAACCATAATTATACACGATGGATTTGGCAGGGTGAAATAATAGAAAAATCAATAGCTAATGTTGATGAAAATATTCAGCATGAGACAAAGGATCATATTGAATAATTAATTCATGATGTAGGCATTGAAACCATTGAAAAAATATCAACTATTGAATGATTGCATAGAGATTCTAATAAACCACTATTCTTAGGTTGTATTAATTTATAGTGTTATTAGCAGTTCTAATATTATTCAACTTGAAAGAAATAACTGGGTAGAGTGATAAAAGTTTCTCTAAATTGCCTCAAATTTTAAAAGAGCTACTTCTAGAAGGTAATATGATTCAAAATTCTAATTATGACGCAATGAAAATATTATGCCCAATGGGTTTGGGGTATAGAAAGATACATTCTTTACCCATGGTTATGTGTCACATAAGAAGTAATATTAATTTTTATTAGTATTCCCTAAATATGGTATATTACAATATAAGATGGATGAAAAATTCAACTCGAATTCATTCTTAGGTATCGAAATCAAACCTCCATCTAAAGAAATTTGCTACCTTCCAATAATTCCTTGTTTGAAGTGTCTATTTAGAAATTAAAATGATGAAAAAGGTTAATATGGAATAAAAATGAGAATATATCTGATAGAAACTTATAGCACCATGCTAATTTACCATAGTGGAAGATATTTGATAAAAACTTTCTTGATTTTGAAAGTGAAGCTAGAAATCATAGAACCAGACTATGTATAGATAGAATGAATTCATATCAGTGCCTCAGTATCCAACATAGTTCATGGCCTATTTTTTTGTAGTTTACAAAATTTCCTTACATATATGTATGAAGAAAAAATATGTTATGATGATATTGATGATTTATAGACCAAAATAGCTTGGAAATGATATTTATGTGTATCTTTCACCATTTATTGATGATTTAAAACTTATATGGGTGATAAGTGTTACAATTGTTGATGCATACAAGAAAGAGTATTTTATTTTGTGTGCTATGAGAATGTTAACTATAAAAGAATTTCCTATATTTGAAAACTTATCTGGATACAATGTTAAGGTATATAAAGAATGTCCAATTTATGAAGAAGTGAATTCATACTATCAATTGCAGAGTGGAATAAAGACAATGTATAGGGGACATTGAAGACTTTTGTGAATTTATCATTATTATCATAGATTGAAAAAATAATTTAATGGTTTATAGGAATATAATACCCCCCACAACCATTGTCCAATGAATAATATTACGATAAGGTAAAAAATATTGATTTCACATTTGGAAAGAATGGAATTTATGGTCATTAAAAAAATATCTAGAAGAAACAGTATATCTTATTCAAACTACCTTATTGGATATTTTTAGAGATAAAACATAACATTTATATTATTCATGTTGAAAAAAAATATGCGATAGTTTGATCAGAACTTTGTTAGACATAAAAGGAAAGACAAAAGAAAGATTTCATACTAGATTAGAATTGATATTCATAGGAATGCGTTTTTAGTTAGCTCCCAATATGAAAAAAAACATATTTACCTATGACTTATCACACATTAAGAAAGATTGTAAAGATGATTTTTTGTCAGTGTCTTCATGGTATTAAAGTACCCAGTGGATGTTATTCAAATGTTAAGAATTTGGTGTTATTAATGGAATTTAAATTAATAGGTGTGAAATATAATGACTGTCATGTATTGATGCAAAAAATACTAATGGTCACACTGTATTGTATATTTACAACACCTGTTAGGAAGACTATCATTAGGTTATTCAATTTTTTCAAATCCATTTGTAGCAAAGTCATTGATCTAAAATTGTTAGATGCATTAAATAATGAAGTCATGATTTTACTTTGTCAACTATAAATGTATTTCCCACCAATGTTTTTGGATATAATGGTTCATCTAGTGATTCATTTACTATGTGAGATAAGAATATATGGGACTATTTATTTACATTGGATGTATCATTTTGAAAGATATATGAAAATTTTGAAGGGATATGTTGAAAATTATCATCAATCGGAGGCATCTATTATTAAAAAATATGTATTAGAAGAGGTGATTGAGTTCTATACTAATTATTTGTATGAATTAAAGCATATTGGTATCTCTATATCTTGAAATTTTATAGTTGATAGTGAAGGTAGAGGGATTAATGGATTAAAGGGAAATTTATTCCATGTGATGAAGTGATGCCAACACATTTATACATTTTGAACAACACATATGAGGTTAAACTATATATATAATCACATATTGATGGATTAAAGGCATGATATCCAAAAATAAATGAAAATATGTTGATGGTTGAGAAAACAAATACATTTGTTTCATGTTTTAAAGAGAAAGTCAACACAAATTTATCTATATCAGAACCATTGAAATGATTGGAAGGGGGATTGTCTCTTAATGTGATAACATGGTCTAGTTTTGATATTAATGGTTACACATTTTACACAAAAAATCATAATGAAAAGAGTACTATTCAAAATATTGGGGTAATAGTTATCATTGATGCACTATGTTTTTTAAGTGAAAAAGATAAAAACTCAATTTCTACATTAACAACATATTTTTGGAGTTCTTAAGTATATATGATAAATTAATTATACTAAATTTAGAGTAACCGTGTTTAAGTGTAACTGGGTTGATAATAATAGTGGTGTGAAACATGATGACTATGGATCTACACTCATTGATTTGAAAATATTTAGTTGAAAAGAGGAACCATTTATCATGAAGACACATTAAAAGAAAATATTTTATGTCATTGACCCATTGAATGATCAATGGTTCATCATTTTTTTAGGGAAAATAATTCATTTAGGTGATGGGGATGATAATGATGTTATGGATTTATGGAAGGTTTCTTCATCTATTATGTGATTTCCAGATGATAATAATGACTACAATACAAACATAGTCTATGTTGTATGAAATGATCATACCGAAGGGATATGATAAAACACTAAATTACTCTCTTAATTATTCAGGTAAATATTTGTATTTTATTTCTTTTTTGAAATTTACATGTATAAAAACTCTATTTTTTAATTTGGATGTTTAATTATATATATATATTTATTATATATATGATTTTTGTGTTAAATTTTATATTCAACAGTCATGGTTAAACATATTTTTATTGAAAAACCTGATGTACATCATAATGTTTTGGTTAAATTTACACATATAAAAACACTTTTTTGTAACAGTGATATTTAAATTCATAAATGTTGATCATTTCTATATTTTTAGAATTAATTTTTATATTTAATAGTTTAAGTTATATATTTTTTGGTTAAGAATCATGAAATCATTATTTTTTTGAAACTTACACATGTGTGATGCTATTTTTTAATTACATATTTTTGAATTCATTATTTTTAAATATTTATTTTTATAATAATATACAGGTACACGGAATATCATTACATTATTTTATTTAAATGAATGACACAGAGGTAGAGAAACACTTACTGAGGTATATGTTTGTTTTTTCCATATTATTAAATATTCAATAATAGAATTATTTAATTAAAGTAAACTTTTAATTTTCAAAAATTATTTGTAGGATTACTGGTGCACCTTATATGGTAGATTCTTTTTCTTCTTCTATAGAGAACATGCTTTGTAGAGTTGATTGATGTGAGATTACATATTTACCAAAACTTTCACTTGCTAATGGAGATAAGAGGACATTTATTAATTTTGATGATAATAATAACCGAACTGGCCCAAATGCAATGTAGTTTACGAGTTATATCACCATGAAGATCCATTGCAGAATTAGTATTTTATATCTTGATTGGCGGTCCATTGACAAGATGATGAAGGAGCAGTTGTGGGATTCTGTAACAGTAACATATCTTAATTGATTTATTTTTATCTCATTCTTTGAATATTATATATTTTATATAACTAATATTTAATGTAACATCTCAAGAATTTACAATATTTTTCTTTTTAAATAAACTTAATATATTTTATATATTTTAATACATGAAACACTGAGTTAGCTTGTGTTACACGCAAGAGATGCTTTCTTCGATAGCTTGCGTTATACGCAAGACCAAGTTTTACTGAACAAGAGTATATTATTAAAATATTATTATTTAATATAATATAACCTAGTTGTTAAAATAGAGAGAATGAATAATAATTTATATATATTCCATATAATTTTAACATTTATCTTATATGTTTTCTAGACATGATATAATAACAAATCCATTTTTTCACATAAAAGAAGTATTTTTCAAAAATGGTAATTTTATCACCTTTTAACGGAGAACCCATTTTAAATATAATTTTTGACACTTTAAGAATTTTTATATGAAAAAATAATCTTATTATTTTAATTTTTAATGTCAAAATTATCTTAGGGTGAATTTTTGGTATTTTTTTGAGAAGTTTCATTTTTTGATGAATAGTGAACAATACTGCATTGTAATTAAAAAATGAATTTTCGTTTAAATAGTTATTATAATTTAAATTGATTTTTAAAGTCACAATAGGACAATAATACATATATTAATCCTATATAGGTTATCAAAATCATTTTTATATTGAAATTATATATAAAAACTTATTGAACTTTTGAACGTTTTCTTTCACTCGCCTTCTTGCCACATCTGCAAGGTTAGTGTTAAACTTAATTTAGCCACTTTTGTGAATTAAATTGGGAAAAATAGACATAAAAAGATGTAATCAATATTATATTTATATTTCAATAGGATCAACATAAATTTTGGTGAATATTAACTTTAGTATTTTATTTTCCACAGTTAAGGGTAAATCAGGTAATTAAAGGTAAAAATAATATTACAATATTATAAAATTACCTTAACACTTATCCTAATTTCATTGGATAAGTGTTTTTTAACCAAAATATCCTAAATTATAATCTTTTTAATCCATTTGGGTAAGAATATGACATTTATTATATTTTATTTAAAGATAAGTTAAAAATGTCATACTCATATTTTTAATAACAAAATATTTTTTAATATAGGGTTATATAGAATAAAGATTAGACTATAAATAGTAATTTTAAAGATAATAAATTCATATTCATCATGATAATTTAATTTTAATTTTTATATAATAAATTATTTAATTAAAGGCTTGTATAATAATGGTGCAATAATTATTTAATCAATTGAAATATCAAATAAATGATATTAAAATTTTTAAAATAAATAAAATTTGACATAATTAATGAAATATTTTTTTATAGATAAATTAGAACTGTTAGTGATATATTAGAAGTGTTTTTTCAAAGTTATAATGTTGTTATGATATTTTTAAAAAGACAAATAATGAATAGTATCAAAATTGACATAAATGATACTTTAAAATAAATAATGTTTTATTAAATTATATAAAATTTATAAAAATCTAAAATTTGTCCAAATAACTATAATATGGTTAAATATGTCATAATTAGTAAATTTTTGGTTATTTTGGCATTTTATAGTAACTATATTAACCCTTAAGTGATAAAAACACATGTTGTAATAGTAAGAGTTAAATGAATTAATTTAGGGTTAAAACCAAAAGATAAGGGTAAAAATATATCCTAAACCTGTAAAAAAATTATTGGTTGAGATTATTTCGAAAAAAAATCATATTATATTATAAATAAATCACTTTTTAGACATTTTTAATTTAAAATTAATTTATATTAGTTTAATATTTTAAGGGATTCCAAGAGTACCCCTCCCCTCTCTTATAAAAAGCCACCTCCTCCCTTACTTACTCACACCACATTGAGCCTTATTGATCAAAAAACATGAAAGTTTCCTTTCTAAGCTCACCTAAACACATAATAGAGGTTTTTTAATCCTAAAAAGACCAACCCTAGTGTCTCTAAGAGGAGATCCAAAATAGGTTCTCTAAAGAAGAGGTAATCATCTTTACCGAATCCCTCAAAATTATTTCTTCTTCTACATCCTCTTCACGTGTTATTTAAATTATAAAATAATAAATCCAGTATAATATATATTCTTAGATGTTATTATTATGATGGGATATCCATATTCTTCATTTTATCCATCCTATGAAAAACAATATCACAATGCTTGCGTACGTATGACTTACCGTCTCCACATTATGGTGTAATTTTTTTCACCACCACTATATTTGGATGAGTATAATGATGAATATAATGGATATAAATAATAAATATGACATGATATTTATTATTTATAATTAATTTACCATAAAATTACTTACCACTTTACCATTAAGGGAATGATACTGTCGCTCATGCGTACATACAACCTACTGTCTCCACGATGCGATGAGATTCATTATCCATGTTAACCATTCAATAATGATTATAAAAATATAAATTAAGATTTAATATAATATTTATGAACTTAATATAATTATATATACAAAGAAAATACATCTTACATATAAGAAACAATACATACATGATAAAAAAACATAAGAAAATAAAGTCATTTACACCCGAAACAAAGGTAATAATGAAATATTATTAACAAAATAATATAATAGGATAATATATGATATAATAAATATGGATATAGTTATGTTATAATTTAATAACATACTTTAACCATTATATATGAGGTTAATGAACCCTCAACTAAAAGAAATTTGAAGGTAAATGTTAATTTCACAATCTCATTTTTATTTGAGATTGTTTATATGTAAGTATTTATAGGGATATATTTATCATCCATGTACATGTTTCTTAAAAATGTATTTAAAAATATTATTACTATTTTTATATAATTTTTTAAATTCATTTTTACCCACATTTTACTTGTTATAAAACATTTTGAAATGAATCGTTTTTCATTTTCCAAATGAGGTACTTTATGATTTTTTCAACGGTAACAATGTTTTTTAACTTATACGGCATGAGTGGATTTTTCCACCATCATGAGGCATTAAAATTTTGAAACTTACCTTACAATATTACAAGGTTATTTTCAAAGGAATTTTTTTCTTTTATAATTGTGCAGATTTTAAAAAATTTCAAAGTAACAAGGGGAATTTCTCTCAAGAAATTTTTAATGATTTTATTAGATTATTTTCATCTATGTCAACATACTTTGTTGGATTTTATACTTAATTGAGGTTGATTTATTATGATAAAATCTAAAATATTTTATTTAAGGGTTTATGATATGTTTGACTATGGATGTTCTATTTTGATACCATTCATGGTTTATGGTTAATGTATTAACATTTGTATGATAGTTTTAATACCAATGTTTATGTTGGTTATGTTTTAATCTTTTCATATGAAGAATGAATTGGACTTATTAAGTGATAGGTTGGGCCTGATATAGCCCCTTGATGCAATGGTTGGTTTCATGAGATAAACTAGTTTGGGTTTTTACTCATTTATGTATGGTGTCTTTGCTGAAGCCTTGATGATATGTTTATGATGTTAGACATTATAAATTCCCTCATTATGAAATTAGTTATTAATATTACATGTGATTATTCAACTAATAGAATATCCATGTGAATGTTTATATGGAATTATTTGATTTATTATTTCCATATTATGCTCAATATTATGTTTAAAAGTCTTGTGATTTAGTTTTATATCTCACCTTAAATGTTTATGATTATTTGTGATAGATTTTGCTATATTAGTTACCCTTACTGAGCATCTAAGCTCACCCCTTTTCTTATTTTTCATTTTTCTTAGGATGTGAAGATGTATATTATGACTGATATGAAAATTTAATCTAATAGAATCATGATGTTCAAAGTATTCACCATGTTCTAATTTAGATTTTGAATTTTAATGTAAGGATATTGGATGCAATATATTTTCCAAAACTGCTAAACTAATCGATCCTTTGGGATTCGACACTTGTATCTATGCCAATGTATTAAAATAATGCACTAACTCTAGGTTCCTGGGGTCGGGGTGTTATACTTAATGTATTTGATTACAAATGACATTCCACTTTTAATAAAAAAAATATATTAAGAAAATATGTTTATCTTTAATGTTAGTTCGATGTAGAGACTTTAAAACAAAATTGATAAAAAATGTGTTTTTGGGAAGTTAGAGAATAAAAACCCATGCCTCAAGTATGAGTTTTTAAATTCATAGACCGAGACTAAATTTATTGTTAGCCGACATGATGAATCATTTATGGTATGATAATTGTTGTATGTTATAAAATTTCTTATATATTACCTGACTACTTATTAATTAATTTTTATGTAAAAGGCCTCTAGGAGATCCCACCAAGATATCCAATTGTAGAATGCATACCCTTACACTTTATCATATGAAGGGTATCATTTAATTAAGGATAAAATGAGTGTAGAAAAGTTTGATTCATTAAGATCTAAATCTATCGGTGGTTTAGAAGAGGTCCTGTTTAGTGATTCATCTCCCCCACTCAGTATAAAGAATAGAAAAGTACTAGAAGGAAAAATAATAAAAAAGTATCTTATAGATCAATCTAAAGAAGTAGTTGACATAATTGAAATAAATCAATTTTTATTTTCCTTTATTTTTTGTATTTTTTAAATTAATAACACATATATAGAATTTTAATTTTTCATTTTAGGATGACCTTCAGGAGAAATCAATGCATGGGAATTTTATCCCTGAGGGTAGGATGGGAATTTTAACTACCAATTTAGGAAAGGATATTAGGTAGGTTCTGATATTAGGAAAATTTTTGTTCATCAAAGTAAGAAATAAAGGTACATAGGAATAGATTCCTTAAAATCTAAGATAAAATACCTAAAAGAGTCTATGAGAGATAAAATTAAATTAGTCATGCAAGTTATGTTTGAACAAATAATGAGACAATCATAACTTGCATAGTCGACCTACTCAAATCCTCCACCTCCTCATTCAGACTCTACCTTATACTGTGAGTTGTATACTGGAGATCCCCATGTACATATTATATCGTATGAAGTTGTATATATTTTGGGGGATTTTTTACATCACCAACTTATGCAGTTAGGTCGGGTAAGAGTATTGACACATGATATTATTGATCCAAATGCTTTAGTACATATTATTCTAACTTTATTGTTTCTTGGATAATATTTATGAGTTTCTGATGAAGTTTTATATATGTGAAGATAATATGAATTGAAAATATTTAAAAAAAAATCATGGATCTTGTTATTTTTGATGAGCACAACATACCAATGCTGAATTTGTTTTCTATGTAAGTAAATTTATGTTTTAGTTTTTATTTCTTCAAATAAATATGACTTTAAGTAACTTAATTTATTATTTATTAAATTAGGTGTCTGCACATACTTTTCATTCAAAATGAGACCACTTTTGGTTATGGTTTTATAGATCCAGAACACATTTCAGTGCCTATGAAATATCTAAATGGTCATGCTAGAGTAACATATATATATATATATATATGTGTGTGTGTGTGTGTGTGTGTGTGTGGAAGATTAGAAAATATGGATATTGGGTGACGGTTTTTTCCATTCCCCGATGGGTAAGAACACTAAGATAATTATGAACTAACATTCATTTTAATGTCATTAACTGAGAGTTTTTTATATTTTAGTGGTAATTGGATGTTAAACGTATTATTTCCATGTGAATGTACATTATATTGGGTTTTCTCTTTATTAGGCAGAGTTCATAAAACTTTTAGTGCATTGTTAAAAAAGTTTTATTTTTTTACAAGTTCCTTATTCTTTATTCTTATTGTTTATATATGTTTTGATAGTTGATATATTAAAATACATGTCATGGAAAATTTTTAACGATGATCACTTTTCAATATAGGAGACAAATAAAATCAAATACATGAAATTGATGGTAAATATATTTTATATTAGATAATATTTTTTGTAACATCCTGAACCCAGAAGCCAAGAGCTGATACATTATTTTAATATATTTTCATGATTACAAGAAATAAAATCATGAAGGACTGATCAATTTAATAGTCTTGGAAAATATATTACATGCATGAACTTTACATCACAATTTCTAACATAAAATACATCATAGATAATCCTTTGAGAACACTATTATTCCCCTAGATTAACCTTGAATATCAATTATAAAACAGTTCTTGTAATCCTAGTAAAATAAAACATAAGAAATGGGTGAGCACAGATGCTTAGTAAGGATAAACAATATAGCAGAAGCTATCATAAATAAGCACAAACTTTTAAGGAAAGGTATAAAACTAAGACACAAGCCTTTTAAACATAATATTCAACACAATATGGAAAGAATAAATAAAATAATTCCTTTTAAAATTTCACATGGATATTATAATAGTATAATAATCACATGAAATATTAATAACTAATCTCATAATAAGGGAATGCATAATGCTAGACATCTGAAACATACCGTTGAGGCCTCGACCAAGACATCTAAAAATAAATGGTTATGGACTCATCCAAATCAATATATGAAAATAAATGGTCAAGGCCTTGACCAAGTCCATATCTATTTAGTCTCATGAGACCTATTGATGCATCGAGGGGATATAGTGGGCCCTTACCATCACTTACTAAGTCCAATTCATTCCTCATATGAAAAGGGTGAAACATAACATAAACATTCGTATTAAAACTAGCATAAGAAATGACAATACTTTAACCATAAACCATGAATGGTATAAAAATAGCACATCCATAGTCAAACATATCATAACTCATTCAATATAATATAGAATATTGTATTATAATAAACCAACCTTAATCAAGAATAATATCCAATAAAGGATGTTGACATAGTTGAAAATAATCAGTAAAATTATTTGAGAGAAATATCCCTTTTTCATGAAATCATTTAAAAGTCATACAATTTATAAAGGAAGTAATTTAAAAGATATTTTTGAATCAAAGTGTCCCATAACACTTTGAAACTTTTGAATGGAATCAACATTTTAAAACAATCATGTCCATATAAATAAATCCTTAAAATCATTCTAAAAACATTGACATTAATTAAATAGATTTAGATAAATAAATCCTTAAAAAACTTAAAATAATGATCTAGTAAAAGAGTCCCTTCCATAAAACCTTAAAATATCCCATTTTATTTTTTTTATAAAACATGGACATGGATGATAAATATGTCCCAGTAAATACTTACACATAAACAATCTCAGATAATAATGAGATTGAGGAATTAACTTTTACCTTAGGTACGATACTCTCCATACGTGTCTGAAACTCATATATAAAATTTTTAAAAATATTATTAACTTATATCAGAATAAAAATAATATTTATGATATCATATATGATTCTTTTATGACTTTATATTACCTTTTTATTAACAATTCCAAGTTAATGCAACATTTCGGGTAATAATCACTTTGTTTATCGTACATGTTTTGACTTGTTATCCTTGATAGTATTACTTATATAATGATTTAATTACTTCCAGAATGTATAATATCATATATATTAATAATATATATATATATAATAGATAGATATATGAAATGGAACACACTGTTCATGGAGACGGTATGCTGTATGTACGCATGAACGTTGTTTCCGTTTTCTTATCGTATTGAATGGAAGTAAGTGAATGGAATATATGTACATAATTATATATATATATATATTATTATAGTAGCCTTATTATGTAATATATTCCATAATTATTTATAATATATATTTTTATAATCATTCTTGGATAGTGAACGTGGAAGATGAGTCTCATCACGTCATGGAGACGGTAAGCCGTACGTACGCACGATCGACAATATCATTTACTAAATGGTTAAATGGTATGAAATTGGATGGAATATTAATTTTACAGAAATATTATCATGTTATATTTATTATTTAAGTCATTTATATTCATCATTATACCCATCTAAATAAATTATAGATGAAAAATAGTTTACCCTACGATGTGGAGACGGTAAGCCGTACGTACGCACACATGGTGATATTGTTATTCATAGGATGGATAAAAAGAGGAATATGGTTGTCCCATAATCATAACATAATCTCAGAATATATTATATTCTAGAGTTATTATTTTAGTATGGTAGAAACTTAGGAAGAAGAAGTAGAAGAAGAAAAGAACTTTAAAAGAAGGGATAAAATGATTACCTCTTCTTTGAGTGTATCCTTTTTTTTACAAAAGGACTCCTTAAGATGGTTTTATGCCCAAAGGGTGGAATCTAGGATGAGTTTATGGAAGTTGGTAGGAGGTTTGGTCAGGTTTTGGCTAACCCAAATGGCTTTGTAGGTGTGAATAAAAGAGAAGGGTAAGTGCCCTTTTATAGGAGAGGTGAGGGATACTTTAGGAAAGTCTTGAAATATTAATTTATTATAAATTGATTCTCAGTTTCTAATGGATAAAAAGTTATTTATTTAGAGTATAATATGATTATGGATCTAAATCCTTTCAACCAATAGGTTTTAGACAAGTTTAGTTCATGAATTTAACCTTATCTTTTGACTTTAACCATTAGTTAAATAAGTTAACTCTTACCATGTCTTCTTGTATTTTTATACTATATGGTTAATATAGTTACTATAAAATGCCAAGAAAACATGAAGTAGATAATTAATCAAATTTATAACATTATATATTTCAGTTGGATGAATCCTTGATTTTTAGGATTTTTATATCATTTAATAAAATAGTGTTTGTTTTAAAAACTCATTTATATCAATTTTGACACTATTTAATAATTGATTTTTGTTAGTCACAACAATTTTATTCCTTCAAAAAAATGAATTAAATCATACTTAAAATGTAATAGTAATACATAAAATTCATGGATGACATGAAAACTTTCAAATTACATTTATTTTAATATTTATAATATCATTTATTTGATTCTTTTATTAATAAGATAAATACTACATCGTTATTGTGTCATAAATAAATTTAATTATTTAATGTATAAAAATTAAAAATAAAATAAAATGATGTAGGAAATATTTTTAGATTTATAATTACTATTTATAGTTTAAGATATCACTTATATAACTCGAATTAAAATTGTTTTAGTAATAAGATACATGTTTATGTTATATTTCCCTTTACTTTAAATTAATTATTATAACATGTCATTTTCAGACCCAAGTGGCACCATGGGGTCCTAAAATAAAAATAAGGATACTCATGGTTATAAATATGTAATATAATAGTATTAGGAAACATGATAGGTTAGTTTTATATTATTATACCATTATTTACCTGATTTACCCTTTAATCATGGTAAATAAAAATAATCACTAAAGCTACTATTCATAATGTCCAAAAATAAAAGGTACCTATTTAAAAAATTTGGACCTTATAATTCCAAATATGGAATCCATTTTTTTAAAATTCAAAATGCATAATTGGCAGAAATTAATTTAAAATTAATTTCCATTGTCAAAACCAGAAAGCAGGTTTTTAAGAAGTAAAAACTATCAAAAGATTGACATGTGTTTATGTCCAATTTCAATGTGAAATTACTTTCAATTACCAAAATTGGATTAAATTTTAAAAACATAATCCAATTATACTTTAAAACCAATTAAAAAGATAATATAACTATATAAATTATTTAGATAAAAAAGTAGGTTTGAATTAAAACGCAGTATTTTTCACTATTCATTAAAATATGAAAGTTATTAAAAAAACACCAAAAAAATTATCCAAAATAAATTTTTATGTCCTGATTCTAAAGAATAATTTCATTTCTTCAAATTTAATATAAAAGTTTCGAATATTGGATTTAAAAAGGGTTCACCATTAAAAAGTGAAAAAACTGCATTTTTTTTAAAAATACTTCTTTTATCTAAAAAATTGAATTTGTCCTTATATTATGTCTAGGAAACATATAATATGATTGTTAAAATTATATAGAATATATATAAAATTCAAAATTTGGTTTATACTATTCATAAATTCTTTTTTAAATGTCTAGTTTGACAGGTCATGGTACGGTCGAACTCGGTGTTGCGTGTAGAGCAAGCTATTGAATTATTAAGAAGAAGCGTGCTGTGGAAGATTGGGGGGGGGGTTAAATTTGTTTTCTATTATATATATATGTTCGTATTTATTTTCAAGTTAATATTTTATAACCATAGTGTCATCATAAAAAAGAAAGGGTGGAATGTGGTTATTATATTTTAAGATTCATGTTTGAGATAATCACAAATAGGGTGATGGATGAATTTGATAAGGTTAGTTATATTAATTATTTTAGGTTTTATATCAAAATATTTTGTTTTTTAATCTTATAACATTCATTTTTATTTTATATTTTCAATGATGTCAGGTCGTATATGTATGGAGACCTTACCCATCTTAGAAGTTTGTTTGAAAACTATTTTTTAAGTATGATTAAATTTTAAATTATCAGGTAGGTATCTTTTAATTAAAGTTTAAAAAATGAGTATTTAGACAATAATTTTCCAATTTATGTTTGTATCTTATATTTATTTATATAGTGTTTCATATTTTTTGGGCGCATGTAATGTAATCTAGTTTTTTAAATGAAACTTTCTAAATTGTTTTTTTATAAATAAATGTGTAATCATAATTATAGGACTTTAAAATTTGGTTTTTACCAATGACCAACATTGAAATCTTCTTTCCATGTGGATTTTATAGAAAAACCCATGTGGAAAGCTCTAGGGGAATTTTTCCACATCAGTTTTATTATATAACTAATGTGGAATGGTAGATTTTTTTCTATGTTGGTTAAAATTATAAAGACAACATGGAAAGCTATTTTCAACATCAGTCTTAAAAAAACGGAAGTTGAAACTATTATTTTTAATGTCACATGCATCAACATCAGTTAAAAACTGATGTTAAAATTAAAAAAAAACTGATTTTAAAAACATGATTTTCCACTAGTGACCTATTCTCAAGCTCATGACTCTAATTACAAACCAAGGTCAAGGTAGATGAAAAATAAATTTTATGATATCAAACCTAGTATGATATGCAAGGCTTTATCCTAGAATCAATTTATCATATAAATAGGCATACACAATATTCATATTTCATAAACAATGAATCAAACAATAATATCAAAGAAATGTAATAAATAAATAAATAATTTAGTAATTTTAAAAAACATGAGACATTTATGAACTATTCATTAATAAATTATAATCATAAAAATTTGATAAATTAGAAAGAATATAAACTTTTTCTATTAATTTAAATATTAAATCCTTCATATTATATATTAAATAACATTTATATAATATTTCATGAATTATAAACATTTATTAGTTAAATATCTATTATATAATTTTTTATATAATATAAATATCATATATGTTTTAATATATAAACACTTTATAAATCAAATTTTATTATTTCTAAACAGACCATTTATTTTGATATCATAAAGAATTCCATTTAATTTTTCAAAAGGTATTTTAAATATTAACATTTAATATTTTGAATATTTTTAATAAATAATTCATTAAAAATTTATACGATTAATTAATTTATAAACCATTTATAAATTAAAATATTCCTAAAATACCGTTTTATATGATTTATAAACTCTTATAAACCATACATATTTCGAAAAATATTTATCAATTAACCATAAACATTTTATAATTAATTAATTTATAAAACACTTTTATAAATTTTTATAAATATTTCTAAATATATTTTTTATTATTTATAAACAAATTATAAATAATATAATTCATTTCATAATTGAATTATCTTGATTAAAATAAATAATTTATTTATTTTCATAAATAATAATAATAAATATAAACTTTTCATATTTATTTCCATGCTTGAAATATCTCATTTTACAATTTCTAAAACATATTCTTCATAAAATAATAAAAACATTGATTTTTCATAGAAGTCTACGCTTTGATACCACTGATGAGTTTTTTATGATCATTATATGACCATATACAGCAGAATAAAGCTCAGACACAAACATATCTATCTTCAAGAATCAACACGTAAATAAAAATGTGAAATAGAGTACTTGGAAAATGACAATAACAACAATATTATTCTTCCTTGGTGAAGGAGAATACTTGATAAAGATCATGAAGTAGTGAAAAAAATCATCCAACCTCTAGGGGGAACACCAACTAATGGATCCATGATTGTGTCATAAGGATACTTGAATTTTGAAGGGATTCTAGTGCTTTTGTCACAAATAATGAATAACAGTATGGGAGGAAGAGAGAATTCACTACACCCAAAAAAATATGACACCATCCTATTATATTAGTAGTGCCAAAGGATCCTCACATCATATGTGTTTCATACTATTGGGTTAATTCATTAAATGTTTTCAAGGAATTAATATAAATCCATTAAAACATTCATAATAGGTTTTTACTGATAATACAACCATTCAAGGGAAATAAATACATGTCATATATATATATATATATTATCACATGTATACTCAATACATGCATAAAAATACCTACATCACATGCATCTATTAAATACATACACACACACACACATAATATATATATATATATATATATATTAGTTCACATCCAACAAAAGTAAGTCATTAAATTGACTCGTTATTCGCGCATATGTTAAAAAAACCTTGAATATTAAAATAATATTAATTTTTTAAATATTTTACCATATATTCACTTAAATACTAGTAAATACATTAAATAAATAAATTCAACTCCAACTATACTATACTCAAATAATAATGAATTTATTTATTAATTGGTGATCATTTATACCTAGGCATCTCTTGGACCCCGTGGTGGGGCGCACCATGTCCTATAAACCTATTCATTAGTGTAGGCCATAATTTTTAATATGCTATGTAACGCCCCGACCCCAGTTACCCAGAGTCGGTGCATTATTACATAACATTGGCATGATAAAAAAAGATCAAGTCTTGAAAGACCGATTAGTTTAGTAGCCTTGGAATCACTAGATACATCATAAAGTTTACATTACATCATAAAATGAAAACTAAAACAACATAATCTCCATAGTCCACACTCATATCCCCTTAGACTATCCCTACAGGTTAGTCATAAAATACTTCTTCACATCCTGGAAAAAATAAAACATAGAAAGGGGTGAGCTTAGATGCCCAATAAGGATAAAAATATAGCAGAAACTTTCATAAATAAGCACAAGCATTTAAGGCAATGAATAACTAAAACAAAAGCCTTTTAAAATTGAACTTCAGTATAATATGGAAGAAATAAAATGAAATAATTCTATTTACTTATTCCCATGGATATTCTACTAATCTAATAATCACATGTAATATCAATAACCACTTTCATAATGATGGAATGCATAATGCCAGACTATCATAACCACATAGTCAAGGCCTTGTGCCAAGACTACAAATAAGATTTTGTCAAGGCCTTGTGCCAAGACACTAGTTTGTCTCAAGAGACCTATCTATGCATCAAGGAGCTATATCGGGATCAACCCGTCACTTATTAAGTCCAATGCATTCCTCATATGAATAGGTTTAAACATAACATAAACATTCGTATTAAAACTAACATAAAAAATGTAAATACTTTCTCCATAAACCATGAATGGTATAAAAATAACACATCCACACTCAAACATATCACAAAACCTTCAATATATTATGGAAGTTTTGTATCATGATAAATCAACTTCAAATAATCTTAAAATCGATCAAAGGATGTTGACATTGATGAAATCAAAACTATTTGAGAGAAATATCTCTTTTTTTGAAATCATTTAAAAGGCACATAATTATAAAATAAAACATTTACATTGAAAATATTCTTATAAGCTTTTAAGTGAAGCTTTTAATATTTTATAACGGTGGAAAATAGCCGCACCCTCCATATAAGTTAAAAAAAGACATTCTTACCTTAATTTTGTCGAAAAGGTTAAAAAGGACCTTGTTTGGAAAACAATGAAAAGATTCCTTTATAAACATCTTATAAAAAGTAAAAAAGGGTATAAATGAATTTAAACCATAGTCTATAAAATATTAATAATGATTTGAAATACATTTTTAAGAAATATGGATGTGGACAATATAGAGGTCCTAGTAGATAATTACGTATAAACAACCTCGGATAATGAAGAGATTGTGAAATAAACCCTTACATTGTACTTTTCCTTGGTCGAGGGTAGGTTAAACTACTGTATAATGGTGAAATAATTTTTATTAAATTATACAAGAATAATATACATTAATATGATATCATATATGATCTTTTAACATTGCTTTGTTAATAATATCTTAGTATTATCGTCGTTTCGGGTGTTAACATACTCATTTTCTTTTATATATTTTGTTACATAAGCCGTGTTTTTTATGGATATGTTTTATCTTATTAATATCCAGAATGATATAAAGTTCTTAAAAATTATTTTTAATCAACAAATGAGAATTATATTTGAATGGATACGATGGGGAATGAATCTCATCGCGTTCGTGGAGACGATAGTCCGTACGTACGCACAAGCGACAATATCATTATCTTGATATTAAAATAATATATAATTGGATGGTATATCATATATAAAGAATCATTATCATGTTATATTTATTATTTAATTCAATTAAACATCATTATCATACCCATCAAAATAATAATGTTTTGAATAACAATTTTACCACGACGTGGAGACGGTAAGCCGTACGTACACACTTATGGTGACATTTCATTCAAAGGATGGATAGAATACTAAATATGGTTGTACCATATTTATAATAACATCAAAGTATATAGAAGGTACTTTAGTTATTATTTTAGAATGGAAATAACAAAGAAAGAAGAAGTGGAAGAAGAAAGGAACTTGAAAGAGGGTGGTGAAAACATTACCTCTTCTTCGGGGTTTTCCTTTTGATTTGATCAAAAGGGCTCCTTAGGTTGGTTTTATGATCAAACTAAGGCATATAAGTTGAACTGAGGGAAGTTTAGAGAATATTTGGGCAGGGGTTGGCCGATCCAAAAGGCTTTGAAGGTATGAATTTGAGAGAAGGGGGAGCGCCCTTTTATAAGAGGGGTGAGGGGCACCTTAGGAAAAACTTAAAATATTATTTTATAATAAATTTATATTCGGTTTATAATGGCTCCAAAGTGACTTATTTTGAGGATAAGGTGGGGATGAGTCTAAATTATTTCAACTAATAGATTTTAGATAGGTTTGTGTAACTATATTAACCTTATCATTTATATTTAACTCTTAGTTAAATAGTTTGACATTTACCATGTCGCTTTGTATTTTTATATTATATGGTTAATAAAATTACTATATACTTACAAGATAACCCCAAGTGGTTCATTAATGATACAACTATCATTATATAAGTCCTTTGGATGAACCTTATATTTTTAGGAATATAATATCAATTAATAATATAATATTTGTTTTAAAAACTCTTTTATGTCAATTTTGACACTATTTGGTATTTTGTTTTTTCTAAATTCATAACAACATTATTACTTAGAAAAAAATTCTTCTAACCAACCCTAATATGTCATATTAACCTATAAAATTCGTGTAATTCATAAAAAGTCTCAAATTACATTGATTTGGATATTTATAATATCAATTATTTTAATATTTCATTAATTAGGTAATTACTACATCACCATTGTGTCATAAATAAATTAAATTATTTAATGTCTAAAAATTATAAATAAAATACCATTATGTAGGAAATATTTTTATATTTCTAATTAATATTTATAATCGAATTTATTTTATTTATAACCCTATATTAAAAATATTTTAGTTATTAAACTTTGATTTTAACTCTGTTAACTCTTCTTTGAATTAAATAATAATAAATGTCCTAATCTAATCCAAGTGGACCAAAGAGGTTCATATTTTATTCATAAGGTTGTTTTTGGTCGAATTATACTTAGACAATAGAATTAGGACATGTGTTACGGTAATAATAATATCATTTTTACCCTTAATTACCCTATTTACTTTTAACCGTTGTAAATAAACGTAAAAAGTTACTATTCAACAAAAATTATTTTTATCTTATTGAACCAAATTTTACTCCTTGATATTAATTGTGTCTCTCAGATTTTTAAAATTCCACTCATAGAAGTGGTAAAATTAAGTTTTATGTGAATTTTCAAATTCTCCTAGGAGATGGGTAAAAGACGGTGAAAATTCAATAAAATTTTTATATATCTAAAATTATTATAAAATGACTCCAATTAATTACGTTGAACTTATATAGGTATTATTTATCTATTTTGACATAAAATAAATTTAAATAAAATAAATAATTATTTAAATAAAAATTCGGTTTTAAACTATATCCCAGTGTTTTTCACTATTCATCAAAAAATGAAAGTTTTCTGAAAAATACCAAAATTTCACCCTAGGCTAATTTCGATATTCCGAATCCAAAAATGAAGTCCATTTTAAAAGATAAAATTTATATAATTTCAAAAAGTGGGTATTACTATTCATAACGGCTAGTTTGATTGGTTGTGGTGCGTTAGAACTCGAAGTAGCGTACAGTGCAAGCTATTACATTATTCAAAGGGAAGCGTACCGTGGAAGCTTGGGGTGTTACATTCTCCCCTTATTTAAATAATTCCATCCTCAAAATTTCTAAAATATTACTACATAAAAAGACTCGGGTGGTTCTTCATCATACGTTCCTCGGGTTCCCACGTTGCCTCTTCCATATTATGGTTTCTCCATAGAACTTTTACCAGACGAGTCATCCGGTTTCTCAACACTTGTTCTTTGGTATCAAGAATCCTGATGGGATCTTCGCAATAAGATAGATCGAGTTCCAATTCTACTTCCTCATAGGTGAGTACATGTGTTGGGTCAGACATGTATTTTCTCAACAGTGATACGTGAAACACATCATGAACTTGAGAGAGATTTGGCAGACATTACCAAACGGTAAGCTACAACCCCAATTCATTCTAGAATTTCGAAAGGTCTGATGTACCTGAGAATCAATTTAACTTTCTTACCAAAATGTTTAACTCCCTTCCATGGAGATACCTTCAAGAAAACATGATCTCCTACATGAAATTCCAAATCCTTCCTTCGGTTATCAGCATAACTCTTATACCTACTTTGAGATGCTTTGATGCGGGTTTGGATTACCTTCACCTTTTCCATCATTTCCTCCACCAGTTCTGGGCCTATGAGTTTTCTTTCACCAACATCATCCCAACAAGTTGGTGTGCGACATATATTTCCATATAATTCTTCATATGGTGCCATCCAAATACTTGAATGGAAGATATTGTTATAGAAAAATTATACCAGAGGTAAATATTGATCCCACATACCCTGAAAGTCAAGTGAGCAGGATCTCAACATGTCTTTTAAGGTTTGAATAGTCTATTCTGATTGTCCATCTGTTTGAGGGTGGTAGGCAGTGCTCAAACGAAGTTCAGTATCTAAGGCCTTCTGAAGACTCTTCCAGAATCTTGAAGTAAAATGGGGATCACGATCAGAAATAATCGACAGGGGTACTTCATGAAGTCTCACAACTTCATTAATATATAGTCTTTCTAGAAATTCAAGTGGTAGATCTTCTCTTATAGTAAGAAAATGTGCTAACTTGGTAAGACGATCAACAATGACCCATATTACATCATTCCTTCTAGGAGTCTTTGGTAGCCCCATGACAAAGTCCATCATGATATTATCCCATTTCCACTCAGGTATGGGAAGAGGTTGCATGACTCCTCCAAGCTGCTACCTTACGACTTTCACTTGTTGACAATCCATATATCTTGATAAAAAATCAACAATATCCCTCTTCATGTTATCCCGCCAAAAATTTTCCTTCAAATATCTATACATTTTGGTGCTCCCAGGGTGTATAGAGAAATTGGAACTATGAACATCATCCAACAATTACCTTTTTAGATCAGGTATATCTGGAACACAAAGTCTCTTCCCAAATTTCAAAATTCCATCTTCATACACAAAGTCATTCAATATCCCATCATTTACAGCTTTAATATTCTTTTGAAATTCTTCATCATCGGTATGAGAACTATTTATTCTTTCTAGTAAATATGTTTTGGAAAAAATTTGAAAAAGTATCGATGTTTCACCTTCCATGGTTATTACCACATCCAAGTTTACTAGATCTATGAAAATTGGATCCCTTTCAACTCTCATTTTGTTCAAAACTCCATGATCCTTTCTTCTCAAAGCATATACCACCTTATTTTCCTTACCTAGGCAGTAGTGTATCATGCAATTATAATCCTTGAGTAGTTCAAGCCATCGCCTTTGACTCATATTGAGTTCTTTCTATGAGAAAATATACTTCAAACTCTTGTGATCGGTATATATCTCACATTTTTCACCATAGAGATAATGTATCCATATCTTCAAAGAAAAGATTACAACAGCTAACTCAAGATCATGAGTAGGATAGTTTTGATCTTGAATTTTCAGTTGTCGTGATGCATAGGAAATTACCCTATCATTCTGCATAAGGACACAGCCAAGTCCTTTCTTTGAGGCATCACTATAAATAACAAACCCATAATTACTCAATGGTAGAGTCAATATAGGAGAATCGACTAATCTTCTCTTCAGTTATTCAAAACATTATTCACACTCTTTTGTCCAAATAAATTTAACCCCTTTATGCGTGGACTTCATTAATGGGTTAGCCAATCGGGAAAAATTCTGGACGAAACACTGATAATAACCTGGTAAACCAATAAAACTGCGTACCTTAGTTATACTCATTGGTGCTGGACATTCTTGGATTTCCTTGGTCTTAGAAGGATCAATAAATATTCCATCCTTAGAGACAATATGGCCAAGAAAAAAAATTTCCTGAAGCCATAATTTACACTTTCTGAACTTACCATATAATTCATGTCTTCTAATATTCTTCAGGATAATGAGCAATTGATTTTAATGATCTTCATAGATTTTTGAGTATACCAAGATATCATCAATAAATAACACCAAAAAATCATCGATATATTCCTTGAAAACTCTATTCATTAGATCCATGAATACAGAGGGTGCATTAGTCATCCGAAAAGGCATTACTATAAACTCGTAATGCCCGTACCTGGTTCGAAATGTTGTCTTCAGAATGTCTTCCTTCTTCACACACAACTGATGGTATCTAGATCAAAGGTCAATATTTGAAAAGTATTGAGCTCCATGCAGTTGTTCAAATAAATCATCAATACGAGGTAGGGGATACTTGTTCTTTATTGTTATAGCATTGATCTCCCTGTAGTCGATACATAACCTCATAGATTCATTTTTATTCTTAACAAAAAGGACAGGGGCTACTCATGGAGAAACACTAGGGCGAATAAATCCCTTATTACTCAATTCATATATTTGTTTCTTTAGTTTAACTAATTCTATAGTGGCTATTCTATAAGGGGTCTTTGATATGGGCCTTGAACCAAGAATTAAATCAATGGAAAACTCAATTTCTCATTCTGGGGGATGTCCAGGTAAATCTTATGGAAACACATCTACATATTCTTTCACAATAGGTACATCCTCTATTTGAAAATTACCTTCCTCAACCATAGTTATTTCATTCTCTTCCTCCTTGATAATTGAATTTAGTTGAGCTACTGGGGGTGGATCTAGATAAGAATTGGGTGGTGACGATTCTGCTATAAAGATAAGGTGTTCTTTATCATCATCATCAAAAATCGCAACCTCCTTCTTCTTACAATAAATATTAACATCATGGTCCAGAATCCAATCCATACCGAGGATTATATCAAATTCAATCATGGGTATGATGATGAGATCAGCAGATAAAGAACATTTATGTGCTCTAATGGGGACTGATTCACAAAAATTTATAGCAATAATACTTCCCTTAGGAGTTTTAACTAACAACTCCCTTATTAAATCAAATTGGAAATATCTAATTTTATTATCAAACTGGGAAGATATGAAACAATGCGATGATCCAGAATCAAATAAAGCATTGGCTAAACTTGAGGAAACCATTAAATTACCTACCACTACGTCTTTCAGAGCTTCTACCTCAACAGTAGTGATAACATAAGCTTGGCCTTGATCCCTTGGCCTTTTCTGATGTAAGTTCCCTTGACGCTTAGGACATTCATTTGCATAATGTCCCATCTCCCTCCAGTTATAGCATTGAACATCAGTAGCTTCTTTCTTCCCCTTGCAATCACGAGTTTGGTGGCCTTTTTCACCACACTTGTAATAGACTCCCAATACTTTCAAGAAAGTACCAGGGTGTTTATTCCCACATTTACTGTAGGATGGATATTCAACTTTTCCCTTCTTCCCCTTATTTCCATTCCTAGAGTGATCAGCAGATCTCTTCTTCTCTTTCTTTGCTTTAAAGTCATAAGACTTAGAGAATTATTTTTCCGTCTTGATAGCACATGAGACAATATCTTCGTATGACGAGAAGGATTATGAGACTAATGCTCGATGGAGAAACGGTTTTAACCCATAAAATAAATGATCAATCTCACTTCTTAGGTTACGTATATAATCTACAGCATGCCTTGCTAACCTTGTAAAGTTAGACTCATACTTTGCAACATTCTCGTCCTCCTTTTGCCTCAGACTCAGAAATTTTCTTTGAATATCTGCTTGATGGTCATGAGGAAAGTATTTTTCTAAGAAAATATATTTAAACTCACTCCATTCCATATTTAATACTTTATAATCTTCCTTCATGTTTTGAATCAATGACCACCATTGATCAGCATCTCTAGTGAGGCGGTAAACTGCCATGACAAATTTTTCCCTTTCGCTACTCCCCAAGGCATGAAATATTTTCTCTAAGGAATTTATCCATTGATCTGCTACTAGTGGATTTGTATCCCCATTTAATTTTTATGGTTGTTGCCTCATGAAGTGATCTAACATTGACCCTCCATGCTGCGGATCAGGGTGATCCATACGGGTAAGGTTATTATTCATAACTTGAGTGAGTTTTCCTAGTATGGTGATAAGCTGATCAGCACCAGTTGTATCACCAGCTCCACTATAATTATCTTGAGCAGGAGGGTAATCCCTACATGGAGTGTGTGCATTGATATAGTTTCCATTACTTCCAATAGGTTCAATTTCTAAACAATGGCATAAACTAGATCAGTTTATGAATCGAAATACATAATTCCAAACTTGTAAAACACTTAACATAAATTGAACTGTTTATGGATATAACCCATAATCATAAAAAAATTTTCTTTGAGGAAGTATATACTCATAAACCCTTCATAATGGTTTGTAAAGAAAATGATAGTTATCCTAAGCATATCCCCTGGGAGTGTCATAACCAAGAGTGCAACAAGGCCTGTTTTCATGCACCAGTTCCCATTCGAGTCTAGCTCAAAGTGGTGTTTTTGGGTTTTACCCCTAGGTACATATGTGCTAAAGCCACCTCTACCTTCTCATATCTAGACAAGGATGTATTTCTCAGAAAACTCACAAAATCTCTACAATACCAAAATTCTTGGAAGTTCTTCTATACCAATCCTCAAAGTCCATCTTAGGTCTATGTGCTCTAATTAGAGTTTATCTAAATCTAGTTTCCAAGGTTTGTACTAAACTTACTCTCATACCAATGGTAACACCCTGACCCCAATTACCCAGAGTTGGTGCATTATTACATAACACTGTCATGATCACAAAAGATCAAGCCTTGAAAGACCGATTATTTTAGTAGCCTTGGAATCACTAGATACATTAATAAAGTTTACATTACACCATAAAATGAAAACTACAACAACATAGTCTCCATAGTCCACAATAATATCCCCTCAGACTATCCCTGCCAGTCAGTCATAAAATACTTCTTTACATCCTAGGAAAAATAAAACATAGAAAGGGGTGAGCTCAGATGCCCAGTAAGGATAACGATATAGCGGAAACTTTCATAAATAAGCATAAACATTTAAGGCAATAAATAATTAAAAAAAAGCCTTTTAAGCTTGAAATTTAGCATAATATGGAAAAAATAAAATGAAGTAATTCCATTTACTTATTCACATGGATATTCTAATAATCTAATAATCACATGAAATATCAATAACCACTTTCATAATGATGGAATGCATAATGCCAGACTATCATAACCACATAGTCAAGGACTGTGCCAAGACTACAAATAAGATTTTGTCAAGGCCTTGTGCCAAGACACTATTTTGTCTCATGATACCCACTGATGCATCAAAGAGCTATATCGGGCTCCACCCGTCACTTATTAAGTCCAATGCATTCCTCATATTAACAGGTTTAAACATAACATAAACATTCGTATTAAAACTAGCATACGCAATGTCAATACTTTCTCCATAAACCATGAATGGTATAAAAATAACACATCCACAGTAAAACATATCACAAAACCTTCAATATAATATGGAAGTTTTGTATCGTAATAAATCAACTTCAAATAATATTAAAATCCATCAAAGGATGTTGACATAGATGAAATCAAAACTATTTGAGAAAAATATCTCTTTTTTTTAAATCATTTAAAAGTCACATAATTATAAAATAAAAAATTTAATTTGAAAATATCCTTATAATCTTGTAAGGGAAGCTTTGAAGATTTTATAACGGCGGAAAATATCCGCACCCGCCGTATAAGTTAAAAAAATACATTCTTACCTTAATTTTGTCGAAAAGGTTAAAAAGGACCTTGTTTGGAAAACAACGGAAAGATTCATTTATAAAAATCTTATAAAATGTAAAAAAGGGTATAAATTACTTTAACCCATAGTCTATAATATATTAATAATGATTTGAAATACATTTTTAAGAAACATGTATGTGGATGATAAAGAGGTCCCAGTAGATAATTATGTATAAACAATCTCGGATAATGAAGAGATTGTGAAATAAACCCTTAACTTGTACTTTTCCTTGGTCGAGGGCAAGTTAAAATCCTGTATAATGGTGAAATAATTGTTATTAAATCATACAAGAATCATATACATTAATATGATATCATATATGATCTTTTAAAATTGCTTTGTTAATAATATCTTAGTATTATCATCATTTCGGGTGTTAACTTACTCGTTTTCTTTTATATGTTTTGTTACATAAGCCGTGTTTATTATGGATAGGTTGTATCTTATTTATATCTAGAATGATATCAAGTTTTTAAAAATTATTTTTAATCATCAAATGAGAATTATACTTGAATGGATACGATGAGGAATGAATCTCATCGCGTTCGTGGAGACGGTAGTTCGTACGTACGCACGAGCGACAATATCATTATTTTGATATTAAAATAATATATAATTGGATGGTATATCATATATACAAAATAATTATCTTGTTATATTTATTATTTACTTAAATTACACATCATTATCATGCCCATTTAAATAATAATGTTTTGAATAACAATTACACCATGACGTGGAGACGGTAAACCGTACGTACGCACGTATGGTGACATGTCATTCAAAGGATGGATAGAATACTGAATATGGATGTACCATATTTATAATAACATCACAGTATATTGAAGGTACTTGATTTATTATTTTATAATGGAAATAACAAATAAAGAAGAAGTGGAAGAAGAAAGGAACTTGAAAGAGGGTGGTGAAAACATTACCTCTTCTTTGGGTTCTTCCTTTTTATTTGATCAAAAGGGATCCTTAGGTTGGATTTATGATAAAAATAAGGCCTCTATTTTGAAGTGAGGGAATTTGAGAGAATATTTGGGCAGATTTTGGCTGACCCAAAAGTCTTTTAAGGTATGAATTTGAGATAAGGGGGAGTGCCCTTTTATAAGAGGGGTGAGGGGCACCTTAGGAAAAACTTAAAATATTATTTTATAATAAATTAATATTCCATTTATAATGGCTCCAAAGTGACTTATTTAGATTATAAGGTGGGTATGGGTCTAAATAATTTCAACCAATAGATTTTAGATAGGTTTGGGTCACTATATTAACCTTATCATTTATATTTAACTCTTAGTTAAATAGTTTGACATTTACCATGTCTCTTTGTATTTTTATATTATATGGTTAATAAACTTACTATATACTTCCAAGAGAACCCCAAGTGGTTCATTAATGATAAAAATATCATTATATAATTCCTTTTGACAAATCTTATATTTTTAGGAATATAATATCAATTAATAATATAATATTTGTTTTAAAATCTCTTTTATGTCAATTTTGACACTATTTGGTAGTTTGTTTTTTTATAAATTCATAACAGCATTATTACTTCAAAAAAAATTCATATAAACAACCCTAATATGTCATATTAACCTAGAAAATTAGTTAAATCTATAAAAAGTCTCAAATTACATTTATTTTGATATTTATAATATCAATTATTTTAATATTTCATTAATTCGGTAATTACTGCATCACCATTGTGTCATAAATAAATTAAATTATTTAATGTATAAAAATTATAAATAAAATACCATTATGTATGAAATATTTTTATATTTATAATTAATATTTATAATCTAATTTATCTTATGTATAACCCTATATTAAAAATGTTTTAGTTATTAAACTTTGATTTCAACTGTTTTAACTCTTCTTTGAATTAAATAATAATAAATGTCCTAATCTAATACAAGTGGACCAAAGAGGTTCATATTTTATTAATAAGGTTGTTTTTGGTCAAATTATACTTATATAATATAATTAGGACATGTTTTAGGGTAATAATAATATCATTTTTACCCTTAATTACCCTATTTACTTTTAACCGTGGTAAATAAACGTAAAAAGATAATATTCACCAAAAATTATTTTTATCTTATTGAACCACATTTTACTCCTTGATATTAACCGCGTCTCTTGGATTTTCTAAATTCTAGTCACAGAAGTGGTAAAATTAAGTTTTATGTGAATTTGCAAATTCTTCTAGGAGATGGGTAAAAGACGATGAAAGTTCAATAAAATTTTTATATATCTAAAATTATTATAAACTGACTCCAATGAATTACATTGATCTTATATAAGTATTATGTATCTATTTTGACCTAAAATAAATTTAAATAAAATAAATAATTATTTAAATAAAAATTCGGTTTTAAACTATAACTTAGCATTTTTCACTATTCATCAAAAATTGAAAGTTTTCAAAAAAATACCAAAATTTCACCCTAGGATAATTTTGATATTCTGAATCAAAAAATGAAGTCCATTTTAAAATATAAAATTTATATAATTTCAAAAAGTGGGTATTACTATTCATAACGACTAGTTTGACTGGTTGTGGTGTGTTAGAACTCGAAGTTGCATACAATGCAAGCTATTACATTATTCAAAGGGAAGCGTACCGTGGAAGCTTGGGGTGTTACATGCTAAGTGTGTGACCCTCTATTCCCTTATCTTAATAGTAGTGAATAGTATTCACAAACCAAGATCAGAGTCTAACAACCCATCAACGCCCCTAAAGAGATAAGGAAAAGTCACAACAATGACAACCTTTCCTACGAACACACACCATGTAATATAATCTCTTTGTTGTAAAATATCTCATAAAGCAGGACACACACTTTGTGTCATATTACTTAATTTATTTATTATTTTTTGACCTTACTATATAGAGTTACCTTCTTCTACAATGACCATGGATTTAATGAAGGCACTATCATCTTGATAAACTAGGCCTGAGATATTACTTCCTTTCAAAAGAGACAAATTCTATCTTGATTATTCAATCCAAGTCATACCACCAATGATGCACCCAATGCAAGCTACCTCACAGTGAAATAAATGTCATGGTTTTCATCTTACATCAAATTATGTAATTAGATATTATTCACTGATAACAACCTCAATTAAAGAGACCATTGCACGTGTTTGTAGATAGAAACTACCAATGACACCTGAAACATGTGGTGTTCCTATTGGCAGGTCAGTCCTCATGATCTCATCTAATCGAGATCACCAAGTGTCAAATTCATGAGAAGAATTCTCAATGCTTATGAGCCCCCATCACTTGATGGTTACACATCATCTGTGTCCTACCAGAATGATGTATATGAACTATAGGGAATAATTTTAAGATTACTATCATGATATCTCTAGGTTATCATTATAGCTTGTGAACTACTATAACCTTTTGACGCGAGATGTAATCTAAGGACATTTACATAAATATAGTGGTCACAAAAGTATCAAAACTATTGTGGTAAGGTGAACACATGTTTATATATATATATATATCAAACTATATACATTTAATTTTAATCAATGTACACAAAGGAGTTGGGTCTAGGGAACCCACTCACAATAATCCCACTTACACTAGAGCCAAATATTAACAATCATCAAACCGTTAGCTCTCACATGAGAATCATGCTTCTGCTGAGATATGGCTTTAGTCGGGGGGTCTTCCATGTTATCCTTTGTGGCTACTCTACTAACTAAAACTTCACCTCTCTGAGTAAAATATCTCAATAGATGAAACTTTTTAAGTATATGCTTTGTCCTTTGGTATGACCTGGGTTCCTTATCAAGCACCACTACTATAGTATATTCACCATAAAATGAAATAGGTTTTTTATTGCTAAGTACTACACCAATATCTAAGATAGAGTTGTGTATCCATACAACCTCCTTAGCTTCTTCAAATGCCACTATATACTCATATTTTACTGTAGAGTTGGCGACCAATGGTTACTTTGAGGTTCTTCAACTCACTGCATCACCATTTGAGAAAATACATATCCTGGCTATGATTTCAAATAATTATAATCTATCTAGAAACTAGAATCAGTGTATCCTTTCACTACTAGCTCCTCATCTCTTTTATACACCAGGAACATATCCTTTTTACATCTCAAGTAATTTAGGATAGTTTTTATAACTTCCCAATGAAACTCTCCTAGATTAGCTTGAAATATACCCACCATGTTTAAAGAAAAGTCAACATCAAAAATTGTATATAACATTACATACTTGATATATCCTATTACTGAATCACAAGGGATTATTTTCATTATTTAAATCTCCTCCTATTTTTGTGGACACATTTTCTTAGAGATATTGATACCATGTGACATTGGAAATAAACCTCTATTGAATTGTTTCATATTGTAACTTTTGAGTAATTTGTCAATATATGTACTTTGACTTATCCCAAGAAACCTATGAGATATATCTTGATAGATCTTAATCCCTAATATATAGGCTAATTCACCTAAGACTTTCATGGAAAATCTTTTTTTAACCAAGTCTTAACAGACTGTAAGACTCATACTTCATTTCCAATAATTAATATGTTATTAACATATAGTATGAGGAAAACGATGGCATTCTCACTAACCTTCTTATAGACACATGGATCACTTTCATTCTCAATGAAACTAAATTCTATTATTACCTCATCAAGATGCCTACTTCACCCCATAAATGGATCTCTATAGTTTTCATACTTTATTAGAAATATTTAACTTAATTAACCCTTCAAGTTGAATCATATAGATGTATTCAAATAACTTCCCAATTAGAAAATAAGTTTTGAAATCCATTTTCCAAACATCACAATCATGGAAGGATGAAATTTCAAGTAATATTTTGATGAATTTCAGCATTAATACTAGTGATAAGGTTTCATTATTGTATTTTCCTTTAGGTTGCTTAAAACCTTTTGCAACTAGTCGTTCTTTATAGGTATTTACATTAACATCCATGTCCATTTTTTTCTTGAATACCCATTTACACCCAATTAGTATTACATCATCCAAAGGGTCTACCAAAATCCAAACTTGATTTTGATACATGTAATCTATTCATAATTCATGGATTCTAAAAATTAAGAAAAATCCTTGAAATACACTATGTCTTTATAGGTTAAAGGTTCATCATTCTCTAGGAGTAATGTGTCACCTGACTTGGTGAAAAGAAAATCATATCACTCTGGTTCTCTATTCTTTCAAGTTAACCTACATAGTAATTTTATATTGGGAACATCTTCATCTCTAACTATCTCTCATGTGGATTTTTCTTGTACTAACTCTTGAACATATGGAGCATTAACTTCATCGAATTCAATCTTGCTTCCACTATTTCCAATAGAATTTTTTCCTTTCTATAAATATGGAATGTATTTCCATAATCACTTTTCTATCTAAAGTTTTATATAGGAAATATCCTTTAGTTTCTTTAGGATAACCTATAAAGATGCACTTCATGCTTTAGGAAGCTAATTTTTCACTAGTTATAGTCTTGAAAAAAAACATTACATCCCCACACACATTTGTGTTATAAACTAGGTTTCTTTCTATACCACAACTCATACAGAATTCCATTTGTAGATTTAGTTGGTATTCAGTTAAGGATACATTCCACTATTTGTAATGTGTAACCTCAAAAGGATAATGAAAGAGTTTCCTAACTCATCATTGATTTAATCATGTCAAGAAAGGTTTTATTACTCCTTTCACCAACACCATTCCATTTAGGTTTATGAGGAAGAGTGATTTAGGACATTATCGAACACTCCTTTAAGTGATCAATGAATGATTCGTTAATATACTCCCTACCTTGGTCTATGTAGAGTGATTTGATCTTCTTTCTAAGCATGTTTTCTAATTCATGTTGGTATTCCTTAAACATCTAAAAGGAATCTGACTTATACCTCATTATGTATATATAACCATACCTATTATAGTCATCATTAAAATCAATGAAGTATGAAAACCCACTCCTTTCCTCTACTGGAAACAAACCATATATGTCATTATAAATCAATTCTATTAGTTTAGTAGACCTTACTCATTTCCTAATGAAGGGTGTTTTGGTTATCTTGTATTGTAAACAAGCATGCCATACATCAAGGAGTTTTAATTTAGTCAAGTATAAAATCCTTGATTAATTTATTTTTTGTAAAAGATTCTCATTTACATGACCAAGCCTGAAGTACCATAGGTGGGTGTTATATGAGTCATTTTAATTATTTTTGTCATTTATTACCCTTACAGGGTTTTCAAGATCAATTATATACAATCCATTGTTAAGATTCTCCATAATATAACATATTTTCACCTTATAGAAGAGACAACATTTATTTACAAACTTGAAATACAGTCCCATGATGTACAAAATAGACACTTAGATTATGTTTCTAGTAACTAAAGTAACATAATAACAATTTTTTAATATAATAATTAAATCACTAGGCAAGGTTAGATGATAATCTCCCTTTGAAAAGGCAGTTAGTATAACAACCCTATTTTTTATTACACACTTAAACATGATTTATTACATAAGATTTAACTTAATAAAAACCATAATATCAAGAGGTCTAGTGTCTTTGGGGATTAGGAACATTAAATGACAACTTATGACATAAAATACAACATCTTTATTGAAAACTTCTTTTACATGACCACAACATTCCTTCGTACTTAGCATTGCATGGGATAACCTGAGGACATATATAAGAAAAGGGTGAGCTATAAAGCCCAGTAATGGAGTAAAAAAGGAATAAAATGAAGAATAAAATACATGTTAGGAAATAGACATATAAATGGAGCATAAGAGAAACATGAACATAAAGTCATGATATATCATGATTATTATAACATGGAAATGTGGCAACAACTCAAAACATTGCATCATTAACAAAAAGGAATCAGGTAAACCCCTATCCCAACATGGTGAAAAAATGTCCTAAAATGAATTAGGTAAAACCCTATCCCAATATGATTTATCATGATACTAAACACTACCCAATGCATTGGAGGGCTATCAGGGCACACCCTTCATAATCATTTCAATCTCATGCTTAAGTGTGCCACATAGATCATATAACATGGATTAATTCAGCATCATCATTTATTCCTTGATAAAGAAATGTGTAATAAATAAATGAAATTATATAATCAATAAGTATATGTGCATAAAGTTGAATACCCTTGATAGAGAAATGGACATGGTATTCACTAAACAATGATTTGGGTATGGAAAATCGCGGTGCAATTTCAGCAGCCTAACGACGTGACATAAAAATTCATAAAAATGATTGATGAGAGACAAAGGGGTATATAATAATATATATATGAAATTTATAGCAATGGGGTTATATATATACATTTCCCAACACAATTAATTTGGAAATAGAAAGCATAACATAATAAAGAAAATCTAAGAAAGAGGAGAAATGGAACAACTCTTACAAAATTTCAAAATGGTAATAGGTGTACATGGGAGGGATTAATGAGAGATAAATAGGTCTTCCATCATGAAAAAATAATAAGTTAAGTATGGGAGAGGTGATAAAGCATACCCCATAATTTTTAATTGAAAATAAAATGGTTTAACAATATAAAGAAACTTGGATAAAAATGAGAAAGGAAGGAAAGTGAGGATCCCTTACTTAGATGTGTGATCCCAAAGGCTTGGGAGAGGATTATTGTGAGCTTTATGGAACCTTGGTAGGATTATAGAGAGATTAGGACAGAGTAGGGACGTGATCCAAGGATTTTTAGTGAATAGAAGTGGGATCTTGGGTGGTTTTATATAGGAAATAAGAGGGGAATTCTTTAATATTTCACAAACTTAGGTTTTGGAATCTATATAATTAAATATTCAAAACCACAAACCTTCCCATAGTTTTTGCACATGGTTTTTGAAAAATAGGAGTGGAAAAAATTATTTTATAAGGCCAATGGATGAAAATATTAAAATATTATCCTTTCTTATGTGGATATGAGTCACATTATTAAAGAAATGAATTTAAAATAATAAAATATATTATACATTTTGGAGGATTCACTAAGGATTTATAAAATAAGTAAAACAAATATAAAATCACATTATTTTAATGGTAAAACATATATTTAACCAATAATACCCATTATAGTATTTATTACATCATTTTTGGGTCATTATGATGTCATAAAACACATATTTTATTTATACAGTATTTAATTTTTACCCAAAAATTTGACTATCTCAGGAAATTATGAAAAATTCACCATTGGATAATTTTGAAGTAATAATTAAAATAATAATATTAATTTTATATAAATAATTTTCTAAATATGTGAATTTGCACTTTTAAAATGAAAACTGACATTTATTGAAAATTCATGGGTTTTGACAAAAATAGGTTTCAAACCTTAATAAAAATTATATTTGAATTCATAAAAATTATATACTCATTTATTATTCATAAAAATAATTTGATAATGATATTTTATTAAAATATTAATTATTTCAAAAATTCATTAATTCCTTAAAATAAATTCTTTAAAAATACACTTTCTATTTTATCGTATAAAGAATGTAACTCTTATCAAAATGATTACCTAATCATTTATAGATAAGGAACTGATATAATCATCATTTATATAAATTGTTTTTATATTATTATTAATAAAAAACTTAGTTTAATATAATAATGTATATATTTCTCAAAAGTACCATTTTTACCCAAAGAGTCAATTTATTAAATTCATCATTTTTAAGAAAGACTATTCTCATAAATGAATTGATGAAATAAGACTTTTATTTATATAAAGGGATTATAAAATAATTAACTAATAAATTGTTACATAACTCCTTATAACACCCGTGTAATACCTAAGGGTAATGTGTGTGATGATGATAGACTCTTAGGGCGACTCAGATAACATCGCTCGGGTGGTAATCTCTATTAACTTGATCTTCTACCATAGGTGATTCCATTAAAACTTAACATATTGAAGCTCAGATTGGTCTTGGTTAAGAGTAAAGCCCAGTGATGCTACCTCCTTTACGAGCTCTGACAGATGGGCTTTATATGACCTGAGTCTATTAGATGAGGTAATCCTCTCCCTTGTCTGTGTCAAAAGGATTTTTTTAAAAACCTTATATTTATATCAGTCATGTAATCACTATTAAACGACTATATTATCAATGGTAATGATACTTAATGGTTATTTAAACCCAATAATAGTAAAAAAATAGTTCATGTGTTTTCTATATCCACAAAACATTAAAATAAAGAGAATTTTATTTATAAATGATCAGGTTGTTATAGTTAGTATCACACCATTTTATTCTTAGAGATTCAACTCTCCCTTTAAAATCTTTTGGAATCCAATTGGTTTCTGTATATGAATACAAATGTGTGATCCACATATTATATCCAATAATCAACTTTTAGATAAAGGAAAATTGCATTCAATGACAAAAATACCTGAGGTAGAAGTGCCTCCTCACTTATTTTTCCTATCCTCAAAATTATTCTTTCAATGGAATTTCTTACCACATGTAAATTAGATAGAATCCTATTCATTTCCCTACCTTTGTATCTTTTTATTTTTAGAAGGATGATGTATTAGGGCCTTTATCTTAAGTTTATCCTTAAACCACTTAGCCTTTCCCTTCATCCTATTTTTCACCATAACAAATCAAGAATTGGTATTCTTCATGTCCTTATCAGCTTGGTGACTAAATACAATAGGTATAAGAGCAATTTTTTATGTTATTCATGTTTTAATTAATAATAAAATTTGATAATTTTGATGGTAAAGAGGCAATAATGAGATCAATTTCTAGTTATTGGTTCATTTTGAACCTAGGGGATTCAAGTATCTCGATTTACCTAATCATCGTGAGTACATGAGGTCCTACTTGATTCCCTTCTGTTAGCTTGAACCTATACAATGCACTTGATATCTCATACCTTTCTTTCTTTTCTCTCTCCTAATATCACTCGTGGATATGGGACTACATCTTATAGGTATCTTCATCCTCATGCATTTTCTACAGTTGACTGGACATCAATTAAAAAATGATACATTGAACATCTAGTGAATCATATACATGGTTCTTAAATTTATATCTACCCACCTTGTTTACTTGATAAGGAGGCTCGGTAGGAAGTGAGTACTCTAGCACATAAAGCTTCCCCTCTTAGTGTAGTACTATGCACAAGAACCTGTACCACTATTGGAAGTTATGGCCAGTCAGGATATTTTCATTATCCAAAATTGATCTCACTGAAAATGAACTAATGGTGGTGATTTTAATTTTATTTACAAAAAAACTTAGTTTTTATTAATTTATTTTGATTAATGATTATACATTACTGATTAGTTTATTCATTAAATGTATCTCAATATTTTATCAAACCCTAGTATCCCTCACCACTAGATTTTGAATACTATGTCTCTTGAGTATTCTAGTAGTAAGGATCCTTGAAATCCCTCATAATTTTCCTGGATATGTCTATGCCACTACTTATAGAGCTTCAAGGTAGGCACCATAATGGACAATCACATTGACTTGTGGCTCCTTTAATTATTGAGTGAAGTCTCAACTTCTAGGAATCGTAACCTTTATTCCCTTAACACATTTCCTTTAAAGTGATAGAAGGATAATTATGGATACTTTTTTTGTTTCCATATTTAGTTAATTCAACCCATAACTCTTATAAGAACTCCATGATAGTAGAAGTCACCCTCAACTATGGATTATGAGTACCTTGTACACCCAGTTTTGTTCATATGTAAGCGATAGAAGGCGTTAAAAATTAATATTTCTTTGAGGGGTTTTATTAAGACTTGATGAAGGAATTATTTTTCTATTTGATATGTTCATAATATGAGGTCACACTCACAACTGAATAATTTATTAAATAGAAAACATTTATCATGTCTTTATTTGTTTTTAATCTATGAATTTTAGTTTATTATTTTATGTGATCATATGAACATGCATATCCACAAAAATAATAATCAATACATAAATTAAATAAACCATCTAAATGATCTTTATTATTTGGTATTGGTTGATCCATTTATGTTCAATAGATCAACTGTGACCTTAAGGTTAAAATAATAAAGTAGTGTCTAAATTATATCACATATCTCACCCTACTCTAATGTTTCTATATCTTTTCTGGAATATTGCCTCATCTTGGTGTGGTCCAAGTATTATAATTTCTACTTCATAATACACAAATACTTAAATGCAGGTAATGAGGTCTCAAGAATGCATAATACATATGCAATACAACTCTCATGGAAAAGCATACCCTTATACATATTAAGAGATAAACACACTGTGTTGACCATAAAAAAATAAATAATTATTACATGCATCACAAGCAATTGTAATAATTAATTAAATAAATAAAATATTAGACAAACATTGGCTAGTTAATACTCAAGATCAGTTGGCAGGTAAATTAAAATCATTATAAAAATTAAATTTATGATAAATTTATGTTTAGGAAAATTAAAATGAATTAAGAAAATTCAATCTAATTTTAATTCCTATAATATGTGTCATTCGGTAAAAAAAAATTATTCCAAAAATTTTAAATTAATTTCTGATTTTTAATTTTTTTCACCATTCCCCCCCGAGTGGAACAGCGGAGGCCGATAGTGGTGTGTACTAGGGAGGCTGACCCTAGCGGTATATGACCGAGCAGGAGAGGCCATTGGTGGACTGGAGGGATTTCTGTGGGTGAATATGGGAGACCGTGGGGGAAAGAGATCTGCTTCCTCAGGGGAAAGGGGTTTTTTAAATAATTTTTTTTTGTCCCCCACCCATTCCCACTTGCCCCTTTTTTGTGTCTCTAACTATTGCGCAACCAACCCCACCCCACTTTGTTGTCTTTCATCCATTTTTTTTCAAAATCCTATTAAATTGACCTTTTGAATTAATTTTTTTTTATAAAAAAATCCACATGCATGTGGAATTGAGTCCCTTACCGAAAAACTGTTTCAACCAAAAAATTGGATGAAACTCTTGAAAAAACCTGATATTGATACTACCAGAAAATAAAACACACATGCACACACAGACACACACACACACACACAAATATATGTGTTTATGTGTGTGTGTGTGTGTTTTCTTCCTTTTTAACCTATAATAAAATGGGTATGATCCAATTTACGATCCTTAGATGGCCATATCTCAACCATATGATATCGGATTGGATCGTTGAATGAAACAATGAGACTGAAACAATAAACTACTCATAAATTTTAATGAAAATTTAATTTTCCTTTTTTAAAAACCATCATGTGGTCACTATGATACCAATTGAAGGTACCTGGGTGTGCAATGAAAGTATATGAGTTGAGAATTTTAAAAATTTTCATCGCTAGATTGACGTAACAATGAAGACTATGGAAATTAGAGCCTCGGTAAATGGACATAGATATCACATGAATTAATTTAAGCATAAAAATTAAAATTAACACTTGACTCATTCTAATTGAAGGTGTGTTCAAAAACCACTCATCACTAGTGATCGTTTCTTAATAAAAATGAGGTTAGATCCCTCTAGGTCATACAGAAACACTTCATAAGTCTAGATAATGTCAATAATTAAAATCCAGGTGCTAGCGCAGATATCTGATGAAGCCTTGAATGTATCGATGATCACCACCATGATGTTCCTTTGATATGTGAAGGATATTTAGGATCAAATGCTTGGAATGACCACTTCTCTCTCTAGGATTCATGAAGGGGGATAAATGAGCTCTCAAATTCGATTAGAATAATATTCTTCTAGAAAATATCTCCCTATTGCTTATATAATAGTAGTTAAACACCTAAAAAGGACTCCCCAACCCCTCTATAAATAAATTCCAAAAAATAATCCATAAATGACACGTTATGGCCAAATTACCATGTCATAAACGTCATTTACATTCTTATCACTTACTTGTAATATATAATAAATATATTACATGATAAAAGTGATTAATTAACTAAACTCATTATTCCAACATATATTAAATAAACCTTTAATATTAAAATAATATTTTTTCATTAAATATTTTCCCATGTATTCACTCAAATACCAATAAATACATTAAATAAAAAAATTTAACTCCAATTATTCTATACTCGAATAATAATGAATTTATTTATTTATTGGTGATCATTTATACTTGGACTCTCTAAGACCTTGTAGTGGGGACCACCATGTGCTATACATATATTCATTACTATAGGCCAAACTTTTGAATATGCTAAGCGTGTGACCCTCTAGGCCCTTATCACTATAGTAGTGAATATTATTCATGAACCAAGAGAAGAGTATAATAACCCATTAAGGCCCCTAAGGAGATAACTAAAAGTCATAGAAATGAAAACCTTTCCTATGAACACACATCATGTAATATAATCTCTGTCATACGATATATCATAAATAAGGAAACACACTTTGTGTCACCATTCTTTATTCCTTTATTATTTGTTAACTTTACCTGATAGACTTAACTTCTTCTATCATGACCATGGATTTAGTGAAGGCATTACCACCATGATCAACTAGGCCCGAGATATTACTTCCTTTCATAAGTGACATGTTCTATATTGATTATTCAACCAAATTCATACCTATAATGATGCACCCAACACATACTATATCACCATAACATAAATATCATGGTTTTCATCTTTAATAAAATTATGTAATCAAATAGTACACACTAATAATAACCTAAATTCAAGAGCCCATTACATGTATTCTTAGATAGGAACTACTGATGAAACCTGAAACATGTGGTGTTCCTATTGGAGGGCCAGTCCTCATGATCTCATCTACTTGTGATCACTAAGTGCAAACTTCATGAAAAGAAGTCTCAATGCTTATGAGTGTCTAGCACCTGAAGTTCGCACATAAAATGCATCTTGTCAACATGATGTATCTGGACCATAGGAAATAGGTTTAATATTACTATCATGGTATCTCTAGGTTCTAATTATACTCTAAGAACTACTATAACCTTTTGATATGACATGTAATCTAAGGAAATTACTATAAATATAGTGGAAATAGAAGTATAAAAACTATTATGGTAAGGTAAACACATGTATATATGTCAAACTATATACATATAATGGGAATAAATGTATAAAAAGGGGTTGGGTCTTGGGAACCTACTCACAACATTTTATTGAAGGCTGCTTAGCAGTTTGGTGGGTTAGGCCTTCGGTCTTAGGAAGTAGTTCCTTATAGGAGATATCTTCTTATATATTCTTATTCTTACTTACGTATTATTCCATTCTACTATAATATTCTACTAAAAAATAAAATTTTCACTATAATTTCTCTCTCTTATACTACACTCAATCATTTAGTGCTTTCATTGAGTGAAAAGAGTTGTGGTTTTGGATAGAGTGATCTTAGATAGAGATTCTAGAAAGAAAAAAACTTATTTTCCATGAAAATTGTGGTAGTTTTGGTACCTAGATGACCACACAAATGAAAAATAGAGTTTCACATCTAGAAAAAAATCTATATCATATATATTCAAAGAACAATAGTGATTGGGAAATTCATTATAGAAGATAAAGGAAATGTCACTATAGCTGAATGAGTTGAAGGCGACTGTGAAACAGATATACAAGTTACACATAGAGAGTTTGGAAAGGGTGTAAAGTAGGGGAAAATCAATAATTTTAGAGGAAGGGGATAATAAACAGTGGTTAGAAGGAGATTTAAGAGTTTTCTAGGGAGCGAGGAATATGGAATTTTGTGTGTGCAACAAGTGGAGATGCATGTAGTATCTAGATAGGTTGAGATGATAGTTTTTTATAGAGAGGAACCAATTACCTAGATAATGAGAGCTAAAACATACTTATTAATCTACTAAATATGGGAAGAGTCTAAGGTATAATTGGTATAATTAATTATCAAAGTAATGGAACAATATTGGTTTATCTCACTTAAATCTATAAAGGCAGATCTCACTTGGATGTTTCTTAAGGATTAATTGCTTGGGTGATATAGTAGTGATGAATAATCTTATGATATATCTTAAGTAGTTTTGGTAGACCAAAATAGTGAATGGATATATAGATGAATTTGAGTGGGTGTCCTTACTGATATTAGATATATATGAGAAATGGTATGTGAGTTTGTTCATTGGTGGAATAAAACCAAAAATCGGGAGCACAATGTTAAGACATGAACCAAAACAAAATAATAGACATAAAACTCTAGAGATAAGGGTGGAAAGAGAGATTATTATGAAGTAAATATTACCTAAACTTATTATAGAGAAAAGGGAGGTTTAACTATCAGTTCCAGGAAATTCATCAAGTCCCCCCCTTAAAGATAAGATGGATCTTAAAGTAGAAGGAAATGTTAGATTTTTGGGCTAAAACTTTATCAGGAAGATTGAAGCTATAACACGGGGGGTGGGGGGGTCTGATGTGTTGGGGTGTGGGTGTTTTTATAGGTGTGAAAATTTTATCCCTGCATCAGGAAGTTGGGGAAGGTATGTAGTTTTTGTAGTGGAGGGTTGGATTAATGTTTAATAAATGTTATAGGTAGTAATGTAAATACATATTATGATGTTGGTAGGGGGTTACTAAATACAGACACTACTTCCATGTGAGGGATACAAATTTTATTTACTGAAGTTTTCTTGGTAGTTTGATGGTTTAGGCACCAGGCCTTGATAAGCAATGCCTTCTAGAGGATATCTTATTCTATTATCTTCTTCTTATTCTTCTTTATATTACTCTTGTCTTCTTCTACCATTATATTGTAATATTCTGGTGAAATATAAAAGTTTCACTATAATTTCTCTCTATCACCTTGCACTCTACTAGAAACAATGAACCATCATTGCTTTGATTTAATTCTTCATGTCACACTAAAATTTTATTGCAGTTATGTAAATACCTATTGGGTGGCTACAGAGGATAATGTAACATGTAATGGTTTTATAATAAAGGTAATCACTATTTATCATTTTTTATGTGTGTTGTATATTTTACATGAGAATTGAATGATAAAACCATGCTAAGTATGAATTTGTGTTTGTTATAATCTATGATCACCATATAATGTTATAGGTTGTGATGAAATGTTAAGATTAGAATGGGTAGAGTCTTATATGTGATATAGAGTGCATTCATGAGATAATAAGTGTGGATTATTATCTATATTAATCCATTTCAATATATCACATGTAATATCATAAATGTTTTCATTAATATAATTAGGTATATGTTCTTATATTAATCCTCATTACCTGATATTAATAAATTATCTCTCATGTGAACCATCATAATTTAATCCATTTCTTACACCAACCTTGAGGGTGAGTTAATTAGGATGATTTTAGGTATGTAATCGATCATGTGGTAGGTATTTTTTAATAAAGATGAAGTTTGTCCCCTTGTATGAAAAGTATGATATTTGGGTCCTCAATTGAATTAGATTAAGGTAATGTATGGTCATGCTTAACTGAGTTTCATGTGATGTGTGCATCAACTTAAATGAATAACATATAATGTATTCATTTTATTTTATTAATCTAATTTGAATAATTGATAATATATGAGTTAGTTTACACTATATTGACATCTTTCATGTCTAGTGGTTGGATTCATTGTCTGGGATAAAGGGATTATATGAGTATGTATGTTTTATGATATAAAAATTGTAGACATGGTCATATAGAGATATAAATATGTTTGATTGAGATAATATCAAATCCCTTATTACATTGAGTACCAATAACATATTTCTATAGGTCACTCTTCACTTATGATTATAGATCTGGGAATTCATAATAATTATCAATGATATAAAAGTCCATAGGATCTCATAGTAAACCATGGAATTAAAATGAATTTTGATAAAAAGTGTTTATAAAAAATTTGAGTGTCTAATAATCATATCCAAATAAATTTTAACAAATTTACAAAGAGCTTTGAAGTTTAAGAGTCTTTAGTATAAGTAAAAGATTTCTAGATATATGCACTAAATCCTAAGCCACAACATCATGAAATCCTCCACATCTATGTTTTTGTTATGGAACAATTATTTATTCCTTATCATGGTGTTCTTCATATAATGATATGAGATATAATTCAATCACCTCTCCACTGGTTATCATTCCATTTGAATCTTATAACAAACCATTAATTGATATACAAATTATTAAGTAAATGTTAAAAGAGTCTAAAAATCACTTAATGAGTGGGGTAACAATTATAAATTTTATTATAGAGATACAATCCAAGAGTTATTTCTTTCATAACATATGAAAATTTTGAACTCCAAGTAAACACTTTCATTTAAATTTTTTTTATGTAAAGGGATTTCATAGAAATAATTTTTACATAATAGATAATTTTAAAACAAACTCAAATAAGTAAAAGTTCTCTCTCATTATCTTCTTATTATTAACCATAGAGTTGGTTCTAGCATACTAATTGAAAGGATAAGAAATATTACTAAAGCGTTCAATAATTCAATTTGATCAGTGGGTATAAAAAACGTGACTATTGGTGGTTGCTATTAGTTCTCCATCAACCTCAATAATCAAATAATGAAGATAAAAAAATGAGGTATGCACTATTTATTTTCATTTTGTTTTATTGTTTCCTATCCTAGTTAATATTACAGTCTAGTTTTGTGTTTTCTTCGACTGAATTTTTAGCATAGAGATGTACTGTAAAACCCTTGAAGGATATTACCAATGAAATGATTCAATGGAAGGGGATCAAGTCATGTGGTAGCAAAAGTAATGGTGGAACCATATTCTAGACCCAAGGTTGTTGGTAAGTACGTATACAATTCATCTGAGGTGATGATTTTTCCATCCAAATCTAGTATTCAGTAATATAACTTCCACCTTTTTTATATTATATAGTTCATATTGTTGGTGGACCAATCACGTCTAAGAGGAAATTGAAAACAAATCTACCAAGGATTTCTAGGCCCAACATAAGGTAAAGTAATAGAAATTAAGATAAAAAAGGGGTTCGGTCAAAGAATAAATAATAGAATTCAACATTAATTTATCCTATTGTTTCTAGAGAAATGATGTTAGGTTCAAAGTATCACTTTGGACAATAATAGTAGGGGATAATCATTACCCTAAACAAAGTCCTACTATGTCAAGAGAAATAATGTTGGGTTTGAAGTAGCACTTCACCAAAAATGGAATGAGAGGGAGATCTGGAAACATTAATAAAGTCATCAAGATTTTGGACCTGAAGTATGATATGAGATGATTTTTCCTAATAATATACTTATCATTGAATTAACCAGTACAAAATGTAAAAGTGAGGATATAAGACTACTAAAAGAATAAATACTTTTAGTAGGAGAAGGTCAGACAACTACATCAAAATGAGGTTGAGTTGGACACTTGTTCAAATTATTTGACTGAAAATGGTGATCAAATGCTCAATGGTCCTATAATTGGTATATATGTAAATAAATCCATTATCCACTAACAAGTTATCAAATTGATGAGGTCTATGCATGTACCTATTTTTCTTATTTTAAAGTAAAATGACCACTACAAACTATCAGGACACTAACAAATGTAAAATATTCCATTTCCATGTCTTCTATCCTTATCTCTTGAAAAAGATCAATTACTTTCATGTGCATACTCTTTTGACCATGGTCTAAAGTCATTGAATTTCATGAAACTACATCTTCTTCCTTTATTCCACAAATCAACTATTTCAACTCTTCAACCAACCCATGCCACAAAAACCTTATGATTATCATATTACAAATTATTATATTCTTGTATTCCATTTCATAAAAAACTTTATTAACATCATTGATTAATCCTTATTTTGTGTACAAAACCACCAAAGGGGATCTCAAAAAAACAAAAGACCCAAAACAAAATTTCATAATTTTTCTATGAATTTACTAACCCAAAAAAGAACCCTTAAATGATGACACAATAAACTTTGTTAATATTATGATCCTTTCCAAAAAATTTATACCGAATTCCAACATCAATCTATAAAATTTAACTAAATATCTACATGATCCATGACATTTAGGTCACGATATCACTAAATTCCATGAAATTTCATCCTACCATGGTACATAATTGAACACTTCCCTTAATTTTGGAGAGTTTTCTAGAATTTGAATAAATAGAGAGGATGGTATTCCATGATATAAGGTTTGGTTGTGGAATTTGATGAAACACATAGCATGAATAGGTTAATTTTCTTATTTTTTCACATGTATTAATTATGTAGTTTGAAAAAAAATTATTAAAATATAACTGGGATTTTAGTACAAGACAATGAACCTTCCTTGATTTGATTTCATTCTTGGCATCATACCAAAATTTGAGTAGCAATCGGTGGTAATTTGAGCATGAAGTTGATCTCTTAAGAATTAATTTTTTTTCATCTTCACTATGATATCTATAGTTATTACCCCTACTTAGGACCCCATTAAGGCCAGAAGTCCATGTCATGGATCATAAAATTAACAGGTGAATTTCTAGAGTGGAATGCACAATATAACATTTGAAATTAAAAAATTCAATAAAATATAAGAATAAATTAATAACATGATAATAAAATTCAATAAATTCAAAAAACAAATCTATTAAATCCATTAAATTCATGGTGTTGAAACACAATGTTCAAGTTCCAATGATAAAAAACTATTGTATCCGTGTATCTATAATACTGATTAGGATCGTAAGAATATGATCATATGGCTATACTTACAAGAGGGGGGGGGGGGGGTGGTAAATTATGGTTTTAAAAACATTTATTAAACTAATTAAACTAAATAAACCCAAAGTATCTTTAAGTAAAGTTATCAGACTCAAACTACGTCTGATTAACAAAGTCACTGAATCAGAACTAGATAACGGTCCGATTAAATTAGAGTGAATTATCATAATCACTATAGATCCAATTAATCAGAGTATAAGAATCATAATCATGATGGATATGATTAATTAAACCGTGTTTTTATTATCATAATAAGTTTAAACATGATAAAATAACAAAAATAATAGAAATATGAATACGGTGTTTCCCTTTCTATTAAATTTTTATTGGAATATAAAAAATTGTATACAATAAGTAATACAATCACTAAATAAATAAATAATTAATTTCAATCAATTAAAAGGATAATTCTTTTAGACTTAATATAAAGGTAATATATAACCTAGACTAAAGTTATCCACCATTTTATACTTACAACAAAGTCTATCTTTCCTTAACAAGGAAATACCTCAATATAAATATTGGAATGATTCTATCTTCTTATACCTAGAAGCCCTAAATACGATGATTGAATTTAATTTGTCTACCTATCCCCAATATCCCTCTATCCAATGGATTAGAATCTCTATCTTCCTTGAACCAGAATCCCTCAATCATTATGATAATCGGACACAAAAACAATTACAAAATAATTCTTAAGGAGACAACCTGAAAAGGTTTCTTTAAGAAGACTAATCTCTAAAGAAATACAAATATTAAGAATGAGCTGTTCACACTAATTATTCTTCCAAAAATTCAATAATGAATATAATCAATCAACAACAAACTCTTAAAATGACCTGGAATTTATGGGTATCCTCCCAATTTCATATTCTATGAGTTTTTTGTAACAAAATTGAAATACCTGACACTTGAAAGATCATGAATACCTATCATAACTAAAGGTTCGACATCATATTGGTTTACACCATTATAGTGTAAAAAGTTTTCCTCAAATTAGAAACAAATTTTCCATATTATGATTATAAAATTAAGTTAGTATGATGTATTTTCTTAACAATGTCATTATGATAATCTTTATGAATGTTAGTCCGATGTTTATTGGTATCATTATTATTCTGATGTTAATATTTTGTTAGTATGATAGACAAGACAAAAGGTTTAACATCTATCTTGATAAAGGTGATTTTGGTGTTTATCAAAAATAGTATCGTTCTAATAATCATAATGAAAAATGTTAAAGTTTATATCAGAATAATTTAAAACTTATTCTATATATGATAAAAATTAATGTTTTCTAAAATAAAATTCTAAAACACTTTGTAAATAAAAATTTATTAAAACATGTGTTTAAGAAATATTCTTTGATTTTTAAAACAAAATGAGTGGAAAAGTAAGAAATATAACTTCCGACTCAACATTCTCCCCCATTTTGAAAAGAAAAAACTACAAAACTTAAGTGAAAAATAAATTTTAAAAACTTACAGTCCATTCTCTTTTAAGTACTTTGTATTCAGAGTTATTCTTTGAAACCCTAAATACCCCTACATTTATAAATCTACTGTATACAATGGAGATCATGATGTTTGAATATGATGAACTTCACCTTAGTAGAATATCCCCCATAAAGATCATATTCTATATTTTAAATAAATATATTCCCTTTGTAAAAACTTCTCCCCCATAAATATTTCCCCCCATTCTATAAAATTCCCCCTCTTTGAGATTTTCAAAAAGGAATGGGGAATAAGTTTGAAGTTTCCTAAAAATTTAGACAAAAAAAACATAGGAAACAATATAATGAACTAACTAATCATCCATAAAAATAGGAAAGAACATTCATCTAATTATAATTAGAAAACATTCGTACAAAATTGGAATTGGATGAAAAGAGAATTCATATATATTATAAACATTTCAAATGTTTTTACAAAAATAGATACAATGAGAGTAAAAAAGGAAAAATATTTAATATTTCTTCATCAAAGTATTGATGAAGTCTTTGATCTTCCTGAACTCATGTATGTCCTTCTCCAGTTTCTCAACCTTCTCTTCCTAAATCTAAAATTTTTCAGACAACTCTTTGTTCTGATCCCTTAGTATGATAATTTCCTATTCACATGATTAGAGTCTGGACATTTCAAGCTCTATATCTTGGATTTTTTCTTCAAATCTTTGACTTCCTCAGTACGATCATCAGTTGAATCTCTAAAATCTTCCACAAACGTCACCCTTTATTCCATGTATTTAGTAAACTGATTAAAATATTCAGCTAATTCATTCATGGTCTTCTTCACATCATCAAAATTCTCATCATAAAATTTGAGATCAAAATAAACTTGATGAGACCACTTCACAATTTGATTACACGACTTTATATGAGTTTGTGAATTTTCTTGATAAAATTTCAATTGATCTTCAAGAAGAATAATTTTCTCTATTAACATCTTGATTGATTATAATTTCTCATTGATACTTTATTGAATGAGATGAAACCATGATTCAAGGTCCAGAAAATATGGAATTTTTCTTTCTAATATTTTCAAAGCATGAACAATGTAATCAACTCCTTCAAAATCAATGGTTCTGCATGAGTCAGATTGTTCATGTTAAACCTTAAGAGGTTTAATTTTTCTTGTTCTATATTCAACTTCCTTTCATTTCTTCTTTTATTTCTTTGAAACCAATTTCTCAACTTGTTTAGAACCTTTATTTTCATCAACTTATTTATCATTAGACAATTCTATGATATAAACATTGGTGTTGGTTTTGTCGTCAACCTTTGTCTTTGAATTTTGATCTTCCTCATATTTCTTAGATAATGGTTCTACCTCTTCTTATGATGATTCTTCTTCAGAAATTTCTGATTTCTATTCTTTATCATCCTTAGAAGGTAAAAACTATGATGACATTGATTATGATTATGATAAAGAATTATTGGATTGGTATTTTTCATTACTATCTTCCTCTTCATTTTCATCATTTTAATTCACATACTCTTCATTCTCATCCTTTTATAATTATTATTCAACTAAATATTCATTTTCTTTATATTTAATACTTTCTTCTTCCTTATTTCCTTATTTTTATTTCTTATCAACCTCTTCCTGAACTTCCTTATTAATCTCATCCTAAAGTTTTCTAGCTATTCTCAAAGTTATTTTTCCTAGTTCCGATTCTTTTTCTTGAACAAATGGTGCCAATTCTTGTTCAACAAGCTTTACTTTTCCTTAATCAGTCATTGATGGAATATTGGAATGAACTATAGAGGTTTCCTCAAAGAATAACCCTTCTTATGGTTTAACTTTATCGGTTTGGAAAGTGGGTAGGATAACCTTATCAATGGATTTCTAACAACCTCTTCCTTTGATTTCTTTTATTTTATTATTTTTCTAAAGAATTGGTAGTGTTAATTTTCAAGGCCTCAGACTTAGTAGTGTCAAGTTAGATCTATGGATTGCCTAGTTTTCTTTCTACTTTCTTTTTAATCCACTCATCACAAACTTCATCAGAAACTTTCTTTTATTTCTTTTAATTTTTCAGAGGGGAGGTATCAACCTTCATCTTTTTCTTATTATAAATATTTATAGATTTCCTTGATGGTTCATCTTCATAAGTGGCACCACCAAATTTCTCTACAAAATTTTTATACTTAACATCAAAAACCAACTTCATACTATTCATCATATCATCACTTATAAAAGAGATATTTTCTCTCATCAGATAGACTTATTCGCCACTTTGAAAACCTTCATGCATTCCACTACCATATTAGTTAAGAAAGCAGGGAACATAATGATCTTAGATTTTATAGATCTATTTTTGATATTATCAATTGTAAGAAGAATAAACTTCACTAAGTCAATTTTTTATATTGACTAGATAGGCCAATATGAACACATCAAAAAATTTTAGCGTATCTCGGTACCCTTTCCTTAGAATGAGAAATCCTTGAATCCATAATGAAAAAACACAATTGTCTAGACTGTGATGAGAAAATTTTATAATTTTTTTCATAATAATCAAACAAAAAATCTTCTGCTTTCTTCTAATTAAATGAAACAAGATCATCAGGAAATTAGAGGGACAGAAAATGTGCTTCTCCCTTAGAAGATAATCCAAGAAAATTCAAAACTTTATTATGAGAAATATTATATAATTTTATATACACTGTGAATTAAATTTCACCCTTACTATATTCCTTAAAAAACTTTACATAAGCATAAAACTCTTGAAAGACATCAGGATAAAAAAATCAAAATCCTTATCAACTTTTTGAACACAGACAGACTCCCAACCTTGAAAGAAATAATATTTTTCAATGTGTAATCATACATATCATAAAAATCCATTTATATAAATATTTCCCTAAAAAAATACCATTTATAAAAATCTTCTTTTTTCTTCATTGGAATGAATATGAAGCTGGTGAATCAAAAGAAAAGGTGACTTATCGGACTGAGAAACTAAAAGGGGCCAACAACTTGGGACTAGAAAACTTAAACAAGTTATGTGGGATGAGGGGTTTCCCTCCTTTATATAGGTGATTAAAATTATGGTTTAACTTCCACAAAAAAATAAAATTGTTGAGATTGAAAATAATCTAATATGATAGTTGGCATTCATTTGAAGAAATATTTTAAAAAAATTAACTCTCAAGGTTTAAAACAAAATTTATCATATTGAGTATGAATATGATTTTTTTTAAAAAAATTGAAAACAAAAAAAGTTTTTTATAATAAATAAAAATCATAAAAACAATAATAATAGAACTAATAATAATGAGATAGTGTGAAAATATAAAAAAAATAGAGAAGTACCTTTCAGAGTGAAGAAATCTATTTGTACGAATAACCCGTTCTTCTTGGTTTTTGTAAACTAAGTAGATTATGATAGTTTTGTTTAAGAAATACCAAATTTTTAAACAGAAAAAAAATTTATAAAAGTTTTTAATGAAAACTAATTACGATGATTTCATTTAAGAAAACTAACTGTAATAGTTTTATTAGAAAAACTTATTACTATAATTTTTGAATCCAATTTTTTTTAACAAAACTTGAGTCTGGAATTTTTTATATCATTTTCAGAATACAATAATATTTTTAAGAATTTTGAGTCTGAAAATTTTATAAAGAAATATGAGTCTGAAAAAATCATTATGATATAAATTTTAAGAAAAATTAAAATTTATAAAACTAATTTTATTGAAAAACATAAACATATATACCCCATATTAAAAGGATTATCTTAATGTAAGAAGATAGGTAAAAAAGAATCAAATATGAATGATTAATTTATATTGATCATTTATAGCTTCTGTTTGATATATTCTAATCTATCAGAACAAAGAGTTTTTGTAAAATGTCTGCAAGTTGATCTTGTTTTCCGATGAATTTTAAATTATATCCCCTTTAAGTGTGTGATTATGAAGTAAATGGTGTATTATATCTATGTTTTTAGCATGATCATGATGTGATGGGTTTTTGATTAAGGTAATGAAACTTGTGTTATCATAAAGTATATGAGTTTTAGTAAAACTCATACCATAGTTAGTGAGTGTGTATTGAATCCACAATACTTGAGTAGTGGAAAATGATATCGAGTGTTTTTTCTTACATGACTAAGAAACTAATTAATCTTATAAGAAATGAAAAGTTATGGATGTGATTTTTCTATCCATTCTACATCCACCAAAGTTAGCATCTGACTTTTTTAAATTTGGAATCATTTCTAGAAGAATAGAAAAGTATTAAATCTATAATTCCCTTAAGATAATGAAAAATTCATTTCATATATTTTAAATGAGATTCCTTTGGATTTTCACGATATCTTGAACATAAGTATATTATAAACATTAAACATGGATGAATAGTAGTTAAGTAAAGTAAACTTCTTATCATACCTCTAGAAACCTTTTGATAATCTGGTTTCCTAACATCATCAAGATCAAAATTATTTTAGGTACCTATAGAAGTAATAATACTTTTAGTATTTTCATATCCAAATTTTTTAAGAATATATTTTATATAATTATGTTGATATATAAAAGTTCCTTTTGGTTTTTATGAAATTTGAAAACTAAGAAAATATGTTAACTCACCCATAATACTCATTTTAAGATTAGATTTCATATAATCTACAAAGGAATATCTTAAATATTTTTGAGTTGATCTGAATATAATTTCATAAACATATATTTTTATAATCAAAATGTTTTTATTAACTTCTTTTATAAAAAGTTTTGGATTTTCAGCTCCCTTAAAAAAATTATTTTGTAGAAAAAATCTATTTAATCTATCATACCAAGATCTAGGGGATTGTTTAAGTCTATATAAATCTTTGGTAAGTTTATAAAAATGTTCTGGATGTTTTTTATTTTCAAAAATAGGGGGTTTTCAACATGAAATTCCTCCTGAACATATCCATTAATAAAATCACACTTCACATCCATTTGAATTTTTTTGAAATTAAAGAATGCTGTAAATGATAGAAGTATTAGAATAGATTTAAGTCTTACTATCAGTTCATATGTTTCTTCATAATATATACCTTATTTTTTGTTACAACCCTTATCAAAAAGTCTATCTTTATTTATAACAATTATTCCATTCTCATCACACTTATTCCAGAAAACCCATTTTACTCCAATTATAGTAGTTTATAAAGGTCGTTCAACTAAAGTCCAGACTTTATTCCTCTAAAATTCATTGAGACCATATTTCATTGCCTTAATCCAATACTCATCACCTAAAGATTAATCATTATTCTTAGGTTCAAATTGGGATAAGAAAGCTAGATGTTCAATTTCATTTCTTAAGGAACTTCTGTCATAACTGGTTGATCTACATCACCAATGATACTTTCACTAGGATGATTCTTGAGAAACAACTGAATTATTGGATTTTGTAAAGTCTATTATTCAATAATAGGTAGAAAACATTCTTGAGGAATAACTTTAAAAAAAAATTATTGAGTTATATTCTTATGAGAAGAACTTTCTATTTGAGGTTGAAAATCAGTTTTAGAAAAAACATCTGAGGATGTTGGTTGGGATTGTTTAAAAACAAAAGGATCCATTTCATCAAACTTAACATGTATTGTTTCCTCAATAGTACAAGAATTTTTATTAAAAAATATATAAGACTTAGAGGTAGTGGAATATCCTAAAAATATTCATTCATCGGATTTGGGTGCAAATTTATGTAAATTATCTTTAGTATTCAAGATGAATAATTTTCAACCAAAAACCTTGTAGTAAGATTTTTTTTGTTTTATTCCCATACATAACTCATAAGGTGTTTTTTTAAGAAAAGGTCTAATTAAAACTCAATTTATAGTATATAATGTAGTAATAACTGCTTTAGCCCAAAAAAATTTAGCAATCGAGTATTCACTCAACATGGTTGTAGTTATTTCTTGAAGAATTATATATCTTATTTAAAATACACCATTTTTTTGAGGGGTTCTAGGAGATGAAAAGTTATGTTCAATAAATTTATTACTACAAAAATTTTCAAAATCAGAATTTAAAAATTCTCCACCATGATCACTACAAATAGTTATCAAGGGAAGGTTTTTCTCATTTTAACTTTGGATAAAAAAATTTTAAAATAAAAAAATTCTTTAGATTTCTTTGTGAGAAAATAGACCCATGTGTGTCTAGTGTAATCAACAACTAAGACATATGCATAGTATTTTACACTAATACTCCCAGTTTGTATAGGACTAAATAAATATATGTGCACTAACTGTAAAGCATCAGAAGTTGATACTTCACTAATAGATTTAAAACTTGACTTATGTTGCTTACCATATTAACAAGGGTCACAAGATTTTGAAGTATTAAACCTAAGATCCAGTAGATCCTTAAAAAGTAATTTATTAGTCAACTTTGATAAGTTTCTAAGGTTATAGTGTCCTAACCTTCTATTACATAGCCAAGATTGATCTTCCATTGCACTAACACAAGGTAAGTATTAACTAATAAGGTCTTTTAAGTTAAGTGTGTAAACATTATCATGCTGATTGAAAGAAAGAATAAATTCATCCTTGGAACTATGTACTAAAAATTTATCATTCCTAAAGTTCACAAGGTAACCTTCATCACATAAGTGAATTATGATTATAAGTTTGTTCCTAAGACCTTTAAAAAACAAAACATTTGAAATAAGATATTTTCTAAGAAGAACAATGTTACCTATTATGATAATCTCTCCTTAAGAATTATCTCCCAAATTTACTTTTACACCTTTTATTTTGATAATATTATGGAAGAAGTTTTTATTTCTAATCATGTGCCTGGAACATCCACTATCCATGTACCATGTATTTTTTTGTTGGTACTATACTTTCTTTATTTTACTAAAACCAAAAAACATTATACTTTTGGAACCCAAACATTCTTGGGGTTGGTAATGTTAGAAAACAAGCCTTTATGAATCTATATTTTTTTAGAAAAAATAGACTTTGTGAAAACATAGAGATTAAACTTCGTTTAATGAACAATTATTTTTCCAATGAACACCACTTTTACACTTGGTGAAAAAAGGATCATTTTTAGTAACAAAGAAATTGTTACTAAAAATAGGTTTTTATACGTATAACCCATTCCAGAACCATTACCATAAGGATAGATTTGTTTGTACATTTTTTTTAAAGTTTTCCTCTCTAGTGGTAAACTTTGATTAAATTTTCTTTAAAGAATAAATTTTTGATTTTTTTACAACTAAATTCTTATCCTCAGTAGTATTAGTTTTAGAAGTATGTTTAGTTTCTAAAATATTTTCTCAAAAAATACTTTTTCAAAATCTTTAGAAATATTTTATTTGTCAAAAATATTATTTTCCAGATATTTTGAAAGATTTGATATTTTCTTTATTAAAAATTTTATTCTTGAATCAACCTTAGCAATTTTAGCCTCAGAATTGTCAATATTTTTACAAATTTTACAATTCTCATTTTCTAAAAGTTTTTCAAAACCTGAAACTTCATCATAAGAGGGAAGATTATTATCCTCTAATGAGGAAGACTCTTCATAAGAAGATATATAATACTTCTCATCAGGGTAATTAACACTTAAAGACATATTTTTAAGGTTATCAGTTGTTCATACCTTAGCCATAGATAATGATTAGCTTTAGGTACATTGGTAAAAATAATTATGTTCCTCTATCCATAACTATCATTATCTGAATAATTTTATGAAGAATAATCTCCACTGGCACTCTAAGTGTTATCATCTTTTAAAACTTTCTTACCCTTTGATTTGTAATACTTTTTGGAATTCCTCTATGAATTATTTTATTTTCTATATTTCCTCTTAAACTTTAGACAACCTGGTCTGATGTTTCCATCTTTCTTATACTCATAGAAAGTGAATTCATCATTTTTATCATTTACATCCTTATTATATTTCTTATATCTATACTTTAAAAATTTATTTCTAACTAAGATAATTTAAGGTATGATTATTTTACTTTCTAGTTTCATCAAAAAAATTCCTCTTATATTTCCACTCATTAGGAAATGATGTTAATTATTTACTGAACAAGGATCTCATCATATAGACATTTCTCACTAATTGATTGAAATCTATTTATAATAGTCATGAACCTCTAATACATCTTGGCAACAGATTCACCCGGTAAAAAATCAAAGGTTTTATAATCAGCTCTTAACATAGCTCTTATGGTTTCTACTACTTTAGATATACCAAGATGTGTGATCTCAAGCTTTTTTAATGTACTATTAAAAGCTTCACAAGAAGAAATATGACTATAAATTCTTCTTTTCATAGAACATAACAAAATATTTTTACTATGTAGTTTAACTAATATTCATATTTTTTTTGATGAGTAAAAGCTGTTACATCCTTATCAGGAAATTTTTAATCTCCAGTCAACATAAATGAATTATGAACTCCTGTATTGATAACAAATGTCTTCATCCTATATCTCTAGTACTCATAATCAACACCATAAAAAATAGAAGGTATATTTAGATTCATATTGTCTATGAATATGATATTAATTACTTTTATATTTTAAAAAAATAAATATTCCTCTCCACAAAACATGTTAGTGTAAAAAAAATTATAAACAAAAAGTTTATAACAAAACTTCAGCAACTTGCAATAGTAAAGAAAGTAAAAACTTCAGAAAGTATATGAACAATGGAATCCTTCTCTGATACCAATTATTGTATTAATAAATCTATAATATTGATTAATATTATAAGAACATGCTTAGATAAATATACTTATAAGAGGGGGGGAGGGGGTGAATTGTAGTCTTAAAAACTTAGTTTAAAAGAATTAATCTAAATAAACCCAAAGCCTCTTTAAGTAAAGTTATCAGACTCAAACTCAGTCTGATTAACAAAGTCACTGAATCAGAACTAGATCATGGTATGATTAAACCAGAGTGAATTATAGAAGAAACTATGGATATACTTAATCAGAGTATAAGAATCATAATCACGATGGATATTATTAATTCAAATGTGTTGTTATTATTGTAATTAGTTTAAACAAGATAAAATAATAAATATAATAGAAAGATAAATAAGATGTTTCACTTTCTATTAAATTTTTAGTAGAATATAAAAACTTGTATATAATAAGTAATACAATTTATAACAAAATAAAGAATGAATTTCAAGCAATTAGAAAAATAATTCTTTTAAATTTAAGAGAAATGTAGTCTATAACCTAGACTAAAGGTATCCAATATTTTATACTTACAGTAAATTCTATCTTTCCTTAACAAGTAAAAACCTCAATACAAATATGCGAATGGATCTATATTTCTATATCCAAAATCCCTCGATACAATGATTGACTTTACTCTATCTACCTATCCATGACAACCCTCGATCTAATAGATCAGAATCTCCATCATCCTAGACCCAAAATCCCTCAATCTTTATGATGATCGAATGTAGAAAAAATTACAAAAAAATTCTTGAGGAGACAACCTAACAAGGGTTACTTAAGAAGACTAATATCTAAAGAAATAAAAATATTAATAATGAGCTGTTCACACTGAGTATTATTCAAAAAATTTGAGAGCAAATGTAATCGATCAACACCAAACTCTTCAAATGACCTGGTATTTATAATCATCCTCCCAACAGTCATATTATATGAGTTTTTTTCAATGAAATTAGACACTAGGAACATGAAATCTCATGAAAACATAGCATAACTGAAGTTATGACATTGTATTGGTTTACAACATCATAGTATAATTTTTTTTCTTTACATTAGAAATAAATTTTCCATATTCGAATTATAAAATTAAGTTATTCCTATGGATTTTCTTAACAATTTCATTATGATGATATTTATGAAATTTATTTCGATGTTTATCAATGCTGGTATTAGTCTGATGTTATGATTTTGTTAGTATGATAGACAAGACAAAAGGACTAACATCTATCATGATAAAGGGGAGTCCGATGTTTATTGGACATAGTATCATTTTGATAATCATAATGAAAAATGTTAAAGTTTATATCTTAATACTTTATAACTTATTATAATTATGGTAAAACATAATATTTTATACAAAACCATTATAAAACACTTTGGACATAAAAATTTAGTAAAAAATTGTTTTTAAGAAAGATTTTGTGATTTCCAAAACAAAATAATGGAAAAGTAAGAAGTATAACTTCTGAATCAACACAAACATCATCCATCCTTATTTTTTTTCTGAATAAATGAAAGTAAAGCATGTTATTGAATCATCATGTATTCAATGGAATTTTAATTGTTCCATGATGTAATGAAACCCAACCAAGATATTTAAACCTAAATATATACTCTTCGAAGTTAAGAAAAACCATAAGGATCTATATTATAGAAGATAGTAAATTTACAATATGCATTAGGATGGTTTTTGATGTAAAAATAAAACATTCAATGCACTAATTGATTATTATAATAAATTTGTAACACATACCCTTTCTACTTGTTACTTTGTGAGTTTTGGATGGTGGAGGACTTGGTATGAGTTTTATAAACAAAAAGGAGGATCTGGAGTCAAATCTGTAACTAAAGGTGGTGATTGACATCATTTTTAATACCCCACTATTTTATGGTATGTCTATTTTTAAATAAATTTAGTCTCTTTGATATCTTGTGTTGTATGCAACACTGAGTCCAAACAAACCACGATCTATTATTATGTGACCATTATAACCAAGATGTTAAATTAGAGGGTATACATAGAACTGACTAAAAATTTAAAAATATATGGTCTATAAATTTATATAATAATTCCATTGGTTATCAATTTAGTAGAAATAAAAAATTTAAAAATTTAAAAAATTAAAAGAAGTGTTTTTCTGAAAAACTATTTTTGTGCGTGCAATATATTTATATCATAATAAATTGAATTAGTCACTATTGGTGAATGATTTTAATGAAATTTATATATTATATATTTAATCAAATTTTTTAATATTCACAAAATATTTTACTATGCATAGGATAAAAATAAATCTAGTTTTATTCTTAACAACCACATTTTCTAAAATGTGGGTTTTATCAAAATTTTTAGACTTATTTAAAAATTAAATTCTATTAATTATATGTATTTAATTTTATTAAATTAATTCAATATTTGAAATAAGTAGGATCAAATTTATTAAATATTCCCCTTTTATTTTTAGACATTATGAATAATAACCATGATAAATTTTATCACCTCAATAAAGGGTAAATCATGTTAATATAGGTTAAAACTAAGTGATAAGACCATAATTTTCCATCCTAGTTATTATTGGATGAATGGAATTTTTCCCTTAACAAATTATTCTATAAATTTAGTTGTTTAATGGAAACATGTCCATGAAAATTACTTACATATTATTTAAATAAAGATAATTACAAAATATCCCTCTCTTTGTTTTTAATATCTATTATGTATCCATATTGGGAAAAATAAGATATGAATGAAAATAAATGTCTATTTTGAGATTAATGAAATTATTTTCATTATATATATATTTTTTAATTTTTATAAATTATATAATCACCTTAAATTCTTGTGCAACAGTAATAAAATATTTATTTAATTAATAAGAAAATAAAATAAATGGTTTTAAAATTATTAATTTTGATATAATTTGAATGATTTAATGTGTAAAATAAATTATATATATATGAAAAATTATATAGGTTTTAAATCATCATATTATAATTAAACCTTTGTATTTATGTATTTGAATTCAAATTAAATGTGTAGTTTCAAAATTACCAAAATGACATTTTTACAAAATAATATTTTATTAAATTATTTTAAAATCATAAAATCATGAAATAAGACAAGGTGGATATGATATGACCTAAAATGTCATAAATTGGCAATTTATGGTCCAATTTTAACCTTATAAGTAAAAAATACAACTTTTCAATATGGGAAAAGATGTTACCATAATTAAAACTAAAATTGATTAACTAAGGGTTAATCAAAATGTTATGGTTTAAAATGAAACCAAAACTTGTCTAAACTCTATTATTTGATGGGATTAAAAATATATCATACCTTATATTTAAATAATTTTCCATTTTGAAATTTTTTTCATTATAATGAATTTATTATAATTTAATATTTTGGAAAATTCCAAAAGTGCCCCTTGCCTTAATTATAAAAGGGAACCTCCTCCCTCACATCTTCACACCACATTGAGACATATAGCTTGACCAATCACTAAAAATTTCTCTCATAAACATCCTTATAAAATTTTATGTGGTTTTTACCTTTCATATAGAAACATTAAGTCCCTTAATAAAGAATCTAAAGAAGGTCTCTCAAAGAAGAGGTAATTATCTTACCTGACCACTTTCAATTTACTCACTCTTCTACTTATTTTAAATTTATGGAAATTATCATAAAATAATAAATTAAGTATCTTAAGTATGATAAAATTTTATTCTTATTATGAAACAACCATTACCCACCCTCTTTCCCATCAAATAGGAAGTGAAAATATCGCTCGTGTGTACGTACGACTTATTGTCTCCACATAGCGATACAATTCATTATTCATTACCAAATTTTATGGATGGGAATTATGTTAGGTTTAATATTTATATATTATATTTGTAAAATAATTATAATTATTAAATAATAATATCATATCTACCTTATTACCTTCTAAACCGTTGGTAAAGTATAACATCGGTCGTGCGTACGTGTTGACTACCACCTCCATGAAGTGATGTGATTCACTTTTCATTTATATTTTAATTGGATGGTAATAATGATAGATTTGATAAATATATATGTTTTATATGATATAATAATTATTATATAAATATTAATTATTATTTAACTTTCTTTATTTCCATTTTTAGAGTAATGAAAACAACGTTCATGCGTACATACGACCATCCATCTCCATGAACGGTGTAATGCATTTTTCTATCTCTATATTTAATGGACTACTTTAAATACATATATAATGAATATATCTGATATTTATATCATTATTAACATTATTTTGATGATTTAATCATTATTATAGTTTAAGGACCAAAACCACCCAACCAAAATATACATGAAAAATGAAGTAGTTATTACCCAAAAGAGTGATTATTATCGAAGAATTGTTAAGAAATAGGTGATGAAAGAATATAAGTTTGTCTTAAATTGTATTATATATATTAATAATATTCTGTAATATATTTATAATAAATATATATATATTATATAGAAATTTTGAACACGTACGAATGAATTCATACCCAAGGTAAGGGTTTATTTCACAATCTCATCAATATTTGGGATTGTTTATTCTTAAGTCTCTATTGGGTAATATTTTTCTTCAATGTCCATATTTTCCATAATATTTTTTAAATAATATTTTTAATACTCTCCTATTATTTTTTAAATTCATTTTTACCCATGTTTGACCTCTTATAAAATGGTTTGAAAGGAATCTTATTATTGTTTTCCTAATATGACACATTTCGACTTTTCTTTAAAAAATGTGAAAGGAATGATTTATTTAACTTATATGGAATGAACGTAATTTCCTGATTTCATGAATAATATTTTCTTTGAATATTAATTTACAAGTTTACAAGATTATTTTTAAATAATTTTTTCCTTTATAATTGCAAAACTTTTTAAAAATAAGTGATTTTCAAAGTGAAAAGGTTATTTTACTCAAGAATGTTTTTAAATAAATTTTTATGGTATTTCAATCCATCAATGAAATCAAAACTTATTTTACTTATGCTCCATTGAGGATAATTTATGATAATACCATTCTTATTGTTTCTCTAAATAGTTTATGATATGTTTGATTTGGGTTGTAATAATTTGATCCCATTCAACATATTAATTTGGATGGTTTATGATTATATTTATTGATTGGAGAAATTATTAACATTTTGTATGCTATTTTCAATATGAATATTTATTTTGATTATGTTTTACCCCTTTTATATGAATAATACATTGGACTTGGTAAGTGGTGGGTAGGGCCTGCTATAACTCCTTAATGTATCGGTTTGTCTAATGAGACAAACTGGCTTGGGTATTGGCTGAGGACTTATCCATTTATGTAAGATTTCTTGGAAAAAGGCCTCAAAGGTATGTTTATAATGGACAAAATTTTCATTTTCTTCATTATGATATTAGTTATTGATTTCCATGTGATTATTGGTTAATTATGATATCCATGGATAGGTTTTTAGCTTATGTGATTATGGAATTATTTTATTTCTATTCATTTCATATCATATTATTCATACCTTATTTATCTTCCGTTGTACACATACCTTTACTAAGCATCTAAGCTCACCCTTTTTATTATGTTTATTTTTTTACTAAGAAGACAATAAGTATATTATGATTGATATGAAGGGATAATCTAGGAGAATAATAATATTCTCAAAGGAAATACTGTGTTGTATTTTATGTTTTCAATTATAATGTAAGATTCAAGTATGTATCTAGTTTTCCAAGACAACTAAACTATTTAGTCCTTTGGGATGAAATTATTTGTATCTAATTAAAATGTAATAAATAAACCACCAACTCTAGGCTACTTGGGTTGGGGTATTTAAAATTGTTATAAGATAAAGTTTAAGAGAATCATTGGGAAATAGATTTTGTAAAACTTAGATTAGGGAGATGTAACCCTATAACAAACTTTTAGAATATTCCCAAAGAAACCAAGCTTATGATTTTGAGATTAGTTATACATAAATTTTCAATTTATGTTAAGTGTTTCACTAGTTTTGAAATTATACATTATGGTTCATAATCTAATCTTGCGTGTTCCATTATTTAAAAATGGTTCCTAGAAGAAGGAATGAAAACCATATCAATGCACTTAATCCATGTAGGGATTTACCTTATAGAAAAGATAATGACGATGAAGATAGAGCTATAGCTGGATCTAAACAAAATATAACTATATTGGGATATTTGACTTAGGTTATGAGAAGTAACCTTGTCTGTATAGAGTAGATTTCTTATCCACAATTCGGTGTCACAATGTTAGACCACTTCATTCGTAAACAACCTCCATCATTCAATGGGTCTATAAATCCATTTATAGCTGGGTAATGGATAATTTCCTTAAGGAATATATTTCTTTTTTTGGGAAGTAATTAAATATAGAAAGTTTTCATGGTATCTTAACATCTATTAGGATTTGTGGATCAATGGTGATAACTGATTCAAAACACTAAGGATAAATAGGAAATAACAAATATAGAATGGAAGGATTTTCTGAATCATTTCTTGAAAAAATATTTTCCTCATGAACAATGGGTGAATATGGAGAGAAAATTCTTGTTCCTGAGATAAAAGGAGGATGAAAATATTACTAAGTATTAAGCTAAATTTACAAGGTTTTCAAGAAATTCCATAGATCACATATGTAATCCAAATATAAAGATTGAAAATTTCTTTGATGGGCTTAAGAAAATTCTTATAATGGAACTTGTCTCCCAAAAATTCTCATAATATGAGGATATAGTATCATGTACTATCAAGATAGATAAATAATTCTCCAAGTCTCATGCCTTGAAAGGGAAGAAAGATAAGAAGAGGGCTACTGAGTAATCTAAAAAAGGAAACTCGACAAAGGGGAATAAGGGATGGTTGGAATTTAAAACTTTCAATAAATGTGGAAAGAGACATCATGGAAAACTCTTATTGGGAATGAGAGTTTACTACATGTGTGGAGAAAAGGCCACCAGTATCGTAATTAAAAGGGAAATAAAGAAGATGAAAATGCACAATGCTTCAAATTTTAAGGATATGGGACACTATGAAAATTATTTTCATAGGCATCAAGGGTACTTTACACCGAAAAGGTCAAGGGAGCATGTCTAAGCTTATGCAATCACAACAGTTGAGGTTGAAGTTCCTAATGACGTGGTGGTAGGTACTTTAATCATATCCTCAAATTTATATAATGCTTTATTTTGATTTTGTATTATCACATTATATTATATCTTCCCAGTTTTAGAAAAAATTAGACATTTTCCAATCACATTAACAAAGGAGTAGTCATTCAAAAATCATAGTGGAAATTTCACCACAATAAATACGTGATGAGAAATTTATATTATGACACATAAATGTGCTCTAGTTACTGATTTTATTATCATAACCATGGTTGAATTTTATATAATCATTGGTATTAACTGTATTTCAAAACATAATTAAAAAAATTATTATAAAGTGAAAGAAATTATGATTTGTGATGAAGATATGGAATACCTTATTTTTATAGGGGATAACTCATCATTTGGGTCATGTCTGGATCAACCTCCATCAACTCTTCTAAATGAGATTCTTGGAGAAGAAGAGAAGTCACAACCTATAGATGAAAAATTTAATCATTAAATTGAGGATGCACTTATTATATAAGATTAAATTGATGTATTTATTGATGAATTACCTAGATATATACCAGATCAAGAAGTTGAGTTTTCTATTGATTTAATCCCTAATGCAAGACCTAAATCAAATACTCCCTACATAATGAACATTGTAGTGTTAGCGAAGTTGAAGAAAAAACTAGAATATTTTAGTGGTAAGGGATTTATATACCCTAGTGTTTCACCTTGGGGATCCCATATTATTTTCATTAAGAATAAATATGGATATATGATGCCGTTCATTGATTATATTGAAATAAATTCCATTAAAATAAAGAAAAAGTATCCTCTAGCTCACATTGATGACTTATTCAACCAACTTCACTGATATCAATATTTTTCAAATATTGAACTTCATTATGGATATCATCAATTGTGAGTAAAGAAATAAGATATTTTGAAGACAACATTTTCAATGAGGAAAGGACACTACAAGTTTATAGTAATTCCATTTGGATTGAATAACACAACCTCTATTTTTATGGATCTAATGAATATAGTATTTAAGGAATATCTTGATAATTTTTTTGATATTTATTGATTATATCTTGGTGTAATCCAAGAAATATGAGGATCATGATAACCAAATCCTGATCATTCTTGAGACTCCTAAAAGAAAATATTTATATGAGAAATTTATCAAGTGTTAATTATGGCTTCAAAAAGTTTATTTTCATGGCCATATTATCTATAAGGATGGAATATCAACTGATCCCATGAAGAAAAGGAAGTCCAAGAATGGGCTATACCAATGAAAAAAATCAAGGTATGTAGTTTCATCGGTTTGGCAGGATACCATTGGTGATTTTTTCAAAAAAAAATTATGATTAGATAACCCATTAACCAAGTTTACTGATAAAGGTGCTAAGTTTATTTGGAAAAATTATTGTGAATAATTTTTTGAATAATTGAAGAGGATATTGGAGAATGATCCAATATTGACTCTACCATAAGGAAATGGTGGATTTGTGATATATAGTGATGCATTTAGGATGGGTCTTGGTTGTTTCCTCATATAGAATGATAGAGTTATTACCTATGTATCTAGGTGGTTAAAAACTCATGAACAAAACTATCCAACTAATGATATTGAGTAAGTATTCATAATATTTTCTTGGAATATATGAATAAACTATATATATAGTTAAATAAGTGAGATATATATAGATCATAAGAGTTTTAAATATATATTATCATATAAAAAACTCAACATGAGGAAAAGGAAATGGCTTGAGCTACTCAAGGATAATGATTTCTCAATACACTACCACCCAAGGAAGGAAAATAAGGTAGCAGATGCATTGAGCTGAAATGATCATAGAGTTCTGAAAAAAGGAGGATTGATGGTGATATTTTGTTCATGGATCTAATAAATATGGATATGGTAATTATTAAGGAAGGGGAAACATCACTCCCTTTTCAAATTATTTATAAACCATCATTACTGGAAAAGATAAAAACTTATTAGCATGATGATGAGAATTTTCAAAAGAAAATTAAATATTTGAATGATAGTAAATTGGAACACTTCATATATGAAGATGGAATTTTAAAATTTGGAAATAGGATTTGAGTTGCCTCTATACTTGAGATAAAAAGGGAATTATTGGATGATGCTCATAGCTTGAGTTTCTCTATACATCCTAGTAGCACCAAGATGTATACGGATTTGAAGGAACATTTTTGGTGTGATAATATGAAATGGGAAATTGCTGCTTATGTGCCAAGATGTTCAGTATGTTAATAAGTGAAGGTTGAGAGACAATATCCTATAGGATTCATGAAACCTCTACCTATTCCTACTTGGAAATGGGATGAAATTACAATGGAATTTGTTACTATATTACCAAATACTTTAAGAAATAATGATACGATATTAGTTATTGTTGATCTATTTTCCAAATCTGCACATTTCCTCACTATAAGAGAATATTTTACAATGGTGTGACTTGAAGGAGTCTATATTTATTAATTTTTAAGACTTTATGGTACACCTCATTCAATTTCGTCTAATCATGATCCATTATTTACATCAAAATTTTGGAAAATTCTTCAGAAGGATCTTGATACCAAGCTTCATTTGAGCACTGATTATCATCCTCATACTTATGGGTAGTCATAATGGACTATCAAAACTTTAGAATAAATTTTTCGATCATTCTCAATTGAATTTCAAGGAATATGGGGCCAGTATTTACCTTTGGTATAATTTGACTATAATAATAACTTCCATTTTAAGTATTCAAATGGCATCGTATGAAGCATTATATGGAAAGAGATGTCATACACTAACTTTTTGGGATGAAGTTGGTGAAATGAATATTGTAGACATAGAACTTATGGAGAAAACAACACCTAAGGTAAATACTATTCAAACCCATATCAAAGTAGTTCAAATTATGAAAAATTACTACACCAATAACCGGAGGAAATATTTAAAATTTCAAGTGAGAGATAATGTTTTCTTAAATTTATATCCATGGAAGGGTATTATAAGATTTGGTAATAAAGGAAAACCGAACCCCAGGTATGTTAGACTTTTTGAAATATTGGAAATAATTGGAGACGTGGCTTACCATTTGAAAATTCCACATATCCTTTCAAAAGTACACAATGTGTTCCATATCTCTTTATTAAGGAAGAACATTCCAGACCCTATGCATGTTCTCAATTCTTAAGAAATATAATTGGAACCTAATTTATCTTACTATAAAGAGACAATATAGATTCTGAACACTAGAGAACAAGTGTTGAGGAATCAGATTACTCAACCGATAAAGGTACTTTGTAAAATCATAAAATAGAAGAGGTGATATGGAAACTTAAGAAAATTATGATGAAGAACTAACAAAATATATTTATTAGGTAACATTTTAAAAAAATTTAGGATGAAATTTTTTTAAGGATGGAATAATGTAACACCCTATTATTTTATAGTATGTATCTTTTTAAATAAATTTAATATTTTTGATAGCTTGCGCTGCACACAACACCAAGTTCAAATAAAACATGATCTATTGTTATGTGATAGTTATAACCTAGAATTTTAATTAGAGAGTATAAATAGGAAAAAATAAATTTTAAAAAATATATGGTTTATAAATTTATATAATAATTTCATTTGTTATCAATTTATTAAAAAAATAAAAAGAAATTAAAAGAAGTATTTTTATGAAAAACTATTTTTGTGCGTGCAAAATATTTATATCATGATAAATTGAATTTTTCACTATTAGTGAAATATTTTAATAAAATTTATACATTTTTTATTCAATCAAATGTTTTAATATAATATTTTTAATAGGCATAAGATAAGAATAAATTGAGTTTTATTCTTAAAAACTACATTTTCTAAAATGCCTTTTTATTGCATTTTGAGCACTTGTATTAAAATTAATTTATGCTACTTATGGGTATTAAATTTTATTAATATATTAATATTTGGAAACATAAGGGTCAAATTTAGAAAATACACTCCTTTTATTTTTAGATATTATGAATAATAACCATGATAAATTTTATCACCACGGTAAAAGGGTAAATCAGGTTAATCTAGGTTAAAACTAAGTGATAAGGCCATAATTTTCATCCTAATTCTTATTGGATGAAGTTAATTCAGACCTTAACAACTAAGTCTTTAAATTTATTTATTTAATGGACACTTTTACATGAAAATTACTTATATGTTATTTAAATCAAAGATAGTTACAAAATGTCACTATATTTTTAATATATCTTATTTGTCCACATAGGGAAAAAGAAAGATATGAATGAAAATAAATGTCTATTTTGAGATTAATTAAATTATTTTCATTATATAAATTTATTTTTATTTTTAAAAATTATATAATTACCTGAAATTCTTGTGAAATGATAATATAATATTTATTTAATTAATAGAAAAATAAAATAAATGATTTTAAAAATATTAATTTTGATATAATTTGAATGATTTAATGTGTACAATGAATTTTATATATCTATATGACATATTATATGGGTTTTAAAGCATTATATTTAAATTAACCCTTTGTCTCGATATATTTTTAGTCAAATTAAATAAATAGTGTCAAAATTGACAAAAATGATATTTTATAAAAACAAGATTTTATTAAATTATTTAAAAATCATATAAAATTTAAATAAGAAAATGTGGATAATATATGGTATAAAATTTTATAAATATTCCATTTATGTTCCAATTTTATCCTTATATGTAAAAATTACAACTCTTTAATATGGGAAAATTTATTGCAATAGTTAAAATCAAAATTAATTAACTAAGGGTTAATCAAAATGATAAGGTTTAAAAGGACACAAAAACTTATCTAAATTATATTTATTTATGGTATTAAAAAAATATACTACCTTATATTTTAATACATTTCCATTTATAGTCATTTAACATGAAAATTAATTTATTATAATTAAATCTTTTGAGAAATTCCAAAAGTATCCCTCACCTCAATTATAAAAGGGTACCCCCTCCCTCACTTCTTTACACCACATTGAGACTTATATATTGAAAAATACCTAATAATTTATCTTATAAAAATACTTATAAAATTTATTTATTTTATTTACCTTCCAAATAGAAACCTTAAGTCCCTTAAGAAAGGATCTAAAGAAGTTCTCATGAAGAATTGGTAATTATCTCACCCGACCTCTTTCAATTTATCCCTTATTATACCTCTTCTAAATATCTAAAATGTATCATAAAATAATAATTTAAGTATATTAAATATACTGAAATGTTATTATGTTTTTTAAACCACCATTACCCACCCTCTTTCCCATCAAATGGAAAGTGAAATCATCACTCATGCGTACGTATAACTTACCGTCTCCATGTAACAATAAAATTCATTTTTCATTACCATATTTTATGGATGGGAATTATGATAGGTTTAATATTTATATATTATATTTATATAATAATTATAAATATTAAATAATAATATCATATCTACCTTTTTACCTTCTAAACCATTGGTAAATGATAACGTCGCACATGCGTATGTGTGGACTATCACCTCCACGTAGTGATATGATTTTTTTATTTTATATTTTAATTGGATGGTAATAAGGATATATTTTATGAATATGTATGATTTATATGATATAATAATTATTCTATAAATTATAAATATTTTTTACCTTTCTTTAGTTCCATCCATAGAATAATGAAAATAACGTTCATGTGTACGTAGGACCTACTATCTCCATGAACGATGTAATAAATTATATATATATATAAATTTAATGGATTAATATAAATACATATATAATGAATATATATTATATTTATATCATTATTAAAATTATTTATATTATGAAACCTTGATCAAATTATACATTCCAAAACTACCAAACCAAAACATACATGAAAAACAAAGTAGCTATTACCCAAATAGTGATTTTTAACAAAGAATTGTTAAGAAATAGGTGATAAAAGCATGTAAGTATGTAATAAATGGTATCATATATTCAATTATAGTTTTTTAATATATTAATAATAAATAGAAATTTATTATACAGTAGTTTTGAATATGTTTGAAGGAATTTGGACTCGAGGTAAGGGTTTATTTCACAATCTCATCAATATTTGGAATTGTTTATGCTTAAGTTTCTATTTGGGAATATTTTTATTTCATATCCATGTTTTTAATAATTTTTTAAATAACTTTTTTAATACTCTCCTATGATAATTTAAATTAATTTTTACCCATGTTATACTTCTTATAAAATGGTTTTAAACGAATCTTCTTGTCGTTTTTTAAATAAGGTACTTTTCAACTTTTCTGAAAAAAGTGTGAAAAGAATGTTTTTTAACTTAAATGACATGAATTTTTTTCCCACATTCATGAAAAATATTTTCTTTATATATTCCTCTTCAATTTTACAAGGTTATTTTTAAATAAAATGTTTTCATATATAATTTCATAGTTTTTTTAAAAAGAAGTGATTTTAAAAGTGAAAATGCTATTTTACTCAAGAATGTTTTTAAAGATATTTATATAGTATTTATATTCATCAGAAACAATAAAACTTATTTTACTTATATACCATTGGGGATATGTTATGATGATACAATCCTTATCATTTCTATAGATAGTTTATGATCTGTTTGATTAGGGATGTACTATTTTGATACCACTTGCCATATTAATTTGGATGGTTTATGATTATGTTTATTGATTGGGGAAATTATTATCATTTAGTATGTTAGTTTCAATATGAATATATATGTTGATTATGTTTCACCCCTTTTATATAAGGAATTCATTGGACTTAGTAAGCAATGGGTGGGGCCTACTACCACCCCTCGATTCATCGGTAGGTCTCATGAGACAAACTAGCATGGGTATTGGATGAGGCATTACCATTTATGTGAGATGTCTTAGCATGATGCCTCAAAAATATATTTATGATGTATAAAATTGTGCATTTCCCTCATTATCAGATTATTTATTGATTTCCATGTGATTATTTTATTAGTTATGATATCCATGGATAAGTCTTTAGCTCATGTGATTATGTATTATTTTATTTCCATTTATTTATTGTTATATTATTTATTCCTTATTTAGATTTATTTGTACGCATACCCTTACTGAGCATCTGAGATCACCATTTTTTTTATGTTTAATTTTCCCCAGGATGCTAATAATTATATTAATATTTATATGAAGGGATGATATAGGATAATAATGGTGTTCTTAAAGGAAATACCATGTTGTATTTTATGTTTTTAATTGTAATGTAAGATTCAAGTATGTATCTAGTTTACTAAGACTAATAAACTATTCAGTCCTTTGGGATGTGATTATTTGTATCTAATACTGATATAATAAATTAATCACCGAATTTTTTCTACTAGGGATAGGGTATTTACATCGTGAATCACCGATTTATGGTGTGAGTGAATGTTCTCAGCATGGGAAACCTAGTTTCTTAAATTTTTGTCTAGGTGTAATTCCTAGAATGGATTTTTGTTCACACCATGATTGCTCTGGATGAAGTTTTTAGGGGTCCGGGATTCAAATAATTCACTACATGAAAATTTTAATCATGGAATAAAATCCTTCTTGGATTTGTTGGATTGAGTGTCATGTTTTTTGGTGAATGTGAACCACGTGAGGTTCATGACACAAACCATCCATTTATGATGTGAATGGGATGATTTCATTGCTATATATAAATTCTAGTATCCATCCAATTTCCCTCATTCTCTATTCATTTATCTTGTACTTCAGGTGATTCATGAAAATTTTGGGAGCTATAACAACCTTTGATCTTTTGTGTTCACCCTTAGATTTTGGAGATTCAATAACAATGATTCTAGTTGATTTATTCTTCTATTTTTCTCTAGGTTCTTCCTTGTTTCTTTGGATATTTGATAGTGGTTGTGTTAATTTATAGTTTTGGATTTATTAGGCTATTATTTTTATTATACATTTTTGTGTTCCAATTTGTTTTGAGGATACATAGTGTGTTCATGTCCCTACAACCCATCCTCTATTTCTTTAGCTTGAACAAAGAATTGTAAATCTTATTTTGAGGTAAGGAATTAAATTTATCTCCTATTTTACATGAATTTGTGAGATTATCATGCTTTTTTATTTCCATTGGGTTAATGGTATTGATAGGATTCCAAAATGTGAGAGTTAAATAAAAAATAATAACTTGATTAATTTCTAGATTTAGCATGAAATAATTGAAGAAAAACCAAAAGAAGAATAAGAAGAATTAGGGAGGAGTTTCCCTGGGAGCCTCCGCACCCCAGGATATGGCCTAACTCACCATTCAACTACTGCTAAATCCAGATGCAATCATCTCCATAACCCTTACCTTTAATTCATCCCACTATTTATTAACCCAACTAGAGACCAAATAATCCCAGCAACCCCAACCTACTGGATGAGGAGAGTGCTACGAACCTAAGGTAGGTGGTCTAGATTCTTTCCCTAAAATTTAGTGATTTTATATTGTGCACCATTGTACCATTCCCTGAGTGAGACTCAAAATCCTACATGAGATACCAGGGGCAAAATCAAAGGTCTTTGTTATTTTCACACCTTTCCAAGAATGATACTTGAGATATCATTTATGGGATGCCTTGGATGGACTCCCACGATATTGGGTGTGTAGAGTGATCCTAGGGAGATACTTGGGATTCCTTATGGATTTCCTTGGTTAGGTTCATGATGCCTCTTATAAATTACAAAGATTCCAATTCAATTAAAGAATAAGAATGTGTAACTAAACTTATTGCAATGTGTCTGTCAAGACAAATCACATGCTTGGGGATGGTCCACCATTGATGATTTATTTACGATGATCCCATTTACCACATTCCTTACATGTGTAAGTTACCTTAGTTCAAATACATTCAGATTAGGCAAAAGTAGGTAGAGTTGGATGGGTATCCAAAGAGGAACCCGGTCTGATGTATTTATTTATTTATTTATTATCTTGAATTTATTATTATTGACACACTATTAATTTTATATGAACAAACTGGATTGATCTAGACACTGTTGGTAGTTTTCGGGTCAGTATGTCTCACAGCCACGTTGGGCCACCTTTGGTACCCAATTAGACTTCATGATTACATGTATAGATAAAGGGAAGCATCTCACTTCCTATGCTTTATCTAGAGTTTTAGGATATATTATGGGTGCAAAGGACTGTGCCTATGATCAATATGATAGTAGTGGAAGATTTTGGTCTTTTTTGTATTTTTATATAGCTTGGGGTATATACCTATATCCCCTGCATCCCGTGTACTCATTTTTTTGTAGCTACATCATCATCATCATCATCATCATTTTGTATTTATTTATTATTCAGCTTCTGCCTGCTCATTTATTGTTCTGATGTTGCCTACTTATTCTATTTACACTACTTATCTTTATTGTTTATTGTTGCGCTATACTCTGACTCATGAGGGAATAGTCTCCCCATAGACACACCCTAGGTCCTCACTACTAGTTGGTAGCATATGGTGTATGGGGAGGTGTGCTTGAGGTCATGTGACCGACTGTATTGAGGAATTTCTACGTGTCTCCTGAGGTATGATGATACATGATGCATTCTTATTCTTTTTTTGAGTCTTCTATGATGGATTTTTTGGAACTTTTCCAACTAATTTCTCATCCATTTAGGAAAAAAAATACAATTCCTGATTGAGAATTTATATCATATTTTTTTGGATTGGAAACTAGCATATGTGTAACCCTTTACACATAACTCATCCTCTCCTCCAATGACCAAGAACCTATCCTTAGTCTTTCTGAAGTACTTAAGGATGCTCTTAACAGTAGTCCAATGACTCTCTACTCATTATAATAAAATCATACAACACATAAGATTAAGTAAATAACATGGCGTACATTTTAGATCCTATGGTGGACACATAAGGTATCTTATCTATCCTATCTAACTCTTTAGAAATATCCTGAATCTTTCTAATATTTTTTCTATGAACCACTAGTAAAGACCCCTTTTGGAGTTCTCCATACTAAACCATTTTATAACTTTACCAATATATGTGTTCTGACTTAGTCCAAATAGCTTATTAGATCTATCTCTACAGATCCTCATACCGAGTATGTAAGCTGCTTCACCCATGTCTTTTATTGAGAAAAATCTACCCAACCAAATATTTATAAAGTGAAGTTTCAAGAAATTAATTCCAATAATAATTATGTCATCAACATACAGTATTAGAAATACTACTATGCTTACACTAAGCCACCTATATACACATGAATTATCCATGTTTTTAGGAAACCAAACTTATTGAGTTCATCATAAAACCATATATTCTAACTTTGAGACTCTTGATTCAGCCCATAAATAGACCATTGAAACTTTCAAACTTAGAATTCTCATTTATAACCTCAAAACCATCGAGTTGTATCATATATACATCGTCAGATAAATTCCTATCAAGGAATGTAGTTTTGACATCTATTTGAAATATATCATATTCATAATGAGTTGTTATGGCTAGAAAAATCTAAATAGACTTTATCATCATAACAGGTGAAAAGTTATCTTCATAGTCAATACCATGATTTTTTGTAAACCTTTTCTACTAGGAATGATTTATAGGTATACATTGTACCATCCAAGTTAGTTTTCTTGTGAAAAAACAAATTTCACCCCATGGGTATCACCCCATTAGGTGAATCTATGTAGTTCCAAACATGGTTAGTGTATATGGAGTCTATCTCAAATTCCATGGCTTTTAACCACTTATTGGAATCTTAACATTCAATGGCCTCTTGGTAGAAAATAGGTTCACATTATATTAATGTTAATTCATAATCATTATCCATGAGAAATCCATATCTCTTGGGTTTCTAATGAATCATAACAAACCTTCTAAGTTCTTGTGTAACTTGAGTTAGTTATTCTTACTCAATTTCTTATGGAACCAGATCAAATTCCATCTTAGTACACTTCCTATTTTTTTCTCTTTAACTTTTCTAAGTTCAAATTTACTCCCACCTACTCCTTGATTTATATGTTTCTTCTCAAGTAATATAGAAAATTAGGCCACAAACACTTTGTGCTGAGTATTATTATAGAAATAACATCCCCTTGTTTCCTTAGGATAACCAACAAATAAGAATTTGTAGGATTTTGGTTCAAGTTTGTCTGAATCCAATCATCACACAAAATCTTTGCAACCCCAAATCCTCCTAAAATAAATATTGGTATGTTTCCCAATATATATATCATATGGTTTCATTATAACTACTTTATATGGAATTTAGTTAAGTAAGAATGCAACAATATCTAAATCCTAACCCCAAAATAAGATAGGAAGTCGATATAAACTCACCATCAACCAAACCATGTCTAATAAGGTATGATTCCCCATTTCAGACACACCATTTCATTGTGGTGTTATAGAAGGAGTAAGTTTTGAAAAAATTCCATAGTCTCTAATATGTACTTTTAATTCCTAGCTCAAGTATTCACTACCCCAATCTGATCGGAGGATTTTCATACTTTTCCCAGTTGATTATGTACTTTTTTGGAAACTCTTTGAACTTTTCAACAGTTTCATACTTGTGTTTCATCAGAAACACATACCCTTATCGAATAAAGTCATTTGAAAAAGTAAAAAAGTACTTATAACCACCATTTTATTATATACTCATTAGCCCATATACATTGCTATTTATAAGATCTAATAGCCTACTATCCCTCTCAAATTTTCTTCCAAAAGGAGACTTTTTCATTTTTTACAATAAACAAGATTCACATTTACTAAATGATTCATAATCGAATGAGTCTAACAATATATCTCTATGAATTATTTGAATGTATTTCTCATTTATTTTTCCAAGATTACAATGAAAAGGTAGGTGATATTAGAATCAACCCTAACCTTTTAATTCTAAACATTATAAATAGGATTATACATATCAAGAATATATAAAAAATTCATTATATTACCAATACCATAAATAATTTAATTCTTATATATAGAACAAATCTTGTTCTTAATAATTAATGAATAACCCACCATATCCAAAAAAGATACAAAAATAAAATTCCTATTCATGATGGGAACATAATAACAGTTTTACAATTCTTGGACCAATCCACTTGGTAAAATTAGATCATAAGTGCTAACTTATAATGTAACAACCTTTTCTCAATTACTGAAAAAAATCTAATTCACCCTTCATCAATTCCCTCCTATTTCTGAGTCTATGTTTGCTAGCACAAATGTGTGATACACACCTGATGTCTAATATCCATGATTTAGATTTTGAGAAATTGATTTCTATAATATTTACATTTTCATACTTTGAATGTTTCTCATTGAGAACAATTATCAATAATATATACTAATATTTAACTATTTTATAGGTCATACATATTAATGATCTCAATATGATTAGTGTGAAGTATGACATGATCTACAATAAATACATCAATATGTGATTATCATGTATTATATCTTTTCATTAAGGGATTTAAATGAAAGTGATCCCACTAAAAAATTATGAACCAATACATCGTATCCATTTAGCGACCCAAGATTCATATTTCACTAATGAATGGGTCCTCTTGGGTGTTAATCTCACTAATTAGTTATTAAGGTAGGAAATCATCCCAATCAAAACAGTTTTGACTCTTGGATAGTTGAACAAGTAACCACTTATCCAAATCCATCACATGGATTCACTCAACTCTATTCTTATGGCATCCTTCCCAAGGGTTTCCCAACTAAGTGTAACCTAAAAAAAGAACTGAGAATAGAATAACAAAATTTAATCCAAGGGCACCCTTCTTGGGAAGAAACTACACAAGCATGATCCAATTCCATCTATCACTTTCTTTCCTTACAAAATATAATTTAGGGGAACAATTCTTGGGTAAAAATCAATCAGTTGAACGATCTAGGTCATGACAAGTTCCATTTTAGAAGGATTATCACATTTAATATTTGATGGATTTTAGTCTCATAAAATTAATATACACCATATTCATATTAAACTATTACATCATATATAATCATTATCTTTTCATGTTTCATTTCCTTTTATGTATGCATGATTCTATTAATTTACTTTTGTAATCCTTATTCCAATTACCAAATTAATTTTTTCACTCAACATTTATGTGTTACTCTTTACAAAACCCACAAGTCTGTGTTAATAACCCAAAAATAGAAGTCAAGTATACTCCTACATATCTAAATGCATCATATTCATATAGTACATAAATGATTAATGTAAATTCATAGAGTCATATGATATTAAAAAATTCCACACGAGTAAGTCTGGAGAACCAAATCGGCAACCCCATTCATTTTCCTAGTCAGTACAATCCTCTATAAAGTATATGTTCTAAACCCAAGCCCCTTTACCCAGGGATATTTTAGTTAAGAGAGAATTAAACTCATGAAAAATATACCACCTAATATGCACAAAATATTCCCAAAAACCACTAGTAAAAATATAGGCTTCAACATCAGGGTTTTAATGTTGGGTTTTTATAAACCAATGTTAAGAGTGATGGGGGAACTTTTAACAATAATTTTTTATAAAAATGACATTAAAAGGTCTTCTAAATTACTTATAATGTCAATTTTTTGTAAAACTAAAGTTAAAATTTATTCATAAGATCTTTTAAATTTTTTTTATAAAAAGATGACATTAAAAGTCATTAAAAAACCCTTTAATGCTAGGTTTCAAGAAAATTTATGTTAAAAGTGATTTAAAAAATAAATAAACATCTCAAAACCCTCATTTTTTTCCACTTTAAACCCTTTCTCTCGACTGATGATGGCATCCAACGACCCTTGACAACAGTCAATCACCTCTTACAGTCAATTTTTATCCACTTTTTACATTTTTTCTCCTTAATATTCCACACTTCATCCTTATTTCATGATCTTGTAGCCATTCTAGTCTACCCACAACTATGGTTCATGTTTCTTGTTGGTTCTTTTTTTTACATTGTTTTTGCACTCGTTTTTCTTCAATCTTGTAGCGTTCTCCCTCTTGCCACAAACTTCGATTGAGTTTATCAGAATTCCTGATCTATTTTGTGTTATCAACCTCAAAATTATTTAAGTTATTTATTTATTTTTGATTATAAATTAATTATCTATGAGTTATAAATTTTATTCACCCAATGAATTATTTTCATGCATTTTATTATCAATTATAATTTTTTTGTTAACATTTTTTAATGTTATAATTTTTTTATGATTATAAATTGTTTTCACTATATTTTTTTGTAACTATTTTTATTTCCACATGTTTGTATTTATAATTTTTTTATCTTTATAATTTGTTTGTAGTTTAAATCATTTTTTTTGTAATTTTTTTCATTTATAATTTTTTATCAATATAATGAATTTTGATTGTGATTTATTTTGTAACTTGTTTTTCATTTTTTAATTGTTTTTAAGACATAAATTATTTTTTGAAAATTTATGCATGTTTATATTATCTATTTTTATATATCTTTAATCCCTTGTATTTAAATTTTTGATTGATATTTTTGGATCATTATGTATAATTGTTTGTTATGATCAAATAGTTATCAATAATTTATTGTTTTTATTATATGTTTTTATGTTTAAAATTTATCTGTTTATATATATTTTTAAATGTTTATACGTTTTAATATATTCACCTTTTATATTGATATCTTAGGTAATTAATGGATTATAACTGGATAAATTTATGAAGAACCACCGATGAATATGGAAAAGGAGTTGACAATTTATTGGAATTTTATAAATGAAATATTCAAAACAAAGATCTGATTTTATGTCCATGGGTGAAGTGTTTGAATACAAGAAAGTAAAATTCCATAGAAATAAAGGATCATCTCATTTTCTATGGTTTCATCCATAATTATACATGTTGGATTTGACATGATGAAATAACCAAAAAATAAACAACTAATGTTGATGAAAATATTCATTATGAGAGACAGGATTATATTGAAAAATTAATTCATGATGTAGACATTGAATCCATCGAAAAAACAACAAATATTGAACGATTTTATAGAGATTCTATGAAACCACTATTATTAGGTTTCACTAAATTTACAGTGTTATTAGCAGTTTTGAGACTAGTGAACTTGAATGAAAGAAATGGGTAGAGTGATAAAAGTTTCACTAAATTGATTGAACTTTTAAAAGATCCAATTCTATAAGAAAATAGGCTTCTAGATTCTAATTATAATGAAAAGAAAAAATTATGCCCAATGGGTTTGGGGTATAAAAATATACATGTTTTCCTCAATGATTGCGTGTTTCATATTAAGGAAAATAAATGTTTATCAACATGTCCCAAATATGGGACATCACGATATAATATGGATAAAAAATTCAACTCTGATTCATTCTCAAGTACCGACGTCAAACCTACCACTAAAAAAATTTGGTACCTTCCAATAAATCCTTTTTGGAAGTGTTTATTTACAAATTAAAATAATGTAAAAAGTTTATGATGACATAAAAATGATCAAATATCTGATAAAAACTAATATCACCCTTCTAATTTACCATAGTGGAAGAGATTTGATTAAAATTTTCCAGATTTTGGAAGTGAAGCTAGAAATCCCAAAATCGAACTGTGCACATATGGAATGAATTCATATGAGAGTCTCAGTAGCCAACATAGTTCATGGCCTAGTTTTTTGGTAGTTTACAACTTTTACCCACAGATATGTATGAATAAAAAATATGTTACGATGATCTTGATGACTTATAGACCAAAATAGTTTGGAAATGATATTGATGTGTATTTTCACCATTGATTGATGATTTAAAACATCTATGTGATATAAGTGTTACAATTTTTGATGCATATAAGAAAGAGTATTTTATTTTATGCACTATGAGGATGTCCATTATAAAATAATTTCCAACATTTGAAAACTTATCTAGATACAGTGCTAAGGGACATTAAGAATATTGGATTTATGAATAAGTGAATTCATATTATCAATTACAGAATAGAAGAAATACATTATACATGGGAAATTGAAGACTTTTAAAAATTTATAATTCTTATAATAGATTGAAAAAAATAATTTAATGATTTTTAGGAATATAATATCCCCCAAAAACCATTTTCCACTGAATAATATTACGATAAGGTGAAAAATATTGATTTCACATTTGTAAAGAATGGAAGTTTTGACCACTAACAAAATATCTAGAAGAAACAATCTATATTATTCAAACTACCTTATTGGATATTTTTATAGAAAAAACATAATAATGATATTATGCATGTTGAGAAAAAAATATGTGAGAGTTTGATTGAAACTTTTTTAGACATAAAAGGAAAGACAAAATATGAATTCAATGCTAGATTAGACTTAATATCCATAGAAATATGTTTTTATTTAGATCCAACTATGAAAGGAAACAAAAATATTTACCAATGGATTGTCACACATTATGAAAGAGTATGATGATTATTTTTTGTCAATGTATTCATGGTATTAAAGTACCCAATGGATATTTTTCAAATTTGAAGAATTTGATGTCATTAAAGGATTTTAAATTAATAGGTGTGAAATATCATGACTGTCATGTATTGATGAAACAATTGATACTGATCACACTACGTGGTATATTTCCAATAAATTTCAAGAAGACTATCATTAGGTTATGTTATTTTTTCAAATATATTTTTAAAAAGGAATTAATTTAAAATTGTTAGATGTGTTAGAGAATGAAGTCATGATCATACTTTTTTAACTAGAAATGTATTTCCCACCATTATTTTTTTGATATAATGGTTCATCTAATGAATCATTTGTTGCATGATATAAGAATATATGGACATTTTTATTTATATTATATGTATCATTTTGAAAGATATATGAATTTTTTTAAGGGATATGTTAAAAATTATCATTTACTGGAGGCCTATAATGTTAAAACATATGTATCAGATGAGGTGATTGAGTTATATACTAATTATTTGTATGAAGTGGAGCATATTTTTCTCCCAATATCATGAAATTTTACAGTTAATAGTGAAGGTTGAGTGATTTATGGCTTTAAGGGAAAGTTTATTCCACGTGATGAAGTGATTTAGGCACATTTATACATTTTTAACAACATAGATGAGGTTCAACTATATATATAATCACATATTGATGGATTACAGGTATGATATCTGAAAAAAAATGAAAATTGGTTGATTATTAAGCATAAAAAGAAATTTGTTTCATGGTTTAAAGAGAAATTCAACAAATATTTATCTATATCAGAACCATTGAAATGATTGGAAGGGGGACCATTTCTTAATGTGATAACATGGTCAAGTTTTGATATTAACAGTTACACATTTTACAAAAAAATCAGTATGATAAGAGTACTGTTCAAAATAGTGGGGTAATGGTTATCATTGATACACTATATTTTTCAAGTGAAAAAGATAAAAATTCAATTTATGTATTAAAAACATATTTTGGAGTTCTTAAGGGTATATGGGAAATTAATTGTACTAAATTTATAGTAACTATTTTTAAGTGTAACTAGGTTGATATTAATAGTGGTGCGAGACATGACGACTATGGATCTACACTCGTTCATTTGAAAAAATTTAGTTGCAAAGAGGAACCATTTATCATATCGATACATGAAAAGAAAATATTTTTTATTATTGACCCATTGAATGATTAGTGGTCTGTTATTTTTCAAGGAAACTAAATTCATTTAGGTTATGGGGATGACGATGATGTTATAGATTTATGTGAGGTTTCTTCATATATTATGTGATTTCCAAATGATAACAATGACTATAATACAGACATAATCCATGTTGTTTCAAATTTTTATGCTTAAGGGATATGGTAAAGCACTAAATTACTCTCATAATTATTCAAATAAATATTTATATTTTATTTCTTTTTTGAAATTTACATGTATAAAAAATCTATTTTTTTAATTTGGATGTTTAATTATATATATATATATATATATTGATTATTTATATTATTTTTGTTTTAAATTTTATATTCAACATTCATAGTTAAACATTTTTTGATTGAAAAACCTCACTTAAATAGTTATGTTTTGGTTAAATTTTCACATATAAAAACACTTTTTTGCAACTCTGATATTTAAATTTATAAATGTTGATCATTCCTATCATTTTAGAATTAATTTTTACATTTAATAGTCTATGTTATGTATTTTTTGGTTAAGAATCATGTCATAATTATTTTTTTTGAAACTTAAACATGTCTGATGCTATTTTTTTTACTTACATATTTTTGTATTTATTAATTTTAAATATTAATTTATCTAATAATATACAGGTATACAGAATATAATTACATTCATCTATTTAAATGAATAACACTGAGGAAGAAGAAAATTTACTGAGGTATATGTCTGTTTTTTTTCATATGATTAAATATTCAATAATAGAATTATTTAATTAAAGTAAAATTTTAATTTGAGAAAATTATTTACAGGATTACTGGTGTACCTTCTATAGTAGAGACTTCTTCTCCTTCTCTAGAGAACCCGATTCGTAGATTTGGTAGACATAGAATTACATATTTACCAAAACTTTCACTTTCGCATGGATATAAGAGGATATTTATTAATTTTTATGATAATAATAACCTAAATGACCCAAAATTAATGCAGTTTACAAGTTATATCACCATGTAGAGCCATTACAGGATTAATATTTTATGTCTTGATTGGAATTCCATCGACAAGATGATGAAAGAGTAGCTGTGGGAGTTCATAATAGTAATATATATCAATTTATTTATTTTTATCTTATTTTTTGAATATTATATATTTTATATGACTAATATTTAATACATTTGATTATAGATGAATTTCCACTTTAAATGAATAAAAGAAATTAAGAAAATATGTTTATCTTTAGTGACAATTTTATGGAGTGATTTTAGAATAAAATTAAAAAAAATGTGTTATAGAATGAAAACCCATTCCTCAAGTATGGAATTTTTGATGCATATACCTGGAATAAATTTGTTGTCAACCAATATGATGAAGCATTTATGGTTTGATAATTATTATATATTATAAAATTTATTTTATGCTACTAGATTACTTATTATTTTATTTTAATGTAACATGATTCCAAGAGATCCCACCAAGAGATCCAGTTGTAAAATTTATACCCACATACTTTATCATGTGGAGGGTATCATTTACTAGAGGAGAGAATGAATTCATAAAAGTTTGATGCATTAAGATCTAAATCTAGTAGTGGTTCAAAAGAGGTATAGTTTAGTCATCCACCCCCAATTTATATGAATAATGTAAAAGAGAAAAAAGGAAAAAGAATGAAAAGTATCTTACAAGTCAATATAAATAAGTAACTAAAAAAATTGTAAGAAATTAATTTTTATATTCCTTGAATGTTTGTATTTTTTAAATTAATAACACTAATAAAACATTTTAATTTGTCATTTTAGGGTGACCTTCAGGAGAAAATGATGTAGGGGAATTTTATCCTTGAGTGTAGTATAGAAATTATAACTACTACTTTAAAAAATCTAGAACACCTTGTCAGTGTAAAAGGATATGAGGTAGGTGCTAATATTAGGAAACTTTTGGTTATCAAAGTAAAAAATTAGGGGAAACAGAAATAGATTCCTAAAAATATAAGTTGAAATACCTAAAATATTCTATGGGAGATAAAATTAAATTAGTCATACAATAAATGTTTGAATAAATAATGTGACAATCATAGATTTCATAACTAACCTAATCAGATCCTCCACCTCTTTATTCATACTCGACCTTATACTAAAAGTTGTATTCTAGAGACCCCCATGTACATATTTTCTCATAACAATTCATAAATATTTTTGGTAATTTTTTACATCACCAACTTATGAAGTTAGGTTAGGTAAGAGTATTTTCACATGATATTATTGATCCAAATTCCCTAGTGTCATTGCCTATAAAAGAGGTTACAAGAGTTGGAGATTATGTGGGTGATTTTTTATAATGGTCAACTAGAATTATTTTTCAACTGACATATGATGTATTCATTGTTTTTTAAATATTATTTACATTTGATTTAAAATTACTTACTTTTTTTTCTTATATTTAATTTATATAGGAGTATCTTAAATCAAAATAATTAGTACAAAAGAATCAAAAGGTTTATGAACTAAAAACTTAAGATAATTTTGATAATTATAGTGGGATAAAAAGATTATCTAAACTTTCTTCTTTCTTGTATAATATATATGAGTTTTTGATGATGTCTAATATATGTGAAATAGAATAAATATTGAGAATATTCAAAAAAATCATGGATCTTATTATTTTTTATGAGCTCCGCAGACCTGTGTGGCAGGTGTTTTCTATGCAAGTAAATTTATGTTTTAGTTTTTATTTATTTAAATAAATATAACTTCAAGTTACTTAATTTATTACTTATTTAATTAGCTGTCTATACATTATTTTCATTAAAAACGAGACCACTATTGTTTATGGTTTTATGGATCCATAATACATTTCATCACCTGTGAAATATCTAAATTATAATGATAGAGTTACATATATATATAAATATATATGACATATTAGAAAATATAGATATTGGGTACTGGTTTTAGGCGGAGCTCGTAAAATTTTTAGCAAATTGTTAATTTTTTTCATATGTTCTTAATCCTTAATTATTATTGTTTATATATTTTTTGATAGTTGATATATTAAAATATTTTTCATGGAGAAATTTCAATGATGATCACTTGATAATATAAAAGACAAATAAAATCAATTACGTGAAATTAATGGTAAATATATTTTATATTAGATAATATTTTTTCCTCTTATATATATATGTTGATTTTTATTTTCAATTTAATATTTCATAATCATAGTGTCATCATCAAAAACAATGGGTGGAACATGGTTATTATATATTAGGATTCATGTTTGAGATAATCACAATTGGGGTGATGACTAAATTTGATAAGGATATTTATATTAATTATTTTAGGTTTTATATTAAATTATTTTGTTTTTTAATCTTATAAAATTTGTTGTTATTATAGATTTTCAAGGATTTCGAGTCGTATATGAATAAATATATTACATATATCTGAAGTTTGTTTGAAAAATATTTTTTAAGTATGGTTAAATTTTAAATTATCAGGTATGTCTCTTTTAATTAAAGTTTAAAAAATGAGTATTTAGACAACCGTTTTATGATTTATATTTTTGTTTTTTGTATATTGATATAGGGTTTTAAATGCTTTGGGCACATGTAATGTAATCTATTTTGTTTTAAATGGAATTTTCCAAATCATTTTTTTTTGTAAATCAATGTTGAATTATAATTACAGTACTTTCAAAATTGGTTTTAACCAATTACCAACATAAAAAGCTTATTTCCATGTTGGTTTTATAGAAAAACCAATGTGGAAATATCTTGGTGAATTTTTACACATCGGTTTAATTATAGAACTAACGTGTAATGTCATATTTTTTGGCCACATTGGTTAAAATTATAAAATCATCATGTAAAGTTATTTTCAACACTGGTTTAAAAAAACCAATGTTGAAACCATTATTTTTAATGCCACCCGCATCAAAATCAGTTAAAAATCAATGTTAAAAATTAAAAAAAAATCATGTTAAAATATTCTTTTCTACTAGTGAATTATTTGAAAGATCATAACTCCAATTACAAATTGAGGTCAAGGTAGATGGAAACTAAATTTTATGATATCAAACATGGTATGATATGCAAGGATTTATCTTAGAATCAATTTATGATATAAGTAGGTATACACAATATTCATATTTCATAAACAATGAACTAAACATGAATATCAAAGAAATATAATTAATAAATAAACAATTTTTTTTAAAAAAACATGAGACATTTATGAACTATTCATAAATAAATTATAATTATAAATTTTTTATAAATTATCAAGAATATAAACATTTTATTTTTATTTCAATATGAACTCCTTTGTATTTTATATTAAATAGAATTTATATGAAATTTCATTAATTATAAACATTTTATAATTCAATATATATTATATTAATTTTTTATATAATCTAAATAACATATATATTAAATCACTTTTTATGATTTCTAAATAAACCATTTATTTCTATATTATAAATCATTTCATTTAAATTTTCAAAAGGTATTTTAAATATTAACATTTAATATTTGGAATATATTTTTAATAAATGATTCATAAATATTTATATGATTAATTAATTTATAAACCATTTATAAATTAAAATATCCCCAAAATACCATTTTTATATGATTTATAAACTTTTATAAACCATTTATATTTTAAAAAATATTTATCAATTAACCATAAAAATTTTATATTTAATTAATTTATAAAACAATTTTATAATTTTTTATAAATATTTCAAAATATATATTTCATTATTTATAAATAATTTAAAAATAATATAATTCAATTCATAATTTAATTATATTGATTAAAATAAATAATTTATTTAATTTCAAAAATAAGAGTAACAAATATGAACTTTTTTGTATTTATTTCTGGGCTTGAAATATCTCATTTTATAATTTTTAAAATGTGTTTTTCATAAAATATTAAAAGCATTGATTTTTCAAAGAATCCTATCCTATGATACCACTGATGAGTTTTGTACGATCATCATATTACCATATGCAGTAAAAGACAACTCAAACACAAACATATCTATCTTTAAGAATCAACACATAAATAAAATTATAAAATAGAGTACCTAGAAAATGTTAATAGCAACAGTATTCTTCTTCCTTGGAAAAGGATAATACTTGATAAAGATCATGAAGTAGGGAAAAGTACCATACCTTTGAGGGTAGAACACCAGCCAATGGATCCACGATCGTTTCACAAGGATACCTGAATGTTGAAGGGCTTCTAATGCCTTCATCTCTAATGATGGATAACAGTATGGGAGTAAGAGAGAATTTTCTAAACCCAAAAAAAGATGACACCATCCTCTTATATTAATAGAGCCTAAGGATCCTCACATCATATTTGTTTCATACTATTGGGTTAATTAATTAAATATTTTTGATTAATTAATATAAATCCATTAAAACATTTATAATGGTTTGTAACTAATAATAAAACCATTTAGGAAAAATAAATAAATATTATATATACATATTTATTATCACATGTATATTTAATACATGCATAAAAATACCTACATTGCATGCATGTATTAAATACAAAAACACACACACATATAATATAATCTTTGTATATTTTTTAGTGAACATAGAACTAAATTAAGTCATTAAATCGACTCATTATTCCCATATGTATTAAACAAACCTTGAATTTAAAATAATATTCATTCGTTAAATATTTTCCCTTATATTCACTTAAATACCAGTAAATACATTAAATAAATAAATTCAACTCCAATTACACTATACTCTAATAATAATGAATTTATTTATTCATTGGTGATCATTTATAACTAGATATCTCTTGGACCCTATGGTGAGTCCCACCATATCCTATACACCTATTCATTAGTATAGGTCATACTTTTGAATACGCTAAGTGTGTGAAAATCTAGGCCCTTATCATGATAGCAGTTAATATTATTCATAGAACTAGTTTAGAGTCTAATAACCCATCAAGTCCCCTATAGAGATAAGGAAAATTCAAAACAATGACAACCTTTCCTACGAACACACACCGTGTAATATAATCACTTTTTCATACTATATCTCATAAAACAGGGCACAAACTTTGTTTCATCTTACTTTATTTATTATTTTTTGACCTTACTGGATGGAATTACATTCTTCTACATTGATAATGGATTTAGTGAAGGTACTACCATCTTGATCAACTTGGCCCGATATATTACTTCCTTTCAGAAGTGACGAATTCTATCTTGATTATTCAATCAATGTCATACCAAAAATGATGCAACCAATGAAAGATACCTCACAATGACATAAATTTCATGGTTTTCATCTTGTAACAAAGTATGTAAGAAAATATTATATACTGATAACAACCTCAATTCAAGAAACCATTTTACACATTCACAGATAAAAACTACTAATGACACCTAAAACATGTGGTGTTCCTATTGGTGGGTCAGTCATTATGATATCATCTACTTGAGATCACCAAGTGTGAACTTCATAAGAAGAATTATCAATGCTTATGAGCCCCCAGTGCTTGATGTTCACACATCATCTGTGTCCTATAAACATGATGTATCTAGACCATAGGACGTAAGTTTAAGATTACTATCACAATATCTCTCTGGGTTTTCATTATAGCTTGGAAAATACTACAACCTTTTGATACGATATGAAATATAAGGACATTGCTATAAATATAGTGGTCACAAAAGTATCAATACTATTATGGTAAGGTAAACACATGTATATATATATATATATCAAATTGTATACATTTAATGTTAGTCAATGTATAGAAAGGAGTTGGGTCTAGGGAACCCACTCAAAACACTCCCACTTTCACTAGAGCCAACTAATAACAATCCTCAAACCATTAGCTATCACATGAGAATCATGCTTCTGCTAAGATATGGATTTAGTTGGGGGGTATTCCACGTTATCCTTTGTGGCTACTATACTGACTGAAACTTCACATCTCTGAGTAAAATATCTCAAGAGATGAAACTTATGAAGTACATGCATTGTCCAATGGTGTGACCTAGATTCTTTTTCAAGCACTACTGCTATAATATTTTCATAATAAAATAGAATAGGGTTTTCATTTCTAGGAAAAATAGAAATATCTGAGACAAAGTTTTGTATCCAAACTACCTCCTTAACTACATCTAAAGCTATTATATACTCAGATTTGGCTGTAGAGTCAGCGACCACTGGTTACTTCAATCTTCTCTAGCTCACTTCACCACCATTTGAGCAAAATACATATCCTGGATGTGATTTTAGATAATTATGATCTATCTGGAAACTAGAATCACTGTATCCCCACACTACTTGTTCCTCATCTCCTTTATACACCAAAAACATATACTTTGTACATATCAAGTACATCAGGGTAGTTTTTACAACTTTCCAATGCAACTCTCTTGTATTATCTTGATATCTTCTCACCATGCTTAAAGAAAAGGAATCGAAAAACCTTATACATAACATTACATACTTGATAGATTCTACTGATAAAGCATAAGGGATTTTAGTCATTATTTCAATCTCCTCCTGTGTTTATAGACACATTTTTTGGATAGATTGATACCATGTGACATTATCAATAACCCTCTCTTGGATTATTCCATATTTTACCTTTTGAGTACTTTCAATATATGTACTTTGAATTATCCTAGAAAACCTATGGGATATATCTTGATAGATCTTAATCCTAAGGATATATGATACTTCACCTATGTTTTTCATATAGAATCATTCAATTAACCAATTCTTAACTGACTGTAAGACTCATATTTTTTTTCTGATAATTAATCTAACATTAACATATAATATGAAGAAAAAATGACATTATCACTAACCTTCTTATAGAAACATGGATCTATTTCATTCTCAATGAAACCAAATTCTCTTATAACCACATCAAAATGAAAATTCCATGATTGTGATGCCTACTTAAACCCATAAATGTATATCTATAGTTTTTATACTTTATTGGAACTCTCTAACTTAATGAACCCATTAAGTTGAGTTATATAGATGTCTTCAACTAACTTCCCAATTAGAAAATAAGTTTTTAAATCCATTTTCTAAATATTATAATCGTGGAATTTTGTTATTAAAAGTAATATTTTGATTAATTTTAGCATTTACACTAGTGATAAGGTTTCATCATATTCTTTTCCTTGACATTGCATGAAAAACTTTACAACCAGTCATTCTTTATAGGTATTTACTTTACCATCCATGACCATTTTTTTGAATACCCATTTTCACCCAATGAGTTTTAAATTAGACAAAGGGTCTAGCAAAATATAAACTTGATTTTGATACATTGTATCCATTCATAATTCATGGATTCTTTCCATTAAGAAAAATCCTTACAATATAGTTCCTCTTTGTAGGTTAAAGGTTCATCATTCTCTAGGAGTAATGTGTCACCTAACTCGATGAAAATAAAACCATATCACTCTGGTTATCTAGCCTCTAGAGTTTACCTACATAGTAGTTGTGTATCGGGAACATCTTTATATCCTACTATCTCTTGTGAAGATTGTTCTTGTACCATATATTGTGCATCTAGAGCATTAACTTCATCGAATTCAATCTTTCTCCCACTATTTATTATAGAAATTATTTCCTTTTCTAGAAATATGGAATGTATTTCCATAATCACTTTTCTATATAAAGGGTTATATAGGTAATATCCTTTAGTTTCTTTAGGATAACCTATGAAGATGCCCTTTATGCTTCAGGATACTAATTTTTCACTAGGTATAGTCTTGATAAAAGCCTCACATCCCCACATGTGTATGTGCGATAAACTGGGTTTCTTTCTATACCAAAAAAAATATAGAATTCTATTTTTAGCTTTAGTTGGTAGTCAGTTAAGGATACATGCCACTATTTTCAATACGTATCCCAAAAAGGATAATGTAAGAGTTTACTAAATTGTCATTGATTTGATCATGTCAAGTAAGGTCTGATTCCTCCTTTAACTTACACCATTCCACTAAGATTTATGAGGATGATTAAGTTGGGATATTATCCCACACTCCTTTAGGCGATCAATGAATTCTTTGTTAAGATACTCTCTACCTCGGTCTACATGGAGTGCCTTGATCTTCTTTCCAAGTAGGTTTTCTACTTCATTCTAGTATTCCTTAAACATATGAAAGGAATATGACTTATACCACATTAAGTATATATAACCATACCTACTATAGTCATCAGTAAAATTAATGAAGTATGAAAACCCACTCATTTCCTCTACTAGAAACACACCACATACGTTGGTATGAATCAATTCCAATAGTTTAGTAGCCCTTACTAATTTCCCAGTGAAGGGTGATTTGGTCATTTTTGCTTGTAAACAAGCATGAAATATATCCATGATTTTTAATATAGTCAAGTTTAAAAACCTTTCTTAATTTAATTTTTGTAAACACTTATCATTTACATTACCAATACTAAAGTACCATAGGTGGGTGTTATATGAGTAATTTTCATTGTTTTTTTCATTTATGACCATTACATTTTTTTCAAGTTCAAGTAAATACAAGCCATTGCTAAGATGAGCCATACCATAACACATGTTAGCCTTATAAAAGAGACAATATTTATTCCAAAACTTGAAATAAAATCCCATGATGTTCATACTCAACACTGAGATTATTTTTCTAGTAACTAAAGTAACATTATAAAAATTATTTAATATAAGAACCAAATCACTAGGCAATGTCATATAACAATCTCCCTTTGAAAAGGTAGCTATAATAACACTATTTTATACCCATAGATTCACATATTCCTTCACAATATTTTAGAATTCACTTGGTTCTTGTATATGAATACAAACGTATGAGCTACAAATTGCATAAAATACTCAACTTGTAGATAAAGAAAGATTTCATTCAATGAAAAATATACCTAAGGTAGAAGTGCCACATTGATTATTTTTACCGAACTTGAAATTATTCTTCCTATTTCCTTTCTTACCACATGAAAAGTAGATAGCATCCCATTCATTTCCCTCCCTCTATATCTTTGGATTTTCAGAAGGATGGTGCATTGGTTCCTTTAGCTTAAGTTTAACCTTAGACCCCTTAGCCTTGCCCTTCCTCCTCTTGATCACTATAAGGACTCAAGAATTTATATTCTTAATGTCATTATCATCTTGGTGAAATGAATCCAATAGGTCTAGGAGAAATTTTTTCATATTATTAATGTTTTAATTAACAATAAAAATCAATAATCTTGGTGGTAAAGAGGAATGAATGAGATTAATCACTAATTCTTGGTTCAGTTTGAACCCAAGGGATTCAAGTATCTCGATATACCCAATCATATTGAGTACATTAGGTCCTACTTTATTCCATTCTGATAGTTTTCACCTATACATTTCACTTGATATATCATATATTTCTTTATTTTCTCTCTCCTGATATAACTCTTGAATATGAGATAACATCTTGTAGGCATCTTCATCCTCACGTATTTTCTGCGGTTGACTAGACATCGATGAAAAATGATACAATATACATCTAGTAAATCATATATATGAATCTTAAATTTATCTTTATCCACCTTTCCTGCTCCATAAGGAGGCTTAATAGGAAGTGAGGACTCCAACACATAAATTTCCTTCTCTTGGCATAATACTTTGAAAACATGCCTGTACCACTCTTGGAGGTTATGTTCGGTCATTATATTTTCATTATCTAGAATATATCTCAATGAAAATGAACTAGTGATGGTGATTTAAATTTTATCTACAATAAATAAACTTAGTAGTTATTAATTTATTTTGATTACTGATTAGACATTACTTATTAATTTATTCATTAAATGTATCCCAATATTTTATCGAACCCTAGTATCCCTCACCACTTGATTTGGAATAATCCATCACTTGAGTATTGTAGTAGCAAGGATCCTTGAAACCTCACCTCATTTTACAAGAGATGGATACACCACTACTCAGAGAGCTTCAAGGTAGGCACTATACTAGACAACCACATTGACTCAAGGCTCCTTGAATTGTTAAGTGAAGTACCAGCTTCTAGGAATTGTAACCTTGATTCCCTCAAAACTTTTCCTCTAAATTGGAATAAATCTCATTATGAATACTTTTTTTCTTCCATATTTGGTTAATCCAACCCATCACTCTTATAATAACTCATCAGTAGTATGAGGCACACTCAAATATGGCCAATGAGCACCTCATGCACCCGGTTTTGTTCAAATGTAAGTGATAGAAGGCGTTACAAATTAATATTTATTTAAGAGTTTTTATTTTGAATTGATGAATGATTTTTTAAATATTTTATATGTTCATACAATGTGATCATGATCACAACTGAATAATGCATTAAATAGAAAAAATTTATCACATCGTTATTTTTGTTTAATCCATGCATTTTAGTTTATTATTTTATGTGATTGTGTAAACATGCATATCCATAAAAATAATAATCAATGAATTATTTAAATAAATGATTTTAATGATATTGAGCATTTGGTATTGGTTGATCCATTTATGCTGAATGGATCAACCGTGACCCTAATGGTAAAATACTCGAGTCTCATATGACTCGTATCACAACTCACACCCTGATCCAATGTTTCTACATCTCATCTGGAATAATGACTCATATCGGTGTGGTCCAAGTCTTATAATGTCCTCATCATAATACATAAATACTCAAATGCAAGAGATGGGGTCTCAGGAATATGTAATACATATGCAATACAACTCTCATGGACATGCATACCCTTATATATATTAAGAGATAAATATGTTGTGTAGAACTTCAAAACTAAATTGATTATTACATGCATCATATACAATTGAAATAATTAATTAAATAAATAAAAACTTAGATAAACACTGGTCAGTTAGTGCTCAAGATCAGTTGGAAGGTAAATTAAATGGATAAAAAAAATTAATTTATGATAAATTTATGTTGAGGAAAATTAAAATGAATTAAAACAATTCAATCTAATTTTAATTATAATAGTATATTTCATTCAGTCCCAAAGAATTAATTTTATTTCAAAAATTTTAAATTAATTTTTGAATTTTAATTTTTTTTACCCCCCTGAGTGGAACAAGCGAGGCTGACAGTGGCGGGCACTGGGGAGGTTGACCCTGGTAGCCGGTGGTCGGGTAGGAGAGGCTTCTAGTGGGCTGGTGAGGTGGTTATGGGTGAAGATGGGTGACCATGGGTGCAATGACACTGCCTCCCCAAGGGAAGGGTTTTTTTTTAATATATTTTTGTTTGTCACCCGCCTATTCCCACTTGCCTTTTTTTGTGTCTCTAGCTGTTGCGCAACCAACCCCACCCCAATTTGTTGTCTTTCCTCAATTTTTTCAAAATCCTATTAAATAGGCCTTTTGAATTAATATTTTTTTATAAAAAATTTTCACATGCATATGGAATTGAGTCCCTACCAGGAAAATTATTTTGACCAAAAACTTGGTCAGAACTCTTGAAAATACCAAAAATTGATACTATTAGAAAACAAAACACACACAAATATATATATATATATATATATATATATATATATATATATATGTATGTATACGTGTGTGTGTGTTCTTCCTTTTTAACCTATAATAAAATGGTTTTGATTTGATTTACAATCTTTAGATGGATATATCTTGAACATATGATATCATATTTGATCGTCGTATGCAGTGATGAGACTGCAACAATGCCCTATTCATAAGTTTTATGAAAATTTAATTTTCCTTTATCACAAACCATCATGCAGTTGCTCAGATACCAATTGAAGATACTGGGGTATGTAATGAAAGTATATGAGTTTAGGATTTTAAAAAGTTTCAACGCTAGATTGACATAACAATGATGACTCTAGAAATTAAAGCCTCCGTAAAAGGCCAAAGATATTGCATGAATTAATTTAAGAACACATTTTAAAATTAACACTTAACTCATTTGAATTGAAGGTGTGTTCAATAACTACTCATCATTGACAACCATTTCTCAAAGGAACTGAGGTCATATCCCTCTAGTTCATCCACAGACACTTCTTAAGTCCATGGAAATGTCGATCATTGAAATACAGATGCTAGCGCAGAGTTCTGATGAATCCATCAATGTCTCAATGATCACCACTATGTTGTTCCTTTGATTTTAGAGGGATATCTAGGATTAAATGCCTGGAACAAGCACTTCTCTCTCTATGATGTGGGGAGGAGTATAGATGAGCTCTCAGTTCAATTAGAAGAATTGTCTCCTAGAAAAGAGATCCCTTTTTCTTATATAATAGTGGTTAAACACTTGGAAAGAACTCCCCAACCCCATATAAATAACACCCACAAAATAAGCCATAAATGACATGTTATGGCCAACCAACAATGTTATAAACATCATTTAAATTATTATCACTTACTTTTAATATATAATAAATATATTATGTGATAAAAGCGATTCATTAACTCGAATAATTATTCCCACTTATATTAAATGAACCTTGAATATTCACTACGGCAAAATCACGATTTAAGGGCGGTTTAAACCACCGCTAAATAGATTGGTGGCGGTTTTGAAAAACCGCCGCGAAATCGTGCGTCGGGAAACTATTCGCGACAGTTTTTAAAACCGTCGCAGAACGTTTTGCGGCGGTTTAAACCGCCTTTAAATGATTTAACGGCGGTTTTTTAATTTTTTTTTTAATTTTTTTTAATTTTTTTTAATTTTTTTTAATTTTTTTTAATTTTTTAATTTTTATTTTTATTTTTATTTATTTTATTTATTTTATTTATTTCGTATTAATTTTATTTTTCTTATTTATTTCATATTTATTTTATTTATTTTATTTATTTCATATTACTTTATTTACTTTATTTATCCATGCATGCACATCCCATGCACATGCCCATGCAATATAAAGAAATACTGCGTTTGGTGAGATTTGAACCCCTAACCTCTTGCATATTTTCTAAAGACTTTACCACTCCAGCAAGCTCGTCATGTGGTTAATAAACAGAATTTAATATACTTATATATATTAATTGAAAAAACAAATAATACATTAATAATAGATATAAACTCAATAATAATAATAATAATGAATAATAAATAAAAAATAAAAAATAATAAATAATAAATAAATATAAATAATAAATAATAAATAAATATAAATAATAAATAATAAATAATAAATAATAAATAATAAATAATAAATAATAAATAATAAATAATAAATAATAGATAATAAATAATAAATAATAAATAATAAATAATAAATAATAAATAAATAATAAATAATAAATAATAAATAATAAATAATAAATAACAAATGAAAAACAAAAAATAAATTGAAATAATAAATAATAAATAATAAATAATAAATATTAAACAATAAATAGTAAATAATAAATAATAAATAATAAATAAATATAAATATAAATAATAAATAAATAATAAATAATAAATATAAATAATTAATAAATATAAATAATTAATAATTAATAAATATAAATAATAAATAATAAATAATACATAATAAATAATAAATAATAAGTAATAAATAAAAAATAAAAAATAAAAAATAAAAAATAATAAACAAATATAAATAATAAATAATAAATAATAAATAAATATAAATAATAAATAAATATAAATAATAAATAATAAATAATAAATAATAAATAATAAATAATAGATAATAAATAATAAATAATAAATAATAAATAATAAATAATAAATAAATATAAATAATAAATAAATATAAATAATAAATAATAAATAATAAATAATAAATAAATAAAAAATAAAAAATAAATAAAAATAAAAATAAAAATAATAAATATTAAATAATAAATAGTAAATAATAAATAATAAATAATAAATAAATATAAATAATAAATAATAAATAAATAATAAATAAATAATAAATATAAATAATTAATAAATACAAATAATTAATAATTAATAAATATAAATAATAAATAATAAATAATAAATAATAAATAATAAATAATAAGTAATAAATAATAAATAATAAATAAATATAAATAATAAATAATAAATAAATATAAATAATAAATAAATATAAATAATAAATAATAAATAATAAATAATAAATAATAAATAATAAATAATAAATAATAAATAATAAATAATAAATAATAAATAATAAATAATAAATAATAAATAAATAATAAATAATAAATAATAAATAATAAATAAATATAAATAATAACTAATAAGTAAATATAAATAATAAATAATAAGTAAATATAAATAATAAATAATAAATAAATATAAATAATAAATAATAAATAATAAATAAATATAAATAATAAATAGTAAATAATAAATAAATATAAATAATAAATAATAAATAATAAACAATAAATAATAAATAATAAATAATAAATAAATATAAATAATAAATAATAAATAAATATAAATAATAAATAATAAGTAAATATAAATAATAAATAATAAATAATAAATAAATATAAATAATAAATAAATATAAATAATAAATAGTAAATAATAAATAATAAATAATAAATAATAAATAATAAATAATAAATAATAAATAATAAATAAAAAATAAAAAATAAATATAAATAATTAATAAATATAAATAATAAATAATAAATAATAAATAATAAATAATAAATAATAAATAATAAATAATAAATAATAAATAATAAATAATAAATAATAAATAATAAATAATAAATAATAAATAAATATAAATAATAAATAATAAATAAATATAAATAATTAATAAATATAAATAATCAATAAATATAAATAATAAATAATAAATAATAAATAATAAATAATAAATAATAAATATAAATAATAAATATAAATAATAAATAATAAATATAAATAATAAATATAAATAATAAATTATAAGTAACAAATAAATATAAATAATAAATAATAAATAATAAATAAATATAAATAATAAATAATAATAAATAATAACTAATAAATAATAAATATAAATAATAAATAATAAATAAATATAAATAATAAATATAAATAATAAATATAAATAATAAATAATAAATAATAAATAATAAATAATAAATAATAAATAATAAATAACTAGTAAAAAATATTATTATTAATAATAATATTTTATTATTAGTACTAATAAATAATTAAAAATAAATAATAAATAATAAATAATAAGTAAATATAAATAATAAATAAATAATAAATAATAAATAATAAAGGTAACACATGAAAAAGTATGAAAAGACATGGTAAGGGATGAAAAATCATGAAAACGCATGAAAACGGATGGAGAAGCATATGAAGAATGAGACATTCGAAAGAATGAGAACGCATGAAAACTCATGAAAACTCTGGAAACCCCCTTAATAATTCAACATAATCATCATAATAACCCACAAAAACCCATTGATAAAGATAACAAGTCATGGAAACCCAAATAAACAGTAATAAATGGAGCAACCGTTAAAACCCGTCAAAATGGTCATAAAGAGACAAAAACATTGGACTCACATTAACAGAGATAACTTATGATCCGAGAGTCCATTTTAGATCCTAGACCTGTCAAATCAAAGATCCTGAAATGATCTTCAACCTGATAGGTGAAAGAGTCCGAATGGACAGGCGGATCAGATGTTATGACCATTTAAAAAAAGCTGACGGGGAACGGGTGCTAGAAATGAGGCATCGAAAAACATAACAAACCCGATACCCACTAAAAAGGCCATAACATATGATCTAGGAGTGCATGTGGGCGTCGCGACTAGTCAAACAAAAACTCATAGAATTAGCTATGATCTGGTAGGTGGAGGTGTCTGAACTGACACGCAGATCGAAAGTTAGGTCCGTTTGAAGACAAGTTTGACGGGACACTGGTGACGAAAATAGGGTTTCAGAGGCCTTTGGAGGGGTTTTTGGGGTCAAAAACACGAAAAAATCTTGCTTGTGTCGATCTAGTGTGTATCTCTCTTTGCTGGCTTCGATTTGATATGTAGTAGAGCCCAAATGGACACCCGGAGCGAAAGTTATGGCCGTTTGAAGTTGAAGAACTTTTTTCAACTTTCTTAAAACTCTCATATCTTCCACACCTTATACCGTCTCATGGTTTTGATTATATGTGCCTCTATATCTCTTCAATATCTTCGATTTGACTGGTCGTGGCGCTCCAATGGATGCCCGGATCAAAAGTTATGGTCATTTTAGTGATTTCGGGGTTTCTCGTGTTTTTTTATTTTTTCCTTTCATTTCGCGACGGTTTTACCGAAACCGCCGCTATTTCACGGCGGTTTTTTTAAAAAACAACCGCTAATCCTCGATTTTTTTTTTAAAAAAAATAAAAAAAATAAAAAAAATTATGGCATTTCGCGGTGGTTTAAAAACTGCCGCGAAACGGCGGCCCGAAACGCGTTTAGCGGTGGTTTTTAAAACCACCGCGAAAAAACCACCGCTAAATGGTATTTTTCTTGTCGTGATTAAAATAATATTTTTTTGTTAAATATTTTTTCATGAATTCACTTAAATACCTGTAAATACATTAAATAAATAAATTCAAATCCAATTATTCTATACTCAAATAATAATGAATTTATTTATTTGTTGGTGATCATTTATACATGGACACCTCTCAAACCTTGTTATGGGGTTCACCATGTTCTATACATCTATTCATTAGTATAGGCCAGAATTTTGAATAAGTTGAGTGTGTGAACCTCTAGGTGCTTATCATGATAGTAGTTAATATTATTCATAAACCAAGAGCAGAGTCTAGTATCCCATCAAGACCCATAATGAGATAAGTAAAATTCATATAAATGAAAACCTTTCCTATGAACACACATCATGTGATATATAATCTCTATCATACGATATCTCATAAAATAGGTTGCACACATTGTGTCACAATCCGTTCTTCCTTTATTATTTTTTGACCTTATTGGATAGACTTACCTTCTTCTATCATGACCATGGATTTAGTGAAGTTTTTACCACCATGATCAACTATGACTGATATATTATTTCCTTTCTAAAGTAACAAAATAAATATTGATTATTAAATCAATGTCATACCACCAATGACCCACCCACACTATAATAGAAATTGACTTTCTCGACGGTTTTTTATCAGCAGTTTTGGGAACCGCCACTAAACCCTTTTTTAAAATGGTTTCACGGCGGTTTATAATAAATCACCACGAAACAATATTTTTTCACACTGCCAACCCTTCACCCCCAACCCAACCCCCCTTCTCACCTCACGGACCCACTTCCCCCGGCCCCCCACTTTCCCAGCGACCCCGGCCCCCCGCGACCTCGGTGACCCACTTCCCCCAGCCCCCCGCGACCCTGGTGACCCCGGCGACCCCGCTTACCCCAGCCCCCGCGACCCCGTCGACCTATACGAACCCTAAGGTTTGAATTCTAGTAATTTTACCTCAATTATTGTCTCCTTATATTATGAATTATGAAGATTCATGGTTGATTTTCCATTCGATTCATTAAACATACACATAACCCATGTTTAATATGTTATCCTTGATAGAAAAACTTATTATCACTTTGTTATTATTTATGTTTAATCCCTGTCGACTATTTCAACAACTTAAGGTGTTCAATTGGAATCTCCCTAGGTATTGTGCATTCTTAGGTGACCAAGACACATTCTATGTGGGTTTTTTCTTGAATCTTAATTGTAATGACTATAATGAATTTGACGAGAAGGGTGTCATGAGACCATATCACTTGTTTCTACATAAAAAAGGATACTCCCTTGTTAAACTATAATGCTGATAGATTATAAGGCCTACTTGACTATAAGGAATTGCGACACTTAGGTATGGAGTTTCTTATACTTTTGATACTCGATCATGGAGTCCATAAAACATGTGTTACTCAAGCATATCATCCCTTATATGTGTGGTATTCGGGCATTGTGTCCCTTATACTTGTGACACCCGAGCATGGTGTCCCTAATACTTAGAATAATTAGTCATTGAATCCCTTATACTTGTAATACATGGTAATCACATCCCTAATTATAGTATTACTAAGGTATGGAGTACCTCATACTTGTGATATATGGTCATGGAATCCCTTATACTTTTAATACATTTTCATGGAATGCCCTACTACCATATGAGACTCTAGTGACTTTATAGGGATGCCTGAGTAATGCCTCATGTCATGTATTGTTACTTACAAGTTGTAATATTTTATTTTCGGTAAAATGGAATGTTGTAGTGTTTCTCCCTTAGAAGCCATAATTTCAATCCAAACAATATAAAACTAAAGTGTTCTTTCGTACTGTCATTTACTTTTACTTTGCATAAATTTATTTTGTGTGTTGAAGTGAATGGTATTGAATTCATTCTAACTTATTGTAGTGGTTTGGATGAATATAATTCTTCCAAGTTCCCAAATATAATTTTTAGATAGAATTCCTTCTGGGATCTATTTCCACCTATGTGATTCTAATTATATTATTATGTTGTCCTCGAAGATAGTACCAACACCCCACATTTCATCTCCAAATTCCCAACATGATTCTACTATGAAACTCCAAACACCAAGCCCAAACACATCAACTATTCTTCAAATACCCTAGTTTGATCCCCAAACCACATCAGCCGCATCTTGAACGACATTTATGATGTGGTATCCACCTTACCACATCCATTTTTATGAAACAACACTAGTAAGTCCTTCTATAGATGAATTATACCAAAGGCGCTCAATACCACCCACCAATGCGCTATCATATCCTGACCACGATGCCTTAAAACTCAAGGAATAACAAAAATTTTCAATGCCCACACCAAAGTATGAATCTGAATCTTAGTTCAACTCCATGGTTAGATCCTAGATCATCCCATTTAACCATAATTCTCCACTCATGAGCACTAACACATATGTGATCCAAATCACCCTCAAGTCACACCACCACTCTTTTCTATGTGAATACACCAAAGAGAGGTCTAGGAATTCAATCCACACAAGGTTCGTAGAACCTCAAAACCTAATCTCCCAAGTTATTTCATCATGCATTTCCATGAACACCACCACTTATCATGCCTCAAGACTACCATACCTCATGTGGTTCTTGCCACTCCAAGGAACGAATAATGAATTCATCCAAATCTAAGGCCCAGACCCCCATGACCCTGCAACCTCGACGACCCTGTGACCCCGGCGACCTCGCTTCCCCTGCCCCCCCGCGACCCCGACCACCCCGTGACCCCAGCAACCCCTCTTCCCCCGGCCCCCACGACCCTGTGACCCCAGCGACACCGGTGACCCCAGCCCCCCGCGACCCCGGCGACCCTGATGACCCCGCGACCCCGACGACCCCGCTTCGCCTGTCCCTCCGCTACCCTGCAACCCCGGCGACCCCGCTTCTGACGCCCCCATGACCCTGGTTATCCCTTTATTTCCCTTGTTTCCAACATTGGGCATGTATCACATGGGATTTGGGGTTTTGGATCTATTTTCTCATTAGTATTACTGAGTTTACCTTATACTCATCCTCACCATATGATGTGAAACTACATATTGAACATCTTTACCACATTTAATTAAAAGTTACAATATATACCCCCATCTGATGACTTTAAACTATGTGATACCTTAGTCCATTATTATGTGGAGGTTTCTTCCCTTATCTTGATTTTATTGTACCTAGTGGTGTGGTGTTTTGTATATGTATTTATCCTATTTGATTTCCCCTATTGTGTTGTAATTATCATTTGTTATTCCCATTATGCATTGTATACATTTTAATGGTTACCTTATATATATTATAGGTATTTTTTTGTTATTTTTCATATTGACGATGCATATATATTGAAGGTTATTATAGGATATGACCTTGGTTATTATAGGACATGGCCTCTTATATTATGTGATATTCTTACTCAGTCTTTTTCACCATTCCCTGGACTATTGAAGTTAGGATTTGGTTGGCACACTTAGTTTATCATCATCCTTGTTTTGGTCTCTATGGGGTAGTTCATATTAGGGTGGAATTAGATTGGTTCAAGTCCTAGGAATAGATTTTTGAGTTATTATTCACATGAGGAATAGTTTAGGAATTTAATGTTGTGATTTCATGGGGTTTTTTATTTTAGTTATCATACCAGTGAGTCTAGAGTAGGTGTGGTTGTAAATGTATCCTTTCACCAAGACATTGGTAACCTGTTAGTCAACCCAAATCTCTAAATCATCATATATAGGGTAAAATTAAGTTGATACATGAATCATATAGTTCTCAATCATTATATTTCATGTAACTCCTATATATATAGGTTTATGTGTATAGATGATTTAGGTGACATATAGTTTGGTTTTAGGTATGATTTGTGTCCTCTCTTCATGTACCTTCATACTGGATGATACAAGTCATGATATTATTTTTGTGTCGATTTTTTGGGAGTTATAGATTCTAATTTAGACCCTTATCATACCTTTTATCAACTAGAGAATTTCCACTAATGGTGACTATCTTTCAATCAGACATTCTGGTAAAGTGATTTTATCCCCAATGAAGAAAGGGTTCATTCTGGTAAAGTGATTTTATCCCCAATAGTAATTTACATGGATTGAAAAGTCACGATTCACATATTTTGTTACAACAGTTACTACCATTTACATTGCATACATTATTACCTAAAAAAGTTACTATTGTTGTACTCCAATTCTGCACATTTTTCAGGAAATTATGTGAGAAATCTCTACATCCATTTCAGCTTGACAACCTACAAGATAGGTTTTTATTGACCCTTTATGCAATGGAGATGATCTTTCCTCCATCTTTTTTTACTGTCATGATACATTTAACTGTGCATTTGGTTGAGGAAGCTAAATTAGGAGGCCCCGTTCATTATCGATGGATGTATCCAATTGAGAGGTATTTTATTTATATGTTTTTCAGTTAAGTAAACAATTTTTGTCATTTAAATAAATTCATAATATTATTATTTTATTTCACATATATCTTGGGAATTTTAATGAATATGCGAGAAATAAAGCTCAACCAGAAGGCTCTATTGCTGAAGGCTATTTGGCTGAAGAGTGTCTTACCTTTTGTTCCATATATTTGGATGATATTGAGACAAGATTTAATCAAGTTGGATGTGTTGAAGACACATAAAATCAATCTCAAATGCATCATAAATAAAAAATATTTCCTGCTATTGGCCGATCAGTTGGGAGGACCTCAAATGTGACACTGACAGGATTGGAATTATTACAGGCACATAGATATGTGCTGCTGAATAGTGAAATTTTAGATCCATTTATTGAAGAGTTGAGGGTACAAACAAAGAGATGAATGAGAGGTTGAACACAAAATGAGAAATATATAACGAAATCTGTGAATAAAGAGCTTGTGGAATGGTTTGCACGACATGTAAGTTCATAAATATTGAAATAAATATGAATATTAGTTTGACACATACATTTTGTAAATATATTAAATTATATTTCTTTTTTCAGATCATGAATACTGATACTCGAGTAGACTTGTCAGAATATTTGAAGTTTCTTGCTAGAGGTCCTACAAAACAAGTTAGAAAGTTCGACGCTTATAATGTGAATGGATTTAGATTTCGTACAGTCGATCGAGAAGTGGGTTTGAAAACACAAAATAGTGGTATATTTACATTTGCTGAAGTGGGATACTATGGAAAGCTGCATGATATTATTGAATTAAACTACCACGTACATTTTTCTATTATTTTATTCAAATACAAATGGGTTGATATTATCAGAGGTGTTAAAAGATATTCCTTGAAATTTACTTATGTGAACTTATCTCGCTTTATGGATGTTGGTGATCGTGAACTGCATGATCCATATATCTTAGCATTATAATAAAAAATGGTATATTATGTGAATGATGTTGTTTATGAAGGGTGGAGTGTAGTTTTTCACGTAATATAAAGAGATTTGTATGATATGAGTGATGAAGTGAAATATTTGACCTATGAAATTGAATTTCATCAACAACAGGAAGCAGAATTATTTGTTCATCATGATATTGAAAATATTAGTCTAGAAAGGATGAATGAAATGGATGAAGAAATGGAGCAGGAAGCTGAAAAGATTTAAGGGGAAAATTATTGTATGCACAATTATTTATTCATTCAGCAACCACTTTTTTCATTTCTGCAGTCATTCATTATCATTGTTTTATATATATATTGTCTGTGAGTACTGGGCATCTATTTTCATTTTTAATTTTTTTTTCTGCATAATTTTTTTGAAATATATATTCTGAACTTAATTTTATTTGATTAAATGATAGGAATTCCAAGGAGGAAGTGATACACTATTTCATCTAGTTCTGCGATAGATGATGATCCATATGGCTCCCTCCCCATGACATCTGAGGCACCAGCTGCCTACACCCCTGCACCATCTCCCCCTGCACTATCTCTCACACCATCTGTGGGTGTACCATTAGAGGCTAATTCGTCGAACCCCCCTTCATTAGCCTCAGTAGTGGGGTGGCAACACGCCCCTTCCAGTTCATCATGAACATACTGGAGTGTCACTGTCATAGGTACAAATTTTAATTAAATAAATTTATTGCATTTTGTTTATACTAATTGTTTGCTCATTGAAGATGAAAAAAATGAAACCGTGGAGAAAAACATAAAAGTTCATATTTTAGTAATATGAATGGCGAGAAGATAGTAGTTCCATTTGATTCTTATGGGGTCCCTACAGATGACACCGTGGGGTTACTTGGCCAGATTCTAGGCCAGCGGGCAGCGGAGCCCATTTCCCTTCATATTTCTTATGATGATTGGAGAAATATGCCTCCAAGCTGAAAAAATGAAGTTTTTGATTCCCAAATAAAGGTAATTTTATTACATTATGGTTTAATTGAATGTCATTTTACTAATATGTTCAAAATGAATTTATGTATACAGATGTTATTCCACTTTACAGTTGCTGATGTGATAACACATAAGTGGACGTTGAAAAATCTTGGTAAGAAATGGAAGGATTTAAAATGGAGATTGTGGTGTGATGTCAATGATACTTTGTTGACCGTGCAACAAATGTATGAGAAGCTACCTAGTGGGGTACCAAAAGAACAGTGGAAAGTTTTTGTTGAAAGACATCGTGATGAGAAGCGGATGGTATTGAAATATATATTATTATATTATCCTCATTTTAAATTTATAAATGTAAAGAGGAGATGACATTTAATACACTACTTTTAAATTTCATTTTATTTATTTCAAGATCTCTCAAGATCAAACCGGGATAAGCAAGTCATCCCTCACACTGTGGGCTAAAAAAGCTTTTCTAAAAGCCAAGCAACATTGGTAATCTTTTAATTAGTTTAAATATTTATAATACAATATTATCTATTTAATATATTTAATTTTTGATTTATCTTTGCTTAATGTAGTCACATAGTTTAGGGCACGAAGCATCCCGAACTGAACTGTGGTTGGATGTTCACAAAAAATCAGATGGAAGTTTTGTTAATGAGCCTACTAAAGAAGTTGGGGTATGAAGTCAATTTTTTATTATAATAACTTATTATCAGTTTTTACTATGTTAATATATATTTATATTTGATTTATAGGTAAAAAATAAAGAACTATGAGATTCCAATCTTGGTTAGTCCTACTCTGTATCCTAGGATGACCCAGTTGCAAAAGTCCTTAGGAAGGAGCATCCTGGTAGAGTGCGTGGGATGAGTTTCAGACCCATACCATCTGAGGTCTTTGGCATGCCATAAGGGATTCCAGCTGCATCTACTCCTGGTTATAGTCAGTCCATACCTGAATATTCTTAGAGGGAGATTACTTATCTACGAACCACAGTTCAAGACCATGGGGCTTAGATATTTTCTTTGTAGAAAGAGATGACTGATATACATCAGAAGATGAGCAGATATGCCCCCGGTGGTAGTGCATCGATTGGTGGTAAGCAGGTAAATCACAAAAAATCAAAATCATTTAGTTTGAAAACTTTCATTGGTTTTAAGTTTTAATATAAATATGAAACAATATTTAATTTTCAATATAATTTTCTTACAGGTGATAGAAGAAAGTGGAGATAAAGGTGGAGAGGGTGAAAATGCATCATCGAACCATGAGTAGTTGTATTTTTGATGTGTTGAAAAAATATGGGAACAATTGGTTTGTATATGTAACATGTGTGGCACATAGTTTCCACCAAACATTTTCATTTCCTAACATTTTCTTGATTTCTCATGTTTTATTTTATGAATTTTATTGATTTATGATGTTTCCTTTTATGTCTTGAATTCTATAGTGTGGTATAAATCATTCCATTTAGGCCTGTGTTTTAATTGGTAGTTGAGATTTTGGATGGCTAGGAGTCAAAACCATTGTTGATGTGTTGAAAAAATTGGTTCATTTCATAGTGATCAAGGGGATAGTGTTGTGGACACTTTGGTGAGGCAGAATGTGTAGATAGTGAATCTTCATGCATTGTTAATGGTTATCATATTCTGTTCATGATGATAAAATGTGGTCATACCCCATATAAAACCTAGGTTCCTCTTAATGGGAGATGGTATTAAACCGTATAAATCTAGGATTCATTGTACGATGTGTATTGGATGATCTAAAAGTCTTACACTATATAAAATTTGGATTCCTATTATGATAATTATGATATGTTCAAAAACATTACCTCATTTAAAACATGGAAGCATCACATTATGTGAGATGAAAAAATCATTTTCTTCAAGACATGACATTAAAATCTATCCTTATCTCATTCCTTTGAAATTTGATGCCTCATGATAATCATTATATTCCAAAATTCCTTCTATATATAGGATTACCCCTGGTTCCAATGTTGTTCTTATACTATACCATATTCTAGAACAACATGTGTCTTGATTCACACTCTCATGGGATACATAATGATGCTTAGACGTCCTTTTTTTGGGTCTAGATGTAAATTTATTAAGCCTTTGGCCCCATTTCTCCATTTACGGTCCACATATTATAACCTTAAATAATGTTCAGTTCATATCAAAATGTTCACGTGGCACCTGGGACTATATTAACCCCTTATACATTGGTTTTTACCCATACCATGACACATAGATACTATGTAGAGAATCATTATCCTAGTCCATGAATCATGACATTAAAATTTTCATCATGGTCTTGGTTGTATGATCTTACACTGTGTGCAATCATATTTAGGATTTTGTCATGGATTGAAGGGCCTATTTTATCCTATAACCCCGAGTTTTATTCACCACAAAAACATTCTTGATTCCCCCACCTCACCAATATATACTATAACAGTTTATATCAATAGATCCCTAGTCCAAGCATTATGACAATAAAATATGCTCATACATCCATCACATGGGTTTATTCATCCCTGGAGTTTCATCAAACATCTATTTCCACAACATTCTAGAACTATGGGTGGATTGATTCCCATTTCCATGGGATAAGTATTGATGCATATATCTTCTATCATTAAGCCTAGATGATGATTCACCATATAATAATCCATTACATAAGGTGTCATTACCCCAAAACACTCACATGAGCCTCTTTTTTAGCAATAATCTCCTTTAATTTATGTTGACACATCAGTGGGCCAAGATGCTCTCATTTCCTGATATGAGGAAGTAAATAATGGGTATATAGATGCAAAGGACCTTCTAAAATCCTAATAAGATGAATTTAAACTATATCATTATCATGTGTAAAATATATATACCTATTAATGATAGATAATTTAACCCCATAAAAAATTGATATGTCTCTTAAAGAGAGATAATTTCACCTCTTATAAATTCTCTATGCCTAATATTATAATATGTAATTATTCAATATCATCATCCAAGAAGGTAAACCCTTCTGGCATTGGTATCCTATGACACCGTGAATCATAAAAACATGTGGATTGATTTCAATAATCACGATATAAGTAGTTACATATAAATATTTAATCCAATGCACGACCCTATCACCGACTCATTATAGGTTTCTCCATTTCCTGTCTACTTTGGTCAAAGCTTGGAGACCTTTAACTCAAACCTATTCCTATATTTGGAGCTCTAGGAATTTAAACTAGTTGTAGTCATAGTCCATGTTGTATGATTTTAAACATCAAAGCCCAATGTCCTCAGCAAACAATGTTAATTAACAACCATAGCCTATTAAATGAAATAAGGATGCCTCATCTGATAAGTGTGGGATGATTATAAAAATAATTACCACATATAAAACTGAGATTCCTTATATGATAAGTATTAAATGAACCACACATTACCCGTATAAAACTTGTATTTCTACGAATATGAGATCATATGATATCCTTTCCAGAGATGAAATCACTCCACCGACAATAGTCTCTTACCATGTCACGCCTAAAAACTATGTTTGTCTTGATTCCCATTATGAGGAGACACATATTGATGCATGTATATTTCATCTCAGTCCCATCCCTACCACCAACTCATCATGGGGACGTTTCCCTCTATGCCAGGCTTGAATCTTGTCAACCCACATGTTTAAATAGAAAATTTGAACACACGAGGAAATGTCTCCCATGGAACCTAATATTCTATATGGTACATCCCCATATACACTTGTGCGGTTCACACATTCTACTATTTGGATAATCCTCACCCTACAAATCTGAAAAGGATCTCTAATGAAATGATTCGTGGACATAGTGTCTTACATACCATCTTAGGCTCATTCAATGAAGTACATTTACTGATAAAAAGCGGATCTCATGCTTTGATATCCCTGAATATTAGATCATGATATTTTTCATCCTATCCTCAACCAGCTCAGGTATCCTATGTTTCAAACATGGTCAATAATAATTCTATTTCTATCGATTACTCCCATTTCAATTCCCAGTTCTCAAAAGTTGTAATTTTCATCGTGATATTTTTCAGGTCGATTCTTCCCCTCATTGGGTTCACCCCTATAATCAATTATAACTATATAAATATCCTTGATTCTTGAATCAATCATGGCTCAGCAGGGCTTATGGGTTGGGAGGAAGTCCACCTCAAGCATGGTTGAGTTGCATGATCACAACATGGTCCTAATTCTATAACCTTAAATGAGTATTACATGTCCATGAATCACTAATCTAAACTAATTTTAAATCAACCTTAGAATGTGTTGTGTGGTGTTGTACCCATTATCTATCAATTCAGGTCATGTTTTTTACTCCTCCTCACTACACATATCCTTTTATTATGTTCCACTATATTTTCCAAGCATCACAACCATAATTTTATTACTAGTTGTCTCCATTATTTTTTAAATTTTTTGTGCATTAATCTATTAGGATATTGGTATTTATGGTTTGATTTTTTTTCTAGGGCAGTGGTGTAGTGGAAACAGAACATCTATTTTTTTTTCTGGTCAACTTTTTGTGGCGGTTTTAACCACCGCTAAAGTATACTGGTAAGTCATTAGCAGTGGTTAAAACCGCCGCTAAATGTAAGTTGTTTTTACTTAGCGGCGGTTATAACCACCGCTATTGGCTTACATTTAGCGGTGGTTTTAGTCTCCCCTACAGAGTCACATCACTTGCGTGCATTCTGCAGTGGTTTAACCGCCGCGAATAAAATAAAATATAGTGTCTGTAAAAACCGCCACTAAATTCAATAAAACCACCGCGAAATGAGGCAGCTACGATGCTTCCCTTAAACCACCGCTGAATGGAAATAACCACCGCTAATAGATTGCTGATGCCTAATTTAGCAGCGGTTTCTATAAACCGCCACCCAACCATATAATGACGGTTTAAACCGCCACTATATGAAAAAATAACCACCTATAATATGTGGTTTTCTTGTAGTGCCAACACATGCTATCTCATCATGAAATAAATTTCATAGTTTTCATATTGAATAAAATTACATAATCAAATAGTACAGATTGATAATAACCTAAATTCAAGAGACCATTATACATATTTGTATATAGAAACTACCAATGATACTTGAAACATGTGGTGTTCCTATTGGTGGGTCTCTCCTCATGATCTCATCTACTTAAGATCACCAAGTGTGAACTTCATGAGAAGAATTCTAGTGCTTATGAGGCTCCAACACCTGAAGGTCACACATCATCTGTGTCTTTTTAACAAAATGTATCTATACCATATGACATAAGTTTAAGATTAATATCTTAGTATCTCTAGGTTATCATTATACCCTAAGAACTTATATAAACTTTTGATATGACATGTAATCTAAGGAAATTTCCATAAATATAGTGGAAAAATAAGTATAAACACATGTATATATATCAAACTATATACATATAATGGGAATCAATGTATACAAAAGGGTTGGGTCTAAGGCACCCACTCACAACATTTTATTGAAGGGCACTTGGCAATTTGGTGGGTTAGGCCAGAGGTCTCGGGAATTAGTTCCTTCTAGGGGATATCTTCTTATATATTCTTCTTATTACTCATGTATTCTACCATTCTACTGTAATTATCTCTCTTGTACTACACTATATCATTTTTTATTTCATTGAGTGAAAATATTTTCAGTTTTAAATAGATCTATCTTAAAGAGAGATTATAGAATGATAGAATGATCTTGTCCATGAAGCTTGTGGTAGTCCTGGGACTTGGACGATCACACAGATGAAAAATAGAGTTGCGCATGTAGAAACATCTGTTTCAGAGTTGGTGAAAGAAAAACATTGATAAGAAAATTCATTACATTAGATAAAGGAAATTTCAATACAATTGAATGAGTTGAAGGCGATGGAAATAGAGATATACAAGTAATGTGCAGAGAGTGTGGAAATGGTAGAAAGTAGGGAAAAATTGATCATTTTAGAGGAAGGGGATACAAACCAGAGGTTAGAAGGATATAAAAGATTCCTCTATAGAGTAATAGAGGTAGAGGGATAGGGAAATTGTTTTATGTATCAAGGGTAGATGTGTGTAGTATCTAGATATATTGAGATGCTAGTATTTTCTAGAGAGGACCCAGTTACCTAGATAATGAGAAATGATACATACTTATCAATCTACCGAATATGGGAAGAGTGTATGGTACTATTGGTGAAATTAAATATGGAATGAATGGATCAATATTGGTTTCTCTCACTTAAGTATACTGATGTAGAGATCACTTGGATTTTTATTAAGGATGAATTGTTTGAGTGATATGGTAGTGATGAATAATATTATGATATATTTTAAGGAGTTTTGGTAGAATGAAATAAATGATGAATATATAGATGAATTTGAGTGGGTGGCCTTGCTGATACTGAATATATATGATAAATGGTACATGATTTTGTTCATTGGTGGACTAAAACAAAAAAATTGAGAGCACAATGTTAACACATGAACCACAACACAAGGATATATAGATAAATCTAGTGAGTAGGGTAGAAATAGAGTTGATTATGAAGTGAATATGACCTACAAGTAGTGCAGAGAAAAGGGAGGTTGTACCAGTAGTTCTAGGAAATTCATTAAGTTTCCCCCCTTAGGGAGAATGAGGATCTTCAAGCAGAAGGAAATGTTATATTCTTGGGATAAAACTTTTTTAGGAAGATGGAATCTATAACTTGGGGGGGGGGGGTTAAGGTACTAGGGTGTGGATGTTATGGTAGGTATGTAAGGGTTAGCCTTACATCAAGAAGTTGGGGCAGGTCTGTAGTTGTTGTAGTGGAAGGTTGGATGGGTGAGTAATAGATGTTTGAGGTATTTATGTAAATACATAGTAGGATTTTGGTAGGTGGTTATTAAATATGAATTCTACTTCTATATAGGGATACAAATGTTTTTTATTGAAGGTTTCTTGGTAGTTTGGTGGGTTAGGCATCATTCCTTGATAAGTAATGCCTTCCAGGGGATATCTTCTTTTACTATATTCTTATATCTTTTTCTTCTTATTACTACTATATTCTTCCACCATTATACTATAATATGCTGGTGGAATATAAAAATTTCACTATAATTTATCTCTCTCACCCAACACTCTATTATAAATAATAAGCAATCCTTTCTTTAATTTCATTATTCATATCACATCAAAATTTGAGAGGGGTGATGTAAAGACCTATTAGGTGGTTATAGAGGATAATTTAACATGTTATGGTTTTATAATAAAGGCAATCACACTTTATCATTTGTTTATGTGTGTTGCATATTTTATATGATAATGGAATGATAAAAACCCACAAAGTATGACCTTGTGTTGTTTCTAATTAATGATCATCACAGAATATTATAGGTTATTATGACATGTTAGATTAGCATGGATAGAGTCTTGTATTGATATAAAGTTCATTCATGAGATAATAAGTGTGACTTATTATCTAGATTAATTCATTTAAATATATCACATGCAATATCAAACATATTTTCCTTAATATACATAGGTATGTGTGTTTATATTAATCCTAATTTCCTAATATTAATAAATTATCTTCAATGTGAACCATCATACTTTAATCCATTTCTTACACTGACCAAGAGGGTGATTTAATTAGGATGATGTTAGGTATGTATCCGATCATGTGGTAGGTATTTTTTAATCAAGATAGAATATATCTCCCCTATACGAAAATTATGATAGTTGGGTCCTCAATTGAATTATATTGAGGAAATACATGTTCATGCTTATTTGAGTGTCATGTGATGAATGCATCAACTTAAATGAATAAAATATAATGTATTAATTTTATTTCATTAATCTACTTTGAATAATTGAGAATATATGAGTTAGTCTAGACTAGATTGAAATCTTTCATGCCTAGTGATTGGATTTAATATCTGTGAAAAATGGATTATATGAGTATGAATGTTTTATAATATACAAATTGTGGACATGGTCATATATAGATATAAACGTGTTTGATTGAGATCATATCAAATAAATTTGTACCCTGAGTACCAATAATGTATTTCTAGAGGTCTCTATTCACTTATTATTATGGATTAGGTAATTAATAATAATTGTCAATTCTATAGAGGCTTAGAGGATCTCACAGTAGGCCATGGAATTAAAATAAATTTTGATAAAAAGTGTTTATAAAAACTTTTAATGTATAATAATCATATCCAAATAATTTTGAATAGATTTACAAATATTTGTGAAGTTTAATATTCTTTAGTGTAAGTACAAGATTGTTAGATATATGAACTAAAGCATAAACCACAACATCATGAAATCCACCACATGGAACATTTGTTTATTCCTCTTCATGGTGTTCTTCATATAATTATATGAGATATCATTCGATCTCATCTCTATTGGTTATCATTCCATTTGATTCTTATGACACACCATGAATTGATCTACATATGATTAAATAAATGTTAAGAGAGTTTTAAAATCACTTAATGAATTGGGTAACCATTATAAATTTTATGATAGAGATACGAGACAAAAGTTAGTCATTTCATAATGTATGAAACATTTAAACTCTAAGTAAAAAATTTAATTCAACAAAGGAGTTTTATGTAAAGGGAGTTCAGAGACTTCCATTTGACATAGTATATCATTCTCAAACAAACTCAAACAAGTCAAAGTTCTCTCTCCTTATCTTCTAATTATTAGCCTTATAGGTGGTACTAGCACACCAATTGAAATGATAAGAAATATTACTAAATCCTTTGATGATTCCTTTTGATTGGTGGGTATAAAAAAGAGAATATTGTAGTTTCTTTGGGTTTTCCATCAACATTACTAATCAAATAATGAAGATAAAAAATTAGGTATGTGCTATTTATTTTTATTTTGTTTTATTTTTTCCTATCTTAGTTAATCTTGCATTTGAGTTTTGTGTTTTATTCCATTACATTTTTAGTATAGAGATGTCCTCCAAAAACCTTGATGGAGATGACCAATACATAGGATGAATAGGTTAATTTTCTTTGTTTTTTATTTGTATTAATTAGGTGGTTTGACAAAAAAATATCAAAAGATACCTGAGATTTTAATAAGAGATAGTGAACCTTACTTGCTTAAATTTCATTCTTAATATCACACCAAAATTTGAGCAGAACCCAGTGGTAATTTGAAAACAAAGATGCTCTAATAAGAATTAAAACATTTTTTGGATTCATTATGATCTCTATAGTTCTTACCCCTACCTGGGACCCCAGCTAGACCAGAAGGCCATGTCCTAGATCACCAAGTTAGCAGGTGAATTTCTAGAGTTTCATGTATAATATAACCTCTTAAATTCAAAAATTCAATAACATATAAGAATAAATTAATAAAATGATAATAAAATTCAATAAACTCACAAAAAATCCATTAAATGTATGGTATTTAAACACAATATTTAGGTTCCAATGATAACAAACATCATCCATTTTTTTAAATAGGATGGTGCCTTGGCTAGAAAACCAAGGCATAATTATTATAATAAAATAAATAGGTTACAGGAGGCTAAAAGAAGGAAACATATTACAATCCTTATTATAAAAGGGGAGTAAATCAGCAGGAACATCATCAATCTAGGTAATATCTTGATTGACTCCCTTGTTAGCTAGGACACCAACAACCATGTTAGCTTCATGATATATGTGAGTGACAATGTAATCAATGTCAAGAAGATAGCGGGTACAATCCATCCATTGGGTGGTGATCGGCCACACAAGATGTGTCACACCATTCCATATCGCTTGTAAAATGGTGGTTGAGTCACTCTTAATCCAGAGATTGTTCCAATCATGTTTCTTGGAAAAGGAGATGACATGTATCATACTCATCATTTCAGCCTCCAGTGAAGAATCAATTCCACAACTACCATAAAAGCAACTGAGGATCTGACTAAGATGGTTCCTGAAGATGGAAACACAACCCACGGGGCCCAGATTTCCTTTGGAGGCACCATCCACATTAACCTTAATCCAACCAAGGAAAAGAGAACGCCAAAAAAATTCAAAAGTGCGGCAGGGTTGGAAGAAGTTTCCATCGATACAAAGACGTCGCAAGATTCCAAATTCGTTCAAAGTGTTTTTTCAATGGTCATTTTGGATCGTAGAAGCTTCGTGTATGGAAATAAGGATCAGCATTCAACCTGAATTATGGCTAAATGAGCACTTTTTGTGAATAAGATCATTTCTATCATACCAGATCACATGGTGAATCTCAGAAACATCATCAATAAAAAGGTTCTTAATTTTCTGATAACTATCCATATCTACGCATCTCTTTAGTTGAGATTTGACAGAGTCATGAGTCAACCATGTACAATCAAATATGTCAAAAATATAGTTCCAAAGAGCAAAATTAGTGGCACAAGAAAGAAAGAGATGATTGGTATCTTCTCTGTGTTAATTATAGAGTCTGCATTTAGAACATATTTTAATACCATACGATTGAAGAAGTCCATCATTGGGGACCCTTTTGTGAGCAAGACACCAAAGAAGAGTGAATCTTGAAGGTTTCATCAAAGGTTTGTCAAAAGATTTTATCCAACCAAAATTACTTTCAAAGATACAAAAAGAATGATTGTAATTTTTTTTGAATTAAGAATACCATTATGTACAGGTTTCCAAATTATGAAATCATCAGTGATAGAAAAATGATATTTGTCAACGAAATTCATAATAGTGTTAGGGATATGATCATTTTTTGATTTTAGAACCTCTCTGATAGAAAGGTTGGTATTATCAGGACTTTAGCCAAGAGAAACCATAGAAATTAAGGGAGTGTCATTTCAATTGTCCAACCAGAAGTTCATGGAAGATTCTATAGAGACCATCCACCTAGAGTTTCTCATAAAGTAGGAAAAGGATTGCTTTATGTATGGCCAGATATAGGAGTTAAGAAAATTCAAGTTTCCTTTCTTAATTTTTTCAAGAAATATATTTTTTAGAAAATAAATGGAGGAAGATTTATTATAGAGAAGATTCCAAGTGAGTCTGTCTTGAAGATCCTCATTAAAGTACTTAAGTTTTTTATTCCAATACCACCTTTATGAATAAGTTTGTAATAATTCAACTAGGGTACGATCAGATGTTTCCTTTCCACAGTGCTACCTATCCAAACGACATTTTTGATTGTGATATTTTTTTTATTAGGCCATTAGGCCATTTTTAGAACATTATAGAGTAAACCATTTTAGAAATAATAGTAAATTTGACAAGGGGTATTCTTCCCTCCATAGAGAGGGATTTTCCTTTCCAAGAAGATATCTGCTTAAGAACTTGGTCAAAAATTGCAGAAAAATGACAAGATTTTAGTCTTCCCCAAAATATGGGGACACCAAGGTATGTAAAAGGAAGAGATCCCTATTTTATACCTAGGTCACTTATAATATTACATTTTTGATTAGGGGTAAAGTTTTTTCCAAATAAGATAGAAGATTTATTCCAACTAATGGATTGCCCAGAAATATCCTCATAGTGAGCGAGGGAATTTTTGAGGTTTTGAATGTTTATTTTATCACCTTGAATAAAAAGAATGATATCATCAGCATACAACAGGTGGGTGGGATCATTCACATTCCATAAGACATGAATGGGTTTGAGTTTGTTTTGATCAATAAGACAAGTGAGAAGACAGCTAAGATTTTCCTATGCAATGGATAAAAGGATGGAAGAAAGGGGGTCACCTTGCCTAACACCTTTAGTACATTTGAAACATCCCCTGGGGGAGCCATTAATCAGAATGGAAATGGAGGCCAAGTTAAACAAAGTTTTGATAGTATTGATAAAGGTTTCACTAAAACCATAAGATTGAAGCACCTTGAAAATAAATCTCCAATCCATGGTGTCAAATGATTTTTTAATTTCAAGATTAATATCAATATTACCTCATCTGTTATCTTTTTTTAAAGTGTTAATACACTATGATGCAAGAAAAATTCATCTTTGAATAGATCTACTCTTTATATACCTAAATTGGTTCCAGGAGACAATTTTGTTAGTGATTGATGAAAGCCTATTAGCAATGATTTTTGTGATGATTTTATAAAGGATGTTAATGAGTTAAATGAGCCTAAACAAGTGAATCTTAGAAGAACTATCTACTTTTGGAATTAGAGAAAAAAATTGGTCATTTAGGCCATGAGGGAGAACACCATTGGAGAAGAAATATTTGACAAGCTTGCAAACATCAAATTGAATAATATCCCAATAATTCTAAAGGAAACCATTATTAAATCCATCAGGGTCAGGATCACTATCATGATTTAAACTAAAGACAATGTCCTTAATTTAATGATCAAGAGGAATGTTAAGGAGAAAGGTGTAATCTTCATCATTGAACACCATCGAAATGATCTCAGGTAAGAGGTCCTTGTTATTATCAGGGACATTAAATATGGATTCGAAGTAAGAGAAAATATGATTAGAAATATCATATTTATTATCTAAAAGGTTGTATCCATCTTTTAAAGAGGCTATCATCCTAAAATATTTCCTAGAACTTTGAATGGAGTGGTAGAACTTAGTGTTTCTATCACCGTCAGATAACCATTTAACTTTTAAGGCTTGTTTCATCATATTCTCTTTAAAAGTGAGCAGAGAGTTGAGATTTACTGAAATATTGATTTCATGATTCAGATCACTGTTGAAATAAGATCTAGTATTATTTTTTTGAAGTTGATTTCTCTCATTCTCAAGAATAAGGATGTCATTTTTGATTTGTTTGGCATGTGAGCTCCACCAATCTTTGAGAATCTATTTATGATATTTTAATTTGACTAAACAAGCAAAGGCATCATTGTAGTGTGTCATGGAAAGCCAAAAGTTTTTGATGATGTTAGTGCATTCATTGTTAGAAAACAAAGCATTGTTAAATATAAAAGGAAGATAAAGTTTCATAGTTTTGGTGGAGACATTGACCAAAATTAGGTGATGATCAGAGTGGAGCTTGTGAAGGGTGGTGCTAGAGATGGTGTCCCATTTATCTAGAGAAAGAACATTCATGAAGGATCTATCTATCTTGGAAGTGACCACCCTATTTTAATGTTTTCTATACCAAGTGTATTTGGCACCCGTAAGATTTATTTCAATAATATTTTTGTCTTCAATATATGTTTTAAATTCTCCCGTGGAGATCTTAGCATGTGAGGGACCAATTTTCTCACTTGAATTGAGTATAGAATTGAATTCCCCCATTACAAACCAAGGTATGTTAATACTCAAACCTAAATAGGTAATATCATCCCAGTGGGGCCTCCTATCTTGGTATATATTTTTGGAATAAATAAAATATAATTAAATAAGAGTTCCATCGAAAACAAAATCACATGTGAAGGCTTTCTCTGAGATGTTAAAAATGTTAACATTTTGGATGGACAAGTGTGAGAAAATATAGAAAGATTCAATATAGGAGGATTTTTTTGTTGAAATAATAAAAGAATATCCATGTTGACATAAATGGTGGTACTTGGAAGAAAAATTATCTTTGGGTTTAGTAATAACAAAAAAAAATTGGACAGTGAGTGTTAAACATTCTTTTTAAAATTGTAAAAGTGTCAGAGTTGGAAATACCCTAACAATTCCAAAAAAGGATCTTAATTTAAACCTAGGTTTGGAGTTAGAAATCCATTTTGTTTATTTCCTGAGACCTTGGGTCTAGAAGATATTTTGATCTATTTAGTAGTGTTTGGACTCATGGTCTTTTTCTAACTACGTTTAGAAGTATAATGGGAGTTGTTTGGATTACTTTTCTTAGAGTTATCCTTGGAAGGATCATGATAGGGTTCATTCGAAGGTAATTACATATTTTTTATTGATAGTGGTAGTATGGTAAACATATTGATATGTATTCAGGTTCTCAGAGTTAGCAGGAATATAAATGTCATCAATAGTTTGAGAAATACCTACAGAATGATTGACATAGTGGGGAGGGGATGTACCTGAGATAGTTGTAGCATGGTTGTTATGATCTAAAATATCTGAAGGCTGTTCAAGCTGTTGTCCAGAACCTAGGGATATCTTTAGTGTGTCCACTGGGTTCAGTTGATCACGAGAAGACAAAGAGAGTGATTCCTTCATAACCTACTTGGATTTTTCAGCCTATCTACTAAGCAGTGCGCCAACCTGTTTTGATTCACAACCCAAAATAGAATAAGGATAAGAAGATTGGCCATTATCTATCTTATTATCATTAGAATGTTCACTGTAAAACTACTGTGTATCATTACCTTTAGTGGTTTCCAAAGTAGTATCTCCTGCAATTAAAACAACCATGTAGGGGGCTGTTGTAATGTGCAGGTCACTAAACAGTGAAGAGCCTATGTGAGATCCTGCAGTTGAGGCCGATTGTATATCCCTGTCCAAACCCAAAAGTGGGTTTGAGTAGCCTTTCATTCTAGGTGGAACATCCTACTATAGTATAGTTCCTACACATAACAATACACCAATAGGATCTACAACCTCTTTGTCAATTTCCCTACCTTCAGGTTTAATAATGGTTGTATCCACATTAAAAATCAAGTGATCTTTACCTACTTTAGATAGGTTAGAAAAATTAGTAACAATGGGGTGGGTAGAGGCCTTACCTGTTTCATTCTCCCCATAGTAATTTTCCTATTTATTTTTAATAACATCCATAATAATGGACTCTAATTCATAAAGGAGGTGAAGATCTCTATTTTCTTCCTCTTCTATAAGATTATCCCAGGAAGCATTCAAGGTATTCATTAAATCCATCAATTTATTTGGTTTATTCACCCATACCTCATACTTTCTCTTTGAAGTTTTTAGGATAACAGTGATTCAGATCTTGTTTTTTTATTTATCACTTCATTCCATTCATTCTCCAATGGTTGTACCACATATTTTCTAACCACTCATAAATTTTCTATAGTATGGCCAATGAGTTTGAAAATTTCACATAATGGTGGGTTCTTCTCATACTCTATCCTAATTTCCATTTTATAGTCTTTTGAATTGAAACTTATTGTATTAGGAACTTGTGAAGCAAGGTTGACCTCCACTATAATCCTCTCAAAGAGGCTAAAATAAGCATTTAGTGTTATCTGGTCAATTTTCAGTGGTAATTCAATACATAAAACTATGTCATTTAGGATTTTAGGATGCCAAAAATACCAATTAAGGCCATGAAATCTAACCCATATTTGGTCCATTGTATTATGGGTATATGGGTTAAATGCATAGTCCCAGTCTGAGATCCTAAGTAATCCAGGTTTAAGGTGTATGTTATCGATTTTTCATACTCTATCAAGGTCACTTTGATAATTAAATAGAATATGAAAGTAACATTGACCTATTGGTACCAATTTCTAATCCGGAAAACCCCAAAAGTGTGAAGTTATAGGTTCTAAATCTATTAAAGTCTAGGGAAGAACACCTTTAATGTTTGAGATGCAGCCCATGATAGAGAATTTTCATAATAGTGCACATTTCTGGAGCACATCTGGGTCTGATTCAATCGAGAATCCACCATCATCAAGCTTCTTGAAAATATGAGGTTTCATCATTTCATAATATTTACTCAGATCTGTGCCTTTAAGAGCATCAAAAAAGGAGATACCCTTAGATATACCCATAATAAAATGGTTGATAGTGACATTGATAATTTTTCCTTCACCGATCTTAGTATCGGAGCCTCATCTATCATGTTTCTGATTCCAGAAGTGGTGGGATTTGAATCTAACATGTGCAAGAAATGCATCAGCCATGAGAGAAAGGGAAAGAGAGATTAGAGCAGGGGAACCCTAAGCGCTCACATGTTTAGAGAGATATGGTTTATATATCTCTAAAATCTCTGCCTTTTTCCCATGATCACAAACATCATCCATCCCCATTGTTGAATTTAATAAATGAAATGAAATCATGTTATTGACTCAGTAGGTATTTAGTAGAATTTTCATTGTTACATGATGTAATGAAACCCAACCAAGGTATTTAAACATAAATATATTCCTTTACAAGTTAATAAAAACTAGAAGGATATATATTATAGAAGATATAGAATTTACAATATGTATTAGGAATGTTCTTAATGTCAAAATAAAACATACAGTGCACCAATCGATGATTACAATAAATTTGTAATGACCCGGACTTTTTCAGCTTGTTACTTTATGAGATTTGGATATTGGAATCCTTAGGATGAATTTTAGAAAGGAAGAGGAGGATTTGGAGTCAAATATGAAACTATAGTTTTTGATTCATGTCATGTGTGACACACCAAGATTTTATGGTATGTCACTTTTTAGATAAATTTAATCTCTTCGATAGCTTGCGTTGTATGCAACACATAGTTTAAACGAACCACAATCTATTATTATGTGACCATTATAACCAATCTATTAAATTAGAGGGTATAAATATTACTAACTAAAATTTTAAAAATATATGATTTATATATTTATATAATAAATTCATTGGAAATCAATTTATTAGAAATATTTAAAAAAAATTAAAATAAGTGTTTTTCTGAAAAATTATTCTTTTGTGCGCAATATATTTATATCATAATAAATTGAATTAGTATCTATTGATGAATTATTTTAATGAAATTTATTTATTAAATATTCAATAAAATGTTTTAAAATTCATATAATATTTTTATTATTCATGAGATATAAATAAATCCCGTTTTATTCTTAACAACTGAATTTTCTAAAATGTGAGTTTTATCAGGTTTTCCGTACTTATTTTAAAGTTAATTTTTTTAATTATAGGTATTTAATTTGATTAAATGGATTACATATTTTTAATAAAGATTCTAAAATTTATTAAATAGTCACCTTTTATTTCTAGACATTATGAAAAGTAACCATGCCAAATTTTATCACCTCAGTAAAGGGAAAATCAGGTTAATCTACGTTAAAACTAAGTGATAAGACCACAATTTTTCATCTTAATTTTTATTTTATAAATGTAATTTGGCTTTTAACACCTTATTATATAAATTTATTTGTTTAATGGACACATTTCCATGAAAATTACTTATATATTATTTAAATGAAAGACAGTTACAAAATGTCACTCTCTTTATTTTTAATATCTCTTATGTGTCCAAAGATTGAAAAAATAAAGACATAAACGAACCAAAATGTATATTTTGAGATTAATGAAATTATTTTAATTATATATATATTTTAATTTTTATAAATTATATAATCACCATAAATTCTTGTGAAATGCTAAAACAATATTTATTTAATTAACATGAAAATAAATTAAATGGGTTTTAAAATATTAATTTTTATATAATTTGAATTATTTAATGTGTAGAATGAATTTTATAGCTCTATATAACATATAAAAGATATTTTAAATCATTATATTTGAATTATTACTTTGTATTTATGTATTTAAAGTCAAATTAAATGAATAGTGCTAAAATTGACAAAAATGATATTTTATCAAAATAATATTTTATTAAATTATTTAAAAATAATAAAATCTTTAAATAAGACAAGGTGGATATTATATGGTATAAAATTTCTTAACTTGGATATTTATTGGACAATTTTAACCTTATAAGTAAAAATTAAAACTCTTCTATATGAAAAAAGTTGTCACCATAGTTAAAATTGAAATTGATTAACTAAGGGTTAATCAAAATGATAAGGTTTAAAATGAAACAAAAAATTGTCTAAATTCTACTGTATTATAGTTTTAAAACTATATCCTACCTTATAGTCAAATAAATTTCCATTTTTTGGAATTTTTTATGAGAATAAATTTATTATAATTTTATCTTTTGTGAAATTCCAAAAGTTCCCCTCACCTCAACTACAAAGGGCACATCCTCCTCACTTCTTCACACCACATTGAGCTATCTAGATTGACCCATCCATGTAAATTTATCTTATAAACATCCTTATATAATTTATTTAGGTTTTTTAACTTACAAATAGAAACCTTAAGAACATTAAGAAAGGATCTAAATAAGGTATCCCAAAGAAGATGTAATTGTCTTACATGACCTCTTTCAATTTATTCATTCTTATAATTATTTTAAATATTTTTAATTTATCATAAAATAATAAATTAAGTATATTAATTATTCTAAAATTTTATTATTATTATTAAAACACCACCACCCACTCTCTTTTCTATCAAATGGGAAGTGAAAGTATCGTTTGTGCGTATGTACGACTTATCGTCTCCACATAGCGATTTAATTCATTTTTCATTACCAAATTTTATGGATGGGAATTATGATAGGTTTAATATTTAAATATTATTTTTATTATAGAAATACTATCCTTTTTCACATGACATTACATGATTTTAATCATAATTATACTTTAGAGTATAAGCCAAGGATCGTAAAGTCTAGTGTCTTGGAAGACTCGGTACATAAAACAGAAAACATAGAACTAAATAAAACATTTCTTTATTTAATATAAAAATTGAGATCCTAACATACATTATGCTCAAAAACCTTCATAGGGTACACTAATGAACACATGAATAAAGGGATGAGCTAAATAACCCAGTAAGGGAACAACCATAAGAACAAATTATTAACACATGGGATAGAAGGCATGACATGATGATATAAAAAGGCATGTAATATATGGAATCATAACATATAAACATGGAATAATATAAACTTTGAGTCATAATAATGTGAAAGAAACATAAAACATGACTTTATCATGAGTCAAGGATAACCTCCAAGACCGTTGCACATGGTATCACAAGCCAAGACTAACCGCCAAGACCGTCACACATGGTAGCACAAACCAAGGCTAACCGCCAAGACCATCGCACATAACATCTCATGAGACTCAACTTTACCCAATTATTTGAAGCGATATCTGGGCACACCCATATTAACTTTTCATGAATATGTTTTCCATATAAATAATCATACATAATCTATATTACATAAATATAAGGGTTACCCATGGAAAGAATTGGGTACCATAATCATGTCATAAATCATAAAAAATGGGTGTATCATAAAAGTGTCCATGAAAGAAAGGAAATAAAATATACATGGAAATTAATAAGGGAAAATAGGAATGTATCATGGTATGTTATTTCAAGTATAAGTGACAACATTTAAGAAAATTATTTAATAAATTTCAGCATTAAAACATTTTTGTGCAGTTTTAAGGAAAATACTATAGATCCTTTAAAATAGAAAAGGGAAAAATAATTTATATAAAACAAAAATTGAACCAAGAATGTTTTAATAATAAAAAAATACTGATTTTATAAAGATAATGGTGTCTTAAAACATAATATATAGTGCACTTGAAATTTGGTAAGAATTTGGGAAGTTCCCTCAAAACTGGTTTGCTTATCGGGAAGTATTGAGGAGGGAATCACTTAAAAACATGTATATACCTAAAATATAATGATGAAAGGGTATTTATAAATGAATTTGGTACATTTAAACTAAATTTATAATATTCACATAAAAAGATAAGATAAATTCATTTTGGTAAAAGTAAGATAAGGCAACCCGAAGGAACATAGGAGGTTCTGATAGAATCCCTTTCAGATTATCAGCATGGTATCGTGTGTACTTAAGAGGGATTAATGAGAGATAAAGGGGTTTATTATCACTTATACATAATTAGGGAAGTATGGGGGAGATAAAAAATCATACCCAATCATTAGGTATTAAACATAAAAGGTCATAACATAGAGGACATTCTTGAATAGAAGTGAAATAGAGAGGATCCCTTACCTTAAGTCTGATGGTCTTCTCCAGTTGATATTAATGACCTGAATAATAAAATTAGGTTCATTAATTAATAATTCAATAACCTATTTTATATGTAAAAAATTTATTATAACCTTTTTAAGTTCATTCATGACCTTTTTTATGGGTTAAGTGGTTCAATTTCATTGTCTGAGTTCATTTTTTTCTTGGTTTTTACGATCAGTTTACTTATTTTCATGAACATAGAATCATGTAAAATGGGGATGGTTGTCCAGAATTGGAGTTATATTTTATTATTTAAAATCTACAAGGTTACATGGTTTTAAATTTAATTTTTTTTCTTGGAGTGAATTTGAATCATTATATAAAACTTTAGTGATAACCTTTTGGGTTTATTGGTAGTTTTTGATCACTATGAACTCATTTTCCTTTATAATTTAATATCATGTGTAAAAAAGATTATAGAACCTTAAATATGATATATATTAAATAATAATATGGTTCAACCATAAAAAAATTGTTTCATGACCAAAATTGAATATGTTAAAAGAAATTGAATACCCATCGTCCTTGAATGTGGTAAATTAACACATCTCGGATGGTGTCTTTACTACTAGTATAAAAGAAGAGTAAAGAATAGATGATAATAAATTATTACATTATAATAACAACATTACAGTACATTTAAGGTACTAGAGTTTTCATAACATTTGTATTAGGATAGTTAAGGATAGAAAAGAAAAAAAATGAACTTGAAAATAAAGTTAAATAATTGAAAAGAGGAATTTAATTCTTGAATCAATCTTCCTTGAGAGCCTTTTAAGGGGAGAGGATTTGGTATTTTTAATAGAATAAGGGCTATTGGATGTGGGGTAGGATCTTAAGGAGATATTTGGTCAGAATTTATTCAATTCACAAGGCTTGAGAGGAGTGAATATAAGAGGTAAGGATGGATGGTATTTATAGTGGAGGAGGGGAGGGTTTTCATAATATTTAATTCCTTAGTTTATTAATTTCCCTCAAGACCAAAAATAGCGATGATTCCATGAAAAAAAATATAAATAAGTGCATGTGATTTCTAAACCAAGGTTATTACATCATTCATGACTCAATAAATAGTGTATTTAAAATATAATGTATATATACGGTAAATTACCATATTTTACTATTCATAAAAAAATTCAAGTATTTTAGAAAAATTACAAAAATTCACCCTAACAATTTTTCAACATGTATAATCCAAAAGTGAAATTTATTTTTCAAAAATAATTTTCTAAATATTATTAATTTATTTTTTAATTAAAATCATAATTTACTTGAAAAATACAAATTTTAAAACTATTACTGATTTTATAATGATTTCAAAAATTACATAAGGTATTATAAAATTATATTAAAACCATAATAAATAAAATTTATAATTTATGAAAACATTTTTGGAAAATAAATTTTCTTTTAAATTAATTAATTAATTATAATTATTTATTTATGACTTAAAAAAATACCAATACTTTTACCAGGGTCATATTATCACTTATAAGATGCCTAAATTTTATTTATACATTCATGGGTGAGGTTACTATTCTTTTGGACAATTTACTATTCATAAGGGTCATATTACTATTTATAAGGGTAACATTACTATTAATAGGGTTCAGTTACTATTCACAAAAAATTAAGTTTATCTTATCGGACTCCAAAAATATTACTGATCACAATCGTGTATGTCAAACTTTCAAAATTCAAATCACATAAGTGACAATATTATGTTTAAAGGCCACATAGTAATTATTAGTTTATTGTGTTGTGATTTCATGTGATTATATGACATAATTATAATAAGGTAATTTCCATTGATAAAACATTGGGTTGTTACATTATTTCCCCCTTATGAAATTTCACCCTCTAAATTTCATTTTTCATTCTAATATATTAATAGGTGTGGGTACTTTTCCTTCATTGCCTCCTCTAGTTCCCATGTTGCCTCTTCATACTTATGGTTTCGCCATAGTACTTTGACCAGGTGAGTAGTCTTGTTATATAGAACTTTATCTCTATGATCCAAGATCTTCACTAGCTTCTCCTCGAAAGAAATATCATTCTCCAACTGTACCACCTCTGAAGAGAGTACATGGGAAGGGTCTAGTATTTACTTCCTTAAGAGGGATACATGAAATACCTTGTGTACTTTGGACATGGTAGGTGGAAGTGCTAGTCGATAAGCTACAACCCTGACATGATCAAGAATCTTGAAGGGGACGATGTAATTGGGACTTAACTTTCCTTTCTTCCCAAACCTCATGACCTTTTTCCATGGAGATATGCGTAAAAATACCATGTCTCCAACTTTTAACTCAAGGTCTCGTCGATGATTGTCTGCATAACTCTTTTGTCAACTTTGGGCTGCCTTGATGTTCTGCTGAATGTTTTTCACTTTCTCTACCATTTCTTTAACCATTTTAGGTCCTAGAATCTTATGCTCACCAAATTTATCACAACACACTGGTGTTCTGCACCTTTTCCCATAAAGGGATTCGTATGGTGCTATTCAGATGCTCGAGTGGAAACTATTTTTGTAAGAGAATTCGACTAGTGAAAGATGTTGGTCCCATCCTCATTTGAATTCCATAAAACATTATCTCAACATATCTTCAAGTGTATGAATAGTCTTCTCAGATTGTCCATCATTTTGAGGATGATAGGCCATACTGGAGTTCAGTTCAGTGCATAGAGCATGTTGAAGGCTTTTCCAGAACTTTGAGGTGAATCTCAGATCTTGATTGGATACAATTGATAGTGGTACTCTATGCAGTCTTACCACTTCTTTGATATATATCCATGAAATTTGATCCAATGATAAGTCCTATCGAATTTCGATAAAGTTAGATGTATTTGTAAGATGATCCATAATGACCCATATAGCATTATTTCCTCTGGATGTCCTTGGAAGTCTAGTGACAAAGTCCATGGTGATGTTCTCCCCATTCCATGTTGGTATGGGTAGTGTTTTCTACATCCCCATAGACTTCTATGTTTCAACCTTCACTTTTTGACATACCAGACACCTTGATAGATATTCAGTAATCTTCTTCTTCATATTGTCCCACCAAAAGTTCTCTTAGAGATCTCGATATATCTTTGTGCTCCCTTGGTGGATAGAGAAGGTTGAGCTATGTGCGTCATTTAGAAGCCAATTCTTTATCTCTAGATTGAATGGTACACATAATCATGACCCAAATCTTATAAATCCTTCCTCATCAATCTTGAACTCTAAGGATTTCCCATTTTTAATGGATTCCACCCTTTTCTGAATTTCCACATCTTTTCTTTGAGCATCCCTTATTTTCTCCATGAGGGATGGTTGAGAAATAACTTGAGAAAGGATTGATGATGTTACTACCTTAATTATTACCATGACCATCCTTATCAAATCTAAAAAGATTGGGTCCTTTTCAAATCTCATCATTGATAAAGATGTAGGATCATTTTTTCTTAGAGAATTCACCACATTATTTTCCTTACCAGGATAGTAGTCGATTGAGCAGCCATAATCCTTGATGAGCTCTATCCATCTTCATTGGAGCATATTAAGATCTTTTTTTGTGAATATATATTTGAGACTCTTGTGATCAGTATATATCTCACACTTCTCCCCATAGAGATAATGCCGCCAAATTTTTAAAGCAAATATCATAGCTTCCAACTCCAAATCATGCGTAGTATAGTTTTAATCATGGTTTTTCATCTTTCTTGAGCCGTAGGCTATCACTTTATCATTTTGCATCTGTACACAACCTAATACTTTCTTTGAAGCATCACTGTGCACCACAAAGAGTTCTACACTTTTTGGGAGTGTGAGTAATGGCACAATAATTAGCCTCTTTTTCAAATCCTTAAAATAGTCTTCACATTCTTGAGTCTATAAAAACTTTACTCCCTTTCATGTCAGCTTGATCATTGAGTTTTAAAATCATGAAAATTTATTCATAAATCATTGATAATAACCAGCTAGAACTATAAAGTTGCGTATCTCCATTACAGATGTTGTCCAAGGCCACTCTTCAATTTCCTTTGTATTGGTAGGGTCCAAAAATATCCCTTTACTGGTGATAACATGCCCCAAGAATGATACTTCCTCCATCCATAACTCACATTTACTATACTTTTCATACAAATAATCCCTTCGCAATGTATTTAACACAATATTCAAATGATCCTCATGTTCCTACTTTCTCTTGGAGTATATTAGAATATCATCAAAAAAGACTACCATTTTTTTGAGGTAATATCTAAAGACTCTATACATTAAATACATGAAAATTGTTGGAGTATTAGTAAGTTTGAAGGGCATCAATATGAACTCATAATGTCCATTCCTCATTCGAAAGGTAGTCTTGGGAAGATCTTCCTACCTCACCTTTAATTGGTGATATCCCGACTAAAGGTCCACATTAGAGAAATAACTAGCCCCATGAAGCTGATTGAACAAGTCATCTATCCATGGTTGGGGATACTTTTTATTTATCATGATTTTATTGAACTCATGATAATCAATGCAGAGGCGCATTGATCCATCCTTCTTTTTGACGAAGAGGAGTAGTGCACCCCATTGTGAAGCACTCAGGCGTATAAATCCCTTCTCCAGATTCTCATATAACTACTTCTTTAGCTCTTATAGATCTATGATGGCCATTCTATAAGGAATCTTTGATATAGGTAGAGATCCAAAAATAAGTTCAATTGAGAACTCAACCTCTCTATTAGGAGGAAGACCATGAAATTTTCATGGAATACATTAGTGTAATACCTCATGATGGGAATCTATTCAAGCATGATTCTCTCCTTTGTCTCAATCATTTGAGCTAGATATTATTGCTCATAAGGAATTAATATACACACTGGAGACAATGATTCTAAAGTAGATTTATCTTCCTCCTCACACTTTTAAAGAATTAGAGGATGCTTCAGGATATAAAGAGTTATCTCCCTTTATCGGCAGTTGATGTTTTATTTGTATAAAGATATCCAATCCATGCCCAAGATAGTGTAAAACTCCACTAAAGGAAGTATGAAGATATTTTCTAGGAGGTTTAGTCAACAAAATTTAACCGGGGAGGAGTTATAAACCATGGACGCAATAATTTTCCCATTCACTATTCTCATAGATAACTTATTCTCCAAATTTTAAGGTGGTGTTTGAATAGTTCTACTAAAATTTCAAGATATGAAAGAATGAGTAGAACTAGACTCAAATAGTACATTCATTATTCATGAATGAATAACTATTGCACCTATCACCACATCATTTTTGGGATTCAACTCAGCAATAGTGATAACATAATCCCTTTCTTGTTGCCTTGGATGTTGTTGTTGATTTCCTTTGACAACCCTCATCTTAGGAAATTTTTTCGCATAATGACCATGCTACTTGCAGTTTTAACACTGTACTATAGGCTAAGTGTTGATTCGAACCTTCCTTTATTCTTCCACATTAGAAAGATTCTTAATATACTATCAACAGTTTTTAGAAAGATGTCCCAAATTTCTACATTTGAAGCAATTCCTGGTTCCCTTTAGACAGTTCCCACAATTATTCTTCCCAAAATGTTTACATGTGGGATGATCGAGATTATTTCCATCATGGAATTTATTTTCGGGACCATCCACATTATATTCTATTTACCCCTTATTTTCACTGGGCCTATGATACCACCTAGAGTATCTGATCTCCGTTTCAACCTTGAGGGCACAACATACAATCTCCTCATAATTGTCAAAGTATTTAATAACCAACTCTTTTCATAGACTTGTATTTAGTCCTATAAATAAGAAATCCACCTTAATTTTGGTGTTAAAGATAAAGACAGAGACATACCTTTCAAGCCTTGTGAATTTTGCTTCATATGCCTTGATGGAATCATCTTCCTTTTGCTTGAGTATGAGGAACTCTCTTTCCATCTTGAGATGGAGGTTTCGAGGAAAATATTTATTGAAAAAAATTTTCTTGAATTCCTCCCATTACATGGAATAAATTTCCTCATGGGTCTTTATATTCTTGATCAATTTACACCAATGATCACCTTCCCCATTAAAACAATATACCACCAGTATGACTTTCTCTTCTCCTAAGCATTGGAGGACATAGAATATCTTTTCAATGGAGTTAATCCACTATTTCGCAAGGAGGGGATCGAAAGATCCACTAAACATGGGAGGCCTTTTCCACATGAAGTATTCAATAGAAAATTTATATTTCCTTGGATGATGAGGGTGTTCCACATAATTCAAGTTATTATTCATAACTTGATCCAGTTGAGAAAGTACTGTCATGAATTTTTAAGCACCCATTCTCATCATATTAGGTATGTCATTAGGGAAATTTTCACATTCCCTATCACATTGATTGTTGGCATGTGTTATTCTATTTCCCACCATTAACTAGGAAAAATATCATACAATTAGAGGGATTGAATACTTAGCTATTGAGAATAAAAAGGCAACTTTGAACATAAGAGGATAAACTTGTAAAGAATAAGTATATCCTAACTTGTGATTCCATATGTTTCAATCTAGGTTATCCTTGATCTATTTGTTAACTTATATTCTTATGGGTTTTTTTCATTCCCTTAATAATTTTTTATACCAAGCTCATGAATTTACTAAATAATATCCCTTGGGAGTGTCAAACCAAGAGTGTATTAAGGTCCTTTGTCATGCACAAGTTCCCATTCGTGTCAAGCTCAAAGTGGTGTTTTTATATTTTACCCCTATATACATCTGTGCTAGAGCCACCTCTACCTGTTTATATCTAGACATGGATGTATTTTCTTGATAAACCACTTACTATATACTTACCAAAATTTAGGTGTGTTTTATTATACTTAGTCTCATCCTTAAGGTTCTTATTAAATTTATATATTCCTAATCTCCAAAAATAACTATACCATCCTTTGATACCAACTATAGAGACACTAGCATTTTTCACATAACATCACATTATTTTAAGCATAATTATACATCAGAGTATAATGCAAGGATTTTAAAGTCTAGTGTCTTGGAAGACTAGGTACATAAAACTGAAAACATGGAACTAAATAAAACATTTCTTTATTTAATCTTCAAATTGATCTCCTAACTTCCATTATTCTCAAACATCTGTATAGGGTACCTTAGGGAAGACATGAAAAAAAGGATGAGCTAAATAGAAGAGTAAGGGAATAACCATAAGAACCATTTATTAGCACATTGGATAGAAGGCATGACATGATTATATAAAAAGGAATGTAGCATATGGAATTATAACATATAAACATGGAATCATATAAACATTATAAGGACCCGACCTTAAACATTTAATAATCTTAAATTAAGATAATAATTCACATTGAGGATCTTTTTAGGTTTATAGATTTAGATAATTAGGCGATAACTTATACGTAACAAATTTATTATTACAAAGTAGACACTTTTACTCACTATCCATTTTCACTCATAAAACAAAAACTAAGAAAAAAGAACATGATTTTGTTTCATGATTAAACATCATAACTTTTCCTTGATCCCATCCTTGAATCTATTCACCTTTAAATCCCGTAAAAAACATTTCAAAACTTGTAATGAGCATAAAAATCTCAGTAAGGGATACATAAAGAAGTAAAACTATTATTTTTCAAAACAACATGTAAAAAGTGAATACTTTATCATAAATTAATACTTTTCACCTTAAAGAAGTATCAAGAACACTTAACTGAATATAAGCTCATTGATTAACCTTCTTTATAACCAAAATATTACCATAAAAACCATAGAAATCACACATAACATATAAAAGGTAAACATGGGACATAATCATACTTAAATGGAATAACCATACTGTCGACTTCCACAAATCATTCTTACAAATGGAATAGTCATATGACCGACTTCCATAACTAATGCATTGAAGGTTATAATGTAACCACCCATACTTGGTTTATCATAAAACCACCCATCATTTGGTTTATCATGTAACCACCCTTAATTGGTTTATCAGGTAACCACCCGTCAAATTTCCAAGTACCACTATAAAATCATAACATATAAAATATTTAAAATTTCAACATTTCACTAATAACATTTCATTTGAAATAACAATAAATAAATTTCTAGATATTAAAATACTCTATCCATTTCAAAAAACCATTTTCAATACCAAAACAACCAAAAAGGAAATAAGGTATTTATTTTCCTTTTGAAAACTTTATGTTTTATAGAGGAACCCAAATATCAAATAATGATTACGAAGGCGGAGAGGTCGTTGTCGTTGCATACATTAAAAACATTCCTTTTTTCATTTAGTAAAACACTTCATAGAAAAATATTCCCTTTGAATTAAATTAAAATTCAAAGGGTTTTATTATACACCGTATAAAATAAGGAGGTGTATATTATCAAAATATGCCTCAATGAAAGGAGATTGAGACAAAGTCCCTTACCTTGAATCTGACTCATCACGTATGTCCCTTATTATTCCTGAATAATAAACTTAAGATAATTTATACTTACCTAAAAAACTTTTTCATGTTTATTATTCCTTTTATATCACTTATTACCTTGCTATAACAATTAGTTAATTATTTGAGTTTATATCATACATTTTGTCGATGTTTGGAACTTGAGTAAAAAATGAACTTGTTATAATTACAAATTGTCCATGTGGTAAAAGTACATTATCTATAGAATTATATTCATGATTTATATATAATATATATCATATATATCAAGTATATATGTATTTATAATAGTCCATAGCATTTGGATGTAAGAAATGAAATGCACCGTTCATGGAGATGGTAAGCCATACGTACGCATGAACACTACATTCATTTATTTTTCATATTTAAAGGAATAGAAACTAAATAATAAATAGGTATATTATAATTCAAGTATAATATATATGTTATATATTTTACATAAGTTAATTAATTACATCCTTTATACATTCCATGAATATCATGAACAAGTTATATCACTTTGAGGTGGTGGTAGTTCGTACTTCCTCAAAAAAAATTATTATATTTATACAACATGAGAAGCATAAAGGTATGTAATAAATGAGAATTACAAAAGCATAGAGATAAAATAAATATAATATATATAATATATAATTATATTTCCATCATAATTTCCACCATAATATGTGGTAGGAGAATATTGAACAATCATCGTTTCGTGAGGCAGTAGTTCACCGTCCACAGAAACAGTATGTTCTATACCCATTAGACAGAGGTGTGTGTAAGTTTAGTTTAAATAATTCTCATAAGAACAACATATTATATTTAGGATACTGTTTTTGTTATATAAACAATGAATAAGAAGAGAATATGGAGTGTATAAGGAAAAATAATGGAAATAAACGTGAGAGAAGACGTTACCTCAAATTGGGTAACTTCTTTTGATTTGAGCCAAAGGGCCTTCTTGAATTTCTTTATTACTTGGGGAAGGCTTATAGAAGGAAGGGATTAATGTTGGGAGATTATTGAAGTAGAATTTGGATGAGACACGGGGCTTTAGAGGTGCAATTAATAGGTTAGAGGTGGCGTCCTTTTATAAGAGGGAGGAGGGGTACTTTAGGAATGTCTTGAAATATTATTTTATTATTAATTGATTTTCGAATTTTAATATCACAAAAGTGATATATTTAAAATATCAGATGATTATGGGTCAAAATAATCTCATAAAATTGTTTTTAGACAAGTTTATGTCATAAAAGTAACCTTATCTTTTAGCTTTAACCCTTAGTAAACTTATTTAACTTTTACCATGTCTTCTTGTATATTCATAATATATGGTTACCATAGTTACTATAAAATGACAAGAGACCCACAAATGGATAATTAATGACATTTTTAACATCATATATATCATTTGGAATAATATTATATTTTTATAACTATTATATCATTTAATAAAATATTAATTGATTTAAAAACTCATTTATGTCAATTTTTATACTATTCATATCATGAATTTTTTAAAAATCCATAACAACTTGATTCATTCGATAAAAAATCATTAATTAAAATAAAAAAAGTCATACTCATCCATAAAATTATATTATGGCATAAAAAGTTTCAAAATAAATTTATTTTAATATTTATATTCTCATTTATTTAAATCATTCATTAATAAGGTAATCACTACATCACAATTTTGTCATAAATAAATTTATTTATTTTATGTATATAAATTATAAATAAAATAACATGATATAGGAAATATTTTTATCTTTATAATGAATATTTATAGTCTAAGATATCAATTATATAACCACATATAAAAATTATTTTAGTAAAAGATACATGTTTAGGTTATATTTTCCTTAAATTTAAATTAAAAGTAATTAAATGTCATTTTCACACACAAATGGATACATGGGGTCATAAAATCGACCCAAAGATTCCCATAGTCATAAATATCTCATAAAACAGGGTTAAGATATGTGTTAGGGTAATTTAATATTATTATAATATTATTATTTACCCTTATTTACCATATTTACCCTTTAAACATGGTAAATAAAATATTTACTGAAGTTACTATTCATGTTGTCTAAAAATAAAAGTTACCTATTTAAAAATTTATAACTCATGATTCCAAATATATAATCCATTTTTCCAAATTCAAAACATAGAAGTTTCAGAAATTAATTTAAAATCAATTCCTATTGTCAAAACCAAAAAGTTGGTTTTTAAGAAGTAAAAACTATCAAAAGATTGGCATGTGTTTATGTCTGATTTCAATGTAAAATTACTTACAATGGCAAAAATTGGATTAAATGATAAAAAAATAATCTAATTACACTTTGAAACCAATTAAAATGAAAATCTAATCATATAAATAAATTAGATGAAAAGACAGTTTTGACTTAAAATGCAGTATTTTCACTATTCATTAAAAATGAACTTTATCAAAAAATAACAAAAATTTACCCAAAGTAAATTTTGATATCCCACTTATAAATAAGAAGTTTATTTTTTTAAATGGAACATATAAAAGTGAGAAAAATTAGATTTAAAAAGGGTTCTCCATCAAAAGGCGGTAAAACTACCTTTTAAAAAATATTAGAGTATTTATGCTTAAAATTGGATTCATTCTCATTTTAAGGCTCTAAATTTTATTGGATAAATGTAAAAACATTTAACAAACATGTTTAATCATAATATGGTTAGTTTTTTTCATTCCTTCCAATACAACAGCTAGTCATTAACTACCATTTAGAATAATAATATTATATTATTATTTTTCAGTATGACTCAGCCATGTATGAAACATTAGATTTTGGAGAAACCCATTGTTGCGTGTTGGGTACGCCATCAAAAATATAATCTACTTTAAATTAAAATTAATATTTAATTCACAAATATTAATAAATATGAAATTATCATATTCTTTATTTACCTGGGATGTTACATCATTCCTCCCTTTTGGGAATTGCATCCCCACAATTCTATTCACTTGTCAAATAAGTGGGGGTATTTATCCCTCATAGCATTTTCAGATTCTCATGTTGCCTCTTCAACCATATGGTTTTTCCATAAAACCTTAAACTGATAAATCACCTTATTCTATAACACTTTCTCTCTACGGTCAAAAATCTGGACTATCTATTCTTCATAATAAATATTCTCTTCCAACTGAACTAATTATGGACTCAAAACATGATATGGATCTAGAATAAAATTTCTTAACATTAAAAGATGAAAAAAATTGTGTACCTGAGATAAATTCGGAGGTAAATCCTCTCGGTAAGAAATTGATCCAACTTTCTCCAGAATTTCATAAGGTCCAATGAACCGTGGACCCAACTTCCCCTTCTTACCAAAATGCATCACACTTTTTCATGGTGAAACTTTGAGAAAGTCATGATCACCGACCTCAAACAAAAGACCATTCCTTCTATTATCCGCATAACTTTTCTGCCTGCTCTGAGCTGTCCTCATGTGTTTCTGTATCAACTAAACTTTCTATGCCATTTCTTCTACCAATTCCAATCCCATACGTTTCATTTCACCCACTTCATCCCAAAAAGATAGAGTTTGACACTGCTTCCCATATAATGCATCAAATGGAGCCATCTGTATACTAGAATGAAAACAATTATTATAAGAAAACTCAACCAAAGAAATATTTTGGTCCCAACTTCCCTGGTAATACATTGAACAAGAACATAGCATATCTTCCAATGTCTAAATTGTTCGTTCTAACTGCCCATCTGATTAAGGATGAAAAGCTATAGTAAAATTTAATTCATTACCCAATGACTTATGAATGCCTTCCAAAAGTTAAAAGTAAACCTGAGATCCCAATCAGATACAATGGAGAGGGGAACTCTATGCAACCTGACTATCTCTTTAACATACAACCTATAAAGTTGATCTAGAGAAATAGTATCTTGAATAGGAAGGAAATGAGCAGATTTAGTCAATCAGTCAATAATAACCCATATTGCATTATTACCTCAATATGTCTTTGGTAATCTCATAACTAAGTCCATGGATATATTTTACCATTTCCACTCTGGAACCAGTAAAGGCTGAATCATCCCTTTTGGTAACTGCCGCTCTATTTTAACCTGTTGACAAGTCAAACACTTCACAGTAAAGTTAGTAATATCTATTTTCATTCCATCCCACCAGTAATACTCCCAAAGATCTCTGTACATCTTAGTACTGCTGAGATGAATTGAAAATGGATAACTATGAGCTTCACATAACGACTCTTTCTTCAACTGTGAATCACAAGGCACACATAATCTCTTCCCAAATCTCAAAATACAATCATCATCAACATTAAATTCAGGAAACTTACCTCTATAATACCAATTATAAGGACCCAGCCTTAAACATTTCATAATCTTGAATTAAGTTAATAATTCACATTGAGGATCTTTTCAGGTTTAGAGATTTAGAGAATTAGGCCATAACTTATACATAACAACTTTATTATTACAAATTATACACTTATACTCACTATCCATTTCACTCATAAAAAAAACTTAAAAAAGAACATGGATTCATTTCATGCTTAAACATCACAACTTTTCCTTGATCCCATCCTTGAGTCTATTAACCTTTAAATCCTATGAAAAACATTTCAAAACTTGGAATGAGAATAAAAATCTCAGTAAGGGGTACATAAAGAAGGAAAATTGTTATTTTTTAAAACAACATATAAACCATGAATAATTTATCATAATGTAATACTTTTCAACTTAAATAAGTAGAAAAAACACTTCACTGAATATAATATCATTGCTTACCCTTCTTTGTAACCAAGAGATTACCATAAAACCCATAGAAAGCACATATAACATATAAAAGGTAAACTTGGGACATAATCATACTTAAATGGAATAACCATACAATCAAATTCCACAAATCATTCTTACAAATTTAATATCCTTACGACCGACTTCCATACCCAATGCATTGGAGGTTATAACGTAACCACCCATCCTTGGTTTATCACGGAACCACCCGTCATTTGGTTTATTATATAACCACCTATCATTGGTTTATCACGTAACCACCTGTAAAATGTCCAATTACCATTATAAAATCATAACACATAAAATATTAAAAATATCAACATTTCACTAATAACATTTAATTTGAAATTTTTAAAGAAAAAACAACACCAGCTAATTCAAAATCATTTGTTGGGTAATTTAACTCATGAGGTTTCAACTGACATGAAGCATAAAAAATTTCCTGATCATTCTACATTAGGACACAACCAAATCCTTTCAATGAAGAATCACTATAGATAACAAATTCACAATCTCTGGAAGGTAATGCCAAAACTAGAGCCTTCACCAATCTTTTTTTCAATTCTTGAAAAAAATCATCGCATTCTTTTGTCCATATGAACTTAACACCTTTTTGATTTAACTTAGTCAGCGAGATAGATAAATGTGAAAAATTCTCAAAAAACCTTCTGTAATAGCCTACCAAACTAAGAAAACTATGAATATCAGTTATATTTGTGGGTCTTGGCCATTATTTAATAACTTTTGTTTTAGTAGGATCAATAATTATTCTATGTTTTGAAACAATGTGACCAAGGGATGAAATTTTTTGTAACCAAAACTCACACTTACTGAATTTACCATAAAATTTCTTTTCTTTTAAGGTTTAAAATACAACACTTGAATGAATTTCATGTTTCTCTTTACTTTTGGAAAATACCAAAATGTCATCAATAAACAAAACCACAAACTTATCCAAGAACTCATAGAAAATTATATTAATAAGATCCATGAATACAGCAGGTGCATTGGTTAACCCAAAAGGCATAACTAAAAATTCATAATGGCTATATCTAGTATGAAATGTGGTCTTCAGAATGTCTTCTTCCTTTACTTTCAACTGATGTTACCCTGATCTCAAGTCAATCTTTGAAAAATACTGATCTCCTTGGAGCTAATCAAACAAATCATTGATATGAGGAAAATGATACTTGTTCTTAATAGTGATATTTTTCAAGGATATATAATCAATGAAAATTCTCATTGAACTATATTTCTTTTTGACAAACAAGACTGGAGCACCCCACGGTGATGTTCTAGGTCGAATGAAACCTTTATCCAACAACTGCTGCAATTATTTCTTTAACTCTAAAAGTTCAATTTGAGACATTCGATAAGGAGGTTTTGAAATTGGATTAGCATTAGGAACTAATTAAAAAGTAAATTCAACTTCCTGATCTGGTATAATACTAGGAAAATCATCATAGAAAACATCAAGATAATCATTTAATACTGGCACATCATTAATATGAACAGTTAATTTGTTTTTAGTAATATGTTCAAGGTAACATTCATTTCTATATTTCACTAGTTTCTCAGCTTCCTGATATGTTATCAAAGATAAGAGTTCATTATTGTACACAAACTAAAATTATTTTTGAAAATAAACCTCTTTATCTCTACAATCAATCTTAGATTGGTAAACATAAATCCAATCCATTACCAAAATAACATCAAACTCTACTAGAGGAAAAATAACAAGGTTTTCATGTAAATTTTATCAAAAAATAAGGATAGGAAGATTCTTATAATTTCTTTTTGCCTCAAAATTTCCCCCAGGTGTTTTTACCATAAGTTTTGGATTCATTTATTAAGGTGGAATTCCAAATTCACCTAAAAATTTATCATAAATAAAAGTATGTGTAGACCCTAAATAAAACAATACATTGGAAAAAAAACAAAGTACATGATACCACTTCATTCTATTGTCCCACATCAAACATAGTAGTAGAACAAGATTTTTCCCCACCATTATGAGTTTGATTTGTCTAGTTTCCACCCTGGGTAATCAAATTTGGACACTTATTTCCATAATTCCCAAACTCATTACAACTAAAACATCTTATCACTGGCTTTTCATTGCCTCCTTGATCATCTTCCTTATAATTACGAGTAATATGACCAGTCTTACCACACTGGAAGCACTTTCCATATTTTGAGAGACATTCTCCAGGATTCTTTTTACCATACTTCTCACAAGATGGAAATTTAATTTTCTTACATCCAGGATTCTTTAATGATTTCTTTCCCTTTTACAGCCAATTGGACCTCTTCTTTTTCTTGCTCTCTTGAAACACCTAATCATCAGAAAACTCCATTTCTACCTTCTCGATACATCTGACAAGTTTATCATAGCTTTTGAATTCATGAGAGGCTAATGCTCTTCGATATCGCATCTTTATTCCTAAGTAAAATTGATTTATCTTTCTATTAAGATCTTGGATGAAATTTTCAGCATACCTTTCCAGTCGAGTGAAATTTTCTTCATAAGTAGCCACCGAGTCATCATCCTGCCTCAATTCCTTGATTTTTTCCATCTTAAGTCAAACCTCATTAGGAAAATATTTCTCAAGAAACATACCTTTGAATTTGTTCCAACCAAGAGTATCAACCTCCTCGCTGTCCCTGATATTTTTAACCATTGACCACCACTGATCTACTTCTCCTTAAAAACAATAAACAATAAGACTAACCTTTTGATTATCTCTACAATCCATGGAATCAATTTTTTTCCAGTGCTTTGATCCACCCTTCAGCTTAAATTTGTTCATATGACCCTCTTAATGATGGGGGATGTTGCCTCATGAAATTATCCACTACATACATGTTCCTCTAGGGTTGATCTGGTTGATCTCGTGTATGTATACCACCACCATTTATAGCCTGAGTCAACCACGCATTACTGCAACAAACTATTCAGTTTCGATTCCAACCATCTTAGGGTGATAATTTGGAAGGTTATTCTCCTCTGTATGGCTTCTCAGAACTGCTACCCTATTTCCTATGTGGAAAACCATTCTTGAATCTAACTCGTCACGTGTGTTCCTTGTTCTTCCTCAAACCAGGTAACTTCTTTTGATTTGAGCCAAAGGGCTTAATTGAATTTCCTTATTCCTAGGGGAAGGCTTCTAAGAGGAATTGAGGAATGTTGGTATCTTATTGGAGTATATTTTAGATGATCCAAGGGGCTTTATAGGTGTGATTAATGGGTTATAGGTGTTGTCCTTTTATAAGAGGTAGGAGGGGCACTTTAGGAATGTCTTGAAATATTATTTTATTATTAATTGATTTTTGAATTCTAATAACACCAAAGTGATATATTTATAAGATCATATGAGATTGAGTCTAAATACTCTTAGAAAATGGGTTTTAGACAAGTTTAGGTCATAAAATTAACCTTATCTTTTAGCTCTAACCCTTAGTAAACTTATTTAACTTTTACCATGTCTTCTTGTATATTCATAATATATGGTTACTATAGTTACTATAAAATGCCAAGAGACCCAACAATGGATCATTAATTTCATTTGTAACATCATATATGTCAGTTGGATGAGTATTATATTTTTAGGACTATTATAACATTTAATAAAGTATTAATTGATTTAAAAACTCATTTATGTCAATTTTTATACTATTCATATCATGACTTTTTTAAAAATCCATAACAACTTGATTCATTCAAAAAAAACTTCATTAATTCAAAGATAACAAGCCATAATCATTCATAAAATTCGTGTATGGTATAAATAGTTTCAAAATAAATTTATTTTAATATTTATAATCTCATCTATTTAAATCTTTCATTACTAAGGTAATCACTACATCACCATTGTGTCATAAATAAATTTATTTATTTGATGTATATAAATTATAAATAAAATACCATGATGTAGGAAATATTTTTATCTTTATAATGACTATTTATAGTTGAAGATATCAATTATATAACCCCATATAATGTTTTAGTAAAACATACATGTTTGGGTTATATTTTACTTAACTTTAAATTAAAAGTAATTAAATGTCGTTTTCACACACAATTGTCTCCATGAGGTCCTAAAATCAACCCAAGGATTTTCATGGTCGGAAATATTTAATAAAATAGAGTTATAACATGTGTTAGGGTAATTTAATATTATTATAATATTATTTTTTACCCTTATTTACAAGATTTACCCTTTAACCATGGTATATAAAATATTTATTTAAGTTACTATTCATAATGTCTAAAAATAAAAGTTACCTATTTACATAATTTGGACCTCCTGATTCAAAATATGGAATCCATTTTTCCAAATTCAAAACATAGAATTTTCATAAATTAATTTAAAATTAATTCCCATTGTCAAAACCAAAAAGTGTGTTTTTAAGAAGTAAAAACTACTAAAAGATTGACATGTGTTTAAGTCCAATTTCAAAGTGAAATTACTTACAATTACCAAAATTGGATTAAATGATAAAAAAATAATCTAATTAAATTTTAAAACCAATTAAAAGGAAAATATAATCATATAAATAAATAAGATGAAAAGACAGTTTTGACTTAAAATTTAGTATTTTTTATTATTCATTAAAAAAATGAACTTTATTAGAAAAATTCCAAAAATTTACCCAAATTAAATTTTGATTTCCCTATTATAAATAAGAAGTTTATTTTGTCAAATGAAATATTTAAAAGTGACAAAAATTATATTTAAAAAGGGTTCTCCATCAAAAGGAAGTAAAACTACCTTTTAAAAAATATTATAGTATTTATACTTAAAATTGGATTCATTCTCATTTTAAGCCTCTAAATTTTATTGGATAAATGTCAAAAACATTTACCAGACATGTTTAATCATAATATGGTTCGTTTTGTTCATTCTCGACAATACAACGACTAGGAGTTAACTACTATTTAGAATAATAATACTATATTATTATTTTTTAGTATGACTTAGCCTTGTGTGCAACATGAGATTTTAGAGAAACCCATTTTTTCATGTCGGGTAAACCATCAAACATAACATCTACTTTAAAGTAAAATTAATATTTAATTCACAAATATTAATAAATATGAAAATATCATATTCTTTATTTACCTAGGATGTTACAAACATGGAGTCATAATAATGTAGAAGAAACATAAAACATGACTTTATCATGAGTTGAGGACAATCTCCAATACATTTGTGTATAGTAGCACAAGCCAAGCCTAACCGCCAAGAATGTCGCACATGGTAGCACAAGCCAAGGCTAAATGCCAAGACCATCACACATAACATCTCATGAGACTCAAATTTGCCCAATTCATTGGAGCGCTATTTGGGAACACCCATATTAAATTTTCATGAATATGTTTTCCACATAAATAATCACATATAATCAATCTTACATAAATATAAGGGTTACCCATAAAAAGAATTGGGTACCATAATCATGTCATAAAGCATAACAAATGGGCATATCATAAAATTGTCCATGAAAGAAAGGAACTAAAATATACATGGACATTCACAAGGTAATATAGGAATGTATCATGGTAATTGATTTTCAGTATAACTGAAAACATATAAGAAAAGTATTTTAGAAATTTCATCATTAAAACATTCATGTGCGGTTTTAAGGAAAATACTATAGAGCCTTTAAAATAGAAAAGGGAATAATCCATTATATAAATCCAGAAGTGAACCAAGAAGGTTTTAATAATAAAAAATACTGATTTTATAAATAAAATGGTGTATTAAAACATAATATATATTTCACTTGAAATCAGGTAAGAATTTGGGAAGTTCCCTCAAAATAGGTTTGCTTATCGAGAAGTATTGAGGAGGGAATCACTTAAAAACACGTATATCCCAGAAAGATAATGATGAAAGGGTCTTGAAAAATAAATTTTTTATATGTACAAATCATTTATAAGATTCACATAAAAAGATAGGATAACTTTATTTCGGTAAAAGGAAGATAAGCCAACCCGAAAGAATAAAGGAGGTTCATGTAGAATCCCTTTCTGATTATCGGCATGGTATCAGGTGTACTTAAGAGGGATTAATGAGAGATAAAGGAGTTTCTCATCACTTTTAAATCATGATTTAAGTATGGGTAGGTGATAAATAATACCCCATAATTAGGAATTACACATAAAAGGGCATAACATAGCGGACATTCTTGAATAAAAGTGAAATAGAGAGGATCCCTTAACTTAAGTCCGATGGTGTTATCCACTTGATTTTAAAGACCTAAATAATCAAATTAGGTTAATTAATTAATAATTAAATAACCTATTATATATTTAAAAGATTTATTATAACCTTTTTAAGTTCATTCATTACCTTTCTTGTGGGTTAAGTGATTCAATTTCATTATTCTGGTCCGTTTTTTTCTTGGTTTTTATGATCGATTTACTTATTTTCATGAACGAAGAATCATGTAAAATGGGGATGGTTGTACAAAATTGGAGTTATATTTTATTATTTAACATAAATAAGTTTACATAGTTGTAAATTTAATTTGTTTACTTGTAAAGAAGTTGAATCATTATATAAAACATTAGTGGAAACCTTTTGGGTTTATTGGTGGGTTTTGATCACTACAAACTCATTTTGCATTATAATTTAATATCTTGTGTACAAAAAGATTATAGAACCTTAAATAGGATATATATTACATAATAATATGTTTAAACCATAACAAAAATGTTTTCATGACTATAATTGAATATGGTAAAAGAAGTTGAATACCCATCGTCCTTGAATGTGGTAAATTAACACATCTCGAATGGTGTTTTTACTATTGGTATAAAAGGAGAGTAAATGAGATATGATAATAAATTATTCCATTATCATAAAAAATTTATAGTATATTTAAGGTACTAGATTTGACATAGAATTTAGATGAGGATATTTGAGGATAGATAAGAAAACAAGTGAACATGAAAAGAAAGTAAATGAATTGAAAAAAGGAATTTACCTCTTGAATCAATATTCCTTGAAAGCCTTTTAAGGGGAGAGTATTTATTATTTTTAAGAGACTAAAGGATTTTGGACGTGGGGGAGGATCTTGGGGATAAATTTTGACAGAATTTAGGCAAGGTACAAGGCTTGATAGGAGTAAAGAGAATAGGTAAGAAGGGGTGGTATTTATAGTGGAGGAGAGGAGGTTTTTCATAATATTTAATTCCTTAGTTTATTAATTTCTCTCAAGACCAGAAATAGTGATGATTCTAAGACAAAAAATAGTAATAAGTGTATGTGAGTTCGAATCCAAGGTGATTACATCATCCATGACTCAATAAATAGTGTATTTAACCCAAGGTGCTTTCTGTATTTTACTATTCATAAAAAAATCGAGTATTTTAGAAAAATACCAAAAATTCACCCTAACCATTTTTCGGCATGCAGAATCCAAAAATTAAATCCATTTTTCAAAAATAATTTTCTAAATATGATTAATTAAAATTTTAATTAAAATACTAATTTACTTGAAAAATAGGAATTTTAAAACTATAACTGATTTTATAATGCTTTCAAAAATTACATAAGGTATTATAAAATTATCTTAAAACCAGAAGACATAAAACTGATAATTTATGAATACCTTTTATGAAAATAAATTTTCTTTTAAATTAATTAATTAATTTTAATTAATTATTTATGACTTACTAAAATACCAATACTTTTACTATGGTCATATTATCACTTATAAGATGCCTAAATTTTATTTATATATTCATGGGTGTGGTTACTATTCTTTTGGATGATTTACTATTCATAAGGGTCATATTACTATTTATAAGGGTAACATTACTATTCATAGGGGTCAATTATTATTCACTAAAAATTAAGTTTGTCTTATCATAATCTAAACATCTTACTGATCGCAACTGTGTATGTGATATTTTTGAAATTCAAATGACATAAGTGACAATATTACATTTAAAGCTCACATAGTACTTAGTAGTTTATTGCGTTGTGATTTCATGTGATTATATGACATAATTATAAGAATGGAATTTACATTGATAAAACATTGGGTTGTTACATTTATAACATAATTATATGTATTAAATAATAATATCATATCTACCTTCTTAACTTCCAAACCATTGGTAAATGATAACATTGCTCATGCGTATGTGTGGACTACCAGCTCCATGAAGTGATGTGATTCATTTTTCATTTCTATTTTACTTGTATGGTAATAATGATGGATTTTATGAATATATATGATTTAATAATGATTCTATAAATGATAATTATTATTTATCTTTCTTTCTTTCCATCTATAGAATAATTAAAACAATGTTCATGCCTACGCACGACATACCTTCTCCATGAATGATGTAATGTATTATTCTATCTCTATATTTAATGGATGACTTTAAATACATATATAATTAATATATAAGATATTTATATCATTATTAACATTCTTTATATTATTTAATCATGATCAAATTATAAAGACCAAAACTACCAAACCAAAACATACATGAAAAACAAAGCAGTTATTACCCAAAATAGTGATTGTTAACAAAGAATTGCTAAGAAACAGGTGAAAAAATATTATAATTATGTAATAAATATTATTTTACATATTATTATTATTCATTAATACATTTATAATAAATATATATTTATTATACAGGAGTTTTTGACACTTACTAATGAATTTAGACCTGAGGTAAGGGTTTATTTCACAATCTCATCATTATTCGAGATTGTTTATTCTTATGTCTCTGTTGGGGAATATTTTTCTTTCATATCCATATTTTATATAAAATGTTTTAAATAATATTTTTAGTACCATCCTATGATTTTTTAAATTCATTTTTACCCATGTTTGACTTTCTACAAAACTGTTTGAAAGGAATCTTCTTGTTGTTTCCTTAACATGACTATTTTCAACTTTTTTGACAAAAGTGTGATATGAATGATTTTTTTAACTTATGTGAAATGAATGGATTTTCCTTCATTCATGAATAATATTTTCTTTTAATCTTACTTTACAATTTTACAAGTTTCTTTTTAAATAAAATTTTTTCCTTTATAATTGTACAAATTTTTAAAAATAAGTGATTTTTAAAGTGAAAAGGTTATTTTAATCAAGATTTTTAAAAGAAATTTTTATGGTATTTATATTCATCAAGGAAAAAACCCTTATTTTACTTATGTTCCACTAGTGATATTTTTTTATGAAACCATTATTATTATTTCTCTAAATAGTTTATGATCAATTTGACTGGGGATGTACTATTTTGATCCCATTCACCATATTACTTTGGATGGTTTATGATTATGTTTATTGATTTGGGAAAATTTTAACATTTCATATGATAGTTTCAATATGAATTTTTATGTTTATTATGCTTCACCCATTTTATATGAGTAATTCATTGGACTTAGTAAGTGATGGGTGGGGCCCACTATATCCCCTCGATGCATCAGTAGGTCTTATGAGACAAACTAGATTGGGTATTGGATAGGGAGTTACCTATTTATGTAATATTTCTTAGCATGAGACCTTTATGGTATGTTTATAATGGTTGAAATTTTCATTTCCATCATTATGAGATTAGTTATTGATTTTTGTGTGATTATTTTATTAGTTATGATATCCATGAATAAGTTTTTAGCTCATGTGATTAGGAAATTATTTGATTTCCACTCATTTATTATCATATTATTCATGCCTTATTTAGCTTATATTGTATGAATACCTTTAATAAGAATCTAATATCACCCTTTTTCTTATGTTTATTTTTCCTTGGGATTCTAAGAAGTATATTATGATTGATATACAGGGATAATCAAGGAGAATAATAGTGTTCTCAAAGGAAATATTATGTTGTATTTTAAGTTTTCAATTATAATGTAAGATTCAAGTATGTATCCAGTTTTACAAGACTAATAAAAAATTAAATCCTTTGGGATGTAATTATTTTTATCTAATGCTAATGTAATAAAGTAATAACCAACTCTAGGCTACTAATTTGAGGTATTTACAGTTGGTATAAGAGAAATTTTAGTATAAACCTTGGGAACTATATTTTTTAAAACTTAGATTATGTAGACGTAACCCTATAATGGACTTTGAGAGTATTCCCAAAGAAACTAACCTTATGATTTTGAGATTAATTATACATAAATTTTTAATTTATGTTAAGTTTTTTACTAGTTTAGAAATTATAAATCATGGTTCATAATCTAATCTAGTTTATACATTTATTTATAAATGGTTCCTAGTAGAAGGATTAAAAACTAAATCAATTCACGTAATCCATATAGGGATTTCCCTCATAGAAAAGATAATGATGTTGGAGATGGAGCTATAGCTAGAGCTGAAAAAAATTATAAATATATTGGGATAAATGACTTAGGTTTTGAGCATTAACCTTTACTGTAAGGAGTAGCTTGCTAACCAACAAGGCGATGTCACAATGTTAGACTGCTTCATGCATCAACAACCTCCATCATTCAATGGGGCTATAAATCCATTTATAGCTGAGAAGTGGATAATTTCCTTAGAGAAGGTATTTCACGCTTTGAGAAGTAATGAATAAGAGAAGGTTGTCATAGAATTTTAACATCTCTCAGGAGATGCAGATCAATGGTGTATATTGATTCAAAAAACTAAGGAGGAGGAGAAAATAAAAAACAAGGAATGAAAGTATTTTAAGGAACATTTCTTGGAAAAATATTTTCCTCCCAAAAAATGAGGTAATATTGAGATAAAATTATAGAGTATGAGACAAAATGAGGATGAGAATATTTCTAAGTATGAATCTAACTTTACAGGGTTATCAAGACACTCCCAAATCACATACTTAATCCAAAGATCAAGATTTACCATTTCTTTGATGGGATTAAGACAATTCTTAGAAGGTAAATGGTCTCCCAAACATTCTCATCATATGAGGATATAGTATCACGTGCTATTAAGATAAAGAAAAAATTATTCAAGTATTATGCATTTAAAGGGAATCATGATAAGAATAGGTCAAATAAGTACTTAGAAAAAGGAAATAAGGAAAAGGGGAAGAAGTGAAGGGTGGAATTTCCAAATTGAAATAAATGTGGAAAGAAACATAATGAAACACCCTTACTGGGAATGAGTGTTTACTAAATGTGTGGAGACACCAAGATCATGATTTCAAGGGAAATAAAGAAGTTTTCAATATACAATTCTTAAACTATAAATATTTGGGACACTATACAAATGATTTTCCTAGGAATCAAGGGAAATTTTCCCAAAAAAGTCCATGGGAGTAAGGCCAAGCTTATACAATCACAACAGCTAAGATTGAAGTTCCTAATGATGTGGTGGCAGGAAATTTAATCATATCCTAAAATTTAGCTATTGATTAATTTGATTTTGGATCATCACATTCTTTTATATCTTCCTAGTTTTCAAAAAAATTAGACATTTCCCACTCACATTAAGAAGGGAGTTGTTAGTCAAAAATCCCAGTGAAAACCTCACTACAATAAAGATGTGTCAAGAAGTTCCTATTATGACACATAAAAATTCTCTATTTTTTTTATTTTATTATCATACCCATGGTTTAATTTGATATAATCCTTGGTATTGATTGGATTTCAAAATATAATAAAAAAATTTATTCCAAAGTGAAGAAAATTATGATTCATGATGAAGATATAGAATTCCTTATTTTTAGAGGGGATACTTCATCATCCAAGTAATATCTAGATCCACCTCCAGCAGCTCTTTTAAATGAAATTATTGGAGAAGAAGAGTGAAACAACCTACATATGAAAGAGGCAATCATCAAATTGAGGTTTTAATTATTTTATAATAATACATTGATGTATTTATTGAGAAATTACTTGGATATCCACCAGAGTGGGAAGTTGAGTTTTACATTGATTTAATCCATGATGAAAGACCTATATCAAATAATACCTATAGAATGACAACTATGGATTTAATGTAGTTGAAGAAATAAATAGAGTATTTGAGTGGTAAGGGATTTATATGCCCTAGTTTTTTCACCTTGGGGATCCCCTATTCTTTTCATTAATAAGAAATATAGATCTATGATACTGTGCATTGATTATATTGAAATAAATGATATTACAATAAATAACAAGTATCCTCTTCCTCACATTTATGACTTATTCAACCAACTTCACTAAGCTCAATATTTTTCAAATATTTAACTTCATTATGGATATCAGCAATTTTGATTAAAGAAGGAAGATATTTTGAAGACAACATTTTGAATGAGGTATGAACATTACGAGTTTACAGTAATTCCATTTGGATTGACTAATGAAACCTATGTTTTTATGGATATAATGAATAGAGTATTAAAGAAATATATTAGAATTTTTTTATGGTATTTATCAATGATATCTTGGTGTAATCAAAGAACTATGAGGACTTTGAGAACCACTTTTTCATCATTCTCGAGACTCTTAAAAGAAAAGAGTTATATGGAAAATTTAGTAAGTGTGAATTTTGGATTCAAAAAGTTTTTTAATGACCATATTATCATTTAGGATGGAATATAAATTGATCCCATGAATAAAAAGGCAGTGCAATAATGGACTATACCGAATAACATAGTCAAGGTATGTAGTTTCATCAGGTTGACATGTTACTATCGGTGATTTGTTCAAAAAAATTCCTAATTGGATGACCCATTAACAAAGCTTACTCATAAAGGGGTTAAGTTTATTTGGAAAAAGTAATGTGAATAATTTATTTAATAATTTAATATGATATTGGTGAATGCTCCAATCTTGACTCTACCATCGATAAATGGAGAATTTGTGATATATAGTGATGCATCAAGGATAGGACTTGGTTGTGTCCTTATTTAGATTGATAGAGTTATTACCTATGAATATAGGTGATTTAAAACTCATGAAAACTATCCAAATCATGATCTTGAGTTAGTATCCATAATATTTTATTTGAATATATGCAGACACTATCTTTATAGTGAAATATGTGAGATATATATAGATCACAAGAGTTTTAAATACATATTTTCATAGAAAGAACTCAACATGAGGGAAAGGAAATGGTTTGATATACTAAAGTATTATTATTTATCAATACAATATCACCCAAGTATGGAAAATAAGGTAGCTGATTCATTGATCATGAATGATCATGGAGTTATGAACAAAATGAGTATTGATAGGAATCTTATGTTCATGGATATAGTAAAGATAGATATGGTAATTGTTAAGGTAGGGAAAACATAAATCCTTTTTAAAATGATTTCCAAACCATCATTATTGGAAAAGATAAAGAGTTTCCAATATGATGATGATAATTTTCAAAAGAAAAATAAATATTTTAATGATGAAAAATTGGTATACTTCATATATGAAGACATTATTCTAAAATTTGAAAAGAGTATTTACATTCCCTATATACCCAAGATAAAAATGAAATTATTGGATGATACTCATAGATATAATTTCTCTATACACCCTAGTAGCACCAAGATGTATAGGTATTTGAAAGAACATTTTTTGTGTGATAATATGAAATGGGAAATTACTTCTTATGTGTCAAGATATCTAGTCTGTCAATAAGTTAAGGCTAAGGGACAACATCATAGAGTATTTATTCAATATATAACTATTACTACTTGTAAATAGGATGAAATTACTTTGTAATTTTTCACTATATTACCAAATACTCCAATAAGGAATTATTTGATATGGATTATTGTTGATATACTTACCAAATATTCACATTTCCTCTCTATAATAGAAGATTTTCTATTAGAGTGCCTTTCACAAGTCTATATTAATTAATTTGTAAGACTTAATGGTGTACCTAATTCAATTTTGTCACATAATTGTCCATTATTTACATAAAAATTTTGAAAAATTAATTATAATTCTCTTGATACTGAGATTCATTCAAGCACTACTTATCACCTTCAAACTAACGAGCAGTTAGAAAGGACTATCCAAACTTTAGAATAAATTTTTAGGTCATGATCACTTGATTTTCAAGTTATGTGGGATCAATATTTTCCTATGGTATAATTCACCTATAATTCTTCCATTAATGTATTCAAATGGTTCTTTATGAAGCGGTGTATTGAAAGAGATTTCCTACAACAACTTGTTGGTATGAAGTTGGTGAAAAGAAGCTTGTAAGCCTAGAAATTGTGGAGGAAACAATTCCAAAGGTAAATACTATTCAAACCCATATCAAAGTAGCTCAAAGTATGAAAAATAACTACAACTATAACTTGAGGAATGATTTATAATTTCAAGTTGGAGATCATGTTTTCTTAAAGGTATCTCTATAGAAGGGTATTATAATATTTTGTAGGAAATGAAAACCGAACCCTAGTTACATGAGACCTTTTGGAATCCTAGAAATAATTAGAGATGTGGATTACCATTTTGCAATTTCATCTAGCATTTCTAAAGTACATGATGTGTTCTATATCTCTTGGTTAAGGAAGCACATTCTAGGACTGATTCAAACTATCACTTATGAAGAAATAGAATTTAAACCTAATTTATGTTGTTATAAAAATCCTATCCAGATTCTGGACACTTGAGAATAAGTGTTGAGGAATTGGTTGACTCAGCTTGTAATGGTACTTTGAAAAAATCATAAATTAGAAGAGGTGATGTGGAAACCTAAGGAAATTATGATGAAGAACTGACCAAATATATTTTTGATGTGAAATTTTGGAAATTTTTAGGATGAATATTTTTGAAGGAGGGAAGAATGTAACACCCCAATATTTTACAGTATATCTCTTTTTAAATAAATTTATTTTTTTGATAGTTTGGATTGCATGCAAAACCAAGTTCAAATAAACCATGATCTATTATTATGTGACTATTATGAAATAATCATTAAATTAGAGGGTATAAATAGGAATAAATAAATTTTAAAAAATATATGGTTTATACATTTATATAATAAATTCATTGGTTATCAATTTTTTAGAAATAAAAAATTAAAAAAATTAATTTTTTTTCTTCTGAAAAACTATTTTTGTGTGTGAAATATATTTATGTCATGGTAAATTTAATTAGTCACTATTAGTGAATGATTTTAATAAAATTTATATATTATATATTCAATAATTTTTTTAACATTCATATTATATTTTTACTACGCATGGGATAAGAATAAATCTAGTTTTATTATTAAAAATCGCATTTTCTAAAATGTGGTTTTTATCATGTTTTGTGCACTTATATTAAAATTAATTTATAAAACTTATAGGTTTTAAATTTTATTAAATATGTTACGTATTTTTAATCATAAGGGTAAAATATAGTAAATAGGTCCCTTTTATTTTTAGATATTATGAATAGTAACTATGATAAATTTTATCACCTCAATAAAGGGTAAATCGGGTAAATCTTGGTTAAAAATAACTGATAAGGCCATAATTTTTCATACTTATTATTATTGGATGAATTTAATTCTAACCTTAACACTTTAGGATCCAAATTTAGTTTTTTAATGGTCAATTTTCCATAAAAATTACTTATATATTATTTAAATCAAAGGTAGTTACAAAATCTCACTCTCTTTGTTTTTAATACCTTTTATGTGTCCACATAGTGATATAAGAGAGATATTAATAAATATAAATGTATATTTTTATATTAATGAAATTATATTCATTATATAAATTTATTTTTAATTTTTAAATATTATATAATTACCTTAAATTCTTGTGAAATGCTAATACAATATTTATTTAATTAACATAAAAAAATAAATGATTTAAAAAATATTAATTTTGATATAATTTGAATTATTTAAAGCATTAAATTAATTTTATATATCTACAATACATATTATAGAGGTTTTAAATTGTTATATTTAAATTTACCCTTTATATTTATATATTTATAGTCAAATTAAATGAGTAGTATCAAGATTGAAAAAAATAATATTTTATCAAAATAATATTTTATTAAATTATTTTAAAATTTTAAAATATTTTAAATAAGAAAATTTGGATATTATATGGTCTAAAATGGCATAAATTTTCCATTCATGGTCCAATTTTAACCTTATAAGTAAAAATTAAAACTCTTTAATATGGGGAAAGTTGTTACCATAGTTAAAAATAAAATTGATTAACTAAGTTCTAACCAAAATGATAAGGTTTAGAATGAAACCAAAACTTATCTAAATTATATTTATTGATGGTATTATAACACTATAATAACTTATCTTTGAATTACTTTCCATTTTGAGACATTTTACGTGATAATTAATTTATTATAATTTAATGTTTTAAGAAATTCCAAAAGTAACCCTCACCTTAATTATAAGAGGGAACATCCTCCCTCACTTATTCACACCACACTGAGCCATATATCTTGACCAATAACCACCCATTTATCTTCTAAATATACTTATATAAGTTATTTAGGTTCTATAACTTCCAAATAACAACCTTAAGTCACTTAAGAAAGGATCTAAATAAGGTCTTCTACAGAAGAGGTAATTTGATTACCCAAACTCTTTAAATTTATTCCTTCTTTTACCTCTTCTAAATATCTAGAATTTATAATAAAATAAAAAAATAAGTATCCTAAATATACTGAAATTTCATTATGATTATTAAACCACCATTACCCACCTTCTTTACCATCAAATGGGAAGTGAAAGTATCACTTGTGCGTACATATGACTTACCACCTCCACATAGCGATACAATTAATTTTTCATTACCATATTTTATTGATCAGAATTATGATAGGTTTAATATTTATATATTATATTTATAAATTAATTGTACTTATTAAATAATAATATTATATATACCTTCTTACCTTCCAAACCATTGGTAAACAATAACGTCGCTCGTGTGTACGTGTGGACTACCACCTCCACGAAGTGATATGATTCGCTTTTCATTTTTTACTTTACTTGGGTAATAAGGATATATTTGATTAAATTATATTATTTATATGATATAATAATGATTATATAAATTATAATTATTATTTACCTTTCTTTAGTTCCCTCCATAGAATAATGAAAACAACATTCATGCGCACGTATGACCTACTGTCTCTATGAACGATGTAATACATGTTTCTATATCTACCTTTAACAGATTAATTTAAATATATATATAATTAATATATATTAGATTTATATTATTATTAAAATTATTTATATTATAGAACTATAATCAAAGTATAAATACCAAAACCACCAAACCAAAACATACATGAAAAATAAAGTAGTTATTACCTGAAATAGTGATTTTTAACAAATATTTGTAAAGAAGGGGGTGATAAAATATTATAAGTATGTAATAAATGGTATAATATATATTAGTATAGATATTTAATATATTAATAATAAATATATATTTATTATAATGGAGTTTTGAACATGCTCGAAGGAAGTTGGCCCTAAGGTAAGGGTTTATTTCACAATCTCATCAATATTCGGGACTATTTATGCTTAAGTCTCTGTTGGGGAATATTTTTATTCCATATAAATATTTTCCAAAAAATGTTTTAAATAATAATTTTAATACTCTCTTATGATTGTTTAAATTCATTTTTACCCATGTTTTACTTCTCACAAAATAGTCTGGAATGAATCTTCTTATTGTTTTCCGAACAAGGTACTTTTTGAATTTTCTGAAAAAAGTGTGAAATGAATGATTTTTTAACATAACCGGGATGAAAAAAAATTCACACATCCATGAATAATATTTTATTTCCATATTTATTTAAAATTATATATGTTTCTTTTTAAATAATTTTTTTTCTTTGATAATTTCATAGTTTTTTAAAAAGAAGTTATTTTCAAAGTGAAAATGTTATTTTTCTCAAGAATAATTTTAAAGAAATTTTTATGTTATTTTCATAAAAAAACCTAATTTTAATTATACCCTGCTGAGGATATGTTATGACTATACCATCCTTATTATTTCTCTAGATATTTTATGATCTGTTTGACTGGGGATGTACTATTTTGATACCATTCTCTATATTACTTTGGATGGTTTATGATTATGTTTATTGATTGGTGAAATTATTATCATTTCATATGATAGTTTAAATATTAATGCTTATGTTGATTATATTTCAAACCTTTCATTTTAGTAATGAATTGGATTTAGTAAGCGATTTTTGGGGCCCACTGTATCCCCTCGATGCATAAGTAGGTCTCATTAGAAAAACACTCAGACATAGTATTTTATTTATATCCTAGAAGATATACTTTATGCATTCATCTTGGACTTTGATGGATCATGGGATAGCCAATAGGACTGGTTGAGTTTACTTATAATAATAGTTATTATTTTTTTGATCGTAATTCCCCCCTTCAAGGACTTTTATGGCCACCCGTGCAGATAACGTATTTATTGGGAAGAGGTGGGTGAAAAATCTTTGGTGGGATTGAGTCTCATTCAAGAGAGGTCAGTAAGGATTTAGGATATACATCAATGTATGTTTACAGTGCAGATTCAGCAAAAATCATATGCTGATCATAAATATAACCCTCTGAAGTTCTCTATTAGTGACCGAGTTTTCTTGAAAATTTCTCCTCAATTGGGCCACCATCAATTTGGAAAGTAGGGAAAGTTGTCTTTGAGATATGTTGGACCATTTGAGGTCACTAAGTGACTTGGTAAGGTTTCTTATCAGTTGTAAGTTCTGGTTCTATTGACATATATTAATGATGTCTTCCACATATTGTATCTTGAGAAATAACATCTTGACCCCTCTCACGTTTCGAGTTGGGAAGAGATTGATTTAGAACAATATGTTTCTATTACAGAGAATCTAGTAAAGATCATTGAATTTTAGGTGAAAGTATTTCAAGGGAAGTCAATTTAATTGGTCTGAGTGGTATGATGACAGATATCAAATTCTCATGATACATAGAAGCACAATTAATTTTTGATAGAGTAGTGTCCTCACCTCTTTCCAAACATCATTCTTCCATACGACTTCATAGGGATGGAAACTCTTATAGTGGGGAGTTTGTAATATCCCGTTACCGACTTTCAAGAATTAATCCTCTCTCTTTTTTCCCTCTTTATTTGGGTGAGTTTTGGGACTCCCGGTGATGGAGATACTTTTCTAAAGAAAATGAGCTATATTTCAGGGATATATGTTTTTTTAATTAATAGACTCTGGGTATAAATGTTTTAAAGGATTTGTGGGGTTCTCCCTGAGTTCAGAGAACAATGATGTTGGTTTGGGATTTCGAGAAGAATATAGAGTTTTTGTAGTCTACTAGGAATTTTCACATTGTGTAATGATTAAATATCATGAAATTAATACATTCTATATAAAATTTTATCATCATTTATTAGTTTCCAGGTAGATGTCATGAACCAATTCAAGGCATGAAAGGTTTACACACTGTGAATCGGGTTTACATCATGTAATATCCAAATTCATTAATTAGTTCATGGAATTAAGGTTTTACACACCGTGAATATGTTTCATGTCATGAAATGGTAAAAATATATATTTTTAATTCAATGTGACATGTTTTTCATCATGAATTTTAATTAGGAATTTACACAATGTGAAGGGTTTATACACCATGTAATTCTCACAGTCTGTGACTTTTAGGGCATTGTATGTGTGATTTGTTATTCATTCGATGACAAGCCTCTTCTCTCTCGACTTAGGAGATCTCCCAGGCGATTTTAGAGACTTTATCTTCTTCATGATTTCTTTGTTTGGTGATTGATCTCCATTTCATTTATGGTTCATTTCTCCAAGTGAGTAATCCTTATGATTTTTTATTTCCATTGATTTTTGTAGCACCATTGTGTTATATTTTAGATCCTTTGATCTATGATGATAATATTCTTAATCCTTTCCAAATTTGTTATGTGATCTACTTTCAAGGCTAATACATTACTGGTTTGCTTTGGTTTTATAAATTGTTTTATAAATGAATTTGTGTGATCAATTTGTGCTTTTGGAAATGGGTTTTTGAGAAAATATGATTTTACAATTATTTTGGTAAAATAAAAGGTATTTTCAAATCATTGGAAAATGGATTTTCTAAAATAGGGTTCAAAACATAGTTTTGATCAAATGGTTTGTAAAATAGAACAGATAGGATGCCTTGGGTACTTAAGTGGAAGGTGTAGTAATAGGTCTCATACATTTATTAGGGGGTTCACTCATGGGGTGTTCCTATACTCCATATGTCCTTTGATCTAGGGAATTGATAGACCTATTTGGGGTGTTCCTATGCTCTCTAGAGTTGATTCATATGTCTAGGGACATAATGTGTGCGATTGCCTATGATTAAGTGAGTTTTCTAGCTAACCTTACATGTAGTGATCCTTGGCATGATATTACCTATTCTTCATCTTATAATATTTTATGTTGTACTATCATAGATTTGATATAATATGTGATGCATTATTTTATTTTATTTTACTGTATTGATATATGTTATATGATTTGATCTATTTTACTTGGATTATTTTAGAAATGTGTAAAATGGGGAAATTAACTGTTTTCTAATGATTTTGATATAAAAACTTTTTAACCATCTATCATGACTTGTTTTCATTGAATTTGGGAATTTAAAGATTATTGTATAGAGACTTATTATGAAATACATGGGTGGGATCCTATTAAGCTTGTTAGATCACACCCTATACAACCCTTCGATGTTGCATAGAATTTTGTATGTCTTTTGATACAGGGAAAGGAAAGGTGATGTAATGAGGTGGTGAGGTTTCTCTCAGTTGAGTCTAGGTATCTTTTTGTGAGATGTTGGGAGTTTCCCATGATATCACACAGAGTAGCTGTTTTAGTTCTTGTTGTCCTTATCTGTTGGACTTGTCTCTTGGACATTGGTTAGCTACTTTTGGGTTGCATCACTTCTTTTTTTCCCTTTTATTATGACATATATACTTGTTTATTATCCCACTTTTTCTTCTTATAATGTATATATATATTTCATATTTTCTACTTTACTTTGGGAGAAATCTCTCCCTATGGTTGTTGTTGATGCATAGGTGCTAGTTGTCAGCCCATGGGGATCGAGAATGCCCTTCGGGTATGTGAAAATTTTGGTCGGGTACCATTTTGAGAGGGTATTCAGGCAAGGTTCATCATATAAAGTCACATTATATAACAAATAATTGGTTTTCTACATATAAATGATAATATTGATGGTAAGGGAAAATATGGGCATGAAATAAAAATCATTTTTAAAGAAAATGGGAATTATTATTAAAAATATCAAACTTCTATGGGGAATCAATTCATCAAGGAAGATGATTTGAATAAAGAGTTTAATTCCCACATAAATAAATATAAATTTCATTATAAAATATTATTTTGGATAAAATAAATCATATAATTAATAAGTTCAATATGAGACCTTATAACCCAAAGAAAGGGGGTTTGAGTTAACAAAAACCCTTACAACACTGAAGTCTTTCAAATTAAAAATCCATGGAAGGTAGAACATGAGATGGATTTGTAAATAAATTTTATTTCATTAAATTTATAGAAAAATTAAATCCATTCCCAATACATACATCACAAAAAAAGAGAATAATTTGTGAACACAAATCATATCTTAGTGAAACAAAATTGAGATCCAAAAACCCTTACCATAGGTCCTGGCTCATTTTGTTTGTAAACCAAACATCATGAATAATAAAATTAGGTTTATTAAAAACTTTATTAATAATTTTTTCATCTATATTTAAATTTATAAGGTCTTTTTATTATCATTTTTATTCATTTATTAAAAAATTTTAGTTTTTGTTGGTTACTTGAGGTGGTTTAGTCAATTACTGTGAAACAACATTAGTATATTAATTGTAATCAAATGTGTTATAAAATAGCTTCATAATATCCAAAATTTTATAATTTTATTTATTTTATTATTTCATTAGCATATAATATATATAGTTTTGTACTTTTCCCCAAAATTTGCTCAAATTAAGAAAGGCACTTCAATATGTTTATTTTAGGAGGTTAAGTTTACTATTACTATTCATTTATGTGTTTACTTAAAAATTTTCAAAAATTATTATTAAAAAATATTAAAAGTGTCATAAATATCATTTTAAAAATTTTATACAAATTTATAATCATCCGTGATAGGATGCAATGGAAAAACAGAATACATCATTCCGTGGAGGTGGTAGTCCGCACATACATTGACGATGCTATCATTTTTCATAGAACAATAGGGGTAAAAAATAAAATAATTATCATTTAAAAATATAAATATTTTTATAAATATTATATTTTTTCACTAAATATATCTTTTTTTACTATACATGTAAAGAGTTTATGAAAAAAACTCACCGTTCATGGAGGTAGTAGTTCGCACAAATGCGTGAAGACATCTTCATTTTTCAAATTTATTTGGAGGGAGGTAGTAAATTGTTATTACATTATTATAATAAAAATTAACTATATTAAAAATACTAATTTTATCATACTTTAATGGATAGAAAAATGTTTTATAGGGCATAAGTATAAAGAAACTAAGAGGGCTCAGTTGAGAGCATTACTTCTCCCTTTGGATGTTCTCGCTTGGGTAACATCATAAGGCTCATTTTCTTGGTATTTGGCAAAGGAAAAGGATCTTAGTATGTGTGGATATGAGAAACTATTTAATATTTTTTTAGAGATAAATATTTTTAATGGGTGGAGAAATGTTTTAGGAGAGATTCCCTTTTATAAGTGGAGAAAAATGAATTTTTTATAAGTAATTGTTACATCTCAATGATTCCATGAAACTATTCAAGGGTCAATGGATCCAAAAAGGGTACATAAATGATTTTATAGGGGAATGGGTCTATAAAGACTCATAAATTAATTTTCACACTTATTTTAAATATTTTTTTATTCTTTTACCATTATATTTTTACACCGTGATTTTGGTTTTTACCTTGGTAACTAGTTTTTTAACTGACTAATTTGTGTTTTTCTAAAAATATAGGATAAAAAATCTTACAAAATTTGGGTGTTATAAAAAAATGTTTAATATATTTAATCTAATTTAATTTATGAATATTATAAAATTAACTTTTAAATTAAATCATATAATATATATAAAAAAGTTTTGTAGAAAAAATTGTTTTTAAAATAAAGTTTTCTTAATCTTATTAGTATTGATTACCAATTTAATGAGTGTTAATATATTTATATGTATGTTTAAAAATTATATTTGATTAATTTTTTAGAAGATATTAATTTATTTGGTTAATAATATTTCTCACAATGTTAATAATACAATTATTTGAAAATAATAGTTTTCCCGTTATCACAATGATTAACTTTAATCATTGTAATATTATTTTTCTGGAAAAAAATTAAATTGGCCTTATAATGTAATATTAAAATTTTGATCTAAATTTTTAAATAATTTTTTTATATTTAATTTATATATGCGATGGAAACTATTTTTTAATATAAACGAATAAAAACAGTTTTTAGAATAATATATTAATTAAGTTTTCAAAATGATAAACATGGGGTTTATAAATACAAAATTGTATTTTTAATGATTTATTTTACATTATAATAATATATATTTTATATAAAAAAGTTTCAAACACATTTAAGACACTCTTGTATTATGATAATATCATAAAAGTGATAGTTTTAGCAAAATTGATATTTTTTCACTATTCACCTAAAAATTAGTTATTTTAGAAAAATTCCAAAAAAATAACATTAAAATAATATTGAAACTATAAATCCAAAAATTATGTACATTTTTTCAAATTAAAAATTTACAATTTACGAATTTAACTTTTAAATGAAAATATATATAATGAAAACTATTTTTTTATTTTAAAAGGATTTTAAAATATTTTTTAAGGAAATGTCTTGGTCAAAGACCAAGACACAAATTATTATTAAAAAGAAAGTGAAGATTACAAAAGTATTAAAGAGGAAATTTTATTACAATATTTCTCATAAAGAGGGTATAGCTCAACCGGAAGATCATCACACCACGTAATGTCCTGGTTGATTCCCTTGTTGGTAAGACCATCTGCCACCATATTTGCTTCATGATAGGCGTGTGTGGCAATGTATCTAATCTCCAGGAGTGAGTTGAGGCATTTCATCTAGCGTTTTGTGATAGATCCAGCAAGGTGAATCACACCGTTCCAAATAGCTTGAATGATGGTGGTGGAGTCACTTTCAATCCAAATGTTGTTCCAGCCTTTTTACTTAACAAAGTTGACTGCATGAATCACTGTCATCATCTCAACCTCAAGGGAAGCAGCAAACCCACAGACTCCAAAAAAACAGCCATGAGCATGCCCAAGAGAGTCCCTGAAAATGGCCCTACAGCCAGTGGGGCCTGTATTTCCTTTGGAAGCACCATCAATGTTGATTTTTATCCATCCAGGAAGCGGGGATTTCCAGAAAACTTTGAAAAAGTGCTTTGGTTTCCTGTAGATTCCTTTGATTCTGAGCCTCCTAAGAGTCATGAAGTCACCAACCAAGTTATCACAGTGGGATTTTTGCAGTATAGAAGCATCTTTTATTGCAATTAAAATTATAGCCCGACCTTCATTATGATTGAAAGAATAATTATTGTGAATAATTACATTCATATCATACCAGATAACATGGAGGAGCTTAGGAAATGCGGTAAGAAAAATATTTTTGATTTGATGCGAGAGATCCAGCTCAACACAATGTTTGATCAAGTCACAAATTGAATCAGAAATTAACCATCTGCAGTCAAAGATATCAGTAATATAATTCCAAAGAGTAGTGGTTGTGGAACAAGATAAAAATAAATGATTGATGTCCTCCCTATGTTGAAGACATAGGTGGCATATTGAACTAATTTGGACACCTATGGACTATAGACAAACCTCAGTAGGAAGGCTATTATGGGTAATGCGCCAGATAAGATTAAGTCTGGAGGGTTTAATCCAAGTTTTATCAAATGGTTTCAACCAAGTAAAATTGTTTTCAAAAGAATAGAAATAGTGGTTGTAATATGTTTTAGAATCAAGAACACCATTGTGGGATGGTTCCCAAATAAGAAAGTCATCCGTATTAGAGAAAGTGTAATTATCAACAACATGTTTGATATTGTCAGGGAGACCTAAGTTGGGAGTATGAATCATCTCCCTTATGGTGCAGCTTGTGGAATCCTGTGTGTTATAAGAAGAGATCATAGAATTGAGAGGAGCATCGGTCCAGTTATCAATCCAGAATTTTAGATTGGATTCAGTACTAACCATCCATCAGGAGTTGTGCATGATATTGATAAACAAGTTTCTAATGGATGGCTAGAGAGAAGAGTTGACATGATTCGTATTTAGATTTTAAAGTTTTTCAAAAAATCAATTTTTAATAAAATAAATCGAGTCATCCTTGTTGTTTATAAGATTCCAAGCGAGTTTGGCATGGAGGGATTCATTAAAGTGCCTGAGACTTTTGATTCCAAGCCCTCCCTTCTCGAGGGGTTTACAGTAGGTGGACCAGGGAACAAAAACAAGATTCCTTTCAAGAATACTCCCAGACCAGACAAAGTTCTTTATGTAAGAATTTATTTTCTTAAGAAGACTGATAGGCCACCTGTAGATCATTAACGAATAAACCATTTTGGAAACAATAGAATATTTCACAAGGCAGATTCTACCAGCCGTAAAAAGAGATTTTCCTTTCCATGAAGAAAGTTGATTAATGATTTTTTCAAAAATATATTTTATATATAATATATTTAGTTTCTCAAAATAATGTGTACAAAAATCCAATTTTAGAAGAAAATATATTTTTAGCATAAAATGATCTTATTGGTTATTTAGCTACATTAATTTTTTCAATACATTAGTATTAAAAATTAACTTTATTTTATTTCTACATGTGTTTCATACTATATTTACCTTTATTTTTATCCACCAATTCAATAACTATATTTTAAAAATTGTGTAATATTCTACGAATTTTTGTAGTTCGGCGTTACATGCGAAGAAACTTGTTGGACACGTTAGGTTTTAAAGGGAAATATAATTTAAAATATCAAGGTGTTACTTCCCCACCACCTAAATAAAATATTTCTCATAATTTTAATTATTAACGACTAATGAAAGTATCTATGGTTTTATAATATATATACATGACTCAAGATATAATTTCCAAAGCAATATCAACCTTCTAAACTTTGAAAATATATTTTCCCCCAGAATAGATTTATCCCTAATATTGAGTTTTTTATCCAACCATTTGAGCCATGAGTTTATCATTATTTGGTATCCTTATCCATATTATATAATTTTATTATAAAGGGTTTTCATAATAAACCTTTCATTTATATAATATCATAGGTTGATATGAAATATAATTTCTTTATTTTAACAAATAATTTTTCCCTCATGAGTAGAGAGAACAAATCTATTTCCAAAATATCATTAAATTTATATAAAGGAAGGATAATAATAATTTTATAAATCATTATCCCAAAAACCTTTAAAAAGATTCATATACCTTGGATACCATAATGAAACCACTAGGTGTTTTTTATTTAAATAGGTAATAGTTGGAAAAAACTTACTTCCAAAAATCTAAAGCAATGAATAAATATACCTAGAAAAGATTAATTATCATTTTCCACATTAATAGTATTACTTGTGTAGGATTTTCCTTATTCCAATATTCTAGTATTTTTTTGGTGTTTATTTTTATCTTAATTCCTTAGATTAATGCACTGGTTTTCATAGTGACCACCAAATTCCTCACATCCAAAATCTTGAATTATTGGTGAAACCTTAGGGAGAACATTATTTTCCCCCATAATTTTGATATAAATATTCATTTTTTCCTTGAAAATTTGTTTCTCTATGCCTTTACCATAAATAAATCATCTTCTCATTCCTTTGAGATAATTATTTGGGTGCCTCTTCCTACATTTTTTACACAATGTAAATTGAATCATTTTTCCTTCATCATCTTCATCACCTGAACATCTATGAGACTCCACCCTTCTATTCTTTGGTTTTTTTGGAAAATAAACTAATTTAATGTTGTTAATCATAATTATTGATACTTTGTTTGGTATAATCACAATATTTATCACAATATCACTTATACCATTATATTCTTTGTTGGAATAATCTCTATGTTGTCTATAGAATCCATTGTTAACTTGGTTCCTTCAAGATTTAGCCATTACTAAAAACAAAAGGAGTTGACATATCTTATGAAAAATTAATATCATAAGAGAAATATGGTAAGATAATTATATTTAAAATTAAACATTGAAATGTATAACTCTTCCAAACCATCACATTATCTTTCAGTTCAACCTAAATCACTCTTAGTTCAATCTAGTTTTCTTTAAGTTAGGTTCTCTCATAATATTTAACTAAATTACTTAACATAATATATCCTGATTAATTTCTTGTAAATAGAATGTTATTAACCTAAGCATATCCACTGGGAGTTCTATCTAGGTGTGCAGTCTTAGGCCCACTCATTGTGCATCGAGTGAAGATCAAGTTAGTACTCAACTATCCTTTTTAGGGTAATGACCTCTAGGTGCATATGTGTCACAACCACATCCACTAGATAATATCCAAAAGGGGATGTAATTTCTAGGAAACCAAACAATCCCTACTTTATCAAAACTTTAGTATGTTATCCTACACTTAGACTCATACTATGGGGTTTCACTAAATTTCTCTAATCCTAATCCCCAAAAATAACTAAAATAATCCTAAAAAACAATTAAACATGGATATGATTCTACTTATATAATCCCAATATAATTAAATCATTATTTTATATAATTTTTACAATTTAAACATTACATATAAAAAAATAATCTCACAATACCAATATTAGAATGTCTAGTGTCTTTGGTGATCAGTTACATAAAAAAATTATTTTATGATACTTGTGAACATTTCTCTATAATTGAGCCACACTAAACTCTCTTCTAGACTTATCATAAGTTATAATCATAATCATAACCTATGTAATAGAAACATAAGAAGGTGTGATATAAAATACTCAGTAAGGGAAAAAACTAATCAATATATCAATAAGGTTTATATCATAATTATATGAGAAAATATGCACAATGGATACATTTCTTATTAAAATGAGCATGGAACAATGAGAGTTATAAATAATTTATGATAGCAGAATATGTAATCTCAAATGAAAAAACATGTTCCATGGAATTAGAGCATGAGATAAACATGGATATGTAATATAAGAAAATAATATCATAAGCTTATAGAATCATAAATATGTGGCAACAACATAATTTATGACATCATAAGAATAATTCAAGGCTCACTGCCAAGAAAACATAACATAGTGTTCTTAGGATAACCATTTGTGCACCATAAATTAGACTTATCACCAATATAACATATAATAGTTTTCTTAGGATAATATCCCATGCACCATACATGAGGATTTCCATGAATGAAACATAACGTGGTGTAATTATGCTAACCACTTATTCACCATACATGGGGATCACTGCTAAATCAACTTAACATGGTTTGCTTAGGCTAACCTACCATGACCATACATGGTATCTCATGAGATGAAAACATTACCCAATGAATTGTAACTCTATCAGAGTTAACACTTAATATTTATAACATATACAGAAATATGTGTGCAACATAAGTATAAGTAATCATACATAAATCACAAGCATTATAAAACCCATGAGAAGAAAAGTGGGTTTAATAATCTCATATAAAAGAATAACTAAAGGATATATCCTAATTATTACCAATAAAATAAGGAATTAAATAATTTTGGGTGTTTATATTTGAATAATTATGATAATTTCTTGAACAATGAGTCCCTACGTATAAAATTCATGAGGTTGATTAGAAAAGTAAAAATAAAAACAAACCACTTTGGTGATGCTTTATGAAATGGGTAAAGGATCTTTTAAAGAAGTAATGGGATTATTGTTTTCTATTAGAAAAAAATTGAACCAAGAGGATTTTCCATAAAATAATTAGGGTTTTATAAATATATTCATGGTCAAAAATATTTGATATAGGTGGTACTTTTCATGAAATAATAAATTTAGAAGTTCCTTTAAATCAGATGTACTTAAAAAAGGAATTGTGAAGGGAACTTAAAAAATGTATTGTACCCAAAATAGAGGTAATGTAAATTTGATATATATATATATGTAAGGAAAATATATACATAATATGAAATAAATAAATGAGAATAATATTTTGGAGAAGGTATAAATAGAAATAAAATCATGCAATACAAAAGTAATGAGGGTGATTTAAAAGATCCCTTTTTATGTTATAAAATATTTTTGTAGAGACCCAAATCATTAAAAAGGTTAATAATAATTAATTTTCAAAAGGGGAAAAGGGATTTTTGAATTTCATATGAGATATCACACAATTGGGTTTCAACATATAAAGGAGAACATTGACTGGAAAAGAAATATGGGCATGTAAGAAAAATCATCATTAAAGAGAATGATAATTATTCTTAACAATGTCATACTGTTATAGGGAAGAAATTAAAAAATGAGGAGGATTAGAATAAATATTTTCATTAACTTTTCAAGAAAGATAAATTTAATTATAAAATATTAAGAATGAAGAAACCAAGCATAGAAGTAAGAAGTTCAAGACGAGACCTTATATACCAAAGAAAGTGGGTTTGAGTTAAAAAAACCCTTACTACTTTACAATGTTTTAAATTGAAAATACATAGAAGACAGAACATGAGATGGATTTTTAAATCCATTTGATTTCATGAAATTTATGAAAAAAACAAATCCATTTCCAATATAGACACCATAATAAAAGAACTATTGGTGCACAAAAATCATATCACAATGAAACAAAATTGAGATCCAAAAACCATTTCCTTAGGTCCTGATTCATTCTACATGTGAGCCTAACATCCTAAATAATAAAATTAAATTTATGAAGAACTTTATAGATAATTGTTTTTCATCTATATTGATTTTTATAAGGTTTATTTATGATCAATTTTTATTTATTTATTAAATGGTTTTTGTTTATGTTGGTTACTTGAGGTGGGTCAATCAATTTCTTTGCAACTTCCTCAATATATTGACCATGATAAAATTTGATGTAATATATATTTATAATCTTGATATTTTTATAATTTTATTTATTTTTTATTCCATTATCATAGAATTTATATATTTTTATAGGTTTTCTCAAAATGGACTCAAATTAATAAAGGTTCTTCGATATATTTATTTAAGGTGGTTAAGTTTACTATGGAAATTTATAATTAAAATTACTTATATATTGTAAAATATTATCCTTAAATAATATTAATAGTTTTATAAATATAATTTTTATACAATAGATTCATTTTTGTAATCATCCGTATTAGTTGGTAATGTAATAATGGGATATGTCGTTCCAAAGAGGTGGTAGTCTGCACGTACACAGATGATGCTCTCATTTTTCCGAGAACAAGGGTATAAAAATAAAATAATTATAATTTTAAAATATTAATAATTTTATAATTATTATATTTCTTCATTAAATAACTCTTTTTTATCATCCATGTAAATATTTTATGAAAAATAGAACTCATTGTTCATAGGGGTGGTAGTCCGGAAAAACATACGATGGCACTTTAATTTTTTTGAATAGTTTTGGAGGGAGGTAGGAAGGTGTTATTCAATTAGTATAATAAAATATCATTATATTAAAAATACTTATGTTATTATACTTTCATATATATAAAAATGTTTGAGTTTGTGGAATTATAAAGAAACTAAGAGAGCTCGGTTGAGAGCATTACCTATCTATTTGGATGTTCTCCCTTGACTAACTGAATGGTCCGAAGGCCAAAATTTTTATTGATTTTAGATAAGCCCCCTTTTAAGGGTAAAGGGGGGAAACCAAGACTTCACAGACATCAAGACATTAACAAAATTAAAAAACCAAGGGGTTACAACCCTGAATAAGACTAAACAGAAGTGCCTCTACCCAGCATCAACATCATTAAGGATCGCCTCCACCAAAGTATGGATGATTAGCAAGCAGTCCCGTGAAAAAATGCACTGGCATGATATCGATGTCTACGCCATACCCTCTCAATATTTCGAATCTGAAAAGTCATTCTTGGAGAAGACCACCAGCTCTATCCACATCTGAAGAAAAACCTTGTAGATTGTCCGAGTGCCCCAACAGAATCACATCGAGGTGCAGAACCCATAGACCATTCAGAAAATCAATAGCAAGAAAACCAGCATCCAGGACACAATTCACCTCAAATCCCATCACCGCTATCAAAACCTCACACATGAGCCGCAACAAGCCACCTAGAGCATTCACCCTATCGGAGAACGATGCATAAGTTCTCAACATTGATGCAGAATATTGGATGGGGACTATCCAGCACCGCAAACCAGGAGGCCGAACACCAAGCCAAAGCCCAACTGAAGACAAGGTCAGACCCCAACATTGCAATGGACCACAACCCCATCGCAGCCCAGGGACCCGATCAGACCACCCATTGCCAGAACCCAGGCCTAGAAACCACCGCAGAAGACTCGAAGCCTGACCACCAAGCTGGAGCCGCTGAGTAAGACAAAACCTGACCGCCCTGCAACAGAAGGTCGGACCAAACTCCTTCACTGCAGCGAAAGACCACCAGTCCCGCAATTGAATCTCGATATCGCGCGACCACCACCATCGCCATGATGCCAGAGAGCCGAGCCCGAAGGACCATGTCACACTGCCACAGAATCCCATGAGCCTGACCATTATGCCAAGGATGACCGGAAACATGGCCTCCCTACCGCAGAAGGCCGGATCTCGTGCCTCACCATCACCGTGACGCCTGAAGACCAGGACCGAAGACAACCGGTGAGAAAACAGCTCCATCGTCGTAACTCCAGACATCCAAACCTAAAGAACCATTTCAACACACCCCCGCTGAGAACACACTGAGGAAATACTAGATAGGAAGGTCGTGGACATACCCTATATGGTAGAAGAAGGCGGCGGTGAGGGAAGACCTAGATTCGCAGTGCCCCTTACGGGCTCATCAATTAAATGTTCTCCCTTGGGTAACAACTTAAGGCTTTTTAGTTTGTTATTTTGGAAAGCAAATGGGTTATAAGACTTGGATAGAGGTTGGAGGAGATACTAGGGTAGTTTTTTTTATCTCAATCTTTTTAATTTGTGAAAAAATGTGGTTGGTGTGAACCCATTTTACAAGTGGAGAAAATGTAATTTTTATAAATACCCATTACATATAAATGATTTATGACACTATTAAATGGCCATTGGATCCAAAAAGTGGTCCATAATTTAGTGGATAGAGTTTTGGGTTGAGAAATCCTAAACCATTCATTTTCACATATTTTTTAAACGCGTTTTTATCCTTTTACCCTTAGATTTTTACGCCTTACCATTTTGGTTTTTATCTTGTCAAATAGTTTTGTTTAACAAAGTAATTTATGTTTTAATAAAAATATAAGATAACACCTACTAAAAATTTTGGTGTTTTGACCATAAATTTAGCATCTATTTAATCTAATTAAATTTCTAAAATTTATAAATTTAACTTTTAAATTAAAATATATAATATAAAGAAAAAATATTTTGTAGAAAATGTTGTTTTTACCATTAAGTGTTCTTAATATTATATAGTATTGATTACCAATTTAATGAGTGTTAATATATTTATATATTGGTTTAAAATTTATATTAGAGTAATTTTTAAGAATATGTTAATTTTTTGACTAACACAATGTTAATAAAATAATTCTTTGAAAATAACAGTTTTACTATTCTCATGGAAATTTACTTTAATCCTATTAATATTATTTTTATTCCTAAAAATTTAATTTAACTTATTACATAATAAGAAAATGTTGATCTAAAAAATTAAATCCCTTTTTTTATTTAATTTATACAAGTGATGAAAATTAATTTTTTAATATAAATGAATAAAAAAAATTTCTATAGTATTATATTGCCTAAGTTTTTGAAACTATAAACACAAGTTTTATAAATACAACATAGTATTTTTAAAGGATTTATTTTATTTTATGAGTATATATATTTTATATAAATAAGTTTCAAAAAAAATTAATTCATTCTTGTATTATGATAAGGCCACTCCATAGATTATAGGAAATATCCATATGAAACAAACAGTTTGGAAATAGATATTATCCAAAATAGGAATAACATGGGAAATAAATCAAGAAATCATATAAAATCATAAACATGAATATTGGGAATAACTATAACAAAAAACATATAAATCCAAACTTTATATACAAAACCAACATGTATCCAACATTAATGAACAAGAGGGATGAGAAATTGATGAGTTCAAATACGTATGGGTACCAAAAATACATAACCAAAAGGAATAACACAACATATCTAACTAACATATATCTATGTGATAGGTGTGAATCTCTTAATTGTCACCTCTTCCTAACTCGAACCAAATCTATCAAACAATCACTATCTCAAAGTGGTTTTTTTCCTTTCCCTGCATCTGATAAGACCAAATTTACATACAAAAATTGTGTATGTAAGGTTTGAGTGAAGATTCTCAGTAAGATTAAATCACATAATTTATGTATAACCTTTCAAAAATAAACCATGTTATTCTAGTTTGAAATAAAAAGAAAGTATCATTTTCACTTTTATGAAAAAACAAGTAATAAGGGATACACATCTATATCTTTCTTTTTAAAAGAACATAAGTTACCAAAATGAGTCAAAAATATACATGTATATAAGTGAAGACATAAATGAAAATAAATTTATAATAGAGTTTGTGTCAAAGCATCATAAGAGAGTACCTAAGGTAATAAGGTAAGGAAATTTGAGATCCCCATACTAAATACAGTCTATGTCTTTGTCTAATTGTGTATAGGATGCTAAATAGAGTGACATACTATACTATCAGAGATAATCACTAACCAAAGTGAAATCCTATGATAGTGATTAATCTTATAGTAAAATTCATAGTAGCATATAAACTTTTCTATCCTAGTTAGAGTGGAATCATAACTAAGGAGGGAAAATCTTGGTAGAGTTGCATCATAACCTAGTATAAATACTTGTGACTAAAATCTCTACTAAGTACTCAAGGTATTCCCATGATTTTTTTCCATTATCGAAGTGATAAAATAATTCAAGTCAAGTATATAAAATATCCCCTTTATAATTATCCATCACCCATAAATAATTTTTTATATGCATGAAATTCATGGTAAAAAGGTGTTGTAATATCCATGGGAATATCATGTAGTAAGAACAATTTGAATATATTAAACACCAATTTATCCTTAAAAATCATTTATAAAATCATTTTATCAGTTATTTATAATTATTATAAAAATATTATATGAAAAAAATTTCCATTATTTCATATAAAAACAACATTAAGATTTTATGAAACATCTTGTGTGTGAATTTTTTGCAAATTATAATTTATACATTTTGGAAGTTCCCCTCAGTATGTCAATTGAAAATATAAAAAGAAACAATAATAATGTCATCATACAATCATAATAGATATTAAATACAAATTTCATTCAATATAAATTCCATTTAGAGAAAAAATCACTCATGGTTTCATGAACCAAATAAATAACATAGATTTATCTACCAGTAATGAATTAAATTGATACAAATTGATGTTTTACCATTAAATAAGATTAAAGGGGTTGTTAGATGTAACAACTTGTCCTATTTCACCAAATCCAATCTGGAGCAGTGCATAGACTCATTATAACCTTCGCATACACACAAAACTACAAGTTTGATTAAGGAGAAACCAATCTTCATATATTGGGAGACAACATTATTGATATTATTTTATTGCGAGTAAAGGATAAAAATTTCTCATTTTTATTCATGATGGTTATTCTATTGGATCATATGGTATTAGTTGATTTTGGATCATGTCAAGGATGTAGACAATCATTTTTATTAGTGAACATTGTACACTGAGTGTCTGTTGTTTATTTATTTCCTTGATGTGTGTGAGTTAAGCAGTGAGATTTCTCACTCTAACAAGTGATGGAGGTTGTTTTCATAATAAATCATAAAAATAAAAAATGACCCACTTTTCAATGATTAACCCCCATCTCAATGAACCTCACCATTCTTAGGTACAACACATTAGGTATCAAAGCATCAAGGTTTCCTACAAAGATCTAAAAGTTAGAATTTTTCTACTTCAAAGGTTTTTGAACTCAATAGGTTATTAAGTTATTTAAAGAAATTATCTCTTTATGGTTGAATAATTAGTCTCTGAATTTTTATTGTAAATATGGAAAACGTGAATTTTGTGAACAATAAGGGTATTCCCACTCTTTATAGGAAGAATTATTGTATTTGGAAAGATTGGATGATGCCATATCTTTTATTTATTAGTTTGAATGTTTTGGAGGTTACTGCTGATGGGTTTATTCCTCATGTTGAAGGTACTAATATGAAAATAGTTAATGAGAATAATCTAGAAGATGATGATAATTCTCTGAATGTCATAATTTCATCTTTATTAAAGAAGGAATTTCCCAAGGTAAAATGTATCAAGACAGTAAAGCACATTTGGGATAAGTTATAAAATATATATGAAGGTAATGAAAAAGTAAAGAAAGAAAAACTACATATTTAGATATTTAAGTATAAATATCTTAAGACACATGATAATGAAACTATGGAAGACTCCCTAACTAGAGTAAATGAAATTGTGAGAACATCCATAGGTTTTAGTGATAAGTTGTAGGATTCAATATCTATTGAAAAGATGCTACACATTCTTCCAAATAAGATTGATACAAAAGTATCACCACTTGAATATTGAGATCCTGATATACTTACTTTAGATGATATAAATACAATCCTAATTATATATGAAATATATAAGGAAACTATTTTTAGTAATAATACTAAGAATGATAAGGAAATTTAATTAAAATATATTAAGATTGGTAAGAGTATAAAAGAATATGAATAAGAATCTAGTAGTTTATATCCATATTAAGATGTTTATGTGAAGTTTGATAAGCTAATGCCACTCATCTCAAGAATCTTATAGAAATGAAAAGGTAAATTTCATAGTAAATTACCTTTTAAATGATTTTGATGTGGATTTATTAGAAATTTTATTACTAACTTTCAATGGATAGAAGAAGGTTAAGTTGAAGAGAGTGAAGATGGGGATGGGAATCCAATAAGTACCTTAAAGAGGGAAACATCAAAATATTTTTTATATAGTAAAAGTAATGATTTCTAAAAATAAAAGAAGAAAAATTTCCTATCTAAGCTTGATGGAAGTTATGGTTGTGAGGATGATGATAAAGTACAATTATCTAGTGAATATAGTGATAGATTGTTTATTAAAAAGGTCAATGAAGAAGGATTCATAATTAATTATGATATTAGTGATCAAATTGGGGAAAATATGAAAATGGAGTTAATTCTTAAGTGGGAACTCAATGAATCTCTTAAAAATTTCTCAATTGGAGAAGGATAAGAAGAACCTGAAGAAGGGATGTCAACTATCTGTCAATAATAACAGTTCTCATTCTAAAAAAGAGTTAATGTTGAAAAATAATATTGATAAATTGAAGAAATTTATTGATTAAGATTAAAAGGTTAATATTGACATGAAAATTAAGGTCAATAAAAAGGAGAAGTATCTTGTGGTTATCTAATAGAAACCGATCAATGATGAAAAGTAATTGGACAAGTTCAAATCCAATTTTCATAGTTCTACACCTAAAATAAGATAAAACTCAAGAAATAATACTGTGGAATAAGTTGGAGTCTCATAAAATTATTTCATTCAAGTTTAACAAAAAATATCACATTCAAAGAATGAAAAATATACTATAAGTATAGGGAAATGGTATAATTCAAATCCCCAAGAGAATAAATCTAAGTTTTTTGGAAAAGAAAGATTATTATTAGAAATATGAAAATTTTGGGAGCATTGGTTTTAAAATTAAAAACAATACAAATATAAACTCAAAAAATGTATGTAAAAAAGTCTAATGTGAAGATGAGAATATTTGAGGTATATCATAATTTTGGTTTAGAAAAGGGGGGAAATTTGAACGTCAAAAAGTAAAAGAATAATAGATGTCAATATCTAAAAAGAAATATATTTTCATAGGAAGGTACGTGTAATGAACCAAGATTTTTAGAAATTTTCCCTTTAAATAATTTTATTTATTTGATAGCTTATGTTATACATAACACCGAGTTTAAATAAATTGTGATATACTATTAAAATATTATTATTTAAAAATATAGTTATTGCCTAAACATTAGATTAGAAGGTATGAATAAGAATAAATAAATTATGAAAAATTTATGGTAATATTTGTATAAAATTAATTCATTTTATATCCATTTATTATAAATTAAAATAAAAACATTTTAAATAAAACAATTTTTTCTTCTTTTGAAAAACAGTTTTTATGCATGTGATGTATTTTTATTAATAAATTAAATTAATCACTATTGGTGAATTATTTTCATGAAATGTATATATTATTAACTTGATTAAATATCTTAAAAACTCAAAAAAGTAATTTTCTAGGCATATGATAAGAATAAAGTTAGTTTTATGCTTAAAAATACATTTTTTTCTAAAATTTTTTTTTTCGAATTTTGTACACATAATTTAAAATTAATTTATGAAATTTATATGTATTAAATTAGATAAAATTAATTAAATATTAATAATTATGATGTTCAAATTTTTTAATAAGGCCTATTTTATTTTTGGTCAATATTAATAACAATTGTGGTAAAATTTATCACCCTAATAAATAGTAAATCATGTTAATCTGGATTAAAAAAAGTGATAAGACCATAATTATTAATTATAATTCCTATTTGATAAATATAATTTGACACTTAATGAATTATTTTATAAATTTATTTGTTTAATGGTCACTTCTCCATGAATACAATTTATATATTATTTAAATAAAATAAGGTTACAAAATGTCATTGATAGGCCCAAAGGGCATTGTCACTTCCCTCGGGTCTCATAAAAAGAATTTTATTTTATCCTGAACAACACTAAATACAATAGCATAGTAAAGTGGAAGTATGGGGTCAAACCCATAGAGAGCGAGGAAAGTATAAGACAATTATTAAACAATGGTTAGTTCACTCCAATTTCAATTTGTTTTTTATTAAACAAATTAAATGACACAAATTATATAATTGAATATAGGAAGAAAGACAAGAAGGGATCATGGTCAATTTTAGGGTATAAGAAAAGAGTAATCCTCAATATAACTTGTTATGGACCTATGTAATAGGTTTAAAAGTGGTGAAAAGAACACAAATTGACCTTGGTCCATCCAATTGGATCAATCTAAGATGGAAAAGACTCCTTGGTCCAGATTAATTGAAAACCTAAGTGCAGGAATCTTGGATTCTGGGAAGAAAGAATTAAAATATATTAGTCCAACATTTATCTTCTATAACTAGCTCATGGTCATTCAATTTTTACTTCTTATGGTCAGGGATAATGCAAAATAATGATATTGATAATTATTTTAAACCTGGTTACTAGCTATAGGGTTGCCCAATTTTGATCTTAGATGCTTAATAAGTTCAAAACACCCCCACTATCGACCCCTACTCTAAGTGGATTATCCATGAATTAAATAATTAATTAAATATATAGAAACATTTAAAATGATTTATATAATGATTAAATTATTCAATATGAAAAAATCCATAATTTAAATTATGAAAAATAGATTAAAAACTAACTTGAACAAAGAAATAACGAAGAATGCAACAATGGACGAAAGAATGAGAAAGGGAATGAAGAAAAGAAAGAGATTGGAATTAATATAGAAATAATTAAATGTTACATAAATAAATTAAAATAAAAACAAAAACCTCTCTATAAAGAACGGTGGGTCGGATCCCTTTGGAAGTCTCCCTGTAGTCGATCCTCTCCACGCTTGGAACAAAATCCATATCTCACGACCGAAACCCATATAAATAGGCATGGTGTTCTTCCATGGTTTCCCCCATGAAAAATCCTTGGTTTAATGAATGTAAGTGTTTATTTTGATCTTAATAAAATTATTTTAGGGTTGAATTTTTTTTAATTTTTAATAATTATATAATGACCTTAATTTCTTATGCAACACCGATGCAATATTTCTCATTTTAATAAAAATTTATAATCAATAATTTTAAAAATATTAAAACTGATATAATTTGAATGAGTTATTGTGATAGACAAATTATATATATATGATATATTAGGGTTGTATGAAAGTATTATATTTGAATTCCTCATATATTTTAATGTATTTAAAATTAAATTAAACGAATAGCGTTAAAATTGACAAAAATGATATTTTATCAAAATAATATTTTATTAAATTATTAAAAATATTAAAATTAATTAAATAAGACAATTTGGTTATTATATGGTCTAATTTTTTTTAAATTTTCCATTTATGGTCCAATTTTCACCTTATAAGTAAAAATTACAACCTTTATTATTAAAAAAGTTACTAGTGTAGTTAAAATTAAAATATATCAACTAAGGGTTAATCAAAATTATAAGATTTAAAATTATACCAAAACTTGTCGAAATTCTATTTTTTGATGATATTAAAACCCTATCATACCTTATATTTGAACCCATTTCCTTTTTGATGCATTTTACTTGAGAATGAATTTATTATAAATTAATATTTTGAGAAATTCCAAAAGTGCCCCTGAGCTCAATTATAAGAGGCCACCTCCTCCCTTACTTATTTACACCACTTTGAGCCTTATATATTGAATAAAATCTTAAAATTTAACTTATCAACTTCCCTATACACTTCCTAGAGATTTTTTTCTTCCCAAAAGACCAACTCTTGATCCCTTTAGAGGAGATCTAAAGGAGTTGTTTCAAAGAAGAGGTAATCGCCATTACCGATCACTTTTTTTATACTCTTCTTTACCTCCTCATAATTTTTATTATTTCTCAAAAAATTATAAATTTATTATCCTAAATATTCTGAAGTTTTATTATGATTATTAAAACACCATTTTACACCCTCTTTCCCATCAAATGATAAGTGAAAGTATCATTCATGCGTATGTATGACTTACCGTCTCCACGTAGCGATAAAATAAGTTTTTCATCACCATATTTTAAGTATGTATATTATAGTGGTTTTAATGTTTATATATGATATTTATGAAATAATTATATTTTTTGAATTATAATATCACATCTACCTACTTACCATCCAATCCATTGGGAAATGATAACGTCATTCCTGCGTATGTGGGAACTACCACCTCCACGAAGCAACGTGATTCATTTTTCATTTATATTTTTATTGGGTGGTAATGGGGAAGACTTTGATGAATATATATGATATATATGATATAATAATGATTCTTCAAAGTGAATTAATATTTAACTTTCTTTAATTTCATCCTTTAAAAAATAAAAACAACATTCATGCATACATACGACCTACCGTCTCCATGAACAATATAATTCATTTTTATATCTATAACTTTAATGGATGGATATAAATATGTATATAATGAACATATAAAATATTTATATTATGGTAAATATTCTAGACATTATATAATAATGATAAATACACAAGGACTATAACTACTGAACTGATATACTCATGATAAAAAATAGTTAACACCCGAAAATAACAATTTTAATAAAGAATTATTGAAAAAAGAGGGTGTAAAAATGTTATAAATAGATCATATATGATATTATAAGTTTGAAAATGACTCTGTTTTCGAACTATAATGAATCTAAAATTATTATACAATAGGTCATAGTGATTTAAAAGCAAGGTGAACTCGAGGTAAGGCTTTATTTCATAATATCATCAATATTTGGGATTATTTATATTTAAGACTCCATTGGGGAATATTTATCTTATGTATACATGTTTTATAAAAATGTTTTCAATTTATTTTACCATTATACTATGATTTTTTAAATTCATTTTTACCCATGTTTACTTTTTACAAAATGGTTTTAAAGGAATCATTTTTTTTCATTTTCCAAATGAAGTACTTTTTTAAATTTTTTGAAAAAAATATGAAAAGAATGTTTTTAAATTATAAAGAATGAACATATTTTCATGATTTCATGAATAAATTTTTCTATGAGTTTTTATTTATATGTTTACAAGTTCCTTTTCAAATAATTTTTTTCCTTTATAATTGTGCATCTTTTAAAAAAGAAATGATTTTGGAATGGAAAGGTTATTTTCCTCAAGAATTATTCCAATTGATCTTTCAAAACCATTTTCTGTCTAAAATGACATGATTTGATATCACTTATACTTTTTTGGGGATATTATCCAAGTATACCATCTTTATTATTTCTCTGGATGGTTTATTTTTATGATGAAATTATGAAATGTTATGAAACCCATTTCTTTTCCATGGGTTATGTTATGATGAAATGTTTATGAAACCCATTTCTTTTCATGGGTTCTGATATGATGAATTCTTTTTGATCTTATGGAACACATATTTATGATTTTCATTATTTGATGGTGGTTAAATTATAACTAAGGATGGTTGTTATGTTATAACCAAGGATGGTGGTTATGTTATAAACAAGGATGAGTGGGACCTATATATATCTCTAATGCATTGGGTAAATATTGACATTTCACGATATAAAAAATATTGTAATGGAGTGGACCCATTTTGGTAAGGTTTCACGTCCACTATGATAGTGTTGGGAGTGAATCTTGACTATTACGATGGTCTGAGGAGTGAACCCATTACACTATGATAGCCTTGGAAATGAGTCTTGACCACTAAGGAGATGATTTTCTATGCTTATGTGTATACCAAAAAAAATGTCATATATCTATGTTAAGGTTTCATAGTCCATATTCTTTTATTACCTTATGATTCATATATTATGAACTTGCAAGATTTATTAAATGAATTAATATTATGATATTTGATATGTAGGGTATGGTTTTCAAATGTTAAGAACATGTTATTAAACCCTTATGATCATGTTATACTTATGCGATCATTAATATCTCCCTTGTTTACCCTTACTAAGAATCTGAGCTCATCCTTTTATTGTTTTTCCTTTACCTAGGTTATGGAGAGAGGTATTAATTATGATATGTATAATAAGGGTACTAGTTATGAATAAATAGTTGGGAAATGATGTAGATATTTTATGAACCAGTTTTTTTTGTTTCCAAGTTTATATACAAACTAGACCTAAATGATTCTGGCATGGATCAAAATGTTATATAATTAATATTAATCTATTATGATGTAATATTTATGTATGAAAAGTAAGGGTCGCTATATATGGTATTGGAGAATGTTTTAGTAAACCTTTTGAAATTAGGATGAGAAAAATTTAATAATAACATTAGGGATAAGTCTAATCCGAAGTATAGTATAAAATCCTAAAGTTTTGGTAATGATCATGAATGAACTAGGTTAAACCTAAGTTGTCACAGAATAAGGTGTCACAATTTATACATATTATAAAATATTTTTTATGATTATAAAGTTTCCCACTATGATTATTATTTCTCAGACTATGTTTTTTGGTTTTAGTCAATGATTGGAACCTGAAGAAATCATATTAATACTGAATGTGATGAAAAATTAAATGATTTTCTTCCAAAGAAACCAAATGGTATGGAATCTAGAATAAAAAATCTAGTTTCTATGCTCATAGAAAATTCTCAATCTATGATTCACACTGAGATTACAAATTATAAAAGGAGGGAATATTTCTCTATTGAGTCTTTCATGAGGAAATGACCACCTTATTTTAGTGGTTTTACTGATACACTAGTCACTGAGCAATGAATCAGTATCATAGAAAAGATATTTTACATTATCTAGTATTAAAAACAAGATAAAATTATTCTAGTTGTTTATAATTTGAAATTTAATGAAGATCAATAGTGGACACTTATTAAGAATATGATAAAAGGAGAAGAAATTGAATCTATAGAGTAATATGAGTTTAAAGGGATATTTTTCAGTAAGTACTTCCATAATATTCTAAAAAAGGAAAAATAAGGAATTTCTTGAACACAAATATAATGATGATTAATAATTTTACACCTATTAAGATAATTTTACCAGACTTACAAGGTATGCTTATAGTTTAGTCATCATCCTTCAAATCAAAATTGAACGATTCTTTGGGAGATTAAAACCAAGTCTTTAAAATACGGTAGCAATAAGAGACTTTAGTATCTATGAAGAAAATTTTCAATGTGCACTCAATGTAGAAATTTAAATTGGATATTCCCACATTCCCATGGTTTTGATAAGAAAAAAAAGATCGAGCCACATGATAACACGAATAAATCACATGGTGGAAATAAATTAAAATCACATGCATGAGAGAACTATGGGAATAAACAACCTGGAAATTTATTGAGTGGGAGTGGGAAGTGTTTTAGACATAGTTAGGATATTCATAGAGCCAGTGAATGTCTAAAGGTGGTGAAAATACTAGTTGATATAATATAGGAAAGGAAGTTGCCAACTAATGAACCACCCACACTCCAATTCTTAAAATTCAAGAAGTATGGGAATTATACCAATAAATGACTGAATACAAAAGTTTTTTATGATAATAATTTATATGTGAATATTTTTTATGAATCCTTGATAAATAGTTTATTTACCTAAGCATGCAATACAGTGCACACATAGGGTTGGTCTTGAGGGGGAATCTCACAAAACACTGGAATTCTATTACCACTATTTATATTTTAACTAATATAAAACTAAATAATATAAATATGTATGAGATTGATAGATGCATGAAATAAGGATATATATATATTCAATTTAGATAGAACGAATGAAAACATAAGGATGTTATACAGAAAGGTGATACTCCTAGAAGATTACCCAAAGTGAACCTTCAACGTCTCTTTATTAGTTTAAAACTTACTTAATGAACATGTTCCATCATATGCATGACCATACCTTTCTACTTATGGTCGTGAATATGAAATAAATTCAACAATATCAAATATACTACACATCCACCTCCTCGATCAATGGAGAATATTGAAGAAGATAAAGACAAGCTTCAGGTGGCAAGTAGAGACACAAAGACACCTTCCACACTAGGATCCCTCTCCACCTAAATATAAAAAATAAGAAAAATTAAAAATTATAGCTCAAAAAATTGGGTTTAACACTAGATTTCTCCCTTAGGAAGTTCCTTGGGTTAGTTACTCATGATCATGAATATTAGAGATCATAGTGGGGAAGAAAGCGAGGTGGAAACACAAAATATAAAAATAAGATATGAGATGAAGAAAAAGAATAAAATATAATAAAAATTTATAAAACTATTACTGAATAAAATAAACTAAAAACTAAAAAAATGGATTCCTAGAGTTCCAACCCTTTGAAAAAGAGGTGAAGTACATTTTTTATAGGGAGAGGGGAGACGAATGTTTGGTCCAAATATGTCTTAAAAAGTTTTCACAGTGTAGGAACATTAAATGGAAGAATTTAGGAATGGTTACTTATTTAAAGTTGTTAAAATATATATAAAATATTAACCCAAGAAATTTTAGATTTATTAGAAACGTTTGGATATATTTATATCCAATTTACTCTCGAAATTTATTCTGCCCAGGTTGACTATTCGTATCCCAATGCACTGATTTATCATGCCGTTATGATCTCATAAATTCATAAATCACACATGGAAACATTAATGAAAGTTTTTAATTTTTATAATATCTATATATTTATATAATTTTATCCCCATTAGCTCTTTTAGTTATGATATATGGTCCTAATATAAAAAATATCCAGATCTGTGCACAGATTTCAAGACCTGACTTGGGAGCTGATTTGAGGCCTTCAAATGATAGATTGAGCTTTGGTACATGAATAATTAAATGAATATAAATGAACATATAAAACTAAAAAGGAATATTTTTTCAATTTTTATAAATATATAAAAATATATGGCTGAAATATATAAATAAATTAATATAGTTAAAATCCAAAATTAGGCCATTTTTGTAATTAAGCTCAATATGCTACTAAAACCATAAAATGTAAAAATTTACCTTAAAATAACAATTTATTAGGATTAAAACATTAGAATTAAAATTAAAATAATTGAAAATATGTTCACTTTCAATTCCCGCACACTTAAATATTGCACTCCTGGGTAATCATCTAATATTAAGGTCCAAAAAAATTTCACAAATCATAAATGACAACACAAATCAATTATCATATCAAGGAAAATATCATGTATTCTACATGAATAATAATTAACTAAATCCTAAAAAATAATAAAAATCCATTCAATATCATGTTAATCATCACATTCATGTCATACTTACCTCCCTGAAAAAATATTATTCTCTCCACTCAAGGATTTTTTGTTGAGTTTTTATCATTCTCAAGAACATGTGTGATTTCCATAGGCTTTATATCCTCCTATTATCTCTACTTCATAGAGTCAAAAAAATTTAAATCATGAGGTATTTTTAATGGGTTGTATAAGGATAAGGGTTGATATATTTTAAATGTAAAAGAATCAGAGGCAGAATGAGGAGGGTTAATCTCTAAAGTGAATTAAATGTATGAAGACTGTTTTACTCAAGAATGATTTTTTCCTCAATCAAATCGTAAATAAATCACCTAAAAACACCTATTTATTTATTTGGGAAGTACAAAATTTAAATTTAATCATCAATGATAAATTTGTTCCCTCTTTTCCCCAATTGTAGCATTGTTTTATCTTGACTTTAGATCTGGATTTCTCTTTAGAATCATATTTTTGAGTAAAAGATAGGTAACTTTTGATCATAAAATATTGGTAAAAAACCAAACCATATTTGTAATAATAATTTTCACCGACCATCCATATTTATATCAAAAAGTTTATTCCACCAAAGTGTTAATAAATATGGGAAAACTTTTTTTTTCATTTTAGCTCAAACAGATTCTTCAGGAATTCAAAATATTGCACATATTCTCCCTCCCCCACACTTGAGTTAAACAATAATCATGAATTTTACTTCTATATCAAATTCGAAAGGTATAAATGTATTATAATGTGGATTTCTAAAAAGTTATTTAAGGGATACCAAGGGCTTAATAAATGTCAGATGAAAAGGTAGGACAAAATTAGAGTTGAATGTAAAAAGGGATATCAAAGTGGTGCCTCAATCATAATTAACACATTTAATTAAATATAATAGCTTTGAAAAGGATAAAAATAGAAATATATGGATCAAAAAACATGTCTCAAGAATCTCAATAAAAAGATAAAGGTAAATGATATTTCAAATAGGTTTAGAAACCTATCATGTTGGGAAATATTTTCAAATTGGATAGTACAACTACACACAAGTTTCATAATCAATCAAACTTTATCAAATGAAAACATTAGAAATCAAGAGAAAAATCCAATAAACAATCAGTTAAATCCTAGAACATTCAAATCAATCATTTTTACAAAAACAATCATATGGTTTGAATTTTACAAAGTGTTTGATTCAACTCAATATTTATAAAAACACACCAAAAATAAAAAGTAAAACATGAAAAATTGTGAAAAACTCACGAAAATTAAAATGGAATCACACAAAAAATTCTTAATTTTTTTTGATATTCCTCCCCAAAATTATTCTATTTACTTCCCTCTATTTATTTAAAATCAGATAAAGAAATATTTTCATAGAGAAGTTTAATTGGGAAGTAAAAAAAATGAAAGACACAAATTGATTTATTTTTCAGTGGTAGTATCAAATTAAGCTCCTAGATGTTACCAATTTAAAAATAAAATAAATAAATAAAAACATAATAAAAATAAATAAAAATAAAGATAAAGGGTAAAGGAAATGGATAATTCTTGGTTTATACCCCTGAGCGGGTGCTAGGTTTTTACTGCCCCTAGTCTGGCAGTTGTACTGGATTATCCCCAATTAGAAGGTGAGTGTGGTTTCTTTAAGATGAACCACCACATGTGAATTTTAAAGGTGTACATGAGTAAAAACTGATATTTGAGAACCCCGAATAAGATAATAAAATTAATAACCCCCAAAAAATAATAAATAATTTTTTTGATTCCCATAGTAGTAGGGAAAATAAGATAGGGGTGCTCCCTATTGACTTCTATGGTGTCCTCCTTCATATGGTATACAATTTATTATAGAGGTGGTAGTCACACCACCACATGATTATCTAAGTATTTTTATATCTCCACTAATTGGTTGGTTTCTTACTTAAAATACATGCCCTGATCCATTTTTGATGTGTCATAAATTTTAGAGAAAGTGAAGTTAAAAAACAATTCATCTTGAATAAGAATAAAACCTAATGAATCAATACATAAATCTCCCCTTTGAAGTAATTATACTTGGTAATTGATATCTTCTGTAATATCCATTGGAAACTAAATATTAATAATTGTATATTATTTATAATATTTCAAAGAAATAGGGAGGTATAGAGTTGTTGATTATTCATTATCAAGTATGGTAAGATTATGTTTCAGGTTATCTTCAATAAAGTGACTCTAGGATACTTCCAACAAATATTGATCTGCCATGCATATATCATCTGGTAAGTGTACTTCATGTACCTCCTTGAGAAATGGTTGAGTGTGGGATGATGTGATTAGTTAATTTAGGTGCCCCTTCTCACCCACCTTAGGTTCTTTAACATAAAAAATGATTAGTGAAATATCTTCCACCACTCGTTCTAGTTCTGGTTCGGGCTCAAGTTTCGGTTTCTCTTATCATGAATGTACATACTCCATTAGCCAATCAATTTTTATATCTAGGCCATGTATTTCTTCTTAATGTTCTTTTATTTGAACTTGGTCAGTCTATGTAGAATAATTTTAATTGGAATAAATCAGGAAAAAATATTATTTTTTAGTTTTTGAAATTTATGATTTTTTTTTGTGTTTTTTTAAATGAAAGAAAAAAAATTATTTAAAAAATGTAAATATAAATAGTGATTAAAGACCACTTGTATACCCAAAAGAGGAACTAAATTGGAATGTAAGTATTTTTCACAAATCCTTGTTCAATAATTTAATTACCTAAACATGCAATATAGTGCACACCCAATGTCGTTATCGAGGATACAACTCACACAACACCGAAATTATATTGTCACTATTTATATTATAACTAATATAATGATAAATAATTTTAATATGTATGAGATTGATAGATACATGATATATATATATATATATATAAATGTAATGTAGACAGAATGAATGCAGACAAAATTATGTTAGACAGAAAGGAGATCATCCCACAAGATTACCCGGAGTGAGCCTTCATCATCTCTTTATTAGTTTCAAATTTAATTAATGAACGTACTAATATTATAAATGAAGATACCCTTATTTATATGGTTTTGAATATATATTACACTCAATGATTGTTGAGACACCACACATCCACCTCCTCGATCGATGGAGAATATTTTAGAAGAGAAAGCTAAGACTCGGGTGACTAGTGGAGACAAAAGTCACCTTTCCCACTAAGATACCCCTATTGATAACTCTAAGAAAATAAGAAATATTAAAAATTATAGTGAAAAAAATTGGTTTTAACACTGTATTTATCCCCTGAGAAGTTCCTTAGGTTAGTTACTCATGATCACAAATATTAGAGATCATAATGAAGAAGAAAGAGAGACAGAAACAAAAAAAAAGGTAAAAATAAGATAATGAGAAATAAAAGCAGAATAACATATAATAAAAATTAATAATACTATTAAAGTAGAAAATAAACTACAATACTATAAAAAATGGGCTCCTAGAGTTCCAACCCTTTGAAAAATAGGCGAAGTATATTTTTTATAGGGAGAGAGGAGATTAATTTTTGTTCCAAATCTATCCATTGAAAGTTTTCACATGGTAGACCCATAAAATTGAAAAAATTCGGAATGGTTCCTTCTTTAAATTTGTTTCGTTATATATTTTTTATCTATCCAAAAATTTTCATATTTAATTTACACATTTTTAGAGAGTCATATCCAATTTACTCTAAAAATTTATTCTTCCCAGCCTGACTATTCGTATTCCAATGCACTGAGTTACCATGCCATTATGACCTTGAAAATGAAGTAATCACATGTGTACACATTAATAAAAAAATTCATTTATATATTCTACATATACTTGTATAATTTCATCTCCATTTGTTCCTTATGTTATGATATATGGTCCCAACATAAAAAAATATTTAGATATATGCACAAATTTCAAGGCCTAACTTGTGAGCTAATTTTGGGCCTTCAAATGCTAGATTGAGCTTTAGTAACTGAATATTGAAATTAATAAAAACAAACATAGAAACCTAAAAAGGAATATTTTTTTCAATTTTTATCACTATATAAAATTTTATGACCAAAATAAAAAAAATATATTAAAATAAAAATCCAAAATTAGGCCATGTTTGTAATTTATCTCAATATGCTACTAAAACCATAAAATACAACAATTTCCCTTAAAATAACACTTTTTTAGGATTAAAACATTAAAATTAAATTTAAAATAATTGAAAATATTTTCTTTTTAAAGTATCATCATTATCTAAATACAAATAGAAATGTAAATATCATGCGATCGTAACTGCTGAAGTAGGTTACAAGAATGATGTGGTAAAGGTACACTTATTATCCACTCTAGAACTACTAATGTATTATTTGATTCTATATATACCCACTATTTAATATCTAAATAATTTTATAAGAGTATTTTAGTATCACCTCAAATATTATATGTTGAGTTATAAGTAAAAACATGTAATGATATGATGATCACATCTCAAGTTTATGCTTCTTCTCTAATTGAAGTTTGTGGGAATGTGATTCCTACAAATCTCATTTTTTCCTCTAGTTGAATTTGATGATATTTTGGGAATGAATTGGATTTATTTACATAAATACCACATAAATTTCCTTTGAAGAGAAGTTTCATTTGATATTCCCAACCAACCTATGATCACCTATTAGCGTGATGAAAAAAATGAACTTCCAACAGAAATTACATCAATCATTCTGGTCATGATTTCTATTCAAAAGGGGTGTTTAGGTCAGATGGTTGAGAAGAAACTCAATATTGAAGATATTCCAATTGCGAGGGAGTTTATTGTTGTATTTCCAGAAGAGTTTATTGGTCTTCCACTGAATCATGAAGTTAAGTTTTTATTAGAAATCATACTTGGTGCCACACCTATTTACAAGAATTCATATAGAATGGATACAATTGAGTTGAAAGAATTAAAGAAGAGAGTCTATAAGAATATTGAAAAGGGATTTATTTAGACAAGTGAATCACCTTGGGGTGTACATGTTCTATTTTTTAATAAGAAAGATGGTTTTATGCGACTATGTATTGATTATCAAGAACTTAATAAGATCACTATCAAGAACAAGTATACCCTACCTTAGATTGATGACTTGTTTGATCAACTACGTAGATCTCAATACTTTTCTAAGATTGGTATTCATTTTGGATATCATAATTGAGATTCAAGAAGGAGGATACACCCAAGACAAAATTCTGTACATGGTATGAACACTATGAATTTATAATGATATCATTTGGTCTTACTAATGACCCCACTATCTTTATGGATTTAATGAACATAGTATTTAGATATTAACTTGATCAGTTTTTGGTATTATTTTTAGGTGATATTATTATATATTAAAATAGAAAGGGAGGTCATAAATATCACTTGAGGATTGTGCTAAATACCCTAGGGAAGGATAATCTCTATGAAAAATTTACCATGTGATAATTTTGGATTAAAAAATTTTCATTATTATGTTATATAATCTCAAGTGAGGGTATATTAGTAGACCCTTCAAAGATATAAGTTATTGAACATTGGACCAAAATAACCACTTTAACTGAGATATCTAGTTTTATTAGTTTGGATATATATTAACAGAAATTTATGGAGAAATTTCATGGCTATTGATTCCACTCACCAAGTTAACTCAGAAGTGATCCAAGTTCCTTTGGATGGATGAGTGTGAGGAATGTTTCAAAGAACTGAAAAGAAGGCTAATCAGTGCACCTGTGATTACACTAACCTATAGTGTAGAAGGATTTGTAATCTATAGTGATGAATTAAAGAAGGTATTGGGATGAATTCTCATGAAAAATGATATGGTTATAGTTTATGCCTCATGGAAATTTATGGTCCATGATAAAAACTACCCAACCCATGATTTGGAGTTAGCTATGGTAATTTTTGATTTAAATATATAGAGGAATTATATCTATGGAGAAAGGTGTTCCATATGCACTGACAACAAATGTTTAAAGTATATTTTTACTCAAAAATATATGAACATGCTCCAAATAAGATGGTTGGGGTTTATTAAATACTATAACTACTTGATACATCACCAACCTAGGAAATAGAACAATTTTGAAGTTACTCTAAGTCGAAAAGATCATACTAGTTTTTCTATGATGAGTATAACAAAAGATCTAATATTTATGAACTTTCAAAGGATAAATATTGAAATATTGAAGGAATGGGAGAAATGTTATCTTTAAAAAATGATTATTTAGCTATCTATTCATGTAAAGATTAAATAGGTACCTAAGGAAGGTGTAGAGCTACAAAATAAGGTGAGAAATGATCCTAAGTTTAACCTTGATTGTGATAGAATAATAAGGTTCAGAAACTGTGTATGTGTCCCTTCAACACAAGATTTGAAGGACTTGATGGATGGATCTCATAGTTCTTAATTATCTATTCATCCTAGAAGTACAAGGATGTATAAAGATTTGAAAGAGTATTTATAGTGGGATAGAATGAATAGATATATTGAAGATTCTATATCTCGGTGCATGGTATGTTAGCAAGTTAGGATAAGAGATAAAAGTATAAGGGGATTTTACAACCATTACCCATACCAGAATGTAAATGTGAAAAAATCACCTTGTAATTTGTTATCGTACTCCCCAAAACATATAAAGGGAATAATATTATACGGGTTATAGTTGATCATCTTAAAAGGAAATACACTTCATCATTATCAGAGAATAATTATCTATTGATCAACTTACTCAGTTATAAATTAAGTAAGTGTTAATATTTCAAGGTGTGCTACTATAAAATGTATCTAATCAGGATCCAGGGTTTACCTCACATTTTTAGAGAATTCTTTAATAATATCTAGATGAAGAGTTAAATTTTATAACTGAATATCATCCTCAAATAGATGGTCAGTCTGAGAGAACTATTCAAACTCTAGAAGACATGTTAAGAGATTAATTTATAGATTTCAAAGGTGGTTGGGGTTAATACCTTCCTTTTGTGAAATTTTACTACATAATAATTTCACTCCAGTATTCAGATGGATTCTTATGAATCCCTCTGTGGTAGGAAGTGAAAAACTCCAACATGTTGGAATGACGTTGGAGAAAGAAAGCAATTGGGACCTAATTTACCTAAGTAAATGATAGAAAATGTAATATCTATTCAATTGTACATAAGAGCATCTCAGAGTCAAAAAAATGCTATACTGACAATCATCATAAAGATCTGGAGTTTGAAGTTAGTGATAAGGTATTCCTATGAATATCACCCTGGAAGAGGGTGATGATATTAGGAAAAGGGAAATCTAATCCCTATGTATATATATCCTTATAAAATTATTGATCATATCTAGACGTTATCTTATTAATTGACGCTTCTACCGAATATCACTCAAGTTTAGGATGTGTTCCATGTATCTCTCATGAGGAAGTATATACTCAGTTCTTCACATGTCCTAAAATCAGAGGTCATACTAATGGATAAAGATATTTATTTTCAAGAACAACAAAAATAGATTCTAGATTATAGTGATAAAGTTCTACGAAACAAGACCACTCACCTTTTCAAAATTTTATGGTGAAACCACCAATTTTAAGAAGCAATGTGGGAACCTGAGGCTATGATGAGGCAGACGAATCTTCATTTGTTTGTATCAAAATGATGAATTTCGAGGACAAAATTAATTTTTAAGGAGGTTATAATGTAACATACCAATATTTTTATAAAATATTCCTCTTTAAATAATTTATTTATTTGACAGCTTTTGTTACACACAACATCAAGTTTAAGAAAACCGTGATATACTATTAAAATGTCATTATTTAAAAATATAGTTATCGCCTAGCTTTTAAATTGGTGAGTATATTCATGGATAAATAAATTATTAAAAATTTATGGTTATATATTTAAAAAATTAATACATGGGTTATCAATTGATTATAAATGAAAATAAAAATCATTTGAAAGAAAAAGAAATGTATTTTCTGAAAAAAAAAATTATGCGTGCAACGAATTTATATTAATAAATTAAATTAATCACTATTCATGAATTATTTTAATTAAATATATATATTATTTTCTTGATCAAAGTTTTTAAAAATTCAACAAATAATTTTCTAGGTGTAGGATAAGAATAAAATTATTTTTATGCTTAAAATGTATTTTTTCTAAAAAGAATATTTTTTCCCATTTTGCACACATAATTTATAATTAACTTCATCCATTTATAGTTATTGAGTTATATAAAATGAATTATATATTTATAATAAGTAGTTTCAAATTTTATAATTCAGCCTCTTTTTTTGTTAATATGAATAGTAACTGTGGTAAAATTTATCACCTTAGTAAATGGTAAATCGGCTTAATATGGACTAAAAATAAGTGATAAGGTCATAATTATTCATCGTAATTCCTATTGAAAAATTTAATTCAACCCTTGACACCGTATATTCTTAATTTATTTGTTTAATGGACACTTTTCCCTAAAAATTACTTATATGTTATTTAAATAAAATAAAGTTACAAAAATGTCACTCTGTTTTTAATATGTATTATGTGTCCACATATGTAAAAAGTAACTTATGAATGAATATAAGTGATTATTTTTCAATTAATAAAATTATTTTTATCATATTTTTTTTAGTTTTTATTAATTATATAATGACCTTAATTTTTTATGCAACACTGATGCAGTATTTCTCCATTTAATAAAAATATATAATAAATTATTTTAAAAATATTAAAAGTGATATAATTTGAATGATTTAATGTGAACCAAGAATTTTATATTTCTATATGAAATATTATGGATGTGATAAATTATTATATTCAAATTACCCCATTGTTTTTATTTATTTAAAATTAAATTAAATAAATAGAGTCAAAATTGATAATAATGATATTTTATCAAAATAATATTTTCTTAAATTATTTAAAATCATAAATATATTTAAATAATTAAAATTAGTTATGAAATTGTCTTAAATGTCATAAATTGTCCATTATTGTCTAATTTTCACCTTATAAGTAAAAATTACAACCTTTATTATTAAAAAAGTTATTACCATAGTTAAAAATAGAACAAGTTAACTAAGGGTTAATAAAAATGATAAGGTTTAAAACTAAACAAATTTTTTTCTAAATTATATTTTTTGATGGTATCACAAACCTATCCAACCTTATCTTAGAATCCATGGATATTTTTTTGGAATTTGGATTGAGAATTAATTTATTATAATTTAATCTTTTGAGAAATTCTAAAAATGTCCCAAATCTCAATTATAAGAGGGAACCTCCTCCCTCACTTCTTTAAAAATAATTGAGCCTTCTATCTCGAAAAAATATTACAATTTACTTTATAAACTTTACTAGCCACATCCTAAATATTTTTTAATTCCTAAAAGACCAACCCTAGAGCCCTTTAGAGGAGATCTAAAGGAGTCATTCCAAAGAAGTGGTAATCTCCCTTACCAACCACTTTCCTTTCTACTCTTTTTACCTCCTCTAAATCTATGGTATTTCTCATAAAAATTAAATTCAGTATTCTAAATATTATTATGTTTTATTATTATTATTATGAAAATACCATTATACACCCTCTTTTCCATCAAATGAGAAGTGAAAGTATCATTCGTGTATACATATAGCTTACCGTCTCCATGTAGTGATAAAATTCATATTTCATCACCATATTTTAAGGATGGGTATTATGATAGTTTTAATGTTTATATATGATGTTTATGACATAATTATACTTATTTAATTATAATATAACATCTACCTACTTACAAACGAATCCTTTGGGAAATGATAACGTCATTCGTGCATACGTATGGACTACCGCCTCCACAAAGTGATGTGATTCATTTTTCATTTACATTTTAATTGGATGGTAATGAGTAATAAATTTGATGAATACATATGATATAATAATTATCCTAAAATTTTTAACAAATCTTTACCTTCCTTCATTACATCCATTGAAAAATGGAAACAACATTCATGCGTACTATAACCTATTGTCTCCATGAATGTTGTCATTCATTTTTATATCTATAAATTTTATAGATGACTATAAATATGTATATAATAAATATATATTATATTTATATTATGATAAATATTCTATATATGATGTAATTGAGATAAATATATAGGAATCTGAACTACCAGACTGAAATACTCATGAAAAATGAAACAGTTAACACCAAAAAATTACAGTTTTAAAAAGGAATTACTGACAAAAGAGGGTGTTGAAATATTATAAATGAATAATATATGATATTATAAGTATGAAAATGAATATGGTATAGAATTATAATAAATCTAAATTTATTATACTAGAATCTAGAGTTCTTTAAAAGCAAATAAAAATCGAGGTAAGGGTTTAATTCACAATCTCATCAATATTCATGATAGTTTGTTTTTAAATCACTATTGGGGAAATTTATCCTCTATATCCATGTTTTCAATGTTTTAATTTTTATAAAATGGTTTGTAAGGAATATTTTTGTCATTTTCAAAATGAGGTACTTTGTGAAATTTTCAACAAAAATATAGAAATAATTATTTTTTAACTTATACTGGCTTTTCCCTTCATTATAGATAAATTTTTATTTGAATATTCATTTACAATTTTACAAGGTTATTTTAAAATAAAATATTTTCTTTTATAATTATACATCTTTTTAAAAAGTAATTCTTTCTAAATAGAAAGTTTATTTTCCTCTGGAATTTTTACAAGTGATGGTTTAAAATAATTTTCCATCTAAGATGAGGTTATTTGATGTTACTTATTCTTTACTGGGGACATGATACAATGATACCATCTTTATTATTTATTTGGATGGTTTATGTTTATGATGACAAGATTAAATGTTTATGAAACCCATTTCTTTTTTATGGGTTATTTTATGATGAAATTTTTATGAAACATATTTCTTTTCCATGGGTTATGTTATGATAAAATGTTTATGAAAATAATTTCCTTTCCATGGGTTATGTCATGATGAAATTTTTATAAAACCCATTTCTTCTCATTATTTCTAATTTGATTAATGATTTTTGATCTTATGGAACATATATGTATGATTTTCATTATGTAATAGTGGTTATGTTATAAAAAAATGTTGGTGGTTATGTTATAACCAAGGAAAATTTGGACCTATATCTCCCTTAAATTCATTTGGTAAAGATTTATATCTCATGAGATAAACATGACTAAAATGTGGAGTGAACCCATTTCAGTAAGAGACTATATCCACTATGATAGTCTTGGGAGTGAATCTTTAATACTACGATGGTTTGGGGAGTGAACCCATTACATTATGAGAGCCTTCACAATGAGCTGTTACTACTAAGGAAATGAATTTACATGATTATGTGTATGCCCCAAATCAATGACTTATAACTATGTTAATATTTCATGGTTCATGTTCTTTGATTCTATTATGATTTATATCTTATGAACTGTAAATATTTATTCCATGACTAAATATTATGATATTTTATATGAAAGGTATGGTTTTAAAAAATTAAGATCATTTTCTTATACCCTTATTCTCATGTTACACTTATGTGATCATTGATATCTCCCTTGTTTACCCTTACCGATCATTTGAGCTCACCCTTTTCTTATGTTTCCTTTCCCCAAGTTATATAGCAAGGTATTAAGTATTATATCTCTAAGAATGGTGATAGTTATGAAGAAATAAGTTAGATATGATGTATATATTTTTTTAACCAGTTGTTTACAATTATATGTTTCCAAATTTACTAGAACTAAATGATTCTGGTGTAGATCAAGATGTTATGTAATGTATATTAATCTATTAAGATGTAATATCTATGTATGAAAAGTATTGGTCACTATAGTATTAGTTTTATGAATACTGTTGGCACTATGAAGGATTTGGGCATTTGAAAAAAATTGTTGGTTTAATTACCAATATTACTAGAAGTCTACAAGTTATGGGGGAAAATAGGGGGTTCCTCCCACTTAAAGAAGAATAGTTCATAAGTAATCTAAAATTTCTATACTTAAGGTTTAGAATAAGTTTCAACTATTGGAAGAGGTTTGAGGAAAATGTGACATGTTGAGTCACTTTGATGAAGATTTTCTTACCATTATACATGCCTATTTATGTTTGAATATTTATAATCAAAAGTATCATAAGAATAAATTGAAAGGAATGGATAAGGATTTGATTATTAAAGTTACACATAAGACATCACAATGGAAACATCCATGTATTTAGGATAGTATATGTTCATCTCATATGATATAATATTTTAAACTCTTGAAGGATTTTAATAAGTGAAAGAAAATATTGATTACCTTTGACAATGGTGGGTTACTAAAAATTGGAATATTTTGTTCAAAAATCATTGGATAAGATAGTTTGAAATTGAAGAAAATGTTATTTATTGATGGGTTAAAACACGATTTAATATGTTTTTCTTAAATCTATGATGAATATCACGAATTCAAATTTTATACAGATAAATGTGTTGTGAATAAGGTAAAAGGTGGATGTGTTGTGATTATAGGAAAGTGTAAAGAAGATATTGAGAAGCCTTTGGAGATTACCAACTCTAAAAAATATAGACAAACTTGTATACTCAAGAAGAAGGTTGAAGGTGTGATCTCAAGAATAAGAGATCATATAAAGGGTGATAAATAAGGTGATACCATTTTAGGAAAACATATCAAAGTAATGAAATTTAATAACTAAAGAGAATCAATAATAAGTAGCCTTTATCATGTCATAATGACAAAGTGAAAAAATAATAAGAGTTGTCCCAATCTAAAATGGGAGTTATGGAATAAGTTGACTGATTAAACTGGTTTTTAGTCTAGGGGAAGTTAAATACCAAAACATATATATTGAAGAGGAAAATAAACCCTTCACTCATAAAATGCTAAGGTATGTTGAAAACTTTCCACTCTCTCACTTGTTCTTTAAATTTTTGTTGTAAAAGGGGGAGAAATACAACATAAATCCCTTATGTGTTTATCCCTTAATGTATTCAAAAATGGTGAGAAAAATATATGGGGAGAGTTAAATCTAGATATATGTGTTTTACCTAATGGGAGAGAGATCTCTTATTTATGGGAGCATGTAATTAGAAAGAGTTATTAAACGGGGTAATTTGTGAAGTCAGCATGTGAACTATAATAACATTTTTAGTGAGTATATTTTTCAAGAACTTTTTATATAAGTTCAAGGGACAATTTGAGAAGTGAAAAAGGATTTGATTTTGAAAGTGATTTATATTCCTTTGTTGAAAATAAAATCCAAATAGGGAGATTATTGACACCAATAGATGTTTTTGAGATTGTTAAGACTATGAAGAATAAAGTGTCCCTTGAGAGATTATTGATACCCAAGGAGAATTTTTAATATTTAGAGTTGAATAAGTTTCATCTATAATTTGATATTTTATCTTGATAAAAATAATTGAATAAGTATTTGGTAGATTAATATGATAGTTATTTATTCTCTATTCATCCTAGAAATTTAAAGATGTATAGATATTTAAAAGAGTATTTATGGTGGGATGGAATGAAGAGATATATTATAGAGTTTTTATCTCAGTTCCTGGTATGTCAGCAAGTTAAGTATGAGATATAGAAGTCTAAGAGGATGTTGAAACCAATACCCACACCAGAATGTAAGTGGGAAAACATCACCATGTATTTTATCATCTAACTCCCCAAAAAATATAAAGGGAATAATGTTACATGGGTTATAGTTGATCATCTTACAAAGTCATCACACTTCATCGCTATGAGATAATATTTCTCTATTGATCAACTTACCTAGTTATACATTAAAAAAGTAGTAAGATTTTAGGTGTACTATTATCAATTGTATCTAATCAGGATCTGTGGTTTACCTTGCAGTTTTGGAGATTTATCCATCAAGATATAAATATAGATTTAAATTTTAAAACCACATATCATCATTAGAAATATGTTTAGTCTGAGAATACCATTCAGAATCTAGAAGAAATTTTGAGAGATTTCTCTATGTATTTCAAAGGTGTTTGGGGTCAACACCTTCCTTTAGTGTAATTTTCTTACAACAACAATTTTCACTCTAGCATTCAGATGGCTCTGTATAAATCCCTCTATGGTAGGAAGTGTATAACTCCAAAATGTTGGAATGAAGTTGGATAAAAGAAGATATTGGGACCTAATTTAGATGAGGAAATTATATATAATGTGATATATATTAAATAGAATATTAGAGCAACTTGAAGTCGACAAAAAATTTATGCTGACAATTATCAGAAAGATCTAGAGTTTGAAGATGGTGACAATGTATTCCTATGAATATATCCCTAGAAGAGGGTGATGAGTTTTGGAAATAATGGAAACCTAATCCCTCTGTATATAGGCCCTTATGAAATTATTGATCATATTAGGATGGTATGTATCAATTGGAACTTCCACCAAATATCTCTTAAGTTCATGATGTGTTCCATGTATCTCTCCTAAGGAAGTACATACATGGTTCTTCACATTTCCTAAACTCAGTGGTCACACCACTGGAGAAAGATCTTTCTTATTAAGAACAACCAATAGAGAATATATATTTTAGAGGGAAATTTCTATAAAACAAGACCACTCACCTTTTCAAAATCTTGTGGTGAAACCACCAATTTGAAGAAGGTATGCGGGAACCTGAGGATGTGATGAGGAAGAAGTATCCTCATATATTTGTATCAAAGTGATGAGTTTTGAGGTCTAAATTTATTTTAAGGGGAGTATAATGTAACACCATGATATTTTTATGAAACATTTATCTTTAAATAATTTGCTTTATTCAATATCTTGTGTTATACACAATGTCGGGTTTAAACAAACCGTGATATACTATTAAAATGTTATTATTTAAAAAATAGTTATCTCATCACCTTTATATTAGTGAGTATGAATAACTAAATTATGAAACATTTATGGTAATATATTTATAAAATTAATTCATGGGTAATAAATTGATTATAAATGGAAATAAAAATCATTTAAAAGAAAAAGAAATTTTTTTCGGAATTTTTTTTATGTGCGCAATGTATTTATATTAATAAATTAAATTAATCACTATTTTTGAATTATTTTAATGTAATATATATATTATTTACTTGATCAAATGTTTAAAACATTCAACAAATATTTTTCTAGGTATAAGATAAGAATAAATTTAGTTTTACGCTTAAAAATGTACTTTTTTATAAAAAATAGCTTTTGTACCATCTTGTGCACATAATTAAAAATTCATTTATTCCATTTAATGTATTTATTTATATAAAATTAATTATAGATTTATAAAGTAGGTTAAAATTTTATAATTAGGCCTCCTTTATTTTTATTAAATATGAATAGTAATCATGGTAAAATTTATCACCTTGGTAAAGGGTAAATCAGGTTAATCTAGATTAAAAATAATTGATAAGGTCAAAATTATAAATCCCAATTACTATTTTATAAATATAATTTTACCCTTAACACATTATATTATAAATTTAGTTGTTTAATGGACACTTGTATATGAAAATAACTTATATGTTATTTAAATCAAATAAAGTTGTAGAATGTCCCTCTCTTTGTTTTTAATATGTCTTATGTGTCCACATCAATAAAAAAGTAAGTTACTAATGAATATAAGTACTTATTTTTAGCTTAATAAAATTATTTTTTTGATATTTTTTTTAATTTGTAGTAATTATATAACGACCTTAATTTTTTATGCAACACTAATGCAGTATCTCTATAATTAATAAACATATATAATGAATGATTTTAAAAATATTAAAAGTGATATAATTTGAATGAGTTAATCTGACCCATGAATTTTATATTTCTATATGACATATTAGGTATGTTTCAAAGTATTTTATTTGAATCCACATATTTTTTATTTACTTAAAATTAAATTAAATGAATAGTATCAAAAGTGACAATAAAAATATTTTATCAAAATAATATTTTATTAAATTATTTAAAAATTATAAAAATATTTAAATAATACAATGTAGTCATGATATGGTCTAAAATATCATAAATTGGATATTTATGGTCCAATTTTTACCTTATAATTAAAAATCACAACCTTTATTATTAAAAATTTTATCACCATAATAAAAATTAAATCAGGTTAACTAAGGGTTAATCAAAATGATAATTTTTAAAATTACACAAAAACTGTTCTAAATTCTATTGGTTTATGGTATTACAACTTTATCATACCTTATATTATAATAAATTTCCATTTGGAGGCATTTTTCTTGGTAATGAATTTATTATAATTTAATATTTTGAGAAATTCTAAAAATGCCCCTCATATAAATTATAAATGGGAACCTCCTCCCTCACTTATTTAAACAACTTTTAGCATTATATATCAAAAAAAATCTTCAAATTTTCTATATAAACTTACATATAATAATCATAGATATTTTTTACTTCCCAAAAGACCAACCCTAGAGCCCTTTAGAGGAGATCTAAAGGAGTTGATCCAAAGAAGAGGTAATCTCCCTTACCAATCACTTTCTTTTCTACTCTTCTTTACCTCCTATAAATCTATGGTATTTATAATAACATAATAAATTCAGTATACTAAATATTATTAATTATTATTATTATTATTTAAACACCATTACACACACTCTTTTCCATCAAATGATAAGTGAAAATATCGTTCGTGTGTATATATGACTTATCGTCTCCATGTAGCGATATAATTCATTTTTCATAAAAATATTTTAAGGATGGGTATTATGATGGGTTTAATGTTTATTATGATATTTATGACATAATTATACATATATAATTATAATATCACATCTACTTACTTACCATCCAATCCTTTGGGAAATTATAACATCATTCATGCGTACGTGTGGACTACCACCTCCACAAAGCGATGTGATTCATTTTTCATTTAAATTTTACTTGTATGGAAATGAGGAAGGATTTTATGAATAAATATGATATAATAATTATCCTATAAATTTTAATTAATATTTTCCTTTATTTCCTTCCATCCATAAAAAAATGAAAACAATGTTCACAAGTACTATTACCTACCGTCTCTTTGAATGTTGCAATTAATTTTTATATCTCTAAATTTTATGGATGACTATAAATATGTATATAATGGATATATATTATACTTATATTGTGATAAATAATATGTATATGATGGAAATAAGATAAATATATAATAATTGGATCCGCTGAACTTATATACTCATGAAAAACGAAACAGTTAACACCTAGAAATAACAATTTTAATAAGGAATTTTTAAAAAAAAGGTCATGTTGAGATATTATAATGGGATATTATATGATATTATAAGTATGAAAATGACTTTGATATGGAATTATAATAAATATAAAATTATTATTTAGGGTTTTATAGTACTTTCAAAGAAAGGAAAAATCAAGGTAAGGGATTAATCCACAATCTCATCAATATTTAGGATTGTTTATGTTTATGTCTTCATTGGAGAATATTTCTATTCCATATCTGTGTTTTATAGAAAAAATCATTTTTTTACCATTCTCCTATGATCTTTTAATGTCATTTTTACCCATGTTTTATTTTTTACAAAATAGTTTTTAAGAAATCTTTATGTCATTCTTCAAATGAGGTGCTTTGTGACTTTTCTGACAAAAGCATGGAATGTATGTTTTTTTAACTTGTATAATATTTTCTTGTCGTCATGAATAAATTTTTATTTGATGACTCTTTTACAATTTTACAAATTTATTTGAAAAGAAAATATATTCCTGTATAATTTAATAGATTTTTAAAAATAAATTATTCCAAAATGGAAAATTTATTTTCCTCAAGAATTTTTCAAAGCGATCTTTGAAAATCATTTTCCATATAAGATGTCATTATTTGATATTACTTATGCTTTACTAGGGATATGATCCAAGGATACCATCTTGATTCTTGTTCTGGATGGTTTATGTTTATGATGAAATGTTTTTGAAACCCATTTCTTTTTAATGGGTTATGTTATGATTAAATGTTTATAAAACCCTTTTCTTTTCCATGGGTTATGTTATGATGAAATGTTTATGAAACTCATTTCTTTTCCATGGGTTTTTTATGAAGAAATGTTTGTGAGGCCCATTTATTTTCATGGGTTCTATTTTATGAATGATTTATGACCCTATGGAATAGATATGTATGATTTTCATTATGTGATGGTGGTTATGTTATAACCAAAGAAAGTGGTTACGTTATAACCAAGGATGAGTGAGAAATATATTTCTATCCAATGCATTGGGTAAAAAATTGTATCTCCTGAGATAAAAAGGACTGGAATGGGGAGTGAACCCATTTCATTAAGGGATTATATCCACTATTATAGTCTTGGGAGTGAACCTTGACTACTATGATGGTTTGAGGAGTGAACCCATTCCACTAGGATAGCCTTGGAAATGAGCCTTTACTACTAAGTAAATGATTTTATATGCTTATGTTTATTCCAAAAATCAAGGTCTTATGCCTAAATTAAGATTTCATGGTTCATGTTATTTGATTCCCTTATGATTCATATCTTATGAACTACCAATATTTACACCATGAATTAAGATTGTGATATTTGATACGTAGTGTATGGTATTAAAATGGTAAGATCATGTTATTATACCCTTATTCTCATGTTATGATTATGTGATAATTTATATCTCCATTGTTTACCCTTACTGATCATTTGATCTCACACTTTTCTTATATTTCCTTTCCCAGGTTATGAATAAAGGTATTAAGTATGATATGTATGAGAAGGGTGATAGTTATAAAGAAATAAGTGGGAGATGATATATTTATTTTACGAACTAGTTGTTTATGTTTCCATGTTTCCAAATATACTGGACCTAAATTATTTTGGTGTTGATAAAAATGTTAATAAATGAATATTCATCTATTAAGATGTAATATCTATGTATGAAAAGTATTTCACTACTACAAAACATGCCTTTAAAAATGATGGTATTTATCAACGCTAGAAAAAAGTGATGATAAATGACATCTTTATCAATGCTAAAGAAATCACTGATAAATTTAACCTTTTATCAGCGCCTTTTTTTATCACTGATAAAATTTACCATTTATCAGTGTTTTTTTAGCGCTGATAAATGGACCCTTTATTAGTGATTTATTTTTAGCACTAAGAAAGTCCTGAATAAATAAAATGAGATAATTAAATAAATAAAAAATAAAAAATAAGTTTATTAAAAAAATATTACCAATTATATTAATTAAATAATTATTGATAAAAATGAATAAATTTATTATACGATATATAAATTATAAATACTAATAAATAGTATTTATTAAATATATAGATATACAAAAAATGAAAAATAAAAAAATAAAAAAAAGTAAATTGAGAAAAATATTAAACATTTTATTAGTTAGATAATTATTGATAATGTTAATAAATAGTATATATTAAATATATAGATATATATGAATGTATGTAAATATGATTTATATATTACAAAATATTTAAGCGCTTTACATTAAATAGTAATATATTTAGTGAATAATTGTTTATAATTAAAAATTAATATGAATAAAAAATAATGACTAATTTCATAGAGCACTGTACATATAATTAAATGTCGTTTGATTTTTTCAATTTAACATATATAGATCAAATATGTGTTATATTGATTTCACATATACGTAATTAATATTTTTTATACACAATGCATACACACAAAATTTATCCATTTTTTCAATATTGTTAAAGTGTGATTATTTTTAATTTATTCAATTTCACTCATTTTTAACAAGCATGCACTTAAAATTAGATAATCATTAATAATGTTAAAAAATATTTTTAAAAAAATATTTATAAAAAAATATATTTATAAATGTACATTCACTATATTTATACAATTATTTATTTATAATTATAAATAAATATTTTTTTTAAAAAAATTATATATATAATTATTAATTATTAATTGTATGTATTTAAATAATTATTAAATTTATAAAAAATTTACTAAAGTAATGAATATATTTTCTATATTTATATTTATATATATTTGTTTTATATATATATATAATTATATAAAAATATATATGATATAAATATTAATTTTTTAAAATATTTATATAATTATAAATAAATAATTATATATTTAAATAATTATAAAATTATAAAAAATATATTTAAATAAAAAATATATTTACTATATTTATATTTTCAATTTTTTTATTTATAATTATAATTATAAATCCTTTATCAGCACTTAAGTATTAAGCGCTGATAATAGGATTATTTATTAATGCTTTTTAGTGCTGACAAATCTCTATCTTTACCAGCACTTATTACTTAAGCACTAATAAAAGACATCATTATCAGTTATTTTTCTGGAAGCACTAATAAAAGTTTCCCAATCTATTTAAAAAACCTTAACCAGTTGTGAACCCGTCGTGATATCAGAAGCTTTCTGTGGAAGCCAACACTCCTCCTTGGTGAATTAAAGCTCAAATCAAGGCTCCAATAAAGGCTCAAACAAATCCAAGGCTCAAATTATTCAAGGTTCGAAGGAATCCAAGGCTCTAACGTAAGTTTTCCTATACTTTCTCTTGAATGTAAGTCTTTCTCTAATTTCTCTTGGGGAACTCAGAGTGTAAAACATCAATGGTTTTGGCCATGGTGGAGGCTGTTTTGCAACTGTGAGTGTAGTGAGTTAGCCATTTTGGAAATTTGTCCATGGAGATCTTCCATTTTGATACTTGAAAATTTTAGAGTGTGAAACACCTATACTGTGAGCCTTCCCAGCTTTGCTCCCAGACCATATGGGCATCTACTTCCTTCTCAATTGCAGCTATGAATTAATGTAGGGGATTTGTGAGCTACACTTTTATTTATGAGAAAGTGTGGATGAATTATGCTTTATTTTTGTTGGATAAATAGTGGAATTAACTATATGGTAGAAGTCCCATCTAATTTTTATCATCTATATAATTTTTTATGTATCAATTTCAATGATGGTGGTTGGGTAACCTATGATAATGATTCCTGGAATATAAAATTGGCTAGTTATTTTCATATTTGTGTAGTATACTTTATATAGGGAGTAATCTTTTATAGATATGTTAATTTTCTCATTACACTTAGATTTCTAAGTGAAGTAAGGGTATTCCACTTTGAAAATGTAACCTCATGGGAGTCGTTCCATCTCGATAGAGGCTAGTGTGTATGGGATAAATGTTATAAGGTTTGGTGTGTTTTTCTTCCTTGTTTGTGATATATCTTGTTGATGTGTATTATTTCTTTATGCAAACTTCTTTACAGACCTCCATAGAATCTCAAGGATAGACCAATGTGTATCAGATGGCCTCCCTAGAATCCTTTAGATGGGTAGATCTGATGTGATGACCTCCCTAGAATCCTTGGGATGGGTCGATGTAGTGGTATGACATCCCAAGAGTCTTAAGATATTTTCAAATATTTGATATACCATTAATTTTAAATGTAATAATTCCTTAGGTTTCTACATCACTTGTTCCAAAAAATATAATGGATGTTGTCAAATTATATATATTAGAAATTATTTTTAGGTATTCATCATTTTAGATCTATATGTATTCTTTCCACCCCTAGGAATATGTGATTACTATCCATGTATATGAAATAAATCTTTATTTATTAAAATGTTTTATCAATACATTTTTATATATTTTAGTTGAATAAATGAGAGTTTATTATTTTTATTTATCATATTTGGGTTTCTTATTACTTTTTAATTTCCTATATTATATTTTCATTTGTTTTTGGGAATTAAGAAAGACTTTATGTGTGTAAAAAACAGTTATTATTGTAATTTTTTCTTGAGACTCATCCACCATATCTTTTATAGATAACTGTCATCCTCATCAACTTCCTCTCCCAAATAGTTATTATTTAAATTTGTTACTTAAAACTCACCCCCCATCTCTTTTATGTTTCTTGTACTATTCTATGAATTAATAATCCCATATATGACTAATAATTAGAGTATTTCAAGAAACATAGGTGCTTGTCCACAAGAGATAGCGGATGTGTATCAAACAACAAAATGAAATGATAAATGTATGGGAGATGAGTTGATGAGGATTAAAGTTGTCTATAAATTTTACCTTTGAATGAATTCATAGGATAACACCCACCATAGTGGATTAATTATTTTCTTAAATTAAATCACCCATTTTCTTCAACATACTAAAATTCTTTGAAACAATCAAATTTTGATTTTACTTTATTAGAATTGTCTATAACTTTCACCTTTGATAATGAATGTATTATGTGTATTTATTTATTGTAAAAAATTAATGTTTTATGAATCCAATGGGATGGATATGAATCTAAAACGGATGTACGCTAATAGTTTTCCAAAATAGTATAAAGATATAGTTAAAGAGTTCATCAATTTTTCAATACATCATGTATACAACACTTCTCAAATCCTCTGTCTATGTTTACATTGTTGTTATTCAAGAAAATTTAGTTTAGAAGAGTTAGAAGAACATTTTATTTTTCATGCAATAGATCAGTGCTATAAATATTGGAATAAACACAGGGAAAAACTAAATGTGGACAGTGATTGGGATGATATTACAATTTAAGGATCATTTGATATGAATACTAGTGTAAATGACGATGGAGATCTCATGGAAGAAATGATAATGGAAATTAAATATGACCTTCATGATTTACCAAAGTTGTTTGAGGAGTTAAATAACTATTCCAAGAAACCATTGTATAATAGTTGTACTAAATACACAATATTTTCATTTGTATTGAAGTTATATAATTTTAAAGCTATCAATGGATGGAGTGACACCAGTTTTATAGAACTACTTGGTCTCCTGAATGATATACTACTAGAATAAAATGAACTAACATGACAAACATATGATGCTAAAATAATGTTACATTGAATGGGTATGATCTCTAAAAAAATACTCACTTTTCAAAATGATTGCATATTTTTTCTCAAGGACCATGGTTCATACATAAAATTCCTTAAGTGTGGCATATATCAATACAATAAAAATAAATTAGGTCCTTAAAAATATGTATGGTAATTTCCAATAATTCCATGGTTTAGAAGACTATATGGATGTCAGGAAACAATGAGAAAATTGACATGGAATACAGATACAAGAATTAAAGATGGGAACCTATATCATCCAACAGATTCTACTCATTGGAAGAAAATTTATTATGAGTATCTTAAATTTGAAAATGATCCGAGAAACTTTCATCTTGTGTTATCTACAGATAGAATACATCCTTTTGGTTTACAGAGTGGTACTCATAGTACATGGCCTATCATTTTGGTAAATTATAACTTTCCTTCATGGTTATGAATAAAGTGAAAATACATTATGTTGTCTCTACTTATATCTGGACTAAATCAACCCTGTAATGATATTGATGTCTATTTGGATCCATTGATCGATGATCTAAAATTGATGTGGGAAACAAGTGTTATAATGTATGATTCTCAATGAAGAGAATAATTCACATTGAGGTCCATGTTTTACAGTATGATAAATGAATTTATCACTTATGGAAATTTATCAAGCTATAGAATTAAAGTAATATTGGGGTGTCCCATTTGTGAAAAATTCACATAATCATTTCAATTGAAACATTACTCAAAGAGTGTGTTTTTAGGACATCAGAAATTTTTACCTAGATGACTTAAATACTAATCCTGGACAACAACATTCGATGGGAATATCTAACAAGGTACAACACCATCTCTAGAAACAAGATATCAACTATACAATAAAGTAAAAATATTGACAGTATTTTTGGTAAAACATTTTCAAAAAACATTACAATATCAAGTTGTATGAAGAGATAAATTTTCTTTGAATTATCGTATTGGAATTGTTTGCATGTCATACATTTTCTTTAAGTCATGAATGTACAAAAAATGTATTTTTTAGTGTTATTGAAACATTACTAAATATTCCTAAAAAAATGAAAGATAGAATCAAGTCTAGGTTGGACTTGATTTAATTTTGGATAAGGGAAGAGTTGGCACCAATAAAGGGTAAAATGAGGACTTTTATTCCTCTAGTAGCTTACACTCTATCCAAAAAGAAAAAATTGAAATTTTCCCTTTTTCTTAATAGTGTAAAAGTTCCACATGGGTATTCATCAAATATCAAGAATGTCATGTCAATAACTAATTTGAAGTTACAAGGACTAAAATCACACGACTATATTTTTTTGATGCAAGATTTAATTCATTTTTATTTCCATTACATTTTGACTCAAAATGTATGACATACATTAACTGGAATTTTCTTCTTTTTCAAATCCATATGTAGTAAATTTATAGACCTGATGAAGTTATCCATCATGAATAAGGAGTTTGGAGTGATATTATGTGAATTAGAGATGTTCTTCCTACCATAATTCTATGTTATAATGGTCCACATGTTTGTTCAATTGGTTAGAAATATTCAAATATGTGGTCTTGTCTATTATATATGGATGTACCCCATTGAAAAGTATATGAATATTTTTAAAGGGTATGTCAAGAATAAAAGTCATCTAGAAGGTTTTATTATAGAATGATATATTATTGATGAAACTATTGAATTATGTACCAATTACCTATCATATGTTTACAACAACGGTCTCCCAAAGTCTCATCACAACTAACTACTTTTGGGAGAATGGATTTATGAAAGATATGTTGTTACAATTACCTTGATAGGGTGGGAGCAAGCACACCTTTACATTTTAAATGATAGTGAAGATGTTGATCCATATATTGAATCCTAAAAATTAATTCTTAGAGATTTAAATCCATCAAGGGATGAAGTATGGATATCAAATACACATAATATGTAGTTTATAAGATAGTTCTGAGATCAAATTTATAAGGAGTTATTTGAATACCTGAATTCAATTATTGAATGAATTCAATGGCTAGCTAGGGGACTGAATGAAAATGTTATATCTTACACTAGTTTTATAGTCAATGGTTATACGTAATATATAAAGTAACATGATGACTATAGTACGATGAAAAACATTGGTGTTATGCTTTTAGATGAAGTGATGCACATATCTGGTTCTAAGGATTTAAACCCAATTTATGAAAATATGTTATATTTTGGTATTATTGAATAGATATATGAGTTGGATTATAAAAAAATTCAAGTTATCATTTTCCATTTAAAATATGTTGACAATATGAGTGTAGTAAAAGTTGATGAAATGGGCTTTATGATGGTGAATTTCAGTGTAGAAGGGGAAAAATATGAGTCACTCACAATGGAATCACAAGTAGTGAAAGTATTTTATCTATCTGATCTAATAAATAAGAATGGATTGATTATCTTGATAGAGACTAAAAAAATGTCGAGTCATGTGAAAATTCAATCGAGGATAACCCTTTCATTGGGAGATCACAATTGTTCATGTCAGTCCCAATATAGGCAATGTCTTGTATATTAGAGGGGACTATAAAGAGGGGATTTTAATTCTCGATAGAGGGATCAAATCCTTGAAACCTTTAAAAAATAAAGATATTTCAATAAGAAGGTAAAAGTTTTTTTTAATATACTATGTTTTTTCTCATAATATTATATATTCTCTATAACATTAATATAATCTAAATTAAATGTTTGAATACTCATACATATAATGTCTTCTACACATGATGATGTTACCAATCCATTGGAAGAAAAAACTAAGGAATGAAACCCTTTAGAAAGATTTAAAGGTAATTTTATGGTATAATTTCTCTATTTTACCAAAAAAAATATAATAGAATGTTTATTTAATTTTCATTATTCCTTGAAGAGTTAGTTTATTTTAGAAGATTTCTGTCCATCTATCATGCCTTTGTATAAAGTGAAATAACGCTGTATCTACTCAATCACAGAGATAATCTTAATGTTTGTTTAGAAAAATCATTGCCCATATAATTAATGTATTGTTTCATATTTATGTTTAATTTATTTATTTTTATTATTACTCACATAATAATTATTTTCTTATATAGGTAGATTATTTTGTTCGAGTTGGGGTGGTCTTTCTATCTTTCATGCCTTTCTGCACCAAAACTTCCATAGAATTATTCTCACTTAAAAACTTTTCACCCCTAAAGTGTTTCATTTATCACTTTTCTTAACTTTCTTTCCACTACCTTTGTAAGAAGAGCAACGATTCTGACTCTTCTCAATCCCATAGGTACTCTTGATGCTTTCACCATAAAATCATTTTCTATAGAATTAATGTATTGATTCATATTTATGTTTTATTTATTTATTTTTAGTATTTATCAAATAATAATTGTTTTCTTATACAGGTGTATTCTTTTATTCGATTTTAGGTGATATTTATATATTTCATGACTTTATACACCAAAACATCTACATACTTCTTCTCCCTTAAAACCTTTCACCCCTAGAGTGTTGGCATTTATCACTTTCCTTCAAGTTCCCTCCACTACTCAATAAAATAGGTACTATTTATGTTTTCATAGTAAAATCATTTTCCATATAATTAATGTATTATTTCATATTTATTTTTAATTTATTTATTTTTAGTATTACTCAAATAATAATTGTTTTCTTATATAGGTGTAGTCTTTTTTTCTAGTTGTAGTGGTTTGTTCGAAGATGCTCATGTAGTGTTGGAAATTCAACAAATAAATTTAATGTAAATCATGTTAACATTGACATTTATGATTTTTTGAGACTTTGGGATGAGTTGGAATCAGCCACACCTCAATCTGGTATATGGTGTGACCGACATGACTATAAGTACTTCTTTATATTTAAAATTGACACTAATTTTAGTAAAAAAGAAAAATGATGTACTCAAAACTAATAAAAAATATTCGTATTGTTTTTATACTTTAATACAATGATCCATAAGTCATTTTTGATGTGCAGGAATCAGCCGCACCTCAATCTGATACACAGTGTACCCGGTGTGAATCAATGTGTCTGTTATCAGTTTAATGTCAATATTTTACTTTAAAAAGTGTCACTAACTAAAAACTAAGAAAACATTATTGAATTTTATTTATAATTTTATCTATCTATTCATAAATAATTTTTTATGTTTAGGAATCAGTCTCACATCAAATCGATACACGATGTGATCTGTATGAGTCAAAGTGCGTGTTTCAAGTTTAAAATGACATTTTAGTAAAAAAGACAAGTGAAATACTTAAAACTGATAAAAACACATTCATATTATTTTGATACTTTAAGAAAATAATCCATAAGTCATTTGGGACATGTAGTAATCAACCACACCTCAATCTGATACACAGTGTGACCAGTAAGAATCTAAGTGAGTATTTATTTAAAATTGACATCAATTTTAGTAAAAGTGGCTACTGACCTAATAAAAACTAAGAAAAACACATTCATATTATTTTTATACTTTAGTAAAATGATCCATAAGTCATTTGATATGTGTAGGAATCAGTAACACCTCAATTTGATGAACGATATGAACGTTATCACTCCAAGTGTGTCTTTTTATTTAAAATTGACATTAATTTTATTAAAAAGGACAATTAACCTACTAAAAACTGAGAAAATGCATTCATATTATTTAAATAATTTATTAAAATGATCCATAAGTCATTTTTGATGTTTTGGAATCAACCATACCTCAATTTGATACATGATGTGTCCGATATGACTCAATGTCTCTATTATCAGTTTAAAATTGACATTTTATTTCAAAAAATTTCACTCACTGAAAGTTGAGAAATCATGATCTAATTTTCTTGATAATTTCTTACATTTATTCATAAGTAATTTTTAATTTTAATGAACTGATCTCACAAAAAATCAATACATGATGTGATCGACATGAGTCAAAGTGCGTGTTTCAATTTTAAAATGAAATTTTAGTAAAAAAGTCAAGGGACATACTCAAAACCAAGAAAACACATTAATATTGTTTTGATACTTTTATAAAATGATCCATAAGTAATTTGGGAAATTTAGTAATTACCCTCACCTCAATCTAACACACGGTGTGACCAATATGACTCAAAGTGTGTCTTTTTAATTAAAATTGACATTAATTTTAGTAAAATGGACTACTAACCTACTCAAAATTGAGAAAATGAATTCGTATTATTTTTATAATTTATATAAATTATTAATAATTCATTTTTTATGTGTAGGGATTAACCACACCTCAATAAAATACACTATGTTCCCGATATGGCTCAAAGTCTCTATTATCATTTTAAAATCGATATTTTAGTTCAAAAAGTTCCACTCATTGAAAACAGATCAAACACACTTGGGTTTTCTTGATAATTTATAAAAACAATTCACAAGACATTTTTGACATGTAGGAATTGGTATCACATAAAAATAATACATTATGTGATCAGAATGAGTCAAAGTGTCTGTTTCTAGTTTAAAATGACATTTTAGTAAAAAAGACAACTGACATACTCAAAACCAAGAAAACACTTTGGATTGTTTTGATAATTTAGTAAAATATTCCATAATTAATTTAACATGTGTAGTAATAAACCACATCTCAATCTAACCCATGGTGTGACCGATATGACTCAAAGTGCGCATTTTTATTTAAAATTGACATCAATTTTAGTAAAATGGACAACTAACCTGATCCAAACCAAGAAAACACATTCATATTATTTTGAAACTTTATAATAATGAGTTATAAGAATTTTTTAATGTTTAGAAATCAACCACACCTCAATAAGATACATGATGTTCCTGATATGACTCAAAGTGTCTGTTATCATTTTAAAATCGATATTTTAGTTCAAAAAATTTCACTCATTGAAAATTGATTAAACACAATCATATTTTCTTGAAAATTTAGGAAAATGATTCATAATTAATTTTTGATGTGTAGTAATTAGTTTCACATCAAGCTGATACAAGATGTGATCATAATGAGTCAAAGTGCATGTTTCCAGTTTAAAATTAAATTTTAGAAAAAAATACAATTGATGTACTAAAAACCAAGAAAACACATTAATATTGTTTTGATACTTTAGTAAAGAAGTCCATAATTAATTTTAGATGTGTTAGAATCATCCATACCTCAATTCGACATATGGTGTGACCAATATGACTCCAAGTTCATCATTTTATTTAAAATTAACATCAATTTTAGTAAAATTAACACTTTCTGTTAATTTATTTCTTTATATTATTACTAACATAAGAATTTTTTTCTTATATAGGTGTGTTATTTTTCTCAATTAGGGGTGGTTTGTTCGGAAATATCATGATTCTGGGCCAGTATTAAAATAAAAAGGACCTTTGATATTTTTGAATTTATGTAATAATTTTTATTTATGTAATTGTATAATCTAATGTCTGAAATGTCTATAATATAGTGTTTTTTTCTTATATTTGTGTTGTAATTTAATTTAATTTAATTTCCATTTTGGTAGTTTTCTTGATATTCAGTATGTTTTGGAGCTGCGGTGTGTTGTTACAGCACATTGCCCTGGTGCTGTAGTGTGTTGTTGCAGCACACTACAGTATGACCCTTTATCATTACTTTTAACTAATAAAGGACCCATTTTTTAGCACTTTTAAAATCATTGATACAGGTATCCTTTATCAGTGCCTTTATAAGTACTGATAAAATTCTCTTTATTAGTGCTTCTATAATCACTGATAAATGTGGCCTTTAGTGACCCTAAATAAAAGTGCCAATAAATGTGGTCCTTTATAAGATCTTCTAAATGCGTTGATAAATGACCCATTTATCAGTGTTTTTTAGCACTGATAAAGGACCCCTTTTTTAGTTCTTTTTTAGCACTGATAAAAGACCGTATCTTTTAATATCACTAAGGTAATCAGTATTTTTCTAGTGCTTATAAAGGCCATTTCTAGCTTAGTTAAAGACCAATTTTGTAGTAGTGTTGGTTGTTATAGTTTGAGTTTTATGGATGATATTAGAACTATGAAGGATTTAAGTAGTTGGAAAAAATATGTTGGTTTAATTTATAATATTACTATAAGTCTACAAGTTATGGGAGAAAAAAATAGAGGGGGGGGGGTACTCCCACTCAAATAACAAGAGTTCATAAGTAATCTAAAATTACTAGACTGTAGGTTGAGGATAATTTTCAATCATTATAATAGGTTTATGGAAAATGTGACCAGTTGAGTCACTTTGATAAATATTGTCTTACTATTATGTATGCCCATTTGAGTATGAATATTAACACTCAAAAGTCTCAAAAGAATAAATTGAAAGGAAGGGATAAAGATTTGACTATTGAAATTTCACATAAAACATCACAAATGAAACATCCATGAATTTTAGTGGATTTTCATCTCATATTATAGGAGATTTGAAACACTTGAAGGATTTTAAGAAGTGTAAGAAAAACATTTATTACTTTGATAACGGTTGGTTGCTAAAAAATAGAGGAGTTGGTTTAAAAATAATTGGAGAATATTGTTTATAATTGGAGAAATTGTTATTTATTAATGGGTTAAAACATTATTTAATAAGTGTGTATCAACTCTATGATGAATACCATAAAGTCAAATTTTATATGGATAAATGTGTTGTGAAGATGGTAAAATATGGATGTGTTATAATGGGAGGAAAGTATAAATAAGATTTTGAGAAGTATTTTAATATTACTAACTCCAAAAATATATACAAACTTGTATACTCAAGAATAAGGTTGAAGGCGTGATATTAAGAAGAAGATATCATATAAAGGGTGATGAAGAAGGTGTTTCCATTTTAGGAAAACATGTCAATGTTTTGAAAATGAATAAGTAAAGAGAAACAATAATAAATATTCTTTAGCATGTCATACTACCAAATTGAATAATAAGAATAGTTCTCCCAATATTAAATGGGAGTTAAAGAAGAATTTGACTGATCAAGCTAGTTTTCAGTCAAGGGGGAATTAAATACCAAGCCATATAATTTAAAGAGGAAAATCAATCCTCCACTCATAAAATGCTAAGTAATATTGAAAATTTTCCCCTCTATCGATTTTTTATTGTATTTTTGTTGTCAAAGGGGGTGAAAGAAAACATCAATCTATTATTTTTTATCCATTAATGTATTTACAAAGGTAGAGAAAACTATATGGAGAGAGTTAAAATCCAGATATATGTATTTTACCTAATGGAGGAGAGATCTTTTATTTAGGGGGAGCATGTAATTATAGATGGTTATTAAACAGGGTAAGTTGTTAATTCAGTGTGTGAACTTTTATAACATGTTTGGTGAGCATATTTTTCAAGAACTTGTTAAATAGGTCAAAGGGACAGTTTGAGAATTAAAGAAAGAGTTTATTCTCAATTAAGAGGTATTGGTATCAAGATATTTCAAGGGTTTTGAATAAAAGTATATAAGTAACTATTATGTAAAACATTATATTATTTTTCAATATTCTTATTTTATACACCTATTAGGCTTATAATTATTAAATAATGAATCATTATTATGTTTGATGAGTTTAGAAGTGATTTATGTTCCTTTTTGATAGAAAAATCCAAAGAGGGAAATTATTGATACCAATATATGTTTTTGATATTATTGATTCCATGAAGAAGAAGGTGTCCTTTGAGATATTTTTGAGACCCAAGGAGAAAATTTTAAGATTTGGAGTTGAAGAATTTTCTTCTATAATTTTATATTTTATCTTGAGAAGAGGAATTGAATAATAAGAAGTGTATGGGTTTATTCGGTTTTATTTTTCTTTAAATACATAAAACATATTTAATCTAATATAAAATAAAATTTATTATGTAAGGTGATGGTTGTTTGAGAGTTTTAAATTTTTTTGATGTAGTTTTTATTTTTTGAGTTATTATGGAGGTTTTTAGAGTTTATCATAATCAAGTCTGAATTTTTACAAAGTACTCTTATGCATATAGTTTTTAAATATAGATTAGCTGAAAATTAATAAAGATAAAAACTTATTTTGACACATAATGGTTTTACCTAGAATAATTGAAAATTGGAAAAGGGATTTTCCACTCTGTGGTTTGTGATATTTTTTTTACTGAAGAGTTGAAAATTTCACAAAGGAAAAAAACTCACTAAACACATAAGATTTTCATATATGAGGAATGGAGTTGAAAATTTGAAAAGTATATAATGTGTGAGGATTTTATAGAAAATGTGTAATATATTTTCATAGGATAATAAATGAGGAGTAGTATTTGTAATTTTCATGTAGGGATACATAATATTCTATAGAATAAAGAAATATAGTAAAAGAGAATTCTACCTGAGATGCGTAATATATTTCGGAGATATGTAATATTTTTTTTGAGATACATAAGTTTTTTTCTATGAGAAGATAACTATAAAATCACTTAGATACAAGGTTAATATATATATTTTTATATATATTATATGATACATAAGATATATTTGATATTTCATAAGTTTTTTATGAGGAGGCATGAGATTTTTCTCAAGAACGTATGATTTTTGACTTAACAAAAATATGAGTTTTGAAAGTTACCAAGGTGGATCATAATAATGATTTTTAAAATATAAAATAATCCTAGGGTTTGATATATCTATCATACTAAATGATATGGCTAGAATAAAATGTGAATTTTATAGTGGTTTTCTTAAATCAAACAATGTTAAAGTTTTCATTCATAGATAAAATTTCATGATTCAAAAAGTGGGAGAAAATAGTTTATTCTAGGGAAATGATATTGTGTTAGGTCCATATTTTTTAAGGAAGAAAATAATATCCTTAAAAATAATAGGAAACCATAAGGATTAAATTTTTTCTATTCTAAGGGAGATAGATGGTCTATACCATGCTTTTTTATTGTGCCGTGAAGAAATAAGAGGGAAGTTTCAGTTGAATAAAACTGATTGACTACTCTGCAATGCATATAGTTACATCATGTTTTATGTTTATGTTCACATGTAAAATTCCTACAACTAAATAATAAGTGATAGAAATATAATAGGAAGTTAAGAACTGTTGAAATCACTTTTTTGTTCAAATTTTAATTTAAAATTTTAATTTGAACATGAAGAATAAAATATTATTTCTGTGTGAAACATAAATTGAACAGGGATATTATATTCATGATATAAAATAATTGTTCATATAAAAAACATATATTCAAGTTTATCAAACAAGAATTAATAATATAAAGGATTATTTATGGTAGGGAGAGTGGAAGAGTATTTTTTGTGCATTGTAGTGTACACAGGAAAGAAGATACTTATATAATTTCAAGTATAAGAGAACAAAAATAAAGAGCACACAGTGGTTTGTGTGTAAGTAATTATAATCATTTTTTTGTGGTGAATAATAAGGAATACACACATGTTATAATAGTGAATAAGTATATGATCAATTTAATGTTTCCAAGATTCAATCATTATGAGAATAAGGATAATATTTTCCTCAAAAAATATAAGACAGTAGTGCAACATGTTTGATCAAGGTGGTTATAGAAACAGAAGCCTTAAAAACACTTTATTTCATGATTTTTAACATAATTTTATAATAAATACAAAATGAGTATCTAGAGGTATAGTATCTTGGGAAGATTATATACATAAATAGATCATACGAAATATGAAAACATCATCTTTATTTAACATTACACATAGTTCTCCTAACTACCATAGATCTTCTTAAACAACATAGGACATCCTAAAAAATACATAAGGAAAAGGGTGATATAGAAATACCAGTAAGGGAATAAAAATGGTAATAAATCAATATGTGAGAGTCAATAAGCATGACATAATATCATATAGATAAAAATCATATTCATTAAAACATGGAATAAGTAAATGAAATCATAAGATCATAGAATCATGGAATTTGTGGTAACAATATAACATATGACATCATAAACATAAGTTAAGGATCACTATCAATCCCATCATTATAAAGGGGAAAAAGTCTCATTGTGGGTTATGCTAAATCCTTAACCCCTTACATAGAATCTCATGAGATATAATGCTTTACCCAATTTATTATTGGACTATATAATTTTAGGCTCACCAATCACAAAACATCGTGTTCTTAGGCTAACTATATGTGTACCATACATAGTTGAAAAACTCCCATAGTGTATTGGGTTCATTTCGTAATCCCATACATAACTTCTCATGAGATATAAATCTTTACTCCATATAAAAATCATACATATGTGTGCCACATGGGGAAAAACCATACATAAACCATAAGATTGATCAAACCCATGATAATGAAGTGGGCTTCATAATTATGATTCAAGGCATAACCGAAGGCTAAATAATAAGGTTTTCCAGTAGAATAAGTAATTAAAAATATTTTATAATTTAATAATTTTAAAAGTTATATAGGTATTTAACATGGACTTTAAGTGTATAAAATTCATGAGAAGGATCTAGATAATAATGAATTAAAAAGAACTTCTTTGGTGATGGTTAATAAAATAAGTAAAGGGTATTTTTAAAGGGGAAAGAGCTTATTATTTTCCATAAAACCAAAAATGAAACAAGGGGATTATACATAAAATAATTAGGTGTTTTATAATTTATTAATGGTTTAAAAACATTTATAGGGGTGATTCTGGACATGAGAAAAAATAGGAAATTTCTATTAAATCCGGTTTAAGTTAAAATTGAAATTTTGAAGGGAATTAAAAACATGGATTACCCTAAAAATGAAAAATATATTTTACTATGTATATATGTAAGGAATATATATATAAAAATAGAGTAATTTCACAAGAATAAGACTGTGTAAAAGGGGGAAAATGAAAGGGAATGTGTAACTCAAAAGTAACATGGGTGGTATGGAAGTTACCTTACATTGTGTCTGAATGTTCTCTACACTTGTGCTTAACTTCCTGGAAAGCTGAATTAAGTTTTTTAAATACTTACTTAATAATATTATTAAAGTATGCTTCATATTTCAATTTCCTTTAACTATCATATTTTATTTATTTATAATAAAATTTTCTTTTCTATGTTGGTTACTTGAGGTTGTTTGGTCAATTTTTGCATAAATCCTTATGTATATTGACCATGGTTGAAAGTGTTGTAAAATATTTTCATAATACCCATAATATTAATAGTTTTATGGAAATATTTTTTATATATTAAATATATTTTTAAATTCATCCATGATGGATGGTGATGAAAAAAATGAAATTCATTGTTCATGGAGGTGGTAGTCCACACGTACACACAATTAATATTTCCATTTCTATGAATGAGATGGAATGAGGGTAAATGATAATATTGATATTTAAAAATCATATTTATATCATATATATCATATTTATTATTCTATTACATCCTCTTTACAATCCATTAATGGTGATTATGAAAAACGGAAGGCGTCTATTTGTGGAGGCGGTAGTTCACACAACACACTAACGTTGCTTTTTCTTTTATAAACAGATGGAGAGGAATAAATAATGGTTATTAAATTAATATAATGACATATAAGTATAATAATTATACTGATTTAATTATGTTTTTATGTATATAAGACATTTTTAAAAGTAATTTTAAATATAAAATATTACGAAGAAGGTAATACTTACGTTGGAGACTTGATCTTCTCTTAAAGATATCTTTGGAATTAAAGACCTTAAGATAACTTATAGAGACTAGGGGTTTATTAATTAAAAAATGAATTCTATGATAGGTAATTTGGTTATATTTTCAAGGTAAATTAAAATGGTATGTGTCGCCATGAAGGTGTGGAAGTGATCCTCTTTTATAAGAAAAGAAAAAGGCACTTTTGGGAATACCCCTTACCCTTCCATGATATCATTACACTATTCCTTGGAAAATGACTCAAAAAGTTTATAATAATTGATTATGGGGTGATATTGGGTCAACACACCCTCAAACAATACTTTAAACACATTTTTTAAATATGTTTTAAAGTCTTTTACCATATGATTTTTTATTTTAACATTTTGATTTTTACCTTGTTAACTAGATTTTAACTAAGTAATTTATAATTTATTTAAAAATTTAAGTTGAACTTATTACAGATTTTTTATATTTTGAACATAAATTTAATATCCATCTAATATAATTCAATTTCAAAATAATAGAAAAAACACTTTAATTAAAATATACAATATAGAAAAAATGTTTTTATAGGAAAAGACTTTTAACCATTATGTGTTTTAATATTATTTTGTATTGATTATCAATTGAATGAGTGATAATATAATTATATATAGGTTTAAAAATTTCCTTAGATTAATAATTTAAATTAGACCAATTTAATTTATTAGATAAAAACTAAACGATACTAATTAAATAATTCATTTAAAAATTGTTTTACCATTATTGTGGTAATTAATTTTAATATTACTAATATAACCTTTATTCATAAAAATGAAATTGAAATTCTTAACTAATATATAAATTTTGAATTCAAATAGGAAAAAATTTGTTATACATAATTTATAAAAGAGATAAAGTTTAATTTTTAATATAAGCACGTAAAAAAATTAGTGTGAAATATTATTTTAGTTTCAAAATTGTTAAAAATATTTTTTTTAATTAAACATAATATTTTTAAATGCTTTATACTACTTATTAAATATATATTTTGTATATCAAAAAAGGTTTTTTAAACTTTTAAGTCATTATTGTATTATAAACGTGATAGTTTTTAGTAAAATCAATATTTTTATATTTAACTAAAATTAATTATTTTATAAAAAAGATAAAAAATAATTTTAATCCATATTTTAATTATAAATATAAAAATTAAGTTAATTTTTTCAAATTAACTTTCTAAAATTTACAATTTTTTTTAATTAAAAACATAAAATATAGTGAAAATTGTGTTTGTAGGAAAAAGAATTTTGGTTTATTATCTATTATTTTTACTATAAAATATTAATTATCTATTGTTAACATATCATTAATACAAAAAATATGTATTTTTATTATTCAATCCTAATAAAATTAGTTCCTTGAGATAAACACCAATTTCCGAAAAATGCATTTTTAAGCATAAAGTGAATTGAGCAAAAAATGTCCTTCAAAAAGTATAAAAAATCATTATTTATCTATATATATATATAAATATTTTATTATGAGTTGATATAATCCTAATTTTTACTTACATAACCCCTTATGATCTTCATGTAAGACTTAAGATTCATATAATCTCTAATTATAGTTTTGGGCGGTGGTTCAACTTGCATGGATCTTGTGATAATCTTTATAAGATTGAAATTATCCCATATACACTTTTTCTCAAACCTTAATTGCTCGAGTTCATCTTGGGCTTAGTCTAGGGTAAACCCTAGTGAAGATAACTCCCTTCTGAGCTCAAACAATCAGGCTTCATAAGAAATACCTCCTCTTTCGGATGTCATTTCTTATCACTTTATTGATTTTGTGATATGGTTACTTTAATTTATACTTATTAATTTAATGGTTTTTTTAACAGTAATATTTAATATTCAAATCATAAAAAAAATATTTTAGTTTTCTATATAATGTGAAACACACTATTTAGTATAGTATTTGTTTAAATAGAATATATTATGAAATCTTGGGTCGTTACATCATAAGCATGTCTTTTTTTGTCGAATTAAAACATTATCGACATTATTATACTATGATTTAAGGATAAACCATGCTCATTTGTATCTATGATGGTGATTTTAGTTTATCATATGGTTTTTGGTGAGTTGATATCATGTGAATCATGTAGGTACTAGTTTTGAGCATTGAACCTTATACATCGAGTGTAATTTGTTCATTTCTTTCATCGGTGTGTGTGTGTGTGTAAGTTAAGAAGTAATTTTTCTCACTCTAAAAAGTGAAAATGGGTGATTTCATAAGAAATCATAAAAAACATCACCTTGTTCACTAATTCACCCCCTTTAATGAACCTCACCATGGCTCAGGCCACCACACCTCTAACCAGCATAAGGGGGAGTGGAATGATCTACCATATAAGACCTTATAGGGGGCCTTTGGATCAAAGCCTGAAAACTATCATTGTATATAAACTCTTTCAATTAAATATGGTCATCCCATGCTCACTATAAATTTAACACACATTCCCTGAGCATATCCTCAAGGATCCGGACCTTCCGCTCAGACTTCTTATCTTTATCTGGGTGATACATTGTAACCAACTTCAGGCTAGATCCAATAGCTTTATAAAATCCCTAATGTAAATTAGACAACAAGAATGAAGTCTCATCTAATATTATGCTCATTTATATCTCATGAAATCTCATTATTTTCCAAACATATATCTTGTCTAGAATATCCACTAACTAAATGTCTTGGATATGCAAGAAATGTGTAGACTTCATCGATCGGTCCACTACCACCCACACTACATCATGACCCCTTAGGGTCCTTGGAAGACCCATAAAAAACCATGGTCACCTCGTCCCAATTTTAAAAAAGTGTTTTAATGGGTGTAATAAACATACTTAGTCACTGGTACTCCACCTTTATCCTATGACATGTGAGTAAATTATATACAATCCCTATGATATACATCCTCATACTAAGACACCAAAAGCGATGCCTAAAATCATAGTGCATCTTAGTCACCCTTGGGTGCACCACCCAACATGAGGCATGGGAGTCCCTCAGTAACTAATACCTCATAAAGGTTGGAACCACCACCTTTACATGGATGCAAAACACCTCATCCTTATCCTGAGTCCATCCTGTAAATGGATCATCACCTTTGAGTTGTCCTTGCATCATGGACAATTAGAATCAAACTACTAACTAGCTATCACTCTATCCACTATTGAGGAAGTAATAGATATGGTGGAAAAGTATATGGCCTCATTACTCACTATTATGTATAGACACCACTCAACAAACAAGATCATAAACTTATAATCATCATTAGATTCTCAAATCACCTTCTCCTGTGTTTTCCTACTAAGAGAATCTTCCACAATGCTCCCCTTTACTGGGGAATATGTCATCTAAAAATAGAACATATGTAGGTATCCCATATAATTCCTCTATTACAGGTTCAAGTCTCATTGGGAAAATATGTATTGCATGCTCTTGTGGAACATGTAAATGAAAAATATCTCACTAAGGAGATAGAAATTCTAATACTTTAAGGAATGGACCACTACAATAAACTATAAATCCCGAGTAGGGTATTTTTGTTCATGGATTCATAATTGATGAGACCCATAAGTGACTATCTAGTCCTCCTACATCAACATAGCTTCTAAATCAACCCTAGAGGCATAACAATAAATGGTATAACCCTTCCCTGGGTTTGGTATAGTCAAAATCAAGGAATATATCAATATAGATTTTAACTCCTAGAAGACCGCTTCATGCTAGTTAGTCCACTTGAATTTCACCCCCATATTGGTCAACCCTATCATGGGAGATACCAGGAAAGAGAAATACTAAATGAAACACTAATAATACTCAACTAGGCTGAGGAAATTCTTGATCTTGAATGTATTCCTAGGCCATATCCAAGACATAAATGCCTCCATCTAATGGCATTAGGGCACACAGTGGAAGCCGGTGGGTCAGGGATTTAAAAAATTCACTGATTATCAACATACCTATGCCATCAATGGTGAAGCATAACCATAGTAAAGGATTGAATACCTTCATGTGATGAATTTTAAGTACATAAATTAAAATGAAAAATACCTTGTTTGATATGAGTTTGCACTCTAAATCCGCTCGTCACTGGTGATCGTTTCTCAAAGAATCCAAATATGGATCCCTATAGATCATCCACACACACTTTTAAAGTATGTGGGAGCATTAATCATTAAATTATGAGTTCTATCATAGAAATATGATGATTATATCGACCTATCGATGAATACCACATCGATGTTACTTTGATAAATGAATGAGAGCTCAATCTGATTTCTTGGATCCAGAGATTCTCTCACTAGGAAGTGGGAGACTAGAGAGAGGATCTCATCCCTTTTGTAATGAATAGTCATCACCAAGAGTTCATTTTACTCCCTTTTATAGTGATCTTCCAAAAATACCTCAAAAGGGTCCCCAACCCCAAATATTTATTCCTCACTTCAAATGGAATCATGTAACTGCTTTATAGAGTAATAAATATCAATTTTATTTTTATCACTTATTTTTACTATAATAAATATATTACATGATAAAACTAAGTCATAAAATCGACTCGTCATTCCCATAAATATTAAATGAACCTTATATATTAAAATAATATTTGTTCGTATAATATTTCCCATGTATTTACTTTAAAACTTGTAAATAAATTTAACAAATAAATTAGATAATAATTATTCTAAACATAATAATATGAATTTATTTATTTATTTATGATCTCATATCCTTAAACATATCCCGGACCCCTTGGTGGGTCCCACCATATCCTCAACTCATATTCATCAGAATATGGAATACTTTTGAATATGCGTAGTGTGTAACCCTCTAGGACCTTATCTCAATAGTAGTTAATACTATTCACAAGCCAAGAGTGGGGTATAATAACCCATCAAGACCTCTAAAGGTACAATGAGTAGTCATAGCAATGAAAAATTCCTATGAACAAATTACATGCAATATAATCTATTTGTCTCGAGATGTCTCATAAATTATGATGCACACTTCGTGTAATTATCTTTTTCTTGATTTATTATTTGTTGACTTGATTGGATGGACTTAACTTTCTTCAACCGTGTCCATGGATTTAGTAAATGTACTACCATTATGATCAACTAAGTCCAAGATATCCCTTCATATCAGAAGTGACAAATTCTATCTTCATTATTCAATCAATGTCATTCTACCAATGATGCACCCAATGAAAGCTACATCACTACGACTTCAAAGTTATAGTTTTTTTCTTGTATAAAAGTAAATGATCAAATAGTATACACTAATAATAATCTCAATTTAGGAGACCATTACACATATTCACAGATAAGAACTACCAATGACATCTGAAGCATGTGTTGTTCCTATTAGTGGGTCGGTCCTCATGATCTCGTCTACTCGAGATCACCAAGTCTAAAACTCATAAGAAGAACTGTCAATGATTATAAGCCCCAAAACTATATTTTAAAATTTATTTGATAAATTTAATTTAATAAAACAGCAATTTAATCGTGTTATACACGTAACACTGAGTTAGCTTACATTACACACGACACTGAGTTTTAACAAAACTGTGATATATTATTAATATAGTTATTTAAACATGGCTGTTATAACCAAGTAATTAAAATAAGTGATATGAATAGTAATAAATAATTTTTAAATACTAATTATAATGTTTTTATATAAAGGGAATATATTGATAAAAAACTACTTAATCTTCAGTAAATTCATTATATGTTTCAAGAATACTTTTTTCTAAAAAAATGCTTTTTATTTCTATTTGTGAGCATTATTAAAATAAAATTTTCACCCTTTTAGAAAATTAATTTGATAAAATAAACTTAATTTTTTAATTAATCATGTCAAAATTATCTTAAGGTGAATTTTTTGGATTTTTTTAAAAAGTTTAATTTTTTGATGAATTGTGAAAAATACTAAATTTTAATTAAAATATGTCTTTTAATTTAATATATTTATAAAGTTAAATTATATTTTAAATTGTTTTCAAAATAAATTTTAATTAATTATACACCCATTAATCCAATTTTGGTAATTATAATTATTTTCATATTGAATTTTGGAATAAATACTTTCAAAACTTTTGAACATTTTCTCTTTAAAAACTCGCTTTCTCATCATGTATGTGGGATTGAGTTTAAATTATGTTTTTGAAAACTTATTAATTGAATTAGGAAAAATAGATTCCATATTTATAATAATCATAATTTACATTATCTAATAAGTTCAAATTAATTTTTGACGAAAATTAAAAGTGTATACAATAAAAATTATTTACTGCGATTAAGGTAAAAATAGGTTTATCGGGAGTTAAACTAAAAATATAATGGTTAAAAATAACCAAAAACTTTTAAAAAACCAATTTTATGCCCATATTTAGACTATAAATTATATTTTAATTAAATTTAAATTATTTTAGCCTTTTAATATGAAAAAACATAGTTGTAATTCTTTCTTTTAAAAAATTATAAGTGTGTCACTCACCTCACTTATAAATGATCAAACCTTCTCCTTTCATATTCACACATAAAAAACCTTTTGTTTTAGAATATAACTACCAAAATACCTTATAAAATTACATCCTCTCATCCTAGAAGCCTTATTTTGTACATAAATCCAAACAAGGAAGGATTTTGGTGCAAAACTAAGGAGGATACCCGAAGAAGATGTGACGTTCGCCAACTTGCATTTTTGTCTTATTTCTTCCTCCACCACCTTAAATTATTATAATACCATTATTATATAATAAAATCAGTATATTCCATATAATTAGATTTTTTTATGTTAATTTCACGACCTAAAACCATTAGCACTTCCATTGAATGGGTTAAGAAGTCATTATTTGTGTGTATGGTGGACTACCGCCTCACGAACCGATATGATTCATTTTTCCATTACCACCTCTAAAGCTTGAAAATAATTATGTATTTATTTTTCATATATGTTATTTATGATATTATTATGTGTATGGAAATATTATATCACACATACATTCATGATTTCCTTTTGGGAATATGATAACTTCGCTCGTGTGTACGGCAGACTACCGCTTCGTGAAGTGATGTGATTCATTCACACTTTACATAGAAGGTAATAAGGATGGGTTTAATGAAAAAATTTCATATATATTAAATAAAAAAATTAATATTTAATGATAATATATAATTTTCAATTCTTTATTTCAATACAACAGAAAAATGGAAATAATTCTCATGAATACATACGACCCATCATCTCCATGAACGATTATTTAATTTTCGATCACTGAATTTTATGGATTACTATAAATACATATATACTAAATATATATGATATTTATATAATTTTTAACATTATATATATGATTAAACCATGATCTGAGTAAGAGGAACAAAAATAAAAAATCAAAACATATATAAAAAATAGAGCATTTGTTACCAGAAACGTAACTTTAACATGGAATTATTAATAAAAAGTAATAAAATACCATAAGAAAATAATATATGGTATGGTATATATAATTTGTTTTTGTAATATATGTATAATAAACTTATATTTATTATATAGGAGGTTTAAATGTGTACTAAAGAAGTCAAGACTTATGGTAATGTATTTTTTATTCAATTTTCCTTCTTTGAGATATGTGTTATGTTATGCATATATATCTTTTAACGAGTTGTATATAAATTCCATTTTAATATAATATCATGAATTTATTTATCCTCGTGATATTTTATGTTCCATTTTATTTCATTCTCTCTTTGGACTCATGATTCAAATTTACCAAAGTGATAATGGTTTTATGTTGTAATCTAATTGTTTATTAGAATTGTTTATGATTATGTTTTTATGCTAAAATATTATGATACATCTCTCAAGAGACACATGAATTTTCTTCTCATAAGGTTATTCATGATATTTTTAGGTAATATTACCATTTTTACATTTTTGTTACTTGAAATAATTGAGAAAATGTCTTTAATAAAATATATCTTTACTTTAATCTTCAGTCGGAAATATGTTTTCTTCTAAAACCTTATTTTCAAAAAAAAATCAGAAATATTTTATTATCATACTATAATTTTTAAAATAATTTTTAACCATGTTTTAATTTTTTACATTTTTTTGAAAGGAATATTCATGTCATTTTATAAACAATTATTATTTATATTTTTTAGAAAATTTGAAAGGAATGTTTGTTTTAACATGTATGGAATGAACAAAACTTCCTGTCATCATGACCATTATTTTCTTTAAATTTTGTTTTATCTGTTTTCAATGTTATATTTAAATAAAAAAAATCAGAATGTTTCATGTTTTTTAAAAAAATCTAATCGAAAAGGATATTTTACTCAAGAAATGTTTTAAACGATCAACCAAAATCCTTTTCCATCTAAGATGACATCTATTGATGTTACACATATAAGGACCCAGCCTTATACATTACATAATCTTGAATTTTAGTCAAGAAATAACTTCCTTTAAAATTGTGGATCTTTTCAAGTTTATAGTTTTATAGAATTGGGATATAATAGATATATAACATTCCATATTTATATAGAGCAGATAACACAAAAATAGTATCCATTTCTTCCAAAATATAAAACTTTTCAAATAAAACATGTTTTCTTTGAAAAATCTTCATAACATTTAACTTGCCATACTTATTTATCTTAAAAATACTTATAACCTGTAAAAATCATTTAAAAATCTATGAAGAGCACAAAAATCTCAGTAAGGGATATAAAAAGAATGAAAAAAACATTAGTTCATGAATACTTTTAAACGTTTGAAATCATTTTAAAAAAGACATACTTTTCACCCATATATACTTACTTTATAAAACTTGAGATTTCCATGATATTTACACAAAACATAAAGAACATAAATATAACCATAAAGGTATATTTGGGGCATTAATTACATAATATTGTAACCCTCTCTGCTACCTTATGATTTTCAACCCTGACGGCTACCTTATAATGTAATCCTCATGGCTACCTTATTGTGTAACCATCACAGTTACAATTGGAGTAACCATACAGAAGATATAAAAGTTACACATACCTAATGAATTTTATGGAGATATAGGTACCAAAATTAATCATAAATAATTACCAAGAACCATAACATAATCATATAACATGACTAATTTCATAAAAACAATGCTTTTGAATTTTGTAAAACAGAATTTTAAAGAAGGATTTTAAAAGAAAATACCCTTACAAATATTATATAATTTAAGTGAGACTTAATAGAGTGAATGGAATATGTATATACACTGTAAATACACATAATTAAACATAATATAAACAAAATTAATCACAAAAATAATTTTAATACCATATAATTAATGAAGTAGAAGGTTCACCCAAAGAATGGAAATTGGATTAAGAATTACCTTACCTCAGGTTCATCATACTTCAAACACATTTAAAACTCATGTATAATGGTTAAAATAGTGTTATTAATAACCTAAATAAAAATATTCATGTTTATAACACCTTATATGATCATTTAATAACATCATTTCACCCTTTAATTATTAGTATTTTGTTCCTTCCATTGTTTCGGGTGCATTCTTTGCATGAAATCCATGGCTGGTTTGTATTTTATTTTCTTGTCGTATGGAAATGAAATTCCAGAAGTGGAATGAAATAGTATTAATTTATTTACATAATATTAAATTATTCCATAAATCATTTTGGTTAAATGGTATGAGGATGAATCATTAGATAAATCTTTAGTGATGTTCATTTAGATCATTTTGGCGGTTCTTTGATAATCACAAACTTCTTTCATCATATACCATAAAAAATATGCATATAAGATAATTCCAGAACATAATAGAGGTCATATCATACAATTTAAAATCTTATTAAATCATTAAAATGGTTTTAAAAATATATTTTAAGTAAAGGAAATTGAAAACACATCGTCCACGATTTTGGTAAATCGGCACATCACGGACGGTGTTATTATTTTTTTGAAAAAGTGGGGGAAAGGAGAAAATGTAAATTGATGAAATTTTCCATAAAAATGATAAAATCCAGAATATATAAAACTATGGATCTTTCATGCCTCTTGGATAAGGTGGAGGAGAAGAGAGTATAATAAAAGAAAAGAATTGAAAATAAATCACATGAAAATAAAAGAGGATTTTTACCTCTTGATCCCTTTTCTTTAAGATCCTCCTGAAGGGCTTTGGTTTGGGAATTTTGGTGAGACCATAAGTTCTTGGAAATGGGGAAGATACTTGGGAATGTATTTGGAAGAACTTATACAAGGATCAATGCTTGAGTGGTGTGAGAGGAAGAGGGGGGTGAGGGTGGTATTTATATTGGAGGAGAGGAGGGGTTTTACATTATTTTAATAATTAGTTTAATATTTTTGCTCAAGACTATGAATAGTATGGATTTATGTGAACAAAAATAGTAATAAGTGAATTTAAGTTCAAACCAATAGACATTTACATCATCCATGACTCAAGCATGATTCAAAAATTCATTTATTTATCACATTTCATAATTATCAAATTTTACTATTCACCAAAAATTCCAATATTTTAGAAAAATCCCAAAAAATTCACCCTAACCATTTTTTGACATTTATAATTAAAAAATGAACTCCATTTTTTGAAAATAATTTTCTGAATATGATTAACTTATCTTTTAAATAAAATAATATTTTATTACCAAAATAAAAATTTTAAAACTATAACTGATTTTATATCACCTTGAAAAATTAATCAAGATCTCATTATCTTATAACCTTAAGAAAATAAATTAATAATATGATTTACTATTCATAATGGTCATATTAATATATATAAGGATATGTTACTATTCACCAAAAAAACAAGTAAGTTCTATCAGACTCTAAATAACTTACTGATCACAATTGTAGATGACCGTTTTTTGAAATTCAAATCATAAAAGCAGAAAAATTTTGGTTGACGTCTAGTTTATAACTATCTACTTAAAATAAAGTTTCATTCAATTAAATTTATTTTTAAAACCTTGGGGTGTTATATTCTCCCTAACTTCTCAAAATTGCATCATCGCAATTTTTTTATTTACCTATCAAACAAGTGAGGGCACTTTTCTCTCATAGCATTTTCTGATTCCCATGTTTATTCTTCAACCATGTGGTTTATCCAAAAAAACTGTACCTCGTGGATTACCTTATTCCGCAATACTTTCTCTCTACGATCAATAATCTGAACAGGTTTCTCTTCATAAGAAATTTTCTCTTCCAACTAAACTACTTTTGGGCTCAATAAATGAGATGAATCTAGCACATACTTTCTCGACATTGAAACATGAAAAACATTTTGTGCGTGAGATAAAATTAGAGGAAAATCTACTTGATAGGAGACTGGTCCAAATTTATTTAGGATTTCATAATGTCCAATGAACTGTGGACTTATATTTCCTTTCTTACCAAAATGTATAACACTTTTTCATGGTGAGATTATAAGAAAAATATGATTACCTACCTCAAAAGAAAAGTCTTTCCTCCTACTTTCTGCATAACTTTTCTACCTGCTCTAAGCTATCCTCATGTGTTGCTAGACCATATTCAATTTATCAGGAACTTCCTCTATTAATTCTAGTTCCATCAACTTCCTTTCCCCGACTTCATCCAAAAAATCTGGAGTTTGGCACCGCTTCCCATACAATGCCTCAAAAGGTGTCATCTGCATACTGGAATGAAATTTGTTATTATAAGAAAATTAAACTAAAGAAATATGTTAATACCAACTTCCCTGGTTGTCCATTGAACAAGCTCGAATCATATCCTCCAAAGTCTGAATCGTTCGTTTTGACTTCCCATCTGATTAACGATGAAAAGTTGTACTGAAATTTAATTCTATTCCCAATGACTTATAAAGGCCCTTACAAAAACTATAAGTGAACCTGGGATCCTAATAAGATACAATGGAAAGAGGCACTATATGTAACCTAACAATACCTTTGAGGTACAATCGAGAAAACTGATCCAAATACATTGTATCTCGAATAGGAGGGAAATGTTCAGATTTTTTCAGTTGCTCAACAATCACCCAAATCAAATTTTTACCTCTATAGGTCTTTAGTAGTCCCACCATGAAGTCTATGGATATATTTTCCTATTTACAATCTGGAACTAGTAAAGGCTGAAGCATCTCCTTCAGTAACTGCTACTCTTCTTTAACCTGTTGACATTTCAAACATTTATTAGTAAATTCTACAATACCTTTTTTCATTCCATTCCACTAGTAATACTCTTGAAGGTCTCTGTACATCTTGGTACTACCAGGATGAACTAAAAATGGATAAATACGAGCTTCACACAAGAAATATTTCTTCAACTATGAATCACAAGGCACAAACAATATTTTTCCAAATCTTAGAACACAATCTTTATCAAGGTTAAATTCTGGAAACTTACCAATTTTAACCAATTATACCTTTTTATATATATCATGATCTTCCTTCTGCACTTTCTTAATTATTTCTAATAATGATGAATGCACTAAAACCTGAAACAAAATAGAGGTATTTCCTATACCAATAACTTCTAATCCAAAATTCATCAAACCATTAATCAAGGGATCATGTTCCAAATAAAACATGGTTAATGATGAAAGATGCTTTCGACTCAAGGAATCTTCCATTTTGTTTTATTTTCCATGATGGTAATTGATCGTGTAATCATAATCCTTTATCAGTTAAAGAAATATTCTCCACCTCATGTTTAACTACTTCTGAGTGAATATATACATCAGACTTTTATGGTCAGCATATATTTGACATTTGGATCCGTATAAATGATGCCACCAAATTTTCAAAAGTAAAAACCACAGCTACTAATTCCAAATCATGTGTAGTATAATTTACCTCATGAGATTTTATTTTTCTTGAAGCATAATAAATTACCCGATCATTATGCATCATAACACAACCAAGTCCCTTCAATGAAGCATCACTATAGATAACAAAATCACCATTTCTAATAGGTAGATCCAAAACTGGAGCATTCACCAATCTCTTCTTCAGTTCCAGTAAACAAAAATTAAATTATTTTTTCCAAATAAATTTAACACCTTTTCGTGTTAACTTAATTAGCGGGTGAGATAACCGTGAATTTTTTTTAACAAACTCTCAGTAATAAACTACTAATCCAATAAAACTAAAAATTTCTATAACATTTTTAGGTCTTGTCCATTCATCAACCACTTTTGTTTTGGTAGGCTCAAATGTTATTCCAACCTTATTTACAATGTTCCCAAGAAAATAAATATATTGTAACCAAAAATCAATCTTTCTGAATTTTCCATACAGTTTATTTTCCTTTAAGGTTTTCAAAAAAACCTTTAGATGTATTTCATTCTCCTCTTTACTTTTATAAAATACCATAATGTCATAAATAAAAGAAACTAAAAACTTGTCCAATAACTCATGAAATATTCTATTCATAAGATCCATGAATATATAAAGTTCATTAGTTAACCCAAACGACATAACAAAAAATTCATAATGCCCATATCTAGTATGGAACACAGTCTTTGAGATGTTTTATTTCAATACTTTCAACTGATGGTACCCTGACCTCATGTCAGCCTTTGAAAAATATAGTGCTCCCTAGAGCTAATCAAACAATTCATCAATATGAGGAAAAGGATACTTATTTTTAATATTGATGTTATTCAAGGATCTATAATCAATTAAAAGTCTCATGGGACCATCTTTCTTTTTAGCGAACAAAACAGGAGCACCCCATGGTGAAGTTCTAGGATGAATGAAGCCTTCATCAAGAAACTCCTGCAACTGATTTTTTTTATTCAATAAGTTCCATTTGAGACATCCGATAAGGGGGTTTTGAAATTGGCTCAGTATCAAGAACTAAGTCAATTGTGAATTCAACTTCCTGATCAGGTATAACACTGGGTAACTCATCAGAAAAAACATCAAGATATTAATTTACCACTGGCACATCATTAATCTAAACAGTCCCCTTGTTCTCAACAATATGAGAAAGATAAATTTCATTTCCATATTTCAACAGTTTCTAAGATTCCTAATATTTTATCAATTTTATGGGTTCATTATTATATAAAAACTGAAACTCTTTCTTAAGAAAATATTTTTTATCTCTATAATCAGTCATAGCATGATAAACAGAAAGTCAATCCATACCCATAATGAAATAAAACTCTAATAAGGAAAAAACAAGGTTTGAAGCTAAAGTCTTTCCATGGACCACAATAAAAATATTCTTATAATTCCAATTTGTTATAATATTTCCCCCTAGTGTTTTACCAAAGTTTTGGTCTCATTTATTTAGGTGATATTTCCAATTTACCGAAAAATTTATCCGAAATAAAGGAATGTGTAGACCCTGTATCAAAAAAAAAACTTTAGCAAAATATGAGTAAACAAAAAAAAGTACCTGATACCACTTTTTTGGATGGCCTGAAATCCACTAATGTAGTCGTAAAGGATATCACTACACCTTTCTGCTTATAGTCTATCTTCTTTGCATCATTCGTATCTCTCTCTGGGTAGGTATTATCATAATGACCCATCTCACCACATTTAAAACACTTTACAGTTTTCATATCAGTATTAGTCTTAGGATCATTTTTATTACAATATCAATACATATGTCCAAACTTACTACATAAAATACACCTCATAGTTTTGGCAAGTCATTCCCTAGGGTGCTTTTTCCACCTTTCTAATAAAATAGAAACTGGGATTTCTTACCATCATATTTCTTTGATTGATTCTTAACCATCACTTTCCATATGGAACACTTCTTATAATTGATTTTAAAGTGAATGTTATCATCAGAAAACTCCATTTCTACCCTATCAGCACATCAGACAAGTTTCTCATAACTTCTAAACTCACAAGAAGCCAATTCCCTTCGATATCTTGGCTTAAATCCTAAGTAAAAAATAATTGATTTTTATATCAAGATCTAAAATAAGATTTAGATCATACCTCACCAGTCGGGTGAAGTTTTCTTCATACACAGCCATTGAATCTTCTTCCTTTTACTTCAATTCAATAAATTTATTCTCCATCTTAAGTCGAACCACCTTAGAAAAATATTTTTCAAGGAAAATACTTTTAAATCATCAATCTCCTCTCTATCCCTGATATTTTTAACCATTAACCACCACTGATCTGCTTCACCTTCAAAAAGATAAATGGAAAGACTTAACTTTTGATTATCTAAACTTCCCATAACATTGAATATCATTTAAAGGTATTTAATCCATCCATCAATCACTACCGGGTTAGAAGATCCATTGAAAGTTGGAGGGTGTTGCCACATAAAATGTTCCACTATCATCATGTTCCTTTGTAGTAGATATGTTTGTTTCCTTAAATGGATTCCACCACCATTTATTTTATATTTCAGTTGATCCATTACTATCACAAAATACTCAGTTCCAATCCCTACCATTCCAGGTTGTATATTTGGAAGGATATTGTTCTTTCAATGCCTTTCCACTTTAGCTTATCTGTTTCTTCTGTAGAAAACCATTATGAACAAGCATATCTTAGTTGAAGTAACATGGTAATATTTAAATGCCATAAAATTTAAAATTTACCATAGAGTAAAAAAATAATTTATTGCATTCTTTTGACATCATCATAACCCCTAAAGATATCTAAACCATCCTTTGATACTAACTATAAGGAACCAACCTTATACATTACATAATCTTGAATTTTAGTTAAGAAATCACTTCCTTTAACATTGAAGATCTTTTAAAGTTTATAGTTTTATATAATTTTAGATATAATACATACATAACATTCCATATTTATATAGAGTAGATACCACATAAACAATATCCATTTCTTCCAAACTATAAAACTTTTCAAATAAAACATTTTTTCTTTTAAAAATCTTCATAACATTTAACTTGGATTCCTTATTTGTCTTAAACATAATTATAACCTATGAAAACCATTTAAAGACTTAGTATGAGCACAAAAATCTTATTAATGGATATAAAAATAAGGAAAGAAAACAATAGTCCAAGAATACTTGTAAATGGATGAAATCGTTTTCAAAAAGACATAAATTTCACCCATATATACTTTGTGAAACTTTATATTTCTACTACCTTATGATTTTTAACCCTCACGGCTACCTTATAATGTAACCCTCATGACTACCTTATTGTGTAATCATCGCAGTTACACTTGGAGTAGGCATACATTCGACCTAAAAATTATACATACCCAATGCATTGTAGGGAGATATAGGTACCACCCCTAATCATAAAAAATTCCCTTGAACCAGAACATAATCACACAACATGAATAATTTCATAAAAACAATGTTTTTGAATTTTTTAAAACATAATTTTAAAAGAGGATTTTAAAAGAAAAACCCCTTAAAAATATAATATAATTTAAGTGAGACTTAATATAGTGGAATTAATATGTATATACACAATAAATACACATAATTAAACATAATATAAACAAAATTAATCATACAAATTTTTTTAATACCACATAATTAATGAATTTGAAGGTTAATCCAATGAATAGAAATTGGATTAAGAATTCACTTACCTCTGGTTCATATTACTTAAAACATGTTTAAAAAACCTGTATAATGGTTAAAAGAATGTTATTAATACCTTAAAGAAACATATTAATGTTTATAACACCTTATATTATCATATCATAGTATCATTTCACCCTTTAATTATTAGTATTTTGTTCCTTACATTGTTTCAGGTGCGTTCTTTACATGAAATCCATGACCAGTTTGTAATTGATTTTCTTATCACATGGAAATTAAATTCTAGAAGTATAATGAAATAGTATTCATATGTTTATATAATATTAAATGATTCCATAAATAATTTTGGTTAAATGTTATTGGGATTAATCATTAGATAAATCTTTAGTGATATCCGTTTCGATCATTTTGGCGGTTCTTTGATAATCATGAACTTGTTTCATCATATACCATTAATATTATGCATATAATTTAATTAAAAAAATAATAGAGGTAATATAATACACTTTAAAATCTTATTCCAACATTAAAATTGTTTTACAAATATCTTTGAAGGAATTAAAGGAAATTTAAATCACATCGTCCACGATTTTGGTAAATCGGCACATCGCGGACGGTGTTCTTATTTTTTAGAAAAAATAGGGTGAAAGGAGAATAATTAAATTGATTAATTTTTCCATAAATATGAAAAAATATATAATATATAATATTATGGAGAATTCATGCCTTTTTTATAAGGGGGAGTAGAAGATAGTATAAGAAAAGAAAAGAAATGAAAAGAAATCATATGAAAATAAAAGGGGATATTTACCTCTGGATCTCTTCTCCTTGAGATCCTTTTTAAGGCATTTGGTTTTGGCCTTTTGGTGAGACCAGAAGGTCTTGGAAGTGGGGAAGATAATTGGGAAGAGTATTTGAAAAAACTTAGACAAGGATCAAGGCTTTAGCGGTGTGAGAGGAAGTGGAGGATGAGGGTGGTATTTATAGCGGAGGAGAGGAGGGGTTTTACATTATTTTAATTATTAGTCTAATATTTTTACTCAAAACTATTACTATCCTTGATTCATGTGACCAAAAATAGTAATAAGTTCATGTGAGTTCAAATCAATGTCCATTTACCTCTTCCATGACTCAAGCATGATGAATAAATTCATTTATTTGTCATATTTCGTAATTATCAAATTTTACTATTCACCAAAATTCAAATATTTCAAAAAAATCCCAAAAAATCACAGTAACCATTTTTTGACATTTATAATCCAAAAATGAACTCCATTTTTTGAAAATAATTTTCTAAATATTATTTATTTAATTTTTAAATAAAATAATATTTTATTTCAAAAATTACAATTTTAAAACTATAACTGATTTTATATCACATTGAAAAAATAATGATGACATCATTATCTTATAACCTTAAGAAAATAAAATAATAATATCATTTAATATTCATAAGGGTCATATTACTATTCATATTACTATTCATAAGGGTATGTTATTATTCACCAAAAAAACAAGCTGGTTATATCAGACTCTAAATAACTTACTGATCACCACCGTAGATGACTATTTTTTGAAATTCAAATCATAGAAGAAAAAAAGTTATGTTTGAAATGTAGTTTATAAATATCCACTTAAAACAATGTTTAATACAATTAAATTTATTTTTTAAACCTTGGGGTGTTACAATATATTCCATACTAGGGATATAATCCAAGGATACCATTCTTATTCTTCTCTAAATGGTTTATGTTATAGTGAAATGATGTTTATGAAACTTGTTTCTCTTACACAGGTTATATCCTTATAAAATTATTATGAAGTACACTTGTTTTTCTACAATTTATAGCATGATATATTTCTTATGAAACCCATTTATTTTTCTAAGGGTTATGCTATGCTGAAATGATGAAATGATTATGAAAACTGTTTCTTTTCCATAGGTTATTATATGATGAAATGTTTATGAAACCCATTTCATTTCATGGGTTATGATATGATGAGTGTTTTATGATTTTGTGGCACACATAAATATGGGTTCCTTATGAGATAGGTGGGACTTATATCTCCCTATAATGCATTAGGTAAATATTTATATCTCATGAGATAGATAGGACTGGAATAGAGAGTGAACCCAATTCAGTAAGGGACTTTGTCCTCTATGATAGTCTTGGGAGTGAACCTTGAATACTATAATGGTTTGGGGAGTGAACCAATTCCACTATGATATCCTTGGAAATGATCCTTGACTAATATGGAAATTATTTTCTATGCTTATGTGTATACCAAAAATTTATTTATTATGCCAATATTTTGATCTCATGGATCATTTACTTTGATTACCTTATGATTCATGTATTATAAACTACCAATATTTATTTAATTACTCAAGATTATGATCTTTGGTATGCAGGGTGTGGTTTTCAAATCTTATGTTCATGTAATCATAGGCATATTTTCATGTTCTGCTTACCTATCTCCCTTATTTACCCCCACTGATCATCTGATCTCACCCTTTCTTATGTTTCATTTCCCCAGATTATGAATAAATTTATTACGTATGATATTTCTAATAAGGTTACTAGATATGAATATCATAGTGGGAGATGATTTAGTTTACCTATGGACTAGTTTTTTTGTTTACAAGTTTCCAAAGACACTAAACTATTATGGTCTTCAGACATGTGTTTATGTAATGTAATGAATATTCATAAAAAATGATGTAATATCTATGTATGATAATCCTGTGTCATTATAGTTGGAATAAAAGGATATTTTTAGTTAAAATTTGGAAACTAGGATTATAAAACCTTAGTAATATCCCTAAGGACATGTTTAAGGAATTGTTTAAAGATGATTTAATGTCTAGTAAAATGTCCTAGAATTATGGTAGAGGATAGAGCGAGTGGTTTATAAGAAATTACATCCCTATATGGATACTACAAGTGGACATGGCTCTAGAATAGAGGTAACTAGTGGTAATAACTCTTAAAATGGAACATTTAAATACACTAGATCATTACCTAGTACATGAAAACATGCCTTTCTACACACCTGGTTTGAATCTCTTAGGGGATACGGTTTGGAAATTCACAAACTCTTTACAAACCATCATGAAGGATTTAAATATAGGATGACCGTGAATGGACTAGGATAAACCTAAGTTGTCATATATTTAATAATATTTCATGATTTAGACATCCTATAAGTGATTTTTCATGATTATGTGGTTCCCCATCATGATAATTTTATCTTACCCTATGATTTTTGGGGTTAGTCAATGGATGGAACCCAAAGGAACTATGTTAATATTGAGCATGAAATACAATGAAATGGTTTTCCTATAGATCATACAAACACTATGGGAGATATAATAAAAAATATCATTATTATTCTCACACAACTTTCTCAAGATATGAATCATGCTGGACTTCCAAACAAACAAAGTAGGGAATAACATTATGTTTAGTCCTTCATGGGGCAATGCCCAACTTCCTTCAGTGGGCCTTCTAATCCACCAGTTTCTGAACAACATACCAACACCACTAAAAATTTATTTTTCATTATCTAGTGTTTGTAATATAAAAAATTCATTTTGGTTGTATACCATTTAGAAGGTGAAGCATATCAATGGTGGAATATTGTTAAGAATATGATGCAATGAGATAAAATTGAATCCATGGATTGGGACAAGTTCAGGAACTTATTTTTCAATAATTAATTTCCATGTATTCTTTGTATGAATATGGAGAATGAGTTCCTTGAGATAAAGTAAAAGGATTATGAATCCATTCGTACCTACGAGGAAACTTTTACAAGACTTGTAAGGTATAATTTTGGTATTATCGTCCAACTTGAAGGAAAGGTTGATCGATTCTTAAATGGATTAAAACCAAGTATCAGAAGGGAATTAACCATAAAATACTTCAGTATATATGAAGATATTTTTCGATGTGGTATAAAGTTGTAAATTGAGGTTAGAGTTACATATCAATTTCATGGTTTTGATAAGAATAGAAAATTGAATTCAATGGAAAATCTAATAACTAGGGAGAGAAGAATACAAGATTTCATTTATGCTCAAAGTTTCGTAAGAAGTATAGAGGAAATTGTCTTAAAGGGACTAGTAAATGTTTTAAGTGTGTAAGGGAAGGTCATCGAGAAATTTATTTCCAAATTGATGGGAATAATTTAGCTAATGATGAAAATAGAGAGAAAGTTACACATAATGCACCACCCACACTATAGTGTTTCAAATGAAAAGAGTATGGTCACTACGATAACCAGTGTCCAAAACCGAAGGTTAATGATTATGGTTGATGTCTACAACCTATTAATCTAAGATAAAAATAGAAATATTATGTGATAACTATTTTTTACAAGGGTTGAAATAATGAAATGGTGAAAGGTACACTTATCATCCACTCTAGTACTACTAATGTCTTATTTGACTCTAGATATACCTATTCTTTCATATCTGAATAATTTTCTAACGATATCAAGATTCCACCCAAATTATTAGATGTATAATTAATAGTGAAAACCCCTAATGGTATAATGATCATATCTCAAGTCTATGATTCTCCTCTGGTTTATTTTGGTGGGAATGTTCTTCTTAAAAAACTTATAATTCTTCCTATAATTGAATTTTATGTTATATTGTGCATGGATTGAATTTCTCTACATAAATACCACATCAATTTTCAAGGAAGGGAAGTTAGGTTTGATGTTCTAAACTAACCTATGATTTTATATCAATGTGAATATAAGTACAAACTTCTAACGGTGATCACATCCATTATATGGGGATTAATTCCCAACCATAATGGGTGATTATCATAGATGGTTGGAGAGAAAATTGACATTGATGATATTACTATTGTACGAGTATTTATTGATTTCTTTCTGAAATAGTTTCCTAGAATTACAAAAAAAATATTAAGTTGAGTTCTCAATACAACTCACACCTGCCTCCACACCAATTTCAAAGACTCCCTATAGAATAACCCTGATTGAGTTGTAAGAATTGAAGAAGAAACTCCAGGGAAACCTTGAAAATGAATTCATTTGGCCACATGTTTCACCTTGGGTTGTAACTATTCTTTTTAAAAAGAAATATGGATCAATGAGACTCTAAATTGATTATCTGGAACTAAACAAGATCAAAATTAAGAATAAGTATCCTCTTTGCCATATTGATGAATTATTTTATCAACTTCCCAGAGCTCAAAACTTTTCTAAGATTTATCATCATTCTAAATATCATAAATCAAGTGTCAATAAAGAAGATATAACCAAGAAAACATTATATGCATGGTATGTACATTATGAATGCATAGTGATTCCATTCAGTCTTAGTAATTCCCCCACTATCTTCATAGATTTAATGAATGGATCCCTTAGAGGTTACCTTAATCAATTTTTGATAATCTTCATAGATGTTATTCTTATATATTCAAAGATAAATGAAGAGCTTGAATACTACTTGAGAATAGTACTAAAGTCCCAATGAAAGTAGAAACTATATGAATTTTTTATGTAAAAGGTTTCATTTTTGGGTCATATAATCTCAAGATAGGGTATATTAGTTGATCCATCAAAGACAGAGGTTATTGAATATTATCCTAGACCAACCATGGTAATTGTGATCCATAGTTTTCTTGATTTTTCTGGATATTATCATTGGTTTTTAGAGAATTTCTCACAATTATCTAATACATTCACCAAGTTAACTTGGAAGTGATACAAATGGATGTGATGAAAATTTCAAGGAACTAATGAGAAGTTAGTCTGTTCACTTGTTCTTACATTACCCTATAGTGGAGAATTATTTTTTATCTTTAGTTATGCATCCCAAAAGGGATTGGGATGTGTTATTATGAATAATGAAATGGTTATAGCTTATCTCACATGAAAATTTAAGATTCATGAGAAAAATCACCCAACTCATGATTTAAAGTTGGCTATGGTAATTTTTTCATTAAAGATATAGATGCATTATATTTATAGAGAAAAGTGTGATATATATATATATATATCAATCATAAAAATTTTAATTATATATTTACACAAATGAATTGAATATGTGCTAGAGAAGATAGTTATATAAGATTAAATAATATGACTCATCAATAAATTACCACCCTGGGAAAGTGAACATGGTGGGTGATGCTTCAAGTCAAAATGATTATGATCATTTATCCATGATGAGGATTAAAAAATATCCAGTATTTATGGATTTTAATATTATGGATTTTTAAATCCTGAAGGAAGGGGAAAAATATTATCTTCCTCAATTTAATGTTAAACTATCTATCTATGTGAAGATTAAATAGGTGTAGAATGAAGATGTAGATCTGAAAAAGAAGGTCATAAATGGTCATGAGTTTAACCTTTACCATGATGGTATGATAATGTTCAAGAACTGTATATGTGTTCCTTCCATAACATATCTTAAGGAGTTATTTTAGGAAGCACATAGTTCTTCATTCTCTATTTATTATAGAATTTTGAAGATGTATAGATATTTGAAAGAATACTTTTGGTGGGATGAAATGAAGTGAGAAATAAAAATCTTTTATCTCAGTGCTTGAAATTTTAAAAAGTTAAGGATGAAAGAAAAAATTCTAATGGGATTTTACATTTATTACCCATACTAGAATGGAAATGGGAAAACATTACTATGGATTTTTTTGTTGGACTCCCCAAAATGTCTAAAGTGAAAAAAATTATATGGGTTGTAGTCAATCACCATACTAAGTCAGAACACTTCATTTCTATCAGATATGACTTATATATGGATCATATTTCTAGTATATTAAATAAATAAGTTTTAAGGTTTCATGGAGTACCACATTACATTGTGTCTGATCGGGATTCAAGGTTTACCTCAAAGTTTTAGCAATTTATTTAGAAATATCTTGATATAAAGTTGATTTTTAGAACTGTGTATCATCTTGAAATAGATGGTAAATATAAAATAACAATTAAAACCCTAAAGGATATGTTTAGATTATGATGTATGTATTTAAAAGGTGGTTGGGATGAACACCTTCCTCTATTTGAGTTTTATTACAACAATAGATTTTACTCAAGTATTCAGATGGCTCCTTATGAAGTCCTCTATGGAAATAAATATAGATCTCTAATGTGCTAGAATGAAGTTAGAGAAAGAAAGCTATTGGGACCTTAGATATCTGAAGAAATGGAATATAAGGTTAAAGACATTCAGAAACACATCAAGGAAGCTTAGAGTTGGTAGAAAATTTAAGCCGATAATCATGAATGTGATCTATAATTTGAAGTTGGTTACAAGGTTTTTCTAATAATTTATTCATGGAAGATGGTTATGAGATTAGAGAAGAAAGGGAAATTGATCCCTAGGTATATTGGTCCCTTTTGAAATTATTGATTGTATTGGGAATGTTTCTTATCACTTGGAACTTCTACAAAACCACTCTCAAGTCTATGATGTATTCGATGTATCTCTACTAAGGAAGTACAAAATATACCCTTTACATGTACTAAAATCAAAGGTCATACTACTGGACAAAGATCTTTCTTATGAGGAATAAATGGTGGAGATTATGGATTATACAAAGAAATTTCTATGAAACAAGACCACTCACCTGGTCAAAGTTTCGTGAAAAAACCACCGGTTTTAGGAATCTAATTGGGAACTTGGGGATATGATGAGGTGAAATTATCCTCACTTTTTTGTATGAGAGTGCTGAATTTCATGGGAGAAATTCAATTTTAGGGGGGTAGAATTTAACACCCTGAGTTTTTATGAATTATTATTATTTCAAATAAATTAAATTTCTTTGATAGATTTTTTCTTTGATAGCTTGTGTCACACTTAACACTAATTTAATCTTGTGCTACACACAACACTGGGTAAGATTACATTACACATAACACTAAGTTTTAAAAAAAACATGATATATTATTAATATAGTTATTTAATCGTAGCCATTTTAACATAGATATTAAACATAATGGTATTAATAGTAATAAATAATTTTTAAATATTAATTATAATGGTTTTATATAAAGGGAACATATTGATAAAAAAATCACTTAATTTTGGGTAAAGTATTTATATGTTTCAAAAATTATTTTTTTCTAAAAAAAGTGTTTTTTATTTATTTTTGTGAAAATTAATAAAATTAAATTTTCATACTTTTAGAAAATTAATTTGATAAAATAATATTCATTTTTAAAATCATCATGTCAAAAATTATCTTATGGTAAATTTTTTTGATTTTTATAAAAAGTTTCATTTTTTTATGAATATTGAAAAATACTTAATTTTAATTGAAAGTTTTATTTTCATTTAATTTATTTATAAAGTTAAATTATATTTTAAATTAGTTTTAAAGTAAAATTTGTTCAACTATATATTAATTAATCCATTTTTTCATTGTAATCAATTTCATATTGAATTTTGATATAAAAACTTCATAAACTTCTGAACATTTTCTCTTTAAAAACCCACTTTCTCATCGTGTTTGTGGGATTAATATTAAATTAAAAAATTAAACTTATGTGAATGAAATTTGTAAAAATGGATTAAATTTTTATAATCACCATAATTTATATTATATAATAAGTAAAACTTAGATTTTACCCAAAATTAATAGAAAAAATATTAAAAAAATATTTACCACGGTGAAGGTAAAAATGGGTTTACTGAGGGTTAAAATAAAAAGATAAGAGTTAAAAATAACAAAAAACTTGTACAAAACCCATTGGTTGGAAATATTTCATCCTTATATCTTTTTGTATCTATAATGATCCATTATTGGATCCTTGTAACATGAAAAAATGTGGGTGGAATTCTTTCCTAGAATACATTACAAGTGTGTCACTCACCTCACTTATAAAAGGAAAACCCTTATACTCTCCTATTAACACATTAAAACCCTTTTGGTTTGGAAAATATTTTCCCAAATACCTTTAAAAATTACCACTTATCATCCTTTAAGATTTATTTTTTAAAAAAATCCAATCGAGTAAGGATTTTGGGGAAAACCTAAGGAGGATACCCAAAGAATATGTAACGTTCATCAACAAGTGTTTTTGTTTTATTTATTACCCCACCTCATTAAAACTTTATTATACCATTATTATATAAAAACATAATTATTTTATATATAATTATATGTTTTTACCTTAATATAATTACTTAAAACTATCTCCACTTCCATCAAATGGGTTACAAAATCATCGTTCGTGTGTACGACAAACTATTATATCGCGAATTGATGTCATTAATTTCACCATTACCACATATCAAGGATAGAAATAGTGATGGTTTTATTGTTTATATATTATATTTTTTATATTATTATTCTTCTAGAATTATTATATCACACATAAATTTATTCTTTCCATTTTGTGGGAATATAATAATTTCACTCATGTTTACGGCAGACTACCGCCTCACGAAGTGATGTGATTTTTTCAAACTTTACATAGAAGGTAATAAGAATGGGTTTAATAAAAAAATGTGATATATATGAAATAAAAATTATTATATAATTATAATATATCATTTAACTTTCCTTCATTCAATATAATAAGAAAATGGAAACAATGTTCATGCGTACGTATGACCTACCATCTCCCTGAATGGTGTATTTCATTTTCTATCACCAAATTTTATAGATTAATATAAATAAATATATAATGAATATAAATTATATTTATATAATGGTTAAAATTATATATATTATGAAACTATGATCAAATTAAGAGGAACAAAACTAAAAAATCAAAACATATATGAAAAACAATGCAGTTATTACCCGAAACATAACTTTAACATGGAATTGTTAATAAGAAGGTAATAAAATGTCATAATAAAATCATATATGGTATTTTATATATATAAATATTTTTTAATATATTTATAATAAACTTATATCTATTATACTTGAGGTTTTAACATGTACGATGAAATTCAAGATATAGGTAATGGATTTTTGTCTCAATTTTCCATGTTTGAGATATACATTATATTATGAACCTATATTTTTTCATGAGGTGTATATAAGGACACTTTGAAATGTAATATAATGAATTTATTTATCATCATGATATTCTAAGTTCTATTTATGTTATTACTTCTTAGGGATTTTGATTCAAAGTTACTAAAGTGGTAATGGTTTTATGTTATAATCTCATAGTTTATTAGGATTGTTTATTATTATGTTTCTGATGATAAAATATTATGATCCATGTATCAATAAAATAATTATTTTTATTATCCTTTGGTTATTAGTGGTATTTTCAATTAATATTACCATTTTTTCACTCTTTGGAACTTAAAATAATGGAAGAAATGTTTTTAAGAAAATCTGACTTTATTTCCCTCTTCAGTCGGAAATATATTTTCTTCTAAACCCATGTTTTATAAAAATATTTTCAATTTTTTATTATCCTCCTATTATTTTTAAAATAAATTTTTACCCATGTCTGACATTTTAAAAAAAATTGAAAAAAAATTCATGTCATTTTCCAAAAAATGTCTATTTAGCTTTTACCAAAAATATGAAAATAATCCTTATTTTAACATGTAAGACATGAAAAAAAACTTCTCATCATCATGAACATTATTTTATTTGAGGCTTCCTTTATAATTTTCAAGTTTATTTTTAAACGAAAATATTTTCAAAAAAAAATCAAAGCGGAATGGATTTTTTTCTCAAGAAATTTTTTAAAAGATCAATCAAAATCATTATCTATAAAGATGAAATCCATTGATGTTACATATTCCTTTTTGGGTATATGATCCAAGGATAAAATTATTTTTCTTTCTATAAATTATATATTTTTATGATCATATAATATATTTTAAAACCATTTCTATTACACAAGTTATACCATGATAAAATTCTTATGAAACTCGCTTCTTTTTCCATGGGTTATACCATGATAAAATTCTTATGAAACCCGGTTTTTTTTCATGGGTTATAAAAAATAAGTGGGAAATGATGTATATATTTTATGAAACATTTTTTTATATTTACATGTTTCTAAATTTACTAGTCCTAAATGATTTTTTTTGTGGATCAAAATGTTAGTTAATGAATCTTCATCTATTAATATGTAATATCCATGTGTGAAATGTATTGGTCACTATAGTTTAAGTTTCATGGATACTATTGGAACTATGAAGCCTTTGGGAATTTGAAAAAAAATATATTTGTTTAATTACCAATATCACTATAAGTATACAAGTTATGGTGGACAAAAATATTGGGGGGGATTCCTTCCACTCAAAGGAGAATAGTTCATAAGTAATCTAAAATTTCTAGATGGAAGGTTGAGGATAATTTTCAACCATTAGAATAGGTCTTGGGAAAATGCAACTAGATTAGTCACTTTGATAAAGATTTTATTACCATTCTACATGACCATTTGAGTAAGAATATTAATACTCAAAATTCATAGAATAATAAATTTAAAGTAAGGGAGAAGGATTTGATTATTGAAGTTTCACATAAAACATCACAAATAAACCATCCATGGATTTTGGATAGTGTATTTTTATCTCATATGATAGGATATTTGAAAATCTTGAAGGATCTTAATAAGTAAAATAAAAGATTGATTACATTTGATAAGGGTAGGTCACTAAAAATTGTAGGAGTTGGTTGAAAAATCATTGGATAATATGAGTTGGAATTTAAGAACATGTTATTTGTTGATGGGTTAAAATATGATTTAATAAGTGTGACTCAACTCTGTGATGAATACCATGAAGTCAAATTTCATATAGATAAGTGTGTTATGAATGAGCTAAAATATGGGTGTGTTATGATGGTAGAAAATCATAAAAAATATGTTGAGAATCCTTTGGAGATTACTTACTCCAAAAAATCAAAAAAAAAACTTGTATACTAAATAAGAAGGTTGAAGATGAGATCTTAAGAAGAAGAGATCATATAAAGGGTGATGATGAAGGTGATTCCATTTTATGAAAATATTTCAAAGTTATAAAATTGAATAAGTAAAGGGAAATAATAAGAAATAGTATTTAGCATGTCAAATTTAAAAAGTAAAGAATAAGAAGTGTTATCCAAATTTGAAATAAGAGTTAAGGAATAAATTGACTGATCAAACTAGTTTTCAGTTAATGGGGTGTTAAATACCAATACATAGAGATTGAATAGGAAAACCAATCCTTCACTCATCAAATTCTATTGAATGTTGAAAATTTTACCCTATATTACTTATCCTTTGGATTTTTTTTGTCAATGGGGGAGAAATAAAACATAAATATCTTATGTGTTTATCCCATAATGTATTCTCAATTAGTAAAAAAGGTATTGGTATCAATATTTTTTAATTATTGTAAAGAAAATGATTTAATTCCATATTATGTAAAGAATTATATTATTATTCAATATTATTTTTTTCTAAACCTATTATGATTAAAATTATTGAATAATAATTCATTGTTATGTATTATGAGTTTAAAAGTGATTTATGTTCCTTTATTGACAATAAAATCCAATGTGGGAGACTATTGATACCAATAGATATTTTGGAGATTGTTGATCCCATGAAGAAGAAGGTGGCCCTTGAGATATTGTTGAGACCCAAGGAGAATTTTTTAGGATTTTGAGTTTAAAAAGTTTCCTCTATAACTTGATATTTAATCTTGAAAATAAGAATTGAAGAATCAGGAGTGGATGTATTTATTGGATTTTCTTTTGTTTTCAATATATAAAACATATTCAAACTCACATAAAATAAAGTTTATTATGTGAGGTAAATTTTGTTTGAGAGTTTAAAAGTGTTTTTAATTAATTTGGATTTGTGAGGGGTTATTCTGAAGTTTTTTAGAGTTAAGCATAATCGGGTCTGAATTTTGACAAAGTACTCTTATGCATAAGGTTTTTATATTCATATGAGATGAAAATTGATAAATGGGAAAACTTATTTTGATTTATTAGGTTTTGATCTAGAATACTTGAAAATTGGAAAAATAATTTTCCACTTTGTGGTGTGTGATATTTTTTATACGAGTTTTTTTATACATTTTTAAAAAAAATATATTTTTCAAAAAATGGTTAGGGCAGAATGTTTTTTCAAAATACCCCTGAAAGGCGGCATCCCAGATGTCGCCTTTGCACTGTGGGTGAAAGACAGCATTCGCGATGCCGCCTTTCCCCTAAATTTTTTTTGTAAATTTTTTATTTTTATTTTTATTTTGTTTTTTATATATATATATATATATATATAAACAAAACAAAAAAATTCAACAGAATTTATCCGCTATTTTAAATCCAGAAATACTGCCATTATAGCAGTCTGGATTCTGACAGAACCTCTCACCCAGAGCTCCCTTTTATAAGAGAGCTTACCCTGAAAATCATTCTGCATTTCCGATGTGGGATTCTGTTTCAAGTACTCGACTTTAAAATACTATAAAATATAAACTATAAGACCAATATAAATGAAACTTAAAACATGGATTAAACATATAAAAAATAGTTGAAAACAAAAATAATTTCATAAAAAATTACGATAGAAAATAATTTATAAGATTTCAAAACCACATACTTGAAACTTAAAAAGTTTCAAGTACGTAAATTTATAAGCCTATAAAATATAAACTACAAGACCAATATAAATGAAACTTAATACATGGATTAAACATATAAAAAATAGTTTAAAATAAAAAGAATTTTGTAAAAAATGTTGATTCAAAATAATTTATAAGCTTTCAAAACCGCGTATTTGAAACTAAAAAATGCTTCAAGTACATGAATTTGAAATACAATAAAATATAAACTATAAGACCGATATAAATGAAATTTTAAACATTGATTAAACATATAATAAATAGTTGAAAAAAATATAATTTCTTCAAAAATTTTGATGAAAAATAATCTATAACCTTTCAAAACCGCCTACTTGGAACTTAAAAATGTTTCAAGTACGTGAATTTGAAAGACTATAAAATATAAAATATAAAACGAATATAAATGAAACTTGTCTTGATAGGACTGTTAATAATGAACTCATATTTTTGACGTGATTGAATTTTTTTATCTATCCACAAATCTAACTCTATAAATCAGGTTTTATTCTAGTTATATGATATATATTTTGTCATATTATTTGATTTTGTTTATGCTTGACACATGTGTTTATATCATATAGTATGTGCTATTTGTACTTTAATAAACATATGTTATGTGTTTACATCGATAAAAACACTAATATTTTATAAACATGTGTTATAAATATTAAGAGAACATATGTAAGTAATGTTATCATTATATATATATATAACATATTTGTTAACATGATATATTTAATGATAACTCTGGACATAATCTTCTATTTTCAAAGGGTGGTGACAAACTTTAAAGTATTTGAGTGATGCTAAATAATGATTTTATATCCAAATAAAATAAATCATGAATTAGACTCATATGTAAATAAATAAATGACCACCATTATTAAAAAATATAAATCAAAACACAAATTAAGTCTTTTAAGAATATATACACCTAAAAAATAATATACATGCTATTAGGGGTAGATATTTGAGGCAACTTATCATGGTGTACACCCTTGGTAATATCCAGTGTTGTTTAAATTAAGGTTTTTCAGTTAAAGAGTCCCTTACCTCGATTCTGACACGTCAAATATGTTCTATATATTCCATAATAATAAAATTATGTTAGTTTTATAATTTCTTATTAACCATATTCATGTTTGTTTTTATGTTTATATCACTTAGTATAATTTTAAAAACAATTACTTAATTATTTAAATGCACTTTGGATATTTTGATGACATTAGTTTCATAAGTTCGAATTCACATACTTGAAATATTTTTTAGTTTTAAGTAAGCAGTTTTGAAAGCTTATAAATTAATTTTCATCAAAATGTTTCTGGAAATTATTTTTGTTTTCAACTATTTATTATATGTTTAATCAATGTTTAAAGTTTCAATTATATTCGTTTTATAGTTTCTATTTTATAGTCTTTCAAATTCACGTACTTGAAACATTTTTAAGTTTTGAAAGGTTATAGATTATTTTTCATCAATATTTTTGAGAAAATTCTTTTTGTTTTCAACTAATTATTATATGTTTAATTAATGTTTAAAATTTCATTTATATTGGTCAAATAGTTTATATTTTATTGTATTTCGAATTCACGTACTTGAATCATTTTGAAGTTTCAAGTAGGCGGTTTTGAAAGGTTATAGATTATTTTTCATCAACATTTTTGAGGAAATTTTTTTTTCAAATATTTATTATATGTTTAATCAATGTTTAAAATTTCATTTATATCAGTTTTATAGTATATATTTAATTGTATTTCAAAGTCACGTACTTGAAACATTTTTTAATTTCAAATAAGCAGTTTTTAAAGCTTATAAATTACTTTTCATCAACATTTTTTTCAAAATTATTTTTATTTTCAACTATTTATTATATTTTTAATCAATGTTTAAAGTTTCATTTATATTCGTTTTATAGTTTATATTTTATAGTCTTTCAAATTCACGTACTTGAAACATTTTTAATTTTCAAGTAGGCAGTTTTGAAAGGTTATAGATTATTTTTCAACAACATTTTTGAGAAAATTATTTTTGTTTTCCTCTATTTATTATATGTTTAATAAATTTTTAAAATTTCATTTATATCGGTCTTATATTTTATATTTTATTGTATTTCAAAGTCACGTACTTGAAACATTTCTTAGTTTCAAATACGCGGTTTTCAAAACTTATAAATTATTTTGAATCAACATTTTTTACAAAATTCATTTTATTTTCAACTATTTGTTATATGTTTAATATATGTATTAAGTTTCATTTATATTGGTCTTTTAGTTTATATTTTATAGGCTTCTAAATTCACGTACTTGAAACTTTTTAAGTTTCAAGTATGTGGTTTTGAAATCTTATAAATTATTTTCTATCATCATTTTTTATGAAATTATTTTTGTTTTAAACTATTTTTTATATGTTTAATTCATGTTTTAAGTTTAATTTATATTGGTCTTATAGTTTATATTTTATAGTCTTTCAAAGTTGAGTACTTGAAACAAAATCCCACATCGGAAATGCAGAATGTTCTGCGGAGGAAATGGAGAACCAGAATCCCACATCAGAAATGCAAAATGATTTTCAGGGTAAGCTCTCTTATAAAAGGGAGCTTTGGGTGAGAGGTTCTGTCAGAATCCATACTGTTATAATGGCAGTATTGCTGGATATAAAATAGCGGATAAATTCTGCTGAAATTTTTTGTTTTGTTTATATATATATATAAACAAAACAAATATAAATAAAAATAAAAATTTACACAAAAAAATTAGGGGAAAGGCGGCATCCGCGATGCCTCCTTTGCCCGGAATGCAAATGCGGCATCCGGGATGCCGCCTTTCAGGGGCATTTTGAAAAAAAAATCACCCTAACCGTTTTTTGAAAAATATTTTTTTAAAAAAATGTGTAAAAACCCCCTTTTTATACAGAAGAGATTAAAATTTCACAATGGAAAAAAACATACTCAATACATAAGATTTTCATATCCAAACAAAGGGTTTGAAAAATATAAATGTTTGGAATATGTAAGGTTTTTACAGAAAATGTGTAAAATATTTTCTTAGGATCATAAATTAGGAATAGTATTTGGAAGTTTCATGCAATGATACATAATATTCTCTAGAATAGAGAAATACATCAAAGGAGAAATCTCCTTAAGATGCGTAATATATTTCTAAGATATGTAATAATTTTTTTAAGATTTGTATTTTTTGTATATGATAAGAGAACTAGATAAGACCTTATATACTGGATTTATATATAATTTTTTTATATATTACGTGATATGAAATATGTTTTTGAGAAAACATAAGTTTTTTATGAGGAAGCAAAATAGTTTTCTCAGGAATGTATGATTTTTTATTTAGCCAAAATATGAGTTCTGAAAGTTACCAGGGTGGATTGGATGATTTGTTTACAATAGTTAAAATATTTATTGGGTTTGATATATCTATCATACTAAAAGATATAGATAGAATAAAATGTAAATATTTTGAGTGGTCTTATAAAATTAAATGATATTGAAGTTGTTTTTTCATGTATAAAATTCCACAAAATGAATTCATGATTCAAAAAGTGGGAGAAAATAGTTCATTCTTGGGAAATGATATTGCATCAAAGACATATAGTTTAGATAATAAAATAAGATCCTTGAAACATAACAAGAGACCATAAGAATTAAAGTTTGGTCTATTTTAAGGTAACAATATAGTCTAAGCCATGAATTTTTTTTTTGTGCCGGGAATAAAGAAGAGGGAAGTTTTAGTTGAGGAAAACCAATTGACCACTCTACAATGAATACATTTTCATCTTGTTTTATGTTTGTGTTCAACTAGAAAATATAATGATAATATAAATTTCCCCAAATCTAGATAATATGGTCCAGCTCTACTCGACGTCAGGTCTCATTCTCCCTAAAATATACAACACACCTCATCAGGCACCACCAAAGAGAAGATCCAATTCAACGAATAAGAGCAATAATTTTAATTCAAACTCATATTTTCACAGAAAAGATTACAGATTCGAATAAGACTCTTAACAGAATGATATATACAAATCAAGATTAAAAAAATAAAAAATAGATTGAAGACATTCAGATCAAATTATTGAAAATCTCGACGAAAAAATCCAGATAAGGGCAGAAGGCTTATTTTGAAACAAGTTGATGAAATTGAAAAACTAAGTCACTATTCAGTAGATCTCAATAAGATTCTGACATAAAAAACTTATCTAGAACAAATATAGACAATGTGTGGATGAAGAATAGTTCACCGCCTCCATCGCAGTTCAAATCTCAATTAAGATTTCATACTCAGCTTCATCTGAAGAAGAATACGAACCCTCACTGCTTCTCTCGGTCTCCTTCTCAACGCTCGGACTCATCTCCTCTCGCCCTTGACCTGGACTGCCACTCGAACCCCTATACGAGCTGAATCCCTACTCCCGAAGATGCAACACCTCTCGGCTTTAACCTGCGCTTTCCCAAGTCTCGACCTGAAGACCTCATGGTCTCTCCCTTGAATCCAATACCTAAGGATCTCCCTCCTTTGAAATGGAACCCTTAATCCCATTTTTTTCTTTTTTATTTCTTTAATTAAAATCATTTATTGTTTTTAATTTAATTATTTATCTTTAAAATTTAATTCATAATTAACATAATTTCAAAACATAATTTTATAATTTTCATATTTAAAACATATATATTATTTTATATGTTAAAATAATAATTATATATTTTCTTAATAACTTAATTATACTTTAATAAATATAATTTTTTTAATCTATAATTATAATATTTTAGTATGAAATGATTTTTCTAAAATCATTTGTCAATAAATTTTAAAAAATAATCTTTATAATTTAAAACATTATAGCTCTATAATAGTTATAATAATATATTAGAAAATATCATTTCATGCCACTATAATTTATAATGGATTTATTTTATTTTAATATATCATCATGTATTTAAAAGTTGTCATTTTATAAAAATAATATAATTAAATGTATCAAACTTTATAATTTAAAACACATAATTATTCAAATGTCAGATTACATAATTATTAGCATATATTAAAATGTGAACTTTAATAGTGAAAATATATTCATAACATAATTCGATAATTATATTAGTAAATTAATTTAGAATATTTTTTTAAATATCTTCTTGATAGAAAATATCATCTTTCAAATTCAAATAGATATAACCGTTTTAATTAAATTAAAGAAAATACTTAATTTAGGTTACCATTTTCAAAAAAACTTATAATTTTTTTGACTATAAATTAATCCATTTAATATAATATTTATATAAGTTATGATATTTCTAGGCTATTACATTATCCCCCCCCCCCTCAAAATAATTGCGTTCTCGCATTTCGTTTTGTCGGACTAAAAACAATTCTGAATTTTCATCTTTAGAATTAAGAAAACTAGAACCGCTAGGTTTCTAGAAACTACCGTTAGATGACAACATCTAATCCACAAAGTTTTCTAAACTATTTCTATGATACCAATTATAACATAGTGAGCCTGTTCTTCTGGACTCGGTGCTTGAAAATTCTATAAAATTTTTTTATAAAAGAAACTAAATATTTACACAACACTAAACACAAAAGAGGATATTTTACTGGTCTAGGTTCTGAAGGATTAGATAACGCCTTATATTTTTCAGTTTTTAACAATAAAGAAACAAATTCCTACTACACTTATACATGATAACTCCAAAAGGGATGACATCTACATTTGAACTTCTAAGACACCTATAAAAAATCATTTTTAAAACAAAGGGTGAGCATTCTTTGCTCAGTAAGGGGTTTTGAAAATGTTGAAATTCTTTTCAATAATATTTCTTTGAAAATAACTTTTATAAATACCTTTTGAAAATGTAATTGAAATTACTTACGCTTTAAAATAATATACCACTTTTGAAATTACTTAAGTACAAAAATTGCTTTAAAAGTAATCCATTGATTTTTTTAAAAACATTGTGCAAGATTTTGAAAAGAAAACACTGTGACTTGTGGAAACTTGAAACATTGAAATATATATTGGGCCTACCCACTTTTTTAGATATTGGGTTCACTCCCCAACTCCCTACTATATTTATAATATTCAAGTTCCGGATTTTCTGAAAACATTTTTAATCTTTCTTTACTTATATACACTACTAGAATTTTGAGATATAGCTACAAATTTATAGCCAAGGTTTATACAAATCATGGCTACATAGAACCTAATTTCATGATGTCCATGGTTGTACCCTACCCCCTCGCGCTTATCCCCCTCCCTTAATCGCGATTCTCCCCTACCACAAGCCCTATTCTGCTTCCCTCTATCGTCATTCTTCCTGTCAGTCTTCCACTCCTCTCTGGCTCCTCCACCTTCCGGCCTCCTCCGAGCCTCTTCTTCCCACATCCACATAACCACCTCCTCCTCACATCACTAAGTCACCACATCCACCTCCTCCTTCTAGCCTCCCCGCCGCCTCCTTTCTGCATCTGCATCCACATTCACACATCCCCACCCCGTCTTTCCCGCATCTCCATCTCCACCTCACCACCTCTTCACCTCCATGACTCCCCACCTCTCAGCATCCATTGGTTATCCCTTCCCTTATCAGCACAAATCTTGGATCCACCTCAAAGATAATCTCTGTTGATCTCCCTCACAGATCCCCTCCCTCATAGACTACACATCGCCTCCCTTATGGATCGCATAAAGTGTATCCACCTTCCTCTTGCACGATCTTGTCCCAAAAAATTAATGGAAGGTATGTATTTCATTATCCCCTCATTTAATATGTATTTAAAACTTATATATTTCAGATATTTTCAATCCCTTCCTGCTAAAATTATGGATATATTTATGGTTTGGCTTCCAACATTGTTAAGGCGTGTTTAAAAGGAATGGTTTTGGTCCCAGATTCCTTTAAACCTGAAAGAACAACCACATTTTGGGTGGGTATTACCCAAAAAATATGTTAAACTACTGGTCAGGTGAAAGTCATTCTAGAGGTCTCATAAGGTAAATTGTATCTTGATTTAGTTCATAAATCCTTCACTAAGATGTCCTATAAAAAGGCTTCTAGAAATAATCCATCTAATGAATCCCCATTTGTTTTGGAAATATCTTCCAATAAATTTAGTATCATTTGTTGAAAAAGTTGGGAAAATGAAATTGATGAATCATAAAAATTATAAAAGAAGGAAAACCAAATTGGGTGCACCGACCATAATGAAAATGGTCAAGGAAAAGAGAAAGAATCCCTTAGTGGAAGTGGACAAGAAAATCTTTCCCCTAAAACAGTGGAAGATCATTGTCAAAATGAGTATCTTATTCTAAAAATTACAAGGCCTCAAAAATACAAATACCTCTCTCTCCCTTAGGTACTTCATTTCACAACATCAGCCTAGGTTGATTGGTATCATAGAACCCATGGTGAAGTTTGATTGTTTTAAAAATGTTTGACCAGAACTAAACTGAATATGTTTAGATGATAAATAATATTAAGACGGAAAATGTGGAAAACCTTGGGGTGATTATAAGTAAGGGTGTTCAATATAATATTTTCTAAATTGGGTAGTAGCATATTATAATCAGTCTTGACTTAGGTAACTCCTCTTGTCTAGTCTCTTTTATATATTCCTTTAACCTATATATCAAAATAAGAGGACTATGGGAGGAATTGTATTTAATATCAACTAAGATCAATGTGAATAGAGTGTTCATAAAGGAATTTAACTATGTTATAAATACAAATGAAAATATTAGAGGAAACCTTATTAGATTAGCCTCTATAGATTTCCAAAGATTCACTGATCAGTTCTTTTTGAATGATATAATACTATTATAAGATGAGTTTACTTTGTTTTATAACACTATCAATAGGAGTAAATATGTTAAAATGATAGGTCATTTCATTCTCTTGAGATCAAATCTTTGTCTTTCTTAATGGTTCCCTAAAAGTATACATCAATTACCCTATGGAGTTAAGGCAAGGGGATACCCTTTATATCCTCCTCATTGTTTTAATTAAGGATCAACTCAGTAGATGTTTACTACAAGTTATTGATCAAGGGAAAATTATACATATTAAGTTTTCTCAAAACCTCAGAGTTCTAATAAACATCCTTTATGCCAATAATATTCTCCACTTCTGTGTGGCTAAAAATGGATGTACAAACTTCATTAGAGAAATATTTTCCAATTATAAATAGGTATATGATTAATATATTTCAAGGAAAAAATCGATGGTTATTTTTAGGAAGGGAATTTAAACCAGTAAAAAGGATCCATCATCAATATCTTTAAGGTCAATCAAGGGGATCTATACTTAAACTATCTTGGAGTACTACTCTTTTATGGAAGAGTTAGAGTAAGATATCATGAAGTAATTTCCAATAAAATCTAATCAAAACTCACTTGTGGGGAAAATAAGACCTTATATCAAGATAGAAGGATATTCCTTTTGAATTCTATCATTAAATATGTGTTTGTATATTCCTTTCATCTCTATAAATGGAAAAGGTAGATACTTAAATAGTGGGAAATAAAATAAATAATTTTTTGTGGTTGGGTAATATCCATGAAAGAAAAATTGTATCTATGGATTTGAGGAAATTTTTGAAACCTATTGATATGGGAGGTATTGGTATAAAAAATATCAAATTCTTTAACAAGTCCCTTGTGGATATCTATATCCACAATTTGTTACATTCAAACCAAGCTTCAACTAAATTCATTAGGAAAATAATAGATTGTTTGCATAGGGGTAAACAATTTTACTTGGGCTTGTCAGTTTGGCCACCCATAAGAAATGAGTATACTAAGATAATGATGCACACACTGTGGAAGTATATGTTCTCTAAATTTTTGGAACTCCAATAAGAATAGTTATCCTATTTTTAAATAATTTTATCTGCCCACTAGCCTGAATAGAATCTCCATTTACGAGGAACCCGAACATCTTGAGTAAATGAATTATCTCCTCCCTACTAGTATCAAATAGTAAATTGCTTCTTTCATTTTTTAGGAATAGGATAAGGCCTTATAGAGCCCATCTATACTAGGCACTCTCAACCTAAAGCTACATTATCATTATAAGTGTGGTGTTGATGACAGCCCACCCAATTGGATGTATTTCTTCAAGAAATCCTTTGTCCCTACCATTAGGAAACTATTTATTTGGAATATATAGATCAACAAGATTCTAACAGATGATAGGATTCAAATGGTTGGATTATAGGTGGGATCCTACTTCTTTCCCTATCTTAATAGTTGTGAGAGTTTTCACCATATTTTATTAGAATGTGTGTCTAATAAAAATATATGGAATCACTTTGAGTCTCTATTTCATTATAAGTTAAAAACTTATAAAATTTTGGATTCATTCATGAGCTACCTGATATGTTTGGATAAGATTTTTCAGAAAAATAAATTTATCTTTTCTTTTATTTTTGTTGGTTTTCACTATATATAACAATAAATAAATAGTATCAAATTTAAAGGGAATACACTTCCCATTAAAAACATTATTTCAGGTATTATGGTAGACATAAAAATGAAATTTAAACTTCAAGTGGGATACATAAATAACACTATGGAGACCTCATCATTACCAAACTTCTTGGGTTCATTGGTATGATTATAAATCCTTATTTACCTAAATTCATGAAATGGATTCCTCTAATACCATCATAGATGAAAGTCGATGTTGATAGTGATGCATTAAGAGAACCTAGTCCCTCAAGTTGTGGTGGAATTTTCAAAACCAGAAGAGGATTCATCAAGGGATGATTCTAACAATTGGTTGGAAGCTTTATTACTCTTGAAGTTGAAATTTGGGCAGTAATTCATGTAGTTAAATATATAAGCATTATGGATGGAATAATTTATGGATTGAAATTGACTTCTTGTTGGTGGTCAACATACTCAGGTGTAAATCTACAGTGTTCCCACTACAGCTCTATATGGAATGGATGGATTATTATTATTATTGAGAGAAGATACACTTCATAGAATCTCACATATATAAGTAGGCTAATATAGTGTTCGATGCATTGTCTAAGAATTTTTTAGAGAAAGGGACTTTATTTTGTTTTTTTATCTCAATGATGAATTTCTTCACCTTTACCACTCTAATGTAAAGGGTGATGTCTACACATATCTCTAAATTATATTTATTGTATCTCCACTTTATTTTTAATAAATTTGATGTTAATGGGTATTATAACCCATTCCATTGACCTTTTTGGGTTGTTATATCATGTTACATGTTGTGGCATATTTTCATTTCTAGTTATTCCATGATTATAGGATACCATACAATATTAATGATAGTTATTTCATAATTAGACATATAGAGTATTGGTATTGGTGTATATTATATATGTGGGTATTGTAGGACATGGTAGAGGAGGTTATGAATTGAAACCTGTATACCAGCTAAATGTATGGGAGGCCGGTGCAGGAGGGCTGTGTGTAGGGGGGGTGGTGCAGGTGTGGGGGTGCAGGTGAAGGAGTGTATCAACATGCCATGTTTTGGTGGGGGTGTAGTGGGGGATATAGGGGGGATGTAGGAAGGGGTGTGCTGGGGGAGGGTGCAGGTGGGCTGCAAGGGGTAGGGTGCAGGTAGGGGGTGTGCAGGGGGGCTGTAGGGGGTGTAGGTGTAGGAGGGTGTCAACATGCTCTGTTTTTTGTGGGGGGTACAGTGGGGGGTACAGGTGTGTGGGGGGGAGGGGTATTATTGTAGGACATGGTAGAGGAGGTTATGAATTGAAACCTGTATACAAGCTAAATGTATAGGGGGTTGATGCAGGAGGGTTGTGTGCAGGGGAGATGGTGCAGGTGTGTGGGAGGTGTAGGTGGAGGAGGGTGTCAACATGCCCTATTTTGGTGGGGGGTGTGCAGTGGGGGGGCTGTAGGGGCTGCAGGAGGGTAGGGGGAGGGTGCAGGTGGGGATGCAGGGGGAGGGTGTAGGTGGGGGGAGGTTGGGGGGAAAGGGGAAGGGTGCAGGTGGGGTGCAAGGGGCAGGGTGTAGGTGGGGGAGGGCTGTGTGTAGAGGGAGGGTGCGGGTGGGGTGCCTGGTGTAGGGGGAGGGTGCGGTTGGGGTGCCAGGTGCAGGGGGAGGGTGCAGGTGGGGTGTAAGGGGGAGGGTGGGGTGAAAGCGTTAGGGGGAGGGTTCAACTAGGGGGAAAGGGGGAGGGTGTAGGTGGGGTGTGTGCAGTGGGGGACTGTAGGGGGGCTGCAGGAAGGGGTGTTCAGGGGGAGGGTGTAGGTGGGGGGGAGTTTGGGGGAAAGGGGGGGTGCAGGTGGGGTGAAAGGGGCAGGGTGAAGGTGGGGGTGTAGGGTGGTTTGTAGTGGGGGTGGGGCTATAGGGGGTGCAGGTGCAGGAGGGTGTCAACATGCCATGTTTTGGTGGGGGTGCAGTGGGGGGGCAGCAGGTGTGTGTGTGGGGGGGTATTATTGTAGGACATGCTAGAGGATGTTATGAATTGAAACCTGTATACTAACTAAATGTATATGGGGCTGGTTCAGGAGGGTTGTGTGCAGGGGGCTAGTGCAGGTGCGGGGGGTGCAGGTTTAGGAGGGTGTCAACATGCCCTGTTTTGGTGGGGGTGCAGCGGGGGATGTAGGGGGGATACAGGAAGGTGTGTACAGGGGTAGGGTTTATGTGGGGGGAAGGGGGAGGGTGCAGGTGGGGTGAAAGGGGCAGGGTGCAGGTGGGGGTGTGCAGGGGGTGTGTGTAGTGGGTGGCTGTAGGGGGGCTGCAGGAACGGGTGTGTAGGGGGAGGGTGTAGGTGGGGGAGGTTGGGGTAAAGGGGGAGGGTGTGCATTGGGGGGGTGCAGTGGGGGTGTGAAGTGGGGGCTTTATGGGGGCTACAGGAAGGGGTGTGTAGGGGGAGGGTTCAGGTGGGGGGAGGTTGGGGAAAGCGGGAGGGTGCAGGTGGGGTGCAAGGGGCAGGGTGCAGGTGGGTGGGGGGTGCAGTGGGGGGGATGTCGGGGGTGCAGGTGCAGGAGGGTGTCAACATGTCCTGTTTTGGTGGGGGTGCAGTGGGGGGATGCAGGTGTGTGTGGGGGGTATTATTGTAGGACATGGTAGAGGAGGTTATGAATTGAAACTTGTATACCAGTTAAACGTATGGGGGGCTGGTGTAGGAGGGTTGTGTGCAGGGGGGCTGGTGTAGGTGTGGAGGGGGGTGCAGGTGAAGGAGGGTGTCAAAATGACCTATTTTGGTGGGGGGTGTGCGCAGTGGGGGGATATAAGGGGGCTACAGGAAGGGGTGTGCAGGGGGAGGGTGCAGGTGAGGGGGAGGTTGGGGGAAAGGGGTAGGGTGCAGGTGGGGTGCAAGGGGAAGGGTGTAGGTGGGGGGGGGGGGGTCTATAGGGTTGCCGGTGCAGGAGGGTGTCAACATTCCCTTTTTTGGTTGGGGTGAAGTGGGGGGATGCAGGTTTGGGGGTATTATTGTAGGACATGGTGTAGGAGCTTATGAATTGAAACCTGTATACCAACTGAACATATGGGGGGATGGTACAGGAGGGTTGTGTGCAGGGGGGCTTGTGTAAGTGTGGGGGGTGCAGGTGTAGGAGGGTGTCGACATGCCCTGTTTTGGTGAGGGTGGAGTGGGGGGGGGTTGTAGGGGGGCTGCAGGAGGGTAGGGGGAGGGTGCAGGTAGGTGGGTGTGTAGGGGGAGGGTGCAAGTGGGGGGATGTTGGGGGGAAAGGTGGAGAGTGCAGGTGGGGTGCAAGGGGCAGGGTGAAGGTAGGGGAAGGGGTGTGTGCAGGGGGAGGGTACAAGGGGAGGGTGCATGGTGAGGGTGCAGGTGATGTGCAAGGGGTAGGGTGTAGGGTGTATGTGGGGGTGTGCAGGGAGAGGGTGTAGGTGGGGTTCTAGGTATAGGTGGAGGGTGCGGGTGGGGTGCAAGGGGGAGGGTGGGGTGCAAGGGGCAAGGGAGGGTGTAGGTGGGGGGTAAGGGGGAGGGTGTAGGGGGTGCATGGGGTGCAAGGGGGTGCAGGGGGGGTGCAGGTGGGGTGCAAGGTGCAGGGGGTGGATGCAGGTGGGGTGCACGGGGGAGGATGCAGGTGGGGTGAAAGGGGATGGGGGGAGGGTGCAGGTGGGTGAAAGGGGCATGGGAGGGTGTAGGTGGGGTGCAAGGTGCAGGGAAGAGGGTGCGGGTGGGGTGAAACGGGGAGGGTACAGGTGGGGGGTGCTGGGGGAGGGTGCATGTGGGGGGTGTGCAGGGGGTGCAAGGTGTAGGGAAGAGGGTGAAGGTGGGGTGAAAGGGGGGGGGGTGCAGGTGGGGCTGTGTAGGGGGAGGGTGCAGGTTGGGGGTGTGCAGGGGGAGGGTGTTTGTGGGGGGTGCAGGTGTGGGTGGGGTGCCAGGTGCAGGGGGAGGGTGTCGGTGGGGTGAGGGGGGTGCACGGGGGAGGGTGGGGTGCAAGGGTCAGGGGGAGGGTGGAGGTGGGGTGCAAGGGGCAGGGGGAGGGTGTAGGTGGGGGTGTGCAGTGGGAGGGTGCAGGCAGGGTTCAAGGTGTAGGGGGAGGGTGCAGGTGGGGTGAAAGGGGCGGGGGGGGGAGGAGGGTGCAGGTGGGTTGCAAGGGGGAGGGTGCAGGTGGGGTGCAAGGTGTCGAAGGAGGGTGAAGGTGGGGTACATGTGGGGTTCAAGGTGCAAGGGGAGGGTGCAGGTGGGGTCCAAGGGGGAGGGAAGAGTGTGAAGGTGGGGTACAAGGGGGAGGGTGTGGGTGGGGGTGTGCAGGGGGAGGTTGCAGGTGGGGTGGGGTGCTGGGGGAGGGTTCTGGTGGGGTGTAAGGTGCAGGGGGGGGGTGCAAGGGGCAAGGGGGGTGCAAGGTGCAGGGGGAGGGTGTAGGTGGGGTGTAAGGGGGAGGTTGTAGGTGGGTTCAAGGTGCATAAAAGAGGTTGAAGGTGGGGTGAAAGGGGGAGGGTGCAGGTGGGGGTGTGCAGGGGGAGGGTGTAGGTGGGGGTGTGTCGTGGGAGGGTGTTGGTGGGGTGCAAGGTGCAGGGGGAGGGTTCAAGGGGCAGGGGAGGGTGCAGGTGGGGTGAAAGGTGCATTGGGAGGGTTCAGGTGGGGTGCAAGGTGCAGGGGGAGGGTGCAGGTGGGGTGCAAGGTGCAGGGGGTAGGGTGCAAGGGGCAGGGGGAGGGTGCGGGTGGGGGGCAAGGTGCAGGGGGCGGGTGTTGGTGGGGGGCAAGGTGCAGGGGGAGGGTGCAGGTGGGGTGAAAGGGCCAGGGGGGGCTGATATAATTCTCAGGATTAAGAAAAAAAATTATTGGTGACTATATTCAAGAGGTTACTAGCAGCCAAGAATGGAGGATTACAAACTCTAGGAGAAAGGAGAAGAAGAAGTGGATAGTACCAGGGTGACCTCGGGATGGCGCTGCGCTCTCCTGCCCAAGCCTGAACCGAGGAATCCAACTCTCTAACTGCCTAACTAACCCCCGAGCCCCCTTCCCATACATTTATAACTCAAACAACCCATGAGAGACCAAGTCTCCCCACGTGACTCTAATAATAGTCTGTCCCTCTCACACGTCATGTGACTCCCTCCCTGCGTCCTGCCTCCTTCGAGAATACACCTTTCTAGGTGGAAATGTCACCTCCAGCTCTAACAGATACTGAACAACCAACATATATCAACATGTCATGTAAATCTAATGTTTTAGCACATGATATAATTTGTGATTATAAATATTTCTTAAGAAGAGGTGAATGAACTGAGATTATACAAAATTAGAGATTTTATGTTCTTCATGTTGTACTTCTAAGTGACGAGATTTCAAATGTTAAAATTTTTGACAGTCTAAGGTGTCATTAAGGATGAGATAATTTGAAAATCTTTTGAAAAACGCTTGAATTCATATTTTTGAGTTAGTATCACATGTTTCGTTTTTTATGTATAACATTAATGTCTAGATTAATCTTTCTTGTTTTCTACATAGAGATTTTCTCACATAGACATATATTAGTTTAATTTATAGCACATTAACATATGATATGTTATGTCATATTCTGAGTGTGGCATGGCTCCTTTGATGTAGTGTCCCTCTCTCGGCCTCTTTAATTCAATAATGTTTAAAATTTCATTTATCTGCCTTCTTAATTCTGCTTGTTTATACTAAATTGAAATTCTTGAATAAGAGTTAGTTAAGATAATTGTTTTGTTTGATAAAAAATTCATAGTTTTGTAAAATAAGGAGGTTTATTAAGTGCTGATGGAAGTTTACTTTATTCCCATATTTTGGTGATTTTTGATTTTTGAATAGGCAATTAAAGGAGATGTTTGAAAAATAAAGACGTTTATTAATAATCATGTTATTTAGTATTGATATGTACATATAAATCTGAATATTATTTTTTCATTATTGGTTATGGATTCATGTATCATTTATCATGTACAGTTGACACACTGATCACATATATATAAGAAGTCGTTATATCTCATTTTCCCTACTATTTTCTTATAGGTGGTTTCTTATAACGAGGTTGGTTTTATCCACCACCATCTATGACAGTGAGTTCAACATCGGATTTGGGTAAGTTTTATTCCGTTTTTATTCTTTGGCCCAATTTTAATTAGGGAATTTGTGATTTTTTGGGTTTCTTATATTTTTGTAGTGCATTTTGGATTTTGTTGAGGTGGATTCTAGTCATCGTTGACGAAGGATTACATGTGTATGCATAGGTAGGAATATACATATATAATTCCCCCATTTATATATATTCACTCATGGAAGTATGAATATATATATATTGGGGATAGTTGTGATTATATATAGATATGAAAAATGCATACATGTGTAAGTGTAAATGGGAATATGCAAGTATAAACATATATCTAAGGACCCCCTTGTTCATATTTGGCCATAAAAATATGTACATAGGGGCTAGGTGTCCTTATATACATGTGAATTTGCATATGCGTGAAAGCAGGGAAAAAAAGGAAGCTTTGAGTTTTCATTGTCAAAAGCAATGCGCCTTGAGGTTGAGGTAGGTTCCCTCTGCCTAAACCTTTAATTTGAATTCTATAATTATCTGATTTTTTAAAAAACTTGTTTCCATAATTTCTTTATTGTTTTAAGAAATAGTTTTCTAATAACCACTAGCTTTGTCAAGTAAGAATATGAATATAGCCCTTGAATTTATTTATAGGCCTTATTCAAAGAAGTTAACAAATGCTAATAGTTTCTAGATACTAGAAAAAGAGATCTAAAAACCATACATTGATCATCCTTAGAGTCATTCATGATCTCATTCAACTTCCCATAAAAGTCATCATAAAATACCACTACTTAATTTTACAGATCTATTAGTTCCAATACCAAGCTTCCTGACATCTTATCTGGTATCATGGAACTCACCCATAATATTCCTATTGAAATCTTTCATAAGGAATTGTGTGAACATATCACACTATAGGGACTGAATCTTTAAGGATACATAATTCAATTTTGAGAGAAATTGATCAACTCCACTCTAAAAAACTAGAACAACTGAAGGTTCTGAGGTGGAAGTTATATAGGGTTGAAACCTTTTGATGAACTCAAACTAGCTTAATACAACACTTTATAATGTGTGTAGGATTCCCTTTATTTCAGTCCTGAAAGACTTAACCTCATCAAGAACATCTTGATACATGTCTAATTGCATCATTAAAAGATTTTGGAACATGTAACTTTGAGATACAACCATAACACCAAGATCATTGAACTCAAACTTGTTAGTATAAACATCCTTCAAATATCTAACTAGACCATTAACATCCTTAAGCTCTTTGAAACTTACTTAAAAAAAACTTTTTGAATAGTAGGGAATGATTGGAGGTTCCTAATCAACTTTGTTTGGGTAGTCATTAACCAAACCAACTTGTAAAAATCAACCTTGGGAATAGAGGACTTCTTAAGTTCTCTAATCTCATCATTAGTATATTTTAACTTCTATTTCATCTCATTATAATCTCTTCAAATATTATCAAACTCATTTAGAATATCAGAGGAAAAAGATTACATTTTATAACTTTATAAAATATTACTAATTGAGGGTGATTACTCATGCACAATAGGAGGTGGTGATGGTATAGGTGGTGTATGAGAATGTTCAATAGTTTCCATAACCACATCATCAGTTAGATATTCATCAGTAAGTGATCCAAGGATAATTGGATCCATTGACTGATGCTCCACCTCCGGTTTAGCTATTCCTTCACAATTGACCTTTCTTTAGGAATAAGAACAGTTGTATCAATAATTTTTTCTTCATGTTGAACTCCTTAAGGGGGTGGGGGTGTGAATGGATACAGTGGCCAGAAGGGGGGTGTCCTGGGGGGAGGGGTGTCTGGGGGGAGTGGAGGGGGGGCTACTGCAAGGGGGTGGAGGGTGTCTAGGAGGGTGGGTGGGGGTGTCCAGGAGGGCGGGGGGTTGTCCAGGAAAGGGGGTGATGTTCAGGCAGGGTGGTGTCTAGGGGGGAGAGGTGTCCAGGAGGGAGGGGTCAGGGGGGTTGTGCTGGGGGAAGAGGACAGGGGTGTGAATGGATACATTGGCCAGGAGGGGGTGTCCAGGGGGGAGGGGTGGTGGTGTCCAGGAGGGAGGGGTGTTTTCTAGGATGGGTGGGGGGATGTCCAGGAGGGGGGATACTGAAAGGGGGTGGGGGTGTCTAGGAGGGCGGGTGGGGGTGTCTAGGAGGGAGGGTGTCAAGGGGGGAGGGGTGTCCAGGAGGGGGGGTTGTCTAGGAAAGGGGGGTGTTTTCCAGGCAGGGGGGTCTAGGGGGAGGGGGAAGAGATGTCCAGGAGGGAGGGGGTGTTGTCCAGGAGGGGGGAGGGGGTTGTCCAGTGTCCAGGGGGTGCTATCCAAGAAGGGGGGTGTCCAGTGTCTAGGGGGAGGGGTGTCCAGGAGGGGGGAGGGGTGCTGTCCAGGAAGGGGGTGTCCAGGGGGAAGGGGGTGTTTTCCAGTAGGGGGGTTGTCCAAGAGGGGGGCTCTATAGGGGGTGTCTAGGGGGTGTCCAGGGGGGAGGGTGGGGGTGTCCAGTGTTCAGGGGGGAGCAGTGTCCAGGGGGTGATGTCCAGGAAGGGGTGTGTCCAGTGTCCAGGGGGAGGGGTGTCTAAGGGGGTGATGTCTAGGAAGGGGGGGTGTCCAGGGGGAAGGGGGCTGCAGGGGGGTGGGATACTACAATGGAATTGGGGGGTGCTGTGGGGGGGGGGTAACACATTAGATGATTTCTTCATTCCATTCAGAATAAATTCTTAACTACACATATTTATTGTTGTACTGACATCATATATCTCTTCATTCAACATCAATCTGTACATCACAATTTTTGGGAACTATAGTTCTATTTAGCTTCATTGTAACTTTAATATCATTACGAATTGAACTTTGTACAACCACTAATCAATCTCCAATGTTGGAATAAGATGATTAAACTATCATTAAATGATGGGGGTGCAAGGGGAGGGGGTCTATCTAGGGGGGCTTTGCAGGGGGAGGAGGTGGGTTTTCTAGGGGAGGCTTTGCAGGGGGGGTTGTCCAGGGGAGACTTTGTAGGGGGGAGGGGGCTATCCAGAGGAGGCTTTTCAGGGGGAGGGGGTTGTAGGGGGTGGTATACTGAAGGGGGGATGTGCAGGGGAGAGGGTGGGGACTTTTTGGGGGGGAGGGGGGTTGTCCATGAAGGGGGTGGGCTATCCAGGAATGGCTTTAGAGGGGGAGGGGGAAGTCTGGGGGGATTTGTAGGGGGGATGTGGGCTTCATGGGGGGTTTTCAACTGCAAGGGGAGTGGGGGGGTTGTCCAGGGGGAGGGGGGCTGCAGGGGGGAGGGCTACTACAAGGGGAGTGGGGGTGGGGGCTGTGCAGGAGGGTTGGGGGATATTCTTTTATTGATTTTTAGACCCTATAACCATGATTTCAAACCGTGGATATAGGTCTATTTCCATAGTTTTTAACCATGGATATAGGTCTAATTCCATAGTTTTTAACCATGGATATAGGTCTAATGCCATGGTTTGAAACCATGGAAATAAAATGTGTTCGTCCTCTTGTATAGCCACGGTTATAAACCGTGGCTATAGTGATATTACCACAGTTTGAACCGTGGCTATATACCTATAGCCACAGTTCAAACTGTGGCTATAGACCTATATCCATGGTTCCAAATCGTGGTTATATCTATAGACCTATAACCATGCCAAACATAGCCACGGTTCCTCAAACCGTGGCTATTACCTATAGTCATAGTTTGAGGACCTATAGCCACAGTTTTAAACTGTGTCTGTAGCCCAAATTTACAATAGTGATACTTTCACTTGAGTTTGATTTTGAAACATGTCACCATGTTAAAATACAAATTAAACATATATTTATATATGTGAGTATGTATATAAATATATGAACTTTTATTACAAATTATTTATGAGTTTGGTTACAACCCAAACTCTTTCCACTTAGCCTTTTCATAATTATCCATGTATTCAATCTTGTAATGCATTTTCTATTCATATAAATATTTTTTACTATTAAAATAATCATAATAATTGATTATGTTTCGTACATGAAAATTATAAAATAAATGTTTTAAATAAGACATTTTAAAACTTAAGAAATCCTTCTACCTAATAGTCTTAGAAGTAAACCATAAAATTTAAATTTAAATCATGAATTTATTATGAATTCAAGGTATGTCGAGGTTATTCATAATGCGTGACCTTGAATATATAAAAATGTGACATCCTTATTTTTATTATAACATGATGGCATACTATGTATGTTATTAGAAACATGATAATAAAAATTTTACCATGTCAACAGACATTTCATGCATACACATATATATATACATGTGTGTGTGTGTGTCTATATATATATATATGTCATGGAATTGACAATACTCAAAATCATTGAATAAATTCATGTTTAATCAAAGTGTTTATGAATAAAAATATTCATTTTTAACACAAACTAAACAAAATTTTGATGAATATAATATAATAATTTTCATAGGAACATAAAAAAATACATGTTACAAAAATATTTATTCATATATATTAATTACAACCATAGAGAAAAAAACATATATTGTAATAAAATTATATGTGGCAACAGATTTAGCTTTAATTAATGAAATTTTTTCATAAAACCTAAATCAAAATAAATAATTTGATTCCTTACTAATGTGATAATAAAGAATTATAATATAAACATAGTATCTCACCAGAATATTAAAGCGCATAACAAAATCCCTAACGCATAATCTTAAATCAATTACATTAATTTAGAAAAGAATTGATCTCGTACTTATTTTAGAATTGATAATGGTTATATGGAAAATAGATTAAAAGAAAATCTATCCCTTGTGCCAAACCTGAAAATAAATATTATAATCCTAAAATAAATAACAAACATCTCTTACTAAAATAAAAATGGAATTGCAATGAAAGTATAAATAATACCTTACTAAAAATAAGGTTTATAATTAAAATAAATATCATTATATCCCTTATGTAAAACCCAAAAATAGAGATTATAACTTAAAATAAAAAAACTTCCCTTACCATTTTTTTGCACAAAATCCTTTATTCTTCTTGATTGAAGAATCATTCATGTAGGAAACATGCAATGCCTTAAGATGGGAATGCAATAACCTCTCTATTTATATACTTAGAATGACATGATATTTTTTTATTTAAAATTGTTTATTAATCCATTTATCTTGATGTGAAAGTTGAAAGTTGAGATGTATATATTAACGTATTCATTCACTGCATAATTTAATTTTAAGAATACAAGAAAATGAATTTATACATTTTTTTCCAATTTGCTGATAGATGGATTTGGATGGCATTACAAGTGTATATTCCATGTATCAAAGGTGAAAAAAACAGCCAAAGAAAAGATCAAGTTCAATGAATAAGAGTAATAATTTTAATTCAAACTTAGATTTGTACAGAACAGATTACGTATTCAAATAAGACTCTTAACAAAATGATATCTTCAAATCAAGATTAAAAAATTAAAAAATAGATTGAAGACATTCAGATTGAATTTTTGACAATCTCAACAACAAAAAAAGCCATATAAGGACAGTAGGTCGAGTTAGAAACAATTTGATGAAATTGACAAACTAGGTCACTATTCAGAATATCTCAATAAGATTCAGACATAAAAAGCAAAAAAACTTATCTGGAACAAATCTAGAAAACACCTGGATGAAGAACAGTTCACCATCTCCATCACAGTTCAGATCTGGATTAAGATTTCATACTCGGCTTCCTCTGAAGAAGAATATGACCCATCACCGCTTCTCTGAGTCTCATTCTCAACGCTCGGCCTCATCTCCTCTCTCCCTAAACCTAGACCTCCACTCGGCCTCCTGTATGATCTGAAACCCTACTCCTGAAGACATAGTGCCTCTCATATTCAACCTTCGCTCACCCTGGTCTTGACCCAAAGGCCCCGTGGTCTCTCCCTCGAATCCAATCCCTATGGCTCTCCCTCCCTGCTCACGAAGAAAAATATAAAATGGAACCCTTAATACCATTTTTTTATTATTTTCATTAAAATAATTTATTATTTTTAATTTAATTTTTTATCTTTAAAATTTAATTCCTAATTAACATAATTTCAAAACATAAATTTATAATTTTCATATTTAAAACATATATATTATTTTATATGTTAAAATAATAATCATATATTTTCTTAATAACTTAATTATACTTTCATAACTATAATTTTGTTAATATATAATTATAATATTTTAGTATTAAATTATTTTTCTAAAATCATTTGTTAATTAATTTATAAAAATAATCTTTATGTTAGGACCAATAGGGGGCCTATATACCCTGACAGGGGGGGTGAATCAGAGTATGGATATTCTTTTTAGTAAATTCTTCTTACCACACTGGATATTGACCTCTTTATTACAAGGGTCACTTTGTTTGCACTTGTGTGTTTATTATGATCACTTCTTTTCTTCTTTATCTTATGATAATGCTTTGAATGCAATACAAGGAAGCAATCAGGAAGACACGAAGATTTTTACTTGGTTCACCCTCACTGGGATACATCCAAGGAGCATACAACGGCGATGTGCCACTGTACCAAATCCACTAAATATCACTTCCAATTTACAATGTTCGGTCTAGATCACTTATATGTCCAGGCTCACTGCCTTTACAATGTTTAGGGTTAGCTCACTGCTTTCCCAAGGGTCACTCCCTGTTTCTCTCTCTGGATCACTACTGGTGGAGAGGATCACCTTCTTCCTCTTCCTTCGCTCACTGCTCTGGAAAGAATCCACTCACAATTTATAAACCTGTAGGTCTCTTCATTATCACTAATGAATACATCCTATGTTGTATATAGATGCTCTGTTGAAGTCTAACTTTCACCCATAAATGAATCTCATTTTGCACCGAAGGTATCGGGCAATCTTCCAGCTTTCACATAGCCCTGAATCACTGTCGCGAATCAACCTTACCTAGTGCCCTTCTCTAAGCCGAAGTGTAAGTATCAGCATGCAAGTTATAGCTGGCGTGCAAGTCTACCTCAACCACTTGTGCGACACAAGCTTCTACAACTCCAAACTTGCGCGACACACACCCTTTTACGCCCAAACCAATTTTGGCACGCAACCAACAACTTTCGCGCTTCTTCAAAATATGGCACGCAAGTGTCACCAAACCACTTGCATGATGCCTTCTTCTTCAACTCAAAACTTGGGCAACTTCCTTCCTTTTTCACCCAAACCACCTTGGTCACGTAACTATCACCTGGCATGCAACTTCTACTTGCATGACCACACACCACTTGCGCGACCACCACACCTATGTGACGGGAGCTCTGATTTTTCTAAGTGTTGAACTCTTCACCGAATGAGGAGGGTTCGACCTCTATTTATAGGAATTTTGACACCCTGCGTGATGACGCACAAGTCTCCCCTCGGCGCGCAAGTCTCGGTGCGCAAGTCTCTACCGCGCAAGTATCTACCGCGCAAGTCACTTGCGCGACCAACTCTAAAACTTGGGCACCCCTTATCCCTTTCCCATATTTTCATGTTCTAATATTGAAAAAAATTAGGCGCGCAAGTTTCCTCTCCTTCAAGTACACGGCGCGCAAGTCCCTTTTCCAAAAACCACTTTTCTTTATTTGTCGATTTTTAGGCCCAAAAATTTGGCAAACACTGAAAAATGCTTCCACCTTGTATCTGCTCTTTTTGTACTACCTGAAGATCATTCATTCCTTTGTCAGCGTTCTTGAATCAAATATGGATCATTAACCATAGCCCTTGAACTCGACATGCCACTGTGAAATCCCCTTTGTCAATAAATTTGTATGTCATGGTTTTCTTTGTCAACATTCACAACACAGATGTCCACTTTGTGAACAAACACAATCACCTTAAAAATGCTTTAATGATGCCTTGAGGGATATTTTTCCAACACTTTATAATTCAAAACATTATAAATATATAATAGTTATAATAATATATTATAAAATATCATTTCATGCTACTATAAGGTATAATTAATTTATTTTATTTCAATATATCTTCACGTATTTAAAAGGTGTCATTTTATTAAAATAATAAAATTCAATGTATCAAAATTTATAATTTAAAACTCATAATTATTCAAATTTCACATTACATAATTATTAGAAGATATTAAAATGTGAACATTAATAGTGAAAATATATTTGTGACATAATTCAATAATTATAATAGTGAATTCATTTAAAGATTTTGTTAAACATCTTCTTGATAGAGAATATCGTCTTTCGAATTCAAATAGATATAATCGTTTTGTTTAAATTAACCAAAATACTTAATTTCAGTTACCATTTTCAGAAAAACTTATAATTTTTTTGACTATAAATTAATCCATTTAATTTAATATTTATACTAGTTATGAGATTTCTGGGCTATTACATTATTCCCCCTTCAAAAAAATTGCTTCCTCATAATTTGTTTTTTCGGACTAAAAATAGTTCTGAATTTCCATCTTCAGAATTAAGAAAATTAGGACCACTAGAATTATAGACGCTACCATTAGACAACAACATATAATCTACAAACTTATCTAGATCATTACTCTAATACCAATTATAACGCCCAAGCCCGCTCTTCTGGAATCGGTGCTTGAAAATGCAATGTAAATTTTTTTTTATAAAAAAAACTGAATATTTACACAAAACTAAACACAAACAAGGAATTTTTACCAATCTAGGTTCTAGAGGATTAGATGACACCTTACATTTGTCAGAGTTGAAAAATAAAGAAACAAACTCCTACTAATCTTCCACACGCTAACTCCAAAATGGATGACATCTACATTCTAACTTCTAAGATACCTATAAAAACCATTTTTAAAACAAAGGGTGAGCATTATTTGCCCAGTAAGGGGTTTTGAAAATGTTGAAATGCTTTTTTGATAATATTTATTTGAAAATAAATTTTCTAAATACCTTTTAAAAATGTAATTAAAATTACTTATGCTTTAAAATAATATACCACTTTTGAAATTACTTACGTACGAAAATTGCTTTAAAATTAATCTAGTGATTTTTCTAAAAACACTATGTAAGCTTTTGAGAACAAGAGACTATGACTTGTGGAAACTTGAAACATTGAAGGCTATATTGGTCCTACCCACTTGTTGATGGATTGAGTTCACTGCCCAATTCCCTACCATATTTACAATATTCAAGTGTGGGATTTTCAGAAAACAATTTTTAAACTTTATTTAATTATATATACTTTCATTGGAGTTTTATTTTGAAACATGTCACCGTGTTAAAATACACATTACACATATATTTATATGTATGAGTATGTATATAAATATATGAACTTTTATTACATATTACTTACAAGTTTGGTTATAACCCAAACTCTTACCACTTAGCCTTTGCATAATTATCCATGTATTCAATCTTGTAATGTACTTTCTATTCATATAAATATTTGTTCCTCTTAAAAATAATCATAATAATTAATTATGTTTCGCATATAAAAATTATAAAATAAATGTTTTAAATAATACATTTTAAAACATAATAAATCCTTCTACCTAATAGTCTCAGAAGTAAACCATAAAATTTAAATTGAAATCCTGAATTTATTATGAATGCAAGTTATGTTGAGGTTATGCATAATTCATGGACATGACTATATGAAAATGTGACGTCCTTATTTTCATTATAAAATGATGACACACTATGTGTGTTTTTAAAAACATGATAATAAAAATTATACCATGTCAACAGACATTTCATCCATACATATATATATATATATATGTGTGTGTGTGTGTGTGTATATACATGTATATATATGTCATGGAATTGATAATACTCATAATTATTGAATAAATTCTTGTTTAATACAAGCATTGATAAAGAAAAATATTCATGTTTAAAACAAATTAAAACACAATTTTGATAAATATAATATAATCATTTTCATAATAACATAAAAAGACTATATGTTACAAAAATATTTATTCATATATATATTAAACCAATAGAAAAAAACATATATAGTAATAAAATTATATGTGGCAGTAGATTTAGCTTTAATTAATGAAAATTTTTCATAAAACACAAATCAAAATAAAGAATTTCATTCCTTAGTAATTTGATAATAATTAATTATAATATAAACATAGTATCTCACCAGAATAATAAAGCACATAACAAAATCCCTAACTCATAAGCTTAAATCAATTACTCTAATTTAGAAAAGAATTGATCTCCTACTTATTTTAGAATTGATAACCGTAATATGGAAAAAAGATTAAATGAAAATCTATCTCTTGTGCCAAACCTGAAAATAAAGATTATAATCCTGAAATAAATAACAAACATCTCTTACTAAAATAAAAATGGAATTTCCATGAAAGTATAAATAATCTCTTACTAAAAATAAAGTTTCTCATAAAAATAAATATCAGTAAATCCCTTATGCAAATCACAAAAATAGATATTATAACTTGAAATAAAAAAACTTCCTTTACCAATTATTTTTCAAAAAATCCCTTCGTATTGATTGAAGAATCATTCATACAGGAAACATGAAATGCCTTAATATGGGAATGTAGAACCCTCTCTATTTATATACTTAGAAAGACATAATATTATTTTATTTCAAATTGTTTCTTTATCCATTTATCCTGATGTGCAAGCTGATAATTTAGATGTATATATTAAAGTATTCATTCACTACATACTTTAATTTGAAGAAGAAAAGAAAACAAATTTATGCATTTTTATTTCTAACTTGCTGATAGATGGATTTGGCTTGCAGTACAAGCGGATATTCCATGTATCAAATGTGAAAACACCCACCAAAAAGAAGATCTAGATCAACGAATAAGAGCAATAATTTTAATTCAAACTCAGATTTTCCCAGAACAGATTTCAAATTCAAATAAGTCTCTTAACAAAATCATATCTTCAAATAAATATTAAAAAAAATGAAGAATAGATTGAAGACATACATATAAAAATTTTGAAAATCTTGACAAAAATAAAAATCCAGATAAGGACAGTAGGTTGAGTTAGAAACAAGTTGATGAAATTGACAAACTAGGTCACTGTTCAGAAAATCTCAAAAATATTCATACCTAAAAAAGCACAAAAACTTATCTGGAACAAATCTAGAAAACATATGGATAAATAACAGTTCACCGTCTCCATTTCATGTCAGATCTGGAATAAGATTTCATACTCAGATTCATCAAAAGAAAAAGACAAACCCTCACCACTGCTCTCAGTCTCCTTCTCAATGCTCGGCCTCATATCCTCTCGCCTTTGACCTGGACTGCTGGTCGGCCTCTTGTATGTACTTAAAAACTACTTCTGAAGACCCAATGCCTCTCGGCTTCGACCTGTACTCGCCCTGGTCTCAACCTGAAGGCCTCGTGGTCTCTCCCTCAAATCCAATCCCTAAGTCTCTCCCTCCCTGCTCATGAAGACAAGACTGAAACAGAACCCTTAATCCCATTTTTCTTCTTTTTTATTCTTTTCATTAAAATCATTTATTATTTTAAATTTAATTTTTTATATTTAAAATTTAATTCATAATTAAAATAATTTAAAAACATAAATTTATAATTTTCATATTTAAAGCATATACATTATTTTATGTGTTAAAATAGCAATCATATATTTTCTTAATAACTTAATTATACTTTCATAACTATGATTTTCTTAATCTATAATTATAATATTTTAGTATGAAATGATTTTTCTAAAATCATTTGTTAAAAAATTTATAAAAATAATCTTTATAATTAAAAAAATTATAGCTCTATAATAGTTATAATAATATATTATAAAATATCATTTCATGCTACTATAAGGTATAATGAATTTATTTTATCTCAATATATCGTCATGTATTTAAAAGGTTTCATTTTATTAAAATAATATAATTCAAAGTATCAAAATTTATAATTTAAAATTCATAATTATTCAAATGTCAGATTACATCATTATTAGCATATATATTAAAATGTGAACATTAATAGTGAAAATATATTTGTAACATAATTCAATAATTATAATAGTCAATTCATTTAAAATATTTTATTAAATATATTCTTGATATAAAATATCATCTTTAGAATTCAAATAGATATAACCTTTTTAATTAAATTAACCAAAATACTTAATTTTGGTTACCATTTTCAAAAAAAAATTATAATTGTTTTGACTATAAATTAATCAATTTAATAAAATATTTATACTAGGTATGAGATTTTTGGGATGTTATAGTGGCGTTTGAGTAGTTCTACTAAACTTGTATGATATGAAGGAGTGAAAAGAACCAGAATCAAAAAGTACATTCACTATTTTTGAATGAATAAACAGTGTACCTACCCCCACTTTGTTTTCAGGATCCACCATAGTGGTTGTGATGAAATATTCATTCCCTTTATACCTTGGAGTTTGTTAGAATTGATTGTATCTGATAACCCTTAGCTTAGGTCACTGGTTTTCATAGTGTCCTTGTTCCTTACAGTTGAAATATTAGACAATAGGATAAGGGTAGGTGGAATTCCTCTCTTCCATTACATTGGTGGGTTTCTCTCATCGATAATCGCTATCTAGGTTCCCTTCCTTTCTACTCCTAAATAATTTCTTCAACCCCTTTAGGAAATTTCTGGGGTACTTCTTTCCACACTTTTGGAAAGTGGGGTGTTAGAATTTCTTACCACCATTAGATTTATCCATCGCACTACTAGAATTAATCTCTACTTTCCACTTCTTATCCCTGTGAGACCCTTGAGATTTGTTGGTCTCTATTTCAACATTGAGGGAACATCGAATAATTTCCTCATATCCATAAAATTATTGGATCGTAATGGATTTTCATAGACTTAGTTTTATACCACCAAAGAAGCGGTCAATTTTTCATTTGGGGGGTAACAATAATGCTAGAGGTGTATCGTTCATGTCTTGTAAATTTTACCTCATATTCCCTGATGGATTCATCATATTTTTTCTTGGGGGAAATGTAATTCCTTTTCATTTTATGTTTGAGAGTGTGAGGAAAATATTTGTCGAAAAACATTTTCTGAAACTTCTTCCACCCCATCGCTTCGATCACTTCCTCAGGTTTCATATTCTTGATAAATTTCCCCCACTAATCAGCTTCTCCCTCCACATGATTAACATAAAGTATAACCTTCTCTTACCCAGAACATTGAATTATGGAGAAGATATTCTCAATAGAGTTGATCCATTGTTCCGTGATTAAGGGTTCATATGATCTATTAAAATTTGGACGTCTTTATCATATAATGGTCTCAATTTTGGATATTTATTTCTTAGGGGGGTTTGGGAATTCCTCCTGATTCACTTTTCTATTAATAACCTAATTCAATTGAGAGAGTATCATTAAAAAAAATTTGATTCCTGATCCCATCAGGTTGGGAATCTCATTTGGGAAATCATCACATTTCCCTTCACATTGGTTGTTTACTCGATTCCTCATATTTCTATCCATTGGATAGAATAAAGGGGAAATTAAGGATAAATTTTTTTAAACTATTAGATTCATCAATAGGAATCCAATGACATTGAAGTGATAACTTATAAATTACATTTATTTCATAACTTACAAATTTCTAGGCTTCAAACTATGTTATCCATATTCTATTTTCTAACATAGACACTTATGGGAATTTTTGTTCCCTTAAAAATGATTTGTAATGAGATGTTGAATTTTACAAATCATATACCATGGGATTGTCAAACCAGGTGTGCATTAAGGCCCATTTTCGTGTACCAGTTCCCAATCAAGTTTATCTCAATGCAGTGTTTTTTGGGTTTTACCCCTAGAGACATATGTGATACAGCCACATCCACTTGTAGTATCTAGATAGGGAAGCATTTTCTTGGAAACAACTTATAATATACTTTACAAAAATTTAGGGATGTCTTCTTATGTTTAGTATTATACTTAAATATTTCTCTGATGTTTTCTAATCCTAAGCAAAAAATAACTAAACTTTCTTTTGATACCAACTATGACAACTCCTGTCTTTATTACAAATCAATTCATGATTTATAACATAAGAGTACACATAATACAACTTGGAAGATTGATAAGTCTTGTGTCTTTAGAAATTAGTTACATTACAAAACAACTTATAATAGGTGATACATCACCATTATTGAAAACTTCCTTAACACGCTCATATTATTCCATCATTATTAAAACTTCATGGGATAACCTGGGGACATACATAAGAAAGGGGTGATCTATAAATCCCAGTAAGGGAATAAGAAAAGAATAACATGAAGAAGCTATCACATTCTAGAAAATAGGGATATCAGTGGGACATAAAAGGGTTGATAATCATAAACATGAACAATGAGGCATGATAAAACATGATAGCTTAAAGGCAACATGGGAATGTGGAAACAACTTTAAACTCGACATCGTAAGCATAATTCAAGGTTAACCAAAATGTAAATAGAACATAATGTGCTTAGGATAACCTCCCACACACCATACATGGAGTATCATGAGACTAAAACATTACCCAATGCATTGAAGCACTATCTCAGTGCACCTGTTATAATCATATCATGTACATGCATAAGTGTACCACATATATCACATACATAAGAACATATTTCATCACATGTAATCATAAAATAATGAAGTGTGGATTAAATAAATGTAAGTTCCCAATAGAATAAGTATAAGTTCATAAATTTCAACACCCTTGATAGGAAATGGGTGTGGGTATTCACTATACAATTGTTTGTTAAGGAAAGTCACAGTGAGATTTTGGCAGCATAACAGGGGCACATAGATATTAATGGGAGGGATTAATGAGATTGAAATGGGTATCTCGTCATTTAGAAATCATAATGTAAGTAAGGGGGTTATGGAATAACATATCCCAACATTAGGAATTTGAGATAAAAGTCATATTATAATTAAGATGCTTGAATAAATAGGATAAAGAGAGGATCCCTTACCTTGAGGAGATGATTTCAAAATCTTGGTAGGATATAGGGGAGGGAAGAGTAAGGATGTGGTCTAAGTTTTTTTAGTGAATTGGAATGAAAGATTGAGTGTATTTATATAGGAAAAGAGAGGGGATATCTTTATTATTTCCCAAACATAGGTTTTAGAGTCTATATAACAAATTAATCAAAACCACAACTATTCCCATGGTTTTTCCATGGTTTCTTCTAAAGGAAGGCTTGTTTTAATTATTTTATAAGGTCAAGGACCAGAATTATTAAAATATTATCCATGGTGATGTGGAAGTGAGTCATGCTCTTAAATAAATGACTTTAAAACATTGAAATATAATATAGGTTTTGGAGGATATATAAAGGCTTTATAAAATTAACCAAATAACCACAAAATCAAATTATTTTAAAGGGAAAAATATATTTGGTTGTGGATACCCTTTATATTATTTATTACATAATTTTTTTCATGAACCAACCCAGATACCCTGGTACCCTGACACCCAATCCAAAACTGACATAGACCGAAGGGTGCTCCTGATCCCCATGGGTTGATGACTGTCACCTGGCATAATACAATATAAAACTGGGAAATTTTTTCCACATAATTGTGGAAGAAACGGAAACAATTCAGTATGATTAAAATAAAACACCACAGGGAGAACAATACCATAAGTCAAATGGGTATAACAATACCCAAATAGTATATCATCAAAGTCCCAAAAAAGACAAGATAAACAACCCTAGTCCCAACGAACAAAGCACTCTAACACCAAGAGATCAACAAACACCACCTCCAAGTGGCGCTTTCCCCCCATTATAACTAGGAATAAGGAAATAAAAAAATTTCCAAAGGTAAAGGTAGGGTGTGAGCTAAAAGCTCAGTAGGTTATCACCAAGTGTTCCATAATAAGATACCATAATAAATAAACCAAATCATGCTTTTAATTTTAAACTTGATAGGTATGGCGGTATATTTTCATATTTAAAACAAAACATGATTTTCATTTCAAATGATGGAAAAAATTTCAAACATGTCTTAAATAAACAATTTATATAAAACACTTTATATAAATCAGTAGGAATGAGAAAAACTAGTTTCACAAATAATGACATATATATAATAAAAACATTCAAAAAAATAAATATGGTCATATTTAAAGAGGTAAGATAGTTTCTAATAATGATATCCTCACACACTTATATGTATAACCATGAAAATGTGCACACACGTCCCACGGGCTCATGCCGAATAGGACCCATCAACATCCCATTGGGGATAAGATCCACCGAACTAGGTTTTTGTTAGAGTTGTAAAGAGTCAATCCATTTATAGGGTATTACCATCCTAGCATGTTTGTCCCAAATAAATTAATAAATACCCAGACTATAATGTTCTCAATCAATCAATCAAAAATGGAGAAATCATTTCAAAATAGTTACAAATGCAATTTTCCTATTTCCAGTTTCAATATTCCATTTTCATTCCAAAACCAAACATAGGTTTTCATTTCATCATTTCATGACTTTTCAAAAAAACCAACCATAGGTTTTCATCATTTTAATGTAATACATTTTCTAACAAAAGTAATCGATTCAAAAAAATTCACAATTTCCTTCAATTTCAACTTACACCCCAAATTCCAATTCCATTGGAATTGGGGGTTTTTCCAAAAATCTTGACAATGGAAATTCAATTTTCAATTCACATCAATTGGTTTTTCATAATTAAATTGAAAGTGATTTCAAATAACAAACATATCAAAGTTTAATCTATTAGCCATGTTAAATATAACCACCACCTTTTCCACAGAAACACAATGCTCGCAACTGGACCCGCTAATAAGAATGAGGTTGAATAAGATCTATGAACTCAAAAAATAAAAAATATTAAATGATATGGAGTTTAGATCCATCAATACCAAGATGGTCTATCAAAATCCAAGGAGGGAAAGATAAAGAGATGAAGAGATAAAGAGACCACTTACCTAGAGAAACACACCACAACTACAACAACGATCAATCAATGAACAAAAATATCCTGAAGGGTTAGAGGGATCCAAAATTTTAGGGGGATGGATCTAGGTTGAGTGAAAGGAAACCTTGAGGAAAAAGAATAAAGTTTTCAGTCAATCCACCTATTTCAAATCATCACTTAGGATTTTACATGATGTGCAATCCAAATTCATGTCGTGTAATTATTGAGTCCCACATACGCTAAAACCCATCACTTTTTATTAAAAACCAAATTTTTAATTTATACATGACGTGTATCCTTTCATGATGTGTTCCAGTTTCATGGAATATGTTGGGTAAATATTATACATCATGTGACCACATTACGAGGCGTATAAATCTCCAGCATACTAGAGAACCCATAAGTTTTATACTAAAAATTCCTACAAATCCCTAATTTCACAAATATAGGTATCCTATCAATTCCTTCTCATCCCTACCCAGTAAATGAAAAAGGAGAAACATGAAAAAGATTAAAACATGCCTAATAGAAAGGTAACCGGATGTTACAACCTATCCACCATAAAATTATTCTATCCCCAGATAGATTGACAATAAGCTTCCATATAGAAAAGGTGAGGCCAATGCTCTCTCATTAGTGTCTCACACACCCATGTCTCATGAGAATCATAACCATGCTATCATAGACCACAAACCAAAGGCAATGGACTCCCAAAAAGTTTTGTGGGCTCAGAATAAACAATACTAACTAGATTATTAGTCATGGATAAATTAAGCTAAGTATTGATATCACTCCAGCTCAGAACATGAGATGGATTATAATGATATTTTTTTACCTTTGACACAAGGAACACATCATGTATTGACATAAAATGTGGAGGAAGTGATAAATGGTGTAGCACTTTCTCCACCTTCTCAAAAACCTCAAAAGGTCCCACAAAATGAGAATAAGTCTTCCCTTGCCCTTTTTATGACCTTGATGACACAAATGAGGTGAAACTTTTAAGAACACCTGATCACCAACAGAAAGTTTCAATATTCTACAACAAAAATAAGCATAAGATTTATATCGACTCTATGTCCTCAACATATTCTGATGAATTGATTTAATCTTTAGTGTCATCTCTTGAACCAAGCTTGGCCCAACCAAGGTACTTTGTTCAATCTCTAACCAACACAAGGGAGATTTATAAGGTCGTCTATACAAGGCATCAAAAGGATCAATTTTGGATTTCGAATTGGTAACTATTATTATAAGAAAACTGAATCGGCCCCAAATGGTCATCTGAAGATCCACTAAAGTCTAGGATGTAGGAAAAATCATATCATCAAGAATCTGTATAGAATTATCAATTTTTCCATCCTTCTACTGATGGTAGGTCGTACTCAAATGAACCTGAGATTGCAGTGCCTCCTAAATACCTCTCCAAAAGAGAGAAGTTAAATGGGGATCTATATCAGAGACTATATCATATGAAACTTCATAAAAATGAAAAATCACTCTCACATAGAAATTTACAAACTTCTTAAAATTGGTTGTATCTTGAATGGGTAAGAAGTGAGTCGATTTAGTCAGCCTATAAATAAAAAACCATATCATATTATTCTTTATCTGGGTATGTGTAAACCCAACCATAAAGTCCATAGAGATATCATCCCACTTCCAAGTTGGAATTGGAAGTGGCTGAACAAAACCTGATGGTCTCTGGTGCTCATCCTTGACATGTTACCATCTCATACCTAGACACCAGAATCATTAATTCATTTCATAGAACATATTTTTGGTTCCTAGGTGTACTGCCCACTGAGAATTATGGAAACCCCCCACCACAAATTTTCTCACTAGAAAAGGTAAAATGTAATGGTTCTAAAAAAATAGAATACCCTATGTGGAGAATGACCACTCAGTAATGGTATCCCCACCATATAGAGTCTCTAATGCTACAAAACTCATCATCAAGTTGTTGTTCTTGAAGAATTATCTCATGAAGAGAAGAGGTCAAATGAATAGCAGCTGAGACAACCTCAAACCCTATTTACCTAACTCCAATATGTAACTATGAAAAAATATCGACCAAGTTCCACTCTTCTGATGGTTCTTTCACTACCTAGGTTATAAGTTTCATGCTCAAGGAATATTTAATGACATCCCTTTTCCTCAGGGTATAGGTAATGTCAAAGTAAAAATATTTTAGTTATTCCACCCAATGCCTCTGATGGATATTCAAATATTTTTATAGAAGATATAACTCAAGATTGTATGGTTAGAACACATGGTAAATATTTCTCTAAAAGGTAATGCCTCCAACTCTTAGGAACATGAATCAAAACTACAAGTTCAAGGTCATGGGTCGGATAATTCTTCTCATGTGGCCTAAGATACCGAGACCCATAGGCCACAACATGATCACTCTGTATAACAACACATCCCAAACCAAAACCTGATGCATCATAAAAGACCACATAGCTCTACCCAGTCTATGGAAGAGTCAACACCGGTGCAATAGTCAAAAAACATTTCAACTCAACAAAATAATTCTGAAATTTTTCATCCCTAGAAAATTTTACTCCATTTAGAGTTATAGTATTCATTAGAGAATCCAAATTCGATAAATCCTTTACGAACCAATGGTAATACCCAGCCAAACCCAAGAATATCTGAATCTTGAAGACATTTTGTGGTTTCTCCCATGACATAACATCTTTCACCTTCTCATGATCAATTAGATACCATTTTTAGACACCAAATGTTCCAATAAATTCACTTCCTAAATCCATAAATCACATTTCGATATCTTTTCATAAAGTCATTGATTTATCAACAATTCTATAACTTCCCTCAGATGATGCACATCATCCTCCTCATAATTAGAGTAAAAAAGGATTTCATCCAAAAATACTATCAATAATGTATTGTGATGTTCATGGAAAATTATATTCATAAAATCCATAAATACTTAAGGAGAATTCATTAGATTAAAGGGCATGGAAAGGTACTCATAATGGCCACACCTACTCCAAAAGGTAGTTTTCTGAATGTTAGATTCTCTTATTCTCAACTAGAGATTACTAGATAGAAGATCAATATTAAAAAACAACTTATACACTTTCAAATGGTTAAACAAATAATCAATTTGTGTAAACTGATACTTTCTCTCTATTGTGACTCGATTGAGTTCTTGGTAATCAACACGAAGGCAAAGTGACCCACCATCTTTCTTAACAAAGAGAACTGGATCTGCCTAAGGTGACACACTTGGGCATATAAATAATTTCCCTAAAATATCATATAACTGAGTCTTTAACTCTTTCATTTAATCTGGTTTCATATAGTAAGAAGGGATAGATACTGTTTGAGTATTAGGCACTAAATCAATAGAAAACTCTACCTTCCTTACCGGTGGTAAACTAGAGAATTCTAGAGGAAAAACATTGGAAAACTCGATGGAAACTAAAGGGATATCCCCACTCAAAGATTCCCACTCCAAATCAAAATATAATGTTAATAAAAATTTCCCCAACTCTAGATAATATGGTCCAGCTCTACTCGACGTCAGGTCTCATTCTCCCTAAAAGATACAACACACCTTATAAGGCACAGTAAAAGAAAACCATCGAAGATAAAAATTAATTCGGGATTTACTAACAATGATTCAATCCATCCCGAATATTACATCAAGATATTTCATCTAGAGAACTAGAAAATCACAATATAACACGATATTTGATAGTGAGAAAACACAAGAAGTACATCAAAGACCCTTTTCTCTCTTCATTCTAAGGGGTGTATTAGTATCCATAACATAAGTTAAAATATCTATAAGAATATTTAGTAGATTTATAATATGAGATGATATAAATGAGTGAGATTCACAAGTATCAAATAAAGAATTCACTAAAGATGAATAAATTGTTATGGTACCTCTCATAGTTTCTAGACTCGTATCTGCCTCCTTTGGAGAATCTTCCACTATGAAAAGAAGCTTCATTTCAAATGCCTATGGATGGAACACCTTAGTTCATGAAGCATCTAATTTCACCACATTACTTTTTGGTGATGATGATCTCATTCCACTATATGGAGAAGAATATACATGAAATAACTTCTGCAAGTGACATGATCATCTGTTGGAACCACATATCTTGGGTTCCTCAATCAAAACCCATTTTGAGTGCCCAGACATGCCACACTAGTAGAAAATAAAAGGGACTCTTCTAGGAACTGTAGGAGGTATAAAATAACATTGATATCGAGATCCACTATGGGACTCATTATTCTTCCTCTTCCCTTTATCAGAACTCACATAACTACCAATGAAAGGAAAAGAAACTCCTGTCAACCCTGACTTACTTGCCAGATCAATATCAACAATCAATGGCCTATCCAGCACACCAGCATAAGAAGAGATCTTCAGCAAGAAAACCTAAGAATGGATATCATATTGGATTACCAACTCAAACCATCAAGTCATTATCTTCTCAGTCGATACAATATCTGATGAAAACTACACAAGCTCATCAAGGTAATTTTTATATTCAGTCATGGTCCTGTCAGCCTGCTTGAGTTTGAAAAAATCTATATCCTTATCCATCGCTATAGTGTCTGGATAGAAATATCCGGTGAAAATAACCTTAATGTTATTCCACTATAATCCCTTATTCTTCCTTTCCATCACCATCACATCCCACCATATCTAGATAAGTTTTTCAAGCATAAATGTAGCATACTTAACCTTAATAGCTTTAGGTGCTTCCAAGAAAACAAAGAAAAACTCATTATTTTTAAACTAGTCCTTAGCCTCTTGAGGATCATTAGATCTAAGGAAAGTAGGTGGATTATGATTAAGTAAATCATAAGAATGATTTTGATATTCATCCCTCTAAGGTTCCATAGATAGAGCTTGGATGAGAATGGGTGTGAATGCCTATCCATGAGCTTGGATGGAACACACAACAACCTATACCAGATTCTGGTCCAATGGAGGATTTTCTCACTATGGTTCATGAGTAGCTTCCTCCTGGATTATATTCGCACATCTTCTCAGAGGCATGATTTTTGGGAAAAAATCCCTCAAGGTAACATTATGGAATTTTTTTGTTGGTTTTGTTCATTCAAAAAGCTGGTTTCTATGGTGAATTGTCAAGTTCTAGAGAATTTTTTGACAATCCATGTTGAAAAAGAACCATGAAAAAGGAATGGATGAATTGGAGTTGGTACAAAAGAACAGATATGAGGTAGCGCCATTTTCCAGTGTTTGCCAAATTTTTGGGGTCCAAAATTTTGAGTTTGGTGAGCATCACGAAAAGTGGATTTCCTTGAAGATCTCATAAAAATATGGAAAATGCATGAATATTGTGAATATGGGAATATTGAAGTTGATTTCAAAGATACTGGAAGAATTTTGATGGAGAGATCTACGATTATGACGAGCTTCTCCAACAGCAGAGGTGAAGAGCATTGCGGCAAAGCAGTGCGGTGGCGACACAAAGGAATTGACAGAATGCTCCGACGTTACAACGAGCTCTACGATCTGAAAATTACCACGGTGCTTTGCTATATAGATAGAATTTTGGAATAAATTTTGGAGTTTTTCAATTTGAGATGACGTGGCACTGACTTTGCGCGGAAGTTTCTCAAGTCAGTGGAATCGCCTATAAATAGGCCTCAACCCCCTTGAGAGAAGTATAGAGATAAAATGAAGAACCTTAAGCTCTCGAATTGTGAAGAAGATTCCAGGATCAGGGTGATTCGTGAAAGTAAAGGGAATTTGTAGAGGTATTTGAGCTCTACAAAAAGGGAGGCGCTCCGTGAAGGCCATTTTGGCTTTGAGGAGGACATGCGCTTCGCAAAGGCTTGTTTAGATTTGTGAAATCGCAAATACCAGTGTGAGATCTACAATCTAGTGAGCATTGGGAACCTGTGAGCTTTGTGAAGAGGTTAGAGAATTACAAAGGCTTGTTTGAGCTTTGCAAAATTGGGAGCTTCACGAAGTAGGGATATTTGAAAAGGTATTTCCAAAGGTTGTTTCCTAGTGATCAGTGGAAAAGGGGTATTCATGATTTGATGAAATTTGGACTTCAACAGAGTATCTATCTATAACACAGGATTTATTCATTAGTGATAATGAAGAAACCTAAAGGTCTATAAACTATGAATGGATCTTCTGAAGAAGTAGTGAGCTCACTTCAGTTGAGAGAGAAGTGAGTTCTCAAAATGTGAATGGTTGTAAACTAGGAGGGATAGCGAGTCCACTTCGAACCTGTAAACACCAGTGCACTTATAGTGGATTTGGTACATCGGCAAATTACTGGTGTATGCTCCTTGGATGTAGCCCAGTGCAAGTGAACCAAGTAAAATTTATGTGTCTTGTGCATGATTTAAGATTCATTCATACTCTTCAATGGGAAGGAGAGAGAGAAGATAGTTTTGTCTAACAACAAAACAAGATCAAAATGAGAAAAAAAAATTAATTTGTTATACCCTGATTCACCCCCTATCAAGGTATCTAGCCTAGTGGACCTAACAATTGGCATCAGATCCAAAGTTTGATATCATTATTTCTCTCTTGATAGAGGTCACCAATCACAAGGGAATTCCAATCTTCAACAGGAAATAATTTTCAGCTACGGAAGAATCAGATGCAACACTACTTCTGATATTTTGGAATGGATGTGTTTACAACAGCAATGCAAGGTATCACAACTACATAAATAGTGGTTCTTTATCAGAAGATGAGAGAAGAGAATTGGGAGATGATTCCAAGGGAATTAACACTTTAGGGGGATCTCTATCCAATTCTATTTATATTAAGTTTATGTCATGAAAAACATCACATGCTATGTGGGAAAATTTGTTGAACATATATGAAGGAGATAAAAAGGTCATAGAGGCAGAGCTGTAATTGTTGTGGAATAAGTACGAGGATCTGAAAATGAACTTGAATGGTTCTTTTGATTAATTCTTTGATAGGGTAAATATTGTTGTGGAAAATATGCAAGGTCTTGGAGAAGTCATTAAAGACATAAAAATAGAGAAGTGCATCTTGAGAAAATTTTTACCTCGGTTCAATCTGAAAGTTTCATTACTGGAAGATAAAGATCCGAAAGAGTTAACACTGGACAATTTTCACAGTACCTTGGTTGCATATGAAATGAGGAACAATGATAACGAGGTTGTGAAAGAGGGGAAATCCAGAGAGGTGGAATTTAAGTCCATGAAGAAGCTCACCATTGAACAAACTCAGGAATAAGAAGAGATGGATGAGGTTATGTCATTCCTTTATTCAAATATGCAAAGTGGAAAAAGGAAAGATTAAAGGGAAACTTCCACTAGCTTGATTTAGATATGTAATGGTTGGTCGTCTTGTGGCAAGGTTCCCCAAAAAGTTTCAAGACTACGATAATGATGATGATGAAGTTGAAATTCCCAAGAAGAAGTATTCAACCTATGTCAAAGGGAAGAAACAGTTCAAGAGAAATTTCTTCATTAAGAAGAATCTTCTTTCACAAGAATTTTCCAGTTCATATGAGTCATAGGTTGAAAAGGTTAAGGAGATTGAAAAGTGAAAAGATAGTGGAGAAAATTATATGGTGGTTTTAGTCAGTAGTTCTCAGGAAAGGAAGAAGTCAACATTGATGTAGAAGAAGAAGTTGAAGGAATAATTGATATGCAAGCTGAGTTAGAACCCATTCTTAAAGAGATAGATGTTTGGAGAGCCAAAACAAAGAAATCAAAAAAAAAATTCCGTGATTCCAAAATCTACTTGCAGCAGTAAGAAGAAGAAAAGTATGAGCTAATATAAGAAATTGAGAGACTAAATTCATCAGCACCAAAGAACACAAAATCGGTAAGTGAGTATAAAATCAAGGTTGAAGAGTATAAGAGAGAGATTGATGGCTTGAATAACACAGTGAAAGTTCATGTCAAGAATATCGAAGAGCTTGAAGAAGAAGTTGTTAGTATACAAAAAAAAGTTAAGGACCAAGAAAAACTTTTGATTCCTAACACGTTATTGGGAAAGCAGATCATTTATAATACTAAAAAGATGAAATAGGAGCCTAGTAGTTTAGCAGGAAAGGAGCTAAAATTGAGCTCAGATGTTAAAGATGATTTGAGGATTGATTAAAAACAGAAAGCAGTCAAGGTTGAAGTCAGACCGCAAGCACCAATTCTGAGGATAAAAATTGATGTGGGTATTAAGAAGAATCATGAAATTCAAAGAACCTAAGGGAAAACTGACAGTACATAAGTAACATGTAGGAATGCACTTTTGATCAGGTTTTTTTTCTGTTGAAAGATGGGACACTCAGAGAATGTGTTTTCTATATCCAGGAGATACTGAAGGTCACAAGAATAAAGGTTGAATCCAAACAGAGAATAGTTCTCTAGAACAACTTTCTAAGGACACTGTTTTTGGTGCGGAGGATTTGGGAATATGTCTAGATACTGCACGTCGACCATACAGATGAATGTTCCAAAGTAGAATCAAAATGTTCACAAGCAGCAGATCAATGAACCAACAGGTGAGTTGAAAATGAAAAATAGATTTTCATCTTTTCAAGATATAGTCAATCCATCATACTCTGAGAAATATCATAAGTCTCAATCTATGCCGAGTGTGAAGAAAAAAATATGGACCAAGAAGAAGAGAGCGGAGAAGACAATGGTTGATGAAATTGCCCTTAAAGCATCAGAACATTCTGGTGTATGGATCCTTGATAGTGGTTTCACGTCTCACATGATAGACAATAAGGATCTGGTTACAGGCATAAAATATGACAAAGAAAGAGTTTTAAAGTTTGGAAATGATGAGGGCCTAAAGATAATTGGATCAGGAAAGGCTAGGTTTGGGGAAAAAGAAATAAAATGTGATGATGTCTTAGTTGTAGAATGTCTCAGTCACAATTTTCTCAGCATTAGTCAACTATGTGACTCAAGGAATTCAATAAGGTTTACCAAGAAGATGCATGTCATCAAGGGAAGAGATGTTACAATGATCCTACAGGGAAAAAGAACAAATGGGAATCTCTACCTAGTAAGTAGAGAAAAAGATATGTGTTTTTATCCAAAGAGGAAGAAAACAAGTTGTGGCATAAACGACTTGTTCATCTATGCCAACCATCCCTGGAAGAATTGGAAAAGTGTGATGTAGCTAGAGACCTCCATAAGCTATCATGAGATCACACTCAAATATGTGATGCATTCCAACAAGGGAAGCTCACATAAAGACGTATAAGGCAAAGGAAAATAAGTCAACAAGAGTGCTTGAATTGGTGCATGCTGATATTTGTGGGCCTATCACACCAAAATAAATTGACGGAAAGAGGTACTGCATTATTTTCATTGATGAATATAGAATAATGTAATGGATATTTGTTATTTACCATAAGTACAATGTGTTTAGCTGCTTAAAGCAGTACAGGAGGGAGTGCGAAAGGATGCTTGGACAGAAAATTCTAAAGTTTCATACTAATAATGGTACGAAATTCACAAACAGTTAGATGGAAGACTATCTTGAGAAACATGGGATAAGGCATAAAGTTTCCTCAGTGAGAACTCCCCAACAGAATGGAGTGGTTGAAAGGAGATATCGGATCATCAACAACATTTCCAGAATGATGCTTATAGAAAAAGACCTACCAGAGAAGTTATGGAAGGAAGTAGTGTTAACATCGATCTACATTTGTAACAGAGCTCTGTTGTGTCTGAAGGAAGGAAAGAATCTATATGATATGTGGTATGAAAATAATACAACAGTGAAATAATTTTGAATCTTTTAAGTAAGTTCTTTATCCTCAATAAGGAGAAACATAGAAAATTTGAGTTGTATGGAGATGAGGGGATATTCCTTAGATACTTAGGAAAAAATTAAAGAATACAAATGCTTTAACAAGATTCTAGGAAAATTAATTGAGAGAAATTATGTCACTGTTGTGGAAAATGAAGATAATACTCAACAACATAGTAAAAAATTTCATGATGAAAGTGATGAAGAGGAAAGTAACACAGGAGTAGAAGAAGTGGCCGATGGTGATTCTGAAGAAGATCCTGATGATGAGCATGAGGAAGTAAAATCTGTATCTGCATAGAAGTCAAGGAGTCAAGTTGAAATTGATAGGAATAATATCATTGGTGATCAGTCAGCTCTAGTTCAGACAAGAAGAATGAAATCACTATAGAAAACATTTTTCCTATCTCAGGTAGAGCCTAAATTCTTTCCTGATGAAGCTAAATATGAAAACTGGTTTCAGGCTATGAATGAAGTGCTATATCAGATTGAGAAGAACCAGACATGGGAGATTGTTTCGAGGCCTGTAGATAAGAATGTTATTGGGACTAAATGGGAATATCACAACAAGATGAATGAATATGGTATAGTGATTCGAAAAAAAGAATGAATAGTGTGAAAAGGATACTCCCAGATAGAGGGAATATATGTTGATGAGACATTTGCACAGGTTGTAAGGATAGAGACAATCATATTATTCCTAGCCAATGCAGTGCAACGTAAATTCAAATTTTTCCAGATGGATGTCAAATCCATATTCTTGAATGGGGTTCTAGAGGAAGAAGTGTATATCGAGCATCCAGATGGTTTTCTCATTCATTGGGATAAGGAAAAGGTTTTTCGGCAGAAGAAGGCATTATATGGGCTGAAATAAGCACCAGGAACATGGTACTCAAGGATTGATCAATATTTGATGAATCTTGGTTTCCAGTGTGGTAGAGTTGATTATGATATCTATTTCAACAATGATAGTAATCAAAGGATGATGGTGCTGGTTTATGTCGATGACATAATATTTAGAGTATTAAATGAATATCAGTGCATAAAATTTTATGAATTCATGAAAAGTGAGTTTTAAATGTTAATGATTTGGGAGATAACATTTTTCCTTGGTTTACAGGTGTCATAAGGAAGGAATGACACTTTCATTTCTCAATAAAAATATTACAAGGAGGTTCTGAGAAGATTTGGAATGGAAAATTCCAAGTAAATGAAGACTCTGGTTGCTACTCGGATGAAATTATCAAAATATGATAATGGAATGGAAGTTAATATCATTGAATACAGGCAGATTATTGGGAGTTTACTATACTTGATAGTGACGAGACCTGATATTGTTTTCGACACATTCCAAGCAGCGTTATATCAAAGCAATCCCAAGGAAATCCACATTCTTGTAGTGAAAATAATACTTTGGTATATCAAAGGAACTGTGGATTTCAGTTTGATGTATAATGACAAATCTCAGCAAGAGCTATTGGGATATATAGATGCAGATTGGGCTAGTTCAATAGATGAAAAAAATCAACATCAAGAGGTTCTTTCTATATTGGTGGATTATTTATTTCTTAGCTAAGAAAGAAGAAAGATTTCATTTCATTGAGCATGGAAGAACCTGTGTATATTGCGGCCACTCAAGAATGCACATAGTTATTGTGGATGAAGCGGTATCTTGATGATGTGGGATTTGAAGTGAAGTCTTCGATCAAAATCCAGTGCAATAACTCAAGTGCTATAAATCTCACCAAAAATATCGTCCATCACTCAAGGACAAAGCACATTGAGATAAAGTATAATTTTATCAAAGAGAAGGTTGTAGGTAATCGTGAAGTTGGAGTTTGTGCCTACTGAACTACAGGTTTCAGACATTTTGACAAAGGCCTTACCCAAGGAAGATTTTGAGAGGCATCGATTGGCTCTGGGAGTTCAGTCAACTCCCCACACTTGAAAAAGTGTGGATGTGGGACCCCCTCTCCCTGAGGTATGGTGTGTTTTTCCCTTATGTGCTAATATGTGTTCTTTCCAATGTTGCATAACACAAAGGAGTGACCTTTGGGTTCGTTGACAAAGGGGGAGATTGGCCTTGAGGGGGAGAAAATGTCTTAATAAATACACTGGGAGAAGATGACAGGTGGAGCAGCGAGATAGGGGAAGCAATGAGATAGGAAAGTTAAGAATGACATTTGGAGAAGCTGATATGGGAAGAAACGTGATAAGATTATGTGTTTCTATGGTGTTCGAAGTGATCAGCTATAGCTAAGCTTGGACAAGATAAGAACCAAAGAAGTGAAGAAGAAGGAGTATTAAATCTAACGGTGCTAGAAGTGATCAATCAAAGATTAGATATCATGATAGCTGAGGTTTGTGATGAAAGTAGTTTATTGGTATTAGTATGACATAAACAGTTGGTGTCAGAAATGAAGTGGTTCATTGATGAACTTTTCATACTACTCTTATTTCTCACGTCGAGCATTACTCATGTGGGCTTAGAGTATGTGGTGAGTTAATCTTTGGTCACTATAAGAATCGCAAGAGGTGAATGATGGTGGATGATGGAAGAAGCTTTAGTGAGGTATCAAAGTACAGATAATTGTTTTGATAAGATTTTTCAATCAACCCAAAGGGGGGGATTGTTGCGAAAAAATTCCTCAAGGTAACATTTTATCATTTTTGTGTCGGTTGTGTTTGTTTATAAATCATGTTTCCATGGTGAATTTTCATGTTCCAGATAATTTTTTGACAATCCACGTTGAAAAATAACCATGATAAATGAATGGATGAAATAGAGGCAGTACAAAAGAATAGATACAATGTGGTGTTGTTTTCCAGTATTTTCCAAATTTTTGGGGTCAAATATTTAGAGTATGGTGACCATCATGAAAAGTGGATTTCCTTGAAGATCTCATAAAAATATGGAAAAGGCATGAGTTTCGCGAATATGGGCATCTTTAAGTGGATTTCTCATAGACTGGAAGAATGTTGACGGTGAGCTCTGCGATTACGACGAGCTTCGCGAACAGCAGAGGTGAAGAGCATTGCAGCAAAGCTGTGCGGCGACGACGCTAAGGAATTGATGGAATGATCCATGGTTACAACGATCTTATCAATCCAAAAATTTCCATGCTTCTTCACGATATAGAGATAATTTCGGCGGAAATTTTGGAGCTTTGCGATTTGAGCTGACATGGAGCTAACTTTTCACGGAAGGTTCTCGAGTCGGTGGAATCAACTATAAAAAGGCCTCAACCCCCTTGATAGAATTAGAGAGATAAAAATAAGAAACTTAAGCTCTAAAATTGTGAAGGATATTCGAGGAGTATGGTGCTTTGTGAAATCAAAGGGAATTCACAGGGGCATTTGAGTTCTGTGAAAGGGAGGCACACTGTGAAGTCCAGTTTGGCTTTGCGGAAGATGTGATCTTCGTAAAGGCTTGTTTAGCTTTACAAAATCTCAAAGACCAGTGTGATCTCTAAAATCTAGAGATATCTTCAATCTAGAGAGGTTTGTGATCTATAGAGCATTGTGAACCTGTGATCTTCACGAAGACGTTGGAGAATTGTGAAGGCTTATTTGACCTTTGCGAAATTGGGAGCTTCGTGAAGTAGGGAGATTTATGAAGGTATTTCCAAATTTTGTTGCCCAGTGATCAGTGGCAAAGGGGTATTCATCAGTTGATGAAATTTGGACTTCAATAGAGCATCTATATATAACATAGTATGTATTAATTAGTGATAATGAAGATACCTACAAGTCTATAAACTATGAGTGGATCTTCTGAAGAAGCAGTGAGCTCACTTCAGTTGAGAGAGAAATTAGTTATCAAATTGTGAATGGTTGTAAACCAGGAGGGACAATGAGTCCACTTTGAACATATAAACATTAGTACGCTTATAGTGGATTTGGTACATTGGAACATTGTCGGTGTATGATCCTTGGATGAAGCCTAGTGCAAATGAACCAAGTAAAAATTTTGTGTCATGTGCATGATTTAAGATTCATTCATACTCTTCAGCAGGAAGGAGAGAGAGAAGAGTGTTTTTTCTAACAATAAGAAAAGATCAAAAGGGAAAGTTGTTTTAATTTGTTATAGCCTGATTCACCCCCCCTCTCAGGGTATCTAACCTAGTGGACCTAACAATGATGCTACAAAACATTAGAAAACAACATTGAAGATATCATAAGATTACTCAGATCAATACTCAAACAAGACTAATAAGAAAATTAATTCAATCAAATAGGAAAACAAGATTTGGATTTCAACCTATCAAAATTTGAAGTATGGAAAAGACTATAACTAATCCTGAAGATGTATTTCCCAAACCACCGATGGTTAACTAAGGCTCATTATGATGATATCTAGCCAGACATTCACTCGCAACTACCTCCTATGTTCCAATAAGATATTAAACTTCCTAATGACATCGAGAAAAGATGCTTAATATTTTCCTTCAATAGCACTTTTTCACAAACTAGCTTAGATACCCTAGTGCCTTGATACCCAATCTGATTCTGATATAACCCAAAGGGCATTGCCAACCCCCATGGGTTGGTGACTAGCACCTAGCATCATACAAGATAAAACTGGGAATATTTTTTCCCATAACAATGGAAGAAATAGAAACAAGTCAATATGTTCAAAAGAAAACTCCACAGGGAGAATAGTACCATAAGTAAAATGGGTATAACAAAACCCAAATATTACACCATCAAAGTACTAGAAAGACAATATACACAACCCCAATCCTAACAAACAAAGCACTCTAAAACCAAGAGATCAATAACCAATACCACCAAGTGGAACATTCCCCCTATTTGAACCTCGTATAAGGAAATCTAAAAACTTCCAAAGGAAAAGGTAGTGTGTGAGATAAAAGCCTAGTAGGTTCTCACCAAGTGTTCCATAATAAGATTCCATAATAGATAAACTAAATCATGCTTTAAATTTTAAACAAGAAAGGTATTATGGTACATTTTCATTTAAAAAAAACCATTCTTTTTATTTAAAATGATGGAAAATATTTCAAACATGGCTTAAATAATCATTTTATATAAAACAATTTATATAAATCATTAGGAATGAGAAAATGTAGTCTCAAAAACAATGGTATATATATAATAAAAACAATCATAACAAGAAACATGGTCATCTTCCAAGAGGTATGATAGTTTCTAGTTATGAGATCCTCACATGCTTATATCTATAATCATGGAAATGTATGCACACATATATCAGCCCCGGGCCGAATAGGACCCATCAACATCCCATTGGGGATAGGATCCTCCAAACTGGGTTTTTATTAGAGTTGTAAAGTGTCAATACATTTCTAGGGCATTACCATATTAGAGTGTTTGTCTCAAATAACTTACTAACTATCCAGTATCTCATTTTCTCAATCAATCAATCAATAATGGGAAATTCATTTCAAAACAGTTACAAATTCAATTGCCCCATTTCTAGTTTCAATATGCAATTTTCATTCAAAAACAAACATGGTTTTACATTTCATCAATTAATTCCTTTTTAAATAAAACCAACCATAGGTTTTTATCATTTTAATTTAATCCATATTCCAACAAAAGGAATAAATTCAAATCAATTCACAATTTCCATCAATTTCAACTTACACTCCAAATTCAAATTCTATTGGAATTGGTGGTTCTGTCCCAAAATCCATACCATGAAAATTCAATTTCCAATTCTAATCAATTGTGTTTTCATAATTCAATTGAAATAAATTTCAAAGAAGAAGAAAATGAAGGTTTAATCTATTGTTCATCTTAAGTATAACCACCTACCTTTTTCACAGAAAAACAACACCCACAACACAACCATTCAACAATAATGGGGGCACAAAATATCTAGGAACTCAATCTAGAAACAAGACTCAAAAACATGGAGTTTAGATCCACCAATACCAAGATGATATATCAAACTCCAAGGAGGGGAGAGAAATAGATGAAGAAACAGGGATATTTTTTACCTGGAGAGATGTGTTGCAACCACAATAATGGTCAATTGTTGAATGAAACAATCTAGAAGGGTTATAGGGATCCAAAATCACCCGGGGATGGATCTTGGTCAAGGGGAAGGAACCCTAGAGGAAAATTTTCAGTCGATCCTCTTATTTAAAACTGTAACTTGGGACTTGACAAGATGTGTAACCCAAATTCACATAGTGTAATTATTGAGTCCCACATACGCCAAAAAACCACAAATTTTTATTAAAAATGATTTTTAATTTATACATGTTGTGTAAATTGTACATGATGTGTATCCTTTCACTCTATGTACATATTTCACAAATTATATTGGGTTAATATTACGCATCATGTAACCACATTACATGGCGTGAAATCCCCAGCAGACTACAGAACCTATAGGTTTTATGTTGAAAATTACAACAAATCCTTGACTTCACCATTACTGGTATCCTCCCAATTCCTTATCAGCCCTACCCAGACTATGAAAAAGGAAAACCATGAAAAATATTAAAACATACCTGATAGAAAGGTAAATTTTGGGTCATTATGATGTTATAATACACTGTATATTTATACCTTATTTAATTTTAACCTTGAAATTCGATTGTCTCAAAAAGTTATGAAAATTTCAACGTTGAAAAATTTCAACATGTTGATTCCAAAAATAGTATTTATTTTATCAAAATATTTTTATAAATATATGAATTTTCAATTTTAAAATATAATCGACTTTTATTGAGGAATAACGGGATTTTTGACAATAATAGTTTTTGAAGACTCATAAAAATTACATTTGACTTCAAAAAAATTATATGATCATTTATATTTAGTAAAAATTTAATAAGGATATTTTATTAAAATATTATTTATTTTAAAAATCCATTAATTCATCCAAAATAAATGTCTTAATTGAAATTTAATATTACCCAAAAATATAATTTTTGATTTATTGTATCAAAATAAAAATATATATAAAGTATTAGTAATAAGAAGAAAATATATTGATTATTCTATACATATTCATATTATTAGGGTCTTGATACATAGCTCTTTAATACACTAGAAAATTACCAAAGGGTAAGGTGTGTGGTGGTGATATTTTTATAGGGTCGTTCGATATACATGGTTTGGTTTGTGATCTCAATGAGCTTGAAATTCTCTTGTAAACAGTTTCACTTGTGCTTTAGTTGTTGGATCTCAACTTGGGATTGGTCGACTGAAAAGACCAGTGATGATATCTCTATTGAAATCTCTGATAAATGTGCTTCATATGATATGATCCTACTATTTAAGGCTATCACTCCCTTTGTCTGTGTAAATTGAATTTTTCAAAACCCTATATTTATACTAATAAATTGATCAGTGTTCAACAACTATATTATCAATGATTATGTTTCATAACAATATTTTAAATCTGATAGGATATAATAAAACCACATAATTGAATGTGTTTTCTATAACAATAATACATAATAATACATTTGATTAAATCACAAATAGAATTATATTTATAGAATTTTGGGTATTTATAATTCTAACACATAGGATTTTTCTCCTTGATAACTTTTCTTAAATCACAAATATTTCTTAAGATCATTTCTTAATTTATTAGTGTTAGGAGTATCTTAAAATAATATTCTCCTTCCAATGATTAATCACAAAGTTTAGTCTGATGATGAAGATGTTATTCATCTACAACAGAAGCTTTTATCTGATGGGTATCATGTTTTATAATCACATGATAAGAACTTTTATAAGATAGGATCCCACTAAAATGATAGACCCTTTTGAAATTCATCATATAAATTAGTAATCCAAGATCTATATTTCATTATAACTTACACCAGGTATCACATAAATAGATCATGACTATATCTAGTAAACAAAAAATGTCACTCCTGTCATATATGACTGTAGGATAGTTGAGCAAACAACTATTTGTCCAATCCATCATACGGATAAACCCAACTCTATTCCTATGGTATCCAAACCATTAGGGTTTCTCAACTAGTGTAACACAAAGAAAACACCAAGAATAATCCAAAAATGAAGAATCAAGGGATACTTTTCCTAAGATTGAAAATATAGTCAAGATAATCCAAAGTCACTTATAACTTTCTTTCCTAACACAAGATAATCCATGGGTAATCATGATGAGATCAACAATATCAGGTTGGATGATAGAGGTCTTAAAAAGTGCCGCATTGGAAGGAATCTCATAATGTTTTTATCATTTTATATTGGAATCTTATTCTATCCACCAAACCAAAATTTTTAAACCATAATTATGTGTAAGTCTTTACATAACCCACAAGTTTATTTTACTCACCCAAAAATAGAAATCAAACGTATTCATACATATCCAAGTGCATAATATGCATAAGGTACATGTACACTTCATGTAAATCCGTAGAGTTATATGAGCTTATCAATCTTCTACATGAGTAATCTTGGATAAATGGATAGTCAACCTCATTCACTTTCCTAGATAGGGTTTAATACTTTAGGTAAGTAGGTAGTCTGACTTCAAATCCCTCTACCCAAGGATACTTTACTCAAGAGAGAATCTAATTTATCATAATTATAACACCTAATATGTATATAAATAAAATATTTTCAAAAACTAAATTTAAGTACATAACTTTAATTACCAACTAAGGTCAAGGTAGATGAAAAACTAAATTCATTATCATACCTAGCATGTAATGCATGGATCTATCCAGGAGGATTTTAACAATTAAACTAAAACATACACAATATCCACATTTCTTAAACAATTTACAAAACATGAATATATAAGAGAATTAAATTTAAATAAATAAACAATTCAAATATTTAAACATGAGATAACCATTAATAAACAATTAATAAATAAAATCCAACTATAATCCCTTTTATAATTTCTTCTTTAACATTATAGATGTTCCATAATTTTTAATGTAAACATTTTATATTCATTTGAATATGAACACTTTCATATTTATCATTATATGGTATTTTAATTTTAAATATATGATATTTTATGAATTATAAACAACTTATAATCCACTTTCTATTTTGTAAACAATTTACATAATCTTATATCATATACATAACATCATTTAAACCTTGATAATATCATTCACCAAAATAATTTTTAAAGCACATAAAATAATATCCAAATAAGGCCCATTTAATTTGAACAAATCAAATTAATTAATTATGAACTATTTAAATATAAAAAATTTATATTTTGACCTTATTTCATAATTTATAAAGCTTTATAAATTAGAACTTATGATTTATAAATAAACACTTTTATTTATAGATCATAAGTCGTGTCTATAATTTGTATACAATTTATTTTTAAACATTAACATTTAATATCTGGGAATAAAATGTTTCATAAAAAATTAATTAATTATAAAAAATATAATTTATTAATATATAAACCTTTTATAAATTAAAATATCTAAAAATACCTTTTATAATTATTTAGAAACATTTTATAAACCATTAAAATCATTTATATGTTAAAAATAAATTTTTAACACTTTTTTTACCCTTATGCGGGAATCCTTTCCTAGGTAAATGTAAGAGTGGTTACCTTTAAACAGACCTTCTGTATAAGGGTAATCCCAAAAAATCCAAACAACATAAGGTTAAAAGCACCATGACCCTTACATGGTACCTCTACGTAAAGGTAAACTATATTTTACCTTTACATAGACTCAACTAAGTAAGGATACAATGGTATAACCCTTACGCAGAGTAATCTACATAAAGGTATTTTTCAAATGACCCTTACATACTAGCATTTCACATAAGGGTAAGTTGTAGGTTACCTTTATATAACCCTTTTAAAAACACCACTACATTTACACAAATATGAAAATATTTTTTTGTGTCAAGGTGGCTTATAGTAACCTCTATGAAAGCTTTAAAAATGTTTCATGACCTTTATGTAACAACCTTTATGTTGTAATAGGAAAACCATTATTACCCTTATATGAACCCCATCATGTAAAGGTAAGACATAGGTTACCTTTATGTTACCACTTACATATAGGTATCATCTTCCCCACCCTTATGAAACTGGACTATGTGAGGGTAATTTATTGGTTACCTTTACATATCCTAGCTACATAAAGGTACACTATATATAAAACTGAATTTTCTAGAAACGAAAATGTTTCTCTGTTTTTAAATTTCATCATTCCAACACATGTTTTCACATATCTATAACATAGAAAGAATCTAATATCACTAAAGAGTTTCGAACAATAATTATAACACTTATTAGAACAATTATAAGATATTAAACCCATGTATGAGGATCCCTCGTGTTAGAAATATGAAAAATTCATATATAATTGAAATAAATAACACTGTTGAAAATGATGTACCTTACACTGAAGAGAATTTTCAACATCTTCAAACATTATCACATGGGTTTGATAAATATCTCCAAAGGTGGAAAAAATAAATCCCCTCTCTGTAGTGTATACACAAGTTTCACCTAAATCATCCATTATATGGATGAGATCCATCCTTCCTCCAAGGCCTACTAGTTCCTCTAACACAAAGGAGAAAGATGAAGAGAGATTTGGGTGACGCTTCTCAAACTAGCATGAATTAGTCACACACACACACTGTCATCACATGGTAGTGATTTATATAACACCTAAGGATGATCCTTATAATATCTTGGATAAAAGGTATGCTCTTTTTCATGTTTAAGAGATTATTTCTTGGGCTCATAGGGTGTGGGAGTTGTTTTAGGAGTTTCTGCAAAACCTGGGATGGGAACTGCCTACAGATAACCTTTATGTTGTAAATTTATAGATTACGACATAAACCAATCACTAGGAACAATCCATGAAATTGTTTTAGGGTATAAAAAAATTACACCTTAAACCTATTTTTACATCATTAATATGTCACTCGAGATTAAATTGAGGTGACATATTTTTTGATGGAACATGAAATATCGGGAATTTACACTGTAAATCACTAATTTAGGATGTAAACCCCTCATGCCCAGTATGTTCTGTTCACCTCTTGAACACATTTAAAAATCCCATGGTAACTTAAGGCTCGTCATGACAAAATCTGGTCAGGCACTCACCAAAACCTACCTCTTAAGTCCCAACAATCCTATATCCCATCTACAGCATGAGGGGTATATCCACAAGCCTCATGAGTTAAGAACCTTCATGTAATGGATGCATTTCTAACAAATGTTGATGCGGGCCCAATGACAGTGAGAGGTACCATTTTTGTTGAAAATTATATATAAAATAATATATTTGATACAGGTGTCTCCAACTCATTTATATCTGCTTGTTTTTTTTGTGCTAAAACTTCCAATGGAGCTCATGTCCTTTATTATAGAGTTGGAAACACATCTTGAAAAGAGAAAAGATCAAGGGTTTCAGTGCCCATATTATTCTCTTTCGATATCTAGCATAGATTTAGCCTATGATTTCTTAATTGTTGATCTAGATATGTTCAATGGAATTATCAAGATGAATTGGTTTTTTTCTCATCGTTTTGAGATTAATCATTGTCATCAATGTGTCTAATTATTTGTCTTCAATGGGAGCTCTTAGGTGTTTCAGGGAGAGTGGGATCTAATGTTTGATCATTTAGGACATTCCCACCAAGAGCTCAAGTGTTCTTTGTCTATTATTTCAGTTGATCCCGAAGTTGTTTCTTATTTTGGTGATCTTCCCTTGGTTGTTAGGGACATTCCAGATGTATTCATAGATGACTTCTATGATCTTTATTCAGAGAGGGATATAGATTTCACAATTGATTTGGTGTTAGGTACATGCCTAATCTCAATACCCACTTATCACATGGAACCAGCTAAGATGAAATAGCTCAAGATCCAGTTGGTTGATCTGATGGAGAAAGGTTATGTTCACCCTATTGTTCCACCATATTAATCCCCCATTTTTTTCTTAATAATAATGATGGTTTACTTTGATTATATGTAGACTATCAAAAGTTTAATTGAGTGACTATTAAAAATTAATACATTTTCCCCCATGTGGATGACTTGTTTGATCAGTTAAAGGGGGTGAAGTGGTTTTCAAAAATAGATCTTTGGTCGGGTTATCATTAGCTCAGGGTTTGAGAGTATGATATTTTGAAGACCACATTCAAGAGTAGGTATGACCATTATGAATATTTTATAATGTCTTTTGGTCTGACTAATGATCATGAAATTTTTATGGATATGATGAACCAAATATATCATCAGTATCTTGTCACCTTTTTTGTTGTATTCATGGATGATATGTTCACTAGTGAAAAAAAAAATTTACATCGGTTATTTTTCATTTTTTATGTCTTTTTTTGGCCGACGTTATTGTAGGGGATGTTATAAATATTGTCTTTTATGTCGGTTATTTTAAAATCGACATAAAAAATAGAAATCCAAAGCCATTTTCACGCCGGTTCCTAAAAAACCGACGTGGAAAATGGTTCATAGTGGTGATTTATTACATCAGTTTTTAAATAATCGCTGTAATATGTTTTTTATTTCATCGGTTATTAAATAAATGACCTAATAAACAACCCCTTTGAAGCATTTTTCACGTTGGTTATTAGATAATCAACGTGAAAAACAAGGTTATCACGTCGGTTATGAAAATAACTGACATGATAAACCAGTCTGCGAATCGGTTTTCACATCGGTTATTAAATAACCGACGTCAAAATATCATCCCCATGCATTTATTACATCAGTTATAAAATAACCGATGTAAAAACCGATTTTTTTTAATTATACAGTTTAACTATTACAATGCGCTACCAAAGAGGATCTGAAACAAGCAGAAAACAAACCAAAACCAGAACAAAACCACCAGACACCCCCCCCCACCCCCTGGACACCCCATACCCCCTTGGACAGCCCCCACCTCCCTGGACACCCCCTACCCCCTGGACACCCTCCCACCCCCTAGAAACCCCACCCCCCCTAGACAGCACCCCCACCCCCTGGACACCCCCTACCCCCTTGGACACCCCCCACCCCACCCCTATCACCCTGAACACCCCCAACCCCCTGGACACCTGCCCACCCCCTGGACACCCCCACCCCCCTGAATAGCCCCTCCCACCCCCCCTCTACACCCCCACCCCTGGAAACCCCCCCACCCCTGGACACCCTCCCACCCACTGGACAGCCCCCCCCCCCCCCCCCACCCCCTGGACACCCCTACCCCCCCTGGACAGCCCCCCACCCCCTGGACACCCCCTCCCCCCACCCACTGGACACCACCCTGCCCCACTGGACAACCCCGCCCCCTAGACACCCTCAACCCCCCTAGACACCCCCGACCCCCTTGGACATCCCCCACCCCCATGGACACCCCCACCGCCTGGACACCCCCACCCCCTGGACATCACCTCCCACCCCCTAGACACCCCCACCCCTGGAAACCCCCCACCCCTTGGACAGCCCCCACCCCCATGGACACCCCCACCGCCTGGACAGCCCCTCCCACCCCCTAGACACCCACACCCCTGGAAACCCCCCACCCCCAAGACACCCTCCCACCCACTAGACACCCTCCCACCCACTGGACACCACCCCACCCCACTAGAAATCCCCCACCCCCTAGACATCCCCCACCCCCTGGACACCCCGACCCCCCTGGACAGCGCCCCCCCCCCCCCCCCCTGGACACCCCCACCCCTTGGACAACCCCTCCCACCCCATGGACACCCCCCACCCTCTGGAACCCCCACCCCCTGGACACCCTTCCACCAACTAGACAACTCCCCCCCCCCTTGGACACCCCCTACCCCATTGGACACCCCCCCCCCCCCCCGGGACACCCTCCCACCCACTAGACAGCCCCCCACCCCCCTAGACACCCCGAACCCTGTGGACAGCCCCCCACCCCCTGGACACCCACACCCCCTAGACATCCCCTCCCACCCCCTGGACACCCACACCCCTGGACCCCCCCCCCCCACCCCTGGACACCCTCCTACCCACTGAACAGCCCCCCCTGGACACCCCTACCCCCTTAGACATCCCCCCACCCCCTGGACACCCCCACCCCCTGGACAGTCCCCCCCCCCCCCCCCCCCAGACACCCCCCCATGAAACCATTACTATACTCTGCCAAAGTATGAAACAAGTAGAAACCAGACCAAAAGAAGACCAAAACCATACTAGAATCCAAACCATAAAAACATCAGAACTATACCAAAACAATAAGAACCAGAGAAAAATTAAACATTCACATATATAACATTCAAAACATACAATGTCAACTAAAAAAACATAAATCCAACAAAAACAACTACCAAATATAGAATTATAATTACAATATTCAAAATTAAATTTTACATACAAACAAACTAAAATCCAATCAAAACTGTTAAATATTTTGACCATTCCACTTGTAAGTGTTTAACCTCTTGAGCACTATAGGGTTGAGGGTCATAAAATAGATAAAAATTAAAAGGATAGTAGTTAACATGTATAATCAATAAATCAAATGAAATATTATGGAAAAGTTTATAAGGAAACCTTACTAGGTCAAACTTCACAAGTGTTCCAGTTGTAATTATTTCATACATAAATCTTAACATATAATATCCGCTTTTGATGACGCCTTGTTGTTCATGAAAATTATGTTTAAATGAGTTTCAATTCAAAATATCATTTTTATTTAATACATCAAAAAGTAAAAATTATAAATGGATATTTACCTTTACTTTTACATATTTGATCTTGGCACTCTTTTTCTTTGTTTTTTTTTCGAAAGTAGACCCATCCCCTGTTAGAAAATAATACGAATAGGATAAATTTAAAATTCATTATAATATAAAAAACTATTAATAAATTGAAACTTACTTTTCCAATATATTCTGAAAACTTTCTCGCACATCGCCATGGACAGAGCATATTCAATAAAGTGTTTTTCCCTTGGAAAAAAACACCTAACATTCAATGATCACTGATATAAAAGAAAATTTAAGATTAGTGGTTTTTTATGTTACAATATAATGAACACTTTTCCATATATATGTTTCATAACCCTCAAAAAAAAGGCATTATCCAACACTGTGTGATTATATTCTGTTCAAATATTTCAGCAATACAAAGTGTTCTTTTTTCCTCATCCAATGCACGTCCTTAAGGGGAAATCAATTGTGGGTCCATGAATCTATATAAATTTGTTTAATAATTCTTCTCACACATGTTATAAAGATACCTAATACAAAACAGACATAAGTATACATTTTTAATAAATATAACGTAGGGAAAGGTGTTAAGACTTACATGGAAAAAATCTGCACCATGTTGATGCCCAAATTATATCTAGTAACAAGCTCTATGATATAATTTTTCACAATCCCCACATTGATTTCACATCCACAAACATGAGATTCCATTGGAAACTCATAATCATCTACCAAAAAATTTGAATATCTTGACAGTCTGTCAAGACTACTAGAGTTTTTATCTGATGTCACAGCCATTTTTCTTTATTGTCGTCTATACAGTATTTCTTTACCTTTGAAGTATTCCTGTAAAAATAAATAGAAAAATATATTAGTTTTAAAATGTTAAAATTTTAATAAAAAAAAAATAAAAGATATAAAATACATACCTCTATGGTAATGAGTCGCAGAAGTCTGGATGGCCAAACTAAAAAGTGGTTGATATTATGTCCAACTATCATCACCTCATCTATAGGTAATGTTAGTTGAGATAATCTATCTATAATATCTTGTACAATGACCCTATGATTCTCTACCTCTAAATGTTGATGATGAACTGTATCTCCTATACAATATACCGGCCCATATGCAACTATATGATGGTGAGGATCATCAACATACAACTCACAATAAGTAGGAAGATGTGGTGGAGGAGTAGGATAAAAATGGGTTCCGCAGGCTGAGGTGGGGGAGTGGGAGCTACTGGAGGAGGTAGAGGATAAAAATGGGGTCCGAAGGCTAAGGTGGGGGAGTGGGAGCTACTGGCAGAGGTGGAGGATAAATAATGGGGTCTGCAGGGGGAGGTGGAGGAGTGGGAGCTACAGTTTGAAATTGTCTTTGCATGTATGAAAACATAGACTGTACCAATGCTCTAATATTTTCATCCATAATCGTATTAATATTATGAACTTCAGCCTCCAAGGATTCAATTTTTTTATAAACACCCTTAATGGAAGAAGTTGAAGAATGTGGAAACACTTTTCTTATCAATACACCCGTCAGATATCCTCATACACGACCAAGGTGTTCAGGCTTTCCTAATACTGCAGATAAAATATCTTGCCTCCCAACAGCTGCAAATACCCCATGTTAGCTTTTCTTTTTAAGAGAATCCTGTATTAATTAATTGAATATTTCTGTAATGATTCAAATTATATAAAGAATATAATTAACTTAAATAAATAAAATAAATATCTTACAATCCTCTCAGCTACGATTATTGATTCTTCCAAAAGATATTGTCCCTTTTTTCTCATCTGATCTCTCTTCCATTTTTCATGTCTAGATGGAGGGGGTGGAGGGGAAACCTCTACAGAGATTGAAGACTCAGCTCTCAGTTTTTTTAATTTTTCCGCCATCATTTGTTCTTCTAATAATGTATACCCTCCCTTAGATAAACTATGAGGGTATACATTTTTAGATTGGATCTCCTAATGAGATGTCCTTGTTAGCTGTAAATTAAGAATAAGAAATCATTAACAAAACATTAATAAGATCATTTATATAAGAAATCTTATAAAAGTTTTCATTGCTCTTACCAAAAATTAATCTTTTCTTCTACTTTCAAAAAATTGCCTCCATATGTCTTCATCTATGAAAGGATATATATGACATGGATTGTCATAATTTCTATGACCAAAAATGAAATCAGGTGTGATGGTTGATTTGAAATCCATTCATCTCCTGGCAGCCATCGATAAACATTTCTTCCTAACTCTTCTAGTGTCAGGAATATCAAATGTCATCTGATAAAGAAGATTTAAAACATATTATAGTAGAAACATTTAAAGATTAGTCAAACAATAGCAAAAGATCTTACCAAAATCATCTCCCAAAACTAAGATATTATTTCTTTGTCCACACTTCTCCCATAATCATACAAAATGCTTACTTTTCTTTTACCCTGAGTTGATACAAAACCCTTAAAATATGTTGCATTTGGACCTCAAGGAATATCATTATCATCAAACTCAACCAGTATCCTCTAGTCCTAGCTACGGGAAAGTGATAATTTTGGTAAACATGTGTAGCCACGTTTACCAACTCTTGAACTCTTCTTTGCCGTTATGGGAGCACATGAGAAAGATTGGGGAACATTAGAGGAGCATGTGAATGTTCCTCCCCAGAGGTATGATCATGATGCTCATCTCCAAAATCATATGGTTGATCAACTGATTGATCTGTCATTATCCTTCAAATAAAAAAAGAAAACATTAGTTCACAAATATACAAATTCAAATATTACAATACTAATGTAAAAAAATGGAAAACTGAACTAAGTTATGTAATAGTAAACATGGTAAATTTGGTAATCATGTTAAACAATGGTAATGATGGTAAACATGGTAAACATGGTAAACATGGTAGTTTAATTTCCATTAAACAAAATCAATAAATATATATGTTACATAAAGGTAAACTATGGTAAACTATGGTAAACATGGTAAACATGGTAAACATGGTAAAGTAATTTTCATTCAACAAAATCAATAGATATATAAGTTACGTAATGGTAAACATGATAAACTAAACTAAACAAAATTAAAATAAACAAAAATTTCTACTTATTTGTTTTAATACACATTTTAATAAAGAAAAAAATTAAAATATCTAACATTTTATTAAAATAATAAGTGTAAACAAGAAATAAACATATGTTACTAGTAAAATTAGTAATGTACAAATGGATTTTTTTTCCCAAATTCTTTCGTAATGATAATTCCTTATGGAACAAACCATGTCTTCAACATACTCATCATTATTTTCTACTAATCTTTCCATGGAAGTAGGGATCTCGCATAAATCAGCATCTTCATCAAGTTGATCCTCACCAACACTTTGTTTTTTTATTGTAAAACAACAGACCAATGCATATATGATTGATCAACTACATAGAAAATCTATTTTTCATGTGCTTCTATTATAAAAGAATCTGTTGTATCTTCTAATCTATTTAGATTAATAATTTTCATTCAAAAGTCATCGTGTCTGACACTGTTGTTACCGATAAACCATTTGCAGTTAAAAATAGAACTTTAATTTTAATATAATCAACCTCCCATATTTCTTTAATGACTCCATAATATGAACTTGATGTAGAAATTGGGTTTTTGTCTTTGGAACTCGAAAAATGAATTGCTTCTGTAAACACCAATACACTACTATTCTGAACTGTACTTCTGTTGTCCTGAGATTTTGTATGAAATGTATAGACATTAATGTCATACTGGGACCATGTTATCACATTTAAACTTGGACCACCCACTAACCATCTTAATGACTATGATACATCTGATCTATCAAGAAAGGTCTTTTTAAACCACGACAAAAATGTTTTGTTGTGCTCATTAAAAATTCATATTTCTTTCTTCTTTGAATGACATTGTTTCAACTCATTAATATGCAATGTGATATACAGTTGAGCATCAATTATATTAGTCAAGATGTATAATTCTACCTTCTTTATTTGTTCAGCTGATAATGATTTGACTTTCAAGCCACGAATCCCCCTACCCTCATTATTAACTCATTCATGGAGAGATGGAGGCAAACCTATGTGCTCTGCTGTAGCCAAGTAGCTCGTACAAAACTCCTCAACCTCCTCAGAAATATAATTTTCAACAATGGAGGCTTCAGTTTGATATGGATTCTTAACATACTCCTTCAATATTTTCATATACCTTTCAAAAGGATACATCCAACAAAGATAAACTGGTCCACAAAACTTTATTTCTCTAACCATATGAAACATTAAATTCACCATTATATCAAAAAAATATGGAGGAAAATACATTTCCAATTGAAAAAGTATAGAAATTGCATCCTTTTCCAAATTTTTCAAAGCATTCACATCAATCACCTTATTACAAATTGAATTTAAAAAATAACATAACTTCATTATAGTCCTTCTAACACGGATGAGAAATATTCCACACAATGAAAATGGTAGAAGTTTTTGCATCATGATGTGACAATCATGATATTTCATACCTATTAACTTCAAATACTTCAAAGAGACAAATTCTTTTACATTTGACGAATAACCTTGAGGCACTTTGATATCATGAAGACACAGACAAAAGCTAATTTTCTCCATCTTGGATAATGTATAAAAATCTGGGGGAAGAAATGTTCATCTTCCATTAAGAGGAGGAGCTAACTCCAAACGTATTCCCATTGATAGTAATTCTAATCTTTCATTCAACCCATATTTAGTCTTTCATTTAATATCTAACAATGTTCCAATCAAATTATCGTAAATATTCTTCTCCACGTGCATGACATCAATATTATGTTTCACTTCATGATATCTCCAATATGGTAGCTCAAAAAATATCGACCTTTTCTTCCAAATATGTCTATCATTACCAAATTTATGTGTCTTTCCCAATGACACATCAAGGTTTTGCACCCTCTAAAAATACACATCAGGGGATAAAGGTTTTGGAGTAATATCAAATTCTTGTGAGCCATTGAATGCCTTTTTTAGTCTTCTATAAGAGTGATCCATAGGAAAAAACTTTTGATGACCCATGTATACTATTTTCCTCCCATGACGCAATTCACAATATGAAATCTGTTGTTCGCAAATTGGAAATGCTTTATGCCACTTAACATTGTATCCAGAAAAATTACCATACATTGGGAAGTCATTTATAGTGAAAATAAGAACTGCATGCAGTTGAAAATATTCCATTTTATAAGAATCATACACCCTTATACCATCCTCCCATAAAAGTTTCAAATCATCAATCAATGGTGAAAAGAAAACATCAATATCAATTCCGGTTTGCTTCGGACCAGAGATTATTATACTCAACATGACATATTTGTGCTTCATAAAAACTTCAGAAGAGAGGTTGTAAATTTCCAATAAAACAGGTCATGAACTATGTGTGATACTGAGGGTTCGGTATGGATTCATTCCATCTGTGCACAACCCAAGTCTGAGATTTCTAATTTCATTTCCAAATGTAGGATACTCCTCATTAATTTTCTTTCATTGTGGACAATCAGATGGATGTTGTATTTTATGTCACATATCCGATCATTGGCATGTCATATTAACCTTTTTGAATCATTTGAATTAACCAATAAATGTTTAAAATGATGAATTATAGGAAGATGCCAAAATAACTTGGCATGGATCTTTGTAATCTCTACATCAGCCTGTGATTTTTCTTTCAACTTATATCATGATGTCCCACATTTAGGAAACTCAGACAGAAATTCATATTCCTTCCTATATATAATACAGTCATTCGTACATGCATGAATTTCCTTGTATCCCATTCCAATCGGGCATAATATTTTCTTAGCCTTATAGTGTGAATCTGGAAGATCATTGTCTTTTGGAAGAATGTATTTCAACAATTTAAGCAGCTCTGTAAAACTTTTGTCACTCCATCCATGTTTCGCCTTCAGGTTAATCAATCTTAACATCGCCGATAAAATTGTAAAATCCATACAACCAAGATATAATGGATTTTCATCATCACCATATAGACGTTCAACTGTCAGTTTTATCTCAATTTGTTCTACTGCAATATCACGAATCATTTCTTCCATTCCATCGGAGTTACCATCTTGAAAATCATCATCATCAGTAGATCTGACATTGTGTCCAGTTTCATAATTCCAATTCTAAGGGTTGTAACATGGATTAAAACCATGACAAATTAGATGATATTTGATGTCTCTACTTTTTAACTTCTTCATATTCAAACATTTCAGGCATGGATAGAAAAACATGTCACTAATTGGAACATTTCATTTAGCAAATTCCAAAAAAGCATCAACACCTTCCTCAAATTCATTACTCATTTGATGCTCTATAATCCAAATTCAACTCATTATTACCTCTAAAAAATATCAAAATTATACATCTTGTTAATATAAGACAATTTTATATTTATATGAAAAATATCATAATTTTAAAGTAAAACAATTTTGAAATATAAAACAAATCTACGCGTATTTGAAAAATATATGCATGAAAATGATTTTAAAAAGAAAATATTGTTAGATATAATAGTTTTAAATTCATCTTGGATCCTTTCTTCTTAAGGTACACAAAGAATACATCCTAGTGCAACTGGATACCAAATTCACCCTTCCGTAAACAAGAAATATGAAGTATATAAATATTAAAATATGTATACATTCACTACTGAAAATTACACATATCCCAACGATTTGAAACCATTGGGATAGCCCATGAAACCATTGGGATAGAATATCCCAATGGTTTCACACACCTTTGGCATGCTGGTCATTATAATGGCCCTATACCAACGGTTCTATAGGAACCGTTGGTATAGACTTCCTGAAGTTAATATATTCCAATAGTTTCAATGAAATCGTTGGGACATATATATACCAAGGGGGTGTCCAAGGGGGGTAGGGGGCTGTCTATGGGAGGTGGGGGATGTCTAAGGGGGTAGGGGTTGTCCAATGGGGTAGGGGGTTGTCCAGGGTGTCCAAGGGGGTAGGGGTGTCCAGTGGGTGGGGGGCTGTCCAGGTGGTGGGGGTGTCCATGGGGGTGGGTGTGTGGTGTACAGGGGGGTGAGGGGTCTGTCCAATCCCCTACCCCATTGGACACCCCCACCCCTTTGGGCACCCCCTGGACAGCTCCCCACCCCCTAAATAGCACCCCCACCCCTCTGGACACCCCCACCCCCCTGGACACCCCACACTTGGATACCCCTACCCCCTGGGACAACCCACTCACCCCCCTGGACACCACCCCCTGGACACCCCCCCCACCCCCCAGACACCACCCCACCCCTACCCCCCTTGGACACCCCTAGACACCCCCACCCCCCTGCACAGCCCCCTCACCCCCTAGACACCCCCCCAAACCCTGGACACCCCTACCCCCTTAGAAAGCCCCCTCACCCCCCCCCCCCCGGACACCACCCCCACCCCCTTGGACACCCCCTAGACACCACCACCCCCTTGGAAAGACCCCACCCCCTGGACCCCCCCCCCCCCCCCACCCCCTAGACACCCCGACCCCCTTGGACATCCCACTCACCCCCTTAGACACCACCCCACCCCCTGGACACCCTCACCCCCTAAACACCCCCCACCCCCAAAACAGCCCCCACCCCTCAGGACACCCCCACCCCTAGATACTCCCCCACCCCCTGGATACCCCCTACCCTCATGGACAGGCACTCACCCCCTGGACCCCACCCCATCCCCTAGACACCCCCCACCCCCTAGACACCACCCTCACCCCTACCCCCTTGGACACCCCCCACACCACCCTGGACACGCCCACCCCTTGGACAGCCCCCTCACCCCCTGGACACCACCCCCACACCCCCTGAACCACTCGACCCCTTGGAAAGACCCCTCACTCCTGGACACCACCCCTCACCCCCCTGGACACCCACACCCCTGGACACCCCCCCACCCCCTTAGACACCCCACTGGACACCCCCCACCCCCTTGGACAGCCCCCCTGGACACCTCCCCCCACCCCCCTGGACACCACCCCCACCCCTACCCCCTTGTACACCCCCCCTAGACACACCCACACCACCCTGGACACCCCCACCCCCTTGGACAGTCCCCTCACCCCCTGGACACCACCCCCACACCCCCTGGACACCCCACCCCTTGGAAAGCCCCCTTACCCCTAGACACCACCCCCCACCACCCTGGACAGCACCCCCCACCCCCTGGACACAACCCCCCCCCCCTTGGACACCCCATTGGACACCCCCTGGACACCCCCACCCCCTTGGACACCCCCCCACGGACACCTCCCCCCAACCCCAAGAACACCCCCACCCCCTTGGAAATCCCCCTCACCCCCCCTGGACACCGCCACCACCCCCTTGGACAGCCCCCCACCCCTAGACAGCCCCCCACCCCTAGACATCCCCTCAACCCCTCTGGATAGCCTCCCCACCCCTGGACACCCCCACCCCCTAGACGAACCCCCTCACCCCCTGTACACCACCCACCCACCCCCTGGACACCCCTACCCCTTTGGAAAGCCCCCTAACCCCCTAGACACCACCCCCACCCCCTTGGACACCCCCTAGACACCACCATCCCCTTGGACAACCCCCCCCCCCCACCTACCCCCCTTGGACAGCCCACTCACCCCCCTAGACACCACCCCCTGGACACCCTACCCCCTTGGACAGCCCCCACACCCCTGGACACCCCCCCCCCCACCCCTTGGACACCCCCAACCCCCTTGGACAGCCCCCCCTAGACACCCCCACCCCCCAGACACCACCCCCCCTTGGACACCCCCACCCCCTTGGACAGCCCCCCACCCACTAGACACCCCCACCCCCTGGACATCCCCCACCCCCCTGGACACCCCCACCCACTTGGACAGCCCCCCCCCCCCCCCCACCCCATTGGACACCCCCCCTGTATATGCACACACACATGATAGTACACACAAAAATCGTAAACTTGCATGATATCACTTCCATTGTTTATTTTACCAGAAAAGAATTTATCATGGTATAAAAGAACACTATGAAACTTACCATTATAGTAAGAACAAATATATAAAAATAACATCTCAAAAAATTAGTTTAGGGCATCGCGAAAAATAAAAAATGAAATCGAGCCGTGTGTGGATTACTTGATTGTTGCGAGTTGACCTGATAGATCTGGTGATAATAAAGATGATGAATGATGTTGGCAAAACGAGGCTGAAGGGTACGACTTCGAAGAATCCTTTCTAGGTTTTCCGCGCGAGAGAGACGAGTCACAGGTCGTCTGATCGAAGAAAACAGAATGATTTAATATGGGGTGTGATAAATCATTTAAAAGCTTTATCACGTCCGTTATAAAATAACCGACGTGATAAACTATTTTTTTATGTTTATAACGCCAATTATTTAATAACCGACATAGAAAAGTATTTATCACGTTGGTTATTTTATAACCGACGTTATAAATGGCATTTTATCACGTCGGTTCTTTTATAACTGATGTGATAAAGTGCCCATATTTGATATTTCACGTCAGTTATTTTATAACCGATGTGATAAAGAAAATCTCAATATTTTTTACATCAGTTATTTTAGAACTTACATAAAAAATTTATTCTCATCGATTTATCACGTCGGTTATATAGAACCAATGTGAAAAATGCCAACGTGTTAAACATTTTTTCCACTAGTGGTTGGTTTATTTGAGATCTGAGCATGAGCATGAGCACCGTCTGAATCTAGTTTTAGAAATCTTGAGAACCCACCAACTTTATAGAAATATTTCAAAATGAAATATTTAGATTCAAGAAGTGATGTTATTGGGTAACGTGATATATGAATGTGGACTATCAGTTGGTCTTGAGAAGGTTTAGGTTGTCTTGTCATGGTATGAGCCATGAAACAACTTCGAGATTCAGAGCTTCTTATGTCTTACTAGATACTATCGGTGTTTCATCAAATATTTCTCAAGGTTTTCATCACCTATGATTTCTCTTACCAATAATGGGGTGAAATTCACATAGGATACTAAATTTAAGGCTTCTTTCAATGAGTTGAAATGACTTCTGACATCAGAACCTATTTTGATCTTACATGAGCTTAGTAAGGGGTATGTGGTATATTGTGATGATTCTAGTGTTGGTCTGGGTTGTATGCTTATGTAGGGCGATCATGTAGTGGCCTACAGGTCTTTTTAACTTTATTAGCATGATAAAAATTACTCCAATCATGATTTGGAGCCTTTCATGGTTATTCATGAGATTAATTTTTGGTGGCATTATCTTTTTTGGGAGAGTTTCTTAGTATTTTCATATCACAAGAGTTTGAGATATATATTTTTCAAAAATACTTGAATATCAGATAATGGTGATGATTGGAATACATTTAGATGTTTGATTTCAACATCTCATACACCCCTATGAAGAGAAATTTCATAGCCGATTCTATCAGTTATAAAATTCCACCATGGGTTGTTTTGGAATCAAATAAAGAGTTGAACCTTATGAGACGCTTCACTTAGTTTCATCTGGATGATAGGGAGGATGATTTAGGTATGGTTCTAACTAGTGTTCAATTATTTTTATCTTTACTTGATTTTGTTTTGTAGATACATCAGTAGAAAAATTATTTCATAGGAATCAAAGAAACCTTTTATGGAAGGGAGACCATTTCTAATTAGTTTTTGCCTTCTGATGGTATTCTCTGCTTCAAGAATCAGTTTGTCATCCCAACATATTTGATGAATTTAGTGTTGTATGATTGTCATAGTTATTCAAGATACATTCACCCTAGTACTAAAAAATGTAATATGACATGATATGTTGATTCAGATGGATGGGTATGAAGTGCAGCATCGCTGATTTGGTGTCACGTTGTTACACCTACCAATAGATAAAGACAAAGCATCTGAAACCTTCTATTCTACTCCAGCCTCTTCTGGTGCTGGTTTGAAAATGGGATGAGGTGTCCATATACTTTTTTGTTGGATTGTCACAGACTTTATGAGGTAAAATTTCTATCTAGGTGGTGGTGATCGGTTAAAGAAATCTTCTCATTTCATTCTGATTAGGGACACCACCATGGTTGAAGATTTGGGAAATCTGTATGTGACATATGTTGTAAGGTTTCATGGGGTTGCCTCTACTATTGTTTCATATGAGGATCTCAAGTTTACCTCCTGGTTCTAAATGAGTCTATAGGAGGTGATGGGGATTCTGATCGGGTTGAGTACAACGTACCATCCACTAATAGATAGTCAGACGGATCATGTTATTCATATCCAAAGGAATATTCTCTACGCTTGCGTCTTGGATTATGGTGGATTGTGGGATGGCCATATGGTACTAGTTGAGTTTTCTTATAAAATAGTTACCAATTTCCAATCAGAATGTTTCCCTTTGAGGCTTTTTATGGACGCCTGGGCAAGTCACCTCTTTTTTGGGGAGAGGCCTCTCTTGTGGGACTGAGTCTTGTTTAGGATATGTTGACAAGTATTTAGGATATATTTTGTAGTGTCCCACCACGGTGTCCTCTCAATAGTGCCCTGAGACGGTGGGCCACAAGACCTCAAGGTCACCTCCCCAAACCCCAAAGGTTTCCAACTATCACCGAGGGCCTAAGGCGTGCCCATGGGAAGACTATACCCTTATAGATCAGAGTATGCAAAATGGTTAACAAAAGATGATAAATATAATAAGCATAAATATAAATAGATAGCATCAAAAATATGTAAATAAACCATGCAAGAGAAATCATAACTGGTGGAAGCTAGATGTTCAATAATAGATACAAAATCATGATCATGATGTCAAGTGTCTATACAAAAAGATGAGTATAGGTAATTGGGGATTCAAGAATATACTACATACTATAAAAATATATATAAATGAAAAAATTGCCACTAGAGTCATCTCAATCATAGGCTCAATCCTCTACCCCATGCTCCATCCTAAAGCTATAAATAAGTCAAGCTTCGAAAGCCCCGCACTTCCCTTTATCCATACCTATGATCATAAAATCTGCTTGGGTGCCAAGAGTGGCCCAAGAAGGGTGTGAGATATAAATATCAGTAGGTCGGCACCCATGGTGTCTAGGACAATCCATTTTGTTCAAAAAATAAATGATAGTCTTCCATATATAATAAATGCATAGCAAAAAAATATTTAAATATTTAAAACCTTGGTCTGAGTTCTTAAATGGGCACCCGAATGATTCCACCTACTTCAGATTAAAATGGATGTCTGAAAGAGGTACTAGTTCAATCCATAGTATATACACAATGTCTAAATATAGATAAATCAACCAATTAGAATAAGACCCCAAGCTTGTGCTTTATCTTGGAGGTCGCATTGTCATGTCATCATATAAGCATGTTCATAATATAAAGGAAAGAAATCACATGTGCATAAGCAATCAATCAATCCATCAAATGTTTTGGTGGATTCCTAAACCCATCCAAGGAGATCTAATCAGAATCCCAAGGGTTTCTATAGGTATCTCCAATAAAAACCAATACCTCTGAGTCTGTCCAAGGAAACCCATACAGAATCCCTTATATCACTCAAGGCATGGCGACTCTGAGTCCGTACCAAGTATCTCACATAGGAGACAAGGTATCACCCGAGGCATGATGTATCCTTCTTTCCAACAAGTCTGTCCTCAGTGTCTCCCATAAGGAACTCGTGTCACTCTTGAGTATAAGTAAATCGCCTAGAGAGTTTTTACCTGGAAATCCAAAGTTTCACTCATGGATCATCAATTAAATCCAACCGAACATGGTGATTCCATCCATAAAATCCTTAATTCAAGACCCATGTTCTCTCCCAACCTGTAGTAGGTGAGCCATAACAACAAGGCACATCATAAATAAAGGCATCTATATATAATTTCATGCCATAAACTAACATAACTTTGCAATTATATCCCAAAAACCATGGCACAATTTATATGTAAAAGCACAAGGCATGCAATATATATAATCACATGTAATCCAACACATTTTAATAGCACAATATACCAAGCTTGACCAAGCATTGCATTTAATTCAAGCCACCCAATTATAGCCCAAGTAATAAGCACGTGGAATTATACAACAATCTCAAGGTACAAGTCACGTAGCATGGCATAAATGAAAGCAATGTCATAAGGAAATAATTATAGGAACCCATCCAATATGAATAAACAATTAATCATGGCTAAAGTGAAGCATCAAGGACAACCATTTTATTCTAATTCAAATTAAATAATTAAAGCTTTTAAATAAGGAGAAACACACACCTGTTTATTAACCATTTGAGGTATAGGAAATAAGCTATTAAAGGTGGGAACACCCAAAGGGGTGTCTGAAAACCAAGTGAATGACCCACATATGGGTTTCTCTATAAGGAGAGGTCACATAGGTCATGGAAAACAACTTTAATTTATTTATTAAGCAAGAATGAAGTGCCTCCAGAAAGGGCTGGCACACGGCACAATGATGCATCATTTAAAATGCTATGAAATGATGGGAAAGAGCCTAGACCGCCTACCTCTATGTAGTAGGGATCCAATCTCCCATTATCGAGCCTTGACTCGACCTAGAATGAAAGAAAATGAAGAATTTTTCAATTTCCCCAAAAATAGGGCAAATTTGGTCACACCAAAATAGCACAACAGAAGGGAGAGGAGCCTTGAAATAGAAAAGTGTGGAAGGATGAGCTTACCAAGATGGATTCAACGCTTCTAATAGCAAGCGATTTGGACCCTAGTGGAGGAAGATACCTCAAAATCCAAGGAGGAGGAGGAGATGGAGCTCCATCTGTGGTAGGATAATCCCACTGGAAAAATATAAGGTGAATAAAAGGGAGGGTTAAATCATTAATTAAGGGTAAAAAGGTAATTTCACCCACAAATCACAATGTGCATGGTTGGCCAAACTGTGTGCAAAATGTGCGCCTAATGGTGCTTCAAATGGGTGAACTGTATAGTTAGGTACACGGTGTGAATAACCATGTGAAAACCATGTATAATTGTTGTGTCCAAAACCTGAAGGTTGTCGCACGGTTACAGAAAAACTATGCAGCCCCTGCTGCTCCACTATCTGCAACCGTACAATTTAGGGAAACCATGTGGGCTAAGCTGAACAGTTTTTTCTAACTATGCGTCTTAGTCTGCATCTTCCCATTTTGGGGATCTAGGCTCTAAACAAGCCCCATACGCACCCGAGTCCTTCTTGAACCTTTTATTAAACTTTATTGGGTTCGTTTAAATGAATTTAAACAAAAATTTAATGGTCTGCACATTTGAGAAAATTTGGGACATTACAACTTCCCCTTTTTAAAATAACTCATCCCTAAGTTTCCCTTCTGAGGGTGTTACAACATCATCTGAGAAATGTTCTGGTCATTGCGCACGTATATAGGCCTCCCACTCCTAGGTCTCATCTTGTATGCGTCTGTTCTACAATAACAATCATACTAGAGTAATAGAAATATCTCAAAGAACCTTTATGTTATGATCAATGATACATATCTGATGCTCCTCAAAAGACGCATCCACCTCCATCTCAATATCCTCATTGTCAAAAGAATGAGAAAGGTTTGGATGATACTGTCAAAGCTGAGATACATGGAAGAAATTATGCATGTAACAATACCTCTAAAGTAATGGAAACTGATAGGATACCAGCCCAACTCTCTCTACTATCTGAAAAGGCCCGATATATCTAGGTGATAACTTGACTTGTCTCTCGATTCGTCTATGAACTAATATTGGTGATACATGTAGAATGACCTGATGTCCCACCTTGAACTCCAAAGGTCTACGGTGATGATTGGTATAGGAATTCTACCTAGACTAAGCTATATCCATACACTTCAAAATCAGCTAAACTTTCTCTAAAGTATCCTGCAAAAGGTGAGGACCCAGTAGATCTATTTCACCTACCTCTAACCAGTATAGTGCTAAATGGAATGGTCTACCATAGAGGGCCTCATACTAAGCCTTTTAAATAATTGCCTAAATTTTTTTTTGCAAGAACACTCAACCAGAGGAATATGATTTCCCCACGAGCCTCCAAAATCATGGATACAGGCTCGTAGCATATCCTCTAACACCTGTATGGTCTGCTCGGGTTGGTCGTCAGTGTGAGGGTGATATGTTGTAATCAAGAACACCTGTGAACCCAGTTCCTTTTGTAACCCATGCTAGAATTGTGATGTGAAGTGGGTGTCTTGTTATAAAATGATATAACAGGGTATTCCATGAAGCTCCCAAATGTAGATCCTTCTTAACTCATCAATAGAGAAGGTTTCTCGAATCTATAGGAAGTGTGCGACCTTGGTCGTCCTTTTGGCGATCACCCATATTGTGTCCTTGCCTCGAGGATATATCATCAGGCCTATCAGAAAATCTATGGTGATGTCTTCACATTTCCATTCAATAATGGAGAGAGGTTATGGATGTCCATCGGGTCACTAGTACTCTACCTTCACCTGCTTATAAAAAGAGAACCGAGTGATGAAATCTTCTATCTGCCTCTTCATACATGACCACCAATACTGATGAATGATATATTTATACATCTTAGTGAGACCAGAGTGAACCACCCAAATTGAGGCATGCGATTCCCTCATCAACTATTTCGTATATTGGAAGGCACCCATACGTGTCCATGGAAGAGTAGAGTTTCACTATCATCCACAACCCAACAAAGAGTCCATTTGTCTCCTATGACGCTCTCCCTCAAAACAAGGCCCTTGGAATTAGACAATTGCCTCATCATGGCCCGCTCCAAGAGGGGGGATGTCACTATTAGAGCTGGTAGAACTAGTTTCTCGTGTTGTTCCTGGACCTCTAGGTTCATCACATAAAATAGATCCATCATCTTCCACTCACTATTGGCCTCCTTGACGGCTTGCATATACATTTTATGACTCAAGGAATTAGCTATGACATTATCCTTGTAAAGTGTGTAAGAAAGATCAAAGTCGAAAGATTACAGGTATTCCACCCACCTACTCTACCTCAGATTCAAGTCTCACTGTGTGGAGATGTATTTGAGACTTTTATGATCCATGTAAATAATGAATCACTCACCCAATAGATAGTGCCTCCAACAACGCAGAGCGTGAACCACGACTGCTAACCTAAGATCGTGTGTTGGGTAATTATACTCATGAGGCCTCAGCTAGCAGGATCTAGATTCCATGATTCAATCACATTACATCAAAACTACATCATGCTCGATTCCTAAAGCATCATAATAGACTGTATACCTTCTACCTGACTCTAGAAGAATTAGGATTAGTACTAAGGTGAGTCATCCCTTTAACTCCTAAGAATCTATCTCACAAGATTTAGACCATATGAACAACACATCCTTCTTAGTCAGGGTCATAAGAGGTTTTGATAAGTGGGAAAAGTCCTAAATGAATTTCTTATAATATATTCCCATCCATAAGAAGTTGTGTATGTCAAAAACATTCTTGGGCTTCTTCCAAGAAACCACAACACTCACCTTCTCTGGGTCAAATGATATGACTACCTCATATATGATATTACCCGAGAATTGAACATTTCTAATCCAAAAGTGGCATTTTTAAAGCTTCACATATAGTTGGTTCTCTCTTAGTTTACTCAGCATGATCTCAAGATGGTTGGCATGGTCATGTCTAGTGTACGTGTAGACTAAGATGTCATCTATGAAGACCATAATAAAGGAATCAAGATACGGGTGGAAAACCTGATTCATCAGAGCCATTAAGACTGTCGGTGCGTTCGTTAGACTGAACGACATAACCAAATACTCATACAGGTTGTACTTGCTCTGGAACATTGTATGTGGTATATCTGATGGCCACACATGAACCTGAAGGTAGCCCGAACTCAAATTGATCTTGGAGGAAAAAAATCTCTTTAGAATTGTTCGAAGATGTCATTTATACAAGGCAGTAGATATCGATTCTTTACCATAATCTAGTTTAATCTATGGTAGTCTACACACAATGTGAGGGTATCATCTGTCCTCTTGGAGAAAAGGATAGGTCAACCCCATAGTGATGTGTTGGGTTATATAAAACCCTTAGACACTAGATCTTTAAGCTACTTCTTGAGTTCCTAGTGCTCTGTAGGTTACATCCTATATGGAGGAATAGACACTGGTGTCACACCTGGAACTAGATCTATGGTGAACTCAACCTCTCTCTTAGAAGTGAAGCTGAAGAAACCATCAGGGAATGCATCCCTAAAATTATCAACAATAGGATGGAACTCCACTAACTGCATTCCTTGATCACTCATAAAGAGAATCACCAACTGAGTTATCACTCTTCCGAGCCCAGTTTTCTTGGGTCCAACTTGATCTTCCTAGATATCCCATTCTTCCTTATGGATATATGTGTTTCACTCGGGTGATGTGAAAGAAACTTTTTGGTGATAACAATAAACTTGGTCATGATAGAGAACAAGCCAATACATTCTAAGAATGACATCAAAGCTGCTCATCTTGAGGATGAAGAAACTCCAAAAGATATGACACTCACCTATCTCAAGTGGCCACTCTTGACACTAGAATATACCCTTTGTTCTGACCCCTAATGGTGTTTTGAGAGACATGATGCCACAGAAGTATACTATTGCAAAACCAATGCTTTCCACAACCGAAATATATATTAAAGAGTATGATTCACCTGTATCAAAAAGGAAAGAAACTAAACTAGAGGCTACCAGAATAGTACATCTCATCATAGATGGCACTGGACTTTGCTCCTTTGGCGCTGGACGGATTGAATAGATATGGCCTGAAACACAACCCTGAGATGTTGCCTGACTAGACTGAGTAGATCCACTCTACTGACACTAAAGCTATAGAGCCTGACTACCTCGACCATAACCACTGCCACCTCAGCCTGATCAACCAGTAGAAGACCAACTCCCAGACTGATGTAGAGTTGGAGATCCTATAAATGGTAAAGGTGCTGGTATGGATCCCCTCTCACTATATGCTGGAGGAAAAGACCGGAAGAAGTTCTAAAGGTGACCCATCCTGCCGCAACCTTGGCACTCGGTCAGGTTCCTCATGCACTGAGACTTATTATGTCTAGGTCTGCCACACTTTTGACACACTATAAAGTCAGTGCATGTCACTTGGATGGCACCTCCCCCACATTAACCCTTAAAATGGTGCTTTATACTACTAGAAGAACTTTCGCCCTGCCTTGTAACTGAACCACCCTAGATCATTTTCCAATCTCTCTGAGATTTTGTTCTGTAATTAGGGAATGTTTCACCATCTCGGTAACAATTTTCATCCAAAATAAGTTCACATGAAAGAGGATGGTGTGACCAAGTCCATCCTCAAAATGCCTCGCATTTGTCAACTCGTAATTGGTCATATATGGAACAAAACACTAGAGCTCGATGAACTGAGAAGAATACTCAATCAAAGTCATAATTCCCTACTAAAGATGCATGAACTCCCTGGCATGATCCACTCTCAGAGTTTGTGGGAAGAAGTGATCGTAGAAGTCTCTGTGGAAGTTTTCCCAAAACATACCCAGATGACACTCAGACTGAGATATGATGTCCCACAAATGCTCGGTGAATTCCTGTAACATGTAGGTACTGAGCTTTACCCTCCACTCTTAAGGCATATCAAGATGGTCGAAGATAGATATTATGGCCTCTATCCATGATTCTATAGCATGAGGTCCACCATCCTTCAACAAGGTGGAAGGATGTTACTGCCAGAAGTCTTGTATCAGCTCTTCCATAGTCGGGGCAAACCAAGGAGCACCCTGAATGGACTGTATAAACTGAAGGAAGCTCTCAAAAAACTTAGAATTAGTGCTCATAAGAGGATCAATAGGAGGTGCCCCAGGCTACACTATATGAGGTATCATGGGTGGCTGAGGGCCCACCACCTCTAAAGTGTTCTCATTTCCACTCTCTTGGCATATAGCAGAAGGATGTCATAGTGGAATAACTCTACAATTGAAAAGTACATTCATCAGACTAGATTTATAAAAGATAGGGAAAGCATATAAGAAAATTGATAAGAAGGAAAGGTACATGACCTCCCTAGAAGTACAACAGAACTGACAGCCTACTCCTAGAGCTGGGTCTTTATAAGAAGAGAATGGTCTCAAAAGATAATAGGAGACGACCTATATCCCATTTCCAAGGTAAGGTCAGGGTCAAAGTCTCACAATTCTCATGTTTAAGGACCATTTCATTTTAAAGGTGGTTTTCACTTTAATCCCTTTTTACATTTAATCCCCTTTAAAATTGGATGAATTAAGTGGATCACCATTTCAATTCATATGGGCCCATACACCTCATGAGTTGAGATTGGAATCCACTTAATCCAAACCATAGAATATCCCTACAAAGCAAATTGGCACACTTTTATAATTATAACTAAATAGGAACTATGAGTCACAATAATAAAATCACAACTAGAAATCACATTTAAATAGTCAATCCATGCTGCAAGTAAATATGCCATGGTATAATGCATGATATTTTAAGTCATATTGTACCTGATATTATGCATGCTTCCTTTTCCATAATACCATTAGGATAAAGTAATAAAAATCATTATTTAAATAATAAAAATATAATAACACCATACAATAAGTTTGTCACCCAATGGTGAAGTCATATCAACTATAAATGTCATAATCAATCATTTCAATTTTCAATCCCAGGTAATTTGGATTCCCCTATACATGGGATAACTACGTCCAAGCATAGGGTAAATTCCAATGTCGTATTCTCCTATTTAAACCCAAACAGTAAGAAAAAAAGGACAAATGGATTTGATACCACTCTGTAAAATCCTAGCCTAGATGCCACTTAATAGTGACCCAAGACAATGGGCCACAAAACCTCAAGCACGCCTCCTCGAATGACATAGGCTAAGTGAGGGTCTAGAGTGTGTCTTTGGGGAGGATATTCCCTCATAGATCAGAGTATGAACAATAGTGAAAAAAATATAATAAATAATGGAATCATAAATATAAATAGATAGTAGTGAAAATATGGAAATAAACCATGCAAGAGAAATCATAACCGTTGGAAGCTAGATAGACAATAATAGATACAAAATGATGATCATGATGTCAAGTGTATAAAAAAGACGATTATGGGGAATTAGGGATACAAGCATATTCCTACATGCTGTAAAAAATATACAAAAAGTAAAAAACTGCTACTACAAGTATCTTGAGCATAGGTTTGATCCTCTACCTTGTGATCCATCCAAAAGATATAAATCAGTCAACCATCGGAAGCTTCACTCTTACCTTTATCAATACCTATGATCATAAAATTTTCTTGGGTTCCAAGGGTGGTCCAAGTAGGGTGTGAGATATAAATCTCAGTAGGTCAGCACCCATAGTGTCTAGGCCACTCCATTTTATGCAACAAATAAATTAAAGTGTGCCATATATAATAAATGTAGAGAAATTAATTTTTAAATAATAAACACCTCAGACTAGGTTCCTAAATGGACACTCGACCAATACCACCCACTTTAGTTTAAACTGGATGTCTGAAAGAGGTAGATGTGCTAGTCATAGTATATATGCAAGGGCCAAATACAGATAAATCAACCAAGAATAAGAAGACCCCAAGCTTATTATTTACCTTGGAGGTCTCATTGTCATGTCATCATATAATCATCTTCATAATATAATAGAAATACACCGCATCAATGAATAAATCTATCTAATCCATTGGTGAAGTCCTAAGCCCATCCAAGGTGATCTAATCATAATGACAGGGGTCGGTACATGTATCTCTAATAAAAACCAATACATCTGAGTCCATCCAAGGAAACCCATACAAGCATCCCTTGTATCACTCAAGGCATGGTGACTCTGAGTCCATACCAAGTATCTCACATAGGGGACTAGGTATCACCGGAGGCATAACATAGTCATCTTACCAATGGGTCCATCCTTGATTTATATCCTAGGGAACTAATGTCATTCACAAGTATAAGTAAAACCACCCAAAGATCACATACCTAGCAAGCCAAAGTATTTCTCCCAGCACATCAAGTAAATCCAACCGAACACAGTGAGCCCATCCATGAAATCCTTAATTCCGGACCCATGTTCTCTCCTGGACCATAGCAGGTGATCCATAACAATAAGGTACATCACAAGGCAAGGAATCTATATATAATTACATATCATCAACTAATCCAATTATGTAATTAAATCCAAACAACCATGGAACAAATTTTATGGCAAAGCACAAGGCATACAATATATCTAATCGCATGTCATCCATGACATTTCAATAGCACAAGCTACCAAGCTTGAACAAACATAAAATTTAATTCAATCCACCTAATTATGGCACAAGTAATAAGAATATGGAATTATACAACAAAATTAAGGTAAAAATCACATAACATGTCATAAATGGAAGTAATTTCGTAAGGAATTAACTATAAACACCCAACAAAAATGTATAAACAATTAAGCATGGCTAGAGTCAATCATCAAGGCTAGCCATTTTATTCCAATTCAAATTAAATAATTTAACTAATTAGAAACTCACATTTTTTTATTAAACATTTGAGGTGTAGGAAATAGGACATTTAAGATGGGCACACCCAAAGGGGTGGCCAACAAATAATAGAACAACCCACATATGGGTTTTTTTGGAAGGAGAGGCCACATAGGTCATGGAAAACAACTTTAATTAATTTATTGTGCATGAATGAAGCACCTCTGGAAGGGTCTGGTGCACGGCACAACAACACATCATTTAAAATTCAATTCAATGAAATGAAAGAGCCTAGGCCGCCTACTTCAATGTAGTAGCACTCCACTCATCCGTTATCAAGCCTTGATTCAACCTATAATGAAAGAAATCAAAGGAATTTTCAAATGCCCTGAAAATATGGAAAAAATCATTTATACCAAAATGGAGCAACAAATGGGATAGGAACCTTGAAATAGAAGAGTATAGAAGGAAGATATTACCAAGACAGATCCAATTCTTCTGATGACGATAAATTCAAACATCAGTGGAGAAAGATAGCTCAAAACCTAAGGAGGGGAAGAGGGAGGTCCATGCATGGGAAGGGATGAGAATCCCACAAGAAAGAAGAGGGGGGAGAAAATGGAGTTTTAAATCATTCATTAAGGGTAGAAAGGTAATTTCACCCAAAAAACACATTGTGCATAGTTTGGACACATTGTTGGACAAACCATGCACCAAATGTGCACTTGCTGCTACTTCAAAGGGGTGCACCGCATAGTTATGAACATGATTTGACTAACCATGTTCAAACCATGCGAAACCGCTCTATCTAAAACCTTTAGGTTGTCACACAATCATGCACCCTGGTTCGAATGGTTGAATATAAATAGTGAGTCCTCTGCTACACTATTTTCTGCAAGCACATGGTTTAGTGAAACTGTGCGGGCTGGGCCACACGGTTTTCTTTAACCGTGTGGCACAGTATGCCTCTTCCCATTTAGGGGCTTTGGGCTCTGAACGAGCCCCAGACGCACCTGATTCCTCCTTGAACCTTTTAGTAAACTCCATTAGAGTCATTTAAAGGAATTTAAACCAAAATTTAATAGGACATGCCTTTGAGAAAATCTAGGACATTAAATATTTCGACGCTTGGTTGCATCTCATAGTCAGCAAAAATCGTATGTGGATCGTCGATGTTGTCCTTTACAGTTTTCCATTGGTGATTGAGTTTTCTTCAAAGTTTATCCTCAGCGGTTTACCATCAACTTGGGAAATAGGTAAAACTGGCTCTAAGATATGTTTGTACATTTAAGTTCACTAAGAAAGTTGGTTAGATAACATATCAGTTGGCATTACTAGCTCAGTTGACAGGTATCCATGATGTCTTCTACATAACTTAGCTTAGGAAGTACCATCCTGATCCTTCTCATGTTTTGAGTTGGGAGGATATTGAGTTAGAATCTGATGTTTCTTTTGTATAACAACAAGTGGAGATTGTTGTTTCTCATATGAAAGTCTAACATGGGAATTCTATTCTATTTGTCAAAGTGTAATGACGACACAGATCAAATAATCATGAGACTTGGGAGTGTGAATCATCAGTGAGGGACCAGTGGCCTCACCTATTTTTGGAGCACCCTTCTTCTTCATGACTTCTCGAGAATGAAGAGTCTTATAGTGGGAATTTTTTAACATCCTGGATAAAAGGTATGCAGTTTTTCATGTTTAAGAGCTTGTTTTTTGGGTTCAAAGAGTTTTTTAGTCATTTTGGGAGCATCTGTAGAACCCAGGCTAGGCGCTATCTAGAGGGAACATTTATGTCATAAATGTATAGCTTACGATGTAAACCAGTTTTTATACACAATCCATGAAGTCGATTTATGACGTAAAACATTTTTACGTCGTAAACTTGTTTTCACGTCGTAAATATTTCGCACAGGATAAATTAAACTAAGGTGACATGTTTTTTGATAGAATATGCAATATGGAGAATTTACATTGTAAATCATTGATTTAAGACATAAACAACTTATACATAGTGTTTTTTTTCACCGCTCATGTAAATAGATCTTCATTATTTGTGTGGTCATCTCTCTCGAACCCTAGGTTTCTTCTAGGTTCATTTTGGTGTTTAAGTCCCTCTGGATCACTCCATTTAGCACATTTGATCTCCAACATGGTTGGTTATCTCCCTTCAGGTAAGTGCGGACTTTCTACTTCTCATTGCACTTGGTTGTGGAAGAGGTGTTGGGATATGGTTATGGGATCTATTGATTATATGATGATTCTTGTTTGATCTATTATAGATACATTGTGTGATCATCTTCTGTGGTATGGCCCTTTTGTTGGTTTTGGTATGGCATGCTAGTTCCTTGAGGTATGCTTTGATCTATCCTTTTCACTGACCATTTTGATTATGTAATTTGATTTTGAGATGTGGCAATTGATTCTAGGGTCTTTTTTTGTTATTTTATGTTCCTCCTTGTGTTTATGGATCCCATTGCGGGTAGTGTGCAGCCTGAGTTTGAGGTAGGTGGTTCGGTGTCTAGCCTACATTGGATGAGCCATAATTGCTCTTAATTTTATAAATTGTTTTATAAATAAATTGGAATTATTGATTTGTGTCATAAATTAGTTTGTGATAAAAGATGGGTTTCCCTTATTTTGTTAAAAGAAAAGGTTTTTTGAAAGTACTATTAAATGGATTGTGAAATGGGGTTTCAAATATATTTTTTGAAAGAATAAAGGGTTGATTAATTTGGTAAATGCGGCACATGGGAATCCATGGGTTCTTAAGTGGAAGGTGTAGTATTGGGCCTCGTCTATTTTATTATTGGGGGGTTACTAATGGGGTGTTCCTATACTCCCTAGGACAATGTTCTAGGGTCTTGATCTTGACATTTTTAGGGGGTTCACTCATGGGGTGTTCCTTTGCTCTTTAGGCCTATGTCCTAAGGACTTGAGTGCGCGCTAGTCATTGATTGTGTTACAAGTAGTCTGCTAGCTTGACTTGTGATCCATGTCCTTTTTACCACTATACACTATTTTTTATTATTCTATCTTTGATACACCTATTTGATAAATGTTTCAGAAATGTGGATTTATGCTTTGAAACTCTTTTCACACAGCTTGATTTAAAACTATAGAAAAAGATAAATATATACCATGATTTTTTATAAAATCATATTAATACATAGCATGTCATTTTTCCTTTAAAATGATCATATTGAGATCATTTTTATAGCGACTTGATATGGAACACCTGGGTGGGATCCTACTAAACTTGTCTAAGACGCATCTCACAAACCCCTTCGGCGGTGTGTAGACATGGTATTGTCTTTTGATGTGAGAAAAGGCAAGGCATCATAGTGAGGTGGTGAGGTTTATGTCAGGTGGGTGTGGGTAGCTGGTGGTGAGATGGTGGGAGATTTCACACATATCACATGGAGTGGTGATTGTTGGTTTCAGTTGTTCTTTTTGTTTTTTTATACTTGTACCTTTGGTTTATTTGGATTTCGAGTTGTATCTCTATCATTGTCTCTTTTTTATTATGGCATATGTTTCTTCTAGTTTTCTTCAGTTGTTTCTTTCTTTCTTTAATATATTATACAGTTTGGTTCAGGTTGGAAGAAATCATTTCCAGTTGTTGTTTTTTGATAACCAGGTTCTAGTCTCTAGCTTTTGAGGATCAGGAATGACCTTCAAGTCTATGGAAAATCGATTTGTGAGCCTCTTTTAGTGGGTATCTCGGATCGGTTTGTTTTACTCCTTGGGTGGTGTTGTGTTTATTCCCGTGTTATAATGCATGAATAAATGTTACACCTAACTTCATGCATCAAATGCATGAATGTAAATCCTCATGTATGTTTCATCTTATGAAGCGTCATATTTAAAAGATAGTTTATGTGGGAGAATAATAATGAAGGTGTAGGTTGCATACATATAAGTCTTTAGGACATATCTCTTTCACCGGAATAATTTAATACATTTATTACACCAACCATGAAGTTGAGATAATTAGAGGGTGGTTGGGTATGAAATTGATCATGCGGCATGCATTTGTTGATCAATATGGAATTTGTCCCTGTGTATGATAAGTATGCATTTGGAACCTTGATTGAATTAGATTTAGAAAATCTATGGTCATTCTTTTCTAAGTGACATGTGATGAGTGCATATTCTTGGAAGAAAAACATATGATGTATTAACTTTATTTAGTCAATCTAATTTAGATAATTGAGAATATATAAGTTGATCTATACTAGATTGAGTTATTCAGGTCTAGTGATTGGATTCAATGCCATAGATGGAAGGATTATATAAGTGTGGATGATGCATGATATGAAAATTAGAGACATTGATCATAATAAGATATGATAATGTTTGATGGAGATCATATCAAATCTCTTTATAACTTTAGTATTAATAAATTTTTGTTAGATATCACTCTTCGCTTATGATTATGGATTAAGGAAATCATAATCATTATCAAAACAACAAAGGCTCATAATTTCACACGATAGGTCATGGAATTAAAGTGAATTTTGGTACAAAGTGTTTATACAAAATTTGAGTCTATAATAATCATATCCAAAGGAGTTTGAATGAATTTATAAGAGTTTTAAAGTTTGATAGACTTTAGTAAGATATTGTTGGATATATGCATTAAAGTATAAACCAAAACATGGTGAAAGTCACCACATCATGGCTTGTGTTATGAAGTGGTTGTTTATTCCAAGTCATGGAATTATTTATATAATAATATGAGATATCATTCAATGACCACTCCTATACTTATTATCATGCCATTTGAACCTTATAACGCATCATGAATTGACCCATTGATTATTAAGTGAATGTAAGAGTTTAAAAATCACGTAATGAATGAGGTAACCATTGTAAATGTAACAATAAAGATAAAATCCAAAAGTTAATCATTTCATGGTGTATAAAATGTTTTAACTCCAGGTAAACACTTTCATTCAACAAGAGTTTTATGTAAATGGGGCTCAGAGACCTCATTATGACAAAATATATCGTTCTCAAACAAGCTCAAACAAGTCAAATTTCTCTCTTATTATCTTCTCATCATTAACACTAAGTTGATGCTAGCACAGCAAATGAAAGGAGAATAAAAATTTTAATGATTCCATTTGATCAATGGGTACAAAATCAAGTGACTATTGGTAGTTGATATGGGTTCTCCATCAGCCTACTCATCAAATAATGAAGATCAACAAAGAGGTACAGACAGTTTATTTTCATTTCATTTTATTGTTTACTTTCCTAGACAATCTTGTAGTTTAGTTTTGTGCTTTCCACTGCATTTTTAGCATAGATATGTTTTGAAAAACCCATGGATATGACCAATACATTGATTCAATGGAATGGGATCAACTCAAGTGGCAAAAAAACTAATGGAGGAATCATATTTTAGACCCAAGCTTGCAGGTAGAAAGAAAATCCATCTGAGTTTGTGCTTTTTCTATCCAATGCTAGCATTCTGTAATAGAACTTCCACACTTTTTAGAGTAGCTAGTTGATATTTACGTCGAATAGTCCTATTTGAAAGGAAATTTAAGGAACATCTTTTGAGGATTTTCAAAACAAGATCAGGGTATAGTAACCAACAACAAGAGAAACACGTGGTTCAGTTAAAGAATAAATAAAGGAATTGAACATTAATTGATCTTGTTGTGTCCATAGAAAGGAAGTTGGGTTTGAAGGAGCAATTTTTTCAACAATATCAGGAGGGGGATGATTGGTACCATTAACAAAGTCATATCTTATCAAGATAAAGAATGTTGGGTCAACAAAGTCATCATGATTTTTTCCCTAAAGTACGGTATGAGGTTAGTTTTCTAGAGAATGTACTTATTATCATTGAATTTAACTAGTAAAAAATGCAGAAGGATATAAAACTATTGAAAGACAAATGCTTATAGGAGGAGGAGATAAGACAACCAAATCAATAAAAGGGTATGAGTTGGTCACTTCAAGGATGCTGGTTATGACTATTCTGATAATATGATAAACCATAAATAAATTAAATAGATCCACAGCTCTGGTGTGGCATATCCCTACATCATTTTGCACTCTTTTTTATCATTCATTGAACCGGAGCATTGAATTCAAGTTATAAATGAAACCAATCATTATAAGAAGATATTTACCTCTTGGTAGGCTAATCCTATCAAGATTCATCACAAAAACCAATTAGTTGTGTAATGAAGTACCCAAGAAATAATCTTTTCAACTCTACCAATGTGAGACACTAATAGGTCCCACTATAAAAAAATGCCATTATAATTTTGTAAGTGAGTCCTATGACCACTCTTTTGGGTTTGAAAACTCTTTTGGACTTTTTTTGGGCCTTATGAACACACTTTTGGGCCTTATTAAACCTTGAATCTGATATCACTTGAAGATCCATCACAAAACCAATTGAAAGTGTGATGAAAGACCATAAATGCTATTTAAGTTTAAGAATCATGATCATTTCAATTCTTTTGATGTTAGATTAAACAAATCCAACCACTAAAATGAATATAGATATCGAAAAAGGCATCAAATAATAGAAATTATAAAGGGGTTCACAACAAAAAAAAGAAAGAAATTCAAAAACTTTTTAACTGTCAAACAATTATATCTTGTAAAAGAGATACTTGATGCAGAAACGTCGAGAGTTGCAGCGATAGAAAAAAAACACAGAAGAGTAAAAGGAAAAAAACAGAACAAAGACACAAGGATTTACGTGGTTCAGGAATAATCCCTACGTCCACAGAGAGGCAGAAAATCACTATATTTGGGAGCACAGTTAAAGAGTGTTTTAGTAAGAAACCCTAGCCTGCAATGGGCTACAAATGGAGAAGATGATCCACTATTCCACCAACTACACAGGTTGTATGCATCGCTACAGTGAAAGGAATCCACCTAAGTCAAAAGTGTCACAGTGGCTACCGGCTAGAAGTCCAAAAGGCTACAGTAAATTGACTCCAAAGTCCGCACTACTACAGTACTCTATCAGTGTCAGCCGGTCGACTCTACTACTATGGTCATAGATGCTACAGTGCCCAAAAAATTGGGCAGGGGGCCTTCATCCCCCAGATCAGGGGCATGTTGCCCCCTGCAACACCCAACAAGCTCACCGTGGAGCTCAACCCACGAAAATTGTGGGCCGATGTGCAGTACGGGCCACAAGCATTCGACTCAACCAGATCGGGATACACCAATCCAACAATCTCCCACTTGGAGCCTGATCCACTACATTGTTATGCTTCTATTTCAATGACTAAGACAACCTTCTTAATCTGAGTTATTCCTCTTCTTCACTCACAAGTGGTGAGATTTCCAATCACAGCTTCAATTTGAATCTGACGATTCATGAAATACAAGTTGTTTTCCTCTTGTGCTCACATTGTGTCCTCCCTTATTCTTCCTCTTATCCTCCGTTCATCAGTGGATACCAACAGAGGCAGAGTAGTGCCTCAACTTCTGTATTATCATGGGCTTCGTCAACATGTCTGTCAGATTGTTGATTCCACAAATCTTATGCAATGTAAGTAACTCATCTTGTATCAAACCACTGATGAAATGGTACTTCAACTGAATGTGATTCGTCCGAGTATGAAACACTGGCTTCTTTGAAAGATGTATAGCACTATGACTATCACAATGAAATTCATTCTCCTCTCGCTTTCTTCCCAATTCATCCAAGAAGATCTTCATCCAAACCATATCCTTCTCAACTTCTGTTATAGCAATGTATTCTGCCTGTATGGTGGATAAAGTCACCACCTTCTGAAATTGTGATATCCAACTTACCGCAGTTCCTCCACAAGTAAATACATAACATGTGGTGATCCTCCTGTCCTCGATGTCACCTCCAAGGTCAGCATCTACATACCCTTACAATGAATTTTCTTTTACAAAACACAGAGATACCTCCTTGCTGCCCTTAAAATACCTTAGTATCCACTTCACAGCTTCCCAATGTTGTTTTCCAGGGTTATCTATATACCTGCTCACAACTCCCACTACATGAGCGATGTCAGGTCAAGTGTAGACCATGGAATACATCAAACTTCTAATAGCTGATGTGTATGGAATCTTTTCCATGTACTCAACCTCTTCTATTGCCTTCAGTAATTACTCCTTTTAGAGTTTGAAATGGCCCTCTAGGGGAATTGAGACTGCATTTTCTTCCAGTATATTGAATCTTGTCAGAAACTTCCCAATGTAGTCATTCTATGATAACATTAAGGTTCCAGCTGCACGGTCTCTCTTGATCTTCATCCCCAAAATCTTTCTAGCTTCTCCAAGATCCTTCATTTTGAACTCTTCATCAAACTACCCTTTCAACTCATCAATCCCATGCATACATGATCCTGTAATAAGAATGTCATCCACATACAAAAGCAATATAATGTATTAGTCACCAAAGAACTTGATTTAGCAACATTAATCCATGCCATATCGTTTATATTCATTTTTAGACATAAATGAATCAAAAATTTTGTTCCACTACATGGGTTCCTGCTTCAATCTATATAATCTCTTCTGGAGTTTTCACACCGGGTATTCTTTCCCAGACTCTACATATCCCTATGGCTGCTGCATGTAGATGTCCTCCTCCAAATATCCATGAAGGAAAGCAGTCTTGACATCAAGCTGCTCAAGATGCAAGTATTCTAATGCCACAATGCTGAGAACCACTTGGATGGTGGTAAGCTTCACTACTGGTGAGAATATTTCAGTGAAATACACGCCCTCCTTCTGTTAGAAGCCTTTCACCACCAACCTTTCCTTGAACATCCTCCCACCATCATGTTCTTCCTTGACCCGGTATACTCATTTGTTCTGCAATACTCTCTTTCCTTGTGGTAGAGGTGTCAACTCCCAAGTGTTATTATCATGCAATGAGGAAATATCCTCCTTCATAGCCATCTCCCACTTGCTCGACTCCTTCAGCTGCATTGCCTCTTCAAAACATTTTGGTTCTCCACCATCAGTCAATAACAGATAATTCAAGGATGGTGAATACCTCTGCATAGGCCTTCTCACCCTTTATGATCTCCTCAACTCCACTGGAGTAGTAGGTTCCATCGGTTTGGATGTCTCATGCTCAGATACACATTCAAGATCCACTTTCTCTTTGCACTCTGATTCAATGTTCCCATTTTAATCTTTCGCTGAATGATGATCTTTGTACATGACACCTTCATTGAATATCACATTCTGGATCTTTATGACCATCTTGTTGAGATCATCCCAAAAGTGATAACCAAACTCCTCAGCATCATAACCAACAAAGAAACATCTTTTGGACTTTGCATCAAGTTTGTCCCTTGCAACAACATCAACATGTAAATATTTCAAACAACCAAAGACTCATAAATATGAGAGTCTCACCTACTTACCAGACCATAGCTCCTCGAGTAGACATTCTTCCATTGGAACAGATGGACTTCTATTGATGAGATATGCTTCCATGTTCACTGCATCATCCCATAAGGTTTTGGGCAACCCTGAGTGTAACCTCAAAATTCTAGCACGCTCATTCAACGTCCTATTAATCCTCTCTGAAACACCATTTTGTTGTGGTTTACCTGGAATTTTCTTCTCCCACTGAATTCCATTATCAGAACAAAATTCTCTAAACTCATTGTTGTCGTACTCTCCACCATTTTTCAACCTCAAACATTTCAGTTTTTCTCCTGACTCATTTTCTATGACAACCTTCCACTTTTGAAACATCTTAAGCATATCATATTTTTTTTAGAAAGTAAACCCATACCTTCCTTGGGGAGTCTTCAATGAATGTCACATGATATTGTGACCCTCGAAGGTAATGTACTGGTGCAGGCCCCCAATCATCAGTGTGCACAAGGTATAGTTTTCTAGCCTTCAGTGTTCTGCCTCCTTTTGCAAATGATACCTTCTTATGCTTTCTAAGGATGCAATCTTCACATAAGCCAACTTCCACTGACTTCATCTCTAGTAACAGACCTTTTGTTGTCATCACCTTCATCCCCTTCTCACTCATGTGGCCTAGTCTGTAGTGCCACAATTTTGAATCTCTGACAGCTTTCAGTTATGCAACCATGTCTATACAAGTTTCTATCATCTTGTATAGGGTACCATTCTTTGCTCCCTGATCTATGACCATAGCTCCTTTGGTGATCTTCCATGCACCACTAGTGAACATGGTACTCAACCCTACATCATCAAGTTGTCCGACAGAAATAAGATTTCTTCTTAAGCCAGGGATATACCTCAGGTTTTTCAGAACCAGCAAACTCCCACGGTTGGTCTTGATTTGTGCATATCTTTTCCTCACAATTTGTAAGGGCTCATCATCAGCAAGATGTACCTTGCAAAAATTTCCAGAAACATAATTTTTCAGGAATCCTTTCTCCGATGTAGAATGGAAAGATGCCCCAGAGTCTAAAATCCAAGACTCCATTGGGCTATCCACGTTCAACAGAAACACGTCATCAGTTCCTTCAGCTACTGTGTTTGCTCCATTAGTTTTAGGTACCTTCCTTTTTTCTCTGCACTTCTTCTTAACATGTCCTTTCTTCCTGAAAATCCAGCAGGTAGGACCAATCCCCTTTTCCTTGTCTCAGATCTTCCCTCTTAACCTTGATCGCCCTATACAATTGTCTCGTTGTGGGTACCTTTCTCTTCCTTCAACATTCAGATCAGAACCAGAGAATCTACCTGATTCTCTTCTTCGCATATCCTCACTGAGGATTAGATCTCGTACATGTTTCAGAACCAGTTTGGTATTCTCTGAGGTACTGCTCACAGCTGTTACAGTTGTTTCCCAACTGTTAGGTAAAGAGGACAGTAAGACCAGTGCACATACCTCGTCACCAGGATCAATTTTCATCGATGTCAGCTGACTTATTATGGTATTGAATTCATTGATATAGTCTGCAAAAATTATCCCTTCAACCATTTCTAGGTCGAACAATCATCGCATCATGTGCACCTTGTTTTCCGCAGAAGTCTTCTCGTACATATTCACAAGAGCTTTCATCATATCAATCATTGTCTTCTCTTATCTGATGTTGACTGCCACATTTTTTGCCAACGTAAGGCGCACAATGCCCAGAACCTATCGATCTATCAGCTCCCACTCTGACTGCTCCATGTCCGTTGGCTTCAGACCTAGAAGTGGAAAGTTCATCTTTTTTTTATAAAGATAATCCTCAATCGTTATCCTCTATAAACTGAAGTCAGTTCCATTGAAGCGATCAATCTTCACCTTCCCATCATCCATAGCCATTGTTGAAGAATCCCAAACTCAACCTTTGATACTATTTGATGCAGAAAAGTTGAGATTTGTAGTGACAGAAACAGCAAAACACAAAAGAGTAAAAGGGAAAAAAACATAACACGGAAACAAGGATTTAGGTGGTTTGGGAATAATCCATATGCCCACAGAGAGGTAGAATATCATTATAATCAAGAAAACAATTACAGAGTGTTTTAGTAAGAAACACTAGCCCAAAATGGGCTTTAAATGGAGAAGATGGTCCACTGTTCCGCCAACTGCATAGGAAGTCTGTGTCGCTACAATGAAAGTCGGTCACCCAAGTCAAAAGTGCTACAGCGGCTGCTGGATGGAAGTCCAAAAGGCTATAGTAAAGTTGACTCTAAATTCTGTACTGCTACAGTACTCTATCGTGTCGGTTGGTTAGCTCTGCTACAGTGGTCATAGATGCTATAGTGACTGAAAAATTGGGTCAAGGACCTTCAGCCCCCGGACCCTCGAAGCAGGGGCGTGTTGCCCCCTACAACCCCCAATGAGCTCACCGCAGAGGTCAACTCGCAAAATTTGTGGGCCGGTGTGCAGTATGGGTCATAAGCATTCGGTCCAACTAGATCAGGCTACACCAATCCAACACTACTAAACAGAGAGACAATGTGGTCAGGCCTCCTATTCGTTTTACTTACCAATGTGGGGGAGGGGCATAAGGGGAGCACGTGAGTTGGGAGTGAGTACATAATTGTAATTTTACACTTTAATTTTCTATTATAATAGGGGAATAAGGATGAATCTAAATTGATGGGAGAGGGGGTACATGGGAAACTGTAGTTTTTAAGAAGTTATCCTTTACCTGTGGAGAGTGAGGTTCCCAGGAGAGTGAAGTTTTTCCTAAGAGTCTAATATAGTTATGGTTATAATTCTATAGGTATGGTTTTCATTCTAGAAATTATACTTAGATTTATCTTATGGTAATTCTTATCTATCATATTTGTTGTTTTCGTATAGAGAATTGAATTATGTTTGGGTAGAGAGAGTTTCACATAGAAGGCGGTACTGGAAGTGGTTTGGCAGAAGCGTGACTATATATGACTACACATATGGAGAGTAGACTTACTGTGATAGAAGCAACGGTATTGGAGTTGACATCGGGATCTCAACAGTACTAAAACCATATACATATATTGACGATAGTTGTAGATAAGAACACATAGATTCCAACAAAACTTTTTAAACATAATATCTAAAAAGTAAAGGAAGTCTCCATTGAGGAAGGAGGGAGTGTTTTGAGGTCCAAGGCAGAAGAGGGAGACCATACACTTCCACAAAACAGAATGGTAGGGGAGTTCGCATCCCAAAACTAGAGGATTTATGCATGGTGTTGAAAAAACTATAAATTCCAACCTTCACTGGTGAGGAACCCATGACGTGGATAACTCAAAGTAAAATGTACTTTTCAATTCATAATACATGGGTCTAGCTAATGGTGATGATGGTAAATTTGTGCATGGAATGGATGGTCCAATACTAGATCATTTCTCTTAAGACAATCAATCTGGAAATAACTTGAACACAGCTAGAGGAGATGTTAGGGAACTACAACAGCGTAATGGAAGAAGATCCAGCCATCTACCTGAAGGAACAGAGACATACATAGATGGTGGATGCTTACATCAATGGGTTTAAATAGATAGTCATGCACATACCATAATTTAATGAGAAATTTTTTATTATCTTGTTTATCAGGGGGTGAGTCTGGAGATCAGGAACACAGTTTTAACACATGGGATGAAAAATAAAGAATGCCTACTTACCCTAACACAAAGGGTGGTGAGTGTTATAATAGTGGGTTCCCTAGACCCAACTTGAATAGTAATTTTGATTACCATTACATGTATACAATTTGATATATACATGTGTTTATTATTACCATAATAGTGTTGATACTTTTGCATCCACTATTTATATGGTAATTTTCTGAGATTATGTGTCGTATCAAAAGGTTATAACAGTTCCCAGTTATAATGAAAACCTCAAGATGCTATGACGGTAATCTTAAACATATGTCATATGGTCCAGATACATCATACTGAGAGGACACATATAATTTCTGAATATCAGGTGTTGGAGGATCATGAGAATTGATACTTCTTCTCATGAATTTTTCACTTTATGATCTCTAGTGGTGAGTTCATGAGGACAAACCCGCCAATAAGAACACCACATGTTTTAGGTTTCATTGATTTTTCTTATCTACGAACATGTGTATTGGTCTCTGAACATGAGATTATTACCAGTGTGTTCCATTTGATTGCGTACTTTGATGCAAGACGAAAACCATGATAATAGAATCATGGCGAGGTAATTTGTGTTGGGTTCATCATTGGGGGAATGGCATTGGATGAATGATCAAGATAGATTTGTTCCCTTTCAGGTTGAGTAAGATATATCTCGTGTTCCTAGGTTGACTAGGATAGTGGTACCTTTATAAATCCATGGTCATGGTACAAGAAGTTAATTCTATCTAGTAAGGTCATGAAATATATAAAGCAATAAAAGGATGATGATGTAAGTGTGCATCCTACTTTATGATATATCATCGGAAAAAGAGATTATATTACACAGTAAGTGTTCACAGGAGGAAGTCATAGCTATGACATTCCTTATCTCATTAGGTGTCATGATGGGTTGCTAGAATTCGGTCTTGGTTTATGAGTTGGACTCACTACTATTGAGATAAGGACCTATAGGTTCACACAATAAGTGCATCTAAAAGTTCCACATATTCTAATGAATTAGAATTTAGGATGAAGTGGTCCCCACATACGGGGGTCGGTGAGCATCTGAGTATGGATGATCGTAAGTAAAACCCATTCAATTATATTATTCATGTTTATAATATTGATGATTGAATTTATTTCTCAAGGTATTCACAAGTTGTTTGATCATAAAAGTGAATGCGAGAAAAATATAGTTTCTTAAACGAACATTGGATGTTCAAGATTCGTTAAATTATTTAGAGAGCTTACAGGCTGAGTTAATATTTATATTTTATCACATACCATTTTATAGTGTGATAAAATATTTGTGACATTTATGATAACTTTATTAATCCATACATGTGTGCAAAGGTCTAAAATGAAGGTTATTACTTTTTGGGACCAAAGTACTATTTTGAAAAGTATAACCTAAGTATAAAAACTCATTTTATCCTCCTGAATTATAAGCTACACCATTTTAAATAATTTAGGGATATAATTTATCCTATGATCTCCTCTCATGTTCTTAAAGATAGATTTTGAAGGAAGAACAAGGTCGGATTGATCATGCTTTTTCGATCAAGTCTGCATTCTTTAGGTGATCGAAGGGACAACATAAAACTCTTTGATTTCCCATGATAGCACCCAAGAAACATATATCGATGATACTAGAATTTCGGAGCATTTTTGGATGATCTATAAGATGTCTAGTTTGGTGTCTTTGAGCCATGACACATTGACAGTGAGTGAACCAAACAGCGACTTCAAACGAATGAGGTACCATTTTTTTCTTTCTTTTGATTTCATTTTTTTTCTTAAATTGAATTCAACATAGACATTTTAGAAATACAAGAAAGTGGTTAAGTGGATTCTATGTTTTTAACATGAATCAAAACCCAAAATTTTAAATTGAGCCTCTTTCATGGTTCTGATATGCCTCGAGTTCTTTCAAATGGTATAAGAGAGAATGTGTAATTATTTAAGTCTAAAAAATTGAAATTTATATTAAATTTTCTATAATTTGGCAATAGGGTTTCAATATGGTCCCAACACAACTAACGACACATAGATCTGAGTTTGTATCGTGAAGATATAGTCGATTGAAGATCGAATGGTTTTGCATAAAAGGTGCTATGAAAATTAAAGTTTTAATTTTTTTTCTTCATTTTAATGGATACCATTGTGAAAAATATTTATCCGGAGTGTGATGTAAGTATGTTGCATGGTATCCAGATATATTGGAATCGGGTTGGGGTAGTTTGTTGGAAATACAAGCTTTCCATGAAAGCTTATTTAATTAAACATATAAAGCTTCCCTTGGACGCTAGTTTTTAACTTCCCTTGGATGATTATTTAATTAAAAGGATCTAGCTTCCAATGGATCTGGTTTATGCTTCTCATGGAATATTGTTTAATTAAAATGATAAATATTCGCATGAAATCCATTTTAAAGCTTCTCTTGGAATCTTGTTTAATTAAATGGACAAAGCATCCCTTGGAAGCTTATTCAAAGCATCACATGGAAACTTGCTTAAAATATATTAAAAAGGGACAAAGATTCCATTAGAATCTTGTTATCATTATATATATATATATATATATCCTTTAAATGGATACCCCATCTCAGACCAGACCAATTCGGCCTGGATCTGACTGGTCTGACCCTTATAACTCATCACTAGTCCAAAATTAAATTTTAGGGATCTGCTTTACGTCCAAATAGACTCGAAAAATTATAAAAAAATCAAAAATCTAATTTAATTATCTGGGATTTAATAAAATTATTTTGGGTGTTGTGTGATGTATCTATAATTAAACAAAGTTATTTTAATACAAGTAAACCCACAAAAAATACCCTCGAGTTGAATTTTATCAAATTTAATTTTTCTTATGCAATATAATTTCATGTTGATTGATCATGAGACGAGACCAACCCGTGCATGTTTTTTTATTATTTATTTAATTTAATTATTTTATTTATGATTTATAAAATGTAATAATTATTTTTTTTTGATGATCTTCACATCATCCATCCATTTTAATTTGTATAAGGGTCTGTATGTCAGCATTTAAGTGCTTAAAAATGTAATTTCTCACCCGGAGTTCCCCTCACTTGTGTGTGAGTATACATTGTAAAGATCAAAGGAGTTCGTGATGACATGGTTCGAATTGAGAGTCGGTGTATACCAAATAAGAGGAATGCATGGGAGTTGCGAGTGCTACAATTCAAGTCAGGTATTGACTTAAGGATTCCCCTAGGGTCTCGATTAATCCATTATTCACTCAATGGATTAGCCAATAGTTAATAGCTCATGATCACATCATCATTTATTTATTTTATCATGTGCATGGTTTATTATTTTTTGAATGAGTATTTATTACGCGCAATCACATGGTATAATTATAAACAAGCATGGAAAGATAAAATGAATATGTGTGGTGAATGTTTTCCATTTAAAAGCATGGTTAAGTTGTGAGTGTGATCACATAGAACAATCATGTTAAATAAAAAAGGATTATATTCTCCAATATTAAATTACCAAATCCCTCAAAGTAAATATTATGTCATTAAATTCTTTCCATAGCTCAAATTTGAGAAAAACTGGGTGTACGGGGTGTTAGGTTAGTCAAAGTAGAGGGTGCCTCCTACTACCAGGGAGTTATTATGAGAGTGGTGGGTCAACTTAACTACAGTTGGCAGTAAAGGGTTAACCAAAGATATCTTGTTAAAACTCTAGAGGCAAAGAGTTGAACAATGAAAAGTAATTGTTTACAAGAGACGGGACTTCACTCAACAGATCGAGGAGTCGCGGGTTAATGTGGTTGGCCAAATTAGTGTATAACTTAGAATATCTAATTAGTGACATATCCAAAGCTTGTAGACTATGAGGAGGGGTTTCAAGGATCCTTGCCACTTGAATAATCAAGCGACGGAGTATTCTAATTCTAGTACAATGGGTTCTTAGAATTTAATAAAATAGTGGTAGAGATTTAAAATTAATAATTTGAAAATGTCTAATAGTAATCAAGAAAAAATTACAATCTCTTATATTTTATTTTTGTAGAAAAATTCCAAGTAATATCATAAGTACACTGCTATAAATAATGGAAAAAGTAAATGTCTTATCTAGCATGAATCTCCAAGAGTATTATAGGCGATTGCGCAAAGTACTACGATATCTGAAATTCAAGGTGTTGGTGTCCCTAATACCTGTTAAGCAAACTCAGAAAGCGATGGTGTAAAAATAATTACAGTAGACTCATGTATGGTGCATATAATGGTTATTTTATAATTCTATCATCAATGCCCGATGCGAGTTGTGGATACAACATCAGAACATGGATGATTTCACATGTTGTCTAATCTTTGAGAATCTTGCGAGGGGAAATAAATGAGCTCATATAAATAGGTGATGTTTACACTGGATATGTGTAAATTGAAATATGTATCATGATCTTTCAATGGATTCCTTTCTCATATCATTTTTAACCATTTACTCTAGTTTCTTTTAAGATTACAAAATGAACAGTGTGGAGAAAACACTTCATTACCTTATGAGTAAGGTTCTCCAAGAAATAATAACATTAAAGAAAGATTAATCTTTAATTATTATGGAGAAGAAGTTCAAAGACAAGGTGAAAAGGCCAATAAAACATGTCATGAAAAAGGAACCTTTGTAACATCCTTCAAATAAAGAGGTATTAAATAGGAGGTTATTTTCTTCACATATCATGAAATATATGTATGAAAGTTTAAATTCAATGAACTAAATTGAAGAAGTAAGTAGTCACTTTTTCTTTAGGCATATTCATCAAATATAAGTAATGTTTCGTTTCTACTTCTTGGGTATTAAATAAAATATTCTTGTCACATATGTGTATTAATATAAGTAACTAAGTAAAGAAACATTATTATAAGTAAGGTGTGTTCTCCAAGCAGTTGAGAAAAGGTGGTTCCTAAATTAGTGGTGAGAAGTACACAACTTATCTATTTTCAAGTTTATTGATTCCAGTTGAACATTTAGAGTATCACCAAACTATTAATATCACATTTCCACTGGACACGAGGAGAAATTTTCCAGTTTTGGAATGAATGTTGTTTGTGGTGTCAAATACTCAGGTCATTGTTTAGTGATATATGAATAATTGGAAATACGTGATAAATATAAAATATAAGACTAATATAACTAGTTGTGTTAAGAAAATACTTTGTCAAGAAAAACTAAATGGTTTTCAAGTATTTACCTAGTTTGGTTTTAGACTCTTTGGAGTTAAAGACCTTAGGTGCTATCTACATACTTAGGTACATAGTTTTGGACAAAGAAACTTTTAGAAATAAAGGTAATCCATAAAGCTTTCAGAACTAGTTCATCTAGAGAGCGTGAACTATTCAAAGGGTAAGCTAGTGGTGAGTATACTTCATAATATTCATTCAAGTTTTTAAGAAATGTAAAAGTGAAGTATGATATATGCCTATTTAGAAGATATGAGAGGCTTTAGGACGGTATTCCGAAGAATATCTTGACCAAGCATTCATCGATCAATATAATGTAGCATTTATTTATTCCTAAACACACATTTCCTTATACACATCAAAGTTATGATGATAATATGGAGGATTGATAATGAGTCTTAAATTTTATCCTTGATCAATAAAATGTAGCATGAATAAATTATTAAAAACACATTTTTTTATACGCATTAGAGTCATGATGTAAGTAAAAGGAACAATAATGTTAAAACTCATTCATTGTAGATACTTCCACTTTTAAAGTCATGCTTCACAAATAACAACATTGTCCCATAACCATATGTCAACTATCATGAAAATTTTATATCATATGAGTTATAGTATCATAGGAATCCATTATATCATAAGAACGTGTGTTTAGATTCATAGAGTTTGATAAGATACAAACAAACTAGCATCAAGAAAAAACACAATGTGCATCAATAATGATCATCCTAAAGTTTTCTAAGCATGTTATAGAAATCTATAGGATAGAAAAGATATAGTCAAGTTATAGAATATATTTCTATAAAAGGGTGCACATATCTACTTGAGATATTTGGTGCAAGATTGATTTGGGTTTATTCAATGCTATAGATTCCCAAATGGTTGACATATGAACAATTTTCACAAGATCTTATGGAAGAGGAATGTTCTAGAGACACATACTGTGTAGGAAGGATAAAACCATGGTGATGGATTAATATTCATTGTGTCTGGTAATACAGTATTCATGGAGAATAATGATTCCTATAAGTATGCAGTATATAGAATTTAGTTAAGAAAGACAATATCAATTAAAATTCAATAATGGATTCTATGTACCATAGAACAGAGGATTATTTTTTGAATACTATGGTGGGTATTCAAATTGGACTATACATGGATGGTACAAGCATGGTACCAATAAGGATCGATTGGTTATACCAAGTTTTTATGTCTAAATACATTATAATTTTACTTTTCATAGCTAATTTCTATGATCATTTTATTGAACATTGGATTTCAAGAACACCAATCATGGAAGATGTCTATATGATGCAACTAGAAAGGGATGGTGACATTATAAAATGCCAAAAATGGTACAAGTTACTGAAATACAGTTTAGGATTAAAGGAAGAAACTAGATCATAGAATATTCATTTGGAATGAATTTTTTTTCTTGTGTCTACCATAGGTTAGGGGGAGAACCATAGTTTTCCAAGTAAAATATGCTTATTAACATATGGAAAACAACTATTGGTATTACACTTATTTAAGACCAGGATAAAAATAAATCCCTAGATATTGACTTAAAGTAGCAACTAGAGTTATAGAGAATGATATTTATTGAGGTAGATCTAATAGTTTCTTAGACCTAGCCAATCGTACATATACTAACATAGTAATGAAAAATACAAGTTATAAAAATTCAATAAAGAATTGTTACCAGTGTCGCATGGAATATATCTCGCCAGGTACACATATCCATGAAATAGGAGAATATTAATGTGATGATTTGAATTCCATATACTTTAGTGATGGATCCATCACATATTCTATGGTATGTACATGAATTGATATCCCCAAGATATAATTTATAGTAGGTAGATAATAGTTGTAACCAAGAGAACTAAAAGGGATGTAGTCAGAACTATCTAATTGCACTTGAAGAAGTACAAAGAATGTGTACCTGGTCTGTGGAGAGGAAAGGATATTAGTTTTTAGGGACACAAACTAGTCTTCCTTGGATTAATGTGATCTAATATCATAGTTAGGATAAAGTAATGAGAAAGACAATCTCATTCAAGCAAGTGATAGCCATATCTACAAATACAAAGTTCGATGCAGCTTCTGAGGCTGTTAAGAAGTAGTGTAAAATATGGGATGGTTTGTACCAATTCTTAGAATCACACCTAGTAAGTAATGCTTTATCATTATGATAATTCTATTACTAGTAATAGACAAGATGTCATGTTTAGACAGTGAACAAAAGGGATATACTCAGGGATATCATCTCTTAAGAAGCCTTACTCAAAGAGATAAATGTCACAGATAGAAAAATAGCTAGGTAGTGGAAACATGGTATGCCTATGAGTAAAGTCATATCTCAACAGAAATGTGATCTTATCATGTGAGGGATAACAAGGATGGTTATAAAGTTATCTCTAGTTCAAGTGGAAGTGTTTTAATAGTGGGTTCCCTAGACCCAACTTGAACATTACTTTTGTTCACGATTACATGTATAAAGTTTGATATATGCATTTGGTTCTTCTTACCATTATAGTGTTGATATTTATAAATCTACTATTTACATGGTAATTTCCTTAGATTAGGTGTCATATAAAAAGTTTATAGCAGTTCCCGACTATAATGAGAACCTCAAGATACTATGACAGTAATCTTAAACATATGTCTTATGGTCTAGATACATCATACTGATAGGAAACATAAAATGTTTGACTATCAGGTGTCGGGGGCTCATCAACATTGAGAATTATTCTCATGAAGTTCACACTCGGTGATCTCTAGTAGTGATATCATGAGGACATACCCTCTAATATGAACACCAAATGTTTCAAGTGTCATTGGTTGTTCCTATCTACGAACATGTGTATTGGTATCCGGATTTGAGATCATTACCAGTGTGTTCCATTTGAACATGTACTTTGATGCATGAAAAACCCCATGATAATGAAATAATGGAGAGGTAGTTTTTGTAGGTTATGTCATTGGAGGTATGGAATTAGTCAACTGGTCAAGATACAATTTGTCACTTCTGAGTTCAGGAGGATATATCTCATAGGATCAGGTTAACCGGGATGGTAGTACCTTCATAAATCAATGGACATGGTACAAGAAGGTAAATTCATCCAGTAAGGTCACAAAATATATAAAGCAACAAAAGGATGATGAAACAAGTGTACATCCTGATTTATGAGATATTTCTATAGTAAAAGATTATATTACACAGTAAGTGTTTGTATGAGGAAATCATAGCTATGACATTACTTATCTCCTTAGGAGCCATGATAGGTTTCTAGACTTTGTTCTTCATCTATGGGTTGGAATCACTACTATTGAGATAAGGACCTAGATGGTCAAACACAAAGTGTATCTAAAAGTTCAAACTATTCTAATGAATAGGAAATTAGGATGAAGTATGCCCCACATGCAGGGGCCAGTGAATGTCCGAGTATGAACAATCACAAGTAAAACTCATAAATTATATTATTCAAGTTTAGAATAATTATTATTGAATTTATTTCTCAAGTTATTCACAAGTTCTTTTATTATAAAATTGAATATGAGAAAAATATAATTTTTTGAACAAACATTGGATGTTCAAGGTTTGTTAAATTATTTAGAGAGCTTACAGGCCGAGTTAATGGTTTATATTTCATCATGTGACAATTTATAGTGTTAAAAGTGGGTGATAAAATATTTGTGACATTTATGAAAAGTTTATTAAGTCATACATGTGCGCAAAGGCCTAAAATGAATGTTATTACTTTCCAGGGACCAAAGTGAAATTTTGAAAAGTATAATCTAAGTATAAAAGATCATTTTAGACTCTTGATTTATAAGCTCCCCTATTTGCACGAATTTAGTGAGAGACTTTATCCTATCCTCTACTATCAAGTTCTTATAGATAAATTTCTAAGGAATAATAATTTTATATCGATCTCACCTTTTCGATCTAGTCTGCATTCTTTAGGAAATCGAAGGGGTGTCATAAAGCTCTTAGATTTCCTACATTAGCACCCAGTTAATGTAGATTAATGATCCTGGAATTTTAGTGCACGTGTGGATGATCTATAAGAATTCTAGTTTGGTGTCTTTGGGACATGAAACATTGATATTGATCAAATCAAACTGGTGACTTCAAACGAATGAGGTACTATTCAAGATTTTGTTTGATTTTATTTTTCATGCTTAAATTAAATTACACACGATCCTTTTAGAAATTAGGGAAATGGTCTAAGTGGATTCTTTGTTTTTAACATGAATCCAAACTTAAAATTTTAAATTTAACCTCTTTCACGCTTCTGTTATACCTCGAGTTCCTTCGGAGAGGGGAGAGATGGTAAAAGGGAATACCCGATATTCTGACACATGCGCAAGGAACCCGGTTCCAAGGGATAGGGGATAAGATGGAATTCAGAATCTATTAAATTCATTACAACTAAAGAAGGAAAATAAATGTAAATTTGAGGGGGAGCAACACCCCATTTCATAGGAGTAAGGAAATTATCTAGGGAATAATTTGAAGAAAGAAAATCAAAAGGGTTATGTTACACCTGTGGGAAAAAGTTTACTCTTTGGCACAAATATCCCAACAAAGGTTTTAAATTATTGGTTTAGGAATGTATGAAGCCTAGTGGAATAGAGGAAACATAATCATAACTCATTCGAGAGGAAAAGGAAGGGAGTACTGGAGACTTATTGGAGATGGAGATGCTAGGCATGACAGCCTACGTTAAGGAGTGGGAAAAATGTACCAAATCCATGTTAATGGAAGAAAGTATCGAGGGAGTTCTGATGTTGATTCTAGTGGATAGTGAAGAAAATAATAACATCATTTCAAAGAATCTGCTACGGTATTTCCTAACACAATTATCTGAGGCAAAGTCATTTTACATCTATTTAGGAGATCTCCACCAGGTGAAGTATCAAGGAAAATGTAAGACACTGAAGATCAACTTCGGTGTAGAGGAGTTCGGAGTAGAGGCATACATATTCCACACTAATGGACCTGACTTGGTCTTGTTAATGTCGTGTATAGAGATAATTGGGTATTCTAAAACCCACTGGAGGATGTTGTCTCTATGTTCTGAGAGAGGGGGGAGACATGTTACCCTTCAGTGGGTACAACTACCACAGAATACACCTAGATCCGTATAGGGGTACTTGGGAAAGGGACGAAACCAAGTGCAAGGGATACAGTGGATAACAAAAGAGAAGGTATAAATGGAGGAATTGGAGCTGAACCAGATTCAATGTGACCAATTACAGAGGATGTTAAACCAGTATTGTGTAGTGTTTGAGGCACTAATTAAATTACCACTAGCAAGGGAGACAAACCACACCATTAAGTTAATGGAAGTTGTCAAAGTAGTAAACATTAGGCCATACAGACATGAATATCAAATGAAAAATGAGATTGAACTATAAATCCAAGACTTACTCGAGAAGGGATTTATCATATGTATCACCATCCCCTACTCAAGCCCTATAATCATGGTAAGGAATAAGGATGGAGGCTGGAGGATGTGTGTGGACTATTGGGATTTGAAAAAGATAATGGTACCCAATAGGTATCTCATTTATATAATTGAGGAATGGTTGGATGAACTACACAGAGATGAATACTTCACCAAGATGGAAATGAAGCATGGGTTTCACCAGGTCTAGATAAAGGAACAAGATGTGAAAAAAATGGTAATCAAGACACACAAGTGGCATTATGGATATTTGGTAATGTTTTTTGGATAGATGAACATTCATACAAACTTCCAAGCAACTATGCACACAATTTTTCGAGCAATGCTGCAGAAGGGGGTGTTAGTGTTTTTTGACAACATCATTTTTTATAGAAACAGATGGGAGGAACATCTAGATATGATGAAATGGGTTTTGGAATTGATGAAAGAAAATGTGTTGTATGCTAACAAAAAGAAATGTTCTTTTGGCCCGAAATTAGTAGGGTATCTGGGACATATCATCTTAGAAAATGGATTAGCTATGGATCCTGATAAGTTGACAACAATGAAACATTGAAGGGTATCGAGAATAGTTAAATAAGTTAGGGTGTTCTTGGGATTAACTAGATATTATAGGAAATTTATCCAGGACTATGGAAAGATATCCTAAGCCCTAACATCATTGAGAAAGAATTCAGGGTTTAAGTGGACTTTAGATGCATGGTGGGATTTTGCATTCTGAAGAACAACATGACCATGGCCTCGATGCTAGGAATGCCAAATTTTTCCTAGAAATTCATAGTAGAGTTCGACACAACTAGTTTGGGATAAGGTGTTGTGCTTGTGCAGGGAGGAAGTAAACCGACCCTATCCTTTTACACATATTATTACATGATTTTAAGAATAATTATTCATCAAATAAAAACCATTGATCATAAATTCTAGTGTCTCTAAAATATTAGGTACATAAAAATGAAAACATGGAACTAGAATAAAATATCTTAATATTAATCATCTATAATGAGATTATAACTTAATTGGGGCTCCTACATCCGCATAGGATAACTTGGGAAATACATAGACAAAAGGGGTGAGTTAAAAGGCCAAGTAAGGGAATAAACATAAGAAAAAAAACATAGCACATGGGTTATAAGGCATAACATGATGACATAAAATGCATGAAACATGAATAAACATATGGAAGAACAAAATGTAGAACATGAGATGATGTAATCATGGCAACATTAAAATTTTATAGAAACATACAAAATGAAATAAACATGATTCAAGGTTATCTACCAAGACTATATCATGTGGGGGACAAAGTCTCATAATGGATTAGGTTTACTCACTAATCTCATACATGACATATCATGAGAAAAACCATTACCCAATGCATTAAAGAATTATTTGGGTGCACCCATCATAACATGTTCAGGCATATGTGTGTCACATGAAGAATTAAACATAAGGAATAAACATAAGGGTTACCTATGGATATAAATGGGTATCATAATCATGTCATAAGTCATAACCAATGATCGTATCATAATGGTGTCCATGAAAGAATTGATTTAAATCATAAATGGACACTCATAAGGGAAAATAGGTTCATATAATGGCATATTATGACCAATTTAAGTGAAAACATGTAAAAATGTGTTTAAGAAACTTTAAAATATGAGCCACTTTCGTGCAGTTTAAGGGAAAATATTAAAGAGTCTTTAAGGAGGAAAAGGTAATAATTGTTTGTATAAAACCATAAATGAACTAAGTTAGTTTTTCATGATAAAATGGGTGATTTTAGAAAAATATTGGTGGATTAAAATATTTTAGAGTGTACTTGAATATGGGTATGAAATTGGAAAGTTCCCTTTAATAGGGCATTTCTTATCAAGATGAATTGAGAAGGGGGATTTTAAAACATGTATTTGTCCATAAAATAATGATGAATTGATATGGATACATAAATTTAGAACATATACACATAATTTAGAATAAATATATACGTATAATTAAGAAATAAATTGGTGTAAAGAGAGCGAAATCATAACCTAAAGGCAATTTGGAGGTTTGATCGCACCGCGATTCACTGTTTCATTTTCACCCTTACACCCCTGTGCTAAACTAGTTTTGTATTGAAAATTATAAAAACAATAACAAATTTAACTTCATGTTTGATTCCATTATTTTGTTTTTATCACTGTTGAAAATTGAAATGTTACTTGTTTTGATGAATTCATTATAGGAGGAGGTGATTTGGAGGCCCTGAAGATGATCTAGAAGAAAAATTGGTCAAACTGCATGGCATCCCATGGACATCTATCCACTATTTTGAGAATTATGAGAATTTTGTTCATCCAAATGGACTAAAACTTTGTGGCCCGCTCCAAAAAAACATGGGATACAACTCTTCTCAAGGAACTGATGCTCAATTAGGTCATCTGGTGGCCTTTCCAAACCATTCTGTCCATGGGAAAAAATATACCTGAATTCAAAAGTTTAGTTAGGTCTTTTGACCATATATCCCAATACATATGTCTAATGGCCTCAAAATTTGACATGTAGATATTCAAGAGGCCGGCCAAAAACACTTATCATTTTTTCAAGTCATGATATGACTTTCTACTAGTCCAAAACCGAGCCACAAGTGGTATCTCAAAAAAAAGGGTGTTTAAAACCACGTCCCAATTTGGCTATAAAAAGGCACCATGGGAACCTCATTTGTAAGTTTGAACTAGGAGCCAAGCTCTATCATTTTGGAGTCCTAGATAAGTCTCCTCATCATCCTATAAGTTTTGGAGGCCCCTATCCTCATAGGGGGATCAAGGATGAAGAAGGAGTTTCACCCGACTTTCCTCCTCCTCTCGATGTTGGGTTAATAGGTGGGTGATCGTTGTGAGGGAGTTACACATTTTGTAAAGGGAGTTTAGACACTTGTACTACTACTGGTTTGATGTATTTTTGGTTTTAGAAAATTTCATTCAGAAGTATCTTACTTTGATTTATCTTTGTTTGATTTAACTGAATTAAATGCTTTTTACTTTTAATTGATCGTTGTGAGGTTTTGAGTGTGTGACTTGTGTTGTTCTAATTGGACAACACAAGAATCCTTTTCTTCCCCATTTATTTGAGATCTCAATTTTTTGGAAGCTATTATACCATGCGTGTAATCTGGACATTGGCTATACAATTGTTATGTCAAGGTTTGACTCAACGTGCTTTGATATAAGAGCTTGGAAAGTAATCGGGATTTTGATTAATTTCAACCAAAGACTTACATCAAACATTAATTAATCTCCAAGAACAATGAACTTTAAATGTGTGTAGTGAACTAACAATGAACCCTTTTATCTCATAATTATAAAACACCACCTTTCCTTGTCAACTATTAAACTCTTTAATTAAGTCATTTTATTTTTAAAACTATTTTCAAAACCACCCCCAATTTTAGTCATTTTTATTAAAAATACACATTATAAACCTATCAAAGCTCCTTGCGAGATGAACTAGGGTCTTCAATATACTATAAATCAATCTTAAAAACATAATCAATTTGACGTGTCGCGACAACGCGGTCAAATTTTGGCATCGTTGCCGGGGAGCGCTTCAGTTTTTAGTGCATGTTTTTTATAAGATATTTGTATATTTTGTGAATATTTATTTACCTTTTCAATATTTTTTGTTCTGATTTATTTCTTGTGTAGGTTCTGTGCATGATGTGTTCTACTCCTAAAGATTTACCCCTTTTCGAACCCGGACCGGAGAGGATCCTATGTTAAAGACACCAAGACACATAAGACAACCCTTTGAAGGAGGACACGCCACAACTTGCGACTTTTCTAAACCCCTCTTTTTCTGGAACCAAATTAGAAACTAAAATTAACATGTATAATACGGATGAAAAAACTTCTTTTCTTTCCTCTGATCCCATTTCTGAGTTTTCATGCTTGATAGAAATTCTAGGTAGTGGATAATGCATTGACTGTTTTAGTCGTCTAGAAAAATGTCATGCTTTTCTATTAAGTGATGATTTCTTGAGCACTGAGAATCCCATGACAATCGATGATACGGATAAGCTTGTAAAAGATCATTCCTCATATGGGGATGTTACCATTAAGTAGTTAGATGAGATTAGTGACCTCTCAATTTCGCATTCACTCCCTGAACATGTTGAACATTTATTTAAGGGAGTATAAGAGGAGATCAAAGTGGCTTTAATAAATGATAACCAAGATGCCTGCATTTGAAAGGGAAGACATTAATATTGATTCTTCGTGTTTTAATTTTATTCAAATAGAATTAAAACATGAAGTTCCCTTTGACACCATTGATGTAACATATCTAAAGAAAGTGTTGGAGAATAAAGAAGAGGTTGTGTAAGTGGAAACCAAGAAAGATAAGAACTCATTCTTTGTCCAACCCCCACCATGTAAGTTGTATCTCATTACAATGGGGGAGGATTTAGAACACTATATCCATGAATTCCTCAACAATAAATATGAAGTGAAATATGAAAAAAAAGTGATGGTGGTTCTTATAAAAAAAAATCCACCCACCATCAGATTGGGGATAACCCACTAGAACTGCCCATCTTGAGCCAGTCAAAACCCAGGGCCCACTTAGGGGATTAATCCAAGATCAATCCATCTTTTCTTCTCCTTTCATGTTATATTTCTCTTTTAATTTCTTTCAATAAATTTCTTATTTTATCTTCTCTACTTTTCATGTAGGTTTTCCAGTGAGAATCATTTTGGAGATTAACTCAATGTTGCACTGCTAATAAGTCTGGTCTTACCCCTCCATTACACTTACTTGCTTATTGTGATTCAATTATAAATCATCTCACATGTTATATCTACTTGAATGCAGCAAGGGCACTGTGCAATTTTGGTGTGGGGTGGGTATATTCCTAGATTGGTTAGGAATTTTCATCAACTTTTTCTCTTTTTAGCTTGTTGAGTTGTATTTTCACTTTCCCCCTATTTTATCCCTCGCTTTTGTGCCGGAATTTTAATCTTATCATGAAAAAAGATGCCCGCTTTAAAATAAATCCAAATCATTTTTCATTCTTGAGTCGATTGTGTGGAAAATTCCATTGTTTTTGGAAAAATGTTTTTCAAATGAATGTTGATATGGCATCTTTTTTCTAGAATTTATATTTTCAATCATTCGTAGGTGTTTAATGAATTTTTGAAACCCATACCTCATTAGCACTGACCAAAATTTTAATCTCTTACCTAAGAGACATTATAATCCCTTTATTGCATATTCTTCCTTTTAATTGCTTTCTTGAGAGTCTCAGGTCATGTAGAGAAACTAGAACTTTCCTTGATTTTGTTTGAAGCCATAATATTCAAGTGTGCTACATTCATGATAGAGGTCAACATTCATTGAAAATTCCTTTGTACAATTAACCTCTATTTTTGGCCACCTTGACATTTTACCCTTCTTGAGCTTTAGAGACCAAGAAATGTCTGTTATATAGCCACATTACAAGCTTATTTATCACTACCTACCTATCGCTTGTGTACATTCTTGTTTTAATTTCAAAAACTGTGGGGGAGAGGGTGTTTTCATGGGAATTATCAGCAAAAAAATATTTTTATGGATTGATAAAAAGGGTGCTTACATTTTTCTTGGAAAGTGGGTTCACAAGCCATATTGTATCATTGTTTTATAAATTTTCCCTCTTTATCTCCAATGAAAAATGTAAAAAAAATAGTTATGTACATTGAAAGAAAATAGAATAAAAAGAAAAAAAACTAATAGATAAAAGAGGAAGTTTATTCATTATTATTCACTGGTCGGTTGTGACCCACACAAATGGACAATGGGGATAGTGAGTTGGAAGTGATACACTTTGTGAGGGGCTAAGTGCGTACATTCATTGTGAACACTTGCTAAATTTTAACATGTTTTGTACTTAAGAGATTAAACACTCCTCTTCTGCCTCAGATTTTTTATATATTAAATCATACCAACCCTTGAACCTCAGAACAATCTATTGAAAGTCCTCTTGAGTAGCACACAGTTTCTGCCGGTAGAGAACTTAGAATCTTGGAAAGCATATAGTAAGATCACATAGACTCTGGGAAAAGAGAATAACACCACTTTCATATGTTCCCTGATTTAAGAGGGAAAATTTCTAAGTGTGGTAGGCTGTGACATGTTGCATGGGTGAACAAATGAAGTTGAACAAATTCAAATGCGAGAGAAGAAAAATGATAGGAAATTTGATTTCATAAACAAGACATTATGAATTTCATTTCATAAAAAATTTGGAACTTTTACCACCTTTGATTTAAGAATGAGACTTGGTTAGGATATAAGACTTTTCACAGGAGTGCAAATGTTTAGGTGTGGGGGTGTGATTGCACCGTAATTCAGTGTTTCATTTTCACCCTTACACCACTTTGCTAAACTAGTTTTGTATTGAAAATTATAAAAATAATAACAAATTGAAAATCATGTTTGATTCCATTATTTTTTGTTTATCACTATTAAAAAGGGAAATGTTACTTGTTTTGATATATTCATTGTATGATGAGGTGATTTGGAGGCGTCGAAGATGATCTATAAGAAAAATGATTCAAACTGCATGGCATCCCATGGACATTTGTTCACTGTTTTGAGCACTATAAGAATTTCGTGCATCCAAATGGGCTGAAACTTTCTGGTCCGCTCCAAAAACATCATGGGATACAACTCTTCTCAAGGAACCAAAGCCCATTTCGGCCATCTTGTGGCGTGTTCGAACCATTCTATCCAAGGGACAGAATCTACCCGAATTCAAAAGTTTAGTTCGGTATTTTCACCATATCTCCCGATCCAGATGTCTAATGACTTCCAAATTTGACATGGACATATTTAAGGGGCCGAAAAACAACTCTTCTCTTTTGGAAAAGTATTAATATGGATTTCTACTATTCCAAAACTGAGCCACAATTGGTGTCTCAAAAATAGGGTGCTCAAAACTATGTCTCATTTTGGCTATAAAAAGCACCATGGGAACCTCATTTGTAAGTTCGAACGAGGAGACAAGATCTGCCATTTTGGAGTCCTAGAGGAGTATCCTCATCATCCTAGTAGTTCTGGAGGCCCCTATCCTCATAGGGGGTCAAGGATGAAGAAGGAGTTCCACCCGACTTTCCTCCTCTCGATGTTGGGCTAATCAGTGGGTGTTCATTGTGAGGGAGCTACACATCTTGTAAAGGGAGTTATAACACTTGTACTAAAACTGGTTTGATGTATTTTGGGTTCTAAAACATTTCATTTATAAGTATCTTACTTTGATTTATCTTTTTTTAATTTAACCAAATGAAATGTTCTTTACTTTTAACCGATCGGTGTGAGGTTTTGAGTGCGTGACTTGTGTTGTTTTGATTGGACAGCATAAGAATCCTTTTCTTCCCCACTTATTTTAGATTTCAATTTTTTTTGGAAGCTATTATACCATGCATGTGATCTAAACCTTGGCTATACGATTGTTATGTCAAGGTTTGGCTCAACGTGCTTTGATATAAGAGCTTGGAAAGTAATCGGGATTCCGATTAATTTCAACCAAAGACTTACATCAAACCTTAATTAATATCTGAGAAAAATGAACTTTAGATGTGTGTAGTGAACTCACAATGAACTCTTTTATCTCATAATTATAAAACACCACCTTTCCTTGTCAACGATTAAACTCTTTAATTAATTCATTTTGTTTTTAAAACTGTTTTCAAAACCACCCCCAATTTTAGTCATTTTTATTAAAAATACACATTCTAAACCTATCAACTCTCCTTGAGAGATGACCTAGGGTCTTCCCTATACTATAAATAAATCTTAAAAACATAATCAATTTGAAGTGTCGCGACAACACGATCAAGGTTCTGAGAGATCTCTTTATGTATAAAAGTGTTCTACACTTGCACTTAATGTCCTATATAATACAATTAGATTCATTAATAATTTAATTTAGAACCTCTTCAACATATATTTGATTTATTATAGTTTTATTATGTTCATTTATTTCTATTTTGATGATTTATAGAGTTCAATTTCACCGTTCCGGCAGCGTTCATTTCATGGGTTTATGGTCAGTTTCCTTGATTTTAATTATGGGAGTTCTTTTCAAATGGTAAAAAAACTCTAGAAGTGGAATGAAATGGTATTAATATACTTCTATAATTTTAAATGATCTCATATATCATTTTTTTCAGATATGAGAATGATTCATTAGATAAAATGTTAAATAAAAAAATGATTAGTTTATTTTGGCGGCTTTTACAACCATCACGAACTAGTGTTATTTTATTTAATATTATGTTTATATATTGTTCATAGTATATTAAATAAGTTATAATACACATATTATAATCTAGTTTAACCATAAAAATGGTTTTATGATTATCCTTGAAGACGATAATGAAAAACAAAAACTCATCGTCCATGAAGGTGGTGAATCGACACATCACAGACGTCATTTTCATTTTTATAATAAAAGAATAGGAGAATATATTTTATGATGGATATTCTATTAACACAATAAAATTACATTATATATGTGATACTGGAGTTATCATTCTGTTTTGGATAGGATAGGTGAGGATAAGGTAGAAGAAAGAAATAATTTAAAAGAGAAAGAAGGATGATTTTACCTCTTGAATGTCGTCTCCTTGAGAACCTCTTTAAGGCACTTGGAATTGGTATTTTGGTGAGACAAAAAATACCAGGACATGGGGAAGAGACTTGGGAGAGTAATTGGGAAGATTATTAGCAAGATCCAAATTTTAGAATGTGTGAAGAGAAGAGGTGGTGATGGTGGTATTTATAAGGCGATGAGAGGGGCGTTTTTTATTATTTTATTCATTAGTTTATTTTTTTAGCTCAATACTATCAATAATTTTGATTCTTGTGACTAAGTACAGTAAATAGTGCATGTGAGTTTGAACTAATGGGTGCTTAAATGTCATGACCCCCTCCCCACAAGATGTAACCCTCCTAGGCCGACAATATGAGAAGGGAGATAGTGACCTTTGAGTCCCGCCTCCAGTAGGTCATAGATTGGCAACTAGCACCGAGGGTATAGTAAACACACAAATGGGACGCGTTACCCTCTAAGAGAACACATGCGAAAGAGAGAGATAAGATAGATACCAACCAACTCCAACTCAGACTACAATATAAAAGAAAACTCAAGTACACATGTAATGTCATGCAAGAACTACTATAACTGAAAGGGAAATCTGCATGTACTAAAAGTAAAAACATCAACGACCACAAAGCTCAAACAGCTCCTGCAACCCCAAACTAGTAGTAACCATCCTGATCTCCAGCCTACTCCAAGTGACCTGAAAAATAGTTTATATATACGTAGGGTGATTATAACAGTATACTCAGTAGGATCCTCCCTAGAGCATCTCGTCGAAAAGTAAAGAAAGCATGCTAAAGCACAGTGAACAATAAGTGAAACTAACTCCTCAGCTAAACAGGTATACTAATTTCTCAGCCTCACCATGGATACTCTCACCAAGTATTTAATACAAGAGTATATAATATAATAAAGAATATCCAAGGTACCCCGCTACCACTTTCCCACTGGTTTGCAGTTTTGCCTCAACGTCACACGTCCTAAGCATCTCTCTCCAAAAAGGATTGCCCGCAGAAACCTGGGCGAAGCACCACAATATACACCTCCTACAACACAACCACGTAACCAAATTAACCAGGTAGTTTTCGAGAGCCACGACAACTCGCATAACGTGTATCAGACGTCGGGCATTATACCACAAGTCATTACAGCTCATACACTGAGTAAGGATCCTCAAGTCATCATAGCTTATACATGTTACACCTATAGTAGTTCATAGGTAACTATATATAGAATATATGTGTGTGAAAAACCACAATCCATTACAGCCCTCTACACACATTTATGGGGAAAACTAATCGTTGTTCCTACCAGCACAAGTAACTACCAAGAGAAGAGAGTGGGGCCAAAGGGGACAGTCAGTCATCCATCCTCCCATCGGAATGTTAGAGAAAACACCCCCCAGGGCTTAGAATCTCTATGGTGTCAGTTTCCCTAACGGGCGGGGTGGAGTAGCATATAGAAACACAAAAAGTACAGAATATACTATTTCTCACAACCACACTATGGGCATAACCTAATCTTAGACTCAAATGCAGCTAACGTCTCTCGGACTCCTGACTTCCACTTCTAAGACTAGGTGTCCTATAAGAACACATCCATTTAAAGAGCTACATTAGATTACTTTATCCATTTTTATCATTTGAATTTTATGTTAATTAATTCGTTAAACATTAATTAACCATTATCAATTACACATTATATTTCATTAGCTTCACACCAAAAGTCCACTATTCCTTTAAATTGTAACCTCAACATTTCATCCCAGCAAACTCCAACCCCATGGGTTAACATCATTTATTCAATCATTTAATAAAAGCATTATTACTTTTCCATATTCTCAGGCATTCTAGAAAAATATTCTAAGCTACCAAACACAAGAGGGCTCAACACGGTGAGTAGATGAACTACCCGTCAAGTCTTTTCCACCTATAGTAGGAGCGTAGACTCATCCTCCCTCGAGAATCTAAACATGGAAAGCATGTGGCATACCTCGTGCGTATTCGCCTCTTTTTGGGAGGGTAGTAAAATCAGCTGCCTTGAATAGTGGAGAAAGTAAAGAAGATAAACAACCAACAAGATTCAGTAAACATCCAATCATTCCCATCCAACCCATTTTATCAACTCAGGTGTCCTCCCCGACACCCACATGCATAAACCGATGCATCTTGCCACTCTAGGTGTCAACTGTTGTCACAACCAATGGGCATTCATGCCCCCACATCTCACAACATCCATCTAGGCTCATAACACAACACAAGTAGCGGGAAACAAACATCATATCAACTGGGATCTTGGCCCTTAAACAAGGCATCCAACTTTCATACATAATGAGCACTCATGGCGCCAAAGTACAAGGCACTCGGCCTTATAAGCAAGAGGGTAACTCAAAACTCCACCAGACATTATCTTTTATCAAACAACTAGTTTATTAATCCATCTTGAATTAACCGATTCATCATTAGTAGGTTCCAACTATGGGAAACCTAAACAAAAAGCTATCATAGCTATCACAAATTAATTAAACAATTAATTTGACATGTCTTTAAACAACAAGCACCAACATGCTTTAGATTTAACAACCAACTAGAATAGGCATGCCCATCTGCATCAATTTGATTAACATCAAATTATAACAATTGGATTCATTTACAGGCATCTTTATCTTTATCTGTTTAATTATCAATTAATTTCAGCTTTACGTTCTTTACCAATTTCCATCAAGAATGGCCTGCTAAACAAGGCAAGCATAGATATCAGACTATCTAGAAAATCAAGAGGCAAACCGTTATCACAGTGCAAAGCAACAACATGCGATTAAACCAATTCTTTTAATCCAGTTCAAGTATTTAATTAGGTCAATTCCATTGTGATTCAAAGGTCTAAAACATGCTAACTCTATAGTTTCACATAAAATAATAGAGAATCAATTAATCCCCTGTCTCGAAAGGTTTACGAAGTTCTTCGCTCGAGAACGGATCAAAGCAACCGATCACGATCGCCTTCCCTGCAACAAAAGCATCCACCCAAGAATGGTGTGGCACAACTACATCAACAACAACCAAAAGAAACTCCCTTAGAACCATGGATTTCAAATGAAATAGCATGGCAAAGAGAAACAGGATAAAACGGATCGAAGAAAACCAAATAATGAAGGTAGATCTTACCTCAGATTGAAGATAGATCGAAGAAGGAAGCGGGGAACCGATCCAAGACGAAGGAATCTCCAAACATTGAAGAGGGAGGCACTTGGGTTGTCTGGAGTTGAGAGAGGGTGCGCTCAAGCCGTAGGGTTTGAAAAACCCGAGCAGCTCGGTGTCTTTAAAATTCCTAGCGGTGGGGCAGTACACGACGTGTACCTCCCCGTCACATTGTGTACCGCCTCAAGGCCGACTTATGCCGAAAAACACGTCACCTTGAAGCTCTATTTTATTTTTCTAAAACCCAAATGGTACACATTGTGTCCCCCTTGGTCAAGTCATGTATCCCCCCTATTTCCAGCTTCTCACGAACAAACTCCTTCAGACATCCTCTGAGCCTTCTCCGAGTACCTTGGTCTTTGAAAACATGCAAAGGGTTAATCCATGTGGATCAGGGCCCTTACATCATATACCTCTCAAAACATTCTCGCCCTTGAGAATTGAAAACCAACCCATAGAGGAAACACAAAAGGGGTTGTCCGAACAACCACCCCACGAGATACCTCTTAAGTCTATCGCCACCACAGGAGCTCAACCACATAAAAAAAACAACGCAACACCTCACGACAACCACAACCAGCTCCTAAACGCTCTCCCGGGGGAAATTCCTCTCAAATAGAGCAATCCACAACAAGAACAAAAAAGGAAGTCATCTCATAAACACGAAAGGTCTACAACCAAAAAGCGAACATCGTTACATGAAAAGAGTTAAATATCAAACAACTTGGGGTACTGAGAATGTATCTACAACACACATTCCCATGTACTCTCTTCTACGCCACCGTGTTGCCACAAGACACGAACCGAGGGAATAGAACGCTCGCGCAACACCTTCTCATTACGGTCTTGGATCTCCACAGGCCGCTCCTCGAAGGTCGCATCATCGTCAACGTCGATCTCTCCCCAATCTATGATGTGAGATTCATCATGAAGATAATGACAGAGCTATGACACATGAAAAACATCGTGAATCCTGATCATCTGTGGGGGAAGTGCTACTTGATATGTCATGGATCCAACACGATCCAACACCTCAAAAGGCCCAACAAACCAAAGAGACAGCTTACTCTCATGACCAAGCCTTCGCTACCCACGACGGGGAGTCACCTTCATAAACATGTAATCCCCAACATCAAACTCCAAAGGTCTCCTCCTTTGATCGGAATATGATTTCTAACGATCCTGCACTGCTTTCATCCTCTCACGAATCATCTGAACAATCCCTGTCGTATTCTGCACTAGTTCCAGTCCGAGAATTGTTGACTCTCCGACCCCAGTCCAGTACAACAAAGAATGGAAAGGTCGGCCATACAGGGCTTCAAATGGCGCAATACCGATGGTGGAGTGAAAACTATTGTTTTAAGAGAACTCCACTAAGGGTAAGTGCCTCATCCATGAACCTCCAAAATCTAGTACACAAGAGCACAACATGTCTTCAAGAGTTTGGATGCTCCACTCTGTCTGACCGTCCGTTTCTGGATGAAAAGTAGTGTTAAGGCATAACTGATAACCGAAATCATGCTGGAGACCTCTACACACCCTAGAGGTAAAACGAGGATCTTGATCGGAAATGATCATCCTCGGGACTCTGTGGAGTTTCACCACCTCCTTTAGATACTGCCTCAAAAAAACCTCTACTGAGATCGACTCCTTGGTCGCTATGAAGTGGGATAATTTCGTTAAACGATCAACTATCATCCAAATAGCGTCATGACCTCCCTAAGCTTGAGGAAAACCAGTAACAAAGTCCATTGAGATGTCCTCCCAATTCCACTGAGGAATATCTAATGGTTAGAGCAACCCCACTGGGAACACAGTGCTTGGCCTTCACCTTTTGGAAGACCAAACATCGAGACACAAACTCCGCAACTGCATGCTTCATCCCAGGACACCAAAATTGACTCCTCAAAGCTCGGTACATCTTTTTCATGTCAGGATGCACCGCTAAAGGCAAACTATGGAACCCTTTGAGAACTGTATCATGCATCGCCAAAGGAACGAAAACCCTTCCCTGATACAACACTCAGTGTTGTTCGTCCTCAGACCAACCATTAGGGGTCTCACCACAAACAACTCGGTCTCTCCAGACCTCCACCTCTAGATCCCCCAATAGGGACTCTTCCACCTGCTGCACCAGAGATGACTACACGGTCATCTGAAAAAGACAACTTCTACCCCTAACTTCTCCCATATCGAGATGTAATGCTGAAATTTATTCCATCACTATCTAGGAATCACCAGATTCACACACTGCATCACTACGTGACTTCCTGTTTAGCGCATCAGCTACAACATTCCCCTTTCAAGGTGTATACGAAATTTCAAAGTCGTATTCCTATAAGAACTCCATCCACCAATGATGCTGCAAGTTCAAGTCACGTTGGGAGAAAACATACCACAAGCTCTTATGATCAGTGAAAACCAAAAAGCGTTCGCCAATTAGATAATGTCTCCACAACTTCAGAGAAAACACCACAGCTTCCAACTCGAGATCATGGGAGGCATAGTTACATTCATGGGGACACAACTGTCGAGACCCATAAGAAACAATTGATCTATGCTGCATTAGAACGCAGCCTAACCCCAGATATGAAGCATCGCAGAAAACATCAAACTGAACTCCCTCTACTAGAAGACAAAGAACTGGAGCACTTACCAACTTCTCCTTCAGATACTCAAAATCTTCCTAACACTGATTAGTCCACATGAACACCTAATCCTTCCTGGTCAATGCTATCATAGGATTCACAACCCGAGAGAAATCGGCTACGAACCTACTGTAGTAACCTGCGAGACCATGGAAACTTCGCACCTCTGTCACTGTCTTGGGGGCTGCCCAAGACACAACTGATTCTATCTTCGAAGGATCTACAGCTACTCCCTACTAGGATACAACATGCCCTAAGAAACGGACTTCTTGAGCTCAAAACTCACACATCAACAACTTCCCAAACAGTAGTTGTTGACAAAGAACTCCCAAAATGACATGTAAATACTCTACATGCTCCTCCTCAGATGTTGAGTACACAAGGATGTCGTCAATGAAAATCACCACAAACTTATCCAGGAACTCATGGAACACAGCGTTCATCAATCCCATGAACACAACTAGATCATTTATCACACTGAATGACATTAAAAATAACTTTTAATGTCCATGACGACAACAGAAAGCAGTCTTCAGGATATCCTCATCCTTCACATGCATCTAATGATATCCTGACTGCAAGTCGATCTTTGAGAACCAACTTGCACCCTTCAGTTGATTGAATAAATCATCAATCCGCAGAAGAGGATAGTGATTCTTTACAATCACTTTGCTGAAGTGACGATAATCGATACACAACCGAAAATTACAGCCAACCTTCTTCAAAAAAAACTGGTGCGCCCCACGGTGACACACTCGGCCGAACAAAACTACACTGTAACAGGCTATCGAGCTGTATACACAGCTCCTGTAACTCATAAGGGTCCATCCTATATAGATACATAGAGATAGGAGACGCTCCTGGCTGTAGTTCGATGCCAAACTTGATCTCTCATCAAGGGGGTAATGCTGCAACCTCTTCTGGAAAGATATCAGGGTACTCTTCTACGACCCTGGGAAATGCCAACTGCTAAACCTCTGAAGAACTCAGCATCAGCTCAGCCATCAAGGATGACAAGGATGAGACACGCCTCTGACCCATTTGAGGATCTTGCTCGCAAACCAACACTACTGGCTCTCCACCAGCATCGAAGAACACCACCTGCCTCCGGAAGCAATCTACGATAGCCTGCACCGAATACAACCAATCCATGATGAGGATGATATCGTATGGTTGTATCGTAAACATAAGAAATCTCCCCAAGAGCGGTGTTTCCCCAACACTAGCTCACAGTCTCTACAAACTTCAAATAAGTCAGCTCGACCTCCAACTGGCATAGTCAAAGCCAAGGGGAGGTGATATGAAAGAGTGCATCGCTCTTGAATCAAACAAGGCAAACACCCAGGTAGAAAACAAGAAAAGGGTACCTCGAACGACGTCTGGCTCGTCTGGCGCTGGCAACGCTAAAGCATAAAGTTGCCCACGACCTCCTACACGGCCTCTATAACCCTGATGATGACCACCACCATGGCTACGCTCTGCTCTCTAAGGACGGGGAGCATCATGGGGTTGTCCTCTGTCATCCCCATATGCTCTCCGTTGATCCAAAGCTGGTGCAACATGTTGTTGTTGCCTTGGATGGAACTTCCTCAGTGGAGGAACCTGGAGTGGAACACCATGTGCACGGTGACTGATCTAAAAGTTCGGGCACTCTTGCTACTGATGAACTTGGACTCCACAAGAAAAACAAGCACCTGATCCCTTGGCATAGGCCTGAGAGCTGTCGCCCCCAGAGAAACGAGATGCTGAGGGCTGGGACCTACCCCCGCAAAAATAGAAACTCTTCAACCCTGAAAACCAGGAACCCCGGACCACAGCTCTGCTTCGCGAGGGATCTTGACGACTCCCCTCTCGTGATAATCTAGTTCTGGCTAACTTCCTCTCGATGACCTTTGCCCTCGCCATCACCTCAAAATATGTCTTCATCATAAACAGGGTGACCTGGAGTTGGATCTCTAGACGCAAAGCCTCCTTGAAATGTCTTGCTCTGGCTTCCTTATATGGCCACAGGTCTGAAGCATATCGTAAAAGGTTCCTGAAACAGATTCCAAACTCTCGCACACTGGAGCTCCCATGTCGAAGGGTAAGTAGCTCTTGGCTACTAGATGCCTTCGTGGTCAAAGAAAGAAACTCGTATTTAAACTTGTCTCGGAACTCCTCCCATGAGATCGCTAACTCATCGCGATCCCTGAGGAACAAGAACCACCACTGCCTCGTTTCCCCATGCAACATCATCACAACCAAAGACACCCAGCGCTCCTTCCGAGCACGAATCGAATTGAAGGCTATCTCAACCACCTCTAACCAGCCTTCCGTGACTGCATCTGAAATGGAGCCCTCATACTTCTGTAGATTCTGGCGCTGAAACTCTCGAAGTGTCCTCCTCCAAGTGCGGTCATTGTCAACCTCTACCCTATGACGATCTGCTGGCACAGCCTGCTGGACATCTTCTACGCAAACCTGTTGAGGACGTCGACCTGAAGCTATACCTAAAAAATAAAAAATAGTTTGAGCTCCTAAACCTAGAGTATTGAAGACTCGACATTAATTAATTAATTGTTTTCCTTTATTCATTTTAGGTTAACTTATCCCAAGGTCAACCCACTCAAACACAGGCACAAAGAAGAATGATGCATGATCCTTTGTTAGGTCTCTACCCTACAACCAGTATCACCACGTTTAGTATCCACTGTAAAATTAATGGTCTATGCATCAGATCACAGGGGGGCCTAAACGTCTATGACTCAGCCGGTCTCCAATGTTTACATCACTTTCTATACTTAACCGACACTGTTGTCCTACCAACCCATGCAACCTTACATGTGCCTAAAACCAAACTTCAACCTATCCCTCAACCTGACCTCTGATACCACTTTGTCACGACCCACTCCCTCCACAAGGTGTACCCCTCTTAAGCTGGAAATGTGAGAAGGGAGAAAGTGACCCTCGATCCCTGCCTCCAGTAGGTCCCGGGTTGGTGACTAGCACCGAGGGTATAGTAAACACACAAATGGGAGGCATTACCCTCAAAGAGACCACATGCGAAAGAGATAGATAAGACAGACACCAACCAACTCCAACTCAGACTGCAATATAAAAGAAAACTCAAGTACACATATGTAATGTCATACAAGAACTACTATAACTGAAAAGAAAAATTGTAAGTACCAAAAGAAAGTAAAAACAACGGTGACCACGAAGCCCGAATAGCTCCGGCAACCCCAAGCTTGTATTAACCAGCCTGATCTCTAACCTGCTCAAGTGACATGAAAAATAGTTTATATATACGTAGGGTGAGTATAACAGTATACTCAGTAGGATCCTCCCTGGAGTCTCTCGTGTAAAAGTAAAGAAAGCGTGCTAAAGCACAGTGAACAACAAGTGAAACTAACTCGTCAGCTAAACATGTATACTAAGTTCTCAGCCTCACCATGGCTATACTCACCAAGTATCGTATACAAGAGTATATAATATAATAAAGAATATCAAGGGTACCCCATTATCACTTCCCCACTGGTTTGCCACTTTTCTCCAACGTCACACCTCCTAAGCATCTCTCTGAAAAGGCTTGCCCATAGACACCTGGGTGAAGAACCAAAATATGCACCTCGTGCAACAAAACCACTACATCCACGTAACCAATGTAACTAGGTAGTTTTCGAGAGCCACCACAACTCGCATAACGTGTATCATACATCGAGCATTATACCACAATCCATTACAGCTCATACACTGAGTAAGGATCCTCAAGTCATCACAACCTATACACGTTACACCTATAGTAGTCCATAGGAAACTATATCCAGAATATGTGTGTGTGAATAACCACATGTCATTACAGCCCTTTACACACATATATGGGGAAAACTAACTATTGTGCCTACCAAAATAAGTAACTAACAAGAGAAGAGAGCGGGGCCAAAGGTGGTAGTCAGTCATCCATCCTCCCACCGAAATGTTGGGTAAAACACCCTCATAGGGCTAAGAATCCTCAGGGTGTCAATTGCCCTAACTGATGGGGTGGAGTAGCGCATAGAAACACAAAAAATACAGAATATACTATAGCTTACAACCATGCTATGGGCATAACCTAGTCTTAGACTCAAATGAAGCTAACGTCTCTCGGACTCCCAATTGCCACTGCTAAGGCTAGGTATCTTATAAGCACACAACCATTTAAAGAGTTACATTAGATTACTTTATCCCTTTTTATCATTTTCACTTTACGTTAATTAATTCTTTAAACATTAATTAATCATTATCAATTACACATTATATTTCATTAGCATCACACCCAAAGTCCACTATTCCTTTAAATTGTAACATCAGTATTTCGTCCCAACAAGCTCCAACTCCATGGGTTAACGTCATTTATTCAATCATTTAATAACAGCATTATTACTTTCTCATATTCTCAGGCATTCTAAAAAAACATTCTAATCTACAAAACACAAGGGGGCTCAACACGGTGAGTAGATGAACTACTCGTCAAGTCTTTTCCACCTATAGAAGGAACGTAGACCCATCCTCCCTCGAGAATCTAAACACGGAAATCACATGGAATACCTCGCACGTCTTCACCTCTTTTTGGAAGGAGGGTAGAAAAACCAGCTGCCTTGAGTAGTGGGGAAAGTAAAGAAGATAAACAACCAACAAGATTCAACAAACATCTAATCATTCACATCCAACCCATTTCATCATCTATGGTGTCCTCCACAACACCCACATGCATAAACAAATGCATCTTGCCACTATATGCGTCAACTGCTTCCACAACCAATGCGCCTCCCTGCCCCCACATCGTACAACATCCGTTCAGGCTCATAACACAACACAAGTACCAGGAAAAAAACATCATATCAACTGGGATCTTGGGCCTTAAACAAGGCATCTAACCTTCATACATAATGAGCACTCATGGCTCCAAAGCATAAGACACTCGGCCTTATAAGCAAGAGGGCAACTCAAAGCCCCACCATACATTATCTTTTATCAAAAAACCGGTTCATTAATTCATCTTGAATTAACTGATTCATCATTAGTAGGTTCAAACTATGGAAAACCTAAATAGAAAGTTATCATAGCTATCACAAATTAATTAAACAATTAATTTGACATGCCTTTAAACAACAAGAACCAACATGCTTCAAGTTTAACAACCAACTGGAATAGGCATGCACATCTGCATCAATTTTATTAACATCAAATTACAACAACAAAAACAATCAGATTCATTTACATGTATCTTTATCTTTAGCCATTTAATTATCAATTAATTCCGGTTTTACGTTCTTTACCAATTTCCATCATGAACGACATGCTAAACAAGGCAATCATAGATATCACACTATATAGAAAATCAAGAGGCGAATTGTTATCACGGTGCAAAGCAACAACATGCGATCAAATCAATTCTTTTAATTTGGTTCAAGTATTTAATTTGGTCAATTCCATTGCGATCCAAATGGCTAAAACATGCTAACTCACCAGTTGCATGTAAAATAATAGAGAAGCAACGAATCCCCTACCTCGAAATGTTTCCGAAGTTCTTCTCTTGAGAACGGATCAAAGCAATGGATCACGACCGCCTTCCCCGCAACAACTGCATCCACCCGAGGATGTCGCGGCACAAATGCATCAACAACCAAAAGAAACTCCCTTAGAACCATGGAGATCAAATGCAATAGCATGGAAAATTGAAACGGGAGAAAACGGATCGAAGAAAACTAAAGAACATAGGTAGATCTTACCTCGGATTGAAGACAAATCGAAGAAGAAAGTGGGGAATCAATCCAGGATGAAGGAATCCCCAAACATTGAAGAGGGAGGCGTCCGGGTCATTTGGAGTCGAGAGAGGGTGCACTCAAGCCGTAGGGTTTGAAAAACCCGAGCGGCTAGGTGTCTTTAAAACACCCAGTGGCGGGATAATACACGACATGTACCTCCCCGTCACGTTGTGTACCGCCTCGAGGCCGAATTACACCGGAAAACACGTCGCTGCGATGCTCTATTTTATTTTTCTGAAACCCGAATGGTACACATCTTGTCCCCCTTGTTCACGCCGTGTATCCCCCCTGTTTTCAGCTTCTCATGACCGAACTCCTCTAGACTTCTTCGAGCCTTCTCCGAGCACCTTGGTCTTTGAAAACATGCAAAGGGTCGATCCACGCAGATCCGGACCCTTACAATACATCATGCATGACCCAAAAATTCATGTATTTGTCTTAAAATGTTAAATATCATAAATTATTGTATTTCACTATTCACCAAAAATTAAACTATTTTAGAAAAATCCTAAAAATTCATCCTAACCACTTTTGGACGTGTAGATTTCAAAAATGGACTTCATTTTATGAAAATAATTTTCCAAATACGATAAATTTAATTTTTAATTAAAATAATCATTTATTTCAAAAAAAAACAATTTGAATATTATAACTGATTTTATAACACTTTGAAAATTTAATAAAGGTCTCATAAAATTATCTTATAATTATAATAAAAAATATTAATTTATGAATCTATTTTATGAAAATAAATTTTCTTTTAAACAATTATTTTAATTATAAAATTGAAAATAAACATTTACGTTTAAAAAAAATACCAACACTTAATTTATCATTTTCAAAACATTTTTTTTACTTATTCCATGATATAAATATATCATACTTTCAATCACACCCAGTTTTTTCATGTCTTGGTTTTGATCCGGTTCGTTGGAAATCTTGACCATTTTCTTGGGTTTTGGATGAGATGAATGTTGAGTTTTGAACTACCATCTATGTCTAATAATCCTACCATAGGTTCCTCATAGCTTGTTTGGAAGTTTTTGGAGAAAAGGGTAGTTACTTCAAGATTTGGGTCAACCGTGAGTCTATTCCCAAATTTAAAAACAAAATTTGTTTCTTTTATAACTCCTTAGTTTTTCATTATTTTTCCCTCATTCCACTTCCCACGTAACCTCTCATGACCTATTCAAACCACCGTATCCTTTTGTACCCCCTTAGGAATTCATAATCATGGTGGATTTGGGTTATTTATTCAGGTATTGGGTCAGCCAATGAGCTCATTTCCAGTTTTGAAAAAATAATTTGTTTCTTTTATGTCTTATTCATTTTTTTATATTTTTCGGTGATTCCACCTCTCACTCGAGCCCAAGAACCCTAAGAGAACCCCCAAGTTTCATTTTCCCTCTTTTGATCTCATCTTAGTTGAGGATTAGGATGAGATTTCTCAAGGCTTCTCAAATCATCCAGATTTGGTAAGGTAATTTATTTCTTTCATGAATCATTAATTTTTTCCTCTTTTCCCCCCAAATATTATTTCCATGGTTCTTCCAGACCTAAGGAGACTCTCCAAGAAGTTTCATTCCATTACCTTTCCTCTAAGGGTGTAGATATAAGGGAAGATAAAGAGTTCTCTAGTTTCCAATGTGAGATTCATTCTCCTTTCTCCTCCCTCTTCCTTCTCCTTCCACATTCTCCTGGTTTCATCTTCTCCCCTAGTCATGAAATACCTTGGGTTATGTTATCCCGTGATTTTTTATGGGGTTTTGGTTTTTTTATGGATGGTCTTCATAGATCTAGAGTGTTGGGAACCGCAGCGGGTGATATCGGGTATGTGGTTCCTTTCCGTCATGGTTTTGAGGTAGGATATCCCATGAACATGCCTTTATCATATAAGTTTCATGATTTTCTTATTGTTATCACATGATATATATGTTTAGTATTGTTTTTTAGCCTTTGGATAATTTTCTTGGTGTGCAAAACGATTGTTTAAGCCTTGTTTTGTGAAAAGTAGTGTTGTCTTGTTATAAATGTGTACACCGCTTGCTTACTTAAATATTCTGTTAGCTTACACACCTGGTTTATGGTATTTTGAACATGGTTCAGTAGCTTGAATAAATTTATTACATTAAAATGGTATTTTATCCCTTTTCAAGTGATTAAAATAAGTTTTTTTTAAGTGCATGTCATGTGTTCGGTAAATTTCTCTATTGGTTTTTTTGTGCTTAGTGAGATTTAAAATGATTTGTTTGGATTTATAAATACATTTGCAGCATGAAAATGGTATTTTGGGTCCTTTTATGGCTATCCAAAGTAGTTTTGGTTTTATAAACAAATGGGTTTTTGGTGGTAAACGTGTTTTTGCCCAAGTTGTCGGAAAATGGCCCGTTTGGCATCCTTTTAAAAATGGTCGTGCTTTGGATGTGTAACCTGAATATTTTAAGGGATTTATGAAAGTGGTTTTATACTGTAAATGGTGTGTATACACCTCTTTATTAAAATTGAAATTTTTACCATTGGAAAATGTTAGTTTTGAGATATGCTTAAAGACTCATTTGGTATTTTTCTTGTAAAAATGGTTTCCATGTGTATTTCATGTTGTATCATTTGGGGTCATTTTATGGTCCATGAAATTGATTTATTAAATGTTGTTGGGGCTTCAAAATCTAGTTTGATATGGCATTGGTGGGTTTTTTACCTTAAAATAGCATTTTTGAATGGATTTTATGTGCAAGGTCTCCTTATACTTCTTGAAATTGTTTTATGAAAATTTAAGTTATTTATTGATCCGTGAAAGAAATGTGAGACATGTGTGTGGGATGTTTGATGTGTGTACGATTTGTAAATGTAATATTAATGAGAAAATGGTACTTTATATATGTGTAACTTGTTTGAGCACAAAAAGAGAAAATTTGGATATCTAGGTGGGCAGATGTGTACCAGTATGCTAGTGACCCGGATGGGTTTTGCCTTTGTTTCACGTAGCAAGTTTGACGATGACAACACTAACTAAACTATGATGATGATGATTTTAAGAACCACTAGGTTATGAATGATTCTCCTACTAGTGTCTTGTGTGAACGAGAACGAATATTTGTTATGGTTACTTTTACACCAAGATACGAGGTACCTGGGACCCACAATGAACTAGTGCCTAGAGGTGTTCCCGTGACTTGTGCTCATTGGCTATTTTGTACTCAACGTCACCATATGGTGTGTTTAGTTGGTAAATTCATCATCATGTGTGTGTTATTTAAAATTTTACATTCTTTAAAGCATCCCTCATGAAAACTACTTTCATTTTGAAGTTGCACCTCTTTGAAAATTTGTTACTAGAATTCTTGTTTATAAAACTTGCAAGTTTGTTTCTGGTAATTTTTATAGCATGGAACCTCAGTTGGAAAACATATTTCTATATATTATATCTCAAACTTGAAATTGATGTTTCTTTTATTTTAAAGTATGTGCATTTGGAATAGAATATCGGGCTAACCTCTTGAGTTTTAATACTCACGCCTATAGTTTTCTTCTATTTTTAGGTCTTGTGCAAGTTTCAGCTTGAGTTCGGTCGCTTTGAGCGACGAGTATTCATTGTGTAGGAGAGTGACAAGTGGGGTCACATGGTGTTAGTTTGGTAATCAGGTTTGGTTGGTTGGTTGTATTGTTTAGTTTTACTTTCGGTTTCTTGTATAAATAATGTTCAGTTCAATTTTATATAAATGTATGTTGGGCTGTCAATTTCTTTCTGCTGCTTAGTTCTTGATTATATTTGGGAGAAATCGTTCCCTTGAGTACTCTTTTGATGACCAACACTATTTTCTAGCCCGTGGGGATCGGCAACACCCTTCGGGTCATGCCACGAATCAGTTCAGGTGCTCAGTTCGGGGTCGACCCGGCTCGACCCGAGTTGGTTCATGACATGAAGTGATTGTTCAGATCATGCTTAGAATAAATTCTATTGAAGTAGAAGTCCACTTAGAAATTTCTTCTTGGTCATCATTGGAAATCTTTGAATGTATCCTCACCAAATCAAGCACTCGGTCACTATTCTTGATGACAGCAGAGAAACCTAACACTGACTAAAGTTCTTCTTTAACAACTGTTCTGATCAGGTCTCTGTCAATAGACTGAGATGGCTATCCAGAGGTAATTGAAGCTGTAACAACAGATGTGAGAGACTAAAGTTGATTTATAACCCTTTGTAAACATCCCTTATATTCACTAGTTAGATTGTTAAGTCCAACCACTAACACACACATCTCACTGACTATCTTGGTGTTGCTCTCAACCACTTTTTCATTTACTATAGTCGGGTTTGGATGAATCAGAGATACATCCTTCTGTGGGATTTGATCAATAACTTCCTCGGCAGGATGAGTAATAGGAGATTGACCAGTTTTCATGACTTTCTGCATATCTTCAACCATAGATTTTAGAGACTTCACCTCATCACCCAACTGTTTGTTCTCAATCCTGACTTCTTGAATTTCATGAAGCATCTTCAGTTGAATCTTCCATAAAATTTTCTCTAAAAAAAGGCATCATCTCTTTCACTGAGATTAGTCACAGGGGAAGGCTGTGACTTCATGATCTTTTCAAATCCAGATAACAAAGTATTTCCAAAAGCTTTCTGATCACAGTGACTCACAAAATCAGAAGATTCTTGAGTAGGTTTAGGAATAGGGATTGAAACAAGTTCAGGCTCCTTAGCCAAAGTTAATTATATGGCAAAAATTGGTTTTAATTGAATCACAGTGGAAAGATCTATGTGTTTTACCGAGGCCTCTTAGGTATTATCCACATCAAAATAATTGGGAAACCTATAACAGGTGTCCACAGAGCTTTGGTCAACAAGATTGGGAACTTAAAGACTTTCTAAACTTGGGTGTTGCTCCCCCTCAACAGGTTAATTTATTCTAGTACTAAGAGACTCAATCTCTTGACCCATTTCCAAATTCTTAACTCTTTCAGGCTCACTCATCTCTTTTCTAGCTAACTGAAAATCCTGTTCCATTCTTTCTTTAGCAGATAAGATAACTTCAGTTTCAATTTGTTTTTATGATTGTTCCACAGTATTAGGTTATTCCTCAATAGCAGGTTCTTCTTCTATAGTCGGATCTTCTTCTATAGAAGGCTCTTCTTCAATGCTAACACTTACTTTAGCAGTAGCTAAATATCTTGAAACTACTTCTTGTGGAATAGGTAGACAGTTGTCTTATTTTTCTAAGACAGTTCCTTCCTTAGGTGAAGTTACTGCATCTTATGCCTCTTCATCTAAATATTCAACAACTTTATCAGGTTCCAGACCAAGGTTAGAAACACTCTTGGGTCTTGAAGGGTTTTCAACTGGGTTAAACTTTTCATAAATTCTTTCATTATCTTCCACCCAAGATTTCTTCCATGGGTTCCAGTTAATTTTCATTCTTCTAACTATATCCTTTGAAATAAAAAACTCATAATCTTTAATTATTTCTTTATTCGGACCAACTTGCAGAAATTAATCTCAAATAAAACAGAGAGGTAGATTTAGAAGTTGTCTTGTTCATTTCACATATGTGAAGTATAATATACTTACACAGATTGATCTTATGCCCATTCTTCATAAGATGTATCAAGAATACATCTTGATACATAAGAGTAGAAAAATATCCTTTTCTTGGACAAATAAGATGTCGAATAAACTTAAACAGTCTTGTCTCACCATCAAGCTCAGCATCAATTGCTCTTCTCTCCTTATTTATAGTCAAACTTCCAAGAGCCTCTTCTAGGCTAAACACATCACTTGGAAGAGGATGACCTCTTTGGTAATCCTCAAAAATACCTTCGTGAGGTATTCCTAGGCAGGCAGCCCACAACCTTGAAGAAAACAATACACCTTTGACCTTTACCCAGTTTTTTACTATAAAATCATCTTCAGAATTGAACGAGAACTGAACGTAATAATAAAACTTAGAAACTAACTTTGGATAAATGGGTCTTTTCTCTTTTATGAACCAATCCATCCATCCTTATTCATCCAATACTTTCAAGACAAGCGACTTACTTGTTAGCAACCACTTCGGACAGACTACTTTCTCTGGCACTAGTGTTCGATCAGCAATGCATGCATTCAGCGATCCCTCAAACATTACTTTTAGAGCCTTTTTCACTTTCTTATGAGACCTATGCTTCTCAGGAGTCGATGAACACAGATGCTTCATTTTGGGCATCCAATGTGGGTTCGATAAAGATGAAAGGTTGAAAGGTGGATAACGTTTTGAGAGAGAAGGGTTTCAGTTTTAAAAGAAGAAAGCTCGAGTGAAGAGAGAAGTGGAAAATATTGGGTTTTTATCATTTAGGGATTTCAAATGTTGCAAACACAAATACACGGTATAAAATCAATAAAATAATTGATACAGCGATACGGGAAAAGAAATTCTAAAAATAGAAATTTGAGTCATTACGGTGAAACCAGTATAGGTAGTCACGGTGTCAGCATTACAGTGTGACTCCAAATGGTGTGACCGTATCATTGAGACAGCAAGTATGAGACATTAACCGAAAGACAGTAATTGTGAAACCATAAGTGTGAAATAGTAACTTCAAGACAGTAACTTGTGAAACCGTGAATCATGAGACCGTAAACTATGAAACAGTAAACTATTCACTTGAGGCTTATCATTCCTAACTCATGTATGATATAATTTATTCTTTCATAATTTAATGGCTTCGTAAATATATCAGCAAGCTGATGTTCAGTACTAATGAACTCCAAAGTGATATCACCCTTTTGATAATGATCTCTCAAAAAGTGATGTCTTACATCAATATGCTTTGTTCTAGAATGTGAAACATGATTCTTTGTAATGTTAATAGTACTTGTATTGCAACAATTTATAGGTACATGTCTGAATTGATATCCGTAGTCTAGTAATGTGTGTTTCATCCACAAAATTTGTGCACAACAACTACCAACAACTATGTATTCAGCTTCGGTAGTGGATAATGCAACAAAATTTTGTTTCTTACTACACCATGATACTAGAGACTTTCCTAAAAGGTGACATGTTCCATAAGTGATTTTTCTATCTAACTTACAAGCACCAAAATCAACATCTGAATAGCTAACTAAGTCAAATGATTGTCTTCTAGGATGAAACAGTCCTAAATTGGTTGTATGTTTGAGGTATTTGAAAATTCTTTTAATAGCAAGAAGATGCGACTGTAGGATTTTCTTGAAAACGCGACCACATGCAAACACTAAACATAATATCAGGTCGACTAGCAGTTAAGTAGAATAAACTTCCAATCATTCCTCTATAAGTGGTTTGATCAACATATTTACCATTTTCATCAAGATCCAACTTACAGGTAATGCCCATTGGAGTATCACTACTTTTAGTTATATCTAAGCCAAAACATTTTAGAAGATATTTAGTATATTTTCTTTGATTCAAAATAATACCTTCCTTATTTTGAAAGATTTGAAATCTAAAAAAGAATTTTAGTTCACCCATTAAACTCATTTCAAATTCTTTTTGCATCATCTTTGAAAAATTAATACATAAAGAATTTTTTGAAGATCCAAAAATAATATCATCAACATAGATTTGAATAACTAATACATATTTAGAAATTCATTTTATAAAAAGAGTAGTATCAGCTATACCTTTTGTAAAACCTTTGGAAATAAGAAAACTACTTAATATATCATACCAAGCTCTTGGAGCTTGCTTTAAACCATATAGATCTTTTGTCAATTTAAAAACCTGATTTAAAAAGTGAGGATTTGTAAAACCAGGGAGTTGTTCAATAAAAACATATTCAACTATATAACCATTTAAGAATTCACTGGTGACATCCATTTGATATAGTTTTAAATTTAGATGTGTTGCATATTCAAGCAATATTCTAATGGCTTCAATTATAGCTATTGGTGAAAAGGTTTCTTCATAGTCAATTCCATCTTCTTGATTATAACCATGTGAAACCAATCTAGCTTTGTTTCTAACTATGTTACCAGCTTTATCTACTTTGTTCCTGAACACCCATTTAGTGCATATGGTCAAGGTGTCTTTGGGTCTATCCACAAGTTTTCAGACTTTATTCCTTTCAAACTGATTTAGATCCTCTTGCACGGCCATCACTAAAAATTCATCATTGATGTTTTTAGGTTCAAGATGTGACAAGAAAGCTTGATGTTCTACCTGATTTCTAAGAGAAGCTCTAGTCTGTGTTTCTTTATCTAAATCTCCAACAACAGCATCTAAAGGATGGTTCTTAAGGGTTCTAACAGCTCTAGAAAAAGGACTAGTAATTTTAGGTTCTTCAACAGGTTCGGGATCATTATGGATTGAATCTGAAGAATTTCTGGAACTGGAAGTTTTAACAGATTCCTTTATAAAATGGTCAGAAGATTTGCCATTGATGTTCATATTTGACATATCATCCTCAAGATTCTTTAGGGAGCTCTTTGGTTCATGTGGATTTGTCTCATCAAATTTGACATGTACAGATTCTTCCACACATTTGGTTCTTTTGTTAATGACTCTATAGGATTTACTAGAGATTGAATATCCTAGAAAAATTCCTTCATCACTTTTGGAGGCAAATTTGTCCAGATTATTCTTGGTGTTAAGAATATAGACTTTGGAACCAAAAACTTCAAAGTAATTAACCTTGGGTTTTCTACTGTTCCACAACTCATAAGGAGTTATTTCAAGGATAGGTTTGATTAAAACTCTATTGATTATGTAGCATGATGTACTGATAGCTTCAGCCCAAAAGTAAATAGGTAGGTCATACTCACTAAGCATAGTTCTAGAAATTTCTTGTAAAGTTATATTCCTTCTTTCTACAACTCCATTTTGTTGAGGTGTTCTAGGGGCAGAGAAGTTATGACTATAGCCATTTTGTGATAAAAATGATTCAAAGTCTCGGTTTTCAAACTCACGGTCATGGCCACTTCTTAGAGATTTAATTCTAAGCCCACTAAGATTTTCTACAGTCCTAGCATACTTGGTAAAAAGAGAGCAAGCTTCACTTTTGTGAGCCAAGAAGAAGGTCCAAGTATACCTAGAGTAGTCATTTACAAGAACATAAACATAGTGCTTCCCATTTAAACTAGAAACTCTAGATTGTCCAAACAAATCCATGTGAACCAACTCGAGAGGTTGAGAAGTTGAAACTTCTTTCTTTGGTTTGAAAAAGATTTTTTGTTTTTTACCCTTTTGACAAGGATTGCAGACTTTATCATTTGGAAACTCAAGTTTGGGTAGATCCTTGACTAAACCTTTTCTAGTAAGCTTTATAAGGGAGTGTATATTGCAGTGTCCTTATCTTCTATTTCAAATCCAAGACTCTTTGTGAAATACACTTAGCATGAAACATTTTGAGAAATTAAAGAATCTATGTTAACAGCATAAACATTTTCATTTCTAAAAGAAGAAAATATTAGTTCATTTTTAGAGTTAAAAACATTACAAGCATCATTTTCAAATTTAACATGAAATCCATCATCACATAGCTATTATATACTAAGCATATTACATTTCAATTCATCAACAAAAAGTACTTTAGAAATTAAAACTGAGTTAAAGTTACCAATCTAGTCGAGACCAATTATTTTTCCTTTAGCATTGTCACCAAAAGTGACATGCCCACCGTCAATCTTTATTAAATTCTTGACGCATGATTAATCTCCTGACATGTGTCTTGAACATCCACTGTCCAAGTACCATAAGTTTCTACATGATCTCTTCAAACAACTTTCCTACAAAATAATCAAACAAAAATAGATTTTGGTACCCAGATTTGTTCGGGTCCAGTAACATTAGTAATCGGTGTTTTAGGAACCCACATCTACTTCATGGGTTTCCTATAAGCATTATGTAACATATTTGAAAAATAGACTTTATTTGGTCCAAAAAAACTAGAGGTAGTAAAATATTTTCCAGAACTGGAACTAGCAGCAGGATTTTCATTTTTAGGTAGAAAAATAGATTTTCCAGATTTAGTTACAAACTTGTTTTTGGTGAGATTTCTTTGCCCAGGTTGGTATCCTAAACCAGCAGTGTATTTAGGGGCAATTTGTTTACCAAGAATCTGTGTAAGAGTATTTTTGCTATTGGTAAATTTCTCTAGGTCCTTTTTCAATTGTTCATTATATAACTTAAGTTCATTATTCTCTTTAAGTAATTGAACATTTTTCTTTTTCTCTACAGTAAGTTCAGATTTGACAGTAGTAGTTAAGGCATGTTATTTCTTTAAAGAATTATATTTATCTTTTAGTTCATTACAAGTGTCTTCAAGCATATTATAGTTTTCAACTAATTCTTCACTAGTCATATTTTCAGAATCACTTTCATCTCTAGAATAATAGGAATTTTGTACAGGAGACTCAAAAGTTACCTCATATGTGTTTGTCATAAAACACATATTGGCTTTGTCAGAATTTTCATCAAGTGAAAACTATGAGCCACTTGAGCTATCCTCAGAAGCACTCCAAGTTGCTTTCATAGCCTTTTTATATTTTATATTTTTGTCCTCATACCTCTTCTTATATTTTAGCTTAGAACAATCAGCCTTTACATGTCCTTTTCTCTTAGATTCATAATAGACTATTTCATCAGATTTGCCACTTCTTTTCCAATCCTTCTTCCAATTTCTCTTGTGATCATATCTTCCTTTGAAGTTAGGCTTTCTGAAAAATTTCTTTCTTCTCTAAAACTTCTTAAATCGTCTAGCTAATTGAGTCATTTCCTTATCACTGTCTGGTGATGATTGTTCGCTGTTAGAACTTTCTGTAGGGGCTTGTAATTTCTCCTTTTCCTTTTCTTTAGTTTTGAAAGTAGTGGTTTTGAAGGCCATTGACTTTCGCTTCGGTTCATATTCTTCTTCCTTGTTGACTTTTAATTCTTTCTCATACGTCATCAACTTGTCTATCAGCTCCTTGACCGGTATCTGGCTAATATCACAAGATTCTATAATTGAGACAGAGGTCCTTCTCCATCTATCAGGTAAACATCTGAGTATTCTCATGATTTTCTCCTTGGCTGTAACATCTTTTCCCAAAGAAATCATTGTATTAACAATTTCATTAAACCTGAGATACATGTCATAAATAGGCTCATTAGGCTTGATTTTAAATTTATCATATTTAATAGTATATGTGTTAAGTCTTATTTCCTTCACACTAGAGGTTCCTTCATGTGAAACAGATAAAGTATCCCAAATTTCATGGGTTGTTTTACATGCAGAAATTCTCTTAAACTCTTAATCTCATAAAGAACAGTATATGGAATTTATGGGTTTGCAATTATTATTATAAGAATCCTTAGTTGGTTCATCCCAAGTATGTCTATCATTAGAAAGAATCTTAAATTCATCTATAATGGAAGACCAAATCTCAAAACTCATACATCTAAGTGCATTTTCATTTTAATTTTTCATTGTGCATAATTTGTTCCATTAAAGAATAGAGGTCTATTGGTAGTAGCACCTTCCAATCTATTATCCATAATAAAGAATAAAGTGTAGAATTTTTAAATAACAAAAAATTTAGAACTAACAGAAATTTTGAGATCTTTAGAACACAACTAAAATCACAGTTAAAAAATATTTTAAACAGATTAAAAATTATGAAAATAGGGATTTTGAAAACTCATATGATACCAAATTTTGGTCAGAGTAGGACACTCAAGAGGGGGAGAATTGAGTTCCTATAAAAAATTATATTAAAATTTTCATTTAAAAGATTCTCCCAATTTAAAATAAAACAGGCCAGTTAATCAAGGTAATAAAATTATAATAGTTTGATTGTTCAAATAGTTTCTCAAAAGATTGATTAATTCTCGGTTATAACAATATGAGATACTGATACAACTTTTGAAGCTACTCTAATAAGGAAAAATAGTTATAACTACTATCCAAGACTAACTATCAAAGTAAAGTTTGGTTTTCTGAAACATAAGTTAAAACAGAGAAAAACTAAATTGAAAAAAACAGCGGATAAAACAAGTGGTTCAGTCTCAAGCCGAGATCTAATCCACTCCATTTGGTGATCACCTACCACCAAGCAATATATATATTTGATCCACACCCTGGATTGGGGTTAACAACAGTACATAGGACTGTCCATGTCACAAGACCTCTTCCACTGTTCTAGATAGGAAAACTAACAATCAGGTCATACAGGACCTCTTCCACAGTTATACGTGGGTGAAACAAAGTGTAGAAAGATATTTGAGTGAGGATATCTTGTATCCTCCAATTTAATGCAGGAGACAATGTGTGTTTAAATACAGACAGACACACTTCTCGAAAAGTAATAAAATAGTACACAACATAGCAAAGATGATGAGAAAAGGTTAGAAATGCTCTGAGTGTTGTTCTATGCAGCTCTGCACTTGTAGGATGCAGCAGATGTGATTTTCGAATCCTCTTGTAAAAACAAAGTATTGTGGGTCTCGTGTTCTGGTTTCCAATTCAATGAGATGTGCTTTGTTGCTCTTGTTCTTCTTATAGATTCTTCTGTGAGGATATCCGAGGTTTTGATCCACAGCAATTCAATCACCAGGAATCGAGAGTTCTTTGTGTGTTCTTCGGTGTATCTTGTTGCATGGAATCTACTGCTCGACTCTATTTTTCAGCTCATGCACCACCACGTATTTTATCTTCGGGATGTCTTTGTTATGACCGACAAGGAGCACGATCTCCACACCTCGTACCTCGTATTGTCTACTGACAAAACTTCTAAAGAGAATTTATTATATCAGGGTCATTAAATGACTCAAATATGACCGTTAGAAATAACTTTTAACTTTAATTGAAAATGGCAGAAAAATTGTTAAGTATGGAACAGTGTCACTTTTTTCTTGAAACGGTGTCACTGGAAACAGTGTCTTCTCCTTTGACTTTGAGCGGTGAGGCAGTCACGGTGAGACAATCATGGTTCCATAGTTGCATTGAGATCTAGAACCAGTATCACAGATGCAGTGTCTGGTTCTTTGCGAAAATCTGAAACCGATAGCAAGTGGAAATAGTAGCAAGATTGCGGTAGCAGATCCTTTGTGAGATTTGAAACTGATAGCACTGTCACTGCGTCTAATCCTTTGCTAAAAGCGGAAACGGTGTCTTGGAAACGATAGCAAGGAAACAGTGTCATGTCTTTTGTGAAAATCTGGAACTGGTCACGGTGTCTGGGTCACGGTGTCTGGGTTACGGTGTTTGGGACTTTGCCAAAATCCGGAACCGGTGGAAAACTTACGGTTTCTCAGACTTAACCAAATATCTGTAAATTTTCTTAAGAAGTAATATTCAAAGAATAGATTAAGATTAATCATAACCATATTGAAACAAAATATAACAGGATTAACTATAGTTTACAAGATTCATACATGATTTTTAAGATGTTAAACATGATATGTGAGCATTAAAACATGATACATGATTTGTGAGCATTAAAACATGATACATGATTTGTGAGCATTAAAACATGAGGAATACAATAGTAAGTTTCATCATAATTAAGCAGAGGAAGTTCCATTATATTGAAGAAAAGTTAGAAAGTTTGAGAAGGCTGATTACGGAGAAGACTCAAGAAGATTGTACAAGGTTTGTGTAGAGTTGAAGTGGTCAAACTTAGAAATTAAAATATACATAGATCTCAGAGTTTTTGAATTTGAAAGAGTAGGGAATGTTTTGATGTTTCCTATCTTTATAATTCTGGAATTCCTATAAATAGTTTCTCAGATCATTCACACTTTTCATCTTTTTCTTAAGAGTGGAAAAGGTAGAGCACTGAGGAATTTGAGTAAGAGTTTTTTCCGGATAGAGATCTCATTAAAATGTTAGACTTTTCTTGTTTTGTTTATCAGAATGAGAAACATCATATTGAGTCAATGAGACTGAGGAATATCTGATTGAGGAAGATCGAATTGAGAAGTTGAGGAGAGTTTGAGAAGTGCGGATTGAGAAAGGGTTCATTGTATTGAGTCGATCAGACTGAATCAATTGGATTGTGTTCATCGGACTGAAGGCCATCGAACTCAGGGTCATCGAACTCAGGAACATTTGTAGAGAATATTGGAAAGGTATTTATAATTTTTTTGGATCAATTGTTTATAAGAAAACTTTGTAAACTAACAACATTCAATATAATCATTCTTATCAGGATATAGAAGGTGTTTAACGGGAGTTGGTATAAGTTGTATTTAATTATTCTTATTAGTGACTTTCTATAGGCCCACAGGACTGTCTATGGAAATGCAGTAGGTTCTCACACTGAGGTCGAATCTTGTAAATCTTGTGTGATTTTACTTGTTTTCCTACTTTTACATGCATGAGTATTTACTAAATGATGATAATGATATAAAATTTAACAGGTTAGAAGTGTTATGTTTTTAAAAGTATTAAAACTTATAAAAGTTAAAAACTAATTCAACCCCCATTCTGAGTTATTATTTGATCATTTGGAACTTTAGATAACAAAACCAGAATATTCAATAGACAAAAAATACACACAGAGGCACAAACACGTACCTAGAGAAAGGTCACTTCCAACACCATCTGATCGATGCCTGATGCAGCATGGGAGGCGGAATGAACCCATAACGGACTGTCATGGCTATGAAGTGGAAGGAGAGATCAAGACATGAAGACTGAAGGGATGATATTGGGTTCTGCGTAGAAGTGGATGACCAGATTGTCTGGATTTCATTTTAATAGGAAACATTTGCAGCAACTCTGCAACTCAGACCTTGGAGGCACATTCACAATCCTATCGTGAAGCTAACAGAAGAAGGTGAATGGAATGATGAACAAGATATAATTATAGCAGGTTGGAGGTTGGGGGACAACGGGAATAAATTTCACATAGAGACACAAACAAATACCTACAGAAGGTCCACTTCCAACACCAGCTGATGGATGCCTGATGCAAAATGGGAGGCAGAATGAACCCATAACGGACTTCCATGGCTATGAAGCGGGAGGATGAAGCACTTTGTAAAGGATGAAGGGATGATATCGTGTTCTGTATAGAAGGGGGAAACCTGATTGTCTAGATTTCATCTTAACATGTAGCATTTTCAGCAACTCTGCAACTCAGACCATCGAGGTGTATTCACCATCCTATCGCGAAGATAACAACAGAAAGACCATGATAAGGGAAAAACTACAAAAACTCAATCAATTAACCGATTTGCTAGGCATATAATCATAGGGCACCCATTAAATATTGACAAACAACTACTTTACAAGCTGCAACAATGATAAAAAAACTTAGCATCACAAAGTATGCACGGAAGACACCAGAGTTTCAAATCAAAAACCCTAGATCGTGACAGCAGAAAACCTGACCAGCGACTTCAACGAGAAGTGATAGCAATACCAGAATATTCAATGGACGAAAAATACACACATAGAAACAAACACGTACCTGGAGAAGGGCCACTTCCAACACTAGCTGATCGACGCCTGACACAACATGGGAGGCCGAATGAACCCATAACGGACTATCCTGGCTATGAATCCTAAGGAGAGAGTGCGGCATAAGGACCGAAGGGATAATATCGAGGTCTTCATAGAAGTGGGTGACCGGATTTTCTGTATTTCATCTTAACAGGCAGAATTTGTAGCAACTCTGCAACTCGGACCATCGAGGCACATTCGCGATTCTATCGCGAAGCTAATAGAAGCAGGTGAATGGAATAATGAACTTGATATAATTAAAGTAGGTCGGAGGTTTGGGGACAAAGGAAATAAAGTGCACAAGTGGAGGTTCAAAACCAGACCTCCGCAACTCACCATTGGTACAGCAGTCGAACCAATGAACTGCGCTCCATGAGGCAAATGATGAACATGATACAATTAACACAATAAATTATTATTTTTTATAAATTTTAAAATTATCATTAAAATTTTTATCGAATTTATTTTATATATTTTTTAAATATCATGATTAATTACAATTAGTTCATTCCATATTGGAACTCGGTTTGAAGACTTGAAAATAGTGATTTGGTGGGTGAGGGATTTACTATAATGTTGAAGGAGTTTGAAATGGATAATTTATAATGATAAATGATTTAAATATAAGCAAATAAAAAGTTACCAAACATTGGTAATGTTCACCATTACTATTAAAAATTTATAAAACACTTAGAGCCTTAGGGTAGTGTCTTTGGTGCTTATAGGGGGACAATACCATATGATGGGTGTACACCATTCTTTTCATATGAACTCTTTGATGTTACATGATGCCGTTTTAAAGTTTGTACCTTTATTTGTTTTGGAAATCTTTTGTTTTAAGCTTGTTTTCGGTGAGTTTTGATAATTTTAGAGTTTTATGATTTGGAGCATAGTTGGCACACAGTTAGTCCAAACCATGAAGCATTCCCAAAAAATCATAGGACTTATGGTGGTTAAGATAGTAGTGTTTCATATGATTGCCACAAGGTTTACCAAAACATGTGACGGAAAATTATTATTCATAAAATTGATTTTAAAACATGAAATGTCTCCCATTGACCGCATTCTTCCTCTTGCATCTTAAAACTCTCAAACAATATCCTAACCTTTGGAAATTTTGATGACTCTTTTACTTTCAGAGAGTGATTTCGATGGATCTTGAGTCATCATATTTTGAGAATTCAAGGTAAGAGATCATTCTTCATTGTCTTTCATCTTCCTTCTTGGTCTTCTCTATTTTATTGTAAAGGACCATAAATCAAAGTTGTTGTTAATAAATCTATGGTTTTTTAATGATCTAATTGGGAATCTTAGTTTCTATAATTTTTTTGGATCTCGTCTCCCTTGATATAGCGTTCCTCATCGAAGGTGACACATTTTGGATTCGTCGTGATTTCATCCCGAATATCCCGAGGTAGGTGTTTCTATTCATTTTCTTCTTATGATTCACGTGTTACCTGAGTTCTTTATGCAATTCATTAATAAATGGTTAGTCATGGTTTTATAATTTTAAAGAATCAATGGCCCTTTTTTCCATGAAAACCATACTTGGCATGAAATGTTTTATTTATGGATTTGATCCCTTACTTTGAAAGGAAATTGGTTTGTTAGTCAACCTTTGATAGATATGTGTTTAAGAGTTTTTGTAAGAACCAGTGTCTGAACCGATCAAAAATTTAGTAGGAATTTGAATTTTCTCCATTGGTGGATGGTTTGTTTTGAAATCCAAGTGTGACATCCCCCGATATGACACTCTCTCATGTTGCCAAATCAGGTTGGTTACGGGACCTCAAGCGCGCCTCCTCGTATATTAGAGGTTGCCGACTAGCGATAGGGGTACGATGAGTATAATGGGGAGACTATACCTCATGGTACAAAAGTTACAATACAGCAGAAATAAACAATATAAATAAATATTGAAGTAACAGAAATAACAGAAACAATACAACATAAAACCAGAAGGTAAAAGATGAACCAAGTAAATCAAATAATAACTATGCAATGTCAAGCAAAATATATCTAAATGTCAAAATAAAATTAATAGAGATAAAGGAATATACTGAAAAAAAATAATCTAAGAATACCCCAGCTCTAAACCCCATGCCAGTCTCATCTCCAAGTTATAACCCATCTAGCAAGAAACAATCAACAATAGGGTATCTTGCCCTTGTCCAAACCTATATCCATGTAATCTGCTTGGGTAAAAAACAACAACCTAAATAGGGTGTGAGTAAAAATCAATTGTTAGACAACCTCATGTCTAAAAAACCAATTTGATAATGAGTGCATGCAATAAAGCGATAAAATGGTGTATTAATTAATCAATTAATACAATACAACAATCAACCTGCTTCGGCACCATGCTGAAATATCTCTGATCATATAGCACAACCATGTCAACCATAACCACAAACCATGGCATAATCACATAACTGAGCCAAGCCTTATGTATAATCATTTCAGTGTCTGGGCTAGGCCCTCTCTATAAGCATTTTAGAATCTGGGCGAAGCCCTCTATATAAGCATTTTAGCATCTGGTCCAAGACCTTTATATAAGCATTTCAGCATATCTAGGACAATCCCCATAAGCATTACAAAATAAACAGTCCAATCCCAATAAGTATTGCAACATCAATAAAAAATCAATACAATACGAATAACACATCATAATTCATTCATTAAATTATATCATAAGTCATTGTCACACCAAAGTGCACATCCATTGTATATCAAATAACCACCAACCATTTCAATAATCAATTTAACCATTTTCCAAGGTGAATCTATCATAAACAATCACCTGAGGTCTCATGTCTTACTAAATGTACTTTAAACCATTAACCAAATCATTATTAATCTAGGGTAGGCTCACCCTATAGGTATGCAATCCAGGTTGCAACACCATTGGATCCAAAGGGATCTAACAAATAATCCAACGCATGATTCACCATCTCCATTATTCCATTAATTAATGCACAAATTGTGTTGGAAAAATCGCAAAATATTGCACATACCTAAACAATGGAAACAAACCACAAGGTTTGGTATTTACCTTTAACCGGCGTTCAATGCAATGCTTCCAACAAGTAACTCCAACAAGGATGAAGGTGATGATGATCAAAATAAGAAACCAGATCATACAAGATCAAGATCAACACTGGATTTCACAATGGTCAAAATATTACCCTGTGATAACGAGGAACAAGCTGAGAAGAATGGAAAACCAAAGAGAAACCACTCATCAAAGATTGATCGCTTAATTGGGATGCCCATAATGGAATAAGGCACAACAAAATCATATGGAAAATGATTAGGGATCAAGAGAGAAGGGATACACATGAAGAAGAATGAAAATATAGGCACATCATGGATTTAAAACCTATAATCACGAGAAATATGAGGTGTGTGATCCTTCATGTCATGTATTTCCTAATTATCGAGTTATGTTGAAAAATGTGCCGCCCCAAGTTAAAATAACCCTACTCAAACATTACACATCGTATACCATATTCATAGTGTGTATTCATTTCATGTCATGAACCTGTTTCATGGAATATTCCTGGAAATAGTTACACGTCGTGTAACATATATACATGGCATGTAATTTTCCTGCAAATAGCTTTAATCATAGCTTTTGAAAAAGAGCATGAACCACCTATAAAGCCTTCCAAACACATGAGAGACCCACACAATCCCCTTTAACACGTTTATAACCAAAATCCATTAATTCAAAAGCACATACATCCCCAAACTTTATATCATTTTCCCTACAAAAGCTCTATATATTCGAATGATACTCAACCACCAAAATTTTAAAGAAGAAGAAAACCCAATAAAAGAGGATCAATTAAAAACTCAAAGAGGGACGTACCTGAAAAAAGATGGGATCTTACAACCCCCCACCATATAATAGCTCATCCCAAGATTCTCCTTGCATCACTTTGGGGTCTTAGTGAACAATTCTAGCCACTGTGATCGCACATTAGATTCCCTCTACCCAGGTCTCCTCTTGAACATGCATGTGCTTCCACTGCACTCAAACTAGAGGTAAGGTCCTACCCTAGGGGTATTTCTCTCTATAGTCCACAATTTTTATTAGATTATCCTCAAAGGATGCATCTACACCAAGCTAGATGTCATCTACATCTACCATATGATAAGGGTCAAGATAATATATCTGAAGCTGTGACACATGAAACACATGCATGGAACTATAAAATTATAGAAGGGCTACTCAGTACGCCACTGGAACGACCCTTTACACTATCTCAAATGTCTTGAAAAACCTAGGCGCTAGATTTTCCCTGTTTCTTGATACGACATTGCCCCGACCTTGGAAAAACCCAAAGTAAAACATTATTACCAACTTCAAACTGCAGAGGTCATCTCCACTGGTCAGTGTAAGATTTTTGCCTGCTCTGCATAGTCACCAACTACATCTTGATCAACTGAACCTTCTTAAACATCTCATAGAGGAGACTAGGTCCAACAATCACTGACTCACCTATAGAAGTACTATAGTGGTTACTATAGCAGGTACTATGTGGTAATATAACAACATTAACTATTCATCTATTTTTGGCCTTTGGGCCATCGGTTTGGGCCTACGGGTCTCAGGGCCTTCGGGCCACCAAAGGCCTTTAGGCCATAAGACCTTCAGGCCATAGGGTCTTAGGGTCACCATAAGCCTTTGGAACACCAGGCCTCTAGGATGCAAAAGGGACCATAAGTAGCCCAGGAATATCACATAGGAGCATGACCCATATGAGGATTCAGAGAAAGTGGTGTACACTAGAGCAAAGCTAACCAGATTGGATGGACAAGAGGGTATAAAAATTGTCATCGGTACCAGGCACCATTCATCTTTGCCTGAGGAAATTATATCTGACCAGCCATGCGAGGTGGGGAGTTAGACACCTTCAATGATGCAAATGTTGGGGAGGGGATTTTCTTATGTTTTTAGGTCTTGGGCCTTTAGGTGATGTATTAGGCATTGTACCTTGGGCCTTCGGGTCATGTAATGGGTCTTGTGTGATTGGGCCTATGGTTCATGTAAGGGTGGACCTCAACCCATAAAAGGGGGATTATCGATAAATAAATAAAAATATCAAAGTCCTTCAAGACGGGTTGAACACCACCATATGCTTCTCCCATGAACCACCGAAATCCAAAACATAGGCTCATAACATACCCTCTAGAATCTGAATAGTTTACTCAGATTGACCACCAGTCTGAGGATGATAGGTTTTAATCATAAGAACCTATGATACTAGAGCCTTCTGAAGACCTTACGAGAATCGTGACATGAAATGAGTATCTCTATCCAAAATGGTACTCCTCATAACACCATGCAGTCGAACTATCTCTGTATATAAATACTACCCAGATCATCAACAGTAAAGGTCTCCTTAACGGTAAGAAGTGGTCTACCTTTTGTTAGTTGATCTACGATCACCCATACTACATCATTATTTTGGGTTGTTCAAGGTAATACCATTACAAAATCCATGGTGACATCAACCCATTTCCATTACAAATTGGGTAGAAGTTGCAACATCCCAACAAGAGTTTGATGCTCGGCTTTCACTTACTAACAGGTGAAAAATCTCACTACAAAACCTGCTAATTCCTTTTTCATTCCTGACCACCAGTATTATATATGGAGATCACAATACATATTTGTCAAACCAGGATGTACTTCCCATATAGAAGCATGAAACTCTCTTATCAACTCCTCACAAAAGCCTGTAGGAAACCATAATCGACCATGAAAAAGAAGATAAATTTCACTTCCAAGAGACTATCCTGATGGTGTCTTCCCACCATATTAGTTGTCTCTCATAACTAAGCCCTCTAGATCAAATAGCTGCTTTATCTTGATCCAGTCCAAAATCATGGGTATAATAGATGTTGAAGTTAGACCTACTTGTCCCTAAGAATACTTAACATCTAGATGCATGTCTTTTAAGAGTGTCATCATCTACTACTCATCGCAAGACTCTCGCACTGCCTCAAATTTTGTCTTTTGGCTCAAGACATCAACAATGATGTTTCCCCTGCCTAGTGTTGAAGCCAAATTGAAGTCAAAAGACTGTAGATACTCGACCCTCCTCCTCTATCAAAGTTTTAGGTCTCACTGAGAAAATATGTAATTGAGAATCTTGTGGTCTATGTACACCACAAACCTCTCACTTAAAAGATAATACCTCCAACATCTTAGGTCATGTACCACCACAACTAAGTCTAAATCACGAGTAGGATAATTTCTCTGATGTAGTATTAGCGATCTGGATCCATAAGTAACCACTCAATCCTCCTACATCATAAATGCTCCAAGTCCAACTCCAAATGCATCACAATACATAGTATATTCTTTACTCAGAACAGATAAAGTGAGGATAGGTGCTAAGGTCAGCTTGCTCTTCCTCTCCTAAAAAGATTTCTTGCAAGTATCTGATTAATCAAACTCCACTCCTTTCATAGTAATCATGGGCATTGGTGCATCCAGATGGGAGAAATCCTGAATAAAATTTCAATACTAACATGATAAACACAAACAACTCTGAATCTCGAAGACATTCTTGGTCCACTCCCAAGATACTATGGTTGTAACCTTCTCTAGGTCTACTGACACTTTATCATCTGAGATGACATAACCTAAAAAGTTCACTTTATCAATTCAAAAATTTCTTTTGGTTAGCTTGACATAAATCCAATTCTCTCACAATGTACTCAAGATGATGTTATGATGTTGGGAATGATCTTCTACCAACTAGGAGTACACTAATATGTCATTAACAAAAACCACAAAAACTAGTCTATAAAAGGATGAAAGATTAGATTTATCAAGTCCATGAATACTACTAGTGTGTTCATCAAACTAAATTACATCACTAAAAACTTATACAAGATATGAATGCTACTAAATTTAGTTTGAGTTATGCCTAATGGTTTTATCCTCAACTGGTGGTATCTTGACCTAAAATTGGTCTTGTAGAATATCTTAGCACCTCTCAATTGATCTAAAAGATCGTTGATGCATAGAAGGGGATACCGGTTCTTAACCTCCAATTGGTTCAATATCCGATAATCCACACATAAGTTCAATGTCCCATTAGCCTTATTAGAGAAAATAATTGGAGAAACCCATGGAGATGTACTAGGTCTTATGAAACCCTTAGATTCCAGATCTTCCAACTAAATTTTCAACTCCCAAAACTCTATTGGTGTCATCCTATAAGGTGGAATATAAATTGGCTTTGATACTCACACTAACTTGGTCATGGAATCAATCTCCCACTCAGGTGGTAAGCCACAGAACTCATCAGAAAAGAAATCCTAAAAACAGTATACCACTATATAAAAAGTATCCTACTACATTCCATCATCATATAGAGAAATACCTGCTATTCGAGCCATGAGACAATCTAATCTACAGTGAATTGCTCATGCATGACCAACCTGAAGATCCCACTAACCCTGGTCAAAATAACTGCCTCCTTCTAGAGATAGAAAGGTAACTCTCCTTTGATAATAGTCAATATGAGGCTGGTATAGAACTATTCAATCCATACCAAGAATCAAATTGAAACCTATCATTTCAAACACAAATGGTTCCCAAAAGAAATAGTAACCACCAATTTCTAGAGAACATGTCTTGGAATATTTGATATTCTCTAAATGTATCCTAATGGTGAATCGATGGTCAAGACACCATCAAATATTCCCACAACCAAGCCCAAACTATTTGAATAAAGAGTATATAAACAGAAATATGATTCTCCTATATAAAAAAATGCAAGCAAGGGTATATGATACAAGAATCATACCTTTGGTGGTAGAAGGTACTACATTCACACTAGCTATAGTAGTATGCATATCATGTAGCTGACTAGCCCCTCTTTCATGGGATCCATTCTGACTCCCTTGTGCTATTCCCTCTACATAATATTGTTACTTCTATACTAGGGTACCATTGTAATATCTTATATTTTTTAAAATAATAAAAACCCACTTGCTGATAATTTATAAGTTTCTTTATGTGAAAATATAATTTCTCAATAAAAATAATTTAATAAATGTTTTAAAGGATTTGTGTAAGGGTAATATCCCAGTTAGCATCCTTGAATCTTCTATGGAATAATTTCAGAGTGAGACACTAAGTTAGTATGAGATTTTGAGGAACGTAGATCCTCAGTGTAGATGAAATAAAAATATTCAATATATTATATTACACATGTGTGATTTATCCAAAATAATTGAATAACCCACAAATGGTTCATTATATGAGAAATCTGAGACCACTGTTAGGTCTAAAACGTGGGGTTTACCCTAGGTGGGGTATAAATTTTATGTGTGTTGTATTTTTTGGAAACATCGCAAACAATAATTACCTTTTTATATTTAATTATATTTTTATTCTGATTTTTTATAATAAATAGTTAATATATCTCAAACGTTACATCGTATGAGAAATATGAGACCAAAGTTAGTTCTAAAATATAGTCTTTACCATAGTTGGGGCATAACTTTCGTACGCATCGGGTGTTTGGTCAGGTCGCTCGTTGAATAAAGTTATTTAATAATTATTAATTTATTAAAAAAATCTATTATTCATATACTCCCATTTTTGTGTCGCACCACCATTAAAACTCCACCAAGATTTGAAAACCCTTCATTTCTCACCTATTTTTACCCTTTAAAAATAGAAAATCCTTAATGGGGTAATACTAATGACTCTATCAATTATTGGGTAAAATGGTGATTAAAATGGGTGTTTTAAATTAAGGTTTTATTTTCTATATTTTTTAGGGTTTTTGAAATACTTGAACCACTTAGGCTTCATTTTGGAAGATCCTATCAAGTTAGGATGACCCCATATCTACCTTTCATGCAATCAATACAGCTTGGTTGATCCGATTCAGATCGATCCATGATATCCCCTCTTCTTTTCAAGGTGTGAGTAACCTTCTTCCATGTTTTTTTATTTTTTTCTTCTTTCGTTTTTAATTTATTCCATAATCCCAAATTATTCAAAGGAATAAAAAATGATTTATTTATATCAAATTATAAAACCTAAATTATCTAGGAATAAATTAGAAAAGCATCAAATGATAATTGTGTGATATTATCAAAGATAATTGAAATAATTTATAAGGTGATATTTGCACAAAATTATCATGGATGATTGTAAAGAATTATCCAAATGATAATTACATTGTATTATCATGATTAATCTATAAATATTATCAAAAGATAATTTCTAACAAAATTATAAAAGGATGATGATGAAATATTTAAACAATAATTGAAATGTTTATAAAAGGATAATTTATCAAAATTATTAAATGGATAAAACATTGAATTAATTTTGGTAATATATAAAATAATTATCCAATGATATTTTTTTCTTTTGAAATTATTATAGGAAAATTATTGAAGATAATTACATGAAATTATCAATGATAATTTTAAGGGATTCTATAGTGATGGTTACATTATTTTAATGAAGGATAATCTAGTAAATCATCATAAGATATTTATTGAATTACAAAAGGATAATAACATATATTTACCAAGGGATAAATTATTGTAATTTCTAGATGATAATTATGTGTATTATCAAAGAATAATTTATAAATTTATCAAAAAATAATGGTGATATTATCAAAGGATAATTATTATAATTATAAAATGATAATTATAAGTTTATAAAATGACAATTCATGAGAAATTATCAAGAGATAAATATAAAGGATAATTTATGAGAAATTATCAAAGGATAATTATAAAAGGATAATTTATAATAAATTATCAATGGGTAATTATAAAATGATAATTTGTAATAAATTATCAAAATATAAATATTATTGAGGAGAATATTACGAGTGCATACACTAATCTACACGATAATCTGTAAATTATCTAGGAGAGAAAAAATATCATTTCATGTGATATTTGTTTTCTTTTTGAAATAAAATATTTGGTTTTGGTTTTACGGATCGTTGGTGAACCTCAGGTGTCGATGTTTTGATAATAAGGTCATGAAGAGGTGTTCTTGACTGGTTTATCCCTTCCTTTTTACATCGATGACTTTTAAGGTATGAATTTCTTTATCTCGTTGGGATCTCATTATAAATGTTTCCATGGTATTATTTTTCTATTTTAATTTTTTGATAACCATGCTTGACTTGTGATTTCTTGTGGGTGTGTGTGTATCTCGTGACACTGTATGACCTTGCTCCATGAAATTGTTGAGATAGCTGATTCCATGTTGATGTTTGATCCACATGCTGTATTTATGATAATTATATATTTTCTCATGATGTGCTCCTTGATATGTGGACTTAATATGATGTCACTATTTCCTTGAGATATGTTTGGTATATGTTGTGTTATTGTTGCTTGTGAGTGGTACCTATGAGACAAGTGAGCCCATCATGGCTCGGTAGCCCTTGAGAGGGTTTGAGTTAAGACATTGTATGTGACATTATTATGTGACTAAGATGGACAATGGGGAATGATGGACTAGTGTGTCCTGACCTGGGGGTATGACAATCATGAGCGATCAAACTCGTATGTGATGACTTTGGGGCATGATGATTATGAGTGATCAGACTTGCATGATAACAATGGGGCATGATGTTCTATGTGACTTGACCATGAGATATCACTGGGACATGATGACCTAGTGTGGTTTGACTTGGAGTCCTAGGTCCTATAAGGCTATTGAGTAGCTTTAAGCTGACTCTGTTGTAATATATATATATATAGAGTTGGGGCATGATGGCCTAGTGTGGTCTAACCTGGAGGCCTTGGGCCTATATGACCATCAAGCAACTTGAAGTTGGATTTGATGTTGAGATGTTCCCATGATTGTTCAGTTGCTTTCTGGCATGGATCTGAAGCATGTATGACTAGGGGTTTAAGGCAGCTAGTTTAGCACACAGTCTCTCAATTTTGGATTGTATGTTTATTCTTGTTAAAAATTGATCATTATTATGAAATACACTGTTATACTTGATCACATCAGGATAAGGATGCATTGGTGGTGTCCTATTGAGTTTTTTACTCACACCCTACTTGGGAATTTCGATGTGTTTGAAGATTGAATAAGGGATCTGGTGAAGGGAAAGGGCTTTGTGGTGGATATCTGAGTAGAGGAGCAAGAAGCTAGTAGCAATCCAAGATAGACTCCTAAGGATCTTATAATTATTTATTCACACTATTTGCTTTATTTCCTCTGGACATGCTTGCCACTTATGGGAGATTCTTTATTTGTATTACATATATGTCATCTTTAGTTCTCTTCCTATTTACTCTAATTATTTATTATGTTGGTTATTATTGATTATCAATACTATGACATGATACTGAGGGAAAATTCTCCCCACTGACAAAATTAGACCCTCACTGCTAGTCGGCAACCTCTTACATACGAGGAGGCGTGCATGAGGTCACGTGGAATTCCAGATCGAACCTGGTGCTTCGGGTGAGGATGTTACAAAATGGTATAAAAGGGCCAAGATTGAATAGTTTTTCTCATTTAATTAGGTTGGGATAGGTTATATGGGAGATATGACGGTTGAGACTCAGGCAGGGGAGCTATGCTAGTTCTTGCCCAACAATATATAGTGGACCTCTGAGTTTCCATAAAGTTGGGAACTTATGTTTTTTTTCACTATTGATTAAACTCACCTTGGGAGATGCACATGATGTTGATATATGATTTATGAAATTTTAGGTGTGTTCATGCATCATGACTAAGAACACAGGTTCTCATGTCATATATATACTTGTTTTTGTGTTGCATAGTAGTTAATTAATTAAATGCCTTGTTTTTATGCTATCATTTTGAGATAGTTTCTCTTGTGTGATATATTTGTGTTTCCATACTATGTGATATATCTTTATTGGAATTAATTAGTTGAACTGAGAATTCTTTTGTGTTATTATATATATATAATGAATATGACACTAATGTGTAGGGACATAAACAAGGGTTAGTGCTAGGAGGGGTATACCTTGGGTTAAGGGTAGACTCCTAGAATAACCTTGTATGATCCCATAGACTGAATAGGATCTGTTTATATTTCTAATGTTCCTTCATGTTATAGAAGATGTCTCCTCAATATATTCCTAGGGAATTACTTATGAAGAAGATCCGGAATACTTCTGCAAGGGAGGAGGTTTCAGCATTACCATTGGATGTGTAGGAGAATGCAGTTGAGATAAAGATCATGTCTGGTGTGAAACCAATTTGATACCCCAGTATTGTATGGAACCAAATGAGATGAAGGGTCTCAAGGTGTAGTTGGATTAATTATAGCTGACAACTATAGTTCACACTCTGTAATGCTGGATACATTACCTCCTTGGTGATAGATTTGTTTTCTGCACCGACCACAATAGACTTTGCTATATATTCAGACAGAGGGACCTGAATATGATACAAAGCTTATGGGTTGAGTATCTACATACATTCAACCTTGATATGATGTATGCACCTTTAAAATGAAACTTCTTTTCATACACTATTATCTGTAAGATGCAGGATGGATAAGATCTTGGTGAGAGGCCTTCAGAGGAGCAATGATGCATAGTGAGCTTGTTGGCTGACTAGAGGATGAATAATACTAAGGATCGTGGATTGATAACTTGTGTACCTTCTATGATTTCATCCTCACTTGTCGACTAGGTGAATTTTGGTCAAGATTCTTACTCGTAGTGTCTTGTGATGAGGGAAAAACTAGCTAATGGGGACTCAATAACTGGATGGTTGATGGACTATGATGATGTGATCTTGGTATATGGAAGAGTTATATTATTTTCTTCCATCATATAGGATCTTATGAGGGATTATTATACCTATAGATGGGTAGTACATCCTGGTGATATCAAGATGTATCATGACCACAATCAAAAGTTTTGGTGGATAGGGATAAACAAATACATTATTAGTTTTTTCTTCTAATGCCTCACCTATCATAGGGTGAAGGCCGAGTACCAGGGTCCTGGTGGGTTGTTTCAACCACTCCTAATACCTAGGTGGAAGTGGTAGGATGTCTTTATGGACTTTCTGAAAGGGTTTCCTAGGACCCTGAGGAGTCGTGATGTAGTATGGGTGATTATCGATCGGTTAACAAAGTATGATCACTTCTTATTGATCAGAGAGACTCACTCAGTGGAGGAGCTATGAAAGCTCCATGTTTGAGAGATCATATGCCTTCATTTAGTTCCCTTGAGATTTTTTATAGATATATATACATGTTTTATATCTCTCTTTTGGTAGGGATTACAAGAAATATCTAGGAACTCAACTGAGATTGAGCTCGGCGTACAATCCTCATATTAATGGAAAATCCAAGAGGACTATATACATATTAGAGGATATGATTTGAGATTGAATTCTAGACTTATATTGAGTGTGGGATGATCACCTAGACTTTGTTTAGTTTACATTCAATAACAACTATCAGTCTTCGATTCAGAAGTCACCTTATGAGCCTCTTTACAAGAAACCATGTTGATCACTACTTGTTGGTATGAGATAGGTGAGGCAGTGGCTGTGGGCTTGGTTTGGTTCTAGAGGCCTCCAAGAGACTGTATCTGATTGTGAATAGGATAATCATAGATTAGAGTAAAAAAATATCATATGGAGACCATAAGAGGATACCCTTGGAGTTTACTGTGAGAAATCTGGTTTTCTTGTCAATGAATCCTCAATTAGGGAAAAGACGTCTTGGGAAGCTGGGTAAGCCAACACCTATTTTGTTGGACCCTTTGAGATCATTGAGCAGATAGGGGAAGTGGAATATCATCTTGACCTCCCCTATCGCTATCGAGGTATGCACAATGTGTTCCATGTGTCATAACTTTGGATGTCCATACCTGACCCTGCACATATTGTAGATTGCGAGGACATTGAGCTAGGGACTGATGTATCTAATGAGGAGTATCCAGTGTAGATCATAGATCAAAGCAATAAGGTGTTATGATAAAAGATGGTACCGCTAGTCTAGACTTGGTGGTAACATGGATGAATCGAGGAGAAGATGTGGGAGCATGAGTCTAATGTTCGAGCTTATTGGCCTAAGTTGTTCAAGTAAGACTACTAGAGATACTTCTCAGGAATGAGAAGAGGATATAGGGGAATAATTGTAATATCCTGAATTTTTAAAGATAATAAAAAGTCATTTGTTGATCATTTATAAGTTTTTTACTTGAAAATGTAATTTTTCAATAAAAATCACTTAATAAATGTTTTAAAGTATTTATGTAAGTGTAAAATCCCAGTTAACATCCTTGAATAATTTATGGAAGAATTTTAGAGTGAGGCACTGAGTTATTGCGAGATTCTGAGGCCCCTATATACCCAATGTAGAAGAAATAAAAATATTAAAGATATTATATTATGCCTATGATTTATCCAAAATAATTGAATAACTCACAAATGGTGTATTGTATGAGAAATTTGAGACCACCATTAGGTCTGGGACATGAGGTTTACCCTAGGTGGGGTATAACTAATATACATGTTTGGTATTTGACAACATCACACACAATAATACTCTTTTTATATTTAATTTTATGGTTATTCTAATTTTTTATAATAAATAATTAATATCTCTCAAAAAGTACATCGTATGAGAAATATGAGACCACCATTAAGTTCGTAATGCAGGGTTTACCCCAGACGAGACATAACTTTCCTACACATCAGGAGTTTGGTCAGGTTACTTGTTAAATAAATGTATTTAATAATTATATTAATTTATTATTATTATTAATAATTTATTTAAAAAATGTATACTATCCATATTATCCCATTTTTTTCTCTGCACCACCATTAAAACACCCCGAAGCTTTGAAAAACCTTCATTCCTCTTCTATTTTGACCTTCTAAAAATAAAAAAGTCTTAATGAGGTAAAACTAATGACCCTTTCATCAATTATTAGGTTAAATGTTGATAAAAACTGGTGTTTTAAATTAAGGTTTTATTTGCTACATTTTTTAGGGGTTTTGAAATACTCAAACCACTCCAGCTTCTGATTAGAAGATCATATCTAGTTAGAGTAACCAAAGGTCCACCATGCATGTGATCAGAAAATCTTGGATGATTCGATTCAGATTGAGCCATAGTCTCCCCTCATTTTTGTGCGGTGTGCGTGACCTTCTTCGAGGTTCTTTTTTTTATTTTTTTCTTCATTCCTTTTAAATTTATTCCATAATCCCAAATTCTTCAAAAGTATAAAAAATTATTTTTTATATTAAATGATAAAAACTAAATTATCTAGGGATAAATTAGAAAATTAAAAAATAACAATTTTATGATATTACCAAAGATAATTTTAATATTTTATAAGGTGATATTTGTGAAAAATTATCATGGATAATTGTAAAAAATTATTAAAATGATAATTATATTGTATTATCATGTGTAATCTATAAATATTATCGAACAATAATTTTTGTCAAAATTATCAAAGGATAATATTGAAATATTTAAATGATAATTTCAATGTCTATAAAAATATAATTTATCAAAAATATTAAAGGGATAAAACATTGAATTATTTTGGGTAATGTATAAAAGAATCACCCAACAATAAGTTTTGTGAAATTATGAAAAGAAAATTATTGAATATAATTGCACAAAATTATTAATGATAATTTTATGGAATTATTAAGTGATTGTTTCATTGATTTATCAAAGGATAAACTGGTAAATTATCAGTAGATAATTATTGAATTAAAAAAATATAATCATATATATTTAGAAAGGGATAAATTATTAGAATTTCTAGATGATAATTATGTGTATTATCAAAGGATAATTAATAAATTTATCAAACTATAAAGGAGATATTATCAAAGGATAATTATTATAATTATCAAACAATAATTTCAATTTTATAAAAGGATAATTTATGAGAAATTATCAAGAGATAACTATAAAGAATAATTTATGAGAAATTATCAAAAGATAATTATAAAAGTACAATTTATAATAAATTATCCATGGATAATTATGAAAGGATAATTTGTAAGAAATTATCAAAATATAAATATTATTGAGGAGAATATTGTGAGCCCTTGTGATAACCTACATAATAATATAAAAATTATAAATTAGAGATAAAATATCATCACATGTGATATTTTATTTCTTTTTGAAATAAAAAAGTTGGTTTTTGATTTTAGGGACCTTTTGTGAACCTTGGGTGTCAATGTTTCAATAATAAGGCCACGAAGAGGTGTTCTTGACTGGTTTATCGTCGCCTTTTTACATCAATAACTTTTAAGGTAGGAAGTTCCATACCTTCTTGGTCTCTCGTTACACATGTTTCCATGGTATGATTGTTATGTTGGAATTTTTTGATAACCATTCTTGACTTGTGGTTTCTTATGGGTGTTTGTGTAGCCCATGACATCGTATGACCTTGATCCATGAGAATTATTGAGATATATAGATTCCATGTTGATGTTTGATTCACATGTTGTATTTATTATAATGCTATATTTTCTCATGATGTGTGATTTGATATGAATTCCTTGATAAGTGGCCTCAATATGATGCCATTATTACCTTCAGATATGTCTGGTACATAATGTGCTGTTGTTGCTTGTGCATGGTACCTATGAGTCAGGTGGAACCATCATAGCTTGATAGCCCTATAGGGGGAGCAGGTTCATATAATGTATGTGATGTGATGATGAGACCAAGATGGATGACAAGGCATGATGGCCTAGTGTGTCCTGACTTGGGGGTATGATGATCATGACCAATTAGACCTGTATATGATGATTATGGGGCATGATGATCATGAGTGATCAAACTTGTATGGAAACAGTGGGCATGATGGCCTATGTGACCTTACCTGGAGATAGATTTGGGCCATAATGGCCCAGTGTGGTCTAACCTGCAGACCTGAGGCCTATACGACTATTAAGAAGCTTTAGGTTTGCTCTATTGTGATATATATATATATATATATATATATATATATATATATATATATTTCACTAGGGCATGATGGCCTAGCGTGGTCTGACTTAGAGGCCTAGGACCTGTATAGTTATCAAGAATCTTGAGGATGGATTTGACATTGAGATGTTCCCATGATTGTTCAGGTGTTTTTTGGCATGGATCTGAAGAAAGTATGACCGGGGGTTTATGGTGGCTTTGTTAGCACACAACTACTCAGTTTTAGATTGTATGTTTATGATTGTTACGCATTGATCATTATTATGGAATACACTATTATACTTGAGAAAATCAAGTTAAGGATGCATTTGTGGCGTCTTACTGAGTCTTGTACTCACACCCTACTCAGCCATTTTGATGCGCTTATAGATTGCATGAGGGATCTAGCAAAGGGAAAGGGATCTATAGTAGATAACATAGTAGAGGAGCATGGAGCTAGTAGTAGACCGGGAAGAACTCCAGAAGATCCACTGTTTATTTATTTGCTTTATTTTCTTTATTTCCTCTAGACATGCTTCCCACTTATGGGAGGTGATTTATTTGTATTATATATATACCATCTTTACTTTCTACATGTTTACTCTAATTATTTATTATATTGGTTATTGTTGATTATCGATCCTATGACATGATACTAATGGTATAGTCTCCCCACTGACAGACTTAGTCCCTCACTGATTTTCGGCAGCCTCTGGCATAAGGGAGGCGTACATGAGTTCACGTGGTATTCTGGCTTGAACCAAGAGGTTTGGGTAGCGGTGTTACAACCATGTCCCCTAACTAGACCTAAAAATCATGTGTAACTCTAAAAAACTATCTTCTTAGGGGTATCTGAGTATTTCGTTGACTCTGGTACCTATCTTGATCCACTTCCACTACTCTTCTATTGCATTCCCCAACAAAACCTTTGTAGGTGACCCAGCCTACCACAAGCAAGGAACACCAAACTAGGGTATGGAAACTGATGCCACTTGTGGACCAACTTTACACAAAAACAAAACTGTAATAAAACATGGTCATGAGATGGTTTCCCACTACCATGTAAGATCTTCCAATTGTTTCTACGGTGATAACTATCATAGCGGCACTTCTTTCCACCAGAAGAAGAGCTCTGAGTTCACCCTGATGAAACCACTTGGCTACTACTCGAGGTCTCTCTCAAATTTTATTTCATAATGTGTTCCTAATTCATTGCATTTAAAGAGATACTCAAATGAAATATGTTCACCTATGACATGATCTCATTGAAAATACCATCCTGAAAACATATCACCCTGGAGATCTCATCAGTTTCCAAATAGTAACAATGTGTTGCAAGTCGGTGAAATGTTCAGCATAGTCCATCACTGACATGCCCTCTTATTCCAGGTGCATGAAACAAAAATACTTCTCATACCTAAAAATCTCTATATAGAAGTGTCTTATTAAATTTACCTCAAATATATTCGAGGATAACTCATCTTGTTGCACAACTTTCTCTAGAATGTCCTACCAACACTTGACAAGTCCACGAAGCATGTATGCATAAAGTTTCACCCTCATATCTGTGGGTGTCTTGAGGTGATTGAAGATCATCTAGAATGAATCAATATAGAACTCCTATTCCTGGGAGACTCCCTCCCCAGTTGACATAGGTAGATACTGTAGATAAAACTCTCTCGTTAGCTCAGACATTGAAGACACAATGTGAAGAGTCTCCCTTTACATGGATCGCATGACCCTCAGGAAGTTGTCATGAAACTAAACATTAATATGATCATCATGAGCTATAGGAATCTCTGGTTTAGCTATGTTAAGAGCATCTTGATTTCTTCTATCCTGACACTCAATTCAAAGATGATGAGGAGGAATTTCCCTATACAAGACAAACACACTCCTTAGAACACTGGATAATAACAAGGTTGACCTCAACAAGTGATGTCAAAAGAGAACCAAGACTCATGGTCTACCTAAACATGGATTATAAGTGTTTTATCATGACATAATAGTTATTTCATATAATTTATCATATATAATAGGTATCTCATTTCACATTTCATATAGGAAAATATATCACATATAATAAATATGTCTATATCATGAACAATGCATGTCAAGATATATACCTATGTGCTTATCATGATGCATGCATACTCATCTCTCACCATACTATTCCATGATTATAAATCTCAAGAAATGATAACAACACACACAAATGTGAATCACCCAAGGTGAAATAATGTCAACCGTAATAATAAAATGACATAAACAACAATCCCATGCTTGGGTACTTGGATTTTCCCTCATACATAGGATAGATACTCCCATGCACAAGATCATTACTAAGTCTCGACACATATTAGTCTCCTTTTTACCTTTCCCCAAATAGAAAGGAAATATAAAAGAAAAATATGCCTTTGATACCACTTTGTAACATCCCCTAATCTAACACTTTCACGTGGCCAAATTAGGTTGGTTACAGAACCTCAAGCATGCCTCTCCGAATGTCAGAGGATGTTGAATACCAGCAAGGGTATGATGAGTATAGTAGGGAGACTATAACCCCTGGTAAAAAGAAACAATACAGAGGAAATAAACCGATATAAATAAATATCATCATAAAATAAATAGTGGAAATAATACAATATACAACTAGAAGGTAAAGGGAAAATCAAGTAAATCAAATAATAATAATGTAATGTTAGGCTAAAATGCATCTAAATATCAAACTAGACGTAGTACAAATAAAATACAATACTAAAAAAAATAAACTAAGAAGACCCCAGTTCTAAACCCTAGGTCTATACTGTCACCAATATCTAACCCATCTAACAAGAAACAATAAAAAACAAGGTTCTTTGCCCTTATCCAAACCTGCATCCATGTAATCTACTCAGGTACCAAACAAAAACTCAAATATGGTGTGAGTAAAACTCAACAGGTCCACACCCCCGTGTCTAAACAAAACTAGTCTTACAATAAGTTCATTCAATAAAGTAATAAACAGGTGTATTAATCAATCAATTAATTCAATATAACAATCTACCTACTTCGACACCATGTCAAAATATCTCTGAGCATGTAGCACAACCATGCCAACCATAACCACAAACCATGGAATAATCACATAACCAGAAGAAGCCCTTTGTATAAGTATTTCAGTATTCAGTCCAAGCCCTCTATATTATCATTTCAACATCTAGGCCAAGCCCTCTATATAACCATTTTAGTATACAGGACAAGCCCTCTATATAATCATTTTAGCATATCCAATCCAAGACCTATAATTATTATAGCATAACTAGACCAAACCCTATGATCATTACAACATTAATCATAACACAAGTCAATACAGTATAAATAACACATTATAATATCACAAGGCATAATGGATAATTTATCCAATTACCAGTTGTCTTTAAATTCACCATTAACTCATTTAATTATATCATAATCTATTGCCATGAAAAATTGAACATCCATTTTATATCAAATAATTAAAAACAATTTAAATAATCAATTTAACCATTTTACAAGGTGATTATATAATAAGAAATCACTAAAGGTCTCATATCATGCTAAAAATACTCTAATCCATTAGAGAAATCATTATTAATCCAAGTTAGGCTCGCCCTAAAGGTAGCCACAAGCTAGGTCACAAAACCATTAGATCCAAATGGATCCAATGAATAATCCAACACATGATTTATCATCACCATTATTCAATTAATTATTGCATACATTGTGTTAATGCAATCACATGATATTGTACATACTTAAACAATGGAAACAGACTATAGGGTTTGGCTTTAGACCACCAACCTTTAACCAGAATTCAATGAAATGCTTCCAAAATGTAACACCAATAAGGATGAAGGTGGTGATGATCAAAAGAACAACCTAGATCATACAAGATCAAGATCAACACCAGATTCCACAACGGTTAAAATATTACACTATGATAATGAGCAACAAGTGTATAATAATGGAAAACAAAAGAGAAACCACTCACTGGAGATTGGTCACTTTATCAAGACATCCATAATAAAATAAGGAACTCCAAAATCTCTTAGAAAACACCTAGGGATCAATATAGGAGGGATTAACATAAAGAAGAATGAAAATATAAGTGCATCATGTCTTTAAAACTATTGATCCCAAGAAATACAAAACATGTAATATGTTCACGTAGCATATTTCCTAATTCTTGAGTTACACCAAAAAACATATCACCTAAGGTTAAAATAACCCAGCTCAAATATTGAACATCATGTACTTGATTCACAGTGTGTATTTATTTCACGTAATGAACTTGTTTCACGATATACACCTATAAATAGTTACACATCATGTAATATATTTACACAATGTGTAATTTTCCTACATATAGATTTAATCCTAGCTTCTAAAAAAAGATCTTAAACCACATTTAAAGACTTTAAAACTCATAGGAACCCTCACAATACCCCTTAACATGTTTATACCTGAACTCTATTAATTCAAAAAATATATACATCACCAAACTTTAGGCCATTTTACCTAGAAAAATTTCTCTATATTCGAATAAGAATCAACCACCAAGGTTTTAAAGAATAATAAAAACCCAAAAAAATAGGTTTAATGAAAAACTCAAATAGGGATGTACTTGAAAAAAGGAATGATCTTACATAGATATCATAACAATGTTTCGGGTGTTGAACATCCAAACATGCTATTTTTGTACATTTTCTATGTTTTGGTGCAAGTCTTGGGGGTTTGGGGGAACACCATAGGAGTAAGAGATGTGTCAAGAAGTTTAAAACTGCTTCAGTAGGTCATTCATGTCATGAATATGATTCACGATGTGAAATGGTTTTATGGGGAGTAGCCTAGGGGAATAAAAAATGTGAAAGGGGGATCTGGGGACTAACTCATAAAATTCACAACATGAATTCTCATGTCACATCATGAAATCTATTTTCCATCTTTTTTAATAAGGGCTTAGCCCCTTGTTTCTTTGGGCAAGCAAGGGTGTGTAAGGGAGGGCTCAAATGATACCTAACCCTCTTAGATCTCCACCATTTCCACTATTCTTGGGTGCAATTTGACAGCACCAACAAGTAATATCTTCCTCCATCGTCCTTTTATGTTTTTTCTACCTCATTATCATTGAATATGGATATTTCCATTTTAGGTCAAAATTCCAATTTCTTCAAAGGATGGTGAAAACGCTAGATTTCTTAAAGGATTCCTTATAGCCTTGAAAGAGGGGATCTTGAGATGAAGTATTCATATGTTTTCATGCTAATCAGTTGAGGTATAATTTTATTTTGATTTTTCCAAAGGGGTTTTCCCTAAATTAATTTTATTAGTCCATTGAATTAAAAGAATCGGTTGGTGATTTTGTGTATCCTAAATCCGATGGTGCATCTGGGGTAGGACACACCCTGTTGCTAATGGTTTTGGCATGGGTAAATGAATTAGTGAGTTAACTGGTAATATGCTAAGCTTAAATTTAATTTATTAATTAATTATAATTACTATAATTAATTAGTTATGTTTTCTTTACATGAGTTAAGAACTTGGAGCCTTGAGATGAGATCAATTGAACAAGAGTAAGGCTAGATGAGCTTGGAAGGCCTTGGAAGATACTGTTGACCCTTAATGTCAAAGTGGGAAAAACCTTGGTAAAAGGTATGATTATAAAAACTCTCTTTGGTCTATTTTTTTTGTTATATTATATGAAATATTTTTGGTCATGTTGAAATTCCATGCACAACCAAATGAAATTGGTGACCACCACCTGGATGATAATTAATATGTTTATACCTTCCATCGACCCCTTCGGTTCCATGGTATTGAGATTTGGAATTTCATCCACACAAGGATAACCCTTGAGACTAGGTTTCATTCTGAGCGAAACAAACCTAGACCCCATTGATTAAATAAATGGATGTTATGGTAATTTTTTTGAGTAACATAAAAATAAACAACATGTCTTAAAAGTGGTAATTCAAAATGTAATCAAGAATTGGAATAAAGGCTTAATGAAAGAATGGATATGATGATATGTGTAATGGTATTTGTGCTTAAATGATAAGTGAAGTGGTAATTATTATAATTGTTGTGATAACTAATAAGTCAGTATAATTTGATACATTGCTTATTAACTGAGAAATGATTATTTTTCACATGAGCCTCAGCCCGGTTGGTGAGGACTCAACAAGTACATCCAAGAGACCCGAGATCAAATCTGGGTGGATACATATTTCCAGGTACTATAATAGTACTGTAGTATCACTATAGCAGACACGATTCGGTAATATAGCAGCCAGAAATATTCATCCATCTGGGCCACCGATTTGGTCATCGGGTCCTGCAAGACTTTCGGGCCACCCAAGGCCTTCGAGCCAGTTGTCTCTCAAGGCCTTCGGGCCACCTTAAGGCCTTAGGGCCACCCCAAGGCCTTTGGGCCACATGATGATGCAGATGTACCAGTAAGACTATAAGGGAAAAGGCTTCAGATGAGGATTCATGGTAGGTGCATTCACTAGAGAAGAGATAACCAGAATTTGAATAATGAGAGGGTATGACATTGCAATCGATACCGGGCATGTGAAACTTTTCATAGGACAACTAGCTGACCAACCCTACAAAGGTGGAGTGCTGATATCATGACATATGCTGGGGAGGAGCAGTTCCAAGTAATATTTTCTAGGTTATTTCCTCTAAGACCTATGGGTCATTTAATTGTCTCTAAGACTTTGATCCTTGTAAGGGTTCCACCTCACCCCTTGAAAGATGGATTATAAAAAATAATAAAAAATGAAGGCCTTCAGGCCATTCTGACTGACTGAGAAATGGTTATTTTGACCACCTTGGCATAACATGTAGATTGAGGTAATCTCTTGGAATAGAATTACATGGACTAAAATTAGTTAATTAACATGTTAGTGGATTTTTGGCCAAAATGGTAAATAAATGAAATTATTTCTAATTATTATGATAATTGGGACCCTGCCTTTATGAAATATATCTAGATAAGATAAATGGTAATTTTATGAATTAACCATTATGAATTATGATGACATGATAGATATATTCAGTGCCTATCCATGAATTTTATTTTCTAGCTTGTCTTGGATTGACTATGTTATGATTGATTGCTAAGGGATGATTGTTATATGACTATTTATGATTTTATTTATTTCCTAGGGATGGTTGTTATATGTTTGTTTGAGATTGTTAATTGATATGACATATACATGTGATGGGTACTTGAGAGAACTATATGTGAAGTTTGAGGGAAAGGTGAATTGTTATGAACCATTGGAGGGTAAGTTGCACAGTCATTGGCTACCTAAGGGTGATATTATTCTAGGTCTTAGCTTGGTTATGCTGAAATTCTTATAGGGATTGGCCTGGTTATGATGTAACACTTATAGGGCTTGGACTAATTATACTGTAACACTTATAGGGCGTATCCTAGCATATTTTAATGTTTATAGGGCTTGTATGGGTTACACTGTAATGATTATTGAGCTTGGACTGGTCATACTATAATTATTATAGGCCTCACCCAGTTATGTTGTAATGATTATAGGGTTATGCTTGATCCTGTTGTGATAATTGTTTTTCTATAACCTAGGAGGGTTATAGACATGGCTCATATAGTTATATAAAATTCCTAGGAATATCTTACATTATTATGAGGTAGGTTTTTCTATGGTGATGATTTTTTGGTTCACCCCATGTTTAGATACATCTGATATAGATCCGAAGAAGGTTTGGCTGACCCTGGGTTTCAAACCGAAGCTAAAGGACCAATGAATTTACTTTATGTGCAATATTAATTTTATTAAATTAATACCCCATCTATTACTTATTTAATGCATTATATATTCAAACTAAATTTTTTATACATCTTTTGTGGTGGATTACTGAATTTTACTCACACCCTACTCGAGATGCCATTGCACTTGGGAACCTAAGAAACTCTCATGTGTTTTGTTTTAGGTGCTTAGTTGGGATGTGGCCTAAGATTACGTGGTTGGGAAGGATAGCTCGAATGGTATCAGGATATTGGATGAGGTTCGGCTCAGCGATGTATTTGAGCCTTATTGTGTTTATTTCTTTTATTCTAGTACATATGTATGACCGACCAAGTGAGAAGTTTATTGTATGTTCCACCGTTACTATTTGAAAATTTACCACATTCCATGTATTGTTACTGGATGTTATTCATTTACATGTACCATAATTATTTATTTTCATGGATGATATTTCATTATTTATTTATTATTTACACACTCTAATATAAGGGGTATAGTCTCCCCACTATACAATCTTACACCCCCACTGCTAGTCGGCAGCCTATGCTGTATGGAGTGGTGTACTTGAGGTATTGTGGAAAACCATTCTGGCCACTGGGTTTATAGTGAGTCAGGGCGGGATGTTACAAAGTGGTATCAGAGCATTTATTTTCTTCTATCTCTCAATTTTGGGATCTGGTAGACTAGAGATTTAGGAATGTGTCGGACCCTGAGATGGATGTCGGGCCACTACATCATGAACATCAATACAATTAGGAAGTCTCATTTATCGGGGCATGGGGATGTTGTTCTAATTTGTATTTACAATTGTATTTTATTTCCTCCATGAGATATGCACATGTGGTTTGGATGTTTTTATTTATGATGATATCTAGATCTTATCCCATTAGTAGGAGACCAGTGAGTTGATTTTGACTATTGTACCATATAGATAAGAGGAATCTCATGCGCCACATTAGGAATATAGGATTCACATGACATATATTCCTTCTAGTGTGTGATATCACTAACGAGATAGGCATAACTGATTAAGAGTCAAAAACTAATTATATATCAATTTTGCGTATTATTAATTGGTGAAAGTCTACTCAGATTGGGACGAATTATATATGGATTCTTTCTGATGTTAGATTATGTGGATATATAGTGAGATAATATATGATGAGGATGATGATTTAGTCCTTATGAATAGGAAGTGAAATGACCCCAGTGGATTGGTATGGCACATGGTACTGAGGAATTGTACCCCACATGGGTGGTTTTTGTTTGGTTTTGGTCGTTTGTCCTAGTCCTTTAGAAAATAGTCTGATGTGTAGGTTCTCAGAGAGGATGGGTGCCCTAATTGTGGGTGGATGTTCTAGATTATGAAAATTTTCATATGTGAAACCCTGGAGATAGATTTTTTGAAATGTTAATGTCATGTGATGTTGGGACGAGAGCATGCTTGATGCCCTGTGAGTTGTGATCTTCAAAGAGGTTGACCTATAGACAAGGTGGTCACACCTAGTGGATTTCTTGAGACATGGCCATTAGGGCTATGTGGGAGACATAGAGGCACTTAGTTTTTACTTGGACCTAAGTGGGTCAGTGTTTTTATTTGTTTGGTGGTGAACCATTAGATGGGTTACCCCATTGTTGCAGATATTTTGGCTTGTGAAACCAATTCATAGGAAGTGATTAGGGGTTTTGGTGGTGAGAACCTTGCATATTGGTGCTCTATGAATCAAAGTCTAGTCTTGAGGAAAGGACTAGAGTGACATAAGGTCACGTGGGATGAACACACTTGGGTTTCATAGTCAAAGTGCAGGTGGACGCTTGTAACCAAAGTGGCTTCTGGTGATGTCCAAGTGCGTGGATGACCTTGAAACACCATCAGCTAAGGATAGACACCTGCAATGCTATAATGATTCCATGAGGCAGGCAGTTGAGTGAGTAGTCATGGCATGAGAGATGTGATTATTTTTAAGAGGAGTTATAAGGGATATTCTAGCATGTTGAGGCTGATGGACCTGGAGGCTTGGTCATCTTCTTGAATGGGCATTAGTGCCTAGTTTTAGTGATGACTGACTCATGGGATTTTGAGTTAGGATCAATGAATGATCAGTTGAATGTGTGTGGCCCAATGGTTTCTAATTAGAATACAAATGGTTGGCATTATTGGGGATACATGATGTCTTTTGGGATGTGTGAATGGGTGCCTCAGGATTAAGAGCCTACTGTTTTTGACAAAATCAAAGTGATACATGCTGATTTTGGTGAGACCGATGGTTTTGGATCAATACACTGAATCGGTTAGGTTTTTGATGAAAACTATTTGTATTATAGTGGAGGAACTTGTGAAATGTGGTGGTTGTGGTGCTTCAACTGACTATTTTTCATGGATACTTGTTAGGCAGACTTGAAGTGTTAGTGAGTTTTGGATAGCTAGTCCCTCTTGAATTTTGGTAGCCTAATGTTAGTTAGACACTTCTGGGTAGGGAGGATTGAGACCCTTGAATGAAGTTGACATGTCCCTGCGGTAGTAAGTGACATTGAAAATGGATGAGTTTATGATGGTAATCATTGATGAAATCTTAGTGTTATCCTAATATAGATATGAACAAGACTAATATATGGCATCGTCTATAGAACACTAATAGATATTTAGATATATGACTTGATACCTAAATGTTTTTTGTTGTATTAAGGGCCTCCTTGGTGTTGTGCTTGTAGAGCGATATAAGGAAAATGTCTAGTGGGGAGACCACCATAGACTGTTGGAATATGATCCTTTTGTTAGAAGGGTATTTGTCTTGGCTGAATCAAATGTTGGATGGTTAGGGTGATGTTGAACACCAATAAATTGTAAAGACCGATTTATTAGGTACCATGGAAACACCATATTAAATTTTAGGTGAGACACTAGATGGAATTGTTGTGTTGGCATTGAGATCAAGATGTTCCAGTGTGGTCAGAAGGTCATTTATGGGGTGATCCACTATTCATGACATGTTTTATGGGGTGTGCCATGATTTATGGCTTATGTCAGGGGGTGAAATAGTTTCATAGCATGCTTCAAGGGGCGAATCCCTATTTTTCAACATGTTTCAAAGGGTGAAACATGCAATGAAAGTGATGAAGGTGTTATTTAGGAATAAATTCCTCTAAAATATTGAGAAGTTAGTGCCATATATTGGGAATGTCATTCTGGGTGGGATGGGGGTATTCTGAAGTTTGATTGGTACCTTCCATGGAAAGGTTAGTGTATACGAGCCCTATGAATGGGTAATGAATACCCATCTATTTGGATCAAAATCATAGATAAGAAATGGAACTAACTCTGGAAGGTGTTTTGTCTATGTTCGGTTAGTGTGATATGGAAGTTGTGTCGAGTGGGTCATTAGACCACGAGGGTTTATATGTGAGCTCAATGGTGGGGAATATTGTGGGATGAAAGTAGTCATGGAAAGTTGGTTTCTATATTGGGGAGGACAATTAACCTTATGATGTTATGGATAATGAAACGGTTATGTTTCATAATAGACAAGCGTCTTGAAGTAGTGTCTAGTAGTTCAGTGTTGTTTGCGAATGGTGGATAAGTTTTCAGTGAGTAATTCACCACATTTATAGAAGAGGGAAATGGAATCTTTTCAGAATTCAGGAGTAGAATGTGTCAAGTTGAGATTGGTTTATGACCCATGTAGGTCAAGTTCATCTGGTAAATTATCATCAAGGCTTCTCAGGGATGGGAATTTTTATGGTGAGGATATTGTAAGAAACCACATCTGAACTAGTCAGAAATTCAGAAGGGGATTGAATTTTCTCCATTGGTGGATGAGCTTGAAATCTAGACATCAGAATGAGGTTCTGAGTGTTTTAATGTCTGAACATGTTTTTTTCTGACATGTTCTAATTTCTAGTGGAATTTCTAGGGGTTCGTGCAAGCACTGTAGGAGGAACATATATGATGGGCTACTAAAAATAGCTCTAGCAGGTCATTCATGTCATAAATGTGATTCAAGACATGAAAAGGTTTCACGGGGATTGACTTGGAGGAATACAAGACATGAAAAGGGGGATCAGGGGGGGGGTGACCCTAAAAATTCATGGCATTACTTCTCATGTCATTCCATGAAATATGTTTTCTAGGGTTTTTTAATAGGGGATTGTCCCTTTATTTATTCAGGGAAGCTGGGGCACACAAGGGAGGGATATCCTGATAGCCCATTCTTAGATATCTATCATTATTATAATTCTTGGGTGTGATTCAACAATGCTGGTGGGTAGTATCTTCCTCCACCATCCTTCCGCATTGTTTCTCCCTTGTTGTCATTGAATATGGAGATGTCTATTTTAGTTCAAAATTCCAATTTCACCAGAGGATGGTCAAAATTATAGATTTATTCAAGGATTCAATGAATCCTTGAAAAAAGGGACCTCGAGATGAAGTCCATCTATATTCATGTGCTGATCCATTGAGGTATGACTCCATTTTGATTTTTTCAAAGGGTTTTTCAATATATTAATTTTATCAGGCTGTTGAATCAGAAGAATTGATTGGGGATTTTGTGCAACCTAAATCTGATGGTTCATCTGGAGTAGGATGCACCTTGTTGACAATGGTTTTGGCATGGATAAATGAATTAGTGAGTTAACCGTTAATATGTTGAGATTGAATTTAATAAATAAATTAATTATTATTACTTGGCATTACATATGAACTTAGAGCTTTAATAAAAAATCAATTGAAAAAGAGTGAGTCTGGATGAGCTTAGAGGGACTTGGTTGTAACACCCCAAGATTTTATAGTATGTCTTTTATTAAATAAATTCAATTTATTCGATAACTTACTTTGCACGCAACACCGAGCTTAAACAAACCACAATTAATATTATTATTTAAAATGAAATTATAACCTAGCCATTAAATTTGAAGGAATGAATAGTATTAACCAAATCATAAAATTTATATATTATATATTTAATAAAATGTTTTTATATTCATTCAAATGATTTTATAGGCATAAGATAAGAATGAATCAAATTTTATGCATTAAAAGATTATTTTTCTAAAGGCTATTTTCTCACCTTTTAATGAAGAACCAATTATAAATCCAATTTTTGAGAGTTTTATATATTAAATATAAAAAATTAACTTCTTATTTTAAATATGAATATAAAAATTTACTTTGGTTAATTTTTTGGTATTTTTCTTACAAGTTTCATGTTTTGATGAACAGTGAAAAATACTAAATTTTTATTGAATTTTTTTTTTCATTAAAATAATTTACATTGATAAATTATATTATTTAATGGTTTTAAATTATAACTATATTATTTTTTTATTATTTAATTTAATTTAGGTCATTGTCATCAACTTTACATTGAATTTCGATATAAAAATGTTTCAATATTTTGCATGTTTAAACTTTAATAACCTATTTTCTCACACCTTCAATGGGATTAATTTTAAATTAATTATTAAAATTCATGTGTTTTGAATTTTGAAAAATGAATTTAATATTTGGATTCAGTGGGTCCAAATTATGTAAATAGGTTTCTTTTATTTTTGGGCATATGAATAGTAAAAGTTAGTAGTATTTTAATTACCACGACTAAAGGTAAATCAAGTAATTATGAGTAAAAATAATATTATAAAGACTACAAAATTACCCTTACACTTGTCATAATATCATTTTATGAGTTTTTTTGATTGAAGGATCCTTAGTCCAAAATTATAACCCTTTTTAAGCCACTTGTGTGAGAATATGACATTTATTATATTTTATTTAAAAAAGACTTAAAGATGTCATAATCATATTTTAATAATTATACCATTTTTAATATAGGGATATAAAGAAGATAAATTTGACTATAAATAGTAATTTAAAATCTAAAATGTTTTTCTTTAACATGGTAATTTATATTTATTTTTAAAAAATAAATAATTACCTTAAAGGCTTATACAATGATGATGCAATAATTGTTTATTTAATGGAACAATCAAATAAATGATATTAAAATATTAAATAAATGTAATTTTATATAATTAATTTTATAAAAATATTTTATGGATTACTTTAACATTTTAGGGATTTATTAAAGGTTTTGTTTTGAATTTATCTTTAATTTTCATATTTGTTAAAAGGACATGAAATGAATAGTGTCAAAATTGACATTAATGATATTCTAAAATAAATAATATTTTATTAAATGATATAAAATTCATAAAAAATATAAACTTTGGAAAAATTATTAGGATGAAGTTAAAAATTTAATCAATGGTCTATTTATGTTTTTTTTTTAATTTTAGAGTTACTATATTAACCCTTAAAGAATAAAAACACATGTTGTCATGGTAAGAGTTAAAGGAATTAATTTAGGGTTAAAGCAAAAAGATAAAGGTAAGAATATAACATATACTTGTATAAAAATTATTTTTTGAGATTATTTATACCAATTATAATCTTATAATTTAAATAAACAACTTTTGAGCCATTTGGAATTAGAAATTGATTTATATTAATTTAATATTTTGAGAATTTTCAAAAGTGACCCTCCCCTCTCCTATAAAAGGGCACCCATTCTTATCCTTTCATCACACTTCAAAACCTATTTGGTTCGGAAAATATATACCCAAATTCCTTCCTATAATACCTACCCACATTCTTTAGGCCATATTTTAGGCATAAAATCCTCCTTATAGGTGTTAAGGTGTTAATCAAAGGAATTCCACTAAAGAAGAAGTAATTGTTTTACCATCTTATTCAAGTTCATTTCGTCTTCTACTTCATCTTAATATGTTGTTTTAATAATAAAGTAATAAATATAGTATCATATATATTTTTATATGTTATTATGATTATGGTAAAATCATATTATATGATTTATCCATCCTATGAAAAATGAAAACACCGTGCGCGTGTACGTAGGGCTTACCGTCTCCACGTCGTGGTGTAATCTATTTTTCATCACCAATTTATTTGGATGGGTATAATGGTAGATATAATGGATGTAAATAATAAATATGACATGATATTAATTATTTATAATTAATATACCATTAAATTCCTTACCCTTTCACCATTAATGGAATGATATTTTCGCTTGTGCGTACGTATGACTTACCGTCTCCATGATGTGATGAGATTCGTTTTCCACATTAACCATTTAAGAATGATTATAAAAATGTATATAATGATTAAATATAATATATATGAACTTAATATCATTATTTATATTAAATATATATATCTTATTCATAAGAAATAAGACTTTCATGACAAAACATGCATAGGAAAATGAAGTTGTTAACACCCGAAATAAGGGTAATAACGAAATATTATTAACGAAATGATATAAGAGTATCATATATGATATAATAATTTGAATATGGTTCCGTTATAAGTTAATAACATGATTTAGACTATTATACTTGATTTTAAATCATGTTTAACAAAAGTAAAGTGAAGGTAGGAGTTTATTTCATAATCTCATTACTATTTGGGATTGTTTACATGTAAGTATCTGCTAGGGAATATTTATCATCCATGTCCATGTTTCTTAAAAAAAATTCCAATTTTTTTTAATATTATCTTAAAAAATTTTAAATTCTTTTACCCAAGTTTTAATTTTTATAAAATGGTTTAAAAGGAATATTTTTATCATTTTCCAAATGAGGCACTTTATGGATTTTTTAACAAAAGGAATGTTTTTTAATTTATGTAGCATGAGTGGATTTTTCTACTGCCACGATGCCTTAACATTTTGAATCTTCCCTTACAAGATTACAAGGTTATTTTAAAAGGAAATTTCTTATTTTATAATTGAATTGATTTTAAATAAATGTTTTCAAAGTAAAAAGGGGTATTTCTCTCAAGATATTTTTAATGATTTTATTATAGTATTTCATCTATGTTAACATCCTTTGTTGGATATTATGCTTGATTGAGGTTGATCTCTTATTATATCATTTACCTTATTTAATTGAATGGTTTATGATTTATTTTGAATATGGATGTGCTATTTTGATACTATTCATGAATTATGGTTTAAGTATTCACATTTCGCATGCTGGTTTTAATACGATTGTTTATGTTGATTATGTTTCATCACCCATTTCAAATAAGGAATGAATTGGACTTATTAAGTTATTGGAGGGGCCCAATATAGCTCTTTGATGCATCAGTAGGTCTCATGAGACAAACTATATATGGACTAGGCTGAGGCCTTTCCCATTTATTTTCAGATATGGATTTGGTCAATGCTTTAACCATTTATTTTTAGACATCTTGGCTAAGGCCACGAAGATATGTTTCAGATGTCCAGAATTATGCATTCCATCATTATGAGATTAGTTATTGATATTATATGTGATTATTAGACTATTATAATATCCATGGTTAGGTTTCCTAGTTTATGTGATTATTTAAATGGAATGTGTTTTACCCATTTACCATGTCCTATTGTTTATGCCATATTTACTCATAGATTCCACTGTATGCTTACCTTTACTGAGAATTTGAGATCACCCATTACTTATGTTTTATTTTTTCCAAGGATATGAATGAGTATTTTTATTTTAATATAAAGGGTTACACTAAGGGGATTAATGGTAAGCTCAAAGAAAATTCTTTTTGTATTTTATGTTTTAGACTGTAATGTGAATTTCATGTAACCCAATTTCCAAAACTGATAAACTAATCAGTACTTTGGGATTTGAATCTTATTTTTATGAAAATGCAATAAAGTAAGTCACTAGATCTGGGATAATGGGGTCAGGGTTGTTATAGTTGGTATCCGGGCAAGTTTAGTAGAAAACTTGGGTACAAGATTATGGAACATAACCATAATATAGACTTTGAGGATAAGCATATAAGAACATTCTGGAATTTTGGTAAGGTATAAATTATGTGATCCTTCCTAGAAATACATCAATTCTGGATAATACAAGTGGATGTGGTTCTAGAACAGATGTACCTAGGGGTAACAACTCCAACAAGGTGTGTCGAGCCTAACTTAGTGTAACCTGATACACGTCAACAAGCTTTACTACACACCTAGTTTGACACTCCCAGGGGATATGCTTAGGATAATTAAAATTTTATTTACAAACCATTATGAAGGATTTAAAAGTAAATATGTCCCTAAATAAACCATGTTTATGATTATGAGATTATCTAAGCATAAATTTTTCAAGTCATGTTAGTGTTACTAGTTCAAACTTATGAATTATGATTCATAACCTAATATGGTGTATTCCATTATTTAGAAATAGCTCCTAGTAGAAGGAATGAAAACTGTATCAATAAATTTAATCCATATAGGTATTTCCCTCCAATGAAAGATAATGATGTTGGAGTTGGAGCTGCAACTGGTGTTGAGCATCTTATAACTAAACTGGGACAACTGACTCAGGTTATGAACAATAACCCCACCTATATAGAGAATCCTGATCCATAATGTGGAGGAAAAATGTTAGACCACTTAATGAAACAAAAACATCCAACATTCAAAGGGACTACATATTCATTTGTAGATGAATAATGGATAAGTTCCTCGGAGAAGATATTTCTTACTCTGGGAAGTAATGAAAGGGAGAAAGTTTTCATGGAAGTTTATCATCTTTGGGGATATGCATATCAATGGCGTTCATTGATCCAAAACACTAAGGAGGATGAGGAAATATAAAACATGGAATTTAAGGATTTCATGGAACTTTTCTTAGAAAAATATCTCCCTCATGAACAATGAGTGGATATAGAGAGACAATTCCTGAATCTGAGGAAAAAGGAGGATGAGAATTTTGATAAGTATGAAGAAAACATTACAAGGTTATCAATGAATGGTATGAACTACATATGCAGCCCATGGAGTAATATTGACCATTTATTTTATGGGTTAAATCCATTCCTCCAAAATGCATTGTTCTCTCAAACTTTCTCATCACAAGAAGATATAGTATCATGTGCTATCAAGATAGAAAAATAATTCTCTATGTATTATGAATTTAAGGTAAAATAAGAGAAGAAGAGATTGGTGGAGAAAGAGATAGATAAAGGGAAATAAGGGAAATAAGGATTTTACCACATGTGGTAATTGTGGAAGGACACACCCTGGTGCCTGGTTAAAAGAAAAAGGAGTTTTCTTCAAGTGTGGTGAGAAATTCCATCATACTCATGATTTCAAGGTAAATAATGAAAATATCAATGTTCCATGTTATAATTGTGAAGATATGGGACATTATTCAAATGATTTTATTAAGCATAAAGGAAATATATATCAAAAAAATCAAAGGTATCAAGGTCAAGCTTGTGTTGTTACTATAATCAAAGTGGAATAATTAATGTATTTGTGTTTTTGGATTCAAGAATCATGTAATGATATTTTGGTTATGAGAATCGTGAGATATATATGGATTGTACTATAATACTTATTCTTTAAGAATTTGAAAGCATGAAAGTTTTCATTAAAGTTTTAAAGTGATCAAGGTATTCATATATTTGGTATGCGATTAAAAGATCTACATTATGTTGTCTGGGGAAAATCTGATGTCATTTTGATTTTGTAAATTTAGTGACCATATAAATTTTTAGACTATTAATTTGGACAAAAGTATTTTGGATGAGTCTTAAATTTGGGATGGATTAAGTTGACCATTGGATATTATTGTTTGAGATTAAAAAATTTATTTAATATTAAATATGTTAAGGTTATATCTAGAATGTTATAATAATATAATTTTTAGAAAAAGGACAACCCACAGGTCAGGTGACAACCCATCACATTCAGCAAAGCGTGGGAGACTTGAACCCGTAACTGAAGGGAGATAAGGGAGAATCACCCACCATTGGCCTACGTGATATCCTAATTATTATAACATAGTTTTAATTATTTAAATGGTATGATAGATGAAGTATACGTTCATTTTTTGAACCCTATATTATTAAGATAAAAATAATATTTTGGAATTCTATTATCTTTTGGAGAGAAAGATAAGTTTGTGGTAGAAATTGATTAAAGGATGAAACTCTACTTGTCAAGTAAGTATGTTTACTTATGTTATTATTAATTTAAGTAAATTAATTTTTAAAATTTAAGGAAAGGATATTTAAACCAAGAATTTTATCCTAGTACATTCTTTTCTAATGAATCTAATGGTCCTTTAGATCACCGAAGATTTATAGCTTTGTTATTGTTAACTTTCTTCTGACCATGTTCTCTATCACTCTCCATCTGAACTTGATGGTTAAATTTATCTTCTATGTCCATATTTTACTACATGGAACCTCATTTTTTATCTCCAGTGGCCTTCATAATTCTCTTTGTTTATTTTAAAGTGTAATTTTTATCGACCCTTGTTCCAATGTATGATTTCAATAAAAATATTTTGAATAGTCAAACCTTCGTTACCAAACCTGAATTAAAAAATTATGAGGACACAATTTATTGAAGGAGGGAAGAATGAAAAACTCCAATATTTTAAATTATGCCTCTTCTTAAATAAATTCAATTTCTTCGATAGCTTATGTTGTATGCAACACCGAGCTTAAATGAATCATGATTAATATTATTATTTAAAATGAAATTATAACATAATAGTTAAATTAGAGGAAATGAATAGTATTAACCAAATTATGAAATTTATATATTATATATTTAATAAAATTTTTTACAATCATTCAAATGATTTTATAGGCATAAGATAAGAATTAATCCAATTTTTATGCATTAAAAGACTGTTTTTCTAAAGGCAGTTTTACCACCTTTTAATGGAAAACCTATTTTAAATCTAATTTTTGACATTTTTATATATTATATATTAAAAAATAAAATTCTTATTTTAAATATGAATATAAAAATTTAATTTGGATAAATTTTTGGTATTTTTCTGATAAGTTTCATGTTTTGATAAATAATGAAAAATACTAAATTTTATCGAAAAATAACTTTTTTCATCAAAATAATTTATAGTGTTAAATTATATTATTGAATGGTTTTAATGTATAAAATATTATTTATTTATAATTTAATTCAATTTATTTCATTAAAATCAATTTTACATTGAATTTAGATATAAAAACATTTCAATCTTTTGCATGTTTAAACTTTAATAACCCGTTTTCTCACCCCATCAATGGGATTAATTTTAAATTAATTAATAAAACTTATGTGATTTGAATTTTGAAAAATGGATTCCATATTTGGAATCAGTAGGTAAAAATTATGTAAATTGTTTTCTTTTATTTTTGGGCATATGAATAGTAAAATTTAGTAATATTTTAATTACCACAGTTATGGGTAAATCAGGTAATTATGGGTAAAATAATATTATAAAGACTATAAAATTACCCTAAAACTTGTACTAATTTCATAGGATGAGTTTTTTGACTGAAATAATACTTATTATAAATTATAACCCTTTTTAATCTACTTTTATGAGAATATGATATTTATTATATTTTTTTAATGAAGAGTTAAAGATGTCATACTCATATTTTAATAACTATACCATTTTTAATATAGGGTTATATAGAATATAAATTATACTATAAATATTAATTTTAAAGGTAATTTTTTTCTTTAATATGGTAATTTATATTTAATTTTTAGAAAATAAATAATCACATTAAAGGCTTATACAATAATGATGCAGTAATTGTTTATTTAATGGAAGAATTAAAAAAATGATATTAAAAATATTAAAAAAATATATAATTTTATATAATTAATGTAATAAAATAATTATATAGATTACTTTGACATGTTAGGGATATATTAAAGGTTTTTTTTCAAAGTTATATTGTGTTTTGATATTTTTTTAAAAATTCATGAAATGAATAGTGTCCAAATTGACATTAATGATATTCTAAAATAAATAATATTTTATTAAATGATATAAAATTCATAAAAGACATAAAATTAATCCAGATTATTTTTATGAAGTTAAAAATTTCATAAATGGTCCATTTATGTCTCTTTTGACATTTTATAGTAACTATATTAACCTCAAAGAAATAAAAACACATTTTGTCATGGTAAGAGATAAAGGAATTAATTTAGGGTTAAAACCAAAATATAAGGGTGATAATATAACCTATAATTGTATAAAAATTATTCATTGAGATTATTTAGACCAATAATAATCTTATATTTGAAATAGATCACTTTTTATCCATTTTTAATTGGAAATTAATTTATATTAATTTATTATATTGAGAATTCCCAAAAGTGACCCTCCCCTCTCCTATAAAAGGGTACTCATTCTTCTCCTCTCATAACACTTCAAAACCTATTTGGTTAATCCAAGATCTTCCCAAATTCCTTACTATAATCCCTACCCACATTATATAGGTAATATTTTAGGCATGACACACTCCTTATAGGTGTTAAGGTGTTAATCAAAGGAAGTCCACTGAAAAAGATGTACTTGTTTTACCAACTTATTCAAGTTCATTTCTTCTTATAATTACTATTCATGTGTTGTATCCATACTAAAGTAATAAATCCAGTATCATATATATTATGATATTTTATTATGATTATTTTTCAACCATATTCCATGATTTATCCATCCTATGAAAAATGAAAACACCGCATGTGCGTACGTATAACTTACCGTCTCCACGTCATGGTGTGATCTATTTTTCATCACCACTTAATTTGGATGGGTATAATGTTGGGTATAATGGATATAAATAATAAATATGACATTATATTAATTATTTATAATTATCACACCATTAAATTCCTTACCCTTTCACTATTAATGAAATGATATCGTCGCTCGTGCGCACGTATGGCCTACCGTCTCCACGACATAATGAAATTCATTTTACACATTAACCATTTAAGAATGATTATAAAAATGTATATAATGGATAAATATAACATATATGAACTTAATATCATTATTTATATGAAATATATATATCCTATTCATAAGAAACAATATTTATATGACAAAACATGCATAGGAAAATGAAGCAGTTAGCACCCAAAATAAGGGTAATAACGAAATACTATTAATAAAACAATAAAATAGGGTCATATATGATATCATAAATATGAATGTGGTTCTGGTATAAATTAATAACATGATTTAAAACATTATACATTAGTTTAAATCACATTCAACTAAAGGAAAGTGAAGTAAGTGGTTTATTTCACAATCTCATTATTATTCAGGATTGTTTATAAGTATCTGCTGGGGAATATTTATCATCCATGTTCATGTTTCTTAAAAATTATTTCCAAAATATTTTTAATATTATAATAAAAAAATTTAAATCATTTTACCCAATTTTTAATTTTTATAAAATGGTTTAAAATGAATCTTTTTGTCATTTTCCAAATGAGGCACTTTATGGTTTTTTCGACATAAGGAATGTTTTTTAACTTATGCGGTGTGAGAATATTTTTCTACCTTCATGATGAATTAATGTTTTTAATATTCCATTATAGGCTTAAAATTTTATTTTCAAAGGAAATTTTTTCTTTTATAATTTAACAGCTTTTAAATAAATGGTTTCAAAGTAAAAAGGGGTATTTCTCTTAGGAGTTTTTTAATGATTTTATTAGAGTATTTCATCTATGTCAACATCCTTTGTTGGATATTATGATTGATTGAGGTTGATATATTATGATATCATTTACCATATTTAATTGAATATTTTATGATTTATTTTGAATTTGTATGTGCTATTTCGATACCATTCATGGTTTATGGTTTAAGTATTCACATTTCATATGCTAGTTTTAATATAAATGTTTATGATGATTATGTTTCATCACTCCTTTCATACGAGGAATGCATTGGACTTAGTAAGTGATGGGTGGGGATCTATATACCCCATTTATTCATTATTATATCTGATGAGATAAACTATATATGGAGACCTTGCCCATTTATTTTCAGATATGGATTTGGCTGAGGCCTTAATAATTTATTTTCAGATGTCTTGGTCGAGGCCTTGATGATATGTGTTAGATGTACAAAATTATGCATTCCATCATTATGAGATTATTTATTGATATTACATGTGATTATTCAACTGGTATAATATCCATAGTTAAGTTTCCCAGTTCATGTGATTATTTAAATAGCATATGTTTCAATTATTTACCTTGCCATATTGTTTATTCCATATTTACTCATATCTCCCATTGTACACTTACCCTTAATGAGTATTTGAGATCACACATTTCTTGTGATTTATTTTCCCACAATATATGAAGGAGTTTTTTGTTTTTTATATAAAGGGTTACATTAAGGGGATTAATGTCATGCTTGAAGAAAATTCTTTGTGTATTTTATGTTTTGAATTATAATGTTAATTTTAAGTATGTAACCTAGTTTTCAAAACTACTAAACTGATCAGTCCTTTGGAATTATAATCTTATATCTATAGAAATGTAATAAAGTAAGGCACTAGCTCTGGGATGCTGGAGTTGGGGTCATTACATTGGCAGATGCTTCAATCCCTTGGCGTCAAAAATGAGAAAATCCTTGATAAAAGTTAGGTGGTCTATAACAATTCCCTTTGGTATATTTTTTTGTTATAGAATATGAAATATGCGCGATCACACCATAACACCATGAAAATTTCCAAATGAAATTGGTGACCACTTCCTAGATAAAAATTCATATGTTTAGACCCCCATGGACCCCTTTGGGTCCTTGGTGTTGAGACTTGGACTTGTATCCACCCAAGGGGTGTGCCAACCCTTGACAATTTTTTGTATTCTGAGTGGAATTAACCTAGACCACCTTGATTAAATGGATGGTTGTTATGTTAATTGTGTTGATTAACATGAGAATAAAAAACCTAAATTAAAAGTGGTAATTTGACTTGTATTCTAGAATTAGAATAAAGGCGTAATAAAAGAATGGACATTATGATACATGTAATGATATTTGTGCTTAAATGATAAGTGAAGTATTAATAATTATATTTTTTGTGACAATTGATAACTTGGTATAATTTTATAAATTAATTATTTATTGATGAATGGTTATTTTTACCACCTTGGCATAACATCTAGATTGAGGTAATCACTTTATATAGAATCACATGGACTAAAATCATTTAATTATCATGTCAATGGTTTTTTTGAAAAAATGGTAAATGAATAGAATTAGTTCTAATTATTATGATAATTGGGAACTTGCCTTTATAGAATATATCTACCTAAGATAAATGAAAATTTGATGAATCAACCATTATGTATTATGATGATATGATAGATATGTTTGGTTCTTATCCATGTGTTTTTTTATATACTGTCTTGGACAAAATCTACTATGATTGATGCCTAAGGGATGGTTTTTATATGACTATTTATGATTTTATTGATTCTTGATGGATATTTGTTATATATTAGTTTGATATTATTAATTTAAATAACATATACTTGTGATGGGTGATTTAGATAACTATATGTGATGCCTAAGGGAAAGGTTCATGGTTATTAACCTCTTGAGGGTAAGTTTCATAGTCACTGGATGCCTGAGTGTAACGCCCCAACCCCAGTTACCCAGAGTTGGTACATTATTACATAACATTGGCATGATCACAAAAGATCAAGTTTTGAAAGACCGATTAGTTTAGTAGACTAGGAAGTACTATATACATTCATAAGGTTTACATTACATCATAAAATAAAAAACTACAACAACATTATTTCCATAGACCACACTCATATCCCCTCAGACTATCCCTGCAGGTCAGTCATAAAATACTTCTTCACATCCTAGGAAAAATAAAACATAGAAAGGGGTGAGCTCAGATGCTCAGTAAGGATAACAATATAGCGGAAACTTTCATAAATATGCATAAACATTTAAGGCAATGTATAAGACTAAAACAAAATCCTTTTAAACTTGAACTTCAACATAATATGGCAAAGATAAAATCAAATAATTCCATTTATTTACTCACATGGATATTCTACTAGTCGAATAATCACATGCAATATCAATAGCCTCTTTCATAATGATGGAATGTATAATTACAGACTTTCATAACCACATACTCAAGGCCTTGTGCCAAGACTAAAAATAAGATTTTTTCAAGGCCTTGTGCCAAGATACTAGTTTGTCTCACGAGACCTACCGATGCATCAAGGAGCTACAGCGGGCTCCACCTATCACTTACTAAGTCAAATGCATTCCTCATATGAAAATGTTTAAACATAACATAAACATTAGTATTAAAACTAGCATACGAAATGTTAATACTTTATCTATAAACCATGAGTGACATAAAAATAACACATCCACAGTCAAACATATCACAAAACCTTCAATACAATATGGAAGTTTTGTATTATAATAAATCAACTTCAAATAAACTTAAAATCCATCAAAGTATGTTGACATGGATGAAATAAAAACATTTTTTTAGAGAAATATCTCTTTCTATTTTGAAATCATTTAAAATTCATATAATTATAAAATAAAACATTTACTTTGGAAATATTCTTATAAGATTGTAAGGGAAGCTTTGATGATGTTATAAAGGTGGAAAATAGATGCACCTGTCGTATAAGTTAAAAAAAGAAATTCTTACCTTAATTTTTTCGAAAAGGTTATAAAGGACCTTGTTTGGAAAACGACGAAAATATTCATTTATAAAAATCTTATAAAAAGTCAAAAAAGGGTATAAATGACTTTAATCCATAGTCTATAAAATAGTAAGAATGTTTTGAAATATATTTTTAAGAAACATGGATGTGGATGATAAAGAGGTCCCAGTAGATACATTAAAACAACCTCGGATAATAAAGAGATTGTGAAATTAACCCTTACCTTGTACTTTTCCTTGGTTGAGGGTAGTTTAACCTCCGTGGAAGCTTGGAGTGTTACATTCTCCCCTCCTTCAAATAATTTAATCCTCGAAATTTATAGAATATAACTGCATAAAAATACTCGGGTGGTTCTTCATTATAAGTTCCTTGGGTTCCCACGTTGCCTCTTCCATCTTATGGTTTCTCCATAGAACTTTTACCAGACAAGTCGTTCGGTTTTTCAGCACTTGTTCTCTTGTATCATGAACTTTTATAGGCTCTTCGCAATAAGACAGATTGGGTTCCATCTCTAATTCCTCATAGGTGAGTACATGCATTGGGTCAAGCATGTATTTTCTAAACAGTGACATGTGGAACACATCGTGAACTTTGGAGAGACATGGCGGCATTGACAAATAGAAAGCTATAGCCCGAATTCGTTCTAGAATTTCGAAAGGTCCGATGTACCTAGGACTTAATTTACCCTTCTTACCAAAACGTATAACACCCTTCCATAGAGATACTTTCAAGAAGACATGATCTCCTAACTAAAATTCCAAATCCTTCCTTCAGTTATTGGAATAGCTCTTCTACCTACTTTGAGCCGCTTTGATGTGGTTTTGGATTACCTTCACCTTTTCCCTCTTTTCCTCCACCAGTTCTGGGCCTACGAGTTTTCTTTCACCAACATCATCCCAACAGGTTGGTGTGTGACATCTCTTTCTGTATAACGCTTCATATGGTGCCATCTGAATACTTGAATGAGAGCTATTGTTATAAGAAAATTATACTAGAGGTAAATATTGATATCACATACCTTTAAAGTCAAGTGAGAAAGATCTCAACATGTCTTCTAAGGTTTGAATAGTCTATTTTGATTGTCCGTCGGTTTGAGGGTGGTAGGAAGTACTCAAACGAAGTTCAATATCCATGGATTTCTGAAGAATTTTCCAGAATCTTGATGTAAAACATGGATCACGATTAGAAAAAATCGATAGTGGTACTCCATGAAGTCTTACAACTTCATTAATATATAGTCTTACCAATCGTTCAAGTGGTAAATCTTCTCTTATAGCAAGAAAATGTTCTGACTTGGTAAGATGATAAAAAATGAACCATATTGCATCATTATTTCTAGGAGTATTTGGTAGTCCCATGACAAAGTCCATCATAATATTATCCCATTTCCACTCTGGTATGGGAAGAGGTTGCATGACTCCTCCAAGTTGTTGCCTTATAGCTTTCACTTGTTGAAAAACTATACATCTTGACACAAAATCAGCAATCTCCATCTTCATGTTGTCCCACCAAAAATGTTCCTTAAAATCTCTATACATTTTGGTGCTCTCAGGCTGTATAGAGAAATTGGAACTATGAGCATCATCCAAAAATTCCCTTTTTAGATCAGGTATATCGGCAACACAAAGTGTATTCCCAAATTTCGAAATTCCATCTTCATACAAAGTCACTCAATCTCCCATCATTCACAGATTTAATCTTATTTTGAAACTCTTCATCACCAGTTTGATAACTCTTCACCCTTTATAGTAAATATGGTTTGGAAACCATTTAAAAAAGCATTGATGTTTCAACTTCAATGGTTATTCCCATATCCATATTTACTAGATCCAAGAATATAGGATCCTTTTCAAATCTCATCTTGTTCAAAACTCCATGATCCTTTCTACTCAAAACATCTTCCACCATATTTTCCTTCCCCGGGTGGTAGTGTATAGTGCAATCACAATCCTTGAGTAGTTCAAGCCATCACCTTTGCCTCATGTTGAGTTCTTTTTGTGAGAAAATATACTTCAAACTCTTGTGATTAGTATATATCTCACATTTTTCACCATAGAGATAATGTATCCATATCTTTAATGCAAAGATTAAAAATACTAACTCAAGATCATGAGTAGGATAGTTTTTCTTATGAATTTTTAGCTGTCATGATGCATAGGCAATAACCCTATAATTCTGCATAAGGACACAACCAAGTCCTTTCTTTGAAGCATCACTATAAATAACAAACCCATCATTCCCCAATGGTAGAGTCAATATAGAAGCATTGAATAATCTTCTATTAAATTCTTCAAAACATTATTCACATTATTTTTTCCAAACAAATTTCACCCCTTTACGTGTGAGCTTGTTTAATGGGTTAGCCAATCAGGAAAAATTCTGGACGAAACATTGATAATAACCTGCTAAACCAATAAAACTGCGTACCTCAATTATACTCGTCAGTGCTGTCCATTCTTGGATTGCCTTGGTCTTTGAAGGATCAACAAATATTCCATACTTAGAGACAATATGACCTAGAAAAGAAATCTTCTAAATCCAGAATTCACACCTGCTAAACTTTTCATATAATTCATGTCTTCTAAGAGTCTTCAGGATAATGTGCAAGTGATTTTCATGATCTTCATAGATTTTAGAGTATACCAAGATATCATCAATAAACACCACTAAAAAATAATCGAGATATTCCTTGAAAACTCTATTCATTAGATCCATGAAGACATAGGGTGCATTAGTCAATCCAAAAGGCATTACTATAAACTCGTAATGCCCGTACCCGGTTTGAAATGCCGTCTTTGGAATGTATTCCTTCTTCACACACAAATGATGATATCCTGATCAAAGGTCAATATTTGAAAAGTATTTATCTTCATGAATTTGGTCAAATAAATCATCAATGCGAGGTATGGGATACTTTTTCTTTATCGTTATAACATTGATCTCCCTATATTCAATGCACAACCTCATAGATACATCTTTTTTCTTAACAAAAAGGACAGGGGCTCCCCATGGAGAAACACTAGGGTGAATAAATCCATTATTACTCAATTATTCTAGTTGTTTCTTTAATTTCATTAATTCCACAGTGGCCATTCTATAAGGGGTCTTCGATATGGGCCTTGAACCAGGAATTAAATCAATGTAAAACTCAATTTCTTGTTCTGGAGGATGTACAGGTAAATCTTATGGAAACAAATCAACATATTCTTTCACAATAGGTACATCCTCTATTTGAAAATTCCTTTCCTCACCCACAGTTATTTCATTCTCTTTATCCCCAATAATTGAATTTAGTTGAGTTACTGGGGGTGGATCTAGATAAGAATTAGGTGGTGAAATTTCTGCTCTAAAGATAATGTGTTCTTTATCATCATCATCAAAAATTGTAACCTCCTTCTTACAATAAATATTCACATCATGGTCTGAAATCCAATCCATACCGAGGATTATATCAAATTCAATCATGTGTATGATAATGATATCAGCATATAATGAACATTTATGTGCTCTAATGGGGACTTATTCACAAAACTTTGTTGCAATGATACTTCCCTTAGGATTTTTGACTGAAAAATCCCTTGTTAAATCAAATTGGAAATATCTAATTTTCTTATCAAACTGGGAAGATATGAAACAATGCGATGATCTAGAATCAAATAAAGCATTTTATAAACTCGAGGAAACCATTAAATTACCTTCCACCATGTCTTTCGGAGCTTCAAACTCAGTAGTAGTGATAGCATAAGCTTGGCCTTGATCCCTTGGCCTTTTCTGAGGTAAGTTCCCCTGATGCTTAGGACATTAATTCTCATAATTCCCCTTTTTCTACAGTTATAAAATTCAACATTGACAACCTATTTATTCCCCTTACAATCACAATCTTGGTGGCCTTTTTCACCACACTTGTAACAGACTCTCATTCCTTTCAGGCAGGTACCAGGGTGTTTCTTTCCACATTTACTGCAGGATGGATATTCAACTTTTCCCTTCTTCCCCTTATTTCCATTTCCAGAGTGTTTAGAAGATCTATTCTTCTATTACTTTTCTTTAAATTCGTAAGACTTAGAGAATTTTTTTTCTATCTTGATAGCACATGAGACAATATCTTCGTACAATGAGAAGGATTGTGAGACTAATGCTCGATGGAGAAATCGTTTTAAACCATCAAATAAATGATCAATATTACTTCTTAGGTTACGTATATAATCTGCAGCATGCCTCACTAACCTTGTAAAGTTAGCTTCATACTTTGTGACATTCTCATCCTCCTTTTGCCTCAGACCCAGAAATTGTATTTTTATATCTACTCGATGGTCACGAGGAAAGTATTTTTCTAAGAAAATATCTTTAAACTCCCTTTATTCCATATCTGATACTTCATCATATTCCTTTGTGTTTTGAATCAATGACCACCATTGATCAGCATCTCTAGTGAGGTGGTAAACTTCCATGACAACTTTTTCCCTATCACTACTCCCCAAGGTGTGGAATATTTTCTCTAAGAAATTTATCCATTTCTCAGCTACTAATGGATTTTTACTCCCATTTAATGTTGGTGGTTGTTGCCTTATGAAGCGATCTAACATTGATCCTCCATGCTGTGGATCAGGGTGCTCCATATGGGTAAGGTTATTATTCATAAACTGAGTGAGTTGTCCCAGTATAGTGATAAGCTGATCAGCACTAGTTGTATCATTAGTTCCACTATAATTATCTTGAGTAGGAGGGAAATCCCTACATGGAGTGCATGCATTGATACGAATTCCATTCCTTCCACTAGGCTCCATTTATAAATAATGGCATAAACTAGATTAGTTTATGAATCAAAATACATAATTCCAAACTTGTAAAACACTTAACATAAACTGAATAGTTTATGTATATAATCCATAATCATAAAAAATGTTTTCTTTGAGGAAGTATATACTCATAAACCCTTCATAATGGTTTTTAAAGAAAATGAGAATTATCCTAAGCATATCCCCCGGGAGTGTCGTAACCAAGAGTGCAGCAAGGCCCCTTTTCGTGCACCAGTTCTCGTTTGAGTCTAGCTCAAAGTAGTGTTTTCAGGTTTTACCCCTAGGTACATCTATGCCAGAGCCACCTCTACCTACTCGTATCCATACAGGGATGTATTTCTTGAAAAAATTACAAAATATCTACAATACCAAAATTATAGAAAGTTATTCTATACTAATCCTCAAAGTCTTTCTTAAGGCTATGTGCTCTAATCAGAGTTTATCTAAATCTAGATTCCAAGGTTTGTAATAAAATTCCTTTGATACCAACTGTAATTCCCTGACCCTAGTTACCTAGAGTCGATGCATTATTACATAACATTGTCATGATCACAAAAGATCAAGTCTTGAAAGACTGATTAGATTAGTAGCCTTGGAAGTACTAGATACATTCATAAGGTTTACATTACATCATAAAATGAAAAACTATAACAACATTGTTTCCATAGACCACACTCATATCCCCTCAGACTATCCCTAAAGGTTAGTCATAAAATACTTCTTCGCATCCTGGGAAAAATAAAACATAGAAAGGGGTGATCTCAGATGCTCAGTAAGGATAACAATATAGCAGAAACTTTCATAAACAAACATAAACATTTAAGGCAATATATAAGACTAAAACAAAATCCTTTTAAACTTGAAATTTAGCATAATATGGCAAAGATAAAATCAAATAATTCCATTTACTTACTCACATGTATATTTTACTAGTCGAATAATCACATGCAATATCAATAGCCACTTTCATAATGATGGAATGCATAATGCCAGACTTTCATAACCACATAGTCAAGGCCTTGTGCCAAGACTACAAATAAAATTTTGTAAAGGACTTATTCCAAGACACTAGTTTGTCTCATGAGTCCTATTGATTCATTGAGGAGCTATAGCAGGCTCCACCCATCACTTAATAAGTCCAATGCATTCCTCATATGAAAAGGTTTAAACATAACATAAAAACTCGTATTAAAACTAGCATATGAAATGTCAAAACTTTATCCATAAACCATGATTGGTATAAAAATAACACATCCATAGTCAAATATATCACAAAACCTTCAATACAATATGGAAGCTTTGTATCATAATAAATCAACTTCAAATAAACTTAAAATCCATCAAAGGATGTTGACATAGATGAAATCAAAACCTTTTTTTATAGAGATATTTCTTTCTATTTTGAAATCATTTAAAATTCATATAATTATAAAATAAAACATTTATTTTGTAAATATTCTTATAAGCTTTTAAGGGAAGCTTTGACGATGTTATAACAACAGAGAATAGCCACACCCGCTGTATAAGTTAAAAAAAGACATTCTTACCTTAATTTTGTCGAAAAGGTTATAAAGGACCTTGTTTGCAAAATGACAGAAAGATTCCTTTATAAACATCTTATAAAAAGTCAAACAAGGGTATAAATTAATTTAACCCATAGTCTATAAAATAGTAAGAATGGTTTGAAATATATTTTTAAGAAACATGGATGTGGATGATAAAGAGGTCCCAGTAGATACTTACATAAAAACAACCTCAGATAATAAAGATATTGTGAAATTAAGCCTTACATTGTACTTTTCCTTGGTCGAGGGTAGGTTAACCTCCATGGAAGCATGGGGTGTTACACTGAGGGTGAGATTCTTATAGGTTTTGGCTCAGTTATGATGCAATGCTTATAGGGATTGGATCGATTATGTTGTAACACTTATAGGGATTATCCGTATTATGTTGTAACACTTATAGGGATTGGTCAGTTTATGTTTTAATTATTATAGGGCTTGGCCTAATTACACTATAATGCTTATAGATCTTGTCCCGGTTATTCTGTAACACTTATAGGGCTTGGACCGATTATACTGTAATGCTTATAGGGCTCTATCTAGTCCTAATGTGATGATTGTTTTGCTATACCCTGGGAGGGTTATGGACATGGTTGGCATGGTTCTACAACATGATCAGGGATATAAAACATCATGCTGAAGTAGGTTCGATTATGGTGATGGTTTCTTTGATTTCGTGCCATGTTTAGAGACATCCAGCATAGAGCCGAAGCAGGTTTATCTAGCCCTGGGTGTCAACCCAAATCTTGAGGGTCAGTGGTTTTACTTTATGTACAATATTAATTTTATTAAATTAACACTTCATCTATCTATTATTTCATTCAATATATAATCTGACTAGATTTGTTTATACACCACTGGTGATGACCTAATGAGTTTTACTCATACCTTTCATGGGCTGCCATTGTACTTAGGTACCTAAGTAGATCTTACATGTTTTGTTTCAGGCACTCTGTTGGCCTGTGGCCCAAGATATCATATTTGAGTAGTATGGCTCAGATGGTACCAGGATACTAGATGAGGTTCGACTCGATGATGTAGTTGATCATTATTATGTCTATTTCTTTTATTCTAACATGTATCTATAACCATCCTAGTGGGTCATTTTTTGTATGTTCTAGTATGGTTGTTCAGGTATTTACCGCATTCCATTTATATTTACTGAATGTTACTCATTTATGCATAATCTGATTATTTATTATCATGGATGATGTTTCGTTATTTTTTTCACTCTAATATAGGAGTTATAGTCTCCCCACTATTCCATCTTACACCCCCAATACTAGTCAGCAACCTCTAGCTTATGGGGATGTGCGCCTAAGGTCTTATGGTGAACCAATCCAACCACTGCATTTATAGTGAGTTAGGGTAGGATGTTATAGTTTTAAAGAGAGGTTTTGATGGTTTTCAAGGGGTTATGTCCAAGTTTTGGTTTTGGAAATTTAAATTCTTTTTTTAATATAGATAGGTTGATTATTTACAGTTAATTCCAAATGATTTAATGTGTGTTTCTTTAGAATATTTTTTTGGATGATTTAAATATTAACTTACAATGAATTTTCTTTGAAGTATTGGTTAATATGATATTTTAAATCATTTAAAGGGATCAATTGGCATCTCATGTTATTTTCTCAAAGGCCCATTTGGTACTTAAATTTTTTTTTAAATAAATCAGTTATGTATGAACCTTTTTAGATGGATTATTCAAAATGATTTTTTGTTTAATTGATAAAGGATTGGTTTGGCAGTTTGGTTTCTCTTAAATAATTGTTTGTAAATTTATGAAGTTAATCCTCTTATTGTGAAATTCATTGATGAACCCCTTATGTTTTCTTTTTCATTGATGGATGATGCTTGGTACACATGTTGACGGGTGTTGAAAGAAGGGGTTGTTCTCTACGAGGGGGCTTTGGGTGATGGTGAGATATGGATTCTATGTGTTATGAAATTTTGATTGTGCATATAGATCCTTGGTGTGATCCTTACTGATTTTTATCTCACTCACCCCTATTGATTGGTCATGGGAACCTGGGTAGCTAGATGAGAGACCTAGATTTATGTTATGCTAGTTTGGATCACACTCCATCTAGTGTCTCCCTAGAGAAGTGGATTTGGGTTAGAGACATGCTCTGGGGAATCATGTATGTGTAGAATCAGGATGCTTGTGTACTTGGTATATGTGACGTTTTCAGGTAGTTAGACATGGGATTTATTGGATTGTATTTATTAGACTCACTACCATATCTAGGATTCACCCATGAAATTTGATACTTGACACTTGATACTCAATACAAGACTTTGGTTGTTTGATCACTAATCGACACTGGAGTTTCGATGTTTGAATTATTTTCTTATTATATCTATTTGTTGGTATGAGGCACAATCATTAATATGGTATTACTCTTGATATGTGGTTCCTTCTTATAATTACCTTAGTCTCTATTTACTTTACCTTGTGAAATTATTTTTAAATCTTCTATAAAAGGGTATTTCAATTGAAAGGTTTTGGCATGTTATCACTTAGGATTTCTAAATATCTTATAAATGAAAAAGAAGAAGTTTAAATTCTATATTTATCATTTCCTAATTTTATGGGTTTTAAACTCTTTAAAAAGTGTGGAATTATTTATCATATTTTGATGTAATGAAAAAATTTATGTTTTTATTACTTCATTTTAAACAAGAATATTTTAATTTATTATGGATGAAATTGCAGACTCCTTGGTGAGATCCTATAGGGATTTGTTTACTCACACACTGTATACACCACATGGTGTATGTTTTATTCATGATTCTCTAGCAGGTGCTCGGATTCTGTTCCTCTTTCCATTATAGGCTCATGCTTGGATATCCAAGGGTAGGTGATGTGATTTGCAGTGAGTGGTCTAAGACCCCCAAGTGAGGGGTTATAACAGTTGTGATTAATTTTATGTCTTTGGGTTAATATGTATTTTATCTATTATTATGTCCTTAATTTTTATTTGGGTGTCCCCGTTCTTATGTAATTTGATTTGTTTATTTTGGCATCCAGTAGTGATTATATTGGTTTTACGTGTTAATTATTATTTCTAATGAGTTACTTTGATTGATGTTTATATTTTATTTGAGAGAAACCATTCCCAAAGGTTGTTTAATTGTGCCTAAGTTCTTGTATCTAACCCATAAGGATCAGAAACACCCTTTGGGCCTTTCCATGGGCTGACTCAGGTTTCAGTTTGGTGGTACTCTGGGTTGGTTCATTAAAAATTGGAATCAAATGAGGTTAGTTCCTAAAAGACTCATTCTTTGAAAGAACTTGTGTTATTTGGGATGAATCATGATATAGAGGATATTATGAACATGTTATAACTATAGATGTAATTTACGAATGGGTACTTGATCACCACCATTTGTGATGAAACTTGAGTTACTAGGGAAAGGGTGGACTTAAGTATTTCCTTTCTTTGACCATCAGTGATGATATTTAGATTCCCAATGAGGCTATATTTGATTTTGGGAATCGATTATGAGTTTTTTTGTGGATCAGAGAGGTGAAAAGGGTTTCATAGTTACCCCACATGGTTTGGTAAACCATGAGAAAATAGTTTGGTTGATTTGGAAACCAATCTAGTAACATTCAATGGTTGGTCTGTGGTTTACTATCCCATGCAACAAAGTTATGTATATTTCTACTTTAACCCTAAAATTTATGATTTATTAATTTTATTTTGAATTGAATTCATTAATGGGAGGTTTTTCGGAGGGTTCTTTATTTTTAATGGATGATAATGGGCATTGTTTTATTTCATGATCATATCTGGTTATTCTATTTTAAATTTTAAATTGATTTTTTATCCTCTCTAAAACCATATTTGGGATTTAAAATAAGTTTTATTTTAATTATTTGAGTAATTTTTTTGATTATCATAAGGGTTTGTTTTACAATTTTTTTAAAACTGATCATTCAAAAATTATTATGTGATGTTATTAGAAAGAATGTTTTAATATTGGTTTATTAGTGGATTTAAAATGGTAATGGTTTTAAAATGGTAATTTTGGATGTTTTGAATCCATGGAAGGAGTTCCATGAGCTGGTAAAATATTTAAGCTGTGATGGAATTCTATCAAAACTTCCTATTTAGAAGTGGACGTGTAACATTTTTAAAAGGGGAAAACTTATATATCTTAATGTAATGGTGATTTAATGAAAGTAATTGGGGTTTTATTTAGAAGATTATGGTTTATTTATGTTCTTTATTAGGTTTTATTTTATGATGAATTGTTTGACTTGATGTGCAATGTATGAGTTTGTGAGTCTATGTTTTATGATGTTTAGAATGTCTCGAAGAAATATCTCCAAGAAAGGTTGGAATTCCATTCATTGGACCAATTTTCAAGGCATCCCTTCACATATTATAGAAGTGTCATTTCAAGTTGATGAATATACCGAAAATCAAGATTGAGTGGTGAAGCTATGATCTTATTTGTCCTTGGACCCCATCCAAGGCTTCTTGAATCATCATCCACCTTTATTCTACGGTGATATAGGTTCTTCCAAGGTGATACAGTGGCTTGATATGACTGAAGGAATATTTGATTCTATCATGAAACTTGAGGATTCAAGGGTGAAAGTTGCTTTCTATTTATTCAAAGGACATAGATGAGTATGGGGGGAAACCATTATTCCTCCCTGTAGGTATGAAATCTTGTCCTAGGAATTCTTTAGGATAATTTTTATTCAATGGATATACCCTAAGGATGTTAAGAATGAGACAGATATTGAGCTCATGGGTCCTCGATAGGGTAATCGGCTAGTTGGGGAATACTCCGCACATTTTTTGATTTTGGTATATTTCTTACCCAAGATTTCATATGATGAATCCATGAAGGATATTTGTTTTAAAGGGGGACTTCACCCAGACCTAGGAAAGATCATTGCTAAGCCTAGCCTAGATTCTTATCAAGTGGTTCTTGAAAAGGTGGTGTTAATTGAAGCAGAGCTAATGCATTGAAAATAAGTAGATAATGTCTCATTTGTGTTTGGGTTAAGTAAATATGTTCCATCATATGAGTTATAGGAGTTGGTTGAGCCTCTGAAAGTATTCTCAATGGAAGAAGTGGAATATTGTGTGCTTCTAATGTGGTGAACCTAGACATTCTAATGTTTTTTAAAGGCTATGAGAGTTTTCCATCAATGTGGCCACTTGGGAAACATTTAAAAGTTTTTTAATCATGGGTATAAAAAGGGGAAGAATCATTTGTAATATATTACATGGAGAAATTTTTGTTTTGGGATCTTTTTCAAGTTGTAGTTGAAAATCCTTATGGTTTCTCTCTTTTGTGAAAGGTTATTGATATCATTATTTGTTAATTGTTGCAAAATATTGACCCTTTCTGAGGAATGAATGGTTTTAATTTCAACCTAACATCATGTATTCTATCTAAATATAAGTGTTTAAGGGGTTAAGAGTATCCCATGATAGATTTTAGGAAAAAATGGTCCACCCTATAGTTTGAATACTATAGGATCCAGCCTTTCATGGCATGAATGATTAATTCGTGACATGAATCCACTGTACATAGGGGGGGAGCCCTTTGCTTGAAATCTCATAGAATTCCCATGTATATCTCCCTTTGAGGTGGATCTATCTTATTTCTCAACCAAATCACCCACTGTTTGTTGTAATCATATGCTCTATGTAATTCTATAATTATGCTTTTCTCCTTTCTTATTTTAAACTGATGCCTTATGTGTCCTCATTGTTTATGGATTATATACCCTATTTTTAGGAATTTTTTTATAGTTTCTAAGTATCTCATTTCCACCCAAATCAAATACCAATACTAAAAAAGTGGAACCTGTCTAACCTAAGGTAGGTGGTCTCATGATTTTCCTGCAAAGTATCATCGTTTTATTGCATCTTTGGCATGTGAATTCACACCGACCCATTAGATGCTTAACCTAAAATTAATCTAGTTTATTTGATTATCCTATTTATGTATTATAATATTCCTTGAATTTAGAAGCTTGATTTGGTTTGGGTATACCCTTATATAAACCATTAAAGTGGGATTATTAGGATGACCCCTACAACCCCCTTTGTTCTTATGGCCATGGAATGTTTGAACATAATATGATTTGAACCTAAATAGTGATATTGGATTAAATTATATAATTTTATATTATATGAATTGTAGAATAATGACATGTTTGTAATTCATGGGGAAGGCTATGAGTATGGGATTACTTATATAGGATCTCCTTGTATTCCTCATGATTGATATTGTAGTGAAATTCCATTGAAATTCCTAGGATTCCATAGGGTTGTGTAATTTTTTGAGAAAGCTAGTGGATTCTACATAGATTCATTACTATGAATGTCATGGGGTAACTCTCCCTTATATTTCGGTAATTTATATACTTGTCAAATGTCACTAATTAATTTCATGGATTCTTAAGGGATATCCTAGTTGAATGTTGTGGGATGAGCTCTCTGTATTCAGCTCGATCATATTAGGTGGAATGCCTGAGGGTGAGCCTTGTATTTTGATTAAGCCATGCATATGAGTGTCAAGAGTGGTTTCTTGATCTCAAACATGACTGTTTGATGTTCTTGGTAATTGATGGAAGGGAATTCATATTTGATCTCATTGATTACTTCAGGTTATATGATCATGGTTGCCTCAGTGATACACCTTGGAACCATATTTGACCATGAAACCTCCTCCATGTTTAGAGAATGGAGTAGGCTGATGAAGTAAGTGTGTGATTAGATTGTGACATTGATACCCAAGGCTCAACATGGTTCCTTTTATGCCGACAACCTATTATTATTCTTATTACTTCACTTATATATATTTCACACCATTTTAATTTACATGTTGAACTAGATTTGCATTAAACACCATTGATGGTGGCCTACTGAGTTTTACTCACACCCTGTTTGGGCCACCATTTGGTACCTAGGTAGATATCATGGATGTAGGTTGGGATAAAGGAAATTTCCCTGTTACGGATGCTTGATATTATGTATAGGACTATATCTGAGATCTTGGATAGAGATCAAGACTTTTGTGTTTTTTCTATATTTTAGTTTCCCCCTTTTTTGCTTAGTCTTGGGGCTTACTGTACCTAAAACAACTTATACGTATGTCTTCCTAATATGTATTTGACATTAATATGTTATTTCACGAGTTATAATTTGGTATCTAACACATTTTTATTTTATCTGGATGTGATGTGTGTAATGTCTTATTTATTTCCACTAATATTTCTAATATGATAAGTGGGTATAGTATCCCCACTATACCACCTTATACCTATGCTACTAGTTAAGAGCCTTTTCCATACAGGGAGGCATGCCTGATACCATGTGGAATACAAGATTAGGGCACCAATTTAGTGGATTTTAGGTCAAGACGTTAAAAAATGGTATCATATATTTTTATTATTTTATTATTTGGGTCTGGGTGGAGTAGATTGGTATGTTTTAGGTCTTGGTAATGAACTTGTGTCTAGGAGTATCTAACTCATATATGAGGGGGAATCCAAGTTTCGTAGGATGAGATTGGTGTGAGTTATTTGTGCTTTGACAATTGATTTATTTTCACCCTGGGTGTTCCATTTGTTTTATGAGGTTACAATTTTAAGTATTTATACTCTTGGGAAAGTATGGAAAGGTCATGTATTCCATGAACCATATTAGGCATGTAGGTATTTACATGTCATTTCTATGCTTTCTTCATTACTTGTATTGACTGGTTTCTTGGGTTGCTTTGTTATCATATGGGTTGCTTAAATAAAATTTCATCATGAACCCAAACAATGTTTTCCTGCATAACATAGTGGATACATTATCTTGAACCAATACTTATATGATTAATGGTTTGAAAATTTTACCTCTTAATTAAAATTAAATTAGAAGTGGTTAAATGGAGTGATAAGAATAAATTAAAGAGTGTTTTCCTATATTACTTCTATTTTACACTTTATATAATGACACTAGGGTAATAAATTGAAAAATGATAAGAAACTAAATGAATATAATGTTTGAGATATAGATTAAATTTTATGATGGTTTGGGTTAAATAAAATGTTAGTAAGAAACCTATAAGGAATTTTACCTCATTGAATGTTAATTGAATCTTATTTAACCAAGCCTGGTGACATGGGGTTTCTTGGTATATGTGACTTGGACCTAGATTGGGTAGTTAGGGATTGCGAGAGATATTGAGTTTTGAGTTTAGGAACCTATATTTGTAATTTATTTCTATGATATCAAGTGTTGTGCTAGTAATGTGCTTTAAGTTGTTCCTATAGAATTTTATATAAATTCCTCTTTGACGACCATCGATTGAGCACTAAGAGGGAACTAGCGAGCATAAACCCAATGTAAAGAGGTCCAACCCACCTGTGGCATAAGGCCAGGGTATGGACGCTTATCTTAGGAAGATTCTCCTTCACATGATGTAGTCTATGGAGAGAGATTCTCCTCGATCTATGAAGATGATGGCTGAGCTGAACCAAGAGTTTCAATTATGGAATCCACCTAGTTTCTCTAGGTAGGGTAGCTACCAAGTATCTAATACTTGGATTGAGGTGATGCATACTATTTTTGAGTATCAAGAGATACCACCTAAGGAGAGGGTGAAGCTTGAAACTTATATGCTTCGAGGATAGGCTAGGAAATGGTGATATGTTGTGATATGGGATAATAAACATGTTGGTATGGTCTGGAATGATTTATAGACTATACACTTTGACCACTTCCTCCTCAAGACCCTACAGTCTGATTAGGACAGAGATTTCACGCACTTCAAGCATGGGAAATTATCTTATATGAAGTATGCTACTTGGTTTATTAAGTTGTAGCAGTTTTTACCTTATATGGATAAATATGGGTTGGATGGAGTGAGAAAATTTCGGCATGGACTTACACAAGATATAAAAGCTTAAGTGAATATCTTCTATCTGACCATAGTCTCTGAGATAGTGAATCAGGCCTCGATTTCCCAGAGGACTCTATGAGAGGCTCATGGACTAGGGTGAGCAACACCCATTTTTATTGGATCATCTAATAGTAATAAATTCTATTTTGATGGGTACTAGTATAGATGTAGGGTACATACCATTCAGGTTGTTAGTATGATGATATGTCATCAGTGCGGAAGGGTGGGTCAATGTCGTTGGCCTTATGTCAGACCACCAGTTGAGTGTCGATCCTGTCATAATATGGGACATCTCCATGGGTATTTCAGAACATCAACAGAACCCAGTGATAGAGCCTCCAGGATAGTTTATGGCTTCAGTGTGGATCCACTAATCTACAAAAAGTGGGTAGTTGGAGTTTAACTGGTCGCACCGATTGAAGCAGTGTAAAGGGTGCACAGAGTCAGAGTTAGACTCACCATTAGGTCAGTATAGTGTAGGGAATCAGGATATAATTCAAGGATAAAGTTTAGTATAGGTATATTTAGTGTATACTATCCCAGAAGATCAGTACACTGAGCCCTATACCATTAGAGGTATGATTCTTGTGGCCTTGACTTTATATTTTAATCTTTTTGACATAGGGTCCGCACACTCTTTCATGTCCACTCAGTTCATGGAAGGTATATATTTATCTATTGAGTATGTGTTTAGTGTGATTATTATTAAAACCTCATTGGTATTCTGATTAGAAGGATTCTATCGATATAGGGAGTGTACTATTGATATCATAAGTCACCAATTTATAAGGGACCTTTTCAAGCTATATATAACTGGGCTTGATGTAATTCTGGAAATGGATTGGCTGGTTCCCTTTCAAGATAACATAGATTTTTATCATTTATGGGTGACCTTCATGTCACCCAAAGGTGTCAGATATGTTCACAAGTGAGAGTGAGACTTGTAGGATGATAAAGTAGGTCCTAGTCAGTAGAATCTTGATGGGATTTTAGCCTAGTTTTCCATATTATGTTGTATGATGGAGGGGAGTGTATGGTGGTTTACCCTCCTATAATGTAATAGTTTGTGGATGTTTTCCTTGATGAATTCTCAAGAATTTTTCCTGAGAGGTAGTTGGATTTCACCATCGATCTTGTGTCCTGCACTGAGCCTATTTTTATCCTGAGTTTTCAGATTGATCTTGTAAATATACGTGAGCTAAAGAATCAACTGGAGGACTTAGAGGACAAGGGGTTTATCCACCCTATTATATCCCCTTGGGGATCTTCTATCCCCTTTGCCAAGAATGATGAAAACACATTATAATTGTGTGTGGATTATTGATGAATAAACTAAGTGAATATTAAGAACCAATTTCCACAACTATATATTTATGATCTATTCAACCAACTTCAGGGAGATCAAATCTTCTCTATGATCGACTTAAGATCAAATTAACACTAGTTTAGGGTGATACACTATGATATACCAAATATATCTTTTTGAAGTAGGTAAAACCTCCATGAGTACTTGGTGATTCTATTTGGCCTAACTAATGCACCAACATTGTTTATGGCCTTGATAGATAGAGTCTTCCATCCATACCTGAATTCTTTCATGGTGGTTTTTTTGGATGATATCCTTGTGTATTATCAAATGTGGGAGGGGCATGAACAACACTAGGAGATCATTTTGGGCACACTATAGGAGAATAAGTTACATGTTAAGCTCTCAAATTATAATTTTTTGATCAACTAGGTACACTTACGGGGGCATATCATATAAGAAGCATGCATTTTTTTGACCTCAAGAAAATAGGATTTATGGTTTCTTAGAAGCATCCCAAGAATGTTTTTGATGTTCTAATATTTATAGGGTTGTCAGGATATTACCAGTGTTTTATATGGGACTTTTCCCATTTGGTGATGACACTTATAGAAATAACCAAAAAGGGAGTGAAGTTTTTTTGGTTATAAGTATGCAATAATGCCTTCCTAAAGTTAAAGGGGAGATTGAACTTAGCATTGATCCTGATTTTTTATATCCTTATAGGAAGTTTTTTTTGTATAATATGATGCATTAAATATCAGTCATGGTGCAGTTATATTGTACATAGATTGAGTTATGGAATATGGGTCTTAGAAGTTGAGGCCTCACGAATAGAATTACCCTGTGTATGATATTGAGTTTGCAACAATGGTACATGTATTGAAGTGTTAGTGGAACTATCTCTTGAGATAAAGGTTTCTGATCTATACATACTGTACGAGTTTGAGATATATTTTTACTCAGCAGGACCTCAACCTTCAGCATCAAATGTGGGTTGAGTACCTCTAGTCCTTTGACTTTGAGCTGGCCTATACACAAGGAAAGGGAAATATATTGTAGACAATCTGAGAAAGAATACACAGCCTCAGGTTGTCCAAGATCCATGCAATGAGTGGAAAATGATGGATACTTTTGTAGAAATTCATTTGTATATTAAAGAGTAATAGGATAGAGTAGTTTTGGCACCATTATCCATGGTTCCTTCACTTATTTATCAAATCAGGAGAAGGCATATTTCAGATCTAGTGTGTCTAGACCTCAAGGAAAACTCAGATGGTAGGGATCTACCACCACCTTGGAGTATAAATGAGGGTGAGATTATCCATGTTCATGGGAATTTTTTGTTGACTACTGACATTTGAGTGGAGGTTATGAAGGAATATAAATGAATTTGTATCATGATATTCATCATTAGTATTGACAGATGATCATGAAGAAAGAGATAGTAGGGCTTGTTACATGGTGCTCTACCTATCAGCAGGTGAATTCTGAGTATCAGTGGCCCAATGGTATCATGTATTTATTGATCGTTATGGAGTGGAAATGGGATGATGTCACCAAGGACTTAATGACAAGTTTAATAAAGATTCCCATAGGGGAATGATACAGTGTGGGTAATCGTGGATTAGTTGATGAAGGTTTCCCATTTTATTTCAATCTGAGAGACCTCTACGGTGGGTGATCTATGATTATTATATTTTTGAGATATTTTATGGACACATGGGATCCCTCAAAACATCATTTTTGATATAAAAACTTATTTTACATCATGGTTATAGAAGAGGTTGCAGAAAGCATTGGTCACTCAAGTGATTTTGAGTATAACATACCACCCACATACAAATGGATAGTTTGAGAAGACTACTCAAAGTTTGGAGTATATATTGAGGGTGTGTTTCCTATATTTTTTAATTTCCTTGGAGAACCATCAAGAACTATTAAAATTCACCTATAACAATATTTATAAAGTGATTTTTAGATGGATCCTTATGAGTATTTGTATGGGAGGTCATGTCATTCACCTTTATGTTGGTTGGAGGCAGGTGAGGTGGTGATGGTTGGACTGGGTCTCATTCATGGGATAACAAAGTAGTTCTAATTGATTCATAAGAGGATGACTATGATGTAGAGTAGGAAAAAATCACATAATATCAGCGTCATAGAATATTGGAGTTTGAGATATTTTATTAGGTGTTTTTGTGTTTTTCACATAGATTGAGACACCATTGTATACAAAGGTAGGGAAATTCGGTTCCCAAGTACACGAGGCTATTAGAGATTGTGTATAGGGTTATCTTAGTGGCATACTGACTAGACCTTAAATAAAGATTTAGTATTGTGAATGATTTCTTTAATATATCTCAGCTTCAATAAGCAGTTATAGTCTCCCAAATGTACCACCTTAAACCCATGATTCTAGTTGATAACCTCACCATATGGGAAGGTGTTATTGAATACATTTTGAACACCAACTTTGGGCCTCGGTTTAGTGGCTTCTGAGTTGGAATGTTATAATTATCTTTTTAGTGGATGTGTTTACCTGTTATCTTATGAGTCATTTCTTTTATGAGTTTCCTTTATGTGTGTTTTTGGGTAATACATAGAGTGGTTTCTATATTTTGAAATTCACTTTTTTTACCTTTCATGGGTGTCTCCTTATGAATTGTGTTGGGTAATTTTTTTATTGGTTTTTATCCTTTGGAATCCTCTTATTTATGACTTCTATTTAGAGCTCTTTTTGAATGTTTTGGTATGATCTATCTTTTTAATGGTAGTGGTTATTTTTTTGTACCTTGTCGTTGTTGTTTTGATATATTCCTAATTATACTTGTATGGGTCTTGGGTATATATTCAGGTAATTAAGAGCAAGTAGATTATTTTTGGATTGGGCACTTGAAAGTACCTATGTTTGATTTGATGAGATCATCATGGGGTGTGGCTCTAGGTTTATAATACCGAGGTTTCCATTGATATTTTACCAAGGTAGGAATCATTTTAAATTTTTTGAGGGCACTGTCGCTTTTGTAATTGTATGGATGTTTTGAATGTGTTTTCTCTGGGTTATAGATTGGTTTCTTTTTAGTCTTCCATGGTTGGTGGATGAAAGTTTTTCATTGAGGTTCTATAGATGTTTCTATTAGAGGATGAATTATCCTTTTAACAAAAAATTATAGGTTATATTTTTAAATGGTTTGTAGACCTATGCTTGGTCTCCAGTTCTCTTCTAGAACTCTTTCTCCACAACTATATCAGTGTTTTGTTTGAAGATGTGAAGTGATCTTGGGATATCAACATTAAGGATTATTGTTAATGTTGAAAAATAATTATTTTGGAAGTTTGTGTTAGATGTATTCTTCTTGGTTGAGTCTTCCTCTATTTCCTAAACCATCCACCTCATGAGTAGGGTGTGGAAATTTATAGTCTCGTTGATTTCTATCTTTGGACTGGAGACTTTCTGGGATATAAAGTGATATAGTGGGGGAGAATTGTCACATAAAAATGTAAATTTTTTCTTTTTAAATTTATTTATTTTGAAAATATTTTGTTTCAAGATTTTATCAAGATGTTCCAGTAGAGTTTTGAGAATTTTTGAGTTTTCTAGGCCAGAGCACGGTTAGCGCATAGTTTGGCCAAACCGTGTGAATTATGGTGGTTTGTAGAGTTTCACATGGTTGGAACATTGTTATTCAAATAATTCTTCAAACCATGCAGATTCCCCATTGTATAGAACGGATTTCATGGTTGGTGCATGGTTGACACAAAATTTACCAAACTATGTGGCCAAACTATGCGATGAAAAATTATTATTTTGAAAATTGATTTTAAAAACAAAAACACCTCCTATTGGATCCATTTTCCTCTTATATCTTAGTATCACGAATTATAGACTATATTTGGAAGATTTTGATGCTATCTTCCTTCTACAGAAGGATTTTAATGGATCTTGAGGCATTAGATCTAGAGAATTTAAGGTATGAGCATGTTCTTCACTGTTCTTCATCTTTCTTCTCAATATTATATCTTTTATTCAAAATAACCACATATTAAAGTTTTTTTTGAATATTTATATGGGATATTTAATGATATAATTAGGAATCATGGTTTCCAATGTTTTTTTGAATCTTCTCTCCCTTGATTTGTAATCTTTAATTGAAGGAAAAACATTTCATATTTGTTGTGATTTGATCTTGAATATTACGAGGTAGGTGTTTCTATGTCTTTTCTTCTTATTTTGATTCATATGTTTCCTGATTTATTTATACAATTATTTATAAATGTATAAGAATAAATTTATAATTTTAAATCATGAATGGGACTTTTTCCATGAAAATCATAATTGGCATGAATTGATTTATTAATGAATTTGATCCCTTACTTTGAAAGGAAATTGGTTTGTTTAATAATATTTGATAGAAATGTTCTTAAGAGTTTTAAATAAAGTTTTTGATGGTTTTCAAGGGATATTCCATGGTTTTGGTTTTGGAAATTTAAATTTCTATTATAATGGAGATGGTTTGATTATTTAAAGTTAATTCTAAATGATTTAATGTGTGTTTCCTTGGAATATGTTTGGGATTATTTATAGAATAAATTGAAATTATTTGTATTTGAATAATTGGTTGAAATAATATTTTAAATTATTTAAAGGGATTGATTTTAATTTTGTGTTATTTTCTTAATGTCCCATTTGGTACTTAAAAATGGTTTTAAAGGGAGTGGGTATTTATGGTACTTTTTTAAAGGATGATTCAAAGTGATGTTTTGTTTAATAGATAAAGGCTTGGTTTGTCAATTGGGTTTCTCTTAAATCCCTATTTATAACTTTATGAAGTTAATTCTCTTTTCATGAAATTAATTTATGAACCCATTATGTTTGTTTTTTCATCGACAAATGGTGCTTACTGAACATGTTTACGGGTGTTGAAATAAGGGGTTGTTATCCACGAGAGGGCTTGGGGTGAGGATGAGACATGGATTCTGTGTGTTACAAAATGTTGATTGTGCATGTTGATGCTGATATAGATACTTGGTGTGATCCTTGTGGATTATTATCTCACTAAAATCTATTGATTGGTCATGGTAACCTGGGTAACTAGATGAGAGACCTAGATTTATGCTACGCTAGTTCGTGTTACAATTTGTCTTGTGACTCCCTAGAGAATGTGAATTTAGGCCAAAGAAATTCTTTGAGAAAGTAGGTGTGCATGGAATTAGGAAGCTTGTGTACATAATAGATGTGACATTTTCATATGATAGTTCATGAGATTTATTAGCATTTCTTTGGTGGACTCACTACCATATCTATTATTTACCCATAACACTTGATACTTGACAATTGACTCTTGATAATTGATATAAGACATTGGTCGTTTGATCACTAGTCAACACTAGAGTTTCCACATTTGAATTCCTTTCTTATTACATCTTCTATTAACATGTGACACCTTCATTACTCTGATATCAATCTTGATATGCGGTTCTATCTCATAGTTCCCTTATGCTCAATTGACCTTGTGAAATGATTTTCAAAGCTTCTCAAAAAGTGTATTTCAATTATTATTTTTCATGTTATCTCTTGGGATTTATAAATGAATTATAAATGAAAAAATGAGTACTTAAAACCCAATAGTTCTCATTTTTTTATTTTATGGCTTTTAAAATCCTGAAAAAGTGTGGAATTCTTGAGATTCTTTTAATGTAATGAAAACCATGTTTTCTTATTTTTGTATTTCAAACTAGAATATATGGATTAATTATGGATGAAATTGTATAAACTCTTTAACAGGATCCTACTAGGCTCTATTTGATCACACCGTTCATACACCATTTTGTGTATGAATTATTCACGATTCTATAACAGGTGCTTGGGTTCTCTTCTTCTTCCCATCATGGGTCCATGCTTAGTTGGCCAAGGGATGGTGATATAGGATGTGATAAGTGGTTTAGGACCACTGGAAGATGGGTTGTAGTGGTTGTTATTACTTTTATTTTAATACCTCATCTTTTACCCATGCAATTTATCTTCATATTTTTGTTGAACCATTTTAAATTCTATAAATGAGCCCTGTTCCTATTTTAAAATGGGGTTTTGGATGTTCTCGGGGTCTTAGAGGAGGAAGAATAGAAAATTCTAGTAGTGAAATGAAACTAAAGAGGTGATGCAGTTCCATCGACTAGGAAAATGACTAGGAAGTGGCCTAGTAAGTCTATAGTAAGCCCATCGGCCCACTAGTGGGATTTTCAGAGGTGCAGGAACACTATTTGGCACCACTAGAAAGTCAGTGGTGCCGTTTTGGACCAGGAATATAAAGGGGTAGATTCATATTCCCCCTCAAAACCACTATTTAATTTCTTTAATCTAATCTTTAAAACCTTATTTATGATTAACATTTTGTAAGGTTTCTTTAACACCTAGTGTTTTTATGAATTATTTTTTTTCAAAAATTATTTTTTTATGGCTTGTATTGTGCACTACACCAAGTCTATCTTGTTATATACACAACACCCAGTTAAGTTTTTACTACACATAACAATGAGTTTAGATTATGGTACATGAAAGACTATGTTTGTATTATGTTACCCATAATACCATGTTTATATAGTATTACATGCAACACCAATCTTATCTTTCATTACACACAACACTAAGTTTAATTGAAAATGTGAAATATTATTAAAATATTATTATAGTTATCACTGAGCTGTTGGAATGGAAGGTATGAAAAGGGTTAAATAAATTATGAAATTATGGTTTATAAATTCTTACAAAATTAATTCTTTAGAAACTGATGTTATTAATATTTTAATGACTTATTATATACTCCCTTTACTTATTTTATATGAAATGTGCATAATTTGTGTGAAATATTAATGTTTTAATATTAAGTATAATTTTTTAGCATTTTTAGAAGTAGTCCAATTGAGTCAGTTTAATGTTTTAATAATAACTATCACTATACTGATCCAAATTGTTTGGTTATTGTTTTTTATGATTCTCCTTTCAATATAAAACATTTCATTAGAAGGTACCATGATCCAATTCTTCCATTTGAAGGGTCATATGGTCCTCACAAACAAAACCAAAGAATCTGTGAACAAACTGGACCAGCCTTGAAGATTGATTTACTGGGCTCAATATAGATATCCAAAAACATTAACAGCCCACAATACTTTGGGGGACACTACATGTAATCTTGGATAAAAATTTCAAGGCCCAAATCTAAGTACAAGGGGCCCAAAAAAAGCTTTGAAGTCCAGCCAACCATTCTGGCCGAGAATTAAAATCAGTATAGTATGCATGACATATCTCATGATTTAAGAATCAAATAGAACTGAGATTTTTCAGTGTGAAATAGGAGATATAGGTGGACGACTGTGTTGAATAACCCATTCGTATTTGAAGGCATATTCATATTCAAACACCCTTTCACATTCTGGACTTAAAAAAGAATGGATTGAAATGGACAGTTTTACTTTGTTTAATCAACCGGACATAACTTTTGATAATTAAGTCCAAATGACTCCAACTTTTGAGAGTATTAGACCAACTTTATTATATAAAACTTTGAAGAAGGAGATTTCTCAAGATTAGGCTGTCTTGATGCCCATATCTGCGAGCCAATTGGAGGGGTATTTCTGGAATGTAAACAATCCACCACCTTGGGCTATAAATACATCCCCTCCTCTCCTTTCAAAAGGGTTGGTATTTTAGAGAAAAGGAGGATTGATTGGCAGTACCAAGGCCCTGCCAAAGTCTTGGGAGGATCTTCCAAACTCAAGTTTTCACTTTATAATCCCTTCCTCCTCTCTTTGTTTTCATTTACTTTTGCATTTTTCTTCGTTGTAATTTTAAAAGTGTTTGTATTTGTAATTATGTTTTAATGAAATTTTCTTCTTCTTAATTTCTTATTCTCATCCACCTTCTGTAGTTAAATATTAATGTTCCTATTTTAGTTTAAATAAATCTAAAATCCATCATCTTATTTTACTTTATTATTCAATAAAAAGTCCGGTTTTTTTTACTCTCATCATCGTTCGTGTGTGTGTTCGGCGCACAACTCTTTTCTTATCCCTTTCTTTTTCTTCTTTTTGTAATTCATCACCTTAAACATAATAGACCAGATTACTAATAATTTAAATTCCTGAGTAAATATCTTATTGGGGTGAGTTATAATTTAGGGATGTTAAGTGATTGAGAGGTTTTTCTCGATGAGTATTCTTTAATTTAACATTGTGTATGTTGGACTTAACATGTCATGGATTATTGACATATTATGTTCAACATGTGGTTTCCATGGATTATTGGAACCATAAATACACTTCCAAAATCAATCACTAATTGAGATTATAACCCTAAGTAAAGTTAAGGCTTGGATTAAAGGCTTAACACTTGGGAATTCCAATCAACATCAACTTTTGATGTGGGTGTTAATTTAATGCAATATAAAGCAAAGCTCAAGGATATCACATGATTAACTCCCTAATGATGAACTCACCCCAATATTTATTAATTTGTTAAATCAAACATCATACATAAATTATTTCATAAGCTCTGCAAACAAACCCCCCAATCAGAATACAATTAACTAAAAACAAACGACTATTTCAAAGTATCATCGCCGAGGATTCGACCTGAGTGCTGCTATACACATTAGCAGAGCACCGGAACATTGACCGGTCGATAGGAGACAATCGGCCGCGCATTTAAAATGGCGCCATTACTAGTGATGGGGCTTTAATTAGTCATTATTTTCTGGTTATTTTCCAAAAAATCAAAAATAATAATAATAAAATTTAAAAAAAAATTGAAAAAAAATCACAAAGAAAAACTCGTATTCTCATAAAAATCATAAACTAAAAAAATACAAAGAAAAACCCGTCTTCCTCTTTCTTCCAAAATCTCTCTAAATGCCCCGTATCCTTCCAAACAATCCCTCGGATTTGTTTGACCCTGAAATTGAGCGAACACTTCGCCAACTTAGGAGGAACATAAGAGATAATCAAATAATTCAAGAACCAGTCCTTGTCCAACTTGTTGAATTAGATATGGACAATCCTAGGGAACAAACACTTAAAGAACTTGCTGCCCCTGATATGAATTACTAACCTATTGGTATTCAATATCTAAATATAGAGGCTGACTTTGAACTCATCTTCTCCCTCAATTCCATGGGCTAGCCGGTGAGGATCCACATCTTCACCTTAAAGAGTTCTAAGTAGTGTGCTCTACCATGAAGCCTCAAGGGGTTTCTAAAGAAAAAATCAAACTCTGATCATTCCCTTTCTCCCTAGATGACACTGCAAAGTCATGGCTCTACTACCTTCCTCCTGGTTCCATAACTACATGGAATGACGTGAAGCAACTATTCTTAGAGAAATTCTTTCCTGCTTCTCGTACTGCTTCTATCCGAAAGGAAATAAGTGGTATCCATCAATTCCCAAGTGAATCAATCCATGAGTACTGGGAGAGGTTCAAAAAGCTTGTTGCAACCTATCCACACCATCAAATCCCTAACCAACTCTTGATCCAATACTTCTATGAGGGGTTATTGTCAATGGAGAGAACTCTCATTGATGTCGCAAGTGGTGGTGCTCTGGTTGATAAAACTCCTGTAGCAGCAAGAGATCTCATAAGTAACATAGATGCAAACACACAAAAATTCCATACTTGAGCACATGCTCAAGTCAAACAAGCCCAAGATAATAAATCAATTGAGCCGAACAAAATGACCTAGTGGATGAGTGAACTTACAGGTCTTGTGCGACAACTAGCTGTGGCTACCAAATCCCCAACCTCATATTCTCCACAATCAATGTTTCATGGACCAATAAAAAACTGTAGAATCTGCAACTCTCCATCTCATCCAACTGAAACATGTCCACAACTTTAGGAGGATCAACCCGATTCATCTGGACCAATGGAGCTCAATGAAGCATATGCTCAGCGGAACACTAATCCTCAACTATCAGGTCAGTTTTTTAGAAACTTTAACCAACCTCACTCCAAGCCCTTCTCTTCTTCCTATAACCAAGGCCTGAGGTATGGTAATCCCGTATCTCATCCCCCTCAATTCCCTCCTCAAAACCCAAACCAGTTTCAATACAGTCAAGGTGTTGGTAACTTCCAACAACCTTACCCTTTTGTCCCTCAACCTCAAAGGATCAATCCTCCTAATCCTTCTCCTGGATTCCATTATACTAGTGAGACTTCCCAATTCCTAAACCAATACAATAGATTTCCCAAGAACCAAAATCAAGACAATACCAACCAGGGACAAGCCTCTTCTTCCAAGCAACCATGGGAAAGTGCAGTGGAAGATCTTGCCTCCTTCACCTGTTCTAGCCTTAAAAACATTGAAACTCAAATAGGTCAACTTGCATCCCACCTGAGCCAACACCAACAATCAAATTCTTCCCAACTCTTAGCTCAACCATTACCCAACCCCAAGGGTAATGTAAGTGCAATTGCACTTAGATCGGGAAAGCAAATTGCTATGCCTCAAGATAAATCCTCAAACCCTCATTTGAATGTTGACTTAGAAAATGAAAATAAAAAGAAAATTGACAAGAAACCTGAAACCATTGCCTCACCTCCTTCCATTCCACTTAGGAATCCAATTCCTTTTCCTCAAGCTATTTCTAAGCCAAAGAAGTCATTTGAACCTGATCCTGAAATGCTTGACATGTTTATACGTGTTGAAGTCAACATTCCCCTCTTAGATGCCATAAAACAAATTCCTAAGTATCCCAAGTTTCTCAAGGAGTTGTGTAACCACAAGAGGCAACTTAGGACCTTTGAAAATGTTTCCACCCAATATTCCATACCCATTAAGTGCAAAGATCCAGGTACCTTTACGGTTACATGCCAAATTGGAAGTTCCAACTTTGATGATGCACTCATAGACCTAGGAGCCTCAATTAATGTCATGCCCAAATCCATATTCTCCAACCTTGGTCTAGGTCCCTTGCACCCAACGGGTGTTGTCATTCAGTTATCCAATCGAAGCACAGCCAGTCCTGAGGGAATAATTGAGGATGTCCTTGTCCGAGTCAATGATCTTATCTTCTCTACTAATTTCTATTTCCTTGACATGGAAGGTGAGACGAACTCTTCTCGATCTCCCCTAATTCTAGGAAGACCATTCCTCATGACTACGAGAACCAAGATTGATGTCCATTCAGGCATCCTATCCATGGAATTCGGTGACCAACTGGTCAAGTTCAACATTTTCCAAGCCATGCGATACCCATCTGAGGATCACTCTTAATTCTCAATCCATGCTTATGAGGACACTTCTAAGATTCAATTGAACCCCAATCCACCATGCTCTTCATGTTCTAATGACAAAGGATCTTGTGAAATCTACTGCTCCACCTTGGACAGTATTAAGAAGAATGAATCTGAAGCAACTGAACTCCCTTCATCCATTCCTGAGATGTCTAACCCACAAATAAAAGATGAGACTAATCTGAAACCCCTTCCTGCACACCTGAAATATGCATTCCTCTTCCATGATTACTCATATCCTGTCATTATCTCTGCCACCCTTACTGAAACCGAGGAGTCAAAACTTGTTTAGGTGTTAGAGGAAAACAAAAAGGCCTTAGGTTGGACCATAGATGACATACCAGGAATCAACCCTACCCTTTGCATGCATCACATCCATCTTGAGGAGTCATCCAAACCAATTAGACAACCACAAAGAAGACTCAATCCACTCATCCTTGAGGTATTTAGGGAAGAGATCACCAAGCTTCTTCAAGCTGGTATTATCTACCCAATTTCTGATAGTGAATGGGTTAGTCCAATTCAAGTTGTACCTAAGAAGGGTGGGATAACTATTGTCACAAATGAACATAGAGAGGTAGTCACAACTCGAGTGAAGAACAAATGGCGTGTGTGCATCGACTATAGGAAATTGAATGTTGAAACATGAAAAGATCACTACCCTCTTCCATTCCTTGATCAAATGCTAGAAAGATTTGCCAAAAAGTCACACTATTGCTTTCTTGATGAATACACTGGCTATTTCCAAATCCCAATCGCACCTCAAGACCAAGAAAAGACTACTTTCACATGCCCCTTTGGAACATATGCATATAGAAGAATTCCTTTTGGACTTTGCAATGCTCCTGCAACATTCCAGAGGTGTATGATGAGTATCTTTTCTGAATTCATTGAACACTGCATGGAAGTCTTCATGGATGACTTCACCATTTATGGTGAGTCATTTGAATCTTGTTTCAATTCACTCTCTCTTGTCCTCCAAAAGTGTGTCAAGTGTAACCTTGTGTTAAATTTTTAAAAATGTAACTTCATGGTTGCAAATGGGATTGTTCTAGGGAACATAGTTTCAAAAGATGGTATTGAATTTGATCCTGCCAAAATTGAAGTGATCCAATCACTTTCTGAACCCAACTCTATTCGACACATCTGTTCATTTATCGGTCATGCTGGTTTCTATCAGATATTCATCCATAACTTCAGTAAAATTTCCCTCCCACTCACTCGTTTTCTCCAAAATGGTGTCACTTTCCATTTCGATGAGGTTTGAAAGAGAGTCTTTGTTGAACTCAAAACTACTCTAACATTTTCCCCAATAATCCAACCCCCAGATTGGTCCTTACCCTTTGAGTTAATGTGTGATGATTCTGATAGAGATGTTGGGGCTGTTCTTGGTCAAAGAAGAGAAAATATTCCTCATGTCATCTATTATGCCTCAAAAACATTGGATGAAACTCAATCTCACTACATTGTCACTGAAAAGGAACTTCTAGCAGTGGTTTTTGACTTAGATAAATTCCGGACCTATCTCTTAGGTGCCAAAATCATAATCTTCATAGACCATTCTGCTATAAAGTTCTTACTCAAGAAAAGTGATTCCAAACCGAGGCTAATAAGATGGATCCTAATGCTCCAAGATTTTGACCTTAAAATAAAAGATAGACCAGGAAAAGAAAACCCTGTTGCTGATCACTTGAGTAGAATTTCTAATTCTTCTCAATATGAAATCATCGATCCTAAATTCCCCACTGAGAACCTTTCATCTCTCACTCCAAAAATACCATGGTATGCCCCAATTGTAAATTACTTGGTTTCTAGTGTTTTTCCTGAAAATTTTTCAAAAGAAAAAAAAAATAAAGTTGAAAAGTGATTCAAAATACTATTTTTGGGAAGAAAATAAACTTTGGAAAACTGGGTCTGACATGGTAATAAGGAGATGTGTCGATGAAAATAAACATTCTTCCATATTAGAATTATGTCACTCACTTCCCGGAGGTGGCCACTTTGGACCACAAAGGACCTCCCGAAAGGTCCTAGACTCTGGATTCTTCTAGCCTTCACTCTTCAAGGACTCACATGAGTTCTTTCAATCATGTCCCACTTGCCAAAAGTTCAGCATGATCTCCAAAAGAAATGAAATTCCCCAAAATCTTTTAATCTTTTTTGAAATCTTCGATGTTCAGGGCATCGATTTCATGAGACCATTTCCCCCTTCCAATAGATTCTCATACATTCTTATTGCGGTCGATTATGTTTCAAGGTGGGTTGAGGCCAAAACCACTAGGAAAAATGATGCTCGTATAGTTAGTGAGTTCCTAAAGACCCACATCTTCCAAAGATTTGGCACACCACGTGCCTTGATCAGTGACTTAGGAACCCATTTTTGTAATAGAACCATGGAAGGTATTCTGAAAAATAATGGGGTTGTACATAAAACTTCAACTGCATATCACCCTCAAACAAATGTCATGGATGAACTCTCTAATAGAGAAGTGAAAAGGGTACTTGAGAGAATTGTTAAGCCCACCAGAAAAGACTGGACTGAGAGACTTGGTGAAGCCCTTTGGGCTTATCGAACTTCCTATAAAACACCCATTGGGATGTCTCCTTTTAGGCTAGTTTTTGGTAAAGCGTGTCACTTACCAGTTGAAATCCAAAATAAGTCTTTTTGGGCTGTGAAAACCTGTAATTTTGATTGTGAAAAATCTGGTGAAGAAAGATTGTTGCAATTGGCTGAACTGGAGGAGCTTCGACTTGAATCCTATGAGAATTCCAATCTGTACAAAGAGAAGGCTAAGGTAATCCATGAAAAACACATCCTGAGAAAGGTATTTCATGAAGGTGAAAAGGTAATGCTCTTCAATTCTCGATTTCGGCTTCACCCAGGTAAGCTTAATTCTCGTTGGGAAGGTCGTTTTGTTATTACTAACGTTTACCCATTTGGTGTAGTGAAAGTCCAAGACCCCTCTTCCAAAAGGACATTCACGGTTAATGGACATAGGTTAAAGCATCACCATGAGAGGATGCACAATCCTGGATTTACATCAACTTCCACTGGCTCCCCAACTTCTCTAGCCGACCTACCACTAGATAGAGAAGGCGAGCCGCCAAATCCAAACCAGGGGGAACCTCTTTCCCTTTAACTCTCTCTATCTCTTCATCTCTCTACCTCTTTCTTCTTTTTCCTCTCTCTTTAATTTTTTTTTACCACTTTCTTTTTCAAAACCTTTCTTTTTCACTTTCTTTTTTTTGTGGCTGTATCTTTATAAAAAAACAAAAAAAATATAAAAACCTAAAAAACTAAAAAAACCAAGAAAACAATCACTTAAAAAAATACAATAAAAATTAAAGAGTCATGCTTACTCACCATCGAGTTTTGAAATTTTGTACAACCATTTTGGGGAGTTAACAAAAATGTTTTCATCTCAGAAATTTTTTATTTTCATTATGACTTTGGATAAAGAATTTTGTGTCAAAACCAACACATTTTGAATGCTCAATTTTTGATTTGGAAAATTCTTTTCCCGAACCGTGAGGAACAACATTTTATTTCATACCAAGGCCACCTATGGACATCTTTTCAAAATATGTGTTTTCACCCCCATTTGTGAGTCTTGAGTTTGTGGACCTTCGAGCTGAATTTACTACCTTAGTGTGTATTAATATGATAGAGGCATTTTCTGAACCACATGAGAATCACAATAGCCAAATAGCCTCCCATTTCCCTTACATTAATCCTCCTTTTGAAAGACCCTTCGAGCCTATGAAAACCATTTCTTTGATAGCCACATTACAAGCCCAATACTTTTTCCCACCCAATATCAACATGGATTTTCATTGCATAATTTTTTTTGAAATTTCAGTGTGGGGGGGGGGGAATGGATTTCATTGTTTGGGTACCCTATTATTGATTTTCACCATGTTATCATATGCTTGAGGTCAAGCATACATTTCAGTGTGGGGGATAGGTTATCATTAAGTGTGTTTTGGGGAATGTAATGAACTTCCATTTATGTAATTTTGTAAATTTTATTGACAGGTGTTCATAAAAATGATGAAAAAAAATCAAAAATAAATAATAAAAAAAATGATGAAAAAATGGGTTGTGTCTTGGGTAGGTCAAAAATCAATCTTCCTCAACCTTTTATCTTGTTATAACTATTACAATTAGTGTCGTGAGGATATCAATCATGGGTTGGGTTATGAGTGTGAGATCTTTTCCAAGTTCAACTTTCGAAAAAACAAAGAAAAAAAGGAGAAGAAAAAAAAGAACACTTGCATTATATTCTTATTGGGAGAAGTTCTGTGTTTTGTAAATATTTCATCTTCTCATTACCTTCATATTTTCTTCCTCTATTGTGTCTTTCTTCACACAATCATTCCCTTGTAAATATGTGTTTTCATTTCATTCCATGTTTTATTTCAAAAAAAATGTGCATTGATTTTTCTATATTGGTATTTTAACCCTCTTATTCTCTCTCTCTTGGACATTATATTCTTACCATCCCATAACCACAGAAAAACCCATTAAAATACCTCTTGATTATTTTTCACTTTGGATATGGATTGTAAGCTGAGAGCTCTTTTCAAACTCTATGATTTTCACTTTTGGTTGGTGAAAGAGTGAACCTCCACAAATAAATTTTATCATCTTGAGAGGTGTGAGTTTTGAGTGTCAACATTTTCCATTTATAAATTTGAGCATGAAAAAATGAATTAGTATTGGAACATTGTTTCTGTAAAAACTTGTGGTGGATTTCAAAATGGATGAGTGAAATAGTCTAAACCTCCCCTGATTGGAGAAAACAAAATTCTAATATCTGTTGGTGAGTAAAAATGATTTTGTCATGTTTTTATATTTGTTGCACATGAGGACATGCACAAAACTAAGTGTGGGGGAGTTGATGTTATTAATATTTTCATGACTTATTATATACTCCCTTTACTTATTTTATATGAAATGTGCATAATTTGTGTGAAATATTAATGTTTTAATATTAAGTATAATTTTTGAGCATTTTTAGAAGTAGTCCAATTGAGTCAGTTTAATTTTTTAATAATAACTAATACTATACTGATAAAAATTGTGTGGTTATTGTTTTTTAGGATTCTCCTTTCAATATACAACATTTCATTAGAAGGTACCATGAGCCAATTCTGCCATTTGAAGGGTCATATGGTCCTCACAAACAAGACCAAAGAATCTGTGAACAAACTGGACCAGCCTTGAATATTGATTTACTGGGCTCAATCCAGAAGTCCAAGAACATTAAATCTCCCCAATAATTCTGGGGACACTACATGTCATCTTGGATAAAAATTTCAAGGCCCAAATCTTAGTACAAGGGTCCCAAATGAAGCTTTGAAGTCCAGCCAACCATTCTATCCGAGAATTACAATTAGTATAGTATGCATGATATATCTCATGATATAAGAATAAAATAGAGCTGGTATTTTTCAGTGTGAAAAAGGATATATATGTGGCCAACTTTGTTGAATAAACCATTCGGATTTGAAGGCATCTTCATATTCAAAAACCCTTTCACATTCTGGACTTCAAAAAGACTAGATTGAAACGGACAGTTTTACTTTGTTTAATAAACTGGCCATAACTTTTGATACTTAAGTCAAAATGACTCCAACTTTTGATATTAGTCGGAAAACGTTATTATCTACAACTTTTAATAATGAGATTTCTCGAGATTCGGCTGTATTGATGTCCATATCTGTGAGCCAAGTGGAGGGGTATCTCTGGAATGTAAACAGTACACCACCTTGGGCTATAAATACATCCCCTCCTCTCCTTTCAAAAGGGTTGGCATTTCAGAGCAAAGGAGGATTTATTGGAAGTACCAAGGCCCTGAAAAAGGCTTTTGAGGATCTTTAAAACTCAAGTTTTCACTTGATAATCCTTTCCTCCTCTCTTTGTTTTCATTTACTTTTGCATTTTTCTTCGTTGTAATTTTGCAAGTGTTTGTCTTTGTAATTTTGTTTTAATGCAATTTTATTCTTCTTAATTTCTTATTCTCATCCACCTTTTGTAGTTAAATATTAATTTTCTTATTTTAGTTTAAATCAATCTGAAATCCATCATCTTCTTTTACTTTATTATTCAATAAAATGTCCGGTTTTTTTTACTCTCATCATCGTTCGTGTGTGTGTTCGGCGCACAACTCTTTTCTTATCCCTTTATTTTTCTTCTCTTTGTAATTCATCACCTTAAACATAATAGACCAGATTAATAATAATTTAAATGGATGATTAAATATCTTATTGGGGCGAGTTATAATTTAAGGATGTTAAGTGATTGAGAGGTTTTTCTCGATGAGTATTCTTTAATTTAACATTGTGTATGTTGGACTTAACATGTCATGGATTATTGACATATTATGTTCAACGTGTGGTTTCCATGGATTATTTTAACCATAAATACACTTCCACAATCAATCACTAATTGATATTATAACCCTAAGTAAAGTCAAGGCTTGGATTAAAGGCTTAACACTTGGGAATTTCAATCAACATCAACTTTTGATGTGGGTGTTAATTTAATGCAATATAAAGCAAAGCTCAAGGATATCACATGCTTAAATCCCTAATGATGAACTCACCCCAATATTTATCAATTTGTTAAATCAAACATCATACATAAATTATTTCATAACCTCTGCAAACAAAGCCCCCAATCAGAATACAATTAACTAAAAACAAACGACTATTTCAAAGTATCATCACCGATGATTCGACCCGAGTGCTGCTATACACATTAGCAGAGCACCAGAACTTTGATCGGTCAATAGGAGACAATCAGCCGTGCATTTCAGAAACCAATTAATTAGAAATGAAAGTAAGAACTATTTGAAATTAAAGAAATTTCTTTTCTGAAAAACTAATTTTCTATGCAAAAACACGTTTTATCTTAATAAATTAAACAAAACACTTTTGATGAATGAATTTAATGATATATATATATATATATTATATTAAATTAATAATTTAACATTAATATTTTTCTTTTTCTAGGAAAAAGATAAGAATAAATCTAATTTTTACACATAAAAAGATGTATTTTCTAAAAGGTAATTTTACGAGCTTTTAGTGGTGTAATTATTTTAAAACTAATTTTTGACACTTTTATAAATTATATTTGAAAAAATAAACTTCATTTTTGAAATAATAATTTTAAAATTATCTTAGGATGAATTGTTGGGATTTTTCTAAAAATATTCATTTTTTGATGAATAGTTAAAAATATTGAATTTTAATTGAAAATTGTCATTTTTTTTAATTTATTTATCGACTAAAATTATATTTTAATTTTTTTAAAGTATAGTTAGATCAATTAGACATATATTAATACAATTTATGTAATTAGAATCAATTTAATATTGAAATATGTAACATCATGTTACTGTTTTTAGGTATTCCTAAACCTCTCTTTTTAATCATGCTTTGGTCCAGTTTCGTTTAGGGTTGCTTCAGGTGAAATTTTAATTTTATTTTTTTGAAAGTTCTAGGTTAGTGCATGGTTGGCACATGGTTTTTCCATATCGTGTACCCTCTCAAGTCAAACTGTGCAAACCCAAGAAGTGGGGTTTTACACAGTTAGTGCATAGTTTATTAGACCGTGTGTTCTCTTAGGAGAAATTGTGTGGCCTATTTAAAATAGATGCACGACTAGGAACATGGTTTGTTCTAACCATGCAAATATTCCTAGGAAACCACATGTACAAGTTTTTAAATTAATCTGATTTTTTATTAAAATTTATCAAACCCCCATTTTAGGACTCTAACGGATCAGAACGAACCATAATTAGTTTCCCCCTTCCATAGAGCTCCCAAGAAGAGTTTGTGTCCCCTAAAAACCCTCCCAGAAGTGGATTAAAGCTTGTAGAATGATGGTAGATCCTCTCCTGGTTAGTTTCCTCTTCACGTTCTTGTTCTCCCACTATCTCTATCCTCCTCCTTTGGGTTTCATAGATCCTCATGTTGGATTGTGGATATAATACCCTTTATTTTGGATTATAAACTTAGGTTTGATCCTTGTTACCTAGATTATGTGATCATAGTTCTTCCTTGAAGAATCCCGGTTTGGGTTTGGTGATTTGAGATCCATTGATCCCAAGGTAGGTGGTTTCGTCATGATGCCCAATTCATGTTAATACTAAATTTATTTATTTTATTTAAATTGTTTGAATTAAATTAAATTTATTGGTTTTAATTAAATGGATTTCAATTCTTTTTTTGGAAAAAACCTAATTCCATTTAATTGGGGTTTTAAAAATGGGTTTTTGGCATGAAATTGGAAAACCCTGAATTCCATTGAATTGTGGTGTGTTTATGGAAATTAGTTAAATTTTAATTGTTTAATTTAAATCATGGATTTGATGGAAATAATTTCAATTAAATTTTTGAGTTTAACTGTGGAAATGGATTTGATTGAAAGTTTTCAAAAACCCCAATTCCATTGAATTTGGGTTTTATCAGAAAATTAATGGAATCTTGTGAAAAATTAAATTATTGAATTTAATTTGTGAAAGTGGGTTGTGAAATTTAATTGTGAATTTATTTCAAATACCTATTTTTGAAAATGTATTAAAAATGGTTTTTGATAGAAACATTGGGTTTTATCTTGGAAAAAGGAATGCTTTGATTTAAAAACCCGGGTTATGGTTTTAAATGGAAAATTAGCATATTTTAAATAAAGAATGGGATTAATTGTATTTTAAAAATTATTAAAGTAAACTTCCCATAGTTTATTTATACTACATCACATGCAAGACTTAAGTAGTTAGTGAGTTTTTTGGATAAAACTTTGTGATCTACAACGTTCCAAAACATAAATGCAACATGTCACATCCCTTAGGTGATAGTGATGAGTCCTCTTTGGACTGAGTTCAAAGGGATATATGTACATATTTTCATGTCACCCTGAGTGTGGAGTCCCTATATCCTGGAACTATCATACCTTCTTAGGAATATAACCATGTTGATCGCTTGTTTCTTTTTCAAATAAATATATACCATTATTGTAAACTGCTTTACGAGACTTCTGATTTATGAACACTATTTTATATAAAAGTGTTTATTTAATCCATTTGTGAAAAGCACCATTATTTTATAAATATTCCATAAATTTTATTGTGAATATTTTGTTTAAAATTATTTTTCCATCATTTGAAATGTAAAGCATGAATTTTTGTCATTTATGATCTTTGAAATACCAAACCTGTTTATTTTAAATTGAAAAATCTCTTTGGTTAATTTAATATTGGAATATGTTATTGAACCCTTGGTGCGATCCTACTAGGTTTTTAAGATCACGCCCTACCTATGCCTTTTAGTGTTTGTAGATTATCTCCTTCTAGGATCTATTAGGAGTAAAACACCAATTGGAGGTGGTTATAGCTTTTGATCCATGGACTTGGTGAGTTGCATCTGTTGGGACTTGGGTAATTTTTTTATGGTTATATGGTACTTGGTTTTAGTAATTTGGGTTTTCATACATGTTTTAATTCTAGTACATTACTCTCGGTTGAGTTTCTTTTATATGCATATTGATTTGTTTAGTTTTTTCCCACTTTAGTAGTGGAAAAATTCATCCCCACTTCCCTTTTTGTATGATTCTAGGTTCTAGTTGCTAACCCATGGGGATTGGGAATCACCTTTGGGCTATGTCAATGATGGCTCAGTTATCGGGTTACCAAGGTACCTAGGATAGTCTGTGAAAAAGTGGTATCAGAGCTCTAGGTTGAGCTTCTTATCTTGAAGTAAATATGCATTGTGTAATATTTTCAGGATTTAGGAGGTAGTTGAGATTGAGTGCCTAACTAGCACTCACCGCAATAAACCTTAAGTTGCCAGGGGTTGTTAGGGAAAGATGTCTTGAGTATTAATTCTTGTATTTTCCCTACTTTTGATTTGGATAGATTGAAATCCAAATATTGTTGTCTATCTGTTGGTATTAATTTCCCATGTTTCTCTATTTGAGTGTTTATTTAATGTCTTCTTTTTTGTTCACTGATGTTGTATAGAATCATGCCTCCGAGACGACGTGTGAAACAGATCCAGGAGGAATAAGCTGCTGAACTTCAGTGATTGAATCCTATTTTTGACTCGAACCTAGTTCAGGTGATTGTGTACACTATCTAAGCTCTGAGGTAGGCACCACCTCCAGTTCCCATTTAGACTCCACCTATGAAACCTCAGAGGGACGTTCTCAAGATTTTTTCTCAATATTTCCTTTTCCAGAATCCATCAATGTTTAAAGGATCAAATGATCCACAAGAGTTTGAGGAGTGGTTGAGAAGAATGGAGAATTTGTTGGGGTTCTTGGATACACCCAATGAAATTAAAGTGAATTGTGCCACCTTCATGTTGGAATGACCAAGAAGGATATGGTGGGAAATTATGGTAATGGCAAAGAAGCATGAGGGCTTAGAGAGGAAAGACTTCAAGGTTATTTTCACTAACTAGTTCTATCTAGAGTCGATACTTTTGGCCAAGGCTACAGAATTTTTCAAACATGAGCAGGCTGACTAAACCATGTCAAATTATACAAATTGTTTTTCTAATATCATGCATTTTGTACCATATATTATGTTGAATTAGAAGATTAAGTCTCAAATGTTGTAATTAGGACTTAATCAAGATATTCATTCTTTGGTTTTCTTGCTGAAGCTACCTTCTTATGCTGATGTGATAGATAGAGAATTGATAGTCAAGATGGACCTGGATGACAAGTTAGGGTTATCAGGTGTTTCTTTCTCTCCCAGTGGTAGTTAGTATTACTATAAGGTAAAGAGGAAGCATGATTATTCTCATAGAGGATCTCAATAGTAGGGTCATTCTAGACCTCCTACAGTTCCTGGAAGAGATGATTAGGTTTTTACCAGAGTGGAAAGACAAGGAATTCAAAGAGGGTTTGTACTGAGGCACCAAATTTATGTGGTTCTTGTGGATGCTCAAGTGACCTATATAAATTATTCCATGTTTATTCTACTCCACTTAGTGGAATGGGATCATTATCACCTTTTATAACTATATCATAATCAGATGCTTCAGGTGAATTTTTTTCCAACCATAGGCATCAAGAACGAAGCTTATTCATGCAGTGGAAGAGTCTCCAAAGGAAGCAGATACAGGTTCAGTGACCATGAGAGGTACCATCACTATATATTTTTCATTAGTGACTAATTTATTTGATACTGGTGAATCTCATTCAATTATTTCAATTTGTATTGTTAACCTTATTAATCTTCCTATGGAGCTTTTATCTTGTGCAGTGGATATTACTACACCCCTTAGTACGAAGAGAGTACAAAGTATCCATAATATCACTTGTGTTTTCTCTTTTTCAGATGTTGATCTTTATTTAATTTTTCTGGTTCTTAACATGAAATATCTCAACGCCATTTTCAGCATGGATTAGATCATTTATAATAAAGATTGAATTTATTGTTATCTTCAATGGGTCTACTTTACTACACCTGATGATGTGTGACGTGTCTTCCAAGGAGAATGGGATCCAAGGTCGATCAGAGATGGTACTTCCTATCAGGAGTTGAGGAAAGTGATATATATATTTTCTTTTAATCTAGAGTGAGAATCTTTGATTTTTGATCTCACACCAGTTGTCATCAAGTTTACCAATGTGTTTCCTTCTGACTTCTCTGGTTTTCCCCCAGTATGGGTGGTTGAGTTTTATATTGACTTAATGTACAACACTCAACCAATTTTCATTCCCTATTACCGCATGGATCCAAATAAATTGTAAGATATTAAGTCATAATTGGATTATCTTTTAGAGAAAGTATTTATACGCTTGAGTGTGTCACCTTGGTTGGGTGCCAATTCTCTTTGCTAAGAAAGCTATTGGTTCACTACGACTATGTGTTGATTATCAAAAGATCAATCAAGTTAAGGTAAATAAAAAATATCTATATCCCTATATTGATGATTTGTTTGATCATTTGAAAGGGTAAAATTGGTTCTCAAAGATCGACCTTCGATCTGGTTACCATCAGTTGAGGATAAAAAAATCTTAAATTCAAAAAACCACTTTTTAGAGTAGTTATGACCATTATGAGTATATTATCTTACCATTTGGTCTAACAAATTATTCTATAGACTTCATGGTTTTACTGAATAGTATTTTAAATGAGTATCTAGATACCTTGGTGGATGACATCCATGTTTACTCTAAGTATGATGTGGATCATGTGCATCATATGAGAATAGTTCTAATTCTATTGAAAAATCACTGACTTTATGCCAATATTTTGAAATGTGATTTCTGGATATGAGAAGTGAAGTCATTGGGACACGTGGTGTTGGAATATTATATTTCAGTTGATCTTGAAAAGGTGAAAGCTATTATGACATAGAAGAAACCACAAAATGTCTTCGAGATTTGGATATTCTTAGGATTATTTGGTTACTATTTATGGTTTATTAAGGACTTCTCAAAGTTGGACTCTCCAATGAATGTAATAACTCGTAAGGGATTAAAGTTTACTTAGGATGAGAAATGTCAAAATTCTTTTGCTGATCTAAAATATCTTTTGAATATTACGATAGTGTTGAATCTTCCAGTGGTCGGGCATGGCTATATGGTGTTCTATGATGCACATGCTTAATATTTTATGGCATTACCTTAATGGAGAATGGTTTACCATGTTTTCAGACCCAAAAATCTTGAGTTAAATATTCTCTAAAAAATATTTGAATATCCTCTAGAGTTTTTGGGTGGAATACCTACAGTCTTTTTCTTTCGACATCACCTATAACGTGGGGAATAGAATGTCATTGCAGATGCTTTGGGTAGGAAACATCTAACCCATGTAGTGAAAGAATCATTAGAAGAGTGGAACTTGATGGATCTCTTTGCACAGTTTCATATCAGAGTCCATGAATCAGGGACCAAGGTTTCCTTGGCTAGTGTTCAATTAACATCCTCTCTTATCAAATTGATTCTTCAGGATCAACAGCTTGATGATGAGTTCTATGGAATTTGAGACTCTCTTAATGGTGGGGAGACCATTATAGATTGGTCGTTCTCTAAATAAGACATTCTATTATTTAAAATCTATTTTTTGGTATCATCTTCAGTAAGGAAATTGGTGATGGTAGATTTCCATAGTTCCTAGTGGGTAGTGCGCTCAAGAACCAAGAAGATGTTTTATGACATCTGGTGGTAGTTCTGGTGGTTAGGTATGAAATGGGGAATTTCTATATTTTTTTATCATTGGTATACATTCCAACAGGTCAAGGTCGGGCACTAGAAACCTTTAGGTTTACTTCAAACACTTTCAATACTGACTTGGAAGTGGGAAGAAATCTCTATGGACTTTTTGGTTGGGTTTCCTTATACCCAGAGAAAGAATAATGTGATATGGGTTGAGATCAATAGGCTGATGAAATATGCTCACTTTATACCCATTCATGATACAACCAAAGTTGAGGAGTTGGAAAATATCTATGTGAAATAGATCATTCATTTTCATAGAGTTCCTTCTTTTATAGTTTCTGATAGAGATCCTTCATTCACTTCTCACTATTGGAGAGGTATTTAGGAGACACTGGGATATCGTGATCATTTAAGAATGATATACCATCCACAGTGAGATGGCTAGATAAAAAGATCAATATAGATTCTTTAGGACATGCTTCATGGTTGTTCTCTCAAATTTGGTGGGGATTGGGATTATCACTTGGGGCTGGTTGATTTTTCTTATATAATAGTTACTAGTCAGTGATCAGAATGGATCCTTTTGAGGCCTTTTATGGCCACCCTTGTAGATCTCCATTGTGTTGGTTGAATATTGGTGAAAGTTCCTTGGTTGGACCAAGCCTAGTCCAAGAGATGAAAATAGAGATTTAGTTGATTTATCATAGGATGTTGATGACACAGAGATAATAAAAGTGTTATGATGATCATTATCATAGACCTTTGGAATTCTCAGTCAGTGACTGAGTGTTCTTAAATTTTTTACCTCAGATGGGTCATTGACGGCTTGGGAGGCAAGGGAAACTTGATCCTCATTTTGTGGGACCTTTCAAGGTTGTTGATCATGCATGGAAACTTTCATATCCTTTAGAACTTCCACTGTAGCTAACGTCGATACACAATGTTTTCTATGTATCAAAACTGAGAAAGTATCTATCTGATCCTTCTCATGTTCTGAGATGGAGTGATCTTGAGGTTGAACCTGATTTATCCATGAAAGAATGGAAAGTTAGGATAGTTGATTCTGAAACCAAGTTACTTTGTGGGAGGATGATACCTTTGGTTCATGTGCTATGACATCATGGTTCTGATTCTCATGATACATGAGAGAGGGAGAAACTAATGAGAGAGCAGTGTCATCATATTTTTAAAATTGAAGCTTATTCATAAGCCTTTTGGGGTCAAAAAGTTTCGATGGTGAGGTGGTTGTAATATCTTGTTACTATTTTCAGGTAATACTATACCCCTCTTTTTATTATTTAGTGGGGTATTGTTTGGGGTTTCTTTGGGTGAAATTTTAATTTTTTTTAAATTATGAGCTAGTGCATGGTTGGTGCACGGTTTTCCCAAACCATGTACCCTCTCAGGACAAATCAAGAAAACCAAGGCATTGGGGTTTTTCATTATTGGAACATGGTTTTTCAGATTTTTCACTCTCTTAGTAGAAATATTACGGCCCATTTAAAATAGGTGCATGTCCAGGCTATATAGTTTGGTCTAACCTTGCGTCTCTTCCCAAGAAACCATGTGTACAAGTTTTTAATTAATCTAATTATTGATTAAAAATTACTAAACTCCCTTTTTAGGTCCCCTAAGGTCTGTAATGATCCATAACTAGTTTCTCCCTTCCTTGGAGATCCCAAGAAGAGTTTTTTCCCCTCTAAGCCCTCCTGAAAGTAGTTCAAAGATTGGGGAATGGTGGTCGATCCTCTCTCGACTAGTTTTATCATCCCATTATCATTCTCTTGCTATATCTCTTCTCCTCCTTAGGGTTACTTGGATCCTCATATTGGATTATGGATCTAATAACCTCTGTTTGGGATTATAATCCTAGGTTTAATCCTTGTTACCTGGATTTCATGATCATTGTTCTTTTTTGAGGAATCTCAGTTATGGTTTGGTGATTCAAGATCCATTGATCCTAAGGTTGGTGGTTCCTTCATGATAACCAATTTATGTTAACCCTAAATTTATTTATTTTATTTCAATTTTTTTAACTAAATTCAATTTATTGGTTTTAATTAAATGGATTTCAATTTTTTTGTTGGAAAAAAATCCCTATTCCATTATGATGACCAATTTATGTTAACCTGTGTTATAGATTTTAAATAGAAAATTGGCATATTTGAAATGGAGAATGGGAATAATTGTATTTTAATCATTCTTAAAGTAAATTTCCCATCATTTTTTTAATAGATCACAAGCAATCCTTTGGTAGTTAGTGAGTTATTTGGATGACACTTTACAATTTACAACATTCCAAAATATAAATGAAGCATGTCACATCCCTTAGGTGATGATGATGATGGGTCCTCTTTGGCCTAAGTTCAAAGTGACATACGTACATATTTCCATGTTACCTTGAGTGTGGAGTCCCTATATCCTAGAAAAATCATTCCTCGTTATGTTTCTTGCTTTTTTTATTTCAAATGAATTTATTCCATTTTTGTAAATTGTTTTATATACCTTCTGATTTATATAAATTGTTTTATATAAAGTGTTTATTTAATAAATTTGTGAAAAGAACCATTATTTTAGAAATATTCCATTAATTTTATTTTGAATATTTTTTTTAAAAATATTTTTCCATCATTTGAAATGTAAAGCATGAATTATTTCATTTATGCTCTTCGAAATTCCAAACCTATTTGTTTTAAATTGAAATCTAACTTTGTTAAATTTAATATTGACATCTATTATAGAATACTTGGTGAGACCCTATTGGGATTTTTATCTCACACCCTACCTATTACTTTAGGTGTTTGTTGATTATCTCATTCCAGGTTCGAGTAGGAGTAAAGCACCACTTGGAGGTGGTTCTAGCTATTGATCCATGGACTTAGTGAGTTACATTTATTGGGACTTGGATAGTTTTTTTTTCTAGTTTTCTGGTACTTGTTTATAGTAATTTGGGTTTTCATACCCATTTTAATTCTGTTACATTACTCCCAGTAGAGTTTCATTAGCATGCATACTGATTTTTTTAGTTTGTTTCCACTTTGGTAGTAGCAAAAATCATTCCCAATTCCCTTTTTGTTTGATGCTAGGTGCTCATCACTGACCCATGGGGATCAAAAAATAAATTCAGTATATGTCAGTTTCAGCTCAATTATTGGGTTACCAGGGTACCCAGGATATTTTGTGAAAAAATTGAATATAAAAACTTTGTAAACTTTTATTCGTTTTCTCTTTAAAAACCCTCTTTCTCGACACATCCGCGAGATTAATTTTTAATTAATTTCTACCACTTCTTTGAATTGAATTTTGAAAAATGAATTAAATATTTGGAATCATAATAATATATAATTTATAATAAGTATAACTTAATTTTTTACTAAAATGATGAGTGAAAATAGTTAAAATTAGTTGTAGTGATTAAGGTAAAAACAAGATTACTCAGTGGTTAAACTTAGAAAATAAGGAGTAAAAACGAATAAAAACTTGTAAAAACCCCATTTTATGGCCATATTTAGACCTTATCATGTGTTAGGTTCCAAATTTATCCATTTTGACCCTTTTTATATATGGAAAACATTGTTTAAATTCCCTCTTTAAAAAATTTACAATTTTCCCACTCACCTCCCTTATAAAAGGCCACCACTCTCCCCCTCTATTAACACCTATCAAGACCTTTGTATCAGAAAATACCAATAAAAATATATCCCCAAATTCCCTTTTCTCAATATATATGCCTTATCTTAGGAATAAATCCAACCAAGTAAGTCCTTTGGTGAAAACCAAAAGGAGATACCTGAAGAAGAGGTAATGCTCATCAACGAACATCTTTGATTTATTTCTTCCTAAAACCCCATAAATTATTTTTATATCATGATTATATAATAACCTTAGTATATTAAATATACTTATATTTTTTTATTTTAATGTTACTACCTAAAATCACACAAACCTCTATCTAATGGGCTACAAAATAATCGTTCATGTGTATGGCGAACTACCGCCTCGTGAACCGATGTATTTTTTTTCCATTACTACCTATTAAGGTTGATAATAATGATGGAAATACTATTTATATATGATATATATTATACTTATGATGTATTTATGCTTTTTTAATTATTATATAACACATAACTTCATGATTTCTATTTTTTGAAAATATGATAGCGTCGTTCATGTGTAATGTGGATTACCGACTCGTGAAGCGATACGATTCATTCACAATTTACATGGAATGTATTAAGGATGAGTTTAATATACATATGTGATATATATAAAATAAAAATGACACTGAAATGAGAATATATATATATATATATATATATATCATTTACTTTTCTTTCTTTCAATATGATAAGAAAATGGAAACAACATTCATGCGTACGTATGAGCAACCGTCTCCATGAAAGGTGTATTTCATTTAATATTTCTATATTTTATATATTATTATAAATGCATATATAATGAATATATATGTTATTTATATAATGTTTATAATTATATAGATGATAAAATCATTATCTAATTAATATGACTATGTATAACAAGTCAAAAAATGTATAAAAAACAAAGTGGTTATTACCTAAAACATAACTTTAACATTGAATTATTAATAAATGGGTAATATAAAGTCATAATAAAATCATATATGGTATGATATATATGAATATGGTTTTATGATAGATTTAAAATAAACTTATATTTATTATATAAGAGGTTTGAACGAGTACAACAGAAGTCAAGACATAAGGTAAGGGGATTTCTTGTCTTACTTCTATTTCTGCGAGACTTATACCACATTCACCACTCATTTCTTTTGTGTGGTGCATATGTTTCCCTATGTAATTTTATATCATGAATTTAATTTATTTAATTATATTTAAAGTTTAAATTTATGTTATTCTTTCATAGGTCTCATGATTCTAAAGTTACTCAAGCAGTAATGGATTTCCATATCACTTTTTTACTTTTGTGATACACATGCTATATTCACCACTTATTTATTATATGTAGTGAATATACTACCCATGAATGTATTTTATGATTCTTATACTAAAATTTATTAGTATTTACATATTCATTTGAGGATATCTCTTTTAGTGGGTTTATGGTTTAAGAGTTACTAAATCGGTAAAGGATTTTTGTCTCTATTTTCTTTCTTTGAGACATAAGTCATGATTTGAACCTATATTATTTAATGAGGTGTATATAAAAACCCTTTGACATGTAATATCATGAATTTATCTATCCTAATTATATTTTAAGTTACATTTTATGTTATTCTTTTATGGGCTTTATGATTCAAGGTTACCAAAGTGGTAATGATTTTAGTTACTATATCATCATTTATCGAGATTAGTTATGATTATGATTCCAATGATAAATTATTATAATACATATCTCAAAAATTATAATTTATTTTATTATAAACTATTTATTCATGATATATTCAAGTAATGGTACCAATTTTACACTATTTGGTACTTAAGGTAATTAAGATTTTTTTTAAGAAAATACGACATTATTTCTCTCTTCGGTTGGAAATATATTTTCTTCCAAAACCATGTTCTCTAAAAATGTTTTCAAAAATGATTTTAAATCATATTTTAATCTCATTTTCAATGAAAATTATTTCTAAAATGTTTTATTCTTAAAAAAATTTGTTTTAAATGATTTTCAAAGCTTCCTTTATACGTTTTAAAGGTTATTTTAAAATAAAAATGTTTCCAAAAGTTTTTACATTTTAAAAAAATTAAAAATAGAAAAGTTTATTTTTCTCAAGAAATGTTTTAGATGAATTTTAAAATAATCCATTATAATTTTTCAATGTTATTTTCAAATAAAACTATTTTGAAAATATTTTATGAAATCGATTTAAAAAGAAATGCTATTTTCTTTATGAAATGTTGTAAGTAATCTTTCAAAATCCTTATCCATCTAAAATTAATTACTTTGATATAATTTATTTTTATTGGGGATATGATCCAATGATACCATTCATATTCTTTCTCTGAATGGTTTATGTTTTGATGACATGATGTTTATGAAACTAGTTTCTCTTCCACATGTTATACCATGTTAAAATTCCTATGAAACCCATTTCTCTTCAAGGTTTGTGATATGATTAAATGATTGTGAAACCTATCTCTTGTCTAAATTTTATGATATGATGAAAATTTTATGATACCCATTTCATTTCATGGGGTATGATATGATGAATATTTATGATCTTGTGGCATAAATATCTTTTATTTTATTATGTGATGGGTGGAACCTATATCTCCATACAATTATTTGGGTAATGATTTATATATCTCATGAGATAGACATGGATAGAATAAGGAGTTAACTTGGTATAGTAAAGGACTTTGTCCACTATGATGGTCTTAAGAGTGAACCTTGAGTAATATGATGTTATGTATGACCTGATTACATGTTCAAAATTCTTTGTGTGAACCTGATTATATGGTCACAATGTTGTGCATGGACCTATATTTCATGTACACAATGATATGTGTGGACCTGGTTTCATGTCCATAAGTTTATGTGAGGGCCTGATTTCATATCCTTAACTTAATGAGTGAACCTATTTCTATTTACACATGTTCCCAATGTTATAAGATAATGTGTATTCCATAAATCTCGGTCTTATTCCAATGTTATGATCTCATGACTCATGTTCTTTGATTTTCCAATGATTCATGTCTTATGATCTTCTAATATTTATGCGATGAATCCGGTATATGATATTTGCTTTTCAAGTTATGATATTCAAATGTTATGGTCATGTTCTCATACCATTATGTTCATGTTATGCATATGTATCTACTATATTTACCCTAAATGATCATACGAGCTCATACTTTCCTATATTTATTTTACCTAGGTTATGAATAAAGGTTTTAAGTATGAGTACTTAATGGGAAGATCTTTGTGGGAAACATTTAAGACCTTTCACCAAGTTAGAATATTCTATTCCATGTTTCCAAATACACTAAAATATTATAGTCCTCAAGTATGTTCTTTTTAAATGTGATGAATATTCATATAAAAAGACATAATATCCATGTATGAGAATCTTGGATCACTATATTTTCTACAAGGACTTTTGGATTCTCTAACAACTTCTCTTGGTTCCTTGATCCATGGTTTAACTTAGATGTCTTGAATCGGAAATTCTTGCTTGGAATTGGTGATTTCCACCTATTTTCTTCCTAAAAATTATTTTTAAAACTAGAATGGGGTGAGTCTATCACTGTCCATAGGGAATTGTGGTGTTTTTATTTGACCCAGATGCTTGATCCTTGGATTATACTACTTTATTTTTAGGTGGATGGTATGAAACATCTATATAATGTCTAGTTTGGTTTTTCTAGTATGTAAAACATGTGAGATCATATTGGTACATTGATAGAATGAACTATCTTAATTGTAACCCTCTGGAATTTCTTGAATAATCATGACTAAACTTTTCATAGATCCCGTTGGGTCTGTTGGTGAATGAACTCGGACTTGTGACCACCCGAGAGGCATGACCACCCTTTACCTTGGGTTAGAAGATGTAATTTATGAAATTAGAGTCCTAATACTAAATTGGGAGATTATTTTATGGATTATCTTAACTCATAAATTGATAATTTACTTGGATCACTTAGATTGTGATTGGATAATTGGTAGGGGATTGTAAAATGGCATAATGGAATGTGAAATGCTCATTGAGTTCATTTGGTATATGAATCAGAATTTTCATGATTATTAAGTAAATTGTCATTGGAATAAAATCAATAATTGGAATTTGAGGATAATTGACCTATAAATGGGTAACTTGAAATGTGTTTGGATCTTTTAATAATGGAATAAATAGAACTAGAATTGGTAATTGACATGAATTAACTAGTATGGAATATGTTAACATGTTTGGCATGTTTGTTGTTTTGGTATGCTTTGTATAGATTTCTTTTTCAAAATGGAATGTTAAATCATTCATATCATGGGAATTCAAATAGAGTATGATATCCTCTAATCATGTAAGTGGCCTTGATGTATAATTCACCCTTGTCATGAGAATCCACCTTGGGCCTGATGTGATCCAAATGTGTAATAGTTCCTTTACATGGGAATCCACCTGGACTTGGTGATGTGCATGGGCAATGACATTTGGAATCATTCCATTGTAGGTTTGGATGGCCCCAAGTGTCATCCTAGAGCTCAAGGTTCAATGGGTTTATTTTAATGTTCTACATTTAAATATGAATTAATTCCTTTGTATATCATATTGTTACATGCATTATTATTTAGACTAGGTTTTTTAGATGCCATTGGTGGTGGAAAACTAAGGTTTACTCACACACTGTTTGGATCATCATTTGGTAATTGATAATACTTCATGGATGTAGGTTTGTACAAGAGAAAGGGGCCATGCACTTGACTATTTGATTTGATAGTTAGGAATAGAGATTAGAGATGGGACCAATAAATCCATTCTCAGAGGATGGGGTGTAACAATTCTCCCCTCTATGAAACTTTCTACCACAAAAAATCCATTTTCAAAGGATGGAAGATGACCATAAATCACTAACTATAACGATTACACAAAATAAATGAAGCACATCCATAAGAAACATCTAGAATCTCCAATAAAAAAACTCAACCATAAAAGAGGGACACATAGTCTAATAAACACAGAGAACTATAAAGGTCTCCCCACCATTTATACTTCCTCTAAAATGGTTGGTCAACACACACACTCATAGACACTCTCTCTTCAATGGATTAAATACCATACAATAAGTGCTTCCACTGAACACCCAAAGAAACTGTAATACCTCTATTAAACATAAAATCTCAAAGGAGGATAAAATTAAAGTATTCTCAATATAATAACCAACATGGGTCTTAGACCCAGGTCACCATACTCAAATAAGTAAACCATGACCTCACATCTAGAACAAAATCTCACGATGAACCACAAAAGAATCAACACTCTCAAGTGATAAACTTATTGGATGACATCCATCTCAGTTACCCAAGCACCGACTTGAAATCACCCTTGTCCAACCCAAACAAAAGACAAACTCACAAAACAAAAACCATAAGAAACATGATCATCGTGAAAGAATAAACATCATAAAACCCACTAATGTCCCATAAGCTCTCCAAAAAAACTAAAATCCCATAAGAAACCACATAGAACCATCCAAAGAACAACCAGATTAAAAATACCTTAAAGTCTCTCACTGATTACAAACCAATAAAAGGTAAACCACTAAAACTAAAAATCAAGAATAATACCAAGAACAAAAGATCCACTAATTCCTATGAAAAACCTAGGTCACTAAGGAAAAAGAAGTGTGAACTTCCAAAAACCATGAGCCAAAACTAAGAGAAAGAAATAATATGGCCTTATAACTTGATTTTGAGCATGGGCAGAGCCACCAAGTAGAGAGAATACACCTATGAGAAATAGAATCACCCAAAGGTTCATCCATTGAAACAAAAAAAATCATCTTTTCAATTAATTTTTAGAGAAATGATATTTAAATAACATGAAACATAAAATCAAAAATTCTGTGTCTCAAATTCCCAACTAATAAGTACCACTAAACTAAGGGAAATATCCAAAATAATAAAACCAACAAAACATAACACTTTCAAAAAAACCATTTCAAAACACTCTATTTTCTCAAATTTTCATTTCTAAAATTTCAAACATTCCTTTTCAAATAGAAACTCAACTTCCATTATCAAAATAATTTCAAGTTTCCTATTTTTATTTATTAAAACCTTTCATTTTACAACCCATGAAAAGGAAACGAAATCGCCTTTTTAAAATACCCACTTTTTTAAACATTTAAAAATCATTTAACTTCAAAACATTTTTAAATCCAATTTCAAAATTAAAACACTTTCAAAGTATTAAAATGAAATCAAACATTTTTTTTAAAAAAAAATCCCAAATTCCACTTTAAAATTACCCATTTTTATCAAATCCCCTTTTTTAAAAATTCTAAAAAACCATTTTAAAACCCAAAATTTTATAAAATCCCATTTTCACCATCTTATAAAAATTAAAAAAAATGAAAAACACGCTTAAAAAAATCCAAACCGGCCATGGAAACATATCATATGATCAACCTTGGCCCTTTTTCCTCTACCAACACCACTCAAAGAAATATAAGAACCAAGATTTCTAAATAGAAAAACCAAAATAGGATTCATAATCATTCTCGGCTTGGAAAAGTTATTGATGGGGCATGTACCAATCATGAAATGGATCCTATAATAGGTCTGGGATCAAGTATTTGATTGTTGCATGGTTCAACAGGACACACTAGCCAACCTCATGCCTTGATTCTGTCTCCATTTTCATCCCAAAATCTATTAAAGACCCCCAAGTAAACTCAACCATGACAATGAGAATTAGTATGTCATCAATGGTGATCAAATAAAATTTCAGACTAAAAAATCAAATCCCAACTACCCATGGTGACTCAAGCATCATTGTGGTAGGTGGTGATCAACCCATGCACAACTAACCTCCTAATTTCTGACAACTAATCATACCTTAATCCTAGAATGAAATTACAAATAACACAAGGGAAACTCATGAGATATCCAAGGTTTCTAGAGATAAAATAATCCATCTATTTTGATAACATTTTATCATAAACCAACCCAATATTTCAATCCACCAGATGCTTGAGTTAGCCTATAATAGGGCCTGAAGGGCATTCCTTCTCCCCATGAGCTAACGAAAAACACCAAAGATTCAAATAAATAAAATGGTAATGATTTAGCCCTTGATTCAGAGTAAAACCATAGTAGGAATTCTAAATAAAACCTAACATAACCTATCCATAGATAAGATATCCATGCCAAATCAAATATGCATAAATAAACTATATATAAGAAAATAAATTAATAAATAAAATCTAATCTCACCCCTCAAAACCCATCTCCTACATTTTAAATACACACAAAAATCCACCTCTAAATGTATTTTATTTGGTCACCAGAAGTTATCACTACCCTCTATCTGTAAAAAGCAGTAAAAGCCTAATTATCCAAATTAAATAATTTAAACGGTCATACAACAGACATTATAAGAAATTAAAAGTTGGTCCTACCAAAATCAAGTAATAAGAACAAATAAAAAATGAAATAAAATAAAAAATAACCTTATATAAATCAATGATTTTAAGAGTGGTGAAAATTTGGATGAAAATCTGAAACTGAAATGATAGATTGGATTGAGATATATCTCAGTAGGCATGACAAAGAGAAACCACACACCATGTATAAACTTTAAAAGAGAGATCCATTTAGTGCGTGTTTGAACTATATTATTTAAAGATAGGTTTTTAGTTTAAAACATATAAACCATGACATTTACAAAACTATTTTATAAACTTTTCTTTTATTTTATTTAAATGAAATTAGTCATTTAAAATAATTTCTTTAGAAAACATCCATTATAGGTAAAATAATTATTTTTAAAATGACACCATAAATATATAGTAAAACCCACTAACAAAAATCAAATAAAGGGAATAATAAGATGACACCATATCAACAGAGAAAATATAAGGAGTAAAGGGGAATCAACCAAGGTGCCACACATATCAAGTACACAAGGGAATCTAAACAAGAATGATTAAATCCCCCTATTTCAATCTACCAATCAAGTTATAAGTTTCATGGCCTATACCCTTGGTCCTAAACTAAGACATTCCTATACCCTACTCAATGGACCAAACCATCAACCTATGTTGCAACCTATCACAAACCACCCAACTAGCTTGTACCCATCCCCATCAGAATAGAGCACCCCATCTAGATTTATTTCATGGTAGAGGGGGAATTAGTAGTGAGTAGATATCTAGTGTATCATAATTCTAGACTCCCACTTAGCTACTTGGGTTCCCATGGCCAAAGTAAAGAAAGGGTGAGTAAATAAGAAAAGATCACAATCAATTATAGACATGAACAATAAATAGAGATAAATACAAGAATCATAAAGCACATAAAACAACACACACTAACCTAAAAATTCCACTCAGGAAGTAACCTTGAGTGAAAAATCATCACATGATATAAAATACAAATCATTCCCCAAGGGCCACAACCCAAGTCAATAAAATCCAAACAGGGTTCAAGATGACCTCACACACACACAAAATTTTTTAAATCTCTTAAAAGTATAAAAAAGTATAATATATTTTAGAAACAAATAAAGGAAAAACTATTTTTTATTGTTTTTATCATATACACTTACACATTTATATATATCTATTTATCCTGTTGCAAGAAATCATATATTTTAATGTGAATTCTTACACACACACACACACATATATATATATATAATAATTTATATATGTAGAACCATGATATATATACACAAATCAAGTGACATTTTATAAAACCTTCATTTTTCTTTAAAACCGAATTTTGAAATACCTTATCAATACTTAATCTTCCAAGATCCATTCAATAATCTATTTCAAATTAATTTCTAAAAAAAATTATGAATAATTCCATTTTAAAACCCCATATAAAGAATCAATACAATTTTATCTTAAGGCCTAAAAGGTCCAAAACTAATCTGTTTAATATATTTATAGACCCAAACAAGGTATAACTACTTTAAATATCTCAATTTAATTAAAAAATATATTTCATAAATTTTCAAATAATTGGAATTTCAAGCTTCACTTGAAATACCAAGTAAAGGCATTATGCTAAATGAAGAACACCTTGAAAAAATTATAAAAGCCAATTTAACATTAGAAAATGGGAATAATTAATTAAATAAATCATTTGAAACAAAAATCAATAAAGGGTTATAAAATTTAAAGTTAATCATGGCCAAACTACCTTAGAATCAACAGAGAATGAGTCAGAACATGCTAACTTTGATAAAAGACACTCAATTAGAGAATAAGTGACCACCACGAACCCTAATAATCAAATAAACCAAAACACCTATCCAATACCTAGACCTAATGTTCATCCATACTGAAGGGAGGTGCTATGAAGGTGGAAAACATGAGAAAAGGGAAGGAGGAGGGAGAATGAACCCTTACTTTGAGGATCTAACCAAAAAATTCATATAATCCAAGTGAAATCATAGAGGAGGAGGTTGCTGAGAGGGGAGGAGAGTGATATTAAGAGAGGATTAACCTGGGGTTTTGTATGTGATGGAGGCCATGTGAGGGGATCTGACAGCAAGGGGAGCTCACAGAAATGGGGTCCACTCGATGAAGGAAACTAGTAGGGAGAGGGGGTCACGGGAGGAGGAGGACTACAAGGAGAATATCCTATTGAGGAGGAAGAGGCATGTTTAATAGGGGAATAAAAGAGGAGAGTAAAAAATGATTAGAAAGAAATAAGAAATAAAAAGGTGGAAAAGGGGGGAAAATCAAACTTGGTTCATAGTTTAATAAACCGTAAGTAAACCATGTTGCCCATACTAGGCACCAAAGACCACTTTTTTGCGATTATTACTAGTTTTCTATATGGTTTAACAAACCATGAACTAACCATGAAAAATAGAAATGTCCCAATAAAGAACTATCCACATGATTTATTATGATTTGTCAAACTATATGTCCCTTTATAACTCCTAAAATTTAAAAAAATCAGAATAAAATTACCAACGACATAAAATAATATTAAATAAGATAATAAAAAAATAGGGGTGTAAGATTTACCCTATTTTCTCAACATTTTTATAATAAATTAGTACATCATATATAGTTCAGGTTTATGTGTTTCGTTGACAATCTAAGTGGGTAAAATTTCAAAATCAAAGAAGAAAATTAGTTGAAAAGTCAAAAAATAATTATTTTAATATACATTCAAATTCATTGAAACTTAAATGAGGTTTCAGTAATAAGAGGGAAATGTTTCCATAGGATGTTTTTAACCAAATTACATGAAGGAGTTTAGGAAATTCCATGGAATATAAATATATGATATTATTCTTATGGAGATAAATTATTCATTTTTGAAGGTTACATGATAATAAATGTATATTTAATAAATTTCATAAATATAAAGGAGTTCAAAATAAATGAAATAATTGGTCTTGATTAAATTTTTCATTCAAACGATGAAGTAAAGGGTTTTTGAATCAAGGATTTGAATGCAGCAGAACATATCAATCTTAGATGGATCTAAATATAAAGAATATGTATTTCCATATTATTTCTCTAATAAAACAAGATATGTTTTTTTGATAATAATGGTTATTATGAACAATGTGAAATGATGGTTTCAATACACATGGTTCATGATTCATTAGATTACATAACTTTTATAAAGAGAAGGAAATGATAAATTATATTTTATTCAGGATAAAAGGGTTTATCCAAATGTTAGTTAAAATACAAGGGATATGATCCCACATCTCATCAGTGATATATTTTACATAATAAAGACTTATTTTCATAACAATTCTCCAAACATATATAATACCATATATGATATGGAAAATAATTTATTTTTAAAATATTCCTACTTAAGAAAATAAGTTTTATTTCCCAAACACAAATGATTTTTTTATCTTAACATTATATTCTATAGAGAATAAATTTTCTAATAGACTAGTAGGAGTATATTTGGACTTAGTGAAGTTTAAATGTATAATCAATAAAATTATAACACAAGTGAAAATTTAAAGTGAAAATCACTTAATATCCTTGAAGGGTTTAGGGTATGATGGTAAAATAAGTGTAAAGAGTTACATTTAGTTACCATAATTGAGTGAAAATCACTTTATATTCCAAAATTGTTTAGGATGTACTCGTAGAGAAAAAAAATTAAAGAGTTGTATTTTATTATCAAAAATCATAAAAATGAAATATTTTGATGGAAATGTTCCAATAATTATAATGATGATGAAATTAGAAATAGTTCTCAATAAACAATATAAGTTATTAACATTATAACATTATATATTGTAAAGTTAAGAAACCTGAATACTATGTTCAAATAGTTGAATATTAAGAATGTGATTCTTAACTCTCGATATTATTCAAATATAATTTTATTCATATTTGTTACCTACTAAAAGAGTTTAGTGGGGGGATTTTATCAAATGAACACTTAGATATGTGGTATTAACTACATAGAGATGTAATGATATTATAAAAAACCTTAAAAGTATAGTGAACATGAGTCTGTTTTGAGGGTCTATCATATGGGATATGATGATACATGCACTTATGTGTTGTTTCATTAATTTTATTAAGACAATTTAAGAATATTAAATTCATCATGTTATGCAAAAGGCAGAATATATTTTAACATTATTCATGTTGGCTTCATATATTTCATGAAGTGAAATGATAATTGACCTCTCAAATTATGAATTTGAGTTACACATGAGCATTATTCATCATGGAGTATTATAGGTTGTGATAAAAAGTTTAGTTTATAATAATTAAAATTTCATATAGAGATATAGTATATGCTTATGAGTCACAAAAGGAGTTTTGTGTGTTAGATGACCCCCCAAGTCTACCACATAGATTGTCATACATAATGTCTTTAGTATACTAGGGGTGAATGTTTCATGTTTGGATTTCCCCAATACCTGAGGTTGGAGAGATATATAGAATGAAAACATTCATACTTTGATACATTTTTTATGAATGTCTTGAGGATGAATTAATCATGGGTAATTAGGTATTCCATTGATCATGACAGTGGTTGGAGCTTAACCAAGGTGATATTTTTCAACTTGTATGATGGGTGTGATATTTAAACCCGTGATTGCAATTGATTGATGAAGGGTACTATCATACCTAGATAAGACATGTGATGTGATTATCTATCACATGAAGGTAATGTGATGTGATCATCCATAATAGTGAATTATATGTGATGTATCTATTGATTCAGCTAGCTTGTACTTGGTGAATCAAGAATGTATGAGTAATTATACAGGATTGGCATACTTCATGTCCCATGGTTACCTTATGTCTTAGAAAATGGGATCATATTAAAATGAATTATTGTATATGATACAAGTGGGAGAAATAGGTATAGAGATACATATGTTTGATGGATATCATTCTAGATCCCTTTATATCTTGAGTAACACTGATGATTTTCTAGAGGGTGATCTTTTCTTGATTTTATTATTTCAAGAATTCATTTTTGTTTTAAAAAATACAAAGGCATATGGGGTTACACTTTGTCATTGGATGAATGGGGATTTATTTTTATGAAACTTAAGGGGCCACTCTAAAACTTTTTTAGAGTTCATCTAAATGGATTTTTGTATGGGTATTCATAAGGTATTACATGTGATGTGATACATATTAAATTTTATGAAAGGTTATCGAAAGTGTTTTGGAAGATATCCCAAAGTAATTTTTTATATGTTTTCAAAATTTATTTTATATGATAAAGTATAAGTTGAAATAGCACTAATTCTATGATGTTTTAGCACAAGTGAGACCATATTGTATGATATTCATGAAACAAAGGTTTGTTTCATTCCTAATGGGTATATTATTTTACACAATATAAAGATATCATATATCGGCTGCCTATTACTATCATACTATATAATGGGATATATCAAAAGGCCTAGATAAATGTATTGTATGATTCAATCTACGATTAACAAAGGCAGTCAAATGTTAAATTACTAAAATTCAAATATCCCCCAAAATGGATATCAATAATAAATGTTTGATACGATGAAATATTTTCGAAAAATTGGTTTGGGAAAACATTAAAAATGGTTTGTAATTGATGTCATTACTCTAACATTTTATAATTTTTAAGAAAATTCAATAGAATAAATGAGAGTGACCCTAGGGTCTTTATAAGGAGGAGATCACCGTATGATTCATTAATCTTGTGTATACATCATGGAGAAGGGTTTCTGATGGATAACACTGAGTGATATTTATAAAAAAATGTTATTTAAAATGAATTATTAATCATCTATGGTGTAAGGTACACAATTTTATTCATTTAAAGTTCACATGGTTTCTGTTTCATACATGGTTGATCTTGGGATTTGAGTTTTCTTACTACATTGAACAAGTGTCTTTCAATCCTTAGAAAGTTACAAAATATTACCATGCTTATTTTATCATTGAGAAACCAGAAAAATGATATTATTTATTGTTTATTATATTTAATCATGAAGTTATTTCTTAAGAATATCCAAGAAAGTCATAAGTAAAAAATAAAAAATCATCATTTACTTAGTGTAAAATTACCATGGGTGAAATGTTGTATTTAATAGTGTTTTAAAAAGAATATGAAAATAATAAAACATTTTAGTTTTATAAAAAAAAATAAGTTATATTGAAACTAATGTTTTAAAGTTACTTTAGTGGTTACTTATAATATGGAAATGGGTAAGACGTAATTGAAATAGAAAGGCATTGGTTTTGATAAGAATAATTTTGATATATTAATGACTTATGAAAAATGGTTCGATGAGAGGAAATGGGTAATATATCATCAATAAAGGATACAATTTATTTTAATAACATGGTAATGGAACTATATTATAAAATTAAAATGAGGTTAAAAAGAGTTTTGAAGCAAAATAATCATAAACAAAAAACAAAAAAAAAGTTTTGGGAACTCTTACTTTAACATAGTAATAACGTATGAAAAGGGTTTTGTGAGAGGGAATGGGTAATCTCGCCTCAATAATAAATCAAAAGAAATATAAAAACATGAAATTATAATAATATAAGTATAAAAATAATATGTTAAAAATATATTATAACAAAATAGTTTCAAAAGAAAATCATGGGATGAGGAACCCTTACATTACTCTTTGAGTCACCTCCTTTAGATTGAGTCTAAGGTATTTTTAGGAGAGTATTTTGGATAGAAAAAATCCTTAGGAAAGTGTTTATGGGAGTGCAGAGATGGATTTAGGAATATCTATAGCAAAATAAAGAGTTTTGTAAGTTAGGAGAAGGGAGTGGAGAAGGGGTGTTTATATGGGTAGGGGGTATTTTAAAATAAAGCATCATTTATTTTATTATTTAGGAAAAGAACTATGAATAGTATTTGTTTCTATTATTTTTATTAGTATATGATTAAGAAATAAAATTTTATTTAATATTTTAACACACCCAAAATTGAAAGGAATATTGTAAATACTTTATACAAAGTAAAGAATTAAATAAATATTTTTTTATTTGAATAAAATATAACCTAGGTTTTAAAAATTGATTTATAAGTTTGGAAATTAAATCTATAATTTTAAAATGAATTTTTTTACTCATTAAATTAATTTTAGTTTTAAAAAAAATTATAAAATTTTGATCCATATATATATCATGATGGTACATAAAATGTACAATATATGTAAAACTACAATTTTTTAATATTTATAAAAAATCAACCTTTTCATAAAAATACTGAAAATTCAACCTAAGTTAGTTTTAACATTAGAATTCCAAAAATTAATTCAATTATATTATATCAAAATTATAATTAATATAATTTTAACCTTTAAATAAATTATATAATATATAGAAAAACAATTTGATCTTGAATAAATACTATTTTTTCCATGACTGATTACATTTATATCTATTATTATTATGTAATAGATAATTTATTATCTTTACATTCCAAAAATAATATTTCAAAAATATAATATATTTTCAACCAAAATAAATCTCTAAATTAGGTTATTATGATATTTAAATTTAATATAAAAATTAAAGTCATACTAAATAAGTTAAAACATATTTTATTAAAATGTATACTTTCTTATGATTTAGGAAATATATTTTTATTTTTTTATGAAATTATGATATATATATTTAATTATTTAAGTCTCTATAAATATAAATTATTGAAAATTTTACTACTTAGTGGTAATTTATTATTTCCAATGACCGGTTACTATTCCAAAGATTATATATTCATTATAATTCATATAAATACCTCTTACTATCTTAATTTACCATTTACTATATTTATATTAAAGTTATCTATTATTCACTTAAAAATTTCAATCATATTTTTAACATTTTATTTTATTTTTACAGTATTTTTTTACTGTGAAAAATCAAAGAGATCGTGACACACCAAAATTTCCAATTCTAGTTATGTTATTGTTAGAAAAATCCCCCTAGAGTTTTTTTTGAGTTGTGTTTGTTGAAAAGGTTGTCGAAGGAACATATAAAGTATCTTAAAAAGTTGAAAAATGCTGAAGGATTTTTGTAGGAATATTAAAGAAGTTGTAGAAATTCTACTTATAGGACAAAAATCATGCCATGAAAACCAAGGTCACTTCTCAATCAAGCTATGTTAGAATAACCTTTTTTGAAGATTGGTATTATGGGGAGTGGTTCACACCATATAGGTAACCCATGCGAGTTTTTATTTAGGCTATTTGAGGCTATTTAAATGCTCATGTCATGGAAGATAATGTCATGTTGTGACTAAAGTTGGTGATTACTGAAAAAATAGGAAATTCCTATACATTAGGTTTTCCATACATAATATCATTCAGGATGTAAAAATTCATCAAATAGAAACCAATAATTGTGATATATAATATATTTGAGTGAAGCTGAAGGAACAAGTCATGATGGAAGCACAAAGGTCACATCATTAATGGTTGGATCATCATGATACATGAGAGTACCTAGACAATACATAAGGGTATGAGAGGAACATACATTAGAAAATCTATTTTACCACAGAAGTGAAAATACAATATGTAAGAAGTATTCGTGCCATGGAAAGTATGACCATTCTGTGAAGATCATATGTAAGGTTTATCGATATAGGATACATAAGGGTTTCCTCAGCCAAAACCTTAATATGTAAGGGTATTTCTTTCACCTTTGTGTAACACCATAGTGGTCACATTGTAGGAAGGATGTACATGTTGTGAGGAGGTTTAAGAATATTCTAGTGGTTCTTCCTATTTGGATATGTCCACACCATAATGAAGTGTTATTCCATGGTGTTCCAATTCCAACCAAACATTTTTATTGATTTTATTAAAATGAAAGCAACACAGCAACACAGGTCCATAGGGAAGAAAAAACAAGAAAGTAATCAGGGTGGTCTAAATTAATGGAGACTGAGGTCATCTGCATGGACAAGGTTGACACCCTCTGGGGGAAATGACCCAAGACAAGAAAAACATGACATGCATACTCCTTGGGATATCTTAGAAGACATAAAATTAGCCACTATGTTCCCTTCGTGCCATGTATGGTAAACTTCCATGCTATTTTTCAAAAGTCCCTTGCACCTCTGAATGATGTAAAAAATGGTCTAGGGGATAGATATGATACCATAGAAAGCATTATACACTGTAATATAATTGGTTTCAACAACCGCAAGTTGAACATTATTTTGACCGCATAGTAACAAACCTGTGATCATAGTAGAAGACACTACTTATAGAGCATCACCTATTCTAAAGGATGTACAAAAAATCAAGGACCATCGAGCCCCTTGAGTCTTAAATCACCTCACATCCTCGCATCATACCCATGTTGCATGAGACGTTCATATTCATTTTGAGGCTCGTGTGATGGGGAATCCAGTGGACTCATCTTCCCTGCCTAGCACTATGGGTACTGCTGGATATTAGGGTACCCACAGGAAGAGGCTCGATGGAGAGGGAATCCTGGAATACACAACATAGGAGAATCAGGTCGGAAAGCACATACTTGGTTTTGAATATGATTCTCACTTGGGATCCTGGGATGCCCTTATGACAGGGTGATTCAGGACTCAAGGGGATCATGTAGGGTGTAATCTATGAAATCCAAAGGTTGATTATTATATGTTGAAAAAGGACAATATCACACCTTAATATTGTTATTTATATATTTAATTAAAATTTTAAATGAGGAGGCATGATTTGAAGTTCAGGGAGTTGAATCAACCCTATTCGAAGACTTTACACAAAAACTGTTCAAAGTAATTATGATGAAAAAATGAGAGAGGGAGTATGGACATATTAGAATATATATTTATTCAAAGGAGTAGGAAGATTATGGATCAAAACCTTATAAAAAGAGTGGAATTCTAGAATTGTGTTGGAAAATCGAATAAAATAAATGAGATATGGGTGGTGTTGTCCCAGATATGAGTAGACAAAGAGTCGGGGTGGGGGGGGGGGTGAATTGTGTCATTTGAAAATAATACCAATTTTAATAATTCTATTTATTTCTTAAATTGGTCCTTAACTTTAATCAGATTATTCAGAAAAAATATAAATAAAATAAAGCACAAGACACAATTATGTATAGTGGTTTGGGGCACATAAATCTCATAGTCCACTCCACTTACACTCTATTCCACGAGTTTGAAGATTTTACTAGAACCAATCATTTTTCTAGGGATTTCACGACTTGAGTGTAAGTAGCCGCCACTTGCTACTAGTCTTTTACCTGGACTTCAAATCCTTTTACAAGGAACCTCAATAGCTTAGTACAAGAAACTCACACTTCAAACACCATGATTGAGTACAAGTAGCTGACACTAAATATAAATGAGATGAGATGAAAAAGGTGATATGAATTAATCACTCAGTTGTAGCTATGAATGACAAATAAAATTGATCTTAAAGATAACACAATAGAATCCAAAGATATTTAAGAATAATACATGCTCCCTTCTTTCTTCTAGATGTAAGTAGGATAATATACAACATTACACAACCTTCTTCTCCTTCCAACAACAAAATCATATTTGAGAAAGATTTTTCCTTCCTATTTTTCTTTTTCTTATTTCTTCTAAGTGAGAGAATAAAAAATATAACTAGATAATATATTCTATCTTCATAGATATCGACCAACAAATGTAAAGATTCAAATAATGAAACACTTGTGTATTTTTTGTGAACACAATTCACTTCTTGTTCTTGACTCTTCTATGCACAAAAAATTCTCATATCATCATCTCATTTCTTCAAAGCACTAAAAGATATATATATAAATATATTTTTTACTAGTTAAACATTTATTTCTCTTAAAAAATACAAAAATAGAAGTCAAAATACTTCCTTAATTTTCTCCTCAATAAATACACCCCTTATTGTAAATTATTTTCGAAAACATACACTCAAAAGATATCAATATTTTATCTGAAAATAATTTATTGAAAAGATAATAATTGAAAATAATATCTTTTTATGAAAATCTATCCCTTGGTATAATTGGGTTTCCTTAAATCCAGTAGCTTCCAAAACCCCTTCGATTTCCTCATTATACAACAAAAAATCTGATATAGAGGAAAACCAATTTGATCCTCCTCATAAAAATTACCAATGGTAAACACATAATTCCAAAAATAAATTAAAATATTCATTTAGAAACTTCAGGATTTCAGAATCTTTTATACATTTAATACCTCTGAAAAATATTTAAAATAATCTCAATATTCAAATTTTAATTCGAAACAACTTTCCTTAAACTTCATGCATCCACTGAATTCTCTTAATTAAAAAGTGATGTTAATATAATTCAATAATGGAACTCACTTGATTATACATTAAAAAATTTGAAACCACATCACATTACTCTATAATAATTTAAGAATAACTATAGAGTAAATGAACTAGATAGAATTATCTAGATAAAAACACAGTAGATGGAAATCTCAAAAACAACTTAAAACATGGTATCCTAACATTCATTTCTGTATCATATGAACTACATGTATCATGGTTGAATTCCTCCATTTTAAACTAATCGTGATTGAAGAGTTCTTCAATTCACTACAGTGCACAATGTCTTCTTCCTGTTCATGTAGTGAGATGTTTTTTAACTCAGTTGTATGCCATGAAATTATACTTCTTCTATTTTCTTTGGTTCTTCTCATATTAGGTTCAACATGTTTAGGTTAGATTATATTTGAGTTTTATAATTCTATATGAGTCATATTATTTATGTAATAAAAAAATATCTCATGTATTTGAAATCCCCACATAACCAAATTCACTAATGTAAGCTAATATCCATATCCAAATTGAATCAAGTAGGTAAATATGAAAATCTGAACTGCTTGACATCTTAAAATTAGGTAATTTTTTAGACCCTATAAACAATGGATTTATCCTTTAGTCCTTCTGAATTAAATTTAGATAATTTAATAATACTTACAACATATCAAATAACACCTCAATATAGAATCTTTAGTTCAGGATATTCTCCAAAAATAATGATGAAAATGTAACTAAAATATTTTAGATATTTTAGTAAACATTTTGGCATCCAAACGACCATTTAATCCTTCCTCATAGTTGAATGAAATATAGATAAATTTCTAATCTTTCTAACTCAATAATCACTAAACAGTTCTAAGATCTATATCTTGATTTATCCTTGAAAAACAAAAGCACATATATTCTAGAAAATTGTCGAGCTATTGAAAAATTTAAGAACTTTAGTGAATTTTTAGAGCATCCAAGAGATAATATCAACTTTCTTTGTAGTTGAATGAAATGTAGATAAATCCATTTTCTATCCATATAAATAAGAATCATGAAATTACAGCATCTGTATCTAACATTAATCATTAAAAAAATAGAAGCTAATATATTCTTAAAGTGTTGTATAACTTAACAACGTCAACAACTTCGGCCAAAAATGAAAACAACTAGACATTGATTTAGACAACATCATAGTTGAAGAAAACATAGATAATATTCTTATATTTATAAACAAATGAGTTTTGAAATTTTAATGAATGTAGCTCATGATGTAATCAAAACATAATGACCTAATGAATCTAGTTTCTAGAAAACAGATTTCCAGGTTTCTTCTAATTTCTTCTCATCCAATTAAATCTATTCTAAACAGAATTATTAAAACATAAAATGTGAGATGTTATAGAATCACTATAGAATAATATAATAACAAATATAAACCATGAATAACATATAATAAAAAATATACCAACATTTAGTAGAAATAAGCATATTTAATAGATAAAAATATTAAGGTAAAAAAAATAAAACAAAGAGAGGGTGTTGTAATTATCAAAGAAAAAAATGACAATGACATGGATCCACTCAACATTCTCCAACTTTTGGATAATTATAAAACACAAACTCACTCTCCTAATTTTTTTAAGAATAAAAAAAGTAAATATAATGAATATTAGACCATATAAAAATAACATAACATATTCTCTTTCATGAAAATGAATAAGAATGAATGAACCAGGGTCATGGAAATAAATATTCAATGTGAGTATGCACACTCTGCCTTTTATTAAATTATAAACAATAGTAAGACTATTCTTTAAATGAATAAAATATTGAGAAAAAATGCTTCAACATAATATAAATTCCTCTATTTTAATAAAGAAAATAAACATGCTACGTAAAACTTCATAAAATGAACAAGCATTATCTCCCTTAAAATACTAAAAATTAAAAAATAATCAAAATATTCCAAATTTAACATGCTAATCGAAACACAAGTATTAAGATATCTACCATTAATTAGGATCTCTATTTCTTATATTTCACTAAAGGGGGTTTGACCCTCAACCGTTTCAATAAAAAATCACACTAAAAAAGTTTTAAAATATGTAACAATTATAAGAAAATAAAGTAATAACCTATTTTAAAACATACTTCCTTTTAAAAAGACGAATAAGTTATCCTTAAGGATCCACAAAACATAATTATACTATCTCATAAAAAAACATTTAAAAATAATCTAAATATTAATTCTTATTTAAATTAAATATCAAAAAATAGTTAGAGTATTATATGATAAATCGTTTTAACATAAACCCCAACATGCTTCAAAAGATTTAAATAATTTATAAAAAATTATTAAACAATGAAAAAACTAATTTTATAAAAGTTAACATACTTCAAAAAGACAAGCATCCATGCTCAATACAAATAGTTAAGTCATAAATAAGAGACAATAGAAGCTCTCCATAATATATGCTCTAACTCTTAAAAATATTTAATAGTGAATGATCACTACTATACATATCCCCTTTTGCAACGCACAAATCAGATTTTAACATCACTAAAAAAACATTGTTAATCACAAAGATGATATGGAGGGTCCCCTTTATCAGTGTGATTTTTAGCGCTTATAAAGGCTTAGCCGCCTACAATATGATATTAGTATAACAACACACCCAGAAGCAAAAACCTACAATTTCAAATGCTATATGCAACCTGTAATTTCAAACAATGCTATAATTTCAAAAAATTCTATATATGTTTATTGACATCATGAATACAAAAATGTCCACCTTTGGTATATACAAAAAAACACTACTATTTACATTTCAAACAAAATATTTTATGTAATTATATTTACAATTATCCAATAAACATTCTAAAACATTAATATTTTATCTTTTGACATATGTGATCCCCTCTCGAAAATGTCTGCCCATGGTATCATCTGTCAAAAAAATCATCTCAACCCAAGAAAGTATTCCGCCTATATAAGAAAACAAATATTTTTTTAGTAATACTATAAAGAAATAAATTAAACATTAATATGAAAGAATACAATGATAAAATGTTAATATTTAATAAAAATGATAAATTTGGAGTTATACTGGTCACACTGTGCATCTTTTTAAGGTGGAGTTGATTCCTACAGGTGACAAATGAGTTATGGATCATTATCCTAAAATATCAAAATAATCTGAATGTGTTTGCTCGGTTTTGAGTATATCACTTGTTGTTTTACTAAAATTAATGTCAATTTTAAATAATGATACATTTAGAGTTATACCAGTCACAATATGTATCGTATTGAGTTCAGTACAATTCATAATTGTCATAAATTACTAATGGATCATTTTCCTAAACTATCAAAAGAATATGAATGTGTTTGCTTAGTTTTCAGTATGTCAATTGTGTTTTTTTTCTCTAAAATGTCATTTCAAACTGTAAACATGCATTATGAGTCATATCGATCACATCGTCTATCGGTTTAACGTGATAATACTTTATACACATCAAAAATAACTTATGAATCATTTTCATAAATTATAAAGACAATTAGAGCACATTTTCTTGGTTTTCAGGGAGTGAAACACTTTGAACTAAAATGTCAATTTTAAACTAGTAACAGACACTTTTATTCATATTTATCACAACATGCATCATATTGAGGTTTATTTTACTCCTAAACATCACAAATGACTCATAGATTGTTTTCATAAAGTATTAAAATAATCTGAATGGGTTTTCTTGGTTTTCAGTATGTCACTTGTAGATTTTACTTAAATTAATGTCAATTTTAAATAAAAAGAGACACTTTGAGTTATATCAACAAAAATTTCCATCTTATTGAGGTGTGTATGATTACTAAATGTCAAAAATTATGTATATATCATTTTTATAAAATATCAAAACAATACGAATTCATTTTCTTGGTTTTCGGTATGTCACTTGTTGTTTTTACTTAAATTAATTTCAATTTTAAATAAAAATAGACACTTTGAGTTATACCAGACACACCATGCATAGTATTAAGGTTATTCTTATTCTTAAATTTAAAAAATGACTAATAGATCGTTTTCCTAAAATATCAAAACAATTCGAATGCGTTTTCTCAGTTTTCAGTATGTCACTTTTTATTTTTACTTAAACTAATGTCAATTTTAAATAAAAAGAGACACTTCGAGTTATAACGGCCAAAAAATGCATCGCATTGAGGTTCTATTGATTCCTACACATCAAAAATTACTAATAGATTATTTTTCTAAAATATCAAAACAATCCGAATGCATTTTTTTAGTTTTTAGTATGTTACTTGTTGTTTTTACTTAAATTAATGTAAATTTGAAATAAAAAGAGGCACTTTGAGTTATATTGGAAAAACCATGCATTTTATTGAGGTTACAAGTCAAAAATTACAAAGTAATCACTTTCCTAAAATATAAAAACAATCCGAATGTGTTTACTCAGTTTTCAGTATGTTAGTTGTGTTTTTTACTAAAATGTCATTTCAAACTGGAAACATGCATGTTGAGTCATACTAGTCACAACGCACATTGTATTGTGATGTGGTTGATTTATAAAGGTCACAAATAACTCATGGATCATTTTCCTAAAGTATCAAAACAATATAAATGTGTTTGCTCAGTTTTCGGTATGTTACTTGTTATTTTTACTTAAATTAATATCAATTTTAAATTAAAAGAGACACTTTGAGTGAACCAGTCACACCTTGCATAATATTTTGGTTTGTATGATTATTAAACATCAAAAGTGATGTATATATTGTTTTACTAAAATATCAAAATAATCCGAATGTGTTTTCTTGGGTTTCAGAATGTCGCTTGTTGTTTTTACTTAAATTGATGTCAATTTTAAATAAAAAGAGACACTTTGAGTTATATTGACCACACCGCGCATCTTATTGAGGTGAAACTAATTCCTATATGTCATAAATGACTTATATATCGTTTTCATAATATATAAAAATAATCTGAATTTGTTTTCTCAGTTTTCAGTATGTTGTTTTTACTTAAATTAATGTCAATTTTAAATAAAAATAGACACTTTGAGTTATACCGGCCACACCATGCATCATATTGAGTTGAGTCATATTCCTACACATAAAAAATTATTTATATATCATTTTTCTAAAATATCAAAACAATATGAATGTTTTTTCTCAGTTTGAAGAATGTCACTTGTTGTTTTTTACTTAAATTGATGTAAATTTTAAATAAAAAGAGAAACTTTGAGTTATATCGACCATACCATGCATCGTATTGAGGTGCATATGATTCCTACACATCAAGAATTACTTATAAATCATTATCCTAAATCATAAAAATAATCCTAATGTGTTTTCTCAGTTTTCAGTATGTCACTTGTTGTTTTTTACTTAAATTAATGTCAATTTTAAATAAAAAGAGTCACTTTAAGTTATAATAGCCACACCATGCATCGCATTGAGGTGTGTCTGATTCCTACATGTCAAATATGACTAATATATTATTTTTCTAAAATATCAAAACAATATGAATTCGTTTTTTTGGTTTTCAGTATGTCACTTATTGTTCTTAATTAAATTAATGTTAATTTGAAATAAAAAGAGACACTTTGAGTTATACCATCCACACTGTGCATCTTAATGAGGTGAATTTTATTACTACACATCAAAAATGACAAATAGATTATTTTCCTAAAATTTCAAAATAATCTGAATGTGTTTTCTTAGTTTTTAGTATGTCAGTTGTATTTTTTTACTAAAATATCATTTCAAACTGGAAACACATATTTTGAGTCATACTGATCACAACATGCATCAAATTTAGGTATGGTTTATTCCTACAAGTCAAAAATTACTCATGGATCATTTTACTAAAGTATCAAAACAATATGAATGTGTTTTCATGGTTTTAAGTATGCCACTTGTCGTTTTTACTTAAAATTAATATCAATTTTAAATAAAAAGAGACACATTGAGTGATACCAGTCACAAAATGCATCGTATTTAGGTATGTATAATTCCTAAACATATAAAATGATGTATATATCATTTTCCTAAAATTTCAAAACAATCTGAATGCGTTTACTTGGTTTTCAGTATGTCACTTGTTGTTTTTACTGAAATTGAGGTCAATTTTAAATAAAAAGAGACACTTTGAGTTATAATGGTCACACCATGCATCATATTGAGGTTTTTTTGACTCCTACACATCAAAAATGACTCATGGGTCATTTTCTTAAAGTATCAAAACAATCCTAATGCGTTTGCTCAGTTTTCAGTATGTTACTTGTTGATTTTACTTAAATTAAGGTAATTTTAAATAAAAAAGAGACACTTTGAGTTATACCATCCACACCATGCATACTATTGAGGTTTATATTATTTCTACACTCCAAAAATAATGTATATATAATTTTTCTAAAATATCAAAACAATCTGAATGCGTTTGCTCAATTTTAGGTAGGTCACTTGTTGTTTTCACTTGAATTTATTTAAATTTTAAATAAAAAAGATACACTTTGAGTTATACCGGCCTTACTGTGCATTATATTGATATGTGTCTAATTCCTACACATAAAAAATTAAAAATATATCATTTTCCTAAATTATCAAAACAAATTGAATTTATTTTCTTATATTTCAGTATGTCACTTGTTGTTTTTACTTAAATTAATGTCAATTTTAAATAAAAAGAGACACTTTGAGTTATACCGGCCACACCGTACATCGTATTTAGGTGAATCTAATTACTAAACATCAAAAATGACATATATATAATTTTAATAAAATATTAAAACAATATGAATGTGTTTTCTCTTTTTATAGTATGTTACTTTTTGTTTTTACTTAAATTGATGTCAATTTTAAATAAAAAGAGACACTTTGAGTTATAACAATCATACCATGCATTGTATTGAGGTTCAGATGATTTATACACATCAAAAATGAAATATATATCATTTTTCTAAAGTATCAAAATAATCCGTATGCATTTTCTTGGTTTTCAGTTTGTCACTTGTTCTTTTTACTAAAAGTAATGTCAATTTTAAATAAAAAGAGACACTTTGAGTGATACCGGTCACTTATTATTTTTGCTCGGTTTTGAGTAGGCCATGTTCTCAGATAAAAACTATATTGACCTAGAAATTTCATATATAGATATCACATCTTAGTATATTAATATCCCTTACATAACATAATGATCCATTCCAGAATAGTTTAGGTCTAGTGCTTTTGGAAACATGAAAACATAAAGAACTAGTTCATAAGAGTCTCCCATTAAGTTATTCTTTACTAGAAACCTTCTTAGACATATCATTTATAAAACCATTCTTAATTACCTAAGGGTATTAAATATAATAAATTGTGATCATATATTCTCAATAAGTGGAAACAAGGGATATATCAATGATCATATAAGGAAATTAACTTAAAAATAATAGATAAAATGATGAAAAAATCAATTAATTACATAAAAAGGCACAATTTGAGTCATACCGGCCACATCGTGTGTCAACATGATTTCTATTTTCATTATTTATTGAAATAGAAACACTAAATTGTCGAAACTTATCACTTTCCTTCAATTTACCTCCACTACCTTTGAAGGAAAGTGATAAATGCTGACAATGCAGCAGTTACAAGGTTTTGAGGGAGAGTAAGTTCGTGGAATACATTGTTTGTATGAGTATTCAAACATTCAATTTAGTTTATGTTAATATATTATAGAACATATAATATTATGAGGAAAAACATAGTATATTAAAAAAAACTTTACCTTCTCATTGAATTCTGAGTTACAGCCTCGAAGTCCAATCTCTCACGAGCAAGATCAGTTTCGAACAGACTGCCCCAACTCAACAAAGGAGTCCACCTATATAAGAAAAAAATTATTATATGAGTAATACTAAAAAATTTAAATTAAACTTAAATATGAAACAATCTACTACTTCTATGGAAGTCACATTTTCATGTTATTTGTGTACATTCTTCCATCAGGTATACTGCTCATTCATTTTTGAGCACATCTGTATCATCTTGTGAATATGAGTTTTTTTGATAGTCATAGTAGTACTGGAAAAATATAAATAAACAAAGTATTAATAAATATTTTAAATTAAATAGTAATTATCTTTGATAATACCTCTTCAGGGATTCTATTTTGTTCATGGAATATGATCTCTCTCATAAATTTTCAAACATAATAACCACAATCTTTTCCATTGGGTTGTTTGAGTTACAGCAAAAAGATTAAGAATAGGGGAATTACAATTTAACAAGATAATTTGGATCCAAGAGGGGAGAATAAAATTTCTCAATGATTTTCAGCATTAAAGGTAGATGTACAGTAGAGGTAGGGATCAAAGAGTATGATTCTTGAATAGTCGAAGGTGGAACCACCTCTGAAATATGGTTTATATCTAGACAGTGGATTTTTTGGCATATAAAAAAAGTCCAAAACATTATAAACGGCTTCATGAAAATGTTGAATCTATCAAAAAAACAATATTTCCAACATAGATCACACCCACCTACTCAGATCACATCCCTATCCTGGATTCACATTCTCTAGGGAGACACTAGTTAGGTTGTGAGTCTGTAAAAGTGTAGCATAAATATATGGTATCTCATATAGATACTAAGGTTTTTTATGATCAATCAAAGAGGTGAGTGAGATATCAAGTAACAAGGATTACAATAGGGATCCACTATGACATCAATGTGAACATTCATATTTACAAAGAAATTTTAAAGCACCAATCAGGCCTTTGAATAAAGAATAAAAAATCTAATCAACCCCCTTAATGTTTTGAAATACTAAAACTATCAACCTTTTTAAAATAATCCATTGTAAGTTGATCTTTAAATCACTCTAAAACACATTTTTAAGGAATACACACATATACCAAACCATTTTAAAATTTAAAGAATCATCCCATCTTTATTAAAATGAGACTTTTTCACTTTGAAAATAAAATCCACCAAGGTTATAAAATAATCCAATTTATTTAAAAACAAAGGATTAATTTCTAATATAAAACCATCCATGCCGAATACAATTTTCATCAAAAAGGGCTATTTTAAGCTTCAAAATGATCAAACCATGTTTAACCAAATTCAAACATAAAAAACATGAATTAAAAAAATACATGAATCAAAAGAAGAAGAAATGTCATATAAACACATACTTAGAAAATATAGGATAAAAAACAATGAATCTGAGATGAGTCACCACTTTGTCGTAGTTTCTTAGACACCCTAACCTATGGATTCTATAATATAAAATGGTTATCAACTAAAATTTTATTCTAAGTCTCATATGATAGTGGAACCAAAATCTATCTATATATTAGGAATTCATAATAATGTGGAAAAAATGGCATACTTGTGGCAGTGGCAGATTCGAGGTAAGTGGCGGCAGCGGCAGAGGAGGCCGCAGAGGGGTTCATAGCAGAGGTGGGTTCTGTCATGACCCCCTCCCCATAAGGTGTACCCCTCATGGGTCAAAAATGTGAGAAGGTATATAGTGACCCCAAGTCCCTCCTCCAGTAGGCCCCAGGTTGGCGACTAGCACTGAGGGTATATTAAACACACAAATGGGAGGAATTACCCTCTAAGAGAACACATGCGAAAGAGAGAGATAAAAAAACACTAAACAACTCCAACTCAGACTGAAATATAAAATAAATCCCAAGTACAAATCTGTAATGTCATTCAAGAACTACTATAACTGAAAGGGAAAACTGCAAGTACCAAAGGAAATTAAAAATAGCAACAACCACGAAGCCTGAACATCACTTGAAAACCCGAGCTAGTAGTAACCTGCTTGATCTCCAACCTACTCCAAGTGACCTGAAAAAAAGTTTATATATATGTAGGGTGAGTATAACAATATACTCAGTAGGATCCTCCCTAGAGCCTATTGTGAAAAAGTAATGAAAGCATACTAAATCATAGTGAACAAAAAGTGAAACTAACTCATCACCTAAATAGGTATAGTAAGTTCTCAACCTCACCATGTCTACTCTCAAAAAGTATTGCATACAAGAGTATATAATATAATAAAGAATATAAAGGGTACCCCACAATTACTTCCCCACTGGTTTGCCGCTTTTCCCCAATGTCGCAAGTACTAAGCATCTCTCTCCAAAAAGGATTGCCCATAGAAACTTGGGTGAAGCACCACAACATGCACCTCGTGCAACACAACCACCACATACATGTAACCAAAGTAACCAGGTAGTTTCTGGGATCCACCACAGATCACATAATGTGTATCATAAGTCAGGTATTAAACCTCAAGCCATCATAGCCCATACACCGAGTAAGGATCCTCAAGCCATCACAACCTATACATGTTACACCTATAGTAGTCCATAGGAAACTATATCCAAAATATATGTGTGTGAATAACTAAAAGCCATTATATCCCTCTACACACATATATGGAGAAAACTATCCATTGTTCCTACCAGCACAAATAACTACCAATAGAAGAGAGTGGGGCTAAAGGGGGTAGTCAGCCATTCATCCTACCACCAGAATGTTGGGGAAAACACCCCCCAGGGCTCAGAATCCCCAGGGTGTCAGTTGACTTAACTAACGGTGTGGAGTATCATATAGAAACACAAAAAGTACAGAATATATTATAGCTCACAACCACACTATGGTCATAACCTAGTATTAGACTCAACTGCACTGAATGTCTCTCGGACTCCCGGTTGCCACTACTAATGAAGGACCCCGGGACACCCTGAGAGGGGAGGGGTGAATCAGGGTGACCACTTTTTCTTTTAATGTGTTGGATCTTATTCCCACGTTGGTAGGAACTTGTTGAACCTGTATGATGATTATGATCAAAATGAAAACATTCACATGCACAGAGAAGACACAGCCATTTTTACTTGGTTCACCACTAAGGGCTACGTCCAAGGAGCATACGCCGACAGGTTGCCGGTCATACCTAAATCCACTATGCTTCACTAGCTGCGGATACAAAAGTTCGGGTACAGACACTCTGTCCCAGGCTCACTGCCTTTACAATAGTTCAGGGATAGCTCACTGCGTCCCTCGGGTCACTCCCGTTGACTCCCCCTGGCTCACTGCCGTTGGTGAAGTCCCACTCAGTTTATAGACGTGAAGGTCTCTTCTTCATTTGCATAAGAGTGCATCCTTTGTTGTATGTAGATGCTCTATTGAAGTCTGATTCTCACCAGAAGAAGAATATCACTTTTCCTCGAATGAACCGAGTAGTCTCTCGGCTTTCGTGCAGCTCCAAACACGCCGGTGGGCTTCAGCAAAACCAGGCGCGCTTCCCCAAGACAGTCGCGCAAGTCCCACTACGGCGCGCAAGTCCACACTGGCGCGCAAGTGTCATCAACATAGTTGCGCGACTCTTCCTTACCCAACTACAAACTTGCGCGGTCCACTTCCTTTCTCTTCCAAACCACCTTGGGCGCACAGCCAAACACCGGCGCGCAAGCTCTACTTGCGCGACAAAACAACCACCTGCGCGACTCAACCACCTGCGCGACGAGAGCTCGAACAATCTCTCGGCCTTGAACTTCGTTGCAAATGAGGAGGGGTGGTCCAGTATTTATAGGCAAACTGGACCCCCTGCGCGGCGGCGCGCAAGTCCTCGATGGCGCGCAAGTCTTGTCTTCAACAAACTCTGTCGCGCAACTCACTTGAGCGACCCAACCAACACTTGCGCGACCTTCTTGCCTTAGCCAAATTTTGATGTTCTGATCCTCAAAATCATATGGCGCGCAAGTCTTTCATCCTCCAAGAGCACGGCGCGCAAGTACCTTTCCCAAAAACACTTTACTTTATTGGCCGTTTTTTAGGCCCAAAACTTTGGCAAACACTGGGAAACAGCGCCACCTTCACTACTGTTTTCTGCTTGAACGGTATGATCACTTTGTTGGTACACACCCTGAACTTCCACTGAGGATTGACAACAAACACAAACCATACACCAAATCATGCTTTGAAGAACCGGGTTCCAACAACTAAGACTAGGTATCCTATAAGCACACAACCATTTAAAGAGATTTATTTTATTACTTTCTTCCCTTTTTATCATTTTCACTTTATGTTAATTAATTCTTATAAAATTAATTAACCATTAACAATTCCACATTATATTTCATTGGCATCACACCAAAGTTTCATGCCCTCTAGGCATAACCAAACCAAGTCCACAGCTTCTCAGAAATATTACCTCAGCATTGCATCCCAGCAAGCTTCAACCCCATGGATTAACATCATTTATTCAATAATTTATTAATAGCATTATTACTTTACCATATTCCCATGAATTCTAGAAAAAAATTCTAAGCTACCAATCGCAAGGGGCTCAACACGGTGAGTAGGTGAACTACCTATCGAGTCTTTGCCACCTATAACATAAGCGTAGATTCATCATCCCTTGAGAAGCTAAAAACGGAAAGCACATGGCATACCCCACGTGCCTTGACCCCTTTTTGGAAGGAGGGTTAGCAAGACCAGATGCCTTGAGCAGTGGGGAAAGTAAATCAGATAAACAACCATCAAGATTCAGCAAGCATCCAATCAATCACATCCAACCCATTTCATCATCTCTGATATCCTCCCTGACACCCACATGTATAAACAGATGCATCTATCAACTCTAGGAGTCAACTACTACCACAAGCAATGGGCCTCCCTACCCCTGTATATCACAACAACCATATAGGCTCACATCACAACAAAAGTCGTAGGAAAACAAACATCATATCAACTGGTCTCTTAGCCCTTCAACAAGGCATCCGACCATCATACATAATGAGCACTCGTGGCTCCAAGGCACAAGCCACCCAGCCTTATAATAAAGAGGGTAACTCAGAACCCTACCAGGCATTATATTTTTATCAAATAGCCGGTTTTTTAATCCATATGGAATTAACTAATTTATTATTTTTAGGTTCCATATATGGGAAAACTAAACAACAAGCTATCAAAAATCAATTAAACATTCTTACTACATCAATTTGATTATCATTAATTTACAACAACAACAACCAGATTCATTTACACGCCTCTTTATCTTTGAAAAATAATTACAATTAATCACAATTTACGTTCTTTACTAATTTCCATCAAGAACGACATGCTAAACAAGAAAAGCATAGATATCACACTATCTAGAAAGACTAGAGGTAATAACATATGATCGATTCCAGTTGATTTATCCAGTTCAAATATTTATTATATCAATTCCATTGTGTTCCAGTGGATAAATCATGATAACTATATTATTTCATGTAAAAGAATATAGAATAAATGAATCCCCCACCTCAAAAGGTTCTTGACATTCTTTATACAAGAATGATTCACACAATGGATTATAATCGCCTCCCCCATGACAATTGCATCCACCCGAGGATGCCACGACATGACCACACCAACTGACACCCAAGAAAATTCTATTAGAAGCATGTAGATCACATGCCATAACATGGAAAGGACAAAATGGTGGAATAAGGATCAAAGAAAACACAAGAACAGAGGTAGATCATACCTTCTATCAATGACAGATCAACACTTGCTGCTTGCACCAAAACAGGAGGTGCGCATGCAGCATGAAGAAACTTCAAGGGGAAATGATTCAAGGATTAAGGTTTGATCACACCGCTCTTATGGGAAGAAGGAAATGTTCAACGTCTCGCACCAAGGAAAAAGAAGGCAGAACAAGGGAGGAAGATATCTCGTCCCTTTAGAAGATTTATGGAGCATCAGTTTATGATACACTGAATTTTACATTAAAAGAAGATCACATTAAACCACACTGTTTGACCAAGTAAAGGCATCCCGAGCCTAGGAAAATTAATATAGGAGTTATGGACTTTGAATCGGAATTAAATCCCTTAAAAAAGGTCTTGAATGCATTTTATGTCAAAGAAAAAGTCAAAGGGGAGAAATTGTAGGAAGCTGGAAACATTGTACACCTACCGATGCTAGAAACACTATTCACAAAATGACTCACCGACACTGATGGAACTGTTCACAAAATAACTCACTAACACCGATGACACTATTCATAAAATGACTTGTCGGTGACATTGTTCACATCTGTCTCACCGATGAAACTATTCACATATGTCTCACCGATGACACTGTTCACCTCTGTCTCATTGATGAAACAGTTCACATCTGTCTCACTGATGACACTATTCACATCTTTCTCACTGATGACATTGTTCACATCTATCTCACCGAAACTGATGGTACTTTTCAAAAAATGACTCACCGACACTAATGGCACTGTTCACATAATAACTCACTGACACTGATGGAACTATTCACAAAACGACTCACCAACACTGATGGCACTGTTTACAGAATGACTCACCGACACTGATGGCACTATTCAAAAAACTACAAACACTTTTCACATGACTATAAATTTGGAAAAGTGTTGCGGATAAGTCACCTTGACCTCCTAGAACACCTCAAATACTAGATTTCAGTAAATAAATGAACCAGAGAGGTTTGGGCCATTACAGGTTCATGACGGAGGAGGGTTTGCAGTAGAAATGAGGTTCGGCACAGAACGGAGGTGGGTTCGCGCTAGAAATGGGTCCGCAGCGGAGGAGGGTCCACGATAGAGGAGGGTCTACGGGGGAGGAGGGTCTGCAGGGGAGGAGCGGTCGCGGCGGAGGAGCGGTCGCGATGTAGGAGGGGTCGTAGTGGAGGTGGGGTCGCAGGGGAGGAGGGGTCAGCGGCGGCAGAGATGAGGTTGGGGCAGAGGAGGGGTCAGTGGCGTAGGGGTCAGCTTCCACAAGAGCTTGAGGTGTGCAAAGGAAAGAGGGGACTGTTAGGGTTTATTTATAAAATTGAGTGAACCTTTTATCAGCGCTAGCTAAAAAACACTGATATAGGTATGTTTTATCAACGCTAAAATAGAAAACGCTAATAAAACTATAATGATTAAAAATTGTTTATATTTATATTATTATATGTATAATAAATAAATAAATTTATTTAATTAATTTAATATATTAATTTAATTAATATATTTATTATATTTTTATAATTATTTAAATATAAATATAAAATTATTTAAATAATTATGAAATACTTATGAAGTAAATAAATATTTATTTATAATTATAAATTTATAATAAATATATTTATTATATTTATATTTATATATAATTAATAACATTATTAGAATTTTATAATTATTTAAATATATTTATATTTATTTAGAATTATAATTGTAAATATATCTATATTATTTAGAATTATAATTACAAATATCTATATTTATTTATAAATATTTGTATATATTTATTGAATTTAATATATTTATTGAATTAATATATTTATTATAATTTTATAATTATTTAAATATAAATATTTATTTATTTATATAAATATGAAATACTTATGAAATAAATATATATTTATTACATATATTTTTTAATTATATCCATAAATATAAATAAATATATATATTTATTTAAATACTTACGAAATTAAAATAAATATATTAATTATATATACTCATAAATATAAATAAATAAATATTTATTTATCTATCTATATTTATGACTATATAATTAATATATTTATTTTAATTTTATAAGTATTTAAATATATATATTTATTTATATTTATGACTATAATTAAAAAAAATATATTTATAATTATAATTATAAATATAAAAAATATATTTATCATAATTTTATAATTATTTACATATATATTATTTAGAATTATAAATATAAATATTTGTATATATTTATAAATATATTTCTATAATTATATATATTTATAAAATTATAATTATTATAAATATATTTATCATGATTTTAAGTATTTATGCGAACATAATAGCTTCATGAGAATATGAATGAATCATTTACACCGAGTATAAGTATAGATCATAAAAAACGAGTCATCATATATATGGACAACATGAATAGTAATGAGGTGTAATGTATAAATGAACATTCATGATGAACACATAACTTATGAACGTCAATTATATTCACGCATCAATTGACCAAATTCATTGAAAACATATATTTATTTAAATATATATTTATTTATTTATATTTATAATTATAAATATACATATTTAAAAATTATTTATATATAATTATAAATATACATATTTAAATAGTATTTATATATAATTATAAATACAGATATTTTTAAAAACTATTTATATGCAATTATAAATATATAATTATAAATATATAATTATAAATATATAATTATAAATATATAATTATAAATATATAATTATAAATATATAATTATAAATATATAAATATATAAATATATAAATTATAAGAACCTGGTTTTTGGCTATAAAAGACTTTGGAATATCCTCGATATTATTCCGGAGCAGCGCCTTCAGACGGCGTGCGATTCTGAGCCCCGGTGTGGCCTAAATTAAATTTTCAGTGCGTTCACACTGGGCACACCAAATACATGGGATAACTCCTAAATGGTGCTTTGGATCAGAGATCTAAGTGCACGGATGGGTCCAAAATGGGGTGTTTACCCTAGGAACGACATAAGTCATGTTGTCGCGGGACGTTTGGACCCCTCGCTCGTTATCAGAGCATGGAACAGATAAATTAAATAATTAATTTATTTGTTTAATGGATTAACTCAAGTATCTATTAAACGTTGGTTTGGATTGGAAAACCAAGGGCACAGTTGAGTTTGGAATGTGCCGTTTACCCTAGGAGGGGTATAAGTTTCACGGGCGTGGGCCTTCTGTGAAAAATGGCCCCATGGGCATTTTCGTAATTTGGTGGCCTCGGGCGTTTAGTTTAATAACTTTTGAACGGGGCCTCGGATTAAAATTACAAGATAGTATTTGTGCTCAGGAGGTGGTGTTTACCCTAGGGGAGGCTTAACCTCGACCCCGTCGAGAGTTTCGGATGCGGGTTAAAATTAAGGATTGAATTAATTAAAATTTAATTAATTTAATTTTTCTTTTTAAACCAAACCCACACCCTCCTTCTCCTTTGGCACCCCCTGGCAGAAGAGCTCACCCAAGGAGACCTCCACCCTCAAGCTCCTCCTCTCCTCTCCAAGGCAGCACGGTGCACCGACAGATCCCTCGCAGCGAAGTTTCGGGCAATGCCCAAGAGGTAGGAATTTTCGTTTTGAGTTTTTAATTCCCGCACCAAATTTGATCCTGATTTATGGCATCGATTTGCTGTTAAATTTTTGAGCGAATCCCATGGTTTTTTATTATAGTTTCTGATATTTCCATCGCAATTTTCGGAATTTAAATCGGAGTTCGGAGGAGTTCGCAATCATTTTCCGAAGTTTGCGGGAATTGGGGGTCGTTTGATGTTTTCCGACGGGTGGTCCGGGCTTCACAAGTGGCGGCGGCGCGGGCCATGGAGGCGGCGCGTGGGCGGATTCAGGAGGGTGACACGGTGGCGGGGCGTCCGCGGCTCCGGGATGGCGGCAAGGGTCTCCTTAGGCGGAGCAACTTCCTTCAGTGGAGGCGGTCGCGGGCTACGGCGGCCGCGGCGAGCGCGGGCAAGCGGGGAGACCGACCGGCTGTCAGCCGGTCGGTGGGGGAGACCGGGGTCATGATGACCTCGGGACGCACAGTGGACCCGCAGAACGCGGGTCTGTGTCGGAGGAGCCAGAACGGCCGAGCCGGTCCGGGAATTAAAGTAGTCGTCCTGCGCGGTGAACCGCGGGCTGGTCCAGGGAGTGGGTGGGCCGGCCAAACCTGCCCGGCCCACCCCGTTTCGGCCTGTCCACACTAAAACGCTCTAAAATGTGGAACCGATGTCGGATTTGCGTGACTTCAGCGGCAACGTGATCCTTAAATCAAGAAAAATCTTTTGAGATGGTCTCGGGGATTTTTAATCCTCGAGACGAGGGCCTCAGTGGCGCGACACGCCTTTAAGTGGACGAGCATTTTTCCCGGGAGTTATTGTTTTGGACGGCGCGGGCACATCCGATGTCCGTTTTGAGCACCTTCATTGGTGTTGCGACCCTGGCGTCGAGCCAGAGTTTTCCAGTGTGGTTTCGGGCGTTGAAGCTGGAGTTGAGGTGTGGGCCCCACGACCCATCTTTTAAGCTGTGAGAAGCGTTTATCAACTTTTTCATCAGACGTCCGTTCGGGGTGTGCGAATAGTCATTTTTAGGTGTTTTTCTGAGGGCATTGCAATGAAGAAATCCGCCCGCTCTAATTCCGCATGCTGGTGCGGGCCCTGTGAGGGTCGTTTCGGAAGTTGTCGGTGATTTCCAGCTTTATCACTAGGTGTCCATTTTGGACAAGTGATTAGTCAAAATTGAGTACTTTTCCGAGAGAATCACAACGGTGTGATCCGTTCGTTGTGCTTTGGGACCGGGATGTGGGTCCCACGTAGCACCGCTCGTGTGCGGTGCGCCAGAATGCATCTTTTCCTCCGGATATCTATTCCACTCAAGTGAGCAGTGCTTTTGACGTGTTTTCCCGAGGGGATCGCAATGGTGCGATGCACCCGACTATTTTTGGGGCCGAGGCTCGAGGCCACAGGAAGCCGTTCGGGCGTAAAGCGGTGCCAGAAGACTTTTCCTTCGGATATCCATTTGAGGCGAGTAAGTAGTTGATCTCGCATGTTTTTCCACAAGGATTACAATGGTGTGATCCATTTGGATGTACAGAGACTCCTTCGAGATCTCATTTAAATGTGTAAGCATGAAAGGTGTACAGGTGGAGGTTCTTCCTACGGTGTTTGCAGAGAACCCTTGGCGTGTGATCGCGTTCACTCTTGGGAGAGTGAAGTGAATTCTTGAAGAGATATAGTTGGTCGTGCCTGGGCCGATGAAGTGGCAAGTTGGAGTTGTTACATTTAAACCCTTCGCATTGACGTTAGGTGCCGTGTGCACGATAGCCTTTGGGATGGAGACGTGGAATAATCTGGGAGTATGCGAGAATGCTGGGAGGTACATATGGATGTTTGTACCTGAGAACGTTTGTGCGCTTAGTTGGGGTTGACTTGGGGCCACATGTCGTGTGGGCCCCATGTGCATGTCGTGTTCTTCTTTACGTACTTTTGACATCTCACGACGTAGAGGGCTCCTCGGTTCTCGTCTGTTGACTAGCAGGGTTGAGTTTTCCCCTGGTTCTGTTCTCGTTTGGCCGACAAAGATGGTTTGGTTCCTCTGTTTCTTCAGCTGTGAGGGGTTTCAGTACCGTTCCCTTTCACTGGACTGTGACACCATTTACGAATACGTGTACTCATACAGCGTGGGTCTTTTCCCACTTTCTAGGATGAGTTTTCTTAGTCCACTTCGACAGTGACTCAGCGGATTGAAGTGTGATCACCCTATGAGGCCCGGGGAGTTTCTCTCGTTCCTTCGTGTTCCCTGGTAGAGTTCTTGTGGATTTGGTGTGACCAACACATTTCGCGAGCACCGATCCTCTACCCAGGAGGTTGTTTCCAGCAGGGCTGATGTTGTTTCCAGCAGGGCTGAGGTTGTTACCAACAGGGCTGAGGTTGTTTTGAGTAGGGCTCTCCAGTTGTACCATCTAGCAGGGATGGCCAGTGGGTTACCATCCAATAGGGATGTTCAATACAACAGTGTTCACCTAGCAGTACCATCCAGCTGGGATGGCCAGATTGGTTCTGGCTTTACCTACAGCGGGGATGGGAAATGGTCCCCGATGTCGAGTTTACCTCCAGCAGGACTGGGAAGTGGTCCCTGATGACGGTTCTGAGCCTCCCTCTAGTAGAGTACCCTTTTACGGGACTGGGCATTGGTAATTGTCGATGAATTTATCTGGGTCTCCCTCCAGTGGATTACCCTGTTACGGGACTGGGCAGTGTGGCACCCGTCAACTCTTGTCGGGTCTCCCTCTAGTGGGAACCCATCGACTTCCAGGGATTACCATCCAGCGGGGCTAGGCAAGGGGTCACCTGTCGACTTTGAGGAGACCTCTTGACTGCGGGGCGGTTACGAGGTGTGGCTTAACGTTCCCCCAGAACTCTCAAGTGCGAGGGGCAATTACCCCACCGAGATGTGTCCTTGTGATGCGACCTAAAACCGTGCGGGTGAGTCAGTGTCGCCCAAAGCAGATAGTGTCATGGTGCGGTGATTTGAGCCCCTTGACTTTCAGTTCAGGGCAGACGTACGGGATGTTGGGTATCGATGGTGTTTACTTCTGGGACTGTTGGATACTCACTTTATTGGGCTGAGCTATGGGATAGAGATCCCCTTACGATCTTGTTTGGGCTTCTTGTTTGATCATATGAATATGTATATACCTTGTTCCAGTACCCACTTCTTGGGTTTTGTTTACTCTCATTCCAGGAGAGGCGAAGACGTGTGTGGTATGCCACGTGATTTCTGTGTCTAGTTTCTCGTGGTTGGACAAGTCTACTCTCCTACTATAGGTAGCAAAGACTCGACGAGAAGTTCATATTCTCACTGTTTCCAGCTCCTTGTGTTTGGACGAGTCTACTTCCTTTCTCTTGTTGGGTTGAGCTGGACTCTCTACTGTACTCTTTACTGCACTTTCAGTTGTACTCCTTTTCTTTCCCCTATTCGATCTAATGCTCACCCTTCGGTACATCCTTTGTTGCTCCCTCGAGCCTTTGGGGTATTCTACTGTGTATTTTTATACTCAACCCTGCTTGGGCTTTGCCCGAACTTGGTGTGCCCTTACAGATGATGGATAGGTAGGTCGTGACTTCAGCAGAGCTTAGGAGTTTGGGAGCTTGGACTACGTGCGGTGGTCGGAGTCGGGTTCCAGGTGGGGGAACCTTCCAGCTGTTTTTCTTCTGTTTACTTGTTGCCGGGTTGTGGCACTTTTCTGGTTGGGCCTGTGTTTTTTCCCTTTTCTTTTCAGTTTACCTTCAGCTTTTACTTTGTACTTTTAGAGGTCGATGCACATTGTGGTTTATTTATAGTAGTTGGTACTTTGCTTTTCTTTTTACTCTGCACTTTTGCATTGAGTGTGCTACATGTGTGTGTAAAGGTACTTAGGGAAAGGCCTCCCTGAGTTGTTTAGCCTTTGGCGCTTGTCGCCAGCCCCTGGCCTATGGAGACAAGATTGGGGTAGTTGTGGCTCGATCCCAGGTAGGGTCGGGTCATGAAAAAGGGGTATCAGAGATGGTTCATTCCTTAGGACACTGTTTGGACGTCCCTAAAAAATAATTGGTTGGGATCTAGGGCAATAGTGTTAACGTGTCTCGAGAGTGGCTCTCAGGACAGGAGTCCAATGATGGTGCGGTGACCGACGTATCCATTCACCAGGACCTTGATAACCCGCTTGTCGACTCAGAATGCTGAGACACTCATTGTAGGGAAAATTGGTTTGTGCATCACATAGGATTGAGTCTTTGACTGTCCTTCTTGAGTCAGCTCCCCATTGTTGTTACTATTATATACATATATGATCATTTGACCATGACACTCCTTGATAATATTTAGGATGTCTCCGTGAAGACAACCAGCTAGGATACCGGCTTTGGTTCGTGACGACGACCCTGCGAGCTATAAGGCCACAGTCCAGGACCCATCTGTAGGATTGAAATAATGATGTAGATGCTCAATATACAAGAGGGGGGTGAATTGTATACTTTAAAAATTCCTTTGGAACCTTTAAATTTAGTTACGAATAACTATGTTTTCTTTAAGAAAAGGAAAAGGCTAAGTTTAACAAAGTTAAACTAAGAAAATTCACAACACCTCTAACACCAAATTAAAACTTGGAAAGAGATTCCGAAAGTAGGTTCTGGAAATATGGTTCCGGAAATTGAAACTTAACAAAAGTTTATAATATGAGATTCTACCTTAAAGCATATAGAATCTAAATGAAACAGAGTACAAGTAAGGAAGTATAAGAAAGTTATACTTTCCTTAAAATAAAAAATGCAGCGAAAATAAACAAGTAGTAAAACTACAAGTAACAAGATATAAATCTTTTAACCCAAAGAGAAGGGTATCCAACAACCTTGGATAAAGGTCCCTTGATTTATACTTTCAAGCAAGTCTGTCTTACCCACACTAGGGTAATCCCTCGATACGAAGATCGGAGTCTCTGTCTTGCTATCCCCGCAAGCCCTCAACTTCAAGGTAGTTGGCAACCTCTGTCTTCCTCAGCAAGGAAGCCCTCAACTTCAAGGTGTTGGAAACCTCTGCCTTCCTCAGCAAGGAAGCCCTCAACTTCAAGGTGTTGGAAACCTCTGTCTTCCAATCCCCGGAAGTCCTCGAATGTAATCACCAACATTCGGAGTCGCACGAAGCTTTGGGAGTTAATAAGAGCCTCTCTCTCTAGAAATCACTTCAACAGCATGTATGCACAGTACATTAGTCAGCAGTCAGCCTCAAGCTCTTTCAAATGAGCTCCTATTTATAGGCAAGGTTAGCCTCCTTTCCAACGGTCATATTTTCCTTAAAAATTAGAGGGACCTGTACACGTGTAACTTAACAAACCGTTAGTTTATAACAGAATAGACGACATCATTTTATAACAAAACAAATGTAACAGAATGTATGACATCGTTTTAAGTCTAACTAAAGAATTCGGAGTGAAGATTCGGAGTGAAAGAATATATTAAAGAGTAGAGAAATTATAAAATCGTAAGCAAAAAGAAAGTTCGGAGTCTAACCAAAAACAATTTTCGGAGTCTAAATAAATTCGGAGTGTATAAAACAAAGATAATCAGATTCTGTTTAATAGGTGAATTCAGAATGAGCATTCGGAATGAGAATTCGTCATCAGAATTCGTAATGAGAATTCATCATCAGAATTCGTAATGAGAAATTGTCATTAGAATTCGTAATGAGAATTTGTCATTAGAAATTGTAATGAGAATTCGATGTTGAACTTCATAAGGATTCGTATCCTGAATTCGGAGAAGAACTTAATCAGAGTTCGTATCCGAAATTCGGAATGAAACTTTATTACATTTCTCATTTGAAATTCGGAGTGAACTTTATTATAGTTCTTATCCAGAATTCGGATCCTAAAATAGAATACTTCATATCAAAGTTTCACACAATTCTGAGAATATAGAAATGAATCTGAATCTTATACTTAAGAAAAATATGGATGAAAATATGATAAGGATAATTTTTCTTACAAAAGCGATTTTCCTTATAAAAGCAATTTTCCTTATAAAAGAGATTTTCCTTATAAAAGAAATTTTCCTTATAAAAGCGATTTTCCTTATAAAATTGATTTTCCTTATAAAAGAGATTTTCCTTAAAGATATGGTGTTTGTGATTTTCAAAACAAGAAGAAATGGAAAATTCATAAGGAAAACCTTATTGACTCAATAATCTCCCCCTTTTTGGAAAGCACAAACATCCTTAGGAAAAAGAAATTCTAAGAAGAAAGAAAACATTAAGGCTTATCCCCCTTTTCTTATGGATGTAGATGAATACGAATAACTCCCCCTTAGGCTTTGAAACTCTAAGGATCGTATTCTAGATTTCTGGAATGACATTTCATTACGAATAAGAAAGTCTTCTTTAATGAGAAACTCCCCCTTAGATAAACTCTTATTAGAGTTTGTTTTATTTCTCACCCTTTGTTAAGATTCTTTTTCCCTTTCATTAGAGTTCTTTTCCTTCTCCCCCTTTGTGATTTTCAAAAAGAATTCAAGGGAATTGAAAATATAACAAAGTACCTGAAAATTTAACAACAACAAAAGAACCGAGCAAGCATAATTTTTATTAAGTTAGAAAGATCAACAAAAAGGAAGATTAGATACAACAAAAGATCGGATTGGTCTATTTTGGATCTTTTTCCTTCACCATGAGACCCTTAAAAATAGTCTTTATCTTCTTCAAGTCTTTATGGTCTTCCTCGGCTTGCTTCTCTAACACAATAATTCTTGCATTTTGAGCTTCAATATTTTCTTTCCGAGCTTTAAGCTTTTCTTCCTGAGCCTTCAACTTTTCTTCCTGAGCCTTCAACTTTTCTTCAAACTCAATCCGATGATCCCTCTCAAACTTCCAGTTTTGAGAAACAGAATTCAGCTTCCCATTCAGATCTCTGACTTCTTGAATCCGGAAGTTCTTTTCATCTGTCAGTTTTTCTTTAAAGGAAGAAGTCAGCTCATTTATCTTCCTGTCTTCAGTCTCAAAATCATCCTTAACATTATCTTTAAATTCATCAAAGAGCCTCATTTCTTCTACAGTCTTCCTCGACCAATTGGTCATCCTCTTGCAAGATATTTTGTGAGCTTCATAGCCGACAAAGAAAGTTTTGAATTGAGCTTCTATCTCAACACACTTATCCATGACCATGGATACAGAGTCTGATTTCTGATTCAAAGCATGTTGGATCATCTGACATCTTGAATCAATGCTTGAGAAATCCGGAATAGAACTTACAATCTTCTTTAAAGACTGAACAACAAAATCATGCCCCAACGAAGATGACTCCGAATCCGAGATTCTGCTTGGAGAAATTTCTTCTTCAACTTGGTCAAGATTTATCTTTGAAGAACTACCAACTTCCTTTCTCTTCACCATTACTGAGCCCGGAGTATCAGCAACAATTTGCTTTCCCTTGTCTCTTTTCGGAATGGAATCCTGTTCCAGAGTTTTCTTTTCACTGTTAGAAACTTGAACGATACTGTCTTCCTCATCAGCAACTTTCTGAGCAGCAACCTCTACATTCTCCATTTGAGAAATATCTTGTAGAAGTTGTTCTTCCTCTACATGATAAGCTACTTCTTCTTATCCTTTCTCTTCTTCCATAGATGGAGTGACTAGATTATAAGACTCAGCTTCTGAGGTTCGGAGCGACAAATGTTCCGAAGGAGTCCCTTTATAATCATCTACTTGTTTTAAAACATCTGCGGTTTCACCACTTCCTTCAGCAATAGCTTCTCCTTCTTCCACTTGCTCAATCTGCTCTATTTCCTCAACAGTCTTAGCAGCTGTCTCTTCCAGAGAGACAAAGTCTCTTCCTGGAGTCTCAGGTAGAGATTCCAATGAAAAAGATCTCGGAACAGGAATGTTCGCAGAAACCATCTCATTGAACATTAACAAAGTCTGAGCTACCTCAGCTTCATACATCTTCTTCTTGAGCTTCTTTTCTTTTGCTTGTTTTTCTAGCTCCTCCGCTGTTCTTTCTTTCAAGGCCTTAGCCTCCACTGGATCCAAGCCAAACTGAGGCTCTCCTTGAACTCTCTTTTCTTTGATTTCTCTCCATTTAGCAACTACCTCGTCTGGGTAAGCTTTCTTCTTCTTCGGTTTTGGAGGTGCGGAATGAACTTCCTTGGACTTGGGATTCTCTGCTTCAACTTCAACCTCTTTCAACTTTCTTTTCCTCACTAGCTTAGAGGATTCTGGATCAGCAACTTTCGGAACTGTTTCTTCTTGAGCAGGTAAATCAATAAACTGACCAGTCTTCTTGTCGAAAGCTACATTCATCCTTTTGAGAGTGCCATCACTCACCAACATAATCTTGAAAACTCTCAGATTAGACTTACACGCCTCCTTGAAAGACTCAAGGTACCAAACTATCAACTTTGAGAGGATTGATGGATACATTATGATCTGAGCTCTCAGATTCTCTTTCTTAACATTCTCAAGAGTAATGAGAATGTGCTTCATCAGGTTAAACTTCCTCAGATTTATCAGAAAATCTAGGATGTAGATCTCACTCTTCTTCAGACTATCTTTGTCACCCTTTCTCGGTACGATAAGGCCTTGTACCCATAATTCTAGAATTCGAAAATTCGTAGACAGAGAAGCAATCTTCGGAGCCTTGTCATCTTCCAGTCCGAGAATTTCTAATGCTTTTTCCTTGTCGAAGCTACCCTTTGAATCTGGCAACACATGAGATATGAATTCAGATTCTCCTTCATTATTCAGCCCTACCAAGATGGCTGCCTTGGTATACAAAAGTTTATAAGTCTTACCATAAGACTTAAAAGATAACTTCTCCCTTCCATCTTCCTTAAGAAATGAGACTGGTTCATAGAACTCTACAAGAAAATCTGAATAAACTTCATCTTGATTCCCAGGTTTTGACACCGAAACATCTTCCCATCCATTAAGCTTAATATTTTTGGAAATAAGAGAGTCATACTTGTTGAATAAATCAGGATGAACCAGCCTCTCTCTATATACCAACCACTTTGAAATCGGCTTAGAGGAAGACATGTCTTGAGAAGATACTTCCACAGACATTCGGATCTGAAGACCTCTGAGAAGTTCAGAATAGAGAAATCTGAAGTTCGGAACGACTTTAAAATAGAGAGGCAGAGCTTCGGGACACTGGAGCTTGAAAACCGATGTGGGACAACCATTTGGGGTCCCCTTTATATAGGAAACGAGAAAACGGTTCAGCTTCCTCGGTTGATTGAACGGTTGTGACAAGCTGAGATTAGATCTGACGGTTGAAAACCGATTCTGAAGAAAACTTGAATCCGATCTTTTGAGGTTTTTATTAAAACAAAGATTTAAGAAAAATATAATCCAAAAACAAAATATAATAAAATACCATCAAGTAATGTATGACTACAAAAACTTTGAGTAAGGAAATCATACCTTTCGGATTGGCTTAGGAGGATTATTCGTAATTGGTAACATTCTTAAGAAAAATACGAAAGAAGAAAAAAAAACTTTGCTACGAAAAGACAAAGTTCACAAAACTCATTATGAAAAATAAACTCAGTACGGAAAACTTAGTATGAAAATTACAAAATTTGAAAATGAAAAAAAACATTATGAAAGATTCGGTACGAAAATCCCGATATGAAAATATCAGTACGAAATTTTCCATTCCGGAAGTGTTCAATACGAAAATATCCTATTCTGAAAATTTCAGTTCCAAAATTTCTATTCCGGAATTTTAGTTCCGAAAAGTTTGAAAACAAATTTTGAAAATTTTAGTTACTCTAACATTCAAATGTACTCCCCCTATAAAAAGGAGTTTATTACTGTAAGGAGACTTTTTCAACAGAAAGTTAATTAAGAAAGATTACCTTACGGTTATCATTCCTAACTTCTGTTTAATGTATTCAAATCTATCAGAAGGCAAAGATTTCGTGAAAATATCAGCAAGTTGATCTTGTGTTCCGATAAACTGAAGAATAATATCTCCTTTTTGTGTGTGATCCCTAAGAAAGTGATGCCTAATATCTATGTGTTTTTCATGAGAGTGTTGTTCAGGGTTCTTACTAAGGGAAATGGAACTTTTGTTATCACACAAAATTTGAGTTTTAGTAAAACTCAAGCCATAGTCTGTGAGTGTGTTTTGCATCCACAACACTTGAGCACAACAACTTCCAGCTGCTACATATTCGGCTTCAGCAGTGGAAAGTGCTACAGAATGTTGCTTCTTGCAAGACCAAGAAACTAACGAATCTCCTAAGAAATGACAAGTTTCGGATGTACTTTTTCTATCCATTCTACATCCACCAAAGTCAGCATCAGAAAAGCTTTTTAGAACAAAATCATTTCCAGAAGTATAAAATAATCCTAAATCCATGGTTCCCTTAAGGCAGCGAAAAATTCTTTTTACTGACTTTAAGTGAGATTCCTTAGGATTGGATTGATATCTTACACATAAGCATACTGAAAACATTAAGTCTGGTCGACTAGCTGTTAAGTAAATTAGACTTCCTATCATACCTCTAAAAGATGTTTGATCTACTGGTTTCCCAGCTTCATCAAGATCTAAAGAATTTGAGGTACCAATGGGAGTACTTAAACTATTAGTGTTGTTATAACCATACTTTTTGAGAAGATCTTTAATATACTTATGTTGAGATATATAGGTTCCTTAAGGTTTTTGAGAAATTTGAAAACCAAGAAAAAAGGTTAACTCACCCATCACACTCATTTCAAACTCAAATTTCATTAGACTTGCAAAAGAGTCAGTTAAGGATTGCTGAGTTGAACCAAATATAATGTCATCAACAAAAATTTGAACAATCAAAACATTTTTCTTATCTTTCTTTATAAAAATGGTTGGATCTGCATTTCCCTTAACATAGTTATTTTGAACCAAAAATCCAGTGAGTCTATCATACCATGCTCGTGGGGCTTGTTTAAGGCCATACAGAGATTTGGTAAGTCTAAAAACATGATCAGGATGTTTTGTTTCTTCAAAGCCAGGAGGTTGTTCAACAAAAACTTCCTCTTGAACATAACCGTTAAGAAAATCACATTTCACATCCATTTGAAAAAGTTTAAAATTAAAGAATGCTGCAAAGGCAAGTAGAATACGGATAGATTCAAGTCTAGCTACTGGAGCATAGGTTTCTTCATAGTCTATTCCCTATTTCTGATTATAGCCTTTAGCAACAAGTCTAGCTTTATTTCTTACTATGACTCCATTTTCATCACATTTATTTCTGAAAACCCATTTTACTCCAATAACAGAAGTTTCCTTAGGTCTTTCAACCAAATTCCAGACTTTATTCCTTTCGAATTCATTTAGTTCATCTTGCATGACTTTGATCCAATCATCATCACCTAAAGCTTCATCAGTACTTTTAGGTTCTAATTGGGAAAGAAATGCTAGATGTTCTACTTCATTTCTTAAGGAACTTCTAGTCCTTACAGGTTGATTTACATCACCAATGATACTATCACTAGGATGATTCTTAAGAAACACCTGATTTGGGTTTTGAAAAGCCTATTCATCAACATAGGGTAGAAAGTCTTCTAAGGTAAATATTTCAGAAGTATCTTCTTGAACATTTTCCTTATCAGAAGGTTCTTCTATCAAAGGTTGATAATCAGTTTTAAAAAACACATCCGAGGATGTAGGCTGGGATGGTTTAAAAACAAAAGGATCAGACTCATCAAATTTTACATGCATTGTTTCTTCAATAGTACAAGTGCTTTTATTAAAAACTCTATAAGCCTTAGATGTTGTGGAATAACCTAAGAAAATTCCTTCATCGGATTTTGGTGCAAATTTATGTAAGTTATCTTTAGTATTCAAAATGAATACTTTGCAACCAAAAACCTTGAAGTAGGATAGTCTTGGTTTTCTACCATTCCATAACTCATAAGGGGTTTTATTAAGAAAAGGTCTAATCAAAACTCGATTTATAGTATAGCAAGCAGTACTTACAGTTTCAGCCCAAAAATGTCTAGCTATAGAATATTCACTCAACATGGTTCTAGTTATCTCTTGAAGAATTCTATTTCTTCTCTCAACTACACCATTTTGTTGAGGAGTTCTAGGTGCTGAAAAATTGTGAGTAAAACCTTTTCTACTACAAAAAGTTTCAAAATCAGAATTTTGAAATTCTCCTCCATGATCACTATGAATCATTTTTAATGGAAGGTTTTTCTCATTTTTAACTTGAGATCTAAAACTTTTGAAATAGGAAAAGGCTTCAGATTTCTTTTCTATAAAATAAACCCAAGTAAATCTAGTGTAATCGTCAACTAAAACAAACACATAGAATTTGCCTCCAATACTTCCAGTTTGTGTTGGACCAAAAAGATCCATGTGCACTAATTGTAATGCATTAGTTGTTGAGACTTCACTGACTGATTTAAAACTAGATTTATGTTTCTTGCCATATTGACAAGGATCACAAACTTTAGAAGAATCAAATCTAAGCTCCGGTAGATCCTTAACTAGTTTCTTCTTAGAGAGTTTACATAGGTTTCTAAGGTTACAATGACCTAATCTTCTATGCCATAACTAGGAATGATCTTCCATTGCACTTAGGCAAGGTAAATCTTGGCTCCTTAGGTCTTCTAGGTTCAAAGTGTAAACATTCTCTTGCCTATTGGCTGAGAAAATAAATTCTTCCTTGGAATTGTGAACTAAGCACCTATCATTCCTAAAATTTACAAGATATACTTCATCACATAACTGACTTATGCTAATGAGGTTGTGCCTAAGAACCTTAACAAAAAGAACATTTGAAATCAAAGTTTTTCCAAGAAGAACAATATTACCAATACCAACAATCTCTCCCTTAGCATTATCTCCGAAAGTTACCTTTCCTCCTTTCGTTTTGATAATCTTTTCAAAATAGCTTTTGTTACCAGTCATGTGCCGGGAACATCCACTATCCATGTACCATGTATTGTTTCTGGTACTCTCTTTATTTTCCTGAAATTAAGAAGATAATTAAACTTTCGGAATCCAAACTTGTTTGGATTCGATATTTCTAGATAACAAAATTTTAGGAACCCACATCTTCTTGGAAAAGTAAGCTTTGTGAAAACCTAAGGATTGAGTTTTGTTTAAGGAATAATTCTTTGCCCAGTGACCACCACATTGACACTTAGTACAAAATGGGGCACTTGGAGTAACAAAATAATTGTTACTAAAAAATGGTTTTGCATGGGTATAACCAAATCCAGATTTATTTCTTAAAGGTCGTATTTGGGAATACATTTTATCAAAATTTTCCTTACCATGGGTAAAGTTTGATAAACACTTCTTTAAGGAAAAAATTTCAGACTTGAGTTTTATAACCAAGTTTTTATCCTCAAAATAATTAGTTTTATAACTAGAGTTAGGCTCAAAAACATTTTTCTTAGAAATTACCTTTTCTAATTCTTTAGAAAGTTTATTCTTCTCAGAACTTACTTCCTCAAGATTTTTTGAAATACTTTTAAAATCATCATTTTTCTTATCAAGATCTATAGAAAGATATGATATCTCTTTTGTAAGAATAGAATTCCTAGAGTTTTCCTTATCAAGTTACTTATTGAGTTTAGAATTCCCAATCTCAAGAAGTTCAGCAAACCTAGAGACTTCTTCATAAGTAGGTAAAGTATTTTCTTCATCAGAAGAGGATTCTTCATCAGAAGAGTTATAATACTTACTATCATTAGAATTTAAAGAAACATTGGTCAATGATTCAGCATTTCGTACCTTAGTCATAAAACAATGATTATCAATAGGTAATCTGGCTATAAGAACAAGATTCTTCTGTCCTGAAGATTCGTAATCAGAAGATTCATCTGAAGAGTCACCACCACTGGCACTCTAGGTGTCACTAGCTTTCAAAACTTTCTTAGCTTTGGCTTTATAATACTTCTTTCTATTCCTGTCTGAATGCCTTTCTTTCCTTTATTTATTTTTGAGCAAAGGGAAATCTGGTCTAATATGTCCAGCTCTCTTGCACTCATAACAAGTAACTTCTCCATCTTTCCTATCTTTCCTTTCCTTTTTCTTATACTTGGATTGGAAATTTCTCTGACCATCTATCTTGTTCATCCTTCAAGTAAGATTTTCTAACTCATTTTCAGAGATTTCACTCTCACTAGATTCAGATTGGAAAATAACTTTCTTAGACTTGGATCTGGCTACTCTTTCAGGAGTCTTAGCTTTTATCTGATTTGATGTTGTTGTAAAAGCAACAGTACCATTTCCATTTTTCTTTTTGATGTTGTCAGGATCTCTCTTCATTCTGGTTTCATTTTGGAGAAGAGTTCCAAATAGCTCATCAAGAGAAATTTGAGTGACCTTCCTGTTAACATCTATAGCAGTTCTTTTGGATTCCCACTCATTAGGCATAATATCAATTATCTTATCCACAAGTGCTTCATCATCTAACCCTTTTTCTCCCATAGAATTTTGGCTATTGACAATAGTCATAAATCTCTGTTAAACTTTACAAATTGGTTCACTATAAGGAAAATTGAAGCCATGATATTCAGCTCTTAGCATAGCTCTCCTAGTCTCGATCACTTTAGAAGTTCCAAAGTGTGTAACCTCTAACTTCTTCCAGATACAATTAGCTACTTCACAAGAATAAATTTGGCTATATATATTTCTAGTCATTGAACAAAGTAAAGTATTGCATACCTTATAATTGAGTTGATACTCTTGCTTTTCCTGGTTAGTAAAAGTTCTAACTTCCTTATCAGGAATTTTATAATCTCCAGTAAGCATAACAAAGTTGTCCACTCCAGTATTGATAACAAAAGTTTTCATTCGATCTCTCCAGTACTCATAATCATTACCATCAAATATTGGTGGTTTTGTAGGATCTAGATTATCAATAGAACCAACATTCACTCCTTCCATACTTAAAAAAACCTTTGGTACAAAAACTTGTTAGAAGAAAAGATTCATAATAACAAAGTTCGGAATGAGAAAGTTAGGAATAGCAAAGTTCAGAATGAGAAAGTGAGCAAGAAAAACCTATACGTGGGTACAAGTATTTCAGAAACCTCCTCTGATACCAACTGTAGGATCGAAATAATGATGTAGAAGCTCAATATACAAGAGGGGGGTGAATTGTATACTTTAAAAATTCCTTTGGAACCTTTAAAGTTAGTTACGAATAACTATGTTTTCCTTAAGTAAAGGAAAGGGCTAGGTTTAACAAAGTTAAACTAAGAAAATTCACAACACCTCTAACACCAAATGAAAACTTGGAAAGAGATCTCGAAAGTAGGTTCTGGAAATATGGTTCCGGAAATTGAAACTTAACAAAAGTTTACAATATGAGATTCTACCTTAAATTGTATAGAATCTAAATGAAACAGAGTACAAGTAAGGAAGTATAAGAAAGTTATACTTTCCTTAAAATACAAAATGCAGCGGAAATAAACAACTAGTAAAACTACAAGTAACAAGATATAAATCTTTTAACCCAAAGAGAAGGGTATCCAACAACCTTGGATAAAGGTCCCTTGATTTATACTTTCAAGCAAGTCTGTCGGGTAAGCCCTCGATACGAAGATCGGAGTCTCTGTCTTGCTATCCCCACAAGCCCTCAACTTCAAGGTAGTTGGAAACCTCTGTCTTCCTCAGCAAGGAATCCCTCAACTTCAAGGTGTTTGAAACCTCTGTCTTCCTCAGCAAGGAAGACCTCAACTTCAAGGTGTTGGAAACCTCTGTCTTCCTATCCTCGGAAGTCCTCGAATGTAATCACAAACATTCGGAGTCGCACGAAGCTTTGAGAGTTAATAAGATCCTCTCTCTCTAGAAATCACTTCAACAACATGTATGCACAGTACATTAGTCATTAGTCATCCTCGAGCTCTTTCAAATGAGCTTCTATTTATATGCAAGGTCGGCCTCCTTTCCAATGGTCATATTTTCCTTAAAAATCGGAGGGCCCTGTACACGTGTAACTTAAACAACCGTTAGTTTATAACAGAATAGACGAAATCGTTTTATAACAAAACAAATGTAACAAAATGTACGACATCGTTTTAAGTCTAACTAAATAATTCAGAGTGAAGATTCAGAGTGAAAGAATATATTAAAGAGTAGACAAATTATAAAAGCGTAAGCAAAAAGAAAGTTCGGAGTCTAAACAAAAATAATTTTTGGAGTCTAAATAAATTCGGAGTGTATAAAACAAAGATGACCAGATTATGTTTAATAGGTGAATTCGGAATGAGCATTCGGAATGAGAATTCATCATCAGAATTTGTAATGAGAATTCATCATCAGAATTCGTAATGAGAATTTTTCATTAGAATTCGTAATGAGAATTTGTCATTAGAAATCGTAATGAGAATTCGATGTCGAACTTCATAAGGATTCATATCATGAATTCGGAGTAGAACTTAATCAGAGTTCGTATCCGGAATTCGGAATGAAACTTTATTACAGTTCTCATTTGGAATTCGGAGTGAACTTTATTATAGTTATTATCCAGAATTCAGATCCTAAAACAGAATACTTCATATCAAAGTTTCACACAATTTCGAGAATATAGAAATGAATCCGAATCTTATACTTAAGAAAAATATGGATGAAAATATGATAAGGATAATTTTTCTTACAAAAGCAATTTTCCTTATAAAAGCAATTTTCCTTATAAAAGTGATTTTCCTTATAAAAGCAATTTTCCTTATAAAAGCGATTTTCCTTATAAAAGCGATTTTCCTTATAAAAGTGATTTTCTTTAAAGATAAGGTGTTTGTGATTTTCAAAACAAGAAGGAATGGAAAAGTCATAAGGAAAACCTTATTGAATCAACACCATCAAGCGAGCCCCTTTCTCTGGGTGGGCCGGTGGCAGCACCCCCACCTATTGAGCAGCAGACAGCTTTAGTAGAGCAGATGGGGCTTGAGTGCAGGTTGAGCCCGCTCCGTGAGTTCCAGTGACAGAGACCGCTGAGGTTCAGTGGTGAGCCAGACCCTCAGGTAGCAGAGGTTTGACTAGAGATAGTGGTTCTCCTTTTCAGGCTTGTGCAGACGCCAGCAGATCTTATGGTGGCTTTGGCCGCCAACCTTTTCTGTGGAGCATCTTGGCGTTGGTGGAGTCTGGTGACTCAGTTTCTTAAAGAGTCGTCGCTTTTGTGGGGTGACTTTCAGTTGTTGTTTCATGAGGAGTTTTTTCCATCCTACTTATGCTCCGTTCAGATTCAGGAGCTCCTACAGTTTCAAAAGGGAGGGATGACGGTGGTCGAGTATGCGGCTAGTTTCGCAGACCGTGCACACTTTTACCCGGACTTGGTCCATGACGACAACATCCGAGTGCGGAAGTTTGAGAAGGGTCTCCGCTAAGAGATTCATACTGTCATAGTACCCTTGGGCATTTCCACATATGCTAGGGTGCTAGAGCATTCATTGGTGACAGAGAGCTTCCTATCATGTTCTAGAGTTGGTGGTGGCAGCAGACACGTTGGAGCTGAGACGTCTGCCGCAGCTAGCAGGCGTCGGAAAGCAGAACCTCGACGCAGGTGGATTTCTGACAACCGGACTCAGGGGTGTGGTCGTACACCATAGTGGTGCCGTAGGGCACCAGTGAAACCCAGGGAGAGTCGGTACTATGCTTGCGATGGCTGAGGTCACTTGGCATGAGACTGCCCGACCAGGCACATTGAGAATATCGGTCAGGCAGCAGGTGCACCATCGTGGTAGAGGGAGCGCCGTGATCGAAGTAGCGCCTAAATAGGTGGTTCTTGTAGAGGAGCGGGAGGAGCTGGAAGTGGAGGAAGACCTTACGAGGTCTTCCCATCACCACTAGGTGGTCCACATCAGGCTCCAGGAGCTGACAGTTGGGACCGCTGACAGCCGCGAGCTTTGGATGTCTACGATCCTGCAGAGTATGAGGTGATAAGAGGTACTCCCTACAACTCTTCTTCTTTTTGTAGTAGAATTGTTAGACTCTATGTGTGAAATTCTTTTCTCCCTGATCCTTTCTTGAAGTTTTACCAGGGTGACGCGCGAGCGTCAGTGTGGCCCTGTGTCGGGAGAGTAAAAGGCATGGAACCTTTCTCTTTAGTCGATGGTGTTGACTCCTTCACTTCCGAGCGTGTAATAGGGTCTTAGTTGTGGGGCATCGACTGTGAAACCTTGCACGACCAGATATCCTTGGGTGTTCCACCATATGGATATTCTGAAGATGGAATCACCGAGACTTGTTCCAGGTGCGGGTGGTGATTCCAGTTGCGACGTACGACGTAAGGGTTCGGTCCGGGAGGTGAGCTACCCCTGAGAGCCTTTGGGCCATTTGAGACCATGCAAAGGGATGGAGAGGTTCCCTACCGCCTTGCCCTAACCCCAAAGGCTGGTTTGGGTGCATAGCGTCTCTCGCGTGGCTCACATGAGGAGATGTGTGTGTGCTCCTATGCACTTCATCGGCGAGGGCAGACCTCCCGTGAACAGATCAAATCCTTTGGTCTGTGTGCGGTGATGTAGAACTGTACAAGAGTTCTTCTGGGTACGGGAGAGCCAGGTGCGGGCTTAGTACCCTGAGTTGTTCCCTGGTTTTTCTTTTCAGGGACGAAAATATTGAAAGAGGGAATTATGTAAGAACCCAGTTTTTGTCTATAAAAGACTTTGGAATATCCTTGATATTATTCCAGAGCAGCACCTTCAGACGGCGTGTGATTCCGAGACCCGGTGTGGCCTGAATTAAATTTTTAGTGCGTTCACACTGGGCACGCAAAATAAATGGGATAACTCCTAAACTGTGCTTCGGATCAGAGATCTGAGTGAACGGATGGGTCCTAAATGGGGTTTTTACCCTAGGAACGACATAAATCATGTCGTCGTGGGACGTTTGGACCCCTCGCTCGTTATCAGAGCATGGAACAGATATATTAAATAATTAATTAATTCGTTTAATGGATTAACTCAAGTATATCTTAAACGGTGGATCGTATTGAAAAACCGAGGGCACTGTTGAGTTTGGAATGTGCCTTTTACCCTAGGAGGGGTATAAGTTTCGCGGGCGCGGACCTTCTGTGAAAAATGGCCCCAGGGGCGTTTTCGTAATTTGGTGGCCTCGGGTGTTGAGTTTAATAACTTTTGAACAAGGCCTCAGATTAAAATTCCAAGACCTTAGTTGTTCTCGGGAGGTGGTGTTTATACTAGGTGAGGCATAACCTCAACCCCATCGAGAGTTTCAGATGTGGGTTACAATTAAGGAATAAATTAATTAAAATTTAATTAATTTAATTTTTCTTTTCAAACCAAACCCACCCCCTCCTTCTCCTTTGGCACCCCCTGGTGGAAGAGATCACCCAAGGAGACCTCCACCCTCAAGCTCCTCCTCTCCTCTCCAAGGCGGCGTGGCGCACCAGCGGATCCCTCGCAGCGAAGCTTCGGGCAATGCCCAAGAGGTAGGAGTTTTCGTTTTGAGTTTTTAATTCCCACACCAACTTTGATCCCGATTTATGGCGTCGATTTGCTGTCTAATTTTTGAGAGAAGCCCATGTTTGTGTAGTATATTTTCTTATCTTTCCATCACATTTTTCATAATTTAAATCGGAGTTCGGAGGAGTTCGCAATCATTCGCCGAAGTTTGCGGGAATTGGGGGTCGTTTGATGTTTTCCAGCGGGTGGTCCGGGCTTCACAGGTGGCGGCGGCGTGGGCCATGTAAAGACCCGTAAAATTCAAGGAAAATTTTTTCTTAAATTTTCTTTAGAATTTTACAAGAACGCGGTTTCAGACGGCACCTGATTCCGAGGCCCGGAGTGCCCGGAATTAATTTCCGAAGTTTGGCTCGGGTACGTTCAGTGAACGAACGAGCGGGAATTCCTAACTTTTGATCCGGTGCTCGGAATTGAAATCTGAGGGCACCGATGAAACCGCAGCACCGGTATTTACTTAAGAGGACTTTTCTCGAAGGTGCGTTTGCTGAGGAGGAGATGTTAAAAAAAGGGGAGTTAAATGTGAAGTAATAAAATTGTGTTACAATTTTATTTCATATTCTAAGTTGTTAACCTATGTGTGGAAGTTGGGTGGGACCTACTTGTTGTTAACTACCCTTGAGAGAATAAAGGTGGGGTGGGGCCCACACGAGCCCAACCCCTCACCTTCCCTAACTCCTCTAAACCCCCCACTTAAGATGTGTAACTCATCTTAACCTTTAAACTTCCCATTAATTGGGTGACTTTCCCTCTCCTCACTTTAATCATGCCAACACACTAATCCAATTAATGGATTTAAGTTTTTGAATTTTTGAACTCATAGAATGACTTAATAAAATAAGATTATCTTATTTTATTTTTGGGGGTTAGATTGGTTGTGTTGAGGATTGGAGGAGAGAGCTCTAAGTCTCTTGAAGAACTTCATCTTCTCCGGCGAAGAACGTCATCATCCTCAACGAAGAACGACAACACTTCGTCAAGGATCTTCGACTCGGCGACCCGGTATCTTCGGACCTCTTCTTCCTCCTCGGACCTTCTTCGTCGGCAAACGAAGATCCGCCAACGTCGTGTCTCTTCGGGCATAACACTTCGTCAACGGATTTGACGAACGACGACCGCGACGCCCGACCTCCGCGACGCCGTCTTCCGCGGAACGTAGACGAAACTCGAACCTTAAACCCGAGGTAGGGGTTGTTGATTTCATTTTGGTTCCCTTTTTCCTTTTCTTGCTCGTGGATCGCATGTCTACGTGAGGCATTTAATTATTTTATTTAAGTGTTATTGTTAACGCGAGGGGGGGCCGAACCGCACGAACACGGCCGAACCCCCCTCCAACGTTCATGTTTATTCATGCGGGTGGAAGCAAGTAGCGTGGTGCCGTCGCACCACACGGATGATCGTACAATTAATTTACGCAACGCCGTCGCGCTACGCCGAGGAGAATCTTCAAGAACGCGACGCCGTCGCGCCGCGTTGGAAGGAATCATGGTACGGCGAAGGGACGCGGTGCCGTCGCACCGCGCCGGACGACGGAGACCGCGGCCGGTTCCGGGCTGCGGCGGAAGAGAAAACCGGCGGCCGGGCCGCCGACGTCGGAAGCCGAAGGGGGAACCGGAAATTACCGGTTCCGTTGGAGAAAACCGGCCGGCCAGCTGGCCGGCCAGAAGGCATTAAACCGGGGAAATTAATTCCCCGGCCAGCCTGTAAAACCCCCCTCTTTAAGAGGGGGGGGGGGGTTCCATGTAAGGGGGGGGCAATAGCCCCCCGGTTCTTTTTTTTTTAAATCGGCCCCCACGTGGGGGCCGTTTGTTGCAAAGGCACGGCTCAAGGCCGTGCCGCCTTGTCAAAACCGCGGGGCTTAGCCCCCGCGTACGCCGCCACCTCGCGGCGCCAGGCCGCCGCGGCCCGCCGCGCCGCCGCGCCGCCCAGGGGGGGGTCGGGTCGGGTCGGCCCGGACCCGGACCCCCCGTTTCGGACCAGTTTTGGTTTTTCGTCCATAACTTGAGCCTCGGACCTCCGAATGACGAACCGTCTGCGGCAACGCGATCCTTGGATCGAGACGGTCGTTTCGGTATATCGCACTCAAGGTTTCGGTTTACATTGAGTTCGGCCGGGTTGGTTCGTTCACGAAACCAACCGGGCTTTCGGAGCGGAAACGCTCATATCTTGAGCTACGGACGTCCGATTGACGCGCCGTCAGTCGCGTTGTGTTCCTCTTAGTGAGACGGATCTTTTGGAATACTCCGCCCGAGGTTTGGACGCAGGTGGAGTATGGTCGGGTTGGTTTTGCCTTAAAAACCAACCGGGCCCCGGAGACGAAAATGCCAATAACTCTCAGACCGGGCGTCCGATCGACGCGCCGTCTGTTGCGTTAAGTTCCTGTTGACGATACGGAACTTTTGGATACATCAACTCTGGTCTTTGTGACAGTTGATGTATCAACCTCTCGACTCGTGGAGCGGATCCTCCGAACGAGCTTTCTGTGTGCGGGAACCCTAGTGCTGGCTGCGACTATTACTGTGACGTCTACTACTACTGCTACTGTGACTGCGACGACGACAGTACAGAGATCCTGTGTGGATTCGACGACGACGACTACAGCACTCAGAGATCCTACGTGGAACAGTGCTACCGAACCTGTGTGAGCTGAATCTTCTGTTTACCTAGGGCGGTGGAGCGCTTGGGTGTAGCGGCGGACCCGTGGTACTTGACAGGGGTGGTGCGCTTGGATGCAGCAGCAGACCCTTGGCGGTGGAGCGCTTGGTTGTAGCGGCGGACCCGCGATACTCTACGGAGCATGTGCGCTTGGTTGTAGCGACAGACCCGCGACGGTGGAGACGTGCGTACGGAGTACGGAGACCGTGTAGATGACTGAGACCTGACGACTGCTTGACCGACTCGACTTGGAGTGAGTCGACTAGCCCAGTGGACGGAGCGCCCAGTAGTTGGCAGCAGACCCACGGCGGACGGAGCGCCTGGTAGTTGGAAGCAAACCCGCGGTACTCGACAGGAGGAGTACCTCAGTAGGCTATTTGGGTGAGCGCCCGGTATTTGGCGACAGACCCTCAGCGGACGGAGCGCCCGGTAGTTGGCCGCAAACCCGCAGTACTCGACAGGAGGAGTACCTCAGCAGTCATAGGTTAGTGAGCAGTACCTCGGAGTCGTGACAGGACTACTGCACACTTCAGAGACGGGGCTCTTCAGCAGCTACGGTTTCGATAATGAAAATCCTGGTTTGAGCTGAGTCAATGATCTTTGTGATTTCTCATGATTGAGATGGGTCACTTGATAACTTAGGTATATGTATGGGCATATACCTGGGTAATGGTTATCCGTTGATTTCATAAACTTGTTTACTCTTCTTTGTGGATTGGGTTGTTCTTGGGCTCGGTGTTGGAGCCGAACGGAAATTGATGACTTAGGTATATGTATGGGCATATACCTAAGCAGTGTCAGTTGTTACTTCGTGATTGTTACTTTTCTTCGTGGTTTATCCTTTGTGGATTTGAGAGACCTTCAGGGGTCTCGGGGTCCCTACTGAGTAGCTTATACTCACCCCTACACGGGCTTTGCCCGCACTACGTTGTGTTGGTTGCAGACGACGGACAGCGTTGACCTTAGCTGAGGCTTGCAGAGCGGAACGGTACCCGGAGGTGGACCACTGGGCGGAACGTGCACGGAGCGGACGGCGGGACCCGTGGAGCAGAGGAGCTATCTGTACCCACCCTTCAGGTGGGATTTCCAGTGGACAGCTCGGAGTAGCGGCTTTTACTTTTCAGTTGCTGTTTTTCCCTTTTCGAGTTGTACTTTACTTTCAGTTTGGGTTTGTATACTGGCCCATTTACTTTTCCGCACTTCCAGTTGTACTCTGTTTGCTTAGTGTTTACTTTCCGCTTGTTTACTCTGTGGTGTGTGTTTACTTTTTAAAGGCAATGCCTTCCCTTTTTACCGGGATTTACGCCTTGGTGCTAGTCGCCAGCCCCTGGCCTATGGAAGGCGGGCTTGGGGTAGTCACGGCACGGACCCCGAGGGCGGGTCGTGACAAATTGGTATCAGAGGAGTTCGGTTCTACCGCGAACTCTGATCTTTTCTATGTGAAGCAATAATGTTTAGCGTATTGAGTGTGGTTATCAGTCCAGGGAGTCCAGTGTTGGTGCGGCGGCCGACGTATCCGTACACCAGGACCCTGACTTCTGATTTCCGACTTAATGCACGAAAACATTAATTGCGTGTGTGTTTCAAAGTTTTCTTTGTGATTTCTTATATCAGCTCACCAGGTATACTGTTCTAACCGTGGCGCACCTGTTTCCTTTTCAGGATGGCCCCACGACGGCAGCCAGCTAGGGTTCCGAGAGTCGAGCGAGACGACAGCCCACCGAGCGACGAGGCCTCGGTGCAGGGCCCTTTTTCAGTAGTGGCACCGGCGGTAGCTTTACCCGCCGATTCCCGATGCTTCCAGCAGCAGCCGCTGACGATGCACGTCGCCTCAGCGCACTGCATGAGTTTCAGCGCCAGCGACCGCCCAGGTTTCGCGGGGAGACGGATCCTCAGGCTGCAGAGGACTGGCTGGAGGCAGTGGTACGAGTGTTTAGGCTAGTGAGGACACCAGCAGACCTCATGGTGATCCTCGCTGCGAGCCTACTACACGCAGCAGCAGGACGATGGTGGAGCTTGATGCTCCAGGTGCACGATGAGGCATCTCTACTTTGGACGGACTTTGAGAGCATCTTCCGCTCGGAGTTCGTCCCAGCCACCCTTCGTGCGGTGCGTATTCAGGAGCTTCTACAGCTGCGGCAGGGCAGCATGACGGTCGCTCAGTACGCGGCGAGGTTCACCGACCTTTCTCGGTACTCGACAGACATGGTACGGGACCCCTTCTTCCGGGCCCGGACCTTCGAGCAGGGTTTGAGACACGAGATCAGGGCATCGCTGATCTCCCTCAGCATACCGACTCAGACAGGAGTACTGGAGCGGGCACTTCTGATCGAGAGTTTCCTTGCTGAGTCTACACCAGCACAGCAACTCACCGCAGGGCGGCACGTGGCAGAGTCATCTGCAGCAGGTAGCCGACGGATGTCTCAGGGTTCCAGGCAGACCAGACCTACCGGTGGCCGACTGCACGACTCAGGCTCAGTTGTACGGGGAAGCCGGGGTGGAGTCAGAGCCAGGCGTGCCGAGAGTGGGCAGTGTTACTCCTGTGGCGGGATTGGTCACATGGCTCGTGACTGTCCGACCCGCCATGCTGATGATCAACAGTTAAGTGAAGAACCTCCCAGGCAGAGGCAGAGGTTCGACCGTGGCGGTCCGCATGGAGGAGGCGGACGAGGCAGAGGAGCTGGACGAGCAGCAGGTGGTGGGCGACGCTTTGAGGCTCTTCCACCACCATCACCAGGAGGTCCACCCCGACCGCAGGGGAGAGCTCAGCTTCAGGCAGCCGAGGCCTTCGATCATGGAGCCCTGGGAGCCGATGGACAGGAGCAGAACTAGTGGATAACAACCTTTGTACTTCTGGTTCCTTGTTGCTTTTGTGTAGCGTCTTGTTTTATGAGCTGCAATAATAAAAGACACATACCTTTGTGATATTTTCGTTCCTGTCCTCTTTCGTGATGTTACTAAGAGGTTCCAGTTTTGGCTGTTGACTTGACCCTCACTTGTGAGACATCTACTGGAGGAGACCCAGTTACCACACACTGATGCCGACAGTGTGACTCAACCCTTGGAGGCGAGAGTAACGGTTGAATCTCTTAGTAGTAGCGTCGAGGCCTTACGACGTCATCCTTGGTATGGATTAGAATCATCCATGTTAGGATTGACTGTTTTAGGCAAAGAATGTGGTTCATCCAGGGGATGAGACCAGATTTCTCTTATCGGCAAAGAAGAAATCTTGCAGCTCTTGTGGAACCAGAGAAGGTCCAGGTCATCCAGGAGCGGATGAGGACAGCTCAGAGCCGGCAGAAGTCATATGCTGACAGGAGGCGGAGGCCACTGGAGTTCAAGGATGGCGACCACGTCTTCTTGCGGGTCTCACCTCGACGTGGTATTCGGAGATTTGGCCGAGGCGGCAAGATATCTCCGCGCTTCATCAGACCCTTCCAGGTTCTCAGCAGGATTGGCGAGGTGGCTTATCGCCTGGCTCTACCACCTCAGTTGCACCGAGTGCACGACGTCTTCCACGTATTCCAGCTGAGGAGATACATGCACGACCCGACGCACATCATTGATCATGGGGAGCTTGACGTTGACGATGGGGCGACTTTTACGGAGGTCCCGGTGGAGATAGAGGATCGACAGGAGCGGGTCCTGCGTGGGCGATCCATTCCTCTTGTGCGCATCAGATGGCAGCACGGGAATCTCCAGGAGAGCACATGGGAGCGGGAGGCTCAGATGCGTGCTCAATATCCTCATTTGTTTCCCTAGTTTTTGATGTAGCTTTACGGGGACGTAAATCCCTGAGGTGGGAGTAATGTAAAGACCCGTAAAATTCAAGGAAAATTTTTTCTTAAATTTTCTTTAGAATTTTACAAGAACGCGGTTTCAGACGGCACCTGATTCCGAGGCCCGGAGTGCCCGGAATTAATTTCTGAAGTTTGGCTCGGGTACGTTCAGTGAACGAACGAGCGGGAATTCCTAACTTTTGATCCGGTGCTCGGAATTGAAATCTGAGGGCACCGATGAAACCGCAGCACCGGTATTTGCTTAAGAGGACTTTTCTCGAAGGTGCATTTGCTGAGGAGGAGATGTTAAAAAAAGGGGAGTTAAATGTGAAGTAATAAAATTGTGTTACAATTTTATTTCATATTCTAAGTTGTTAACCTATGTGTGGAAGTTGGGTGGGACCTACTTGTTGTTAACTACCCTTGAGAGAATAAAGGTGGGGTGGGGCCCACACGAGCCCAACCCCTCACCTTCCCTAACTCCTCTAAACCCCCCACTTAAGATGTGTAACTCATCTTAACCTTTAAACTTCCCATTAATTGGGTGACTTTCCCTCTCCTCACTTTAATCATGCCAACACACTAATCCAATTAATGGATTTAAGTTTTTGAATTTTTGAACTCATAGAATGACTTAATAAAATAAGATTAGCTTATTTTATTTTTGGGGGTTAGATTGGTTGTGTTGAGGATTGGAGGAGAGAGCTCTAAGTCTCTTGAAGAACTTCATCTTCTCCGGCGAAGAACGTCATCATCCTCAACGAAGAACGACAACACTTCGTCAAGGATCTTCGACTCGGCGACCCGGTATCTTCGGACCTCTTCTTCCTCCTCGGACCTTCTTCGTCGGCAAACGAAGATCCGCCAACGTCGTGTCTCTTCGGGCATAACACTTCGTCAACGGATTTGACGAACGACGACCGCGACGCCCGACCTCCGCGACGCCGTCTTCCGCGGAACGTAGACGAAACTCGAACCTTAAACCCGAGGTAGGGGTTGTTGATTTCATTTTGGTTCCCTTTTTCCTTTTCTTGCTCGTGGATCGCATGTCTACGTGAGGCATTTAATTATTTTATTTAAGTGTTATTGTTAACGCGAGGGGGGGCCGAACCGCACGAACACGGCCGAACCCCCCTCCAACGTTCATGTTTATTCATGCGGGTGGAATCAAGTAGCGTGGTGCCGTCGCACCACGCGGATGATCGTACAATTAATTTACGCAACGCCGTCGCGTTACGCCGAGGAGAATCTTCAAGAACGCGACGCCGTCGCGCCGCGTTGGAAGGAATCATGGTACGGCGAAGGGGCGCGGTGCCGTCGCACCGCGCCGGACGACGGAGACCGCGGCCGGTTCCGGGCCGCGGCGGAAGAGAAAACCGGCGGCTGGGCCGCCGGCGTCGGAAGCCGAAGGGGGAACCGGAAATTACCGGTTCCGTTGGAGAAAACCGGCCGGCCAGCTGGCCGGCCGGAAGGCATTAAACCGGGGAAATTAATTCCCCGGCCAGCCTGTAAAACCCCCCTCTTTAAGAGGGGGGGGCGGTTCCATGTAAGGGGGGGGCAACAGCCCCCCGGTTCTTTTTTTTTTAAATCGGCCCCCACGTGGGGGCCATTTGTTGCAAAGGCACGGCTCAAGGCCGTGCCGCCTTGTCAAAACCGCGGGGCTTAGCCCCCGCGTATGCCGCCACCTCGCGGCGCCAGGCCGCCGCGGCCCGCCGCGCCGCCGCGCCGCCGCGCCGCCGCCCGCCGCCGCCGTCTGCCGCCGCCGACCACCGCGCCGCCCAGGGGGGGGTCGGGTCGGGTCGGCCCGGACCCGGACCCCCCGTTTCGGACCAGTTTTGGTTTTTCGTCCATAACTTGAGCCTCGGACCTCCGAATGACGAACCGTCTGCGGCAACGCGATCCTTGGATCGAGACGGTCGTTTCGGTATATCGCACTCAAGGTTTCGGTTTACATTGAGTTCGGCCGGGTTGGTTCGTTCACGAAACCAACCGGGCTTTCGGAGCGGAAACGCTCATATCTTGAGCTACGGACGTCCGATTGACGCGCCGTCAGTCGCGTTGTGTTCCTCTTAGTGAGACGGATCTTTTGGAATACTCCGCCCGAGGTTTGGACGCAGGTGGAGTATGGTCGGGTTGGTTTTGCCTTAAAAACCAACCGGGCCCCGGAGACGAAAATGCCAATAACTCTCAGACCGGGCGTCCGATCGACGCGCCGTCTGTTGCGTTAAGTTCCTGTTGACGATACGGAACTTTTGGATACATCAACTCTGGTCTTTGTGACAGTTGATGTATCAACCTCTCGACTCGTGGAGCGGATCCTCCGAACGAGCTTTCTGTGTGCGGGAACCCTAGTGCTGGCTGCGACTATTACTGTGACGTCTACTACTACTGCTACTGTGACTGCGACGACGACAGTACAGAGATCCTGTGTGGATTCGACGACGACGACTACAGCACTCAGAGATCCTACGTGGAACAGTGCTACCGAACCTGTGTGAGCTGAATCTTCTGTTTACCTAGGGCGGTGGAGCGCTTGGGTGTAGCGGCGGACCCGTGGTACTTGACAGGGGTGGTGCGCTTGGATGCAGCAGCAGACCCTTGGCGGTGGAGCGCTTGGTTGTAGCGGCGGACCCGCGATACTCTACGGAGCATGTGCGCTTGGTTGTAGCGACAGACCCGCGACGGTGGAGACGTGCGTACGGAGTACGGAGACCGTGTAGATGACTGAGACCTGACGACTGCTTGACCGACTCGACTTGGAGTGAGTCGACTAGCCCAGTGGACGGAGCGCCCAGTAGTTGGCAGCAGACCCACGGCGGACGGAGCGCCTGGTAGTTGGCAGCAAACCCGCGGTACTCGACAGGAGGAGTACCTCAGTAGGCTATTTGGGTGAGCGCCCGGTATTTGGCGACAGACCCTCAGCGGACGGAGCGCCCGGTAGTTGGCCGCAAACCCGCAGTACTCGACAGGAGGAGTACCTCAGTAGTCATAGGTTAGTGAGCAGTACCTCGGAGTCGTGACAGGACTACTGCACACTTCAAAGACGGGGCTCTTCAGCAGCTACGGTTTCGATAATGAAAATCCTGGTTTGAGCTGAGTCAATGATCTTTGTGATTTCTCATGATTGAGATGGGTCACTTGATAACTTAGGTATATGTATGGGCATATACCTGGGTAATGGTTATCCGTTGATTTCATAAACTTGTTTACTCTTCTTTGTGGATTGGGTTGTTCTTGGGCTCGGTGTTGGAGCCGAACGGAAATTGATGACTTAGGTATATGTATGGGCATATACCTAAGCAGTGTCAGTTGTTACTTCGTGATTGTTACTTTTCTTCGTGGTTTATCCTTTGTGGATTTGAGAGACCTTCAGGGGTCTCGGGGTCCCTACTGAGTAGCTTATACTCACCCCTGCACGGGCTTTGCCCGCACTACGTTGTGTTGGTTGCAGACGACGGACAGCGTTGACCTTAGCTGAGGCTTGCAGAGCGGAACGGTACCCGGAGGTGGACCACTGGGCGGAACGTGCACGGAGCGGACGGCGGGACCCGTGGAGCAGAGGAGCTATCTGTACCCACCCTTCAGGTGGGATTTCCAGTGGACAGCTCGGAGTAGCGGCTTTTACTTTTCAGTTGCTGTTTTTCCCTTTTCGAGTTGTACTTTACTTTCAGTTTGGGTTTGTATACTGGCCCATTTACTTTTCCGCACTTCCAGTTGTACTCTGTTTGCTTAGTGTTTACTTTCCGCTTGTTTACTCTGTGGTGTGTGTTTACTTTTTAAAGGCAATGCCTTCCCTTTTTACCGAGATTTACGCCTTGGTGCTAGTCGCCAGCCCCTGGCCTATGGAAGGCGGGCTTGGGGTAGTCACGGCACGGACCCCGAGGGCGGGTCGTGACAAGGTGGCGGCGCGCGGGCGGCTTCAGGCGGGTGATGTGGCGACGAGGATTCAGCGGCTCCGGGATGGCAGCGGGGGTCTCCTCAGGAGGAGTGGCTCCCTTCAGCGGAGGCGGCCGCGGGCTTCGGCGGCTGCGGCGAGCGCGGGCCAGCGGGGAGACCGACCGGCTGTCGGCCGGTTGGTGGGGGAGACCGGGGTCACGATGACCCTGGGACGCGCAGTGGACCCACAGAACGTGGTTCCGTGTCGGAGGATCCAGACCAGACGAGCCAGTCTGGTAATTGAAGCGGCCAGCCCACGCGGTGAACCGTGGGCCGGCCGAACCGGCCCGACCCACCCCGTTTCGGCCCATCCATACTAAAACGCTCATAAAATGTGGACCTGATGTCGGATTTGAGTGCCGTCAGCGGAAAAGCGATCCTTAAATCAAGACAAAGCTTTTGAAATGGTCTAGGGGTTTTTTAATCCCCGAGATGAGGGCCTCGGTGGCGTGACACGCCTTTAAGTGGACAAGCGTTTTTTCCCAGGAGTTCTTGTTTTGGACGGCGCGGGCACATCTGATGCCCGTTTTGAGCGCCGTCAGTGGCGTTGTGACCCTGGCGTCGAGCCAGATTTTTCCAGTGTGGTTTCGGGCATTGAAGCTAGAGTTGAGGCATGGGCCCCATGACCCGTCTTTTAAGCTGTGACCAACGTTTCTCAACTTTTTTATCGAACATCCGTTTGGGGTTTGTGAACAATTGTTTTTGGGTGTTTTTCCGAGGGCATTGAAATGGCGCAATCCGCCCGCTCTAATTCCACACGTTGTTGCGGGCCCCGGGAGGGCCATTTCGGGAGTTGTCGGTGATTTCCAGCTTTATCACCAGGTGTCCGTTTTGGACAAGTGATTAGTCAAACTTGAGTACTTTTCCGAGAGGATCGCAACGGTGCGATCTGTTCATTGTGCTTCGAGATCGGGATGCGGGTCCCATGTAGCACCTCTCGTGTGCGGTGCCCCGGAAGGCATCTTTTCCTCCGGATATCTGTTCCACTCAAGTGAGCAGTCCTTTTGACGTGTTTTCCTGAGGGGATCGCAATGGTGCGATGCACCCGACTGTTTTTGGGGCCGAGGCTCGGGGCCACGGGACGCCGTTCGGGCGTAAAGCAGTGTCAGATGACTTTTCCGTCAGATATCCATTTGGGGCGAGTAAGTAGTCGATCTAACATGTTTTTTTGTGAGGATTACAACGGTGCGTTCCGTTTTTATGTAAAAATACTCCTTCGAGATCTCATTTAAATGTGGAAGCATGAAAGGTGTACCAGTGGAGGTTCTTCCTGCGGTGTTTGCAGAGAACCCTTGGCATGTGATCGCGTTCACTCTTGGGAGAGTGAAGTGAATGCTTGAAGAGATGTAGTTGGCCGTACTTGGGCCGATGAAGTGGCAATTTGGAGTTATTACATTTACACCCTTTGCGTTGACGTTAGGTGCCGTGTGCACGATAGCCTTTGGGCGGGAGACCTGGCATACTCTGGGAGTATGTGAGAATGATGGGAGGTACATTTGAATGTTTGTACCTGAGAACGTTTGTGCGCTTGGTTGGGATTGACTTGGGGCCACATGTCGTGTGGGCCCCATGTGCATGTCATGTTCTGCTTTACATACTTTTGACCTCTCGTGACGTAGAGGGTTCCTCGGTTCTTGTCTGTTGACCAGCAGGGTTGAGTTTTCCCCTGGTTCTTTTCTCGTTTGGCCGACAGAGATGGTTTGGTTCCTCTGTTTCTTTAGTTATGAGGGGTTTCAGTACCGTGCCCTTTCACCAGACTGCGACACCATTTACGACTATGTGTGCTCATACAGCGTGGGTGTTTTCCCACTTTCTGGGATGAGTTGTCTCAGTCCACTTCGACAGTGACTCAGCGGATTGGAGCGTGATCGCCCTGAGAGGCCCGAGGAGTTTCTATCATTCCTTAGTATTCCCTGGTAGAGTTCTTGTGGATTTGGTGTGACTAACACATTACGCAGACACTGATCCTATACCCAGGAGGTTGTTTCCAGCAGGGCTGAGGTTGTTTCCAGCAGGGCTGAGGTTGTTACCAGTAGGTCTGAGGTTGTTTCGAGCAGGGCTCGCCAGTTGTACCATCCAGCAGGGATGTCCAGTGGATTACCATCCAACAGGGATGGCCAATACATCAGTGTTCACCTAGCAGTACCATCCAGCCGGGATGGCCAGAGCGGTTCCGGGTTTACCTTCAGCGGGGCTGGGAAGTGGTCCCCGATGCTGGGTTTACCTCCAGTAGGGCTGGGATGTAGTCCCTGATGATGGTTCCGAGCCTCCCTCCATTGGAGTACCCTTTTACGGGACTAGGCATTGGGACTCGTCAACAACTTTAGCCGGGCCGCCCTCTAGTGGATTACCCTGTTACGGGACTGGGCAGTGTGGCACCTGTCGACTCTTTCCGGGTCTCCCTCCAGTGGGAACTCATCGAGTTCCAGGGATTACCCACCAGTGGGTCTGGGTAGGGGGTCACCTGTCGACTTTGAGGAGACCTCTCTACTACGGGGTAGTGACGAGGTGTGGCTTGACGTTCCCCCAGAACTCTCAAGTACGAGGGGCGCTTACCCCACCGAGACACGTCCTTGCGACGCGACCTAAAACCGTGCGGGCGAGTCAGTGCCGCCCAAAGCAGATAGTGTCAAGGTGCGGTGATTTGAGCCCCTTGACTTGCAGTTAGGGGAAAACGTGTGGGATGCTGGGCATCGATGGTGTTTACTTCTGGGAATGTTGGCTACTCACTTTCTTGGGCTGAGCTACGGGATGAATATCCCCTTACGATCTTATTTGGGCTTCTTGTTTGAGCATATGAATATGTATATACCTTGTTCCAGTACCCACTTCTTGGTTTTTGGTTACTCTCCTTCCAGGAGAGGCGAAGATACACAGGGTATGCCACGTGCTTTCCGTGTCTAGCTTCTCGTTGTTGGATGAGTCTACTCTCCTGCTATAGTTAGCAAAGACTCAATGAGAAGTTCATCTTCTCATCATTTCCAACTCCTTGTGTTTGGACGAGTCTACTTCCTTTCTCTTGTTGGGTTGAGCTGGACTCTCTACTGTACTCTTTACTGCACTTTCGGTTGTACTCCTTTTCTTTCCCCTGTTTGATCTACTGCTCACCCTTTGGTACCTCCTTTGTTGCTCCCTCGAGCCTTCGGAGTATCCTACTGAGTATTTTTATACTCACCCCTGCTTGGGATTTTCCCACACTTGGTGTGACCTTGTAGACGACAGACAGGTTGGTCGTGACTTCTGCGGATCTTAGATGTTTGGGAGCTTGGACTGCGTGCGGTGGTCGGATTCGAGTTCTAGGTGGAGGACCCTTCCAGCTGTTTTTCTTCTGTTTACCTTTTGCTGGGTTGTGGCACTTTTCTGGTTGGGCGTGTATTTTTCCCCTTTTCTTTTCAGTTTACCTCCAGCTTTTACTTTGTACTTTTAGAGGTCAATGCACAATGTGGTTTATTTATAGCAGTTGGTACTTTGCTTTTCTTTTTACTCTGCACTTTTGCATTGAGTGTGCTATGTGTGTGTGTAAAGGTACTCAGGCAAAGGCCTCCCTGAGTTTTTTAGCCTTCGATGCTTGTCGCCAGCCCCTGGCCTATGGAGGTGGGCTTGGGGTAGTTGCGGATCGAGCCCGGGTAAGGTCAGGTCGTAACATAAATATAATAAATATAATTATTATTTTAATGAAATTTATTATATACATATTTGAATTAATAAAAAAATATATTAATTACAAACATGCAGTTTTTATTTAATGTATGCAAATAAGAATTATTTTTGAATATATATATATATATATAATAATTTTATATAAATTAAGAATATTTTTTATTAAAAACTTTTATCAGCACTAAAAATAATGATGATAAATCTTCCATTTATCAATATTTTTTTAGCGCTGTTAAAGAGTATATTTATCAGTGTTTTTTTCTAGTACTGATAAATGCCCACTTTTATCCATGCTTTCTACTTAACGCTGATAAAACGAGGTGCATCCCTTGCCCGAATTTGTGGTAGTGGCTTTATTTCTTGAAAATACAGGGCAATGATAATTTTTCACTAAGGTGAACACCCCCTTATGTAAAACTTTAAATTAAAAGGATCTATAAAACAGATTAAATATATTCAAATAATTTCATAACAAGTTTCAACATTATCAATACAATAGTATATACAATTAATAAATTAGTTTCATAAATGTAGTAACAAAAATAGTACAATACATGCAAGAAATCTAAATAATGTAACATTAAACACATGCCTACTATTAAGATAAAAATTTACATATTAGAACATGCCAACATATAATTTGATAAAACATTAAAATACATGCATGATGTCTGTGAATTAAGATTTTAGTACTAAACACAATTTAAAAAGATAAAATAATCAAGCACCTGCATATATGGGTAGTGGAATAAAATATAAAACATTTAAGATATTATCCCCATACATAAAATAGTCAAATAACTTCAATCATATATAAATATTAAAAAAGAAATGAAATAAGATACTTTCTAGTTTATAAAACTTCCAACTTCAAGTATTCACTACTACAAAACACACATATAGCAGTGCTGACATTTATCAGCCCTAGAAAAATTCACCAATAAATTTCATATTTATCAGTGCTAAAATAATCATTGACAAAGGAATCCCTTTATCATTGCTTTTCTTAGTAGTGATAAAAGGTAACCTTTATCAGTACTTTATTTTATAACTAATAAAGGAAACATTTATCAGCACATTTTTAGCACTAATAAAGTTTCCCTTTATCAGTGATTTCTTAGCGCTAATAAAGGTCCAAAATAAAATGAAAAATTAAATAAATAAAAATAAAATGAGTAAATTAAGAAAAACATGAAAAAATTTATTAATTAAATAATTATTGATAAAATTGAATAAATTTAATATACATATATATATATATATATATTAAATATTAATAAATAGTATATATTAAATATAGATATATAAAATGAATAAGTATAATATATATAAAATGTTAATTAAAAACATATTAATGTCTTATTCATTTTTAATGTTTGATTTTTCAATTTAGCCTATATCAAATGTCGTGTGTTGCATTTATTTCACATACATATATATATGTTAGTTCATTTGTATACACAAACACACACATAAATATATTTACACTATATATAAAAACACATGCACCTAATATTTATGTATTTTATTCAAATTTTAGTATATTTTAGAATTTCATTTCAAAAAGATACATTTAATATATATTATGTTTCTAATCGGTCATTTTTATTTTTTTATTTTTCAATACTATAGTTAGGGTATTCATTTTTAATGTTTTTTATTTTTTATTTTATTTTTGAATCTGATCATTTTCTATTATTTATTTATATATATTTATTTACTATGTTTTAGTATTTTCAATATGTATTCATCCAATTCAATATATATATATATATATATCCATATTTTTTAATAAATTATATTTAATTAATAAAACTTATCCATTTTTTCAATATTTTTAAAGCCTACTCATTTTGAATTATTCAATTTCACTCATTTTTAAAATGCATTTATTTAAGATTATATATCCATTAATAATGTTAAAATATATTTGTAAATAAATATTTATAAATAAATATATCTATAAATGTATATTTACTATATTTATAATTATTATAAATAAATAATAATTATTTTTTAAATAGGTATTTATATAATTACAAATAAATAATTATATATATTTAAACAATTATAAATTTATAATAAATTTATTTAAATAATTATAAAATTATAATAAAGTTATTTAAATAATTATAAAATTATAATAAAGTTATTCACAAAAATATAATAATTATAAAACTTTTATCAGTTCTTTTTTAGCACTAATAAAGATCAATCTTTATTAGCACTAAAAAAGTGTTGTTAAATGATATATTTATCAGTGATAAAATATTAGCACTGATAAATATGACTTTTATCAACACTTATAAATTTAGCACTGATAAAAGGGATCTTTGTCAATGCTTTTCTAAAAATGCAGTTAAAAGTGTCATCGATCTATTTAAAAAAAACCATAACCACGACTCAATCACTCGTGATTCTCAACCTCTTGCAGAACTCCTCTACTGCCAGTGTGACTTCTCTATGTTCCCTCATATTAATCAAGTCTATAATCCAATATATGTTATTTTCTACTCTCCCTATATCATTTTTTGATGTTTTGGGTTCTGCATTTTGTGTTTTTGCACTATTCTTAAACATGACGAACCCTATATCTCTTCTCATCTCTACTGAAATACAATGAGTGTGGTTATATTTCATTGTTTTTCTCCTTTCATATGTATTTGAGAGTCCGACCCATTTTTTCCTAGAGACACACATAGATGGTTTACTCTCCTCTCAACATTAACAAGGAGACCTCTCACCCCCTCGGTTTTCTCTTCGTTTGAATAATATAGGGTTCTAAAATCTAGGTAGTTTCTCAAAGTGAATTCATCTTATATACTACATTATAGATTATAAAGGATTAATTATGAGGGTTTTTAAGGATTAGGGGATACCAAGTTGTGTCCCTTATTTATGGGTGATGAACATATAGGGACCAAGGTAAGTGTAAAAATCATTAAAACATGTTTTGTGGATTTTGGTTATTCATGTAAATTGTTAAAACATGAAATGGGTAATTTAGATTTATGATTTTGATGAATAAATTTTTATTGAATTTAAAAAAATATTGAATTAATTAGTCACATTCCAAAAATTATTTTAGTGATGCTTGTTGTGAGAGTTTTTTTAATTAATTCAAGATTATTACTAAACTTTAACCATGGGTTAAAAAGAGTGATGGGGAATTTTTTTGGTGAGAAAAGTATAATCAACATTTTTTTTAAAAATTTCCTAGATTGGAAAGAGTTGAAAAATAATTAGGTAAATGGACTTATAAATACAAAATAACATATATAGAGTGTACTTCCCAAAATTAAGTGAGTTATCCATGGTTGGATAGTTGATCAAGAAAACTATGAGATGTAATTTATAAATAGATTTACTAATCAAAATAGAGAGATAATTAATTTATAGGATACAAAAATAATTTGAAAAGTCATCTAACATGGTGAATAACCTTATAGGTAACAAAAATTAATTAAAATATACTTTTTATGGTTTGATTCTTTATTTCTATAAGTCATGTAATTTGTTATCCATGTCCAAAATACACAAATTAGAGATATCGTATTTTCTGATATCCATGAATCATAAATAGATATTTAATCTTATATATACTTTTATCAGAGGCTATGACATATGACCAATGTAGATTTTGGCGGGGCATTAAATATATGATATTGTGTGGATGAATTTATCTACTTATACCAAATGAGTTCTCATCAATTATAAATCATAAGGAGCATCATATATGGATTGAAACATTTATCAAAATACTCAATGAAAGAAGTACTCTGACGTGATGTAATTATCAATTTCCATGAGATGGCGGTCAATTCTCAAGGAACTCTTTATTAAATGGAGAGTACCTAAAAGGGATACATCCCACTACTGTGATTAACCCTTTATTGCATTCCATATCCAAACCTCTCTTCTTCTTTGATCATTGTTTATCACTAGTTTAAGGTGCTAACACTCCTTCGATGATCGAGGGTCCTTAAGAATATTTATGTGATTGAAGTCTAGTGTAATCTCCTAAGAGGCTAAAATACTTTTTTTACAGGGATACCTCTCTCCAATATTATATTTTACAACTAAAAATATCATTATCAGTTGCAAAGTAGGACATTCCTAGAGGTAATTATATATCTAATTCAATCTATGTGGTATAATTTTCAATGATGGGAAGTATATATGGTTCCTCTAAGATTTTATGCTAATATATCATAATAATAAATTTATGATTTCATTTAATTGATTCATTTCATTTATAAGAGTAAAAAATTTATAGATCAATACTAATCATGAGTTAAAAAATTAACCCTTTAATGGGGTGTATGTTATTGGAGGGATCTTACGGTGGATTAAAAAAATATCAAAAATTAAAAGGTGATGAATCCTTGAGTAGAAAGAAGTGATGTCCAATATAGGTGGGATGATATTCATTTCTTCATGACCATTAGAGTGGAGGTATTCTAATTCATCTTCAATTTAGGGTACTTTTTGAGTGATTCCATTAGTGTAGGTTCCTAGGACACTTTAATCCTTAGAAGTTTGATTGTCTTCCATCTCTTGATAATAGATTGGACTCCCTCTTTCAAACTAGCCTTCCTCCCATCATTGTGGTTTCAAATTTCATTAATGACATACCTCCCGAACAATGATGGGAGGAAGGATAGTTTGAAAGAGGGAACGAGTAGCCTCAAATCTATCATCAAGAGATGGAAGGAAATAAAGTGTTCGGGGATGTATTAAATAAAGATAGTAAAGGTTATTTGTACAATAGTATTGAAGTATTATATCTATGTTCAAGATAGTAACAATTTTAATTTAAGATGAATGAAATTTTGTACTTTTATGCATGAAGTGTATTGCAATATTACAATTCAAGATAAATTAAATGTTTGACTACTCATGCAAACAATGTCTTATAAACATAATTATGTTTCCAATCCTGAGAAATAACATACTGTTGATTATGAAACTATATAATTGTTAGGGGGCCAACAACATGTTGATGAAAAAAATGAAGAAAACAAGAACAATGCAACATCACGGTTTTGAATAAAATTATCAAGGTAAGAAGTCATGTTATAAGATTTGTGGTTGGTTGAAATCAATGCGGCCAACCTATTGACCCCAACAAGTCAACGTTCATTAGTTATCTTGGGGTCACAATGATGATGAATGTGTTGATTGATATTGACTCATGGAATTGTGTCCAACCTATAATGTAGGAAATCCTTTGGAAAGATATAACAGTAATTTTACAATATACTTTCTCTATTTTAATAAAAAATTATATAATGAAATGTTGATTTATTTTTCATTATTACTTGCAAAATTTGTTTATTTTAGAAGATTTATGTAATAAATTTGTCTTAATGGATTCTTTAAAATCCCATAGAGGTTTCCAAACTCTTATGACGAAGTTACATCATAGGGATGATGAGGGGAAAATAAATCCCCACCTACCACTTAGTTATACACACATTATAATGCAGGGAACATGGAATGTTTTCAAAAATCATCGCAATGAGAAATTATTTCAGGTGCATTTTTTTCGATAATATATTATTCAAAATTATTTATTTTATCTAACTTGATTCAAAATTGTTAATTTATAAAATAGCAAAAGTGTGCTGAAAATAAAGAATGCGCATCAAAACTAGTGTACCCCTATCTCAAAGGAAGGATGGGGTATGCTTAATTAGAAAAGAAATTTGTATGTATTTTAAATCAATAATAAAAGTTTAATTATGTGATATGAAACAATATACACTCTTTTGTTTATATGCAGATTGATGAATCAAAATCTGAAGCCACTTCCATCCCATGTCATGTGCTATGGATGTAGGATCGTGTAAATAAGGATGGTATATTAGTTGATGAAAATACAAAACAAGTATGGTAATCTTGTGTAAATATGAAATAATTGTAATTCATTATGATTTATAACAATATTACATAAAAATAAATATGTTTATATTTTTTATATGGTTTAGACATAAGAATCGGTAACGGTCGTACCAAAAGAAAAGCGACTTTAAATAGCTTTGAAGCGGCCTGAACAATATGGTCACATTAGAGGATTAGGTTTTAGAGTCTCTCCTCAAACATATTTCAAGAAGATAAAACCACATGACGATACCTATAATATAATGATGCAAATGCAGAAACAAATAGACTCACTATAAGATATTATTTTGCGGTATGGTTTGGTATACCAATGTATAAGTAAGGATCAAAGTGAACCGATGGTGGAGAAAAGATCCACACATGAACCAAATGATCCCACTAGCTTTGAGGCTAGTCATTTCCCCAACCATGCACCTTAACTGAGGTAATCAATTTTTTCATTACTCTTTCTCCTAATGTGAATCAAACAAATTTTGATAACTTTATATTACTAAAATTCTAAAGGGTACAATTGTATGTGATTTTTTTCTATAAACACCCACATACCACCGTGTTGCGATGGGTATAGTGTATAGACCAGCTACACAATCAAACCCGCCCAAAAAATGACATGATATTAGGGATTGAGGCATCTTATGAGCCGATTGCTGAGCTGCCTATTCCACTTAATGGTCCAGATATTATAACAATCAAAGATACTATTAGAGATTTCATATCACGAGCATATAATCTTATAAAGATACATGAGGTGCATCTTTAACAAAATTTTTCATATGAAAAACATTTATCAGTTTATGATAAAATGTCTATAGTGAGGTATGATATTACAGATGGATAAATCAGCAAAGAAACGAAGGGTCGAATCAGGAAAATCTAGTGAATCAACCAAGAAAACAAAACAACCTTCCAAGAGTACCTTACCTCACTAGTTCTAGAGCAATATTTATTATCATTAAAACTTCATGCAGATACCACATTTAAAGATAAAACTATGTCATATATTGAATATGAAGAAGAAATATTAGGAGATTCCTTGACAGAAAGAATTAGTCTCGAGACTCTAACTGAGATTCGCAAGCATGAATGGTTGGGTGTCTCAGTTGTGAATACATAAATAAGGTACATTTTCATAATACACCTATCCAAATAGTTATCTAAATATGCTTATTAAAGTTAATAACTATTCATATTTTTTACGGGAATTTATATTACAACTATATAAAGTGAAGATCGTGAGAAGCATGATTTGGATTCATTAATCCCTATATCATTTCTACACTAGAAATTACATTGAATGAGGAAGAAATTAACAATAAAAAAGATGAATTACTCAAAGAATTTAATAAAAAAACATCAGACAAAAAACTCCTTTGATCCCTAAACTTCAAGGTTAAAACTCTATGATCTAATCAGATAAAAAATATTTTTAATTTTTGCATTACTTAATTGTTTTTGTTTTTAGGAAGCACTGGATGTTGATAGCAGTGAACATAAACACCCTGAATATTTATTTTTTGGATTCAATGCATGGATTTTCAACGAACCAACCATACATGATGTGTATTGTGAATATTTAATACACTAAAATCAATATTTTATTGATAAAATTTGAATTATATGTTCAATATGTGTTTTAATGAGAATTTTTTTATGACAGGGCAGTTGCTAAATACAGGTTATATCATGACATGAAGTGGGTGTCTAAAAAGATAAATCTTGTGGATTACTATAAATTGAAACAAATTAAGGTATATATAGAATGATTTAACTATCAAAAAATTTCAAAATAATTCACTTATTTTGGTTAATGTTTCTGTAGTGTTTGAAATAAGATAATGCAATCGATTGTGGATATTATGTTTGAAAATTTATGATAGAAATCATAAAGTATGAAAAGACCACCATCCCCCAACAGGTAATTTCTGAAGGTATTTAAAATTACATTAAATATATTTCATATTCAATTTTCTATCTATATTTTCTTAGTACTATCAAGATTGACAACAAAAGAGTTACTAAAAAGAAGAAATCAATTTGTTTAGAGGCAAGTGGGAAACATAATTTTTTTCAGAACATATACCAACAATAAATTTAGGTGATTAACTACTATTTTTGTGATATAGTACAAGTTATGACCTTATAAAGATATCTGGGATGTGAAACAATAGTGTCAAAATGCTTATATATTATTTTTTATCTCTTTCTCAAGGAGAAGTGTAATGGAGGAAATCAATTTGTTTAGAAGTGCTAACCTATAAACAATAAAATCGTTAAAAAATCGCGGACAAAAAGGAGGAGGTGGAGGTGGAGGTATAGGTAGATCCATAGGTGGAGTTAGAGGCAGAGGTGAAGGTGAAGGTGGAGGCAGAGTCGGAGTCGAAGACCAATATGGAGGAGGAGACAAAGGCGAAGATCGAGGTGGAGATCAAGGCAGAGGAAGATAATAAGTGATGTCTTTCAAACAATAAAATTGTTGGGAAATGAAGTATAATAAGGATTATACCATTATTGTGTTTTAGAAAAATTGTTTAAAATTTCACACAACACTTTTCACTTAAGATAAGATCCATTGTGCGTTTTTCCAGTTTAAAATAAAATTTTAGTAAAAAAACATGTGGCATACTCAAAACCAAGAAAACACATTCAGATTGGTTTGGTAATTTATGAAAATGATCCATACATCATTTTTGATGTGTAGGGATCAACCACACCTCAATATGATGCACAATGTGACTGGTATGACTCCAAATGTATGTTATCAGTTTAAAATTGGCATTCTAATACAAAAATTGTCACTCACTGAAAACCAAAAAAATGCGCTCGGATTATATTGATAATTTGGAAAAATTATTCATAATTAATTTTTGATGTGTATGAATCAGTTTCATGTAAAACCCACACACGATGCCACCCATATGGCTCAAAGTTCATGTTTCTAGTTTAAAATGAAATTTTAGTCAAAAACACACATGGAGTACTCAAAACCAAGGAAACACATTATGATTATTTTGGAAATTTATTAAAACAATCCATGAGTCATTTGGTACATGTATCATTAAACTACACCTCAATCTGATGCACGGTGTGACTAGTATAACTCAAAGAGCATATTTTTTTTCAAAATTGGCATTAATTTTAGTGAAAAAAAACAACCGACATACTCGAAACAAATAAAAACATCCAAATTGTTTTGATACTTTAGGAAAAATCCATATATAATTTTTGATGTTTAGGGATCACATGTACCTCAATCTAATGCATGGTGTGACTGATATGACTCCAAGTATCAGTTATCAGTTTAAAATTGATATTTTAATAAAAAAAATTCACTCACTAAAAACTGAGAAAACATGCTCGGATTGTCTTGATAATTTGGTAAAATGATTCATAATTCATTTTTTACTTTTATGAATCAGTCTCATGTCAAACCCACACACGATGCCACCTGTATGGCTCAAAGTGCGTGTTTCTAGTTTAAAATGACATTTTAGTAACAAACACATGTGGCATACTCCAAACCGAGGAAACATGTTATAACTATTTAGATACTTTAGGAAAATATTCCACTAGTCATTTTAGATGTTTATAATTTAGTTGTACTTCAATCCAATGCATGGTGTGATCGGTATGACTCCAAGTGCATCTTTTTTATTCAAAATTGATATTACTTTTAGTGAAAAAAACAACTGACACACTCAAAACTAAGAAAAAACATTCAGATTGTCTTGGTGATTTATTAAAATGATCTATACATCATTTTTGATGTATAGGTATCATCCAAACCACAATAATATGCATAGTGTGACTGATATGACTCTAAGTGTGTCTTTTTATTCAAAACTGACATTAATTTTAATCAAAAAAATATCTGATATACTCAAAACTGAGAAAACACATTATAATTGTTTTGTTACTTTAGGAAAATGATCCATAATTCATTTTTGAAATGTAGGAATTAGTTACACCTCAATTTGACTCATAGTGTGACCAGTATGAATCCAAGTGCGCCTTTTTATTCAAAATTTACATTAATTTTAGTAAAAAAACAACTGACATACTCTATAATAGTGTTTTATTTTTATTGTATTTGTGTTAGAAATTTTATTTTATTTATATTAAGTATTTTTATCTTATAATGGTAATTTTTTTGTTTATTCTGATGTAATGTGTTGTTGTAGAACACTACACCTATTTCTAGTGATGTAGTGTGCTCCATCATTACACTGTAGTTTTCACCTTTATGAGCACTACTAAATGCACTGATAAAGCTTCCCTTTATCAGTGCTTTTAAAAGAAATGATAAAAGACACCTTTATTGGTGCTTATAATGTCACTGATAAAGTCTATATTTATTATCTTATTAAAAAGATCTCACAAATCATATTTTTATCAGTGCAAATAAAAGTGCTGATAAATCATACTTTTATCGGCGCTTTTAAAAGCACTGATAAAAGACACAATTTATCAATGGTTTTTAAAGAACTGATAAAATTATGATTTATTAGTTCTTTTATTGGCACTAATAAATATACCCTTTATCAGTACTTTTTTAGCACTGATAAAATCCATGGAATTTTAACAGTGCTAAGGTAGTCAGCGCTTTTCTAGTATTGATAAAGGCTGATTCTAGCAATGTTAAAGGCATGTTTTTAGTAGTGATTTTTCTTTTTATAATAACTTTACTTATTGAGTATCCATCACAAGGTTTTACTTTTAAGATAAATGGTATATTCATACATAAAATCAAACACAAGTGAATTTTGGTACCCACATACTTTTGTGTCTAGAAGTGTTAGAAATAAGTGATTTAGGTAACCAAAACTATTTATTTCATATAAAAAATTCTAACTCTTAGGTTAGATAAATCTTTAGAAAAATAAAAAAAATTAACACCATAAAATTGAGTAATTTTAATTTAGTATCTGTTGGAATAATTACCATTAATACCATAATTAAATCATTTAACAATTGACATGTTTTTACTCTTAGAACCATGAAAAATATTTTCTATATAGTTTTATTTTTTATTACTACTATAAATGCCAATATTTTCTTTATTAGATTTATTATTTCAAATTGTTTGATTTAAATATTTTTCCCCTTGGTAAACATGATATAAGATAGTTTTAAGGATTCTATTATAGTAAGTAAATCATTAATTCTTTTATCATGGAAAACACTAGTAGTTTTATCAAAATTTGACCTTAAATTTGATATATTTTTTAGATAAAGATTATTTTTCAAAAAAATAGAATCATAGGATTTCTTTAAATATTTATTCCTTTTATAGATTAAAATTTTTCTTCAAGTATTAAAAAATATTCAATAAGATAAATAAATGATAAATTTTTAGAAATAAAATTTTCAAAATAAAAATATAATTGTACCACCTTGGATTGAGCCATAAGTCACAGTTAATTCTTTTTTATTTTCATGCTCAACTTCAGAGTTATAAGTAGAGTCACTATTGGAGTCCTCATAGGAAATCCAAGTAGCCTTAAATTTTTTCTTACCTTTATAATTATACTCAATATTCCTTCAAGATTTTAGTTGAGTCCAGTATGCTGTTAAGTGACATTTCTTTTTGCACTCATATCACTTGACTTATTTTTCCTCATTATTCTTAGATTTCTCCTTTTTTTCTCATAAAACTTGCAAAACTTTCTATAAATTTTTGATAATTCATCATTTGAACCCGAAATACTGTAATCTGAATTAAAATATTCATCTAATGAAAATTTAAAAGAAACATTCTCTATTTTGATAGAAATATGATTTTTAGTCTCATCTTGCATCTCAAATTCATATATTAAAAGAGTCCTAGTTAATTATTTTATATTCAAACCTTTAAGTGGTGTGGACAACCAGATAATATTAGAAATTCCAGTCCACATAGTTGAAAAATTTCTATGTACCTTTAAGGTGTGATAAGATCTGGAATTTATATTCCTAAGGCATCAACATAATTTACTAAATCAGCATATCTTCCATTCATATGAGTGATACTTTCCTCTTCAAAAATCCTGAAAGTGTCAAAATTAAGATTTAGAGTACTGTATCTTTCTTATTTGACATTATTAGTACCTTCATAAACAACAAAAACCACCTATCAAATTTCATAATCAGTTGATCACTAAGAAACATGATTGAACTCATCTAAATCGAGACTACAAACTATAGGACTCATAGCTCAGGAATTCAGGTCTTACCCATCTTCATTAGCAGCACTCCATGTCTGATTTTATCTAGTAGGAATATTATATGGCTTTACCACTTTCAAATATAATTTTAGTAAAAGATTATTCAAATATATAATCATCCTAGACTTTTAGAATCCATATTTACCATCATTAAAATAAGAATCATGAATCATGGTCATACCTTCTTTAAGACCAACCATTGAAAAATGATTCATTAAATGATCTTCCCCCAAAGCTTGTTAGGGCCAAAATAAATATTTAATAATTCCCAAAATTGATTTAAGGATGGTACTAAATGATTGTGTTATATAAAAATACCAGTATATCTTCAAAGACATCTATAAATATAGCCTCAATTATGATACTAATTGTTGGTATCATAAAAAAGTACAATCTATCTTTAATCTACAACTTCAAATATCAATTCAACACTTTACAAAAGTGACTAAGCTCTAATACCAATTATTGTCCCATAGATGAATAAACATAGACTCAAGAGGGGTGGGGGTGAATTTATTCTTTTAAAAATATTATCAATTTAAATACCCCTTTAATTTCCTAAATCTGCCTTTAGATTTAATCATATTATTCAATGGAAATATAAATAAAATTAAGCTCATGACACAATGATGTATAGTGATTTGGGTTATAGAAATCCCCTATTCCACTCTAACAACACTCTACTCCATGATCTTGATGATTTTACTATAACTAGACCTTTTCCTAGAGATTTTACAAATTTAGTGCAGGCATCCATCATGTGTTACAAGGATTTGACTGGGCCTTTAGGTTCTTTTATCAGAAACCTCAATAGATTAGTACAAAAACATAACACTTTAAACACTATGACTAAGTATAATAATTCAACACTCACCATAAATGAGATGAGATGAGAAATGTGGTATGAATCAAGCACACAATTGGAGAAACAATTAAAATATGAAAATGATCTAAAATATAACACAATAACATCCAAAGATCTTCAAGAATAATGTAAGATTCCTTCTTTCTTCTATAAGTATAAGGATAATATAAAATATATCATAGGATTCTCCTACCTCATATAATAGAATAAAGTTATTCTATATTTGAGTAGACTTTATTCTTCATTTTTTATTCTTATTTCTTCCAAGCGAGAGAATAAAAAATATAACTAGACCATTTTATTCTCTCTTTAAAAATATTGAATAATATATATAAAGATTCAAACGATGTAGCAATTTTTTATTTTTCTAAAACACACTTCACTTTTTTTTATTCACAAGTCTATTCACAACCACTTCTCATCTTATCATCTCATTTATTCGAACCAACTAGAGATATTTATGAAACTATATTTTTACCTATTAATCATTTTTATCTCTTTGAAAATAAAAAAATAAAATCCAAAAGTCTTCCTTAATTTTCTCCTCAATAAATGCATTCACTTATTATAAACGATCCTTGGTAAACATACACTAAAAAATCTCCCAATATTTTATCTAAAAATAATTCAATGAAAAGAGAATCATTGAAAATTTTACTTTTTCATGAAAATATGCATATTTATACAACTAGGTTTCATCTAAACTAATAGCTTCAAACAGCCCTTTGATTTCCTCATTAGACAATAAAAAATATGATATAAATGAAAAAAACTTTTATCCTTCTCATAAAAATCACTAATGGTAAATATATCCTTTTGAAAAAGAAATTATAATATTATTTTAAAACCATTAATATTTTAGAATCTTCAATACATTTAACACCTCTAAAATTACTCTAAAATAATCTCAATAATAAAATTTGAATTCGAAATAACTTTCCATAAAATTTCACATGTCAACTAAATTATCTAAATTGAAAATAGATTCCAATATAATTAGATCATGGAACTTAATTTATTCTATATTAAAATATTTAAAACCAATTCACATTTCTCTGTAAGAATTTTAGAATAATTATATAGTATAATAACCAGATAGAATTATCTAGATAAAAATGCATAATATGGAAATCTGAAAGCCTACTTAGAACTAAGTATCCTAATACACATTTCTAAATAATATGAATTACATGTATCATGTAAAAATTACTTGATTTTAAACTGATCATGATTACTAAGTTCTCTAGTTGACTATAATGCATGATTTTTTCTTCCTGATCATGCAACAAGATGTGTTTTAACTCAATTTCATTCCATGAAATTCTACTTATTTTGTTATCTTCGGTTATGATCATAAGAGTTTTGACATGTTAAGGTGAGATTATATTTGAGTTATAGAATTATTCATGAGTCGTAGTCTATAAGAGTTTCATTTCTGTAAGCATCATCTTCTTCTTCTGACTGTATGTCGTTTTTAGTGTGTAGTAGTGGAAATAAGTGGCGTAACTTTTTCCTCATCATGTTAAGAGTCACATTTTACAATCTTCTCGAGTGAAAAATAGATTTCCATATTTATTTTGTTCATAATAGTTAGAGAGAAATAAAGCACTTGGATTCCCTCCAGATATCAAATTTCCTTCACATATTAATAAAATTCATTTAATCATTCATCATGTATCCAAACTTTTTACTGAGATAAATTTATGCATCCAAGTCCACATAATAGAATCGTTACATAACCAAATATACCACATAACTAAATTGACATATCTAGATTCACATAACCAAATCTGAGTATCCAAATTCATGTATATGACTCATCCATATATGTAAAATCCCCACATAACTGAATTTCTTCATGTAAGTGAATTGGTGTAGCCAAATTGAATCATGTAGTCAAATCCATTACATATGAAAATATGGAAATATTTACTTCTTGGTATCTTAATATTAGGTTACTTTTTATACTATAAATAGTGTATTTATCCTAAATTAAATTTTAAATAATTTATATAATCTCATAATATTTTCAAAATATCAAACAACTCCATAAAATGACATCTGTAGTTTGAGATATTATCCAAAACATATTGATGAAAATGATTTGAAATATGATAAAAATAAAACTAAAATATTTTAGAGATTTCAATCAAATTTTTGATCATTAAAGTGAAAATTTCATCCTTCCTTGTAGTTTAATTAAATATATATAAATTTATAATATTTCCAATGCAATAATCTTTGATAAATTCTGATATCTATATCCCTATTTATCATTTAAAAACAGAAGCACATATATTCTAGAAAAATACAGATCTATAGAAAAATTAAAGAACTTTGGTGATTTTTTATAGAATCCATGAGACTATATAAACCTTAATTATAGTTTAATGAAATATATATAAATCAATTTTATATCCATATTAACAATAATCATGAAATCTTGATATCTTTAACTCACATTATTATTGGAAAATAAAACCTATTATAATATGAAAATATTCTATATAACTGAAATACTTCAGAAACTTTGGTCCAAAACTGAGAATATCTAGAGACTAATTTAGACAATGCAGTAGTTGAAGAAAACATAGATAATATTCTTATCTTTTTAATAAAGAATAATTTGTGAAATTTTGATGATTTTTTCTTGAGATATAATCAAAACACAATAACCTAATGAAACTTGTTTCTAGAAAACAGATTTCCATGTTTTTTCAGATTTCTTCTCATCTAATTGAATCGATTCTAAAAAAATCTTCAACCATAAAATGTGATAAGTTCCATAATCACCATATAATAATATAATTATGAATATAAACCCTAAATATGTAATGTCTTGTCCCTCTCCAGCCCATCACTTTGTGAAAATTCGGTGGTTGAAGTGTTTTGGGAAGTCACAGTGACTTATTTCAATGATTTGAATTTTTTTTACTTTTTTAGGTTCTCTAATAGTAGATCATGATGGTGAATCACGACGATGAGTCGCGACGGTGATCCATGATGGTGAATCATGATAGTGAGTCACAACGGTGAGTCACAAAAATGACTTACGATGGTGACTCATGACAATGAGTCGCAATGGTGATTCATGATGGTGACTTGTGATGGTAGCTCATTGAATGGTAGCTCTTCCAGTGGTGAGTCATCTAGTGGTGAGTTATCCAACGATAGCTCATCCAATGGTGACTTTAACCGGTGATGCACATGATCCTCAACCCAATTTTCGATGACTCTTCAAGTGCACCAATGAGATCCAGGTTCAAATCTGGGTAGAGGCATATTTCTAGGTTACTGTATCACTTACTATAACAGGTACTTTTCAGTAGTGTAGCAGCTGGAACTATTCACCTTTGGTCTGCTGGTTTGGTTTTGGAGTCCTTCAGGCCTTCTGGCCACCCAGGCCTTCGGGTCAGTGAGGCCTTTGGGCCACCATAAGGCCTTCGAGAAACCTCAAGGACTTCAGGTCACATGATTTGAAGATACATACATGTCAATTTCTACAAGAAACCAGCTCCAGAGGAGGTTCAGATCAAGGTGCAGTCACTGGAGAAGAGTTATCAGATTTAGAAGAATGAGAGGGTATGAAATTTCCATCTGTATCAGAAATGTAAATCTCTAGATAGGAAATCTATCCAAACAACCATGTAAAGGTGGAGATCTAATCACGATACTGATGCTGGGGAGGGGCGGCTCCAAGTAGTCATAGTTTCGGTTGATTACTCTAATACCTTCGGGTCACGTAATATCACAAAAGACTACATGCCATGTTAGGGTTCCACTTAAACCCTTAAAAGGGGTATTGTCAAAAAATGAATAAAAATTGAAGGCCTTAAGGCCATTCAGGAATACTCACACTAATGACTCGCAATGGTAACTTATCTAACAATGAGTCATTTCCAACAATTTATCATTTTTCTATTTTTTCCAGTTTTGACCTTTTAACATATTTTTTTATGTGAAATTATTTTAATACCACATTTAGTTTTTTTAATTCGTTTTAAGGGATATGATTCATATCTTTAAATCCCTAAGAGTCCGAGGGATTTTAATTTTTCAAACCACATGGTTTTGTTGAGATCTAGATTTAATGGCAATTCAAAACCATTTCATATTCCTTGATTCTTAGATCTAATAATTATAAGTTGAGGGCATTTGCTTCATTCATTCCTCCTCCTTTATCTTGATACTGGACATCCCCATAACCTTTCTTCCCCAAGGAGTCATATGTTGTGTTATATCTTTTGGATTTAGTTTTCCCTGGAGGCTTTTCTTGTTATATGTGTGCCCCCTGCTTTGGCACAATAAAGAAGTGCTAATCGATTCTTCTTCCAAGTAGGTTTATTTCATCCCCCTTAATCATGTATCATGCGATGTGGGTGTATGAATGTTTCCCATGTGAATATAGTTGGATCTAAATTAAATAAAGATAATTGAATTAGTTTAAGGTCAATATACAGGGGTTGGGAAAAGTGATGTATGATGTGATTTATATTTGTTTTTTATTGTTGTTGTGAAGTATACTGGCTAAATGCCTCACTAAAAATCATGGCTGTTGGGGGTCATTGTTTGTAAAAGGGATGGTTTATGGAATGAATGATGTTTTTTTGTTTTTCGTTGAACAATTATATATGAAATTTGTTAACCACATATACCCGGTTAATAAATGGATTCCCTAGGATCTTACCATCTATGATTACCCCTGAATTAATAAGAGGAAATTGAGTGAGTAATGCCTTGTTAAATCTGAATATGTATTTCCTTGGTTCGTGTGGTGGTGTGTTGTGTGTAGGATTGTTCTTACTTATGTTGTAGTGGGGTTATGGGCATGGTTGTTTGATGTGGGGTGGTGTAATGGAATCTCAGGTTGAGAGATTGTTTGATTGTAAAATAAATAGGAAGTGTTGTACAACAGGGCTATGATCGGGTTGTGTGGTTATGTGTTGTTGGGTGCGGTTATGAGTTGGTGGTTTGCTCTGTTGAGAGGATGGGTTGGGTGGAATGACTTTGAATAATGATGATAGCAGTGGTCTGCATAGGTGTTAAACATAGAGGAATGTGAATCTACTTGAGTTTATTGGATCTTCTCCTTCTAAAATTACTTTGGTTGTGTTGCCTATTATGGTTTGTGTTTATTAGTTTCCTGGGTAGTAATGAAATGAATAAATTATTTTTTTAATAAAGAATGATGATTGGTTAAATGAATTGGTCGAGGGTATGAATTGAGTTTGTGTCTAGTTGCGTGGTTGTGCATTTAGAGGTAGCAACATAGGTGGTATTGTGACTTGTTTGTTGGTTGAAAACCCATAGGTTGGGCTTGAGTGTTTTGTATCATATATATATATACTTTCATTTCCTTGTGATTTCTATACACACCCCACCCTAGTTGAGCACTATGTTCAGAAAACCCACATCTTCATGGGGGAGGGTGTCTTTCCCAAAAATCACAGTGGGAGGATGGATGTCTGGACACCCGCTCTTCCATGCTCCTTCTTTCAGATGGAGATAGCCTAAGAATCTTTTGGTAGGTTCTGGTTTTTGAGGAATAAGTGTGTGTGGGTGAATTTTGGTTTCCTAGGCATCTTTCAGATGATATGTGGTGTGAGTCCTAGGTGTGTGCAGGTGGGATGTGTTGTGATTTGTTTCCCATGTGACGGGACTAGCTGTGAGGTCTAGGTGTGTGCATGCGGGATGTGATGTGCTTAATTTTCCCAAGTGATGAGACTAGCTGTGAGGCCCATGTGTCTATTGGCGGGATGTTATGTGCTTCATTTTCCCAGGTGACGAGACTATTTTTGAGGCCCAAGTGTGTGTGGGAGGGTTGTGATGTGGTTCTTTCAGAATAGGTGGGTTCACAAGGATGTTTTCCGTTAGGAAATAGTGGATAAACTAGTGGGAGGTGGTGTGGGGTAACCTATTATCGATGTGCATTATATTACTTTACTTTACTTTCATTACTTGGTGAGTGTGCCTTGGCGAGGTGGGGATGGTTAGTATACCTTGTTAGGGGCTGTTGGTTCTATCATTTTCTCATGGGAGCATTAATATGCTTCTCTCACTTGTGCATGATAGACTTTGGTCTTCCTACTAAGTATACTTGTATGCTCACCCTATGTATATAAATTGTTTTCAGGTTTCTAGGAGGATTTCACTGACCGTGATGAACCTTACTAGCTCGAATCTTGATAGTTTCAATTTCGCTTCTTAGATTTACTTTTTTTACTCACTTTGGAGACATTTTTATTTGTATCAGTTTTATTTTTCACATGCATGTGGGAAGGTTTTGGATTTATTTTATACATATCTTGGAGTTTATTTGTGGATGATCCATCATATCTCCCGATCTTGTTTTTCCAAAAAGGATAATGCCTCCCATATTGTGAGATTGTATACCCTTGGTGCTGGTCACCACCTCAAGGCCTACTGTAGGTGGTACTCGGGGGGGTCATTATCTCTCTTACTTCATTGCCAACTTTGGAAAAGAATCTTTAGAGGGAGGGAGTCATGGAAGAATGGTATCATAGGTGATGGTTGAGAGATAGGATGAAGTTTGGAGTTAGGCACAGTGAGGATTGCATGGGTAGGTAGGGAAATAGTTTTAGGTGACCTCAGTGTATGATATAGGCCAGGGAAGACTGGCTAAGACATGGGATTTTGTCCCCCCCATGATTCGACATTAGGAATATGGGTCTACCGAACTACCAAGTGAGGCTATATCATTTGTAGGGTAGAGACCTTAGGAATGGTACATGCATCATAATTAGTTGTTTTATTATCTGATTTAGGTTGTTTTGGGGAATTTGAAATGGATAATGAAATGATTTAAATGATTTAAAATTAATATTAAATAAATATTCCATACTACTCAGGCTTAGGAATTCTTTGTTTACCTTTCATCCATAGCACCCAGTCATCATCTGTGTATGGCTCGGGTGGTTGAGGCTCAATAGGATGATCTGGTTGATTGGTGGAGGGTTGATCAGTGGAGGAGGGTGACCTGTGGTAGATAACATTATGTGATTTCCAGCAGTAGGCCTTGGTAAAGTATGAGGGTAGTGTTTCAGAAATAGTGATGGAGAGATGGATTGAGGATCTTGAGATCACCTTCATTTTAATCTAGGCTCTAATGGGGTACTAGGTTCCTTTTGTAGTGAGACAGTTGTGGGGATCTACGTGTCAGTGGTGGATGCTATACCTGGGGGAGAGGAAGGAGGATAACGTTATGTGGGTCGATTTCAAGAAGGAGTTCCAATCAAAATTCCTTTCATCGACCATGAGGGATGAGAAGAAGTAGGAGTTACTCTCCCTCCAGTAAGGGAGTATGTCAGTATGGGAGTTGGGGATTATGTTCAAGGATCTCCTTCATTTTTCCCTAGATATATTTCTAGATGAGGAGTCTCATGTGAGATTCCTAGAGGTGGAACTTCATCCTTCCATCCAGTATGTGATTACTCCCTTTATGTTGCTGACATACTTGGAGCTTCAAAAGAAAGAAAAGGTGATTGAGAGGATGCATTCAAAAAGAATCCTACCACAAGAGGGAATCCTTTAAGGTTATTTGAGAGGTAGGGTTACCAACATCAGATCTCAGGCACCAGGGCCTTCGAGGTTTTGACCGATGTGGAGTCAACCTTAACAGTTTCCATTTCAACGTTTTGGTCCTTGTGCCTTCCCATGAACTTGGTACCAAGGTGTTTCATATATGGAGTGTGTGTCCATATTCAAAACTAGTTCCCAGTGGCCATTAAAGCTTAGTATAGTGTTGGTGGGTAGGTTCAACACAAGACTTAGCAGTAGTTTCTATGTAGGTCATTTCAGCAGCAGGGACAATAGGCTCATGCTCCACTGATGGGAGATAGAGTAGGTAGAGGTCAACCTCTGGGTGTTCCTCAAGGACCTTGAATCGAGCATGGTTGTGGAAGTAGTTTTCAACATAAGGGAAGATAATCTGGGCATGGTTAGTTTCATACTGCAGAAGCATCAGTTCCAGTAGGTCCATAGATCATCATAGGTATGATTAGCTTGTTCAGTACCCTTGTTTCACTTTGTTTGATTCAGGAGATTCACACTCCTTTGTGGAATCCACTCTATCCCATGCTCTGGAACTAGAGGTAGAGAGGATTCTTGTGCCCATAGTATTGAGTACCCCAATCAGAGGTTAGACCATCTTGTTTGATGTGTTCCAGGGATGTAAACTAATTATGGGACCACATTAGTCTTGTGGGAATATTTTCTTACTACAGATGCAGCCATACGACGCCATTCTCAACATTTACTAGTTGTATTCCATGCATGCTATTATTTATTTCTTCCATATAAGAGTTGTGTTTTTAGATGTGGATGGATAGCATGTGGTTTTTGTTGGTGAGAGGAGCTGTTAGGTGGGAAGTCGACATATAGAGCCTCTTCTTTCCTTGTTGGTTGAGCTGTCAGTGGAATCAGTAGATGTTGGAACAATGTAGGTTCCTAGAGTTTTTGGGGGATTCCTGAATGTTTTTCCTGAGGAGGATGTGACTTTAACCCTTCAACACAACTTTGACTCTGGGATAGAATTTCAGCCCGGTGCTTCTCCGATTTTGATGGATCCTTATCAAATGAAACCTTCTGAGATGTGGGAGTTGAGGATTCAAATTGATGACCTAATGAAGAAGGGTTTTATCTAGCCTAGTGTGTCATTGTTCGGTGATCCAATGTCATTAACAAAAAATTAATATGGTATTATGAGGTTGTGCATAGATACAAGAGGTTGAATCAGGTGATGGTAAAGAACCGTTACCCTATTCTAAGGATATATGATCTTTTTGATCAGCTAAGAGGGTAAAGTTGGTTTTCTAAGATTGATCTTAGGTTTGGATATCACCAGTTTAGGGTGAATGAGGTAAATATCCTGATGGATGCTTTTAGATGTAGGTATGGGCACTTTAAGTTTGTGTTCATGTCATTCAGTGTTACGAATGCACCATCCATGTTCATGGGGCTTATGAAGTTTTCTGTGACTTCTTGGACTGGTTCATTATCATGTTCATCAATGATATTATGATATACTTGAAGTCATAGGAGGATAACACCGATCATCTTATAACCATCCTATAGGTTCTTCGATGCCACCAGATCTACAAAATTTTTTCTAAGTGTAAGTTCTGGATATGAGAGGTGCATTTCCTTGGGAATGTGGTGTCTCAGTAGGGTGAAACAGTTGTCCTTTCAAAGGTTGAAGTAGTTGTTTCTTGGTCTTCATCCAATAATGTGGCATAGTTTTGTAGTTGTATTGGTCTTGTGGTCTATTAATAGAGGGTTGTACACGATTTATCTTGAGTTGTAGCTCCATTGATAGCTCTAAACAAAAAAGACCAAGATTTTGTATGGATCGAAGAGTGCTAGGCAGTATTCGGCTATCTGAAGGGGAATTTGGTCAGTGCTCCAGTGCTCTAGTTTCTAGAGGAAGGGGTAATGTTCAAGTTGTTTTTTTATGCTTCCCATATAGGCTTGGGTTGCATCTTGATGAAAAAAAATTAGTGATCTATTGTGGTTGTATGAAGTTACATACCCATGAATATAACTATTCCACCCATGATATATATCTAGAATCAATCATTTTTACACTAAAGTTTTGGTGGAATTATCTCATTGGGGAGCACTTTGTGGTCTTCACGGATCATAAGAGTTTGAGGTATACTTTTCCCAGAAAGATATGAACTTGCTAAAATGGAGGTGGATGGATTTTATTTAGGAATATAATTTTCAGATCTCCTACACCTTAGGAAATGAGAATTTTTTTGCTGATTCTTTGAGTAAGAAGTCACGGAAGGAGGTTTTTTGGGAATCTGCAGGCACTTGGAAGGAAATGGAGGAGTTAACAGCCTTGAACTTGGATGCAAGGGAGGACAATGGTAGAGTCTGTATGTTTTAGATGATATTTTGGTCTTATCTAATACAGAAGGTGGAGGAGTATCAGTGGGGAGACTCAAAGATATAGGTGTTGCAAGATCTTTTTTACCATGGTGATGCTCCAAAGGGATGGTCAGAAGATGGTCAAAATCAAATTTTGTTTCATGGGAGTTTTTTTTTCCTAGTGGAGATGCATGGAGGAGTTCTTTGTGAGTTTCATAGTTCACCTTTAGTGGTACACCGATGAGTTTCCCAGAGATACCATGGATTGAGGATACAATTTTGGTGGCCCGAGATGAAACGGGCATTGACAGAGTTTGTGAAAAAGTTCTTAGTGTTCCAGTAGGTGAAGGCTGAGCACCGTGTTCCCAGTGGTTTGTTGTAGCCCTTAGATGTCCCCAAGTGGAAGTGGGATGACATCTCAATGGATTTCATAATAAGGTTACCTAGATCTCAAGGAGGATACAATGTTATCTGGGTTGTAGTAGATTAGTTAACGAAATTGGTTCACTTATTAATGATCAAGGATTCAGGCGTAGTGGATGCCTTGGAAAAGAGGTATGTGGATGAGGTGGTGTGAATGTATGGAGTTCTGAGATCCATTATCTCATATCAGTATAAAAGTTTTACCTCATGAGTCTGGAGGGTATTGAGGCATGCTTTTAGCACTCAGTTACACCTCATCACTACTTTCCACCCTCAGACAAATGTGTAGACAGAACGGACTATCCAGATGCTATAAGACATGTTGCGAGCATGCATCTTAGACTTTGGAGGATCTTGGGTGAGAAACCTGCCCTTGTTAGAGTTTTCTTATAATAATATCTACCACTCTTCTATTGTCATGGATCCATTATATTATTTGTATGGAAGGCCATGTCGTTCACCTTTTCTCTGGATAGAGGTTGGGAAGAAATCTATTCTTGGTCTTGAGGTAGTGGAGAGTATGAAAAGGAAGGTTCTTCTTGTTCATGAGAGGATGAAAGCAGTGTAGGACTGGAATAATTCTTATGAAGATCACTGGAGGAGGCCCTTGGAGTTCAAGGTTGGGGACCAAATGTTCTTTAAGGTTTCTCCTCAAAATGGGAAGTGGAGGTTTGACGGAGGGAGTAAGCTTTCTCCCAGGTTTGTTGGACCCTTTTTAGTGTTGGGGAAAGTTGGAAAAGTGTCATACCAGTTGGAGTTTCTACCACATTTGGGGAGTATCCATGGAATCTTTCACTTCTATCAAATTCATAGGAATCCTCATGATACCTCCCATGTCATTGACTAGGGAGAGTTGGATATTGAAGATGATGCAATGTATGTGGATCATCCAGTGGAGATCTAGGATCATTAGGATAAGGGGTTTCATGGGTGGACCATTCCTTTTATTCACATGTTATAGAGGCATGGTGGCCTTGAGTAGAGTAATTGGGATCAAGAAGTGCATATGCGTGCCCAGTACCCAAAGTTCTTTTGAGTTTTTACCTATTATTTTTTTCCTTGTGATGTAATATTTGAACCATATTTGTTATGAGATGAGTTGTTTCCTTGTTCTATAATGTGTGATAAAGTCCTAACACATGAAGAGGGGAGGACTCAATTCCTAATAAAGATGTGTTAATTTTGATGCGATTAAACCCGTGCAGGTGATTCAATGCCACCCAGAGTAGATAATATCTTGACATGGAGGATGAAATTCCCTGGTTTGCATGTTTGGACAGTGGGGTTGTTATTATTGTGTGGTGTGCCTTTTGTTTTTTTGGGTTATTAGATGTTAGAGTAGGTGTTCTTGGATGAGTATTTTTCCACTCCATATTTCAAACAATGCAGGGTTTTTTCTCATTGAACTTTGATGTTGGTAGTGATGTTTCAAGCATAGCGAGATCCTTGAGAGGTATCTCACAGGGTGGTTGTTCATACCCATCTTTTCTTTCTAGTTTTTTCTTGAATTATTAGGGTCAAGAATAGTTTTAGAGGTATATAATATAATTGCATGGACCTCTTAGGTCTGTCACTTTGTGAAAATACGATGGTTGAAGTGTTTTGGGAGGTCACGGTGATTTATTTCAATGATTTGTAAAATTTCTAGTTTTTCAGGTTTTCCAATTGTAGGTCATGACAGAAATTCACGACGATGACTCACGACGGTGAGTCACAATGGAGAGTTGTGACGGTGAGTCTTAATAGTGAGTCTCTATGGTGACTCACAACGGTGAGTCGTAACGGTGATTAACAACAGTGACTCATGATAGTAGCTCACCAAACGATATCTCACTGAACAGTAACTAATTTAGTGGTGAGTCGTCTAGCGGTGAGTCATCCAGTGGCGAGTCATCCAATGGTATCTCATCTAATTGTGACTGAAACTGGTGACTCTCAGTGGCGAATCATATAAAGTGATTCATTTCCAACAGTTTTCTGTTTTTCTAGTCTTTTCAGTTTTGACCTTTTGACGTATTTTTTTGATGTGAAATGATTTTAATACAATATTTTAGTGGTTTTGAAGCTATTTCAAGGGATATAAGTCATATAATTAAATCCCTAAGAGCTTGTGGGATTTTAATTTTTCAAAACACATGGTTTTGTAGAGATCTGACTTTAATGGAAATTCAAAACTGTTTCATATTTCGTGAGTCTCAGATTTAATTCTTCTAAGATGGGGGGCCTTACCTTCATTCATTCCTACTCCTTTCTCTTGATACCAAAAATCCCCTGAACATTTCTTCCCCATGTGTTTATACTTTTTGCTATATATTTTAGATCTAGTTTTCCCTAAAGGCTATTCCCTCTATATGTGCACCCCCTGATTTGGCGCAATGAGGAAGTGCTGATCAGTTCTTATTCAAAGTAGGTTTCCTTCATCCCTCTTAATCATGTATCATGCATGGTGGGTGTACGAATATTTACCATGTGAAGATAGTTGTATATAAATTAAATAAAGACAACTGAATCTGTTTAAGGTCAATATGCAGGGGCTAGGAAAAGCGATGTATGATATTCTTGTTATTTGTTTTTGGTTGTTGTTGTGAATTATACAGACTAAATTCCCCATTAAAAATCATTACTGTTGGGGGTATTTGTCCATGAATGAGATGGTATATCGAATAAATGATGTTTTTTTGTTTTTCATTGAATAATTATATATGAAATTTGATAACTACATATACTCGACTAATAAATGGATTCCTCGGGATTTTAACTTCTATAATAAACCTTGAATTAACAAGAGTAAATTGAGTAAGGAATTCCTTATTAAATCTGAATATGTATTGACTTGGTTAGTGTGGTAGTGTGTTGTGTGTGGGATTATTATAACCTATGATGTAGTGGGGTTGTGGGCATGGTTGTGTGATGTAGGTTGGTTTGGGTGGTGTAATGGAATCTCAAGTTGATAGATTGTTTTATTGTGGAATTGATGGGAAGTGTCATACAACAGGGTTGTGATCAGGTTGTGTAGTTATATATTGCTAGGTGTGGTTGTGAGTTGGGGGTTTTCTCTGTTTATAGGATGGATTGGGAATAATAACTTTGAATAATGATAATAGTAGTGGTTGGCATGGGTTTTAAACATAGAGGAATGTGAAACTACTTTAGTTTATTGGTTATTCACCTTCTAAGATGACTTTGGTTGTGTTTCCTGTTGTGGTTTATGTTTAGTAGTTACTCAGATAGTGATGAAATGAATAAATTAATTGTTTAATAAATAATGGTAATTGGTTAAATGAATTTTTTTGGGGTATGAATTGAGTTTGTGGCTGGTTGTGTGGTTGTGCATTTAGAGGTAACAACATAGGTGATATCATGAGTTGGTTGTTGGTTGAAAACCCATAGGTTGGTATTGAGTATTTGGTATCATATATATATTTATTTCCTTATGATTTCTATATGCACCCCACCTTAGTTGAGAACTATGTTCCAAGCACCCACATCATCACCGAGGAGGGTGTATTTACCAAATATCCCAGTGGGAGGATGGATGGCTAGCCACCCACTATTCCTTGCTCCTTCTTCCAAGTGGTGATAGCCCAAGACTCTTTGGGTAGGTTGTGGTTTGTGAGCCCTAGGTGTGTATGTGAAAGTTTTCCTTTCCCATGTGTCTTCGAGATAAGATTTTGTGTGAGGCCCAGGTGTGTGTGGGCGGGATGTGATGTGATTCATTTACCCAAGTGACATGACTAGTTGTGAGGCCTGGGTGTATGCGGGAGGGATGTGACTGCTTCATTTTCCCAGGTGATGGGATGAGCTGTGAGGCCTAGGTTTCTACAGGTGGGATGTGATGTGATTCATTTTCCTAGGTGATGAGACTAGCTGTGAGGCCCAGGTGTGTGTAGTTGGGATGTGATTTGGTTATTTTAGAAGAAGTGGGAGCATGAGGATGTTTTTCATTAGGAAAGAGCGGCTAAACCAGTGGGAAGTGGTGCAGGGTACCCTATTATCGATGTGCATCATTTTACTTGACTTGACTTACGTTACTTGGTGAGCATGACTTGGTGTAGTGAGGATGGTTAGTATACCTTGTTAGGGGATATTGGTTCTGCTATTTTCTCATGAGATAATTAGTATGCTTCTCTCACTTGTGCATGAGAGACTTTGGTTTTACTACTAAGTATACTTGTATGATCACCCTATGTATATAATTTTTTTATTCAATTTTACAAGAGGATTTCATAGACTGTGCTAGACCATACTAGCTCAGATCTTGATAGTTTTTGTGTTGCTACTTAGCTTTACTTTTGGTACTCACTTTGGAAAATTTTTTATTTGTATCAGTTTTATTTCACACATTCATGTGGGAAGGTTTTGGCTTTCTTTTAAACATTTATTGGAGTTTCTTTGTAGATGATATATCATATCTATCAATCTTTTTTTCTAAAAAGGTTAATTCCTCCCATATTATGAGATTATATACCCTTGGTGCTTGTCACCACCCCAAGGCCTACTAAAGGTGGGACTCGGGGGTCATTATCCGTATTCCTTCATTACCAGCTCAGGAGGGACATATTTGGAGGCAGGGGTCATGAAAAAATAACATGAAATAACAAAAATAACAATAGTTAACAAAAATAATCATATTTAATAGTTGAATAAATTAATTTAAAAACAAATATAAAAAATAGAGGTCATTATAATTATAAAAAAAATGATAATTAAATGGATCCACTAAATAATATTCTATATAATTGGAGGTTCATCTATTTTATCACATTAATGAAGGTGTATTTGATTGATACACCATTGATGATGTGATCTTATTATTATTTTGTAGATATTGAAATAGTTTTTCTTATAGGGTAAATGAGCTTTTTAAGTGATTTAGAGTAGTGAGTTCTCTATTTTTTGAAGGATATAAACCTAGTTGGTTAGTTAGGTTACTCTAAATTATAATAAATAAGTAGCGTTCTTAGTGATTTTGGTAATATCGACACATCACTATTGTGTGCTCCTTATATTAGCCTAGTTTGGGTTAACCAAGTAAAATCTCATGTTCCCCCTTTTGTTTGATTCATTGCTTCAAATTTGCGGTGAGGGAGAGATGTGTTCCTACCAACAATTGAAAAATATTATTGTCAAGGCTTGTTTGAAGAGATTTATATCCCTGATTCACCTCATTCGTAGGGTATTTAGATTTCTTGAGAACAAAGTGTGGTATCATAGTTGAAATTTCTTGATGAAGTATTATCTCCTTGAAGTAATGTCGGTGATCTTTAACCTTAATGGAATTCTGATCTTCAATAATAAAAATTTCAAGTTATAGAAAAATAAGACGAAAAACTATTTCTAATCTTTGGGAATGGTTGTTTACAAAACTTCCATACATGAGATCTTTATTAGTGTAGAGTAGATAATTGTTAAAAATTGACTTAAAATAACATGATTCTAAATATGAAGGAGTCAACATGTTAAGTGGATCTTTTAAATATGATATCTACATGAAGGTGATTTCATGAAAATCCTCACACTATTTGGAAAAAACTTCTCGACATATATAAAGGCAACATTAAGGTACATAATTCTAAATTTTAGGATCTATTAAAAAAGTATGAGGATTTTAGGATAAACCCAAATGATTCTGTCGATGCATTCTTTGATTGGGTGAACATAATAGTAGAGTACATGCATAAAATAAAAGAAAACCTTGAAAATATCAAAATTATAAAGAGGATCCTGATAATATTTCCACCGCATTTCAATGTGAAGGTATTAGTTCTTAAAGATAGATTAACCAAATAAGGTGTTTCTAAGTATTATTTCAAACAAACATATTACATATGAGATTTTTAATAATTGAAATGAGTCTTTAGAGAAATAGAATTCTTAGGAACTGGATTTCAAGGAAATGAAGAAACTGACATTGGATGATGATCACAATGATAGGGAATTTCATGAGCTTATTTCTTTCGTTTCCTCAAATTTTAAAAGTGAATATAGAGATTCAAATTAAATATTACATTTGATTACGTTCAATGTGAAAAAGTTGGGTATCTCATTACAAGGTGTCCAAAGATTTTTCGAGATGACAATGAAGATGAATAACCCTGGGAGAAATCATCTACTTGTGTGAAAGGAAAGAGGAATTAATAATAAAAATTATCTAAATAGATTAAATTGCTTTCATAATAAGATAATAGCTTAGAGGAAATGAAAGTGTAGGATATTGAGGACTATAAGGACCTTAATGGGGAATTCTTTTTGGTGGTAATAGAAAAACCACAATTTGATAACAACAATAATGAAAGTGATGAAGTTGATGTAAGAGTAGATATCAAGGTTGAACTAGAAGTTTCTCTTGAATAAATTGATGCTTTGATGGAAAAAATAAATAAATCAAAGGGATTGGTATGTGATTCTAAACTGTATATGTAGAAATAATAAAAGTAAAAATCTTATTTGAAGGGTGAAATTGAATGAATAAAATATATAAATCCTAAAAAATCATAGAATAAAATTTATCACAAGTTAAAAATCAAAGTGTAGTCCTGTATTTTGGATGGTTTGACCGATTTTATGAAGTATCGTGTCAAAAGGACTAAGGAGATCAAAGGTGAAGTTATGAAAATGTGATAAAATATTTATGATCAAGAAAGAATTTTAACTCCTAACATGACATCAATAAATTGGTGTTTATAGGCTTCCAAATAAGATAAAGAGTAACATGAGGAGTCAATATAAAATTTATATAGTTTACCTCAAGTATAAATTTTTAAAAATAATGGAAAATATAATTATGGGATTGATCATAAGAAAAAATTAGTAGTGGTTGATACAAAACCACAAGTACCCACACCTTAGAATAAGTTCAACCTGGATAACCCACAAAAGACACAAAAATCTATAAGTGGAGTAGAAGATATATGTATTAATACAACAAGAATTCAATGTTAATTTTGTGGAAATATGGGGCACACACAATATGTTTATTCTATTGAAAAAAATATTTCAAGGAACAAGTGTATAAAAAATAGACAACCAGAAATTCCTACACTCAACATGTTTCTAACTATTTATTTTGGTGTGAAGGCTATGGATATAAAGTCATGGATTGTAACGGAACAAAGAGTTGTGCCAATGAAGGTCCAAAAAATGAGACCTCATTAGTTGGAAGCATCATTAAGTGTGATAAAAACTCATAATCATATTTTAGCCCTGCAATATAAGGATGATCTAATGGAGATGAAGGTGGAATAATCTCATTCACCACCAACGGAAGAGGAGTAATGAACATGGATCAAAAAAGGAAAATATTATAAGGTTAATTCTATGGAAATTAATTTTAAAGAATCATATTCGGATGGAGTTTCGATCCTTGAAATTGGATTCACATCACATATTATGAAAAAATAATCATATCAAAATGATCGAGTATGAAAAAGAAGGTGTTACTTAGTTTGTAAATGATGAATATTTGAAGATAATTTGTTCTATAAAATCCAAAATTTGAGGTAAAGACTTATGGTTCCCAAATGTCCTACTAGTTAAAGGAATTGACCATAATTTTCTAAGTGTAATCCAATTATGTGAATCAAGGCATGAAAATAATTTCAACAATATGGATTCGACCATAAAAGGAAGACATGATAAAATTTTTATGTATGGAAAGTACACAAAGTGGAATCTATACCTCATTAGTGGAGAAGAAGGAATATGTGAAAGTGCACAAAGGGGAAATGTACTCATGATTGAATGGTATGTGTTTTCCACTCTTCCATATTGATTGTGCCTTTTTTATGTCATGATAACTTCCACTATATGTAACCCTTACTAAGTATTTGAGAACACCCTTATTTTTTTCATTTCCCCATGATTTCATGAAGTGTACTATGTTTGATATAAAATAATATGTTATCTATAATAATTATTTTCTCAAAGAAAATACTTTATTGTATTTTATGTTTTCAAATGCATGTGAGATTCAAGTATGTATCAAGTTTACTAGGACTACTAAACCATTTGGCCCTTTGGGACGTGATTACCCATATCTAATGCCAATTTAATAAAGTAACCACTGAATCTAGGCTACTGGAGTTGGTTTTTTTACAAGGAAAGGGGAGGATAGCTAGATCATGTGAGGGAGGAAAAAGGGAAGAAAGATGGGGATGCCCTCTTAATGTCTTGGAAGGAAGAAATGGTAATTTTCTTTCCTTTAATAATCTATATGGTATGGCAGAATGGTTATCCAACCCGTGTGCTAATCATGTGCCCCCACTATCCAATTATAACATCTCTCGCATGAGAATAGTGCATGATTTAATAAACCGTGCTCTAACCATGAGGTATATCTACCATTTATTATAGAGGATTGCACAATTTTATAGGGACTCCCATATAGTTTTACGATCCATGAACCTATTTAATCCATTCCACATGATTAGTACTAATTTTACCCCAACTATGAATTTATACTGCACTTTAAAAAGCTTCAAACCTTGGACCCAAAACCTTTGGATGCTCCAAAAACATCTGACCATGCTTTTGAGATTTTCCACATCTAAAAACACCATTTTGAGAGGTTACAACAGTTAGAATCTTTTTCTGAATCTCTAATCAAAATTAAACCTATCCAGTAATTGAAAATTTTAATTCCTTCTAAAATTTTCAACTTGTACGGATATGGGATCTTACAACCTCCCTGCCTTAATGGTTTTATTCCCCAATAATTCTCAGTGGTAATAGATAAGATCAACCTGATGTACTTGGTTAATGAATTCCCACTCAAATAGTTATGTTGCATCTCTAAACACCCAATACGATTCCAATGTGCCACATTGATGATACAATTCTTAACCACCAAAACCCAATCCAATTCTTGTAACTATCATCAAATCATTGAGACGATGATTAACCCTAGCCCATCTAACCCAAGAAACATCCACATCATCATCTCACTCACCAACCATCCTATAGAACTACCCACCATAATTTAATTCTTTTAATGTCCAAGTAGAATGCATGATACTTCCATTTTCAAAATTTCCTATTAAAACACACCCATAGTATCCTAAAAACACCCCCAATGCATTTTTAAACTCACTAAATATGATCAAACCTGAGGAATCTACTCTCAATCCTCTATTTGATCTAAATGATTGGAGTATAATCAACCTAGCTTAGCCTGTTCAAGCTGGATTTTACTTAAAAATCTCTGAATGACATTTATACTATGAATTTCGCATACCAATGATGTTCCTGATGCCTTTTCCACACCAACCGCATAAAAACATATGAGAGAACACAAGTTAAACCACCACTATTTTATTATTCTAAAAAATGACCAGCTTCTTCCACCAATGTGTCACCAAAACCTGATACCAATTCCTTTATACCAAGGCACACTGAGATTATTCTGATCATGCCCATATAATTCCATCATCAACTTCTAGTGAAATGTCATGGCCAAACCATCCCCTGTACATCCTTGTTACCATTCCACAACATGAACACTAGTGTATTTTTGATACAATACCCTTTGATCATCACAAGCTATAATGTTCTTGGCACCTACACTCAGACTCCACCCAAGTCCCTGTTCAAACATGTACATGGAATTTTTCAAGAAATACAGTAGTACCCAGTTTCATTTTTCTGACGACATCTAAAATCCAAATGACCATCCAATGACCAGTCTCATCCTCACATAACCCTTTTTCTCATGAGGGTCACCCACTGGGGACCAACACCCTACTCCCTAACTTAAGAGTATCCTTGTTATTTCTCATCAAATCAAGTTATTGATAACCATATCCCTATCCACATCCATTTATAAACATAACTAATGGAATGGGTAATAACACACTCATTCTTGAGCATCAATATAATCTAACAAGGTACTTGTACCTGAATCCATTGGATTGGAATCGAATACATTTTCTAAGTTCCAACTAAAAATAGGGCCACCACCATCAAGGAATTCCTTGTAAGACTCCACCATTAAAAACATGTCACTCTTTTCGAGCCATGATCATATCAAACTAGTCTTCACTTACCATTAACTAACCCCCGACACTGTGTCTCCAAACAGTGTGTGTCACGGTCCACTCTCAGGCTAACCATCTCACAACACCTGATTTTTTTCCAAGATAAACCTCATCATCAGTAACTTCCCTTATTTTACCCAAATTTGTGGGTCAACTCACCCACAAACATCATGTTTGAAACCATAAATCCCTAGTCTACACCCGACCGAAAATTAATGTTCCATTATAAACAGTTGTCATGCACGATCGACGCAAACCATAACTCATCATTCCCAATGGATGGAAAAAACCATACCACCAGATTCATGATCTCTTAAGTGGAACATTACAAAGTCCAGGATGACCACGCTATAAGGTTTGTTAGTCTTGATACACCACGAGCTTCATGGAAGATCCTATTTAAAATTGGGAACCTTACTTGTGCCATGATTCATCAATAACCACCTGTCACACAACATTATCCTAGAATTGTAGCTATGTATCCTTGGTATAAATAATGTCAACCACATCCACACACTTAGCCACAACCCAGTGTTATTCCAATTATGAGAGTCCACCTGTGCTCTGACCAAATTTCTTACAACACAACCATTGGTCAACAAGGCTAGACACTTGAACCGTCCTACTTATCGAAGCCAGTCTTGATACATAAGTTCCCTAAGTGATTCCTTAGAAACCAAAGGCACCATCCTGCCTTGGTCACATACTTGGTAACACCTCATGTTCACTAGCCTCATCACGAGTTTACCAATAATCTCACTTGTTAAAAATGTATTCATAAACCTAGGCCAACCTATCTCATAGGTTTTACTAAATCAAATTAAATATCAAATCACTAGGGTTCATATCATAACTAAAGGCCTATAGGTATCCCACCTAGACCTACCAATAAAGACTCATAATAGGGTACCTAGGTCCAACCACCTAGCCTATAGGTATTTCACACCCATATGCTACAACCTTTTTTAACTACAACACATGGGTAACATTTCTGTTCCCACCTCAACTATCACACAAAATCCAATTCACTTGAAAAATCTATATAAAGGTGGTAAAACTAAAGTTAGGTAAAGATATTATCAGCCTATAAGGTTCAAAACCTATCAAAATGGGTTAAATTATATAGTTTTTCAATTCCATGTAATAAAGGAAAACAACCTATAAGTTTTAATTGAAAGCCCATTTAAATGAAACCCATTGACAAATCAAAAAAGATTCTCATTTCTTAAACAATTAAGGTATCACCTTCCAAGCATCAGCCTCCCAAGGACCTGATCCCATATAAGTATAATCATAGGAGAGTGCACCCTTCAGAGTCATGATTTCAAAGATAATTAAGATAATGAACTAATCATAACCAGGTTTTCATATATGGTAATACTCCCTTGAGGTTTTAATTTACTATAAACGTTTAGGTACTTATCAACATCGCACCATAATATCTAACTAGATATCCTTAAATGAAGGTTATTTAAGTAAAATATCATAAAAATCTATATAGGAAAATTCCATATATGTTGTTATGAATCTTTAGTAAACCACACCTAAAAAGGATACAACCAAAAAGGGTATACTATGAGATAATTAGCTACCTAGGTCAACATTGTTATCCTAAAGGTCCCTCTCTATGGTGTCACATGCCCCTATAAACCTATAAGAGTTATTAAAGATATATTAAAGATTAATTTAAACCTACCAAGGGTTGTTTCACCTTTTATGTAGAATTATTTATCAACATCACTATCACCAAGTCACCTCATGATGTAGTCCACATGTCCTGTCATAGAGGAATGTAAACAAGGCGGTCTGATCGAGTAAAATTACACCAAGAACCTATATAGGAAAACACCATTTAGGTTGTTGTTATCACTTTAAATAGTTGGAATCTATCATCAAAAAAATTACACACCAGTAGGCCTATAATATGTGGACACTACATGCCAAATATGATTCATGATAAAATGACACTTTCTTCTGCTTACCAAGAGTAAAAATAAAGTTAGTGTCTTCTTTCCAATGGGATAAGTTCCAAAAATTCATAAAAAATCATAAAATTAAAACTACACATGAGTTGATAAAATTAAAAATAATATACAATTGTAACAGCACATATCAATACTAGTAATCCCATCCCTAGAAACCTGGACTTATTTCTAAAACAAGTGTTCTCAATGCACTAGTTTGATATACATCACAGGTTCAGATATATTTCTAATACTCCTATCATCCATGTCCTAAATAGTAATAAAATAGAAAAATAACTTCTATAACATCACTTTTTCATGTCCTTCCCTATCTCACTCCATGAATAGTTTCCAGACTGGTTCACCATAAGGCCTCAAGTGGACCTCCCCATGTGTCAGAGGTTGCCAAATAGCAGTGAGGACTTTAGTCGTGTCTGAGGGGAGACTATGTACTTGTATCAGAGTAATAAAAATAATATAAATAACCAAACATCACCCATAGTAGTAAATAATCAGAGTTCGGAATCAATAAATATAAATAAGGATATAGTAATGAATAAAATGCAGTAAACATATGAACAACCATACCATACATACAAAACTAATCACCCACTGGCCTGAACACATATAAAATAATAAATAAAATAATAATAAGAAAACTATAATAATCTACTTCCAAGACTAAGACATACCACATACCGAGATCCATGTACAAATTTGAGCCATCCTGATCGATCCTCCTTAGGCCCCAACCCAACCTGTGTCGGTAAGCAAGTGAACATCTGCTTGGGTAACCCAATGAAATGGTGACTTGATCAGGGTGTGAGCATAAAAATTAGTAGGTAACCACCAACATGGTCTCATACATAGTCATTAAATAAAGTGTATATATATTTAAGTTACTCAACTATATAATAAAGTAAATAAAAACTTTTGAAAATAAATAAATAACTAATGTCATACCTAGGGACTGATGGATACCCTAGTCTGACTATACCTACTTCATCCAGCACCATAATGTCTCTGAACAAGCTATACCACTGTAGGGGGATACACATCCTAGCCCTAAGGATCACCCACACTCACCTCCACTAAATATTAAATAGGATTCTAGGTATATGTTGGTCATCCCATAAATAGGGTATCGAGTAGGATCCTAGGCACCCTAGGTATACTACTAATCCATGAGTAATTAGTGGAACCCAAATGATGTCTCAGAATTCCCAAATACAATATTATTTTTGGATTATTAGGTCCCAAAATATAGGAAATCAAGACATTGAAGCATGGATTAATTTCTAATGGGGACAACCCTTTGGAAATATATAAGTAATAATATCTAGATCCAAGATAATACCCTAAAATCCAATAAACACTAGCTCAAAATCCAATTCCTAGACAACTCTAGGAAATACAACCATGGTGAATCCACCTGATCCTGAGGTGTATCTCATGCATAAATCATGGAGATCATGATCAATCCTTGGGGATGTCACAAGCATCCAGTGCTTGGGGTAAATTCAGCCACTGGACAACCTTTAACATCACCTAGATTATAGAAATCTAGTAATCCAAGGAAACACACTAACTAATATGGGTTTCCATGATTCACTATGAAATCTTATCTATTTTCCATACATAGGGAGGAATCCTAGTGACACTAGGAATTATGGTAAGGTAGAATTATATTAAATAAGTCTCATTACCTGATTCCTAAGAAGTACCTTTGGGAATCCTCACCATTCCACCATATTACGCTAGGCCCATAGGTTGATTTCTCATAAGCACATTTGGAATTTATAGATGTATACATAGTAACTGAATGAAATAATAAATAAGAGGGTGGGGTTGGTTGAATTCCAAAACCAATCTCTACTACCACAGCCTCTCAGCTCACATTTTTTGTATGGGTTTTATGGTAACACCTGCTACTATCACCACCCACATCAATAACACACTTCAACAAGGTTGGTCAACCATCAAGGCACCCATTAGGGACCCATAGGTTAATAAACTAGAGACTTGTCCCTTTTAGGATCCTTGCGGTCCACACATAAGATGAGGCATCCCTATTGGGATCTTCTGAATTAGTACATAGGTAGAGGCATCCCTTTTGGGGCCCTTGAAAACAATCATGGTCTTGGGTGAACACTCGATGCACCAAGATATCATGTCCCATAAAATTTTGAACATGATAACAACACCTTTACCACTACACAATGTATTTCCACTATGACAACTGTTAAGAGATGGGTCAAGACCCATCTCAGTTCCAAGGTCACTCTAGGATGGTCTACACACCCAACCCTATCCCAGTCTACCAAAGGTCAATCAACCTAGGCTTTCTCAATGGGTTACAGGCCTAACTTGGTCCATCCTTACCCCCTAATAAGTATAGAGGAAACTCGGTGTCTCAAGGGTTTTAGTATCGACCATTAGGTCCAAGGTGTGAGGCTAGCACACAAGGGTTGTTCATGAACCCTGCCACCCACCCATTATATCGATATAAGTTAATTTAATTAAACAATTCATTAAAATAATCTTGTCTATATTGTCACTATAAACAGTGAGACCAAGCACCCACATTCCATCATACACATGCGCAAATACCATAGGGAAGGTATAAAAGAAAACCTACCTCATAATAAGTCTTTCATTTTTTTCCAAGGGTCTGAAGTAGCTGCCAAGGCCCATCCAAGATCATATGATACATACAGGGTCCTGTCTCACAAAAAAACAACTAGAAATTAATTAATATGAACAATTATAATTAATTAAACAAATTTTAATAAAAATTCATAATTCCCAAAAGCTCACCATCCAATCCCATCACACTGAAACTGTGACCAAATACTCACCAAAAAACTCAGGACACATCCTCAACCTTGAAACGATAACAATACCTAAGAAACTAAATCAAAATGATCACCTAATAAATTTAATTTAATATTTGAATCTTTTTAAAATCATTATGGTAGAATACCTCAGTGAAACGACATACAGTGTAGTGCAGATGACTTCCTGAGTTACCTATTTTGAGGTAGAGAAAAAACCCCATCACCGTCTGATTAACCCATGCTATAGTGGAATCAAAATTCAAATACCTAATTAGAGAAACTAAAATTATTAATTAATAGAGTATAATAGTAATAAGGCTATCAAAGGGAATATCCTACCTCAAAACACCACGAAAAGTCGCCAAAACACCCCCTTGAAGGGTTTGAAGAAGGGAAGAAAAGGGAAGTAGATTCGGTTTGTGCGAGATAGGTAAATAAAATAAAGAGGGGGGATTAATGTATTAGGAGGAAAAAGGGTAATTTAACCTACTTTAATGGGTTACATGGTTTAGCTATATGATTGGACAAACCATATGCAAAACATGCACCCCCACTGTTCGGGCATAAAACCACTTGCATGGGCATGACACACAGTTTAATAGACTATGAACAAACCATGTGGATTGTATAAATTTTATTTTATAAGTTAAAATGGTTTTCTAGGACCCCATATAGTTTTAAAATTCATTCACCACTGTAATTTGGGCTACACAGTTAGGCTCCAAAGTCATCACTAACCATGTGCCAACCATGCACCCTAGGATGCACTTTCCAAAACTTTGAATTCAGGGCTTGAACTCTAGGGATGATTCTAAAAAATACTTAGTTACCATAAAATAATATTTTCATTTCTAAAAACATCATTTTTAGAGGTTCCAACATTCTCAATCCCATTATTAATCTCCAATAAAAATTCGACCCGTCCAATAATTGAAAATTCAAATTCCTTCTAAAATTTACAACTCATACGAACACAGTATCTTATAATATTTTCTTATTGGATGTAGATGATACAATATTACAGGGGTAGGAGGATAATAATAAATTGATAAAACTTCTCATGGTGTCTTACATTGGTGATCTATAAGAAGGGATGTTAGGAGAATAGACCTTTTAATAGGAATTCCACATGTTTCATGTGTCATTGGATATCCCTATCTACTAACCTGTGTAATGATCCTTTGACTCTATTATTATTATTAATTCATTTAATGAACCACATGGTTAGATGTATTTTTTTAAACCATGATGATAAAAATCCATGATGAATTTAGATACAATGAGTGCATCATGAGTGGAATAACATTAATGAATAATACAAGAATGGATTTTTCCCTTTTGTTGGAAGTGAATATCTCCATCCCTTTAATGATATAGAATATATGGATTAAGTCAATGACCATGCTAGTTTATTATCATGTTTATTTCCATAATGTTATAGAAGTATATCCAATCACCTTGGTTTATGACACAATCTATGAAACCAATTTGATACGAGATATCAGGAAAAAGGGATTATATTACGTGGTTAGGATTTGTAGGAGGTTGAATGTCATTGAAATATTAATTCTTTTCTATATGGGTTCCTTAGGGTTTTTCCTAGATGATAACCTTGTACATTAGGTGGATTAGCCTAATTACATTGAGAAAGGGTACTAGAGGGTCACACACTAAGTGTATCCAAGAAAATCAGTTAAATTATATATGAGTTTAATAAGTAAACTATAATATTATTCTCATGTGTGAGGAATAATATTTAATCTATTTTATTGGTTGATTGTATATATTTATTTATCAGTGTATAACTCAATTAAATTTATTTATTTAATTAAATAAATAGATTTCATACTTGGTCTCATAAATAAATAGGAGGATGGGAAAATCTAGTTATGGTCGGGCAAGAATGAAATATTATTTGAAAAAATATTAATTTATTTATTTGAGAGAAATAACATTTAATTTTTTAGAAAGTTATGTGCATGTAAAGTAAATAATAATAATATTATTATTATTTAGACACAGGGTATACTAGGGGTTAATAGAATATTAAAGGGTCTATTTGAAAATAATATTCTAACCCTATCACTATAAATACCCAACTACAGACTTCTCTAAATAAGGTTTTTACCTAATTGTTGTTTTACATAACATTTAGATCACCAGATATTTCTATCATCCTAGATATGTTCTCAAGAATTCTCCAAGTTCCACAAGCATTGGAGATCCTCATCCTCCATCTCCATTTGTGATAGAACTTATGGAATCTAACATTCCTTGTTGGAATTTTAAAGTGAAATCAACAACAAATGATACAAGTCATTGAGACATATGCACTAACATCTGGATAACCCTACCATGGTGTTCATAGTTTCTTGGTGCATGTGTGTATCACCACTAGAGTGAATCTACCCTTGATTCATTCATCACAATGATGGTTCGATAAGAAGGGTGAACCACATTTTACAACAAAGAAAGAATAAAAAACGAGGTAATTCTTGACATATCTAAATTAATTATAAATTGCATATAAGATCCCATCTTCATGGATTATGAGAATGTATTTCTATCTTGTTATAAGGATAAATCCAAAGAAGTTTATGGAAAAATCTTGTTGGGAATAGACACGACTACTTCTGCTACGCCCCCAAAACTTCAAGTGGTATTAGAGTGGTCACATGTTAATTTATAATTATTTATTTTATTTGATCATTTCATGAATTTATTATTAGATTCATTTCTAGTTTATTCATTCTTTAATCTTATTATCATTATTATGATCGTTCACCTTCATTTAACCAAGAATTGGTTAAATATTGTTGAAGGATGAGTCTGAGGATGTTGTCATGAATTGATAGAGATTTGGGTCGAAATACATGGTTACACGGTGTGTATGTGGTGGTATATACAATATACCAAGGCTTACCATATCAGGACACCTTGTAGGATACACAATTTTACTAGAGGACATAGTGTATTTATTGCACCATGTGCTTACCCGATAGATGGCATGAATGTTTTTAGATTACATGGTATGTATGTGGTCGTACATGTTGTGTAGTAAATATGATCTTATGGTGTAAATCACACACTCCATGTTGTTATTAATGTGCTAAATTAATTTTGACACATGGGGCTGGTAACGTTGGAGGGACACACAACATGTGGATGATTCATATGCAGTGTACCCCATAAATGTACGTGTCTGAGAAACTCACCGAGTCCCTAGGCATGTGAATTAGGCTTAACTCTAGTGGATAACACAACGTGTGCCCCATTTACACACCTCTTATCCTGGTACACATCATGTAAATTATAAGCCAGGCCAGGGTGTAATCATGTGAAATTAATTATGTAGAAATTAATTAATTATGAGTTAATACCAAACTACATGGTTTTTACATGGTCATACATGCCATATGACATGGTAATAGATACTAATTAATTCCATAGTAATTAATGATAAACCATGTAATCCATTAATACCCCATGTACATTACATGACTATTTAATGCAAGTACATGACCCAGTTAGTTATATGCATGTTTAGCATCTCCTGTAAGAAGTAGACACTTCGTGTAGTAATAAATGTCATGTAGGAACAGTACATGAGGTAAGAGCTTAAGATAAACGATGTAGTTATGTAGATGTCATGTGGGATTAAAGTACATTCCATGTAATTATAAAATTTTAATAAATTTAAAATTAAATAATAATGGAATCAATATTATAGTTCATATAGGAATTAAAGAAAATAATTAATTAATTAATTGGATTAATTTGATTTCCCTTTTTATTAATAACAAAATGAATTGAAATGAATGTTAGATGGTGTGAAAACGTGTTTTCATTTCATGTTTTGGATGATCATGATCCTAGATAAACCTATGTATGATTGGTTAATTTTAATTTAATTTATTACATGGTTTTTGAAATTATTATTATTAAATTAAAATTATGGACTACATGTTATCCCCTCATTATTATGTATTGACCTATGTGGCCACAGTTTATTTTATGTAAATCTCTTTAACCCATCCTTAAGTTCACCTCACGTACGCTTGAGTAAATACATATGTAATGGATGAATCTCACAAAAGAGTATAGGTGATTCAAGTTTGAATCCAAGGTGAAACTAATCAAGAAGACACATAGCTAGATAGGTGGAATGCTACATCCCGAGCCATGAACTTGCTCTATGTGGATTTCCCTGAGGGTCTAAAATTAGTTTATTATCTTCTAGATAAACCAGCTATTAGATTTTGTTCATGATCATACCACTTTATTTATTTATTTCTGTAAATTTCATAGTCAATTGTTTATTTTGAATGTATGGTAATCACATTAAATAAATGAATTAATAAGCATGAAATATATAATTAAATTAACTAAATTATGTATAGATTTTATTTGGAAATTGGTAATCACTCAAGTGAAATCCTCTTGACATTAACAAGAATGTGGTTTGATAAAATAGTCATATTTTATGTATAAGATAAAACATAAAATCCTTCAAATAAAATATTAATCTGGTATAACTTTACATTACTTGATTCAGAATGGAATAAATAGTTTAAAAAGTTCTTGACCAACCCCCACTGGGGTGATTTAAACTAATGGGGAGTTATAAAGAAATATTTTAGTTGAATTAACCACATTTATATCAGGTTTAATATCCCTTGATAGGCTTGATATCAATCTAGAGGATTTGTTTAGGAAATTTAAGTATAAGATTTTAGGATTGGGGAGTACACCCAACAGATTAAGGTGCTTCAAGTCAGTAGTTGGAAAAGGCTTGTCTACCTAAATGCATTCAAGTAGCTTGTCCAACCCTTATTGGGGTTATGATAATGGAAATATGGATCCTTTACACTAGATTATTACTATGATAGGATAATTCAAGTTCTATGGAGAGGGATATAAAAACTTGATAAAATACCAGGAGGCTAATAATTAAAATTTATTACATCACACTTTTTTGTAACCAAGGAAAGTACTAAAATATGATCTATTAATTTTAGAAATTTAATATCACTCATTTTTTGCATTATAATTGTGATCTATACTCAATAAGGAAAACCTTCTCACTAACACCAATTTCATGGAATGGTACATATACTAGCGTATTGTACTATACTAAGTATGAAAATTGTGTGTGTTGGAATCCATAGTTCCTGATCCACCTAACAATGATGCTAGTGTGGAGAAATTATATCTCTATAAAAAAAATTAAAGATGTGGTAGATGTCCAGTGTTTGATGCTATCAGCTATGTCTAGTGAGCTTAAAGAAATTCATGAAAGCATGGATGTGTTTAGCATACTATCTCATCTCTAAGATTGTTTTTAGGTGAAAGAAATAAAAGAGATATTTGAGATGTATAAGGAACTATTCATGTGCAAGCTTAGAGTTTTGTCTCCATTTAGTACTCATTTGGTCAAGATGATTGACTATATGGTGTGCTTGGGCATCCTAGGCTTTGAGATACCAAATTATTTATGTAAAAATATCATTTTGGCATCACTAACTTAGATATTATATAGTTTCATTGTTAATTATAATATGATCAATGATGAGAAGTCTCTTATATAACTCCTCATTCTTATTCTCTAATTTTATAAGGACACGGGGCATAATAAACCCATGATCCTTATGGTGAATAAATGGAATCACAAGGAAAATTTCCCAAATACTCACTATAAGTCTAAGGTTTCTAAGAAGGGACATTCTAATAATATGAATATCCAAATGCAAGAAAAAGAACAAAACACTATATATTTTGTATATGTCAAGCTCGACCACTAGAAGAAGAAATGTACATATAAGAAGCAAGGGGAAGATTCAGATAAATTCATTACTGAGTAAAAGTTCTCCTTATCTACTAGTTGGGTGTTTGATACTACTTGTGGTGCTCACATCAAATCCAAATATAGAAACCAAGAAGATTAAATAGGGTTTATAGAGTATAGGTAGATATTTGAGGTGCCAATAGAGCTCGGTTAGCTACCATGACCATCGGTGATTAGCACCTCACATTACCAACATGGCTTATTTTTGTTTTAATTTTTTTTATTATGTTCCTAGTTTTATCAAGAACATCATATTATTTTCTTTTCTTAATATGAAATGGTTTTTTCAAGTTCAAAAACAATGAATGTTATTTATATAAATATAACATTTTCTATGGTATAGAATGTCTTAATAACAGTATTTATGTATTAGAGTATGAAAATCATGTGTTGGTAGTTGATAATGAATTAAGTTCGTATGAATCATATAAAACCTATTTGTGACATCACCATCTAGGTTATGTAAACTAGAAGTGCATGAAAAAGCTCTATTAAGAAGGGTATTCAGACTATTTTGAGATAAAATCACTTGAAAAATGCCTTTCTTGTTTAAAAAGAAAGATGACCAAACCACCTTTTAGTGGTATAAGTGAAAGGGATAAAGATCTTCTATAATTGGCACACATTGACACGTGTAGACTATTTTCAATATAATCTATAGGTGGAGTCTCACACTTCATTACTTTTACTAATTACTTTAGTAGATATGTATTTATCTACATAATGAGGTATAAGTTATAATCCTTAGATAAATTCAAGGAATTCAAGAAATAAGTATACAATTATCTTGGAAAAAATATAAATAAGCTTTGATCAGATTGAGGTAGATAATATATAAGCCAAGAATTTATCAAACTTTTATGAGAGTGTGGGATTATATCCCAACTCACTCCTCTTTATACACTAAAGTGAAATAGTGTAAGTGAAATGAGGAACCACGCCTTATTAGACATGGTGAGGTCAATGATATGTCACATTAATCTTCCATGATCCTTTTGGGGATATGAATTATAGAATATGATGTACACATTGAAGTTGGTGCTAACTAAATAAATAGATGACATACCATATGAGTTAATGTATGGAAAAAATTTCATGTTATCAAAATTATGTGTATGGGGTTGTGAGGAATTTTTTAAGGCCACTTTGGGTAACAAATTGGAACCCTATGGAACAAAGTGTATCTTTATTTGTTATTGTAAGGAAATTAAAGTTTATTACCTATATGAACCCTCTAAAAAAGGTTATAGTGGGTCTAAAGTCTATATTCCAAGAGAGGGATCACATCCTCAAAAAGGTTAGTGGGAGAATGATTTAATTCAATGAAGTCAATGCTTAATATATACATGATTTGGAATAGAAACATATTCCAACAATACCTATTGAAGAAGATGTTCTCAAGGCATAATTACTTTATAGGATCGCCTAAGAGGTTATATGACCAGTATGTTATGGTTTTATAGTCACTAAGGATTGTAAATCATTATTATTGGAATATAATGACCTTATTTACTATAAGGAGGTAGTAGAGAGCTTAGAATCTATAAGATGTAAATAATCCATGAATTCTAAGATGGATTCCATATATCATAACCAAGTCTGGGTTTTGGTCAATCCACCTATTGATGTAAATAACTTTTGGTGAAAATGGGTATTCAAGAGAAAATTGGACTTGGAAGGTGAAGTGAGTACCTATAAAGTGAGTCTAGTAGCTAAAGGGTTTAAATAATGTCAATGAATTGACTATTATGAATCTTTTCCCCTAGTTTCCATGTTTAAATCCATTATAATTATACTCACTATAACAACATTCCATGACTATGATATTTTAAAGTTGGATGTCAAAAAAATTCCTTAATGAGAAATTTCAGGAAGATGTCTATATGACACAACAAGAAGGTTTTGTGACACCAAATAATTCCAAAAAGTTATGAAAGCTATAGAAATACATTTATGGATTAAATAAAGAATCCAATTCATGGAATATTCATTTTGATGAAGCCATGTGAGAGTTTATTTATGCAGAAGAAATTTGATCGATGAATATATAAATGGTTTAGTGGGAGGGTGTTTATTTTCTTGGTAGTATATGTCAGTGAAATATTACTTTTTGTAAATGAGGTACCATCCTTACAGTCAGTTAAGGATTGGTTGAAAAAAATTCTTTATGAAGGACTCAGTTGAAGCAACCTTTATACTTAGGATTAAGATTCTTCATAATAAATCCAAGAGGTTTATTTTACTAAGTCAGGGTATATACATTGAATAAATACTAAAGATATTAAGTATGAAAAAATAAAATAAGGTATTGGTTCCAATATCACATGGAATTCATCTCTCTAAGAAAATATGTCCACGGACACAACTGGGGAGACATAAGATGAGTAGTATTCCTTATGCATCTATTTTAAAATTGATTATGTATGCCATGTTATGTACCAGACTTTATATTTCTTATCCTATAAGCATGGAAAGTAGATCCAGAAGAAAAACATTGGGTTACTGTTAATATTATCCTCAAGTATTTAAGGAATACTAAGAATATGTTCCTGTTATATGGAGAATATGGGGAGATATTCATTAAGGGATACATAGATGCTAGTTTCTAGAATTGTCGGGATGACATGAGATCATAATCAAGGTATGTATTCACAATCAACAGAGGATATATGAGCTGAAATAACTCAAAGAATCCAATTGTGGATGATTTTATAGTGGATTAGATATATATTATTGCTTCTGATGTAGCTAAGGAAGAAGTTTGGTTTCACAACTTCATCCATGATCTTGGTGTGGTGCCTATAAGTACAGATCGTATCATAGTGTATTGTGATAATACAGTTACATTGGATCTAAAAAATCAACCAAGGTCTCACCAAAGGATCAAGAACATACTTCGAAAGATTCATCCTTCGAGGGATTTTTCTCAATTAGGTGAAGTCACAGTGAGAAATGTATCCATGGAGGAGAATGTGGTATACCCATTAACTAAAGCCACATCTCGGTAGAAGCATGAATATCATGTGAGAGCTAGTGAGATTAAAATTATTAATAGTTGAATTTAGTGCAAGTGGGAGTATGTTGGAGTTGGTGGTTCCCTAAAACTAACTACACTTGTACTTTAGATGATATTGTATATTCAGGGTGCCTTGATATAATATAATATAACTTCTTATTACATCCTAATTGTTCTTCTATATGATAGTGTATTTGATAACATCTTAAGGATACCTTCCATGTAAAAATTACAGAAATTTCCCCTCTATAATGAGATATTTTTAGATTCTATAACACTATTCCTTAAACTGATGTTATATGGATTGATGATATTCTATGATGGGATACATATGATATATCCCATTAGAGTTAGAAGGCTTATAAGTCATTAAGACACATTATCATGGTGCTCTCCCTTTGTAATATCTAATAAGGTAGGTTATGATAGTGGACCTGCCAAGAGGAATTCTGTACATTTCATGTGTCATTAGATATTTCTATCCATGAACCTGTGTAATGATACATTTTCTATAATATTATTATTAATGTGTGTCATGACTTTCATACTTAGATGTATTTCATAAATTATGATGATAATAGTTCATGATGATGTTGGATATGTTGGGTGCATAATGAGTGGCATAATATTAATGAATAACATGAGATAAGATTTTCCTCCTCTGTTAGAAGTGAATATTTCAGGTCTTTTAATAGAATATAAATTCTAAATTATGTTCATGGCCATGGGGGTTTATTAGTGTGTGTTTTATGGAATGTTAAAGAAAGAGATTCAAACATATAGATTTATTAAACAAGTTATGAAACCAATTTGACAAGATATATCATGACAAAGGGATTATATTACATGGTAAGGGTTCATAGGAGGTTGAATATCATTGTTACATTAACTCTTCACTCTGTGGGTTCCTTGTCATATTGTTATACACTAACCTTATAAGTTCCTAAGTTTATCCTAATGACACTAAGAAAGGGGCCTAGAGGATCACACACCAAGTGTATAAAATAACCTCCATTAAATTATATACAATTTTAACACAAAGATTATAATGTTATTCTCAAGTTTTAGGAATAATATTTAATCAGTTTTATCGGTGGATAAAAATTATTTATTTATCTGTGTATAATAAATTTTTATTTATTTATTTAATTAAATAAATAGATGTTACACTTAATATGATAATTAATTAGGAGGATGAGAAGAATTATTTATGGTTTGGTGACAATGTAATATTATTTGAATGAGTATTAAATAATTTATTTGGGAGAAATGATATTTAATTTTTCTACATCTTATGCAAAATTCAATTAAATAATAATAATATTATTACAATTTAGACATGGGGTACACTAGGGGTTAAGATAATATTAAAGGGGATTTGTGAAAATAATATTCTAACCTTATCACTATAAAAAACCTAATTATAGACTTTTCTAAATAAGGTCTTTTACTAACAATTATTGTGCACAAAATTTGGCTCGCTAAATAATTCTGTTATCCTAGAGATACTCTAAAGATTTCTCTAAGAACAATGAGTGTTGGTTGTCCTCTTACCCCCTCTCCTATTGTGAGAGAACCAAGGGAGTCCAATAGGCCTCATTGGTATTCTAAGGCATGATCAACAATGATTGATGCAAGGGATGAATACATCCACAATAGCATCTAGATAACCCTATCAAGAAGTTTAGAGTTTCTTGGTGCATGTGTGGACCACTGATAGAGGGAATCTTACCTTTATTCCTTCATCATAGTGATGTTTGATAATAAGGGCCAATTTAATTTTATAACAAATAAATAATTACAAGATGAGTCAATTCTTGATCTATATAAATCAATTATAAATTACATGTGAGATCCTATATTCATAGATTATAAAAACAAATTTTATCAAGTAATAAGGATAAATATGAAGAATTTTATGGATGAAATATTGTTGGTAATATCCTATCCACTTTCATTGGGCCCCAAAACTTTCACTTTATTCAAAAAAAATTACATAGTTTTCTTGATGGAAAATTTATTCTTGTTTTCCATGAGTGAAATATTTTTCCCCTCCTTCTATCTCTAAACTTTATTTTAAATTTTTTCATGAAATAGCACACTAAATATAGATTTTAATGTGTTTTATTTCTATCTATTCAATTCAGGTGTACTTCTATTCAATAGAAAAGATAATTTTATTTTGATCACCTCGTTTATTTTAATACCACTGATTACTTTAGATTCCATACAAACACTCATGTTGTGTCCTTCTTTACAATAGAATTAATACCACAATATCTTATTTATTATAAAATAATTCATAAAAATTTGATCTGCACCGACTAATACTTGAAACCATATTTATGATCCACTTTTCTTCATTCAAATCTATCACATGTAGTTCTTTAGCATTTACCTCTTTATTCATATCATTTATCTCTTCCTCAAGCTCCTTAATCTTCATATATTTCACCTTCAATTATTCTTATATAATATCAATCTGAAAGTTCTTTTCACTAAAGACTATCTTTATCTTATCTATACATTATTCCTTAAGAGTAATCATTGATGTATCATGGATAACCTTCTTTTCCATGCTTGGTTTTATATCTTGAATAAGTATTTGATTCATTTAAATTTGTTCCATTTTCCACCTACCCATCTTTTAAATGGTTCCCTTTAAATATTCTATGAGTTAACAATTCATTTATTTATTAACCTTCAAAACTTGAACTTCATTTACATATATTTGAATATCCCTTTTTTAATAGAACCAACAAATTCCAAATATAACACATGTTGGGGATACTTCAACTTCAATGTATCTAAGTGATATATAATTTTTATTTTTATATTCATAAGAAAAAATTGAAAAATAATTAGGTTCATGTGTAAAAAATGAATACGTACCATTTACCACTTTGGGAGAACTTGAGATCTTGGTTGTCTTATTCTTAATTTTCTTCCTCTGAATTTTTGATAAATTACAATCTTATTCAATAGCATGTGCCTCCAGATCATTCATACATTTTTGCACATCATTTTGAATAATTTTATTTTCCTTATTTAACATAGATGTATTTCCATACATCTCTTATAATTTCTTCCATGTATTTAGAGAATTTACAATAAGATATATTTCTAAATATAAATTCCTCTAAATCTTATTTTAAGACTTGTTTTTCATAAGCAAAAATTTCTAGGTTTCTTTGATCCGTCTCATAAAAAATTCTTGGATGACTTCCCAATATGATTATATCAATCAGTATATGGTAGGTAATACCGAAATATATTTCAAAGTATGATAAAAATTCTTATTTCAATTACTAAAATGATTACAAAAAACGGATTCCTTAATTATTGTAGCTATATCTTGAAAAAACTTCAATAGATTCACAAAACATATTAGAAAAATGTTTAGTGAACACAAAACCTTTAGGATATGATAAAACTTGTTGGGACCTAAGACACATTGAGGGGGGTGAATTAGAGTTTCGAGCAATTTAGAAAAATATTTTTTCCTTACTTCTTCAAGATATTATTCCAGTGTGAGAAGGAAAAATTTATCTTAATAGTTTTATTTTAGAGTGTATTCAATATCACACACTACACACACATATAGAAAGTAAAGAAAATAAGAACAAAAAATTTTACATGGTTCACCCAAATGGGCTAGTCCAAGGAGCACACACCAGTGATGTGTTTGTGTGCAAGGAGGGTAATAATAAGTCAATTTTTTATTAAAATGATTTAATAAAGTCTTACTAATTATCCAAGGGTTACTCCCTAATCTTATATAACTCATAGTTTTTTTAATACATGGATGGGATAGTTTATAGATGATGTCAGTCTCCTTTAATAGTTTATAGACATTAGGTTTTTCTTCATGAAAAACATGGGTTGCATTTTAATTTATAATTGATGCACTTTAATTTTCAATATAATTCCATATCCTTAAATCCATATGAACACACCCCATCCATGGAGTGTGTTATGTTCATGTATTTTTTCAAGATGAACCAACACCTTTTTTAGATAATAATTCCAAGACTAGAATTATTCTGTAGTATTTTCCTTCAACAACTAAATATAGGAATGATAAACCCTCTCTTTATCTTGGATATTCTTCATTCTAAGATCACCCAAATATAATCACTATATGACTACCAAGTTCATCGTCTTCTTTTTTTATCAAAAAACTAAATATGTTGATAGATTCAAGTCCCTTCCTCACACTTTATTTTATTATTTTATTCAGAACCTAATATCACCATAATTTTCAACTCTCCTCACTCCACCTTACTTCAAATTAATATGTAATATGTTAAAAATATACATTCCTTTCTTATAATCGAAAATTTTAAGATAGTCTTCTCTTCCTATTTTTTGATATTCAATATCAGCATTAGGCCTCTCTCTCAAAGATGGTATTTAGAAATAAAGCACTGGTCTCTCTCTCTCTTTTCTATATGTCGATGATGCTCCCTATACTTCTTTATTATATTAATAAATAGTTATTATGTCTATATATAAATATCTGTTTATTCTATTTCCATTTCTTTGAAAACCATATGTGAAATTGTAATGCAGGCCTCTTCCCTTCCTTTTATATGGAAATTCAACACTTCTCTCTCCCTCTTAAACTATTATGCTTAAATATATATATATCCCTTTTCATACCATACTTAACTTAATATAAAGATTCAAATATGACTCTCTTCACCATAATAATTTGTTTATCCACTAATACATCTTCATGGAATATGAAAACATCCCAATTTTCATCATCCAATAACTCTAAGATATTCGACCTTGACCTGTAACACCTATGATCTTGAAACTTCCACAAACAGTTTTCAAATATGGTATCTTCTCTCTTTAAAATTATTTAGGGTTTAAACCTTCCAAATATCTTTATTTAAATATACCACAATCTTTTTGGTATCCCTTATAATTCATGTCCTTAAAAGATTCTTAAAATCTATAATTTCAAATAGGAATAACTATCATCACATGAGTTAATATTTCTATCACATGCAGTATTCCATCTCATAAGCTTATTCTTTATAGTGTGTAACACCCATACATGGGTAAACATATGACCATACCTTTTTGCGGGTCCAATCCCTATGAAACTACCTTTACATAGGCTAAATCATACATGTACATAGGTTTATCATAATTAGAGTAACTATTATGTAACTCCTTTTTAAAATACCTTTATGTGGTTGTTGTATTAACCTTACATGGTCCATATATAACCCTTTTTCAGCATACTTTCTAGTATAAAACACCTTCACACGGTTCCTTAGTGACCTTTACATAGGACCATAATTAACAAAAAATTTTATAGAACTCCTTTCAAATGATTCATGGAATATTCAATCACGAAATCTATTTTCAGATAATCATCCAAGAACTCTTAATTTCATGATACAAAAAATTTTATACTAGATACTCAAAGTATGGTTGAGTAGTTTCTCTAACCTAATGCCATCCTCTTATCCCTTTCACAACATCTCTTTAAGTTCCTATTTGGGAAGCTTTCAAAAACCATGACATGATTCACAATCTCATGAAAACACATAGACATACCATAAAACATCCATAAAATTCATTCCATACTTCATCACAGAGATAAAAACCTTCCAAATTGATCCATAATATTTTTCCAAGCATCACCATTATGCCATGCATCCTTATCAAGCATGAAATATAATTAAATATTCATATTTTTCTTATTTAAATCCTCACCTTAATATATTTTCAATAAATCCAATATCAAATCATGGTTGAAACAAATTATACATTGAATATCTAGAAGGATTTATTTTAGATGAAGATGAGATCAATCTATTTCAGTTAAAGAAGGAATTGTATGAGCTAAATAAAGCACCAATAATATGGTATTCTGGGCATGACCAATGATTGGGAAATATTGGATTCTAGTTAGGTGGAGTCTATCACAATCTCTATATCAAAAAAGATAATGAATAAAGAATTTTGACAATAATTTATGTAAATAAGATAATTTTTAGAGGATCATACAAATCATAATGGAATATGTTTTTTGAATGCATGAGGTGTGAGTTAGAGATGTCACCAATTGGAGAATTAACATTTTCCCTTAGATTAATGATGATATAATAAAGGAATTAAAAATTTATTTTTCAATAAAAATACTCCAAAGAGATACTCGAGATTTTTTTATCAGAAGATTCTAGGCCAATGAAAATACCAGTGGCTACCCATAAGAAGATTTTAAGAGATAAAGATAGAAATAAGATAGATGCAATGTAATATAGGTATATCATCAGAATTTTTTTGAACCTAATAATGAAATGACCCAATATTTTATTTTAAACTTTTCTAGACACATGATACCAAATCTTTCTCAAGGAAATCCACTTTCTAGCAGGAAAAAAGGATTATTTAATGGATGACTTCAATTAAATATTAGATAGTGTATTCCATCTTGGAGGCTTTTGTATTTCTTGGATAATAAGAAAAAATAATTCATTTCAATAATAAATGTGAAATTTGAGTATATTTTTACTACTAAATTGTGTACAAAATTACTATGGATAGATTAATATCTTTAGGATGTTATTTTTGACGTGAAATCTCTTATTACAATCATGTATGATAACTTGAGTGCTCTTAATCTTAGTGAAAAACTTGTCCATCAATCATGGACCAAGAACATTAAGATAATGTATCATTTAATTAAGTAAAAAGTTGATAAATGGTAATTTAAGTTGACTTATGTGTCAATAAAAGACAAGGTTGTGATCATTATGACAAAGGCACTACCCAAAGCCGATTTTGAGAGGTATATATTGGTTCTTGGAGTCTAACCATCTCCATCCAACTAGTTGGTTTGTAGAATGGATCCCCAATCCCCTATTTATTTTTTATTTATATAAAGGTTTGGTGATTCGATTGTATTAAAATTTTGGATTTCTAACCCTCTCTTATGAACTTTCAGAGAGGTGCTCTTTGGTTTCATTGATAAAGATGGGAGAAGTTGTCAAAGAGTTGAATTGGAGAAATTTTTCATGATTAGAAATGAATATGAATGAGAGTATTATTTAATATTAATAAAGGAGGAGTTATCCCATGATGATGTTTTGGAAATGGGGAGAGTACTTGAATGTGAATTTAGGGGCAGAATCTTTGTAGAGGAATATTGAAAATCATGAAGATAAAGGATGTTTTTTCATGAGAAAATTTTCATTTGAATGTTATCTATCATAATGAGATTAACTCATGTGGGTTTAGATTTAATTATTAGTAAATCATTGATAGAATATCTAAATTTAATAGGTTTCATACTATGTATTTATTCAGTTCTGAGGTTTTCATACTATGACATTATAAATCATTTATGAAGGAATAGTCAACAAACCAAAAGGGAATATTATCAGAAAAAACCGTAGAGTTTTTTCAGTTGTGGTTGTTTTAAATTATATTAAAGGAAATTCTAAACTATCATAAAAAGTTAAAGAATACTAAAGGAGTTTTTAAAGAAACTATAATTATTTTCAATAGTTCTATCTGTATGATGAAAATCACATCGTGACATCCTAGTTCATGCCATGAGCAGGCCATGTTAGAATAACCTATTATTTTTGGAGGTTGGTACCATGAAGAGTGGTTCATGTAGTAAATGGGACATTATGAGTGTTTAGAGTCAAGATATTCAAGGATTTTTAAATCTTCATATAGTAGATGTTGATGTCATACCTTGTGTGAAGTTGTAGATTACTAGAAAAATGATAAAGTATTATACATGTGATTTTCCATACATAATATCTTTCAAGATGTATAAATTTAGAGAAGGGAAGAAACTCATTGGTATGCATAAAATATTCTAGAGAAGTTTAAGGGATAAGTCATGGTGCAATCAAAAGGGTTATACCATGAATGGTCTGATTGACATGATATGTAAGAGTACCCTAACAATACAAAATGGTATAATAAGAACATATGTAAGAAACTTTCCACTCCCATATAAGTGAAAACACAATACATAAGAAATATCAATTCCATGGTAAGTATGGACAAACCATGAATAGTATACATAAGGGTTTTAGTAGAGGATATGTAAGGGTTTCCTTGATAAAAACCTTTTTATGTAAGGTTACTTTATTTACCTTAGAGCCATACTATAGTGATCATGCCTTGGGAAGGATGGTCCTACAGTGAGGAGGTTAAGGTGGATTTAGCATTTCTACCTATTTATAAATTTTCATCCATGATGAAGAGTTTTATCATGGTTTTCTAATTAAATTTGAATCAAGAGTTTTCCCCCATGACATGTTTTGTAGGTTATGATCCATGAAATTCAGAGGTTAGTGATTACACGCTGTGAGGGAAATTATCACACTATGGTCTTGTTATTCCAATAATTAGTTAGAATTTGAAATTTAGAGTTACTTTATGAAGTTTAGGGAATTGAATCAACCCAATTAGAAAAATTTACACAAAAAATTATTATAGTAGTTCTGAAAAAAGGGTAGAGTGAGTCTAAACATATTTGGAGATATTTTTCATCTAAATAAGAAAGAGGACTGTGGATCAAAACTAGAGAACAAGAGAGGAATTTTAGACCTATGATGGAAAGTTAGAGAATAAAATAAGGGATATACAAGAGTTTATCTCACTAGAGTTTCATAGAGTTCATCACATCGATGGAGGTAGGTTTGATTGATAAACCATTAATGATGTGATATTATTCTTGAATCATGAAAATCAAAATAGTTTCACTTAGAGGAGTAATAATATTTTTGAGTGATTAAGAGTAGTGGGTTATTTATTTTTGTAAGGATGTAAACACGGAGGGTCAATATGGATACTCTAAATTATAGGAAACAATCAGTGTACTTTGTAATTCTAGTACATAAGCACATCATTGTGGTATGCTCCTTGGATTAGACTAGTTTGGGTGAACTAAGTAAAATTTATTGTACCCCTCTTTGTTTACTTTATCATTTCATATTTTTTGTGAGGGAGAGATATTTTACTATTAATAATGGAACAATATTATTAGTGAGGGTTGTTTGAAGATATCAATACACATCGATTCACCGCCTCTTAGGGTATTTAATTTGTTGGGGACAAATACTTTTTAACATGTGTTATTATCACATTGTACTATTTTTAATTTTATAGATGTATTTATCCTTATATTGTAATATTTATGATTAAAATAAAAATAAATAATGAATTTATCTTTATGTGTTATATTCCATTTATTTACTGTATTATATTACACAAGAATTACTATTTTATAGATACACATGTATTTAGTAATGAAAACTAATTAAGTGATATATATCAATAAATCCCCAGTTAATATCATCATAAATAAAATAAAATAAATGAATTTATAATTTACATATATAATTTATGGTAAAATTTTATAATAACATACATTGAAATTTTGGGATGTTACATTCTCTCCCCCTTAAATAAATTATATCCTGATAATTTTTATTTACGCTCACTAGTGTAAAATGGGTGGGGATATCATTAAAATATGAATGAATCCATATATGTGTTCTATAAGTTTCTCATACATTTATTCTAATATTAGATCAAGGAACTCGTTATTTACCTTAAAATATGCATATTTTGAGTTTTTCATTAGTCACAACCAATTTTTTTATATGTTTTGCTAGCAAGACTCATGATTTTCCAAAGATGTACCTTTAAAAAATTCATTTTCATGATCCAATTTCCAAGAACTTTCTAAATGTAAAGTGGTTACTGTGATTAATGATAATATCTAATAAAATATGATTAACTAATCTTAGGAACATGAAACATTAATCTTAAGTTTTCATAACCCATGGCACCTTTTATTCAACTATTAACACTTCAGTTCAAACAGAGTTACTTTATGTTTACCCTCTAATAAAATATTATTAACTAATCTTAGGAACATGAAACATTAAACCTAAGTTTTCATAACCCATGACACCTTTTATTCAACTATTAACACTTTGGTTAAAATAGAGTTACTTTATGTTTACCCTCTAAAAAAAGAGATTCTATGTCTTCTTAATATATTGTAACCAATTTTCTTGTTAAAAAATTATTTTATTATACTTTTAGGGATAATTAATCAAAATAAACCATTGATATAATAATTATATTTATAACTAGACAAGTTTTATTCATTCTAACAATAAAAAAAACCTAATATATTTTTGTTGTGATAAGATTTATACCCTATATTTTAACTGAAAACTTATTCCTCAACACATCAGGGTATGCCTCAATGTTCTTAGAGTACTTTCCGGATATAAAAGACTGCGTAGATCCAAAATAAAATAATACATTAGATAACACTAAGTTTATGATCAAAACATATTTTATAACATCATTTAAGACATTAAAATAGACCATAGTGATTGTATAAGCTCATACTTTCTCCCTTAGCTTCTTCTGAGGTAAATCCCCTTGATTCTTGGGGAATTGATTAAAATAACATCACGTCTCCTTACAATTAAATAGTTGGTAATTGATAATTTCCCATTTTCCTTTTCACTCATGATCTTGATGGCCTTTATCTCCAGACATAAAATAAACACCTAAGCCCTTCCATGAACCCTTATAGTGTTTATTCCCACAATTTTTTCATGTTGAAAATTCCTCCCTTCTTTTCTTCTTATACTCTAAATTTTATTCTACATTATGCTTGACTATTATCTACTTCTCATGTTTTCTTTTAATAATAAAAGACTTACAGACCTCCTTCTTAGTATTGATGGAACTTGTCACTATATATTTATATGATGAAATTTTTAGAGTGACTAATTATATTTGAAGTATTGAATTTATCTTATCAAAGAAGTGATCAGCCTTACTTTATAGATTTCATATGTAATATAAATCATGTCTCAATAATCTTGTAAATCTAGCCTCATATTCAGAAAAAATTTCCTCTTATTTTTTTAATAAATTTAGAAATTTCTTTTATAACAGTCTAAGTCTCATACTAATATTATTTCATTATTTTTAATATAATATTCCATAAAACATAACCTATAAATCTAAATTTCTAGGTTCTTTGGGAGATTAATTACATAATACATCAACATAGAAATAAAATACTTCAACTTTATTTTTATATTCATAAGGTGATCCTAAGACCCTATGTTCCTTTATTACCATAACAAATACTATGGGGACATACCTAAAGAAAAGGTTGAGCTATGAAGACTAGTAAAGGGATAAACATGATAAAGAAATATAACATAAGAGTCAAGATGCATAATATTACAACATAAATTAGAATAATAACATTGAATCCTATAATAAAAATGTTTATATAATATGATCATGGAATTATAAGAATGTAAAAAAATATAAATCATGACATCATAAGAATAATTCAAGGCTCACTGCCAATACAACATAACATAGTGTGCTATGATTACTGCCAGTGCACCTTACATGGTATCTCATAAGGTGAAAACATAACCCAATTCATTAGGAGGCTATATAATTCCGGTCCCACCCATTAAATCATAACATATACATGCATATTTTTTCCACATAAATAATCTATATATAAGTTATAAGTATAAGAAAAACAAATGAAAAAGGAATGGGTTACATAATATTATCTCAAACATCACTAAATGATATATCATAATGATTCCCAAGATAAGAAAGGAATTAAATGTTTTCAAATATTCATATTTTAATAACGAGGATTATGTATTAAATATAAATTTTAATTGATGTAAACATAGAATAAGTGATTAGAGAAGTATGTATAAATTTGTACCTCTTAAACGATGTTTTAAGGGATGAGTAAAGAATCTCTAAAAAATGTGAGAAAATGGTGCTTTCATTAAAACAAATAATAAACCAGAATGGTTTTACATAAAATATTTATTATTTTTATACATCATATACTGGGAAAATTTAAAACATTGAAACATGAAAATGAAAAATGAATAGGAAAGTTCCCTTTAAACATGTTGGTTTTAAAGATAGACCGAAAAGGAAGCTTGAAAAATATGTTAACCTTGGAAAAGAAAGGGAAAATAAACTAGGTATATATTTAATACAAATATATATATAATATAAGGGATTTTCATGAGGATATTAGAGAGATAAAATGAGGTATTGAGAAAATTTATTACCCAAATGAAAATATGGTGGTTCGGAAGTTCCATTACCTCTGGTCTCAGCTTTCTTAGTATGCGTTTTTAAACTCCTAAAAAATTAAATTAAGTTTGTAAAATAATTTAATAAAAACCTTTTTTCAATTATATTTTATTTGTTAAGGCCAATTTATTATCATATGTTATTAATTTATTGCATAATTTTTTCTCTCATCAGTCACTTGGGGTTGTTCAATCAATTTCACAAAAACTTGTATAGTATGTTGAACATAGTCAAAGGTGTTACTAAATATTTTCATAATCTCTATAATTTTAAATATATATATTTTTTATTAATATATTAGTACAAAGGGTTTAAATCTTAGTATATTGTCTAAAATATATTCAAATTATGAAATTTGTATCGGTATGCTCATTTTGTGTGGTCAAAATTACTACGATCATTTATTATTCATATTATTAATTGAATGAGAAATTTATATTCATAAAATTTTAATAGTTCCATAAATATTATATTAAATCATTAAATCATTTTTTATAACCAACCATATAAGGTGGTGATGAAAAATGAAATACATCATCCTTGGAGGTGGTGAATTGATCATAATACAGATGAAATTTTCATTATAGAATGAATAGGTGGAAGGTCAATAATGGTTATTAAATTAACATAATAACAATTTGTAATATTAATGATATTTATTTAATTATATTAGGATAGTTATAATCAAACTATAGGAGGTATAAGAATAAAATTCTAAAGGAATATAAACGAGAGAGTGTTAAAGATTTCTTACCTTACTTATAGGGACAAATCCTTTGCTAATTAGATTATGCTTTTGAAGGTTGATCTATGGATAAGAACGAAACCTCTAGGATGTGGCTAAGATTGTTGGAAGGGATTTTGGTAGATATTTGTTGAGATAATAACATTATGGTGTGAGGAAAATTTAGGTGGTGAAAGGGTCCTTTTATAACTGATAGGAGTGACATTTTTTTATAAATACTTATTACTTAATATAAAAGAAAATTAATTTTTAAGAAAAGCGGATCCAAATTTTACAAATAATGAAGAAAAGATGAGGGGTGGTTTATAAATACCTCATTAAATCATATTAAGATATATTTTTTATGATATGTTAGGATTTACCCTTTAATTAACACTTTTACCTTACTTTAGCCTTTATCGGGGTAACCATTTTTTACCTTGGTAACTTATTTTTATGCATAAAAAAGAAATTAACATTATTAAAGAATTTATACATGATTATTCAAAATATTAAATCCATTTTATTTTATTTTATCTCTAAAAGTGATAAAAATTAATTTTAATATACAAACACATAACTCAGAAAAACAATTTTTTGGAAAAAAAGTATTTTTAAGCATAAAATGAATTTATTCTTATTCATTATTGAGTAAAAACAACTAAATAAATCATATTTTTTATATATTATCAATGAGTTTAATTAATATAATTATTAAATAGTGGTTAATTTAGTTTATTAATATAAAAATACATAACATATAGAAACATAAAATTCATCAAAAAATAGGTTTCTTGACATTAAGTGATTTTCTACTCTTAAATTTTAAAATTGATTGCTTATTTACTAGGAATTAATAAAAAAATTATTTAAGAAAAAGTTTAAAATTAATTTTAATATTAATTATTTATAAAAATTATTAATAAAACAATGATAACATATATTAAATCTATTACATTAATAATTACATATCATCCTAACATCTACTTATAAAACCCCTCAAGACCTAAAAATAAGTTTTAAGGGTAAGGTAATATATGGTGGTAGACATAGGTGGTGATTAAACTATCATGAATATCATAATGATTTACACGAGCCTAAAATTCCACAAAAAATTATTTTTCTCATATTATACTCGTTAAAGTTCAACTTGGGCTTGGTTTAGGGCAGACCTTAGTGACACTACCTCATTTTTCAAGATAGAACAAGTGTGACTTGTAAATAATACTCCCACTACTTGATTCCATTTCTTCTCAATCATATATAGGTTTTATGACGTTTTTACTTCTATTTATACCCTCTAATTAAATAACTAAGTTATAATGGTCATTTTTAATACTTATAATTTTATCTCATTAATATATCGTGGTCCATTTTAGTTTAGTGTGCATGTGAAACAAGTTATCAATCACAAAAAAATTTATTTAAGGAGAAATATATTATAAAATCATGGGTTGTTACATTATACCCACTTAAAAAAATTAACCTTGAAATTCCATTTCTTATATAGAATCATGTGATGGTATAGTTATCTCATTACATCTTCATGTTTCCACATAGATTCCCCAAACTAATGATTTTTCCATAGAACTATGACTAGGTGTGCAACCTTAAACTATAATACTTTATATATTTGATCCAAGATCTCCATATATTTCTCCCTATAAGAGTGATCATTATGAAACTATACCACCTCTAGATTTAGTACATGTGAGAGATCATGTATGTACTTATTCAAGAGGGATATATAGAACATATCATGCACCCAAGAAAAGTTTTTGGGGGGTGCTAGTTGATAGGACACAACTCCAATGTTATCAAGAATCTCAAAGGGGATAATGTATTTTTGATTTAGTTTTCTCTTATTCCTAAAACTCATTACACTATTCCATGGGGATATATAGAGGATTTTTTTTCTCAAACTTAAAACTTTGGGTATCATCAATGATTTCTATCATAGATGTTCTTCCAACTTTTTACTACTCTAATGTGTCGATGAATGGATTTGACCTTATTTTCCTTTTCTTCAACTAGTTCAGGTAATAATAACTTATGTACTCCAAGTTCATCCCAACATGTTGGATTTTTTCAATTTTTTCCATAGAGTTATTCATAAGATTTAATATTAATTATTGAGTGGATTCTATTGATGTATGAGAACTCAATTAGATGAAGTTATTAATCCTGACCTCCTTTAAAGTCCACAAAGTAAGCTCTCAATATATCCTCAAGTGTCTGGATAATTCCATCAAATTTTCCACCAGTCTATGGTTTATAGTCCATAATTAATATTAACTATGTGTTTAAGGCACGTTGAATACTTTTTCAGATCCTTGAGTTTAACCTTATATCTTGATCATATATAATCGATAGTGGTCTTCCATACAGTCGCATGACTTCTCTAATGTATATATTTGTAAGTTGATCAAGTGATAAGTACTATTGAATAATGATTAAGTGATCAGCCTTTATGATATAGTCCACTACAATACATATGAAATTATTTTCTTTGTATTTATTTTGAATACCCATGAAAAAATCCATATTAATGTTCTCCCATCTCCATAAATTTATGGATAATGGTTGCATCATCCCCTTGGAATTTTTCCTTTATTCCTACACTTGTTGGTGTACTAATAAATCTTATGTATATTCTATAATATTCTTCATATTATCCCACTATCAGTTCGCTCAAATATCTATATATATCTTTGTGCTTTCTGATTGGGTAAAGAACATTAAGCTATAAGCATCAATCAATAACTCCTTTATCTTAGGATCTGATGGTACACATAGCCATGACCCAAATCAAAAAACTCATTATTTATCAATGTATAACTATATGGATTTATCCTTTATTATATAATCCATATTATTTAGTATCACCACATCATCCCTCTGATATATCTTAATTATCTCTAGAATAAAAGTTTGAACAATCATTTGAGCAAGGTGTAATTTTGTTTCTTACTTTATGATTTCCATGTCCATCCTTAGCATGTCTAAGAATATTGGATCTTTATCAATTATCATCATAGAGAGAAATGTATAATATTTTATAATTTGAGTATCCAATAATTTATTAATTTTTCAATGATTTTAATGGATTGAGTAGTTATAGTCCTTGATTGTCTCTAACCATCTTCATTGGTGCATGTTGAGCTCCTTCTTTTTAAATATATGATATTATGATTAATATATATGTCACACTTATCTCCATATAGATAATGTATCAAAATATTATAATATAATAAGATTATTTAGGAACACTACAAGTGTAACACCTCAATATTTTAAAACAACACTATTCTTGATAGGATATTTGACACACAACACTAAGTTTAAATGAACTACAATATAATATTAAAATATTAATATTTTAATATGAACGATATAAATTTGCTGTTAAATTAGTGGGTATAAATAATATTAACTAATTTATGAATTATATATAAAGTTTTTACTCAATATAAATTTATTTAAAAATTCATAATAAATAAACACTCAACTTTAATAAATATATTTTATTCAACAAAAAATACATTTCCTTCAAAAAAAAATTTATCGTTTTTTTAGAAAATATTATAATTAATTTATGAAACTTTAAGAAATTTTATATTATAAAATTAAAATAATTTTTAATTAATCATATCTATATTAAATTAGGCTGAAATTTTGGTATTTTTTTGGAAAATATTGATTTCTCAGTGAATAGTGAAAATGCAGATTTTTGCAAAACTGTAATTTATTTTAATAATTTAAACAATTTAAATGTCCCATTGTTATTTTAGTTTTATTTAAAATTAAAATAAGAATTATTTAGTTATATATTATCCAACTAATTACATTTAAATCAACTTCTCATTATATTTTAGTATAAGTTTATTTTTTTGGCTTAAAAATACATTTCCCTGAAACCGTTTTAAAGTTCATAATGTTCCTTCATTTTAATTTATTAAGATAAACCCTAATTAAAAATTATTTAAATTAAATATATATATATTATATATATATATATATATATTTTAATTTATGTTCATAAAATGATTATTTCAATTAATATAGTTAATATAAGATCATCTTTTCCTTGAAAAATGCATTTTTTGAAAAATTATTTTTTGTTGTGCTTGCGGGTTTTAGTTTAAATTAAAACTTACCACTTATGAGAATTGAATTTTATAAAATGGACTCAATATTTTGAATCAACATAATTTATATTATATAATAATTTCATCTTAAATTTTGGTCGTAGTGGACAGTAAAAAAGTAAAAAAAAAGTTATCGTGGTAAAAAAATTAAAATGGTACAAGTGAGTAACTTTTGAGGTAAAGAGGATAAAATGATTAAAAAATGATTATTTTTATGTTTATAAGTTTTTATCATACTTAGATCTCATAAACTCCATTATTTTTCCATTTTGAGTCACTTTTCTTGAGAGAAACTTCCCATTATTTAATAGTTTTGGGTATTTACAAAAATGTTACTCCCCCTCAATTATAAAAGGGAACCCATTCCACTCACTTTTCCAAACCTATCAATACATTTGTCTCAAAAAAACCTGAAAATTTATCTCCCCATCATCATTAGATACATTTTATAGCTTCTGGTCTTCCCAAAAGACCAACCTTAGGGTCCTTTATAAGAGATCCAAAGGAGGTTATTCTAAGTGAAGTTAATCGTCTTCACCAAACTCCTTTTTTAATTATTATTTTTTCAACTTAAATTATGTATTAAAAATTATAATGTAATAACACCATTATATAATATATAATTATATTTTATTATGTTTATGGAATAAAATTCATCCATATCATCTTCCATCAAATGGGAAACAAACCCATCATTCATGTGTATGGTGGACTACTGCCTCACGAACATATGTAATTCTATTTCCATAATCACCTATCACATATGTTAATGATGATGGATTTTATTTTTATATATTATATTAATTAAATATTAATCATTAGAGAAAATTAACATATTATATTACTTATTACCTTACCATCTATTAAAAAATGATAACATTATTCATGTGTACGGTTGACTACAGCCCCACAAAGAAATGTGATTAATTTTTTATTATTGCATCACATGGATGACATATGTAAAAGTATTTAAACAAATAATATAAAATTTATGATATTATAATCATTATTTAAAGATAATATAACACTTAAATTCTTTCCATTATGACTTTTGAATAATGGAAATGTTACACATGTGTACGTATGACCTACCGTCTCCATGCTTGTAACATAGTTAATTTTTCATAACCATAATTAAAGGTTAGTTTTAAAAGTATAATTCACATATTAAAATGATAATTATTTAAGGGTGATTATTTTTTATATGATTTAACAATGACCACTTTGACCATGGTCAACACACCGATGCCGTTTTGAAATTATGAATTGAGCGTCCTCAAAACACCTGACATGGAAATAACTGATTAAGTAAATAAATACATCATTAAAATAAATGAAGTAAATGGTTTAAGTATAAGGTATTAAACATATAAAATTGTATTAAAAAAACAAATAATTATTATAAATTTATTATACAGGATATAAAGGACATACACGACACGTTTGGACTCGGGGTAAGGGATTTATCATCTCACTTTTACTTCCATGAGTCATATGCCATATTCAGAACTTATTTATTTTGTGTGGTGTATATACTGAACCTTTTAATGTTATATCATGAATATCTTTATCTTAATGGTAATTAAAGTTTCATGTTAAATTTATTATTTCATGGGGGTTATGATTCAAATTTTACCAAAGTGGTAAGGGTTTATTTCACAATCTCATCATTATTCTAGATTGTTTATGATTAATCCAAACTTGGAATAATTGTTTTCTATTTCTATGTTAAACCTAATATATTTTATTATAACCTAGTTATTCATGATATTTTAAATTAATATTACCATTTTCCTCTCTTTGGTACATAAAATCATTAAGGAAACATTTTTAAGAGAATTTGACTTTATTTCTCTCTTTGGTTGAAAATCATTTTTCTTCTATATCTACATTTTACAAAAATATTTAAAATAATGTTTTTAACATTATCCAAATAATTTATTAAAGTAATATTTACCCATGTTTAATTTTTTACAAAATTTTTTAAAAGTAATCTTCTTATCATTTCCAAATGAGTTACTTTTTAACCTTTTTACAGCATTATGAAAGGAATGTTTTATAACTTATATGGCATGTAAAAAATTACATACCACCATGAACACTAAATTATTTTAAGATTAATTTATAAATTTCTATTTATATTTTAAAATAAAATGTTTTCTATATTATTTTGGAAATTTTTATATTTTAAAGAAGTTATTTCAAGGTGAAAAGTGTATTTTTTCTCAAGAAATATTCCATTTAATATTTTAAATAGATTTTCATATATGAAAACAACCTTTAATGTTATATATTAAGTATAAATTATGTATATATGTCTATTAAATATATACCTATCTTATTCTCCTTTAATTTTAAGGGGTAATACATTGTTGAGACCACTTTGTGTATAAGGTTGTATTTGTTATCAACAGTTGTCAATGAAGATCAAAATAAAGAAGGAGATGACGAAGAACTCCAAAGTTATTAAGAGTGGAAATTCAAATGATTGTTGAACTAATATTAAGTTCAAAATACAGGTATCAAAGGTGATACATTGTATACAATAATGAAACCATCTTAGAGAGTGTTGAAGGGCTTCAAGTTATAAAGTGATAATGCAACATCTCACTGTTCAAAGAGACCATGAAAGAGAATACCTGAAGAGACATGCATCATTGCGTGAGGGATCATGTGGAGATTTGAAGATTTAAGAATGATCGTAAAAATCTGAGAAGATGATTCCAGTCATATTTAGTGTTTACTGGAAAGACTGATGTTACTGGAAGACAGAGAAGTTGCAGTACTTTCCCTAGACAGATATGACGATGCTAAAGGTGATCGGTCAAAGACTATATATCATGACCGATAAGATATTTAAGGTGGTGTCATTTACAAGTGTTTTAAAAATTATTGGACCTCAAAATCAGGATTTTGTTTTTGGAAATGGAAGGATTTCTGCACAAGAGTGAACAAGATGCAGAACATCGAGGAAAATCGAAAAAGGAATAAAATCATGTACCTCGGATCATGGGTCATGTACCATATCCAGGAATGGTTAGTGGCCGCATACCATGTAGTGGGAAAGGTATTCAGAATGGTTCATGGAATGGGTCGCGATACCAAAAATGGTTCATCATGGAATGAGTTATGGTACACGTAATGGATCGTTGTTAGCGGAAGAGATGCAATGCACAAACCGGCAGACACACGGTATGTAGTGAAGGTTCGCAGTTCACAGGAGGGTCGTAGTACACATTGGAGGCTTACCGTACACGAATAAAGTTTAGTATGCGGTGAAGTTTTTCCCACATTGAAAATTTAGGTAAAATAGATTAGCAAAATTTGTGGAGTTATTTGCCTATATAAGGAGTGTTAATCCCATCATTAAGGTAGAGCAAATTCGATAAGAAAATATCATCGTTGTGAAAGAACATGGCTAAGTATAAAAGTGGTACATAGGAGAGATTCTATGTAGGATGAAGTGGTACATGAAAGATGAAACGATTCGTGAAATTGGAAGGAGTAGTCTGTAGAAGTGATTTTTCATAAGAAAAAGAGGTATACGGAAGATGAAATAATTCACAGAATTTGAAGAAAAAGCCTACGGAAGGAAGAAATGGTACGCTGTGTATAGGCAGTATAGGAAGGTGGTACATGAGGTCAGTATGCATAGGTCATATAAAGAGGCCTTATGCAGAGGCGGTATGTGAAGGAGGTGCGTGGAGCAGGCAGGGTGTATGGAGAAAGTGTGGTGCCTGGAGGAGGTACGGTGTGCGGAGCAGGTGCGGTGCGCAGAGCAGGCGCGGTGCGCAGAGCAAGCATGGTGCCCGGAGCAGGCGCAGTGTGCAAAGCAGGTGCAGTGCGTGGAAAAAGCACAGTGTGCGGAGTAGGCACGGTGTGCAAATAAAGCTTGCTGCATATAGCAGGCGTGCTACGTAGAACATGCGTAGTGTACAGAGCAGGTGCAGTATGCGGAGTAGGGGTGGTATGCGGAGCAGGCGCGATATGTGGATTAGAGGTGGTACACGAAGCAGAGGCGGTACACGGAGTAGGTGCGGTATGTTGAGCAGGTGTAGTACACGGAGCAGGCATAGTATTCAAACCAGGTGCGGTATGCAAAGTAGGTGTGGTACACATATCAAAGACAGTCTGTAGAATCAAGGACAGTTCATGGAAATGAAAACATCATAACCGGAGTTTGTGATTCTTGTGAAAAAAAGGAAAAAGTTCTAGTGCATTCAGTAATTGCACTAAATGAGAAAACTCAATATAAAAGAGCAAAAATTTGGGACTTTAATGAAAGCGGTGTCTCGTGCTGAATAGAGACAAAGACTTTTCATACCAATCTGCTGAAGTGACCTTCAAGTTGATAAACTGAGTGAGACCTCTCCCAAGGTAGGGAGCCAGGGGGAGTCAACAAAATTGATCTGAGGTAAGCAGTGGGATATCCCTAAACATTTGTAAAGGCAATGTGCCTGGGACAAAGTGACTATGCCCAAACCTTTGTAATCCAAAACCAGTGAAGATTAGTGGAATTTGGTATGACCAGAAAACTGTCAGTGTATGCACCTTGGACGTAGATATTAGTGGTAAACCTAGTAAAATTGTGATGTGTTGTCCTTCTACATGTGAATGTTTTAATTACTGCACATATCCATCATATAGGTTTAAACAAGTTCCTACCAACATGAGAACAAGAACCAGTAAATATGAGAAAAAGTTGACACCCTGATTCACCCCCCCCCCCTCTGGGTGGTCTAGGGTCCTTCAATTGGTATCAGAGGGAGCTTCACATATGTTGGATACTCTATAGTAATTATATTCTGAAGAGGATTTGAGTTTTTCTTTCCTGAGTCAAAAATTAAGTGCAGTGTTAATAAAGATTCATTTATTCTTGAGTAGAAGTCTATATCCAGCAAGACCATGACAAGAAGGAAAAATAAAGAGAATAGATAGTTGAAGAAGTCCCTCATTTCTAAAGAATATGATGCTTTTGATTCTTCATGCCTATCCAATAATGAAGAAATATTAGGCTTAGAAAGTAAAATTAGGTGGCTTAGGTTTCCACCAAACATATGGATTCTATCACAAGTGGTGATGTTGATCAAATTTTTACCTCACATGAGCTTGCAAGTGATTAGGAAAAATTAGGAACTCATCTGCATGATATTTTTAATGAAAGAGTTGTTGATGTTTGTATAATATTTCAATGCATGAAAGTTGAGATCACCTGACTAGAAATAGAAGCTGAAAAGAGGCTTAGTAGGATAAATTTCAGAATATTATGAGCTCTCCAGACAGATTGAATCCTTTGGAAATAAAGAAGGATTCAATAAGACTCTGGAAAAAAGGATCCATGCACTTGAAGATGAGTTGAATAAGATGAATAAAGAATAAGGTTTATATTTGAAAGAAACTTACAAGAAGATCAAGGAACTCGAATATTATTTTCAAAACAAAGTTAAGATGCATGAAGATGAGGTTGAAAGATTTAATAAGTCTTATGAAGAGAATATGATCATGATTGAATATCAGAATATCATCCTCAATATAGAAAGTCTAAAATTGGAATCCCAGCTGACCGATCTTGAGAAGACACATATTGAGCCTTTAAAAAGAAGGAAACAGTTTCTACTAATACTCAATGTCCACTGGAGGATTCTAAAACTGAAATTCCTTCAACATGTGACAAGAATATCATGACTTCTATTGGTGATCTATCTCAAGAAACAGTGTCTGTTTCTACTCAAAGATCACTGAAGGAAACTAAAATTGAAATTACTATAACATGCGATAATAAGATCATAACATATTTCAGTTATATACCACAAGCATCTAAGAGGAATAAGGTACCATCCAAACCATCTTGTACTCGTGATTCTAAATATGTTTCCACAAGCAGTTCAATCTAGAAGAGAAATTCAAAACATGTATGTATAAGGAAAGGTGAGGAGTTACCTACCACTATGGCTAGGGTGAATAGGAAGAAAAAAAGTTGGAAGATGGTTCCCCACAGAGAGCACAACAAATCAAGAAGAATACCCAACAACCTTATCCAGAAGATATCAAAAAGTTAAGATTTGTCAGCCAATGTTGGTGCTGAAACAGGTTTAGGAATTGTGAATTATATTTTTGGTATGATCCTCAAAATGAAAAGTCACAAGGGGGATCAATCCAAAGAGGAAGAAACCACATCCACATATTCATAATCATCTGTATACTGCAAAAAGATTTTGAATTCTTGAAAACATCTATAATGTATGCAATAGAAGTGGTCACAAGTTTGGTATGTGCTCATCTCAAAGTGCATCAAAAGATGATAAGAATATAATACCACATAAGATAACTAATAATTTAAAAGTAAACTTGGGAAGAAATCAGAAGAATATTGTGAACAAAAATTTCCCCAAGAAGATCTCTAGTAGGGAAGCTGAGAAGACCCTAGTTTTAGATCCATGAAATTGAAGGGCAATTCATCCAAAAGATCAACTAATAGGGATGACACTCAGATGAAACTATGTAGAAGAGCCAAACCTACTACAATAATTCCAAATGACATGTTGGTCATCTTGCTAGAATATTTGGAAATAATGAGGAAACGTGAAGATGAAAAGGCCAAGGATGGTGATAAAGGAAATGTAAAACTTTCACATGATGAAGATAAAGCGCTTGAGAGAGTGAAAACCAAAGGAAACACACATGTTAAAGCAGATTCGTGTGAGATGTGTATGAAATCTAATCACATTGAAAAAGGTTGTTTAACATTAATACCAGAGTAAGAAGTAGTCCTTAAAATAAGTAATAATGTATCATTCATGATGACTGTTAAGAAGAACAACTCTCCACGCAATGCAGAAGAGAATGTGAAGATATCCCAGCAAAGATTATAAAAGTTGTTTAGATGTGCGAGAATTAATATTGGAGAAAATGGAGCATATTGGTTGAGAAAACTATCCCATCCTTCCTACTCACATTGAAGAAGCAAGGAGGAACCACCCTATTCCCTTAATCATTTTTGTATTGTATTTGCCATGACAGTGTAGGTAATTGAAGGTGAAGCATGATCTTAGGGGGAGAACCTAAGAAGTAGTGAATGTTGTCAACTCTTGATAGCTAAGTTGAAGAAGTTTCTATCCTTGAAAGATTATTCAATTGATATTCATGTATTAAAATGATGAAAGATCACCCTTGATGAATATGACGATGAGTGTTTCCCTTGAGGGGGAGACAAATGAATAAGGTACCAGAATTGTTATTTCAATCAGTATCAACTTCAGTTGGTATTAAATTCAATTACTCTGGAAATTTATTTAAGAACATGTCATTGGAAAAGGTATTTCATTTCTCAATATATCATCCTTTTTTACTCAAAATTAATATCATTTTACAAAGGGGGATTAACTGAATTAATTAGTGATATAAGAAGAATGGAAGTGCCCCAAGGCCACTTATCCTTCCAATTGCACTTGAATGTTTTTGATCTTTTTGTTGAAGTGAGTGCGGGAGTTTCAGGTTAATTATTCCTTATCACATTCAATTTATTTATCCTGAAATGAAAGTGGAAAACCCTTGAAGACAAAGTACATCAGTTCTAATCTCATGAGGTATCATGATCAGTGCAAAATGCATAGCCTTGTTTTTTAAATCAAATCCTCTTGTTTTCTTCACTGAGCATTTATCAAGTAAACTTAGAGTGAAATGATTGATGGCACATTGATTAATAAAGGACTAATACCCTTTTCCCATGAACTTTGTATTTCTTTTCAATAAGGGGGAGAGAAAGTGAAATGAAAGTTCAAAAAGTGAGAGATAAAGAAAAAGAAAAGGGGGAGAGAGAAGATTCTCATTTTGATATTGACACATTCATTTGAGGAGGAAATTATAGTATTAACAACAAAATACAAAGGGGGAGATTGTTGGGACCACTTTGTTTATAATATTTGTTGTCAATAGTTGTCAATGAAGATAAAAATGAAGAAGGGGATGACGAAGAACTCCAAAGTTATTGAGAGTGTAAATTCAGATGATTTTTTAAATGATCTTAATTTCAAAATACATTTATAAAAAGTGATAAATTGTATACAATAATGAAACCATCTCATAGATTTTTGAAGGGCTTCAAGTTTTAAAGTGATCATGCAACATATCACTATTCAAAGAGACCACGCAAGAGCCTACCTAAAGTGACATGCATCATTGCATGAGGGATCATGTGGAGATTTTAAGATTTAAGAATGATCATACACATCTGAGAAGATGATTCCAGTCATACATAGTGTTGACTAGAAAGACTGATATTTCTAGAAGACAGAGAAGTTGCAGTAATTTACCTGGAAAAATCTGATGATGCTAAAGGTGATCGGTCAAAGACTATATATTACGACAGATAAGATATTTAAGGTGGTGTCATTTCCTAGTGTTTTCATAATTATTGGACCTCAAAATCATGATTTTTTTGGATATGGAAGGATTTCTGCATAAGAGTGAACAAGATGCGGAAAGTCGAAGGAAATCAGCAAAGGAAGCAAACCACATACCTTAGAGCATGGACCGCGTACCATGTCAGGGAATGGTTCGTGGCTGCGTACCACGTAGCAGGAAAGGTACACAAAATGCTTCATGGAACGGGGTGAAATACTGAAAATGGTTCATCATGTAATGAGTTGCGGTACACAAAATGGCTCATCATTGGCGGAAGAGATGTAGTACGCCAAATCGGCAGACACACGATACGCGGTGAAGGTTCACGGTTCGCAAGAGGGTCGCATTATGTGGTAGAGGATTTCTGTACGCGGATGGAGTTTAGTATGCGGTGAAGTTTTTCCCATATTGAAAATTTGGGTAAAATGGATTAGTGAAATTTGTGGAGATATTTTCTTATATAAGGAGTGTTAATCACATCATTAAGGCAGAGCGAATTCGATAAGAAAATATCATCATTTTGGAAGAACTCAGCTAAGTCCTAAAGTGGTACGCAAGAGAGATTATGTGTAGGATGAAGTGGTACATGAATGATAAAATTATTTGTGAAATTGGAAGGAGTAGTCCATGGAAGATATTTTGCATAAGAAAAAGCGGTATGCAGGAGATGAGATAATTTGCAGAATTTGAAGAAGTCCATGGAAGAAATAAATGGTATTCCAAGGCGGTACGTAGAGGTGGTACATGAAGGTGCTACGTGAGGGCAGTACGCAGAGGCTGTATGCAGAGGTGGTACATGAAGGCGGTGTGTGGAGTAGGCATAGTGCATAAAGAAGGCGTGGTGTTCGGAGAAGGTGCAGTGCACGACACAAATGCGGTGTGAGGAGCAGGTGCAGTATACAGAGTAAGCACGGTATGTGGAGCATAGGCAGTATACAGAGTAGGAGTGATAAGATGAGCAGGCGCAATACATAGAGTAGGCGTGGTATGCAGAGTAGGCATGATACGCAGATCAGAGACTGTCCGCAGAATCAGGGACAATTCATAGAAATGAAAACATCATAAAGAGAGTATGTGATTATAGCAAAAAAAGGAATAAGTTCTAGTGCATTAAATAATTGCACTAAAGGAGAAAACTCAATATAAAAGAGCATAAATTTGGGACTTAGATGAAAGTAGTGTCTTGTGATGAATAGACACAAATAATTTTCATACCAATCTATTGAAGAAACCATCGAGTCGATAAACTGAGTGAGACCTCTCCCAAGGTAGTGAGACATGGGGAATCAGTGGAAGTGATCTAAGGGAATTAGTGGGATATCCCTGAACCTTTGTAAAGGCATTGTACCTGGGACATAGTGACTATGCCCAAACCTTCAGTAAAGATTAGTGGAATTTGGTACAACCAGAAACATGTCGGTGTATGCTCCTTGGACGTAGCCCTTAGTGGTGAATCAAGTAAAAAAGTGTTGTTTTGTCTTTCTACATGTGAATGTATTAATTACTGCACATATCCATCATACAGGTTTAAACAAGTTCCTACCAAAGTGGGAACAAGATCCAGTAAAGAATAGAAAAGGTTGACACCCTGATTCACCCCCCCCCCCTCTCAAGGTGGTCTTGGGTCCTTCATACATGACTTATGTTTATCTCTAAAGTGCATTCATTATGAAATTTTATTTTATTATGATATGAGATAATATTATAAAACCCATTTTATTTCCCTGGGTAATTATTATGTTTATGACTTATAATTGATTTTGTTTTTGTGGAAAAAATAATAATGAAAATGTTATAATGGGTGTTCCTAGATATCACTATAATGCATTGGGTAAAGATTTAGTCTCTTGGGGTGTTATTTATGAGATTAGGGAGTAAACCTAATCCATTAAAGGACTTTTTCCACCATGTGATATTTCCTAGGCAATTATATTTGACTCATGTTTATGTCATGTTATATGTTGCTACCACATTTCGTATGATTCCTTGATCTTATGAAACCATGGTCTTTATGTTATTCTCTAATGAGATTACTCTTGAGCCTTCCCTCTTATGAAATCATGTTATACCTTTGACTAACACATTATGTTTCATTGACATGTTTATTCCCTTATTGTTCTTTTTATATCACCCCTTTTATCTATGTATTCCCCAGGTTATCTGATATAGTTTTAGGATATTGAAAGTATTTCAAAGCACATTATGGAGAATAAATTAATGAAGTTTTATTTTATTCTCACTTTGATGTACAATGAACCTAGTATTCCAAAGACACTAGGCCTCATGATCTTTGGGTTGTAACTAATGGATGTTTATGTTAAAAATCATGTATTAATATGTGTAGAAGGCTTGGGTATCTATAGTTGGTATTAGTGCAAGGTATATATTTTTTAGTGATTAGGACTAGAATAATTTTTTGAAAACCCTATGGATAAGTATAAGGATAAGAAAACATGTAAAAAAATATCTTGTAATTTTGGTGAAGTATAGAGTGAGTGAGTTTCAAGAAATTACATCCATATTTGAATACTATAAGTTGACGTGGCTCTAGAACTATTTTCCCAAGGGGTAATAACATTGACAAGGGTGCATTGACATAGAATCAATAATCACTTGGGTCATGGAAATAAGTCTTTCTATACAACTAGTTCAACACTCCTAGGGGTATGATTTAGTAAATTCATATTCTCTTTATTAACCATTATAAAGGGAACAAAAATGCCCATAAGATTTTATATTAAGAAATAGATCATGAATAACTTAAATTAGAACCTAGAAATTCATAAGTTAAGGAATATATTTCATTTACGAGTTTTTTATTTAATGTTCATGGCTTCCTATTTAGGTTTTTAATAGTTTAAAAATACTCATCCCTAATTTTCCATTTTTTTAGTAAATGGATGGAAATAAGAGAAAGCATGCTAAAAACCAATGTGATGGGAAATGTAATCATTTCCCTAATGAGATTCTTAACCTAATGGGAATGAAAGTTATAAATCTTGTGATCAGGAAAAATGAATTGTCTCAAATTATGATTAACGACAGGAATATAGTTGAATTTATAAATACATCAAAGAAGATAAGGATGAAGTCTCGTGGAAGTTCAAGCATTAAATATGATAAATAAAATGAGATTAAATTCCCTACATGTCAAAAACGTTTGAAGTGGAACCATGGGAAATTCCCTAAAGGAACTGGAATATGCTTTAAGTTTGAAAAATAAGCCCACAAAGTAACTAATTGATAAATAAAACTGGAGGGGCTGGTTAATAAGATGCATAGAAATAAATTTCAACCAAAGGAACCACTAACAGTTCAATGTCATAGATATGGGGAACTTGACCAGTATCCCATATAATTCCATAATACAAGGATTAATTCCTAAGGGACTATGTTATCAAAATCATTGAAGTGGAATGATTTAATTGTTTAAGTATTAGAAATCAAGAATCATGTTGTTGAGGTATTTTTATCAATGGTATGATGGTTATAAGAATCATGAAACTTATAAGGATTGTTATACAGTAGTTTTTCTGTAAGTATTTGAAAGAAAATGTTGAATGGAACAAATGTCCAAGAACAATGATATAATGGTAAAGTGATATTTTATAGAAAAACACATGATTTTGGAAAGGATAATCATTGGAATGTTCTTGATGTTGAGTTAATTAAATTTAATTAAAATTATTTTATCTTGTGGAAGATTTTGAGCTATATAGAAAACCATAGAGGTTAAAAAATGGGTGATTTCGTGACAAATGTTATTTTTGAAGATGTTATTCTTGATAATGTTATAGGATCAAGGTGAATTATGAATGTGATTATCACTTTTTTATCAATATTCTTAGAAAAAGGAAAACCATAAACTGGGTGACAACCCATCGCATCTAACAAGGCCTAGGGGATTGAACCCACAATTGAAGGGTGATAAGGGTGAAGTGACTACTGTTAGCCTATGTGATTTACTGGGTAGTATAATTTTATTAATTAAATTATTTGATAGATAAATAGTAATTTGATTTTGGGAAATGCAATTTAGGATCAAATATTTTTGATTTTTTTGTTTTTTGAGGTGATTAATGATATATTGAGAAATATTTCATTGGGTTTAGGTATATATAACCCTTAGGTATAACAAGTGATTTATCATTAAATATTATTTGGGAAGAACAAATTTAAATCCTTGAATGTTGAGGTTATTTAGAATGTAGGGTTATTTAGTTATTGAATGATTTAAGTTGAACTTTGGACTTGGTGATTAATATGAAGGTGTATTAATTTTGGAAATTATATTACCTTTTTTTAACAATTTATTATATTGGTTAATTTATAAAGATAATTGGAATATCTTGATATCATTTTTTGAAATCTTGTGATCTTTTAAAATTTAATTTTACTGCTTCAGGCATAAAAAATTTCATCTTGAATACTTATAGTTTGTAGAAATAGATGAAATTTTGGTGAAAAATGATTAAAGGATGAAATTATACTTTTCAAGTAAGTGTATTTTATTATTCACTTAGTCTAGATGGTAAAAGGATCCATTACCTTTAAGAAAGGGATCTTAAAATAAAAATATTATTCATTATCGGTAAATTGATGGACTCTTCTCCCTTTAAAAATGGTATCATGTTATCTCCTAAGAAAATATTATTTTAAAATTGAAGTTTTAACTTCCCAAAAAATTTATCCTACGTAGAAACCTATTTATTTGATATCCTTCATATTTACCTTTTCCACTTTTTAATAGAAATTTTTATTAAACCTTTTCACGATGTAGGTTTTCCATAAATGAATTTTTGAATGTCAAGCCCTTGATTATAGATCACAAGTTTAGACTGTGAGGATAAAATTTATTTAAGGGGGTATAATGTAACGGCCCGAAATTTTGAATAAATCTTGTTTCCTAATTTCATGTGTTATTTTACTTTATTTTTATACTCAACAAAAATGTTTTATTTCATAAACATGATTATAATTAAAATGAGACCAGTGGGTTTTGACTGTTATATGACCATAGGTCAATATGACCACTGTGAACAAAATGTTTTGATTATTGTCTCTAAATATAAGTAATCTTGGTTAATTATTATAGAAAGAAGATTTGATGGCCTCACCAAGTAGTCTTGGACCGATCGAAGCCCATCTAACAGAGCTTGGGAAGGAGGTAGCACCATTGGGCTTTTCTCTGGACCAAATCCAAGCCGAACTTCATCATGTGAAGCTAGAACGGAATCGCATTCGCGAGAAGTTCAAACTGATAGAAATTACTACTCGGGCAATGTTGACCGAGCCGCCCCAAGATTCTATCACCCTAGCACACCATACTCTTAGGTCCTATGCTGGTATTATAAGGGGCTATGTAATGAGACCGTAACTGCCTTGTGTAATCCTTATTTTAAATAAAAATTGGGATTTCTTATTATGATGATGTTTATGAATTTTCAAATGACCGGATAAATATAGTATGCATATTTTTGATGAATTTTAGAAAAAGTATATTTTAAAAATGTTTATGTAAACTTTAAATAATTAAAAATGTGTGATGATTTTTGAAAAATGGTCTTCTACAATTATGTTCAGAATGAAATTTGGAGTCTAATAAGATCAACTTGATTTTTGATGAATAGTAAATTATGAATAGTGATTTTATGATTAGGATTAGTAATATGACCAAATGGATTAGTAATCTCACTTAAAGAAAGTTTTAAAATAATCTAGGCACCTTGATTAAGTAATGTGATTCAACAAAATGGTTAAATAACGGTTTCATAAATTATTATTCAAGTATTAGTTTTTTTTCGGGTGAATATTGTTTTTTAATTAAAAATTAAATTAAAAATATTTAGAAAATTATTTTTATAAAATGGATTTCATTTTTGAACTCAGAGCACCGATATTATGTTATGGTAATTTTTGGGGTTTTTTCTGAAAAAATGAAATTTCGGTGAATAGTGTATTTATTTAAAAATAAATTTAAAAATATTTAGAAAATTATTTTTATAAAATGGAGTTCATTTTTGAAATCAGAGCATTGATATTTGGTTAGTGTGAGATTTTGGGATTTTTCTGAGAAAGTTGAATTTTCAGTGAATAGTAAAAATGCAGTTTTAGGGTTTCGGTATGTTTAATGACATCATGGCTGTGTCATGATGATGTCATGAGATATTTTAAGAGTTGGCCGGCCAAGGGTGATGAATTATTGTTTTGGGGGCCCCATGTGGCCTAACTCCATGGTAAATGCCAAGGGAGAGCACATGGGTTTGAGAAAAGCACATGTGAGGTGTCCCTTGGCCATTAATGCCTTGTCCCCTCACTCTCCCTATAAATACCAAGCCCTCCTCTCATCCATTCGACTCCCCACTCTTCCCCAACGAAGTTTTGGTCTCATTACCTCCCAAGGAGTCCTCCCAAGGTGCCCCCAAGCCCTCAAGGTCCCAACCTTTGAGGTTTAAGAGTTACATTTTAAGGTAAGGGATCTGACCTCTCTCTTTCATTTCAAGTAATCTCTTTTATGTAATTCCTTTTATGCTACATGTTCTTATGTTGGAGGATGTTATTTTATACTCCTCTTGCTGCCCTTTTTATGTTCACATAATGAGATATCCCCTCTTACTCTCATTATTTCGTTTTATAAAGTTTTAAGTGGCGCCGTTAGGCTGCCGAAATTTTTGTAACGGATTCTTTCTCCCTTCTCATTTTTCAAGATCAATTTTCATGTAAAGTATTTCAAGTTCCTTTTTGTTATGTTGGGGTATGATATCTAAATTTATCATACTGATCTCTTATGATCATATGATGAGAGACCCCATTTGATCTCTTCAATTCAGTATTTTGAAGTTTTAAGTAGCGTCGTTAGGCTGCCGAATTTTTAAGTGGTTCTTCACCCTTCTCATTTTGAAGTTCTACTTTCATGTCAATTCTTTCAAGTTCCTTTTTGTTATTTTGGGGTATGATCTCTATATATATCATACTGGACTCTTATGTTCATATGATGAGATACCCCATTTGATCTCTTCAATTCAGTATTTTGAAGTTTTAAGTGGCGCCGTTAGGCTGCCGAATTTTTAAGTGGTTCTTCACCCTTCTCGTTTTGAAGTTCTACTTTCATGTCAATTCCTTCAAGTTCCTTTCTGTTATGTTGGGGTATGATCTCTATATCTATCATACTGTAATCTTATGTTCATATGATGAGAGACCCCATTTGATCTCTTCAATTCAGTATTTTGATGTTTTAAGTGGCGTCGTTAGGCTGCCGAATTTTTAGGGGATTCTTTCACCCTTATCATTCTTTTCAAAGTTCTACTTTCATGTAAAGTCTTTCAAGTTCCTTTTTAATTATGTTGGGGAATTATCTCTATATCTATTATACTGAACTCTTATGTTTACATGATGAGAGACCCTATTTTATCTTTTCAAATCATTTTTGTTGAAGTTTAAGTAACGCCGTTAGGCTGCCGAACTTTCATAAGAGAAATCTAATTTTTGTCTTCCTTCCATGTTTTTCATTTCAAATGGTATGTCCTTGAAATTTCATTACCATGATCATGTATCCTTATTATTCTGTACATCTACTATTTTATGGGTCATTTATGAATTTTTGACCCATTTTCCCTCTCTTTTTAATGTCTTCTAAAACCTCGTAACATAGCCGTTATACTGCAGAATTTCCGTCTCAAAATGTCTCTCTCTTTTTCTAAAGTTCTTTTATATTATTAAGTGAATACTCAAAGCTCTTTCTTATAAAGGGGTATTCACATATATACCAAAATGTTCTATTTTAAATTCTGGGATTTACATACATGAGACCCACCTTCCTTTTCTGTGGGTTTTAAAGTGACGTAAGGATCATGTCTTTAAAGCAGTCTTTTTTAACGTTATGATTATGAAATGAAACTCATTTATTTTATATGGGTTATTTATGAAATTTTTGATGATGATATATGTGTCTCACATGATAATAAAGGCAAATTTAAGGGTGCACCCTGATAGCGCTCCAATGCATTGGGTAATGATGTAACCACTAGAGATTACAATTTTCACGATACCTTGGTGAATAACCTTGGTAATTTTCAAATGACACCTTGGGGATGGACCTTGGTGATATGTTCATGATTGTCAATATTAAATGTTGCAGGCACATATTTAAGTTATTTAAAATGTTATTTTTATTATGATGTATCTCATTATTTCTTTCTCATGCCTTAATGTTCTTTTCATGTCCTTATTGAAGTATTTCAAGTTCACATGTAAAATGTTTCTCTTGTTTCCCTTACTGGGCCTTCTGCTCACCCTTTCTTTTGATGTATGTCCCCAGTTTATGAGATGCAGTAATGAACCTAGGATGAACTTAAGGAGAAGCATTTCAAGCGTTTAAGAAGAATTATTTATGTTGTTTTCATGTATTATGTTCCTGGTTTCCAAGACACTAAACCTTAAAGATCCTCAGTTCCATGTAATGAAATGAAATTTTATGTGATAAAAAGGCGGGATGTTATAGTTGGTATCAAAGGATGGTTTAGTTATTTGTGGAAATTAGGATTTGAAAACTTTAGGAAGAAGCCTATAGAAAAGTTTATATATGGGAAATCTTCCTAGTATTTTGGTGAGTATTGAGTAATGGGTTGCCAAGAAAATACATCCCTGTCTGGATACGAGCAGGTAGAGGTGGCTCTGGCACAGATGTACATAGGGTTAAAACCCGAAAACACTGCTTTGAGCTAGACTCGAACGAGAACTGGTACACGACAACGGGCCTTGCTGCACTCTTGGTTACGACACTCCCGGGGGATATGCTTTGGTAAATTCATAAGCTTAGTATGAACCATTGTTAAAGGAACAAAGATAAAATAAAATAAATATTCACATAAGAATATATGATCATGGATAACCTAAATTGGAACCTAGGGGATCACAAGTTAGGGTATACTTTTCTTCTACAAGTTATCCTTAAATGATTTAAGCTCCTTTTCATGATTATTGGTTAAGTATTTAAGAATCTAATTATAATTTCTCTTCTTAGTTAATGGTGGGAGATGGAAGAACATGTCCCAATAACCAATGTGACAGGAAATGCAACAATTTCCATATTAATATGAAAGAGATGATTAGGGGATTAAAAGCTGATTATTATTTTGGAAGACATTCATTATTTTAGGGAACCATATTTGATCGAGGTAAATAGATTACTACGGTATTTTCATTGAGGAGTAAGGTTGACTTATATTTTGAAGAATCGATGAATTTAAGGTGGACTTATAGTAATTTAGGTTACTTACGGGAATGATTAACCTATCTTGGGTAAAATATGTTTAGGTTAGCTACTTTTGTTATAAGATGTTAGGAGTGGTTGATGTTGTTTGGAGATGAACAATGAAGTTTATTTTGGAAGACTATGTTATCAAATCTTTCTTGTATTTGGGTTTCAATCTTAGTTTGGTTTATTTGAGGAATCTTAAGGACCATTATTTATGGAATAGACTATGATGAACTTTGGGTAGTACCATGGAACTTTGAAGATTTAAAAGTAGTTTTCATTCCTATGGGATTCTTTTTGGAGAGTTATTTTACCTTACCCTTTCTATTTTTGGGATAATGTTTAAAGATAAAAGAAATAGATAGTTGATATTTTGTGGATTATGTGATTCTCTAGAAGATGATTCTTGTGTTTTGATGAGACCAAGTAGTTTTGAATGCTCATCGTTTGGAGAAAAGATTAGTTTTGGTAGAAACTTATTAATGTATGAAACTCTACATGAAGTTAGATATATTTCCTTATGTTTTTGTTCTATGTTGTTAATGAATTCCTCAAAGTTATGAAAAGGAACGTAAAACAAAAATGTTGTTGGTTTACGTTTCCTACTAGGCAATCAAAGACCGCTTATACACATCATAATTTTGGGATTTTCTGGTGGTTAACTTCCTCCAAATCATGTTTTCTATCACTCTCCTTTAGGACGTGACCCTTTGTTTTCTCCTCCATGTCCATGTTTCCTACATGGAATCCTAGTATGAGTAAACTCGGGTGGCCTTTGTACTTCCTTTTCTTTCTTTTAAAGTAATGGTGTTACTGACTCTTTTTCCGATGTGGGACTTTCAATGAAATTTCAAAACCCAATTTTAAAAATTGCGAGGACGCAATTTCTTAAGGGGGGAAGATTGTAACGGCCCGAAATTTTGAATAAATCTTGTTTCCTAATTTCATGTGTTATTTTACTTTATTTTTATACTCAACAAAAATGTTATATTTGATAAATATGATTATAATTAAAATGAGACCAGTGGGTTTTGACTGTTATATGACCATAGGTCAATATGACCACTGTGAACAAAATGTTTTGATTATTGTCTCTAAATATAAGTAATCTTGGTTAATTATTATAGAAAGAAGATTTGATGGTCTCACCAAGTAGTCTTGGACCGATCGAAGCCCATCTAACAGAGCTTGGGAAGGAGGTAGCACCATTGGGCTTTGCTCTGGACCAAATCCAAGCCGAACTTCATCATGTGAAGCTAGAACGGAATCGCCTTCGCGAGAAGTTCAAACTGATAGAAATTACTACTCGAGCAATGTTGACCGAGCCGCCCCAAGATTCTATCACCCTAGCACACCTTACTCTTAGGTCCTATGCTGGTATTATAAGGGGCTATGTAACGAGACCATAACTGCCTTGTGTAATCCTTGTTTTAAATAAAAATTGGGATTTCTTATTATGATGATGTTTATGAATTTTCAAATGACCGGATAAATATAGTATGCATATTTTTGATGAATTTTAGAAAAAGGATATTTTAAAAATGTTTATGTAAACCTTAAATAATTAAAAATGTGTAATGATTTTCGAAAAATGGTCTTCTACAATTATGTTCAGTACGAAATTTGGAGTCTAATAAGATCAACTTGATTTCTGATGAATAGTAAATTATGAATAGTGATTTTATGATTAGGATTAGTAATATGACCAAATGGATTAGTAATCTCACTTAAAGAAAGTTTTAAAATAATCTAGGCACCTTGATTAAGTAATGTGATTCAATAAAATGGTTAAATAACGGTTTCATAAATTATTATTCAAGTATTAGTTTTTTTCGGGTGAATAGTGTTTTTTAATTAAAAATTAAATTAAAAATATTTAGAAAATTATTTTTATAAAATGGATTTCATTTTTGAACTCAGATCACCGATATTATGTTATGGTAATTTTTGGGGTTTTTTCTGAAAAAATGAAATTTAAGTGAATAGTGTATTTATTTAAAAATAAATTTAAAAATATTTAGAAAATTATTTTTATAAAATGGAGTTCATTTTTGAAATCAGAGCATTGATATTTGGTTAGTGTGAGATTTTGGGATTTTTCTGAGAAAGTTGAATTTTCAGTGAATAGTAAAAATGCAGTTTTAGGGTTTCGGTATGTTTAATGACATCATGGTTGTGTCATGATGATTTCATGAGATATTTTAAGAGTTGGCTGGCCAAGGGTGATGAATTATTGTTTTGGGGGCCCCATGTGGCCTAACTCCATGGTAAATGCCAAGGGAGAGCACATGGGTTTGAGAAAAGCACATGTGAGGTGTCCCTTGGCCATTAATGCCTTGTCCCCTCACTCTCCCTACAAATACCAAGCCCTCCTCTCATCCATTCGACTCCCCACTCTTCCCCAACGAAGTTTTGGTCTCATTACCTCCCAAGGAGTCCTCCCAAGGTGCCCCCAAGCCCTCAAGGTCCCAACCTTTGAGGTTTAAGAGTTACATTTTAAGGTAAGGGATCCGACCTCTCTCTTTCATTTCAAGTAATCTCTTTTATGTCATTCCTTTTATGCTACATGTTCTTATGTTGGAGGATGTTATTTTATACTCCTCTTACTGCCCTTTTTATGTTCACATAATGAGAGATCCCCTCTTACTCTCATTATTTCGTTTTATAAAGTTTTAAGTGGCGCCGTTAGGTTGCCGAAATTTTTGTAACGGATTCTTTCTCCCTTCTCATTTTTCAAGATCTATTTTCATGTAAAGTATTTCAAATTCCTTTTTGTTATGTTGGGGTATGATCTATAAATTTATCATACTGATATTTTATGATCATATTATTAGAGACCCCATTTTATCTCTTCAATTCATTATTTTGAAGTTTTAAGTGGCGCTGTTAGGCTGCCGAATTTTTAAGTGGTTCTTCACCCTTCTCATTTTGAAGTTCTACTTTCATGTCAATTCTTTCAAGTTACTTTTTGTTATGTTGGGGTATGATCTCTATATCTATCATACTGGACTCTTATGTTCATATGATGAGAGACCCCATTTGATCTCTTCAATTCAGTATTTTGAAGTTTTAAGTGGCGCCGTTAGGCTGCCGAATTTTTAAGTGGTTCTTCACCCTTCTCGTTTTGAAGTTCTACTTTCATGTAAATTCCTTCAAGTTCCTTTCTGTTATGTTGGGGTATGATCTCTATATCTATCATACTGAAATCTTATGTTCATATGATGAGATACCCCATTTGATCTCTTCAATTCAGTATTTTGATGTTTTAAGTGGCGCCGTTAGGCTGCCGAATTTTTAGGGGATTCTTTCACCCTTCTCATTCTTTTCAAAGTTCTACTTTCATGTCAAGTCTTTCAAGTTCCTTTTTAATTATGTTGGGGAATTATCTCTATATCTATCATACTGAACTCTTATGTTCACATGATGAGAGACCCTATTTTATCTTTTCAAATCATTTTTGTTGAAGTTTAAGTAACGCTGTTAGGCTGCCGAACTTTCATAAGAGAAATCTAATTTTTGTCTTCCTTCCATGTTTTTCATTTCAAATGGTATGTCCTTGAAATTTAATTACCATGATCATGTATCCTTCTTATTCTGTCCATCTACTGTTTTATGGGTCATTTATGAATGTTTGACCCATTTTCCCTCTCTTTTTAATGTCTTCTAAAACCTCGTAACATAGCCGTTATGCTGCAGAATTTCCGTCTCAAAATGTCTCTCTCTTTTTCTAAAGTTCTTTTATATTATTAATTGAATACTCAAAGCTCTTTATTCTAAAGGGGTATTCACATATATACCAAAATGTTCTATTTTAAATTCTGGGATTTACATACATGAGACCCACCTTCCTTTTCTGTGGGTTTTAAAGTGACGTAAGGACCATGTCTTTAAAGCAGTCTTTTTTAACGTTATGATTATGAAATGAAACCCATTTATTTTATATGGGTTATTTATGAAATGTTTGATGATGATATATGTGGCTCACATGATAATAAAGGCAAATTTAAGGGTGCGCCCTGATAGCGCTCCAATGCATTGGGTAATGATGTAACCACTAGAGATTACAATTTTCACGATACCTTGGTGAATAACCTTGGTAATTTTCAAATGACACCTTGGGGATGGACCTTGGTGATATGTTCATGATTGTCAATATTAAATGTTGCAGCCACATCTTCAAGTTATGAAAAATGTTATTTTTATTATGATGTATCTCATTATTTCTTTCTCATGCCTTAATGTTCTTTTCATGTCCTTATTGAAGTATTTCAAGTTCACATGTAAAATGTTTCTCTTGTTTCCCTTACTGGGCCTTCTGCTCACCCTTTCTTTTGATGTATGTCCCCAGGTTATGAAATGTAGTAATGAACCTAGGATGAACTTAAGGAGAAGCATTTCAAGTGTTTAAGAATAATTCTTTATGTTGTTTTCATGTATTATGTTCCTGGTTTCCAAGACACTAAACCTTAAAGATCCTCAGTTCCATGTAATGAAATGAAAGTTTATGTGATAAAAAGGCGGGATGCTATATATAATGTAACACGATTATATTTTAAAGGAACACTATGATCGATAGTTTATTCAACATGCAACACTGAGTTTAAACAAACTTAGATATAATATTAAAATATTATTATTGAAATGTGACTGATATAACCTAGCCATTAAATTAGAGGGTATAAATAGTATTAACTGCTTTATAAAATATATATAAAAGTCCAAATAAATATAAATTTATTTACACATACTTAATAAATAAGAACTCAACTTTAATAAATATATTTTATTCTACAAAAAATATGTCTCCTTCAAAAATGATTTTATTGTGTTTGCGATAAAATATGATAATTAATTTATGGAACTTATAGAAATATTATTTTATAAAACTAACATCATTTTTTAAGACATCATATCTATATTAACAAAGGGTGAAATTTTGGGATTTCTCAGAAAATATTGATTTCTTAGGGAATAGTGAAAATACCATTCTTTATAAAACTTTCATTTGGTTTGATAAATTAAGTAATTTAATAGGCCCGTTATTATTTTAATTTTATTTAAAATTAACATAAGTATTATTTAGTTATATATAATTAAATTAATTATATTTAAATAACCTTTATACTGGATTTTAGTATAAGTTCTTTTAGTCTTAAAATGCATTTTTTTGAAAATCATTGTAATGTTTATAATGTTCCTCCATTTTAATTAATTAAAATAACCCATAATGAGGAATTATTTGTCACGAACCAAGCCAGGTATCCATCTAACCCAGCATCCGACCCGGTCTATGGAAAAGCCCAAAGGGCGTTCCCGATCCCCACAAGCTGGCACAAGTGCTTGGGTATCAAATAAATAGTTGGGAATAATTTACCCAAATTAATGATATTAAAATGACCAACAAAAAACAGAAAATTCATATTCGAAAAATTCAGCGAAACACACCCTTAAAAACTTTCATAATTAAAGGTTTACAACTTTTAGACAAAACCTCAAAAAGGACTACAACAGAAGGAAAACAAAACTCTAAACTAACCACCATGCAACGAGAGAAACCACATCCCCAATCCACCACTAATAACCACACTGGATGCTGCTAGAAACTCAAACTTCCAACACTAACCATCTTAACTTTACTTGAAACAAATAGACAACGGGGTTTGCATACACCCAAAGGTGCATGCAGGGTGTGAGCCAAAGCCCAATAGGATGACACCTGGGTAAAAGATTCCATTCCAGAACATTAATAATATAATCTAACATGGTCATTTAAATAATAACTTTTAAAACATTTATGTGAAAACATTTGTGAGTAAACATTTTAAATAAAATAAAAGAAACCACTTACAAGGAAAACTGGTACAACCAATTTCTTGAAAGAAAAAGGGTTTCTAAAAGTACACACACATACACATACACACACAAGAGGTCCATTGTATACTGACAGATGTCACCCCTTCATATAAGGTAGATCACCGTAGGTAAATCCCTAGGGTCAAACTATCTCAAGTGGGATTCTAGAGACCTCACATCTCGGTGATAATGTGGTATAGAAACCACAACCATCAGTGTTCTCGTGCATGAACCACTAGGGGGAATCACATACCAAGGCCTAGTGGTCTCCAATCATATCAAAAGTTTAGTTAGTGTTGTAGTGTCAATCCTACTAGATGAAACCGGGACGAACTACTTCCAAATAATCTAGCATGCTAGTCCTATTCCATCCACCTAGTTACTCAGAATTCCCTTTTTGTTCTCAAACAAGTTTTACATTCATATATCACACACACCACTGACTTCATAAACCAATTCCAAGCATTTCAAGGAAATTTCCAATTTTCATAGAACAAACCATTTTCAATTTTACTCACCCCAAAACCCATTTTCAATGCATTTATCACCAATTGCACAGTTCCTAGATTTACCCTTTTTATTAAACACAATAAAAACACACAATTAAAACCAACCAATTTAATGGTTGAGCCCCTTTTTAATTCCGCACAAAAACCAAAGTCCATTTTCAAACATGCTTTTTATCATTTAAAAAATGTACACTTCATATTTAAGGGTGGAAAACAAAACCATCACACCAAGGTGATCCATTTTAAAAACATACGCACACCAAAACTTTTTTTTAACATAATCCACACCTCCCACATAATTTAATAAATCATTTCAAAGGTTTATAATAAAATTTCAAGAAACACCACATGGCTTTACACCATGCATGCACTCAATATCCTCTTTTAAAATTAAATCCACACCAAAACCATTTCACGACATGATTCACATCACATATGTAATTTAATAAATCTGTTAAACCATTTATAAAACATTTCTAAATAGAACTTCAAGGGCTTTCACCAATAACACCCTCAATTTCATGCAGAAATGTCATTTTAAAACCAAATTAATAGCAAAGACACACTAAAACATGTGTTCCATTAATCAAACAATTTATAGCTCTAACTTTAAAGGTGCGCAACAAGTCCAACACATCAAAACAATCCATTTTCCACTTGAACTCATGTCAAAACACTCTAAAAATATATTTCACACCACACAATTAGTTTATAGAACAAGACTAAATACATTAACAAGCATATTAAAAAAATCTATAAATTTTAAGGCATGGAAACACTAACCTCGAGTAGAGAAATTGTCGAAAAGTGGTGTAAAATTGCAACCACACCTCAAGAGATCAACGAAGAACCCTAACAATGGAAGATTGAACTCAACGGATCAAGACCCCATCCTAAAATGCAACCCTACCTACAACATAAACAAAAACCCAAAACAAGAGGAATCAAAAACCTTACCCGGAGGGAGGCGCATGCACTGAAGGAGAGAGGGTCACTAGCAGATGGTTTCCAGAAGGAAAGGGGGTGTCAGGGTGTGGTTTGGACAGCAAGGTGAGATGCTGGGAAGAAAGGATCAGTTAGGGGGAGCAGCGTGTCGGGGAGGTTCTCGGCTAGAAGAAGCAGCACGTCAGGGAGGTGTCGACCAAAGGAGGAGGTTGCACATAAGGGGGTGGCAAGGGGAGCAGGGCGTGATGGGGTTGCCTAAGGGGAGGGGGGTGCATCACGATAGAAGTAGAAGGGGAGGGGGGTGTGGCACGATGGAGGTATAAGGGGAGAGGGTATAGAAACCCTAACCAAAAATAAAATAAAGTAAAAAATAAGATAAAAAATAAAACAATGTAATGATAATATGAATAATGTTAATAGGATAATAATATAATAATAATGTGATTATTATATGATAATAATATGATGATGATAATAAACTTAATAAACTTAGTATGTTAATAATACACTTAATAATAAATTTAATAAACTTAATAATAATAAAATTTATATTAATAGACTTAATAATAATAATAATAATAAGATTGATAATATTAATAATAATATTAGTATTATTAATGCTAATAATAATATTAATAATAACACTCTCAATAATAATAATAATAATAATAATAATAATATTACTATTATAACAATGATTCTTTAATTTTTTTCAACCTTCTTCTCATTTTATTTTATTTAATTATTCCTTCAATTAAAATTTTTTTTTCTCTTTATTTTACTATAATTTTAATGCACTAATTATTTTTAATGTAGTTCAACCATGTGGTTACCCCGTACGGCTCAAAGGATTGTGCACGGACCGTATGGTGATCTCTGCCCATTCTGGAGTAGCCGCACAGGTACCCAGGCTGACCACACAACTTCTGCTAACTGTGCGGTGTCCGCACACTATCCTTAAACCCATAAATTTTCCAAACCTCGAGAAATTAAATTGGACCCAAACCCAAACTTCAAAAAAGTTACCCATCACTAAGAAATTTAATAAAATAAAATAACAATAAAAAGTTGAGTGCGATAATTCTCCCCACCATAACGCTTTCTGCCCCTGAAAAGGCAGAACAAGACTGTTTAGAAAACAAGAATCGATACTCCTTCTCAGCTCAAGGAGAATCCCAATGAAAGACAAACAAGAGTGAGGTAATAACACAACCAATAAAGAAAAGGTCCTACCAATTGAACTTGGAGACCCAAAATGAAATCCCCGCTAAGTGTCACCCTCCCTTAAAAGCGAAAGAACCTCTAGTTGATAAATCAAAGGAAAGGATCCTCTCACCGTACACAATACAACGCCATGTGAAAAACACTTTAAACATTCTTGAGATATCATGCAATCCACCTGAAATGAACAACGAATCCTAATTGCTGACATGGGAAGGCCCGAACGGACTCCTCACTGTAAGAAACAACCTACACTTTAGGCAGAACCATGAAACTAATATGGAGAGCCCTGAAATGACTCCCCACCATAAGAATTATGCTAAAACTGATTCACTTAGGAGGAATTTCAGTGAGACTTGTGATGTGTCTCCCCGCCATAAAATTTGTCCAGATTATTCGAACTTGAGTACTTCTCTATACGGACCAAGAACCCCCACCACATGGGAAGGGGAGGGAAGGGTCCCATCTAATGGACCAACAAGACCACCATTGACACATCCTAGTGGTTTATTTCCCCCAAAATAACAAAAATCCAACTACACTCAATTTATAAGCATGGACCACACATGGCCCATTAAAAGTAGACCCACATTTGGAAGAACACAACCACTGAGATTCTAAGAAAACAAGATGACTATACCTTCTTATAACCAATGATAAACTCTTACACTCAATTGGGTTATAACGTGGAAACAATGTCCTCCCACCTCCTTTCACCGAACAGGAACAATTAAAACAAAACAACTACACTAGAGTCTTAAACTATCTCTATCTCCCACACCGAGAACAGAACTCATATCCAAACCTTTCACAACATTGGGGTTCTACTGACTACATTTCATCTTCACTATGAGACCTATGGCTAGAGATCTAATGATTGAAACATCTCTTACCTCGCAATCAAGCATCAGAAACCCCCCAAATTAAAATTCTCCTTCTGGTGCCACAAACAACCATACCATGACCAAAACATCACCATCAGACACAGCACGCTTCAGCATCCATTTTTTCCACACATCACTTCAATGAAACAAAGTCTTAGAATATACATTGGTATCTCCCATATTTACTTCAAATAAGAAACTTAGAGATGAATTACACACAGAAGACACCTTCCTCTAAAATAGAGAAGTTCAGAATTTCTTGAAGGAAACACAATTTTATTAGAACTGAGGTTCTTAGAAGGGTGCACAACCTTCACCTCTACCGTCGAGTGAGAACATGACACTGCAAAGTGTCACTAAACATGACCCTTGAAATTTACAGAGACATTTCAAAGATAGGGACCTTAACCTGAGTCCCTAATAGCATACGATTACTGAAAGAAGACATAACATCTTCTTATAACTATATTCACCACACGAGTGGCTTAACATGATCTCTTACTTAGAAAAAACCAATGAAAGACTCAAAGGACCTTTTTTAAATAGCATCCCACACTGAAAATCCAGACCGCTTACACTTTTCCCCACTTAAATTTCTTTCACCGCTTCCAGACATGACCTATAGACTTAATGATGTCAAAATCCACATTCAACAACCCAGGCAACCCAAGAGACCAAATTTTCTTCCAACTCCTCTCACATCCACTCTCTTGTTGCGATAGGATCCACTAGACCACAAAAATAGAGGTGAATTTATATTCTAATGTTGAAGAAGAAGAAGGTTCTTACACTGGTCAACTAGAGGATCCACCCATGGAGAATCACCTATGGACACACTTCAACCATGAACTAACTCCTTATAGGGGTGTACACTAGCTAACGAGGAGACCCAAGAACCCAATCAAACTATTCTGTTGTCCAATGATTCCATGAAATATCACTAGAACACACAAAGGGAACCACCACTAAGGCTCCTTGAAACACTTGAAAAAGAATTCTAACCTGCACCTCAAAAAAACTTACCGAAGAAACACAAACTGGAAATATTACTCAAATAAGAGGCGTTTTCAAACTCATAACACCCCAAAAAAACATTAAAAAAATACAAAGGATACCAAACAATCACTGGTTATCAAATACCCCATATTTTCTTGAAATGAATTTTTAGAAACATAATAAGGCTTATGGGTTCATATTTACCAAGTGTGCCTCATGGGCTTCACAAATGCATGTTCTCATGTCACAACAGGAACCTATATACTTTCCTCACATAACCCATGAATGTGGTCACCTCTATGATAACACCAAGGCTTGAAACAAAACCTTTACATTTTTTCAAAACAAAAATCAACCCATAAGTCTAAGTTTTGAAAAACCAATCTTGATAAATTCAACCCCATTCACTCAAAACCATATCAAAAAAGTCCACTTATTCTAAATCTTTATTCAAAACAAACTTGACAACCCATTTTATATCCGTTGAAAATCAAACCATTTCTATTTTAAAAAATTAAATTCCCACACTTTTCAAACAAGGGTTTTCAAAAATAATTTTTGGAACTGAAGGAGACACGAGATGATTCAAGTGGAAACTAGCACTGATGGGTGACTTAGACATATGGTTGACAACCATATTTCAGTCACACCATCGTCACTAAGAGTGTTCTAGGATAGTGTCCCTAACTCTATATGGCTTTCCAGGCCTTGAGAGCTCACAGAGACCATTGACCCAACTCTCTTTTCATTTCCCAAATATCAATGAACTACAAGGACCAAAAGACTCACTTCAAACCGACTTCCCATAGTAACTCAAGTTCCACTACGAGGTGTACTATCTAGGCACCTTACTCGTAACTAGGCCATCAAATTACGACAATCCTAGCTCCAGTCTACCTTGAATCTTTCCCAAGAAACAAGACCCAAAAGATCATACCTGCTCTGATACCATTTTTTCATGAACCAAGTCGGGTCACCATCCGACCCGATGCCTGACTTGGTCTGTGGTAAGGCCCGAAGGGAATTCCCGATCCCCACGGGTTGGCACAAGTTCCTGGGTATCAAATAAATGTTTTGGAATGACTTTTCTAAATTAATCATATTAAAATGACCAAAAAAAACTTAAAATTCATATCTAAAAAATTTAACCAAACACACCCTTAACAACTTTCATAATTAAAGTATTATATTAGAAGAAAAAAACCCTAAACCAACCACTATACAATGAGAGGAACCACATCCTCAAGTATCCACCACCAAGAACTACACCAGATGCCACTAGAAACTCAAACTGCCAACACTAACTATCTTTCCTTTACCTGAAACAAATAGACAACAAGGTCTACATACACCCAAAGGTGTATACAGGGTGTGAGCCAAATCCCAGTAGGATGACACCCGAGTAAAATATTCCATGATAGAAAATTAATAAGATAATCTAACATGCTCATTTAAATAAAAAAATTAAAACATTTCTGGGAAAAAAATTTTGAGTAAAAATTTTAAAGAAAAGAAAAGAAACTACTTACAAGGAAAACCAGTACAACTAATTGCTTGAAAGAAAAAGGGGTTCTAAAAGTACACACACATACACATCTACACACAAGAGATCCACTGTATGCCAATGGATGACACCCCTTCATATAAGGTAGAACACCATGGGTAAATCCCTAAGGTCAAACTAGCTCAAGTGAGATTCTAGGGACCTCGTATCTCGGTGAAAATGTGGTATAGAAACCACAACCATCAGCGTTCTCATGCACAATCCACTATGGGGGAATCACATCCCAAGACCTAGTGGTCTCCAATCATATCACAACGTTTAGTTAGTGTTGTAGCATCAATCCTAGTAGATGAAACTGAGATGGACCACTTCCGAATTATCTAGTGTGCTAGTCCTAGTCCATCCACCTAGTTACCCAGGATTCCCTTTTTGTGCTCAAACAAGATTCACATTCACATATCACACACACCACTACTTTCATAAACCAATACCAAGAATTTCATGGAAATCAATAATTTTCATAGAACAAACCATTTTCAATTTTACTCACACCAAAACCTCTTTTCAATGCATTAATCACCACTTTTATAGTTCATAGATTTACCATTTTTATTAAACACAAGAAAAAAATACAATTAAAACCAACCAATTTAATGGTTGAGGCCATTTTTAATTCCACACAAAAACCAAAGTCCATTTTCAAACATGATTTTTATCAATTTAACAATGTACAATTTATATTCAAGGGTTCACAACAAAACCATCACGCCAAGGTGATCAATTTTAAAAACATACACACACCAAAACTTTTTCCGAACATAATCCGCACCTCTCACATAATTTAATAAATCATTCAAAAAGTTTATAAAGAAATTACAAGAAGAACAACAAGGATTTACACCAAACACACACTCAAAATCCTCTATTAAAATTAAATGCGCACCAAAATCATTTCACAACATGATTCACATCACATGCATAATTTAATAAATTGCTTAAACCATTTATAAAACATGTCTAAATAGCACTTAAAGGGTTTTCACCAATAACACCCTCAATTTCACGTAGAAATGTCATTTTAAAACCAAATAAACAGAAAAGACACACTAAAACATGTGTTCCATTAATCAAACAATTTGCAGCTCTAACTTTAAAGGTGAGAAACAAGGCCAACAGATCAAAACAATCCATTTTCCACTTGAAATCATGTCAAAACACTCCGAAAATATATTTCAAACCACACAATTAGTCTATATAACAAGAATACATACCCTGAAAAGTATATTAAAAACACATATAAATGTTAAGGCATGGAACCACCTACCTCAGGTGGAGAAATTGCTAGAAAGTGGTGGGAAACCACAACCGCACCTCAAGCGATCAATGAAGAACCCTAACAAGGTAATATTGGACTCAACAGATCAATACCCCATCCTAAAACACAACCCTACCCACAATGGAAACCAAAACCCTAAACAAAGATGAATCAAAAACCTTACTCAGAGGGAGGCGCGCGCATTGGAGGAGAGTGGGGTGCTAGTGAGTGGTTTCTAAAAGAAAAGGGAGGAACCTGGGTTTGGTCCGGACAGCAAGGTGAGGTGCCGATAGGGAAGGATCACCAAGGGGAGAAGCGTACCGGGGAGATGCTCTGCCAGGAGAAGCAGTGTGTCAGGGAGGCACCAGCCAAGGGAGGAGGCTATGCATAGGGGGGCAGTGAGGGGAGTAGGGTGTGATGGGGCTGGCCATGGGGAGGGGGGTGCGACACGATGAAGGTAGAAGGGGAGGGGGGATAAAAACCCTAAACAAAAATAAAATAAAGTAAAAAAACAAAGTAATAATAATATGAATAGTGTTAATAGGATAATAATATAATAATAATGTGATTATTATATGATAATAATATGATGATAATAATAAATTTAATAAACTTATTAAACTTAGTATGTTAATAATAAACTTAATAATAAATTTAATAGGCTTAATAAACTTAATAATAATAAACTTTATATTAATAGATTTAATAATAATAATAAGATTGATAATATTAATAATAATATTAGTATTATTAATGATAATAATAATAATAATAACACTCTCAATAATAATAATAATAATAATAATAAAACTAAAATTCTTTAAAAAAAATCTACTTTATTATTATTTTATTTTATTTTATTATTCCTTAAATTAAATATATTTATTTTCTTTATTTTACTCTCTTTTTAACACATTAATTGTTTTTAATGTATGTAAACTCTGCGATTACCCCGTACAACTCAAGGGATCGTGCATAGACTGTGCGATGGTCTCTACCTATTCTGGAGCAGCTGCACGAATACCCAGGCTAACTGCACAGCTTTCACTAACCGTACGGTGTCTGTGCACTGGGATAAAATCCAAAAATTTTCCAAACCTCAAGAAATTAAATCGGGGCCAAACCCGAACTTCGACAAAGTTACTCGACGCTAAGAAAATTAATGAAAATAAAATAATAATAAAAATTTGGGTGTGATAATATTAAAGTTAAACTTATAAATTATATATATATATATATTCATGAATTTTAATTCATATAACTACAATTTCTATTCATACAATTAATATAAGAGTATTTTTCTTTGATAAATTCATTTTTCATAAAACTGTTTTTCATCACTCTTGCGATTTTTATTTTAAATTAAGTTCTACCACTTCTATGAATTGAATTTGATAGAATAGATTTTATATTTGGAATCATCATAATTTATATTATATAATAATTTCAACTTATCTTTTTGTCATAATGAATTGTAGAAACAGTAAAAAATAGTTATTGTGGTAAAATAATTAAAATGGTAAAAGAAAATAATCTTAGTGGTAAAGAGGATAAAAAGTTTAAAACATGTTTTTTTAGTTTTATAGATGTGGATCATCCATATCTCTTCTTAAATATTTTATTTGTAAATTTTTTAGCCACTTTTCTTGAGAGTGACTTCCCATTATTGAATAGATTCAGGTATTTACAAAAATGTCATTCCTCCTCAATTATAAAAGGACACCCCTCCCCTCACTCCTTCACACCCCTTAAGCCATTTTTCTTGAACAAAACCTACCAAAATAACTCCCAAATATCCTTATATGGATTCTAGATCTTATTTTATTCCCAAAATATCAACCTTAGGGTCCTTAATAAGAGATTAAAAGGAGGTTCTTCAAAGTGAAAGTAACCATCTTCACCGAGATCCTTCTTTTTACTTCCTATATTTAGACCTACAATTATATTTTAATAATTAAAATTTAATAAAAAAATTATCTCCCATATAATAAGATTTTATTATTTTTATGGAATAATATTCATCCATCTCATCATCCATCAAATGGGAAATGAAACCGTTATTCGTGTGTACGACGGACTACCTCCCCACGAACCGATGTAATTCGTTTTCCATCATCACCTCTCACAACTATTCATGGTGATGGATTTATTTTTTATACATTATATCCATGAAATATTAATTATTATTTAAAAATAACATATCATATAACTTTTTACCTTACTATCCACTGAAAAATGATAACATAATTCGTTTGTATGGAGGTCTTCCGCCTTATGGAGCGATGTGATTCATTTTATTATTATTGCATCACATGAATGGTATATGTAAGTGTATATAAAGAAATAATTTTATATTTATAATATTATGATCATTATTTAAATATAAAAAAACAACTACCTTCTTTCCATCATGAACATTGAGAAATGGAAACATTACATATGCCTACGTATGACTTACCGTCTCCAAGATTGTAACATAGTTCATTTTTCATGACCATAATTCATGGTTATTTTTAAAATTATAATTTATGTATGAAAATAATAACTAATTAATGATTATTATTTTTTATATGATGGAATAATGACCCATTTGACCATAGTCAACACATCGATACCATTTTGAAATTATGAAATGAACATCCTCAAAACACCCGATGAGGAAATAACTGATTGAGTAATTAAATTCATAATTTAAATAAATTAAGAAAATCATTTAATTATAAGGTATTAAACCTAAAAATGGTTCTTAAGAAAACAAAGTATTGATATGAATTTATTATACTGGGGATAAAGTACATACACAACAAGTCTAGACTTGAGGTAAGGGATTTCTCGTCACACTTTTACTTCTGTGAGATATGTTTCATATTCACCACTTATTTATTTTGCATGGCATATATAATTAACCTTTTTAATGTTATATATTTAATAGATTTATATTCATCATATTTAAAGTTTCATTTGAAGTTTCTTCTTTCATGGGAATTATGATTGAAATGTCTCCAAAGTGGTAAGAGTTTATTTTACAATCTCATCATTATTTGGGATTGTTTATGTTTAAGCCTCCCTTGGAGGAATTTTTTAATATTTTTATCTTAAAACTAATATATTTTCCTCTCATATATTTATTCATGAACTTTTCAAATAGTATTACCATTTTCCTCTCTTTGGTACATAAAATTATTGATTTTTTTAAGAAAAATTGACGTTATTTCTCTCTTTGGTCAAAAGTCCTTTTTCTTCCATATCAACATTTTATAAAAATATTTTCAAGAATTTTTTTAACATTTTAAAAATTATTTATTAAAGAAAACTTTACCCATGTTTTAATTTTTACAAAATAGTTTGAAAGGAATATTCTTTTCATTTCTCAAATGAGGTACTACTTTTTCTATTTTACAATAGTGTAAAAGGAATGTTTTTTTAACTTATATGACATGTATATAATTACCCACAATCATGAACACTCTATTATTTAAAGCTTAATTTATAAAATGTCATGGCTATTTTTAAAGAAAAATTTTTCTATAGTATTTTTTAAATTTCTAGATTTTGAAGAAGTGGTTTATAAAGTGAAAACAGTATTTTTCTTAAGGAATATTCCATTTAATATTTTAAAGACATTTTCATCAATTACCATAATCTTTTATATTATGGATTGATTCTAAATTATGTATATATTTCTCTCACATATATACGTATCTTATTCTACCTAAATTTTATGGGGTAATATATACCTTATGTTCATCTCTCGAATGCCTTCATTCTGGAATTTCCTTCGATTATGATATGAGACAAGATTATGCAACCCATTTTATTTCCATGGGTAATTATTATAATTATGACTTATAATTGATTTCTGTTTTGTGGAACACATAATAATGAACATGCTATAATGGATTCCCTTATATAACACTTTAATGATTGGGGTAAATATTTAGTATCATGAGGTGTCTTGTATGGAATTATAAAGTAAACCTAATATATTATGAGACTTTTTCCACTATGTGATATTGCCCAGGTAGTTAACCTTGACTCGTGTTTATGTTACACTATATGTTTCTACCACATTTATTATGATGCCATGATGTTATGATAACATGTTCTTTATGTTATGATCCAAATGATTGATCTTTAAACTTATATTTTATGATAACATGTTATATCTTTGACTAACACTTTATATTTCCTTGTCATGTTTATTTCTTTACTGGTCTTTTTAGATTGACTCTTTTTTATATGCATTACCAAGGTTATCCCATTATTTTTTAGGAACTCAAAAGGATTTTGGATCTCATTATGGTGAGTAAAATAAAGAATTTTTATTTTAGACTCACTTTGATGTACTATGTACCTAGTCTTCCAAATATACTAGGAATCACAATCTTTGAGTTTTAACTAATGGATGTTCATGTTAAAAACTTTGTATTAATATGTGTAAAATTCTTAGGTTTCTATAAATATGGGTGGAGAATTTTAGTTTATAAAATATAATATAAAATTTTGAAAATCTTCATTATATAGGTTAATCGAACGAATACTATATTCGATTTATATTTTTAGAGTTAAGAAAAGTTTATAAAAAAGTAAACTTTCCTTAAATAATGCACAATAGAAAAAAACTTAAATAAAAAAGAAATATTAAACTTTATAAAGTTCGTAAAAATACTTAAAATTTTATTAAAATAATAACCACACTTTTACATTCAGTTTTAAGGATGTAAAAAACCCTAACTTTGGGTATCCATGGTTTTCAAAAAACTATAAATGTCTTTCTTCCTTATGCAAGGAATCCCTCAATAAAACAACTTGATAGTCTCAATTTTCCTAGCCTTAGGAACCCTCGATTAAAAAGATCAGACTATCTATATATTCATATCCCCTAAATCCATAAATCACACCAGACCAGATAAACAACAATTAAAAAACTCAAAAGATCTTAAGGAATTTATAAACCTCACAAGATTCTTTAAGACAAAGAATTACTAAATAATTATAGTGAAGTGATCAGTCAAAGTAAAAATATATTACAAAAATATTAACAACATATCTGAGATATTTAGTGATTTAAAGTATTACTCCTTATAACATTTGGCTTATATTTATAGTAATTTCTCTAATGTTCATATCCACATATCTTGGAGGTGGTTTCAGTGACCTTGGATGAACTCTTTATTTACTTGTAAATTTCTGCTCTACTTCTTTGTCTGATGGTCATTATATTTATGCAATGCTATAATGTCTTTGGATTCCATCTAATAGAATAATTATTGTTCATCTGGTTGAATGAAATTTCTTCATCCAATGGATTTAATAAATGTTAATCTGAAATGAATGTCTACCTCTATCCAATGAAGTTCATCTGATGATTTTGGTATGACTTTTTCTGATGAAATTTTTTATAGTTTTACTTCTGGAATTTTATAAATATTAATTTGATTAAATTATTAATAATATTTCCAATGTATAGTATAAATTCTCATCTGATTACTAAGAATAATTTAATTTGATAAACAATGTTTTTATGTCTGATAAAAATAGATTTTCTGTAAAATATTACTTTGAACTTGGGAAGTATAAAATTGATTAAAATATAATTTTTCTAGTATGTACTTTATGATTTTCAAAATTAGGATAGAAAGTGTTAGAAAGAAAAAATCAATGAAAAAATATCCTCTTTTTTGAAAATCACAAATCACAACTTTTTAAATAGAAAAAATAAAGTTTACAAACTTAAAAAAACTTATTCCCCCTATCTTGTAAGATATTCCTTTTTTACCTTTTACTTTTATGTTTTTTTACCCTTTGTTTTATAATGAAAAACATCCTTCCAAATTTTTCTTCAAAATATTTATATTTTCTCTCAAAAAGTTCTAAACCTTTCTCCACTCTTTTATTTTTTAAAAGAAAGGAAAAAATGTTGTAAAACGTATACCTGGAATGTTATGGAAACAAATTCTACATGAAAATATATATATAAACATAAAAAAAATTAGATAAACATTAATAAAAAAATATAAGAAAGATATTTAACCAAATGAATTTGAAAATATACATACAAGAAATATATGAGGAAGAAAATCCAAAATATACATTCAGAAAATTTTAGTTTGAGTCATTACAAAAATTTTAAGAGTTTAGAGAAAATATCAATCTTTATTTGTGAGTTTATTCATGACCATCCCCAAATTTCAAACATCTTCTCAAAATTTATCTGACTCTTCAGCATCCTCCTACATCCTTGCTATATATTCTTATAAATCTTGAACATTAATAACTTCACTTTAGTTCTCTTTTAAAAAAATGTCTATTTTATTTAGATTCAAAACTTTTTCCTCCAAAGATCAGACTTTTCTAATTTCTCCCTGGTTTTATTCTTGAACAAATATTGTTCTCTTTAGCCTTAAAACTTCATATTTCAATTTTTTAATCCACTTTCCTTATTTTTTAACTTCATTATGTTGGTTCATTGGAAGGAACGTCATATTATCTACATCTATTGAGTTCTCACATAATTCATAATTCATTTTTATTGTAAACTTTGTAAATGATTTTGTTGAAGTTTGAATTCCATCTATATGTTAATCATAAAATTTCATATCACCTTCAATATGATTCAATCTAGATAATAAGATCTATCAACCTACTTGAATGTGATTGACATATTCCTTTGATATCTTTGAATTCATCTTCATTATAAATAACAAGTTTAGAAAGTTGTTTTAAGGAACTCGAATTTTCCAACACATCAAAATTCCTTTGTAAATATTTTCATAGAGTTTGTATATCAGGAAAAATTGGAATTATTCCATCCAATAGATGGATTACTTCATTGAGGTAATTAATTTTCATCTCTATACACTATATATAATTTTTTGGAGGAAAATTTTTTGAATCTGAAGTCACACTGGGTACTGCAGGCCCTGGTGGCCTAGAAGGTCTTCCTTCATTTTTTTCCATTAGATCGATCATCAGAAATTTCCATGACATTATATTCGCCATCATTGGATGGAGATTTTTTCAATTTTTGAGTCTTGTACTGTTGACCATTTTTCTTCGATGATTCTTCCTCATCTGGATTTCTCAATGAAACTTCTTTTACATATTTAACAGATAAAGAAGTTGAGTATATTTGTGAAATACCCTCAATATCCAAATTATTTTGGAGCTCTTCAACTAATTTAGACTTATTATTAAGTCCCTTCCAGCTTAGAACAAGAGAAAATTCTTTTGGGTGTGAATATTGATCAATACCTTCCTTTTCCTATGAACATGATTTTTTAACTTTGATTTGAATATCTTGAGATTGAAAATTTTTAATCGTAATTTCCATGCCTTTGCTTTTGTCAAATGCCAAAGGTTCTTTTAAAATTAGTTATGACTTTCCTTTAGGATTTTTGGAAAAATATTCTTCAAGATGATTGGACATATAGACTTTTCATTTTGTTGTAGATTCAATAGTCGATTACATTCTATCCATTCCTTTCAGGAAGTCTCTTGAAAAAAAATTCATTCCTTTCTTTTTCAGCTGGTCTCTTCTTCCTTTCTTATTCTCAATGATTCTTATGCATTTTCTCTTTAAGATCCAAGAACTTATCCTTATCTAATACAAATGGTGGATCATCTAGTTTCTTTTCTTCCTTCTTCTTCATAAATGCATCAAAAGCTTCTTCTAATTTTTTTAATTCCTTGGAATTGGAGGATATTTTTTAACTTCTTTCTTTTTCTCAACTTTTTGATTAAGTTTTTCTACATCCATCTCAAACACCGCAGTGTCCATCTTATCAACGAATTATTTCTAAGAAGAATCATAGACTAACTTCATCTTTTTTATAGTCTCATCACCAATAAGGGAAATCTTTTCCTTCATAATAGTAGCTTCAATTTTGATATTTTGAGCTTCCATGAAACTCGCCAAAATCTTTTTGATAAAAAATGGGTATAGAAGAATCGTTAAATTTATTGTCCATACTTTCACAGTTTCAATTACATAGAATATATATTTAACCAGGTTAAATTTTATCATATTGAAAAGATGGTACAAAATAGATATATATCTCACACCTTCAGGGTATCCATATCCTCTTTTATTGATATAAGATAATTCCACATCCAAATTTCCACTATCCCCTCATCTCGAGAAAGATGATTTTTTTGATTTTTTCATATGACACAAAAGCATAAGTTCCTACCTTTGATTTTTCAAAAATTCATAATTTTTCTAATTTTTTTTCACTATAATAGCTTCTTAACCTTTTAAAGGGATTTTCACTAAATTAACAACTTTTAGAATATAATACTTACAAGAATTCACAAACAAATAAAATATTATAGGCTTCAAACAATTTACCTCATTGAATTCAATTGAAGAATAAAATTCTTTCACAATTTCAGGATAATGTAGATCACATTCTTCTTTTTCAACACAGAGGGATTCCCATCCCTAGGAAACTATAACCGAATTCAGAGGAGAGTCACATTTATCATAAAAAGTTCTTTCAATCAATCTTTTATTTACTGCTATTCTATTTGAGAAATCTCTTGAGGAATTCATTTGATTGATCAGTTGAACTAACGATCGGATGAACACCAAAATATTGGATGTAGAAGAATCTAAGAGATAAGTGCTCTTCACAACATCAAGTGGTGAAGAGAAATTCGTGACCCACTTCTCTTTATATTGACTTATGGAGATAGATTATTCGACTTCCTAGATCTATTAGCTTAGATTGAAATCCTCGTCATGATCGATGAGTCACAGAAATTGTAGAAAGATGTGTAAGAATAATTATGAACTCTTAATATTTTTCAAAACTTTTGATATAGTTTTTATTGATCAAAGATTTAATCCGATGAAAATCTAGATTTTTTGCAATTCATTTAAAAGATGATTAAAAAACATACAAAAAAATTATAATAAAATCTAAAAGTAACCTATTTAATTTATTCAAATCTATCAGAATTGGAGCGTGCTAGCTTCCGTTCTACCGGGTCCTTATTTGAATGCCTCCAATCAGCTCCCTCCAATTCCAACCGACCTCAATTGTTCCCAGATATTCTTCTAGGAGAGATCCGTACGACCTCAGTGGAAAGCTCCCCTTCGATTGACTCTTCTCTGGATTCTTTCATGTCAGCGGCCCGTCTTCATCAGTGGACGCGTGTAGCTCGGTTTGGAGTGGGCAAACCCCCTCTCCCCTAATTTCAGAATTTCACGATATTGTGGGGTTTGAAGGCTCTGGATCGAGTCTCCATCCTCAACACTAAGGCCTTGTACGTTGTGCTTGACTCCTAGGAGGATTTTGGGAAAGCATGGTCTCAGATCCTACGCTCGGTTCGAAATTGGCGTTTCCTCTTCTGAGGCGGCTGGTAATTCCCCTTCACATGCTATCCCTGATTCCCCCTAATTGCAGGCTCTGCCTTCACTGCCCTCCTCATCTTCCAAGAAGGAGACGTCTGAACTTCAGATGAATTCCTGCACTGCTATTGTTCTGTACAGCCCTCCTTTCGTATGTCCAGGTTATGACGTTCCTGTCTCTCTGGTATTGGTTCAACCTTTATCTCCGGGGAAGGTTTCAACCATTTGGGAAGACCGTCCCGCTCATTGTAAAGGGAATGAACCCCTTTCTTCTTCATAGGGTTTTTTGTGATTGTCTACACCGGGGGCCAAAGCCAAGCACCCCTCTCTACAATGATTTCGTTTCTCATCTGCAATGCCTGAGGCCTGGGGGAACGAGTTAAACCATACTTTCTAGAATCTGAGATTCACTATAATAAGTTGAATTTGGTTGCAGTCCTTGAACACAAACAACTCCCTTCTAAAATTGGGGATTTGTCCTACAAACTTGGTCTTCACAATTACATGCAGGACGACCCGATCAATCAACCCATATGGATTTTTTAGAACAACTGCCTTTGATCATATTTCTGTCTCTGACCAACAAATATCTACAAGGATCAGGTTCAAAAACTCCACTTGCTGCCTTTTCATTTTTTATACCAAATGGGATTTGAGGGAAAGAGAGGTGTTATGGAAGGATTTAAGAAACTTCAATCAGGGTGATGAAGCTTGGCTCATTGGTGGTGATTTCAACTCCATCCTTGATCCGTCAAAAAATAAAGGCGGGGGGTCTACCCATTGAGATATTTGAAAGATTTTATGAGCTTTGCATCTCTTAATAGACTCCTTGACTTGGGGTTCACAGGGGATCAGTTCACATGGTGCAACAATAAAAAAGGAAACCAGCGTATCTGGAGCTGACTCAATCACTTCTTGGAAAACTTTTAGCTCATATCATCCTTCTTGAACAACAAAGCTGAGCTTCTGGGTAGAGTTCACTCTAACCAATCCCCCCTTATGCTCACCCTTTATATTAGGTGTACCTATGGTGAACACTGATTTTTCTCAATTCGTTGGGGAGATGGACCTGATTATCACCAAGTGGTGTGATCATCCTGGAATAAAGGTATGGCTGAAGCTTCCTGGGTGGGGTTTCATAACAAGATTAGAAGGCTAAAAGAGGACCTGCAAAGTTGGGATAACAATAAGACCTCCTGGTTCCTCATCTTGGATAGTCTTAAGGAAGAGATTTCCCAGGCTAAGCTTGAACTTGAGTCTTTGTGGGATGAGGATGTTTTTAGTAATTTGGTTGGCATGAAGAACCATTTGGGTGACCTTTTCCTTGAACAAGAAAGGGTCGTTAAAGAGAAATCAAGGGCGAAGTGGCTTAAGGAAAGGGACAGAAACACAAATTTCTTTCAGGATTGCATCAAAGAGAGGAAGAGATACCGTGCTCTAAATATTCTTCTTGAGGGAGAATCTTTCTCCAACGACCCCAACATTGTTGGAGGTATGGCTCATACCCATTTTCATTCCTTATTTGCGGATGCTAACCCTTGCATGCAAGAAAGATATAAAAGTGGACATGCTGAAATTTTTTATGTTATTCTTCATTTTATTTCCCATGACATGAATGTTTTTTTCGAGAATATTCCAGATGAACAGGAAATTTGGGTAGCAGTTTCCTTCCTCAACTCAACTAGTGCCCCGGAGCCTGATAGTTTTCCAGGGTCCTTCTATACTATTTCCTAGAATATCACCAAGATGGAGCTCATGGCCATAATCCACGATTACTTCCGAGGAGGGGTCTTGCCAAGAGTGGCATGTGCCACAACATTGATCTTTATTCCAAAGGTTAGAGAACCTTCCTCCTTGAAACAATTCAGACCTATCAGCATGTGCAACTTCCCCTACAAAATGATTGTTGCTATGATTAACTAAAGATTAGCATTGCACATTCACAAGTGGGTCTTTTATGAACAATAAAGCTTTATTCGTGGGTGATCCCCTCAAACTTCCATTGGTTTGGCACAAGAGATGGTGGGTGACATTAACCGAAAGGTCCCAGGGTCCAATATAGCCTTTAAACTTGATATGGACAAGGCTAATAATAGGTTTGAATAAAGCTTCATCATTAGAGTCATGATATGTATGGGCTTCTCTGAGTGGGTGATTGACTTGTTCGTTTGATGCATTGGGTTGCCATGGTTTTCTGTGACCTACATGGGGAAAATCAATGGCTTCTTTAAATCTATTCAGGGGTTAAGGCAAGGAGATCATCTATCCCCTAGTGTGTTCATTCTGATCCAAGACTCTTTTAGCAAATATCTAAATAAATGGTGAAATTAAGGTCATGTTCATCCCTTCAGGTGTAGAGCCAACATTAGTGGTATTTCAAACCTCTTCTTCACATATGACTTCCTTTTTTTCACCAATGGAATTTGTAGGTCCTTTCAAGAGTTGAACCAGATCCTTGATATTTATTTTACATGGAGAGGTCAGCTCATTAAAAAAGAAAAGAGCAGTGTCTACATCTCAAGATTATGTTCAGATTGAAGGGGAAAGAAAATTGAATAAAAGATTGGGGTCCCTAGAAGAAATTTTCCCATGGAATACTTAGAGGCCCAAATTTCACCAGTAAGGATCTGAATCCATAACTTTGATGGTATCATCGATAATATTTCCTCCTACATTCTCAACTAGAAAAATCATTTTCTTTCTTTTGGATGATGCATCTCCCTAGTTAACAACATCTCAACATCAATTCCTATGCATGTTTTGGCATCCACCATTGTTCCCAAGATGGTCATCCACTGGGCTTCATGGCATAGATTGGTCCGTGATTGTGAGGACAGTGACATCAATCTTAGAATCATCTCAGGCACTATGTATCTCTTTCAAGAGAGGCTGTCATGTGATGTGATGGTTGGGAAATCACTATGGTCAAAGGTCACCTTTAAGATGTATGGGTCATGTTTTGATGCCACATGTGACAATAGTTCCAAGCTTTAGGATATCACTCGGGGTCACATTTTTAAGCTCCAACAACATTCAAAATGGATTGTGGGGGAAGGCTCGATTAACTTCTAAAAATACAATTGGGTGGGAAATGTTTTGGGGTTCCCTGGTTGTCTGATTCCTGATATCACCTTCTATCAAGCCAGATGCTTCCCTACATCCATACAATATGTTCTCAATCACTAAAAATAGAAAGTTTATCATGGTATCCCTATCACCAATAAACCGGACAAAATTTTCTTCATTGCGGCCTCGTCAGTCTTTTTCTCTCATGAGGTCTACTGCATTTTGTTACACACAGACATCAACAACGATACTTCGGGTGGTTTTCTATGGTGCAAAGAAATTTCTTCCAAGTTAAATTTTATTATCTGGCACATTTGCAATCCTTCTCTCCCAAATGACGAGGGGGTTTGGTGAAAGGGTATATCCATGGTCTCCAAGTGCTCGTGCTGCTGCTCACCCAAGGAAGAGACGACTACCCATATTTTCTTTGAAGGTGATTGGGATTCTATGGTCAAGAAAAACATTATCACCTTTTTAGGGAGAGATGTCCAGGGTCTTTCTGGCGATCCGTTCCTCCAGTCATGGTTTCAACACTCAAATGCCAACAACCATGAAAGTAATGCCCGAGAGACGTTGTTCACTGCGGGTTGTTGGATTGTTTGATATGCTCATAATAAATACAGGCATATGGGACTCGTCTTTTCTCAGCTGGCTATGCAGGAAAAGACCAGGCTGCTCACCGTGGAGTTGGCTCTTCTGCTCAACCACAACAAGTGTGCTCCTTCCCTACAGGGATCACGCCTCTTCTTAAGCCTACCCAAGGAAACTGGGTTGGATGGTTCACTCTAGAGCATGGCTTGAAACTGAATATTGACAGATCATGTACGCAAGGCTGTATGTGGGGTGGTGGGGCGGTACATGATCTGAATGGATCAATTGTTTTTGCGTTTAGTGTTTGGTACGGTCAAGGTGATTCTCTCATGGAGGAGGCAACTACCATGCTTAAAGGGTCTTCTTTGTGCCCTTCTCACAGTATTATCCTTAATCAGGTGGAATCTAAATCCTTGATCCTCCTCAAATACATCTAAGGTGTGATCTCTACCTCTTGGGCTATCACATATATTGTTCAAAAAATGCATGGATTTTATCATCAATAACACTAATCTCACTCACACTTGGAGGGAGGGAAACATGGTCACTGACTTCTTGGCTTCCCAGGATACTTCTGATAATCCTTATACCATCTTTAATCGTATTGGGTCCCTTCCCCCTTAGTGTATGAATCTGTTCTGGGATGATTCCCTCAGTCTTCATTACTTTCATCCTCCATAACTTATTCTGGGGTTCTCCCCCTTCTACTTTTTAATAAAAATTCCTAACTTTGCATTGATGGATAATTGTAAGATATAGTAAACTAGCAATCATTCCTTTTTTTTGATCATTTGGTTTCCCAGATTCATCAATATCAATAGTTTTTGAGGTTCCAGTAGTAGTACTAATACTTTTAGTATTGTTTTATCCAAAATTTATAAGAATTTTTTTTATATAATTTTGTTGAGATAAAAAATTTCCTTCTGATTTTTGTGATATTTGAAAAGCAAGGAAAAAAGATATGTTCACCCACCATGCTCATTTCAAACCTAGATTTCCTAAGATCCACATAGGAATCCTAAAGTGATTTTTTAGTTGAACCAAATATAGTATCATCGATATATATTTGAACAATGATAGAATCTTTAAAAACTTTTAAAAAAAATTAATTGGATCCACAACTCCCTTAACAAAATTGTTTTGTAACAAAAATCTAGTTAATCTATCGTACTAGGATCTTGAGTGTTTTTTAAGTCCATAAAGTTCCTTAGTAAGTATAAAAACAAGATCTGGAGATTTATGTTTTAAAAAACATGTGGTTTCTCTATATAACCTTCCTTCTATACATATCCATTAAGGAAAACACACTTTACATCCATTTGAAAATGATTAAAATTTAGAAATGATTCATATACAAGAATTATATGAATAGATTTAAGCCTAGATAGTGGAGCATAAGTATCTTCATATTCTATTCCTTATTTTTGATTATAACCTTTTATAATAAGTATAGATTTATTTTTAACTATTATTCCATTTTCCTCACACTTATTTTAGAAAACTCATTTTTCTCTAATTATAGGTGAATCTTTAGGCCATTCAACCAAAGTCCAAACTTGGTTTCTCCAAAATTCATTAAGTTTATCTTGCATTTATTTTATCCAATCTTCATCACCTAAATCCTCTGTAATGTCATGGGTTTTTGAATCAGGTCAAAAACCTCTCATATTTTGAATTTTCAAATTAGCGGGGGTTCCCATTTAATTTTCATTGACCATAACCAAATTATGATAGTTTTTCAGCTTTATATCATGTTTTTGGATGGTTTTAGAGTCTTGGAAAGTTCCTTGGGTATTCGAAAGGGATTCAAGAGCATCAAAGGCCCAAAGGCCTAGTTTTGGAGTTTAAGGTCAAGTTGCACAGTTTAGGGTAAATTGTGCGGCCTCTTCCAACTAACCGTGCACCCAATTTTTGAACCACTGCATGGTTTGAATAAACTATGGGGGTGTGGCTTATGGTCGTGTGACCCTGTTTGTAGTTTTTGTAGAGGTTACTGCTTGATTTGTGCATAGTTAGAGAAAATAGTGCGCAAATCCGCACAGGTAGTGCAAAAATCCATACAAGTAGTGCCACTTAGGCAGTACCTATGAACTATAGTGCACCGTTTGGAAAACTATGTGAGATAACCATGAAACCCCTTTAAAGTGGTGATTTTATGAAATTTACCCTCTTTATCAGGTTTTCTTCATCTTTTCTCCTCGAAACTGCGCGTACAATAGGGGCATGACACTTTTCTTACTCCCATGAATTGGAATCTATCTCATTCATCATTGATCTATTCTTCGAGCTATTGGGTGCTATAGAACCACCTTTGTAAGGCTTATAACACTCATGCTTCTCTTTCATATTTCTTTCACCTCTCGTACTAATAATTATGTCCAAGCGATTTTACCCTATTTTTAGGTCATTCAAAGAAATCGTCGATTTCTAAATGGCATAAAATCGGAGGCTAATACCAGATGTGCCTATATCTATGAGTCCAAGGTAGGTGGTGCACGCCTTACTCTATGTTTTCACAGTCGGTTTGGGGGTGCATATTTTAGCGCACCAGTGGGTAATTGAGCGAGACCCCTATGTTTGATGTTAAATTGACTGTATGACCCTATGGGATGCTGTTGGGTATGCCCAAACCTCATTTGTTCATGAGGGGTCGGGTTAGATATTGTTGATCACCTTGGGTAGTTGGGCTCGTATGTGTTTTTAATTAATTTGAGTTTTTGTGTTTAATTGAAATGGTACAATTAAATTACACTGAATTTTTTGTCTAATTAAAGTGTTTATATATATATATATATATATATATATATATATATGGAAGGTTGGTTATTTGAATTGGAATTATCCAATTCAATTATAATGAATTGATATGTTCATTTAAATTGTACAATTCAATCATATTAAATTGAATTGCTTATTTGATTTGAAATGCTTATATAAAATGCTTGTGATATATTGCTAAGACCCTTGGGGTCATGATAGGCTTGGCCTGAGGAATTGGGATGGCTTGACCATTGAGATTGAGGTGATGTTGATTATCTGGTTGGGCTTGACCCGGATTACTTGGGTGGTGTTGAACATCAATTGGGCATCATGGATGTCAGATTGAGGTGGCGAGGCCATCAGGTTGCAGGCATGGCCTAGGATATTTGGATAGCATGACCATCAAATTTGAGCGACATGGTCGTAGGGGCATGAGGTTCCATATTGACCTGGATTAGGTATTTTATTTGGTGATTGCTACTCACCCGTAATGGCCAAAGCACTAAATGGAGTCGTGTGCACATAGGTTGAATCAGTGATGAGGTGGTTTTGAACACTCATGTGGGTAGAGGCCCCCAATAGTGTGGCTTAGGTAAATGTGTTGGGGGTGATTATAATAGAAATCCATGCGGAAGGTGAGGAGCCTTTGGTTGATAGTGATGAGGCTATCAGTTGGGGGATGAGACTCATTGTATTGAGTCCATTGGGCCTAGATTGTTTTGGGAGGATGTAGATCTCCATTCCTTGGGACGTCATGCTATGAGACAAAGTTGATGTTCATTTGAGGATATATATCACCATGCCTCCAGATGTTAGGCTTTGAGTTGATGAGTGCTTTCGATCAGGGGTCTGAGGGACTGGATTATTTTACTTGGGCGTGCCTTTGGGATGTCAGTGATTTGTTTGAGACACAAGGTTTCAAGAGGCATGAGGTGTTGGGTTTATTATTTGGAGGTGAAACCTAAGGGTGTGCCTGGGATGTATGAAATTAGGGGATACATTGGGCCATGTGCTAAGGATCCTTACCACTTCCATGATTTTAGTGTTGGCCAAGGAAGGAGATGACTTCCAGGTCGCTATTGAGCACCTGGAAAGTCTTTGTTTACATTACACATGTGATGATTTACTTTTATTAAAATTCACACCTACTTAAACACTTATGTTGGGTATGGACACTTGGATGGTATCCTACCGAGACTCATTCCCACACCCTACACAATCCCTTCAGGACATGTGTAGACTTTATGTCTTTATGTTCAAATAAAGGATCAGCCTCAGGAGTTGGATCATAGTGCTATTTATCATGGGATTTTGGAAAGGTACCTTGAGGTTCTTGCCTCTGCAGGAGTTAATTTTAAGTTACCTTTTGTTTCCTTTTGTATCATTATGTTTTGTATATATGTATTGTATTGAGGTTATCCATTGGAAACCCCTCCTATATATTGTATGTATGAACTGATTTGGATGCATTCTCTATTTTAGTTGATACAAGGGGTTGGTTGGAATGTTTATTTGTTGCTATTGAAAATTGTTCAATTGTGCTTCCGCTGTTTATTAATATTGATTGTGCTTCCTCCATTAGCGGGTCTGGTTCCAGTCTGCTGAATCTTTACTTTTTCTTTACATGATATATATATATATATATATATATATATTACTTAGAGTATTATATCATTTCCTGTGGGTATAGCCTCCCCACTATCCCTTTTTACACCCTCACTGCTAGTCGGAAGCCTTTGGCATTTGGGTAGGCACGGTTATGACCAGTGACACCCAGCCCGATAGCACTATTCACATGGATAATCGGGTCGGGGACGCTACAAGTGGTATCCAAGAAATTCTTGACTAAGATTTAGTATCAGTGTAAGGTTAGCTACTAATGAGATCAAGATTGATTTTTATTTTCTTTTTTGTTGGTCTTACTATTTGGATTATGGTATACTATAGATTAGGATGTGGTCAGAAATGGGGTAGCTTGTTCTTGGGTGACTACAACCCCATGTACAAGGGACGAACCAAGTTACCATTGGTGGGAATTGTCATTCTATTTTTTCTCAATTTATGGTTGGATTGATTTTCACCTAGAGTGGATTTGGAATGTGATGGTCATTCTTTATGACTTGTGACCTTGTCCTGATATAGAAAGTTATGAGGTTGTTAGACCCTTGGCTCGGTAAGGCAAGGTGTGTTTGATATGCTTGTTTAAGATTTTCTTTAGGCACATGGTAGGATGTTTTAGTTATCATAATCATGTGTTTATTAAAATTTCTTATGAAATGTGAAATTAATATATGTATATGATGTGATATAAATATATATATTGTATGTGACGTGTGAAATGGTCTTGGATCTTATACAAGTAAGAAGGTGCTATGGAATGGGGTGATGTTGATCACCAAGTTGGGTGATGTGGTCATCAGATTGAGGCAATGTTGGTTGTTAGGACAGGCATGGACCGAGGGATTTTGATACTTGACTATGTGATATATATATATATATATGTATGTATTTATATATATGTTATGGGTTGTATGACCATGTTGTTGGTATTTAATGGGTTCCTCCTAGACGACTCATATGGAGTGTCAGGTGGGTGATGGATTAGTACCATGGGATCATGATCAGGTTGAGGCCCAAAGGGTCAGACATAGAATGATCCGTATGTATAGGCTTAGGTATAGACTCATGTTTAGATTCCATTGCATGCAGGTCAGTTGTTGGATCTTATTGCTTTTGGGCTGTGGCTCAACGAGCAGCTTCGAGCGAGCTTGGTATGGATTATCCAGGGTATCGACCGGGGTGATCAGGGAGCAGATCCATCTATAGAATATCTGAATCGAGAGTTCCAGTCACAGTACCCACCACTTTTTCATGGGAGGGTGGTCCATAGGTGGATGAGAATTGGATTGAATCGATGAAGATGGTCTTCGAGCAACTAGAGAGGCCTCTAGGGTGGAGAGTCAAATTAGAAACCTATATGCTTAGAGTCTCAACTAATCACTGGTAGGATATGTTTGTGCAGGTAGTTAGAAATGAAGGATTGTCCTGGAAGGAATTCAATGCAAGGTTCTTCAATCATTTCTTCTCAGATACGCCGAGGGTGGAAAGGTCTTGGGAGTTCCTGAGCATTCAGCAGGGCAACATGTTTGTCATGAACTATAAAGACATGTTCACTGAATTGTCTTGCTTCACACCAAGCATGGTGAGTGATGACACCTCGAGAGTGAGGCACTTTGAGGATGGTTTATGGCACACCATTCAAGTGTAAGTAAACAACTTTAGGTTGGAATCATTCTCAGAGGAAGTGAACCATGCACTCATATCCAAGGGAAACCTGGTGGAAAAGTCTTACTCGATCTGGATAGTGGCGTCAGTTGATTTTAGTGGTGATTATTAAGATAGCAGGAACCGAGACAGAGATGAGTTCTAGTAGGGAATTCATGCCAAGTACTCGGCCATACCACTTCATCATGGATCCTCTATAATTTTCTTTTAGTGTGGGAAGCAAGGACATGTTCAGACTCAGTTTGAGCGGCCTCTAAAGGAGCATCGAGCATGTGGTCAAGTTGGGAACCTTGAGAGTTTCTATAGGAAGACTTCTTGGATAATCAGTATTCATGGTCCGAGTTAGACTAAGGCTTCTGAGGTCAATTTGGAATCAGTACCAGGTGAGGGTGGATGAAATTCAGCTATATGCATAGGTCATGGTTGAGACAGTGGGACCCAGTAGTGGGGTCAGTGGTCAGTGGATGGTGTATCACCGCAGGCAGGTCAGGCTTCAGCTAGTCGAGCTTCAGGCTAGGTGCATGCCATGTAGCTGCCAGGGGAAGAGCATGCTGGTGAGCCGATGACGGTTAGAGGTACGCCATGGGTATAGCCTAGTTCTTTTTTTATTTTGAAATGGCATTTTAGGCATGTCTGTTTTGGGTGAACAAGGTGTATGATCTATGTAAATGGATTAACTAGGCACTGGTTAGTAGGTTGGCACTGGACTGGGTGCGTACAGAATATATATGAGGTGCGAGGCTACGAGTTTTATGTTTGAGCATCGATGGATTCATGATGATTGAGGTGATTTGGCATCATGTCATCGAGACGATATAGTTACTTAAGGTGCGTAGGCATCTGGGAACTATTGCATTGCGTTACTTGATTGTGGTGTGAGGCACCATGACTTTTTTTGGGCATCTATTGAGATACATGACCTCATTGGTTCCATGTGAGACATGGAAAAAAGGCAGGTGCTGATGCGATGTAGGATTCTGATGGGTTTCTAGTATGACACGGGATCTCCTGATGAGGTTCAGAAGTGATGATGTGTTACTAGAGGACTTAAGGTCAAAGATATGGTCAATGGACCACTTACTTGATCTATGTTTTCGCCGGGATGGACTGGGGTAGGTCACTCCTAAGGTGGGGAGCCCCCCCTGAGGTAGTCGACTTGTACCCTTTTGATTGGGGTAGTATGGGTTAGTTTTTAATAGGATGGGTATGTTTCGTACCATCTCCATGTTTGGTTCAGGAATGATCTATGTTAAGGTGGGGAGATTTTAACATCCTGAGTTTTTTAATCGGGTAAAAAACCTCTCCCGTTTTGAATTTTTGAATTAGTGGGTGTTCCCTTTTCCTTTTCGTTGATTAAAACCAAATTCTGAGAGTTATGTTAGCCTTATATCATGTTTTTGGATGGTTTTAGAGGATTGGGGATTTACTTGGGTGTTCAAAAGGGATTCAGGAGCATCATAGGCTCGAAGGCCTAGTTTTGGAGTTGCAGGTCAAGTCGCATGATTTAGGGTAAACCATGCAGCCTCTTCCAGCTAACTGTGTGCCCTGTTTTTGAACTTCTCGATAGTTTGGATAAACCGTGCGGGTGAGGTGCATGATCGTGCAACCTTGTCTATAGTTTTTTTAGATGTTACCACTCGGTTTGCACACAATTAGAGAAACCCATGCGGCAAGCCACACAGGTAGTGCCACTTAGGAAGTACCTTTACACTGTAGCCCACACGATTTTCACACGGTTTGGAAAACCATGCAAGCTAACCATGAAGCCCCTTTAAATTGGTAATTTTATGAAATTTCTCATCCCACCTTATTAGGTTTTCTCCCTCTTTTCTCCTCTAAATTGTGTGTACAATATGGGGCACACCTCTTTTATTCCTCCTATGGATTTTGATCTATTTTCTTCATTGTTGATCTATTCTTCAAGCCGTTTGGTGTTATAGAACCACCTCAGTAAGGCTTATCACACTCATGCTTCTCTTTTGTTTTTCTATCACCTCTCTGACCAATAATTCCGTCTGAGTGTTTTTACCCTATTTTCAGGGAATTTGATGGAATCGTCAATTTCTTCCAAACAACTTTGAACTAGAGGCTAATACCATACGTGACTATATCCACGAGTCCAAGTTAGGTGGTGTATGCCTTAATTTGTGTTTTCATGGTCAGTTTGGAGGTGCAGATTTTAACACCTAGTGGGTAATTTAGTGATACCCATTTATTTGATATTAAATTGACCGTATGACCTTATAGGATGCCATTGGGCATGCCCAAACCTCATTTTCTCATGCAGGGCTGGGTTAGAGGTTGTTGACCACCTTAGGTAGTTGGACCAGGGTGTGTTTTTAATTAATGTGAGTCATTTTGTTTAATTTATTTGGTATAATTCAATTACATTGAATTGTTTATCTAATTTAAGTGTTATATATATATATATATAAGGTTGGTTATTTGAATTAGATTTATCCAATTCAATTATAATGAATTTGTGTGTTCACTAAAATTGCAAAATTCAATTGTATTAAATTGAACTGCTTATTTGATTTGAAATGCATATATAAAATGCCTGTGATATACTACCAAGGTCCATAGGGTCGTGATGGGCTTGGCCTGGGGAATTGGGATGGCATGACCATTGGGATTAAGGAGATGCAGATCGTCTAGTTGGGATTGTACATGATTACTCGGGTGGTGTTGACCATCGGTTGGGCATCATGGATGTCAGATTGAGGTGACAAGGTCATCAGGTTGTGGGCATGGATCAGGATATTTAGATGGAATGGCCCTAGGATTTGATCGACATGGTCACAGGGGAACGAGGTGATGGGTTGATGTGTTTTAGGTATTTTTATTTGGTGATTTCTGCTCACCCATGATGGCCAAAGAGCTGATTGGACTTGTGTGTCCATAGGTTGACTCAATGATGAGGTGGTTTTGAACACTCATATGGGTAGAGGCCCCCGGTAGTGCAGATTATGTAAACGTGTTGGGGTTTCTTACCATAGAAAGCCACAGGGAAGGCGAGGAGCCTTCGGTTGAGAGAGATGATTTTATCAGTTGAGGGATAAGGCTCACCTTATTTAGGCCATTGAGCCTGGATTGTTTTACGAGGACATAGATCACCATTTCTCGAGATGTTGTGCCATGAGTCGATAATGATGTTTATTTGAGGAAAGATATCACTGTGCCTCTGGATGTCGGGCTTCAAGCCGACGATTGCTTTCGAGCAAGGGTCTGAGGGATTGGATTGTTTTTCATGGGAATGCCTTGGGACATCAGTGATTTGTTTGATACACGAGGTTTCAGGAGGCACAAGGTGTCAGGTTTCTTATTTGGAGGTAGAACCTAAGGGTTCACCAGGGCTGCATGACATCAAGGGATACCTTAAGCCATGGGCCAAGGATCCTCACCGCTTCTGTGATTATGGTGTTAGTTGAGGCAAGTGATGACTTCCTGGTGGCTTCTAAGCACCAGGGAACTCTTTGTTTACTTTACTCATGTGAAAATTTACTTTTATTAGAATTCAAACATGATTAAATAGTTATTTTGGGTATGTACACTTGGGTGGTATCCTAATGAGACTCGTTCTCACACCCTATATGGGCCCTTCAATACACATGTAGATTTTATGTCTTTAAATTTAGGTAAAGTATTAGCCTCAGGAGCTGGATCATAGTGTTGTTTAGCATGGGATGTTGGAAAGGGACCTTGAGGTTCTTGCCATTGCAGGAGTTACTTTTGAGTTTTCTTTTTTTTCTTCATTTTTATCATCTTGTTTTGTATATATGTATTGTATTGAGGTTATCTATTGGATACCCATTCTAGATATTGTATGTATGTCATGATTTGGATGCATGCTCTTTTTTAGTTACTATAAGTGGTTGGTTGACATGTTTTTTTCCCTCTGCAAATTGTTCAATTATGCTTCCACTATTTATTAATATTGACTATGCTTCCAACATTGGTGGGTATGGTTCGAGTCTTCTTAATCTTTAATTTTACGTTGTATGATATATATATATATATATATTGGACTATTATATCATTTTTTGAGGGTATAGCCTCCCCACTATCCCTCTTTACACCCTCACTGCAAGTCAACAGTATTTGGAATTTAGGGAAGCACACTTAAGTCCAATGGAACCCGAACCAATAACACTGTTTGGGTGGCTGATCGGGTTGGGGATGCTACATATTTATTACTAGTTTTAGGTTTAAATTGTGATAAAAATGCACAATGGTCACATTTTTTACTTAAGGAACTTATAGTTTTAACTGGTTCACCTTCATCACCAATGATATTATCACTTGAATGATTCCTAAGGATTGTCTGATTTCTTAGGTTTGTAAAAGGATTTTATTTAACAATGTTTTGAATTTCTTTAATGGGTATGTAACCTCCTTCCCCTTCTCATTGGCTTGAGAGGGCGGTGGGATGCTACTTAGACTTAGGCGACATTCCCAAGGCACCAAAGGTTGGCAATAATTGTTGAAGGCTTCAAGAACAATTAGGGAATGATTTTCCCTTAGAATAAAAACAACCAACCAAACAAGCCATATCTAACCACCACTACATGATGCATGTAAAAAATGTAAACCAATGCAATAAAATACAAATAGACAACCATACACCCAAACCAGTCTCACAAAAATGCCAAGGGACTAATACAACAAACTACAATAATCCAAAAGCAGAGTACCAAGTGGAATACTAAACAAAAAAACCCAAAGAATCTATGACACCACTCCACAACTCCATCCCAAACTCCATGATCCAATCACCACAATACCACCCAAGCATCACGATGAACCACTAAGGAAATGAGATGCTTTACCTTTACCTGTATCCTAAAATACAACATCTGCAAAAGCACCAAAGTTCCAAAGAAGGGGGTGAGTAATAATACTCAGTAAGTTCTCTCTAAATGAATTCCCTACACACACCACTAGGATAGAACCATTAGCAGAATTATATAAAACAATTTATCGTAATCCATTAAAATTGTTTACAATTCACAACAAACCAAACACATCCTTACTCAAAGAAATTAACCCAAATCACACAATTCCAAGGAAAGTAACCAAACATGTCATTACCCATTTCACATTTTCATAACTCATTCCAAATAGAGTGGTAACATGCATATTCCAACCATATACCCAAGTTTCACACACACACACCCAACCACACACACACGAGCTCGGTGTTACCCTTGATGGTGGAACTTCACATCCAAACCCGTCCACTTTTTATAGTGGTAATTCATACCTACTTCCCTTTGAGGGCAGTTCTTCACTCCCACTATACATCAATCATAACCAATGCTTAACCACTTAAGCCAATAAACAAGACAAACCATTTATCCTAACCACTACAAAAAGAAATCAATAATTTCTAACACAAACCATAACCATTTCAATAAAATCCACATTTTTTGAAAATGACATAAAACCATATCTATTCCAAGCATCATTTCAATAAAAAAACCCTTTTTATTGAAAACCATTTTCGCAGAACATTTCCCAAAAATCCGCCATGCTAATGATTTTAAAACTTTCCTTTTAAAATCCAACATCAAGCACATTACACAATAATAACCCATTTTTCCCAAATACATAAAACATCACAAAATGGGTGTCAAACAAGCTTCACACATCACAAACAACATCAATTTCAAGAATAAACCATTAATTTGAGATTAAATCCTTCTAGTTCTATCAAAATGGAGATGAGAGAGAATCATCCTACCTTAGGGTTTGGTGAAATTGACCAACTACACAACCGTACACCAAAACTGGGTGAAACTTTCATGAAAACATCTTTGGTCTCTTTTATTAACACCAACCAGCCCAAATCTCACCATTATTGGAAACAAAAACCCTATATCTACCCACAACAGAAGTAGATCTAAGAAACCAAGAGAGAGATAGAACTAGATCTAAAATAAACCAAGAAAACACCAATAGAAGAGGCTTACTAGAGAATAATCACCTCCAAAGAACCAAGAAAACCCTTCAAAACGCCTCCAAGATGGATGGGAGAGGTTCCATAGCCCCTAAGAGGAGCGAATCCTGAGTGGGGTTTGAGTGGGAGATAAAATGGAGTGTTTAGGGTAAATCTTGAGTGAGCATGTTTAAAAAGAACTCATTTTTAATGACTCGCATGGTTAGCTCACACGGTTAGACAAATCGTGCGCTAACTGTGCTCCTGATACTATCCAAAGGGTGCCCCACACAGTTTCCTCACACAGTTAGACAGAACATGTGAAAACTGTGTGAAGCCCACTGCCTCATGTTGCATGGTTACCTGGGGGGTTCTGCACGGTTTCACCTAATTTTTCTCAAACTATTCATCCTTAGAAAAGACCCAAAACCATTCCAAAACCTTCCCAAACTCTCCCAAAAATTATCCAACCACTTTACCTACATAAAAAAGATATAAAAAAGGGTTACATACCTCAAACCAGGGGTAATACATTCTCTCCATCATTGGAATTTCCATCCTTGGAAATTAGAGAACCATCTCTTTTCCAAAAGAGATCAGATCATTGCTTGGTTATCTCTTTCTCTCGCTCCAAAGTCTCCTCCTGAATCTGACCATGTTTCCAAAAAATCCAAACTAGACGGATGCTCTTCCCATGAAATACTTTCTATTGCCTATCAACAATCTTCACTGGCATGTGCACCAAAGAAGCATCTGACTTTAACTCAACATGATCCCAATGAATCACATAGTCATGATCCAGACGATACTTTTCCAACTGAGACACATGAAACACGTTGTGCACCACACTAAAATGTGGTGGAAAATCCAACCGATATTCCACATCTCTGACCTTCACAAGTATCTCAAAAGGCCCAATATACATCGGAGATAACTTTCTATATTTCCCAAAATGATGATGTCCTAGCTTCAAAGAGATTTTAAAGAACACATGATTAGCCACCTCGAATGACAACGATCGTCGACGATGGTCCATATAAGATTTATGAAGACTCTGATCTATCTCTATTCTTTTCTTGATCAACTTAATCTTTTCTGTTGTATCTTGGACAAGGCTCGGTCCAACCAATGAAGTCTCTCTTGTTTCCACCCAACATAGTGGAGAATGAAAAAATGCCCATACAATGATTCAAATAGATCCATGTGTATGGAGGCATAATAATTGTTATTTTAGGATAACTTTACCAATGACAAGTGATCCTACCATGATCCTGAAAAATCCATCACACAAGCCCACAACATATATACTAATGTTTGTTTCATCCCATTTGACTGCCCATCTGTCTGAGGATGCTACACTGTGCTCATTGTCAACTGAGTCCCAAGGGATTGTTGCAATTATTTCTAGAAATGAGATGTAAACCTTGGATATCTATCTGATATAATTGAAACTTGTACATTGTGCCTCTTTACCACCTCATGGATATAGATTTTGGATAGATCCTCCACCGTATGAGATTCATGAATAGGGATGAAATGGTCCAACTTTGTGAGCTGATCCACTATCACCTATATAGAATCATTCTTCCAGACCATTCTTGGGAGACCTGTAACAAAATCCATCGCTATCTGATCCCATTTCTACAATGGGATAGGTAAAAACTGCAACATTCTAGTTGAACGCCGATGCTTTGTCTTGACTTGCTAACAAGCCAAACATCTCAATACAAACTCACCCACTTTCCTTTTCATACCAGTCCACCAAAATTGTACTTTCATTTCCTTATACATTTTTTGAATTCTAGGATGTGAATCCCATCTAGAATGATGATAAGTACTAAGAAGTTATTCCTGAAAATCCACTGGTACAACTCTCCAATTCCGAAAGGACAAAACTAAATTTCTATCTAGTTTCCAGTCCTCAATGGTCTCCCCACCATTGAGTTTTGACCTCATGGAAACACACTCTGAATCAGACATCTGCACCTCTTTATCCAAACCAACCAAGTTAAGAACCAAAGAAATAGGAAATAAAACCACAACATCACCCTCTTATTCACATTCCAAATTCATGTCGGCTATAACTGACATCAATTTCCACTGATTTGATGCATGTTTCACCACCTGAGCACATGACTTTCTGCTCAATGCATTTGCCACCAAATTTCTCTTACCCGCTGTGTACATCAAGTCAAAATAAAACATTTTTAGATACTACATCCATCTCTTTTGCCTCAAATTCAAATCTATATATGAGAAAATATGCTTCAATCTCTTATGATCAGTATACATTGTGAATTTATCACCGAAGAGATAGTGACGCCACATTTTCAAAGCATGCACCACAACTGCCAACACCAAATCATGTGTTGGGTAGCCTTTATCATGAAACCTCAACTATTGTGAGCTATACATAACAACATGATCCCCTTTCATGAGAACACACCCCAACCCTGATCTTGATGCATCACAATACACCATGTACCCTTTCCCTGGTTCTAGAAAAATTAAGACTGGTGTTGATGTAAGATGATACTTAAGCTCTTCAAAAGATTTCTAACATTTATCATTCCATTTAAACGGAACATTCTTTCTTTTAAAAGCTGTCATCAACAAATATAATTGTGAGAAGTCATGAACAATGCATCGATAATAAGTTTCTAGACCAAGGAAGCTTCATATCTCAAAAACAATCTTCAATGGTTTCCAAGAGATAACGACCTCTATCTTGTCTGGATCTACTAAAACACATCTCTCAGAAATGACATGGCCAATAAAACATACCTCTTGTATCCAAAAGTCACACTTTGACAATGTGGCATACAAATGATGATCTCTCAAGGTTCCCAATACTATTTCCAAGTGTTTCTCATGTTCTACCCTTGTTCTTGAATATAACAGTATATCATCCATGAATACCACCATGAAAGAATCCATATATCTCTGAAATATCTAATTCATCCATGCCATGAACACCACTAGTGCATTCGTAAGACCAAAGGGCATAACCACATACTCATAATGGCCATATCTACTTCTGAAATCTATTTTGTGAATATCCTCCTTCTGTACTCGCAATTGATAATATCTTGATCACAAGTTAATCTTAGAGAACAAATGATCTCCCTTTAACTGATCGAACAGGTCATCAATGCGAGGAAGTGAATACTGGTTCTTTATCGTAACTTGGTTAAGGTTACGATAATCAATACACAACCAAAGAGTTCCATTCAACTTTTTAACAAACAAAACTTGCGCTACCCACAGAGATGTACTAGGCCAGATGAACCCTGTATTTTATAGCTCCTCTAACTTCACTTTCAATTCCCTCAATTATTCTAGTTCCATTCGGTAAGACGGAAGTGAGATAGGATATGTCCCTAGAAGGAGATCAATCATAAAATACACTTCTCTCACAGGTGGAAACCCTGATAATTCTTCAGGAAATACATCTAGAAATTGATAAACCACTGCCGGAAAATAGCTTCTCTCATCCTCTTCTATTGATGCCAAAGACAAGGATACCAACTGATATGATATCTCCCCAACTATTGGTTCCAACAAGCTATTTCACCCACCTTCACATCATTCTCTCCTCTGAAGAGATGTCTGACGCCCCTCCCATTGTGAAACTAATTGTTCACGCATAATAGTCGATATGGGCCTTAAACATTGTCAACCAATCCATACCTAGGATTATATAATTTGTATCCATCTTAAGCACCAATAATTCCCACATCAACTCAACCTCATCCAAAACTATACATGATTCTCTACACAGGAAGGCCTGACACTCTCTTTGACCCATAGGAGTTTGAAGTTTTAAAATAGAAGGCATCATTTTCACACTTAGACCAAGAAAGTAAACAACAAGAGAAACAATGAAAGAATGAGAAGCACTCATATAAAACAAAACTTTCATAAAGGTAGAATTAAAAATAATCGTACCTCTCATCGTGTATGGTCCCAATTGATCATCCATCACAACCTGCTCATCTCCAAACAATTGCTTTCTTTCCACACTCTGCACTTTATTTTCCTGATAAAACTTCCCCTGTTGAGGAGTTGCGGTATTCCCAGAATCACCGTAAATAATTTGGCTTTATTGACAAGGAGTATGCTACTGCCCCTATCCCTTCAAGGAATAGGATGTCTACGACCCCTGAGTAGTGTCACAGGAACCCGAACTCAGAGCATTGAGAAAATAACGCTGAAGATTCACCATTTGTTTGTATTTATTACACGATCAAGGTTGTTCCATACAATCCCACTTTATGTGGCCTATATAACCACACTGGAAACATACCTGATTATTTTGAGGCTTCAGATTAAGATTCACTGATCTTACCATTGGATTTTGAGTCATACTCCCACCCTAGAAATAAGTGTTCGTCTTCCGCTTAATCCCCGTGTTAGAGTTCCCACTATTCCCCATGGGTACCAACATGCTTCCCATAGACCCCCAAATATTCCATTCATCCATAGATTCTCTATTCACCATTTCTGTGTAATCACTTATACAAAGGATAGCAATTTTATAACGAATTTCATTTCTCATACCCGATTCAAAGATTTGCGCTATCAAGGACGCACTAGCCACCACCTTAGATGAAAAGCGCACTAAGTTTATAGACTTAACAGCATATTCCATCACTGACATGTTCACCTGCCTCAAGATAAAGAAATCCTTTGTGTGTTGGATTTTAAATGTATGAGGGTAGAATTTTTTTTCAAACAAATCCTCAAAACCCTCCCATGTCATGCCTTGGTCCGTTCTAGACTGGACCACCAACTCCCACCACTAACATGTAAGATCTTCCAACATGTACGTCACTAGATTAAATTTTAACTCTTCTTGTGTTCCCAGGAAATCAAATATCAGATTCATCATTTTTAACCATGCTTATGCTCTTTCTAGCTTTGATTCACCCTGGAAAATGGGTAGATTCTGCTTTTGAAACTAAACTGAGTGATCCACATGCCTCAGATCATCACTGATATTCCAACTTTCCATAGACTGGAAAGCTTTCACTATACTCTTAACTAGATACTGGTTCACCTGGGGTTCAGGTACAATCACATTTTCCATAGTTTCCTCTGGTTGTTCTCTACGACGCTTACCTAGTGCCATTTCTATAAACTCAAGAACAACCATAAGTTTCACTCTCGAAAAATTGAAGGCTTACAATTTCAAATTCAATAAAATTATGTTATCATCACTATTATTTCCATTTCCCATTTCACAATGTCCAACCATATTTGAAAAATCCACTATGCTTTGAAAATGGACCCATTTTCAAAATATAACACCTGTTATATTTTCAAAATCCACACATTTGAAAACCAATATAGATTTTTAAAAATCCACACATTCATATCATAAAATAAATCATTATACCCAATTAAATATGCATCATAGTGGAAAGTCATTTCTACCATACATGACATGCTCATATCATTGGATATACCCACAACAATGAGATCACGTTCCTATAAGTGTCTCCAAAACACTTATGTACCCAATTCCCTGGTAACTTGAAATTCAACATAAAAGGGTTAGCTATGTCCTTTTATGATATACATTTCAAGTTCTGACAATCCTATGCCTTGCTACCATCCCAACTTAAGGAATAAACCAAGAACAAATGCCATCACCAAGACTGATAATGAATGCCAATGAATGGAACTAACTTGAAGATCAAGGACGAAAAAAACTAATACCACTTGTAACATCCCGCCCCTCCTCATTGGCTTGAGAGGGTGGTGGGATGCTACTTAGCCTTAGGTGATGTTCCCAGGCGCCAAAGGCTGGCAATAAATGTTGAGGGCTTCAAGAATAATTGGGAAACTATTTTCCCTTAGAATAAAAACAACCAACCAAAAAATCCATATCTAACCACCACTACATGATGCGTGTCAACAATGTAAACCAATGAAACAAAATACCAAGAGACAACCATACACCCAAACAGGTCTCAAAATAATGTCAAGGGACTAATAAAAAAAACTATAATAATCCAAAATCAGAGTACTAAGTGGAAGACTAGAAAACAAAACCCAAAGAATCTATGAAACCACTCCACAACTCCATGCCAAGATCTACGCTCCAAGCACCACAATACCGACCAATCATCACGATGAACCACTCATGAAATGAGATGCTTTACCTTTACTTATGTCCTAAAATACAACATCTCCAAAATCACCAAAGTGCCAAAGTAGGGGGTGAGTAATAATACTCAATAGGTTCTCCCCAAATGACTTCCCTATAGACGCCACTAGGATAGAACCAGTTATCATAATTATATAAAATAATTTATATTAATCCATTAAAACAGTTTACAATTCACAACAATCCAAACACATCCTTACTCAAATCAATTCACCCAAATCACACAATTCCAAGGAAAGCAACCAAACATGTCATTACCCATTTCACATTGTCAAAACTCATTCCAAATAGCATGTCCGCATACATATTCCAACCATATAACAAAATTTCACACACACACACACCCAACCACACACACATGAGCTCAGTGTTACCATTGATGGTGGAACTTCACGTCCAAACTCATCAATTTTTTATAGTGGTACTTCATGCCCACTTCCCTTTGACGGTGGTTCTTCATGCCCACTATCCATCACTCATAACCCATGCTTTACCACTTAATCCAATAAACAATCCAAATCATTTATCCAAACAACTACAACAATCAATCAATAATTTCCAACACGAACCATAACCATTTCAATAAAATCTACATTTATTGAAAATTCCCTAAACCCATATCCATTCCAAATATCATTTCAATAAAACATCCCTTTTTATTGAAAACCATTTTCCCAAACCATTTTCCAAAAATCCTCCATTCCAATGATTTTAAAACTCTCCTTTTAAAATCCAACATCAAGCACATTGCATAACAATAACCCATTTTTTTCCAAAATCCATAAAACATCACAAAATGGGTGTCAAACAAGCTTTACACATCACAAACATCATCAATTTCAAGCATAAATCATTAATTTGAAATCAAAGCCTTATAGTTCTATCAAAATGGATATGAGAGAGAAGCTACTTACCTTAGGGTTTGGAAAAATCGACCAACCGTGCAACCGCACACCAAAACCATGTGAAACTTCCACGAAAACATCTCAGATATCTTTTACTAACACCAACCAGCCCAAATATCACCATTATTGAAAAAAAAACTATATTTACCCATAATGGAAGTATATATTAGAAAGCGGGAGAGTGAGAGAACTAGATCTAAGAGAAACCAAGAAAACGCCAGGAGAATAGACTTACCAGAGAAGTATTTCCTTCAAAGCACCAAGAAAACCCTTCAAAATTCATCCAAGATGGGTGGGTGAGGTTCCCTAGCCCCTAAGAGGAGATAATACTTAGTGGGGTTCAAGTGGGAGAGAAAATGGAGTGTTTAGGGTAAATCCCAAGTTATCCCATTTAAAAAGAACCCATTTTTAATGCCTCGCATGGTTAGCTCACACGGTTAGACCAACCGTGCACTAACCATTCTCCTACTATTATCCAAAGGGTGCCCCACGTAGTTTCCTCACATAGTTTCCTCACATAGTTAGAAAAATTGTGTGCAAACATGTGAATCCCACTACCTCATCTACACAGTTACCTAGGGGATTCTTCATGGTTTCACTTAACTGTGCTCAAATTGTACACCCTTAAAAAATCCCAAAAACCATTCCAAAACCTTCCCAAAATCTCCCAAAAATTACCCAACCACTTTACCTACATAAAAATACATAATAAAGGGTTATATTACTCAAATCGGGGGTACTACAGGGTATAAATTTAGAAGTATTTTCTATAGTTTTTTTCTTATAAGAATATTTTTTTACATGGGTTGAAAAATAGTTTTATAAATAACATCCAAAGATGTGGTTTTTTATTTTTTGAACATAAAATACCAATTTAATTAAATTTAACATGAAATTTTTCCTCAATAGTATTTTTATTTTTATTAAAAACTCTATAAGACTTACTAGATGTAAAATAACTAAGAGAAATCCGTTCATCATATTTTGGAGTGAATTTATGAAAATTGTATTTAATATTCAAAATGAATAATTTTCACCAAAAAACTATAAATTAAGAAAGTTTTGGTTTTCTTCCATTATATAACTCATAAAGAGTTTTATTAAGAAAAATTTCTAAGTAAAAATTTATTTATAGTCTAGTATGAAGTATTAACTGCTTCAGTTAAAAAATGTTTAGAAATTGAGTATTAACTTAATATGGTTCCGGTAATCTTTTAAAGAACTCAATTTCTTCTTTAAACTTCAATTTTTTATTGTGGTGTTCTAGGAGATGAGAAGTTATGAATTATACATTTCTTACTATAAAAAGTTTCAAATTTATAATTTTCTAATTATCCACCAGGATCACTATGTATGGTAACCAAAATTATATTTTTATTATTTTTAAAATGAGATATAGAATTTTTAAAAAAGAAAAAGGATTTAAAACTTTTTATAGGAAATAAACCTTGGTATATCTAGTGTAGTCATCACCTAAAACATATACATAGTATTTTCGACCAATAATTATAGTTTGTGTAGGACTAAATAAATCCATGTGTACTAAATGTAAAGCATCATAAGTTGAAACTTCACTAATAGATTTAAAACTTTACTTATATTTCTTTCCAAATTTATAGGGATCACAGATTTTAGAAGAATTAAACTTAAGATCCAGTAGATATCTAAAAAGTCATTTTTAGAAATTTTATCTAAAGTTCTAACATTAAATAGTGTCCTAACCTTCTATGACACAACTAAGATTGATCATCAATTTCACTAGGGCAAGGTAGATCTTGGATTCTAATATATTTTAAGTTTAATGTGTATAAATTTTCATGCCTATCATTAGAAAGAATGAATTTACCTTCTTAACTTTTAATGATATATTTATCATTCCTAAACTTCATAATCCAACCTTTATCACATAATTAACTTATTCTTTAAAGGTTGTTCTTAAGTCTTATAAGAAAAACATTCGAAATTAATAGTTCAAAGAAGAACAATATTACCTTTACCATAGATTTCTCCTTGAGTATTATCACCAAAAGTGACCATTATACCTTTTATATTTATGATATTCTATAAAAATTTCTTATTCCATGTCATGTTATGGGAATAATCACTATCCATGTACTATAAATTATTGTTTTTGATACTTTTCTTATTTTCCTAAAAATGAAAAATTTAGATTTTTTGAACACACACTTGCTTGGGTCCAACATTGTTATCAAATAAAATTTTATGAATCCAAATATTTTTATCTTTTATAATGTTGTAAAATTTTCAATTCTTTAGAATAATATGCTTTTTGAAATCCAAAATATTGTACATTATTTAAGGAACATTTATTTTTCCAATTTCTACTCTGACATTATGTGTAGAAGGGGGATTTTTTGGAACATTTTTTTTTGAAAATGTGGTTTTTCATTTGTAAAACCTATCCTATACATATTTATATGAGGCTTTATTCCTCTATAAAGTTTGTCAAAATTTTCCTTCCCAGAAGTAAAATTTGATAAAAACTTCTCTAGAATAAAAATATAAGAATTTAGTTTTATAACCAAATCCATATCCTCACTAATTTTATTATAACTATATTTCATTTATAACTCTACTATAAGATTTGAAATCATTTAATTATGTATATAAATTCTTGAATTTAGCTTGGAAAGTTCTACCTTATCTTCTTCAAGGTTTTTAGAAACATTGCAATTTTGTTTTTCTAACAATTTATCAAATTTAGAAATTGTTTTGAAGCTAGGTAAAGAATAATAATCATCATATGAAGTATATTTTTATTCTTCATAATAAGATGAATCACATTAATTATCAAAATCAGGATAATTTGAATTTAATGCTAAAATTTTAAGGAATTTAGCAGATAACTTTTCCATTTAGCCTTAATTATTCTTTGAAATACCAATATAAAATCCCATAAATTTATGACTGTCATCACTATTATCAGAAGAATTTTTTGAAGAACTATCTCCTCCACTTGCAATCTAAATGGTAGAAGATTTTATACTTTTATTCCCTTTTTTTAATTATAGAAATTATTTGAATATATATCATTATTATCTTTTTCTTCAGCTTATGACAACATGGTCTGATATGACCTAGTTTGTTTTACTCATAACAAATCATTTTTAAGAATATATCATCTCATTTATATCTTTAGAACATTTATTATGTTTGTAATGAAAATATTTCTTCCCAATTTTTTTATTTATTCTATTTTCAATATTAGAAATTTCATTATGATTTTGGTCTAAATAACTATTCTCTGTCTCATCAATGAATTTATCCTTCTTATAAGATTTACAAACTTTTTCAGTTGATATTTTTTTCTTAACAATTATAGATGTAATGGAAAAAGCTACACCACTATTTTTATTGTTATCCTTTTTAAAATAACTTTTTAATATACCCTCATACTTTATGAGAGTTCCAATAAAATCACCCAAACTAAGCTTTGTAATATTCTTAGTATCATCAATAGATGTTCCTTTTGATTCCCACTCACTAGGCATAATATCAATAAGTTTTCAAAAAAAAATATCGTCATCTAAATCTTTATATCCAAAAGATTTAAACTATTCAAAATGGTCATGAATCTATGATGAATTTTAGTAATAGATTCTACAGGTAAAAAATAAAAATATTGGTAGTTATCTCTCAACATATCTATTCTCATTTTAATAACTTTTGAATTTACAAAGTGAGTAATCTCAAGATTTTTACAAATATTATTAGCTGCTTAATAAGAATAAATTTTATTATAGATGTTACTTGTCATAGAAAATAACAAATTATTTTTAACATGATAGTTTAGTTGATATTCAAACTTCTCATATTAAGTTAAAGTAGAAACCTATTTGTCCAAAATAACATAATTTTCAGTCAGCATCACAAAGTTATCAACTCCAGTGTTGATTACAGAAGTATTTATTCTTCCTTTCCAATATTCATAGTCAACACCATAACAAATTGGTGGTTATCTAGGATTTAGATTCCCAAGATTCCCAAAATTGATACCTACCATCTTTAGAAATAGATATACTCTTTTTTTACAATACACATTTTTGTAAATAGTTTAAAATAAGTATAAAACTACTATGATATAAAATTTATCTATTTATAATGAAGTATAAAAGTAAAAACCTACTCTGATATCAGTTGTATGATCATAAGAGTATAAATGAACACTACAAGATGGGGGTGAATTGTTGGGTGGGGGTAATTGTAGTTTATAAAATAAAACATACAATTTTCACAATTCTCATTATATAGTTTAATTAGGTGAAAATATTTTATGATATATATTTTCAGAGTTAAGAAAATTTTATAACACAAGTAAAATTTCCTTAAATAATACACAATGGAAAATGAAACTTGTAAAAAAAAGTAATAAGTAATTTTATAAATTTCTTAAAAAGACTTACAAAAACATTATAAAAGAATAAACACACTTGACCTTCAATGTTAAGGAAGTTAAAATCCATGAATTTTGGTATCCATGGTTTTCACCAAACTATAGAGGTCTGTCTTCCTTAATAAAGGAACCCTCAATACAATGATAGGAAAAACTTTAGTTACCTAGCCTCAGGAACCCTTGATCAACAAGATCATACAATCTCTATCTCCCAATCCCCGGAATCCCTTGGTCACATCATATCAGACAAAAAACAATTACAAAACTAAAAATATATTAAGGAATTTAAAATACTCACACATATTCCTTAAGATAAAGGCTCACTAATGAATTACAATGAAGCGATCAATCAATGTAATAATATATTAAAAAAATATTCACAACAACTCTTAGATCATCAATGATGAAAAATATTCTTTCTTCTCATATGAAGCTTCTATTCATAGGAATTTCTCTAATGTTCATATTTTTATATCTCAAAGGTGGTCGGCCTTAGATGAATTAATTTCTTACTTGGTAATTTATGAAAATATTATCCATATGATGTTCATCATGTTTATACACCTCTATAGTGTCTTGGTATTCTATATTATAGAATAATTATTGTTTTTCTAATGGACCTTATTATACTTTGACTTCTGAAATTTTATAAATATTTGTATGATGAAATAATTAATTGTATGTCTGATATAAAATATACATGTTCATTAAATTACTAAGAAGAATTCTATTTTATTAATAGTGTTTCTACATCTGGTAAAAATTATTGTTCTATAAAAACATACTTAGAACTAGGGAATTATAAAATTTAGTAAGATATAATTTTTAAGTGTTTGGTTTTTTATTTTCAAAATTAGGATAAAAAGTGTTATAAAGAAACTTTCGACTTAACAAATGTTCAATTTGAAGATTACTCTAGCCAACTCCAGATCACGCATTAGATAGTTTTTCTCATCAATCTTCAACTGTCTTGAGGAAAATTCTATCACTTTATCATTTTCATAAGGAGATAACCTAATATCTACTTCACTTTCAAAAAAAACCTAATATCTACTTTAAAGAATCACTATAGATCAAAAAATAATTTCCCACATGTAGGTAGATTTAGTACATGTGTATTGATTTACCACTTATTCAACTTCTTAAATCTATATTTACATTCATTAGTCTAGAAAAACTTTACTCCCTTCCAAGTTATCCTGCTTAGTGGGTTTTAAAATCAAGATAAGTTCCTCGCAAATCATCGATAATACCCAAATAATCTAAGGAAACTATAGATCTCACTTAAATATGTTATTCTATGTCATTCCTTAACCACCACTATCTTTAAAGTATCCATATATATCCTTTTTCTTTTGATCACTGACTTAAGAATGTTACTAACTCCATCCAAAAATCACATTTACTATACCTTTCTTATTAATTCACCCTTTTAAAAATATTTAGAACATATCTAAAATTATTCTCATGTTACTCCTTGGTCTTGGAGTATATGATAATATCATCTATAAATACCACCAAAAATTGTCAAGTTAATCTTTAAAGACTTTATTTATCGAGTGCATGAAAATTTCTAAGGAATTTATGAGTCTCAATGACATCACTATGAACTCATAGTGTCTATACCTTCAATAGAAGGTAGTTTTGGGAATATTCTCCCTCTTCACCTTTAATTGATGATATCCCAACTGAAGTTCCACCTTAAAGAAGTATTGTCCCCCATTTAGTTGATCAAACAAGTCATCAATCTATGATAGGGGTACTTTTTCTTTATCATGATCTTTTTGAGTTCATGATAATCAATGAAAATACACATTGACTTATCCTTATTCTCAGAAAAGAGAATGATTTCACCCTATAGTGAAGAACATTCGCATATGAAACCCCTTTTCAGATTCTCTTATAGTTTCTTCTTCAGTTCTTCAAGTTCAATGAGGATCATTCTGTAAAGACTCTTGGATATGGGTAGATCTCTATGTATAAATTCAATATAACTCAACCTATGGACCAATAGGAAGAACAAGAAACACTTTTGAGAATACATCTGCATATTATCTCATAATTTTCATGTCTTCTATGGTCTATCCTTTGTCTCAATCATTTGAGAAAGATATGATTTCTTATAATGAAATAATATTCATACTTGGGGGAGGATTTTCCAAATAAGAATCCTCCTCCTCCTTGAACTTGTATAAAATTAGAGGATGGTTTGGGATATGGAAAGTGATTTCCTTATCCCAACAGTTGATTTTGGATCCATATAAAGACAACCAATCCTTACCCAATATTACATTGAATTACACTATAGGTAGTATAATAAGGTTTACTAAAATTTTCATTCAAAAAATGTTATCTTGGTCAAAGTAATATAATTGAGATGTAACAATTTCACCACTTGGTGTTTTCACTGATAAATCAACCTCCATGTATTGAGGTGGTGTTAAAATATTTCTACTAAACTTATAATATATGAATGAATTCACAGAACCATAATAAAATAGGACATTTTCTATTCTTATATAATAATTGTACCTATCACCACTTCATTTTCCTGATCCACCTTAGTAGTAGTGATAACATAATATCATCCTTTCTCTCCTATCCTTGGATTTTATTTTCATCATTTATCCTCAATAACTATTAGCTTGGTACACTGACTTTCACAGTGTCCATATTCCTTATAGTTGAAACATTGGACCATATATAGAGGATTGATTGGATCCTTTAACTCCCTTAAACAATACTTAGATTGATTCCCCTCCTTTAAAAACTTATAACATATCATTATTCCCTTGAGTAAGTTTACTAGATGTTTCTTCCCAAATTTATGAAATATGGAGAGTTATATTTTTTCCCTCCATGGGTTTTATCTATTGATCCTCTTGAGTTAAACTCCATTATTTGATATTTATCTCCATCCCCAAAATAACCTTTAGAATCACTAATCTATATCTCATTTTTAATGGAAAATAGAACTATCTCCTTATATCCATAAAATTGTTAACTTTCTAAAGATTTTGGAATACTCAGATTTAGTCCAATAAATAAGTGATCAACCTTACTTTTGGGGTCAATAATAAATCCAAATGCATACCTTATATGCCTTGTGAATTTGGACTCATAAGACCTGATTGATTCATCCTCCTTTTTATTAAATCCAAGAAACTTCCTCTCTATTTTAAGATGGAGAGTTTAAGGAAAATATTTATTGAATTTTTTTCTTGAATTCCTCCCAATCCATTAATTTTATGTCTTCCATGGGTTTTTTTATTCTTGATCATTATCTACCCCTGACCATATTCAACCTCTAAATGATAAACAACCAATATAACTTAATCTTTCTTGAATAATTAAAATATACACAATATATTCTCAATAGAATTAATATATTATTTCACAATCAGGGGATGAGAAGATCCACTAAAAGTGGGAGTCCTTTGACATAAAAATGAATCAACTATAGCTTTTTCTCTATTTCGGGAAATAGATAATTCTATATTAATTAAGTTATTATTTAGAACTCGAGTCAGGAGTTCAAGTATGATCATGAGGTTCTAAAATCCCACTTCAATCATATTAGGTATCTCATTTGGTAAATAATTACATTTAAAATTACACAGGTTATTAGAATTATTCCTCATATTTCTACTCATTTACTAAAAAAAGGAAAATAAAGGATGAAAATACTCTAATTAGTAATCATATAAGGGGAAAACTCTGAATTTTAATAAAAGTAAAATAACCCATAAAGGTCATGTGTATCCTAGAACACGAGTTTTTAGGTTTAATCTAGTTTATTCATGGTATATTTACTATTAGATTCACGAAACTAATCCCTAAAAATAACTATACTTTTATCTGATACCAATTATAGCATCCTAATTCTCATACACATTTGATTAAATGATTTTTAACATAGTATTCCTTCAAACATAACCCAAAAGTATATACGTCTAGTTTCATTAGGAGATTAGTTACATAATAAATCAATATATAAATAAACTACTTCAAATTTATATTGATATTAATAAATATTTCATAAGTATCTATGTCCCTTTATTACTATAATGGATACCTTGGGGTTATACATAAAGAAAAAGGTGATCTATAATGCCTAGTAAGGGAATAAACATGATAAGGAAATATAACTTAAGAGCCAAGAGGTATAACATGAAGACAAAAATGATAATAATCAAATAGAATCATGGAATACATGAGCAGAAATAATAGTATCATGGAATCATAATAATTTTTCAATAACATAAAACATGTCATCATAAGTATAAGTTAAGGGTCCCTTCCAATGCAATATAACATATTATGCTAAGATTATTGCTCATGAACTTTTCATGGTATATCATGAGATAAAAACATTAACCAATGCATTAAGGGGATGTATAATTCTTGGCTCACCCATCACTTCATAACATGTACATGAAAATGTGTGCCACATAATTAATCCATACATAATCCATAATCTTAATAAAAACCCATGAAAAAGGAATGGGTTACATAATCTTATCTCAAGAATAACTAAAAGATATATCATAATGATTCCCAAGAGAATAAGGGACTAATTTTTTTTTGTATATTTATATTTTAATAATGTTTAATAGGTCTTAAGTATGAAGTTCATGTGAATAAAAGTTAGAACAAGGGAGTGAATAATTAGGTATAAATCTGAACCTCTTAAATAATGTTTTAAGGGATGAGTAAATAATCTTTGAAAAAGGTGAGAACATAGTTCTTTACCAAAAGAATTAATAAACCAAAATGGTTTTCCAAAAAAATATTTATTATATTTTTAAATCATCTAAGGTAACAATAATTAAAATATTTACACATTCAAAACAATAACAAATATTAATTTCCTCTTTAAACATGTTTGTTTTAAATAAATATTGATAAGGGAACTTGGAAAACATGTATAACCCCAGTAAGGAAAGGTAACATAAAATCTTTATATATTTAAGATATATATATACATAATATAAATTATTTAAATAAGGATATTGGAGAGATAAAGTGAGGTATAGAGAGAGAATTCATAACCCAAAAGAAAATAAGGTGGTTCGGAAGTTCCCTTACCTTTGGCCCTGACTTTCTTGGTACATGCAAATAACCTATTGAATAGAAAAGTTAAGTTTATTAAATACCTAATTAATATTTTTTTCAAGAATATTTCATTTTTAAGGTCCATTTATTATAAAAAATAACTCATTTATTGTATAGGTTTTCTTCTCATCGATCACTTGGGGGTTTTCTTTCAATTTATCAAAAACTGTTGTGGTATGTTGAACATTGTCAAAGGTTTTATAAAATAGTTCCATAATCTAAAAAATTTTATAGTTATTTTTTTATAATTCCATTAGAAAAAATGTTATACATCTCAATATATTGTTCTAAATATATTCATATTATTAAAGATGACATGATACACTCATTTTGGGCGGTTAAAATTACTATGATAATTTATTGTTGATATCATTAATTTAATGAAAAATTTATATTTATATAATATTAATAATTTCATAAATATTATTATATTTATTAAATAATTTTTTATAATTATCCATGTAATCCATTTATGAAAAATAAAATACAGCGTTCATGGAGGCGTTGAACTGTCTATAATACAAGCAACATTTTAATAATAGAAGGGATGGGTGGAAGGTTAAAAATGGTTATTCCATTAACATAATAAAAATATAGTATATTAATGATGATTATTTAATTATATTATTATGTATATAATATCCCTAGATGAGTAATAAGAATAAGGAATATAAATGAGATAGTGATAAGGAGTTCTTACCTTACTTTTTGGGATGACTCCTTTTCTAATTGGATTATGCCTTTGAAGGGAGATTTTTAGTGAGACCAGAACCTATAAGACATGTATAAGAGTGTTTGAGAGATATTTTGGTGGATATTTTTTCATATAATAAGTTAAAAGTTTAATGATAAGTGAGGTGGGGATGTGGTCCTTTTATAAGTGAGGTAAGTGACATTTTTGTAAATAATTATTACTTGATATAAAAGGAAAATTCATTTTCAATTAAATTGGATTAAAATTTGGAAAATAAAGAAAATAAAATTATGGGAGGTTTATAAATCCCTTAAAAAATAATTTAAAGATAATTTTGTATTATATTTTAGGTTTTTACGCCTTGATTTAAGACTTTTACCTTATTTTAGCCTTACTAGGGTGACCATTTTTCCCCGGTAAGTTATTTTTATGCCTAAAATAAGATTGATCTTATTAAAAAAATTATAACTTATGTTTCCAAATATTAAATCCATTTTATTTTATTTTATTCCTAAAAGTGATAAAAATTTATTTTAATATAAAAATGCATAACAAAAAAGAACAATTTTTAAAAAAAATGTATTTTTAAGCATAAAATAATTTTATTATTATTCATTTTCAAGTAAAAATAATTAAAATAATGATAATTTGTTATATATATATATATATTATCAATAAATTTTATTAAATTAAATATTAAATAGTGATCAATTTATTTTATTAAGATAAAAATACATAATATATAGAAAAATGAAATTCTTCGAAATTAGGGTTTTTAACATTAAATGATTTTACCCTTATTTTTTAAAATAAATTAATTTTTTCCTGATAATTAATAAAAAAATATATGTTAAAAAAACCTTTTAAAATTATTTTATACTTAAATTTTATAAAAAATATAACTAAAAGAATTGAACTTATATACAATATTAAAAATAATAATTACATATCCTCCTAACTTTTACTTTTAAAACCTATAAAGACCTCTTTATAAGATCTAAGGCTAAGATGAGTAATGGTGGAAATCATGGGTGGTGATTCAAATAGTATGTATCTCATAGTGATTTGTGTGAGATTGAGATTCTACCATAGATGATTTTCTTCAAGCCATACTTATTGAAGTTCAACTTGGTCTTGGTCTATAGAAAACACTAGTGATGCAAGTTCCTTTCGAAGACAAGAAAAATGCGATTCATAAGGAATATTCCCACTACTTAATTAAATTTCATTTACTTCCTATATAGATTCTATAATGTGGCTACTTTTATTTATATTCACTAATTCAGTTTTCATGTTATAACATTCACATTTAATACCTATTATTTCATCCCACTAATATATCACAGTTCATTTTAGTTCAGTGATATATGTGAAACAATAAATCACTCACACAAAATTTGTTTAAAGATAAATATATATTTAAATAATGAGTTGTTACATCCTTTCCATATCATATCATTGCTCTTTAGAAAAATATTTCTCAAGTAACAAGGCCTTAAAATAACTTCTTTCGGTATTTTTATATCTCTTCCTCCATCTTAGTATTTTGAGTCAATTACTACCATTGATCAACATCACCCTTTAGTCTATATATGACCATGATAACCTTATCCATTTCAATATATCTTAATTTAATGAATATCTTCTATAGAGACTTAATGTATTATTTTTCTAACTATAGATTAGTAGATCCATTGAATGATGGAGGTTGAAACCTCATGAAATGATCTAATATTGTTACAATTTACTTATAAATAGGTTTATTCATATGAGAAAGGTTATTTTTCATAACTCGAGTCAATTAACCTAATATAGTGATAATTTCTTAGTTACAACACCAGATTCATTGGTTTTTTTAGTAGGTAAATACCTACATTGAGTATGAGTGTTGACACAGTTTTTGATCCTTCCACCAGGTGCCACTTCTAATCAATGACATATACTAATTAGTTCATGAATAAAACTATGAATTATGATTCATATTGTAAAATTCCTATGAATTTATTAAAAAATCATATCAAATATTCTATCTATTTTATAAAATTTTGTAAAATTTTCCAAGGGTTTTTCATAAATTTTTAGACATCAGATATTTTCTTCTAAATCTAGTTCCTAATGTTTCTATTCAGCTTGATCTGATACCAACTATAAAAACCATGAATCTAGCTACCCAGAGTAATTGGTTATTTATTACATTTAAAACTTCTAGAATAAAAATTTTATTTGTCTTAAAATAATGGATACATACAAGATCATAAATTGCATTAGAAATTTAAGAACCACCTAAAAAACATAAATCATTATTATTCTTTTATTTATTATCCTTATATCACATGTATCATTTTTAGGGTTACCTAGGGAAATGGGGAAATAATATAAAAGGGTATTCTCATATTCTTAGTAAGGGGTAGTGTACAATGGAATCTGACATGACATAAATAAGATGTTAGTAAAAAATAGTCAAATTATTTCATAAAATTAATAACATGATCATAAAATACTCATAGATGAGCTAAAAATGAATATAAAATAGTGACATGAATAATAAAAATTATTCTAATAATGATAAAATTCATACTTCCATACATCATAACCATATTTTTAAGGCATCATGATAATACTTCATGTATAAATCAATAGACATACTACAAATACCAAATCTAGCTTGTATCATGAGACTTATTGATACATTTCCAGTCTATTTAATTTCAGGCCCCACCTATCACTTAATTATTATAATGAATTAATTTTATGAAAATAATTAATAAAAAATATGATACCTAATGTTCCCTAAAGAACATATTACATAAAAATGTACAAATAGTAATTAATTATCAATATTGAAATAACATGTATGTAGATAATTAATATTTCCCCATTCAAATAAATACCCTTCAATTTAGATTATGAAATATAGAGTGTTCACACCATATAGAGTAAAGGGTATAAAATTTAGTAAATATTAAAAAATTGATAAAAATAGTGCAAAATTTATAGAATATATGCATTAGATGAAGAACATGGACATATAAGAGAAATATAAATTCAATATTGAGAGATTGAGAGTGATATATAACATTATCACAAGAAAACAAAAAGGAGTGGAAGAGACCCCTTATGACAATGTAAGATATGAGATATAAATTAATAAGACATGTAAAAAGAAAATAATACATCAAATATAAATGGAAAATAATTAATTTATAAATACAAAAACTTTTTAAAAAATTATATAGAATGGGAAATAAGTAATATAAAAATAATTTATAAAAAATAAGAACATTTGGAAGAGAAATCCTTACTGTGAGTCTCGGATCGCTACTTATATCCTATAAAATTAGAAATAATAAACTTATATAAATAATTTACTTTATTTAGAACCTTTTTAATGTTTATTTCATCATTATTATTCCTTTTAATTTATTTATTATCATGTATTATTCATTTATTATATTAATTTTTCATTTATCGGTTGTTTTAAGGTCATTCAGTTCACAGTTCAAAATTTTCTTCCACATAATGATAATGGTCAAAGGTAACAATCCAATGGTTTCATAATCTACATAAGTATAAATTCATATTTTTCATATAATTATATATTTTGATAATTTCAATAGTTTGGTATATTTTTATGATTAATACAATCTTCCTTGATAAGCTTGTTTTAGACGCTTGAAATCACAATAACTATTTAAATTCAATATCATTACTATCATAAATATTTCTTCATACCAGAACCATAGAGATGATATTATTTATTATTTTTTTATACTCAATCATTAAATAAAATTTTAATAACATCCATGAAATTTATAAGTGAAAAATAAAACACCATCTTTCATTTAGGTATCGTAAAAGTACCATAAGTGAAATGATGTATTTAAGAGAGTTTTAAAAAGAGGAAGTAAAAAAAATAAATATTTTAGTTTTATATAAAACATTAAATTATATTGAAAATAATATTTTAAAGTTACTTTATAGGTTACTTATGACATGGAAATGGGTTAGAGGATAATTGAAATGAAATGATATTGATTTTGAAACTTGTACTTATGACACAATAATGGCTTATAAAAAATGGTTCAATAAGAGGGAGTTAGTAATATATAATCAATAATAGATTAAATATATGTCAATAAATTTTTAAAATAATAATTTAATAAAAATAAAAGCAGGTTTAAATTATTTTTTATGAAAAATATTCATAAATAAAAAATGAAAAACAGACTTGGTAACCCTTATTCTAACATAGTAATGACTTATGAAAATGATTTGATTAGAATTAATGGGAAATATATCATAAATAATAGATAAAAATTATGGTAATACAATGAAATTATAAGAATTTTAGTATATAAATAATATGCTTAAATGAGATTATAACAAAAGTGTTTCAAAATAAAGGTGTAGGATATAGAACCATTATTTTTCTCTCCGAGCCACATCCTTTGGATTGAATCTAAGTATATAAGAGGTGTAATTTTTTTAATACCCTGAGATTATAAAATAAGAAGCTTATTTTTTATAGAGTATGTGAAATTAAACACTGATCTTAAATAACACATGAAATATATTTTTTAAAATTTAATATATTCGATAGCTGGAAATACATGCAACCTTGAGTCTAAAAGAACCATAAAATAGTATACTATTATAACCTAGACATTAAATTGGCAGGTCTTAATAGGTATAACTAAATTATAAAAATTATATGTTAAATTCAATGGTTATATATAGATTATAAATAAAATAATAATCATTTGAAAGAAAATGAAGTTTTTTCTAAAAAAAACTATATTTTCCTAAAAAGCGATTTCATCATGCTTTGCATACATATATTAAAATTAATTTTTAATTTTTTTTTGTAAAATCTGTTATAAAAAATTAATTTTATTTTTTAAATAATCATTAAAAATTTATCTTTGAGTGAATTTTTGAGAATTTTATGTAAAGATTATTTTTTCGATGAATAATGAAAAATTCTGGTTTTGTATGGAAAACTACCCTTTTGTTTAAAACATTGACTAGTTCCATTTTGTTTTAAAATTAGTTTAAAGATGAAATTAGTTTAATTATATTATAATAAATACAATTTATTTCGTTTTAATCAATTTAATATTGAACTTTGATATTAAATCTTTCTGTACTTATGAAAGCTTTTTCTTTGGAAAATCTCTTTTTCATCGCATTTGCGAGATTAATTTTAAATTAAATTCAGCCACTTATGTGAATTGAATTTGTAAAATACTATTCCATATTCATAATAATAATAATTAACATTATAGAATATTTTCAACTTAATTTATGTTCATAATTAATAGTGAAAATAGTAAAAATTAATTACCACTGTCAAGGTTAAAATGGGTTTACCAGAGAGTTAAAATAAAAATATAAGGGTTAAATGACATATAAAATTATCCAATCACAATTTTATGGCCATATTTTTATCTTATCTCATAAATGGTTCTATAATGATTCATTTTGGATTTTTTTGGCATGCGAAAAACTTAGGTATCACTTTATATTTTAAAAAATTCCAAGTGTGCCCTCTCCCTCACTTATAAAAGGCCACCCACTCTCCTCTCCTCTTCACACCCCAAAACCCTTTTTGGTTTCTAAAATACCTTCCCAAATATATTATTTAAATCTCTCCACACACCCTAATGGTATTTTTTTTATCATAAATACAATACAGAAGGATTTAGGTATAAACCTAAAGATGTTGTCCAAAGAATAGGTAAAGTTATTAAAAATGCGTTTTTGTTTTACTTATTCTTATAAATCCATAAAATAATCTAAAAATATGATAAAATAATAACTAGAGTATCTCCTATATACTAATATTTTATCATGTTAATTTAATAACCTATATCCATCTCATCTTCCATCAAATGGAAACGAAACCGTCAATTGTGTGTATAACGGACTACTGTCTTGCAAACATATATATATTTTTCCATCACCGCCTCTCACAACTCGATATAATGATGTATTTAAGATATATATATATTATATATATGAAATTAATATAATTTTTGAATTATAATATCATATATACCTTCTTACCTTCCAATATTTTGGAAAACAATAGTGTCGTTCTTGTGTGCGTGTGTACTACCACCTCCACATAGCGATGTGAAATGTTTTTCATTTTATTTATAAATGGATGGTAATAATAATATATTTAATGAATATAAATTATATATTTTATATAATAATGTTTTTGGAAATGTGAAATACCATTTACCCTTTTTCCCATCTGTTAGAAAAATAGAAACAACTTTCATGCATACGTACGACATACCGTCTCCATGAATGGTGTAACTCATTTTACCATCTATAACTTTTATAGGATATTATAAATAATTATATAATAATTATATAATATATTTATAACATGGTTTTAATTCTTTATATTATTTAACCATGATCAATGAAAATGGAATAAAACTACCGAACCAAAACATACATGAAAAACGAAGCAATTATCACCCTAAACAGTGATTTTAACAAAGAATTATTAAAAAGGGTCATAAAAGATTATAATTAAATAATATATGGTATGAAATATATGAGTATGTTTATTTAATAGATTTATAATAAATATATATCTATTACAAAGGAGGCATGAACACGTATGAAGGAAATCAAACCTAAGGTAAGGGTTTCTCGTCTCACTTTTACTTCCATGAGACATATTCCAAATTCAAAAATTATTTATTTTATGTTGTGTATATACTAAATTTTGATATGTTATATCATGAATCCATTTATATTCATGGAATTTAAAGTTTCATTTTAGGTTATTTATTTCATGGGGCTTTTGATTCTGAAGTTACCAAAGTGGTAAGGGTTTATTTTACAATCTCATTATTTATCAGGATTGTTCATAATTAATTTTCAATGATGAAATATTATGATATATATTTCAATAATATAATTAATTTTATTATAATCAAGTTATTTTTGGATAATACATGTTTTAAACTCATTTTCTACTCTTTAAGAACAAAATATATCAAAATAATTATTAAAAAAACAACTTCATTTCTCTCTTCGGTTGAAACCCATTTTTGTTCCATATACATTTTTTTAAAAATGTATTAAATAAAATGTTACCATTCTTAAAATTATTTATAAAATACATTTTCAACCATTTATTTCCTTAAAAATTGGTTTGAAAGGAATCTTATTATTGTTTTCTGAATGAGGATATTTTTAACCTTTTAAAACAGTGTGAAAGGAATGTTTTTTAAACTTATACGGAATATATGAAATTACCCACCATCATGACCACTAATATCTTTGAAGATTAATTTATGTTTTTATAAATATATTTTTAAATAATTTTTACACTTAATATTCTATATTTTTTTGGTTTTTAATGTTATTTTCAAAGTGAAAAGAATATTTTCCTCAAGAATATTTTTAATGGAATTTTATAGTATTTCTATTCATCAATGAAAAAAAAACCTTATTTAACTTATTCCAAATTTGGGAAATGTTATAATTAAAATATAGTTATTATTTATTTGGATGGTTTATGATCAATTTGACTGGGGATGTACTATTTTTATTCAATTTTCCATATTACTCTGGCTGGTTTATGATTATGTTTACTAATTATGGAAATTATTAACATTTTGTATGATAGTTTTTTAATATGAATGTTTATATTGATTATGTATCACCAATTTCAAATGAGGAATGCATTATACATTGTAAGTAATGGTAAGGGCCCACTATATCCCCTTGATGCATCAGTAGTTCTCAATATACAAATTAACTTGTGTATTTAGCCGAGACCTTACCCATTTATATAAGATGTCTTGGAATGGGGCATTAAAAGTATATTTGTGATTTAAAAAATTAGACATCCCATAATTATGAGATTGGTTATTTATGTTCCATTTTATTATTCAATTAGTTATAATATCCTTGGTTAAGTTTCAAGCTCATGTGATTATTTATATGACATTATTTGATCGTCATTTATTCCTACTATATTATGCTCAAGTAATTGATTGAATGGAATGTGTTTGAGTTATTTATCCTACATATTTAATTATTCCTTATTTATTCATGATATCTTCTTCTATAATCATACCCTTACCAAGCATTATTTCTCACCCCATTCTTATGTTTCCTTTCCCCAGGATTCCAATATGTGTAATATGATTGATATGTAGGGATATGTTATATGGAATAATGGTGTTCTCAAAAAGAATTATACATTGTATTTTATGTTTTCAATTGTAATGTGAGATTAATATATATATATATATAGTTTAATAATACTACTAAAATATTCAGTCATTCAGGATGTGACTCCTTATATCTAATGTTAATATAATAAATTAATCACCGACTCTGGGCTACTAGGGTAGAGGTATTTATAGTTGGAATCAACACAAGTTTAGTTTAAGCATTATAAAATATATTTAGGAAAACATAAATTAGATAACATAAACCTATGATAGACTTTTAGTATAAATGTAGAATAACATCATAAAGTTTTTTTGTGAAGGATATTTTGTGGTTTTTTTAGCAATACATCCCTGTCTGGATACTATAAGTAGATGTGGTTTTGGCATAGATGTATCTATGGGTAATAACCCTAAAAAGAGTTGGTCGAGTATATATCATTCATCATTGGTGCATGATGAGAGTGCCCTTACTATACACCAAGTTTGACACTCATGGAGGATATGCTTAGGATAATTAAAATTTTATTTACAAACCATTATAAAGGATTTGAAAATATTTTTATGATTTGAAAACATTCCCAAAGAAACCAAATTTATGTTTATGATATTATCTATTCATAAAATTTTCAATTTATGTTAAGTATTTCACTAGTTTTGGGATTATACATTATATTTCATAATGTTATGATCTAATCTAATGTATTCAATTTTTTAGAAATGGTTCCTAGCGGAAGGAATGGGAACCATACCAATGCAAATACTCCATATAGGGATTTCACTCATGGAAAATATAATGAAGTTAGATCTGGAGCTATAAATAGAACAGATCAAATTATATCCATATTTGGGGAATATGAATCAGGATATGAGAAATAACCTCTCTTGTATAGAGCAGCCTAATGATCTACTATATGGTGTAACAATGTTATACTGATTAATGTTTCAGTAACCTCCATAATTTAATAGGACTAAAAATCCATTTGTAGCTAAGAAATGGATAAGTTCCTTAGAGAATATATTTCTCACTTTGATAAGTAATGAAAGGGAGAAGATTATAATGACATCTTATCATCTCTAAGAAGATGAAAATAAACGGTGGTAATTGATTCAAAACGACTAGGATGAGGAGGAAATAAAATTCATTGAGTGGAAGTATTTTAAGATAATATTCTTGGAAAATATTTTCATTAAAAGCGATGAAAAGATATAGTAATTCTAGAGTATAAGAAAAAAGGAAGATGAAAATATTTATAACTATGAATCCAACATTACAAGGTTAAAAAGGCATACTACAAATTATATATGTATTCAAATGATAAATATTAGCCATTTATTTGATGGGATAAATCCAATCATTTAAAGAGAACTAGTCTCCTAAATGTTCTTATCATATGAGGTTATAGTATCATATACTAACAAGATAATGAAATAATTATATATATCTTATGACTTTGAAGGAAAGTAAGAGAAGATGTGGATCAAAGAGAAAAAATGGATAAGGGGAAGAATGTAAAGAAGGATTTTATCACATGTGATAATTGTGGAAAGAAACACCCTGGTACTTTATTGAAGGGAATGATATTTTTCTTCAAGTGTGGAGAAAATTCCATCAGGATCGTGATTGTAAGTGTAAGAAAGAAGCTACCAATATCCAGTGTTTCAACTGTAAGGAGATGGGAAACTATGAAAATAAATACCACAAGCATTAAGGGAATATTCCTCCAAAGAAGCTAAGGGATCAAAGTTAAGATTATGTGATTAATATAACCAAAGTGGAATGATTAAAGTGCTTTTGTATTTGGATTCAAGTGTTATGTTGTAGAATTGTTTTTACTAATGGTATTTTGGTTATAAGAATCATGAAACATTGAATGATTGTGTTAATTTTGGAATAATATATGTCTTCATTAACTTAAGAGTTATGGATACCATAATGGTTTTATGTGTTTAAGGATGATCATAAGTTCAATTTATTAAACAACCCTTTTTGAGGTTTTATGTTATGGTAGTTCATAAAGATTAATGATAATTTTAGAGACATTTATAGAAGTACAACTCATTGGTTTAGTATATGTTTTAGTGAAAACTTTATTTAAGGAAGAATTCCTTTACATTTTGAGGGCATAAGATTAAAGGTATTGATAACCTTTAGGGTAAATATGATCATTGATGTTAAGATAATAATAATTAATTAAGATTATTTTATTTAATGAAAAATGAATAAGTTGTATAAAAAACTTGTGTTTTAAAATTTATTTGAGTAATAATGTTAATTTTTAAGATATATATCAATTTTTTGAAAAAATTATAAGAATTATATTTATATGGTTTCAGAAAAAGGACAACCTGCATACCAAGTGACTGTCCATAAAATCCGAAAAGGATGTGGGGATTGAACCAATAACCAAATAATGACAAGGGTGAATTCCCTACCACTGGCCTATGTGATGTTCTGGTTGATATGGAATTGCTTTTACTTAAACAATTTTATGGATAAATACTTATGGAATGGATTAAGTTGAACTTTGGGTGTTACTGTTGAGGTTTAGAGATTAATGTATTTTATTTGATAACTCATGAAAACTATTTTGATTGGGTTAATATTTAGAGACATATGTAAGGAATTATCACTCATTTATAGATATTATGACCCATTAAAAGTTAATTTTAGTGCTTTAGGTATAAAAAAATCATATTGGATATTCAATTATTTGAGTAAGATCTAAAGTGGAAATTGAATGAATAATAACAAATAGATGGAATTGTGCTTATGAAATATAAAGATATCAAGTAAGTATATTTACTTATATTCTTAGACAGTAAAATAATTTCTCAACTTTAAGAAAATGATCTTGAAATGAAAGTGTTATCCTATTACCTTCATATCTGATGAATCAATTATCATTTAAATCAACATAGATTTATGGTTTTGTGGTCATTAAATTTATATTTATCATTCAATTTATTAAGACTAATTATCTATATCACTCTCTATACAATAGTATAAAAATGGTTTTTAACATTTCCATTTTAATGTCGGTTCTTTAAGACCAATGTTAAAAGTCTTCTGTGAAGACTTTTTACATCACTTATTTAGTAACTGACATTAAAGGCAAACTTTTAACACAAGTTCCAAATAAACCAACATTAAAAGTCCTCATGGAAGGATTTTTATGTTAGTTATTTAACAAAAATCATAAAAATATATTAAAAATATCATTTTCATGTTTGTTTTATGATAACCGACATGAAAACTAGCTTTTTAGGTCGGTTTTTTCAAGAACCGACGTTAAAAGTAATTTTTCACTTATGTTTTTCAAAAATATAATGTTAATAATTTATAAAAACATATAGTTCATTTACTTATATTTTATTTTACTAGTTTTGGATCTCAGATGGAGTTACAAATCAAAAGTTATGGCTGTCAGAAGTTAGACTTCTTTAAGACTTCGTTTAGGGATGATCAACTTCCGTTGTCCATAACTTTTGATTCGTAAGTCCTTTTTACCCCCCAAAACACTCAAATAAAATATTTATAAATAAAATAAATCTTTTTCAACAATATTAATGTTAGTTTTATGAAAAAACAACATGAAAATTTAATTTTAACATCAGTTTTTGAAAAACCGATGTTAAAATTTATCATAGAAGAATTTTAACATCAGTTTTATTTCAGGAATACAAGTTAAAAGTCATTTTTAACCTCATTTTTTCAAAAAATAAATGTTTAAAATGTTTAAAATCATGTATTTATTTTATAAATATTCTATTTGAGTTTTTTTGGATCTAAAATGGACTTACCGATCAAAAGTTATGGACGTCGGAAGTTGATCATCTCTAAACAAAGTCTTTGAGAATTCCAACTTTTGGCGACCATCACTTTTGATTTGTAACTCCATTTGAGCTCCATTAATAGTAAAATTTAATATTGATAAATTAAATACAAGATGGTAAATATTTTTAATGTTGTTGTATTTTGAAAACTAACATAAAAAACGACTTTTAACACTGGTTCCTGAAAACACCGATGTGAAAATCTAGTTTTTCACATTTGTTATCTTAAAACAGATGTGAAAAGATATTTTTTCACATAATTTGTCATAAATAAAATTTAAAAAATGAACAATTTAATATATTTTAATAATTTTTATCATAAAACTTATGTGAAATATAAATTTAATATCTTGCCAATGCGGTATTCTAATTTATCTACAAATCAACATCGAAATTTTCAATTGCCGCCTAAAATTCATAATACTGTAGTTTTTTACTGTAAAATTTATATGTTTTAATTATAAATATATATTAATTTATTAATCAATTATTTCAATCATAATTATTCCACCAACTCAACTCATTTTATCTTCATCATCAATCCACTATTTCTTATTTCAGTGATCTCATCATGGTATTTGTTATTATTTTTCCATGACTTATTTTTTATGATTAGTTTTCTTAATTGATATTAATATTAATGATTCTATTTTTTATAATTAATAATACCTATTCATATAATGTTAAAACTAAAAATATTCCTCTAGAATCTAAAATGCATTCTAATATAAATCTTTGGTTGCCTCATGAGATATTTCCTCAGAAGAATAAACTTCAACAACCATGAAAATTTTGTCAAATATTTAATTTTTTTTCAATATTTCATATGATTTATATGATTTTTTTTATAAAAATCATATTTTACATGGAGGTATTAAACTTACATAAAGAATATTTTTTGAAACAAATATTTTTCATATCGGTTTTTTAAAAACTAACATGAAAGACCTATTTTTCACTTCTGTTTTTAGAAAACTGAATTTAAAACACTATTTTTCACATAGAGTTTTTAATAATATATGTAAGAATAGGTCTTTAATGTAGTTTTTCTAAAAACCAATGTGAAAAATCATCTTTTAACATCACTTAAAAAATGATGTTAAGATGGTCTTTTACATCCGTTTTAAAAAAACACACATGAAAAATCATAAAAAATAAAATTTTAAGGCCGATTTTAATATCTAATGTTAAAAAAATATATTTAAAACATCACCTTAAAAGACATATCCTCAAGAACTAACTTTAAAAATATAAAGAAACTGAAGTAAATAATCAATTTTTTGTAGTAGTGATAATTATTTACGTTTTTCTTCCGAGTCCATATTTTTACTTCCCACCATTTTTCTCCTACATGGAAACCTAGTTATTCGTTATTCAAAATTACCTTCATATTTCCATTTTACTCTTTTATGAGGATGTTTTGGTAAACCTTTTGATGATGTGGTTTTTCAATAAAGGTATTTTCATATGAAAAACCCTTGTTTTTTGAGCGTAAGTTAAAATTGTGAGGATGAAATTTATTGAAGGTAGGGAGAATGTAATAAACTGAGATTATAAAAGGAGAATATTATATTTTATAGCATACGTGACACAAAACAACAAGGTTAAATTACCTATGAAATATATTTCTTTATATTTAATATCTTTGATAGCTTGTGATACACATAACCCCAAGTCTAAAACAACCGTAAAATAGTATATTATTATAACCAATATGTTAAATTAGAGGGAATGAATAGGAATAAATAAATTATAAAAATTATATGGTATATTAAATGGTTATATATTAATTATAAATAAAGTAAGAATCATTTGAAATAAAAATAAATGTTTTCTGAAAAACTGTATTTTTTTAAAAGGTGGGTTCATCATGCTTTGTACACATATTTTAAAATTATTTTTAACACTTTTAGTAAATTTATTTTAAAAAATGAAATTAATTCTTTAAATAATCATGTAAAAATTATATTTGAGTTAATTTTCAATAATTTTCTTAAAAGATTATTTTTTTGATGAATAGTGAAAAATAATGGTTTTTATTGAAAACATCCTTTTCATTTAAAGAATTTACAAGTTACATTTTATTTTAAAATTGGTTTAAAAGTAAAATTAGTTCAATTAAATTATATTAAATACCATTTATTTCATTTTAATCAATTTAATATTTAATTTTTACATTAAAAATTTCTATACTTAAGAAAAAAATTTATTTGGAAAACCTCTTTTTTTCAGATCAGTAAGATTAGTTTTAAATTAAATTCTCCCAATTATGTAAATTGAATTTGGAAAAATTCATTATTTATTTTTAATAATCATAATTAATATTATATAATAAGTTAAACTTAATTTTTGGTCATAAGGAATTTTAAAAGCAGTAAAAATTATTTACCGCTGTTAAGGTTAAAATGAGTTTATCCGGGGTTAAAATAAAAATATAAGGATTAATATGACCTATAAACTTGTACAATTCATATTTTTGGCCAAAATTAGACCTTATATTATCCATAGTTTGATAATGATCCATTTTAGAGCCTTTTTTCAAGTGAAAAATGCATGCATAATTTTAGTTTTTTAAATTCCAAGTGTGTCCTCTCCCCCGTTTATAAAGGGCCACACCCTATCATATCCTCTTAAAAGTCCAAAATCCTTTTGGTTTAGAAAATAACTACCAAAATATATTCCTTAAATACATAACCACATTCTAGAGTCCTTTTTTTGATCAAAAATACAATCTAGGGAGGCTTTAGATATAAACCTAAAGTGGTTGTCTAAAGAAGAGGTATGTTCTTAACCATACATTTTCATTTGAATTCTTCTTATAACTCATTAAAATATTCTCCATATATGATAAAATAAGAATATTATATTACAATATATAATTATATGTTATTATTTTAATGTAATAACCTATATCCATTTCTTATTCTATCAAATGGGAAATGAAACTATCGATCGTGTCTAAAGTGGACTACCACCTTACGAACCGATGTAATTATTTTTCCATTCCTACCTCTCATGGATGGATATAATGATGGATTTAACATATTGATATTTTATTTATGAAATTACTATACTTATAGAATTATAATATCAAAAATAACTTCTTACTATCCAATCCATTAGAAAATAATAATGTCGCTTATCCGTACATGTGGACTACCACCTCTACATAGTGATGTGAAATGTTTTTCATTTTATTTTTACATGGATGGTAATAGGTATATATTAAATTAATATAAATGGTATATTTTATATAATAATGTTTTTATAAATTTTAAATATTGTTTACCTTTTTTCCATTCCATATATTGGAAAAATAGAAACATCTTTCATGCGTACGTATGAACTACCATCTCAATGAATGGTGCAACTCACTTTCACATATCTAAATTTTATAGAATATTATAAATACATATATAATGATTACATAAAAAAATTAACAAAACTATTGAACCAAAACATGCATGAAAAACAAAGCAATTATCACAAAAAACAGTGATTTTAACAAAAAATTGTTAATAAACAGGTCATAAAATACTATAAGTAAATAATATATGGTATAAAATATATTATTATGGTTATTTAATAGATTTATAATAAATAAATATTTATTATATAGGAGGTACATGCACGTATGAAGGAAATCAGACTTAAGGTAAGGGTTTCTCATCTCACTTTTACTGTCATTAGACGTATGCCAAATTCAGAACCTATTTCTTTTTTGTGGTTCATATAATGACCTTTGATATGTTATATCATTAATAACTCTATATTAATTTTATTTAAAGTTTATTTTATTTTATTTATTTCTTAGGGCTTATGATTTAGAAGTTACAAAAGTGGTTACTGTTTGTGTTACAATCTCATTCTTTATCAAGATTGTTCATGAATAAGTTTCCAATGATGAAATATTATGATATATATTTCAATAAAGTCGTTATTTTTCTTTTAATATAGTTATTTCTAGATAATACATGTTTTCATCACATTTTCTTCTCTTTAAGAACAAAATAGACCAAAAGAATTCTTTTAAAGAAAACCGACTTTATTTCTATCTTCGGTCAAAAACCCTTTTTATTTCATATCTATGTTTTCTAAGAATATACTAAAAAACATTTTAAAATTATCTAAATGATTTATGAAAGATATTTTTACCCATTTTTTACTTTTTACAAGATTTTTTGAAATGGATCTTCTTATTGTTTTCCTAATGAGTCACTTTTTAACCTTTTTACAACAATGTGAAAGGAATTTTTTTAACCTATACAGTGTTTACAAAATTACCCACCATAATAAAAAATCATTTATTTGATGATTACTTTACAAATTTACAAGTATATTTTCAGGGAAATGTTTTTTCTTAATATTCTATAAATTTTTGTTTTTTGAAAGTTATTTTCAAAGTGAAAATGATATTTTCCTCAAGAATCTTTTTAATGAAATTTTATGGTATTTATTTTAATCAAAGAGAAAAAAACCTTATTTTAACATTGACCCCTTGAAAATATTTTTTAATGATACCATCCTTGTTATTTCTCTAGATGGTTCATGATCAGTTTGACTGGGTATGTACTATTTTGATACCATTTTCCATATTACTTTGGATGATTTATATTTTCATTTATTGATTTGGGAAATTATTAACATTTAATATAATAATTTTTCAACATTAATGTTTATATTAATTATATTTAACCCATTTCATATGAGGAATGCATTAGACTTAGTAAGTGATGAGAGGAGCTCACTATATCCCTTCGATACATCAGTAGATCTCATGAGACAAGCTAGCTTGGGTATTTGGCTAAGGCCTTACCCATTTATATAAGATGTCTTGGAACAAGGCCTTGATGGTATTTTTTTGGTTTCTGACAGTATGTATTCCATCATTATGAGATTAGTTATTAATGTTTTTTGTGATTATTAGATTCGTTATAATATCATTGGTTAAGTTTTGAGCTCATGTGATTATTTATATGGAATTATTTGATCATCATTTATTACTTCCATATTATGCTCAAGTAATTCATTGAATGACATGTGTTTCAGTTATTTAACTTTTCATATTTATTATGCCTTATTTATTCATGATAGCTTCCACTGTACGGATACCATTACTGAGCATTCGATCTCACCCCTTTCTTATGTTTCCTTTCCCTAGGATTATAGGACGTGTATTATAATTGATATGAAGGCATTTTCTAAAGGGGATAATGGAATTCTCAATGAGAATTATAAGTTGTATTTTTTTCAATTTTAATGTGAGATTTAATTATGTATCTAGTTTACTAATACTACTAAACTATTTAGTCATTTGGGATGTGATTACTTGTATCTAATGCTAATGTAATAAAGTAACCATCGACTCTCTACAACTAGGGTTGGGGTATTTACAAATTTTCATTAGATTAGAGCCTTCAGGACATGAATGGGGGATTTTAGAAAGGTTTTTGTAAAATATTTGAAAAAATGAACAGTTTTGGAACTGAAGAGAATAGGGAAGACAATGGGTGTTTATATAGGCATGGGGGAGTATTTTAGAATAAAGTATTGATTAATTTATTATTTATACCATAGTATATGAATATTATTGATTCTTATATCTATATAGAGGGTTATCAGATATTTTAACACATAAGAAATCGAAATGAATCTTGAAAATACTTTATAAAATGTAAATAATCAAATAAAGTATTTTTATTCCAATAAATATAACTTATATTTTGAAAATTGATTTATAGGTTTCGAAATTAAGTTTATTATTTTTAAATAAATTATTTTACACATTAAATAAATATTAATTTTGAAAAATGTTTTAAAAATTTATTGGTCATATTTATATAATGTTGATGTCATAAAACATATTATATATGTAAAAACTGTACTTTTTTACTATTCTTAAAAATAAATTTCTTTAAATGAATACCAAAAAATCACCATAAGATAATTTTATAATTATGATTTTAAAAATGAATCTAATTTTATCAAATTAAAATTATAAATATTTGAAATTTATTTTTTCAATATAATCATGTATTACACAGAAAAATAATTTTATCTAGAATAAATACAATTTATTTTATAATGAGTGATTATATTTCTATTTTTTATTATTATATTACCATGATTTATTATTTGTTCAGTACAAACATATTATTTCAAAAATATAATGTATATTTTATTCAAAATTAATCTCAAAATTAGGTAATTCTAATATTTAAAATTTATATAAAAGTAATGTTTTACTAAATAAGTTTCAATATACTTTATTAAAATGTATTCTCTCTTATTAAGTAAGCTAAATTTTTTAATATTTTTTTATATAATTATGATATTTATATTTAATTATTGTAATCATTATATTTATTAATTATTAAACATTTTTCTACTCAATGATCAGGTTTTTATTTCAATGGTAAGTTATTATTCCCACTGATCAGTAACTATTTCAATTGTCATATATTCATTATAATTCCTATAATTAACTCTTATTTAATTCACTCACTATTCACTATATTTCTCTCAAGGTTTTATATTCTTTAGTTATAAAATTCCAATAATATTTTTAACTTTTTATTTTCTTTTTATTATATTGTTCAAGTCTATGATAATTCTAAGAGGCCGCAACACACCCAAATTTTCAATTCTAGTTATGTTATTTACATATGTTTATTATCCCATTGTGATATTTTCAATTTTATAGAGTGAATTTATCCATTTTAAGCAATGTATGTGATGTGAAAAAATGAAATAATGATTGTGTATTAATGATCTATCTTCCATTTATTTATGGTATTCCACTACACATAAATGAATATTTTATAGGCACACATGTACTTAATAATGAATTTTTTTAAGTGATATATATGTATAAATTTTAGGTTCATGTTATCATAAATAAAATTCAATAAATGAATTTCAAATTTATATGTATAATTTATGGTAAAATTTTAGGAGAATATACATTGAAACTCTTGGGTGTTATATGAAGAATCTAAGAAAATAAAATTTTCTAGAACCAAAACGTGTTTTATGAAAACATTCATGATTATTGATATTCTTCATAGCCATGATATATTTTAAGGAATAAATGAACATGGAAATAAGTTTCCTTAAAATAAAACATTGTAAAATTATAATATTATGCCTTGATTTACCAAAAAAAGTCATAGATAGTATCAAAATATGATATATATAAAAATATACAACATAGAGATGTAAAAATATGTCATAGTTTAAAAATTAAGACTATTAACAGTTATTTTTGAAATGTTTTCACCTAAATAAAATAGACGTGGTTTCCCTTAGCATTCGTTATCATACATGAGAAACCATATATTAGTTAACAAGAAAAACAATAATAGTTTTTATAATTATAAATAATTTTTTTGTTAAAATTATCAATACTATTAATTGGCATGGGTTGATATAACCAATGGTTAAATTGGATTTACATGGTAATTTTATTTATAAATTGTTTATAAATTTAATATAATGTTTAATATAAGAGTTTATATTAGTTTATGAAATGTACATAAATCATAACATGAAATTTTCACATCAAAGAACATATTTGGAAATTTATTTAAACCATTCCAAAAAGATTTTTGATCTATTTAATCAATTTTTAAATAAAATGAAATATATTATATTTAGTTTTTGTAAAGTGTTTACATAAAATATTAAATGTTTATATGATTATAAAAGTTTTCCTAAATATTTCATATTTTAAATATGATGTAGTTCATATTGAATAACATGTCAGTTGATAATATGAAATATTTCATAATGAAATAAATATTAAATATTCACATTCATTAATTTATGTAATGTTCATAAAGAATGTTTAATTATAACATATTTATAATTTCTTTATTTATGAAATGTTCATAAATATTCATCCCATGTCTAAATTTATCAAATGTTCATTTATTCATTTTATTCTATGCACTATTATTAATGAATTTAAAGTTTCATATTATAAATGGATATATTATTTATTTAAATTTCATACCATACACATATAGAGATAAATGCTTGGTATGAAATAATATTTGATTACATTCAACTGTGATTATTATTTGTTTGTAGGTTATGAACAAGAATATAAAGGTTTGTTATGATTTATGTATATTAGGTGTTAGTATTGTATTGGAATTATGGTATATATTGATTAGTGATTTATGGATAGTGATGAATTGGGTTATACTACTCAATAAACTAGAGATTTAGGCTTTGTCAAGAAAGATGGGGGTTGACTACCCATTGCACCATACTTGTGCTTGTGGGGATTTTGATTTTATATGAATCTAAACATTTACCTAACATATTCTCATGTAATTTGTGCATGATATACATTTGGATATGTGTGAATATAAAGTATTATACATTTGGGTAAGTAACACAAATCATGATTCATATAGAGTATCATACATTACTATTTTTTAAACATATTAACTTAGTTTAAGGTATAAAATATGAAAACTAAATCATTAGAAACATGAATCCATGAAGGGAATACATGATATTATATGGTAAGATTTTAAAATCCCTTAAAATAATAAGTATTTGATTCATTCCCAAATAAACACTCATTAAGTCCTCAATTATTTAGTACGAGTGACCTTAAAGGTTAGGTTCCCATGTATTATCACATGTAAAGAAAACAAGATATAGGCAACCCTAAAGGTCATATTTTTATCCCAAACATGGGATTTGGGTAATACTTAGATGGTAAACCATAAAATTTAGAATACTATAGGAATAAATCTGAGATAATCTATATGATGTATCAGATAAAGGAGTTATCCACTCATCTATCAAGAATCACATATGATATGATTGACATGATGATCTACTTAAATAAATAAATTTTAAGAGTAACTCTATAGTTGAACCAAAGCTTATTTAAGTATGAATCTTGGCCCACTAATGGGTATGGTGTATTTGAAAGGTATCATCATTTTATTGGATCCATATTTAGTAAAATTCCTTATCAAATGGATGAAAAACATTATACATATTAGATAAAAACATTTTTTTGTAGATAAATGACATCATCATCATAACACTTGACTTTAAGATCAATCTTGGAGAAAAAAATTAATAAAAGAAACTTTATGGACTAATATAAGAATTTAAGAATTGTCCTTAATAAGTAGGAAAATTTTTTGTTGGTGGAAAAATTTCTAGAGAAATCTCTTATTGATAAATCTAGTAAGGAAGATAAGGATTAGTATAATAGGAATAAAAAGGATTCTCTTAATGTATTTTCATTGATTCTTGTTTCTATAGATCCAAAAACAATATAAAAATATATATTATTTTGGGATGATAGATATCTAAAAAAGCCTCAATAAATAATATATTATACATAAGATATATAAAGTTTCAAAAACAATCTTTCAATGTAATATATATGAGGATAATTCCATATCAACTCATGTATTGAATATGACTGGGTAAGAAAATGACTTAAAGATATTGGGGTCACCTCTCTAACTTGATCTTGCTATAGACTTCATCCTACAATCACTATAAGTATATATTTAATAGATTATTATGAATTATAAAATTAATGAATTGAATTAAATTTTACCCAATATCCTCATTATGTTTAGGATTGTTGATAAAGACATGGGAGGTCCAAGATCGAGTTCCATTATGATGGTGCGAAAAGTATAGTGTATAAGTTTTGACAAAGAGAATTATAATAGTGGTCATGGAGAGTCCACACTAACTTATTTTAAAACAAAATAAATAGATTCTAAGGAATAAATGTGTTTCTACTATTAAAAAATTGTACATTGGAGATGGAATTTTACAAAATACCTGAATGGGTGTAAGAAACTTTGTAAAGATCCCATGTTAGGTATTAATAATAAATAAACCAACTCTTCTTTTTTGAAGGGTATATTATTCCAACTATACATTATACAATTTTTGTGAAAATGTATAGGAATAAAAATTTGAAAAAGGATTTATGATTAGATATTGGAGTATGTATTCATGTAACTAAGAAAGGGTTTGTTACATCAATGAGTTAGATGAGGTGAATTACATTAAATCTATAGTATATTGAAATAAAGATTATAAATTTTCATTATTTTTTATTATATGTTAAGAGAAGTTATTTGTAAAAAATGCTTATGACACAACTTGAACTGCATGGGATTCTCCTGGGATTACATCCCAAATGAGTGTGCCACCCCAAGCCTACATCCAATAGGCTAGTGGCTGGTGACTAGCATTGAGAAGGAATATCATACACATGGGATGCCTTAGAAAAATAAAACTGTACACAACGACATGTATCTAGGAATAACATAACTAATGAAAGATAGATATAATGGTCAACTGTATAGTAACATGCATGAGACAAATACTAATACCCATAATAGTATAACAAATTCAACTCTATAAATAAATCAAAATATAAAAAACCAAATATCCCATAGTCAAGATAGACCTATATCAACTAGAGATGGAAAACTCCACGTCACACCAACTCCTAATATGAATGTTGTTAGTGATCATAACCCTTATGAACCACTAAGATCTATCTCCACTAACTCTATGCTCTTGGCAATCATTGTTGAATAGTTATTCATCTATATAGAACATGACATATTTCAAAAAAACACCCATACATGGGTGGGTATAAAAAACCCAAGTAGAATTCCCCAAAAAACACATGGAAGGATAAAAATGATTAATAAGTTATAAACCCAATATAGAGGTAAAATTACATGATGAACCCAAACATACTTTAAGGATTAAGGAAATCAAATCAGTAGTAAAGTCTCAATATCACAACTTAGAGCTACAAAGATCATACATCTTAAGAAACCTAGGATAATCAGATATCATAAGACCCATAACATCCAAACTACCCATCTTTGATAACTCCAACATAATCTCTCTAAATATATATAGGGGGACCTTTATCTCATCAAGGTAAATGTCTATCGATCGATGGAGTACCACCCATATAAATAACTCACACCTTTTTAATATAAATCTATATCGATTGCGTGATTACCGACTCCATGCATAGAGGACCCACTCCCTGAAACATGGGGGAGTACCTGAACTCTATCTATTATATGGGGGACTCATTCCATGTCATTAGTCTGTCTCTAGGGTAGTACTGAACCCCATTTCTAAAATGGATGATCCATTCCCATGCACATGGGGGAGTGATTACTCTATAATTTCTATAGGGGTCCCATACCTTGATGTAAGTATTCCATCATGGGAATTTTTACCCCGTTATTCCTTTATAAACCATAGAAAAACCCTATCTCTACTTCTATAGAGCTAAGGTACACAAATTTTCCAAAACAACTCATAAAAATCCTATAAAGTTTTGATAAATACACCACAACATTGATGCAGAATAATACACACTATAAACTATTCAGTTTGATTTCATAACTCAAGTGAGAATATAATAAATACACTTAATACAAAATATCATGTGGTATGTAATTTTTCTAGCATGGCTCCATCCAGTATACTATACATAATGGGTCATCACTTATTCTCCAATAATTTATAATTTAACTTACATGAATTTCCAATTAATATTCACGAAAATCTTTCCAAAATTAGATCTTATCATTATAACCAATTTCATATTCCTTATAATATATTCTCTAATCACTTCATACTAGCTAAGTGAAAACTAGGCGAGGATAAAATGGTGCACGACCCTTTGAAATATTTGGAATGACCATTATGTTAAAGTGGAACAACCTTCTAAAACTCTACAATAACATGTGTATCTTACTATCTATAGTATTTTATATTTATAATATGTTATAACTTTCTTATAAAGTAGAAAAAACCATATAAATCTCTACCACTTTACCCCTAGACCTCACCATCACATCAAAACCCCATTCTAGTAATTGGAACAACCACCTATGAAAATTTGACACTAGCTATGAAAAAAGTCACAATCTCAATCATTTTAAATCCAAAAGGTTTTCCATGGGGTTTTATGAATCTAGGATCTAATTTTAAAATCGCGGGTGTTACCAAATATATCATAATAATTAAGCTTCAATACCAATAAAAACCTTTAACATAAACAACTTATCAATTAATTATCATATAAATTATAAACCATATTGAAGAAGGAAATAAAATATCTAGGCTTAAATTCATATCTAAAAACTCTATAAATATAGAATTTATAAATATTTAATTGATAGTCCATATTCCACAATTTCATTTCTTTAAATATCATAAAGATATAATTTTAATAATTCAACCATAGAAACCCTTATCCTTCCCAATTATTATTTCACCTAGTTATTATGTTTAATCCATTTTACATGAATAACAAAAGAATACTAAATCCATGCGTAATCTAATAAGGAAATAATAGTCTAGAGTCACTTACCAGAATTCCATGATGAACACTATCCTTGAATCCACCAATGATAGCCACCAACTACTCATTAAATATCATTCTTCATTCTCCCTTATTTACAACCACCATGAAACACTACACCAAGAGTTATATTTTTTTAGATAATCAGTAGGTTTAAATTATTTTCAAGTACATTTCCATTGGGACCCATGAGTCCCTCCAAAATTTAATTCCTATAAATTCTCTCCCATCAATGCCAAAAAAAAATCAACATTAAATCTATCATTACCTTCCATTAAATCCTCTCATTCAAATCCCTATTTAACTCATTTAATGTGCCATATCAACCACATTAAAATACCTAGATCCATAATAACCTATACTATATCTTCTTCATCACCACCAAAATATCACAACAACACATTATTTATTTAATTAAAACAATTAATTTAAAATAAACTACCAAAAAATAAATAATAATATTCCATTAACACCCAACATATTTAGGGAAAGCAAACCTATTAAAATTTAAAAAATCCCTATCTAAGAGTAAAAATTTCATAATAAATATAATAGAGTATTCAAAATTTCATTTTGAGAACTTACCATTCTCTTAATTCTATGTGACCACTTAATTAAATATTAATAAAAAATATTTTTTACAGTTCCAATTAAAAAATTGGATCACTATAGGATATTATGAATTTTATGAGATGACTGTTATAATACATATGGTTCTCCAATGAAAAAAATACCATATATGATATGGTTATTAATAGTTTATTTGTTAAATATTATTAGTAATGAAATAAGTTTTATTTCCTAACACAAAAGAAATTTGTGTCTTATAAATATATTCTAGAGAAAATAAGTTTCTAAGTGGCTAGTGTGATTATGTTTAGACTTATTAAAGAATAATATTCTATAGATAAATGATTATACTAGTCTTGAAACAGAAAGTTACATTATAGAATAAAGGTGTTTATAGTATTTTGGTAATGAATGATCTTAATGTAAAGAGTTTCATTTAAATATTCTCATTAATAAAATAAGTTTTGTTCTGAATAAAAAAGAAATTTGTTTGTTAGAAATATATTCTAGAGAACATATAGTTTCTAAGTGGATATTGTGAGTATGTTTAGACTTATATAATATTAAAATATAATAGATAAATTATTATACTAGACTTCAAACTCAAATTACCTTTATATCCTAAAAGTGATGAGAGTATATTGGTAATGAATGATATTAATGTAAGTTTCATTTAAATTTGTAACCAAGATTATCTCAAATTAAAGTTTGAATGGAAATTTTCTAAATATGATGATTATAAACTTATAAAGAGTTATAATTATTTAATAAAACATAAGTTATTAATATTGTAAAATTAGATATTATGGAGTAAATATATTTAAATATTATGTTCAAAGAGATTTTTATCATGGTTATGAATCCTAATATTACCATTATTCAAACATGATTAATTCATAAATGTTATTAGTTAAAAGAGTTTATTTAGACTATTTATGAGATAGTCACATAGATATGTGGTAGGAATTACATAGTGATGTACTAAGTTTAAAAAAACCTTTAAAATGAAGAAAAAATAAGGCCACCATAGTGGTTTACTGTATGGGTTATAATTAGACTAATTATTATATAAGGTTTTATTAATATTTTTAATGGATTTTATCAATATAAAATTTATCATATTATATATAAGGTTGTTTTTAACTTATAATTTTTCATGTTGTCTAGATATATTATATGAAGTGTAATGATAATTGAACTCTTAAATTATGACTTTGAGTTACCCATAATTGTTTGAACTCATGGGGAATTATAGGTTATAATTATATGTGAATATTTTTATTATTCCAGTTTATTATAAAGATGCATTATTCACTCATGAGGTAGAAAAGGATTTTTATGTGTTGGATTACCCACTATTTATACTAATTAGAGTGTAATATAATATTTCTTTAGTATAATAAGGTTTAATGTTTCATATTGAATCTATATTACCCAAGGATGATAATACATCTAACATAAGAGCCTTTATAATTAGATACATTTCTTATGAAAGCCTTGTGATTGAGATAATTAGAAGGTGGTTAGGTATGTTGTTAACCAAGTTATCGGTTGAGGTTTAACTAAGAAAATATTTTTTCTCTTGTATAATGAATATAACATCTAAGACCTCAATTGAGATAGATTTATGAAGTATATGGACATACATAGATAAGGTAAATGTAATGTTCTTGTCTATTTTTGTGATGTGTATATGATGTGTTCATTTTTTAGTGAATAGAATGTGATCTGTTCATCTATCTGGTTAGTCCATACTTAGAGAATTGATAATGTATGAGTAACTTATATAGAATTGGAATACTTTATGTACCAGGATCACTTGATTTACGGTAAAAAGATATTATATAATTATATATACTTTTATATGATACTTCTAGTGGAAATATATATAAATATAGAGTTTTTGATTGAGATCATGCAAAACACATTTGTTGATTATGTAGCACCAAATATTTTCTAGAAGGTACTCTTTGATTACAATTATGTATTAGGGATTTCATAATTTTTTAAATGATATAAAGGTACATGGAGATAGACATTTTGGTTGTGTGAATGAGGGTTATTTTTTGTTACATAGAGTTTGTATAAAAATTTGAGATCTACCAAAAAAGGGTTTTGTTTTCCATCTAAAAGAAATTTTATATAGAGTATCACAAGTTATTACATATGATGTAACATGTGATTAAAGGGAATGATCAAATTTAATATTGGATTTTTGGATATAGTTTCAAAATTTGTTATATAGGATGTGTAATGAGGTGAAAGTGAACTAAGTTTACGAGGATTTATTGCAAGTGTGAGTTTGATTTAATTATGCACTAAAGGTAAAATATTTACATGGTGGTCTTATCCATGTCTTAGCTTGTTTTGGGATAAACCACATCATGGTGAATGATACCACATAATGGTCAATGTTACCACATCATGATTTTATGTATAATATACTATGAATTATATGGTAATGTATAATGAATATTGTTTCTTAAAAAAATATGTCATTATCAGTTAAACATCATTATAAAATGTTAAAATAGTTTGAAATAAATAATTTATGATGATAAGTGTTTTGAAGAAAAAATTTCAAGTAGTTACATAATTTTTGTAACATTCACCATTATTATCAAACATTAAAATAAATCTGGAGCCTTAGTTAGTGTACTTAGGGCTTATAAAAGGGGGTTCAATACCATGTGATGCGTATAAATTATTATTTTCATATAAAATATTAGAACCAAAAAATACATTAAACTTTATGTTTCTTTAATCCATTAACCAATGGTTCAATCGATCCATGGATTAAAGTAATTCCTTCCGATGCATTGGGAAATTAACATATCCTATTAATACCCTAGGGGTAAGGAATACATTTATTGTTTTTGAGTGATCTCTATAATCTAGTGTAAAATATATTGGACATACTTATCATTGGAGAAATATTTTTTTTCTTCTTTTATATTTAGTTAATGTAAATAAATGGATGGATTTTTTGGAAGAATGGGTTTTGGTTGATTCTTTTAGCTGTGTTTGGACAAGGGTTATCCCCTTAAATACCCTTCATGAAGTTCACTGAGAATATGGATGAATGTAATGATATAAGTTGATGTTATAAATAATTATTAATTTTTATATATCAAAATTTATAATATGTTTTTATTTCTATAGAAATCATTTATCAATATTATATGGCCTCTCCATAGGAGATAATTCAAATTATTTTATCTTATTTGGAGAATATGAATAAATCTAAAATATTTATATTATATTATATAAGTTATAAACATGGTATGATATGAAAATGAAAAGTGTTATTAGGGATATATATTTTTTATTACTTTTCTATATTTTTTTTAATTATATTATCCATAAGAGTTGAAATTTTGTCATTTATTATATTTTGTGTTATGTTTGATTATAATAATCATATCATTAATTAATATTACATGCATGGTTTTATAATAATTCATGATGTAAATCAATGTTATGTTTTTTATTTTCCTACAAATTATTAGTATGAGTTGTTATTACCTAATGAATAATATTTGATTGGTTAAATTTACTTTCGATTGAATATATTATTAACCGTTATTTTTTTACCTTGACATTACTATAAATAATTTTCAATCATTAGTTATACACATTAAAATGTATTTGGATACAAATGGTATTTGTGAGATGACCAAATTTGGTTATAATGCATTCATTAAAGACTGTATCTAACTCATGAAATTCCCTTGTCAATATATTTATAAAGATTTTATGAATAAATATTTAGTGGTAAAATATTATTTAATCCTATGGTAGAATCTTAAAGAAATTCTTGACCACATAGGGCTACTAATACTTCCAAAGGTATATTATTAATATAGTCATTTATGATTCAAATATTTCAAGTCAATAAATGAATATAATAATGTTATGTTCAAAATCACTTGGAAAGTAAAATTATGTGAAGAAAATATTATTAAAATGAATATGTTAGAAACCACATTCTCAAAGTTTCATATTTGAAATGTGTTTCCAAAATAACAAAATGATGGAAAAGGCTTAATATAATAATCTAAAATATTTTCATTTTTTTACAGAATAAGAAAATGAACTCCTTATAAGGAATCATGAAATTAAACTTACAAGATCATATTCATTCTTTGAAGAGAACACAACAGTATAGGGTGTGGTAATAATAAAAAATTTCAAGGTTAAAAAAAATCTTATGTATGAAGTGACCATAATAATATATTGAATTATAATAGGAAATAACACATCCAAAATTGGTCAAATGATGACCACATATAAAAAATCAATAAAATATTGAAAATTAATGTTTTTTGGTTGTATGAAATGAAGCAGTTGTGTACTTATCATGCGTCAAAACACATTATTTATATTTATCAATAATTAATCAAAAAGAATAAGAAAATATTGAAGTAAAATTATTTAATCAATCCATAAATCTTGATGTTTATATAATAAATTTTTATAGCTTTAATTTCTTTGTAAATATTGATGGTGTTGAGCATGATAGAAAAATATAAATGATAATAAAGTATAGTCTATGATTTTTTAATGTTTTAATAAATGTTATATATTATGTTTTACTTTATTTATTTTAATTTATCCCTTTCTCTTTATATATATTATTTTTATTAGAAATTTATATCACTTGGGATTAATTTTCTTGTTGAAGATATTTTTTCATGCTGAAAATGTCATGTCACATATGATGCATAAATATAAGAAATATTTTATCAACCTTAAAATAGATATTTTTTATATAAATACATTAACCATTAATATGAAATTAATCAAAGACTAGATATGATCGAATTTCAAACTACATAGTTTTACATAAATATTAATAAATAATATTTTATTTTATCTCAAGTATCATTATAATTTATTAAACTTAAAATATATTCATTGAAATGGGCATAATACTAAGGATATAGATAAATGAGGTATCACATACCTTTATACAACAATCATAAATAATGGTAAAAGTTGATTTGGGAGAAATATTTAATGTTTCATTGTGATTTATATTTTGTGAATATATATATATATATAATCACATTAAATATGGTAAACCAAGAATTTACTGGCCATATTTCATTAATTCTATAAATTGATCACTTTGGTAATTCAAGACTAATTATAATGTTAAATATTATTATATGTATAAATGAACATCCATTATTTGATAAAAAAAATTACACATTATTATTTCTTATGCATTGCTTGTTTTCATGAAAAAATAATCATAAGATCACCACCATCATAAATTGAAAACAAACCCCCTATACTCTTGGAATGATTTCATGATCATATATATGGTCAAAAGAACCAACCTTGTGGACCATTTTGGTATTTTTTTGAATTATATTGATGCATATACTAGGTGGAACCATGTGTTTTTTATTATCGATTCACAACTTAACGGTTACAAGGATACGTGTCTAAATAATATAATTAAGTTCATGGTTTTTATATTACTCAATTATACACATTTGGCTTGAAAATTCTAATGAATATTATTTACAATATTTAAATAATTATATCATATTGATTATAATAAATTTTCATTATCTTTTTGTTTGTGTTTACACTCAAAATAATTTTCTTGAATCATTTATAAATTTCTTACATTACATCATTAGATCATTTCTCATGGAAATATAAATGACCAATCACTAGTACATAATTTTTTTTATGATGGGGTTATAACATCAGTTTTTCAAAACCAACATTATAAATGATTTTTTACATTAGTTAATTTTTAACCATGGTAAAAAATATTTTTTATTTATATTTCATATAAGTTATATATTAATTGATATGAAAGATATATATTTTATTTAGATTAAAAAGTTATTAAATGTAAGAAACTAATTTATAACATTAATTTTTTTTAAAATGATGTAAAAAACTTTTTAAAACCCATCATATTATGTGTCATGTATTCAATTACACCTCTTTAGAACCTCATTTTCTTATTCCAAACTATAGGTCATTATATTTTCTCTCATTCTTCCTTGTAATCCAAACCCTCATTCGTTCCATTTCTATCATCTTCACCATCATCGTCACCATTAAATTGTCATTCTTTTCCATCATCTGCTGATACTTCTCTATGACTTGCTTTGTACGCGTGTCTAACCTATTTAATAGAGAAATTATGTTTATTAAATCTTAGTTTGTAATTTGTTTAAAATATATTTCATCTTTAAGGTCCATTTATCATCATAAGTCATTCATTTATTGTATAGGTTTTTTCTCTCATTAGTCACTTGGGGTTTTTCCATCAATTTCTCCAAAACTACACTGATATATTGAACATGGTCAAAGGTGATATGAAATAATTCTATAATATAGATAATTGTATAGTTATTGATTTTTTATATTACATTATCCCAAAGGTTATACATTTTAATATATTGTTCAAAATATATTTAAATTATGAAAGATGACATGATACGATCATTTTGGAGGGTTAAAATTAATATAATGATTTATTGTTAATATCATTAATTTAATGACCAATTTATCTATCTAGAATTTTAATAATTTCATAAATATTAACATATTCATTAAATCCTTTTTTATAACCATCCATGGAAGCCAGTTATGAAAAATTAAATACATTGCTCATGGATACGGTAAATCGACCATAGTATGGGTGGCATTTTAATTACAGAATGGATGGGTTGAATATCATGAACTAACCCACTAGGGCCCACCTAGATGACAAAACCAGAGCTGCAATACCCCAAGCCCACCTCCATAGAACAGGGGTTGGGGATAAGAGTTGAAAGGAATAACTAATATGAGAGGCCTTTTTCTAATGTACCCATGCACACACACCCAACCATATCCATGTAGAAGTGAAGAGGAATAAAAATAAAAGATAGTAACATCTAGAGTAAAATCCATGAATGTAACAACTCATAAGAAAAAAATTGTACGATAGTATAATCAAAATATAAAGAAGAAAATACATGCCCAACTATAAAAGATGTCCCAACCTGAAAATAACTAGAAAAGTAAATGCTGAGAGATCCCAACTCCAAATCACTAAGCTCTAACCACATTATATGGGTAAATACACCAAGGTATCCATATGCTCCTCTGAAATCACTGCATATTTTTATGTGGTCTGTATAAGACGTGAAACTTGTAGGAAAATCCCATGAAAGGGTAATTATATACATATCCAATAGGATTAATTAATAAATATATGGTGGAGGAATATGATAAATGATAGAAGTAGACAGCTCAACTCATTGAAAGAGAGAAAATAAATCCAACAATAAAGATATATATATATATATATATATACTCATAAAAGAAACCCAAATGAGAGAGAAAGGGGATCTTCATCTCACAACCTAGCCCAGGAAAAAGAGTCTTCCAACAATTCTAAAGGTCCATAAAAGATACTGAGCATCTCACGTGTTTGTCTGAAGAAGTAACCATGTAGAGGACCCACACCTCACCACTGTATCGCATAGCCAATGGGGAACAATATTCATATATATTGAGGACTCACACCCTAGTCTATCAGGGGGTACCACTCAGTAGATAGAGGACCCATTAACTAGTCTGTCAGGGGGTACCACTTAGTAGATAGGTATAGGACCCAAGACCTAGTCTATTGGGGGGGGGGGTACTAATCAGTAGATAAAGGAAACACCCTAGTCCTTCGGGGGTTACCACTCAATAGATAGATAGAGGACCCATTTACTAGTATGATAGGGGTTTCCACTAAGTATATATATTGATGACCCATTCCCTAGTCCATTAGGGGGTAACACTCAGTAGATAGATAGAGGACATATTCCCTAGTACGATAGGGGACTACCACTCTATGACGATCTTACCTGATCATTTCCATCATCGAGATATGCCTAAAGAATCATCATTCTGGGAAATTATCGTATCATATCTCAAAATACACTATGAATCCCACCATTATATTCTACATGAAAAAAAACTTAGGATAGTCTACTCACAGGTCAAAATCAAAGTCCAAACAAAGGAGATCTGAGAGGTAGAAGTTTTATCAAAATAGAAGTACACGATGTGTAAGGGGGTGAACACGGTGTGTGACCCGACTCCTCTACCTATATGTATCCTCTCTAACACATAGATCACTATAAAGGTAGTAATACATGGAGTTTAAGAATAATACATGGTGTGTATCGGTCACCTGGGGTCGAGCCGTGTTCTTTTGGTCATGCATGTGTGCTTCAGGCCATGTTTTTGTACACTGGTCATGTGTCAGTACATGGTATCTACCCCACCCTACATAATGTGTAGGTACACATGGGATCATAGGAATGAACTACTTGTACATGCTGAGTCAGACAACTAGGAGTCACTCTGAATGTGGGACCTCCATATATCGTGTAATATTTAACTCCATCACGAAACCCTGGTCACTATAGAAACTGGACTACATGGTGTTTGCTCTTCGAACTACATGGAATGTAGTATGATTTTTCCAATAAATATAGATCTATTATGTGAATTTCAAATACATTTATCTCATATCCTAAACTACCCATTTCCCCCTTGAATCTCACCAAAACCAAGGATGATGATGTGGCCCTTTGATTTCCCTACCTCTAATGGATGTAAATTGAGTTTATGATCCTTTGCTCAAATTTCATACACACCTAATGCATTCCTTTTGAAGGGAATGGAAAAAAAATTTATTCTTCTAATGTAGTATAGAGGTTGACTAGGATAGTCTCACTTGATGATATTTCTCAATTGTTCACCTACTTATTCTATCTCAACTAAACTAATTATTTTTTATTGTTTTTATTTAATATAGGAAAGTGATGAATTTTAAATGAAAGAAAATATTAAACAAACATGAAATGAAAAAATTTAATTAGTGAAGAAAGAACTTGGCCTTTATGGTTTGGTTTATTGGTTCTATAAATCTCTTAGTTTGTGTTTAGATTAAGTTTGATAATTAAATTCTGAGATATCATGCATGAATTACTATTCTTTTATTTAATGGTTTGAAATAATGAATGCATTTAGAAGTCTTAACTTCACCTCCTCCTATAATGAAGTTTGATGGAACACCTCAATTGAGAGTGTGACATCTCCCAATACCTGGCTCTATCATATTCCATTTTGACCACTAAATGAATCAACTCCATCATATGGAGAGCTTGTATCCAATATAAGGGAGGGAAAAGATTTAATAAAATAATAGAAACAAGTTTGAGACCAGTGTCATGGTGTAAAATCACCACACCCATTCACACCACTCTAGCACATCATAAAATTAATAAAACATAAGAATTTAAGTGTGGAATGAATGTAATTTCCACTTACCTCCCCTAGTCCAAGCCTTGGGTTAGCTCCTCATTTATGAGAGTATGAGGTAATGGTGGAATAGGAAATAAAGAGAAGAAAATAAAAAAAATGAAAAAAATGAGGATGAGAAATGAAGAAGAAGAAGAATAATAATGACATGGTTAAACAAAGTTAAGAATTCATGAATTTATTATAAATATAAATTAAAATTGAAAAAAAATTAAGGAAAAAATGAATAATAAGAAATGGGGGAGATTTGCGGCCAACCACCCTCAGTGGAGATCTCCTCTTTGGTACCTTGGATGGAATGGGATGAAATGGAATTCTTTGGGAGGGAGGAGCTCTCCTTCTTTTATTGGACAAAATTTTCCTTCAAAATATTACACATTGCATCCCCAATAAATGATTTATTCATGCATTTTATCATTCATGGAAGTTAATCATAAATGTTTTTACCATCTCTGCCCCAAATTTCAGAAAATTTGGACATGTATAGAGAGTGTTATATCATTTTTTACTTCGTGAATTTATTATTCCTAGGAAGACTCTCCACATTTCAAATATCTAGATTGTCATGCATTAATGACCATGAAATCGTCTGATTCACACATGAGATACCTCATAAAAGTTGTTTAAAAACATCTTTCTCATATACCCATCAAATTTTAGAGTATCTGAGCCCTCCAATCAAGAGATATGGTCTCAATAACAAAAATCTCCAGATCTTTAAACAATTTTAAAGGCCCAAATTGTGAGCTTGTTTTAAGCTTCCATATGGTAGATTCAGGTTTTGGTCCAGAAGGATAAAATGAATCCCATGATTTATGGAATCCTAAAAAGAAATAATTTCATAATTTAGATCAGTATATAAAATGTTATATCCAAAATAAAAAAATAATTTGAAAATTAAAAAATAAAAAATGGGCCATTTTTATGATTAAGCTCAATATACCACTAAAATCATAAAATGTGAAAATTTCTCTTAAAATAACACTTAATTAGGATTTAAAACATTTAAATTCAATGTAAAATTATTGAAAATATTTTCTCTATAAATTCCCCCACACTTAAAACATGATTGTTCTCAAGAAAAAAATATCAACATTAAAAATCTTAGGGCACCAATGTTGCCATTATTCATATTCCAAAGAAATAAAATCAATCAATTATAAATGTAAAATAAAATTTTAAAAAATACACATAAAATATCAATTTAATTTCCCATTATCCAAAGAAATAATCAATTCATACCTTTTATTTTTCCCCTTTTAAAAATGATGGATGTTCTCCTTTCATTCATTCGTGCTCCTCAATTCATTATTATCAAACATGTAAAGTCATGATTTACCTTAATTTTGATTAGTTTCTCTCATAACTAATGATATAATTCAAGTAGATTTATTCTCATATCATGAGAACATGCTCCATATTCATAGGTTTTTAAATGAACTAATTTCTCCACTTTGTAAAGACAAAAGCCACATAAAATGATGAGGACTTTTCAATAATGGTTCAAATGACTCTGTGGCATAAGGTTGAAAGGATTTGATGCTTTAAAAATTAAATCTCAAGGAGAAGGTTTATCTCTTAAGTACAATGCATGATATCAAAAAGATTAATTAGATTATCCCATTCAATGTAGCAACTCCCACTTCCCTCAAAACTCAAAGAAAATATCATGATCAGTTTAAGAATAATTAATGAATTGTTCACCCTCTTGAATATTTTTTTTACTTTTATACTTTTTCCTTTTTCAAATATACTTTTCATTTTTTTTATTTTTCAAAATTTAGTCTTTATAATAAACCTCACATCCACCACCTAACCACATAGATATAAATCATAGGTCTAATAATGGTGATTTTTGATTTTTCCAAATCACAAATAATTTTTATCATTTTTTGGTTCTTTTTTCTATTTTATTTTTTTTATTAAAGAGAGGAAAAAATAGAGTTCAATGATAGATTCAAATAACCTTTATCATTACCCAAAATAGTATCCCCACACTTATTATTTATAATTTATAACATCCCTTCAACCATGATTCCCTTTACCCTCGCACTTCAACTTCAAAATATCATGCAAATACCAAGAGTGGGGCATGAATGGATAAAAACTGCTTGAAACATGGATCATCCTTATAAAGGTTATTAATGGTCTCTATGAGATAAATAAGTATTTATTTAAAGACTGTTATTTAAGGATAAGGGTTTTTCACAATATGGATCAATCATATTAAATGTGGTTTTGTATAGTCATAACTTTGACAAGTTCAAATGCATGATTTGACATGTGACATGTCCCCAGATCACTCAAGAAATATGCTCAAGATAAAATATAAAGTACTTGGTCTATAAATACTCTCAGGAATGGTAATATGATATTGAAAAATCACTAAAGGTGAGATTAATAATAACAAATAAATTCACATGAATTTCAGAAATTTAAAGCATGAAAAATGGTTGGGAAGTTTCATTTACATGAATTAAGTAATTTCCTTAAATCATAGGTCCTAATTTTAATATCCATGCTTCACTTTAATAATCCAATTCTTCATTTTACTCATTCAATTTCATTAATATTGAAATCTAAAACATGGCATCACTAGACTCCTAAGAAACTCATGTATCCTAGATAAGTTGAGTAAACCATGAATTCAATCATTGTCATTAAATTTTTCACTTTAAAGATTAAATCACGATTTGGGAAAAAATGTATGGAGTATAAAAGATAAAAATTAAAAGTGAAATACCTTTGGAAATGCATATTGTTCCTCTTTCCTCCTTTTATATTTGGGGATTACTTGTGCTATCATGAATCTAATAAATAACATTACTCAATTAAGCACATAGATCGTGTCATTAAAGTTAAAAAAATATAAAAGGGAGTTGGTTGCATACCAGAATAATCCTAAAAATGAAATTGAAATATAAATTCCTAATATTGAAATTTAATTTAATAGAAATAGGTAAAGGATAAATCTTGGTATGATCCCCCAAGTGGTCCCTAGATTTTTACTGTATTCAGTGTGAAGTACCACCTATTATCCATAATCTGATAGTGGGTGGATCTTCTTTGACCTGAACCACCACATGTGGAATTTCCCAAAATCCACTTATTTATTCTTTTTAAAGATAATTCCATGTATATAGTACACTAGATCCTCCCCCTTTGCAATGCAGTACAACTTGCATTGCGGGGTTAGGATGAAGTATGGATCCTCCTCCTCCATTGCTACTTGTTCAACATCTTCTTCAAAATCCAGTGGTTTCTCTAGATGTGATTCATGAAATGAATAATAAAAGGGAGATTAAAATTTTAAATTTTAATTATTATTTTCAAAATAATACCTTTTTTGTAGGAAACTTGTGTCTCTTGTTGTTTAGAAAAAACAAATAGGGTATCTTCTTGTACTACTTTCAATGTATTTAGGGACCTCTAGGTGTTCCTCAACAAGTGAAACATGTTTCCTCTTTATGCTCTAGGTAATAATAAGATTCATCTAATTATAAAAATTGAAAAAATTTGGGATTAGTACTCAAATTAGTTTCAATAATTAAAGGAGTTTGAGTTCAAGAATTTATCATCTCCTTGATTTGGTTTGGCTTGAATATCTTCTTTGATATAAAGTGCCTCTTGAAGTTAATTATCACTGGATAGAGGTAGGAAGTTAGGATCCTTCACATTTTCTTCAACTTCTACCATTTTTATGGATTCCTTCTATTCCATTTCTAGAGATAAGAATAGTGGTGATGTCTTTTCTACTATATAAGGAATGGGGAGATCATGTTGTACCTCATACTCATTCCAAAATTTATCCGGATATTATTGATCTCCCACATGTATCTCAATAGGTAAATATTCATTGTCATGAATCCACTCCAACTTATGATGGTAATCTTGAATTTGGTTCAAAAAATGGTTGGGTTATTGATATTCCTTGATTTTGGCCTCAATATCTAGGATGTCTTTAGTGAAATTTGGGAAAACTAGTGGCACTTCCTTATTGTCCTTGAACCTTTGTATGTCATTTCAGAGCTCATCGACCATGGCCATCAAATATTTAGGTGAGATACATGTTTCTATGCCTCTTTGATTATGTTTGACCATATCATAAGTGTATCATCCCTTCTTTTAAGGTCCTCCTGAGTATAATTTACTTCCTCTTCTTACACCCGTGAGTAATTATTCCATGTATTGAAGGAATGAACATGTGAAAACATCATAGAAGAATATTTTTTAAGTATTTATTTAATTTTTAAAACAATTAAAACTATCAAAAATGTTAAAATAGAAAAATTAAAGTAAAAAAATGATTAGATCCCCAAAAAAGGTGCCATTTTTGACACATGTTTGTCGTAGGGCTTGGTAAAAGCAATTTATTCTTCTAATACAGCACAGAGGCTAATGAGGATTGTCTCACTTGATAAGATTTATCAATTTTCCCCTTACTTATTCTATCTCACCTAAACTAATTCTTATTTATAGTTTTTATTTAATCAATAAAAGTGATGTAATTTAAATGAAAGAAAAGTTTAAACTAACATGAAATGATAAAAAATTAATTAGTGAAGAAACAAATTAGCCTTTATGGTTTGGTTTGTAGGTTCCATCATTCTCTTTTTTTGTGTCTCGATTAAGTTTGATAATTAAATTCTGATATCTCATGCATGAATTACTATTATTTTATTTAATGGTGTGGAATATAAAATTCATTTAGAAATCTTAAATTCACCTCCTCCTATAATCAAGGTTGATGGAACACCTCGACTCAGAGCAGGACATCTCCCAAGACCTGGATCCATTGTATGCCATTTCAACAATGAATTGCTCAAATCCATCTTATGAAGAGATTGTATTCATTATAAGGGAGGTAAAAGATTTAATAAAATAATAGAAATGTGTTTTAGATCAGTGTTGTGGTGGATGATCACTACACCCATGCACATCACTATTGTTCATCACAAACATAAGCATATTGATCACTCTCCTTATTGAGAAAAACAAGACTAAGATGATTAAGGCTTCTAGGAATTTGAATGTTCTCACACACCTTTTATATGTAGATGATATTATACTTTTTTACAAGGGGATAAATGAAATATCCAAAATCTAAAAATGTGACCTCTCACACTATGAAGAGATTTCTGGTCAAATCATTAATTGGAACAAATCCTTTACCTATTTTGGGAAAAAGTTTCTTGGTAATAGAAAATCAAATATTATTGCTGATTTAGGTATTAAAGAAGGATTACTTCCCTTAACCTATCTTGGTGTTCCCATTTTATGGGGCATACCAAAATCTTGTTACTTTTTTAAAACTGTTGACCAAATCCTCAACCAACTTTAATCTTGGAACGGAAAATCCCTCTTTATAGCTGGAAGGATTTTTCTTGTCAAATCTATGATTGTTTCTAAAATGGTCTACTCTTTTATGATTTATAAATGGCCTGCTAGTCTTATTAAAATAATTAATGTAGCCATTGTTTCGGGTTGGTCTCGAAATTCCCAACGGTTCTACATCCGACGATGAGTGGACCTGATTTCCAAAGGTAGGAGTTCGTCGGGCAATTTGGCCAGCGATGCTTAAGAACTCACATTGGTTGAGAGGATGGAAAGTCGGGATCATATCACCCTTTTAGGGAGAATTATTTCTTGTTCTGGGACTCTCTTATAGATTTAAGACGTATTCATATGTTCGTGAATCTTTGGTTTATAACCAAGCATAGTATCCACAGATTACTCCTGGTTGGAAAAGGTCATCTGGACGTAGGGGTTCAGAATCATTTAGGCCAGAGGTTTACCATTCCTTATTGGATTAATGACTCTGAAGAATTTGGACTCATTGAGACAGTGCTAGGAGCAGCTCGGTGAACCGATGTGAAGATAGTCGGATCGACCAATTGTTGGGCTTGAACCTTAGGGAGGCTTCCTACGTACCCTTCCTAGGAGATAGGGATCAAATTCCACGTAGTTCGAATCAGGGTGTTGGAGAACCAACTTTAAGGTGGACTCGGGGGTGTGATTGTGATCGGGCTTGAACCTCGGGGAGGCTTCCTAGGCACCATGCCTTAAAATGGATCAAAGTCCCCATAGTTCGCATAGGCTTGGGGTTTACACTCGGAGGAGGCCCATGGTGATATATTGGGGCTTACACTCTGAGGAGGACCATAGTGTGGATTGGGGCTTACACTCTGAGGAGGCCCAGAGTGATAGATTGGGGCTTACACTCTAAGGAGGCCCATAGTGTGGATTGGGGCTTACACTATGAGGAGACCCATAAGAGGATGTCATGGTCGATGCTTACTCTAAGCCCACGTGAGTCATGCTCGGTTTGAGAAATAAGAGGTGGCAGGGACCAGAAGATCACGTCGCGAAATATGCATTCGTGAGAAGTAGAGTGGGGCTTACGCATGAGGGTGGCCCATAAAGTCGGGGCTTACTCCGAGATGGACGCCCATGGCGAAAAAGCGCAGCGGGAGAGGGAAAGGGGTGCTCCTGTGCCCGTCACCTCTCTTGTTCCCCAGGGAAGTGCCGAGGTTCATGGGGACTTCCTTATGATGGTTATTTTACTACCCTCAGAATAAGGGAGAAGTACCCCATCACCCAACAAGTGGAGGGTCAGAAAGGGGGCTCCCGAGCTCAGACTCCACATTACCGTGGGAATGTGAACCCAAGAATGCTATGGGAATCTGCTCAAGGGTCGGGGAAACCCCTTCTCCCCTGTTTACCGTGGGTATGTGAACTCAAAAGGGCATGCTGATGAATCCAAAGGTTACACTATACCGGTCCGGTGGCTTTGGTGGAGGCCTCGACCCAGGGCCGATGAATGGGCCAATGAGGGAGTCTCGGAGGATTAGGCCAGGTCAGAAGGATTTTATGTGGCTTGTGGAATGGGAACTCCGAAGGACTTGGCGGGCCACACAGCGGTATGGGTGGTGACGTCCTTCGCGTAGGGAAGTGCTACGTGGTTGGAGAAGTCGTCCATGAGCCAGGGTGGTCCGCAGACTGAGAGGCCGTCTGCAAACCAGGAGGGTCCGCAGACTGATTGGCTATCCACGAACCAGGAGGGTCCACAGACTGATTGGCATCCCGCGAACCAAGGTGGTTCGTGACATCAAGTTCGATCCGCGAACTAGGGTGTCCTGTGGAGGGTTCCATGTGGTCAGCGGAGTCCAAGGGTGGCATCTACCAGAGGCTCGTCGGTCGGGGCTTCGCCCACATAGGAGGGTGCTACACGGTGCGACGGATCGGAAAAAAGGCATAAATTCCCTGGTCCTCATGGAGTGCATCCACGAAGGGGCCATGGTTCCTGGTCTTCTCTTTTTATGTTATTTTTTGTTTGCGGTTCACCATGTTATGAATTTTCAGTTCCTTATTAATTCGTTTCCATCTTCATACCTGCTCTGGTTCGCGAATTGGAACTTCGCTCTTTGCGAAATCCTAAGATCCTTCCTTCGAAATCCTTCCACCCGAATCCTGGTCAATCTCCTATGACTCCTCCTTCTATCATTCTCCCTCGGTGTCCTTTTATAGAGGGGAGGAAAAGGGATCTATTGGGGTCATGCGACACCTTTTGCGGAGGCCCATGACCGAAAGCCTGGCTTGGTCAATCCGCAAATCGCGGTGGGCACTGAGTGCATCTCCCCCGCCAACCGAACCCAGGGAGTGCTTCGCGGCCGCGGAGAGTTCCACCTCTATTTCAGGAATGACAGCGGATGCAGCTCGGGCTGGCTGACGCAGCTCGTGGCTGGTGCGGTTCGTGATGGTGAACCAGTTCGGCTCCTGCCTTTCTTCGCGACCACGGAGGGTCTCCGCCTCGATTTCGCGAACGACGACAGTCTGCGGAGGAGGGACGCTTCGCGGAACCAGCCATGTGCCGTTACATTAGACCGGTCTGCGGACCGGTTTGTCCTTCTCCATCCTTGAGTATTTTCCACATTTTCCCAATCCTTTGAGGGGAAATTGGGTGGAATCTCCGTTGAGTTTAATTCTCCTTTGCGGATTTTTCATGACCCTACAAATGCCCCCCATCGGAATGGGGTCCGATCGGAATGAAACAGAGACTATTCCGATGCAGAGTGGTCCTGAAACTCGGATGGGTTGCGGTAGGGAAGTGGACCCAGTAGGGGATCACACCTATAAATACGGAGGGCCCTTCATTTGTCTCCTATCGGATTCTTCGCGAATACCAGCGCTCCTTTGCTTTTCTGCCTCCACGTACTTGTTCCTTCGTAAAACGCTTCATTCGCGAACCGGATGCTACTTCCGTGAACTATTTTTCATTCGTGCCATTCTTCATTCATGGACGAATGTCCCAGATATGAACTAACATTTTTTTAATTAATTTAAAAGTAAATCACGACGGTCCGTGTAGGAACTCGCTTCACGGTTTTGGTGATCCGCGGTTTCGATGCTCTGCGGACTAAAATATTCTAAACTTTTAAAAATTTCTATGTTTTACGAACTCAACCACTTAAATTTGGGATTGAAATTCCATGGAGCAACCTATTTTGTGGTTTTCTGGCCAATGCTCCGTGGGCCAGGGTTTCACAGATGCATTCTGTGTAGGGCTGGTTTGCGGGATGCTGTCATCGCGAACCAATCCTATGAGGCCGCCTTGCGGACTTTGGTATTTTTGTCCGATTTTTTTTTTATATTCTGGACTAACCACTTGTTGGCTTTCATTGTGCAGGGAGAAAATATGGTTCCCCCTCATTCTGCACCTAGGCCTGCCACCGAGCCTCTCCCAATTGGTTCAGGGAGATGTTTAGCTATGATTCGCAGAGCGGAGAACATCAAAGAGGACCCCAGTCAGTCCATCATTCCTGAAGATGGTGTCTTGAAGGACTTGCTCTCTCCTGATCTCCTGAGCTATCCGTTATCAAATCAGATTCCATTTTAAGGCTTCGGTCTTCAATACAACGTCCCTATCCCCCCTACTTTCTTAGGTATTCCTTATCCTTTCTTGGAAGTGTTGTCAAAGTGCATTCGGGTGAACCTTACCCAATCGGGGGAGATGGTTTCCAACTCTGAACATAAAGACACATTCATTTTGAGAGGCTCTGTTTGGACCCAAAGTGATCAGAATGCCCAAAACTTTTCTTAGGAAGTTGTCTTCAAGAGATACCCCTCCATAATCAACCTTGCTTGAGTGGATCCCAATGCGGGGTGGATTCCGAAGTGGGATCTTCGGTCTGGTGGGCTTTTCTCAAACGACTGGGCCTGGGCTTTCTAGGTTCATCATCATTGTCGGAAATCTATCGAGTCACTAGAAGCAATCAATTTGTACTCCGCGGTATGGGTTTCCCAGTTTGCTGTTTACCCACCATCCCTGATCCTTCCTGGCCTGCTCAATCGCTGGTGTTCAAGCACTAATACTTTCCACTTTTCTCATAGTGAAGTTGGCATTAGTCTATGGGACATCCATAAATTGGGAGGGCTTCTGATTATCGATGAGATGTATGACGAGTTCCTACCCACTCCTAGCATGTGGGATGACATCAAAAAAGTACCTTCGTTGGCAAAGGATCTGCTGGTTATGGTGGAGCAATCACTGGGTCAGGCCCTGCGTGCCCGCTCTCTTATTCTCTATAGCACCTGGATAAGGCTATTTCTGAACACCACTGGTCCTGTGCCAAAGATCAAGCACCCCAGGACTCATCCTTCTCAACAGTCACGAACCACCCCAGGTTCCTACTGGGTGGTTCTGGAGGCGGGCGACTACCTCTCATGGGGTTACGAGGTGCACCCCGGTGTTACACCTATGCTCCGGCTGACAGGTTTGTTTGCTATGTTTCTGAGCGGGTGGATATTCCCTTCTCAGGATATCAATCCTAGCTTCAGGGCTTGCACCCTAATGATTGCAGTTGAGTTGGAAGAGGGTCGCCCAGTGAATTTGGTCGTGCCCACATTGGCTCGTATTTATGAACTGCTGAGTCACATGCAGAAGGGCGGGTAACCCTTCTGTCTGAGTGGGCCATTTCAATTTTTGTACATCTTGGTAGTAGATCATTGTCGTTGTTATGAGTATCGTCACAACATGGCCATCCCGCTTCCTACCTTTCGGCCTACCCTGCTGGATATAGCTGGAGTTCTCTTGAAGTCCCTCAGCTCACCCCTTTTGGCATCTTAGTTGATAACCATCAGGGGAACCTGGAGGAGCGTTATTACATGATCTATCTGTAGGACGGATTTTTGTCTGTGTGGATCGACGGGGTTTCTCTGTGCGAGCTGTATGTCCTGTATCATTTTTCTCTCCAGTTTAGGTGCATGCAAGTCCAAGCTTCCCTTCCCCCTCCTCAGGATCAAGGACTTCACCTGGCCATACTTTGTCAATGGTGGTTGATGCTAACGCGGGAGGGATTTGACACAAGAATTTACCTACCTGTCATGGGGGAGGCTGCCGGCCTTTCCTTGGAGTATGAAAAAATGTGGGTAAAACACTATCTCGATGGGATCCTAGGGAAGGCTGTCTGACAGGTTCACAAATCAGGAGGTACTGCGGTTGTTTCATCCACCGCACCTTCCTCATCAACTCTAAGGGAGGATCGACTGATGGCTCCTCGATCAAAATGACTTAGGTGATTTTCCTCTCCCATCCCTTCGATGGCTGAAGTTCAGGCGGTTTTATCCTTCTTGGATGTGGATGAGGATGACCCTGTGGTTTCGGGTCCCAGCGAGGCAATACCAGAAGTTTTTACAGTCGATACCAAGCTTAGCAACTTGATCCCCAAGCCTGATTCGGGGTTAGAGGCTCCAGACTTTCCAGCTTTGGAACCAACTTCTAGTGAGCATATGTTTGCACTGGTTTCAATGCCAATATTCGTTCCCGTGCTATCCGGTGTGGATACCAAATATCCTCATGTCATAGTGGACCACCGAGCAGTGCGCAGGTGGGCCTAGACCTGGATTTGCGAGATCGTTACTGAAACTCCTCTAGTTGAGATGGAAACTGAAACCGAAGCTCTTTGACTACTCTTCCTAGGTTTGGGGTTAGGTGGCTTTGCTATCGGCAGTTACATTCTCTTGCTTGCCAAGTTGTCATGGACCATGTGGAAGTTTCCACTAGTGAATGTAAACTTGCTCACTTTGCTGTCGCTCATTGTGGGACCTGAGCCCTGGAGGAAGCCATGATACAACTCCATCATCTGATAGCACAGGAGGTGATCTCTCGAGATCATGTGGTCATCCTATCCTCCAAGTTGCATGAATGTGAAGAACGGGCAGCGATGCTGAGTGATCAGTTATTAGCTATGACTGGTCATCTTGAGGCCACCAGAAAAGGGATCTATGATCTCCAAGCAACAGTGGAGAGTACTCGTTCGACAGCTGAGGTTGAAGCCGGGGAGAAGGACATGCTGGAGAAGTCTTACAACAACCTTCGTTGCTCGGTTGTTGATCTGGTGGAGAGAGTGAGTCAGGCTCCTTTATGACTATCAAATCAATTCTTGTACTCTCTGTTTTACTTACCCCTTTTTTATGAGGGAGAGACCCCAGCTTGTGGATGCCCTCTCCTTTTTGTTCGAATGAAATAAAATCTCTATCAAACTCTTGTTGCCATAAAATTTGGTTGTTACTGGAACAATTATTGCGAAAATAACAACTCACTGAATCAGAATTGATCATAATTTAGGGAAGTGATAGAAGATGAAAACATGCTCTGACTTTTTCCTTGACCATGGGGTCCAGTGAGCATAGTTTGAATATTGCTAGGGTTTTGTAGAAAAAACCCTACAAAATTTTTGTCTTTTCTTTTAATTCCCTAATTTTTCATAGGCCCATTTAGCGTGGAACCAGTGGGTATGGCCCAACTTTTTCTTAGGTTTCCCTTTTCGGGTTTTCGGCCTAACAAGCTTTGTGCCTCTTTTCTTGGGCGGTTTAAAGACCTTCCGTCAAGACTATCATTACTGATGTTTTAGGTTGAACAACTTTGACCAAATATAGTGGGGAAAGGTCCCCAATGACGTTTAGCTGATTAAAATATGTCCTAATACTCTTCAGATGCGCGTGGGGGAACATGATTAAATTCGAACGACATGCAGTGCATGTCTCAAGGCATGGGAGTCGCGTCGGCATACAGAGGTAGGAGGAGCATCGCTGAAGGAAATCTTGACTTTGGTAGACAGGCCAGGGGTGATCAATATGCAGATCTGCTAAGGGCATGGTATGCATAGTTGTGAAAAGGTTTCCTTAAGTCAATGACTCTCCATTTATGATGGCCATAGGACTTCATGAAAGTCCGGCTTATGGAAACCACTATGGGTGGCTTGGAGAATTATGAAAACCACTGAGGTGGCTTGGAAAGGGTATGTTCCATCTAAAAGGTTTTGAGAACATCTGTATCAATTAGGAGTGTGGAAGAAAGGGTCATGTCCTATGAATTTATCTAGCGTAAAGGACGGTTGGGGCTTAGCGCAGTCAAAAGTCATGCAGTTGGGACATCATCTAGAATGGAATGACTTCTCTTAGTCCTCAATAATCTTGTTAGAGACGTTCCACAGTATTCAGGTAGGGTTGTGAAAGAGGTTGGTAAACTATAGCTCATAGGTTTTCTGAATCCCGGGATAGACATGGGGGCTCAGAGGCCAAGAGGCTTACGAAGAGAAGCATTGCCTAAGGAAGTCCTGCCTTTGGTAGACGGTTGAGGGGCTATCAATATGCAGAGCCACTGAGGGCATGGTATGCATTTTCATGCAAAGGAATTCTTAGGTCAATGATTGTATTCCCCCCGATAGCCAAGCAACTTTAGGGAAGTTTGAGATTCGGGACCACCAGGGGTGGGTTATGAGAGTTTGGATTTTTCTGAGTACAGAGTATGGTTTATGATGAGAGGGTGCCTAGATACGGGAGAAACATCTAGACTAAACTTCCCGAGAATGGGTGAAGTAATCCCTTCTCACGCGAGTGTGATACGGTGGCTTGTGCAGGTCTGACCCGTGCACTGAAGGACAGAGAAAAGCCTCTATTCCTTAATGAACTCGTGACAAGTTTGAACGTGCAGTTTAACGTCATGCAGTAAAGATGAAGAGCAACATTAAAGGAGGCTGTGCAGTTTAACGTCATGCAGCAAGGACGAGGGGCATTTTTTTCCTTTGCCAATACTGTGCAGTTTAACGTCGTGCAACAAGAATGAGGAGAATTATTAAACCAGTGAAAATGATTGTTGTTTGAGGCATTCCCTTTGATGTTTAATGTTTGGTCTTTGCAGCCTTACGTCAGGCGTCCAAGATGTGGTCCGTTCTGTTTGACGTTATGCGACAAGGATGTAGTTAAAAGGGCTGCTCTTGATTAGAATGTAACTGGGCCCGAGTATACTGGCATGTCCAAGACGTGGAGGGGGGTTGATGGTGTAAATCATGGCTCCGTGGCTTCTTAGATCAGGAGATATGACATGGAGGCTCTGAGGCTGGTAAGCGTATAGAGCTAGGAAGAGTATCACCCGGGGAAATATTGCCTTTGGTAGATGGGCTAGGGGCTATCAATATGCAGAGCTGCTAAGGGCATGGTATGCATAGTCCTGAAAAGGTGTCTCTGGGTCGATGAATTTCCACTTCCGATGGCCATGAATGGTTATGAAGATCCGCAATTATCTAGGCCACAAATTTTTTCATCGGGTAAGGAAATATCTGGGCATGTCAGGGATATTCTTCCCTGGTTGCTTTTAAAGCTTAGAGAGCTCCCTGTGCTGATTTATTTTGTGCATGGGGGTGTACCTTCACTCCATGCAGTTTAACGTCGTGCGGTAAGGATGAGGTACTCCTAGTTTAGCGGTCATAGAGCTCGGACCATTGGGTGACTATTTCTACAGTCACTCGAAGGATAACTGGGTCAACATGCTCTGATATACTTGGAACAAGGTGGGGGATGAAGGTTGTAAACTGCAACTTTGAGTTTTCCCGGATCAGGAGGTGTGGTGTGGGGGCTCTGAGTCCGGTAAGCGTATGGAGCTAGGAAGAGTACTGCCCAAGGAAATCTTGCCTTTGATGGATGAGCCAGGGGCTATCATTATGCATAGCTACTGAGGGCATGGTATGAATAGTCATACAAAGGTGTCCTCGAGTCGATAACTTTCCACTTCCGATGTCCATGAATGATTACAAGAATCTGAGATTGCTCATAGTACAGAGTTAGGCATGTGGGGATAATGGTGTCTAAGCATACAAGAAACATCTACACTGCAATTTTCTATTGAGTCACAGTAGCCTAGTCTTGTCTTGATGTTCGTAGATGTAGGTTGTCATGTGAACCACGGGCGGAAACATAGGATAACTGGGTAGGGGTACCCTGGCAATTTTGGATGTGAAAAGGGTACGAACTTGTAAACCACTGCACCATAAACTTCTGGATCATGAGGTATGGTATGGGGGCTCTGAGGCTGGTAAGCGTACGGAGCTAGGAAGAGTGTCGCCTGTGGAAATCTTGCCTTTGGTAGACAGGCCATGGGCTATCAATATGAAGATCCACTGAGGGCATGGTATGAATAGTCATGAAAAGGTGTCCACGGGTTGATGACTTTCCACTTCTGATGGCTATGAATGGTTATGAAGATCCATAATTGTCCGGGTCATGGAGTCTGATATATGGGGAGGATGCATCCAATTTGCACAAGGAGTATTTCCACCTCCTTTTTCCATATATCTTAGGTGGTTCACAATGAACTCCGTGCAATTTAACATCATGTGGTGAGGACGCAGTCCGTGAAGTTTAACGTCGTGCGGAGAGGATGTAATAATACACCCCGTGCAGGTCTAACCCATACACGGGGGAAAGGGAGAATTTTTAAATCTTGTTATCCATGTAGTTTTTACATTGTACGGTAAGGATGAGGAGTACACCACATGTCGGTCTGGTCCATACACAGGGGAAATGGAATTTATATCTTTTATTTGGGGGGTTGGGCTAGGACGGGGAACCCTGGCGTCACTACGTATCCTGCGAGGGCAGGAATCAAGCCATACGTAGTTCTCTGGAAGAAGTACACCCCATGCAGGGCTGGTCCATACACGGGGGGGGGGGGGGGGGGGGGGCATTGTTAACCTCTTTTCCGTGCAGTTTAACGTCGTGTGGTAAGGACGGTGAAGACACCACATGCAGGTCTAGTCCGTACACGGGGGGAAGAGGGAATTTTTAAAACATCTCGTCCATGCAGTTTAACGTCATGCAGTGAGGAAGAAATACACACCCCGTGCAGGTCTGGTCCGTACACGGGGGGAGAAGGCATTTTTAACTTTTATTTGGGAGTGGCTGGGCCAGAATGGGGAACCCTGGCGTCGCTACTTATCCTGTGAGGGCAGGAATCAAGTCTTACGTAGTTCTATGGAAGAAGTACACCCCGTGTAGGGCTGGACCATACATAGGGGAAGGGGGGAATTGTTAACCTCTTGTCCGTGCAGTTTAACGTCATGCGGTAAGGACGAAATCCATACAGTTTAACGTCATGTGGTTAGGATGAGGGGAATTATTAGATTTCGTGAAGTTTAACGTCGTTCGGTAAGGAAGAACTCCATGCATTTTAACGTCATGCAGTGAGGACAGGGATCCATACAGTTTAACGTCAAGTGGTTAGGAAGAACTCCATATAGTTTAATGTCATGCAGTGAGGACGGACTCCATGCAGTTTAACATCATGCAGTGAGGATGATTGACCGTGAAATTTAACATCGTGCGGTAAGGATGAGGTACTTTCAGTTTCTATGCGAAATACTTATTTAGGAATCTCGCATTGGTAGGATCCATGGTGACTTGGCCGTTCATGGAGATTAGGGTATATGCTCCGATGGAGTAGACTTTGTATACAACGTATGGTCACTCCCATTTGGGATCCATCTTTGGAGGTTTCCTTCTAGGTATCATTGGGGTCTGGAGGACCAATATCAATTCTCCTTATAAGAAAGACCAGAGACGGACCTTTTTATTGATGGCTTGTGTAATCTGATTCTGGTAGACTTCTAGATGGTGAAAAGTGTGCATCCGCTTCTCATCCAGCTGTTCCAATTCACCTAGTCACTTTTCTGATTGCTCATCGTTGGATAATTGATCACAAATGGCAACACAGAGCGAGGGTAATTGGAGCTCAATGGGCAGGACCGCTTCGGTTCCTTATACTAACGAGTACGAGGTGGCCTGATTAGCAGTGCGGACTGTGGTTTTATAAGCCCACAACGCATGGAGGATTTTATCCGGTCATGACTTATTGTCTTTGTCCACCATTTTCTGGAGAATGTTGGACATGGTCTTGTTGAAATCCTGTATTTGTCTGTTGGCCTCCACATGGTAGCGGGATGAGTGGTTAGTCTTGATACCATACTCTTGGTATATTTTCTCCAATTCAGAAGAGCAGAAGTTGGTGTCGTTATCCGTCAGTATGGCATGAGGGACACCAAATCTGGTGATGATATTGGTCTTCACAAAGCTGACAATATTTCTTGCCCCGACTTCCTTGAGGGGTATGGCTTCTGCCCATTTGGAAAAGAATTCGGTTGCTGTGAGGATATACTTCAGCTGTTTGTCCATGGCAGGAGGATATGGTCCCATGACGTCCATCCCCCAGATGGAAAATGGCCAGGAGTACTTGTCTTGATGAAATAACTCCAGGGGTTGGTGTATGAAGTTCGTATGAATTTGGAATGAGTGTAATTTTGTGGTAAAATGCTCGCAGTCTCGTGCCACTATGGGCCAGTAGTACCCAAGCCTCTGAACCTGATGGGAAAGCTTAGTGCCTATCTGATGTGCTCCACATACTCCGGCATGCACTTCAGTCATGACGACGGTGGTCTCTTCTTCGTTAATGAATCTAAGGAGCACTCCGTTGAGGCCTCGTTTGTATAGGACCTCTTGCTGACCCATGCCGCCATATAGGAAAAATTTGATTTCCCTTCTCCGTATTTTCTCTCATTCAGCCCTATCTAATGGAAGTTCTCCCTGTTGAAGGTAGTTTACGATGGGGGTCATCCAACCAGTGGTGGGAGCATACGGCTCAGAGACAGGACTGACTTCATGAATTTACTCTGTCGTGGTCTGAACATATGGCAAGACCATTCGACGGTGAGCAATACTGATTTATGTTTCATCCCGGTCTGGGTCAGCCAGGGCTGTTGCCACGTTGTCTAATGCATTGGCCTAGGAATTCTGAGACCAAGGAATATAGGTTAATGTGGGTTCTGTAGAGAATTCCTCCATTAACCCTCGGACATGGTCAAATAGGGGATTCAGCTCCTCCTTTTTAATAGCATAGTCACCATTGACTTGCTTAATGACCAGTTCTGAGTCACCTTTTACCTTAAGGTGTTGTACTTGTGCCTGGAGTGTGAGTTCCAGGCCTGCAATGAGGGATTTTTTCCCCTCCAGCGTGCAATGGAGGTTATGGGCCTAGGCCATGATCCTTAATGATCACCCATCGACCCCGTCCAGGTAAGTACAATGAGGGCTTGATATTCTCCTTCATTGTTTGTACATCCTTCTAACATGAGGAAGGAATATGGAAAGACTGCCTTTTATGGGGACACAAGTATTATTCCCAAACCCACTTTGTTGAATATGGGATCCTCCATCCTCTTCCCGGTGGGGCTTCGGGATGCGCCGTCGAAGTACATTTCCCATGCTGGGAACTCTTCTCGAATCGAGAAGATGTCTTCATCAGGTAATTCAATGTCCGGTACGACGGTCACTGCTGAGGGGTGCTCTGCCAGAAAGTCTAATAATGCATGTCCCTTAATAGTCTTCTGAGGCACAAACTGGATGTCAAACTGTTGTAGGATGACTGCCCATCGGGATAGGCGCCCAGTTAGCATTGGGCGGTTGAGGATGTACATGAGCGGGTTACTCCGCAAGATCAAATGGACTTTATGATGCTGCAGGTAATGTCGCAGCTTTTGAACTGTGAAGACCAAGGACAAACAACCCTTCTCGATATTTGAGTATTGAGTCTCAGTATCAATCATGGTTCGACTGAGGTAATAGAGACTATTTTCGCTGTCAGTGTCATTCTTTTGTGCGATGAAGGCTCCTAGTGACCGTTCTAGGGCCATCACGTACAAGATGAAAGGTCTTCCTTCAACTGGGGTCATGAGCACCAGTGGTCTTAAGAGTTAATTCTTCAAGTTGTCGAATGCCTCTTGGTAGTCATCCGTCCATTGGTACGTGACCCCCTTCTTCATTAACCTGGTGAAGGGTAAACATTTGCCTGCCAGGTTGGCTATGAACTGCCTAATATAAGCCAAGTGCCCTTGGAATGCTCTCAACTCAGTGAGGTTGTGGGGAGGTGGAAGACCAAGGATAGACTTTGTCTTCTCAGGGTCGAATTCGATGCCACGATGGCATATGACGGAGCCAAGGAATTTCCCTGAGGTAACCTCGAAGGCACATTTCAAGGGGTTCATCTTCAAGCTATGCTTTTAGATTTTGTTGAAGATGGTCCAAAGGTCTGAAAGGTGATCCGATCACTGTCTGGACTTGACCACCAGGTCATCCACATAACATTCAATTAATTTCCCTAGGAATGGTTTAAAGATATGATGCATGGCGTGTTGATATGTGGCACCAGCGTTCTTGAGACCAAAGGGCATAACCCTGTAACAGAATACTCCTTGGGGGCCCTTGAGGCAGTGGCTTCTTCATCTTCTCAGGCCATCCTGATTTTATTATATCCAGAATAGCCGTCCATAAAGGATAGAGCCTCATACCTGACCGTTTCATCGATTAATAACTCAGTGATCGGGACCGGGAAGTCATCTTTCAGACAATTATGATTGAGATCTTTTAAATCAATGTAGACACGGATTTGTCTGTTCTTTTTCTTAACAGGGACGATATTGGCCAACTAGATGGGATACTGGACCTCCCGAATGAAGCCTGCTTTAATGAGCTTATCGACTTCAGCCTCTATTTTGGCGGCATGCAAGGGATGTGTCCTTCTGGCGGCCTGTTTATAGCCCCAATGGTCTTCTGGAAGACCCAGGTGATGCGTCTCCACTTCGGGATTGAGTCCCGGAATTTCTATGTAGTTCCAGGCAAAAACATATCGATGTTTCCTTAATAAGGCAGTATATACCTCGTGCTCTTCGGGATACATGGTTGTACTAATGAGAGTGGGCCTCAGGTCTTCCTCGGTACCCAGGTTTATTTCCCTGAGCTCATCCACATTGGTGGAGATACCTTCCTCAAATTCAGGAGGTGCATCCCTGAGATCTTCCCCCTCTTCTTCTCCCAAATCCTCATCTTCTTGATCCGACGAGGAGAGATCTATCAACACGGGCTCTTGGGAGTTTGGAGGCGAGGTGTCGTGGGCGTCCTTACTCGAGTTTTCATCCCCATATTGAGGGTCAGTGGACGTTCCCACATTGTCATGCCCAACCATTATGGATGAAGTCATGAGGACATCTGAATGCATGTTCGGACTTGAACTCTTACTTTCAACATGGTTGATGGGAAGGACATAATCTCTACCAAGCTGCCTGAGGGGGTCATTAGGAACCATTTCCAGGCCATTTGGAGTGGGGATCCAGCCGACACCATCAACCAAAGGCTTCTTTTTCTTTTGCTCATAGAACCCGGCGTCAATGTAATGTGACTCGGAGAGCTTTAAAGGGGCCTTGTCGGCGTGCAATGTTCCACTTTGTCCATTGATGTAGTACTTGATACACTGGTGGTAGGATGAAGGAATGACCATGTGTTTATGGAGCCACGGCCTTCCCATCAGGGCATTGAATGTTGTGCTCTTCCAGATCACCAGAAATTCCGTTCAGGCTACTAGGTCACCAAAATGGGTCTTTAGCTTAATTTTTTCCATTAGTTTCTACTCGCTCTTGTCATAACCCAACAGAGTTGTGGCCGAGGGTATTAGAACATCCTCATTGTTGCCCAACTTACGGAGTTTTCGTAGGGGAAGGAGTTTAACTCCAGATCCATTGTCTATAAAGACTTTCCGGATCTCAATACCATTCAGTGTGCCAGACACATATAGTGGTATGATGTGTCCTTGCATAATGGCATCTTCATCCTGGCCAGTGAAGGAAATCACTGCATTGTATTCAGTCGGATCAGCCTCCGTCCGGTAAATCTCGGCGACAACTACCTTGGCTTGAAACTCCTGGGGGATGATCAAAGCTTCTATAAGCACCTCCCTGAGGTCAGATGACAAACTTAGGGCATCCAGGATTGACAAATTGCCTGGTACCGATGCCAGCTGCTTAAGGATATCATATTTCTGCTCCAGCAGCTGACGCTTCTCCGTTGGCGGGAGAGTTCTAGCAGGCGGATTGGGAGCTGGAGTATGTGACGAGGAGGGACCCGCTGTGGGGTCAGATGCTGACGATGTTCCCACATTCTGGGGACTCATCCCGGCCAGTCTGTTTGTGCACACTAGGCGGCTAGGCGCCTGTTCCCCCTTTGATGGGTATCATAGAATAACGGGGCCAGGGTGGCCTCTTGTGGATGTGGAGGGATGTTCTTTCTCCTGCTGAGTCCGTTGAAGGGCTCTACCACAGGTTTCTGTGATATTAACAGTTTGGGCCGGGGTCCAACCGTAGGGTTGGTTTTGGCCATGGCTGTGCCTCCCATGGTATCCCCTACCCCTACGATTTCTCCTCCAGGCTCCTTGTGCAGGGAACTCGGGTTCATAACCATACCATTCGTCAGGGGAAAATTCCATGAGATGGATGATGTTAGAACCAATGATTGGCTCTTCATCCTCTGATAGGTCAACCTAGTCGGTTGTCCCTGATGGTTCCGTTTGGTGGGTCGGTGCCCGTGGCACCAAATTTGAGGGCATGAAATCTGCCAGGGTCAGGACTAACTTTGGCCCCGTTGTGGACTGCTCCTCTTTCGATTGTTTCTTCTTTCTTTGATTACGACCGGATGACTAGCTCGTGGAGGATTTCGAGGCCGATGCTATCAGCTGTGCAACGTCAGGGGCTGTTGGCGGCAACACTGGCTGTCGTAGCTGGGCTCAGAGTATGCCATGGGTTCGGTTGATAGTCTTCCGAGTCATCCAGTCATCGAATTTATTCCCTTTCTTGCTAGTGACTTTCTGCCACCCCTCCTCTTGGTCAGAGTCGGTGGTAGAGATACATGCCACATGTGCTGGGGGTGGTCCCAACTCGACCTATCTGGATTCTACCATCCTTTGTAGGAGGTCTTTGAAGATGAAGCATTCTCAGATGTTGTGTCCCAACATTCGATGGTAGGGCCAGTAATCTGGCCTGTCATCATGGCCGACTTCTTTAGGTTTCCTTGGCTCTGGGAGGTGGTGCAAGTTGAAATTCATGGTGGCAATGAAGTAGCCGTGGACTTGATCATCTCGGAAGAAGTATACGTTTTGTCTTCGTTCCTCAAACTGGTTCTGCTTCGGTTCTCTCTGATCACCCCATTTGGGCAGAGGCGGCCACTGATATACAGGAGGCCCTTGACGATTTGGTGGAGGCCTGAGCGGCGGAGTGGGCATAGGGGCCGACTTGAGTGTGATAGCATACACTTCAGCTCTAGGGGCTCTTTTCATAGGAGCCTGCGAGGCTATTCAGGAATTCTAATTAGTCCGTTGTAGGGAGTCCTCAATTCTCTGGGCAATGGCTGAGAGATAACGGAAGCTAGTGTTGCACTCCACTGGTATGAGCGGTGTTCGCAACTCATCACAAAGATTATCGATGCATATTGTTATCATTTCATCTTGATGAATTGGCCTGTTCAGAGAATAGGTCAGACCCTTCCATCTGGAGATGAAATCTGAGACCCTCTCGTTCTCCCTCTACTTGCAGTTCATGAGGTCGCTGACCGTTGTTTTAGGCAACGTTGAGCTGAAGTGGAACAGGAATTGCTGCCGAAGGTCCTCCCATCTCTTTATTGACTGGGCTGGTAGACTCGTATACCAGACGAAGACAACTCCTTGCAAGGTCCGCACGAAGCATCTGAGTTTTACTACTTCTTGTTGTTCTGGAGTCCCCATCATAGGGTCGCAATAAGACGTATAGTGCATCAAATGTTGTTCCGAATCACCTTACCTGTTGAAGATAGGGAATATAGGGCTCCCAAAATTGGGTGGAGGTGGTGTGTTGGTCACCCAATCTAGGTAGGGTTTCCACTCTTGCTGTATCGGAGCGCATCGACCTTCCATCGCTTCCAATCGAGCTGTTAGTGCCTCGATGGTGTTGGTGAGACCCTAGTTTACATCCTGCTGGGCTCGGTCCTGGGGAGGTGTAGCCCGAGGCATTGCCTGAGGATCCAGATTGGCCGGAACCAGGGGTGCGTGTTCCGTTTGTGGCACCTTTGGAGGGTTTAGGTGTACTCGCTTCGGTTTCTTCCTGAGTGGAGGTAAGTCTTGGTATTCATCCGAATCTACGTTTAGGTAGTTGGACGGGCCGGGCGCCTCGTTGGATGGGAGCCCTGACCGTGTTTCGTTTTTCGGGGTGAACATTAGTCTTTGAGGTGCACTCACTTGGAGTGCATTATGTGGCTCCTCCTGGGATGTACTTTAAATAAGGCGGTTCCTCTAGAGTAGCTCGGCATTAAGACGCCTCAATTCTTTCATCTCCTCTTCCTGTCGAGCGAATCTCTCTTTGAGCGTGAGTGGATCATCTTTGTCGAGAGAAGGAGGTGGGTTAAGGGTAACCAGTCCTTTATTCTTATCCTTGTTGGAAGCTTGTAGGGTAAGCATAGGAAGGTTAACAGAAGGGGCTACCATGTTTAGGGCGGCCCTCTGGTTCCGGGTGTGCACACCTGGGGGTTCGTTGTGAGTCACAGCCTAACCGGAACTATCATCTCCCAATCCATCCCAATTCACATCATCTCTGGTGTCACCCATGGAGTTAACCTCTATGACGTTGATAGATGCATATCACGGGGTGGAGGAAATGTCATCTTCCAAATAGGAAGAGTATCTCTCACGTCTTCTGCTGGCCTTCCCTTTCATGACCTGGGATTGCCTTCAGAATTCTTGACGAAGGGTGACGTGGAGAGTTCTTTGATGCGACCTTACGACGCGCCTTCCTCTCAGAGGGGATGATGATTCAAATGAAGGTATAGTACAGGAACCTCCTCTTCTGACTGTCCTCCCTAGATGGGAGAATAATGACTCTCATGGGGGAGGTTTTTGTTGAGGGGGTAATAATGCCCCCATCCCTGAGGGTTGGGGCTGGCTCCATTCCTTGGACATTAAGTCTCTTCCCATTTTTATTTGTCTTACGGGGGAATTTGTTGTTAAAAATCCCCCCAGCCCTGTAGGCTGGGGCTGACCCTGGACTGCGGCAGTGGCTACTGCTATCGCTACCTGCCTGATCTTGCGTGCCCCCATTCGGGGGTGAACTGGATTTGGTGCCGAGATCTTTTGTGAATCAATCCCTTATGGGGAGGTAGGAAAAGATCACTGATTGTCCTCTCTTAGGCGAGAGGTATATTATATGATTTCGGTGGCCTGATTCAGGAGTTCTTGAATAGATCATTCCCGTCGGGCCTGACGCTTCTGGGACTTACTCAAGGCCTGACTCTGTTGGGCGTGTTGCCTTTCCTGAACAGGGAGACCACTCGATTACCATCTTGACGTGATGACATTGCAAGACACCATGCCGAACGGGTTCTTCTGGGTGGGGAGTGGAGTTAAATGCAAAGCTCCATGTTCTCCCCATCCCTTGATATGGACTCCCGTCGGAGCATCACCAATGAGGCGGCGCAACTGGTGTAGCGCACGGAGGCAAGCTATCTCTATGTATCCTTTGCACCTCTCGGGTCACTGTTGTTGCACCGAAGGAAGATATTCCAGGGCGATGTGACGCAGGAGGTCTCCTATTATATTGACGTGGTCTACATACCTATAGTAGGGCAGGAAGATTGATTTCAGTCGGCAGAGAGTTGTCCATATATTATGGTGGATGCCGTGCACACATTCTTCCGACAATTCTCTGGGTGTGTTGAATTGAGAGGTGGCTGTAGGCCAAAAAATAACTGGTATATCATCCCTGGCCAATCATTTCCTCAGGTACAACATATCAGAATACTCCTCTGCTAGTGATTCCTCTACCTGGTCATCCTAACTGAGGCGCTCACTAATAGTGTGGTCGGAGGCAGTGGGACCGATAGGTATTGAATCGTCATGTGGGTGATTCCGAGGTGGTTCAGAAGATGAACGTGGCCCTGGACCGTCTCCCGATTGAAGAAGGATGTCATCGGCAAATAACTGGGAATCTGACATGCTTGATCTTGTCCTTCTGAGTGCCTCAGCATACGAGGGATTTTCTGTGCTTGATTCGGCAGGGGGAGGGCCTTACTATCGATATGATATGTCATCACGGGGAGGACCTTCACAATGGCGTCTGTAATGGTGAGGACTACCATTACTGCTTGATGCTTCACCGCATAGAGGAATTTTGTAGTGCACACCCTGGGGAGGACCTCCAAGGCGTATCGCAGCAAGGGGAGGACCTTCTGGCTGCGTAGCATCGTTACGGGGAGGAACTTCTCAACAACTACCATCATGGTGAGGATGAGCATCATGGCTTGACATTCGATGTGAATCCTAGGGAGGACCTTCAGGACGCACTGCGACAAGGGGAGGACCTTCTTGTTGCTTGGGGCCAATGTGGGGAGGACCTTCGCAATGGCGGCCGTGGTGGCAAGGACTACCATCACGGCTGCGGTAATGGTGAGGACTACCATTATAGCTGCCGTAGGGAGAATATCTACGGGGCACACCCTGGGGAGGGCCTTCAGAATGTGCCGCAATGAGGGGAGGACCTTCTCATTGCTTGATGTCTCTATAGGGAGGACCTCCGTTATCAGGGTGGCGAGGACTACCACCGTGATTTGATGCCCGGCTTCGCAGAGTGTCATTGCAATGTAACCCCTGGGGAGGACCTTCAGGGCATGCCACGACAAGGGGAGGGCCTTCTTGTTGTGATGAGACGTCACTGCGGGGAGGGCCTCCGCAGTTGCGACTATGATAGCGAGGACTACTATCATAATCTGTGGTCCCACTGCATGGAGAGTGTTTATAGCGTATACCCCGGGGAGGACTCTAAGGGTGGACCGCAGCAAGTGGAGGACCTTCTTGTTGCTCGATCTTCTGGTCACATGGAGGGCTTCCGTGACTCACATCAAAAGAGGAGCTCTCGTGATCAATCGTTATATGCCCGCGGGGGAGGCCCCCACGGGTGCTCTGGGGAGGACCTTCAGAGCTGCTGATAGCAACATTGCGGGGAGGACCTTCGCAACTGCTACTTCCACTCCCATAATATGGTAATGGGTGGGCAGGGTTCTGAGCGTACGATGTGGGATTAGCGACCTTGGGAACCCCAACTTCCAGCAGAGCGGAGTCATGGACCCGCTCTTTATTTTATGGCTTCCTTCAGTGCGTTCGGGGCACTTTCTTGCGAGAAGTGGGGACTGTTTTCTATTGATAATGGCCTTCACCTTTTGGTCCCTGTCTAATTGGGTCCTCTGATGTTGTCGCGATATGCCGATGAACATCTTGACTTTTAGTAGGGATATATGCTTGCTCTGGAGCATCCATCGTGATGTACGGGTGTCCCCCAGTTGGAACGAGTGAAGCTGCTCGATCCGGTTGCCCTTGCGTCGCGGAATATGGCCGGCAACCCTCCTGGGTAGAAGTAAGGATGTAGATCTGCTCTGGGGTGGCTATCTCGTCTCTTAGATAAGTTGCCTCAATTGGGGAGATGGGCTCACAAGCCCGAATCCTTGCTGTTTCCGCTGATGCAATTACATTCTGGAAAGTCTGCAAGATATGATCTGGGATTTATACCTACTCCTCCATCATTTCCAGGATATGTATAGAAACATCTTTGGTTGGAATGGGTATAAAGTCCCATTTCGGTATCGGAGTAGGAATATCCTGCTCCGGTCCTCCAGTTGTCAGTGGGTTCTGACAGTTCTCATGTGTCGGGGCAGGTGAACAAATCTGCCCCTATACCAGGATATGCTAGTTTATCTCTCCGTTGGCCGCCACATCGGGGTGGCGGACTTTACTTGCATCCGCAGGGGGCTAGACCTGCATTTGTTGGTTTCTCACCGTATCAAGTTGGTGGCCTTTGTTGGAAGGGAGAAGTGCCCGCCTATTAATTGCCTCCACATCTGGGTGGCGAGCTTTGCTAATATCCACCATGTCAGGATGGCGGGTGTCAGAAGCATCTACTAGGAGTTGGTCCTGTAGGCTCCGGGTCGCCACCATGTCAAGCTGGTGGGCTTCACGACCCTGGGTAGGGAGAGGTGCCTGCCGGGTAAGTGCCGTCCTGTGTGAGAGGCGGGCCTGGTGGAGCTCGACGGGGATGCGTGACGGCTCGTATGATGCTGCCATGTCTGGATGGTGGGCTTAAGAGGAGTGAACAGGTGTATGTTCATGTTCGTGATGCATCTCCGTGACTGGGAAGCGAAGCTCCTCATCAAGGACAAGGGTGATGACCGGTCCCTGATTGTATGTTTTCCGCCCTCGTCGGGCGGTCTGAGGGGCCAGAGCTCGGGGAGCGTGGGCCTGAATCCTCGGGGCTACATCCTCCTGAGCATGAGGATGCTGAGTCGTGGCATGACCGCGACGACGTCTGTCAGCGGGGGCCTTGGTGCGGAACCCTCGTTCAACGGGGATGAAGTCCTCAATGTCGACCTCATCCGCCTCCCTAAGATAAGGGAGGTACACATTGTCCCGTTTTGGGGATAGGCTCCCGAAACGATTAGAGACAGCAACAGGGGATATCTGGATCTGCCTTTGCGGCCACTGTTGGGAAGGCGACCAGTGAGTTCCGGAAGATTGGAGGGCGTGCATGGCCACCTCTACCATTGGGAGAGTACTGTTCACGTGGTACTCTCGAATCAGCGCGTCTGAGACCCATCGTTGAAGAAGATGGGTGGGTGACGGGGTCCTCTGTTGGTGAGGATACCCAGTCGTCACGTAGCCTGAAGTGCGCACTTGCGAGTTCCTTCGTGACGCCATTGGATTGAAGGGAGTTCTGAAGGTACCTGTAAAACATTTTAACAAATACAAACAGCTAACCTGTAAAAGCAGCATCTCATGATCCCATGCATATTTAATGACCTTGCTTGGCCATACTTGAGAGTATAAGGGGGAAAATGGTGGGATTAGGTTAAATTTGTCATGCTTGGTTAAAGATTCACATCGGGTTCACTATTTTTGTTTCGGGTCGGTCTCGAAACGCCCAACGGTTCTACATCCGACGATGCGTGGACCTGCTTTCCAAAGGCAGGCGTTTACCGAGTGATTTGGCCAGTGACGCTTAAGAACTCACATTGGTCGAGAGGATGGGAAGTCAGGCTCATCGCACCCTTTTGGGGGGAATTATTTCCTGTTCTGGGACTCTCTTATAGATTTAAGACGTATTCATATGTTTGCGAATCTTTGGTTTATACCCAAGCATAGTATCCACGGATTACTCCTGGTTGGAAAAGGTTAGCTGGACGCAGGGGTTTAGAATCATTTAGGTAAGAGGTTTACCATCCCTCATTGGATTAATGACTCTGAAGAATTTGGAATCATCAAGACGGTGCTAGGAGCAGCTCAGTGAACCAATGTAAAGATAGTCGTATCGACTGATTGTTGGCCTTGAACCTTAGGGAGGCTTCCTACGTACCCTGCCTAGGAGACAGGGATCAAAGTCCACGTAGTTTGAATCGGGGTGTCGGAGAACCGACGTGAAGGTGGACCCAGGGTTCCGATTGTGATCGGGCTTGAACCTCGGGGAGGCTTCCTACGTACCATGCCTTCACATGGATCAAAGTCCTCGTAGTTCTCATAGGCTTGGGGCTTACACTCCGAGGAGGCCCATGGTGATAGATTGGGGCTTACACTCTGAGGAGGCCCATAGTGTAGATTGGGGCTTACACTCTGAGGAGGCCCAAAGTGATAGATTGGGTCTTACACACTGAGGAGTCCCATAGTGTGTATTGGGTATTACACTCTGAGGAGGCCCATAAGAGGATGTCATGGTCGATGATTACTCTAAGCCCACGTGAGTCATGCTCGGTGTGAGAAACAAGGGCGGCAGGGACCAGATGATCACATCATGAAATATGCGTTCATGAGAAGTGGAGTGGGGCTTACGCATGAGGGAGACCCATAAAGTCGGGGCTTACTCCGAGATGGACTCCCATGGCGACAAAGCGCAGCGGGAGAGGGAAAGGGGTGCTCTTATGCCCGTCACCTCTCTTGTTCCCCGGGTAAGTACAGAGGTGCATGGGGAATTCCTTATGATGGGTATTTTACTACCCTCCAAAGAAGGGAGAAGTACCCCAGCCCCCAACAAGTGGAGGGTCAGAATGGGGGCTCCCGTTCTTAGACTCTACATTACCGTGGGAATGTGAACCCAGGAATGCTATTAGAATCTGCTCAAGGGTCGGGGTAACCCCTTCACCCCTGTTTACCGTGGGTATGTAAACTCAAAAGGGCACGATGATGCACCCAAAGGTTACACCATATCGGTCCGGTGGATCTGGTGGAGGCCTCGACTCAAGGTCAATGAATGGTCTAATGAGGGAGTTATAGAGGATCAGGTCGGGTCAGAAGGATTTTATGTGGCTTGGGGAACGAGAACTCTGAAGGAATCGGCGGGACACACAACGGTATGGGTGGTGAAATACTTCACATAGGGAAGTGCTACGTGGTTGGAGAAGCTGTCCGCGAGCCAGGGTGGTCCACGGACTGAGAAGCCATCCGCGAACTAGAAGGGTCCGTGGACTGATTGGCCGTCCACGAACCAGGAGGGTCCGCGGACTGATTGGCATCCTGCGAACCAAGGTGGTTCGCGACATCTGGTTTTATCCGAGAACTAGGGTGGTCCACGAAGGGTTCCATGCGGGCAATGCCGTCCAAGGGAAACGCTGGCCGAAGGCTCGTCGGTCGGGGCTTCGCCCGCATAGGAGGGTGCTACACGGTGCAGCGGATCGGAAAAGAGGCATAAATTCTCTGGTCCGCGGGGAGTGCATTCGCGGAGGGACCATGGTTCGTGGTCTTCTCATTTTATATTATTTTTGGTTCGCGTTTCACCAAGTTATGCATTTTTATTTTCGTATTAATTCTTTTCCAGCTTCATACCTGCTCTGGTTCGCGAATTAGAAATTCGTTCTTTGCGAAATCCTAAGCTCCTTTCTTCGAAATCCTTCCACCCGAATCCTAATCAATCTCCTCTGAATACTTCTTGTATCCTTGATAAAACACTATTTTATTGAATATTTTATTGATAATAAATGATATAATTTCCTCATATTGTTTTAAATATGTTTAATTAGAAAGTATTTGGGATTAGATCATTTATTTGAATATTTGATGAAAATTCCAGTTTTACCATTTATAGTTCACTTTAGTATTTCGAAGATAAATATTTGTATCTTTATTATTTGAATTTGAAATTTTGTGACAGTGTTCCTAACTTCATTATCTACAACCTTTATTCAGGACACTAGAGCTAAAGAGTGCATTTGGTTGTTGAAAATGGTCCATGAAATCAAAGTTGGGCTGGACTCGCCAGAATGAAGAAGCTTCTATATTTCGGCCATAACTCCTTCATATGGGACTGGATTAATCCCAAATTTGGAGATGAGATAGAGGACCCATATCTGAACATTTTATACTTCTGGAAGGCCGGAAAATTCATGCGTTTTGGTGGTAAAATGGGCAGTTCAAGTTGTAATAAAATAATTTTTCGAGATTCCCCATTCGCACTTGAAACCACTTTGAACCTAGCATCCCCACCACTCTATAAATTGGTGTTTTTCTCATTTTTTGGGGTTGGGACGTGCTTTGGGAAGTTTATGGTAGAGTATAAGTGGATCCACCCCAATTATCCAACCATTTCAATAAGGGTAGCTCTTGAAGCAAGGATCCCTTCGACGAAGCCTTCTTCTTCTCCATCATGTTGTAATGATTTTGTTTGTGTAATAAACTTCTTTGTTTTTCTTTTATTTATTTTCTTTTCTTCTGTTTTGTTTAAATTTCTTCTTCTATTAATCTTCCTATTTGTGCTGTAATTCTTGAGTAGAAGCGTTATTGGGTTATACCCATTATAAACCTTTGCACATGCAAAATGCTTCTACGATGATTATGCCACCCATGGAAGAGTAGTCTTTTAGTAATCGATCTATCTTCTACCCTCTTAATTTAATTATTTTGAATCAATGAGCTACTATAATTTACATAATATGATCCATGAATTGTGTTTTTAAATTACAATAAACTAAGAAAGAAATTGAACAATTCACAAAAAAACACGCGAGGTTGGGATTTTGTGTAAATTGTGAGAGCGTAATCTTAATCGGTAATACAAGACCACACGGGATAAATTTGTAGAGTTAAAATATAATCCCTAAACAAAATTCATCCTCATTTACAGAATGGATATGTGCTCTAATTAACCACAGACCATAATCTATCCTTAGAACAACAATCAAAGCAGGGTGCTGCGATTGTGTGTTCCGAAGCTAGCCTAGGGTTTAAGTAATTTCATCTTTGTGGTTAAGTTAACTCTCATAGGGTTTGAGGGATAACAAATTAGGGGATCCTAATTAAGTGGATATTTATTTAAATGATAATGATTAATAACTTAATGAAGAGGTAGAGTTAGATCTATTACACCTTTTAAAATAGATTTCTAAAAAAACATATTCTTGTTGTGTCATTTTAATCGAAATTCATTTCAAAACTAAAAACAATAAAAATATACAATCTTCTTCCAGAAAACTTCTTCTAGATTCATAAACTATAAAAAAACCTCAATCCTTTAAAGTAGTTTTTTTATTTTATTATCTTTTATTTTATTTTTAGAATACCTTTAATAAGTTGTTAAATTCACTTACTCCTTTGAGAGACGACCTTGGTCAGCCACTCTGCTGCACCTAAGTACCCCAAAATCACATTAATCATTTGAGGGCGCCCACGACAGCGCTCTTTCAAATTGGTGTTGTTTCCAGGGAGGCAAGTAATTTATTCAACCATTTAGAGGTATTTATTTTATTTTTCATTTTATTATTTTCTTCACCTCTCTCTTTCATCTTTCCCCTTTCTCAAGTTTTCCTTTTTTTCATCCTCTTATTTTCTTTTTGGACCATCAACTCAACTTCAAATTTTTATTTTACTATGGTCCACTCACTTTATTTTAATTTTTATTCAATTTATGACACGAACTAATCCCGAAGATCTCTTAGATATTCACCCTGAGATTGAACGCAGCCTTAGGGAATGAATCAGACACTCTCAGTCTACTGGAAGTTTTAATATTCAACCAGTTGGTGAATTCCTCTCTTCTGGAAACATTGGAATTGGGAGTTATTCAAATTCCAACATAAAAGAAGAACCAACGGCTGGAAATAATGTAAATGAACTTAATAGAACCATTCAAGAATTGGCTGCACCTGATATTAACTATCAACCGAATTGTATTGCATACCCGAATCTCGAATCAGACTTTGAGTTGAAATACGGATTTATCCATATTCTTCCAAAATTTCATGGACTCTCTGGTGAGGATCCCAATAAACATTTGAAATAATTTAATGTGGTTTTCTCAACCCTAAAACCTAGAAATGTCTCTGAAGATCAAATTAAACTAAGAGCATTCTCATTCTCACTTGATGGAGCTGCGAAAGATTGGATGTATTATTTACAACCCGAGGATGTAACTTGTTGGAACGATTTAAAACGTCTTTTATTGCAGAGATTTTTCCAGCATCAAGGACCACATCCATTCGAAAGGAGATATTGGGGATCAAACAAGCCCATGAGGAGTCAATGTATGAGTATTGGGAGAGATTCAAGAAGTTGTGTGCAAGCTGTCCACATCACCAAATCAGTGAGCAAATCCTCATTCAGTACTTCTATGAAGGACTCACACCTATGGAGAGGAGCATGGTGGATGTTGCAGCAGGAGGGGCAGTGGTGGACAAGACACCAGTAGCCGCACGTGCATTGATCGACAAGATGGCACAAAACTCTCAACAATTTGGTGATCGAGGTACACCACATATCAGGGGAGTACATCAGGTAAGTCCTTCTTCTCTTGAGAGTCATTTGTTTGATACCAAGTTAGAAGAATTGACCACTATGGTGAGGCAGATTGCTTTGCCTCAAAAGACATCTCAACCCACACCTTCAAGGCCTTGTGGCATTTGCACTGAGACAAGCCACCCAACTGGCTGTTGCCCACAACTACAAGAGACAGAGGATTGCGCAACAGTATTCCCAGGGAGACCATTTCAGCAGCAACAACAACCATATCCCCAAAATAAGTTTGATTCATTTGCTCCAACATACAACCAAGGGTGGAAGGATCAATCAGATATGAGGTATGGATCTGGACAACAACAAAGGCCACCCTTTCAACAAACCTTCCAGCAGCCTCCGCCTTACCAGCAGGGTTTCCAACAACCCCAAAGGATATTTGAAGCTCAAACATCAACAAGCCAACAACAAGGGAATCCCCCACCCAAGGAAGATTATAACACTGATGACCTTTTGAAGATTTTTTTTTAATCAACAGAATGAGCTAAAGAGTCAAGGTTCAGAGCTGAGGGAGTTGAAGACTCAAATGAGCCAGATTTCCACCGACCTCCATGAACTTGTGAGTAAGAATTCTGGAAATCTACCTTCCCAACCCACTCCAAATCCAAAGTGGAATGTTAGTGCCATCACATTGAGAAGTGGGAAGCAAATAAATGATACATTTGGACCTACCATTCCACCGGGATTCACCTCTACTCCAGAGAAGCCCCATTCCATACCAACTGATGAGCAATCCAATGAGAAAGATAAAGGTAAGAAAAAGATTGATGATGTTCCTCCTAAACCCCTTCCTTTTCCAAACAGGGTTGTTCAAACCAAGAATATGGCTGAATAAGCAATGCAAAAGGAGGTTTTGGACACATTTAAGCATGTGGAGATCAACATTCCTCTACTTGAAGCCATTAAGAAAATCCCAAGGTATGCCAAATTCTTAAAAGAACACTGCACTAATCGAAGATGGCTCAAGGGAAATGAGAGGATCAACCTTGGAAGGAATGTCTCAGCACTCATTCCACCAACTCTAGCAATGCCAACAAAGTGCAAGGATCCAGGGAAATTCACCATCCCATGCACCATAGGGGAGTTTCACTTTTCTGATGCACTTTGTGATTTAGGTGCTTCCATAAATGTGATGCCTCACTCTGTATTCTCTTCCTTGCAGGTTGGTGAGTTGAAGCCGACAAGAGTAGTGGTGCAGTTGGCGAATAGAGCTACGACATATCCAGCGGGAGTCCTTGAGGATGTACTTGTCCGTGTAAGATACATGATCTTTCCAGAAGACTTCTATGTGCTTAACATAGAGGATGATCAGGTAAGTTCTCATGCCCCCATTATCTTAGGTAGTCCCTTCCTCAAAACTGCAAAAACTATCATAAATGTCAATGAGGGTACACTTTCCATGGAAATTGGGGATGAAGTTGTGATATTTAATGTTATGGATTCCATGAAGTACCCCTCAGAGGATCATTCTGCATTTTTTATCTCCCATTTTGAACCACCAAGTAAAAACACCATGGAATTGGATTGTCCTATGCTTAGGGAGATTATGATTATTGGTTCTAGTTTGATGTCTAAAAGTACTTCCACACCCGTTTCTAAGGAACAAGACTCTCTAAGATTTGATTTTGAAATGGAATCATATTCTGATTTTGATCATGTGAACTCTGATTATGACATGGCTATAGAGTATGCTGATGGATTTGATGCTTTATTCTCTGATTTTGATGATGTATATTCTGATACCGATGCTCTTTGTGCACATATTTCGGTTCCTTAAATGTCTCCATCCATACTACACCCTCATTCATTAGAACTCAAGCCATTGCCACCAAATCTGAAATACTCATACTTGTTGAGTGGTGAGAGATTACCTGTTATCATTGCTAACAATCTCCCTTTTTAACATGAAGAAAAGCTTCTGAATATTTTTAGGGAGAACATCATGGCGATTGGGTGGAACTTGGCTAACATATCAGGTATTATCCCCTCCATTTGCATGAATAGGATTCTCTTGGAGGATTGGGCTAAACCAGTGAGATAGCCACAAAGGAGACTCAATCCCACCCTCCTGGATGTTTCTAAAAAAGAAGTTGAGAAATTTCTCGAGGCAGGTATAATCTTTCCCATTTCAGATTCTCAGTGGGTAAGTCCAATTCAGGTTGTGCCTAAGAAGAGTGGTGTTACTGTTGTTAAAAATGAGAAAGATGAGTCAGTTCCAATGAGGGTGCAAAACAGTTGGCATGTATGTATTGATTATAGGGAACTGAATTATTCCACTTGCAAGGACCATTTCTCCCCCCCATTTATTGATCAGATGCTTGAGAGACTAGCTGGGAAGACACACTATTGTTTCTTGGATGGATTTTCTGGATATTTTCAGGTTCCTATAGCTCCGGAGGACCAGGAGAAGACGACATCCACCTGCCCATTCGGTACCTTTGCTTACCAAAGGATTCCATTTGGACTTTGCAATGCCCCAGGTACCTTCCAGAGATGCATGGTGAGTATTTTTTCTGATTTTATTGAGACTTGCATGGAGGTATTTATGGATGATTTTACAGTGTATGGGTCTTCATTTGATGAATGTCTAAGTATTTTGGGAAAGGTGTTGAATCGTTGTATTGAGAAGAATCTGGTCCTGAACTTTGAAAAGTGTCATTTTATGGTAGAGCATGGAATTGTCTTAGGTCATATAGTCTCACAACATGGCAGTGAAGTTGATAAATCTAAGGTAGAAATTATTTCATCCCTGCCATATCCTACATGTGTGCGTGATGTTTGATCATTCATTGGACATGCTGGATTTTATCGACGCTTCATCAAAGATTTTAGTAAGATCGCTCTACCCTTATCTCGATTGCTTCAAAAAGATATTGACTTCAATTTTGATGATTCGTGCAGGGTATCATTTTATGAGCTAAAGAAGTGTCTGACCACTCCACCGATCATACATCCCCCACGGTGGGAGATTCCTTTTGAGCTTATGTGTGACGCCTCCAACTTCGCGGTTGGAGCTGTCTTATCTCAGAGGGTGGAAGGACGTTCACATGTGATTGCCTATGCATCAAGGACATTGGATTCAGCCTAATCAAACTACACTACCATAGAAAAGGAGTTTCTTGCTGTCATATTTGCTTTAGATTAATTCCGTTCATATTTATTGGGCTCTAAAGGAGTTGTTTTTTATGACCATGAAGCTTTGAGGTACCTCCTAAAGAAGACAGATGCAAAGCCACGACTTATCCGTTGGATGCTCCTTCTTCAAGAGTTTGAAATCAAGATAAAGGACAAGAAGGGGTCAAAGAATTTGGTGGCAGACCACATGAGTAGGCTTACTCACACACTAGAGGATGACACCTTGGACCAGGTACCACTTCGGGACACTTTCCTCGATGAGCATATCTATACCATCTTAGGTACGCATCCTTAGTATGCTGATTTAGTTAATTACATTGTTTCCTCTGAAATCCCAGAAAATTTGAAGAAGCATCAAGTCCAAAAATTTAAAAGTGAGTCTTGGTATTATGTGTGGGATGATCCTTACCTCTCGTGCATGTGTAGTGACCAAGTCATTACGAGGTGTGTTCCCGATCATGAGTTTGAGTATGTTTTTCATTTCTATCATACACTTGCTTGTGGTGGACACTTTGGACCCCAACGGACAGGTAGGAAGGTTTTGGACTCTGGATTATATTGGCCTAGCTTGTTCCATGATGCCCATGTGTTTTGTAAGTCATGCTCTCGTTGCCAACACACTGGGAATATTTCTAGGAGACATGAGATGCCCCAACAACCCATACTATTCTGTGAGATTTTTGATGTATGGGGCATTGATTTTATGGGTCCTTTTCCTAGTTCATTTGGATTTTTGTATATTTTGTTTGCTGTTGATTATGTGAGTAAATGGGTGGAGGCCAAGGCCATCAGGACTGATGATTCTCATGTTGTTGTGGACTTTGTCAAAGCACATATTTTTTGCAGGTTTAGAGTACCAAAGTTCATCATCAGTGACCATGGGACACACTTTTTCAATAGGAATTTTGCTTCCCTCCTTAGAAAGTTTGGGGTGACACACAAAACATCAACACCATACCACCCCCAAACAAATGTCCAGGCCGAGGTTTCAAATCGTGAGTTGAAACAAATTTTGGAAAAACTGTGCAGCCAAATAGGAAGGATTGGAGCAAGTGCTTGGATGATGAATTGTGGGATTATAGGACAGCAAACAAGACCCCCATTGGTATGTCCCCATTTCAGATTGTTTTTGGGAAATCATGTCATCTCCCAGTGGAAGTCGAGCATCGGGTATATTGGGCTATAAAGAAATGCAACATGGATTTGGCCCAAGATGGAATTCAAAGGAATTTGCAAATTCAAGAGATTGAGGAGATTCGGCTGTCATCACATGAGAAATCAAGGCTCTACAAGGAAATATCAAAATCATCTCATGAAAAAATGATCCAACAAAAGGAGTTTCATGTTGAAGAGAAAGTCCTTCTCTATAGTTCACGACTGAAGCTGATGCCTGGTAAGTTACGTTCTAGATGGTTAGATCCTTATATTGTATCTAATATTTTTCCTTATGGTGTATTGTAGATCACACAAGAGGACACTGGAAGGAGATTTACAGTCAATGGGCAATGTTTGAAGAGATACATTGATGGACATTCTTCTGATGCAGTGGATTTTATCACACTGCATGACCCCATCATCACTTGAGCACATCAGGCTGTTTCTAACCCTTTCAATTTTATATTATTTGTCCTATTTAAAAATTCTACATTTCATGTGCATATATCATCTCATGGGTTCACATTTAGGACAATGAAATATTTTAAGTGTGGGGGAGGGAACCTTTTAGTTTAGTAATTTCAATTGTTTTCCTGTTTAAAAAAACCAAAAAAAATATTGTGTGTTTTTTCAAATTTTGTGTGTTTATTTTTTCAAAGTTCTTTGTGTTTTTGAAAATTTTGAGCTAAAATGATTCTCATCACCATTTTTAAATCCATATCAATAAGTGAAACAATTTACCCCTTGAAACTAAGCTTAAATGAATGCTGAAATGACTTTATTTCAAGTTCAAATATTTAGTAATTTCATGAAAAGTACGCTGAATTTTGAATCACATGCCACATCTCACTGTCTTTATATTTGAAATCACTTTCTTGTGAGGCTTCTAAACCATTATTTTCATATTCTTTACATTCATCTCACTTATTGATAGAACCAAACCTTGCTTGATTTAACCAGAATTTGATTTATTCCTATCAAAATATGAGGGTTTGAGGTACTTATGTTTAAATGATTGAGGCATTTGTTTGGTATTAAATCCCCTATTTCAAATAATCCTTTTTTATAATGGCCTACCTTGAATATTTAATCCTTGTATCCCTTATAATCCATTCACAACCTGTTAGGTTAGCCACATTACAATCCAATTTTTCCTATCCAACCAAATCTTGAAGTGAAATTGCATAATCTAGTTGAGCTTAAGTGTGGGGGAATCTATCTTGTGTTGTGACACCACATTCTGTGATACTTTGGGTGGAAAATTAAATTCTTAAGAGATGTGTTTTCTGTTAAAGAAAGTCATTATATTGAAAGCTGTGAATTTTCTGGAGCTTTCATGAAAAGTGAAGTTGTGCCTTTTCTGGAGCTTCTATTTGAGGTGGAAAGTTGTGCCCATCTGGAGCTTTCAAGAAAATCATGTTTGAAAAGATTGAAATTTTTTATGCTAAAATGATGAATGGTGTAAACTTTTCATGATTTTTCATGATGATGGAGCTGAATTGATATTATGGTGATTGAGGAGAAGACCATATTTAAGTGAAAATTAGATTAATGCAATTTTTCTTCAAAAAGAGTCAAGCCCTCCTTATTCAGCCTCATAATTTTTCACATATAAATCCTACCAACCGAAAGCCACAGAACAACCCTAAAATGTCCTCATGATAAACATATGTCCTTGAATCACATCGGGTGGCGATGTAGGAATCTATCAAGCCTATGGTGACCCTTGTATGAGTTTGGATGAGAAAGACATTGCAAAAAATTGATATTTGAGTGATGAGAGAAAATTCAAGCGAGGTAAGTGTTTTTTTCATGGGAGGATAAATAAAGTGGAAATATATTGAATGATATAAATGAAGAACTTGAAATAATGGTTTTTTATGAGGCATGATATCTTTTGTTTCTTGGTGTGTAATTGTTTGATCTCAAGGATATGTGTTTTAAAATTGGTTTTGATTTGATATTAATGTTTACTTGATATGAGGTTTTGCTCAGGAGTGCAAAAGAGTAAGTGTGGGGGAGTTGATAAAACGCTATTTTATTGAATATTTTATTGATAATAAATGATATAATTTCCTCACATTATGTTAAATATGTTTAATTAGAAAGTATTTGGGATTAGATCATTCATTTGAATATTTGATGAAAATTCCAGTTTTACCCTTTATAGTTCACTGTAGTATTTCGAAGATACATATTTGTATATTTATTATTTGAATTTGAAATTTTGTAACAGTGTTCCTAACTTAATTATCTACAACTTTATTCAGTACACTAGATCTAAAGAGTGCATTTGGTTGTTGAAAATGGGCCATGAAGTCAAAGTTGGGCTGGACTCGCCAGAATGAAGAAGATTATGTATTTTGGACATAACTCCTTAATATAGGCCTGTATTAAGCCATAATTTGGAGAGGAGATAGAGGACCCATATCCTCACATTTGATCCGTCTGGAAGCCCGTCCAATTCATGTGTTTTGGTGTCAAATGGGCGGTGCAAGTTGGCATAAAATATTTGGCCGAGATTTCCCATTCACACTTGAAACCACTTTGAACCTAGCCTCCCCACCACTCTATAAATTGCTGTTTTTCTCATTTGGTTGAGTTGGGACGTGCTTTGGGAAGTTTAGGGTAGAGGATAATTGTATCCACTCAAATTTTCCAACCATTTCAATAAGGGTAGCTCTTGAATCAAGGACCCCTTCGACGAAGCCTTCTTCTTCTCCTTCATGTTGTAATGATTTTGTTTGTGTAATAAAATTCTTTGTTCTTTTATTTCTTCTCTTTTATTTTGTTTTGTTTAAATTTATTATTCTCTTAATATTCCTCTTTGGTCTGGAATTCTTGAGTAGAAGCGTTATTGGGTTATACCCATTATAAACCTTTGCACATGCAAAACGCTTCTACGATGATTACGCCACCCATGGAAGAGTAGTCTTTTAGTAATCGATCTATCTTCTACCCTCTTCATTTAATTATTTTGAATCAATGAGATACTTTAATTCACATAATATTATCCATGAATTGTGTTTTTAAGTTACAATAAACTAATCAAGCAATTGAACAATTCACATAAAAACACGCGAGGTCAGAATTCTGTGTAAATTGTGAGAGCGTAATCTTAATCGGTAATACAAGACCACACGGGATAAATTTGTAGAGTTAAAATATAATCCCTAAAAACAATTCATCCTCATTTACAGAATGGATATGTGCTCTAATTAACCACTTACCATAATCTATCCTTAGAACAAAAATCAAAGCAGGGTGCTGCAATTGCGTGTTTCGAAGCTAGCCTAGGGTTTATGTAATTTCATCTTTGTGGTTAAGTTAACTCTCGTAGGGTTTGAGGGATAAAAAATTAAGGGATCATAATTAAGTGGATATTGATTTAAATGATAATGATTAATAAGTGAATGAAGAGGTAGAGTTAGATCGATTATGCCTTTTAAAATAGATTTCTAAAAAAACACCTTCTTGTTGTGTCATTTTAATCGAAATTCATTTCAAAACTAAAAACAAAAAAAATATACAATATTCTTCCAGAAAACTTCTTCTAGATTCATAAACTATAAAAAAAACCCAATCCTTTAATGTAGTGTTTTTATTTTATTCTCTTTTATTTTATTTTTAGAATACCTTTAATAAGTTGTTAAATTCACTTTCTCCTTTGAGAGATGACCTTGGTCAGCCACTCTGTTGCACCTAAGTACCCCAAAATCACATTAATCATTTGAGGGCACCCATGACAGTGCTCTTTAAAATTGGCATCGTTTCCGGGGAGGCAAGTAATTTATTCAACCATTTAGAGGTATTTCTTTTATTTTTCATTTTATTATTTTCTTCACCTCTCTCTTTCATCTTTCCCCTTTCTCAAGTTTTCCTTTTTTTTCATCCTCTTATTTTCTTTTTGGACCATCAACTCAACTTCACATTTTTATTTTACTATGGTCCACTCACTTTATTTTAATTTTTATTCGATTTATGACACGAACTAATCCCGAAGATCTCTTAGATCTTGACCCTGAGATTGAACGCAGCCTTAGGGCACGAATCAGACACTCTCAGTCTACGGGAAGTTTCAATATTCAACCAGTTGGTGAATTCCTCTCTTCTGGAAACATTGGAATTGGAAGTTATTCAAATTCAAACAGAAAATAAGAACCAACAGCTGGAAATAATAAAAATGAACTTAATAGAACCATTCTATAATTGGATGCACCTGATATTAACTATCAACTGAATTGTATTGCATACCCGAATCTCGAATCAGACTTTGAGTTGAGATCTGGATTAATCCATCTTCTTCCAAAATTTCATGGACTCTCTGGTGAGGATCCCAATAAACATTTGAAAGAATTTAATGTGGTTTTCTCAACCCTAAAACCTATAAATGTCTCTGAAGATCAAATTAAACTAAGAGCATTCCCATTCTCACTTGATGGAGCTGCGAAAGATTGGATGTATTATTTACAACCTGAGGATGTAACTTGTTGGAATGATTTAAAACGTCTTTTCTTGCAGAGATTTTTTCCAGAATCAAGGACCACATCCATTCGAAAGGAGATATCGGGGATCAAACAAGCCCAAGGAGAGTCAATGTATGAGTATTGGGAGAGATTCAAGAAGTTGTGTGCAAGCTGTCCACATCACCAAATCAGTGAGAAACTCCTCATTCAGTACTTCTATGAAGGACTCACACCTATGGAGAGGAGCATGGTGGATGCTGTAGTAGGAGGGGCATTGGTGGACAAGACACCAGTAGCCGTACGTGCATTTATCGACAAGATGGCACAAAATCCCAACAATTTGGTGATCGAGGTACACCACATATCAGTGGAGTACATCAGGTAAGTCCTTCTTCTCTTGAGAGTCATTTGATTGATACCAAGTTAGAAGAATTAACCACTATGGTGAGGCAGATTTCTTTGGTTCAAAAGACATCACAACCCACTCCTTCAAGGACTTGTGGCATTTTCACTGAGACAAGCCACCCAACTGACTGTTGCCCACAACTACAAGAGACAGAGGATTGCGCAACAGTATTCTCAGGGAGACCATTTCAGCAGCAACAACAACCATATCCCCAAAAGAAGTTTGATTAATTTTCTCCAACATACAACCAAGGGTGGAAGGATCAATCAGACATGAGGTATGGATCTGGACAACAACAAAGGCCACCCTTTCAACAAAACTTCCAGCAGCCTCCGCCTTACCAGCAGGGTTTCGAACAACCCCAAAGGAGATTTGAAGCTCAAACATCAACAAGCCAAAAACAAGGGAATCCCCCACCCAAGGTATATTCTACCACTGATGACCTTTTAAAGCAAATTGTTCTTAATCAACAGAATGATCTAAAGTGTCAAGGTTCGGAGCTGAGGGAGTTGAATACTCAAATGAGCCAGATTGCCAACTCCCTCTATGAACTTGTGAGTAAGAATTCTGGAAATCTACCTTCCCAAACCACTCCAAATCCAAAGGGGAATGTTAGTGCCATCACATTGAGAAGTGGGAAGCAAATGAATGATACATATGGACCTACCATTCCACCGGGATTCACCTCTACTCCAGAGAAGCCGCATTCCATACCAAATGATGAGAAATCCAATGAGAAAGATAAAGGTAAGAAAAATATTGATGATGTTCCTCCTAAACCCCTTCCTTTTCCAAACAGGGTTGTTCAAACCAAGAAGATGGATGAAGAAGCAATGAAAAAGGAGTTTTTGGACACATTCAAGCGTGTAGAGATCAACATTCATCTACTTGAAGCAATTAAGCAAATCCCAAGGTATGCCAAATTCTTAAAAGAACTCTGCACCAATCGAAGAGGGATCAAGGGAAATGAGAGGATCAACCTTGGAAGGAATGTATCAACACTCATTTAACCAAATCCAGCAATGCCAACAAAGTGCAAGGATCCAGGGACATTCACCACCCCATGCACCATAGGGGATTTGCACTTTTCTGATGCACTTTTTGATTTAGGTGCTTCTATAAATGTGATGCCTCACTCTGTATTCTCTTCCTTGGAGGTTGGTGAGTTGAAGCTGACAAGAGTAGTGGTGCAGTTGGCGAATAGAGCTACGATATATCCAGCAGGAGTCCTTGAGGATGTACTTGTCCGGGTAAGAGACATGATCTTTCCAGTAGACTTTTATGTTCTTAACATGGAGGATGATCAGGTAAGTTCTCATGCCCCCATTATCTTAGGTAGGCCCTTCCTCAAAACTGCAAAAACTATCATAAATGTCAATGAGGTTACACTTTCTATGGAATTTGGGGATGAATTTGTGATATTTAATGTTATGGATTCCATGAAGTACCCCTCAGAGGATCTTTCTGCATTTGTTATCTCCCATTTTGAACCACCAAGTAAAAACACCATGGAATTGGATTGTCCTATGCTTAGGGAGATTATGAGTATTGGTTCTAGTTTGATGTCTAAAAGTACTTCCACACCTGTTTCTAAGGAACATGACTCTCTAAGATTTGATTTTAAAATGGAATCATATTCTGATTTTGATCATGTGAACTCTGATTATGACATGGATATAGAGTATGCTGATGGATTTGATGCTTTATTCTCTGATTTTAATGATGTATATTCTGATACCGATGCTCTTTGTGCACATATTTCGGTTCCTTCAATTTCTCCATCCATACTACACCCTCCTTCATTAGAACTCAAGCCATTTCCACCAACTATGAAATACTCATACTTGTTGAGTGGTGAGAAATTACCTGTTATCATTGCTAACAATATACCTTTTGAACATGAAGAAAAGCTTTTGAATATTTTGAGGGAGAACATCAGGGTGATTGGGTGGACCTTGGCTGACATATTAGGTATTAGCCCCTCCATTTGCATGCATAGGATTCTCTTGGAGGATGGGGCTAAACCAGTGAGACAGCCACAAAGGAGACTCAATCCCACCCTCCTGGAAGTTGTTAAAAAAGAAGTTGAGAAATTGCTTGAGGCATGTATAATCTTTCCCATTTCAGATTCTCAGTGGGTAAGTCCAATTCAGGTTGTGCCTAAGAAGATTGGTGTTATTGTTGTTAAAAATGAGAAAGATGAGTTAGTTCCAATGAGGGTGCAAAACAGTTGGTGTGTGTGTATTGATTATAGGAAACTAAATCATTACACTCGCAAGGACCATTTCCCCCTCCTGTTTATTGATCAGATGCTTGAGAGACTAGCTAGGAAGACACACTATTGTTTCTTGGATGGATTTTCTGGATATTTTCAGGTTCCTATAGCTCTGGAGGACCAGGAGAATACGACATTCACCTGCCCATTCGGTACCTTTTCTTACCGAAGGATGCCATTTGGACTTTGCAATGCCCCAGGTACCTTCCAGAGATGCATGGTGAGTATTTTTTCTGATTTTATTGAGACTTGCATGGAGGTATTTATGGATGATTTTACAGTGTATGGGTCTTCATTTGATGAATGTCTAAGTATTTTGGGAAAGGTGTTGAATCGTTGTATTGAGAAGAATCTGGTCCTGAACATTGAAAAGTGTCATTTTATGGTAGAGCATGGAATTGTCTTAGGTCATGTAGTCTCACAACATGGCATTGAAGTTGGTAAATATAAGGTTGACATTATTTCATCCCTTCCATATCCTACATGTGTGCGTGATGTTTGATCATTCCTTGGACATGCTGGATTTTATCGATGCTTCATCAGAGATTTTAGTAAGATCGCTCTACCCTTATCTCGATTGCTTCAAAAATATATTGACTTCAATTTTGATGATTCGTTCAGGGCATCATTTGATGAGATAAAGAAGTGTCTGACCACTCCACCGATCATACAGCCCCCACGGTGGGAGATTCCTTTTGAGCTTATGTGTGACGCCTCTAACTTCGCGGTTGGAGCTGTCTTATCTCAGAGGGTGGAAGGACGTTCACATGTGATTTCCTATGCATCAAGGACATTGGATTCAGCCCAATCAAACTACACTACCACAGAAAAGGAGTTTCTTGCTGCCATATTTTATTTAGATAAATTCCGTTCATATTTATTGGGCTCTAAAGTAGTTGTTTTTTCTGACTATGCAGCTTTGAGGTACCTCCTAAAGAAGCCAGATGCAAAGCCATGACTTATCCATTGGATGCTCCTTCTTAAAGATTTTGACATCGAGATAAAGGACAAGAAGGGGTCAGAGAATTTGGTGGCAGACCACATGAGTAGGCTTACTCACGCACTAGAGGATGACACCTTGGACCAGGTACCACTTTGGGACACTTTCCCCGATGAGCATCTCTATACCATCTCAGGTACGCATCCTTGGTATGCTGATTTAGTTAATTACATTGTTTCCTCTGAAATCCCAGCAAATTTGAAGAAGCATCAAGTCCAAAAATTAAAAAGTTAGTCTAGGTATTATGTGTGGGACGATCCTTACCTCTGGCGCATGTGTAGTGACCAAGTCATTGGGAGGTTTGTTCCAGATCATGAGTTTGAGTCTGTTTTGCATTTCTGTCATACACTTGCTTGTGGTGGACACTTTGGACCCCAACGGACAGATAGGAAGGTTTTGGACTCTAGATTATATTGGCCTAGCTTGTTCCATGATTCCCATGTGTTTTGTAAGTCATGCTCTCGTTGCCAACACACTGGGAATATTTCTAGGAGACATGAGATGCCCCAACAACCCATACTCTTCTGTGAGATTTTTGATGTATAGGGCATTGATTTTATGGGTCCTTTTCCTAGTTCATTTGTATTTTTGTATATTTTGGTTTCTATTGATTATGTGAGTAAATGGGTGGAGGCCAAGGCCACAAGGACTAACGATTCTCATGTTGTTGTGGACTTTGTCAAAGCACAGATTTTTTGAAGGTTTGGAGTTCTAAAGGCCATCATCAGGGACCAAGGGACACACTTTTGCAATAGGAATTTTGCTTCCCTCCTTATAAATTATGGGGTGACACACAAAACATCAACACCATACCACCCCTAAACAAATGGCTAGGCTGAGGTTTCAAATCGTGAGTTGAAACAAATTTTGGAGAAAACTGTGCAGCCAAATAGGAAGGATTGGAGAAAGCGCTTGGATGATGCATTGTGGGCTTATAGGACATCATACAAGACCCCCATTGGTATTTCCCCATTTCGGATTGTTTTTGGGAAAGCATGTCATCTCCTAGTGGAAGTCGAGCATCGGGCATATTGGGCTATAAATAAATGTAACATGGATTTGGCCCAAGCTGGAATTCAAAGGAAGTTAAAAATTCAAGAGCTTGAGGAGATTCGACTGTCATCATATGATAACTTAAGGCTCTACAAGGAAATATCAAAAGTAGCTCATGACAAAATGATCCAACAAAGGGAGTTTCATGTTGGAGAGAAAGTCCTTATCTATAGTTCATGACTGAAGCTGATGCCTGGTAAGTTGCGTTTCAGATGGTTAGGTCCTTATATTTTATCTAATGTTTTTCCTTATGGTGCAGTGTAGATCACACAAGAGGACACTGGAAGGATATTTACAATCAATGGGAAACGTTTGAAGAGATACATTGAGGGACATTCTACTGATGTAGTGGATTTTATCACACTCCATGACCCCATCATCACTTGAGCACATCAGGCTGTTCGTTACCCTTTCACTTTTATATTATTTGTCCTATTTAAAAATTCTACATTTCATGTGCATATATCATCTCATGGGTTCACATTGAGGAAAATGCAATATTTTAAGTGTGGGGGAGGGAACCTTTTAGTTTAGTAATTTCAATTGTTTTCCTATTTAAAGAAAAAACCAAAAACAAAATATTGTGTGTTTTTTCAAATTTTGTGTGTTTATTTTTTCAATTTTCTTTGTGTTTTTGAAAATTTTGAGCTAAAATGATTCTCATCACCATTTTTAAATCCATATCAATAAGAAAAATAATTTACCCCTTGAAACTAAGCTTAAATGAATACTGAAATGACTTTGTTTCAAGTTCAAATATTTAGTAATTTCATGAAAAGTACGCTGAATTTTGAATCACATGCCACATCTCACTGTCTTTATATTTGAAATCAGTTTCCTGTGAGGCTTCTAAACCATTATTTTCATATTCTTTACATTCACCTCACTTCTCGAGAGAACCAAACCATGCTTGATTTAACCAGAATTTGATTTATTCCTGCCAAAACTTGAAGGTTTAAGGTACTTATGTTTAAATGATTGAGGCATTTGTTTGGTATTAAAGCCCCTATTTCAAAGAATCCTTTTTTATAATGGCCTAACTTGAATATTTAATCCTTTTAGCCCTTAGAATCCATGCACATCATGTTAGGTTATCCATATTACAAGCCAATTTTCCCTATCCAACCAACTCTTGAAGTGAAATTGCATAATCTAGTCGAGCTTAAGTGTGGGGGAATCTATCTTGTGTTGTGCCACCACATTATGTGATACTTTGGGTGGAAAATTAAATTCTTAAGATATGTGTTTACTGCTGAAGAAAGCCATTATATTGAAAGCTGTGCCTTTTCTGGAGCTTTCATGACAAGTGAAGTTGTGCCTTTTCTGGAGCTTCTAGTTGAGGTGGAAAGCTGTGCCCATCTGGAGCTTTCAAGAAAATCATGTTTGAGAAGATTGACATTTTTGATGCTGAAATGATGAATGGTGTAAACCTTTCATGACTTTTCATGATGATGGATCTGAATTGATACTATGGGGATTGAGGAGAAGACCATATTTAAGTGAAAATTAGATTAAGGCAATTTTTCTTCAAAAAGAGTCAAGCCCTCCTTATTCAGCCTCAGAATTTTTCACATCTAAATCCTACCAACCGAAAGCCACAGAACAACCCTGAAAAGTCCTCATGATAAACATATGTCCTTGACTCACATTGGGTGGTGATGTAGGAATCTATCAAGCCTATGGTGACCCTTGTATGAGTTTGGATGTGAAAGACATTGCAAAAAAATTGATATTTGAGTGATGAGAGAAAATTCAAGCGAGGTGAGTGTTTTGTGCATGGGAGGATAAATAAAGTGGAAATATATTGAATGATATAAATGAAGAACTTGAAATAATGGGTTTTTATGAGGCATGATATCTTTTGTTTCTTGGTGTGTAATTGTTTGATCTCAAGGATATGTGTTTTAAAATTGGTTTTGATTTGATATTAATGTTTACTTGATATGAGGTTTTTCTCAGGAGTGCAAAAGGGTAAGTGTGGGGGAGTTGATAAAACACTATTTTATTGAATATTTTATTGATAATAAATGATATAATTTCTCACATTGAGTTAAATATGTTTAATTAGAAAGTATTTGGGATTAGATCATTCATTTGAATATTTGATGAAAATTCCAGTTTTACCCTTTATAGTTCACTGTAGTATTTCGAAGATACATATTTGTATATTTATTATTTGAATTTTAAATTTTGTAACAGTGTTCCTAACTTAATTATATACAACTTTATTCAGGACACTAGAGCCAAAGAGTGCATTTGGTTGTTGAAAATGGGCCATGAAGTCAAAGTTGGGCTGGACTCGCCAGAATGAAGAATCTTATGTATTTCAGCCATAACTCCTTCATATGGGCCTGTAGTAAGACCAAATTTGGAGAGGCGATATAGGACCCATATCCTCACATTTGATTCGTTTGGAAGTCCGGACAATTAACGCGTTTTGGTGGTCAAATGGGCGGTGCAAATTGGCATAAAATATTTGGACGAGATTCCCCATTCACACTTGAAACCACTTTGAACCTAGCCTCCCCACCACTATATAAATTGGTGTTTTTCTCATTTGGTGGGGTTGGGACGTGCTTTGGAAAGTTGAGGGAATAGGAGAATTGTATCCACTCAAATTTTCCAACCATTTCAATAAGGGTATCTCTTGAAGCAAGGACCCCTTCGACGAAGCCTTCTTCTTCTCCTTCATGTTGTAATGATTTTGTTTGTGTAATAAACTTCTTTGTTCTTATTTTATTTCTACTCTTTTCTTCTGTTTTGTTTAAATTTATTCTTCTCTTAATCTTCCTCTTTGAGCTTGAATTCTTGAGTATAAGCATTATTGGTTTATACCCATTATAAACCTTTGCACATGCAAAACGCTTCTACGATGATTACGCCACCCATGGAAGAGTAGTCTTTTAGTAATAGATCTATCTTCTACCCTCTTCATTTAATTATTTTGAATCAATGAGCTACTATAATTCAAATAATATTATCCATGAATTGTGTTTTTAAATTACAATAAAATAAGCAATCAATTGAACAATTCACACAAAAATACGCGAGGTCGGGATTTTGTGTAAATTGTGAGAGCGTAATCTTAATCGGTAATACAAGACCACACGGGATAAATTTGTAGAGTTAAAATATAATCCCTAAACAAAATTCATCCTCATTTTCAGAATGGATATGTGCTCTAATTAACCACTGACCATAAGCTATCCTTAGAACAAAAATCAAAGCAGGGTGCTGCGATTGCGTGTTCTAAAGCTAGCCTAGGGTTTAATTAATTTCATCTTTGTGGTTAAGTTAACTCTCGTAGGGTTTGAGGGATAACAAATTAGGGGATCATAATTAAGTGGATATTTATTTAAATGATAATGATTAATAAGTGAATGAATAGGTAGAGTTAGATCTATTACGCCTTTTAAAATAGATTTCTAAAAAACATCTTCTTGTTGTGTCATTTTAATCGAAATTCATTTCAAAACTAAAAACAAAAAAAAAATACAATCTTCTTCCAGAAAAATTATTCTAGATTTATAAACTATAAAAAAACCCCAATCCTTTAAAGTAGTTTTTTTTATTTTATTCTCTTTTATTTTATTTTTAGAATACCTTTAAGAAGTTGTTAAATTCACTTCCTCCTTTGAAAGACGACCTTGGTCAGCCACTCTGTTGCACCTAAGTACCCCAAAATCACATTAATCATTTGAAGGCACCCACGACAGCGCTCTTTCACTCCTTATACCTTGTTATACTTTTATAGAGGGGAGGAAAAGGGATCTATTGGGTTCATACGGAACCTTTTGCGGAGTCCCATGACCGAAAGCCTGGCTTACGACTGACTTGGTCAATCTACAACTTGCAGTGGTCACTGAGCACATCTCCCCCGCGAACTGAACCCTGGGAGTGCTTCGTGGCCATGGAGGATTCCGCCTAATTTTGTGAATGATAGCGGATGCGGCTCAGGCCGACTGACGTGGCTCGTGGCTGGGGCGGTTCATGATGGTGAACCGGTTCGGTTCTTGCCCTGCTTCCAGACCACGGAGGGTCTCCGCCTCGATTTCACGAACGACAACAGTCTGTGGAGGAGGGACGCTTTGTGGAACCGGTCGTGCGCCGTTGCATTAGACCGGTCCACGTACCGGTTCTTCCTTCTCCATCCTTGAGTATTTTTCACATTTTCCCAATCCTTTGAGGGGGAATTGGGTGGAATCTCCCTTGAGTTGAATTCTCCTTTTCGAATTTTTCAGGACCCTACAGCCATCAAAAACTTTTTTAGAGGGGAAGCATGCTTGAAAGGAAACTGATGATTGTTACTTGGTCTACTTGTTTCAATCCTTTGGATAAGGGTGGTCTCAGTATAAAAAATCTCAAACTCTTTAATGATGCCTTATAATCCAGACTCACTTGGAACCTTTTTCATAATAAATCTGACTCCATTGCTTTCCTTAAAAATAGATTTCTTGACAAACTGAACAATGTAAATTTAAATTACATGCGCACTTCCATTAAAAATTATTTTTCCAAAATCATTTCTAACTCTAGATGGATGGTGAGCAGAGAATCTTCCATGAATTTCTGGCTCGACAAATGGGCTGGTTCTCCTCTCATATCTACGATTTCCCCTAATCAACTTCCTGATCACACTAAATATACTATTAAGGAGGTTGTTAACTCTCACAACCTTAATTTTCCCAACAATGTCAATTATGTAATTGACAACTACCCTTTTTCCAGCACTGATGATTTTTTAATTTGGAAACCTGCTCATAATGGCATTCTTTAATTAATTTTTTTTACAACCATGGTTTTTTAAATTTTGAAAATACTTTTAGTTGAATTAAATTTTTTGATAAATTATATTTAAAACCTTTAAGATTCACTCTGATTTGGTGTATTGATCACAATAGGATTCCCACTAACACTTATCTTAAATATTTTAGGATCCATCTTTGCTCTAAATGTCGTCTTTGTAACCAAAACTGTGAAGAAATTAACTATATTTTTATTCCTTGTGTTACTGCTACTACTCTTTGGAATTATGTTGTTGATATTTTTTAGTTAAAATGGTTACTTAATAACTTAATCAAGTTTTGACTTCAATGTTGTGTGGATCTTGAATCCTCTCAACAAATCAATATCCTTTTCTTAACCACTATTTCTGAACTTCTTCATGTACTTTGGTATGATAGGAATTCTATTATTCATAACATCTACTCACTTAGTTTACATGCAGGTCATATGCAGATCCTCACTGCCATTAGGGAAGCTTCTTTGATTGAAAAGGGATTTTTCAACAACACAGTGAATAAATTTGGGATTTTGTGTTGGATTGGGATTAAGGGTATTTATCCTCAACCTAGACGCACTTTTGAATTATTTTTGAAATCTATGATCCCATGGTGGATTAAAGTTAATGTCGACAGTGATTCTAAAGGCAACCTGGGCCCTTCGGGTTGTGGTGCTATTTTTAGAAATCACTCTGGGAAGATTCTTGGATGTTTCTATGGCACTTGTGGAATCTCCTTGGCTCTTGAGGCTGAAATGATGAGCGTGATCTATGATATCTCATTCACCAAGTTATGGTTGGAACAACATCTGGATTGAAAGTGAATTGACTACCATTGTTCAAGCTATTTGGAATGGTGTGATTCACCTTGTGTGGCCTCTTAAAACACGCTGGATGTACTATCTTCACTATCTCATGGACATCAACTACCTTATTACACTTTCCTTTAATGAAGTGAACATGGTGTAGGATGGTCTTGCAAATATGGGAGTCAACCATATCACCCCATGGTTATATGACCTCCCTATTGATTTACTACCCCTTTATGGTAGAGATTGTAAAAGAATCATATCTTTTAGACTCATGTAATTCCTTGTTTTAATAATAAATTTTGTGCTTTGGTCTTTGACCAAGGAACTTCCTTCTTAAAAAAATATTAATAATAAGGACATAAACCAAAAATAATGATTCCTACCTCAATTAAGATTGATCATTGGTGAAGAACATAGTCACCAATTACGGAGATAACATGTTTCATTTTCTACACCTCTATTCAACTTGATCCAAAAGTTGGTTATCATCCTGTCTTGATTTTCCAATAAAGAATGGTGGAATCTACCTCTCAATATCCCTAGGGTTATGCATCTAACCCTGATAATTCTCCATAACAATGTATAAATAGTGAGAATTAATTTTAGATCATTTAATTAATTAAATAAATAAATTAATTAATTAATTTACTAATCATGCCCTCCAACGACCAATTTATCTAAACATTCAGTGATGAGAAACTTTAGGTTGTTCCTAGTATAAATACCACACTCCATTTTCAACCACAGTCTCATATTCTCAATCTAAGACTCTATTTCAGAGATATCCCATTATTCATAAAAAACTATGTGTGTGTGATATAAAATAAATTTAATATATTTATAAAATTAATTCTGGGTACAATGGATCTCGGAATCGCATGTTGTCTTAGTACCTGGATCTGAAAATATTACTTTATATATTTAATTCTTATAAGGAAAAAATATGGTCTCTAAATAATTCCCTACTTCATGATTTATATCCTTGAAAATAAAAAACTAAGCAAAAAAGTGGGGATACTGAGCCTCGTTTTTCTTTGCCACTCCTAGGAACTCTCCTACATGCTTCTATGCTGCTACAATGCATGAAAAAATGAGTTTTATATCCACACAGAATCTTATCCTTCTATTAATCAATCACCACTGGGTACTATACAAAGGTGGACCCATCCTTGGTGTCCAACTCACCCCATCCAATAATGTGCTTGGGATCATGAACGTATCTCCTTAGTTTCAAAACATGAAAGATGTCATGAACCCACTCCAACTATGGGGATAAGGCAAGGTGGTAGGAAACCTCACAAACCCTCTAAAAGATCTCGAATGACCCAATGAACCATGGGGACAACTTTCCTCCCCAGCTTAATCTCTGCAATTCTCGTTATAGGGAGACCCAAAGGAAAACATGGCCTCCCTAATCGAACTCTAAGGGACTATCTCACCGCTATTAATAATATTTATGCCTGATTTAAGCTATCCTCACCTACTCATGGATCACTTGAACCTTCTCCATCATCGCCTGAACCATATCTACCTCAATAAGAGATGCCTCACCATATCATTCCAGTAAAAGTGTGACCTATAAGGTCTCCCGTATAGGGCCTCAAAAGTTGACATATCGATGGTAGAGTGATTTCAATTATTAGAAACAAACTCTAACAAGGGTAAGTGATCCTCCTAGATCTGGATAAAGTCTATCATGTAAACCCTTAGCATATTCTCTATCACCAAGATAATTTTCTTAGTCTGTCCATTTGTCTGGGGGTGAAAGGATGTACTCATCCTCATCTGGGTGTTTAATGCCTCCTACAGTCCTCTACACAACTGTGATGTAAACCATGCATCATGGTCAAATAAAATCATCAAGGAAACCCCATGAAGGTGGATGATCTCCCACACATACAACTTCTCCAAGCTATCCACTGAACTCTGATCCCTATTAATGAGGAAGTGTGTCAACTTCATAAGTCAGTAAATTATCACCTAGATGTCACTATGGAATATCTCTATCTATGGAAGACCTGTAACAAATTCCATGGATATGCGATCCTATTTCCACTCTAGGATCTCAATAGGATGCAACAAACCTATCAGAACCTATGGATCAACCTTCACCTACTGGCATGTTAGGCACCGAGAGATGAACTCATCTATGATCTTCCTCATTCCATCCTAGAAAAACTACCACTGAAGGTCTTTATACATATTTTTCACAACAAAAAGTAAATCCAAGAGAGAGGTGTGAAAATCCCTCATCACCTCCTCTTACATCATGATCAGGACCACCATCTTTCCTTAGAATAGGATAAAGTGATTCCATCTTTTTGAAAATCTATATGGTGAATCTCTTGATGATATCTAGTCATGAAGGACATCATAGTCAATGTCTCTCAACCGGTCCTCCCTCATATAATGGATAAGTATAGGATCCAACACCATTAACTAAATAAAATCTACACCCACATCCTCTACTAGGATCAACTATAAGGAAACCAATTACTTAGACACCTCCTCCACCAGGAAAGAATGGGACTTCCTACTAAAGAAATTTTCCACCATGTTTCCCTTCCCATGATTGTAGAATATCTCAAAGTCATAGTATTTTAGAAACTCCAACTAGCATAATTGTCTCAAGTTCAGGTCTCTTTGCATGAAGACATACCTAATACTCTTATGGTATAAAAAAAATATATCTCCCAGAAGATAGCACCTCAACATCCTAAGAGAAAAGACTACCACTCCCAAATATAGGTCAAGATTCATGCATTTTTGTTGGTGCAGTCTTAACTTCCTTGAATTATATCTGATCACTTCCTACCTCTACATCAACACGCAACTGAGCCCATCTCTAAAGGCATCACAATATACAATTTACTTCATTCCCTCCTTCATTAGTCTCAAAATAGGCATGCTCATTATCCTCAGACTCAATTCCTCAAAGGATATCTGGAAATTCTTAGTTTGGGTAAATGGGTACCCTTTACACATTAGGGTGGTCCAAGGGGTTTCAATCCTGGATAAGTCTATCAAAAACCTCTTGTAGAACCCTGATAAGACAATAAAACTCCATAGTTCTAACATGTTCTTGGGTGGATCCCAAGAAAGCATTGCATCGATCTTCTAGGGGTCCACAACTAATCCATGCTCAGAGATGAAATTTACTATAAAGTGAGCCTCATGGATCTAAAATTATAACTTTGAGAGATTATCATAAAGCCAGTGATTCCATAGAAAGTCTAGGACCATCTACAAGTGTTCTTCATGCTCCTCCTTTGATGTAGAGTATATGAGTATGTATTCAATGAATATAACAACAAATCTATCCAAGTATGGATGGAAGATCTGGTTTATCAGATCCATAAATAAAACAAGGGAATTCATCACACTGAAGTAAATCCTTGGTAAGGGGTACTTGTTCTTTATCATGGCCTGGTTCAAGTGATGGAAATCCAAACAAATTTTCAATATCCTGTCTATATTTTTTACAATAAACACTGATGATGCCCAAGGGGACACACTGGGTCTGATAAAACCCCTATCTCTATGTTTCTCTAACTACACCCTCAGCTCCTAGAGCTTGGTAAGGGAATATGATATACCGTAGAAGATATTGGAGTGGACCTAGGGTGTAAGTCGATGAGAAACTCTATCTTCTAAATTAGAGGTAGTCCTAAAATGTCATTGGGGAAGAAATCCAAATAATCCTCCATGACTGAACGAATCCATATGCATGAGGAGCCAACTGTGATAAGTGATAAACTCACCAACTGATGGGTGATAGGTTGGAGCTTCCAATTCTCAATTCCCATGTGCTTCTCAAAAATATTTTTCTAACCCATAAAGGATAACCTTATCTAATATATTTGAAGACATCTAAATCATTAGTGGTGACAACATATCTAGTATAAGAGCATGGAAAACTAGTCCATATCTAGGATGAAATCATATGGTCTCATCTTGATGACCAATAGGTCCCATGATAAATTCTCTCAACCAAGTGAAAGCTCTCACTACTAGCAGATGAATGGTACCAAAGAAGCGTTCCCTATAGGAACAAAAAGAAAAATCTGCTGGTATAAAATATCGATTGGGATCTCAAACTCTCATACTTGGAGTAAATAGATAAAGGAATGAATCACACCTATGTCTACTAGTACTAAAGAAAGAGTATAATAAACATTGATCTCACCCATAATCATCATGTGAGATACCAATTCATATACATCTATAGCCCACAGCTGCCCATGACCTTGACTGCCTGCTCCCTGATCTTGGAATAGGCCGCCTGGTGGTGGAAGAATCTCATAACATCATCCACCACTTGCAACTCCTCCTATAGAAACCCCACCTATTCATATTCTATCCCTAACTCCATCGGTTCTACCTTATCCATGCTTGGAATATCCTTTATTATAGTGTTACCTATACTATACTAGTTCATCCACTATTTTTTTTCCATCCTCAGTAAGTTAGGTTAAGAAATCATATTCCATGTGACCTCACTTGTCACATGAAAAACATATCCCCTCTCCAGGATTCCCCAACCCTTTATGCAATCTCCAAGCCATATGACCATGTGCCTATGTATATCCATGAGGGGATATACTATTCCAAGACCCCACTGACTAGTTCCTACTAGTTGCTGCAAACGACTCAGCCCTATGATGCCCACTACCAGCTTCAGATACATGGAATCCCACCAATAGGAATCTCTTCATCACCAATGCCTTCTCTAACACTCAGATATAATTGGGAATTCATAGGGGTACCACACTAGTACATATGTATCTTCATATACCCTTATTGGACTTCTACACCCGAAATTAACCATTCCGAATAATGTTTAGGGAGTACTGTGTTAAGTCAGTGAACCTTGATTCATACTTAGAAACTGTTATCCCTATCTTCTGTGGCTTTAGAAGCTCTATAATACAAACTGAGCACATGCATTAAGGGTAATAATCCTCGTGAAATAACTACTAGAATTAGGTCCATGAGAATGTCGAATCATCATCCATTTTCATGTCTAGACTCCACAGGCACCCATCTACTCTACAGAAAATAATATATTCCAATGCAACCTTCTGATTAGTCAGGGTCGAGATAAGTTTGAAAACTTGGATCATCAACTCAATCCAATCCTCTATTGACTAGAGATATAAAACACCATAGAACCTTAGTGGCCTCTATCATTGGATCTCATGGAGTGTTAAGCCTGCAAACATCCTTAACTAGCTCTGTTGGTATAATATGTTGCTCGATATGCGGGGGTTCTACTACCTTCCCATCTGGAGGAAAGTTCTCACATGATAGACCATGAAATGAGTCTTTATCACTCATCAGGTCATCTTAATGATCCTAAATCATTAACATTTAAAGTTGTCTTCACAGAGGAATCTTGGAACTTTAATCAAGACATACCAAAGTCAGATGAACATATATATATGGTTAGCTAACTCAAGAAAGACTTTAAAAAGACTCAATCCTATATGATGCATGCAATAATATTCCATGCAACCAATGTATTTGTATACCAAGTTGATAAGAATATACTCAGAGTCCTGATTCTTGGACACACTCAATTTTGATGTATATTTTTTAACATTTTTTAATGGATGTTGAAGGTTTCCAATGAAGAATGGCCATGAATTTTAATGTTTTACTAAAATATGGGAAAATTTATATGTGGAATTGAAATGAATAAATTTATTATGAAATTGAATTTTGGTATTTATTTTACGAAGTTTTACTTTGTGCCAGGATATAAGATATCCTATCAACCAGTGTCAGCCCACCACATAGCCAGCCTATAAGGGTCTGGCCGGCCAAGCCACCACCAGGATGGACTGCTCAGGCAGATAGGTCTAAATAGGAGATCGGGCTTGTGAAAGGCCTACATGGATGAATTCATAGGTATTTATGGTTGGGCCAAAGCCCATATGTGTCGAACCATGGTGGTGAAATCCACGAGGTGACAAGAGGAGGGTCTAGTTGGGACAGGGTAGTTCGTGGTGGCTTCCAGGGGTCCTTCAGCCCCAATCTGACCTCTTTGTGGCAAGGGATCCATGATTTAATATTTAATAAAGCACTCCCATGTTTCTCTATTCCAAATTGGGATGAAATTTCATATGGGTATTGTTCATAATTTAGTGAAATGATGTCATCCCTCACTTTTCTTCACATGTTCCACTCAGACACATGCACCAACAAGCTCCACTTCCTTCCATACCCGCTCAACACCGCTACCATCTGCAACCATTGGAGAACCTCCATGTCCACCATTTCTAGAGCATGAACTCAATCCAAAGATCACCATAAAATCCTGATACCACCTTGGGTCACTCATAAACCATCATATGACCACCATGAAGTATTCATCCAATAACCTTGAAGGATGAATGACTTGAGGGATCGATGAAGAACACCACGACATCTGCTATCATGCTGCCCCCATGCTTGAACACTACACCACCATTCACCCAAAATGTACTAGAAAAGCACTACTAAGAAGCACATTCTACCATTGAGACTACTGTAGTATGTGCCACCATCAGGCCAATGGTAGCACTTTCCACCATTAGGCCAATGATAGAACATGCTTCTATCGGTACAACAGTATAACATGTTATCATTCATCTAATGGTGGCATCATGAGAAATACCCCACTGTCACTACTGCCACTAGGAAATTATGGATGCACCACCACCCATTATCACCATTACCATACTCAAAATCCACTACTACATTGCACTAAGATGGAGCCCATGAACAATTCAAAGCTCCCTCCGACCACTAGGAAGGATGATGTAATGGAGTAAGTACACTTCCCACCTCTACCATTCTACCAAAACATCCATACACCATGATCAATTTTGTACATGAGAATATGATAGAAACCTTTGCTCACCTCCCCACTATTTAGCACAACCCATGAATTCCATGCATGAAGAGGAATCCCACTATCCTCCATTTCCACTACTGATCTTTATATGGATTCACCACCAAGGAGGTTTTATGTCCATAATTCCATGCATGACCCATACATAGTAAAGGAACCCACATGAAGAAGATTCCCATGCTACCATGCATAGAGGAAGAACCTAATGAACATTTGATCTACCAAGGATGAGGTCAAGGATATGGATAAAACCAATGATCAGTCCAAATGAAGTAGACAGAAAATTTCAGGAATAATGAATACATGTTTAATGCTAGTTGTTGCCAATGGTAGATGTGATACACCATTGGGAAAATGGTAGACATGATCCACCATTGGGCCAATATTATATGTGATCCACCATTGGTATAATGGTAGATTTGATCCACCAATATTCTAATTATATATGATGCTACTACCACTATGAAATTATAGCTCAGAACTCAAATTTGGAAACACCCAAAAAAAATTAAATTAATCACAGAATATCTTTGAAAATGTAAATTCGACGTATAAGAATATTTGGTAAGATTAAATGAAATATATTAATTAGTTACCTCCCTCTATAAATACAAGGATGATACACCATAAAAAGGATCACAGGATCAAAGGAGGACACCTGTTGCCGCTGTTGGATGCTCTATTTTTTCTCCTTTTATTTTTTTTATCAGGAATTCTACCCCATACACCCCCATTGTTTCCCTTTTAATTGAGGGTTAGACATTTTTGTGGTTTAGATAAGGGTAGGTGACCTTATGTAATTCTTGATTCCTAGTTTTTATCAAATTATAATATCTCTTTTTATTTACTAAATGGGTTTCAATTCATAATTTCATAATTTTAATGGGATACAATTGTACTTTTATTTAAAATATTAATATTTTAAATTGACTTGATTAAGAAATGTTTTCCCCCTATACTTATTTTTGGATCACATAGATTGTGTGATTTAGGGTCAAGTGGAGATGTATTTGGTGATTACTAATCATGTGAGTAATAAATAGTGGACTAATCTGGATAGCTTGGAAACTTAATTATTGATTTGTTATTTCCCAAGTAATCTAAAGGAGACCCACTATGACTTTCACACATTGGAAGGAAAATAGTCCAACCAAGGAAAGTGTGTGGACTATTTTCTTTTTCTTTCAACCTTAATCAAGGGTGGAAGAGGATAGATGATTGTTAATAAATTCATTAAACAATTTAATAAATACAAAAGATTCAATTTTAAAAGGAACATGATAGAATTGCAGGAGGGAATCCAAGCCTAAACCCAATCACTTTTCTTTAATATGATATTTTCAAAACAAATTACTTGCTACAAAGTTATTAAATTCATGTTCTTTAATTTAGTTTCACACTCATGAAAATTTGATCCAAATCACTACTCTCTAGATATTACCTTGTTAACTACTACTACTACACTCTTAGGGGAGATTAATTAAATTTTTCCACACACCATGACCAGTGTGAGTCAACACTTTTCACCGTTACTAGGGTGTAGGTGTTAAATAAAACCCAAAAATTACATTACTAGGACCTCCAATGAGGAATTGTTTGATCTTGAACTTGATATATAGTGGAATTTTTTAACTAGGATTAAGACACTCTATCTTAAAAACCACTTTGAATAAAAATAGAAAAATAAATTGAAACATAAATTTCTCAATTAGATCAATAAATAATTTACCTCAACCCACAAAAAACCCTAAGGGACCCTTATTCCCCAAATTTTTCTAACAAGAATAATCAATTAACCATGCATGTAAAACAAAATAACTTTGATCTTCAAGTAAATACGATTCTTGTATTACCCTAGTCTCATGGACTTGTAGGAGGGGACCCAAACCAAAACATTCAGGAGTTCATCTTTGTTTTTTCATTCTTCAAACCAAGAGGAGTGGACAAGGAACAAGTCAAGTGGAGATAATTCCCCTTTTCACTTGAGGGAGCTACAAAAGAGTGGTTATATAGCCTACAACCCAGAGAGATCCATGACTAGGATGATATCTAAAGAAGTTTAATGTAGATATTATTCCCAACTCTTAGAGAACTATAATAATGAAGTAGATCTACACCATTAGATAAGATACTAGAGAGACCCTCTACGGATATTGGGAAAGACACAAAAATCCATGTGCAAGCTATCCTCACCAAGCTATGGAAGATCAACACTTCCTAGTCTTATTCTAGCAAGTGCTTATAGGTAATGAGAGAAACCTCTTGGATGAATCATTTAAAAAATATATGATCAATAAGTCGCCCATATAATCTGGGATCTTATTCGAGAATATTTCTCAGATTTGACAAAAAATTGGAACAAGGGGTATAAGTAATGGAGGCATATATGAGGAAAAAACCTCTGACTCATCACCCAAAATTGAAACCAAACTTGAGGAATTGATGATACTAGTAAGAAATATGAAATTAAATAAAGTGAATGAAAAATCTTCCCCACCTCAAGTGTGTGGTTTATGTTAATCGCCCCATAATTTAATTGATCAGTGTGCTGAGGTATAGGGTTTGTAAAGCTATATAGCTACATTCCAGCTGATATAGTTTCAATAGAACTAACCATGGAAATAAGTTAAATACCAACAAGGAATTAGAGATCAAAAAAGTCATACTAGACCCCCTTTACATTAGAAATTCCATAATCCACCCCCTTTATAACAACTATACAAGTAGAAATACAAAAAACAAGCCTATAAATCACCTCCTTTTCAATAATAATCCTATAAAAACCATCATCTAGTGCACCTCTAGTCTAATGAAGTCAAAGAATAGGTATAAAGGAACTAAAAAATATAGTAAAGGATTTTTCAAATAAATTTGATAATCTCATGGACATGTAGTCCAAAAACCAAAGAAAACTACTAGCTCAGAAAATCCCAAACCCAAAAGAAAGTGTGATCATGATCATCACAAGGAGTAGAAAAGAGATCTAGCCACAAGAACCCAATGAATATTAAGTTGTACTAGAGGAGGGTGATTTTGGAAATTCTAGAAATTATGGATAAATTCTAGAATAGAAAATCACCCCACCTAGACAAGAAGACAATAAGATTCATGAGGAAGAACCCAAGATAAGATTTAGGAAGGAAACACCAAAAAAAATTGTAAAGATATAAAAGGGATAAGAAATAAATCCCCTTTTATTCCCTTATATATTTACAGAATCCAATAAAATTGATAAGTAGAAACTTCCAAGAGAGATCCAGGAAACATTTCAAAAGGTTGAAATTAATATACCCCTCTTAGATGTCATCAATAAAATTAAAAAAAATATACCAAATTCCTCAAATATATTTTCACCAAGAGAAAGAGGCAGTTTGGGAATTAAATAATCAACCTAGCTAGAATTGTTTTATCCATGATCACACTACTATTATGAAAAAATATTAAAATATGGGGGTATTCTATATTCCCTACACTTTTGGTTCTTTAAAATTTGTTAATGACTTGTGTGATCTTGGTGATTATATTAATATCATGTCTAAATATATATATTAATATGTGAAAATAGGTAATCTTAATCCCAAAATAGTGGTCTCACAATTAGAAAATAGATCCACTTTATTTCTAGATGGAGTTTTGGTGGATGTTTTCTAGTAGGACTTGAAGGATTGGTTTTTCATATAGAATTTTATGTTCTCACCATGGAGGAAGATAGATAAGCATGTAATTCACCCATTATTTTGGGAATACCATTCCTAAAGAAAACCAAAATAGTCATTAATGTACTTGAAGGAACCCTCACTATGGAGCTAGGATACAAAAATGTGTACGTTAATGTTATTGACACCAAGAGTAACCCTTCAAACAATTATTAACTCTTTAAATTTATCCATGAAGAAGTTATGTATCCTATTGAATACTTAGGAATGATCAGAGATTTTTTATCCTTAGTAGATAATTTTTATACTAAAAACACCATGGAATAAGTGAGTAATCAAAAACCTATAAATTCCCTTTTAAATGATCAAGAATAAATAAGGTCTGAATTCTTTGATAATATGCTAGAAGAAACTAATATGATATTCATTTCTAATAAAATTCAAGCTTTTGAGTAGGAGATTTGAATTCAATATCATCTCTGGAATAACCCCAAAATATGGAGCTAAAACCACTTTCATGTGACTTAAAATATTTGTATCTTATAGAAGGATAAAAATTTCCAGTGATCATAGATAACCACTTTTCCTAAGACTAATAGAATATTTTAATTTACCTTTTGAAAAGAAAATTTCAATCCATAGGGTGGATCCTTGGATACATCCTTGGAATAAACCCAAAGATCTATTCCCATATAATATTTCTATAGGGGGACTCTAGACCTATTAGGAATTCCCATAGGAGACTTAATCCCACCATCATGGAAATTTTTAAAAAATAAATAGAAAAACTATTGGAGGTTAACATAATATACCCAATTTCTAAATCATAATGGGTTAACCCCATTTATGTGGTTCCAAAGAAATTTGGTATGACACTAGTGAAAAATTAAAATAATGAATTAATTCCAACTAGAGTCCAAAATAGTTGGAGGGTATGCATTGACTACAGAAAGATGAACCAACTCATCCAAAAAGACCATTTCTGCATCTCATTCATTGATAAAATGTTGGAAAGGTTAGTGTGTATGACACATTACTACTTTTTGGATGGTTCTTTTGGTTATTTTAAGGTACCCATTCTCCCAGAAGACCAAGAGATGACAAAATTTACCTTCCTTTTAGAACCTTTTTCTATAGGATTATTCCTTTAAGATTATTAAATTCTCTAGGTACATTATAGTGGTGTGTTATAAGTATTTTCTCAGATCACTTGGAAGATATTTTGAAAGTATTTATCAATGGCTTAAATTTTTTTAGAAACTCCTTTAATCATTTCTTAGGGGAATTATAAAAAGTTTTGAAAGCATTCATAGTGATTTTTTTTGAACCATGTGAAGTGTCACTTTATGGTTGAAAAAGGGATAGTGTTGTGTCATATCATTTTACAAAATTCATTGATGTGGATATGTATAAAGTTGAAGCAATCAATTGTGTACCATATCCTTTATGTGTGAGACATATTAGATCATTTTTGGGCCATGTGGGGTTTTAAAGAAGATTTATGAAGGACTTTAATAATATTTATATTTTCTTTCCAATATTACTTTTAAAATAAGATGAATTTTTTAATAATAATTGCAGGGAGGGATTTGATGAGATGAAGGAAAATTTGATCACGTCACCAATTATACAGTCCCCAGATTGGGAGAACCCATTTGAATTGCTTTTTAATACAGCAAACCAAGTTGTAGGAGCCATACCCTCCCAAATAATTAAAGGAATACCAAAAGTCATAACATATGCCTCAAGAACTTTGGATGCAACTCAGATCAATTAAAAAATTAATGAAAAATAATTACTTGCTGTTTTATTTTCATTGGATAAATTTTTATCTTATTTAATATGAACTAAAGTGGTTGTATTTTCCAATAATGCAACACTTAGGAACATGATGAAGAAGGATTATGCCAAACCAAGGCTTGTGAGATAGATAATACTCTTACAAGAGTTCAACCTAGAGATAAAGTACAAGATGGGAGGTAAAAACTAGGTGTAAGATCACCTCATTAGACTCCCAAACACTATTAAAATAGATAACCCAAAACTAATCCCACTCAATGATCACTACCTAGATTGAAACTCTACACAGTGGAAGGTGAATTTCCATGGTATTCTGGTTTAGAAAATTATTTTTCCACCTCTCAAGTACCATCTCACCTAAACTATCATCAAAATAAAAATATTAAGATTGAATCCAAATTATATATTCAAGAAGATCCATTTCTATAGAAAATATGTAATGATCAAGTCATAAAGAGTTTATTATAATCAAGATAAATAGAATCTATATTCTAATTTTTTTCATAAATTTGATTGTGGAGGCCACTTTGGACATCAAAGAAATGCCAAAAAAAATTAGAATCTACAATTTATTATCCAATATTATTTAAATATGCTCATGAATATTGAAAAAAATATATGATAAGTTCCAATATACTAGAAATATTTTAAAAATACAAGAGATACCTAAAAACCAATCATTTTTTGTGAAATATTTAAACTATGAGGCATTTATTTTATGGTAATATTTCCCACATATTTTGGGAATTTTTAAATTTTACTTACTATTGATTATATGTCTAAATAGGTGGATGATAAGGACACTAAGACTGATGATCCCAAAGTTGTATGTGATTTTTTTAGGAATGACAACTTTTATAGATTTGGAGTGCCAAAGGAAATCATCAGTGACCAAGGGACTCATTTTTTCAATAGAAATAAGTATTGCATGCTTAAAAAGTATGGGGTACACAAGAAGACATATACACCTTACCATCCCCAAACAAATAACCAAGATAAAGTGTCTAACTGTGAGATTAATGATATTTTAGAGAAAATAGTTAAAAAAATGAAAGTATTGGGCCCAAAGGATTGAAGACACCTTATGGTCATACCATAGAGCATAAAAACATATATCAGTATAAGACCCTATAGGTTGGTTTATGGAAAGAGGTATCATCTACCATTGGAGTTAGAGAACTAAGAATTTTGGGTTGTTAAACAGAAAATTTTGGATTTGGTGAGTGTTGTAAAATAGAGAAAACTCTAGTTACAAGAACTATGGGAAATTAGAAGATAGGATTTCGAAAACTCAAGAATTTATAAGGAGAGAACCATAATGGAACATGAAAAACTGATCTAGAAAAAGACCTTTCAACCTAGATAACAAGTCCTAATCTAAAATTCTAGACAAATATTAATTCTATGTAAGCTCCGTTATAGGTGGGAAGGAACTTTTATATCTAATAATATCTATAACTTTAGTTTAATTAAGATTAATATAGAAGAATAAGGAAACCCATTCCCTGTCAATAGGAAGAGGCTGAAAAAGTTCCATGGGAATCTACCTCAAGAACTGGTGGAGGATCTCATACTTCTCTAGCTTATCTACTAATTTCTTCCCATGATGTTTGGGTGAGCCAAAGACATTAACCAAATGCACTTTTGAGAGTCAACCTGAGTTTTACTATTTTATTAAGATTTAGTATTTATTTAACTCTCACTTCATCCCTTGAGCTTTAATGGAATGGTTCTTACAATGGTATGATATGTTTTAAAGGGCCATCGTAAAGGTATTCAGCATGATTACCCCGAATATCCAAGTAGTAAAGAGGGATAATATTTATAGGACAAGTATTTCATCCCTATATTTACTTTTTTAAAACTCCCTTCATTTTTTTTCTGAGAACTATTTTGAGATTTTACCTGAAAATTTGATGCCCATACTTGAATCCTTTATTTATTGGACTTATCTAGGAGACATGAGTGTATTAGGAATCCTGTAAAGCCATGTTTTAGATTTCAATGATAATAAAACTGAATGAGTAAAGTAGATAATTGAATTATTAAAGTTAATCATGGATATTAAAAGGAGGACTCGTGATTTGAGGGAATTAGTTGATCCATGTAAATGAAATTTTCCTATCATTTTCCATGATTTGAATTTATGAAATTCATGTAAATTGATTTGTTATTATTAGTCATTAAATGAGTGATTTTCCCAAATCAAATTTTCCATTACCAATAGGATTTATAGAAAAAGTGATTCCTATTTATTCTTAAGCACATTTCTTGAGTGATATTGGGACATGCCACTTGCTATAATTTTCATTTAAACTTTCCAAAACTAATGACTATAAAAAACCACATTTAAAATGATCTAGTCACCTTTTGAAAAGCCCTTATATTTGAGACCACATTTACATAAATCCTTTTTTATCCCATAGAGACCATTAATGACCTTGTTTGGAATAATCCATGTTTTAGGCCATTTTTATCCATTATTACCCTCCTCTTAGTATGTGTATGATATTTTTAAGTTTAAATGATGGGTTTTGTGAAGTCATGGTGGAAGGGATGAAATAAATTATAAGTAAAAAGTGTGGGGGTGATAATATGGGTATTAATAAAGTTTATTTGATACATTAATTATACTTTATAGTTTTCCCTTTTAAAAAAATAATTAAAATGAAAAAAATTAAAAAATGCAGGTTGTGACTTAGGAGTTTTAAAAATCACCAGCAATAGACCTATATTTTTATCACATGTAGTTAGGTGGTGTATATGAGATACATTATAATCAAAAATTTCAAAAAAAATGAAAAAAATGAGAAAAAAATGAAATTAAGAAAATTCAAGAAGGAGAAAATAATTCATTATGACTTATTTTAATCACAGTCTTACTTTGAGTTAGGGGGAATGAGAATTTCTACTTTAAAGTGGGGGATTTTATTTTGATTTTTCTTTTGATATCATGATTTATACTTTAGATAGATAAATCTTCCTTGAGAATTAATTTTTAAACATCAATTACTACCTACCTTAAGCCTCAAAGTCATTATAACCACAATTGCAAAGTCCTCATGATTTTATGTGTCTTTTTTTCTTTATAAGGTGTAAAAAATAGTTCATTAGAAAGATTATGGTTAAGGTTCATGTTCCAATTATATGAGAATAAATATACTCAGATTTTTATCATGAGTGATGAGAGAAAAGATTAAAAAGTGAGGTAGGTCATTGTAACACTCCATGATTTTTATGGTATGCCGCTTTTTTTAAATTCAATTTCTTTGATAACTTACATTGCATGCAACATCAAGCTCAAACACACAACTAAATATTATTATCTAAATGTTAGTATTATAACCTGACTATTAAATTAGAAGTTATGAATAATATTAACTAACTTATGAAAATATATGGTTTATAAAAATATAAGATGAATTCATTGGTTATCAATTAATTAGAAACAAAAATTTAAACAAATTGAATATAAATGAAATATTTTTATTTTTATACTCTCAAAGGGGTTTTGTCTTAATAAATTAAATTAATTACAATTATTAAATGATATTAATGAAATATATATGTAATATATTCAATAAAATAATTTTTATATTCATCCAATAGATTTTATAGGAATTAGATATGAACAAACCCAATTTTATGCATAAAAATCTATATTTCTCTAAAGGCAGTTTTACCTCCTTTTAAAAGTGAAAATATTTTAAATACAATTATTCACAAATTTATATATTTTATTTGAAAAAATAAACTTTCTCTTTTAAATTTCAATATAAAAATTTACTTTTGTTAAAATTTTGATATTTTTCTAATAAGTTTCATGTTTTGATGAATAGTGAAATACTAAGTTTTAATTAAAAACAATATTTTTCATCAAAATAGTTTATAGCGTTAAATTATACTTTTTATTGGTTTTAAAGTATATTTATATTATTATTTTTTCCATTTAATCCAATTTATTTCATTGGAATCAATTTCACATTGAATTTTGATATAAAATCATTTCAATATTTTAAACGTGTTCACTTTTAAAACTTTTTTTCTCGTTCCGTCAAGGATATTTATTTTAGATTAATTACAGAAAATTATGTGTTTTTTAATTTTTAAAAAATTATTTAGTAGTTGTAATAATTAGGTCTAAATTATTTAAATATGTTTTTTTTATTTTTTGTATTATGAATAGTGAATTTAGTAATATTTTAATTACCACGGTTAAAGGTAAAACGGGTAATTAAGGATAAAAATAATATTATAAATATTAGAAAATTATCCTAAAACTTGTAATAATTTTATTGGATGATTATTTTTAGTCCATAATAATTAAATTATAAATTATTAGACCATTTATGGCCTTTTGGATAAGAATATAACCTTATTAGTATTATATTTAAAGGAAAGTCAATTTTGTCAAACTTTTCTTTTTAACAAGAGAAATATTTTTAATATGGGGATATATAATTGATCTGTTCAACTATAAATATTTTTTGGAAATATAAAATTTTTATCTATATCATGGTAATTTTTTATAATTTTTAGTGATAAAATAATAACCTTAAATGATGACACAATGATGACACAATAATTGTTTAATTAATGGAAGGATCAAATAAATGATATTAAAAATATTAAAAATAGTATAATTTGATATAATTAATGTCATCTAATAATTTTCAAGATTACTTTAACATATTAGGGATGATTTAAAAGAGTTGTTTCTAATATATCATGTTTTTAGTATATTCTTAAAAATCCAAGTAATTAATAGTGTCAAAATTGACACTAATGATATTTTAATATAAATAATAATTAATTAAATGATATAAAATTTACAAAAAAATATAAAATTTTGTCAAATTATTTGTTTGAAGTTAAATATTATATAAATTTTCCATTTATGTCTCTTTTATAATTTTATAGTGTCCATATTAACCCTTAAATTATAAAAATTCAAGTTGTCACGGTAAGAGTTAAAGGGTTTAATTAAGGGTTAAAGCCAAAAGATAAGGTTAATAATATGAAATAAACTTTATTAAGAATAATTTTTTGAGATTATTTCAACATATAATTATATTATATTCTATAAGTCATATTTGAACCTTTTTAATGGAAAATTAATTTATATTAATTTAATATTTTGAGGATTTCCAAAAGTAAACCTCACCTCAGTTATAAAAGGAAACTTCCACCCTCACTTACTAACACCACATTGAGCCTTATATCTCAACTAATTACTACCCATTTCTACTAAAAACATCCTTATACAATTTATATAGGTTATGGTCTCTCAAAAATACCAACCTTAGATTCTTTAATAAGATATCTAAATGAAGTCTGGTGAAGAAGATGTAATCGTTATTACTAACTCATCCAAGTTCATTTCTTCTTATACTTCCTTTTTATGAATTGTTTCTGTTATAAAGTAATAAATAAAGTATAATATATATTCTTATATGTTATTAGGATTATTTTACAAACATATTACACCTTTTACCCATCCTATGAAAAATTAAAGCACCGCACATGCGTGTGTATGGATTACCGTCTCCACACCATGGTGTAACTTTTTTTCCATCACCACTTTATTTGGATGGGTATAATGAATAGTATTATGTATATAAATAATATATATTACATGATATTTATTATTTATAATTATTATAACATCCAAAACCTTACCCTTTCACCATTAAGTGAATGGCACTGTCATTCGTGCGGATGTATGACCTACCGTCTCCATGACGTGATGAGGTTCATTTTCCATGTTAACCATTTAATAATGATTAAAAAAATGTATATAATGATTAAATATAATATATATGAACATAATATCATTATTTATGTGAAATATATATATCTTATTCATAATAAACATGACTTACATGACAAAACCCACATAGGAAAATGAAGCAGTTAACATCCGAAACAAGGGTAATAATGGAATATTATTAACAAAATGATACAAGAAGAAAATATATGATATCATAAATATGGATATGGTTATGTTATAAATTAACAACATGTTTTAAACAATTTTATAGAAAATTAAATCACATTCAACTAAAGTAAAGTATAAGATAATGGTTAATTTCACAATCTCATTATTAATCGGGATTGTTTATACGTAAGTATATGTTGGGGAATATTTATCATCAATGTCCATGTTTCTTAAAAATATTTTCCAAAATATTTTTACTATTATCTTAACAATGTTTTAAGTCATTTACCCATGTTTTAATTTTTATAAAATGGTTTTAAAGGAATCTTTTTTTTTCATTTTCCAATTGAGGTACTTTTTTGGATTTTTCAATAAAAATACGGAAAGAATGCTTATTTTTAACTTGTACGGCATGAGTGGATTTTTCTGCCATCATAAAACCTTAACATTTTTAAGATTCCTTTATAAGTTTATAATATTATTTTCAATTAATTTTTTAAATTTCATGGCCTTTTAAATAAATTATTTCAAATTCAAAAAGGTAATTTCTATTAAGAAATTTTTAATGAATTTATTGAAGTATTTTAATCTATGTCAATATCCTTTGTTAGATCTTATGATTAATTTAGTTTTATCTATTATGATACCATATTCCATATTTTATTAAAGGTTTTATGATCAATTTAACTGTGTATGATCTATTTTGATACTATTCATGGTTTATGGTTTAAGTATTCACATTTTGTATACTAGTTTTCAAACATGAATGTGTACGCTATTTATGTTTCACCATTTTTATATGAGGAAGTAATTAGAATTAGTAAGTGATTGGAGGGCCACACTATATCCCCACTATACATAGTTAGGTCTCATGAAGATGAAATCAGTTGGAGAAAAACCCTTCACGTTTGTTTCCACATAGTTTTAAATTTTTAGGAGGAGAAATATTGACATAAATCAGATAGGTTTCTACCCAAATACTTAAACTATTATGAGAATATATCTTGATAGTAACTATCTTGAGGATAGATCTTGGTAGTGTAGACATCAAATATTATTCATTCCATAATTATTATAATTCCATGTGATTATTTTATTACTCAAAATATTTATGGTTAAGTTTTCTAGCTCATTTGATTATTTAAATGGCATGTGTTTTAGTTATTTACCATGCCATATTGTTTATACCATATTTAATCCTTGATTACACTATACACTTACCCTTAATAAGCATTTTAGATCACCCCTTTCATATGATTCATTTTTCCCTAGGATTTTTAGAAGTATTTTATGACTAATTTGTAGGGTTACACAAAAGAGGAATAATGGTAGACTCACTGAAATTATTTGTGTATTTTATGTTTCAAAATGTAATGTGGATTACAAGTATGTATCCAGTTTACCAATAATAATAAACTATTTGGTACCTTTTAATACAATTCCTTGTATCTTATTCCAATGTAATAAAATAATACATCGGCTTCGAGTTTCAGGGGTTGGGGAATTATAGTTGGTATCAGTGAAAGTTTAATAGAAACATTGGAAACTATATTTAAAAGACAAGGATAAGGGAACATAACCCTAAGATAGACTTTTAGGATAAGCATACAAGAACATCCTACAATTTTGGTAAGGTATAGATTATTTGGGTCTTCATAGCAATACATCCCTATCTAGATACTAAAAATGGATGTGGATCTGGAACATTTGTACCTTGGGGTAACAACTCTAGAAAGGTGTGTTAGGCATGACTCAATGTAACCTAGTATACAATAATGATCCTTAATGATCACTTGGTCTGACACTCTTGGGGGATATTCTTAGGATAATTCAAATTTTATTCATAAACCATTATAAAGGATTAAAAAGTAAATATTTTCCTAAAGAAACCATATTTATGATTATGAGATTAGTTATTCATAAATTTTAAATTTATGTTAAGTGTTTTACTAGTTTGAAATTATGAATTATGATTCATAAACTAATCTAGCGTATTCTATTATTTAGAAATGGCACCTAGAAGAATGAATGGAAACCATATCAACACACATAATCTATATAGATATTTCCCTCCTATACAAGATAATGAAGTTGGATCTAGAGCTGCAGCTGTTGCAAAGAAACTTATAACTATACTAGGAAAATTGACTCATGTTATGAATAATAACCTTACCCATATAGAGAATCCTAATACACAATATAGAGGAACAATTTTAGACCACTTTATGAGAAATAACCTCCAACATTCAATGGGAATACAGTTCCATTTATAGTTGAACAATGGATAAGTTCCATAGAAATTATATTTATTGCTTTGGGAAGAAATGAAAGGGATAAGGGTTTTATATAATTTTATTTCCTTTTATAAGATATGAATCAATGGTGGGAATTGATTCGAAACACTAAGGAGGAGGAAGAAATTGAAAACATGGACTGGAAGGAATTAAAGTAACTTTTCTTGGAAAAATATTTCCATCACGAACAATGAGCGGATACAGAGAGTCAATTTTTGAGTCTAAGGAAAAAGAAGGATGAGAATGTTTCTAAGTATGAATCCAACTTTAGAAGGTCAACAATTACTTCTCTAGACTACATATATAACCCAATGAGTAATATTGATTATTTCTTTGATGGGTTAAATCTATTACTATGAAGTGAACTAGTCTCCAAAAATTTCTCATCATATGAAGATATAGTCTCATGTGATATCAAGATAAAAAAAGAATTTTCTTGGTCTTATGACCTTAAAGGAAAGAAAGAGAAGAAGAGTACAATAGAGAAAAAGTTAGATAAAGGGAAGAATGAAAAGAAGGATTTTACCACATGTGATAATTGTGGAAAGAATCACCCTGTGAAGAGCTTGAAAGGATTGGGTGTTTTTTATAAGTGTGGAGAGAAGGGTAACAAGGAAAAATAATGAAAATGGAATAAAGAAAAGACTAATATTCAGTGTTTCAGCAGTTATGAAATGGGGAACTAGGTAAATAAATTTCCTAAGCATCAAGAAAATATACCTCAGAATAATCAAATGGATCAAGGTCAAGATTATACTATTACTACTTTAGAAGGTGAATAATTAAAGTATTTGTGTTCTTAGCTTAAAGATTTAGGTTGTAAAAGTATTTTATCAATGATACTCTAGTTATAATAATCATGAAATATATAAGGATTTTAATGTAGTAATTTTTCTTTAATTATTTAGAATCATGAAATTTTTTTATTAATTTTTTTAAGGTGATAAAATATTTGAAATGTGATAATAAGATATTATGTTGTTTGGATAATTTGATGTTAAGATTGATTTTCGAAATTTAGAGACCTTTTTTGACTTTTAATTTGGATAGAAGTATTTTGGATGAATCTCAGGGTTAGAATGGATTAAGTTGAACATTATATATTATTATTTGAGGTTAAAACATTTATTTAATGTTGAATATATTAAGTCTATTTTTGGAATGTTATAATATTATAGTTTAATAAAAAGGACAACTCGCAGGTCGGGTGACAACCCGTTGCATCTGGTAAGGCCATGAGACTTGAACCAATAACCGAAGGGTGACAAGGGTGCATCCCCTACCAATGGCCTAAATAATTTTATTGTTAGTATAACATAGTTTAATTTTTAAATAGAATTATAGATGAAGTATATGTTCATTTTTGGAACCCTATACGATTAAGATAAATAGAATATTTTTGAATTTTATTATCTTTTGGAAAGAAAGTTGAGTTTGTGGTAGAAATTGATTAAAGGATGAAAATCTAATTTTCAAGTATGTATAATTCCTTATGTAATTAGTCTATGAAGTAAATGAATGATTCAAATCTAGGTAAAGGATCTTAAAACCAAAAATATTATCCTAGTACCTTCTTTTCTGATTAATCAAATAGTCCCTTAGATTATCATAGATTTATAGCTTTGTGATTGTTAACTTTATCCTGATCATGTTCTATATCACTCTCTATCATAAATTTAATGTTAGATTTATCTTCCATGTACATGTTTTCCTAAATGGAACACTGGTGTTTTTTTATCTCTGGTTACCTTCATACTTCCCTTTATTTTAGAGTGGATGTTTTAGCCACCCTTATTTCGATGTGGGATTTCAATAAAAGTGTTTTGAATGGTCAAACCTTCATTAATAAAACCAAATTAAAAAATTATGAGGAAATTTTTTTTGAAGGACGTTAGAATATAACATCCCATTATTTTTATGGTATGTCACTTTTTTTAAAATTCAATTTTTTTGATAGCTTACATTGCACGCAACAACGAGCTTAAACAAACAACTAAATATTATTATTTAAATGCTACCATTATAACCTAGACATTAAATTACCAGTTATGAATATTATTAAATAAATTATGAAAATATACATTTTATCAAAATATAATATTAATTCATTGATTACTAATTAATTAGAAACAAAAATTTAAACCAATTGAATATAAAAAAAATATTTTTATGCTCCCAAAGTTGTTTTGTCTTAATAAATAAAATTAATTAAAATTATTAAATTATATTAATGAAATATATATGTTACATATTCAATAAAATATTAATTTTTATTTATCCAATATATTTTATAGGCATAATATATGAACAACCCAATTTTATGCATAACAACCTATATTTCTTTAAAGCCAGTTTTACCACCTTTTAATGGAGAACCTATTTTAAATATAATTTTGACACTTTTATATATTTTATTTGAAAAATTAAACTTCCTCTTTTAAATTTTGATATAAAAATTTACTTTGGTTAAATTTTTGGTATTTTTTAGATAAGTTTCATGCTTTGATGAATAGTGAAAAATACTAAATTTTAATTGAAAACAACTTTTTTCATAGAAATAATTTAGTGTTACATTATAAATTTTATTGGTTTTAAAGTATAATTATATTATTTTTTATCATTAAATCTGATTTATTTCATTGGAATCAATTTCACATTGAATTTTTATATAAAATCATTTCAACCTTTTGAATATTTTTACTTTTAAAACTCATTTCCTCATTCCATCAATGAGATTAATTTTAGAATAATTATGGAAAATTATGTGTTTTTAATTTTGAAAAATGAATTTAATATTTGGAATCAGTGGGTTCAAATTGTGTAAACTTTTATCTTTTATTTTTGGGAATATGAATAGTAAATTTAGTAATATTTTAATTACCATGGTTAAGGGTAAATCAAGTAATTAAAGGTAAAAATAATATTATAAATATTATAAAATTATTCTAAAACATGTACTATTTTTATTGTATGAGTATTTTTAGTCCTTAAGAATTAAATTATCAGTTATTAGACCATTTATTTCCTTTTTTATGAGAATATAACCTTATGGGTATTATATTCAAAGGAAAGTCAATTTTGTCATAATTTTTTTAATAAGAGAAATATTTTTAATATGGGGTTATATAATGGATATTATTTAATATAAATAGTATTCGGAAATATAAATTATTTATCTAAATCATGTTAATTTATTTATAACTTTTAGTTATAATATTATTACCTTAAATGGAGACAAAATGATGATGTAGTAATTGTATAATTAATGGAAGAATCAAATAAATGATATTAAAAATATTAAAATAAATATAATTTGATATAACTAATGCAATAAAATAATTTTTTAGATTACTATAACATGTTAAGGATGAGTTAAAAGAGTTTTTTCTATGATATCATGTTGTTATGATATTTTTAAAAAGTCAATTAATGAATAGTGTCAAAATTGACACTAATGAAATTTTAAAATAAATAATATTTTATTAAATGATATAAAATTAATAAAAATCTAAAATTAATAAAACTGATTGGTATAAATTTAAATATATAATCACTGGTTTATTCATGTATCTTTTTACATTTTATAGTGAATATATTAACCCTTAATGTGTAAAAATAAAAGTTTTCATGGTAAGAGTTAAAGAGTTCAATTAAGGGTTAAATCCAAAACACAAAGTTAATAATATGACATAAACTTTTATAAAAATACTTTTTTGAGATAATTTTGACACATAATAATCATAAATTCAAAATAATTCATTTTGGATCCATTTTTAATTAAAAATTAATTTATATAAATGTATTTTTTTGAGGATTTCTGAAAGTGGCCCTCACCTCAATTATAAAAGGGAACCTACTCCATCACTTCATCACACCAATTTGATCATTCTATATCAAATAAGTCCTAAAAATTTATCCTCCAAAAATAATTATCCATTTTCTATAGGTTATTTTCTCCCAAAAAGACCAACCCTAGATCCCTTAAGAAGATATCTAAAGAAAGTCCGCTGAAAAAGAGGTAATCATTTTTTCTAACTCATCCAAGTTCATTTCTTCTTATACTTCCTATTTATGAATTTTTTACATTATAATGTAATAAATATAGTATTATATATATTTTAAAGATTTTATTATGATTTTGGGACAACCGTATTTTACCTTTTTCCCATATTATGAAAAACGAAAGCACTGTGCATGTGTACGTATGGCTTACAGTCTCCATGTCGTAGTGTAACTTGATTTCATCACCAATTTATTTATATAGGTATAATGATAGATATAATGTATATAAATAATAAATATAAAATTATTTTTATTTTTATAATTATTATACCAACCATATCCTTACCCTTTCACCATTAAGGAAATGATATCGTTGCTCGTACATAAGTACGATCTACCGTCTCCACAACATGATGAGATTCATTTTCCATGTTAACCGTTTAATAATTATTTAAAAAATGTATATAATGAGTAAATATATTATCTATGAACTTTATATGATTCTTTATATGAAATATATATATCCTATGTATAATAAACACGACTTATATGATAAAACATGCATAGGAAAGTGAAACAGTTAACACCCGAAATAAGGGTAATAATGGAATATTATTAACAAAATGATACAAAAAGATCATATATGATATCATAAATATTTATATGGTTATATTATAAATTAATAACATGTTTTAAACTATTATACATTAGGTTAAATTAAATTTAACTAAAGGAAAGTACAAGGTAAGGGTTAATTTCACAATCTCATTATTATTTAGGATTTTTTATACATAAGTATCTGTTGGGGAATATTTATCATCCATTTCCATGTTTCTTAAAAATATTTTCAAAAAAACATGTTTACTATTATCCTACAAATTTTTTAAGTCTTTTAAAAGTGTTTTACTTTTTATAAAATGGTTTTAAAGGAGTCTTTTATCTTTTTCTAAATGAGGTACTTTATGAATTTTTCGACAAAAATACAGAAAGAATGTTTATTTTTAACTTATACGGCATAAGGGTATTTTTTCCCCATAATGATTACATAATGTTTCTAAGATTAATTTAAAAGTTTACTAGACTCTTTTCAAAGAAAATTATTTCTTTTAAAATTTAACATCATTTCAAATAAATGATTTCAAAGTAAAAAAGGTAAATTTATCTCAAGAAATTTTTAATGATTTTATTAAAGTATTTTAATCTATGTCAACATAAATTTTTATATATTATTATTTATTGAGTTTGATATATTATGATACAATATAGAATATTTTATTAAAGGGTTTATGATTAGTTTGATTGTGTATGTGCTATTTTGATACCATTAATGGTGTATGGTTAAAGTATTCACATTTCATATTCTAGTTTTTCAATATGAATGTTTATGTTGTTTATGTTTCACCCTTTTAATATGAGGAATGAATTGGACTTATTAAGTGATATTAAAGTCCTTCTATAACTCCTTGATTCATTAGTAGTTATCATGATGACAAAATCAATTGGTGAAAACCCATTTGTATTTGCTTCTAAGTAGTTTTAAATTTTCAGGAGGATATATCTTAACATAAATCAGGCATGTTTCTAACCACATACGTGAGGATAGATCTCGATAGTAACTATCATGAGGATAGATCTTGATAGTGAAAACATCCAACATTAAGTATTCCTTCATTATTATTATTCCATGTGATTATTTGATTATTTATAATATCCATGGTTAGGTTTTCTAGATCATGTGATTATTAAATGGGATTTGTTTCAGTTATTTACCATGACATATTTTTTATTCTATATTCACTCATAACTTCCACCATAAGCTTACCCTTATTGAGCATTTGAGCTCACCCCTTTCATATGTTTAATTCTTTCCCAGGATTCCAAGAAGTATGTTATGACTGATATACAGGGTTACACAAAGAAGAAATAATGTTAGACTCAATTAAATTATTTGTGTATTTTATGATTCAAAATGTAATATGGATTACAAGTATATATATATAGTTTACCAATACTACTAAACTATTCAGTCCCCCTTGGGATGTGATTCCTTGTATCTTATGCCAATGTAATAAAATAATTCACCAGATCTGGGTTTCTGGGGTCAGAGCATCACAATCACTATTTGGAATGTTTGATAATTATGAATTAAAAATCTTGAATGAATGAGAATAGTAGTACCAACATTTTAAAATGGGAAAAAGTAAAATACTAGAATCTATTATTCCTTTGAAAATTGAGAAATTAAGTTGATATTTTATGTTATTTTTTTAAAGTTTAATTTAACATTGATAATAATTTTTATTTATTGTTTTGAGATTTGAATAATGTTAACATTGGTTCCCTATGATTTTTATTGTTGAGATTATATGCTTGGGGAAAATCATGGTTTAAGTGTGGATATATTTGACACACTCAATTTTCATGCATAATTTTTAAAATTTTTAAATGTATGTTGAAGGATTTCAATGAATAATTCCAATTAATTTCAATGTATTACTAAAATATGGGAAATTTAAAATGTGGAATTAAAATGAATAATTTTGTCATGAAATTGAAGTTTGGTATTTATTTTATTAATATTTACCTATTAATTTGAATGATTTAGATGTGTTACTAAAAAAATAGTCTGGACCTCAAGCTAGCCCATCAACCAGTATCAACTCACCACTTAGCCAGTATAGAAGAGGTCAGCTGGCCATGCCACCACTGGGAGGGCCTACTCAGGTTGACAGGGCTGCATGGGGGATCAGGCCCATGTGGGGCCTATAGGGATGAATCTGTGAGCATTTATGGCTGAGATGAAGCCTGGATGCACTGACCCATGGTGATGAAACCCATGAGGTGATGGGAGGAGGGTCTCTCCAAGATGGGGCAATCTGCGGTTGTAGGCGGGGGTCCTCCGTCCCCCATCTGACTTCATTGTGGCTGGGGATCCGTTCTTTGATATTTAATAATGAAAACCCCCCATGTCTCTATTATGATTTGGGATGACATTGCATATGGGTATTAGTCATCATTTTGTGGAATGATGTCATACATAACTTTTCTTTTTATGCCCCTCTTGGACATCATGTACCATCAACCTTCACCACACTCCACAATCACTCAATGCCATTGACATCTGCAACCATCAGAGAACTTTCATGTCCACCACTCCTCGATCTTGAGACTAAGATAAAGATCACCACTAAAGCTCGAGACCACCTGAGATCAATCTAGGACCATCATGAAGGTTTCATCATGCCTCTTCGAAGGTCGGATGACTTGAGGGATCAATGAAGAATAGCATTGCCTCTGTTTCTAGACTGTCACCATGCATGACTGATGTACTGCCATTCACCACTATCACACTGTCTAAGAACTACTGATAAGAACATGCTACTATTGAACCAATGGAATCACATGACACCATCGGGAAAATGGTATCACATGCTATCATTGATTAAATGGTAGCACATTATACCATTGAGCTAATGGTAGCATTTGGAGAAATCATCCACCGTCAATACTACCGCCAGGAAATGACTGATGCACTACTACCTATGTTCACCATTTCCATACTAAAACTCCACTTCCACATTGCACTAACTTGAATACCAAGCATAATTATAATATCCCTTTGACCATTGAGAAGGACAGAGGAATATAGAAAGACCACTACCCACCTATTCTATGTTGTGACACCATCCATACACCTTTCTCAAGTTTACATGTGAGAATCTGACAGATTCCTTTGCTCACCTCGCCACTACCAAGAACCACCCATGCATTCTATAAATGAATAAGAAGACCACTATCCTCCATTTCCACTTCCTCTCTTTCCAAGGAGTCACTACTGAGGAGGATGCATGTCCTTAATTCCATGCAGAACCCATGCATAGTAAAGGGAGCCACATAAATAAGATACTCATGCTTCCATGCATAGAGGAAGAACATTATGAACATTCGATCTTTCAAGTAGGAGTTCGAGGCTTCTGATAAAACTACTAATTAGAAAAAATGAAGGATAAATAAAATGTTGGGAGGAATAAAGAAATGTTTAATTTTGGTTTCTACCAAAGGTGTATGTGATCCACCTTTGTTCTAATGATAGATGTTGCTACCACCACTATGAAATTATAGCTTATCACTGAAGTTTAGAAACACACATAAATTTTTCAGATTCAACACATAATATATTTGAAAATATATATTCAATGTCTATGAATATTTGGAAAGATCCAATGAGAGATATTAAGAGGTTACCTCCCTCTATAAATACAAGGATGACACACTCGATAAAATGATCAAAGGATTATAAGAGAACACCCACTGCCGCTACTGGATACTCTGTTTTCACAATTTTATTTCTTTTTTCTTGTATCACGACTTCATCCCCATCTACCCCCATTTCTTACCTTTTAATAGAGTGGAAGAAAATTTTGTGGTTGGGTTAAGTGTAGGTGACCTTATGTAATGCAGGATTCAATGATTTTATCAAATTCTTCTATATACTTTTATTTTTAAAGGGGTTTTAATTCTTAATTTCATAATTTAAATGGGATATGATTGTATTTTTATTTCATATATGAATATTTTAAATTTAATTAATTAATTAATTTTTTCTCCATATTCTTGGTTTTGGATCACACTGATTGGGTGATCTAGGTTAAAGTGGAGAAGTTTTTGGTGATTACAAATCATGTATCAAATAAATAGTGGACTAATATTTACACCTAGGAAACTAAATACTTGATTTGTTATTTCCAAGGTAATCTAAAGGATACCCACTGTGACTTTCACACATTGGAAGGAAAATAGTCCAACCAAGGAAAGTTTTTAGACTTGTTTGATTTTCTATCAACCTTAATCAATGTTGGAAGAGGATAAAAGTTTGTTAATCCATTCATTAAACCTTTTAATAAATACAGAATATTTAATTTTAAAAGGACCATGACAGAATTACAAGAGGGAATCCAAGCCTAAACACAATCACTTTTCTCTAATATGATCTTCACATACCATGTTTTTTTCCTATTTATTAAACTCATGTTATTTAATTTAATTTCAATCTCATGAAAACTTGATACAAAACACTAATCTATGGAGAAAAATTTGGTCACTACTAATACTAAACACATTGGGGGAAATTAATTATATTTTTCCACACCCCATGTGATTAAGAATAAATAGAAAATTATTGGTCTAGAAATATTATTAGGAATGGGAAATTTGATTTGGGATAATCACTCATGGTATGACTAATAATAAAAAATCAATTAACATGAATTTAAAAAATTGAATGTATGAAAAATGGAAGGGAAATTTCATTTTTATGAATAAACTAATTCCCTCAAATCACAAGTCCTTATTTTAATATCCATGATTCAATTTAATCATTCAATTTTCCATTTTAATAATTTAGTATAATTATCATTGAAATAGGAAAAATGGTATCACAAGATTCCTAAGACACCCATGTATCCTAGATAAGTGAATAAAAGCATTGATTCATGTATGAGAATGCAATTTTCAAGTTAAAACTCAAAAAATGTCTAAGAAAAAAATAAAGTGAGTTTAAAAATTGTAAATTAAATAATGAAATCCATATCCTATAAATATTAATCATCTTTAATCCTGGTATATTTGGGGGATACTTATTTACTTATTTCATGGTGGTCCCTTAAAAAAACTCAAAACAGTGTAAGAACCATTCCATTAAAGCTCAAGCAATGAAGTGAGAGGTAACTAAATCCTAATTCCTAAGAAAAAAATAAAACTTGGGTTGAATCAAGGAAGATAATTTGGTTAATGTAATTGTCCCAACAAAACCTCATGAGAATAAGTCATTAGATATATTGGATAAGTCTAAGATCCTCCATCGGTTCTTGAGGTAGATTCCCATGTAACTTTTTCAGCCTATAACCATTGAGAGTGAACAGGTTTCCTTATTCTTCTCTATTAATCTAAATTGCACCAAAGGGATAATCATTAGTAACTATGAAAGGTCCTTTACAACTAGAAAAAAATTACTTAACATTAAATTTAGACATTAATTATAGATAATGACTTGGTCTCTAGGTTGAAAGGTCCTTTTCTAGATTATTTTTTCATGTTCCACTCTGGTTCTCTAATTATAAATTCTTGAGTTTTTGAAATCCTATCTTTTTATTTCCTCTGGTTCTTGTAACTGGATATTTCTCTCTTTCCCAAAACTCACTAAATCCAAATTCATCGATTTAAAAACCCAATATTCTTGGTGTTCCAACTCCATCAGTAGAATATAACTCTTTCCATAAACCAACCTGTAGGGAATCATTCCTATAAGTGTTTTTGATGTTATCGGGTATGACCATAAGGTGTCTTTAAGCCTTTAGCTCCAATCTTTCTTGTTTTTTAACCATTTTCTCCAAAACACCTTTAATCTACTGAATGAATACTTCATGTTAGCCATTTTTTTGGGGATGGTAAGGTGTAGATATCATTTGGTGAACTCCATACTTTTTAAGAATATCTTCCATCTTTCTGTTGTAAAAATGATCCCCTTGGTCATTGATGATTTTCCTTAGCATTCAAAATATACAAAATATTTTAGTCCTGACAAAATCAAATTCTACATTAACATCATTAGTCTTGGTGTCCTTAGCTTCCAACCATTTAGAGACATAATCTACAATAAGTAAAATGTAAGAATTCTAAAAAGACATGATAAAGGTTCCCATAAAATCAATTCACCATACTTAAATTATTTCAAAAAAATGATAGGTTTTTGAGGAATATCCTGTCTTTTTGAAATATTTCTAGAATATTGACACTTCTCGCATTTTTTACAATACTCATGATAATATTTAAATAATTTTGGCAAATAAATTCTAGATTCTAATACTTTTATAGCCATTCTTTGAGGTCCAAAGTGACCTCTGCAAGAAAATATATGAAAAAAAATTCAAATACAGATTCTATTTCACTTGTCGATAGTCCCCTCCTTATAACTCGATCATTGTATATTTTCCACATAAATAGATATTCCCAAATATAAAATTTGGATTCATCATTAAGTTTTTTATTTTTATGATAGTTAAGGTGAGAAGGTACTTTATAGGTGTCTAAATTGTTTAATAAATCAGCATACCATTCACTTCACCTTCCACTATATAGAGTTATGCTCCAGGTATTTGATCATTAAGCAGGCTCAGTTCTAGAATGTCTATTTTAGTAGTGTTTGGGACTCTAATAAGGTGATTTTCCACCTGTTTTTCAGCTCCCTTATTGTTCTTTATCTATATGTTGAACTCTTGAAAGATTAGTATCCATATCACTAGCCTTAGTTTGGAATTATCCTTCTTTATCAAGTACCTAAGTGTTACATGATCAAAAAATAAAACAAATTTATTTACCAATAAATAAGATATAAATTTGTGTAATCGATTTGAGTTGCACCCAAAGTTCTCGAGGAATATGTTATCACTTGTAGTCTTCATTTAATTCATCGAGAGAGGAAGGATCCTAAATCTTGGTTTGATGCATCATAAAGAAACTAAAATGTGTGCTCCCAATATGGGGGTAACATAATTGGTGAGGTAATCAACTTTTCTTTTAGATCATAAAATGCCTCCCTACAATTATTATTGAAATAAAAATCAGATTCTTTTAAAAGTAATCTTGAAAAGGGAATAGAAATATTAATAAATACCTTGATTATTCTTCTTTAAAATCCCACATGGCCCAAAATGATCTAATATGTCTCAAATAGTGGGATATGGTAAAGAATTGATTAATTAAAATCTAGAATTATCCACATCAATGACTTTTTGTGAAATCATATGACCCAACAATATCCATTTTTAATACCTAAAGTGACACTTCTCAAATTTCAAAACAAGATTTTTCTCTATGAAAGTTTTTAAAACTTTTTTCAGATTCCCTAAGAAATGATCAAAGGAGTTTCCAAAAATAGTAAATTCTTCAAGAAATACCTTCATAAAATCCTCCATGTGATCTAAGAAAATATTAACCATACACCACTGAAATTTACCTGGAGCATTACATAATCTGAAATGCATCCTTCTATAAGAAATAATCCTAAAAGGGAAGTTGAATGTTTTCTTCTCTTATTCTTGTAGGGAAATGGGTACTTGAAAATAACCAAAAAACCCATCCATAAAGTAGTAATGTTTCCAAGCTGATAACATTTACAATATATAATCAATGAATGGGAGGTGGAAATGGTCTTTTTAGATTACTTGATCTAGCGTCCTATAGTCAATTAATACCCTCCAACTATTTTAGACTCTCATTTGAATAAATTCATTATTATCATTTGTCACTACAATCAAACCAGTTTTCGTGGGAACCGCATGGAAGGGGTTGACCCATTGTGAGTTAGAAATTGGTTATATTATGTTGGTTTCCAATAGTTTTTCGATATATTTTTTAAAAACATCCATGATGGTAGGTTAAGTATCCTTTAGGGTTTCCAAATAGTAATAGATTCCCTCTAAAAAATATTATATACAAATAGACCTTGAGGTTTATTCCAGGGATGTCTCCAAGGCTCCACCCTATGGATTGAATGTTTCTTTTCAGAAGGTAAATTAAAATTTTCTCTTGGTCTTGGGATATATGGGTAGCTATGATCACCCACATTTTTTATCCTTCCATATGATACACATATTTTAAGTTACATGGGATTGGTTTTAGGTCCAAATTTTGGGATTGTTCCAAAGATGATATTGAATTCAAATTTCCTACTTCAAAAGCTTTAATTTCATTCACAAAGGGTATAATATTAGTTTCTTATAGGATATTATCAAAGAATTTAAATTTTATTTATTATTAATCATTAAAAATATAATTTATATGTTTTTGAACACTCACTTATTCCTTGGTGTTTTCAGTATAAATGGAATCTCCTAAGGATAAAAATTATCTAAGAATTCTCGAGTATTCAATGGGATCAATACCTTCTTCATGGATAATTTCAAAGAGTGAATGATTTTTTTAAGGGTTCCTCCAGGATTTAATAATTTTTAATTGCACCTTGATATCTCTTATCTCTATGGTCAGGGTTCCTTTATGTACATTAATGACCATTTTTCATATTTAGGAATGCTCTTTACAAAATAATGGGTGAATTCCTTGGTTCTCTATCTTCATATATATTGAGAACATAAAAGTATGTAGGATAAACTATTCCTTTAACCTCTACTAGTACATCCGCCAAAATTATTGTTAGAAAGACAGTGGATCTATTTTCTAGTTGGAAAAACAATATTGTGGGATTTAGATTAGCTATTTTCAGAGATAAATAAATATATTTACACATGACATTAATGGAAGACCCAATATCACAAAATGTGTCAAAAAAATTTAAATAATAAATGGTGTAGGAAATAAATAATTTCATTCCCATCTAGCATCTTTCTCTTGGTGTAAATCTCTTTGAGGAATTTTGCATATTTGAAAATTTTCCTAATATATTCCAAGAGGGGAATATTAATTTTAGCCTTTGTAAATGTATCATGGACCTCTTTTTGAAGTTTTTCATCCTCAATTTTCTTGTATTATATAAATCTAGAAATTAATGGAAGGGGGATTTCATTCTTTTCCCTTTGTTGTCTTTGTAATGGAGTTTCTAGTATTTCCTTCCAAAATCTTGTCTTGGGCTCTTCCTCAATATTCTTGTGTTCTTTTCTAAATTGGTTGGTTTTATCTTATATAATTTGTCCATAATTTCCATAATTTTTCAAATCCCCTTATTATGGTTCAACTTGAGATTCCTTGGGTTCTTGTGGTTGGACCTCATTACCACTCCTTGTGATGATCATGCTCACACTTTCCTTTGGGTTTGGGATTGTTTGACATGGGAATTTTTCTGGGTTTTTGGACAGCATGTCCCTATTATTATCAAATTTATTTTAAAAATACTTTACTATATTTTTTTGCTCCTCCATCACTATACCTTGACTTTATTCGAATTGTGGTGCACTAGATGAGGGTTTTTATTAAGATTTTTTTTTGAAATAGAGTTTTTTGATAGGCTTGTTGTTGGTATTACTATTTGTATGATTGTTGGAAAGGGGTTGGATTCTAGAAATTCTACTGTAAAGGGGGCATAGTCTAACATTGTTGACCTCTAAATCCTTAATGGGACTTCCCTTATCTCCATGGTTGGTTCTGTTGAAACCGTCTCAGTTAGAATGTGGATACATAACATTCCCTACCCTATACCTCAACACGATGATCAGTGAAATGATTGGGTGATGAACATAAACCACATACATGAGGTGGGATAGGTTGTTAATTAACTTGTTTGACTACCATCTATCTTACTAGGATTGTAAATTATTCATGTTTGGTTTTAATTAAGGGTGACCAGTTAAAGGATTTTACCTCATAGATTCCTTAAGTGATTATACCTCTTGTTCCAAATTTTTATAAATTATGAGACATCTTCATGATTAGGCTCCTAACTTCCATGGTGAATTATCAATAAAATATCCTCCGGATGATGAATAAAAGAGGTTTATCTCATTATCCATTAGCCCTTGGTAGAATATGACTAGGAAGTGGTGATCTAAAACAACTTATAAAGGACAACATGCACACATATTTTTTATTATTTCCCAATATTTGTAGATGGTATCTCCTATATCTTGCCTAATGGTGTATATCTCCTTCCAAATTTTAGTGATCCAGGAGGCTAGGAAGAATCTATGAATGAAAATTATTTAGATATCATCTCATTCATGGATTTCTCTAGGTTTTGGGCTGTAAAACCACTCTTTGTAATCTCTCTCAAGTGAAAAAGGGAATTCCCTCCACTTAACTTGATCCTCAGCAAATACTCTTGGTTTGAGTCCCAAACAAACATAGATGAACTCCTAAATGTGTCAATTTTGGTCCTCTCGTGCAAGGCCTTGAAACTTGGGTAATACAAGAATCATATTGAATCATATTTCAAAGTCATTTTTTGTATATTCATGGTCAATTGATTATTCTAGTTAGAAAACTGTAGGGAACAAATGTCCCTTAGAGTTTTTTTTGGGTTAAGGCATATGTTTTCTGGTTCAAAGTGATCACTTGATGTTTCACTTGAGTCTATTTTGATTTTTTCAAAGTGGTTTTCAATATTAAGAGTCCTAAGACTAGTTATCTAATTCCTCTCTATCTCAGGGTCAAGATAAAATAGTTCCTCATTGAAGGTCCTAGTAATAGAAGTTATGGATTTGATTTAACACATACTCTCTAGAAACAATGTTATGTTTTGACACACACTAGTCATGGGGTTTGGAAAGGGATAATTAATTTATCTCTATGGGTGTAGTAATAGTAGTTCCCAAAGTCATCTCTAGTGATTAGTGTTTTGAATAAAGTTGTCACGAGTGAGAAAGTAAATTAAATAACAAGAATTTAATGACTATGAAACAAATAACTTGGTTTGTGATGATCATATTAAAGAAAAGTGACTGGTTTTAGGCCTGGATTCTATATTATAATTGTATCAAGGTCCTTTTTAAATTGAATATTTTTTCTTTTATAAATTTTTTAATGAATGGATTAAAAATCGTTTATCCTCTTCCATCATTGATTAAGTTTGATAGAAAATGAAAATATTCCACACCCTTTCCTTGGTTAGACTATTTTCCTTCCAATGTGTAAAATTCGGAGTGGGTCTCCTTTGGATCACCTTGGAAATACCAAATTAGGTATTGAGTTTCCTAGGTGTCCAGATTAGTCCAATATTTATTTCACATGTGCTTGGTAATGACCAAACACTTATCTAATTGACACTAGATCACCCAATCCGTGTGATCCAAAAAAAATAAAGAGGGAGAAAAAAATTCTCAATCAAGGTAATTAAAAATATTCAAATGTGAAATAAAAATACAATCATATCCCATTAAAATTCTAAAATTTTGAATTGAAAACCCTTTAACAAATAAAAATAGATAGAATAATCTGATAAAAACTTTCACTCCAACATTACATAATGTCACCTCCCCTTCAACCAAAAAAAATGGTATACCCCTCTATTAAAAAGAAAAAAATGGGGATAGATGGGGAAAAATTAATGATACAAGCAAAAAAAATGTAGTAAAAAGTTGAGTATCCAGTAGTGGAAGCCGGTGTTCTATTCTAATCCTCAAAAAATTTTCTCCAGAACAACATCCTTGTACTTATATAGGGAGGTAACCTCTTAATATATCTCATTTACATCTTTATAAATATTCACAGATGATGAATATATATTTTCAAACATATTCTTCGTTGAATCTATAAGTTTTCTGAGTGTTTTCAAATTTCAGTGTTGTGCTGTAATTTCACATTGGTGGTATTAGTATCTGCCATTGGAACAATGATGGATCACATCTATTGTTGGACTAATGGTGGATCATATCCACCGTTGGTAGGAACAAACATTAAACATGTCTTCATTATTCTTAATGTTTTATTTCTTCATCATTTGGCATAATAAAAGGTTTTACCCATATCCTCTACCACCTACTTGAAAGATAAAGCATTTATAAGGAGATTCCTCCATGCATGGAAGCATGATAATATTATTTATATGGGTTCTTTTATTGTTAATGGGTCATGAATGGAATTATGGGTGCAAGACCTCCTTAGTGGTGAATCCTTGGAATGAGTCATAGTAGAAATGGAGGAAAGTGGGATCATTCTTCTTTTATGGAATGCATGGGTGGTGTTTGGCAGTGGCGAGGTGAGTGAAGGCAGCTCTTGGCTTCTCACATAAACACTTGAGCATAGTGTATTGATGTTGTAGCAGTGTGATAGTGGTGGGTAGTGGTCTTCCCCATTCCCCCAGCCTTCCCTATTGTTGGGGGAGATTTGAATTTTTCATGGGATTTTTCTTGGTTTAATGTGGTAGTGGTGTTTGAGTATGGTAGTGGTGAGCCTGGTTAGTGGTGCATTACACATTTCCCAATGGCAGCAGTGATAGTGGATGATTTCCCCAGATTCTACTATGGTATCAACTATAGAAGGTGCTACCATTAGCTCAATGGTAGTATGTGATTCTCAATTATGCTTGGTTATTAAGGTAATGGTGAATAGCAATGCAACATTCATGCATTAAGGCAATATGGAAGTGGAAGAATCAGTGTTCTTCATTGCTCCCTCAAGTTATCTATCCTTTAAAGTGTCCTAATGAAAACTTCATGGTGGTCTTATGATGGTATAAGAGTGATCTTGGTTGGTTTCAGGATTTTGTGGTGATATTTGGATTGATCTTGAGCTTGACTAGTGGTGAAATGATGGTTCTATGATGGTTTCATATGGAAGTGGCGTCGAGTGGGTGTGGAAGGTGATGAAGCTCAGGGGTCGTGGGTGTACATGTGGGGCACACAAATAAAATTTAGGGATAGTGTCATTATTCTAAATGATGAACAATACCCATATGAAATTTTGTCTCATATAAGAATGAAGACACAAGGTAGCGCCTATTTAAATATCAAAGCATGATACCCCAACCAAAATAAACTCAGATGGGGGATGGAGGACCCCCACCCACCCATTGTGAGGTGTGGAAAAAGAAAATTAATTTCCCAATAAAGGTGTAGTATTAGTAGTGACCAATGTCTCTCTAGAGATTAGTGTTTTGAATAAATCTGTTATGTGTGAAAAAGTAAATTAAATAACAATAATTTAATGAATATAAAATAAAGAATTTGGTTTTTGAATATCATATTAGAGAAATGTAATTGGTTTTAGGCTTGTCTTCCCTCGTGTAATGATATCATGGACCTTTTAAAATTAAATATTTTGTATTTATTAAATAGTTTACTGAATGGATTAACAATAATTTATCCTCTTACACCCTTGATTAAGGTTTATATAAAATTAAAATAGTCCACAAACTTTCTTTGGTTGGACTATTTTCCTTCCAATGTGTAAAAGTCATAGTGGGTCTCCTTTGGATCACCTAGGCTATTCCAAATCAGATATTGAGTTTCCTAGGTGTCTATATTAGTCCACTATTTCTTCAGAACATTATTAATAATAACAAATCACTTGTCTACTTTACCCTAGATCACCCAATCAGTGTGATAAAAAACCATGAAGAAGGAGAAAAAAATTCTTAATCAATGAAATTTAAAATATTTGTATTTTAAATAAAAATTCTATCATATCCCATTAAAATTATGAAATTATGAATTGAAAACCATTTAACAAATAAGAAGAGACTAGATAATTAGACGAAAACTAGGAATCCAACATTACAAAATGCCGCATCCCCTTTTCCCATCCACCAAAATAGTATTACCCTCCATTAAAATGAAAACAATGGGGGTAGATGGGGTAGAAGTCATGATACAAGAAAAAATAAATAAATGAAGTAAAAATAGAGTATTGAATAGTGGCAGTAGTTATTCTATTATAATACTCTAATCCTTCTCCCATATACCACATCCTTATATTTATAAAGTAAGATAACCTCTTAATATCTCTCATTTTAATCATCCCAAATCTTTTTAAACATTGCATAAATATTTTCAAATATATTCCACATTAAATCTGAAAAATTTCTGGGTGTTTCCAAATTTCAATGTTGAGTTATAATTTTACCATGTTAGTAGCAGCATCTTTCATTGGAACAATAGTGGATCGCATCTAACATTGTCCCAATGGGGAATCACATCCACCATTTTCCCAATGGTAGATTACATCCACTGTTAGAGTAAACTAGTATTAAACATGTATTCATTATTCCCAATATTTTATTTTTCCTTCATTTGGCATGATTAGTAGTTTTATCCATAGCCTTGACCTCCTCCTTGGGATATCAAATGTTAAACAAGTGCTTTCTCCTTGTATGGTAGAAATGTAATAATCTTTGTATGGGTTCCTTTACTCTGAATGGTTTTTTCATGGAATTATAGACATGAAACCTCCTCGATTGATACTCCTTAGAAAGAGAAGTATTGGAAATGGAGGAAAGTGGGCTTCTTCTTCATTCATGGAATGTATGAGTGGTGCTCATTTATGGTGAGGTGAGAGAAGGAAGCTCTCAAATTCACATGTACAGGCTTGATAATTGTGTATGAGTGGTGTGGAATCATGGAAGAGGTGGGTTGTGGTCTTTATCTATTCCTAGATCCTTCCCAGTGGGCATAGAGAGCTTCAAATTGTGCATGGGATTCATCTTTGTGCATTTTCGTAGTGGAATTTGAGTATGGAAGCAGTGAGCATGGGTAGTGGTGAATTAGGTGATTCCTAGAGGCAGTAGTGACAATGGATGATTTCTCTGAATGCTACCATTGGCTCAATGACATCATGCTCTTCCGATGGATCAATGGTGGCATGCGTTACTATTGGAACAATCATAGGAGGTGATGTAGTTGGCCCGGCGGTGGAAGGTTCTACTATTGGCCCGATGGTGGAATTTGATACAATTGGATCAAAAGTATCATGTGCTTCTTGGTGGCTCTTCACCAACATGACAATGGTGAAAGGTTTTTCAATGGTCATTCATGGAATCCATGTGGCAGTAGAGGTATTGGTGTTCTTCATCAAACCCTCAATTCATCTGAGCTTCAAAGTGGCTGGATGAAACCATCATGATGGTCGCATGATGGTCCAAGAGTTATCCTAGGTGGTATTAGGCATTGGTGATGATATTTGGATTGGTATTGAGCTTGATAAATGATGGAAATGGCGATTCTATGATAGGTTTATACGGTGGTGGCATTGATCAGGTGTGGTAGGAATCAGAGCTTGATGGAGTGAGGTATCTGAGCAGGTCATGCAATGAAAAGGTAGGGATGACATCATTTCACTAAATGATGAAGAGTACCCATATGAAATTTTGTCACACATTGTAAAGGAGACATGGGGGATCTCTTTCTTAAATATCAAAGCACGACTTCCCATCTGAAATGAAGTCAAATGGGGGTTGGAGGACCCCCTCTCGTCACTGCGGACCACCCCATCATAGTGAGACCCTCATTCAGTCACCTAGTGGGTTTCACCATCATGGGCCGACACATCTAAGGGTCATACCAGCTATAAATTCCCACATATTCATCCCCATGGTCCCTTTATGGGCTTGATCCCCCATGCATCCTTGCTATCCTAAGCAATCACTCTCAGTGGTGGCCTGGCCGAATAACCCCTTGTAGGCTAGCTAAGTGGTAGGTGGCCACTGGTTGATGGGAAATCCTGAGGTCTGGCCCATTTTTTATTAACACCTGTAAATTATTCAAACGAAAAAGTAAAAATTAATAAAATAAATATAAAAATTCAATTTCATAAAATAATTATTCATTTAAATCCCACATTTGAAATTTCCTTTATTATAGTAAAATATTGAAATTCATGGCCATTCTTCATTAAAATACTTCATCATTTTAAAAAAATGTTAAAAATTATTCATAAAAATAGAGTACATTAAATACCTCTACAATTAAAACATTCTTTTCCTCAAGCATAGAATCTAAACAATGAAAATCATAGGGCACCAATGTTACTATTATTCAAATCTCAATATAATAAAAATAAAATGATTATCAAGGTTAAATCAAAAAATCAAAAATCCACATAAAATATAAGCTTACTTTCTCAATTTTCAAAGGAACAATCAATTTTATTATTTTACTTTTTCTCATTTGAAAATAATTATACTTATCACTTATTCAAGTTTCTTAACACATTATTATTAAACAAGCCAAATAGTGATCTACCTCACTTTTGAATCTTTTCTCTCATCACTCATGGTAAAATTCTAATTAGGGTTATTTACATATCATGATAACATTATCCTAATATATAGTATTTCAAATTATCTATTTTATTCACCTTGAAATGAAAAAAGACACATAAAACCATGAGGAATTTTCAATTGAGGTTTTAATGACTCTGAGGATTATGGTAGGTACGAATTGATGTTTAAAAATTAAGGCTCAAGGAAGAGGTTTATCTTTAAAGCACAAAGTATGATATCAAAATTAAAATCTCAATAAAATTATTCTATTTAATGTAACAATTCCCATTTTTTCCAACTTAGAGTAAGGTTATTAAAATAAAGCTTAATCAATGTTTTTCTCATTCTTAAACTTTCTCTATTTCTTTTTTTACTCATTTTTTCATTTTTTAAAAAATTTGTGCTTATAATGTATCTCACATCCCCCACCTGACCACATATGATAAAAAATAGTCATAGTGATGGTTTTTTTTACACTCCCAAGTTACAACCCACATTTTTTTTCTTTTTCTTTTCATTTTCATTGTTTTTTTGAAGGAAAAACTATAAATCATAATGAATGAATCAAAAAGACTTTCTTAATACCCATATTAGAACCCTCGCACCTTTTTATTATAATGTATTTCATCCCTTCCACCATAACTTCCCCAACCCTCTCATTTCAACTATAAAATATTATGAAAATACTACGAGGAGGGTAGGAATGGATAAAAATTGCTTGAAACATGTATCATTCCTAACAAGGTTGTTGATGGTACCTATGGACCAAACAAGGATTGATATAAAGGTGATATTAAAGATAATGGCTTTTCCTAAGGTTCTTGAAACATTTTAAATGTGTTTTTTCATAGTCATTAGCTTTCAAAAGTTCAAATTAAATTTCTAACAGGTGGAATGTCCTAAGATCACTCAATAAATGTGATTAAGAATAAATAGAAAGAAATTGGTCTATAAATCCTCCCCATAATGGGTTATTTTATTTGGGAAAATCACTCATGGAATGAATAATAATAATAAATAATTTCAAATTAATTTCAAAAATTCAAATCTTGAAGAATGATAGGGAAATTTAATTTATATGAATCAACTAATTACCTCAAATCATGAGTCTGAATTTTAATTCCATGATTCACATTAATCATTTAATTCTCCATTTTACTCATTCAGTCTCATTATCATTGAAATATAAAACATGTAATCACATGATTCCTAAGACACTATTGTCTCATAGATAAGTGAAGTAAATAAAGGATTCAAGTATGAGCATGCAATTTTTAGGTAAAAGATCAATAATGGTCTCAAAAAAAATATAGGGAGTTTAAAAATAGTAAATAAAGGAATGAACTCCATATCCTATTAATCTTAGTCCTATTTCATCCTTAGTTGTTTGAGGGATTCCTGTTGACTTCCTTCATGGTGGTCCTTTAAAACAACATATACAAGTGTAAAAACCATTCCATTAAAGATTAAGGGATAAAGTGAGAGGTAACTAAATTATAAATTATAATAAAATAGTAAATAAAAGTTTTAATTCTAAAACCACATTTGGTTACTATCATTGTCTTGACCAAACCTCAAGGGAATAAATCAGTAGATAGGTTGGATAAGTCTAAGCTCCTCTACCAGTTCTTGAGGAAGATTCCCATGAAACTTTTTATACCTCTTCCCATTGAAAATTATTGGGTATCCTTATTATTCTATATTAATATGAATTGAATCAAAGGAATAGGTATTAGTAATTATAAAAGGTCCTTAACATCTATAAAAAGTCTTACCTAGAATTACCTTTAGTCTAGAAATGTAGAGTGAGACTTGGTCTCTAGGTTGAATGGTCTTTTCCTAGATCAGTTTTTCATGTGCCACTCTGGTTATATCCTTGTAAATACTTGAGTTATTGAAACCCTCTCTTCTAATTTCCTCATTTTATTATAACTAGAGTTTTATCTATTTCCCATCACTCACCAAATCCAAATTCATCTCTTTAATATCCCAATATGATTGGTGCTTTAATTCCATAGGAAGTTGACAACTCTTTCTATAAACCAACATGTAGGGGATCATACCAATAGGTATTTTATATGTTGTTCAATATTCCCATAAGGCCTATACAAGCCTTTATCTCCAATCCTTCAACTTTAGTTTAACTATTTTATCTAAATAAATTTAATATCCCAATTAGACACTTCAATTAGGACATTTGTTTGGGTATGGTAAGGTGTAGATGTATTGTGGTGCACCCCATATTTTTTAAGTACAACCACCATCTTTATATTTAAAAAATGATTCCCTTGGTCACTGATTATTTCCCTTGGGACACCATATCTACAAAATAATTTAGTACTAAAAAAATAACATAAAAATTTGGAATCATCAATATTGACACTTCTCACATGTTTTACAATATTCATGAGCATCTTTGAATAAGTTTGGCCAATAAATTCCAGATTATAACACTTTTGTTGTTGTTCTTTCAGGTATAAAGGGGCCTCCATAATAAAATGTATGACAAAATTAAAATAAAAATTCTATTTTGATTTCTAATAAGAACCACATTATGGATTGATCATTGAAAATTTTCCATAGAAATGGATCTTCCCAAATATAGAATCTATCTTTATACTTAGTTTTTTTATTTTGGAGATAGTTAAGTTGAGAAAGTACCTGAGAGGTGACCAAATAATTTACTAAATCAAAATACCATGAACTTCACCTTCCACCTTCTAGAGTTTCTCTCCATGAATGTGATCATTAGGTGGGATCGATTTTAGAATGTTTGTTTCAACAGTGTTTGGGATTCTACTGTGGTGATATGCCACCTAGTTTTTAGCTCCCTTATTTTTCTTTATCTTTAGGTTGAACTCTTGAAAGAGTAGTATCCATCTCACTATCCCCGGTTTGGAATCATCTTTCTTCATCAAGTACCAAAGTGATGTATGATCAGAAAATACAACCACTTTATTTCATAGTAAATAAAATCTAAATTTATCAAATGAAAATACAAAAATAAGGAATTATTTTTCAGTAGTTGTGTAATTGAGATGATTTGAATCCAAATTTCATGAGTTATATGTTATGAATTGTGGTATTCCTTAAATTATTTGGATGAGGATAACCCATAAAACTTGGTTTAATGAATCAAAAATCAACTCAAATGGGTGCTCCCAGCCTGGGGGATACATAATTGGTGAGGTAATCAACTTTTAATCCATCTCATAAAATTAATACATACAATTATTATTTAAAACAAATTCATATTCTTTTAAAAGTAATCTTTAAAGGGGAAGATAAATCTTACTAAAGTCTTTTATGATTATTCTATACAACCCCACATGCCCCAAAATTGATCTAATATGCCTCACACATGTGGGATATGGTAAAGAATTTATTACATCAACTTTATACTTATCCACATTAATCTTTTTTGTGAAATTATATGACCCAAAAATATCACTTTTTCAAACATAAAGTGACACTTCTCAAAGTTCAAAACAATATTTTTATCTATGTAGGTTCTAAATTATTTTCTAGGTTCCCTGAGAAATAATCAAAGGAGTTAACATTGATTAAATGTATTTTTATCCTTCCTATATAGATTCTATAATGTGGTTACTTTTATTTATATTGAAAATATCAATGGATATGCTATAATATTCACATATAATACTTATTATTTCATCACATTAATATATCACAATTCATTTTAGTTTAGTGTTGCATGTGTAACAAGCTATCAATTACACAAAATTTGTTTAAAGGTAAATATATACTAAAATAATGAGTTTTTACATCCTATCCATATAATATCATCACTCTTAAGAAAAACATTTCTCAAGGAATAAGGCCTTAAAATCACTTCATTCCATGTTTTTTATATATTTCTCCTTAGTATTTTGAATCAATAACCACTATTGATCAATATCACCATTTAGTTGATATAAAAACATGATAACATTATACATTTCACTATATCTTAATGAAATGAATATATTATATAGGGACTTAATGTATTATTTTTATAACTAATATATTAGTAGTTCCATTGAATAATGGAGGTTTCTACCTCATGAAATTATATAATGTTCTTACACTTTACTTATAAATAGGTTGATATATATGAGAAAAGTTATTTTCATAACCTAAGTCAATTAATATAATATAGTTATAATTTATTAGTTATAACACCATCTTCATTGGTTTTATTAGTAGGGAAATCCCTACATTGAGTATGAGTCTTGACATAGTTTCTGATCCTTTTATCAAGTGCCACTTTAAAACAATGACATGTACTAATTAGTTCAAGTATAAAACTATGAATTATTATCCAAATTTTAAAATTCTTATGCATTTATTAAAAATGAATATAATAAATTCTATCTATTTTATAATTTTTCCTAACATTTACATGGTTTTTATGAAGTTGTTTACTTTAGATATGTTCTTCTAAATATAGTTACTTAAGTTTTTTACTTTACCTTATATAATGCCATCTGTAACAACCCTAGATTTAGATACCCAAAGTCAGTGGTCATTTATTACATTGAAAACTTATAAAATCAAAATTTTAGAAGTATTAGAAGAATTTATATATACAAGATCGTACATTACATTGGAAATTAAAGTACATCATAAAAAAATATTTATTATTCCTTAATTTCTTATCCTTAGATCACATGTATCCTTTTTTGGGGTTTCCTAGGTAAATGGGGAAATAATATAAAAGGGTGATCTCATATTCTTAATTAGGGTTAGTGTAAAATGGAATCTAACATGACATAAATAACATATTAATAAAAAAATAGTCAAATTATTCTATAAAAATAATAACATGAGCATAAAATATCCATGTATGAGATAAAAATGAAAATAAAATAATCAAATGGATAATGAAAATAATTATAATAATGGTGAAATGCATAATTACTTACATCATAACCTGTTATTTAGTCCTTATGCTAATAATTCATGTAAAAATTCGAATACATACTTCAAAAATCAAATCCAACTGGTCTTATGACACTTATTGATAAATCTAGGGGCTATATAATTTCATGACACACCCATCACTTAATAAGTGTAATGAATTCATCATATTAAAATAATGAATAAAAAACATGATACATAATCTTTCCTAAATAAAATCTCACAGAAACATGGAAAAATAGTAAATAATTATCTATATTTAAATAACATGCATACAAATCATTAATATTTCCCCATTCAAATAAATAACCTTCAATTTAGATTATGAAATATAGGGTGTTCACACCATATAGAGTAAAGGATATAAAATAAAGTAAGTATTATAAAAAGTATAGAAATAGTGGAAAATATATAGAATATATCCATGAGATGAAGAAAATGTGAATGTAAGAGAAAGATATATTCAATATTGATAGATGGAGAGTGATGTAGAACATAATCACATGAAAACGGAAAGTATTGGAAGAGACCCCTTTTGAAAATGTAAGATATGTGCTATAAATTAATAAGATATATAAAAATAAAATAATAATTCAAAGATAAATGGTAAATAACAAATTTATACATACAAAACCTTTTTAAAAAGTATATATAAGGGGAGGTAAATAATATAGAAATAATTTGTTAAAAATAAGAAGATTTAGAAGAGAAACCCTTACCGTGAGTCTCAAATCGCTTCATATATCCTATAATTTCCCAAATAATAAAATTATATCAATTATTTACGTTATTTAGAACCTTTTTCATGTTAATTTCATTATTATTTTTCATTTTAATTCATTTATTATCATGTATTATTCATTTACTAGATTAATTTTAATTTCATTGGTCATTTTAAGGTCGTTCGGTCTATAGTTCCAAATTCACTTAGATATAATGATAATGGTAAAAGGTAACAATAAAATTGTTCCATAATATCCATAAGCAAAAATTTATATGATTCATATCATTATATAATTGGATAATTTTAATTGGTTAGTATATTTTTATGATTAATACAATATTCCTTGATAAGCTTGTTTTAGATGCTTAAAACTACAATAATTTTTCCATTTAATATCATTACTATCATTCCTATTTTGTAATCCTATAACCATAGATATGATATTATTTATTATTATTTTATATTAAATCATTAAATATTTTTTTTAGAATATTAATTAAAATCATATGTTAAAAATATAACATAATCATTCATTTAGGTATCGTAAAACTACCATGAGTAAAATGATGTTTTTTATGAGAGTTTTAAAAAAGGAATTAAAAAAATATTTGAATTTTATATAAATTATTAAATTTTATTGAAAATACTATTTTAGAGTTACTTTATAGGTTTCTTATGACATAGAAATGGGTAAGTGGATAATTTAAATAAAAATATATTGGTTTTAAAACTCATAATTATGACACAAAAATGGCTTATGAAAAATAGTTTGATGATATGGAATTAGTAAACTGTAATAAATAATGTATTACATGGGTATGAATAAATTTTTAATAGAATAATTTAATAAAAAAGAAGTTTTAAATTATTTTTAAAGGAGAATATTCACTAAAAAATTAAAAAGAGACTTGGGAACCCTAATTTAGTGTAGTAATGACATATGTAGGGGTTTGATGAGAACGAATGGGAAATATATCATAAATAATATATCATAAGTATGTAAATACCATGAAATTATAATAATTTAAGTGTATAAAGAATATTTTTAAATTATATCATAACAAAAGTGCTTCAAAATAAAGGTGTAGGATATGGAACACTTACTTTTGTCTTTGAGTCACCTCCTTTGGTTTGAGTCTAAATCCATCATAGGAGAGACTTTTGTAATATACCAAGATTAAAAAAGAATAAAATCATGTTTTATACCATATGTGATATGTGACAATGAGCTTAAATGACCAAAAAAATATATTTCTTTAAATTCAATCTCGTTGATAGCTTGTGATACAGGCAACCCCGAGTCTAAAATAACTGTAAAATAGTATATCATTATAAACTAGCCATTAAATTGTTGTATATGAATATTTATAACTAAATTATAAAAATTATATGACAAATTTAATTGTTATCTATTGATTAGAAATAAAATAAGAATCATTTGAAAGAAAAATAAATGTTTTCTAAAAAAAATGTATTTTTCTAAAAGGTCATTTCATTGCGTTTTGTGCACATATTTTAAAATTAATTTTTGAAATTCTTTTAAAATTTATTTGAAAAAATTAAATTTATTTTTGAATTAATATTATCAAAATTATCTTAGACTAAATTTTTGAGTTTTTTCATAAAAGATTAATTTTGGGATGAATAGTGAAAAATGATGGTTTTTATTGAAAACTACCTTTTCATTTAAAGCATTTATAAGTTAAGTTTTTTTTAAAATTGATTTATAAGTAAAATTATATAAATTATATTGTTATCAATACAATTTATTTCATTATAATAAATTTCATATTTAACTTTACTATTAAAATTTTATATACTTATAAAAACGTTTCCTTTGAAAACAGGTTTTTTATCACATCTGTAGGATTAATTCTAAATTAAATTCATTAAATTATGTGAATTTAATTTGAGAAAACAGATTACATATTTTTAATAATAATAATTAATATTATATATTAATTTCAACTTAATTTTGTTTCATAATTAATAATAAAAATAGTAAAAATTAATTACAGTGGTTAAGGTTAAAACGAGTTTACTGAGGGTTAAACTAAAAATATAAGGGATAAAATGACATATAAACCAGTAAAATTTATATTTTATAGACATATTTCGACCTTATATCATCCATGATTATATAATTATCCGTTTTTATCCTTTTGGAATATGAAAAACATGGGTATCACTTTTTAAAAAAAATCCCTGTGTGTCATCTCCCATACTTATAAAAGGCCACCCCTCTCCTCCCATATTCACACTCGAAAATCCATTAAGTTTTGAAAATAAATAAAAAATAACTTCCTTATATCTCTTCAAAAATATTAAATACATTTTTTTGATCATAAATACAATCTAGGAAGGCTTTAGGTATAAACCTAAAGAGGTTGCCCGAAGAAGAGGTAAAGTTCTTAACCATATGTTTTTGTTTTACTTCTTATTATACATACTAAAAATATTATACAACTATGATAAAATAACAACAAAAATATATAATATATAATAATATGTTATTATGTTAACATAATAAATTATATTCATCTCATCTTCCATCAAATGGGAAACAAAACCGTCAATTTTGTGTATAGTGAACTACCACCTCGCGAACTGATGTAATTTGTTTTCCACCACCACTTATAACATATGGATATAATTATTGATTTAACATTTTTAAATTATATTTATGAAATTAATATACTTATGTAATTATAATATCACATATACCTTCTTACCTTCCAATCTTTTGGAAAACAACAACGTTGGTCGTGCGTACGTGTGGACTACAACCTCTATGCATCGAAGTGATTTTTTTTCTTTTTTCTTTAATATAGATGGTAATAAGGATATACTAAATGAATATACATGATATATTTGATAAAATATTTTTTTTAATGTAAACTATTATTTACCTTTTTTCTCATTCCATATTTTGGAAAAATAGAAATAACGTTCATACGTGCGTACGACTAACCGTCTTCATGAATGGTGTTACAAATTTTACCACTAACTTTTATGGACTATTATAAATACTTATATAATGATTATATATAATTTTTATATCATGGTTAACATTTTGGAGATGATTTAACCATGATAAAAGATAAATGACCAGGACTACAGTACCAAAACATACATGAAAAATGAATCAATTATCACCCGAAGTAGTGATTTTAACAAAGAATTGTTAATAAATGGGTCATATAATACTATAAATAAATAATATATGGTATGAAATATATTATTATAGTTATTTAATAGATTTATAATAAATATATATTTATTATACATGAGTTAAGAACACATACATAGTAAATCAAACCTAAGGTAAGAGTTTCTCATCTCACTTTTACTTTCCTAAGACGTATGCCATATTCACTACTTTGTTATTTTTTTTATGTATATACTAACATTTTTTATGTTTCATCATGAATCCATTTTTATTAATTGTATTTAAAGTTTCATTTGAACTTATTTATTTCATGGGGCTTATGATTCAGAAGTTACCAAAGTGGTAAAGATTTATGTTACAATCTCATTATTTATCAGAACTTTTCATGATTAAGTTTCCATTGATGAAATATTATGAGATATATTTCAATAAAATCATGAATTTTATTATAATATATTTTTTTCAAGAATACATATTTTCATCTCATTTTCCTCTCTTTATGAACAAAAGAGACCAAAAGAATTTTTTTAAATAAAATAGACTCCATTTCCCACTTTGGTTGAAAACCACTTTTCTTCCATATCCATTTTTTCTAAAAATACATTAAAGAATATTTTACCAATTTAAAAATGATTTATTAAAGATATTTTTACCCATATTTTTACTTTTTACAAAGTATTTTTAAACGAATCTTCTTATCATTTTCTGAATGAGTCACTTTTTAACCTTTTTACAACAGTGTGAAAGGAATGTTTTTTTAACTTATATAGATCATATGGAATTATAAATTTTTATGATAAATAATTCATTTGACTATTACTTTAAAATATTACATGTATATTTTTAAATATTTTTTTTCTTAATATTATGGAATTTTTTGGTTTTTTAAAGTTATTTTCAAAGTGAAAATGAGATTTTCCTTAATAATTTTTTTATTTCATTTTATAGTATTTCTATTCATCAATAAAAAACACTTATTTAACTTATGAACCATTGGGAATATGTTATAATTATACCATAATTATTATTTATTTGGATGTTTTATGATTATTTTGACTGGAGATATACTATTTTGATACCATTTTCCATATTACTCTGGATGGTTTGTGATTATATTAATTGATTTGGGAAATTATTAATATTTCATATGATAGTTTTTCAATAAATTTTTTTAAATTAATTATGTTTCACCCATTTCTTATAAGGAATGAATCGGACTTATTAAGTGATGTTTGGGTCCTCTTATAGCCCCTCGATGCTTCAGTAGGTCTCATGAGACAAACTTGCTTGGGTATTTGGCTTAATCCTTGCCCATTTATGTAATATATCTTGTTAGGAGTCCTTTACATTAAGGTTATGATTCCAAACATTATGAATTCCATAATTAAGAGTTTATTTATTAATTTTCCATGATATTATTAAATTAGTTATAATATCCACAATTAGGTTTCAAGCTCGTGTGATTATTTATAAGACATTATTTGAACATCATTTATTCATTCCATATTATACTCAAGTAATTGATTCGATAGAATTTGTTTCATTTATTTACCTTAACATATTGATTATTCCTTATTTATTCATGAAAGCTTCCACTATACACATACCCTTACTGAGCATTAGAGCTCACCCCTTTCTTATGTTTCCTTTCCACTGGATGCTAGGATGTGTATTATGATTGATATGTAGGGATATGCTAAAGGGAATAATGGTGTTCTGAAATATAAATATATTTTATATTTATCAGAAAAAAAGTATCTATCTAGTTTACTAATAGTACTAAACTATTAGATCATTTTGGATGTGATTTCTTTTTTATAGTACCAATATAATAAAGTAATCACATACTCTTGGATACTAGGGTTGGAGTCATTAAAGTTGGAATCTGATCAAGTTTAGTATAAATATTGGGAAATAGATTTAGGAAAACATAGATTAGTGAACATAACCCTATGATGGATATTGAGTATAAGTATATAAGAACATTCTAAAGTTTTGGTGAGAAAGGAATTATGTGGTTTTTCCTAGAAATAAATTAAAGTCTGGATACTAAAAGTGGAAGTGGTTTTGGTATAGATGCATCTAAGGGTAATAAAACCAAAAGAGTTGGTTGAGTATATATTATCCTTCATTATGGTGCATGGTGAGTGTCTACTTATTGAGAACCTGTTTTAACACTTTTAGGGGATATTATTAAGATAATTCACATTTTCTTTACAAACAATTATGAAGGATTTGAAAATATTTTTATGATTTGGAAACTTTCCCAAAGAAACCATGTTTATGATCATGAGGTTAGATATGCATAATTTTTTGAATTTATGTTAAGTGTTTCACTAGTTTTAGTGTTATTCATTATATTTCATAATGTTATGATCTAATATATTGTATGAAATTGTTTAAAATGGTGACTAGAAGAAGGAATGGGAACTATATAAATATACATACTCCATGTTTTGATTTCCATCATGGGAAAGATAATGAACCTGGTGTTGGATTTATACTTGGAACTAATCAAATTATCACCATATTGGGACAATTAAATATGGTTATGAGTAATAACCTTATACATATGGATAATCTTGCTGATCTACTACAAGATGTAACAATTTTGAACCGCTTCATGTGTTACCAACCTCCATAATTTAATAGGACTAAAAATATATTTGTTGTCGGGTAATGGATAAGTTCCTTAGAGAATATATTTCTCTCTTTAATAATTAATTAAATAGGTAAGGTTTTAATTTCATTTTATCATCTCTCAGGAGATTTAGATCAATAGTGGTCATTGATTTAAAAACTAATGATGATGAGAAAATAGTGAGGATAAAGTGGAAATATTTTAAGGTATTATTCTTGGAAAAATATTTTAATCAAAAGTATCAAGAAGATATGGAGATATAATTTTGGAGTCTAATAAAAAAGGAAGATAAAAATTTTGATAAGTATGAATCCAAATTTACAAGGTTAGAAAGGCATACTACAGATTATATATGTAATCCAAAGAGAAAGATTAACCATTTATTTTATGGTAAAAATTCAATCCTTAAAAGGGAACTAGTCTCAAAAACATTATCATTATATGAGGATATAATATCATGTTATATTAAGACATAGAAATAATTCTCCTTGTCGAATGTCTTTAAAGGAAATTAAGAGAATAATAAGACAACTGAGTAAAAAAATTAATAAAGGGAAGAATGGAAAGAAGAATTTTCCCAAATGTGATAATTATGGAAAGAAACACCCTGGTACTTTATTGAAGTGAATGAGAGTTTCTTCATGTTTGGAGAGAACTTCTATTAGTCTCATAATTTTAAGGGTAATAAATAATCCACTAATATAGAATGTTTTATCTATAAGTAGATGAGGAACTATATAAATGAATTCCATAATTGTTAAGGGAATATACCTAAAAAGAAGCTAAGGTATAAAGGTTAATCTTATGTTGTTAATATATCCAATGTGGAAGGATTAAAGTGATTTTGTATTTTGATTCAAGAGTTATTTTGTAGAAATTTTTTTACCAATGGTATTTTGGTTATTAGAATCATGAAACATTGAAGAATTATGTTAATTTTTGAAGCATATATGTCTTCATTGCCATAAGAGTGTTTAATACTATCATGGGTTTATGGTTTTAAGAATGATCATAGGTTTAATGTATTAAAAACTCTTTTTATAGGTTTTATGTGATATGAGTTCATCAATATTAAGGATGTTTTTTGAGATATTTATAGATATACAACACATTGGTTTAGTATATGTTTTAGTGAAAATTTTATTTAAGTATGAATACCTTTACATTTTTTGGACATAATAATAAATTTATTGATAACCTTTAGGGTAAATATTATCATTTATGTTAATATAATACAATCCAGTTAAGATTATTTTATTTATTGGAAAAAGAATAAGTCGTATAAAAAACCCTTTTGGTTAAAAAGTGATCTAAGGAACAACTTTATTTTTCAGGATATTAATCATATTTTTGGGAACATTATTGAAATTATATTAAAATTGTTTTATAAAATGGAAAACCTAAATATTGGGTGACAGCCTATCAAATCTAGCAAGGTCGTGGGGATTAAACCCACAATGGAAGGATGACAAGGGTGAAATGCCGACCACTAGCCTACATGATGTTCCAATTGATATGAAATTGTTTTTAATTTAATAATTTGATGTTTAAATACATATGGAGTGGATTAAGTTGAACTTTGGGTGTTAGTATTGAGTTCTATAGATTAATTTATTACATTAGATAACTCATGTTAACTATTTTGTTTTGTTAAATATTTGGAGACCTATAGAAGGACTTATAGTTATTTTATAGATCTTATAATACATTAAAAGTTAATTTTAGTGATTTAATCATAAAAAATTTGATTGGATATTCATTTGTTGGAGTAATATGTAAATTATAAACTTATAGAAGCATAAACAAAGGATGGAATTACGCTTATAAAATAGAAATATATATAGAGTAAGTATATTTCCTTATGTTCTTAGAGAGTAAAATAATTCATCAACTTTATGAAGAGGATATTAAAAAAATTATCCTATTAAATTCATGTTTGATGAATCAATTTTAATTTAAATAATCAATTATTCATGGTTTTTTTTTTGAATTTCTATTGATAATTCAGTTTCTTGTGATCAATAATCTCCATCACTCTCCATAATTATTTATGATTTTATTCCATGTTCATATTTTCACTTCCCACTAATGTTATCCTACTTGAAAACCTAGTTATGTGTTATTAAATATGAACATTATATTTACCTTTCTCTATTTTAATAGGATGTTTTAATGACCATTTTGATGATGTGGGTTTTAAATAATGGCATTTTCATATAGAAACCCCTTCATTTTCCGAGAACAAGTTTATATTTCAAGGATGAAATTTATTGAAGGTGGGGGGGGAATGTAACAACCAGATATTCTAAAATAATAACATCATATTCAATATCTTATGTGACATGAAACACTGATCTTAAATGACCCAAAAAATATATTTCTTTAAATTTAATCATTTCAATAGTTTTTGATACACACCACCTCAAGTCTAAAAAAACCGTAAAATAGTTTATTGTTATAACCTAGTTATTAAATTGGTGAGTATGAATAGGAAAAACTAAATTATGAAAATTATATGGTAAATTAAATGGTTTTATATTTATTATAAATAAAATAATAATCATTTGAAAGAAAAGTAAATGCTTTCTAAAAAAATCATTTTTATAAAATACAGTTTCATCGCTCTATACACACATATTTTAAAATTAATTTTTAAAACTTTTAGAAAATAATATTTCAAAATTAAATTATTTTATTAAATAATCATTTAAAAATAATATTAGAGTTAATTTTTGATAATTTTCTGAAAATATTAATTTTTTGATGAATAGTGAAAATACTGGTTTTTATAGAAAACTTTCTTTTCATTTAAAAAATTTATAAGTTTCATATTTTTTAAATTTAGTTTAAAAGTTTAAATAGTTAAATTATATAGTAATAAAAATAATTTAGGTAATTTTAATCAATTTAATATTGAATTTTTATATTAAATATTTTATGCATATTAAATCATATTCTTTGGAAAACCACATTTTTCGTGTCTACAGGATTAATTTTATATTAAATTATACCAATTTTATGAATCAAAATTGAAAAAAAAAAGATTTAATTTTTATAAACATAATAATTAATATTATATGATAATTTCAACTTATTTTTTTTCATGGTAGATAGTAAAAATAGTAAAAATTAGTTATCGTGGTTAAGGTTAAAACGGGTTTACCGAGGGTAACCTAAAAGTATAAGGGTTAAAATGACATATAAACCTATCCAATTCCCATTTTATGGAAATATTATGACCTTATATTATCCATGGTTCTATAATGTTCCATTGTTTAGCCTTTTGACATGTAAAAAATATGGGTATCACTTTTTATTTTAAAAAATTCCAAGTGTGTCCTCTCCCCAACTTATAAAAGGCCACCCACGCTCCTCTCTTATTCACACTCCCAAAGGATTTTGTTTTAGACAATAACTAACAAAATATATTTCTTATATACCTCCCTATATCCTATAGGTCTTTGTCTTATTAGGAATATAATCTATGAATCCTTTAGGTATAAACCTAAATAGGTTGTCCGAAGGAGAGGTAAAATTCTTAACCATGTGTTTTTGCTTTACTTCTTCTTCTAACTCCTTAAAATATTCTGAAAATATGATAAAATAATAAAAATATTATATTCTATATAAATATATGTTATTATTTTAGTGGAATAACCTTTATCAGTCTCTTATTCCATTAAATAGAAAACAAAATCATCGATTATGTGTACAGTGGACTACCGCCACACAAACCGATATGAATCGTTTTCTATCACCGCCTCTCATGGATGGATACAATGATGTATTTAACATATTTATATGATATTTATGACATTAATATACTTATTTAATTATAATATCACGTATACCTTCTTACCTACCAATTTGTCGGAAAACAATAACATCACTCCTGCGTACGTGTGGGCTACCGCCTCCACGTAGTGATTTGAAATGGTTTTCATTTTATTTTGAAATGGATGTCAATAAGGATATATTTAATGAATATAAATGATATATTAGATATAATAATGGTTCAATAAATTTTAAATATTATTTACCTTTTTTATTACATCTTTTGGAAAAATAGAAACAATATCCATGCGTACGTACGACCTACCGTCTCCGTGAATGGTGTAACTCATTTTCCAATATCTAACTTTTATGGAATATTATAAATTATTATATAATTATTTCATATTATATTTATATCATTTATAATATTATATATATGATGTAACTATGATAAAATAAAAAGGACCAAAACTACCGAACCAAAACATACATGGAAAACAAAGCAATTATCACCCAAAACAGTGATTTTAACAAAGAATTTTTATTAAACCGGTCATAAAATACTATAATTAAATAATATTTGGTATTAAATATATTATTATGGTTCTATAATATATTTATAATAAACCTATATTTATTATATAGTATTTATGGACACGTACCAAGGAAATCAGACGTAAGGTAAGGGTTTTTCATCTCATTTTTACTTCAATGAGATGTATTCCATATTCACCACTTAGTTCTTTTGTGTGGTTTGTATACTGATATCTGATATGTTATATCATGAATAACATTATCTTCACATTATTTAAAGCTTCATTTGAATTTATTTATTTCATGTGTATTATTATTCAAAATTTACTAAAGCAGTAAAGGTTTATGATACAATCTCATTGATTTTTGGGATTGTTCATGATTAAGTTTCTAATGAAAACATATTATGATTTATATTTAAATAAAATCATTAATTTTATTCCCCTATGGTTATTTCTATAGAATACATGTTTTCCACTCATTTTCCTCACTTTAAGAACAAAAGTGACCACGAGAATGTTTTTAAAGAAAACTGACTTCATTTCTATATTTGATCGAAAACCCTTTTTCTTATATATACATGTTTTCTAAAAATGTATTCAATGAAATTTTAAAATTCTAAAAAAGATTTATTAAATGAATTTTTACCCATGTTTTAGTTTTTACAATATGGTTTGAAAGGAATATTTTTGTCATTTTCTGGATGAGGAACTTTTTAACCTTTTTAAAACAATGTGAAAGGAATTTTTTTTAACATATACAGTGTGTATAGAATTATCCACCATCATAACCACTCATTTATTTGAAGATTAATTTAAAATTTTACAAGGATATTTTTAGATTTTTTTTCTTAATATTCTGGAAATTCTTAGTTTTTGAAATTAGTTTTTAAAGTGAAAAGAATATTTTCCTGAAGGATGTTTTTAATGGAATTTTATGGTATTTTTTTCACCAATGACAAAAACACTTACTACACTTATTACCCATTGGGAATTTGTTATAATTATATCATCCTTATTACTTCTGTATATGTTTTATGATCAGTTTGACTATGGATGTACTATTTTGATACCATTTTCATTATTACTCTGGATGGTTTATGTTTATGTTTATTGATTGGGTAAATCATTAAAATTCCATATGATAGTTTTTCAATATGAATGTTTATGTTTATTATTTTTCACCCCTTTCATAGGAGGAATGAATTGTAATTAGTAAGTGATGGTAGGGGCCCACAATTTTCCCCTAATGTATTGATAGGTCTCAGATGAGACAAACTAGATTTGGTATTTGGTCGATGCCATACCCTATTCTATAAGGCGACTTGGAATGATAAATTTATGGTATGTTTATGATGTATAAAATTATGAATTAAAATATTATAATATTAGTTATTGATGTTCTATTTGATAATTTTATTAGTTAGAATATACATGGTTAAGTTTTATGCTCATGTGATTATTTATTTGTAATTATTTGATCATCATTTATTCCTACCATATTATGCACAATTAATTGAATGAATTAGTTTTGTTTTAGTAATTTACCTTTACATATTAATTATGACTTATTTATTCATGATAGCTTCCACTGTATGCATACCCTTATTGAGTATTATAGATTAACCATTTCTTAAGTTTCCTTTCCTGAAGATGCTAGGATGTGGATTGTGATTGATATAAAAGGATATGTTAAAGGGAATAATGGTGTTCTCAAAGATAAATCCATGTTGTAATTTATGTTTTCAATTATAATGTGAAATTAAAGTATGTATCTAGTTAACAAATACTACTAAACTATTTGGTTCTTTGGGATGTGATTACTTGTATCTAGTGCCAATGTAATAAAGTAAACACCAACTCTATACTACTAGGGTTAGGATATTTACAAATTTTCACTAGACTAGAGGCTTTATCATATGTATAAGGGAGTTTTGATAGGCTTTTGGAAATTACTTTGAAAAATAAATAGTTTTGGAAGTGCGGAGAATGGGGTGGAGAATGGGTGTTTATATAGGTAAGGGGGTGGGGTATTTTAGAATAAAATATTGATTATTTTTTATTATTTAGACCAAAGTCCATGAATATTATTGATTCCTATAAATTTTATTAGAATATCACTAAGAAATGGTGGTTTATTTGATATTTTAACACACCCAAAATTGAAAGTAATATTGAAAATACTTTATAAAAATTAAATAATCAAATATAGTTTTTTACTCTAATAAATATAAATTAGATTTTGAAATTTATTTATAGGTCTATAAATTATGATAATTATTTTTAAATAAATTATTTTACTCATTAAATAAATTTTAAGTTTTAAATAATATTTTAAGTTTTAAAAAATATTTTAAAAAACTATTAGTCATATTTATATAATGACGATTTCATAAAACATATGATATATGTAAAAACTATAATTTTTATTATTCACTAAAAAATAAATTTTTTCAGATGAATACAAAAAATTCACCCTAAAATATTTTTATATTTATGATTTAAAAAATGGATCTAATTTTTTCAAATTCAAATTTTAAATATTATAAATTTATTTTTTAAATAAAATCATATATTATATAGAGAAATAATTTTATTTAGAATAAATACAATGTCTATTATAATGAGTTATAAAATTTATATTTTTTATTATTATACTAGAAATGATTTATTATTTTTTCATTTATAAAATATTATTTAAAATATATAATATATATTTTAATCAAAATAAATATATAAATTATGTAAGTATATATTTTATATAAAATTAAAGTTCTACTAAATAAGTTAAGATAACTTTATTAAAACATATACTCTCTTATTATTTAAGATACATATTTTGAGATTTTTTTATAGAATTGTGATATTTATATTTAATTATTTTAAACATTAAAAATATAAATTATTAAACATTTTTATACTCAATGACTTGGTTTTTATTTAAATGGATAGTTATTATTCCCGTTGATCAATAATTATTCCAACTTCCATATATTCATTATAATTTCTATAAATACCTCTTATTTACTTCACTCACCATTCCCTATATTTTTTCAAGGTTTAATATTCTTCAGTTATCAAATGTTAATAATATTGTTAACATTTTTTTATAGTATTTATTAAGGCTGTGAAAATTATAAGTGTCACGAACCAACCCGGTTCGACCATGAACCGCTCACCCAAGTCGGTCTGTGACATGGCCTGAAGGGCATTCCCGATCCCCACTGGCTGGAAACCAGTGTCGGGCATCAAAATTTTAATCATTGGGCACGATTTGGCCCATGAAAAAAAATAATCAAGAAAACAGATAAATATAAACAGTAGATAAACATAACACAAGCAGCAGAAAGAGAATAAAACCAAACATACCTCCACGTGACCTTTTAGGTCACCTCCCGACCAAAGGCCAATTTTGCTCCAATAACAAGCAACTCAGCCAAGAAAACCTGAGCAAGGAAACCTACAACTGAAATGATAAAATAGGCGTGAGCATTAAAAATTATTAGTAGGGATGCCAAAGTAAACCACAGAATTCAACATCTCCTTTCCCAAAGCAATCCACCAACACAAGTTTGAAATACAATTATAAAAGTAGGTTTTTCACATTTGAAAATAAGCAACGCGTTTTTCCCATTTAAAAACCCAACACATGTTGCATACCACTTTCCAAAACCATTTTTCATTTTATAAAAAAAATCCAATACAGAATATACCAATGTTGTTCTAGAGTAAAACAAGTAAGAGTGAAAATAGAAAATAAATTAGTACACGGAAAAAGCAACAAAAATAATCCAGTAACCATGGGTGATCCTAAACATCCATATAATACCCCTGGACGTACTCAGTTTCGAAACCACCTATCGGAATATGGTGATGCTCCTAAGTCTATAACCAACTAGCCGCCCTAACTGACCAATCTAGTGGCAAAGCCCGCCTGGCCTAACAACAAATCCAGGGTGTACCAACCCATCTAATCGGGGTTGGTCAGCAACCGTCACTCGATCTCTAAAAGATTCCCAGGAACCCATGGTGGTTATAATAATACTATGTAATTAGAAGTCCCTCGCACGTGTAACTCATCTCACCGCACTTTCCTACCCCAAAAATGGACACTCCATACGATAACCCTTAAGGTATATCAACACTATAGAGGTGCCCCAATATATACACACACACATATATATATATATATAACATATCATCAAAGGAATTATTGGATGGCGTCTCACTCTCCCAGAGAGTAGTGGCCTTAGGGTTTCCATGCTGATGGATTCCCTAATCGAGCGTCGACTCTTTGAACCGGCATCAGCTTCACCCACCAGCGGCCTCTTTTCGTCGGTTTTTTGATTCGCGCCTCCAGCTATTTCCCACGATTTTCATCGGTTTTATCTATTCCTTTCACCTTCATCTATTGAGATTTCTCATCCTCACCATGAATAGTGGATCTCGCAATTTTCCCTCTTCTTCTCCTTGGTCTGCTAACTCTTGGATCTTTGGTGGGGTTCGAGGCGCTCTCGGCGAGACCTCTTTCAAGGGACTCACGGCCGGCGGTCATCTTGCAGCGGACCGGCTTCACATCTCGACCATCGGATCTGTCTTTTGATCTAGAAACCATTGAGATTTTCGGTGGTAGTGCTTCTTCGAGTAGCGTCTTCGGATTTCTCTATGCGACGGTGAAGGATTCCGAGTGGGCTCGGTCCTTCGAGCGGTGGTTTCTAATGTATTGGAGGTGGGTTGTCGAATCTGATTTACAGGGGGTCAGTTTCTTCATTCTCGCTGAGATACCTTGGTTACTACATGCACGGTATGTGATTTTGTTTCTGCCTTTGGGTGACTTTTCTACCATTGAAGGTTTTGGTTTGGATGAGGATTCACTGTTGAATCATGTTGGAAGAATTTTGGATTGGTTTTTTGCTGCAATTTTCTTTATGTTTCTCTTGGTTTGTTTTGCATGCTACTTTGGATATGAAGGTTGGATTATATTCAAATTTTTTTGTTTGAATTGGTGTGTTTGACTACATCACTTGTGGTTTTGATTTCCAAATTTCTTGTTGGTGGATTTTCGAGCATTGGATTCTTCCTCGTTGCATTTGGCAGGCATTGCTACATCTTGTAGTTTGACGTCGGGTGGGCGACCTCAAAAGAGGGATGGGTGTGATGTCACTCATCATTAGCCATTTGTTTGTTTGGATGGATGGTCACTTTGTCAGATCTTTTGCACTATTTTTTTGTCTGGTTTTGTCTTTCATCAGGTTGATAGTGCTGTGTTTTTTCGCATGCACTGTTGGGTGGGCGGCTCAAAAGAGAGATAGGTGTGCTGGCACCTATCATCTGGTCTTCCATCTGCATCTTGGTGTGGATTGGTAGAGTGCTCTAACACGTTGTGTTTCCAGCATGACGCATCTTCTTGGCAGGGGGGCGAGACATATCCTTTGACGGATCTCACCTTGCATGGTCTGACAGGGGGGTGATGAGGTTCTTTCTGATGCTTGTTTTTTCTGTCTGCTTCCTTTTTGTCTTTTTTGATTTTTGTAAGCCCTCGGGATTTGCTAATGGGAATCTGTGCCCTTTTCATGTAATGAGTTGCCTATTCTCCCAATCCATTTAAGAGTTTGTTTCTTTTTGGTTCAATAAAGAGGGCTTACCCCTCAACCTTTTATAAAAAAATATAAAATATCATCAAAGGTGCCAACCGAGGCTTCATGCCATGAAATCATTAAAACCATTTGATACCTTTTTTGAAATGCTAAAGTTGTTATATGGGCATACAGTAATCAAAACATCATCATTTCAAAGATTCAACACAAACATTACACTAAATATGAAAGTGACAAATGGGCCATCACGTCACATCATGTCGAAACCATTTATTATTATTTTTTTCTAAAAAAAATTTTAAATCTCTGACCAGACACATACAACTTTTCAAGCCACATCCCTTAATAAGATCTTAGTCAACAATCACCCTTTTAATTTCAAAGCACTAAACGGGCCCTTATCCTTTCCAGACACACATTAAAGCATTTTCCAGGGCCCGAGGGGCCAATTCCATAAAGAAAATATTTACAGTCATTTAAGGGAAACACACCAAGGACCAAACCTCATTTAGGAAAAAAATAATTATTTGAAAAACCAAGGGTTTAAAGAAACATCATTTCAAATGTACCATTATCATTTTTGAGCACATCCATGTGTGCACCACATGCACCCATGGATGTGACAACATCTAATGGCACAATACAATCCAAAGAGAACATTTGAATACCAAACCCAAATGCACATTTAAGCACCTTAAACCCATGATTCGTATTTCAAACATCATTCACTAAATCATTTACTAATTTAAGAAAACCCTTTTCAAAATATCACAATAAAGGATTACTTCAGGATTTTATCAACTTCACACACAAATTCCATTTAAACATCTGATGCATTTCCAAACATTTCAAAAACTACTTTCACACCTTTCAAAACATGACTCATACCACATCCACAACCAAAATAAATAATTGCACATTTTATAAAAACTAACACATAGCTCAAAATAGGTTTTCTCCCAAACACACTTCATGCCATACAAATATACTGTCAAAAATAAAACTAAAACAAGTTTCATCTTCTTAAAAATTAAGTTTGCACCCACCAATTTAATTAAAGAACTTTCTAAGTTAATTAGACATGAGAAATAATTTACCAAGTCATTATTTTCACAAAACTACTCAAAATGAATCATATAATTCATCAGGAAACTATTTATCAACAATCTTAACTAACCCAGAAACACTTTAATAAATCAAATATAATATCAATTATGGTTATAACGACATATAAATATTAATTTAAACCATGTGAGTGTCTATGGGTTATGCGGGAAAGAAAATGGTCAGAAATGCCTACCTCAATGGTGAGCGATCGCGACGAAACTCTGACGGAAGGTAGAACAATCACTCGCGGACTAACCATGCACTCTGAACAGTGATAAAAACACACTACACACAACCCACGATAGTATTAGGATTTATCTAAATTAAATAAAAAACACCAAAGATGAAATGAAGGGAAAATAAATAAATAATTAATTAATTAAAAGAATAAATAAATAATTAAATGAATAAAAGAATGAATAAATAAATAAATAAATAAATAAATAAATAAAATAATAAAATAATAAATAAATAAATAAATGAAATAATAAACAAATAAATAAATAAATAATAAATTAATGAATAAATAACTAGATAAATGAATAAATATATGATTAAATGATTAAATTAAATATACTGGAGGAGGATGGGAGGCAGGGCTTCAAGTTTTGGGCGCGGGGAGCGGGGCAACTACAGGAGGCCGAAGCTGGGGAGGTGAGGCAGGGACCGCAAGAGAAGGCGATGTCGCTACACATGGGGTTGGCGGCTCGCACGGTAAGGGCATGGAATTGGAAGGGAAGGTGGAGCAAGGAGGCGACGTGGTGTATGCTAGAGGCCAGATCATGGAAGAGGGCCGGAGGCAGGGGTGAACACGGGGTGGCAAGCGGACTATAGAAAGTTAGGGGTGTGGAGGGGTCACGGGCGAGGCCGACTGTTGGGGGTGAGGTCGGGTGTTGGGGGGGTCGCGACGATGAGAGCGCGAAGGCGGGGAGAGTGAGGGTGGTGTAAGGGGGGTAGTAGGGAAGGAGGCAGGGGGCAAGGTCGAGGGCCTTGGGCACAGGCGGAAACGAGGTGAGGGTAGCGGAGTTGGAGAAGGAGGGTGTTGGCCGATGGGAGAGGGCGAAGGTCGGAAGGGCAGAGAGGCGAGCAAGAGGAGTTAGACGGGAAGGCATAAAAGCTGGATAGCGGTTGCTGGGGAGAGTGTTGGTTGGGAGAGCCAGCGGGAAGCCATAACGCGGTGGAGAGAGGGGGGGTTGGCAGGTGGAGGCGAGATTGGGAGGTGGCTCATGCAGGGAAGGGATGTGCCTCGCACTGGAAGGAGAAGGGGGGCACAGGTAGGTTTAGGTTTACTTTAATTTTTTTCATTTTAATAAAATAACAATAATTATAATAATAAAACTAATAATAATAATAACAATAATAATATTTAAAATAATAATTATTATTATTAAAATAATATAAACAATAATAATAATTTTAATAATAATTTCAATCATTTTACTTAAAAAACAATAGCAATAATAATAATAAAATAATGAGAAATTACATGACACCTGGGCCAGCTGCGTGGCTACCTCCAACCGTGCGGTGACCGCACACAGGTATGAAACCCACTAAAAACATTAAACGTCAATAATTTTTGACCTGCGCTCAACTTGTACCTCAACCAGGTTAACCAAATCCCTAAAATAACAAAAATAAAAATAAATTAAAACATCGGGGTGTGACAATTCTCCCCACCACAGACACTTTCTGCCCCCAGAAAGTTACCGAGTCGAACGATAGACAAAATAAGAATACATACCCGATTAAAACCGAAAGAAACCACAATACAATAGAATGGGAGAACGCGAGAGGGTTCTCCCCACCATAAGAACTCATCTAGTGTAGAAATTCAACACCCAAACATACCACCCCGGGAAGGGGGGAATACGTGGGAACTCCCAACCGAAACAAACTAACTTCTATAGAAAGAGCGAAACAAAACCTCCGCTGAAACTTGGAACTATCGACTCAGACCAAAGAAAGATCAAACACTAGAGAAAAACCTCCAAGCAGAACTTAAACCACGCAGAAACCCAAGCATAACTAAAAACCTTGACTCCTCCATAGACACTTACACCTCCAAACTAACATATCCAAACTAAGAATAACTCAAACAAGGGACAAACCCACTTCTAAGGAAAGAGAACGATTCATAAAACCATGATTACACAAACAAAACTTGTTTGGGTTATAATAGAACATGTCTGTCATAACTTCATGAAAAAACAATGAACTCACAACCACGTCAAAACCTTACACCGGAAAATAAGAATGAAAAGACTTTAAATGTTCTATTTCCAACACGGAATTCAAAACCCGGACCAAGGCTTCACACCCCGGGTAACTCCTGACTACACGCGAGCTTCACCCCAAGGCCTGTGGCTGGGGCTCTGATGCATGAAGCATCTCCTGCCTCAAAGTCAGGTACTGAAATTCCTGTGGTCACAACGTCTTCTTCAGTAAATGCTTCCTACAGAACTTCTCTAGATGACCTAGACACCCGCAACGATGACACGTCTTCAGATGAATGCGACATGACGACTTCATGTGCCCGAACCGGCCACACTGGTGGCACACCACTGAATGGTCTGATGAACTAGAAGCCAGAACCACTATAGATGACTCTTTAGAAATAGGTCCCTCTGGCACACCCCGCTCGCTAGATGTGGAAAATTCACGAGTAACTGGATTCACTAGATTTCCAAGCACTTGCGCTCCGAAGACCAACTCAGATAGGAATGCCTCATCCACCAGCTTCTTGAAACGATGGTCTTTAGAAAGTATAACCCACTCATTGATCTCTAGATGAAGACCCTCGATGAAGAGAGAAGTCTTCATCAAATCCTACGATGCTACATCTGAATAAAAGTACACAAGCTCTTTGAAATGGTCAACATATGCCTTTACCATCTGTTGTCCTTATTGAATATGCATGAGTTCCTCCCTTTTCTTCATCTTCACCTCTTCAGGTATAAACCATCAGACGAAGACGGATTTAAGGACATCTCATGTCATCCCAACATGCATTGAAGGTGGGGTAACCAACCCCCATTTTTCCAGGGCTAGACCATCAAATAAACCCAAAACGGCATGCACTCTGATAGCTTCTGGAGTACCCAATTCCTTGAAGACACACTCGACTTATTCAAGCCACTCTACTACCTCTAACGGACCCTGATCACCGTGAAGGATAGGCAATTTCTGAGAAGGACCAAAAACTGGGCATGACTTATCAGAAACCTTAGAGATCTTTCAGGTGGCATTTTCTAAACAACAGATAAAACACAGAACCAAAACCAATATAAAACTGAAGAAACATCATTGAAAGCACCATAATCCGAAAACAACCAGCTCAAAGAAGAACAAACAAATGCAAACACAACCCAAAATTTCTTCTTCAAAACCCCCTTTTTATTTTAGATTTCAAAACTAACTTCTTTCAAGGCCATTTTCCAAATACCAACCCACTTTCCAAACCAAATTCAATTTCAAAAAAAATCATTTTCCCTTTTTAAAAATTGGTTTAGAAAAACAAGGTCAAGCCTTTAATTCCAAGCACACACCCTAGTAATCCCATAACCATTTCACATCTATTCATCTACTTTCATCCATACGTGCTAACACGCACTTCTCATGCATTCCCTCACATGTGAAAATGTTCATAAAGATTACCTGAGGTTTCACCCAAACCATATCTCTACCAGTTCCAAGCAACCACCGGATTTTTAGACAAATAACTTTTAGTTTTAAAAAAAATACCTTTCACAAATTTAAATCCATTTAAAAGAAATCATTCTCATTTCAAAACCCCTTTTTCATTTTCAAAAGTGCACTTACACCCACAAGAACCAAGACAACACACGACTTGCATCAAATTACCGAAAGGAGGGACTAGTAGTCATGCTTAACCTAGAGACATGGTAGTGGGTCATGCCCCAAGTAAGCGTCAATGACTAAGAGGAACTTAAACCATGTACACAGACTCCAAATGGGTCATTACTCTATGTGAAATCATGATGCAACATCGGTTTTCCTCCTTTGTCATCCCCCAATCCAAAAAAAATATCAGAATGAGACAAGAACTCAATTCCTAGACTACCCTGGCGACTCAAGGTTCAGAACGGGTGAGGGTTCTTAACATCCTTCCTGTACCTACCTCTCGAGTCCCGACAGTCCTAATCTCCATCTACCATAAACCCAAAATAATAAGGCCCCCTCTGATACCATTTTGTCATGAACCAACCCGGTTCGACCCTAAACTGGTCACCCGAGCCGATCTGCGACATGGCCCGAAGGGCGTTCCTGATCCCCACGGGCTAGCAACCAGTGTCAGGCATCAAAATTTTAATTTTTGGGAAAGATTTGGCCCATGAAAAAAAACAAACAAAAAAGAAAACAGATAAATATAAACATACATAAACATAATACAAGCAGCGTAAAGAGAATAAAACCGAACATACCTCCACATGACCTTTTAGGTCACCTCCCAACCAAAGGCTAACTTTTCTCCAATAACGAGCAACTCAGCCAAGAAAACATGAGAAAGGAAACATGTTACTAAAATGATAAAATAGGCGTGAGAATCAAAAATGCTCAGTAGGGATGCCAAAATAAACCACAGAATCCAATGTCTCTTTTCCCGAAGCAATCCACCAACACAAGTTTAAAATACAATTATAAAAGTAGGGTTTTCACATTTGAAAATAAGCAACATGTTTTTCCCATTTAAAAACCCAACACATGCTGCATACCATTTTCCAAAACCATTTGTCATTTTATAAACAAAATCCAACACAGAATATAGCAATGTTGTGATAGATTAAAACAAGTAAGAGTGAAAACGGAAAATAAATTAGTACATGGAAAAAGCAATGAAAATAATCCAGTAACCATGGGTGATCCTAAACATCCCTAGAAGACCCATGGATGTACTCGGTTTCGGAACCACCTACCGGCGTATGGTAAATCTCCTAACTCTATAACCAACTGGCCACCCTAACTGAATAATCCAGTGGCAAAGACCGCCAGGCCTAACAACAAATCCAGGGGGTACTAACCCGTCTAATTGGGGTTGGTCAGCAATCGTCACTCGATCTCTAAAAGACGCCCAGGAACCCATGGTGGTTATAATAATACTGTGTAAGTAGGAGGCCCTCGTATGCGTGACTCATCTCACCATACTTTCCTACCCCAAACACGGACACTTCATACGATAACCCTTAAGGTATATCCCCCCTATAGAGGTGCCCCAGTATATATATATATATACATATATATATATATATAACATATCATCAAAGGTTCCAATTGGGCCTTCATACCATGAAATCATTAAAACCATTTGATACCTTTTTCAAAATAAAAAAGTTATTATATGGGCATACAGTAATCAAAACATCGTCATTTCAAAGAGTCAACACAAACATTACACTAAAGATGAAAGTGCCAAATGGGTCGTCACATCACATCATGTCAAAACAATTGTTTTTTCTAAAAACATTTTTAAAGCTCCGACCAGACACATACAACTTTACAAGCCACATCCCTTAATAATATCTTAGTCAACAATCACCCTTTTAAGTTCAAAGCATCAAATGGGCCCTTATCCTTTCCAGACACACATTAAAGCATTTTCCAAGGCCTGAGGGGCCAAATCCTTAAATAAAATATTTACATTCATTTAAGGGAAACACACAAAGGACCAAACCTCATTTAGGTAAACATGAATTATTTGTAAAACCAAGGATTTAAAGAAACATCATTTCAAATGTACCATTTCCATTTTTTAGCACATCCAATGGCACAATACAATCTAAAGAGAACATTTGAACACCAAACCTAAATGTACATTGAAGCACCTTAAACCCATGATTCATATTTCAAACATCATTCACTAAATCTTTTACTAATTTAAGAAAAACCTTTTCAAAAGATCACAACAAAGGATTACATCAGGATTCTATCAACTTCACACAAAAATTCCATTTAAACATCCAATGAATTTCCAAACATTTCAAAAACTACTTTCGTACCATTCAAAACATGGCTCATACCACATCCACAACCAAAATACTTGCACATTTTATAAAAACTAACACATATCTCAAAATAGGTTTTCTCCCAAACACACTTCATGTCATACAAACATACTATCAAAAATAAAATGAACACAAGTTTAATCTTCTTAAAAACTATGTTTTCACCCACCAATTTAATTAAAGAACTTGTTAAGTTAATTAGACATAAGAAATAATTTACAAAGTCATGATTTTCACAAAACTACTCAAAACAAATCATATAAATCATCCAGAAACTATTTATCAACAATCTTAACTAACCCAGAAACACTTTAATAAATTAAATATAATATCAATGATGGTGAGAATGACATATAAATATTAATTTAAACCATACGAGTTTATATGGGTTATGCGGGAAATAAAATGGTTAGAAACTCCTACCTCAATGGTGAGCGACCATGACGAAACTCTGACGGAAGGTAGAAAAATCCCACACGGACTAACCGTGCACACTGAACAGTGATAAAAACACACTACACACAACCCACAACATTATTAGGATTTATCTAAATTAAATAAAAAAACCAAAGATGAAAGGAAAGGAAAATAAATAAATAAATAAATGATTAAAAGAATAAATAAATAATTAAATGAATAAAATAATGAATAAATAAAATAAATAAAAGAATAAATAAATAAAATAATAAATGAATGAATGAATAAATAAATAAATAAATAAATGAAATAATAAAAAAAATTAATTAAAATAATAAATAACTTAATAAATAAATTAATAAATAACTAAATAAATGAATAAATAAATTATTAAATGATTAAATTAAAAATACCGGCGGAGTTCGGGAGGTAGGGCTTTAGGTGATGGGCGCGGGGAGCAGGGCGGCTACAGGAGGCCGGAGCTGGGGAGGCAAGGCAGGGACCACTGGAGAAGGCGATGTCGTTGCGTAGGGGGTTGGCGGCTCACACGGTAAGGGAAGGGAATTGGGAGGGGAGGCGGTGAAAGGAGGCAGCGCAGTGTCTGCTAGAGGCTGGATCGCGACAGAGGGCCAGAGGTAGGGGTGAATGTGGGGTGGCGAGTGGGCTGCTGGAAGTTAGGGGTGCGGAGGGGTCGCGGGTGAGGCTGACTGTTGGGGTGAGGTCAGGTGTTAGGGGGTCGCAACGGTGACAGCATGGAGGCGAGGAGAGTGAGGGCGGTGTAAGGTGGTAGTAGGGAAGGAGTTAGGGGGCAAGGCCGAGGGCCTTGGGCACGGGTGGAAACAAAGTGAGGGTAGAAGAGTAGGAGAAGGAGGGTGTTGGTTGATGGGAGAGGGTGAAGGCTGGAAGGGCAGAGAGGCGAGTAGGAGGAGTTGGATGGGAAGGCGCAGGAGCTAGCTAGAGGTTGCTGGGGAGCGTGTTGGTCAGGAGAGCCAGTGGGAGGCCGGAACGCGACGGAGAGAGGGGGATCGGCAGGAGGAGGCGAGATTGGGAGTCGGCTTGCACAGGGAAGGGATTTGCCTTACACGGGAAGGAGAAGGGGGGGCGCGGGTAGGTTTAGGGTTACTTTACTTTTTTTCATTTTAATAAAATAACAATAATAATAATAATAATAATAATAATAATAATTTAAAGAATAACCATTATAATTAAAACAATATAAACAATAATAATAATTTTAATAATCATTTTAATCATTTTACTTAAAAAAACAATAACAATAATAACAATAAAATAATGAGAAATTTCACGGCACCTAGGCCAGCTACGTGGCTACTGCCAACCGTGTGGTGACCGCGCATGGGTCCAAAACCCACTAAAAATCTTAAACGTCAACAATTTTTTACATTTTCTCAACCTGTACCTCAACCAGGTTAACCAAAGCCCTGAAATAACAAAAATAGAAATAAATTAAAATGTCGGGGTGTGATAATAAGAGGTAGGAATACACCCAAATTTCAAATTCTAGCTATGTTATTAACATGTGATTATTATCCCATTGTACCATTTTCATTTTTATGTAGAGTATTTACCCTTTTAGAAAATATTTATGATGTAAAAAAATTAAATAATTCTTGGATATTAATGTGGTAACTTCTATTTATTTATAGTATTCTATTACATGTGAATTAATATTTTTTAGGCACTTATGTATTAAGTAATGAAAACTGATTAAGTGATATATATGTATAAATTATTGGTTCATGTTATTATAAATAAAATAACTTAATTTCATTTTAAAAAATATATATAATTTAAGGTAAAATTTTATGAGAATATACATTGAAATTATTGGAAGTTTCATGAAGAATATAAGTCAATAAAATTTTCTATAACCAAAAGGTTTTTTATGAAAACATTCATTATTGTTTGTATTTTTCATATCCATGAAATATTTTAAGAAATAAATGGACTTGGGAAAAGGTTTCCTTAAAATAAATCATTGTAAAACGATATTATTATGTTCTGAATTACCAAAAAAATGATCATAGTTAGTATTAGAATAGGATTTGTATAAAAAAATAAAACATAGATGAGTAAAACCATGCCCTGGTTTAAAAAGTACGACTTTTGAGTGTTCTACTTAAAATGGTTTCACCTAAATAAAATAGACATGTTTCTCCTTAGTAACTGTTGTCATGCATGAGAAACTATCTCTTGGTTTATAAAAAACAGTAATAGTTTTTATAATTTTAAAGGAAAAACATTTTTGTTAAGATTCTAAAAAATATTCATTGGAATGGGTGGATATAACCTAGGTTTAAAGTGGTTTTACATGGTAAATTAATTTATAAAGTGTTTATAAATTAAAAATAACACTTAATACAAAATATTTTATTTTATTTTATGAAATGTTTATAAATCATAAGATGAAATGTTCACATCAAATAACATATTTTGAAATTTATTTAAAACATTCCAAAAAAAGTTTTGATTGATTTGATCAATGTTTAAATAAAATGAAATATGTTATATTTATTTTATGTAAAGTGTTTATATAAAATACGAAATGTTTATATGATTATAAAGGTTTTTAAAAATATTTTATATTTCAAATATGACAAAGTTCATATTGAATACCATGTAAATTGATAATATGAAAATATCATATTGAAATAAATATGAAATATTAATATTTAATTATTTATGGAATGTTCATAAAGAATGTTTATTTATAACATATTTATAATATCTTTATTCATGAAATGTCTATAAATATTTATCTCATGTATATATTTATGATATGTTCATTTATTTAGTTTATTGCATTCATTATTATTCATGAATATAAAGTGTTATATTATAAATAGATGTATTCTTTATATAAATGTCACACCATAAACATATAGAGACACATTATAGGTATGACATAAGATTTTTTTACATTCAATCATGATTATTATTTATTTGTGCGTTATGGACAAGAATATAAAGGCCTATTATGATTTATGTATATTAGGTGTCAGGATTGTATTGTAATTTTGGTTTATATTGATTAGTGATCTATAGATAGTGATTATTTGGGTCAGATTTATCACTAACATGGGGATTTAGGCTTTTCTAAGAAAGGTGGTGGTTGACTACCTATCGCACCATGCTTTTTCTTGTGGGGATTTTTGTTTCATATAACTCTAAAACTTTCCATAAAATATTTTCATATAATTTGTGAATGATATAGATTTAGATATATATGAATATAAAGTATTATACATTTGGATAAGTAACAAAAATCATGAGTTTTATAATGTATTATATATTAATATGTTTTAAATGTATTCATTTAGTTCAAGGTATAAAATATAAAAAATAAATCATTAAAACATACATGAAGGAAGGAAATACATGATATCAGATGGTAAGATTTTAAAATCCCTTAAAATAATATGTATTAGATTGATTCAAAAATAAACACTCATCAAAATCTCTATTATTTAGTATGGGTGACCTAAAATGGTTAGGTTTCCATGTATTATCACATGTAATAAAATAAGATATAAATGACCCTAAAGGTTATGTTATTATTACTAACATGGGATTTGGGAAATACATGGTTGGGAACCCCTAAAATCTAGAATACTAGAGGAATAGAGTAAAGAAAATCTATATAATGTATCAAAGAAAGGATTTATCCAATAATTTATCCAAGAGTCACATATGATATGATTGACATGACGATATACCTAAATAACTAACTTTTTAGAATAATACTAAAGTGAACTCAAAGCTTAGTGAAATATGAATCTTGGACCACTAATGAGTATGAAATATTTAAAAGGGATCATTATTTTCATGGAATCACATTTAAAAAAAGTCCTTATCAAATGGTTTTAAAACATGATACACATCAGATAAAAACATTTTTTTAGATAAATTAAATCATCATCATCAAACTTAACTTTGTGATCAATCTTGGAGAAAAAATGATTAATAAAAGAAACTCTATGGACTGGTATAATAATTTAATATTTTTCCTTAATATGAAGGAAACCTTTATGTGTTGGAGTAAAAACATCTAGAGAAATATATTAATGATAAAAATAGTAAAGAAGATAATAATTCTTATATTAGGAATAATAAAGACTCTCTTAATGCATAAATTTTGATGCTTGTTTCTATATATACAAAAACAACATGAAAATATATATTATTTTGGGATGATAGATAACCAAAAATGGATCTATTAATAATAGGTTAGAAAAAATATATATAAAGTTTAACAAAAACTCTTTCATTGTAAGATTTATGTGGTTACTTACATCTCAACTCGTGTATTTAATATGATTGGGTAAGAAAATGACATAGAGATATTGGGGTCACCTCTCCAAGTTGATTTCACCGTCAACTTCATCCTGCAATCACTGCTAGAAATTTTCTAATATATTATTATGAATTATAACTTGAATGAATTGAATTAAACTTTACCTAATAACCTCAATATTTTTAGGATTTTTGAGCATGACATGAGAGTTCCAAGATCAAGTTCAATGATGATGGTAAAAAAAGGAAAGGGTAACAGTTTTGACAAGAAGAATTATAATAGAGGTCATGGAGAGTTTACACTAACTTCTTTTAAACAAAATAAAAGTGACTCTAAATAATAATTGTGTTTCTACTATGGAAAAAATTTATAATGGAGAAGGAATTGTACAGAATACAGGAAGTGGTATAAGAATATTTGTAAAGAGATCATGTTAGGTATTAATAATAAAGAAACAAATTACTCTTTTTTAAGGGTATATTATACCAACTATACATTATAATTTTTTTGTTAAAATGTATAATAATTAAAAATTGAATATGGATCAATGATTAAATCTTGTATTATGCATTTAAGTAAAGAAGAAAGGGGTTTTTACATCAAGGATTTAGATGTAGTGAATTAAATTAAATCTCTATAAGATCATAATAAATATTATATATTTTCATTATTTTTTCTTATATTATAAGATAAGTTATTTGAAAAAATAGTTATGACACAACCCAAACTACCTGGTATTTTCTTGGGATTACATTTCAACCGATCGTACCACCCCAAGAACACCTCTAATAGTCCAGAGGCTAGTGACTAACATTAAGAAGGAATATCATATGAATTTGATGCCTTATAAAAATAATACTGTACACAACCACATGTCTCTAAGAATAACCAATAAAATATAGATATAATGGTAAACTATAGAGTAACACGCATGTGAAAAATTAAAATACCCATAACAGTATAACAAATAAAACTCTATAAATAAATGAAAACTTGAAAAACCAGATATCCCATGGTGAAGATATACCTATATCACCTAGAAAAGAGAAACTCCACATCACACAAGCTCCCAATACGAATGTTGTTTATGATTTTCACCCCAAGAACTACTAATATCTATCTCTAATAAATCTATATTCTTGGTAATTACTATAAAACTATTATTCATCTATATAAAACATGACATATTCATAAAAACACCCATACATGGGTGGGTGTAAACATACCAAGTTGAATTAACTAAAAACACATGGAAGGATATAAATTTCTAATCAGTTCTGAACCCAATATAGTGAGAAAATGACATGATAAACCCAAACATGCTTTAAGGACTAAGATATTCAAAGAAGTAATGAAGTATCAATATCAAAACTCTATGGTAAAAAGATCATACATCTTAATCAACCCAAGATACCCATATATCATAAGACCCATGACATCCAAACTAACCAGCTTTGATAACTTTAACATGATCTCCCTAAAATAATAATAGGGGGCCTTCACCTCATCAAGGTAAATTTATATCTATCAAGGGAGAACCACCCATATAAATAACTCACACCTGGTCAAGGTAAATGTGTATCAATTGAGGGATTACTGACTCCATGGATAAAGATCCCACTCCCCAACACATACAAAAGTACCTGAACTCCATCTATCATATGAAGGATTCATTCCTTTTCATGATTATGCCTCTAGGAGAGTACTTAACCCCATTTATAAAATAGAGGATCCATTCCCCTATACATGGGGGTGTGCTTTCTCCTTAATGTCTACTAGGGGTCCATTCCATAAAGTAAGTATTCCATCATGGAAATGTTGACCTCGTCCTTGATTCATAAACTATATACAAACCTATTACTGATTATATAGAGCTAAAGTAGTCAAATTTCCTAAAAACCCTCATAAAAATACTCTAAAGGTGATGAGGAATACACCATGAAGTTGACGTGGAATAATACACACTATAAACTATTTAATTTTATTTTTAAAATCAAGTGAGAAGATAATAAATACACTTAAAAAATGATGTGGTATGTAATTCTTGTAGAATAGCATGATCCAGTACACTATACATCATGTATAATCACTTATTCCTGAATCATTTTTAATTTAACCTCCAAGAATTTCTAACTACTATAAACTAAAATCTATCCAAAATTATATCTTATCATCATAACCACATTAAAATTCCCTCTAAGATATTCTATAAGTAATTCACCTAAGTTGAGGAAAAACTAAGTGAGGATAAAAGGGCACATGACTCTATGCAAGATTTGGCATAACCCTTATATTAAGGTGACACAACCTTCTAAAAATCTACAATACCCCATGTATATTACTATATGAAATATTCCATCTCTATAATATAGAATACCCTCATGAAAAAGTGGAAATAACTATAAAACTCTCCACTACATTACCCCTATCACTCACCATCACTTCAACACCCCATCATAGTAATTGGAATAACCCCTATTCCAGTTCGACAATGTCTGTGTAATAAGTTACAATTTCCATCATTTCACATAAAAAAGGTTTTTATGGGGTTTTATGAATCTAGGATCTAAATTTAAAATTGTGGGCTTTACCAAATCTCACATAATCTCGAAACTTCAATACCAATAACAACCTTTATCAAATACAAAATATCAATTAATTAGAATATATATCAAAAATCACATTGAATATGGAAATCACATATATAGGTTTAAATTCATATATAAAAATTCCATAAATATATAATTTTTCAATATTTAATTGATAGTCCATATTCCACTATTTCTTATCTTTAAAACTCAAAAAGAGATAATTTTAATAATTAAACCATAAAAACCCTTAACCATCTCAATTATGATTTCTACTAGTTATTATTTTTAATTCATTATCAATGAATAAAAAAATAATACTAAATCTATGGAGAAAATAATAAGGAAATGATACTTAATATTCACTTACCTCCATTCCACAATGAACACTATCCTTATATCAATTAATGATCACCACTAATCGATCGTTAAATTTCATTCTTCATTATCTCCTATTTCCAACCACCATGACACACTACACCAAGATTTATCTTATTTTAGATAATCAATAGGTTTAGAGGATTTTCAAGGAATTTTTTTTATGGACCATGAATCCCTCCACAACATAATTCATCTAAATTCTCTACCATTATTTATAAACACAACTTCACATTAAATCTATCATTACCACCCATTAAACCATCTCATTTGAATCCCTATTAAACTCCTTTAATGTTCCATATAAACCACATTAAAACACCTAGATCCACAACACCCTATACTATATCCTCTTCATAACCACCAAAATATCACAATTCCATAGTATTTATTGAAGTAAAATAATTCATTTAAAATAAACTACTAAAATAAATACATAATAATATTCCATTAACACCTAACATCTTTAGGGAAACCAACACTCTTGAAATTTAAAAAATCCCACCCAAGAGTAAACATCACATATTGAATCTAATTGAGAATATAACATTTCATTTTGATAACTATAAACCATTTTACCCTTCTCTTAAATCCATGTGACCAATTAAAGAAATATTAATAAAAAATATCTTTTAGGGGTACAATGAAAAAATTATGTCGCTACAGGATGTTATGAATTTTATGAGCTGATGGTTATAATACATATGGATCTCAAATGAAAAAATACCATATATAATATGGTTTTTAATAGTTTATTTGTTAAATATTATCCTTAAGATAATAGGTTTTATTTCTTAAAACAAAATGAATTTGTGTCTTAGAAATATATTCTTGAGAAAATATAGTTTCCAAGTGGCCAATGTGAGTATGTTTAGACATATTGAATCTTAAATTATAATATATAAGTTATTATACTATACTTCAAACTTAAAGTTACTTTATATGATAAAGGTGTTGTGATTATATTGTTAATGAATAATCTTAATGTAAATAGGTTCATTTAAATATTATCATTAAGGAAATAAGTTTTACTTCCAAATACAAATGTAATTTTTTTCATAGAAATATATTTTGAAGAAAATATAGTTTCTAAGAGGTTATTGTGAGTATGTTTAAACTTATAGAAGATTAAAATTTAATAGATAAATGATTATACCAGCCTTAAAACTGAAATCCAATTTATATCCTAAAAGTGTTGAGAGTATATTTCTAATGAATGATCTTAATGTAAAGAGTTTTCTTTAAATTTGTTACCCAAATGATCACAAATTAATGTTTGAATGGAAATGTTCCCAAGATGATGATGATAAACTTAGAAAGATTTATAAGTATTTAAGACAACATAAGTTATTAATATCATAACATTAAATATTATGGAGTAAAGAGGTTTAAATATTATTTTCAAAGAGTTTAATATCAAGGTTATGAACCCTAATATCACCATTATTCAAACATGATTTATTCATATATATTACTATTTAAAAGAGTTTAGTGGGGGGATTTATGAGATAGTCACATAGATATGTGTTAGGAATTACATAATGATGTAATAAGTTTAACAAAACCTTTAAAACACAGAAAAAATAAGGATTCTCTAGTGGTCTATCATATGGGGTACAATTCGAATGATTCTTCTGTAAGGTTTTATTAATATTTTTAAAGGATTTTATGAATATAAAATGTATCATGTTATATAGAAGTAAGTTTCCACTATCTTTATTTCATGTTGGTTAGATATATTATATTAATTGTAATGATAATTGGCCTCTTAAAGTATGACTTTGAGTTATCCCTAATTAATGAACCTCAGGGTGAATTATAGGTTATAATGACATGTGAATATTGTCATATTTTAGGTTTATTATAAAGATAAATGATTCACCACTGAGGTAGAAAAGGATTTTTGTTTACGGTATGACATACTATGTATACTACAGGGAGTGTAATATATTATGTCATTGGTATAATAAGTGTTCATGTTTCATATTTAATCTCTATTAACTGAGGTTGACATAATACCCAACATAATAGCCTTTATAATTAGACACATTTCTTATGAAAGCTTTATGGTTGAGCTCATAAAAGGGTGGTTAGATATGTTGTTAACCAAGTTATTATTTTAGGTTTAACTATGAAAAGATTTTTCCTATTGTATAATGAGTATGACATATGGGACCTTAATTGATATTGACTGATGATAATTATGAAAATACATATATAAGTTATATGTGATGTTATTATATATTTGTGATAGGGTTATATGATGTGTTAATTTTTTAGTGAATGTAATGTGATGTGTTCATCAATCAAACCAATCTATACTTAGAGAATTTAGAATATATGAGTATCTTATACAGAATTGACATACATTAGGCCTTGTGATCACTTAATGTCTTGGAAAAAGATACTATATAATTATGTGTACTTGTATATGATACTTATGGTGAACATCAGCATAGATATACAAGTTTTTTATTAATATTATGCTATATACCTTTGTAACTTGAGTAGCATTGAATCTTTGCTATAATGTAATTTTTTCTTATAATTATGGATTAAGGATTTAATAATTTCTTAAATTCTATGAATTTCTATGGGGATACACTTCGTGGTTATGTGAATGTGGGTTATTTTTTGTTACATAGTGTTTGCATAAAAATTTTAGAGATACCAAAAAATATTTTTGGTGGATATCTAAAATATATTTTAGATAGACTTTCACACGTTGTTACATAGGATGTAACACGTGATGAAAATGTACAATAAATTTTTAGAAAGGATTTTCAGATATAGTTTAAAATTTTGTTACATATGATTTAGAATGAGGTGAAAGTGAAATATGTCTATGAGGCTTTAGTTCCAGTGAGATATTGATAGAATTAGGAATTAAATCTAAAACCATGATGCGGTGGTATTATCCATGTCATGGTTTGTTTCGATATAAACTACATCATGGTGAATGATACCACATCATGGTTTTGTGTATTATAGAATATGAATTACATGATAATTTATGTTGATTGTTTTTTCTTCTACCAAATGCTATCATTATTAGTTAAACATTATTATGTAATGTTAAAATAATTTCAAATGAATCATTTATGATGATAAGTGTTTTGAAGAAAAATGTCCAAGTGGTTACAAATGTTTGTAACATTCACCATTATTATCAAACATTTATAATACATTTGTAGCCTCAGTGAATGTACTTGGTGCTTATAAAAGGAGAGAAAATACCATGAGATGTATATAAATTATTCTTTTAATAGAAACTCCTTGAACCAAATAATACTTTCTATTTTTTTTATAATCCATTAACCAATGGTTCAATAATTTTATGGATTAAATTAAATCCTTCCAATGCACTGGGAAATTCACATAGCCTGTTGATACCCTAGGGGAAAGGAATCCATAGTTTTTTTCTCAATTAACTCTATAAAGATAGTGTAAAAGAGCTTGGATAGAATTATCATAAGAGAAATATGTTTTTACTTATTTTATATTTATTCAATGAAAATAAATGGATGGATATTGTGGGTGAATGATTTTTGGTTGATTCTTTTAATTGTGTTTGGACAAAGGTTATCCCCTCCAATACCCTTCATATATTTCATTAATAATATGGATGAATGGAATGATATAAGGTGATGTTATAAATAATAATTATTTATTATATATAAAAATATATCATATGTGTTTATTAATATAGAAATCATTTCTCAATATTATTTGGTCTCTATCCATAGGATATAATTCAAATCATTGTATCTAATTTAGAGAATATGAATAAACTTGAACTATTTATCTTATATTATATAATTTTATAAACATGGGATGATATGAAAATGAAATGTGATATTTGGGATATATATTATTTATCACTTTTTTATCTTACTTTTAATTATATTCTTCAAGAGAGTTGCAATTGTTTTTAATTTTTATATTTTTTTTATGTTTGATTATAATTATCATGTCATTAATTAATATTTCATGCATGGTTTTAAAATACTTTATTATTTCAATAAATATTATGTTTTTCATTTTCCTAAACATTATTAGTATGGTTTTTTATTACATAAAGAGGTTTTTTTTATTGGTTAAGTTTTATTTTAAATTTCAAATATTATTAACCTTGATTTTCTTTCTCTTGAAATTAATGGAATTAATTTTAAATCATTATTTATATATTTTGAAATTTATCTAGAAAAAATGGGATTTGTGATATGATCAAAGTGGGTTATAATGATTTCATTAAATATTGTATCAAATTTCTCATATTCCTTTATTAATATCATTTTAAATATTTTAAGAATGAATATTTAGTGGTAAAAGATTATTTAATCTTATGATAAAATATTAAAGAATTGTATGACTACATAAGGAAAAAAATATTACCAAATGTATATTATTAATGTAATAATTTATTATTATAGTATTTTAAGTTATTAAATGAATATAGTTATATTATGTTCAAAATAACATGAAAATTAAAATTATGTGGATAAAATATTATTTACATGGATATGTTAGAAAACACATTTTCAAATTTTCAAGTCTTAAATGTGTTTATAAAATAAAAAAATGATGAAAAATGATTTATATAATATTAAAATCTTTTTTAATATCTTTTTTGTTACAAAATAAGAAAATAAACTCTGTACAAGGAATCATAAAATTTGACCCACTGGATCAGATTCATTCCTTGAAGAAAATATGATTGTACATGGTGTGGTATTAATAAAAATGTTCAAGGTTGAGAAAAATATTATGTTTGAAGTGTAAATAATAATTTATTGAATTATAAGAGGAAATAACACTTCCAATATTGGTCAAATAATGAAGAACCACATCTAACAAATAAAGACAATAATGAAAATTGATGTTTTTTAGTGGTATGAAATGATGAATTTGTGTACTTATCACATGTAAAAACACATTATTAATATTTATCAATAATTAATAAAAAAGAAGAATAAAATTTTCAAGTAAAATTATTTGATCAATCCATAAATCATGATGATGATATAATGAATTTTTACAGCTTTAATTTTATTTTAAATCTTGATGGTGTTGAGCATGTTGAAAAAATATAAATGGTAATAAAGGATAGTCTATAATTTATTTAATGTTTTAATAAATAATACATGTTATTTTTTTCCTTTATTTATTCCAATTTATCTATATATATATTCCTTCTATTATAAATCGATGTCTATTGGGATTAATTCTCTTTTTGAAGATATTTTTCATGTTGACAGTTTCATGCCACATATGATACATAAATATGATAAATATTTTAGAAACCATAAAATGTAAAGTTTTTATATAAATACATTAACCATTAATTTGAAATTAATTAAATACACAAGATGAGAAAATCTCTAACTATATAGTAATACACAAATATTAATAAATAGTATTTAATTTTATCTTAAGTCTCAATAAAATTTATTAAACTTAAAATACATTCATCAAAATGGGAATAATACTAAGGCCATAGATAAAGCTGGTATTGCATAACATAATAAAACAAGCATAAATAATGATAAAAAATGGTTTAAGAGAAATATTTAAGGTTTTATTATGATTTGTATTGTATGAATGTATATATAATCACATTAAATATGGGAAACCAAAATTTTACTGACTATAATATATTAATTGTATAAAATGATCACCTTGGTCATATAGGATCAATTATAATGTTAAATATTATTAAATTTATGAATGGACATCTGTTAGTTGATAAAAATGTTTTTATACATTATTATTTCTCATGAACTTCTTGTTTTCATGAAAAAATAAGCATGAGATCACCATAATCATAAATTGGAAATAAATTCCCTATTTTCTTGGAATCAATTCATGAGGATATATATGGTCAAATACACCAATCTAGTGAACCATTTAGGTATTTTATGAATTTTATCAATGCATATACTATGTGGTACAATTCATTTTAATTATCAATTCACAACATAACTCTTGCGTGTATATTGCCCAAATAATATAATTAATGTCATGGTTTCTAGATTACTCAATTATACATATTTGACTTCATATTGATAATGAATATTCATCACATGCTTTAAATAATTATTTCATACTTATTATAATAAATTTTTAGAATTTTTTTATTTGTGTTTACACTCAAAATATTTTAGCTAAGTCATTTATAATGTGTTTAAATTGCATCACTAGATCATTTATCATGGAAAAAATGCCTAGTCACTAGTATAGAATATATATTTTTACAATGGGGTTATAACACTAGTTTTTTAAAACTGACATTATAAATTATTTTTATGCTGTTTAATTTTTAACCTTTGTAAAAAAGTTATTTTTGTTTATCTTTCACATTATTTATATAATTAATGATGTGAGAGATTAATTTTTTATGTTGGTTAAAAATTTACTGATGTTAAAAACTAAGTTTCATAACATTGGTTTTAAAAAACTGGCATAATTTTCTTAAAACCATCATATTAATTTTTTCACTTTCAATTACACCTCTTTAAACCCTTATTTTTTATCCTAAACTCTAGGTCATGATATTTTCTCTCATTATTCCTTATCATCCCAACCCTCATTTGTGCCACTTCCATTTCCATCACTATCACCTTCTCATTCTTTGTCATACACTATTACCACTTCTCTTTGATATATATTTATAATTTGTATTTATTGTTCTAATTTTCCATACATATAAGTTATGTTTAATTTTTTGAATGTTGTTTTGGGATTTTTAATTTCCTGAATGAACTATTTTGTCACTTCTCTTTGATATATCTTAACAGTTTGTATTTTTAGTTTTTATTATTCACACATATAAGTTATTTTAAAAATTATGAATTCTTATTTTGATATTATAGTTTGATTAAATGATTATTTGATGAATTGGTGTAGTAAATAATGTTAATTTATTTATTAATGGGTGTCTAAGGTATGTTTCTTTCTACATTTTAAAAGAGTGTTTTTAAGATATATTGGATTATGGAGTTTCAATATAGAGTATTTATAATATATATTTAGATAATCATGTTAATTTCATGATCATATTTTGATGAGAAACAGTTGGCTACTTGTACTTAATCATGTAACTAATACAAGATCTATTTATTGGTCTTATTTCTAATCAAGATGTAATTTTATTTTAGTAAAAACAATTTAAAACCCCTTAGACTAAATAGGCCATAACTCGGGTTGAACATTTTATGGGTTTTAATATGTTATTTGTATCTATTTAAAATGTCATGAATAACTCTAAATTTAATAATTGATTTTTTTAATTATTTTCTTTATTATATAATATGAAACGTTTTTAAATATTTAAATGAATTTAATAATATCAATTTATAATGATTGGGTTTTTATGTAAATTTTATTTTTATAGAATCTATTTTTTGGTGAGTGAAATGAGTATGTTTATATAGTCACCCTTACATGTCAATTTTTGTATAAGTGTAGGCATGTATTTACATTATTTATCTTGTTTTGTAATTTCATTTTATCTCTGTATCTCTCTCTCTCTCTAATATTTGGCCCTTTATATTATGATATTTATTTATTTACTTTGAAAACAATGAATATATAATTATGAAATTACATAATGAAAATAAGGAATAATTTTGTTTTATTTATGAATAACCTTTTAAAATCAATGTTAATGTTTCGATTCCATTTTTTTTTTGTTTTTTTTCTGAAATCATGGTAATTAAATATGTTAAAAGTTATTCTTTAGTTTATAAAATATGTTGTATTTTTTTATTTTTATAATATTTTATTTTTATTTATTATTATTATTTATAAAATTAAATTTTAAATTAAATTTAAAAATATAATAACTTATTTTTAATTCTTGAAATTTTTTATAGATAATAATTAGCCAAAGTTGGATTATTACACTATAAATAAGTGATGAATCCGAGAAGGGTGTTGATGATTTTTTGGAATTTTATAAACGAAATGTTCTAAATAATGTCATATTTGTTTATCCATACTAAGATGTTTAAAAATGAAAAAGTTGAAAAGAATAGAAATCAAACATAATTTAATTTTTATGGTTTTAATTTATATTATAGTCCTTGGATTTGACATGGTGAAATTGAAAAAAAAATCAAGTTCTATTGATGGTGATGATTTTCTAGATGATATGTTTGATCAAATTGGAGAGTGATTCCTGATATTAATTTAGAGGGAATTGGGAAAACATCAATAATTGAGCATCTATATGGTAATTATAAAAATCCCATGTATCCAGGTTGTATAAAATTTATGATTTTATCAATGGTGTTAAGATGGATTAACTTGAGGGCCAAAAATAGATGGAGAGAAAAGAGGACTATAGAGTTTCTACAACTATTGAAAGTCATATTTCCTAAAGACAATGATATTCTATATTCACATTATAATTTAAAGAAAATATAATGACCGATGGGTTTGGGGTATAATAAGATATATACCTCCCCAAATGACAATATGATATATAGGAAGGAATGTGAATGTTTATTAGAGTGTCCTAAATATGAAAAATCATGGTATAAATTGAAATAAAAATCAAAAGATTATTTAGTAATTACAAAGACTCATGCTAAGGTATTTTGGTATATTCTTATAATTCATCATTTAAAATGTTTATTTGAAAATTAAAATGCTGCAAAAAGGTTAATATGGCATGAATATGAGTGAATATCTAGTAGAAAATTACATCATCCAGCTGATTTTCCGTAGAAGAATAAAAATGATCAATAGTCTCCTACATTTAGAAATGATATTAAGAATCTTAGACTTGGACTGTGCAGATAAAATGAATCTATATTTAAGCCTTAATAGAAAACTTAGTTAATGTGCTATATTATTGGTAATTTACAACTTATCTCCAGGATTTTTTATTAAGAAAAAATATACCATGTCGAGTTTAATAATTTATAGACCAAAACAACCTGGAAATTATATTGATGTTTTCCTATCACCATTAATTGATGATTTGAAACATTTATAGAAGGAAGGTATCAAAGTGTTTTATTATTATAAAAAGGATCATTTTTTACTGCATGTAATGATTATTTCCACTATAACTAACTTCCCAATATATGGAATTTCTTTTAAACTATCACGACCCACCTCCCCAATCCATGAACCTTCTCATCTGACCCCATGGGTCTCCTGTAATACCTTGGTTGCCTTCCCAGCACACCATAGACTATTACTCACTAGGGTCTCTTATCAGACTAATGATTGTCCCCACAGGCCAACACTTGTTCTTTCAATGTGTTTTGTCTATTTTTCATGACCCTTCCTCCGAGGCCCATATCGTGACAACCCCAAGCCCACCTTCCATAGGCCAGGGGCTAGTGACTAGCACTAAAGGCATAAATCCCTAATCTGGGAAGGCATTTCCTTATAAATTGAACAAACACAACAGATTACACAATTGGACACAAAAAACTAAGCAATACTATATACAAAAGAAGTACTGGAAAGTAAAAGGGGCTGGAAATACAATCCCAATAGTAAAGTATAGGTACAACTAAAATCAAGTACAACTGAAAGCAAGTAAATCTACTACTAGGTCGTCCTTCGGGGTTCCTACCTGAAGGGTAGGTACAGATGGCCTCCTCAGCACACCACGTCCATCCGTCTACTCTGTGTACTGTCACTCAGAGTAGTTTACCTCTGGGTACCATCCAGTCCTTCTACTCTCTACCTCAGTCAGCATGTCCGTCGTCTGTAACCAACACAACGAGGTGCGGGCATAACTCGTGCAAGGGTGAGTATAAAGATACTCAGTAGGGACCCCAAGACCCTCAAGGTCTCACAATATCCAGCAAGGATAACCAAAAAGTAAAGAATCAACAGATAACCCTTACTTAGGTATATGCCCACACATATACCTAAGTTATCTAGTAACCCATTTCATTCGTGAGGTAAACATAAAATTCATTAACTCAGCTCAAACCCAGATTTTATTCTGGGGGGGTAGTATTAAGTAACAACCCCAGTCACACTGTTGGAACCTCATATGATGGTGTACTCCTCCTCTATCAAGTATAGTGGGCCTTCCATATCACACATAGGCACTTCCCACCTTTTTGGACTACTTTGGTACTCCTCCTATCGAGTACCGTGGGTTTGTGGTGTCACACAGAGGCGCTCCCCACTGTGGGTCTGCGGTGCTCACACAGAGGCGCTCCCCCTCGTAGTCTGCTGAGGTACTCCTCCTGTCGAGTACCGGGGGTCTACTGCATCACCCAGAGGCACTCCCCACTGGGGGCCTACTGTGTCACACAGAGGCGCTTCCCACTGGGCTAGTCGAAACACTCTGATTTGAAAGGTCAGCAGTCGTCAGGTCTCAGCCAGCTACTAGGTCTCTGCACTCCGCTCACTCGTCTCTAGGAGGATTCTCTCCACGAGCTACTAATCGATACTCCAACTATCACTAAGTCCCATGTAGAATTTTATCAAAGGTCTGCCTCATCATAGGGGTCTCAACGCAACAGACAGCGCGTCAATTGAATGCCTGGTCTGTGAGTTATTGGCATTTCTGTTCCAGGGGCTCGGTTGGTTTTTAGGTTCAAACCAACCCGACCATATTCCAACTGTGTCCAAAACTCAAGTGGAATATGAAAAAAGAACCGTCTCACTCTAATATTTTTGTTACTATGGACGGTTCATCGATCGAACACTCGTAACCCAAGATACGGGCGAAAAGGTGTGTTCGGGTCAAACAGTTTCGGACTGGGGTCCGACCCGGTCCGCGGGTCCAACCTAGCTCGAGGGGACGGCCCAGCCCGAGAGCGGCCAGGCCCGAGGGCAGTCCGTCCCGGGGGGTCGGCCTGAGTGGGCGGCCCGGCCCGGCGGCCCGCGTGGCCCGGTTGGTTGGCGGCCCGCGTGGCCCAGCTGGCTGGTAGCCCATGTGGCCGGCTAGCTGGTTGGCCCGCATAGCTGGCTGGATGGCTAGCCCGGCTGGCCGCGAATGTGGGGGTTACACCCCCTGTCTTCTGGAATGGCTGGCGTGTGGCGCCGGCCCGGTCTCCGCAGGACCCTTCGGGTCCCGCCTGTAGCGTGCACCGGCGGCCAGCTCAGTCGGCCTCCCTCCACTGTCCGCCATGGCCTATGGTCATGGTTCTTCTCCGGCACGGTGCGACAGCGCCGCGCCCAGCTCCTCCGACCGCTACGGCCTTCGTGGTTGTGACCCCTTCTTTCGACGCGGTGCAATGGCACCATGCCCCTCTGGCACCGTCGCGGCCCACCTGGCCGCGGCCCGGTTCTCTGCACGGCGTGAAGGCATCGCGCCCTTCAGTGACCCAGCGGCCTTCGCGGCGTTGGTTTCTGTTGGTCGGAGTGGACACTCAAGAGGGGGGTGAATTGAGTTCCAATTAAAATTTCTGCTAAAAACAATTTCTATTAAAATCCCCCAATTTCAAAAACAAATTAAACTGTAGTGAATTTATACAGATTATAAAGGTTCAATTAGTTTCTCAAAGATTGATTAATTCACAGTTAACTTAATCTTATGATTAAATTAACTTTTGAAACTAACTTACTGGTTTATAATAAATATAAACACTTGCGAGTTTAACTATCAAAGTAGCTTTGAAAATAAATTATATTTCAAAGTAATAGCAGCGGAATATGAAATAAATGTATATAGTATGGATATAGGTTTTAACTAAAAACACAAGAGTTAACCAAGAGGTTTAGTCTCAAGCCGAGACTTAGTCCTCTCAAAATTTATATAAAGTGATCCACACCCTGGATCTGGGTTAACAACAGTGATCACACTATTCAGGTCAAGAGACCTCTACCACAGTTATACGTGGGATAACAAACAATAGCTCAAAGCTGTCCAGGTCACACTCGACCTCTACCACTATCCACAGTGGGAAATAAAGGATGTAAAGATTGTGAGTGAGGATTTACAAATCCTCCAGTTAAGGTTCAGGAGACAATGTGTGTGTAATGATTAACAGGAAACACACATTGTTCGTAATGCAAATACTAAATCACTTAGAGCAAGATATAGAGTTTAGAATGTCTCTAGTGATTGCAGTGTAGCTCTGGACTCCTTTGGATTTGATCAGAAACGGTTCTGAGTCCTTCTCTGGTATTTGACTGAAAAATAGAGTATCGTTTCTTCTTTCAGTTCTTCCAGGTTCAGCTTGGTTATCGGCTCAGAAAATGAAGTGTTCTGTGTAGTTCTTCTTTAGCATAGATTGCTCGATGTATGCTCTATGTTCTGGAGTCTGTTAGTAGTATTCTTGTGAGTGCAAGTTCTCCAGTTGTTCTTGGCACGTTTTGAGCTTGATCGCGAGTGTGTTCCCGTGTGCTCAATCTCTTCGAGTCTCTTGTCTTTATTCACTGATACATACATGTTGTTCTTGGTTTTTTTCTTGTCTCTCTTATCTCTTTCACATTCACCCCCTTTATAACTTTATGCCCCTTTTGATTTTTTCTTTGCTGAGAAGAAGGAATGATTATCCTTTTCAATCGTACTTGGTACGATTTCTCCGTAGTTCATTATAGGTAGCCGTTTGTTTATAGACGTGTACGGTTGACTCTGTGTAGGATCTTCCATCGGTATCTCTTCAAACTATTATCGGTGGCTCTTATCGGTAGCTCTTATCGGTAGCTCTTATCGGTAGCTCGATGAACTTAGTTCCATCGGTTGCTCTTGGCTGTCGGTAGCTCTATGAATCGGTAGCTCTGGCTATTATGCATATCGGTAGCTCTCTGTCTATCGGTAGCTCTGGCTGTCAGTAGCTATTCGTCTATCAGTAGCTCTGGCTGTCGGTAGCTATCCGTCTATCGGTAGCTCTGGCTGTCGGTAGCTCTGTGTCTATCGGTAGCTCTGGCTGTCGGTAGCTCTGTGTCTATCGGTAGCTCTATGCAGTCATGCACATCGGTATCTCTATTTAGGTCAGTGATACTTACACTTGTCTTATGAAAAACACATCTAATTCACTTAGAATCATTTCAAAACTTATATAAACATGGATAATCGAGATTAACATAAATCCAAAATTATTTTAACATTATTATTAACTTTATCATCGATTTGAAAGAATTAAAGTGTAGATCAACAGTAATTGTGAATATCATAATATATGAACACATAATTGGGATTGTCAAAACATATGAATTCAAGATTGGGATTATCAAAACAGGTGAGGTCAACAATCTCCCCCTTTTTGATAATCACAACTTATGATATGGCCATTTTAAGATAGTGAGAATATAGTATTAGATAGTATAACATTAATATTCAATTTTCTCAAAGAAAACAGTATCAGAGGAAAGAGGAAATAGTAATAGAAAGATATAGATCAAAAATTATCATGGGTAGAATTAAATACAATAGTATCAGAGATAAGGTTTGAAAGAATTGGTACCAAAGAAAGAAATGTAAGAAATAGTATCAAAGGCTCCTCCTTTGATCATATTTCTCCCCTTTTATATTTATCCTTTTATATTTCTCCCCTTTTATATTTCTCCCCTTTTCTCCCTTTTGGAGAATATTTCTCCCCCTCTTTATAGTTCTCCCCCTTTGTGATAATCAAAAAGTGGGAAACCAAACATTGAAAACTGATAAACTGAGATAGTGGAAATAAAGGCATTTGTATTAGATCAGACAAAAATTACATAAATAGAATAGAAAAAAAAATGATTCCTATCAAACATCCTTGCCACTTTATCAATCCACATCTTCAATGTGAGATTTTCCCTTGGGATCAGAAGAGAATCCAGGTGTGGAGGATACTGGGGAGGACTTTGGAATTCCAGAAATGATCAGAGGAGGCTGAGCAACTGATACAGTGTCGGGACTGTATTGGGAAGTCCTTTGAGTGATCATAGGTGTGAGACTTCTTAGGGCTTGAGCAGGAGTCATCTGAACTGGAGACGCAGTAGAGGCAGAGGCAGGCAAAGCAGGAGGTACAATGACCGGTTTGGCATCCACATGCAGGAAGGGCAGCAACAGGTTTCTGAAATCCATTATAATGCTTCCTCCTCTCTCCATTGCAGACACAAAATCATCTCTATTTTCAATGAATTTATCCAAAGCAGGAGTAAGCTCCCTGAGCTTACTAACCTGCTCTCTAAAGGCCTGAGACACTAGAGGTAACTTTAGATTCTCAAGCAAAAGTTTGAAATGGTTGGTCAGTTGTTTCTTGGTATAAACCTTTTCAAAATAAGTATCCACCTTATTCTTGATTGCCTCTTGAGAAGCAGAGGCCTCTCTGATGTAGTCCTGGATGATTTTCATTATTTCTATGGCTGAATCCCTAGTAGACAGCACAACTCGACTTAAATATGATGAGTCCACAGAGCCACTGGTTGAAATAGAACCAAGCTCCTCCTTCATCAGAGCACGAAATTGATTCAGATCAATTGTAGGTTTTGGAACTAGAGGACCAACAGAGAAGGATACAGTTTCTTTGAAGCTTTTGGTCAACCCACTAATCAGATTTTGCATTTGAGAGTCCTGCTTTTTGACATGATCCTTCATAGATGTTTTTAAAGCTTCAAACACCGAGACCAACTGACTTACAACACTCTTCACATAAGATAAATCCTTGTCATCTTGAGATTTTGAACTCATGAAAGAGTCTAAGGCAACAACAGATATCTGTAGAGCTTCAAGATCTGCTTCTAGCCTAGAAGTTTGAGTGTGGCACCCCTTGACTTCTTCCATTAGCTCACCCACAAAAGTTGACAGATTTCAACCAAGATAAAGCTCAAAATACCTTTCTAACATCTTCATTTCTTCACCAAAACAGTGCTTCATCTCAGCAACAGAGGCACTGAAGGATTCCTTCAGCTCATGCTTTAGGGATTCGAGGTCAGACTTTGTAACAAAATCAGTAGGAGAAACTGTAGTAGATACTCTTTCAGAAGCTAAACTGACTACAAAGTCAGCCATGACTGATTGAATCGAGGATACTAAAAAAGATTCCATTGTCTTTACTTATTCTTCAAAACTGACTTTGAGATTTTCTTTCAGCACATCTAAATCATTTACTCGGACCACATCAGCAGGTAATAACTCAGGATTGATGTCATAGCTAATCTTTGGTCTATTCAAAGATACTTCATTATCCGAATCAGGATAATCCAAACCAAAGACTATAAAACCTGGGTCTTTTACCCAGTCTTCAGACTCGATAGTCACTGTAACATTTCCAAACTTGGTGTGATGCTCCCCCTCAATGGGTGAATTCTCATATATAGAAACAACATTCTTTGCTGGTCTTTCTTCATCAGAATCTTCCACAACAACTTCCATCTCTGCAGCAGCAAGATGATTTTCAGGAATAGGTACAGCTTCTCCTCTTTCTCTTTCTTCATCCATAGAAGGTACAACTGAGCTTCCAATAATTGGACTCAGACTCAATTCAGTAGAATCAGATAATTCAGAGACATTCTTTTCTTCCTCTACATGCTCAGAGACCGACTGGTCTTCCTCATTAGCAGGTGTCTCCACTTCTGCTAGCACTTCCTTTTCTAAAGACATAATTTCATCAACAGGGCTTGGAGGCAAGTCATGATCTCCTTCATCATCCATAGGAGTTTCTTCCTCTTCTTCTTCTTCTTCTTCTTCTGACTCATCATTGTACTCAGGTTCCTCTTCATCAGGTCCTAGACCTAGATCTCTTTTATCCTTTGGCCTTGAAGGATAATCCACAGGATTAAATTTATCATATACCTTTTGGTCATCATTGACCCATTCTCCTCTCCACGGATTCCAATTAATCTTCATATATTTGCAAACTATAGTAGTGATACAAAAGTTTCTCTTCACTACAACTGTCTCATCTTGAGACTCAGTTATCCCTTTCAATTTGATCATTACAGAAATTAGATTAGCAAATAATAGGGTGTTAGTCTTTGATTTCATCCTTGTCATATCTTCCATTTGACTCATCACCAATCTACACAAATTGACTTTGACATCATGTCTCAAAAGATGTAGGAGATAGATATCCTGATATCTCAAATTAGCAAAGTCTCCTCTCCTTGGTATCAACACATGTTGAACAAACTTGAACAGTAATCTGTTCTCTCCATCCATTTCTATAGCAACCACTTGCCTTGGAGTTCCATCACCAGTCAGTTCTTTCAACGTGGTCTCATGATCAAAAATGTCACTGGTAGGTGGCATTGCTCTTGATACATATCCAGACACACCTTCATGTGGAACTTTTAAGCAATCAGCCCATTATACTGATGAAAATGATATCACTTTACCATTTACAAACGAAGATACTCGGTTCTCATTATCTAACTTCTTGAGGCTTAAGAACTCGTAAAACTATTTTACCAACTTTGGGTAGTAGGGACCGTTGTTATTTGAAAAGAAGTCTACCAATCTCTGAGCTTCCAGAACTTCAAGCACCAAGGACTTGCTGGGCAGCAACCAGTCTACACACAGCTCTTTTTCGATCACAATAGATCTATTTTGCAGATGAGGATTTACTGGTCTCCTTCCTGGCCTAGTTCTAACAGCACTACTCGCTTCTGGCTTGGACTTCTGCCTTTTTGCTTTAGGCTCAACACAGTCGTCTTGGATGATAGGAGTTTTGGTTTTTTCCATCGCTGGTTCGAGGGATCTCAGGTTCGCAGAGGGTTCGGGTTCTAAGGTTTGAAGGTAAAAGGTTTTGGGTTCGGTGGAGTGAGAAGCGTCTTAGACTTAGTTTTATCATTTAGCAATCATAAGTTAAATCAATAAAAAAACGGTTCAGATTTTTGGTGGCAGACAAAGAGATTTAAAACAGCGCTTTATCGGTGAGGATTTTTATCGGTGAGGATTTCTTTCGGTGAAGATTAAACATCCCCAGCTCATGCCTAATGTAACATAACCTATCCACACTTAAGGGTTTTGTGAAAATTTCGGCCAATTGATGTTCAGTGCCGATAAATTCAAGAGAAATATCACCCTTTTGATAATGATCTCTCAGAAAATGATGCCTTACATCAATGTGTTTGGTTCTTGAGTGAGATACAGGGTTCTTCGAGATGTTTATTGCACTAGTGTTGTCACAGTTAATTGAAACATGCTTAAAATCATATCCATAGTCCAAGAGAGTGTGTTTCATCTACAGAATTTGTGCACAACAACTACCAGCAGCTATATACTCAGCTTCGGCAGTGGATAGAGCTACAGAATTATGCTCTTTACTACACCAAGATACTAAGGATTTCCCTAATAAATGACATGTTCCTGAAGTGCTTTTTCTGTCTAATTTACAACCAGAAAATTCATCATCTGAATAACTCATTAACTCAAAGGATTGTCCTTTTGGATAAAATAAACCAAGGTTAACAGTATGTTTGAGATACTTGAAAATTCTTTTAACAGCAAGAAAATGAGATTCTTTCGGGGTAGCTTGAAATCTTGCACACATACATACACTGAACATAATATTTGGTCGACTAGCAGTAAGATAAAGTAAACTACCAATAATACCCCTATAATTGGTTTGATCCACTGGTTTCCCAGTTTCATCTATATCCAATTTACAGATTGTACTCATAGGAGTTTCACTCTCCTTAATACTATCCAAACCAAAACGTTTTAAAAGATCCTTTGTATATTTACTTTGATTCAAAATAATACCATTTTCATTTTTAAATACTTTAAATCCAAGAAAGTATTTAAGTTCTCCCATTAAACTCATTTCAAATTCATTTTTCATACTTTTTGAAAAATCAGTACATAAAGAATGTTTAGAAGATCCAAAAATAATATCATCAACATAGATTTGTACAACTAAAACATCTTTAGAAATTCTTTTAATAAAAAGAGTTGGATCAAAAATCCCTTTAGTAAAATTTTTTGAAATAAGAAAGTTGCTGAGTCTATCATACCAAGCTCTTGGAGCTTGTTTTAAGCCATATAAAGCTTTAGAAAGTTTAAAAACTTGATTTGGAAAATGGGGGTTTGTAAATCCAGGAGGTTGTTCTACAAAAACATCTTCAATTATAAAACCATTTATAAATGCACTTTTGACATCCATTTGATATAACTTGAAATTTAGATGTGCAGCATATGCAAGTAAAATCCTAATGGATTCTAGTCTAGCTACATGTGCAAAGGTCTCCTCATAGTCTATGCCTTCTTCTTGACTATATCCTTGTGCAACTATCCTAGCTTTGTTTCTAACTATGTTTCCTGATTCATAAACTTTATTTCTAAAAACCCATTTAGTGCCTATTTTTAGTGTGTCCTTAGGTCTGTCAACTAATTCCCAGACTTTGTTTCTTTCAAATTGATTTAACTCTTCTTGCATAGCCATTACCCAGAATTCATCAATGATAGCATCATTAATATTTTTGGGTTCTAGCTGGGAGAGAAAAGATTGATGTTCAACCTGATTTCTTAGAGAAGCTCTAGTATGTGTTCCTCTATGAAGATTACCAACAACAGCATCCAAAGGATGATTCTTTAGAATTCTTGTTGATCTAGTAAAGGTAGTACTAGACACTTCAGGTTCATCAATAGGTTCGGGTTCGATCGAAACTGATTCTGGAAAAAGTCCAGAACTGGAAGTTTTTATAACAGGTTCTTTGGATTTATCATTAAGGTCCAGAACAGACAAATCTTCTTCAAGATTCTCAAGAGAGGTTTTAGGCTCATGTGGATCAGTTTCATCGAATTTGATGTGAACAGATTCTTCCACACATTTTGATTTCTTATTGAACACTCTATAAGATTTACTTGAAGTAGAGTAACCTAGAAAAATTCCTTCATCACTTTTAGAAGCAAACTTGTCCAGATTATCCTTTGTGTTAAGAATAAATACTTTGCAACCAAAAACTCTGAAGTAATTAACCTTAGGCTTCCTATTGTTCCACAACTCATACGGGGTTTTCTTAAGAACAGGTCTGATCAAGACTCTATTGATAACATAACAAGCTGTATTTACAGCTTCAGCCCAAAAGTAAATAGGCAGTTCATATTCATTGAGCATGGTTCTAGCTATTTCTTGAAGGGTTCAGTTTCTCCTTTCTACTACGCCATTCTGCTGAGGTGTCCTAGGAGCTAAAAAGTTATGAGTGTAGCCATTGTAGAAGCAATAAGATTCAAAGTCTTTATTTTCAAACTCACGGCCATGATCACTTCTCAGGGTCTTAATTTTGAGTCCACTAAGATTATCTACAGAGTTGGAGTATTTAACAAAGGAAGAATAAGCTTCACTTTTGTGAGCTAAGAAATATACCCAAGTATATCTAGAGAATTCATCTACTAGAACATAGACATAGTGCTTCCCATTTAAACTAGAAACTCTTGATAGTCCAAACAAATCCATGTGAACCAACTCAAGTGGTTTAGAAGTTGAGACTTCTTTCTTTGATTTAAAGGAAACTTTGTGTTGTTTTCCCTTTTGACAGGGATTACACACTTTGTCATTTGGGAATTCTAATTTAGGTAAGTCTCTAACTAAGTTTTTCCTAGCCAGTTTTCTAAGTGAGTGAATGTTGCAGTGTCCTGATATTCTGTGCCATAGCGAAGATTCTTTATGAAAATCATTCAAACAAGGAATATTTTGTTTAGCTAAATAATTTAAATCAACAACATAAACATTTTCATTCCTTAGAGCTGAAAATACTAAAGCATTTTTGGAGTTAAAAACATCACAGGAATCATTTTCAAACTTGACATTGAAACCATCATCAAATAATTGAGATATACTAAGCAAGTTATATTTAAGTCCATCAACGAATAAAACTTTAGAAATTAATACTGAGTCAGTGTTACCAATCTGGCCTAGGCCGATGATTTTTCCTTTAGAGTTGTCACCAAAGGTGACATGACCTCCATCAACCTTTATTAAGCTCTTGAAGCAAGAATAATCTCCAGTCATGTGTCTTGAGCACCCACTGTCTAAATACCATATCTTCTTTTGACAGCTCTTCAAGCAGGTCTCCAATAAAATAGATTTAAACAGGAAATGACTTTGGTACCCAGATTTTCTTGGGTTCAGATAGGTTAGCAATCAGGGCTTTAGGTACCCAGATTTGTTTTATTGGTTTCATACAATTAACAGAAGTAAAAGATTTTGAAAGATTAACTTTATTTGGTCTATAACCATATGAATATCCTGTTGAAGCATATGAATTTCCAAAACTGGAACTAGCAATATTTTTTTTCAGACTTAGGAATAAATCGGGTTCTGGTGAACTGTCTCTGTCCAGGTTGGTATCCTAAACCAGTAGCATATCTAGGTGCAACTTGCTTTCCTAGCATTTGAGTTAGAGCATCCTTTCCATTTGTGAATTTTTCTAAGTCCTTTCTGAGTTTCTCATTTGACAGTTTTAGTTCTGTATTTTCCTTTAATAGTTGAGAATTATTTTCCTTTTCTATATCAAGATCAGATTTATGCTTAACACTTAAAGCATACTGTTTCTTTAAACCTTTTTATTTGTCTTTAAGCTCATTACAGGTTTCTTCTAACATATCATAGTATTCAAATAGTTCAGATTTTGACATGTTTTCCGAATCAGAATCATCTCCAGAATAATATGAATTTAAAACAGGAGTGTTAGATGTTACCTCAGAAGTATTTGTCATGAAACACATGTTGGCTCGATTCCTTTCAGAGTCTGAAGATTCGGCTTCACTTGTGCTGTCTTCTAAAGCACTCCAGGTATCCTTCATGGATTTCTTTTACTTTTTGTCTTTGTAATCATATTTCTTTTTGAATTTTAACTTTGTACAGTCTGCTTTGATATGTCCTTTTCGCTTGCATTCGTAGCAGACAACTTCATCAGTCCTGTCAGCTTTCTTCCAATCCTTTTTCCATTTTCCTTGTTGATCATACTTTCCTTTGTAATTTGTTTTCCTAAAGAATTTCTTTTTCCTATAAAATATCTTGAATCTCCTGGCTATCTGAGCCATTTCTGCATCACTGTCATACTCTGAGTTTTCACTTGTTTAACTCTCATCCTCCATTTGTATTTTCTCCTTCTCCTTACTCTTCAAAGCAGTAGACTTGAAAGCTACAGATTTTCTTTTTGGTTCATCATCTTCCTCTTTGTTTACCTTGAGATCTTCTTCATACATCATCAATTTGCCAATAAGTTCTTTGACAGGTAGAGCAGAAAAATCACACGATTCTCTGATTGAGACAGATGTGCCTCTCCATCGGTCTGGTAGACATCTAAAGATTCTCATAATTTGTTCCTTTGGTGGAACAGCTTTTCCGAGTGAATTCATCGTGTTGACTATCTCATTAAACCTGAGATACATGTCAGAAATAGGTTCATCAGACTTCATTTTAAAATTATCATACTTAATAGTATAAGTGTTCAATCTCATTTCTTTAATATTATTTGTTCCTTCATGAGAAACAGCCAAGGTATCCCAAATTTCAAAAGCAGTTTTGCATGCAGAAATTCTGTTGAATTCTTCATATCCTAGAGCATAGTATAGAGCATTCATAGATTTACAATTATTATTGTAAGAAGTCTTTGTAGGTTCATACCAAGTAGATCTAGCAGTGGTGGTAATTTTGTATTCAGATTCAATAGCAGTCCAAATATCAAAACTCATGTTTTCTAGATGAATTTTCATTTTAAGTTTCCACTGAGCATAGTTATTTCCATTAAAGAAAGGTGTCCGGTTAGTAGCAGCACCCTCAAGTCTATTATCCATTATAAACAAAATTTAAAGAGATAAAAATTTAGAAATAACAGAAATTTTAAGAACTTTAAAATACAACTAAAATCATAGTTGAAAAGCAGAGAGTAAATAAAAAATTTTCAAAACACACAACAACCTCTGATACCAAATGTTGGTCGGAGTGGATACTCAAGAGGGGGGTGAATTGAGTTCCAATTAAAATTTCTGCTAAAAAAAATTTCTATTAAAATCCCCTAATTTCAAAAACAAATTAAACTGTAGTGAATTTATACAGATTATAAAGGTTCAATTAGTTTCTCAAAGATTGATTAATTCTCAGTTAACTTAATCTTATGATTAAATTAACTTTTGAAACTAACTTACTGGTTTATGATAAATATAAACACTTGCGAGTTTAACTATCAAAGTAGCTTTGAATATAAATTATATTTCAAAGTAATAGCAGCGGAATATGAAATAAATTTATATAGTATGGATATAGCTTTTAACTAAAAACACAAGAGTTAACCAAGAGGTTCAGTCTCAAGATGAGACTTAGTCCTCTCAAAATTTATATAAAGTGATCCACACCCGGGATATGGGTTAACAATAGTGATCACACTGTTTAGGTCAAGAGACCTCTACCACAGTTATGCGTGGGATAACAAACAACAGCTCAAAGCTGTCCAGGTCACACTCGACCTCTACCACTATCCACAGTGGGAAATAAAGGATGTAAAGATTGTGAGTGAGGATTTAAAAATCCTCCAGTTAAGGTTCAGGAGACAGTGTGTGTGTAATGATTAACAGGCTACACACACTATTCGTAATGCAAATACTAAATCACTTAGATCAATATATAGAGTTTAGAATGGCTCTAGTGATTGCAGTACAGCTCTGGACTCCTTTGGATTTGATCATAAATGGTTCTGAGTCCTTCTCTGGTATTTGACTGAAAAACAGAGTATCGTTTCTTCTTTCAGTGCTTCCAGGTTCAGCTTGGTTATCGGCTCAGAAAATGAAGTGTTCTGTGTAGTTCTTCTTTAGCATAGATTGCTCGATGTATGCTCTGTGTTCTGGAGTTTGGTAGTAGTAGTCTTGTGAGTGCAAGTTCTCCAGTTGTTCTTGGCACGTTTTGAGCTTGATCGCGAGTGTGTTCCCGTGTGCTCAATCTCTTCGAGTCTCTTGTATTTATTCACTGATACATACACGTTGTTCTTGGTTTTTTTCTGGTCTCTCTTATCTCTTTCACATTCACCCCCTTTATAACTTTATGCCCCTTTTGATTTTTTTTTTTTGCTGAGAAGAAGGAATGATTATCATTTTCAATCGTGCTTGGTACGGTTTCTCTGCAATTCATTATAGGTAGCCATTTGTTTGTAGACGTGTATGGTTGACTCTGTGTAGGATCTTCCATCGGTAGCTCTTCAAACTCTTATCGGTGGCTCTTATCGGTAGCTCTTATCGGTAGTTCTTATCGGTAGCTCTTATCGGTAGCTCTTATCATTAGCTCGATGAACTTAGTTCCATCGGTTGCTCTTGGTTGTCGGTATCTCTATGCATCGGTAGCTCTGGCTATTATGCATATTGGTAAATCTCTGTCTATCGGTAGCTCTGGATGTCGGTAGCTATTCGTCTATCGGTAGCTCTGGCTGTCGGTAGCTATCTGTCTATCGGTAGCTCTGGCTGTCGGTAGCTCTGTGTCTATCGGTAGCTCTGGCTATCGGTAGCTCTGTGTCTATCGGTAGCTCTATGTAGTCATGCACATCGGTATCTCTATTCAGGTCAGTGATACTTACATTTGTCTTATGCAAAACACATCTAATTCACTTAGAATCATTTCAAAACTTATATAAACATGGATAATAGAGATTAACATAAATTATAAATTATTTTAACATTATTATTAACTTGATCATTGATTTGAAAGAATTAAAGTGTAGATCAACAGTAATTTTGAATATCATAATATATGAACACATAATTGGGATTGTCAAAACATATGAATACAAGATTGGGATTATCAAAACAGGTGAGGTCAACAGTTTCCTTTGCGGTCAGCCCAACACCAGCTGGTGTTGCTCTGCCTCCGTCATCAACAAACGAGAACAACAAGGGGGAGGTTTGGGCCGTGTTCATGTGGTCTGAGCCCTCCTCGTTATGGTGATATCAGTCGGCAAATCTCAAACCATAAATTGAACGAAAAAGAACAAGATAAATTCAACTCAAACCCATACCTCACTTGTTGATCGTTGACGGTGGAAGGAGAGGAATGGCGTACATCGATTCGTTGATGTCTGGAAGTGTCCAGGGTAGGATACCGAGGAAGAAGCATCGTCAGCATTCTTCATGGCCGGCTCTTTCTCTTTTGGCTCGGTCGAAGATCGAAGAAAGATTTTGTCATTCTTCGGTGGACGATGAAGAGGTTTTCTTCGTGGGCGATGGTTCTTCGTTGGAGAGTTCTTCTCCTCCCCAAGCTCCACCAAAATGCTAACCAAAAATAATAGAAGAATCATCTATTATTTGTTGGCACAAAAACACAAATAGTTGTGTCTAATTAATTGAGACAACTCATTTAATTAATGGTGTGGAATTGATTCAGATTCAAATTAGGGTAGGTGGAGAGTACTAATTAAATGACGAGAGGTGTTAAAATAATTAATGGGGAGTTAAAGGGGGTTTTAAACCCTGTGTGGGCCCCACCAAGGATATCCTCCCAAGGGAGGTTATGTGCGGGTGGACCCCACCACCATAACCTTCCATGGGAGGTTAGGGTGTGGTGTCCCCCACCACTAACCACCTCTTGGAGGTTTTAACCACCTCAAAAATAAAAATAAGCTAACTCTTATTTTTATTTAACATAATTAAAAACCCCCCAAATCTAACTTCAAGTCTCGCAAGAATGAAACTGCGGTGAAGGTCTCACTAAGCAATTACCGACACTGCGAGTTCAACGGTGCCCTCAGATTTGAATTCCGAGCACTGGTTCAAAAGTTATAAAATCTCACTCACACGTTTACTGAATGTACCCAATAAAAACTTCATAAATTGATTCTAGGAACACCAGGCCTCGGAATCAAGTGCCGTAAATTTTTTCGGACTCGTAAAATTCCCATGTATTTAAGAAAAAAATCCATGGAAATTCCGAGTCTTTACATTCTCCCCACCTCAAAGCTTTACATCCCTGTAAGTTACAACTCGAACTAAGGGAACAAATGGGGGTACTAAGCAGGCATCTGAGCCTCCCAATCCCATGTTCTCTCCTAGAGGTTCCTGTACTGCCAGCGAACACACACTAGAGGTATCGATCATCCACATAGGACCCGCTTCTTTTGATCCTCAATCTCTACTGGAACCTCCGTGAAATTCGCCCCATCGTCGACGTCTAGCTCTCCATGGTCGATGATGTGGGAAGGGTCATGCACGTATCTGATCAGCTGTGATGTGAGGAAGACGTCATGCACCTGATGCAACTGAGTTGGAAGAGCTAGGTGGTAAGCCACCTTGCCTACTCTACTGAGGACCTAACTTTCCACCTCGGACAAATATCTGTAGACCTCGTCAAGGTGAGACCCATAGGAAGATGTGGTCACCATCCTTGAACTATAAAGGCCTTTGTCTCCTATTAGAATACGACTTCTGCCTACTCTGTGCAGTCTTCATCCACTCCTAGATGATCTACACCTTCTCCGTGGTAGCCCATACCATCTCTGGTCCCACTAGTGCTGACTCTCCTAGGTCTGTCCAACATAGTGGTGATCTTCAAGGTCATCCATACAAGGCCTCAAAAGGTGTCATGCCGATGGTGGAGTGATAGTTGTTGTTGTAGGCAAACTTCACCAAAGGAAAGTGATCCTCCCAGCTGCAACCAAAGTCGAGGACACATGTGTGGAGCATATCCTCGAGGGTCTGGATGGTCCGCTCAGTCTGACCATCTGTCTGTGGATGGAAGGCGGTGATTAAGAGAAGTTGTGTCCTGAAATCCTACTACAACCCCTTCCATAGTCAGGAATTAAACTATGAATCACGGTCGAAGACAATAGAAGAAGGTACTCCATGTAAACTCACAATCTCCTACACATAGAGGCATCCCAAGCTCTCTACTAAACCCTGCTCTCTGATCGTAGGAAGTGGGCTGACTTGGTGAGTCAGTCGACGATCACCCAAATCAATTCGTGACCCTTGGATGTACGTGGAAAACCCATCACGTAGTCTATGGATATCCCATCCCACTTCCACTCTGGAACCTCTAAAGGATGAACCAAGCCTGCTGGAACCTGGTGCTCTGCCTTCACTTGCTGACAAGTGAAGCATCGAGAGACAAACTCCACTACTGCCTTCTTCATACCTGGCCACCAGTGTTGTCGTTGAAGGTCCTGATACATCTTCACCACTCCTGGATTTACCACCAAAGGGGACATGTGAAAATCCTTTAACACTTCCTATTGAAGTGATACTGGTACCATAGTACATCCCCTGAAGAGGATGACATGCTCCCCACCTTTAGAAAATCCATCAGGTGCATGCCCTGTGGATATCTGAGCACGTCGTGTCTCACAGTTAGAGTCCCCATGTTGTGCCTCCCTAACTCACTGAAGAAGTGGGGGAGTGATCGTAAGAGACTGTAGGAATGCTGCTCCATCTCTATCCACAAAGGATATCTGTAAATCAGCCAGCTGCTCTGTCTCCTCTCCTAGCAGTTGTATACCAGTCCTCCTACTAAGTACATCCGCAATAACATTCCCCTTCCCAAAAGTATAGACTATCTCAGAGTCATGTCCTAGAGGAACTCAAGCCAATATCACTGTCTCAGGTTCAGGTCCTTATGAGAGAAGATATACCTAAGACTCTTGTGATCTTAGTAGATAGTAAAACATTCACCCATCAGATAGTGCTACCACATCTTCAAGGTGAATAACACTACTGCTAACTTCAAGTCATGGGTAGCGTAGTTCTTCTCATTTTGTCTCAGCTGCCGAGAACCATATGTGATCACTGTTCGCTCCTACATCAGGACACACCCAAGTCTGGTCCCTAATGCATCGTATTAAACCATGTACCCTACGCCCTCCTATGGAAGCCTCAAGATGGGGGCACTGGTCAACCTCTGCCTCAACTCCTGAAAGCTCTGCTGGAATCTCTCCGACCACACAAAGGGTTTCCCCTTCTTCTTCAAGGATGATAGTGGCGCTGTAACTCTGGAGAAGTCTGTAATGAACCTACGGTAGTACCCATCCAAACCCAGGAAACTTTGTAACTCTGTCACACTCCTGGGTGGATCCCAAGCAAGTACCACCTCAATCTTCAATGGATCTACTACAACTCTAGCCTCCAAGATGACATTCCCCAAGAAGTTAACCTCTCAAATCCAAAACTGGCACTTTGAGAGCTTACCATAAAGCTGGTGCTCTCGGAGTGTGTCCAGTACCACTTTCAAATGGTAGGTATGCTCCTCATCAGTGGTAGAGTAGATCAGAATGTCGTCGATGAAGACCACGACAAAGCGATCAAGGTATGGATATAAGATCCTATTAAAGAGACACATGAACACTATTGGAGCGTTGGTTACGCCGAAGGGAATAACCAAGAACTCATAGTGGCTGTACCGACACCTGAAGGTCGTCTTCTGCACATCCTCATCTCGAACTTTGAGCTGGTGATAGCATGATCTGAGGTCTATCTTCGAGAACCACCGTGCTCCCTTTAGCTGATCAAAGAGGTCGTCAATCCTCGAGAGTGGGTACTTTTTCTTCACAGTCACCTAGATCAGGCGACGGTAGTCAACACAAAGCCTCAAGCTCCCATCCGCCTTCTTGGAAAACAGAATTGGGGCTGCGTAGGGAGAAACACTAGGCCGGATGAATCTCTTCCCCTATAAGTCCTCTAGTTGTACCTGCAGCTCACAAAGTTCAGCGGGAGCCATCTGATATGCTGGAGTAGATATCAGTTTCGTCCCAGGGTACATGTCAATGTAGAAGTCCACCTCTCTGCAAGGAGGTAGTCCTAGAACATCGTCAGGGAAAACATCCGCATACTGGTCCACCACTATAGGATAAGTCGGACTCTCCACATTAACTGTTCCAAGGGTAAGGCAAGCCAACTGGTGAGTGATCGGCTACACCCTCCTCTGATTAAGTCTGTCCTCTGTTGAAAAGGTTCCCTTCTCTCCGGTGAAGGTGAACCTAGCCCCATTTGTGCGAACACACCGCACTTTTCGCCTAATACAGTCGATCTGAGCATGGACTATAGATAACCAGTCCATACTCATTATAACATCATAAGGCATCGACACCACTATGAGGAGATTCCAGCCGAATCTCTTTCCTCCTAGAGTAATCTCACACTACTGGCACCAGTGCATAATCGTCGAGTCTGCTCCCGTAGGAGTCTCTAGCCGTAAGGATCGAGCCAACAGCTCCGTCGGAATCTCTGAGCTCTGAATGAGGGAAGTGGCTATGAAAGAATGACTGGCACCTGTGGCTATAAGAACTATAGATAAGGTGGAGTAGACATAGATCATACCTCGAATCATCTCTAAATTTTCATGGTCATATACCTCAGTTTCCTGAAGCTGAGATCTTCCCTGTCCACCTGCTCCCTACGATCGGGGTAGACCTCCTGGTGGTGGTGGTAGTAGCAACTCATAACGTCGTCCACCGCCAGCTGCTCGACCAGCTCCTCTGCCACGTCTGCCTATGACCTGCGGTCCGCCTCGATCGAACATCTGCCTCTACCTGGGAGGTCCCTCAATTGTCTGTTGATCATCTGAACGGCGGTTCGGATAGTCACTAGCCATGTGACCCTGCCCGCCGCATGAGTAACATTGCATACTCCTGGCAGGTAAGTCACTGACCCGGGTGCCCCGCACAATAGATCCTGAGTCCTGCGATCATCCACCCATGGGTCTAGTCCTCTTAGACCTCTATGTTAGCTGTCTAATTCCAGCTGTAGAAGACTCCACTGCATGTCAATTAGTGGTGGGTCTTGCTGCTGGTGACTGCTCAGCAAGGAAACTCTCCACTATAAGGGCTCTCTTTAACACCCTCGCCTGCGTCAGGATGCTGAGGGAGATCATTGATTCCCTGATCTCTCGCCTTATCCCCTATTCGAAGGTTCAAGCCCTGAAGAATGGGTCTCGTACCATATTCATGGAGTAGCAAGAGAGGTCGGTGAACCTCACTGAGTATTGTGCTACTATCATGTTGTCCTGCTGTAGATGAAGTAGCTCCTGTATCTGCACCGCACGAAGGGTGGCTGGGAAAAACTCCTCCCAGAATAGGCTTTCAAAGTCTGCCCAAAGAAGTGTCACCTCGTCATGAACCTGGAGAATCAGGCTCCACCATCTTCTTGCTGCTGCCTGAAAGAGGTCGGCAACAAGGATCACCATAAAGTCTGATGGTTTCCCTACTATCCTGAATACTCTCACCACATCCTCCATCCAATCATCAACCATCTGTGGGTCCATCTATCCCCTGAACCTAGGTGGCCTCTGGCACTGAAACTCATCCAACGCGCTCAAACGGCGTGCATCGTCTGCTGCTGAGGCTGGTGGCATCAGTGGCCCAACGGGAAGTAGTACCATTGGTGACTCCACTGGAAAAGTTCCCTACATCGAGGCCTCGTCGCTTAGTGGGCTGTCAGAGTGTATGACTCTTGGGGCTCTGCGGTGAGGCATCCTGAAAGAAAAAGATGTGTCACGGTCAAAAGATTATAATTGGTGATCTGACCTGGTTGATCTGAATTAAGAAAACTTTTAAATACATGCATGCAATCAGTGTTTTCATGCACTAAGTTGGAAATCAGAAGTCAGGGTCCTGGTTTATGGATACATCGGCCACCCGCACCAACACTATACTCCTTGAACTAAAAACCACACTTAGTACCATTAATACTATTGCTTCATAGAAAATAATGATCAAAGTCCTAAGTTATGTGGTAGAACCGACTCCTCTGATACCAATTTGTCACGACCCATCCCCCAGGGCCCGTATTGTGACTACCCCAAGCCCGCCTTCCATAGGTCAGGGGCTGGAGACTAGCACCAAAGGCATAAATCCCTAATTTGGGAAGGCATTTCCTTATAAACTGAACACACACAATAGAGTACACAACTAGAAACAAAACACTAAGAAATAATGTATACATAAGAAGTACTGGAAAGTAAAAGAGGCCAGAAATAGAATCCCAACAGTAAAGTATAGGTACAACTGAAAGCAAGTAAAACTGAAATCAAGTAAAGCTGTTACTGGGTCATCCTCCGGGGTTCCTACCTGAAGGGTAGGTACAGATGGCCTCCTCAGTACACCACGTCCGTCTGTCTGCTCTGTACACCATCACTCTAAGTAGTCCACCTCCAGGTAGCGTCCATTCCTGCTACTCTCTGCCTTAATCAGTGTTGTTCGTCGTATGCAACCAACACAATGAGGTGCGGGCATAGCCCGTGCAGGGGTGAGTATAACGATACTCAGTAGGGACCCTGATACCCTCAAGGTCTCACAATATTCAGCAAGGATAACCAAAAAGTAAAGAATCAATGGATAACCCTTAATTAGGTATATTACTATACATATAACTAAGTTATCTAGTAACCCATATCATTTGTGAGGTAAACATAAAAGTCATTAACTTAGCTCAAACCAAGATTTTATTCTAGGGGGTAGTATCAAGTAACAACCCCAGTCACACTATTGGAACCTTAGCTGATGGTGTACTCCACCTCTATCGAGTACAGTGGGCCTATCGCATCACACAGAGGCACTTCCCGCCTTCCTGGACTGTTGTGGTACTCCTCCTGTCGAGTATCATGGGTCTGTTGCGTCACACAGAGGCGCTCCCCACTGTGGTTCTGTGCGCTCACACAGAGGCGCTCCCCCTCATAGCCTGCCAAGGTACTCCTCCTGTCGAGTACCATGGGTCTACCATGCCACACAGAGGCACTACCCACTGTGGTTCTGCCGCGTCACACAGAGGTGCTTCCCACTGTTCTAGTTGAAACACTCCAAGTCGAAAGGTCATCAGTCGTCAGGTCTCAGCCAGCTACTAGGTCTCCGCACTCCGCTCGCTCGTCTCCGGGAGGATCCGCTCCATGAGCTACTAATAGATACTCCAACTTTCATGAATTCCCATGTAGAAGTATCTCAAAGTTACACCTCATCATAGGGGTCTCAACGCAATAGATGGCGTGTCAATCGGACGCCCGGTCTGTGAGTTATTGGCATTTCCGTTCCAGGGGCCCGGTTGGTTTTTAGGTTCAAAACAACCCGACTATATTCTAACTGTGTCCAAAACTCAAGTGGAATATTCCAAAATAATTGTCTCACTCAAATCTTTTTGTCTCCATGAACGGTTCATCGATCGGACACATGTAGCCCAAGATACGGGTGAATAGGTGTGTTCGGGTCAAACGGTTTCGGACTAGGGTCCAACCCGGTCCACGGGTCCAACCTAGCCCGAGGGGGCAGCCCAGCCTGAGGGCAGCCTGGCCTGAGGGTAGCCTGGCCCAAGGGGGGGCAGCCCGGCCTGATTGGACGGCCCAGACCGGCGGCCTGCGTGGCCCGGTTGGATGGCGGCCCGCGTGGCCCGGCTGGCTGGCAGCCCATGTGGCCGGCCGGCTGGCTGGCCCATGTGGCCGACTGGCTGGATGGCCCGGTGGCCTAGATGGCTGTGTATGGGGGTGGGGGGGTTACACCCCATGTCTTCCGTAATGGCCGGCGCGTGGTGCCGGTCCGGTCTCTGCGGGACCCTTCGGGTCCTGCCTGTAGCACGCACTGGCGACCGGCTCACCCGGCTGCCCTCCTCTGTCTTCCACAGCCTATGTCCGCGGTTCTTCTCTGGCACGGCGCGATGGCGCTATGCCCAGTCTGTCTGACTATCACAGCCTTCGTGGATGTGGCCCCTTCTTCTGGCGTGGTGCAACAGCACCGCCTCCCTCCGGTGCCGCCGCGTCCAGGTTCTCTGCGCAGTGCGACGACGTCGTGCCCCTTCGGTGACCCAGCGGCCTTCACGCCGCCGGTTTCCTTCGTGGTCAGCCCGATGCCATTCGGTTTCCTCTGTGGTCGGCCCTACGCTGGCCAACGTTGCTCTGCCTCCGTCGTCAACAAACGAGAACAACAAGGGGGAGGGTCAGGCTATGTTCGTGCGGTCTGAGCCCTCCTCGTTATGGTGATATCAATTGGCAACTCTCAAACCATAAATTGAGTGAAGAAAAATGGGAATAAATTAAACTCAAACCCCTACCTCACTTGTCGATCGTTGACAATGGAAGGAGAGGAATGGCGGACGTCAATTCGTTGACGTCGGGAAGCATTCGAGGTAGGATACCGAGGAAGAAGCATCGTCGGCGTTCTTCGCGGTTGGCTCCTTCTCTTTTGGATCGGTTGAAGATCAAAGAAAGAGTTCGTTGTTCTTTAGTGGATGATGAAGAGGTGTTCTTCATCGACGACGGTTCTTCATTGGAGAGTTCTTCTCCTCCCCAAGATACACCAAAATACTAACAAAAAATAATAGATGAATCGTCTATTATTTATTGGCAGAACAACACAAATAGTTGTGTTTAATTAAATGAGTCAAATCATTTAATTAATAGTGTGGAATTGATTCAAATTCAAATTAAGGGAGGTGGAGAGTTTTAATTAAATGAAGAGAGGTGTTCAAATAATTAATGGGGAGTTAAAGGGGTTTTAAAACTCATGTGGGGCCCACCAAGGATATCCTCCCAAGGGACGTTATGCGCGGGTGGGACCCACCACCATAACCTCCCATGGGAGGTTAGGGTGTGGTGGCCCCCGCCACTAACCACCTCTTGGTGGTTTTAACCACCTCAAAAATAAAAATAAGCTAACTCTTATTTTTATTTAACTTAATTAAAAACCCTCAAAATCTAACTCCCACTCTCGCTAGAACGCAATTGTGGTGAAGGTATCACTAAGCAATTACCGACGCTGCGAATTCAATGGTGCCCTCAGATTTCAATTCCGAGCAATGGTTCAAAATTTATAAAATCCCGCTCACACGTTTACTGAATGTACCCGATCAAAACTTCAGAAATTGATTCCGGGAACACCAAGCCTCAGAATCAAGCGCTGTAAATTTTCGCGGACTTATAAAATTCCCATGTATTTAAGAAAAAAAATTCCATGGAAATTCCAGGTCTTTACATAAACAATGTTAGGGGGCATAAAGCTTGTTTAATTTATGAAGAACAGACTTCATATTATCAACCAAAACATGGAATAAAAACAACATACATGATTCCTCAAAGGTTTGTGTATATGGGTCACTCTTATTGAAGATTAAGAGGCATTAAATAGATCGTAGGAATTTAAAATTTATCTAAAACCTTTTTAATCTGATTAGTATTTTAATAGGGTGAAAAACATTGATGTCACATTTAGAAAGACACAAAAATCCAATAATGATTGAAATATTCAGAAGAAATTATCAATATTTTTTTAGATTCCATATTATAAATATCATGAGGTAAAACATAAAATTGATTTCATACATGTGGATAAGAATATTTGTGATAGTTTTATTGGAACATCATCAGATATTAAATTTGTAACATCCTGACCCAAACCACCAGGTCCAAGCTGAAATGATACGTGACCTCATGATTACCTACCCATATACAACAGGCTTTCGACTAGTAATGAGGGTATAAGTCCAATAGGGTTGAGACTATACCCTTTATATCATTTTATTTATTAGAATAATTAATAAATAATAAAAATAATGAATAATCAGAGTAATCATGAATAATAATGAATAAAACATGTCAAATAAATAAATATCTCCCAATGTGGAAATCCTGTATAGAAAGTAAGAAGTAGATACATAAATAGATTAAAAAATAAAGATATTTGGTTCCTCTAGAGTTTTTTCTGATCTGCTCCTTCTCCATGCTCCACTGCTCAACCATCCACCATAGGCCCTTAGCCCTTTATCAGATCTTGGGTTATGAAATCTACAAGCGTACCAAAATTCTTGAGTAGGATGTGAGTATAAAGACCCCGTAGGACACTACTAATGCATCCTAAAAAAATTTTCACATGAACAAAAGTGTATAATAGAATAATAAATAACTTTTCACACAAGAAATAATAATACAAAAAATTTATACACTGACCAAGAAGCTACAAACCCTTCTTATACCTACTTTGAATCCATGCTAGAAAACATCGGAATAATCATGGAAATGTATTAATCATTAGAGCCAACCTAAAGCTACTCAATAGTCATACATGACATAGGCCTTCATGTCAAACCACACTACGTCATCATGCCCTGATGCTATCTTCATGTCAATTCACATAGACCATCATTCCCCACTATTGCTAAGTAGGTTTGATCACTCATGATCATCATGCTCCGTGGTCATCACATACATGTCTAATCACTCATGATTTTCATTCCCCTAGGTAAATATACACTAGGCCATCATGCCCCATTATCTATCTCAGTTTCATCATCAAGTCACATGTGGCGTTTGAACATGCTCCCCCTCTAGGGCTATTGAGATATGAGCAACCCACCTATCACTTTGGTACCATTCATAACACAACAACATATCATATCCAAGAATATCATAAGGAAACACTAGCATCATACATAACATATCATGAGTGTGATAAAATTCATACATAAACACATTTAAGAAAATAAAAATGGTCTAATGAACCTAAACATGTATAATCATAATATGACAATCTAGAAATTCTCATTGCTATACACACACCCACATGCATCAGATAAAAAGAACAAGTTAGTACAACATAAATCACATATCATACTAACATCGTATGCATGTCACCAAATGGTAAGGAACTTCCTACCTTAAATTCAACAACATCAATGGAAAATTTTTTCGAAGGTGTCATCACCCGAACCGTATTCACACACCAACCAGAATAGATCATGCACCCAAGGACTCCTAGAATTAAAACCATTTATTCTATTCCCAAAAGAAATAAAAAAACACACATGATGATACATTATCTATCATAGATAATTTTTGAATTATCATTTTAGGTGAATGCATGAACTCAAAAAATATTTCTTAAGAGTATTTATAAACCAAATAATTATTCTTTGATAATCTAAATAATTATCCTTTGATAAATTTCATAAATTATATATTTTCAATTATCTTATTATAATTTATTATAAATTATCCATTGATAAATGGTGTGATTATATTTTTATAATTTTTGATAAATTATCCTTTTATAATTTATTGAAATCACATCTTGATAATTTTTTATAATTATTATTCAATGATACACATAATTATCCTTTGATAATTTCAATAATCTTTATCACATGATAATTCCCTTATAACTATCCTTTCATAATTTGTATAATTATATTTTGATAATATCTCACAATTTACATTTGATAATTCAATGTAATTATCACTTGATAATTAATTGTAATTATACTTGATATTTAAAACATTAAAAAATAAAGATTAAACTTAATATGAAAAACATAACTCACCACTTTTAGAAACAAAATTTGGATTAAATTTCTGCTCATTGGGACAAACCCAACAGTATCGATAGTGCATCAATCCGATCAATATCTCATGAGATATTGAAGATATAAGTACACAAAAATAATAAAATAAAATAAAATAGGATATGAGAGAGGATGGGAAAGAGAGAGTGTGGCATGAGGGGAGGAAAACCTCATGTGTTCCATTTCCTTAGGCACCTAAAAAAATTCCCTGTTTTATAATTTTTCTCTCTATATTATGTCATTCGTTATTTCGTTAATTTATTTATTACATAATTTATTTTATTATTATATCTTTTATTAATACCCAAAAGCCACCCCCATTACACCTCTGACATGTTTTTTTCCAAAATTACTTATTTAACCACATTAATTCATCCATTAAGTAAATTAAAAAATAATCATCTATGAAAACATCATATATATATACACTCATGCGTACACGCACACACACATTATATATACATTATCACTAAAATATATATAAATATATATTTTATCCCACATAGGTATATGTATACATATTTTACTTTTATCACACACAACAATTATTTTATTAATTTAATAACAATTATAACAACAATGACTATTATTATTATTATTAAATATATCTCATCATTATCACCTTTAACATTTTTTCAAAAAAAATCTTTAGATACTGATAATTTTATTATCCACACAATTTAATTTAAGTGGTAAAAGTAATAATATCAATACTATTACCTAACCTCACGATAAATATTCACCCAAGGAGAAACATCACTCATCAATTAGGTGAATTTAAAAAAAAAATATTACACATGTAATTTATTTTCTTTTTATTTGACACAAATAATAAAAATAATATTATTATTATTATTAATTATATTATTTTTAACTTCCCAAAAATTATTCAGATAAAAAAATTATGAATTCAAACAAATCAAAATAATTTGATAAAAATCATTTATAGACATATATTGTGATTTTTAATAAAAATTCTTAAATAAAAAAAGGAAAAAGGAATTACACTTACTTACGATGTAACCAAACACCCAAAAAACACAAAGGTTATGTCACGCCTATGGTAAAACTCATATCACACACCTAACGGTGGTCTCATATTTTTAATACGAAGCATTGTTTGGGAGATATGAAATTATTTTTAGGAAAATATATATTAAAAATATTAAATAATGTATCCTTAAATGTGATCTTACCAAGCACCAGACACTCATGAATGTAATGTCATTACTAGGGTAAACCCTTATCTTCGACCTAATAGTGGTCTCATATTTCTCATACGAGACATTGTTTGGGAGATATTTTATTTTAAAAAAAAAATGTGTTTGCATAATATAGTATATTTAATATTTTTATTCATTCATTGTTGAGGCTCTACGAGCCTCGGAATCCCATTCTATCTTAGTACTAAAAATATTTCATAGGTTATTCTATGGTGTTTATTGGGATTTCACCCTTATGAATATCCTTTAAATCATATATTATGTGTTTTTTATTATAAAGTTACATTTTCATATGAAAATAATCATAAATTATTATCAATGAGGGTTTTTATTATCTTTAAAAAATCAGGAAATTATAATTATTCCCCTCTATCAACTTCTCATCCCTGAGAAGTATCTCTACCATTATTTCTTAAAAGAAATTAGGCCACTGATCTCAAACATCAGACTCGTGCTCCCACATCTCCTATTGTATTCATCCAGGTTTCCACAAAAATTCAGATGAGTGGTACCATCTTTCCTCAAAGAATGTTCTCGATTTCTTCCATAATCTACACTAGGAACTCCTCAAAGATGCATCAAATTCCAAATCAATATCGTTATAGTCTATAATATGTGCAATATCAGGCATATACCTTCGAAGATGAGAAATATGGAACACATCATGTATGAATCAACAACATAGAGGAATTTCTTAATGGTATACACTTATCCCCGCCCATTTGAAGATATCAAAGGGTACTGCAAAACATAGTGATAGATTTCCCTACTCTCCCAGTCATCTGTGCCTCAACCGAGGATACATTCACTTTAAAAACCAAATATCCCATAGATAACTCCAAAATTATCATCTTATGGTTGTCTTATGGTCTTTCTCTACTCTAAGTAGTGATCAACCTCTTCTATATTAGCTACAATCTCTGAGAGGTCTGTCAAACCAAATTTTTTCCCACAACTACTTTCACACCCTCCTCATGTCATCAAGTCAGTGAAAAACATGGACTCCCATAAATATCCTATTAAGGTTTTATGGCTAGGTGATTATCCCACACTTCACTGAAGTTCAAGATGAAAAATTTACGCATATCCTCTAGTTTGTATATATTTCACTCAGACTGCCTATTTTTTAGAGGATGGTATGTACTGCTCAATCTCAATTGATTCCCTAGGGCCTTCTACAAGCCTTACCAAAAGCATAAAATAAAACATGTGTCTTTGTCCAAAACAAATATAAAGTGAATTCCACATTATCATACTATCTCACGAATGAAAATTTATTTCAATTAAACTATTGGGTAAGTCTATTTGATTAGTAAAAAGTGGGAAATTATTTTTTCCAACCGATTAACAATCACCCAAATTGCATCATGACTCCTTAGGGCCCTAAGTAACCCCATCAAAAATTCCAAAGTGGTGTTCTCCCACTTATTGATATGTAAGTAACTTATTATTCTCTCACTAATGAAATAAATAACTATTGATCTCTCATATAAAAGGGTTTCAAGTCTTTATTCAATAACATATCAAGGAAAGGTAGGCTAGGAAAACATAAATATACTAGTAAGTTAATTCCAGAAACATCTCATAGATATAAGGAAACCAATTGTATTAAACATGGAAAAAAATAAAAAAAGGCATGTTCAAGACCATACCTCATATAGTAATAATTTCCTCATTTCTATCTATTAGTTCTTTATTTACTACATTGACACAGCATGCCTCATCTCCATAACCCTTTCCGCAACTCACCTGAGTCCCTATCATCTAGGCCAGCTATTGAGGTCCCCATCCCATCCCATTATTTGGTTACTAATTATTTCTTGAGCCCCCATGATACCTCAATCATGATTCCTTCAATAATAAGTGCTACAGATGTCCCATATTTCCACATCAGTGGCACTTTTTATCTGGTTTTCGGAATGAAGTTTAATAATTCCCCCACTACCCATATTTGTAACTCTGAGGACCTCCCTACTCTGTAAAATGTGTTGGTGAGCCTCTAATCAAATTTGATTGTCTTACACTGTAATAACATGAGTCATCTAACTACCTCTTCCTACTATCAAGAGGAACTCTTGTAGTGAGAGAAATCTTAGTCACCAGCCTATTGTGGGCTAAATGTAAGCCTACTTCCCTATCCTCATCTAGTCCCTTATCAAAGGCTAGGGACTTGTAAAGCACCTAAGAGTCTATCATCAAATCAAAGACCCTAACTAGACATTTGAGATATGGTTATAATCCTACCATGAATGTACAAGAATTATATGCCTCATTTCTAGCTAACAATAGAGCAAAGTGAAGAAACTCTATAAACCAAGTAGAGTATGAAGATACTATTATATAACCCTTTAATAAATTATGAACTTATGGGAATGGTCTAGCTTTAGCATGTCAGGGAAGTACTGTTTGAGAAAAAAATACTTGAATTTCATCCATGTAATACCTTCTGTATCCCATCTTTATTCATGGAATTCCACCATATGTTGGCAAGTCCTTGGAAAATAAAGGTTTCCAGAATCACTTTCCTTTCATCAGGTGTCTAAACCATCTTGAAAATGCTATCAATATAGTCCATCCAATCCTCCACAACCTGAGGGATATCAATTCCCTATAATGATGGAGGATATTGGAGCTAGAAATCTCAATCATGGTTGGTCATGGTCCTCTGAATATATCCACTAGGGATAAGAACCAACAAAAAGAGTCCTGACTGAATGAACTCTATTTCTTGGATCGTCTCTGCCTATACATGATCATGTTGGGGAACATCTTCCTACACCGCTGGTAATGGTAGTGGGGACATTCTATGATACTACAACTTGTGGTTTTATCATAAGTCTCTGAGGTGTAATCTCTAAAACAAATCTAACATCATAAACATTACAAGTATTATTTATTCTATGGGATCACACAAAGGCTTCCCTAGTAGTCTACCCGCAACCTAAGGTATAACCATCCTAGTATTAAAACTTTTCTATATCCCTACACATTATTCACAATCATGATATATATACTAACACCAAAGTATGCTTAGTTCAACTAATTAATTGAAATAAATATATATCACACAATATAACAATAAATATATCACACAAGGAAACTATCCCAAATAGATAGTACAAAATAAGACATTTAATTAAATAACTAATATATAGTACAAAAACAGTTATATATGTGGAATATGAACCTAAATTCCTAGTTATTATGCTTGAACATACATAAAATCTTATAAATCGCATATCAACATCATGTGAATCACCCAAGGTGATTTTAATCAACTATAACATCCAAACATAAATTCCCATTTTATGGTAAACATGGAGGTCCACTAAACAGTCCTGGTCTAGAACTATCATAGTTCCCCTACTTGAGTCCCAATATTATTACCTCTGATCTATCATGTCTCATACTATGGTAAATATAAGAACAAGTTAGATAATCATGATCCTCCAATACCATTTTGACACATCCCAACCCGAACCACCTGGTCTGATCTGGAATTCTATGTGACCTCATGTGTGCCTCCCCATATGCAAGAGGATTTAAACTAAAATTGAGGGTCTATGTTCAATAGTTTGGAGACTATATTGTGTTGGTTTACATCCTCTTACACCACTAGTAATGGTATGGGAACATCCTAGGATGCTGCAACTAGCGGTTTTTTCATACATCTATGAGACGGAATCTCTAAAACAAAGATAACATTACAAAAATAAAAAGTCCTAGCCAATCTATGTGATCACACAAACTCTTCCCTAGGAGTCTACCCTCAACCCAAGGTATAACCCTCATATCACTAATCCTTGTATCTATACTTTCACATTATTCATAATCATTATATATATACCAACACCACAATATTCTCATTTCAACTAATTAAATCCAATAAAGATATCCAAATATCTTTTATGAAGCTCGGATGGCTCTGCACTCTCCTAGCCATCCTCCCACTCTCTTGAGTGATTTAGGGTTTCTTAATCATGCTTCTTATTTTGGGTTCCTCGTCCAACTTCCCTCATGATTCAATGTTAAGATGTTCCTCTTTTTTCTCTCTCAGTCTTTGGTCTGGGTCTCGCACTTGGATTCCCCCTGCCTCGGCATCTCGATTCTTAGTTAGCTCTATTCCCTCCTCTCCTCCACTTTAATGGGATCATTCCTTTTCTCCTGTCTTGGTGCCTATATTTTTTCTCTACTCGTAATTCCCCTTCTAATTTATGGTTCTCTTCCCCACCCCCTTTTCTTCCATTTGCGTGGTTTACCATATCTTGAGTTTCGACTTCAATGGCTCTGTTTCTGCGTATCCATATTTGAGTCTTTGTTTGTTGAAGGCAGCTTCTAGTGTTTCACCCTCCTCATTGCCACTGAAAATCTGTTGAGTTGGTTCATGTGATGTTCTTTCCTATTGGTTCGGTGCTCCATTTAGTGTCCTGGAGAATGGCATGGTTTTCTAGTGAGTCCCTATATTGCTTTCTCTCTGCTCTAGCCTCACGATCCTTCGCTCCTCTCCTGGTCGGATAGGTATGGTGGCCTTAAAATATGTTTTGGGTTGTAAGGTGTGAGCACTCGATAGTATTCCATATGTATTCTCCATCAATTGATTTTATTATTTTATTTCATTGGTTGATGTCAAGGTTTTTAGGCCAAGGAATGTATTGATGTTCCTCGCTAGTCATTGCTAACTATTAAGTTATGGTCTAATTATTTCTCTTCTATGGATTCTTGTTCCATTACTCCCCCACAGTGTAGTCTATTGTGGTGGTTCTCTAGAGGCTTTAGGATGTGTTGAGTAAGCAGAAATGGTGTTTCTGGAGGCTTTACTGGTGTGGGATTCCCTCTGACTTTTTCATGGATATATCGTGGGGTTCATTTGAGGTCACTGGTGTTGATCGTCTGTCATCTGGTTAGGATCTTTGTGCCAAGGGGTTTCAATTATTTTCCATTTTTCCATATGATGGTGTAGGTTCATTGTACCGGTTCAATGATGACAGTTGTTGGTTCAATTTTTTCACTTTGTTGGTATTTCAATTTATGAAATTTAAAAATACGTTGTGGTGTGCTTGTTAGGGGGATTTATGGGAAATTGTTCTTGGGTGGTGGAAGATGTTTTAATTTTTAACTTGTTTGTGATGTTTTTGATTCAGTGGCTGAATTTTTAAGGTTATCACTCAACAAAAAAGTGAGTTATTGTAAAATACCAAAAAAATGGATTTAGAGGTTAAGCCAAAGCTAATAAAGAAATATCACACAACATGTCAACAGATATATCACATAAAGAAACTATCCCAAACAGAAATTAAAAAATAATACATTTAATTTAAGAACTAATATGCAACATAAAAACAATATACCATATATGATGAATATCACAAGGTAATAATGGCATCATACATAACATATCATGAATGTGATCAAATCCATACATGTACACATTTATCCAACTCAAAATGATCTAAAGTATGTCAACATGCATGATCATAAGATTTCAATCAAGTACATTTCATGGATACACACACACCCATGTGCATCGCATAAAAATCATGATTTAGTACAACATAAATCACATATAATTCTCACATCATATACATGGCTCCAAATGGTAAGGAACTTCTTACCTCAAATTCGTTGATGCTAATGACAAATTCCATCGAAGGTGTTATCACCCAAACCAAATTCTCACACCAACCATAATAAGATCGTGCACCAAGTACTCCTAGAATTAAAACCATCTATTTTATTCCCATAATAAATAAAATATCACATGTGATGATACTTTCTCTCTCCTAGATAATTTCTGAGTTATCATTTTAAGTCAACGTATGCGCTAAAAAAAATTCATCAAGAATAATTAAAAACCAAATTATTATTATTTGATTATGTAAATAAATATCTTATGATAAATTTAATAAATTGTCCTTTTATAATTATCTTATTATAATTTATTTCAAATTATCCTTTTATAAATGGTAAAATTATCTTTTGAAAATTTTTCTATAATTCATCCTTTGATAATTTAGTGCAATTACATCTTGATAATTTTGGAAAATTATCATTTGATAATATGTGTAATTATTCTTTAATAGTTTCTATAATCTTTATCACATGATAATTCCCTTATAATTATCATTTTATAATTTTTATAATTATATTTTTATAATCTTGTGAAAATATCATTTGATAATTTGATGTAATTATCGCTTGATAATTATTTGTAGTTATATTTTATATTTAAAGCATTGAAAAAGAAGGATTAAATTAAATATGTAAAAAATACCTCACCATCTTAAAAAAACTTTGGATTAAATTTCTTCTTGATGAGAAAAACCCAACAACACTGATAGTTCATCAATCCGGTCAATATCACATGAGATATTAAAGAGAGTAGTTTGGATAAATAATAAGATAAAATAAAATAGAATAATATAGAGGATGGGAGAGAGTGTGTGTGGAATGAGGGGAGGAAAACCTCCTATGCGCCTCAAAAATTACACACTTTTATATTTTTTTCTCTATTTTATTTCATTAATTATTTTATTAATGCATTTATTACACAATTTATTTTATAATTATATATCATATTAATGCCCAAGAACCACCCCCCATTACACCTCTCACATTTTTTTCCCCAAAATTCTTCACTTAACCACATTTATTCATCCAATAAAAAAATTAAAAAAATTAATCCTCCATGTATACATCATATATATATATATATATATATATACACTCATTCATACACACACACACACACACACATTATATATATATATATATATATATATTCATACTAAAATATATATACATATATATTTTAACCCACATATGTATATGTATAAATATTTTAATTTTATCACAGACAAAAATTATTTTCTCAATTTAATAATAATAATAATAATTAAATATTTCTCATCATTCTCACTGTTAACATTTCACCAACAACCTTCATTAAATGCCGATAATTTTATTAGCCACAAAATTACATTTATGTGGTACAAGTAATGATATTAATATTATTACCTATCTACCCTATAAATATTTACCCAACACAAAACATCACTCATCAATTAGGTGAATAAAAAATATTTAATTACACATGTAATTTCTTCTCTTTTTCTTCGACATAAATAGTGAAAATGATAATAATACAATTATTAATATTGTAATTTTTAACTGACCAACAATTATTTAGATACCAAATAATTACATCAATTAAAAAAGTTAAAAATATTTTTATAAAAATTATTTTCACACATATATTATTCCTTTTAATAAAAATTATTAAACTGAAAAAGGATAATTTTTTTCCTTACATGTGATGTAACCAAATACCCAATGCACAAAAATTTTATGTCTTACCTAGGGTCCTAGACCTAACCGTGTTTTTATATTTCTCAAATGATGCATCATTTTGGTGATATTCAATTATTTTTCAAAAAAATATATAATAAAATATTAAATAAGTTATCCTCGCATGCGATCTCACCAAATGCCACACACACATGAATGTTATATCGTATCTATAGTAAACCCATCATCCCATAACTTAAGGTGGTATCAAATTTCTCATATATGACACCATTTGGGAGATATTTAATTTTTTTGTAAAAATCATTTGCACATAATACAATATATTTAATATTTTTATTCTTTCAGTGTCGAGGATCTAGAGGCCTCGAAATCTCATGTTATATTAGCACCTCATTACAAAAGTATTCCATAGAATATTCCAAGGTTTTAATGGGGGTTTTACCCTAACAAAAATCTTTTAATTCATCTATTAAGTGATTTTTATTGTAAAATTACATTTTCATATAAAAATAATCACAAATTATTATCAATGAGGGTTTTTATTATCTTTAAAAAAATAGGATATTATAAAAGGAAATACTAAGGATGGGTTGAATACAAGATCAAACTTACTCTCAATGGGAATAAGTTTAGAGTTATATTCCACTCCTAATGAAAGATGAACATACCCACCTCTAGATTTTCATACATTATCCACATTGGAGAAAATTAGTTTTTTTGGATGCCTCCTTGGTATCAAAGTTCCACATGGTTATTCTTAGAATGTAAAAAATCTTATGTCAACTAAAATTTAAACTTAACATGAATGAGATCACATTATTTACACATCATGATGAAACATATCCTACCAGTTTCATTTCATAGAATACTACACATCCTTGTAAAAATAAATATCATTAAGGTTTTCTATTTTCTCAATTCAATTTGTAACAAAGTGATTGACCTGAATTCATTGAACAATTTATAGAATGGTAGAGTTTCTATACATTCTAACTGGAAATATACCTTCCTAAATGTTTTCTTAATATCACGGGGCATTTAATGGTTTTATTGGTGAAATAAATAAAGTTTTTTAGACCAGTATATCTACATTGGATATGTCCTTTTGAATGGTATATGAAAATATTGAATGGATATTTTAAGAATCAATATCAACCTAAAGCCTCTATTATTGAGAATCATATTTGTGATTAGGGTGAATAGTTTTGTACAAATTAATTTTTATTATGGAGAATAATTTTTTGCTTACATATCACCATAAATGAGTCAGTTTTAGGGGAAAGGGGGTCCATGTATTGAAAGAAAAATCATTTATAGGTGAACAGATGAAGTAGTTATATTTATACATCTTGAATAACATAGATAATTATCATCCATATATAACATTGCAAATTAATATGTTAAAACAATGTTATGAAAAGGATAAAAATATGTATATATTGAATGAGCATAAAAATTATTTTTCTATAGTTTAAAGAGATCATAAATGGTAGACCAGATGAATTATGAACATTTATATGGTTAGTGGGTGTCCCAAGATTAAATTTGATAATATATTCTAAGTATGAAATTAAAAGATATACATTTTATACCAATGATCATAACAAAATAAGTGTAGTCCGGAATAGTAGTGTATCTATGTTCATAGAATCAATTAATTTTTTAAGTACCAAAGAAAAAAACTCATCTCTGTGTCAAGTGTATATTAAAGAGTTATTAAAGAAATATTAGAAATTAATTACATTAAATTTTTAGTTCTAGTGTTTAATTGAAAATGGGTTATTAGTAAAAAATTCAGACATAATGAATTTGGTATGCCACTAATTCATTTGAATATACTAGAATGCACATCTAATCCATTTATCATCATAAAAAATGAAAAACAAAATCTATGTTTTTAATCCATAAAATGTGCAGTGGCATATCATTTTACAAGGGAAAGAATAGTATTTTGGTGATAAAAACATGATGATAATGTTGGTTTATATGATATACCTACTTCCATAGAATGATTATTAGATAATATTTATGACCACATTGTAATCATGGTTTATGCTATATGAAACAATAATGATGAAGGAATATGGGAAAAAATATTTAGTAATTTCCTAACATTATAGGCAATATATATTTATTTCTTGTTTACCCTTTAAAATTTCATAAAATGTTAGATATATTAGTTTTATTTTTTACTTAAATCACATATTTTAATAAATATGATAAATTTATTGTTTAGATTAGTTTTTTTTTGTATCATTTTAAATTATGAAAATGCATATGTAACTATTGGCTTTGTATAAATTTTTTCTTAAGATTTGTATCCTTTTATCTATATCATTTTATGTTTCATAAATATAGATAGTATTTTTTTAACATTTTTAACTACAAATAAATATGATAAAGAATATTAATAGTATTATTTTTAATATTTTTGTCAACTACTCTAATGAATATGATAAAGAGTAGTTTTTTTGTGTTGTTTTGTTTTGTTTTCATCATTTTAAAATTTCTATTCAAATTTTTAGGTAACCATTTGATTTATATAATATTTTAATTAATATTTTTCCTTTTTTATATCATTTCATCCCTCATTAATTTTGTTATCATTTTTTTAACTACTTTAACAAATCTGAAAAAAAAATTGTTTAGTTTACTTTACTTTTTTTGGGATCATTTTTTATTTTTATTTAATTTTATATGTAACAGTTGGATTTGTATATTTTTGTACCAATTTTTTTTAATTTGATTTATAGGATAATTTCATATTAAACATATGAGTCTTCTCAAACTTCTATGAAGGACCATCCACATGCTTCTACTGAGGTGCTTCCTCATCCTTGTATATGGGAGATATCTACTTCAATAGGGGTAAATAGGGATTCTAGGGTTGGTAAATGTGGTATCACAAATTTAGAAAAAAATTCAGTTTCCTATATCTAGGACCAAGGATATATTTTGATTTTGATGATAATGATAATCCTAGGGGTCCAAATGAAAAACAATTTGAGACTTTTTTTGTAATGAATATTTAGGAAAAAGCTAATATTTTGATTTATGATTGGAAATGTTTTGAAAAAGTGTCGATAACTCAATTATGGGAGATATTTTTGGTAATATAATTTATTATTATTTTACTTATCATGACATGATGTTACTAATATAGGTTTTTTCTCTTCTTATCACATGATAGATGATATACCTTATATAAGAGAAGTCATAAAGATATGCTTATATTTGGATTTTATAATATGGATTTTTTTTAAATCAACCCTCACATTAGATTTCATTTTTGGGGAATATAAAAATAAAAAACCATGTGATATATATCTTTTTCTATATGAATATACATGGATGTAGTTTTTTTAAATCAGCTGACAAGAATAATTTCTGGTAAGTGAAATGTTATATTTTAGAATTCATTTTACAATAATAGTTACATTAATGATTTATTTATCCTTAATTTATAGTAACAAAGGAGATCTCATCAGAAGATCCAATCCAAAATTTTATACCCACATACTTTATATCATGATGGGTATACAATATTATAAGAACAAATGATGATAAAAAAAATTCAAAAATTGGGAGCCGAGTCTTTAGGCTCTATAGAGGTTGTTCATCCTTACCCCATGTGAGACAGGAAAATTAAAAGAGGGCACAAATGATAAAAAGGGGAAGATATCTTAACTAATATTTGATGGATGTATCTAAGAGGATTGAAACTATGTATTTAAGTTTTTTAAGCTATCTGAAATTTTTATATATTATGATTCACTAACGAATCTTTCAAATATTCTATACATGAATCCCTTAATTATTAGAGCACAAAGGGTAACTTCATACCTGTGGGTAATAAGGATATTTTAGATACCACATTAGAAAATCCCTAACACCAGAGTCATGTATGAGGATACCAGGTTGGTATATTGATTAAAAAAGTGTTTGGTTATTCTATATCTTTTTAAAAGAAATACATATAAAAAGGGGGGAATTTATGAGATAAATTTAAATATATAGGGTGAGATTATGGAGGATATAATTAGAGATTTAGTACATTCAATGATTATGAACATGAAAATATATTTTTAGGCTTTAGATCCCACTCCTACACCTTTTTCTTTATATCCCACTCCTATACCTCTGTCAGAAATACAACTCCTACACCTCCTCCTCTTCAGCTTCCCATCTATCATGAGTTACATTATGATAATCCTCAACAAAATATTGTTTCATATGGAATTATATATCATATTGGTCACACGTTTCATCATCAACATAGAGAGATGGATCATTTTACAACCACTGTGCAAGATATTATAGATATATCAATAATAGAATCATTTCCTATAAATAAGGTCACTACAGTTGGACAAAGTATTGAATATTTTTAAGATTGTCCATATATACTTTTCTGATAAATTACAATCAAGGTATGTACAGAATATATCCTTTATTTAATATTATTGATACATTTTTTTAACATTTTAAAATTTATATATTTATCTATATATTTTTTACAAGAATACTTTAAAGGTAAATAAATACTATATAATCAACAACAAGTACAAGCTTCTATGACTTTAGATACTACTTATTCTATACTTTAAATATTATCAATGTGTCCATATTTATTATTGGAATTTTATTAGCTTTCAATGGATGCTAACATTTGTGGGAGTGAAATGATTGTGATGATTTTAAAGAGAGATCTCATGGAGCTTCTAGTTAGAGATTTTTTTGGCATCAACATGATGAAATAATTTTTAATGTAATTTTATTATCAAATTTCTTTTTGTTATTATAATTTAATGAAACTTAATACTTATGTTTGTTTTTTATTAGGTATATTTAAACAATTTGTATTTTATATGATATGACACCCCTATATGGATTTTTTGAACCGCTATTTATTTCACCAATAATAATGATAATTAAATATATAGAAATAAAAATATATATTTCTAAAATATTTAAAAATAATGAAATTTGGTGTTAGATTATTCCTTATCTTTAAGGGTATATAATATATATTTCCTAAAGTGTAATTTCTATTAAATGAATAACCAATTACATTATATTTTTTTCTACTATTGGTCATTGTATGTTGTGTGTTTTTTGTCTAAAAGAGAAGACAACTTATTGGTTATGCTCTATACATGGTGATGTGTGAGAAAACATCCAAAATATTTTGGACATATACATTTGATTATTTAAATAATTTTATATTATAATTAATTTTAATTTAATTTCATACATATCATCTTCAAATAGGTCATGAAATTAATTTCAATATACAATAGTAAATAGGACATCAAAGATAAAATATGTTTTCACAAATGTGACTTCTCAATTATAATCACTACATTTTTACTAAATGTATTTAAAATATTATTTTGAATCAAAAGACTATTTTGAAACATAAATTTCATCATCCAAAAAGAGTAAAGGAAGTTGAATATTATATTCAGAGATTTATGTTTGAAATAATTTGAATCTAGATAGTTATAAAATTTCACAAGCTTAAATTTTATCATAACCTTTCCTAAAATTTAACTTATAATTATATTGAGAACACATTTTAAATTCTTTCCTTTTAATTTGAATCTTTTTTATGACCCTTGACTATGTTCTCAAAAAGAGATAAATAACTTACATGGAGCATGGGTGGATTATTTAAAAGGTTTATTTGGGATTTAATTTACTTATAATATATATTTAAAAGTTTAAATTTAAAATTGTAAAGTTGAAATAGTTTAAATTTGTTCTGCTATTTTCTAGTTTTATTTATGTTTTTGTTTTCTGGTTTTGGTTCTATTATTATACTACTGAGATATTGTATTTGAATTTAATTTAAAAAAGTTATTTTCACAATAGTTATTGTATAATTGACATAAAAAATTGGAAAAAAAATGTTTTTAACATCATTTATTTCATTACTAATGTGAAATATAGTTTACCACATTGATTATCTAAACTAACTAACATGATAGAGGGGTTTCCACATCTATTATAAGATAAAATACATGAAAAAACTTTCCCATTCTGTAGATTTTGATTAATTTCTATGATAGTATTTTAAAAACTAACATGAAATATAGTTTTCCACATCAGTTATTTAAAATAACTATAGTGATAAATGGTTTTTCATATCAGTTGTACAATAATCAAGGTAAAAAATATTTTTCATTCGAGATATTTTGATTGATTTATACAATATTATTTTAAAAATTGACATGAAATATAGTTTTCTATTTTATTTAATAATAAAAAATGTGAAAAAAAATTACAACATTTCTTTTAATAACATTTCTAGGTAATCGACATTAAAACCCCAAAAAATATTGATGTGGAAAACTCTATTTTAAGCTAGTTAGTCTAACATTGGGACATGAATTTTTTCAAGCAATAAAATTGATTCAAATAAGACCATAAAGTTATCATGAACATTCCCATTTATAATTATCTTATGATTGATAACAAAATAATTCATATTTTAAACCCATTTTTAGTGTTTCATATATGTTTGCATCACCTCAACAATGAAAAAATGGAATTTCAATGAAGGTCGGAGATTTTATATTGATTTGAATCTCCCTTTATTATAAAGTATATTGAAATTATGGATATATATATAGGCACAATAATATTCTTATACTATAATTTCAATGAAAAAATGTTTATTATATTAAAAGAGAAAAATCAATCAACAATAAGTAAATATCATGGAAAATGACATAATTATTCTATTTTTTATAATCATACAAATACAAAGGAACACAAATTAATTATTATGGATTTAGAAACATATTATTTTTAACATAGGTTAGAAAATTATATTATTTTCAGTGATATTAAAAATATATTTATAACACCAGTTATAATAATTGGTGTAAAAACTATTTTATCACATTTATTATTTAGAAAATTGATAATATAAACTATATGTTATATTATAATTTATATAATATTAATACAACAGTAATAAAAGATAAAAAATGTGGAAAAATATATTTCTTAAAAATTATAATAAAACTAACATGGAAGGTAAATCATTTTTATATAAAAAATCATTAATTTTCCATGTTGATTATTAAAATGATCAATGTGAAAAAATATTATTATTTTCTAATTAAATACAATTTTCACAACACCTATTTTGTACAAAAAAAAATTCAAGAAAATAAATTATAACAATAAAAAAATCCAAACATTTACAATATATGCATATTAATTTAATTCAAAATACCACTTACAACCAAATTATAGAAACAAAACTTGTGTATTAGAAATTGAAAACCAATTAAAATAAAAATTGGAATATATAAACTTGAAATGATATATATATATATATATATTACAAAATCCAATTTTTAAAAATCCTCTAATTTTTAAGTGGGTAAATTTTAATTTATTTTGTTAAAAATGGTGGTAATTTAAAGAAGGAATTATATCTATATTAAAATTGTCATGAACTACCCATAGTGGAACCCTATTTGGGCTAGTAGTAAATACAATAGTGACCTTGAATCTCATCTTCAATAGGAAACAGGTTGTAGACTGGCAATGAGGATATGAAACACACATGTAAGAGGCATTAGCCTCATAAATCCAAAGAATAAAGAAATAACCACCAATTAACTCCATAATATAATAAATGAACCAATCCCATAATGCATATAAATTTCATATATAAACAAAGGTCTCCAGAATAAAATACCAAATGTAACTCCTATAATTGTGATTCTAACTATGATCATGAACTCCAAGAGCTAGAATTGTCCATCCCAATCACCAACTCTCTCATGAAATTCTGAAAAATAGGATCTATATAGAAAGGTGTGAATATACAAGTATACTTGGTAAGATTCTCACTAAACTCACTCATGAAAATGTGGAAGAATCATACTAGAGACTATGTGGGTAAACAGCAAAACCAACTCATTACCTAAAGAAGGTCATATACCACTCAACCTCACAAAGGATTTCTTTCCAAATCTACATACAAGATATGACCATAATACCAAAAATATATATAAATGAAATTTATCTTGCAATTAATTACCCAAAAATCTAGTCACTCTTATTCCCCAACAATATTCATTATAGACCTATAATCCCTTCCATATCCACATAACCACAAATGCATAACATATCACAACAACAACAACCACATATCTATAGACACATCACAACCGCATAATCACATATCTCAACCTTATCATCACATATCCACATATCACAACCAAATAATGGTAGGGTATGTAATCATGAGTGAAACCAACCTCATTCCATCCTACTTCCTTATACACCCCCACCATGAACCCATCCCATAACTGATATGTCCACAAATCCATTATAGATCAGGAACACACACACATACCATAGACTCAAGCTATTACAACCTATATATGTGTGTGTTTATCATAGCCTTAATCTATTACTTCCCATGACACATTTAGAAGAGAGAGTGGGGAAGGGGGAGTGGTCAGTCATATGTGTCACCTCTATCCTAGATGTTTTGAAAACAACTGGATCCCATGAACTCATATGGATGTTGGTAAGATTACTAAACCCAGTTGGTGGTGAATTTAAAATAATAGAAATTACAAAGCATATATATAGAAACACACAAGCCCATACTAAGGATAAAAAACCATAACCTATAATAGTCAACTCAGTATTTCCACCTCACACCCTCATTCACTACCACCTCTAATTACAAATACTAATACCACAAAAAAAACATAATGCGACTTCCCATTTTATAACATCATTATCAATTCCACAATTATTAGATACTATCCATGTTATTTTCATTAATCTGTATTAAATTTCAAATGCATACCCCATTGTTGCCATATCTTTTAAGTCAATCATTAATGCATTAGTTATTTACAATTTCATAAATTACCCATCAATTCATTTTGTTTAGTAACATTCCATAACCACACAACCATACCATCCTCCATTAATAGTTTAAGTCAACCACATATAGCCACCACTATTTCCACTACCTAAATCTCAACAATAAAAAAATACTTCAATTACCATATAATAACAAAGAAATAAAATAAAAACATCAAATAATAACAATTCCAGATTATTGTTCTTCATTTCAATTATTATATTTATGTTGGTTATTAATTTCATCATGTTTGGAACACCAATTTAAACATAAATCACAGTAGGATGCTAATCAAAATCTAACCAAAAATAAAAGATCAATAATTAAAAATATTAAAGGAGAACAAGTAAAGAATAATCTATGATATCACCATACATATTTTTCATTTAATTATGTTTGGTTATTATCATCTTACACCAATTTAATCCATTTACCCAAGGACTACTAATATGAGACTATCATGGGATTCAAAATCCCTTTTAATTTTAAATCACAGAATTCATATTGGGATATAACAAGTTTTGTATAACTTAAGAAGATTTTTTATTATTATATTCATTTATAAATGTTTATATTTTTTAATTATATTGAAAGTAGGGAAATTGGGGGTGCTATAGTGTGAATGAATTAATCTAAATAAAAGTAATAATGGTAAAACACAATTTTGTGGTAAAAGTTATGGTCCTTGGGTTTTCTACTCATATTCCATCATTATCCATTTAAATGGGTTCACATACATTCGATAGCTCATATCATCTTACATGAGCTACTTTACATTAATTTGATTATGAAACTTAACATGCTGAAGAGATCTCTTTTATACAAAAATATCTAACTCCTACAATAGTTAAGAACAATTAACACACTTAAATTGAGTATGTAACACCATCCATCACTTCGATCCATTATATGTTATTTTATCCCTCAACTAACTCAACTCCATCATATAAAGAGTTTTTTGAGAGAGGGGGAGCGTTGTTTGGTAGGGAATATAATAAAGTTGAGAATATTCTATGAAATTAGTTGAAAATAACCATGTCACTCCATAACACATCCCCTACCCCATAATAAATGGAATAAATTTATATGAAATAATTGTAAGGATTTGGGAAAACCATGAAAATATCTCATGGGAAGAAGCCTCGGGTAAGATAATCATCATCACGAGAATTGAAGAGTAATAATTGGGGAAGAAGACATAAAATATAATAAGAAAAGGGAGAATAATAAATGTAATCTAGTGAAAATGAAACTATTATATTAAAATTTTAGACATAAAATCATAGAAGAAAAACTTACAATACTTCACAACTTCAGCCAAGAGGATAGTAGTGTCAACCCATAAAAAATTGGATGAGGTCCTATTATAGAGGAAATAGGGGGACTATTTTGATAATTATCCTTTTATAGGATGGGATTCACAAAATAATATGATGAGTACATGATTCCATGTAAATACATTCTCGATTCTTCCCCACCTCATAATTATTCTATCACCATCTCTTATATATGAAAAAATCATGGATGAAGTCCACATTGATCTATAATAACTGATTTCCTTGGTTATTTAATCTAATAAAAAAGTATGTATTCCTTAGGAATTAGAGGTTTTAAAGGCATGAGTTTTTTGTAATTTTTAATTCTGGCTGGGTAGTGTTTTTTAATTTTAGTTTCAATTTTATATTTTTCAAATTTAGGATGGATTAAGATTATTTTTTTGGTATGGGTTAAGTTTTAAATGAGGTTTTATGGGTTTTGGATGTCTAGAAGGTAGGTTTACTTATATCCCTTGGCTGTAAACGAACTTGGGTACCCAGTGGGTGCTCAACAGATACTTGATTAGCCTGGTATTAGTTCTATTGAGTATTCATTGGACCTCTAATGGCTATCGAGTATGCCTAGGTTGATTTTATATTTAAATAAGGCCTTTTTATATTTTTACCTTATTATTTTTACCCCCATACCCCCTTCCCTTCCAATTATTTTAATCTTATCCTTTTGGGATATTCCTTGATGGCATTCCAAGGTTCCCTTCTCCTCTTCATTTTTCCACATTCTTTACAGGTGGTCTAAAGGGACTTCTTCATTATATATGTGGTAAATCACCTTCCATATAACAAAATGATATTTTTGTATATATTTTACATTAAATGAATACTATGTTAAATATATTTCCTATAATTAAAAATAAAACCAAAATAAACCATGAATTACCTTATTAAAATAGTGCATTATGATGTGAAATATCAATACAAAAATTATAATAGGAATAAAACCTCAACTAAATAAAAATATAATAATATGGTTTATTATAAAATCACATATTTTAATTCTTACATATTATTATTTTTAAAGAATAATTTAGGTATTATAATAAAAATTATTTGATTAAATTTAATTATTATGTCTTAAATAATTAATGGATTGTGATTAAAATTATTTAATATTAAAATGGACATTTTTCAAAGAACTGATTTTAAAGTGATGTGTATTTTATCCTAATAAATTAAAATTGATAAATTTTAAAATATTAATATAATAATATAAAATATTTAAATTTTGAAAATAATATATTAACACTCATGTAATTAAAAATTAATATGAAATAATAGTAAGAGCATTTAATGTTTAAAAGGATATTTTCTATAAAAGTTATATATATATATATATATATTATTTTCATTTGAAAAATAAATTTATAAATTTTATAATTTGAATATGATGAAATAAACTTAAATTTTTAATTCATCATGACAATATTATCCCAATTTTAATTTTTGGTAATTTTTTGAAAATATTGATTTTTAGGTGAATAGTGAAAAATACAGTTTTTACCAATGATGCAACTTTTATGAAATTATCATGATGTAAGAATTAATTAAAAATTTATAAAAAAAAATTATAGACCAAATATATATTTATGGAGTAAAATAATTGACTTAAGAATATTATTTTGAATTTATAAACATATGTTTAACATTTTAAAACATAAAGTAATATTTTTTCCTAATAAAAGTTATTTTTGGTTTTTTTATTTAATTAAGTATTAACAAGGTGTAATATGGGTTTGGATTCATTTTAAAGTTACATAACTCTAATTTTGTTAATAATAAACAAATTAATGTCATTAAATCAGTAAAATTCATAATTTTTATCCCAAACTCATATTTATGCTTGAAAATACATTTTCTCTAAAAATTATCTCAATGAATTAAAATTTTATTATTTTAGAATTAATTTTGTTCAATTTTAAAAATTAAGTAAATTAAAATGTATTATATATTTTATATCATAATTTTAAAATTAGTTTAAATGGTATATTTAATTTCCATTCACAAAAAAGTAAATTACCTATGTAAATGTTAGTCACTATAGTAAAGGCCAAAAATGGTAAAAGTGTTAAATAAAGAGTAAAACCTAAAATATCTTAAAAAATTATATTTAAATTATTGTTTGTGGACTTTATCAAACTAACCTAACATTTATTTCATTTTTAGTCAAATTTGGATCCACATGACCCAAAATTTGAATTTCTTTTTATATTATGTTTTAATTATTTATAAGAATTACACTCCCCTCATTTATAAAAGGATCCTTACACCACCCATTAAAATCCACTCTAAAAATTAGAATTATCCACTATGATCTACCTAATTTCCTTTCCAAATAATCCTCTCCCACTTTTTTGAGCTTCTTGTCCTTAGAGTTTTCGCAAAATTCCTTCTAAATCAAGATGGTTTCCAAGAGAAGATATAATTCTTCTACGTAGTAATTTTGGCTTCTTTTATCCTTATTTCATTTATTATTACTCCACATCTTCTTAAATATTATTTATCAAAATATTATAATTTTTTAAATCATTAATCATCTATAAAACTAATATTACCATCATTAAAAATACTTATCTTGTTTGTTCATTCATTATTACATAATCCCATTTTGTTCAGTTTTACCACCTACAAAAATGGTGTTATAATGATTATATTATAAATGATTAATAAATATTAAATACTAATGTTATATAATAATTATGAATCTTCTAGGTTCTCATAATTATGGAATGATTATGCTATTATAAAATCATTCCATAAGCATACATATATAATTAATTCTAGTGTACTCTTGTTTTGATTGGTTTAATCACCTACATGAACGACACTATTATATTTTAAAATGGAACATAATAAAAAATTAATTTATAGTAAGATATGTTATTAATATATAAAAAATAATGAAATTATAATATGAATATTTAAAGTAATTATTAATAAATAACCTTTTGTTTGATAAATATTATCGAAACAAACAGATTTTAAATTTCATCTTTAAGAATCAAACCTCAAAGTTCCATGGAATGAAATTGAAACTACATAAACCATTATGGAACTTCTATTTATAGTTACTTGACCATTTTGGATATGAATAACTTACAAACATGGAGTAAAAACCAGAACAGTTATATGAAAACAAACATGGAACTGTTAAAACCATTAATTACCAATAATTATTATTAAATAAAAACAAGTAAAAAAATCATGAATGAAAATAAAATATTGTTAAAATAGTTAATAAATTTAAATAAATTTCTATAATATATGTTTAATGAGTCTACAATTATTATATAGGAAGTTGTAATGCGTCTGACTGTGCATGAATCCACGGTAATGAGGTTTCTTAACTTAACTTGTTTTTCTTGAGTCATAATTACCCCTCTTTGACTATGGTTTTAAAATATTATTTTATTCCATACCATTATGATATTATATTATATTTACACATTATTTTACATATAATTACATTTTTATATTCAAATACATCTTATTTGATGAATTTATTTCTTTTTAAAAATTAGTGATGTTGAGAATAATTCAGATCCTCTCCAAATGAGCTCGTTTTCTTCCATATCTATATTCACTCTTCATGCTAATGTTTTATTTTCATTTTTTAAGATGATTTTTTTTATTTTTGTTGATCTTAAAATTTTTCATTAGATCTTTACAAATGGAATATTCATCACTCCTTTTTTATGAAGCGGGTTTTAATAAAGGTCTTTTTAATATTTGATTTTTTTCCTTTTCATAATCATATATTTTATCTTCCACTACAAATTTACTTTGGAAAAGATAATTTACTTTTCAAGGATCTATTATTTGAATTTATTTTAAATTTATATTTTAAAAAAACATGTTAATTTAGAAAAAATGATTTTTTGAAGTCAACTTGTAACTTCACCTTTTTACGACGAGGTTAGAAATTTATTATGGAATCTAATTTCATGATTTCAGTTCCATTTTCCACTTTATATAAAAAATATCTAACTCCTATAGAGTTAATTTTTATAAAACACTCTCTAAATATATCAATGAAAAACTAATTTTGGGTGATTAAATTTTTGGTATAAACCAATTTACTTTTGGTATCACATTATGAGATACCGTTATGAAATTTTATTAAACCCATTTTCTTTCCATGGGTAGTCACATCACAATGAATGATTGATATCTTATGAAATACATATATATGAATTCTGATGGTTGAGGTACTATATCTTCCAATAATTCATTGGTAAATTTTGTTATATCTCAAAATATAATGAAGCATTGATGTAGTTTTATTTGTTTTCAAGTTAAAGGGTGTGTATTCTTAGATATGATCAAGACTTAAAGGTGATTCCATGTGCTTATATTTATTCCATAATTCCATGATATTCTATGTTTCCATAACATAAAACATTTTTTATTTCATATTCCTATGATTATGGTCTATGGATTGTGTTTATTATCTCATGCTCTTATTCCATGGAAAATGTTTATTCATTTTATATTATATAGTCTTCTATCATGACATAAATATAATTCTTATTTTTTCATATTCTTTTAATAATATATTTCTATCATGCTCATGTTTTATCACATTATTAAGATATAAAACTTTATGAAATATTGATATGTTTTTTCCTCACTGAACATTTGGGAACACCCCTTTCTTATGTTCTTATTTCCCTGGTTATAAATATGAGTATAACATAAAAGATGTCTAGTAGGGGATTTAGAATTATGTGATTATGGAGAAATGGTCACAAATATATGAAATAATATTTTTTTGTAGCTAATATCCAAATACACTAAACCTTTATAGTTCATAGAGTGTGAGTTTTGTAAGATTTAATATTTAAATTATGGAGATATATGTAAGTTTGGATCGATTCATCTCACTTAGTATCAAATAAAATGTGTAAAGATTTTGTTTTTAGCACTAGATCCGAGAGTGTTGGTTCGAGACATCTTAGTTGGTAATAGATAATTTTAGTTAATTTTGGTGATTAGTTTAGTTAGTTTTTGGTATCAGGATTAGAAAACTTTGTTGATAACCACATGGAAATGTCTAAGTATATGAAAACTTTCTGAAATTTTGGTAAATTATAGATTTTATGGTTTCCTAGAAATGAGATCCCCATTTAGATACAAAAAATTAGATATAGGCTCCAGCCTAGATGCACCTATGGGTAATAACCCTAAAAAGGATGGTTGGGTATTAACTCAATCTTCACCTGATCCATGATAAAGCGGCCTAACTCCATATCTAGTTTTATACTCCCAAGGGATATGATTTGGTTAATTCACATTTACTTTATAAACCATTATGAAGGATTTAAATAGGATTTGAAAATTTAATATATAATTATTCAGGTTAAAGAACCTAATAGGAATTTAACCATGGAAAACCTAGGATAAACTAAATAAACTATATCTTGATCTATTTATATCATAATTGAAAAGTTATCATAGTTTTAAATAAAGGTGTCATTAGAGAAGTCATGTTAGGATTGTGTTTTCATATTCATATGATCATTTACTCTAATTTTATAGGATATTATCAAAATAGTTTTTGTTTTAGTATTTAGTTGGAAATAGTATCATGAAAATAAATATCTGAATGGTATGTCTCTATAAACTCCTAAAACTTATAGCTATTTAAAAAGACATATTTGAAACAAATGGTTGATAATATCAATGTATGCTTATTATAAAGGAAAAAAATGAGTTTGATAGTCTTACATAAGGTAATGTACTCAATATTATATCTTGATTCATTTATATCTTCTTGATACCCTTATCTATTTTTATTATTGAGTGATAATTAAAATTATAATAACATAATTTATTTAAGGGTGTAGAATGTAAAAACCGGAGATATATACTTTCTATTAAATGAATACAATGTTGAGTATCTTTCATTGCATGCAAAACGAAATAAAAAAAAACTGCAACACATATTATTAAAATTGTGCATTATGATGTGAAAAAACAATAGGAAAATTAAAATAATAATAAAACCTCAATTAAATAAAAATATAATAAAATAATTTATTATAAAAACATATATTTTAATGTTAGACGTGGATATTTTTCAAAGAACTATTTTTAAATTGATGTGTATTTTATCCTAATAAATTAAAATTGATCACTTTTAAAGGATGATTATGATAATATATAATATTTCAAAATATATAAACTAATATACTAACACTCATTTAATTATAAATTGATATTAAATAATATTTAAAATATTTAAGGTTTAAAATGTCATTTTTCTACAAATATATATATATAACATGTATTTTCAATTAAATTATAAATTTATAAATTATTAAATTTAAATATGATGAAATTTACTAAATTTTTTAATTAATAATGTTAATATTTGTTTAGGTTTGGTTTTTAAGAATTTTTTAAAAGATGAATTTTTAGTTAAATAGTGAAAAATATAGTTTTTTCCAATATCATTGATTCTATGAAATTATCATGATTTAAGCATGATAAAAAATTATAAAACATTTTTCTCAATAAAAAAATTATATAAAGAGTAAAATTACTCATTTAAAAATATGATTTTTAATTTAGAAACCTATTTTTTACATTTTGAAACCTAAAGTAATATTTTGTCCCATTAGAAAAATGGTATTTTTATTTTAATTAATTAATCACAAAGTGGAATTTGGTTTTGGACTAATTTCATAGCCACATAACTCTATTTTATTTAATAATAAACCAAATAATTTCATAAAAATTAGTGACCTTCATAACTTATCATAAACTCATTTTTAGGCTTAAAAATTATGTCTTTTCTAAAAAATATTATAATGAATAATAAGATTATTATTTTAGAATTATTTTTAATAACTTTTAGAAATTTAATCCACTAAAATGTATTTAATATTTTATATCATCATTATCAAATTAGTATAAATTTTCTATTTCATTTTTAGTCATAAAAAATAATTTACCAAGATAAATGCGAGTCACTGCGGTAAAGGCTAAAAATGGTAAAAGTGATAAATCAAGCATAAAAACATAAAATATCTTAAAAAAATATCTTTAAATGAGCGAATGAGTACTTTATCAATCTACCCTAACCTTTATATAATTTTAATCAAATTTAGATCCACAAACCTTAAAATTTGACTCGCTCTGTATGTTAAATTTTAATTATTTACAAGAATGAAACTCCCCTCACTTATAAAATAATCCTTCCACCAACCCTTTAAAGACATTATAAAAATTATAATTATCCACTATAATCTACCAAATTTCCTTTCCAAACAAACCTCTCCCAACTTTTTAATCTTATGGTCTCTAGATATTTCCCAAATCCCTTGTAAATCAAAAAGATTTCTAAGAGATGATTAAATTATACTACATAGGAATTTTCTCCTATATTATCATTATTTCATTTTTTTAATTTTCTATATCTTATTAAATATTATTTATAACTATATTATCCTATTTTTTAAATTATAATCTTCTGAAAAATTAATATGACCATTATTAAATAACTTTATCTTATTCGTTCAGTCATTATAAAACACTCCTATTTGAGTTAGTTTTACCACCTACATGAATGATGTTTAATGATTATATTATGAATGATTAAAAAATATTAAATACCGATAATATTATATAATAATGGTGAATATTTATGTTATAATAATTTTTTAATAATGATACTATAATAAAATCATTACATAATCATTCTCATCTAATTAATTCTTGGATGTTCTTGTTTTAGTCGGTTATCTGCCAACATGAACGATGCTATGAATTTTTATCTAGGATGATTATGAATAATTAATTTATAGTAATATGTGATATTAATATATAATTGTTTTTATTTTTTAATGGTAATATTCATATTTAAACTCAATATTTATAAACAAACTTTTGTACGATAAAGGTTAACTAAACAAACTCATTTTTAAATTTCATATTTACGAAACATACCTCAAAATTACATGGGATGAACATGTTACAACCAAAAAAATTATGGAAATTCTATTTCCAGTACATTTAACATTATATATAGTAAGTATATATAAACATAGAGTGAAAACAGAAACCATTATACTAAAACAAACATAAAATGGTTAAAACCACTAATTACCAATAATTAATTTTACTAAAAATGTAAATATTATATAATAAATTCACATAAATATATTATTAAAAAGGTATTAAATATGAATGAGTTTATTTAATATATTATTAATGAGTCTATGGTTATTATATAGGAAGACATAATGCATTCAACTGAGTAGGAATCTACAGTAAGGGTTTTCTTGACACAACTTCTTTTCTTAGGTCATAATTATTCCTCTTTGAATATGGTTTTACAAGATTGTTTTATTCTATACTATGATGATATTATATGGAATTTAATTCTTTATTTCTAGGTAATTACATTATCAAAATCAAATAAATCTTATTTTATGAATTTCACTCTTCATAAAACTTGGTGGTTTTAAGAAAAATTCTCATCCTATCCAAATGTAATCTTTTTCTTCCATATCCATATCCAAATAAGATATTTTATCTTTCACTCCACATTCCCATTTAAAAAACTAAATGTCTTTTCTCAAGTCTCTATTATTGGTATTTCTTTTAAAGTGGTATTTTATAATTTTTTTCATGCTAATTTCTTGGAAATGATTTGTTAATGGTAAATCATAACTTCACTATTTTATAAAAAGGTTAAAAATGATTTTTTAAATAAATTTTCATGATTTCATTTACATTTCCCTATTTATCTAAAAAATATAAAACTTATATGGAGTTATGATTTTTAAATCACCCTCTAAATTTATTTATGAAATACTCCTTTTGGGTGGTTGAATTTTTGGAATTGGATAGTTTACTTTCGATACCACATTATACGTTACCATTTTGAAATGATATGAAACTCATTTTCTTTCTATGGGTTCTCATGTAATGATTAATTAATAATATATCATGGAACAAATATACATGTATTTTTATGGTTGGGTTCAAATATCAACCTCCAATACATTTGTTAAGGTATTTATATCTCATGAGATAATGAAGTGTGCACATACTTGGATTTGTTCACAATTTAAAGGGTGAATTTTCTTGGATATGCTCACAACTTAAAGGTGATTCCCTATACTTATGATTGTTCCATAATTCTCTTATATTCTACTTTTTCATGACATTCCACATTTTTATATCAAATAAAAATGACTATAATCTATGGTTTATGTTTATTATCTAACATATTATTCCATGGTTCATGTTTGTTCATTTGAGATTACATATTATTATGTTAGGACTTACAAAAAAATCTTATTATTTCATGTTATTTTAATGAGATATATCTCCATGTTAATTTCTTTTCATATGATTATGATCTAACCCTTGATGTCACATTGATAATTTTTTCCCTTAACAAGCATTTGAGATCACCCATTTCTTATATTTTTTATTCCCCAAAATATGAAAATGAGTATAACTTAAGTCATGTTTATAAGAGGATATTGTTTTATGCGATTATAGAGAAATGATCGCAAATATTTGAAATAAAATTTTTATGTTGAAAATATAAAAAGGAACTAAAACTTTACGGTTGTGATATTTCATTATTATTTATGAGATAAAATGGTTATATTATGGAAATTTATGTATGTTTGGACTGAGTTATTCCATTTGGTATCTAATCCTATGTGTAAAGAATTTTTTTTAGAACCATATAGGGAAGTTCTAGTACAAGGTGTCACATTTGGTTTTATATCCAAATTTAGTTATTTTAGGGATTAATTTAGTTGTTTTGGGTATTTTTATAAGAAAGAAATTATTAAAAGACCTAGGGATAAGTTTAAGTGTAGGATAATATCATGAAATTTTCATAAAATATAGATTTTTTGGTCTACTAGAAATAAGATTCTTTTTTTGGATATAAACATTTGTATGTAATCTCTAACACAGATGCACTTAGTTGTAATAAGCTTACAAATTATCATTGTATTTTAACTCATTATTTACCTAGTGCATGATAAAGAGGCATAACTATACATCTAGTTTGAAACTCCCAGACTACATGATTTTGTTAATTCAAATTCCATTTATGAACCATTATTAAGAATTTATGAAGAGACCCAGGATAATCATAGCTTAAATAATAAATTAATTTCATGATTTCAATAATATATCTCACAAAAATCACACAACTCAGGGATTGGAAGGTTTGGTGTCTTAGAGATTAGCTACATAAACATCATATTTTATAACACTTGAAAACATTATTCCATAATTTTGATCCTTTATGCTAGGCCAAATAGGATGTAAAAAGGTATAGAGGGGGAAGAGGTGAATATACCTTATAAAATTTTAGAGCGTTAAAGTAGTGGAAATTCAATAGACTAAAATAATTAACAAGATAATAAAAAATGAATAGGTGTATGAAAAAATATAAAATAGATAATCACAATGAGTTTTATAGTGGTTAATTAAAAATTGGTCTTAGTCCACTCTTCACTCCCTCTCCAATATATTATCAAACTCACTATGAAATATAGAGAGAGAATTTACAATGAGTTCAATCTAAATCAAAAAAATTATAAGGGGATGAATCTCTACCTAAGAATTTTTGAGGAGAGAACCCAAACCTAACTAGTCATTTATAGGTGGAGAAAAAACCCACACTTTTCTATAAGGAGTATCCCCAACCTATGTGTACCAATTTTTTATTAGGTAAGCATAACAAAAAAACCTCCTTTTAATAATGTATCTAAACTGTTTATTTTTTGATTTGGTAATGGAACCAAAGAAACTACCTTTTCATTAGGTTATCATAACCAAAGGATTTCCTTTTATAGGTCGTATAACCTGTGTGAAAAAATATATAAGTGAAGATAACTACCCCCCCCCCCCCAACACAAAATAAAATACAATGAAAACCACTAGATATATGTAGAAAGATTTACCAATATAGAATAGTTGTTGCAGGCCCTTCTGGATGATGTCAACAGTTTACTATGGGAGTTCCAGTAATGGTACTGTTAATATCTTTTAGGTGAATGAATTCAAATATTATTTTTCCCACCTTGAGAGATCGTCAATACATGAAATATTTTGGAATAATATCACTTAGTTATCATATGAGTGTAAATGATTTGTATCACTTCAAAGGTGTGAATCATCATATCTATTCCAACTATCCTCAAGTACTCTATAAAGAAATCTTTTTGTGCTACACACTTGTGTAAACCGTTATAAAAACTAAAAATAATAAAAACTAAGCTAACCAGAAATCTCAAAGAGATAAAAAAAATTCTATAAATATTGAAATAATTCACACTAATTTGAATATATCATTTGAATAAATTTAAATAATTCAAACATATTTAAATTCAAACATTCAAACTATCTTTATAAAACTAAATCAAAGAAATAAAAAGCATATTTAATTTGTAAACATAAATTATAAATTCATTTATAAAATATGGAAATAATTTATATATGCACTAATAAATTAAAAAAATACTTTGAACATTTTATAGAAATTTAATATTAATTTTAGAATATTTATAAAAAACATGCAATATAAATTATATTCAAATGTATGTGAAACGAGCTATGTAATTATACAAAGATAAAGAATGGGAATAAAAAAATCACTAATAAACTTTTCTATAATCTAAAATAAATTCACATGGACTCAAAATAATTTAGAATTAATTATTTAACTAATAAAATACTAAAATTAATATGTATAAACTTACAGTAAATAAAATATTATAAAAATGAAAAATAGAGCATAATAATATTTTGAAAGAAAATTAATTTTGACTTATCTACAGTAGAATAGATGAATAACCTGGATATAGTGGTGCCATGTGGATGAGTTTCATGACACACGATCATAGATTTCATCAACGGTCATAGAAATCATCCATGGTTACAGATTATAACTCAAGATCGCACATGATACCATGAAATCTTGTCACGAATTTATGTTTCCATGAAAAGTAGAGGTGAAATACTATGAAGTCCACATTCTATAGTGAAAATGAAGTGATACTATAAATTTTTATTCATGATAAATTAATTCTTCTACCATGGAGGAGATAATACCATTCCCATGTAGAAATATTTCCCATGAAACGTTGAGGTTCTATGTGTGATATTATGCATCAATGGTCGAGATCACACTACTATAAAAGTTAAGGAGCTTATACCATGAAGCTAAGGAAGTCTTACTACCATAGAACTGAGGAATTCGTGTTACTATAAAGGGAACATAGTGCAACACCCTGATATTTTTATATGTATTTATCTTTTAAATAAATATTATGTTTGAAAGATTGTGATACATGAAACATAAAACTAAAATAAACCATTATTATTTTATTAAAATAAATTATTACAATGAAAGATAAACACTAATACATTACGAGGGTGCAATATTAAACAACATGAAGAAAAGTATAAGTAGAATAAGTACACATATAAATAAAAATATCACAAACATAAAATCTTTATCCTCATAGATCACCATAAATACTATGACCCTAACCGAAACTATAGAAATAAGGCAAAGAATTAAGAATACAATAGACATGATGAGAGATAAGTAAATGAATAGATTTTAGTGAAGAATATAAGGTATATATATAGTAATGTAATTATATAAACCCGAATAATTTTTAAACATATTGTTTCATTTTTCTAACATAAATATCTATTAATACAATACAAAGATTGAAAAGGCCTAGTTTATTTGCAAGACTAGGCATGTAAAATGTTAACATGAAAATAAAGTGTCTTTATTTTAATCTATATTATGAGATCATAAATACCTTTGAGCTCTTATAACTACATGGTATATCTTGTGGAATACATATACAAAATGGGTAAGCTAAAAACCTAGTAAGGGAATAAAAATGATAAGGAAACATAACGTGTGAGTCAAAGGTATATAATGATATCATAAAATAGAAGGATCATGAGTAATCAAATGGGATCATAACCTAAATAACAAGGAAAAAATATCATGGAAACATAGGAAATTTAGAAATAACAAAAAACATGACATAAAAAAGTCAAGGATAACTTCCTAGAAAACATCACATGGTGAAAAAGTCCCATAGTCGATTAGGTTTACCCCTAATCCCATACATAACACCTAATGAGAAAAAAAGATTTACCCAATGAATTAGAGTGTTGTCTAGGTGAACACATAATAATATGTTCATTATTATTAGTTTCACAAAAAATTAAATATATCATAAGGTATAAATATAATAATTACTAATGGAAAAAAAATGGGTTTCATAATGTTGCCTCATATCATAATCAAAATATATTTCTCAAAGAATGCATATGAGAAATGGTCATAAGGAATTTATTCCCACATAAAATAATTATATAATAAGCTAGGTATATATTTGAGAGAAATATATACATAAATTTTAATCATTCTATAACATTAAATAGATATAGAAAGTGATTAAGAGAGAGAATGGTCATAACTCGAAGAAATGGGTGGTTTAGAGAGATCACTGGCCTTGAGTTAAAATCGTTACATACATTCATTATCTTCTTGAATAATAAAATTATTTTAATTATATAATTTCTTAAGAAACATTTTCTTGTTTATTATTCTTTTTGTTTTATTTATTATCATCTAATATTCAATTACTAAATCATTTAGGTTCATGTGAGACGTGTTGATGATGTTAAGCTCATATACCCAAAATCACTTGGGTAAGTTGAGTAAGGCCAAATATATTATGATTTCATCATATTAAGATTAGTTATAATGATATAATTATCATTTTATCCATAAATTATAATTTTAAACCCAATCATTAAATATTTTTATGAAAAATGAACCATGATATGATCATGAAGATGGTATATCATACGTATGCATGAGTAACATTTCTATTTTTCAATTATCATGATGGAAATAAGATAATAATTATTTAAAATTTAATTAATTAAAAATATATCATTAATTTTATATTATTTATTCAAATACACTTATATATATAATCCATGTGATGCGGTAATGAAAAAATAACCACACCGCTTCGTAGAGCTGGTAAACCATACGTACACACGAACAACATTATCGTTTTTCTATGAATGGGAAGGTTAGAAAATATATGAAATATTAATTTTAAAGAATTATAAATATTTAATTAATATAATATATATATATAAATTAAATATATCATCATAAACATCCTTTATAGGAGATTATGGAAAATGAATTACATCGGTTCATGAGGGGGTAGTCTGTCGTACACATGAATGATGGTTTCATTTCAACTTTGATGGAAGAAGGTATGGATGTAGGTTATTTAATTAACATCATAGTATCTTATTATATGTTATATATTAATTTTATTATATTATAATTGTTTAATAGTATTTTAAATAGTTTTAAGAATAAATAAAATGAATACACATGGTTAAAAGTTATACCCCTTCTTCAGACAACCTTTTTAGGTTTGAAAAAAAAATCCTAGGAGGTTTTTATAAAAAAACCAAGGATGATAAGATGTGGTAAGATAAATAAAGAATTAATTTGTTTAGGTATTTTCTAAACCAATATTATTTTTAAGTGTATATTAGAGAGCATCGGGGGTGTCCTTTTATAAGCAGGGGATAGGACCCACTTGGAATTTTTTAAAAGAATAAAATATATAACTGTATTATTCACTAAAAATGGCTCCAAAATAGACCATTACTAATTTTTATATGATATAGTGTAGAAATAATTCTAGAAAATAAAAATTATAGATACTTTTAGGTCATTTTTACCCTTATCATTTTAGTTTAACCCCCAGTGAAACTATTTTAACCCTAACCGTGGTAATGTTTTTTTACTATTTTTACTACTAATTATGATAAAAGATTAAGTTGACCTTATTAAATAATATTAATTATTATTATTAAAAATATATTATTCATTTTATAAAATTAAATTCACATAATTGGTAGAATTTAATTTAAAATTAAACCCACAAAACACGTTAAAAAATAATTTTTTCATAAAAAACATTTTTAAAGTAATAGATGATCTTATATTAACTCTATTAATAACCACAATAATTATATGAATTTAAAATAATATAAATATATATATAATATAAATTTTATTTAAATATTTCCTTATTAGGGGTGATTTTATTTAATTAAAATGGATAAATGTTATACACTTAAAAATAGTTTTCATAAAACTGTGTTTTTAAGCATAAAAATAAACTTATACCAAAATCATGATAATTAATGATTCAAATGAAATTAATTAGATTATTATAAAATAAATGGTCTCTATATAACTTTAAACCCAAATTAAAAATATAATGGGACTTTTAAATTACTTTATTCAATTAAAAGAAATGATAGTACTTAAAAAATTTGTAATTTTCAATGTTCACTGAAAAATCAATCATTTTAGAGAAATCCAAAATTTTCATCCCAAGTTAATTTTAATATGATGATTTAAAAAATGAAGTTCAATTTTTAAAATATATTTTCTAAAATACCTATAAATTAATTATAATAATTTTTCATATAATGTAATAAAAATCATTTTTTAAGAAAATATATTTTTTGAAGAATAACATGTCTTTATTAAAAATTAAGTTCTTATTTATTAAGAATTTATCAAAAAAATGTATTTATTACTAAATTTATACATATTTCATAAATAATTTAATCCTATTCGTACCCACTAATTTAATGGCTAGGCTATTAAAGGAATATTTGGATAATAATGGTTCATTTAGGCTCGGTGTTGCATGTCATATATGATATCAAACATAGTTTTATTTTTAAAAACTTGGGGTGTTAAATTATTTCCCCATTAAAAAATTACACCCTTTAAATTTAATATTATATACTAAAGTTAAAATAGGTGAGGGCACTTCTGCTTCATGAATTCCTCTGGTCTCATGGTTGCCTCTTCGTATTTATAGTTCCACAATAACACTTTGACTAGGTGAGTTGTATTGTTTCATAGAATATTATCTTTATAGTTTAAGATCTTCATATAATACTCCTTATAAAAGAGATAATTTTCTATTTGTACCACCTATTAATTCATTACATGTGGGGGATCTTGTATGTTCTTCCTTAAGAGGGATACATGGAATACGTTGTGTACTTGATAAAGGGTTGGTGGGAGTGTTAGTCGATAAGACAAAACTCTGATAAAATAAAGAATCTCAAAGGGGATGATGTAATTGGGGATTAAATTTACATTATTACCAAATATCATGACCCTCTTCCATGGATATATGAAGATAAACACTTTATCCCAGACCTCAAACTCTAGTTTTCATCGATGAATGTTAGCATAGCTCTTTTGTCAACTCTGATCAGACCTGATGTGTTACTAAATGGTCTTGACATTTTCTACCATTTCCTCAACCATTTCAGGTACCAACAACTTAAATCCACCAAATTAATCCCAACAAATATGTATTCTAATTATATTCCCATAAAGGACTTAATAAGGAGATATTTTGATACTTGTGTGAATACTATTATTATAAGACAACTTGACTAGAGGAAGATGTTTATCCCAGCATAATTTTAAGTCTATCGACCATGATCTCAACATGTCTTCCTATGTTTAAAAATTATACTCAGATTAGAAATCAGTTTGGGGGTGATAATCCATACTGAATTTCAACTTAGTATTTATAGCATGTTTAAGACTCATCCAGAACATATAGGTAAATCTTGGATCCCTGTTAAATACAATTGACAGTGGAATTCCATGCATCCTAACTACATCTATGAGGTATATCCTTAAAATTTTATTGAGTGGGAATTTATATTGAATTCAAATTAATTGATAAGTATTTTTACGATGATATCCCATAACCCATATGACATTATTTCCTCTTTATGTCTTTTTAAGACTAATGAAAAAGTCCATAATGATGTTTTCTCATTTCAATATAGATATGGTTAATGGTTTCATTATTACCTTATACTTTTTCCTTTTAGTATTCACTTACTAACATACTATAATTTTGTTTTGTATATTCCACAATATCCTTCTTCATATTTTCCCACCAATATTTCTCTTAGAGATCTTGATACATTTTCATTCTCCCTGGGTGGATAGAGAAGGTCGAGCTATGCACATAATGCATCAGTTCTTTATTTATCACATGAGTTTAAGGTACACATAATTATGACAAAAATCTCATAAATATATCTTTATAAATTTTTAATTATGATAATAACTCTTTTCTTATAGATTCCACCTTCTTCTAAATTTCCACATCATCCCTTCTAGAATCATTTATCTTCTCTAAAAGGGATGGTTGATTAGTCATTTGAGAAAGGAATAATGATGTTCCTTTCTTTAAAATTCCCATGTCCATCCATTTAAAGTCTAATAATATTTGATCCCTCTCAATTATTATCATTATTAAAGTTTTTAGATCCTTTCTACTTATAAAACCGGTCCGTTTATTTTCTTTCCCAAGATGATAATGGATTGGGCTGTCAAAGTCCTTGATCATATCTAATCTTCTTCACTAGCGCATATATATCACCTTCTCTTTGAATATATATTTTAGGCTCTTATAATATATATATATTTTACTCTTAACACCATAGAGATAATGTCTCTATATTTTCAATGAAAATATCACTGTATCCAACTCCATATCCTGTGTTGGATGGTTCCACTCATGAACTTTCAACTTCCTTGAGGCATAGGACATCACTTTTTTATTTTACATTAGTACGCAACCCAAAACCTTATTTGAATCATTGATATATATCATAAAAAGTTCTCCAAGTGAGGGAAGTATGAGGACTAGTGAAGTGATAAGCCTATTTTTCAAATACTTAAAGATATCTTCAGATTCAATGGCCTAAAAAAATTACCCCATCAAGAGGCATCTTGGTTAGAAGGTTTTACAATCAAAAGAAGTTTCTCACAAATCATTGATAACATTTAACTAGTCCGAGGAAACTTTGAATCTCTATTAAAGATGATTTTCTTGGACACTTATCAATTTGTATTGTCTTAAAAGGGTCAATATATATCCCTTTTATAGTGATGATATTCCCCAATAATGATACTTCCTTCACCAAGAACTCATATATACTATACTTTAAATATAAATTCTCCTTTCACAAAGTCTTTAGCACAGTATTTAAATGCCTCTCATGCTCCTCCTTTCTTTTGAAGTATATCAGAATATCATCTATAATGACTACCAAATATTTGTTGAGGTAATCTATAAAGACTCTATTCATTAAGTCCATAAATATTTCTAGACCATTATTGAATCTGAAAGGCATCGCTATAAACTCATAGTGTCCATACCTTGTTTTAAATGTAGTTTTGAGAATATATTCCTTCTCCATACTTAATTGGTGATATCCTAACTAAAGTCCCACCTTATAGAATAACAAGAACCACATAGTTGATTGAAAAATTCATCTACCCATAGAAGGTGATAATTTTTCTTTATCAATATTTTTTTATGTTCAAGATAATCAATGTAAATAAAAATTTACCCATCCTTATTCTTGATGAAGAGGACCAGAACACCCCATGTGAAGCACTTAGGCTTATAAAACCCCTTCTATAGATTCTCTTGTAATTTATTTTTCATCTCTTATAATTTAATAGTGGACATTCTATAAGGAATATTTGATGTGGTAATAGATCCATGTATATGTATGATTAAGAACTCAGCCTATTGGATGGGAGAAAGAATAATCAATGCTTTAGGGAATACATTAGTATAATCACTCATAATGGGGATGTATTCAAGAATGAATATATCCTTTATCTCAATCATTTGGTCTATATATTATTACTCATTAGGAAATAATATCTACACATTAATAGAATATTCTAGGGGAGATTCATCCTCCTCTATACACTTGTACAAAATCAGAGGATGACTTGAGACGTGAAGAGTAATCTCCCTCTCATTATATTTTCTAATATATTTATATAAGGATAGGTGATACATGCCCAATATAGTATCAAACTCAACTAAAGAAAGTAAGATGAGATTTAATAAAATATTTATTCTATAAAAATTGATTGTGGAGGAGTTATATACTTCAGATGCAACCATTGCCCCATTTTCTATTCTCACAGATAGTTATACTCCATGTTTTGTGGTGGTGTTTGAATAGTTATACTAAACTCACAAGATATGAAATAATTCGTAGAATTAGAATAAAAAAATATGTATGTTATTCTTTAATTAATAATTAATATATATGTTACCACATCATTATCAGGATCCACCTTATTAGTAGTGATAACATATTCCCTTACTTTATCTAAAGGCCTAGGAGGTTGTTGACATTGATTATCTCTAAAAACCCTTGGATTAGTTCATTGGAATTCATAATACTCATGTTATTTATAGTTGATTCATTGTAACACTATTTTAGTGTTAATATGATCCTTCTTTTCCTCTTTCACATTAGTGGGATTCTTCACATACTTTTGGAATTGATTAGCATAATGACCCTATTTTCCACATTTGAAGTATCTTCAAGTTACCCTAAGATAATTTATAGGGTTCTTATTCCCACATATTTGGAATGTGGGGTGTTGGGTTTTCTTTCCTCCATGGGATTTATTTGATAATCCTCCTTAATAAAACTCTATTTTATGATTTTTATCTGTAGGACCACGAGACCACTAAGAGTATTTAATATTTATCTCAACCTTGAGGGTATAATAATCTCTTTATAACTATCAAAGTCTAAAAAAACAAAATATTTTTGTATACTTTTATTTAATACAATAAATAAGTGGTTCACCTTATATTCAACATTAATGATAAATATAGAGGTATTCCATGAAAGCCTTGTGATGTTTACCTCATAAGACCTGATAGACTCATATTCCTTTTGATTCGGTCCAAGAAATCCCTCTCTATTTTAAGATGGATAGTTTATGGAAAATATTTATTGAAAAATACTTGCTTGAAGTATTCCCATAACATATAATCAATATCCTATTTAGACTTCATGGTCTTGATCAACATCCACCACTAATCATCTCCCCCCTCCATATGATAATTGACTAGTACAACTTTCTCTTATTATGAGCATTAAAGGAAAAAAATATTTTTTCAATGGATTTAATCCATTTTTTAGTGATTAGGGTATTAGAATGTCCACTAAATGTAGGATTAATTTGTTGCAAAAAATAATTTATTGTAACTTTCACCTTCTTAGGGGAAGGATGGCATTACACATGATCCGAGTTATTATTCATAACATGGTCTAGTTGAGCTAGTACTTTGTTGATGTTATTAGCTCCCACTCCCATAATGTTAGGAATATTATTTGGGAAATAATCACATTACCTACCAAGTTGGTTGTGGGAAAATTTTATCCTATTTCCCAATATTAACTAAAAAAAGAAAACAAGATAAGAATAAATTAAATAATAAACATACAAAAGGAAAACTTATAAGATTATGAGGAATAAATTATAAATGATAAGTATATTCTAACTTATGATTCTATAGGTTTCAATCTAAATTACTCATAGTAATTTCCCTGTTGGATTTTCTAACTTAATAGTTTTTTCAAATCCTTCATAATTTTTTGTAAAGATTTTGTAAATTTCCAAAGCATATCCCCTAATAGTGCCAAACTAGGTGTGAAACAAGTCCTCTTTATCATGAACTATGTGATAATCAATTCAAACCCCAATGAACCCATTTCAGAGTTATTACACCTAGGTATAACTATTCCAGATCCACTTCCACTTGTAGTATCCATACATGGATTTAATTTCATGGAATCTACTTACTCTATACTTCACCAAAATTATTGGATATTTTCTTATACTTAGATTTATACCTAGGGTTTCACTAAATTATTCTTATCCTAATCCCAAAAAATGACCATACCATTATTTGATACCAACTATAGAAACCCAAATAATTTTTACACATATTATTTTCCAACTTTTAATATAAATAACCATTAATTCAAAATAAGGATAAAAAATGTATAGTGTATTTGGAAGACTAGGTATATAAAACATTAACATGAAAATAAAACATAATTATTTTAATCTCTATAATGATATTATAAATCTCTTTGAGCTCCTATAACTATATGGGATAACCTGGGGAATATGTAGAGAAAAGGGGTGAGCTAAAAATCACAGTAAGGGAATAAAAATGATAAGGAAACTTATCGTGTGACTTAAAGGTATAACATGATATCATAAAAGAGAAGGCTTGTGAGTAATCACATGAGAGAATAACATAAAGAGCATGGTATCATAAGATCATGGAAATATAGGAAATGAAAAAGAAACAAAAAACATGACATAATCATAAGTCAATTCTAACCACCAAGACAACATCACATGGTAGACAGAGTCCCGTAGTAGATTAGGTATACTCCCTAATCCCATACATAATGTATCATGTGACAAAATCTTTACCCAATGTATTGGAGGAAAATATAGGAACATACATTATAATATTTTTATTATTATACATGCCACAAAAATTAAATCAATCATAAGGAATAAATATAATAATTTTCCATAGAAAGAAAATGGGTTTCATAATCATGCCTCGTATAATAATCAAAAGAGATTTATTAAAGAAGACGTCTCCAAAATGATCATAAGGAATGTATTACCCCATCAAAGGAATGGAGAATAATCTAGGTATATATGTGAGATAAATATATGAAAAATTTATAAGCACTCCATAATATTAAATAGAGAGATAGATAAAGTTATTTAGAGAGATAATGGTCATAACCCAAAGAAAAGGCACAGTTTAGAGAGATTTCTAACCTTGAGTCTTACTCGTCATGTGCATTATTTATATTCCTGAATAATAAAATTTTATCACTTATTTTATTTATTAATAAATTTTTCCATGTTTATTATTTTTTATTTTATTTTATTTATTATCATATTATATTCAATTACTTAATCATTTTGGTTCATGTTAGATGTTTTGACAATATTCAACTCGTATGTCCAAAATCACATTGGTAAGTTGAATAAGGTCAAAGAGATTACAATTTCATCATCTAAATAATAATAATAATGAAATAATTATCATTTTTATTTATAATTTATAATTTTAAAACCAACCATTATATAATGTTATGAAAAATGAACTATGTTGTGATTATGGAGACGATATACCATACGTACGCATGTGTAACGTTTCCATTTTTCAATGATCATGATGGAAAGAATGTAAGTATTATTTTAAATTTAAATAATTATAATTACATCATAATTTTAATATTATTTTTTTAAATACACTTATATATATCATCCATGTGATGCATTAATGAAAAACATATCACATCACTTTGTGGAGGTGGTAATCCACACGTACACACAAACGACATTATCATTTTTATATTAATGTAAAGGTAATAAAATATATGATATATTTCTTTATATAATGATAAATATTTCATTAATATCATAAATTTAGATTAATCCAATCATCATAAATGATTTTAATAGGCGATTATGGAAAATGAATTACATTAGTTCATGAGGTGGTAGACTATCGTACACATGAATGATGGTTTCATTTCCCATTTGATAGAATAAGAGATATATTTAGGTTATGATATTAGTATAATAACATATAATTATACTTTATATACTAATTATAGTATATAATTATGGTTGAATAAGATTTTAATAAGTTTTACTAAGAAATAAAATGAAAACACATGGTTAAGAACTATACCTCTTCTTCAAACAACCTCTACAAGTTTTCACCAAAAACCTTCCTAGGAGGGTTTTATAATGAAAAACAATATTCTAAAAAATGGGATGGTAAGTAAGGAATATATTTTAGTAGGGATTGGTCAAATAAAAAGTCTTTTGAATTGTGTGGTGTAGTGGAGATGGGGTGTCCTTTTATAAGTGGGGAGTGGACTTACTTTGAATTTTGGAAAATAATAAAATATATAAATGTATTATTCACACTAAATAGCACTAAAATAGACCATTACATATGATTAGATTCTATAAGGTCTAAATATGGCCAAAAAAATATAAATTATATATTTTTTTGGTTATTTTAACCCTTATATATTTATTTTAACCCAAGGTAAACCTGTTTTAACCTCAACTGTGGTAATAATTTATATACTATTTTTACTATTTATTATTTCTAAATACTAAATTTACATTTTTAAATAATTTTAAATATTATTATTCCAAATATTTAATCCATTTTATCAAATTCAATTCATAATATTGGTATAATTTAATTCAAAATTAAACACACAAAACATGAAAAAAACCTATTTTTTAGAAGAAAAAAATGTGTTTTAAAAGAAATAGATGATCTTAGATTAACTCTATGACTAGAAATCATCATTATATGAATTTAAATTCAAATAAATAGATATATAATAAATAAATTTAATTTAAATAATTCCTTATTATGTGTTATTTTAATTAATTAAAATAGATAAACTTTATACACTTAAAAACTGTTTTCAGAAAATTGTGTTTTAAGCATAAAAATAAACATTTATCAAAATCATGAAAATTGATGATTAAAATGAAATTAATTAGAATATTATAAATAAAATAGTTTATATATAACTTTATGAAAAAATCAAAAATATAATGGGACTTTTAAATTAGTCTCTTTATTGAAAAGAAATAACAATATTTGAAAAATCGGTAACTTTCACTATTCATTGAGAAATCAATCATTTCATAAAAATACCAAAATTTTACCCTAAAATAATTTTTATGTGATGATTTAAAAAAATAAATTAATTTTATCAAATAAAGTTTCTAAATGTTCCCTAAATTAATTATAATATTTACTCACAAAAATAAATAAAAATCATTTTTGAAGAAAATATATTTTCTAAAGAAAAAAAAATTGTCTTTATTAAAAAATGAGTGATTATCTCATAAGAATTTATAAATAAATTTATATTGAATAGGAAAATTATATATATTTAATATATTATATAATATTATTCATACTCACTAATTTAACAACTAGGTTATAACGATCATATTTAAATAATCTTGGTTTGTTTAGGTTAGGAGTTGTGTATTGTATACGCTATCGAAGGTAGTTTTCTTTTTAAAAATTTAGGGTGTTACCATAATATAACCAATATATATGTGAATATTGAAAAAAATATACCTTGTTTATATTTAAATATATCTTTTAAATATACAGCTGTTAAGCATAATTAAATTCAATTTATGGGAAATTTAGATAAAATCATTATATAGTAAAAGAGTGTTTTCAATAAAAAAATTATGTGTGCAATGTATTTTTATTTATTAAATTAATCACTATTGATATTCTTTTTAATAAAATAATTATATTATATATTAAATTTATGTAATTAAAATCCATTTAATTATGGTTACTAGGAAAGGAATGGGAATAAAGTCATTTTATGCTTCAAAATTACATTTTATTCAAAAACTGTTTTTACTGTATCTTGTGTGTGGATATTATAATTAATTTATGAAAATTTTATAAATTTTATTTTAAAAAAATATCAATTTTTAATTAATAATTTAAAAATTATATAAGGATGAAATTTTGAGAATTTTCTGAAAATTTTGTTTTTTTAATGAAGAGTGGAAAATACTGATTTTTATTGAAAACTCTCTTTTCATTTAAAGAATTTAAAAAGTTCCATTTTTTTATAATGGTTTCAATATAAAATAAAATATTTATATTATTAATAATCTAATTAAGGTTAATGGAATCAATTTCATGTTATATTTTGGTATACAAATATTTTATACATAAAAAGACATTTTTTCTAGAAAACCTATTTTCGTCTCATTTTGTGGGTTTAATTTTAAATTAAATTATTCTACTTATATTGATTGAATTTTATAAAATGAATAAAATATTTTGGATCAGAATAAATAATATTAAGTAATAATTTCAACTTAATTTTTTTTCATAATGAAAACTAAACATGGTAAAAATATTTTAACACGGTTACGGTTAAAAGAGGTTTAGCGGGGGATTAAGCTAAATTTATAAGGGTTAAAATAATCTCAATGCTCATCTAAATACTGTTTAATGACCTTATCTAGACCCTATATCATATAATATTCTAAAATTTTTCATTTTTGTGTCATTTTTATTTAGTAATACATTAATATGTTTTAATATTATTAACAATTCCAAGTGTGACCACACCCGTACTTATAAAAGGGAACACCCTCTTCTCTAATATCCACACATAAAGAGCCTTTTTTCATCCAATAACTACCCAAATAAATATTTTTAATCCCTAACCATATACTATAGGTATTTCTTTACAGAATACCAACCTTAGGGTGCTTAAGGTGTAAAGAAAAAGAGGGTTTCCAAAGAAGAGGTATAACTTTTAACTGAATGTTTTTGTTTTATTTATTATTCTACCTACTTTAAACTATTACAAAAAATTGTGATATAATAGTATAAATATATCCCATATACTAAGATGTTATTATTTTTATGTTATAACCTTTATCCATCTAATCTTCTATCAAATGGTAAATGAAACCATCATTCGTCTATATAGCAAACTACCGCCTCGTGAAACAATGTAATTATTTTTTGATCATTACCTCTCATGGATGGTTATAATGATAGATTTATTGTATAAATATGGTATAAATAAAATATTTATCATTATATAAATATAATATAACATATTCTTTCTTACCTTTTTATCCATTGAAAAATGATAACGTCGTTCATGTATATTTATGGATTACCACCTCTATGAAGCGATTCATTTTTAATCACCACATCACATGGATGGTACATATAAGTGTATATAAAAATAAAATATGATATTTATGATATAATAATATTTTTTTGAAAATAAAATAAAACTTAACTTCTTTCCCTCATGTTTATTGAAAAAGTGAAACATTACTCATGCGTACGTACAACTTTCTGTCACCATGATTCTAACGTAGTCTAGTTTCCATAACCAAATATCATGGTTAGTTTTAAAGGTATAATTAAGGTATAAAAATTATAATTATTTCATGAATTTTATTCCATAGATGATGCAATAATTACCTCTTCGACTATGTTCAACCTACCAAAGCTGTTTTAGGATTATGAAATGAACATCCTCAAAACATCCGGTGTAAACTTAATTGATGAAGAAACTAAATAAAACATGGTAATAAATGATATAAACGGGATAATGGTAATTTAAATAAAATACAAAAGTTTCTTAAGAAAGTAAATAACTAATATAAGTTTATTATATTGTAGATATAGAATGTTTGTGATAAGTCAGACTCAAAATAAGAGACACTTTTCCTTAAAAACCCTATTTTAAACATTTTAAAGATTTATTTTCTACAAATTTACTTACATATCCATATTCTTTAAATTATTTTATATATGTATGTATATGGAAATAAATGATTTATAAATTATATTTTATGTCTATTTTTACTTTCTTTCAATGGTTTTTAAAAGGAATCTTTTTATGTATTTTATACGGAATGTTTTTTGACTTTCTTTGAAAAAGGAAAAAAGAAATATTCTATTTTAACATATATTACATAAATAGATTTTCCAAAAATCATAACTAATATTTTATTTTTGGTTACCTTTATAATATTTCATATTTACTTCATTGAAAAAACCTCCTTACCTTTTTTCTGATTATTTTAGTTTTTAAAATTATGTTTTAAAGGAAATGGATATATCAATATTAAAAAATGTTTTAATTATAGATTAAAGGATTTTTTTCATGTGTTTCATGCATGTTATGGCCCTTATAAATTGTTTATTAATTATGGGTGTTCTTGATATAGCTATAATGATGGGTGAGCCTAATATATCTCTCTAATGAATTGTGAAATGATTATGTTCTCTAAAGAATTATATTTCAGGTTGAACATATAAGTTATTTCACCTATAAGTTTTCTTTTAAGGGTTATATGAAGTTGATGTAACAAATAAACTACATGAATTTTATATGATTTATAATGGGTTTTCTGGAAATATTTTGATTTCATAAGGTAGGTTAATGATATTTTGTTTAAAGAAATGATTATGACCTTTAAGAGTAGAAATATATGTTTTTAGGAAAATGTTTTTCATGGGTTCTCATGTTTTCAAAGAAACCCCCATGATTATGATTTTGACTTTATGTTTTATTATAAGGTGTTTTATGAAAAAACTTTGTGCATTAAAGTTTAATTCATGTGTAAGTAAATGATTATTTGAGCTCAAAGTTTATATGTTGAAAGAAAACTCTTTTTTATGATCTCATGGTTTTGAAATAGACTAATGGGTTTATTTATTTATTTTTATATGTATATTAATGATATTTTTTTGGTCATCCCACATTTTTATATGTTTTTAATAGGGTTTAAGGATGATTAAGAACAATGATGAAGTCAATTTAAAAATCATAAATAATTTTCATGAAATGAAAACGTGTTTCATTTAAAAATTTTATATTGTGAAAAAAATGGATACTAAGAGGAAGTGTTCAACATGTAATGTTTGGGTATGTTATGTAAGAGTTATAAGATAATTATCTAAAACCACAAATCTATAAATATCTTAAAGAATATAAGAAAATGAATTCTTGTTTAAAAAAATAAAATTACGGGTTGAATAATGATCGGGTACTTATATGCTTCCATTTTGGGATCACCAATCCCATGGTCGTATGATTGTGGTGCTACTATTCTATGGTACAATTCTTGGTTGAATGATGAGGACTAATACCATTTCACATGATTATCCCATTAAGGCTCTCATGCATAGTTGAAGGAATGAGCGAGATGATAATATAGATTTTAGACCTATGTGACTATGCTAGTGGAAGACGAGTTATGCATGGTAGAGATACTGTTATGGAGAAGAGATGATCTTGGTAATCCATGTAGTCATGGAACTAAGATATTCATGATGCCATGAGAATCATTGCTACTGTTCTTAGGATCTGGAAAGTGCTATGTAGATGAGGGTGTGCTACTATGAAGTTGAAATAGGGGCATGGTCAAAGATTTTTATGGAGGTATACAGAGTTGTGATACCATGAAAAATTATTGGTGTCACATGATTGGAGTCTAGGTTATTCAGTATGAAGAAGTTGAGATAAGTTATGGAGCAATAATAGGGGATATAGTGCAGCCATGAAGAGAACCAAACTTTCATATCCATGTGTGGAGAAGAAAATGAAATGTATATGATATTAAAACATGATAAATGGTAGACATATAAAAAATATTATCACATTAAATATAATGTACATAAATTAATACATGTGATAAAAAATATTATATGATCAAAAATAATATAAAATAAATCATATGATCATCTATGACAAGTGTATCACGTGTGATGTATAGAAAATAAAATAAAATAAAAAAATAAAGTGTACGAGGAATTAAAAAACATAAATCACATGAGAAATGTAATCAAACTAAATATGAAACACAAAACACATGTGAGGTAAATGTAACAAATAAAACATGAACCCAATAATCTCCCCCTTTTATTCTATTACAAAATCTAACATGTAAATAAAACACTTTCTATCCCTTTTTTAAGTAAAAAAAGATAAAAAATAAATTTTATTTAAATATGTTATACTAGACTAACTAATTATCCCCCCTTTTCAATTTAAGTAGATAAAAATAGTAAAGAATAAGAAAAAAACCTCCCCTAAAAACTTACCAAGATAAAATAAATAAACACATGCTAAAATTAAATTAAAAAGATAAATCTCCCCCTAAGCATAAGCTTTAATTCAAAGTAGGATATCCAACTATATAAAATAGTAAGAGTATATTTAACAAAATTTAAATAATTATTCAGTTGAATAATTTTTTCTCCAAGAAATGAAATTTTATTTTTAGAGAAACCATTACTTGATTAACCATTAGAGTATATGTGGATGAGTACTATAAAAATCAAACACAAATACTTTTTGGTACCCATGCTATTTTTAGGTCTAATTGGGTTAGTGAAATAATGTTTAGGTACCCAAGAAGATTTATAACATTTATTATATGTTACATGAGAATATAAATTGTTAGATATAGAAATCCTAGTAATATTGAGAGATTAACGGAACCTGAGAGAACATTCATCGGTATAATGTCCTTACAACTTGTATTTGAAGAATATAATAATTTAAACCTTCCCTGTAGAACACTTAACAAATAAATTATTGTTTATCTTAAGTATATGATGATTATAACCAAAACTATACTTATCTATGTTTGGTTTCATCATTTCTACCATATTACCATATTTCTCTTTTCCTTAAAAAAAGGTTAGATAACATTTCTTTCAAATTTATAACATTGTTTTTTAGATTATAATTCACATTATGAAAAAACTCAATATTATCATAAAATTTATCTTTTGAAGACTAAGAAAAATTTCTTAAATCATGATTCTCAATTTCCATATTAGATGGATTATTCTATATAATATTCATTTTCTCATTTTATTTATCTAACACAAGGTTATTTTTCTTCAAACTATCATTTTACAAAAAAAATCATTTATTCCATGAGAATATTATTATCATTACTAGATTTATTGATTTCCTTGATTAACTAGTCATTATCATCTTTAAAAACAGTATAAAACTTAGTAACTCTTAAAATATCATTTTAAAGCTTATCGTTTTCATCATATAATTTATCAAAAGTATAACCTTCACTATAAAAATAATAATTAAAAATAGATTCATCACTAACCTCATTTTTATACCTACAAATCAAAAAAGAATTATTCGACTTTATCATATCATCAAAAATATTTGTTACTTAAGGACATTTATCAATCAAGGCTAGGTTATTGGTTTCCTTTTTCATTTTATATTCTTTACTAGAATAATATTCTTCAGTGAAAATTCATCCATCATGATAAGTACATTTAATTTCATTTTTTATTTCTTATTTATCCCTTATTATTTAAACTTTGGATAATCAGGCTTGATATGTCCCTTTTTCTTTAATTCATAACATTTGACATCTAAAACATATGTGGTACCCTTGTTTCCTTTTTGATCATTCTTATTATCTTTATTGGGTACTTCTTGCACTGTCTCTATCTCTTTATTATCTTATAAATTCCTTTAGTTATATTCACCATTTCTCCTTTAAAAATTTCCTATGATTTAGATTCAGAAGAGTTTTAAGAAATATTTATATTAGATTTTAAAGCAATGACATTATTTATTAAAGTCTTATATTTTGAAATATTCTTCAACTCAAGTTTTTATTGCAAAAAAGATAATGATTTCATTAAGACTATACTCTTTAAAGTTCTTACTTTCATCGATATAAAGCCTCTTCACATGACACTTATTTGGTAGTGATCTTAGAACTCTTTCAATAAGTAGAAGGTTCTCTAAACTTTCTCCAAGTGAATGTATTCCATTCACTATGCTAGTAAAATAGTGTAACATCAAGTTTATCATATCATATTTACCCATTTTTAAATCTTGGTACTCTACACAAAGCATTATAGGTTTGGTTCTAATTAGCTTGTGAGATCAATGTTGTGTTACTTAAAAAGTATTTTAGATCTCGTGAGCTTTCTTATAATAATACAAATGAATAAAAATACTTTTATTAATAGAACAACATAAAATATTCATAATCTTATAATTTAACACATATTTAGTTGTTTCATTTATTTTAAGTGTAGTTGAAATAAGATTAGGAAATTTGTAAGGTTTTACTATTGATGTTTATTGATCAATTATCAATTTCTTTAGATAAGCTTCCATTCACATTTTTTAGCATCCATAATCATTAACATTAAAATTAGGATGTTCTTGAGGAATCCAACCATCATTAAGATTTATCCCTACCATATTAAAGAATATTTATACTTACATTGTGAGGTATATAAACATTTTATCATAAAATAAATATTAAATTATAGAACTATACAAGACTCTAAAAGTACATAATAAATTCCAAATGAACTTTCTCTAACACCAAGTTTCAGATATCAGGAAAAGAAATTGTAGGGATAATATATCCTTAATAATGGTCCAAGATTTTATACCAATTTCTAGGTCATAGAGTATGGAATAAGGTCTATAGGGGGTGAATAGACCCTATATTATATTAGAGTGATAAAGCAATTGAAATTTGGTTTTTTAAGAAAATTAAAAATAAAAGAAAAAACGAATAGGTTCAATGTGTGAAGAATTTATAAAGACATATAAAATGGATGATAATAAGGAATTTTACAGTGGTTTAGTATAAATTGGAACTAGTCCACTTTTCACACCCTAACTGATGGAGTATGACACTTGTTATGAGAGAAAGAGAGAGAGTTACCTTAACAATGGGGGAAATTTAAAACCATAATTTTAAAATGGGATAAATTCCAACCCAAAAATTTGTGAAGAGTATCCCAAAACCTAACTTTCCTTTTGTAGGAGAATACATAACCCAATAATTCCTACAAGGATCGTCTCTAACCTATGTGTATTGATTTTTGGTCAGGTGAGCGTAACAAAAAAAACTGCCTTTTAATAAGGTAGAAGAACCACTGTTTTTTGGTCAGGTAGAAGAAGCAAAGAAACTCACTTTTGGTTAGGTTATCATAACCAAATGAATATCATTTATAGGTAGTACATTCCATGTGAGAAAATATATAAGTGCAGACAATTACCTATCCTATCAAGAAATAATATACAATGAAAACCACGATATAACTCTAGAAAGATGTATTGGTGTAGAATAGTTGTAGCATTCCCTTTTTAATGATGTTAATAGTGTACTTCAGGCATTATATCAATGGTACAATTAGTATATTCAAGGTGAATTAATTTGAATTTGATTTGTCCCACCTTGAGAGATTTTAACATGCTCACTTGTTTTCGATGTATGATATGTTTAAAGTTAATAAATTATCCATTAATATGATGTTTCAACTATTTTATGGATATTTTAGAGGATAGATATTAAGTTATATAGGGGCCTCAGGATGAGGATTTTTATAAAGGAGCTTAAAGGATACACAGTGACTAAAACAAGGCCATCATCTAGCCAGTACGGATACATTGTTTAAATGGCGGTGCTGATAGTGGGTATGAAAAAATGTATAACCCATCAACTAACTGGTGGTAAGCCACTGGATATCTGGTGGCTAACTTAGGATTCCTGGAATTCTTTCAGGTAGACTAGCCAACCAGTGGCCATTCAGTGGTCAGCTAGTGTCCAGCCATTGGTCATCCAATGGTACCACCAGATCACCAGTGTGCCCAGTTCAAGGGTGTGTTAAATATACTCCATGAGTTTTAATTTAACATGATTAAACACCTTGTTTAATAATAAATTATAACCCAAACTCCCTATTTCAAATTAGATACCTCTCCAATTGAATCTTGGCTCCTCGCATTCATCTCTCCTTGATTCATCAAGCTTGTATTGACTTAGTGGTTTTAGAATAGTGAGTTCTTCTTTGATCCCCTCCAAATTTTTCTTCCTCCTTGAGATATATACATAGATATATGTCATATCTATGTTTTCCATGAATACCCAATGATTTTTTCTTCCTTTATACTTTTTTCTATGGTGTATCTAGTGAGTTGAAATTATTCCTTGATCAAATCAATATCTACCATCGAATAAAAACATTATATGGGTAAGTGTTTAGGTATAATCTTCATATAACCCTTCTTGATGAATTATTGATTATTGAACAATAATATATTTTTGATTATTTGGTAGATTGGTAGAAGTATTTATTTTTTAATGATAACCCCCCTTTCCCATAGACAAAACTATCAAGAATAGTGGATGTTTCAATGATATTTATCATATAACGATCATCTTGAGACTCTCCTTTTCTTGAATATTTTTTCCCATTGATAGATTGATGATGGATAAATGTTCATTGAATAAACCTAAGGTTCTATTTCATAATATTCAAGGAATTTATGATCCATTTCTTAATCAACAATGGATCTAGTGAATTGGTGACCTCTATTTTGATATACCTTAGAATTATTTCCATTAGTGGACTCCTTAAGTAATGTGATTCTAGAACCACCCTTATTAATGTGAAATCCTCTTGAGTCTCCATTATAAACTTATTTCTTGAAAAAATGGAACATGAGTTAGGTATCCTTGATGTGTGAGCTCGTTCTCTATGGGTATACGAGTTGGTTTAGTCTTCAATCCTTTGATGAACCTTGGAGTACTTCATCGACAACCTTGAGGTAGGTAGTTCCTTACCATTTCAGGCTCTATTATACTCTTTTTTACTTTATTAATGGTGTTTTAAAATATATTTCTATTAATTATTGATGGTGTTTAGATATGGTTGTGCATAAACATGTGTCCTATATATTAATCTTAATTCCATGAGTATTACTAGAGTAGCTTGTTACCATGCTTGATGTTGATCACTTGTTGTTATATGTTGCTAATACATTCTCATGATGACATGTTATACTTGTATTATTATGATTTACCTATTTTAACATGTTGTTGAATATATTTTTCTTAGTATTCGTAATAGGTGGACGATCATGATGTGTTTACCTCCTTAGAGGAAGAGTGTGCATGACTTGTGATGATGATAATGGTGAATGATGTGTGGGGTATGAGCATGATAGCCTTGTGGTATGGATGAAAATTGATGCCTTATGGAAAATGAGGAACATGATATAACTTTATTCATTGTGGATATTTATTATAATGTTCAATTGATTCCTTCTTTATTTTGAGTGACAAGTCACTAACCTTGGGGATAGTTCTTGATCACTTATAAATTTTTTATTGTCCTTATGACATGGAGCTGAAGTAGGTACATCTGAAGTTTGTGGTGGATTGGTTAGCACATGAGTGCTCAACATATGATTGTTTATTCTTACTTGATAATTTATTATTATCATTTAATACACATGTTATATATGCTTACAATTGTTAAGGATTCATTAGTGGGGTCCTACTAGGTTTTATTACTCACACTCTTCATGGGTATCTCGATGAACATGAAAAATTCATGTATCAGGATCCTAGAAATGGAAATGGTCCCATAAAAGATATTTTATCTAAGAATTTTTTATCTGGTGGAATGATTGGGACAAACTCTTTAGTATTTCTATAGTTCTTTATTTATTTATCTTCTTTCATTATTACTGTGGTTTGGCTTTCCACATTGGGAGCTCGTTTACTTATTTTATGGCATGTGTTCTATATAATTTTTTTCTTCCACCTTATTTACTATGATATGTTATATATTATTTATACTATTAGTGAAAGGATAGTATATTTAGGGTATAGTCTCCCCACTGATGGATTTTGGACCCCCACTACTAGTTTGCAGCCTCTTGTGTATGGGGAGGTGTGCACGAGGTCTTGTGGCTCTCTGACTTGACTCGGTGGTTTGGGTTGAGGCGTTACAAAATATATTAGAGGAAAACTTATTATTTTATTTTTTAACAACATATAATATAGTATAAAATAGATAGGATGTGTGGGACTCGAGTAGGGTAGTTTCTATGTTTCTGGCTAGATCATGTGTAATGGACTATTGAGTTACCATTGATGAGATTACTATTACTATTTTAGGGGATTTGAGTGTGTTCATGCATCATGGTTAGGCACATAGGATTACATAGAATTTATATACCTTTTAGGTTTTGTATATTAGTTATCTAATTTAATTTCTGTATGTGAGATTTTTTCGGGATAGACTTGTATTACTTGATTGAATGATATATCTGTTTCCATGCTATTGTGGTATACCTATAATGAAATTAATTAGTTGAATCTGGGTATGCTGATATGTTTTGTATATGTGTGTATGTGTGATTGTTATTAACATGAAGGTATAAATACATTGGTTATTTCTTGTAGGGATAATAATAAACTCTGTGTAATCTTATAGATTGTTTAGAATCTTTACTAATGCCTTAGATGTTCTATTATTTCCTTCATGTTTCAGAAAATGGTGCCTCATAAATGACTAATGGGACCAAAAACTTATTGGAGCCAGGATGCTCCCACTAGGGAGGATACCACCATTCCATCACTTACTATATAGGAGGGTGTATTAAATAATTCTCCCACAACTATTCCTATAGCATAGGTAGTGGGCCCACCTTAGTCAGGAATCCTTCCACTTATACCTTCCCAAGGCAGAGGGTCATTAAGGTCTATAGTCAACCATTATAGATATTTATATCTCCATAATTCATCATCCTTTCAAGGCACTATAGGGTCATATAATGAATAGGATTGAATAGAGATCATATAGGTTTCATTTTATCCCATTGAGACACTTGAGTTTAGGAAGAAGAATTGAGAAATGTTCATGTTATATAGACCTGAAAGGAGGTGGTGTGGCATAATAGGGTAGGTTGGTAGATGTGATGTTTTCACATAGGTGGTATTCAAGGGATTTTTATTTGAGGAATTATTTCCCAATACTCTAAATGTGGGTCGAGCATAAGAGTTCATGGAGCTATAGTAGTAGTCCATTAAGGTGTCTGTATACACTTACCATTTTATCGAGTTACTATGTTTTGATAATATGTTTGTTATAATCAAGGAACAAAAGGTCAGGAAATCCAAGATCTATCTTCTCCTTAACATTAGGTGACAAGTTAGGTGTTTTGACCTAACGATATACCCATAATTTCTATGAAAGTAATTAACTATTGATAAGGGTTTGGAGAAGGATCAAGAAGTTGTTGTTATTCCACCATTTAGTACTCTGAAGGGTGGAATTCCTATTACTTTTAGTGAGTGTCACTTATAGAAGCATAAGTGGAAGAACAGAGATGTGAAACATGGTATTAATATATAGGTGGACCATAGTACGACTTCATCAAGAGTTCCATAGTTCTTAAACTATGGTAATTTTGGATATTATTACATGTTCTATATAGAACCTCAGACAAAGTTTCGGTAGTGGAAAGATGACACATCTCTAGTAGGTCATCTCCAGATATTCAAGGTCTTGGTTATGCAAGGGTAGAGGAAAGACATGATCTATAACACCATAATCTGTCTAGGTTTCTTAGTAGTAGACTTAGATTATGAGAAATTGGGTAGATCATGCATCTTAATGACATGGTTGTGTAGCTGAGGTAGGCTGATTATATGTAGTGGATCAGACTCTAACGGATGGTGGTGTGGGACCATCTAATTTTAGATAAATGGTATTTATCACTTCTATATTTTCTATAACTTTATTTTATGCCAATTATTCTTATTCCTTTATATCTATACAATTTGTTACTATACTTTACTCATCAGTCAAGATAACTTCTATGATTCTTTCCCTCGATACACCATTGGGCACAGAAGTGGACCATCTTCAGTAATTCCTATAGTTTTCAATAGTTGTTGATAGTTTTGGAAATCTATGATATATCATTATACTAGATATGAGAAGCTTCTATGTGATTCTTGGAATAGACTGGTTGACCATATTTTGAGATAAAATTGATTTCTATCAGAGATTAGTATCATTTATATTGCTCAAGGGATAAAATCATGTGATAAAATGAGAGTTTGAATTGGAAGAAGGTATAGTTGGAACAAACATGAGTCAACTTGGTATGATCATGGAAGAAATTTTAGGCTTTTCTCTTTCATCAGTATCAATGGTATCCCTCGATCCTTTCCTCCAGTTTTGGATATATATAGGATATTTTCCCAGATGAATTCATAGGACTTCACCCTGAAAGAGGAGACATGTTTGAGATAAAAACTGTGAGAGTTGCACATCTAATCTCAATATACCCTTTTTATATGGTACTGGTTGAGTTGAAAGAACTCAATTCATAACTCAAGGACTTAGAGTAGAATGGATTTATCAAGCTGAGTACATCACCATGGGGTGTACCTATTCTATTCTCCAAGAATCCACATGGTAGTCTTTGAATTTTAATATATTATCAGAATTTGAACCAAGTAATGATAAAAAATAGGTTTTCCTTTCCTATGATTGATGATCTCTTTGATTAGTAAGAGTGATCCCAGTAGTTCTCTAAGATTGATCCTTAATCATGCTATCACTTGTTTCAGACTAGAGAGGAGGACATACTGAAGATGGTGTTTTAGGGTAGCTATGTGATATATAATCACTTGGTGATGTTGTTTCAACTGACGAATGAAATGTAAATGTTCACAGATCTTATAAACAAAATGTTCCTCCCATATCTTGACTACTTCATCATGGTTTTTGTTGACAAAATACTCATCTACTTGTCAAACCCAGAGCATTATGATGGACATCCCAAGATAGTCCTTAGTACACTTTGAGCGCATTAACTTTATTTCAAGATATCAATATACAAATTTTAGATTTATGAGGTGAAGTTATTAGGGAATGTGGTGTCTGAGATAGGTATATCCATATACCTAGATAAAGTTGATGCATGGATGTCCTGAACACTTCCCCAAAAATATGTTTTAGATCAGGATAATTCTATATTTAGAGGGATAGTATCAGTGTTTTATCTAGGACTTATCCTATTTATCAACAAACATGACTACACTAACAAATAAGGGAGTAAATTTTTACTTACCAAACTAGTATTAAGAATATTTTCTTCAGATGAATGGGAGGTTCACTATAACTAATGTGTTGATACTTTACAAGTGAGGGTTTGGTTATACTATCTACTGTGATGTATCGGTGATTGTTTTGGTAGTAGTACTGATGAAATATAATAAAGTATTAGCTTATGGTTTATGTTACCAATGACCTAATGAGTGAAACTCTAATACCCATTAATTGGATAAGGTAGTCTTGGTCCATTATTTGAAGTGTTGGTGACATTATCTATTTTGTGAGAGATTTATTGTCTACATCGGCCACAAGATCCTTCACTGTTTCTTTTCACAACATGACTTAAATTTGAGGCAGATGAGATGGATTGAGTATCGACAAACATTAAAATTTTATATGTCCTATTAAAAAGGTAAATGTAATGTATTTGTAGATGGTATTCACCATAAGACACAGGTGGCTTAAGATCTTGGTGAATGACCTTCAAAGGAATAGTGGTGCCTGATGAGTTTGTTGGTCAACTAGAGGATGGATGATTCCAAGGACCAAGTATTGATGATATGTCTCACTTTGATGGTCATGTATTCTTTATTATACTATGTAAATGATAGATAGGAGGATATCCCAAAGTGTGATATGATATGGTAAAAAATAGAAGGTAGTGACCTAATACCCAGGTGGTTGTTGGACGGTGATGATGTGGTCCCTGTACATGGGAGATTTGTCATCATTTCTTCCATTAGAGAGGAGTTTATGAGAGAATTTCATACCTCTAAGTGGGTGGTACATCCTAGAGAAACAAAGATGTACCACAACCTCAGGTGATAGTTTTGGTGGCAATGGATGGAGATGAACATTATTGGATTTATTTCCCAATTCCTTACCTACTGGAGGATAAAGGTCAAGCACCAAAATCCTGGTCGGTTTCTCCCGCCACTTCTTATGCCCATGTGGAAGTGGGAGGATGTTATGATGGACTTTTTCATAGGGTTACCTATGACCCCTATGATCCACACCACTATCTAGGTGATTTTTTATCGACTAATGGAATTTTATCACTTCTTATCGATCCATGAGACTCACTCAATATATGAGATAGGAAATATTTACATCCATGAGATTGTACACTTTTATAAAGATACATTAAGAATTGTATTTGATAGTGACACATTTTTTATGTCATGAGTTTTATAGGTATTGTAGAAGGCCTTTGGGACTGAGTTGAGTTTGAGAATAGTGTACCAACAACAGAAAGGCAGTTAAAGAAGAAAATTTGTATATTAAATGATAATATTTAAGATTACATACTAGACATTGGTGGAGTATGGGGTGATTACCTAGACCTATTTGAGTTCACATACAAAAACAGTTACCAAGATTTGATATAGATGGAAACTTATATAGATATTTATAGTAGCCTATTTTGTTCACCACTTAAATGGAACAAGGTAGGTGAGGTAGTAGTTTTGGGGCCCAATATGGTACAAGAGACCTCTAAAAGAGTACATCTTATTCGGACATGGTTGATCATATCTCAAAGCAGACATAGTTATTATTCTGATTATAGGAGGATACCTTAATATTTTACTATAAGAGACCATATTTTTCTAATAGTGACTCCTCGAATATGTCACCGACGTTTGAGATATCAAGGGAAGATAGCCCCATATTATGTCGGACCCTTTAAGAAAATTAGTAGGTTAGGATAGTGGTGTACTATCTATATCTTCCTTTACATTACTAAAGTATTCATGATGTGTTTCATGGGTCTCGTCTTTGGAGGTGCATTTCTAATCCTACACATTTTAATGACTATGAGGATGTTGAGCTAGATCCTGACGCATTGTATGTGGAGAGCTCAGTGTAAATTGTATACCAGAGCAAGAAAGTCCTTTGATGGAATATGGTACCAATTGTTTGAATTATGTGGAATCATAGACAGATCTAGGAGGGGAATTGGGAGTGAGAGGATGATGTTCAAGCTTAATGTAAAAATTTGTTTGACAAGAACCCTTGAAGGTACTTCTCAAGGATGAGACGTCATTAGAGGTAGAGAATTATAAATTCCTCACTTTTTTCGATATATGGGATGTTTAAAGTTAATAAATTATCCATTCCTTTGATGTTTCATGTATTTTAAGGATATTTTAGTGTTTGGACTTTAATTTATATAGGGCCTTAGGATGAGAGTTTTAGGAATATAGATTAACTACTGCATAGTGTCTAAAACAAGGCCATCAGATAGTCGACAGTTATCCACTAGTCACCCAATAGAGCTGGTAGTGGGTTGTAAAAAATGTAAAACCCACCAGACAAAAAGTGGTCATGGTAGAATTCTTATACTTATTCCAAGAACACCAACTAGAAATTGGCTAGTCCCCGATCCACCAATTGTACCACCATCCTACCAGTGAGGCCCACCGGATGTCTGATGCACTCAGTTTGAGGGTGCATTAAATTCACTCTATGAGTTTTAATTTCATATGAATTTAAATGCAATTTAATACCCAATTTTTAACCAAAACACCATGTTTCAAATTAGATACCTCTACCCTAAATCTTGACTCCACCTATTAATCTCCCCTTGATTCTTCAATATTGGAAAAATCTGGTGGTGCTAAAATGATGAGTTATTTTTTGATCTCCTATAAATTATTCGTTTTCCCTAAGATATGTACATAAATATATGTTGTATTTTTGTTTTCCATGAATATAAAATGATATTTTTTTCCTTTCTTGTAGATTAGTGGATAATCTAGAAATTTGATGTCATTCCTTAATCAAATAAATATCTACTATTTAATACAAACATTATATGGGTAAGTGTTTATGGATCATTTTCCTATAACTCTTATGGATGGAATATTGATGATAGAACCTTAATTTATTGATGATTTTTTTGGTATATTGGTGGTTGTATTTAAATTTCAATAATAACCACCCTTGATCGGAGATAAAACTATCAAGTACAGTGAAAATTTTGGGCAAGCCATCATAGATTGATCACCTTGAGACTCTCATTTTTTTGAATATTATTTTTAATAATGATGGATTAGTGATGGATCGATTTTCATTGTCTATACCTAAGGTTCTCTTATAGAATATATGAGGAATTCATGGTTAGTTTCTCAATTGACAATAGATACAGTGAATTAGAGACATCTCCTTTGACATTCCTCAAAATTAGTTTCATTGGTGGACTCCTTAAAGTATGTTATTTTAGAACCACCCTTATTGACTTGAAATCCTCTTGAGTTTACATTCTAAACCTCTTTCTTGAAAATCCAAAAATGCGAGTTAGGAATCATTAGCATGCGATCTCATTCTATGTGGGTGTGTGATGTGGTTTGGTCTTCAATCCGTTAAAAACCCATGGATTACTTCATAAACAACATTTTGGTAGGAATTTACTTTCTATTTAATGCACTAGTATACTCTTGTTTCCTTGATTCGTGATATTTAAGTATAGATTTTTTTTCATGATTGATGTTTTTTACTGGTGGATGTGTGTGTAGTCGTGACACCTATATATGATTCTTAATTCCATGAGCATTTCTAGAGCATATTCTTACCATGATTTATGTTGATCACATATTGTTTTATATTGCTACCATATACCCATGATGATGAGCTATGCTTGTATTATTATTCTCTACTTGTTTCATTATACCATTGGAAGTTTATTTTTTAATAGTTGGAATATCATGGTATGTTTATCCCCTTGGAGGTGGACCACACATGACATGTATCAATTGAGGTGGTGGACCCATGAATGGGGTAGGAAAATGAGAGCCTTGTGGCCCAGATGGAACCCGATGCCTTCAAGATACTGAAGAACATGCAAGAACTTGAATACTTATGTATACTGAGTAGTATGTCCACTCAATTCCTTGAGGATGTCGAGTGAAATTTTACTAGCCTTATGACAAGTTCTTGATCACTTCCAGCATTTTGATTATACTTCTTATATGGAGTTGAAGAAGGTACAACTGGGGATCATGGTGTCTTAGTTAGTATACAAGTGATTAAAATATGATTATTTATGTTTTATTGTGCATTTATTGTTATCATGGAATACACCTATTATGAATGTGAATGTTTTTAAGGACACATTGGTGGTGTTTTACTAGGTTTTATTAATCAAAAAATTAATGGGAACCATGATTCACATATAGAATTCATGTATAAGGATCTATAAAAGGGAAGGGGCCTATGTAAGATGGTTGAGTTGAGGAGAATAGAGTTTGTGGTGGGACCAAGTCATACTTTGAAGGATTTCCATAGTGTTTTATTTATTTATTTTCTTTCGTGATTATTGTGGTTTAGCATGACACATCGGGAACCAATTTACTTATTATTTGAAATGTTTTCCATCTCATATCTTTTTCTTTAATCTTATTTACTCTGATTTGTTATATTTAATTTATATTATTGGTGCAAGGATATGATACTGAGGATATATTATCCCTATTTGTGGTGTTCATACCCTCACTACTAGTCTTCATCCTCTTGCATACGGGGAGGTGTGTACAAGGTCTTGTGGATCTCTGACTCGGATCCAGTGGTCTAGGCTGAAGCATTATAGAGATCATCAATAGATGAAATAGTTTGGAACAAGATCACTTAGTTATTATATGAGTGTAAATGCTTTATATCACTATGTATCAAAGGTGTGTATCATTTAATCTCTTCCAAGAATCCTCAAGTACTTTGTAAAGAAAATTGTTTGTTCTAAATACTCTAGTAATCCATTAGAACAATTAAAATAACAAAAAATGAGTCAATCATAAATATCATAAAGAGAAACATATTCAAGAAATATCAAAAGAATTAAAACTAATATGAATATTTAATTTGAAGAAATTTAAACAAGTCAAAAATAAATAAATTCAAACATTCAAATTATCTCTATAAAATTCATTCAATTAAATTGAAAGCAAATTAACTGTGTAAAAATAAATTCTAAATTCATGCATCAAACATGGAAATAATGTAAATATTATTTTAAGACATAAAAAATAATTTGAAAATGTTCAAGACATTTAATATTAATTCTAGAAAATTTAAAAAAAAATAAAGTAAGAAACATACATTATATTAAAATGTATCGAAAACATGTAATGTGATTATATGAAGATAAATAATGGGAACCTAAAAAACACTAATGCACTTTGATTAATCTTAAATAAATTTGTATAGACTCAACATAATTTAGATATAATTTATAAACCAATAACATATTAAAATTAATATGCATAAACATATAGTAAATAAAATATTATAATCATGAAAAACAAAGCATAATAATATTTTGAAATAAAATTAATTTAGACTTAGGAATGATAGAAGAGATGAAAGAACCTATATATAGTGGTACCATTCGATTGAGGCTCATGAATCACAATCATATATTTCATTCAAATTCGTAGAACTCATCCACATTTATAGTTTATAACCCATGGTCTCACATGCTACCATGAATTCATATTGTGAACTTATGTTTTAATGAAAATAGGAGGCTTGCTACCATGAAATCACCATTTTACCCTGAAAATGAAGTACTACCATGAAGTTATATTCATGGTTGAAAATTTTTTCTTCCACTAAGTAAATACTACCATGCCTATGTAGTATTAGTAACCATGAAAATATGAGGCACTATGAATGAGATCATATAGTCATGGTCGATCCCACACTACCATACGAGTCAATAAGCTACTACCATGAAGTTTAGGAAGTTATGCCATCATGATGATGAGGAAGTAATGATACCATAAAGAACACACTACCATCTTAAGATCATCATTCACATAGTTGGACGAATATAGTGCTTCCATGCAATGCTATAGTTCATGTTTGAATGATGAGGACTGCTACCTTGATGTGTGATGCTTACGTGAAGGTTATCGTACATGGTCAAAGGACTGAGCAAGCTGGTACCATGGGGTTCAAAATCATGAAAACATGCTAGTGGAATATGAACCATGTATGGTAGTGTTGATAAAATGTATTAGAGATTATTCACTCAAGCTATGATACCGTGCAACTAAGATATGAATGCTATCATGCATGGGAGGCGACTAGTGGAAAGCGAATGAGGGAATGCTACTATAAACTTAAAACAATTACATGGTTGAAGATTATTATATAGATGTACAATGTTTTGCTACCATGAAATACAGTTGGTTTAGAACATTTTGAGGATAGGTTTTTTCATGCAAAGAAATCAAGTCAAGTGAGAGAGTGAGAACATGGGAGATGGTGTTGCCGTGAAGACAACAAAAATATTGTGGTCATGTGTGGAGAAGAAAATTAATTATACATAAAATTAATACATGAAAAATGATAAACATATTATAAAAATTATCACATTAAATATAATTTACAAAAATTAATAAAATTGATAAAAAATATTTAATGATCAAAAAAATACCATAAAGAATATGGTCGTTTTTTGAGAAGTGATTCGCATGCTATGCATATAAAATAAAATAAATTAAATAAATGTAACATATGAGGAATTAAACAAATTAATGCACATGATTAAATTTTATAAAACAAAATATTAAATAAAAAAATATATGTGAGGAAAATTTAAGCAAGAAAAACAAGAACCAAACACTCTAGACCCTTTTCTTGGCATCTCATGTGATATATTCATCTTTATAACCTAGGAGATTAGAAACATAAGAAAGGGGTGAACTTATATGCTCAGTAATGGAAAACATATCATAATGTATCATATTAAAATCATGAAGGAGAAAATTATTAATATAATATATATCTTATTAAATTATTATATGACCATAGATGATAATCTGAAAATAAGATAGAGAACCATAAACCATAAAAATATCATTAAGTAAGCATAAAAGTTATGGCATGTCTCAAAATAAATCTCAATAATAATAAAACATATGATAATGACATAAGAGTGTGGAATATTTTAAAAATAATGGGTAACATTAAAACTTGTAAAATCATGAATGTAACACCCCCTATATTTTAAAATAACACTATGTTTAATAGTTTACAAGATACACAACACCGAGTCTAAACGAACTATGAAATATTATTATTTAAACATGACCACTATAATATAGCCATTAAATTATCAATTATGGATAGGATTAACTAATTTAAGAAACATATTAAATTATTATTTTAAATATAAATGCATGCTTATGAAATAATAATTCAATTTATATAAAGTTATATTATACTTTAAATAATATATTTCCTTCAAAAAAATGTTTTTTATTGTTTTCATGAGAAAATATTATATATAATTTTTGAAACTTTTAGAAATTATATTTTATAAAATTAATTTAATTTTTAAAATCATTATATTAAAATTATATTAGGGTGAATTTCCTTAATTTTTTTAAAAAATTGATTTTCCAATTAATAGTGAAAAATAGAGATTTTTATTGCAATTTATATTTTGTTTCAAGAATGTGAAAAGATATATTTTGTTCTAAATAATTTAAAACTAAAATTGGTTTTATATTATTTTAAATAATTCAATTAAGTACATTGGAATCAATCTTAATTTATAATTTGGTATAAAAACATTTTTTATATGTACCAAGACATTTTTCTCAAACATAGTTTTTATGTGAGCAATGTGTTTTTATCTTAATAAATAAAATTCATCACTATAGGTGAATTATTTTAATGAAATTTAAATATTATATATATTTGATCAAATTTTTTTACATTCAAATAATATTTTTTTGTGCTTGGGATAAGAATAAATCCAGTTTTTTTCTTAAAAATATATTTTCCTAAAAATTTGTTTTCCTTACATTTGTGAATGCATTTTAAAATTAATTTCTACTAATTATAGGTATTTAATTTGATAAAGTTTATTACATATTTTTAATCATGAGGTTCAAATTTGGTAAGTATTCCCCTTTTATTTTTTATTAATATGAATAGTAATAGTGGTAAAATTCATCACCCTCGTAAGGGATAAATTAGGGTAATCTAGGTTAGAACTAAGTGATAAGGATATAAGTTTTCATAATAATTTCTATTTGATGAATTTAACTAAAAAAATATCAAATTAGTCTCTAAATTGAGTTTTTTAATGAACACTTTTCCATGAAAATGAACTATATAATATTTAAAGCAATGAAAGTTACAAAATATAACTCTCTTGATTTTAAATATCTCTATGTGTACAAATGGGGAATAAATAAAGATATCAATGAATATAAGTGTCTATTTTGAGATTAATTAAATAATTTTATTGAATTAAATTTATTTCTAATTTTTATAATTATATAATGACCCTAAATTCTTACGCAACATCGATGTTGTATTTCTCTAATGAATAAAAAAATATAATAAATAAATTTAAAAATATAAAAAGTAATATAATTTGAGTGAGATAAGGTGTTCCACAAATTTTTTATATTAATATTAAATATTAGTGTTATTTTAGATAAATATATTCGAATAATATCTTTTTATTTATATCTTTTATGTCAAATTAAATGAATAGTGACTAAATTGAAAATATTGATATTTTATGAAAATAACATTTTATTAAATTACATAAAAATAAAAATAATATTAAAATAAGGAAATTGGGATACAATATGGTTGAAAAATTCATCCATTTACCATTTATAGGTCATTTTGAACCATTTTTCCTTATAATGATAATATATTTTAATCTTTTAAGAAATTCCAAGGGAGCCCCTCCCCTCAATTATAAAAGGGAACCCATCCTTTCCTTATTCACACCAAATTGAGCCTTATAGATTGAAAAAAATCAACCAAGTTATATTTTATATTATATATCCTCATTCTAGATGTGCTCGTCTTCCTAAAATACCAACCTTATAGCCCTTAAAGGGATATATAAAAGAGTTATTTTGAAGAAGAGGAAATCGCCTTAACGACAACTTTATTTTTAATTATTATTTTACCTACACTAAATCTGTTATATTCTATATAAAATAATAAATTTAGTATCCTAAATATTCATAAATTTTATTATTATTATGAAACCAAATTTATTAACCCTCTTTCCATCAAATGGTAAGTGAAAATATCACCTGTGCGTACAGATGGATTATCGTCTCCACATAGCGATGCAATTCATTTATAATCACAATATTTAATTAATGATTATTATGATGGGTTTAATGTTTATATATAATAATTATGAAATAATTATTCATTTTTAATAATAATATCATATCTACCTTCTTACCTTCCAAACAATTGGAAAATGATAATGTCAATCATGCATACATGTGGACTACCACCACCACGAAGTGATGTGATTCATTTTTCATTTTTGTTGTAATTTGATGGTAATAAGGATATATTTAATAAATATATATATGATATATATTATATAATAATTATTTTTTTAAATGTGAGTTTTTATTTACCTTTGTTTTGTTCCATATTTTGAAAAAATGAAATCAACGTTCATGCCTACGTATGACCTACAATCCTCATGAACATTGTAATTAATTTTTCTATATCTATATTTTATTAATAACTTTAAACATGTCTATAATTAATATATTTTATATTTATATCATTATTAACATTCTTTAAATGATGGATCCATGATCATAATACAAGGACTAAAACCAATGAACTAGAACATACATGAAAACAAAGCAGATATCACCCAAAACATTGATTTTAATAAAAAAGTGTAAACAAAAGGGTGATAAAAGGTTATAATTAAATAACATATGTAATGATATATGAGGTTATTTTTATGAGTATGGTTATTTAATATGCTTATAATAAATCTATATTTATTCTACTGGAGGTTCCAACACATACGAAGGAAGTCAGACCTAAGGTAAGTGATTTTCATCTCACTTTTATTTCTGTGGGACACATGCCTTATGCACCAATTTTTTTTATTTTGTGTGGTGTATATAATTCCCATGAATATATTTTATAATTATTATTATGAAAATTATGGGGATTTAAATAGCCATATACGTTTCTTTCTTTCATGGGACTTACGGTTCAAATGATACCAAAGTGGTAAGAGTTTTATGTTTGAATCTCATTATTTATCGGGACTGTTTATGATTATATTTCTAATGATGAAATATTATGATATAATTATCAATAAACTCATTGGTTTTCTTATACTATAGTTATTTCTATAAAATACATGATTTTTTATTTCATTTTCCACACCTTAAGTGCTCAATGAACCGAAGATATGTTTTGAAAGCAACTGAATTTATTTTCTTCTTCAGTCAAAAAACCTTTTTCATCAATATCCATGTTTTTTAAAACTATTTTAAAGAAGGTTTTTACTATTATTATAAGACTATATAAAGTCAATTTTACCCATGTTTTACTTTTTACAAAATATTTCAAAAGGAATCTTCTTTTTGTTATCCTAATGAGGTACTTTCTAACATTTTACCAAAAATGTAAAAGGAATGTTTTCTTTTAAATTATACGACATGAATGAAATCTCCCACCGTCATGACTGCGCAATATTATTAAGCTTAAATTACAATTTTTCATGGATATTTTCAATGAAATTTTTTTTTATAATATTTTATTTATTTTTTTATTTTAAATAAGTGATATTAAAATTAAAAGGTTATTTTCCTCGAAAATGTTTTATTGATCTATTAATGGTATTTCTATTTATCAAAGAAAAACCCCTTTATTTCACTTTTGATTTTCTAGGGATATGATAAAATTATACCATCATTATTATTTCTATGAATGGTTTATGTTTATGATAATATGTTTATGAAACCTAGTCCTTTTTTATGGGTTATGCTATGATGAAATGATGAAATGATGAAATGTTTATGAAACCCATTCCTTTTCCAATGGTTATGCTATGACGAAATGTTTATGAAACCCAGTTATTTTCATGTGTTTTAATATGATGAATGTTTTATGGTATTATACCACACATATGTATGATTTTCATTATGTGATATGTAGGACCTATATCTCCCTCCATCGCATTGGGTAAAATTGATATCTCATGATATATATAAGACTATAATGGGGAGTGGACCTAGTTTAGTAAGGGGTTATGTCCACTAAGATAGTATTGGAAGTAAACCTTGACTAATACGGTGGTTTGGGGTTGAACCCATCCCACTATGATATTCTTGGAAATGACCCTTGACTACTAAGGAAATGATTTTATCTTCTTATGTGTATTGAAAAAAAACATATGTCTTATACCATTGTTATGTTTTCATTGATCATGTTCTTTGATTACTTTATGATTCATATCTCATAAACATCCATGATTTATTATATGACTCAATATTATGATCTATGATATGTAGGATATGATTTTCAAATCTTATAATAATGTTATTATGGACTTAGGTTCATGTTATGCTCAAGTGATCGTTGATATCTCTCTTGTTTACCCTTACATAACTTTTAGTATCACCCTTTACTATGTTTCATTTACCTAGGTTATTGTCACAACCTAATCCATTCTGGGGCTCAAACCACAACTACCCCAATCCTTCCTCCATAGGCCAAGGGCTGGTCACTAGCGTAGAAGGCACAAAAAGCTAGGGGAGACCTTTTCCTAAGAACCTATACACACACACATAGCCAACTCAATGAAAACAGTGTAGAGGGAAAAGAAAACAAGATAAAACACTACTATATATAAACCAAAAACATGCATCTACCTATAAACAATATAAGTATAGAAAGTAAACTGAAATGTAAAGGGGAAAAGTACATACCCAACCACAAAAGTTCCACAACCCGGCAACAGGTGAAAAAGTAAAATAGTTGGGAGAGTCCTGCTCCTGAATCCCAAGCTATGACCACCACACGTGGTCCAAGATCCAGTATCCCTAAGCTCATCTGAAGTCACGATAAACTTGTACGTCATCTTCAAGGGAACACTGAGTATGGGAAAATCCCAAGAAGGGGTGAGTATAAAGATACTCAGTATGATGCCCTGAAGGCCCAAGGGAGCAACAAGAGAGGTACTGAAGAGGAGAGAAATAGATAGAACAAGGTACATTAAAAGAATACAGTAAATGAGTTTAGATCAAACCAAAAAGGAGTGAAGTAATATCATCCAAACACAAGGATCTAGAAACAGTGCGAAGATGAACTCCTTGTAGATTCTTCGCTACCTATAGTAGGAGAGAAGACTCATCCAACCACAAGAAGCTAGACATGGAAATTACATGGCACACCCCATGTGGATTCACCTCTACTAGAAGAAGAGTAACCAAAACCCAAGGAGTGGGTACTAGAAATAGGATATATATATATATGTATGTATGTATGTATGTATGTACGTATTATCAATCAAAGAAACCCAAATGAGAGAGTAAGGGGATCTCTATCTCAAAAGCTCTGCCCAGGAAAAGAGTGTACAATAATCCTAGAAGTAACAATCGATGCCTAGCATCCCACACGTCGACTCTGAAATACAAGTCAAAGAGGATCAATCACTACTCCTTAATATTATCCACTTTGTGTGGTACTGTTGCACCCACACAGTTTTAGGTCACATCATGAGGATGCGTCTTAGTGGGAAAATAGCCCCTCTTTCTTTAGAATCCAAAGTCACTTCAGTGCATGTATCATAACTATGTCAAAAAGTCAAGAGATCATGCCAAAAAGGTCAAGTACCCATGCCCATCCTGGATGGAGAGTTCCACTCTAGTGTCATTGAGGACCCATCCCCAACCCAGTTGAAGGGTTCTAATAAAAAACGATCTAGGACTCATCCCTAGTACATATGGAGGGTTCCACTCTAGTGTTATCAAGAGCCCATCCCTAGCCCAGCTGGAGGGTTCTACTCGGAACTTCCATTGGGGACCACTACCCATCCATTTGGAGGTAAGGCCGAAACTACTCTAGACATCCCTACTGGGTGGTACCTCTTAGAAAAGCACTGATAAAGTCATCGTGTGTCGCCCCAAATAGGCATCATTCCTGGAACATCTCACATCATAACTCGTAAGATACTACAGAGGGAACCATCATGTTCTACATGAAAAAAACTCAGGATAGGCTACACACATGCCAAAATCTGAGTCCAAAAGAAAGATATTCAAGAGATAGAAGATTCATAATGTAGTACACAATGCATGTGGATCCCACATGTCGTGTGGCCCTACCTCACCATCTGTCCGTGTACCCAACCATTCTCAGGTACTAAAGTGCAATCATGAACCCCTAAGCATGTTAGTGTACTCCTAGAATACATGGAATGGATATCCAAAAGGCCGATGAGCGCATGACGCTCATCGTTGATTTAGAGGTACAAAAGTGTAATTACATTGGCACACCTCCTCGAATAGCTCAATAATATTTGATCGCATCTCTTTATAAATCTTCTCCACTCCCACAATAGTCAAGTTTGACCCAATCCATGGGTTCTCTTCAAACAAATCAAAATGATCTTCCAATAATATTACATTCATGTTTCCACATTTAATGATATAACAAACAAGGCTCTGTATGTCCAAACAGATCACACTGTTGCAATCCTTGTGAAAAAAATTTCAAGATAGACTATTCATTCGCCCCAAACAGACATCTGATAAAAAATTCATAAGTCTCCACATTGTTCTCAAACTATTTCCCTTGGGGACCACACCTCGGTCCTGAAACAAATTATATAGATCACGCCATTGTGATACCCTTGAAAACACACACGAGGTGGACCGCTCATTCATCCAAAATGGATAATCGAGGGAAAAGTTTCACTTCACCACAACACATACAAACCAGCCCCCGTGGGGTCTATACCACAACTTCAGATTAAGCACCCAAAAGTCATCTTGAAAATTTCAAACAAGGACTAGGATCGCAATGCCTCTAATGGTGCATCAAACGGATATCCCATTTGCAAGGTAGGTCCAATGTAAGATTCTCGAATAATAATAAATAAATTATTCTTATTAAATCTATGTGTTTCACACAACTGAACCCTAGTACCAAGTCTTAAAATCATTGAACTAATCTTAAAATATTATCCTTGATTAGAGGGATGAGTGGATATATTTGGCACATCAAACGAATGCCCAAATTGGGAGATATGGGCATTTAAAGCCATTTGGGCTTGTTTCGGGCCGGTCCGGACCACTCTGGCCGGACCTGCCCACCTGGTCTATCCTACTCCAGCCAGCCCGGTTCTGTTTCATCATCTCAACCTGCTTTCCATGGCCCAGACCATGGACCACCTACCTGAACCACCTCCTGTGGCCCGATCCTAGCTCCCCAACCCAGTCCGCGCTCGCTCGCCCCAATCTGTGCCAGCTGGTCACCGCACCTCGGGACCCTACGCATCCCCTCATCAACCACAGTGACACGTGGTTCTCGACCCTTGTCAGACCTCATGCGCTCTCCTGACCATGACTAGACACCGCCCCGTGGCTCCTCCGCATCGTCCGCCTCTGTCCGCCTTAGCTCGCCGCCCTGGTTGCATTGTCCCACTCAGCCACCACCGACTTTCACCCCACCAGCTACCGCCTCACCACACCACAGGCTGGCCACCATGGGCCTCCACCACACATCGCCTCCACCTCAGCACCCTACCGCCATCTAGGTTGTTCCAATCGCTGGTCGTCGTCGCCCTTCCGCAGGCCTTCGGGACTGCTCCAGTGGTCAGAATCTCAAAACAAGGACGGTTTTGGGATCCTTGGATTGAAGGCTTTATAGTGCCATCCCCCTCTCAATGATTCGGTGATGTTTCTACACAATGATAAATTAAGGTGAAGAATGGTGAAGAACACAACAAAACTGATAATTCAAATGGGGATCAAGCGATGGTCGTGTTCGTTTGTCCATCGCCTTGATGTTTAAAACAAAGGATTTTATAATGAAACCAAGAAATAAATAAGAATTGGAATTGGGGTGCAAAAATTTAACACGAATCCTACCTTGAGAACGATCCAATTATCATTCGTTGTAGGATATGCGTCTTTTACGATCCCGTTATGATCCACCAAGGTTTTTGAGGAGATCGCTCCTCAATCCGGGGAAGAATAGAGAAGAATGTTCTTAATATAAGAGAGATAGATAGATTATAGAGAGAGAAGGTATTAGTCCAACCCTAATCCCAAACTCCAAATTTTCTATTTATAGGAGCTCCACTCAACGTAAAATCTAAAATTCCCTCGCCCCCTCTTTTTATGTCACACCTAGGAAAAACACCCCATTCCAAACTCAAAGATAGTCTCAAATTCCCAATCTGAGTTCCCATTCAAAATTTAATGGGTTTGGTGTTCTAGATAAAATAATTAAGTTTAATTATTTTAATTACCATTTTTCCCCTATGTGTAATTTTTCACAGATTCCCTATGACAACAAAAGTTATACCCTGCCTAGGGTAAACACCATGTTCCAGACTCAACTGTGGCCTCAGATTTCTAATCTGAGCTACTTTTTGAGAGATATCCCATTTCTGGCACTTTTATAGTACAAAAACACTTAATATTTTTGTATAATTTATTCCAGACACACTGAACCTCAGAATTGCACACCATATCAGTGTCTATCTCTGGAAATACATGTAGAAATATTCTAAAGTCTTAGAATGAAAAAATTGTGTCTCTACATAATTCTATCCTTCAATATTTTCATACTCGAAAATAAAAACTAGGGGAAAAACTTGGGATACTGAGCACACACTTGGCTCTCCCACTCCAAGGAACATCTGCATATTTCCCCCCAACTACGATGGGGTAGGTTAAGGTGGTAGGAAACCTCAACAACTCTTTGCATGGTCTTGAATGGCCTAAAAAAACTCAGGGGATAACTTGCCTCCCCAACCAAATTTCTTCATCCACATCACAATTGGAATCACCGTTTGTCCCTGGAATAGGGTCTCATGATTCTCTCCTTTAGAATATCCATCTGGTGAAACATCCAAGGATATCTAGTCCTACAAGACTTCACTATCAATGTATCACAACTGAGACTCTCTTACATGCTCAAGAAGCGAAGGAGTCAACACCATCGACTGAAGAAAATTGTACCCTCCTGCTCCACCAGGGTCAGATGAAAGGAAGCTAACTACTCTGAAACTTCCTACACTAGGTGAACCTAGGACTTCCTACTAAGGGTATATGCAACAAATTTTTCCTTTCCCATAGTATATACTATCTCGAAGTCATAGTCCTATAGTAATTTCAACCATCATCACTGACTCAGGTTCAAGTCTCTTTGGGGGAAGACACACCTGAGACTCTGGTGGTCTGAACAAAAAAAAAATCGCTCTCCTAGAAGGTAGTGTCACCACATTCTCAAGAAGAATAATACCACTTCCAGCCCCACATAATGAGTCACATCATTATGTTCATGGGGTATCCATAACCTATATCTATACTCGATAACTAATGTATCAATATTGATGTTGAGCATACAAGGTAACAGCGAATAGGGCATGTGAGTAAACTCATTCAACCGCAAGAGGATAGAAACGGAAAGAACGTGGCATATTATGTGTGTATTTTCCCATCTTGGAAGGAGAGTAATCCCCAAAATAGGCACTATGTTGATCCCACTAGTAGAATCTCATGCAAAAAGTGTCAAGCAGTATAAAATCCACTAGAAAAGCCAGGACCTGTTCCAACACTCCACTACAAAACTCCATTATGAACACACAAGTCAGAGGGACTCATCCACCACACCTCTATATTATTTTCTTTGGGAAGCACTGACTCTCCCTCATAGTTTTTATCACATCAAAAAAATATTTCTCGGTGGGGGAAGTACCCTTCATCCTCATTCATTAGAAGTTACATCAAACAACACCAACACATGGTTACACCAACGCCCCATGTCACCCCGATAAAACCTCGAGCAAGGAGCAAGGAGAAAAGAGTATTTTACACAGTGTCTAACAAGTCATACTGAAAAAATTAGAAAAGAAATAAGTTATACATCTTATTATCTTATTCTATGTAGGATCATAGAAATCTCAAGCTTTTGGTTGTCTGTGGACCCAGCTTCCAGATTCTTGAGCCTGACGTGGGCCACCTAATGGTGGTGGAAAGACCTCATAACATCATCCCCCACCTCCATCTCCTCATACTCCCCTTCCAGAACCACCTCCCTAGTAACCACCCTAATTATAGTGTTGTCTCTACTATGGTGGTCCACCTTATGTCTTCCTAGTGTTATCAACATGTCTGGTCAGGTAGTCTCGTGCCAAGTAACCTCACCCATCACAAGCATAACACAAGACCTCCCCAGGATTCCCCCACACTCTGCGTTGTATTGAACCCATACAACTACATGTCTAAGACCAATTATTGGGAGGTATCCTGCATCGAGATCTTATCGACTGATGTCTTCTAGTTGTTGAAGACGTCTCAGCTCTATTGTGCTCACTTCCACAACCAATTGTATGATGTTCCTCTGATAGAAAGTTCTCTATAACAAACACCTTCTCCGAAACCCCAACATAGTTTGGGATGCCCAAGGGTACTATAATAGTGTGGATCTCTCTAAAGAGTCCCTTCTTGAACTTCCATTCTCAGAAGTAACCATTATAGATCATGTCTAGAGAGTAGTGCACAAGGTTTTTGAACCTAGTTGCATACTCAGTCACCATCATCCCTCCCTGTTGTAACTAAAGGATCTCCTGAAGTCGAACAAAGCACAAGAGGGAGGGTTAGAACTCCTCACGAAATAGCTCCTAGAATCCATCCCATGAGAGTGTCAACTCATCGTGCATCTGAGTAACCAAGTTCCACCTGCATCCAGCTACTCCATGGAAAAAGTCTAGCTGCCAAAGCCACTATCTGATTTGTCAGTGTATGTGAAAGCTTGAAGAGGCATACCACCGAATCTAACCAAACCTCTGTTGCCTGAGGGTCTGGCTCACAGTGGAACCTCAGTGGTCTTTGTCACTAGAACTCGCAAAGTGTGCTAAGCCTACACATGTACTTATCCTACTCTGTTGGGGCTATCTGCTACTCAATAGGTGGGGGTGATACTACCTGCCCACCTGGAGAAAGGGGATCACATGATGGTTCCTAAATTGAGGCCTCATCACTTGTAGGGTCTTCATCATGAACCAGAGCTGGTATCATGGATGGATATCATCACGGAGACATCCTGAATGTTATCAAGGAGTATGGAGATCAGGTGAGCATATATATATATATATATATCAACAAAGATGGGTAGTTGACTCAAGAAGTAAAGTCAAACACTCAATCCTATATGATGCATGTACCATTGTTCCATGCAACGAGTGTCTCAGGGTGTCGAGTTGACAAGTGGGTAATCAGTGTCCTGGTGAATGGATATGTCAACCGCTTGTACCATCACTGGACTCCCTAGACTGAGATATGCTCTCGAGACACTTTGACAATGTTTCCCTAAACCCAACCAAGACCTTTTTAGGTAAACATCCGAACAACATCCCAAGGGTCGAACCACCTCTGATACCACTTTTTCATGACCCGACCCATGTCAGGGCTCAAGCCACAACTACCCCAAGCCTGCCTCCATAAGCCAGGGGCTGGTGACTAGCGTTGAAGGCACAAAAAACTAGGGGATGCCTTTTCCTAAGAACCTGTACACACACACACATAGACAACTCAATGAAAATAGTACAGAGGAAAAATAAAACAAGATAAAACACTGCTATATATAAATCACAAACATACATCGACCGATAAATAGTACAAGTACAAAAAGTAAACTGAAAGGTAAAGGATAAAAGTAAATGCCCAACTAGAAAATGCCACAACCCGAGAATAGGTGAAAAGGTAAAATATATGGGAGAGTCCCACTCCTAAATCCCAAGCTATGATCACCGCACATGGTCCAAACTCCCATATCCCTAAGCTCCTCTGATGTCACGATCAACTTGTGTGTCATCTGAAATGTCACACCAAGTATGGGAAAAGCCCAAGAAGGGGTGAGAATAAAGATAATCAGTAGGATTCTCCTAAGGCCCAAGGGAGTAAAAAGAGAGGTACTAAAAAGGGGAGAAATATATAGAACAAGGTATGTAAAAAAATACAGTAAAGAAGTGCAGCTCAACCCAACAAAGGAGTGAAGTAAGCTTGTTCGAACATAAGGAGCTAGAAACAGTGAGAAGATGAAATTCTCATCAAGTATTTGCTACCTATAATAGGAGAGTAGACTCATACAACCATGATAATCTAGACACAAAAATCACGTGGCATATACCAGGAATCTTCACCTCTCTTGGAAGCAGAGTAACCAAAACCCAAGGAGTGGGTACTAGAAATAGGGTATATATATATGTATGATTAGTCAAAGAAACACAAATGATAGAGTAAGGGGATCTCTATCTCACAAGATCATCCTAATAAAAGAGTATCCAAAAATCCCAAAAGTAACCATTGATGCCTAAAATCCCACACGTTGGATCTAAACTGCAAGTCAAAGGGGCACAATCACCACACCTTTATACTATCTGCTTTAGGAGGCACTGTTTTTCCCTTACAGTTTTAGGTCATGTCACTAGGACACATCTTAGTAGAAAAAGTGCCACTCTTTCTTGAGAGTCCAAAGTCATGTTAGAGCACGTCTCGACAACTATGTCACATAGTCGAGAGATAATGTCACAAAGGTCGGGGACCCATGCCCAATCTGGCTGGAGGGTTTCACTCTAGTCTCATCAAGGATCCATCCCTAGCCCGACTGGAGGGTTCTACTCAGAAAAGATCGAGGACCCATCCCCAATCTGACTAGAGGGTTCCACTCTAGTATCGTCGAGGACCCATCCCCAGCCCCCCTAGAGGGTTCTACTCGAAACTACCATCGGGGATCACTAACCAGCCCAGCTAGAGGTAAGCCCGAAACTGCTATGTCCATCCCTACTATATGGTACCTCTCAGAAAAGAACTGCTACAATCATTGGGTATCACCCCAGATAGGCATCATTCCCAAAACATCTCGCATCATAACTCATAAGCCACTACATAGGGCACCATCGCATTCTACGTGAAAAAACACTCAGGATAGGCTACATGCATGCCAAAATCTAAGTCCAAAATAAGTAGATGTAAGGGATAGAAGATTCATAATGTAGTACACGACATGTGTAGATCCCACATGTTGTGTGGACCTACCTCACCATCTGGCCGTGTACCTAGCCATTCCCAGGTACTAAACTATGATCATACACCCCTAATCATGTCAGTGTACTCCCAGAGTACATGGCATTCCTAGCCAAAAGGCTGACGAGTGCATGACACTCTTCGTTGATCTGGAGGGCCAAAAGCGTAATTACACTATCACACCTCCTCAAATGGATCAAGAACATTTGACTTCATCTATTCATACATCTTCTCCACTATCAAAAGAGTCGAGGTTGACCCAAGCCATGGGTTCTCTTCAAACACATCAAAAGGATCTTCCACTAATATTCCTTTCATGTTTTTACATTTAATGGGATCACAAACAAGGCTATTCCCATCCAAACTGATCAAACCATTGTGATCCTTACCGAAAAACTTACAAGATTGATTATTCAATCGCCCCAAATAGACATCCGATGGAAAAATCAGAAGTCTCCGAATTGCACTCAAAAGACATCCTGTGGGGCCTATGCCTCAGTCCCAAAAATATATATGGATCACTCCATTTTGAACCCCTCGGAAAAACACATGAGGCAGACCACTCATTCATCCAAAATGGATAACTGGTGAAAAATTTTCACTTCATCGCAACACGTGAAAACCGGAACCCATGGGGCCCACACCTCAACTTCATCTTAAGCACCATAAATTCATATTGAAAATTTTGCACAAGGACTAGGGTCGCAATGCCTCTGATGGCGTGTCAAACGGACATCACGTTTGCAAGATAGGTCTGATGTAAGATTCCTGAATAATAATAATTAAATTATTATTATTAAATCTAAGTGTTTCACGCAACTGAACCCTAAGACCAATTCTTAAAAGTACCAAACTGGTCTTAAAATATTCTCCATGATTATAGGGATGCATGGCCATAGATAGTGTGTCAAACGGATGCCCGGATTGAAAGATACAGGTATTTAAAGTTGTTTGGTCTCATTCCGGGCCGGCCTGACCCACTTTGGCTGAACCTATCTGCTTGGGATGGCCCACTCCAATCAGCCTGGTTCTGTTTCGCCAGCCCAGTCTACCTTCCACGGCCTGGCCCATGCAGCACCTGCTCGGCCCGCCTCCTGCGGCCCGGTCCGCGCCAGCTGGTCACCGTGCCTCAAGACCCTACATGTCCCCTCATCAACCATGGAGACTTGTGGTTCTCGGCCCCTGTTTCCCCTCGTACACCCACCTAACTGTGATCGGCCACCACCCCGCGACTCCTCCACACTGGTCGCCTCCATCTGCCTCAGCTCATCATCCTGGTCATGTCATCCTGCTCAATATCTAGTTTTCTTCCACCCAGTCGGCTACCACCTCGCCACATCGCACTCCAACCACCTTGGGCCTCTGCCAAACGTCGTCACCACCTCAGCTCCCCACCGTCGTCCAGGCTGCTCTGGTCGCCGATCGTTTCCACCCTTCCACAGGCCTTCGGGACCGCTTCAGTGGTTGGAATCTTGATACAAGGATGATTTTGGGATCCTTGTGTCGAATTTTTCACAGTTCCATCCCTCACTCTGTGATTCAGTGATATTTCGATGCAATGAGAAATTAAGGCGAAGAACACAACAAAACCAGGAATTCAAACGGGGATCGAGCGATGGATGTGTTCGTTTGGCCATCACCTCGACATTCAAAACAATGGATTTTACGATGAAATCGAGAAATAAATAAGAATTTTAATTAGGGTGTGAAAATTTAACAAGAATCGTACATCGAGAATGATATGATCGTAATTTATTGCAGGGGATTCATTTTTTGCGATCCCACTTCAATCTATTGGGGTTTCGGCGGAGATCAATCCTTGATCTGATGAAGAACGGTAAATAACATTCTTGATAGGAGAGAGAGAGATAGATATAGAGAGATAGATATCTTCTAGAGAGAGAAGGGATTAGGAAAACCCTAATCCCAAACTCCAAATTTTCTATTTATAGGAGCTTCGCTCAACACAAAATCCAAAATTCCCACGCTCCCTCTTTTTATATCCCGCCTAGGAAAAACACCTCATTATGAACTCAATGATAGTCTCGTATTCCTAATCTAAGTCCCTGTTCAAAAGTTACTGGATTTTTCATTCGAGATAAAATAATTAAGTTTAATTGTTTTAATTACCATTTTTTCCCTACGTGGATTGTTTCATAGAATTCATGTATCGACAAAAGTTATACCCTACCTAGGGTAAAAGCCACGTTTCGGACTCAACCATGGACTCATATTTCTGATCCAATCTATCGTTTGAGAGATATCCCATTTTTAACACGTGCATAGTATAAAAACACTTAATATTTTTGTATAATTTATTCCAGGTGCACCATGACTCGAAATTGCACGTAATCTCAACACCTAGCTCTGGAAATACATGTATAAATATGATAAATCCTTAAAAGAAAAAACAGGTCTCTACAATTATAAAGTAATGTAATAAGTATGACATGACTTAGAAGGGTTATAGTTATAAAGAAAATAGTGTAAGAAGATTTATATCTTTTATGAATCATTTATTTATATGTACAAGTTTCCAAAGGCCCTAGACTATACAATTTTTCCATGGATCATTATGTTATGTAATGAATATTCATGTAAAAATATGTGATATATTTTTATGAAAAGTTTAGTTCACTATAGTCGGTGTCAGAGCATATGTTAGATAACCTTTGGAAACTAGGATGAGAAAAATTTAGTGAGAACCATATGGATAAGTCTCATTATAGGATAATATCCTAAAGTTTTGGTTATGAACATGGATAACCTAGATTAGAACTAATATTAAATAGATTAAGAAGTAGGTTTCATGATTTAGAAATACTTTTAATGATATTTCATGATTATTTGATAGATTACTCTAATTATTATAGTTTGACACTTTATACTTTTTTTTTAGTCAATGGATGGAACTAGAAGACATAATGCTAATAAAAAATATGATGTAAAATGCAATGATTTTCATCCCGAGCAACCAAATGATATGGGAACTGGAAGGTGAAATCTTGTGATTATTCCCAATTATCTATCATAATATATGATTAACATAAAATTAGGTGGGTTTCATAGCAAGTCAAATAAGAGGAAAATTAACTTTTAGGGAATTTCATGTGGAAACAATCATATAGGTAATAAATTTTAATTTCATTCTTATCAAGAATATAGGAAGAATAACCTAGAAGAATATCTCAAATGGAGGGTAAGATTTTTTTCATATAGAAATAAAGGGAATAGAACAATTAATTTCCAATTAATTCAATGTCTTATATTTGGGGAACATGTGCATTATTAGATTAAATTCCTTCTTCTAATTGATAAATCTTAGACCAAGGAAGAACCTATGATATGCCAATATTTGAAGTAAAAGGATTGAACTGTTAATTTATTGGGTTTAAAGACTTATATAAATGATATTTTGGATATAAAAATCATTAAACACCTAAGGATAGTTTCACATTAGTTTTCTTTAAGTATTTGAATACATATTTTGAATGGCACTAATAAAGAAGAAAAGTGATATTGTTTAGTTGGGATAAAGAGATGATTTAAAATGATGGGATAGTATCGGTGACCTTAATATTAGTTGGTTATTTTTTGAAAAAGTGATTTAGGTAATCATGTGAGGATAACATATGAGTTATGGATATCATCATGGAATTATAGGTTTAAGTTATATCATAAGTTCGAAGGATTATACCCCATTTTTTGGTGTTTTAATTGATGGTATTTTGAGTTAATTTAAAACTTTTATGGGGTTTTAGGAAGAATACTCTACTGAGGTTTAAATAACCCTTTGGGTCAGTATATGAATTTATGTTAGGCTAATTATAGTCTATTGTATAGTTGGATATAGTTAATATTAATGGTTGAAAAGTGATTCACTGATAAGGTGATATTTTAGAAGATATTTATGTCCAAGTTATGGATTAACTTTCAGGTTAATATCTAAATTTGATTCATGGTATTTTGGTGAATTTCACTATGATACATAATTATATAGTGATTTATCATGGTGATTAATTATATTTTATGATAATTTTTATTTGGTTGAGGTATATGTAACCTTTAGGTTTAACAAGTTATTTAACATTAAAAAATCAATTGGAAATAATGATATTATTTTTTTGAATATGTGATATGAAAGGTATGATATCACCTTTGAGGTTAAAACATTCTTTAATGTTTATGTTATTAAGGTTATTTGGGATGTTGGGTAATTTTTTGAAGTGATATAATTGGAACATTTTTTTATTATGATGGAAAATTTTGGAGTTAAATGTATTATTTCAAGGTTTATTCATTTTGAAAATTATCTTTCCTTATGCAAACCATTTTTAGTTTTGTTTAATTCCTAAATACATGAGTAATATCTTGATATACTTTTTCTTATCTTTAAGAAGTTGATTTTATTGCTTCAAGTATGAAAAAAAATCATCTCAAAATACTTATCATTTGGACCAACATATTAGATTATGATGAAATTGATTAATGGATAAACTAATACTTTTCAATTAAATATATTTCCTTGTATTCTTAGTTTATACGGTAAAGTAATGCCTCAAATCTAAGAAAATTATCTTAAGACAAAAAAAATTGTCCTATAACCTTTGATTTAGATGAATTGGCGATCTTTTAACCCCTAATAGATTCATGATTTTGTGGTTGTTAAATTTCTCATGATCAAGTTCCCTATCACTCTATATTAGTCCATGAGAATTAGTTTTCTATTCCATTTCCATATTTTCACTTCAGACCGAGGTTATCCAATTTGGAAACCTAGTTTTGTGGTGACCTTCATACATCCCTTTCCCTCTTTTAAGAGTAAGTTTTAATAATTTTTTTTATGATGTGTGTTTTCAAAAAAGGAATTTACAAATATAAAACCCTTTATTATCGATATTTTTTTTAATTGTTAGTATTCTATTCATTAACGAGGTGGGGTGGGGGAAGAATGTAACACCCTAATATTTGAAAAGAACGTTATATTCAATAGTGTATAAGATACGCAACACCAAGACTAAATGTAACACCCCAAGATTTTATGAGATATATTCTTTTTAATTTCTTTGATGTATTCTATTGTACACTACACCAATATTATCTTGTACTATACGCAACACCGTATTAGCTTGCAGTATGCGTAAACACTATTATTGGCTTGTGTTGCACGCAAGAGCGACCTTCCTCAATAGCGTGTGTTGTACGCAATACTGAGTTTCACTAAACAAAGATATATTATGAACTATACATTATGAATAGCATTAACTACATTTTGAATTTTATAACATTATTATTCATCTTACACATTTTCTAGAATATGGTATGAGAACAAAATAATTTTTTTGAGTAAAATAAGTATTTTTCAAAAAATGCAGTTTTGTCGTCTTTTGATGGAGCACCCACTCTAAATCTAGTTTTTGACATATTTATAAGTTCAATTTGACAAATAAAACTTCTTACTTGGAATCAGGATATAAAAATTTACTTTGGATAAATTTTTGATATTTTTCTGATGAGTTTCTTATTTTGATGATTAGTAAGAATACGCTAAATTTTAATTAAAAACAACTTCTTTCATCAAGAAAATTTATATGATTAAATTATAATATTTAATGGTTTTAAAGTATAAATAAAATATATTTTTACCATTTAATATAATTCATGTAATTATCATTAATTTTACATTGAATTCGTAGGTAAAATCAATTCAATCTTTTGCAATGTTTTAAACAAAAACCTGTTTTCTTTCGATAAAGGGATTAATTTTAATTTAATTTATGAAACTTATGTGTTTTGAATTTATATAAATGGATTCCATATTTGGAATCAGTGGGTCCAAATTATTTTATTAGGCTAATTTTTATTTTTGGGCATTATGAATAGTAACTACGGTAAATTTTATTTACCATAGTTATAGGTAAATCGGGTAATAAAGGGTAAATATAATATTATAAAATTACCCTAACACTTGTATTAATATAATTGGATGATTATATTTTGTCCTGAGGAATATTTGGGTCAAAATGGAATCCATTGGAATCCACTTTGATGTGATTAAGACCTTTAATTTATTTTATTTTAAAGAAAGTGAAATATGTCTCACTCAAACTTTAATAATTAAATTACTTTTAATATAAGGTTATACATAATATAAATTTGATTATAAATACTCATTTGAAAGATAAAATGTTTTTATTTGTTATGGTAATTTATTTGTAATTTTTAACAGATATTTAATTACCTTAATAGCTTATACATTAATGATGCAGAAATTATTTATTTACTGAAAAATCAATAATATAGTTTTTATTACAATAATAATACCCATAAAAAGGACCATAAACTTTACCAAACCTTATTTTTAGAGTATATCTATACCATAAGTATCCAAGAGTCGCATTTGGGACCATTTTGAGTCTTATAAAATAGATTATGACATTTATATTATTTTATTTTTAATAATGTCAAAGTTGTCACCTTCATAACTTAATAAATATAACAATTTAAATATTGTGATTTTAAGACTATAAATTTTATTAAAAGTATTATTATGAAAGTTAATATATTTATATTCATCATAGGATTTTATTTTTAATTTTTATGCAACAAATAAGTATATTAAATAATTATACAAAAATGTTGTAGTAATTACTTTATTAAGAGAAATATCAAATAAATGGTTTTAAAAATATTAAAATAAATATTATATGAACTATTTAATATACTCCACTAATTTTATAGATTAATATGACATGTTAGGAATCTAATAAATACTTTTTATTGAATATATCTTCTCTTTGGATTTTATTTAAATTTAAATAATTGAATAGTGTCAAAATTGACACTATTGATATTTTATAAAAATAGCATATTATTAAATTGTTTAAAAATCACAAAAATATTTAAAAATTACAAATTGAAAATTATATGGTCTAAAATTTAATAATTTATCTAATTATTAGAAATTCACAACATATAAGTAAGTATTTATAACAATTTAAAAATTAGAATTTTATTAGCACAAATAAATTTAAATAGATTAAATAAAGATAAATCAAATTGATAAGGTTTAAAATAAATTAAAAACATGTATAAATTTTATTTGTTTATGATATTACAACCCTATATCATCTCATCTTATAATGTGAGTCGTTTTGGATGTTTTTAAGTGGGTTTTGAATTTGTTATAAATTAATATTTCTTATGATTCCAAAGGTGCCCATCTCCTACCTTATAAAAGGGCACCTCCTCCCTCTCCTATTCACAAAATTTTGAGCCTTAAAGATCATCCAAAACCTGACCATTTCTATTATAAACTTTCCTATAAACATACTATATGTCCTGGTATTCTTCAAATTCCAACTTTGGTGCTCTAAGAGGAGGTTTAGAAGAGGCGCATCGAAGAAGAGGTAATATCCTTTACCGATTCTTTCAAGTTCATTTCTTCTTATATTTCCTCTTCTTTTGTTGTTTCATAATAAATTAATAACATCAGTATCAATAATATATTGATATGTTATTATAAATATGAACCAACCCCATTTCACCTTCTATCCATCCTACGGAAAAAGAAATCACCGCGCGTGCGTACGTACGAAATACCGTCTACACGTCGTGGTGTAATCTGTTTTTCCACCACCACCTTACTTGGATGGGTATAATGGTGTAAATAATAACTATATATGAGTAAAGAATAATTATATATGATTATTATAAAATTATACTAATTCTGAGATATTCTATCATCCTCTCCAATACCATTCAATAATTATGGGAATGATATCATCGCTTGTGCGTACGTACGGATTACCGTCTCCACGACACGATAAGATTTATTCTCCATGTTAACCTTTCAAGAATGATTATAAAGTATATATATAATAAATAATAATGAAATATATGACATAATAATTCTATTGGATATATATATATATATATATATATATATATATTTCATCTACTTACTTCCATTCAATTCAATAAGGAAATGAAACACGACTGGAAATGGACAATTTCCCAACAGTTCTGAACCGTTTGGAAAGCCTGTAGAACCATTGGTATATCTTATACCAAAGGTTCTTCAAACCATTGATAATTAAGCCATTGGGAAATCTTTTCCCAACGGTTTACACAGAACCATTGGGATAGGTTATAAAAATGAACCTATGCCAACAGTTTGGCACAACCGTTGGGATAGTTTTTCCCAACGGTTTGGCTTGAACCATTGGGAAAACCAACCATATGAAGCCCTATCCCAACAGTTTGGAGAAAACCGTTGGGAAATACCTATACCAATGGTTTGAAAACCGTTAGTATAGGTATTTCCCAACGGTTTGGAAAACCATTGGGATAGGTCTTTCCCAACGGTTTGAGGAAACCATTGGGATAGGTAAATATATAAAAAAGAGTTCCAACAAAGGTTTGAACCCACAACCTCCACGTTATAAGTCAATGACTTTACCAATATCCTAGAGTATCCTTTGTGAATATATTTGGATATATATATATATATATGTAATTTATATATTGATTTATTTGACGATATTCGAAAAATTTACTCATAAAAAATAAGGGCACCTATCCCAACGGTTCTTTAAACCGTTGGGAAAGACCTATCCCAATGGTTTTGAGAACCGTTGGGATAGGTGACCACCCTTTCCCAACAGTTTGGCCAAACCATTGGAAAATACATACCCTTTCCCAACGGTTTGGCCAAACCGTTGGGAAAAGTGGCCACAAAGTGGACTTTTCCCAACGGTTTGGCCAAACCGTTGGGAAAGCCATACCCTGTCCCAACGGTTTGGTCAAACCATTGGGAAAAGTGAACTCAATGTGGGATTTACCAACATTTTGGACAAACCATTGGTAAAGGGTTCCTATACCAATGGTTTTTACAAACTGTTGGTATAGAAGTGTTGGGAAAGGTCAGATTTCCAGTAGTGAAAACAGCGTTCACACGTACGTACGGTCTACCGTCTCCATGAACGGTGTATTTCATTTCATTTATCTATCTATTAAATATATATACGGGATATATATGATATATAAATCATTTTTACATTATGGAAGTAAGTAAATCATGATATAAGTAATAGTAATATCAAGAACAACAAGTCCAAACACGTATGATAAATGAAACGATTTTACCCAAAATGTGGCTTTAACATGGAATTGACAAATGAATGGGTAATATAAAGTCATAAGTGAATCATATATGATATCATAAATATTATTATGGTTCTTTTACAAGTTAATAATATGTTTAAACCCACTATACAGAAGTCTCGGACACATATGGAAGAAATTGGACATAAGGTAAGGGATAATTTTGCAATCTCATTTTTATTCAAGATTGCTTATACGTAAGTATTTACCGGGGTTATATTTTTCATCCATGTCCATAAAAATGTTTTTATAAAGTGTTTAATATTCTTACATGTATGTTTAAAGTCATTTTTACCCCTCTTTGACTTTTACTTTGTGTTATGGAAGGAATCTTTTTTTTGTTTACCATACGAGGTACTTTTTGACTTTTTCAGTAAAAGTACGAGGAGAATATTTTTTTAACTTATACAGAATGAACAGATTTTTACAGTTTCATAATACCTTATTTACATGAAGCTTCCTCTACAATATTTCATGATTATTTCCAACAAAATCCTTTTCTTTTAAAATCCCACGATATTTTGAGAAAAGAAAATTATTTTGAAGAAGAAAGGATATTTTCCTCAAGAATTCATTTCAAGTGTTTATTCAAAACTATTTCCCATATAAGATGACATTATTTAGTATGATTATGTTTCAAGTATAATGTATCTATTATTTTCATGGTTTGATTTTTCTTATGATGAAATGATATCCATTTGTTTTATATGGATTATGTTAAGATGGCATGATTTTTATAAAACCCATTTTATTCTTTGGGTTATGATGCATGATTTATGATTATGTTGTGGCACACATAAGAATGATTTCATTATGAGATGGGTGGTACCTATATATCCCTCCAATTCATTGGGTAAACATTTATATCTCATGAGATAGATATTTCTAGAACGATAAGTAAATCTGGTTCAGTAATACAGGGCTTTAACGGCAAGTAAACCCGGTTCAGTAATGGACATTGTCCACTATGATGGTCTTGGCAGAAATGCCTTGGATACTATGGAAATCATATCATGTGCTTAATAGTTTTCCACAATTACATGTTTTATTCCCATTCTATTTTATTATGATTAATGTTTCTTTATGATCTATGTCTTACGTACTGCCAAGATTTATTTCATGACTCAAGATTTTGAAGTTTAAACTTTATGTCCATGTTTCTAAGTTCAAATGTATATGGTTTGTTTTATTTTATCTATTCTTACCCTTACTGATCATTTTAGCTCACCCTTTTTATGTTTTCTTTTCCCCAGGATATAAAGAAAGCTTTTAGGTAAGAAAACAAAAGGGGAAGATCTTTATGGGAGATGTTAAAGATCTTTCACCTTGATTAGAAGATTATGCTCCAAGTTTCTAAATACACTAAACTAATACAGTATTTGGGCATCTGTTTTTGTCATGTATTAAGTATTATTCAAAAGTAATGTAATGTACGTCAAGCTTTGGGTCTCTACAGTTGGTATCAGAATGAAGGTTTAGTTAACCTTTGGAAACTAGGATGCAAAAACTTTAGTGAAATCCCTAGAGATATTTCTAAGGTATGTCTAGGTATGTCCATAAGGTTAAGTATAATTATAGGTTATAGTCCTAGGATTACGGTAACGATCATAGAATTAAACCTAAGATGTTAGATATTGAAAGTACTCTCCCTTTATTATGTTGTTTTCCTAGCATGATTTTTGCCTCTTACACTATTATTTTTGGGTTTTAGATGATGGCTAGAACCCAAAGGAACCATGTTGATCAATGTAATGGGCAATGAAATGATTTTCCTCCTAAACAAACCAATGTTATGGGAGATGGAGTGAAAAATCTTATTGTTATACTTACACAAGATATGAATCATTTTGGACTTCTGAATGATCAGAGAAGGGAACAATATTCTATTGAGTCCTTCATGAGGCAACGTCCACCTTCTTTGAGTGGGTCTTCTGATCCACTTGTTGTTGAATAATGGATCAGTACCATTGAAAAGATATTTTCCATACTTCGATATTCGAAACATGAAAAATTCATTCTGTCTGTTTACCATTTAGAAGGTGAAGCAGACCAGTGGTGGACTCTAATTAAGAATACAAGGCCCCAAGGTGAAATTGAATCAATGGAATGGGACGAGTTCAAGAACTTGTTTTTCAATAAGTACTTCCCTCATATTCTTTGAACAAATATGGAAAATGAGTTCCTTGAGCTTAAGAAAAAGGATGATGAATTTGTTGGTATATACAAGGAAAATTTTACAAGGCTTTCAAGGTATGCATCTGGATTTATCATCCAACCTGAAAGTAAAGTTGATCGATTCTTCAGTGGCTTAAAACCAAGTCTTTGAAGGGCATTATCTATAAGATACTTCTGTAGCTATTAAGAAATTGTACATTGTGCTATCAAGGTAGAACTGAAAGTTTGTGTTACATATCTATCTCATGGTTTTGACAAGAAATGAAAGATGGAGTTCAAGGAAAAATCTCAAAACAATGGTGAAAAGAATATGAATGTTTCTTTATGCTCAAAGTGTGGAAAGAATCATGGTGGAGATTGTCTTAAAGGGACTAGAAAATGTCTTAAGTGTGGAAAAGAAGTTCATCGAGCAGCTGAGTGTCAAAGTAATGGAAAAAGGGTAGCTAATGATGTGAATAGAGAAAAGACTACAGAGAACACACCACCAACACTTAAATGCTACAAGTGCAAGGAAATGGGGCATTATGCTAATCAATTCCCTAATCCAAGGGTTAATGATGATCGACATCAACAACCTCTTAAGGAAAAGGATAAAGGGAAGTCACATGCGATCACTATTAGTGATGTTGAATATGACAACGATGTGGTGGAATGATTAAGTGTTTATATAATGGGATTCCAAAATAATGTTGTATATAGTATCATGGAATATTGGGATATTTATGTATTGGTCTATTGTGGTTTTCAATAATTTTATGGTACCGGTAACCATGAAAAGTGATTGAAATATTTTTGGAAAGTAGATGATATGCGTATAATGAAGGGATAAGGAGAAAATAATATGTTTGATATTATTAATGATCTCATGACTGATATAAGGACAAAGTGATATCATGGTTTGAGTATATAGAAATTTTGGGATTTTGGTATGTGGAAAGAGTTAACTTTTGACAGCATTCATGTTTTCATTAAGATTCTATGGTAATTCATGTTTCAATAGAATACATGATTAAGGTATTCACATGTTTGTAATGTGACCAACAAGATACATCTTATGATGTATGGGGGATAAATGATGGTATTCATGTGCATGTTATGTGACCTTTCAAATAATCGTTTTCTTTATACTATGAGATTGGATAGATGTATTTTGGATAAGCCTAAAGATTATAATGGATTATGTTGGAAATCAGATAGTATTGTTTAAGGATATAACTTTTTTTCGATATTATTTTTGGAATGTTATAATAGTGTAGTTTTAGAAAAAGGACAACCTGTAGGACGGGTGACAACCGATCGCGTCGAACAAGGATGCGGGAATCGAACCCACAACTGAAGTGCGGAGGGCCTTTATCGCCTACCACTGGCCTACAAGAAGTCCCTAGTTAGTATAAATTAGTTTTATATCATTAATTGGTATGATAGATGAATTATAAGTCCATTTTTGGAACCATATATGATTAATCTCACCATAAGATGGACTTATGTATATAACTTTTGCTAACCTTATGTTTGAGATAGATGGAATGACCTATCATTATATCGCATGATTTGCTAACACTTCACAGAAGACAAATTCAACTTCATTTATTTAAGAGATGAAGTGGAAATTGTTCAAGGTATAAACAATAGTGAGATTTTACCAAAATCAAGTAAGTATTTATTTTAATTCAAAAATTATTTAAAATTAGGGAAATGATCTTGAAAACCAAAAATGTTGTCCTAGTACCCTCATATCTGATGAATCAGATGGTACCTTAGATCATCAAAAATTTATGGCTTTGTGATTGTTGTCTTTTTCATATCCATGTTCTCTACCACTCTCCATCAGAACTTCATGGTTAGATTTCTCTTCCATATCCATATTTTCACCTATGTTCTCCTATATGGAAACTCAGTGATGAGTTAATTTGGGTAACCATTATACTTCACTTTTTAAAATTAAGTTTTAGTATTCCTTTTTACAATGTGGGTTTCTATGAATGAAACTTTCAAGTAGTAAACGATTTATAACCCCAATGAATTTTGAGGGCGAAATTCATTTTAAGGGGGGTAGAATGTAACACCCCGAGATTTTATGAGATATATTATTTTTAATTTATTTGATGTCTTTTATTGTACACTTCACCAAGATTAGATTTTACTATACACAACACAATATTAGCTTGAAGTATACACAAACACTATTCTTGGCTTGTGTTGCACGCAAGAGCGACCTTTCTCAATAGAGTGTGTTGTATGCAATACCGAGTTTCACTAAACAACGATATATTATGAACTAGCCATTATGAATAGTATTAAATACATTTTGAATTTTATAACATTTTTATTCATCTTACACATTTTCTAGAACATGGTATGAGAACAAAATAAATTTTTCGGGTAAAATAAGTATTTTTCAAAAAATGCAGTTTTGCCGCCTTTTGATGGCACACCCACTTTAAATCTAGTTTTTGACATGTTTATAAGTTAAATTTTACAAATAAAACTTCTTCCTTATAATCAGGATATAAAAATTTACTTTGGATAAATTTTTGATATTTTTCTGATGAGTTTCTTATTTTGATGAATAGTAAAAATACACTAAATTTTAATTAAAAACAACTTTTTTCATCAAGAAAATTTAAATGGTTAAATTGTAATATTGAATGGTTTTAAATTATAAAAAATATATATTTATACCATTTAATACAATGTATGTCATTATCGTTAATTTTACATTGAATTCGTAGGTAAAATCAATTCAATCTTTTACAATGTTTTAAACAAAAACCCATTTTCTTTCGACAACGGGATTAATTTTAATTTACTTTCTGCAACTTATGTGTTTTGAATTTGGAAAAATGGATTCCATATTTGGAATCAGTGGGTTCAAATTATGTTAATATTCTACTTTTTATTTTTGGGCATTATGAATAGTAAATACGGTAAATTTTATTTACCATAGTTAATGGTAAATCGAGTAATTAAGGGTAAATATAATATTATAAAATTACCCTAACACTTTTATTAATATAATTTGATGATTATATTTCGTCCTGAGGCATATTTGGGTCGAAATGGAATCCATTGGAACTCACTTGGATGCGATTAAGACCTTTAATTTATTTTATTTTAAAGAAAGTGAAATATGTCTCACTCAAACTTTAATAATTAAAGTATTTTTAATATAAGGTTAAACAAAATATAAATTCGATTATAAATACTAATTTTAAATATAAAATGTTTTTATTTGTTATGGTAATTTATTTGTAATTTTTAAGAGATGTTTAATTACCTTAATAGCTTATACATTAATGATGCAAAAATTATTTATTTAGTGAAAAATCAATAATATAGTTTTTATTACAATAATAATACCCATCAAAAGGACCTAAAACTTGACCAAACATTATTGGTAGAGTATATATATACCATAATAATATAAGAGTCAACTTTGAGACCATTCAGAGTCGTATAAAAGAGATTATGACATTTATATTATTTTATTTTTAATAATGTCAAAGTTGTCACCTTCATAAATTAATAAATATAACAATTTAAATTTTATGATTTTAAGATGATAAATTATAGTAAAAGTATTATTATTAAAGTTAATAGATTTATATTCATCTTAGGATTTTATTTTTAATTTTTATGCAACAAATAAGTATATTAAATAATTATACAAAAATGTTGTAGTAATTATTTTATTAAGATAAATATCAAATAAATGGTTTTAAAAATATTAAAATAAATATTATATGAACTATTTAATGTGCTCCACTAATTTTATAGATTAATATGATATGTTAGGAATCTAATAAATATTTTTTATTGAATATATATTCTCTTTGGATTTTATTTAAATTCAAATAATTGAATAGTGTCAAAATCGACACTATTGATATTTTATAAAAATAACATATTATTAAATTGTTTAAAAATCACAAAAATATTTAAAAATAAAAAATTGGAAATTATATGGCCTAAAGTGTAATAATTTATCTAATTATTGGAAATTTACAACACATAATTAAGTATTTATAACAATTTAAAAATTAAAATTTTATTACCACAAATAAATTTAAATAGATTAAATAAGGATAAATCAAATTGATAAGGTTTAAAATAAATTCCAAACATGTCTAAAATTTATTTTTTGATGATATTACAACCCTATATCATCTCATATTTGAATGTGAGTCATTTTGGATGTTTTTAAGTGGGTTTTTAATTTATTATAAATTAATATTTCTTATGATTCCAAAGGTTCCCCTCTCCTCCCTTATAAAAGGGCACCTCCTCCCTCTCCTCTTAAAAACATTTTGAGCCTTCAAGCTCGGCCAAACCCTGAACATTTTTCTTCTCCACTTCCCTAGAAACATACTAGAGGTCCTTTTATTCTTCAAAGTCCAACTTTGGTTCTCTAAGAGGAGGTTTAGAAGAGGCACGTTGAAGAAGAGGTAATATCCTTTACCGATTCTTTCAAGTTCATTTCTTCTTCTACTTCCTCTTATTCTGTTGTTTCATAATAAAGTAATAGCATCAATATAACTCATATACTGATATGTTATTAACAATATTAACCAACCCCATTTTACCTTCTATCCATCCTATAGAAAAAGAAATCACCATGCTTGCGTATATACGGAATACCGTCTCCACGCCGTGGTGTAACTGTTTTTCCACCACCACCTTACTTGGATGGGTATAATGGTGTAACATCCCAGGTAATAAAGAATAAAACATTTTCATATTTATTAATATTTATTAATTAAATATTAATTTTACTTTAAAGAGGTTGCTATGTCTGATAGCGTACCCGATACGCAACAAAGAGTTTCTTTGAAATCTTACGTTGCACACTAGTAATAAAATAATATTATTTTAAATGGTAGTTAACACATAGTCGTTGTATTGGAGATAATGAATAGAAATAAATAAAATATGATTGTATATGTTCTTTAAATGTTTTTACATTTATCCAATAAAGGATAAAGGATTAAAATATGAAAAGAATTCAATTTTAGGCATAGATACTCTAATTTTCACTAAAGGTCCACTTATCGCCTTTTGATGGTGAACCATCATTAAATATAGTTTTGGTCACTCTTATACATTCTTTTAGACCAAATAAAATTCTTCTTTATAATCGGGACATCAAAATTTACTTTGTGTAAATTTTTGGTATTTTTCCGATAAAGTTCATTTTTTTAATGAATAGTGAAAAATGTTTTATTTTAATTCAAAACCTCTTTTTAATCTAATTTATTTATATGATTATATTATCTTTTGAATTGGTTTTAAAGTTAAATTAAAATATATTTTTACCATTTAATCCAATAGTGGTTGTTGGAATTAATTTCACTTTGAAATTGGACTTAAACTAGTGTCAATCTTTTGATATATATTGTTTCATAAAAACATGCTATTTGTTCTGATAGCGGGAATTAATTATTAAATTAATTAATGTAACTTATATGTTTTGAATTTTTTTAAATAGAAATCATTTTTGAATTCGGAATATCAAATATATCTTAGGATGAAGTTTTGGTATTTTTCTGAAAAACTTCAATTTTTGATGAATAGTGAAACCACTAAGTGGTACTTAAAAAACTGATTTTTCGTTTAAATGAAATTTTACCACCTCTGTGTTTTGAGTTTCAAAAATCCGACATACATGGTTGTCAGTAAAAAGTAAAATGTGGTTCAATGGGATTAAAATAATTTTTGGTGAATAGTAACTTTTAAGTTTTTTAATCGCGATTAGAGGTAATTAGTGTAATTTAAGGTAGAAATAATGTTTTAATAATATGAAATGACCTTGACACATGTCCTACCATTATTGGATGTGTCATGTCCAACCAAGAAAATCCATGGGTCAACTTGAGTACCCCATGGAGCTACTTTGGTAGGAAAATGACCATAATAACTTTTTATTTAATGTTAAAATAAAAATGTCACAAACATGTGTTGTTTTACTAAAACAATTTTCAAATGGGGTTATACAAGTCATAATTTTGACTATAAATATTTATTATAAATATAAAAATATTTCCTACATCATGATATTTTTTTTATAATTTTTAGACATTAAATAAATTAAATTATTTATGACACCATGATGATGCAGCGATTACCTCATTATTTAACGATTTAAATAAAATGAAAAGATAATGTAAAATATAAGACCTACACTTGTCAAAAACCTATTGGATGGGTGGATTTCAAACTCTTATCACCTTATCCTATAAATATATAATTTTGGGACCTTTAAAATCCGAAAATCATTTTATAATAAAGTAACCTTTTATAACTTTCCAAGAGTGCCCCTCCTCTCCTCTTATAAAAGGCCCCCACCTCTACCACCTTAACCACACCTCTCAAGCCTTTGGCTCGGCCAACACCTGCCCATTTTGTCTCTCTACATTCCTCTATTACTCCTAGAAGCCTCACTTTGGGAAGAAGTCTTTCCAAGGAAGCCTTTGAGCTCAAATCAAAAAGAGTTACCCGTTTTAAAGGTAGTGTCTTCTCTTGTGTTCTTATGTTTTATTTTGCTTATCCAACCCCCTAAACTCTTTTTATTCCTTTATTTTGTAACAAAACCAGTATATTAAATATACTATGATGTTTTTATGAGAATTATTAGAGCTACACTTACACACACCTTCATCTAATGGTTAAAGAGCATACTGTTTCTGTGGATGGCGAATTTCTGCCTCACGAAACGATGATTGTTCAATATACTTATAACACCTTAAAAGGTGGCCATTAAGATGACACTATATTTATATATGATATATAATATGTTTATTTTTTCCTTAAGCTTCTGTATTTTTCATTTATGGCATACCTTTATGGCTTCCATTATGGGTATACGCGATATCTTCATTTTAGGAAGTGCGGACTACCGCCCCCTCAAAGTGATTTAATTCGTTAATGCCATATGTGGGACGTGTAAAGGATGGACTTAATGATATTATATATTACATTATACTGGAATTATAATATACCTTTATGTAATTATTATTCCATTTCATAAAATACGAAATAGAAATGAAAGTAGCGTTCATGCGTACGTACGGCTTACCGTCTCCATGAACGGTGCATTTCATTTCTTACCTCTAAATGTAATTTAATATTATAAATTCATGTATATACTGGATATATATAATATATATGATATCTACATAATGAATATAACTCTGGATATAATGGATACATGAAGAACTTGTAATTATAAAGAGTTTATTTTTGACTCAAGTACCAATGATCGTTAAAACGACCGTTATTAACTTAAATAATTACATAGTGTTCATGAAATGGTAATAAGTGATATAAAAAAATAATGAACTTGAAAAAGGTTCTTAAGAAAGTATAAATTAACTCAAGTTTATTATTCAGGAGATTAAAGATCAATCGAGTCATGTCAGACACGAGGTAAGGGAATTCATCTCAATCTTCATTCATTGAGGCATATTTTGTTTTATACACAACTTTCTTTTATACGGCGTATAAACCCCTTTGACTTTTACGCTTATTCAAAAGGAATATTTTTTTATACGAAGTGTTTTACTAAACAACAAAAGGAATGTTTTTTTGTCTTATGTATGCGGCGACAATGACTTCTCCGCCGCCGTGACCATTATTTGAGTTTCGGCTTCCTCTATAAGCCATAACCTAACTTTTTTTTAAAAATGAAAAACAAATACCATGTATTACTTTTCTTTTCTTTTGGTATTGAAAATGGTTTTCATAATGTTTTTATTATATCAATGTGTTGTATTGATATCTTGTGATTGGAATGTGGAAATTTTATGTTTCCTTTATGCATGTTTTACGTGATACGATTATGTTATGGTTCTTGGGAATTGTTATGAAGATGGGTGGTTCTGTGATAAACTAAGGGCGGGTGAGCCCGATATAGCTCTCTAATTCATTGGGTAACGCGAAGGAGTTAAACGTTAAGGTTTCTCCAAAGAGATTTAGGGAATATACTGTGATGGGTATTCCAAACGTAACCATGAGGATTACTCCCTACGTAAGAATGTAATGAATGCCTCAAGTTACCTTTATGTCTTATTATTTCTATGATTTATTCATGATTTGATGAGGTATGTTAAAATGATTATGTTTTATGAGTAAAGTATGATTTCATACATGGACTAATGTTTTCATTTCGTACTTTTATATCCCTTACTGATCTTTTTATGCTCATCCCAAGATTTTGAAATGTTTTTCACAGGACTTAATGTGGAATAGGGTCAAGGATGGGATCAAGGAAAAGTCATGCTATCTAAAACATGGAACTGGACATGTTTCTTTTTAAGAGTTTTTATTTTATGGAAACTTAGTAGAAGTGTCTACTTTGTAATCTTTTGAGATGTAATAGTTATGTCCTAATTCTCTAAAACTCTAAACCTGAAAAGATCCTCAATGTGAATTATTCATTTAATTCAATATTAAGTAAGGTTTAAGGTCGGGGCCTTATAGTTGGTATTAGAGGTCGGTTTAGATAACTTTAGGAGTTAGAATTATATTAAATGATTATCCAAAAATATTTTTTTTATGGTCAAATTGAAATGATATAAAATTTGAAGATTACCATGTTGCTTCATCTAAGACATGTTTGTTCAGAATGGTTTTTTGTAGAGGAAACAGGGAAGCAGTTCTAGGAAGGAATACAGAAGGAAATAACCTTCTGAATCAGCATCCTAAGATGGTCGGAATTGGAACTGAACAGTTTTTTACAGTAATGGTGCAGTTGACTCGAGCGATAAATGGTGGCGGTATCCATGCACGAGATCATCCAGATCAACCGCAGAGGAACATGTCAGTGGTGGAACATTTAATGAGGCAAAATCCCCCATAATTCAGAGGATCATCAGACCCTGTACTAGCTGAAGGGTGGATTAAAGCACTGGAGAAGATTTTCGATGTCATGGGGTGTTCAGACTATCAAAAGGTTAGTCTTGCTATTTACTGTTTGGTGGGTGAAGCAGATCAGTGGTGTTCGATGGTTAAAAATATCAGGGACGCTGTAACACCCGAGACTTTTATGTTATATAAATCGTCAAAGGAATCTTTTTCTACACAACACTTGCTTGGCTTGCTTTACACGCAATCGCGACCTTCCTCGATAGCTTGCGTCGTACGCAATACCGAGTTTCACTAAACAACAATATGCTATTAAAACTAGCCGTTATGAATAGTAATAACCACTTTTTGAAATTTTATAAATTTTATTTTTCAAAATGGACTTCATTTTTGGACTCAGAATATCGAAATTAGCCTAGGGTGAAATTTTGGTATTTTTCTGAAAACTTTCAATTTTTGATGAATAGTGAAACCACTAAGTGGTATGTTAAAAACTGAATTTTGCATAAAACTTAATTTTACCGCTTCTGTGAATGGAATTTCAAAAATCCGACAGACACGGTTGATATCAGTAAGTAAAATGTGGTTCAATGAGATAAAAATATTTTTTTGGTGAATAGTAACTTTTTACTATTTTTACCGCGGTTAATAGTAAATAGGGTAACTAAGGGTAAATATGATATCAATATTACCCTAACACATGTCCTAATTCTATTGGACAAGTGTAATTCGACCAAAAACAAACTTAGTAATAAAATATGACCATTTAGGCCCACTTGGATTAGATTAGGACATTTATTATTAATTTATTTAAAGAAGGGTTAAAATAGTTAAAATCAAAGTTTAATAAGTAAATCATTTTTAATATGGGGTTATACATAAGATAAATTCGACTATAAATATTCATTAGAAAGATAAAAAGATATCCTACATAAGGGTATTTTATTTGTAATTTTTATACATTAAAAAATTTAATTTATTTATGACACAATGATGATGCAGTAATTATCTTATTAATGAAATATTGACATAATTGATGTTATAAACACCAAAATAAATGTAATTTGAGACTTTTTATGAATTCCACTAATTTTCTAGGTTACTATGATATATTAATGTTGATTTAATCAACTTGGTTCGAACATATAATTCTGTTATGACTTTCACAAAAATCATATATCAAATAGTGTCAAAATTGACACAAAATAGTTTTTAAATCAAATATTATATTATTAATTGTTATTTTATTCCTAAAAATCTAAGGTTCGGCCAAATGACTTAGATAAGGATATATATATTAATAATAAACAATTTGGGGTTCGTTTGGCATGTTATAGTAAGTGTATTAACCATATAGTGAAAGAAAACAAAAAGACACGGTAAAAGTTAAATTAATTAACTTAGAGTTAAATCTAATTGATAAGGTTAAAATAATACCCTAAACTTGTCTAAATCTTATTGGTTTATAGTATTTCGACCCATACCCACTTTAGCTTCGAAATAAGACCCTTTGGAACCATTATAAACCGATTTTGACTTTAATATAAAATAATATTTTGAGATATTCCTAAGGTGCCCCTCTCCTCCCTTATAAAAGGGCACCTCCTCCCCCTCCTCCTCACACCAATTTGAGCACTCAAGCTCGGCCAACCCCTGCCATTTTCTCCTCTCCACTTCCCTAGAATAATCCTAGAGGTCCTGGTCTTCTCTAAAGACCAATCTTAGTTCCTTAAGTGGAGGATTCAAAGAGGCGTTCCAAAGAAGAGGTAATATCCATTACCGATCTTTTCAATTTCTTTCTTCTTCAACTTATTCTTCTTTAGTTGTTTCATGATAAAGTAATAACATCAGTATTACTTACATACTGATATGTTATTATAAATATGAAACAACCCTAATTCACCTTCTATCCATCCTACGGAAAAATGAAATCACCGCGCGTGCGTACGTACGGAATACCGTCTCCACGCCGTGGTGTAATCTATTTTTCCACCATCACCTTACAAGGATGGGTATAAATGGTTTAATGAGTAACTATATATGATTATTATGAAGTAATATTGATACTGAAATAATATATATATATACTCCAATACAATTCCCCGATCATAGGAACGATATCATCACTCGTGCGTACGTACGGAATACCGTCTCCACGATGTGATGCGACTCGTTCTACATGATCTTCATTTCATAATGATTATATAAATGAATTGAATGAATGAATATGGTATATACTACACTAATACCATTCTGTAAATGAATTATCTATAACCTAAAGATAAGAATAAGAATTTATTCGACAAAACACGCATAAGAACAAAAAGTTATAAAGACCCGAGTAACAAGTAACAATGAAATATTACTAACAAGAAGCTAATAATATGACCATATATGATATCATATCAATATGTATGATTCTGGAATAAGTCAATAACATTATTTAAACCATTATACAGGAGATTCGGACACGAACAAAGCAAATCGGACCTAAGGTAAGGGAAAATATCACAATCTCACTTTTATCCGAGATTGTTTTTACTTTGGTAATTACTGGGGTGTATTTTATCATCCACATCCATTTTCCCTCAATATGTAATATTATTTCCATCCTTCTACAATAGTTTATATCCAATTTTACCCTTCATTGAGTTTTTAGTAAAAGATATGAAGGGAATCTTTTGTCGTTTTTTTCGTACGAGGTACTTTTTGACTTTTCCGACAAAAGTACGAAGAATGTTTTTTTTAACTTATACGGCATGAATGGATTTTTAAAACATTGTTCCCAAGAAGCTTCCTTTACAAGTTTTCAATTTTATTTTTAATCAACTTCTTTTATTTTAAAGTTGTATGACATGTTATGAAAGGAAAAATGTTTTTGAAGAAGAAAGGATATTTTCCTCAAGAATAGAGTTCAAGTGTTTTATCAAAATTATTTACCATCTAAGATAATAAAGGGTTCTGTTTTTATCCCTATTATTAAATTGATTTGTTCATGTTGTGATGGAATTATTTTTATGAATTCCTTTATCTTATATGAATTGATTTATGATGTCATGATGTTTCAAGAATCCCATTTTTTACATGTGTTATGCGATGATGTATGTTTTATGATTATGTGGCACACATAAGAAAGGATTCATTATAAGATGGGTGGGACCTATATCTCCCTCCAATGCATTGGGTAAAGATTTTATATCTCATGAGATAGACATGGCTGGAACGGAAGGTTATTTCGGTTCAGTGATATAGGACTGAAACAAGGAGTGAACTCGGTTCAGAAAGGGACTTTGTCCACTAAGATAGTCTTGGCAATGAGTCATGACTAACAAGAAATGATTTTCCATGATTATGTGTGCATGCCACAAAGTTTCAAGTTTTATGGGGATCTCATTTTCACTTCTATGATTTATTCCATGTTAAGATATTATGATCTCTTTTGCAGGTTTTGATTTTCAAAAAGATATGATATGATTTTTATTTCCTTTATTTGTCCTTGCTGAGCATTTGAGCTCACCCTTTTATGTTTTCTTTTCCCCAGGTCAGGAAGATGGATATTAAGTAGAATATGCTAAAAGGGACCCTAGATATGATGAAATAAATGGGATACACTGTAGAAGATTTATGAACCAGTTGTTTATGTTTCCCGGTTTCTAAAGACACTATACCTATACGGTCCTTTGTGGTTTTATCATATGTTGTAATAAGTGTGCTTCAATTTTTGAAGTATTAAAAATGTATGTAAAGTATGGGTCGTTATAGTTGGTATCAGAGGAAAGGTATAGTCAACCTTTGGAAACTAGGATGTGAAAGCCTTAGTAAGAACCCTAAGGATAAGTCTAAGCATAGAACACAATCTTAGAAATGGCCATGAATAACCTAGGATAAGACCATAAGCATGAAAATTTTATTCTTGAATTATGTGGTTTCCTATTATAATTAGTGTTGCTCACACTATTCTTCTTGGTTTTAGTCAATGGCTGGAACCCGAAGGAACCGTGTTAATGCGGAATGCGATGGGAAATGCAATGATTGTCCCCCTGAGCAACCAAACGATATGGGAGCTGGAATGCAAAATCTTGTAGCCAGGCTCACACAACTTTCTCAAGCTATTAATCATGCAGGATTTCCAAACGAGCAAAGGAGGGAGCAACATTCTGTTGAATCCTTCATGAGGCAGCGTGTAACATCCCAGGTAATTAAAGAATAAATAATTTTCATATTTATTAATATTAGAGAATTAAATATGAATTTTAATTAAAAGGGGTTGCTATGTTCGATAGCGTACCCGATACGCAACGATGAGTTTCTTTGAAACTTACGTAGCACACTAGTAATATAATAATATTATGTTAGTTAACAAGTAGTCGTTGTACTGGCGGGAATGAATAGAAATAACTAAAATATGAATAGATGTGTTTTTAGATGTTTTTACATTTACCCAATAAAAGATAAAGGCTTAAAATACGGAAAGAGTTCAATTTTAGGCTTTTATACTCTAATTTTCACTAAAGGTTCACTTATCACCTTTTAATGGTGAACCGTCATTAAATATAGTTTTGATCACTCTTATACTTTCTATTGGACCAAATATAACTCTTCTTTAGAATCGGGACATCAAAATTTACTTTGTGTAAATTTGTGGTACCTTTCTGATAAAGTTCATTTTTTTTATGAATAGTGTAAAATGTTGTATTTTAATTCAAAACTGCTTTCTAACCTAATTTATTTATATGATTAGATTATGTTTTGAATTGGTTTTGATGTGTAATATGAATATATTTTTACCATTTTATCCAATGGTGGTCATTGGAATCAATTTCACTTTGAAATTAGACTTAAACTGGTGTCAATCTTTTGATACTTATTGTTTTGTAAAAACACGCTATTTGCTCTGGCAGCGGGAATTAATTATTGAATTAATTAATGTGACTTATATGATTTTAATTTTGTAAAATGGACTTCATTTTTGAATTCGGAATATCAAATATAGCTTAGAGTAAATTTTTGGTAATTTTCTGAAAAACTTCAATTTTTGATGAATAGTGAAACCACTAAGTGGTAATCAAGCAAACTGATTTTTCAGTTAAATGAAATTTTACCACTAATGTGTATTGAATTTTGAAAATCCGACATACATGGTTGTCATTAAGAAGTAAAATGTGGTTCAATGAGATTAAAATAATTTTTTGGTGAATAGTAACTTATTAAGTTCTTAATCGCGATTAGTGGTAATTAGGGTAGTTTAATGTATAAATAATGCTTTAATAATATGAAATGACCTAGACACATGTCCCAACCTTATTGGTTGTGTCATGGCCGACCAAGACAAGCCATGGGTAAACTTGGGGACCCCATGGATCCACTTTTGTTGGGAAATAACATAAATTACTTTTTATTAAATGTTAAAGTGAAAATGACACAAACATAATATGTTTTGCGAAAACAATTTTTAAGTGGGGTTATACAAGTCCAAATTTTGATTATAAATATTCAATGGAAAGCTAAAAAGATTTAATACATCATAGTAATTTGTTTATAATTTTTAGACATTAAATAAATTTAATTATTTATGACATAATAATGATGCAGCGATGACATCATTATTTGACGATTTAAATAAAATGGAAAGATAAAATAAAATCTATGAACTACACATGTCCAAAACCAATTGGATGAATGGATTTCGATGCCTTATCACCTTATCCACGAATTCCATCAATGTGGGACCTTTTAAAACCGAAACACATTTTCAAATAATGTAATGTTTCTTTACTTTCCAAAAGTGCCCCTCCTCTCCCCTTATAAAAGGCCCCCACCTCTACCTCATTTCACACACTCTTCAAGCCATTGGCTCGGCCAACCCCTGCCCATTTGCTCTCTCCACATCCCTCTCCTCATCCTAGAGGATTCCCTTTGGGCAGAATCCTTTCAAAGGAAGCCTTTAGGCTCAACTCAAAAGGAGTTACACTTTTTAAGGTAATTCATTCTCTCATGTTCTTTTGTTTTATTTTGCTTCTCCAACCCCCTAAACTCTTTTTATTTACTTCTTTTATAACATCACAAGTATCTTCAATATACTAGGATGTTGTTATAAGATTTATTTGAGCTACACTCTCACACAACTACATCAAATGGTTTAAGAACATACGGTTTCCGTGGATGGCGAAATTCTGCCTCCCGAAACGATGATTGTTCAATACTCATTTAACACCTTCAAAGGTGGCCATTATGATGTCACTATTTTTATATATGATATATAATATGTTTATGTTTTCTTTAAGCTTCTGTTTTTTTTCATTTTTGGCATACCTTTATGGTTTCCATTATGGGTAAAACACGATATCTTCATTTTAGGAAGTGTGGACTACCGCCCCCTAAAAGTGATTTGATTCGTTAATACCATATGTGGGATGTGTAAAGGATAACGTTAATGATATTATATATGTTATTATACTGGAATTATAATATACCTATATATAATTATCATTTATTTCCATTAAAGTATGAGATAGAAATGAAAGTAGCGTTCATGCGTACGTACGGACTACCGTCTCCATGAACGGTGCATTTCATTTCTTATCCCCAAATGTAATGTATTATTAAAAGTACATGTATATAATGGATATATATAATTAATGATATATCTAAATGATGAATATAATTCTGGAATTAAAATATACATACCTCTCATTTAGTTTTAATTCCATTAATATGACAAAGAAATGAAAGTAGCGTTCATGCGTACGTACGGCTTACCGTCTCCATGAACGGTGCATTTCATTTCTTACCTCTAAATGATTATGTAATATTTTAAATACATGTATGTACTGGATATATATGACATATATGATATCTACATCATGAATACCATTCTGGATATAATGAAACATTGACCAAATTAACAACATGTAAGTGTAAGAAGTCTATTTTTGACTTAAGAACCAAATACCGACAAAATGAACATTATTAACTTAAATGATTACATGATGTTCATAACATGGTATAAAAGGAATAATGAACTTGGAAAAGATTCATAATCAAGTAGAGATTAACTAAAGTTTATTATTCAGGAGTTTAAAGAACGGTCGGGTCAAGTCGGATACGAGGTATGGGAACTTTTTAACCCAATTTCCATTCTTTGGGTTAATCTCCTACTTTCAAATTATGTCATTATATTATTATGTCGTATCTTGTATTTGTACTTTATTTATGTGTACTTATAGTGAATACACATAATGTATCTATTTTATTTTAAAAATTATCTTTGTATGGGACTTCGTCTCAATCTCCTTTCGTTGAGGCATATTTTATTTTATACACAACTTTCTTTTATACGGTGTATAAACCCCTTTGACTTTTACATTTACTCAAAAGGAATCTTTTTTATACGAAGCGTTTACTAAACGACAAAAGGGAATGTTTTTGTCGTACGTATGCGGCGACAACGACTTCTCCGCCGTCGTAACCGTTATTTGAGTTTTGGCTTCCTCTACAAGCCATACCTTTTTTTTAAAAGAAAAATAAATACCATGTTTTACTTTGGTATTGAAAATGGTTTTCATAATGTTTTTATTATATCAATGTGTTGTATTGATATCTCGTGATTGAAATGTGGAAATGTTATGTTTCCTTTATGCATGTTTTATGTGATATGATTATGTTATGGTTCTTGGGCATTATTATGAAGACGGGTGGTTCCGTGATAAACTAAGGGCGGGTGAGCCCGTTATAGATCTCCAATGCATTGGGTAACGCGAAGGAGTGAAACGTTAAGGTTTCTCCGAAGAGATTTTAGGGAATATACTGTGATGGGTATTCCAAACGTAACCAAGAGGGTTACCCCTACGTAAGAATGTTATGAATGCCTCAAGTTACCTTTACGTATTATGATTTATATGATTTATTCATGTTTTTATGAGGTATGTTAAAGTGCCTATGTTTTATGGGTAAAGTATGATTTCATTCTTATGTATATATGAACTCATGTTTCCTTTCCATGTTTTTATAACCCATACTGAGTTTTTACGCTCATCCCAAGTTTTTGAAATGTTTTTCACAGGTCAAGGGAAAGGTACATGATAAGATGATAGAGTCAAGGATGTGTCAAGAAATAATCCATGTTTTATTTTAAATCTGTTTCCATTGATGGGAATGAAGAAATACTATATTTATGTAACCACTTTGTTTATATGTGGAATGTAATGCAAGTTTTATGATCTAATTCTCTAAAACTCTAAACCTGAAAAGATCCTCAATGTGTAATCTTGTAATAACTCAAGATTAAGTAAGGTTTAAGGCTGGGGCCTTATAGTTGGTATCAGAGGTCGGTTTAGACAACTTTAGGAGTTAGAAAAGTGTTAAATTATAATATGATTTAAATGATATAGCATTTACAGATTACCATGTTGCTTCGCCTAAGATATTTCGTTGTTCAGAATGGTTTTCCGCAGAGGAAACAAAGCAGCTATGTTGGGACGACATCAGGAGGAAGACAGCCTTCCAAATCAGCAACCTGAGATGGTCGGAATCGGAACTGAACAGTTTGTTGCAGTGATGGCACAGTTGACTCAGGCTATAAATGGTGGTGGTATCCATGCACGAGATCAGCCAGATCAACCGCAGAGGAACATGTCAGTGGTGGAACATTTCATGAGGCAACATCCCCCATCATTCAGAGGATCATCTGACCCTGTGCAAGCTGAAGGGTGGATTAAAGCACTGGAGAAGATTTTTGATGTCATGGGGTGTTCAGACAATCAAAAGGTTAGTCTTGCTGTTTACCGTTTGGAGGGTGAAGCAGATCAGTGGTGGTCTATGGTTAAAAATATCAGGGACGCCGATGAGATTGATGCTCTTGACTGGGATGAATTCAAAGGTATGTTTCTTGAGAAGTATTTTCCTAAGGCTGTTCGACTTAGGATGGAAAAGCAATTCTTGGAATTGAGGCAAGAGGAAGACTCAGTGGCTGCCTATGAAGAAAGGTTCACTCGATTGGCAAGGTATGCTCCCAATTTTATCCGGGACCTTGATAGTAAAATCAATCATTTTTACTCAGGATTAAAGCCAAAGTATCGAAGGGCATTAGCTTCTCGAGAGTTTAAAAGTTATGAAAAGCTTGTTCGATGTGCTGAGAAGGTGGAAATGGAGTTTGCCGATGACCAAGTGTTCTATAACAACCAGCAGAAGAAGAGACCGAGGTGGCAGGAGAAAGGTAAGAATTCTTCAAAGAAGTCTGATGGTAAGAGAACTAAGTTTCCAGTTTGTGATAAATGTGGCAAAAGGCATGCTGGGGAATGTCTTCTGAATTCTGGGAAGTGCTACCGATGTGGTAAGATGGGACATAAGGCTCGTGATTGCACTGAAAATGATCAAGGTGAAGGTAAGAATAAATTTGATTTACAGTTAGTGAAATGTTATAAGTGCAATGAGATGGGTCACTATGCAAACGAGTGTCCGACAAAGAGCTTGAGTGATGGGAAGCAGTTAGACTACAAGCAGAAAGGGGTGGTGAAATCCTTTGCAACAACTTCAGCAGATGTTGGGCCATCGAATGAAGTGGTATCTGCTCCAGGGAGCTCAGTATTTTTCGAAGATTGACTTGAGGTCGGGGTACCATCAGTTGAAAGTAAAAGAAGCAGACGACTGCGTTCCGTACTAGATATGGCCATTATGAATTTGTAGTTATGCCTTTTGGGCTAACCAATGCACCTGCTGTATTCATGGACTTAATGAATAGAATTTTCCATGAGTTCTTGGATAAGTTTGTGTTTATGTTTTGAGGTTTGTGAAGAGGTTATGTGTGCCTTGTGATTCATAGTTGAAGAATGAGTTTTTTTTTTCATCCTAGCAGTACTAAGAGGTATAGTGATCTGCGGGAGTATTACTGGTGGGATGGAATGAAAAGAGACATTGTTGATTTTACTGTGAAGTGTTTGACTTGTCAACAGGTTAAAGCAGAGCGGCAGTTACCGAAAGGGATGCTTCAGCCTTTACCAGTGCCAGAGTGGAAATGGGAGAATATATCCATGGACTTTGTTGTTGGATTACCGAAGACATCTCGAGGTAATAATGCAATCTGGGTTATTGTTGATCGCTTGACCAAGTCTGCTCATTTCCTTGCTATACGAGATACTTTCTCTCTTGATCAACTTTCCCGTTTGTATCTTAAAGAGATAGTCAGGTTACATGGAGTTCCCATCTCCATTGTATCAGATCGTGATCCCAGGTTTACTTCTAACTTTTGGAAAGGCCTTCAGAAGTCGTTGGGTACTGAATTAAATTTTAGTACAGCTTTTCATCCTCAATCAGATGGGCAGTCAGAACGAACAATTCAGACATTGGAGGATATGCTACGAGCTTGTTCTATGGATTATCAGGGAAGTTGGGACCAACATCTTTCTTTGGTTGAGTTTTCATATAATAACAGTTTTCATTCTAGTATACAGATGGCACCATTTCAGGCATTATATGGGAAGCGGTGTCGAACTCCAGCTTTCTGGGATGAAGTGGGTGAAAGAAAGTTGATGGGACCAGAATTGGTAGAAGAGATGGCAGAAAAAGTTCAGCTGATTCAGAAACACATGAGAACAGCTCAGAGCAGGCAGAAGAGTTATGCGGATAACCGGAGGAAGGATCTATCTTTCGAGGTAGGTGATCATGTTTTTCTCAAGGTTTCTCCTTGGAAAAGTGTGATGAGATTTGGTAAGAAAGGAAAGTTGAGTCCAAGGTTCATTGGACCATACGAAGTTCTAGAGAGAGTTGGATCAGTTGCATACCGAGTGGCTTTACCTCCGAGTTTATCTCAGGTACACAATGTTTTTCACGTTTCGATGTTGAGAAAGTATATGCCAGATCCATCTCATGTTTTGAGTCCAGAGGTAGTTCAGCTGGAAGAGAACCTATCTTATGAGGAACAACCGGTCCAGATTCTTGACCACAGGGAGCAAGTGTTACGGAATAAGGTGATTCATCAGGTAAAGGCTTTTTGGAAAAACCATGTGATTGAAGAGGCAACGTGGGAATCTGAAAATGCTATGAGGGATAAATACCCCCACTTATTTTGATAAGTGAATAAAATTGCGAGGACGCAATTCCCAAAAGGGGGGAAGGATGTAACATCCCAGGTAATTAAAGAATAAATAATTTTCATATTTATTAATATTAGAGAATTAAATATTAATTTTAATTAAAAGGGGTTGCTATGTTCGATAGCGTACCCGATACGCAACGATGAGTTTCTTTGAAACTTACGTAGCACACTAGTAATATAATAATATTATGTTAGTTAACAAGTAGTCGTTGTACTGGCGGGAATGAATAGAAATAACTAAAATATGAATAGATGTGTTTTTAGATGTTTTTACATTTACCCAATAAAAGATAAAGGCTTAAAATACGGAAAGAGTTCAATTTTAGGCTTTTATACTCTAATTTTCACTAAAGGTTCACTTATCACCTTTTAATGGTGAACCGTCATTAAATATAGTTTTGATCACTCTTATACTTTCTATTGGACCAAATATAACTCTTCTTTAGAATCGGGACATCAAAATTTACTTTGTGTAAATTTGTGGTACCTTTCTGATAAAGTTCATTTTTTTTATGAATAGTGTAAAATGTTGTATTTTAATTCAAAACTGCTTTCTAACCTAATTTATTTATATGATTAGATTATGTTTTGAATTGGTTTTGATGTGTAATATGAATATATTTTTACCATTTTATCCAATGGTGGTCATTGGAATCAATTTCACTTTGAAATTAGACTTAAACTGGTGTCAATCTTTTGATACTTATTGTTTTGTAAAAACACGCTATTTGCTCTGGCAGCGGGAATTAATTATTGAATTAATTAATGTGACTTATATGATTTTAATTTTGTAAAATGGACTTCATTTTTGAATTCGGAATATCAAATATAGCTTAGAGTAAATTTTTGGTAATTTTCTGAAAAACTTCAATTTTTGATGAATAGTGAAACCACTAAGTGGTAATCAAGCAAACTGATTTTTCAGTTAAATGAAATTTTACCACTAATGTGTATTGAATTTTGAAAATCCGACATACATGGTTGTCATTAAGAAGTAAAATGTGGTTCAATGAGATTAAAATAATTTTTTGGTGAATAGTAACTTATTAAGTTCTTAATCGCGATTAGTGGTAATTAGGGTAGTTTAATGTATAAATAATGCTTTAATAATATGAAATGACCTAGACACATGTCCCAACCTTATTGGTTGTGTCATGGCCGACCAAGACAAGCCATGGGTCAACTTGGGGACCCCATGGATCCACTTTTGTTGGGAAATAACATAAATTACTTTTTATTAAATGTTAAAGTGAAAATGACACAAACATAATATGTTTTGCGAAAACAATTTTTAAGTGGGGTTATACAAGTCCAAATTTTGATTATAAATATTCAATGGAAAGCTAAAAAGATTTCCTACATCATAGTAATTTGTTTATAATTTTTAGACATTAAATAAATTTAATTATTTATGACATAATAATGATGCAGCGATGACATCATTATTTGACGATTTAAATAAAATGGAAAGATAAAATAAAATCTATGAACTACACATGTCCAAAACCAATTGGATGAATGGATTTCGATGCCTTATCACCTTATCCACGAATTCCATCAATGTGGGACCTTTTAAAACCGAAACACATTTTCAAATAATGTAATGTTTCTTTACTTTCCAAAAGTGCCCCTCCTCTCCCCTTATAAAAGGCCCCCACCTCTACCTCATTTCACACACTCTTCAAGCCATTGGCTCGGCCAACCCCTGCCCATTTGCTCTCTCCACATCCCTCTCCTCATCCTAGAGGATTCCCTTTGGGCAGAATCCTTTCAAAGGAAGCCTTTAGGCTCAACTCAAAAGGAGTTACACTTTTTAAGGTAATTCATTCTCTCATGTTCTTTTGTTTTATTTTGCTTCTCCAACCCCCTAAACTCTTTTTATTTACTTCTTTTATAACATCACAAGTATCTTCAATATACTAGGATGTTGTTATAAGATTTATTTGAGCTACACTCTCACACAACTACATCAAATGGTTTAAGAACATACGGTTTCCGTGGATGGCGAAATTCTGCCTCCCGAAACGATGATTGTTCAATACTCATTTAACACCTTCAAAGGTGGCCATTATGATGTCACTATTTTTATATATGATATATAATATGTTTATGTTTTCTTTAAGCTTCTGTTTTTTTTCATTTTTGGCATACCTTTATGGTTTCCATTATGGGTAAAACACGATATCTTCATTTTAGGAAGTGTGGACTACCGCCCCCTAAAAGTGATTTGATTCGTTAATACCATATGTGGGATGTGTAAAGGATAACGTTAATGATATTATATATGTTATTATACTGGAATTATAATATACCTATATATAATTATCATTTATTTCCATTAAAGTATGAGATAGAAATGAAAGTAGCGTTCATGCGTACGTACGGACTACCGTCTCCATGAACGGTGCATTTCATTTCTTATCCCCAAATGTAATGTATTATTAAAAGTACATGTATATAATGGATATATATAATTAATGATATATCTAAATGATGAATATAATTCTGGAATTAAAATATACATACCTCTCATTTAGTTTTAATTCCATTAATATGACAAAGAAATGAAAGTAGCGTTCATGCGTACGTACGGCTTACCGTCTCCATGAACGGTGCATTTCATTTCTTACCTCTAAATGATTATGTAATATTTTAAATACATGTATGTACTGGATATATATGACATATATGATATCTACATCATGAATACCATTCTGGATATAATGAAACATTGACCAAATTAACAACATGTAAGTGTAAGAAGTCTATTTTTGACTTAAGAACCAAATACCGACAAAATGAACATTATTAACTTAAATGATTACATGATGTTCATAACATGGTATAAAAGGAATAATGAACTTGGAAAAGATTCATAATCAAGTAGAGATTAACTAAAGTTTATTATTCAGGAGTTTAAAGAACGGTCGGGTCAAGTCGGATACGAGGTATGGGAACTTTTTAACCCAATTTCCATTCTTTGGGTTAATCTCCTACTTTCAAATTATGTCATTATATTATTATGTCGTATCTTGTATTTGTACTTTATTTATGTGTACTTATAGTGAATACACATAATGTATCTATTTTATTTTAAAAATTATCTTTGTATGGGACTTCGTCTCAATCTCCTTTCGTTGAGGCATATTTTATTTTATACACAACTTTCTTTTATACGGTGTATAAACCCCTTTGACTTTTACGTTTACTCAAAAGGAATCTTTTTTATACGAAGCGTTTACTAAACGACAAAAGGGAATGTTTTTGTCGTACGTATGCGGCGACAACGACTTCTCCGCCGTCGTAACCGTTATTTGAGTTTTGGCTTCCTCTACAAGCCATACCTTTTTTTTAAAAGAAAAATAAATATCATGTTTTACTTTGGTATTGAAAATGGTTTTCATAATGTTTTTATTATATCAATGTGTTGTATTGATATCTCGTGATTGAAATGTGGAAATGTTATGTTTCCTTTATGCATGTTTTATGTGATATGATTATGTTATGGTTCTTGGGCATTATTATGAAGACGGGTGGTTCCGTGATAAACTAAGGGCGGGTGAGCCCGTTATAGCTCTCCAATGCATTGGGTAACGCGAAGGAGTGAAACGTTAAGGTTTCTCCGAAGAGATTTTAGGGAATATACTGTGATGGGTATTCCAAACGTAACCAAGAGGGTTACCCCTACGTAAGAATGTTATGAATGCCTCAAGTTACCTTTACGTATTATGATTTATATGATTTATTCATGTTTTTATGAGGTATGTTAAAGTGCCTATGTTTTATGGGTAAAGTATGATTTCATTCTTATGTATATATGAACTCATGTTTCCTTTCCATGTTTTTATAACCCATACTGAGTTTTTACGCTCATCCCAAGTTTTTGAAATGTTTTTCACAGGTCAAGGGAAAGGTACATGATAAGATGATAGAGTCAAGGATGTGTCAAGAAATAATCCATGTTTTATTTTAAATCTGTTTCCATTGATGGGAATGAAGAAATACTATATTTATGTAACCACTTTGTTTATATGTGGAATGTAATGCAAGTTTTATGATCTAATTCTCTAAAACTCTAAACCTGAAAAGATCCTCAATGTGTAATCTTGTAATAACTCAAGATTAAGTAAGGTTTAAGGCTGGGGCCTTATACAGCGTCCACCTTCTTTCAGCGGGTCTACTGATCCATTAGTTGCTGAACAATGGATTAGTACTACTGAAAAGATATTTTCAGTTCTTCAATGTTCTGAGCATGATAAAGTCATCCTAGCAGTGTATCGTTTGGAAGGAGATGCGGATCAATGATGGAATCTTGTTAAGAATACGAGGCAAATGGATGAAATTGAGTCTATGGAATGGGACGAGTTCAAGAACTTATTTTTCAATAAGTACTTCCCTCGTATTCTCCGAACAAAGATGGAGAAAGAGTTTCTTGAACTGAAGCAAAGGGATGATGAATCTGTTGGTACCTATGAAGCAAATTTTACAAGACTTGCAAGGTACGCTTCTGGTATTATTATCCAACCTGAGAGTAAGATCGATCAATTCTTTAGTGGCTTAAAACCAAGTCTTCGAAGGGCGTTAGCCATAAGGGACTTCAATAGCTACGAGGAAATCGTTCGATGTGCTCTCAAAGTCGAGATGGAGATTGGAGTAACCCATCAGTCACATGGGTTTGATAAGAAGCGGAAGATGGAATTCAAAGGAAACTCTAAAGAGCACACTGAAAAGAAGATGAACTTTCCATTATGCTCAAAGTGTGGAAAGAAACATGGAGGGAGTTTTCTTAAAGGGACAAGTAAATGTTTTAAATGTGGAAAAGAAGGTCATCGGGCATTTGAATGCCGTGATAATGGGAAGAAGATATCTAATGACGCAAACAAAGGAAGGGATACACAGAATGAACCTACTACACTTCAATGTTTCATGTGCAAGGAGATGGGGCATTATGCCAATCAATGCCCAAATCCAAGGGTTGATGATGATGGTCGACGTCAACAAACTCTTAAGGCTAAAGACAAAGGAAAGTCACATACAATTTCTATCAGCGATGTGGAGTACGATAACGATGTGGTGAAAGGTACACTTACCATCCACTCTAAAGTAGCAAATGTTTTATTTGATTCTGGATCCACCCACTCTTTTATTTCTGAAGACTTTTCTAAGGGTATCACCGTATTACCTCAACAATTAGATGTTGAGTTAGCTGTGACAACACCTAATGGCACATCAATCGCATCAAAAGTTTATAATTCTTCTCCGATCGAAGTTTGTGGGAAAGTGCTTCCTGCAAATCTTGTGATCCTTCCTTTAGTGGAATTTGATGTGATTCTTGGCATGGATTGGCTTTCCCTACATGGAGCTCATATCAATTGCCAAAGAAGGGAAGTCACATTCCATATTCCAGATCAATCTACGATCGTATACCAATGCAAGGATGAACATAACCTTCCAGTGGAAATTTCTTCCATCTTATGGGTATTGATTCCACTAAATGAAGGTTATTTATCTCAAATGGTTGGTGAGAAACTCACGATTAAGAATATTCCCATTGTACGGGAGTTTGATGATGTCTTTCTGGAGGAATTGCCGGGTCTTCCACCAAATCGTGAAGTTGAGTTTTCAATAGAACTCGTACCGGGTGCTTTGCCTATTTCAAAGACACCTTATAGAATGGCCCCAATTGAGTTGCAGGAATTGAAGAAGCAACTCCAAGAGAATCTTGAAAAGGGATTCATACGCCCTAGTGCGTTACCTTGGGGAGCACCTGTTCTATTTGTTAAGAAGAAAGATGGATCAATGAGACTCTGCATTGATTATCGAGAACTTAACAAGATCACTATCAAGAACAAATATCCTCTCCCACGCATTGATGACTTATTTGACCAACTACGCGGAGCTCAATACTTTTCCAAGATTGATCTTCGTTCAGGGTATCATCAATTAAGGGTCAAAAGGGAGGATATACCAAAGACGGCTTTCCGTACAAGGTATGGACACTATGAATTTATAGTGATGCCATTCGGTCTTACTAATGCCCCTTATATCTTCATGGATCTAATGAATAGAGTCTTTAGAGACTATCTTGATCAATTTGTGGTAGTCTTTATAGACGATATTCTTGTCTATTCAAAGAGCAAGGAAGAGCATGAAGATCACTTGAGAATTATATTGAAGACCCTGAGAAAGGAGAAGCTTTATGCCAAATTTACCAAGTGTGAATTTTGGCTTCAAAAAGTTGCATTTTTGGGTCATATAATCTCAAAAGAGGGGATATCTATGGATCCAGCAAAAACAGAGGTTATCGAAAGATGGTCAAGACCAACAACAGTAACTGAGATCCGAAGTTTTCTTGGTTTGGATGGATATTATCGACGTTTTGTAAAAGATTTTTCACGATTATCTAATCCAATCACCAAGTTGACTCGGAAGGGAGTTAAGTTTGTCTGGACAGAGGAATGTGAAGAGAATTTCAAGGAGTTGAAAAGAAGGTTATCCAGTGCACCTGTGCTCACACTACCTTGTAGTGGAGAAAGGTTTGTGATCTACAGTGATGCATCCAAGAAGGGATTGGGGTGTGTTCTTATGCAAAATGATATGGTGATAGCTTATGCCTCACGACAGTTGAAAATCCATGAGCAAAATTACCCAACACATGATTTGGAGTTGGCTGCGGTAATATTTGCATTAAAGATTTGGAGGCATTACCTTTATGGTGAAAGGTGTGATATTTATACTGATCATAAAAGTTTAAAGTATATTTTCACACAAAAGGAGTTGAATATGCGTCAAAGAAGATGGTTGGAGCTGATTAAGGATTATGACTGCTCAATCCATTACCACCCTGGGAAAGCAAACAAGGTGGCAGATGCATTAAGTCGACAAGACCATGCTAGTTTATCCATGATGAGGATCACAAAAGATCCAATATTTATGGATTTACAAAGGATGGATCTTGGAATTATAATGGAAGGGGAAAAATCTTATCTTTCTCAAATGAATGTTCAACCATCTATACATGTGAAGATTAAAGAGGCACAGAAAGAAGATGTCGAGTTACAAAAGAAGGTGAGAAATGTTCCTGAATTCAACCTTGATTGTGATAGGATAATAAAGTTCAGGAATTGGGTTTGTGTTCCTCCCATCCCCGAATTAAAGAAAGAGCTGCTGGATGAGGCTCATAGTTCTTCATTCTCTATTCATCCTGGAAGCACGAAGATGTATAGGGACCTGAAAGAGTACTTCTGGTGGGATGGCATGAAAAGAGATGTTGCTGAATATGTCTCTCGATGCTTGGTTTGTCAACAAGTTAAAGCTGAGAGACAGAAGTCTAAGGGGATGTTACAACCATTACCCATACCCGAATGGAAATGGGAAAACATCACTATGGACTTTGTCACAGGACTTCCTAAAACATCCAAAGGCAATAATGCTATCTGGGTCATAGTTGATCGTATTACAAAGTCTGCACACTTCATTCCTATTAGAGAGGATTTCTCTCTAGATCAGCTTGCCAGGATATATGTAAAGGAAGTGGTAAGATTGCATGGAGTACCACTTTCTATTATATCTGATCGGGATCCGAGATTTACCTCGAAGTTCTGGCGAAGGCTTCAGCATACTCTGGATACAGAGTTGAGTTTCAGCACTGCTTATCATCCCCAGACAGACGGTCAGTCTGAGAGAACAATTCAAACCCTAGAAGATATGTTGAGAGCTTGCTCTATGGATTTCAAAGGAGGTTGGGATCAACACCTACCTTTGGTGGAATTTTCTTATAATAATAGCTTTCACTCCAGTATTCAGATGGCTCCTTATGAAGCTCTCTATGGAAAGAAATGCAGGACTCCAACTTGCTGGGATGAAGTTGGGGAAAGAAAGCTATTAGGACCTGATCTCGTTGATGAAATGGAAGAAAAGGTTAGATCTATTCAACAACACATAAGAGCAGCTCAGAGTCGACAGAAAAGTTATGCCGACAACCGAAGAAAAGACCTAGAGTTTGAAGTGGGTGATAAAGTGTTCTTACGAATATCTCCCTAGAAGAGGGTTATGAGATTTGGAAAGAAGGGGAAGTTGAGCCCTAGATATATCGGTCCTTTCGAAATACTGGATCGTGTTGGGAAGGTAGCTTACCGATTGGTGCTTCCACCGAATCTCTCTCAAGTTCACGATGTGTTCCACGTATCTCTCCTGAGAAAGTACATACCAGATCCTTCACATGTACTCAGCTCAGAAGTTGTACCGCTAGAGCAAGATCTTTCTTATGAAGAACAGCCGATAGAGATTCTGGATCGTAGCGAAAAAGTCCTACGAAACAAGACCACTCGCTTGGTGAAGGTTTTATGGAGGAACCACCAACTTGAAGAATCTACATGGGAGCTTGAGGATATGATGAGGGAGAATTATCCTCATCTGTTTGTTACAAAGTGACGAATTTCGAGGGCGAAATTCTTTTTAAGGGGGGTAGAATGTAACACCCGAGACTTTTATGTTATATAAATCATCAAAGGAATCTTCTTCTACACAACACTTTCTTGACTTGCTTTACACGCAATCGCGACCTTCCTCGATAGCTTGCGTCATACGCAATACCGAGTTTCACTAAACAACAATATGCTATTAAAACTAGCCGTTATGAATAGTAATAACCACTTTTTGAAATTTTATAAATTTTATTTTTCAAAATGGACTTCATTTTTGGACTCAGAATATCGAAATTAGCCTAGGGTGAAATTTTGGTATTTTTCTGAAAACTTTCAATTTTTGATGAATAGTGAAACCACTAAGTGGTAGGTTAAAAACTGAATTTTGCATAAAACTTAATTTTACCGCTTCTATGAATGGAATTTCAAAAATCCGACAGACACGGTTGATATCAGTAAGTAAAATGTGGTTCAATGAGATAAAAATAATTTTTTGGTGAATAGTAACTTTTTACTATTTTTACCGCGGTTAATAGTAAATAGGGTAACTAAGGGTAAATATGATATCAATATTACCCTAACACATGTTCTAATTCTATTGGACAAGTTTAATTCGACCAAAAACAAACTTAGGAATAAAATATGACCATTTAGGCCCACTTGGATTAGATTAGGACATTTATTATTAATTTATTTAAAGAAGGGTTAAAATAGTTAAAATCAAAGTTTAATAAGTAAATCATTTTTAATATGGGGTTATACATAAGATAAATTCGACTATAAATATTCATTAGAAAGATAAAACGATTTCCTACATAAGGGTATTTTATTTGTAATTTTTAGACATTAAATAATTTAATTTATTTATGACACAATGATGATGCAGTAATTATCTTATTAATGAAATATTGACATAATTGATGTTATAAACACCAAAATAAATGTAATTTGAGACTTTTTATGAATTCCACTAATTTTATAGGTTACTATGATATATTAATGTTGATTTAATCAACTTGGTTTGAACATATAATTCTGTTATGACTTTCACAAAAAATCATATATCAAATAGTGTCAAAATTGACACAAAATAGTTTTTAAATCAAATATTATATTATTAATTGTTATTTTATTCCTAAAAATCTAAGGTTCGGCCAAATGACTTAGATAAGGATATATATATTAATAATAAACAATTTGGGGTTCGTTTGGCATGTTATAGTAAGTGTATTAACCATATAGTGAAAGAAAACAAAAAGACACGGTAAAAGTTAAATTAATTAACTTAGAGTTAAATCTAATTGATAAGGTTAAAATAATACCCTAAACTTGTCTAAATCTTATTGGTTTATAGGATTTCGACCCATCCCCACTTTAGCTTCTAAATAAGACCCTTTGGAACCATTATAAACCTATTTTGACTTTAATATAAAATAATATTTTGAGATATTCCTAAGGTGCCCCTCTCCTCCCTTATAAAAGGGCACCTCCTCCCCCTCCTCCTCACACCAATTTGAGCACTCAAGCTCGGCCAAACCCTGCCATTTTCTCCTATCCACTTCCCTAGAATAATCCTAGAGGTCCTGGTCTTCTCCAAAGACCAATCTTAGTTTCTTAAGTGGAGGATTCAAAGAGGCGTTCCAAAGAAGAGGTAATATCCATTACCGATCTTTTCAATTTCTTTCTTCTTCAACTTCTTCTTCTTTAGTTGTTTCATGATAAAGTAATAACATCAGTATTACTTACATACTGATATGTTATTATAAATATGAAACAACCCTAATTCACCTTCTATCCATCCTACGGAAAAATGAAATCATCGCGCGTGCGTACGTACGGAATACCGTCTCCACGTCGTGGTCTAATCTATTTTTCCACCATCACCTTACAAGGATGGGTATAAATGGTGTAATGAGTAACTATATATGATTATTATGAAGTAATATTGATACTTAAATAATATATATATATACTCCAATACAATTCCATGATCATAGGAACGATATCATCACTCGTGCGTACGTACGGAATACCGTCTCCACGATGTGATGCGACTCGTTCTACATGATCTTCATTTCATAATGATTATATAAATGAATTGAATGAATTAATATGGTATATACTACACTAATACCATTCTTTAAATGAATTATCTATAACCTAAAGATAAGAATAAGAATTTATTCGACAAAACACGCATAAGAACAAAAAGTTATAAAGACCCGAGTAACAAGTAACAATGAAATATTACTAACAAGAAGCTAATAATATGACCATATATGATATCATATCAATATGTATGATTCTGGAATAAGTCAATAACATTATTTAAACCATTATACAGGAGCTTCGGACACGAACAAAGCAAATCGGACCTAAGGTAAGGGAAAATATCACAATCTCACTTTTATCCGAGATTGTTTTTACTTTGGTAATTACTGGGGTGTATTTTATCATCCACATCCATGTTCCCTCAATATTTAATATTATTTCCATCCTTCTACAATAGTTTATATCCAATTTTACCCTTCATTGAGTTTTTAGTAAAATATATGAAGGGAATCTTTTGTCGTTTTTTTCGTACAAGGTACTTTTTGACTTTTCCGACAAAAGTACGAAGAATGTTTTTTTTAACTTATACGGCATGAATGGATTTTTAAAACATTGTTCCCAAGAAGCTTCCTTTACAAGTTTTCAAGTTTATTTTTAATCAAATTCTTTTATTTTAAAGTTGTATGACATGTTATGAAAGGAAAAATGTTTTTGAAGAAGAAAGGATATTTTCCAAATAGAGTTCAAGTGTTTTATCAAAATTATTTTCCATCTAAGATAATAAAGGGTTCTGTTTTTATCCCTATTATTAAATTGATTTGTTCATGTTGTGATGGAATTATTTTTATGAATTCCTTTATCTTATATGAATTGATTTATGATGTCATGATGTTTCAAGAATCCCATTTTTTACATGTGTTATGCGATGATGTATGTTTTATGATTATGTGGCACACATAAGAAAGGATTCATTATAAGATGGGTGGGACCTATATCTCCCTCCAATGCATTGGGTAAAGATTTTATATCTCATGAGATAGACATGGCTGGAACGGAAGGTTATTTCGGTTCAGTGATACAGGACTGAAACGAGGAGTGAACTCGGTTCAGAAAGGGACTTTGTCCACTAAGATAGTCTTGGCAATGAGTCATGACTAACAAGAAATGATTTTCCATGATTATGTGTGCATGCCACAAAGTTTCAAGTTTTATGGGGATCTCATTTTCACTTCTATGATTTATTCCATGTTAAGATATTATGATCTCTTTTGCAGGTTTTGATTTTCAAAAAGATATGATATGATTTTTATTTCCTTTATTTGCCCTTGCTGAGCATTTGAGCTCACCCTTTTATGTTTTCTTTTCCCCAGGTCAGGAAGATGGATATTAAGTAGAATATGCTAAAAGGGGCCCTAGATATGATGAAATAAATGGGAGACACTGTAGAAGATTTATGAACCAGTTGTTTATGTTTCCCAGTTTCTAAAGACACTATACCTATACGGTCCTTTGTGGTTTTATCATATGTTGTAATAAGTGTGCTTCAATTTTTGAAGTATTAAAAATGTATGTAAAGTATGGGTCGTTATAGACGCTGATGAGATTGATGCTCTCGACTGGGATGAATTCAAAGGTATGTTTCTTGAGAAGTATTTTCCTAAGGATGTTCTACTTAGGATGGAAAAACAATTCCTGTAATTGAGGCAAGAGGAAGACTTAGTGGCTGCCTATGAAGAAAGGTTCGCTCGATTGGCAAGGTATGCTCCAAATTTTATCTGAGACCTTGATGGTAAAATCAATTGTTTTTACTTAGTATTAAAGCCAAAATATCGAAGGGCTTTAGCTTCTCGTGAGTTCAAAAGTTATTAAAATCTTGTTTGATGTGCTGAGAAGGTGTAAATGGAGTTTGTCGATGATCAAGTGTTCTATAACAACCAGTAGAAGAAGAGATTGAGGTGGCAGGAGAAAGGAAATAATTCTTCAAAAAGGTCTGACGGTAAGAAAACTAAGTTTCCAGTTTGTGATAAATGTGGTAAAAGGCATGATGGGGAATTTATTTTGAATTCTGGAAAGTGCTACCGATGTGGTAAGATGGGACATAAGGCTCGTGATTGCACTGAAAAAGATCAAGGTGATGGTAAGTCCAAATTTGATTTACAGTTAGTGAAATGTTTTAAGTGCAATGAGATGGGTCACTATGAAAACGAGTGTCCGAAAAAGAGCTTGAGTGATGGGAAGCAGTTATACTAGAAGTAAAAAGGAGTGGTGAAATCCTTTGCAACTACTTCAGCAGATGTCGGGCCATCAAATGAAGTTGTATCAGGTACTTTGTTTGTTTTTTCAGATTATGCCAGTGTGTTGTTTGATTCGGGGTCTACACATTCTTTCATCTCCGAAAACTTTTCTAGTAAAATGGGAATACCATCTAAAGAAATGACTCCTGAACTTGTGGTAAAAACACCTGGGGGAAATTTTGAGGCAAAAAGAATTTATAAGAATCTTCCTATCCTTATCTGTGGAAAGAACCTACTTGCAAACCTTATAGTTTTACCTCTAGTAGAGTTTGATGTAATCCTGGGTATGGATTGGCTCTCTATTTACCATGCTAAGATTGACTTTAGAGCTAAAGAAGTTTCTTTTCAGAAATACTTTCAGTTTGTGTACAAGAATGAACCCTTACTATTGATAACATATCAAGAGGCCGAGAAACTTGTAAAAGATGGAAATGAATGTTACCTTGCACATATCATTAAAAGCAAGGGAACTGTTCAGATTAATGATGTGCCAGTGGTAAATGAGTATCCTGATGTTTTTTCTGATGAGTTTCCTAGAATAATACCAGATCGGGAAGTTGAATTTACTGTTGACTTAGTTCCTGATGCTAATATAATTTCAAAACCCCCTTATCGAATGGCTCAAACTGAACTTTTAGAGTTGAAGGAGCAATTGCAAGATTTATTAGAGAAAGGTTTCATTCGACCTAGAACATCACCATGGGGTGCTCCTGTTTTATTTGTTAAAAAGAAAGATGGTTCAATGGGACTTTTCATTGATTATAGAGCCTTGAATAACATCACTGTTAAAAACAAATATCTTTTTCCTCATATCGATGATTTGTTTGATCAGCTCCAGGGAGCTCAGTTTTTTTCAAAGATTGACCTGAGATCGGGGTACCATCAGTTGAAGGTAAAGGAAGCAGATATTCTGAAGACCGCGTTTCATACAAGATATGGCCATTATGAATTTGTATTAATGCCTTTTGGGCTAACCAATGCACCTACTGTATTCATGGACCTTATAAATAGAATTTTCCATGAGTTCTTGGATAAGTTTGTGGTTGTTTTCATTGATGATATGTTTGTGTTTTCTAAAAGTAAAGAGGAGCATGAGAGACATTTAAGGGTTATTTTGAAAACCTTAAAAGAAAATAAATTGTATGGGAAATTCAGAAAGTGTGAGTTTTGGTTGCAACAAATTTCTTTCCTTGGTCATATTGTTTCTAAAGATGGAATAACTATGGATCCTGCAAAAACAAAAGTTGTTGAAGAATGGCCAAGACCCACAAATGTAACCGAGATCCATAGTTTTCCTGGTTTGGCAGGTTACTATCGAAGGGTTGTTGAAAATTTTTCACGGTTATCTAGTCCAATGACTTAGCTAACTCGGAAGGGTGTTAAGTTTATCTGGACAAAATAATGTGATGATTGTTTTCAGGAGTTGAAAAGAAGATTGGTGAATGCTCCAGTTTTGGCACTTCCTTCCAGGAATGGTGAGTTTATTATATATAGCGATGCTTCGTTGAAGGGACTTGGTTGTGTCCTTATGCAGAATGATCAGGTAATTGAATATGCTTCATGTTAGTTGAAAACTCATGAGGTAAATTACCCTACACATGACTTGGAATTAGCTACTGTTGTTTTTGCTCTAAAAATTTAGAGGCATCATTTGTATGGAGTAAAGTGTGAAATATATACTGATCACAAAAGTTTAAAGTATATATTCACTCAGAAAGAATTGAACATGAGACAGAGGAGATGGCTAGAATTAATCAAGGATTATGATTTTACAATTCATTACCATCCGATAAAAGAAAATAAAGTGGCTGGTGCTTTGAGTAAAAAAAGTAATGCTTCATTAACCATGCTACGTTTGGAACGAGATCCTTTGGTTTTTAATTTGATAAACTTTGGAATAGAAGTTGTTGGTGCAGGAAGTTCTCTTGTTTTGTTTCAGGTATCAGTGAGATCATCTCTATCAGACAGAATTAAGCAAGCGCAAAAGAAAGACAGTGGGTTGCAGAAAAAGGTAGAGCTGGTTCAGAAGGGTAAGTTGCCTGAATTTAATATTGATAATGATTGTGTTTTGAGGTTTGGGAAGAGATTATGTGTTCCTAGTGATTCATAGTTGAAGAGAGAGTTGTTATGTGAAGCTCATAGTTCTCCGTTTTCAGTTCATCCTGGCAGTACTAAGATGTACAGAGATTTGCGGTAGTATTACTGGTGGGATGGAATGAAAAGAGACATTGCTGATTTTACTGTGAAGTGATTGACTTATCAGCAGGTTAAAGAAGAGCGGCAGTTACCGAAAGGGATGCTTCAGCCTTTAACAGTGTCAGAGTGGAAATGAGAAAATATATCCATGGACTTTGTTGTGGTATTTCCGAAGACATCTCGAGGTAATAATTCAATCTGGGTTATTATTGATCGCTTGACTAAATCTGCTCATTTCCTTCCTATTCGAGATACTTTCTCTCTAGATCAAATTTCTCGATTGTATCTTAAAGAGATAGTCAGGTTGTATGGAGTTCCCCTATCCATTGTATCTGGTCGTGATCCCAGGTTTACTTCTAACTTTTGTAAAGGCCTTCAGAAGTCGTTGGGTACTAAATTAAATTTTAGTACAACTTTTCATCCTCAATCAGATGGGCAGTCAGAACGAACAATTCAGAATTTGGAGGATATGCTACGTGCTTGTTCGATGGATTATCAGGGAAGTTGGGACCAACATCTTTCTTTGGTTGAATTTTCATATAATAATAGTTTTCATTCCAGTATACATATGGAACCGTTTGAGGCATTATATGGGAAGCGGTGTCGAACTCCAGGTTTTTGGGATGAAGTGGGTGAAAGGAAGCTGATGGGACCAGAATTGGTAGAAGAGATGGCAGAAAAAGTTCAGTTGATTCAGAAACACATGAGAACAGCTCATAGCAGACAGAAAAGTTATGCAGACAACAGGAGGAAGGATCTATCTTTCGAGGTAGGTGATCATGTTTTTCTCAAAGTTTCACCATGGAAAAGTGTGATGCGATTTGGTAAGAAAAGAAAGATGAGTCCAAGGTTCATTGGACCATATGAAATTCTGGAGAGAGTTGGATCAGTTGTTTACCGAGTGGATTTACCTCTGAGTTTATCTCAGGTACACAATGTTTTTCATGTTTCGATGTTGAGAAAGTATATGCCAGATCCATCTCATGTTTTGAGCCCAGAGATAGTTCAGTTGGAAGAGAATCTCTCTTATGAAGAACAACCAGTCCAAATTCTTGACCGAAGAGAGAAAGTGTTGCGAAATAAGGTAATTCACTAGGTAAAGGTTTTTTGGAAAAACCATATGGTTGAAGAGGCAATGTGGGAATCTGAAAATGCTATGAGGGATAAATACCCCCACTTATTTTGATAAGTGAATAAAATTGCGAGGACACAATTCCCAAAAGGGGGGAAGGATGTAACATCCCAGGTAAATAAAGAATAAAACATTTTCATATTTATTAATATTTACGAATTAAATATTAATTGTACTTTAAAGGGGTTGCTATGTTCGATAGCGTACCTGATATGCAACAAAGAGTTTCTTTGAAATCTTACGTTGCACACTAGTAATAAAATAATATTATTTTAAATGGTAGTTAACACGTAGCCGTTGTATTGGCGGGAATGAATAGAAATAACTAAAATATGATTGTATATGTTTGTTAAATGTTTTTACATTTATCCAATAAAGGATAAAGGACTAAAATATGAAAAGAATTCAATTTTAGGCATAGATACTCTAATTTTCACTAAAGGTCCACTTATAGCCTTTTGATAGAGAACCGTCATTAAATATAGTTTTGGTCATTCTTATACATTCTTTTGGACCAAATAAAATTCTTCTTTAGAATTGGGACATCAAAATTTACTTTGTGTAATGTTTTGGTATTTTTCGGATAAAGTTCATTTTTTTAATGAATAGTGAAAAATGTTGTATTTTAATTCAAAACCTCTTTTTAATCTAATTTATTTATATGATTAGATTATCTTTTTAATTGGTTTTAAAGTGAAATTATAATATATTTTTACCATTTAATCCAATAGTGGTCATTGGAATTAATTTCACTTTGAAATTGGACTTAAACTAGTGTCAATCTTTTGATATATATTGTTTCATAAAAACACGCTATTTGTTCTGACAGCGGAAATTAATTATTAAATTCATTAATGTAACTTATATGTTTTTAATTTTGTTAAATAGACATCATTTTTGAATTCTGAATATCAAATATAGCTTAGGGTGAAGTTTTGGTATTTTTCTGAAAAACTTCAATTTTTGATGAATAGTGAAACCAATAAGTGGTACTTAAAAAACTGATTTTTCGTTTAAATGAAATTTTACCACCTCTGTGTTTTGAATTTCAAAAATAAGACATACATGATTGTCATTAAGAAGTAAAATGTGGTTCAATGGGATTAAAATAATTTTTTGGTGAATAGTAACTTTTAAGTTTTTAATCGCGATTAGAGGTAATTAGTGTAATTTAAGGTAAAAATAATGTTTTAATAATATGAAATGACCTTGACACATGTACTAACCTTATTGGATGTGTCATGGCCGACCAAGAAAATCCATGGGTCAACTTGAGGACCCCATGGAGCCACTTTGGTAGGAAAATGACATTAATAACTTTTTATTTAATGTTAAAATAAAAAAGTCACAAACATGTGTTGTTTTACTAAAACAATTTTTAAATGGGGTTATATATGTCATAATTTTGACTATAAATATTAATTAGAAATCTAAAAAGATTTCCTACATCATGATATTTTTTTATAATTTTTATACATTAAATAAATTAAATTATTTATGACACCATGATGATGCAGCGATTACCTCATTATTTAACGATTTAAATAAAACGAAAAGATAATGTAAAATATAAGACCTACACTTGTAAAAAACCTATTGGATGTGTGGATTTAGAACTATTTTCACCTTATCCTTGAAATATATAATTTTGGGACCTTTAAAATCCGAAAATAATTTTATAATAAAGTAACCTTTTATAACTTTCCAAGAGTGCCCCTCCTCTCCTCTTATAAAAGGCCTCCACCTCTACCACCTTAACCACACCTCTCAAGCCTTTGGCTCGGCCAAAACCTACCCATTTTGTCTCTCAAAATACCTCTCTTACTCCTAGAATCCTCACTTTGGGAAGAAGTATTTCTAAGGAAGCCTTTGATCTCAAATCAAAAAGAGTTACCTGTTTTAAAGGTAGTGTCTTCTCTTGTGTTCTTATGTTTTATTTTGCTTCTACAACCCCCTAAACTCTTTTTATTCCTTTATTTTGTAACAAAACCAGTATCTTAAATAAACTAGGATGTTTTTATGAGAAGTATTAGAGCTACACTTACACACACCTTCATCTAATGGTTAAAGAGCATACTGTTTCCGTGGATGGCGAATTTCTGCCTCACGAAACGATGATTATTCAATATTCTTCTAACACCTTCAAAGGTGGCCATTAAGATGACACTATATTTATATATGATATATAATATGTTTATGTTTTCCTTAATATTCTGTATTTTTTATTTATGGCATAACTTTATGGCTTCCATTATGGGTATACGTGATATCTTCATTTTAGGAAGTGCGGACTACCGCCCCCTCAAAGTGATTTGATTCGTTAATGTCATATGTGGGACGTGTAAAGGATGGAGTTAATGATATTATATATGACATTATACTGTAATTATAATATACCTTTATGCCATTATGATTCCATTCCATAAAATATTAAATAGAAATGAAAGTAGCGTTCATGCGTACGTACGGCTTACCGTCTCCATGAACGGTGCATTTCATTTCTTACCTCTAAATGTTATGTAATATTATAAATGCATGTATATACTGGATATATATGATATATATGATATCTATATAATGAATATAACTCTGAATATAATGGATACATGAACAAATTGTAATTATAAAGAGTTTATTTTTGACTCAAGTACCAATGATCGTTAAAACGACCGTTATTAACTTAAATAATTACATAGTGTTCATGACATGGTAATAAGTGATATAAAAGGAATAATGAACTTGAAAAAGGTTCTTAAGAAATTAGAAATTAACTCAAGTTTATTATTCAGGATGTTAAAGAGCAATCGAGTCACGTCGGACACGAGGTAAGGGACTTCGTCTCAATCTTCATTCATTGAGACATATTTTGTTTTATACACAACTTTCTTTTATACGGTGTATAAACCCCTTTGACTTTTATGCTTATTCAAAAGGAATTTTTTTATACGAAGAGTTTTATTAAACGACAAAAACAATGTTTTTTTGTCGTACGTATGCGGCGACAACGACTTCTCCGCCGCCGTGACCATTATTTGAGTTTCGACTTCCTCTACAATCCATAACCTAACTTTTTTTAAAAAAATGAAAAAAAAATTCCATGTATTACTTTTCTTTTATTTTGGTATTGAAAATGGTTTTCATAATGCTTTTATTATATCAATGTGTTGTATTGATATCTTGTGATTGAAATGTGGAAATGTTATGTTTCCTTTATGCATGTTTTACGTGATACGATTATGTTATGGTTCTTGGGCATTGTTATGAAGACGGGTGGTTCCGTGATAAACTAAGGGCGGGTGAGCCCGATATAGCTCTCCAATGCATTGGGTAACATGAAGGAATTAAACGTTAAGGTTTCTCTGAAGAGATTTAGGGAATATACTGTGATGGGTATTCCAAACGTAACCATGAGGGTTACCTCCTACGTAAGAATGTTATGAATGCCTCAAGTTACCTTTATGTCTTATGAATTCTATGATTTATTCATGATTTGATGAGGTATGTTAAAATGCTTATGTTTTATGAGTAAAGTATGATTTCATACATGGACTAATGTTTTCATTTCGTACTTTTATATCCCTTACTGATCTTTTTATGCTCATCCCAAGTTTTTGAAATGTTTTTCACAGGACTTAATATGGAATAGGGTCAAGGATGGGATCAAGGAAAAGTCATGCTATCTAAAACATGGAACTGGACATGTTTCTTTTTAAGAGTTTTTATTTTATGGAAACTTAGTAGAAGTGTCTACTTTGAATCTTCTGATATGTAATAGTTATGTCCTAATTCTCTAAAACTCTAAACCCGAAAAGATCCTCAATGTGAATTATTCATTTAATTCAATATTAAGTAAGGTTTAAGGCCAGAGCCTTATAAATGGTGTAAAGAATAACTATATATGAGTAAAGAATAACTATATATTTTTATTATAAAATGATAATAATTTTGAGATATTCTATCATCCTCTCCAATACCATTCAATAATTATGGGAACGATATCATCGCTCGTGCGTACGTACGGATTACCGTCTCCACGACGCGATGAGATTCATTCTCCATGTTAATCTTTCAAGAATGATTATAAAGTATATATATAATAAATAATCATGAAATATATGACATAATAATGCTACTGGATATATATATATATTTCATCTACTTAATTCCATTCAATTCAATAAGGAAATGAAAACAGCGTTCACGCGTACGTACGGTCTACCGTCTCCATGAACGGTGTATTTCATTTCATTTATCTATCTATTACATATATATACTGAATATATATGATATATAAATCATTTTTTATATTTTGGAAGTAAGTAAATCATGATATAACTAATAGTAATATCAAGAACAACAAGTCCAAACACGTACGATAAATGAAACGATTTTACCCAAAACGCGGCTTTAACATGGAATTGAAAAATGAACAGGTAATATAAAGTCATAAGTGAATCATATATGATATCATAAATATTATTATGGTTGTGTTACAAGTTAATAATATGTTTAAACCCACTATACAGGAGTCTCGGACACATACAAAAGAAATTGGACATAAGATAAGGGATAATTTTGCAATCTCATTTTTATCCAGGGTTGCTTATATGTAAGTATTTACTGGGGTTATATTTTTCATCCATGTCCATAAAAATGTTTTCATAAAGTGTTTAATATTCTTCCATGTATGTTTAAAGTCATGTTTACCCCTATTTGACTTTTACTTTGTGTCATGGAAGGAATCTTTCTTTTGTTTACCATACGAGGTACTTTTTTACTTTTTCGGTAAAAGTACAAGGAGAATGTTTTTTTTAACTTATACGACATGAATGGATTTTTACAGTTTCATAACACCTTATTTACATGAAGCTTCCTCTACAAGATTTCATGATTATTTCCAACAAAATCCTTTTCTTTTAAAATCGCACAACATTTTGAGAAAAGAAAATGATTTTGAAGAAGAAAGGATATTTTCCTCAAGAATTAATTTCAAGAGTTTATTCAAAACTATTTCCCATCTAAGATGACATTATTTAGTATGATTATGTTTCAAGTATAATGTCTATATTATTTTCATGGTTTGATTTTTCTTATGATGAAATGATATCCATTTGTTTTATATGGATTATGTTAAGATGTGATGATTTTTATGAAACCCATTTTTTCTTTGGGTTATGATGCATGATTTATGATTGTGGTATGGCACACGTAAGAATGATTTCATTATGAGATGTGTGGGACCTATATCTCCCTCCAATGCATTGGGTAAAGATTTATATCTAATGAGATAGACATGGCTGGAACGGAAAGTAAATCTGGTTCAGTAATACAGGGCCGGAACGGCAAGTAAACTCGGTTCAGTAATGGACATTGTCCACTATGATGGCCTTGGAAAAAATGTCTTGGCTACTATGGAAATCATATCATGTGTTTAATGGTTTTACACAATTACATGTTTTATTCCCATGCTATTTTATCATGATTAATGTTTCTTTATGATCTATGCCTTACGTACTTCCAAGATTTATTTCATGACTCAAGATTTTGATGTTTAAACTTTATGTCCATGTTTCTAAGTTCAAATGTATATGGTTTGTTTTATTTTCTCCATGCTTACCCTTACTGAGAATTTAAGCTCACCCTTTTTATATTTTCTTTTCCCTATGATATAAAGAAAGCTTTTATGTAAGAAAACAAAAGGGGAAGATCTTTATGGAAGATGTTGAAGATCTTTCACCCTGATTAGAAAATTATGTTCCGAGTTTCAAAGACACTAAACTAATATGGTCTTTGGGCGTCTGTTTTTGTCATGTATTAAGTATTCTGCAAAAGTAATGTAATATCTATGTACGTCAAGTTTGGGGTCTCTACACTAAACGGACCAAAAAATATTATTATTTCAATAGAACTGTTAGAACCTAGACATTAAATTAGTGGGTATTAGTAGAATTAACAACTTTATGAAATATATAAAATATCCATCTCAATGTAAATGTATTCTTAGGAAATAATAATTCAATTTTTAGCAAAGGTATAATATACTTAAAAAATAGATTTCTTTCAAAAAACGTTTTTTTTATTTTCTGTGAGAAAATATTATATATATATTTTTGAATCTTTTAAAAATTCTATTTTATAAAATTAACTGCATTTTTTAAATCATCATATCAAAATTATAATAGTTTTAATTTCTGAGATTTTTCTGAAAAGGTTGATTTTCCATTGAATAGTGAAAAATATTGATTTTTATTGAAAACTGTATTTTGTTTCAAGCATATATAAAGATCTATTTTTTATAAAATATTTTTAAAGTAAAATTAGTTCTCTTATATTTTAAACAATCCAATTAAATTCATTGGAATCAATTTTATGTTTGAATTTGGTACAAAAACATTTTTTATACGTAAAAATACATTTAAAAAATGATTTTGTGTGTGCAATGTGTTTTTATATTAATAAATTAAATTTATCACTATTAGTGAATGATTTTAATGAATTTTATATATTATATATATTTAATCAAATTTATTTACATTCCTCTAATATATTTTTCTGTGCATGAGATAAGAATAAATCAACTTTTATATATTAAATAGTGAAAATATTGATTTTTATTGAAAACTGTATTTTGTTTCAAGCATATATAAAGATCTATTTTTTATAAAATATTTTTAAAGTAAAATTAGTTCTCTTATATTTTAAACAATCCAATTAAATTCATTGGAATCAATTTCATGTTTAAATTTGGTACAAAAACATTTTTTATACGTAAAAATACAATTAAAAAATGATTTTTATGTGTGCAATGTGTTTTTATATCAATAAATTAAATTTATCACTGTTAGTGAATGATTTTAATGAATTTTATATATTATATATATTCAATCAAATTTATTTGCATTCCTCTAATATATTTTTCTGTGCATGAGATAAGAATAAATCAACTTTTATGCTTAAAACTGTATTTATCTAAAAAGTGGTTTTCGTAGTGTTTTGTGAACTTTTTTTAAATTAATCTATAACACATATAAGTATTTAATTTGATAAAATAGATTCAATATTTGGAATTAGGATGTTCAAATTTATTAAATGAGCTACTTTTATTTTTGGTCAAAATGAACAGTAATCATGGTAAAATCCACCACCTCGGTAAAGGATAAATGAGGTTAATATAGGTTAAAACTAAGTGGTAGGGCTAATTTATTTTCATCATAATTATTATTAGATGAAGTTAATTAGACCATTATCACCTTAGTCTCTAAATTAAGTTGTTTAATGGACATGTGTCTATGAAAAAGACCTATATAATATTTAAAGCAAATTTTTTTAAAAAATGTCACTATTTTAATTAAAAATATCTTTTATGTGTCCACATAAGGACAAAAGCAAGATATGAATGAATATAAGCATCTATTTTGAGGTTAATGAAATTATTTTAATGATATAAATTTATTAGTAATTATATAATAAACTTAAATTCTTATGCAACATCGATGCAACATTTCTCCAATTAATAAAAAAATATAATAAACAATTTTAAAAATATTAAATGTAAAATAATCTGAGTGAGTTATGGTGTGACATGAGTTTTTTAGTTGAATATGACATATTAGTATTATTTTAAAGAATTATATTCAAATTACAAATTATTATTTATGAATTTTAAGCCAAATTAAATGAATAGTGTCTAAATTGAAAATAATGATATTTTATAAAAATGATATTTTATTAAATTAATTAGAAAATATAAAAATATAAAAATAGGGAAAAATGGATAATATATTGTCTAAAATTTCATACTTTTATTATTTATAAGTTAGAACCATTTTTATTGAGAATGATTTTAATATATTTTAATTCTATAATAAATTTCAAATGTGTCATTTTAGCTGTGATATGACTTTGGATGCTAGAATACACCTCACGCGGTGGCTAAATTTCAAAATTTTTGAACCGTTCCCTCCTGAACGGCCTCTTCTGCTCCAACGGCGCCCATTCCTCTGGCGGCTTTCAGTCCTGCTTCTCCTCCCATCGGCGCCACGTCTCTGCCGCATTCTGGGTTCCTTCCTCCTGCTCTGGCGACGTGCCCCAGAGTCTCTTTCAAAGACGCTCTCCGTCGTCCTTCCCAGGGGTCTTTATCCCCTTACTTCCCGGAGATCTCCATGAAGGTTCCAGCCGTGGTTCAGGATGGCTACTTCCCGGTGTTGGAAGTTCCTGTTTCAGCTTTCGAGGAAGCATCAGAATGTCTCAAGTGGACCCTAGTGGTGAGATTTGGTGCTGCTGAACCCCCCTCCCTTCACTTCGCTGCTTTGTGGATTCCCGGGGGGTCGGAATCTCCGGCCAGGATCTCGTCATTGAACCGACAATTTTTCTGCGTTGTTTTGGAATCAAAGGAGGGCTTTTCTCTGGCGTGGTGTAAGGCTCCAAGATCGATGGGTTGGTGGCGATTCAGCCTCTCTTGTTGGATGATGGATACCCACCATGGACGGGAGTCCTCTCATGCACAAGTGTGGGTCTCCCTTCCAGGCCTTCCCCTTCCTTTTCAGAACTCTTCTTTCTTAAAGTCCATTGGTGATCTAATAGAAGGTTTTATTTGCATGGATGAGGGCACACTGCATCTTGAAGAATCTTCCATTGCCTGGATCTGTGTAGAAATGGACGTCTCTCAACCCCTTCTGGATTGTATTTGTCTCCGTGTGCAGGAGTCGTTCGACTGGAATCAGGATCTTGTTTACCTGTCGACTCCTAGGTACTGCTCGCTCTCCAATCTCCATGGTCATTCAATGCCAGTCTGCAGGAAATGCCATCAGGGCGCATAGGATGCTTGAAAGCAGGAATTTCTTAGTCGCGCAGCCAGCCTCCCTTCGTCTGCAAACAGAATCCCATGCCCTTGAAAGGCAGGGTAGCTCTGTTCGTATGATGGTTTGGACGCTGTGGGTGTTCCTGGTCAGGACGTCGTAAGGTTCCAGGAGCCATCCCTTCTTGCCCCTAGCACTTCGGATGGGGTTATCTCTCCATGTCTGGCTTTGGTTCCATATAAGGCGCAGGCCTCCACTTTCTCTATGGGTGCTTCTCCCCAGGGTGAATGTGATTTTTCTCTTCGGAAGGCTTGAGCAAGGGTGTGGCTTGCAGCTCCCCCATTCGCATATCACTTCCTCGAGATCCAGGAACCTCAGGTCAGTCTCTCTCCATTCCTTATACTAGGTATAATGCATCATCACATGCGCATGAGCTTCAGGTCCCTTCGGACAGCATCCCTGCAGTGGAGTCTCCTCCATGGAAGGCTCCCCCTTCATCCGCACCCACATATGTGTGTACTATATCCTCCACTAGACACTCTTCATCCAACATTTCTCCACAAGTGATATCCAACATGTCGAGGGGGTCAAGAGGATAGCTTCGGGTGATCCCACCTTTCCATGCTTCATTTCCTTCACCAATGCCAAACATAGTATGCACTCGATCACAATCCAAATGTGGTTGGACCGTTCAACATCTCAGATAAAGAGTGCCATGTTTCCCGGGGCCAAAGCCAGTGTTGCAGAATCCTCGAGAGTTGCAGCGACAGAAACAGTGAAACACATAAGAGTAAAAGGGGGGAAAAAAGAACAAGGACACAAAGATTTACATGGTTCGGGCAATAATCCCTACGTCTACGGAGAGACAGAATATTCACTATAATCGGGAGCACAAATACAGAGTTTTTCAGTAAGAAACCTTAGCCCGAAATGAGCTACAAATGGAGAAGCCGATCTACTGTTCCACCAACTACACAAGAATTCTGCGTCGTTACACTGAAATACGACCACCCAAGTCAAAAGTGCTATAGCGACTGCCAGCTGGAAGTCCAAAAGGTTATAGTAAAGCTGACTCCAAAGTCTGCACTGTTACAGTGTTTTGTTGGTGTCGGTCGGTTAGCTCTGGTACAGTGGTTAGAGATGCTACAATGCCCGAAAAATTGAGTCGGGGGCTTTCGGCCCCTGCAACCCCCGAAGCAGGTGCGCGTTGCCCCTACAACACCCAACGACTTCACCACGAAGCTCAACCCGCAAAAGTTGCGGTTCGATGCACAATACGGGCCACAAGCATTCGACCCAACCGGATCGGGTTACACCAATCCACCAATCTCTCACTTGGAGCCCGATCCACTACATTGCTATGCTTCGATGTCACTGACTAAAACAACTTACATAAATTGAGTTCTTCCTCTTCTTCACTCACCAGTGCGCGCGTTTTCCATTCACAACTTCAATTTCAACCCAACGATTCATGAAATACAAGCTATTTTTCTCTTGTCCTCCCATTGTGTCCTCCCTTATTTTAACTCTTATCCCCCGTTCATCAATGGAGACCAAGAGAGGCACAACAGTGCCTCAACTTCTGTATTACCATGGGATTCGTCAACATGTTTGTCGGATTGTTGGTTCCACAAATTTTCTGTAATGTCATCAACCCATCCTGTATCAAACCTTTGATGAAAATTGTACTTCAATCAAATGTGCTTCGTTCAGACATGAAACACTGAGTTCTTTGCAAGATGTATAACACTCTGACTATCACAGTACAATACATTATCCTCTCGCTTTCTTTCCAATTCATCCAACATGTTGTTCGGCCAAACCATCTCCTTTCCAGCTTCTATTACAATAATGTATTCTGCCTTTGTGGTGGATAAAACCACCACCTTCTGCAATTGTGATATCCAACTTACTGCAATTCCTCCACAAGTAAATACATAATCTGTGGTACTCCTCCTGTCGTCGATGTCACCTCCAAGGTCAACATCCACATACCTCTGCAATGAATTTCATTTACCAAAACATAGAGATACCTCCTTGCTGCTTTTCAAATACTTCAATATCCACTTCACAACTTTCTAATGTTGCTTTCCAAGGTTAGCCATATACTTGCTCACAACTCCCACTGCATGAGCGATGTCAGATCGAGTGCACACCATGACATACATCAGACTTCTAACAACTGATGCATATAAAACCTTTGCCATGTACTCAACCTCTTATGTCGTCTTCGGTGTTTGCTCCTTTGAGAGTTTGAAATGGCCTGCTAGGGGAATAAAGACCGCCTTTGCTTCCAGCATACTGAATCTTCTCAGAATCTTCTCAATGTAGTCTGTCTGTGATAACATTAAGGTTCCAGTAGCACGGTCTCTCTTGATCTTCACCCCCAAAATCTTGCTAGCTTCTCCAAGGTCCTTCATTTCGAACTCCTCAACCAACTGCCCTTTTAACTCATCAATTCTCGGCATACATGATCTTACAATGAGCATGTCATCTATATACAGAAGCAATATAATGTAATCATCACCAAAGGACTTGATGTAGCAACATTGATCCTTGACACATCGTTTATATTCATTTTTAGACATAAATGAATCAAACTTTTTGTTCCACTGTTTGGGTGCCTGCTTCAATCCATATAATCTCTTCTGGAGTTTGCACACTAGGTCTTCCTTCCCAGACTACATATCTCTCTGGCAGCTGCATGTAGATGTCCTTCTCCAGGTCTCCATGAAGGAAAGTAGTATTGACATCAAGTTGCTCAAGATGCAAGTCTTCTAATGCCACAATGCTGAGAACCACCCAGATGGTGGTAAGCTTCACTACCAGTGAGAATATTTCAGTGAAATCCACTCCCTCCTGTTGGAAGCCTTTCACCACCAGCCTTACTTTGAACCTCCTCTTGCCATCATGTTCTTCCTTAACCCGATATACTTATTTGTTCTGCAATGCTCTTTTTCCTTGTGGTAGAGGTGTCAGTTCCCAAATGTTATTATCATGCAATGAGGAAATCTCCTCCTTCATAGCCAGCTCCCACTTGCTCGACTCCTTCACCTGCATTGCCTCTTCAAAACATTCTTGTTCTCCACCGTCAGTTAATAACAGATAATGCAAGGATGGTGAATACCTCTGCACGGGTCTTCTCACCCTTGTTGATATCCTCAACTCCACCAGAGTAGTAAGTTCCACTGGTTCAGATGTCTCATGCTTAGATACACCTTCAAGCTCCACTTTCTCTTTGCACTCTGATTCAATGTTCCCATTTTCATCTTCAGCTGCATGACACTCTTTGTACATGACACCTTCATTGAATATCACATTCTGGCTCCTAATGACCATCTTGTTGAGATCATCCCAAAAGCAACAACCAAACTCCTCAGCACCATAACCAATAAAGAAACATCTTTTGGACTTCGCATCAAACTTGTCCCTTACAACAACATTAGTATGTTACATATGCCAAACAACCAAAGACTCGTAAATGTGAGAGTCTCATCTTCTTACACTACTATATATAAGGCCATTAGCGACCGCGCAGCGACCGCCAATGGCGGTCGCTAAAGGGCTTTAGCGGCCGCGCAGCGACCGCCAATGGCGGTCGCTGTTGCCTCGTCGCTAGAGGCCTTTAGCGACCGCCAATGGCGGTCGCTATAGGTGCCCCGCAGGTCGGCCTTCAGCGACCGCCAAGCGGTCGCTGAAGGCCCTCTGCCCGGTCCCCTATAGCGACCGCCAATGGCGGTCGCTATTCTAAAAAAAAATTTTTTTAAAATTTTTTTTATTGAATTGAATATAAATATATATATATATATATATATAATATATTTTAAATGTTTTAATATATATTTAATATATATATAATATCAAATCATTGTGCTATAATATATATATACTATTAAATACAATATTTTAAATACAAATCATTGTGCTATAATATATATATACTATTAAATACAATATTTTAAATACAAATCATTGTGCTATAAATATATATATATATATACTATTAAATACAATATTTTAAATATATATATATATATATATATATAATATATTTTAAATGTTTTAATATATATTTAATATATATTTAATATATATATAATATCAAATCATTGTGCTATAATAATTTAAAAACTTCGATTCAAGAAATAATCTCATTTCAGGTCGTTCGGAGCACGTTTGCTTCGAATCGGACCGCCGCACGCCGTTTTGGTGTTTAACGGCGCCGGAAACGCCTTTCCGGCTGCCGCGGTCGCACGGCACCTCCGAATGAGGTGCCGTCTGGCCGACCATTTCACAATTGACGCCCCGGATGTTGTCGTACGGTTTCGTGGCATTCGGAGGTCGTTCCGGTGGTTTTGACCCCCCAACGCGCCATTTCAGCGCGCGCCGCGCTGCTGAAAACGACACAATCGGGCGTGCCGCGCGCATCGCACGTCCGATGGACGTGCGGCCTCCTCCTGCATCTCAGGAATAATATTCCTGTCGTCCCCGTGCGGTTTCAGGTCGTTCGGAGCACGTTTGCTTCGAATCGGACCGCCGCACGCCGTTTTGGTGTTTAACGGCGCCGGAAACGCCTTTCCGGCTGCCGCGGTCGCACGGCACCTCCGAATGAGGTGCCGTCTGGCCGACCATTTCACAATTGACGCCCCGGATGTTGTCGTACGGTTTCGTGGCATTCGGAGGTCGTTCCGGTGGTTTTGACCCCCCAACGCGCCATTTCAGCGCGCGCCGCGCTGCTGAAAACGACACAATCGGGCGTGCCGCGCGCATCGCACGTCCGATGGACGTGCGGCCTCCTCCTGCATCTCAGGAATAATATTCCTGTCGTCCCCGTGCGGTTTCAGGTCGTTCGGAGCACGTTTGCTCCGAATCGGACCGCCGCACGCCGTTTTGGTGTTTAACGGCGCCGGAAACGCGTTTCCGGCCGCCGCGGTCGCACGGCACCTCCGAATGAGGTGCCGTCTGGCCGACCATTTCACAATTGACGCCCCGGATGTTGTCGTACGGTTTCGTGGCATTCGGAGGTCGTTCGGGTGGTTTTGACCCCCCAACGCGCCATTTCAGCGCGCGCCGCGCTGCTGAAAACGACACAATCGGGCGTGCCGCGCGCACCGCACGTCCGATGGACGTGCGGCCTCCTCCTGCATCTCAGGAATAATATTCCTGTCGTCCCCGTGCGGTTTCAGGTCGTTCGGAGCACGTTTGCTCCGAATCGGACCGCCGCACGCCGTTTTGGTGTTTAACGGCGCCGGAAACGCGTTTCCGGCCGCCGCGGTCGCACGGCACCTCCGAATGAGGTGCCGTCTGGCCGACCATTTCACAATTGACGCCCCGGATGTTGTCGTACGGTTTCGTGGCATTCGGAGGTCGTTCGGGTGGTTTTGACCCCCCAACGCGCCATTTCAGCGCGCGCCGCGCTGCTGAAAACGACACAATCGGGCGTGCCGCGCGCACCGCACGTCCGATGGACGTGCGGCCTCCTCCTGCATCTCAGGAATAATATTCCTGTCGTCCCCGTGCGGTTTCAGGTCGTTCGGAGCACGTTTGCTCCGAATCGGACCGCCGCACGCCGTTTTGGTGTTTAACGGTGCCGGAAACGCGTTTCCGGCCGCCGCGGTCGCACGGCACCTCCGAATGAGGTGCCGTCTGGCCGACCATTTCACAATTGACGCCACGGATGTTGTCGTACGGTTTCGTGGTATTCGGAGGTCGTTCGGGTGGTTTTGACCCCCCAACGCGCCATTTCAGCGCGCGCCGCGCTGCTGAAAACGACACAATCGGGCGTGCCGCGCGCACCGCACGTCCGATGGACGTGCGGCCTCCTCCTGCATCTCAGGAATAATATTCCTGTCGTCCCCGTGCGGTTTCAGGTCGTTCGGAGCACGTTTGCTCCGAATCGGACCGCCGCACGCCGTTTTGGAGTTTAACGGCGCCGGAAACGCGTTTCCGGCCGCCGCGGTCGCACGGCACCTCCGAATGAGGTGCCGTCTGGCCGACCATTTCACAATTGACGCCCCGGATGTTGTCGTACGGTTTCGTGGTATTCGGAGGTCGTTCGGGTGGTTATGACCCCCCAACGCGCCATTTCAGCGCGCGCTGCGCTGCTGAAAACGACACAATCGGGCGTGCCGCGCGCACCGCACGTCCGATGGACGTGCGGCCTCCTCCTGCATCTCAGGAATAATATTCCTGTCGTCCCCGTGCGGTTTCAGGTCGTTCGGAGCTCGTTTGCTCCGAATCGGACCGCCGCACGCCGTTTTGGTGTTTAACGGCGCCGGAAACGCGTTTCCGGCCGCCGCGGTCGCACGGCACCTCCCTCAGCTTACGAACCTACATAATTTATAAAAATCAATACTGATATATGCAGAAAGAATTAGTTTAATACTTCACTCATAATGAAAATCAATTTATACATACATAATCCTTGAACCAATCATGAAATGCCGCATAATGAGATTGTTGAATTTGCAACTCAGTCGCACGATGCATCTCTTCTTTTATCTCATTAATGTGTTTCCTGCAAATGATTACGCGATGTTTAAAAGATCAACTTATGCAAAGAAAACATGTAAAAGTTATACAAGCACATTGATAAGATACTTACTGCATTAATGGTGCAACTGATGGAGTATTGAACAAGATATATCGATGTGCTTGTATCCACTCGATGTTGTCCATATCAAATGTGGTTCCTTCTCCAACTGGACCATCATGAATCCGAGAGGGCTTATCTAATTTTGTTTCAACATCCGTAAGATATTCTGCACAAAAGGTAGTACACTCGTCCATCAAATAACCATTGGCTATTGATGCCTCTGGACGAGCTCTGTTGCGTACAAATCTTTTCAATGTACTCAAATACCGTTCAATAGGATACATCCACCTGAATTGCACTGGACCAGCAGCCATTACTTCATCAGTTAGGTGCACTGTTAAGTGGACCATAACATCGAAAAATGAGGGGGGGAAAAGTTTCTCAAAGTGACAAAGCGTAAGTACAATTCGGTCCTGCAAACTTTTTAAATCACTCATTCGTTGATTTCTTAAACAAAGCTGTCTAAAAAAATTACTCATCTCAATCAAGGACTGAACAACATTGGGGGATAAACAATCACAAATTGCGATTGGAATCAACTGCTGAAGTAATATGTGATTGTCATGACTTTTCAACCCTTGCAATGTCTTGCTCGTCAGATTCACACACTTTGAAATATTAGAAGAGTAACCATCAGGCACCTTGACCATCTTCAAAATGGAAAGAAATGTCTCTTTCTCCTCTGTAGTCATCGAATACTGTGCAGCAGGCATATATGCCTTGTTTCCCTCAGCTAACTGTAAATGCAATTGTTTCCTTAAACCCATTTCTTCCAAATCACGGCGTGCATTAACATGGTCCTTTGACTTTCCACTGACACCTAAAATGGTCCACAATATGTTATCACAAACATTTTTTTCAATGTGCATGACATCCAAATTATGCCTCAACATGTTAGTTTTCCAATACGGAAGACTATAAAAAATACTTTTCTTTTTCCAATTGTGACTGCGCTGCCTACCCGCAGCACGAATATTACGTACTGGAGGAGCCACCAAATCCTGAATTTCATATACCGTGCGGATGTTTTCTTCCTCAATCTGCGATAACATTTCGACTCCTGTCATGATCTTTGGTGCTGGGCTGAACTCTCTAGAACCATCAAATGCCACTCTGTCCTTTCTGAACCTGTGCTGGGGAGGGAGAAAACGCATGTGACCCATGTATGCCCATTTTTTGGAATGTTTAAGCCATACAGATTTTTTACTTTTATTGCAACAAGGGCAAGCAAATTCCCCTTTCGTACTCCAGCCTGATAAATTTGCATAAGCTGGGAAGTCATTGATTGTCCACAATAAAGCTGCATGCAGTTTGAACATTTCATTCGTTTCGCAGTCATAAGTCATCACACCATCGCCCCAAAATTCATTCAACTCATCAATCAATGGCTGAAGGTAAACATCAATCTTATCCCCCGGACTTTTAGGTCCATCAATAAGAGTGGAAAGTAATATAAATTGTTGCTTCATACAAAGCCACGGAGGAAGATTATATGAAACCAACACCACGGGCCATGTGCTATGAGTTGCACCAACCATAGACTTGAATGGATTGAAACCATCTGCTGCCAATCCCAATCGGACATTACGAACATCTTTAGCAAAGTCGGGATGTCTCTTATCAAAATCCTTCCATGCATGAGAGTCTGCCGGGTGGGTTAACATGTCACTTTCATGAACTCTTTCTGCATGCCATCTCATTAAATTAGAAACTTTAGATGACATAAAAAATCTTTTCAACCTCGGTTTAAGGGGAAAGTAACGCATTTGCTTTACGGCAATCGGTTTCCCCTGTATCGCAATCTGACTTTGATGAGTCTTATTTCCCCTGTTCTCTTTCCACCTGGAAGCGCCACAAACCGTACAGATATCCAAATGAGCAGTTTCATTTCTAAACAACATACAGTTGTTTGCACATGCATCTATAGTCTCATATGTAAAACCTAAGTTCTCTGTCAACTTACGAGCATAGTAATACGACTCAGGAATCTTAGCGTCGACAGGAAGAACTTTTTTCAATAAAACCAAAAGCATGTCGAATGATGTGTCTGACCAATTGTTCAAAGTCTTCAAATGCAACAACTCCACGATGAACGACAGTTTATTGTAAGAAGTACATCCAGGATATAATTCTGTTTTCGCATCATCAAGTACTTCATAAAACCTCCTCGAATCACGATCTGCACCAGAGCGAAGATTTATCTCACCGGTCTCAAGATTCTGGATGTCAATGCCTTCAGGATCAAACCCACGTACCATTTCAGTAAGCATTTCATGCATTGGATCAGTCATCCTTGCATCAACATCCATCTGAGCTGCATCTGTATTTTGACAACGAACATATTCTTCTCCATGACGAGTCCAACTCTTATAATTTTTCAGAAATCCATTAAAGAAAAGGTGCTCCCTCACAGTATCTCGTGTGAATTGATATCTGTTAGCACATTTTCTACATGGACAACTAATATAGTCACTTTCAAATCCTCTCGTGAAGTCAATAAACTGCATAATGCCATTGAAATATTCTCTAGACGTTCGATTTGGAAGATCAATCCAACTCTTATCCATAATAATATCTGTATAACAAACATTTACACAATACTTATTACATTTACATTTTTCAAATCAACTATATTCAAAATAAATATTAATCATTTGTTTATGAACCATTGATAAAATAATAATGTAACTGAAAGCTCATGTTACCTGATTGAGCTACAAACCTGAAAGGGAGGGGAGCCGAAGGCGGTGCTGCGAGGGAGAGGAGCAGCGAAGGGGAGCCGGAGCCAAAGGCGGTGCGACAAGGGAGGGGACGGGCGGCGGGCGGCGGCGGGGAGCTGGAGGAGAGGAGGCGGTGAGGGGACGGGGGACGGGCAGCGAGGGGGGGGGGGGGTGTCCGGGGTCGGGGGGGGGGGGGCTGTCCGAGGTGCGGGGAGGGGTGTCCGGGGTGTCGGGGGCCTGTCAGGGGTGCGGGCAGGGGTGTTCGGGGTGCGGGGGTGTCCGAGGTGCGGGGGAGGGGGGGCTGTCTGGGGTGCAGGGGGGCTGTCGGGGGTGCGGGGTGGGGTGTCCGGGGTGCGGGGGGCCTGTCCGGGGTGCGGGGGGGCTGTCCGGGTTCGGAGGGGGGGTGTCCGAGTGCGGGGGGGGGGGGGGGGCTGTCCGGGGTGCGGGGGGGCTGTCCGGGTTCGGAGGGGGGTGTCCGAGTGCAGGGGGGGGGGGCTGTCCGGGGTGCGGGGAGGCGTCCGGGGTGCGGGGGGCGGTCCGGAGTGCGCGGGGGGGTGCTGTCCGGGGTGCGGGGAGGCGTCCGGGGTGCGGGGGGCGGTCCGGAGTGCGCGGGGGGGGGGGGGGGGGTGCTGTCCGGGGTGCGGGGAGGCGTCCGGGGTGCGGGGGGCGGTCCGGAGTGCGCGCCGGGGGCTGTCCGGGGTGCGGGTGCCGTCCGGGGTGGGGGGGGGAGGGCCGAGAGGCCGGAGGGCGGCGGCCGGAGGCCCGAAGGGGGAGGGCGGCGGCCGGAGGCCGGAAGGCAGGCGGCGGGGGAGGGCGGGCGGCGGGGGAGGGCGGGCGGCGGGGGAGGGCGGGCGGCGGGGGAGGCCGGGCGGAGGGGGAGGCCGGGAGGCGGGGGAGGCCGGGCGGCGGGGGAGGCCGGGCGGCGGGGGGAGGCCGGGCGGCGGGGGAGGGCGGCGCGAGGGAGGGCGGCGAGGGGTTAGGGCAGAGATCGAGAGGGCGCGGGGGGGGGGGGGGGGGGGCGCAGAAACCCCCCGAATATTTTTAGGGAGGTTAGCGACCGCCATTGGCGGTCGCTAAAGGTGGGCTATAGCGACCGCCAATGGCGGTCGCCCGAGTCAGGGGGCCTCCACTGCCCCCTTTTCTAGTAGTGTTACCAGACCATAGCTCCTTGGGTAGACGTTCTTTCATTGGCACAACCTGTTGATGAGATATGCTGTCATGTTCACTGCATCAACTCAGAAGGTCTTGGGTAACCCCGAGTGTAACCTCATACTCCTAGCACGTTCATTCAACATCCTATTCATCCTCTTCGCCACACCATTCTGTTGTGGTGTACCTAGAATGGTCTTCTCCCACCGAATTCCATTATCAGAACATAATTCTATGAACTCCTAACTGTCATACTCTCCACCATTGTCAGACCTCAAACATTTGAGTTTTGATCCTGACTCATTCTCCACCACGACCTTCCACTTCTGAAACATCTTAAACACATCAGATTTCCTTTTCAGAAAGTAAACCCATACCTTCCTTGTTGAGTCGTCGATGAATGTCACATAGTATTGTGACCCCTCCAATGGAAAGTACAGGTGCATACCCCCAAACATCAGTGTGCACCATGTCCAACTTTTCAGCCTTTGGTGTTTTGTCTCCTTTTGCAAATGATACCTTCTTTTGCTTTCTGAATATATAATCTTCACATAGGCCAACATCCACTAACTTCAACTTTGGTAGCAACTCTTTTGTTGCCAACACCTTCATCCCCTTCTCACTCATGTATCTTAGTTTGTAGTGCCATAGTTGCGAATCTTCGACAACTTTCAGTGATGCAACCATGTCTATGTAAGTTTCTGTCATATTGTATAGGGTACCATTCTTTGCTCCCCGAGCTATGACCATAGCTCCTTTGGTGATCATCAATGCACCACCAGTGAACGTGGTACTCAACCCTGCATCATCAAGTTGTCCGATAGAAATAAGATTTCTTCTTAATCTAGGGATATACCTCATGTTTTCAAGAACCAGTAAACTCCCACTGTTGGTTTTGATCCGTGCATCTCCTTTCCCCACAATCTACAAGGCTCATCATTAGTAAGATGTACCTTGCCAAAATTTCCAAAAACGCAATTTTTTAGAAATCCCTTCCCCGATGTAGAATGGAAAGACGCCCTAGAGTCTAAAATCCAAGACTCCACTGGGGCTATCCATGCTCAACAACATCACATCATCAGTTCCTTCAGCCACCATGTTTGCTCCACTGGTTTCAGGTCCCTTTCGTTTTTCTCTGCACTCCTTGACTTGCACTTTCTTTCTGCATGTCCAACAGGTAGGACAAGCCCCCTTTGCCTTGTCTCGACTTTTCCCTCTTGACCTTGTCGCCCTCTACGATTGTCTCGTTGCGGGTACCTTCCTCTTCCTTCAACATTCAGAGCAGAACAAAAGAATCAGCCTGATTCTCTTCTTTGCATATCCTCACTGAGGATTAGATCCCGTACATCTTTCAGAACCAGTTTGGTATTCCTCAAGGTACACAGCTGTTACAGTTGCTTCCCAACTTTCAGGTAAAGAGGATAGTAAGACCAGTGCACATATCTCATCACCAAGATCAATTTTCACTGATGTCAACTGATTTATGATGGTGTTGAAATCGTTGATGTGGTCTGCAATAATTCTCCCTTCAGCCATTTTCAGGTTGAACAATCGTCGCATCAAGTGCACCTTGTTTGCTGCAGAAGGCTTCTCATACATATTCACGAGAGCTTTCATCAGATCAATCACCATCTGATGTTGAATGCCACATTTTTTCTAACGTAAGGCGCACAACGCTCATAACCTGTCGATCTAGCAACTCCCACTCTGACTGCTCCATGTCCATTGGCTTCAGACCTAGAAGCGGCGAGTGCATCTTTTTTTGATAAAGACAATCCTTGATCTGCATCCTCTAGAAACCGAAGTCAGTTCCATCAAAGTGATCGATCTTCACCTTGTCTTCATCCATAGCCATCATTGGAGAATCCCAAACTCAACCTTTGATACCAGTTGCTGCGGAAACATCAAGAGTTGCAGTGATAGAAACAACGAAACACAGAAGCGTAAAAGGGGAAGAAAAGAACAAAGACACAAGGATTTACGTGGTTCGGGCAATAATCCCTACGTCCACGGAGAGGCAGAATATTCACTATAATCGGGAGCACAAATACAAAGTTTTTTAGTAAGAAACCCTAGCTCGAAATGAGCTACAAATGGAGAAGACAATCTTCTGTTCTACCAACTACACAGGAAATTCGCGTCGCTACAGTGAAAGGCAGCCACCCAAGTCAAAAGTGCTATAGTGGCTACCGGCTGGAAGTCCAAATGGCTACAGTAAAGTTGACTCCAAAGTCTGCACTACTACAGTGCTCTGTCGGCGTCAGTCGGTTATCTCTACTACAATGGTCAAAGTTGTGGGCCGGTGCGCAGTACGGGCCACAAACATTCGGCCCAACCGAATCGGGCTACACCAATCCAACAGTCAGGCGTCGATTGGATTAATGTTTCCTTCATTATATAGAACACCTAAGGTTTGGGTGCTCAGTTCAAGACATACTATATTGCCTCCGATCTCTAGAAGAGAAAGACCTCTCTTGTGGTAGTGCTTGATCCCAATAAATGCCCCTCCAGAATCCTTAAGTTTCCACACATGATGAATATGTGAGCATTTATGCATGATGACCCTCAAAATCACCATATTTGAATCTTCTGGCACCCCTATATTTCAATGGACCTAATAACAACGTCAGACTAATTTGTCACCACGAAAGTAACAAAGGCTTCTATAGCTATTTTGTCTTTTTCGTCTATGTAAATTGTGATGCTCATGTTAGGGGTTCCTCATGGCAAGCCTTAGGCTCCTTTGATCTGGGGGCTTCTCCATCGATCGTAGGTGGAGAGTTAAATGTTTTTGCGGCTCTGAATGAAAAGAAAGGGGGCAGGGCAGTACCTTAGAAGGCCAATATGGACTTTGAACTGTTCATGGCACATAGTGGATTAATGGACATGAGATATACAAGGAGCTGCTTTACATGGTTCAATAACCAGAATGGGATCCTCCGCACCCGGTGCCACCAGGATATATGTCTTTCAAATGATCAAGCTATCTCAACCTACCAAAATGAAAAGGTTACCCATCTCGTCCAAAGTCTCTCTGATCATCCCCCGCTCATGGACTCTTTGCTCTCCAGACAAGAGAGAAGCAGACAATTTCATTTCTCTCATCTGGGGTTGATATTTCGGGTTATCCCCAAGAAATGAGTGACTCTTGGAACAAGCTAGTCCAAGGGAGTTCATAAAGTACGCTTCACAGTAAACCCAGGCGCCTTAAAAGAGACCTTCAATCATGGATTAGTAACAAACCCCCTTGCCTACAGGATATGGATGCAGAGAAAATGGATATTGAGTGAATTGAATCAAGTCTATAAGTTGTATGGAGTGATTTTGTGTGTAGTGAGCTCACCTACAAAAAGGATATTCTGGAGGAGATGATTCTGAGGTAAGAACGCCTAGCACACGAGCAGTCTAGAATTAAATGGCTTAGTGAAGGTGATCAAAACACTGCCATTTTCAATGCTTTTATTAAGGAGAAACAACGTATCCATAGACCTAATATTTTACAGGAGGATGACACCTACACCGATGATTGGGATGTAGTTGTTGGCCTGGATGAATCCTATTTCAAGTCACTTCTTGCAAGTCCCAGTCCTTGTATGCATGATGGATATCCAAGGGGTCATGTAGAGATCCTTGACATGTTCCTCACTCAGTGTCCAGTTGTGATAACACATCCTTTGAAGCAATACCCGATGAGAAGGAGATCTAAGAGGCAATGCACGGACTTAACCCGGAGAGTGCTCCAGGTCCGAATGGCTTCTTGGGATCATTCTATAGGGCCTCTTGAAACATGGTTAAGATGAACACATGAAGGGAGTCCAAGAATTCTTTCGAAGAGGAAACATTACTTGGGTGGCCACTGCCACAACCTCGGTGATTATCCCTAAAATCAAGAATCTTTCATCCCTCCAAAATTATCACCCGATCAACATGTGTAATTATCTATATAATATTATGGAGTGTCTTCAATATAATACTTTTCGTTCATCTTTCTCAATAGATCTCTGAGGAGCAACATGGGTTTGTGAAAGGGAGGTCGATCCAAGGAGCTATAGAATTGGCCCAAGAAATGGTAAGTGATTAGCCACTAAATGAGGCTAATATTCATTGTTAATATATATAATATTCATGTGCTTTATTATTCATAAACATCATTTTAGTGCATTTTACACTTTGAACATCATTTCACATTATGATTATAATACCTTCTTAAAATGTACTATTATGTTGTACATTTTTGAACATCATTTAAAGTACCCAATGATTCATCTGATTTTAAGGAATCTAATTATACATATTTTAATTTGATATTTTTGGAAATTGATCTACACTTAAATATGAACATGTTTGATTCAGGGATCAACGGAGAATTCATGGAGGATGATGGAGATATTTGGAAATGAAAGGAAGCAATTCTGGAGAAGGAAGATTGGACACCAGCCCACTGATGAGACTGTGGGGCCCAACATACAGGTCCAATGAATCCCAACTTTCTTGGGATGATAGAAGACATGTCTAGGAACAAATCACTCTTTAGGAGCTAATGCTAATTCGGCCTCTATGGTGGTCATTTAGGCGACCCAAGTTAGAGATAAAATTCTGGGCCAGATTCTGCGGCCCAGAAAAACAGCCCACCAATTAAACCATATCTCAAAACCCATAACTCATTTTGGGCTGAGATTTTTCAGGCTGTTAGGGGACATCTGGAGCTTAATTTAAGTCTTCTATGGCCCACCCAAATTCGGCCATCTAGAAGGTGTTTCAAGCGTGTCTGTTCGGTGCATGAAAGCTGGATGCCTTTTCGAGTCAAGGGTCGAAAAGTCTTCTTTCCACAAACTTTCCACCACCCTAGGCCTACCATAATCAAGTGGGATGCTTTGTACTATTGGAGGCTCGACCCAAGGCTTCCAAAATGCCTATTTAAGGCAGTGTTGGTGGAGGAGTTGAAGATCTTTGAGCTTGTTTTCATCTTAATGTTATGCTGCCAATTTCTCTTTGTAATGTTCTTCTTTCACATGTTAGTTGTTTTAATTCCTCCGTGTTTCTTAATAAAAGTTCTTCTTCTCTTATTATTATGTTCTTCTCCTTATCACTTTGATACCGTTGGTTCAAGGTGTGAACTTGTTCATACCAAACCTTGTGAGATTATCACACAACGGTGGAGTGATTGTTATTTTATTGCGTTTTTTTACTTCTCCATTTCCTCCTTCATGAGTCTACTTTCCGCTTCTATTGAAACTATAGAATCAATGGAGGGCTAACCCACTTATGAGTTGATCCAAGAGAGTAGTAAGGGGCTGGATTTGATGTTATTTATCACCTCATTAATGTATAATCACTTTAATTGAGATTTTTATTTGATGATTTTTAAACTCCATCGTCCTTGTTGAATTTAAGGCCACACACTTCAAGTGCTAATACAAACCTTTACCTTGAAGTGATCAAAATTTTGATCCTTCAAGTGTATAGATGATTAGTATTAAAGGTTGTAGGTATTAAACCAGTAAGTGATGATGTTGTTTTATCTCCTTAAATGAACCCATATCAAATATAAGAAATTGAAATCATTAAAAAGGAAATACGTCCAATTCACCCTGAGCGATAACCTAGGATCAACTCATTCTTTTAAATTGAATTCACTTAAATCTATTAGATATCTTTCAAACCCATCCAAAATCAATCCAAGTTGGCCACTTCGTTGCTGAAAATAGTTCATAGAATGTACGTGTCTATAGGTTTCTTCTTAGGTCTCTGTGGATTCGATAACCCAAGCTAAACTACAAGGACCGTCTTACCTTCTTCTCTTGGGTAAATTTGAGCGAGAATCAAATTTTGGCGCTGTTGCCGGGGACCCAAGTAAGTCATCTAAACACCCATTCTATTCTCCCCCATTTCTTCTTTTCTCATCCAAATTCTCTTATCTTGTCCATTTCTCGTTTTTTTTTCTTTTGGCGCATGTCTGCCTACACCCGTGATCAATCAAACCGTCTAGTTAGGGTGGATAGTCCTGGGGTTGGGGAGTCAAGTACCCTAAGGGAACTCATTCCATTAGATCCTAATCTTCCTAATACTCTAGAGTCCAAAATTGAGTCAATTTCAATGGAAGGTCTTCAAAGAAATCAACTCATAAACCCGGGTGGGAACCAAAATGGAAACCCAAATGAGGCAGCCCCAAACTTGGGGAATGCAATTGATCAAACCATGAATGACTACCTCACACCTTCTTGGGCCAATGCCCCCTCATGCATTAGACACAATTACCTAGGAGATTCCAACTACATCTTTAAACCCCATGTCCTAAACCACCTTCCCACATTCCATGGAATGGAGTTCGAGATGCCCTACCTTCATATTAAGGAGTTCAATGACATTGTAGAAACCATGTGTCCCCCACATCAACTAGAATAAGTTAAGGTGAGACTATTTCCTTTTTCTTTAAAGGATCGAGCTAAAAATTGGCTAAACAATTTGAGACCATCATCCATCAACTCTTGGGACCAACTACAAAGAGAATTCTACAAAAAATACTTTTCCCACCATAAAACATTTGCACTTAAAAAGAGTATCCAAAACTTTTTTGAAAAAGAGGGAGAGTCATTCTATGAAACATGGGAGAGGTTCAAAGACACTCTAAACATGGTTCCACACCATGGTTTCTCTATTCCTGAACAAGTGAGAATTTTCTATGAAGGGTTGGGTCTGGGGAACAAACAATTCATTGACATGATGTGTAATGGAACCTTTAAAAACAAAGCCCCAAATGATGCTTACGAGTATCTAGAAAGCCTTTCTGAACAAAACCAAACATGGGGAACTTCACCTTATTCTGAAAATCCACAAAGAACTACTGGAATTCATATAATTAGAGAAGAGGAAAGCCTTAGGGCTAAACTCGCAGCACTCTCTAGGAAGGTTGAAGAAATAGACCTTAGGAAAGTCCATGAAATACAAACTGTTGACCCTGTTTGCACAATTTGTGACAAACATGACCATAAGACAGACAACTGCCCAACCATTCCATCCATCAAGGATATTCTTTTAGGAGGACCCCCAGCGGAAATAAATGCCTTGAACTTTCAAAAGCCTCAATACCAAAACAACTTCAATCCTAGGTATAACGACCACCCAGGCTTCCGCTGGAAAGATAACCAACAACCTAGCCAACCACAGGGACAAAATCCTTACCCCCATCAGAACTACCAAACCCATAACCAGTTCCAAACCCAACCTACCCAATACCAATAGCCACCGGTCCATTTTCAACAAACCATCCCACTTCCAAAATATCCCCCCGAGATAAACCAATCTTCTCAAGCACCAACCCAAACTGTTCCACAAAGCCTACTAGAACAACTATGCAAACAAATGAAGAGGATGAACTCAGAGGTCTCTTCCCTAAAACAAGAACTTCAAACCATCAAAACTGGAAAGGCACCCATGCATACTCAGGCGGTGCCATCCTCAACTTCAAGGGGTGAGTCAAGTTGTGCTCAAACAATTCATGAACAACTAAAGGCTGTGACTGTTTTAAGAAGTGGGAAATCAATTGAGAAACCTGAACAACTAATTCAGAACCCACCTGAAGATTCAAACTTGGATGAAAATTCAAATGAACCACAAGATCAAACTAAGGAAACTGATAACATTGTCAAGGAAACAACTCTTCAACAAACACCCCACAACCTGCACCATTTCCTCAACGCATGAGGGGGAAAACCAAGCCTGAACTGAGTGAAACATTGAGGGAAATCTTTTCACAAGTCAAGTTGAACATACCCCTTCTCGATGCAATCCAAACCATACATGCCTACTCAAAGTACCTTAAGGACTTGTGCACTTTTAAAAGGAAATTTTCACATAAAAACCAAGTCCTTTTGGCTGCTAATGTGAGTACCACCATTCAAGGGACCATTCCTCCTAAGTTGAAAGACCCAGGTTGCCCTTACATCAATGTTGAACTAAGAGAAAACAAAGTTGTCAAGGCCTTGTGTGATCTAGGTGCTAGTGTCAATCTCATCCCCTATGCCGTGTACTGCCAGTTAGGCCTAGAAGAACTCCAACCCACATCTGTCACACTTCAACTTGCTGATCGTAGCATTAGGGTTCCAAAGGGGATTTTAAAGGACGTTCTATTAAAGGTTGAAAACTTCATCTACCCTGCTGACTTCATTGTCCTTGACAACCACCCAAACTTAGGAAATAAGGAACAAACCCCAATTATCCTTGGCCGTTCTTTTCTTGCAACAATCAACTCTGTTATCCGAGTCCGAAATGGGAACATGACCATCACCTTTGGGAACATGAGTCTAGACTTGAACATCTATAATGCAAGCTCACAAATAGGGGATGACGAGGACATTCATGAAGTAAACATGATAGGAAGCATTGATAATGAATCCATGGAACATCAAGGAATATTTGATGAATGTTTAAGTCAGGATGAGATTGATTTCCTTTGTTCATATGAAGGAAGTTTATTTCCTTGGCTTGAATCATTTTCAAATTGCTCTTATGATGAAGTCTTAGGTCCAACAATCAGTGAAACCTTTCAAGAAACCACTTTCATGGAGACCACTCCAATTTCTTTCCCTAAATCTGATCAATCGAATCTAGTAGCTGAAACTTCTACATGTGGGGAATCAATCCTATCTGAAACTCTAAAAAAAGAAATTGATCTTGATCCAATGTCCCAATCTTCTGCTGAAATTCTGAACCAACCTGATCTTGAATTGAAGGAACTTCCTGCTGCACTAAAGTATGCCTTCCTAGGGGAAAATCAAACACATCCTATTGTCATTTCTTCTTCTCTTGAAGCCAATCATGAAAGGATGCTTCTAGATGTCCTTAGGAAGCATAAGAAAGCCATTGGTTGGACCCTTTCTGATATTCCTGGGATTAGCCCACTTATCGGGACTCATAGGATTGTTCTGGAATTTGATTCAAAGCCATGTCGTCAACCTCAATGGAGACTCAATCCTAATCTCATAGAGGTAGTAAGGAAAGAACTTCTGAAATTGTTAAAAGCCGGTATCATCTATCCCATAGCTGAGAGTGAGTGGGTGAGTCCAATCCAAGTGGTTCCAAAAAAGGCTGGAATCACAGTGATAACCAATGAGGATGGAGAGATTCTTCCAACAAGGGTGAGTAGTGGATGGAGGGTCTGTATTGACTATAGGAAGCTAAACTCATTCACCAAGAAGGACCATTTCCCCTTACCATTCATTGACCAAGTCCTTGAGAGAGTGGCAGGTCATGCCTTTTACTGTTTCTTAGATGGGTACTCGGGGTACAATCAAATTGAGGTCTCCCTAGAGGATCAAGGGAAGACTACATTCACATGTCCATTTGGAACCTTTGCTTTCAAACGCATTCCCTTCGGGTTATGCAATGCCCCTGGAACCTTCCAACGGTGCATGATGAGAATCTTTTCAGACATGGTAGGGGATTTTCTAGAGGTCTTCATGGATGAATTCTCTGTGTTTGGGGATACATTTGAGGGATGTCTGAGGAATGTAGAGAGAGTCTTGTCAAGATGTGAAGAAAAGAATCTAGTCCTAAACTGGGAAAAATGACATTTTATGGTTAAAGAGGGACTTGTTCTAGGCCATCTGGTCTCAGGTAGGGGGATTAAAGTTGATAAAGCCAAGGTTGACATCATTCGTCACCTTCCATCACCCAAAACTATCAAGGAAGTGAGGTCTTTCTTAGGACATGCTGGTTTCTATAGAAGATTCATCAAGGAATTTAGTTCAATATCCCGTCCCCTTTGTGCTCTCCTAGTAAAGGATGCTCCATTTGTTTGGACAGAAAGCTGTGAGGGTTCATTCTCAACCCTCAAATCCTCTCTCACCTCTCATCCGATTATGAAATCTCCAAATTGGAACCTTCCTTTCGAACTTATGTGTGATTCCAGTGACTTTGCTGTAGGAGCTGTGTTAGGACAACATTGTGATAAAACTCCTTATGTCATTGCTTATGCAAGAAAATCCTTAAATGATGCCCAAATCAACTACACCACCACTGAAAAGGAGTTACTTGCTATTGTGTTTGCCTTAGAGAAGTTTAGGTCCTACCTCTTAGGATCCCCCATCACTGTGTTCACTGACCATTCTGCACTAAAATACCTCTTCCGAAAACAAGATGCCAAGGCTAGACTGATTAGGTGGGTCCTTCTCTTATAAGAATTTGACCTCACAATCAAGGATAAAAAGGGTGTTGAAAATGTTGTAGCTGATCACCTCTCTAGAATGGAATTCAAAGATAACTCCAATCACCTTTCTGTGTCTGATTCATTTCCTGATGAACACCTATACTCTGTGAGTGACTGCCCTTGGTATGCCGACATAGCCAATTTCTTAGTTACAGGAGTCATTCCAAAATTCTTAGGGACTCAAGCTCGAAGGAAATTACTTTCTGATGTTAGACACTATGTGTTTGATGATCCATACCTCTATAAGTTCTGCCCTAATCAAGTCATTAGGAGGTGTGTTCCAGAATCTGAACAAGAGTCCATCCTTAAATTCTGTCATAGTGAGGCACGTGGAGGTCACTTTTCCTCTAAGAAAACATCTGCTAAGATTCTTCAATGTGGTCTTTTCTGGCCCACCCTCTCAAGGGACTCCTACACATTTTGTCAAAGCTGTCCTAGGTGTCAACAAGTAGGGTCCATCACAAAAAGGAATCAAATGCCACTCACTCCCATCTTAGTGGTTGAAATATTTGACTGTTGGGGAATTGACTTCATGGGTCCCTTCCCAAACTCTCGGGGATACCTCTACATACTCTTAGCTGTTGATTATGTCTCAAAATGGGTTGAGGCCATTCCCACTAAGTCCAATGATCATCAAGTTGTGATTCGATTTCTGAAAGAGAACATATTTTCAAGATTTGGAATTCCTAGGGCTATAATCAGTGATCGAGGAACCCATTTCTGCAACCACCCATTCTCTTCACTCATGTCTAAGTATGGTATTTCTCATAAAGTGTCCACTGCATACCATCCTCAAACCAATGGTCAAGCTGAGTTAGCGAATAGGGATATTAAGCAAATTCTTGAAAAAACTGTCAACCCCTCTAGGAAAGATTGGTCTGAGAAACTCTTAGATGCTCTTTGGGCCTATAGAACTGCATATAAAACCATTTTAGGAATGTCCCCATATAGGTTGGTTTATGGTAAAGCATTCCATTTTCCAGTGGAGATTGAACATAAGGCCTTTTGGGCAATTAAGAAAATGGATTATGACCTCTCATTGGCCGGAACAAAAAGGAAATTAGATCTCAATGAACTGGAGGAACTAAGGATGGAGGCTTATGAAAATTCAAGGATCAATAAAGCTAGAGTTCAAGTCTACCAATCTAGGAATATCAAGGTCAAACATTTTGAACCGGGAAAACTTGTGCTCCTGTATAGTTCAAAACTTCATTTACACCCGGGAAAGTTAAGGTCTAGATGGTCAGGTCCTTTCATAGTGCATCATGTATACCCCCATGGGGTAGTAGAGATTCAAGGTCCCATAAGTGGTTACATTTTCAAGGTCAATGGTCAAAGGTTAAAACCATTCATTGAATCATTCAATAAACAGGAAATAGAGGTTGAGTTAACTGAGCCAACCTATGAACAAGGAAAAAATTGATAGATTTAGGGTCCATGTCGGGCTAACGACGTTAAACAAAGCGCTGCATGGGAGGCAACCCATGGTTTTCAAGTTTCTTATCATTTTGTTATTTTAATAAACTTTATATTTTAAATAGGATTAATTAATCATTTTTATATTTAAAAAAAGACTATTGACCTGTTCTTCTATTATGAGTATGGATGGGTATGAAAGGGGAGCATCGTATTCATCCGTGTCACGCGGTGTGATCCCTAAGTAATACCTTACCTATAAAATTAAAAGAAGACAATGTATCATTAGTTTGATTAAAAAAAACAGAAAAACAGGAAAAACCATAAAAATGATGATACTTGGAATTAAATAAGTCGTTGTGTTGTTTGTTTTGTCTGGTTTGTTCTTCTTTTTGTTTAGGTACTATTTTGGGTGATACATGTTCAATCAAGGAGGTGCCTACACCCCCCAAGAGATCAAAGGACTAATTTGGAGTACCAAGAACTTCAACTTCAACCACCAGGTGATTTCATTCCATGATCCTCAGTTTCAATTTCCTTTTTGAACTTCCATTATCTGCCTCTACTCCTTTTAAATTTTCATTTCTTCAAACACTGAGGACAGTGTTGTTTTAAGTTGGGGGGGAGATAAAATAAAAAAAATGCTTTTGTGTCAAAAAAAATGAATGATTTGAAAAAAAAAGTGTAAATGGAAGGAAAAATTCCTTTAACTTTGAACATGGTAATACACATTGCACACTTTGAAACTGAATATCAAATAATTTAGCATGCCCTGATTCTGATTTTAATCACTGTATAATTTCATGAGCATAGATTTTGGAAAATGTGGCTATCCAATGTGATATTTCATCGTTTATATTTTCATCCAAATAAAAAAAAGATCACAATGCACGTCCTTTGGATAGTGGGGTATTAGTTTGAGTTCATGGGGTCCCCTAAATAAATAGCATAGGTTTGGTGATCATTTTAGTTTAATATGAGTATTCAAAAAAAAAAAAAAATTTGCGCATAGAGCAATGAAATGACCTAATGCGTGGCTTTCAGCACTTGGGGATCGTGACTCCATAGTTGTCTGGCCCAGAGTTAGTAATTTTATCTCTTTTTTTGATAATTTGAATTTGTTTTTGACTGATTTAACTCGAGATGATGCCCGAGTATGTGGGCTTCACTTGGTGCCCTAAGGTCTTTGAGCCTGGGAGTCATCGACAAAGTCTCGCTACAGGGGTTGACTCTTTTGAGTGCAACTTCAATTACCATGGCAAAATTGCAAAAACAAAACAAAACAAAACAAAAATTTATACAAAAAAATGAATACTCATCTTAATATTGAAATGTGATTCCACCTAGCGCTTCCGTAATTTCCCCTTTGAATAAAGATGAACCCCCATGTCTATTATGATGCACAACACATCCTCATACTTAATTGATATTGGATGAAATATGACAATGAATTTGAACAAAGGAATGAGCTTGAGATTGAGATCTGCTTATGAAACTATCTTGTATTAAAATATTTTGATGGGTTTCATGATTTTTTGGTATAAGTGTTTCTGGTGATCATTGTGTATTAAAATGTTTTTTGGAAAAAGGAATTTGAATTTCATATTGTTGAGATATATTTTGCTCGGGACTAGCAAAACTCAAGTTGGGGGGTGTGATTAGCCACTAAATGAGGCTAATATTCATTATTAATATATATAATATTCATGTGCTTTATTATTCATAAACACCATTTTAGTGCATTTTACACTTTAAACATCATTTCACATTATGATTGTAATACCTTCTTAAAATGCACTATTATGTGGTACATTTTTGAACATCATTTAAAGTACCCAATGATTCATCTGATTTTAAGGAATCTAATTATACATATTTTAATTTGATATTTTTGGAAATTTATCTACACTTAAATATGAACATGTTTGATTTAGGGATCATCGGAGAATTCATGGAGGATGATGGAGATATATGGAAATGAAAGGAAGCAATTCTGGAGAAGGAAGATTGGACACCATCCCACTGATGAGACTGTGTGGCCCAACATAAAGGCCCGATGAATCCCAAATTTCATGGGATGATAGAAGACATGTCTAGGAACAAATAACTCTTCAGGAGATAATGCTAATTCGGCCTCCATGGTGGTCATTTAGGCGGCCCAAGTTAGAGATAAAATTCTGGGCCAGATTCTGCGGCCCAGAAAAACAGCCCACCAATTAAACCATATCTCAAAACCCATAACTCCTTTTGGTCTGAGATTTTTCAGGCTGTTAGGGGACATCTAGAGCTTAATTTAAGTCTTCTATGGCCCACCCAAATTCGTCCATCTAGAAGGTGTTTCAAACACGTCTGTTTGGTGCATGAAAGTTGGATGCCTTTTCGGGTCAAGGGTGGAAAAGTCTTCTTTCCACAAACTTTCCACCACCCTAGGCCTACCATAATCAAGTGGGATGCTTTGTACTATTGGAGGCTCGACCCAAGGATTCCAAAATGCCTATTTAATGCAGTGTTGGTGGAGGAGTTGAGGATCTTTGACCCTGTTTTCATCTTAATGTTATGCTGCCAATTTCTCTTTGTAATGTTCTTCTTTCACATGTAAGTTGTTTTAATTCCTCCTTGTTTCTTAATAAAAGTTCTTCTTCTCTTATTATTCTGTTCTTCTCCTTATCACTTTGATACCGTTGGTTCAAGGTGTGAACTTGTTCATACCACACCTTGTGAGATTATCACACAACAGTGGAGTGATTTTTATTTTATTGCGTTTTTTTACTTCTCCATTTCCTCCTTCATGAGTCTACTTTCCGCTTCCATTGAAACCATAGAATCAATGGAGGGCTAACCCACTTATGGGTTGATCCAAGGGAGTAGCAAGGGGCTGGATTGGATGTTATTTATCACCTCATTAATGTATAATCACTTTAATTGAGATTTTTATTTGATGATTTTTAAACTCCATCGTCCTTGTTGAATTTAAGGTCACACACTTCAAGTGCTAATACGAACCTTTACCTTGAAGTGATCAAAACTTTGATCCTTCAAGTGTATAGGTGATTAGTATTAAAGGTTGTAGGCATTAAACCAGTAAGTGATGATGTTGTTTTATCTCCTTAAATGAACCCATCTCAAATATAAGAAATTGAAATCATTAAAAAGGAAATACGTCCAATCCACCCCGAGCGATAACCTAGGATCAACCCATTCTTTTAAATTGAATTCACTTAAATCTATTAGATATCTTTCAAACCCATCCAAAATCAATCTAAGTTGGCCACTTCATAGTCGAAAACAGTCCATAGAATGTACGTGTCTATAGGTTTCTTCTTAGGTCTCTGTGGATTCGGTAACCCAAGCTAAACTACAATGACCGTCTTACCTTCTTCTCTTGGGTAAATTTGAGCGAGAATCAGTAAGTGATATTAATAAAAAGGTTAGAGGTTCCAACATGGTCATCAAACTAGATATGGACAAGCCTTATGACAGGGTGTCGAATGGAGCTTTGTGATTAAGGTTTTATCAAGCATGGGATTCTCCTCATGGGCCGTTGTTCTGATTTTCAGGTGTAGTAGTTCATCGTGGTTGTCTAACTTTTTCTTGGGAAAAAACCATGGTTTTCTCAAAGCAACTCATGGTCTCAGACAAGGTGATCCACTCTCCCCAAGCATTTTCATTCTCACCCAGGATGTTCTTAGCCGCCTCATCAACAAGAGCATTTTGATGGGAAATATTTTTCCCTTTCGCTGTAAACAACACTCTTATCCTATTTCCCATATCATGTTTGCAGATGACATCATTATCTTCATGAATGCGAGCAACATATCAGTTTTTAATTTTAATAAGATTCTTAAAGACTATTGCAAATGGAGTGGGAAAATCATCATCAGTGTGAAGAGAGATTTATTTATTTATAGCAGGTGCTTAGATAAGTGTATTTGTTCATTGAGTTCTAGTTTGGATATGCAATGTAGGACCTTCCTCATGGACTACCTGAGTGCCCCGATCTATTCTAGAAGACTGCGTATCCATCATTTTGATCAGATTATCAGAAGGATCATGGGTCACGTTATGAACTGGAAAAAAGATACATCTCTTTTGGTGGAAGAATATCATTGGTTAACAACATACTCTCCTCCATGCCAATTCAGGCGCTTTTGGATATTAAGGTTCCTAAAAGTGTTATCTCATATATTGACAAAATAATGGCCTTGTTTTTTTGGGATGCACATGAGGAAGGAAAGTACCACTGAGCTTTCTGGGCTAGGATGGAAATACCTATGAAGGAGGGAATCATCAACATGAAGAATATATCTAACGCAATATATGGCATGCACACAAAGTTAGCATGGGAATTTGTTGAGGAGTGAACCCTTCGGGGTAAATCTATGGGTGAAATTAGTAGAGAGGAAACACGAATGATTGTGGGGAAATCAGCTTTTATATAGTCCATGATTTACCCACATATCTCGAACCTTCAATCCTACAACCTTTGGTTTGTGGGGAGGGGTGACATATCATTTTGGCACCATAACTAGGTGGGCTCTAAACTCAAATTCCCTAGCTATTTGGTTACATATATCTCCTTCAATCATGCTAACAAGCATCCGAGTTTCATCAATGTTGTTTTGGAAAAAACATGAAATTTTTGATCTCATTGATATCATCAACGAGTCAGATAAGTTCATCTTCACCAAATCTGCTTATGGTACCTTTTATGCGAAGCACATTCGAGGAGGGAAAACCTATTCGGATCGCGTTGATAGCTGGGGTAAAGACCTTTGGTGTAATGAAATTCCTATGAAGTACAATTTCCTTATTTGGAGGGTTAAAAATCGGCCGCTTCCCATTGATGAGAACATCAAACACACTGGTATCAAACTAGTTTCAGGGTGTTTGTGCTTCAAGGTCCATCACGAAGAGAGTGTGGATCATCTTTTTTTTAAGGCGAATGGGCCTGCATGGTTTGGCATTTTTTTTGTGATTTCACTGGAATCTCTCTTTGGGAGCTTTGGGATCTCTCTTTCCTTGAGCGTTGGTTCCATGGTGTGGGTTCGGATGGGCCCAAGAGGAAGGCAAGGGAAATGGTAATGCTAGCAGGTTGCTGGAACATATGGCATACATGGAATTCAACCCATAATGATGGGATTATCAGCTCGGGCAAAGCTCTAGTCTCCAGAACTAGGAACCTCTTGGTCGATATGGTCTTGCTGTACAAGAACTGGGAATATTCCCTCACCCTTAGACCACTAATGCCTGGTATCTCAGCTAATTAGTTGATCCACATAGGCAAGCAGAGCTATTGGGTACGCTGGTACCCCCATCTAGAGGGGTACGAATTCAATACTGTTGGCTCATGTAACATGAGTGTCATTCATGGAGGTGGTGTTGTTCGTGATGCCAGGGCCCCCATCATCTTTTCTTTTTCTATGCACTTTGCCTATGGTCAGTCCCTCCATGTCGAAGCCATGGTTATATTAATAGGGATCCGCCTCTACAGACAAAGGAACATTAACCTAGCGGCGGTAAAAACAGATTCCAGAATTCCTCATGATTCTCTACATGAAACATGTACCACACCTTGGGTAATATCATATATCATTAGAAGATGAAATGAGTTCATATTTGACATCCTTGACGATCCAAGGTGGCACCATTACCTGCTTCCCTAGCCTGACCTCCTTACCTATTACGAGGGAGAATTTGGTTAGGGGGGATGCACTTAAGCTCTACTATTTTAGGCCTCCATGATTCTTTATTTTTCAGTTCACTTTCTTTTCCATTTGTATTCTACACTCTATTTCAAAATAAATAAATTATGATGAGGATGAAATGTGCCCCTCCCCTCAATTATAAAAGGGAACCCCTCTTTTCTCTTCTTCACACCACTTTGAGCCTTATAGATCAACAAACCTTTGAAAATTTAACTTATACACTTACCTTGACACATTATAGAGCTCTAGTTTTCCCAAAAGACCAACCTTAAAGCCCTTAATAGGAGATCTAAAGGAGTTATTTCAAAGAAGATGTAATCACTTTAACCGATCAATTTATTTTTAATTATTATTTTACCTCTAAATATGTTATATTCTTCATAAAATAATAACTTCAGTATCCTAAATATACATAAATGTTATTATGATGATGAAACTACCTTATTCACCCACTTTCCATCAAATGGGGAGTGAAAATATCTCTCGTGCATACATACGTCTTACCGTCTCCATGCAACATTACAATTCATTCATCATCCCCATCTTTTATGAATTAGTATTATTATGGTTTTAATGTTTATATATGATAATTATGAAATAATTATACCTAATTAATGATAATATCATATCTACCTTATTTCCTTCTAAACCTCTAGAAAACAATAATGTTGATCGTGCGTACGTGCAGACTACTACCTCCATGAAGCGATGTTCTCCATTGTTTCGTTTCTATTTTACTTAGATGGTAATATATATGAATTTAATGAATATATATGATATAACAATGATTTTATAAAGTTGATTCATTATTTTACTTTCATTCCATTCGTTGAGAAAAAAAACAACATTCATGCATACATATGGACTACCATCTCCATGAACAATATAATTCATTTTTCTATCTCTATATTTTATGAATGACTCTAAACATGTATATAATAAATATATATGATATTTATATCATTATTAACTTTTTGGAGAAACCATGATCAAATTACAAGGACCAAAACTATCAAACTATATCATACATGAAAAATGAAGTAGATATCACACATAACAATGATTTTAATAAAAAAGTGTTAAAAAAGGGTGGTAAAAGGCTATAAGTAAATCATATATGGTATGATATATGAGTATAGATCCATAATAGATATATAATAAATATATATTTATTATTCATGACGTTTCAATATGTATGAAGGAAGTCAGACATAAGATAAGATATTTTCATCTCACTTTTATTTCTGCGGGACACATGCCTTATACACCACTTCTTTCTTTTATGTGGTGTATATATGCCCCATTAATGTCTTTTATGATGATTATTATGAAAATTATAGGGATTTATATATCCATATAAGGTTCTTTTTTTCATGGGACTTATGAATCAAATGACACCAAAGTTGTAAGGGTTTTATGTTACAATATCATTATTTATTGGTATTGTTTATGATTATATTTTTTATAATGAAATTTTATGATATAACTATCAATAAAATCACGAATTTACTTCAACTCTAATTTTTTCTTGAAAATACATGTTTTTTATTTCATTTTCCTCACCATAAGTGCTCTACAAACCTAAAATATGTTTTTAAGAAAAACCAAATTTCTTTCCATCTTCGATTGAAAAACCTTTTTATTCCATATTCATGCATTCTTAAACTGTTTTAAATAAGGTTTTTACTATAATCCATTGATTATTTAAAGTAATTTTATAATTTTTTAGATTTTTAAAAAATGATTTAAAAGTAATCTTTTTTGTTTTGTTTTCTAAATGTGGTATTTTTTGAAGTTTTACCAAAAATGTGAAAGGAATGTTTTTTAACTTATATGACATGAACATAATTTCCCAAAATTATGACCGATTAATGTTTTAAAGCTTAATTTACAAGTTTCCAAGGCTATTTTTAAATAAAATGTTTTCATAATATTTTGGAGTTTTTTATATTTTTAAGAAGTTATTTTAAAATGGAAAAGTTATTTTCCTCAAAAATGTTTTAATCATCTATTAGTGGTATTTCTATTCATCAAAGACAATAACACTTGATTTCACTTATGATTTACTGGGGATATAATCCAAGAATACCATGCTTATTCTTTTATTGGATGGTTTATGTTTTTGATAAGGTGTTTATGAAACCTGTTCCTTTTCATTGGGTTATACTATGATGAAATGTTTATGAAACTCATTCCTTTTCCACGGGTTATGCTATGATGAAATGATTATAAAACCCATTTCTTTTCAAGGGTTTTGATATAATGAATGTTTTATGATCTCATGGAACATATATTTATGATTTTCATTATGTAATGGGTGAGACCTATATCTCCATCCATTTCAGTGGGTAAATATTGATATCTGATGAGATAAATATGACTAGAATGGGGAGTGAACCCATTTTAGTAAGGGATTATGTCCACTATGATAGTCTTGGGAGTGAACCTTAAATACTATGATGGTTTGGGGAGTGAAACCATTCCATTATGAATGTCTTGGTAATAAGCCTTGACTAGTAAGAAAATTATTTTCTATGCTTATATGTATACCAAAAAACTTAAGTCTTATACCAATGTTATGATCTCATGGCTCATGTTTTTTGATTTATTTATGATACATGTCTTATGAACTGGCAAGATTTTCACCATGACTCAAGATTATGATCTATGATATGTAGGGTATGATTTTAAATGTTTATTATAACGTTCTCATACCCTTATATTCATGTTATTCTCAAGTGATCATTGATATCTCACTTATTTACCCTTGCTAAGCATATGCGCTCACCCTTTCTTATATTTCATTTCCTAAGATTATGAAGAAATATACTAAGTATGATATGTCTTAAAAGGGTGATAGTTATGAAGAACTTAGTGTGGGATGATGTTAATCTTTTATGAACCATTTTTTTATATGTCTAAGTTTCCAAATACACTAGACCTATAAGATTCTAGCATGTATCGTTACGTAATGTAATGAATATTCATCTAAAAATATGTGGTATCTTTCTATGAAAAGTCTAGGTCGCTATAATTAAAATGAAATGCATCTTGGAAATGAGGCATAACTTGATAAACAATTTGGAAATAAGGCACAAGTTTGACTAGTGTAGCCCAATCCTTAGAAGAAGTTGGGCACTAAACTCTAACCGAACTATAGTAGGGTTGACCGACGACACCAACATGGCACTATAGTAGTGTATACTTATTTTCGTAGCATGTAACCATTGTATTGTAACCCAATGGAATTCATACCTCCGATACTGTTGCAACTTGTACTTGGGTGGTTGCGGTAATGTAGCATAGTGGACTTACTACATGGGAACTGCATCAATGCGAGTTACTATTCACTACATTACTCTAAGATATTATTTTAGATAGTGTTTTTTACAATGAAAATTCACCGTATAATATTTCTATTGAACACAATGAAGTGATTCTACCTCTCTGTAGACATAGTAATCATTACCAAACCATGTAAACTTCCATGTCCCGTGTTCTTATTCTTATAATTTATTTTATCTTTTTCTCCCTTTACTATCATTTCTAAGATTGGTCATCATTGTTTCTACCAAATTTTCTGTAACAACTAGTATTAGTGCTGAGTTTCAAAGATTGAGTTTTGATTTTATCAAATTAAATGTTGGCTACAGAATATGGTAAGGTGAAGATCAATCATTTCGATAGAACTGTAATCAGTTAATAGAGAATACAGATCGAAGACTATATTTATCAGAAACAGATTCACTTACCACTTCTAGGTAAAAACCTAATAGATATAGGGAATAAAGAATGAAAGCTGCTAGATCAAAAGGTTCTAGGAGTTGTGTACCTTAAGTTGGAAAAAAGATGAATTCAATATAAGAGTAGATGATGGATGGGTTGATGAAAGATCTCGTGAATATGTATGAGAATCCTTCTACATCAACAAAATTGCACTCGATGTGGCAACTGTTCAATATAAAGATGACTGAAGGGAATATTATTGCTGATTATTTCAATGAATTCAACACCATTACTAGTCAGTTATCATCAATGGGAATTAACCAAGATGATGAGGTATGTGCACTAGTTTTACCGTCTTCATTAACTGATATCTGGGAAGCCACTGCAATAGTCATGAGAATTTATTTGGTGAATAAAAAGTTGTTTATAAATGATGTGGGAGACCTAATCCCCATTGATGATATTTGGAGAAGAGAATCATGATGATTATTTGGTTTTTCTCTGAATATGGAAGGAAGAGGTAGATATGCACAATAAGATAATTGCAGAGGATAATCAAAATAAAGTAGAAAGAGACAAGATAGGATAAAAGAGACTAGTCCTACAAGATGTATTTTTGGAAAGAAATAGCACATCAAGGAGTGTAGAGAAAAATAGAAGGCACCTGAAACCATTACAGTAAACAAAACAATTTAAGGAACTGATCATGTGTTTCTACTGAGTGTGGATAGCCCTATGGGTTATTGGATTTTATAATCAAGGTCATCTTTCTATTCAACTTTATAGAAGGGTTTCCCAAACAATTATGATTCTAAATTTTTTGGAAAGGTACATATTGTTGATGATGAACCCTTTCAGATTATGGGGAAGGGTAATGTAAGGATCAAGACCAACTCTGGGAGTTTTGTCATTTTGGAAAATGTGAGGTATATCCTGGGATTAATAATAAACAACTTTTTTATTGAGAAACTTAATGATGTAGGTTTTAATACCACATTCATGGGTGGTGCATGAAAGATTACCACGGGAGCTACGATCATAGCTCTTGCAGTAAAGAATGAAACCTTATAAAATATGATAGAATCATGCATGGACATGCTTCAATTAATAAATTCTATAATGGATTCAAAAATATGGAACTACAGGTTAGACAACAAGAGCGAGAAGGGGATGAAAGTGCTTACAACAAAAAGATTGCTACTAGAGTTGAAGTCGATGGAAGTTGGTCTACATGAATATTATATCTTCTAAAATTAGAAGATGATATCTTTTACAAAAGGATGTAGAGCATCAAAGGCTTGGAATATGGACCTGGTTCACACTGATGTTTGGGGGCCTACACAAGTATACTCAATTGGAAGGTCACTATACTATGTTACATTTATCGATGACTCTACCCTTAAGGTATGAGTTAACTTTATATAAAAAAATGATATGATTAACATGTTTTATATGTGGAAGACCATAGTGGAGAATGATTCAGGATCAAAGATAAATTTCTTAAGGTTTGACAATGGTGGTGAGTATAATAGTAATGAGTTTAGAGAATTCTATGCTAATAATGAAATTCAGTGGGAAAAGATTCTTCTAGGTACACCACAATAGAATGGTGTAGCTAAAAGGATGAACATATCACTGAATGAACCTACAAGAAGTATGAGGCTACAATTAGGGTTACCCAAGCCTTTATGGGAAGAGGCAGTGAACATGGTAGCATATCTCATCTACAAGAGTCCATTTGTATCAATGGGAAAAATGTCTACCCGAGGATATATAGTTAGGAAAGGAGGTAAGTCTCTCTCATTTATGAGTGTTTGGTTGTTTTTATATCTATATACTGATGCTGATGCAATGGAAAAAACTTGATTCTAAGTTGAAATACTATTTCTTTATTAGTTATGGTGCTAAGAAGTTTGGTTATCACTTCTAGGATAATAAAAATAAAATGATCATAATAATCTAGAATAATATATTTAATGACAGTTTAATGTACAAGGACCATCATATAGATGAAGTTGATGGTGGGAAGAAATAATCAGAGTGACAAGAACATGCGGAGCTTGAAGGTGCACCCGAGCATGCGACACTAAAACTAATATAACCCACTTCTCAAGTGGATTTGTCGAGATCAACAAGGGTGAGAAGGTTTGCGAAGAGGTATTTACCATCCTTAAATTATCTTTTATTGAATAATAGTGGAAAACCAGAATGTTTTTAAGAGGTAATATAGTTGAAGGAGTCGAACAACTGGGATCTGTTTTGAAGGATGATATTTTTTCATTTCATGGTAACAATACTTGGGAAATGACACTTTTTACATAATAAAAGAAAGAATTATAGAGAAAATGGGTATACTAAGTTAAGGAAGAATATGATGGTAAGAGTAGGTATAAAGAAATTTGGGTGGTGAAAGGTTTTCAATAAAAGGAAGGCGTGGACTTCATTGAGATCTTATCATTTGTAGCGAAGCTTACCACAATATGGGTGGTTCTTTGTATTAGCACATTATAGGATTTACATCTTGAGTAACTTGATATAGAGATTGGTTTCCTTTATGGAGATCTAGAGGAAGAAATATATATGCAACAACCAAAGAGATATGTTGAGTTAGGAAAGGAAGACATGGTGTGAACAATCCAAAAGATCTTATATGGGTTAAAAAAGGCACCCCGATAGTGAAATAATAAGTTTGATTCATTCATAAAAAATCCTACAAATAGTGTGGCATAGATTATTTTCACTATTTAAATTCTTTTGGCGATGAATACATTATATTAATTTTGTACATGGATGCCACAATCATTATAGGATCATGTATGTAGAGGTTTGATGAGCTAAAAGGGTAGCTGGATGAGGAGTTCAAGATGAAAAATATTTTAGAATCTGATAAAATTTTGGGGAATAAGATCAAGAGAGATCACACAACTGTAACCATGATGTTATCATAGGATTACTAAATTGGAATGGTTTTGAGTAATATTAGTATGTTGGAAGAAAATCTAGTTTTTTTTTCACTAGGAATCCATTTTAAATTATCAAAGGATCAAGCACCAAAGATATAAGAATAGGTTGAGTACATGGAAAAGGTTCTATACGCATTAGATATTGGAATATTGATATATTCTAGGGTCTATAATCAACTTGATATTTATCATGTAGTGGAAGTTATGAGTGGGTATATGGATAAGCCTGCAAACCCACATTTGGAAGTTGTGAAGTGGATAATGAGGTAGTTGAAGGGATGTAAGGAAGTATCTCTATGATTTAGGAAAGTAAGATCATTGTAGGGGTATGTGGATTTTGACCTTGGAGATAATTTCAACAGAAAAAGGAGTACCACATGTTATGTATTTACCCATGGAGGAATCATAGTGCGCTAGATATCTTAGCTATAAAAGGTGTGAAACTATCTACTATAGATTCTGAACACATTATTATAATAGAAGCTAAGAAAAATATGGTTTGGATGAAGAACTTCTTAGAGGATCTAGAATGAAATCAAGAAGAAAATGTACTACACTATGATATCCATAGTGTTATAAATCTTGAAAAGAACTTAATGTTTCATGCCCGAATAAAGAATATTTAGTTTAAGTATCATTTAATTAGAGGCTTAATTTTGGATGAGTTTCTAACAATGCATAATTTGGTTGGCATGTTAAAAAAATGATGGCGAGTGGGAAGCTTAAGCACTATTGTTCCTTTGTTGGTCTCTATTGATGAATGGAGGATGAGAGGTAGAATGTGGGAGAACACTATGAGAGTATATAAGGGAAAACATCTTGTATTTCATGAATTATCATCTTGAAATTCAAGATTTTCTTTGAAATACCCATTGGTGAGTTAAGAATAGGATGAGATTAGAATAAGTTAGTTTTCTAAGTCAGTAGCATCGAATTAGGTCAGCTTTCCCGACCAGGCTCCAAGTGGATGATTACCAGACTAGTGTAGCCTGATCCTTGGATGATGTTGGGATAATTAATGGAAGCTTATACTGCACACTAGGCTACAAATCCCATTTTTCAACCTCTGTAGTGAGGTAGTTGGGGGTTTAATAGGGGTAGTACACCCCTACTTGGGAGTTCTGAAGGATAACAACCTAAATTATTGGGTACTGTAGTATCTCTAAATGAATCGTAGTAGAGATAACCAAAAACACTGAAAGTGCATTGTAGCAATGTAGAATTACTATAATAGTATGTGATAATGGTAATGTAGCTCTGAGGACTTCCCTTCCACTGATACTATAGAATCTTAGACTTGGGTGGTTATGACACTATAATATAGTTGACTTACTGTGTGAGCACTGTACCAATACAGATTACTATTCACCTCATTGCTTTAAAGAGATCATTTGAGCTTAGGTTTTTTATACTATAAAAATTCACCTTGTAATATTTCTCCTGAACGTAGTGAATTGATTATACATCTCTTTGAATGTAGGGATTATTCTCAAATAGTGTAAATTGTTGTGTCATGTGTTCTTGTTCTCCTCCATTTTATCCTTTTCTCCCTTTTACTCTTATTTATGAGACCATTCATCATTATTTCTCCTAATGTTTTTGCAATAGAAAAACCATAAGAATAGGGAAACCATCATGAGAAAACTCATTATTCTTACTCTAATGTGAATAAAATCTTTATGCAAACGTCTAAAAATGTGGGAAAACTCATTATGATCATACCTATGTGAAAAAACACATAATGTCCATGCCTAACTATATCTTGAGATATAAACTTAAACCAATGCATTTTAAGGTGATATAAGACCCAACCCATCATCATCTATACATACGTGTGCCCCTTAAAATAAATCATCATCATATCTTAAAGAACCCATGGAAAAAAGAACGGGTTTCTTAAACTTTTCAAAAACATCACATAATATCAACTTAAGAAATCATTGATATCAAAAATTTCATTTTCCAAAAATAATTATATCATAATAAAATATAGAGGGTGATGAAAACATCACTTCACGAGAAATAAACCTTAGAGGAAAAATTGAAGTGAAAAAACAAAAGTTTTCAGAAAATCATTTAAACATTGTTATAAAAGATGAAGTGAAACTTACTTTCAAAAAAATTATTAGAAGGGAAAGAAAAGAATTTAGAAAATATTATTATAAAGAGTTCTAAATAAATGACCTTTTAAATGAAATAGAAAATCGAGCTAATAAATCTAGAGTGGTAAATAATGAAAAGAACTGCCTTTATTAATCTTCTTAGGTTGTTTTAAAGAAAGACCACATCTGAGAAATATTGAATGAATTTCATTTCATAAAAGTGGTAAAGGAAAATATGGGGAAGATAAAAGATAAAAAATATTTGGATTTAGTTAAAGAAATAATTTTTGATAGGAAAACATAAACATGGAAGAAAAAGAAATTGTAAAGAATGAGAGATATTCTTACTAAGATAATACTTTTATTTTTGAAAAAATTTTATCAAATAAGTTAATATTGATGATGAGAAGTAATTTAACCCATGAAAAAGAGGATATGACATATAAAATATGGTAATGTAAGGATGAAAGAAATATTTAAATGTTTATTTAAGTAAGAAAGATCACGACTCAATGAATCAGAAATTAAGTCGATGAAACCCTTACAGTATTGGTAAAAGAAGAATCAAATGAGATTGAGAGGAATATCATGAAATAAAAATTAAAATATCACAAAATAGAATATATTTTTATATATTATATTAATAGGGTAGTGAATACACCATATATAATAAATGATGGCATTTATTATCAAACTTGTCTCGTGGAGTTGAAAATGAAACAAAAAAAACCTCACCTTGTTTTCTCACTTAGTCGAATGTACTCTAAGATCCTGTATAAAAAAATAGATATCCTAATATTTTTTTCGGAACCATATTCATATAAATTACCTTTTATAAACTTCATTTATAATTATTCCCTATATTTATATTAGATATATTTAATCTATTTTCAAAATTAGGTATGAGTACTCATAATCATTTTGAACTATTTTCATAATAATAGTTTTTTTATTCATTCTTCTCCCAAAGTTCATCATTACTAGATCATAAAAGGTATTGGTATTGACTATTTATAATTATTTATAATATTATAATTTCATTCTATGGGATTTCGGCTTATGTTCCTTAAAGATAAAATCTGCGACAAGCATGCTTCAACGATAAAGAAGTTTCAATAATTTTTAACGAAGGGACATTGGTATCTTAATTAATGCATTAAATATTATATTTACCACTCTAAAATGAAAATAAAATCATTATTTACTTATTTATATAATATATTATCAGTAATTAATTCCACAAATTCATCCATGATATTCTTTTATAACATTGTTCAAGTAGGCGGCTAGACTGACCAAAACATGAATATACCATAATAAATAATGATTATGGTTTATTTTGGGAATATGATCATTATTATATAATCATAATGATATTATTTATATAATTTTAAGATATTTAATAATATTTTAATACATTTTAATAAATAATAAGGAAACTAGATGAAAAATGAGACACATTACTTTGTGGAGCCAGTAGTCTGCACAACGCACAGTTAACATTTTCATTTCCCATAGAATGATAGGGAGTGAAGGTGTATTATAATTTTTCTCTTAATAATCATAATTATATTATATATATATATCACATTTATTCTTCAATTCCAACCTTATAACTAGTTAATATAGGTGATGGTGAAAAATAGAAGACGTCACTTCGTGGTGGTGGTAGTCCGCACAAACTCCTGATCAACGTTCTTTTATTTTTCTAAGCGGATGAAAATGAATAAATATGATTTTTTATATTATTAAAATTAAATTTATATATACTAATTATACAGAGTTAATTATATAACTATGTTTAGGGTAGGTTTACAAGGGAAATAATAAGAAGAAAAAGATAAGGATTAAGTAATACTCACTTTGATGCCTTGAACTTTCTCTTGAAAGTCTCCTTGAAAATGAAGGGATTAGGTTGAATTATTGAGACAAGAGGATTATGAAAGTGAGATATGTTTCTAAGAGGACAAAAATGGTATATTTTCAATAATAACTTCAATAGAATGAGTATGACATGAAGGGGTGGAAATGTCACCTTTTATAAGTGGAGAAAATTAAACTTTTGTAAACACCTATTATTATTCAACAATGGAATGAAACTATTCAAGGGAAAATGGTTCCAAAAGTGAGAAATAATGGATTTTTGGGTTATACAAGGATGATAAATCATCTAAAAATCATTTTTAAACAAGTTTCAATTCATTTAGGTTTTTACATTTTATTATTTTCATTTTTACCTTGGTAACCAGTTTTTAACTATGTAATATAAGTTTCACTAAAAATATAAAATAACCCCTCTTTAAAAATTTGGGTGTTATAAAAATAAATTTAAATCCTATTTAATTAAATTCAATTTCTAAATAATAAAAAAATAACTTTTAAATTAAAACATTTAATATATAGAACTATTTTGTAGAAAAATGTTGTTTTTATCATTAGGTGTTCTTAATCTTATTTTTCACATCCTAAAATCACTTTTAGGTAATGAAATCTTTTTATCTATACCATCTTATGTTTTGAGCTTGTATTGGGTCATTTCGGGTTTAATTTTGGAGTTTTTAGAGTTTTATGGGCCTGTCCACGGTTAGGTTAAACCCTGTGGATCATCCTTGGAAACTGTGTAACTTGTTTTAGAATTCTAGAGGAGGCACAATTAGGAACATGGTTAGTCCAAACCATGGTAATTGCTCCTCAAATTGAAAAACATGGTACATAGGAATTTTTTATAGTTTGTGTATGGTTTTTCAAACCGTTTTTCTAAACCGTGCAACTTTTCTAGTAAACTAGAAAAAATGTGAACAAACTATGTGACAAAACCATGCAACATGAATTAGTTAAATAATTTTTTTTATTTTAGGACTCGATACACCTTTGGTTTTACTCATTCTTCTTATGATATAATAGGCTCTTGACCTATGATAATCCTCTTGAATATTGATTTCCTTTCGATTATCAATTTCGATGGATCCTTGAGTGTTGGGTCTATATTTTCAAAGGTATGCACCTGTTCTTTGTCATTCATCATCGACCTTCTAGATCTAATCTTCTCTCCTTGAATAAAAACTTAGATTTGGCCTATTGATTATAGATCTAAAGTTTTTGACTTGATCTAATAAGGTTGTATTGATCTATTGTATAATTGGTAATCTTTTTCTGGATCATTGACTTTTTTTAAGTAATTGTTGAGGCAAGTGTTTTATCTAGTTTACTTTGTTCTAGGAAGTGATAAATTAGAGATTTATGATTAGGAATTCATGTTTTAGGACTCTATCTCATTTTATAGTGTCCTTTTCCTTTTTTGTGTGTGGATACCATGGAAATATTAGAATACCAAGTGTTAAGGTTGTTGGTTTCATCTAAAATATTTTTTTTTATTAACCACACATACTCACTCATTTCTAAACTTTACTTTTAAAATGAAAATGGAATGATATCTGATTTACTGAAAAGTGTGTGTGGTGATTTTTTTATATAAAATGGTTTCTATTTTATGTTTGATAAAGAAAAATTTATTTCAAAGCACTATTGGTTTTGTTGGATAAAATGGATTTAAAGAATGGTTTTTATGTGCGAAAGGGTTTTTGGATTTATTGTTGAAATCTGATAGGACCTTTGATAATGATTTGAATTATTTAGCATGTGGGATCCTATGGTACTTATATGGGTGTCAGAAGGGACCTTTTCCCATGATTTTTAGGGGTAAATTACACATTGGGGTATTTTTATGCTCCTTTAGCAGACATGGAGGGGACTAGTTTCCATGAAATCATAGGGGGAATTAAAAATTAGGGCATTCCTCTACACCTTTGATGAGCATGTTGAGGACATGTTTAGTGCAAACTATTCATGATTGGTTATTGTATAACAAACCTATCTATCCCAAACCAATATTATCCTAAGGGTGATTTCCATTGTGGTTTTGTTTTGAAATGGATTTATTATACATGCTTTAAAAATAATAAACAATTTATTTTAAGCTGATTTGAAAATTGTTTTATATGGAAATGTTTATAAACAATTAAAAAGTGGAAATTCCTAGGTTTTATATTAAATTGTGTAAAATTTTACATCATGCCTTTATTTAGTATAAAATGAGAAAATTTGGATTATTTTACAAAGACTACTTATAAAGCACTTAGTGGGATCCCATTGGGATTTCTGCCCTCACACCCTACACATACCCTCAGGTGTGTGAAGACCTTTTTTTTATAATGTAGGAAAGGAAAATGTGCCATAATTAGGTGGTGGGTTTCATGGTTAGTTTGGCTTGGGTATCTGGTGGTGAGATGATGGGGTGTAACCCACTTTCCACATAAAGATAATGGTCATTATCCTCTATACTTTTATTGGATTTCATACTTAGATTTTGGATGGCCCTTCCTTTGTTATAATTCTACTGTTATTTGAGTTTTTGTGGAATATTCTTATGTTATTTTTTTCCTTATATATTCCATTCTGGTTGTTCTTTTTGGTTGTGAGAAATTATTCCCAAAGTTTTTTTTTGATATCCGGGTACTAGTCTCCAACCTATGGGGATCGAGAAAACACTTCATATCTTGTTGGGAATCAGTTTAGAGGACATGTTTATGGGTGTTTGGGTTGGTTTGTTACAAATTTTTATCAAATGGAGGTTTTCACTCATGTTTTCTTATATTGGGATATTCAGTTGAAATGAGATAGTATTGTCAGGACTTAATGGGTATGTTATGAGAAAGTTTCTGGCCTGCTGTTATTGTTAAGAGCCTTAAGTTACCATGGGATATTGGGGAGTGTGTATCTTGTGTTGAGATTTGACATTATCCTAGTTCTTTTATTGACTTTTATTGATTTAATCTGAGAATTATTCCTTGTTTGATGGTCTCTTATCATTCTTGATATAGTACCATGCCTCCTAGAAGACTTCCTCATGTTCCAAGGAGGGTGCTTCTAGTGTTTCTCCATGATGGAACCCTTCGATTGACCAGAACCTTATTGAGGCTATAGTATAGGTACTTTGCATAGTGTACTAACATATACCTATTTCTCAAACTCAGGCTAGGGAAGTGAAACTAGAAGCTAGAGGAGACAAAGATTGTGCTCAAGAATTTATTCGTTAGAAGCCTTCATCTTTTATGGTATGAATGACCCTTAGAAAGTAGAGCACATACTAGATAAGATCGATCAAATCTTTGAATTTTTGGTGACTTCATAGTCTATTATGGGGAAGTGTGGTAATTTTAAGCTTGAGGGACATAGTAAGAGGTGTTTGGATGTGGTGGTTTAGGCAAAGAATCATGAGGGATTGAAGTGGAAAAACTTCAAGATCATATTCTTTCAGCATTTCATCCTAGAATCCATGACTAAGGATAAGTCTATGGAGTTTCTCTCCATTATGAATATTGATCTCTCGATGATAGTGTATGTTAATCACTTTTATAAATTAGTCTATTTTTCTCCCAAAGTTGTAAAAAATGATAAGCATACATATTATAGATTCCAAATGGTTTTGTGACTACACATTCATTCTCAAGTATTTATGAAGAAGATTGAAACCTATGAAGAAGTAGTGGATAAAGTCTTGATGGTAAATATAGATCTAGTGGGAATGTCAGGTTTGGTTTGATTTCCTCTTCCACAAAGTGACAACTTTAGTAGAACACATGGGAAGAAGAGTAAGTGACATGAGTCGCATAGAGGTGGCAGTGGAAACTCACAGTAATGGGATTCCTCCGCACCATCCATAGTAGATGAAAATATTACATTGACATACTAATTATATGGAAAGAGAAAGAACACCAAGAATTATTGTTCCACACCTCGGAAGACCTACAGTTCTTGTGTCTGCTTAGGTCATTTATAGAGGTTTTGTTAGGATCTATGTACACCTTGTTATGGCTTTAGTTTATTAGCTCCAAATGGAACCATGACAATGTAAGAAGTTTCTATGCCTATTGGGATCTAGTCATAGGTCTCTAAGTGAAGTAGTTTTGGGGGGTAGAGGAGTTTCTAGTGGAAGTCGACCTGGGCCCAATGATAGTGAGAGGTAGTATCTTTATTATATCATTTATAACAACTACTATATTTGATACAGGTGACTCTCATTCCTTTATATCAACATATTTTTTGGATCTTTTGAAACTTCCAATGGAACTCATGCCATTAGATATAGAACTAGTGATGACTCTTTGTAAGAAAAAGGAACTGAGGTTTTGATTCCCTAAAATGTTATTTTTCGATATCTAATGTTGAGATAGTTTTGAATTTTCTAGTTTTGATCCTATATTTCTTTGATGTGATCATTGGGATGGATTAGTTGATTTCTCATCGAGCCGAGGTTGACTACTATTATCAACTGGTGTCCTCTGCTTCCCCAAATGAGAGATCAATAGTGTTTCAAGGTGAATGGGATCTAAGGTCTAGCTAAATATGACTTCCTTATCCAAAATAGTGGAGTTTTTTATTTACTATTTCTATTGAGTTTGGGGATGAATCATACCGTTGTGATCTTTCTTTGGTGGTTAGGTATTTCCTCGAAGTATTCTCAGATGAATTTTTTAGTCCTCACATGGTGAGAGAGGTTGAATTTTCTATCGAGTTAATGATTGGGATTCAAACAATATATATCCCTTCCTATCACATGGCACCAACTGAGTTGAAAGAGCTAAAGGTTCAATTGGAAAAACTAAAAGAGAAGGGCTTTATTCAACATAGTATATCACCTTGGGAAGCTCCTATACTTTTTTCTAAGTAGTATTATGGAAATATTCATCTTTATATCAATTATCAAAATCTTATTTTGGTGATGAGTATGAATAAATACTCTTTATCCCATATTGATGAACTTTTTGACTAGTTAAATGGTGAAAAGAAGTTATCAAAGTTTAACCTACAGTCTGGTTATTACCATCTCAGAGTTAAGGAGTCAGATATTCTGAAGACCACTTTCAGGAGAAGGTATGACCGCTTTTAGGAGAAGACATAACCACTTTGAATATCTTATGATTCCACTTTTCCTGAAAAACGTTCCTATAGTTTTTATGACTTTGATGAACTAGATATTTCATCATTATCTTGACACCTTTATTGTAGTATTTATTTATGATATGATGGTTTATTTGAAATCTAAGGTGGATCATGAGCATTATATGGAATTAGTTTAGAGAATATTGAGGAATCGTTATCTTTATACTAAGTTATCAAAATGTGACTTCGGGATTCAATAAGTGATGTTCTTAGGACATGTATTTTTTGAACATGGAATATTAGTTGATCTCAAGAAGGCGATGGTTGTATTTTCATGGGTGGAGCCACGTAATGTCTTAGAAATATGAAGATTCTTGGGATTATCTAGTTATTATTATTAGTTCATGAAAGTCTTCTCAAAACTTGCATCATTTTTTAAAACACTTACTAAGAAAGGGGTGAAGTTCTTATGGAAAAAAAGTGTCAAACATCCTTTGATGAATTGAAACAACATCCGAACTCAACTCCAATCTGGATTTTACCAGATTTTTTTTAGGGATATGTGATGTATTGTGATGCATTAGGTTTAGGTTTGGGTTGTGTGATTATATAGGGAGATCATGTAGTGTCATACAATTCTCTTTGTCTTTAGCCACAAAAAAAGAACTATCCTACTCATAATCACATACATTCTATATTTATGCAAGCTTTAATGTGTTGGAGACATTATCTCTTTGGGTATTTGTTAATATTATAATATTCTATGTTATATATATATATATATATATTCTCACATAAATACATGAATCTCAGGAAGTCGCAATGGGTGGAATACCTTCAGACTTTTGAATTTGACCTTGCATACACCCCTAGAAAGGGTAATGTTGTTGCTGACACCCTTAGATGTATATTTCCTTCTCTAGAAATGAGACTCTTTGCTCTGATGCATTTGGAGATGATATGGGATAATACATGTATGATTCTAGCTAGTGCTTAGTTGACATCATCTCTCCATAAGTTGATTCTTTAGGAGCTGTAGTAGGATACTGATTTTAGGAAAACCATGGAATCCTTATATGGTGGGGAGACAGTTGTTGGCCAATCACTCTCTTTGATAGGGATTCTTTTCTTTGAGATTTAGTTCATCATCCTAGTATCTATTAGGAAGATCATGATGTAATATTTTTATATTTACTCATGGTTCATTCACTATATAACTATGAAGATGTATTATGGAATGAAGTATCAATTTGAGTGGTTTGGAATAAAGAATGACATCACCAAAATTGTGTCTCATTGCTATACCTTACAACATATTAAGGATGAGAAAAAAAAGTCTTCTGTTCAGATTCAACATCTTCATGTGAAAGTTTGGAAATATTATTAGGTGTCTATAGATTTCATCATCAGATTACCACAGACTCCCTAAGGAAAGAATGCTACCTGGATGGCGATTGATCAGCTGATTAAGTAAATGCTCTTTATTTTACTTATTGGACACCACGAAAGTTGAGTATTTTGAGAAGTTGTACATGAATGATATTTTGATGTTGCATGGGGTGTTTCCTGTTAGAATCTTAGACAGGTATCCTATGTTTAATTCCTAGTTCTAGAAGGGTCTCTAAGAGGAAATGGGGACTTTTTCCAGATTCAATATGACTTACCATCCTCAGATAGATGGCTATACAGAGAGTACTATTCAAAACATGGAGGATATGCTTAGTTGTTGTGTTCTAGATTTTTGGAGGATCTTGAGATAGCCATCTTAGACTGTTCAAGTTTTTTTTATGATAATAGTTTCCAATAATATATAAAAATGGATTTTTTCAAAGAGTTTCATGCTCACCATTGTAGATTTTTGAGAAAAGATAGATGTCATTAATGACGAATATCAGTAGACGTACATATGCAAAGACACGAAGGAAAATTTTCCAGCCAGAGCTGGTTGGCATCGAAGGGGCCTGATAATGCCAGCTGGTGGGCCGCATTGTTGCCTTCCCTTTTGGTAAAGGAGAATGTGCAGAATGAAAATTATTGGCGGAGCGAGATAATTCTTCTGATGATGAGGCCAAATGACTGGAGTTCGCCGTCGTTGTGGTTAATGGCATCGATCACGGTGAGGCAGTCAGACTCAATGCTGATATCAACCCACCCACATTCCAAATCCAACATCATATCTGCCAGGATGGCATTAGCCTCAACAACAACAGGTTCCCAAAAGGCATGATGTGATTCATACTTTGCAGCGATGATTTTCCCCAGATGTTGAAAAACATTCTGGTCATACATTAATGATTTGTGGTGGACCAGAGTTAACATAATTCTTATACTGACCATCAAAATCATCCATTGGAGTTCTCAATAGGTGAATGGGTATTCTTGAAATACCACCCTATTTGGTCACCATCTACTTCAGAATTATGATAAGTTAGCACTGAGATATGTTAAATAGTTTGAGATTACTGAAAAAGTTAGGAAGGTGGAATATCGGTTGGTGTTACCATCCTAGTTTCTATTCATGATTTATTCCACATATCTCATCTTAATAAATATCATCCCAATCATTTTCATATCTTTAACTGGGAAGATATTGCTCTAGAGCGAGATGTGTTAGTGGTTGAGTAACTAGTGCAGACTGTTGATTCTTAGAAGAATTGCCTACGTGGGAAGTCTATTACATTGTTCTGAGTGTTATAATAACAAAAAATGGATTCTCATGAGACATGGGAGCAAAAATAATTAAAGAGGTAGTAATAGTCTCGCCTCTTTTTGGAACAACCTTTTACGACTTAACTTTTTGGGGGTAAAAAGTTATCTGTTTGGGAGAATTTTCACACCCCAACATCACTTTCATGTATATATATCTATTTTTTTAACCATAACTTATTTTAAGATTGCATCAAGTGATTTTGGCTTTAATTTTGGTTTTATTATTGTTTTTGGGCCTGTACATGGTTAGGTGAATCATTAGGGTAAATCGTGAAGGAGATCTTATGAAACCGTGCAACCTATTTTAAAATTACAAAGGAGAGAAAACTATTATAAGCATAAACATTCTTAATTTTTCTACCTTTCCTCAAACCATGAAACATGGAGAAAATACATTTTTCATAGTTGGTGCACAGTTTGTCAAACTATGCGACCAAACCGTATGGCTTCTCCAATTGTCCTGAAGGGGTGCATGGTTGGTGCACATATTTCCAAATCATAAAACATGAATTAATTAATCTGAATTTTTATTTTAAGACCCAATACAACTCTGATCTTCCACATTATTCTTATGATGTAATAATCTCTCAACCTCGGAGCATCCTCTCATAGATTTTGGAGATTACTTTCCTTTTAGTGGTCGATTTTGACAAATCCATGGGTGTTAGATCTATATTTTCACAGATACATAACCATTATTATTTATTATTTATTGATCTCATAGATCCATTCCTATTTTTTTGAATGAATCCTTAGACCAGGGTTATTGATTCCACATATAAGGTTTGTGACATGATCTAATTGGGTTTAATATAGATCCATCATGGAATTGGGAATCTTTGTTTGGATCGTCAATTATCATTGTGTGTTCTTTATGAATTTTCTAGGAAAGTGTTTTATATCATTTCCTTTGTTCCAGGAAGTGATGAATTAGATATTTATGATTGGGAATTCATGGTTTTATATTATCACTCATTTCCTAGAGCCCTCTTCTTCCTTTGGTGTGTATATCCCATGGAATTATTGGAATACAAAGTATTAAGGTGGGTAGTCTCATATAAATTAATTATTTTATGAAATACACATGATCAGTCATTTCTAAACATGGATTCTAAAATGATAATGGAATGATCTATGATTTATTGAAATGTTTGTTTGGTAGTTTTTGATATAAAATTGTTTTCCTCTTTGTATTCGATAAATAAATATTTATTTCAAATTACCATTGGTTTTTTTTCAGTAAAATGGATTTCAAAGTATGGGTTTTATGTGTGAAAGGGTTTTTTTCTTGACTATTGGAATGTAATAATCCCATTGAAAAATATTTGAATTGTTCAACACATGGGATCTTGGGGTATTTAGGTGGGGGTCACAAAGGGACTTGTTTCCATGATTAGTAAGGGGGAATTACACATTAGGTTATTCTTATTAACCTTTTTAGGGTGTGCTAGGTACTAGTTCACATGACATCTTAGAGGTAATTACACATCAATATATCCCACTTATCCTTTGGTAGGAATTTTTGAAACATGTTTAGTGCACACTAGTCATGATTGATCATTGTATAAGAAACCTAGACATCCCATACATATATTATCCTAAGGTTAATTTCCATTATTATTTAGTTTTTAATGGATTTATGATCTATCATTTGAAAATGATAAATGGTTTGTTTTAAATTGATTTGAAAAATATTTTGTGGAAATTTTTCTAAACATTTGAAAAGGGTGAATTCCCATTTTTTATGTTAAACTGTGTAAAATAGTACATCATGCCTATATTTTTTTTAACACGATCATATTTGGAATATTTTACAATGAATTATTATAGAACACTTGGTGACATCCCATTGGTATTTTTTGCTCACACCCTTCACATACCCTTAGGTGTGTGTGTACACCCTGTTTTGTCAGATGCAGGAAAGGGAAATGTGTCATAATGGGGTGGTAGGTTTTGTGGTTTGTTGAGCTTAGATATCTTCTAGTGATATAATGGGTTGTTACCAAATTTACACATGGAGATAATTTTCCTTATCTTCTATACTTTAGTTTTTTTGGGATAATGTACTTGTATTTTATATTATTTTTCATTTCTTGTACCGCTATCATTTTTTGACCTTATTTATGGCATATTCTTAAGTTATTTATTTCCTTATATATGTCATGTTTTTTGTTTCTTATTGTTGGGTGAAATAATTCCCAATTTTTTTTTGTGATTCCCAAGTTATAGTCACCTAATTTTGGGGATCAGCAACACCCTTCGGGTCTTGTTATGAAATGGTTTGGAGCCTAGGTTGATGGGACTCTGGGACAGTTCATGACATTACTTAGTATTGATTAAAAATTTAATGAATGATAATATATTTATATATAGGTTTAAACATTATATTAAATTCATTATTGATGAGTTAATAATTTGTTTTATTTGATAAAAATTACATAATATTAATAAGACAATTCTTTGAAAATAATAGTTTTACCATTATCATGGTCATTAAATATAATATTAATAATCAAAATTTTACTCCCAAAAAATTAAATTGAAATTATTACATATCTAAAATATGAAAATTAATTCATCAAATGAACATTTCTAATGGTTATAAACTTTAATTTTAATATTAGCACACATAACACATAAAACCCGTTTTTACAAAAAAAGTGTGTTTTTAAGATTAAAATTTATATGTAGTATAAATTTATAAATACCATTGACTTTCAAGATATAATTTTGTTTATTATAAATTATATAAGAGTTATGGGTCCTCCAAATCAATCCTAAATTGAATATTTCCACTAAAATGTTTAATTAAAATGAAAGACTAGAAACTGTTTTTAAATTAATATGAAATGTTACTTATGTTCTAAAATGTTGAACACATTTTTCTATGTTCAAAATGATATTTAAAAATACATATTTTACTCCTTAAATAAATATTTAATCAATTAAATGTTTTTATAAAATTCTATGTCTTTCTTATATATTGATAAATTCATAACATTTATAATTTTGGTAAAAATTTCATTTTCCACTACTCATTAATAAAATTATTTTAGAAAATAAAAAAAAAATCATCTTTGGATAATTTTGATATTTTTAATTAATAAATTAAATTAATTTTAAAAATTTAAAATTCTAAAATTTATAAATTAATCTTTTAGATGAAAATACAATATATAAAGAAAAACATATTTTATTGAAAAATGCCCTTTTGAAAATTTAGGGTTTCTTAATCCTATTTTTATGAATTTATAATTGATTATAATACTTTTATTTAATAGTTTTTTTATTATTCCTAAATTTTCTTAATAATAACCATTTAATATGTTGCAACTCATTTTAGTTCGGTGTTTTATGTGGAAATCTATTGAATATAATATTAATTTAGAAAAATATATTCCAAAATCTCAAGGTGTTGCAATTTAAATGGAATTTGATGATGTAATATATACAAATTAATGTTAGAGAAGATAATAAGAGTATAACCATGTACAACCTATGTTTCTATAAAGAGGATATATGTTGATCTAATTATATCATAGCTAAATCAGAAGTATCATAGGTTGAAATGAAGGTGTCATAGGAGAATACATCTTAGGATTGTATTTTAATATTTATAAGATCATTTAGTATAAATTTATTATATATTATCATAACCATTTTGGTTTTACTATCTGTTTTGAAATAGGATTATGAAAATAAAGCTCTGGAAAGTATGTCTCTAGAAACTTCTAAGTCGTATAGCCAGCTAAGGAGGAATATTTGGAATAAATGGTTGGGAATCTCAACATATGCCTATTATAAGGGAAAATATGAGTTTCATAGTCTTAACTAAGGTAATTAGGTTGATATTATTTCTTGACTCATTTCTATTTTCTAGAAACCCTTTACTATTTTTATAATTGAGTAATAATTTAAATTGTGAGGATATAATTTATTCAAGGGGTAGAATGCAAAAAATCAAGGATTTAGCTCATATTTTCCTTTAAATGAATACTATATTCATTAAATTTCATCCCACACAACACCAAACTAAAAAAACTATGACATAAATTATCAAAACAACGCATTATGATGTGAAACACCAATAAGAAAATTAAAATAAAAATAAAACCTCAATTAAATAAAAAATAATAATGTTTTTATTATATAAACATATATTTTAATTCCTTAAATATTATTGTTATTTTTAAATAATTATTGATATATTTTAACACTAATTAATTGATTAAATTATTTTTTATAAATAAATAATTAATGGAATGTGATTTAAACTATTTGATTTTAAAAGAGACATTTTTCAAAGAAATATTTTTAAAGTGATGTGTATTTTATCCTAATAAATTAAAATTAATCACTTTTAAAATATGATTTTGATAATATGTAAAATAATGTATTAAAACTCATTTAAATATAAATTGAAATGAAATAAGATTAATAATATTTAAAGTTTAAAATGTCATTTTTCTATAAATTCAGTTATATATATATATATATATTATTTTCATTTAAAAGATAAATTTATAATTTTTTTTAATTTTAATACTATTAAATGAACATAATTTTCTAATTGATCATTTAATTATTAGTCTAGAATTAATTTTGGATAATTTTCATTAAAAGATTGTTTTTTTGGTGAACAGTTAAAAATACAATTTTCACTAATATTGTAGTTTTTATAAAATTATCAGAATGTAATCATGAATTAAAAATTTATAAAATACTTTCATCAATCAAATATTTATTTAGGGCGTAAAATAATTCTTTTGAAAACATTATTTTAAATTTATAAAACTATGCTTTATGTTTTGAAACCAAAAGTAATATTTTTTCCTGATAATTTTGATGGTCATTTTATTTTAATTAAGTATTAGAGATGTGTAATTAGGTTTTATACCTTTAATTTTGTTAATAATAAAAAATTAACTCTATAAAAATTAGCGACCTTCATAATTTTTATCCTAAACTCATTTTTATGCTTAAAAATATGTCTTTTTTCTAAAACTCTTTTAATTCGTTATACATTTATTATTTTATAATTAATTTTAATCACTTTTAGAAATTGAATCCATTAAAATGGATTTGATATTTGATATCATAATGTTCAAATTATTTTAAATGGTATATTTCATTTTTATTCACCAAAAAATAAAATTATCTAGGTAAATATTAGTCATTGTGGTAAAGACTAAAAATAGTAATAGTGTTAAATGAGGAGTAAAAACCAAAAAAATATTAAAAAAATATCTTCAAATGAGTGTATAATGACTTTATCAACTAATACTCACATTTTCTTCATTTTTAGTAAAATTTGGATCCACATGACTCAAAACTTGAATTTCTTTTTATATTTAGTTTAAATTATTTATAATAATGCCACTCCCCTCACTTATAAAAGGATCATTCCACCTCCTCTTAAAATATAATTTAAAAATTAGAATTATCTTCTATAATCTATCTAATTTCTTTCCAAAATAATCCTCTCCCACTTTTTTGATCTTCTAGTCCCTAGAGATTACCAAATCCCTTCTAAATTAAGAATGTTTCCAAGAGAAGATTAAATTCTTATATGTAAGAATTTTATCCTCTCTTAGTATTATATCATTTATCCTTATTATAAATTTTATTAAATCCTATTTATAACTATAGTTTCATGTTTTTGAAATAATTAAGCTTCTATAAAAGTTATATTACCATTATTAAAAAACTTTATCTTATTCATTTCGTTATTATAACATGATCCAATATGGGTTGGTTTTACTACCTATGCGCACAGTGTTATAATGATTTTATTATGAATGATTAATAAATCTTAAATAATGGTAATATTATATAATAATGATTAATTTTTAATGTTATCATAATTTTGTAATGATTGTACTATTATAAAATCATTACATAATCATTTTTATACAACAAATTCTAACATGTTCTTGTTTTGGTTAGTTTAATCACCTACATGAACGATGCATGGAATTTGTATCATGTATAGTTATGGAAACTTAATTTATAGTAAGATATGATATTAATATACAAAAACTGATTTTTTTGCATATGTAATGGTAATATTAGGATTTAACCTCAATATTAATAAACAAATTTTGTATGATAATGGTAACTGGAAAAACTCATTTTAAATTTTGTATTTATGAATCAGTCATCAATGTTACATGTTATAAACATGTAAATAATTACACCATTATAAATATTATATTTAAAATACCTTTAACATTATATATTTGATTAACTTATAAATATGGAGTTAAAACTAGAATCGTTATACAAAAAAAACATGGAACAATTAAGACCAATAATTACCAATAATTAAAGAATGTAATAAATATGGTTGGGGTTCTACAATAAATGACTAATGAGTATATTGTTATTATATAGGAAGATAGAATATTCCCAACCAAGTATTAATCCATAGTAAGGGGTTTTTTGGATTCATCGTATTTTGTTGAGTCATAATCGATCATCTTTGACTATAGATTTACAAGATTTTTCCCTTCTATCCTATAACGAAATTATATTGACTTTAATTATTATATTATATATAATTAAATTTTAATAATCAAATATATATTATTTTATGATTTTTTTCCAAAAAATTGAATATATTAAGAATAATTCCCAAACTCTTCAAATGGGCTCTTTTTTCTTCCATTTCAATATTCAATCTTCCCACCAATATTCTCCATTCTTATTTGAAGTCCAAATTTGTTTTATTTTTGTTTATATTTAATTTCTCTTTACAAACTTTCAAATGGAACATTTATCTCTTTTTTTAATATGTGGGTTTCAATAAATTTAATTTTCATATTGAAATTATATTTTTTCCTTTTATGATCTTATATTATATCTTCCACTCCACATTTACTTTGGAAAACATTTATGTATTTTTCAAGACTCCATTATTTCTATTTCTTTTAAAGTGATATTTTAAAAATATTTTCATGTTACATTTTTGAAAATGATTTTTAAAATAAAATCACAACATTACCTTTATTACAATAATGTTAAAAATGTTTCATTGAATCTCTTTTCATGATTTATATTCTATTTTTATTTTTATCTCTAAAATAATGAACTAATATATAGTTATATTTTATAAACCATCCTCTAAATTTAATTATAAAATAATCATTTTTAGTGATTTAATTTTTGGTATCAACTGATTTTCTTTTGATATCATGTTATGCAATACCATTTTGAAATGATACAAAACAAATTTTCATTCTATGGGTTCTCAAGGAATGATGAATGATTGATATCTTATGACACACATATGTATTGATATTGATGGGAGTGGTATTATATGATCATCCAATTCATTGGTTAAGGTTTTTATATCTCAATAGATAATGAATAATTAACATACATGGATTTGTTCACAACTTAAAGGGTGAGACTTATTTGATATGATTACAACTTAAATGGTGGGCCTTGTTGGATATACTCACAATTTGATGATTCCCTATGCATATTTTCATGACATAGTTCTATGATATGATATGTTTATATGTAATTCCACATTTTTGTTTCATGTACTTATGATTATCCTCCATGGATCATGTTAATTATCTCACACTCTTATTCTATGGTACATGTTTGTTCATTAGAGATTAAATGTTATTCTTCCCTAAAATATCGATAACTATTATTATTATATGCTCTTTTAATAAAATATTTCCATCATGCTCATGTTTTCTTATATGATTATGGTCTAACCCTTGATGTCATGTTGATAAGTTTTTCCTTAATGAGCATTTTAGATCACACCTTTCTGATGTTTTCTATTCCCTATTTTATGAAGATGAATATAAACTTCGATTTGTCAAGAAGGGGGATATAATATGGTGTAATTATGGATAAATGATCTCAAATATGTGAAATAATATTTTTATGTATCTAATCTCCAAACACACTAAACTTTACTATTCTAGGATAGTTTGAGTATTTGTGATATGTAATATTTAAATTATGGAAATATATATAATTTTAGCTTGAGTCATCTCACTTGGTATCAAGTGTTATTTTTAAATACTATTTTTTAATAACTAGATATAAGAGTTTGGGTCTAGGGAATCTCGGTCCACTTACTCTTCCTACTTTTCCCCTTATTTTATCTTGATTTATCATCTATTAGGTTATATATTGAGATTTAATTTCACCGATAAATGGTAAAATTCAACAAAATTAATGGGGCTCTTAAATTATTGTATAAAGGAAGTCTCTTTGAGTTGTTTTACATTTGTTTATCACTTTTTTAACTTAAAGAAATTATGGTGTGTTTTGTGCTAAGGTTATTGCGGTTTTAGGGTAAATTAATGTGTATTTAGGCTATGTTCTTTAGGGTTTAAGCCTTCTAAGTCTTGAGGTTTATTTTTATAGTAATATATTTAGAATTTATTGAGGATCAAATTTCCTTATTTGTGGTGTTTAATTTATTGGTGTCTTTTGTTTATGGAATCCTATCTAATGAATTTTAGAGGTTTGTTGAGGGTTTCATGTGATGGTTAAGTCTCACTAATGCATAAGGTAGGGGCCTCAAATCTTTAAGTGATTTTTAGGCTATTTATAAAAAATTCCAATAACTGTTTTTACAAAATTAATAAATAAGGGGAATCAATTAATTTTATAATTATAAATGAAAAAAAATTTCTATGTAATTTTCAAGTGAGAATTAAAATCACTTGAAATAAAGATATATGAAAAACCTGGTAATGTGTGGACTTGCACTTATTTATTCCTAAGATCATATTCTCAATACTTTTGGAAATAATTTTTATTACTCATGATGGTATACCAGTAGAGTAGTTAAATAATTTTATATGTCTTAGATGGGTTGTTTTATTTTGTTAATATTCTACTCTCATTTTTTCTTGTGTGAAACTTCAAAACATGATATATATTATTATTCTCTTGTAACTAATTTATCATAACAGACATCCTTGGTTGTTGTATAAGATAACACAACAAGTTTTATTGGGTTTCTCCGTAAACTATGATGAAAATTTAAAATGTAAAATTCAAATGGTGTGATCCATAATTTGTTAAGCTAAAATTTTTCTTTAAAATTTACTACTTGACACTAAGATTTTCTTTTATGGCGAGGTGAATAGAGGGTTAGTTAGGTTTAATGTGATTCAGGATCTAGTAAAAATTTAGCCTTTTTTATTATAATGTTTTCTAAATAAAGTTTAATTATTTTAAATGCTAACCTGTTTTATTTATACAAGGTGTAATGCAGTTTTTAGTAGTTCTGGGTATTAAACCCATGTTTTTTATTTATATATCTTATTATCCTTTAGGAAAATTAAAATTATATTTTATTGAAAAAGTATATAATTTAATGAAAAGTTTAAAACATATTTTATGATGAATTATTTTTAGGTAGTAGATGTTTTATTTGTGAAAATTTCCCTTTAAATTCAATTATCACCTTTATAAAAAAGAACCATTTCCTTAATCAAGTTTTAAATAATAAAGGGTTATTTTAAGGAGAAAATTATCTTATGAATTAGAACTTTAAACTCAAAACTTTTTTATGATTTAATTTTCCTTGAGTTACAATGAGTAGGTTTTGGTTATGACCAATACTATACTTAATCTTTTTTTTAGTTTGACTCTAAATGTCCCCCATGTAAGGATTGGGTTATCTTATTATTAGATTTAAAGTAACCCTTGAAATTCAATTTACTCAAGACAAACAAATATGAATGAATTACCACTTGGGTTCCCTAAGGAACATATTATTACATAACTTGTGAAAGGTTTTGTATTGTGTTTATAAATATGTATATTAACTTGAGTTGGTCTCTATGGGATTATATATGATGCCCATTATGTTTGTGCGTATTTAAAATTTGGCTATATTATTACTATTGTAAACTTATGGATGGGAGCATGTTTCCTCCTTTTAGTGCAATGAGAATAATGGTTGTTTTGAATGATTTTTTACATCAACATGGTTACTACTTTGATATATGATGAACAAGATAGTGTGGTTTTGTTTATGTATATTTAGTCATTATATAAAAATTGTTAAAGCATGTACATTTCATGGGAAGGGTTTTTGAGACTTGACTGTATATACCCCTTCCCTTATTCAACGAGACAGGTTATGACCCTGATTTTTTATATACATTCTCCATTCCATGGGATATGGCTTTCTCCTTGACTACCATAGTATTAATGCCATATGTTAACCAAGAAAGGAATGAGCCAAGGAAATTCCATGCCCCACCCAATTTAGATTTCAGGTATTGACCCAAGGTAGGTAGTATTCACATACTGGGTATTTACCCAAATAATATAATACATGTATGGACCCTCCTGATGTAGGGGTTATTTATTATGACTGTTAATTACACACCTATTATGATTGATATTACATGATTGATGATTACTAATAATACTATTTTATTATATATGTTTATAAATGAGTTGGAATGTTCATGTATATACTTGATAATTCATTATTGAGTTAAACAACATTGATGGTTCCCTGCTATGCATGTATATGCCTACACATTAAATGAAAACATTGGAAGATATGCAACTCTTAGTGTATTGTTTTTAGGTACCTAATTAGTGGTAGGGTGTTCATAGATCTTATGGTCTATGGAACTATAGGAGTCAGACTCCTATCAAGTCTCACTACTAGAATTAGATATATTTGTGACAGGCTATTTGCGATGGGATCCCGTCGCAAATAGGCTTTAGCGACGGGGCCCCATCGCAAATAGCCTGTTGTAGAAAATGGCATCGCAAAAAATAATATTTGCGACGGGAAATGTCCCCATCGCAAATAATCCTTCGATTATATACATTATATATAAATAAACTTTTCACGACAGGTCTGTCGTAAATACTATTTGCGACGGGGAACTATCCTATCGCAAATAATCCTCCAATTATATACATTATATATATAAAAACCTTTTGTGACGGGCCCGTCATCCCATCGAAAATACTATTAATAAAAAATTATATTTCAATTATTTTCAATGGGAGCCCATCGTAAATACTAAATATAATAATTTTTTTAATAAAATTATGATTAATGAAAAAATTATATTAATATTATTAAAATAATAAAAAAATAAAAAATATTATTATTAGTAAAATAAATAAACATTAAAAAATATAATACTAAAAAAATATATTTAATAAAATTATGATTAATAAAAAATTAATATTAATTTTATTAAAATAATAAAAAAAATAAAAAATTATTACAATTCTCAATATTTACAAAAAAATATAAAAAATCATAAAATGTTATTATTAGTAGTAAAATAAACAAATATTAAAAAATATAATACTAATAATAAATAATAAAATATTAAAAATAAAAAAAATTAAATTATGTAATATTTGCACCAATATAAAAGACAGAAACTGTAAATAGTTCATATTACAATAAATCTTCAATTCAAATGTTTTTAACATAAAAAACAAATCACTGGGGGGTGTCATCTTTTGGAGGAGGTGGATGAGCTGTAGGAGATGGTGGAGGAAACTCCATCCCTAAACTACGAGTCAGACGTCGCATGTACTCCATCTGCTCATGATGCTGCTATTGCCATCAACACATATCCTCCTCGTGTTACTGCTACTGCTCACGCATCTCTTCATGTTGGTTCTGAAAGCTCTCTATAAGCTCAAACTGAGATCGCAACTGCTCCTGATACTGTGAGGCAGAAGATGATGCCTCTCCATGAGCTCCTCTCGAGCTGGATACTGACATTGCAGCGGTACCATAATAAGTACTAGGAGTCACATGAGAGCCGATACCAACTACTCGACCCTTCTCAAAGCCATACTGAGTCTCTTGCATCCATGCCGCCTCATCGAAATAGTGGGCACTGGTCTACTCAGTCGTCTCGTCCTGACTCTCATCCTGTGTCTGAGAGGTCGCAACCTCATATGACTCCTTCAATTTCAATTTAAATTTAAATGATGAAAATATTATATGTAGTTAATTGTAAAACTAAAAAAAATAATACTAACTACAATCTGATGCTGGTGATCACCTCTAATCTCTCCAGTGGCTGGATCACTGTACATCCTTCGATAAATGTTGAACTCCGTAATATTGGGATGCTCAAATGCCTACAGAAATATAAAATAAACTGTTTATATTTAAAGTTATATAAAATATTTAAAAAATATACTTACCAGATGCTCTCTATGTGTACTGAATGTACGACTACCAGCTCGATGCGTCACCTCATGTCTCCCCCAATTCTGTCATCCCACTGAAGATCTCCTCTGAAATCCACCACCCAACCAGTGTAAACATAATCCATCCCAAACGTGAGATGAAATGTACTTTGGTCAGTGGGCTCTACCTGACTCATCAAATTCTATCACTCCTGCTTTCTTAATGGTTTCTCTTATCAAATTGTGCAAAAACTGATGGAAACGGTCATGCATAGACACCTTCCATGCCACATGGATAGCGTCACACATGCTATCATTAATGGGATACCATAAAACCTACAAATAATTTATAATATAAAGTTATTAATAAAATAAATTTCAAAATAAATATTCTTTATTTACGTACCGTCCAATGATCGAACATGTCTCACCACACATCAACGAGAATCTTTTCCCATGTGATCCATGGCTGAGAAAAATAATTGCGCAAGATAGCGCTCCCCTATCCAATAGCTACATGCGCAAAACTATGAAAAAGGAATAAATAATCAAACAATTAGTATATATATAAATAAATTAATTAAATATAACTAAAATATACAGGTTACCATACCTCCGTGTGTATGGATCGAAGCCAAGACGTGGTCATCACTCGAGGATAGGGTTAGGAATCATCAGTCACGCAAGACCGCACCCCCTCCGCATACCCCCTAAACCGTAAGTAGGCTGAGGGTTAGATTGTCCACAATCCCCCTCATCTAAAGGTAGATCAGCCTCCTGAAACTCGTGAAATATATCAAGATCCATATGAAACACAAAATGATTGTTGTTAGCAGATAGTTGAAAATAACTATTATATATAGATATATATTAGTTATGATTATAACTAGTATTTAACTGTGTCAATGTCCATCTTCATCCTCATCTTCATAGCTGTCAATGTCAATGTCTTTATCTTCCTCCCGAGCATCATCAATATCTATATGAGTTTCAGTTTCATCATCTCTTGACATTTCAAATTCATTTGTAACATTATTAACATCTTCATTATCATCGATCCTTAATTATGGAGTGTCATCATCGATATTCACGTCTCTTTGTGAAAAAGATGGATTTTGAGTAGTCTCTTGAAAAATTTCAATTTCTTCCACTTCAGCGGTCACTAATGGAATAGGGTTTTTTCCCAACACTTATATACCAACGGTTTACTTAAACCATTGGTAAAACTAGCCAAATACCCCCCTTTACCAACGGTTCTAATGAACCGTTGGTAAAGGGGTCTAAATTCCCCACCTTTACCAACAGTTCTTGAAAACCGTTGGTAAAGGTTTTCCCCAATATCCCCGTGCATCCCTTCTTTTCTCCCCTATTCAAACAGAACCCTAATTCACCTCTCCCCCATGATCCAACACCTCTCCCTCATTCGAACGACACCTCTCCCCCATGATCAGAGAACCTCTCCCCCATTCGGACGTCACCTCTCTTGGGTTCATCTCAATTCCCCCATCTGAATGATTGGAATCTCAACATCCCCCATCCAAGCTGCTGAATCTTCATCCGAACCATCCCAAATTAGGTATTTTCTTAAGCGGTACCTTATTTTTATTGTTATCTATCTAATATTTCAGTTTTGAGTTTTTATTTTGATGTGTATCTATTTTTTTTATGTTTTTCTTTAACCTAGAAAACCCTTTTATATTTTTTTTCAGAACCATAGAAAACCCTCTTAGATTTTTTAGTTGTCACTTTAATTTATCATATCATTATATTAAAATGTTATGTAAATAGATTGGATAGTTATAGACCTCTTGGTGGTCACCTACTTGAATTGTATCTCACACATTGTTCGAGATTCCATTGGGTACCCGGATAAACTACATGATTATGTGTTTAGATAAGGGGAATCACCATTTTATAGATGCATGACTACTCACATGTCATAGAACGAAGCATATAGTAGATGATTGGGTTGTCACTCAAGAAGATAGGTCTAATTTTAGAATTTATTGAGTCTCTTGTATAGTACTACTTCATACTGGTTGTAACTATGTTTTTCTTCTTGATACATGACATACATTACCATCATTCAGTTTATGATTCTGTTATTAGTTGGTATTACTGATTTGGTTATTTTCATCCATTTCCAATATTTTCCAATTGTTATCTTTCTTCCACTTTTTAATAGATAATATTAAAATTTTACAACTTAGGTAACGAGGGAAGAGTCTCCCTCAGACACAGAAAAGGCTCTCACTATTAGTCAATAAAATTTGGAATTTTTGTAGATGTGCTTGAGGCCATGTGGACATTTGGGTTCGGGTCACTAATGAGTGGCATCCTGGTTTGGGACATCACAATTCCTGGATATCCTTTTTATAGGTGTTTCTAATCAAATCCATACCTATAACTATTGAAGGTCCCTCTCCAGAATCAATTGGTATATGATTCAATGAATACACCCTACCAACCTATAATCTATGGCCCCAAATCTAGGATCCTTTAATCCATGGTTAAGGTGAAACTTGATGAGGCCCTAACTACTTTTGATGTGATCCTCATCCTACTCCTCATCCTGATCTCCCTGAAGAATTTAAAGTATAAAACTCATGTACTCCCAACAAGACCCTTAAGGATTATGTATTCCTTGATCCACTTCCAATATCTTACTGGGAAATCCGTGAATATATGAATTAGAAATTCTGTATCTTATTTTCTTATATACACTGTATTTTGTTTTGTTTCTTAATATGATTCTCATATAGAGTAATGTGTCAGTTATTCTTTTATATAAAGTAAACAATTTTCATTTACCTAAATATTTTTTTGATTGATCTTCAATATTATTCAATTGATTTGAAATGATTTATTGCAATTTTTTTACATAATGAATAGAAGTTGGATGTAAGAAACTGATCGGATTTCAACAGATATTCAAAATAATTTGAACAGTTTTTTAGATTTTTCATTTGACAAGGCTTCAGATAGTGGTCGCATACACTTCCCATGTTCTAATTGTGTTGGAAGACCTTGGTTGATTCATGAAGTATTTAGCTATCATATAACCAAATATGGTTTCCAAACAAACTATTATGTGTGGTATCACAATGGAGAGAAAATGGAATCTCAAAATGTTGATGATCCAAATGATAGGACTGAATTGGAGAGTTTGATATATGATCGGTTTCCATTTATTCAGCATCATGAGAAGGAAAGGATGTCCAACCAACAATATTTCTATACAGGCACAGATGATGCATCCAATGAAAATGATGATGTTGATAGGGTGAAAAAATTGAATGATGTTACGACGACTCCAGTATATCAGCAATGTGGTAAAATGAAAAAGTTGGAATTTTTAATCCAATTGTTTCATGGGAAAACTATGTATGGGATTTCAAATACTGCAATCGATTACATTCTTACCTTCTTAAAGGACTTACTTCCAGATGATGCAGATATTCCCTCAAACCACTATATGGCATGGAAGTTATTTGATGAACTTGGATTCTTAAAAAAAAATTCATGCTTGCCCGAATGATTGCAGCTTATTTTGGGAGGAAACTACTGAAAGAAATGATTGTATCAAATGTGGAACCTCTTGATGGAAGCCAAAAGATGATGGAACACCATCTCGTGTGCCACAAAAAGTAATGTGGCACTTTCCATTGATCCCCAGATTACATAACCTTTTCATGTCTGATGAAATATCAGTAAAAATGCGATGACATGACACTGAGAGGAAAAAGAACAATGAAGAGTTGGTTCACCCTGTAGATGGATTTTCATGGTAGAGATTTGATGCTCAATATCCTGAATTTGTAGCCGACATGCATAATGTGAGACTGGGTCTTTCATGTGATGGTTTTAATCCATTTGGGAAAATTCTTACTTTTCACAACACATGGCTGGTTTTTATACACATTTATAACCTTCCCCCATGGTTGTGTATGAAAAATCCTTACACTTTCTTGAGTATACTGATATCTGGCCCTTCTGATCCCAGAAATGATATAGATGTATACATGAAACCTTTAATAAAAGAGTTGAAACTTCTTTAGGATGTGGGTGTGGCCACATATGATGCATGTTCAAAAGACATATTTTAGATGCGTGTTGCACTTATGTGGGAAATCAATGATTTTCCTGCTTATGCAATGATGTCTGGATGGAGCACAAAATGAAAATTTTCATGTCCTATTTGTATGAAGAATAATCGATCGAGAAGACTGAAATATCATCGTATTTTTAGTTTTATGGGACATCGATGATTTTTTCCAATGAACCATCCATATAGAAACAATTGTCGAAGATTTGACAATACCATGGAGATTGACGATCACCTCAGTGTATGTCTGGAATTTATTTGCTTAATTAATTGAAATATTTCAGTTATTCATTTGGGAAGGGTGTAATGAGATATAGAAAGAGGAAAAATGTTTCCAATGATACCTGTTACAATTGGAAGAAGAAGAGTATATTCTTTGAGTTGTCGTATTGGTCAACCAACTTGTTATGTCATTGCTTAGACGTAATTCACATTGAAAAGAATATACGTGAAATGTTGCTTTAGATTCTTCTAAATGTCAAGGGGAAGACAAAAGAAGATTTACGATCTCAGCGTGACTTGGTAGATTGGGGGATCAGACCAGAATTGCATCCTGTCTGTATCAGTGAAAATAAATGGCAAGTTCCATGTGCTTCTTATATGATGACACCTGCTGAAAAAAATAAATTTTTGGAAGTGCTGGAGACTATTAAAGTTCATGATGGATATTCAATAAATATATCAAAACGGGTCAATAGAAAAGAGTTGAAACTAAAATCTTTGAAAACTCATGATTATCACGTCCTTTTGCATGAGTTGATTCCAATAGCAATCCATCATCTCTTGTCCAATAATGTAAGAGTCTCAGTTATTCGGTTGTGCTATTTGTTTAGAGATATTTGTGCAAAGAAGTTGTCCAAATCCTTCTTGAAAAAACTATTGGCAGTGACACCATAATTTTGTGTGAGTTTGAGAAAATATTTCCTCCATCATTTTTTACATGCATGTTGCATCTGACTATCCATCTTCCAACCGAAATACTTCTTGGAGGACCCGTTGCTTTCCGTTGGATGTATCCAACTGAAAGAAACATGTACAAATTGAAATCATATGTTTAGAACATGAATTATCTTGAAGGTTCTATTGTGAACGGTTACTTGGCTCAAGAATGTATGGATTTCTACTCAATGTATTTTTCTGATATTATTACGAGAATAAACTGACCAATGAGAAATGAAGAAGAACAGTATAAGAAAATTGAACCCAGTTTTCCATCACTTTCTTAGACAGGAGGAATTCTGGGATCATATACATTGATGACATTAATCCTTGAAGAGCGACAGATGGCACATCGTACAATGTTTTTCAATTGTGATTTGTTCAATGAGTATATCAAGTAAGTAAATTGTACATGTATCTCTTATCTTATCTCTTGTAATTTTAAATATTTTTTAAACTATTATTATTTTTATCTACAGGGAACATAAATAATTGATATATAGAAAGCATAGTTCTTTATCGTTGAGAAGGAAAGAGACTTTTCATAGCAAAGGGTTTTCTGCTTGGTTGAAATTAAAGGTAAAACTATTTCTATAATAACTAAATAAAAATAATATTTAATTAAGTTTACTATTTGTTTATATTTCAGGTATCAAGTTTTCCTGCAGACTCTGTTTCTGAGGAAATAAGAGCTTTGGCTTTTGGTCCTAATACCATGGTTTGTGCTTGTAAATCACTTGTGATCAATGGATACAAATTTATTATCACTGAATGATCAAGAAACATGAGAACACAACATGATGGTGTTATTCTAACTGCCACAACAGACTGTTATGCCAGTTCATCAGATACTAGACCTCATTATGAAAATGTAGATTATTATGGAGTTGTGGAGAAAATAATAATTTTGGATTATTACTCACATGGTCGATTCACAATAATGAAATGTCAATGGTTTGATTCAATTATGAGGTAAGGCACCTTTATTGATGATTGTGGATTTCGAGTTATTGACATGACTCACACTCTTGTCACCGATGAACCATATGTATTGGTATCAATGGTGAAACAAGTTTTTTATGTCAAAGATCATCGTCATCCTAAATTCAGTGTAATTATTGAAGTAAATCCCAGACATGTTTTTGATGATGGTGATGATGAAGTTGACACTATCCCTACTGCAATTGGAAGCAATCCGTTTATTACTTATGATGAATCCAATAGCTCAATTGTCAGAGTTGATTGTGAACCCGAAGTTGTGGTGGGAAATATATAGAATCATACAGTTGTTTTCTCATATACATGTTTCACCTACATCATTCAAAGTGTGTATCCTATTACTTACCTTCAAACCACCATAAATCTTCTGTTTCTTTATGTTTTTTTTTATCAAAATGGTTTTTCTATATTTTGTTTTTTGGGTTACACATTAGTTATCTGTTTCTAATTACTTACATATTTGTTTTCATTGTAATAAATGACACCCATTGAAGAGAGGCGGCAGAAAAAGATGACAGAAAATAATCTTCACATGACACAGATGGGCATTCCTCCACTCATCCTTGTTATGAGTATTTTATTTCAAATATATATATTTCAATAACTTATAATATCATATTTTTACTTTTGTGTTAATTTTTTTTTTCAGGATCCACCCCCTAGATGAGAGATATCTAATGAGGAGCCTGATATTACTCCCAGTACAGAGGCTGGTGGTAGGGGGGGGTTGGTGTTAGAGTTAGACGATCATCTGGTGGTCCCAGTACTGAGGTTGGTGGTACGAGTGCTCGTGGTGCGAGAGTTAGACGATCCACTGGTCATACCCGATTGGACTATGCCCCTACCACAAACGTATCTTCTACACACCATTTTGATCCTGGTGTGTCTTCAGGGACACATGGGATATTTAGACCTCCTATGTTTACACTACCAGTTGTCCAAACGTCTGTACCATCATCTTTTGCTTCTGGTTCATTATCTCTGAGCTATTATATTCCACTTTCTTCGACTCCTGCTCCGACACAGTATGTGGCTGAGGAGCGTACACTGAGGGACACTCCACTTGTACATGATATTCCTTTAGCTTATGCACATCCAGTGTTTCCCATTGATCCGACTACCATAGGTATATTTATATAACTATAATGATTTTTTATACCAAAATTTATTTTTATTATAACTTGTACTGATATTTTTTTTCTTTAATAACATATTCATCTACTAATAGGAGGCGGGGGAGGGGGTGTACTCACATGCATGTGGTATGGAACCACCAGAGATAGTTGATGGTTGAATATAATGATGATGAAAAGATGATTGATAAATCTGGGTAGGAATGTCGGGGTGTTTTGGCGATGCTATCCAAATACTCCAACATCATTCCGGTCAGCCCTCTCTCTTGGAGACATCTGCCACATGAAGTCAAGGATAATGCGTGGTCACAAATATGGGTAAAAAATATATTGGATTTAATGTAGTATTTTTTTGTATTTATATGAATTAATCTATTCGGTGTCATCTTCGGTTTAACTTCCCTGATGGCGAAGGTGCACGACCAGTACGTTTAAAGGAGATAGGAGAGCTTTGGAGAGCTTATAAGCATGAGCTATATGTTGGCTGGTGTGATAGAGTGGGCATGGAGTTGGATACATTACCTATCATGGATTACTTCCTGATAGATCAATATCGCCAAATGATTACCCATTGGGCGATTGCCAAATTTAAGGTATTAATCTCATTTGAGGTATTTAAATGACAGTTTTCATATTTTTCATTAATATTATCTTATTTATTATTAAACATTATTTGGTAATCTTCTGAAAAAAAAACATTGATTCAAAGCAATACCTCCACACTTTGGGGCGCACAACTATGTCAGATCATGAGAGGCAGCCGACACGATATAATTGTTTATACTTTTTCTTTAGAACTTTCCCTTTTTATTGTTTCCTACTTAAATTATGTGATTTATTGAATATTGAATATATGATTATACTTGTACTTTATATTGTTTCAATGTCATTATAGAAGCACAAATTGAATATTGAAGGATGTATCCCTCGAGAAATTTTTTTTTGCTCGAGTAGAAGAAAAAAATATGGAAATGCGGTTAATGAACTGACACAAGAAAAGATTGTAAGTTTTAATTTGATTACTTCAAATTTTAATATCTATTTTGAAATTTAATAATCTATTAATATTTTTAACAGGCTGCTTTAGAGGCCCTTGATGCCCAGGATCCTGACAATTTAGGGCCACATGATCATTTTTATCAGGTTTTGGGAGATGAGTACTCTGGTCGAGTACATTGCCGACCTGGTAAGAATATAGTTCTGACGAGGTATTGGTCCCCTCTAGGTATCCATTCTAGTACCACTGAGTTGGAACAGGTCAAAGAGCATGCAAGATAGTCTGATAAAAGGGTCACAGAGTTGGAAGAACAAGTTCAAACGAGGGAGAAAGAATTTATGAAACTGATCAAAGCTTTATCTTCATCACTTCCACCAGAGGACAGCGTGGCTTGTCAGACATATATGTCGTCGATGGGTGAATTATCTAATACAACAAGTGGTAGTTCTAGTGGCGGTCGAGATGATGAAATTCTTGGTGATGATGAGAATGCTGAAGAGGACGAGGGCGAGGATGAGGATGAGGACGAGGGTGATGATGGGGATGAGGGTGAGGATGAGGCCAAGGGTGAGGATGGGGCCGATGATGAGCATGGGGACGATGAAGAGGATGAAGACAAGGACAGAGATGGTGGTGAGGATGAGGCTGATGATGACAGTGGTGATGATGATAGTGATCAGGGGCAGATTGATCCATTACATTTTTGAATTCTGTACAACTCTTTATTTTTGAACCTGGGTTTTCACCCTTGTATGGATATTTTTGAATTCAGTATAACTCTTTATTTTTGACCAAATATGGAAGCCTCTTCAATTTATTAATGATTTAAATTAAATTTAGCTTCTTTCTTAATTCTGATTAATTATATTGAATTTCATATCTTGAATAAGTTTTCTTTAATATAATTGTTTCATTTGATAAATAAAGTCATGTTTTTATAATAAAACCCCTCCAACAGAGGTACGCTGTCTGCAAAAACTCACAGTGATAGTTTAGGGTGTGACAATTTGACTCTCAATTAGTAGTTTCAACTAACTAGTACCACTTTTAAAAACAATTAATATAAAATATATATCTTTATCATACCACAATCCTGAATCAAGAGTCTGTTTTTTATAACATAAGATCAGTTTCTATAATGTGATGGACAACTACATAGGATTTATTTGGAATCCTGGCCGAAAAATTCTGCCCCGCGGATGTCACTGGACCGAGCCAACATGCCACGGTCATGCCGCGGTAATGCCATGATTTGGCCCTGCTCCAGGATGACACCCCGCGGCGGTTCACAGTCCTGTTGGAATTCAATGTATGATACCTAGATAGAGTTTTAGATACATTACCCACCTTCCTTCCTAGACCCCGAACATCCCCCACCCTCCTCCCGAGACCTCGGATAGCCTCCCGGACAATCGCCCCACCCGCCTCAATCCGAGGCACGGTGTGGCCGATACCGCTCAAAGTGTCTTTCTTTTGTTTAAAATGGATACTCTTTTAAGTAAAAACAAATGACATACAAAAAACTGACCAAATTCATTTGGATTGTGTTGATACTTTAGGAAAAGGATCCATGTTTCATTTTTAATGTGCATGAGTCAACCCCGCCTCAATCCGAGGCATGGTGTTTCCAGCACCACTCAAAGTGTCTCACTTTGATTTGAAATGGACAACATTTTAAGTGAAAACAACAACTGACATACAGAAAACTGACCAAACACATTCGAATTGTGTTTATACTTAAACACAATGATCCATGGGTCATTTTTGACATGTACAAGTCAACCTTTCCTCAATAAGAGGTGCGGTGTGGCCGACACCACTCAAAGTCTCTCTTTTGTTTCAAAAGGACATCATTTTAAGTGAATACAACAACTGACATACGAAAAACTGACCAAAGCCATTCATATTCTATCGAAACTTTAGGAAAACGATCCATGGGTCATATGTGACATGTAAAAGTCAACCCCACCTCAATATTAGGGTTTGTGTGGCCGACACCACTCAAACTGTCTCACTTTTATTTGAAATGGATAAGATTTTAAGTGAAAACAACAACTGGCATACTTAAAACCGACCAAACACATTCAGATTATATTGAAACTTTAGTAAAACGATCCATGGGTCATTTTTGACGTGTACGAGTCAAACCCGCCTCAATCTGAGGCGCAGTGTGGCTGGAACCACTCAAAGTGTCTCACTTTTCTTTGAAATGGACAACATTTTAAGTGAAAACAACAACCAGCATACGAAAAACCAACCAAATTCATTCATATTGTGTAGATACTTTAGGAAAATGATATAATTATTATTCTTGAGGTGTAAAAAAAGATGACATGTCATTCAAATGCGTGGTTTGCACGACACGACTGAATATGTGGTTTTTAGGTGTTTGGTGCGCTTGAAAATCGTGCGTGGGGTGGTCAAAACCAGTCGAACGGCCTCATAATGCCATGAAATTAGGAGAAAACAAAGGGTGGGTGAACTGTGAAATGTTTATCCATACGGAACGTCAATCAGAGGTGTCGTGTGACCGCGGTGGCCAAAAATGCACTCCGCGTATCGTAAATGGCCAAAACATGCGTTTAATAGTCAAATGCATACCGAACGACATCAAAATGACTTGAAATCACACAAAAACACCCTAATTTTTATTCTTGAGGTGTATGAGGAGACGAAACATCATTCAGACTCACGGTTTGCGTGACATGACTGAATATATGTTTTTTAGGTGTTTGGCATGCTTGAAAAGAGTGCGTGGGGTGGTCAAAACCGGCCGAACGACCTTGGAATGCCATGAAATCAGACAAAAATAAAGGGTGGCCTAATTGTGAAATGGTTGGACATACGACACATCAATCGGAGGTGTCATGTGACCGCGGTGGCCAAAAACGCACTCCGCGTGTCGTAAATGGCCAAAACAAGCGTTTAACGGTCAAATGCATATTGAATGACATCAGAATGACTTGAAATGACATAAAAACACCCTAATTATTATTTGCGAGGTGTAAGACAAGATGAAACTTCATTCGGATGTGCGGTTTGCACGCCACAACTGAATATGTGTTTTTTAGGTTTTTGACGCACTTGAAAAGCGTGTGTGGGGTGGTCAAAACCAGCCAAACAACCTCAGAATTTCATAAAATCAGACGACAACAAAGGGTGGGTGAATTGAAAAATGGTCAGCCAGACGGCATGTCAATCAGAGGTGTCGTGTGACCGTGGTGGCTGAAAACGCACTCTGTGTGTCACAAATGGCCAAAATATGTGTTTTACGGTAAAATACATACCCAATGACATTTGAATGACTTGAAATCACACTAAAACACCCTAATTATTATTTTTTAGGTGTATTAAAAGACGAAACGTCATTCGGACGCCTGTTTTGCGCGGCACGATTGAATATGTGTTTTTTAGGTGTTTGGCACACTTGAAAATCGTACGTGAGGTGGAAAAACTAGCCGAACGACCACAAAATGCCATAAAATTGGAATAAAATAAAGGTTGGGTGAATTTTGAAATGGTCGGCCCAACGGAACGTCAATCGGAGGTGTTGTGTGACCGCGGTGGCCGAAAACGCACTCCGCGTGTCGTAAATGGAAAAAACAAGCGTTTAACGGTCAAATGCATACCGAACGACATCATAATGACTTTAAATCACACAAAAACACCCTAATTTTTATTTGTGAGGTGTAATAGGAGATGACATGTCATTAGGATGTGCATTTTGTGCAGCACGACTGAATATGTGTTTTTTAGGTGTTTGGCGCGCTTGAAAAGCGTGCGTCAGGTGGTCAAAACCAGTCGAACAACCTCCTAATGCCATGAAATCAGACAACAAAAAAGGGTGGGTGAATTGTGAAATGGTCGGGCAGAATGCATGTCAATCGGAGGTGTCGTGTGACCGTAGTGGCCAAAAATTCACTCTGCGTGTCGTAAATGACCAAAACATGCGTTTTATGGACAAATGCATACCGAACGACATCAGAATGACTTGAAATCACATGAAAACACCCTAATTTTTATTCTTGAGGTGTATGAGGAGATGGTATGTCATTCGGACGTGAGGTTTGTGCGACACGACTGAATATGTGTTTTTTAGATGTTTGGCGTGCTTGAAAAACGTGCGTGGGGTGGTCAAAACTAGCCAAACGACCTTGGAATGCCATGAAATCAGATGAAAAGAAAGGGTGGGTGAATTGTAAAATGGTCAGTCATACGACACGTCAATCGAAGGTGTTGTGTGACCACGGTGGCCAAAAACGCACTCCGCGTGTCGTAAATGGCCAAAACATGCGTTTAACGGTCAAATGCATACCGAACGACATCATAATGACTTGAAATCACACAAAAACACCCTAATTATTATTCGTGAGGTGTAAGAAAAGAAGAAATGTCATTCAGATGCGCGGTTTGCATGCCACGACTGAATATGTGTTTTTAGGTGTTTGGCACACTTGAAAAGCATGCGTGGGGTGGTCAAAACCATCCGAACGACCTCAGAATTCCATGAAATCAGACGACAACAAAGGGTGGGTGAATTTTGAAATGGTCGGCCAGACATCACATTAATCGGAGGTGTCGTGTGACCACGGTGGCCGAAAATGCATTCTACGTGTCACAAATGACCAAAACATGTGTTTTACGGTCAAATACATACCCAACGACATCAGAATGACTTGAAATCACACGAAAACACCCTAATTATTATTTTGAGGTGTACGAAAAATGACACATCATTTGGACGTGCGGTTTGTGTGGCAAGACTGAATATGTGTTTTTTAGGTGTTTGGTGCGCTTGAAAATCATGCGTGAGGTGGTCAAAACTAGCCGAACGACCTCATAATTCGATGAAATAGGACAAAAACAATGGGTGGGTGAACTGTGAAATGGTCGTCTAGACAACATGTCAATCAGAGGTGTCGTGTGACCGCAGTGGCCGAAAACGCACTTCGCGTGTCGTAAATGGCCAAAACATGTGTTTAACGGTCAAATGCATACCGAACGACATCAGAATGACTTGAAATCACACAAAAACACATTAATTTTTATTCGTGAGGTGTACGATGAGACGACATGTCATTCAGATGCACATTTTTCATGACACGACTGAATATGTGTTTTTAGGTGTTTGGCGCGCTTGAAAAGCGTGCGTGGGGTGGTCAAAACCGGTCGAACGGCCTCAGAATTCCATGAAATCAGACGATGGAAAAGGGTGGGTGAATTGTGAAATGGTTGGGAAGAATGAATGTCAATCAGAGGTGTCGTGTGACTGTGGTGGCTGAAAACACACTCCGCGTGTCGTAAATGACCAAAACATGCGTTTTACTGTCAAATGCATACCGAACAATATCGAAATGACTTGAAATCACACAAAAACACCCTAATTATTATTTCTGAGGTGTATGAGGAGACGAAACGTCATTTGGATGCGTGGTTTGCATGGCACGACTAAATATGTGTTTTTAGGTGTTTGGTGCGCTTGAAAAGCGTGTGTGGGGTGGTCAAAACCGGCCGAACGACCTTGGAATGCTATGAAATCAGATGACAAGAAAGGGTGGGTGAATTGTGAAATGGTCAGCCATACAACACGTCAATCGGAGGTGTCGTGTGACTGCGGTGGCCGAAAACTCACTCTGTATGTTGTAAATAGCCAAAACACGCATTTAACGGTCAAATGCATACCGAACGACATCAGAATGACTTGAAATCACACGAAAACACCCTAATTATTATTCGTGAGGTGTAAAAAAGACGACATGTCATTCGGATGCGCAGTTTGCATGCCACAACTGAATATATGTTTTTTAGGTGTTTGACGCACTTGAAAAGCATACGTGGGCTGGTCAAAACCGGCCAAACGACCTCAGAATGCCATGAAATCAGACAAAAATAAAGGGTGGGTGAATTGTGAAATGGTTGGCCAAACGACACGTCAATCAGAGGTGTCGTGTGACAGCGGTGGCTGAAAACGTACTCTGCATGCTGTAAATGGCCAAAACATGTGTTTTATAGTCAAATCCATGCCCAACGACATCAGAATGACTTGAAATCACACTAAAACACCCTAATTATTATTCGTGAAGTGTAAAAAAAGACAACAGATCATTCGGACGCGCGGTTTGTGCGGCATGACTGAATATGTGTTTTTAGGTGTTTGGGCGCTTGAAAATCATACGTGAGGTGGTCAAAACCAGCCGAATGACCTCAGAATGCCATGAAATCAGAATAAAACAAAGGGTGGGTGAATTGTGAAATGGTCGGCCATACGACACATCAATCAGAGGTGTCATGTGACCACGGTGGCTGAAAATGCATTTTGCGTGTCGTAAATGGCCAAAACATGCATTTAACGGTCAAATGCATACCAAACGACATCAAAATGACTTGAAATCACACAAAACACCCTAATTTTTATTCGTGAGGTGTACGAGGAGACAAAACATCATTTGGATGCGCGGTTTGTGCGACACGACTGAATATGTGTTTTTTAGGTGTTTGGCGCGCTTGAAAAGCGTGCATGGGGTGGTCAAAACCAACTGAACGACCTCAGAATGCCATAAAATCAGACAACAAAAAAGGGTGGGTGAATTGTGAAATGGTCGGGTATAATGAACATCAATCAGAGGTGTTGTGTGACCGTGGTGGCCGAAAACACACTCCGCGTGTCTTAAATGACCAAAACATGCGTTTTACAGTCAAATACATACCGAACGATATCAGAATGACTTGAAATCACACAAAAACACCCTAATTAATATTCGTGAGGTGTACAAAATAAAAAACATCATTCAGATGCGTTTTTTGTGAGACATGGTAGAATATGTGTTTTTTAGGTGTTTGACGCGCTTAAAAAGCGTACGTGGGGTGGTCAAAACCGGACGAACGACCTCGAAATACCATGAAATCAGACGACAAAAAAGAGTGGGTTAATTGTGAAATGGTCAGCTAGACGACATGTCAATTAGAAGTTTCGTGTGACTACGTTGGCTGAAAACACACTCTGGACAGCCCCCCCCCACCCTAGATAGCCCCCACCCAACAGACATCCCCCCACACCCCCCTGACAGCCCCCACCCCGGATATCCCCCCACCCAATGGAAATCCCCCCCCATCGGACAACCCCCCCTTGGACGGACCCCACCCCCCATATAGCCCCCACCCCCTGGACAACCCCCCACCCCCCGGGCAGCCCCCCACTCACCCCGGACAGCCCCCACCCCCCGGACAACCCCCCGCACCACCCGAAAACCCCTCCCACCCCCAGACAGCCCCACGCACCACCCGGATAGCCCCCACCCCCCGGACAACCCCCCACTCAATTATTTAGTTCTAATCTCTAAGTCCTAATGTTATTCATCTATTTTTTTTATTTTCTATTTTGATTTGGTCTAAACTAGATACCTCTCTCTTTACCCAGGTTAGGAACTCCTTCCTCCCTATAGATCCATCTGAAGTCAATCAATTTTTTAGTTCTACAATCCAAATCGATAAGGCTTAACATAGTTTTAATATTTTTCATATATTAAGAATGAGTCTCGACATCCCATCATGAACATGCACCAACACTCATGTTCTAATTCTCAATCACGAGTCGTTCATTCTATACAATAGCATACAAAAAATAAATATCATATAGTGATTTCATATGAAACCTATGAAAACTCAAGAATACCATATAAAAAATTGGTCAACAAGGATACACATAGATTCTTGAAAAATAAGTTTCAAAGTCTCATAAAAATACCCCAATGGTGAGGAATACATATGGTGACACCATATCCCCATGGATCACCTCAATTCCATCCTCAAACAGTGGGTTCTGGGACCAAACCAAAGTCCCTTTGGGAACCCAATACCAAAGACTTAATTGAATATTCATACCCACTACCCAAGATGGGGATTCATCTCACATGATACCCAGGAGAGCAAATTACAATTAACCACATACCCCCTTATTCTAATTGAAAAGTCTATGAAAAACATGTAGGCTATTCCGGTAACCCATCTCATATGTCGATATTGGCCAATGTTTCCCACTAACACATCAGGAACCATTTATACATGGATACATAATCATTAGAGGAATATAAACATCCCATGTGCTTCCTATAACTCATCCTAGGTCTAAGCACATGACCACTACCATTGTCTATCTTATGGGTATCATGATCCTTTTCCACTCTACCCAAGTTTTTCTGTTGGTTTTAAGATACTCAGCCCAAGACCATGACTAAACTTCCCATGTACTTCCTATAACATGTAGGTTTTTTTCTCTTGTGTGTATTGGTGTTGTGGTTTGAGTGAGGAATGAATTCTAAATTTTGAATACTCTTATATGTGTTGGTGTTGTGGTTTGAGTGAGGAATGAATTCTAAATTTGGAATATTCTTATGGGTGTTATTGCATTTCCTATAACATTTAGGATTTTTCTCTTATGTGTGTTACTGAATTTGAATTTCTAAATTTCTAAATTTATAAATTCTGGAATGAATTCTAAATTTTGAATACTTTGGATGGGGATTTTGTATTGGTGTTGTTGCAGGTCTGGAGAGGGGGAGGTGTGTTGCTATGTTGCTGTGTTGTTGCAGGTCTGGAGAGGAGAGAGGGGCATGCTGTTGTGAAGTTGAGAAAATGTATATCGATAGTTTTAAACCATTGGTATAGATGCTATAATATAACTATACCAATGGTTTTGTTAAAACCGTTGGTATAGGTTTATACCAACGGTTATAACAAAACCGTTGGTATAGACTTATGGCTTGCCATATCCCCTCTATACAAACGGTTACAACCATTGGTATAAGTGTAACACACATATACCAACGGTTTCACAAAACATTGGTATATGTTATACTTTAACACACATATACCAACGGTTTGTAGAATCCATTGGTGTACCTTCTATTTTTACACCTGTACCAATAGTTTTCACAAGACCATTGGTATAGGCCTATTGTCACGGCTTACTTGACCACAGTTGGGTGAACCGTTGGTATACTATATACCAAAGGTTTCCAGGCCTTTACCAACAGTTTTGAACCATTGGTAAAGTGTAAAATTCCAGTAGTGGGTACCTCATTCAGTTTGAGTAAACTGATTTTCCCGAGATTTCATTTTTATTATGCTCCATCGATCACTCAAGTCTCTTAAAGTAGCACAATACTTTGCGTAATAAATTTGATGTGCCTATTTAGCTAGTAAAAATGGTTCATTTACTGCAAGAAAACTTTTATATTTAATATCGACGATTCCATGAGTCGGATGAACATGCAAGCCTCTCTCAGTATCCAACCATTGACATTTAAACATCATTATTTAATTATGTACTAGATAACACAGATCAATAATTTCATCCAGAATTCCATAAAATTCAAATTCAGTTTCTCTGTGATGCGATCCTTTCAAGAAAACTTCAGTGTTCATTGTTTTTTTGATTCCCCATATGCATATGTATGAAATCAAAAACCATTCACCACATATGCATTATAAGATTTACCCATTTTGGATGGTGGGTTACTCAATATACAAAGTCACTTATCAATTTTATCAGCATGTTTAGACACCTGAAATTTTTTAAATCAATTATCAATATGATAAATAATAAACAGAATTGATATTAAACCATCAATAATTTATGTTACCAGTTTTTGAAACCATTGAGATTTTTTTTGTCTGCGTTCTTCAAGAGCAGCTGCTGTAATTTTTGGAAGTTGTTTCTTGATATGATTATCATATAACATACAAATAAAATAAGTTTACATATTATAACATAAATTATAGAATAAATTATAGAATCACTCACAGTACAAATGATGTTATTTCTTCACATTTGAGAAGAACATATGTATGAGCTTTGTGATGTTCATCATCTGAAATCCATCATTCATGAACTCCACTGAAACCAAGATTTGGATGATTAAAAACTGATAATTGATATTAAATTTCATCATTAACATTCCCCTCATTTTATCCCATGAAATTTTTCTTTGAGGGATATTGAGATTCAAAATAATGAGAGCAAAAAAAAACAATTTCCTCTTGCAAATAAGCTTAAGCAATTGAGCCTTCAACTGATTCTTTGTTACATACTTTTTTCTTAAATTTCTGCATGCATCTCTCGAATGGGTATATCCATCAAAATTGTACTGGACCTCCAAATTTAGCTTCATATAAAAAATGTAATATTAGATGTTCCATTTAGTCAAAGAAAGATGACGAAAAGATTTTTTCCAGTTTGCATATCATTACAACAACATCTTCTTCCAGTTTTCTTAGTGCATCGTAGTCTGTTTTCACTGCACAAATGTCTCGAAAAAAATATTACATGTCTGTTATCGAATCCCAAATAATAAAATTCAACAAACCTCTAAATCCAATCATCATAAGTCTTTCCATTATAACATAACAATCATGAATTTTTAATCTGATAATATAACCATTATTAACACATCTGCCCAAATTGGAAGCATATCCATCTGGAAGTCTCAAATCTGCAATCCACTGACAAAATAGTAAGTGACTCTCTTTGGACAGTGTATAAGCTAATTTTGGCTTCATTAACCTCTGTGATCTGAAATTTTCAAATAGTTCAAGTTCTGGTCGCCTGCAAATTTGGGCAAGATCTAATCGTGCCTTTACAGTATCTTTAGTCTTACCTGGTGTATCCAAAACTGTATGAAATAAATTATCAAAACAGTTCTTCTCAATATGCATGAAATCCAACATGTGGTGGACCAACAAATCAGACCAATATAGAAGATCCAAAAAAATGATTCATTTTATCCAATTATGTTCTTTCCCAAAGACATGAATTTTTTGTTGGTTTACTATTGGCCCAAATGTGATGGGAGGTAATGAAAATACAACTGATTTTAACTCTGCACCTAAGATCATTTTTGGAGGTTCATCCCTTTCAATTAAACATTTTATGAAATTAGATTTGTTCCTCCGAAAAGGATGATTGGTTGGAATAAATCTGTAGTGATAGTCAAAATAGCAAGGTTTTTTTTCCATTAATGAGCATAAAGGCTTTGTTGTCTTTCATACAGTAAGGACATGATTTCAGACCATGTGTACTCCAGCCAGATAGCATGCCATATGCCGGAAAGTCACTAATCGTCCGCATCAATGCAGCTTTTAATATAAAATTATGTTTCGCAACAACATCATATGTACTAACACCATCACTCCACAATTAATTTAACTCATCAATCAATAGTTTCAAATAAACATCAATATTCTTTTTCGGATGTCCTGGGATTAATAAGGTCAAAAAGATATAGGGCATCTTCATCAACATCCATGGAGGTAAATTGTACATAGTTATAAAAATAGGACAACATGAATACTGACTACCATAAGAACCAAACAGACAAAAACCATTATTAGAAAGACCAAATCGCACGTTTCAGGCTTCTAAAGCAAAAGACGGATGCAGACGGTCAAAATGTTTCCAGGAATCACCATCAGATGGATGATTCAAGCTTTTATCAGTTGAAATATTGGTTTTGTGCCATGAAATCATTGACGCTGTGTTCTGAGACATAGATAAACACTACAACCTGGGTGTAAGGGGGAAATATCTCAACTATTTTACTAGAATCGATCCAGACTTCCCTGATTGAGCTTCTTTATACCACGATTTTCCACATGTGGGAAAACTATCCAACGAATAATTTTCACTAGAATATAAGATGCAATCATTTGGGAATGCATGAATCTTACTATAACTAAGGTACAGATTACAAACCAACCTCTTTCTCCCATAGTAATTTACAGGCAACACATTTCCTTCAGGTAATAGTGTTTTAACCAAAGAAAATATCTGATCAAAAAAGTTGTTTGACATTGCATTATCTGATTTAATACCATAAAATTTTCAACTGCTTCTAATTTTCTTATCTTGCAACCAGGATATAATGCATCCTCAGCAGACCTTAACAACTCAAAAAATTTGGATGATGCCAACTCAGGAGTTAAATCAATATCATCTTGAGTTTTAGTTTGTTGAACAGATGGACCTGCAACATCATGTACTAAATTTTGAAACCATGATGGATCCAGAATCAAGTTATTATTATCTTCTCTAGAACTACGTTCACCATGTTGATACCAAAAAACATAATCTTGTTGAAAACCAAACCGCAAGAGATGTCCCCAAACCTTGTCAAATGTGTCAAATGTTCTCAGAGCACATTTTTTACAAGGACACTTTATTGGGACTTCTGAAACATATTCTGGTTTTGATGATGCAAATGATAAGAAATATTCAACACCCTCACTATATACAGGATTTAAACTAGAACCATTTGGATTTCTATGCTGATTTATCCAAGCACGATCATCTAATAATGATTGTTTTTGACTTCCTTGTTCCATATTTTTCTACAAAATATAAAATAATTACTTTTTTGAATTGTTTGAAATTATAAAAACACTATCTGAAAAAAAAGATAAATAATTTCAACTACTTCTTAATAATTTCCATTACTTATGGGTGACAAAATTACCATTACTTATGCGTACCTCTGAGCAGATTCTTCATTGTGATTTCTGTGTGAGAAATTTCCAAGTAATTGAGCCATTGGACAAAAGATCCCTCTTTTCATCGATGAATCATCTTCTTGCAACTGTCATCGCCTGAACACATTATGAAAAATGTGGTCCTACAAATGCATATTTAAACATGTGTAAACGAGATTAGATATGCATACATAGAAGCATACTTTTCATAATGTTTTGAGTCGGTGAAAGTTGAAAGGATAAGAGTCATTAAGTAAAAGGAGTGTCGTCAATCCACTGGAAATTGTGCCAATTTATTACAAGTTATTACAATTTATTACTATTTATTACTATTTATTACTAATTATTACTAATTATTACTATTTATTACTAATTTTTACTAATTATTCCTATTCATTACTAATTATTCCTATTCATTACTAATTATTCCTATTCATTACTAATTATTACTATTTATTACTAATTATTACTAATTATTTCTATTTATTACTAATTAATACTATTTATTACTAATTTTTACTAATTTTTGATATTTATTACTAATTATTACTAATTATTCCTATTCATTACTAATTATTACTAATTTTTACTAATTATTCTTATTCATTACTAATTATTCCTATTCATTACTAATTATTCCTATTCATTATTAATTATTCCTATTCATTACTAATTATTCCTATTCATTACTAATTATTCATATTCATTACTAATTATTCCTATTCATTACTAATTATTGCTAATTATTATTGATTATTACAAATTATTTTTATTTATTACTAATTATTACTAATTTTTACTAATTATTACTAATTATTACTATTTATTACTAATTATTCCCATTCATTACTAATTATTCCTATTCATTACTAATTATTCATATTCATTACTAATTATTTCTATTCATTACTATTTATTTCTAATTATTACTAATTATTTCTATTTATTACTAATTTTTACTGATTTTTTACTATTTATTACTAATTATTAATAATTATTACTATTTATACTAATTATTAAAATTTATACTAATTATTACTATTTGTTATTAACTATTACTATTTATTACTAGTTATTCCTATTCATTACTAATTATTCCAATTCATTACTAATTATTCCTATTCGTTACTAATTATTCGTATTCGTTACTAATTATTTCTATTTACTACGAATTATTTCTATTTATTACTAACTATTTCTATTTATTACTATTTATTACTATTTATTACTATTTATTACTAATTATTACTAATTATTACTAATTATTACTATTTATTACTATTTATTAATATTTATTACTATTTATTACTAATTATTCCTATTCATTACTAATTATTCATATTTATTACTATTTATTCCTATTTGTTATTAATTATTGCTAATTATTACTAATTATTACTAATTATTACTAATTATTACTAATTATTACTAATTATTAATAATTATTACTATTTATTACTATTTATTACTATTTATTACTATTTATTATTAATTATTACTAATTATTACTATTTATTACTAATTATTACTATTTATTACTAATTATTCCTATTTATTACTATTTATTACTAATTATTACTAATCATTACAATTTATTACTATTTATTACTAATTATTACTAATTATTACTAATTATTCCTATTCATTACTAATTATTCCTATTGATTACTAATTATTCCCATTTATTACTATTTATTACTAATTTTTACTACTTATTACTATTTATTACTAATTATTACTCTTTATTACTATTTATTACTAATTATTACTAATTATTACTAATTATTACTAATTATTACTATTTATTACTAATTATTCCTATTTATTACTAATTATTTCTAATTATTACTATTTATTTCTAATTATTACTATTTATTCCTAATTATTACTATTTATTACTAATTATTACTAATTATTACTAATTATTACTAATTATTACTAATTATTACTAATTATTAGTAATTATTAATATTTATTACTAATTATTACTATTTATTACTATTTATTACTAATTATTACTAATTATTACTAATTATTACCAATTATTACTATTTATTACTATTTATTACCATTTTACTAATTATTACTATTTATTACTAATTATTACTAATTATTCCTATTTATTACTAATTATTACTAATTATTACTATTTATTACTAATTATTACTATTTATTACTAATTATTACTATTTATTACTAATTATTACTAATTATTACTAATTATTACTATTCATTCCTATTAATTACTAATTAATCCTATTGATTACTAATTATTCCTATTGATTACTAATTATTCCTATTGATTACTAATTATTACTAATTATTACTAATTATTCCTATTTAATACTAATTATTCCTATTTATTACCAATTATTACTAATTATTACTAATTATTACTAATTATTCCTATTTATTACTAATTATTCACATTTATTACTAATTATTACTATTTATTACTATTTATTACTAATTATTCCTATTTATTACTAATTCTTCCTATTTATTACTAATTATTAATAATTATTACTAATTATTACTAATTATTCCTATTTATTACTAATTATTCCTATTTATTACTAATTATTCCTATTTATTACTAATTATTACTAATTATTACTAATTATTACTAATTAATACTAATTATTACTAATTATTCCTATTTATAACTAATTATTCCTATTTATTACTAATTATTACTAATTATTACTAATTATTACTAATTATTACTAATTATTCCTAATTATTACTATTTATTACTTATTATTCCTATTTATTACTAATTATTCCTATTTATCACTAATTATTCCTATTTATTAATAATTATTACTAATTATTGCTAATTATACATATTTATTACTAACTACTACTAATTATTACTGATTATTCCTATTTATTACTAATTATTACTAATTTTACATATTTATTACTAATTATTACTAATTATTGCTAATTATTCCTATTTTTTACTAATTATTCCTATTTATTACTAATTATTCCTATTTATTACTAATTATTCCGATTTATTACTAATTATTTTTATTTATTACTAATTATTACTAATTAATTCTAATTATTACTATTTATTACTAATTATTACTATTTATTACTAATTATTTCTAATTATTACTAATTATTACAATTTATTACTAATTATTACTAATTATTTCTAATTATTACTATTTATTAATAATTATTATTAATTATTACTAATTGTTAATTATTAATAATTATTAAGAATTACAGTTAATAATTTCAGTTTATTATTACAAATAAATACAGATAACAAAATAATTTAAATCTTATATAATTACAACTAATCAACAATAATTAAAATTAACATAAAAAAATGAAATAAATAGTAAATTAAATAAAATATAAATACCTTTAAACTTGATCACTTATTGATGTAATCAACTTCACAACTTCTTTGTAAAAAAAACTAACTTAGAGAAATTTTTACTCTAAAAATAGAGTTTAGAGAGAGAGGAATTGAGAAATGAGAGGAAGAGAAAGAAAAACAGAGGGGGGTATATATAGGTTAGATTAGTTGCGACGGGCCCCGTCGCAAATACCTTTGCCCACATTAATTGCTGTCGGTGGTTAAAAGGGTATTTGCGACGGGGCCCGTCGCAAAAAGCGACCTGCCGACACACCTTTTGCGACGGGACAACAACCCGTCGCAAAAAGCCATTTACCGCCGCTGGTATTTGCGATGGGTGCCGTCGCAAATACTCTCCGACTGACACACCATTTGCGACGGGGGGATGCCCCCATAGCAAATAACCTTCCCGCGCTTTGGCGCGCATCCCGTGCCAAACCACGCATTACTTTTTGCGACGGGACCCCAAACCCCGCCGCAAATAACAAGTTATTTGTGACGGGACGAACCCACCCTCGCAAATAACCTCTGGGATGAACTATTTTGCGATGAAAATTAATCCCGTCACCAATAACCCATCGCAAAAGCCTGTTTTTCCCGTAGTGTCTAGAGTTTGGGTTGAGTATTATAGAGTTCAAGTGGAAATATGGAGTAGATGACTGGGAGCAGTTCAATGTTGTTTTCATGAGGTTTTCACACACATGGCCTCCACTTTAGCTCATATGTCCTTGTTTGTTTTCCTTTATTTGTGTGTAGTGGTTTCTTGTTTTCCTTACCTCCTTTTGTATAACTTATATGATATTTTTGACTGGTTTATTGTGCATACTTGTATCATATTGTTTTTACACCCTATATGGTTGTTATGGTCTATCCATAAAGAAAGTCATAGTGGATGATGACATTTTTCTCCATACATTTTTATTTCATTTTCAATAGGGTTAAAAGCACCTCATACTTTTGTTTTAATAATACCTTGATATTTAGTCCAGCCTCTGATAACTAGGAGGTGTTATTGAGAAATTTTGATAAATGAGAATTTAGTGGCAGGAGATGCATAGGAGTACCTAAGTCCCTCTTTTGATGGGGAATACCATAATATAGAGGATAATTTAGTTGTAATATTTGTGGATTTAGGTATTATAGAGTATCTCTTGGATATTATGATATTTTGGTATTGGATAAATAGTTTTGTTTTTAAGATCCACACAACAGAAGTATAGTGATTCATTTTTTGGTAAACTAGATATCAACTGTTCTATTTTTTTATAATGAGGCTAACCCATCATAGAAGGAAGGAGGTAGGGTATATGGTAGTGAGGAATGCTTCAAAATAGAGATGCTCACTACTAAAGCCTCACTTGATGGGGAACATATTCCTAACTACTGTTGATGTTATGGGGCTCACACTCAATGGGGATCATTACCACATACTGCATGAATGTAAATCCACCCATCGTGCTTATCATGGGAATACCACATGCCACTAAATATAGGGAAAAATCACGTGAGAAGGAAAATTGATCCACTAACCACCATATATGATATTGTATAAGGGAATCTGGGCAACCAAAAAGACTAGGCCCATTAGCGGTGATGCTTTAGTATGAATGATAGAGTATTGATTTGGGATTTAATCACTTAAAGGCGGACTGAATTTTATAATAAGGAAATTATTTAATAGTGTTAATGATTGTGTTGTTTTTGAGGAATGAATATGAATTGTGTGATGAAGAGTTTGGGGGTGTATATGGATGTGTTAGCTATCAATATTTCACATGGGAGATATATATTTTTTTATTTTGTGATTTGGGATGACATTTAATGTCATTTTATGATTTTATTAACAATTTAGAATGAAAAATTATGGTTTTGATCGATTCTTTTATGGATATATCGGATGAGTCTATGGTGGATTGAGGTTCGTGTGACATATTGAGTCTTTGGGTAAGTGTCTCCTCATACTTCATAGGGACAAAAAGCCACATGGTGGGGAGTTTATAATGACTCATGTCCTAAATAATTTAATATAATTATAAATTTGGGTCTTTCTTGGAAATTTAATATGGTGAAGGAAAGGGGATGTTTTGAATTTTTGATTTCTATTGGGTGTTCATTTTTAACTTTAGAATTCAGTTTTATAAAATAAGTTTTGAGGATAGATTAGGAATGTTTTTCGGCAAGGGTCATGTTGTGGAAGGATATTTGGTGGTTATAGATGGTTAGAATGTAAAGTCACTTATTTCCCTTGGCCATAGATGAAACCATATACTTGGTGATCCTGACAGTGGTGAGGTTTCCCAAGCGGTACCACCAAGTACCTGATGGCCCTTCGATGGTTGCCTAGTAGGCCCAGGTCAATTTATCATTTAAATAAGGGAATTTAAGTCTTTTTACCATATTATTTTTACCCTATTATCCCCTTACATTTGAGCCATTTTAATCCTAACCTTTTGTGAGCTTCCACTATAGCATTATAAGGTTCCTTTATTCTCCTCCATTTTCCTTCTGCTTCAGGGGTGATCCAGGGGGACTTCTTCCACTAAATCAATGGTAAATCACCTTCATATTCCTCCTCCTCATTTTCTCTTTTTTTCTCTTAGTTTATCATCTACTATGGTAGGTATTGAGATTTAATTCTACTTTGACATAGTGGAATTCATATAAACCCATGGGGATTTCTTTCTTCTTATCTAAAGAATGTCTCCTTAAGTTGTCAACATTCAGTTTACTAGTGTTTTAATTTGTTGCTCTTGGGGTATGTTTTATACCTAGTTATTTATGGGTTTCTGGGATATTAATGGGTGTTTAGGATGATTTATTTGGATCTTAATACTACTATTTCTTGGGGATTATTTTTAAAGTAATCCACCTTGATTTAATTAGGGATTAACTTTCTTAATTTATAATGTTTGATTTGTTGGTTCCTATTATTTATGGAATATTATTTAATGAATTTTAAAATATGATTGAGAATTATTTGGGATTATTAAATATTTCCAATGAATAAGGTAGGGGGTATCAACACTTCGAGTGAGTTTCCAGGCTATGACTTGAATATTCCTGTTACTATTTTTCCAAAATTAACAACTAAGGGGATTTAATAATTTTGGAAAAATAGTAACAGGAATATTCAAGTCATAGCCTGGAAACTCACTCGAAGTGTTGATACCCCCTACCTTATTCATTGGAGATATTTAAGGGGATTTAATAATTTTTAGAATTATATGTGAAGGTCTTTCTAATGTAAATTTCATGTGAAAAATTAAAATTATTTGAAAGAATTTTATAGGATAAAATATGTAATGTACGGACTTGTACTTATTTCTTCCTAGTACCTTGTTATCAGACCTTATGGAAATGACTTTAATTATACATTTTTGTGTACCACTTGAAAAATTAAATAAATTTATATGTCCTAAATGGAATATTTTCCTTAGTTAATATTATATTATATTTTATTATTATGTGAAACTTTAAAATTTGATAAGTATTATTATTATTGTGTAACTGATTTATCATAATGGGAATCCATGGTTATTTTAAAATCTAACTTATCTAGTTTTTATTGGGTTGTTCACCAAACTATGACAAAACCTTTAAATATAAAGTTAAAATAGTGTGACCCATATTTTGTTAAGATTAACTTTTCCTTTCATGTTTACTACATGACACTAAGGAAGATCATTTTATCCCACCATACCATGACCGAGTCATAAGAAAATGATTCAATCTTAACTTCAGCTAAGAGTTGCATTGGTCATGAGGTGATTAAAGGTCTAGTTATGTGGAATGAGATGATGGATTCTATACATATTTAATTTTATCTATTATAATTCTTTATATATGAACTTCAATGCTTTTAAATTATAATCGATATTATTTGTATACAGTGTAAAGTTTTTCATGGTAGTTTTGTCTCTTAAACACATAATTTTTATTTATAAATCCACCTTTCCTTTAGAGAAATTAATTTTATTTATTATTAACAAAGTATAGTTTTCAAATAGAAATTTTAAGACACATTTTAAAATTAATTATTTTAAGTTAATATAAGTTTTATGTGTGAAAATATCCATTAAATTCATGTTTCACCTTTAAAAAAGAGAATGTTTTGCATAATAAGGTTTTAAATAATAAAGATTTATTTTAAATAGAACCTTATCATTTGAATTAAAACTTTAAACTCAATTAATGTGTTATGATAAAATTTTCCTTTATTTACAAAGAATATATATTTGTTATGACCAATACTATACTTAATATATTACTTAGTTTGACTCTAGATGTGACCCACATAATGATTGGGTTGTCTAATACCTATATTTAAATCGAACCATGAAATAAAATTTACTCAAGATCAAATAATTAACATAAATTATCACCTGGGTTCCTTAAAGAATATATTATTTCATAACTTACTACATATTTGATATTATGTTCATAAACTATAATATCCACTTGAGTTAGTCTCTATGGTATTATATATGATTTACATTATGAATATGTGTATTTCAAATATGGTTATATTATTCTCATAATAAATATGTGGATCAGAGAATATTTCCTCCTTTAAGTGTAAAGAGATTGATGGTTATCTGTGATGATTTTTTCACGATCATGGTTACTTATTGGATAATTTATGAGAATGATAGCGGGGTTTTGTTTATGTATATGTACTCTTTCTATATAAATTATTAAAGAGAATACATTTCATGGGATGGGATTTTGAGAGCTAATTGAGTGTACCCATTACTATATTCCATGAGATGGCATGAGGCCCTGAAATTGTATACACTTTCCCTTCTTTATGGGGTGGATGTTTCTCTTTGACTACTATAGTTGAGGTACCATGTGTTGACCACACAAATGGGATAATGCAATGAATTTTTCTACCCTTTTTATATTTTTTGGTATTGATATGAGGTAGGTTTTATATTGATATTGAGTATTGAAACAAAGTAGGTAATAAATATATATACCCTCTCGATATAAGGGTTATTTTTTATGAATTTTGATTTCTCACCCGTGATGATTGTTATTCCTTGAGTAATGAAGTCAAGTAATATCGTTTTATTATATATATATATATATATAAATGTGTAAACATGTTCATACATGCACATAATTATCTGTTATTTAGTAGAGGTGCATTTTTGGTGACCTATTGAGTTTGTATATTCTCACACCCTGCATGGAAACCCTAGTGAACATGAAACAATCCATGTGTTTTTAAGTACCCCATTAGTGGTGGGGTTTTATTTTCTTTTTTATTACAGGGAACTATAGGATTGTGAATCTTATTGATTCCAGATTTCAGGTGGAGTCTTTTTGAAGTTTAGGTGGAAATACATAGTGAATGATCAGTGGATTAAAACTATTATTTTCATTAGGTTTCCACACATGGAACCTCCCATTTAAATCTTAAGGCCTTTTTTGGTCAACTTTATTTGATTATCTTGGTTTTCTATATGTCTTATCTCCTTTATAGACTTTATATGAGATTATAAATATGTTTATTATGAAAAACTATATTATATAGTTGTTTTATTTTTTATGGTTGATATGCCCTATCTAGTAGGTAAGCTAATGGTGAATGATGGAATTTTGGTCCATAGTTTGATAACCTCTAGGTTCATTCCATATTTTTTATAGACCACTTTTCCTTATTTTTTATTTTCTTAGGAGGAAACTTCCCAAATTATATTATATTAAACTCTTGACATTTATAATATGATCTAGAAACTATAAGGTGTGCCTAATTTTTTGTGATGTTATGATTTGAATATAGACCAACTATTTTGATTATGGATGTTATATGATTTCTCACTTGATCCTTTCTCTATTTTCTATGAAAAATAAAGATAATATATTCTCTTTTTTATATTGTACATGCATGTAGCCACATGGATTCATATGTGATCAATTACTATGGTGGATTTCTAGATAATAAAATTCATAATAAGTGATTGAAATTACATTTCATCAGGATCATATTATGTGTTGGAGTTTAACATTCCACCAGGTGGAGAAAAAAATATAGCATTGTATTGCGGGAATACATTGGATCTCCAATGGATGATAACGTTGAGAGGTGATAGACATTTACCAGAGCACATACACTATACTACATTATGATGTGGCATTGGGATAACATGGGTTGCTTCACTGAGGTGGAAATATTTTCCAAAATTAGATCACCACAATGAGAATTATCTTTGATGTGAATGTACTATAATAAGGTCCTTGAGACTTCATTTTCTATTGATGTCACATCATAGTAAATAATGAGATGAAGTCCATGTGCATAAGAAATATGAAGATGTTCCATGATATGGTGTTGGTGGGTTGATACTTCACTAATTTTCTTTACAATATGATATAGGGATGGGAATAGAAGGTGGAAGTACACCCATGATGGTACTCTTGGTAGAACTCGCCCGTAAGGTTTATATGATACATCCTTTATCCACAACTAGTTAATATGACATAACATTGGTTCCACTCAATTTATTCCTATGAAAGTTTAACTTCCCATTGTTTAATCTTATATATTCATTCTGAATTTTGGTTTAATATTATATAGGTAATGGGAATGTTTTTTGATTATAAGTGTGCTGTATTTTAATTTTAAGCAAGCCCACACTCATGTATGATTATCTTTTTCACCTTCAAAAACATAAAAATCATAATTTTAAAAATATGTCTATAAACATTTAAATGAAAGATGTTATTTTTATCACTAGAATTCATATTTTAAGTTATTTTTTTTAATAATATCACTATTCACTAAATAAAATGAATGAAAATTTATTAGCACTATTCTAATATAAAATGTATATTAAATACACTTTATAATATACTGAAAATATAGAAAAATATGGCTAAATTACTCTCCTACACTTGAATTATTACTTATCCTTTAGGAATGGATCTCAAAAATATTATTCCCTTAGAGTACAATTCTTCCCTTGTTAAATCCTTGATCTGATGAATTTTAATTTTGAAAGATTTATGTAAATATTAATATTATCATAAAATCATATTTTTACATATTACTTCCTAATTTCACAAACATTTATTCATCACTATGTAATTAGATTAGATAAATTCATTTTCCTATTATTCATTCATTTTTAGCGTTCACCTTTATTTCCACCTATCTCAGAAACCAATAACTTATTCACACAATTTTGTATAATATATTCATTACATAACACAAATTAAGTGAATAGGAATAATCCATAATTAAATCATTCTAAATAGTAGGAACCCCCTGAGGTTATTTTTTTTAACTAAGGCATAGTTATAAGATTTGTATAATTGGAACTCATATTTCCTTAAATATTTAGTATGAATTTTATTTTTTCACACATGCACACACATACACTATGTAACTTCTCACCCCTCCTCATTGGCTTGATTTGAGGCTGAATTGCTACTTGGCCTTAAGCGACATCCACAAGGTGTCAAAGGATGGAAATAAATTCCAAGGGATTCAATGCAAGTGGGGGTTGATTTTCCCTTTTAGAAAATAAAAAAAACCAAACATGCCATGAAAAAACACTATTGCATGATGCATGATAACAATGTAAAACAACTCAATGAAACACCATTAATATCAAAACCAAACTACTACAAAGAGTACCACAATAGAAAACACCTAACATCAAAGTACATATTGGAAGAAAAAACCAACAAAACTCAATAAAAAACCTACTTAAATACAAAGATACTATATTCTCCATGTTACAACTCCAAAAAATATCCCAAGTATAATAAATAACCACTAGATCAATGTGATACTTTACCTTTTCTTGAGTCCCGATAAACAATATCTGTAAAAGCACAAATGTTCCAAAGATGGGGTAAGTAGGGAATTCATTCAGTGGATTTTTTCAGGGTTGGAACATGGGATGTCTAACCGTGTAGGCCAACTATGCAAGGTGTCCTAGGAGGTCAAGGTTGGTGCATGGTTAGTACACAGTTTCCCTAACTATGCACAGTTAAAAAAAAGATCCTAAAAAAGAATATCTAGGTAGGGATTAAGTTTTAACTCTTATTTTTTTCTCCAAATAGACTCTAACTCATGATTTATTACTCCCAATGGAAATTTGACTTTTTCCCATTGATCTACAGGTGATTTGAAGGCATTTCTTGGTGTGTTGAATCCAGTTTCTCTTGGTAAGTCCTTGTTTATGGTAGTTTTAATGGGTTTTCTTAGATCTATTTTCTTACCTATATATATTTATTAGATCTAGTCCACTACAAGTAGATATATGGATTTTTATGAAAATAATGGTTAGATTTTTCCTTGTTAATGTTAAGGGAAAATATATATGGTGGGTTTTTGGAGATTTAACCCGGTTTTGTTGGCATTTTTATGTCATTATTCATTTTCACCATAATTTCTGAGGTTGGTAGATTCACAATTGATTCCTCTTATTAGATCTCAAAGGATTGATTTAAAATTGATTTTTTTATATTGATCATGAAATTTTTGAGCAATTATTGTTGGAAACCATATTTATTAACAGTTTAGGGAATTGTGTGATTTGGGTATTTTGGAAAAGGGTGAAATTGGTAACATGATTTTAAAATGATGATTATAAAATGGTTATCTAGTTTTGATGCATGAAAATGTGTTTCAAATAAAAGGATATTTTTATTGATTTTTTTGGAAAATAATGGTTGTGTCATGTGGTTAGATTAATTGATTAAGGATGAGTTGAATGGGATGGTTATTGGTTGTGAAGTACCACCATCAAAGGGATGGGATATGGATGTGAAGTTCCACTGCCAATGGTAACACCAAGATTGTGTGGTTGAATGTGTGTGTGTGGTTATGATAAAATGGAATGGATCATTCCAAAAAAAAATTGAGAATGTTTAAATTATTTTTTTGGTTGTTTCCTTGTAAAATGGATTTGGTTTGGTAAAACTATTTTATTATGGAAAATAATTTACATTCTAATATAAAGTGTTTTCAATTGTTTTATGTAAATTGATTTATATAAATGTTCTAAATTGTTCAATCCTTGTGGCATGAGTAGGGAAGTCATTTGGGAAAATCCTAATGAGTTTCATTACTCACCCCTGCTTTGGAACTTTGGTGATTTTGCAGATATTGTTTATTAGGACACAGAAAAAGGTAAAGTATCATATTTATCTTGTGGTACATCATGATAAATGGGTTGTTTTTACAGATTTTTAGCATAGATAATGTTGTATATTTGGATTTATGTGTGTTTTAATTGAGTTTTTTTTATTTTTATTCTATTGTGTACTTTTATGTTAGTTTTCTTCCATTGTGTTACTCTTTATAGTATTTTGGTTTTGATATTAATGATATTTCATTGAGTTGTTTTACATTGTAATAATGAATCATGTAGTAGTATTTTTTTATGGAATGTTTGGTTGGTTTTTTATTTTCTCAAAGGTAATATCATCCCCCACTTTAATTTAATCCCTTGGAATTTATTTCTAGCCTTTGGCGCCTTGGGGATGTATCTTAAGGAAAAGTACCAATTCCACCTTAACTCAAGCTAATTAGGAGGGGTGGGATGATACACACTATACTTTGGAAAATTTAATAGAATTATGTTTGAATCCCAAATGATCAAACTAATACATTCAAATGGATTTATATAATTGGTATCTTAGTATTTACTCTTTGAATTGCTAATTTTTTTAGTAAATAGTTCACTCAAACTTAATTTTAATAATCCAATAGATTCCTAATAAATTGTGGTCCACTTAAATTTTTTCCAATTATGATTCTTTTTTTAAAATTTTAAAAAAGGGATTTTAATATTTTTATACATTAATTATGATGCATTAATAACTTAAGGATATATTTTATACAAGAAGTATAAAATCAATCAAAACCATTTATTATAGGAAAAATAAAGGAAGAAAGATAAAACACATAAAACTAAAGTAGGTTAAAAATCTACCACACTTGAAATTCACTATCCCTTTTTAATAAAAAAATAAAAAGTATAGGTAAATTAAAAACAAGTGGGATTGAGAGATATAGCCATGTTATTTCCTCTAATGTCTCTAAGTTAAGATCTCTCCCATATAGTTTTCTAGAACCAATAAAAATAAACCAAGGGGAGATATTATTCTAAATATAAAATGTATAATAGAAAGGAAAGAATCATAGGTTATTCCTCTAAGTGAGTTCTATGTTTTTACTGCCTACAGATTAGTAGTTTTTTAGTTGACTCTTATACATAGTAGGATAGGGTTTATGTGATATAAACCACCACATTTTTTCTCTTTGTGTGTTTGAGTAGTCACTAAGAGTGGAAGACCCCATAAGAAGAGAAAATAACCCCATCCTAGATAATGAGAGAGGTAGAGAGAGAAGTGAGAGTATAGTCGGTGGGGGGGGGGGGTAGGGATCTCTATCAACTATCATGGTTTACTTATTTATATGATATACTAGTTATTATTGAGGAGGTAGTTGTTTCACCATGATATCCTAAAGCTATTATTATTGAATTACCACCTTCTTAGTGGTTTATTCTTTAAACTCCCAAACCATTATATCCTCAATGATGGGACTTTCTTTTTCTTCTTCTTTTTCATCACTCTACTAGGTAAGAAAATGTGTTTATTATTTAAAAAATAATGAATGGTAGTAAGAAATATATTATAATGAGATAAAATCAAATACAAGAGAGCCTAATGTTATGTATACATTTAACTAATTAGTTACAAGTATTGGTTCTTCTTCCATGGCCTCTGAGAGTATTGGTGTAATTAATTAGAGAGTGGGGTTCTTCAATGTCTCTTCCACCTCTATGATATATTATTCAAAAGTTTTAAGGAATGGTTCATTTTTTACCTCAACCTCCCATTGATAGAACACTGGGAAATAGTGGGAGAACTAGGTTATCACCTTAGAAAAATCTTTTAGAATTGGTTATTTGAGGTCCTATTTGAAATATTTGATGAGCTATTTGAAAAAATCCTCTCCACAGTTAGATTATCACACCTATAAAATCTTATTTGCATGTTACAACAAAATTTCACTAATGAAAATGTGTGAAATAAACAAAGAATACAATTTTCTAATTTTTGAATTGAAATGAAAGAATCATTTAAAGAGTGAAAAAAGTGATAAATTAACTTATCTCCATATTAATGACGCTAAAATTGATTTGTGGCCATGATGGGCCTTGAAATAACAAATAATTTTGATATTTGGAATACATCTAGGGAGCTAATATAGTTCTTCTCACTAGAGGATCCTTGAAGATTACTTACTATTCTATTCAATTTTTTCTATTTTCTATTTTTAAATATATTTAAAAATAGGAAATGGGGGGGGGTGCATTGGTTTGAATTCATTAAAGTAAATGAAAACAAGAAAGGTAAAACACAAGTTAGTAGAAAAATACACAATCCTAGGGTTGGATACTCAGATTCATTCATTATTTATTTAAATTATTTCATATCCATTTGAAAAATCATCCCATCATACACAAGATACCATCCTATACATTGATTGTGATACATATCATGCCTTAGAGATCCCTTCAGTATTCCATATACCCCATCCTCTAATAGTTAATAATGATAAACACACCTCAATCGAGTATGTGATACCAACTAAAACCCAACTCCATCACATGTGGTTTCATCCCTCATCCAACCCAACTCCATTATATGAATATATTTCCAAGATAAGGGATGGGAGTGTGATTTTGTAGGGAATAAAATGAACTTGAGAATATTCTATGAAATTGGTGAACAATTACCACACCATTCCATAAAACATGTAATTAACCATAAAAATGGAATAAAGCATTAAGAAATAACAATAAGGATTTGGGAACACCATAGAAACCTCCTTTGGGACCATAAATCAGGTTATATACTCACCATTATGAGCATTGAAGAGGTATAGTTGGGAAAAAGGTATCAAACAAAATAAAAAAAGGGATAAGTGATGTGATATAATGAAAATTAAACTATTATATTAATATTAAAAAAATAAATTTATAAATGAAAAACCTATATGACTTCATAGATTTTTCTAATAAGAAAAGAGTACTAACCCCTAATAAGTAGGATGAGAGTCTCTTATATAGGCAACATGGAAACTCATTTGAGAATTATTTATTGAGGGGATTTTCTCTATACAAAAATCTATATAGTTGTTGATTCCATGTAAATAAAATCTTGATTATTCCTCATCACATCATTATTCCCTCATGATATATTGTCATCTCAAAATAATAGCTAGAGGTCAATTATATCACTCACTTGATCCTTTTATTTTTTTTCAATGTAAACCAAACAAAAAATATCCCCTTTTATAAATTGGGCATGTATTCACCCGCATAGATTTAGATGGGATCGATAACTATAGATAATTTCTATATAACTAAATTCTTAATAGGGTCTTGATATTATGTTTTATGGGAAAACATTAATGTGTTGTAATGTGTAATGATTTTAGGTAAGTAATAAAAGATGGAATTGGATTGTGAGAATATTTTTGCCCGCTAAAAAAATATTGAAATTGAGAGGAAATGTTTCATTGGATAGAGGATGTATTTTTCATTAAAACTTGAGGTGGTATTGGTATAATGAAACTCAAATCACTATGGTGGAAGGAGTTCCCAAAAACACAGCATCGTAATGCTGATTACATTATGATGTGAACATATTATGCATTGGTCCATGATACTATGTTGGTTGCCGATGTAGTGACCTCAATATTACCATGCGGTAGACTTAAATCCTTTTGGTGCATCATATCCTTAGACCTTATGAGGGGTAAAATATTAATTTAACCTAGTAATTGAACATATATTTTTTTTAACATATTCATTGTTATCATGATGAGACATTTTCTATTGGGATGAAATTTAGTGAATTTCAAATCTGGACATATTTATTAAGATATAAAACATTTACTAAACAAATATTATTAATTCCTACATGTGTGGACATTAATATATTCTAAATAGATACCTGGATTGAAATTCCATCTTCAAGGTTGTGTCCTTAATGGGTTGTTTTACCTAGGTGATTTATAAACTTTGTTTGGGTTTTGGGTCTCAGGTTGGGCCTTTTATTAAGTATTTTTTTTTTCATTCCCATCTCCCATTTTCATCCTTCCATTTACATGATAGGAAGGTAAACCCTACTCCTCATTTTTGTTGCTAGATTAAAGGAAGAAGGATGGAGAGAGAGGGGGTCTTCATCCAAGGAGGTTGATTGGAGTATGATCAAAACACAATGTCCTTAGTGCATGAGTCATAGATGTATAACCTTGAAGCTTCAATGATTCTCCATGAGGTTGATATTTTTATTTTTATTTTCATCACATACACATTTATTTTATATTTTCAATTTTTATTATGAAACATGAGTTGTTGTTGGATGGTTGAAAGTCAATGAGGTGTGATTTGAAGAGAAATTGATGATTCATGTGGTTTGACGAGTTTCAGTTTCTAGAAATCATGATCCCATGGAGTGTAGTTTTATGAAAAAACACTATGTAGTTATTAAGTGCTTATTATGGTAGAATATGGTGATCATACAACATGTACCCAATGCCCACACATCATTTAGGTCTATTGGGTACTCAACTTGGGGTGTGTCCAGGTACGTGGTTTGGTACCCCATGCAAAGCACATGATTGTAGTAGTATACATCATGTTGGGTTATATGATCTAGTGTGGCATACACACAATGTATTCCTTTTAGGCACACCATGTACTTGAGAAAAAAATGACTATATGTGTAGAGGTACACACTTATATAGAGTCATTGAGTATACACATAATTTACATGATGGTACACATCATGTAACTTCTCATCGTAGAGCTTAGTTTTGGAAAGTGAGTATTTTATTCTGAGAATATTTTCATATAAAACTTGACGGTGGGGTCCTATTCATTATCAAATACCTTCAAAATGAAAATTTTGGGCCAATTTCATATCTTAGTCCTGTAGTGATAACGCCAGGATCTAGGTAATGAATTAGGGAAACCATAAGGATGATGAGACCCTGGAAATATTTAAATAATAGGGTTTGAAACCCTCACTTTTTTTAGAGATCAATGTTATACAAGAGTTTGTTAGTGTTTTTAGATCCTCTAAGGATGTATGATTCATGAGTTCAAGAGTTTGATCTAATATTTGGAAATTCCATCTATGTGGAAGGGTGGTCCTATGGGACTTATGGATAGGAATGGGTCTTGAGGAGATTCCCACTTTCCTATAAACCTCAAAACATGCTGGGTGCATGTGGGGTTAGTACTCCCTCAGCCAGTTTTTTAGACTCTTGAAAGGCACAAGTCCCCTAATATATTTACAGGTGGTGAAGTAATTGTTATGGTTGTCCAGTAGTAGTGATGGTTTAGATGCTCAGGGTTGGTAACTCACTAAACTGATCAATACACTATTGTGAGGTGTGTTTCCCCTATTGTGGTATCATTTCAACGGTATAGTGGTGTTGGGTTTTCATGTCTTGTGGATAGGTTCAGGTTCTTAGGGACCAATGGTGAATGAAGTTTTCTAAGTTACCCATCAATATGCTGATATAGTGGAGGTGAGCTATGTGGGTAGGGATTTAAATTTTGGTTGGTTGATCTAACCCTTTATTCGTATCTATACAATATGTACCATTTTTTAAATCCTAGCATGGATAAGGAGGTGTCTTACCTCCTCTAGAATAGGGAAGCGAAATCCCTCATGGAAAGAGGCATGAGTCACCTATATAGGGGGATGTTAAACCCTATAGAATGGTATCATAATCATGGTGTGTTTCCCCCTATTTAGTTAGAATAGGGATTTTAGACTTAGTGAGCATGATATTCAGATGAGAATTTTATGTCTAGTGGTGTTGTTTTGGGAACAATGATTTTTTGATGAGTTTTTTTGTTCAGACTACATAATGGGTGAGTGATAATGAAAGTGCAGGAGGAGTGGATCATAGATAACAAGTCTCTTCAATTTAGGATCTTATTGATTAAATAATATGGTTGAAACAATGATTTGAGTTATAGTTCCCTTGTATGGACTTGTGTAGTTTTATCACCATTGAGGTGAATGGGCGGAGAGGTATTTACTCATGATGTGTGAGGTGTATCTTTCATAGATGAGTAGGGAGGTGTTTTTCACTTTAGTTAGTGAGAAATTAGGTGTTTCCCCCTAAGTAATGGGATCTTTTCATTAATTTCTCATTTCATAGAATGAGTATATATTTGGGTAATCCCTTGTATTTTTTATGAGATAGGGTCAAGGTCATTTTGGGAAGTGAAGCCATAACTTCTTCCATGTCTAGTGCTTTCCCCATAGATTGAGTTGGGTGGATGTATGGTTCATACCTTGGTTATAAGGTAACCTACAATAGTATTTCACTTTTTTGGGGTGTACTACTTGGTATTTTTTCACTCACCCCTACATGGTGTTTGTACCCACACGTATTATGTCTGTGGAGACATTACATAGGTTGGTGGAAATTTTCTAGGTGTGGACCTATGAATCCAAATATTAATGGAGCTCAATACGATTCATGGTTGAAAGTGATCAGGTTGGAGTTAGCATGATGAGGTGATCCACTTCTTTGCATTCACTGAAGGTCGGTTATTTATTTTACTATTTTAAGAATTTTATTTTTTCCCCGTTATCCTAACACTTATATTGTATTACCCTAGGACGTTTAAAATATATTTTCATTCATATTTTATTTTCATATAGATATGAATAACCCATTTGGTTTTGGATATTCCTGGTGAGGATGGTGATTTGTATCTGATGTTGGTTATATAGGCTAATGCCTACCACATTTGTGGCATTACTTCTTGGTGATAGAAACTGGCCCCTTTTCTTTTAGAGGCAAGCTAGGGGAGGTATACTCAACTTTCCAAAAACCAAGAAGGGTAACCGATGGGAGAGGTCATGTAATATTGGTATCGAATCTAGTAGTTCTAGGGATGGAGTTTAAATATAGGTTCTTATGAGCTTAGTTTTGGATGTATATGGTGACAATTCTTAGAGGTGCTTAGGCTGGGAACCCAGCTAGGATATGCCGACCAATACATTCCAATGCAAGTACTTTGATAATCCATTGATTAACTTAAGTACTTTGGAAATTTTGTGGGGTATAGTTGATTAGGTCCATGCATCATATAACAGTCATGACATTGTTGGTTTCATCGTGCGACATCCTACTTCTGGATATGTCATCAAGAAATAAATAAGTTGATTTACTTGATGAATATTATTCCATGAGAGGTATGATATGGGACCTCTATATATAATGAGAGGAATGAGATTACTCAAAAATATTTCAACTTATTTAGTTATTATCTATTATCATAATTATTGGTTTTGTTTCAATAGGATTTATCTCCTTATATCCAATAAATTAGATTAAGTGTAACATTCACTAGGGGCCTAGTATCCCCCTCACCCCCCCCAAATGGCCCAAAGGCCTTCATTTTTATTGATTTTTGATAAACCCCCTTTCAAGGGATGAGGGGGAACCCTTACAAGGCCCGTAGGCTCAGAGATTACAAGGCCCATAGGCTTAGAAGATTACATGACCCGAAGGTCTTAGGGAATTCAACCAGACTATCTACAAGGAACTGCCCCTCCCCAGCATCTGCGTCATGATAGTAGCTCTCCACCTTTTCATGACAGTCTGGCTAGGCTTCCCATGCAAGCATAGGCTGGTACCGATGGAATAGCCACACCCTCTCATTATGAAAATCCATTTGGTTCTGCTCTGGTGAGTGCACCACTTGTTATGTGCTATTCTAATTTGTTGTGTACTACTCGATGATGCATAATATCCCCAAATTGTGGATAGAGTTTAGTCCTAACCCATATATTATATGATACTTAGGTTGTTTGTATTCTATCTGTGAATTAATATCTCCCCATTTGATATGGTCTACACATGGAATAGGTTCTTCCAATGGGGTTAGTCCCCCCCCCCCTCAACTCATACTTTTCCTAGACAAGGTAGAAGTCCCCCACTTTGATTTCCATAGAGCTCTATGTGGTGAATATTTACAATCTATGAGGTCAATTACTCCCTAAAAAGATTATATACACTCAGAAAGGTGTGGATCCCTCATAATTTATTATTTATTAGTAATAGTTTAGTTTTTGTGATGTTTTATTTTGATCTTCTAGTTGTGTGTATAACTCTTGGATGATCCATCAATAGGTGTTGGTGTAGCCTATCAAGCTCTTTCATACATAGAACAATGGGTATAATGAGCTAGATTCCAATATTATGAGACTTAAATAGATGGTTTATTCCTCCTTGTGTGTAAAAGGAATATTTTTTGTATAAATATTATCTCATAGGTGATATTTAGATGAAGGATGATTATATTCATTACAATTGTACCCTGATGTGAGCTAAATAGGGCATTCTTTAGGCAGTTTTGAATGTTTTCCAAGGTGAAATATGTAGTATTTTTCCTTGGTTATAATATTTATTATCACCACCATGTGTTATTACCTCAATGTAGTTTGGTTTTCTGGTGAGATAGAGATCCTAGTGGAGTCTTAATTCCCGAGTGGTATGAATAGAGACACTTACTCGAGGTGATAATTTTCCCACATTTCCACCATCTGTGTGAGATGGATTTATTTGAGAGGTTTTACTAAGATTTTTATATATAAAGGAGGGGATTAATAATTATATCATTATTGATGTATGATCACCTAAAAACTGATTTAGTGTGTATGGTAACCCTTTTCTATGTTTTGAGATTGATTAGATTGGTTGTTGTACACTTTTAATGGGAATTGGGACCAAGATGATGAGTAACACCAACCCTCATGAAGTTACAATCAGTTTATTCACTGGTTGGTGAGTGTAGATTCATGATATTTTGTTGTTTCACTAGATTATTACTACAATTATAGAGTATATAATGTTCCTTTCCATGGGAGATTTCTAAGTTTAGCTTGGAGTAATGAGTGATGAGATTTTGGGAATGGATTACTCTAAGAGTTTTTATGGAGTTGAAGTAGAGTTTGAGATATACTCTTAATCTACATTTTATAGATGATGGGACTAAATGTGTAGTGATTTTTTATTTACTTTATGTTGGTCCAGGCTATGTGTTTTGAAAAAATATGGGCTAGAAAACATGAGTTTTGTTATTACGAGTATTCGACTTACTGACTTCCAGTAATCTCATATATGTGGCCACCTAGGAAGTGTGGTGAGAGTTTTAATGGGTGATCCATTATGTTATTTTAGGATGCATGATGAGAAATAGTGCACCACAAGACTATGGTTACAAAAATTTGATTATTGGGAATATGTTAACCATAGGATTTGAATAGATATATTGGGTCATTTGTGGTGGATGAAAACCTGACTAAGGTCAGTGGTGCAAGAATGATCCTATGAAATTTTTAGAAAGGAAAGGATTAGAGGATTAATGATATCATCATTCCTTAATATAGAAAACATCAATGTATGTTATTTGGAATATTATAAAGAGGAGTGGTGTCGGGCCCTTATGGGATGTATGGTGGTCTTGTCAAGATACCCGATGGAGAAGTTTGATGTGATTATATTGTCTTATATGAAAGTCATTAAGGAAACCATTTTTCAAGGTATTGAGCCTAATTCCCCCATAAAAAATTTCTTTTTAACTATATTATATTTTAGTGATATTTATGGTTCATATCAATAAACCTTGATATAATTGATGGGTGCCATGTGGTTGGAGGAAAGAGATATGGGTGGAAAGTATTAATGAAATTCATGAAGTGAGTTATGATGGTGTCAAGAGCTTCCCCTATGGTTGGTTGAGGCTATTTAGTGTTTTTGAAGTTAAAAGGATCTTAGATATGACATCCTTTATCTGAATTATATAGATAAACTATGTTTTCGAGTGGTGTTGCATTATCATTCCTAGTGGATTTTGGGACCTTCAAAAGTCGGAGGATCTCAAGAACAGGTGTGTTATCTTCCCGTATGAGGATGGTTTATGGGTTTATAAAATAGAAACTTGGAATATTTAATTTTTGGGGATGAAATGTATCAATGATGGGGAGGATGTAGTGATAGAGTTGATATGTTAATCACTTTTTATTTTAAATTTCAATGATTTAATTACCATCATTTTGATAATTTAAAAGTAATTTTATAATTTTTTGATCTTTTTTGGATTTCAGATTTAATTGTGAAAATGTAAAATTCATGTTTTAAATGTTTTTAATAATTCTTGAAAATAATTGAAAAATCCATGTTTTTTTGAGTTTTTTGGAAAAAAAATTTAAAACTGAATGGGAAGAATTTTGGATAAGTATTTTCCAGTAATAATTTAATTATATGTTGTGTAAGAAATTTTTAAATCCTTGTATGATCTTTTTAAAATCCCATATTAATTTTACCCCTTGTATGACTATCACTTCCATCCCATACAACTTTTCCAAAAAAAACCAGATAACATATGCATTTTTTGAGTGTCATAAAACTTTTATTGATCCATAGAAGACTTTTTAATTGTAAGTGTATGAATTTGGATCCCATAAAATTCTTTTTTACACATTTTATGTCTTTTTCTCAACATTTTAAGTCTTTATTTAATCTCATAATACTTTTTCATAGTCCCTGGTTGACTTTTATTATCATAAGACTTACTGTCATCATATAAAATTTTCTTTGAAACCATTAGATATTTTCCACATATCCCATATGTATTTTAAACCATAAAAATTATTAAAATTATTATGAAATATATTTATTTTGAGTCTCCTTAAAAGAATTATTACTGAACTAAACTTTTTAATTATTATTTTTTACTTTGTGAAATTTCAGGAAACAACAGTGGAGAACCTTTATGTAGATATATTTTAGACAACTTACAATATTAGCCACATAAATTAAATAAAAGGGAGATTAATTTACTATAGATAATGGGAGAGTTAAAATAATAATAAAATTGTTTACCTCATTAACTCCCCATACAAGGATTCCATCCCAAGAACCACTATTACTTCCACCTAGAGAAAATAATGGGAATTTACTACATGCACGTGAAGGTTTCCTAGGCATGATTTTAAGGTTGTTTTCATTTCAAAAAAAAATTCATTCATTTTTTTAAAATTTATAAGGGTCACTAACTAATGAAGATAATGGGGGATAAGTTGGAGTGTTCATACCACAGAAGTGAGTTCAAAAATTTCTACTACAATTTAGGTGGTCATGATAAAAGAGAGTGAGAAAATAATAATTGATGGGTACTAATTTATCTATGAATGTATAAAATATTAATTAGATATGGTAGTTAATACTTAATAATATTTAACTTCTATGTTTTTAATCATCATTGTAATAGTTTTAGATTTTTTTAGAAACTGTATTTTTAAATGAAGGAGGTTGTTTTCTTTCTCAAGTGAACTTTCTTCTAAACTATTATAGGTTACTGATATATATATGAAAGTAAAGTGGTTTACCATTTTGTTTAAGGTACTTAGGAATGGTCTTAACTCCTAGATTTTTTTTATTAATTTAGATTAATTTCTTGAATTTATTTTTAATACCCCTTGTCTGGAATAGATGAGAATTTTAGGGAAAATTTAAATTTTTTGATTGGTGGATGGTTTTTTTTGAAAACTAGGACTCAAAATTAAGTTCTAAGCACTTAAAATTCATGAAATAGTATTTTTGGACATGGTTTGAGGTTCAGTGGATGTCTCGAGGGTTCAGATGAATGATGAAGAAGTAGCCTAAGTGCCTGGGTTGCTGAAAAATTGTAGCTATGGGCCATTTACAAGGAGAACAGGTTATTCATAACATGAATGAATTTTATGGGGTGATTTAGGGTGTAGAAAGAGTGCTAGTTGAGGGTTCTAGGGAAATTCCTTAAAAAGTATTTATGTGAAACATATTTTCATTCCAAGATAGGTTCTTAGCTATTTTTTATGTTTTAAAAGGGTGATCAACCCTCCCTTTCTTCTTTAAATGAACATGGTGCATGATGATGGTCTTGTTAAGAACCCCACCCACCTTTATCCTTATTTTGGGTAGTTTTAGGTGTATTTTTATAGTGTTAAAGGTATGGTTCTTCCTCTTTATCACTTATACTTTGTTACTCATATTTCATCTTTGATTTTGGTGTGAATCTATTTTGGCTTTATCCCCTATTCCAATAGAACATGGCAGAATCAACCATTTCTAATGGATATTTTTCTTAGCCTAGATAGAGGGGAACCCGAGATGTTGTGTGAGTACCATCACAGACAATTTTGGAAATATAACATCACCATTTAGATTATTATGGTTTTAGAACTAAATTTATTTTTTCATCTATTGAATCAATGATATCAATTGGTGATTTTGCATAGAGTAGGTTTGGGAGCATATTGGTATTAAACTATATCTCATTGCCAATAGTTTCAGTGCGATGGGATGAACTAGTAAGTTTTAGGAATTTATGTTAATATAAATAAAATTTAATTGAGTTGATTAATTTGTGAAAATTGAATAATGAATTACAAATCATTAAAATTTCTTATTTTCCATGATTTTGGTACTGGATGGGTAGATAATGGCTCATTGGACTTGGATGAGCTTATGAAAGAGTTGAAAAACTGCACTTAAAATGGGGAATGAATTGTTTGAGGTAGGCAGTTATTTTTACTTACCCTATGGTTTAATAAATGTTTATTACAAAGAATGATATTTTGAGAACAACATGAATTTAAGGTAACTGCGGTGAGGTATTTGGGACGAAATTCCGTTGAAAAAAGTAATTTGCAACGGACTTATATCGAAAAAATTTCATTTGCGATGGGATTCTATCACAAATACCCCATCACAGATGGTGGCATCTCAAATGTGTTTATTTGAAACAATCTGCTGCAAATAATATTTATTTACAATAGAAAAAATGTCTGTCGCAAAATAATTTTGTAAGTGTTTTTAAATAACATGTTATGATGATCCATCATAAAAGGTTCAAAAGGTTATTTGCGACAGATGAATTCATTCTTTGCAAAAAAAATCAAAAATAATAAAAAAATAATTAAAATTATTTTAAAAAATATAAAATAAAATTAATAAAAAACTTTAATATATATATATATATATATATATTAAAAAATGTAAGTATTAAATGAAATAAAATTAATTTAAAAAAAATAAATTAAAAAATAATTTAAATAATTTAAATTATTAAAATTAATTAACATATTAAATATATAGAAAAATAATAAAAATAATATATATATTTAAGAATAATTAAAAAAATATAATTAATTAAAATATGTTAAAAACATTAAAAAAATGAATAAATTGACAAATATTTAAAAGTAATTACAGAAAATTAAACAAATTAAAATAGACATAAAAGTAACACATCAGTTAAAAAATAACATGTCTGTCATACCAACTTACAAAAAATGTCATAAAAACTTTATAAATCATCAACTATCATCTAATAGAGGAGGATCACTCAAAGGATCAGGGGAAGGATCACTCGAAGGACAGGGGGAGGAAACTCCATACCAATGCGACACAAAAGTCACTACATATACTCCATCATCTGCTCATCTCTCAGATGCTGCAACTCACGTTCCTCCTCCCTCTCCTTATGCATCTGCTGTATCATCTCATCCCAAGCTCTCAACCTCTCCTCATACTATGTTGTGGATGACGACATTGATGACGTCTCTCCACAATAACCCTTTATGATCACTGATTCAATTGTAGATGTATCATAATAACTTGTAGGTGTTAGTTGAGAACCAACACCAATCACTCAACCTTTCTCGACACCTTGCGAAGTCGCCTTTATCCAAGCCCCCTCATCAAAACCTAAATGAGTAGTGACATCTTGTTTGGTCTCATCTTGACTCTCCTGTGAATGAGAAGTCCCAACCTCATATGTTTCCATTAAATATAATGAAAAATTAGAACAATAATAAAATTAGTATTCATGACATTTTTAAATAAAATCACTAACCACAATATGGCACTATCATTCTCCTACAACTTCTCTAGTACAGGGATCAATATACATCTTTTTATAAACTTCAAACTCCATAATAGATGGGTCAGTAGCAGCCTGTATAATATAATAAACATGTTTTAGGTAAAATATATATACATTAATAAATAATATCACTTACTATATGTCATCGATGTATGCCAAATTTATGACTCCAAAACACATGGGTGACATCTTACCCTCCTCAGATTTGATTTCCATATGATGATATCCTCCTAAAAGTCTCTCATAACTAGAAGGAGAACAACCCATCCCATACCTATGCTGATAAAAGTTGGGATGATGGGAGACATAAGAATAATTGAAAACGATAACACAAGCTTTATCTATAGCTCACTTTCTGATTTTTTCTAGAAACTAAAGAAAGTGCTCACGTATACAAGTATATCATGCCTCTTGGATAGGACCACTTTAGCTATCAGAAATTGTATAAAATAAATTCTGCAAGACAATTAAAAAAGTATGTTAGTAATTAAATAAAATTTAAAAAAGTATATATTATTTAATAAGATATAATCCAGTGGTCGAACATATGGTCACACACAGTGATGGGTACCAGGTCCCATGACACCCATGACTCGGAAAATAATTTTTCAGAATCGCACTAGCCTTCCCAACGGATAAATGTAAAAATCTATGAAAATTAAAAAAATTTAATCATAAAATTATTATTAAAATTAATACACTTAGTTAATATAATGTAAATATCTTAAACAATTAAATATACCTCTGTAAACAAGGATCAAAATCACTAGATTTTTGTCTCTCTAGAATAGGATCTAGAATCAGTAATCGAGCAAGACCATTCCCCCTCCTAGTAGGCAAACCAGCCTGAGGAGGAGGACATGAATCAGGCTCATCATCAGGAATTCTGAAATCAATGAGAGAATGTAATAGAACACTAGGACCATTTCCATCCATCTAAAATAAATATTCTCACCTTTAAGAGATTGTTAACACATATAAGAAATATAAAAAAATAATAAATTTCAGAATAAAATAATGTTACCTATAATAGATTGTTAATAAAAATATTAAATTTTAAAAAATAATAAATATTAGAATATAATAATTACCAACAACTAAATAACTGAATATAATACATCAATCATCATCTTCATCACCATTTTTATCAACATCAGTGCCTTTATCCTCATCATCAGCATTGTCAACTTCCATATGACTTTTAGTTTCATCATTCCTTATCACTTGATCAACATTATCTATATCATCATCCCTTAAATGGGGGGGGGGGGTCATCATTAATATTTATATTCCATTGGGTAAGAGATATATTTTGGGATGTTTCTTGAAAAATTTAAATATGTTGCACTTCCACAAAACAATTTTTATTTTAAATAAAATGATTGTCACATGATTTCATTTTTATCACACTCCACCAGTACTTCAAATATCTAAAAACATCATAGTAATTTTCATAGTAAACTTTATGTGCTTGATGTGACAACAAAAATGGTTCATTTGATGCAAGAATACTATTATATTTAATGTCAAAAACTCCATGTTGTGGATGAAATCGCAACCCCCAATCAGTATCAAACCAATGACAATTAAAAATTGTAACATAATTTGGTCCCAGATAACATAAATTAATTATTTCATCTAGTATACAATAAAATTCAACTTCATGTTCCTTATGATGGTATCCTTTAAAAAAAACACCACTATTAATTGATTTCTTTGAGTCACCATATATGCGTGTATAGAATTGAAATCCATTAACCAAAAACCCATTATAAGATTTTACCAATTTCAATAGAGGTTTTTTGAGAACACATAATCAACTGTATGTTTTATTTTCATATTCTGTTAACTATAAATAGTAAAAATTATTAATAATAGATATCATTGAAAATTTTATTTAATATTCCATCAAAAGAAACTTATCTTACCAATCTATGAAGCCAATATGAAAAATTTTATTGCTAATGTTTTTCAAGAGCAATAAATGTAATTTGTATAAATTGTTTTTTGATATGTTCATTATATAGTCTACAAAAAATTTAATGTAAATAAAGATATATTTTATAAATTTTTAATGAAATAATAAAAAAGTAGTACTTACTACACAAATTATGTTATTTCCTCATAATTTAGCAAAACATAAGTATGATCTCTGTGTAGTTCTTCATCTGTAATCCATCACTCACGATAACCACAAAAACCAAGATCAGGATGATTAGAAACTAAAAACTAATAGTCTGTGACATCATCAACATTTGTCTCATTGTGACCCATGTGATTATGCTTTAAAGGGTTTTCTGATTGAAAATAATAATTGTAGAAATTTGAAATTTCTTCCTAAAAGTATGCTTCTGAAATCGACCCTTCAATTGATTCTTTATTATGTACTTTATTCTTTAATTTTTTCATACATCTCTCAAATGGATAAATCCTTATACCAGTCCTCCACATTTTTCTTCATATAGAAAATGCAATATTAAATGTTCTGTAGAATCAAAGAAGCTCGGTTGGAATATTTTCTCCAGTTTACATAAAATTTAAACAAAATCTTTTTCCAAAAAACTCAACGCATTATAATCAGAGTTTTTCATACAAATATCTTATAAAATTATGATATTTTGGTCAACACATCCTAGATTTAAGAATTCAACAACCCTCTAAGACCAAAAGGAAGTAATATTTCAATTATGACATGATAGTCAAGAATTTTTAACCCGGTAGTATGACCATTTATAACATGGAGAGAAAAATTAGAAGTATAACCATCTAGTAACCTCAAATATATACTACATTAATAGAATAATAAAAAGTTTTCTTTACTATGTGAGTAAGATACTTTTGGATTCATTAATTTTTGTGATCTTTCATCTTCAAATAATTGAAGTTTAGGATGTTTGAAAATATGTGCAAGATCTAAACATGCCTTTACATTATCTTTGGTCTTACCAGGTGTGCCCAACATAGTATAAAAAATGTTATCAAAAACATTATTCTCAATATAAATTACATCTAACATGTGACAAACCAACAAATCAGATCAATATGAAAGGTCCCAAAAAATACTCTCCTTTATCCAATTATGATCTATCCCAAAACCATTTATATTTTTCTCATTTATGGTTAGTAAAAAAGTGAAATTAGATAATGAAAATATAATATATTTTATTTAATTTCCTAATATCACTATTGGAGGTGCATTTGTTTCAATTAGAATTTTTGTAAAATTAATTTTGTTCCTTCGAAAAGGGTGAACCATAGGAAGAAATCTCTGATAACAGTCAAAATAACTAACCTTTCTCCCATTATCAAGCATAGATTCTTTGTTCCCAGCCATGCAGTACAGACATGATTTTAGAACATGTGTGATCCATCGAGATAACATTCCATATGCCAAAAAGTCACTGATCATCCATATTAATGAAACCTTCAATATAAAATTCTGATCTCTAGTTATATCAAATATAGTCACACTATTGTTCCATAATGAAATTAACTCATCAATTACTGTATTCAAATAAATATCAATATTTTTCTTTGGATGTCCTGGAATTAATATCATAATATATATATGGTTCCTTCATCAACATCTAAGGAGGCAAGTTATAAGGAGTAATGAAAATAGGCCAATAATAATTTTGATTGTCGTAAACACCAAATAGACAAAAACCATCAGTAGAAAGGACCTTCCTTATGTTATGAGGTTCTAAATAAAAATAAGAACGTGTCTAATAAATTTTTTTCCATGAATCACTATCACATAGAATATTTAATATTTCTATAAAAAAAATATTTTATTTATGCCATGTTATCAATCCAGCTGTGTTGTGGTGCATAAATAAATGCTGTAAACGAGGTGTAATTGGAAAATATCTCAATGTTTTCATGGGAACTCGAAAATTTTCTTCTTGTGCCTATTTATACATCGATTATCCACAAGTTGGAAAATTAACCAATGATTCATAATACCCATAATATAAGATGCAGTCATTTGAACATGCATGGATCTTCTAATAACTTAGACCAAAATTATGAACCAACCATTTATTTTCACAGAAACTTACAGGTAATGTATTTACATCAGGAAAAAATGAATTAACCAAAGATAAAATCTGATCAAATAACTATTAGGCATTCCAAAATATGATTTAATAGCCATAAATTTTGTTACAACTTCAAGTTTTCTCATCTAGATTCCCGGATATAAGGCCTCCTCAGTGGATTTCAGAAAATTGTAAAACTGAGAAGGTTCTGATTCAGGATTTGAAATATCATTCTGATTTGTTGTTTCAGGAATAGACAGACTAACTAACTCATTTATTAAATTCTAAAATGATATATCTAGAACCCAAAAAAAATTATTTTCTATTGAAGTATTTTCACCATGTTGATACCAAAAAATATAATTTTTCCCAAAACCGGAACGCAATAGATGAAGTCCAAAATTGTCAAATGTTTTGAATATCCTAAGATCACATTTTTGATATGGAAATTTAATTATTCCTTTAGAAACAAAATCTTAATTCGATGATGAAAATTATATAAAGGTTTTAACACCTTCAATATAGACAAGATTGAAACCAGATCCGTTTGGTTTTTTGCGATTATTTATCCAATCAAGACCACGTAGTAGATATTGGTGTCTACTTCCTGAGTCCATAGTTATCTAAAAAACAACAAGAATAAGAATAATTATTATATATCATTTTGAATAGTTTCAAATCATTATAATATTTTACCATCTTGAAATGTTCTATGGAATATGATCAGAGTGAGGCACTGAGTTAGCACTAGATTATAAGGCCCGTAGAGGTTTAACATAGATAAAATAAAAGTAATAAATATAATATATAAGATAGATGCTATTTTTTGAAAATAATACAATATCTCTCTAATGATGTCTCATATGATAAATCGTAGATCACTGTTGGGTCCTGAATGTGGCGTTTACCCTATATGTGACATTACATTTGTGCACGTCGGGTGTTTAGTTACATTACAAGAGAGGGTAATTAATTTAATATTTTAATTATAATCTATTATAAAAAGTTATGTATCTTTCAAATGGTGTCTCATATGATAAATTAGAGATCAACGATGGGTCTAGGATGTGGGGTTAACCCTAGACACAACATTAAATTTGCGTGCATCTGGTGTTTAGTTAAATTATAGGTGAGGGTAATTAATTTAATATTTTTATTATAATTTATTATAAAAAGTTATGTATATTTGAAACGGTGTCTCATATGATAAATCAGAGATCACCGTTGGGTCTAGGATGTGGATTTTACTCTAGACGCGACATAACATTTGTGAGCATCAGGTGTTTAGTGACATTGCAGGTGAGGATAATTAATTTAATATTTTTATTATAATTTATTATAAAAATTTAATATATATTTTAAACTATGTATAATATGATAAATTGGAGATCACCTTTGGGTCAGGGATATGGGTTTTAGCCTAGGCACGACATAACATTTGAATTTATAATAAACATTACTAATATTTAACATTTACTCATATTTTTTCTTTTACAAATTTGGAAAAATTTCCATAATTTCCTCATATTTTCAAATTATGAATAATATTTTTTAATTAAGGATTATATTAACTAAGAATTAATAATATTGATAAATTAATTATCAATTAATATAATTTATGTAATGATTATTATTAATGCATTTTTTTATTAATTTATAAATATTTTTTACTTTTATATATGTTTTTATATTTTTTTTACAAATTATTATTATGATTTAATAATTATTAGTAAGATTAAAAATTTATTAATAATAATGAATCAATAATTATTAAATATTATAAATTATTTAAATTAATATGACATTTTTAATAATTAATATTTTTATGAATTTTTAATAAGTCATATAATTGTTATATTTTTTTATAAAGTATTATAAAAAATATCCTAACTATTATTAACTAATTTTTTAATAAATATTATATATTATATATTTTTATTATTTTTTAATAAAACCAATTTATTAACGTTTTAATATAAAAAAATATTATAAATAACATTTAGTTAAAATATTTTCTTTAAACTATTTTTCTCATCATTCTTAAAAAATAGTCATTTCTATTTATTTCATACATTATGTATATATACATATATGTTTATAACACATAATTAATCAAATCAATTTATATCAAATCATTTTTACACATTTTTTCAAAAAAATTAATATATCATATCTATATACATATATATAAATATACATATATATAAACTATTTATTAATAATATTGATAGATTAATTAGTAATTATTATAAATTATGTAAATTTTAGTATTAATTATTTATATTATTATTAAATTTTTAATAATTAGTATAAATATGTATATCACGATTTCATAATTAATATAAATATATAAAATGTATACTGACTCTTTAAAAAAATATACATATAAAATCTAAATAAATAAATAAATATATATAATAAATCTAAAAGGTTTTTTTAAAACATTTATATATATATATATATATTCATATGTAAATATATATTTATATATATATATATATATCAAAAACATTACAAGTTTTTTTCAAACTGATATATATATATATATATATATTAATACACATGTTTATATATATATATATTAAAAAACTTACACGTTTTTTTAAAATGTTTATATTTTTATATTCATAAGATATTATATATATATATTAAAATATTTCTTATTTAATATAAATATATCAAATATATTCTGACAATTGTTTGAAACCAACCTACATATAATATATATATATATATAATTACACATTTTCATAGATTTAATTATATATATCTATATAAACATATATAAAATCACACATATTTACACACACACACACAAATATATATATATATATATATAATCACACATGTTAATAAAATCGCATACGTTTACATACACATATGTTTATATATATATTTATAAAATCGAACATATTCATAGATTTTTTTGAAAAAATTGTAAAGATAACAACAAATCAATTAAAAAATTTTAGAAAAATAACTATAAATCAAAGGGTCACGTAGGTCAGGCATGATAAACAAATAAACATGCAAATACTATACCAAATTAATATAAAAATATTGAAGCTGGGGTTTATCAATATACAAATCAAAGGGTCGCGTAGGTTAGACATCATAAACAAATAAACCTGCAAATATTGAATCAGATTAACATGAAAATATTAAATAAAAAATTTATATCAATCCTAAATATCAAATCGAACATGATATAAAGATAAACTATTAAACCTAGAATTTTCCAAAATGAAAAATGTAATAAAACATATAAAACTCAAAAATAATGAAAATGAATAGAAGTGGAACTCGTAACATAGATATTTGAACCCAGATCTATTAAAAAATTATTGAAATGGAGTCCGATGAAGAGGAATGGAGGTTGGGTGGTATGAGGAGTTGTTCGGTGGTGTGGTAGTATGGTGGTGTGGTGGTGCAGTGTCACAGGTCGCAATATTGTGGCAATGCAGCAGGGTGGTGCAGGCAGTAGTGCAGTGTGGAGAATGGAGGAGCCGACACCGTGTGGGAGGGGAGGAAGAAGAAAGGGGGGTCACGTATGGATTAATTTATTTTTTTTGTGATGGAATTAATTCCGTCACAAACAGTTTGGTGGTGAAAATTATTTGCGACAGATAATTAATTATGTCAAAAATATGTTCAAGTCGATGGGAATTTTCAATTGAATGATCAATCCGTCGAAAATACCCATCATAATTGATTTTGGCACTGGGTGGTGGGAAGGCCCACCAAAACTATTTGCGATAGAACATTTTTTCCATCATAAATAGTCACTGTTTGCAATGTACCAAGTCTTCTATCACAAATTATCCGAGTCCTGTGACTATTTGAGACAGGTCATTTATCCGTTGCAAATGACCCGTCACAAATAGTCAATTTTCTAGTAGTACAACCACAATAATAAAGGCATTGAACAATTTTGACAATTAATTAAATTGTTTAATTTAAACTAAATGTTTAGTTTAAATTTAATGTTATAAGGTAATAGAATAAAGTACCAAATCCACATGGTCCCCTGTGAACTAGCTCATTTTCCTTAGACACCGATGGCTGAGGATGTGATTTAATTGGTTTTTCTTAATGCTTGGACCCCCCCTTGAGGGGTTTTCCAAGGTTAAAAGTAAAATGGTTATGACTTTGTAGTCCTTTCCTATGTACCCTTAAAGACTACCTGGGGGTGTGAGATGATGTGAGATGGATGACCCTTGTAGTACATGTTAGGACCCTTGATTTTTTGTCCTAGTGGATTCACCATAGGATTGATGGACATGGGTTGGGTGTATTACTGACTTAGTTAGACCTCAAAGATGTGAGATGGTCCATGAGCCATCTCCTCAGATCATATATCTTGAGGATTATGCATGAGTCCCATGTGGTCATGCCATATTTATGACACCACTGAGGAGAATGACATCCTTTGAGTAAAAGGTAATGACCCATTGGACCATACTGAGGCTGAGAACCCATGTGGGTTGCCTTTACCCTTTTGTTTACCAAGATTCCCCAAATTAGGGTGACTCTCCCTTTTTGTGACTTATTAGACCCTAGTAGGCACCTCAGTGATAGGATGAACCTGAATGGATGCATTTGGGAATGGATAATGGTTATGAGTTTAGGTGTTAAAAAAACCCTTAACATTTATTTATGCTTTCATCTACTTATTATGAGGTAATTATAGATGCCCAAACATGATTCTTAGGATCTGGATCATGAGCCTGATACAAGATGATGCAAGTGACATTAAGGATTCCAAAACATGTATCATGGGATTCAAATTGTGAACATAGTACGAAATAATGATGATATTGATATAGATGCCTTGATGATATTCCAGGGATCTAACTGTTGAGCTATGTGAATAATGCCTAGGATGTCGGGATTCATCATCGGGTATGTATGGGATGCCTTGGATAGAAAGGGTCCCTAGTATTCTTATCATATCTAGGATCCATCCATGTAGGCTTGGAGGATTATTTTTATCATAGTTATTATTAGATGCCTAGGTTACCCCTAGGATCTGACTAGTTGAGCCTATTGAAATACATGTATTTTATTTGGATTCTCATGATTTCTGGGATCCAACTAGTTAGAATGGTAACATGGATATGATTTTAATCATATATTTCCTAGGATGCTAAGGAATTGGCTTTGAGCTATTCATTATATTGAAGTTTGGAGAGATTCCTATGTCACCTAGGATCTAACTGTTGAGCCTATGTTGATGTGATGTTTGTCCATTGATCCAAATCTTTAGAGATTCCTAGTTTATGCCTGAATATAACAACCTGATAATTTGGAATATAATTTTCTATTTAAAATAAATTTAAATTGTTAAAAATATTTCTTCGCATGAAAACCCGAGTATAAACAAAATCAGGATATCTTATAAACTAGCTATTTAATTGGATGGTTTGAATAGGATAAAAAACAATGAAATATAATTAAAAAACTTTTTCTATAATATAAATACAATGATTTATGCATATCACTCAATTTTTAAAATCACTTAAGGAGTAAAAATTTTTTTTTTGAAGAATTATATTTTTTGACATTTTCTATATTTTGATCTATGTAAAATAAGTTTATTTAATATTTCAATGAAGTTTTATTAGAATTGTATATGAATAAATTATTAATCATTCATACATTATTTATCTAATGGTTGGGAAAGATAAAACCATTAAAAGGTAAAAAGAGTTATTTTCCAAAAGTAGTTTTTATTTGTGAAAAGTATTTTTATCTTAATAAATTAAATTAATATTTATTTATGAATTATTTTAAATAAAATTTATAGATTATATATTCAATTAAATAAATTCCTAATCATATAATGGTGAATATTAATCATGAAACATATATAAATATATTTAATTCTTTAAAAATACATTTTCTCAAAAAATTGTTTTTATCACATTTTGTGTCCCAATATTATATTTATTTTTTTTATCACCATTAGAAGTGGTATTTTAAGGAATAAAATTTTGAAATCATCATGGAAAAAATATCTTATGGTGAATTGTTTGTAATTTTTTGAAACATTTTATTTTTTAAATGAATAGCAAAAATACTGATTTTTAAAGAAATTATCTTTTCTTTTAAAGTATTTTCAAAGCCCCATTTTGATTTTTTTTTATAAAATTTATTTATTTTTTGTTATTAAAAATAATAAATTTAATACCTTTTAGACCAATATTATACTTTATATTTATATAAAAATACTTTTCGATATAAAAATGCAATTTTCTGGAAAACTATTTTTTATCTTATTTTTTGGGTTTATTTTAAACCTGAATTCTATCATTTATAGGAATTGAATCTTATATAATGAATTAAATATTTGAAATCAGCATAATTAATTTTTTTAATAAGTTGAACATAATTTTTGGTCATAATGAATAATAAAAATAGTAAAAATTTATCACTGTGGTAAAAGGGAACATTTGGTTAATCTAAGTGAAAAGTAAGTGATAAGGCCACAATTTTTCACATTAATTATTATTGGATGAATTTATTTCAACCGTTATCACCTAAGTCTCTAAATATTATTTTTTATGGGACATGTTTCCATGAAAACTACTTAATAATATTTTAATTATTTAAAAAATTCAAGGTGTGTCCCTCCCCACAATTATAAAAGGACACCCCTCCTCTATTTTCTTTATACTACTTTAAGCCAACTAGCTCAAACAAACCCTAAAAAATTATATTATAAACTTAAATTTTTATGAATTAGAGGTTTTATTCTAATTAAAAGACCAATACAGGGTTCCTTAATAAGGGATCTAAAGGAGGACTACTAAAGAAGAGGCATTTAGAGCACTTATGAAGCATGTTGGACTTAAGGTAAGGGTTTTCATCTCAATATTGTTTCATTGAGAAATGTTCTAGGTTATACACCAAATTATGTTTATGAGGTGTAAATACATCCCATTTGAAATTTTATATTATAAATCTCCTAATGATCATATTATTTAAACTTTTATTATAATTTATTCTATCATGATGATTCAAAAGTCACCAAATCTATAAGAGTTTATGTTATAATCTCATTTCTTTTCCAGATTTCCTATGCTAAATTTACCTTAAGAGAAATTATGTGGATCTTAGACTTTAAAAAACATTTCTTTTATTATTTTTGGTTTATTTATAAAGTTTTTATATTTTAGTACCATTTTCTATCTATGTTACTCAAAATGATCAAGGAAATGTTTTTAAAGAAAAGCCGACCTTATTTTCACTTTGGTCACTGAAATGTTTATTCAACGACCATAATATTTTAAATTGTTTTATGAAAGTTCTTATATATACTTGAAATATTTTAAAAATATAATTTTCACTACATTTGAATTTATTTATAATGGTTTAAGAAGTAATATTTCTAAACATTTACCAAACAAGTTGTTTTTGACTTTTTTCACAAAAGTGTGGAAGGAATGTTATATTTTAATGAATACGACATGAACATATTTTTCCACCATCATAAATATCCTTTTATTTGAGTATTTCTTTAAAATTTTCCTTCGTTTATTCAAATAAAAACAATTCTTCAATATTTTAGGATTTTTTATTTAAACTGTTATCAAAATAAAATGATATTTTTTCATGTTTTCAAATAAAGGTTTGAATGATCTTTTAATGATGTTTTTAATTTATGTTAAAATCCTTCATGTATTGTTATTCTTCACTAGGGATATGATCCTATGACACCATCCACTTTCTTTCATGTATGGATTATGATGATGATGATATAAGGATGATTTTATGAAACCAATTTCTTTCCCATGACTTAATTAAGTTATGATGAAATCTTTATGAAACCCATTTATTTTCTATGAGTTGTTCTTTGATGAAATAATAAATGTTTTATGATATTATGGAACATTTATGGTTTAAAGTTATGTGATTTTTGGGACTATTATATCCCTACAATGCATTAGTTAAATATGGATAACTCGTGAGATAACTATGTTATGCTTGAACATGATTCCATATTCACAATATTATGAATAGACAATGTTTCATGTCCATTAGTTGATAAATAGGCTTGATTTTATGTCCATAATTTATTTCATAGACCCAATTTTATGTCTATAAGTTTATATGAGGACCTAATTTCAAGTCCTTAACTTAATGAGTGAACCTATTAATATTTATACATGTTTACAATGTTATAAGATTATATATTTCCACATTCTTATGTTTATAATATGATATCATTGCTCATGATTTATTATTTATAATTATGCACTATTATGACTTTTTTATTTTATCATGATAAATATTTATGACATGACTCATGATTTAAGATATTTAATTGATTGAGTATGAATTTATAATGTTATGAATATATTCTTATACCATTATTTTTATGTATGATCATTGATTGATATCTCCTATGTTTACCCTTAACGAGTATCTGATCCCACCTTTTCTTATGTTTCCTTTCCCAAAATTTTTATGGAAGGATCTAAGTATGATATTTCTATATGGGTATTATTATGAAGAACATAGTGAGAGATGTTATAAATAATTTATGTAACTATTTTTTATATATATCTAAGTTTCCAAAGACACTAAACCTTTATGGTTCTGGTGTGGATCATAATGTTATAAATAGAATATTCATTTAATAAGATGTAATATTTATGTATGAAAAGTTCAGGTTGTTATAGTTTCTATAATAGTAGGGTTTAGTTATATTTGGAAAAAATAATGAGGAAAATTTAGTGAGGACCCTTAGGATAACACTAAGTATAAGAGAACATCCTAAGTTATGGTAATTAAAGGAGTTTTTTACTAGAGAATACATCCTTTTCTAGATAGTAGTAGGTGGATGCAGCTGTGGACTATTTTATCTAGGGGTAATAACTTTGAAAGGGGAGGATTAAGTATTAAATTAATCATCACTAATGAATGATTAGTGGGATGAAGAAAGCACACGTGGCTATACATTCCTGGGGGATTTGTTTGGGTTAATTCATATTTTATTTATGAACCATTATAAAGGATATAAATAGATGATGAGAATAAATGACCTAGTTTAAACATAAGGTTTCATAGACCTAAAAGAAGGTGTCATTATTTAGACATCCTATAGATGATTTTTCATGATTACATGGTTACTCACTATGATTATTTTTCCCATACTATAATTTTTAGTTTTAGTTAATGGATAGAACAATGAGGATTTGTGTTAATTCTAAATGTGTTAGAAAATGGAATGATCATCCTCATGAGAAATTAAATGAAATCAAAATAGGAATGTGAATGATGGTGATTATTCCTAATCAACTACCTCACTATATAATTAACAACCTAAACTTGGGTGAGTTTCCTAACATGACTAATAAGATAAAAATGTAGCCTTATAGGAGTTTAGTTGATGAATACTAGGGAGGGAAAAAGATTCATCATCATACATGTCAAGTATGTTGGATAAAGAACCCAGGAAAATGTCTTAAAAGAATGAGGATATGTTTTATTTGCGGAAAATAAGGTCATAAATTAAGTAACTGTTAGTAAAAATGATTAGTTTGATGGATGAAAATGAATTTCATCCTAAGGAACCATTTATAGTTCAATGTATTATGTGTGGGAACATTGGAATTATCCAAGTCAATTCCCTAATCTAAAGGAAAACACCTAGATCAAGAAAGGGAATATCCTATGCCAATTATTTAAGTGGAATGATTAAAGTGTTTAACTATTAGGAATCAGGAATTATGTTATAGAAGTGTTTTATCAATGGTATTATGGTTATAAGAATCATGAAACATATAAGGATAGTTCTATTGTAGTTCCACATTAAGGATTTGAAAGCATATATTGAATGGTGTTGACAACCAAAAAAGGGAATTAGTGGTAATATGATATTTTATATAAAACACATGATTGAGGAATAAATATCTCTTAATATATTCCTAATGTTAAGAAAATATTTTTTATTTGGGATAAGGAGACCATTACTTTTGATAAAGTAAATTGGATAATAATGATGACCTTAGAATTGATTAGTTATTTGATGAAAAAATGGTTTATGTTATCTTTGATTACGTTTTCTATATTTTATTGTATGTGATTTTATTTAAAAAATAATGATAGTTTTAAGTTTTTAGACACCATATTTTTTGCATTGAGGTTTTATATTGATTCAGGCTATTATATTATTTTAGGAGAATATATGATCCAGGTATTCACCTATTTGGTATGTGACATTCTAAGCTACATTATACTGTTTAGAGATTGAAGTTAAGTTGTTTTTAGAAATTTCGTGAATTTTTTCAATATTTTTTGTTTTCAAAATTTTTAGACAAATTTTGGAGGATTATTATATTTAACTACTTACAAAATGGTTTAATTAGAACTTTGGGTGTTATTATTAATGGTTTAGAGATTAATATACAGTTTCATCATATGAATATTTATCCATATTGGGTAACTAGTGCTAAATTTTTTGGTTTTGGTAAATATTTAGAGATAGAAGGAATTAATTTTCATTCATTTATGGGTCTTATGATCAATTAAAAGTTATTTTTCACACTTTTAGTAAGAAAAATTCTTCTTTAATGTTCATTTATTAGAGTTATAACTGAGATAGAAGTGGGAATTGATCAAATCATAACAAAAGTAGGAAATTATAATTAAGAAATGGAATAAAATCAAGTGATTATATTTTCTCATCTTCACAATCATTATGGTAAAATATTCACTCAATTTTAGGAAAATGATCTTAAATTTTTTTATTATTTTACCTTAACTTCAAATGAATTAATGGTATTTTTACCCCTCACTAGTTTATGGTTTTGTGTTCATTAACTTTATCATGAACATGTTCTCTATCACTCTATATCAATTCTTGGATGTTATATTTCTCCTCTATATATATATTTAGACTTCCTACTAATGTTCACCTTATTTGGGAACCTGATTATGTTTTATTCTTGGTAACCTCTATGTTTCCCACTTTCTATTTTCAAAGGAACTTTTATTATTCCTTTTTATGATATGGGTTTTCAAAAATGATATTTTAAAATATTAAAACCTTGATTAATGAGATAAAATTATGTGGGAATAATTTATTTAAGGGGGAATAATTTAACAACCCAAGATTTTGGAATATATTTTTCAATTTAAAATAAAATTTCAATGGTAAAAATATTAATTTACACACAAACCCTAGTATAAATGATTTTTTTTATAAATTACCAATTGGAACAGCAAGTCTGAATAGTATTAACTAAATTATGAAATATAAGTGATTTTTTTCTAATATAAATATAATGATTCATGCCATGCACTTAATTTTCAAAATCACTAAACGATTTAAGGGATTATTTTTTGAAGAATTGTATTTTTCAAGATATTATGTATTTTGATCTAAATAAAATAAATAGATTAATTATTCTAATGAAAGATATTTATAAGATATTTGAATAAATTATTAATAATTTATAAAATAGTTATTTAATTATCAAGAATGAAGATAAAATCTTTTAAGTAAAACATAATTATTTTCCAGAAAATAATATTTCTTTATAAAATGTGTTTTTATCTTAGTAGTTTAAATTAATCTGTAACGAACCGACCTATATTGGGGATCGAGGTGCAAATAAACCAATCACGAATCCATAGTCTAGGGGGTGGTGACTAGCGCTGAAGGCTCAATAAACATGGGGAGGCCTTTTCCTAAGTACCTATACACGCACACATTACCAACTTGATGGAAAAGTGTAGAGGGAAAAGAAAAAGTAAAATATGTGAACTACTGTAAAGATAAATAAACTATACATACATGTACCACTAACATAGTACAAGTACAGTAATGTAAACATAAAGGAAAAAGGGTAAAAATACACTCCCAACTAGTATAGTGTCCCAAACTTTCTGAAAATGTAAGGTAAAGATGTTGAGGAAGCTCTGATTTGGGAACCCAACTACGACTACCCCACACAACCCATACACTTGTGATCCTGAGCTCCCTAATGTCCTGATCAGACCTGTTTTTCATTATCATAGATAAAGTTACGTGTGGGCAAAGCCCGTGCAGGGGTGAGTATAAACATACTCAGAAGGATTCCCCAAAGAGGAGGGGTAGTATTAAGATATAAAAAGTAAAGAAGTACCATAGACAGGACAATAGTACAAAAAAATGAGTGAAGCTAAACCCAATGAAGAAGTAAAATAAGCTCATACAAACACAAGGAGATAGAAATGGTGAGAAAATGAACTCCTCACCAAGTCTTCACTACCTCTATTAGGAGAGTAGACTCATCCAACCACAAGAAGCTAGACACAAAAATCAAGTGACATACCCCGCGCGTCTTCGCCTCTCCTGGAAGGAGAGTAACTAGAACCCAAGGAGTGGGTACCACAATAGGGTGTAAAAGTATATATATATATATATATATATGTATGTATTCTAAAACCAAATAACCCCAAATGAGAGATAGTAAGGAGATCTCCTTCTCAAATCTCATCCTAGGTAAAGGGTCGCCAACAGTTCTAGGAGTAACCACCATCGATGCCCAAAGTACACACCTCTGCCCTGATTTGGAAGTTGAAGAGGCTCAATCACCACACCTTGATACTATCCACTTTTCATAGTTATGTCTTGTATATACAGTTTTAAGTTGTTTCACTAGGACACGTCTTGTTGGGAAAAGCACCCATTTTAATTGAGACCCCAAGATAGTGTCAAAACATTCCTCGTAACTAGTTTATCGACGAACTCCACTTCCCAAATTCGTTGAAAGGTGATACAATAGAGAGTAAGACCTAAGGAGTAAATGAAAAACCTCACTACCTATCCTCGTTGGAGGGTATCTCCTGAATGGAAAATAGTGAACCTCACTGCCTAGCCCCACTAGAGGGTAAGCCGGTACTGCTATGGTGATTATTAAAACACCACTTCCATCACCACCATCATTAGACATCTATAGATGAGCACCAAGTTCTGAACGCCTCTCTTCATAAATCAGATTTTTGAAACGAGGTCACCATCATGATCTATATGAAAAAACATGCAGGATAGACTATTTATTTTTCCAAAAAGGACCACCCGTGTAAAGGGTGCTTTTTGCCGCAAAACACCTGAACATGTTAAATATGGGACCACATTCTGACCCCAAAATTCAAATTCTAAAATTATCCCAAAAGGTCCTCCTCGAAGAGAGGAACATACTATCATAGACGGTGCATCAAATAGATGCTGGATTCAAGATATATAGACATTTGAAGATTCTAGAGGGGGTCCTAGGGCTGGTGGACCGCTACAGTCGACCATCATGGTGGATCACCCCGTGGTCGACCAACTGACCTCGGCCCACCTCACAGATACTGCCGTAGTGGTCGACCACCATGATCAATTGTGGATGGTCAACCGATGACCGATCCAGGTCTATGGGACATGACCCAAACCGATGGGTCGAATCCAACCCGGCGTGGGCCGACCCACTTGCCGACACAGGGTCCAACCTGCCGTCCAGTTGTTGGTCGTGTCAACGCAGCCAACTGACCGTGGGTCTTGCGGTGTTGGTTGCTGTGTGGGGTCGTGTGGTATGACCCCACCCTACCGACTACCGGGCCACGTGTCTTAACACGATGGGACACCACTATTGTCACAGTGCCACTGAAAGCCTTCGTGCCAGATGCGCTCCGATAGTCCCTTTAGCAGCCTGTTGGGAGTGATCCTTTCACCCGATTATGAAACCTTCAGCAGATCGAGGAACCTTGTGATGACGCCTTCTCTTCAATGGCTTCAGATCGACGATCTGATGGTAACGTTACGTGCCCAAAATTCATCAGTGAAAAATGAACCCAAAAATAAGGTTTTAAGCATAGATTAGTGGCCGTGTTCATGTATCCATTGGCAATTGAGGGTTAAAAACAACAAATTAAGAGGCTACGAAAGAAAACTCAAAAAAAAACCCAATACCGTAACTCAAAATGTGATAACTCCTACCTCATAACGGGCGTTCATCGTAGGCAATGCATCCATGACGCTCCTACTTTGATCCTCCAATGATTTGGTGGAGTTTTCCATTCGATCCAGCAAAGAACGATGAAGAACACCTTTTAGAGGAGAAAGAGAGATCTTATAGAGAGAGAATGGGATTAGGGATAACCCTAATCCCATATTTTTAAATCCTATTTATAGGGGCTTTAAAACAGCACGGAATCCAAAACCGTCATGTCCCATCATTTTATATCACACCTTGTAAAAACATCCCATTACAGACGCAACAATGGTTTCATATTTCTAATCTGAACCCCCTTTTGAAAGTTATTTAGCTCGACCCCAGTGGTAAAATAATTATTTTTAATTACTATTTTACCCATGGATAGCATTTTTCATAGGATTCCCACACCGATGAAAGTTAATCCCCGCCTAGGGTAAATGATGCGTTCTGGACTCAACCGTGGCCTTAGATTTATGATATGAGTCACCATTTAGGAGTTATATCGTTTATATTTCATTCACAGTATAAGATATACTTAAGTTTTATATAATTTATTTAGGGCACACCAGGCCTTGGAATTGCACACTATCTGAATGCCTAACTCTGGAAATATATATAAAAATATTTAAAAGTGTTACAAGGATAAAATAGGATCTCTACATCATTACCTTATTCAATATTTCCACCCCCTGAAAGAAAAACTAGGAAAATAACTCGGGATACTAATCCCACATTTGGCTATCTCGTTCCCAAGAACTGTTCTGCACGTTTCTATGCTTCCACATGATGAAAACTAGGGGAATGGTCCTTCTGCATAAGGTTCACTCTTGTCGATCCTCAATCGCCATCAGGTGCTCTTCAAAGGTGGCTCCATCCTTGATATCTAGCTCACCCCAGTCGATGATGTGTGCAGAAGCATGCACGTATCACCTCATCTATGACACGTGGAATACGTTGTGCACTTAAACCAACTGTGGGGGTAGGGTAAGATGTTCGGAAACCTCAGAAACCCTTTGCACGATCTCAAAAGAACCAATGAACCTCGGGGGGAGCTTTCTTCTCCAGTTGAATCTCCGCATTCCGTGTCGTGGTGAGACTCTCAAGAATATGTGGTCTCCCTACTAGAATTAAAATGGCCTACGGAGGTGGTCTGCATATGATTTCTGTCTACTATAGGCCATCTTCATCCTTTCATAGATGACATGCACCTTCTCTATCATGGCTCACACAAACTCTAGACCCACAAGGGATGACTCTACAACCTTCATCCAGCACTAGGGTAACCTACAGGGCCTACCGTATAGGGACTCATACGGTTCCATGTCGATGGTAGAGTGGTAAATATTATTGTATGCAAACTCTACCAAAGGTAGGTGATCTTCCCAACTCCATCTGAAATATAGCACGCAAGCCCTCCACATATCCTCTATCACCTGAATAGTGCACTTGATATGCCCATGGGTCTAGAGATGAAAGGCTGTACTCTTCTAAAATTGAGACCCAATTGCCTCCTGTAGGCCTCTCCATAGTCGTGACGTAAACCATATGTCACGATCAGAGACAATCGTCGAGGGTACTCTGTGAAGTAAAATGATCTCTCACAAGTACAATATCCCCATACTCTCCACCGAACTCTACTCTTTGATGGAAAGGAAGAGCACCGACTTGGTAAGTCAGTCCACTATCACCTAGATGGAGTTGTGGCCCTTCACTGTGCACAGAAGACCTATGAAAAATTCCATGGATATTTTATCCCACTTCTACTCTAGGATGTTGAGAGGCTACAACAAAACCTCCGAAACCTAGTGATCATCCTTCACTTTTTGAAAGGTAAGGTATTAGGAAATGAACTCAGATATTCCTTGTTCTATGCCGGTCCACCAAAACTACCGCTGAAGGTCCCTTTACACATTACCCACACCGGGATGTATAGCTAAGGGAGAGGTATGTAAATTCCGCATCACACCATCCCTCATCATGACCATAATCACTGTTCTTCCTTGGAACAAGATCTTGTGATTCCCTCATTCAGAATACCCATCAGGTGCGTCACCTATGAATATCTGGTCTCGTAGAACATCATAGTAGATATATCCCAGTTGGGACTCTCTCACTTTCCCATGGAGCATAGACATCAGCACCATCAACTGTAGAAAAGTTTTTCCATCCATCTCCACCAGGGTCATCTATAGAGAAGATAACTGCTCTGAAGCTTCCTACATGAGGAAATCTTGGGACTTCTTACTGAGGGAATCTACTACAATATTTCCCTTCCTAGGCATATAAACAATCTTAAAGTCTTAGTCCTGCAGGAAATCCAACCATTTCCACTAACTTAGCTTTAGATATCTCTGAGTAAAGATATATCTCATGCTATAGTGCTCTGAGTAAACCACAAAGCTCTATCCTAAGAGGTAGTCTCTCTACATCCTCATGGTGAAAAATATTATTGTGAGTTCCAAGTAATGAGTCACGTTGTTCTACTCATGGGGTCTCAACTGCCTCGACCCATATGTGATGACTGCCCATTATTGCATCAAAATGCAACTAAGCCCAGTTCCGGATTCATCACAGTAAACTACGAAGTCAATGCCCTCTGTAGGTAGTATCAGAACCGGGGCGGTTGTCAGCCTCTACCACAACTCATAAAAGGCCTTATAACAATACTCAGACCAGGTAAATAGTTTTCCCTTCCACATTAGAGAAATCAATGGGGCTGTGATCTTGGATAATTCGGCCACAAATCTCTGGTAGTACCCAGCCAAACCGAGAAAGCTCCACACCTCTAACACATTCTTGGATGGATCCTAAGAAAGCACAACCTCAATCTTCACTGGGTCCATGGATAAACCCTCTTTATAGATGAAATTCCCTAGAAAGTGAACCTTGTGTATCCAGAACTAACACTTTGAGAGCTTTTCATAAATATGGTTCTCTTGAAGCAGATCAAGGACCATCATCATATTCTCTACATGATCCTCCTATGATGCTGAGTAACCAAGTATGTCTTCTATGAAGAAAAATACAAACTAGTCCAGATATGGCTGGATGACCTGGTTCATAATTTCCATGAAAATGGAAAGGGCATTTTTCACACCGAAGGGAATCACTAATAACTGGTAATTCCCATAACGACAACGAAAGGACATCTTTGGGATATCAGCCTCGCGTACTCATAGGTAGTGGTAACCGGATCTCAGATTAATCTTGGAGAACCACTTTTCACCTCGCAATTGGTCGAAGAGGTCATCAATCCTTGGTAAGGGGTACTTTTTCATTATCATGGCCTGGTTCAGACGACAATAATCTATAGAAATTTCAAACTCCCATATGCCTTATTCACAAATAGAACCGGAGCTACCTAGGGGGACACATTGGGCTTGATAAAACCCTTTTTGTGAAGGTCTTCTAAATGTAAACGTAGCTCTTGAAGCTCAGTGGGTGCCATCTGATAGGCCATAGAAGATATTGGGGCTGTCCATTGTTAGAAATCAATGAAAAACTCCAACTATAGGATCAGAGGTAGTCCTAAGACATCATCGGGGAAGACATCCATGTAATCCTTCACAACTTAAGGAAACCAAGTGTTTGAATAATCTACTACACCTAGGTTTACACTCACTAAATGATGGGAAAATGATGGATTCCCTTATTCACTACACTCGCCTGCCCTACTATGAGGCCTTGTTCACCAGGAAAGGTGAATCTCATCCCATCAGTGTGTAGACATCTGATTAATCTATGGTGATAGTCAATCTGGGCTCGAACTATAGAAATATATTCAATGTCCAAGATGATGTCATAAGGTTTCATTTTGATGACCAGTAAGTACCACAAGAACATTTCTCCTCCAAATTAATACTCTTACTACCGATAGATAAAAGAAATAGAAGAGGCGCTTCCCATAGGAACTTTGAGACTAAGCAGCTGCGATAACGCCTCTACTGGGAGCACCAACTCTCATACCAGTAGAAATGATATAAAAGAGTGTCTAGAGCCTATGTCTACTAATACTGATGAAAGAGTAGAATAAACATAGAGCGTACCTAGGCTCATGTTGTCTGGTGGAGGATTACAAATATCTATCGCCCGAAGCTGTCTGCGGCTCTGATCACCAGCTCCCAAAGCCTGATGTGGGCCTTCCGGTGGTGGTGGGTGGGTGGGTGGGGGGGGGGACTTGTAATTACATCCCCCCAACTGGTACTCCTATTCCTTGTCCTATTCCAGCACCACATCCATGGGGACCACCCTGATCACGGCGCTGCCTCTGCCGTGGTGGTCCAACTACTACCTTCCCAGGATGATTAGCTCGTCTGGTCGGGCTATCTCATGATAGGTTAGCTTTCCTTTCACATGCGTATCATCATCCCTCTACAGTATGACCCAAATCCCTTCACTGCCTTACTACCATCCGACCACATGGTTGAGTCTGATCCTGGAAAGGTCCCCTATGTTGCGGTTCTGCTAACTGATGCCTATCAGCTACCCCAAATGTCTTTTCCCTAAAACTACCACTGACAGTCCCAACTAGCTGGTGACCCTCTACTAAGAAACTCTCCATCACGAGCACCTACTCCAGCACCCCGATATAGGCAGGGATGCATCGGGGAACTATGCCCGCACAGATCTCTTAGCGAAGCCCCTACTCGAACTTACGTGCTTAGAAGTAACCATCACGAACCATATCCAAGGAGTAATGGTTAAGACTAGTAAACTTAGCCACATACGCAACTACTGTCATGGATCCTTGCTGCATGTGTAGAAGCTCCTGAATCCTGATAGCTAGTAATCTCAAGGGAAAGTACTCCTTACGAAACAGCTGCTGAAACTCATCCCACGAGAGAGCCGTCTTGTCATGCATATGGGTAACCAAACCCCACCAGTGCCCAGCTGGCATGAGGAAAAGGATAGCTGCCAAGGCTACCCTCTGGTCTACCAGTGTCCCTACCAGCTTGAAAATTTGGATCACTGACTCTATCCAATCCTCTGTCGCCTGAGGGTCTAGGTAACAACAAAACCTCAGCAGCCTCTACCGCTGGAACACACAAAGAATGCTCAGCCTGCGACTATCTTCGACCTACACTGCTGATACTAATTCTTGATCTACAGGTGGAGGTATTGCTGCTGGTCCACATGGAGGAATGATATTTCATGATGTCCCTTGAACTGAGGCCTCATCGCTCATGAAGTCATCATCACAGCTCAGAGCGGGTAACATGTCTAGCTATCTGCGTGGAGGCATCCTGAAAATTTTTCAAGGAGTACCATGGTTAGATGAGAATACATATATATAATAAAAACAAAAATAAGGGGAGCTGAATCAACATGGACAGTTAAAGATGCAATCCTATATGATGCATGTACCATTAATTACTACAACACATGTCTCAGCATGCCGAGTCGATAAGCGAGTAATCAGGGTCCTAGTGTATGGATACATTGTCTGCCACACCATCACTGGAATCCCTGTCTTGAGGGATGTTATCGACACATGTCGACACTCTTTCCCTATTTCCATAGGCCAGGGGTGGAGACTAGTGTTGAAGGCATAACAGACACATGAAGGCCTTTTCCTAAGAACCTGTACACACACACCTAGCCAACTCAATGCAAAATTGTAGAGGGAAAAGAAAAAGTAAAAGATGCAAATTGCTGTAAAGATAAATAAACCAAACATGAATGGAAAACTAACATATTATGAGTACAATAATATAAAAAGAAAGTAAAAAGGGTAAAAATACAAGCCTAATCAGTACAGTGTCCCAACATGTCTGAAAACTAAATGTAAAGATGCTAAGGAAGCTCTACTCTAGGAACCCAACTATGAATACCCCATGTGGCCCAAAAACCTGTGATCCTGACCTCCCTGATGTCCCGATCAGACCAGTCTATCATCTGCATAGAGCACACTACGTGTGGTCAAAGCCCATGTAGGGGTGAGTATAAACATACTCTGTAGGATGCCTCAAAGTGTAGGGGGGAGCAGTAATAGATACAAAGGAAAGAAGTATCGTAGATAGAACAATAGTACAAAAATTGAGTTCAGATCAACCCAATGAAGAAGTGAAGTAAGATAATCCAAACACAAGGATCTAGAAATTTTGAGAAAATGAACTCCTCACCATGTCTTCACTACCTCCAGTAGGAGAGTATACTCATCCAACCACGAGAATCTAAACACAAAAATCACACGACATACCCCACACATCTTCACCTCTCCTGGAAGGAGAGTAACCAGAACCCAAGGAATTGGTTCCACAATAGGGTGTAAAAGTATATATATATATGTATGCTCAAACCAATGAACCCCAAACAAGAGAGATTAAGGGGATCACATTCTCGAAGCTTAGCCAAAGAAAAGAGTCACCAACAGTTCCAAGAGTATCCACCATTGATGCCCAAAGTCCACACGTCTACCCTGAGATGAAAGTTGAAGGGGATTAATCACCACACCCTGATACTATCCTCTTTGGAAGATTCTTTCTCATCTGCATGGTTTTAGGTCGTGTAACCAGGATGCTTCTTGGTGGGGAAAGTGCCCCTCTTACTTGAGAGCCCAAGATAGTATCAAAACATGCCTTGTTTCTGATTTATCGATGAACTCCACTTCTCAACCTCGTTTAAAGGTTATACGCTAGAGGGTAGGCCCTAAGGAGTAAATGAATAACCTCACTGACCAACCTCGTAAGAGGGTAAGTCCTAAAAAGAAAATGGTGAACCTCACTACCCAACCCTGCTAGAGGGTAAGCTTGGAAGAGTAAACGAAGAACTTCACTACCTAGCCCCACTGGAGGGTAAGTCTAGAAAAAAAAATGGTGAACCTCACTGCCCATCCCCGTTTAAGGGTAATCCGATACTACTTTGAAGATTCTGAAAACATCATTTCCATCTCTATCGTCATTGGACACTGCTAGATGAGCACCAAGTTTGGAGCACCTCACTTCATAACTCAGATGTCAGAAAAGAGGTCACCATCGTGATCTACGCAGGAAAACATGCATGATAGAATATTTATTTTCCCAAAAGGACAACTGGAGTAAATGGTGCTTTTTACCGAAAAACACCCGAATGGGTCAAAGAGGGCCCCACATTCTGACCCCAAACATCAAATTCTCAAATTATCCCAAAAAGTCCATCTTGAAGAGAGAAACACACAGCTATAGATAGCCCATCAAAAGGATGCTCGGTTCAAGAGGTATGGGCATTTGAAGATTCTGGAAGGGGGTCTTGAGGCCAGTGGATCGACCTACGGTCGACCGTCACAGTAGGTCCAGTCCGAGGTCGACCGCAACCCATGCTGCGGCTATTATCACAGCAGTCGACCTCTATGGTCAAACATAGTCAGTCGACCAGTGACCAATCCAGATCGACCTGGGGTCCGACTTGGGTCCACGAGACCCGACTCGGGTTTCTGGATCGAACCTGACCCAACGATTCAGATCTGACCCAGAGTGTCCTGACACGATTTTCGACGTGGGGTTTAACCCACAGTTCAGTCGTCGGCCGCAGGTTTTGCAGCGCCTATCGCCACATGGGGTCGCATGTCCTGACTGCTCCCTACTGACCGCCGAGCCATGTGGCCCAACACGATGTAGAACCGCCGCTCTGCGGTCCGCCAGTAGAGCGGCCCAGTGATGGAAGCTGCCATCAGCCGCCGTGCCGATGACACTTTGGTAGTCCCTTATGCAGACTGTTGGGAGTGATCCTTTTGCCCGATTGTGAAACCATCAGCAGATGTTGACTTCCCTACGATGGCTTCAGATTGATGATCTGAAGGTAAATTTATGTGGTCAAAAGTCATCAGCGAAGAATGAACCCAAAAAAATCATGGTTTTAAACATAGATTAGTGGCCGTGTTTTTGCGTCCATCGACGATTGAGGGTTATAATCGACAAATTACGATTCTACGAAAGAAAACTCAACAAAATCTAGAACCAAAACTCAAAATTTGATAAATCCTACCTTATAACAGGTGTTCTTCGTAGGCGATGCATCCATAACACTTCTACTTCGATCCACTGAAGATTTGGAAGAGTTTGGCCTTAGATTCGATAAAGAACAATGAAGAACATCTTTTATAGGAGAGAGAGAGATTCTAGAGAGAGAATGGGATTAGGGATAACCCTAATCCTATCTTCTTAAAACCTATTTATAAGGGCTACAAAATAATGTGGAATCTGAAACCATTGCGCCCCTCATTTTATGTTGCACCTAGTAAAGACATACCATTATGAACTCAACAGCGATTTCAGATTTCCAATCTGAACCCCTATTTGAAAGTTATTTAGCTCGTCCCTAGGGGTAAAATAATTATTTTTAATTACCATTTTACCTCTGGATAGCGTTTTCCACAGAAGTCCCATGCTGATGAAAGTTAAACCTCATCTAGGGTAAATGCTACATTCTAGACTCAACCGTGGCCTCAGATTTCCAATCTAAGTTACCATTTAGAAGTTATCCCATTTCTATTGTGTTTACAGAATAATAAATACTTAAATTTTATAAAATTTATTCCAGGCACACCAGCCCATGAAATTGCACACCATTTGATATAAATAATTTCATTTTTTAAATCATCAAGAAAAAATTATTTTAGGGTGTTTTTTAGAATTTCCTGAAAAATCTGGTTTTTGGGTGAATAATGAAAATACATTTTTTAAAGAAAACTTCTTTTTTTAGTATTTTCAAAGAACCATTTTGATTTGGAATAGTTTTAAAATTTCATTAGTTTATTTTTTTTAAATAAAATTAATTTTATATTTTTATCAATATAATATTTGATCATGTTATAAAAATACTTTTGGGCATAAAAGTATTTTTTTTGGAAAATTGTTTTTTCATCTCATTTTGTGGGTTTATTTTAAAATGAAATTATAACACATATATAAATTTAATGTGGTAAAATGGATTCCATAGCTTGAATCCCTATAAATAATATTATTTAATAATTTCAACTTAATTTTTATTCATAATGAATAGTAAAAATATTAAAAAAAATTCCCCACGATAAAAGAGTAATTCGAGTTAATTAAAGTTAAAACTAAGTGATAATGCCACAAATTTTCATCTTAGTTACTTTTATATGAAGTTATTTCAACCATTATAACATTAGTATCAAGATTAAATTGTTTATGGGACACTTTTCTATGAAAATTACATAATAATATCTTGATCCTTTAAAAAAATCAAGGTGTATCCCTCCCCCCACTCATAAAAAGACACCCCTCCTCTCTTTTATTTACGCCATGATGAGACAACTATCTCAAAAAAACTCTAACCAATTATCTTATAAATTTACATTTCCACAAATTAGTAGTGACTTTATAGCTTAAATACCATCCCAAGGGTCTTTAAGAAGTGATATAAAGGAGGTCAACTAAATAATGGGAGGTTAGAGCACTTACGAAGCAAGTTATACTTGTGGTAAGAGTTCTTCATCTCAATTTTATTTCATTAAGGAATATTGGATGTTATGCACCTATTTATGTTTATGAGGTGTATATACTTTCTCTTTAGAATTTTATATCATGAATATCCTTTTTATCAAAATATTTAAATTTTCACTTGAAGTTATTCTTTAATGAGTCATATGATTCAAAAACATACCAAAGCGGTAAGAGTTTATGATAAAATCTCATTAATTTTTGTTGTTTTATATGATAAATTTATATTGAGGAAAATTATATGGATCTTAAATTTTAAACCCCATATATTTTATTATCATATTTTTATTTCTATACTCTTTATGTATTATAACAGTTTACCTCTCTTTTTCACTTAAAATGATCGATGATTTTTTTAATGAAAAACATACCTTATTTTTAATTAAGTTACTTAGATTTTTCTTCCATGTCCTTACTATTAAAAATTATTTTATGAAATTTCTTAACTATACATGAAATGTTTTAAAATTTTCATTTTTTACTACCCTTTACATTATTTAAAATGGTTTAAAAAGGAATCATTATAAAAGTTTTCCAAAAATGTCATTTTTTTATTTTTTACAAAAGTGTGAAATAAATGTTTTATTTTAAAATATATGGTAAGAAAATATTTTCCCCTTATTAATACGTTTATTTTATTTAAATCTTTATTTATATGTTTCATTTTTTATTTTCAAAGAAAATTATTTTCTCAATATTCTTGGAATTTCATTTAAAAATTTTTCAAAATAAAATGATATTTTTTCATATTTTCAAAGAAAGGATGAAATGATATTTTAAAGGTATTTGTCATCTATGTCAATATACTTTAAGGATTTTTGTTCTTCACTGGGGATGTGATCTTAAAATTCTATATAATTTATTTATCTAGATAAAATATGATGATGATGATCTAAGAATGATTCTATGAAACCCATTTCATTCCAATAGGTAAATTAAGTTATGGTGAAACCTTTATGAAACCCATTTCTTTTACAGAGGTTATGCTATGAAGAATCAATAAATTTTTTTATGTTATTGTGGCATATTTATGATTTAATTTTATGTTATAGGTTGGTACTTTATAGACATACAATTTATTGGTTAAAGATGGATAACTCATAAGAAAACTATGTTATAAATTATTTCTTGTTCACAATATCAGGCATGGACCTGGTATCATGTCCATAAATTTCTATGTGGACCTGGTTTCATGTCTATTAGTTAATGTTTAAACGTAGTTTCATATACATAAGTTTCTAATAGGACCTTATTTCATGTAATAAATATAATGAGTAAACCAATTATTATTTATACATGTTAACAATGTTATAAGATTACATTTTTTCCACATTCGTATGTTTATGATATGTTATAATGGAGCATGATTGATTATTTATGATTCTATGCTACTATGAATTTTTTCTTTTATTATTAACTAGATTTATTCTATGAATAATGATTTAAAATATTTAATTGATTGATTTTGACTTATGTTATGATCATGTTCTCATAAACTTATGCTCACATATGAGCATTGATAGATATCTTCTATGTTTACCCTTATTGAGAATCTGAGCTCACACTTTTTAATATTTTCCTTCTTGAGTTTTGATTTAAGGATATAAGAATGATATGTATAGAAGGGTATTAATATGGAGTACTTTCCAGGATATGATGTACATATTTTATATACAAGTTTTTTTGTATCCAATTTTCCAAAGAAACTAAACCTTTATTGTTTTGGAATGGATCCAAATGTTATTAATTAAATATTTATCTAATAAGATGTAATGTTTATGTATAATTATTTTTTGTTTTCTACACTTAGGATCTAGTGTTATATTTTATTTTGGAATTTATGTGGGACCCCAGTGAATGAATTGTATCCCCCTGTACAAATTTATTGTACTAAAAGACACTCTTAAATTGGTCAATGAAGGAATGGTTGATCGCGGCCACATACCTAATAATAAATGGTGGTTTATTTATTTATTTTCATCCTATAGTCTATTTATTGTTTTTATATAAGCATGTCATATGTTCATATCACTATATTACCAGTATGTACAGGATCACGTTGGTGGTTCCCTAATTAATTTTGTACCCACACCCTACTCGATCCTCTATTTTAATTGGGCACCCAAGGAGACTCTCATTTTGTTTCAAGTACAGGTAGGGTTGAGACTCGATATTATACATTCATGATGGATTAGCTCAAGTGGGATTGGGATATTAGAGTCATGGACTAGATTTGGGAACATGGAATCATGTTTATTTTATTTCTTTATTTACTCGGCATAGTGGGAGGTTTGTCTTGTGTTCCAGCATGATAATTTGATTCTAGGTATGCTCTATATTTATTTATTATTATATGTTATATTTATAGAAATTACATACTATAATGTGATGATATAGAAATTTTTTAGACATTTATAAATTATTGAATACATTGATATGGGGGTATAGTCTCCCCATAATCACACCCAAGATCCCACTGCTAGTCAGTAAGATCTAGTGTATAAGGAGGAGTGCTTAAGGTCATGTTTCAATATATTCTAGGACACTCGTAGAGTGGCGGAAACACCCCAAGTTTTTTTAAATAAATGTAATCTTGAATAAATGAAACACTAAGTCTCTCAAAAACAACACTTTGTTATAACTGAGTAATAAGCATAATTTTTCTACTTTTGTGATTTGAATTTTGAAAAACTGACATACATGATTGCGTTCAGAAAGATATTTAGAGTCTGATAGAATCATCTCATTTTTTGTGTGAATATTAACCTTCCATTATGAATAGTAATATACACTTATGAATAGTAATGCTACCCTTATGAATAGTAAAATACACGTATGAATAGTAACTTACCCTTATGATCAGAAATATACCCTTATAAATAGTAATGTTATCCTTATAAATAGTAATATGACCCTTATGAATAGTAACCTCACCCATGAATATATAAATTAAATTTAGGCTCCTTATAAATGAAGTAGAATATTTTATAAATTATTAATTAAGTATTCATATTTTTGTGAGTGATAAATATTTAATTATAATTTTAAAATAATAAATTAATTAATTTTCATAAAATGGGTTCCTAAATAAATATTTTGTTGTCCTATGATTTTATAATAATTTAATAATACCTTAGTTAAATTTTCAGGGTATTATAAAATCATTTTTGGTTTTAAAACTGCATTTTTTTAGTAAATAATAATTTTAATTAAAAATTAAATTTCTCATATTTAGAAAATTATTTTGATAAAATGGAGTCCATTTTTTGGATTCTACTTTTTTAGAAATGGCTATGGTGAATTTTTGGGATTTTCTTCAATATATGAATTTTTAGTGAATATTGAAATACAGTAATTTACGGTATATATACATTATAGGTGAAATATACTATTCCTTGCATCATGGATGATTTAAGAAACCATTAGTGCAAAATAACATTAACATATTACTATTCTTGGTCACAATAATGAATACTATTACTTGTATTGAGAAAAATAATAAAATAATGATTAAGATATTCAAAAATCACTCCTCTCCTCCACTATAACCCTCCACTCCCTCTTCTGTTAATTCCCCTAAAGGATTTTACCTTATCTAAATTGTTCTATAATATCCTCCCAAACTCCTCCCCCAAATCCAGCATCCCTTGTACTCATAAAATGACCCAAACCTCTCCCCTAAATAGGCTTTAAAGGAAGATAACTAAAAGAGGTAAATTCTTCTTTTCATTTTTTTTATTTTGAGTTCCTTTATTTTCATTTTCTTTCCTCACCCACTTTTATCCAAATGTTATGATAACTATAGTACCTTACAAGTACTATAATTTTGTTATTATAATGTAATAATTTATCATCATCTCTCTTTTCCCTTCTTTTATACTAGAAATGAAAAGACCATCCGAGATGTGTTAATTTATCACATTCAAGGACAACGAGTTTTCAATTTCTATTATCATATTCAATTATACAAAAGAAACCATTTTTATGATTGAAATAGACTATAATATATGTATTATAACTTATTTAAGGTTTTGGAATCTTTTTCTACACATTATATTAATTTATAAATCAAAATGAGTTTGTTGTGATAAAAAACCACAATTTAACCCAAATAATTATCATTAAAGTTTTATATAATGATTCATATTCACTCCCAATAAACAAATGAATTTTATAAACATGTAATATTATGGATGTTAAAAAAATAAAATACAACTTATATTCTGGAAAACCATTCTTATCTTACATGTTTATCCTTACATGTATATAAGTAAACCGGTCCTGAATACAAAGGAAGAAAATGCTCCCAAACAATAAAATTGAACCAATTAAACCCATCATGAAGGCCATGAATTAACTTAAAAATAATTTAATAAATCAATTACATAAATAATAGGTTTGTAACATATTAATTAATGAATTTAATTTGGTTATCCTGGACACTAGGATCAAGTGAAAATCACTATCAGACTTAAGGTAAGGGTTTCCTCATCTCACTTCCTTTTTTGTGAGATATTTCTTATTCACTACTATTACTTGTATATGGTTCATGTATAAATCACATTGATGTATCATATCATGAATATATTTATTTTCATGGTATTAAATGTATCATTTGAATATTATTAATTTTGGGGAATACGAATCGATTGATTACAAAGTGGTAAGAGTTTTCTACCCGAACCTCCATTTTCATTTAGGTTACTCTTATTCTCTACTTACCTCAATTAAATTATTATTTATTCATATATAATCCTAATAATTTCTGTTTGAATGTTCTATATATGTGTACCAACAAGAATCCTACTTTCATTTATGGGGAGTTATATGTTTTAAAAGGATATTTAAAAAATTCTTCCCGAAATACAAGCCCGAATCAAGGGAACTTCTTAAATTCTTACCTAATTTGAAGTGAACTCTATAATATGTTTTAAGAATTAATTATATTTATAAAATATTTAATTTTAACAGGAAAAACTATCTTTATTCACCACTGGTTTTATGAAATAAAAACACACCTTTTCTCTTTAAAACCACTTTAATATTTTCTTTAAATCACATTAAAATGTTTTATTTCTAAAGAATCATTAAAAACTCTTTTTACATGATTTCAATTTAGTGGGGAAAAATTTATTCATAAAATATGATTTAAATTTAATCTCATTTTATTTTCTAGGATATACATGTTTACAATCATATTTCATGACATATATAAAATTTTTTCCAAAATAACTTTTCTTTCCGAAGTAAAAAAATATTTTTCTCATCTCACTTTAACTTTTATGAGATATATTCTTTGTTCACCACTTATTACTTGAATGTGGTGTATTTAATGAACTTTGGTATATCATTTAAAGATTCTTCTTATTCTCATGATATTCTAAATAACCATAATTTGAATGTTTCATGGTGGTATGGGACACTTTGGAATGTTTAAGGATTATTACCTCAAGATTTTTTCAATGGTCTCATTTAAATGTATCTTCATCTATGTTAACATATTTTATTAAACCTTATAATTAATTGAAGTTTATATCTTATGATATCATCTACCATATGTTGTTGAAGGGATGATGATCAATTTAACTGTGGCTGTGCTAATTTGATACCATTCATGGGTTATAGTTGAAGTATTCACATTTTGTATGCTAGTTTTTCAATATTAATATTTATGATCTCTATATATCACTTTTTTCATACGAGGAATGTATTAGACTTAGTAAGTGACTATTGGGACCCACTATAACCCCTCGAGGAATCAGTAAGTCTCATGAGACAAACTATGGTCTTGGCACGAGGCCTTGAGAGTATGATTATATATGGTCTTGGTACGAGGCCATGACAACATGGTTATGATGTATGGAATTATGAATACCCTCATTATGAAGCTATAAATTGATAGTTCATGTGGTTATTTGACTAGTATAATACCCATGGTTATTTTTTATTATGGAATTATTTATTTATATCATATTCCTTCCATAATGTGTTCAAGTTTATTATTTTTTAAGGCACGTGTTTTTAGTTGTTAATTATGCCTAGTGTTTATGTTTATGATTACTTCTCTTTTATTTATTACCCTTACTGAGCATCTAAGCTCACCCCTTTATAATGTTTAATTTTTCCCAGGTTGAAAAGATGAATACTATGAATGCCTTTCATGGATAATCTAGGAGTCATAAATGTTACCAAGGGAATTTCTATTTTGTATTTAATTTTAAGTTGTAATGTTGAACTTATGTATGTATCTAGTTTTACAAAACTACTAAACTAATCATTCCTTTAGGGAACGACTTTCTTGTAATCATGCTACTGTAATAAAATAATGCATCAACTCTAGGAAACTAGGGTCGGGGCATTACAGTTGGCATCAAAATAAGTTTACTAGAAAACTTGGAAAATATATTTAGAAAATGTAGATTAGAGAAAAAAACCATAAGATAGACTTGAAGATACACATAAAAGAACATCCTAGAATTTTGGTAAGGAATAGATTATTTGGATATTCCTAGAAAATAAATCCCTTTGTGGATACTTCAAGTGGATGTGGTTCTGGAATAGATGTACTTAGTATTAACAACTCCGACAAGGTTTTTCAAGCTTGACCTGGGGTATCCTGGTACATGAAAAAGGGCCATACTATGCACCTAGTTTGACACTCCCAGGGGATATGCTTAGGATAATTCACATTTTCGTTACAATCCATTGTGAAATATTTATGTCTCTAAAGTAACTGGAGTATATGGTTCTAGGATTTGTGATGCATAAATTTATATTATGTGCTATATCATGTTTAGAGTTATATATAGTTCATAATTTTACGAGCTAATATAGTATATGTAATTGATTAGAAATGGTGCCTAGTAGAAGGAATGAGAACTTCACCAATGCACGTGATGAAAAGACCAGAAGGATCATATCTATTATGGTATTAAGCCATCATTTCAAAGGAAGATAGTCTCCCAAGTAGCCTAATTATATAAGTAAATAGTATCATGTTTTAGCAAGATATGTAAATAATTATCTGAGTCCTATGTCTTTTAAGGGAAGCAAGAAAATAAGAGGATGGCCAAGAAAAATATGGATAAAGGAATGAAAGGAAAGAATGGTTTTCCTACATGTGATAAATGTGGAAAGAATCGCCTTGGTAAATTCTTGAAGGGAATGTGAGTTTTTTATAAGTGTGGAGAAAAAGGACACCAATTTATTGATTATAAGGGAAATAAAAAGGTTTCCAATGTACAATGCTTCAACTTCAAGGAGATGGGACACTAAGCGAATCAATGTACCAAGCCTCAAAGGAATATGCCCCAAATAATGTTACTAGATAATGATCAAGTCATGATACTGCATAAAATGAAGTGGAATTATTAATATGACTCTTAAAGAATCATGTAATTTGAATATTTTATTAGAAATGTACTGGTTATAAGAATTATAGAATATATGATAATTGTACTGCAATAATATTTTATTAATTATTTGAGGTCGTATGATGAATTATACCAAGGATATGTGAATCAGTAGAAAGTTAATATCTTGGGAAAGTATATGGTTGATGGAAATACAACCCTAAATATATTCTATATTATTTTGATAATGATGAATAAATTATTTATTTGGATAAGTACTGACTACCTCAAAACTATTTATTGACTTGTCGACAAATGGTCTATGCTATCATTGATGGACTTCAAAACATTTTTGGATATAAGGAATATATCCAATAGTACGTGTAAGGATGAATGCATGTTTCCAATAAGGTTTTATAGTAATTTGAGTTATTACCATATTTCAAGAGGACACATAATGAAGATATTCACATGTTTAGAATGTGAAAATTTATGTCTGATTCATTTTGATTAAATCTAAATAATATAAAAGATGTATTGAGCATGATAGATCATGGAGTTCTAAACAAAATAAGGATTTCCAAGGACCCTGTGTACATGGATCTAGAAAGGATGGATATGGGAATGATTCTAAAGTATTAGATCATGATCTTTTTTAAAATTAAACCATTTAGGACATGGTTTAAGTTGATCATTGTATGATTTTTTATAGATTAATGTCACTACATGATGCAACCTATTCTAAGAGATGAAATATAAATAGTTCAAGGCACAAACAAAGGATAAGATTGTGTTTATGAAATAGAAATGTATAATTATACTCTTATAAAGTAAAATAATTCATCAACTCTAGGAAAATAGTCTTAAATAAAAATTTTGTCCTATTATAATATTTTTTTCATGATATCAATGAATTTTTTCATAACTATAGTTTATGGTTTTGTGGTAATGATAATTCAGCTGAGAATGTTCTCTATCAGTTTACATCAGAACATGATGGTTTGATTATTCATCCATTTCCATGTTTTCCAATTAGAATGAGTAGTTTTGTGGTAACTGATTCATTTACCTTTCCCTCTTATTAAGTGGATATTTGAACCATATTCTTGATGTGGGTTTCCAACAAGGGAATTTTCAAGTATCAACTATTAAATTTCATAATTCAATTTAAAATTTTGAGGAATAAATTTTTGTAAGGAGGAGAGAATATAACACCCTAAGGTTTTTCAAATAAATTGAATATTTAATGCATGAAACATTGAGTCTCTACAAAACAACGCTTTATTATAACCAAGCCAATAAATATAATTTTTCCACTTATATGATTTGAATTTTGAAAAACTAACATACACAGTTACATTCAACAATATATTTATAGTACGATAGAATCAATTTATTTTTCGATGAATAGTAACCTACCATTATAAATAGTAACCTACCCGTATGAATAGTAATATACCATTATGAATAGTAACCTACCCTTATGAATAGTAATATACCCTTAGGAATAGTAATGCTACCCTTATGAATAGTAATATGACCCTTATGAATAGTAAACTCACCCATGATTGTATAATTAAAATTTAGGCTCCTTATAAATGAAGTAGAATATTTTATAAATTATTAATTAAGTATTCATATTTTTGTGAGTGATAAATATTTAATTAAAATTTTAAATTAATAAATTAATTAATTTTCATAAAATGGATTCCTATATAAATATTTTGTTGTTCTATTATTTTAGAATAATTTAATAAGACCTTATCAATTTTTTCAGGGTATTATAAAATCAGTTTTGGTTTTAAAACTATATTTTCAAGTAAATAATAATTTTAATTAAAAATTAAATTTCTCATATTTAGAAAGTAATTTTGATAAAATTAAGTCTATTTTTTTGATTCTACATGTTGAAAAATGGATATGGTGAATTTTTGGTATTTTTCTGAAATATCTGAATTTTTACTGAATATTGAAATACTATAATTTACTGTATATATACATTATATGTTAAATACAATATCCCTTATATCATGGATGATTTATGCAACCATTAGCGTGAAATAACATTCACATATTACTATTCTTGGTCATAAGAACCAGTACAATTTCTTGTCTTGAGAAAAAATAATAAAATAATGAATAAGATATTTAAAAATCACTCCTCTCCTCAACCATAAACCCCCCTCGCCCCCTTATCTTCACTCATCTCAAGCCTTGTGACTTGTCTAAATTATATTCAAATATCTTCCCAAGATCCTCTCCTACATCCATTAGCCCTTGGTCTCACAAAAGAGCAAAACCTCTCCCCTAAAGAGTCTCTTAAGGAAGATAACTTCAATAGGTAAATTCCTCTTTTCATTTATTTTATTTCGATTTCATTTATTTTTTTCTTTCATTATCTCCTTTCATCAAAATGTTATGATAAATACATTACCTTACATGTTTTATAATTTTTTTATGATAATGGAATAATTCATCATCATCTCTCCTTTCCCCTTCCTTTATACTAGAAATGAAAACACTATCTGAGATGTGTTAATTTATCACATTCAAGGATGACAAGTATTAAATTTCTATTACCATACTCAATTCTGGTCATGAAACCATTTTTATGGTTAAAATAGAATATAATATATTTATTATAACTTATTTAAGGTTATGGAATCTTTTTTACACATGATATTAATTTATAAATCAAAATGAGTTCGTTGTGATCAAAAACCGCCAATTAACCCAAACAATTATCATTAATATTTTATATAATGATTCATCTTCAATCCCAATAACCAAATGATTTTTATAACCATTTAATATCCTATATGTTAAAAAATAAAATAAAAATTCTATTCAGTAAAATCATTATCATCTTACATGGTTATCCTTACTTTTATATAAGTAAACCGATCATGAATACCAAGGAAGAAAACACTCCCAAATTATAAAACTGAACCTCTTAAACCCATCAATAAGGACATTAATGAACTTAATAAGGGTATAATAAATAAATTAAATAAATAATAGGTTCTATAAATATTAATTAATGAATTTAATTTTGTTATCTAGTACACTAACATCAAGTAAAGAACACCGTCAGACTTAAGGTAAGGGTTTCCTCATCTCACTTCCATTTTTGTGAGATATTACTTATTCACTAATATTACTTGTGTATGGTGTATGTATACTGAAAATTGATGTATCATATCATGAATATATTTATTTTCATGATATTAAATATATCCTTTTAATATTATTAATTTTGGGGAATACAAAAAAATTGATTATAAAGTGGTAAGGGTTTTTTACCCGAACCTCCATTTTCATCCAGGTTACTCTTATTCTGTACTTAAATAAATTAAATTATTATTTATTAATATATAATCCTTATAAATTATATGTAAATATTCTATTTTTGTGTACCAACCATAATCCTAATTTCATTTATGGGGAGTTATATGTTTAAAAGGATATTTCAAAAATTCTTCCTGGAATAGAAGCCTGATTCTAGGGAACTTCTCAAATTCTTACCTATTTTTAAGTACAATATACAATCTATTTTAAGACATAATTATCATTCCAAAATCAAAAATTTTAACATAAAAAACTATCTTGTTTCATATATGGTTTTATGAAAGAAAAAAATACCTTTTTTATTTTAAATCCCTTTAATATTTTCTTTAAACAACATTAAAATGTTATATTTCTAAAGTGTCTTTAAAAAATATTTTTATATGATTTCACTTCAGTGGGAAATTATTTATGAATAAAATATAATTTTAATGTAATTACCTTTTACTTTCTGGGATATACATGTTTACAATATGATTTCATGACAAATACAAAGGATCTTCCAAAAGAAATATTCTTTCCAAAGTAAAAAGGATTTTTCTCATCTCACTTTAACTTTTATGAGATATCTAACTTTTTAACCACTTATTCCTTGCATATGGAATATATAATTACCTTTAGTATATCATATAAAGAGTCTCATTATTCTCATTATGTTCTAAAGTATTATGATTTGAAATTTTCAAGGTGGTATGTGATACTTTGGAATGTTTAAGGATTATTACCTCAAGAATTTTTCAATGGCCTCATTTAAATGTATCTTCATCTACGTCAACATACATTGTTGAATCTCATACTTAATTAAAGTTTATCTCTTATGTTATCATATACCATATGTTATTGAAGGTTTTATGGTCAATTTGACTATGGATGTGCTAATTTGACCCCATTCATGGGTTATAATTGAAGTATTCACATTTTGTATGTAAATTTTTCAATACGAATGTTTATGATGTCTATGTATCACCTTTTTCATATGAGGAATGTATTGGACTTAGTAAGTGATGGGTGGGTCCCTCTATAGCCCCTCGATGCATCAGTAGGTCTCATGAGACAAATTATGATCTTAGAACTAGGCCTTAACGGTATGATTATTTATGGTCTTGGCCTGAGGCCTTAACGATATGGTTATGATGTCCAACATTATGAATTCCATCATTATGAAGCTGGTAATTGATAGTTCATGTGGTTATTTGACTAGTATAATACCCCTGGTTATGTTTTATTATATAATCATTTATTATCTCATATTCTTTCCATAATGTGTTCAAGTTTATTATTTTTTAAGGCATGTGTTTTTAGTTATTTATCAGGACTAGTGTTTATGTTTATGATTACTTTCGCTTTATTACTTACCCTTATTGAGCATCTTTGATCACCCCTTTATTATGTTTTATTTTCCTTGGGTTTCAAAGATGAATATTATGAATTCCTTTTAGTGATAATTTAGGATTCATAGATGTTCCCAATGTGATTTCAATTATGTATTTCATTTCAAGTTGTAATGTTGAACTTATACATGTATCTAGTTTTCCAATACTACTGAACTAATCATTACTTAAAGGTATAAATTCCTTGTAATCATGAAAATGTAATAAAATAATGCATTGGCTCCAAGAAAATGGGGTCAGGGCGTTATAGTGGCCTCTAGGTTGAGATATTATTGTCTTTGAGTAGTTGGATTGATTTCATAAGAGTATTAAGACCCATAAAAAGGTATCGGTATGGTTATATGTATATTTTGGTGTTTACTCAAAGTTCTTTGAGTGGGAATTTTGAAATTATATTAGGTAATGTTTTTAGATATGGAATAAGGGAGTGCATGATGAGTCTAATATTATCCACTATTTTTATTTTAAATATGATTTCACAAATCTTTTCAATCCATTTTCCTTTTCAATAAAAAAGACTTTCATTAATTACATTTTAATTTCATTTATATTGGGTTTTTTTTATCATTTCATAAAAATCATAAAATACCCATGTTTATATAAATTTTTTAAAAATAAAAGAAATTAAAAGTGATAGTTTGGAACTTAACCTGGAACCTCCCTTGGAAATAACCCCAAGTCCACTATATTTCATTTCTTAGTGGATAATTTTTTATAGGGATATGCTCCATATTACCTCCATAAACTTGGCACTATTTCTGAGGAGGTTTCCTAAGTTGTTTGATTTTTTTTCATGTACAGAGGTTAAAACCCCAATTTTTTTCCTTTGGACTCTGAAATTGATAGAATATACCAATATAGAGCTAGATAAGTTAGAATTTCTGAAACTGAAACCTCATTTGCTGATCATGTGGCTGAAGAAACTTTAGGATATTAATATGAAACTTCAACTATTTTTATAAACATACCAAGAAGAACATTTGTAAATGTAAAATCAAAATGTATAAAAATAAAACAATTAAATAATTTTCCTTATACTATGAAGACAACCAAAAATATCATATACAATACCTTGATAAACCCACTGGTTTTGAATTCAAATATAGAAACATTCAAAAAAATTAATAATTTAATGGATTCCCAAGTGAGGATCCACACAAACATCTTTAATATTTTAGTAATCTTTGTGTTAACATGATACCATATAGATTCAATGGAGATCAAGTTAAATTGAGAGGCTTCCCTTTTTCTTTAGAAGTAATTTATAAAGAATGTATTTTTCCATTCACACTTCAAATTGATTAGGGTTTTAAATGAATTGAAAAAAAAATCTTGGATTTTCATTCCATATATCTAGTACTGATGGAATTAGAAAATAAATTTAAGGAATCAGAAAATTTCACGGTGAAAATTTATATGAATTTTGAGAAAGATTCAAGAGATTGTGTTTTAGTTTCACCCACTATCAAATTGGTAAATAAATTCCAATTCATTAATTTTATGAGGGATTTTATCTTATCGATAGGAGTATGATTGATGTTATTATATGAGGTGATTTATCTAATAAAACCTCACATAATTCTAAAACATTAATTTCCAAGATGGACCAATATTCTCAAAAATTAGGAACAAGATTCCTTTTTCATGTCAAATATGCTCAGGAAGTTCTTAATTTTACTTATGAAAATAACATGATTGTGAGACAAATTAGTGATATTACCTCCATTTTTAGGTTAATTATTTCATCCAACACTTATCAAACCCAAATCAAACTTGAAACTAGTTTTCAATTTCAATTTCATTGTTGAATTTTTATTTTTAATAAAATTTTTAGTTATTAGTGTCCACAAATGAGATAACCCTCTAAAAACTAAAACTCTATCTTCTATGTAAATCCTTTTAATAAAACCAACAATTAAATTTTTAATCCAACCAAATTTTAATCATGTATAGAATAATTAGTCCCATAAAATATTCAGATATCTTGAACACAAGGCCTCAAGGCCTCAAGCGTGCCTCCCTGTATGCTAGAGGGTGATAACTAGTAGTGAGGGCCTAGGGTGTGATAGTGGGGAGACTATGCCCTCACCCCAGAGTAAGAAAACAGTGTAAATAACTAAGTATCATAACCATAGGAAAGTAAATAGAGTGCGAAAGTAATAAAAAACTGAAATAGAACAATATGTAATAGTAAAAATGCTGTAAAATCCCGAACAACTATGCAATAGAATATAACACTAGTCACCCACTGGGTCGACCATACAGATACAAGTACAAAAGAAACTAAAAGTAAAATTATAGGGATTAACCACTAAATCTGAGCCAACCCACGTACCCGATCTCCAAACACTGTCGAATTGCACCGACCCGATCAGTAGAACCACTCGAGCAGCTCCGCTTGATCATGCAACACTGGGCTTCAGCCCTATCCACCGTGAAACTCATGATCAACCTAAAAAATAGATATAAGGTCTACACGTACACCGAGTTACACGTGCATGGGTGAGAAATAATCTTAGTAGGGCACCTCGATAAGCAACCTAAAACTGTGAAACTAAAAGTGTATGCAATAGAAACATGCTTTGCCTAGTTGGAACAAAAAAGAAGAAGTAAACAAAATGCAAATCCACAATCGAACTCAAGGTCCGCAATCCTTATCAACTGGGAAAGTGCCACCATGGATGTCCATATCTATATATGAATACATATATAGTACCATACCTATACACATATAAATAAATATGAATATTCATGAGTATGTGAATCAAACAATAAGAAACCACATCAACAGTAGATCCTTAGGTCCGTAATCTCGATTACCTGGACATCCCGTGCAAGGGAACTAAGCTGGATTCCATGCCACTCATGTTGTGTATCATTAAGTTGATCTCCAGTTCCATAATCCCATCTACATGTACCTGCTTCATCCAACAACAGAATTATATCTCTGAGCAAGCTACATCACCATAGGGGGATACTTGTCCAACACCTGGGTTCACTCGTACTTGCATCCAATCACAAAGTAGGATACTGTATACTGATGGTCAATCCTATAAAAGGTCACTGGTCGTAAAAAATGGAGAAAAATCCCATGAATTCAGTCGAGACTCATAAAACCTTGCCTGCAGACATACCATTCAATTAGGGTAGAGCCCAGTATATCGGAATTTCAGCACGTCTTAGGGTAAAACCTAGTATATAATCATTTTAGCATGTATCAGGGACAAGACAAATGTATAATAATTTTAGCATGTATCAGGGCCAGGCCCGGTGTATCATCATTTCAACATGTATCAGGGCCACACCTGGTGTATCAGCATTTCAGCATGTATCATTTATAATGTTTTCCAATAGAGCCCATACTGGGAATCCCTCAATGGATCCTAGGTTCTCTCGGAATTTTAAAAAATAATCCTCAATGAGCCCGACCACTCTATCATTTCTTGCTCATGGCCTTTACATAATTAACCTCTTGAGCCCGTCCATTGTCTTTTAACCGAGACAATGGTCCCCCTAAGGTATTTAATATTCAATTAGTCACATGAGCCCAACCTTGTCTTTTAACCGAGACTGTGGCTCACCCATTCTTAATTACATATTTTAAATCATTTCACATTTCATTTCAAAAACAACACATGTGAATTAAACTATCACACAGTTTAACATAATCAAATCACATGGTAAAAACATTTACATAACCAATTGCATCAAGTAAGGATCAACAACCAATTCCCAGGTAATACCTATGGGTATGGTAAATATCAGAATTAACATGACAGATCCTAGGAGATCATGTTTGGGAATCCTAGAAAACAATAAAGACGCATCATGTTAGGATTAACAACCACCAACCAGGAAGCACCTCTAGTAACCACTACTGCATCAGCTATACTAAGTCAGATATAAAAAAATGAGTGAGGGTGGACCAAACACCCAACCCAACACTAAATATACAACCCCATGGGATTAAAAGTTTGGAAGGGGTTCTAGGTGACACCTGAACACCATCTCTACCCAAACCGGACTTAATTAGCATAGGGTCGATCAAACCATGGGTACCCATTGGGTCCCTCAAGTCAAACACCGAGGGGTCATACTACTCGAAATCCTCCAGGTAAACATGAGAGGAGGCAACCTACACAGGATCCTTAGTGAAGAGTAAGGGAGGAATCCTACATAGGATCCTCGAATGAAGAAAAACAGAGGCATCCTATAACACAGATCCTCTTAAAGGAAACCAAGATAGAGATCCTACAAGGGACTCCCTAGGTCAACACGTAAGAAAAGGCATCCCTCAGGGGATCCTTGGAAGCATTCGATCTCATAACCTCATGGGCTAGAAGGGAACATGTCACAAGGGGGAAATTCTCAAAATCATAGGTTATGGGAGATATCTCACAGCTCATCTCAGATCAAAGGTCTCAACTAGGCTGGTTCAAACACCCAACCTATCATATACACCAAGTCTCACTCCCAGGTGACAAATGAACTCAATAATTGGGGGAATAACCTATAAATTTAGATATAACACCAAAACACAATTTATATGACTTATAAATGTCAATATTATTCCACCATTGTGATCTATGCGAAAAAAAACTTAGAATGGACTACTCACTCACCCAAAATGGTCAACCAGTGAAAAAGGTACTATTCACTATAACGATCCCGAGTGGGGCCCACACCTGATTTCAGTTTTAGCACCTGAAACTAGTTTCTAAACATCCACCTTTAATTTAGGGTCGCAACACCACTGACGGTGCATCAACGGACATCAGACGTAGAAGATACGTCTGATTCAATAAACAACAAATAATAATAATTGAAATATTATTATTATTTCTTGGATGTTTCATACCACCGAGCATAATGAACAACAAAAAAAGTTCTCCAACTGGACTCAAAAGGTCTGCCTCAAAGAAAGGGTTGTGTGGCCACAAATGACACATGAAATGGACCACTGGATTTCAAGTTACAGGGGTTTAAATAACCCCCAAACGAAAATAGGTTGGACAAAGTACATGGGGTCTGTCCATGAAGTAGTACACAATGTGTATGTTACTATACATGGTGTGTACTATTTATAAAACAACATTAAATGTGAATTTTAACCTGGACACACACCCATGTACCACTACACAGTGTGTACTCCCAATACACGGCGTGTACTAATCAAAAACCACTATTCCATGTTTTTTTAACACGACCGGACACACGACAAACTGCCACACAACGTGTACTCAGAGTACACGACATTTACTTAAGAAAAATTCTTCTTCCCTGAATGGGAAGAACACATGGAGTGTTTCTCTAAACTCCCCATTCAGAACTCAATGGTGTAGACCAAATCTCAATACAACAATCCATTTAAAAGTTATCACCGAATGAACCTATGTGAATAAATTAATATTTAATGTAATAATATTAAATATTAATTATTCTGCTAAAATTCGAACAGCTCATATTTCCACCAAACTCTTATCCTAGAGTAAACACCCTATTCCGAGACCAACGGAGTTTCTAGAAGAATTATCCAAGGTCAACTGGTATGGTAAAAAGACCATTTTACCCCTCACGAGAATCCAACAACAAAAACTCAAATTTCTGCTCAAATTTGCAGTCTAAAAAAACGCAGAACCTTACAAACTCCCCACCATAAACCCTATCATCCTCGAGAAGCCTGGTGAAAGGACTAGCAGCCATGCTCCCAAATCAAGAATCTTCACGACCAAGCTATCTGGACTGTCCAATGACCAAACTTATAGCATTAACAACCACCTTCTACATGGAATACATTTAACTGCGACCGATCTGGTACACCCCACCATAAGAATACCCCCATATTCATCTCAAAATAAAACTATAACCTTAAAAGATCACAAAAAACACTGAAGTTTAACCAAAAATGAGGAAAACCACCCTAAAATGTCCAACGGTGCACTCTCCACCATATGGATTTCCTTACACCACTCCTAGAGTGAAACCACAATAAGTTCCCTCCTCAGTAGGTAAGAACATTAAGAAAGAAAAATGAGCTTCACATAGGGTTGAAGCTCTATCAGCATACTCAAGAAAAATAAAGATATTGCATGATCGTCTCTAATAGGAGTACATCGAGATTCTATAAAAAGGAACATCCAGATCCCTCTAATCCATGCTCACCATCCTATTAAAACTTGACTAAGATTTAGCCATGGGTCAACCGTCTTACACATAGGTTTCCCTAGAATAGAATAGACATCAACCTACAAGGGTTCTAGTCAAAACCAATGGTCTCTAGATATTCCACCTATCCCTATAGAGAAATCCTCACAACTGGGTCACTAGGTCTAACCACCTAGCCCAAAATATCCAAAACCTCTCAAAATAAGGTAAAGATCACAATGAATAAGAAGGGTCAAAGATAAAAACACAACCTACGGGGGCCCTGATCCTCTCTGAGAATTCCTAGAAGGAACTGTTCCTGGAGGAAACAAACAAAATAGAAGAGAAAAGTTGAACTGACACTCATCAGGTATGCATATAGAAAAATACCCCGAGGAGGTACAATTCACAAGAAAAGTCTTGGTATCTATCAGCATCATACTCAGCGATCTGACTAGATAACCACATGATTGAGAAACAACACCCAAAAATGGGTTAAATATAAAGGCATCACATGCCATATTGACCTACTAGGGTCATTACATAGGAGGTTTATGAGTACTGAGTCATCATACTCCCAACAAAAACACCTCAATGTGGATCCACATATCATGCAATCAAAGTAAAAAAGTACATGTAAGCAGACACAAAGGTTTCAGTCGTCAGTAAAAACACACACTAGCGGGCCTATATACTGTGAATCCTATGTTCCTAGTATGATACATGAGACGACTCTTTCCTTTACCAACCAAGAGTAAAAAACCATCCCTGGAATCTTACCAATGGCCAAGAGCCGGTGATCCATAGTAAATAAAAACACCCAAAAAACATGTGTGTCGCTCTAGGAAAAAAATCATATACAACTGTAACATCAAAAAATCAAAACATCAATCCCAAAACCTAGAAACCAAGTATTCTTACCAGAAAATGTGTTCCTAATGTACCGGTCTAATATAAATTGTAGGTTTCGACAAAATTCCTAATAATCCTATCTACCATATCCCAAATAGTAAATACTTGGAAAATAAACTCCCCTGATACCACTTTGTAACGTCCCGACCCGGAAGCCACTAAACCAGTGCTCTGAGCCGGTTCTCCACAAGGCCTCAAGCACACCTCTCCGTACTCAAGAGGCTACCGACTAGTAGCAAGGGACTAGGTTGTGATAGTGGGGAGACTATGCCCTCATACCATAGTAAGAAAACAATGGAAAATACTAAGTATCATACCTAGTAGAAAGTAAATAGTGTGCGGAAGTAATAAACAACTAAAATAGAACAATATGTAATAGTAAAAATGATGTAAAATCTTGAAAAACTATGAAATACAATAAAACACTGGTCACCCACTGGTCCAACCATACATATACAAGTACAAATGAAACTGAAAGTAAAAGTATAGGGATCCACAACTAACTTCGAGCTAACCCACATACCCGATCTCCAGACACTATCAAACTACACCATCCCGATCAGTAGAACCACTAAAGAAGATCCTCTTGATCATGAAACACTAGGCTTCAGCCCTATCCACCATGAAACTCATGCTCCACCTAAAAATCATACATAAGGTCTACACGTACACTGAGATGCCCGTGCAGGGGTGAGAAATAATCTCAGTAGGGAACCTTGACAGGCAACCTATAACTGTGCTGCTAAAAGAGTATGAAAAATCAACGTTCTTAGACTAACTGGAATACAACAAAAAAGAAGTAAACCAAACGTGTAGCCACAATCGAAATCAGGGTCCATAATCCCTGTCAACTGGGAAAGTGCCACAATAGATGTCCATATCTATATACGTATACATGTATAGTCCCATACCTATACACATATACATAAATATGAATATTCATGAGTATGTGAATCAAATAATAAGAAAAAACATCAAAAGTCGATCCTCAGGTTCGTAATCCCAATTGCCTGGACATCCTGTGCAAGGGCACTGAGCTGGTTGCCATGCCACTCAAGCCGTGTTTCATTAAGTCAATCCCTAGGTCCATAATCCCATCGAAATGTACCTTATTTGTCCAATACCAAAAATAAATATCTGAGAAAACTACATCACCATAGGGGGATACTCATCTGACACCTGGGTTCACTCGTACTTGCCTCCAATCATGAACTAGGATATCATATACCGACGATCAATCCTGTAAAAGGTCACTAGTCTGAAAACACAATGCATAATCACATGAATCCAACCGAGTCTCAAAAAACCTCACCTGTAGGCATATCCTTAAATCAGGGTCGATCCCAGTATATCAGGATTTCAGCATGTATCAAGGTAAAACCCAGTATATAATCATTTCAGCATGTATCAGGGATAAGCCCTGTGTATAATAATTTCAGCATGTATCAGGGCCAAGCCCGGTGTATCAGCATTTCAGCATGTATCATTTATAACGTTTTCTAATAGATCCCATCCTAAGAATACCTCAATGGATCCTAGGTTCTCTCGACATTTTAAAAAATAAGCCTTAATGAGCCCGACCACACTATCATGTCTCACTCATTGCCTTTACATAATTAACCTCTTGAGCCCGTCCATTGTCTTTTAAACAATAAAATGGTTCACCCAAGGTATATAATATGAAATCAGTCACATGAGCCTGACCTTGTCTTTTAACCGAGACTGTGGATCACCCATTGTTAATTACCTCTTTTAAATCATTTCACATTTCATTTCAAAAACAACACATATGAATTAAACTATCACATGGTTTAACATAATCAAATCATGTGGGAAAACATTTACATAACAAATTTCATCAAGTAAGGCTAAATATCCAATTCCTAGGTAATACCTATGGGTATGGTAAATATCAGAAATAGCATGACTCAGAAGCCAAATCCTAGGAGAGCACATCTGGGCATCCCAACAAATAAGAAAGATGCCTCGCGTCAGGCTCGACATCCACCAAATAGGAAGAACCTCTAGTAACCACTGCTGCATTAGCTAAACCAAGTCAGATATAAACAAATGAGTGTGGGTGGCCCAAATTCCCAACCCAACACTACATCCACAAACCCATGGGCTTACAAGTTTATCACGGTTTCTAGTTGACACCTGAACACCATCTCTACCCAAACCCGATGTAATCAGTATAGGGTCGGTCAAACCACAGTCACCCATTAGGTCCCTCAAGTCAAACACTGAGGAGTCATCATACTCAGAATCCTCTAACTAAACATGAGGGGAGGAATCCTACACAAGATCCTTAGTGAAGAGTAAGGGAGTAATCCCACACAGAATCATCGAATGAATAAAGACATAAGAATCCTATAACAGGGATCCTCTCAAAGGAAACCAAAATAGAGATCCTACAAGGGACTCCCTAGGTCAATATGTAAGTAAAGGCATCCCTTAGGGGATCCTTGAAAGCATCCAGTATCACTGCCTTGTGGGCCAAAAGGGAACGTCTCAGAAGGAGGACGTCCTCAAAATCATAGGTTATGGGATATAGCCTACATCTCCTGTTAGATCAAAGGTCTCAACTAGGTTGGTCCGAACACCCAACCTATCATATACACCAAGTATCACTCCCAAGTGACAAATGAACTCAATAACTAGAGGAAGAACCTCTCCATTTATGTAGAACCCAAAAATCATTTATATTACCTCTAAATTTCAATAGGATTCCACCATTGTGATTTACGCAGAAAAACGCTTAGAATAGACTACTCACTCGCCCAAAACGGTCAACCGGTGAAAAAGGTACTATTCACTGTAATTATCCAGAGTAGGGAAAACACCTTATTTAGGTTTTATCACTTGAAATAAATCTCTAAATCTTCTCCTTTAATTCAGGGTCACAATGCCTCTGATGGTGTGTCAAACAGATATCATACGTAGAATATACGTCCGATTCAATAATCGCTAAATAATAATAATATAAATATTATTACTATTTATTGGACGCTTCATACCACCAAGCATAATTCCAAAAACAAAGAGTTATAAAACTATCCTCAAAATTTCCTCCTCAAATCAAGGGTCGTGTGGCCATAGATGGCAAGCGAAATGGACTCTTGGATTACAACTTACAGGGGTTTAAAGAACCCCCGGACGAAACAGGTTGGATAAAGTACATGACATGTACAATGGAGTACATGGGGTCTGTCCATGTAGTAGTACACGACATGTATGTTACTGTACACATAATTTACTATTCATAAAAAACCATCATGTGTGTGTTTTCACTCGAATAGATTCCCATGTTCCACTACACAACATGTACTCCCAATACACGATGTGTACTACTCAAAAACCACTATTTTGTGTTTTGTTTTCACACAGTTAGACACATGGCCAACCACCACACGGCATGTACTCAGAGTACACAACATGTACTTAAGAAAATTTCTTCTTCCCTTAATGGGAATAACACATGGCATGTTCCCCTGGAACACACACCGTGTAACCGGGGTTTCCCGATAGGAAATCCCTCAGATCACCCGAAACCTCTGTTTTCACCCCCGAAACAACAGAACGAGCCTCAAGGGGCCCCAAGAAATAAATATAAGGATTTAAAAACATAAAAAAACATGTTTAAATGGGATATAATATGAAAACATAAACTACCCTACCTTCAGGCAGAAAACACCAAAGCTTCGGTTGATTTCACCATCCATGGATGTCGCATGCCAACTCAGCACGTCGAGAAGTTCAAAACGATAACCCTCTTGCCTTCCAAATATCTCTCTTTATCAAACTCCAAATTATCCCATAGGTCATGAATACGGAGGATCCACACAAACAGGAGGTGTGCATAAGGAGGAAGGAAGATAAAAGAAAGAAAATAAGAAAAGGAAGGAAAAGAAAAAGGGGCCCAGGCTGGCCCTAGTGCCCGACTCGAGTTTATGCCTCTCCTAGGATAAACTCCCCATTCTGAAATCAATGACGTAGATATAATATCAATAAAACACTGAATTTAAAATTTATCACCAAAATAACCTGTCCAAATAAATTGATATTTAATTTAATAATATTATATATTAATTATTCTGTTAAAATTCGAACAGATCATATTTCCACCAAACTCTTATCCTAGGGTAAAAACCCTATTACAGGACCAATAGAGTTGTCAAAAAAATTATCAAAGGTCAAATGGTAGGGTAAAAATATCATTTTACCCCTCACGAGCATCCAACAACAAAAATTCAAATTTCTGCTCAAATTTGTAGTCTAGAAAAACACAGGTCCTTACACTCTTGAAGAGAATACAACTGTTATTGATATTGATGAAAATTTTAAACCCATTTCAAAAAAAAATCAGTCTAAAAAGATTAATATTTTCTTTACGAAACCAATAAATTTTAGAAAAGGTTGATAAAACCACATTTTTTTGAAAATAGTTTTCAAAATGAAAAACAGATACCCAGACCAACACTATTACTCTCTAGAAGCAATCCCCTAGAGAGTGAGAGTGCTGAGTGTAATTTAGATAAAGAATTTTTGGAAACTTTTAGGAAATTTTATTTCAATATCCTTTTTCTTGATTCCATGAAAAATATTCTATGGTATGTTAAAATTTTGAAATAAATGTGTTCTTAGAAGAGGAATTTCAATGAAGAAGAAAATATAAACATTGTTAGGAATATTTCCTACACGATTCAACTTGATCTTCATATTAAATGCAATGATCTTGATATTTTAACAATTATATATCATATAGGGGAATATTAATTAAAGGATATAATTCTTACCTAGGAACTTTAATAAATGTCATGCATTATTCTATTTATTCTTCTTTTCGTCCAAAGAGCTAAAAACTATTGGAATTTCATTCATGTGTCCAACCAAATTACATCCAAAACCATTGAGGTTATTTAATATATTTTAGTAAAAGTAAGATGCTTGATTTTACTTATTAGTTTTTATATTTTGGATATAGAAGATGATATCTTTAGTATACATGTACCATTTATTCTTGAAACACCTTATTTTAAAAAATAATATTGTAATCTTAAAAGTTTACAAAGGGAAATTAACATTATAATATGAAGAATATATAGTTAAATTTAATATATTTTAGTCCACAAAACACTAAATAGATGATCATCTATCCCTTCTAGTAAACATGACTGAATTTTTTATTTTGAGTTGTTTCCCAATTTTACATGTGATGAATGTTGATACCATGAGGTTTTGAGGTGTTGTTTCACTAAGAATAATATAGTTGAGAAGAAATAATATTTTATTAAGTATCTTATTTTATTTAAAAAATAGAAATCACTTTACAATATCAATAATTTCTCAAAAATTTGAATAGAGTAATTCCAATGGATGAGGTCCAATGGGTAGAAGAAACCAAACATTGTGTGGCACTAATGTTTATTTTATTAAGTTTACAATTATATCATATAATAGTGTTTGGTAAAGTAAAATAAATCAATTATTTTATTACTTTCAATGTACTCAAAAATAACTTTTATATGAATTTATTAATGATACTAGCTTATGATTTTTGAAGGAAGAATGTTTGTGTGACCAATGGAGAAAGGAGTTATGGAATATATATATTAAGTTAGATTAGAAGGAAAATATCTTGAAATCTACTAACCCAACATTGAAATTCTATCATATAGAGTTTTACAAAGTCCATCACACAAAGTAACTAAATTACATTAGACAATGTTTTATGAAGTCTACTAGAAAAATAATTTTTGTAAGATTGGATTTGTTGTGGATGTTCTGGATGGAATTAATCCACATGCACATTCAAGAGTTCACTAGAAAAATGAATGTTTGTAAATTCATTGGAAAATGGTTTTCAAATAAACCTTCAAACAAATATTTCCATGTTGAGAAATCATATAAATATTTCCATGCTGATCCATCAGATATAGGGTGACCAGGGAAAAAAGAACCTTATGAAGTTACTGGATAGATAAGTTCCAATAAAGATGAATTAGATAAATATTTAGGGATCTTTGTAATATTTTTATAAAATAAATTAAATTTGATGATGTTGAGATTGATGTTCAATGATTTAATAATCACAGAGGTAAATTCATAATTCAAACTGAGGATTTATGAGGTTTGAAGTGGTAATTAATGTTGAGGTTTAAGAAAAGATTCCTAAAAAATTATATTGAATCCAATCTTTTTGGAAATTTAAAGGCCATCAAACATGGAATGTTTTGAGTGGGATATTCAAATATTTATCATTAAAATTTAATTTTAAGTTCTCACTCCTCCATTAATATCTAGTGTTGTGATTCCTATATAAATGGTTAGGAGGTGTGCTATGTGTATGTTTTATCTTATGGGATAAGTACTGAATAATTGAGATGCTTATTGAATATATTGGCAGATCTTGTGTCAAAGTATCTAATTAAGTAGTAGTAGAATCATTTGTAATAGATAGAGGGTACAAATTAGTTGATATCATATGAATGGTGTGAATAATCTTCTAGATTCAAGTTACCAGATATAGTGGTGTCATAATATCAATTGGTTTTATATGAATATTACAACAGAAAGAGTGAACAAGTTAAGTGTAACAGACATATTTCTACCATAAAGAGAAGATATCCAGTATAAAATTTTTGATAGAGAAGTTTATATATAAGTTCTTACTTCACTGATGTTCAAGGAAGTGAAGAGAATGAATAATACCTTACAGGATGTAAAGTGAAAATAAAGTTGAAGTAGCACAATGACAATATACTAATGACTATTGGTGAAGGTTCTTATTGTTATAGAAAAATATTGATATATCATATATTCCACATGAAGAGAAAATTTTCATCAAAAGAAATATAGTCCTATGAAAGTGATGGAAATTTCTTGGTTACTGTAATAACCAAAAGGGTTTGGTTTTTAGAAATTGTATGGTCTTGGACTACTTTCAAACCATGCACATGACTAGATACTCTTATTTAATAGTGAAAATTATAAATACTTGTACTCCTATGGATGTTCTTGTTTGTGTTTTCCATTGGAGTTATTTCTCACTAACCAGAGGTGAAGGTTGGTTCTTAAGTAAGAAAACCTATAAAATATAAGATCACTGATTCACCTCCTCCCCCTCTTAGTGATCACATAGATCATGATTGGTACTTTAAATTGGTAACAGAGTGAAAGTTCCTTCATTGAATGTTTTCTAAAGTTTGATGAAAAGGAATGTTTCCACGGATATTCATAACTTTGTGAACAATAAGGGGATTCCTATCTTTGATGTGAAGAACTATCATATCTAGATGTATAGAATGTTACCTTATCTTATATCCATTGGTAATGAAGTTCTTAAAGATACTACATATGGTTTCCCTAATCCTAATAAGGGTTCTCCCTTAACAGATACTTGTAGAGACTCGGGTTTTTGGTCCGATCAGACTTTGGAATATTTCTAAGAATAATTTCAGAGCTAGGCGCGAAGACGGCGTGTGATTCCGAGTCCCGGTGTGCCCGGAATTAATTTTATAAAAATATTAAGAATTTTTTTACTATGCACGCAGCGGGGGTGTGATATCTCCTAAACGGTAGCTCAGAGGGGGAATCTGAGGGCACGGTTGCGTCCGGAACGTGCCGTTTACCCTAGGCGAGGTGTAAACTTTGCGGGCGCGGGCCTGCGGTGAGAAACGCCACCAGGGGCGTTTTCATAAATAAGTAGCGAAGTTAGTGTGCGAGCGTCGGCTCGAATAACTTCTGAACGGAGTCTCGGATGGAAAACCTGAGTCCGCCGTTGCGTTCATAACGGCGCGTTTACCCTAGGGGTGACCTTACTTTTGTTCGCATCGGGTGTCGGGTCCAAGGCGGGTTTGGCGCTGGCGGGCGGCTGATATAAATATCAGCGCCCCCCCCTTATCGTTCCTCTCGACGTTCTTCACCGTTCTTCGCCGCCGCTCCGCCGAATCGAGCAAAGGAAGCGCCCACGAGCTCGGAATTCGACGGCGGACGTTCCAGGAGCACGCAGCGGAAGTTCTGGGGCGCGGATCTAAGGCAGAACGTCGGCGTTTCGCCCGCGAGGTAGGCGGTTTGAGTTTTACAATCCCGGATCCCATTTTTGTGTTGTTTTCCTTCAAATTTTTGTAAGGGTTGTATAGTTCGGGTCCCGAACTTTCCAAAACATGTTTCGGATCTGAATTTGGAGCACCGGGGTGCTCCCGCTGGCTCCCGGAAGTTTTTCGGCGAAAATCCGATTTTCCGGCGACGACGGGCGGCGGCGGCGCGGCAGAATCCGGCGGCAACGCGGTGGTTTTCGGCGAGTCTGGCGGTGGTCCGGCCAAGATTTTCCGGGGGTTCTTTAAACCCCCGTAACTCGCAAACTGTAACTCCGATTTGCGAGCCGTTTGCGGCGACGCACTCCTTGCGTCGAGACGAACCTTTTGAACTCACTTTGAGGGTTTAAGGGTTCGGTATCGTGGCTCGGGAGTTAGAAACGTCGTATAAAATAATATTATTTTATTATTTTATGACTTCGGGCCGTTGTAACTTCTACCTAGAGCGTCCGATTGACGTGCCGTCAGTGGCGTTGAGACCCTGATGGTATGAAGGACTTTTTGAGATGGTTCCCGGGTGTTGGGACTATGAACGGGGTGCGGGCCCCACGATGCCGGGTATTGGCGTTTGCGGAGAAACGCAGCTTTTGCACCAGGAGTCCGATTTTGGCGGATGAATAGTCGATCCTATGTGTTTTTCCAAGGGGATCGCAATGGTGCAATCCGTTCGATGAGTTTCAGAATCCAGGCGTGGGCCCCACCCGAGCTGGCCTTCGGTGAATAGTACCTTTTTCACCGGGTGTCCGTTTCGGACGAGCGAGTAGTAGATTCCGCTTGTTTTTTCGAGGGGATCGTCGTGGTATGATCGGCTCGATGGGTTTCGGGATCGTTGTGTGGGCCCCGCATGAGCTAGCTACGGTGAATAGCGCCTTTTTCACCGGTGCTCCGTTTCGGGCAAGTAATCAGCCTATCCTGCGTGTTTTTCCAAATAAATCGTGATGGTGGCCTCGGTTTTGGCCTTGGAGATGCGCAGTGTGGCGTTGTTGCGGGTCGCTCGGGTTAGCGACGTTTTGGACCAGTAGTGGTTGAGGGTACTCCCTTGGTTCGTACCCATGAGGGTTCGTGTGGCATCACAACCTTCGTATAGGTTTGTGATCCTCTCTATGGGATGTTTTAACTGTTAGAGTTGTGGCATCCCTCCGGTGGGCCCGGAGCGGATCCTCTAGCATCTTTACCCTGGATCGGGTTCTTGGTATCACTGCGACCGCTTATTCACGGGCGGTGATCCCCTATCTAGCAGGTTAACCCCGTAGGGTTTGTGGCATCATCGGAAATTTGATCCCCTACGCGGTGGGTCTTGCCCAGTAGGGTTGTGGCATCATCGGGTATACGATCCCCTACTCAGCATGAAGTTTATAGTAGGGTTGCGGTATCGTTGGTTATACGATCCCCTACTCAGCGTTTGGTGTCGGTAGGGTTGCGGTATTGTTGGTTATGTGATCCCCTACTCAGCGCGTGGTTTCGGTAGGGTTGCGGTATCATTGGTTATGCGATCCCCTACTCAGCGCGTGGTTTCGGTAGGGTTGAGGCATCGTCGGTTCGATCCCCTACATCGCGAGTTGTACCAGATAGGGTTTTGGTATCGTCGTGACCATCTTTATATGGACGATGATCCTCTATCTGAGTGTGGAGTTTCTGTCAAGCGCCAGATCGGGTTGTGGTATCCCCCAGCAGATCCTGGGTGTGATCCCTTATCTGTGAGAACTACGTATGCCAGATCGGGTCGTGGTATCCCCCAGAAGACCCTGGGAGTGATCCCCTATCTGTGAGATACGTATACCAGAGTGGGTCTTGGTATCCCCTAACAGACCCTAGCGGCGATCCCATATCCGAGGAGTTTGGTGGTTATGTTGTTTCAGCAATGTTTCCTCAGTGATGTTATCCGACGAGCGTGGTCTCTCGGGTGAGCGTCTGAGATGTTTTTTTGGGACCCGATGGAGTGTATCTCTCAGATGAGTGTCATCTGGTATGACAGTGTTCGTGTGGTGTACTCTCCTGGTTGGGACAGTTGCTGGTGATGAGGTCGGTACCTCTTGTGGCTTGTGGCGTGAGCTGAGTATATCTGGATTGTTCAAGGTGTATGTATGGGCATACACCTGAGCTGAGCTGAGCTGACTAGTTGTGTTTAGCCGAGGATGGTCACGAGATGGAGTTTCTCTCTCGTCTGGGTTCCCTCTGGCAGGGTTGAGCGGACTGTTGCCTTTCAGTTGCTCCCTTGGGTTTTGGGTTTTTGGGGTGCCTACATAGTATGTTTATACTCACCCCTGCACGGGCTTTGCCCGCACATGTTTGTGTCTTGTGCAGACCACATGCCTTTTGACGGAGTCCCAGGAGGACCCGGAGCAGGCGGAGCTTAGTGAGCGAGTTGACCGGGGTGTCTACCAGAGCTGTGCTGAGGGATCTTTCCGGCGGGTGTTTGTGACAGCGTTCCTCTTCTTCAGAGCAGGTTGGACGTGATTTGTAGTTTTCTTTGGTGGACCCTGTTTTGCCCTTTGTACTTTTGCTGTTGCACTCTGGTTTGGGATAGATTGTATGCATGCATTTACTTTTCAGTTTCTATATCTATGCAAAGTTGCATGGAGGTGTTTGTGGGTGCATGTGTACAGGTACCTTAGGCTAATGCCTCCCATGTGTGTGATAGCCTACTTGGCGCTGGTCTCCAGCCCCTGGCCTATTGGAGGCGGGCTTGGGGAGTCATGGCTCGAGCCCCGTTGGGTCGGGTCGTGACAGAGTGGTATCAGAGGAGGTTCCACCTTTGGGATCTCAGAGCGTAGCTGGTCTAGCTGTGAGGTTGGTTCGGGTTGCATTGTGGCAGTGTTAGGATGTTTCGAGTTTGGCTTCCAGGCCAGGGACTCTAGTGTTGTTGCGGCGGCCGACGTATCCATACACCAGGACTCTGATAACCTGCCTTTTGACTCGAGACATTCGTACACTGGTCACAGGGAAAAAATGGTACATGCATCATATAGGACTGGGTTTTTGGGTTTTTCCTTATCCTTCTCGAGTTAGCTCTCCAGATATACTCTTTGACTGTGGTGCATCTTGGATGTATTTCAGGATGCCTCCACGACGACAGCCAGTGAGGGTTCCGCAGTAGGATTGTTCTGATGACCCGCCCTATGTAGAGGCTAAGGAGCAGGGCATAGGTTCTGAGGTTGCACCTCCAGGTGGTCTTCCAGTTGAGCTGCCACCTGTCGAGCAGCTGGTTGTACTGGTAGTGCAGGATGAGGTTGCGCGCAGGCTGACTGCGCTGCACGAGTTCCAAAGGCAGCGACCTCTGAGGTTCCGGGGCGATCCAGACCCCCAGGTAGCTGATGACTGGCTTGAGGCAGTCACCCGAGTTTTCCGCCTAGTGAGAACACCTCCTGATCAGATGGTGGTCCTAGCGGCGAGCCTTCTGCATGGTTTGGTCGGGCGATGGTGGAGTTTGGTGACGTAGTCCCATGACAAGGAGACGCTCATGTGGGCAGAGTTTGAGCGGCTCTTCAGGGAGGAGTTCTATCCGGTGACGCTGAGGTCAGTGCGGATCCAGGAGCTTCTGCAGCTTCTATAGGAGAGCATGACTGTGTCGGAGTACTCAGCGAGGTTTACAGACCTGTCGTGCTACTCCCTGGATATGGTTCGAGACCCGTTCTTTAGGGCTCGGACCTTCGAGCAGGGCTTACGCAGGGACATCCGAGCAGGGGTGGTTTCCTTGTGCCTGCCCACATATGCTGGAGTGCTGGAGCGAGCGTTGGTGGTGGAGAGTTTTCTGGATGAGCATATTCCCCCTGTTAGTGCTGGGAACTCGAGGGATGAGACTTTTTTAGTCGGATCGACATCTGGTAGCTGACGAAAAACTCAGGGGTCTGGACGTGGCCGACGTTTCAGGAGGCGACCCCAGGATGGAGGATCTGAGCCTCAGGGCTCACAGGGCTCGCAGGCCAGTTTTGGTCAGCCGCAGGAGAGGCGGTGTTACGCTTGCGACGGTCGGGGACATCTTGCTAGAGATTTTCCGACCCGACGTGCTGCTGAGAGGGAGCTGGTCGATGGACCGCCTTGGCAGAGGCAGCGTCTCGAGCAAGGAGGTCCGCAGGGCGGCGGACTTGGCGGCGGAGCTGGTGCAGCGGGAGGCGGTGGTAGGCAGTACTAGTTGCCACCACCCCCACCCCCAGGTGGTCCACGCCTAGCTCAGGGAGCTGGTGGGCGAGGGCGAGGACAGCTGCATGCCCTGGAGGCAGTCGACCCAGAGGCACCGCGGATGGATAGAGGTACGCCTTGTGTCTTTTCTACTTGTTGCAGTAGTTTTTCAGACACTGTTTAGCGGTACTCTTTCCTTTTGTTGCTTGCTCGAGTTTTGTTCAGGGCGTTGGTAAGACCTTGTGTGGGAGTTGTTCCGCATGCTTCGAATGCGTGAGGTAGATGGATCCTTCCCCCACCGAGACGCGTTTTTGTGACACTATTAAAACCATGCGGGTGAGTCAGTGCCGCCCAAAGCGGATAGTATTGAGGTATGGTGGATGAGTCTATCTGAATTATGCATTCGGGCATGGGTGTTGGTTGGTGAGCTCGCTGGTGTGTGAGACCCAATTGAGAGTCCAGTCGCTTTCCTTATGCTTAGGGCTTTTCAGGGACGAAAAGTTCTAAGGGGGGGAGGATGTAGCGACTCGGGTTTTTGGTCCTGTGAGACTTTGGAATATTTCTACGAATAATTTCAGAGCTAGGCGCGAAGACGGCGTGCGATTCCGAGACCCGGTGTGCCCGAAATTAATTTTATAAAAATATTAAGTATTTTTTTACTATGCACGTGACAGGGGTGTGATATCTCCTAAACGGTAGCTCAGAGAGGGAATATGAGGGCACGGTTACGTCCGGAACGTGCCGTTTACCCTAGGCGAGGTGTAAACTTTGCGGGCGCGGGTTTGCGGTGAGAAACGCCACCAGGGGCGTTTTCGTAAATAAGTAGCGAAGTTAGTGTGCGAGCGTTGGCTCGAATAACTTCTGAACGGAGTCTTGGATGGAAAACCTGAGTCCGCCGTTGCGTTCAGAACGGCGCGTTTACCCTAGGGGTGACCTTACTTTTGTTCGCATCGGGCGTTGGGTCCGAGGCGGGTTTGGCGCCGGCGGGCGGCTGATATAAATATCAGCGCCCCCCCTTATCGTTCCTCTCGACGTTCTTCACCATTCTTCACCGCCGCTCCGCCGAATCGAGCAAACGAAGCGCCCACGAGCTCAGAATTCGATGGCGGACGTTCCAGGAGCGCGCAGCGGAAGCTCTGGGGCGCGGATCTAAGGTAGAACGTCGGCGTTTCACCCGCGAGGTAGGTGGTTTGAGTTTTACAATCCCGAATCCCATTTTTATGTTTTTTTCCTTCAAATTTTTGTAAGGGTTGTATAGTTCGGGTCCCGAGCTATCCAAAACATGTTTCGGATCTAAATTTGGAGCACCGGGGTGCTCCCGGTGGCTCGTGGAATTTTTCCGGCGAAAACCCGATTTTCCATCGACGGCGGGAGGCAGCTATGGCGGAATCCGGCGACGGCGCAGCGGCGCGGCGGCGGTTTCCGGTCGCGGCGGCGGCGGCGTGGCGGAATCCGGCGGCGGCGCGGTGGTTTCCGGCGATTCTGGCGATGGTCCGGCCAGGATTTTCCGGGGGTTCTTTAAACCCCCGTAACTCGCAAACCGTAACTCCGATTTGCGAGCCGTTTGCGGCGACATGCTCCTTGCGTCGAGACGGACCTTTTGAACTCACTTTGAAGGTTTAAGGGTTCAGGATCGTGGCTCAGGAGTTAGAACGTCGTATAAAATAATATTATTTTATTATTTTATGACTTCGGGCCGTTGTAACTTCTACCTGGAGCATCCGATTGACGTGTCGTCAGTGGCGTTGAGACCCTGATGGTACGACGGAATTTTTGAGATGGTTCCCGGGTGTTGGGATTGTGAACGGGGTGCGGGCCCCACGATGCCGGGTTTTGGCGTTTGCGGAGAAACGCAGCTTTTGCACCAGGAGTCCGATTTTGGCGGATGAATAGTCGATCCTGTGTGTTTTTCCGAGGGGATCGCAATGGTGTGATCCATTCGATGAGTTTCAGAATCCAGGCGTGGGCCCCACCCGATCTGTCCTTCGGTGAATAGTACCCTTTTCACTGGGTGTCCATTTCGGACGAGCGAGTAGTCAATTCCGCTTGTTTTTTTGAGGGGATCGCCATGGTATGATCCGCTTGATGGGTTTCGGGATCGTTGTGTGGGCCCCACACGAGCTAGCTACAGTGAATAGTGCCTTTTTCACCGGTGCTTCGTTTCGGTCGAGTAAGCAGCCTATCCTGCGTGTTTTTCCACATAAATCGTGATGGTGGCCTCGGTTTTGGCCTTGGAGATGCGCAATGTGGCGTTGTTGCGGGTCGCTCGGCTTAGCGATGTTTTGGACCAGCAGTGGTTGAGGGTACTCCCTTGGTTCGTACCCACGAGGGTTCGTGTGGCATCACAACCTTTGTATAGGTTTGTGATCCTCTCGATGGGATGTTTTAACTGTTAGAGTTGTGGCTTCCCTCCGGTGGGCCCGGAGCGGATCCTCTAGCATCTTTACCCTGGATCGGGTTCTTGGTATTGCTGTGACCGCTTATTCACGGGCGACGATCCCCTATCTAGCAGGTTAACCCCATAGGGTTTGTGGCATCATCGGAAATATGATCCCCTATGCGGTGGGTCTTGCCCAGTAGGGTTGTGGCATCGTCGGGTATACGATCCCCTACTCAGCATGAAGTTTATAGTAGGGTTGCGGTATCGTTGGTTATACGATCCCCTACTCAGCGCTTGGTGTCGGTAGGGTTGAGATATCGTTGGTTATGCGATCCCCTACTCAGCGCGTGGTTTCAGTAGGGTTGCAGTATCGTTGGTTATGCGATCCCCTACTCAGCGTGTGGTTTCGGTAGGGTTGCGGCATCGTCGGTTCGATCCCCTACATCGCGAGTTGTACCAGATAGGGTTTCGGTATCATCGTGAACATATTTATATGGACGATGATCCTCTATCTGAGTGTGGAGTTTCTGTCGAGCGCCAGATCGGGTTGTGGTATCCCCCAGCAGATCCTGGGTGTGATCCCCTATCTGTGAGAACTACGTATTCCAGATCGGGTCGTGGTATCCCCCAACGGACCCTAGGAGTGATCCCCTATCTGTGAGCTACGTATACTGGAGTGGGTCTTGGTATCCCCTAGCAGACCCTAACGGCGATCCCCTATCCGATGAGTTTGGTGGTTATGTTGTTTCAGTGATGTTTCCTCAGTGATGTTATCCGACAAGCGTGGTCTCGCGGGTGAGCGTCTGAGATGTTTTTTTGGGACCCGATGGAGTGTATCTCTCAGATGAGTGTCATCTGGTATGACAGTGTTCATGTGGTGTACTCTCCTGGTTGGGACAGTTGCTGGTGATGAGGTCGGTACCTCTTGTGGCTTGTGGCGTGAGCTGAGTATATCTGGATTGTTCAAGGTGCATGTATGGGAATACACCTGAGCTGAGATGAGCTGACTAGTTGTGTTTAGCCGAGGATGGTCACGAGATGGAGTTTCTCTCTCGTCTGGGTTCCCTCTGGCTGGGTTGAGCGGACTGTTGCCTTTCAGTTTCTCCCTTGGGTTTTGGGTTTTTGGGTTCCTACTGAGTATGTTTATACTCACCCCTACATGGGCTTTGCCCGCACATGTTTGTGTCTTGTGCAGACCACAGGCCTTTTGACGGAGTCCCAGGAGGACCCGGAGCAGGCGGAGCTTAGTGAGCGAGTTGACCGGGGTGTCTACCGGATCTGTGCCAAGGGATCTTTCCGGCGGGTGTTTGTGGCAGCGTTCCCCTTCTTCAGAGCAGGTTAAACGTGCTTTGTAGTTTTCTTTGGTGGGCCCTGTTTTGCCCTTGTTACTTTTTCTGTTGCACTCTGGTTTGGGATAGATTGTATGCATGCATTTACTTTTCAGTTTCTATATCTCTACACTATTTCATGGAGGTGTTTGTGGGTGAGTGTGTATAGGTACCTTAGGCTAATGCCTCCCATGTGTGTGATAGCCTACTCAGCGCTGGTCGCCAGCCCCTGGCCTATTGGAGGCGGGCTTGGGGAGTCACGGCTCGAGCCCCGTTGGGTCGGGTCGTGACAGAGTGGTATCAGAGGAGGTTCCAACTTTGGGATCTCAGAGCATAGCTGGTCTAGCTGTGAGGTTGGTTCGGGTTGCATTGTGGCAGTGTTTGGATGTTTTGAGTTCGACTTCTAGGCCAGGGACTCCAGTGTTGTTACGACGGCCAACGTATCCATACACCAGGACTCTGATAACCTGCCTTTCGACTCGGGACATTCGTACACTGGTCGTAGGGACAAAATGGTACATGCATCATATAGGACTGGGTTTTTGGGTTTTTCTTTGTCCTTCTCGAGTCATCTCTCCAGATATACTCTTTGACTGTGGTGCATCTTGGATGTATTTCAGGATACCTCCACGACAACAGCCAGTGAGGGTTCCACAGCAGGATTGTTATGACGACCCGCCCCGTGTAGAGGCTAAGGAGCAGGGCACAGGTTCTGAGGTTGCACCTCCAGGTGGTCTGCCAGTTGAGCCGCCACCTGTCGAGCAGCTGGTTGTGCTGGCAGTGCAGGATGAGGTTGCGCGCAGGTTGAGTGCGCTGCACGAGTTCTAGAGGCAGCTACCTCTAAGGTTCCGGGGCGATCCAGACCCCCAGGAAGCTGATGACTGGCTTGAGGCAGTCACCCGAGTTTTTCGACTAGTGAGAACACCTCCTGATCAGATGGTGGTCCTAGCGGCGAGCCTTCTGCATGGTTCGGTCGGGTGATGGTGGAGTTTGGTGATGCAGTCCCATGATGAGGAGACGCTCACATGGGCAGAGTTTGAGCGGCTCTTCAGGGAGGAGTTCTATCCGGTGACGCTGAGGTCAGTGCAGATCCAAGAGCTTCTGCAGCTTCAACAGGAGAGCATGACTGTGTCGGAGTACTCAGCGAGGTTTACAGACCTGTCGCGCTACTCCCTGGATATGGTTCGAGACCCGTTCTTTAGGGCTCAGACCTTCGAGCAGGGCTTACGCAGGGACATCCGAACAGGGGTGGTTTCCTTGTGACTGCCCACCTATGCTGGAGTGCTGGAGCGAGCGTTGGTGGTGGAGAGTTTTCTGGATGAGAAGATTCCCCCTGTTAGTGCTGGACACTCGAGGGATGAGACTTTTTCAGTCGGATCGACATCTGGTAGCCGACGACAAACTCAGGGGTCTGGACGTGGCTGACGTTTCAGGAGGCAACCCCAGGATGGAGGATCTGAGCCTCAGGGATCACAGGGCTCGCAGGCCAGTTTTGGTCAGCCGCAGGAGAGGCGGTGTTACGCTTGCGATGGTCGGGGACATCTTGCTAGAGATTGTCCGATCCAACGTGCTGCTGAGAGGGAGCCAGTCAATGGACCGCCTTGGTAGAGGCAGCGTCTCGAGCAAGGAGGTCCGTAGGGTGGCGGACGTGGCGGCGGAGCTGGTGCAGTGGGAGGCGGTGGTAGGCAGTACCAGTTGCCACCACCCCCACCCCCAGGTGGTCCACGCCAAGCTCAGGGAGCTGGTGGGCGAGGGCGAGGACAGCTGCATGCCCTGGAGGCAGTCGACCCAGAGGCACCGCGGATGGATAGAGGTACGCCTTGTGTCTTTTCTACTTACTACAGTAGTTTTTCAGACACTGTTTAGCGGTACTCTTTCCTTTTATTTCTTGCTCGAGTTTTGTTCAGGGCTTGGTAAGACCTTGTGTGGGAGTTGTTCCACATGCTTCGAATGAGTGAGGTAGATGGATCCTTCCCCCACTGAGACGCATTTTTGTGACGCTATTAAAACCTTGCGGGCGAGTCAGTGCCGCCCAAAGCAGATAGTATTGAGGTGTGGTGGATGAGTCTCTCTGACTTATGCGTTCGGGCATGGGTGTTGGTTGGTGAGCTCGCTGGTGTGTGAGACCCAATTGAGAGTCCAGTCGCTTTCCTTATGCTTAGGGATTTTCGGGGATGAAAATCTCTAAGGGGGGGAGGATGTAGCGACTCGGGTTTTTGGTCCTGTCAGACTTTGGAATATTTCTACGAATAATTTCAGAGCTAGGCGCGAAGAGGGCGTGCGATTCCGAGGCCCGGTGTGCCCGAAATTAATTTTATAAAAATATTAAGTTTTTTTTACTATGCACGCGGCGGGGGTGTGATATCTCCTAAACGGTAGCTCAGAGCGGGAATCTGAGGGCACAGTTGTGTCCGGAACGTGCCGTTTACCCTAGGCGAGGTGTAAACTTTGCGGGCACGGGCCTACGGTGAGAAACGCCACCAGGGGCGTTTTCGTTAATAAGTAGCGAAGTTAGTGTGCGAGCGTCGGCTCGAATAACTTATGAACGGAGTCTCGGATGGAAAACCTGAGTCCGCCATTGCATTCAGAACGGCGCGTTTACCCTAGGGGTGACCTTACTTTTGTTCGCATCGGGCATCGGGTCCGAGGCGGGTTTGGCGCCGGCGGGCGGCTGATATAAATATCAGCGCCCCCTTATCGTTCCTCTCGACGTTCTTCGCTGCCACTCCGCCGAATCGAGCAAACGAAGCGCCCACGAGCTTGAAATTCGACGATGGACGTTCCAGGAGCGCGCAGCGGAAGCTCTGGGGCGCGGATCTAAGGTAGAACGTCGACGTTTCGCCCGCGAGGTAGGCGGTTTGAGTTTTACAATCCTGGATCCCATTTTTGTGTTTTTTTCCTTCAAATTTTCGTAAGGGTTGTATAGTTCGGGTCCCGAGCTTTCCAAAACAATGCTTCAGATCTGAATTTGGAGCATCGGGGTGCTCCCGGTGGCTCCCGAAAGTTTTCCGGCGAAAACCCGATTTTCCGGCGACGACGGGTGGCGACTATGGCGGAATCCGGCGACGGCGGTTTCCGGTGGCGGCGGCGGTGGCGGCGGTGGCACGGTGGAATCCGGCGGCGGCACGGTGGTTTCCGGCGAGTCTGGCGGTGGTCCGGCCAGGATTTTCCGGGGGTTCTTTAAACCCCTGTAACTCGCAAACCGTAACTCCGATTTGCGAGCCGTTTGCGGCGACGCGCTCCTTGTGTCGAGACGGACCTTTTGAACTCATTTTGAGGGTTTTAGGGTTCGGGATCATGGCCCGGGAGTTAGAAACGTCATATAAAATAATGTTATTTTATTATTTTATGACTTCGGGCCGTTGTAACTTCTACCTGGAGCGTCCGATTGACGTGCCGTCAGTAACGTTGAGACCCTGATGGTACGACGGACTTTTTGAGATGGTTCCCGGGTGTTGGGACTGTGAACGTGGTGCGGGCCCCACGAGGTCGGGTTTTGGCGTTTGCGGAGAAACGCAGCTTTTGCACCAGAAGTTTGATTTTGGCAGATGAATAGTCGATCCTATGTGTTTTTCCGAGGGGATCGCAATGGTGCGATCTGTTCGATGAGTTTCGGAATCCAGGCATGGGCCCCACCCGAGCTGGCCTTTGGTGAATAGTACCTTTTTCACCGGGTGTCCGTTTCGGACGAGCGAGTAGTCGATTCCGCTTGTTTTTTCGAGGGGATCGCTGTGGTATGATCCGCTCGATGGGTTTCAGGATTGTTGTCTGGGTCCCGCACGAGCTAGCTACGGTGAATAGTGCCTTTTTCACCGGTGCTCTGTTTTGGGCGAGTAAGCAGCCTATCCTGCGTGTTTTTCCACATAGATCATGATGGTGGCCTCGGTTTTGGCCTTGGAGATGCGCAGTGTGGGGTTGTTGTGGGTCGCTCGGGTTAGCGACGTTTTGGACCAGCAGTGGTTGAGGGTACTCCCTTGGTTAGTACCCACGAGGGTTCGTGTGGCATCACAACCTTCGTATAGGTTTGTGATCCTCTCGATGGGATGTTTTAACTGTTAGAGTTTTGGCATCCCTCCAGTGGGGCCGGAGCGGATCCTCTAGCATCTTTACCCTGGATCAGGTTCTTGGTATTGCTGTGACCGCTTATTCACGGGCGGCGATCCCCTATCTAGCAGGTTAACCCCGTAGGGTTTGTGGCATCATCGGGAATATGATCCCCTACGCGGTGGGTCTTGCCCAGTAGGGTTGTGGCATCGTCGGGTATACGATCCCCTACTCAGCATGAAGTTTATAGTAGGGTTGCGATATCGTTGGTTATACGATCCCCTACTCAGCGCTTGGTGTCGGTAGGGTTCTGGTATCGTTGGTTATGCGATCCCCTACTCAGCGCGTGGTTTCGGTAGGGTTGCGGTATCGTTGGTTATGCGATCCCCTACTCAGCGCGTGGTTTCGGTAGGGTTGCGGCATCGTCGATTCGATCCCCTACATCATGAGTTGTACCAGATAGGGTTTCGGTATCGTCATGACCATATTTATATGGATGATTATCCTCTATCTGAGTGTGGAGTTTCTGTCGAGCGCCAGATCGGGTTGCGGTATCCCCCAGCGGATCCTGGGTGTGATCCCCTATCTGTGAGAACTACGTATGCCAGATCGGGTCGTGGTATCCCCCAGCGGACCCTGGGAGTGATCCCCTATCTTTAAGCTACGTATACCGGATTGGGTCTTGGTATCCCCTAGCGGACCCTAGCGGCGATCCCCTATCCGAGGAGTTTGGTGGTTATGTTGTTTTAGCGATGTTTCCTCAGTGATGTTATCCGACGAGCGTGGTCTCTCGGGTGAGCATCTGAGATGTTTTTTTGGGACCTGATGGAGTGTATCTCTCAGATGAGTGTCATCTGGTATGACAATGTTCGTGTGGTGTACTCTCCTGGTTGGGACAGTTGCTGGTGATGAGGTCGGTACCTCTTGTGGCTTGTGGCGTGAGCTGAGTATATCTGGATTGTTCAAGGTGTATGTATGGGCATACACCTGAGCTGAGCTGAGCTGACTAGTTGTGTTTAGCCGAGGATGGTCACGAGATGGAGTTTCTCTCTCGTCTGGGTTCCCTCTGGCTGGGTTGAGCGGACTGTTTCCTTTCAGTTTCTCCCTTGGGTTTTGGGTTTTTGGGGTGCCTACTGAGTATGTTTATACTCACCCCTGCATGGGCTTTGCCCGCACATGTTTGTGTCTTGTGCAGACCATATGCCTTTTGACGGAGTCCCAGGAGGACCCGGAGCAGGCGGAGCTTAGTGAGCGAGTTGACCGGGGTGTCTATCAGAGCTGTGCCGAGGGATCTTTTCAGTGGGTGTTTGTGGCAGCGTTACCCTTCTTCAGAGCAGGTTGGACGTGCTTTGTAGTTTTCTTTGGTGGGCCTTGTTTTTTCCTTTTTACTTTTGCTGTTGCACTCTGGTTTGGGATAGATTGTATGCATGCATTTACTTTTCAATTTCTATATCTCTGAACTGTTGCATGGAGGTGTTTGTGGGTGCGTGTGTACAGGTACCTTAGGCTAGTGCCTCCCATGTGTGTGATAGCCTACTCGGCGCTGGTCGCCAGCCCCTTTCCTATTGGAGGCGGGCTTGGGGAGTCGCGGCTCGAGACCCGTTGGGTCGGGTCGTGACAATAATGATAATAAAAATTTAAAGAATGATGGGAAATCCAGAAATACTATACCTTCCACTCTCCCCAAAAGTGAATTTTTGAGAGTTAAGGGTATTGGAATAACCAATGGAATTTGAAACAAGTTTAAGAACATTTATGAAGGAAATAAAAAATTGAATAAATAAAATCTATAGATATGGATATTGAATTATGAATATACTAATATGGGTGATGAATAATATGTTGGTAACTTTTTTACAAGTGTTAATGACATTGAAAACACTATAATATGTTTTGGTGAGATACTGGAATATTCAGTTATTGTTGAAAATATTCTAAGAATTATTCCTAATAAATTTGATGCCAATGTGTCATATTTAGAGGATATAGATCCTAAAACTCTATCTTTAAATGATCTATATAGAATTCTCATCACATATGATTTGAGGAGAGAAAAATGTGTTAAGAAAAAAAAAATTGTTGGTAAATTTATTCTAAAGCTGCCAAGAAATAGAAAAGTAATAAAGTCATTAAAGAAAATGTCAATTAATAAGATTTATAATATGAGGTATATAAACAATTTTGATTAATTTATGATTTTTTTAAAAAAAGGTTAAAATAGGTATAGGTAAGTATAAAGGAAAGTTACCACTAAAGTGATTTAGTCGTGGATATTTTGGATATTTCATAGTAAATTGTCCATAGGGAAAGGAAGATCAAGATAATGATTAAGAAGATGGAAATTCAAGAAGAACTGTAAATAATAAGGTCAAAAAATAAAATTATTATTAATATTTAAAGGATTACAAGTTCTATAAATATAAAAAGAGAAAATTTTTGTCTAAATGTGAGAAATATGATAATAGTGAAGTGGAATATAAAATATCTATTGATGATACTACTAAAAAATTTTATTATTTCAAAAAAAATGATGAAAATTTACCTAGTGAAAAAATTAGTATCTCTAAATAAGAATAATAAGAGATTCAAATAGATCTTATTCTTAAATTAGAGTTGATATAATGTATCTCAAATATTTCTAAACTTGAAAGAGATAATAATAAGTTGAAGAAATAATATTTTTTGAGAGAAAACATAATTCCATTCTTAAAGAAAAATAAAAATTTATAAAAGAGATTAGTGACCTAATAATGTTACCTTATGAATAAAAAACCTGAATATCATTATTGAAGTGAAGTTAAATGAGAAGAAGATAAATTTTTTATTTTTCAACAAAATATATTTGTAGTTTTTTGATAAATAAGAACATCTGAAAGATAGTTTCAGAAGTTTTTGAAAGTTCTAAGAAGAGTAAAACTTAAAAGGATCATAAAAAACCACCCTCATAGGTTGAAAATAAGGTTAAATATACTCATAAGAAGAAAAAATTTAGGAAGACCATGCATGTATCCAAAACAACCAGATTTCAAAATATTTAAATTTATAATGTATCAAAGTCTAAATAAAAACTTGTTACAACTAGATACTTTGTTAATAATTATAATAAATTTAAGAAGAGGAAGAAGATTTTAGGTGGCTACCAAAATTTTGGAGCATAGAATAGTTCCAAGGTGAATGGTAAGAAATATGATGTAAAATAGGTACATAGCTTTAGAGAGCATGTAATTTATAGAGGAAAGTATGATTTCTATGGATACTGTTGGTATTATGGTGTATTTTGGAATATGGAAAAAAAATTCTAGTTTAATAATGAACAATATAATGACTATAGTAGGAACTTAAGGGAGAGTTTGATGGGGTGTCAATCCAATCAAATAATGAAACATGAAAAATCATATTTTGAAAATTAAAAATATATTTCAACCTTTGGAAACTATTTGTGAAAGGTGTTATTAGCATTGAAATCTTGTTATAGGAAGTCTTGTTATGTTACTAGATCAATAAAATTTATATGAAAAATCTTAAAATCCACATGTGAAATAAGAAATAGATAAGGAAAATTTCTTATTTGATAAAACTAACCTCAAAAATACAAAATTAGAATGACCATGGATATTGGGTAATGGGTGTTATTCACATAAGAGCAAGTATTTGAATTTATTAAAGAATGTGAATGATAAAAAAATAAGGGAAAATGACTTTTGGAAATGATTATTCCATCATAATCAAAGGTTTTGGAGCTGCTATCATTGTAAAAAAAGATAAAATCTAAAAGATCCTAATTTTTTTTGATGGAATGAAACACAACTTATTAATCATTCTAGTGCTCTATGATGAAGGAAATGAAGTTTTTTTATAAGATAAGATTTTTAAAGGAAACAATATAATAAATTTTTTACAATAGGAAAAAAACCCAAGGGAAACTTGTTTCATGTTGGTGATGTGTAGTGTTCATTCTATCTGATTATGATGGAAGAAAATTAGTTATGGAATAAGACACATGGAAATATATTCCAGATGAATATGATCGAGCTGAAAAAGAGAAAAAGTATTTGTGATATTCCTTACCTAATTAGAATAATAGATTTGTGTTGTTTAATATTCTAGAAAGGGATGATTATAAACACATTACATAAGAAATTTGAGATACATTCTAATCGACCCATAAAGCTTATACATTATTATATATGAAGTCTGATGAGAAAGAAAACATTAAACAAAGATAATCACTTTATTTTCTTTATCAGGGATTTTAATCGCATAACATGTGTTTTTTTGAACCATAAGTCAGAGGATCTAATTTTTTTTAAGAATTTCTAGAGAAGTAGTAAAATGGAATGAAGATATTTTATATATAATATTCAAACTGATAAAAAAGATGAATATACAAATGGGAAGTTCAAATACTATCATAAAAAATATGACATTCATAATGAATTTAGTACACCATACACAATACAATAGAAAGATGTTTCTAAAAGAATAAATAGAAGTTTGGTTGAGATGGCATAAACTATGATTACTAAAAATGACACCTCCTGATTCTTTTGGAGACAAGGTATTGGATTATAAGTTGATATTTTTAAAGACCCGCTTATCCTCATTGTCTTGAGAATACAACAAGTCTTTACTTAGCCTTAAACGACATCCCAAAGACGCCAAAGGCTGGCAATAAATGCCGAAGGGTCTCAAGTATAAGTGGGGGGATGATTTACCCTTTAAGAAATAAACCCATCCATTAACCATTCACTATGTGATGCATGAACAAAGAAAGACCAACCAACAACTTTATTTATATTAAACCACATCAGAGTACACAACAGCGGAAGACCAAACCAAACATCAAGGTACACAACAGAAGAACAATATGAGATTCTTAAAAGACACCACAACTCTGTGGTCCACAAGCTCCAAGCTCCACATCATCTCCCAAACATCACCACGATCCATTAGTAATGAGATGATTTACCTTTACCTGTGTCTCAGAATACAACATCTACAAAATAACCAAAGTTCCAAAGTAGGGGTGAGTATAAAACTCAGTAGGTTTTCCCCAATGACTTCCCTACTCATGCCACTAGGATTGAAGAGTTATCCACATTTATATAAAAATAGTTTATTTAAAACATTTTCACCAAAGTAATTTATAACTAAATATAAACAAGTTTTCCAAAACCATCCATGATCAAAGCATCAAAGTACAATTTAAACCAGCTTTTCCAACACGTTATTTTTCCAGAAAAAAAAATAACGAAACAAATTTCCAAACCATTACACAAACATCTAGTTTTGGAATTCCCAACCATTTCACAAACATCCCATTTTGGCATTCCCAACCATTTCACAAACCCGTGAAATCAACCATGCATGCATCATTATGACAGTTCCATACTCATGAGTGGTTTCTCGTCAATCTACCAAGTCGTCACAAGGTAATTACTTCCCATGTGCCATTACACCTTTGGCACTGAGCACAAGGTCATATTTCAACCAAGCCTCGTACATATAGTTACCACGTTCCATTAAACATTTGGCACTGAGCACAAGGTCCTATTTCAACCAAGCCCCATACATGAAATATAAACACACACCACAGATTCCCAACAACCATGCCAAACCATCCTTTCAATAAAACACCTTTTATTGAAAACCATTTTCCATCCAAACCACGTGTGTTCAAAAAATTCAAACCATTTCAATAAAGCTGCCTTTTTATTGAAAACCAAATCCATAAAAACAATTTCAATAAAACACCCTTTTTATTGAAAACCCATTTCTCATCAAACCATTTACAATTTCAGCAATTCCATAATTTAAAATCAACATTTTAAATTCAAATAGCCCAGACACTTTGCACACAATTCACCAAGATTCCACAACTTCATCAAAACCATAAATCATCACTAAAGAAGATTTATTCCATTATTTTCACAATAAATTCCATTAAAATAACCAATTTAAAACTAAGACAACCAATTCTAAAAAGAGGAGTCGAGAGTGAATCCACCTACTTCAACAAAAAGGCGAAACCAAGAAACGGACGAAGAACGCTCAAGAACACCGGGTCAAATCTCCAAAAACCCACCTTAGATCTCTTCTCCTAACACAACCAAGACCAAATCTCAACATATTTGGAATCCAAATACTTATGTATACCCCTAACGAGCATAGATCTAAGAAACTGAGAGAAAGGGAGAAGTTGATCTAAGTATATCTAAGAAACCATTCAAGAACGAAGGAGAACGATCAGATACCTCAAGAATCCGACTTTGATTCGCCAAGAGAAGCCTTCAGATCACCTCTAAAATGATGGGAGAACCCTCTTTGGCCTTAGGAGAACCAAAATCCCGAGTTAGGGCCACTTAGGAGCTTTAATGAGGCAATTAGAGGCAGAACGAGTTAGATCCACAATTTAAGGATCTAATTTTAAGTGATCGCACGGTTAGTTCGCATGGTTTGGAAAACCGTACGCTAACCGTGCATTAGTTGATGCCTTGGCCACCCTTCTTGCATAGTTTGGCCACATGGTTAGACAAACCGTGCACCGATCATGTGGAAGCCACTGCCTCTAAGACCCACTGCGCATGGTTTGGCCTCACGGTTTAGAGAAACCGTGCGCCGCCCGTGCACCTTTCCCTTTGCTTCAAACTTCAATCCAAGATCTCCCGACTCTCCCCTACGCCGCCCTTAACTTTTAAAAACAAGAAAAACATCAAGTAAGGGTTACATACTAGAAACTGGGGGTACTAAATTCTCCCCACCATTGGCCTTTCCGTCCCCAGAAAGTAGAAAATCAATTCTTGTCTGAAAGAGTTCTGGCCACTGCTCTCTCATTTCTTTCTTGCATTCCGAAGTCTCTTCATGAATCTGACCATGTTGCCACAAAACCTGCACTAGGCCGATGCTTTTTCCATGCAAGACTTTATCCTGCCTATCCATAATCTGCACCGGGATATGTACCAACGAAGCATCCGGTTCTAGGTCAACTTGATCCCATCTGATCACATGGTTAGGATCAGGTTGATACTTCTTCAACTGAGATACATGGAACACATTGTGCATCGAACTGAACCGTGGTGGTAATGCCAATCGATATTCCACCTCTCCAACCCGGTCCAATATCTCAAAAGGGCCTATATAACGAGGAGATGATTTTCCTTGATTCCCAAAATGACAATGTCCAAGTCTTGGAGAGATCCTAAAGAAGACATGATCACCCACTACGAACGACAACGGTCTTCAACGGTGATCTGCATAAGATTTCTAATGACTCTAAGTCATCTCCATCCTCTTTCTAATCAACTGAATCTTCTCCGTTGTTTCTTGGACAAGGCTCGTCCCGGAAAGTGAAGTTTCACCAGTTTCCACTCATCATAGTGGAGAACGAAAAAGATGCACATACAATGCTTCAAACGGAGCCATGTGTATTGAGGCCTGATAACTGTTATTGTATGAGAACTCCACTAAGGGTATATGCTCCTCCCATGAGCCACCAAAGTCCATTACACAAGGCCACAACATGTCTTCCAACGTTTGTATCGTCTGCTCAGATTTCCCATCTGTCTGAGGATGATACGCCGTACTCATCGTCAACTGAGTCCCCAGGGCTTGCTGTAATGATTTCCAGAAACAATATGTGAACCTAAAATCTCTTTCTGAGACTATATACACTGGTACAACATGCCTCTTTACCACTTCTTGGATATATATTTTTGAAAGATCTTCCACCGTATGAGTTTCACGAATCGGGATGAAATGGGTCGACTTGGTTAGATGATCCACTATCACCAAAATGGCATCGTGTTTCCAGACCATTCTTGGAAGACTTGTAAAAGAATCCATTGCTATCTGCTCCCATTTACACACTAGGACAGGTAAAGACTATAACATACCAGATGGTTTCTAATGATATGCTTTAACCAGCTGACGAGTTAAGCATCTCGAGATGAACTCGGTCACCTTCCTTTTTATGCCGCTCCACCAAAGCTGTGCCTTTAGAACCTTATACATATTCTGTGTACCTGGATGTACAACCCATCTTGAATGGTGGTAATCATTAAGGAGTTGTTCCTGAAAAACTATAGGTACAACCATCCGATCTCTGAAACACAAAACTGAACTCCCATCCAGCTTCCATCCCTTAATGGTCTCCCCACCATTGAGTTTTGAACTCATTGCAACTCAGTCTACATCAGATGACTGTGCATCCTTTACTATCTCCACCAAATCAGGAACAAGTGTAGCTGAAAAGAAAACAACAACATCACCTTGGTCTTCACATTACACATGCATGTCAGCTAAGAATGACATCAACTTCCATTCGTCTGAAGCTTATTTTTCCAACTGAGCATACGAATTCCTGCTTAATGCATCAACCGCAGAATTTCCCTTACCCGGTGTACACATTAAGTCAAAGTAGAACATTTGAAGATACTCCATCCATATCCTCTGCCTCAGATTCAAATATATCTATGAGAAAATGTGTTTCAAGCTTTTGTGATCCGTAAAAACATTAAATTTCTCACCAAAGAGATAGTGTCTCCATGTTTTCAAAGCATTGACGACTGCAGCCAACTCCAAATCATGTGTTGGGTAATTTTTATCATGCACCCTCAACTGAATTGAACCATAAGAAAAAACATGGTCTCCTTGGATGTGAACACAACCCAACCCTATTCCCAAAGCATCACAATACACCACATATCCTTGCCCTGATTCTGGAAAGATTAAGATAGGTGCAGATGTAAGGCAAACTTTCAACTCTGGAAAAGATCTATGAAATTCCTCAGTCCATTGAAATGCACTGTTCTTCTTTGTCAATGCTGTAATAGGTGAAGCTAGTCGTGAGAATTCACAGACAAAGCGTCGGTAATAACCAGCTAGACCAAGAAAACTTCATATTTCAAAGACATTCTTCAGCGGTTGCCAAGAAAGAACAGATTCTATCTTTTCTGGATCCACTAAAACACCTTTTTGAAAAACAACATGGCCCAGAAAATGTACCTCTTGTATCCAAAAATCAAACTTTGATAATTTGGAATACAACTGATGGTCTCGCAAGATTTCCAACACTATCACTAAGTGTTGCTCATGGTCAGCCCTTGTTCTTGAATATACCAATATATCATCAAAAAACACCACAACAAAAGAATCCTTATATTATTGAAATATCCAATTCATCAAAGCCATGAAGACTACTAGTGCATTCGTAAGACCAAAAGGCATGACTATATATTTGTAGTGGCCATATCTGCTTCTGAAAGCTGTCTTTGGAATATCCTCCTTCCGAAATCGCAATTGGTGATATCCTGACTGCAAGTCAATCTTGGAGAACCACTGAGCTCACCTTAATTGATCGAATAGATCATCAATGCATGGAAGTGGATATCTATTCTTTATCGTAACTTGGTTAAGTTTACTATAATCAACACATAGCTGAAGAGTTCCATAATCTTTCTTTACAAACAAAACTGGTGCTGCCCATGGAGACACACTTGGAAGAATAAAACCATTGCTTTCCAGCTCCTCTAACTGCACTTTAAATTCCTTTAACTCCATTGGTTCCATCCTATAAGATAGAAGTGATATAGGACTAGTCCTCGGAAAGAGATCAATCGTAAACTCCACTTCTATTACAGGTGGTAATCCTGAGAAGTTTTCAGGAAAAACATCAGGAAATTGATCCACCACAGATGGAAAACTATTTTACTCAATCTCTTCCAATGATTCGAAAGTCAATGCTTCTAATTGGTAAGATATTGTTCCCACCATTGGTGCCAACAATCTCTTTGCACATTTCTTTACCATTCTCTCTCCTATAAAGAGATGGTCTATGCCGTCCTCAGTCGTGAAACTAACCGTTCTCCTATAACAGTCGATGTGAGACTTGAACCTTGTCAACCAATCCATACCCAGGATTATATCATAGAAATCCATATTCAATATATAGAATTCCCATTTCAGCTCAGCTCCATCAACATTTATAGCACATGCTCTACACACAAAGGCTTGAAATTCTCTTTCACCAAGAGGAGTTTTCAGTCTCAAAATAGAAGGCATCATTTCCAGTTTTAATTTCAGCAAATCAGAAATTTGAGAAGAAAGAAAGGAATGCGATGCACCAGTATCGAACAACACTTGCATGAGGGTAGAATTAAAAATAATCGTACCTCTCACTATAGATGGTCCATCCTAATCATCGACCGTCATCTGTTCGACTTCATACAATTGCTTAGTTGCTGCACTTTTCTCCTTATTTCCTTGTTGAGATTTCCCTGACTGAGGAGTCATGGTATTACTAGAATCACCATAACTAGCTTTGTTCTGCTGGAGAGACTGATTTTGTTGTCCTCGCCCTGTCGAAGAATACGATGCTTGCGACGCCTGAGAAGTGTCCCGAACACCCGATTGTGGAGTACTGTGACAATATTGCTGAAGATGCCCCATCTTATTGTAATTACGACATGCTCTTAGTGGTGTTGTACATTCTCGTTTCATGTGATTAGTCAAAACACATTGAAAACAACCTGCTTTGCTCTGGGGTTGTGGAGGAAGTTTGACTGATCCCGCTATCTGGTTCTGATTCGCACTCCCACCTTGGAAGTAGGTGTCCCTCTTCCGATTGTTCCCAGAATTGGAGTTCCCACCCATTCCCGTGGGTATCATCATGCCTCCTCCTATCAATCCCGAGATATCACGTTCAGTAACCATCACTTTGTTCACCATATCTGTATAATCTATAATACAGAGCACCACAATATTCGATCAAATCTCCTGTCTTAGCCCTGATTTGAAGATGCGTGCGTTCAAAGAAGCACTTGCCGCAACCTCTGGTGTAAAACGAACAAAATTCATGAAATTAGACGCATAATATGTGACAGAGAGGCTCTCATGTTTCAAGCTGAAGAAGTATGTCATTTTCTAGATCTTGAACATGTGAGGATAGAATTGTTTGTTAAACAATTCTTCAAAATCCTCCCACATAAGGCCTTCATCCAATTTAGTATGCACCGCTAAATCCCACCACTGACTTTCAAGATCCTCGAGCATATAAGTTTCCAGCTTTACTTTTAGCTCCACTGGTGTGCTGATGAAATCGAATATACAATTCATCTTGCTTAGCCACACCTCCGCCTTCTTGGGTTCAACATCACCCCTAAAGTTCGGTGGATTCTTCTTCATGAACTGGATGGTATGATCCATATGTCATGGCTCATTCATCTGGTTCCCCATATCAACAGCTTGAAAGGCTTGGAAAATACTCTGAACCATCTCTTGGTTTACACGTGGTTTAGGTGCAACCACATTCTCCGTAGTTTCTTCGGGTTGGTTTCGACGACACCTACCAGGTGACATTTTCTAAACCAACAACAAACTCCTTTAATCTCACTCTCTAGAAACTTTTGGCTTAACATTTCAAATTCTATCACATCAACTATCACAACATTGTTCTCAAACAACCTTTTTCCATGTTCAACCATTTTATAAAACATTCAACATAATTTTTGAAAATCAAACCATTTTCAAAATACACCAAATATCCTGTTTTCAAAGTCTTTCGGTTGAATTTTTTTTTTGTATTTTTTTCAAAAAAATTGTCACCTTCCACAAAATTCTTACTCATTACTCACAATTAGATATGCAATCCTAGTGGGAAGTCATTCCTCTACAATGCATGTCATGCTCCTCTCATTTACTAAACCCACGACAATGAGATTTCCAACATTCTAGAAGTGTATCCAAAACACTTATGTACCCAACACTCTAGTAACTTGAAGTTCAACATAAACGGGTTAGCTACGTCCTTTTATGCTATACATTTCAAGTTCTGACAATCCTACTCCTATCTAAGATGACCACCCAAGGAATAGACAAGAAGGAACTTCAACTCCAAGACCAAGAACATCGATGACCACTTGTTAGGCAAGGACCGAACAAGATGATACCATTTGTAATGACCCGCTTATCCTCATTGGATTGAGAATACAATAAGTCATTACTTGTCCTTAAGCGACATCCCCAAGATGCCAAAGGCTGGCAATAAATGCCTAAGGGTCTCAAGTATAAGTGGGGGTACGATTAACCCTTTAATAAATAAACCCATCCATTAACCATTCACTATGTGATGTATGAACAAAGAAAGACCAACCAACAACTTCATTTATATTAAACCACATCAGAGTACACAACAGAGGAAGACCAAACCAAACATCAAGGTACACAGTGGAAGAACAAAACAAGATTCTCAAAAGACACCACAAATCCGTGGTCCACAAGCTCCAAGCTCCACAACATCTCCCAAACATCACCATGAGCCATTAGTAATGAGATGCTTTACCTTTACCTGTGTCTCGGAATACAACATCTGCAAAAGCACCAAAGTTCCAAAGCAGGGGTGAGTATAAAACTCAGCAGTTTTTCCCCAATGAATTTCCTACTCACACCACTAGGATAGAAGTGTTAGCCACAATTATATAAAAACAGTTTATATAAAACATTTTCACCATAGCAGTTTATAACTAAATATAAACAAGTTTTCCAAAACCATCCATGCTCAAAGAATCAAAGTGAAATTTAAACCATCTTTTCCAAAACGTTATTTTTCAAGAAAAAAATAACCAAACAAATTTCTAAACCATTACAAAAACATCCCATTTTGTCATTCCCAACCATTTTACAAACATCCCGTTTTGGCATTCCCAACCATTTCACAAACCCGTGAAATCTACCATGCATGCATCGTTATGACAGTTCCATACTCATGAGTGGTTTCTCATTGATCTACCAATTCGTCACAAGGTAATTACTTACCATGTTCCATTACACCTTTGGCACTAAGTATAAGGTCATATTTCAACCAAGCCTCATACATATAGTTACCACGTGCCATTAAATGTTTGGCACCGAGCACAAGGTCCTATTTCAACCAAGCCTCGTACATGAAATATGAACACACACCACACATTCCCAACAACCATTCCAAACCATCATTTAAATAAAACACCTTTTATTGAAAACCATTTTCCATCCAAACCACGTGTGTTCAAACAATTCAAACCATTTCAATAAAGCTGCATTTTTTATTGAAAACCAAATCCATCAAAACCATTTCAATAAAACACCCTTTTTATTGAAAACCCTTTTCTCATCAAACCATTACAATTTCAGCAATTCCATAATTTAAAATCAACATTTTAAATTCAAATATCCAAGTCACTTTGTACACAATTCACCAAGATTCCAAAATTTCATCAAAACGATAAATCATCACTAAAGAAGATTTATTCCATGATTTTCAAAATCAATTCCATTCAAATAACCAATTTGAAACTAATCCAACCAATTATAACAAGAGGAGTTGAGAGTGAAGCCACCTACCTCAACAAAAAGTCGAAACCAAGCAACGGACGAAGAACGCTCAAGAACACCGGGTCAAATATCCAAAAACCCACCTTAGATCTCTTCTCCTAACACAACCAAGACCAAATATCAACATATTTGGCATCCACATACTTAGGTTGTAACAGCCCGAGATTTTATGAAAAATATTCTTTTTAATTTTATTAATGTCTTGTGTTGTACGCTACACCAAAAGGAGCTTGCACAACACAAATCCTTGACTTGACTTTCATTACACGCAATCGCGACCTTCCTCGATAGCGTGTGTAGTACGCAATACTGAGTTTCACTAAACAACGAAATGCTATTAAAATATTATTATAACTAGCCGTTATGAATAGTAATAACCACCTTTTAAAATTGTAGAAATTTTAGCTCTCAAAATGGACTTCATTTTTGGATTCGTAGTATCGAATTTATCCTAAGGTGAAATTTTGGTACTTTTCGGATAACTTTCATATTTTGATGAATAGTGAAAATTACTAAATTTTAGTTAAAAACAACTTTTTCAATCGAAATAATTAATAGTGATAAATTATTAATTTCAGTGTTTTTAAATTATATTTAGAATATATTTTTACAATTTAATACAATGTTGGTCATTGAATGTAATTTCACATTTAAACCAGACATAAACAAGTGTCAATCTTTTGATAGATATTGTTTCTTAAAAACACGCTATTTGTTTTAACAGCGAGATTTAATTATAAAATTAATTAATGCAACTTCTATGATATGGATTTGGTAAAATAGACTTCATTTTTGAATTCAGAATATGAAATATAGCTTAGGATGAAATTTTGGCATTTTTCTGAAAACATCAATTTTTGATGAATAGTGAAACTACTAAGTGGTAGTTAAAAAACTGATTTTTTCATAAAAATTAATTTTACCGCTTCTGTGAATCAAATTTCAAAAATCCGAGAGACACGGTTGATGTCAGTAAGTAAAATGTGGTTCAATGAGATGAAAATTATTTTTGGTGAATAGTAACTTTTTACTTTTATTTACCACGGTTAAAAGTAAATAGGGTAATTAAGGGTAAGAATGATATTAATATTACCCTAACACATGTCCTAATTCTATTGGAAAAGTGGAATTCGACCAAAAACAGTCTTAGGAATAAAATATGACCACTTAGGCCCACTTGGATTAGATTAGGACATTTATTATTATTTAATTCAAAGAAGAGTTAAAAGAGTTAAAATCAAAGTTTATTTACTAAAGCATTTTTAATATAGGGTTATACATAAGATAAATTCGATTGTAAATATTCATTAGAAAGATAAAAAGATTTCCTACATAATGGTATTTTATTTGTAATTTTTAGACATCAAATAATATAATTTATTTATGACACAAAGATGATGCAGTAATTATCTTATTAATGAAATATTGACATAATTGATATTATAAATACCAAAATAAATGTAATTTTAGAATTTTTATGAATTCCACTAATTTTATAGGTTACTATGATATATTAGTGTTGATTTAATCCACTTGTTTTGAACATATAATTCTGTTATGACTTTCACAAAAATCATATATCAAATAGTGTCAAAATTGACACAAAATAGTTTTTAAATAAAATAAAATATTATTAATTGTTATTTTATTCCTAAAAATCTAAGTTTCTGCCAAATGACTTATATAAGGATATATATATTAATAATAAACAATTTGGGGTTCGTTTGACATGTTATAGTAAGTTTATTAACCATATAGTGTAAGAAAACAAAAAGACACGGTAAAAGTTAAATTATTTAACTTAGAGTTAAATCTAATTGATAAGGTTAAAATAATAACCTAAACTTGTCTAAATCCTATTGGTTGATAGGATTTCGACCCATCCACACTTTAGCTTCTAAATAATACCCTTTGGAACTATTATAAACCGATTTTGACTTTAATATAAAATAATATTTTGAGATATTCCTAAGGCGCCCCTCTCCTCCCTTATAAAAGGACACCTCCTCCCCCTCCTCCTCACACCAATTTGAGCACTCAATCTCGGCCAACCCCTGCCAAAATCCCTTCTACACTTCCCTAGAATAATCCTAGAGGTCCTGGTCTTCTTCAAAGACTAATCTTAGTTCCTTAAGTGGAGGATTCAAAGAGGCGTTCCAAAGAAGAGGTAATATCCATTACCGATGTTTTCAATTTCTTTCTTCTTCAACTTCTTCTTCTTTAGTTGTTTCATGATAAAGTAATAAAATCAGTATTACTTACATACTGATATGTTATTATAAGTATGAAACAAACCTATTTCACCATTTATCCATCCTACGGAAAAAGAAATCACTGCGCGTGCGTACGTACGGAATACCGTCTCCACGCCGTGGTGTAATCTATTTTCCACCACCGCCTTACTTGGATGGGTATAATGGTGTAAAGAATAACTATACATAGTTGTTATAACATAATATTTGTTATGATATATTGTATAATCCACTACAATTAAATTCAATAATTATGGAAATGATATCATCGCTCGTGCGTACGTACGGACTACCGTCTCCACGACGCGATGAGATTCATTCTCCATGTTAACCATTTAAGAATGATTATAAAGTATATATAAGAAATAATAATGAAATATATGACATTATAAAGCTACTGTATTTATGTATATATATATATATATGTATGTCATCTACTTACTTCCATTCAAGACAATAAGGAAATGAAAACAACGTTCATGCGTACGTACGGACTACCGTCTCCATGAACGGTGTTTTTCATTTCATTTATCTATCTATTATATATATATACTGAATATATATGATATATAAATCATATTTTATATTCTGGAAGTAAGTAAATCATGATATAAGTAATAATAATGTCAAGAACAACAAGTCAAAACACCTACGATAAATGAAACGATTTTACCCAAAACGCTTCTTTAACATGGAATTTACAAAAGAACGGGTAATATAAAGTCATAAGTGAATCATATATGATATCATAACAGTGAATATGATTCTGTAATAAGTCAATGACATTATTTAAATCATTATACAGGAGGTTCGGACACATACGAAGCAAATCAGACCTAAGGTAAGGGAAATATCACAATCTCATTTTTATCCGAGATTGTTTATTCGTAAGTATTTACTGGGGTGTATTTTATCATCCACATACATGTTTCATCAATATGTAATATTATTTCCATCCACCTACAATTGTTTAAATCCATTTTTACCCTTCGGTGAGTTTTTAGTAATATGTATGAAAGGAATCTTTTGTCGTACGAGGTACTTTTTAACTTTTCCGACAAAAGTACGAAGAATGTTTTTTTTATCTTATACGGCATGAATGGATTTTTAAAACATTATTTCCAAAAATATTCCTTTACAAGTCTTCAAGTTTATTTTTAATCAACTTTTTTTAGTTTATAATTGTATGACATGTTAAGAAAAGAAAAGTGTTTTTGAAGTAGAAAGGATATTTTCCTCAAGAATGGAGTTCAAGTGTTTTATCAAAATTATTTTCCATCTAAGATAATAAAGGGTTCTATTTTTATCCCTATTATTACATTGATTTGATTATGTTGTGATGGAATTATTTTTATGAATTCCTTTATCTTATATGAATTGTTTTATGATCTCATGATGTTCAAGATTCCCATTTGTATTACATGGGTTATGCAATGATGTATGATTTATGATTTTGTGGCACACATAAGAATGGTATCATTATGAGATGGGTGAGACCTATATCTCCCTCCAATGCATTGGGTAAAGATTTTATATCTCATGAGATAGACATGGCTGGAATGGTAGGTTATACCAGTTCAGTGAAACAGGACTGAAACGAGGGTTACTCGATTCAGAAAGGGAATTTGTCCACTAAGATAGTCTTGGAAATGAGTCTTGACTAACAAGAAATGATTATCTATGATTATGTGTGTATGCCACAAAGTTTCATGTTTTAAGTTATGCTTATTGGGATTTCATTTCACTACTATGAATTATCCCATGTTATGAAATTATGCTCTCTTTTGCAGGTTAAGATTTCCAAAAGTTATGTTCTTATGAATATGATGTGATTGATTTTCATTTGTTTACCCTTACTGAGCATTTGAGATCACCCTTTTATGTTTTCTTTTCCCCAGGATATAAAGAATGGTTTTAGGTAAAAAAAAGGGAAGATCTTTATGGGAGATATTGAGGATCTTTCACCACGATTAGAAGATTACGTTCCGAGTTTCCAAAGACACTAAACTATTACGGTCCTTGTGTGTGTGTTTTTGTTATGTATTAAGTATTCCGCAAAAGTAATGTAATGTCCATGTACGATAAGCTTTGGGTCTCTACAGTTGGTATCAGAGGAAAGGTTTAGTCAACCTTTGGAAACTAGGATACGAGAACTTTAGTGAGATCCCTAGAGATATTTCTATGGTATGTCTAGGGATGTCTCTAAGGTTAAGTATACATATAGGTTATAGTCCTAGAATTGCGCTAACGATCTTAGAATTAAACCTAATATGTTAGATATTGAAGTTACTCCCCCTTTATTATGTTGTTTTCCCTCGCATGATTTTTGCCTCTCACACTATTCTTTTTGGGTTTTAGACAATGGCTGGTGTAACACCCCAGGTAAATAAAGAACATGACATTTTCATATTTATCCCTATTTGTGAATAAAATATTAATATGACTTTAAAGGGGACGCTATGCTCGATGGCGTACCCAACACGCAACAACGAGTTTCTTGGGAATCTTACGTTGCACTCTAATAATATTTTTTTAAATGGTAGTTAACATGTAGCCGTTGTATTGGTGGGAATGGATAGAAATAACTAAAATATGATTATATATGTTTTTAAATGTTTTTACATTTATCCAATAAAGGATAGAGGCTTAAAATGCGGAAAGAATTCAATTTTAGGCATATATGCCCTAGTTTTCACTAAAGGTTCACTTATCGCCTTTTGATGGCGAACCATCATTAAATATAGTTTTGATCACTCTTATACATTCTTTTGGACCAAATAAAACTCTTATTATGAATTGGGACATCAAATTTTACTTTTTGTATTTTTTTGGTATTTTTCCGATAAAGTTCATTTTTAATGAATAGTGTAGAATGTTGTGTTTTAATTCCAAACCTCTTTTTAATCTAATTTATTTATATGATTAGATAATATTTTGAATTGGTTTTAAAGTTAAATTAGAAAATATTTTTACCATTAAATCCAATATTGGTCGTTGGAATTAATTTCACTTTGAAATCAGACTTAAACTAGTGTCAATCTTTTGATACTTATTGTTTTATAAAAACACGCTATTTGCTCTGACAGCGGGAATTAATTATTAAATTAATTAATGTGACTAATATGTTTTGAATTTTGTAAAACGGACTTCATTTTTGAATTCGGAATATCAAATATATCTTAGGGTGAATTTTTGGTAATTTTCTGAAAAACTTCAATTTTTGATGAATAGTGAAACCACTAAGTGGTACTTATAAAAACTGATTTTTCATTTAAATGAAATTTTGCCATAATTGTGTTTTGATTTTCAAAAATCCGACATACATGGTTGTCATTAAGAAGTAAAATGTGGTTCAATGAGATTAAAATAATTTTTTGGTGAATAGTAACTTATTAAGTTTTTAATCGCGATTAGTGGTAATTAGTGTAGTTTAAGGTAAAAATGATATTATAAGAATGTGAAAACACCATGAAACTTGTCCTGCACCTATTGGGTGAGTCATGGCCGACCAAGAAAAGCCATGGGCCCACTTGGGGACCCCATGGAGCCACTTTAGTTGGAAAATGACATTAATATATTTTTATTTAATGTTAAAGTGAAAATGACACTAACATAAATTGTTTTACTAAAATAATTTTTAAGTGGGGTTATACAAGTCCAAATTTTGATTATAAATAGTCATTGGAAAGATAAAAATATTTCCTACATCATAGTAATTTTTTTATAATTTTTAGACATTAAATAAATTAAATTATTTATGACATCATAATGATGCAGTGATGACATCATTATTTAACGATTAAAATAAAATGGAAAGATAATGTAAAATATATGAACTACACATGTCCAAAACTTATTGTATGGGTGGATTTAGAACCTTTATAACCTTATCCACTAATTATATCAATGTGGGACCTTTTAAAACCGAAACACATTTTCAAATAAAGAAATATTTCCTTACTTTCCAAAAGTGCCCCTCCTCTCCTCTTATAAAAGCCCCCCACCTCTACCTCTTTTCACACACTCATCAAGCCTTTGGCTCGGCCAACTCCTGCCCATTTACTCTCTCTCCATCCCTCTCCTCATCCTAGAGGGTTCCCTTTGGGCATAATCCTTTCAAAGGAAGCCTTTAGGCTCAAATCAAAAGGAGTTACACTTTTAAAGGTAATTCATTCTCTCATGTTCATTTGTTTTATTTTGCTTCTCCAACCCCCTAAACTCTTTTTATTTACTTATTTTGTAACAACACCAGTATCTTAAATATACTAGGATGTTGTTATAAGATTTATTCGAGCTACACTCTCACACAACTACATCAAATGGTTAAAGAACATACGGTTTCCGTGGATGGTGAAATTCTGCCTCCCGAAACGATGATTGTTCAATACTCATTTAACACCTTCAAAGGTGGCCATTATGATGTCACTATTTTTATATATGATATATAATATGTTTATGTTTTATTTATGCTTCTGTATTTTTCATTTTTGTCTTACCTTTATGCCTTCCATTATGGGTATACGCGATATCTTCATTTAAGGAAGTGCGGACTACCGCCCCCTCAAAGTGATTTGATTCGTTAAATACCATATGTGGGATGTATAAAGGATGGAAATATGATATTATATATGATATTATACTGTAATTATAATATACCTTTATATCATTATTATTCCATTCTATAAAATACGAAATAGAAATGAAAGTAGCGTTCATGCGTACGTAAGGCTTACCGTCTCCATGAACGGTGCATTTCATTTCTTACCTCTAAATGATTATGTAATGTTATAAATGCATGAATGTACTGGATATATATGACATATATGATATCTAAATAATGAATACAATTCTGGATATAATAAACATTTGGCCAAACGAACAACATGTAATTGTAAGAAGACCACTTTCGACTTAAGAACCAAATATCGGCAAAACAAATATTATTAACTTAAATGATTACATAATGTTTGTGACATGGTAATAAGTGGTATAAAAGTAATAATGAAATTGAAAAAGGGTTATTAAGGAATTAGAAATTAACTCAAGTTTATTATTCAGGAGATTAAAGAACGATCGAGTCAAGTCGGACCCGAGGTAAGGGATCCTACTCCTCTCTTTCTTTTTAAGTATACACTTTTATGTAATTCCTTTTAAAGCTCATCTTTCTTGTTATTGGGATGATCTTTTATATTAAATTTACTTTAATTTTTATGTTCATGTGATGAGAGACCCTATTCTCTCTCATCAATCCATTTTGGGAGTTTTGAGTGGCGCCGTTAGGCTGCCGAACTTTCGTAATAGATCTAACCTCTCTCTTTCTTTTTAAGTACTCTCCTTTGTGTCACTTATTCTAATCTCCTATTTGTTATGTTGGGGGATTTTATTTTATATTCCTCTTGTGGTAAATTCTATTGTAATATGATGGGATACTCTATTTGATCTCATCAATCCATTTTGGAAGCTTTAAGTGGCGCCGTTAGGCTGCTGAGTTTTCGTAAGGGATTTTTCATCTCACTTTTATTCCCGTGATATTTATGCTACATTTGCCACAAATTCCATTGAGTGGTGTATGTACTGCCCATTATTCTACTCTTTGTGTAATATACTTTCATTTATGAGTATTTACATCAATGATCTATTGTCCTTCTATCATGGGGTGTATGTTTTGAAAGATACCCAAGTCGGTAAGGGAACCTTTCACCCTCCTCTTTTTTAAAAGACTTCTTTTGTTGGGTCTTTTAATTTACATATTGTTATGTTGGGATATGTTCTCATATATCCTTATTGATGTAAATTTTATGTCCAAGTGATGAGATGCACTTTTTATCTCTCATCAACTCATTTTGATGTGATGCCGTTAGGCTGTCAAGGCAACTTTTTAACCCAATTTCGATTTCTTTGGGTTCAACATATAGTCATTGAATATGTCATCCATTGAATATGTGTGAATGACATTTTATTGTTTTACACTTAATATCCACTTATATTGGGTGTATTTATATTTTTCACACATATTTTGAGATTGATTTGTCCTTAATTTAAGGATACCTTCTTTATAAGGGATTTCATCACATTTGACATTTCTATTGAGGGTTCATTGTTGTTATGCACCAATTCACTCTTATATGGTGTATATACTGTCCTTTGGAGTATTATATCATGAATCCTTTTATTCTCAGGATATTATAAAGTTCTGACTAAATGTTATTCCTCAATTATTGTATTCAAGTGTCTCTAATTTTGGTAAAACCCCTTTTACCAGAATATCGTTTTAAATGTTTTAATTATTTGTTCTTATTAATATCCATGTTTTCAAAATGGTTTTAAGGATTTATTTATATGGATATTAATGGTTTAAAATGTTAAAAGCTTCAAGGTGGTATGGGACACTTTGATTCAAAAATCTCTTTATTAAATGTTTTAAATGGTTTTGGAAATGGTTTCTTTTTGAATGGATTCATTATTTCAATATCCTAAAATGTTATATTGTGATTGAAATGTGGAAATGTTATGTTTCCTTTATTCATGTTTTATGTGATACGATTATGTTATGGTTCTTGGGCATTGTTATGAAGAACGGGTGGTCCCGTGATAAACTAAGGGCGGGTGAGCCCGATATAGCTCTCCAATGCATTGGGTAACGCGAAGGAGTGAAACGTTAAGGTTTCTCTGAAGAGATTTAGGGAATATACTGTGATGGGTATTCCAAACGTAACCAAGAGGGTTACTCCCTACGTAAGAATGTTATGAATTCCTCAAGTTACCTTTATGTCTTATGATTTCTATGATTTATTCATGGTTTGATGAGGTATGTTAAAGTGCCTTTGTTTTATGGGTAAAGTATGATTTCATTATTATGTATATATGAACTCATGTTTCCTTTCCATATTTTTATAACTCTTACTGAGCTTTTTATGCTCATCCCAAGTTTTTGAAATGTTTTTCACAGGTCAAGGGGAAGGTACATAATGTGATGATAGTGTCAAGGATGTGTCAAGAAAGAATCCGTGTTATATTTTAAATATGTTCCCGTTGATGGGAAGAATGAATACTGTCTTTTATGTAACCACTTTTTTTAAGTGTGGAATGTAATGAAAGTTTCATGATCTAATTCTCTAAAACTCTAAACCTGAAAAGATCCTCAATGTGTAATCTTGTAATAACTCAAGATTAAGTAAGGTTTAAGGCTGGGGCCTTATAGTTGGTATCAAAGGTCGGTTTAGATAACTTTAGAGGTTAGGGTATTCTTTAAGCATAATTGACAATTACCATAATGGTTAGGATTTCAGAAAGAGTCTTAGTTTTAGATAAAGTGAATGAGTAAGTATATATTATTTTCTATCTTACTCATTAGTACATGATGGTTTTGTTGATATAATCACACTGACATTTCTATTTTTAGTGAATGGATGGATCTAGCAGGCACCAAAGAGACAACAGGTTTGAAGGAAACTGTGGTGGTTCTCTGATTAAGATACTAGATAAAATGAAGGATTCAATGAGGAAACTCGTGGTTGTTCTAAACCAAATATCAAGGAGTCATGATCAACCACTTCAACCTTGGTGAGTTCTCTAATGCATCAGGTATGAGATGGCCAATTCGATGTGGAAATTCAGGTAATAATTATTAAGGTAACCATTAGGGTTTATATGATACTTAATTTTTAGGTAATTATGGGTTACTCTATGATATGATGGAAAATGAAAGGAATGAGATAAACTTGAGGTTAAAATATGTTATGATTATTCTTGAAGATTTTATCTCATTTTGGGGAATGTTTTAAGAATTATATAGTTTTGGAAAAAGGACAACACGTAGACCGTGTGACATCTCGTCGCGTCGGACAAAGCTGCGGGAATCGAACCCACAACCAATGTGCGACTGGTATTTATCGCCTACCACTGGACTACGTGAAGTCCCTGGTTAGTTTGACTGATTCATTCTAGTTATATGATTTTATGAATTAAGAGTAAGTTGATTTTGGGTTATTTTTGAAAATGATTAACCTATCATGGAGGATATGTGATTAGGTTAATTACTTTTCAAAACGAGACTTTAGGAGCAACTGATATTGTTTGGAGATAAATGTTAAGATTTATCTTGGAAGACTATGCGACTAAATCCTTCAAATATTTGGGTTTCAATCTTATATTGGTTTACTTTGAAGAATTTTATGGACAAATTGATTATAGAATGTTCCTCGTTGAACTTTGGTTTTTGTTGGACAAATTTTGGAGATTAAGAATAGATTTTATTTTTATAAGGGGTTATCCTTTTCTGGATTATCTGATCTTGTACTAGCCTTTTTGGTTTTGGTTTTGGTTAAAGTCTAAAGACATGGGATGTATATAGTTCTCTTTTGTGGATTAGGTGATTCTCTAGAAGTTGATTATAGTACTCTTAATGTGAACAAGTCTTCCTAAATACTCGTCTTTTGGAGAAAATACGAGCTTGTGTAAAAGTTGAAAGTCAACATGATAAGTGATTATGTTTCCTTATGAATAAATTACTCAGTAAAAAGTAACTTAAAACAAAAATGTTGTCTATTAACTTTTCCTACTGGGGAATCGAATACCGTTTAACCCATCACAATTTTGTGATTTTCTTGTTGTTAACTTTCTCCTAAACATGTTTTCTATCACTCTCCATCAGAACATGACCCTTTGTTTTCTCCTCCATGTCCATGTTTTCATACTTGGAATCCTAGTATGGGTTAAATCGGGTGACCTTTGTACGTATCTTTCTTTATTTTAAAGTGATTGTTTTACCGACCCTTGTTCCGATGTGGGACTTTCAAGGATGTTTCCAAGCGCAATTTTAAAATTGCGAGGACGCAATTCCCAAAAGGGGGGAAGGATGTAACACCCCAGGTAAATAAATAATATGACATTTTCATATTTATCCCTATTTGTGAATAAAATATTAATATGACTTTAAAGGGGATGCTATGCTCGATGGCGTACCCAACACGCAACAACGAGTTTCTTGGGAATCTTACGTTGCACTCTAATAATATTATTTTAAATGGTAGTTAACATGTAGCCGTTGTATTGACGGGAATGGATAGAAATAACTAAAATATGATTATATATGTTTTTAAATGTTTTTACATTTATCCAATAAAGGATAGAGTCTTAAAATATGGAAAGAATTCAATTTTAGGCATATATGCCCTAGTTTTCACTAAAGGTTCACTTATCGCCTTTTGATGGAAAACCATCATTAAATATAGTTTTGATCACTCTTATACATTCTTTTGGACCAAATAAAACTCTTATTAAGAATTGGGACATCAAATTTTACTTTGTGTAATTTTTTGGTATTTTTCCGATAAAGGTCATTTTTTAATGAATAGTGTAGAATGTTGTGTTTTAATTCAAAACATCTTTTTAATATAATTTATTTATATGATTAGATAATATTTTGAATTGGTTTTAAAGTTAAATTAGAAAATATTTTTACCATTAAATCCAATAGTGGTCGTTGGAATTAATTTCACTTTGAAATCAGACTTAAACTAGTGTCAATCTTTTGATACTTATTGTTTTATAAAAACACGCTATTTGCTCTGACAGTGGGAATTAATTATTAAATTAATTAATGTGACTAATATGTTTTGAATTTTGTAAAACAGACTTCATTTTTTAATTCGGAATATCAAATATATCTTAGGGTGAATTTTTGGTAATTTTCTGAAAAACTTCAATTTTTGATGAATAGTGAAACCACTAAGTGGTACTTATAAAAACTGATTTTTCATTTAAATGAAATTTTGCCATAATTGTGTTTTTATTTTCAAAAATCCTACATACATGGTTTTCATTAAGAAGTAAAATGTGGTTCAATGAGATTAAAATAATTTTTTGGTGAATAGTAACTTATTAAGTTTTTAATCGCGATTAGTGGTAATTAGTGTAGTTTAAGGTAAAAATGATATTATAAGAATGTGAAAACACCATGACACTTGTCCTGCACCTATTGGGTGAGTCATGGCCGACCAATACAATCCATGGGACAACTTGGGGACCCCATGGAGCCACTTTAGTTGGAAAATGACATTAATATATTTTTATTTAATGTTAAAGTGAAAATGACACTAACATAAATTGTTTTACTAAAATAATTTTTAAGTGGGGTTATACAAGTCCAAATTTTGATTATAAATAGTCATTGGAAATATAAAAAGATTTCCTACATCACAGTAATTTTTTTATAATTTTTAGACATTAAATAAATTAAATTATTTATGACATCATAATGATGCAGTGATGACATCATTATTTAACGATTAAAATAAAATGGAAAGATAATGTAAAATCTATGAACTAAACATGTCCAAAACTTATTGGATGGGTGGATTTAGAACCTTTATAACCTTATCCACGAATTATATCAATGTGGGACCTTTTAAAACCGAAACACATTTTCAAATAAAGTAATATTTCCTTACTTTCCAAAAGTGCCCCTCCTCTCCTCTTATAAAAGGCCCCCACCTCTACCTCTTTTCACACACTCATCAAGCCTTTGGCTCGGACAACCCCTGCCCATTTACTCTCTCTCCATCCCTCTCCTCATCCTAGAGGATTACCTTTGGGCAGAATCCTTTCAAAGGAAGCCTTTAGGCTCAAATCAAAAGGAGTTACACTTTTAAAGGTAATTCATTCTCTCATGTTCATTTGTTTTATTTTGCTTCTCCAACCCCATAAACTCTTTTTATTTAATTATTTTGAAACAACACGATGTTGTTATAAGATTTATTCGAGCTACACTCTCACACAACTACATCAAATGGTTAAAGAACATACGGTTTCCGTGGATGGTGAAATTCTGCCTCCCGAAACGATGATTGTTCAATACTCATTTAACACCTTCAAAGGTGGCAATTATGATGTCACTATTTTTATATATGGTATATAATATGTTTATTTTTTATTTATTCTTCTGTATTTTTCATTTTTGTCTTACCTTTATGGCTTCCATTATGGGTATACGCGATATCTTCATTTAAGGAAGTGTGGACTACCGCCCCCTCAAAGTGATTTGATTCATTAAATACCATATGTGGGATGTATAAAGGATGGAAATATGATATTATATATGATTTTATACTGGAATTATAATATACCTTTATATAATTATTATTCCATTCTATAAAATATGAAATAGAAATGAAAGTAGCGTTCATGCGTACGTATGGCTTACAGTCTCCATGTACGGTGCATTTCATTTCTTACCTCTAAATGATTATGTAATGTTATAAATGCATGAATGTACTGGATATATATGACATATATGATATCTAAATAATAAATACAATTCTGGATATAATAAACATTTGGCCACACGAACAACATGTAATTGTAAGAAGACCACTTTCGACTTAAGAACCAAATATCGGCAAAACAAATATTATTAACTTAAATGATTACATAATGTTTGTGACATGGTAATAAGTGGTATAAAAGTAATAATGAACTTGAAAAAGGGTTCTTAAGGAATTAGAAATTAACTCAAGTTTATTATTCAGGAGATTAAAGAACGATCGAGTCAAGTCGGACCCGAGGTAAGGGATCCTACTCCTCTCTTTCTTTTTAAGTATACACTTTTATGTCATTCCTTTTAAAGCTCATCTTTCTTGTTATTGGGATGATCTTTTATATTACATTTACTGTAATTTTTATGTTCATGTGATGAGAGACCCTATTCTCTCTCATCAATCCATTTTGGGAGTTTTGAGTGGCGCCGTTAGGCTGCCGAACTTTCGTAAGAGATCTAACCTCTCTCTTTCTTTTTAAGTACTCTCCTTTGTGTCACTTCTTCCAAGCTCCTATTTGTTATGTTGGGGGATTTTCTTTTATATTCCTCTTGCTGTAAATTCTATTTTAATATTATGGGATACTCTATTTGATCTCATCAATCCATTTTGGAAGTTTTAAGTGGCGTCGTTAGGCTGCTGAGTTTTCGTAAGGGATTTTTCATCTCACTTTTATTCCCGTGATATTTATGCTACATTTGCCACAAATTCCATTGAGTGGTGTATGTACTGCCCATTATTCTACTCTTTGTGTAATATAATTTCATTTATGATTATTTACATCAATGATCTATTGTCCTTCTATCATGGGGTGTATGTTTTTAAAGATACCCAAGTCGGTAAGGGAACCTTTCACCCTCCTCTTTTTTAAAAGGCTTCTTTTGTTGGGTCTTTTAATTTACATATTTTTATGTTGGGATATGTTCTCATATATCCTTATTGATGTAAATTTTATGTCCAAGTGATGAGATACACTTTTTATCTCTCATCAACTCATTTTGATGTGATGCCGTTAGGCTGTCAAGGGAACTTTTTAACCCAATTTAGATTTCTTTGGGTTCAACATGTAGTCATTGAATATGTCATCCATTGAATATGTGTGAATGACCTTTTATTGTTTTACACTTAATATCCACTTATATTGGGTGTATTTATATTTTTCACACATATTTTGAGATTGATTTGTCCTTAATTTAAGGATACCTTCTTTATAAGGGATTTCATCACATTTGACATTTCTATTGAGGGTTCATTGTTGTTATGCACCAATTCACTCTTATATGGTGTATATACTGTCCTTTGGAGTATTATATCATGAATCCTTTTATTCTCATGATATTATAAAGTTCTGACTAAATGTTATTCCTCAATTATTGTATTCAAGTGTCTCTAATTTTGGTAAAACCCCTTTTACCAGAATATCATTTTAAATGTTTTAATTATTTGTTCTTATTAATATCCATGTTTTCAAAATGGTTTTAAGGATTTATTTATATGGATATTAATGGTTTAAAATGTTAAAATCTTCAAGGTGGTATGGGACACTTTGATTCAAAAATCTCTTTATTAAATGTTTTAAATGGTTTTGGAAATGGTTTCTTTTTGAATGGATTCATTATTTCAATATCCTAAAATGTTATATTGTGATTGAAATGTGGAAATGTTATGTTTCCTTTATTCATGTTTTATGTGATACGATTATGTTATGGTTCTTGGGCATTGTTATGAAGAACGGGTGGTCCCGTGATAAACTAAGGGCGGGTGAGCCCGATATAGCTCTCCAATGCATTGGGTAACGCGAAGGAGTGAAACGTTAAGGTTTCTCCGAAGAGATTTAGGGAATATACTGTGATGGGTATTCCAAACGTAACCAAGAGGGTTACTCCCTACGTAAGAATGTTATGAATTCCTCAAGTTACCTTTATGTCTTATGATTTCTATGATTTATTCATGGTTTTATGAGGTATGTTAAAGTGCCTTTGTTTTATGGGTAAAGTATGATTTCATTATTATGTATATATGAACTCATGTTTCCTTTCCATATTTTTATAACTCTTACTGAGCTTTTTATGCTCATCCCAAGTTTTTGAAATGTTTTTCACAGGTCAAGGGAAAGGTACATGATGTGATGATAGTGTCAAGGATGTGTCAAGAAAGAATCCGTGTTATATTTTAAATATGTTCCCGTTGATGGGAAGAATGAATACTGTCTTTTATGTAACCACTTTATTTAAGTGTGGAATGTAATGCAAGTTTCATGATCTAATTCTCTAAAACTCTAAACCTGAAAAGATCCTTAATGTGTAATCTTGTAATAACTCAAGATTAAGTAAGGTTTAAGGCTGGGGCCTTATAGCTGGAACCCGAAGGAACCGTGTTGATCAATGCAATGGACAATGCAATGATTGTACTCCTGAACAAACAAATGTTATGGGAGATGGAGTGCAAAATCTTATAGCTATACTTACACAAGCTATGAATCATTCTGGACTTCCAAATGAGCAGAGAAGGGAACAATATTCTATTGAGTCCTTCATGAGGCAACGTCCACCTTCTTTCAGTGGGTCTTGTGATCCACTTGTGGCTGAACAATGGATCTGTACTACTGAAAAGATATTTTCAGTTCTTCAATGTTCTGAACATGATAAAGTCATCTTAGCAGTATATCGTTTGGAAGGTGAAGCTGATCAATGGTGGAATCTTATCAATAATACGAGGCTATGAGATGAAATTGAGTCCATGGAATGGGACGAGTTCAAGAACTTGTTTTTCAGTAAGTACTTCCCTCGTATTCTTCGAACAAAGATGGAGAAAGAGTTTCTTGAACTGAAGCAAAGGGATGATGAATCTGTTGGTACCTATGAAGCAAATTTTACAAGACTTGCAAGGTACGCTTCTGGTATTATCATCCAACCTGAAAGTAAAGTTGATCGATTTTTCAGTGGCTTAAAACCAAGTCTTCGAAGGGCATTATCTATAAGAGACTTCAGTAGCTATGAAGAAATTGTGCGTTGTGCTATCAAGGTAGAAATGGAAGTTGGTGTTACATATCAATCTCATGGTTTTGACAAGAAACGAAACATAGAGTTCAAGGAGAAATCTCATAATAATGGTGAAAAGAAGATGAATTTTTCCTTATGCACAAAGTGTGGAAAGAAGCATGGTGGAGATTGTCTTAAAGGGACTAGAAAATGTTCTAAGTGTGGAAAAGAAGGTCATCGAGCAGCTGAGTGTCGAAGTAATGGAAAAAGGGTTTCTAATGATGTGAATAAAGCAAACACTGCAGAGAACTCACCACCAACACTTCAATGCTTCAAGTGCAAGGAAATGGGGCATTATGCTAATAAATACCCTAATCCAAGGGTTAGTGATGATCAATATGAGCAACCACTGAAGGCAAAGGACAAAGGGAAGTCACATGCGATCACTATTGGCAATGTTGAATATGACAACGATGTGGTGGAATGATTAAGTGTTTATGTAATGGGATTCCAAAATAATGTTGTATCATTGAGTATTGCAATATTTATTGATGTGGTATTCAAAGTGATTGAGATATTTTTTGGAAATAAGATGATATGCGCATAATGAAGGGAAAACGAGAAAATGAAATGTTTAATAGTATTCATGAGCTCATGATTTATATAAGGACTAAGTGATATCATGGTTTGAGTATATAGAATTTTTAAGATTTTGGTATGTGGAAAGTGTTAACTTTAAACTACATTCATGTTTTCACTAAGGTATTCAAGAGAATACATGATTAAGGACTTTGAATGTTTGGAATGTGACCAAAAAACATATCTTATGATATATGGGGATCAACGATGGTATTAAATCTCTGGTAATCGTTTTCACTATGTTATGAGAGTGGACTGCAGTATTATGGATAAGCCTAAAGATTGAAATGGATTATGTTGGACATAAGTGAGTATTGTTTAAGGATAGAAGTTTTTTTTTTGATATTATTGATGGGATGTTATAGTAATGTAGTTTTAGAAAAAGGACAACCTGTAGGATGGGCGACAACCCATCGCTTCGGACAAGGCTATGGGAATCGAACCCACAACCGAAGTGCGACTGGCCTTTATCGCCTACCACTGGCCTACAGGAAGTCCCTGTTTAATAGAAACTAGTTTTATTATATTAAGCAGTATGATATATGAAGTATAATTCCATTTTAGGAACCATATATGATTAATCTCATTATAGATCGACTTATGTATATAATTTTTTTGCTAACCTTTTGTTTGAGACAGATGGAATGACCCGTCATTCTATCACATGATCTGCTAACACTTCACGAATAACAAATTCAACTTCATTTATTTAAGAGATGAAGTGGAAATTGTTAAAGGCACGAACAACAGTGAGATTGTACCAAAATAAAGTAAGTATTTATTCTAATTCAAATTCTTTAACTTTAGGTAAACGATCTTGAAAACCAAAAATGTTGTCCTAGTGATCTTATATCTGATGAATAAGATGGTACCTTAGATCGTCACAAATTTATGGCTTTGTGATTGCTAGCTTTTCCATAGCCATGTTCTCTACCACTCTTCATCAGAACATGATGGTTAGATTTCTCTTCCATATCCATATTTTCACCTATGTGGAAACCCAGTGATTAGTTTATTTGGGTAATCGTTACATTTCATACTTTAGTTTTTAAAGCCAAGTTTTGGTATTCCTTTTTACGATGTGGGTTTCTATTAAAGAAACTTTCAAGTAGTAAACCATTTATAACCCCGACGAATTTCGAGGGCGAAATTCATTTTAAGGGGGGTAGAATGTAACAGCCCGAGATTTTATGAAAAATATTCGTTTTAATTTTATTAATGTCTTGTGTTGTATGCTACACCAAAAGGAGCTTGCACAACACAAATCCTTGACTTGACTTTCATTACACGCAATCACGACCTTCCTCGATAGCGTGTGTAGTACGCAATACTGAGTTTCACTAAACAACGAAATGTTATTAAAATATAATTATAACTAGCCGTTATGAATAGTAATAACCACCTTTTAAAATTGTAGAAATTTTAGATCTCAAAATGGACATCATTTTTGGATTCGTAGTATCGAATTTAGCCTAAGGTGAAATTTTGGTACTTTTCGGATAACTTTCATATTTTGATGAATAGTGAAAATTACTAAATTTTAGTTAAAAACAACTTTTTCAATCGAAATAATTAATAGTGATAAATTATTAATTTCAGTGTTTTTAAAGTATCTTTAGAATATATTTTTACAATTTAATACAATGTTGGTCATTGAATGTAATTTCACATTTAAACCAGACATAAACAAGTGTCAATCTTTTGATAGATATTGTTTCTTAAAAACACACTATTTGTTTTAACAGCGGGATTTAATTATAAAATTAATTAATGCAACTTCTATGATATTAATTTGGTAAAATAGACTTCATTTTTGAATTCAGAATATGAAATATAGCTTAGGATGAAATTTTGGCATTTTTCTGAAAAACATCAATTTTTGATGAATAGTGAAACTACTAAGTGGTAGTTAAAAAACTGAATTTTTCATAAAACTTAATTTTACCGCTTCTGTGAATCGAATTTCAAAAATACGAGAGACACGGTTGATGTCAGTAAGTAAAATGTGGTTCAATGAGATGAAAATTATTTTTGGTGAATAGTAACTTTTTACTTTTATTTACCACGGTTAAAAGTAAATAGGGTAATTAAGGGTAAGAATGATATTAATATTACCCTAACACATGTCCTAATTCTATTGGACAAGTGGAATTCGACCAAAAACAGTCTTAGGAATAAAATATGACCACTTAGTCCCACTTGGATTAGATTAGGACATTTATTATTATTTAATTCAAAGAAGAGTTAAAAGAGTTAAAATCAAAGTTTATTTACTAAAACATTTTTAATATAGGGTTATACATAAGATAAATTCGATTGTAAATATTCATTAGAAATCTAAAAAGATTTCATACATAATGGTATTTTATTTGTAATTTTTAGACATCAAATAATATAATTTATTTATGACACAAAGATGATGCAGTAATTATCTTATTAATGAAATATTGACATAATTGATATTATAAATACCAAAATAAATGTAATTTTAGAATTTTTATGAATTCCACTAATTTTATAGGTTACTATGATATATTAGTGTTGATTTAATCCACTTGTTTCAAACATATAATTCTGTTATGACTTTCACAAAAATCATATATCAAATAGTGTCAAAATTGACACAAAATAGTTTTTAAATCAAATATTATATTATTAATTGTTATTTTATTCCTAAAAATACAAGGTTCGGCCAAATGACTTAGATAAGGATATATATATTAATAATAAACAACTTGGGGTTCGTTTGGCATGTTATAGTAAGTTTATTAACCATATAGTGTAAGAAAACAAAAAGACACGGTAAAAGTTAAATTATTTAACTTAGAGTTAAATCTAATTGATAAGGTTAAAATAATAACCTAAACTTGTCTAAATCCTATTGGTTGATAGGATTTCGACCCATCCACACTTTAGCTTCTAAATAAGACCCTTTGGAACCATTATAAACCGATTTTGACTTTAATATAAAATAATATTTTGAGATATTCCTAAGACGCCCCTCTCCTCCCTTATAAAAGGACACCTCCTCCCCCTCCTCCTCACACCAATTTGAGCACTCAAGCTCGGCCAACCCCTGCCAAAATCCCTTATCCACTTCCCTAGAATAATCCTAGAGGTCCTGGTCTTCTTCAAAGACTAATCTTAGTTCCTTAAGTGGAGGATTCAAAGAGGCGTTCCAAAGAAGAGGTAATATCCATTACCGATCTTTTCAATTTCTTTCTTCTTCAACTTCTTCTTCTTTAGTTGTTTCATGATAAAGTAATAACATCAATATTACTTACATACTGATATGTTATTATAAGTATGAAACAACCCTATTTCACCATTTATCCATCCTACGGAAAAAGAAATCACTGCGCGTGCGTACGTACGGAATACCGTCTCCACGCCGTGGTGTAATCTATTTTCCACCACCACCTTACTTGGATGGGTATAATGGTGTAAAGAATAACTATACATAGTTATTATAACATCATATTGATTCTGATATATTGTATAATCCACTACAATTCAATTCAATAATTATGGAAATGATATCATCGCTCGTGCGTACGTACGGACTACCGTCTCTACGACGCGATGAGATTCATTCTCCATGTTAACCATTTAAGAATGATTATAAAGTATATATAAGAAATAATAATGAAATATATGACATTATAAAGCTACTGGATTTATGTATATATATATATATTTATGTCATCTACTTACTTCCATTCAAGACAATAAGGAAAGGAAAACAGCGTTCATGCGTACGTACGGACTACCGTCTCCATGAACGGTGTTTTTCATTTCATTTATCTATCTATTATATATATATACTGAATATATATGATATATAAATCATATTTTATATTCTGTAAGTAAGTAAATCATGATATAAGTAATAATAATGTCAAGAACAACAATTCAAAACACCTACGATAAATGAAACGATTTTACCCAAAACGCTTCTTTAACATGGAATTTACAAAAGAACGGGTAATATAAAGTCATAAGTGAACCATATATGATATCATAATAGTTAATATGATTTTGTAATAAGTCAATGACATTATTTAAATCATTATACAGGAGGTTCGGACACATACGAAGCAAATCGGACCTAAGGTAAGGGAAATATCACAATCTCATTTTTATCCGAGATTGTTTATTCGTAAGTATTTACTGGGGTGTATTTTATCATCCACATCCATGTTTCATCAATATGTAATATTATTTCCATCCAACTACAATTGTTTAAATCCATTTTTACCCTTCGGTGAGTTTTTAGTAATATGTATGAAAGGAATGTTTTGTCGTACGAGGTACTTTTTAACTTTTCCGACAAAAGTACGAAGAATGTTTTTTTTATCTTATACGGCATGAATGGATTTTTAAAACATTATTTCCAAAAAGATTCCTTTACAAGTTTTCAAGTTTATTTTTAATCAACTTATTTTAGTTTATAATTGTATGACATGTTAAGAAAAGAAAAGTGTTTTTGAAGTAGAAAGGATATTTTCCTCAAGAATGGAGTTCAAGTGTTTTATCAAAATTATTTTCCATCTAAGATAATAAAGGGTTATGTTTTTATCCCTATTATTACATTGATTTGATCATGTTTTGATGGAATTATTTTTATGAATTCCTTTATCTTATATTAATTGTTTTATGATCTCATGATGTTTAAGATTCCCATTTGTATTACATGGGTTATGCAATGATGTATGATTTATGATTTTGTGGCACACATAAGAATGATATCATTATGAGATGGGTGGGACCTATATCTCCCTCCAATGCATTGGGTAAAGATTTTATATCTCATGAGATAGACATGGCTGGAATGGTAGGTTATACCGGTTCAGTGAAACAGGACTGAAACGAGGGTTACTCGATTCATAAAGGGACTTTGTCCACTAAGATAGTCTTGGCAATGAGTCTTGACTAACAAGAAATGATTCTCTATGATTATGTGTGTATGCCACAAAGTTTCATGTTTTAAGTTATGCTTATTGGGATTTCATTTCACTACTATGATTTATCCCATGTTATGAAATTATGCTCTCTTTTGCAGGTTAAGATTTCCAAAAGTTATGTTCTTATGAATATGATGTGATTGATTTTTATTTGTTTACCCTTACTGAGCATTTGAGCTCACCCTTTTATGTTTTCTTTTCCCCAAGATATAAAGAATGGTTTTAGGTAAAAAAAAAGGGAAGATCTTTATGGGAGATATTGAGGATCTTTCACCACGATTAGAAGATTACGTTCCGAGTTTCCAAAGACACTAAACTATTACGGTCCTTGTGTGTGTGTTTTTGTTATGTACTAAGTATTCCGCAAAAGTAATGTAATGTCCATGTACGATAAGCTTCGGGTCTCTACATAGGTCTACCCCTAACGGGCATAGATCTAAGAAAACAAGAGAAAGGGAGAAGTAGATATAAGTAGATCTAAGAAACCATTCAAGAACGAAATATAACGATCACATACCTCAAGAATCCGACTTCGATTCTCCAATAGAAACCTTAAGATTTACTCCAGAATGATGGGAGAACCCTCTTTGACCTTAGGGGAACCAAAATCATGAGTTAGGGATTCTTAGGAGATTTAATGAGGAAATTAGAGGCAAAACAAGTTAGATCCACAATTTAAGGATCTAATTTTAAGTGACCGCCCAGTTAGTTCACACAGTTTGGAAAACCGTGCGCTAACCATAAGTTAGCTACTGCCTCAGCCACCCTTCTCGCACGGTTTGGCCACACTGTTAGACAAACCATGCACCGACCATGCGGAAGCCACTGCCTCCCAGACCCACTACGCACGATTTGGCCTCATGGTTTAGACAAACCGTGCACTGCCCGTGCACCTTCCCCTTTAATTAAAACTTAAATCTAGGATCTCCCGACTCTCCCATACGTCGCCCTTAACTTTTAAAACCAAGAAAAGCATCAAGTAAGGTTTACATACCAGAAACTGGGGGTACTACAATATTCCAAATCAATATTCATTTGGGAAAAACTCTTTTATGACCCCTTATTAGATGTATAATAAATAAACCCCATGTTTCAAATATCTAAGTGAGTTTGGTAGTCCATTAATTATTAAAATTAAGGGTGAAAATCTTGAAAATTTTGATCAAATAGGTATTGATGATATCTTAATTGGATACCCTCAAAATAGCATAGGAAAAATGTGTTATAATAAAGAAATAAGAAATATTCTTGACTTTGTAGATGTGAAATTGAAATACCATTCTGATAGAAAAGGGTCATAGTAAATTGAAGATATGAGATAATGTAAAGATGAAGTGGTTAGAGTAAAATATCAAGAAAAATATCTTGATAGAAGTAATAATATAAAATATGTTCAAGATAAAGATCCTAATTCATCCATTTCAATTAATGAGGGAAAATTTATTTTAACTCATCCTAAGATGATAAAATAGGTTTTGGTCCAATATATCATTAATAATCAAGGAAAATAAGTTCGAACTTGAAGAAAATTGAATTTATTTACACATAACTATTTTTATTCATAGGATGATCCAAGATATGTTGATAATGCTTTGGAGCATTAAGAATAGTTTGATACCTTGAATAAAGAGTCAGATCATATTGAGAAGAATGAAATATGGTAACTTTTACACAAACTGAAAAATAAGAATGTGATTTGAACAAAATGGGGTTTTCAAATAAATTTAGATGAAAAATTTTAAGTGATAATAAATAAGGAACGATTGGTTTGTAAAGGGTACTCACAGATTGAAGGCATTTATTTTGATGAGACCCTTTCTCCAGTAGCTAGAATTGAAAACTTTAAAATATTTATTTTATTTATAATAAATGAAGATTCTATATATTCTAGATTGATCTAAAGTTATATTTTCTTAATATATATCTAAAAAAATAATTTAATATTAATCAAAGTATGGATTTATGTTTGGTTAAGATGAAAGTTATGTGTGAATGATGGAGAAGTCTTTATATGGTCTGAAGTAGGCTCCAAGAGTTTTGTAATATAAACTTGATATTCTCTTGAATAAATAGAATTTCTAGAAATTAAGAGTTTATAATAACAAATACATAAAATAAAGTCAAGCGATTTATATCATTGTGATTTTTTATATTGATTATATCATATTCATAGGGAATTATGAATAAATTTGGAAAATGTGTACTGAGGAGGTGAAGATGTTATTTTAAATTTCCATGCTAGGTTAAATGAAATAATTTCTTGGCATACAAATATCTCAAAATAAGTAAATTTTCTTATATAGATAGAATTATTCTACGAAACTTATGAAGAAATTTGGAATGGTATATTCGAAGCCTATTTCTATACCAATTTTAGTTGGGAAAAAGTTAAAGAAATGTAGTAATGGAAAGAAGGTTTATCCTATAGAGTTTTAAATTTTGATTGGATGGCTATTATATCTGAAGACATGGAGTCTAGATATAGTGTATGTTGTTAAAATTTATGCAAAATATCAAATTGCAAAAAAGGAATCAAATCTCATGGATAGAAAAATAATTCTAATATATATTAAAGGCACAATTTATTTTGGATTAAAATATAAAAATAAAATAAATATTGATCTTTTTGGTTACACATATATAGAATAGGAAGGTTGTACCAATGATATAAGAGACATATATGGTGGAGTTTTCTTTTTGGGAGAAAGATGTGTAAGTTGGCATACAAAGAAGTAAAATTCAATGAATCTTATAATGAATAAAGAAGAGTATGTAACTACCACTCAAGATGTAACATGGTTAATGTGGATGAATACACAACTAGAATATTTGTTATTTGATGCGAAATTGCCCCTTCTCTTGGGTTTTGATAACTAAACTTCTATAAATCTCACTAAAAATCTAGTGAAACGTTTTTGATCCAAGAAAATTAATATTAAATATCAATTGACCAAATATAATGTGGAAATAAATGAAATAAAACTAGAATTTGTTTCTATAACAGAGCATGTCATGAAGTAGCCTAGATAACCTGGTACCCTAATACCCGAGGAAACTCTAACATGGCTTGAAGGGAATTACCAATTCCCATGGTTTGGAGAAAATCACCTAGAATAATAAAATAAATACAAGGGAATATATTTTGTCAAAAAAATGTGGAAGATAAAAGATACAAGTGAGTATGATCAACAATCCAAAGGGAGAAAGTACTAGAATCAACCAGGTAAAGCAGTACTCAAACAATTGATGAAAAAAAGACACAATATATTCCAAGATAAAAACTCAAACATTACATGGTACATGTGTATTACATATGTACCAGTCACTTCTATAACTTCAGGTCCCAAGGATCAATAACATTCACTCCCTTTAAGTGGGTATTTTCCTTTTCTTGGATCATCTATTAGATAATCAAAAAAATACTTAAGGAAAAGGTAGGGTGTGAGCTATAAATCCCAGTAGGGCCTCACCAAGTGTTCTACAATCAATTCCATAAAAATTAGAATAAATATTATTCCAATTTAAATAAAAATTACATGGATTAACATTTACATATTTTTAATAAAACGTGCTTCCATAATAAAAATATAGTATATATATCAAAATTGGTTTAAATGACCATTTTATACGAACCATTTAGATAAATATGTTTTCAAGAATAAAATAGTTCTATAAATCAGTGGCATGTAGTAATAAAATAAAGTATATCATAGCACTATGTATCAATCTATGCGTTTTTTAGTTTCTAGTAATAGCATCCTTACACTACTCATTAGTGATCTCACCTCAATGCATGAACATGTCCCACAACTGAGGCTGTTGGGACTCAACTCCCCATTGGGAAAAAAATTAGACTGTAGTATATTTAAGTGAGTGTTTTCCTCATCAATCCAGTGATAGGGGGTCATATCCTAGCATTCTTATCCTAATTACCCACTAACCAACTAGGCTCACATATACTTTAGTTAGCCAATAAATCAATCATGGGTAAATAAATCATTTCAAATCAGTTTAAAATACAATTTCACACTTTCAGTTTTCAACGTTCCTTTCACATTTCAAAACTAAATAATAGGTTTCCATAAATTCATGATAATTTAAATAATAATTAAATTTAATCAATTTATATCAAGGTTAAACATCAAATAATTTCATCAAATACATTTACAAATCAGGCCGTATATTTTTCTCAAATCCACCCAATATTTTACTTTCCATTGAAACTGGTTTTTTTTAAAATTTCCATATCATTTTCAAAATCAAACTCCAATAATATCAAATACAAGTTTTTAAATCATTTAAAAAATTACTTTAAAACAATCAATAAATTTATGGTTTCAATTGTAGGGGAAATCATATGTAACTGACTTTCTTTATTAATGATTTAGAATCACCCAAGTCAGGAAACATTGATGGGGATCTGAAGGTGAGGAAGATCAAGAAGAAACCCTATAAACACTATCAATCAAAAAATAGTTACAATCCATCAACACTATGAGGATTTATCACTAAAAAATGAGAGGATATAATGAAAGAGGGAAAACCAAAATAAGGAGAGATCACTTACCAGAGAGGAAACTAACACTTACATCGAAGCTTTGATTCAAAAAGAATGAAGTTCAAAGGAGTCAAAATGAATATAGGGATACTTAAAGGGAAAGAATAATTGAATGAGATTATATAAATAGAAATGAATATAAAATGGGTCTTGGGGTATTTAAATATTTAAAAACACATACCAAAACATAACCCACATGGCCATAGTGTAAAAAGGTTAAAAATATCCATACCATGGTGAAACCTACCTAGACCGCACTATAGTAGACCCATATTTACCGAACTCCTAAAAACAAGGCACATATCTCACCCAAATCCACTTTACCTGGTAGAAGTCGATAGTGCATCCCAATCACCACACCACTGTGGTTCTTAAATATGAAGTATCACCGAAATTCACCAATAGGGATCAACGAAGAAATCAACCTAACACAATATAAATATGTTGAAATTGGTATTATCTATACAAAATGGCCTCTATGTATCCATGTTGTTACCAAAATCCAATGGAACATCTCTATCCAACCTCAATCTCCCCTACACCATAACCTTATGGTCCACGATGTAGATGGTCATCTCCATGCTACAACCCCTGCACCACAATGAAGCTTCCTACCAGAACATTTGTACTCATACTCCATTTACTCAAACAAAAATACATCCCCAAACATTATGTAATTTTATTTGAAAAAAGATCTCCATAATTTAATGGTTCAAAATTAACCCAAATAAAAAGTAAAAAAAAATGATAAGAAGAACCGAAAAATATGTAACGAGATGCTAGAACCCTCCCACCATAAACACAATATGTCCCCAGAAATACCATAAATAAGATTTCATATCAAAGAGATGAGTCCAATTATCTCTAATTAATACTTCACACTCCCACATATCATATGAAGAATAACCATACTACCATAACACATGGACCAAATATATCATCTTCCCATGAAGAACCTTGGTCTCTGAATCAAAAATTCTTACTGGATGCTTAGTCATAGATAAATCAAGATCAACATAAAGATCCTACCAAATCATAACATGATAAGGTTCAAAAATATAGTTTTGAAGCTATGATACATGAAACATAGTGTGGATCAAAGTTAACTATGGTGGAAGTTCCAATCAAAATTCCAGTTCCCCTACTCTCTCAACAATCAAAAAAGGAATCACAAACCACAACATAAAATTTCCCTATTCCTCCAGGGGTTGATGAACCAAATGAGGTGAAACTCTTAAAAACACATGTTAACCAATAAAAAAACCAATATTCATATAATATGATCAGAATAGGATTTATATAAACTCTGTTTCATCAATATCCTCTGAAGAATCAATTGAATCTTCTTCACCATCTCTTGTACTAAACTCAGTCCAACCAAGGAACTTTCAACAATATCCAACCAAAAAATTGAATATCTATAAGAACATCCATAAAAATACTTCAAATGATACATTATAATAGAATAATAGTAACAAATATTTTAGGAAAAATCAACTAGTCCCAAATGATCATCCCAATCTCCACTGAAGTTCATAACTCAAGCACGTAACATGTCTACAATAATCGATATAGCTCATTCTGTCTACCATCCTTCTACGAATGATAATGCATGATAAAATAAACTTGGGAGCCCATGGACTACAAGATGACTCTATAGAAGCGAGAAATTAAATAGGGATCCCAATCTTAGAATATAGCAAAAGGAACTCCCTTTAATCTGATAATTTTATGTATATCGAGATGTCCTGAGTACTCAACTTGAGCTGCATCTCGAATGGGTATAAAGTGAGCATATTTGGTTAGCCTATCAATCATGAAAAATATAGAATATTTTCCTTGAGGGATACACAACAACCAAACCAAAAATTCCTTGCAAATATCATCACACTTCCAAGTTGGCATTGGATGTGGATGAAGGAAACCTAAATGTCTCTGGTGCTTGACTTTGACATACTGGCATGTATAACAATGAGATACAAATTCAGTTATATATCATGTCATATCTATCCCCTATAATCTCTACCACACATCATAGAACATGTAACAGCTTGAGTTTTATTAAGTATTTTTTGAATAAATTTAATTTCTTTGATATCTTTTGTTACACATAACACTGAAGTTTTAACAATCCACAATATATTATAAATATTAGTATTTAAACACAACCATTATAACCTATTATTTAAGCTTGTAGGTATGAATATAAATAATTTAAAAAAAAATAATTATAATGGTAATATTTAAGGACAAAATATTTAAAAAGAAGTACTAATGTTTTTTCAAAGTCTTTATATGCTTTGAAAATATATTTTTCTCAAAAAAATTATTTTTATTACTTTTTATGAAAAAAATATTAAAATTATTTTTTCCCACTTTTGGAAGATTTATTTGAAAAAATTAACATCATTCTTGGAATAAAAATGTCAAAATTATATTAGGGTAAATTTTTGTGATTTTTCTAAAAAGATTAATTTTTTGATGAATAGTAAAAAATACTTCTTTTTATTGAAAACAGCCTTTTTATTTAAAGAATTTATAAGGTAAAATTTTATTTTAAAATGGTTTAAAAAGAAAAAAAATATAAATTATATTATTATTATTAATCCAATATAGGTCATTTTAATCAATTTCATATTGAATTATGATATAGAAATCTTTTAAACTTTTAAAAAATTTCTCTTTGGAAAAATACTTTTTCATTACATGAGCACGATTAATCTTAAATTAATTTATTCCCCTTCTATGATTTTAATTTGATAAAATTTATTATATATTTGTAATATAAATAATTAATGTTAATTATAAGTCCAAGTTATTTTTTTTCATAATGACTAATAAGGATAAAAAAATTAATTATCGCGATTAAGGATAAAACATGGTTTTGCATAATACATGCGCTTATGTTAAAATTAATTTTCCACACACATAGGTTTTTTTATTTAATAAAATTTATTTAATATTTATAATAAATGGTTTCTAATTATATAATAAGTCTCATTTTAATTTTATTATTAGAAGGTAAATTACCTAGGTAAATAAAAAGATACAAGTTACCGTGATGAGAACTTAAATGGTAAAATTAAGTAAACTTAAATTATAAAGAATAAAATGTTTAAAAATATGTATTTATTTTGTTTTGAAGGTTTCTATCGACCATATTACCCATTAAATCCATTATTCAACAATTTTATACACACTTGATGTGAGAGTGACTTCCTATTATTGAATTGTTTTGGGTATTTACATAAATGTCGCTCGTCCCCATTATAAAAGGCCACCTCCTCCCCTCACTTACTCACACATCTTGTGCACTTTTAATCGACTAAACCATACAAATATTCATCCCCAACATCCTTATACATGTTATATATACTCTAGTAATCCAAAAATAACATCCCTATGGTCCTTTATAAGATATCCAAAGGAGTTTGTCCTAAGTGAAGGTAATTGTCTTCACTAAGCTCATTTTTTTACTCCTCCTATTACCACATTCATACATATTTTAATAATTAAAATATAAAAAAAAATTATATTTAATTTATTTATATTTTATTATGTTTATGTAATAACCTATATCTATATCCTCTTCCATCAAATGAGGAATGAAACCATTGACCATGTATACGACGGACCCGCCTTGAAAACTGATATAGTTCATTTTCCATCCCCACCTCTAATGGATGGATATAATTATGGATTAAATTTTTATATATATGATATTTATGATATTAATATACTTATGTAATTATAATATTACATCTACCTTATTACATTCCAATACATTGGATAACAATAACATCTCTTGCGTGTACAATAGGCCTTGCGAAATGATGTGATGTATTTTTCATTTATATTTTACATGGATGGTAATTCGGATATATTAAATGAATATATATTATATTTTAATATTAAATATAATTATGTAATTATCATATAATTTATAACTTCTTACTTTCCATTCCATGGGGGATATGATAACGTCGCTCATTTTTACGACGAACTATCACCTCATGAAGCGATGTGATTCATTTTTAACTTACTATTTACATATAAGAATATGAGGCTAAATTTAATGAATATATATTATATATATGAAATAAATACTATTTAAATGTGATACATTATTTATATTTCTTTCTTTCCATCCGTTGAGAAAATGGAAAAAACATTCATGCGTACGTACGACCTACCACCTCCATGAATGTCGTATTTCATTTTCTATCTCTAATTTTTATGGATTAATATAAATACATATATAGTGAATATATATTTTACTTATATATTGGTTAAAATTATATATATTAATTAATGATGATTAAAGTAAAATTATCAAAAATAACAAACTAAAACTGACATGAAAAACGAATCCGTTTTTACCCGAAACATGATTTTATCAAGTAATTGTTAATAAATGGATAATAAAAGGTAATAATTAAATAATATATGGTATGATACATATGATTATTGTTATATAATATATTTATAATAAAATTATATTTATTATATACGATGCATGAATCTGTATGAAGGAAGTCGAAGGTAAGGGATTTCTAGTCAATCATTTATTTTTGGGATACATATGAAATATTCACCACTCATTTAATTTTTATAGTGTATATACTACCAATTTAACATTTTATATCATGTATAAAATTATTCTCATGATATTTAATGTTTTATTTAATTTTATTTTTTAATGGATATTACAATTTGAAATTTTCCAAAGTGATAAGGTATTTTTTTCTCAATTTGTCCTCTTCGAGACATACGTTATGCTATGCACCTATCTTCTTTTACAATGTGTATACACATACTATTTGAAATTTAATATCATGAATTTATTTATTCTAATTATATTATATGTTTTATTTAACGTTATTACTTCATGGGACTTAAGATTCAATGTTACCAAGGTGGTAAGAGTTTTATGTAAAAATATCATCATTTATCGGTATTATTTATGATTATGATAGATAATGTGATATTATGATCTATATATAAAGAAACTCATGTATTTTATTATCCTTTTTTTAGTTTTATAAATTACATTTTTCCTTTTATTTTCCTCTTTCAATGGATTAAATGTACTTGAACTTTAAAAAAAAATAGTTTCTTGATTTCTCTCTTAGATTGAAAATCCTTTTTCATTCAATACCATTTTTATAAAAAATGTTTTCAAAAATTATTTTCAAAATTCTCCAAATAATTTATTAAATAAAATTTTACAAAATATTTGGGAAGGAAACTTCATGTCATTTTCCAATAAAAGACTATTTGGATTTTACTAAAAATTTTAAATTAATATTTATTTTAACATGTATTGAATGAATATAATTTTCCACCATCATGAACACTCAATGTTTTAAGGATTCAATTATAATATTCAAAGGTTATTTTCAAGGAAAAGTATTTCTAAATTGTTTTATGTATTAAAAAAAGTTTTTAAAGTGGGAAAGGATGTTTTCCCCAAGAAATGTTTTAAATGATATTTAAATATTCCTTTATAAGTTTTTAATGTTATTTTCAAAGAAAAGGATTTTGAAAATGTTTTATGTTTTAAAAAGTGTTTTTAAAAGTAGAAAGGATATTTTACTCAAAAAATGTTACAAGTGATCTTTCAAAATCATTTTCTACCTAAGATGGAATCCTTTTATATTACTTAAGATTTTCTAGGGATATGATCCAATGATACCATATTTATTATTTCTCTAGATGGTTTATATTTATGGTGAAAAAATGTTTACAAAACCCATTTATTTTACACAGGTTATGCTATGATGATTTTTTTATGAAACCCATTTCTTTTCATGGGTTTTTATATGATGAATGTTTTATGAAACCCATTTCTTTACATTGGTACTGCTATGATGAATGTTTTATGATCTTATGGAACACATATGTATAATTTTCATTATGTGATGGGTGGGACCTATATCTCCATCTAATGTATTGGGTAAAGATTGATATCTCATGAGAAAAACATCGCTGGAATAGAGAGTGAACCCAGTTCAATAAGGGAAAGTGTCCACTATAATATTCTTGGGAGTGAAATTTGACTGCTAAGATGGTTTGGGGAGTGAACCCATTCCACTATGATATCCTTTTCAATGAGCCTTGACTACTACAAAAATAAATTTATATGATTTTGTGTATACCATGATTCCATGTCTGGTGTAAATGTTATTCTCTTATGGATGATGTTATTTGATTTCATTGTCATTAATTTCTTTTAAACTATAAATATTTATGCCATGAATCAATTTTTTTATATTTTATATACAGGGTATGGTTTTTATATGTTATGATCTTGTCCTTATACTCTTATAGTGACATTATGTTTATGTATTTCCCATATTTACCCTCACTGATAATTTGATAACACACTTTCTTATGTTTCTTTTCCCCGTGTTATGATTATGGGTATTATATGTGATATGTCTAAGAATTGTTGTGATTAAGAGGAACTAAGTGGTAAAATATGTAGAACTCTTATGAACTAATTTATTATATTTCCATGTTTCTAAAGGAACTAGACCTTTATGATTTTCTAGTGTTTGTTTGTGTAATGTAATGAATATTAGTGTAAAAAGATGTAATATATATATATATATATATTAATAGACTGGGTCATTATAGTTGGTATATAAGTATAGGTCTAGTTTACCTTTGTAAAATCAGATGAGAAAACATTAGTGAGATCCCTAGGGATATGTCTTAGGATATGTATAGGGATATGTCTAAGGATAAGCCTAAGGATGAGTCAAATTATAGGAAAATATCTTGGAATTTTGGTAATTGATTGAATGAGTGGTTTTTAAGAAATTACATCCCTATTTGAATACTACAAGTTGATGGGACTCTACTTCAAAGGTACCTAGTGTTAATAACACAAAAAATGGATCATTGGTTTAGAATCTATCATCACAAGATGCATAACATTAGGCCTTACTGCACACTTGGTTTAACACTCCTAGAGGATATTTTTTAAAAATTCACAAACTCTTTACAAACCCTCATGAAGTATTGGAATTGATAATGAAAATGAATTAAATGGGTTAAACCTAATAAATCATAGATTGAAAATTATGTTTCATGATTTATACATCCTATCAATTATTTTTAATGATTATGATTAGTGTTTCTTATACAATGATTTTCAGTTTTAATCAAAGGCTAGAACCCAAAGGAATCATGTTAATGCTAAATGTGATTGGAAATGAAATGATTATCCTCCTAAGTAACCAAATTTTATGGTATTTGGAATGAAAAATCTCATTCTCATGCTTAGAAAAATTTCTCAAGCTATAATTCATGCATAACTTCTAAAAAATCCAAGGAGGTAATAATTTTCTGTTGAGTCCTTCATGAGGAAACTTCCATATTATTTTAATTGTTATGTTGATCCATTAGTTTTTGAATAATGTATTAATATCACTAAAAAGATATTTTCCATTCTATAGTGTTTGGAGAATGAAAAAATAATTTTGAAAGTCTATCATTTAGAAGGTGAAGTAGATCAATGGTGGAATCTTATCAAGAATATGAGTGAACAAGATAAAATTGAATCCTTGGAGTGGGATGAGTTTAAGTAATTTTTTTTTTCAATAAGTAATTTCCTGGTATTCTTCACATAAAAATGGAGAAGTAATTCCTTGATTCACTACCACAAAACTGGGCAAGGCAAGCACCAGCCTTTTTAGCGCTAATGGAAAATCGCTGATAAAGGGGTATGAATTTATCAGTGCTAAAGAAAGCGCTGATAAATGTTCCCTTTATCAGTGCTAAAACAAGCACTGATAAAGGTGTACCCTTTATCAGCGCTTTTTTTAGCACCGATAAAGGGTACATTTATCAGGGCTTTATATATCCCTTTATCATCGCTTTTCTTAGTGCTGATAAAGGTTACATTTATTAGCGCTTTTCTTAGCACTGATAATGTTTATTGTATACATTAAATAAAAAACACATGTTATAACTAAATATATATATATATATAATTAAATAATTATAATATTAATAATAAATATATTTTTTAGATTTATAATATTTATAATATTTATTAATTCATTATATTTATTAGATTTATTAATTCATTATATTTAATATATATATTTATTATATTTGTTTATATTTAATGTATTTGTTTTATTTATAAATATATAATACTTTTTAATATATACGTATAATTAAAATTATTGAATATATATGTGTTTTCAAATGAATTGGGGTCAATGAATATATCATGCGTATATGTTATGTGATTATATATGTGCATGAATAATGTTCATTTATAGATTATGATTATATATCATGTTGATGTGTTATTTATTTATAATTCATTATGTTACCCATATAATATATATGTTCTAAAAAATGTACACTTATAATTAAAATTACATTATATTTAAAAAATAAATAAATATTTTATTATATTTTCAATGATATATATATAAATATACCTTTCAAATTATTTTAAAAGTATAAATAAAGATATATTTATTTAGAGTTATAATTATTAATATATATATATATTTATAATAAATATAATTTTAAATAAATATATAATAATATAAACAAATTATTAAATTTATACATTTATCAGCACTTTTATTAGCACTGATAAATTATGGATTTATCAGTGCTACAAAAGCACTGATAAAGTGTGTCTTTATCAGCGCTAAAATGAAAAGTTCTGATAAAGACACCCTTTATTAGTGCTAAAAAAGCACTGATAAATTCCTACCTTTATTAGCGCTAAAAAAGCACTGATAAAGGGGGTCTTTATCAGAACTATTCATTTTAGCACAGATAAAGACCCCCTTTATCAGCACTTTTTACTAGCATTGATAAAGGTCCCCGCAGAATTTATAAGTTCCACCGGGTCCTTCTCCTCCTCCCGCACCCTGTCAAACTTTCACGGAAGCCCTAACCTGCACCTCCGCCATTGCCTCCTCTCTGCCACAACCTCCTTCTCCTCCTCCTCTGCCATGGCCACCACCTCATTCTCCTCCTCCAGCGCCTACTTCTCCTCCTCCTCCTCTTGCTGTGACTCCTCCTCCCCGCACCCTATCAATTGCGGAATCCCTACCTTGCGCCTCTACTGATGCCACCTCTCTGCCACCACCTCCTCCTCCTCCTCCTCCTCCTACTCCTCCACAGTGGCTCATCCTCCTCCTCCACCGCGGCCTCCTCATCCTCCTCCTCCACCTCTGCCTCCTCCTCCTCCTCCTCCTCCGCCTAATCCGCTGCCTCCACTTCCTCCATTACCTCCGCTGTGTCCGCTGCGTCCGCTGCCTCCGAGCTGCCTCTGCTGCCTCGACTGCCTCCGCGCTACCTCCGTGATGCCTACATGCTGCCTCCGCTACCTCCGCTGTCGATGCCTTCTCCTCCTCTTCCACCGGGTCCTCCTACTTAAGGTGAGTAAAATTTAATTTTCATAAATTAATTATGTTTTCATTTATTGTCAATATTGAGATTAATTATGATTTGGAGTGATTCTTGTGTGTGATGCTTGTGTGTGTGACACATGTATATGTGGTTGGTTTCTTGTTTGATCTTGATTAGCTCTCCCCACTATAGCCTTGTGATAGAAACCTGAATAGAGAGAGTATTTTTTTGTGAAAGTTTGTTACACTAGATTAGTATTTCACTCCGTCTAGTGGCCCTTAGTATGGATCTTTTTCTGATTTTGGATACCACCCCATAGTTAGGCCAGGTAGGGTTTGAACTGTCCGTGTTGGTGAATTCATGTCATCAGGTGAGGCATGCCAATGGGATGAGACAAATGTTTAGTATGTTCTATATTGTACACTATATTGTACACTATTCTCCTTGGGTTCGAAAAAAAACGAACCTTAATAGGGTTTCTACCAATTCCTGCCCACTACCCACTCTCTCTGGGTTTGGTCATATACCAATTTAAGTATCACATCCTTTCTTATAACATAATAGTGCCACCAACCCCTCACATTGGGTGTGATTCACATATCCTCTAATTCCACAACATAGTAGCTGCTCCCCTCTCACTTACGGTGGGTCTCACCATCATATCACATAAAAAATAATTTGAGGAGGGAATCTCTATAGAAAACCTCTCACAAAACTACTCCAAACCAATAATAAGTGATCCCCATTTCTATATCTCACATCATATTATCATAAAAAAATTATCTAAGGAGGGAATCATAATATCCAACCTCTATCACAAGTCAAAATGAACCATCAATAGGTGGATCCCATGGAAGTCACACACCAATACCCTTTGACCAATGCCTTCTCACTCAAAAGTAGGGTCCTACCAACACCTTATCACTTAAATAAAGGCCATTTATCTTGTCTCATGCCACAAAACATATAAATAGTAATCTAAGGAGGGTATCTAGATAGACAACCTCTCGTAATAGATAAACCACATCATCAATAGGTGGGACCCATGGATGATCATACTTCAACTAGGTGAAAGTCATATGAAGTCCCAATCTCTTAGTTGGTCTGACCATAAATGATAAAAGTCACAATCCATTTAGCCTTGCATAATAATCTCCTTAAAACCATCTTGGTTATACATGAAAATTATTCCCAACCTATCAACATTCTAATTCCGCCTATATGGGAATCTATTGGGTTCTACAAACCTAACCCATCTATACTCATTTATACCAATACAAACTCATCTCTACATGGTAATGTCACAACCCACATGCTATACTTGATCTAGGCCTCGATAATCTAGTCTATATCATCTTCTAATCCCTACATTAAAACTCATTAAAACTAAATAATGACAATCCTAATAAACTCACACTAAGAGCCTTGTATACCCTATGCTACGTCATCCAGACTATTACCATGACCCTCACTTAGGTACCATAGCATATATACCCTTGGAGATCTCTTAATCCAATTATAAGGAGGAAATCCTCTATGTCACACTTCACCAATCCCTATATGGAATATCCTACTCATCACACACACCATGACTCTTATATATCCTTAAGAGGGTGTTCCCCATAATACGTGATATATAAAACCATATTATCCATCTTCTTTAGGCCTAAGACTCTAATACCTACTCAAATAGACTTATAAAACCTAAATAGGATATAAAAATCTCACACCAAACCCGATACTCTCATAAACACAACTAGAAACCTCACCTCTATGGAGACATAATCTATGGATGATCACAAAATCACAAACATTCAATAGAACCCTCACTATATCTCTTGGTGGATCAAAAACACCCTATTTATTTACCTAGTTTGCTCTTGATTTATACCCCTTTCACTGGAACACAAATACTCATGCATGAATGCACAATCATGCATAAATTGGAACATGGTTTTGTATCATAGGGTCCACCTACCTCAAAAAATGGAGCAACCCCCTCACCAAGATCAACTCATCCTCAACCAAGACTATACATGCCTTATCTAATCTTGTACCAATGATTGAGACCCAATCTCAAGGCACAATTCCCAAATAATTAATTATAGAAAATTATAATTAATTATTCACCTTAATATAATTAGGAATAATCTTTTAAAAACTCACTGGGAAACACAACACCACCTAAACCACACAAAACATAGTGTGTTCGTCATACGAGGATAACCTCTAGCCAATACAAACAAAATCTACATCATCTGAATTGATTTGAAGATGATATAGTGAAATCATCACACAAATCCTAGTTAAAATCATCCCAAATAATAGGGAAATAAAGGATAATAGTAATGGAGAAAGTATGAGGGAAGAACTCACTAACTCACTATAAAAAACTCCCAATAACCACCCCTCATCAGGGGGGATCGAAGAGAGGAAGAGAATGGATCAATCCCAAGAACCACCCAAGATTTTCTATTAATGATCACGCCCCCACCATTTTTGAAGTATCTAGTTTTTTTATCTAAATTATACTCATATTCCTTCTCCCCTAACCTATATACCCAAACTTTTGATTTCAAATTGGATTAATATAAATAAATAATGGATGAATGCCAATATTTTGACAAAAGAGTATGAAGAAGGCGTGAAAGAGTTTATCAAGTTTGCAAAAGATCATGCATATGACCCTTCTCAAATCCTTTGTCCGTGTTTATGCTGTTTTTATTCAAAACAAATTAGTCCAGAGGAGTTGTAAGAACACTTGATCTGTCACAGAATAGATCAGAGTTATACATGTTGGAATAAACATGGGGAAAAAACAAATGCAGGTAGTGGATGGGATAACACTACATTTTATGGATCATCTGATATGATTACAAGAATGAACAATGAATATGACCGTATGAAGGAAGTGATTATAGATGTGAATGATGATGAAGATTGTATTGAGGAAATGACAAGGACCGTCGAAGATGAACTTCATGATTTCCCAAAATTGTTTGAGAAGTTAAAAAGTTGTGCAAAAACTTCATTGTATGATGGTTTCACTAAATATACAGCACTATTAGCCATACTGAAGCTGTATAATTTGAAAGCAGACAATGGGTGGAGTGACGCCAGTTTTACGGAACTACTTTCTCTCCTGAATGACATGCTCCCAGAAGATAATGAGCTCCCGATCTGAACATACGACGCCAAACAACTGCTATGATCAATGGGTATGATCTCTAAAAGAATACACGCCTACCCGAATGACTGTATACTATTTCACAAGGACCAAAAATCACTTAAATAATGACCAAAGTGTGGTGCTTCTCGATACAATAAAGTTGAATCCAATCCTACTGAAGTTTTATGGTACTTTCCAATCATTCCAAGGTTTAGGTGCCTATGTGTAAGTGAGGAGAATGCAGGAAAATTGATATTTAATGTATATAAAAGTATTAAATATGGGATACTACGTCACCTGGAAGACTCTCCTCAGTGGAATAGAATTGATCATGAGTATCCTGAATTTGGAAACGAGTCAAGAAACCTTCGTCTTGCGTTATCTACAGATGGAGTGAAAACTTTTGGTTTTCAAAGAAACAGTCATAGTACATGGCCGATTATGTTGGTAAATTATAACTTACCCCTGTGGTTATGCATGAAACGAAAATAAATCATGTTATCTGTGCTTATATCAGGACCAAAATAACCGGGTAATGATATTAATGTTTAATTAGCTCCATTGATTGAAGATTTGAAATTATTGTGGGATTCAGGTGTTACATTGTATGATGCTTACAAAAAGGGAGATTTCACTTTGAGAGCCATGTTGTATGGGATGATAAATGACTTCACTGCTTATGGAAATTTGTCATGATATAGCATTAGAGTAACTCAAGGGTGTCCTGTTTGCGAACAAGGTACACAATCAATTAGGTTGAAACATTCATCGAAAATTGTGTTTCTAGGACATCACATATTTCTACCCCAATGACATAAGTACCGATCTTGGATGACATCATTTGATGGAAGTTAAGAAGAACGTACAACACCATATCCACTAATAGGTGATCAATTGTTTGAGAAAGTTAAAAATGTGGACACTACTTTTGGTAAACCGGCTTCGAAAAACCTTATGAAAATCGGTTGAAAAAAGAGATCAGTTTTTTTTGAATTACAATACTGGAATTTTCTGTATGTCAGACATTTTCTTGATGTTATGCATGTATAAAAAAATGTATTTGATAGAGTCATCGACACATTTCTAAATACACCTGAAAAAACAAAAGATGGAATTAAGTCTAGGTTGGACATGGTTGAGATGGGAATATGAGAAGAATTCGCACTAGTGAATGGTGAAAAATGAACATTTCTTCCTCCTACTGCTTGCACTCTTTCCAGACAGGAGAGATATCGGTTTTGAAACTTCTTGAATGATGTAAAGATTCCAGAGGGGTATTCATCAAATATCAGGAACCTTGTGTCAATGATCGACTTGAAGTTAAAAGGTATGAAATCACATGACTGCCATGTTTTGATTCAATATATCATTCCTATTGCTTTACGTTGCATTTTTACCAAGAATGTCTACAATACATTAATGAAACTGTGTTTCTTCTTCAAAGTTATATGCACCAAAGTTATAGACCTGACGAAATTGCTAACTATAGAAAGAGAAATTGCCGTCATATTATGTGAATTATAAATGTTCTTACCGCCTTCATTTTTTGATATGATAGTTCATTTGATGGTACAATTGGTGAGAGAGATTCAACTACGTGGTCCTTTAAATTACAGATGGATGTACCCCATTGAATGGTATATGAAGATTTTTAAAGTGTATGTCAAAAATCGAAGTCGGCCAGAGGGTTGTATTGTGGAGCGATATATTATTGAGGAAGCTGTTGAATTATGTACCAAATACCTGTCTGGTGTGGAAAGCATTGGCCTACTAAAATCTCGTCACACTGGGTAGCTTGAGGGTAAAGAAATTTCTAGAAGACAGGTTGTCACAATCAATATTGCAGATCGAGAGCAGGCCCACCTTTATGTTTTGCATAACAGTTTTGACGTTGACCCATATGTTGAAACCCACAAAGAAATTCTTAGGCATTTGAATCCATATAGGGATGAAAAATGGATATCAGATACACATAATCCACATTTTATAGGTTGGTTTTGGGACCATATTTTTAAGAAGTCAGATGAAAATCCAGAGTCAATTTCAGAACGAATTCGATGGATAGCTGGAGGACTAAGTGTGTATGTATTATCTTATAATGATTATGTAGTTAATGGTTATACATTTTATACAAATGAACATGATGAAGATAGTACCATGTAGAATAGTGGGGTTACACTTGTGGCTGAAGCAATGAATGTTTCCGGTGCTAAGGACAGAAATCCAATTTATGCAAATATGTCATACTTTGGCATCATCAAACAAATATGGGAGTTGGATTATATAGAATTCCAAGTTCTGATTTTTCAATGCAAGTGGGTTGATAACAAGAGTTCTCTTAAAATAGATGAATTTGGATTCATGAAATTTGATTTTATTAAGGAAGGGAAGAAATATGAACCGTTTATAATGGCATCACTGGTAGTGCAAATATTTTATGTTCAAGATCCTACAAACCAAAACCGTTCAATTGTTCGGTTATCGACCAAAAAAACTGAAGGGTCAGATGAAGATTCAATGGAGGTTGACCCTTTCATTGGGACTTTGCAATCGTTTCGCAATGGTCCGAATATAGACGAAATTTTTTATGTTAGAGGAGACCATAATGAAGGGATACAAATAGTCGATAGAGGGGTCAAATCCCTTCAGCCTTTAAAAAAAAGAGTTCAATAATCAGGTTTTTTATTGTAATATAGATTGTGTTATATTATGTTATTATCTGTTCACTGCTGCTTTTATGTGATCTAAATTAAATGTTAAACCACTTCTGCAGATAATGACTTATGTACCTGCTGATGCACCCAATCCCAAGACACAACAGGTTTCTCAACCTGTTGCAGCTGGTCCCACTGCTGAGGTACAACAGGTCTCTCAACCTGTTGCAGCTAGTCCCACTGATGAGGTACAATAGGATTCTCAACCTGTTGGTGCTGGTCCCACTACTGAGGAACAAAAGGTTTCTCAACCTGTTGTTTCTATTCCCAGTGCCGATGCTAGCACTTCGTAGGAACATAATGACGATACAAAAACTGAGGAAATGGTAGGCAATGAAACCCCGACGACAAAAAAAAATAGGTGCACCGTAGTTTGACATTTTTAGCCAAAATACTTAAGACAAAATCAAAAGGCATCAAATATGAGGTGGGATGGAATAAGTGAGTCCAGTATGTAAACCCCAACAACGCCATGTTTAATAGCTACATTAGAATCATCACTTAGCAACACGTGCCGATTGATTTAGAGTTGTGGAACCATGTTGTCAGCGGGCTGAAAAAATTGATGTGGAAAGATATTACGGTAACATTACAATATCATTTATTTAATTTATTAAAATAAAATAAAATAAAATACTGAAATATTTACTAAATTTTAATTATCTCTTACAAAGTGCATTTATAGTAGATTTCTCACACAAAGAATATGTATTAAGACTGTCAGGAAGGGTTCATAGTGGCTTTCGCACCATTTTAATGAAATTTCATCTAAAAGATGCTGAAGGGAAAATCAAGCCGCACCCACATCTTCTTTATGCACACTTGATATCCCAAGGAGCGTGGGATGCATTTTGTAACCATCATGCGGAGCAGACGTTTTAGGTACATTGTGTTTGGTAACACGCTGTTTAACGTTTCTTGTATTCATCACTTTGATTGACAGTTTTTTATTTATGAAATAGCAACTGAGTGCTGAAAATAAAGAACGGGCAGCAAAACCAGTGTACCCCTACCGTAAAGCAAGGATGGGGTATGCTTAAATTGAAAAACAATTGGTACGTATTTTAAAAGTACTGTAATACTTTTATGTGACATAAAATAATACTGTAACCATGTTTCTCTATTTATATGCAGACACTACTAAAAAAATGGTCTTTATCAGCACTAAAAAAATGCTAATAAAATGTACATTTATCAGTGCTAAAAAAGTCCTGATAAAGGATCAGTTTATCAGCGCTAAAAGAGAGATGATAAATGAAGCCTTTATGAGCGCTTTTTTAGCGCTGATAAATGTACACCTTGGTATTTTGTTTACTCCATAGATATTCCTTTGGAATGGGCTTCTACCTTTCCTTTCCTTTGGGTTGGAAATGACATTAAATTCACCCCCAACAAACTATGGATGGTGGCTGGGATCGAAGGTATTTTTTTCACTCCATAGAGATTCCCTTGGAAGAGGGTCATAGCTTCCAAAAACAAAAGTCATAAGGAAGGAGGTGTCACCGTTGGACACCTTGGTAGTGATGAATTGATTGCAATCTTGAACAATGTCAACAACATATTTATTGTTCCAAAATACCCATTTGTGTCTGTTGGAGGGGTCAGAGTGTATAAATCCATGCAACTTAATCTTCCAGGAGAATTTTATGATTATTATAGGGTTTTTTGTGTTATTTGACAACAACAACAATGACATTATGCTTTTTTATTTCTATGGCGAGGAAGACAAATTTAACATGGGAACTAAGACTATGATCATTACATATAAAGATAATAATGATGGGTAGGATAGGGCTCTGTCATTGGATCTAGAGATAGTATCCTTATTGAAGTGGGAGGATGATATCTCATTGAGGTGCCTTGATTTTGAATATGTTCATAATCCCTTTCTGGTTGTAAAGCTTCATATGAGTGGGAGATGAGGACCAAAAGGGGCAGAAGAAGGATGGGTAATGAAACTTGGGGGCTGGTGAGGGAGTTCTCTCTAGATCCATAAGTATTTGGAGTTGGATGACAGGCTCAGAGCCAAGGGATTCAGAACAAACACTGCTAGGAAGGGGCCTGGCCACTTTAGAGAAGTAGTCAGTAACCTCAGTGAGGGAGAAGGAAAAAGATGGAGGTAGGGGTGTCAAGGCTAGAAATCTTGGTGGTTTGGGTATCATTCCATACAAGTGCACTAATAAAAAAAGTCACTTAGATAGCATGACAGAAAGTAGGGGGGAACAATTGCACAAAACCAGAAGGAAGGAAAATAATTTGGAATGGAGAGGACAAGGGCTTGGTATATTTACATGGCATCAACGAGAAAGGAGGGGGAAGACATCTCAAAGGATTGGGTGGGGTATGAGGGGGAAACCATCACTGGAACACCTACTGACGTTGGGGAATCCATCAAAGAGACATCCGAGAGGGGGAGACAACCTATCCATATTGATCAAGATCTTGGGGGGGGGGGTGTCGGTCCTCTTGGTGTCACCTTCTACAAACCTAAAGAGAATTCCCTTAGAGAAGATAGTGGAAAATAAACCTAGGGAAAATATGGTAGATGATCTCCTGAGTCCAGCAGAAGGCATCCTACACCCAAAGTATGATCTTGCAAGGCAGGGTAGGAGAGGTGTCCAGCTCCAAAAAGATTCAAAAATAAAACACTAATAACAAGAAAATAGTCAAGAATAGATGAATAACTATAAAAATTTACTCTCACTAATAGATATTTCATTTTGAATATAGAAATCTGAAATTACACATATTCCCATTTCTAATAGTACAAACAATCATGAGGGACCCTAAAATAAAGGGCAAGTCAATGATGTGGAAATATTGATTATCATATATAACGACCTAAAAAATAAATAAAAACCTTGACAAAAAGGTCTAAAACAAAATAAAATGTAGATATATTCTAAAAAAATATCACTACATTTTGACCATATGTGTTTGTAGGGGGAAAATCATAAAATAGGTTCCTAACTAAAAGATACTCATATGAATAAAAATGATGAAACACACAAAATAATAAATTAATAACACAAAAAAAAACAAACAATAGTGGTTACCCAATATATTATAATTCCACTAACATAGTAACAGTCTAATGAAAAATCTTAATCCAATATGTGAGCATGATTAACATCATCAAAATGAAGAGCACAACTCAAAAACAAATATGTGAAAAAATGTCATTTATAGGGAAATATTATTATGAAAGCACATTTCCAAAAATACATATGTAACATAATAAGTCGCTATCACTAAGACCATAGATAACCCACTGTCATAAAAAATAAAATCCATAATGAACCAATAAGGAAGAAAACAAAATTATAGTTTTATCATATGATACTTTCATAAACAAGGATAACAGATGGTAGCATTTTAATAGAGGTATAATATGAGGTAGCATGGGGTTCCATTAAAAAAACACTAAATTCATAGATAAACCATCCAAATATAAGATGTTATAGCATGGGCATAACCTATGAAACTAAGAAAGCATATCAAAATAATCTAATAATGTAAAATCATTGAATCACTTACCACACACTTGGAAAATTCTAGAGGTGGAGGTGCACGGGAGGAGGTGCAAAGGGAGGAGCCGCCAACCGAATAGAAATGGAGGAGTAGGGTTCACAGAGAGTAGGGTCAAGCGAAGTGGAGTAGAAGTAGGATTTGTGGGGAGGAGGATCTTCTGAAGGGGTTCGAGGGGGAGGATTAGGAGAAGGGCTAGTGGCGGAGGTCTAGCAACATGAAGATCGGGGGTGGCAGAGGTCCAGAAACGCGAAGCTCAGGGGGCAGCGGAGGGGAGTCACAGGGTTTCAGTACCACGAGAGATTTAGGTCATGATAAAAAAAGGACAATGTGAGACCAATTTTATAAAATATGAGACTGTGGTTTTATCAGCACTAAAATTTTAGCACTGATAAAGGTCCTCTTTATCAGGGATAAAAAAGTGCTGATAAATCCTTCCTGTATGAGTGCTAAAATTTTAGCACTGATACATGCCTTCTTTATCAGTGATTTTCTAGCACTGATAAATGGTCTCTTTATCAGCACTTTTTTAGCATTGATAAAGGTTGCTCTGTATCAGCGCTAAAATTTTAGCGCTGATACAGGTATTCTTTATTAGTGTTTTTTTAGCGCTGATAAAGAATACCTTTATTAGTGCTAAAATTTTAGTGCTGATATAGGGTTTCTTTATCAGCGGTTTTTGCTTAGCACTGATATAAGGTGGCGCTTCCCTTGCCCATTTTTGTAGTACTGAGATTGATAAATCAAAATCCCAAGCCACTTCCATCCCACGCCATGTGCTATGGAAGGAGGCTTGTGTTAATAAATAAGGGAAACTGGTAGATGAAAACACACAACAAGTGTGGGAAACATGTGTATGTATGACATAATATAAATTTGTTTTGGTTTAAATCACTATTACATAACAATGATTACTTATTTTTCCATATTTTCTATTTGACATAGTCACAGGAATCAACAACACCCGCACTAGATGCGGACATACTTTCAGAGGCCTTGAAACAACCAGAAAAATATGGCCGCGTCAGAGGTGCAGGTTTTGGGGTGACACCCCGGACATATTTTCAGAAAAAAAAACAAGAGGATGAACACACTACAGAAATGAAAATGATTAGAGATAGACTAGCTACCCTTGAAGAAAAATTCCAAAGTCAAGGAGAGTTTCTAGAAACTTTGATGGGGGATAGGCAAAGAGTAGAAACAACTCAAGAACAACCTGCGCGAGAAAATACCGCCCCACCCCCACCAGCTTTGAGGTGAGCCATTCCCCTAAAAAACATAACTTAATCTAGGTAATAAATGTTCTAATATTTGTTTATGTGAAATTTTAATCAGGTATACACTGATACCTTTCTTGTAATGATATTCCACAGGGTGAAAATGACTGTGATTTATATCTGTCAACTCCCACCCATCACCTTGTAGCGAGGGATACGATGTTCAATATGCAGAATGACATGCTACACTCCAAACCACTTCCAACCGGTCATTTCAAAGTGTCGATTAATGTATCTCATGATCCAAGCATCGAGATACCCATTCCAAATGACGATGAAGACATTCATATGGTTGAAAAATTTGTTGGAACATTCGTTGCATGGCCGTCAAATCTTGTAAAAAAACATATTGACCACGAGGTATTCATTTCCAATTCATTTTTCAAACAGAACCTTTAACATTTAATTAGAAAAGGGATGAAACGATGAATGTTATTACAAAAGGACAAAAGGAAGGAGATAAAACGAAAGAGAGGCTCAAAAGTATCAACCAACCGATCAAAACAATCTACTGAGAGAACCTTCACCCCAACCGTTCTATATCCACATTTAATATCATTTCAAGCTCATGTGGATACAAAAATTAAAGGTGGTAATAATCATACAATTTTTTGTGAAAAAGATATGTACGGAGAGGAAACATTAGATTTTGTTAGTGTTGATGCTGTAGCTGAAATAATCACATATGACTGGCTAGGCGTCTCAGTTATAAATGTACACATGAGGTATGTTTTCATGATTTGATTTTACAGAAGCTGATATACTATGTTAATTATTGATAAATAAAATTTATATTTTTCTCAGGCATATATATGAAAAACAATTGAAGGTATTTTCCCGTGAATACAAATTTGGACTTGTTAGTCCTCACACCATATCTACAAAAAAAAAATAGATTCTAATTTTCAGGCTTAATTAATGTCAAACTTTCTCAGAACGTTTCAATGAAAAATTACGACTGACAAACTCTTTTTAATACCAACGTTTCAGGGTTAAAACTCTACATTTTAATCATATCAATTATATTTTCATTTCTATCATTACTTATTCCTTTTTTTGTTTTTAGGCAGCATTGGATGCTCATTGCAGTCAATTTGGATACTCCAAAGATTTATTTTCTGGATTCACTACATGGATATCCAACAAACTGACCACACATGATGGCGATTGTAAATTTTTAATACACTAGATCCAAAATTTTAGAACTAAATATCTAGTTATATAATTTATATTATCTTTTAATGAGTATTATATTATGATAGGGTGGTGTATGAATATCGTCTAAAAGCTGGAATGAATCTAGGGACTAAGGAAGATAATGCGCATGAGATCTACAAATGGAGAAGTATCAGGGTATATATAATTATATTTCACTATCCAAATACATATCAAAACAGAATACTTATTTTTCTCGATGTTTCTGTAGTGTCCGAAACAAACAAACGGAAAGGACTGTGATTATTATGTTTGTAAATTTATGAAAGAGATCATATTTCATGAACAAACTAGCATCCCTGAAGAGGTATTTTTGAAAATAATTACTAGTTCATTTAAAATAATTATTAATCCTTTGTGTATTTATATTTTTTTAGTACTACTATGACTGTCGCAAAAAATCCTATTCACAAGATGATATAGATGTGTTTAGAAATGAATGGGCAGCGAACCTGATGGAAGAATGTAAACAAATAGGACAATGAAGGTGAATTCCTACTACTTATTATCTTTATATGATCATTGATATCTCAATTTTTTAAAATTATTGAGCATCTATGATCACCCTTTCTTATGTTTCATATTGTTAGATTATGAAGAATGGTTTTAGAAATGATTTGAGTTTCTAGTAAAGAATAACTTAATGATAGACTCTTATGACCTACTGATATACGGAAAACTGAGAAAACACATTCAGATTGTTTTAATACTTTAGGAAAATGATCCATGAGTCATTTATGATGTGTAAAAATCAACAACACCTCAATTTGATGCACAGTGTGACTGGTATGGCTAAAAGTGTCTGATATCAGTTTCAAATTGGCATAAACTTTAGAAAACAACACTACTGACATATGGAATACTGAGAAAACACATTCGTATTATTTTTATACTTTAGTAAAATGATCCATGAGTAATTTGTGACATGTAAGAATCAACTGCACCTCAATCCGACGCACGGTATGACCGGTATGGCTAAAAGTTTCTGATATTAGTTTGAAATTGACATTAACTTTAGAAAACAACACAAGTGACATACGACAAACCAATAAAATGTGTTCGGATTGTTTTTATACTTTAGGACAACGATCCATGAGTAATTTTTGATGTGTAAGAATCAACATCACCTAAATCTAACGTATGGTTTGACTGGTACGGCTAAAAGTGTCTGATATCAGTTTGAAATTGGCATTAACTTTAGAAAACAACACAAGTGACATATGGAAAACTGAGGAAATGCGTTAGTATTGTTTTGATACTTTAGGAAAATGATCCATGATTCATTTTTGACGTGTATTAATTGACCGAACCTCAATCCGACTCAAGGTGTGACAGGTATGGATAAAAGTGTCTGATATTAGTTTCATATTGACACAAACTTTAGAAAAAAACACCACTGACATACAAAATACCAAGAAAACGCATTAGTATTGTTTTGATACTTTTGGAAAATTATCCATGAGTCATTTGTGACTTGTACGAATCAACCTCACCTCAATCCGACACACGATGTGACCGGTATGGCTAAAAGTGTCTGATATCAGTTTGAAATTGACATTAACTTTAGAAAACAACACAAGTGACATATGGAAAACCGAGAAAACACATTAGGATTGTTTTGATACTTTAGGAAAATTATCCATGAGTCATTTGTGACGTGTAAGAATTGACCGCACCTCAATCCGACGCACGGTGTGACCGGTATGGCTAAAATTGTCTGATATCAGTTTGAAATTTACATTAACTTTAGAAAACAACACAAGTGACATATGGCACACTGAGAAAACACATTCAGATTGTTTTTATACTTTAGGAAAACAATCCATGAGTCATTTTTGATGTGGAAAAATTGACCGCACCTCAATCCGACCCACGGTGTGACCGATATGGCTAAAAGTGTATGATATCAGTTTCAAATTGACATTAACTTTAGAAAACAACACAAGTGACATACAAAAAACCAAGAAAACACATTCGGATTGTTTTGATACTTTATAACAATGATCCATGAGTCATTTTTGATTTGTAAGAATTGACCGCACCTCAATCTGACACACGTTGTGACCGGTATGGATAAAAGTGTCTGATATCAGTTTCAAATTGACATTAACTTTAGAAAACAACACAAGTGACATACGGAAAACCAATAAAACACGTTAATATTGTTTTTATACATTAAGAAAATGATCCATGAGTCATTTGTGAGTGTACTAATCGACCACACCTCAATCTGATGCACGGTGTGACAGGTATGGCTAAAAGTGTCTGATATTAGTTTAACATTGACATTAACTTTAGAAAACAACACAAGTGACATATAGAAACTGAGAAAACACATTCTGATTGTTTTTATACTTTAGGAAAATGATCCATGAGTCATTTTTGATGTGTACAAATCGACCTCACCTCAATCCAACAAACGGTGTGATCGATAAAGCTAAAAGTGTCTGATATCAGTTTCAAATTGACATTAACTTTAGAAAACAACACAAGTGACATACAGAAAACCAAGAAAACACATTTGGATTATTTTGATACTTTAGGAAAATAATCCGTGAGTCATTTTTGACATTTAAGAATCAACCACACCTCAATCTGATGCACGGTGTGACCGGTATGGCTAAAAGTGTCTGATATCAGTTTGAAATTGACATTAACATTAGAAAACAACACAAGTGACATACGAAAACAGAGAAAATGCATTTGGATTGTATCGATACTTTTGGAAAATGATCCATGAGTCATTTTTTATGTGTACGAATAGACCACACCTCAATCTGACGCATGGTGTGACTGGTATGGATAAAAGTGTCTGATATTAGTTTCATATTGACACAAACTTTAGAAAACAACACAAGTGACATACTACAAAACAAGAAAACGTATTCGGATTGTTTTGATACTTTAGGAAAACTATACATGAGTCATTTTTGAAGTGTAAGAATTGATCTCACCTCAATACGACACACGGTGTGACCGGTATGGCTAAAAGTGTCTGATATTAGTTTTAAATTGACATAAACTTTATAAAACAACACTAATAACATATGGAATACCAAGAAAACACATTCTAATTGTTTTGATACTTTAGGAAAATGATCCATGAGTCATTTGTGACATGTACGAATCAACCACACCTCAATCCGACACACGGTGTGACCGGTATGGGTAAAAGTGTCTGATATCAGTTTCAAATTGACATTAAATTTAGAAAACAACAGAAGTGACATACGAAAAACTGAGCAAACACGTTTTGATTGTTTTGATACTTTAGGAAAATGATACATGAGTCATTTTTGACATGTAAAAATTAACCGCACCTCAATCTGATGCACGGTGTGACTGATATGTCTAAAAGTGTCTGATATTAGTTTGAAATTGACATTAACTTTAGAAAAAAACACAAGTGACATACAAAAAACCAAGAAAACACATTTAGATTGTTTTTATACTTTAGGAAAACTATCCCTGAGTCATTATTGATGTGTATGAATCGACCACACCTCAATCTGACACACAGTGTAACCGGTATGGCTAAAATTTTCTGATATCAGTTTCAAATTGACATTAACTTTAGAAAACAACACAAGTGACATACGAAAAATAGAGAAAAAACATTCGGATTGTTTTGATACTTTAGGAAAACGATCTATGAGTCATTTGTGACATTTACGAATCAAAAACAACTCAATTCGATGCTTGGTGTGACTGGTATGTCTAAAAGTGTCTGATATCAGTTTCAAATTGACATTAACTTTATAAAATAACACATGTGACATACGAAAAAACGAGAAAATGCATTAGGATTGTTTTTATACGTTAGAAAAATGATCTATGAGTCATTTGTGACATGTAAAAATTGACTAGACCTCAATCTGATGCACGGTGTGACCGATAAGGCTAAAAGTGTCTGATATTAGTTTGACATTGACATTAACTTTAGAAAACAACATAAGTGAAATACGGAAAACTGAGCAAATGCATTCGGATTGTTTTGATACTTTAGAAAAATTATACATGAGTCATTTATGATGTGTAAGAATCAACCACAACTCAATCTGACACATGGTGTGACTGGTATGACTAAAAGTGTCTGATATCAGTTTGAAATTGACATTAACTTTAGAAAACAACACAAGTGACATACGGAAAACCAATAAAACACATTTGGATTGTTTTGATACTTTATTACAATGATACATGAGTCATTTTTGATGTTTAAGATTCAACCTCACCTCAATCTGATGCTCTTTGTGACCGATATGGCTAAAAGTGTCTGATATCAGTTTCAAATTGGCATAAATTGTAGAAAACAACACTACTAACATACGAAATACCGAGAAAATGTGTTCGTATTGTTTTGATAATTTATGAAAACAATCCATGAGTCATTTTTGACGTGTAAGAATCAACCGCACCTCAATCCGACACACAGTGTGACCAGTATGGATAAAAGTGTCTGATATCAGTTTGAAATTGACATTAAATTTAGAAAACAACACAAGTGACATACGGAAAACTGAGCAAACGCGTTCATATTTTTTTTGATACTTTAGTAAAATGATCGATGAGTTATTTTTGATGTATAAAAATTGACCTCACCTCAATCCGACACACGGTGTGACCGTTATGGCTACAAGTGTCTGATATCAGTTTCAAATTGACATAAACTTTAGAAAACAACACTACTGACATACGGAATACTGATCAAACACATTCATATTGTTTTTATACTTCGGTAAAATGATACATGAGTCATTTTTGATGTGTATTAATCAATCGCAACTCAATCTGACACACGGTGTGACCGGTATGGATAAAAGTGTCTGATATCAGTTTGAAATTGACATTAACTTTAGAAAACAACACGAGTGACATAAGGAAAACTAAGAAAACACATTCAAATTGTTTTGATACTTTAGGAAAACTATCCATGAGTCATTTGTGATGTGTATGAATTGACCACACCTCGATCTGATGCACGGTGTGACCGGTATGGCTAAAAGTGTCTGATATCAGTTTCAAATTGACATTAACATTAGAAAACAACACAAGTGACATACGGAAAACCGAGAAAACACATTCAGATTATTTTTATACTTTATGAAAATTATATATGATACATTTGTGACGTGTAAGAATCAACCGCACCTCAATCTGATGCACGGTGTGACCGGTATTGCTAGAAGTGTCTGATATCAGTTTCAAATTGACATTAACTTTAGAAAACAACACAAGTGACATACGGAAAAATGAGCAAATGACTTTAGATTGTTTTCATACTTTAGGAAAATGATCCATGAATTATTTTTGATGTGTATGAATAAACCGCACCTCAATCTGATGCACGGTGTGACTGGTAAATCTTTTAATTAGATAAAGAATCAGTATTTATTAAATGAGATAAATCATCCAAAAACATATTGATTTTACATTATTACCTTTCATTGTTATCAAAATGAAAACATTTGAGTTTATCATTTCTATATTTTAGTTTCACATTTCCATATTTATTTATTCATTCATATTAATGTTTTAATTTATCTCATTATTGTATTACTAACATAATATTTGTTTCTTTATATAGGTGAATTTTTTCCTTGAGTTCAGATGCTTTGTTCGGCAAAAAATACTATGGATGACAATTTTTGAGAGAGGATTACAGATATCAAAGGATGAAACATTAATGTTTATAACTATTGTTGGATAATTGTAATTTTAACCATGTAAAACATTGTTTGAAATGTATATAACAGTGTGTTTTTTTATTCATGATGTTAAGTAAATGTATATAGCATTGTTTGTCAAAATATTTTGTGCGCTTTGTCGTCTTTCAGTTCTTGGTTCGTGTGCAGGTGCTATTTTGTGCAGGTGTGCAGGTGTGCAGGTGCAGGTTGTGTAGGTGTAGGGTAAAGTGCCTTTATCAATTCTTTTATCAGTTCTTTTTTTAGCACTGATAAAGGTGGGCTTTATCATCACTTTTTAGATCACTGATAAAAGGGACCCCCTTTATCTACGCCGACATTAATAGCACTTTTCTAGCGCTGTTAATGTCGGTTTTTAGTGCTGATAAAAGGCCAAGTTGTAGTAGTGATTAAAAAAAAGGATGATGAATTTTTTGGTACATATGTGGTGAATTTTATAATAATTGTGAGGTACACTTTTTGTATTATCATCTATCCTAAAATTAATTTTGATTGATTCTTCAGTTAGTTAAAACAAATTCTCAGAATGGATTTAGCTATAAGGGACTTTTGTATCTATGAAGAAATTGTTTTATGCGATCCCAAGGTGTAAATGGAGATTGGAGTTACCCATAAATATAATGGGTGTGATAGTAAATGAAGGATAAAATTCAAAGGTAACTCTAAAAACCATGGAGAAAAGAAGATTGTATTTCCTTCTAGATCAAAGAGTGGAAGTAAACATAGAGAAAATTGTATTAAGGGGTCTGGTAAATGTTTTAAGTGTGGGAAGGATGGTCATCAAGAAATTGATTTCCGAAGTAATGGAAAGAAGTTATCTAATAATAAAAACAAATAGATAACTATATAGAATGAGCCACACACACCAATTCTTTAAGTAAAAAGAGTTTAGGAATTATGAAAATAAATACCCAAATCTAAGGGATATTGGTGATGATAATCCACAATAACCTTAGAAGAAAAATTAAAAAGGGAAAGATTATTTAATCACAATGGATTAAGTGAATCATGATAATCAGGGGACACTTATCTTTCACTTAATAGTTGGAATTTCATGTTTTATTTTTTATGAATGATCCCTATGAAAATTTTATTGTTCAACCTTTAGTGTAATTGGATGTGATTATGAGTGTTTATTATCTTCCTCTATATGGACTCTGGAATATTGAAATCACATTTTATATTATATCAATGCAGGGATAAACCCAAGTTTCCAATGATAATGTTTTTATATAAGATAAGATATTATTTAAGGAATAAAGGGTTGAATTATTTATATATTTGGATTTAAGAATTATATTATAGAAGTATTTTACCAATGTCACATTGGTTATAGGAATCATGAAACATCTAAGTATTCTATTAATTTTGGAATCATATATATATCTATGGAAGATTAAATTAAGAGTTATGAATACCATCATGGGATTAGGAGTTTAATCTTGATCACAAGTTCAAATATTTAGACACCCCTTTTGAGGTTTTATGTGATGAGTGTTTATCAAGATTAATGATATTTTAAGAGACATTTATGGCAATACAAACCTTTGATTTTGTATATATTTTAATGAAACAGTTATTTAAGGAAGAATACATTTACATTTTAAGGATAAGATTAAAGGTACTGGTAAACTTTATGTTTTATCTTATCATTTATTTTGAGGTAAATATGTGTTATTGCAACCTATGAATTATATTAATATAGTTTTTAAAAAAGGATAACCTGTATACTAGGAAACAACCTATCACATCTGGAAGGACTAATAAGTTTGAACCCACAACAGAAGGACGATAAGGGTATAGTTCCTACCACTGGCCTCTGTGAAAGATTATTCATGGAGGGACAATATGAAGGGAGATATTACTAAGTATGTGTCTCAATGTTTGGTATATCATCAAGTTAATTATGAGAGACAAATATTTAAAGGGATACTCCAACCATTATCCATACTAGAATTGAAATGGGAAAACATCACCATGGATTTTGTTGTCGGACTCCCCAAAACATATAAAGGACACAATACTATATGGGTTGTAGCTGGTCCCCTTAAAAATTAATCACACTTCATTTTTATCATATAATATTTATATAGATATCATCTTTATAGGATATAAATTAAGGATTTTGTAAGGTTTCATGGAGTTCCACATTCCATTGTGTCAGATCGAGATCTGAGGTTTTCCTTGAAGATTTGGAAAAGTATTCATAAAAATCAAGATATGGAGTTGAGATTCAGAGATTTATTCCATCCTTAGGTTGATGGATAGTCTAAGAGAATAATTAAATACCTAAAGGAGATGAAAAGATCTTATTATATGGTTTTCTAAGGTAGTTGGGATCAACCACCTTCCTTTAGTTGAATTTTCTTATAATAATAACTTTGACTTGAAGCATTGAAATAACTCCTTATGAAGACCTCTATAGAAATTTGTATAGATCTCTAATGTACTGTAATAAATTTTGAGAAATAAATATATTGGGACCTGATCTAGTTGAAGAAATGAAAAAGAATGTTATATCCATTTAGAAGTGCATCAAAGTTACTTTGAGATAACAAAAAATTTATGCTAACAATCATCAACATGATTTAGAATTTGAAGTTGGTGAGAAGGTTTTCCTATGTATCTCAACATGGATGATAGAATATAAAACTAGGATCTGCATATATTGGTCCCTTTTAAATTATTGATTATATCAGGATGGAAGATTATTGTTTAGTACTTCCATTGAACCTCTCGTAGGTTCATGATGCATTCCATATATCTCTCCTAAGAAAGTCCATTCCCAATCCATCACATGTTCTGATCTCAAAGGTCATACTGTTGGAGAATGATCTTTCTTATGAGGAAAAACTAGTGGATTTTTTTATTTTATTGAGAAATTTATATGAAACAATAACCCTCACCTAGTCAATGTTTTTTGGTGAAACCAATATCTTGAGGAAGCTATGTGGGAACCTGATGATGTGAGGTAGAAATATTCTTATTTTTTTATATCACAATGATAAATTTTGAGGGGAAAATTCATTTTAGTGGGGGTAGAATGTAACACCCCAATTTTTCATGAATTTTTTTTCTAATAAATTTAATTTCTTTGATTTCTTGCATTACACACAACACCAAATTTTTAACAAACCACAATATATTATAAAAATATTAATATTTAAACGCGACTATTATAACATAGCAGTTAAACTTGGTGGTATGAATAGGAATAACAAAAATTTTAAAATTAATTATAATGGTTATATATAAATAAAAATATTACTAAAAATGTACTATTTTTTTTGTAAAGTCTTTATTTTCTTTTAAAATACCATTTAAAAAAAATGATTTTTATTGCTTTTAGTGAGAAAATAATAAAATTAATTTTTTCCCCTTTTATAAAATTTATTTTATAGAATTATATAATTTTTTTAATAAACATGTCAAATTTATTTTAGGGTGAATTCATAGATTTTTTTGAAATGATTAATTTTTTTATGAATAGTGAAAAATATTGGTTTTTTTAAAAACCACCTTTTGGTTTAAAGAATTTATAAGGTTCCATTTTATTTTAAAATGGTTTAAAAAGTAAAACTAGATAAATTATATTATAATTATTATAATATTTTTCATTTTAATCAATTTCAAACTGAATTATGATATATAAACTTTTTAAACATTTGATAAATTTCTATTTGGAAAACTGTTTTTTCATCTAATCTGCAAGATTTGTCTTAAATTAAATTCTGCCACACATGTGATTTAAATTTTATAAAATAAATTAAATTTTTAGAAAATTAATAATTGATATTATATAAAAAGGTATAATTAAATATGGTCATAATGATTAATAAAAATAGTAAAAATTAATTACCACGATTAAGGTTAAAACGGGGTTTTACGCATTACATGCACTTTTGTAAAAATTAATTTTCCACACACAAAGGATTTTGATTTAATAAATAGGAATTAATGTTTATAATGAATGGGTACAAATTATCTAATAATTATCATTTTAATTTTATTCTTAAAATCTGAATTACCTAGGTAAATAAAAAGATACAAGTTACCATAGTGAAAACTTAAATGGTAAAATTAAGTAAACTTAACGGCTAAAGAATAAAATGATTAAAAAATGTGGATTTTATTTTTTAGTGTAGGTATATATCGACCATATAATTCATAAAATATATTATTTATCAATTTTTGACCCATTTTATGTGATATTGTCTTCCCATTATTGAATAATTTTGGGTATTTATCAAAATGCTACTTCTCCCCCATTATAAAAGGCCACCTCCTCCCTTAAATTATTCACACCTATTAATCCATTTGGATCAAATAATTGCTAAAAAATCCCTTCCCAAATCCCTTATCTATTTTATATATCTTATGGTCATCCCAAAAGACTAACCCTAGAGTCCTTAATAAGATATCCAAATGAGGTTGTCCTAAGTGAATGTCATTAACTTCACTATGCCTTTTCTTTTAATTCCTCATATTACCACATTTATACATGTATTAATAATTATAAAATAATAAAAAATAGTATATTAAATATTATGAAATTTTATTATGTTGATGAAATAACCTTTATCCATCTACTCTTACATCAAATGAGGACAAAACCATTGATCACGAGCATAGAAGACTACCACCTCATGAACCGATGTAGTTCATTGTAAATCACCACCTATCAAGGTCAGATATAAATATAGATTACATTTTTATATATTATATATATTATATTATTATACTTCTATAATTTAAATATTATATATACCTTCTTACCTTCCAACATGTTGGAAAACAATAATGTCCCTCATGTGTACTGTGGGCTACCACCTCACGAACTGATGTGATGTGTTTTTCATTTTTATTTTACTTAAATGGAAATAAGGATATATTAAATTAATATATATGATAATTTTAAAATAATTATAATTATATTATTATCATATCACATATAACTTCTTACTTTCTATTCTATGGGTGATATGTTAACGTCGCTTGTGTGTACGACATACTACCGCATTGCGAAGTGATGTGATTAGTTTTTAACTTATGATTTACATGGAAGGTAACAAGTATAAATTTAATGAATATATGTGATATATATGACCTAATAATTACTATAAAATGTTTATATATTATTTATCTTCCTTTTATTCCATACTTCGAGAAAATGGAAACAATGTTCATGAGTATGTACGACCTACCGTCTCCATGAATAGTATATTTCATTTTATATATCTAACTTTTATGGATTACTATAAATACATATATAATGAATATATATGAAATTAATATCATTTTTAAATTTATGGATATTATGTAATCATGATTAATTTAAAAGGACCAAGGCATACATGAAAAACAAAGCAGTTTTTACCTGAAACATGATTTTAACAAGGAATTGTTAATAAATTGAAAATAAAAGGACACAATTAAATCATATATGGTGTAATTAATATGAGAATGGTTATTTAATGTATTTATAATAAACCTATATTTATTATATAGTATATTCTAATGTGTATGAATGGTGTTAAGACTTTTGGTATGGGATTCTTAGTTTCTCTTTTATTTCTGGGTGACATATGATATATTTACCACTCATTTGTTTTGTGTGGTGTATATAATACATGTTTGACATGTTATATAATTAATCTAATTATTTTAATGATATTTAAATTTTTATTTAATTTTAATCTTTAATGGGGCTAATGATTTTAATATTTTCAAAGTGGTATGGTATTTTTGTCTCCATTTTTCTTCTTTGGGACATACGTTATGTTATGCACCTATCATCTTTTATGGGATGTATATATAGAAAATATTACATGTAATATAATGAATTTATATATTATCATTATATTATATTTTTTATTTAATTTCATTATTTAATGGGGCTTATTATTCAATGTTACCAATGTGGTAAGGGTTTTATGTTAAAATATCAACATTTACCTGGACTGTTTATGATTATGCTTCCAATAATGAAATCTTATGATATATCTCTCAAGATACTCATATATTTTTTTATCCTCTAGTTATTTTAGGAGAATACACGTTTTAATTTCATTCTCCTCTCTTAATGTGTTAAAGATATACAAATAATGTTTTTAAGAAAGGCGTTCTTTATTTCTCTCTTCGGTTGAAATTTTTTTATTCTTCCAAAACCATGTTTTCTAAAAAAAAATCATAAAGTTATTTTAACATTCTCTAAATTATTTATTAAATAAATTTTAAAATTTATTCAAAGGAATCATCATTTCATTTTCTAAACATGTCCTATTTAGATTTTACAAAAAATGTGAAAGGAATCATTCTTTTAACATGTATGGAATGAATGGAATTTCTCATCATCATGACCAATCAATGTTTTAAATATACACTTATAAGTTTCAAAGGTTATTTTAAATGAAGGGTATTTGTAAAATGTTTTTTTTTCAAAGTGGATATGAAAGTTTCCTCATAATTTTTTTTATATGATCTTTAAAACTTTCATTATATGTTTCCAAGGTTATTTTAAAAGAAAAGGATTATGAAAATGTTTTATGTTTTAAAAAGTGATTTTTAAATTGGAAAGGATATTTTTCTCAATAAATGTTCCAAGTGATCTTTCAAAATCACTTTCCATCTAAGATGCCATCCTTTGATGTAACTTAATCTTTACTTGGGATATTATCTGATGAAAAAATGTTTATTCTTTATATATATTTTTTATATTAATGATGATGAAATGTTTATGAAACCCATTTATTTTCCTTATGTTATGCTATGTTGAAATGTTTAATGATTCCATTTATTTTCATTGGTTCTAATATAATGAATGTTTTATAAAGTCCATTTCTTTTCAAGGGTTCTGATTTGATGAATGTTTTATGATCTTGTAGAACACGTATATTTTATTTTCATTATGTGATGGGTAAGAACTACATCTCCCTCCAATGCATTGGGTAAATATTGATATCTCATGAGATAAATAGGACTGGAATGGGGGGTGAACCCAATTCAGTAAGGTAATTTTTCCACTATGATAGTCTGAGGTGTGAACCTTGACTACTATGATGGTTTGTGGAGTGAAATAATTCTAATATTATAGCCTTATAAATATACATTTACTACTATAGAAATTACTTTCTATGCTAATGTTTATGCCACGATACCATGTAGTATTTTGTTTTTATGATCTTGTGGCACATTTTCTTTGGTTTTCTTATGATTCATGTCTTATGAACTATCACTATTTATTCCATGAATCAAGACTTTGATCTTTGATATATAGGGTATAGTTTTCATATGTTATGATCATGTTCTCAAACCCTTATAATCATGTTATGTTTTTGTATTTACCTTATTTAACATTAATAAGCATCTAAGATGAACCTTTATAATGTTTCTTTCCCTAAGTTATGATGATATATATTATGTGTGATATGTATAAGATGGTTTCTAGTTATGAGGAACTAAGTAATAGAAGATGTAGAACACTTATGAACCAATTGTTCATGTCTCCAATTTTCCAAAGGCACTATACTTTTATAATCCTTAGGTGCGTGTTTGTGTAATGTATTGAATATTTATCTAAAAAGATGTAATATCTTTATATTAAAATCCTATATCATTATAGAATATATTTGTGGTTTTAGGGTGCACCAACAACTAAGAATTATGTAAATCCCCCACCACATCCTTTATCATAGTAAAATGCACAAAAAAAACAAGTTCTAGAAGAATATGATACCCTATAAAGAGAATGAACAATCACCAATGGTCTCAAAACCATAAATAGAGTCTCGAATTACATATAATTTATCATCAAACTGCTACTCCCAAATAATCAACTTGAGGAGAGAGTAGGTCAACTACATGCTCTCTAAAACAACCTTATACTCATTCTCCCAAATCCACAAATTCAATTGATAAAAGAGACCCATTAGATTCAATTATTCTGATGATTATTTTATGTCCTAGGTTATAAGTATCATACTCAAAGCATAAATAATGACATTACACTTACAATGGGTGTAGGTAATATCTAAGTCAAAAGGATATAGGTACTCCACCCAATTCCTATGTTGGAAGTTCAATTTTTTTTTGGAGATGATAAAACTAAATATTTTTTTGTCAGAAAATATGATAAAAATTTCAACAAAAAATTAATTCTAGAAAATGTTAAGATTATTAATCATAGTTGTGTGTAACATCCCCAACCCAAAAATCACTAAAATGGTGCCCTGAGCCAGGTCACCACATGAATTCAAGTGCACCTCCTTGTAGGAAAGAGGTTTCCGACTAACAGAGAGGTTCTAATAGATCATGTATGGGATATTATACCTTATATACTAGTGTAAGAAAAAACAAATAACATAAGATATAAAAGAAACAATAAGTAATAAACTAAGAATATGCATTACCAACAATTTCCCAAAACATGGTACAAAACACAACCAAATGATAAATATGCCATGTCATGATGATAATGTCAGTAGTTAAGAAAAATGAAAAATAAATACAATAGCTGAATCCCCAAAACAGCTCCTAACTCAATGTCTAGATCATCATCCATGCACAACCCAATCCCAACTCAACTCCCTAGCATGAGGACTCTTCCCTTGTCCTGACCTGCAACCATGAAATTTTCTCGGGTACCCAATGGATGCCTAAACAAGGTGTGAGTACAACTCATTAGGCCACCACCAATAGTGTCTACAAAACATCCAATACAATAGATAGTTCATGCTAGTACTAAATAAATTAAAAAGTAAAAAAATACAACCTGGGTACCTTAGTTAAGAATATTTACTTTAACCATTTTACTCATTTTTTCCATGGGTTATAAATTTACATCATTTAAAAAATGTCATATATTAGTCAATTACAAAGAAAAAAGTGAGTAAATAAAGTTCTCTATCTCACTAGGGAAACCCACTTCACAAAAAAATTTCATCAACTTACTTTGGAGCCTTAGTCTAGGTAATTTCATTCAATGCAACCATTAGGGATCTAGAGCTCAGTCTAACATTTTAACTCATGTATTCTATGGGTGGTGTTTATAGCCTTTGTCCAACATAACCCATGAGAGGATCCTTAGTCCAAAATACCACATCACCAAGCCATGTAAACCTAATAATTTATCCATTTACCACATATACCATATCACAAACCATACAAAAGCAATACAAATAACATATGAAATCCTCATTTCATAAAAAATGCAAGTCATCATCAATATTTAACCAAATGGAACATTTACCATTTACTTAGAATGGTCCATTTAACCCATTTACATTTTATAAACATTTACCCATTTATCATAATCAATAATTCCCATACATTATCCCATTTAAAATATTCATCAATTCTAGTGCATTAACCCACTTATGCAATTTAAGTACAATTCATAAGTAATTTAGAACAATCACGACATTTCTTCCAACCCTTTTCATGTTAAGAAAAATTTTTTTATGGAGATAACAATGTGTATACACAAATATCAATTTTCCCTTTTCAACTAAACAAACATATCAATATGTTCATCATGTGATCTAATTTATTACAATTCAATTTTAGGATTAACATTAAAATATCCATGTTTGGGATTGTTATCACACCCCCAGGTGGCCCTAAAGTGGTACAATCAACCTCAATGCATCCCACTAGGATCATGAAAAGTTCAAATTATCATTTATACAACAATTTTACCAATTCCATTTCAAAGCATCAAATGCACAATAAGATAGAACCATTAACCAAACCATGCATACTAAAATAAACATCAAAACTATGGGATATAACATGTAGACCACCTACCTTGAATCTGTAGATGAACACATGCTCAACCTTAGCTTTATATTTGGATTCAAGAACCTTTTGAATCCCCAACCTAAGATCCAATAGAAAAAGAGGGTTTTAGGGATTTGGAAGAAGAAGAGTGAAACGAAAATCCCTAATATGGAAAAGAGAAGCAAGAGGAGAATTAGAATTGCCTGAATCTTCAATCCACAACCAATGACACTCCAAATATCCTAGAATCGAAGGAGATTAACCCTTGTAAAGACTTACAGTTTAGGTTTGTCATTAGGTTTGCAGGAGAAAGAAATGGGGAGAAAATCATGTGAGGTACTTAAAATACCGAGGTGGAAAAATAGAAATTTCTCACTTTTTAATGGGGTGAACAGTTTTTCCACACAGTTTTCAAAATAGTGCACCAAACATGTGCAACCTATGTATAATAGGGGTTTACATTTCATGGTTACATGGGGATCTCGTACGGTTTTATAAAATCTGTGCCAACTATGTGAAATACCTCTTTCCATGACCACATGGTTTGGATTTTCCCTTGCAAGGTTTACCTAACCATGCACCCCTCCTCCTGGATAGCACAGTTTGGGTGCACAGTCATCTCTAACCATGTACTAACCATGAAACATTCACTAGGTGGCCAAAATCCCCTTTATTTTGTGTCTCGAACTCCTAAAACAACCACAAATATCCTCATACACCAGGTAAACATTCCATTAAAAAAATTTATGATAATTAAAATAATATTTATATAAGGTAATACCTCCATGAAGTTTGAGATATTACAACCTACCCACCTTATAATGGATCATCCTTGATTCATGCTTCCAAGTATCACTGAAATTAAAAAGAAAAGATATCAGGACAGTGGGTCCACACATCCTAATCCCTTCCCCAAGTTTTTTTTTGGTCATTACCAGGATTCCATAGAACTTGAAAAAAGGGAACAATCTTTCCCCACAAGACTTTATCACTACAATCCACAATATGAGCTTGGGGCTCCAAAAATAACACATAAAACTCAATCTCAACATCCTCAATATCAATCACATGATATGGGTTATGGGGATATTATTGAAGTTGTGAAACATGAAAAAAATCATGCATCCCATAACATCGCTATAGAAGAGCCAATCAGTTTTTCATCGTTTCAATACTCTCCATAATATCAACTGGTCCCATATACCCAGGCACTAGCTTTACCTATTTCTAAATTTTACAGTGACCCAACCTTAGTGACACCATAAGAAACACACAATCACCCACCACAAAATCAAGAGGTGTATGATGCCAATTTTCATATTAATTCTGTTTACTATAAGCCATTTCCATATGTTTATGAATCAACTGAACATACTCCTATGTCTCTTACATGAGACTCAGACCCAATAACTATAATTCCCTAACCTCCATCCAACACAATAGAGATCTATATGGTATACCATAGACCGACTCAAATGGTTCCATCTGAATCGTATCCTAGTAACTATTTTTGTAGTCAAACTCAACCAGTGATAGATTTTTTTCAGATGATCCACCAAATTCTACGACACAAACTATCAACATGTCTTCAAGAAACTAAATAGTGCGCTCCGACTACCCATTCATCTTTTGGTGAAAGTCCATACTCAAAAAAACATTGGTACAAAGAGCCCTCTGTAATCCATGCCAGAATCATGACATGAAATGCATATCATGAAAAAAAACTATAGTTTATGGTAACCCATGAAAACACACTACCTCTCGAACATACAACTCACCCAACTGATCCATGGTGAAAGTCTCTAGAATTGGTATAAAATATGATACCTTGGTTAATCAATCCATAACTACCCAAATCACATCATTCTTATATGGCGTCGTCAAAAGACACACAACAAAATACATCTTACGTCATCCCATTTCAAATCTAGAAGGCAAATGGCTGCAATAAACTACTCAACCACTAATTCTCACCCTTCACCTGCTAGAACATAAGGAATCATGCCATGAATAATGAAAACTATTCCTACATCCCTAGCCACAAATACTACCTATGAAGATAACGATATATTTTGGTCAAACTAAGATACACTACCCACTTCTATGCATCAAAATCGTGCATAAAATATTCTCACAAACACATTAGCACAACCACATGACCACAAACATAAAAGAACCCATCATATCCAATAGTCCAACTAGAATGTGACTCCCCACCTTTAAAGCCTTCCCTTAAAGGAAAAAATTTCAGATTTTCATTCTACCTTTCCTTAATCAAACTCAGAACCATGGAATCAACTACCAAGGATGTAAGGGTTATCTGCCCTTGGCCATCCTACACCTCAAGATACATCTCAGTAAAAACTTCCATCATATTCCATTATGAACTTGAATTCTAAACTACCTAATTTTAATTCTTCCAAATCAAAGCATTTGCAACACAGTTTCCCTTTCCCAATGTGTAAACTAGCCCAAATTCAAAGTAGTGAATGTATTGGGACCTTCTTTGCTAATGAGTTTTCAAATCTTGGTGAGAGAATATATACTTTAAGATTTTATGATCGGTATACGCCATAAACCGTTCCCCCAACAATTAATGTCGCCAACATTTGAAGGCATAAACCACCATGGAAAATTCAAGATCATTTATAGGGTAATTTATTTCAGGAGGTCTCAACTATTAGGACCCATATTCCACAACCCGACCATCCTTCATCAACACTGCCCCAAGAAAAACACCAGACACATAAGAAAATAGGGTATATTTCTTAATTGGATCAGGTAAGATCAGATTTGATGTGGTTTTCAACTACCGCTTTAATTTCTAAAACGAATTCTCACACTCCCCAGACCACTCAGACTTGATGCCTTTCTTGGTCAGGCTTGAAATTGGTGTTAATAAACAAGAGAAGTACTTAATGAAACTTTGGTAATAACTATACAAACCCCCAAATCTCCAGACATTACAAACATTCTTAGTCTTCTCCCAAGACACAACTTCCTGCACTTTCTCCAAGTTTATGGACATACCTTCCTCTGATGTGATGTTTCCTAATAAATGCAACTTATCAATCCATAAACGACACTTATATAGCTTGGAATATAGCATATTATCTCTTATTATAATCAGGACTATGTCTAGATGTTTGAAATTATAGTCACGATTTTTTGAGTATGCCAAGATGTCATCAACAAAATCAACAATGAACTGATCCATGTAAGGATGAAAGATTCGTTTCATTAGGGCCATAAACATTGCAGGTTATTTGGTCAACCCGAATGAATCACAACAAACTCATACAACCCATACCTTATCTTGAAGGAAGTACATGGTATATTAATAGTTCTCACCCTTAGATAAAGATACCCCAATCTTAGATCAAAATTTTAAAACACTAAAGAAACACTCATCTGATTAGAAATATCATCGATTCAAGGAAGAGGTTATCTATTCTTAACTGTCATCTGATTCAGATTCCTATAATCAACTCATTGTCACATAGATCCATCACCTTTCTTGAAAATAACACTGGAGATACCCAAGGAGATGTACATGGAAGAAAAAAATACTTTATTCTCTAGTTCATCCAACTGTGTTTTTAGTTCTTGCAGTTCTTTCTGTGCCATTCTATACAACAGAATAGAAATAAATTCTATCCCCGGTAGCAGTTTTATCAAGAAATCAATATAACTTTTAGGTGTAATCACTAAGAAATACTATTATAATACATCTAAAAACTTTTCCACCACCAGACGAAATATAGACAACTCCATTCCCCCAACATCAAGAATAATACAAGACACTTGATCTGTAAGTTCACCCAAACATGAAAAAAATGGACATGAACAATCTTTCCAAACATCCCATTCATGACGATGAACATAAATGTCTACCTTAAGATAAAAAAATGTTACCCTATAATGGTAATAGTTAATATGTTCTTGGTATAACACTAGCCAGTCCTTACCCAGAATTAGAGCAAAAACCAATATCTCAACCACAAACAAGTCCCAAAGAAAACAATACCCACCAACCTCAAGAATGCACCCTTTACACTACCAAATATTTTATTCTCACACCCATAATGGTGTATCAATAAATATAAACCCATACATATGCTCCACCTCTAGGCACAATATACTAAAAAACTAGGAAAATATAAAATAATTTGAATCACCTGTATAAAATAGATCACTAGAAAGGGTGGAAGCTACAAGAATTGTACCTTAAATTCTCGATGGACAAACATCACTTCTTCCAGGTGTAGACTAAACTGCATGAAGATGACCAATTCCTCTTCACTAATATCTAGTCCAAGTTTATAGTGCTACACTACTATGCTGATAAGGGTGGTCATGCCCTGGAGTACCATATCCTTCACCCCAATCAGTATAGATGGTAGAATTCTAATTGCCAGCTAGGTATGGGGTAGCCAAACCCCTTCTTTCACTTGGAATTTGCCGCAATCCTCCATCAGTTCCTGACTTTTGAGGGTTCCTACAAAACCTCTGCACCTACCCCAATTGACTATATGATCGTCACTCAACTAGTGGTCAAGGACACTTATTTTGCAAGTTCCCCAACCAACCACACTAATAGAATAAAACTTGATCACTACCCTGATAATATGGTTCCCTTTTTTGAATACTCTATCTGCCACCTCCCTAGTGTAAAATCTCAAAACAAAACTTCCTACCATTGAAAGATACACCACTAGGCCACCCAACCAAAACCATCCACCCACCACCAGTAACCTCCTTAAGATTACCTTCTAAAATAAGGTCTTGATCAACCACTTTATCAACCATCTTCAAATGAAAGATATCCACTTGTGATTTAATCTCACATCTAAGACTATACTAGAACTATCTCTCCATAGCTACCACATCCCCTTCCAATTTTGGAACAAAGTGTTGCAAGTTGGTAAATAAGCCAAAATAATCCATCATCGATATAGACCCCTTGGGTCAACCTCATAAACATTTAATTATTCTCCTACCTCTAGGTCTCTGGATAGAAATGTTTTAGAAACTTTTCATGAGAGTCTTTATATATCATATCGTCTTCCTACTAGGTCTATACTAGAACATCCCTTCAGTTATTTTCCAATCCCTATAACATGAAAGATACTAGCTTGAATCTATTCTTAGGGGGAGTCTCAAAGTGATCCAAAATTATCTATATGGAATCTATCTAAAACTCAGTAGACTTGGTTTCACCCTCTCTGAAAAACGTTTGAGGGTGTTTTAAGTGAAACTCTCTGGTCAGATCTAACATATAAGGCATGACCCACCTCGAGTCCCATTCCATCATTTTCACAAAATGAGTAAAGTTATCATAGAATTTCTCCTCTCCTATGTTACCCTAGATCCCTGGGTTCCCTTACTCTATATTTATAGGAGCATTCTCGATGATTTCCTCTTATCTCCCAACTGTCACACACTGTCTTGGTGTAATTTTTCTATATTTCCAAACACACATCTCAGAACACTTAACATAAAACATACACAATTTTCAAAAAATAATTCTCTCTACTAGACACAAACAAATCATCCTGCATACACAATTACAATGACATCATCACACCTAGAGTACTACTCTCAACCATCCTTACCATAGGTCATGGATAACATGGCGTAAACCAACATACATGGTCACCTGTCTTTAATTATATACCTTTTAAAACCATTTCCCATTTCACAACATGTTATAAAAAATAATGTAAACTCATTATAAACCTTCATTAAGTTCATTTATTTAAACATTCATTAACATTATTTTTATTTACCCATTTACATCATCCTTATTAGAAACCATTTTACTCAAATTTCTCATGAAAGTAAAATTCATTTACCCTTCATATCCCACACACCCATCCCTTGTATTCCTATCATGATGCATGCCATCTATATCACTAGGAACCTATAATGATCCATGAATGAAAAATCATGTGCACTTATGAACATGAGTAAAATATCATAAAATAGTCACATCACAAAACAATTGCGTCACCCAATGGTGAAATATCATTCAACCATAACAACACACACCAAGAAGAACAATTACCACCCCAGGTAGTTTAGTATTCCCTCGTACATGTGTTAACTAATCCCAAGCATGAGATCATTTACAAATACCGACACATCCTAATCTTTGGTCTACCATCCCCAAATAATAAGACTATAGAAAAGAACTTCTTTGATACCACTTTTGTAGCATCCCTGACCTGGAAGACACGAAAACAGTTCCCTGACCTAGGTCACCACATGACCTCAAGCGCACCTCACCATACATGAGAGGTTTCCAACTTTCATTGAGGGTCTAATAGATTATGTGGGGAGACTATACCCTCTATACCAGAGTAAGAAATAATAGATAACATATGAAATAAAGGAAACAATAATCAATAATCTAGGAACATGCATTACCAACCATTTCCCAAAACAAGGTACAAAACATGACCAAATGATTATTATGACATGCCATTATTATAGTGTCATAATTGAAGAAAAACAAAAAATAAAGACAATAGATGAATCCACAAAATAGGTTCAGACTCAATGTCTGGATCCTCATCCATGCATAACCCAAGATTTACTCAACTCCCTAGCATGGGGCATTTACCCTTATCCCGACCTAAAACCATGAAATCTACTTGGGAACCTAATGGTTTCCCAAGAAGGGCATGTGTACAACTCAGTAGACCACCACCAATGGTGTTTACAAAATATCTATTCCAATGGATAGTGCATGAAAATAAATCACACTATAAACAAAAGACAACTTAGGTACCTTTAGTTAGCAATATTTACTTTAACCATTTTCCTAATTTGTTCCATGGGTTATACATTTACATAATTTGAAAAGCAACCTATTTCAGTTAATTACTAAGAAAAAAGGGAGTAATTCAAGTTCCCTGTCTCACTCGGAAAAACTATTTCATAAACAATTTCATCACACTTACCTTAGATCGTTTGTCTGGGTATTTTTATCCTATGAAACCAATAGGGTTCTATATCCTCATTACAACTCCCTAACCCATGCATTCTAGGGGTTGGGTTTAGATCCTCATCCAACTTGACCTGTTGGAGAAGCCTTAGTCTGAAATCCCACATCACCAAGCCATGTGCACATTTTTGTTTATCATTTTACCACATATACCACATCAAAAACCAAACACAACCAACACAAATAACATATGTAATCCAAATTTTATACAACATGTGAGTCATCATCAATCTTTAACCTAGTGAAACATTTACAATTTACTTAGCATGGTCCATTTAACCCATTTCCATTTTCTATACATTAACCTATTTATCATAATCAACAGTTCCCCTATATTATCCAATTTAATATATTCATCAATTCTCATTCATTAACCCACTTATAAAATTCCAGTACAATTCATAAGTCATTTAACATAATCACTACATTTCATCTAACCCATTTCATATTAATCCTAAAATTCCCTTATAAAAATATCAAGGTATATCAAAAACTATAAATGTTACATTTTCAACTCAACTAACTTATCAAAATGTTCATCATGGGATATAATTTATTATATGTTAATTCTAGGATTAACCTTACAATTTCCATGTCCAATATTATTGGAAAACCCCATGGGTAGCCCTAAAGTGGTCTAGTTAAGCTCAATGAATCCCATGAGGATCATGAGGTCTTAAAATCATAATTTATCCAACTGTTTTACCAATTCATTTTCAAAGAATCAAATGCACAACAAGGGATAACCATTAACCAAACCATGCATGCACAAATCAACTTCAAAAATATGGGATATAACTTGTAGACCACCTACCTTGAATCCGAAGATGAATTCATGGTCAACCTTAAGACTTAGATCCATATTCAATAACCCTTTAAAGCCTTAAACTAAGATCCATTTTAAAAATAGGGTTTTAGGGCTTCATAAGATAAAAAATAAAACCACAATCCCTAATCCAAAAAAGAGAAGAAAGAGGAGAATTAAAATAACACAAAGCTTTGATATGAAACCAAAGACACTCCAAACGATCTTGAATCAATGGTGATAAGACCTTAATAATATTTGGGGGTTTAGGTTCATCAATAGGGTTAGAGGAGAAATAAATGGGGAGAAAATCAGGTGAGAAACTTAAAATACTGAGGGGTAAAATTGGTATTTTTTCATTTTTTTAATGTAGATCATTGTTTGGATAAACAGTTTTCAAAATCATACCCCGACCATGTACTGGCCTCTATCCAGGAGGGGTACAAGTCACACGGTTACCTGGGGATCTCACATAGTTTGAAAAACCACAAGTCAACCATACAAAATGCCTATGTCTAAGTTCACATGGTTTGGATTCTCCCTTGTATTTTTTACCTAACTCTGCACCCCTCCTCCCAAATATCATGGTTTGGGAACACATTTATCTATAACTATGCTCTAACTATTCAAAATGCACTAGAAGGCCAAAATACCATTTCTTTTATGTCTCAAACCCCTAGAACACCCCCAAACCTCCTCATAAACCTGTTAAACATTCCATTAACCAAAATAAGTTGATTTAAACCAAAATTTAATCAATTGAAAAACTCTATGATGTATGAGATCATACACTATAAGTTTGAGAGCATGGGTCACATAGTCCCTCTTATGTGGCCTAATATATCTGGAACTATAGGATACTACGTGATCACCTTGCATAAGGACATAACCCAAACCTAAACCTGGTATTTTATAGAAGACCACATAGCCCTTATCAAACCCTTGAAGAGTTTTCAATAATGAAAAAGTAAAAAGAAATTTTAGATCTACAAAATAACTCTGACATTTCTCATTCCAAATAAACACCACTCATTTTTTTAGTGAGAGCGGTCATCATATAAGAAAACTTTAAAAAATATATGATGATTTGGTGGTAATATCCTACTAAGCCCAGGAATCTTGGAATCTTGAAAACATTATACGGTTTCTCCCATGTCATAACATCTTTGAACTTCTCAAGATCGATTTAAATACCATGTTATGAGACCATATGTCCCAAGAGTTTCATATCATGAATCCAAAAATTACATTTCAAAAGATTCATATAAATTTTATGATTTCTCAAGGTTTTCATAAATTCTCTCAAATGAAACACATGGTCATCCTTAGTCTTAAAGTAAATAAGGATGTTATCCATAAATACCAACTTTAAGGAGTTAAGGTACTCATGAAATATATCATTCATAAATTCCATAAAAACAATAGGATCAATGGTTAGTCCAAATGGAATACAAAGATACTCATAATGGATATACCTAATCATGAAGAATCTATTTTGAATTTCAGACTCTGTTATTATCAACAGATGGTAACCAGATTGAAGATCAATATTTGAAAGAAAAATTCCCCCCTTTTAACCAGTCAAACATATCATCTATATTTTTAAACATATATTTGTTCTTCACCATAACCCAATTCAGTTTTGACTAATCAATGAAATGGAAAAGTGTCCCATGATATTTATTCACATAGAGAATAGGTGTTGCCCAAGGTTACACACTCAAGCATATGAAACCTTTATTTATAATATCATCCAACTAAGACTTAAAATATTTAATATATACTAGTTCCATATAGTAATAAGGAATATACATTGGTTGAGTAACAGATACTATATCAATTAAAAAATACACCTATCTTACTAGTGGAAAGTTAGAGAAATTAGAATGAAAAACATCTGGAAACTCATTGAAAATTTGAAGGATATCATCGATAAAATATTCCTACTCTAAGTTAATAGAAAAAACCAATACTACCCTACCAAAATCTAGAAAAAAATTTCTGACCCCACTAAACCCCAGGTCCCATTCTCCCTAAAATACATGACACACTCTATTAGGTGTAGTAAAGGATAAACACCAAAGGTAACAACCAATTCGAGACTTATGTGCCATCATCCAATACATCCTGAAAATGTTGTCAAGAGGTTTTAGGTTGGGAACTAAAAAACTCTAGGTAAGCTCAATCTCTGATAAAGAGAAACCATAAGTAGGATATTGAAGACCCTGATCTATTTTTTTTCTAAGGGGTATATTAATATCCATCAAATAAGACAAACATTACATAGAAAGATTTAGGAAATTCATAACATGGGTCGATATAAATGAGTGAGATGCACCAATACCAAATAAATCAATCACTGAATATAAATTTATAGAGATGATACCTCTCATGGTCACTAGACCCAAATCAGCTTCCCCTAAAGGCTATTCTAATGAGTAAAGAATATTTGCTTTGGATTTCTATGGCTATAACCCCTTAGTTCATAAAGCAGCTAATTAATCCATAACAATTTTTGGTTCTATGAGCTATTTCCATAGAACGGAGCTGAAAAAAGTGTCAAAACTTCTTTAGGGGTCCTGAGAGATTGCATGAACTACAGATCTTTGGTGCTTCATCACAAACTTCTTTTTAATGAACAATGATTCCATAGAAGAAGAAAATCATAGAAACTCTTCTAGAAACTAGAGGAGGTCTTAAAGATTCATGCTATTTTTAACCACCATGGGACTCATCACATTTACTATTTACTTTAAAGAAACTTATATAACTATGACTGGGAGAAAAATTAACTCCCACCAACCCCAACTTACCAACTAGGCCAATATCAACCATCAATTATCTATCTAGTACATCAATATAAGTAGTGAGCTTCAGAAAGAATTCATGTGATCATATATCTGTTCAATGATCTATCTTGAACCATATATCCCTTATATTATCATTGGATACAACATCATGTAAAAACTGAACAAGTTAGGAAAATAGTTCATAGACAGTGTCACAGTCTTGTTACCCTATTAAAGTTTAAGAAACTACAGGGATTTTTCCAAGACCATCGAATCTACGTAGAAAATATCATTGAAAGGAACTCTAATATCCTTCTACTCTAAACCCTGATTCTTCTTCACCATCACCATAAAATACCACCATCTCCAAGTGGGTCCCTCATGCTTGAAGGTTTAACATTTCACTTTAATCAAATCATGAATTGACAAGAACTTGAAAATCAGCTCATTATTTTTCAACCAATCCTCAGCCTATTTAGGATTATTTTAACCTCACAATTCTAGTGGTTTCTAATAAATAAACTCTTAATAATGTTCTCTATATTAATCCATTTGAGGTTTCACAACAGGAGCCTGAATGAGAATAGGTGCGGGTGCTTTTACCAAATCTTGGATAACACACACCACTATCTCAACAAGATTAGGGTAAACTAGAGGATTCACTAGTTGTGGTTCCAAAACAGCTTCCTCAAACAACATATTCCAATATTATCTTGAAGGAATGATTCTACGCAACAATAATAGGAAAAATTTAAAGAATAAAAAAGATACACTAATAATACACTCAAACAAGAGTCACAAGAATATAAATTATAGTAAGAAAAATTCAAGATTGAGGTTTTAACATACTCAGATCAAGAGTAGGGAAATTTCTAGAATATGATAAAAATATTCATCAAAACACTTTTCCCAAACACCCATAGTGACTTAAGGCTTGTTTGATGTGAGATAGCTAGGCACTCACGTGAAACTACCTCCTAAGTCCCACTAATACTACCTCTTGTCTACCAGGAAAACCCAAATGCATAATTAAATAAAGAAAAGGTGCACAACCTAACCTAGATCTCTCATACCACTTTTTCATAAACCAGATTGGATACCCTGCTACATTGATACCCAAGGCAGTTTTAAAATGTCTTGATGGGTGTTCTCGATCCCCATGGGTTGGTGACACACACCTGACATCATACAAGATACATGAGAGAATGATTTTATCCATAAAAATGAGAATGATAAAAGATAAAAATCAGTATGCTTGAAAATCTAAAGGAATAAAGTACCAGAATAAAAAAAGGTAAATTAGTTCTAAAATAGTACATAAACAAAATAAAAAATGTCTATCAAGATAAAAATCAGACATCCCATGGTACAAGTGGAACATATATCCACCAGTCACCTCCATCACCCTAGATCCCAAGTATCAAGAACATCCACTATCTCTAAGTGGATATTTTCCTCTTCTTAAGTCTAACAAAATATAATCTAAAAGTATTTGAAGTAAAAGGCAGTGTGTGATCTATAAAAACTAATAGGGTCTCAAAAAGTGTTAGAAAATCCATTACATAACAATTAAACCAAATATAGTTTCAATTTAAATAAAACGACACATGACATGACATTTACATATTTTTAAAAAAACATACTTCCATGATCAAAAGATGTCAGATATATCAAAGTTGGCTTAAATAAACATTTTAAACAAAAAAATTATATAAACCAGTTGGCGTTAATAAAATAGTTATATAAATCAATGATATGTAATCATCAAATCAAGTATATCACAACACCATGTATCAATCCCTATGATACTTTAGTTTATGGTCATAGGATTCTCATAGGACTACTCATCAATGATCTCAGATCAATGTGTGAACACGTCCCACCATTGAGGTCATCAGGAGTCACCCCTCTAGTAGGAAAAAACTCATGTCAAAGTTTGTTTAATTTAGTGTTTTTATATCCAATCTAGTGATAGGGGTTCAAATCCTAGCATGGTTGTCCTAATTACCCACTAACTACCTAGGATCAGATGTTCTTTAGTCATCTAATCAATTAATCGTGGGAAAATAAATCATTTCAAATTAGTTCAAAATATAATCACTTATTTTTAGTTTTTAACGTGCCTTTCGTATTTCAAAACGAAATCATATATTTTCATCAATTCACACCATTTTAGATAATCTTTAAATTTAAACCATTTATCTCAAGGTTCAACATTAAATAATTTATTCAAATAAATTTCCAAATCAATCCATCAAATTTTCTTAAATCCACTCAAAAATTTCAATTCTTTTGAAATTGGGGTTTTTCACAATTCCAGTTCACTTTTCAAAATAAAACATCAATAATATAAAATATGATCTTTTAAATAATATAAAAGATCATTTAAAATCAATCAAGAAATTTAAGGTTATAATTTAAGGGAAAAATCATATGGAACCACATACCTTTATTCATGATCAATAATCAACCGACTCGAGAAAAAAAAGGGAACCAAAGGTGAGGAAGATCAAGAGGGAACCATATAAACAAAATCCATCAAAAACGGATATATTTCATCATTACCATGGTGTTTTATTAGTCTCCAAGTAGATAATAGAATAAAATTGTGAAAACAAAAATAGGGAGATATCACTTACTGGATAATAATAAAAAACTTCCATTGAAGCTTTGATATGAGAAGAATAGAGTTCAGAGGAGTCAAAAAACCTATAAGAATTTTTCAAGAGCCAAAATAACCAAATGAGAGTCTACTGGGAGAAAGGAATATAAAATGGTTCATGGGTAATTTAGGTGTATAAAAACACAGGCCACACTACAACCCCCCATGGCCACAATGTAGAAAGGATGAAAAAAAGACAGACCACAACACAACCAACCCAAACCACCCCACAACATCCCCCGGTCAACCATATTCCAGAAACCATGGCACATATCTTACCTATATCCACTTTACCTTGTATAACTCTATAGTGTTTCCTAGGAAGTACATCGTAGTGGTGTCTAAATAGGCAATATCATTGGAATTATTCAATTGAGACTCTATGGTTTAGCTGACCTTCCATAATTAGCTATAACGATATTGTATGTAGCACTATAATACGACCTATAGGGATACATGGTGCAACCAACATCCCATACTATATCCATGTACAACCACAAGCTCCCCTACACTATAGACAGATGATCCATAATGCAGCTAGTACTCTCCATGCTGAAGCCCTTACACCATGGTGTAGCTCCATACTAACACATTTTTACCTCAACTCCATTAACTAAAAGAAACATACACCCCCAAAAATTAAGTCATTTTACTTGAAAAAAAATCTACATCCTCAAAAGGCACAAAATTTACCCAAACAAAAATGGAAATAAAGAAAGAGTCTAGAAGTAATTGAATGAATGTAACAACATGTTAAAGATAAAGTTGATGATATCTTCGTAAACCAATGTTAAAGGAAACATTTTATAAGATATAGTTGATCATGGGTGTAAAAACTCACCCACTTAATGTCTAAGGTATGTTATTCCATACCATCTCTCATATTTTATTTAGATACTATTCTCAATGGGGGAGAAAATATGTAACATAAATATATCCATTAGTGTTTTCATTACCTATCAAGGGAGAGTATAAATTTAAGGGGTGTCTTTAAATAGGTAAATCTATGACTTTAGCATGGGTGGAATGTTATAAATTTTTACTGAAGTGGATGTAGGAATATGTTTTATATAGGTTGATTTTTGTGATAATGAAGTTTATTTTATGATGATAAGGGAATGAAAGAAATTGGAAAAGATTCATAATCAATTATTTTTGGACAACATGGTATTGATGTTCAACGATTCTTATATTTTACAATAAATTCACTCATGTAGGATTTGAATTATTGGATAAGTGATCCATTTATTGAGTTTTAAAGTTTCAGTGATTTATGTTCCCTGGCAGACAATGAAATACAAAGGGGGGATTTTTGAGACCAAGAGGTTCAAAGGTGTTGTTTCTTTAATAAGAAGTTGGTTGTGAAGAAATAAGGTTTTATTAAGTATTATATTTTGTTGGAAAAAATCACTTTGAAATTTTGATGATTCCTTGAAAAGGAAAATGGATCGAATCCAATTGAAAGAGTCCAATAGACTAAAGTAATTTGATGAAGTGTGGCACTAAAAGTTTGATAAAGTAAAATCAAGCGATAATTTTATGATCTTCAATTTACTCAAACATTATTTTTATATGAAGTTATTCATAATTATAGATTAATTTGTATGAAGTAAGGTTGTTTGTATGACCAATAGATAAATGAGTTGCAGAAGTTATAGATGAAGTTGTATTAGATAGAATATAGTATGATGTCTACTGATCAAATGTTTCAAGTCCATCAATTTTTTTAACAAATTATATTTGATAGAGACACTCATGGCCTCTAGGTATATATTTATGAATTAAAAATACAATTAATATATGTAAGATCATCAGGAAGTGTTTTTGAATTTTAGTATGGAAGGAAGCTACATGAACATTCATGAGTTCATTGTATAGATGAATGTTTTTGTGGTAATTGGAAAATAGTTTCTAAATAGAGCTTCAAATTGAGATTTCTAAGTTGAGAAATAAAATAGGGATTTCTATGATGAGAAATTAGATATAGGGAAAATATAAAAATATGAATCTTAAAAAGTTACTAGATAGATAAGTTCCAATGGAGATGAACCATATGATGTTTTGGGGATCATTGCAATGTTTTCAACAAATACATTAAATGTGAAAATCTTTAGATTTAAATTCAATGATTCAATAATATTGGAGTAAAAATCATGATTCAAGATGAGATCTAAGGAGTTTAAAGATATTTTTAGCACTTAGGCTTAAGGAATGTTTTCTAATAAGTTATGTTTACTCCTATCTTTTATGAAGTTTAAAGGTGGTCAAACATGGAAATTTTTAAGTTCTAAATTCAATGTTGAAGTGGGAACATTGAATTTTAATTTCACTCCTCTATTAATCTTTGTAGAAGTGATGCCTATATAAAGGGGGATCATGTCCACTATGCATAAGTTGTATCTTTTAGGAGAAGTGCTAAATAATTGAGGTGATGATTAGATAGACTTAGAGATCTTTAAAAAAATAATATAACACTGTAGTACTAGAATAAGTTATACTGAGTATAGGGTAAATATTAGTTATTATTAGATGAGTAATATAAAGAATATAACTAATATAGGATACTAGATAAAGTGGTGTTAGATTAACAGTTGGTTCTAGATAAATTGGATATTGTACAGTGTTAGTGGGACAAGTGTAAAAGATAGAGAACTACCAGATGGAGAAGTAACTAGATAGATTATTTTGGAAATTATGTTTAAAGAGAAGTTATTTCTCACAACTATGTAAGAAAGTTAAGAGAAATAAGAAGAAATTGTAGGAAGGAAAGTGTGAAGAAAGTTGAAGTAGCACAATAAAAAAACCCAGAATCCTATCAGTGAAGGTTCTTATTATTGGTAAAAAAATATTGTTATATCATATTATATGTATGAGGATCACATGAACCATTGAAAGGATTGTAGTTATATGCAAGTGATAGACATTCCATGCATACTATAACTGAGAAAAAAGATTGATTTTTAGTGTTTGTGTAGTCTTGGATCATTGTAAAATCATTTCATAGAATAGATACACTTAATGAGTAGTAAAAATTATAAATACCTATGTTTATATGGGTGTGATTTTTTTTCTAGCATAGTCATTTCCCATTAACCATAGTTGAAGTCCATTTCTTATTTAAGAGAAAATATAAGATCACTGATTCACCCCTCTCCTCTAAGTGAACACCTATGTAATAATTGGTATTTTCAATGAATCAATAAATGTTGTTTCTAAATATGATTAATTTAATACCATTGAAATTTATTTTCATGAAAATGAAACTAGTTCATTTAAAGAGAGTTTTAATTATAAAACTGCTATATATAAACCTGATATTTTTTAAATGGTTACACCATATTTCATTAATTCTATAGAGAGTATTGGAATTAATATATTTTATTAATATTCTATGGATTATGATTATAATTTTTCATGCCAAATTATTTTTGAGTACTTGAAATTTTTTAAATTTAATGCTGAAAACTTTGATCTTTCATGTTCTTTTAAGTCTATAATTTTTAGTAAAATTATACCTATAAACACACTCAATAAAAATTTGTTTTCACATACTTGAATATACAATCTACTCATTTTATGAACAAATCAAGAGAATAAATTGATTTCATTTATTTATATAAACATTTTTTAATATATTAATATATCCCCTTCGATCTAGAATCGAAACCATTTCCTAAAATTCTCAAATAAGAATTTTTAGATTAAATGAGAAATTACCTCTCATAATTAGAAGAGGGATATACAAATATTAATAGAACCACCCTCTAATAGCCCTTAGTAAACAAAATAATACTTCAGGATGGACTTTGGATGATTTAACTTGAATTATCCCTTGAATTTTTATTTATATGATTTTATTGGTTGAAAATACCAAACCTATTAAGTGATTTCAAAGTATATGTAACACAACAATTTTAAAGTCTGTAAAAAATTAATTAACCACATTTATTTCTAATCGAATCATTTTTATCATCCTTGATATCCAATAGGCAAGTCATATTTAAATGTTTTCTAAAAATAGTGTCTTTATTATTTCAAAGAATGAATTTGTTGAACTCATTCCTGCTAAAATTTCCAAAAAATGGTGGGAGTGTATTGATTACAAAAAAATAAATTAAATTATAATAAAAGGAAATTTTCCTCTTTTACTTCTTAATAAAGTTCTTAAAATATAATCTTTATGGACCCACTATTTTTTTCTTGATAGAATTTTTGATTATTTTCAAATTCAAATTGCACTTGAATAACTATATAAAACCACCTTCATTGGTCCTTTTTTATTTTTTCATATTGAATAATTCCTTTTGGTTTGTTTAATTCACCAATAATTTTTCAAATATCTATGATGAGTATATTTTTTGAATGTTTATAAATCTATTTAAAAATTTTTATGGATGATTTTTCAATTTATGGTGTATCTTTTTAATTCCTTTTGATGATTTTTGCTGCTATTATTTAAACTTTCATTGATAAAAAACCTTTCTCAATTATAAAAAATTCAATTTCATGGTAGATAAATGGATTGTTCATATATATATATATATATATATATTTTAAAGACATAACTATTTGGACCAATATATATTGAGATAATTTATTCACTACCATACCTAAATTTAGTGAGAGATGTGAGATCATTTCTTAAACATGCTAATTTTTATAAGATATTCAAAAAATATTTTAGTAAGAAATTTTTATCTTTATCCAAATTAATTCAAAATAGTGTTAGTTTTTCTTTGATGAAATTTTTAAAGAATCCATTTGATATCTGAAAAAAATCTATAATTACAACCCATCATTCATCCTCAAAAATGGGTCTTTCTATATAAATTGATGACTGATGCATTTGATTTTCCTTTGGGGTAGTTATGTATAAAAAGTTTGAAAAGAATTCTCATATGATATATTTTGAATCTAGGAACATAGATCAAGCTCAATACAATTACACAACATTTAATAAGGGGTTATTCGATACAATTTTTCTTTAAACAATTTCATATGTTATTTGTTAGGATCTAAACCAATTATTTTCACTTACCATTATAAAATACGATTTTTGATGAAGAAACATGAGAAAAAACCAAGATTATTATTATTGTTATATTTTTATATTTAAATAAAGGATATTAAAAGAAGTAAAAAACTTTTTGATGACCATTTATACAGATTAACTTTTATTTTGGATAAGAATCTTCAGATCTATCCACCTAATAAATAAAAATTTTCTGATGAATAATTACATTCCATTAAGAGTGAGATACCATGATTTTATGAAATTATGAATTATTTTGATATTAATAAAGTTCCAAATTATTTTTTATGAAATAAATTACTATAATTAAGAGTGAATCAAAAAATCCACATGGGATGATTCTCACTTGTGGAATTTGGGTAGTGAGAAAATAATTACGAGTTGTTTCCCAAACATTAAATTTCAAGTAGTGGTGATTTTTCTATAACTTCAGTAATTTTGGTCACTTTAGACCCCAAATAAAATCTAAAAAATTACTTGATTTTAGTTTTTTTTATCCTACCATTCATAAAGATACCTTTTAATTCTATAAAATATATAAAACCTACCAATTTCAAGCTAATATCTCTTAGAGAAATGATATACTACAATAAAATTTTTTATGATGTTCTTACTGTTTGGGGTATGGATTTCATGGGAATATTCCCCAAATATTTTATATATATTTACATATTAGTTTATATTTATTATGTTTCCATGTCGGTAGAGTCTATTCCTACTAGATATAATGATGTAAAAGATGTTTCTAAATTTATAAAAGGAAATATTTTTTTCGAGATTTGGTTTTCCAAATTCCATTATCACCATTCAAGGATCCATTTTCATAGAAAACATTAGTAGTTATTTCAAGGTAGTATATATTTCATCAAAGGTTTTATAAACTCTCTCACCCACTAAAAATTGGAATGGTTTCATAATCAAATAGATATATGAAACACATTTTGGAAAACAATGTCCACCCAAATAGAACAGATTGGAGTTTGAGATTATATGATGCTCATTGGGATTATATGAATTTTTTCCGAACTCCAATCAGAACGAGAACTTTTAAACATATGTATGGAAAACATTTTCACTTACCTATAGAGTTAGAACACAATTATTTTTAGTACGTTAAATCCTATAACATGGATCTGTTGGAAGTTGAAAATGAAAGAAAATTATATTTTTCGGAGTTATAAGAGATAAATGAACAAGAAAAATTAAAAATATAGGCTATATAAGGAGAATTTTTTTTAATGATTGAATTATCCTCATCAAAGAGTTTAATGAGGGAGAGAAAGTGTTACTTTTTGAATCCAGACATTTGACATTTATAGGTAAATTTCATTCCAAATGGTCTGGCCCTTTAGTTTTTACTCATGTTTTATATTTGGTGTTGTGAGAATTAAATAACCAGGGAAAGAAACACATTTTGTAGTTAATGGGAATAGATTCAATCTATTTACACGGGTATAAAAATTTTCTTTTGTGTTGTAGTTTTAACAACAATTACTGAATGACCAGTATTTTTTTTCACATCATTTATTTATAACACCTATGTGGGAAACATTTCTGGGGGAGTTTTTAACATTGTTTATTAAATAAAAGATGTTAAATATCATATTTTATCATCATTTATATATTGATTGATTTTAAAAGTCTTGAGTTTTAACTTTTTTATTTATATTACTGATGTTAAAAGTGACATTTCAAAATATATGATAATGAATTTTTAATTGTTTCATAATGAAAATTTCAATTTTTTAAATCCCACTTTGTCACGACCCGACCCAACGGGGCTCGAGCCGCGACTCCCCAAGCCCGCCTCCAATAGGCCAGGGGCTGGCGACTAGCGCCGAGTAGGCTATCACACACATGGGAGACATTATCCTATGGTACCTGTACACACGCACCCACAAACACCTCCATGCAACAGTGCAGAGATATAGAAACTGAAAAGTATATGCATGCATACAATCTATCCCACTACCAGAGAGCAACAGAAAAAGTACAAGGGCAAAATAGGGCCCACCAAAAGAAAACTACAAAAGCGTATCCAACCTGCTCTGAAGAAGGGGAACGCTGCCACAAACACCCGCCAGAAAGCTTCCTCGGCACAGCTCTGGTAAAAACCCCGGTCAACTCGCTCACTAAGCTCCACCTGCTCCGGGTCCTCTTGGGACTCCGTCAAAAGGCCTGTGGTCTGCAGAAGACACAAACATGTGCGGGCAAAGCCCTTGCAGGGGTGAGTATAAATATACTCCGTAGGCACCCCAAAAACCCAAAACCCAAGGGAGCAACTGAAAGGCAACAGTCCGCTCAACCCAGCCAAAGGGAACCCAAACGAGAGAGAAAATCTATCTCGTGACCATCCTCGGCTAAACAAAACTAGTCATCTCAGCTCAGCTCAGCTCAGGTGTATGCCCATACATACAGCTTGAAAAATCCAGATATACACGGCTCACGCCACAAAGCCACAAGAGGTACCGACCTCATCACCAGAAACTGTCCACAACCAGGAGAGGACACCACAAACACTGTCATACCAGATGACACTCATCCGAGAGATACACTTTATCGGGTCCCAAACAAACATCTCAGACGCTCACCCGAGAGACCACGCTCGTCGGACAACATCACTGAGGAAACATCACTGAAACAACATAACCACCAAACTCCTCGGAGAGGGGATCGCCGCTAGGGTCCGCTAGGGGATACCAAGACCCACTCCGGTATACGTAGCTCACAGATAGGGGATCACTCCCAGGGTCTGCTGGGGGATACCACGACCTGATCTGGCATACGTAGTTCTCACAGATGGGGGATCACACCCAGGATCCGCTGGGGGATACCACAACCCGATCTGGCACTCGACAGAAGCTTCACACTCAGATAGAGGATCATCGTCCATATAAAGATGGTCACGACGATACCGGAACCCTATCTAGTATAACTCGCGATGTAGGGGATCAAACCGACGATGCCGCAACCCTACCGAAACCACGCGCTGAGTAGGGGATCGCATAACCAACGATACCGCAACCCTACCGACACCAAGCGATGAGTAGGGGATCGTATAAGCAACGATACCGCAACCCTACTATAAACCTCATGCTGAGTAGGGGATCGTATACCTGACGATGCCACAACCCTACTGTGCACGACCCACTGCGTTGGGGATCATATTCCTGATGATGCCACAAACCCTACGGGGTTAACCTGCTAGATAGGGGATCACCGCCCGTAAATAAGCGGTCACAGCGATACCAAGAACCCGATCTAGGGTAATGATGCTAGAGGATCCACTCCGGGCCCACCGGAGGGATACCACAACTCTAACAGTTTAAACATCCCATCGGGAGGATCACAAACTCATCCGAAGTTTGTGATACCACACGAACCCTCGTAGGAACAAACCAAGGGAGAACGCTCAACCACTGCTGGTCTAAATGTCGCTAACCCAAGCGACCTGCCACAACGCCACACTGCGCACCTCCTAGGCCAAAACCGAGGCCACCATCGCGTTCCACGCGGAAAAACACGCAGGATAGCCTGTTTACTCACCTGAAACGAAGCACCGGTGAAAAAGGCACTATTCACCATAGCTAGCTCACGCGGGGCCCACGCTACGATCCCAAAACCCATCGAGCGGATTGCACCACGGCGATCCCCTTGGAAAAACAAGCGGAATCGACTACTCGCTCGTCCAAAACGGACACCCGGTGAAAAAGGTACTATTCACCGAAGGCCAGCTCGGGTGGGGCCCACGCCTGGATTCCGAAACTCATCGAACGGATCACACCATTGCGATCCTCTCGGAAAAACACACAGGATCGACTATTCATCTTCCAAAATCGGACTCCTGGTGCAAAAGCTGCGTTTCATCGTAAACGCCAAAACCCGGCCTCGTGGGTCCCGCACCCTGTTCGCAGTCCCAACACCCGGAAACCATCTCAAAAAGTACATCGTACCATCAGGGTCTCAACGCCACTGACGGCACGTCAATCGGACACTCCGGGTAGAAGTTACAACGGCCCGAAGTCGTAAAATAATAAAATATTATTATTTTATACGACGTTTCTAACTCCCGGGCCACGATCCTGAACCATAAAATTCTCAAAGTTATCTCAAAAGGTCCGTCTCGACGTAAGGAGCACGTCACCACAAACGGCTCGAAAATCGGAGTTACGGTTTGTGAGTTAGGGGGTTTAAAGAACCCCCGGAACAATCTGGCCGGACCACCGCAGGGTCGCCGGAAACCACCGCGCCGCCACCGGACTCCGCCGTGCCGGAGCTGGAAACCACCGCGCCACCGCCGCGCCGCCGCGGAACTCGCCGGAATCCGCCATGGCCGCCGCGGGTCTCGCCGGAAAACCGGGTTTTTCGCCGGAAAACTTCCGGGAGCCACCGGGAGCACCCCGGTGCTCCAAATTCAGATCCGAAGCATGTTTCGGAAAGCTCGGGACCCGAACTATACAAATCTTATGAAAATTTGAAGAAAAACAACACAAAAATGGGATCCAGGATTTTCAAAACTTAAAACGCCTACCTCGCGGGCGAAACGCCGACGATCCGCGCTCCAAAGCTTCCGTTGCACGATCCTGGAACGCCCGCTGTCGAAATCCGAGCTCGACGACACCTTGATCGCGCGATTCGGCCGCCGATTCGCCGTCGGAAGGGGAGGAGAAGGAGGAGGAACTCCTCCTCTGCGCTACACACATCCAACTAAGGGGGGGGGGTAGATATTTGTTTCCAACAAATATCTGCTTAACTCCCCGGCCCGACACGCCCCCGACCCCGCACCAGATGTGAACAAGGATAAGGTCACCCCTAGGGTAAACGCGCCGTTCTGAACGCAACGACGGACTCAGATTTTCCATCCGAGAATCCGTTCAGAAGTTATTCAAGCCGACGCTCGCACACTAACTTTGCTACTTATTTACGAAAACGCCCCTGGTGGCGTTTCTCACCGTAGGCCCGCGTCCGCAAAGTTTACACCCCGCCTAGGGTAAACAGCACGTTCCGGACGCAACTGTGCCCTCAGATTCCCATTCTGAGCTACCGTTTATGAGATATCACACCCCCACCACGTGCATAGTATAAAAATACTTAATATTTTTATAAAATTAATTCCGGGCACACCGGGCCTCGGAATTGCACGCCGTCTGCGCGACTAGCTCTGGAATTATTTGTAGAAATATTCCAAAGTATGACAGGGTCAAAAACCCGAGTCGCTACATCCTCCCCCCCTTAGAACTTTTCGTCCCCGAAAAGCCCTAAGCACAAGGAAAGCGACTGGACTCTCAACTGGGTCTCACACACCAGCGAGCTCACCAAAAAACAACCACTCAGGATCTTACCAACGCCCTGAACAAAACTCGAGAAAGAAACAAAAAGGAAACAAGGCGTACCTCTACTGCAGTAAGTAGAAAAGACACAAGGTGTACCTCTATCCACCCGCGGTGCCTCTGGGTCAACAGCCTCCAGGGCATGCAGCTGTCCTCTCCCTCGACCACCAGCTCCCTGAGCTTGGCGTGGACCACCTAGGGGTGGGGTTGGTGCCAACTGGTACTGCCTACAACCGCCTCCCGCTGCACCAGCTCCATCGCCACATCCGCCGCCCTGCGGACCTCCTTGCTCGAGACGCTGCCTCTGCCAAGGCGGTCCATCGACCGGCTCCCTCTCAGCAGCATGTCGGGTCGGACAATCTCTAGCATGATTTCCCCGACCATCGCAAGCGTAACACCGCCTCTCCTGCGGCTGACCAAAACTGGCCTGCGAGCCCTGTGAGCCCTGAGGCTCAGATCCTCCATCCTGAGGTCGCCTCCTGAAACGTCGGCCACGTCCAGACCCCTGAGTCTGTCGTCGGCTACCAGATGCTGATCCGACTGATGAAGTCTCAACTCTCGAGTTCCCAACACTAACAGGGGGAAACTGCTCAGCCAGAAAACTCTCCACCACCAACGCTCGCTCTAGCACTCCAGCATAGGTGGGTAGGCACAAGGAAACCACACCTGCTTGGATGTCCCTGCGTAAGCCCTGCTCGAAGGTCCGAGCCCTAAAGAACGGGTCTCGAACCATATCCAGGGAGTAGCGTGACAGGTCTGTAAACCTTGCTGAGTACTCCGACATAGTCATGCTCTCCTGTCGAAGCTGCAGAAGCTCCTGGATCCGCACTGACCTCAGCGTCACCGGATAGAACTCCTCCCTGAAGAGTCGCTCAAACTCTGCCCACGTGAGCGTCTCCTCGTCATGGGACTCTGTCACCAAACTCCACCATCACCCGACAGAACCATGCAGAAGGCTCGCCGCTAGGACCACCATCTGATCTGGAGGTGTCCACACTAGGCGGAAAACTCGGGTGACTGCCTCAAGCCAGTCATGAGCTGCCTGGGGGTCTGGATCACCCCGGAACCTCAGAGGTCACTGCCTCTGGAACTCGTGCAGCGCACTCAGCCTGCATGCAACCTCGTCCTGCACCGCTGGCACAACCAGCTGCTCAACAGGTGGTGGCTCAACTGGCAGACCACCTGGAGGTGCAACCTCAGAACCTGCGCCCTGCTCCACAGCCACTACACGGGGCGGGTCATCAGCACAATCCTGCTGCGGAACCCTTGCTGGTTGTCATCGTGGAGGCATCCTGAAATACATTCAAGACACACCACAGTCAAAGAGTATATCTGGAGAGCTGACTCAAGAAGGACAAGGAAAACCCAAAACCCAGTCCTATATGATGCATGTACCATTATGTCCCCGCGACCAGTGTACGAATGTCCCGAGTCGAAAGGCAGGTTATCAGAGTCCTGGTGTATGGATACGTCGGCCGCCACACCAACACTGGAGTCCCTGGCCTGAAAGCCGAACTCAAAACATCCTAACACTACCGCTATGCAACCCAAACCAAACTCACAGCTAGACCAGCTACGCTCTGAGATCCCAAAGGTGGAACCGCCTTTGATACCACTCTGTCACGACCCGACCCAATGGGGCTCGAGCCACGACTCCCCAAGCCCACCTCCAATAGGCCAGGGGCTGGCGACTAGCACCGAGTAGGCTATCACACACATGGGAGGCATTAGCCTATGGTACCTGTACACACGCACCCACAAACACCTCCATGCAACAGTGCAGAGATATAGAAACTGAAAAGTATATGCATGCATACAATCTATCCCACTACCAGAGAGCAACAACAAAAGTACAAGGGCAAAACAGGGCCCACCAAAAGAAAACTACAAAAGCGTATCCAACCTGCTCTGAAGAAGGGGAACGCTGCCACAAACACCCGCCGGAAAGCTCCCTCGGCACAGCTCTGGTAAACACCCCGGTCAACTCGCTCACTAAGCTCCACCTGCTCCAGGTCCTCCTGGGACTCCGTCAAAAGGCCTGTGGTCTGTAGAAGACACAAACATGTGCGGGCAAAGCCCGTGCAGGGGTGAGTATAAATATACTCCGTAGGCACCCCAAAAACCCAAAACCCAAGGGAGCAACTGAAAGGCAACAGTCCGCTCAACCCAGCCAAAGGGAACCCAAACGAGAGAGAAAATCTATCTCGTGACCATCCTCGGCTAAACACAACTAGTCATCTCAGCTCAGCTCAGCTCAGGTGTATGCCCATACATACACCTTGAACAATCCAGATATACACGGCTCACGCCACAAAGCCACAAGAGGTACCGACCTCATCACCAGCAACTGTCCACAACCAGGAGAGGACACCACGAACACTGTCATACCAGATGACACTCATCCGAGAGATACACTCCATCGGGTCCCAAACAAACATCTCAGACGCTCACCCGAGAGACCACGCTCGTCGGACAACATCACTGAGGAAACATCACTGAAACAACATAACCACCAAACTCCTCGGAGAGGGGATCGCCGCTAGGGTCCGCTAGGGGATACCAAGACCCACTCCGATATACGTAGCTCACAGATAGGGGATCACTCCCAGGGTCCGCTGGGGGATACCACGACCCGATCTGGCATACGTAGTTCTCACAGATGGGGGATCACACCCAGGATCCGCTGGGGGATACCACAACCCGATCTGGCACTCGACAGAAGCTTCACACTCAGATAGAGGATCATCGTCCATATAAAGATGGTCACGACGATACCGGAACCCTATCTGGTATAACTCGCGATGTAGGGGATCGAACCGACGATGCCGCTACCCTACCGAAACTACGCGCTGAGTAGGGGATCACATAACCAACGATACCGCAACCCTACCGACACCAAGCGATGAGTAGGGGATCGTATAACCAACGATACCGCAACCCTACTATAAACATCATGCTGAGTAGAGGATCGTATACCCGACGATGCCACAACCCTACTGTGCACGACCCACTACGTAGGGGATCATATTCCTGATGATGCCACAAACCCTACGGGGTTAACCTGCTAGATAGGGGATCGCCGCCCGTAAATAAGCGGTCACAACGATACCAAGAACCCGATCTAGGGTAAAGATGCTAGAGGATCCACTCCGGGCCCACCGGAGGGATACCACAACTCTAACAGTTTAAACATCCCATCGAGAGGATCACAAACCCATCCGAAGGTTGCGATACCACACGAACCCTCGTAGGAACAAACCAAGGGAGAACGCTCAACCACTGCTGGTCTAAATGTCGCTAACCCGAGCGACCCGCCACAACGCCACACTGCGCACCTCCTAGGCCAAAACCGAGGCCACCATCGCGTTCCACGCGGAAAAACACGCAGGATAGGCTGTTTACTCACCTAAAACGGAGCACCGGTGAAAAAGGAACTATTCACCATAGCTAGCTCGCGCGGGGCCCACGCTACGATCCCGAAACCCATCGAGCGGATTGCACCACGGCGATCCCCTCAGAAAAAAAAGCGGAATCGACTACTCGCTCGTCCAAAACGGACACCCGGTGAAAAAGGTACTATTCACCGAGGGCCAGCTCGGGTGGGGCCCACGCCTGGATTCCGAAACTCATCGAACAGATTGCACCATTGCGATCCTCTCGGAAAAACACACAGGATCGACTATTCATCTGCCAAAATCGGACTCCTGGTGCAAAAGCTGCGTTTCACCGTAAACGCCAAAACCCGGCCTCGTGGGGCCCGCACCCCGTTCGCAGTCCCAACACCCGGAAACCATCTCAAAAAGTCCGTCATACCATCAGGGTCTCAACGCCACTGACGTCACGTCAATCGGACACTCTGGGTAGAAGTTACAACGACCCGAAGTCGTAAAATAATAAAATAATATTATTTTATACGACGTTTCTAACTCCCGGGCCACGATCCTGAACCATAAAATTCTCAAAGTTATCTCAAAAGGTCCGTCTCGATGTAAGGAGTACGTCACCACAAACGGCTCGAAAATCGGAGTTACGGTTTGTGAGTTACGGGGGTTTAAAGAACCCCCGGAACAATCTGGCCGGACCACCGCAGGGTCGCCGGAAACCACCGCGCCGCCACCGAACTCCGCCGTGCCGGAGCCGGAAACCACCGCGCCACCGCCGCGCCGCCGCGGAACTCGCCGGAATCCACCATGGTCGTTGCGGGTCTCGCCGGAAAACCGGGTTTTTCGCCGGAAAACTTCCGGGAGCCACCGGGAGCACCCCGGTGCTCCAAATTCAGATCCGAAACATGTTTCGGAAAGCTCGGGACCTGAACTATACAAAACTTATGAAAATTTGAAGAAAAACAACACAAAAACGGGATCCGAGATTTTCAAAACTTAAAACGCCTACCTCGCGGGCGAAACGCCGACGATCCGCACTCCAAAGCTTCCGTTGCACGATCCTGGAACGCCCGCCGTCGAAATCCGAGCTCGACGACACCTTGATCGCGCGATTCGGCCGCCGATTCGCCGTCGGAAGGGGAGGAGAAGGAGGATGAACTCCTCCTTTGCGCTACACACGTCCAACTAAGGGGGGGGGGGGGTAGATATTTGTTTCCAACAAATATCTGCTTAACTTCCCGGCCCGACACGCCCCCGACCCCGCACCAGATGCGAACAAGGATAAGGTCACCCCTAGGGCAAACGCGCCGTTCTGAACGCAACGGCGGACTCAGATTTTCTATCCGAGACTCCGTTCAGAAGTTATTCAAGCCGACGCTCACACACTAACTTTGCTACTTATTTACGAAAACGCCCCTGGTGGCGTTTCTCACCGCAGGCCCGCGTCCGCAAAGTTTACACCCCGCCTAGGGTAAACGGCATGTTCCAGACGTAACCGTGCCCTCAGATTCCCGTTCTGAGCTACCGTTTATGAGATATCACACCCCCACCACGTGCATAGTATAAAAATACTTAATATTTTTATAAAATTAATTCCGGGCACACCGGGCCTCGGAATCGCACGCCGTCTGCGCGCCTAGCTCTGGAATTATTTGTAGAAATATTCCAAAGTCTGACAGGGCCAAAAACCCGAGTCTCTACACACTTGAAATTTATACTGATGAAAAAAAGTTTTCATGGGTTATTTTTTTAATGATATATATTTATTAATTTTTAATAATTCTATTATTTTATTTTCATTTTGATTTATAGGTTTTTTTATTTAGAATTTTTTTCATAGTATTTATAAATATTATCAAATTATTTTATTTATTTATGATTAGTTTTGTTAATCAATATTCTTATTAATGATTCTTAATTTATTATATAGAATTATTCCTTTGATCATATAGAAATTGAAAATATTTTACATTAGATTCATAATCTAGAGTTGATAATTACATACAAACCATAACATTAGATGCCACTTGAATTCTTTCCTCAAAGGAAAATTAAGTTGAATGACACTATTTCTAGGATGGAAATTATGTCAGAGATTAAAGTTTCATTTTATTTAGTTCATTTAGTTTTTTCAATTTTCTAATTTTCTTCATTTTTTATTCCATGGGAGTAATTAGAATCTAAATAATTTTTTTAAAAAATATACTCTTTCAATGTTGGTTATAAAATACCTGATGTTGAATGTTTACATGGATGTTAGTTTCCAAAAAACTAACATCAAATGTATTTTTTTTGAAATGATGATTTTTCATAGGTTTTAAAAAAATATTTACTACATCAGTTATAATAAAATCTCTGAACAAAATGAAATTAAAATTAAAAAAAACCTATTTTAGTACTATATTTTGAGATAATTTTCAAGGGCTTTTAGGGGAGGAGGTCTACCTTCAAGCCACTGAGTACAAATGAGAACTAAGTTTTTTTCCTTCCTTTTACTTATTTTTTATGTCCATGATTCTTGATTCCAATTTTATATATAAGTTTCTTTATAATGGAGATATGTTAAAAAATAAGTTGGGGGGGGGTATCCTTTATTTGATTATGATATTTTGTTTTCTTTTTATGTTTATTGTTTCTTTTTGTTTAAAATGTTACCATTTTTATTCAGATTTTAATGTTTCTTTTTTTATTTTTTTTTGTTTTCATTGAAACTTATGAGGTTAAAATTGAATAAATTTTTAATTTTTTGAACCCATTTCAATGATTGAACTAATATTACTCATCAAACTAAATTTAATAGATACTAAAAGTAACTTTATTATGTATTTTATGTTTTGAGGAATCCATGAAAAGACCATTGATTTTTAAATCCCATAGCATAAATCACTATATTTTTTTTAAATAACTTGCATATGAGGACCCTGAACCCTTTTTGACATATTATTAACAATAACCTCATATCTTGAGAGAAACATACAATGCATGATTTAACCATAATTTGATTTTTTTCTTTCAAAACTTGAGAGTCTAAAGAACTTGTGTTGAATATGATTGTGGAAATTATTTGATTTTAAATGTTCTTTTTTCCAAAGAACTTTTGTATTCAAAAATTTACTTTAAATTAGATCCTTTTGGGCCCTTAGTATCCATGAACAACCCATTAGGCATCCACATTAACAACTTAAAACCCCAATCCATCATGAAATGGGAGGTAAAAATTTCACGATCTAGTTAAACTTATATATGGGGGATGATATATTGTGGTTTTATATATCATATAAATATTTATTGGGTAGAAAATAAGAATATAAAAATGTTTTTAAGCTATATAAGATTAAGATATTAGGTTAATATGAAATTAAAACTTTTGTAAAAATATTTTGTGCTGAAAAATGATATAAAAAAAGGAAAATAAATTTAGAGAATATGTAAAATTGTTATCATTCAGAAGAAGGGCTGGGAATTCACATCATTTCTTGAAATTTAAAGAACCACCATTGAATTCAAAAATAAATCATTGTATAATTTTAAAACAACAAAAACAATGATTGAATTTTGTTAAAGATAGTTTAGTGGGTTAGATGCTGTTGTAGACATATTGAAGATATAGACTTTATTTATAATTTAAAAGATATTTAGAGTTGATTTATTTCCTGGGGGGGGGGGGTAAGGAGAAGACCATTTATGAGTGAAAAAAATAATCACATAACTTTTCATAAAAAAGAAAAATAAATTCTTATTTTTCCCCAAGGTTTTTAACATCTAAAACCTACTAACATTAATCCACTGAATAGAACTCAAAACTCCTCAAGATAAACACAAGTCCTTGACTCAACTATGTGGATATTTAAGAACTTATTAAGCTTATAGTGACCCTTTAATTTTTTTGGATGAGAAAAATTTGTTAAAAATTAAAATCTATGTGATGAATATAATAGATAATTTGGAATGCTGGTTGTTTAGGATAAATGATAATTTTTGGGGCCTTTGTGTTAAATTAGAAGATATTATGAGATTTTTTGAAGTTATTTTTGTGTTGTTTTTTGTTCTAACTTTTCTAGGATTATAATTATTATGTGTAGAGGAATTGATAAAGCTAATGCTTTCATCTCTTTTGATTTAAATTTCAATTATTTAATCCACATTATTTTTAAATTTTAAAAAGAGTTTTAACATTTTTTGAATTTTGGTGAATTTTGGGTTCTATTGTTAAAATAGTAAAATATATGGTTTTTAAGTGTTTTAATATTTTTGGAAATAATTAAATAATAAATGTTTTTATTTGATAATTTTGTAATTTTTTTTAAAAAAATTGAATGGGATGAAATTTGGTTAAGTCTTATCCCATAACACTTTATTTTGTGCTTTGTAGGAAATTTTTAAATTCCTTATATAATCTTTTTTAATTTTTGTATGATTTTACCTTATGTATGAACTTTACTTCCATCCCATAAAACTATTCCTTTTATAAAAAATTTGATTGTGTATGAATTTTTGTGTTCTATAAGACTATTATTGAGTCTTGTAATACCTTTTCACTAGAAGTGTAAGAATTCATATCATACAATACTTCTTTGTTAACATCATAAAACCTTTTCCAATCTTCATAAGAATTTATTAAATCTCATGAAACTCTTTTATTGTTTTGGTTTGAATTTTATTCTCTTATGAATTTCTATCATGGTGTAATAATTTATTTATCCCCGCAAGTTATTTTTCACAAACCCCATATTCTTTTTAAACATAAGACTTGTAAAAATTCTTACGAAATAATAGTATTTTTGGGTTCCATAAAAGTATGATGGATATACTAAACTTATCACATAAGTATTTTTTACTCTATGCAATTTTATGAAACAATAGAGAAAAAGATTCACACTATAAGATTTCAATCAACCCACTATCTCAACCATGTGAATTTGATTAAAATTTGATTAATATTCTATATATTATGGTATAATTAAAGAATTAATAAGAGTTTTTCCCATGTGAACACCCCATAAAAGTATGACTTCCCAAGAATCACTAATTCTTCTACCTACAAAAAATTGTGGGAATTTTACACTGTATACACATGAAGGTTTCTTAAGTGTGATTTGAATGATATTTAATTTTAAAATATCCCCTCCCCATTTTTGAAATATATAAGGGCTACAAACTAAATAATAGAGGGATGGATAGGTTGGATATTTCACAATATATAGGGGATTTCATATAGTTCTGCTACATTTTTTGAAATTCATGAAGAAATAATGAGATAAAATAAAAATATATAGGATTTTATTTATCCATGTGTAAATAAAATCTTAGTAAGTTATGTAAATGAAGATATAAGGTTATTTCCCTTATGTGTTTTTATGTTTCATTGTCATCTTTTTGAAATTCCATAGAAACTATATTTTTGAATGAAGGCATCCATTTTTTTATCAAATGCACATTTTTATAAAATATTATAGTTTTCTGATAAATATGTATAAGTAAAGTGGTTTTTTATTATATATAAATTTCTTAGTTGATGAATTTTATTTAAACATTGTTTGTATAATCAGGTTTAATTTTATATAGGTCATCGAGAAATTAGATCTCTTTTATAAGAGGATTAATACCCATATCAAGGTATTAGTACGATTTTTAAGATGATTTAGGTGTTCACTCAGAGGTATTTGATTGATCATAAGGAAACACAGTTAGGAAATATTTTTATATAAGTGAGAAAAAAGTGTTAAAAGGTTCAAATATTTTCCACTTGTATTTCTTTTATATTTGATTTTAAATTTAGTTTTAATCTAAATTTTTCTCCCTCAAGAGTAAATTATTTCCTTAATTTTCAATTTCATTTGTCTTGGTTTCTTTTTAATATTTTTATAAATACCATGAAATCCTAATTTTTTATTTTAATTTTGAAAAAATAGAAAAAAAGTGATATTTTTTTAATATACCCTATAACCTCATTGAGGGAAAACCTTAGGACCACTTTATTGCATTTGTTTGGGGATAATTTGTTTGATATGGAACTGTGACATATTCCCTCCAATATGTAGTAACCTCAATTTTTCTATGTAGATTAATATGCTCATTTTGGTGATTCAAACCCTCTAGACCTTAAAAGTTTAGAAATGGAAATTTCCCCTAGAAAATGAAATTGAAAAATATTTCTAATGGTTCTTTTATTTTCAGGATGGTATTTTTACCATCATTCTATAATTTGGTGAAATTCCAAGCCAAATGTAATTCTTGGGATATTTAGTATTTATTAAATAAATATTATTTTCCTTTTCAAGTGAGTACATATATATATCTAATATAGAGATACAAATGTAAATTCTAACTTTATATTAGGATACAGAATTGATAATTTTACTTAGTAGAGATATAAAATTTATACAGGTTTCAAGTATAAGGTCGGGGATTTTAGTGGGTCTCTATTTTTTATTTAATTTTTTGTTTTTATTCCCCTCTCCCCTATTCTTCCCCTAATTCAAATGAGAGGAAGGGAAACCCTTCTCCTCATTGATTAAGGGTCCCATACCCACACTCCTAGATCCAATGCAAGAAATAAAAACTTTACATATTCTTTGATAAAAACGGTGGCAACCTGAGTATAACATACACACACATTTCATTATTTTACTTGAATATTCATTAAATTTCATAATAATTCACACCCTATAACCTTTATATTTTTTTCTTTGGAGACTAGATACATAACCAACTTATTTTAAAAACTTTATTCAACATATTATTTAATAATATTTACATATGGTACTGTTATAGACATATCATACTTAATATTCTTCTTTATAACATAGGGAATGAAACCATAAGAAATGGGTGAGCTCAGATGCTCAATAAGGGTAAACATGAGAGTTATCAATCGAATATCATAAATGAGTATAAGATAATAATGAGTTCATGATAACATAATCAAATTACATGAACCTTTTATAAATGAAATCATACTAATTATACGTGGATCTTAAATCATGGATCTTGACATAAGTTTTTGGTCATAGAATAAAACATGAGTCATGAATAAATAATATATGATAAATATATAATAACAATACATAACACAATAATATGACACAAATATTATCATCTAATTTATAACATGTATTAAGGGGAACCATAAGGGTATTTATCCCATAAAGGATTAGATCACCCATCCATTAAAAATATAGTTGGATTTGACTAACCACCCATGTGTCATATTGGTATTGGTCTTACCACCCATGTACCATTGGTCTTGGGCTGACAACCCATGTTCCCTTGGTTTTGGACTGACTGCCATGTACCCTTGGTCATGGGATGACCACCCGTGCACCCTTTTGAACTCATGAGGTATAAAACATCACCTAATGCATTGGAGGGATATAATAGACCCGTCTTCCAGATTTTGAAAAACCATACTTATGTATTCCACATGTTCATGAAAACATTCAAAATTCCATCGTAGTATAATTTACCTATAAAAGAGAAATGGGTTGTAATGTTTTAGATTTTCCGTGTATTATTTTTAAATATTATATGGATTAATTTCAAGACCAGGCGCTAAGAAGAAGCTTGATTCTAAGACCCAGTGTGTCCGAAATAAATGTTTGAATAATATTAAAATATTAAATAGCACATGCACATAGTTTTCTTGAAAAAGTGGAATAAATTCTAAATGGATGTGCATATCAGAAATCTGAGGTCACCATTGCATTCAGAACAACGACTTTACCTTAAACGTGGCTTAACATCGACCAGCATAGATTAGTTGTGAAAATTAGTTTTGGAAATTTTTAATTAATAAAAAAATGAATATTTATTTTATTTTATCCATTTCCATGATGCAGCGATGTAGCAGTGATTATTCTTTTAAGTAAGAATTTAGGCTGGAATCTAAGGTTAGGGTCATAACTTTAGAATTTCCTGGAGGATCTGGAGAGAAACCGTAGAGAATTTCTATCAACGTAGATGACAGAGACTTGGATTTGAGAATGTTATTGATGAATATCTATGACAGAAATTGATCTTCAATAGTGAATGATTTAATTCCCATGTAGGATGCTTTATTTTAGATTTATTTCCCTGTTCTTATATTCAACGATTAACACAAGAAAACCAAAAAACAGATTGATCCGTGGTTTGATCATTCCTTATGTGATGGGTTATAATTTGTGGGATTTATATGGGTTTGATCATTTTATAATTGATTTTATTTTTTGATCATTATTATGGGAACAGATCGAGGCTGGAAGGAATAATGGTCAAAGTTCTTTCCTCATATTTGTTCCTTGTGTTTTCTCTCACCCATTTTCTATGTGTGTTCTTTGTTCTTCAATTCCTTTATGAACAAAAAATCATTGTGCCTTCATTTCTTGGCACAGTAATCTAAAATTGAAGATCCGGCCTCGAGATTACCTAATAGAGGTGTGATGACGACGATGATGGATAAATCAGGGCAAATCAGAATAAATCATTCTTTGAGAAGTTTTCATGTAGATGAATTTAAATGGATTCCCAAGACGATTAAAGGCCCGAAACCCATAAATTCAATGTTGCAGTAGTGAGATGACCTTGGATCTAAATTTTCGAGGTGAATGGATCACTAAAACGAGATCCAGATCATCGATCGAGGTGTGAAGTGGAAGAATGTGAGTTTTTGGAAAAAAAACACGATGAAGATGGTCTATGGCCCCCACTGAGTAGTGACTAGGGTTTTGGGAGATAATTAAATTTAACACAACATGTGATCCTTGTCACACGGTGTGTAGGACCTTCCAAGAGACTCATCATGTATCTTGGGAGATACACATACATGGGGTGGAGTACACGGGCTGCCTACACAGCATGTACTCCCCCACATGACTTGGCCTTGTTCCAGTACACAGAAAACCCCATGTAATAGTACATGGGCAGAGATACACAGGTTGACACCATGTACCGGAACACAAACAAAGTACACGAGTAGACCCTAAATGGAAGAACACGGAGTGTGACTCCTTCTACAAGCCATTTAGCCATATTTTACATGACATAATTTGGAATGACATGGGCCATTGTACACAAGCCGTACCCAGGGTCAAGGGACACGATGTGTGACCCTAATACATGCCGTGTATACCTTTCAAAATGGATTGATTCTCTTGTCCTCCATATCATGGAGAAGTTTTATTTGGGTTTGTTCCTTTATCGCTTCCTTTATGGTATGTACGAATCATTTCCTACTCATAGGACTATGATACCTTCAGCAGTACTTCTTAGATAGAGTTGTTGGAATCCCTTGTCATGACCCGTCCTCGAGGCCCATTCTGTGACTACCCTAAGCCCGTCTTTCATAGGTGAGGGGCTGGTGACTATCACCAAATGTGTAAATCCCTTTGCTGGTAAGGCATTGCCTTTATGAAAGTAAAAAAACACTACAGAGTACGCAAGTAAAGAAAGAACTACGTAAAACTGAAAGGAAAGGGGCCGAAAATACAAGCCCAACTGAAAGTACAGTACAACTAAAAGTCTAGTACAACATTAGTAAAATAAAGTAGCAACCACTGAGTCATCCTCCGAGAATCCCACCTGAAGGGTGGGTACAGATGATCACCTCGGCACCTCGGGTCCGTCCGTCCGCTCCGTGTACGTCCCACCAAGTGGTCACCTCCAGGTATCGTCTAGATCCACAAGCCTCCTCCATGATTAGTGTTGTCTGTCGTCTGCATCCAACACAACGTAGTGTGGGCATAGCCCGTGCTGGGGTGAGTATATGATACTTAGTAGGGACCCCGACACCCCCGAAGGTCTCCCAGAATCCACAAAGGATAAACCACAAAGGAAAGATGGAAACAAGAAGTAACATCCAACTCTACTTAGGTATACGCCCATACATATACCTAAGTTAAAAAACCCAATTCGGCTCCAACTCTCGAGCCCAAGCACAATCCGGTCTATACAGGAAAGAAAGTCAATCACATCAACGATAGTGATTGAAAGTCAAGACTCAACTCACATAGGTATACTACTCATGAAGAGGGGTGGAGATGATTATATATAGCCTCTGAATCATCTCCTCTACCGAACCCACATAGGATCCTAGTACAGAAGTCATCGCTGCCGAACCCACGGAGGATCCAAGTACAGTCGTCACTGTTGTCGAACCCACGGAGGATCCAAGTACAGTAGTCGTCGCTGCCAAACCCACGGATGATCCAAGTAAAGTTGTCATCGCTTCCTAACCCACGGAGGATCCAAGTACAGTCATCATCGCTGCCGAACCCACGGAGGATCCAAGTACAGTGGCCATCGTCATCGAACCCACGGAGGATCCCAACACGATAGTCGTCGTAGTCGCAGCCAGCTCTAGGGTTCCCGCACACAGCACGCTCAATTCCAGGAGGGTCCGCTCCTCAATCCAAGGTATCGATACATTAAATATCACAAACTCTAGAGTTGATGTATCCCAAAGTTCCTTCTCATCAAAAGGAGCTCAACGCGACAGACGACGTGTCAATCGGACGCCCGGTCTGAGAGATATTGACTTTTTCGTTCCAGGGGCCCGGTTGGATTTCAGGTACAATACAACCTAGCCATACTCCAATCTCATCCTAATCCCATGTGGATTATTCCAGAAGAACCGTCTCATAAAAAGCGATCCAATGTAATTAACGTCACATCAATCGGACGTCCGGTCCTTATGTTATAAGCGTTTCCGCTCTGAGGGCCCGGTTGGTTTTGGGTTAGAACTAACCTGGATATAACCAAAATTTGCCAAAACCTTGAGTGTAATATATTGAAATGACTGTCTCGATCCAAGGAATCCTACGCAACTGACGGTTCATCGATCGGAAGTCCATATCTCTTATTATGAGAAATTAATCGAAAACGGTCCGAAAAAGGGGGGTCTGGTTCCGGTCCGACCCAGCCCAACCCACCCTGGGTCGGCCCGAACCGGGTCCAGACCAATAGGGTGTGGCCCGGACCGGCTGGTGCGGACCAACCCAGCTGGCGCGGCTTGGCCCGGCCGGCGCGGTCCGGCTGGCGCGGCCCGACCCGCGTGGCCCGCCCCGGCCCGGTCGGGGGGTGCTGGCTCGGCCAGCTAGCCAAGCGGGGAGAGCGCGACCTCCCCCAACTAGCGCGGCATTAATCCGTGCCCCTCCATATCCGGAACAGATTTTCCATTCAGGTTTTTCTCACAACCGCGGATCTGCCTTGGCAGATTGTTCCAGCGGCGTGTCATCACCGTCGGGCGCTGGCGTCGCCACGCGCCGTCGCCGCCTTCCGCGGACCACCGAACGCGCTTCGGTGGTCCGTTTCACCCACTGTCTATTCCTACGGCTCTCCTGGGACCCGAACTCCATTGTTAAAGCTCTAAATCTCCGTTTCGGTCCTGTTTCGTCATCACCAAACTTTCCGTGCATCAAGAACGATATGGCGATGGGTCCAGACTTGTTCGTTAGTCCGTACCCACCATGTTAGTGGCTCAAATAATCATCCAACCAATTAAACACCCATGCTCGAGGGTATAAATCACACATAAAAAAATATAAAAAACAACCCCCTACCTCAAGGTTCGTTGTTCGTTGACGATATCATGAAAATGCGGACGTCTGTTCGTTTATGTCGTCACAAGGGAGGAGATGAAGGTGTCGACGATAGTTGGAGTTTGTCGCTCCCGCAAAGTTCCTTCGATCTCGGCTTGAGCATCATTCATAGGAGTGCACCTGAAGAAGAAGTTTCATTGGAAAGTGGCATATTCTCCTTTGTCGCAGAGGAAAAAGGAAGAAAGACACGTCGTCAGTCTTCAGTGGAATTGGAGATCTTCATCAAAGAGGGCATCATCCTTCATGCCGTGGAGTGTTCTTCACCGTGTGAGAATGATGTTCTATGAGAAAGAACAAAGCTCCACAAATTTTTCAGAGGTTCCCCCACCAAACATATTTTCTATCCCAATATTTTAATAGACTTCTTCCATTTTAAATAATTTCCATCCAATTCAAACTCATTCAAAAAGAAGAGTTGTGCCAATTAATTAATAGGGATATTAATTAATTGAGTTGGCAAACTTAATGAGAGGGAGGTGGAGAGGCTCCTCATGTTAAATGAGGAGAGTTGTCAAAGAATTAAATGCAAGGGATTAAAAAGGGAGTTGAAGGGAGGTTATGGGGAGATGAAAGGTTGGGGCATGTGTGGGCCCCACCTCACAAATATCCACTCATGGGAGGTTATTTGGGTGTGGGCCCCACCAATAACTTCCCCATGGGAGGAAATAACCAACTCTCAAAAAAAATTGTGTACCACACAATTTTATTTAATTTAAGATTAAACCCCAAAAATTAACTTTCAACCTGCATGAAACGTAACTGCGATAAAGGTACCCTTAAGAGAATACCGGTGATGCGAGTTCATCGGTGCCCTCAGATTTCAATTCCGAGCACCGGTTCAAAATATAGAAAAACCCACTCGTACGTTTACTGAACGCACCCAAACAAAACTTCAAAAATTGATTCCAGGCACACCAGGCCTCAGAATCAAGTGCCGTCAGAAACCGAAGACTCATAAAATTCCAAAGTATTTAAGAAAAAATTTTCCATGGAATTTCCGGGTCTTTACATTACTCCCACCTTAGGTATTTATGTCCCTGTAAAGCTACAACACACACCAAGGAAACAAATGGGGATACTGAGCTCGCATCTGTGCCTCCTGCTCCCAAGTTCTCTCCTGGAGGTTGCCGTGCTACCATCGAATGCGCACCAGAGGAATCGACCATCTACATAGGACCCACTCCTGTTGATCCTCAATCTCCACTGGGACCTCTACAAATGTCGCACCATCATCGATGTTCAGCTCCCCATGATCGATGATGTGGATTGGGTCGTGTACGTATCTCCTCAGTTGAGATATGTGGAAGATGTCATGCACCCTGTGCAACTGAGGTGGAAGGGACAGGCGGTAAGCCACCTCGTCTACTCTGTTGAGGACCTGGAAAGGTCCGAAGGAACATGGAGTTAACTTTCCACCCTGGACAAATCTTCATATACCCCGTCAAGGTGAGACCTGTAAGAAGATGTGGTCGCCATCCTCGAACTGCAGTGGTCTCCGCCTCCTATCAGCATAGGACTTCTGTCCGCTCTGTTCAGTCTTCATCTTCACCTGGATGATCTGAACTTTCTCCATCATAGCCTAAACCATCTCTGTCCCTATAAGTGATGACTCCCCAGGGTCAGTCTAGCACAAAGGTGATCTGCAAGGTCGGCCGTATAATGCCTCATATGGTGCCATCCTGATGGTGGAGTGGTAGCTGTTGTTGTACGAAAACTCCACCAAGGGTAGGTGATCCTCCCAGTTGGAACCAAAGTCATGGACACATGTACGGAGCATGTCCTTGAGAGTCTGAATGGTCCTCTCTATCTGGCATTCTGTCTAAGGATGGAAGGCGGTGCTCAGATGTAGCTGCGTCCCAAAATACTCCTATAACCGCTTCCATAGACAGGAAGTAAAACAAGCATCTCGATCAGAAATTATAGACGATGGAACACCATGAAGCCGTATGATCTCCTGAATGTAGAGGCGCCCCAAGCTCTCTACTGAGCCCTACTCTTGGATTGGTAGGAAGTGATCCGACTTGGTGAGTCGGTCTATGATCACCTAGATAGAGTTGTGCCCTCTGGATGTACATGGAAGCCCCATCATGAAATCCATAGATATCCCATCCCACTTCCACTCTGGGACCTCTAAGGGCTTTACCAAGCCTGCTGGTACCTGGTGCTCTGCCTTCACTTGCTGACAAGTGAGGCATCATGAAACGAACTTTGCTACAACCTTCTTCATACTCGGCCACCAATGCTGTCTCCTGAGGTCCTGGTACATCTTCTCCACTCCTAGATGTACCACTAGAGGGGAAGCGCGAAACTCCCTCAGAACCTCCTCCTGTAATGAAACTAGTACCATAGTACGTCCCCTGAAGAGAATGACGTTCCCCCTCCTTCATAAAATCCATCATGTGCCTTCCTTGAGGATATCTGAGCACGTCGCGTCTCACATTCAACGTCCCCACGCTGTGCCTCTCTAACTCGCTGAAGGAGTGGATGAGTGATTGTGAGTGACTAAAGAAAGGTTGCTCTATCTCTATCCACAAAGGATATCTACAACGCGGCTAGCCGCTCCGCCGCCTCTCCTAGCAGCTATATGCCCGATATCCTGCTGAGAGCATTAGCTACAAAATTCCCCTTCCCAGGAATATAGACTATCTCAAAGTCTTAGTTCTAGGGTAACTCGAGCCAACATCACCGTCTCAGGTCCAGGTCCTTCTACATGAAGACACACCTAAGAATTTTGAGATTGGAGTAAACCGTAAATCGTTCGTTCAATGAACTATGGGTATGACTAGCCATTGGTAAAGAACTCGACCACACCCTTTTTTGCTTACATCTTACAAGAGATGATAAGATTTATCCTTTTCCAAAAAGATAAATCTGGTCTCATCCCCTGGATGAACCACATTCTTTGCCTAATATAGTCAATCCTAACATGAATGGTACAACTCATGTCATGGATGACGTCGTAAGGCCTAGATGCTACTACTAAGAGATCTAACCATCACTCTCACCTCCAAGGGTTGAGTCACACTTTCGGCATTAGTGTGTGGTCACTGGGTCTCCTCCAGTCGGAATCTTGAAAGTGAGGGTCAATTCAATAGTTTTAACTGGAACCTCTCAGTATCAACCATACAAAAAGGATAGGAAAGTAAAAATCACAATGATAAGTATCTTTTCTTACTACAGCTCGAAGAACAAAGACACATAACAACCAAAAACAACAACAACATGGAAACTAGAAGCACCAAGAACAAAGGCCTCCATGCTTGGAACTAGTCCCTCTTCTGTCCACCTACTTCCGGAGCTCCATAGTAGTATGCTTCAGCTGCCTGAAGCTGTGCTCCCCCATATCCACCCGTTCCCTGCGGTTGGGGTGGACCTCCTGGTGGTGGTGGTGGAAACACCTCAAAGCGTCATACACCACCAACTGTACGGCCAGATCCTATGCCTCGGTATGGTAGGTTCCCATACTGCCTGCTGCTCATCTGCTAGACAGGTTGGGCAGTCTCGAGCCAAGTGACCCTGCCCGCTGCATGCATAGCACTTCCTGCTTCTTGTATAACTAGCTCTGTTTCGGGTGCCTCACAGAACCGAAACTGTATCCCAAGGTCTCCCACCTATTGGCCTAGTCCGGTTGGAATTTTGTGTCATCTGTCTACTACCGACTGCAGAAGAATCCGCTATGGTCGAAAATCCTTATAGGGAGATCAGTAGCTCCTGAGCCCGCACAGAGTGTAGAGTTTCTGGTACAAACTCCATCCTGAAAAGACCCTGGAAATATCCCCAGGTGAGAGTCACCTCATCATAAAACTGGATCTTCAGGCTCCACCACCTCTCAGCTGCTCCCTGAAAGAGACTAATAGATATGTACACCATCAAGTCAGCGGGTGTCCCAACTGTGTGGAAAACTCGTGCTACAACCTGTAGCCAGCACCCGGCTATCTGAAAACCTGTCTCACCTTGAAAATTCAGAGGCCTCAGTCGCTGGAACTCGTGCAAAGCACTCAGGTAGAATGCACTCTCTACTGCTGGAGCGGGTGGTATCGGTGGTTCAATGAGTAGAGATTCCGCTAGTACCTCTTCTATAATGGGGCCCTGCTCCGAGGCCTCGTCGCTCAGTGGGCTGCCATCTCGTACGTAACTCGGAACCCTAGATAGCTGCCATCGTAGGTCCATCCTGAAAAGAAACAGGTGAGCCATAGTTAAACAGTATACCTGGTGAGTTGACACAATGTAATTACAAAGAAAAATTTTGTAACACACATGCAATCAGTGTTTTCATGCACTGAGTCGGAAATCAGAGGTCAGGGTCCTGGTGTATGGATACGTCGGTCGCCACACCAACAATGTACTCCCTAGACTGAAAACCACACTCAATACACTTAACACTATTTATTCACAGAAAATAATGATCAGAGTCCTATGTTCTGCGGTAGAACCAACTCCTCTGATACCAATTTGTCACGACCCATCCTCGGGGCCCGTGCCGTGACTACCTCAAGCCCGCATTTCATAGGCCAGGGGCTGGCGACTAGCACCGAAGGCATAAATCCCTATGTTCGGAAGGCATTTCTTTTATGAAAGTAAACAAACACTACAAAGTACGCAAGTAAAGAAAGCACTAAGAAAAACTGAAAGAAAGGGGCCGGAAATACAAGCCCAACTGAAAGTACAGTACAACTGAAAGTCTAGTACAACAACAGTAAAGTAAAGCAGCAACCACTGAGTCGTCCTCTGGGAATCCCACTTGAAGGGTGGGTATAGATGATTACCTTGGAACCTCGGTTTCGTCCGTCCACTCCGTGTACGTCCCGCCAAGTGGTCACCTCCGGGTACCGTACAACTCCACAAGCCTCCTCTACGGTCAGTGTTGTCCGTCGTCTGCATCCAACACAACGTAGTGCGGGAATAGCCCATGTAGGGGTGAGTATTTGATACTCAGTAGGGACCACGAGACCCCCAAAGGTCTCCCAGAATCCACGAAGGATAAACCACAAAGGAAAGATGCAAACACGAAGTAACATCCAACTATACTTAGGTATATTCCCATATATATACCTAAGTTAACAAACCCAATTCGGCTCCAACTCTCGAGCCCAAACACAATCCGGTCCATACAGGAAAGAAAGTCAATCATATCAATGATAATGATTGAAAGTCAATACTCAGCTCACACAGGTATAATACTCACGAAGAGGGGCGGAGATGATTAGATGTAGCCTCTGAATCATCTCCTCTGACGAACCCACGTAGGATCCTAGTACAGAAGTCGTCGTTGCCGAACCCACGGAGGATCCAAGTATAGTCGTCACTACTGTCGAACCCACGGAGGATCCAAGTACAGTAGTCGTCGCTGCCACACCCACGGAGGATCCAAGTATAGTCATCATCACTGTCGAACCCATAGAGGATCCAAGTACAATCGTCATCACTGCTGAACCCATGGAGGATCCAAGTACAGTGGTCATCGTCATCGAAACCACAGAGGATCCCAGTACGGTAGTCGTCGTAGTCGCAGCCAGCTCTAGGGTTCCCACACACAACACGCTCGATTCTGGGAGGGTCTGCTCCTCGAGCCAAGGGATTGATACATCAACTATCACAAACTCAAAAGTTGATGTATCCCAAAGTTTCGTCTCGTCAAAAGGAAATCAACGCGACAGACGACGCGTCAATCGGACGCCCGGTCTGAGAGATATTGGCTTTTCCGTTCCAGGGGCCCAGTTGGATTTCAGGTACAATCCAACCCAGACATACTCCAATCTCATCCGAATCCCGTGTGGAGTATTCCAAAAGAACCGTCTCATCAAAATTTATCCAGCGTAATTGACGGTACGTCTATCGGACATCCGTTCCTTATGTTATAAGCGTTTCCGCTCCGAGGGCCCAGTTGGTTTCGGGTTCGAACCAACCTGGCCATATACAAACTTCACCAAAATCTTGAGTGTAATATACTGAAACGAACGTATCGATCCTAAAAATCCTACGCAACTGACGGTTCATCGATCGGAGGTCCGTAGCTCAAGTTATAGGAAATTAACCGAAAATGGTCCGAAAAAGGGGGGTCTGGGTCCGGTCCGACCTGGCCCAACCCACCCTGGGTCGGCTCGAACCGGGTCGACCCGACCCGGGTTTGGGTCTGACCTGATAGGGCGCAGCTTGGCTTGGCCGGCGTGGCCCGACCGGTGTGGTCCGGCCCGGCCGACGTGGCTCGGCCGGCGTGGCCTGCCCCAGCCCGACCGGGGGGCACTGGGTCGGCCAGCTGGCCGAGCGGGGAGGGCACAGTCTCCCCCATCTGGCGAGGCATTAAGCCACGTCCCTCTATATCCAGAATGGCTTTGTCATTCTGGTTCCGCCCTCTGCCGTGGCTCAGCCACGACAGACTGTTTCGGCGGCATGCCGCCGCTGCCAGACGCCGGCGCCACCGTGCCGGTGTGTCGCACCGCCGCCGCCTTCCGCGGACCACCGGACACACTCCAGTGGTCCGTTTTGCCCACTGTCTGCGCCTGTGGCTCTCCCGGGACCCGAACTCCACTGCAAAAGCTCCAAATTGCCATTGTGGTCCCGTTTCATCGTCGCCAAACATTCCACGCATCAAGAACGATATGACGATGGGTCCAGACTTGTTCGTTAGTCCATACCCACCATGTTTGTGGCTCAAATAATCATCCAACCAATTAAATGCCCATGATCAAGGGTATAAATCACACATAGTAAAATATACAATACAACCCCTACCTCAAGGTTCATCATTTGTTGATGATATCACGAAAAGGCGGACGTCGGTTCGTTGGCGTCGTCACAATGGAGGAGATGAAGGTGTCGATGATCATTGGCATTCATCGCTCCTGCAAAGTGCCTTAGATCCCGGCTCAAGTGTTGTTCGTCGGAGTACACCCGAAGAAGAAGTGTCGTTGGCGAGCGGCGTCTTCTCCTTTGTCGTGGAGGAAAAAGGAAGAAAGAGACGTCGTCGTTCTTTGGTGGAATCGGCGTTCTTAGTCAAATAGGGCGTCGTCCTTCATGCCATGGAGTGTTCTTCGCTGAGTGAGAATGATGTTATATGAGGAAGAACGAAGCTCCAAAAATTGTCTAGAGGTTCCCCCCACCAAACATATTTTCTATCCCAATATTTTAATAGTCTTCTTCCATTTTAATGAATTGCCATCCAATTAAAAATCATTCAAAAAGAAGAGTTGTGATAATTAATTAATAGGGATATTAATTAATTGAGTTGTAAACCTTATTGAGAGAGAGGTGGAGAGGCTACTCATATTAAATGAGGAGAGTTGTCAAATAATTAAATGCAAGGGAGTTAAAGGGGAGTTGAAGGGAGGTTATGGGGAGATGAAAGGTTAGGGCTCATTTGGTACCCACCTCAAAAATATCCACACATGGGGGGTTATTTGGGTGTGGGCCCCACCAATAACTTCCCCATGGGAGGAAATAACTAACTCTCAAATAAAACTATGTACCACAAAATTTTATTTAATTTAAGATTAAACCACAAAAATTAACTTTCAACCCGCATGAAACACAACTGCGATAAAGGTCCCCTTAAGCGAATACTGGTGCTGCGAGTTCATCAGTGCCCTCAGATTTTAATTCCAAGCATCGGTTCAAAAGATAGAAAAACCCGCTTGTACGTTTACTGATCGTACTTGAAAAAAACTTCAGAAATTGATTTCGGGCACACCGGGCCTCGGAATCAAGTGCCGTCAGAAACCACAGACTCATAAAATTACAAATTATTTAAGATAAAATTTTTCTTGAAATTTCTAGGTCTTTACATCCCTTATGATAGTCCCAAAATAGAATCCTCTATTCATTCATCATGCCCTTGCTAGAGTCCTTGGTATTGACGTGACCAACTTCTACGAGCATCGATCCCCTAATTAGAAGGTTAATCCAAATGGAGTTGTTGGTATCACCCCATGGACCTAGTTGTGTTACACATATCTGGTATCGTATCCTCTTTAGATTTATCAGCGTATCTCTCTCATGACGGTTCCCAAAGAACAATACTTATCGGACAGAAGTCATTAGTGCTATCAGACCCAGGAGTGTGTTATCCTGGACGAGTTCTTTGTGGAATCTTTGAGCTAGATCCCTAGTGTGCGTATACATTGGTTGTGACTTACCTATAGATTGCGATTATTGGACTAATTATATATGGATATTATTATTATTTGGTTTTTATACATATACTATGTAGAGATGACTGTATATTTCCATTATGTATTGCTTTGTGGTTTTGGGGTGTCCTATTGAGTATTGTTATACTCACCCTTGTATGGGATTTTCCCACACATGTTGTGTATTGTATAGATGAGTGTTCATTTATAGAGTCTTAGGTGGACCAGGACCAGATGGTGCTTTTTGAGATCAGGACGGCCAATGTGTTCCTATGGCTACGAACAATAGTCCCAATACCCTTTTGTTTACAGGTTGGACTTGTGGTTTTCAGAAACTTTTTAGTGGGATTGTATTTTGGCTCAGTTTAATTTACTAATGTTTACTTTCCTATTTAAATTTGGTTGGGATATAGTGGTATGCATTACTTTGGTTCTTATATTTTTTTAAATTTTAGCATTTTTTGGGCTTGGAGATGTGTGCGTGCGTGAAGGTTTATAGGAAACACATATCATATTAGTGATATGCCAACTTGGTTCTAGTCACCTACCCTTGACCTATTGGAGGTGGAAATGGGGAGGTTCGACATTGGGACCACATGGACGAGTCATGAAAGAGTGGTATCAGAGGGGTTGGTTCTAATTTAGGACTGCGAGTCTGTGAGTTTGGTTTGGGGAAACAATGTTAAGTGTTTTCAATTCAGCTTTCAGGACAGGGACTCTAGTGTTGGTGTAGTGGCCAATGTATCCATATTCGAGGACTCTGATAACCTTATTTTCAAATCAGTGCATGGGAATATAGGTTTCAGGGAAAATATTGGTATATATATCATATAGTAAGGTGTTTTGGTTCCATGTCCTTCTTGAGTCAGCTCTCTAGATATACTCATTGACAGTTGTACATATTTTGTATTACAGAATACCTCTGAGATGCATACTATCTAGGATTCAGTAGCTTGATCATGATGATGAACCCCTATATGATGATACTTCGATACAAGGGCCAATTCCCCACATGTTACCTCTAGGTGGTGCACCATCTATACCAACACCTGTGGAGAAACACATGGTTTCCATAGTACTAGCATACGAGGAGTGCATGCTGAGAATGATTTACAAGTTTTAGAGATAAAGACCCCTCAGGTTCTGAAGAGAGATGACCCTCAGGAAACTGAGGACTGAATTGAGGTAGTGACTCGAGTTTTTTATCTATTCAAGACACCAGTGGATCAAATGGTAGTCCTGGCAGCAAGCCTTCTATATGGCTCGACAGTGCGATGGTGGATTTTGGCTATCCAGACTCACGATGAGGAAACTATTTCATAGATAGAGTTTGAGATTCTCTTCAAAGAGGAGTTCTCACCCATTATGCTGATTTATGTTCATATTCAGGAGATTCTTCAGCTCCAAAAATGTAGAATGACAGTGGCTGATTATTCATCAAGGTTCACCAGCCTTTCTAGGTACTCAATAGATATGGTTAGATATCATTACTTTAGAGATCAGACTTTCGAGTGAGGTCTGTGTAGATAAATCCATGCCAGCGATATCCTTATGTGAATTCCAACTTATTCTGGGGTGCTCGAGTGAGATTTTGTGGTCAAAAGATTCTTGGATAATTCGACACAACTTGTGATAGTTAGTAGTGGATGAGCAGGTGTAGAGATCTCAAAAGTATGGAGCCGATGTCAGTCTCAGGTTTTTGGACGTGGGAGATGTTTTAGGAGGAGGTACCAAAATATAGAATCTATAGTTCAAGGATCATAGGGTGGGTTTAGTCAGGATAGGGATAGGAGGTTCTATTCATGTGACAAATGGGACATATCACTTGAGATTGTATGAACTACCATAATACTAATAGTGAAATAGTGGATGGACCACTGAGGCAGAGACAATGATAGTAGTAAGTAGATCCGTAGGGAAAGAAACATGGTAGAGGATTTGGAAGAGTAGTAGGAGGAGGTTGACATTTCAACATTCTACCACCACCACCCCATAGGAGTTCTATGCTAGGCTCAGGGAGATGGAGGATATGGGTGGGGACAACTGCATGCGGTCAAGGCATATGACCCAAGGGATTCGAGAATGATTTGAGGTATGATCAATGTCTTTTCTACTTTAGCTATAGTACTTATAAACACAAGTTCTAGTCATTCCTTTCCCTCCACATATATTGTTCAATAACTAGATATTCTATTTGAACCATTAACTCAAACCTTACCCTTATAGAAACCTATTGCAGAAGACTCAGTGATCACACATTTGTGGCCACAGTGAGACCTTACCCTTAGAGGTGAGAGTTTCAGTTGGAACCTTTGGGTGGTCGTGTTGAGGCCTTACGACATCATTCTTGGTATAGATTTGTTATCTACAGTCCATGCCCAGATTGAATGTTTTAGGGGAAGTGTGAGGTGTGTCTGCAATGATGGAATTGAGTTTTCCTTTTTCGGTAAAAAGGAAACCTAGATAGCGCATGATGAACTCATGCATATGAGGGTGCAACTGATTACTCATTAGTTGGGTAGCCAAACCCTTGGAACATTGGATGTTATGAGTTACCAATTTCCTAAAGTGGTGGTAGTATTTGAGGACATATTTACTGAATATTTTCCAAGACTACCTCCCTACTGGGAGATAGACTTCTACAATTATTTACACCCTGGGACATCATTGATATCTACACCATCATATCAGATGGATCCTACATAGCTTTGAAAGTTGAGGGTGCAGTTAGAGGACTTACAGAAGAAGGGATTTGTGAGACCTAGTGTTTCACCCTAGGCGGCCCCAGTTTTGTTTTCCAAAAAGGAAAACGGGAGGTTTAGATTATGTGTGGACTATCGGCACTTGAACCAAGTGAATGTGAAGAATAAGTTTCAACTACTAAGGATCAATGAAATCTTTGATTAGTTGAGAGGGTAACGATGGTTCTCAAAGGTTGACATTCGATCGAGCTATCACAAGTTACAAGTAAGGGATGAGAATATACCGAAGGTGACCTTCAAATGTCATTATGGTCACTATAAGTACTTGGTGATTCACTATGGTGTGATGAACGCCCGAACAGTTTTTATGGGACTCCTGAAACATATTTTCCAGCCTTACATAGACCGGTTCGTGGTGTTCTTCATCGATGATATCTTTGTGTACTCAGCGTACGAGGATGATCATGTGAGACACTTAAGGATAGTTCTAGATGTACTCTGAGAGAACCCTCTTTATAAGAAACTCTTGAAGTGTCAGTTCAAGATTTATATAGTCCTCTTTCTGGGACATGTTATCTTAGAGGATGGAGTGGCTGTGGACCCAACCAAGTAAGATTTAGTGTTAGAATGGGAGCCACCTAGGATCTTGATAGAGGTACAGATATTACTTAGGATAACAGGCTATTATCGGATCTTCATACCATATTTCTCTAGGATATCATCACCTATGACAACTTTGACTAGAAAGGGGTAGCCTTTCATGTGGAAATAGAAGTGCCAATAGGGTTTTCATCTATTGAGGAAGAGTTTGACAAGCGCTCCGATCTTGAGATCACGAGAGGAGGGTGTCCAGTACGTAGTGTTTGGCGATGCATCTAGGAATGGGCTTGGTTGTGTCCTAATGAAAAGGAAAGTGGTGATTACCTATGGTTTATTCCAGTTAATACCACATGATTAAAACTATGTGACCCATGAACTTGAGTTATCAGTGGAAGTCTTCACATTAAAGATGTGGAGACACTACCTAATAAGTGAATGATTTATCATCTACTTTGATCACAAGAGTCTCAAGTATATATTCACTCAAAAGGACCAGAACTTGATATAGAGGAAATGGATAGAGTTACTCTAGGATTATGACTTTGAGATTTTCTATAATCATAGAAAGGGGAACATGGTGACAGTTTCTCTCAGAAATATATATAGTTTGTAGTTTCTAAATGAGGCATCAGAGCAGTTTGCCTCATTTCAGTTATCCTTAATAGATGGAGATAGAGATAGTTACCTCCAGTCGATGGTTATTACCCCTACACACTTACAACAATCTAGGGAGGCACAACTTGGGGATACTGACTATGAGACTCTATGTGCTCAGATATCTATAGGGCATACTCCTAATGGATATTCAAAAGGTGGGGATAATGTTGTCCTTTTCAAAGGACGTATAGTAGTACCAGTGGAATTGTAGGAGGAGGTTCTGATGGGAGTTTCATACGTACCCTTTGATGGTACATCAAGGTGTGGAAAATATGTACCATGATGCAAGATCCGGTGTTTTTGAACCAGGTTATAGTTACGAATGTTTCTGAAATTCTTTTTTGGTTTATCAACGGGTCATTATTTTTAAACAGAGCTTCATAATTTTATTCCAAGTGTTGGATCACCTAAAGATGGTGTTTTTTTCAAACTTTGATAGAAGTTTTGAGGTAAAAGAGGAAGTCTCATGGGCGGCTCTTGGTTTGTCTAATCGTGTGGCCAAACTGTGCATAGTTGGTCATGGAGGCAGTAGCTTCCGCACGAGCGACGCATAGTTTGTCTTACCGTGTGGCCAAACCATGCGAGAAGAGTGGATGTGGTAGTAACTAATGCACAGTTAGCGCATGGTTTGTCAAAACGTGTGAACTAACCATGTGGGCACTTAAACTAGATCCTTAAATTGTGTATCTCACTCATTTTTCCTTTAGATGGCTCGTTTAATCTCCTAAGTGGGTATAACTTGGGATTAATCTCCCTGGAAGGTTCTAAAACCTCTCCCAATCGTTTTTGAGGTGATCCGAAGGCTTCTCTTGGCGGATTGAAGCTGAATTCATGAGGTAGGTAGATTTTCTTCTTCCTTCTTGTTCGGTTTCTTAGTTCTACTTAGATCTACATCTCCTCTTCTCTCGGTTTCTTATATCTACACCCGTTATGGGTAAATATATGTGTGTAGATGAAAAGTATGATATGTTTCGGTCTTGGTCTTTCTAGGATAAGTGATCTAAGGCGGGTTCTGGAAGAATCAACCTATTTCTCTTGAGGGTTCTTCGTTCGTTATGGTTTCCGGCAAAACCCCGAGGTAGGGTCCCAAATCTTTAACACTTTATATGATAATTTGAGATCCTTTTTATAAATTGATAATGTGATTTTCCTTGATTATGATATGTCGATGCATGGCACTTTTGATGTTATTAAATAATGCCACCCACATGAGATAAATGAGGACTTGAACATGTCTTAATTTTAATAATGCGTTGATATTTTAGTTAAAGTGATATGATTAAACAATTGAATGGTTTTAATGGGATGAATGAGTAATAGGATAATTAATTGTAGAATTAATTATCAAGTCCTGATTTGGAATGAGTTTGTGGCCTTTACTGATTATTGGGAATATTGAATATTTGACATATTCAGGAGATAATTTAGAAACTGGTAATAATTAATGGAGGGATTAATTATTACATGTTAAATATAAAATGGATAACTAAATGATGATTGGTTAAATAGATAAGGTTTGATTAATTAATTTTATTGCATTAAATTATGATTGTGAATTGATTGTTTGTTACGATTGTTGGACAAGGGTACCTTTTTATGCGTCTTATCTTTCCATGCCTTAAGTTGTCTTGGATGAAGTTGTTTAGAGACATGATATGTTGTGTGAGATGGTCACAAAATATCTTGGCTTTGCTCAAATTTTTTTGAGATTATTATGTTGTGCTTGTATATTGTGAAAGTCCTGGATGAACCATTGTTTGAATGGATAGGTTCAGACTTGTTAAATAATTTGGATAATTAAGTGCTGAGTTAATTATTTAATTGGCTTGCTAAGAATAGTTAATTGTTAATTAATTATTAATTAATGAGATGTTGTAGGGTTAATTAAGTGTTGACTTATCTAAAGAGAGATTTGTGTTGTTAATTAATTGTTGAATTAATTAACGGATTGGTTTTGTGGTGTTAGACATGGTATTCTACACCAATGATAAATATATTTGTTTGATTGATGAATGGGTTGTGAGATAGGGACTGATGCTCCAAATACTCACAGGGTGTTATACATGATGTACTAAACCAATGATAGATGTATATGTATGATTGATAAATGGGTTTTGAGATAGGGACAAATGCTCCAAATACTCACAGGGTGCTAGACATGGCGTTCTACACCCAACTTTCAAGCAAATACTCTTTTATGGGACATGGACTAATGCTCCAAATACGCATGGGTTATGAGACATGGACTGATTCTCTGAATACTCACGAGGGTGCTAGACATGATGTTTTACACCTGTTAATTAACACTGGACTGTGGGTCCAATTGTTCGTGCATGAAATGAGTTTAATGGTTAATAAAGGCTGTTGTGACATGATGATTTGTGAATTGATTATGATAAAGGGTTTAAACTTGTTAATGAATTGGGTGAACCAGTATTAGTGGGAAAACCCTGGAGAGAATCACTATTTTAGTGGACGAGATTAGACATAATATATGAAATATTTAATTGAATAACTTTTGACGCGCTATCCAAGACAAAGCACAAGCTTGGATTCAGTCTTTACTTTGATTACTTAGATGGAATTTAGAGACATCTTTGGTGAGTGACTTATACGGGAGATGTCGGGCATATCCCAAATCTCAAGAATTTCATAATAAGATTTTACTATTTGATAAATGGAAAATGATTATGTAATGATTTTTGAGTATGCATGACAAATGAATAGTGCAGGTTTAGACACTAGCTGAGGGCTGAAGCAGGTACTTGAGTATATAGTTACTTTGTATTGCTTACTTTATTTTATGCATGCCTTACCGTGTTTTAAATTATTTATTAAATGTATGGATTTGGGGTAGACACCGGTGGTCCCGACCTTTTGAGATTTATATCTCACACCCTACTCGGGCCACCATTGCATTGGGTACCCGAGTAGATTCTATTTGGTTGCAGGACTATGTTGTTTGCATTTACTTGGGAGTTAGGAGTAGAGGACCGAGCGGAGGCTCAGGATGCTCAAGGAGATCACCCTTGGGGATTTGAGTCATTATTTGTTTATTTCTGTATTGGAATGTAAAGCATGTTGTTTTGTTCATTGTTTTCTATTTTGTATCATTAGCATCTCATGCATGCATCTACTGTATAATTTCGCATTGGACACTTTTATAAAATGATTATTATTTGTCTTTCACTGTTTGTAATTATGAGTTATTTCTTCTGCTATTTTTTTATCCAGACTAATATACCATTGTGAAACTCTAATAAGAGGGTATAGTCTCCCCACTAACTATCCTTAGACCCTCGCTGCTAGTCGGCAGCCTATGAAAAACGGGGAGACACGCTTGAGTTCATGTGATGATCGGTCCGGCCACCGGTTTAGTGTTGAACCAGTTCGGGACGTTACAAAGTGGTATCAAAGGTTTAGGTTTCGTTTCTTTTCCTTTGTCTTACTATTTTGGGGTTGGTAGATAGGAGACTAGGAATGTGTCGACACTTGGGTTAATAGCCATGCTTAGGACCGATCACCTCATGTATGGGAAATGAGAAAGTGGTCAGGGATGGGAATTGATGTTTGTACTATTAGACGTTACAGTTGATATTATTTCACATTGAGTGACTGGTGTATTTTCCGCTGTTTATTGATTTTGAGAATTTTGAAAATAATAATTTTCTTGGCCTGATATGGTAAGGAAGTTTGATACATGCTTCATCTTAGTCTCTTATATATTCACATGTCATTCATATAACATGCCATGTAGTTGCATTAGTAGGATGCCTGCTAATTTGGATTGTGTTCCTTGGGTGCAATGCCATGTTTGATCTATTTTAGCATGCCTCTCTAGATATCATGTTATGGTGATATATTTAACATGCTTGGGTGATTATATTCTATACTGCCTTATTTATTAGCATGTTTTGTTGTTGTGACATGCTTTTGTGTTATAACATGTTTCTGTGTTACTTCTTATGCTAACATGTTAAATATGTTTTGATATGTGAAAGGGGTGATAATGTTAAAATGTTAAATGAATGTTGATTGTGTTAAATGGGATCCAAAATCCAGTGATAAGGTGTATGATCACCTTATCGATTTTTAGGTGGCCACCCATATAATTTGGACCATTAGGTTTATCATGTTAATTTCTGAATTGACATTGGTATCGATTAGTGAGAGCCAATTTTCAATCCATGGAGTGTATGGGCGCTTCATGAATTGGGAAATGATGACTCATATTAAATTCGATGACATGATGCCTTGTGAAATACTGATAAATGTGAAATATGTTTGATGTTGATCTGAAATCAAATGGCTAGTTTCCAAAATGCAACTGGACCCAAGTAGGTCAGTTGGGGAGTGTTTTTATGGGATAACTCATTTGGGTGTTTAAAATTTTAATACCTGTGCGTTTGCTATTGGGTTGCTTTATAGAGAACCCAGGTTGGTTAAAATGGGATCCTCATAGGTTGCTTTATCTTATTAATTTTTTTTTTATTTTGATAAGTTTCCTGAAAATGACGGGAAGTCAACTAAAGTAAATGTTTTTAAAAGAGAGTTTTATGAAACTTGCTTGTTCTTCCTTGGGGTGATTTGAAAATGGTATTTTGATGTTTTGATTAAATATTTTGATGATTAAAGGTTAAAAGTGATTAAATATAGGAGTCTTGGAAATGGAACCTTTTGTGGTGTCCACTGTTTAAAACCCTCATGTAAAGGGTAGTTCAGACTTCTCTTGAGTTTCCTTGGAAAAGAAGAGTGATTACTTTCCGTAGGAGTTCTTATCCTTAGCAATGGCCTTATGTTCAAATTTTGAGCCTAGTGACTTGTTTGAAGTGACCCGATTTAAGGTTGTCACTTTTTCTTCGTAAGGGGATAACCTACGGTTGGTAGCACCCTTAAAACTTAAATGCCTTGCTAGTGCTATGTATTTTCTCACTATTTTGGAGTTGTTGGGTGCCGTTGTCCCAGGTAGGAATTCCAGTTTCCAATGACAACCTTGTTCGAATGGGTGGTGATGTGTTTCTTGACCTTGTTAAGGGCTTGAGCATCGATAAATTCTCTTTCTCAGATGGTTAAACATGCCTCGAGCATGGTCAACTGCTTTTTTGGTCGTTTGACCCTTCCTTCTTAGTAATGGATGTCTGGTTATAGCTTTGTCCAGGAAAATGGTCGTATGAGGCAATATGACTCTGTAATAAGTCTTTTTAGTACCTTTGAGTATGATCTTGGGTCAACTCCAGGTGTAGTGACTTGAACATTAAATAATCAGTTTCTTTTCAATACATGGAATGGTTTTCAAAAGACCCAAGTGTTTTGACACGCTGATCTTGTAGTTAATCTAGCACGCTGGTGAGAGGCTGGTCTTTTACTGAGACGACATGGGAAATATTAAGGTGGGTATTTCCACTTGTTCATGATGAATGTGTTGGCAGGTGATGCCAAGCTTTTAGAACAGAGTTGTCCGGTAATGGTTTGGCTGATCTTCTTCATGACCTCAGTTTTCTCTTAGTGCGCTCTTCAGGACATGAAGATCATGTCCCCTATCTTGACCTCATCATGAAGACACTAAGACTGCATTGGTCTTATGCTTCATTACAGTTTTAATGTTGTTGGGATTGAGGAGCAGTTATTATCTGGGGAGTATGCGAGATGTGTGGTTTCTTTGGGATACTTTTCTTTTCATGTTTTGGCACGGTTGTTTTTAAAATATCCTTGAGATGGTTTTACTCGGAAATTTTACCAGATGTTGGGTAAGGACTTCATTATACTGGCGGTGGTTTTGGAATAGTTTTAAAGGCACGTCGTCAGATAAAGGGCGAAAGTGACTTTTGGGTTCGCGAAGTCTTTTGAGGGAAGCATGTGAAACTTGTTCCGTTGTTTGATCGAGACTCAACCTTTTATGTTGACAAGGTCCTTCTAATGACCTTAGATATAAGATCTGTTTTGATGTATAAGCTTTAGAGTAATCTTTGAATCTAGTTAAAAAGGCTAATCCATTAGGTTTGAGAAGGGTTAAAGGTGTGTTTGGCATTGGAAATGCAACACGTCACTTCTAATGAGATTAAATAACCTTGGTAGGTCAGTTGTTTTAGTAGTGGTTCCCGATGGCTTCTTAGGGAAGAGAAGTTTTTAAGGTGGGTATAATGTAAGATCCCGTGTTTTTGAACCGGGTTATAGTTATGAATGTTTTTAAATTATTTTTCGGTTTATCAACGGGTCATTATTTTTAAACCGAGTTCCAGATTTTTATTCCGAGTGTTGGATAACCTAAAGATGGCATTTTTTTCGAACTTTGATAGAAGTTTTGAGGTAAAAGGGGAAGTCACACAGGTGGCGCATGATTTTTCTAACCGTGCGGCCAAACCGTGCGAGAAGGGTGGCCGAGGCAGTTGCTAATGCATAGTTAGCGCACGGTTTGTCAAACCATGTGAACTAACCATGCAGGCACTTAAACGAGATCCTTAAATTGTGGATCTCACTCGTTTTTGCCTTTAGATGGCCCATTTAAGCTCCTAAGCGGCCATAAATTGGGATTACTCTCCCTTGAAGGTTTAAAAACCTCTCCCAAGCGTTTTGGAGGTGATCTGAAGGCTTCTCTTGGCGAATCGAAGCCGAATTATTGAGGTAGGTAGATGTTCTTCTTCGTTCTTGTTCGGTTTCTTAGATCTACTTAGATCAATATCTCCCCTTCTCTTAGTTTCACAGATCTACGCCCGTTATGGGTAAATCTAAGTGTTTAGATGACAAGTATGATATGTTTTGGTCTTGTTCTTTCTAAGAGAAGTGATCTAAGGTAGGTTCTTGAAGAATCAACCCATTTCTCTTGAGGGTTCTTCATTCATTATGGTTTCCGGAAAAACCCTGAGGTAGGGTCCCAAATATTTAACACTTTATATGAGAATTTGAGCTCATTTTTATAAATTGATAATGTGAGTTTCCTTGATTATGATAAGTATATGCATGGAACTTTTGATGTTATTAAATAATGCCACCCACATGAGATAAATGAGGACTTGAACATGTGTTGATTTTAAGCATGTGTTTCTATTTTAGTTAAAGTGATATGATTAAACAATTTAATGATTTGAATGGGAAGAATGAGTAATAGGATAATTAATTATAGAATTAATTATCAAGTCATGAGTTGGAATGAGTTTGTGGCCTTTACTAATTATTGGGAATATTGAATATTTGACACATTTGGGAGATAATTTGGAAACTGGTAATAATTAATGGAGAGATTAATTATTACATGTTAAATGTAAAATGGATAACTAATTGATGATTGGTTAGTGAGATAAGGTTTGATTAATTAATTTTTCAATTAATTAATTTTCATGCATTAAATTAAGATTTTGAATTGATTGTTTGTTACGATTGATGGCCAAGGGTACCTTTTTATGTGTGTTATTTTTTCATGACTTGAGTTATCTTGGATGGAGTTTTATAGAGATATGATATGTTGTGTGAGATGGTCACTAAATATCTTGGCTTTTCTCATTTTGTTTTGAGATGATTATGGTGTTCTTGTAGATTGTGAAAGTCCTGGACGAACCATTGTTTGAATGGATGGGTTTAGACTTGTTAAAGAATTTGGATAATTAAGTGCTAAGTTATTTATTAAGTTGGCTTGATAAGAATAATTAAATGTTAATTAATTATTAATTAATGAGATTTTGTATGGTTAATTAAGTGTTCACTTATCTGAAGAGAGATTTTTGTTGTTAATTAATTTTTGAATTAATTAACGGATTGGTTTTGTGGTGTTAGACATGGTATTCTACACCAATGATAAATATATATGTTCGATTGATGAATGGGTTGTGAGACAGAGACTGATTCTCCAAATACTCACAGGGTGTTAGACATGATGTTCTACACCAATGATAGATGTATATGTATGATTGATAAATGGGTTGTGAGATAGGGACTGATGCTCCAAATACTCACAGGGTGCTAGACATGGCGTTCTACACCCTGCTTGCAAGAAAAAAAATCTTTTATGGGATAGGGACTGATGCTCCAAATTCCCATGGGTTGTGAGACATGGACTGATTCTCCGAATACTCACGAGGGTGCTAGACATTATGTTCTACACCCATTAATTAACATTGGACTGTGGGTCCAATTGTTCGTGCATGAAATGAGTTTAATGGTTAATGAAGGATGTTGTGACATGATGATTTGTGAATTGATTATGAGAAAGGGTTTAGACTTATTAATGAATTGGGTGAACCACTATTATTGGAAGAACCCAGGAGCGAATCGCTATTTTAGTGGACTAGATTGGACATACTATATGAAAGATTTAATTGAATAACTTTTGACATGTTATCCAAGCCAAAACACAAGCTTGGATTTGGTCTTTACTTTGATTACTTAGATGGTCTCTAGAGACATCTTTGGTGAGTGACTTATACAGGAGATATCTGGAATAGGCCGAATATCAAGACTTTCATAATAATATTTGAGTATTTGATAAATGGAAAATGATTATGTAATGATTGTTGAGTATGCATGACAAATGAATGGTGCAGTTTTAGACACCAGCTGAGGGATGAAGCATGTACTTGAGTATATAGTTACTTTGTACTTCTTACTTCATTTTATGCATGCCTTCACATGTTTTAAATTATTTATTAAATATCTGGATTTGGGGTAGACACTAGTGGTCCTGGCTTTCTGAGATTTATATCTCACACCCTACTCAGACCGCCATTACACTGGGTACCCAAGTAGATTCTATTTGGTTACAAGATTATGATGTTTGAATTTACTTGGGAGTTAGGAGCAGAGGACTGAGCGGAGGTTTAGGATGATCGAGGAGATCGCCCATGGGGCTTTGAGTCATTATTTGTTTATTTCTGTATTGGAATGTAAAGCATGTTGTTTTGTTCACTGTTTTCTTTTTTGTATCATTAGCATGTCATGCATGCATCTACTGTGTAATTTGGCGTTGACCACTTTTATACAATGAGTATTATTTGTCTTTACCTGTTTTTCATTATGAGTTACTGCATCCACTATTGTTTGTTATCCACACTGATATACCACTGTGAAACTCTGATAAGAGGGTATAGTCTCCCCACTAACTATCCTTATACCATCGCTGCTAGTCGGTAGCCTCTGGTGTACGGGGAGATGCACTTGAGGTCATGTGACGACCGGTCCGGCCACCAGTTTAGTGGTGAGATGGGTCGGGACGTTACACAAGACCTCCCACATCAATGTTGGTGTCTAGGGATGAATAAGGGAGTTAGAGAGTTCATTTCTCGATGCCTTACTTGTCAGCATGTGATTGTTGAGAACCATGTTTCAGTAGGTTTAGCTCAACCCCTTAAGGTTCTTTTATGTAAGTGGGATGGGATATATATGGAATTCATGATGGGTTTACCACATACATCTAGGGGATATGATTCTATCTGGGTGATCATTTACCAACTCACCAAGTCATCCTACTTCTTATCTATTTGAGAGAAGAGTTCAGTAGAGAGCATGGGACACCTCTATGTAAAGGAGATAGTTAAACTCCATGGAGTTCCATCGATGATTGTTTTAGATCATGATTATTTCTTTACATTCTGGTTGTGTAAGATATTACATGAGGCATTTGGGACCAAGTTATGCTTGATCATAGTGTTTCACACACAGACAGACCACTATACGAAGTGGACTATTTAGGTTCTGAAGGACATGCTACAGTATTTCATGTTGGACTTTGGCCATAGTTGGGTGGATCACATACCACTAATGGATTCTGCGTACAAAAACAACTACCATTCCACCATTAATATGGAACCATTTTAGGCTTCGTACGAGTGATCTTGTAGGTCACCACTTTATTGGACTGACCTAGGAGAGTCGGCACTTATGAGCTCAGAGTTGGTGTGAGATAATATAGAGAAGGTGCAGATCATCCAAAAGCGAATGAATACTACCCAGAGCCAGCATAAGTATTATACTGACAGGCGATGGAGGCCTTTGGAGTTCAAGGAAGGAGACCATGTATTCTTACAGATTTCACCTCAATGGGGATTACAGAGATTTGGATGGGGTGAAAAGTCATCTTTGAGGTTTATCAGATGTTTTTAGATACTACGTGGAGTTAGAATGGTTTCATACCTCTTACTCTTCCTTTACAATTAGATCGAGTAAATGATGTCTTCCACACGTCGCATCTGTGGAGGTACGTGCATGACCCAATGAACATCATCAACTGGGGCGAGATGGACATCAATGATGTAGTGACTTTAGCTAAGTACGTAATAGAGATCAAGGATCGGTAGGAGATAATACTTTATGGTTGATCAATTCCTTTGGTTCACGTTTGGTGGCAGCACAAGAATATCCAGGAGATCACTTGGAAGTGGGAGACTCATATTCATTCTCAATAACTTCTTTTTTTAGTATCATTTGCTTTGGATTTTTAGGGATGAAAATCCACTAGGTGGGGAGAATGTAATGCCTCATATTTTCTATGTATTATTTTTAAATATTATATATATTAATTTTGAGACTAGGTATTGAGATGAGATGTGATTCCAAGACCCAGTGTGTCCGGAATAAATGGTTGAATAATATTAAAATATTAAATATCACATGCACACATGTTTTTAAAAAAGGTAGAATAACTTCTAAATGGGTTCCTGTATCATAAATCTAAGGGAACCATTGCATTCAGAGTAGCAGCTTTACCTTAGGTGCAGCTTAACATCGATAGATGCAGGTCAACTGTGAAAATTAATTTCAGGCATTTTTAGTGAATAAAATAAATTGAAGATTTATTTTATTTTCTCAATTTATTTGAAGCAGTGATGCATCAATGCTTATTATTTTATGTAGACCTTTAGGCATGGATCAATGTTTAGGTTCATAACCCTGGAATTCTCTATAGGCACTATGGATAAACCCTAGAGAATTTATTTTGACGATGATGGTAGAGACATGGACCAGAGATCATTCTTGATAGATCTGACTAGTGGAAATTGATCTTCAATAGATAGTGATCTGATTCCTAGGTAGGATTCATTATTTTGGTTTTCCTTCTTTATTCATATATTCAATGATGAACTCAGACCAACCAATGAACAAGTTGATATTTGATTCGATAAATCCTTTTGGGATGGGTTATACTTTGCATGATTTATCAGGGTTTGATAATTTGGGAATTTCTTTTAATTTTTGATTGTTCTTAGGGATCTGATTTATGCTAGATTAAATAATGGTTGAGGTTTGTTCCTTGGATTTATTATTTGTGTTTTCTCTCCTCCATTTTCAACGCATGTTCTTTGTTCTTTGGTGACTTTATGAAAAAATGATCTTTGTGCCTTATTTTCTTGGTGAAATAATCTGAAATTTAAGATACGACCTCAAAATGACCTAATGGAGGTGTGATGATAATGATGACATATGAATCGGGGAAAATTGTAAGAAGCCATTATCCGAGCGGTTTGCGTCAATATGAATTTAAATGAATTTCTAATACAATTAAAGGCCTAAAACCCATCGATTCAATGTTGCAGTGGTGAGAAAACCCTAGATATGATGTTTTGAGGCGAATAGATCACCAGAAAGAGATCCAAATCACTGGACAAGGTGCCTAGGAATAATGAGAGTTTCTAGAAAAACCCAACGAACACAGCATGTAACCCGAGGTTACCTAGTGTGTGGACCCCACTGACCAATGGATAGGGTTTTAGGATATAGTTAAATGTCACATGACATGTGACACCTATCACACAGTGTGTAGGCCCATCCCATAGGCTCAGCGTGTATCTCAAAAGATACACGAACATGGGTTGGAGTGCACGGGTTACCTATACTGTGTGTACACCCCCACACAAATTTTCATGAACCAAGTACATGGACTACCTCATGTACTGGTACATGGGAAATGATTCATATGTTGACAATGTATACTGGAACATGACTGGAGTACACAGGTGGACCCTCGATGGAAGGACACGACGTGTGATTCCTTCTATATGCCATGTACCCATATTTTACATGATACAATTTGGAATGGTACAGGCCATTGTACAATACATGTACATGGGGCCAAGTTACATGGTGTGTGACCCTACTACATGCTGTGTATGACTTTCTACATGCCCTAATTATCTTCTCCTCCATATCCTAGTCAAGTTTTATTTGGGTTATTTCCCTTATTGCTTCCCTAAAGGTAGGTAAGAATCATTTCCTACTCATAGGACTATGATCCCTTAATAGTATTTCTTGGATAGAGTTGTTGGAATCCCCCCCTGAGATTCCTAGAGCATGATCCTCTATTCATTTTTCATACCCTAGGTAGATTCATTGGTATTGATATGACCAACTTTACCGGGCGTCGATACTCAACTTATTATGTTAATCCAGACGAAGTTGTTGGTATCACCCCATTTCTATGGTTGTGATCCTTATTTGTGGTATCATATTATCTTCATATCTATTAGTGTATCTCTCTCATGATGGTTCTTGACAAACAATAATTCTCAAACATAATTCATCAGTACTATCAGACCCAGTAGCGTGTTCTCCTAGATGAGTGGTTTGTGGAATCTTGGAGCCAGATCCCTACTGTCGGTATAAAATGGTTGTGACTTACCTATAGACTGTGAGTCTTGGATTATGTATATCTAGATATCATTGTTATATGTGCTATAGAAATATATTGTATATAGGTGACTATATCTTTACTTTGTGTATTTCCTTGGGGTTTGGGGTGTCCTACTGAGTATTGTTTTACACACCCTTGTACGGGCTTTTCCCGTACGTGTCATGTCTTGTATAGACAAGTGACCTTTTGATGGAGTCCAAGGTGGACCAGAACCAGATGGTGCTTTGTGAGATCAGGTAGGCCAAGGTATTATTATGGATATATACAATAGTCCCAATACCTTTTTGTTTAATGGTTGGACTTGTGATTTTCAGACTCTTTTTAGTGGGCTTATATTCTGACTCATTTTACTTTACTGTACTATACTTTCCTTTCATACTCTAGTTGGGATATAATGTTGTTCATGAATTTGGTTCTTAGTGGTTTTTATATTTCATCATTCTGTGGGCTTAGAGATGTGTTCGTGCATCCAGGTACATAGGTAATGCCTCACATGTTAGTGATATTTCTACTCAGTGCTATTCACCAGCCCTTGGCCTATTAGAGATAGGCTTTTGGAGTCATGGCACGAGCCTCACTAGGACAGGTTATCCCATCAGTGTCATGAAAACTTTGACATATCATTATCATAATCCATCCATAGAAATAATGTGAATGGTACCATTGGATTATATCCCTAATGAATCATAGTAAATAAAAAAGGATGTCAACATGCATGAAAACCCATTTTTAAAGATAATTATAAAATTTATTTTCAAAACAAGGATAAATATCCTTTTATTTTGATAAATTTAATTTAAAAATAAAATAAAAAACAATGGAAATTGATATCACTTTAGAAAAAAACATAGAGTGTAAGCATAATTATTAAAAGTAGTTATAAAATATGAAAATCAATTCATGGAGAATGTTTCAAAAAGAAAGATCATTTTCATATTTTTGTAATGAGAGTCAAATTTGGTTAAAAAAATCATATTGAAAACATTAAAAGAAGATTAATTATAAAAAAAATCAATTAAATTGAAAAATACAATAATAAATCACATAATCATTGATAAAGAAGTCTATAAAACAAAATAAAGAATATGGATATTGAGGAAAAATATTTTTTATCGAAAAGAATAACCAATGGTAGTTTCTATTATAAGAATTAATTTAGATAAATTATAAATGAAAAGGGTAAGTGAAATGTTAATAGGACATGAAAAAATATTAAATAACCATAGGATAAAAAAAATAGTAGTGTTTTTTGAGATAAATATTATACAATTTACCTATATGGAAACTTAGTCAAAACAATTTTTAATTCAAAATGAGATTAGAAAGAAAACTCTTACCTTTTACTCACGACTTCCATGAACAAACTTTAAACTGATATATAATAAAAAAATCTATATTAATCACTTATTAAAATATATTACCATTTTTTATTCCTCAATTATAACCATTAATTTCATATACATTAGTTAGTTAATGTTTGTTTTCATTATCATATGTTAGAAACTTTGATTATTTCATACATGTTTCATAATGGAGATGTTTTTTCACATTATTGGATTCTAGGTTCATCATTCGTAGATTAAAATAGGTATTTAAATTATTTTTGTAAAATAATTTATATATATTCTTATTCATTTTATCAAATTTATGGGAATGGTTTTTGAGGATGGAGTTCATGGAGAGCATTTTGGGTAATTTTTCCGATAACCATGAGTCACTTTATAATGATAATTATTTTTTATTTTACCCTTATCAAACCACATTGAGGAAATATATTACTCTTTAATATCATATATTACTATTTATAAAATTTTTATACTTATTAATGGTAAAAATTATGATGTTGGTATAATATCATTCGAGTTTTTTGTTGAACCGACCCAAACAAGAACATTTTATACTGGTAAATGAGAAAGAGTTTAGAGTTATATAATAGTAGTTTCATTTTATCAAAATAATAATGAGGTTAATATAACATCATTAAAATATAGGATAATACTTATAATGAGTGTATAGGAGAAGGTTATTGAAAATTTAAGATAATAACTTAAATACTTAAATATTGAATTAACTCCATATTAGTACAAGTTTCTTTAAGATGAAGTATTTAGGATTTATTCTTGAAATCAGAAGATACCTAATGTATTAAAAGGGTTTAGGAGATTTAAAATGGTCAATTATTGAATATATTTCATAAGGGATATATATTTTTTTGAAGCGGTAGAGTACAACACCTTTTATAGGTGAAAATGAAGGATATTTCTTTGGAAAATTAAGTTAGGTGAATGGTAAAGATGAAATCACATGGGAGTTAGGTAAGTTAGGTGAGGAAATGTTAGCGAGAAATGTGGGTATGACTTATACACTTAAGAAAGGTATTATAGAATATATAAGTGTAAATTTTTTTTAATAAAATTCTATCCATGACAGATCAAATCTTTTTACTATTTGTTAACTTGTTTAATTATTTAGTATGGTAATTATTTTTTTATTAAAAATATATGGTAGTTCCTCTTACACAATTTTTATATGATTGTTTAAATATTTTACACAATTTAATATAATTCAATTTTTAAATATTAAAAATTTAAATTTTAAATGAAAACAAATACATATATATAACTGTTATTATAGAAAGATGAATTTTAAAACATTAAATGTTTTTATTCTTATTTACTATCAATTAATAATTAAATAGGTGTTAATATATTTGTTTATATATATATAAATGAAATTATATTTATCATATAAAAGATATTAATTCAATTTATTTAGATAAATGAAAATCAATATTTAAGAAAAATAGTTCCCTGAAAAATATTGTATTTTACGATTAAATAATTTTAACTACATACTTTTAAATTGAATTATTAATATTATATCCATTTAATTTTATCAATACACTGGTATGAAAATATTTCTTTGAATGTTATAAATGCATCATATCAATATTTAATAATAATAATACATAATTATATATTTTAATAATAAAATAATCTTGTTAAATATTATAATTTTATTTTATTCTAGAATTATATTATTATTTTTGAACTATATTATTTTCTTTTATAGAACTTACCTGCTCGATATAAGCAATGAATTTTTTTTCTAATGACCATATTTCCAATGATAATATATCCAACTAACTTATATCCAATATCCTTATTTTTTAATATTATATATATAAATATGATTTCATTATTATATATAACTTTACTAAAGTCATTCATTCTATTTATTCACTATGTCTCAACATGTATATATTATTTCAAATCACCTACCTTATTTCCATACTTGCAATTAGGGTGATGATATTTATGGAAAATCTTGATGATAAACATTTAATCATTGTGGTATTTTTATTTATATGTGGATTTATTACACTTGTAATTTTCTTAATGATGTTTCATATTTCATTATAATAATATATAAATTTTTATCTTATGTAGGAATATTTTATTTTAATAAAATGTATCATGGTTCATTTTAGTTTGGTGTTGTGTGTGAAATAATTTATTCAAAATATTATTTATTTTAATGGAAAATTCATAGTAAAATCATAGGATGTTGTAGTTGATTCCATCAAACTAAAGGAAAAAGGGGGAGATAGAGTGGGAGCTTCATCTGAGGAGGCTGATTAGAGTTATATTAGGATGCATCAACCGTGAATCATGGATCATTGGTGTAAAATCTTGAATCTTTACTGATTCATTGCAAGGTAGGGATTTTTATTTCATTTTTTTACTACAACACATTTATTTCCCATTTCCATTATCTATTATGATATATGGGAATTTACTTGAAAGATAAAGGCATCGAACTAGGGATTTTCATCGAAATATGTGATTTAGGTGGTTCTCTATGTTCCTAAATCTGGAAATCACGATCACATAGCATATAGTTCTATGAACACATATCATGCAGATATTTAGTGCCGATTAGGGTCAAATATGTTTATCATATGGAATGTATAACATATCCACATGATGTGTAGGTCTATTACATACATGAATCATGGTGTGGATAAGTACACATCATGGAATGAATTTTGAGGTATAAGGTGTGTAGTGGTACATTTAATCATAGGTTACACAAGCTGAATTGAGAATGGTACATTAATTGGAACCTCATGTCAATTACATACTATGTATTCCTTTGAGGAACATTATGTTTCTGGGAACCACATGACGATATAGGAATATGTACATAGCTAGAGTGAGGTGCTAGGTGTACACGATGGGTACAAGATGGTATATGTGATGTAACTCCCTACATGGAACTCGACTTTGGACAAGTGAGTAGATTTTTATGAATTTTTTTTCCAAATTAAATGAAATGGTGGGGGTCCTATTTTCCATTAGAGACCATAAAAAACAAAATTTTATATCGGTTTCATATTTTATCCCCATGGAGATGATGAACATATTAGAGTGATGAGCATGGGTAGAAATAAGGATATTGATCACCTAAAAACATCTAGATATCTGGGCATGGAACCCTCATCAATATTCATATATTGTCAATCTTTAGGAGTTTTTTGGTGTTTTTAAATACTCATAGGATGGAGAAGATGTGATTACATGAGTTTGAGATTATATTTGGCAATTTCGTTAACGTGATATAGTGGTCCAATGGGACTTATAGATTTGTGTGGAACATAATAAGATTTCATCTTTTTGTGGACCTGAAAGATAGGGTGGGTGTATATAATCAAAGTATGAGGATGGGGAGTTAGTTATGAATTCTATATATGATATGGTATCCGTGGTCAGTTCATAATATAGATGGTGGATATTATTTATCACCAGTTGAATCCTAGGAGTTACTGTAAGAGATGGAGTACAAAATTGCAGAATCATTAATGGAGACCCTTTTTTGGCAGACAATAGGTTTTTATTACTACATGGCAAGGATAGTATAGAGATTTAAATTAGGTACTCCTTGGGATTTTATCATACAATTAAGTACATGTTTCCCCTTATATTGATGAAGTTGGTAATCCCCTAGAGATATGGGGTATGGGTCCCCTATAATAGGTGATGGTTTTCCAAATATCATTATTCGAGGTGTGGAATGATTCTTATATTTAAAGACATGGTATCATCTTTGATTGATCTTGGACATTGGTGGGGCATGAGGCTCTCCATAGGGTAGGTACTTCCTCGACCAGTTTTTATACTCTATTGAGGCATGGAAAACACAATACATTTTTGAGTAGTGTCTTGATGGTTATGGAGGTTGAGTAGTGAGGATGGTTTGGATACATGAGGTTTTTATCTCACTCTACCGGTCTATGAACTCTAGTGAGAAGGGAGATCACCATTACAATATCAATGCAATGGTATTATGTTACTATTTTTTCATTCTCTGAGGATAAGATTTGGTGCTTCGTGACCCATGGTTCATGGGGTTATATAGTTTACTATTCAGTTTTCCACTCTAGTGGACCTAGTTTGAGAGTGTAGGGATTCACTTTACAGTTGAATAATATCTACATGTGAGCATAGCTAGATTATATAACTCAAATTTTATATCTTATAATTAATGAGGAGGTTTATTACATTTGGTAGGATGGTTTAGGAAAATCCCCCTGGGAAGGGGGTATGGGTCACACATTTATGGGGCCGATAACCCCATTAATCTTCACATCATCCTTGAGGTACATGCCCACTCATTATTTAAACTAGGGATTCTAGAATCAATGAGAGGGATTTTCAAATGATCCTTCTATGGATAGATGTGTTTTTTATGAACAAAAGTTTACTGATGAGTTATTTTATTATCCCTATGTGATGGGTAGGTGATGATGCATGTGTATGAGGAGTATATTATAGGTGAAAATACTTTTTGGTTTGAGACCTTATCAATTAAATTACATAGTTGAAATTTTAATTTGGGTTATGGTTCCATTGCACTGACCTACATGGTTTGATCACCCCGGTGGTGGATGATCAGGTAGGTATTTACCCCTATTTTTTGGGGTGAATCTATCATGGATGAGCAATGCTGTGTTTTCCATGAGTATGGTGAGAAGGGATGTTCATTCCCCTAAGTCCTGAGATTTTTTCATGGAGTCCTCATTCAATAGAAAGAGTATATAATAGTGGTTATCCCAAATATTTTACTATGGGATAGGGCTAAGGTTATTTTTGTAAGTTAAACCAAAAATCCTCCCCTAGCTGGCGTTTCTCCCATAAATTATGTTGGGTTGTTGTATAGTTCAATCCTTGCTTGTGAGGAAACCTATGAAACTATTTCACTTTTTATGGGGCATCCTACTAGGTATTTATATACTCAAACCTATATGGGATTTATACCCACACATTTTTGTGTGTGTAGAAGATGCAAAAATTTGTGGAGATTTGTTGGGAATGAACATACAAAACTAAATATTGGAGGATCCCAATAATATTCTTGGTTGGAAGTGATGAGGTTGGAGTCAACATGATGGGGTGATCCCCTTCTCCCTATTCACTTGAGGTCTATGCTTATTTTAGTGACTTTGGCCTTATATTTTTTTACCATATATTGAAGAATTTTTATTTCACACCGTTGATATGTTTAGTATATCTTTTTATGAATATTGTTTTGATATATATATATATATATATATATACCCTGTGTGGTTGGGTATATTCTGTTTTTGGATAGTGATGTGTATCTTTTATGAAGTTATATTGACTCCCATATTTTATGAAATTTAAAGGTGGTCAAACATGAAATTTTTTTAGTGACGCATTCAATGTTTGAGTGGGAACATTGAATTTTAATTTCACAATCCTCCTGTAATCTTTGTATAAGTGATGCCTATATAAAGGGCGAGGAGGTCCACTATGCATAAGTTTTATCTTCAGTGAAAATTGCTGAAGAATTTAGTTGACAATTAGATTGATTTGGAGATCTTTTAATAAAGAATATGGAATTGTAACATCGGAAGAAGTTATAATGAATAGAGGGTAAATATTAGTTAGTATCAGATAAATAATATGAAGAATATACCTAACATAATATACTAGATAGAGTGGTGTTAGATTACCAATTGGTGCTAGATAAATTTGGTATTTTATAGTGTTAGCGAGACAAGTGTAATAGATAGAGAACTACCAGTTGGAGAAGTAAATAGATATATAGGCTTGGAAAATGATGTTTATAGAGAATTTATTTCTTACTACTATGCATGAAATTAAAGGGAAAGAAGAAGAACTTGTAGAAAGGAAAGTGTGAAGAAAGATTAAGTAGCATAATGAAAACACACAAAAGACTATCAATGAAGGTTCTTGTCATTATTAAAAAATATTGTTATATCATATTATTTGTGTGAAGATCACATGAACTATTGAAATGACTATAGTTCTATGCAAGTTATAGACATTACATTTTTATTATAACCAAGAAAATGATTGATTTTTAGTGGCTGTGTGGTCTTGGATTATTATAAAACCATTCCATGGACTAGCTACTATTATTAAGTAATAAACCTTGTAAATAAAAATATTAATATGGGTGTGTTTTTTTTTATTTTTCAGAAGAGTCACTTATCACTAATTTTAGGTGAAGTCTATTTCTTAAGTAAGAAAACATAAAACAGAGAAGATCACTGATTCACCCCTCCCCCTCTTAGTTATCACTTATGTTCTAATTGGTCTTTTAAATGAACTAGTAAATGATTCTTATAAATAGGATTCATTGAATACTATTGAAATTTATTTTCTTGAAAATGAAACTATTGCATTTAAGAAGAGTTTTAATTATAAAACTGTTACATGTGATCCTGCTATTTTTTAAATGGTTAAATCAAATTTCATTAATTTTATAGAGAATTTTGGAACTAATGAATATTATTATTATTATTTGGATGAAGTTTATAATTTTTCATTTCAAACCTTTGTTTATTACTTGAGAATTTTTAAATTTAATGTTGAAAACTCAGATCTTTCATGTTGTTTTAAGTCTATAAATTTTTAGTAAAATTATACCTATAAACATACTAAATAAAAATTTGTTTTCACATACTTTAATATAAAATATACTCATTTTATGAATGAATAATGATATTAAATTGATGATTTAGTGTTATATAACCTTATTTAACAAATTAAAATATCCCATTTGATCCAAAATTGAAACAACTTCTTGAAATTATCAAAAAATAATTCTTATGTTAAATGAGATATTACCTATCATCATTGGAAACATGCTATAATAAGATCAAGGGAACCAAAATCGAAGAGTCCTTAGTAAACAAAATAATACTTTAGGATGGAATTTGGATTATTTAACTGGAATTATCCCTTCAATTTTAATGTATAGTATTTTATTAGTCAAAAAATACCAAACCTATTAAGTAATTCAAAGGATATGTAACCCAATACTTTTAAAGGCTGTTAAAAAGCAATTAAACACCTTTTTGGATACTGGAATCAATTTTTATCATCATTTAATTCCAATAGGTGATTCCTATTTAATTGTTTTCTAAAATGAATGACTTTACTATTTCAAAGAATGAATTTTTTGAACTCATTATTACTAGAATTACCAACAAATGGAGAATGTGTATTGATTACAAAAAGATAAATTCAATTATAAGAAAATTTTATTTTCCACTTTTACTTATTAATCAAGGTATAAAAATATTATCTTTGTGGACCCACTTTTATTTTCATGATGGATTATTTAGTTATTTCAAAATTCTTATAGAACTTTAAGATCAAGATAAAACCACCTTCACTAGTCCTTTTGATTTTTTTTCATATTTAAGAATGCCTTTTGGTTTTTGTATTGCCCTAATAATTTTTCAAATATATATGATGAGTATATTTTTTGAATATTTATAAATCTATATGAAATTTTTTATGGATTATTTTTCAATTTATGCTTCATCTTTTGAATGCATTTTGATGATTTTAGCCATTATTCATTAAAATTTAATTGATAAGAAACCTTTCTCAATTATGAAAAATTAAAATTCATGGTAGATAAATAGATTTTTATTATATATATTTTGTTTAAATATATAAATTAATTTCACAAATCTGTCTTGAGATTATTTATTCACTATCATACCTAAAAATAGTGATACATGTGATATCATTTCTCTAACAAGCTAATTTTTATAGGAGATTCATAAAATATTTTAGTAAGAGATTTGTACATTTCTAAAAATTACTTCAAAAGAGTGGTAGTTTTTCTTTGATCAAAGTCACAAAGAAGACTTTATAGATCTGAAAAAAAATCTAAAATTGAAACCCATAGTTCATTCACCAAAATGGGACTTTCCACATAACTTTATAACTGAATCATATGATTTTCCCTTGTGGTATTTTTGATCCAAAATTTTGAAAAGAAGTATCATGTGATAACTTATGAATCTAGGAACATAGATCAAGATCAATCCAATTACACAAAATTTGATAAGTGGTTATTGACTACTCTTTTTATTTAAGCAAGTTCATATGTTATTTTTTAATATCTAAAGTAATTATTTTCACATACCATTATATAGTCATATTTTTGATGAATAAACATGATGAACAACCAAGATTATTTTTTTATTAGATTTTTATATTGAAATAAAGGATATTAAAGGAAGTAAAAACCTTTGAATTAATATTTAAGAATATTACATATTGTTTTGGATGAGAATATTTAGATCCATCAACCTAATAAACAAACTTTTCCTGATGAATAATTACATTATATTAAGAGTGAGACACCATGATTTTATGAAATTATAAATTATTTAGATTTTAATGAAGTTCCAAATTATTTTTTAAGAAATATATTAATATAATTATTAGTGAATCAAAAACATTAATTTGGGATGATCCTCACTTGTGGAATATGGGTAGTCACCAACTAATTAGAAGTTGCATCCCAAATTTTAAATTTCAAGTTGTACTGATTGTTTCCATAACCTTAGTTATTTTGGTCACTTTAGACCCCAAATAATAGCTAAAAAAGTAATTGATTCTAGTTTGTTTTATCCTACCATTTTTAAAGATACTTTTAAATTTTATAGAATATATAAAACCTTTAAATTTTAAGCTAACATCTCTAAGAGAAATCATATACCACAACAACATTTTTTTCAAATGTGTTTAGTCTTTGGGCTATGGATTTCATGGGAAAATTTCCAAACTATTTTGGATATCATTAAATATTAGTTTCGATTTATTATCTTTCCATGTGGGTAGAGTCTATTTCCACTAGGGATATTGATGCAAAAGCTATCTATAAATTTATAAAAGGAAATATTTTTACTATACTTTGTTTTTCTAAAGTCCATTATCACCGTTCAAGGATAAATTTTCATAAAAAACATTATATGTTTTTTAAGGAAGTATATATTTCATCATCAGGTTTAAAAACTCCTGCACCCACTAAAAAATGGAATGGTTGTGTTATCAAATAGATATATAAAACACATTTTAGAAAATTTTCCACAAAAATAGAAAAGATTGGAGTTTGATATTAGATGATGCTCGTTGGGCTTATATGAATTTATTCAAAACTATAATCAAAATGTGACCTTTTATAAATATGTATAGAAAATATTTTCACTTACCTATAGAGTTAGAAGAAAATTATTTTTAGTATGTTAAAACCAATAAAATATATCCATTGGAAGTTAAAATGAAATAAAATTCTATTTTTAGGAGTTATAAGAGATAATGGAACAAGGAAAATGAAAACTCCAGGATATATGAGGAGAAAAAAATATTTTCATTATGGAGTGATCCTCAAAAAAGATTTTAAGTAGGAAAATAAAGTGCTAAATTTTGAATCAATACATTATATATTTATAGGTAAATTTCATTCCAAATGGTCTCTCCCTTTTGTTGCTACTAATGTTTTCCATTTGGTGTTATATAGATTAAATAACTTGGGAAGGAAACACCATCCATATTCAATGGGAATAGATTCAATCTATTTACAATAAAATAAAAATTGTCTTTCATATTGGAGTATTAACATTATTTATTGAATGACTAGTATTAAAATTCTATTCACATCATTTATTTCTATAACTTACGTGGAAAACATTTCTGGGAGATTTTTTGACAATGGATATTAAATAACTGAGGTTGAAAATCACACTCTATCATATACCATATATTAATTGATGTTAAAAATCTTATTATTATGAGTTTTTTCTTTGATTATTTACATAAATGATATTAAAAGTAACAATTCATAATGCATGAAAATTGCATTTTAATTGTTTCATAGTGAAAATTTCAATTTTTTAAATCCCACTTAAAATTAATATTGATGCAGAAAAGTTTTTCAAGGGTTATTTTTTTAATGATCTATATTTATTCTTTTTTAATCTACCTCTTCTTTTATTTTCATTTTGATTTATAGGTTTTTTTATTTCAATTTTTTTTCATAGTATTTATAAATATTATCCCATTATTTCAATTATTTATGATTATTTTTTAATCAATATTATCATTAATTATTCTTGTTTTATGATATATAATTATTCCATGGATCATGTAGAAAGTGAAAAACTTTCACAAGAGATTCACAATCCAGTGTTTAGAATTCCTTACAAACAGAAACTTTGGATAACTCTTGAATTATTTTTGAAAAGGAAAATTAAGTTGATTGACACTATTACTAGGATAGAAATTATGTCAAGGATTGAAGTTTCATTTTCATGATTTCATTTAGTTTTTTCATTTTTATAATTTTATTGATTTTTTTATTCCATGGGATTAATTATAATCTGAATATTGTTTTAAATAAAATAGACACTTTTTAATGTCGGTTATAAAAAAACTGACGTTGAATGTGTATTTGGATGCTGGTTTCAAAAAAATTGGCATCAAATGCATTTTTTTTTCAGAAATGGTGATTTTGTTCACAATTTTAAATAAATTATTTTAAAAATATATTTAATACATCACTTATAATAAATTCTATGAACAAAATGCTATTAAAAACTTAAAAAAATAACATAAAAACCTATTTTAGTATTAGATTTAGAGATAATTTTAAAGGGCCTCTAGCGGAGGACGTCTAACTTTAAGCCAGTGAGTATAACTAAGAACTGTGTTTTTTACTTCCTTTTACTTATTTTTGTTATGACCATGACTCGTGATTCTAATTTTATATTTAAGTTTTTTTATAATGGGTATATGTCTCAAAATAAGTTTTTAGGGACATCCTTTGTTTGATGATGTTTTTTTATGTTTCCTTTTTTAGTTTATTCTTTATTTTTATTTAAAATATTAGCATTTTTCATTCATATTTTTATGTTCCTTTTTCATTTTTGTTTTTTTGAAACCTATGAGATCAAAATTGATTAAAATTTGAATTTTTGGAATCGATGACAGTGATTAAACTAATATTACCCATGAAACTAAATTTAATAGATACTAAAAGAATATTTATTCTAGATTTAATGTATTGTGGAATATATGAAAAGACCATTGATATTTAAATACCATGCCATAAATCACTGTATTTATTTTAAAATAACTTACATATTTGTAACCTAGACCCTTTTTAACATCTTATTCACAATAAACTCATAACTTGAGAGAAAGAAACAATGCATGATTTAACAAGAATTTGATTTGTTTCTTTCAAAACATGAGAGTATAAGGAAGTTGTGTTGAATATGATTGTGGAAATTATTTTATTTTAAAAGATCTATTTTCTAGATAAATTTTTTATTCATGAATATCTTTTATATTTGATCTTTTTGGGACCTTAGTATCCACAAAATACCCATCAGGTAGCCCCATTAAAAGCTTAAAATCCCAACCAAACATGAAATGGGAGGTAAAAATTTCATAATCTAGTCAGACATAAGTGTCTTGGATGATATATTGTGGTTTGATATATCATATGGATCTTTATTGGGTAAACAATAAGATTATAAAAAATGTTTTGAAGCTGTATAAACTTAAGCAATTAAGTGAATATTTTTGAAATTAAAAGCTGTGTAAAAATCTTTTATGATGAAAGATGCTATAAAAAACAGAAAATTAATTTTTATAATATTTAAATAATTATAATCATTCAAAATAAGGGCTTGGAATTCACATCATTTCTTGAAATTCAATGATCCACCACTATATTCAAAAATCAATAATTGTATAATTTTAAAACATAAAAAACAATTGTTGAATTTTTTTTAATTTAGTTCAATGGATTAGATGCTCCTATGGAAATATTAAAGGTGTGTAATTTATTTATAATTTTCAAGATATTTAGAGACGATTTATTTCCTAGAGGATTAAGGAGAAGACAATTCATGGGTAAAAAATAAAATCATGTATATTTTATTTAAAAAGAGCCAAAACTTCTTATTTTTCCTTAAGGTTTTTGATATTTAAAACCCACCAACCTTAATCTACTGAACAGAACTAGAAAGTCTTCAAGATAAACATAAGACCTTGACTCATTTGTGTGGATATTATATTGATAAACTCAAGTCCACTGAATATAAATTTATGAATTCCACAAGATAAATAATATATATAAGATCACCAAGAAGTGTTGTGGTTGTTTAGGATGGAAGAAAGATGCATGAACATTCTTAAGTTCATCACATAGAGGAATGTTTGTGTGGTAGTTGTAAAATCGTTTCTAAATAGAGATTTATATTGAGATATTTAACCTAATAAATTAGATAGGGATTTCTATGTTGGGAAATTTGATAGAGGGAAATTCTAAAAATAATAATCTTATGAGGTTACCAGATAGAAAAGTTTTAATTAAGATGAACCATATGAAGTTTATGGATCATTGTAATGTTTAAAAAAAATACATTAAATATAACAATGTTGAGCTGGAAATTCAATGATTTAATAATTCTATAGTAAAAAATCACGATTCAAGCTGATATCTAAGGAGTTTTGAAGATATTTTGGGAACTGAGGCCTAAGGAATATTTTCTATGAAGTTATATTGACCCATATCTTTTATGAAGTTTTAAGGTTGTCAAACATAAATTTGTTTACTACCATATTCAATGTTTGAGTGGGAACTTTGAATTTGAATTTCACACTCCTCCCATAATATTTGTATAAGTGATGCGTATATAATGGGAGAGAAGGTCCACTATGCATAAGTTGTATATCTTGTTTGCAGTGCTGAAGAATTTAGGGGATGATTAGATAGATTTTGAGATCTTTTAATAAAGAATAAAAAACTATAGCACTAGAATAAGTTATACTGATTAGAGGGTAAATATTATCTAGTATTAGACTAATAATATGAATAGTATACCTAACACATGATATTAGATAGAGTGGTGTCAGATTACAAGTTAGTGCAAGATAATTGGGTATTGTATAGTGTTAGCAGGTCAAGTATAATAGATAGAGAACTACAAGACGAAGAAGGAACTAGATATATATTTTTGGACAATTATGTTTATAGAGAAGTTATTTCTCAATACTATGAAATAAATTTAAGATAAAGAAGAAGAACATGTAAGAAGGAATGTGTAAGAAATTTTAAGTATCATAATGAAAACACACAAAATCCTGTCAGTGAAGGTTCTTATTGTTGTTGAAAAAGATTGTTATATCATATTATCTATGTCAGGATCACATGAACTGTTGATATGACTATAGTTTTATGGAATTGATTTAAATCCCATGCTTACTATGACTAAAAAAATGATTGATTTTTGTGGCTGTATATTCATGGATTATTATAAAACCATTCCATGGACGAGCTACTCTTATTGAGTATTAAACCTTATAAATACCTATGTTCATATGGGTGTGATTTTTTTCTAGAATATTCATTTCTCACTAATCGGAGGTGAAGTCTATTTATTAATTAAGAAAACAGAAAAAAGGGAAGATCGATGATTTGACCCTCCCCCTCCTAGTGATTGCTTACGTAAAAATTGGCCTTTTTAATGAAAAACTAATTTTTTTTCTAAAGATGAATCATTGGATACTGTTGAAATATATTTTCATTAAAATGAAATTGTTGCATTTAAGGAGAGTTTGAATTATAAAACTACTACAAGTGAACATTCTATTTTTTAAATGGTTATATCATTTTTCATTTATTCTACTAATAATTTTGGAACTACTGAATCTGGTTATTAATATTTGGATGAAGTTTATAATTTTTCACACCAAATAATTTTTTAGTACTCAAATATTGTTAAATTTAATGTTGAAAACTTCGATATTGCATGTTCTTTTAGGTCTATAATTTTTTAGTAAAATTATACCTACAAATAAACTCAATAATTTTTTTTTCACATACTTGAATATTAAATATAATCATTTTATGAATGAATCAAGAGATTAAATTGATGTTTTAGAGTTATATAAACCTTCTTTAACACATTAAAATATCCCGTTTGATCTATAACTAACACCATTTCCTTAAATTCTCAAATAATAATTCTTAAGTTAAATGAGAAATTACCTATCATCATTGGAAAATGATAATAAAAAGATCAATAGAACCAACATATAAGAGTCATTAGTAAACACAATAATACTTTAGGATGGACTTTGGATGATTTAACTACAATTATCCCTTCAATTTTCATGTATAGGATTTTATTGGTCTAAAATACCAAACCTGTTAAGTAATTGTAAATGATATGTAACCAAACACTTTTAAAGGTTGAAAAAAATTAATTATCCACCTTTTCGGATATTGGAATAATTTTTATTATCATTGATAGCCAATAGGTGAGTCATATTTAAATTTTTTCTAAAAAGAGTGAATTTACTATTTCAAATAATTAATTTTTTGAACTTATTCCTGCTAAAATTACCAAAAAATAGAGTGTGTGTATTGACTAAAAAAATATAAATTCAATTATGAATGTAATTTTCTTATTTTATTTCTTAATAAATTGCTTCAAATATTACCTTTATATAACCACTAGTGTTTTATTGATGTATTATTTTCTTATTTCCAAATTCACATAGTACTTAAAGATCAAGGGAAACCCACCTTTCATGGTCCTTTTGTATTTTTTCATATTGAATAATGCCTTTTGGTTTGTGTAACACACCATGAATTTTTCAAAGATGTTTGATGAGTACATTTTTTGAATGTTTATAAATCTGTATGAAATTTTTTATGTGTGAATTTTTAATTTATGGTTCATCCTTTGAATGCCTTTAGATGAGTTTAACATTGATTATTTAATATTGAACTGATAAAAAACCTTTATCAATTATGAAAAAATAAATTTAATGGTAGATAAATGGATTTTTCTTATATAAATTGTGTTTAAAGATGTGAATTAATTGGACCAATCTACCTTTATAAAATTTCTTCAATAAGATACCTAAAAATAGTGAGATATGTGAGATCATTTCTTAAACATGCTATTTTTTATATGATATTCATAAAATATTTTAGTAATAAATTTGTACCTTTCACCAAATTACTTCAAAATTATGTCTGTTTTTCATTGATGGAATTTGTAAAGAAGAATTTAGAGATCTGAAAATAAAATCAAGAATTGAAACCCATAATTTATCCAACAAAATGGGGTTTTCCATATAAATTGCCGATTTATGCATATATTTTTTTCCCTTAGGGTAGTTTGGAATCAAAATTTTAAAAAGTAGTCTCATGTGATAACTTATGAATCTAGGAACATAGATCAAGCTCAATCAAATTACACAACAATTGATAAGGGGCTATTGGCTAATATTTTCTTTAAACAAGTTTATATGTTACTTTTTTGGATCTAAATAAATTATTTTCACTTACCATTCCATAATCAGATTTTTGATGAAGAAGCATGTTGAAAAACAAGATTATTATTATTGTAAGATTTTTGTATTGAAATAAATGATATGAAAAGAAGTAAAAACCTTATGATTAAACATTTAAGAATATTAACCATTTTTTTGGATAATAATATTTATATCCATCCACCCAATAAATAAACTTTTCCTGATGAATAATTACATACCATTAAGAGTGAGAGACCATAATTTTATAAAATTATGAATTATTTGGATTTTAATGAAGTTACAAATTATTGTTTAAGAAATAACTTAATATAATTATGTGTGAATTAAAAAAATTAATTTGACATGATTTTCACTTGTGGAATTTAGGTAGTGAGAAAATAATTAAAAGCTATATCCCAAATTTTAAATTTCAAGAAGTGTTTATTTCTTCCATAATTTTAGTTATTTTGGTCACTTTAAACTCCAAATAATAGATAGAAAGATACTTGATTATAGTTTGTTTTGTCATACAATTTTTAAAGATACTTTTTAATTATATAGAATATATAAAACCTACCAATTTCAAGGTATTATCTCTAAGATAAATTATATACCACAACTACTTTTTTTAGATGTGTTTAGTGTTTGGGTTATGAATTTCATGGGACCATTTCCCAAATATTTTGGATTTATTTACATATTAGTTTATATTTATTATGTTTATATGTGGGTATATTCTATTCCTACTAGAGATAATGATTCAAAAGTTGTTTTTAAATTTATTAAAGGAAATATTTTTCCTAGATTTAGTTTTCAAAATTTCATTATCACCGTTCAAGGATCAATTTTCATAAAAAATTATAAATTGTTTTAAAGAAGTATAAATTTTATCATAGGGTTTATAAACTCTCTCATCCACTAAAAAATAGAATGTTTGTGTTATCAAATAGATATATCAAACACATTTTGGGAAACAATTTTACACCCAAATAGAAAAGATTGGAGTTTGAGATTAAATGAAGCTCTTTGGGATTATATGAATTTATTTAAAACTCCAATCAGAATGTGAATATTTATAGATATGTATGGAAAATATTTTCACTTACCTATGGAGTTTGAACAAAATTATTTTCAGTATGTTAAAACCTATATCATGGATTCGTTTGAATTTGAAAATGAAAAAAATTATATGACCGATGTGGAAAATATTTCTTAGGGAGTTTTTATTATTTATTATTAAATAACCAATGTTAAAAATTATATTTTATCATCTGTTATATATAATTTTTTGTTTAAAATATTTCAATTAGGAGTTTTTACTTTTTTTTATTTGTATAACTAATGTTAAAATTTACATTTTTTAATACATGACAATGATGTTTTAATTGTTTCATAGTGAAAATTACGATTTTTAAATCCCACTTAAAATTTATAATGATGTAGAAAAGTTTTTCAAGGGTTATTTTTTTAATTCTATATATTTATTAATTTTTAATCTATATCTTATTTTATTTTCATTTTTATTTATAGGTTTTTTAATTTATATATTTTTTCATTGTATTTATTAATATTATTCCATTATTTCATTTATTTATGATTAGTTTTGTTGATCAATATTATTATTAATGATTCTTGTTTTATGATAGAGAATTATTCATTGAATCATGTAGAAAGTAAATAAACTTTCACATGAGATTTATAGGCCAAAGTTTAGAATTCCTTACAAACCAGAACTTCGGATTCCTCTTGAATTCTTTCCTCAGAGGAAAATTAAGTTGAATGACATTACTACTAGGATTGAAATTATGTCCAAGATTAAAGTTTTGTTTTTGTGATTTCATTTTTTTTTAATTTTCTAGTTTTATTGATTTTTTTATTCTATGGGATTAATTAAAATCTAAATATTTTTTATAAAATTGACACCTTCAATTTTTGTTATAAAAAAACTGATATTGAATGTTTATTTGGATGTTGGTTTAAAAAAACTAACATTGAATATATTTTTTTTTTGGAAAAGATAGTTTTTTACTCAGTTTTTATAAATAACTTTAAAAATATATTTACTAAATCACTTATAATAAAATCGATGAAAAAAATTACCTTAAAAACTTAAAAAATAAAATAAAAAACCTTTTTTAGTACTAGATTAGAGATAATTTTGAATGGACTCTAGGGGAGGAGGTCTACGTTCAATCCATTGAGCATAAATAAGAGATAAGTTCTTTCATTCCTTTTACTTTATTTTGTTATGTACATAATTCTTGATTCTAATTTTACATATTAGTTTTTGTATAATGGGGATATGTCACAAAATAAGTGTTTGAGGACATCCTTTGTTTGATTATGATTTTTTGAGTTTTCTTTTTTATGTTTATTCTTTATTTTTATTTCAAATATTACCATTTTCATTTATATTTTTATGTTACCTTTTCATTTTTGTGTGTTTTTGAAACATATGAGGTCAAAATGGAATAAATTTTCAATTTTTGGAACCCATTTAAATTATTGAACTATTATTACACATGTAACTAAATTTAATAGATACTAGAAGAAAATTTATTCTTAATTTAATGTTTTGTAGAATCCATTAAAATACTATATATTTTTAAATCCCATGAAATAAATCAATATATATATATATATATATATTTAAATAACTTACATATGAGGAAAAAAAACCCTTGTTGATCTCTTATTCATAATAACCTCAAATATTTAGAGAAATAAACAATTCATTATTAAACCAAAATTTTATTTGTTTCTTTCAAAACATGGGAGTCTAAGGAACTTGTGTTGGATATGATTGTAGAAATTATTTGATTTTAAATGCTCCCTTTTCTAAATAATTTTTTTATTCAATATTTATATTTACATTTTATCCTTTTGGTCCCTTAGTATCCATGATCAACCCACTAGTTAGCCATGTTTTATGCTTAAAACCCCAATCCAACATGCAATGGGAGGTAAAAATTGCATGATCTAGTTAAAATTACGTGTGGGGGATGATATCTTGTGGTTTGATATATAATATGGATATTTATTAGGTAGAAAATAATATTAGAAATTTTTTAAGGTGTATAAGTTGAAGAAATTAGGTGATGATTTTTGAAATGAAATGTTGTGTAAAAATATTTTATGTTGAAAGATGCTATAAAAAAGGAAAATTAATCTTGAGAATATGTAAATAATTGTTTTTATTCAAAAGAATTGCTAGGAAATCACATCATTTCTTAAAATTCAAATAACCACCACTACCTTTAAAAAACAATCATTGTATAATTTTATAAAATAAAAAATAATTATTGAATTTTATTAAAGCTAGTTTAGTGGATTAGATGCTGCTATAGAAATATTAAAGGTGTGTACCTCCTTTATAATTTTCAAGATATATAGAGATGATTTATTTCCTAGTGGAGTAAAGAGAAGACCATTTATGAGTGAAAACTATAATCATGTATCTTTTATTTAAAAATATCCAAACATTCTTATTTTTCCTCAAGATTTTTGATATATAAAACCTACCTACCATAATCCACTAAACAGAACGATAAACTCCTCAAGATAAACACCAGTCCTTGACTCTTTTGGGCAGATATTTAAGAACCTATTAATACTATGGATACCATTTAATTTTTTTTGATGATAAAATATTTGTTATAAATTCAAATCTTTGTGATGAAAATAATAGATAATTTTAAAGGAAGGTTACTTCAGATAAATGATAATTTTTAGGGACTTCATGTTAAATGAGAATATCTTATGAGATTTTTTTAAAGTTAAGCTTGTGTTTTTTTGTTTTAAATTATATAGGATTATAACTCTTATATGTATGGGAATTGATAGAGATAATATTTTCATCACATTTGATTTAAATTTCAATTATTTAATCCACATTATTTTGAAAATATCAAACGAATTTTATATTTTTTAGAATTTTTGTGAATTTGGGGTTCAATTGTGAAAATGGGGAAATCCATGGTTTTTAATCATTTTAATATTTTCTAGATATAAATAAATAATCAATGTTTTTATTTGATAATTTTTTAAATTTTTTGTTTAAAATTGAATGGGATCAAATTTTGTTAAGTCTTATCCCATAACACTTTTATTTTGTGATTTGTAGGACATTTTAAACACCCTATATGATGTTTTTGAAATATTGTTTGAATTAACCTTGTGTATGAACATTAATTATATATCGTAAAAATATTCCTTTGCTACAAAATAAGATTGTGTATGAATTTTTGAGTTCCATAAGGCTTTAATTGAGTCTTGTAAGAATTTTTTACTAGAAGTGAAAGAATTTAGACCATTTAATACTTCTTTGTTCACATTAAAACTTTTTATTTATTCGTAAGACTTTATTAAATCTCATAAATCTTTTTATTGTTTTCTTATGAATTTTATTCTCTTATAAATTTTTTCATTATGTAAGACTTTATTTATTACCATAAATCATTTTCCACAAATCCCATATTATTTTTAAACTATAATACTTGTAAAAATTCTTATTAAATAATAGTCCTTTGGGGTTCCTTAAAAGTTTGATGGATGAACTAAACTTATCACATAATTCTTTTTTTCTTTGTGAAATTTCATGAAACAATAGAGATGAATCTTTACATTATAATATTTCAATAAAATCACTATCTCAACTAAGTGAATTTGATAAAAACGTGATAAAGATTCTATATATTGTGGGATAATTAATGGAATAACAAAAGTGTTTCTCATGTGAAATCCCCATTAAAGTATGAATTATTAAGAACCACTACTTCTTATACATACAAAAAATTGTGTATGTTGTACACTGAATACATGTGAAGGTTTTTCAAGTGTAATTTGAAGGATATTTAATTTTAAATTACCCCTCCCTATTTTAAAATATAAGGGCCACTAACTAAAGAATAAAAGGATTGATAGGGTGGAGAGTTCACAATATTTAGCGGATTTCATATAGTTCTGATACAACTTTGAATGTCATGAATAAAGAGTGAGAGAAAATAAGAATATATGGGAGTTGATTTATCCATGTGTAAATAAAATCATAGGAAGATATGGAAATGAAGATCCATGGATATTTCTCTTATGATATTTTAATCTTCATTGTTATCTTTCTTAAATTTATTGTAAACTATATTTTGAATGAAGGAAGGAATTTTTTATCAAATGCATGTTATTCTAAAATATTATATTTTTTGTGATCAATCTATGTAAGTAAAGTTGTTTTTTATTATATCTAAATTTCTTAATTGAGGTAATTTATTTCAGCATTGTTTTCTTAATCAAGTTTAATTTTTTATTGATCATCAATAAATTGGATCTCTTTGATAGAAGGATTAACACCCATACTATGGTATTAGTATGGTTTCTAATATGATTTAGGTGTTTAATTAGTGGTATTTAGTTTATCATAAATAAAACCATTTAGGAAATATTTTTATATAAGGGAGAAAAATGTGTTAAAGGTTTCAAATATTTTTCACTAGTACTGATTATAAATTTTATTTCGAATTTAGTTTTAGTCCAAATTTTTATCTCTTAAAAGAAATTTATTTTATTAAATTTCAATTGAATTTGTCTTGATTTCTTTTTAATATTTTTATAAATACCATGAAATAAAAAGTTTTTATTTTAATTTTGAAAAAATATAAACAAAAAGTGATATTTTTTTAATATACCCTATAACCTCTTTGGGGGACAACCTTTGGACTAGTTTATTGAATTTTTTTGAGGATAATTTGTTTAGTAGTGATATATGACATATTTCATCCAATATGTAGTAACGTATATTTTTTTATATATATTAATATTCTCATTTTAGAGCTTCAAATCCACTAGCCCTTAAAATTTTAAAAATGGAAATTTCCCCTAGAAAATGACGTTGAAAATATTTATAATGGTTCTTCAGTTCTCAGAATGAGATTTTTACCATCGTTATAGAAATTGGTGAAATCCCAAGACAAATGTAATTCTTGGGATATTTAGTATTTATTAAATAAATATTATTTACCCTTTCATGTGAAGGTAGATATATCAGATATAGATCTACAGATGGAAATTTTAACTTTATAGTTGGGTCCATAATGGATAGTTTTACCTAAGAGATATATATAATTTATTCGGGTTTCAAGTTCGAGGTTGAGGATTTCAGTGGGACTTTATTTTTAATTTAATTTTGGATTTTTTATTCCCCTCTCCCCTATTATTCCTGCAATTCACCTGAGAGGAAGGGAAACCATTATCCTCATTGATTAAGGGCCCCATACTCATACTCCCAGATCTAGTGAAAGAAATAAAAACTTTAAATATTCTTTTAATAAATAATGTGGAAACCTAAGTATAAAATACATAAAAATTCCCTTATTATACATAAATATTAATTAAATTTCATAATAATTCACACCATATATCCTTTATCTTTTGTTTCTTTGTAGACAAGATACACAAAAAACTTATTTTATAAACTTTATTATACATATTCTATAGTAATCTTTACATATGGTACCATTATAGACATATCATACTTCATATTCTTATTTATAACTTGGGGAATGGAACCATAAGAAATTGGTGAGCTTAGTTGCTTATTAAGGGTTAACATGAGAGTTATAAATTGAATATCATAAGTGAGTAGAAGATAAGAATGTGTTCATGAGAACATAATCAAAATATATGAACCTTTTATAAAGGAAATAATACCAAATTATACATAGATCATAAATCATGGATCTTGATATATGGTTTTGGTCATAGAATAAAACATGATTCATAAATAAATAATATGCAATCATGATATAAGAACAATACATTACATAAGAATATGACATAAATATGATCATAAAACTAATTACATGTATCAGGGTAAACAATAATGGTATTTATCCCATAAAGGATTAGGCCACCCATTTATTAAAAATATTTTAGTATTTGAATAACCACTAATGTACTATATTGGCATTGGTCTTACCACCCATATACCATTGGGCTTGGGTTGACTACCCATGTTCCCTTGGTCTTGGGTTGACCAACCATCTACCCTTGGTCATGGGGTGACCACCCTTGCACCCTTTTGAGAACATGAGGTATAAAGCATCACCTAATGAATTTGAGGGATATAATAGACCCATCTTACACATATTGATAAACCATAATAATGTATTCCACATGACCATGAAAACATTGAAAATTCCATCCAGGCATAATTAACCAATTAAAGTGAAATGTGTGGCATGAGAACTTTTACATATCATTATCATAACAAATACAAATAAATAAAGTGAATAGAATCATTAGATCATATCCCTAATGAATCATAGTAAACAAAAAATGATTTCAACAAGGTTAAAAACTGATTTTTTAAGAGAATTATAAAATTTATTTGAAAAAACATGAGAAATATTATTTTATTTTGATAAATTTAATTTAAAAAAAATAAATAAATGGGAATTAATATTAGTTTATAAAAAAACTTATAGTGTAAGAATAATTATTAAAATTTCTTATAGATGAAAGAAATTAATTGATGGATAATGTTTCAAAAAGGAAGACCCTTTTCATATTTTTGTAATGAGAGTCAAATTTGGTCGAAAAAACTCAAACTAAAAACATTAAAAAAAGATTACTTTTACAAAAAAAGTCAATTAAATTGAAAAATGAATTAATAAATAATATAATAATTGATAAATACATATATAAAAAAATATAGATATGGAGGAAAAATATTTCTTATCAAAAATAATAACCAATGGTAGTCTCTATTACAAGAATTAATTTATATAAATTATAAATGAAAATGGGAATTTAAATGTTAATAGGATATGAAAAACTCTTAAATAACCATAGGATAAGAAAAGTAGTGGTGTTTTTAGAGATAAATATCATACAATTTCCCCATATGGAAACTTAGTTATAACAATTTTTAATTAAAAATGAGATTAGAAAGAAAACTCATACCTTTTAGTCATGACTTCTATTAACAAACTTTAAACTCATATATAATAAAAAAACCATATTAATAACTTAATAAAATATATTTACATTTTTTATTCCTTAATTATAATCATTAATTTTATATAAATTAGTTAGTTAATGTTTATTTTCATCATCAGATGTTAGAAACTTTGATTATTTCATACATGTTTTATAATGGAGTTGTTTTTCCACATTATTTGATGCCAGGTTCATCATTCCTAGATTAAAATAGGTCTTTAAATTATTATTTTTAAATGATTTATCTAGATTCATGTTCATTTTATCAAAATTATGGGCATGCTTTGAGAGGATGGAGTTCATGGCGAGCATTTTTAGGTAATTTTTTTGATAACCATGAGTTACTTTATAATGATCATTAATTTTTTATTTTTCCATTATCAAACCATATTCATGAAATATATTACTCCATAACATAATATGTTACTATTATTAATTTTTTTTGATACTTATTATTGGTTTAAATGATGTTGTTGGTATAACATCATTCAAGTAGGTTGTTGAACCGACCCAAACAAGAACATACTATACTGGTGAATGAGTAAGAGTTTAGTGTTATATAATAGTAGTTTAATTTTATGAAAAGATTAACGATGTTAATATAAAATCATTAAAATAGAGGATAATATTTATAATGAGTGTATATGATAAATTAATTAAAAAAGTAAGAGAATAGTTTAGATACTTAAATACCGAATTCTCTCTATATTGATACAAGTTTCTTTATGATGAAGTATTTAGGCTTCCTTATTAAACCAAAAAGATACCCAATGTATTATAAGGATTCAATAGATGTAAAATGGGTAGGTATTCAAGATTTTTTACAAGGGATATATATTTTTTGGAATTGGTAGAGGAAAATACATTCTATATATGAAAATAAAGGACATTTCTTTGGAAAATTAAGTTAGGTAGAGGGTAAAGATGAAATCACATGGGATTCAGGTATGTTAGGCGAGTAAATGTTAGAGATAAATGTTGGTATTACTTATAAACTTAAGAAAGTTATTATAGATGATCTATGTTTTAGTTTTATTTAATAAAATTCAATCCATGATAGATCATATTTTTTTTCTATTTGTCAGCTTGTTTAATTATTTTGTTTGGTAATTATTATTTTACTAAAAATATAAGGTAGTCAATATTACACAATTTTGACATAATGGTTTAAATATTTTATTCAATTTAATATAATTTAATTTATAAATACAAAAAATTTAAAATTTAAATGAAATATATATATATATAACCGTTATTATAGAATGATGAATTTTAAAAAATTAAATATTCTTATTCTTAGTTTCTATCAATTACTAATTAAATAGGTGTTAATATATTTGTTTATATATATATAAATTAAATCATATTAATTATTTAAAAGATATTAATTTAATTTATTTAGATAAAAAATGCTCAATATTTAAGAAACAGAGTTCATTGAAAAATATCATTTTTTAAGATTAAATAATTTTAACTACACCCTTTTAAATTGAATTGATCACATTCTAACCATTTAATTTTATAAATAAAATGGTATAAACAATTTTCTCTGAAAGTTATAAATGCATCAAGTAAATATTTAATAATAATAATACATAATTATATATTTTTATAATAAAATATACTAGTTAAATATTATAATTTTATTTTATTCTAGAATTATATTATAAATTTTGAATTATATTATTTTTTAATATGGAACATACCCACTAGATATATGAAATGAATATATTTCCAATGACTATATTTCCAATGATAATATATCCAACCAAATTTTATCTAATATCCATATTTACAATGATTATATATATATAAATAATATTTCATTCTTATATACATCCCTACTAAAATCATTCATTATATTTATTCACCCTATATTAATAGGTCTATTATTTCAAATTCTTTTCCTTATTTCCATACTTATAATTAGGGTGATTATATTAATGGAAAATCATGATGATAAACATTTAATATTCGTGGTATTTTTATTCACATGTGGATTTATTACACTTGTAATTTTCTTAATGATGTGTCATATTTCATTCTAATATTTTAATGTTTGTCTTATATAGGAATATTTTATTGTAATAAAATGTTTCATGGTTCATTTTAGATTGGTTTTTGTGTGAAATAATCTATTCAACAAAATATTTATTTTAAAGGAAAATTCATAGTGAAGATATATGATGCTATAGTTGATTCCATCAAACTGAAGAGAAAAGGGGGAGATGGAGGGGGAGATTCATCTGAGGAGGATGATCAGAGTTGGATCAAGATAAATCAACCATGAAGCATTAATAATTGGTTGGAAATCTTTAATCTTTAGTGATTCATTGCAAGGTAGGTCTTGTTATTTTAATTTTTTACTCCTCAATATGTATTTCACATTTTCATTTTTAATTATGATATATGGGAATTTAATGGATAGCTAAAGGCTATTAATTAGTGATTTTCATAGAAATTTGTGATTCAGGTGGTTATCTATGTTACAACATCTGGAAATACCAATCACATAACATATAGTTATATGAAAACATGTAATGCAGTTATTTACTGCTGATTAGTGTAGAATATGGTTATCACATAAAGTGTAGGACATATCCACATGACACATTGGTCTATTGCATACACTAATCTGGGTGTGTCTAAGTATGCATCTTGGAACACATTGTGAGGTATATTGTATGTAGTAGTACATGATATCTTAGGTTACACAACATTAATTGATCAAGTTACATGGATTTACACCTCATGTGGATTGAAAACAATGTATTCCTTTGAGGAACATTTTGTATTTAGGAAGTACATGACAAGACAGTAAGAGGTAAACAACCAGAGTGAGGTTCTAGGTGTACAAAATGTGTACATGATGGTACATATCATGTAACTTCTCATGTTAGAGTCATGTTTGGACATGTGAATATCCTATTACGAGAAAATTTCCAAATAAAATGAAATGGTGGCATTTTATTTTCTATCAGAGACCATCAATGGGAAGATTTTATATCAGTTTCATATTTTATCCCCATAGAGACGATGAAAATATTATAGTGATTACCATGGGAAGGAATAATGATATTGATCACCTAACAAAATTTAGATATCGGGGCATGGAACCTTCATTAATATTTATATATTATCATTCTTCAGAAGTTTTTTTGTTGTGTTTGGATACTTCGAGGATGAATAAGACATGAGAACATGAGAGTGAGTTTTGTTTGGTAGTTTTGTTAATATGATAGGGTAGTCTAATGGGACTTATAATATGTTTGGAACTGAAGAATATTCCAACCTTTTTGTGAACATAGAAGATAGGGTGGGTGTATGTAATCAAAGTATAAGGATGGGGAATTAGTTTTAAATTCTCTTTATGCTATGGTCTTCATATCCAATTCCTAATATAGATGTTGGATGTTATTTCTGACATGTAGAATCTTGTGAGTTACTATAGGATATGGAGTAGGAAATTGTAGAATCATTAATGGTTAGCCTTTTATGATAGACAACAGGTTTTGATGACTATATGGATAGGAAAATATAGAGATGTCAATTGGGTACCCCTTGGAATTGTATCATGAAATGAGGTATAGGTCTCCACTTAAACTAATGAAGTTGGTGCTCCCTTAGAGATATGAGGGAATAAGTCCTTTATGTTAGGTAATTGTTTCTTAGAGATCATTATTTGAGGTGTGTAATGATTCTTATATTGAAAGTCATTTTATCCTCTTCGATTGAACCTAGATATTGGTGGGGGCGTGAGGCCCTATATGGGGTAGGTACACCCTCGACCAGTTTTTATACTCTAGTGAGGTGTTGATAACAAAATAATTTTTTGAGTAGATTATTGATGGTTATAGAGGTTGTGTAGTGAGGATTGTATTTATACTTTAGGATTTTAACTTACTCTAACATTATATTCAATTTAGTTAGGAGGGAAGTCATGATTATTATATCAATGAAATAGTATTATGTTACTATTTTTTCATTCTTGGAGGATATGTTTGGGTTCTTAATGACCCATGGTTCATGGGGTTCTCTAGTTTACAATTTACTCTTCCACTCTAGTGGACCTTGTTTGAGTGTGTATGGATTCAATTTATGGTCATATAATCTCTACATGTGAGAATAAAAATATTACATAACTCCATTTTTGAATCATAGCATGGATGGGTAGGTTTATTTCATTTTTTAGGATGGGTTAGGAAAATCCCCTAGGTAATGGGGTATGGGTCACCCATTTGTGGGGTTGATAACCCCATCGATCTTCACATCATAATTATGGTATAGTCTACCCAAATGATTTATACTAGGGATTCTAGACTCAATGAGCTGGATGTTAAGATGGTCCTTCTATTTCTAGATGTGTATTTTTAAGAATAAGAATTCATCGATGAGTTCTGTTATTGTCCCTATGTGATGGGTAGGTGATTATACAAGAGTATAAAAAATATCTTTCAGATGAAAATTATTTTTGGTTTGGGACCTTATTAGGTAAATTACCTAGTTGACATTGTGATTTGGGTTATGGTTCCATTTCATCGACCCACATATTTTGATCACCTCTATGGTGGATGATCAGGGAGGTATTTACCCTAATGGTATTTGGTGTATCTATCACGGATGATCAATGCTATGTTTTCACCTGAGTCTAATGACAAGGGAGGGTCTTTCCCCTAAGGAATGGGACTTTTTTTCTAGAGTCCTCATTCAATATAAAAAGTATACATTAGGGGTTATCCCAAATATTTTCCTATGAGATCGGGCCAAGGATATTTTTGTAAGTTAAACAAAAAATCCTTCCCTATCAAGTGTTTCTCCCCTCAATTGAGTTGGGTTTTTGTATGGTTTAGTCTTTAGTTGAGAGGTGACCTATGACACTATTTCAATTTTTTGTTTTTGGGGAATCCTATTGGGTATTTATATACTCAAACCTATATGAGATTTATACCCAAACATTTTTTGACTGTATATACGATGCAAAAGTTTTTGGAGATTTGGTGGGCATGAAACTATAGAACTAGATCTTGGAGGATCCCAATAAGAGTTTTGGTTGGCAGTTCTCATGTTGGAGTCAACATGATGGGGTGATCCCCTTCTCCCTAGTCACATGAGATCTATGATTATTTTAGAAATTTGGCCCCTATATTTTTTTACCATTTATTCATGAATTTTTATTTCACACCCTTGATATGTTTAGTAGATGTTTTTATGAACAATTTATTTTAAAATATAATTATATGTATACCTTGTGTGGTTGTTCATATTCTTTTTTTGTATGGTGATCTATATCTTTGGTAGGTTGTATAGGCTAAGGATTCCCATATGCATGTTATTTCTTCTTTATGACAATCACCAGCCCCTGGACAACTGGAGGTGGGATTGGTGTGGCATACTTAGTTTACTATTGACCTAGGAGTGAACCCAGCATGCCATGTCCTATTAACTGATATATCATCATAGTGATTCATGATATGATATTCAGGTGTAGATTTTGTATGAGGATCTTCCACAACATGGCATTGGTGATATAACACCTCCCTAAATTTTCTAATGATATGGAATTGAGATGAGGATGGAATGTTATTGAACACCCATGGAGGTACTCTTAATAGTGCTATCCCATGAGGTTTTTATAACATAGCCTTCATTTAGGGCCAGTTGATCTGACATGGAATAGTTTTTTCTCATTATATTCCCAAAAGTTATAAATTCCTATCATTTAATCTGAATATATCCTTTTAAATTATCTTTTTAATATTATATAGTTAATGGGAATGTCGCTTAATCACATGTAAGATTCATTTTAATCATGTGAAAGGACAGACCCACATAATATTATCCGTTTCAACTTTAAAAACATGATTTTTTTTTAAAAGATACATCCATAAATATTTAAATGAATAATTTTAATTTTCTTACTAAAATTAATATTTTATCCATCTTCACATTAATCTCATCACTCTATCTATAAAATTAAAACATATTCATTTACACTTTTCTAACATAATGTTTATATTAGACATACTAATTCATTTTGTAATAATATGAAAAAATATGGTTGAAACAACTACCAAATCATGATAATACCATAGTTAAGAAATAAATAAATAGATATTGTTTGAACACCCTACCTAAAATTGTAGTTTCCACAAGAATGACACAAGAATGATGAGGTAACACTAATCAAAAACTACTAAACTATTGGAATTTACCAAAAATACTTTGAATGACCATACCCATCAAGACAATGCCATAAAATCTCAAAAAAGAAACCAAAACCACTTTCATAACCTCCTCAAGAAGGAAGGACAAGAGGGTAAAAAATAATGGGGAAGATAATCACAACTCAGATTGAAATATCTCGATCATGAAAATCCATATATTAAGGGACAAAAATGAATGATCAAATAGAAAAAAATATAGTCCATATATCACCTAGTATTTGAATAAGGATAGAATAATTGAAGATAATTAAAGAGGTCAAATTAATTTATATTATAAACCCAGAGACATAAATTCATGGCATAACATGGGTCAACATGGTGCAACAATGGTCCAATCCAATAATCACATTGCAAACGCACTAGGTTCAAAGAGGGTAAAAACAATTTAAATTCAATATAAATAAAATTATGGGCTAGTGGTTAGGACTAATTCATAAATTTTGAACACCCAAAAATCACAATTCAAACCTCAACATCCCTTACTAGAACCCAAAAAACCATAAAAAGATACCATGTTGAAAATCCTGTTACCACGACACAACACCCCTTATGGAAGATTAAACTAAAATAAACACAAGATTATACTTTATATAATAAAAAACAATATGCCATAATAGTATTCCCATCCTTAATTATATAATAAAAGACTCCATGGTGCAATGAACAAAACCCATCCATCCAGGGGCACACTAAACTTTCACTGCTCTAGCTCCAAGTTATAACACACTTTAAAAAAATAACCCTTCTCCTCCAACCAATTAATCACAAAAAAACACTACCCTTCAAGGAATTTTCAAATATTTAAATTAAAATCTCATCTAATACTCCACCTTACTTCCCAAATTCATCTTCAACACCTCCATCTCCCCAATTATAAAAAGTAAAGGACTAGGAGAAATTCAAGTATATATAAAAATAACGACCACAATAAAATATACATGAATTTTTTTTAGGTTTAATTTGAGAATATAAAGAATTCACTAGTTTAAATGAATATTGAAAATAAATTATAAATATTTTTTAGAGAAGAATAAATACATTTGTAAAAATTATAGAATAAAATCTTCAATGAGTTCTCAAGGTTTGAGTAAAATTTCAGATGTATATAATCCCTTTTATGAAGATAAGTTTAGGCCTTAAATTATTATTTCATAGGGATATTGTAAACCAACTTATGTAATATCCCTATAAAATCCCAAAATAAAGGTATTAGTTTAGAAAATACTTCATCCCATGGAAATAAAATATTGAAATTTTCACTCAATAAATTTAGTTTATCTCTTATATTTTGTGACATGTATTTCGCAATGATATAATTAAACTAATATTAAAAAAATTGATATTAAATCTAGAATTTAAATATAATATATATATATATATTTATTTATTTAGTAACACAACCAATATACTACCTATATGTCAGGTAGTTTCAGTTTTTCAATGTTTTAATACATAAAAACCAATTAATAGAAACATATCTTTTTGGTTTTGTGTAATTTTTTTAATGGTATGCGATCACTTGAATCAATATTGAATGAATTATATATAGCACTGATTTTCATTTAATGTCCAAAACACTAGATAAATGTTCTAAATAAAAGGAAACTAGATTGAAATTAAATTAAAGTATCCTTATATATCCATCCATCAAATAGATATTAAATGATAAAAAATAGAAATAATATTCTTATTATTAAATTTTTTGAATCATTAAACATAAAAAATTTATCAAATTATGATTTTATAGAATATACAGATATAAAATATCATATTTAATAAAATATTTTTAATAATGTAATCATATAAATATCAACTTCTTTATTCTAAATTTCATATCATGGTATACTGGTAAGAAAAATCCCCAAAACCATCTCCAATAGATCATGGGAGAGAGACCAACATTGAGGTATCCACTCAAATGATAAGAAATATTACATATATATATAACCCATCAAATTTTATCATTCAATATCACCCCATAATATAAATGAATAAACAACCATGAAATATAACACATGTATATGTCACAACTATCTCTACAGTATAATGTAAAATAATAAAATGAATCATTACATACAAGTAATACATTTTATAAAGATATAATATTAGATACATATGACATAGATATGGTTGTTATAATGAAAAATGCATGATATCAGTTACTTATATACTGTATATATCTATCCTCTAATGTAATTTACTATTTACACTTACCGAACTACATAGATATAAGGGAAGAAAACACATTAATTCACATAAAAGTGTGATAAATAATACATAGTATAGTCATCCCAAGTAATGATTTGAACCCATGAGAAATTACTTTCTATGTATCATCAATGAAAAAAGTGTAAAAAAACATTAAATCACATCACAATCATTAATTATAATAATATTTATGATTAATTCTTATCTAGATTACCATATCTCACCATATTCACACTCACTAAATAGAAATTATTATTTATATTTATAGATAAACTCATAATTTTATAATCTATGAACAAGAATGGGACTCAGTAAAATATTTCCTAATAGAGGGACACTAGTGATATATTTTTTAAGAAAATATCATAATCAAAATAGTCGATAAAACCCATTAAAATGTTATAAACATTATTATATAATAAACAAGAAAAATTAATAACATAAAATAAAAATTTTCAACTTTGGTATAACATAATATATAAGATGGAGTATGATTAATAACGAACCTTAAGTAATAAAACTCAGACGCCTTGATCTAAAGGGTAATACACTGACCACTAAAATCCACATATTCTACATGAGGACCCCATGATCTCTAAAATTTATACTGGAACCCTCTACTCAAATATAAATGAATAATATGTTAAAAAAAGTTTTGAATTGGATTTATTGTCTACTACAAAAATAGACATGAATGATCATATATTTATATAGGCTCACTTCAATTAATGAAGGATCTCGAGTGTCATTTCCAATAGTTTAGTAGCTTCCATACATTACCCATAACATATACACATTTTATGTTTATGATAATTGATGATTTAAATGACCACAATATATTTATAAATAAATAAATAAATCATATCTATGATTTATAACTACTAAGAAACCATTTGGGAAACCCAATAGAAATACCTGCAATATTATATCACATATCCTATTCCATGGTTATATCATATGTTGTGATTAGAATCTCATGTATATCGTAACATACAATGCAATACTATGTTGTTGTCTACGATAATCATCATGTTCATATCCCAAATTATTATATAGAAAAATAATATCATTTGATTCAATTTATATATATTTTTTCATATATATCAATATTTTTCTTGCACTAAAATTCTATATGGACTTTATGAAAAACTTCACAAATCCTTATGAAACTATCTAAAACCCTTTTTATATGGCTTAAGTATCCCTCCCCATTTCAAAAAAACCAATGTACCTAAAATTTAATCTTTATTCTATGGCCTAACTATTTGATCCTACATGAATTTTTATTATTTTAAACAAATATTAATTCTATAATTCATATATTTTTGAAATTAGTGGCCTCTAGAAAAACTTCATTTCTACTAAAGATACAAAGGATTATATAATAATCTTGATCAAACATTATCATATATTTATATGAACATTTACACCATATAATGTACTTGATAGGTCATATGTGAAAATATATAATCTGTTTTTCCATGACATAGAGTCACCAATAGACATCAAACATGTTAATATAGTATAGGGAAATTCATACATTCATGATTCAGTAAAATAAATTGACCAATTTGAAAAAATGAATAATATGTCTTTCATAAAAGTTTTTTATCACATCACATATCACTCAATTAATCTTGATCATGCATTGTCACAATCTAGTTTAATCATGTTCTCAAATTCTTTTTCTTACCATACAGGTGGATAAATCCTACATGGTTAAAGTAAAAAAATGACATGATCAACATCATACCCAACCGAATATTTATTATCTCAACCTCAATACTAGAATAATAAAGGTAATAAATGTAAAAAAGTTCACATGTTAAGTATATTATTAACCCTTGGTAATGAGTATTCATATTAATAATTAATTTATGTACCCATATATGTCATGAAGATAAAGACCATGTCTATATTATTTTAATGTGTTGGATTTGTTGTCAATATTTTATGGAACCATTAAAGTGTGATAGATTTGAAATCAATAAAGAGATTTATATTCTCTTGGATAATGATGTGTAAATTTCATAACAGATTCATAAAATATTTATTAAATAGAATTATCAAAAATTGAATTTGAAATTAGGTAAATTTAGAAGTTTCCTTAGAATAAGATCTATAGAGATTCATGGATTATCTAAGGGATAACCATGGAAAGATACTTTTTATTGTCCATTAATATTAAATACTATGTTGGAATTTATGTGAGACCATTATTAAATATTGAAATAGATTCATGAGATAGTACATGGTATATGGAGCTATTTTAGAAGCAAGACCTTGAGGAACACATTCCTTGACTAGCCCATGGAGAACTCTTGTAGAAACAAAGAATAAAATGGAGCATAAAGAAAAATATGGATCTTGTGACTCCCTATGATGATGATTAAGGAAGTTTTAATTGGATACATGATTTCATGTTCACCAAGGTATGAAAATCTATCACAAACACTATCTTAATCAATGGTGTGGTGGAATAAACCTCTAAATGGAGTTGGGTATGGATTCTACCTTTTATGGGGAGTTCACGACACACTAACATTATTTATCTATATATTATTTATAAAAATATCATGAAATTACTATTGAGAATACATCCTTTTGATTTAAATGTATTTTGGTATTCCATATTCTTACCACTTTAAGAGAGATGATAAATATTGAGAATTATTATGAATAAAAAAGACTTAATTTTTTCTTTAGCATCATTATAAAGTTAGAATTTATTTTGGTTTCTTGAGTTAATTGAATAATGAATTAGTTGTTATAAAATATGATCAGGAATGAAGTCATTTTGATCTGAGGTACATAATAACATTAATGTTTATGTTGTTCCAAAATGGGGGTGTTTTAGTGGAAGGGTTCAATGCTAATACAGATTCCTCACATTTCAGTGGTACTAGTTATGTCATAAAGGATATTATATTAAGAATAAGGTTACTCTTACTTATAATATCCACTGGATAAAAATTTATCACATTGTAAAGGTTGTTTCTAAGTTTTTTTTGGGATAATTTTATGATGTGAAGAGATCCCAAGAAATATCAGTGCTACACTATCTAAGGGAGCTAAAATGATTCTCAACGTAGACCAAGATGTCATTATGTAAAGGAAACATTCACACCACAACTAATTGAAAAATATAAATTTGTGAATCATGGGTTAATGAGATAAATAGGAACCATGTTCTAATTCTAGGGCTTATATTGAAACATCTATTATAATGATTTAGGTAGATATGAGTAGATACATAGACCATTCTACAAGCTGCATAGTCATACCTCAATTATCAAGTTAATCATATAGATAGTGCGAGTAATTTTAGCTAGGATTTTGGGATTTTTAGTTTGATTGAGTCTAGTGGCATGAAAATACACGGAATTTCACAATGACAAGCATTGTGCTAAAATTTAGAGTTTCATGAAATAATAATGTTAATTTTTGAATATCCTAAAATAATATAGACAATCTTTTAGGTTTTAAAAAAGGACTAAAAATACGAAACATCATAATTATAATATCTAAATTTGACTTGGGTTTTATAAAAGATAAAAATGGAGAAAGATGAGGACATCATGAATTCATGGATCAATCAAGATTAATATCAAAGAAATAGATATATGGTATGTCTCTATAGAAGGATAATCTATGCCACTATGAAGAACAATGATGGGATTAATATAGTAGTGGATCATTTGAATTCATGAAATGTATTTTCTTTCAAGTTAGGATTGAGGTAATAACAAGGTTCACCCCAAATCTATATTATAGAGATACCTGAGGAAGACATAATAAGGTTCACAAATTATGGAGAGTATTCTTGTTGATGAATTTTTTCTCTTATAATTGTGTTTTGCATTATTATAGGATTTAAAATCTGTCCCATTTCTCTATCAATCGATTTATTAATCATAGATAACAAGTTGGTGAATTGGATAGAGGTATGAAAATTACTGTACACTAATGATAAAACCACTTGATGGAAAGACTGTTTTGAAACTTTTAACCCCTGTATCATGTGAGTTCAATATATTATCTCTAGAAATTATAATCACTATCATTTATAGGTTAATTATATTACCTAAACACTAACTAAAAAAGAAGGAAAAGCTATGAGAAATGGAGTGAAAATGGAAAATTTTATATAAGACATAAACCATTAATTCACCCCCACTCGTAGTGGTTGGACATCTTCCTTTTAGGACCGACAATAAGTATCAAAGTAGGCTTTCTTATATAGATCAAAACCACCATGTTTCCCTACTGTATTATAAATTATTTCGAAGTTAACATGACTATGAGAATAATAACTCTATTATTATTCAAGATAATGGTTCCTTATCTACCATTGTGGGATCATGAGTTTATAAATAGATAGCAGTTTCATATTTTAGATTTGGATCAGTCTTTATATTTCTGATTTTTTTATTGTTAAATGATTTAACTATTGGATTTGGAAAATAAAAATTTGAGTTTTTAGTTTAATTTTACATATAGGAACTTTTTATTATTATTGGAAGCATCTTATATTTAGGTTTTATCTCTTCCCAACTAATAATTGTTTACTTGGACCCTACAATCATGAAATGAAATTTCAATGAGATTTACACTATATTTTTGTTGAATGATCATAATGGATTAAGGGAGGCCATGAATAGAAAATAATGATGAATTAAATGTAAAATATAGGAAAATAATATGAGTAATGTGATGAGTTCTAAAGAAATTATCATTTAGCAACTTCTAATAATTTTTTATATATTAATAAAGAAAAAAGAATCTTTAGAATTAGATATAAATTCTAAAGTAGAGGCTTGATTTATCTCAAAGAGATATGAATATCATAATTATATATAACTCACAAATAAAAGATAAATTATATTAATATAAATTTGAATTGATGACTCACCAAGTTTGCATTTAATACTTATAGGAAAAATCAATGAGTCTAATATGAGTTTATCAATAACATTATAATACATTGAAAATTTTGATCTCCTGAATTCCATAGAGATAACCATCATGTGTTATAAACTTTTGGATTCAGATAATCATGAATTTTTTATGTTTATATTCCACTAATATCTTAATAAGAAATCACATGAAAATAAATAAATTATTCAATTGGTTTCTATAACTAAGAGGGTCTCTAGATGAAGGAAGAAACGTTTTTCTAAAATAAAAACAATTAAACAGCCTTCGAAGATTAAAAAAGATGGTAAATATTTTTAGGTAAGTGGGAATGATTGTTATTTATACACACCAATGAGAATGAAACTGAAAAGTTAATGGGATGAGAATAAGGAGTAATTTTTTTGAGGATATATATTTCTCTCTATGTTGATCAGTAGAAGATTAAGAAGAAAAGGAATAATAACATCCCAAAAAATGTTAATGGGATATATTTCAGGGGAGAATAACCTATATTGATAATATTAAATTGATTTTCTAACTACATTATAATTATATTTTCATTAAAGATAATATAAAAGGAGTGAATAAATACTTGAAATATGATAGGACACTTGTAATACCCTAATACTTTTTGAATATTTTCCTTTTAGAAAAAATTTAATTTTGCTGCTAACTTGATTAATATGAAACACAAAGTTAATATTATAATTATATTATTTTAAATGAAACACTATAATTATATTTACCTATGTGGAACCCCAAATTTATCTTGCGTTACACACAATAATGTCTTTCTTTGATGGCTTGTGTTATATGTAAGGCTGAGTTTTACCAAATACTATTAATATTATTATTTAAAATGAAAACTACCTCATAGTTGTTAGATTAGTGATAATTAATAGGATTAAATAAGTTATAAGAATATATTTTTTTATTAAATGGTTACCAATAAATTATAAATGAATATAAAAACCAATTGAATATAAAGTAAACATTTTTATAAAAAACTATTTTTATGCACCCAAAGGTGTTTTATCCTAATAAAGTATGATAATCAGTATTAGTGAATGGTATTAATGAAATATATATATATATATATATTATATTCAGTAAATTATTTTTTATATTCATCAAATAGGTTTTATATTCATAAGATAAGAACAAATCCAATTTTAGGTATAAAAATCTATAATTTTCTAAAGGTTGTTTTTCTACCTTTTAAAGATGCCCTTATTTTAAAATGATTAATTTTGAAATTTTAAAAATTTAATATGTCAAAATAAATTTTATTTTTGATATCATAATTTAAAAATAATATTAGGTTGAATTTTTGGTATTTTTTGAAAAGTTTCAATTTTTTTAGAAAGTAGTGAAAAATACCGAATTTTAATTCAAAACCGCTTTTTCGTCTAAATAATTTATAGTGTTAAATTATATTTTAAATTGGTTTTAATATTAAATTAGTTAAATTATACATAAATTAATCCAATTTTAGTAATTTTAATAAATTTAACATTGCAATTGGATATAAAAACATTTCAAACTTTTGAACATTTTTACTTTAAAAACTCTTTTTTCTTATCCCATTTATAGGATTAATTTTAATATAATTTCTTTCAATTATGTAGTTAAAATTTGAAAAAATGGATTCCTTATTTAGAATAATAGTAATTTATAATTAATATTATATTAAATTTTTTTACCAAAAATATTAGTGAAAGTAATTAAAATTAATTATAATGATTAAGAGAAAAATTGTCTTAATAAGCCGCTAAACCTTATAATTAAGGGGAAAAAATAACCTAAACACATGTAAAAAACCCATTTTATATTCATATTTATACCATATACTCCCTTTTATCTAATTTTATTCATTATTTTAATTACATGATGTAAGGGAGACCTCTCAATAGTGTTTACCTTTTTATATTTACTAGAATGCCACTCCTCTCCACTATAAAAGGCCACTCACCCCCATCAATCATTCACATACATAAAGAACTTTTTACAATGCCCTGAACCCATTAACCCAGATTCAATGCATTATTTTAATACATTGGAATGATTATAAGGAATCAAGTCCTGAAGGACCAATCAGTTTAGCAGTCTTGGAAAATAGATTTCATAAATTAACTTTACACTACAATTTCAAACATAAAATACAATATAGATAAGTTCTTTGAGAAATCAATTATTAACTTTATCTTAACCCTGAATATCAATCATAATACACTTCTTGGAATCCTGGGAAAATAAAACATAATAAAGGGGTGATCTCAGATGATCAGTAAGGGTAAATAATTTAGCAGAAGCTATAAAATTTAAAGGCAAGATGTGTAATAAAAAACAGCCTTTTTAAACATAATCTTGAACATAATATGGAAAAAATAAATCAAAATCACCATATAAACATGCACATGGATATTCTACTAGTAAAATAATCACATGTAATAACTAATTTCATAATGAAGGAATGCCTAACGCTGGACATCATTACCACATAGTCACAACCTTGTGCCAAGACTACAAATAATTTTTTTTCAAGGCCTTATTCCAAGACCCTAGTTTGTCTCATGATACCTTATTATGGATCAAGGAGCTATAGCAGGCTCCACCTGTCACTTACTAATTCCACTGCATTCCTCATATGAAAAAGTTGAAACATAACATAAACATTCCTATTAAAACTAGCATACGAAATGTCAATACATTAACCATAAAAAATGAATGGTTTAAAAATAAAACATCCACATTAAAAAATATTATAACTCATTCAATACAATGAGGAATATTTTATTATAAAAAATTAACCTCAATCAAAAATAATATCCAGTAAAGGATGCTGACACAGTTGAAAATGATCAGTAAATTTTTTTGAGAGAAATATCCCTTTTTGTGAAATCATTTAAATGTCACACATTTATAAAGAAAGTAATTTAAAAGATATTTTTGAATAAAAGTGTCCCATACCACTTTGAAAATTCTTAAAATAATTACAATTTCAAAAAATTCTGGTTCATATAAATAAATCCTTAAAATCATTTTGAAAACATGGACATTAATTAAAAGGATTTAGAAAGATAAATCTTTAAAACATTTAAAATGATGATATAGTTAAATAGAACCTCTAATAAAACCTTAAAATATTCCTTTTGAAAACAGTTTCATGAAATATGGGTATTTATGATAAATATTTCCCAGTAAATACTTACACATATACAATCTCAGATAATAATGAGATTGAGGAAATAACCCTTTCCTTGCACTTTCCTTTAGACGAGGGTACGTTTAACCTTATTTATAATGCCCATAGTATGTTATTAAATTATAACAGAACCATATTAATATTTATTATATCATAAATGGTTCATTTATGACTTTATACTACCCATTTAATAATGATTTCAATGTTAAAGTAATATTTTGGGTAATAATCGCTTTCTTTATCGTACGTGTTTTAACTTGTTATTCTTGATCGTATCATTTAGATAATGATTTACATACTAATAAAATATAAAAAATTATTTATATATCATATATATTTATAATATAAATATGTATAATAGATAGACAATTGAAATGGAAAACACCGTTTATGGAGACAGTAGGCCGTACGTACGCATAAATGCTGTTTCCGTTTTCATATCGTATTGAATGGAAGTAAGTGAATAAGATATATATAAGTACATATATATATATATATATTAATTATCATTATTATTTCATATATTACATACTTATTAATATTATATATTTTTATAATCATCATTGAATGGTGAATGTGGAAATGAATCTCATCGCGTCGTGGAGACGGTAATCGGTACGTACACACGATCGACGATGTCATTTTATTAATGATTAAAAGGTGTGGAATTGGAAGGTATATTAATTTCATAGAGAAATTATAATGTTAATTTCATTATTTATATACATATCACTCATCATTATATCCATCTAAATAACATAGTGTTGAATAACAAATTACACCACAACGTGGTGATAATAAGCCGTACGTATGCACGCATGGTGACATTATCATTCATAGGATGGATAGAATAATGAATATGGTTATACCATATTTATAATAACATCTTAGTATGTATAATGTGCATTAGTTATTATTTTTTCATAGAATCAATAAAGAAAGAGGAAGTGGAAGAAGAAAAGAACTTTGAAAGAGGTGGTGAAATTATTACATCTTCTTCGAGTGTTTCCTTTTGATTTGATCAAAAGGATCCTTAGGTTGAATTTATAATCAAAGTAAGGAATCTAGGTAAAATTTAGGTTAGTTGATATGATATTTGGGCAGGTTTTGTTTGATCCAAATGGCTTTTGAGGTGTGATTTTGAGAGAAGGGGAAGTACCCTTTTACAAGAGGGGTGAGGGTCAGTTTAGGAAAAACTTGAAATATTATTTTATAATAAAATAATTTTCGGTTTATAATGGATCCAAAATGATTTATTTAGAGGATAAGGTGGGTATGGGTCTAAAATATCTCAAACAATAGGTTTTAGATAGGTTTAGGTCACTATATTAACCTTATCTTTTATATTTAACTCTAAGTTAAAAAGTTTAACTTTTACAATGTCCTCTTGTATTATTATAATAAATGGTTAATAAACTTACTATAAAATGAAAAGAGAACCCCAAGTGGTTAATTAATGACATATTAGTCATTATATAATCCTTTTGGATAAACTTTATATTTTTAGGAATATTATTTAATTTAATAATATAATATTTGTTTTAAAAACTAATTTATTTCAATTTTTACACTATTTAGTATTTGGTTTTTGTGAAAGTCATAAAAACTTGATAACTTCTAGAAAAATACGTTTAATCAACACTTAAATGTCATATTCACCTAAAAAATTCGTGTATGTCATAAAAACGTTGAAATTATATTTATTTTAATATTTATAATACCATTTATTTGATACTTTCATTAATAAGGTAATTACTGCATCATCATTGTGTCATAAATAAATTTAATTATTTAACGTCTAAAAATTATAAATAAAATAAACTCATGTAGAAAATATTTTAATCTTTATAATTAATATTTATAGTCTAATTTATCTTATGTGTAACCCTATATTAAAAATGGTTTAGTTATTAAACTTTGAATTTAACACTTATAACTATTTTTTAAATAAAAAAATAATAATTGTCCTAATCTAATCCAAGTGGACCTAAAGGACAATATTTTATTCTTAAGGTTTTTTTGGTATAAATACACATACCCAATAGAATTAAGACATGTTTTAAGGTAATTATAATTTAATTTTTACCTTTAATTACCATATTTACTTTTAGTAGTGGTAAATAAAAGTCAAAAGATACTATTCACCAAATATTATTTTAATCTTATTGAGCCATATTTTACTTAATGATATCAACCATGTTTCTCAGATTTTTGAAATTCAACTCACAGAAGCGGTAAAATTACGTTTTATGCCAATTTGCTAATGCTCCTAAAAGGCGGGTAAAAGACGTTAAAAAATTCAATAAAATTTTATATATCTAATTTTATTATAAAATGGCTCCAATGAATTTCATTGAAATAATATCAGTATTATGTATCTATTTTTACTTATAATATATTTAAATAAAATAAATAATTATTTAAATAAAAATTCGGTTTTAAATAATAACAGAGTGTTTTTCACAATTCATCAAAAATTGAAGGTTTTTAGAAAAATACCAAAACTTCACCTTGAGATAATTTTGATATTCTGAATTAAAAAATTAATTCTATTTTACCATATTCAAAACATATAAGTTTCATTAATTAATTTAAAATTAATTCCCGTTTTCCCAACCAAAAAGCAGGTTTTTAAAAAGTTAAAACTATCAAAAGATTGACATGTGTTTATGTCAAATTTAAATGTGAAATTACTTATAATAACCTAAATTGTATTAAATGATAAAAATATAATCTAATTATACTTCAAAACAATTCAAATTCATAATTTAACATTATAAATTATTTCTATTAAAAAAGTTTTTTTTCAATTAAAACATATTATTTTTCACTATTCATCAAAATATGAAAGTTATCAGAAAAGTACCAAAAATTTATCCAAACTAATTTTTTATGTTCCACTTCTAAATAATAATTTAATTTCATAAAATTTAATATATAAAAGTCTCAAATATTGGGTTTAAAAAGGGTTTGTCATTAAAATGCGGTAAAATTGCATTTTTTTGAAAAATACTTCTTTTATCTGAAAAAATGAATCTGTTCTTATATTTTGTCTAAGAAACACATAATATGGATGTTAAAATTATATAGAGTATATTAGATTCAAAATTAATTTAATACTATACATAACATCTTTTTGAACGGCTAGTTTGGTAAGTTGTGGTGCGTTCAAACTCGGTGTTGCATGTAGCACAAGGTATTGAAAAACTTTTATGAGATAATGTACTATGAAATCTTTGGGTGTTACATTTTTATTGTAGAAAAAATCCAAAATGGGTCCAAAAAATCCCTATGATCATCCTAGAACCTTCAATTTGTTCAAAAAAAACCAAATAAGTCTTTGTGCATAAACCAATAGGAGTTACCCAAAGAAGAGGTAACATTCTTCAATGAGAACTTTTGTTTTATTTAAATATCTACTCCTTAAATTATTTATAAATCATGATTATATAATAACATCAATATAATAAACATACTTATTTGTTTTTAACTTAATGGTATTAACTTCTTCTTCCCACACTTTAATCAAATTGGATACACAATCATCGTTCATGTGTACGACAGACTACCACCTTGCGAACCAATGTCATTTTTTCATCCATTAAGACCTTTAAAGGTTGTCAATTTTTTATATTTATAGTTAATATATGATATATATTATATTTATGACATATTTATTCTTCTGAAATTTTTATATAACACATGCATCCACACTTTCTATTTTGTGGGAAAATGATAACTTCATTTGTTGATGTGTGGGCTACCACCTCCTCAAAGCGATGTGATTTGTTCATGAACTAAATGGAATTTATTAAGGATGATATTAACTAAAATATGTGATAAATATGAAATTAATATGATACTATATTATACTATACATATATATAATTTACATTTCTTTCTTTTAATACAACAACAAAATAGAAGTAGTGTTAATGCGAACTTACGACCAACAATCTCCATGAAAAATGTATTTCATTTCCTATATACAAAATTTATGGAATAATATAAATACATATATAATAAACATATATAATATTTAAATAATTATTTACATTCTTGATATTATTAAATAACGATCTATATAATAGGAATAAAAAATTACAAGTTAAAAGATACTCGAAATATAAGACAATTAACACCTGAAATGATGAAAATGATACAAGATTATTAATAAATGAGGTATAATATGTTATAAAAAGACCATATATGATACAATAAATATTAATATGGTTATTTATAAGTTAATAACATTCTTAAAAATATTACAAAGTTTGTTAAAGCGCATTCAACCAAAGTATAACATAAGGTAAAGGATTTTCTTCTCACTTTTTTTACATCTCTGAGATAAATGTCATATTCCTCTCTTACTTCTTTTTTGTGATGTATCTATTGGCACTTAGGATATATTATATCATGATTCATTTTATATTTATGTTATTTAAGGTTTTATTTTGAATTATCTCATCCAACAGGTTTTAACTTGAAAATTTCCAATTGGTTAAAGTTATCTTTTAATCTCACTTTCTTTTGTGATTGTTAAATATCACTTAAAAAAATTAATTTATTATAATAATTTTTCATTGTAAAGTATAATTATTTGGGATATCCATATTATTTTATAAATGATATTATTATTTCCCAATACTTATACTATTTTTAAATATGGTTTGTACTTTGAAATTTACTTGATTTATTAGGGAAATATTGACAAATTTGTATCCTTTTCTCAATTTAGATATTTGATAATGCCCTTTTTTATGAATTTAAATAGATTATTTGATATATGAGGAATTATTTGGAAATTAAATACATGGGTTTGGGACCAATTAATTCAATCCATACAGGTTGGGGATAAGTTAATGCAAACTCTACGGGTTGGGGAACAATTATTGAAAGCCCCATAATGCATATATAGTCTCATGGGATGAATCTGTTGAACACATTAGATGGGTTTATAACTATAAAGTTTTAAATTATCTTGTAAAATTTATTAAAAGTAAAGGATCCATGTTCCTAATAAAAATGGTATCTAATATTTAAAAATTTCTTACATTGATAATTCATTTATTATTACCATCCATGAGATAATTTCTTAGAAATTAGGTATGGATACATTTTATTCTCCATTCATTAATTAAATGGAATGTGTTTTAGTTATTCACTATGCCATATTTTTTATGCTCATTAATTCATTATTAATTTATACGTACTTAACCCTTACTGAGTATTTGAGCTCATTATTTTTTTCCTTCTTGCGGGGTATGAAGATGGATTCTTGGAAAGGGTTTCAAGGATGCTGAGATTTTAGATTTATTATGTTTTATTTTCTATCCCCAATATAAAATGGGTTTGATGTATATAATATGGTTTGAAAAAACATAAAAACCTTTTGGTTCTTATGGATTTTATTTTTTATTATCATGCTAATGTAATAAATTATGAAACCATCTTCGGGCTTCTAGGGTCGAGGTGTTATAGTTGGTGTAAATGTAATTTTAGTAGAAAAATTCAAAACTAGATTTAGGAAATAATATATTAGGTAACATAACTCTAATATAGACTTTAAGGATTAGTAAATAAGAATATCCCAAAGAAATCGTGTTTATTATTTTGAGATTAGATAAACACACACACATATATATATATTTTCAATTTCTGTTAAGTATTTTACTTGTTTTTGGATTATAAATTAGGTTTCATAATGATATGTCCTAGTTTATTATATATTGATATTTAGAATTGGAACCCAACAGAAGGAATGTGAACCAACCCAATTCACATGATCCAAAGAGTAAGAAAGAGTATATATTTTAGGGTCTTATGAAAATATTTTTAAGGCAACTAGTATCCAAAACATTTTCATCTTATAGGGATATAGTATCATGTGATAAATAGATAGAGAAAGAGTTTTCTAAGTATTATGGATTCGAATAGAAGAATGAGAAGAAGAGGATAAATGGGGAAAATATGGATAAAGTGAATATGGGATATAATTATTTTACCACATGTGATAATTATGGAAGGAATCACCCTGGGGAATTATTTAAAGGATTGGGAGTTTTTTATAATTGTTGGGAAAAGGGTCACCAGGAAAAACAATTCCATGGGAAAAAAGAATATACTATTAATCAATGTTTCAACTATAGTGAAATGGGGCACTATAAAAATAAATACCCCAATCATTAAGGGAATTTACCTCAAAAGTAGCTAGTGGATCAGGGTCAATCTTTTGTTATTTCCACAGATGAAGAGGGATGATTAAAGTACTTATTTTTGGATTCAATAATTATGTCATTTGAGTATTTTATCAATGATATATCAGTTTTAAGAATTATGTAATATATAAGGATTGTATTGTAGTAATTCTTAAGTAAGGATTTGAAATCATATCTTGAATTGTATAGAAGACCAAGAAAAATGATTTTATGAAAAGTTTAAATTCTTTGAAAACATTTAATTAAGGTAAAGACAATACTTAACATGTTCCAAATATTGATATAGTAATTTTTGTATAAGGAGATGATTGATATGGATAATGTAAATTGCATAGTACCAACTAGATTAGAACTGATTAATGATTTATTGGAAAAGCGGTTATGCTATAGTTGATCAATTAAAAAAACATTTGGTATTTAGGGAATAAATCAATTAAACTATGTTTTAATTAAGGAATAAGGAATAATTCATGTTTCCAATAACATTCTTTTAGTAATTAAGGTTATTACCATGTTTCAAGAGAATAAATGATGAGGATATTGACATATTTAGAATGTGAAAATTAATAGTTTCTTCATATTTGTGAAGGATAATGATAATTTAATTTTGAAAATTTAGTGACCTTACTTATAAAATTTTATATCATAATATTTTAGAAAAATTAACCATTTTTGAAATGGTTTAAGTTAATATTTGGATGAGGTTTTATAAGTTAATATATTACTTTACCATATGATGAAATATGTTCTATGAAATGCATTATAAACGGTTCAAGGCACAACCAAAGGTTATGATTGTTTTTATAGAAACATATAATTACTTATACTCTTAAAGAGTGAATGAATTACTCAACTCTGGAAAAAATGTCTTAAAATAAAAACATTTTCTAATTATAATCATTTTATTATATGATATCAATGAAATTTTTAAACACATGTGTGTTATGGTCATGTGTTCATTAACTACCTTTAGATCAACTACTTTCTTATGATAAATTTTCTCTATCACTCTCTATTATAACCTAATAGTCACATTTCTCCTCTATGTCCAAGTCTTCACTAATGTTCTCCTATTTGAATTCCTAGTTTTATGGTAACCTTCACATTTTCATTTCCCTCACTAATGTTCTCCTATTTGAATGCCTAGTTTTATGGTAACCTTCACATTTCCATTTCCCTTTTATTAATAATATGTTTTATTAACCCTATTTATGATGTAGGTTTTTCAAAAATAGTTTTTTCAAATATCAATCACTCAATTACTTAGATCAAGTTTTAATTGTTAGGACACAATTTATTTAAGGTGGGGAGAATGTAACACCCCAAGACTTTATAATATCTTCTTTTAAGACAAAATTAAATTTTGTTTTTAGTTTGCTACATAAGAAATAACAAGTTCAGATTATGAAAAGTTTGTTTTACATGAAAAAATATTCTTATATTTCCCCATATGGAACCCCTAATTTAGCTTGCGTTACATGCAAAAATGACTTTCTTTGATGGCTTGTGTTACACATAAAACTAAGTTTTACCGAATACTATTAATATTATTATTCAAAAGGAAAATTAACTCCTATATTTTAAATTGGTAGTTATGAATACGATTAAATAACTTTTAATAATATATGGTTCAATTCATTGGTTACCATGTAATTAGAAATGAATAAAAAACCAATTGAGTATAAAGTAAATGTAAAAAAACCCAATTTTTTTACACCCAAAGGAATTTTGTATTAATAAATTAAACTAATGAATATTAGTGAATGATGTTAATGAAGTATATATATATATATATATTATATTCAATAAATTTTTTTTTAAAATTCATCCAATAGTTTTTATAGGGATAAGATGAGAATAAATCTAATTTTAGGTAGAAAAATCCATATTTTTCTAAAGGTTGTTTTGCCGCATTTAATGGTGCACTTATCATAAAACTAAATTTTAAAAATTTAATAAATTTTATATGTAAAAATATAATTAATTTTTTAAGGAATAATTCTAAAATTTTCTTGGGGTGAATTTTTGGTATTTTTATGAGAATTTTATTTTTAGAAAAATATTTAAAAATACTAAATTTTAATTGAAAACTTCTTTTTTGTATAAATAATTTAAATTGTAAAATTATATTTTAATTTTTTTAATATTGAAATATTCAAATTATACATTAATTAACACAATTAACTTAATTGTAATCAATTTTACATTACAATTTTTTATAAAAATATTTCAAACTTTTGAACATTTTTACTTTAAAAACCCGCTTTCTCATCCCGTCCATGGAATTAATTTTAGATTAATTTCTGTCAAATTAGTGATTGGAATTTGGATAAATGGATTATATATTTGGAATAAAAATAATATATAATTTATTTTACAGTCCAAATATTTTTTTATCAAAAATAATAGTGAAATTAATTAAAACTAATTACAGGGATTAAGAGAAAATTTAACTTAATAAGGGACAAAAATATAAAATTAATGGAAAAAATTACCTAGAAACATGTTTACAACCAATTTTATGGGAATATTTAGACTATATTCTCTATTTTATTAAATTTGGTACATTATTTTAGGCACATGATGTAAGGGATACCTGTCAATTATGTTTACCTTTTTATATTTACAAGAATGTCACTCCTACTCCACTATAAAAGGGTACTCACACCCTCACTTTACCACACCTCTAAAGCTATTTAGATCATAAAAAAACTTCTTACATATCTCCCCAAAATACCTCCACTCATCCTATAATACTCTATTAATGTATAAATAAAACTAAGGAAGTCTTTAGATTTAAACCAAATGGGGTTACAAAAAGAAGAGGTAACATCATTCAATGAGAACTTTTATTTTGTTTAATTATATACTCCTTAAATTATTTATATATCATTATTATAAAATAAAATAAGTATCCTAAATATACTGAGATATTTTTATATTATCTTTATGGAATAAACATTTACACACTTCTATAAAATGGGGTACACAATCATCGTTTATGTGTACGACAGACTACCACCTCATGAACCGATGTCGTTTGTTCTTACATTACCACCTTTCAAGGTTGGAATAGTGATGGATTTATAGTTTTTATCATTTTTATATGATACATATGATATTTTTTATTCATTTATTAATATTTATTTTTTATATAATGGATACCTTCATGCTTTCCATTTTTGGGAATACTATAACTTCATTTATGGATGTGTGGACTACCACCTCTTCTAAGCGATGTGATTTATTCACACACTACATAAAATGTATTGTGGATGATTTTAATTAAAATATGTGATAAATATGAAATAAATATTATATTAGTATTATAATATATGTATATATAATTTAATTTCCATTCTTTTAATATTATAAGAAAATAGAAGTGACATTCGTGCATATGTATGACCGACCATCTCCATGAACGATGTATTTTATTTCCAATCTACAAAGATTATGAAAAAATATAAATATATATATATATAAGGAATATATATAATATTTAAATCTTTTTTACATACTTTATATGATTAAATCATTATCTAATTAATAGGATAAAAAATTAAAAGTCAAAACAAACTTGAAAAACAAGGCAATTAACACGTAAGACGATGAAAATATTGAAATATTATTAATGAATGGGTTATAATATGTTATAAAGAAAATATATATGATATTATAAATATTAATATGGTTTTGGTATAAGTTAATAACATGTCTAAGCCATTATACAGTATGTTAAATAGAATTCAACTGAAAGATAGTGTAAGGTATCTGATTTTCATCTCACTTTTTACATCTGTAAAATAAATATAATATTCACCACTAAATTCTCTTTTGTGGTGTTTCTACTGGACCTTATGATATATTATATCATTAACCTATTTATTTTAATTGTATTTAAGGTTTTACATTGAATTATCTCTTCCAAGGGGTTTTAACTCAAAAATTTCCAACTGGTAAAAGTTATATCACAATCTCACTTTCTTTTGTGATTGTTAAATTTATCCTAAAAAATAAACTTATCATAATCAATTTTCATTCTAAGTTATATTTCCTTATGATATAAATATTATGGTATGATTGATATGATTATTTCCTAAACTATATACAATTTTTACATTCGGTTTTTTACTTTGAAAGTTATCTGATTTACTAGGGAAATATTGATAAATCCACATCCTTTACTCAATAGAGTTATTTGATAAAGAACTTTGTTTATGAATTTAAATTGATTATTCAATACATGAGGAATTATTTGGATATAAAATACATGGTATAGGGTTTGGTTAATTAAATAACTATAATTTGGGGACTGGTTAATGCAATATCAATGAGTTGGGGACCAGTTAACATAGAGCCCATGATATATTGGTAGTATCATGAGACGAATTAGTTAGTAAAATTAAAGGGGTTTCTACCCAGTATGTTTTAATCAATATTGTGAATGGTATTTATGGTAAATTTTCTATGTCCCTAGGAAACATGGAATTTAAAATTTAAGTATTTATTATATTGATAATTTAGTTATTATTACTATCCATGAGATCATTGGTCAGAAATTATCTATGAATGCATTTCATTATCAGTTCATTGATTAAATGACATGTGTTTTAGTTATTTACATTCTCATATTTATTATACTCATTGATTCATTATAAATTCCATTTTACATAACCCTTACTAAGTATCTAAGCTCACACTTACTTTGTTTCCCTTCTATAGGATATGATGATGAATTATTGGAATGAGTTTCAAGGATACTGAAATTTTAATTTTGTTATGTATTATATTCTATCACTAATTTAAAATTAATTTCATGTATGTAATATGGTTTTACAAAAATTATAAACTTTTTGGTCCTTTGGGATTTTATTTCTTGTAATTATGTCAATTTAATAAAGTAATTCACCAACTCTTGGCTTATATGGTCAGGGTGTTACAACACATATTCTATAGAGGATTCAAAGACTTGGGGATATTTCTCCTAGTGTTGTTTTATTGGTTATAAAATAAGGAACTACTAACATAAATTACCATTAATTAAATTCATGAATAATAAGAAATATGAGAAACTGAATGAGAAAGAAAACATATATACCAATCCTGGTTCACCCAAGGTGTCTTATGGACAATGTAAAAAATAGCTAAAAATTTATAGAAAATATCTTATATAGTTTATAAAGAAACTAGAGTTATATGATGATTACAATACTAAAAATAATTGAAGTGATAATTTTATACTTTTTAAAGTTGGTTAAGGAAAATTAATAGGTACTTTCTAGACACACAACATTTAAAAAGGAGAATAAGAAGTCAGACAGAAAAATAGTTACTCAAACATTTCATATGGTTCAGTATGATTAATACCCTTTGAAAAAAATAGAGAGTTGTTTCAAGAAAATTATCATCATAAAAATAAAAAAGGAGTTATACCAAAACCATATACATGGATATTGTGAGATTAACAATAAATAATATTGTTAGAATATAAACAATAATTCACTATAATTGTGATGTTTTTCAAAGTGAAGAAGAATTTTTGAAAAGATTAAGTATATATTATTTTTTTTTTGGATTATTTCCCATACATAAATAATTTTTATAATCACATTAAATGTTGTTTTGTGTGAGGTAAAGGATTTTTAAAAGTATGGATATTAATGTAAGGAGTTTTAATTTGAGATATTGATATTTGAAAGATTTTATGAAGTAGTAGACTAAATCACACTACAACAAGTGTAATTAGGATGTGGTGATAACTATATTTCATTAATTAAAATATTTATTTAATATATATATTATTAACCATTCTAGGATATAATTTATTTATGATTCCAATTTGGAGAGGATGATTCTTCTCAAACTATGAGTTTTATGATCAAACTGAAATGGGATATATATAATATTGAGTCATTATGAAATGAATTTCTAGAAGAATATATGTTGTTAAAGGAATAATAAATCATGATGTAATAAAAATGGATCACACCATGATTGAATCTATGAAATATTAATGTATAATGAATAAATAGTAAAACATGCCATATTTAAAAGGGTAATGTTATGACTCAAGAATTAAATTTGATGATGTTTTAAAATTGTATTTCCTGAAATAAAAGCCACACCTTGATGAAAATCTTGGTTTTTTTTATTTTAACCATTTTTTGGAGGTCATAGGGAATTTTTCTACAAATGTGTATATAAATCCACAATATAGGTTAAAGTGTAGCTTTTAGGATAATGTTTCATTATGATGAGAAGCTCTGATATTTAAGATCCTAGCTATTTTTTTCATGTCTAGATTGATTTCCCCAAAATATATGACATTACGCCAAAATCATTATGACCTAGAGAAAAAATTAAGAACCTTACAAAATAAATTAATCGATCTCTCAAAAAATAGAGATGTAGTTGGAAGAAAATTCATTGAACATTCTATAATGAAGGAAGTCACACTATAATTTTTACCAATATCCTCAATTCTGGTTTTTGATGATGTGGTTCATTTAGTGTATCATTAACTACACCATATCGAATCATCAATTACTATAATTATATCTAGGGGTAGATATAAGTACATTATATATTTTAAGCATAAAAAATAAGTGATAGTAGTTGAATGAATTTTCATCTTTGAATTGGAATTTAAAATTTGAAAATTTATAAATAGAGTTTCTACAATACAAGAAAAGGAAAATATAGAATGCATAGGGTACAATAGTTTAATATAAAAAAATAATAAAAGATATATTTTTATAGTTCAATTAGATGAGTAAGATGAAAATTTTAAGAATAAGAGGAAAAATAACAACTAAAACATGATATAATTATATCTCAATTGAAGACTATTTTTTAAAAAATAACAATAAATTGTATATCCTTGTTTGTGCAAGAGAAAATTACACAAGTATGTGGACATAATGATTTTCACATTTTCATAGATTATCCTTGTTCTTTTTGTAATCCAAATAGTTATTCTAGTATAATGTGTGATCATGGGTTTTATTAGATAATTATAAGGATGTATCTACTCATTTTTATTAAGAAACCATTTAAAATCTATTGTGCCAACTATGTTTATTCTTTGGAGTGTGATTGATTCATGTACAATGATCATTTATTGCTCTTTAACATATACCACATTTTTTTTGAATGAGAAAAATTAAAATAGTGAATTCATTGATTCACCCCTATCAAGGATTTCTTATATCCTATGATATCCCTTTCAATTGGTATAAGAGTATCCATGCTTATTTCAAAGGTGATCAACTATTTGGAGTTTGAAGAAAAAATTTACTATATATTTTATTTTAAGATATTTGAATTTATGTTGGGACTATAGACACCATAAATTTAGGGGATAAAAAGGGGATTCCTAATTTTTATATGGATAATTATTATATTTCAAAAGATCATATATTTCCATATCTTTTTTTAATAATTTTGGATTCTTTGGAGGTGTCCACCAATGGTTTTTTTACTTATTATAATGTTTCCAAGATGATTAATGTAGGTAGAATGAATTTAGATCATGATGTCAGTGGTAAAAATTCCATTTTATCATCTCCTTCAACAAAGGAGTTTCTCAAATGTTGTGGGATGAAAATAGTTAATAGAATTTGGGATAAATTGTAAAATATATATGAGGGTGATGTGAAAGTGAATTGATCTAAGATATAAATTTGGAAACTAAATTATGAATATCTCAAGATGAATTATGATGAAATAATGGATGACTTCTTCACTAGAGTTAATGACATGGTGAGTACCATCAATGGATTTTGTGAAAAACTAGATGATTCTATGATTTTTTTTGAAGATACTACATATATTGTTAGATAGGTTTATTGTAATAGTATTTTTACCTGAAGACTATGATTTAAACACACTTTCGTTGGATAATCTATATAGAATATTAATTGCTTATGACATGGGGAAGGGGGGTTACTTAAATAACAATAGAAAGTATGATAAGGAAACATCCTTTAAATATTTTAATAAATACAAGAGTACAAAATATGTTGATATTGAAGAAGAAGTATTTTATAAAGAATAAAATATTGAAATTAAATTTTGAAAAATAATTTCATTCATTTTAAGAAGTTTGAGAAGGTAAGTATTAGGTAATATTACCCTTTAAATTCATAAATTATCGATCTATTTGACATTTTGTAGAAAATTATTCTAGTTTGAAAGAATATTAAGACTGTGAACATGAGGATGAGAAGCTAAGGATTTCCTCAAGGATTTATTAGTTAATATTTTAAAAATAATAGATTTATTTAAATGGTACAGGTAGAAGTTATTCTAAATTTCAAAAGATAAATTTCTTATCAAACTATAAAGACAATGATATTTGTGAGGATGATGAAGAAGTTGATACATATAGAGAATTTGGTCAAAAGTTACTAATTGTAAAGGTTAATAAAGAATAAATTACATTGGAAGAGATGAAAAATTATGCATGTGAGTAATAGGCTCAAATAGTGTTCATGCTAAAGAAGGAAAACAACAATCTAAAAAAAAATTCAATCAGCAAAAAAAAATTGATTCCTTACGTATTGAAAATGAGTCAAATTTTTTTAATTAAATAGATATCTTGAATAATATACTCATTAAAGAGAATAAATATATTGTTTACATGGAAGATAAGGACAATACAAGGATAAGGATATTTAAAATTTTCAATTGTAATTGATAAAAGTGGATAAAAAATTAGAAAACATCAAATATAAATTTCAAAATTAAGTTCAAGAAGATAGAGAAATCTAGAATAAGATATAGATTAAAATATTTGATGAAAAGATACTGGTCAAAAAGTCAAATATTGGGAAATATAAGAGAGCTCTGAGAAATGTTATAATTCTTTGAAGGAAAACTTCAAGGAGAAAATTACATTAAATTATGATTAAAGAAATCCTTAAAACAACTCTATAAGAAAGAAGAAAAATTTTCATTCAATCATAATATTGGTTTAGAAAAAGGTTTCATGTTTAATGATCAAGAATTAAAAGAATATTACTAGTTTAATTATAAAGAACAAGCTTTGTTCAAAGGGATGTATGATTTTTATATCTATTACTGGTATTATGATAGATTTGAGGAAATTTAAAGGGGTTTTTAGTCTAACTATAAATATTTATATTATACTAAAGGATATGGGAGTTATATATTTTTTTGGGGAGTTAAACCACCCAAATTACTAAAGTTAAGAAATAGTTAGAAAATTATTTATGAAGGGTTGAAAATAAATTTTAGTTATTGGAAGAATCTTGTGGAAGGTGTAGAGAACTGGATCACATTGTTAAATATTATATCAATATACTAACATCTCAAATGAGTGTTAATTTCAATACTTAATATCATTAGAATAAGAAATAAAAATGAAATGAAAAGGCATTTGGTTATTAAAGTCATACTCAATGCATATCATAAGGAATGTCAATATATATTTTATATTGGATGTTATTAATATATAAATGGATATTTGAAGCTCTTGAAATATATTCATAAGTTCAAGACACTTTTTTTGACCTTTTTAAATGATGTTCCAATAAAAATACATAGATTTGTTTCAGAAGTCATTGTAAAAGATGAGGTGTATTCAAAGAAGAGTCTATTCATTGGTAGGTTGAAACTTAACTTAGTGAGTGTATCTCAACTTTATAATGAAATTAGTGTATTGGTACTTAAAAAAGATGAATGTGTCATGAATATATTGAAAGTTTTATGTATATCGAAGAGAATGACGTAAACATAAGGAAACTTGTTTTAGTTATATGATATCGAATATTAATTATATTTGATTTTGAAGGAAAAAATTAGTCATGACATTGAAAAATTGTCCACATTGGTCAAAGGCATATGAGAAATATTACCCTAGGAAAAAAATTTCATGATGGACCTATGTTGAAGAGATAGAAAGAGAGAGATAAATTAGACGTTCATTACATTCCAAAAGGGGAATAATATTAGATTTTGACACAAGAAAGTATAGATTCAAATGTCTCACCCATTGGGGATCGTTCATTCCAATTTTTGTTGGACTATGAAGAAGAAATAAAAAAATATAGATAATTATTTTTTTCTTTATTGATGGATTCAATCATATTATATTTATTACGTTTCTGAAACATAATTTATACTCCTTGAAAATATTTAACAGTTTTAATAGAAGTTTATAAAATAAGTGTGGATTCCTATTAAAGAAGTTGCAGATGGATAATGGTAATGAATACACAAGTGGAAAGTTAAAATAATTCCTAGTAAATCATGGTATTCCATAGTAATTCAAAAAACCATATAAAAATGTTTTTTCTAAAATAAATAAGAGGTATCACGGAAATGGCTCACACTATTTTGGATGAGCATGATGCATCTTAAACTTTTTGGTTGTAAGTTATTAGTAAAATAGATCAGTTTCAAAAAAACTATTTATTTATAAAAATTTAGATATGTCATAATATTAGATGTATTATAATAATATACCAAGATTTAAATAATTTAGGGAATTTGGTAGACCTTGTATTATGAATGTGAATAGTGAAAATATGGGGAATTTTGAACAAAAAGGAGTTGAAGGTAACTTCCTAGGTTATCCTGAAAATAAAGATAATATTATTGATAAAATAAGGAGTCAAATAATATTTTTTATAGTATTGATTTGGAGGTTCTAGAGAACTCAAATAATTAATTAATCTGTTAAGAAGAAAGTTCAAGAGATAATGTTGATGAAACAAAATTAGTTGATAAGAAGGATGTGGATTATAAAATAGATATGAATTCATAATAAGTTTAGGATATAGATAATTATTCATCTATTTATAATCATGAATATAAACATTTATCTACTCATCTAAGGAGGAGAAAGTAGGTGCATAGATACTATATTATTAGAGATCAAATAAATCTAATTATAACTGGGATACCATTGAGGATAGAAACTTACACCTCATTGTTTACTTATATTGAACTGAAGAATGTGAAATAATCTTTTGAGCATCAATATTAGAAAAATTATATGAACATGTATTTGAATTATATCAATACTAATGATAGTTTTGAGTTGTTACCCATGATTACAATAAATAATTATAGCCTAAAAAGTGGGTGTTTCATAAAAAATTGAATTAGAAAGGAGAGGGGGTGGGAAGAATGAAATTTGGGAACTTTTACCCAAAACAAATAAAATAAGATTTTTTTTGAACAAAATGGGGTTTTTAAATAAGGGAAAATGAAAAAGTTTAAGTGATAAGAAATAAGGCATGAGTGGTTTGTAAAGGGTACTCATAGATTGAAGGAATTGATTTTTATGACACCCTTTCTCTAGTATCTAGACTTGAATCCATTAAAATATGTATTTTATTTATACACAATGAAGATGTAATATATTCTAGATGGATCAGAAGTCATATTTTATTAATATAGAGCTTGATTAAGAATTTTATATTGATCAAAGTATGGATTTATGTTTTGTTAAGATGAATGTTATGTGTAAAAGATGAAGAAGGATTTTGTATGGGTTGAAGTAAGCTCCAAGAGTTTCCTATTATAAAAATGAAATTTTATTAAATAAGTTGAATTTCAAGAAAGTATGAGTTGATAATAACTTCTCCATAGAATAAATTCAATTATTTTTCATGAATATGATTTTTTATTTTGATGATATCATATTCATAGGGAATGATGAATAAATTTGAATTTTTTTTACTGAGCAGGTGAGAAATTTATTGGAAATTTCTATACTAGGTTAAATGAAATAATTTATTAGAATAAAAATATCTCAAAACAAGAAGTAAACTTTCCTATATCTAGATAATTATGATAAGTAATTTATGAATAAATTTGTAATTATATATTCAAAGCTTATTTCTACACCCATTTCAGTAGGAACAAAGTTAGAAAAATGTGGTAAAGGAAATAAGGTTGATCCTAAAGAGTATAGAATGTCTATTGGATGGATGTTATATCTAAAGGCAAGGAGTCTAGAAATAGTGCATGTTGTTCAAATTTTTACCAAGTATCAAAGTAAAACAAAAGAATCACATCTCGGACAGAAAAAGAATTATAATATATATTAAAGGAATTATTTATTTTTGAATAAAATGTAAAAATAAAAGAAAGAATGATCTTTTTGGTTACACATATACAGATTAGGAAGGTTTTACCAATGACATAAGAGCCAATTATGGTAGAGTTTTCTTTTTGGGAGAAAGATGTGTGGGTTGGAATACATAGAAGTAAAATTCAATGAATCTTATCATGATTGAAGAAGAGTATGTAACTACCACTCAAGATGTAACATAGTTAATGTTGAATAATACACAACTAGAAGATTTGTTATTTGATGTGAAATTTCCCCTCTTCTTGGGTTTTGATAACTTAAGTGATATAAATTACACTAAGAATATAGTGAAACATTATTGATCTAGGAAAATTGATATTAAATATTGATTAATGAAAGATAATGTAGAAATAAATGAAATAAAACTTGAATTTGTTTATATAACAGAGCATGTCATGAACTAGCCTATATACCCTAGTACCCTAATACCCGAGATGACACTAACATAGACTAAAGGGAATTCCCAATCCCCATGGTTTAGAGAAAAGAACATAGAATCATAAAAGAAACATGAGTGAATAGGTTTTTACTAAAAAATGTGGAAGATAAAAGATACAAGTTAGTATGATCAAAACTACAAAGGGAGAAAGTAGGAGAATAAACCAAGTAAAGAAGTACTCAAACAATTGATGAACAAAAGACACAATATATACCAAAATAAAAACTCAAACATCCCATGGTAAAGGTGTATTACATCTTCACCACTCACTTACATCACTTCAGGTCCAAAAGATCAATAATATACACTCCCTCAAAGTGTTGATTTTCCTTTTCATAGACCACCAATTAGATAATGAAAAAACTCATGAAGGGAAAGGTAGGGTGTGAGCTATAAATCCTAGTAGGGACTCACCAAGTGTTCTATAATAAATTCAGTAAAAATTAGAATAAATATGATTTAAATTTAAATAAAACATTCCATAGATTAAAATTTAAATATTTTCAATAAAAAATGATTCCATGATCAAAATATAGTAGATATATCAAAACTGGTTTAAATGAACATTTTATATTGAAAATTTATTTAAAGAAGTTGGCAGGAATAAAACAGTTCTATATATCAATGTAATGTAGTAATAAAATGAAGTATATCATAACACTATGTATCAATACTTGTAGTGTGTTAGATTAGGGTAATAAGATCCTTACACTAACCATCAGTGATCTCGCCTCAATTTGTGAATATGCCCCACAACTGAGGCTATTGGGGATCAACTCCCCATTGGGAAAAAAATCAGACCACAATATGTTTTAGTTAGTGTTTTCCTCATCAATCCAGTGATAGGAGGTAATATCCTAACATTCTTGTCCTAATTACCAACTAACCACCCAAGCTCACATGTGCTTTATTCAGTCAATCAATTAGTCATGGATAAATAAATCATTTCAAATCAGTTCATAACAGAATTTCAAACTTTTAGTTTCCAACATTCATTTCTCAATTTAAAAACAATTAACAGGTTTCCATAAATTAATTCCAATTAAAATAATTATTCATTTTTATCCATATATATAAAGGTTCAAAATCAAATAATTTCACTAAATCAATTTAAAAATTAAGATGTAGATTTTTCTCAAATCCACCCAACATTTTAAATTCCATTGAAATTGGGGGGTGGGGGGTTTCACAATTTCCATACCATTTTCAAAATAATACTCCAATAATCTAAAATATGATCTTTAAATCATTTTAAAAATAAGTTTAAATCAATAAACAAATTTATGGTTTCAATTGTAGGGGGAAATCATATAGAACCAACTACCATTATTAATGATCAAGAATCACCCAACATGGGAAACATTTATGATGATCCTAAGGTGATGAAGATCAAGTGGAAACCCTATAAACACTATTCATCAAAACACGGATCCAATCCATTATCACTATGAGAATTTCTCACCCAAAAAGGGGAGGATAGAATGAAATAGGTACAACTGAAACAAGGAGAGATCACTTACTAGAGAGAAATCAAAAACTTCCACTAAAGCTTTGATTCAAGAAGAATGAAGTTCAAAGGAGTCAGAATGACTGTAGGGATGCTTCAAGAGCCCAAATAATTGAATGAAATTCTAGAAATAGAACGGAATATAAAACGGGTATTGGGTAATTTAAATATTTTAAAACACAAACCAAAACATAACCCCCATGGCCACTATGCAGAAAGCCTAAAAACAACCAGACTATGGTGAAACCAATCTAGACCATGTCATAGTAACCCCTACCAACTACACTCTTGAAACCAAGTCACAAATATCACCCAAATCCAATTTACTTAGTATAATTCCATAGCGTATCCTAATCACCACACCACTATGGTTCTTAACTATGGAGTAGAACTAAAATGCACCAATAGGTCTCAACGGTGTAATCGACCTAACACATGATAAATATTTTGAAATTGGTAGCATCCTTATAAAAAATATTATACAACTCCATGGTGTAACTAGAATCCAATTAACCATTTCTATCCAACCTCAATCTCCCCTGCACAACAACCCGATGGACCACGACACACCTGGTCATCTCCATGTTGCAACCCCTACACCACAGTACAACTCCCTACTGAAACATTTGTACTCAGACTCAATTTACTCAAAAAAACATAAATCCTTAAAATTTAGGTCACTTTTTCCAAAAAAGTATCTTCATACATGAGAAGTTTGAAATTAACCCAAATAAAAGGCAAAAAAACAAAAGATAAGAAGTATAAAAAAAGTAACAAGATACTACAAGATTCCCATTATAAACACACGATTTCCCCAGAAATACCATCAATAAGATTTCATATCAAAGAGATGAGACCATGACTCTCAAATTAGTTCTTCACACTCCCACATCTCAAATGAAGAAGAACTATACTACCATAACACATGGACCAAATGTATCATCTTCCCATGAAGAACCTTGGTCTCTGAATCAAAAATCCTCACTGGATGCTTAGTCATACATAAATCAGGCTCAACATCAAGATACTCCAAAATCATAACATGATAAGGGTAAAAAATATACTTTTTAATCTATGATAAATGAAATATATTTTGGATCGAAGTAAACTATTGCGGAAGTTCCAATCATAATTCTAGTTCCCCAACTCTCTCAACAATCACCAAAGGAACCAAAAACTTTAACGTAATATTTTCTTATTCCTCAAGATATTCATGAATAAAATGAAGTGAAATTCTCAAAAAAAAACCTAGTCACCAATTGATAACTCCAATAGTCATAAAATATGATCAACATAGGATTTATACTGACTCTATTTTTTTAACATCCTTTGAATAATCGACTAAATCTTTATTGTCCTCTCTTGTACTAAACTTGGTCCAATGAATTAACTTTCAACAATACCCAAAAAAAATGAAGATCTATAAGGCCATCCCTAAAAAAACTAAAAAGGATACATTCTTATAGGAGACTAGTAAATACTATTTTAGTAAAACTCAAGTAGTCCAAAATGTTCATCACAATATCCACCAAAGTTAAGAACTCAAGCATGTAACATGTCCACAAGAGTTGTTATATCCCATTCTGTCTTCCATCCTTCTACAAATAATATTCCATGTTCAAATGAACCTAAGATACCATGGCCTCTAAGAGTACTATATATAAGTGAGAAGTGAAACATGGATCCCTATCATATAATATATAAAATGTAACTACCTTCAATCTGATAATCTTCTACATGTAGAGATGTCCCGAGTACTCAACTTAAGTTATATATCAAATAGGTATAAATTAAGACTATTTGGTTATCCTATTAATAATGAACCATATATAATCTTTAACTCAAGGGATACACAACAACCAAAACAAAAATTCCATGTAAATCTCAACCCACTTCCAAGTTGTAACTGGATGTGGATAAAGAAAACCCGAATGTATCTGGTGCTTGAATTTGACCTATAGGTAGGAATAATAATGAGATACAAAGTCAGTTATGTCTCATATCATACCTAGACCCTAGAATTTCTACCAAACATCATAGAACATATAAAAACCAAAGTTTTTATTAAGTATATTTTCCAAATAATTTTTTTGATATATTGTGTTACGAGTAACACAAACATTTTAACAAGAAACGATATTCTAATAATATTATTATTTAAATACGGCCATTATAACCTATATCTTAGGATTGGAGGTATGAATATGAATTTTTTTTAAATTAATTATAATGGTTATATATAAGGAAACATATTAATATAAAGTACTAAATTTTTGGTAATGTCTTTATATGCTTTGAAAATATATTTTTCTCAAAATAAATATTTTAATTTCTTTTGGTGAATTTTTTTTTTCCAATTTTGGAAATTTTATTTGAAAAAATGAACATCATTTTTTTGAATCAACATGTAAAAATTATATTAGGGTAAAGTTTTTGAATTTTTCTTAAAATATTAATTTTTCTTAAATAGTGAAAAATACTTGTTTTTTATTGAAAGGTGCCTTTTTTGTTTAAAGAATTTATAAGGTTAAATTATTGTTTTAAAATTGTTTAAAAATAAAAAATAACTCAATTATATTATTATTAATCAAATAAAAGTTATTTTAATTAACATTATTTTGAATTCTGATATATAAATCTTTTAAACTTTTGAAAATTTTCTCTTTGGAAAACTTTTTTTCATCACATTAGCTGGAGTAATCTTAAATTAAATTCTATTACTTATATGATTTTTATTTGATAAAATTGATTATATATTTGGAATATAAATAATTAATATTATATGATAAGGTTATTTTTTTCATAATGATCAATAAGGATAAAAAATTAATTACCGTGATTAAGGTTAAAATAGGGTTTTACACAATACATGTGCTTATGTTAAAATTAATTTTCCACAAGCACATGATTTTAATTGAATAAATTTTATTTTTTATTTAGAATAAATGGTTCAAAATTATATAATAAGTATCATTTTAATTTTAGTCATGAAATATAAATTACCTAGGTTAATAAAAAGATACAAAATACGGTGGTGAGAACTTAAATAGTAAAATTAAATAAACTTAAAGGATAAAGAAAAAAATGTTTAATAATGTGTAATTTTTTGGTTTTGGAGGTTTGTATCAACTATATTATCCATTTAATTCATTATTCATTTGTTTTTATGAACTTGAGATGAGTTCTACTTCCCATTATTGAATAGTTTTTGGTATTTACATAAATGCCAGTCGTCCCCCATTTTAAAAGGCTACCTCCTCCCCCCACTTATTCACACCTCTTATGACCTTAGGATCGACTAGAACCTAAACAAATACCACCCCAAAATCCTTATACTTGTTCTAGAGACATTATTAATCCCAAAATACAGCCTCTATGGTCCTTAATAGGATATCCAAAAGAGGCTGTCCTAAGCGAATGTAATTGTCTTGACTGAACTCATTTTTTTACTCCTCATACTACCAAATTCATATATAAATATATAAATATATATATTAATAATAAAAATATTAAAACATTATCTTTATTATATTGATATGTTATTATGTTTATTTAATAACATATATCTATATCCTCTTCCATCAAATGGGCTAAAAACCATCGATCAAGTGTACGACAGACCCGCCTTGCAAACCGATGTAGTTCATTTTCCATCCCCACCTATAATGGATGGATATAATTATAGTTTAAATATATATATATGATATATATTATTTTATTATTCTTATTTAATTATAATATTACATCTACCTTATTACATTACAACATTTTGGATAAAAATAACGTCACTCGTGTGTACGGTAGACTACCGCCTTGCGAACCGATGTGATGTGTTTTTTATTTCTATTTTACATAGATGGTAATAAATATATATTAAATTAATATATAAGATATTTTAAGAATAATTATAATTATATAATTATCATATCATGTATAACTTGTTACTTTCCATTCCATGGGGGATATGATAACATCGCTCGTTTGTACGGCGGGAAATCGCCTCACAAAGAAATTGTTATTCATTTTTTACTTACTATTTAAAAGGAATAATATGATGATAAATTTAATGAATTTATGTGATATATATTTAATAATTTCTCTTTAAAGGTGATATATTTTTTATCATTCTTTCTTTACATCTGTCGAGAAAATGGAAACAACCTTCATGCATACGTACGACCTACCACCTCTATGAACAACGTATTTAATTTTCTATCTCTACCTTTTATGGATTAATTTAAATACATATATAGTGAATAATATATATATATATATATATACATATCATAGTTAACATTATAAATATTAATTAATTATTATTAAAGTAAAAATATTAAAAAATGAAAAACCAAAACTTAATGAAAAACAAAGCTGTTTTTACTCAAAACATGATTTTATAAAGGAACTGTCAATAAATGGATAATGAAAGGTCATAATTAAATAATATATGGTATGATAAATATTATTATTGTTATATAATATATTTATAATAAACCTATAATTATTATATAGGAGGCTCGAATGTGTTTGAAGCAATTTGAATGTAAGTGATTTCTAGTCTCTCTTTTATTTCTAGGATACATATGCAATATTTTCCACTCATTTCATTTGTGTAGTGTATATAATACCCATTTAAAATGTTATATCATGGATATGATTATTACCATGATATTTTAAGTTTTATTTAATTTTATCTTTTAATGTATATTACAATTTTAATGCTTGAAAACTGGTAAGGTATTTGTTTCTCAATTCGACTTATTTGGGATATATGTTATGTTATTCATATATATTCTTTTATGAGGAGTATACACATACCATTTGAAATTTAATAACATGAATTTATTTATTCTCATGATATTATATGTTTCATTTTATGTTATTATTTCATGGGACTTATGATTCAATGTTATCATATTGGTAAGGGTTTTATGTTACAATATCACCGTTTATTCGAATTATTTATGATTATGATAAATGATGAAATATTATAATATATATCTCATTAAATTCACGTATTTTATTATCTTTTTTAGTTTTAATGAATACATATTTTCCTTTTATTTTCCTCTCTCAATAGATTAAGGACACTAGAAGAATGTTTTTAAGAAATAGTGTCTTGATTTCTCTCTTCAATTGAAAATAAGCTTTCCTAAAATACCTTTTTTATAAAAATGTTTTAAAAATCTCATAATAAATTATTAAATTAATTTTAAAAAATATTTTTGAAGTAAAATTAATATAATTTTCCAAGTAAAGCTTATTTGGAGTTTACTAAAAATGTTAAATAAATATTTGTTTTAACATGTATAGAATGAATGGAATTTACCACCATCATGAACACTAAATGTTTTAATGATTTAATTATAATATTCAAAGGTTACGTGAAAAGAAAAGGATTTATAAAATGTTTTATTTTTTTAAATTTTTTTTATTAAAATTGTAAAGTATATTTCCCTTAAGAAATGTTTTAAATAATATTTAAATATTACTTTATAAGTTACCAAGGTTTTTTTTCAAATAAAAGTATTTTAAAAGTGTTTTATTTTTTAAAAAGTTTTTTCTCAAAGTAGAAAGGTTATTTTACTCAAAAAATGTTTCATGTGATCCTTCAAAATCATTTTCCATCTAATATGGAATCCGTTTATATAACTTAATCATTATTGGGGATATTATCTAATGATACCATATTTAGTATTTCTATTGATGGTTTATATTTATGGTGAAGAAATGTTTATGAAACCCATTTATTTTACATGGGTTATGATATGATGAAATATTTATGAAACCCATTTCTTTCTATGGGTTTTGATATGATTATTGTTTTATGAAACCCATTTCTTTACATGGATTCTATTATGATTCATTTTGAATGATATTATGTAACACATATATATAATTTTCATTATGTGATGTGTAGGACCTAAATCTTCATCTAATGCATTAGGTAATAATTGATATCTTATGAGATAAATATGATTGGAATGGGGAGTGAACCTAGTTCATAAAGGGACACTGTCCATTATAATGGTTTTGGGAGTTAAATTTGACTACTAATATGGTTTGGAAAGTGAACCCATTACCATATGATAGCATTATCAATGAGCCTTGACTACTATAGGAATAAATTCTTATTCTTACATGTATGCCATGATTCATGTATTATGTAAATGTTACTCTCTCATAGATCATGTTCTTTGATTTCCTTGTGATTTCTTTATTATAAACTACCAATATTTATGCCATGCCTCAATATTTGTATATTTTATATACAAGGCATAGTTTTAATATGTTATTATCATGTTCTAATTACTTTTTTCTCACATTATGCTTATGTATTTCTCTTGTTTACCCTAACTAAGAATCGGAGAAAACACTTTCTTATGTTTCTTTTACCCATGTTACGCTGATAGGTATTACATGTGATATATCTAATAAGAATTATCGTTATGAGTAACTAAGTGGGAGGTGATGTGGAACTCTTCTGAATCAATTTTTTATATTTCCATGTTTCCAAAGGAACTATACCTTTATGATCCTTAGGTGTGTGTTTGTGTAATGTAATGAACATTAGTGTAAAAAGATGTAATATCTATATATGAATTGTTTGAGTCATTATAGTTTTTATAAGAGGATAAGTTTAGTTTACCTTGGTAAAATCAGATTATAAAACATTATTGACATCCCTAGGGATATGTATAAGGATATTTTTAGGGATATTTCTAAGGATAAGCCTAATTATGAGCCAAATTATAGGAAAATATTCTGGAATTTTGGTTATGTATTTAGTGACTGGTTTCCAAGAAATCACATCCCTGTTTGGATACTATAAGTCAACGTGACTCTAACATAGAGGTACCTAAGGTTAATAAATGGAGTATTGATTTGGACTTGATCATCACAGGATGCATAAAAATATGCCTTACTGCATACTTGGTTTGAAACACCTAGAATATATTCTTTGGAAATTCACAAACTATTTATGAACCCTCATGAATGATTTGAATTGATAATGACCATGAATTAAATAGGTTAAACATAGTCCATAGTAGATTGAAAATAACATGTCATGATCTATACATCCTATAAATGATTTTTTTGTGATTATTATTAGTGTTTCTTATACTATGATTTTTAGTTTTAATCAAAGGGAGGAACCCAAAGGAACCATGTTAATGCTGAATTTGATGGAAAATGAAATGATTATTTTCTGTAGAAACCAAATTTTATGGGATTTTGAATGAAAAATATCATTTCTATGATCACACAAATTTCTCAAGATATGATTCATACTAAACTCCCAAACAATCCCAAGAGGGCATATTGTTCTATTAAGTCCTTTATGAAGAAACATCTACCTTATTTTAATTGTTCTAATAATCCATTAGTTTTTGAGAAATGAATTAATACCAATAAAAATATATTTTCCATTTCCTAGTGCATGGATCATGAAAAAATCATTTTAGAAGTTTATTATTTGGAAGGTGTTACTAATCAATTGTGAAATATTATCAAGAATACGAGTTATCAAGATGAATTTGAATCTATGGAGTGGAATGAGTTTAATTAATTATTTTTCAATAAGTAATTTACTCATATTCTTTACATGAAAATAGATAAGTAATTTATTTATTTAAAGAAAAAGGATGATGAATCTGTTGGTACCTATGAGGTGAATTTTATAAGACTTGTGAGGTACAATTTTGGTATTATAATCTAACTTGAATGTAAGTTTTATTGATTCTTCAGTTGGTTAAAACAAATTCTTTGAATGGATTTAACCATAAGGGACTTTGGGAGATATGAATAAAATTTTTGATATGATCTTTAGGTGGAAATGTATATTGGAGTTACCCATCAATCTCATTGTTTTGATAGTAAAATAAGGATGAAATTCAAAGGAAACTATGAAAACCATGGAGAAAAGAAGATGGCGTTTCCTTCATGCTCAATGTGTGGAAGGAAAGATAGGGAAAATTTTCTTAATGGGAATTGTAAATTTTGTTAAGTGTGGGAAGGAATGTCATCAAGAAATTTATTGTCAAAGTAATGTGAAGAAGTTAGCTAATAATAAAAATAATGAGAAAAATCTACAAAATGCTCCACCCAAATGCCAATTCTTTAAGTGCACGGAGTTTAGGAACTATGAAAATAAATACCCAAATCCAAGGTATGTTGGTAATGATAAGCCACAACAACCTCTTAAGAAAAAAGAAAAAGGGAAAGATTATTTAATCACAATGAATGAAGTGGATCGTGATAATTAGGGGACACTTATCTTTCACTCAATAGTTGGGAATTTCATGTTTTATTTTTTATGAATGTTCCCTATGAAAATCTTTTTTTTCAACCTTTAATAAAATTGTATGTGATTATGATCATTAATTATCTCCCTCTACATGGACTCTAGAATAATGAAATCACATTTTATATTCAATCAATGCAAGTATGAACCCAAGATTCCAATGAAAATAATTTAATATAATATAAGATATTATTTAAGGAATAAACAAATGATGTATTTATATATTTGGATTTAATAATTATTTTATAGAATTATTTTACCAATTCCATGTTGGTTATAGGAATCACGAAACATATAAGTAATTTGTTAATTTTGGAATCATATATATCTCCATGCAAGATTGAATTAAGAGTTATGGATACTATTATGGGATTAGGAGTTTAATCATTATCATAAGTTGAAATATTTAGAAACTCCTTTTTATGTTTTATGTGATTAGTTTTTATAAATATTTAAGATATTTTAAGAGACTTTTATGGAAATAAAAACTTTGGATTTTGTATATATTTTAGTGAAAGAGTTGTTTGAGGAAGACTGTATTTACATTTTAAGGATAATATTAAAGGCATTTGTAACCTTTATGTTTTTTCTTATCATTTATTATAAGGTAAATATGTGTTATTGAAACCTGATGATTATATTAATATAGTTTCTAAAAATCTTAACAAGTATACTAGGATACAACCAATTACATCTGGCATGGCCATCTAGCTTGAACCCACAACATAAGGACGATAGGGGTAAAATGCCTACCACTGGCCTATGTGAATGATTATTCATAGTGGACAACATGAAGGGAGATATTACAAAGTATGTGTCTTAGTGTTTGATATTTCATAAATTTAAAGTTGAGAGACAAATTTGTAAGGGGACGCTCCAACCATTATCCATACCAGGGAAATGGAAAAACAACACCCTGGATTTTGTCATCAGACTCCCCAAAACATATAAATGACAAAATAATATATGAGATGTAATTGATCACATTACAAATTACTCAAAATTCATCATGTTCATATAATATTTCTCTTTGGATCATATTTCTAGGATATAAATTAAGGAAGTAGTAAGGTTTCATGGAGCACCATGTTCTATTGTGTTTGATTGAGATTTGCGGTTTTCCTTGAAGATCTGGTGAATTATTCCAAAGAATAAAGATATGGAGTTGATATTAAACAATTCATTTAATCATTATATCTATGTATAGTTTTAGAGAACAATTAAATCCCTAGAAGATATTCTGAGATCTTATTTTATGGTTTTCCATGGTAGTTGGGATCAACATCTTCCTTTTGTTTTGTTTTCTTACAACAATAGATTTCACATGAAGCATTGAAATAACTACTTATGAATAACTCTATAGAAATAAGTGTAGATATCTAATTTACTGTAATTATTTTAGAGAAAGAATTTTTTTGAGACCTGATCTAGCTGAAGAAATGAAAGATAAGGTTAGATCTATTTAATAGCGCATCAAGGCCACTCTAAGTTAATAGAAAATTTATGCTAACAATCATCAGCATGATTTTGAATTTAAAATTAGTGAGAAGGTTTTCCTATGAATTTCAACATGTAAGAAATAACAAAATACTTAGACCTACTTATATTGGTCCCTTTAAAATTCTTGATCATATCGAGATTGTAGCTTATCATTTGGAAATTCCATTAAACCTCTCTCAGGTTCACAATGTGTTCCATGTATCTCTCCTGAGGAAGTACATGCCAGATCAATCACATGTAATGAACTCAGAGGTCATACTACTAGAGAATGATATTTATTATGAGTAATAAATTATGGAATTTTTGTATCATATAGAGAATGTTTTATGAAAAAATAACACTCACCTATTCAATGTTTTGTGGTGAAACCAACATCTTGAGAAAGCTATGTGGGAAGTTGAGGATATGATGAGGAAACAATATCCTTATTTATTTGTATCAAAGTGATAAATTTAAAAGAAAAAATTATTTTTAGTGGGGGTATAATGTTACTCCCCATGATTTTATGAAAGATTTTTTTTCTAATAAAAATGATTTCTTCGATAGCTTGTTCCACACACAACACCAAAGTTTTAACAAACCACAATATATTTTATTAATATTATTATTTAAACATGACTATTATAACCAAGTTTTTAAACTCAGTATTATGAATAAGAATATAAAAATTATTAAAATTAAGTATAATGGTTATATATAAAGGATAAATATTAATAAAAAGTACTATATTTTTGGTAAAGTCTTTATTTTATTTTAAAATACATTTTCTAAAAAACTGATTTTACCGCTTTTTGTGTGAAAATAACGAAATTAATTTTTTCCAATTCTATAAAATTTATTTAAAAAAATTAAATAATTTTTTAATAAACATTGCAAAAATATTTAAGGTTGAATTTTTCTGAAAAGATGAAATTTTCATTGAATAGTAAAAAATATTGATTTTTACAAAAAATAACCTTTTTGTTTAATGAATTTATAAGGTTCCATTTTTGTTTTAAAATGGTTTAAAAAGAAAAATCAGATAAATTATAATATAATTAGTCCAATATTGGTTATTTTAATCACTTTAATACTGCATTCTAATATGTAAACTTTTTAATATTTTGAGAAATTTCTCTATGGAAAACTACTTTTTCATCACTTCCACAAGATTATTCTTAAATTAAATTCAGCAAATTATGTGATTTGATTTTTATGAAATGAATTATATTTTTATAAAATTAATAATAGATATTATATAAAGAGGTAAAATTAATTCTGGTCATAATAATGAATAAAAATACTAAAAATTAATTACCATGATTAAGGTTAAAATGGGGTTTTACACATTACGTTGGATTTTGTTAAAATTAATTTTCCACACACAAAATATTTTTATTTAATAAATATTAATTCATATTTAGAATAAATGGGTCCAAATTATCTAATAACTATCATTTTAATTTTTTTCTTAAAAGATATATTACCTAGGTAAATAAAAAGATACAAGTTACCATAGTGAAAACTTAAATGCTAAAATTAAGTAAACTTAAATGCCAAGAAATAATTTTTTTTAAAAATTTGTCTTTTTTTTGTGTTGTAGGTATGGATCGACCATATAATTAATTAAATATATTATTTATCAATGTTTAATACATTTTATGTGAGATTTACTTCCCATTATTTAATAGTTTTGTGTATTTATAAAAATGCCAATCCTCCCCGATTATAAAAGGCCATCCCCTACCCTCACTTATTCACACTTATTAAAACCTTTGGCTCAAATAATCCCTACAAAATTTCTCACCAAAATCCTTATCCATTTCATATATCATAAAGGTATAGTGTCTTTGGAAAATTGGATACATAAACAACTGGTTCATAAGTGTTCTAAATATTCTCTCATTTAGTTCCTCATAACTATAACCCTTCTTATACATATCACACATAATACATGTCATCATAACCTAGGGAAAGAAACATTATAAAGGGTCATATAATATGCTTATAAATGTTAAATATGGTAAATACATATAAATAACATGATCATAAGGTTTTGATAACATGAGTATAACATATGAAAACCATACCCTGTATATCAAAGATCAAAGTATTGAGTCATAAAATAAATATTCACAGTTCATAAGACATGAATCATAAGAAAACCAAAGAACATGAGCCACAAGAGCATACGATTAAAATAATACATGGAATTGTGGCATACACATAAGCGTAAAAATTCATTTTTGGTATTAGTTAAGTTTCATTGATAAGGCTATCATAGTGGAATGATTTCACTCCCCAAACCATCATTTTATTCAAGATTATCCCCAAAGGCTATCATATTAGGAAAATTACCTTATAGAGTTGGGTTCACTCATCATTCCAATCCTATTTATCTCATGAGATATTAATCATTACCCAATTCATTGGAGAGATATATAATTCTCATCCATCAAATAATGAAAATCATATATACATGTTCCAAAATATTATAAAAAATTCATCAAATCAAAACCCATGAAAAGAAATAATCTTTAAAAAACATCCATCATATTAGAACCCATGATAATAAATGGAATTCATGAACATTTCAATACAGAATAACCTATGGAATAGAAATGGGTTTTATAAAAATTTCATCATCCTTAATATAAACAATCAATAGAAAGAATAAGTGTGGTATCATTGGATCATATCCCCAGTAAAGATTAAGTTACATCAAAAGATGACATCTTTGATGGAGAGTGATTTTGAAAGATCACTTGGTATTTTTTTTGAGTAAAACATCCTTTCCAATTTGAAAAGCACTTTTTAAAACATAAAACATTTTAAATATCATTTTCTTTGAAAATAACCTTGGAAACATATAATGGAAGTTTTAAAGTTCATATAAAATTTTTCATGAGGAAAATTTCCTTTCCAATTTGAAAAAAAATTAAAACAAAAACCATTTTAAAAATACCTTTATTTGAAAATAACCTTTGAAACATATAATTTGAGCTTTAAAACATTTATTGGTCATGTCGATGAGAAAGGAAATGGTTCCCGGAGCCTTGTCACTACATGAATCCACTAAAATGGTGCCCCAAGCTGAGTCACTACATTACCTCAAGTGTGCCTCCTCATACGACAAAAGATTCTAAATATATGTATGATTCTAATAGATCATGTGGGGATATTATAAGCTCAATATCATAGAAATACACAATAGATAACATATAAAATAAAGGAAATAATAATCAATAAACCAAAAACATGAATCTTTGATGGAGAATGATTTTTAATGATCACTTTAACCATTTTTATGGGGAGTGATTTTGAAAGGTCACTTAGAATATTTTTTGAGTAAAATAGCCTCTCCAATTTAAAAAACTCTTTTTAAAACATAAAACATTTTCAATATCATTTTCTTTGAAAATAAACTTGAAAACATATAAAGGAATTTTTAAAGTTTATATAAAACATTTCATGAGGAAAATTTTATTTCTAATTTGAAAAAAAAACAAAAAACATTTTACAAATCCCCTTCTTTGAAAATAACCTTTGAAACTTATAATTTGAGATTTAAAACATATATTGGTCATATCGATGAGAAATTATCTTCATGTAATACATATTAAAAGAAATATTTCATTTTAATTTTTGGTAAAATCCAAATAGGACATGTTTGTAAAATGGAATGAATATTCCTTTCAATTTTTGGTTCCCAAAATATCCCATCAGCTGTGTGTAACATCCTTAACCCAAAAAGCCACTAAAATGGTGCCCCAAGCTAGGTCACTACATGACCTCAAGTGTGCCTCCCCATACAAAATATGTTTATAACTAGAAGTATTATTCTAATAGATCATGTGGGGAGGTTATACCTTCAATATCATAGTAATCCATAATGGATAACATATGAAATAAAGTAAATAGTACGTAATAAACAAGAAACATGCATTACTAACCATTTCCCAAAAACAGGGTACAAAACATGAAAAAAATGATAAATATTCCATGCATGATAACAATGTCATATGTTAAGAAAAAATAAAAATAAAGTAAATAGATGAATTCCCAAAATTGGCCATAACTCAATGTCTAGATCCTTGACCATGAACAACCCAAGCCCAACTCAACTCCCTAGCATGGGGCCTTTTACATTGTCCTGACCTACAACCATAAAATCTACTTGGGTACCCAATGGTGTTTTGAGAAGGATTTGAGTACAACTCAATAGTCCCCAATCAATGGTGTATAAAAAATATCCAATCCGAAAGATAGTTCATTATAGTACTAAATAAATGAAAATGTAAAAAAAAAATAAAACTCAGGTACCTTTAGTAAACAATATTTACTTTAACCATTTTATTTATTTGTTCCATGGGTTATACATTTATGTCATTTATAAAATGGCCTATATTTCTCAATTATGATTTAAAATGGAGTAAATAAAGTTCCCTATCTCACTAGGGAAACTCATTTCAAAAACTATTTCATCATACTTAATTTATAGCCTCAGTCTAGGTAGTTTCATCCAATGAAACCATTGGGGGTCTAGAGCCTCAGTTTGAATCCCTAACCCATGCATTATATGGGTGGTTTATAGAGACTCTATCCAACCTGGCCCATGGGAGGATCCTCAGTCCAAAACCCCACATCACCAATCCATGTTCACATGATAATTTATCCATTTACCATATATACCACATCAAAAAATATACACAACAAATACACATAACATATTCAATCCACATCTCATACAAAATGTGATTCATCGTCACTCTTTAACCCAATGAAACATTTACCATTTACTTAGCATGGTCCATTTAACCCATTTACGTTTTACATACATTTATCCATTTTAATATAACTAACAATTCCCATACATTATCCAATTTAACTTATTCATCCATTCCACTTCATTTCACCACTTATTCAATTCAAGTACAATTCATAAGTCATATAGCACAATCACTACATTTCATCCATACCATTTCATTTTAAGACAAACATTCTCTTATGAAAATAAAATTTTCTAGACATAACTATCAATTTCCCCTTTTCAACTAAACTAACATATCAACATGTTCATCATGGGATCTAATTTACTACAAGTCAATTCTATGATTAACATTACAATTTCCATGTTTGGGATTATTAGAACACCCCACAGGTGGCCCTAAATTGGTCCAGTCAACCTCAATTAATCCCATAGGGATCATTAGGGGTTAAAATAATCATTTATCTAACCATTTTAACAATCCCATATCAAAGCATCAAATTTACAATAATATAGAACCATTATCTAAACCATTCATGCAAAAATCAACTTCAAAATTATTGTATATAACTTGTAGACCACCTACCTTGAATCCAAAGAAGATCACACAGTCAACCTTATCCTTAGATATAGATTCATGCACCATTTAAATCCCCAACTTAAGATCTACTGAAAATGTGATTTTAAGGATTTTGAAGAAGAAGAACAAAACCAAAATCGTTAATCTAGAAAATCGAAGCAAGAGGAGAGTTAAACTTACATGAAGCTTCAATTCACAACCAACACCACTCAAAATAGTCTATAATAAAAATAGATTGACCCTTGGGAATATTTGAGGGTTTAGGTTTATCACTAGGGATAGAGGAGGAAGAAATGGGAAACAAATTTTTGAGGAACTCAAAATTATAAAGAGAAAAAATAGAAATTTATCACTTTTTAATGGGGCACATGGTTTGACTGCATGATTTTCCAAATAGTGTGAAAAAAGTTCCCCAGCCTCTATCCAAGAGGGGTCCAAGTCGCATAGTTACATGGGGATATCACACGGTTTTACAAACTGTGCACCAATCATGTGGAAGGACTATATTCAGGCCTACAGGGTTTGGCTTTCCCCTTGAAAGGTTTACCTAACCGTGAACCCCTCCTCTTTCATAGCATATTTTGGGTGCATAGTTATCTCTAACCATGTGACAACCATACAACATGCACTTGGTGGCCAAAATCCCTTTTCTTTAGTGTCCTGAACCCCCGAAACACCCCCAAACCTCCTCATACACCTGATAAACATTCCATTAATAAAAATTAAGATATTTAAACCAAAATTAAAAAAAAGGAATACCTCCAAAAGATCTGATATCTTACAACCTCCCCACCTTATAAGGTCTCATCCTCAAGTCATGCTTCCAAGTGTCAATGAACTTCCAAAGAAAAGAGATCAAGCCACTAGGCCCACACATTCGCATCCCTTTCCCACATTTATTTTTTAACATTAACATTCTTCCATAGAACATGAACCAAGGGAACATTGTTTCCCCACATGAATTTCTCACTACGATCCACAATATGATCTAGGTGGTCCTCAAAGGATGAATCAACCCCAATCTCAATATCCTTAACATCAATCACATGTGATGGGTTAGGGTGATATTGTTGAATCCATAAAAATTGAAAAACATCATGCATGAAACTATATTTCTATGGAAGAGACAATCAAATTTCCATAATTTTTATCCTCACCACAAATATCAAATGGTCCCATATACTTGGGAGCCAACTTTCCCCACTTCTAAATTTGGTGGTGATATAACCTCAGCGACACCTGAAGATACACACGACCACCCACCACAAAATCATGAGGTATATGACACTAATCTTCATAGAACTTCTGCATACTATGAGTTACTTACATATGTTTATGAATCAACTGAACCTACCCCGATGTCTCTTGAATGATACTCAGACCCAAAAAATATGATTCACCAACCTCAATCCAAAACAATATAGATCTATATGATCTACTATAGAGAACCTCAAATGGTTCCATATGAATCATATCCAAGTAACTATTTATTTATTCAAACTCAACCAATGATAGATGATTTTCCCATGATCTACCAAAGTTTAGGAAATAAGCTATAAATATGTTTTCAAGTACCTAAATAGTACACTCCGACTGCCCGTTCGTCTGCGGGTGAAAGTCGTACTCAAAAACACCTGAGTACCAAGGTCCTTTTGTAATTACTTCCATAATCATAATGTGAAATTCAGATCATGATCTGAAACTATATTCTGTGGTTCCCCATGAAATAAAACTACCTATAGAACACAAAACTCACCCAAATGATCCATAATGAAAGTCTCTCAAATTGGTAGAAAATGTGCTACCTTATTCAATCAATCCACAATTACCAAAATCACATAATTCTTCTGTGGTTTCCTTAGAAGGCCCATAAAAAAATATATCTCACGTCATCCCATTTCATCTCTAGAATAGGCAATGGATTCAACAAACCACCATACCACTAATTCTTATCCTTAACCTACTGGAACATAAGGCATTGTTCCATAAAACATGAAACATATTTCTTCATCACTAGCTACCAATACTACCTTTAAAGATCACAATACATTTTAGTCAAACCAAGATACACTACCCAATTCTATGTATGAAACTCACACATCAAATCTTCTCATATACACATTATCACAACCACATGACCATGAACATAAATTATCCCATCCTCTCTAATAGTCCAATTAGAAGGTGAATCCACACCTTTAAAACCTTCTTTTAAAGCTAAACATTTTGGATCTTCATACTAACTTTCCTCAATCAGACTCTTAAGCATGGAATCAACTACCAACTATACAAGGATTATCTTCCCTTGGCCATCCTACACCTCAAGATGCATCTTAGAAAACAATACTATCATCTTCTATTTTGAACAAGATTTCTAAACCGCCTGATTTTGAGTCTTCCAACTTAAAGAATCTGCAACACTTTTTCCCTTTACCGGTGTGTAAACCAGCTCAAAGTCAAAGTATTTCATATATTCAAACCATATTTTCCTATGAAGATTCAAATCATACTTAGAGAATACATAATAAGGTATTTTATGATCGTTAGACACTATAAACTGTTCCCCAAACAAGTAATGTCTCCTACATTTTAAGTCATAAACCACCATAGTGAATTAAATATTATTTATAGGGCAATTTATTTCATGAGGTCTCAATTATCAATAACTATACGCCACAACCCAAACATCCTACATCAAAACTACCCTATGAACAACACCAGACACGTTAAAAAATAATGTAAATTTCATAGATATATCAGGTAATATTAGAATTGTTTTAGTTTTCAATTGCCTCTTTAATTCATGAAAGGAAGTATCACATGCCGCAGACCAATAAAACATGACACTCTTCTTGGTTTGGCCTGAAAGTGGTGCTCCTAAAAAGTAGAAGTATTTAATGAACCTTTAGTAATAACTCGAAAAACCTATGCAACTCCAGAAATGAAAAACATTCTTGGGATTCTGCCAAGAAACAACTTCCTACACTTTCTCCAGGTTTACCAATAAAAATTCCTATAAGATGTTGTGTTATAATAAGCGCACCTTGTCAATCTAGAAATGAAACTTTTATTAGCTTGAAGTACAACCTATTATCTCTTAGTGTACTTAGGAGGATGTCAAGATGTTTTGCATGATCATCATGAGTCTTTGAGTACACCAAGATGTCATCAACAAAGAAAACTACAAATTGATCCATTTAAGTATGAAAGATTCATTTAATTAGGGCCATAAACATTGCAGGTTCTTTGGTCAACCCGAAAAAATTACAAAAAACTCATACAACCCATGCCTACTCTTGAAGGCAGCCCATGTTATATTAGTACTTCTCACCCCTAGCTGATGTTACCCTAATCTCAAATAAATTTTTGAAAACATTGAAGCACCTCTCATCTAGTAAAAAAGATCATCAATTAAAGAAATTTGTTATCTATTATTATCTATCATCTGATTTGGCCTCCCATAATCAACCCAGAGTCACACAGATCCATCATATTTCCTAGAAAATAACACTAGAGATTCCTAAAGAGATGTACTTGGAAGATTAAATCTGTTATTCTCAATTTCCTCCAACCGAGTTTTTAGTTACTGAATTTCTTCCTATACCTTTATAAATGGAAGAATATAAATATGTTCTTCCCTTGGTAGTAGTTCTATCATGAACTCAACATCCCTTTTCAGGTGGCAACACCAAGAAATATTCAGTAAATACATCCTGAAACTGGTCCACCATTGGAGGGAAAATATATTTTTCCATTTCCAAAACATCAAGAATAGAACAGTTCACTTGGGCTATAAGTTCACCCTACTACTAAAAAAATATCCTAGCATGACCTTCTTGGACATCCCATTCATGAAGATGAATATACATGTCTCCTTTAAGAGAAATGAACATTACCTTATAAAGGTAACATTCAATATGGTCTTGGTATAACACTATCCATTCCATTCCTATAATCAGGTCAAAAACCAATATATCAAGAACAAACAACCCCCAAAGAAAACGATACCCACCATCCTCAAGAATGTACCCTTTTCACTCTTGAATATTTTTTACTCACACCCCTAATGTTGTATCAATAAATATGACCCCATACATATGCTCCACATCTAGGCCCAAAATACTAACCAACTGGGAAAATAGAAAGGAATGCGAAGCACCTGTATAAAATAGAGCACTAGAAATGGTGGAAGCTATAATAAATGTACCTCAAATTATCGAAGACCCAACCTTGATACCTCTAGGTGTAGGATAAACTACATGAGTCCAACTCATTCTTCTATACTAATCTCTAGTCTGAGTTCCTAGTGCTGCAGTACTATGATGATATGGGAACTCTCACCTTGGAGTACCACATAAGCCACCCCAACTAGTATGGCTAGTAGAATTCCAACTTTTAGCTTGGTATGGGGTAAACAACCCCCTTCCAGCACTTGGAATTAGCCTAAATCCTTCATCAGTTCCTGACTCATGAGGGTTCCTATAGAAATTTTTCACATGCCCGAATATTTTAGATGATGGGAACTTAACTAGTGGTTGGGGACACTGACTAAATAAGTTCCCCAACTGGCCACAGAGATAGTAGAAAACTCGATCACTTCCCTGAGAATTTGGTTCCTTTTTTTGACTAATTTTTCCACCACCTCCCTAGTGTAAACTCTAAAAATGGAAATTCCAACCATTGGAAGATGCACCACCAAGTCACTCAACTAAAAATATCTCCCCACCACCAGTATCCCCCTTAAAATTTCCTTCTATAGTATGGGACTGATCAACCACATTAGAAACCATATTCAAATGAAATATATTTACATGTGATTTAATCTCACATCTAATCCCATTCTGAAACCATCTCTCCATATCTGCCTCATCCTTTTCAATTTTGGAACAAAGTGTTTCAAGTCATTAAAATGGACAAAAAATCCATCACCGAAAGAGACCCCTAGGTTAACCCCATAAACTTCAAAACCTTATCTTACCTCAAGGTATCTTGATATAAATTCTCCTGAAACTTTTCATGACAGTCTTTCCATATAATAATTTTTTCCTACAGGGTCTTGACCATAACATCCCACCAGTTCCTTTTATGGCCCCACATCATGTAAGATGCTAGATTTACTCTATTATTAGGATGATTCTCTAAGTGATCCAAAATTTCCTTGATGGAATCTACCTATAACTCATCAGCCTTGGGTCCACCATCTCCAAAACATTTTGGAGGGTGTTTTAACTGAAACTCTCTCTTTAGATCAAACAGACTAACCACGACCCAACCTGGGTCTCATTCCATCATTTGCACAAAATGATAATAGTTATCATGTGATTTATCATCTCATATGTTACCCTGGATCCACATGTTACCTTACTCTATCTCTAGAGGAGCATTCTCAGCGACATCCTTTTATCACCCAACTGGTACACAACATCATGGTGTCAATTTTCTACAATTCCAAACACACATCTTAGAACACATAATATAAAACATCTATAGTTTCAAAAAATAAGGCTCTCTACTAGCTGTAAAAAACTCATCCTTCTTTCAAAATTGTAAGGACATCATCACACCTAGAACACTAATCTCCACCATCCTTACCGTGAGTCATGGCTATCATGGGATAAACCAATGTACATAGTCACATGTCTTTCATTAGACACCTTTTAAAACCATTTTCCATTTCATAAAATGTTATAACCAATATGTTAACTCATTGAAACCCTTCATTAAGTACATTTATTTAACCATTAGTTAACATTATTTCCATTTACCCATTTATATTATCCTTATTAGACACCATTTTCTTCAAATTTCTCAAGAATGTAAAATGAATCCTACCATTCATATCCCATACACCCATCAAGTGTAGGCTTATCTTAATGCATGCCACCTATATCACTAGGTGCCTATAATGATGCATGAATGAAAAAATATTGTTCCATTCCAACCAAAATTAAAATATCATAAAACAATCACATCACACAACAATTGTATCACCCAATGGTAAAATATCATTCAACCATAACAACAAACACCAAGAAATACAATTCCCACCTTGGTTGCTTTGGTTTTACCTCGTACACAAGATAGTTAGTCCCAAGAACATGATCATTTCCAAATCCCAAAACATCCTAATCTCTAGTCCACTGTGGCCAAATAAAAGGACCATAGAAAGAACCACTCTGATACCACTTTTGTAACATCCCCAAACCAGAATCCATTAAAATGGTGCCCTAACCTGGGCCACCACATGACCTCATTCTTACCTCCCTATGCGCTATAGTTTTCTGACTAACATTGAGGGTCTAATAGATCACTTGGGGAGACTATAACCTCTATATCAGATTACGAAATAGTAGATAACATATGAAATAAAGGAAATAATAAGAAATAATCCCGAAACATGTATTACCAACAATTTCCCATATCGGGATACAAAACCCAACCAAATGATTAATATGTCATGCCATGCTAATAGTGCCATAAGTGAAGAAAACACAAAATAAAGACAATAGATGAATCACCAAAATAGATACCTAATCTAAGTCTGGAACCTCATCAATGCACAACCCAAGCCCATCTCAACTCCCTAGAATGGGGCCTTTACCCTTGTCTTGACCTGTAAGAATGAAATCTACCCGGATACCCAATGATAGTCTGAGAAATGTTTAAGTACAACTCAGTATGCCACCACCAATGGTGTCTACAAAATATCCAAAACAACAGATAGTGCATGAAAATAAATGACACTAAAAACAAAATAAAACACAATTACCTTTAGTTAATAATATTTACTTTAAGATATTTGAGAATAATATCTAGTGATACCGGGAGAGATGAAAGGGATATCATATGAAAAAACCCTATTGCGTGACCTCTTGCTGCCTAAAACCTGAGAAACATTAATTGAACCTTATATCAATCTTCCAACCATGTGATTCCTGGATCCGATCTGGGTGATACATGAGAAGGAGGAGGAAACACTGAAGCAAAATGAGGTGGAAATACAGAGGCAAACAGAGGTGGAAGCCCCAGAGAAAATGGATCCATCGATGACATCAAGTCTTAGAATGAGAGGAATCCCTTTCTTGAAGCCTTTAAGGGTGCTAATCCTGAAAAATCTCAAGTAAAGAAGCCGTCAAGGATTCAAAAAGCCGATGATGGAAGTTTCATTGTAGAAGTTGACCTGGATGTGTTACAAAAAAGATTTGAACTCTGTAAGTACTCTATTATGGGTCGTATATCATATCTCAAGGGTGATAAACCCTGGGAATATGCTAATATGAAGCCTCGTATTACTGTTATGGGGTTTTACCAATTGGAAATTGGTGCCGTTGGGGAATGGGTATTTTCATATACTATTTACGATGCAAACTGACCTTGATAAAGTGTGGAAAATATGTAATATTCATCTTAAACCTGGTCTGCTTCGACTTTTAGAATGAGATTTTGCTTTCAATCGCAATAATAACAAAAACAACATTGCCCAAGTATGGGTAAGGTTACACAACTGGAACTGGTTCTTCTGGCACCCTCAAGTCCTAAATGATCTTGCATTATGTATTGGTAATCCATTTAAAGTTGACCAGAGAACACTTAATTGTGAACTAAGATTGTTTGCTAGAGTGTTAATTGAAGTGAATTTGGAAAACAAGATACCCAAATCTATCGCCTTCAATGCTAGAGATTATAAATCTCTAGTGAAAGTTGAATATGAAAAGATTCCCCCATACTGTGATTTTTGTAAAATTGTGGGACCCACAATACTAAATTATAGGATTGTTCATAAACATCCACCACATGCAGCCTATTCTGAATGGATAGAAGTTAAAAATCATAATAGGGGGATGGATACTGCCCCTAATAAACCCGAAAAAACAAAGAAAATGGTGGAAAATGGGTTGCCAAACCCATTACACAAGCACAAACTGACCATGGGGAATCATGGGCTGATCTTGTAGATGAATAGGAAAATGAAATCATAGATCAAAATAGTGAAGATGTTGTTGACTCAGATGTTATAACAATATTTGAACATTTTCATTCCATGGATAATTCTGATTTTCATAACCAGGAAAATGATGAATGCTTACTATAGGAAGAGCAGGGACACCCCCCAATTGATAAAGCCAAGGAGAAGTAAAACAGTTCAAATCTACCAAAGAAATATGGGAATCTGAATAGTACTGCTACTGTGACTAACATTTCCCCTGCTCTGGATTTTTTTAATAACACTTTGCAGGACCCTTGATCAAGTGATTGTGCAGATCCAATTCGAATGGGCCCAAAATAGAAATCATCCTTGGATGCACAAGGTGAGGTATGTCTTATCTCAATGGACTGTGTAGGTTTTTTTGATGGTTCTATAGCTATGTAGGGGACTGATTGTGGGACTGATCGAGGGTCTGAATTGAATGAAATTCCCCCTGCCAGCTCTGGCAGGGGTCTGGTAACTACCCAATTTCCTCCCTCTCAGCATCCTATTAATTCTAATAATCCTGTTTTAACTGAACCACATCATAATATCATTTTGCATACTGAAACAAGTAATTGAATTCCCCCTATTACTGCTAATTTAAATTCCCACAGTGTGAAATCTGTTGTTATATGCAATACTGTTTCACTGGAACCTGTTCAATCTATTTCTCCTACTTGGAAAACAGAATCTATTTTGAAACAACACATTTTTAATCCCCATTTAACCTCTGACATGAACATTACACACCAAACTCCTCTCAAAATGGATAGGGTAGACACAGAAACCCCTCCAACACTGAATTCTCCTACTACTGTACAAAATACAGATATGGAGGATGCTTTGGTTTCTGTTTTAGAACAGAATTATGAAACGACACATGTTCACATCATAAACAATACCCACACCGCCCTTGTGCATACTTCAACTACTGCTAGGAATAAGTCCTCTTCTCATATTTTAGAGATTAACATTATTGATAAGAAACCCAAACCAAGCCCGTCTCAAGAAGTTAGAAGATCAGAGAGGAATAAAGGTTCAGGAAAAACCAAAAAAAGGCTCTAACCCAAAACACAAGTCGAAATGAATATTCTCTTTTGGAATTGTCAGGGTATAGCAAATGATGATACTTTAGTTGTTCTTAAGAGGATCTTAACCACTCATAAACCCAATATTTTCTCTATCTCATAACCTAAAATAAACTTCACTTCTAAATTCAGGAACTTCTGTGCTCTTAACTATGTCTTTCTAAGAGCTTGAAAATATGGCTCCTCGGTTGAAACTCTATGGAATTTTTATCACACTTCCCTACAAAACGTGAATATTGTTTATGTTCAGAGCAACATATTACTTGTGACTACTACTGGGGAGGGAAACACTCCTTTTGTACAATTATTTATGCTAAAAACAGATATCAACAAAGAAGAACCCTTTGTCATGATCTGTCTATGTTGAAAAATAATATCCATGTCCCTTGGATTGTGATGGGTGACTTCAATGGCATTCTCACTTCCAATGAAAAAATTGGTCCCACTCATCTGTCAATTTCTTCAAGGGAGTTTAGAGCTGATATTGATGATAATAACCTTGTGTAAATCAACCCAACTGGTGTTAAATATACTTGGTATAGGAGGCATTATAATAAAGTTGTTTTCAGTAAACTAGATAGATCTTTTGTTAATATGGAAAATCTGGATAAATGGGGTAATGTCTCTAGTATTACTCTACCGAGGTTGAATTCGGATCACCACCATATTCTGGTCAGTATTCACACTAAAAAATGCAAGTCTATTCTCCCTTTTAAATATAACAATGCTTGGTTTACAAATCCTGAATGTGTGTCTCTCATCAAAAATGTTTGGGATACTATGATTCATCATCAGGATGCTTTTTCCAGCATGTTTAAACATAAAAATTTAAAACAGGCCTTAAATGGCTGGTGTAGAACTAAAAGTAAGCAAATTGACATTGATATCTCCTCTCTTGAAAAAGAGTTGGATAAACTAAAAAATTATAATACCAACTTGGACTTTAACATCGATCCTCAAACTGAGATATGCATATCTTTAAAACTCAATTCTCTACTCACATTCAAAGATAACATGCACAAACAAATCTTCAAAACCAAATGGTTAACCGATGGTGATAGAAACACTAAATTCTATAATTCTCTCCAAAGGATTAGAAAGGTCAGTAGACCTCTTAATAAACTTCTTCACAAGGATGTGATTATTGATTATGATGAAGCTATCTCCAACCATGTTGTTTCTTATTTTCATAATATTTTTAATGGTCCGGACATAAATATTGATCTTTGACCTGATATCATCCCAATGATGGTGGACGAAACTAATAATTCATCTCTCCTATGTATCCCTTGGGACAATGAAATTAGAGACACTATTTTTAGTTTAAAACCGGACAGTACTACTGGTCTGGATGGATTCAATAACACATTCTTTCAGCAACATTGGGATGCTATTCATCTAGATGTCTATAATCTTGTGAAGTCTTTCTTTTGCAATTGATTTCTCCCTCATGGTCTTAATGCTCAATTTATTACTTTAATCCCCAAAGTAGACAATGCATCTGAGATTCATCAATTTTGTCCTATTTTGCTGATAAACACTCTCTTCAAAATCATTTCCAAAATTCTTGCTAATAGGATTTCCCCTATATGTAACAAAATAGTTTTTGGAATCAATTTGGCTTCATTAAGGGAAGTTATATACAAGACTATATCTTCCTTGACTCTGAATGCACCAACAGTCTAAATAAAGTTACCAGAGGAGGAAATGTTGCTATCAAACTTGACATTAGGAAGGATTTTGATACTATTGACTGGAGTTTTATTTTTAAGGTTCTAAAAGGATTTGTATTCAATGATACTTTTATCAAGACGATAATTTTTTTTCAACTCTGCATCTATATCCATCTTGGTCAATGGCACCCCCAGGGGCTTCTTCAAATGCACAAAATGGGTAAGACAAGGTGACCTGCTCTCAAAAATTTTATTTGTAATTTTCGAAGATTACCTTAGAAGACTCTTCAATCATTTAGTAAATCAAAACAAACTCAAACCTATAAATGTGGCCAGAAATCTTAGAGTCCCTACTCATATCTTATATGCTGATGACTCATCTTTTTTATTCAAGGGGACCAAAAGAATATTCAAGTTCTTAAGCAGGACCTTACGCACTATGAGAACGTCTCGGGTCAGGCCATTTATTGGCATAAATCACACATTTTTTTGGTAAAAAATTCTCCATGCAAAGGAAAACCACTATTACCAATAATATTGGTATTAAATAAGGTTTCTTCCCATTCACTTATTTCCGGGTTCTTATTTTTTGGGGAAGACCTTAAACTATTTACTTTGCTAAAATAGTGGATCAAATTATTAATCAACTCTCTAATTGGAAAGGAAAGTCCCTCTCTATGGCTGACAGAATGTTCTTGGTCAAATCAACCATTATCTCCAAAATGTTCTACTCCCTTATGATTTAAAAATGGACTGGTGGTACATTCAAAATAATTAACACCTATATTAAGAACTTCATCTGGACAGGAAGTATCTTTCAAATAAAACTTGTCACCATTCCCTGGGAAACCTGTTGCAAACCATTGGAAAAAGGGGGTATTGGTATTAAAAAATTAAAGTTGTTTAATGATTCTCTTTAAGTAGGACTTACTTGGAGACTTTTCAATACTGAATCGAATGCCATTGAATTCCTTAAACGCATATTCATCTCCAAACTTAGGAAGGGGGAATACAATTATGTCTCTTCCTCGATATAGCCTTCCATTAGGTACACTTATAATAAAATCATGGAAAACTCTATATGGATAGTGTGCGTTGACTCCAATATAAATTTTTGGCTTGACAATTGGACTGGTGTCCCACTGACCTCAATGATTCCCCCTAATTCTACTCTGGTGGACACTAGTCACACTATTAAATATGTTCTCCAATCCCATAGGGATAATCTCCCTGACAATGTTTCTCAGATCATTGATAACTATCCTTTTATTAAATGTGATGATTTTCTTGTCTGGGAACCTGCTTCGAATGGTATTCTTGACTCAAAAAATTCCTATATGGACAACTTTATTGGATCTGAATCTAGCTCTCAATGGTTAAATTCTTTCAACAAGATGTGGATTCAGCCTTCTAGAATAACTCTAATTTGGTGCATTGCTCATAACAGATTTCCCACTGGGGGTTGCCTTTAATATTTTGGTATCTATCTATTATCTAAATGTCACCTATGTAATCAACATAGGGAAGACACTAACGATCTATTTTTATCTTGTGCCATAGCTTCTGCTCTTTGGAAATATATTTTTGACATTTTTGATTGCAGATAACATTCCCCTGACACATTTGAACCCTTATTAAATGTTGTGTGCAGTGATAAACCTCTCAGCAAATTAAGAACATTTTTCTAGCTGCTCTTGCTGAGCTCCTACATGTGATCTGGTATGACAGAAATGATATTATACACAATAAATGATCATTAAATCTTAATGTAGGGAAAACATGGATCCTCATTGTAATTCGAGATGCTACATTGATCCAAAAATCTTATTGCAACAACTTGATTGATGACTGGGAGATTTTGCACAGGCTTCGGGTTGATGGCATATACCGTCAACCTCTTCACACCTTTGAAGTTTTCTAGAAAACTCCAATGCTGGAATGGATCAAAGTCATTGTTGATGGTGCCTCAAACATAAATCTTGGTCCTGCCAATTACGAATCCATTTTCAGAGATTCTACTGGAAAGTTTCATGGGTGTTTCTTTGGTAATTGCGGCATAGCTTCGTTATTGGAGGCCGAAATGATGGGAGTAATTCATGCGGTCAAGTTTTCCATTAAAAAAGGCTAAAGGAAACTATGGATTGAAAGTGATTCTACCACCACTATCAAGGCAATCTGAAATGGTGTGACTCACCTTGCCTGGCCTTTGATCAATATTTGGATGTAGTTCCTGGACTCTCTACATGAAATAGACTACATTTCCATGCATACCTTCAGAGAGGCTAACGCTGTTGCTGATTCCCTTGACAAAAAAGGTTTTCATCAGACCATGACCTGGATGGACACCCTCCCCCTAGATTTACTTCAACTATTTGATAAATATTGTAATAAAATCCCTTCTTTCTGTCTCCTGCAATCCCTTTGACTTTTTTATTCAATAAAATGTGCTTTGGTCTTTGACTGAGGAACCAATTTTCTTAAAAAAAATATTTACTTTAACCATTTTCCTTATTTTTTCCATGGGTTAGACATTTACATCAATTACAAAATGACCTATGTTGGTTAATTACTAAAAAGGGAGTAAGTAAAGTTCCATATCACTCTAGGGAAAACTGTTTCACAACCAATTTTATCACACTTTACTTGAAGCCTTATTCCATGTAGTTTCATCAAATGCAACAATTAGGGGTCTAGAGCCTTAGTCTAACTCCCTAACTTATGAATTCTAGGAGTGGGGTTTAGAGCCTCACTCCAACCTAACCCATTGGAGGAGCCTTAGTCTGAAATCCCATATCACCAAGCCATGTTCACATGCTTATTTATCCATTTACAATATATAAAACATCAAAAACCATACAAAACCAACACACATAACATATGTAATCTACATTTCACAAAACATACAAGTCATCATCAATTTTTAAAACAACGGAACATTTAAAATTTACATTGCATGGTCCATTTAACCCATTTCCATATTATATTCCTTAACCCATTTAGCATAATAAACAATTACCCTAAATTATCCAATTTAACATACTCAATAATTCCTATTAATTAACTCACTTATGAAATTCAAGTACAATTTATAAGTCATTTAACACAATCACTACATTTCACCCAACCCATTTCATGTTAAGCCTATCATTCCCTTATGGAACTAATAGGGTCTAGATACAACTATAAATGTTACCTTTTTAACTCAACTAAAATATCAACATGTTTATCCTGGGATATCATTTTTCATAATTCAATTCAATGCTTAACATTACAATTTCCACGATTAGGATTGTTCTCACACCCCATGGGTGGACCTAAAAAGGCCCTGTTAACCTCAATGAATCCCACAGGGATCATGAGGGGTTCAAATCATCATTTATCCAACCATTTTACCAATTAATTTTCAAATCATCAAATAAATAAAGTGATAACCATTAACTAAACCACATATAAAAAACCAACTTTATAATTATGGGATATAACTTGTAAACCACCTACTTAGAATCCGAAGATGAATTCATTCTCAACCATAGTCTTAGATACTGATTCAAGAACCCTTTGAATACCGAACCTATAATTCACTAGAAAAATAGGGTTTTAAGGATTCATAAGATAATGAAAAAAAACTAGAAGCACTAGTATAGAAAAGAGAAACAAGAGGACCATTAGACTAATCCAAAGGTTTGATTCACAACCAATAACACTCTAAACTTCCTAGAATCAAAGCAGACCAGCCCTTGGAAATATTTGGGGGTTTATGTTCATCACTAGGGTTGAAGGAAAATTAATGGAGAGAAAATAAGGTGAGAAACAGAAATTCTCAGGGGGGGGGATGGTAATATCTCATTTTTTTAGTGTGGAGCATGGTTTGGATGAATAGTTTTCAAAATCATGTGCCAACCATGCACCAGCCTCTATCCAAGAGGGGTCCAAGTCACACTGTTACCTGGGGATCCTTCATGGTTTGAAAAACCATGCGCCAACCATGTAGAATGCCTCTATCCAAGACCACATGGTTTGGATTTACCTTGTGTATGTTTTACCTAACCGTGTAACTGTCCTCTTAGCTAGCACGGTTTGGGTGCATTGTTATCTATAACAATGCGCAAACTATGTGACATGCACTTTATGGGAAAAATCCCATTTCATTCATGTATTGAATCCATAGAACACTCCAAACCTACTCATAGAACTGGTAAACATTCAATTAAACAAAATAAACAAAATAATACCAAAATTTAATTAAGGGAAAACCTCTGCTATGTCCATGATCTTACACCGTGAGTTTGAGAACATGATCACCCTGTATAAGGACATAATCAACACCTATACCTAATATTTTACAGAGGAACACATAGCCCTGCTCAGACCTTAGAAGATTCATCACCAATGACAAATTAAAAATACATTTCAAATCAACAAAATAACTCTAACATTTCTCATTTAAAATAAACATCAATCCTTTCCTGAGTGAGATTGGTCATAAGATAATCCAAATTTGAGAAATATCTAATGAATTTTTGGTAATATCCTAAAAAACCCAAGAAACTCGAAATCTTGAAAACATTATATGGTTTCTCCAATGTCATAACAGCTTTGAACTTCATAGGATAAACTGAAATACTATGTTATGAGACCATGTGTCCCAAGAGTTTCACTTCATGAATCCAAAAAATACATTTCAAAATCTTTATATAAAGTCAATGATTTCTCAAGGTTTCTAGAACTTCCCCAAAATGACACACATGGCCCTCCTTAGTCTTAGAGTAAATGAGGATGCCATACCTAAATAACACAATGAAATATTCAAGGTACTCATGAAATATACCATTCATAAAGTCAATAAAAAATTTAGGATCATTGGTTCGTCCAAATGGCATTAAAATATATTCATAATGGCTATACCTACTCACGAAGGCTATGTTTTGAATTTTAGACTCTGTAATTATCAACTGATGATAACCAGATTGAAGATCAATATTTGAAAACAAATTATCCACTCTTAAATAGTAAAACATATCATCAATACATGTAAACACATATTTGTTCTTATATGTAAACCAATTGGGTTTTCAGTAATCAACAAAAAGTAAAAGTTTTGAATGATATTTCATCATAAAGAGAACATGTGCTACCCAAAGCTACACAATTGAGCATATGAAACCTTTTTTTAGAAAATCATCTAAGTAAGACTAAAACTATTTTATCTCTACTAGTTACATGAAGTAATAATGAATAGACATTGGCTGAGTAATGTGTACTAGAGAAATTAAAAAAATCCACCTCTCTTACTAGTGGAAACCTAGATAAATTAGAGGTAAAAATATATGAAAACTCAACAAAAATTGGATGGATATCATCACTTAAAATATTTTGACTCTAAGTCAATAGAAAACACCAATACTACCCTAAAAAATCTAGAAAAAAAGTCTAAACCCACTAAACCTCACGTCCCATTCCCCCTAAAATACACGACACACTCCATCAAGTGTAGTAAAGGAAAACAGTAAAGGTAACACCCAATCCAAGACTTATGTGACATCATCTAATCCATACCAATTTTTTAATGAGTTTTCTTATTGAGAACTAAAAAACTCTAGGTAATCTCAATATCTTATAAAGATAAACCATAACTAGGACATCGAAGACCACAGTCTCTCTTTGTTCCAAGGGGTATAGTAATATCCATCAAATAAGAAAAAAGTTGCATAAGAAGATTTAGAAAATTCATAACATGGGTTGATATAAATGAATGATACACAACAATATAAAATAAATCAATCACTAAAGATGAAGATATAGAGATGGTACCTCTCAAAGTCACTAGACCAAAATTAGCTTCTCATGGAGGCTCTTCTAATGCGTAAAAAAGCTTTGATCTGGATTTCTATGGATAAAACCCCATAGTTATAAAGAATCTGATTGCAAAATAATACTTTTGGGTTTTTATGATCTATTTCCACTGATAAAAGTAAAAAAGAAGTGTTAAGACGTCTGTAGGTGGCCTAAGAAACCGAATGAACTACAGATCTTGAGTTCTTCAGTGAAAACCCATTTTGAATGAACAAAAATGCCATAGTAGAAGCTAGTCATAGAGCCTATTAAAAACACTACATGAGTTCAGGAAGATTCATGCTATTGATAAACACCATAGGACTCATCACATTTCTTACATACTTTAAAGAAACTTACATAAATACCGTTGGGAGAAAAAGTAACTCCCTCCATCCCCAACATACCAACCATGACAATATCAACCATAAATGCTCTATACAGTACATCATCATAAGTAGTGAGATTCATAAAGAATGAATGTTATTGGATATGAGGTCAATGAGCAATATCAAACCATCTATCACTCATATTATCATCAGATACAACCGCATGTGAAAATTGAGAAAGCTCAAGAAAACAGTTCACAGAACACGTCCTAGTCTTATTACCCTATTGGAGGTTAAGAAACCCCATAAATTTTCTTATAACATCGAATCTATGTTTAAATAATCAATAAAAAGAACTCTAATATCCTTACACTCTAATCCCCCATTCTTATTCACAATCGCCATCAAATCCCACCATCCCTAATTAGGCCCCTCATGGTTGAAGGTAAAATATTTCACTTAAAAAAATCATGCATTTCTAGGAACTCAAAAAACAACTCGTTCTTTTTCAACCAATCCTCATACTATTGAGGATCATTTGAAACTTATTATTATGGTAGTTTCTAATAAATAAACTCTTGATAATGATATCTATATTCCTCCCTTTGAGGTTCCATAATTAGAGCCTGAATGAGAACAAGTGCTGGTGCCTGTACCAAATCTTGGAAAACACACACCACTATCTCAACAATATTACTGTCAACTAGAGGATTCCCCAGCTATGGTTCAAAAATATCTTCCTCCTACATCCTTCTCAAATATCTTCTTAAAGGCATGATGCTACACAATAAAAATAGGGAACATTGAAAGCATAAAAAAAGATACACAGATTATCCACTCAAACAAGAATCATACGAATATAAATTATTGTAAGAAGAATTAAAGATTGGGGTTTTAACATAATTAGATCAGAAGTAGGTAAAATCCTAGAATCTGATAAAAATATTCCTTAAAACACTTTTCCCAAACACCCATAGTGACTTAAGGCTTGTTCGATGTGATATGGTTATGCACTCACTCACAACTACCTCCTAAGTCCCACTAATCCTACCTATTGTATACCATGAAAACCCAAATACATAATGAAATAAAGAAAATGGGAAAAAATAACCAAGAGATCTTATAACACTTTTCACATACCAACTCAGATTATCTACTACCCTAATACCCAAGGCATATTTAAAATGGATTGAAGGGTGTTTCTAATCACCATGGGTTGGAGATAAGTACTTGATATCATACAAGAAACATGAGAGAATGAAGGAAGGATTAAAAAAGATAAACCACGACACAACTAACCCAAACCACCCCATAACAACCCTTGATCAACCAACTTCCAGAAACCATGGCATAGATCTCATCTAGATCCACTTTACCTTGTATTACTCCATGGTGTAGCCTAGACACTACACTGTAGTGGTGTCTAAATAGGTAGTTGTACTAAAATGCACCAACCAAAGATACATGATGTAGACAACACTCCATAGTATAGCTATGATGAAATTAGATGTAGCAATGTAATACGGCCTCTAGGGCTCCATGATGTAACCAAAATCCCATACTTCAACCCTGTACAACCACAAGCTTCCCAACACCATAGATGGAGTGTCCACAATGCAACTGGTACTCTCCATGAAAAATCCCATGCACCATGGTGTAGCTCCCTACAAAAAAATTTATACATGAACTCCATTAACTAAAACAAACATACATCCCCAAAAATTAATTCATTTTACCAGAAAAACACTCTCCACCCTCAAAAGACCCAAAATTAACCTGAACAAAAATGGAAATAAAGAAAGAGACCAGAAGTACTTGAACAAAGGTAAAAACACATTATAGATCTTGTTGATGATATCTTCACAAACTAATATCAAAGGAAAAATTTTATAAGATAAGGTTAATCATGAGTGTACAACCGTACCCTCTTCAAGTCTAAGGTATGTGATTCAATCCTATATCTCATATTTTATTTGGACACTATTCTCAATAGGGGAGAATATATATAACATGAATATGTCCATCAGTGTGTTAATGACCTATCAAGTAAAAGTATATATTTAAGGGGTTTTTTAAATAGGAAAATCTATGATTTTAGCTGGTGTGGAATGTTTTAAATGTTTTTTGAAGTGGATGTTGGATGATATTTTATACAAGTTGATGTTTGTGATAATTAATTTTCTTTTATTAAGATAAGGGAATAAAATAAATTGAAAAAGTTTCACAATAATTTCTTTTTTTAAAACATGGTATTTTTGTTCAACTATTCTTGTATTCTACACTAAATTCACTCTTGTAGGATTAGAATGTTTGGATATGTGATCCATTTCTTGAGTTTAAAAGTTTCAGTGATTTATGTTCCTAGGTCGACAAAAAATTCCAAATGGGGAGATTATTGAGACCAAGAGGTTCTAAGGTGTTGTTTATTTAAGAAAAAGATAGCTGAGAAGAAATAAGGTTTTATTAAGTATTATATTTTGTTGTAAAAAATCACTTTTCAATTTTGATCATTCCTTAAAAAGGATAATGGACCGAATCCAATTGAAAGAATCCAACAGAATAAATTAATTGGATGAATTGTGGCACTAAATGTTTATTCGATTAAGTTTATAGTTATATCAAAAATAAATGTTAGATAAAGTAAAATCAAGATATACTTTTATGATATTAAAAATATTCAAAAATTATTTTTATATGAAGTTACTCATAATTATATATTAAGATGCATGAAGCAATGAAGGAAGGAAGTTTTTATAGCCAATAGATAAAAGAGTTTTAGAAGTTATAGACAATGTTGGATCAGATGGAATAGAGTATAAAGTTTATAAATAAACATTTACAAGTCCATCATTTTTTTAAAATGTCTATTAGATAGATAAATGCATGTCCACTAGATATAGAATTATGAATTCCACAAGAAAAATAATATATATAAGATCATCAGAAAGTGTTGTGGAAGTTCAGGATGGAAAGAAGTTGCATGAACATTCCATAGTTCATCTTATAAATGAATATTTGTGTGGTAATTAGAAAATAGTTTCTAAATAGAGATTCATATTGAGATTATTAAGCTAAGAAATCATATAAGTATTTCTATGACGAGAAACTAGATAGAGGGAAAATATAACAATAATAATCTTATGAGGTAACCAGATAGAGAAGTTCCAATGGAGATGAAATAGATAAAGTTTTGGGAATCACTGCAATGTTTTCAAAAAATACATTAAATGTTACAATGATGAGCTTGACATAAATGATTTAATAATCTTAGAGTAAAAATCATGATTTAAGATAAGATCTAAAGAGGTTTAAAGATATTTTGGTCACTAAGGCCAAAGTAATGTTTCTTTTTAAGTTATGTTGACTCCTATCCATTATGAATTTTAAATGAGGTCAAACATGAAAATTTTTTAGTGACATATTCAATGTTCAAGTAGGAACTTTTAATTTTAATTTCACACTCCTCTCATAATCTTTATAGAAGTGATTCCTATATTAAGGGGATAAGGCCCACTATGAATAAGTTGTATATTCTATGAGAAGTGATGAAGAATTGAGGTGACGATTAGATAGATTTGGAGATATTTTAATAAATATTACGACACTATAACACCATAATAAGTTATATTTAAAAAAGGGTAAATATTATATAGTATCAATTGAATAATTTGAATAAGATACATGTCATAGGATACTAGATAGAGTGGTTTTAGATTTCTAGTTGGTGCTGGATAAATTGCATATTTTACAGTGTAAATGGGACAAGTGTAATAGACAGAGAACTACAATATATAGAAGGAACTAGATATATAGGTTTAGAAAATGATGTTTATAGAGAATTTATTTCTCACTACTATGCAAGAAAGTGAAGAGAAATAAGAAGAACCTGTATGAAGGAAAGTGTAAAGAAAGATGAAGTAGCATAATGATAAAACCCAGAAGCCTATCCCTGATGGTTTTTTCCATTGTTTAAAACTATTGTTATATCATATTATATATATTAAGATCACATTAACTATATAAAGGACTATATTTCTATGTAAGTTATGGAAATTTGATGCTTATTATAACTAAAAAAACTATTTATTTTTATTGGTTGTGTGGTATTGGATTATTGTAAAACAATTCCATAAACTAGATACTCTTACTGAGTAGTAACCTTGTAAATAACTCTATTCATATGGGTGTGTTTTTTATTTTTTTTCCAATAGATTCATTTCTCACTAAATAGAGGCGAAGTATGTTTCTTAAGTAAGAAAACATAAAAAAGAGAAGATCACTGATTCACCAATCCCCCTCTTAGTGATCACTTTTGTCCTAATTGGCCTTTTCAATAAACCACTAAATATTGTTTCAATATATGATTCATTGGATACTATGGAAATTTATTTACATGGAAATGAAACTGTTGCATTTAAGGAGAGTTTGAATTATAAAACTACAACATGTGAACATGCTATTTTTTAAATGGTTATATCATATATCATTAATTTTGTTGAAAATTTTGGAACTACTAAATCTTATTATTATTCTTTAGATGAAGTTTATAATTTTTCATACCAAACCACTGTTGTGTAATTGAAAATTGTTAAATTTAATGCTAAAAACTCTAATCTTTCATGTTGTTTTAAGTCTATATTTTTTAGTAAAATTATACCTATAATCAGACTCAAGAAAAATTTGTTTTCACAGACTTGAATATGAAATACACTCATTTTATGAAAGAATTAAGAGATTAAATTGATGTTTTGGAGTTATATAAACCTTATTTAAAAAATTAAAATACCCCCTTTGGTCCAGAACTAAAACCATTTCCTGAAATTCTCAAATAATAATTCTTAGTATAAATGAGAACTTACATATCATTATTTGAAAAGGGCTCTCAAAAGATCAAGAGAACTGACATTTTAGATTCTTTAGTAAACAAAATAATACTTCAGGATGGACTTTGGATGATTTAACTAAAATTACCCTAACAATTTTTATATATAGGATTTTATTGGTTGAAAATACCAAACCTATTAAGTAATTTCAAAGGACATGCAACCCAACCATTTTAAAGTATTTTGAAAAGTAATTAACCACATTTTTGGCAACCAAAATCATTTTTATCATCATTTACGTCCAATAGATGAGTCCTATTTAAATGTTTTCTAAAACGGTGACTTTACTATTTTAATGAATTAATTTTTTGAACTTATTCCTATTAAAATTACCAACAAATTGAGAGTGTGTATTGATTACAAAAAGATAAATTCAATTATATGAAAAGTGATTTTTACTCTTTTATTTATTAATCAAGTGCTTCAGATATTTTATTTATGGACCCAATATTTTTTACTTGATATAATCTTTGGTTATTTAAAAATTCACATATCACTTGATGATCAATAAAAACCACCTTCACTAGTCCTTTTGGATTTTTTGATACTGAATAATTCCTTTTGGTTTGTGTAATTACCCAATAAATTTTCAAAGATATATGCTGAGTATATTTTTTTGAATGTTTATAAATTTGTATAAATTTATTTGTAGATGATTTTTCAATTTATGGTGCATATTTTGAATGACTTTTGATGATTTTAATTACTATTATTTTGACTTGAATTGATAAAAAATATTTCTTAATTATGAGAAATTCAATTTCATGGTAGATAAATGGATTTATATATATATATTGTGTTTAAAGATGTAAATTAATTGGAACAATCTATAATGAGATAAGTTATTCACTACCATACTAAAAAATAATGAGATATGTGAGATCATTTCTGGAACATGATAATTTTTATAAGAGATTCATAAAATATTTTATTAAGAAATTTTTACATTTCTCTAAATTACTTCAAATGACTATCAGTTTTTATTTAGTGAAAGTTGTAAAGAAGCCTTTAGAGATCTGAAAAAAATCTAAAATTATAGACCATCATTCATCCAAAAAAAAGGTATTTTCATATAAATTGATGACTAATACATATTATTTTTTCCTTGGGGTAGTTCCGAATCAAACATTTGAAAAGAAGTATCATGTGATAACTCATGAATCTAGGAACATAGATCAAGCTCAATCCAATTACACAACATTTGATAAGGGGTTATTGACTACTGTTTTTCTTCAAACAAGTTCATATGTTATTTTTTAGGATCTAAACCAATTATTTTCACTTACTAGTATAAAATCATATTTTTTATGAAGAGACATGATGAAAAACCATGATTATTATTTCTATAAGGTTTTGATAATGAAATAAAGGATATAAAAGGAAGTAAAAACCATTTTGATAACCATTTAAATAAATTACTTATTGTTTTAGATATAGATATTTATATCCATCCACAAAATAAATTAACATTTATTGATGAAGAATTACATCCCATTAAGAGTGATAGACCATGATTTTATAAAATTGTGAATTATTCAGATAATAGTAAGAAAAGTACTTGATTCTAGTTTTCTTTATCTTACCATTTTTAAAGATTCTTTTAAATTATATAGAATGTATAAAACTTGATAATTTCAAGGTAACATCTCAAAGAGAAATCACATACCCCAACAACGTTTTTTTTCGGATGTCCTTAGTGTTTGGGGTATGGATTTACAAGGAAAATGTTCCAATTATTTTAGATATATGTACATATTAGTTTCTATTTATTATGTTTCTATGTAGGTAGAGTCAATTTCTTCTAGAAAAAATGGTCCAAAAGTAGTTTCTAAATTTTTAAAAGGAAATATTTTCCTAGATTTGGTTTTCCAAAGTCCATTATCACTGTTCAAGGATCAATTTTCATAAAAAACATTAGAAGTTGTTTTAAGGAAGTATATATTTTATCATAGGGTTTACAAAATCTCTCACACACTAGAAAATGGGATGGTTGCGTAATCAAATAGTTATATCAAAGATATTTTGGAAAAAATGTCCACCCAAATAGAAAATATTAGAGTTTGATATTAAATGATCTTCTTTAGAATTATATGAATTTATTCAAATAAGAATGTGACCTTTTATCCATATGCATGGAAAAGATTTTCACTTACCTATGAAGTTAGAACAAATTTATTTTTAATATGTTAAAGCCTATAACATGGATCTGTTTGAAGTTGAAAATAAAGAGAAATTCTATTAGGAGTTATAAGAGATAAAGGAACAAGGAAAATAGAAAATTCAGGGTATATAAGGAGAAAAACAAAGATTTTCATGATGGAATGAACCCCAAAAAAGATTTTAAGGAGGGAAGGAATGTGATAATTTTTGAATCCATACAATAGACATTTATAGGTAAATTTTATTCCTAACTGTTTGGACTATTTTTTTACTCATGTTTTTTATTTGGTGTTGTGTCAATTAAATAACTAAGGAATGAAACACCATCCATAGTCAATGGGAATAAATTTAATATATTTACACTGTTATAAAAATTGTCTTTTTTGTTGGAGTTTTAACATCAGTTATTGCATAACCAGTAATAATTTTTTTCACATCATTTATTTATATAACCTATGTAGAAAACATTTTTGGGCAATTTTTTAATGTTTGTTATTAGATAATTAGTGTTAAAAATAATATATTATTATTTATTATATATTAACTGATGTTAAAAGTCTTATCATGATGTGTTTTTTTACTTTGTTTATTTATATAATGAATGTTAGAATTAACATTTACATTGATTAAAAATGAAATTTTAATTGTTTCAAAGTGAAAATTTAATTTTTTTAAATCCCACTTAATATATATATTGAGGAAGAAAAGTTTTTCAGGGGTTATTTTTTTAATGCTCTATATTTATTCACTTTTAATCTACTTCTTTTATTTTCATTTTTATTTATAGGTTTTTTCATGTAGAATTTTTTCATAGTATTTATAAATATTATTCCATTATTCAATTTATTTATGATTAGTTTTGTTAATATATAGTCTTATTAATGATTCTTATTTTATGATAGAGAATTATTCTCTGGGTCATGTTGGAAGTGAAAACCTTTCACCTAATATTTAAATGGCATAGTATATAATTCGTTACAGACTAAAACTATGGATGCCTCATGAATTATTTCCTTAGAGGAAAACAAAGTTGAATGACACTATTATATGGATGGAAATTATGTCAAAGATTAAAGTTTCATTTTATTTATTTAATTTATTTTTTGAAATTTCAATTTTTTTTGATTTTTTTATTCCATAGAAGTAATTAAAATCTGAATATTTAAAAAAATAGACACTTTCAATGTAGGTTATAAAAAAACAAATGTTTAATGTATATTTGGATGTTGGTTTCAAAAAAATTGACATCAAATGTATTTTTTTTGGAAATGATGAATTTTTTATAGGTTTTAATAAATGATTTCAAAAATATATTTAATACGACACTTATAATAAAATATATGACCAAAATGAAAACCAAAAAATAAAAAATAGCAAAAGAAACAAATTTTAGTACTAGATTTTGAGATAATTATCATGGGTCTCTAGGGGAGGAGGTCTCCTTTTAAGCCACTGAGTACAATTCAGAACCAAGTTTTTCCCTTCCTTTTACTTGTTTTTGTTATGTCCCTGATTGTTGATTCCAATTTTACATATATGTTTTTGTATAATGGGGAGATGTCAAAAAATAATTATGGGGGGACATCATTTGTTTTATTATGAATTTTTTGTTTTCTTTTTTAAGTTTATTATTTCTTTTTATTTAATATTTCCCCATTCTCATTCACATTTTTATGTTCCTTCTTCCTTTTTTTGTTTTTTTTTGAAACCTATGAGGTTAATATTTAATAAGTTTTTAATTTCAAGAAACTATTTTAATGATTAAACAAATACTACCCATGGAACTTATATTAATATATACTACAAGAAACTTTATTCTAGATTTAATTTTTTGGGGAATTTATGAAAATACCATTGATTTTTAAATAAAATTCAATAAATCACTAATTTTTTTTTGAAATAACTTACATTTGAGGACCCTGAACCATTTTGACATATTATTCACAATAATGTCACATATTGAGAGAAACAAAGAATGCATGATTCAACTATAATTTTATTTGATTCTTTCAAAACTTGAGAGTAAAAGAAACTTGTGTTGAATATGATTGTGGAAAATATTTGATTTGAAAAGCTCTTTTTTCCAAATAAATTTTCTATTCTGTAATTATCTTTAAATTTGATTCATTTGGTCCCTTAGTATCCATGAACAACCCATTAGGTATCCACATTAAAATATTAAAACCCCAATACAACATGCAATGGGAGGTAATAATTTCATGATCTATTTAAAATTAAGTGTATGGGATGATATATTGTGGTTTGATATATCTTATGAATCTTTATTAGGTAGGAAATAAGAATAGAAAAATGTTTTGAAGCTATATAAGATGAATCTATTACTGAATATTTTTTAAATTAAAAGTTGTTTAAAAATATTTTCTACTGAAGGATGCAATAATAAAAGAAAAATAAATTTTGAGAATATATAATGAATTGTTATCATTCAAAAGAATGGTTGAGAATTTATATCATTTATTGAAATTCAAAGAACCACCACTACCCTCAAGAATAAATCATTTTAAAAATTTAAAACATTAAAAACAATGATTGAAATTTGTTAAAGATAGTTCAGTGGATTAGATGCTGCTATAGAAATATTGAAGGTGTATAATTGCTTTATAATTTTCATGATATTTATAGCTGATTTATTTTCTAGGGGAGTAAGGAGAAAACCATTCGTGAGTGAAAACTATAATCATATTTATTTTCTTTAAAAATATCCAAACATTATTATTTTTCTTCATGGTTTTTGTTATCTAAAACCTACCAACCTTAATCCACTGAATAGAACTGGAAACTCCTTAAGATAAACACAAGTTATTAACTCATTTATATGGATATTAGATAGGGAAAATCAAGTTCAATGGATATATCTTTATTAATTACACATGAACAATAATATATTTAATATCATTAAGAAGTGTTTTGGAAGTCTAGGATGGAAGGAAGCTGCATGAACATTCCTGAGTTCATTTTATAGATGAATGTTTATGTGGTAATTAGACAATAATATCTAAATGGAGGTTGAGATTGAGTTTTTTAAGCTGAGAAATTATATAGAGTTTCATATTTTGAGCAATTAGATAGAGGGAAAATAAAAAAAAGAATCTAACGAGGTTACCAGATAGAGAAGATCCAATAGAGATGAACTTGATGAAGTTTTTGGGATCATTGCAATGTTTTCAAAAAATAAATTTAATGTGATAATGTTGATCTAGACATTCAATGATTTAATAATATTAGAGTAAGAATCATGATTCAAGTTGAAATCTAAGGGGTTTTGAGGAAATTTTTGGAATTGAGGATTAACGAATGATTTTTATGAAGTTATGTTGAATATTATCTTTTATTAAGTTTGAAGGTGGTCAAACATGAAATTTTTTTAGTGCCATATTCAATGTTCGAGTGGGAACTTTGAATTTATTTTTATACTCCTCTAATAATATTTGTTTAAGTTATGTCTATATAAAGGGGGAACAGGTCCACTGTGCATAAGTTGTATCTTCTATGAAAATTGTTGAATAATTAAGGTGATGATTAGATAGATTTGGATATATTTTTATAAAGAATTTTTCATTTTAATAGTGGAAGAAGTCATACTTAATAGAGGGTAAATATTAGTTAGTATCAGATGAATAATATGAATAAGATACCTAACATAGGATACTAGATAGAGTGGGGTAAGATTACAAGTTAGTGCTAGATAAATTCAGTATTGTATAGTCTTATAAGGAAAAGTGTAACAAATAGAGAAATACCAGATTGAGAATCAATTAGGTAGATAGGATTGGAAAATGATGTTCGTAAAGAATATTTTTCTCAGAACTATGTAAGATAGTGAAGAGAAAAAATAATAACTAGTAAGAAGGAAAGTGTGAAGAAAGATGAAGTAACACAATGAAAACACATAGAAGCCTATAAGTGAAGGTTATTCTTATTATTGGAAAATATTGTTATATAATATTATCTATGTGAGGATCACATGAACTATTGAAAAGACTATAGTTCTATGAAAGTGATGGACATTCCATTATTAATATAACCAAAAATGATTTATTTTTAGTGGTTGTGTGATCTTTGATTATTGTAAAACCATTACATGGACTAGATACTCATAGAGAGTAGTAAACCTTGTAAATAACTACGTTCATATGGGTGTTTTATTTTATTTTTTCCTAGAAGATTCATTTCTCACTAACTAGATTTGAAGTCTATTTCTTATGTAAGAAAACATAAAATAGATAAGATCATTAATTCTCCCCTCCCCCTATTAGTGATCAGTTATGTCCTAATTGAAATTAAATAGTTTTATTTAAGAAGAGTTTGAATTATAAAACTTCTACATGCGAACCTACTATTTTTTAAATGGATACATCATATTTCATTAATTATGTGGAGAATTTTGGAACTACTAAATCTGATTATTATTATTTTGATGTAGTTTATAAATTTTCATGCCAAACCATTGATTATTACATTATAATTGTTAAATTTAATGTTTAAAACATTGATCATTCATGTTCTTTTAAGTCTATAAATTTTTAGTAAAATTATACCTATAAATAGACTCAAGAAAAATTTTCTTTCACAGAAATTAATTTAAAATATACTCATTTTATAAATGAATAATGACATTAAATGGATTTTTAAATGTTATATAGAGGTTCTTTAACAAATTAAAATATCCCCTTTGATCTCAAACTGAAATCAGTTCCTAAAATTCTCAATTAATAATTATAAGTTTAAATGAGATATTACCTATCATCATTTAAAAAGGGATATAATAAGATCAAGAGAACCAACATATAAGAGTCCTTAGTAAAAATAATAATAATTTAGGATGGAATTTGAATGATTTAACTGGAATTATCCCTTCAATTTTCATGCATAGTATTTTATTGGTCGAAAATACCAAACATGTTAAGTAATCTAAAAGGATATATAACCCAACACTTTTAAAGGTTGTTAAAATGTAATTAACCACCTATTTGGAAACTGGAATAATTTTTATCATTAGTGATATCCAATAGGTGAGTCTTATTTAAATGTTTTCAAAAATTAAGGACTTTACTATTTCAAAGAATTAATTTTTTGAACTCATTCTTGCTAAAATTACTAACAAATGGAGAATGTGTATTGATTACAAAAAGATAAATTCAATTATATGAAAATTCCATTTTCCTCTTTTAATTATTAATCAAGTTATTAAAATATTATCTTTATGGATGCATGATTATTTTCATGATGGATTATTTGGTTATTTCTAAATTCACATAGCACTTGAATATTAAGATAAAACCACCCTCACTGGTCCATTTTGGATTTTTTTTTCATATTTAAGAATGAATTTTAGTTTGTGTAACGACCAAATAATTTTTCAAATATGTATGATGAGTATATTTTTTGAATTCTTATAAATCTGTATAAACTTTTTTATGGATTATTTTTTTAATTTATGACACATCTTTAGAATTCCTTTTGATGCTTTTATACATTATTATTTAATCATTAATTGATAAGAAACCTTTCTTAATTTTGAAAAATTCAATTTCATGGTAGATAAATGGATTATTATTATATATATTGTTTAAATATGTAAATTAATTGGACCAGTATATCTTGAGATAATTTCTTCACTACTATGACTAAAAATAATGAGATATGTGGGATTATTTCTTGAACATGGTAATTTTTATAGGATATTACTAAAATATTTGAGTAATAAATTTGTACCTTTCTCCAAATTAATTTAATAGAGTGAATGTTTTTCTTTGATTAAAGATGTAAAGAAGACTTTAGAGATCTGAAAAATAAATTCTATAATTGAAACCCATCATTCATCCACCAAAAAGGGGCTTCCCATATAAATTTGTGACTGATGCATATGATTTTCCCTTATTGTAGTTTTGAATAAAAAGTTTGAAAAGAAGTATCATGTGATAGCTTCTGAATCTAGGAACATGGATCAAGATCAATTAAATTATACAACATTTGATAAGGGGTTATTAGATACTATTTTTCTTAAAGTATGTTCATAGGTTATTTTTTAATATCTAAACCAATTATTTTCACTTACCATTCTGCAATCATATTTTTTATGAATAAACATGATGAAAAAAAAGATTATTATTATTGTTATATTTTTATATTGAAATAAAGGATATGAAAGGAAGTAAAAACCTTTTTGATGAAAATTTAAGCTTATTACCAATTATTTTGGATAATAATATTCAGATACATCCACCCTATAAAAAATATTTCTTGATGAATATTTACATGCTATTAAGAGTAAGAGACCATGATTTTATGAAATTATGAGTTATTTGGATTTTAATTAAGTTCCACATTATTTATTTAATAAATGACTTACTATTATTATGAGTGAATCAAAAAAATTCATTTGGGATTATCCTCACTTGTGGAATATGGGTAGTAACCAAATAATTAAGAGTTGTATCCCAAATTTTAAATTTCAAGAAGTGCTAATTTTTTCCATAACTTTTGTCATTCTAGTCACTTTAGACGCCAAATAATAGCTATAAAAGTACTTGATTCTAGTTTGTTTTATCCTACCATTTTTAAAGATAATTTAGAATTTTATAGAATAGATAGAACCTTCTAATTTCAGGGTAATATCTTTAAAAGAAATCGTATACCTCAACAATATTTTTTTTTCAGATGTGATTAGTGCTTGGGGTATGGATTACATGGGATAATTTCCCAAATATTTTGGATATCATTACATATTAGTTTCTATTTATGATTTTTCCACGTGGTTAGAGGCAATTCCTACTAGAGATAATGATACAAAAGTTGTTTCTAAATTTAAATAAGGAAATATTTTTACTAGATTTGGTTTTTCCAAAGTCCATTAATAGTATTGAAGGATAAATTTTCATAAAACATTAAAAGTTTTTTAAGTAAGTATATATTTAATCATATGGTTTATAAACTCTCTAACCCACTAAAAAATGGGATTATCATGTTATTAAATAGATATATCAAACACATTTTGTGAAAAAAATTTCACCCAAACAGAAAAGATTGGAGTTTGAGATGAGATGATGCTCTTTGGGATTATATAAATTTCTTCAAAACTTTAATAAAAATGTGAACTTTCATATATATGTATGGAAAATATTTTCACTTACCTATGGAGTTATAAGAATTTATTTTAGTATGTTAAAAACTAAAACATGGATCCGTTTGAAGTTAAAAATGAATGAAAATTATATTTTTAAGAGTTATAAGAGATAAAGAAACAAGGAAAATTAAAACTAAATGCTATATGAGGAGAAAAAAAATATTTTCATTATGGAATTATCCTAGACAGTTAGATTAAGTAGGGAAATAAATTTCTTCTTTTTGAATCGATACATTAGAAATTTATTGGTAAATATCATTCCAAATAGTCTTTACCCTTCATTGTTACTCATTTTTTAAATTTGGTGTTGTGCAGATTAAATAACACGGGAAGGAAAAACCATCCATAGTTAATGGGGATAGATTCAATTTATTTACACTAGTATAAAAATTATCTTTTTTGTTGGAGTTTTAACGTTAGTTGTTGAATGACTAGTATTAAAATTCTTTTCACATATTTATTTATATAACTTAGGAGGAAAACATTTCTGGTATAGTTTTTAACATTGGTTATTAAATAAATGATGTTAAAAATCATATTTTATCATCAGATATTTATTAATTGATGTTAAAAATATTATCCTTATGAGTTTTTATTTGTTTATTTATATAACTGATGTTAAAAGTAACATTTTACAATGTATGGCAATGAAATTTTAATTATTTCATAGTGAGAATTTCAATTTTTTAAATCCTAATTAAAATTTATATTAATTTAGAAATGTTATTCAAGGGTTATTTGTTTAATTCTCTATATCTATTAATTTTTAATGTACTTTTTCTTTTATTTTCATTTTGATTTATAGGGCTTTTGATTTAGATGTTTTTTCATAGTATTTATAAATATTATCCCATTATTTCATTTATTTATGATTGGTTTTGTTAATAAATATTATTATTAATGATTTTTGTTTTATGATTGAAATTTTTTCCATCGATCATGTAGAAACTGTAAAAATTTCGCATGAGATTCACATGCAAGAGTTTAGAATTCCTTAAAAATGACAACTTTGGATGCCTCTTAAATTCATTCCTAAAAGGAAAATTAAGTTGAATGAAACTATTACTAGGATGAAAATTATGTCCATGATTCTTGATTATAATTTTAAATATATGTTTTTTTATAATAGGGATATGTCATAAAATAATTGGGGTGGACATACTTTTCTTGATTATGATTTTTTTTGTGTTTTGTTTTTAAGTTTATTCTTTCTTTTTATTAAAAATGTTACAACTTTTCATTCATATTTTTATCATCCTTCTTTATTTTTTTATTTTTAAAAGCTATGAGGTAAAAATTGAATAAATTTTAAATTTTTGGAATCGATGTCAATGATTGAATTAATATTACCCATGGAACTAAATTTAATAGATACTAAAATAAATTTGTTCTAGATTTAATTTTTTGGGGAATCCATGATAAAACCATTGATTTTTAAATCTAATGACATAAATCACTATATTTTATTGAAATAAATTACATATGAGGACCCTGAATTGTAACACCCCAAGATTCTGCGGTATGTTTCTCTTTGAATAATGCAATAGCTTGCACTATACTCAACTTTGAGATTCTAACACACCACGACCAATAAAACTAGCCGTTATGAATATTAATACCCACTTCTTGAAATTTTATAATTTTTTTTTTAAAATGGAATTTATTTTTGGATTTATAATTTCAAAATTATCTTTGGGTGAATTTTTGGTACTTTTCTGAAAACTTTCATTTTTTGATGAATAATGAAAAATACTAAATTTTAATTAAAAACAACTTTTTTAATCGAAATAAATTAGTGTTAAATTATACATTTAAATGCGTTTTAAGTATCATTATATTATATTTTTATCATTTAAGATAATTTATTTTATTGGGTGTAATTTCATATTTAAACTGGACATAAACAAGTGTCAATCTTTTGATAGTTATTATTTCTTAAAAACACGCTTTTGGTTTTGACAACGGGAATTAATTTTAAATTAATTTCTACCACTTCTATGTTTTGAATTTGGAATAATTGATTCCACATTTGGAATTAGGAGGTGAAATTTTTTAAATAGGTAACTTTTATTTTTATACATTATGAATAATTACTTCGGTAAATATTTTATTTACCATGGTTAAAGGGGTAAATCCGGTAAATAAGGGTAAAAAATAATATTATCAAAATATTAAATTACCATAACATGTGTCCTAACTCTATTTACTAATACATGTATGACCATGGGAGTCCTTGGGTCTATTTATGTACCCCATGGAGCCACTTGAGAGTGATAATGACAATTTATATAAATTAATTTAAAGTAAATACAAAAATGACATAAACATATATCTTTTAGTAAATAAATTTTTACATGGGGTTATATAAGTTATATCTTAGAATATAAATATTAATTTAAAATATATAATTATTTCCTACATCATTGTGTTTTTTTTAATTTTTAGACATCAAATAAATAAAATTATTTTTGACACAATAATGATGCAGTGTTTACCTCATTAATGAATGATTTAAATAAATGAGATTATAAAAATTAAAACAATATCCAAAACCTGTCCAATTCTTATTGGATGATTTTATTTCAAACATGAGTCATCTTATCTTATAATTTAATGAGTTTTGGACATTTAGAAACCTAAAATCATTATATAATAAAATAATATTTCCAAACATTCCTAAAGAGCCCCTCCTCCCCCTTATAAAGAGCCCTCACCTCTAACCCATTTCTCACACCTCTCAAGCCCCTTGGATCATCCAAAGGTTTCCCAATTAAGCTCACTACATCCATATTCCTTCTAAAATCATTAACTTAGGAAGAAGGCTCTTCAAGGAAGCCTTCTGGTTCAAACCAAAGGGAGTTACCCCATTTAAAGGTAACATCTCCACTTAAGTTCTTTTCTTTTTTTTTCTTCTCCAAACCACTAAACTCTCTATATTCCTTTATTTTATAACCAAATTAGTATCTTAAATATACTAGGTTGTTTTAATGAGAAGGATTTTTACTACACTTACACACACCTCCATCTATTGGGTATAGAACATAATGTTTCTGTGGATGTCGAACTGCTGCCTAACGAAATGATGATTGTTCAATATTCTAATACCAACTCTTATGGTGGCCATTATGATGGACATGTAATTATATATTATATTTATGATATTTATTTTATATATATGCTTCTGTAATTATCATTTATATCATACCTTTATTCTTTTCAGGTTGTATACATACGATAATTGCATTTGAGGAAGTGCGGACTACCGCCCCCTAAAAGTGATAGGACTCGTTCATACTATACATGGAACATATAAAAGATGGTTTCAATGAAATTACGTAACATATATAAAATATTATATTATATTGGAATAATAATATACCTATGTATCATTTGGTTTTCTTTCTTTAAAAAAACAAAATGAAATGGAAGTAGCGTTAGTGCGTACGTATGGATTACCGTCTCCACGAACGTGATGAGATTCATTCCCCATCGTAACCATTCATGAATAATTTTCATTTGATTATTAAAAATAATATTTAATAACATAATATCATTCTGGATATGAATCAAATACATCCTATCCATAACAAACATGACTTACTTAACAAAACATATAAAGGAAAACGAATCAGTTAACACCCGAAACAATGATACTACTAAAATATTATTAACAAAGAAACATTAGAAGATCATATATGATATCATATTTATTTATTTAGTTCTTGTATAATTCAAAACAATGATTTAACTGTTATATAGAAGGTTAACATACCCTTAACCAAGGAAAAGTACAAGGTAAGGTTAATTTCACAATCTCTTTATTATCTGAGGTTATTTTTACGTAATTATCTACTAGGACCTCTTTATCATCCACATCCGTGTTTCTTAAAAATGTATTTCAATTTTTTTTACTATTTAATTCACTATGGATTAAATTCATTTGTACCCTTGTTTTAATTTTTATAAAATGGTTTGAAATGAATCTTTTCGTCATTTTCCAAACAAGGTACTTTATGACCTTTTCGAAAAATTAAGGTAAGAATGTTTTTTAACTTATATGACGAGTGAAGTTATTCTCCACCATTATAAAAAATTTGAAGCTTCCCTTACAATATTATAAGAATATTTTCAAAATAAATTTTTCTACTTTATAATTACATGACTTTTAAATGATTTCAAAATAGAATGAGATATTCCTCTCAAATAATTTTGATTTCATCTATGTCAACATCCTTTAATGGATTTTATACTTGTTCAAAGTTGATTTCTTATGATAAAAATCTTCCATATTGTATTGAAGGTTTTGGGAAATGTGGATGTGTTATTTTTATACCATTCATGGTTTATGGTTAACATATTAACATTTTGTATGATAGTTTTAATATGAATGTTTATGTTGTGTTTCAACCTTTTCATATGAGGAATGCATTGGACTTAGTAAGTGATGGGTGGAGCCTGCTATATCTCTTTGATGCATTGGTAAGTCTCATGAGACAAAATAGTGTCTTAGCACAAGGCCTTGAAAAAATATTTTTTGTAGACTTGGCACGAGCCCTTGACTTTGTGGTTATGATGTATGGTATTATGCATTCCATCATTATGAAATTGTCTATTGATATTGCATTTGATTATTCGACTAGTAGAATATCAATGTTAATAATTAAGTGGAATTATTTGATTTATATTTTCCATATTATACTGAAGTTTATGTTAAAAAGGCTTATGTTTTAATCTTATACATTGCCTTAAATGTTTTTGCTTATTTATAAATTTTCTGCAATATTGTTATCCTTACTGAGCATCTGAGATCACCCTTATCAATGTTTTATTTTTTCTAGGATGTTAAGAAGTATTTTATGGTTGAACTATAGGGATAGGTTAAGGGATATAAGTGTGTTCAAAGGGATAAAAATGTTGTCATTATTTTTATCTCATGATGTAATGTAAGACTTAGGTATGTATCTAGTACTTCCAAGGGTGATAAACTAATCGGTCTTTCTATACATGATTCATTATATCATGAAAATGTTTTTTAATAATGCACCAACTTTTAGTAACTAGGGTTGAGGCTTTATAGTTGGTATCAGAGGAAGTTTAGTACAAACCTTGGAAACTATATTTAGATAAAATCTGATTAGATAACATTACCCTAAGATAGACATTGTGGATTAGTATAGAAGAACATCGTATATTTTTGGTAATGTAGAGATTTTGTATATTTTACAAGAAATACATCCCTATCTAGATATGAATAGTTAGAGGTGGCTTTGGCACATATGTACCTAGTAGTGAAAACTCCGACAAGGAGTTTCGAGCTAGACCTGGGGTATCCTGGTACATGACAACGGGACTTGCTGCAATCTTTGTTATGACACTCCTGGGGGATATGATTAGGATAATTCAAATTTTCTTTACAAACCATTATAAAGTATTTATGAGTATATACCTCCTCAAAGTAAAATTTTTTATGATTATGGATTATATCCACAAATTGTTCATTTTATGTTAAGTGTCTTACAAGTTTAGAAAATATATTACATTTTATAAACTAATGTAGTGTATGAAATTGTTTAAAAATGGAAACTAGTGGAAGGAATGACAACCGTATCAACGCACGTAATCCACATAGGGATTTCCCTCCCACTCAAGATAATTTTAGATGAGTTGGTGATTCAAATGGTGTTTATCAGCTTATCACCATACTAAGACAACTCACTCAGGTTATAAATAATAACGTTACCTGTATGGAGAACCTTTATCCACAACGTGGAGGATCAATGTTAGAACGATTCATGAGGCAACAACCACCAAAATTAAATGGGACTACAAATCCATTTATATCTGATCAATTGATAAGTTCCATAGAGAAAATATTTCATGTTTTGGGGAGTAGCGAAAGGGAAAAAGTTGTCAAGGCAGTTTATAACCTCACTGGAGATGCAGATCAATGGTGGTCATTAATTCAAATAAAAAATAAGGATTAAGGAGTATCGAATATGTAATGGAGAAAGTTAAAAGGTATTTTATTTGAAAAATAATTTCCTTGTGATCACTTAGCAGATGTGGAAAGACAATTTTTGAGTCTGCGGTAAAAGGAGGATGAGAATGTCGCAAAGTATGAGGCAAACTTTACAAGGTTAGAAAGGCATTCTACAGATTATATACATAACCAAAGGAGTAAGATTGATCGATTCATTGATGGGTTAAAACCATTTATCCATCGAGAATTAGTCTCACAATCCTTCTCATCATATGACGATATTTTCTCATGTGCTATCAAGACATAAAAGGAATTATATTACTCTTATGACTTTAAAGCAAAGCAAGAGAAGAAATGATCTCCTGAACACACTGGAAATGGAAATAAGGGGAAGAAGGTAAAAGTTGAATGTCTATCCTATAGTAAATGTAGGAAGAAACACCCTGGTACTTTCCTGAAGGGAATGAGAGTCTATTACAAGTTTGGTGAAAAAGGCCACCAATCTCATGATTGCAAAGGAGAGAAAGAGGTTGTCAATGTTGAATGCTACAATTGTAGGGAAACATGGAATTATACAAATGAATGTCCTAAGAGCCAAGAAAACTTACCTCAAAAAAGGAAAAAGGAGAAAGGCCAAGATTATGCGATCACTACTGCTGTGGTTGAAGCTTAGAAAGATGTGGTGGTAGGTAATTTAATGGTTTCCTCAAGTTTAGCCAATGCTTTATTTGATTCTGGATCATCATATTGTTTCATATCTTCCTATTTTGCTAATAAAAATAGATATTTAAAATTTGATTTAACAAGGGATTTATCAGTCAAAACTCCTAAGGTAAGTATCATCAGAACAATTTTTTGTGAATCAATCCACATTAGGGCATATAAATTTTCTTTATCCGCTGATCTCATCATCATACCCATGATTGTATTTGATATAATCCTTGGTATGGATTAGATTTCAGACCATGATGCAAAACGTATTGTAAGAAGAATGAGTTTACAATTTTTGATGATGATAAGGAATACCTTATCTTTAGAGTAGAAACATCACCACCTGATTCTTATCTAGATCCACCCCCTATAGCTCTACTAAATTCAGTTATTGGGGAGGAAGAGAGTAAAATAACTATGGGTGAGGAAAGGAATGTTAAAATAGAGGATGTACCTATTATACAATAATATGTTGATGTATTTCTAGAGGATTTACCTGGACATCCTCTAGAGTGAAAAATTGAGTTTTCCATTGATTTAATTCTTGGTTCAAGTCCCATATCAATTACCCCTTATAGAATGGCCACTGTGGAATTAGTGAAGCTAAAGAAACAACTAGGGGAGTTGAGTAATAATGGATTTATTTTCCCTAGTGTTTCTCCATGGGGAGCCCCTGTCCTTTTTGTTAAAAAAAGATGGATATATGAGGTTGTGCATTGACTACAGGGAGATCAATGATATAACAATAAAGAACAAGTATCCCCTACGTCTCATTAATGATTTATTTGATCAACTTCTTGGAGATCAATATTTTTTAAAGATTGAACTTCGATCTGAATATCATCAGTTGTGTGTAAAGAAGGAATACATTCCAAAGATATCATTTCAAACCAGGTACGTGAATTATGAGTTTACAATAATGCCTTTTAGACTGACTAATACAACCTCTGTCTTCATGGATATAATGAAAATATTTTTCAAGGAATATCTTGATGACTTTGTAGTGGTATTTATTGATGATATCTTGGTATACTCCAAAAGCTAAGAATATCATGAAAATCACTTGCGCACTATTCTAATGATTCTTAGAAGAAATAAATTATATGGTAAGTTCAGCAAGTGTGAATTCTGGCTTCAAGATATTTCATTTTTGGACATATTGTCTCTAATGATGGAATCTCTATTGATCCTTCAAAGACCCAGGCAATCCAAGAATGGACAGAACATACAAGTATAACTGAGGTACACAATTTTATTGGTTTAGTAGGTTATTATCGGCATTTAGTCCAAAATTTTGCCTGATTGTCTAACCTATTAACCAATCTCAAACATAAAGGGGTTAAATTTGTTCAGAAAAAAAGAGTGTAAAGAATGTTTTGAAGAACTGAATAGAATATTAGTCAATGATCTTATATTGACTCTTCCATCGGGTAATGATGGGTTTTTTATTTACAGTGATTCTTTAAAGAAAAGACTTGGTTGTGTCCTTATCCATAATGATAGGGTTATTTTCTATGCATCATGACAACTAAAATTTCATTAACAAAACTATCCCACTCATGATCTTGAGTTAGTAGCTATAATATTTGCTCTAAATATATGGAGACACTATCTCTATGTTGAAAAATGTGAGATTTATTCTGATCACAAGAGTTTGAAGTATATTTTCTCACAAAAAGAAAACAACATGAGGAAAAGAAGATGGCTCGAACTACTCAGGGATTATGATTGCACCATACCCTACCACCTGAGGAAGGAAAATAAGGTGGTAGATGCTTTGAGCAGAAAGGATCATGGAGTTTTGAACAATATGGGAGTTGAAATAGATCCTAGGTTCATGGATCTAGTAAAGATGGATATGGGAATAATAATGGAAGGTGAAACATCAATACTTTTTCAAATGGTTTCTAAACCATCTTTACTAAAAAGGATAAAAATTTCTCAGATTGATGATGAAGAGTTTCAAAAGAAATTAAATCTATGACCGATGGGAGATTAATTGACTTCATATATGAATATGGGATTTTGAAATTTGGGAAGAGAATTTGTGTTCCTGACATACCTGATATAAAAAGGGAATTTTTTGATGATGCTCATAGCTCCAATTTCTCTATAAACCCTAATATCACTAAGATGTATAGAGATTTTAAGGAACATTTTTTGGTGGGACAACAGGAAGAGAGAGGTTACTGATTATGTGTCAAGATGTATAGTTTTTAAAAAAGTGACACCTAGAAGACAATATCCTTGATGATTCATTCAACCTCTTCTCATACCTGAGTTGAAATGGGATGATATTACGATGAGCTTTGTCATGGGGCTACGAAAGACTCCTAGAAGGAATGATGAAATATGGGTAATTGTTGATCACCTTACCAAGTTAGCTCATTTTCTTGATATAAGAGAAGATTCACCACTTGAACGTCTAGAAATAATATATATTAATAAAGTTTTAACACTTCATAGAGTACCCCTATCGATTGTTTCTGATCATGATTCCCATTTTATATCAAGATTTTGGAAAGGTCTATAGAAGGCCTTGAATAATGAACTTTATTTGAGAACTGCCTACCACCCTCAAAATGATGGACAATCATAAAAAACTATTAAAACATTAGAAGACATGTTGAGATATTGATCACTTGACTTTCAAGGTATGTGGGATCAATATTTACCTCTGATAGAATTTTCCTATAATAATAGTTTTCATTCAAGTATTCAGATGGCACCATATGAAACATTATATAGAAAGAGATTTCGAACACCAACTTTTTGGGATGATGTTGGTGAAGGAAAACTCGTAGTCCTATAAATTGATAAGGAAAAAAATGGAAAAGGTGAAGGTTATCCAAACCCATATTAAAGAAGATCAAACTAGTCAAAAGATCTATGCCAATAACTGAAGGAAAGATTTGGAATTTCAAGTAGGAGATCATGTTTTATTAAAGTTATATCCATGGAAGGGTGTTATACAATTCAGTAAGAAAGGAAAATTAAGTCCCAGGTACATCGGATCTTTCAAAATTCTAGAAAGAATTGAAGTTATTGCTTATTTTTTTGGACAATGTTGCCATGTCTCTCCAAAGTTCATGAGGTGTTCCACGAATCACTGTTGAGAAAATACATGCCTGACCCAACGCATGTACTCACCTATGATGAAATAGAACTGGAACCCAATCAGTCTTATTGTGAAGAGCCTATTTGAATTATGGATACTAGATAACAAGTGTTGAGAAACTAGATGACTCGTCTGGTGAAAGTTCTATAGAGAAATCATAAGACGGAAGAGGCAATGTGGAAACCAGAGGAACTTATGATGAAGAACCACTAGAATATTTTTATGTAGTAGTATTCTAGAAATTTCTTGGATGAAATTATTTAAAGGAGGGAAGAATGTAACACCCCAATCTTCTACAGTACATTTCCCTTTGAATAATGAAATAGCTTGCGTTGTACACAACTTTGAGATCCTAACACACCACAACCAATCAAACTAGCCGTTATGAATAATATTAACCACTTTTTGAAATTTTATAATTTTTTTATAATGGACTTAATTTTTGGATTTAGAATATCAAAATTATATTAGGGCGAATTTTTGGTACTTTTCTGAAAACTTTCAATTTTTGATGAATAGTGAAAATACTAAATTTTAATTAATTTTTTTAATCAAAATAATTTATAGTGTTAAATTATATATTTGAATGGGTTTTAAATATCATTAGATTATATTTTTATCATTTAATATAATTTAGTTCATTTGATGTAATTTCACATTTAAACTGGACATAAAAAAGTGTCAATCTTTTGATAGTTATTATTTCTTAAAAACACGCTTTTTATTTTGATAATGAGAATTAATTTTAAATTAATTTCTGCCACTTATGTGTTTTGAACCTAGAAAAATGGATTCAATATTTTGAATCAGGAGGTTCAAATTGTGTAAAAATCTAACTTTTATTTTTATACATTAGGAATAATTCGGTAAATATTTTATTTACCATGGTTAAAGGGGTAAATCCGGTAAATAAGGTTAAAAAATAATATTATAATAATATTAAATTCCGTAACATTTGTCCTAACCCTATTGAATGATACATGTCCTACCATGGGCATATTTGGGTTGATTTTGGGACCCAATGAAGCCACTTGAGAGTGATAATGACACTTTATATTAATTAATTTAAAGTGAAGACAAAAATGACCTAAACATATATTTTTTAGTAAAACACTTTTTACTTGGGGATATATAAGTTATCTCTTCAACTATAAATATTAATTTTAAAGATAAAATATTTCCTACATCATGGTAATTTTTTTATAATTTTTAGACATGAAATAAATAAAATTATTTATGACATAATAATGATGTAGTGTTTACCTCATTAATTAATGATTTAAATAAATGAGATTATAAAAATTAAAACAATATCCAAAACCTGTCCAATTATTATTGGATGATTTTATTTCGAACATGAGTCATCTTATATTCGATTTTAAGGAGTTTTGGACTTTTAGAAACTGAAAATAATTATATAATAAAATAATATTTTCAAACATCCCTAAAGAGCCCCTCCCCCCTTATAAAAATCCCTCACATCTAACCCATTTCTCACACCTCTCAAGCCCCTTGGATCATCCAACCTCTACCCAATTAATCTCCCTACATCTCTCTCTTCCTCCTAGAAGCTTTTCCTTGGGTAAAAGTCACTTCAAGGAAGCCTTTTTGTCCAAACCAAAGGGAGTTACCTGATTTAAAGGTAACATCTCCTCTTAAGTTATTTTATTTTATTTTACTTCTCCAACCCAATAAACTCTCTTTATTCCTTTGTTTTATAAATAAATGAATATCCTCAATATAATAGGTTTTTTATGAGAATTATTTGAACTAAACTTACACACACCCCTATATAATGTGTATAGAACATAATGTTTTTGTGGATGGAGAACTACTGCCTCACGAAACGATGATTGTTCAATCTTATACTACCACATCTTATGGTGGCCATTATGATGGAACTATAATTATATATGATATTTATTTTATCTATAAGCTTCTGTAATTCTCTTTTATATCATACCTTTATCTTTTTTTATGTTGTATATATATGATAATTTCATTTGAGGAAGTGCAGACTACCGCCCCCTCAAAGTGATATGAATCATTCATAACATACATGGAATGTATAAAGGATGGTGTTAATGAACTTAAATAACATAGATAAAATATTATATTATAATATAATAATAATATACCTATGTATAATTTGGTTTTCATTACTTTTAAAATAAAAAAATGAAATGGAAGTAGCGTTCGTGCGTATGTACAGATTACCGTCTCCACGAACGCGATGAGATTCATTCCCCATAATAACCATTCAAGAATAATTTTCATTTTATTATTAAAAATAATATTTATGAACATAATATAATTCTGTATATGAATCTAATACATCCTATCCATAACATACGTGACTTACATAACAAGACATATAATAGAAAATGAATCAGTTAACACCGGAAACAATGATACTACTAATATATTATTAACAAAAAAATATTAGAAGATCATATATGATATCGTATTTATGTATTTAGTTCTTGTATAATTTAATAAAAATGATTTAACTATTATGCATGAGGTTAATGTACCCTCAACCAAGGAAAAGTACAAGGTAAGGGTTAATTTCAGAATCTCTTTATTATCCGAGGTTGTTTTTACGTAAGTCTCTACTGGGACCAATTTATCATCCACATCCGTGTTTCTTAAAAATGTATTTCAAAACATTTTTACTTTTTACTAGACTATGGTTTAAAGTCATTTATACCATTGTTTGAATTTTTATAAAATGGTTTGAAAGGAATATTTCTGTAGTTTTCCAAACAAGGTACTTTATGAACTTTCCAAAAAATTAAGGTAAGAATGTTTTTTAAATTATACGGAGGGTGTGGTTATTCTCCACCTTTATAACACCTTTGAAGCTTAACTTACAAGATTATAAGAATATTTTCAAAATAAATGTTTTCTTTTATAATTACATGACTTTTAAATGATTTCAAAATAAAAAGAGATATTCCTCTCAAATATTTTTTTATTTCATGTATGTCAATATACTTTAATGGATTTTATACTTGTTTGATGTTGATTTATTATGATACAAATCTTCAATATTTTATTTATGGTTTTGTGATATGTGGATGTGTTATTTTTATAACATTCATGGTTTATGGTTAACGTATTAACAATTCGTATTCTAGTTTTAATACGAATGTTTATGTTATGTTTAAACCATTTCATATGATGAATGCATTAGACTTAGTAATTGATGTGTGGAGCCCACTATAGCTCCTCAATGCATCGGTATTTCTCATGAGACAAACTAGTGTCTTGGCACAAGGCCTTTAAAAAATATTATTTGTAGTTTTGGCATGAGGCCTTGACTATGTGGTTATGATGTCCGACATTATGCATTCCATCAATATGAAATTGGATATGATATTGAATGTGATTATCCGACTAGTAGAATATCCATGTGAATAAGTAAATGACATTATTCGATTTATATTTGACTTATTATGCTGAATTTTAAGTTTAAAAGGATTTTGTTTTAGTCTTATACATTGCTTTAAATGTTTATGATTATTTATGAAGTTTCTGATATATTGTTATCCTTACTGAGCATCTGATCTCACCCCTTTCTATGTTTTATTTTTCCCAGGATGTGAAGAAGTATTTTATGGTTGACTTGTAGGGATAGGCTAAGGGATATAAGTGTTTTCAAAGGGTACAAAATTTTGTAGTTGTTTTTATCTCATGATGTAATGTAAAACACACACACACACACATATATATATATATGTAGTACTTCCAAAGATACTAAACTAATTAGTCTTTCAGGACATGATTCCTTGTATCATGCCGATGTTATGTAATAATTCACAGAATCTAGGTAACTAGGGTCAGGGAATTACATGAACCCATTTTGACATCTTATTCAAAATAACCAAACATCTTGTGAGAAACAAACAATGCATTATTTAACAAGAATTTGATTTGTTTCTTTCAAAACATGAGAGTCTAAGGAAGATGGGTTGTATATAGTTGTGGAAAATATTTGATTTTAAAAGATCCATTTTCCAAAGAACTTTTTTATTCTGGAATTTCCTTGATGTTTGATCCTTTTGGGCCCTTAGTATCCATAAACAACCAATTAGTTAGCCACATTAAAAGCTTAAAACCTCAATCCAACATGCAATGGGAGGTAAATATTTCATGATCTGGTTAAATATAAGTGTGCGGGATGATATCTTGTGGTTTGAAATATCATATGAATCTTTATTGGGTAGAAAATAACATTAGAAAAATATTTTTAAGATTTATAATATGAATATATTAAGTGAATATTTTTAACATTAAAAGTTGTGTAAAAAGTTTTTGTACTGAAAAATGATATAAATAAGGAAAATAAATTCATAGAATATGTATAGAATTTTTATCATTCAAAAGAAGGGGTGGGAATTCACATCATTACTTGGAATTCAAAGAACCACCACTACCTTCAAAAGTAAATTATTGTATAATTTTAAAACATCAAAAACCAGGATTGAATTTTTTTAAATCTAGTTGAGTGGATTAGATGTTGCTGTAGAAATATTGAATGTGTTGAATTTATTTATAATTTAAAGATATTTAGAGTTGATTTATTTCTTTGGGGAGTAAGGATAAGACCATTCATGAGTGAAAACTAGAATCATGTATCTTTTCTTTAAAAATATCTAGACCTTCTTATTTTTCCTCAAGGTTTTTGATATCTAAAACCTACCAACCTTAATCCAATGAATAAGACGAGAAACCCCTCAAGATAAACACAAGAACTTGAATCATTTTGGTGGATATTAGATAGATAAACTAAAGGCCGCTAGATATAGATTTCTGAATTTCACAAGACAAATAATATATATAAGATCATCAAAAAATTTTGTGGATGTTTAGAATGGAAGAAAGCTACATGAACATTCTTGAGTTAATATTATATATGAATTTTTGTGTGGTAATTTTAAAATTGTTTCTAAATGGATCTTCTAATTGATATTTTTAAGTCAATAAATCATATATGGATTTCTATGTTGGGAAATTTGATAGAGGGAAAATATAAAAATAATAATATTATAAGGTTACCAAATAGAGAAGTTCTAATAAAGATGAACCAGATGATGTTTTGGGGATCATTGTAATGTTTTCAACAAATACATTAAATTTAAAAATGTGGAGATGAACCTTCAACGATTTAATAATCCTAGAGTAAAAATCATTATTTAATCTGAGATCTAAGGAGGTTTGAAGAGATTTCTGGAACTGGGGATTAAATAATATTTTCTATAAAGTTATTTTGACTCACATCATTTATAATGTTTTAATGTGGTCAAACATGAAAATTTTTTAGTTCCATATTTAATGTTTGAGTAGGAAATTTGAATTCAAATTTCACACTCCTTCTATAATCTTTGTAGAAGTGATTCCTATATAAAGGGAGAGTAGTTACACTATCCATAAGTTGTATATTTTGTTCGTTATGCTAAATAATTTATTTGATGATTAGATATCTTTAGATATATTTTAATAAATAATAAAACACTGTAACACCGGAAGAAGTTATACTGATTTGAGGGTAAATATTAGCTAGTGTCAAATGAATAATATAAATAAGATACCTAACATAGGATACTATATAGAGTGGTGCCAGATTAAAAGTTGGTTCTAGATAAGTTCGGTATTGTAGAGTGTTAGTGGGATAAGTGTAAAAGATAGAGAACTACAAGATGGAGAAGAAACTAGATAGATATGTTTGGAAAATAATGTTTATAGAGAATTTATTTCTCACTACTATACAAGAATTTAAAGAGAAATAAGAATAACATGTAGGAAGGAATGTGTGAAGAAATTTGTTGTAGCATAATAAAAACACACAAAAACCTATCAGTAAAGGTTCTTATCATTATTGAAAAAGATTATTATATCATATTATATGTGCAAGGATAACAGGAACTGTTGAAAGAAATATAGTTCTATGCATGTGATGGACATTCCATTCTTACTATGACTGAAAAATGATTGATTTTTTGTGGTTGTATGTTCTTAGATTATTGTAAAACCAGTACATGTAATGGAAATTATAATTTATTACTAAACCTTGTAAATACCTATGTTCACATGGGTTTTATTTTTATTTTTTACAGTAGATTCATTTCTCACTAACCGAAGGTGAAGTCTATTTAATAATTAAAAAAACATAAAAAAGATAAGATCAGTTATTCGACCCTCCCCCTTTTAGTGATCACCTATGTCCAAATTTCTCATTTCAATGAAAAATTAAATATTGTTTCTAATGTTGATTCATTGGATAACGTTGAAATTTATTTTAATGAAAATGAATTTGTTTCATTTAAGGAGTGTTTGAATTATAAAACTATTACATGTGAACCTGCTATTTTTTAAATTGTTACATCATATTTCATTAATTATATTGATAATTTTGGAACTACTAAATCTAATTATTATTTTTTGGATGATGTTTGTAATTTTTTACACCAAACCATTGTTTAGTACTTGAAATTTTTTAATTTAATGTTGAAAAATATGATCTTTCTAGTTCTTTTATTTCTATAAATTTTTAGTTAAATTATATCTATAAACAAACTCAATAATAATTTTTTTCACAGAGTTGAATATAAAATATACTCATTTTATGAATGAATAAAAGATTAAATAGACGTTTTAGAGTTAAATAAACCTTCTTTAAAAAATTAGAATATCCTATTTGATTAAAAACAAACACAATTTTCTAAAATTCTAAAATAATAATTATTAGGTTAAATAGGAAATTACCTATCATCATTGGAAAAGGATAATAAAAAGATTAATAGAAACAACATATAAGAGTCCTTAGTAAACACAATAATAATTTAGGATGGTATTTGGATGATTTAACTGGAATTATCCCTTCAATTTTGATGTATAGGATTTTATTGGTCGAAAATACCAAACTTGTTAAGTATTTGAAAAGGCTATATAACCCAACACTTTTAAAGGGTTTAAAAAAGTAATTAACCACATTTTTTGGCTGTTGAAATCATTTTTATCATCATTGATATCCAATAGGTGATTCCTATTTAAATGTCTTATAAAAATAGTGACATTAATATTTCAAAGAATGATTTTTTTGAAATCATTCCCACTAAAATTAGAAAAAAATGGAGAGTGTGTATTTATTAAAAAAATATAAATTCAATTATAAGAAAAAGTTATCTTTCTATTTTATTTCTTTATAAATTGATTAAAATGTTAGCTTTATAGACCCACTATTATTTTCATGATGGATTACTTTGTTATTTCAAAATTCATATAGCACTTTAAGATCAAGAGAAAACCACCTTCCCTGGTCTTTTTGGATTTTTTCACATTGGATAATTCCTTTTGGTTTGTGTAAGGCACCATTTTCATAGATGTATGATGAGTATATTTTTTTAATGTTTATAAATATATCTATAATTTTTTATACATGAATTTTTAATTTATGGTGCATCCTTTTAATGCCTTTTGATGATTTTAGCCTCTTTTATTTAAAATCGCACTGATAAAAAACCTTTCTTAATTATGAAAAATTCAATTTCATGGTTGATAATTGGATTGTCCTTATATATATTGTGTTTAAAGATGTAAATTAATTGGACCAATCTATGTTGAGATAATTTATTCACTACCATACCTAAAAATATTGAGATATGTGAGATCATTTCTTGAACATTTTAATTTTTATAAGAGATTCCCAAAATATTTTTGTAAGAAATTTGTACCTTTCTAAAAATTACTTCAAAAGGTAGTATATTTGTCATTTATGAAAGTTGTAAAGAAGACTTTAGAGATCTAAAAATAAAATCTATAATTTCAATCCATCATTCATCCACCAAAATGGGGATTTACATATAAATTGATGACTGATGCATATGATTTTTCCATTAGGGTAGATTTGAATCAAAAGTTCAAAAAGAAGTCTCTTGTGATAACTTATGAATCTATGAACATGGATCAAGATAAATCTAATTACAAAACATTAGATAAGGGGTTATTGGATGCTATTTTTCTTTAAACAAGTTCATATGTTATTTGTTAGGATCTAAACTAATTATTTTCACTTACCATTCTATAATCATATTTTTTGATGAAGAAACATGATGAAAAGACAAGAATATTATTGTTGTAAGAATTTTATATTGAAATAAAGGATATGAAAGAAAGTAAAAAAAATTTCCAAACCATTTATAAAGATTACCAATTGTTTTGGATAAGAATATTCAGATCCATCAACCCAATAAATAAAATTTTCCTGATAAATAATTACATGCCATTAAGAGTGAGAGACCGTGATTTTATAAAATTGTGAATTATTTGGATTTTAATAAAGTTTCACATTATTTTATTAATAAATAACTTTCTATAATTATGAGTGAATAAAAAAATCATTTGGGATGATCCTCACTTGTGGAATTTAGGTAGTGACCAAATAATTAAATGTTGTATCCCAAATTTTAAATTTCAAGTATTGCAGATTTCTTCCATAAATGTAGTTATTTTTAAGACCTTTAGACCCCAAATAATAGCTAGAAAATTACTTTATTATAGTTTTTTTATCCTACATTTTTTAAAGATACTTTTTAATTCTATAGAATATATAAAACCTGCCAATTTCAAGGTAATATCTCTAAGAAAAATCATATACAACAAACACATTTTTTTAGATTTGTTTAGTGTTTGGGGTATGGGGTATGGATTTAATTGCACCATTTACCAAATATTTTGGATATCTTTATATAATAGTTTCTATTTATTATATTTCCATGTGGGTAGATTATCTTCCTACTAGAATGCAACAATTATTTCTAAATTTATTAAAGGAAATATTTTTCCTAGATTTGGTTTTCCAAAGTCTAGTATCACCATTCAAGGATAAATTTTCATAAAAAACATTAAAAGTTGTTTTAAGGAAGTATATATTTCATCATAGGGTTTATAAACTCTATCACCCATTAAAAAATGTAATGGTTGTGTAATAAAATAGATATATCAAACAAATTTTGGAAAAAAACCCACCAAAATAGAAAAGATTGGAGATTAAGATAAAATGATGCTCTTTGGTCTTATATGAATTTCTTCAAAACAAGAATGAGAATGTGACCTTTTATAGATATGTATAGAAAATATTTTAATTTAAAAATGGAGTTAGAATAAAATTATTTTTATTATATTAAAACCTATAACATAGATTCTTTTGAAGTTGAAAATGAAGGAAAATTTTATTTTTAGGAGTTATAAGAGATAAAGAAATAAAGAAAATGAAAAATCCAGGCTATATAAGGAGAAAACCAAAGATTTTATGGATGGAATGATCCTAAAAAAATAGTTTAAGGATGGAAAAAAGTGCTACTTTTTGAATCTAGATAGTAGAAATTTATATTTAAATTTCATTCCAAATGGTTTGGACCATTATTTATTATTCATATTTTCTTTTTGGTGTTGTTCATATTGAATAATTCGGTAAGAAAATACTATCCATATTCAATGGGAATAGATTAAATCTATTTACACTAGTATAAAAATTTTCTTTCATATTGGAGGTTCAACGTTTATTATTGAATGACCAGTATTATTATTTTTTCATATCATATATTTATATAACCTATGTGAAAGACATTTCTAAGGGATTTTTTAATGTTGGTTATTAAATAATAGATGTTAAAAATCATATTTTATCATCTGTTATATATTAATTATTGTTAAAAATCTTCTTATTATGAGTTTTTAATTTTTTTATTTATATAAATGATGTAAAAAGTTTCATTTTACAATGCATGACAATGATTTTTTAATTGTTTCATATTGAAAATTTCAATTTTTTAAATCCCAATTAAAATTTATATTTTTGTAGAAAATTTTTTCAAGGGTTATTTTTTTTAATTATCTATAGTTATTCATTTTTAATATACTTATTATTTTATTTTCATTTTGATTTATATATCTTTTCATTTATATTTGTTTAACAGTATTATAAATATTATCCAATTATTTCATTTATTTATGATTAGTTTTGTTAATTGGTATTTTTATTAATGATTATTGTTTTATGATAAATAATTCTTTATTGGATCATGTAGAAAGTGAAAAATATTTCACATGAGATTCATAGGCCAGATTTTATAATTCCTTACAAATCGAAACTTTGGATGCCTCTTGAATTCTTTCCTCAGAGGAAAATTAAGTTGAATGACACTAATACTGGGATGGAAATTATTTCAATGATTAAATTTTTGTTTTTGTGAGTTCATTTATTTATTTTAATTTTATAATTTTATGAACTTTTTTATTCCATGGGAGTAATTAGAATCTAAATATTTTTTAAAAAATAGACACTTTCAATGTCGGTTATGAAAAAATGATGTTGAATGTTTATTTGGATGTTGGTTTAAAAAAACTGAGATCAATTTTTTTTTTTTTGGAATGAAAATATTTTAATTGGTTTTAATAAATTTATTTTAAAAATATATTTACTACATCACTTATAATGAAATATTTGAACAAAATGACTTTAGAAACACAAAAAAGTAACATAAAAAACCTGTTTTAGTACTAGTTTTAGAGATAATTTTCAAGGGCCTCTAAGGGAGGAGGTCTACATTCAAGCCACTGAATATAACTGAGAACTACGTTTTTTCATTCCTTTTTGTTTTTGTTATGTCCATGATTCATGATTCTAATTTTACAAATATATTTTTTTAATAATGGGGAGATGTCACAAAATAATTTTGGGGGATATACTTTATTATTATTATTGTTTGTGTTTTCTTTTTAAGAATACTCTTTCTTTTTATTTAAAATGTTACAATTTTTCATTCATATTTTTATGTTCGTTTTTCAATTTTGTGTTTTTTTGAAACATATGAGGTCAAAATTGAATAAATTTTCAATTTATGGAACCCATGTCAATGATTTAACTAATATTACCCACGTAACTAAATTTAATAGATACTAGAAGAAACTTTATTCTAAATTTAATGTTTTGGGGAATCCATGAAAACAGGATTGATTTTAAAATCACATGAAATAAATTACTATTTATTTTTTGAAATAAATTACATATGAGAACCATAAACGCTTTTGATATATTATTCACAATGATCTCACATCTTTAGAGAATGAAACAATGCATTATTTAACCATAATTGGATTTTTTTTCTTTCAAAACATGAGAGTCTATGGAACTTGTGTAGAATATGAATGTGAAAATTATTTGATTTTAAATTCTTCATTTTATGAAAAACTTTTTTATTCAAGATTTATATTTACATTTGATCCTTTTGGGACCTTAGAATCCATGAAAAACCCATTATCTATCAACATTTTAAGCTTAAAACACAAATACAATATGCAATGGGAGGTAAAAATAGCATGATCTTGTAAATATTACTTGTGGGGGATGATATCTTATGGTTTGATATATGATATGGATATTTAATGGGTAGAGAATAAGATTAGAAAAATGTTTTGAATCTGTATAAGCTTAAGTATTTAAGTGATGATTTTGGAAAATAAAACTTGTGTAAAAATATTTTATGCTGAAAGATGAAATCAAAAAAGGAAAATTAATTTTGAGAATATTTAAAGAATGTTTAACATTCAAAATAAGGGATAGAATTCAAATCATTTCTTCAAATTCAAAGAACCTCCATCACCTTCAAAAATAAATCATTATATAATTTTAGAACATCCAAAATAGTTATTGAATTTTGTTAAATCTAGCTTAGTGGATTAGATTCTATTTCAAAAATATTAAAAGTCTATACTTTCTTCATAATTTTCAAGATATTTAGAGATTATTTATTTCCAAGGGGAGTAAGGAGAAGACCATTCATGAGTAAAAACAATAATCGGGTATCTTTTCATTAAAAAGACCCAAACCTTCTTATTTTTTCTCAAGGTTTTTGATATCTAAAACCTACCAAACTTAATCCACTAAACAAAAAAGGAAACTCCTCAAGACAAATAGAAGTCCATGACTCATTTGGGTGGATGTTTTTGAATTTATTAATCTTATGATGACAATTTAATATTTTTGGATGACAAAATATTTGTTAAAAATTAAAATCTATGTGATTAACATAATAGTTAATTTTGAAGGAAGTCTTCTTAGGATAAATGATAATTTTTATGGACTTGGTGTTAAATTAGCCTATGTTATGATATTTTTTTGAAGTAAATTTTGTGTTATTTTTTGTTGTAGCTTGTCCAAGATTCTAAGTCTTGTGTGTAAGGGAATTGATAGAACTAATCTTTTCATCACTTTTGATTTTAAATTTCAATTATTTAATCCACATTATTTTAAAATTTTCAACATAATTTTAACATTTTTTGAATTTTGGTGAATTTGGGGTTCAATTGTGAAAATGGGGAAATCCATGGTTTTTAATAATTTTAATATTTTTTGGATATAATTAAAAGATCAATGTTCTTATTTGAGAATTTTTTAATTTTTTTAAAAATAGAAAGGGAAAAAAATTGGTTAAGTTTTATCCTATAACACTTTTATTTTTTGCATTTTAGGACGTTTTTAAATTCCCTATATGATTTTTTTGAAATCTAGTTTGATTTTCCCTTGTGTATGTCCTTTAATTCCATCCCGTAAAACTATTACTTTTCTAAAAAATTAGATTACGTAAGATTTTTTAGTTTTATAAGACTTTCATGGAGGCTGGTAAGAATTTTTCACATGATGTGTAAGAATTTAGATGATTTAATACTTCATTGTTCATGTGATGAAACTTTTTCCCTTCTCCATAAGACTTTCTTCAATATCATAAAACTTTTTTATAGTCTACTTTTGAATTTTATTCTCTTATAAATTCTATCATTGTGTAATACTTTATTTATTCCCATAATTTATTTTACATAAATCACATATTCTTTTTAAACTATAATACTTGTAAAAATTATTAATAAATAAAAGTCTTTTGGGGTTTCTTAAAAGTCTGATGTATAAATTTAACTTATCACATAAGTATTTTTTATTTTGTAAAATTTTATGAAACAATAGAGAATACGCTTCACATTATAAGATTTCAATCAAACCACTATATCAACCATGAAAATTTGATAAAAATGTGATAAATATTTTATATATTGAGGGATAATTAATGGAATAATAAACGTGTTTCCCATGCGAACACCCCATTCAAGTATAACGTCCCAAGAAACACTACTTCTTCTACCAACTAAAAATTATTGGAATTTTTCACCAAATACACATGAAGGTTTCTCAGTGTAATAATCTAGATCTCCTTTTCAAGTATAGATATTTATTTCAGGTTGTTTTTGAGGAAAAAGGAAGAAATGTGAATTTTCTAAGTACATGTCATGTACCCAGGTACTACGTACTGCTATGTACTGGCCATGTAACGGTCAAGTACATGGCTGTGTGGTGACCTGGAAGACTGCCTAAAGTGGGGCCTAGTTGAGGCTAATACATGGAATATACATTTAATGATCATTCCATGCACTTTTCTTTTTTATTTGTTAAATCATAGTGGGGTCACATCTAATATCCAGAACGTATTTATTCTTTCCTAGGTTTATACAGGAGAGTGATGGAATGACCAAAAATTTCAATCCCCTCCCGATTCTCTATCCGACCTCCAATGGAGACACTATCTAGTGTGTTAGAATCCCACTAGTGTGTTCTAAATTCCCGTTGATCCTCTCTTCTGGATTCAGCTTCTCTAATGGGTTATTCAAGGTTGAACTTTTTTTACCTTTTTATAGATCTACCTCATTCTAGGATGATTCAAGGGCTGATTTTCAAGAGTATTGATCATACAACATCAAGGTAGGTGGTTTGTTCCTTTCATTGTTCATATTTAGATTATATGTGCTAAAAGTGCTACATACTCACATTTTGCGTATTACTTGATTGGTAATTTATCCCCATTATTTACCTTCTATAGTTTAATTGATTAAAAAGGGGTGGTTGCATATGCATAAGGTTAGATGCCTTGTGTACAGGACACCCCATGGGTGTGTTTCCCTTGATTGACTGTTTATGGGAATTTGTTATAGGTTTCCTATGAAGCGTATCTTGTTTTCCATGCCTTGGGTGTTTAGGATAGTTTTTGATTGATTATGTGAATTTCATGTGATATGATTGTAAATGTTATCCATGTAGTAGTGGTAGATTACATGTGCTGCCTTGTTATGATATGCACATTGTTTTTCCAGTGGACTGTGAGAGCCTTGGACGAGGAAAACTACAAGGGTTTCCATGTTTATGTACATAGGTATGTGAGAGACTTGGTGTAGAATTTTACCCATGGTTATTGACCATGAGAGCTACCCACGAGGTCATTTCTAATTTATTTATTCTATTTTAACTAGGGGTATTGATCGTGAGAGCTACCTAGAGGTCGTTTATAATATATTGATTCCATGTTGACCTAGGGGTATCAACCATGAGAGATTTCTAGGTGGTCATTTGTAAATGATTAGTTATATTTTAAACCAAAGGGTTTTTACCATGAGATATTTCACAGAGGGTTGTTTATGAATGATTTAATGATGTTGATGAGTCTTCCAAGACAAAGCATAAGCTTGGACTTAGTTTTTCTTGATTGTTTAGATGGTTTTTTGAGACATCTGTTTTGTTAATTACATAGGGGATAAATATCTTATGATAGATCCCAAGGTTTACATGATTCAATGGATTGAATACTAAATATAAATTAATTTAATTGAAAACTGTAGGATTCTTTACTTTTGAGTATTTCCTAGTTTATTGCTTCATTTTTTAATATTGCCTATTATATATGTTCACTGATAGTTAGGCACAAATATTTTGGTAGTTTACTATTAGGATTTGTCTCACACCCTTTTTGGGACATGATTTTGGACCCAAATAGATTATATGGTTGCATGTATAGACACAGGAAATCACCCTTCTTCATCAGGTACTTGATTTCTATTAGTGTTGGAGAGCATGAGACCAAGTTGAGGCTTCTGATGCTACTGTAATTTACTTGTTTTCTATAGTACTTTGATTTTTGTATTGTTTTCAATCATTGAGACTTGTTTGGATTCTTTCCTAGAAAAATGTTACAGACATCATTTATATATGCTATATTTGTTATATTCCAATCAGTCTTCTGATGTTTACTTATTTTGTTGGTATTACCACTTCCAGTATTGTTTAATTTTGTTATTCCACTATGTATACTCTTCCAATGAGGGAATAGTTTCCCCATTATCAGACCCTAGTGATCGATGCTAGTCAACAACCTCTGGCGTTTGGGGAAATGTGCTTGAGTTCATGTGACCAACAGGGTACATGACACCTTTGGGAAGAACCTGGAACCGGGAAATTACAAAGTGGTATCAAAGGAGGTTATTTTCTTCATTTTTCTTAATATTTGGAGGCTATAAACAAGGATAAGAAGGAATAGATAGTTGATAAAAATCTGTGCTCGGGAGTAGCTAACCAATGTACAGGGAAAAGCCAATTTACCTTGAATATTGTAATTTTTTTATGGTTTTTAATTTTTTACAGTTGATTTTATTTCACTGTTGGGTGACACACTTGTTTTTTGCTATTGTTATTGATATCATTGTGGTTCTATTTTTGTTGCAACCCAATGAGATGAGGGTATTCCATCTCATGCATCATATAGGCAATTTCTAGAGGTCACATGTAATACATTCTTCTCATGCCATTTAGGGTGCATTACTGATTGCATGTTATTGTGATAGATGTTGTTCCATATATGCATGATATTTTGATAGATTTCATGATAGAAATACCTGATATTTTGATAGGGTATTTGAATATTCAATTTTTCATTTGGATGGACGCCAAACTTTGGTCCCTGAGGTGTTATGGGACCCCTTGGATTGGAATTTAGTGGATCATGTTTGAAATTTAAATGAATTATATTAAGGAATGATATGAAATAGGATGCCAAACTTTGATTCGAAGATATTATAGGATCTCACGGATTGGAGGTTGGCATGCCTTGGTAAAAATTTTAAGTTTTTATGGGTTATGGAAAAGTTTCAGAAGATTACTATCTAGAGACCCAGACAACACGATGTATGATGTTATAAACACCCACCATGTCTTATTCTGTTCGTGAAGAATGACTTTTCTTATGTATGACCCATGTACTGGGAGTACATTCTGTGTATTTATTGACCATGTGATTGACTATGTTAGCAGAGGCACGAGGTTGGGAAACTTTTGGTAGAACACGCCGTGTCTAGATTGTACATGCCAGGTTGTAAAGAACCGTGTATCCAACCGTGTGACCAATGACATAGGTGGAGGAGACTAAGGTTGTACATGCCTTGTCTCATTTATGAATGTTGTTTAGTAATCAACCATGTATCTGGCTGTGTGACTAATGACATAGGTGGATGGAACTTAACTGTTACACACTATGTCTTGGTTGAACATGCCGTGTAGTGTTACAGGAGTATAACTGTGTAGTTCAAGACATGTAGAAGTACTTGGGAAGGAGGTAAAATTCAAGTACACACTATGTATCAAGATAAAAACACTGTGCGTAAGGGGTGTTACATGACTAGGATTAGCAGAGGTATATTCCATGTTAAAAGAATAAGGGAACATACCATGTAACCGTATTTTGTATAAAATGAATACTCTCCTTCTCCAATTTCATTCTTGAACTTCTAAATTGCAGTCCATGATAATATTGAATTGAGGTGTGCACTTGAACTTGCAGAGTCATGCCACCAAGACATCCTCCGGTTGTATGCTTGGTATATGATAATGATTAGGCACTAGAAATGGTATATCAGGGACTACCATCAGATCCTCACATCGTGACCATCATGGAACCAACTGTTATACTAGATGCATGTGTTGATGCACAGTTCCATGAATGATTTTTGAGGATGATGCAGACCTTTTAGGAAGTACCACATCTTGGTTTGACTGTGGTAGAGTTTACATGGGTGTTCCAGTAGTATCATCCTCCCACTTTTTCAAGGGATGGAGGACCACATGATGAAAATTCATGGTTGGAGGCCATGTATTCTATCTTAGAGCATCTGGATACACCTCCAGAGAGAAGGGTGAAGCTTGTGATATATATGCAACGTGACTCCTCCAAGAGATAGTGGGATGTTATCTCACATGCATGATATCATCAGGATATGGCTTGGAAATATTTTTAGAGAACCTTCTATGATTACTTATACCCCAAGATGTTGAGGGCCAACCAAGCCTGGGAGTTCATGAATTTGGAGAAGGATGCTCTTTCAGTGATGGATTACTCATCTCACTTTATAGGGCTTCAGAGCTACGGACCTATTATGTTAGGTGAGGAGTTATCTCTGGATAGGCTGTTTGAGGACTGTCTCAAGTACAACATCCAATAGCTGGTGAATGTTTTCAGGATATCTTTGGTGATTTCTATAGTAAATTTGAAGGTGATTATTAAGAAAAATCTAAGGGAGTAAAGAGTTGCGAGCTAGGGAGGTTCAACATCCAGAGATGGTACTCTTTCATTTGATAGTAAGAAGCATCGTAGGGATCCTACACATAGTGATTCTAGTTGCAGATATGTATCTTTAGGTAGCTAGGTGAGGTGCTGCCAATGCGGGAAGAGTGGGAACATGAGACCTCAATTCCTAAGATACCTAGTTGAGTGCCGATCTTTCCGAAATATCATTCTACTTCAGGGTTTTTTTTTTGGTTTTTCTCACCAGAAACTAGTGAGAGGGGATCTGTTATGACCCCAAATTCAGGAGGAGGACTGCCAGTTTCTCCTCAGTTGGGGAACTAGAGTTCGGCAGTCCATTTAGGACAAATAGGTGGTCATGGACATGTTATCCAGATGGATGATTTCAAGCTACAGTAGGGTCGATCAACTCAGGTTAGTTAGGTAGGGTCGCTGGGATGTGGTACATGTCAGTTTTTTTAGTGGAGCAGACCCAACATGAGGAGGATCCCAGACCCTCTATGGTTAGAGGTAGGATTCTTGTTGCCTCAATTTTAGCTTTTTCTCTTTTCGATATAGGGACTTCTTATAGTATTATATCTGTTGTCATGGTGTATTTCCTTGGGCTCATCATCTTTACTTATAATGATGTTATGACTCTAGAAACATTGTTGGGGATTAGGAAGACTAGTGTACGTCAGTGAAAGGAGTTCCCCCTTGAGGTTGGTGGGTATCACTTCTTGTGGGACCTCTATGAATTAGAAATGATAGGCTTCAATTTCATTCTCATAAATGGACTAGTTGGTCTCCTTTTAGGCCTTTGTTGACTGCTACCACCACGTGGTGATTTCCACATCACCTGAGGGAGGATATTTTATACATAAGGGTGAATGGGATATCCAGGCAAGCAGAGTTGGACCCAAGAATATTGGGTTGAGAGTAATTACAACCCATATTAAAAGTATATATCTGGATGAATAGTGTACTTTATAGATGAACATTCCTCCAGGGGTGGATAAGATCAAAGATTTCTTCTCAGATGACTTTTCTGGTTTACCTTCAGAGAGAGAGGTATATTTCTATACTGATCTTGTTCCAGGAGTGGAATCAGTGTCCATTCCTCGATATATGATTGTTACACTAGAGTTATAGGATCTCAAGAAGGAGTTAGAAGAGTTTCAGGAAAAACATTTCTTATGAACCTGTAATTCTCCTTGGGGTACGCCTATCTTTTTTGTGAAGAAGTTGGAAGGTACCCATATAATTTTCGTGGATTATTGGAAGCTTATCCAATTGATAGTCAATAACCGATATCCCTTGATGAGTATTTATGATATCTTTGATCATATTTTAAGAGACCGAGTGTTCTCAAAGATTGAATTGAGATCCAATTATCAACAGTTGTGTGTTAGACCATCAGATATACCTCTTACATGATTTCTGAGAAGGTATGGTCTATATGAGTATTTTGTTATGTCGTTCAGTCTCATGAATGTGCCAACAATTTTCATGGAAATGATTAACCAAGTGTTCCATACTTACATGGATTATTTTGTGGTAGTATTCATGAATGATATATTGGTTTACTCTCACACTCAACACGACCATGCCACCCATCATGATATTATATTGATTACACTGAGAGAGAATCATTTATATGATAAGCTCTCAAAATTCCACTTTTGGATAGACCATATTCACTTCTTAGGTCATGCTATTTTATAGATAGGAATATCAATAGACCCAGAGAAAGTTAGAGTAGTAGTTTCCTAGGAGTAGCTGAAGAATGTCTTTGAGTTACAATGTTTTTTGTGGATGGATATTTACTATAGGTGGTTTATACAAGAATTTTCACACTTATCTGCACAACTGACATGGATAACTAAGAAAGGTGTGAATTACTTGTTGCTATATTTCTATGATTCATGCTTTCAGGTGATGGAAGGAAGATTGACCTCATCACTAATACTGATTTTTACAGAGTTGGGAAAGAGTTACATTGTTTACTATAATGCATCAAGTATCGGGATAAGAGTAGTTCTTCTGCAAGGGAAATGAGTTGTTGCATACATGTCTCAGCAGTTGAGGCCACATGATTGGAATTACCCGACACATGATCTTGAGTTATATGTAGTTGTGCATGTTTTGTGATATTGGAGACATTATCTTTTGGGAGAGTATTTTGTGGCATAAACTGAACACAAAAGTCTCAAGTATATATTTACTCAGCGGGATTTGAATTTGAGACAGTGAAGGTGGATTGAGTACCTTAATTATTTTGACATTGATCTTTCCTGCATGCATGGGAAAGAAAATGCAGTGGCTAATGTGTTTACTAGGAGTACTCAGATACAAGCAGTTCATGAGGACAACAATGAGTGGAAGCTTATGGATATTTTCTCAGAGATGCATTTGGAGGTTCACGACAGATAGGGGTAGACATTTCATTCTTCTATAATTGTTACCTCTACTAATATGGATCGAGTGCAAATAAAGAATCTATTATATTTCGATGTCCTAGTCCAGAGGGAGTGTGTGTCAGGAGAGGAACCTACTCCTAGATGGATTGTAGGAAATGATGAGGTCTTTCATTTTCATGGACACGTATGGGTGTTAGAAGACGTACGTTAGGATCTATTATGATATTTTCATGCCTCAACATGGGCAGTTAATCCTAGTGTCACCAAGATGTATCAAGATCTACATCATCATTATTGGAGGCCATAAATGAAGATGTATGTTGCTAGTTTTGTTATGAGATATTATATCTATCAGCAGGTGAAGGTAGAGAATTAGAAACTGATAGGTCTTTTACAATATTTACCCTTTACCAAGTGGATGTGGAATGATGTCACAATGGATTTTGTGATGGGTTCACCAAGGTCACCATGATTAAATGATGTTGTATGGGTTGTTGTTGAAAGAATCATGAAGGTTGTACATTTCTTAATAATAATGGGAACCTTCAGTGTTGATGAACTTGGAATGTTTTATATATGATAGATTTTACTTTTTCATGGGGTTCCTCACTCTATCGTTTTAGACAGGGATGCCTAGTTTAATTCTCATGTCTGGAAGGGAATATAAAGGGATTTGGGTATACAAGTACTTCTGAATACAACTTACCATCCCCAGATAGATGGCCAGTCTGAGAGCACAATCCAGGTTTTAGAGGACATGCTTCAAGCATGCGTCCTAGATTTGGGGGGGGGGTGGCTTGGGAGAGACACATACCCCTAGTGGGGTTTTCCTACAATAATAGTTTTCAGGAAATGATTAATATGAAACCTTAGGAGGCACTGTAAAGTAGGACATGCTGAACTCCCCTATGTTGACTGGAGGCAGGAGAGACAGCTATATTGGGACCTTATCTTGTCCAGGGGACCACTAAGCAGGTTGAGTTGATTTAGAAGAGGATGGATACTGCACAATCTCGCTATAAATATTATGCTAATCGACAGAGATGTTCTATGGAGTTCATGGTCAGTGATCAGGGTTTCTTACGAGTCACACTAAGGTTAGGACACATGAGGATTATGAGTCAGGGGAAGGCTTCACCAAAATATGTTGGGCCATTTGGGGTTTTGGAGAGAGTCTATATGGTTACCTATCAGTTGTTGTTACCTCATAAGTATTGGGATATGAATGATTTCTTTCATGTTTATTAGCTATGATGTTAATTTTCATAACTGTATCATGTTTTTCAACCCAAGGAGGTTGAGTTGGAGGTGGATTCATCCTTTGAGTAACACCCTATTTAGACTGTGGATTATAGCATGAAGGTTCTATGTGGCCATTATGTTTCTCTAGTATAGGTGTTATGGCAGCACAAGTGAGTATAGAATGATAATTGGGAGAGGGAGGCTGAAGTATGATCCCAGTGGGCAGAGTTGTTTGAGGGTTTTTATACATGACCCTTAGAAGGGTAATTTGGAGATGAATTTCTTGAAGTGGGGAAGTTTGTAAGAATCCAGATCATCTCTTCAGGTATAGATCTTTATTTGGGGTTGTTTTTTAGGAAAAAGGAAGAAATGGAAATTTTATAAGTACACATTGTGTACTTATGAGTACACATTGTGTACTTATGAGTACACATCGTGTGCCCGGGTACCGTATACCGTTGTGTACTAGCCATGTAATGGATGAGTACATGGCTGTTTGAGGCTAATACACGACATGTACATTGAATGAACATAATCATACTTTTCTTTTTTATTTTTTAAATCATATTTGGGTTGTGTCTACTATCCAGAACATATTTCTTCTTCCATCAGTTCATATAAGAGAGCGATGGAATGGCCGCAAACTTCGAGCTCCTCCTGATTCTCCATTCAACCACCGATTGAGACACCGTCAGGTGCATTGGAATCTCACCAGTGAGTACTCTGTTCTCCTATAGCCTATCTTCCTGATTCCTCATCTCTCTTGGGTTATTAAATTTTGAGTGTTTTTCATCTTTTTTGTAGATCTATGTCATTCTAGGTCAATTCAGGGGCCTACGTTCAAGAGTATTGATCGTACGACATCAAGGTAAGTGGTTTGTGACTTTAATTGTTCATTTTTGGATTATATATGTTAAAATTTCAACATACCTATGTTTTTGGTACTTATTGATTGGGAATTTTACCCTATTATTTACCTGTTATTGTTTAATTGATTAAAAAGGGGTTGTTTCATATGCGTAAGTTTATATGCCTAGTTTACGGGACACCCCATGGGTGAATTTCCCATGATTGATTTATTATGGACAGTTGTCCTATGTGGTGTATCTTATTTTCCATGGATTGGTTTTTTAGGATGGAGTTTGATTTATTATTTAAATTTTATGTGATATTCTTGTGAATTTAATACATGTAGTAGTTATAGATTACATGTGCTGCCTTTTTATAATATGCGCACCGTTTTCCAATGGAATGTGAGAGCCTGAGACCAAGAAAACTGTGGGGGTTTCCAAGTTTATGTACACAGAACTGTGAGAGCCTTGGTGTATACTTTGACCTAAGGATATTGACTATGAGATCTACCCTGGAGGTCATTTATAATTTATTTATTATATGTTTACCCATGGGTTATTGACCATGAGAGCTACTCAGAGGTCGTTTATAATTTATTGATGCCATATTGACCCTACGGTATCGATTGTGAGAGAATCCCATGTGGTCATTTGTAAATGATTAATTATATGTAAAACCAAAGGGGTTAGACTGTGATAACTTTCCCAGAGGGTGGTTTATGAATGATTGAATGATTGTGACGAGTCAGCCAAGCCAATGCACAATCTTGGAATCAATCTTGATTGATTGTTTAGATGGTTTTCTAAGACATTTATTTTGTTACTTACACAGGGGATACAGATCTTAGTCTAGATCCCAAGGTTTACATGATTCAATGTATTGAATAATAAATGTAAAATAATGTTATTAAAAACTATAAGATTGTTTAATTTTTAGTAATTTCTAGTTTATTACTTCATTTCTACATATTTCATGCTAGATATATTCACCGATAGTTAGGAATAGATATTTCAGTGGTTGCCTATTGGGATTCATCTCACACCCTATTTGGGTCATGCTTTTGGACCCAAACATAATATATAGTTGTAGGTATAGATAAGTTAAATCACCCATCTTCATTAGGTACTTGATTGATGTTGGAACTAGAGAGAATGTGACCAAGATGAGGCTTGTGATGCTACTAGAGTTTACTTTTTTTTGTCTTACTTTGGTTTTTAATTTTTTTTCTACCATTGAGACTTGTTTGGAAGCTTTCCTAGACACATGTGACATGCATAGTTTATATATTCTCAAGTTGTTATATTCTTATCACTCTTCTGATATTTACTTCTTTTGTTTGAATTAATGCTTTTGATATTGTTTAATTGTTTTATTCCATTGATTATACTCTTCCAATGAGGGAATTGTTTCCCTATTATCGGTCCTTATCCCTCATTGCTAGTCGGCAGCCTATGGCATTTGGGGAAATGCGCTTGAGGTCATGTGAAAAACTGGGTACGGGGCACCTTTGGGCATCACCTAGAACCGGGAAATTACGTCAATTATGATTTGAAGGATATTTAATTTTAAAATATCCCCTCACCATTTTAAACGATATAAGGGCCAGAAACTGAGAAATAGAAGGATTGGTAGGGTGAAGAGTTCAAAATATATAGGGGATTTCAAATAGTTCTACTACAACTTGGAAAGTCATGAAGAAAGAGTGAGAGAAAATAAGAATATATGGGAGTTGATTTATCCATGTATAAATAAAATCACAGGAAGATATGGAAATGAATATTAATGGAAATTTTTCTTATGATTTTTTAAGCTTCATTGTCATCTTTCTAAAATTTCATGGAAACTATATTTTTGAATAAAGGCATGTATTTTTTATCAAATGCGCATTCTTCTAAAATATTATAGGTTTGTGATCAAACTATATAAGTAAATTGGGTTTTTATTCTGTCTAATTTTCTTAGGTAAGGTATTTTATTTAAGTATAGTTTGTTTAATCAGGTTTAATTTATCATACATCATTGATAAATTGGATCTCTTTGATAGGAGGATTAACCCCTATACTATAGTTGTAGCACCCCATGATTTTAAAAATAAATTTAATATTGAATTAATGAAACAATGTGTCCCTAAAAAACACCAAATTGTTATATCTTAGCTAGTAAACATAATTTTACTACCACTGATATTTGAATTTTGAAAAACTGACATACACTGTTGCATTTAGTATGATATTTTGAGTCTAATAAGAAAAACATAATTTTTGGTGAATAATAGCATACCCTTATGAATTGTAATTTGAACCTTATGAATAGTAAATAATATTTTAATTTTATTTTCTTATGGTTATAAGATAATGAGGACTTCATTAAAATTTCAATGTGATATAAAACGAATTATAGTTTCAATGTTTTTATTTTTCAAAAAAATATATTTTTTTCAATACTTAAAATAATCATATTTAGAAAATTATTTTTAAAAAATGGAGTTCATTTTTGAATTCTGTACAACAAAAAATGGTTTGGGTGAATTTTTTGGTTTTTTATGAAATACTCAAAATTTTGATAAATAGTAAAATACGACAATTTACTATATATATATAACGACCCATACTTTACATACATTGTTAATACTTCAAAATTGAAGCACACTTATTACAACATATGACAAAACTACAAAGGACCGTATAGGTATAGTGTCTTTAGAAACTGGGAAACATAAACAACTGGTTCATAAATCTTCTACAGTGTCTCCCATTTATTTCATCATATCTAGGGTCCCTTTTAGAATATTCTACTTAATATCCATCTTCCTGGCCTGGGGAAAAGAAAACATAAAAGGGTGAGCTCAAATGCTCAGCAAGGGAAAATAAAGGAACTAAAAATCATATCACAACTTTTTGAAAATCATAACCTGCAAAAGAGATCATAATATCTTAACATGGAATAAATCATAGAAGTGAAAATGAGATCACCATAATCATAACATGAAACTTGAAACTTTGTGGCATGCACACATAATCATGGAAAATCATTTCTTGTTAGTCATGACTCATTGCCAAGACTATCTTAGTGGACAAAGTCCCGTTCTGAATCGAGCAACCCTCGTTTCAGTCCTGTTTCACTGAACCGGTATAACCTACCGTTCCAGCCCTGTCTATCTCATGAGATATAAAATCTTTACCCAATGCATTAGAGGGAGATATAGGTCCCACCCATCTTATAATGAATCCTTTCTTATGTGTGCCACATAATCATAAATCATACATCATCGCATAACCCATGTAATAAAAATGGGATTCTTAAACAAAATGACATCATAAAACAATTCATATAAGATAAATGAATTCATAAAAATGTTTCCATCACAACATAATCAAATCCATGTAATAATAGGGATAAAAACAGAACCCTTTTATTATCTTAGATGGAAAATAATTTTGCTAAAATACTTGAACTTCATTCTTGAGGAAAATATCCTTTCTACTTCAAAAACACTTTTCCTTTCTTAACATGTCATACAATTTTAAACTAAAAGAAGTTGATTAAAAATAAACCTGAATACTTGTAAAGAAGGCTTCTTGGAAATAATGTTTTAAGAATCCATTCATGCCGTATAAATTAAAAAAAACATTCTTCGTACTTTTGTCGGAAAAGTCAAAAAGTACCTCATACGAAAAACGACGAAAGATTCCTCTCATACATATTACTAAAAACTCACCGAAGGGTAAAAATGGATTTAAACAATTGTAGGTGGATGGAAGTAATATTACATATTGATGAAACATGTATGTGGATGATAAAATACACCCCAGTAAATACTTACGAATAAACAATCTCGGATAAAAATGAGATTGTGATATTTCCCTTACCTTAGGTCCGATTTTCTTTGTACATGTCCGAAGCTCCTGTATAATGGTTTAAATAATGTTATTGACTTATTCCAAAATCATACATATTGATATGATATCATATATGGTCATATTCTTAGCTTCTTGTTAGTAATATTTCATTGTTACTTGTTACTCGGGTCTTTATTGCTTTTTGTTCTTATGCGTGTTTTGCCGAATAAATTCTTATTCTTCTTTTAAGGTTATAGATACATTATATCCAGAATGGTATTAGTTTATCATATATCATATTTATTCATTCAATTCATTTATATAATTATTATGTAATGATGATCATGTAGAACGAGTCGCTTCACATCGTGGAGACGGTATTCCGTACGTACGCACGAGTGATGATATCGTTCCTATGATCGTGGAATTGTATTGGAGTATATATATATATTATTTCAGTATCAATATTACTTTATAATAATCATAAATAGTTACTCATTACACCATTATACCCATCCTTGTAAGGTGGTGGTGGAAAATAGATTACACCACGGCGTGGAGACGGTATTCCGTACGTACGCACGCGCGGTGATTTCATTTTTCCGTAGGATGGATAGAAGGTGAATTAGGGTTGTTTCATATTTATAATAACATATCAGTATGTAAGTAATACTGATGTTATTACTTTATCATGAAACAACTAAAGAAGAAGAAGTTGAAGAAGAAAGAAATTGAAAAGATCGGTAATGGATATTACCTCTTCTTTGGAACGCTTCTTTGAATCCTCCACTTAAGGAACTAAGATTGGTCTTTGAAGAAGACCAGGACCTCTAGGATTATTCTAGGGAAGTGGAGAGGAGAAAATTTCAGGGTTTGGCCGAGCTTGAGTGCTCAATTTGGTGTGAGGAGGAGGGGGAGGAGGTGCCCTTTTATAAGGGAGGAGAGGGGCACCTTAGGAATATCTCAAAATATTATTTTATATTAAAGTCAAAATCGGTTTATAATGGTTCCAAAGGGTCTTATTTCGAAGCTAAAGTGGGGAAGGGTCGAAATACTATCAACCAATAGGATTTATAAAAGGTTAGGATATTATTTTAACCTTATCAATTAGATTTAACTCTAAGTTAAATAATTTAACTTTTACCGTGTCTTTTTGTTTTCTTTCACTATATGGTTAATACACTTACTATAACATGCCAAACGAACCCTAAATTGTTTATTATTAATATATATATATCCTTATCTAAGTAATTTGGCCAAACCTTAGATTTTTAGGAATAAAATAACAATTAATAATATAATATTTGATTTAAAAACTATTTTGTGTCAATTTTGACACTATTTGATATATGATTTTTGTGAAAGTCATAACAGAATTATATGTTCAAAACAAGTTGATTAAATCAACACTAATATATCATAGTAACCTAGAAAATTTGTGTAATTCATAAAAAGTCTCAAATTACATTTATTTTGGTGTTTATAACATCAATTATGTCAATATTTCATAAATAAGATAATTACTGCATCATAATTGTGTCATAAATAAATTAAATTATTTAATGTCTAAAAATTATAAATAAAATACCATTATGTAGGAAATTATTTTAGATTTATAATTAATATTTATAGTCGAATTTATCTTATGTATAACCCCATATTAAAAATGATTTACTTATTAAACTTTGATTTTAACTATTTTAACCCTTCTTTAAATAAATTAATAATAAATGTCCTAATCTAACCCAAGTGGGCCTAAATGGTCATATTTTATTCCTAAGTTTGTTTTTGGTCGAATTACACTTGTCCAATAGAATTAGGACATGTGTTAGGGTAATATTAATATCATATTTACCCTTAGTTACCCTATTTACTATTAACCGCGGTAAAAAAAAGTAAAAAGTTACTATTCACCAAAAAATTATTTTTATCTCATTGAACCACATTTTACTTACTGATATCAACCGTGTTTGTTGGATTTTCGAAATTCCATTCACAGAAGCGGTAAAATTAAGTTTTATGCAAAATTCAGTTTTTAACCTACCACTTAGTGGTTTCACTATTCATCAAAAATTGAAAGTTTTCAGAAAAATACCAAAATTTCACCCTAGGGTAATCTCGGTATTCCGAATCAAAAAATGAAGTCCATTTTAAAAAATAAAATTTATAAAATTTCAAAAAGTGGTTATTACTATTCATAACGGCTAGTTTTAATAATATTTTAATAGCATATCGTTGTTTAGTGAAACTCGGTATTGCGTACGACGCAAGCTATCGAGGAAGGTCACGATTGCGTGTAAAGTAAGCCAAGCTAGTATGTAGTGAAAGATTCCTTTGATGATATATAAAAACAAAATATTACTCATAAAAATCTAGGGTGTTACATTCTACCCCCCTTAAAAAGAATTTCGCCCTCGAAATTCGTCACTTTGTAACAAACAGATGAGGATAATTCTCCCTCATCATATCCTCAAGCTCCCATGTAGCTTCTTCAAGTTGGTGGTTCCTCCATAAAACTTTAACCAATCGAGTGGTCTTGTTTCGTAGGACTTTTTCGCTACGATCCAGAATCTCTATCGGCTGTTCTTCATAAGAAAGATCTTGCTCCAGCGGTACAACTTCTGAGCTGAGTACATGTGAAGGATCAGGTATGTACTTTCTCAGGAGAGATACATGGAACACATCGTGAACTTGAGAGAGATTCGGTGGAAGCGCCAATCGGTAAGCTACCTTCCCAACATGATCCAGTATTTCGAAAGGACCGATATATCCAGGGCTCAACTTCCCCTTCTTTCCAAATCTCATAACCCTCTTCCAGGGAGATATTCGTAAGAACACTTTATCACCCACTTCAAACTCTAGGTCTTTTCTTCGGTTGTCGGCATAACTTTTCTGTCGACTTTGAGCTTCTCTTATGTGTTGTTGAATAGATCTGACCTTTTCTGCCATTTCATCAACGAGATCAGGTCCTAATAGCTTTCTTTCCCCAACTTCATCCCAGGAAGTTGGAGTCCTGCATTTCTTTTCGTAGAGAGCTTCATAAGGAGCCATCTGAATACTGGAGTGAAAGCTATTATTATAAGAAAATTCCACCAATGGTAGGTGTTGATCCCAACCTCCTTTGAAATCCATAGAGCAAGCTCTCAACATATCTTCTAGGGTTTGAATTGTTCTCTCAGACTGACCGTCTGTCTGGGGATGATAAGCAGTGCTGAAACTCAACTCTGTATCCAGAGTATGCTGAAGACTTCACCAGAACTTCGAGGTAAATCTCGGATCCCGATCAGATATAATAGAAAGTGGTACTCCATGCAATCTTACCACTTCCTTTACATATATCCTGGCAAGATGATCTAGAGAGAAATCCTCTCTAATAGCAATGAAGTGTGCAGACTTTGTAAGATGATCAACTATGACCCAAATAGCATTATTGCCTTTGGATGTTTTAGGAAGTCCTGTGACAAAGTCCATAGTGATGTTTTCCCATTTCCATTCGGGTATGGGTAATGGTTGTAACATCCCCTTAGACTTCTGTCTCTCAGCTTTAACTTGTTGACAAACCAAGCATCGAGAGACATATTCAGCAACATCTCTTTTCATGCCATCCCACCAGAAGTACTCTTTCAGGTCCCTATACATCTTCGTGCTTCCAGGATGAATAGAGAATGGAGAACTATGAGCCTCATCCAGCAGCTCCTTCTTTAATTCGGGGATGGGAGGAACACAAACCCAATTCCTGAACTTTATTATCCCATCACAATCAAGGTTGAATTCCGGAACATTTCTCACCTTCTTTTGTAACTCGGCATCTTCTTTCTGTGCCTCCTTAATCTTCGCATGTATAGATGGTTGAACATTCATTTGATAAAGATAAGATTTTTCCCCTTCCATTATAATTCCAAGATCCATCCTTTGTAAATCCATAAATATTGGATCTTTTGTGATCCTCATCATGGATAAACTAGCATGGTCTTGTCGACTTAATGCATCTGCCACCTTGTTTGCTTTCCCAGGGTGGTAATGGATTGAGCAGTCATAATCCTTAATCAGCTCCAACCATATTCTTTGACGCATATTCAACTCCTTTTGTGTGAAAATATACTTTAAACTTTTATGATCAGTATAAATATCACACCTTTCACCATAAAGGTAATGCCTCCAAATATTTAATGCAAAGATTACCGCAGCCAACTCCAAATCATGTGTTGGGTAATTTTGCTCATGGATTTTCAACTGTCGTGAGGCATAAGCTATCACCATATCATTTTGCATAAGAACACACCCCAATCCCTTCTTGGATGCATCACTGTATATCACAAACCTTTCTCCACTACAAGGTAGTGTGAGCACAGGTGAACTGGATAACCTTCTTTTCAACTCCTTGAAATTCTCTTCACATTCTTCCATCCAGACAAACTTAACTCCTTTCCGAGTCAACTTGGTGAGTGGATTAGATAATCGTGAAAAATCCTTTACAAAATGTCGATAATATCCAGCCAAACCAAGAAAACTTCGGATCTCAGTTACTGTTGTTGGTCTTGACCATCTTTCGATAACCTCTGTTTTTGCTGGATCCACAGATATCCCCTCTTTTGAGATTATGTGACCCAAAAATGCAACTTTTTGAAGCCAAAATTCACACTTGGTAAATTTGGCATAAAGCTTCTCCTTTCTCAGGGTCTTCAATATAATTCTCAAGTGATATTCATGATCTTCCTTGCTCTTTGAATAGACAAGAATATCGTCTATAAAGACTACCAAAAATTGATCAAGATAGTCTCTAAAGACTCTATTCATTAGATCCATGAAGATAGCAGGGGCATTAGTAAGACCAAATGGCATCACTATAAATTCATAGTGTCCATACCTTGTGCGGAAAGCCGTCTTTGGTATATCCTCCCTTTTGACCTTTAATTGATGATACCCTGAACGAAGATCAATCTTCGAAAAGTATTGAGCTCCGCGTAGTTGGTCAAATAAGTCATCAATGCGTGGGAGAGAATATTTGTTATTGATAGTGATCTTGTTAAGTTCTCGATAATCAATGCAGAGTCTCATTGATCCATCTTTCTTCTTAACAAATAGAACAGGTGCTCCCCAAGGTGATGCACTAGGGCGTATGAATCCCTTATCAAGATTCTCTTGGAGTTTCTTCTTCAATTCCTGCAACTCAATTGGGGCCATTCTATAAGGTGTCTTTGAAATTGGAAAAGCGCCCGGTACGAGTTCTATTGAAAACTCAACTTCACGATTTGGTGGAAGACCCGGTAATTCCTCTGGAAATACATCATCAAACTCCTGTACAATGGGCATATTCTTAATCGTGAGTTTCTCACCAACCATTTGAGATAAATAACCTTCATTTAGTGGAATCAATACCCATAAGATGGAAGAAATTTCCACTGGAAGGTTATGTTCATCCTTGCATTGATAGACGATCGTAGATTGGTCTGGAATATGAAATGTGACTTCCCTTATTTGGCAATTGATATGCACTCCATGTAGAGAAAGCCAATCCATGCCAAGAATCACATCAAATTCCACTAAAGGAAGGATCACAAGATTTGCAGGAAGCACTTTCCCACAAACTTCGATCGGAGAAGAATTATAAACTTTTGATGCGACTGTTGTGCCATTAGGTGTTGTCACAGCTAACTCAACATCTAATTGTTGAGGTAGTACGGTGATACCATTAGAAAATTTTTCAGAAATAAAAGAGTGGGTGGATCCAGAATCAAATAAAACCTTTTCTACTTTAGAGTGGATGGTAAGTGTACCTTTCACCACTTCGTTATCGTACTCCACATCGCTGATAGAAATTGCATGTGAATTTACTTTGTCTTTAGCCTTAATATTTTGTTGACATCGACCATCATCATCAACCCTTGGATTTGGGCATTGATTGGAATAATTCCCCATCTCCTTGCACTTGAAACATTGAAGTGTAGTAGGTTCATTCTGTGTATCCCTTCCTTTGTTTGCATCATTAGACATCTTCTTCCCATTATCGCGGCATTCAAATGCCCGATGACCTTCCTTTCCACATTTAAAACATTTACTTGTCCCTTTAAGACAACTCCCTCCATGTTTCTTTCCACACTTTGAGCATAAGGGAAAGTTCATCTTCTTTTCAGTGTGCTCTTTAGATTTTCCTTTGAATTCCATCTTCCTCTTCTTATCAAACCCATGTGACTGATGGGTTACTCCAATCTCCATCTCGACTTTGAGAGCACATCGAACGATTTCCTCGTAGATATTGAAGTCCATTATGGCTAACGCCCTTCAAAGACTTGGTTTTAAGCCACTAAAGAATCGATCGATCTTACTCTCAGGTTGGATAATAATACCAGAAGCGTACCTTGCAAGTCTTGTAAAATTTGCTTCATAGGTACCAACAGATTCATCATCCCTCTGCTTCAGTTCAAGAAACTCTTTCTCTATCTTTGTTCGGAGAATACGAGGGAAGTACTTATTGAAAAATAAGTTCTTGAACTCGTCCCATTCCATAGACTCAATTTCATCCCTTTTCCTCGTATTCTTAATAAGATTCCACCATTGATCAGCATCTCCTTCCAAATGATACACTGCTAGGATGACTTTATCATGTTCAGACCATTGAAGAACTGAAAATATCTTTTCAGTAGTACTAATCCATTGTTCAGCAACAAATGGATCAGTAGACCCACTAAAAGAAGGTGGACACTACCTCATGAAGGATTCAATAGAATGTTGCTCCTTCCTTTGCTCGTTTGGAAGTCCTGCATGATTCATAGCTTCAGAAAGTTGTGTGAGCATGGCTACAAGATTTTGCATTCCAGCTCCCATATCGTTTGGTTGCTCAGGGGGACAATCATTGCATTGCCCATCGCATTCCGCATTAACACGGTTCCTTCGGGTTCCAGCCATTGACTAAAACCAAGAAGAATAGTGTGAGCAACACTAATTATAATAGGAAAACCACATAATCAAGGATAAAATTTCACGCTTAAGGTCTTATCCTAGGGTATTCATGGCCATTTCTAAAACACTAATATTGTGTTCTATGCTTAGACTTATCCTTAGGGTTCTTACTAAGACTTTTACATCCTAGTTTCCAAACGTTGACTATACCTTTCCTCTGATACCAACTATAACGACCCATACTTTACATACATTGTTAATACTTCAAAATTGAAGCACACTTATTACAACATATGACAAAACCACAAAGGACCGTATAGGTATAGTGTCTTTAGAAACTGGGAAACATAAACAACTGGTTCATAAATCTTCTACAGTGTCTCCCATTTATTTCATCATATCTAGGGTCCCTTTTAGCATATTCTACTTAATATCCATATTCCTGACCTGGGGAAAAGAAAACATAAAAGGGTGATCTCAAATGCTCAGCAAGGGCAAATAAAGGAACTAAAAATCATATCACATCTTTTTGAAAATCATAACCTGCAAAAGAGATCATAATATCTTAACATGGAATAAATCATAGAAGTGAAAATGAGATCACCATAATCATAACATGAAACTTGAAACTTTGTAGAATGCACACATAATCATGGAAAATCATTTCTTGTTAGTCATGACTCATTTCCGAGACTATCTTAGTGGACAAAGTCCCTTTCTGAATCGAGCAACCCTCGTTTCAGTCCTGTTTCACTGAACCGGTATAACCTACCGTTCCAGCCCTGTCTATCTCATGAGATATAAAATCTTTACCCAATGCATTGGAGGGAGATATAGGTCCCACCCATCTTATAATGAATCCTTTCTTATGTGTGCCACATAATCATAAATCATACATCATCGCATAACCCATGTAATAAAAATGGGATTCTTAAACAACATGACATCATAAAACAATTCATATAAGATAAAGGAATTCATAAAAATGTTTCCATCACAACATAATCAAATCCATGTAATAATAGGGATAAAAACAGAACCCTTTTATTATCTTAGATGGAAAATAATTTTGATAAAATACTTGAACTTCATTCTTGAGGAAAATATCCTTTCTACTTCAAAAACACTTTTCCTTTCTTAACATGTCATACAATTTTAAACTAAAAGAAGTTGATTAAAAATAAACTTTAATACTTGTAAAGGAAGCTTCTTGGAAATAATGTTTTAAGAATCCATTCATGCCGTATAAATTAAAAAAAACATTCTTCGTACTTTTGTCGGAAAAGTCAAAAAGTACCTCGTACGAAAAACGACGAAAGATTCCTTTCATACATATTACTAAAAACTCACCGAATGGTAAAAATGGATTTAAACAATTGTAGGTAGATGGAAGTAATATTACATATTGATGAAACATGGATGTGGATGATAAAATACACCCCAGTAAATACTTACGAATAAACAATCTCGGATAAAAATGAGATTGTGATATTTCCCTTACCTTAGGTCCGATTTGCTTTGTACGTGTCCGAAGCTCCTGTATAATAGTTTAAATAATGTTATTGACTTATTCCAGAATCATACATATTGATATGATATCATATATGGTCATATTCTTAGCTTCTTGTTAGTAATATTTCATTGTTACTTGTTACTCGGGTCTTTATTGCTTTTTGTTCTTATGCGTGTTTTGCCGAATAAATTCTTATTCTTCTTTTAAGGTTATAGATAACTTATATCCAGAATGGTATTAGTGTATCATATATCATATTTATTCATTCAATTCATTTATATAATTATTATGTAATGATGATCATGTAGAACGAGTCGCTTCACATCGTGGAGACGGTATTCCGTATGTACGCACGAGTGATGATATCGTTCCTATGATCGTGGAATTGTATTGGAGTATATATATATATTATTTCAGTATCAATATTACTTTATAATAATCATAAATAGTTACTCATTACACCATTATACCCATCCTTGTAAGGTGGTGGTGGAAAATAGATTACACCACGGCGTGGAGAAGGTATTCCGTACGTACGCACGCGCGGTGATTTCATTTTTCGGTAGGATGGATAGAAGGTGAATTAGGGTTGTTTAATATTTATAATAACATATCAGTATGTAAGTAATAATGATGTTATTACTTTATCATGAAACAACTAAAGAAGAAGAAGTTGAAGAAGAATGAAATTGAAAAGATCGGTAATGGATATTACCTCTTCTTTGGAACGCTTCTTTGAATCCTCCACATAGGGAACTAAGATTGGTCTTTGAAGAAGACCAGGACCTCTAGGATTATTCTAGGGAAGTGGAGAGGAGAAAATGACAGGGGTTGGCCGAGCTTGAGTGCTCAATTTGGTGTGAGGAGGAGGGGGAGGAGGTGCCCTTTTATAAGGGAGGAGAGGGTCACCTTAGGAATATCTCAAAATATTATTTTATATTAAAGTCAAAATCGGTTTATAATGGTTCCAAAGGGTCTTATTTCGAAGATAAAGTGGTGACGGGTCGAAATCCTATCAACCAATAGGATTTAGACAAGTTTAGGATATTATTGTAACCTTATCAATTAGATTTAACTCTAAGTTAAATAATTTAACTTTTACCGTGTCTTTTTGTTTTCTTTCACTATATGGTTAATACACTTACTATAACATGCCAAACGAACCCTAAATTGTTTATTATTAATATATATATCCATATCTAAGTCATTTGGCCGAACCTTAAATTTTTAGGAATAACATAACAATTAATAATATAATATTTTATTTAAAAACTATTTTGTGTCAATTTTGACACTATTTGATATATGATTTTTGTGAAAGTAATAACAGAATTATATGTTCGAACCAAGTTGCTTAAATCAACACTAATATATCATAGTAACCTAGAAAATTTGTGTAATTCATAAAAAGTCTCAAATTACATTTATTTTGGTGTTTATAACATCAATTATGTCAATATTTCATAAATAAGATAATTACTGCATCATAATTGTGTCATAAATAAATTAAATTATTTAATGTCTAAAAATTATAAATAAAATACCATTATGTAGGAAATCTTTTTATCTTTCTAATGAATATTTATAGTAGAATTTATCTTATGTATAACCCCATATTAAAAATGATTTACTTATTAAACTTTGATTTTAACTATTTTAACCCTTCTTTAAATAAATTAATAATAAATGTCCTAATCTAACCCAAGTGGGCCTAAATGGTCATATTTTATTCCTAAGTTTGTTTTTGGTCGAATTAAACTTGTACAATAGAATTAGGACATGTGTTAGGGTAATAGTAATATCATATTTACCCTTAGTTACCCTATTTACTATTAACCGCGGTAAAAAAAAGTAAAAAGTTACTATTCACCAAAAAATTATTTTTATCTCATTGAACCACATTTTACTTACTGATATCAACCGTGTCTATCGGATTTTCGAAATTCCATTCACAGATGCGGTAAAATTAAGTTTTATGCAAAATTCAGTTTTTAACCTACCACTTAGTGGTTTCACTATTCATCAAAAATTGAAAGTTTTCAGAAAAATACCAAAATTTCACCCTAGGCTAATTTCGGTATTCCGAATCCAAAAATGAAGTCCATTTTAAAAAATAAAATTTATAAAATTTCAAAAAGTGGTTATTACTATTCATAACGGCTAGTTTTAATAATATTTTAATAGAATATCGTTGTTTAGTGAAACTCGGTATTGCGTACGACGCAAGCTATCGAGGAAGGTTGCGATTGCGTGTAAAGTAAGCCAAGCTAGTATGTAGTGAAAGATTCATTTGATGATATATAAAAACAAAATATTACTCATAAAAATCTCGGGTGTTACAATATATACATTATCAGTTAAATTCACTATTCATAGCATCATGTATTATGTAAGTACATTTGGTTAGAACTCACAAGAACTTATTAATATTATGATTCACATGAATCAACACTATTGTTTGTCTTGAGGGAAATAATAAAATAATGAATAAGATATTCAAAAATCACCCCTCCTCCACTATAAAACCCCCTCAATTCCTCTTCTCTTCACTCATCTAAAGCCTTTTGCTTTGTTTTATTCTACCCAAATCTCCTCCCAAGATCATACCACATTTATAATAGTACTTAGTCTCATAAAAAGTCTAAAAATTCTCCCCTTAATAGACTCTCATGGAATATTACTTCAAGAGGTAAATTACCCTTTTTCATTTCTTTTATTTCAAGTTCCTTTCTATCTTTTTCTTTCCTCACCTCCTTTAATCCAAATGTTATGATAACTCCATTACCTTAAATTAATTGGAATTTTTTTATGATAATGGAATAATTTATCATCATCTCTCCTTTCTTTTTCTTTTATACTAGAAATAAAAACACAATCCAAGATGTGTTAATTTATCGCATTCATGGACGACGAGTTTTAAATTTCTATTAACATCTTCAATTCTGGTCAAGAAACCATTTTATAGGTTGAACTATATTACTATATAGGTAATATATTCTATGAAAGGTTCTGTAATATTTTTATTTACAAATGGTATTAATTTATAGATCAAAATGAGTTCCTTATGATCAAAAATCACTAAATAACCCAAACAATTATCATTAAAGATTTATATAATGATAGATATTCACTCCAAATAACCAAAAGAATTTTACTACCATATAATATTATTTTTTTCACTAATAACATACAATTTCTATTCTTTAAAACTATTCTAATTATATATTTTTATCCATACATGAATATAAGTAAATTGACCATGAAAACCAAGGAAGAAAACACTCCCAAACAATAAAATTAAATCTATTAACCCATAAAAAGTCCATGAATGAACCTAATAAGGTTATAATAAATAAATTACATGTATAGGAGTTTCTAGAATCATTAATTTTTGAACCTAAATTTGAATATTCATGTCATTAAGATCATGTGAGGAACACCTTCAGACATAAGGTAAAGATTTTCTACCCGAACCTCAATTTTCATTATGGTTACTCTTATTCTCTACTTAACTCAATTAAATTATTATTTATTCATTTTCACTCCTCTTATATTCTATGATAATGTTAGATATATGTGAACTAACCAGAATCCTAGTTTCATTTATGGGGAGTTATTTGTTTTAAAAGGATCTTTCAGAAATTCATCGTAAAATACAAGCCTGATTCAAGGGAAATTCTTACCTATTTTCCAAGGAACTATATAATATGTTTTTAGAAACCATTATCTTTCTAAAATCACTCATTTTATTATTAAAATACTACCTTACTTCACTTCGGGTGTTATACAAAGTCTTTTCCAAAACAACTATTCTTTTCAAAGTAAAAGAGTATTGATCTCAAACAAAATTACTCGACGATTTTATATGTGTATATTCATCAGTTTCAAAACTCTTATTGATTATTATGTATTATTGGGATTAATATTTTATGATATCATTTACCATATTTAATTTAATTGCTTATGATTAGTTTGACTGTGGATTTCTTATCTTAAAACCATTCACCAATTTACTCTGAATGGTTAGTGTTTATGGTTAATGTTTGGGGAATGTTTTTGAAATTTCATATGTTAGTTTAAATATAAATTTATATGATTTTTTATGTTTATCCACATTCTTATTAGGAATGAATTGGACACAGTAAGTGATTAGTGGGGACCGCTATAACCCCTCGATCCATTAGCAGGTCTCATGAGAAAAACTACGGTCTTGGAATAAGGCCTTGAAAAAATGATTATTTATGGTCTTGGAATGAGGCCTTGATAGTAAGGTTATTGTAAGAACCTGGGAATTTTGAACGGGTAAAAATCCCAACCCTGTTTTAATTTTTGACTTGTTTCTAAGAAACTGGATAAAATGGGTCGTTTTTGGAAATTTCTAGACTACATGCTATTTACTTTAAGTACATTCCATGTATATGTTAAGCGAGTGACTGACCATGTGCTCACCAAGTACATGCCGTGTGGTGACCATGTAGAATTTCTTACTACACGGCGTGTAGTTTTAAACACGTCGTGTACCCCCAACCATGTGGTGGATATACATGGCGTGTAGGCCTTTTTTCCACGAAGAATCATTGAAACCAAATACATGCCATGTTCCCCTTAGACACGCCATATAGTATAGCCATGTATGAAGGATATACATGGTGTGTGGGTAAGTTTATGAGGAAGAGAAGGGAAACCAAGTACATGCCATGTACCCCTAGGTACACACTATGTACGCATGTCAGCAGGTTCTGGAAAGTAAGTTGGTAGAATTCCAGCCACCAAATGAATAGTTAAATGATATAAATGACATATAGTCAAAACTACACTCCATGTACTTTATTTTTTTCGCTAAAATGTGCAGTAGCCTCGTTTTGAGGCAGAAACACCTTGTATCACCGGGTTTCGCAAACCAAGTTGGTCGGAGCTTCAATCTCTTCCCAGTTCTTTGTTTGAAGTCAGATTTGATCATGGATAGATGCGTTGGAACCCACTTGGTAAGGCCTCGATTCCTCTTGAGACGTTTTGATTGATTTTTGTTCTAGAACGAGTTATAGTGGTTTGAGAGTTTTGGATTTTTTTTGTAGATCTACCATGTTTTAAACCAAATTGGAGGCTGTTACCGGAGGAGTAGCATCGTATGAGTCTTAGGTAGGTGGTGCATACCTCTTTTCGTGTTTTTTTGGTCTTTTGGGTAACGCGGCCTTCGGCACGTTTTTAGGTATTTTGAGAGGGACCCGTTTTATCTTCTGTTTCATATTGAATTGATTGTTGGATCTATGGGATGCCTTTGGTTATTCCCTGTTACCTGTTTTGCTTAAGCGGGGTCGGGCGAGATGTCATAGCTCATCGGGGCATTTTGGTCGGGGGATTCCAAAATGGTTATATTTTATTTATACTACCATAAACTGTTGAGTTTAATTTATTAAGCCGGATATAAATTGTTAGAGGCATTCAAGACCTCAGTGCTAGTATGGGACAACACCGTGCATAGTGAAATTCAACTTTTTAGGTTGTTTTTCTTGATTATGTGTTCTGTTTAAATTTGATATATATGAAAGTGTTGAATTGAATATGTTGGACCTTTGGGGTGGTGTTGGGCTTGGATCTGGTTATATAGTGTGGTTTTGACCACAGGATTGGGCGTCATGGATGTCGTCTTGAGGTAGTACGACTGTGAGGTTGGGCATGGCCCGGGTTACTTGAATGGCGAGGCCATCAAACTTGAGCGGCATGGTCAGAGGGACACGAGGTGTCAGATGTGTTGGTGGATTAGGTACTTTTTTTGGTGATTATCACTCACCTGGAACCTTGAGTAGTGTGCACATAGAGATACTCCGTGATGAGGTGGTTTTGACCACTCGTGTGGGTAGAGGCCCCCGTAGATGTGGTTTAGGTACTTTGGTTGGTGGGTGCTTATCATAGAAAGCCGCGTGGGAGCTGAGGAGCCTTCAGATGATAACATTGAGGCTATCGGGTTGGGGGATGAGGCTCACCGTTATTTGAGGGCAGACATCGCTGTTCCTCCGAGCTACTTCTTGGGTGTTCCTTCGGGACGTCGGTACTTGAGAAATGAGGTGTCAGGTGGCACGTGGTGCCATGTTTTTACTTTTTGGGCATGCCTTTGGGACGTCGGTACTTGAAACATGAGGTGTCAGGTGGAACATGGTGCCAGGTTCTTACTTTTGGGTGTGCCTTCAGGACGTCGGTACTTAAGACATGAGGTGTCCAGAGGCACATGGTGTTGGGTTACATGACAGAGATTCCAAAGTTGGCCGAAGCAGGTGGCACTCCATGGTAGCTGTTGAGAACCATTAAAGTTAGTGTATATTTGTGCATTGTTCTATTTACTACTTTCCTTATAAATTCATTCCTGGTTAAACACTTGTATTAGGTACACACCATTGGGTGGTATCCTACTGAGATTTGTCTTACACCCTGCACGGGCCCTCTGGGACGCATGCAGACATTATGGATTTATGTGCAGGAAAGAGGAAAGCTTCAGGAGCTGGGCTATGTTAGTTGTTGCATGGAGATGGTATGGACCTTGAGGTCTGACCTAGCTGGGGTTTAATTTTTTTGCTTTCTTTACTTTTATCAGTTTTCTTACTTGTTTGTAACTACTGTTGGTTAGCCATTGGCGCCCCTTTTTTTAGTGACTTTCAATGGATGCATGTTTGGTTTTTTAGTAGTTACCAGTGATTAACATGTTGTTGTGATTAGTTTTTGCTTCTATTGTTTATATTTATTGCTTCTTCTATTTATTGATATTGAATGTTCTTTCACTCTGCGGGTCTGGTTCGAGGCCGCTGCATCTTTACTGTTATACTTGGACTAGTATCATCATTGTTATCCCCTGAGAGGGTATAGGCTCCTCACTATAGCTATAAGACCCTCACTACTAGTCCGCAACCTTTGGTGTTCGAGGAGGTGCACCTAAGGTAGTAACACCCGGACCATTTAGCACTGTTCGGGTGGCTGCTTGGGTTTGGGTTGTTACAATGTGGTATCAAAGGAGGCCTTGACAGGGATTTAGTAGCAGCATTTTACTAGCTACTAATGAGATTGAAACTTCTCTTTTTATTTCTACTGGTTTTAATATTTGGGATATGGTAGACTAGAGATGTAGGTTGTTACTGGAAGTGGGTTTCTAGATTGTGGTTGGGTGCCTGCAGCCCCAGGTACGAGGGATGGACCAAGTTACCTTTGGTGGGAATTGCTGGTTTCTTTTTCTCACATTACAGTTTATATGATTTCCACCTTGGTGGATCACTTAGTGTGTGAGGTTATTGATTTTGATATGTAGACCTTGACCTGGTGTGGTAAGGGATAATTGGACCTTGGCCCAGTATGTCAAGGCTTGCTTGTTTGGATTTTGATAGGAATATTTTTAGGGTATTTCAATTTCATAATTGCACGTATGCTTTGTGAAGTGATAATTCCTTGTGAATAAAAATCAATTACCATGCTTTATATACTCTGAAATGTGCATTGTTGAAATTCCTGATACAATTTCTTGTTTATTGCAATGTGTTATGCCATGATTTGTATATTTTTTTAGAATTGCATGTGGTAGGATATTTGGGTATGGATCTCATGAGAGCAGGAAAGTACTATCAGTTGAGGTGAGTTTGATCACCAGGATTAGGTGACTCGGTCGTCGGTTTGAGGAAACGTTGGTTGTTGGGATGGGCATGGACTGATATACTTTTGATACTTGGCTCTATTAAGGGTGGGTAAGGAGGCCATGTGGTCGGGATGCCGTGGGGCATGAGTTGCAGTGGGGGAGAGTAAGGGTAGTAGTTATGCACTGCCTTTTATTACTTTCTTATATGCGTTGAATATATATTGTTATATATATATGGGCTGTCTGACCATTTATGGTATTAAGTGGGTTCCTCTTACACATATCGATGGAGCGTCAGACAGGTGAGGATACAGTGCCGCTGGTGCATGAGCAGGTGCAGGATTCGGTACAGGCAGAGCATGAGCCGCAGGTACAGGATCAAGGATAGGATCTAGTGCAGACAAGACAACAGCCTAGTTTGGCATCGTTCGGGCCGTGGCTTGATGAGTAGCTTCGAGCGAGACTGGTATGCATCTTGTAGTGGATCGACAGAGGCACGTATTGTACAAATCCATCTATGGCGTATCTGAAGTGGGAGTTCCAGTCGCAACACCTGTCGCTTTTTTAGGGTGAGGGTGGTCCGCAGGTGGCTGAGAACTAGATAGAGAGTATGCAGATGATTTTTGAGCATCTTGAGATGCCTCCAGGGTGGAGGGTCAAGCTGGCGATGTAAATGCTGAGAGGATCGGTGAAGCATTGGTGGGATGTACAGGTTCATGCTTGTAGGCACAAGGGAATGGCATGGAAGCACTTCGAGGACAGGTTCATTGAACACTTTTACCCAGAGACACTGAGGGAAGAGAGAGCTCGAGAGTTCTTGAGTCTTCAGCAGGGAGACATGTCTGTCATGGACTATGCAGATACCTTCATAGAGCTGTCTCGCTTTGCACCTGGTATGGAAACTGATGACGCGACTAGGGTGAGGTGCTTTGCGGATGGCTTACGACACGCCATTCGGGTCCAGGTGAACATTTTCAGGCTGGGTTCCTTCTCTAAGGCGGTGAACCAGGCGCTCATAGCGGAGGTAAACCAGAGGGATATTCCCTAGGTTGGCCGGGTAACAGCTTCAGGTGACGGTTCAGATAGCAGGAAGCAAGGACGAGATGAGTCCTCACAGGGCAGTCAGGCCAAGGACTCAGCTAGACCACCTTGTGGTAGTTCATCAGTGATTTCTTTTTAGTGCGGACAACCAGGACATTTTCGGACTCAGTGCGATAGGCCTCCAAAGGAGTGCTGGGCATGTGGATAGGTCGGGGATCTTGAGAGATTTTATAGACAGCCTTCTCAGACAGCTGGAAGACAGGGACTAGGACATGCGGTGGCATCCAGAGTTGGTTTGGGTTCGATACCAGGAGAGGGTAGCCGAAGTTCAGTTACACACGGAAGACGTGACAGAGATAGCGAGATTCAGTTGAGGGGTCTGTGGCTGGTGACTGGAGTAGTACCACATGGAGGTCAGGCATCAGGCAGCCGTAATTTAGGCTAGGTTTATATCGTGGAGCTTCCATAGGTTGAATAGGCTGATGAGATGATGATGGTTAGAGGTACTCCACGGTGTGGCCGTGATCTCCATGTTTCCTTTTGGTATGACATGTAGAGGCATGCCTGTTTTTAGTGTACGTGGTGCACATGATCTATGTGGACTGACTAGATTCTAGTCAGTGGGATTTCCACTATATCGAGTGCATTATATATTATATATATATATATGAGATGCGTAGCATTGGGGAATCAAGGATGTGGGTTACTTGAGGTGCCTTGGGCATCAGAGAATTGAGGATGTGGGTTACTTGAGGTGTTGTGGGAATCGGGGCATCGAGGATGCGGGTTACTTGAGGTGCTAGAAACCAGGACCATGTGGAGGTGGACACTGATGCTGTGTGGGATATGTTTGGTTTCGGGAGCGACACAAGAGATCCAATGAGGTGAAGGGGTGACAATGCGTCACATAAGGACTATGCGTCCAGAAAAACAGGTTAGTAAACCCTTGTTTGTTTTGAGTTTTGTTGGGTTGAGACCGGGTTAGGTGATTCCTAAGTTGGGGAGCCCCTTGAGGAATTTAGCTGGGACCTTTGAGACTGGGGAAGTCTGGGTTACTTTGAACGGGGTGGTATGTTTGGTGCCATCTCTGAGTTTTTTTTGATAGCTCGGGGATGAGCTATGTTAAGGTGGGTAGATTGTAAGAACCCGAGTTTTTGGAACGGGTCAAAATCTCAACCCTATTTGATTTTTTGACTTGTTTTCAAGAAACTGGATAAAATGGGTAGTTTCTGGAAATTTCTAGACTACACGCCATGTACTTTAGGTACATGCTGTGTATATGTTAAGAGAGTGACTGGCCGTGTGCTCGCCGAGTACATTCTGTGTGGTTACCATGTAGAATTTCTTACTACACGACATGTAGTTTTAAACACGCCATGTACCCACGGCCGTGTGGCGGTTATACATGGCGTGTAGGCTTGTTGGCCGGGGAGAATCTTTGAAACAAAAAACATGCCATGTTCCCCTTGGACACTCCGTGTATTCTAGCCGTGTATGAAGGATATACATGGCGTGTGGCTAAGTCGACGAGGAAGAGAAGGGAAACCAAGTACACACTGTGTACCCCTAGGTACACACTGTGTACGCATGTCAGAAGGTTCTGGAAAGTAAGTCGGTGGAATTCCAGCCTCCAAATGAATAGTTAAATAATATACACGGTGTGTAGTGAAAAGTACATGTTGTGTACTTTCATTTTTTCGCTAAAATGAGAAGTAGCTTTGTTTTGAGGCAGAAACACCTTGTGTCGCCCGGTTTCATGAACCAAGCTGGCCAGATCTTCAATCTTTTCCCTGTTCTTCATCCGAAGTCGGATTTGATCATAGATAGCTACGTTGGAACCCCCTCGGTAAGTCCTCGATTCCTCTTGAGCCGTTTTGATTGATTTATGTTCCAGAATGAGTTATAGGGGTTTGAGCGGTTTGGATTCTTTTGTAGATCTACCGTGTTTTAGACTGAATTAGAGGCTGTTACTGGAGGAGTATCATCGTACGAGTCTTAGGTAGGCGGTGCATACCTTTTTTTGTGTTTTCATGGTCTTTTGGGTATCGCGACCTTTGGCGCGTTCTCGGGTATTTTTAGCGGGACCCATTTTATCTGCTGTTTCATAATGAATTGATTGTTGGACCTATGTGATGCCTTTGGGTATGCCCTGTTACCTGTTTTTCTTGAGCGAGGTCGGGCAAGAGGTCGTAGCTCATCGGGAAATTTTGGTCAGGGGATGCCAAAATGTTTATATTTTATTTATACTGCTATAAACTGTTGAGTTTAATTTATTAATCTTGATATAAATTGTTAGAGGCATTCAAGACCACAGTGTTGGTATGAGACAACACCGTGCATAGTGCAATTCAACTGTTTAAGTTGTTTTGCCTAATTATGTGTTCTGTTTAATTTTGATATATATGGAAGTGATGAATTTCATATGTTGGACCTTTGGGGTGGTGTTGGTCTTGGCCCGGGTTACTTAGGGTGGTTTTGACCACGGGATTGGGCATCATGGACATCATCTTGTGGTAGCACGACTGTCAGGTTGGGCATGGCCTAGGTTACTTGGATGGCGATACCATCAGACTTGAGTGGAATGGTCGCAGGGACATGAGGTTTCAGATGTGTTGGTGGCTTAGGTACTTTTTTTTATGATCACCGCTCACCCAGAACCTTGAGTAGTGTCCACACAGAGATATTCTGTGATAAGGTGGTTTTGACCACTCGTGTTGGTAGAGGCCCCCATAGATGCGATTTAGGTACTTTGGTTGGGGGTGCTTTCCATATAAAGCCACATGGGAGGTGAGGAGACTTCAGAGGATAACATTGAGGCTATCAGGCTGGGAGCTGAGGCTCGCCGTTATTTGAGGGAAGACATCGATGTTCCTTCGGGAAACCTCTTAGGTGTGCCTTCGGGACGTCGGTACTTGAGACACTTGGTGTTAGGTGGCACATGGTGCTAGATTGTTACTTTTGGGGCATGCCTTCAGGATGTTGATACTTGAGACATGAGGTGTTAGGTGGCACATGGTGCCATGTGGTTACTTTTTTGGTGTGCCTTCGGGATGTCAGTACTTGAGACACAAGGTGTCAAGTGGCACATGGTTCCAGGTTACACGACCGAGATTCCGGCGTTGGCCAAAGCAGGTGACACTCTGTGGTGGCTGTTGAGCACTAGTGGAGTTAGTGTATATTTGGGCATTGTTTAGTTTACTTCTTTCCTTATAAATTCATTACTGCTTAAACACTTATATTAGGTACGCACAATTGGGTGGTATCCTACCGAGATTTCTCTCACACCCTGCACGGGCCCTCCGGGACGCGTGTAGACTTTATGGATTTACGTGCAGGAAAGAGGCCAGCTTCAGAAGCTGGGCTGCATTAGTTGTTTCATGGAGATGGTATGGACCTTGAGGTCTGACCTAGCTGGGGTTTACTTTGTTTTTCTTTCATTACATGTATCATCATGCTTACATGTTTGTAGCTACTATTGGTTAGCCATTGGTGACCCTTTTTTAGTGACTTTCTATGGATGCATGTTTGGTTGTTTAGTAGTTACCATTGATTAGCATGCTATTGTGATTACTTTCCGCTACTGTTGTTTATATTTATTACTTCCTCTATTTATTGATATTGAATGGGCTTCCGCTCTACGGGTCTGGTTTGAGTCTGCTGCATCTTTACTATTATACTTGGACTAGTACCATCATTGTTATCCCCCGAGAGGGTATAGCCTCCCCACTATACCTATCAGAACCTCGCTGCTAGTCAGCAGCCTTTGGCATTCGGGGATGTGCACCTAAGGCAGTAACACCCGACCCGTTTAGCACTGTTTGGGTAGCTGCTCGGGTCCAGGTTGTTATAGTTATGATGTATGGAATTATGAATTACCTCATTGTGAAACATTTAATTGAAATTTTATATGTTTATTTGACTAGTAAAATAACCATCATTATGCTTTATTATGGAATTTTTTATTTATCTATTATTCTTTCCATAATGTGTTTAATTTCATTTTTAAAGGCATGTGTTTTTGTAGTTATTATCGATGCCTAATGTATATGATTATGATATAGTCCACTATATTTCTTACCCAAAATGAGCATTTGAGATCACCCCATTCTTATGTTCCATTTTCCTAGGACATGATTAGGTATATTATGAATTACATGCAGAAATAACCTCGGAGTTATGGATGTTGTCAAAGGAGTTTCTAAATTGTTTTCCATTTCAAGTTTTAATGTTGAACTTATATATGTTTCTTGTTTCCAAATCTACTAAACTAATTGGTCCTTTGATATGCATATTCCTTGTTTATATTCAAATGTAATAAAATAAGGCACCAGCTTCGGGAAACTGGGGTTGGGTATTTATAGTTGTTATCAGAGGAAGATTAGTAGAAAACCTAGAAACTATATTAAAAAAATGTAGATTTGGGAAAAAAATCCTAACATAGTCTTTGAGGATAAACATACAAGAATGTCTTGGAATTTTTGGTAAGGAATATATTATGTGGATCTTTCTAGAAAATAAATCTATGTCTGGATACTACATGTGGATGTGGTTCTAGCACAAATGTACCTAGGAGTGTAAAAATATAATAAAGAGTTTCAGGCTAGACCTAGGTTATCCTAGTACAAGACAAATAGCCTTACTATGCACCTGGTTTGACACTCCCGGGGCATATACTTAGTATAATTCACATTTTCTTTAAAAACCATTATGAAAGATTTAAATGTTTATTTTTCCTCAAAGAAACCATGTTTATGATAATGAGATTAACTATGTATAGAATTTTAATTTTTATTAAGTATTTTTCTATATTGATATTATTCATTATGATTCATAACCTAATCCAGTGTATTTTATTATTTAAAAATGGTGCCTAGTGGAAGGAATGGAAACCACATGAATGCATGTATACCATGTAGGGATTTCCCTCTGATGTAAGATAATGATGTTGTCTCTGGTGTTGTGTATGGTGCTGAGAAACTCAAAACTATACTGGGATAGTTGACTTGGGTTATGAATAATAACCTTACCAGTATAGTGCATCTAGATCCACAACATGGAGGAGATATGCTAGAATGTTTTATGCAACAAAATCCTCCATAATTTAATGTGACTACAAGAAAATTTGTAACGGAGTGGTGGATAAGTTCATTAGAAAAGATATTTATCACTTTAGTATGTGTTGAAAGATAGAAGGTTGTCATTGTGATTTATAATCTATTAGGAAATGCAGATTAGTTGTGGTCTTCAATTAAAAACACGAAGGAGGAGGAAGAAATAAAAGAAATGGAATGGAGGGGTTTTAAGGAAATATTCTTAGAAAAATACTTCCCTTGTGAACAAAGAACATATATGGAAAGGTAGTTTTTTAATTTGAGGAAAATGGAGGATGAAAATGTTGAAAAGTATGAAACTAGATTCAAAATGTTAGAAATACATGCCATGAACAACATACATAATCCAAGGAGCAAGATTGATTGATTATTTGATGGTTTAAAACTATTATTATGAAGCAATCTAGTCTCCTAATTTTTCTCATCATATGAAGATATAGTCTAATGTGCTATCAATATAGAAAAGGAATTCTCTAAGTCTTATGATTTTTAGGGAAAGAAATAAAAGCAGAGGGATGTTAAAATCTCTGGAAAAGGAAATATGGAAATGAGGAAGAATGTAGTATTTGACCTTCCACCATATGATAATTGTGGGAAGAGACACCCTGATACTTTCCTGGAGGGTATGGGTTTTTTTTAAAAGTGTGGAGAAAAATTACACCTATCCTGGGATTGTAAGGGGAAGAAAGAAGCTACCAATGTTCAATGCTACAATTAGGTAGAGGGGAAATTATGAAAATGGTTTTCCTATGTATCAAGGAAATGTTCCACAAAAAAGGCCAAGGGAGAAAGGCCAAGATTATGTGATCACACCTACTGATATTAAAGTCCCTAATGATGTGGTGGAAGGTATATTAATCATTTCCTCATACTTATCAAATGATTAATTTTATTCTCGATCATCACATTGTTGTATATCTTCCCAGTTTTCCATGAAATTTAGACAAGTCCAATTTTATTTAACAAAGGAGGTTTTAGTTAAAACACATAAGGGAAGTATCATTAAAAAAATGATTTGTCGATCAGTCCTCATTATGGCACATAAAAAAATTGAGTTTCTAAACTTATCATCATACCCATGATTTACATTGATATAATCCTTGGTATGAGTTGGATTTCACGTTATGATGTGAAGATCTATTTCAAGAAGAGGGAAGTTATAATTTTTGAGAATGGTGTTGAACACCTTATCTTTAGTGTAAAAACCTTGCCATATGATTCACATATAGATCCACCCATAGTAGATCTACTAAAGTCAATTATTAGGGAGGAAGAGAATTTAATAACTATGGGTAAGGAAAGGAATGTTCAAATATAGGGCATACCTATTGTTTAAAAATATATTTATGTGTTTCTAGAGGATTTACCTAGACATCATCCAGAGTGAGAAATTGAGTTTTCCACTGATTTAATCCCTGGTTCAAGGCCTATATCAAAGACTCCTTATAGAATCACCACTTTTTAATTAGTATAATTGAATAAAAAATTAGAGTAATTGAGTGATAAAAGATTTAATTTCCCTTATCCACTGTACTTTTCATTAAGAATAAAGATGGATCTAAGAGTTTGTGCATTAAATATAGGGAAATCAATGCTATAACAATAAATAACATGTATCCCCAACCTTTCATTGATGATTTATTTGATCAAATTCATGGAGCCCAATATTTTTCAAAGATTGAACTTCAATATGGATATCATCATTTACATGTGAGGAATGAATACATTCCAAAGATAGTATTTCGAACCAGGTATGGGCATTATGATTTTACAACAATGCCTTTTGGACTAACTAATTCACCCTTTATTCTCATGGATCTAATGAATAGAGTTTTCAAGGAGTATCTTGATGAATTTTTGGTGGTATTCATTGATTATATCTCGGTATACTAAAAAATATACAAAGATCATGAAAATCACTTGCACATATTCTGAAGACTTTTAGAATAAATAAATTATTTTTGATGTTTATCAAGTATGAATTTTTTGCTTCAATCAGTTTCCTTTCTTGGCCAATTTGTCTCTAATTATGGAATATCTGTTGATCCTGTGAAGACAAAGTCTGTTCAAGAATGGCCTACTACAACGAATATAACTGAGGTACATAGTTTTATTGGTTTAGAAGGTTATTATATGCATTTAATGTAGAACTTAACCCATTTATCCAACCCAATGACCAAGTTTACACGTAATAGGGTTAAGTTCGTACAGACAAAAGAATGTGATGACTATTTCAAATAATTGAATAGAAGATTAGAGAATGCTCTGATCCTAACTTTACCATCAGGGAATGATGGGTTTGTGATATATAGTGATGAATCAAAGAAATTACATGGATGTGTCCTTATGTAGAATGATTGAGTTATTACCTATGAATCTAGACAATTAAAAATTCATGAACAAAACTATCCTACTCATGATCTTGTGTTAGCTGCTTTGATCTTTTCTCTAAAAATATGAAGATACTATCTCTACGGTGAAAAGTATGAGATATATACAGATCACAAGAGTCTGAAGTATATATTATCATAGAATGAACCAACATGAGGAAAAGGTGATGGATTGAACTACTCAATAATTATGATTGTTCCATACAATACCACCTAAGAAAGGAAAATAAGGTAGCTGGCGCACTGAGTTGGAAGGATCGTGGTGTTTTAAACAAAATGAGGATTGAAAGGGATCCTGTATTCATGGACCTATTTAGGATAGACATGGGAATTATCAAAAAAGTGAAACATGATTACTTTTTCAATTAGTTTCCCTACCATATTTATTATAAATGATTAAATTTTTTGAGCCTGATGATGATAACCATAAAAAAAATTAATGCTGTGAAAGATGGGAAGTTGGATGACTTTGTATGTGGATATGGAATTCTAAAATTTAGGAATATGCTTTGTGCTCCATCTATACCTGAGCTAAAAAGAGATTTATTGGATGATTACCATAATTAAAATTTCTCTATACACCCTGGTATCACTATAAGTTATAGAGATTTGAAGGAACATTTATGGTGGGACAACATGAATTTGGAAATTACTAATTATGTATCAAGATGTTTAGTTTGTCAACAATTGAAGGCTGAAAGTCAACATCCTAGATGAGTCATGAAACCTATACCTTTTCCAACATAGAAATGGGATGACATCACCATGTATTTGGTCACTGGATTACCCAAAACACCAAGGAATAATGATTCAATATGGGTAATTATGGATTGACTTACGAAATCTTCACATTTTCTCTCTATAAGGGAGGATTTTCCAGAAGAGCATATTGCACAACTCTATATAAATGATGTTTGAAGACTTTATGGATCAACTATTTCAATAATATCTGATTCTAATCCATGATTTAAATCATAATTCTAGAAAAGTCATCAGAAGTCCCTATATACTGAGCTTCGATTGATCATTGCTTATCACCCTCAAACTGATAGGCAATCAGAAAGGACGATCAAAACTTTAGAAGAAATGTTGAGATCATGATCACTTGAGTTTCAAGGTATGTGGGATCAGTATTTACCTTTGGTGGAGCTTTACTACAATAATAGTTTCTATTCAAGAATTCAAATGGAACTATATGAAGCATTGTATAGAAAGAGATGTCGTACGCAAACATGTTGGGATGAAGTCGGTAAAAGGTAGCTTGTGGGTCTAGAGCCTGGGAAGGAAAAAACAACAAAGGAAAAGACAATTAAAGGCCATATCAAAGCATCTCAAAGTAGACAAAAAAGTTATACTGATAATCGAAGAAAGGATTTGGAATTTCAAGTGGGAGATCATGTTTTAATAAAAGTATCTCCATGGAAAGGTGTTATAAGATTTGGGAAGATAGGGAAACTGAGCCCTAGGTATGTATGACCTTTTTAAATTATGGAGAGAACTAGAGTTGTTTCATTAAGATTGCCTATGCACCTAGCCTGTCTAAAGTACACAATGTGTTCCATGTATCATTGCTGAGAAAGTACATTCTAGACCCAACACATGTCCTCACTTTTTAATGTATAGAATTAAAACCTGAAAAATATTACAGTGAAGAGCCTATCTGAATTATAGACACTAAAGAATAGGTGTTGAGGAATTGGAAAACTCAACTGGAAAAGATACTTTGGGAAAATCATAAAATCGAAGAGGAAACATTGGATCCTGATGAGCTTATGATGAAGACCTACCCAAATATTTTTATGAGGTAACATTCTGTGACTTTTGTGAATGGAATTATTATGAGGAGAGAATGTAACACCTGTGAATTTTGAAAATAAATTTAATATTGAATGAATGAAACACTAACTCTCTAAAAAACACCACTTTGTTATAACCGGGCCAGTAAACATAATTTTACCACCTCTGAGATTTGAATTTTGAAAAACTGATATACTTGGTTGCGTTCAATAAGATACTTAGAGTCTGATAAAACAAACTTAATTTTTTTTGAAAAGTAACATACCCTTACGAATAGTAATATGTCCCTTATGAATATTAAATCATATTATTATTTTATTTTCTTAAGGTTATAATATAATGAGATCATAATTAATTTTTCAATGTGATATAAAATTAATTATAGTTTTAAAATTGTTATTTCTCAGATAAATTTTGATTTTAATTAAAAATTAAAATAATCATATCTAGAAAATTGTTTTAAAAAAATGGAGTTCATTTTTGAATTCTTCATATTGAAAAATGTTTTGGGTTAATTTTTAGGATTTTTCTGAAATACTCAATTTTTTTATGAATAGTAAAATATGGTAATTTACATTAAATATAAATTATCTGTTAAATTCACTATTCCTAGAAGAATGGATGATGTAAGAACACTTGGTTCAAAATAAAATTCACTTATTAATATTATGAGTCACATGAATCAACACAATTGGTTGTATTGAGAGAAATAATAAAATAACGAATAAGATATTCACAAATCACCCGTCTCTTCCACTATAACCCCCCTCACTTCCTCTTCTCTTTACCCCTATAAAGGATTGTTACTTGACTAAATTATACACAAATCAACTCCCAAGATTCTCCCCCATGTCTATAAGCTCTTGGTCTCATATAAGGAGAAAAACATCTCCCCTTTAGAGACTCTCAAGGAATATTACTTCAATAGGTAAATTCCACTTTTCATTTCTTTTTATTTCAAGTTCCTTTATTTTATTTTTATTTCATCACCTCATTTAATAATAATGTTATTACAACTCTATTACCTTAAATTTAATATACTTTTGTTATTATAATGGAATAATTCATCATCATCTCTCCTTTCTCCTTTTATACTAGAAATGAAAATACCATTTGAGATGTGTTAATTTATCACATTCAAGGATGACATGTTTTCAATTTCTATTAACATATTAAATTCTGGTCATGAAACACTTTATATGGTTCAAATAGTTTATTTTATAGGTTATATATCATATCTATGGTTATGTAGTCTTTTTTTACAAATGGTATTAATTTATTGATCAAAATGAGTTCATTATGATCAAAAATCACCAAATAACCCAAACAATTATCATTAAAGTTTTATATAATGATTCATTTTCACTCCAAATAACCAAATGAATTTTATAAACATGTAATATTATAATTTTTAACTAATAAAATACAAATAATATTCTATAAAACCATTCTCATTCTACATGTATATCCATAGATGAATATAAGTAAACTGATCATGAAAACCAAGGAAGAAAACACTCCCAAACAATGACATTAATTCTCTTAACCCATCAAAAGGCCATGAATAAACCTAATAAGTTTATAATAAATAAGTTAAATTTATAGGATGTTATTTAATCATTAATTTATCAACCTAAATTTTGTTATTCAGGTCATTAAGATCGCGTGAGGAACACCTTCAGACTTTAGGTAAGGGTTTTCTACCCAAACCTCCATTTTCATTCAGGTTACTCTTATTCTATAATTACTTCAATTAAATTATTATTTATTCATATTAAATAATCATATATTCTTTTATAATGTTATATAAATTTCAACCAACCATAATCAAACTTTCATTTATGGGTACTTATATGTTTTAAAAGGTTCTTTCAAAAATTCTTCTTGAAATATAATCCCAATTCAAGGAATTTCTTAGATTCTTACATATCAACAAGGTAAATATAAAATATATTTATAGAAAAAATTATCTTTATAAAATAATTCATTTTATTTTGAAAATACTATATTACTTAACTTATTTTGTTATACAAATACTTTTCCAAATGAACTCTTTTTTAGAGTAAAAGAGTATTTATCTCAAAACAATTACTCAATGATTTTATAATAGTATCTTCATCTATTTCAAAACTTTTGCTGATTCCTATATATTATTGGGATTAATATTTTTTTGATATCATTTAACATATTTAATTGAGTTAATTATGATTAGTTTTTCTATGGATGTGTTATCTTAAAACCATTCACCAATTTACACCGAATGGTTAGTGTTTATTCTTAATGTTCAGAGAACATTATTGAAATTTCATATGTCATTATCAATTTGAATATAAATGTTGTTTATTATTAACCACATTCATACGAGGAATGCATTGGAAAATTTATTTGATGGGTGGGGCCTGCTATATCCCCTTGATGCATTAGTAGGTCTAATGAGACAAACTACGGTCTTGGCATAAGGCCTTGACAAAAATGATTATTTATGGTCTTGGAACGATGAATTGACGGTATGGTTATAATGTATGACATTATGAATTTCCTAATTATGAAAATATTAATTTAAAGTTCATGAGTTTATTTGACTAGTATAATTCCCATGATTATGCTTTATTATGGCATTTTTTATCCTTCTCTTATTACTGCCATAATGTGTTCAAGTTCATTTTTAAAGGCATGTGTTTTTTAGTTATTTTCCATGATTAACATTTATGTTTATGATATCTTCCACTATATTTCATACCCATTCTGAGATTTTTAGCTCATTCCTTTATTATGTTTTATTTTCCTAGGACATAAAAATGTATATTATGAATGACATGGAAAAATAACTTAGGGATTATGGATATTGTCAAAGGAGTTTCTAAATTGTTTTTCATTTCAAATTGTAATGTTGAACTTATGCATGTATTTTATTTCCAAAGATACTAAAATACGTGGTCCTTTAGGATTCATATTACTTGTTTATATTCCAATGTAATAAAATATGACATTGGATCTGGGAAACCGGGGTTGTGTCTTTATAGAGGTATTAATATGATTTATAAGATGATTTAGGTGTTCACTCAGAGGTATTTGGTTGATCATAAACAAACCAAATTATGAAATATTTTTATATAAGGGAGAATAATGTTTTAAAAGGTTCATATATTTTTTACTAGTACTGATTTAATATTTGATTTCAAATATTGTTTTAATCTAAATTTTTATCTCTTAAAATCACTCTCTTTCATTAATTTTCAATTTTATTTGTCTTGGTTTATTTTTAATATTTTTATAAATACCATGAAATAACAATTTTTTATTTTAGTATTGAAAAAATAGAAACAAAAATTGATATTTTTTGAATATATTCTATAACCTCCTTTAATGAGAACCTTTGGAAAACTTTATTGCATTTGTTTGAGGATAATTTTTTTGATAGTGATCTATGACATATTCCATCCAATATGTAGTAACCTTGATTTTTCTATGTGGATGAATATTATCGTTTTGGAGATTCAAAGAATCTGGACCATAAAATTTTAGAAATTGAATTTACCCTAGAAAATGATGTTGGAAAATATTTCTAAAAGTACTTTTGTTTTCAGAATGATATTTTTACCATCGTGCTACAATTTGGTGAAATTACAAGCCAAAAACAATTCTTGGAATATTTAGTATTTATTAAATAAATATTTTTTACCTTTTCATGTGATAATATAGATATATCTGATATGAATATATAGATGGAAATTCTAACTTCATAGTTGGGTCCAGAATAGATAGTTTTACCTAGAAGAGATGTAAACTTCATTTAGGTTTCAAGTCTGAGGTCGGGGATTTCAGTGGGTCTTTATTTTTAATGTATTTTTTGGGTTTTATTATCCTCTCCCCTATTCTTCCCCCAATTTACATGATAGGAAGGGATTCCCTTCCCCTCATTGATTAAGGGCCCCATACTCGCACTCTTGGATCCAGTGCAAGAAATAAAAACATTACATATTATTTTGATAAAAACTATGGAAACCTGAGTATAACATAACCAAAATTTCATTATTCTACGTGAATATTCATTACATTTCATAATAATTGACACCCTATATCCTTTATCTTTTGTTTATTTTTATACTAGATACACAACCAACTTATTTTACAAAACTTATTGTACATATTCTGTAATAATCTATACATATGGTACCATTATAGACATATCATACTTAATATTCTTATTTAAAACATGGGGAATGAAACCATGATAAATGGGTGAGCTCAGATGCTTAGTAAGGGTAAACATGAGAGTTATAAATCAAATATCATAAGTGAGTATATGATAAGAATGTGTTAATGAGAACATAATAAAATTTGATGAACCTTTTATAAAGAAAATCATACCCAATTATACATGAATCATAAATCATGGATCTTGATATATGGTTTTGGTCATAACATAAAACATGAGTCATGAATAAATAATATACGATCACGATATAAGAACACTACATAATACACAAATATGAAAAAAAATATGACCATAGAATTAATAACATGTATCAGGGTAAACTATAAGGGTATTTATCCCATAAAAGAATAGGCCAACCATCTATTCAAAATATTGTAGGATTTGAATAACCAGAAGTATACCATATCAGTATTGGTCTTACCACCCATGTACAATTGGGATTATGTTGACTACCCATGTTCCCATGGTCTTGGGCTAAGAAAACATGTACCCTTGGTCATGGGGTGAACACCCATGAACCCTTTTGAGCTCATGAGGTATAAAACAACACCTACTTTATTGGAGGGAAATAATAGACCCATGTTCCACATTTTGATAAACCATATTAATGTATTCCACATGACTATGAAAACATTCAAAATTCAATCCTAGCATAATTAACCTATAAAATAGAAATTGGTGGCATTAAAACTTTTACATATCATTATCATAATAAATAAATATAAATAAAGTTAATGTTATCATTGTATCATATACCTAATGAATCATCGTAATGAAAAAAGGATTTGTAAATGGTTGAAAATCCATTTTGAAGTAAATTATAATTTCTTTTTTGAAAAAACATGAGAATTAGCCCTTTATTTTGATAAATTTAATTTTAAAATAAAAAAAATCCAAAATATGGGAATTGATATCAATTTAAAAAAAAATTCTGAAAGAATAATTCTTAAAAGTTCTTATAAAAAATAGAAATGAATTCATGGATAATGTTTCAAAAAGGAATAAAATTTTCATATTTTTGTAATGAGAGTCAACGTTGGTTGAAAAACCTCATACTGAAAGCATTAAAAGAAGATTAATTTTAAGAAAAAGTCAATTAAATTGAAATAGAAATCAATAAATCATAAATCATTGATAAATACATCTATAGAAAAAATTAAATAACATGGATATTGAGGAAAAATATTTCTTATCGAAAATAGTAACCAATAATAGTTTTTATTAAAATAAATAATTTATATAAATTATAAATTAAAAGGGGAATTGAAATGTTAATAGGACATGAAAAACTCTTAAATAACCATAGGATAAGAAAAATAGTGGTGTTGTTAGGGATAAATATCATACAATTTCCCCATATAGAAACTTATTCATACCAATTTTTAATTCAAAATGAGATTAGAAAGAAAAATAATAACTTTTACTCATGACTTACATCAACAAACATTAAACTCATATATAATATAGAAAAATATTAATAAATTATTAAAATATATTACCATTTTTATTCCTCAATTATAATCATTCATTTCATATACATTTGTTATTTAATGTTTATTTTCATAATTATATGTTAGAAAATTTGAGTATTTTATACATGTTTCATAATAGAGATGTTTTTCCATAGTATTTGATGACAGGTTCATAACTCCTAGATTAAAAAAGGTATTTAAATCATTATTTTTAAATGATTTAACTAGATTAATTTGAATTTTATCAAAATTATGGTCATGGTTTGGGAGGATGGAGTTTATGGAGAGTATTTTTTAGGTAATTTTTTCGATAACCTTGTGTTACTTTATAACAATAATTAGTTTTTATTTTAACATTATCAAACCATATTCATTAAATATATTACTCCTTAAAATCATATATTACTTTTATTAATTTTTTAATACTTATTAATGGTAAAAATGAAGTTTTTGGTATAAAATCATTCATGTAGGTTATTAGACCGACCCAAACAAGATCATACTATACCGGTGAATGAGTGAGTCTTTAGTGTTATATAAAAGTAGTTTCATTTTATGAAAATAATAATGATGTTAATATAACATAATTAAAAAGGATTATACGATTCAGAACGAGTGTATATGATAAATTAATTGAAAAATTAAGAGAATAACTTAGATACTTAAATACTAAATTCACTCTATATTGGTACATGTTTCTTTTGGATAATGTATTTAGGCCTTCTTTTTTGGAACCAGAAGATACCAAATGTATTATAAGGATTTATGAGATGTAAAATGGGTATGTATTAAATATATTTTACAAGGTATATATATTTTTGTAATTTTTAGAGGACAATTCCTTTTATATGTTTAAAATAAGGACATTTATTTGGATAATTAAGTTAGGTGAAGGGTGAAAATGAAATCACATGGGAGTTAGGTATGTTAGGTGAGTAAATGTTAGAGATAAATGTGGGTATTACATATACACTTAATAAAGTTCTTATATATGATATAAGTGTCAATTTTATTTAATAAAATCTGATCCATGATAGATCACATCTTTTTCTATTTGTTGACTTATTTAATTATTTAGTATGGTAATTAGTTTTTTTAGTAAAAATATAAGGTAGTTACTCTTACAAAATTTTGACAAAATTTATTAAATATTTTACTCAATGTAATCTAATTTAATTTCTAAATATAAAAAATTTAAAATTTAAATGAATATATATATATTATTAATATTATAGAAAGATGAATTTTAAAAAATTAAATGTTCTTCTTATTATTTCATATCAATTACAAATTAAATATGTGTTAATATATTTGTTTATATTTATATAATTTAAATTATATTAATAATTTAAAATATATTAATTTATTTTTTAGATAAAAAATACTCAATATTTAAGAAACACAATTGGTTAAAAAATACCATTTTTTAAGATTAAATAATGTTAACTACATCATTTTAAATTTAATTATTCATATTGTACAAATTTAATTTTATCAATCCACTGGTATTAAAATATTTCTACAAATTATATAAATGCATGAAGTCAATATTTAATAATAATAATAATACATAATTATATATTTTTATAATAAAATATACTAGTTATATATTATAATTTTATTTTATTCAAGAATTATGTTATAATTTTTGAATTATATTATTTTCTATTATAGAACTTACCTACTGGATATATGAAATAAATATATTTCCAATTATATTATATCGAACCAACTTATATCTGATATCCATATTTCCAAAGATTATATATAAATAAATAAAATTTCATTCTTATATATATACTTACTAAAATCATTCATCATATTCATTCACTCTATCTCAACAGGTCTATATTATTTCAAATTCTCTACCTTATTTCCATACTTTCAATTAGGGTGATGGTATTTATGGAAAATAATGATGATAAACATTTAATATTCGCAGTATTTTTATTTACATGTGGATTTGTTACACTTGTAATTTTTTTAATGATGTTTCATTTTTCATTCAAATAATATATTAATACTTATATTATATAGGAATATTTAATTGTAATAAAATGTATCATGGTTAATTTTATATTAGTTTTGAGTGTGAAATAATCTATTCAACATATTATTTTCTTAATAGAAAATTCATAGCGAAATCATAGGATGTTATAAGTGATTCCATAAAACTGAAGGGAAAAGGGGGAGATAGAGGGAGATCTTTATCGAAGAAGGCCGATCAGAGTTGGATTAGGATACATCGACTAGGAAGCTTTGATAATTGGTGTGAAATATTGATTATTCAGTGATTAAATGAAAGTTAGGTCTTTTTATTTCCATTTTTTCTCCTCCACCTATATTTCTCATATTTATTTTTTATTATGATATATGTGAATTATCAGGATAGTTAAAGGCTAATAATTATAGATTTTCATCGAAACAGGTGATTCAGGTGGTTCTCTATGTTCTTAAATCTTGAAACCTGATCACATCGCATATATTTCTATGAAAACATGTCATGAAATTATTTAGTTCTAATTAGTGTATAATATGGTTATCACTTGGAATGTTGGACATATCCACATGATGTGTAGGTCTATTGCATACACGAATCGGGGTACAGATAAGTATACATATTGGAACAAATTTTGAGGTATATGGTGTGTCGTAGTACATGATATCTCATGTTACACAACATGGATTGAGAAAGGTACATGGCTTAGCACCTCATGTGGATTACAAATAGTGTATTCATTCGAGGAACATTTTTTATATGGGAAATACATGACAAGACATGAAGAGGTAAATAGCTAGAGTGAGGTTCTAGGTGTACATACCGTGTACATGATGTTACATATCATGTAACATCTCACATGGTATTCGTGTTTGGACAAGTGAGTAGCCTATTATGAGAAAATTTCAAAAAAAATGATATAGTGGCATACTTTTTTCTACTAGAGACCACCAACGGGAATATTTTATATCGGTTGCATATTTTCTCCCCTTGGAGATTATGATAGGATCAGAGTGATGACCATGGGAAGGAATAAGGATATTGATAACCTAATAACATTTAGATATCAGGGCATGGAACCCTCATTAATATTCATATATTATCATTCTTTGGTAGTTTTTTTGTGTTTGTAGATACTCTAAGGATGAAGAAGACGTTAGCACAGGAGAGTAAGATTATCTTTGGTGGTTATATTAATGTGATAGGGTGGTACAATGGTACTTATAGATATGTGTGTAAATTAAGAATATTTTATCCTTTCTGTGAACCTAAAATATAGGGTGGGTATATATAATCAAATTATGATGATGGGGTGTTAGTTATATATTCACTTTATGCTATGGTATTCATGGAATGTTCATAATATAGATGGTGGATGTTATTTATCACCAATAGAATCTTCTGAGTTACTATGGGGGATGTAGTAGGTAATTGTAGAATCATTCATGGTTACCCTTTTGTGATAGAAAATAGGTTTTGATGACTACATGGAAAGGAAAATATAGAGATATCAATTGGGTACTACTTGGTATTGTGTCATGCTATGAGGTATAGGTTTCCACTAATAAAGTTGGTACTCCCCCAGATATATGGGGTATGGGTCCCCTATTCTATGTAATGGTTTCTCGGATATCATTGTTTGAGGTGAGGAATGATTATTATATTTAAAGACATTTTATCCTCTTCGATTGATCTTAGATATTGGTGGGGTGTGAGGCCCTCCATGGGGTAGGTACACCCTCCAGCAGTTTTTATACTCTGTTGAGGTGTGGATAACACAATACATTTTTTAGTATCTTCTTGATGGTTATCGAGGTTGAGTGGGGGGGGGGGGGTATGGTTTGTATACATGAGGTTTGTAACTCACTCTATTGGTATATTCACTCTAGTGAGGAGGGAGGTCATTATTATGATATCAATTAAATGGTATTACGTTATAGGTTTTTCATTCTCTGAGGATATGTTTGGGTGTTTAGAGACCCATGGTTCGTGGGGTTATCTAGTTTAATATTTAATCTTCCACTATAGTGGACTTAGTTTGACTTTGTAGGGATTCACTTTATGGTTGGATAATCTCTACATGTGGGCATAGCTAGATTACATAACTCCATTTTTGATTCTTAGCATGGATGGGGAGGTTTATTACATTTTGTAAGATGTGTTAGGAAAATTACCTAGGGAATGGGGTATGGGTCACCCATTTGTGGAGCCAATAAACCCATTGATCTTCACATCATACTTTTGATATAGTCCCCCTCATGATTTATATGAGGGATTCTAGATGCGATGAGTGGGATGTTAATATGGCCCTTCTATTGCTCGATGTGTATTTTTATGAATAAAAATTCACTAATGAGTTCAGTTATTGTCCCTATGTGATTGGTAGGTGATGATGCATATGTATAAGGAGTATCTTATAGATAAAAATCCTTTCTAGTTTAGGACCTTATCAGGTAAATTACCTAGTTGACATTGTGATTGGGGTTCTATTTATATTTCATAAAGGTGCGTAGTTTGATCACCCCTATGGTGTATGATTAGGGAGGTATTTACCCCTATAGTATTTGGTGTATCTATCATGGATGATAAATGCTGTGGTTTTTACTGAGTTAGGTGATAATAGAGGTTCATTCCCCTAAGGCATGGGATTTGTTCCTGGAGTCCTCATTTAGTAGAAAAATTATACATTAGGGGTTATCCCAAATATTTTCCTATGAGATAGAGAAAAGGTTATTTTTGTAAGTTAATAAAAAAATCCTTCAATGGCAAGTGTTTCGCTCCTAAATTGAGTTGGGTTTTGTATAGTTCAGTCTTTGGTTGAGAGGTGACCTATGACACTATTTCACTTTTTTGTTTTGGGGCATCCTACATGTTATTTCTATACTAAACCTTGTATGGGATTTATACCCACAAATTTTGTGTGTGTGTAGAATATGCACAAGTTGGTGGATATTTGGTGGGCATGAACTTATAGAACCATGTCATGGAGGATCCCAGTATGTTTTTTGGTTGGAAATGCTCATGTTGGAGTCATCATGATGGGGTGATCCCATTTTCCCTAGTCACTTGAGGTCTGTACTTATTTTAGAGATTTGGGACTTATATTTTTTACCATTTATTTAAGAATTTTTATATCACACCCTTGATATGTTTAGTAGATGTTTTTATGAATAATTTATTTTAAAGTACACACACACACACATATATATATATATACACCTTGTTTGGTTGTTCATATTCTATTTTTGGATGGTGATGTGTATCTTTGGTAGGTTGTATAGGCTAAGGCTTCCCATATGTATGTTATTTCTTCTTTGTGATAGTCACTATCCCATGGCCAATTTGAGATGGGATTGGTGCGGAAAACTTAATTTTCCCTTGATAGAGGAGCACACCTAGTGTGTAAATTCCAATTAACTAACATATCATCATAGTAAATCATGAGATGATATTTAGGTGTAGATTTTGTATGATGATCTTACAAAAAATGTAATCGGTGATCTAATACCTCTCTATATTTTCTGTTGATATGAAATTAAGATCAAGATGGCATGTTATAGTACACCCATGGAGGTACTCCTAATAGTGCTCTCCCTTGAGGTTTTTCTGACATAGCCTTCATTCTAGGCTAGTTGATCTGACATAGCGTAGGTTCTGCTCATTATATTCTCATAATGGTATAAATTCCTATCATTTAATCTAAATTGATCTATTGAAATTATCATTTTAATATTATATAGGTAGTGGGAATGTGGCTTAATCACATTAAAGATTCATTTTAATCACATTAAAGCCCACACCAACATAAGATTATCCTATTCAACTTTAAAAACATGAAAATCAAAATTTAAAAGACATATGCATAAATATTTAAATGAATAATATAAATTTTTCACTAAAATTTATATTTTGTCCATATTCTCATTAATCTCATCACTCAATCAATAAAATTAATATATATTCATTTAAAATATTCTAACATAATGTTTATATTAGACATACCAAATCATTTGGTAATAATATGGCAAAATATGGTCGAAAAAACTACCAAATCATGATAATACCATGGTTACAAAATAAATAAATAGATAATGTTTGAATCCCCTACCTCAAAATGGATTTCCCACAACAACAACACTAGAATGATGAAGAAACACTAATCAATAACTACTAAAATCATTGGAATTTACAAAAAAAACTATGAATGACTATCCCCATCAAGACAATAGCAGAACATCACCAAAACAAAACCAACACCACTTTTAGAACCTCCTCAAGTAGGAAGAATAATAGAGTAAAAAATGAATAGGTAAGAGAATGACAAATCAGATTGAAAGATATCAATCATGAAAAGATGTAGATTAAGGGACACTAATGGATGATCAAATAATAACAAATATAGGACATATATAACGTAGTATTTGAAGAAGGTTGGAGTATTTGAAGATAATTTGAGAGGTCACATAAATTATATTATAAACTCAGATACATAAAGTCATGGAATGATGGGGGTCTTAATGGTGTAACAATGGTCCAATCCAAGAATCTCATTATAACCTAAATAGGTTTAAAGAAGTTCAAAACCATTTAAAATCAATATAAATAAGATCATGGAGTAGTGGGGAAGACTAAATAATAATTTTTGAACACCCAAAAATTACAATTCAAACCTCAACATCCCTCATTGGAAGCCAAAAAACCATAGAAAGAAACCACGGTTAAAATTCCGTTACCATGACACAAAATATCTCATGTAATATTAAACTAAAATCACCACAAGATTCTCCATACTAAAATAAAACACAATATTCCATAATAGTCTTCCCATCCTTAATGATATAATAAAATAAACCATGGTGCAATGAACAAAACCCTTCCAACTAGAGGCACACCAAACTTTAACTTCTCAAGATCCATGTCACAACACACTTGAAAGAAATAAACCTTGTCTTCAAGCCAAAAAATCACAACAAAACATTTCCCTTAATATAAAGATACAATATTTAAATTAAAATATCACCTAAAAATCCACCTTCTTTCCCAAATGAATCTTTAATACCTCCATCCCCCAAAATATACATAGTAGAGGATTGGGAGAAATTAAATTCTTTATAAAAATAATGATCACAAGTACAAGTATATGTAAAATTTGTTCATTTTAATTTTAGAACATGTATAAGTCACTGGTTTAAATGAATATTTAAATTAAATTATCAATATTTTTTAGAGAATAACAAATACTTCTATAAAAATTATAAACTAAAATATTCTATGAGGTCTCAAGGTTTGCATAAAATTTTAGATATACATATTCTTTTTTATTAATTTAAATTTAGGCTTTCCATTTTGATTTTATAGGTATATTGTAACTACCTTATGGAATATCCCTAAAAAAATCCCAAAATAAATATATTAGTTTATAAAATCCTTTATCCCATGGAATTAAAATCTTGAAATTTTCACTCAATAAATTTAGTTTATCTCTTATATTTTGTGACATTTAATTTAAAATTATATCCTCGAACTAATATTTTAAAAAAGTTGATATTAAATAATTAATTTTAATCTAAATTGTGTATATTTATTTAGGAAAAAAACTAATGGAAGAAATATAAGTTAGCTAGTTTTTGGTTTTCAATTTTTTAATTCATAAAAACCAATCAATAGCTAATTATATTTCTGGTTTTGTGTAAAAAAAATTAATAGAATTCTATCACTTTAATCAACAATTAATGAATTATATAAAGAATTAATTTTCATTTGACATTCATAACACTAGATAAATGTTTTAAATAAAATGAAACTAGATTGAAATTAAATTTAGCTATCCTTATTGATCCATCCATCCATCAAATAAATCTATAGTGCTGAAAAATATAAATAATAGTCTTATTATTAATTTTTTTGAATATCTAAACATAATAAATTTATCACATTATGATTTAATAAGATATAAAAAAACAAAATATAATATTTCATGAAATAATTTTAATAATGTAATTATATAAATGTCAATATATTTATAGTAAATTTCATATATTGGTATACTAGTAATAAAAACACCTATACCTATCTCTAATAGGATATGGGTGAGAGAAAAACATTGAGTTATCCACTCAAATGATAGGGAATAATACCTCTATATATAACCCATCACCTTCTATCATGAAATATCAACCCATAATATAAATTAATAAACAATGATGCAATATAACACATGTATATTTCATAACTATCTCTAAAGTATAATGTAAATTAATCAAATAAATCATCACATAAAAGTACTATATTTCTTAATGATATAATCTTGGATATGTAAGACATAGATATGGTCATTATAATGAAAAATCCATGTTATCACCTACCTATATACTTTCTATATCTAGCCTATATTGTCATCCACTATTTATATCTATCAATCTGCAAGGATTTAAGATAAGAAAAAACATGAGTGAACATGAAAGTGTGAAAAATAATACATAGTATGGTCATCCCAAGAAATGATTATAATCCATGAGAAATATGTTTCTATGTGTATCATCAATGAACAAAGTGTAAAACAACTTTAAATTATATTATTATCATTAATTATAATACGATTTATGGTAAATTCTTATCTAGATTCCCATAGCTCACCATATTCACACTCACCGCATAGAAATTATTATTTATATTTATAGAAAAACACATGCATTATAATATATGAATAATAAATGGACTCGGTAAAATACATCCTAATATAGGGACTCTAGTGATAGGTTTTTTAAGAAAATGACATACTAAAAATTATCGAAAAACCCCATTAAATTTTTATATAAATTATTATAGAATCAATAAGAAAAAAAACAATAACATAAAATAAAAATATGTACTTAAAGTATAACATAATAAATAGGATGGTGTATAATTTATAATAACTATTACGTAAAAAAATAAAACTCTTTCTTATAAAGGGTAATACACTGACCACTAAAATACATATATTCTACATGATGACTCCCTTAATCTCAAAAATTTACGATAACACCCTCTAATCAAAGATAAATGAAGAATATGGAAGAAAAAACGTTTTGAATTGGATTTATTGTCCACTAGACCGACAAAAATGAAGGATAATATCTTTTATATAGGCTCACCTCAATCAATGAAGGATCTAGAGTGTCATTTCCAAATGTTTGACTGCTTCCATACATGGCCCATAACATATATTAATTTAAATTTTATTATCATTAATCATTTCAATGACCATAATATATTTATAAAAACATAAATAAATCATCTCTATGATTTATAACTTCTAAGAAAAAATTTGTGAAACTCAATATAAATCCCTGCAATGTTATATCACATATCCTATTCCATGGTTATATCATATGTTGTGATTGGGAATCTCATGGATATCCTAACATTCAATGAAATACCATGTCCTTATGTACGATATGAATCATATTCCTATCCCAAATTATTATATGAAAAAATAATACCATTTTATTCGTCTTATTTTTTTTCATATTTATCAATCTTCCAAATGAAATAAAATTCCGTAAGAACTTTATTAAACATTTCACTAATCCTTATGCAACCATCTAAAATAATTTGTATATGGATTACCTATCCCTATCTGTTTTAGAAAAACCAATTTATGTAAAATTTAATCCTTATTATAAGGCCTAACTATTTGATCCTACATGATTTTTTATTATTTAAAACAAATATGAATCCTTTAATTCATAAATTTTTGTAATGAGTGGCCTCTAGAAAAACATCATTACTACAAAAGATCAAAAGGGTTATAGCATGATCTTGATCAAACATTATTATATATCTATATGAACATGTCCACCATAATATGTACTTGATACATCTTATTAATTTTTATATAATACCTTTATCCATGACATAGAATCAACACTAGACATTAAACATGTTAATCTAGTATAGGAAAAGTCAAACATTTATGATTCACTAAAATAAATTCACTTATTTTAATAAATGAATAATATGTATTTCATACAATTAGTTTTACACATCACATGTCACTCAATTAATCATGATCATGAAATTAAAAAATATAGTTTAATCATGGTCTCAAATGACTTTTCTTATCATACAAGTGGATATATCCTACATGGTTAAAGTAAACTAATGACATGATTGACATCATACCCAACCAACTATTGATAATCTAAAACTCAATATAGGAATAATAAAGGTAATTATAAATGTAAAAAAGTTCACATGTTATGTATGTTATTAACCCCAAGTAATGAGGATTCATATTAAGAATTAATTTATATACCAAAACATGTCATTAAGATAAAGTATATGTATGTATTATTTTGATGTGTTGTATTTTTTTTCAATTTTTTATGAAACCATTAAAGTGTGATGGATTTGGAATCAATAAAGAGATTTATATTTTTTCGGAGGTTGATGTCTGAAAAGCATAATGGATTCTTAAAATATAAATTAAATAGGATTATCACCAATTGAATTTAAGATTATATTAAGTGATAATTTTCCTTGGAAGAAGAGCTATAGAGATTCCTGGAACATCTATGGGATGGCCATGGAAGGAGACTTCTTATTGTCCATGAATATTAAAGACTCTGTGGGAATTCATGTGATACTATTATTAGATTCTGAAATAGATTCATTTGATTGTACATAGTACATGGAGCTATTTTAGAAGAAATACCTTGTAGAAAACATTCCTCGACTAGACCAGGGAGAACTCTTGTAGGAATGAAGAAACACATGGATTATAAAGAAAAATATGGATTTTGTGACTCCTAATGATGATCATGGAATTTTTCATTGGAAACATGATTTCATTCTCATAAAGGTAATAAAATATATGAAAAATACTATACAAATCAATGATGTGGTGGAATGAACCTCTAAATGGAGTTGCCTATGGATTCGACCTTTGGTGAAGAGTTCATGACACACTAACATGCTGTATATATATGTTATTTATAACCATATCATTTTATTATTATTGAGAATAAATCCTTTTGATTTAAAATAATTTTCGTATTCCATATTCATATCACTTGAAGAGAGATGATAAATATTGAAAATCATTATGAATAAAGGAGCCTGAATTTATGCTATTTCATCATGATAAAGTAAAAGGAAATTTGGGTTTCTTGGGTTAAATGAAGAATGAATTATTTGTCAGAAAATTTTATAAGTAATGAAGTCATGTTGACCTGATGCATATTATAGGATGAATGGTTAGGTTGTTCCAAAATGGGGGTATTAAGGGAAGGGTTTAATGATAATGTTGATTCCTCACATTTCAATGGTGTTGGGTATATACTAAAGGATATTAGATTAAGAATAAGGTTACTATTAATTATAATTTACACTCCATAAAAACAATATTTCATTTTAAAGGCTATTTATAAGTTGTTTTTCAGATAAGGTTATGATGTGAAGAGATCCCATGAAATATTTGTGCTACACTATCTCACGGAGCTAAAATGATTCTCAATATAGAACAATATTTCCTTCTATAAAGGATAAATTCACACCCCACATAATTAAAAAGATAAATTTGTGCATCATGGGTTAAGGGGATAAATATACACCATGTAGTAATGTTAATGCTCACATTGAAACTCATACAATAAAGATTCAAGTAGATACAAGTAGATATATGGACCATTCTAAAAGCCACTTAGTCACCCCTCAATTGTTGAGAAGAACATATGGATAGTGGGAGTAATTTTAGCTAGGATTTTTGGATTTTCAATTTGATTATGTCCAGTGCCATGAAAATACATGAAATGACACAATTACAATCATTGTGATGCAATTTAGAGTGTCATGAAATAATCAAGTTAATTTAGAAAAGTCTATAATAATATGGAAAATATTTTATACTTTTAACAAGGACTAAAAATATTACATTTTATCATTCTACCACCTAAATTTGACTCATGTTTTAAGAAAGACAACAAATGGAGAAAGATGAGGACATCATGAACTCATGGATTGATCAATATTACAATCAATGAAATAGAGATATGGTATGTCTCTATAGAAGGGTAATCTATGCTACTATGATGGACTATGATGGGATTAATATAGTAGTCGATCATATAAATTCATGAGAGGTATTCCCCTTCATGTTAGTATTGAGGGACAAACATGGGTCACACAAAATCTATATTATAGGGACACCATAAGAAGACATAATAAGGTTCACACATGGTGGAGAGTATTATGGTGGATGAATTTTTCCATTATAATTGTTTTTTACATTCTTATAGTATTTTAAAGTTGTCCAATTGTTCCATCCATAAATTTATTCATTATAGATAACAAGGTGGTGTAGTAGATAGAGGTATGAAAATCATTGTACACCAATTATGCAACCACTTGATGAAAAGACTGTTTTGAACATTGTAACTGTTGTATCATGTGTGTTCTATCTACTAAATCTAGAAATTATTATCTCTATAATTTATAGGTTCATCATGATCCCTACACAATAAATAAAAATTAAGGCACTATTATTTGGAATGGAGAGAGAACAGAAAAGTTTATATTATACATCAAACACTAATTCACCCACACTCTTAGTGGTTGGACATCTTCATTTTAAGACCCAAAAGAGGTATCATAGTAGTTTTTCTTATATAGATAAAAAAACCATGTTTCCCTAATATATTATAATTTATTTTGGAGTTAACATGGCCATGATAATCATAAGTCTATTGGTCTTCAAGACAATGGTTCCCTATCTACCATCGCGGGATCATGAGTTTATAAATAGACAGTGATTTCATTTTTTAGCTTTGGATCAATCTTTATATTTCTGAAAACTATTATTGTTAAATTATTTCACTCTTGGATTGGAAAAATAAAAAAAATTATTTTTTAGTTAAATTTTACCTAGAGGACCTTTTTTTAATAATTTAAGCATCTCATGATTTGGTCTTACCTCTTCCTTACAAAGAATTGTTAAATTGGACCCTCTAATCATTAAATTAAATTTAAATGAGATTTATACTATATTTTTGTTGAATACTCATAATGTATTAAGAGAGTCCATACATATAAATAAATTATTAAATAAAAGGAAAATTTTGGAAAATAATATGATGAAATTATGAGTTCAAAAAAAATTATTATATATTCATTTAAAATAATTTTTTAGATCTTAAGAAAGAAAAAAAATATTTAGAACGAGATATAAATTCCCAAGTGGATGATTAATTTAGCTAAGAGATATGAATTTCATAATTACATATACCTCAAAAATAAAAGATGAATTATGTTAATATAAATTAGAATTAAGGACTCACCAAGATTTCTTTGAATACTTATAAGGAAAAATCAATTTTTGCAAGATGAGTTTATTAAAACATTATAATACATTAAAAATTTAGATCTCCCTAATTACTTATTGGTAACCAGAATGACTTATAATCTTTTGGATATATATGTTAATTAATTTTTTATGTTTATATTACAGTAATAGAATATTTAGAAATTACCTGATAAGAAATAAATTATTCAATTCGTTGCAATAATTAATAGGATCTCTAGATGAAGGAGGAAAAGTGATTCTAAAATTAAAATAATTAAATAAAATTTTAAGATTAAAAAGATGGTAAATATTTTTAGGTATGTGGGAGTGATTATTAGTTAGACACCCCAATGTGAAAGAAACCCAAAAATTAATGGGTTGGGAATAAAGGGGAATTTTCTTTGAAGATAACTATTTCTCTCTCTATTAATTAATTAAAGATTAAGAAGAAAAGGTATAATAACATCCTATAAAAGGTTAATAAGAAAGAATAAAGGGGAGAATAACCTATATTTATAAGTTGGAATTGATTTCATAATTAAAGGAGAATTATATTTATAATATATAGAATAAAAATGAGTAAAGAAACACTTGAAATATAATGGGTACACTTGTAATAGCCTAAGACTTTAAAATATTTTCCTTTTATATCCAATTTAATTTTTCTAATAGCTTGATTAATATGAAAGCCCAAGTAAATATTATATTTATCTTGTTTAAGAAAAACAATGTTCTTAGATTTCTTTATATGGAACCCCAAATTTAGATTGAATTACACACAATAATTATTTTCTTTGATGGCTTGTGTTACACGCAAGACCGAGTTTTACAGAATACAATTAATATTTTTATTTAAAATGAAAATTACATCCTATTCATTAAATTTGTGGTTATGAAAATGATTAAATAAATTATAATAATATATTGTTTAATTAAGTGTATACCAATAAATTATAAATGAATAAAAAAAACTATTAAATATAATGAAAATATTTTTATAAAAAACTATTTTTATGTACCCAAATGAATTTTTTCCTAATAAATTATACTAATCACCTGAAGTGAATGATATTAATGAATTATATATATATATATATTTTATTTAATTAATTATTTTTTTTACTTTCATCAAATAGGTTTTATATGTAAAATATAAGAACAAATCCAATTTTTAGCCTAAAAATCTATATTTCTATAAAGGTTATTTTGCCGCCTTTTAACGAAGCCCATATTTTAAAACAATAGTTTTGGAAATTTTACTAATATTATATGTCAAAATAAATATTTTATTATATATAATAATGTAAAAACTATATTTGGTGGAATTTTTGGTACATTTTTGAGATATTTTGTTTTTTGGTGAATAGTGATTTTTTTTAATTTTAATTGAAAGTTTCATTTTCATATAAATAATTTCTAGTGTTAAATTATATTTTAAATTTCAGTTATTATTAAATTAGTTAAATTATACATAAATTAATAAAATTTGGTAATTTTAATCAATTTAACATTGTAATTCGATATAAAAACACTTCAAACTTTTGTACATTTTTACCTTAAAACCCTGCTTTCTCATCCCATTTGAGGGATTATGTTTATGTCAATTTCTACCAATTATATGATTGAAATTTGGAAAAATGAATTCTATATTTTTAATAATAATAATTTATAATTTATATTATGGTAAAATAAGTTTTTTTACCAAAACTATTATTGAATTTAATTAAAACTAGTTATAGAGATTAGGAGAAAAATTAGCTTAACATGGGACTAAACCTTAATCAAAATTGAAAAAATGACCTAAAAATTTGTAAAAAAACCCATTTTATATCCATATTTAGACCATATTATCCCTTGGATCTAATTTGGTTCGTTATTGTATGTACATGATGTAAGGGAGTCCTTTAAAAAGTGTTTACCTTTTTATATTTATAAGAATGCCACTCCACTTCCACTGTAAAATGCCACTAACCACCCCCTCAATTCTTTACATATATAATGATCCTTAGATTGTAAAAAACCTTCATAAATGGATTCCCAAAATACCACCCCTCATCATAGAAGCCTCAATTTTTTTCAAAAATAAAACCAAGGATGTCTTTGTGCCTAAACCAAAAGGAGTTACCCAAAGAAAAAGGCAACGTTCTTCAATGATCACTTTTTTTATTTCAATATATAGTCCTTAAATTATTTATAAGTCATAATTATATAATAAAATTAAAATTATAAATATAAAGATATGTTTTTAACTTAATTTTATGACCCAAACCTTCCCACAATTTCATTAAATGGGATACATAATCATCATCCATTTGTACGACAGACTACCGCCTCATGAACTGAGGTTCTTTTTTCTTCCATTACCACCTTTCAAGGTTGTAATAATGAAATATTTATAGTTTATATTATATATATATATATATTTTATATTTATGAAATATTTATTATTATTCATTTTCTATATAACACATGCCTTCATGCTTTCCATTTTGTTGGAATATGATAACTTTGTTTGTGGATGTGTGGACTATCGCCTCCTCAAAGCAATGTGATTTGTTAACTAACTACATGGATTAGATTAAGGATGGTATTTATTGAAATATGTGATAAATATTAAATTAATATGATAATATATTATAATATACATATATAATTTACTTTTCTTTCTTTTAATACAATAAGAAAATGAATGCAGTGTTAATGCGTACTTACGGCCTACCATCTCCATGAATGGTATATTTAATTTACCATATCCAAAATTTATGGAATACTATAAATACATATATAATAAATATATATAACATTTAAATTTTATTTTAAATTCTTTAGATGATAAGATCATGATCTATGTTAAAAGAAAATAAAACTACAAGTCAAAACTTACTCGAAAAACAAGAATATTAACACCCAAAACGATGAAAATAATGAAATATTATTATTGACTTGGTTATAATAAGTAAAAAAGGACTATATATGATATCATAAATATTAATATTTTTTCTTTATAAGTTAATAACATGATTAAAACCATTATAAAAGAGGTTAAATAGAATTGAACCAAAAGACAACATAAAGTAAGGGATTTTCATCTCACTAATTTACATTTGTGAGATAAATTTTATATTCACTACTTACTTATTTTGTGGGGTGTATCTAATGAACCTTATGATATATTATTTCATTAATCCATTTATATTTATTTCATTTAAGGTTTTACTTGTATTATCACATCCAAGGGGTTTTAACTTTAAAATTTAAAACTGGTAAAAATTATCTTGCAATCTCACTTTCTTTTGTGATTTTTGAATTTCTCTTATTAAAATTAATTTATCACAATAATTTTCATTATAATGTATACTTATTTGGGATATACATATTATTTTGTAAAGTATATTATTATTTTCTAAACTATATAAAATTATTAAATACAAATTGTACTTTGAAATTTACTTTATTTACTAGGGAAATATTGATAAATATATATCCTTTACTCAATCCAGATATTTGATTAGGAACATTGTTTATGAATTTAAATTTATTTTAAAAAATATGATGAATTCTTTGGACATAAAATACATGGTTTGGGGACTGGTAAATCAAATCAATACCATATTGAGACCAATTAATTAAAGATCTATGGGTTGGGGACCAGTTAATGTAATCCCCACAATGCATCTATAGTCTCATGAGATAAATTAGTTGAAAAAATTATTTGGGTTTCTACCCAAAAAGTTTTAAACCCTCTTATGAAAGGTATTGAAGGTAAAGGTTCCATGTACCTATAAAACATGGCATCTAATATTTAATCATTTCTTATATTTATAATTCAGTTATTATTACTATCCACGATATTATTACTTAGATATTATCTAGGGATACATTTAATTCTTAGTTCATTGATTAGATTGCATGTGTTTTAGTTATTTACAATACCATATTTATTATGATCATTGATTCATTATTAAATCAGATGTATTTAACCCTTACTAAGTATCTAATCGCATCATTTTTTTTGTTTTCTTTATGTGGGGTATGAAGATGAATTCTTGGAATGAGTTTAAAGGATGACGAGAATTTACTTTTTTTAAGTTTTATTATTTATCCCAAATTTAAAATGGGTTTCATGTATGTAATGTTTTTTCCAAAAAATCTAAACCATTTGGCCCTTTAGTATTTTATTCCTTAGAATCATTCTAATGTAAAAAATTAAGGAACCGTCTTCAGGATTCTTGGATTGGGGTGTTATATTTGGTATCAAAGGAATTTTAGTATAAACCTTGGAAACATAATTTAGGAAATCCTAGATTAGGGGACATAACTATAAGTTAGAATTTGAGGATAAGTAAATATAAATATCCCAAAGTAACCAAGTTTATTATTATGATATTATATACACATATTTTTTTTTTCAATTTGAGTTAAGTATTTTAATAGTTTTGGGATTATAAATTAGGTTTCATAATGATATGAACTAATTGATTGTACGTCGATATTTAAAAATGGAACCCAAAATAAGGAATGTGAACCTCACCAATGCACATGATCCAAATAGTTATAAGGATACTATATTTTATAGTTTTGTGGAATTATTTTTAAGATAAATAGTATAGACAACATTTTCATCTTATGAGGACATAGTATCATGTGATAAAGAGATAGAGAAAGAGTTATCTAAGTATTATGGATTTAAAGGGAAGCACAAATATAAAAGTATAGCTGGAGAAAATATAGATAAAGGGAATATGGGATATAAGTATTTTCCCACATGTTATAGTTATGGAAGGAATCACCCTAAGAAATACTTGAAAGGATTGGGAGTTTGTTATAAGTGTGTAGAAAAGGGTCACTAAAAAAATAATTCAAAGGGAAGAAAGAAAATACTATTATTCAATGCTTATACTATAGTGAAATAGGGAACTAAAAAAATAAATACCCCAATCATCAAGGGAATTTACACTATAAGTATCTAGTGCATAATTTTCATGTCTATGTTATTAAAATAGATGAAGAGGAATGATTATGGTCCTTTTTTTAGATTTAATAATTATTTCATTTGAGTATTTTTTCAATGATGTTCCAATTTTAATAATTATGGAATATATGAGGATTATACTAAATTACATTTGTATTAAATATTTTAAAGTTTATTTTGAATGGTATCGATGTAAAATAAAAATGATTCAGTGATAAGTTGAAATTCTTGGAAATCATATGATTAAGGGAAATACAGTACTTAAAATGTTCTTAATGTTGAGATAATATCTTTTAGATAATGAGATGATTGATATATATAATGTAAATTGGATAGTACTGACTAGATTAAATTGATTAATGATTTATTGGAAAATTGGTTATGCTATAGTTAATCGTGTATGAAACATTTTAGATTTAAGGAATATATCCAATAACGTATGTTTTACTTAAGGAATAAGTAATAATGCATGTTTCCAATAACTTTTTTTTTGGTAATTAAGGTTTTCACCATGTTCCAAGAGAATACATGATTAAGGTATTCACATGTTTAGAATTTGACAATTAATATCTTCTTCATATTTATTGAAGTATAATGATAAGTTCATTTTGAAAATTCAGTGACCATACTTATAAATTCTTGGATCATAATCTTTTATAAAAGATAACCATTTATGAAATGGTTTAAGTTGATATTTGGATGATTTTTTAGAGGTTAATGTATTAATTCTCCATATAATGAAACTGGTGATAATAAATTAATTGGAAATGGTTCAAGGCATATCAACGGATAATATTGTTTTTATAGAAACATATAATTACTTATACTCTTAAAGAGAGAATGAATTAATCAACTATTAGAAAAGGTTCTTGAAACAAAAATGTTATCAAATTATAATCATTTTTCATATGTTATCAACGAAAATTTTAAACCTTGGTGTTTTATAGTCTTGTGTTCATTAAATATCTCTGGATCACGTACTTTATTATAATAAATGTTATCTATAATTCTCCATCAGAATATGATAGTCACATTTCTCTTCCATGTCCAAGACTTCACTAATGTTCACCTATTTGAATTCCTAGTTTAGTGGTGACATTAAAATTTTCCTTTCCCTCTTATTAAGAAGATATTTTTTCAATCCTATTTACGATGTGGGTTTTTCAACAATAGTATTTTTGAATATCAATCACTTAATTACCAATATGAAGTTTTAATTGTGAGGATGAAATTTATTTAAGGTGGGGATAATTTAACACCCCAAAACTTTACGATATTTTTCTTTTATAATAAATTTAGTTTTTTTATGCCCCACCATTGGTGGTGGGGTGGTAAGGGTTTGGGTGGGTGAGGGGTGAGGGGTAGGTCGCGGGGTCAAGTCCTCGGGCTTGCGATTTAATGTAATTTTCTTCCTTGCATGTGTGCCGCTTTCGTGGTTGTACCCAATTTTTTTTAAATTTAATTTTTATTCTGGTTTTAATTACACAAATTACCAAGTTATGATTATGATTAGATTGTTTTAAATGCATAAATATGTTTATCTTTACCTATGTGTAACCTTTAATTTATATTTTTTTACATGCAACAATGACTTTCTGGGATGGCTTTCTTTACACATAAGATCAAGTTTTATCAAATACTATTAATATTATTATTTAAAATAAAATTAGCTCTTAGATGTTAAATTTTATGTTATAAATAGTATTAAATAACTTATAATAATATATGGTTGGATTAATTGGTTACCAAGTAATTATAAATGAATATAAAAATTAATTTAATATAAAGGAAATGTAAAAAAAACATTTTTTGCACTAAAAGGAATTTTGTATGAATAAATTAAAATAATGGATATTAGTGAATGATATTAATAATATATATATATATATATATTAAATTCAATAAATTATTTTTAAAATTCATCCAATAGGTTTTATAAGCATAGGATAAGAACAAATATAATTTTTAAAAGAAACAAAAAATATTTTTTAAAGGTTATTTTTCCAAATTTTAATGGAACACCTATTATAAAAATAAATTTTGGAAATTTTATAATTTAAAAATATAAAACTATAATTAATTTTTGAAATAATAATGTTAAAATTATATTAGGGTTATTTTTTTTTTGTATTTCTATGAGAACTTTTATTTTTTTGATGAATATTGAAAAAAGATGAATTTTAATTGAAAACAATTTTTTCGTATAAATAATTTATAATGTTAAATTATATTTTAAATTTGTTTTAGTAAACATTTAGTCACATTATACATCGATTAACCTAATTTAATTCATTAGAATCAATTTTACATTGAAATTTGTTATAAAAACATTTCATACTTTTGAACATTTTTAATTTAAAAACCTTCTTTCTCATCCCGTCTATAGAATTGATTTTAGATTAATTTTTGAAACTTAAGTGATTGGGATTTAGAGAAATGGATTATATATTTGGAATAATAATAATATTTAATTTCTATTAGTGTCCAATTATTTCTATAAAAACAATATTAGTCAAAGTAATTAAAATTAATTATAAGGTTTAAGAGAAAAATTATGTTAACAAGGGACTAAAACATACACTTAAGAGCCAAAATGACCTAGAAACACATCCAAAACCAATTTATGGACATATTTTGACAATTTCCCCAATTTTATTGAATTTGGTACATTATTTTAGGGACATGATATAAGTGAGACCTCCCAATTGTGTTTACCTTTTTATATTTACAAGAATTCCACTCCTTCTCCATTATAATAGGGAACTCAACCCACTCACTTCACCAAAAATCTAAAGGAATTTGGATAATAAAAACCATACTAAAATAGATCCCCAAAAAAACTCCCCTAATCCTATAATCCTAACATAGTAATAATTAAAACCAAGGAAATATTTTTTCATAAACAAAAAGGAGTTATACAAAGAGGAGGTACCATTATTCAATGAGCACTTTTGTTTTATTTCATTATATACTCCATAAATTATTTATATATCATGATTATATAATAACATTAGTACGATAAAAGTACATATATGTTTTTATATTTATGATATTCATTAAACCATCACTCACTTCCATCAAATGGGGTGCAAAATCATCATTTCTATGTATGAGAGACTACCACCTCATGAACCGATGTCATTTGTTCTTCCATTACCACATTTCAATGTTGGAATAATGATGAATTTATAGTTTTTATATGATTTATATGATATTTATGATGTATTTATTCTTTAATAATTTTTATATAATGCATACCTTCATGCCATCCATTTTTTGGGAGGACAATAACTTCATTTGTGGACGTGTGGACTACCACCTCCTCCAAGCGATGTGATTCATTCACGCACTAAATAAAATGTATTAAGGATGGTTTTATTTAAAATATGTGATAAATATGAGAAAATATTATAATGATATTATAATATAATTATATATAATTTCATTTCATTTCTTTCAATTTGATAAGGAAATGGAAGCAACATTCATGCGTACGTACGACCGACCATCTCCATGAATGGTGTATTTCATTTCTTATCTAAAATGTTTATGAAGTAATATAAATACGTATATAGTGAATATATAATATTTAAATATTTTTTAAATACTTTATATGATTAAACCATGATATAATTAATAGGAGAAAAAAGTTACATGTCAGAACATACTCAAAAAACACGGAAATTAACACCCGAAATGATGAAAATGAGGAAATATTATTAATGAACAGGCTATAATATTTCATAAAAGGACTATATAAGATATAATAAATATTAATATGGTTATGGTATAATTTAATAACATTAATAAACCATTATAAAAGATGTTAAATATAATTTAACCGAAATAGAGTGTAAGGTACTGGATTTTCATCTCACTATTTACATCTGTGAGATAAATGTCATATTCACCACTTACATATTTTGTAAGTTGTTTATAATAGAAATTATGATATATTTTATCCTTAATCGATTTATCTTCATGGTATTTAAACTTTTACTTTGAATTATATCATCCAAGGTGTTTTAACTTAAAAATTTCCAATAGTAAAAGTTATATTGTAGTCTCACATTCTTTTGTGATTGTTAACTTTATCTTAAAAAATCACTTTCTAATAATCACTTTGTATCTGGTGCAGTTTGGTGTTTTTTTTGTTTTACTATTTCATTTGGTTTGAATATAAATTTTTTTATGTTATGGTTCATTTTATCCTATCACGGTTGCCTACCATGGACACCGACGGGACAAAGGTGTGTTGGTTTCACAGTTTGCAGGCTATCGAGGAGATTTGGTTCGTGGTGACAAAGAATTAGAAAATTTGGGAAGCGCTGTTGTGAGCATAGGGTGACATGACAATCAGGGTTACTGTGTGTTCTTTTTGGGTGGGTCAGTTCTGGAAAGTGTTCCCTGATCGTCCAGTTTATGGTAATTGCTATTTGTTGTTGTCTAGTTTCACGTTTCGGTGGGTCTAGACTTAGGTGTGGCTCCAAGACTAGTCCAATTATGGTTCCCATTTATTGTTTAGTTCTTAAAAACCGAAAAATTGACTTTTTAAAAAAATCTAAAAAAGAATAAGTTTCAATTAGTATATGGATTCATTTCATTCATTGTTCATTTGTTAAATGTAACATTTTTTAGTTATTTACCTTTCTATATTTATTATTCTCATTGATTCATTATAAAATCCACTATTCTAAACCCAAACTGAGTATATGAGCTCACCCTTATTTTTTTTACCCTTTTACAGTGTATGATAATGAATTCCTAGAAAGAGTTTCAAGGTTTTTGAGATTTTAGTTTTTAGGTTTTATTTTATATCCCAATGTAAAATTAATTCCATGTATGTAATCTAGTTTTCCCAAAATTCGATACTTTTTTGTCCTTAAAGATTTGATTCCTTGTAATCATGGTAATGTAATAAAGTAAGGAACCAACTCTAGGCTTTTGGGGTTTGTGATTTACAACTCTTATTTCATAGAGGATTCAAAGACTCAGGGACATTTCTCATGGTGTGGTTTATTTGGTCATAAAATAAGGAATTATTGGTCTAAATTCACATTGATTAAGTTCAAGAAGAGTAAGAAATAATAGAAACTAAATAAGAATGAGAAATTTTATACCACTACTGGATCACCCATGGTGTCTTATGAACACTGTAAAAAATTAATACTCATTTTTAAAAATTATATCAGAGATTTTCTTAAAGAAAGAAAGGGTTATATGATGGTTACAATATTAATAAGTATTTGAGTGACAATGATATTATTTTAAAGTTGGTTAATAAAATAAATAGGATCTTTCCAAACACAATACTGATAAAAATAATAATTATAAGTGATACACAAAAAGAGTTACTGAAACATTTCAAATGGTTAAATATGCTGAATACACTTTAAAAAACAATAGAGATTTATTTCAAGTAAATTATCATCATAAAATAGAAAAGGAGTTATACTAAAACCATATATATGGAGATGTTGAGATAAAAAATAAATAAGATGTTTAGAAGATAAAAAATAATTATTTAACATTGTGATGTTTTTCAAAGGGAAGATGAATTTTTGATGATATGAAGTATATATTATTTTTCTGATGAATTTTTTACAAACACAAATCATTTTCATACTCACAATAATGGAAGTTTTGTGTGAGGTAAAGGAATTTTGGATGTATGAATATTAATTCAAGGAGTTTGAAGTCGAGATATTGATTTTTGGAATAGTTTCTAATATAGAAAAATAAATCGCACTACAACAAGTGTAATCATGAGGCAATGATAAATATATGTCAGTAATTCAGATATCTATTTACTCTATATAATATTAACCTCTCTATGATATAATGTATTTATGATTTGTATTTAGAGAGGATAATTCTGGTCATACTATTAGTGTTATGATCAAGCCAAAATGGGAGATATATAAGAACGAATCATTCTAAAATAAAGTTATAAAAGATTATATGTTGTAAAAGAAAGAATAAATCATGCTGTAATAAAAAGAGATTACAAAATGAATGAAGCTATGAAATATTATTATCTAATTAATGAATAGTAAAACATTCCATAGTCAAAAGGGTTCTATTGTGACTCAATAATTAAATTTGATGATGTTCTAAAATGGTATTTCATGAAATAACATACACACCGTGATGAAAAGCTTGGTATTTGATTTTTTTCCACTATTTTTGGTGGTCCAATGGAGTTTTTCTATAAAGGTGTATATCAAGACACAATATAGGTTTGAGTGTAACTTCTAGGATTGTGTTTCATAATGATGATAAACTGTGAGAGTTAATATCCTAGCTATTTTTTATGTGTCTATACAGATTTCCCCATAATACATGACATTACACAATAATTATTCTGACCTAGAGAAAATATTAGAAACTTTCCATACTAAATAATAGATCTCTAAAAAAATTGAGAATTATTTAGAATAAAATTCATTAAACATGAAATAATGAAGGAAGTCACACTATTATTTTTACCAATATCCTTAATTCATTTTTTTAATGATGTGGTTCATTCAATATGTCATTGAGTACACCAGATCGAATCATCAATTACTCTAATTATTTAAAGGGGTGGATAGAAATCCATAAAATATTTGAATCATAAGAAATAAGTGATAGTGGTTTAAGGAATTTTAATCTTTGAATTTTAATTGAAAATTAAAAATTTTATAAATAGAGTTTCTAGAATACAAGAAAAATAAAACAGAATGTGTAGGGAAATACAATTTATTATAGAATAAGAATAAAAGAGTGTTTTTTATAGTGAAAGTAGATGATGAAGAGGAAAATTTGAATATTAAGAGGAAAAATAAAAACTAAAAATTGATATAAGTATATCTCAGATGAAAACTCTTTTTAGAAAAATATTAAATTCTATATCATTATTTATGCAAGAGAAAATTACACAAGTAGGTAGACAAATTGTTTTTAACATGTTCATAGATTGTTTTATATCTTTTTAAATCCACATAGTGATTCTAGTAGAATGTGTGATCATTGGTTTCATTGGATAATTATAAGGATGTAGCTACACATTTATAGTAATAAACCATTTAAAATCTATTGTGCCTAATTTATTTATTATTTGGAGTGTGTTTGATTCATGTATAACGATCATTTATTTCTCTTTAATAGGTATAATAGTTTTTTTAATGAGTATAGTCAAAATAGTTAATTTATTGATTCACTTATATCAATGATTTCTCATAGTATACAAGATCGCATTCAATTAGTATCATAGTATCCAAGCTTCTTTCAAAAGTGATCAACTATTTGGTGCTTGAATAGAAAATTTTCCTTTATGTTTTTTTATGAGATTTGAATTTATGTTTAGACTATGGACACCATAAATTTAATGAAGAGTAAGAGGATTCTGAATTTTGATATGGAGAATTATTATATTTCAAAATATCCTATATTTTCATATCTTTTGTTAATAATTTTTTATGTTTTGGAGGTTCCCACCAACAGTTTTGATCCTTATTCCAATGTTTCTAATATTATTAAATTAGGTAGAATATATTTAAAGAATGATGTCAGTGCTCAAAATTTTATTTTATCATCTCTTTCAAAAAATGAGTTTCTCAAAGGTTTTGGGATTAAAACGGTTAAAGGAATTTGGGGTAAATTGTAAAATATAGATAAATGTGATGTGAAAGTGAATCGATCTAATATATAAATTTAGATAATAAATTATGAATTTCTAAATATGAATTATGATGAAATAATGTATGACATATTCACTAGAGTTAATAAAGTGGTGAGTACCATTAGAAGTTTTTTTGAGAAGCTAAAGTATTATATGATTGTTGAGAATATAATATATATCCTTTCAGACTAGTTTAATGTAATTTTATTTTTACCTGAAGATCATGATTTCTACACACTTAAATTGGATAATATGTATAGAATATTTATTTTTTATTAAATGAAGAAAGGGGGTTCCTTAAAGAATAATAGAGAGGATGATAAGGAAATGTCCTTTAAATATTTGAAGTATGACAAGAGTAGGAAATATTTTGATATTTAAGAATAAGTACTTGATAAATAATAAAATATTTAAATGAAATTTAGAAAAAAAACATACATTTTTAGAATTTTGATATAATTAAAAGGTATTTATTAGCGAAAATAACCCTTTAATTTTTTCAATTATATATCTATTTGAAATTTGGTGGAAAATTATCCTAGATTGAAAGAATATGAAGAGTGTTTACATAAGGATGATAAGACAAGGATTTATTGATAGAATAAATAGTTAATATTTTATAAATAATAGATTTATTTAAATGGTATAGCTAAGAGTTCTTCTAAATTTCAAAAGATAAATTTCTTATCAGACTATAAAGACAATGATATTAGCGAGGATGATGAAGAATTTGAGACTTATAGTGATATTGGTCAAAAGATACCAATAGTAAAGGTAAATAAATGAGAAATTACATGTGATAAGATAAAAAATTATGTAAGAGATTAGGAGACTCAAATAGTGTTCATTATAATGAAAAAATATAAGAAAAATATTTCAAAGATTTCGTGGTTGGTGAAGGAAGACAAGAATCGAATGAAAAATAGTCAATAATAAAAAACATTGATTCCTTACATGTTGAAAATGTATCAATGTTTATGAATGAAATAGATATCTAGAATAATAAATGTATTAAAGAAAATAAATTGATTATTTATAAGAAAGATAAGGAAAAATAAAAGGATAAAGAGCTTCAAATTGTTTAATTGAAATTGATGAATGTGGAGAAAAAATTGGAAAATTTCAAATCTAACTTTCAAAATTATATTCAAGAAGTATGAAAAATAAATAATAAGATATCTATTAAAATATTTATGCAAAGATATAGGTTAAAAAGTAAAATTTGTGAAAAAATAATACAATTTTGAGAAAGGTGATAACTATGTGAAAGAAAACCTTAAAGAGAAAATTAATTCAAATGGTGATTCAAAAAATCCTTAAAATAACTCTATAATATATAAGATAGTTTTTTAGTCAATAATAATATTGGTTTGGGAAAAGATTCCATGTTTAATGATCAATAATTAAACAAACATTCAGAGATTAATTATGGGGAAAAATATTTGTTCAAGGGGAAGTATACTTATTTATGTATTTTACATAAATTAAGAAAGATTTTAGAAAATATAAAGGGGTTTTTAGTTCAAATGTAAATATTTATATGATAATAAAGCATATGAGAGTTTTATATTTTGGTGGGGTGTCAACCCACCCAAATTATTAAAGTTATGAAATATTTAGAAAATTATTTATTGAGAGTTGAAATAAATTTTAGTTATTGGAAGAAGCTTGTGGAAGGTGTAGAGAACTAAGTCATTTTTAAACATTATCTCAATATACTACCTTATCAAATGAGTGTTAATTTCAATACAAAAAATACTTAGAGGAATAAATAAAAATTAAATAAGAATACATTGTTTATTAAAGTTGTACTCAATAAATCTCATAAAGAATGTCTATATATCTTGTATGGTGTATTTTAATAACACATAAATTAATATTTATGGATCTTGAAAGATATTACAAAGTTATAGGTTTGTTTTTTGACCATTTTAAATGATAGGATACTCAAAATACATATATTCAGTTCAGAAATCATTATAAAAGACATGATGGATTCAAAGAACACTCTATTCATTGGTGGGTTGAAACTTATCTTGGTGAGTGTATCTCAACTTTATGATAAAAGTAGTGGATTTGTACGTACAAAAGATGAATGTATTTTGAATATAATTAAATTTGTATGTATATCAAAGAGAATGAAATGAAATAAAGGAATTTTTTTAGGATGATGATGTTGAAAATATATCCTACTAGATCTTTAAAGAAAACAATTAGTTTTGGCATTGAAAACATGTCCACATTGGTCAATGGAATATGATAAAGATTTCCCAATGAAAGAATTTTCATGATGGATCTATGTTTAAGAGAGAGATAGAGGGATAAATTAGATATTCATTATGTTCCAAAAGGGGAATAATATTATTTTTTGACACAAGAAAGTAGATATTCTAATGTCTCGCCCATTGAGACTCATTCATTCGAATGTTTATGGGCCTATGAGGAAGAAACCAAAAACTATATATAAATATTTTTTTATTTATAGATGAATTCATACATATTATGTTTATTATGTTTGGAAATATAAGTTAGAGTCCTTGAAGATGATTAATTTTTTTAATATTAGTTTAGAAAAGAATTTTGGATTCTCATTGATGAAGTTACAGATGGATAATGGTAAACAATACAAAAGTGTAAAGTTAAAATCATACACATAAAATTTTGGTATTCCATAGGAATTCAAAAAAACATATAAAAATGTTTTTATAAAATAAATAAAATAGGCATTGTGTAAATGGTTCTCACTATTTTGGAATAGCATAATGCATCTTCAATATTTTGTACTCATGTGATTAGTACAATGGATCAGTTTCAAAACCAATATTTGGGTCAAAATAATTATATATGACATAATATAAGATGTATTATAATGATATAAAAATATTTAAATACTTTTGGGGTATTTTTTAGTCCTTATATTATCAATGTTAATGGTGAAAATATGGAAAAGTTTGAAAAAATTGGAGTTGAAGGTAAATTCCTTGGTTTTCTTGCAAATAAAAGATAATATTATTGATAAAGTAAAGAGTCAAATATGATTTTGTAAATAATTTATGTGTAAGTTATAGAACACTCAATTAATGAAGGAATATATCATGACTAATTTTTTAGAGATAAATATGGTGAAACCGAATTGGTTGATAATGAGGATGAGGTTTCAAAAAATGATATGAATTTATAATAAGTTCAGGATACAAATGTTTATTCATCTATTTATAATCATTAATAGAGACCTTTCTCAACTCATCGAAGGAGGGTAAAGTAGAAGTAGGGATAAAATATTATTAGTGATCTAAGATATATAATTATAATTGGGATACCTTTGAGGAGAGAAACCTATACCTCATTGTTTAATTATGTTGAACTGATGAATGTGAAATAATATTTTCAGAATCAATATTATAAAAATTATATGATCATGGATTTGGATTTAATCAATAATAATGATAGTTTTGAGTATTTAACTATTTCAACAAATAGGAATAAAAGCATAACAAAGTGGTTGTTTCATGACAATTTGAATTAGAAAGGAATGGTGGTGAGAAACAAGACAAGAATCATGTGAAAAGTACATTCAATGATAGAGGGAATCAATTTATATTAAAATTTCACACAAATTTCTAGGAATTATACAATTAGTATTGTTTACTTTTAGGGATAAAAGGTGACAAAATGTATTTTTAAATGGATATCAAATTAGCCTTCCCCAATGGAAAATTGTAATATGAGGTGTATATTTTGAAACCTGATGTATTTTTTAAAGGATAAAATAAATATTTAAAAGTAAAAAAAGGAACTATATGGTATAAATAAAAACATTAGGGAATGATACTCAATTATATACTCATGCTTTAAGGTGATGAATTTCAAGCAGGGAAGAGTGGACAATAACCACATAGAGGGAAAAATATTTATCTTTAATTTTTATTTTATTTATTGATGATATTGTCTTATAAATAAATAAATAAATCATTTTAACGAGTTTTATTAAGATAAAAAAAAGGTAATTTACATTTAAATTTTTATATAGATGATTTATTTCTTGGGTTTTATAATTTATCAAGTGAATAAACATATTTTCTTATCCTAGGAGAAGTATACTTGGGAAATTTCTATGAAGTTGGGAAAGAAAAATTTAAATATGGGTTCAGAATAAAAATTTAATGGGGACCAATATTTTAAATGAAAAAGGGGGAAAGGAAGTTTATTTTAGAGAGTTCAAAAAGATTATTGGGAGTTTCATCAATATTAAAGCTTCAAGACATGATTTAGTTTATGTTATTGCACTACGTTCCATATTTATAAGTGCACCTAAAGAATAAAATAATTTGGAGAACAATATAATTATCAGATAAATCAAAAGAATGGTAAATTTTTGTTTGAAATATGGGAGTGAAGTTATTATTGATAATTTTTTCATATGTAGATAAAGATTAGGATATAAATGCATATGATATAAAATTAAAATCACATGGTGTTTTCTTTCTCAGATATAAGTGTGTGGTGAGGAATATAATGAATCAATGTTCAGTAACCTTGGGCACTTCTGAGGTGGAATAAGTTTCTTTAAATTAATATAAAAACTAACTTATGCATAAAAACACTTAATTAAACGATCTATATGTGGATATTATGTTAACAGTCATGGTGGTATGTGGTAATCAATGTATTTTAAACATTTAATGAAATCTATTTAAATATTCACATTCAATGAACATTGATATAAAATATTATTTCATGAATGAGTTGGTAGAGAAATAAAATTTAAGGCTGGGGTTTGTTCATACCAAGTAGTATATTTATAAATTTTTCATTAATCTATTACCATGGTAAAGATGTCATAATTTTATATTGATGATGTAAGTTCAAGATTAATCCACTCGAGGATATATTTTGGGGATTTCATCCCCTATCCCATTTTTTATATAGATTTGTATTGTCAAATGGAGATATAAAAACATAAATACCACATTTAACAACATCAATTCAAAGAATATATCATTATTTTAGAAAAATATATTTAGGGGTAATTTTTTAAAGAGAGAATTTGTTAAGTCATTTTGTGTGTGTGTGAGTTGTGAACTATGATATCTTGTTAATTGAGAATATTTGTAGAAATTTATGTTTATATAGGTTAAAATAAACAATTATAATAATTAAATTAAGTGGTGTTATAAAAATTTATTCTCAACAAGTATCAAGAGCCATGTTAAAGTTTATTTAAGTCACTCTTAATGGATATCGTGATATTATTATTCAATGTTCTTGTTTCTTACACTAATATTGATCTTGTAGGATTACAATTATTGAATAATGATTTATTTCTATGTGTATTGAGTTTGAAAATTGAATTACATTCAATGTTTGCTAAAAAAACCAAAGGGGAGTATTTTTGAGACTGAGTATGAAGAAGTTAATTAGATCAAGAGTGGTTGTGACCTCAGGATGTTTGTTGAGACCCTAGGGGATTTTTATGAGTTTAAAAGTTGAAGTATAATTTCCTATACTTGTGGTGTTTTCAATGGGAAAAGGAATTGGTAAATAGATTAATTGTATATTGTTTTTGTGTTATAATTTTTACAATACATAAATCATGTTTAAACTCAAATTAAAATGTATTTTATTGTAAGGTAAAGGCTGTTTGAAAGTTTAGATACATAAGGAATAATTTTTGTGTTGAGATTTTAATTTTTTAAAGATACTTCAAGGTAAAAAACTAAATTAGGATTCTATATGCACAATCACTCCATGATAAAGTCTACATGTGATTAGTTCATATAAGAATAAACTCTCAATATGTTTAATCATGATATGAAAGAAGCTATACAAAGCTCATATTTGGAAAGGATATGTCTGGTAATGTAATGAGTGTTCTAATCATGCAATAATGGTAGATATGTAAGACTGATTCATTCAAAAAATTAATCTATATAAGATTAAATGTTTCTGAAGGAAGAGTAAGTCGTGCCATAATAAAATGGATCTTGCTGTGATTAATGAAATAAATGATTAGTGTCTACAAAATGAAGTGTGAATCACACAACTATCAAAAAGATAACAAAATGATTGAATAATTATATCTAACAATTTTATGAACATGAACTTTATGACATAGAAACCACACTATACTATAAAATTGGTATTTTTTATGTCTTCATTTTTTTGGGAGGTTCTAGGGAGTTGTGTCATAGATGTGTATATCACATAATGATATATGTTGAACTGTGTCTTGTGATATGGTATTATAAGGTCGTGATAATCCATCAGAGTTATGATCTATTATATTTTTCAGGTGGCTAGATGGATTAAATCATAATAAAGGATATATCATTATAATCATTCAGACTTAGTGAAAAGAAGAGAAACTTTGCATCCTAAAGTAATTGATCTCGGTGTAAAGAGTGATGTAGTTAGAGGAAAACTAGTCAATCAAGATAGAATGAGGGAAGTCAAGACACGATTTATACCAATATCTAGATATTGTGGTTTTGATGATGTGACTCATTTGGTTTATGGGATGAAACATATTGAATCATTAAGTCCTATAAATATATCAAAGGGTGGATAAAAGGAATGAAAAAATATTAAGGCCTAATAAGTAGAGGGAGTAGTTCAAGGAACATTAATTTTTAATTTGAATTTGATATTTAATAATTCAGAGATAAAAGTAATAATATTTATGAAAAAAGGTGAATTCCTCAGAGAAGATAGTTGAAATAGAAGAAGAAGAGAAGATTAATTGCAACTATGAAATGTGAATAATAAAAAGAAGTAAAATAAGAATAGAAAGAATAACCACAACAACATGATGTAATTATATCATAATAAAAAACTCACTTATTATTTAGATCTTAGATTCTAATTTTTTTAGTATAAGAAAATTAAAATAGTTGGTATGCACATATCATATCATGAGTTCATGGATAATACCTACTTATTTTTAGTCCAAATGATGATTTTAATGGGCTTTATGATCACAATTTTTACCTGATCATTCTAAGGATATGGCTTTACATTTTGAGTTTTGAACCTTATAAAATATATAATGCATGTTTTGTTCGTTCCTTGATGTGTGTGTTGTTTATATACAAGAATCCTTTCATGAAATTTAATAGGTTCCAATGGTTTTTCGAAGGAGAAATATAAAAAATGTTAATTCATATATTTACCCTCTCTCAGTGAATTCTCACAATTTGGGGGGTCCCTTTTAAGAGGGATCCATGAAAACCTATAAACATTACAAAGGGATAGAGAATATGAAATTGGTGACTAGAATAATAAAATGATGAAACCAACATACTTTTGTTGTACTCATATAATCAAGGAAGGGGCATGACTAAAAAGAACATAAAGTGGTGAATAATTTTAGAAGTATGTCTGACAATATTTTGATTCTGAGATTGTTAAAAGGGGAACAAATGCCTTTTAAAAATTGAGTAACGAGTTAATGAACCCTATCCCTTTATTTATTCTTGAATTTATTAATGATTTTTTTTATGAAAGGGTATTTTTATTTGTTTAATTAAATAAGATATTATAAAAAGAAAATTTTATCGAATGATTTCCTAAGGATTACATATATTATTGATTGATTAATATTTTATACTATAATAAAATTTCTCTTATAGTATTAGAGTAGTTAATTTTTACTTATATTATAAAGTATTAAATTACATTGATTATATAATATGGATTTGAGGACTTTAAAGAGTATAAATTATTGATTTTTTTCATGAGATGAATTTCCCCTCCCATTAAAATGATGATTCACCCTTTTAATATTTTTCTTTTACAAATAAAATCTATTATAATAAAAGGAAAGAATGGTAAAAATTATTCCTTTTTATAGAGGGAGTAAAATATATAAGGGGATAATAAATTTGTATCCCCATTATGGTGATGAAAGTTCCCTATTCCAAAGGGTAAGAAAATTCACCAACCCATCAAGGGGATAAACTAATGTACAGTCCCACTCAATTACTATTTATTTAAACATTGAATAATATTACCAAAAGGAGGAAGAAACACTTAAATAAAAATTGAATTTTATAAAATTAAAAATATAGTTCTTATGATTTAAAGTTATTGATAACTTTTTTTTACTAATTATGGTTCATGTGATCTTATGGTGTTTCACAAAACAATGCAAGTTTTAATTGATTTAAGATTTATGATGATATTATTTACAAAAAATAAAAAGTGTTTGATTGATGTGACCATAAATTTCATGAAGGTGAATTATGTAAATGTCTTTTTATTTATTTTTATATTTTTTTATCAATAGTTGCTGAGACTATTCATGTATTTTTTATTTGTAATGCATTGAATAGATTAATATTATTTTAGTGATTGATGACTGCATGTCATGTTGGCTTTGTAAAATGAAGATTAAATAAGATAATAATAAGTTGAGTGGAATATTTTATTAGGATAATATTTTTTATATAATACGATCAATAGAGAATCTAGAATGATTTATAGGATGACCATGGAAATAGAATCCATGTTGTCTATTAGGATTAAATAAGATATTGGTATTGAGGGGGATCCTTGGTTATCTCATGAAGGAGATTCATGAGAGTGTACATGATACATATAGATATTTTGGAAGCCAGAAATTGATGAAAACCAACCTTATATAGATGATTAAAAACTCATAGAGTAATAGAGAATTACATAGAGCATAAAGTATCAGATGGATATTATGAAACCTTGTGATGATCAAGAAAGTTTTATTTAGACATAAGATTTCATGCTCACCGATCCAAACTGATGGAGTGGTGGAATAAACCATTGAATGGATCTAGATGTGGAATCTATATATGATTATGATTTCATGAAACACTAACATGATTTTCTATAGATTGTATCAATTCTTTTCAGGTACTCTTGAAAATGTTACACTGTAATTTAATTGGAATTTAGAAACCCATATTCATAAAACTTGTATAATGAGGAATAATTATCATAGACCATAACCTACTTATTTTAATGATAAAAAATCATGTTTATAATGTTTTTAATGAATTTTATATTTTATGTTTGTCAACTATTTTTTCGTTTTTCTACATGGTTAGGTCTGTAAATGGCCACACATACCTATCATATGAAGACAATATACAATCTGCACAAACAAAACACATATCGTGTGACCATTCTGTTAAATTATTTCACTATCCATGCTTTCAAGTTCAAGTTAAATCATATGAATTGAAACTAATTCACATTGAACTCAAAGTGACTACCAAAAAAAAAACTATCTACCACATGATGGAATATATTTATCATGCAAAGGTATATAAAATTTCTCTATGTTATATATTGACAACACATGTTATTGTAGTGACCACATGAAGAAATATTCCTATTGTAATTAAAATTCAAGTGAATGTTTGAATAATAATACCTACAACATGAATATGAGAAACTACTATAAGAGGAAGATTACCCACCAAAAAAAATAAGAATACCAATCATATAAAGTGATGTACCTACCATATGAACAAAATTAAGTGAATGTTCTTAGTTTTCATAATAAAATAACATTCCTAGTAACCATAATACAAACTAACTATGCCTATTTAAAGACTAACCAACCCTTTATAAAATAATAAGTGGAGAATTTTATATTTTCCAATGACTTTTTTAGGGCATTAATTATAGAGTTTCTGCAATAATAATTATAATGAATATTCTTCAATAATTACTTTGATATGGAGTTATCATTAAAGGGAAGAACCACTTATAATCAAGTTGGTGTCACATATAGAGAATTATAGAAGAATATACATATGATACTATGATACATTGAGGAAATATTTAGAAAAATCTATTATAATACGTTTTACCAAACCTTCTATTAAAACATGGTTGAACCCTTTCAAAGAAACATTTAAGGATTTCTATAAAAATAAACTAATAGGACTGAGCTACATTAAATATTCACCCTCTATATTATTTTTTTCATTATATTTTAGCTTAACTTTTGAGATGTGATTTTTATACTTTTTTCTTCTATAAAAATATAATCTTGTACTATATTGAAGAGTGCATGACACTCCCTTAAATTTCTTTAATTCTGTAATCCCAAAAATAATTGTAGATGTAGTATTGTGTGAAATAAACTCCATATATCCCACATAGAGCTATATAATAGGCTCTATGAAGTCTATAAATCCCTATATTTTATTTTTTAAAACCCTATCCAGGTTGTGGAATAGTTTATTTTATAATAAAATATATGATAATGGGTTATTTCCAAGTGAGGGGGATTAAGTCTCATCTTGAGACCAAACCCCTTATTTATTTATAATGTGTTTTTATTTATTTTGTTTAATATATATAAAAAACTACTATCTATTTTGAATGATTTAATAGTAAAACATCACACTGATAGTTTATGTCAATTTTTAATATATTGTGTTTGGTACAAGTAATTTTTTTTAGAAATTTATAGTGTTTTTTAATATTATTTTAACTGAGTTATGATCAAGAATTTGAGAATCTATATGAATTTTAAAATTATATAATTATACAATTTTAGATAACTAGTGGATTTGGTTTTAATCCAATTTTTAATTGGAAACTCAATTCAACCCCCTCTTTAGTGTTCAACCCAGACAAACATTTAGTGTTAGAATAATTTTAAAATAAATTTTATTAGGATCAAGTGTCATCAAAAGAACTCAAAATTTTTTATTTGTTTAAAATTTAAGTCCTTAGGGATAATAATATAAAAGAAGTAACTTCCAAAAACTATACTCATTATTTTAATGGAACTAATTATTCTCAGTGGAAGAACCAGACGAAAATATATATATAGAGCATGAGATTTGATATTTTAACTGTTATCAATGAAAAATATTAAAAAACCAATGATGATAGAGTTTAATGGAGAGTTTAAACTATTTCCACATATGTGTATAATTATAAATCGAAGATTTAATTTTATTGTTCATTAGGAGAAGATAAATTTAATAGAATATCATATTTCTCTACAAATTTAGAAATTTGGGATACTCTTTCTATATCTCATGATGGAACATAAAATATTAAAGATATGAACATAAATACTAATCATATTAAATATGATATTTTCAAGATAAATCATGATGGATCTATTTATAAAGATCATCATAGGTTATTTGATATTGTGAACACAATGCATCCAATTAGGAAGAAAATTTCACACAAAGATCAAGTGATGAAAATTTTGAGATGTCTACCTAATAGGTGGAGATGAAATTCTATTTCTATTAGAGAGTTATCTGACATAAGTAAACTACCATTAAATGAGATGATTATAAATGATATGATGTATGAGGTGGAACTCCAAGTAAATAAATAGGAGGAAGCTGAACGAAATAAAAATTTAGTGACCTTAAAATCATCAAACTCAAAAATTGAAACAGAATGTCAAAGTTGACAATTTGAGTGATGATGAATCACTTTCAAATAGCGATGAGGAAATAGATTACTAATCTAGATGATTCAAAACGTTTTATTTGAAGAATAAATTCTTTAAGAAATCAATTTTTTATAAGTATAAAAATAAAGGAATTTGGTCAAATGAGTTGAAAAAGGATGATTCCACCAATGAAATAACCTATTATGAGTATAAAAGAAAAAGGAATATTAAGAATAATTGTCCTAATATTAAATATAAGAAAAATTATAAGGGAACAATAAAACAATATAAAAAGGATATGAAAGACAGTAAGAGTTCCTCCAAATATTTTTCAAGTGACTCTGAATCAAGAAGAGAAGAAAAAAATTATAGGTTTAACATATGTTTCATGAAAAATAGATCCGAGGAACTAAATATTATGCCTCCTTCTCTTAAACATATTTCTAATCTTTTAGGGAATAAAATAATTAATGAAAATATAATAAATGATAATTTATTCAAGCATTGTATCATGAAAAAGGAAACATTCAATGAAGATAAGGATAAATACAAAAGCATAAAGAAGCATCACGGCCTAACACTTCATTTAAAATATTAATTTTATATAAAAAGTACTAAAATAATAAATTATTAAAGGAAAATGATGAATTAAAAAATTACAATAAAAAAATTAAGAAGGATCTAGAGTGATTCAATAGTGGTAGAGAAAACCTTATAAGGATTCTTGGTAAATAAACCTCTCAAAAATATACAATTTGAATTGATTACCAACTTGGATAGAGAATGATTTAAAAAAACAAAATTTTTCATATTTAAAGTTATGTTATTTCAAAAAATAGTTCATATTCATATAGTCTTAAAAAAATATTCATTACTAAAAGTTTAAAATATTTTTATGGGAAACCTGTTAAACAATATTGGATTCATAAATCTTTTATTAATAACATTTTCGGACCCAAGAAATTATGGGTACCTAAATCATTACTTATTAAATTTTTTATATAGAAACATGTTTGAAGAGTATTAGTAATCATATATGGTATCTGGATTGTGGATACTCTGGATACATGATTGGGGAATACTCAATCTTCATGAAACATTTCAAAGTGGATGATTAAAATGCCAATTTTTTTGAAAATGGAAAAGTGAAGATATTTGGACTCAATCAAATTGTAACTATATTACTATTTTGATTTCAAAAGTTTTTTTATAGATAGATTAAAGTATAATATTCATAGAATCTCACAATCATTTGATTATGTTTATCATGTTATGTTTAAAAATAATTCATGAAAAATTCATGATTCGAAGCATGATTTAGTTTTTACTACTTTTCATAATGAAAATGTTTATGTTGTTGATCTGAATTCATAATTTTATAAAAAAAAATTATGTTTATGTGTCGTTAACAATGGGTATTAAATTTGGAATATGTGACTAGGTAGTTGAAACCTTCACTCACTTAGAAATATAACTATGAAATTTTTCTATAAATATGTTTCTAAACTAAAATTCCCAATATACAAAGTCTGTAGACCTTTTCAAAAAGGGAACCATAATAAGATCTCTTTGAAATATAATAAAGTATTTTCAACTTCTAAACTCATTGAGTTGGTTTATATGGACTTTTTTAGATCCTCTAGAGTTTATATCCTAATTGGGGATCACTATCCTTATTTTATAGTGGATGATTTTTCTAGATACTGTTGGGTAATCATTATATCTAAAAAACAAAACCCTATTCTTCTTTCTATAGATATGTAAATTTTGTTGAAAACCTTAAAATACTTAATATTAAGACCTTAATAAGTGATCATGGAAATAAGTTTTAAAATAAAGATGTTGAGTCTCTATTCTCAAAAAATTTATATGTTCATAAATTTTATACTTCTAAGACCCCATAACAAAAGTTTGTACTAGAAAGAGGAAAAAAAACTTAAATAAATTTATTGAACCATGATTAATGATTTTTATTTACTAGTTTCTTTCTTCTCAAAGGTTGTGATTACATCTTACTATATTTTTAATAGAGTTCTTATCATTCCACTTTTAATGAAAACCCATTTTTATTTATGTAAATGGGAGAAAAACAAAAGTTTAGTACTTTGTATTTTTTTTCTACAATGTATTTATACTCAACATAATGGATAATTTAGATTAGTGTTCATCTTAATCCGATGAAGGAGTATTTATTGTTTGCTCAACTTCCAATAAATCATACCGAGTAATTAATAAAAGAACCAAAATTTTAGAAGAATATGTATATGTAAAATTTTACAAAACAAATTCACATGATTTTATGACCCATTTAGAGAATATGGAGGATGGCCTTTGAAAATTAAAACTGAATGCAAAATCTCTTTATAATTCTTCAAAAACATGTTATAGAAAAATTATTTCATTTTAAGGAACTATTTGAACAAGAACCCATAGAAGAGAATGAAGTATCAAATACTTATATCCTTAAGTCTATTATAACTCATAGATACCATCCCTTAGATTCCATTGTTGGAGATATATTTATAGGAAAATAAAAAAGACATTCTCTTAGAAATATGGTTGATAATCAAGCCTTTTATAGATATCTTAAACCTAATAACATCACATAAGAAATCAATGATGGATTCTAGGAAATGGAAATACATGAAGAGTTGAATCAATTATGAAGGTTAAATATTAGGGAACTAGTAGAAATACCTAAGGACTTTCTTACAATTGGAACTAAGTGGGTGTTTAGGATTATAATAGATTAGTCAGGAAGTAAAATTAAAAATAAGTAAATAATTTTTGGATAAGGATATGGTAAATAGGAGTGTATTAACTATAAGAAAACCATTTCAACAATAGATATACTTGAAGCCATAATAATGTCTCTTTATTATTCAGAACATTTGGATTTAAAACTATATAATATGGTAGTGGAGAGTGAATTCATAAATGGTTATATAATTAAGGTTTTTTTTGGTGAAAACCCCCTTGATTTCAAAACCCTCATTTTCAAAATCATGTATTTAAATTTAAAAAAGCTTTTTATGGCTTTGAAAAAATCCTAGACCATAGTATGATAGGAAAAAATCATTTTTTATTTCTAATAGTTTTCCTAAAGGGAAAACTAAACAAACTATATGGATTAAAATCGTTTCAAATTTTATTTTAATAGTACAAATTTATGTTTATTATTTTATTTTTGTATCATCTAAAAAATCATTCTGTACTAAATTTTAAAAAACGATGTAAAATGAATTTGAAATGAATTTAATGGGTGAGTTGAAATTATTCATTAGTTTTAAGATTCCTCAAAATAATGAATTAATTACTTTAAATAAATGAAAGTACATTAAGGGTATTTTAAAACATTTGGGTATGGATTGTACTAAAGGCAGCGATAATCCCATGAGTGAAATCTCTAAACTAAATCTTGATAAAATTTGGAAACTAGTTGATTAAAAAACATATAGATGTATTATTGGAAGTCTATTATACTTAATTAATAGCTAAACTAATATTAAATTTATAGGGTTCATGTGTTTATATTTCCAATAAAGTCATAAAGAATCACTTTTACTTTCTATGAAAATAATTTTTAAATAGATCAAAAATATAACCAACTTAGTAAAATTTTATTCTATAGGATAGTAATTTGATTTAGTTAGTTATATAAATAATGACTTATGTTGTTATAAGTTAAATTAAAAAAGAACTTATATAACATGTTACTTTCTGGACAAGTATCTAGTTTCATGGCACGGTAATAATCAGAACTCTATTGCATTTTCTACTACTCAAGCTGAGTACATAGATATAGGATGTTTTTGTGGATATATTTTGTAGATGAAACATAAATTACTAGACTATGGATATCAATTTCAACATTTCCCCATAAATTGGGATAATAAAAGTGTAATAAATTTTTCTAATAATCCAATATCACATTAAAAAAAACATATTGATATAAGACATCACTTTTATAGAGACCATTTTAAAAAAGGTTATATAAATCTTGAATTCAGTGGTACATAACATTAGATTTGTAGAAATATTTACAAATCCACTGTGTATTTAGAGAATGAACTATATGATACATGAATTAGGAAAGATAATTTTTTCTAAATATTTCAATTTAGTTTTATCCTTTATATTTATTAGAATTCATGTTATAATTTGTTATCCTCTATTGATTTATTTTTTTAAAAAGTAACCATTATGTTTATCTCACACAGTCAGTTTTATTACTATGTTTTTTTCACATGGATAGTATACATATCTTGAAACTTAACTCACATAGTCACTATACTTACCATGAATCCATTAACCATATGGTTAATATAACTAACAAGACCTATCTAAGCTATTCTGATAACACAATCAATATGAATAATGTGTTTACTTTTACATAGTATTTTCACTAAAGGTATTTTAGAGGAATTTTATTAAAGGGTTATTATTATTTTACCCATATACTATTGAATTTAAAATCTATATAATAATATAAATTGATGTACATTTATATCCCTAAAAACCCCTTCTTATTTTTGAAGTCTCACATGGTCTCTAACATTTCATTCAAAAGAAATATATTTCCAAAACAACACTTATTATATCAAACCTCTATCATGAATATGAGCCTTCAAAGTTCGAATTGAAACATGGAAATTAAAAGGATGAATCATGATGCTGATGAATCTCCTCCCATAGAATCACCCCCTATGAATAAATAATGAAATTATAAAAGAATAATAAGCATTATTGTGAATCCTCAAAACCGTCATCAAATTGATCATCTAGTTTTTACTGAAAAGTAAGTGGATTTTCAATGGATCCAGTCAAGAAAATAAAAATAATAGAATAAAATTTGGATTCAAGGATGGTTTTGTTGGTTCAAAGGGAATGGTAATTAATTTTAGTTGAATTTTTTTAAGAAGTTTTATATGTTTTTCTAGATTATTTCTGAAGAGAAAAGAGACATCATTAATACAATGCTAAATGGGGATGTTCTGAATTTTTTTTCAAAGAGATGGGATGAAATATTAAGAGTACCACATAAGGTAGAATTAAAATATTATTAGGGTTCTAATATAATCTAACTTTCTCATTATGAGTTCCAAGTGGTCTAAAATATATAATAGGTAATGTAAAACCTAGATGACCAGATGATATAGAGATTAGTGGTGAGTGATGGATGTTAGATAAGTTAATATGGCATTATATGAGTCTATGAAAATTATATTTCAATATTTTGAAAAACCAGGATATGTTCTTCAATTTTTTATGAAATATTGAATTCAGATCAACTTTAAAAAGTATGCGATAAGGGACATGTATGAATTTTGAAATACTTCTTCAAAGTTAAGTTCTCTACCTTACCCAAATATCATATCATTATTATTGTTTTATGTGTGTCTAATACCTAAGGGTGAGGGAAAAGTAACTTCTTGAAATGGACTATGTCTAACTAATAGGATTTTTAGGAACATTAATGTTAATTGGAACCCCTAGAACAATGAATAAATTGATGATAGAAATAATATATAGTAATGATTTGACCCTATGAAATATATTATTAAACTATGGGATCTAGTGGATCAAAGTCTTGAACTAGATGAAGTTTTGGAGTAGTCATAAGAGGATGATGTGGCTGTTGTAGTGTATTTTTACAAATAAGAAGTGGAAGAATAATGAGATGATGATTTTTTTTATATTTATGAGTATGTTAGTTCGGATCATGAAGATGATATAAGATACTCTCTTATTAAGTATTTAAAACCACATGACTCTCCATTACCCTTCGAATCTCAGGAAGAACAGCTGAAATATAAGGATCTTTTATACAATGAAGTATTTTCAAGTGCGTATGTGGAAGAGCATGCATGGTATGAATCTAGTGAGTCTATATAAGATGATAAATAATTAGATGGATCTTCTATTATATGAAGAACTATGAGATAATCTATACCAGATACACCAAATATGGGGGATAGCTTTGCTGGGTCTACAGTATTGGACTTAGAATATTTAGACTCTCATGATGATAATAATGGTGGAATTCCACCTCAAAATGGTGGGCCTTCTATACCTTCTTTTAAACAAGTTTTAGATGGATATTTAATTACTAATATATATTCTATTAATATTATTGGGGCTTATTTTACAAAACCATCAATGGATCAAGTTCCGGAATGAATTTTTGGTATAAATTCTTAAAAATATGTAGAGGAACCTGGTAATGATGATAACCAGTCCTCTTGTAGTTGATGAATATGTTGATGCTGGTGAAAGAGCTAAAATTGAGTCTATATGGTCTAGATTTCTTGTTTTTGAGGATGATGGTAGGTATTCGACTTACGATTCATCTATTGATGAAGGAAGAACTAGAGAACTTGTTATGGAAGAGAGAAATGATGTGATTTATGAGTTTTATAAATAATTGAGATGGGATTATAAGTTTTTTATAGTGATAAATTATGTTAAAAAAATATATAAATGATGGAGAATATACCATGAATGAATTTAAATATTACCTTAGAATACTATTCACAAAGACATATCTCAATAAAATATTTAGATATTTGGCTACTGATTTTATGGTGAAACCTTTGAATAAAGATTCTAAGTTTCAAGTTGAAAATCTCAAAGTTATTACTCCAATATTGGATGCTTATATTGAAAATAAAGAATATTTTTTACAATCTTTGAAGCATGGATCTTGGGCAATTAAGGAATTCAACTGGCTTATAGAACAATATCTATATACTTCCAAAATGGTTTTCCTAGCTCTGCCTAGTATTCTTCTATCTTTAAATCCTATCCCTGACTCCTCTACCCTTATTCCTTTTGGCTTATCTTCTAGATAATAATTTAATCACATCATACATATGTGAATATGTGTGGTAACTAAGGAACCTTATACAACTTCTATATGACCATCTAGCCAACTAACAGACCTACCACATCCTTTAATTCCAATGGGAAGGATTTTATACTTATAATAGATATATGAGATGTTCCATTTTCATATTATAATTAGAATTATTGATAGGGAGAACCCTTGTATTTAACTTGAAATAATTCTTTTATATTAGTAAAATTCAACTATTAATATATATTTTATTTTATTTCTTCATATATATTCTCTTCATTTAACTTTTTAATAATCTTAAAAGGGTGATTAAATGTGAGAAATCAATTGAATTAATTAATTAAATTAATCAATTTGATACAACATTGAGATACTGAGAAAAATATGTTTCAATTTATTGAAAATATATTTTTGATGTATTCAATTTATTTCATTTTAAATGTATTGATTTGTGACCATCAAAATGGGGAAGACTGCTATGTTAGACCATCAACTCCTTATTTTAATGATCTCAAATCATGATTATAATGTTTTTAATGAATTTCATGTGTTTTTTAGTCAATTATTTTTCTATAAAATCTTGTAAAAATGGATAAGTCTGGAAGTGACCATGCATACCTACCGTATGAAGACAATATACTAACCACATGAAAAAAATACTTTACATGTTACAATTATATTATAGTATTGTACCTACTGTGCATTGAGGTTCATGTGATCACATATGTAACAAACCTACCATATATTGAACTCAAAGCGACCACATAATGAAAACTACCAACTGCATGAGGAAATTTTGTTACCATGTGAAGTTAAGTAAAATTTCTCAAACTAATTTAATGAACACATGTATTATTGTAGTGATTGTATGAAGAAATATATCTATCATAAGAAAAATTCATGTGGCCATGTGAAGAAGAATACCTACCACATAAATAAGATTACCTATAGTAATAAGAATAGTTCCTACCACAGAAAAAGAATACCTACCACATGAACAAATGAATTTAAAATTCCTAGTTACCCTGCCAACCAAACATGCATAGTAACCATGAGGAAAAGTAACCGTGCCTAATTAAATACCAACCAACCATTTAAAAATTAATAATTAGTGTATTTTCTAATATACAATTACAATTTTTCAAAACATTAATTGTAGAGTAAGTGAAAGTAAGGCTATATTGAATATTCAACCATGGATACTTTTAGATGGAGTTATCATTAAAGAAAAAAATCACCCAAAGTCAATTGGATGTCACATATACAAAATTTTGGAGAAATATATGTGGGTTCATATGATACACATTGGAATCATTCAAAACAATCTATAAAATGCTATTTTCTTGAACCCTCTATGAAAAATAAATTGATCCCTTTAAATGATAAATTCAAGGACTCCTAAATAACCAAAGTTTATTAGATTGAGCATTATCAAAAATTCACTCTCTATATTATTTTATAATTATTTTTATCTTAACTTTGATTTGCGTTCTGTTTTACTCTATATATATGTAAACACAAACTCCTATATTGTATTAGAGATTATGAGACACTCTCTTTCATTTATTTTCATCTGTAATCCCATGAATAACATTAGAAGAGGTCGTGTGTGACCTGGAATCCTTTTCTCTCATGTGTAGCTATTCAAGAGACTTGGTGAAGCCTGTGAATAATTATGTTATATTTTATAAAACCTGATCTGTGTCTTGTATTATAATATTTTTTAATAAAATTATTTTATTCAAGTGACTTCCAAGTGGAGTGGATGTGATCTCGATTCGATACTAATCCTCTTGGTTATTTCCTCTATGTTTATATTATTTGATTAATATATTTAAAAAACATTTATCTATTTTCAGAATGTTAATATCAATAAATTACATTGATAGTTAATTTAATTTAATTTATTATATATTGTGATTAATATAAGTAAATTATTCTCAAAAGTTAAAGAGTTTTTAATATTATTTTAACCGATCTTTGATTGAGCTTATGATAATATATTTGAAAGATAAAATGACATAATTCAATATTTTTAGTTAATTGGGGTTTTTTATTTAAACTACGGGATTTTTTTTAAATTTATTTATAATATAAATTCTTAATTGGAAACTTAATTCACCCCCTCTTGAGTTTCCCACTCCAACCAATATGAAATATGATAAAGATTGAGTCTCTTTATGAATGATAAAACTTGTGTTTACCCTATATCATAATGATAATGTTTAATGATCATTTTGGATACTAGAGTTAAATTAATAATGAATTTGAACTTGAAGTTACCCAAGAAAGGTTTACACCACATGGGGGTGGGGGGTTAATCATTTTTTATTTCTTTTACAATTCTTCTCAATATAAAATTAACCTCTACAGTGTATTATGATTATATCCACTCAAAATTATAATCTCAAACTTACCTGATAATGACTAAAATTAAAGTACATAGGGAATAAGTTATTATAATAAGGTTGTACAACAATATGGGGATCCCATTCTTTACTATTATTGAGATGAGTTTAAATCATATATTGTACACTTGTGTATAAAAGTGGTTATAGTTTGGATTGAGAAGTTGTCACCCTCCAATCAACTCCTACACTCATATATTCTTATCCATTTGAAATCATAGGATAAGTTTGGAATTTAATTTCCTAGGATATTATATTATAATTTGATAAGCACATATCATAATTATACTATACCAACCAAATTATTCAAAAATAACTCATAATTAGAATAAATACATTATGTTTAAGTCTATGCTTCTTTAATAAAAATATAGATCTTTATCTTAATCCTTAAAATGTTTATATTTAAGTAATATTAATTCATTTATAACTTCAATGATATGATTATCAATCTCAAATAATTTATTACTTAATCTCTATATATTTTATCAATCTCTCTAGAGAACCTTGATTCAGTCTCTATTTTTTTGGTTATTCAAAAATAAAACATAGTTTCAATTTATTTTCTCAATATATTTATCTCATAGGTCTACTCCCCTTTATATAGAATATAAATTATTCTAGAATTTATTTAACTCAAAAAATAAATTATAGATCAACTTCTAGTTAATTCTTATAACCTAATGTTACAGTGAGATCCATCACACATTTCCAAAATCCGTCATTCACTTGGGAACATTTCCAGGATCATTTAATATTTATTTATTTATTATTTAAACACTATATCCTGTAATATTCCATAAATTTACTTCATCAAATTATAGATGATAAATAAAATAATTGGTTATTTCTTCAATATCAATCACCATTTAAATTAATTCACAAATAAATGAATTCTATAATTCTAGATTTTTTTAAAAATAGACTCTAATATTATTTTCATTAGCTCATAATTGGTTTCCAAAATTTTAAATCTAATTCATGGTGTGACACATTTTATTACAAATCCATATTCAAAAAACTAATCATGAATAATATAATTATGATTTTCATGTGGTTTATGAAATTCATAACACAACATCATACCCTCTAATTTTCACAAATATTCATCAAAAATCACAATTTTATTTTTTATGTTTAATCCATTAAATAATAACTTGTTCATAATAAAATTTAAATTTCTTTATAATACATTACTCAAGAATTAAAAAATATTTCCAAATCTTGAAATATAAAATTTTCATAATGTGTTGGAAAAATGGATCTTATAAAGTATATAAGCCATCCTTATGTTTTCTAAAATGACCTTATATAATGAATTTGGTAATTCCATAAGTTTTATGAATCTCCCACTAAACTGATATATAGTATGTTTAAATTACTTCTATTATTTCAAAAATGTATCGTATTTTGTTAGGAAATGAATCATACAGAAATCATATTTTTTCAAATTCTTATAAACTGATGACTTTTACAAAGTCTGTAACTAGTCTTAAAAAGACTAAGATTACTCTTCCAAATAAAATACTTAAACTTATTAATTCATTAGTGAATCTTAAAAAGTTCTACATGAATCTTATAAAGTAATGCATTTTCCATTTTCCCAATATCTCTTATGCTGAAATGGATCATATGAAGTCAAAATGATTCTTTTGAAAAATTAATTTACCAATTTTCTACTTATGTATAAAATTAAATATTACTACATATAATCATAGAAACTCTTCTATTTAACTAATTACTTCTCATATTATATCAAAAATACATGAAAACATTTAATGATGATCTCATTCAATTCCAAACAACCCCATTCACTGTGGACAATAAATGAAATTATTCAATAACAAAGGGATGTGAAATATCCCTCTTTGAATTTATTTTCTTCTTAATTGAAATTTTTTATTTCCACTCAATTATTTTAAATAACTCAATAATTCACATACAAATAATCAAATCATATCCTTTCTCAAATGAAAAGTGTAATGACAACACACTACGAGATAAAGAAATGTTTTTTATGGAATTCCATCTCTTTGTGACAAACAATTTTTTCCAAGTGAATTATATTTTATACCCCTCAGTTTATACTTCCTTTTAACATATAAATTTTCAACTCCTTTTTTATAATAACCAAAGATTAAGATTATGGATATATAATAATACACTTCCCATTTTTAAAATAAGAGTACACTATCTTTTAACATTTCACAACATAATCCAAATCATTTTGTGGATACTTTCATATATCCAAAAGTTGGAGGGGAAACATGAACATGTTTTTTTTCTTAATTATATTTATCTTTATATTAGAATTTAATTTTTTTAAATGTATTCAATATGATATTTGGTGTAAATGTACTCAACATTCACATCAATATTTTCCACTCATTGTTTAATGAAATGATATATAATATTAATATGATTTGATCAAGAGTTTTCAACTAATTTATTTTAATAAATCAATTTCACTCAGAGTATCCTTAGAAATTTATAATGGATTGTCAACTTTAACATTAAAATCTACTAACTAAACTTGGATCCACATAATCTTTAATAGTGCATGTGTTTCTGAAATATAATATTCCTTAGTAATGCTCAAAGAAACTAGATTCCACTTTATACTTTTATAGATCGCACAAATATCACTAAGGAAGAATATTTCACTACATGTAGAATTTATTTTAGTATAATATCAGGTATAATATGATTTTTTTTTATCCATAAAAGTTCATTTATGATACATTTTTATATAGTCATCGACATGTTAGAGTAACTTTTAAATATCTCAAAATTCTTTTATCTATCATCATATGAGACACTTTAGGATCACTCTGAAACCCTTAACAGAGTCACTAAAACATGATATATAGTCTTGATGCTATAAGATAAATTACTATTCTAAATATTCTTATAAATTAATTTTTATTAACACTATTTTCAACATCATATTTTTCTCAATTTATCACCAGCTAAAATGGGATTTTAGGTTTCTTTATAATCTTCCATACTAAATTTATTCAATAATTATCCGGTATATTTCACTTAGGATAGGAACATATAATTAATTTTTATATATAAGATTCAATCCTAAGAATTATTTACTATCATCCAACATAGACATATCAATGTACCATTTCATTTTCATTATAAATTATTAATGGTGATACTCTTTTTCACCCAAAAACATGATTTCATCAATATATACTATGAAAATTTGATTACTTATGGACATATCTTTCACAAATTGGTTATTATCAACCATTTCCTTTGAAAATAATATATCTCTTAAAAAAATTATCAAATTTCGAATACAAGGCTCCAAGTATCCTTTTTAAGAAATAAAAAACTTTCTTCAATCAATATACCATGTTGCAATCATTACCAAAATGAACCCCATAAGGGTTTCATTGAAAAATTATTCTTATATATCTAAATATAAGAAGAAATATTTCACATCCATTTGATAAAACTTATAATTTCTATGGGATAACACAAACGTGAACATAAAAATTAATTATATCCATAGTGATAGTGTAATTGTTTCTTTAAATTCCACCGCTTCCATTTTTGAGAAGACTTTGCACACTATTATAGATTTTTTTCTTAACACTTGCCCTTATAATTTAATTAATTTTTAAAAACCCAGTTGTTTCCAATTACATTTTTATTTTCAGGTGTTGGAACAAGATCCCAAGTGGAGTTCTTCTAAATCTAATCAAGTTTTTCATTCATATAATTGATCCATTATTGATGTGAACCTACTTAAAATAATGTATTTTGTTCAACATGATAAATGAGGGAAATATTATTTTTAAGCCTAAATGTTATTATTTTTTCAATTGGTACCTATTTAATACCAAAGATATTTCTTGAATAAATACTAGTTTCAAATATTTTATGTTTAAAAATTTTATTTTTATAAGTCTCATCATCATCTATAATTTTGTTAGAATCAACACTAATTGAATTCTACACATTTCCATCTTCTTTTTAAATATGTTTTCCATAGATTTTCATGCTTCTATATCTAATATTCTCATAACTCACTTCAACTATCACTTATTTACTGTAACTATTATCAATAACCTATATATTAAAATAATCAAAAAAATCACCACTTTTTATTCTAGTATCTGTACCCTATATCTTTTGATAAGTAACCCATGGTGATCCCTTCTTCAGAATTTTATTTGATTTTTTTAGATCAGTATTTTTGATCTTCATATAAATTAGGCGACCAAAAACTTAACAATACATTTCCATGGGATTTTTGTCATACAACATTTAATATGATGTTAATTTCTCAAGTCTTAATAAGAATATGTTTTGGATGGTCACAACAGAACACATTTATTCCTTCTAGAAACAAATTGAGAAATTGTACTCATAAAGAATTATTATTCCCATCTAATGTAACTTAGGTTTTTTATTTTATAATAACCTATTCTATTACGGAGTGTAGAGAACACTATATTGATTATTGATCCTATAATTTATAAAATAGTATTCAAAATCATGACTAGTATATTCCCTTCCAATATCATATTTCAATTTGTTAAAATAGACTCCGAGTTATTTTTTCAGCCTTCATTATAAATTTTATAAATATATCAAATAATTCATAATTGTGCGTTACAAACATCAAATTGTTTATCGGAGTGAAATTACAAGTGAATGTAATAAAACACAGATCACCCATGGTAATATTTTCACATCGGTTCACATATGTCAGTATGAATAAGATCAAGTGGATTAGAATACTAAATCTATATTCTTTTATGAGAACTTAGAACCATTTTTATTTTATAAAAATGCTTAAAAACATCATCATAATCACCATCATCATATCTCTCTTCCAATAGTATAGGAATATTTTTCACCAAACCTTTTATTGAGTTTTTTTTCAAAATTTTATATCAAATATGGTCAAGTATTTTATTACACGTCTTGCATTCATCTTGATCACTCAAATAGAATGAATTGGTATGATCACCAATTTGAAACAAACTACATTTTTTTTATTTTCCTTTACAATGTATTCTTCCATTCTTCAATTTAGTGACAACACATGTGTCTTTATTGAATATAACCTCATTTCCATCATAATAAAGCCATATCTAACTTAATAAAGTGTATTTAAGCCCTTTAAATTTTGTATATATTTGTAATTTATAATTTGGGATTTGATTATAGATTTAAAAACAATTATGATTTTTAGATAAAATTAATTTTCCAAATTAACCACCCCTCTATCACGATCTTAAATATTATTCAATAATATTTTGTTACTAGTCATATGAGAGGAACATACACCATCCTAAATCTATGACTTCACAATAACTATAGAAATTAGTGACTTGAAAACTTATTTTAATTTCATATTTTTCTATTTATCATTAAAGATAAACTATTAAGGAATACATTTAATTAACTCTTCTATATAATGACTCGTTGATCACACATTATATAGATTTCTTTAAATTAAGAAAACTTATTTTGTGTTGGAAGAGATGATGGAATTTTTGTCACAACTTTCTTTCTCTGAGAATCTATTTTTATCTTATTAGAGTTTAACCCTCTTAATATATAAATTTTAGTGATCCAAAAGGATTTATTTTCTATTTCTAAAATAAGTATGGTCATGGTTGATATCTAAGATGTGTTTTTTCATCTCAAAGAATCAAGTTGGATTTATTAACAATAAAATTGATAAAAACTCATGTTGAAGATGTCCAAACTGTTGAAGAGATTTTTATTTTATTGTTACAAAATAATATGGCCAATATATAATGTTGACATGAATATTAAAATCAATTAATGTTGGAAGTTTTGGTAAAGAGGTGTTTTTTCATGTAAAAGAAGTCTGGAGGGATACCAAAAGTGAATCTCCATGAGGTGTATTTAAAAAGAGTAAAACAAACCAAGACAGTATGGACACACCCTAGTGGTGTCTATGGTAACTATAAATAATAAGGATAGGTGAATCCATACCCATAAAATTTGGTATTTTTTGAAGGTAGATTCCCAAAATGGTCAAATTTGAAGGGACCATGCCCATGGTCCACATGGGGGAATTTCGGTGCACTTTTGTGAAATGGCTAGGGAAAAAGGACCATACCCATGGTGATACAAGATATATAAGACATGTGAATGTATAACATAAAACAATTGGGATGACCATGGTATATTCCATAAAGTTATATGTTTTGGAGGAAAATGGATAAATGTTTTATGATACACTATATTTTGGAATTCTTGGCAAGTTGTCATTATTTAATGAAGACATTTTGTTCAATGGTTTCCAAAAAAAGATGGAACATGGACATAGTGGAAGTGTACATTGTTTATAGGTTGAGTATCTAGCCAAAATTACTATTAGTAGGGGGATGAAAACATATTTTTCCATTTTTTAGTCAAAATGGCTTAGGTTATAGCAGCAGGACATGGTGAAAGCCATTTGGTCTTAGTCATGGAAAATTAGGAGGAATGCACACTGGTGATCCATTAACCAATCACCAATAATAAATACATCACATGTCTTAATTTTTGACATTGATACCAGGAAATATCTAAGGTGTTTTATAGTATTGATGTTGGTGAGTTAATTTGAAATTAATTTACACTACCAAGAGTTTTTCGAGATCCATGTGGATATTATGATTGTGTTTTTTATATTACTCATGGAGGATTAACATGGGTGTTTATGGGATGTTTTATTATAAAATAATGGTTTGATAGGTGAAAAGTTTATTAGATCTCCATCTCCTTGAGAAAAAGGGGTATTGATAGGGACCAAAGGTGATGTTGAGAATTATGCACAAAGTATTATTTTAATATGAGATGCTAAGAAGGGAAAAGTTCTAGGTGAGTAGCTAGAAGTGTAATGATTTGGAACTATTAAATATACTTACATCTTATAAGAAGGAGTTTTCTATTCTTATAACAATGTGATGTTTGTTCTAGAGGCATTCTGGAAAGTAGAGAAGGAGATAAATCAAGGTGTTTTCATAGAGGTGAAGAAAAAACCCAGGGGAAATAAATCAATGAATTTATCCTTATTTGAAGATACATTATATGATGTTGAAGAATGGAATTACATGTACATAAATAGTTTGTGGATCCTACACTATATTAGTGGGAAAAGGAGGAATAATTGGTAGTGAGATGGTAGTGAACAGTGGGTGATAGGGAGTCGACCCAAAACAATGAATTCTAGTGATCAAGGGTAAAGGAGTGACCTAGGCTAATAAATTGAAGGGGATTTAACTTTAACGGAAATGAATTATATAGTGGATTTTGGTGTGTGGAATGATGCTGGTTCATGTTCCTTGTTTGTAGCCCTGTGAAGGTGAACCAACTAAATACTCATGTATGTATTTAGTTTATTCATGTATACCAAAATAGATCGAGAAACCTAAACCATATCCAATAAAAGAGCATAAAAAGTGAACCTAATGTTTTAAAGGCCATTATCATAAAAGGTAAGTGATTTATTTAAGGTAATTTTTTTAACTTTTAAATAAATTTTAAACCCTGATCCTCCCTGACTCTTAGGGTAATTCAAGGCTAAGACCCTTATAAAATCCTTTAATTGGTATCAAAAGGGTTGGTTAATTATTGTATTTTTATTGTTATTACTTGATATAAAGTTGTTTTGAAGATTTTATCTAGACAAAAGGATAATTTATTTTATAGAAATTATTTCATAACATGCAAAAAGGAGTTCATTACCTTCATGTAGGATTCACTTGGGGTTCCTTGTGAAGTGGTTGAAGATGGAATTGTTCCATTGGGCCAATACTGGGTTATATTTTCAACATATCAATGAAATATCATAATAGGTTCTTCAATAATTTATTAATTAAAGGAGGATATGAAGGAAAAAATATTCTGAGATATTAATCATTCCATGTTCTCTAAATACATATGGATGATGTTGGAATTTTTTTAAAATAAGATATACCCAAAGAAAATTTCATTATGTCAAAAGGAAAACAAATAAGAACAAGAGGAATTCATTCTCGAGATTTAATTCTCTAACCAATGTAAAATCTAAGACTAATACCATTTATGATTCTAACCCCCATTGAAATAATAGATATAAAATTTTAGAATCTCTCTAGGAGATGAATAAGACATGTGACCCAGATGATGGAATAGAAACAAATAGAGTTTTTATTCCAAGGAATTATTATAAAATGACAACAACATCAATGGAGTTTCATACATGATGTATAAAATTATATGACTTAATATTTTTATATAGAAAAATAGAGTTTTAAGAATGATGAATTGGATATGAATTTCAACATTATAAGAATTTAAATGAAGATGAAAGTGAAAAGAGATATGAATGAATAAAATTTCTAAGAGATTAGAAAAATTATGGTTATGGAGAAATAATTAAAGTCAATTATTATTTCACTAAGAACATAATCTAAATAATGGAAATGGGGCTTGAGAGATTCTATCTTATAGTTGAAGAAGTTGGTTAAAAGATTTAAATAAAATGATGATATGATAAGATAACTTATGGAGAGGATGAACACCACAATAGAGGATTCTAAGATCCATCTTAAAAAAACTAATCTTGTTCAATAATAAAGAAAAATATTTATTTATAATCTGGAAGAAAAGAGTTGTTCCATAACAAATATTGATGTTTGGTTTTATGAAATAAAGTGGAACCGAAGTGCTTCTATTATGGAAAATTTTGGCATATCTTGAGTAGATGTTTTGAATCCAATATTCCAAATGATGTGAATAGAACTGTAATGATACCAACATCTCATTCGAGGAGAAACTTAACAAGGTTTGATTATTTAGGAAGTTTTTTTATTTATATAACCTCAGTAACATGGAAGGTTATTGAAATTAACTAAATGCAATTAAGGGTAATGAATACATATAGAAACACTCCACTTTGATAACCTACAAGGAGAATTATTATCATGGAAAATGATTATTTAGATGAATATTAGGTTCAATTTTTTGGAGGATGAGAAACAACTTCAATGAACGGTGTCTCAAGAACATAAATATTGGTTCTCATAAAAACATTATTTGAGGAAAATAATAAAAATCTAGATGTATAATAAAGTGGTTGTTCTATCTATGAAAGAGGTGAAAATAAAGGGGAATCCGCCTATAAGGAAGAGGTATTACAAGATGTCACTTTTAGACATTGAGGAAAAGTTTTTATAATTTTTTCATAAACATCCCAATATTTTGAAAAATAGGAAGATGAAATGGAGAATAAATGTGAAGGTGAGATCCACTAGTGATTCTATTCAAGAAGATATTGGTTCACGGGTGATCGATTATATGATTTCGGAAAAACACAGAAAATATAGGAACAAATCATTGCTCATATGTTTGAAAAGAAGCATGCAAGTGGAATCATGAATGTGATATCCTTGGTAATAGGGGAATTTAGTTAGCTATAATAGAATAAAAAGTGGTTAAAGAGATTATGGAGTTACTTTCCCAAAATTTAAAGAATGGAAAAAGAAATATGGAAGGTAATGGGTTGGTTCATCTTGACCATCCCCATTCCTAGATATGGGGAACTTCAAGTTACACCTATCATCATGTACTTTTTTATTTATAACTTTTTTTAAAGTACTTTAGGCTTATAGGGGATAAGGTATCCCTAGGTTCATTATGATAGATAATCACAAATAGATGGAGATGAATGTGAATCTGGGAATGCAGAATTGTGTGTAGAAATGGTGTTTTCGGTAGTGTTACAAATCTCAATTGATATATACTTATATCAATTGATATTAATACTAAAGATAAATTATTATAGGGAATTTCCATTATGAAAATACAAGTAAATAATGATTTAATTATGTTTTAGTAAATTCATGCATTAGAATCAGACCATAAAAGGAAATAATTTTGTTAGGAAGAGAAGCATGATTGAAATTTCATATTAATTAATTTATTTTAATAAATTTGCTATTAGTTTTCTTGTTATACATGATTCCAAAAGCTTCTAAAAGATGTTGATTCCCAAACAAGTGGTACCCCCATACACCAACTGTAACACCCCAATATTTTATGAGATATATTCATTTTAATTTCATTGATATCTTCTTTTTTCTACTACACCAAGATTATCTTGTAGTATACGCAACAATATACTTGTCTTGTGTTACATGCAAGAGTGACCTTCCTTGATAGATTGCGTGGTACACAATACCGAGTTTCACTAAATAATGATATATTATAATATTATTATGAACTAGAAATTATTAATTGTATTAACCAAATTTTGAATTTTATAAAATTATAATTCATCTTACACATATTCTAGAACATGGTATGAGAACAAAATAAATTTTTAGGGTAAAATAAGTATTTTAAAAAAATGCAGTTTTGCTGCCTTTTAATGGCGCACCCATTTTAAATCTAATTTTTAACTAATTTATAAGTTCAATTCGACAAATTAAACTTCTTATTTTGAATTATAATATAAAATTTTAAGTTTAATAATTTTTTGACATTATTCTGATAACCTTCATATTTTGATGAATAGTAAAAATACGCTGAATTTTAATTAAAAGAAACTTTTTTTCATCGAGATAATTTATATGGTTAAATTATAATATTTAATGGTTTTAAAGAATAAATATAATATATATTTACCATTTAATATAATATAAGTCATTATCATTAATTTTTCATTGAATTAATATGTAAGAACATTTCAATCTTTTACAATGTTTTAACTTTTAAAACCCATTTTCTCAACAGTGGTATTAATTTTAAATTAAATACTGTAACTTCTGTGTATTGAATTTGGAAATTTGGATTCCATATTTGGAATAATTAGGTCCAGGTTATGTTAATAGGCTACTTTTTATTTTTTGGAATTATGAATAGTAACCACGATAAATTTTATTTAACATAGTTAAAGGTAAATCAGGTAATTAAGGGTAAAAATAATATTATAAAATTACACTAACACTTGTCTTGATATAATTGGTTGATTATATTTCTTTATAAAACATATTTGGGTCGAAATGGAATCTATTGGAACCCACTTAGATGATATCAAGACTATTAATTTATTTTATTTAAAGGAAAGTGAAATATGTCTCACTCAAACTTTATTTATCAAATTATTTTTAATATAAAATTATACAGAATATAAATTCAATTATAAATACTCATTTGAAAAATAAATTTTTTTTCTTCATCATGGTAATTTATTTGTAATTTTTAAGAAATATATAATTACTTTAATATCTTATACATTAATGACGCATAAATTATTTATTTAGTGAAAAATCAATAACATAGTTTTTATTAAGATAATAATACCCATAAAAATGATCATAAACTTGACCAAACCTTTTTTTTAGAGTATATATATACCCTAAGAATCCAAGTGTTGAATTGTGGACCATTTTGAGCCTTATAAAACATATTATAACATTTATATTATTTTATTTTAAATGATGTCAATGTTGTCACCTTCATAATTTAATAAACATATCATTTTAAAAGATGTATTTTTAGAAGATAAATTATAATAAAAGTATTCTTATGAAATATAATAGATTTATATTCATAATAGTTATTTATTTTTAATTTTTATGCAACAAATAAGTATATTATATAATTATACAAAAATGTTGTAGTAATTATTTTATTAAGATAAATATCAAATAAATGGTTTAAAAATATTAAAATAAATATTAAATGAACTAATTAGTGTGATCCACAAATTTTATAGATAAATATGAAATGTTATAAATCTATTAAATATTTTTTTCGAACATATCTTATGTGTGGATTTAATTTAAATTCAAATAAATAAATAGTGTCAAAATTGACACTATTGATATTTTATAAAAATAGCATATTATTAAATTTTTTAAAAATCACAAAAATATTTAAAAATTATAAATTGAGATTTAAATGGTCTAAAATTTAATAAAGTTTCCAATTATGAAAAATTCACAACACATAAGTAAGTATGTATAACAATTTAATATTTTGAATGTTATTACCACAAATATGATTAAATAGATTAAATAAGGATAAATCAAATTGATAAGGATTAAAATAATTTTCCAACATGTATAACTTTTATTGGATGATGATATTACAACCAAATATCATCTTATCTTCTAATTTGAGTCATTTTGGAGGTTTTTTATGCTGGGATTGAGTTTATTATAAATTTATATTTTGGAGGTTTCCAAAAGTGTCCCTCTCCTCTCTTATAAAAGGGCACCTCCTCCCTCTTCTCTTCACTCCATTTTGAGCTTTCAAACTTGGAAAAAACCTACCCATCTCCCTTACCAACATCCCTAGAAACATACTGGAGGTCTTGGTATTCTTTAAAGACTATCTTTAGTGCATTAATAGTAAGTTTAAAGGAGGTGCATCGAGGAAGAGGTAATCTCTTTTACTGATTCTTTGAAATTTATTTATTATTATACTTCCTCTTCTTTATTTGTTTCATTATAAAGTAATAACATCAGTATCAATAATATAACAATATGTTATTATAAATATAAAACAAAACAATTTTACCTTATATCCATCCTATGAAAAATGAAATCACTGTGTGTGCGTACGCACGACTTACCATCTCCACGCTGTGGTGTAATCTGTTTTTCCACCACCACAATACTTGGATGGGTATAATGGTGGAAATAATAACTGCATATTATTGTTATAACATCATAATGATTCTAAGATATTATATCATTAACTCCAATTCAATTTAATAATTAAGGGAACAATATCATCGCTCGTGCGTACGTAAGGATTACCGTCTCCATGACATGATGAGATTCATTCTCCATGTTAACCATTCAAGAATGATTATAAAGTATATATAATAAATAATCATGAAATATATGAGATAATAATGATACTATATTTATGTATATGTTATTCACTTACTTCCACTCAATTTAATAAGGAAACGAAAACAACGTGCATGCGTACATACGACCTACCGTCTCCATGAATGGTGTATTTCATTCCATTTATCGATATATTATATATATATATATGTTATATTCTAAATATATATTATATATAAATCATTTTTTACATTATTTAAGTAAATAATAATGATCTAAGTAATCATATGAATAATTATAAGTCAAAACATGCTCGACAAATGAAATGATTTTACCCAAAACACTGCTTTAACATGGAATTGACAAATGAAAGGGTAATATAAAGTCGTAAGTGATTCATATATGATATCATAAATATTATTATGGTTCTATTACAAGTTAATAATATGTTTAAAACAACTATACATGAGTCTCAGATACATACGGAAGAAATTAGACATAATGTAAGGGATAATTATTCCAATATCATTCTTATCCGAGATTGTTTAGTCGTAAGTATTTAATGGGGGTATGTCTATCATCCATATCCATGTTTTCTTAAAATGTTTTCATAAAATGTTTACTATTATTCCATGTATGTTTAAAGTCATGTTTACCTCCTTTTTACTTTTACTATGTGGTATGGAACAGATCTTTCTTTTGTTTACCATACAAGGTACTTTTTGACTTTTCTAGAAAAAGTACGAGAATAATGATTTTTTAAATTATATGGCATGAAAAGATTTTTATGATTTCACAACAACTTATTTCCATGAAGCGTCCTCTACACGATTTTGTGATTATTTTCAAAAAAAATCATTTTCTTTTAGAATTTCATGGAATTTTGAGAAAACAATTTGATTTTGAAAAAGAAAGGATATTTTCCTCAAGAATTCATTTCAAGTGTTTTATCAAAACTATTTTACATCTAAGGTGAAATTATTTATTATTTTTATGTTTCAAGTATAATGTATTTATTATTTACATGGTTTCATTTTTCTTATTATGGAATGATATCCATTTATTCTATATGGATTATATTATGATGGGATGATGTTTATGAATCCAATTTTATTCATTGGGTTATGATGAATGATTTATGTTTATTTTGTGGCACATGAAAGAATGATTTCATTATGAGATTGGTGGGATATATATCTCCCTCCAATGAATTGGGTAAAGATTTATATCTCATGAGATAGATATGGATGGAAGGGAAAGTGAATCTGGTTCAGTAATACAAGGTTGGAATGACAAGTAAACCCGATTCAATAATGGACTTTGTCCACTATGGTGGTCTTGGCAGCAATGCCTTGTCTACTATATAAATCATAACATGTTCTTAATAGTTTCTATAATTAAATGTTTTATTCCCATTCCATTTTATCATGATTATTGTTCTTTTATTATCCATGCCTTACGTACAGCCATGTTTTATGTCTTTGCTCATGATTTTGATGTTTAATTTTATGTTAATGTTTTTAAGTTCAAATGTTTATGGATTGTTTTTTTGTTCTCCATGTTTACCCATACTAATCATTCAAGCTCACCCTTTCTATGTTTTATTTTTTCCTTCCCCGGGATATAAAGAAAGGTTTAGGTAAGAAAACAAAAAAGGGAAGATCTTTATGGGAGATGTTGAAGATCTTTCGACATGATTAGAAGGTTGTGTTCCAATTTTCCAAAGACACAAAACTATTATGGTCCCTGGGTGTTTTTTTTGTTATGTATTATGTATTCCAAAAAATTAATGGAATTTCAATGTATGTCAAGCTCGGGTTTCTACAGTTGGTATAAGAGGAAAGGTTTAGTTAACCTTTGGAAACTAGGATGCGGAAACTTTAGTGAGATCCCTAGAGATATTTATAAGGTATGTCTAGGGATGTCCCCAAGGTTAAGTATAAGTATAGGATATAGTCCTAGAATTACGGTATTGATCTTAGAATTAAACCTAAGATGTTAGATATTGAAGGTACTCCCTCTTTATTATGTTGTTTTCCTAGCATGATTTTTTCCTCGGACACTATTATTTTTGGGTTTTAGATGATGGCTGGAACCCAAAGGAACCGTGTTGATCAATGTAATAGACAATGCAATGATTTTCCTCCTAAACAAACCAATGTTATGGGAAATGGAGTGAAAAATTTTATTGTTATACTTACACAAGCTATGAATCACTCTAGACTTCTAAATGAGAAGATAAGGGAACAATATTCTATTAATTCCTTTATGAGGCAATTTCCACCTTCTTTCAATAGGTCTTATGATCCACTTATTTCTAAACAATGGATCAATACCATTGAAAAGATATTTTCCATACTTCACTGTTTTGAGCATGAAAAATTCATTATGGCTATTTACCGTTTAGAAGGTGAAGCCGACCAGTGGTGGACTCTAATTAAGAATACTAGGCCCCATGATGAAATTGAATCCATCTAATGGGATGAGTTCAAGAACTTATTTTTAAATAAGTACTTTCCTCGTATTCTTCGAATGAAGATGGAAAAGGAGTTCAATGAGCTTAAGCAAAAGGATGATGAATCTGTTGGTATATACAAAGTGAATTTTACAAGGCTTGTAAAGTATGCATGTATATTTATCATCCAACCTGAAAGTAAAGTTGATCAATTCTTCAGTGGCTTAAAACAAAGTATTCAAAAGGCATTAGATATAAGAGACTTCAGTAGATATGAAGAGATTTTGAGTTGTTCTATCAAGGTAGAACTGGAAGTTTATGTTACATATCCATCTCATGGTTTTGATAAGAAATGAAAGATGGAGTTCAAGGAAAAATCTCAAAACTATGGTGAAAAGAAGACAAATGTTTCGTTATGCTCAAAGTGTGGAAAGAAGCATGGTGGAGATTGTCTTAAAGGGACTAGAAATTTTTTTTAAGTGTGGAAAAGAAGGTCATCGAGTAGCTGAGTGCCGAAGTAATGTAAAAAAGGTAGCTAATGATGTGAATAGAGAAAAGACTACAGAGAAAGCACCACTAACACTTCAATGCTACAAGTGCGGAAAAATGGGGCATTATGCTAACCAATTCTCTAATACAAGGGTTAATGATGATCGACATCAACAACATCTTAAAGAAAATTATAAAGGTAAGTAACATGAAATCACTATTAGCGATGTAGAATATGTCAATGAAGTGGTGGAATGATTAAGTGTTTATGTAACAGGATTCCAAAATAGTGTTGTGGAATCTCATTTTAAGTATTGTGGAATATTGGAATATCTATGTATTGGTTTATTATGGTTTTCAATAATTGTATGGTGTAGGTAACCATGAAACGTGATTGAAATATTTTTGGAAAGCACCTAATATGTTCATAATAAAGGTATAAAGAGATAATGAAATGTTTGATAGTATTAATGATTTCATGACTGATATAAGGACAAAGTGATATCAGGGTTTGAGTATACAGAAATTTTGGGATTTTGGTATGTGGAAAGTGTTAACTTTTGACATCATTCATGTTTTCAAAAAGATTCTATGGTAATTCATGTTTGAAGAGAATACATTATTAAGGTATTAGCATGTTTGAAATGTGACCAAAAAGATATATCTTATGATATATGGGGGTAAATGATGGTATTCACATGCTCGGTAGATGACCTTTCTAGTAGTCATTTTATTTATACTATGAGATTGGAAAAAAGTATTTTTGATAAACCTAAAGGTTGTAATGTATTAATTTGGACATCATATAGTATTTTTTAAGGCTAAAACATTTTTCTAGAATGTTATAATAGTATAGTTTTAAAAAAAGGACAGCCTATAGGATGGGTGACAACCCATCACGTCAGACAAGGTTGCAGGAATCAAACCCACAACCAAAGCACAATATGAATTTATTGCCTACCACTGGCCTATAAGAAGTACCTAGTTTGTAGAAATTAGTTTTATTTTAATAAGTGGTATGATAGATGAAGTATAAGTCAATTTTTGAAACCATATACGATTAACCTCACCATAGATGGACTTATATATATTTAATATCTTGTGTTAACCTTTTTGTGATAGAGATAGATGGGATGACCTATCATTCTATCACATGATCTACTAATAATTCAAGAATGAAAAATTTAACTTCATTTCTTTAAATAGTGGAAATTGTTCATGGAATGACCGACGATGATATTACACTGAAATCATGTATGTATTTATCCTTATGAAAAAACAAATTCATCGACTTTAGGGAAATGATCTTGAAAAACAAAAATGTTTTCCTAGTACCATAATATCCTATGAATTAGATGGTACCATATATCATCACAAATTTATGGCTTGTTCATTATTGGCTTTTTCATAGCCATGTTCTCTACCACTCTTCATCAGAACATGATGGTTAGATTTCTCTTCCATATCGATGTTTTCACTTATGTTCTTCTATGTGGAAACCCAGTGTTGAGTTAATTTGGGTAACCATTAGGTTCCATAAATTAGTTTTTAAAAATAAGTTTTAGTATTCTTTTTTACGATGTGGGTTTCTATGAAAGAAACTTTCAAGTAGTAAACCATTTATAACCCTGAAGAATATCGTGGGCGAAATTCATTTTAAGCGGGGTAGAATGTAACACCCAAATATTTTACGAGATATATATTTTTTAATCTCATTGATATCTTATATTTTACTCTACACCAAGATTATCTTGTAGTATACACAAAAATATACTTGGCTTGTGTAACATGCAAGAGTGACCTTCCTCGACAGATTACGTGGTACGCAATACCGAGTTTCAATAAATAATGATATATTATAATATTATTATGAACTAGCCTTTAAGAATATTATTAACCAATTTTTTAATTTTATAACATTATAATTCATCTTACACATATTCTATAACATGGTATGAGAACAAACTAATTTTTTTGGGTAAAATAAGTATTTTTCAAAAAATGCAGTTTTGTTGCCTTTTGATGGCGTACCCATTTTAAATGTAATTTTTGACTAGTTTATAAGTTCAATTTGAAAAATTAAACTTTTTTATTTTGAATCAGGATTTAAAAATTTATGTTGGATAAATTTTTGACATTATTCAGATAACCTTCATATTTTGATGAATAGTAAAAATACACTAAATTTAAATTAAAAACAACCTTTTCATCGAGAAACTTTATATGGATAAATTATAGTATTTAATTGTTTTAAAGTATAAATATAATATATTTTTACCATTTAATATAATATAAGTTATTATCATTAATTTTACATTGAATTCATACGTAAAAACATTTCAATCTTTTGCAATGTTTCAACTTTTAAAAGCTGTTTTCTCAACAGCGGGATTAATTTTAAATTAAATACTACTACTTATGTGTATTGAATTTCGAAAAATGGGTTCCATATTTGGAATAATTAGGTCCAAATTATGTTAATAGGCTGATTTTTATTTTTGGGAATTTTGAATAGTAAGTAAGGTAAATTTTATTTACCATAATTAAAGGTAAATCTAGTAATTAAGGGTAAAAATAATATTATAAAATTATAATAACACTTGTATTGATATAATTGGTTGATTATATTTCTCTCTAAAACATATTTGGGTCGAAATGAAATCTATTTTAACCCCCTTGGATGAGATTAAGACCTTTAATTTATTTTATTAAAAGGAAAGTGAAATATGTCTCACTCAAACTTTATTAATCAAATTATTTTTAATATATGGTTACACAGAATATAAATTCAATTATAATACTAATTTTAAAGATAAAATGCTTTCCTTCAACATGGTAATTTATTTTTAATTTTTAAGAAATATATAATTACCTTAATAGCTTATAGCTTAATGATACAGAAATTATTTATTTAGTGAAAAACCAATAATATAGTTTTTATTAAAATAATAATACCCATCAAAATGACCCAAAACTTGACCAAACCTTATTGGTAGAGTATATATATACCCTAATAATCCAAGGGTCTACTTTTGGACCATTTGGAGCCTTATAAAACATATTATTACATTTATATTATTTTGTTTTAAATGATGTCAAAGTTGTCACCTTCATAATTTAATAAACATATCATTTTAAAAGTTGGGTGTTTTAGAAGATAAATTTTACTAAAAGTATTATTATGAAATATAATAGATTTAACTTTATCATATTAGTTTTTTTAATTTTTATGCAAAAAATAAGTATATTAAATAATTATACAAAAATGTTGTAGTAATTATTTTATTAAGATAAATATCAAATAAATGGTATTAAAAATATTAAACTAAATATTACATGAACTAATTAATGTTATCCACGAATTTTATAGATATATATGACATGTTAATAATCTATTAAATATTTTGGTTCAAATATATCTTCTGTTTGGATTTAATTTAAATTCAAATAAATGAATAGTGTCAAAATTGACACTATTGATATTTTATAAAAATACCATATTATTAAATTGTTTAAAAATCAGAAAAATATTTAAAAATTATAAATTGAAACTTATATGGTTTAAAATTTAATAAAGTATCCAATTATGTACAATTAACAACTAATAAATAAGTATTTATAACAATTTAATATTTAGATTATTATTACCACAAATATGATTAAGTAGATTAAATAAGAATAAATCAAATTGATAAGGATTAAAATAATTTTCCAACATGTATAAATTTTATTGTCTGATGATATTACAACCCTATCTCATCTCAGCTTCAAATTTGAGTCATTTTGGAGGTTTTTAGGTGGGGTTTTAGTTTATTGTAAATTAATATTTTGGAGGTTTCCAAAAGTGCCCCTCTCCTCTCTTATAAAAGGGAACCACCTCGCTCTTCTCTTCACTCCATTTTGAGCTTTCAAACTCGGCAAAAACCTGACCATTTCCCCTATCAACTTCCCTAGAAACATACTGGAGGTCATGTTCTTCTTCAAAGACCATCTTTAGTGCATTAAGAGGAAGTTTAAAGGAGGTGCATCGAGGAAGAGGTAATCTCTTCTACCGATTCTTTCAAATTTATTTATTCTTATACTTCCTATTCATTATTTGATTCATTATATAGTAATAAAATAAGAATAAATAATATAAAAATATGTTATTATAAATATGAAACAACCCTATTTCACCTTATATCCATCCTACAAAAAACGAAATCACCATGCGTGCGTACGTACAACTTACCATCTCCACACGGTGGTGTAATCTATTTTTCCACCACCACGATACTCTGATGGGTATAATGGTGGAAATAATAACTATATATGATTATTATAACATCATACTGATTATGATATATTATATCATCCACTCCAATTCCATTCAATAATTAGGGGAACCATATCATCGCTCGTGCATACGTAAGGATTACCGTCTCCACGACACGATGAGATTCATTCTTCATGTTAATCATTCAAGAATGATTATAAAGTATATATAATAAATAATAATGAAATATATGACATAATAATGATACTGGATTTTTTTATATGTTATTTACTTACTTTCATTCAATTTAATAAGGAAATGAAAACAACGTTCATGTGTACGTATGACCTACCGTCTCCATGAATGGTGTATTTCATTCCATTTATCAATCTATTATATATATATATATATATATTATTCTGAATATATATTATATATAAATAATGTTTTAAATTCTTGATGTAAGTAATCATGATCTAAGTAATCATATGAATAATTATAAGTCAAAACACGTACGACAAATGAAACGATTTTACCCAAAACACTACTTTAACATCGAATTAACAAATTAACAGGTAATATAAAGCTATAAGTGAATCATATATGATATCATAAATATTATTATGGTTCTGTTAAATGTTAATAATATGTTCAAACCCACTATACAGGAGCCTCAGACACATATGGAAGAAATTGGACATAAATTAAGGGATAATTATTCTAATCCCATTCTTATCTAAGATTGTTTATTCATAAGTATTTACTGGGGGTATGTTTATCATCCATGTCCATGTTTTCTCAAAATTTTTTGATAAAATGTTCACTATTCTTCCATGTGTGTTTAAAGTTGTGTTTATATCTTTTTGACTTTTACTATGTGGAATGGAACGAATCTTTCTTTTGTTTACCATACAATGTACTTTTTAACTTTTCCAGCAAAATTACAAGAGGAATGTTTTTTAACTTATAAGGCATGAACATATTTTTATGATTTCACAACACCTTATTTCCATGAAGATTCCTCTACACGATTTCATGATTATTTAAAAAAAATACTTTTCTTTTAAAATTTCATGGAATTTTTCGAAAAGAAAATGATTTTGAATAAGAAAGGATATTTTTCTCAAGATTTCATTTCAAGTGTTTCATCAAAACTATTTTCCATCTAAGGTGGAATTATTTATTCTGTTTTTTTTCAATTATAATGTCTCTATTATTTACATGGTTTCATTTTTCTTATGATGGAATGATATCCATTTATTCTATATGGATTATGTTATGATGGGATGATGTTTATGAAACCAATTTTATTCATTCGGTTATGATGAATGATTTATGTTTATTTTGTGGCACACGAAAGATTGATTTCATTATGAGATGGGTGAGACCTATATCTCCCTCTAATGCATTGGGTAAAGATTTATATTTCGTGAGATAGATATTTTTGGAATGGAAAGTAAATCTGGTTCAGTAATACAGGGCTAGAACGACAAGTAAACCCGGTTCAGTAATGGACTTTGTCCACTATGATGGTCTTGGTAGAAATGCCTTGGCTACTATGGAAATAATAACATGTGATTAATGGTTTCCACAATTACATGTTTTATTCCATGCCATTTTATCATGATTATTGTTCCTTTATGATCCTTGCCTTACATACTACCATGTTTTTTGTCATTTCTACAGATTTTGATGTTTAAATTTATGTTAAAGTTTTTAAGTTCAAATGTTTATGGATTGTTTTTTTGTTCTCCATTTTTACCCTTATTGAGAATTTGAGCTCACCCTTTCTATATTTTATTTTTTCCTTTCTCGAGGATATAAAGAAAGGTTTTAGGTAAGAAAACAAAAATTGAAGTTCTTTATGGGAGATATTGAAGATATTTCACCATTATTAGAAGATTGTGTCCCAATTTTCCAAAGACACTAAAATATTACAGTCCTTGGGTGTTTTTTTTGTTATGTATTAATTATTTCGCAAAATTAATGTAATGTCCATGTACGTCAAGCTCAGTTATCTACACCAAAAATTTGTATCAACTAGGGGTTTCATGGGATATATACTCATGCAGTGTTATGATAAATGTCAAAGGCTATTAAGCCCTATAAATTGTTATTGAAGCATGTAATGAATTAAAGGGAATAGGTTTTAAGTGGTATAATTTGTTCAAATTTAAACTATATTTTTTCAAGTGGCATTGAATTTGAAATAAGTTGTATAAGTTACATTCTCTTTTGGTAAGTTTCTCATAACCAAGTAAATTAATATTATGTTCTAATGGTTGGGTGTGAAGTGATTAAGATCATATTTTGTGTTATAAAGGAATTGAAAATCCAATTCGATGATGAGGTTTTCATGGTATTCAAGTAAAAAATGGATATCCTGGTGGTTGTTTCCAAAAACTCATGTTTCTTACACCAATATTTATCTCAGTAGGATTAGATGATATTTTTACATCTCAAGTTCCTAGAGGTAAATTCACTCTATGAATATTTTGTGAAAATATAGTATAAATGGAATTTTGAAAAAAGGGATAGATAAAATGAGATAATAAAATCCTCCCAATCCTAATAGGTGGAGTTGAAGCACATGAATAACCCTTCATGTAATTTGAAAAAAATTTCATAGTGGAGCTTTTTGGGAGTTTCTTCCCATAAAATATTGGAAGAAAATTTCAAAAATGGAAGGGGGGAGCTATGAAGATGATGTTCCTTTCAATAAGGGGGATAAAGAAGAAAGGTGCATTCCAAAATATGAAGGGGATGTTTGGATAGAACTTTTTTATTTCATTTAAAATAAGGGGGAGAAAAAGTTTATTTGGAATTGTCAAAAATATCCAAAGAATGAGATAATTAAAAATCCAAAAGTATTGATGTGGGATTTTTTGACACTAAAAATGTTCAATGTTAATGTCTAATATGTGTGTTGGAATATCAATGAAGTGCTTTGGATAAATTGATAATAAAATTATTGTCAACACTTATTTAAGTAATTTTGGGGATATTGTTTGTTCCTATATAAGATTACCGAGATATATTTTTGTCATCAAGATTCATAGATATTCCTATTGGATGTTTTTCCCAATAGGATTTTGGTCAATTAGAAGAAGTGTAAAGGAATAAAAAAATTGAATATCCAAGATGTGCGTTTCAAAAGAGTAAAAAATAGCTCATCTAGTAATCCCACACCCTAGTGGTGGTCATAGTTAAGGTTTATAATAAGTCTAACTGTAGAAACACTCATATACTTTGGGGCGTTGTGAAGGGAGTTTCCCAAAATAGTCAAATCAGAAGGGACCAACCTCATGGTGGTATTTTAGTAAACCTACTTGAAAACACTAGTGTGAAAAGACCATGCCTATAGTGTGAAAATCAAAGTTTTATAGGAGATGTTTCAAGAAAAAAATGGCTAGAATGATCATGGTGTGTGCCATGGTGTTAGAAGTTTCCGAAGAAAATGAATTTCTTTATAAAACACTATAGTGGAAGCTGTTGTTGAGCTATTGTTCTATATTGAATACATGCAGTTCAAAGATTGTAAAAATTGGATAAACCACGACAATATTTGATGTGTTCATGGTTGATAGGTGAAGTATCTAGTGAAATAATCTTATATTAGTGGACCATGACAATATTTTATTCAATTTATGAGGTAAAATGGCTTTGGTTATTACACTAGGGTGTGGTGAAATCCATTTCAAAATTAATCATGAAAAATTAGGTAGAATAAACCCTATATATGCATGAATGATCATCAATTATTAATATATCACATGTCTTGGATTTTTAACACGATAACAGCCATGATAAAAGGTGTTTTTCAACATATAAATTAGTGAATTAATTTTATATTAATTCATTATTCAAGGAGTTACAGTAGGTTGAAAATGAATTTATGACTATGGTAATTGAGAAATTTATATAAGAGGTTTAGGGGAGTTTATGGGAGGTTCTATTATCTCATAATGGTGTAAAATGTGACCAATTTATTGGATCACCATATCCATATTAAATCAACATATTGGCAAGGAGAAAATGAGAGGTTAAACATCATTTATAGAGACATATCCAAATTTCAAAGCCCATGAAGATACTATTTCCATGTGAGGGTCTTGAATCTTGAGTATTTGGAATAATTGATGATCCTTAAAAATTAGAAGAAAAAGTTTTATATTCCTATAAAAAGGTGATGCTTTTTCTAGAGGCATTTTTGAAATTAGAGAAGGTTCTGCATCAAGGTGTTTTCATAGAGGTGAATAAGTATACCAACAAAAATAAATTAGTTCATATATCATTATTTGAAAATTAATTACATAATTCAAAATAATAGACCAATATTTCCATATAATATGTATGGATTCTAACCCTAAGTAGTGAAAAAATGAGGAGGAATAATTAGTAGTGAGACAACTATGAGCATTGGGTGACAATGATAAACCCTAAAAAATATAAGGTAGTGAGCCTAGGAAAAGGAGGGACCAAGTTAAAACCTTTGTAAGAGGAATTACCCATTAGAGCATTGAGGCTTATATTAGATATTGGTGCATGACACAAATCTAGTGCATAATCCTTGGGTGTATCCTAGTGAGGGTGAACCAAGTAAATACTCATGTCCATGTTTACTATATTCATGCACACCAAAATAGATCAAAAAACCTAAAGAATATGTGGAAAAATAGAAAAATATGTGACCCTCACTCTTGAGAGGTCAAAACCCAAATAGGGTAGTGACCTATTTAAGGTAAATTGTTTTAATTTTCAAAGACACTATATTCCTTGTTTCACCCCTCCCTCTAAGGGTAATCTCACACTAGGCCCTATGTAAAATCCTACAATAAACTTTATTCGATAGTGATATATCCAAGAAACATTTATAGACTATTTTCTCAAAACCTTTATAATACTAGCAATATTTTATTAACCATTCTCTTCCATAATAATAATAATAATAATAATATCCAAATTTTAGTTGTTGATATATATGATAAAATACTTTTTTAAGGAGTAAATTATTATTAAAGTATTATTCTATTATTCGGATGTAGAATAACACTTCACATTATTTCTCTTGGAAAAAATATCCATATTTGGTTTCTGGTCATACTCTTTAAGACCAAATTGGTTTAATTTGAGAATTTGAAGTAGAAGTGTTAAACTGCCTATTTGGAATCATCTATTCACCAGCATATGGTGATTCATATTTGAATTATAATAATTTTTTAATGTAAGATAAAAAAATTCTTCAGCCCAATATAATATTTCTTATATCTTCATATATATTGAAATTTTTTTCTTCATGATATTCCAACATCTTATCTCGCTCAAGAACCTCTATCTTGAAGTTATTGATTTTTCAATGTAAGATAGTTCACTTTTGATAAAATCATTTCATTTAATTTTCTTATAATCTTATTTATTCTACAACTTGATTTCCTTATTTAGTTTTTCCCACTCAAGATATGATCCAAGGTCAGATTTCAACATATTCTATATGTATCTTATCTCATAATTATTTATTCACTACTTAAGGAATCTTTATGTATTTAAACATGATCCATGAATTTTTGGAAATTTTCTATAGCTTCTTCTTCTAAATGGATTCATTAAGTGGTGTATCCATACTCTTTTTCTCATCATAATTATTTTATTCCTTCCATGATACTTTTTATTTCATTATAAAATATTTAAACCGTCCTTTTAATTATTACACCATTTTATTTTTTGTGTTTTATCAAGTTGTTCATCAGTCTCTTACTTATCACTTTTATTTTATGAATAGTTGATTGTAAAATTCCCATAGACTATATAATTAAGTAATTTCTTTGTTAATTTTATTTATACTTTAATTTCCCATTGTTAAGTTTCTTAGGATAAGATATAAATCTATCTTATATTATTTACTTCCTTCCTCATATTTAGACTCACACAAATATTCAAAATACCCATCTTTGATCTTTAGTTTTTTAATGTATTCAAAATCGATATCATATTTGTAATTATTTTTTAATGTTTGTGTATTTTAAATCTCATAAGAAATGAGAATGTTATGATATTAATGAAGAGTTATATCCTATCTATCTTATAGAGAAAAAACCATAGGATCAAACCTTTTCAAAAGTTTTATCATAAATTTCATGACAACTATAGAATCTTATAGCTTTTATCTATTTCCTTGGATGTTTCTAACTATTTCATTGACTCTTGTAAAATAGAAATTAATGGTTTTATATTTTTTTAATTTTGATTTATTCGATTTTTATTCTCCAAACCTACAACTTATTTTTTTTTAACTTTATCATTTCATTCATACCCAGTTTCTAGTTCGTCCCATATTTCCTTTATTTTTTCATGTCCTAGCATCTTGGTATAAAATATTCCTAATAAAGTCCTTAGTAAGAAATATTTAGAATTTACATCAAGTTCAAAATTATTCTTATTAGAAAAGGGAATTTTTACAATAATTTTAATAGGTGGAAATCCAATTATTCAATAGTGCAGAAAACGTTTTTTATGTCACCATTTTTTACGTCGGTTATATAAAACCGACGTCATAATATGTAAAACGAGGTTTTTTACGTCGGTTATTTAATACCGATGTAAAAACCTGTGTTTAGTACACCTTTAACGTCGGTTATTTTTATAACCGACGTTATTAATCGCACGGCTTCATTTTTTACGTCGGTTATACATTAACCGCCGTAAAAAACAGAAGCGGGGGGTGTTTGTTACGTCGGTTATTCAATAACCGACGTAACAAATCGACATATGTACGAGTTATTACATCGGTTATTCAATAACCGACGTAAAAAACGCGGTTTTTGAAGGCCTTTTTACGTCGGTTATTTTATAAACGACGTAAAAAAAGAATCCGCAGATGTTTTTGACGTCGGTTATGGAAAGACCGACGTAAAAAACGCGGATTTTGAGCCCTTTATAACGTCGGTTATAAAATAACCGACGTAAAAAAAGAATCGAAGGAAGGTTTTTACGTCGGTTATTGAATAACCGACGTGATAACTCATTTAAAAATTTACCCATACCCGTGGATAGTCATTCACGAGTTTACCTTCGACAGTCGCGACTCGTCTCTCTCGCGCGTAAACCCGAATCGGCTCATCCATTTCGTTGGTTTAGATTCGTTTTGCGATCATCGTTTCTCATATTTAATCTCCTCGGATCAATCATCTAAACTCGCAGCACTCAGGTAATCCTCCCACTCGTTCGTTTTTTTTTCGCGGATAGTATATATATATGTGTTGTGATTTTTTTGTTGAAACTAGCTAAGATTCTTCGATTGCGAACCCTTTTAACTCGTTTTGGCACCATAATCTTATTTATCATCCCTAGATCTATTAGTTCGACTTGCAATATTGACTAATTTTACGATTTCACTAATTTTTCATCGTTTTCTATAAATCCCCGAGAGGGTTGGGGCGTGTCCATTTGGATGGGTTGCCCTTTTACAGTTGTTACTACTTTATTCACACACAACCATGGCATAGGTGCATGGATTTGGGATCACATCACCATTTTCACCCCCTGTAAACAAAGTTTCACGAGGAGGACTCGCCAGATTTCCCCTCGGCATGTTAAAAATTTTAGATACCCTCTTTTCAGCAAGTAAAAAATTAACTAGTTTTTTCTTCACTACTTATCCTAAACAAATAAAACCACCATTCTTTCTAGAACCTCTACTAGATACATTGCATCCATCAACATACATATTTGGATCTGAAAGCATCCCTTAAGCCTTATGTTTGATGCTAACATCCTTTACTGATCTATAGAAAATATGATGGTCTGCTAAGCTCTCCATTTAAAAGTCAAACCCCACAAATTATTCATCCTCATCATGAGAAAATGGCACAACATCTGAATTTCTGATTCAATCTCTTGGGTCACTGAACAAACATTAACTCCTTCAAATCCACACCTGGAATAGACAACCTAATGTCGAGTTCCTTCTCTACCTATTGAAACTCAGTTCTTCCTCCACACCTAAAAACATTCTTTGAATGGCCCAACTTCTTGTTATGGTAAATTTTCAGTGATTCCAGGGGGGTGGGAGGGCTATCAAGAGGGTTGGGGGGTGTCCAGGGGGGTGTCCGAGGGGGTAGGGTGTGGGGGGTGGTGTCCAGGAGGGGTGGGGGGGCTGTCCAGAGGGGTCGGGGGGTGTCCAGGGGGGTTTACAAGGGGGTGGGTGGGTGTGGGGGGCTGTCCAAGGGTGTGGGTGGGTGTTGGGGGGTGTCCAGGGGGGTGTCCAAGGGGGTAGGGGGTGGGGGGGTGGTGTTTAGGAGGGGTGGGGGGCTGTCCAGAGGGTTGGGGGGTGTCCAGGGGGGTTTCCAAGCAGGTCGGGGGTGGGGGGTTGTGTCTAGGAGGGGTGGGGGTGCTTTCTAGAGGGGTCGGGGGCTGTCCAGAGGGGTCGGGGGGTGTCCAGAGTGGTGTCCAAGGGGATGGGTGGGTGTGGGGGGCTGTCCAAGGGGGTGGCGGCCTGTCCTGAGGGGTCGGTGGGGTGTCCAGGGGGGTGTCCAAGGGGTTGGATGGGTGTGGGGGGTTGTCCAAGTGGGTGGCGGCCTCTCCAAAGGGTATTTGGGGTTGTCCGGGTGGGTGGGGGGCTATCCAGAGGGTTGGGGGATGTCCAGGGGGGTGTCCAAGGGGGTAAGGGGTGGGGGGTGGTGTCCAGGAGGGGCGGGGGGCTGTCTAGAGGGGTCGGGGGTGTCCAGGGGGGTTTACAAGGGGGTGGGTGGGTGTGGGGGGCTGTCCAAGGGTGTGGGTGGGTGTTGGGGGGTGTCCAGGGGGGTGTCCAAGGGGGTAGGGGGTGGGGGGGCTGTCCAGAGGGTTGGGGGGTGTCCAAGCAGGTCAGGGGTGGGGGTTGTGTCCAGGAGGGGTGGGGGTGCTTTCTAGAGGGGTCGGGAGCTGTCCAGAGGGGTCGAGGGGGTGTCTAGGGTGGTGTCCAAGGGGATGGGTGGGTGTGGGGGCTGTCCAAGGGGGTGGCGGCCTGTCCAGAGGGGTCGGTGGGGTGTCCCGAGGGGTGTCCAAGGGGGTGGATGGGTGTGGGGGGCTGTCCAAGTGGGTGGCGGCCTCTCCAGAGGGTATTTGGGGTTGTCCGGGTGGGTGGGGGGGCTGCCCAGAGGGTTGGGGGATATCCAGGGGGTGTCCAAGGGGGTAGGGGGTGGTGTCCAGGAGGGGTGGGGGGCTGTCCAGAGGGGTCGGGGGGTGTCCAGGGGGGTTTACAAGGGGGTGGGTGGGTGTGGGGGGCTGTCCAAGGGTGTGGGTGGGTGTTGGGGGGTGTCTAGGGGTGTGTCCAAGGGGGTAGGGGGTGGGGGTGGTGTTTAGGAGGGGTGGGGGGGGGGCTGTCCAGAGGGTTGGGGGGTGTCCAGGGGGGTGTCCAAGCAGGTCGGGGGTGGGGGTTGTGTCCAGAAGGGGTGTGGGTGCTTTCTAGAGGGGTCGAGGGCTGTCCAGAGGGGTCGGGGGGTGTCCAGGGTGGTGTCCAAGGGGATGGGTGGGTGTGGGGGGCTGTCCAAGGGGGTGGAGGCCTGTCCAGAGGGGTCGGTGGGGTGTCCAGGGGGGTGTCCAAGGGGGTGGATGGGTGTGGGGGGCTGTCCAAGTGGGTGGCGGCCTCTCCAGAGGGTATTTGGGGTTGTCCGGGTGGGTGGGTGGGGGGGGGGGGGCTGTCCAGAGGGTTGGGGGATGTCCAGGGGGGAGTCCAAGGGGGTAGGGGGTGGTGTCCAGGAGGGGCGGGGGGCTGTCCAGAGGGGTCGGGGGGTGTCCAGGGGGTGTTATATCTTACTATATTTTGTTTAAAAAATAATATTCAAGCATATTTTTTTAAATACACATCGATTTGTTTTATATTTCAAAATTGTTTACATTCAAATTATGATTTTTTTCATATAAACATATATTTGTCTTATCTAAAAAATATATATATTTTTGCTATTTGTTATAGGTAATAATGAGTCGAATTTGGATTACGGCACATCGAATGAGAAATGAATATGAGGAAGGTGTTGATGACTTTTTGGAATTTGCTAAACAAAATGTTCCAAGTAGTGACATTTTTTTCTGTCCATGCCTGAAATGTCTGAATATGAAGAAGTTGAAAAGTAGAGAGATAAAAGATCATCTGATTTGTCATGGTTTCAATCCGAGTTACAACCCTTGGATTTGTCATGGTGAAACTGGACAGAATGTCACTGATGATAATGAATCGCAAGATGGTAACTCCGATGGAATTGAAGAAATGATTCGCGATATTGTAGCAGAACAAATTGAGATAGAACCGACAGTTGCACGTCTATATGGTGATGCCGAAAAACCATTATATCCTGGTTGTACAGATTTTACAGTTTTGTCGGCGGTGTTAAGATTGATTAACCTGAAGGCGAAACATGGATGGAGTGATAGAAGTTTTACAGAGCTGATACAATTGATGAAAGACATTATTCTAAAAGATAACGATCTTCCAGATTCACATTATAAGGCCAAAAAAATATTATGCCCGATGGGATTGGGATACAGGAAAATACATGCCTGTCCGAATGACTGCATTATATATAGGAAGGAATATGAATTTCTGAAAGAGTGTCCTAAATGTGGGACATCACGGTATAAGGTGAAAGAAAAATCACAAGCTGATGTAGAGATTACAAAGCTCCCTTCAAAGGTATTTTGGTATCTTTCTATAATTCCTCGTTTCAAATGTTTATTTGCTAATTCACATGATGCAAAAAGGTTAAGATGGCATGCTGATGAGCGGGTATGTGATGGAAAAATACGTCATCCAGCTGATTTTCCACAATGGAAGAAAATTGATGCCCAGTACCCTACATTTGGAAATGAAATTAGAAATCTGAGACTAGGCTTGTGCACAGATGGAATGAATCCATACCGAACCCTCAGTAGCACACATAGTTCATGGCCTGTTTTATTGGTAATTTACAACCTCTCTCCTGAAGTTTGTATGAAGCAAAAATATGTCATGTTGAGTATCATGATCTCTGGTCCAAAGCAACCCGGCAATGATATTGATGTATACTTGTCACCGCTGATTGATGATTTGAAACTGTTATGGGCTGATGGTATTAGGGTGTATGATTCTTATAAAATGGAATATTTTCAACTGCATGCAGTGCTTCTATTCACTATAAATGACTTCCCAACATATGGAAATTTGTCTGGATACAGTGTTAAAGGGCATAAAGCATGTCCAATTTGCGAACAACAGACGTCATATTGTCAATTGCATCATGGGAGGAAAACAGTGTACATGGGTCATCGAAAGTTTTTGCCTATGGATCACCCTTATAGAAGACTAAAAAAGGCATTCAATGGCTCACAAGAATTTGTTACTGCTCCAAAACCTTTATCCCCAGATTTGTATTTTGAGAGGGTGAAAAACCTTGATGTGACATTGGGAAAGACACAGAAATCTGGTAATGATAGACATATTTGGAAGAAAAGGTCAATATTTTTTGAGCTACCATATTGGAGGTATCATGAAGTCAAACATAATATTGATGTCATGCACGTGGAGAAGAATATCTGTGATTCTTTGATCGGAACATTGCTAGATATTAAAGGAAAGACAAAAGATGGGTTGAATGCAAGGTTAGACCTACAATCAATGGGAATACGTTTGGAGTTAGCTCCCACTCCTAAAGGAAGACGAACATTTCTTCCCCCATCTTGTCATACATTATCGAAGAGGGAGAAAAGTAGCTTCTGTCAGTGTCTTCATGATATCAAAGTGCCTCAAGGTTATTCTTCAAATGTAAAAAATTTTGTCTCATTGAAAGACTTGAAGTTGATAGGTATGAAATCACATGATTGTCACGTCATGATGAAACAAATTCTACCAGTTTCACTGCGTGGAATATTGCCCATCCGTGTCAGAAAGACTATAATGAGGTTGTGTTATTTTTTCAATTCAATTTGTAACAAGGCGATTGATGTGAATGCTTTGAACATTTTGGAAAAGGATGCAATTTTTATACTTTGTCATTTGGAAATGTATTTTCCTCCAACTTTTTTTGATATGATGGTGCATTTAATGATTCATCTGGTTCGAGAAATAAAGCTTTGTGGACCTGTATATCTTCGTTGGATGTATCCTTTTGAAAGGTATATGAAAATATTAAAGGGATATGTTAAAAATCCATATCGACCTGAATCCTCCATTATTGAAAAGTGTATTTCTGAGGAGGTAGCAGAGTTTTGTACGAGCTACTTGGCTATGACGCAACACATAGGTTTGCCTCCATCTCGCCATGAATGGGTTAATAATGAGAGAAAGGGGATTCGTGGCTTGAAAGTCAAATCACTGTCAGCTGAACAGATGAAGAAGTTAGAATCATACATCTTGAATAACATAGCTGATGTTCAACCGTATATCACATCACATATTAATGAGTTGAAACAATGTCATCCAAAGAAGAAAGAAATGTGGATTTTGAATGAGCACAACAAAACTTTTTTTCCATGGTTTAAAAAGACCTTGCTTGGTAGATCAGATGTATCAGAGACATTAAAATGGATAGTGGGTGGTCCATCTTTAAATGTGATAACATGGTCCGCTTATGACATTAATGGATATACATTTCATACGAAATCTCAGGACAACAGAAGTGCAGTTCAGAATAGTGGTGTATTGGTGTTTGCAGAAGCAATGCATTTTTCGAGTGCTAAGGATAGAAACCCAATTTCGGCATCAAGTGCATATTATGGAGTGATTGAAGACATATGGGAGGCTGATTACTTTAAAATTAAAGTTCCTGTTTTTAACTGTAAATGGTTTATCGGTAACAACAGTGTCAGACACGATGAATTTGGAATGACACTTGTTAATCTGAATAGATTGGAAGACACAGCTGATTCTTTTATAATGGCAACACATGCCAAACAAATTTTCTATGTAGTAGATCAATCAGATATGCAGTGGGCTGTTGTTTTACAAGGGAAAAAACAATATGTTGGTGAGGATGAATTTGATAAAGATGATGATTTATGTGAGATCCCTACTTCCATGGAAAGATTAACAGAACATAATTATGAGTATGTTGAAGACATGGTTTGTGCCATAAGGAACGATCACGATGAAGGAATTTGGGAAAACAATCCAACTGTACATTCCTAAAATTACAGGTAACACATGTTTATTTCTTGTTTACATTTAGTTTTTTCATATAATGTTAGATATTATAAATTTTTTACTTATTAAAACATGTATCAAACCAAAATGATAAAACAATAAAAACCGTAAAGAGGAGAAGTCCTGGGCGCACCAGCTGGCCGGTGGTGGATCACCAGTGGGCCGGTGGTCCAGACAGCAAAGCTCTGTCTGGTCCACTGGCAGGCCGGTGATGAGCCAGCGGCCGGCCGGTGGTCCAGATAGAGAGGAAGGCTCTCTGTCTGGTCCAGCGGCCGGCCGGTGGTGAGACAGCGGCCAGCCGGTGACACCAGGCAGTGGGCAAGTCTACTGCCTGGGTCCTCCGGCTGGCCGGTGAGCTCACACCGGCTGACCGGTGGACTCAGTGAGTCCACTTTTCATCTTTCTTGGGCCAACTCCTTGGCAACCTTTTGCCTATCAACAAAAACACTTGAAAACAAGTTAGAACATAATAAGAGTGATTGTGATCATTAAAATACAAGAGAGAGGGGTACAACAGACTGTGTTTACCATGTTTATCATTGTTTAACATGCTTACCATATTACCAATGTTTACTATTATATAATTTAGTACACTTTTCTATTTTCTGATTAAGTAGTATTACAATATTTGAATTTTTATATTTGTGAACTAATGTTTGTTTTTTTTGATTTGAAGGAAAATGACAGATCAATCAGTTGATCAGCCACATGATTCTGGAGATGAGCATATTGGTCATACATCTGGGGAGGAACATTCACATGCTCCTATTACGAAAAAGAGTTCAAAGGTTGGTAAGCGTGGGTGCACACGTTTACCAAAATTATCACTTGCCCGTACGAAGGAGGAGAGGATAGTCGTGGAGTTTGATGATGATGATCTTCCTAGAGGTCCAAATGCTAAAGATTTTAAGGGTTTTGTAGCAACTCAGGCTAAGAGCAAAGTAAGCATTCTCTATGATGATTGGAGAAGTGTGGATAAGGCGATAATTTCTCAGCTGTGGGAGACCATTTTGGTAAGATCTTTTGCTATTGTTTGACTGTTCTTTAAATGTTTCGAGTATATATAATATTTTTAACCTCTTTTTTATCAGATGAAATTTTATATTCCTGACACTGGAGGAGTCAGGAAGAAATGCTTATCATTGGCTGCTAGGAGATGGAGGGATTTCAAATCAACCCTCTCATATGATTTCATTTATGGTCATAGGAGTCGTGAGAATCCATGTCGTATATATCCTTTTATAGATGAAGACACATGGAGACAATTTTTTGAAAGTAGAAGAAAAGAATCATTTTTGGTAAGGGAAATGTAAACTTTTATAAGCTTTCTTATATAAATGATCTTATTATTGTTTTGTTAATGATTACTTATTCTTAATTTAAAGAAAACAAGGAAAGCTCATCAAGAGATCCAATCTAAAAATGTATACCCTCATAGTTTATCTTGGGGAGGGTATGCATTATTGGAAGAACAAATGATGGCAGAAAAATTTCAACAACTAAGAGCTGAGTCTTCAAGCTCTGGAGAGGTGGCCCCTCCATCCCCTCCATCTAGACATGAGAAATGGAAAAGAGCTCGGAAGGGCAAAAAAGGACAATATCTTTCAGAAGAATCGAGACTCGTAGTTGAGAGGATTGTAAGATATCTATTTTATTTATTTAAGTTTACTATTTTCATCATATATTTCCAATCATTATAGAAATGTTCAATTAATTATTACAGGACTCTCTTGAGGAGAAGAGTTCACATGGGACATTTACACCATCTAGGAGGGAAGATATTTTATCTGTGGCATTGGGAAAGCCCGAACATCCTGGCCATGTAAGAGGATATCTGGCAGGTGTATCGGTAAGAAAAGTGTTTCCACGTTCCTCAACTTCTAACGTTGAGGGAGTTTATAAAAAAAAAATTGAATCCTTGGAGGCTGAAGTCCATAATATTAATGCGACAATGGAGGACAAGATTAGAGAATCGGTGCAGTTTATGTTTGCAGACTTGCAAAGACAATTTCAGGGTGCAGCTCCCACTCCACCTCTCCCAGTAGCTCCCACTCCCCCACCTCAGCCTGCGGACCCCATTTTCGATCCTCCTCCTCCGCCGCAGCTACCTACTTATTGTGAGTTGTATGTTGATGATCCTCAACATCATATAGTTTCATATGGGATGGTATATTGTATAGGAGATACAGTTCATCATCAATAGTTAGAGGTAGAGAATCAGAGGGTCACTGTACAGGATATTATAGATAGATCAGCTCGGATACCATTACCTACAGATGAGGTGACGACAGTTGGACATAGTATCGGCCATTTTTTACTTTGGCCATCCAGACTTCTTCAACTCATTACCATAGAGGTATGGATGTTATATCTTTTATTTTATATTTTTATTAATGTTTTATCATTTGAAAACTAATATATTTTTCAATTTATTTTTACAGGAATACTTCAAAGGTAAAGAAATACTGTATAGACAATAACAAAGATAGATAGTTATGACATCAGATGCAGATACTAGCAGTCTTGACAAATTGTCAAGATATTCAAATTTGTTGGAGGATCATTATGACTTTACAATGGAAGCTCATGTCTGTGGACGTGAACTAAGTGTGGGGATTATGAAAACTGATATCATGGAGTTTGTCACTGGAGATAAGTTGGGCATCAACGTGGTGCAAATTTTTATCATGTAAGTCTTAACACCTTTTCCTTGCATTATATTTATTAAAAATGTATACTTATGTCTGCTTTGTATTAGGTATCTGTATAAAATTTGTGAGAGGAATGAGCTGACAGATGTATATGGATTCGTGGACCCACAATTGATTTCCCCTGAAGCATGTGCATTGGATGAGGAACAAAGAATGATTTATATTGCTGATAGATTTGAAAAGAATGTAATCAAACAGTGTTGGATGATGCCTTTTTGTGAGAGGTATGAAACACATCCCTCTCAAAGAGTTAATTATCTTTTAACATAAAAAACCACTAACGTTAAATTTCTTTTTATCAGGGATCATTGGATGTTAGGGGTTTATTTCCCTAGGGAGAAAGCACTTTATTGGATATGCTCTCTCCATGATGATGTGCGAGAAAGTTTTAAGAATATATTGGAAACGTAAGTTTCAATTTCACAATAGTTTTATATATTATAATGAATTTTAAATTTACCCCATTCGTATTATTTTCTAACAGGGCATGGGTCCACTTTCGAAAAAGCACAAAGAAAAGGAATTTCAAGATCAAATATGTACATGCGAAGGTAAATATCCCTTTATAATTTGTACATTTTGATTTATTACATAAAAATAATATATTGAATTTACACTCATTCAAACAGAAATGTCATGAGCAACAAGGCATCATCGAATGCGGATATTACATGTTAAGATTTATGTATGAAATAATAACAACTGGGACAGTTCTGAGTTTTGACCTGGTAAGATTTCCTCTTTCTCATAATATTTCAATTTGATTTATTCATTATACACGTTGAATACTATCCTTTTCCTTTGTATCTTTTTGATGACCCTCAACCCTTTACTGCTGAAGATATCAAACACTTACAAGTGGAGTGGTCAAATTATTTTACAGGTTTGATTGACTTTTAGTAGTTTGTAATGTGAAACGTAATTTTGAATATTGTCAATGTAATTGTGTATTTCGTAGTCGTTTAGGTTGGATTTAGTTTTTTTTGAAGTTGACAGTGTAAGTTTTGAATGTTATATAAGTGAATGTTTAATTTTTCTCTACTTCTTGTTTTGGTCCACTGTTGATGGTTTTTCTGGTCTGGATTTTGGTATGGGGGGAGAGGTTCCAAGGGGGTGGGTGGGTGTTTGGGGGGTGTCCAAGGGATATGGGAGGGGTTTCCAAGGTGTGTTTGGGGCTGTCCTAGGGGTCGGGGGGGGTGTAAATGAGGGTGGGGGGTGTCCAAGGGGTGGGGGGTGTCCAAGGGATATGGGAGGGGTGTCCAAGGTGTGTTTGGGGCTGTCCAAGGGGTCGGTTGGGTGTAAATGAGGGTGGGGGGGGATGTCCAAGGGGTGGGGGGGTGTCCAAGTGGTGGGGGGGGTGTCCAAGGGATATAGGAGGGGTGTCCAAGGGGTGTTTGGGGCTGTCCAAGGGGATGGGGGGGTTTCCAAGGGGTCGGGGGGGGGGGGGGTTCCAAGGGGTCGGGGGGGGTGTCCAGGGGGTGGGGGGGCTGTCCAAGGGGTGGGGGTGTCCAAGGGGTGGGGGGGTGTCCAAGGGATATGGGAGGGGTGTCCAAGGGGTGTTTGGGGCTGTCCAAGGGGATGGGGGGGGGTTCCAAGGGGTCGGGGGGGGGGGGGGGGCTGTCCAAGGGGTGGGGGGGTGTCCAAGGGGTGGGGGGGTGTCCAAGGGATATGGGAGGGGTGTCCAAGGGGTATTTGGGGCTGTCCTAGTGTTCGGGGGGTGTAAATGAGGGTGGGGGGCTGTCGAAGGGGTGGGGGTGTCCAAGGGGTGGGGGGTGTCCAAGGGATATGGGAGTGGTGTCCAAGGTGTCTGGGAGTTCTGTCCAAGGGGCCGGTTGGGTGTAAATGAGGGTGGGGGGGGGGGGGGGGCTGTCCAAGGGGTGGGGGGGTGTCCAAGGGGTGGGGGGTGTCCAAGGGATATGGGAGGGGTGTCCAAGGGGTGTTTGGGGCTGTCCAAGGGCTCGGGGGGGGGGGGTGTCCAGGGGTCGGGGGGTGTCCAAGGGGTCTGGGAGGGCTGTCAAGGTGTGTGGGGGGGGGTGTCCAATGGGTGTTTGAGCCTGTACTAGGGGTCTTGGGGGTGTAAATAAGGGTGGGGGCTGTCCAAGGGGTGGGGGGTGTCCAAGGGGTGGGGGGTGTCCAAGGGATATGGGAGGGGTGTCCAATGGGTGTTTGAGGCTGTACTAGGGGTCGTGGGGGTGTAAATGAGGGTGGGGGGGCTGTCCAAGGGGTGGGGGGGGTGTCCAAGGGTTGTGGTGGGGCTCCAATGTGGTGGGGGAGGGCTGGCCAGGTTGTTAGGTGGGTATAGATGAGGGTGGGGTTCAGTTGGGGCTTGGGGGCGGGCTGGCATGGTTATTTTTGTTGTTTGGTTTCTGGTTGCTTTTTGGTGAGAGCAGTGCAATTATTTAAAAAAAAATATTGCTTTCACGTCAGTTATTTTATAACCGACGTGGTAAATAAATCATTAGGGGTTTATCACGTCGGTTTTTTCGAGAACTGACGTGCTAAACCGTTCCTGGGCCTTTTATCATGTCGGTTCTTAATATAACCGACGTGCTAAAAGGCCTGGGAATCGATTTACCACATCGGTGATTGGATAACCGACGTGCTAAAACGTTTCCCAGGCCTTTTTATCATGTCGGTTATTTAAGAAACCGACGTGATAATAGGCCCGAGGAAGGGTTAATCACGTCGGTTAGGTCATAACCGACGTGATAAACGATATCCCAAGCGTTTTATCACGTCGGTTTAGAAATAACCGACGTGATAAACCCCCCCGCGCATATTTATCACGTAGGTTATTATATAACTGACATGCTAACCCCCCCCCCCCCACCCGCGGTTTATCACGGCAGTTATATAATAACTGCCGTTATAAATCCCCATCCCCCATCATTTGTCATGTCGGTTATTAATGAACCGACGTGATAAACACCGTGATGTTAGGGATGTTACATCGGGTTTTAAATAACTGACGTAAAAAACGTTATTTATAACATCATCCGTATTAACGTCGCCTAAAAACCAACGTAAATAATGAAAAATAACCGACGTAAAAAAGGTTTTCTGCACTAGTGATTGCTACATAGAACAACTCCATTATAATATATAGATGATATGGTAACATATAATTATTTTACCCATTATAATTTTTTACATAAAAAGCAGGAACACACCTAGTTTTAATAGAATTTTAATTTCTCATCTCCAATAATTTTAGGATCTAAAAAGGGGAACATGGGTATACTCTAATACCAATTGAATAACCCCAAGAATAGGTTTCACTTATAATATGGGAGGGGGTGAATTATTGGTTATTTATTTTACAATTCCTTTCAATTTATAAGTAACCTCTATAATAATATATGATTCAATCCAATATAATTGATAATATAAACCTCACTTGAAAATGGATGAAATTAAATAAAATAAAAAATAGCTGAATTTTTAAAGGTTAATCCCTGAGGGAGGAAACATAATTCATATAGTGGTTAGAATCAGTCCAAGTCATAGATTTTACACTAGTGTATATAAGTCGTTAAAGTTTTGGTTTAGAATGTACCACCCTCCACTCAACATCGACACTGATAGATTTTACTCTATAGGAAACTATATGGTAGGTTTTAAATCCACTTCCCTAAGATAATCTATTATCACATTGTTAGTATAGACCATGTTTATAACTGATAACTTGAGTTCATTAAAGAACATTCACATTCATAAGGAGTTATATCTATTTTACTCCAGGATTCTTCAACTTTAATATAGATATTCCTCTCAATATTAGAGAAGTGTAAGATCACTTCATATAGAACTTCATTAATTTACATATTTATATCAAATAAAAAACTAATTGTGATCTATTAGTTTTCTCATCTCTTTATAACACCTGAATTGAATATTTGTTTTTTAGTTATTAAAAATCACACAAAATTTTAGTGTATTTTCTATATATATATCTATCACTAATATCCTCCCATTTAATAAGAATGTATCAATATTGTAAAATTTATTTATTTCAAAACATAAATTAAAACTCAACTTATAGATAATTCCCATTACTAAATAGTATAATGAGATCCTCTATGCATTTCCAAAATCAATAGTTCATGTGGGAGAATTAAAATGACAATTACTTATTCCTTTATCATTTAATTTTTGTCTCTAGTGATATTCCATAAATCCCCTTCTTCGAATTTCAACTGATAAATAAAATACCTGAGTATTTATTCATTAGAGACCATAATTTAAAATAAATCACAAACAAATACATTTGTGAATTTATGATAGTTCACGTAGTGATCACCTATCCTCATTTTCCTATATCATCTCCATTTTCCATCATACATAATTTTCTTCATGATGTGATATATTTCACCTTGGTGAAACATTTAGATAACCAATGTTGACTCAAAACATTATAATCTACTTTTTCTTTATCAAATTAAGTACATTACAACATCATAACTTATAATTCTTAAAATCATTCAGCTTGAGTCAATATTTTATTTTTGATGTTAAATCCCATGATCACACAATTTAATAATAATCATATTTAATTATCTTTATAATAATTTATAATGGAAATCACAGATATTTAAAACTTCTAAAATATCACATTTCTCAAAGTATTTGCATCAATATGATGCTTAGGAACTATTCTCATCATCTAAATGATCTATCAAATGATCCTTATGAATTCCTCTATATAATTCCCAAACTTTTTCAATTATTAACATCTACTGATATACCATAAGAAAAATAGACTCTTATGATGTGAGAAATGGCTCTTATAATGTCATGAAATGAATCTTATGAAATATGTCTTTATCAAATTCATACAAAGTGATAACTCTTACAATGTTTTGAATTACTCTTATAAATTATACAATTTATCTTCTTAAGTTATCAATTACCCATAAAAAGTCATCAATGACTCCTACTAGATGATATATAAATATTTTAATGTCACACATCTAACATTTTTTCAACATATCCACTGCTAAAATAACCCTTAAAAAGTCAAAATGATTCTTATAAAAAATAATTTCCCAACTTTTAACTTCTTCAAATAATTATAGTTTTCATAAAATAATACTAGAACCTATTGATTTAAATTAAAGACTTCCCATATTATATAAAAAACATTTAAAAAACCATAATAATAATATCAAACACTACAAGAGATCTTTAATTTGATATTGAAAACAAATAAAACTCTTCAAAGACATCAAAGGGATCTTCAGAGTTGATCAAAGAAAAAAAATAAATGAACTTATATTGTGTTTATTCACATCATGATGTTAACAGTTTGGTTACACCATGATGTGGGTGTTGTGGGTGAAGGGTTTTATGATTATACAACATCATAGTGGTATTAGTTGTGTTAAGTAGGAGATGAGAAAGGGAAGTATGTTACTCTTATGTCTGATCACCACACTGAAACACAATGGATTGCATTATAAAAGTTTTTCAAAAGGATTTTCAAGGATATATTTATGTAATTAATAGATACAATGTAATATTAGTGCTCCATTTTCTCACAAATCTACAATGATTCACATCACATACCACGATTTCATGTTGTAAAAGAGTCATTCCTGCCATAGTTCCTTGGATGTGAGAAATTAATGCGACATTATTTAAGTAGAAAAATGTGAATCAAACAAAATTCTAGTGTACTCACCACAACATTTCTTTCAAATGTTTTTTTATATATTATTTGATACAAGGAACATACTGTAAGGCTATTTTTCATGATGAAATTGTAGAGTAGATATTTTTTATCTTGGGAGATATTTTAGATGTGATTTTTGGATTTGGAGTTTGACTTAATCCTATACCATGAAGATACCTGGTGTGCCAAAATGAAAAGTTCTATACCACAATTTCAAGTTTCATACCAAATTCAAATTGATTCATGTACATTAAAAAATCATATTTCATATCTATTAGAGATAAAATGGGAAATTAAATTATGGTACATTGGTATTCTACTAGATAATTTTTTTGATTTAATGAATATAAATTATAGAGAAATTTTTAAAGATCTAGTATCATGGAATGATAAATATTGGAATTGGATATATAGAGATATTTGATTTATCTATAAAAAGATAATCTATGTTGTTTTGAAGGGAATTGATAAGAAATTATATAGTAGTAAATTAGATGATTTCATGATAGGGTTGTACATCCATGTCAATCATGAGTGAAGTATATGAGTGCACTCCTAGAACATATTCTATATATATTTAGATAAGTTTGAGAAATAATCACACATAACATAGAATTATATTATTTTCTAATCTACTTCCCTTGTAAATTTCTTTTGAAATTATTATATTATTACAATATTATCACCATGATCTTTTTTTAAGGACATTTATCATTGATAACAATAAGGTGAGGTGGAAAATGAGAGGAAAATTATTGTACACTAGAGATGTTACCACTTTATGAAAATAGAGTTTTGAAATGTTTATTCCTTAGGTTTTGTGTGTTTTATATATCATCTCTAGTCATCATGATATTTTTCATTTTTGGGGTTGTCGTTTGATCCATGCACCAACCGATAATATAATAAAATATTTGAGGAAAAAATAAAATGAGGAATAGTCCATAAGGATGATGACCTATAATTCACCCGATATCAGTGATTGGAAATATACCTTATAGTACCTACATAATCCATTAACTACAAATATAATCATATGAAAATACATGTGTTGTACAGTTATGGGTTAGTCTAGATAATAAGTATGAATTTATTATCTAATGAGCATAAATTTTATTGTAAACTAGACATATACTCATAATAAAATTTACAAAGCCACACCTCCTACAATACTCCACAATGATCTTTAATCATAGAAAATAAAAAGTCATACTTTGTGGGGTTTTTATTATTTCATTTTTATGTTTAATATATTAAAAAACATGAAAGGATAAAAAATGGAGACTAATGTTATTATAGAATAATTATACATTTTGAAAAAATTATATTCAGTCTCTAATATATCTCACATCTAGAGATTAAACACGGCCCTCATGCTTCTATTATAGTAATTGTTTCATCAATAGATCCAGTATATTTTAATTGGTATCCACCCAATATATCATTATATTTTCACTCTCAATCATATCTCTAATAATATGGTATTTTTAATGGATGTGTTTTTGTTATGACTAAGGTCACTTAAATAAGAGATTATAGGAAATATTAGAGAATATTATTGTTATTGATTATAGGATATAATAGGTTTTATTAATTGGTTTTGTTTATTTTTTTAATCACATTTGTATTAGTATAAATAATTGGATTTGTTTGGAAGATATCTGAGGAATTATTAAGGTGATTTTTGAAAGATGAAAAATCACAGTATAACCAATACGGTCATGTTGTAATGGGTACTTCATATTAATGATCTATAGGTATGGTGAGTTGATCTAGCTTCAATGATTTACATCACAGTGCAATGTGTATATGTTGGGTGTGAAGAATTCCCTACCATATCCCAATGATAGAACATGAAGGTATTAGGAAAGGCTCTTTAGGATTATTGAATTTATCATGCCACAAATCAATTGACTATGCTGCAATAGTCATCTATATGAATATGAGATAAAAACCCCACACCGTAATACCAAAATACTAAAATAACGATGAAATTATAAAAAAAAAATAAAGGCATGTTCATGATTTAAAAGTAGGCCATGAAATATTGGTGTATCTTTAGTGTGTAATGGTTGAAGTGAATCACACCATAATGGACTATGCCATACATTAATTCTTTCCAAGTTGAAAATATTGTGGAGATTTACGCCATAATTTTAGGGATTTAAATTCAATCTATCCCAATTATTTTTATAGTAGATTGAAATTGAAGTACTTCATGAAATAATCAAGAGTTTTATATTAAAAACTTATTAATGATGAAATATGTAACATCTCAACCCAAACCCTCACACCATAATTTATATTATTCTAAAATATTTTTAAAATTTGAATATTTTTCAAATTAAGTGATATTGGATTAGACTACTATGGTTTTAATTGTGTTATTATGAATTGTTTTGAGGACTAATTATCTGATTATAAGTGGATTATTCAAAGAGAAAAATTTAAAATATTTTTTAGATATATCAGAGTAAATGAAGAAGATAAAAATATGAGAACAAATAATAAAGAGAGTGTAAATTAATTAGCTAGAGAAGGAAGAGAAAAAAATCTACTGAGAGGTACTAAATTAAATATTTTATTTCGATAGAGGGATTTATGGAACAATTAATACACCCTTGTTGGTTTGGTGTTGTTCATTATTGTTATTATATTTTTAACTGTCTATTGTATTGAAATTATCTTATGTTCCTTATCTCGAAGTAGTGAGTAGAGAGATAAGTAGTGGTAGTAACCCTATGTCTAGGAATCATCCCTCCCTAAGACCTTATAATTACAAATTGTATAGTGATTTAATTATATTGGCCCATCATTAACGAATTCTTGTTAGATATATCCCTTAGTAGTAAAACAAGTATAATATCTATGTTACATCATTAACTATCCATATTTGGGTATTGTAGCTGTATTCATGAGATTGACATGTATATAGTGTTTTATCCAAAGTGAGAATATGTTTAATTATATGTTTAGATGAGAAATAATTCACACACTAACACATCTACCTCTCATAGTGTTTTTCAGATGATGTTATTATAACAAGTGGTATTAGAGCCAACATGTTAATCTTGATGAATCTATCGGTAAAAGATTTTTGACATTGAGAACATTGGTAATAAAGAAGGATTCCCATTGTTCATTGACTATAATTATTATATTTGGATGATATGAATGAGATCACATCTATGGTTACTAAAACATGATGTTTAATATTTTACCATTCAAATATATCATGTCAGTGATGTTATAGAATTTATAATGACTAATAAAATCATAAAAGTACAAAACACTGATGAAAAAACACAAAACTCCTTGTATAGAGCATTGAAAAGTCAGATTTATATTTAGGTTATGATTTTTGTGCCAAATATATTAATAATGGATATATTATAATTCATCTATGAAGGTGAAATAAATGTTAAAAAGTAAAAGTTACTAGTTTTATACAAAAAGTTTGATGATCTTAAGATGATTTATAATTAAAACATTGAATGTTTATTCAATGGACTCATTGTGGTTATTGGATCTATTTGGGGATTAATTGATGTGATAAAGGATTCCTGTATCAAAATGAAAATACTAAATATATTTCCAACTTTATATAGTCCAAAAGTTTTGGAACTTGAAGAAATAAATATTGTAGAGATAACTCCTGATGATTTGTATAGAAAAACAGTGTCCTGAAAAATGTGAGTGATGATAAAAAGAGTATTCTGTCCCTCATAAATTCATATGTCATTCAATTATATAGATAAAATTTATATAAATGAAGGTATAGAGGGGGAAATTATTTTAATGATGAATTTTTGTCACTTATGTAAAGAAAATTCAAAATAGGAAGAGGAAGTTACAAAGAAAAGATACCAACAGAATGTTTCAACTATAGAAAAGTTGATCATGTTACTATAAGATGTAAAAAGATGGTTTATTTAGAAAATGAATATGAATACAAAAAAATAATAATTTTTTTCACTTAAATTAATATTTATATCTAAAAACACATCCAAAAATAGGCTTTAGTTGAATTTAATACTGAGTAAGGAAGAAGATAAGGATGAGGACTTATTTAAAAAAATAAAACTAAACTAAAATTTGATTTGGATAATGAAGTGATGGAAAATATAAATGAAAATCAATTTGTGAATGAGGTTGAAAATCAACCAGAAGTTATATTGATCTCAAAGTTCTTCTTGAAGGAGTTATTTAAGTGTTTTATATAAAGAGAAAGAGGAACATGAAAATTGGTGGTTTTTTTGAGAGAATATTCCGAATATATTTACCAACTCAAATATGAAATCACTCATCTAGAGAAGGTTATAGAGGAAAAAATTAATTATATAGAATCGTTTATGGAAGTGGAAAACTTCAAGATAAAAATTGAATAATAATGTATGGTGATCAATGAACTCAATAATAGAATATTGGAGTGTTAAAATATTGTTTAATCCATCAAATAAGTGGAGGTAACACTAATAATGAAACTTGAATATTAAATTAATACATGTGGTTTAGAGAAAAAGTTATAGTTTCAGAGGTTCTTATATAAAGAATTAAATGAAAGGGTTGAAAAAGGTACAAAGAATACCTAGAAAGTTTTGAATGACCTATAACCTAATTACATGGGTAAAAGTGGACTTGGATTTGAAGTTGAAACATCCAAAATTAGTAAATTAATGCGAATGATATGGGAAAGAATTTTTTTTGAGATAACTTTTAAACCTCAAGGGTATAAAAAACAATGTAGTTTTTTAGAAGCTGTAAACACATGGAGAGAAAGTTTTGAAAAATATATCCCTTTTGGAAATTTTAATTTTGTGGCTTCTTAGGAAACATGATGGAATATTACAAAGATCAAGACTGAAACTTGATATGATAATCACATATAAATTAATAATTAAGGATGAGAACATATCCTATGTCTTAGAAAATAAATTATTTTAATGCATATTGTTTTTATTATTCTAAATTTTGTTATAAATATATGGATTATAGGAAATGATAGTGTAGAAACAATTTATATATAGGTTGTCACACCCCAACTTGTTTATTATTTTTATTTTATTATTTTATTTGGTTTTAAATTTTTTTTGTCGAGGTTCAGATTGAATCCCAAATAATATTATTATGTTTTGTCAAAAAACGCGCGTTTTTGAGTTGACGTCGCTAAGCGCCTGGGCAGAGCGCATTTTGGAGACGCCACACAACTTCTCCCATGTAACAACCATCCGCCTATCCTCAGAAAATTTAAATCGATGAATAAATGTTAATTGTGTTATTTAAAATTTTCATGGTTAATAATTTTAATTATTATTATTAAAACAAAATGAGAATTTTTATTATTTATATTTTTATTAATATGATATCTATTATTATTATTATTATTATTATTTCTATTACTATTATTATTATTATTTTATTATTTATTTACTTTTACTTTTACTTTATTATTTATTTTTTAATTCATCTTTCCCTTTTTTATTCCATGCGGGTGTTCCCTCTTTTTTTCCTCTTCTTCTTCTCGTTGCAGCCTGCTGCACCCTACCTCCCTCACACCCATCTACCTTAATGTGATGCCCCCTCGACTCAGTGCTCTAGCAGCGCAGTAGTGAACCCTCCTGCCTTCCCTGCCTATATCATCCCAGCACCCTCCCTTCGGCCTTTCTCCTCTCCTAGCACTACACCATCCTACTCTGGCTCCCCCTAGGCCTGCCCGTCGCCCCTTGCTGCGCATTCCAACCCAACCTTGGCTCTTCTCCCTCAGTAGCATCTCGTACCCCCTACCCAACAACCATCCAGTGATAGCACACGACCCTAGCTCTCCCACACGACCTTCCTGCATTGCACCTGCTCCGCCCAGTAGCCCCAACCTTCTACGCAACCTTCCCTCCTTGCTGCTCTACCCGTCGCTGTGGCAGATGCCCGACCCTTCTTCCATTGCCCCATGCCCTAGCTCCCCAGTTACCCTACTCCTTGAGCCTTTTCTCCGCAACACCTCTCCTCTCGTTCTCTCCCTATGGACAATTCCCTCCTTGCTACCTCCTACCTTGCACAACACCCCTTGTCTGGGTTCCAACCAGTAGTGGTGTGGAAACCCGATACTTTCCCCTTAGCTGCACTGTCCATGGACCTTCTTTCGGTATCCGCACACCTAGATGACCTTCCGGCCACACACCTTTTTGGTTGATCACATTCTGACCCACTACACTCCGTCCATCTGGCCCTGCCAGTGCAACTTGCACGCTTCTAGCCAACGCGCCTCTTGTCCGACGGTCGCACGACCTTCTAACTGGACTGCGCCAACTTCCAGTGTCCTCGCCTCCCCTTTTTGACTGTCGCACGACTCTTCTAATTGATCGCGTCTCCGCACTGAGGTGACTTTTTGGTGATTCTTCGTTGGATTATTGTGAAATAATTTTTTTGTGTTTTTACTTATTTATTATGGTGTTACAGCGTAATAGTGAGGTTTTATCGTGGTTCTGCAGGCGTTGTCTTGCACATGCTTAAGCGCATGTGCAAGGCATGACATGCTAGTGTGTTCGAGCTGTGAGTTGAGGTAGGTCCCCCAATACACTCACCTTTAAATTCATAATTCATTAATTGATTGATATTTTATTCATTTTAATAAATGGGAAATAATATAAGATAATTAATTTTTAAGTGAATATTTGGTGTAAAAAGAGGTATTTATTTTATACACGACACTTGAAATATTTTATTGATAAAAAAACACCCAGTAGTAAAAGAATGACCATTTATCCTTTAAACATAATTCAAGGAATCTCAAATGTAGTTCTGGTTTATTGATAAATGGTTTCTTTTGAAGCATGAACAAGTGTTTTAGTTCTCTTGAGAAATGAGGATTTTCTTTAAAATTGGTGAAGGTCTGTTTGGCACTTTAATAAAATAAATTATTTTGGAAAACAATCTTTGGGGTGACTCATGGTTGATATTTGGTGTACATTGACTGCATGAGTTGTGTGTGATTTTTTTTCTACTTTATTGACTTTGTTGACTCACCCCATTACTTTTTATTATACGTGTTGACATGGGAACCTGACATAGTAGGTGAATCTTCTGAGAACGATTGCTACACTAGTTTAGATTACTCACTGGCTATGGCCCATAGCAGAGAGGTACTCTGTTATTAGTGATATGGGATTGGGCCCCTCGGTTAGGCCATGTACAGAAACAACAGGCATTTGGGCATTATGATGTCATTGAGTAGGGCATGCCTTCAGGATGAGTCACATGTATAGTACATTCTGGATTGTTCAAGAGATCTTAGGTTCAACCCATGTATTCTTTAATGTTTATTTGTATGTGGCGGATGAGTGAGAGGTCTAGTTCGGTTACTGACCCCTATGTGCCACTTTTTCTATTGACCTTGGTGTGTGTTGCGTGTTAGGTGTGGTTTTCCTTTTGGCTAGTAACTGAAGTTTGGATTTATAAACTATTCGTAATTTTTTTTTAAAATTCAATTCACCTATTACTTTTAAAAATTAAACTTTTTTTAAATTAAAAAGGGAAATGGAATAATACTTGTTTTAGAAATTAAAGTGTGTGTGGAAACCCATATTTTATATAATTTATTTCAGACCAGGAATTAGTAAATTTCTTTATTTAAAGGTAGTGCATTGGGAATAGTTTTTAGGGAATGCCTACTGAGTTTTAATACTCACACATATAGTGTCTTCCAGTTTTTAGTTTTGTTATAGGTTTTACTCGAGATTGCTCGCCATGGGTGAGAGTTGGTTTTGGACTGGTGAGCGACTCTCAGAGTCATGAGGAGTTTTGGTCATGGTTTGGTTAGTTTTTTGTTGTTGATCGTTCTTTCTTTTCAGTGTCATTTATTTACTTTGTGTTATTCTATTTTTCTTTCTACTAGTTTATTTATTTTCACTAGGCGAAATCATTACCAATTGTCCTCTATTGATTCCCTAGTGCTTGTCACCAGCCCGGGAGGATCGGGAATGCCTCTCGGGTAATGTCATGGACTGGCCGGGTGATCGGTTCAGGGTCGACCCAGGTTTGTTCATGACATAGGTAGAAGGATAATATAGAAATTTCCCTTGATCTATGTTACTTTATGAAAAATACATTAATCATTAGATGAGGATGAATTTAAATATACTATATATTATTAGTAGAACCCAAAGAGAACATCATATGTCTCAACTCAATTAGAAATTTCATGGATTAAAAGGAATAAAAATCCAAAAGTGACCCTAGATAAAATTTATCTTAAATTAATAAAGAGTAGTAGAATGTGGATTCTTTATATTGAGTTTATATCAGGCATGATTAGAAATATGATTCTTTCAAAGAATGTGATACATTTTGTTAATGTTACAGTTCAGTTTAGTAACTATGAATATATAAAAATAAAATTAATTACTCAAAAGAAGCTATCTAGGGAGGAATCAAAAACAGACTTTTTGTGTGTGGATATTCTTCAACACAATCTCTAGAGTGTGAGCCAATGATTTTACCTTGGTTTTAAGGTCACATTCGATCAGAATTGATGACTACTCAAATGGAAGGATTGAAATTAACTGAGGAAGGGTTGGAGAATAAATGGAAACTTGTACCAAGTGGATAGAAAAGATATAACTGTTACACTTATGGAGGAAAAGGAGAAATATTTATGGCATCATAGGCTTGGGCTTATACATCAACAAATAATTGATAATTTATCCAAGATAAAGGCAATGGTTAACATTTCTAATCTAAATTAAGGTAGAAAAAAGTAATTTTTTCACATATGAGAGGAATAATAATGATAAATATCTATTATACAAAAATTTAGAGGGGATAAAATTTACTGAAATTAATTTATATCACTGTATGTAAACTGATGACACATCTCAGGACATATGGAGAGTTGTATTTTATCTTGTTTATTGAGGATTATTTTAGAATGGGTTATATCAACTGACTATGAAAAATGAAATAGAGTGAATGAAATGATTCCACAGGTCAGAGGAAAATGAAAACAGATGTTACATTAAAATTATACAGTTGACTAATGGAATTAATTACACCTATATTAAGGTGGAAAAGTAAAATAAAGAATCATAGCATCAAACATGATGTTTTATCCATGATAACACCAAAAATAATTGTGTAGAAAATAATGAACCATTTGATGAATGATATGATGAAGATAATAATTATTGATAGTGAAATATATGTACATTATTGGTAATAGGTATTTTATGTGGTGATTTATACACAAAAATAGGATTTTTTTAATTTTTAGAGAAATATAACATGTTATGATATGGGGCATGGAAGGGAACACACAGTTAAAAACTTTATAGTGTTTGGGAGAATATATTATATTCAAAAACAATAATAAAGTGAAGTAAAATATGGATATATATCTAATTAAATAATTTTGAAAGGATATTCTATTAAGAGTATGTCTAACAAATTCATCAATAAGATATTGAAAAAAATTGCAAAGATTAAAAAAATATACGTGATTGGAGATAGGGCTTGAAGAAAATATGGAAATTATATTTTTAAATAATTTTTTGGTGATGAAGAGGATGTGAATATAAATTTAGGAGGTTTTCAATTTCTATCAAATTATAAGGGATTTGATGCTGAATTAGAGGAAGAAGAAGGAATTATAGAGAGTTGGTTACATCCTTAGAGAGAAAGAAGAAGAGTGAGGATTAATAAGTGAAATGTAATTAGAGACAAATATACTCTGATGAAGACCAATAAGATGATTAGTATAGAAAAAACTACTAAAATATCATAGGTTGAAAAAATATTATTTTAGTAAGAAAAAAGGATAAGTCATGGATCATTTTCATGTATGAGAAGTTGGGTCAGACTAAGGAAAATAAAACTTTGGATCTTGTGAGAAGAATTAAGGATCAAAATGTCATTAATACAAAAAGGGTTTTGAATAAAAAATATGAATATAATGAAGTTTTTGATAAAAATAATAAAATATTAGTGTTAAAGGTCTATTCCTAAATTGAAGGAAATTATGTGGAAGATACATTTGTAGTGGTGAGAATACTTGAGTCAAAAAGGCTATACTTGGTGATTACTATTCAAATAGTCATTAAAGTGTATCAAATGGGAAAAAAGTAAATAAAATTTAATGTTGTACTAAATAAGGAATTATATATTGAAAAACACATGGGTTTTAAACAACTTTATGATTAAAAAATGATGTGTATATTAAAGGAGGATTTGTATGGTCTGAGGAAAAACCCACATGATTTGTATTCTTAGTTAAATACTTACTTGATGTAGATGGAATCTAGGAGAGGTGGTTTCAGTAATAAAATCTATATGAATTCACAAAAGGAGGATCAATTAATGATAATTGTAACACCCTAGTATTTTTAAAAGTTTTTAAATAGATTTAATTCCTTATATATCATGAGATACAAGAAACACCGAGTTTTAACAAATGTGATATATTATTAATGTTATTATTTAAACAAAATCATCATAACCTAGGTGTCAAATTTGGTGTTATGGATAGAAAAAACCAATATTTTAAAATTCAGTATAATAGGTTTTGATAAATAAAATATATTGATAATTAGGTACTTAATTTTTAGTAATTTTTTTATATTATTGAAAAAAAATTCTCATAAATTGATTTTTATTGATTTTTTTGGACAAGTAATAAAACTATTTTCTAAAATTTGAGATAATTTATTCAAAAAAAATTACATCATTTTTATTATCAACATGTCAAAATTATATTAGGGTCAATTTTTGGGATTTTTTAAAAAGTTTAATATTTTAATAAATGGTGAAAAGTATAGATTTTTATTAAAACTTATTTTATTTTAAATAATTTGAAAGTCTAGTTTTTTTTAATAAGGGTATAAAAGTACCCTTAGTTAAATTATATAATTATTAATCAAATTTAGTTCATTTTAATCAATTTTATGTTTAATTGTGAGGTCAAAACCTCTTATACTTATGAAAACCTTTTCTTTTGAAAATATCTTCGTCTTCATGACTGTGTGTTAATTTTAAAATAAATTATACCCATTTTGTGAATTGAATATGGAAAAATGTATTCCATATATTTAATAAGAATAATTAATATTATATAATAATTTCAATTTATTTGTTTTAATTATTTTTAAAAACACTAAAAATTAATTACCGATGTTAAAGTTAAAATGGGTTTACTGGGGGATTAAACTAACAATATAAGTGCTACAATGACGTAAAAAAAATTTAAAAATAATATTTTATGGCAATATATAGATCTTATATTACCTAATGTTCAATAATGACCAATTTTGTATCCTTTTCCATGTGTAATGTTTTAATAAATTTTTCTTTTAAAACATTCCAAGAGTTTCCTCTCCCGTAATTATAAAAGGGAACCCCCTCTCCTCTCTTATTCACACTTATTAATACTATTAGTTCTTCCAATAAATAAAAATATATATTAATTAATTACCTATCAAAATCCTATATTAATTATATTTACTATTAAACCCTCTAAATAAGTCTTTTTTTGCTAACTTAAGGAGGTTTTCCGAAGAGGTGGCATCGTTTGTAACAGAGTGTTTTTATTTTATATCTTCTTCTACCACCTTAAAATTTTATTCAAATATGATGATATGATAACATAATTATATCCAATATACTAATATTTTATTATTTTAATTTCATAACCTATATCCATCTCATCCTCTATCAAATAAGAAAGGAAACTTCCTATCATGTGTGTGGCAGACCACCACCCCGCGAACTAATGTAATTTTTTTTCCATAATAGTCTTTCATGATATGATATAATGATGAATTTAACATATTTATATGATATTTATGGAATAATTATACTTTTTAATTATAATATCACATCTATGATCTTACTTTCTATTTATTTGAAAAACGATAATGTCGTTTGTGCATAAGTGTGGACTATAGCCTCCACAAAGTGATGTGACAAGATTTTCATTTTATTTTGACATGGATGGTAATAATTTTATATTTAATGAATATAAAAGGTATCTATGATATCATTAATTATTCTAGAATGGTGAATTAAGATTTAAATTTATTTCATTCCACCCATCTAGAAAATGGACACAACATTTATGCATATGTATGGTGCACCGTCTCCATGAGTGGTGTAATTAATTTTCTATCTCTAAATTTAATGTATTAATATAAATAAATTTATAATGAATATTTATTGTATTTATATCTTGGTTAAAATAATGATGAATTTAAAAAAATGACCAATGTAAAAGGACCAAAAATACAAAACCAAAACAAACAAGAAAAACAATGTAGTTATTTCTAAAAACGTTATTTTTACAAGGAATTGTTAAAAAAGGATCAGAAAATATTGAAAGTAAATAATATATGGTATGATATATATATATATATATGTATTATTATAGGATATATTTTCAATAAAGATATATTTATTATACATGGGGTTCAAACATGTGTGAATAATGTTGAGGCTTAAGGTACATGATTTTCATCTCACTTTCATTTCTGTGAGGCACATGCCATATTCACCACTTATTTCTTTTATGTGGTGTATATAACTCCCATGAATTAATTTTATTATTATTTTTATAAAATTAATGGGTTTTTACATTCCCATACATGTTTCTTTCATCATGGGTATTATTATTCAAAAGTTACCAAAGTAGTAAGGGTTTAATGTTATAATATAATTATTTAATTGGTTTGTTTATGATTAGGATTCCAATGATAATATTTTATGATATACCTATAAAGAAACATGTGAATTTTATTTTCATATTTTTATTTATGGAAATATTTTTTTCCTTCCATTTTCTTATCTCCATGTACTCAGGATACAAAAAGAATGTTTTAAAAAAAATCGACTTAATTTTTCTCTTCAATTAAAAACCATTACTCCCATATCCATATTTTCAAAAAAAAAAATCCAATAATTTTTTTAATATTATAATATTTAAGTTTAAAATCGTTTTTACCCATGTTTTACTCTTTTAAAAATGTCTTTAATGGAATATTATTATTGCTTTTAGAATGAGATACTTTTCAATTTTACCAAAAATGTGAATAGAATATTTACCTTAATGTGTACAAAATGAAAAATATTTTCCACTATCATGACCACTAAAGGGATTAAATATTATTTTAACAGTTTCCATTTTTATTATAAAAGAATATTTATTCATTAATATTTAATATTTTTTCTGAATTTAAATAAGTGACATCAAAATAGGAAGGATATTTTCCTCAATTAATGTTTCAAGTGATCCTTAAAAATAATTTTCCATATAATATGGAATCATTTTATGTTACCTAATATTTAATGAGGTTATGACCCAATGATACCATCTTGGTTATTTCTATATATGATTTATGATTATGATGAAAAATGGGTAGGAAATATATTTGTTTCCCATAATTTATGCTATGATGAATTGTTTATAAAAACTATTTCCATTTAAAGGGTTATGATATGGTGAATAATTTATTATCTTCTGGAAAAAAAATTTGGATTATTTGGTGGGTGGTACCTATATATCCCTCCAATTTCAATGGTAGTGATTATTGTTTTATCATCTCAAAGGGTACATGGGAGGTTATCCCAATCCTGATAGAGGGTACACGAGAGATTATCCAAATCCTAAAAGAAGGTACGTGAAAGGTTATTCCAAGCTTGTAAGACGGTAATCTGGAGGTTATCCCAATAATAAATTAGCTACATAGTTGTTTATCCAAATAATAATATGTAATAAATGCCTTGTTTCATATCCTTAACATATGATTTTCTATGCTTATATGTATACCAGAAATCTATATCTTATGAAATGTTATGCTATCATGGATTATATAATTTTATTCTATAATTATTCATTTCATTTGAAATACCAAATTTTTTCCATGAATCGAGTTAGTGATCTATGATATATAGTGTATGGTTTTCAAATGTTATTCTCAAGTTCCCATACCCTTATGCTCATGTTATGTTGACATATCTCTTGATTTTCCTTACTAGGAATATAAGATCACCCTTTTTTTATGATTCTTTCATCCCATTATGAAGAAAGGTATTATGTAAGATATGTATAAAAAGGGTGGTAATTATGAATAACTTAGACGGATATGGTGTAGTTCACTTAAAAACTAGTTTTTATGCGTCGAAGAATACAAAGGCACTAGAACTATCCAATTCTAGCATGTATCATTATGTTATATTAATGAATATTATTCTATTAAGATATAATATTTATATATAAATTTTTGGATTATTATATTTGGCATCAACAAAAGGTTTAATTATCATTTTGAAATTAGGATAAGAAAACTTTAGTGATATCCCTTGGGATATGTATTAGGATAAGTCTATGGATAAGTAAATGTATAGAAAAATATCATGAAATTTTAATGAATGATAGAGTGAGTAGCTTCCAACCAATTATATCCCTTTCTAGATAATACAAGTGGATGTATATCTCACACATATATATCTGGGGGTAATAAATCTAAAAATGTTAAATTGGTCTTTGACATGATCTTAACATGGTATATGACAACATGCCTAGTTAGAAACCTGGTTTGACACTCCTAGGGGAATGTATTGGAAATTCAAAGACTCTTTAGAAACAATCATGAATGATTTGAATAAATTATTATTTATAATAACCTAAGTTAAACCTAATGTTTCATTGATTGAAAATAATGTTTCATGATTTATACACTCTATAAATGAGTTTTTCATGATTATGCGGTTTCTAACAATAATTATTGTTGCAAAGACTATGATTTTTTGTTTTAGTAAATGGATGGAACCAAAATGAATCATGTTAATGCTAAATGTTATATATAATGAAATGATTTTCCTCCTAAGAAGCCAAATTTTTATCATAGTTAGAATGAATAATGTCATTGATATTATCACAAAACTTTCTCAAGCTACAAATAATCCTGAACATCCAAATGTGAAAATACGGGAGCAACGTTATATTGAGTCATTCTTATAGTGAAAACCTCCTTATTTTAATCATTCCACTAATACCATAGTTTTTTTAACAATGTATAATTACCATTTAAAGGATTTTTTTCATTATCTAGTGTTTAGAGAATGGAAAACTCATTATTATTTTATATCATTTGGAAGTCGAAGCAGTTCAATGGTTGAATCATATCAAGAATATGAGTCAAAATAAATAAATTTACTCTACATAGTGGGATGAGTTTAATAGATTATTTTTCAATAATTAAATTCCCCAAATTATTCATAAAAAAGTAGAGAATTAATTACTTGAGAAAACATTGAAGGTTGATGAATTCATTGGAAAACATGAGGAATCTTTTACAGGACTTGCGAGGTACGATTCTAATATTATCATCCAACGTTAATGTAATTTTGATTGATTATTTAGTGGTCTAATAATATATCATTGAGGGGATATAGACATAAGGGACTTTGGTAGTTATGAATAAAATGTTCATCTTACTTTCAATGTTGAAATAGAGATTGGAGTTACCCATCAATCTCATTGTTTTGATTAGAAAATAATGATGGAATTAAAAAGAAACTCTAAAAAACAGAGAAAGAAGAAGATGGTCTTTCCTTCATGCTCACTGTGTTGAAGAAAAAATGGGGTAAATTATATTAAGTGGGATAGTAAATGTTTTTAGAGTAGAAAGGAAGTTCATCAAGTGGAAGAATTATAAAGTGATAGGAAGATGTTAGATAATGATTTGAATAGAGATAAGGCTCCACATAATTAACCTCCCACACCTCAGTGTTTCAAATGCAAAAAGTAAGGTAATTATACTAATAATTTCTAAAATTTGAAGGTTAATGGTGATAATTAATGTTAGTAACCTCTTAATCCAAGAGGTAAAGGGAAATATCATGTGATCACTATTTTTGATGAGGGGTGTGATAATAATGTGGTGAAAGGTACCCTTATCATCCACTCTATAATTATTAATTTCTTATTTTATTCTAAATCAACGCATTATTTTATATCTGAATAATTTTCTTGGGGTATAAAAATTATACCCAAATGATGTGATATTGAATTAATAGTAAAAATAGATAATGGTATGGGGATCATATATAAAGTATATGAATCATATTTGGTTTACGATTTTGAGAATTTTCTTCCTGAAAATCTCATTATTCTCCCACTGGTTGAATTCATTGTTATCATTGGCAAGTATTTACTTTCTATACATAAATATAATGTAAATTTTCAAATAAATGATGTCACATTTTATATTCCATACCAACCTATGATTGTCTCTCATTATAGATATAAATATAAAATTCCAATAGAGAACACATCTATTTTATGGGGATTGATTCCCATTCAAAGGGGATGTTAATCTAAGATGGTTGGGGAGAAACTCAACATCAATGATATGCCTATATTTTTTTGGAGTTTTTATATGTATTTATAAAAGTGTTTATGAGTATTTAATTAAATTTTGAAGTTGAGTTCTCAATAGAACTCATACCTATTGCTACACTTAATTCATAGACTATCTATAGAATGGCCCTAACTAATTTGTAGGAATTGACAGATCAACTTTAGGATAATCATGAAAAGGGATTTATTCAGTTAATTGTATCACCTTGGGGTGAACCTATTCTTTTTTATGAAGAAATATGGATTGAAGAGACTTTACATTGATGACTTGGAATTGAACAATATCAGAATCCAAAAAAAGAATCCCCTACCCTATATTTATGACTTGTTTGATCAACTGTGTTGATCTAAACACTTTTCTATCATTGAAATTAATTTTGGATATCTTTAATTGATGGTTAAGAATAAGGATAAACTGAAGACAATATTTCATACAAGGATTGGAAACAATGAATATATTATGATTCCATTTGGTCTTACTAATTCCCCCAATAGCTTCATGGATTAAATGAATAGATTCTTCAGAGATTGCCTCGATCAGTTTGTGGTAGTCTCTATAGATTATATTATTATATATACAAATAAAAATGAATAGCATGAATATCAATTAATTATTATACTGAATACTATTAAGAAAGATAATATTTATAAAAAATTACCATGTGTGAATTTTGGCTATAAAAGATTTAATTTTTGGGGAATATAATATCAAGAGTGGGTATATCAGATGATCCATCAAAGAAGGAAGTATTTTAGAGTTAGCCCAGACTAACCACTATGACTAAGATATTATGTTTTCATAGTTTGTATGGATCTTATTAATGGTTTTTGAAGAATTTTTGACAACTACCCTATCCACTCACAAAGTTTACTCAGAAGGGAAACATGTTCCTAGAGACAAATGAGTGAGAGTAAAATTTCAAGGAAATGAAGAAAATATTAGTTCACAAAGCTATACATACACTAACCTATAGTGAATAAGGTATTTAAGTCTATATTTATGCATCAAATAAGTTCTTGATATCAATTATTATGTAGAATAATATGGTGATATATTATGCCTCCTAAAAATTGAAGGTCCATGAGAATAATTACCAAGAAAATTATTTAGAGTTAGTTTAGATAATATTTGAATTAAAAAATTGAAGGAATTAACATTATAGATAAAGGTTTAATATATATATATATCATAAGAGTTTAATGTATATCTTTACAGATAGATAATTAAACAATCACCATATATGATAGTTCGAAACGATTCAAGATTTTTATTTCCCAATATATTACCACCTTGGAAAATTCAAAAATGTGGATAATGAATTGAGTTGAAAGGATCATGAAAACTTATTTATGATGAGGTTAAAAAATATCCAATATTAATGGATTTAAAAAAGATAAATCTGAAAATCCTAATAAAAGTGGAAAAATCTTGTCATTCTCAAATGAGTGTCCAACCATCTATCCAATTTCAGGTTAAAGAGGTGAAAAGTTAATATTTAGAGATGTAGAAGAATTATAGAAATGTTCCTCAATTTAAAATTTATTTTTATGTAATGATAAATTTCATAAACTATGTATGTGTTCCATCTATATTAGATTTGATGAAGGAGATGTTAGAGGAGGCCCGTTCTTATTTTTCTACCAATTCATCGTAGAAGTAAAAAAGATGTATAAGTATTTGAAATAGTATTTATGAAGGGATAAAAGAAGAGATATATTTTATATTTTTTATCTTAGTTCATGGTATGTTATAAAGTTAATGTTGAGAGACAAAATTCTATGGGGATGTTACAACCATTACCCATACCAGAATGGAAATGAGAAAACATCACCATGAATTTACTCGTGGGACCCCCAAAACATATAAATGGAATAATTCTTTAGGGGATGAATTAGATCACCTAAAAAATTATTACAAATTAATACAAATTAGATAAGGCTTCTATCTTGATCATCTATCTAGGATATACATTAATTAAGTGGAAAGGTTTCATGGGGTAGCACATTATAGTGTATCTGATTGGTACTTATGGATTATCTCATTGATTTGAAGGAGTATTCAAAATTATATATATGAAGTTGTGTTTAATAACTTAATATCATCCTCATAAAAATGATCAGTCTTAGAGAACCATTAAAATCATTGAGGATATGTTGAGATCTTATTCTATGGAGCCTAAAGGTGGTTGGGATCAATACCTTCCTCTGGTCAAATTTTAATAAAACAATAGCATTCATTAAAGAATTAATATAGTTCCTTATGAAGTTGGAATATAAAGCTATTGGTACCTGATCTAGATGATGAAATGGAAGATAATTTAGGGTCATTAAACACCACATCAAGGAAGCTCAAGGTTAACAAAAAAGCTATGCTGAAAATCATCAGTGTGATCTGGAGATTGACATTGGTGAGAATGTCTTCCTATCAATTTCTATTTGGAATAAGGTTATGAGATTCATAATGAAAGTTAATATTATCCATAATTATATTATATCTTTTTGTATTCATGATCTATGAAGGATGGTTTCTTATTTTTTGGTGCTTCTAACAAACCTCACATAGGTCCATGATGTGTTCCATGTGTATCTCATGGTGAAGTACATATTGGATATTTCACATAAAATAAACTCATAATTCATGTAATTAGATCATGATATTTCCTATGAAATAAATCTTATAGATATTATAGATCATATAGAAAAATTACTATGAAACATGACTACTCACCTAGTCCTTTTTTATAGAAAAACAGCAAACTTAAAAAAGTTACATTAGAACCTGAGGATATGATTAGGTAGAAGTACCCTTAATTATTTAATTCAATGTTATGGAATCTCAAGGGAGAAATTCATTTTAAGGGTTTATAATTTAACATGCTTATACTTTAAGAAATATATTCTTTTGGAATATATTTAAATCCTTCTATAGCATTCATTACATGCAACACCTTGTTTTAATGAACCGTGATATACTATTAATATTATTGTTTAAAAAATGACATTATAACCCATATATTAAACATAGAGATATTAATAGTAATAACCAAAATTTAAAAAATAATTATAAATTTTAGATAAAGAAATTATATTGATAAATAATTACTTAAATTTTGATAATATTTTTACATACTTCGAAAATAAACTTTTTCACAACAAATGTTTTTTTTATTTTGTGAACATGTAAAAAAATTTATTTCTTTCAAAATTTAGATTTTTTTTGAAAATATGAACATAAGTTATGTAATAAACATGTGAAAATTATCTTAGTGTTAAATATTGGTACTATTCAAAAAAAATTAATTTTTTCATGAATAGTGGAAAATATTACTTTTTATTAAAAACTGGATTTTGGTTTAAAGAATTTATAAGTAAAATTTTTATTTAATATGTATTTAAATGTAAATTTAGAAAAATAATATAATTATAAATCAAATTTATGTCATTTAAATAAATTTTACATTAAATTTTGATATAAAAACATCTTATGTAAATGAAAAATGTTTCTTTGGAAACCCGCTTTTTAATCGCGTTAACAGGTCTAATTTTAAATAAAAATATTCCACTTATATGAATTGAATTATGAAAAATTAATTCCATATTTGGAATATTAATAATAAATAATATATAATATTTTTAACTTAAATTTTTATCATATTGAAGAGTAAAAATTGTTAAAATTAATTATCGTTGTTAGGGTTAAAACATGTTTCCCAGAGGGTAAACTAAACAATAAGGATTAAAATGACCTAAAAACATATCCAAATCATATTAAATGAAAACAGTTTGACCATATCTAATATAAGTCTCTTTAATGATCCATTTATGAGTATTTTTAATGATTGAAATGGGATTATAACTTTATCTTTTGAAAAACTCCAAGTGTGTCCTCTCTGCCAAAAATAAAAGAGAACCCTCTCTCCCATCCTATTCACACATCCAACGAATTTTGTTTAAGAAAATACCTGAAAATATTTCTTAAATAATTATATTATACTTTTTTTAGAGGTCTTTTATTCATTAGGAAACCCTCATAAGAATTATTTTTGAGCTAACCTACAAAGGATGTCTAAAGAAGTGGTATTGTTTTTAATCGTACGTTTTTTTAATTTCTTATTCCAAATCCTAAAAATGTTATTAAAATATTATGATATAACAAAATTAGGATATACCATATAATTATATGTTATTAAATTAATTTAATAACCTATATCCATGTCCTCCTCTATCAAATGAGAAATGAAATTGTCGATCTTGTGTATGATAGACTATCGCCTCACGAACCGATGTAATTCATTTTCCATCACCATATTTCCAGGATGGATATAATTATGGATTTAACATATTTATATAATATTTGTTATATAGTTATAATTTTTATGTTATAATATCAAATCTACCTTCTTACCACCCAATCCATTGAAAAACGATAATGTCGATCCTGCGTATGTGTGGACTAACACCTCAACGAAACGATGTGACATGTTATTCATTTTATTTTGGATTTAATTGTAACAAGTTAAAAGTTAATACATATATAAGACATATATGATGTAAAAAATATTATATAAATTTGAATTAATATTTACATTTCTTTCATTTCATTTTTCTAGAAATTGGGAATAATTTCCATGCATACATATGACAAACCACCTCCATGAAAGGTATAAATCATATTTTATCTCTAAAATTAATTGTTTACTGTTAATAGAGTTATAATTAAAATATAATATATTTATATAATTGTTAAAATTCTGAATATTATGGAACCAAAATCAAATTAAAAGGACCAAAAATACCAAACAAAAACATACATGAACAATGAAACAATAATTAGCCAAAACATGATTTTAACATGGAATTGTTAATAAATGAATAATAACAATTCATAGGTAAATAATATATGGTATGATATATATGATTATTTTTATATAATATATTTAAAATAAAACTATATTTATCATATAGTATATTCTAAGATGTTTGATGAAATTTGAGACTTGACGTAATGGATTTCCATCTCACATTTATTTCTGTGAGATACATGCCTTATTCACAACTTGTTTCTTTTGTGTGGTGTATATAATTCCAATGAATTTAATCTATGATGATTTTTGTTAAATTTATATGGATTTACAAGTAAAAATAAGTTTATTTTATGTTTATTATGATTGAAAAGTTACCAAATTGAAAATGTTTTGATGTCACAATATCATTGTTTTATCGGGATTGTTTATGATTTTGATTCCAATGTTGAGATATTATGATATTACTCTAAAGAAACATGTTAATTTTCTTGAATAATTTAAATTTCTATAAATTAAATAATTCCCTTTAATTTTAATCTTTTTATGTATTAATTATTCTAAATTAATGTTTTTAAATAAATTCAACATTATTTGTCTCTTCGGTCGAGGACTGATTTACTTCTATATCCATGTTTTCAAAAAAAATCAATAATGATTTTAATATTATACAAAAATGGTTTAAATTTATTTTTACCATGTTTTAATTTTTAAAAAATAGTTCACAATAAATCTTCTTGTTGCATTCTTAATGAGGTTCTTTTAACTTTTACTGAAAATGTAAAAGGAATTTTTGTTTTAACATATACTACATGATTGGTATTTTACACCTTCATTTATATTCAATGGTTTAAAATTAATTTTATAAGTTTCCAAGGACATTTTAAAATATATTTTTTAATATTTTTTATTTTTTCAGATTTTAAATACGTGATTTAAAAATGGAAGGTATATTTTCCTCAAGAAATGTTTTAAGTGATCCTTCAAAATTATTTTCCATATAAGATGAAATCCTTTAATGTTACTTAAGATTTACTATCGATATGATCCAGTTATACCTTTTTATTAATTCTATAGATGATTTATGATTATGAAGACAAATTTATATGAAACATGTTTCTTTCCCACGGGTTATGCTATGATGAAATGTTTATGAAACTTGTTTTCATTTAATGGGTTACGATATGATGAATTTTATATGATCATGGGGATGAGAAAATGATTGTATTATGTGATGGGTGATACCCATATCTCCCTTCAATATATTGTGTAATTATTAATGTTCTAGGAGATCAAAGGGTATGTGAGTGGTTATCCCAAGCTAGAAACATGGTAAAAAGGAGGTTTTACCAAACCATAAAGGGGGTACGTGGGAGGTTATCTGAATCTCATAAGAGGGTACACATGAGGTTATCCCAAGCCTAAAGAATCTACATGGGTGGTTAACCCAAGCATAACATGTTATGAATTTCTTGATAAATATTAGTGAAAAAGTTTTTTCTATACTTATATTTGTGCCACAAATCTATATCTTTTTTCACTGTTATACTCTCATGGGTTATATACCTTGGTTCTATTATGATTCATGTCTTATGAACTACCAAAATTTATGCAATGACTCAAGTTTATGATCTATGATATGCAAGGAATTTTTTCAAATGCTATTCTCATTTTCTCATACCCTTATCCTAATATTAAATTGATATCACAATTATTTATCCTTACTAAGAAAATGAAATCACTCTTTATTTTGTTTCCTTTCCCTAGGCTATAAAGGAAGGTATTATGTAAGATATGTCTAGAAAGGGTGCTAGTTATGAAAAATTTAGAGGGTGATTATGCAGTTCACTTATGAACCTACTTTTTATGAATCCATGTTTCTCAAGGAAATATACATATACAATTTTATAATGGATTGTTATATTATATGAATGAATTTTTATTTATTAAGATGTTATGTTTATGTATGAAATTTTTGTATCATTCTAGTAATAACCTATGTGGATTATATCATATTTGGAAGAAGAAAAAAGAATGTGTTGGAGGTATTTTTCTAATTAATGAGTTCAAAGTTCAATATGTTCATGTTTGGAAATATTACATGTTTTATGGAAGAAAACGTGAATCAAAATTTGGATTATAAATTTATTTATTGAAAAATATATTCATGGGTGTTTTTGAGGAATTTTGGGAATCATGAAAGAAAATAGGATTTGATTCTAATTATGGAAGGAACCTAACCTATAAAATAAGAATATGGAATGGAATCTAATATCAGATTATACTATATCATGACTAAAATGTCAAATAAAGGAAAACAAAATAATTAAATCTTTCTAATTAGGATTCCTAATGTGAATTAATTTCCCAAACACCTGGTTTTACCCTTATTAGCTTGACTGAATAGATATTGTTTATGCATCATGTTTGGTCATGATTTTTCTAAGTAATTAAAATAAAGAGCATCTCACTAGAATTAAATGAATTATAATGTATGTTTAAATTACCCTCAGTTATTTATTTGGGTTTAATGTAGGGAAATAACATGAATTAATGAAATATTATGATGCCAAATTTTCTAGAGATATTGTTGATAGAAAACTGACTAGTAGAGGATTGATATTTATTAAGATAAAGTTTATTTGTAGTAAAACCAATAAAAAATATCATATTTATTAGAATGGATAAATTCGAGTATATTTTAGCTAGAAATTCATGTTGAAAGTTTCTATGGATAAATAAAAAACTATACGATATTGGTGAATGTGTAAAGGCACCTAAGATGACTTATTATGGTATTGAATTAATGAATAATAATGTATATCACTCTTATATAAATAAAATAAATATCTAGTACTATGTCATTAAGGAAAAGGTGGATAAAGTTTTTATAAATATTTAATTTGTTGGGTCAAATCACTAAGTGGTGGATATTCTTGATAAAACCATTATCTATACTTACATTTAGTAAGTATTTCTTGAATATCTAGATTCATACACCTCCCTTTACTAGAGGATGTTTTAAATTCCAATCTCCTATATGTTTTCAATGTGTATCATATATAGTAAATTATTGATGAGAATATAACATATGGGTTTAATTCTATAGACAGTAAAATTAAAAAATCAACCAAAAAAGAGTGATAAATTGAAATTAGATAAATTTAGTGCTCTTAGGGATCTTTTTTCAGAGGAGGAGGTTAAGGAGTCAAAAAATGGATTAAAAGTTAATTTCTTATTCCAAGGGGGAGTCTAATTTTAAGGAACATATGGTATCGTATAAAATAAAAGGTGACATATGATCCATAGAGATAAGATTTAAAGAGGTCAACATGGCTAAAGACAATGTATTTTGATAGAGTCACAATATATAATAAATAGTGGTTCATTGATATAATGATAAAATATATAAATGGTAAGAATACTTTTTGAATTCTCTATTCATCTCTCATTTTCTACACTAAGAATTTCTCACATGGACATAGAGTGATAAAAGATTTATTTATTACTATTTTTGTGTTTTTATGTTGTATTTAACTATGGAAACATTAAATTGAAAATAAACCCAATGTGATAGAATGTTGTAACCAAGTGTTGCGACCAAAAAATTATTTGAGGTTGATGTTCAAGAAAAGATATGGTTTTACTCCTTGGTGAGATTACTAGAGTGGAGTTAAGTGGAGTGGATGTGTTTTTTACTCTTGGACTTTTGTTTTATGTTAAAAAAACATGACATAATTGTCAAATACATAAATTACATTGAAACATAGATAAATTCATATGATTTAGATGTGTTAAAGACCATTTAGAAGGTCCGGAGATGTTGAATGAAGAATTAAGTTGAAGAGTTATGTTTTTAGAGGAGTTTTTTTGTGTGTAAAAGGGTTAATAACATTACAAATAGTTGTTTTTACGCTTATATGAATATTCCTTTGATTGAAATTTATTGATATTATAAAAAATATTCCCCCAAAAAAATGTTCCACACATTTATTAGTCTCTAAATCATGATGATGATTGAGTTAGTTTTTCACACCTCAATGGGTAATCCATGGTCTTTTATGTCCATACTATTATTTATGGGAAACTATATTATGTCATAGTGTAGTTTGTTATTACATGAATACCCTCATTACACCATAATTCATGAGTCCATGAAAATTTAGTGCCCCTATGTATTTGAATTTCTAAGAGATCACACCACAAATTGGAAGACCTGCTAGAAGAGTTCTAGAGGTTGAGAATTATTTTTCGAATCGTTAGAGAAACCCACATGGACTGAGTCGTGAAGTATACTATTAATCCATAATGGTTATGGTAATTTTGGGAAAATACATGGACCCATTTTTATTATTACAAAATTTAAATTTTTAGTGTCTTAATCATGTGGTTTAGTTAATAACTCAAAGACTACATTGACTTAGTTTTTCTTATTTCTAAAACACATCAGTGGTGATTAGAAGCTATTTATTGATATAATGGATTAAATTAAAGTGGTATAATTAAAGAAATTTTTTTATTTAAAATTTAAATTTATGATTTAAATTTGAAATGAAATATAATGTGTAGTCAGTGTGCACATAGGGAGAGTGATAGTGAGAAAAGAATAGAGAGTGGTGTTGCAATTATTTTTTTTGTGTATTATGTAATAAGTGGAATAATAATACACCCAAGAGTGAATAGAATCATAAATATTTATCATAAAAATCAAATCTTTAGGTAAGAATACTTGGATATGAATATTATAAATGCTCTTGAAAAAATAAAGGATGTTATGATGTATAAAATGAAGTAATAAGATTTTTATTATTGATAATGATTTCTCTTTCATTATTTTGGAAAAAAATTCATGTAACAATATTTCAAAGATAATACTTTCTCATTAGTATCCAAAAGGATTAGTAGATTGGGTGATATCAGGTTTTTTAGATTATTCTATGGATGTATCCCTTCATTTTGAGTATTAAACATTATAAATTTTTTATTCCAATTTTTTTCTTCATAAAGTGTAAGGGAATAAATAGTAAAACTCAAGTTAATTATTCTTAAATGCAAAAATAGTTTTCAAGGAATGTAAAAGAAAAATTTTCACTAATTCAACCCTCTTAGTGAATCCATGTTGATATTAATACTTATTAGTATTAAGGTAAAACCAAAAATTGTTATCAAGGTGTTGTTCAAGGTTCTTTCGATGGAGATAACCAATTAGAAATTTGGAGCTGAAGTGTACTATTTGCTTTAAAAGTGGAACTGGTTCTAATTTTTATGACCATAATGGATCAAACTAATTTATTTAATAATAAAATATTTTTTTCATTTTATGGAAAAATATCATATTTTGAATGATAGAATTTTACCATACATATTATCCCTTGGATTAGAAGTGTTATAAGTAAAAATTAATAATTATGTTCATCATGCTGAAAATTCTATGAAAAAACATTTAATAGAAAAAAAATCATTGATAATGATTGTCAAGATCATAATATAAGCCTTTCAATATTTTCAAATATGAAATTATGAATATTTAATAATATTATGATAAAAAATTTCATATAGAAGATGTTTTAAAGTATATATGAATGATGTTAAATTATATATTTTTATTTTAAATTATAAATACATTTTAATGTAATAAAATGAATCTAATGATGAATTATTCATAAGAATAAATGAAGTGGTGGGCACCATTATTGGTTTTGGTGAGACTCTTAAGGACTATGTTATTCGAAAATATAATGCACATATTTGTATATAAATTAGAATCAAAGGTATCAACTCTAAAAAATTGAGATTATATCACACATTCATTGGATGATTTACATGTTTTTTTATTAATTATGAAATTAAAATTGGAATTATTTTTAATATGGAGAGTAAGGATGATATAGAAATATAAATTAAAGTTTTTAAGAAAGATAAAAGTTAGATAAAATTAAAATTATTATAGTATAATTAATATGATGATGAATATATTTTAATTAATATTAATTAATTGATATCATTTATCTGAATAAGTTTTTGGAAAAGAAAATAAAACTACCAATGAATGATACCACTAATTGTTTTCAAATGTAATGTTATTGGAATTTTTTCAAGAAATTATCCAAAAATAAAGGAATGTGAAATTAATGATGATGTTGAGTGATCAAGATGAACCCACACAGGAGAAAATTTCATAATTAAACAAGTATAAGTTTCCCTAAAAGTAATTTTTTTGAGATTCTTAAAATCCAAAAAATAATTTTATTTTAAGTTGGATTTTAGAAAAGTACAGAGTGGGAATGATGAAAAGGTTTTGACAACTAAAATGATTGATAATGACTTAACTAGAGATGAATAATATGTATATGACAAAGATAAAGAAACTAATATGGGTTTTATATTGAATTATGAGTTAAAGGTGTCTTGTTCAATGATCTAAGAACTGGAGAAAAAGATAAATTTGAAGAAATATTATCAATCCTCTAATGAAATTGATTTTTCCTATATTTAAAATTAACCAAAACTTTTAAAATATATTAATGATTTGACGGTGTTTCTTAATTAACAGAATAAGTTAATGGATTCTATATAAGAGAAGCTAAAAGAAAAATACATGGAACTTGTTAGTGTCCAACCAAAACATTTTGAACTGGAATGTTAAGAACTTATATACAAGTTAAATTCAATAATTCCAATATTGATGTTGGATATTTATTGATTATAAATGTAAATATTAATGGATGTGATTGTAACACCCCAGGATTTCATAGTACATTATTTTTTCAAAGTAATTCAATAACTTTCACTACACGAAACACCGAGTTCTAGCGCACCATGACTTAACAAACAAGCCGTTCAAAAGCATTTATGAATAGTATTAACTGAATTTTAAACTTTATATAATCCTTATAATTTTCAAATCCATATTATGAGTTTCTTAGACATAATTTAAGAACAAAAACATTTTTTTTCAGATAAAAGAAGTATTTTTAAAAAAATGCAATTTTACCTCATTTTAATGGCGAAGCCTTTTTAAATCCAATATTTAATACTTTTATATATTATATTTTACAAAATAAACTTATTATTTAGAATCAGTACATATGAATTTAGTTTCAATAAAGTTTTGGGGTTTTTCTGATAACTTTCATATTTGGGTGAATAGTGAAAAATACTATATTTTAATTGAAAACAACTTTTTTTAATCAAAATAATTTATATTGTTAAATTATACATTTTCATGGTTTGGAAGGATAAATAGATTATATTTTTACCATTTAATCCAATTATGGTCATTGTAAGTAATTTCACTTTGAAATTGGACATAAACAAGTGTCAAACTTTTGATGGTTATTATTTCTTAAAAATACGCCTTTTGGTTTTGACAGCGGGAATTAATTTTAAATTAATAAATGAAAATTTTATGTTTTTAATTTGGTAAAATAGACTTCATTTTTTGATTTGGAATATCGAAATTATCTTAGGGTGAAATTTTGTTACTTTTCTGATAACTTTCATATTTTGATGAATAGTGAAAATTACTAAATTTTAATTAAAAACAACTTTCTTAATCGAAATAATTAATAGTGATAAATTATGAATTTGAATGATTTAAAAGTATAATTAGATTATAATTTTACCATTTAATACAATTTTGGTCATTGGACATTATTTCATATTTAAACTGAACGTAAGAAAGTGTCAATCTTTTGAAAGTTATTATTTGCTAAAAACACGCTTTTTTGTTTCGAAAACGGGAATTAATTTTAAATTAATTTCTACCACTTGTATGTTTTGAATTTAGAATAATTTATTCCATATTTATAATCAGGAGGTCCAAATTTTGTAAATAGGTAACTTTTAATTTTAGACATTTTGAATAATTACTTTGATAAGTATTTTATTTACCATGGTTAAAGGGTAAATCAGGTAAATAAGGGTAAAAAATAATATTATAATAACACTAAATTACCTTAAAACATGTCCTCAACCTATTGGTTGATACATTTATTACCCTTTTCATATTTGGGTCGATTTTTGGACCCCATAGAGCCACTTGTACGTGATAATGACACTTTATATTAATTAAGTTAAAGTAAATACAAAAATGACATAAGCATATATCTTTTAGCAAGACAATTTTTACATTGGGTTATATATGTTACCATTTTGACTATAAATATTCATTATAAAGATAAAAATATTTCCTACATCATGGTATTTCTTTTATAATTTTTAGACATCTAATAAAATAAATTATTTATGACACAATAATGATGTAGTGTTTTCCTCATTAATAAATGATTTAAATAAATAAGATTATAATGACTAAAATAATACCCAAAACCTGTCCAATTATTATTTTAAAATTTAATTTAGATCATGAGTCATTTTATATTCAACTTTAATTAGTTTTGGACCTTTAGAAACCCAATATCATTATATAATTAAATAATATTTTCAATCTTTCCTAATGAGTCCATCCCACCCCCTATAAAAGGAAACCACTTCTAACCAATTCCTTAAACCTATCAATCCTTTTAGATCGTCCAAAATCTACCCAATTAAGCTCCCTACATCCCTATTCTCATCCTATAATACTTACCTTAGGCATAAGGCACTTAAAGAGTCATTTTGGTTCAAACCAAAATGAGTTACCCAAATTAAAGGTAACGATTTCTCTTAGCTTCTTTTCTTTTATTTTAATTCTCCAACCCCTAAACTCTTCTTATTATTTTATTTTGTAACAACACAAATATCCACAATATACTATGATATTTTTATAAGAATTATTGGAACTACACTTACACACACCTCCATCTAATGGGTGAATAACATAATGTTTCTGTGGATGGAAACCAACCGCCTCATGAAACGATGATTGTTCAATTATCTCATACCGCCTCTCATGGTGTCCATTATGATAGAACTATAATTAAATATGATATTAATGATATATATTGTATATATAATCTTATATTGTTCCATTTTATAGTATAACATTATTCATTTCATGTTGTATATATATACGATAATATCATTTGAGGAAGTGCGGACTACTGCCCCCTCAAAGTGATATGACTCGTTCATACCATACATGGAACGTATAAAGGATGGTGTTAATGAACTTAAGTAAAATATATAAGATATTATGTTATAATGGAATAATAATATACCTATGTTTCATTTGGTTTTTATTCTTTTTAAAATGAAAAATGAATTGGAAGTAGCGTTCGTGCGTACGTACGGATTACCGTCTCCACGAACACGATGAGATTCATTTCCCCATCATATCGATTCAAATATATTTCTAATTTTATGATTAAAAATAATGTTTAAGGACCAGATATAATTCTGGATATGAATAAGATACAACCTATCCATAACAAACACGACTTATGTAATAAAACATATAAAAGAAAACGAGTAAGTAAACACCCGAAACGACGATAATACAAAGATATTATTAACAAAGCAATGTTAAAAGATCATATATGATATCATATTAATGTATATGATTCTTGGATGATTTAATAATAATTATTTAACCATTATAGAGGAGGTTAACCTACCCTCACCCAATGAAAATTACAAGGTAAGGGGTTTTCATCTCACTCCTTATTCCCGTGAGATTCATGTCATATTGCCACTATTACCTTTGGTGTAGTGTATATACTACCCGTAATTGTATTATTTGTGTAATACACTTTAATTTATTTGTATCTACATATTCATTGTATGATAATTCTTTCATAGGGTGTATGTTTCATAAGTTACCAAATTGTTAAGGGTTAATTCTACAATCTCTTCATTATCCGAGGTTGTTTATACGTAATTATCTACTGAGACCTCTTTATCATCCACATCAATGTTCCTTAAAACTATATTTCAAAACATGTTTACTATTTACTAGAAAATGGGTTAAAGTCATTTATACCCTTATGTGTTTTGAATGGAATCTTTCTGTCGTTTTCCAAACAAGGTACTTTTTGACCTTTCGACAAATTTAAGGTAAGAATATTTTTTTAACTTATACAGAGGGTGTGGTTATTTTCCACCATTATAACATCATCAAAGCTTCACTTACAATATTATAAGAATCTTTTGAAATTAAATGTTTTATTTTATAATTATGTGACTTTTAAATGATTTCAAAATGAATATTTTAAGAATTTGTGAAAGGTACTCTTTATCAAGATCAGAATTTTAAATGTTTTAAAGATTTATCTTTCTAAATATTTTTAATTAATGTCCATGTTTTCAAAATTATTTTAAGGATTTATTTATTTGGACATGAATGTTTTGAAATTATATTTCTTTTCAAAAGTTTTTAAGTGGTATGGGACACTTTGATTCAAAAATATATTTTAAATTACTTCCTTAATAAATGTGTGACTTTTAAATGATTTCAAAAAAGAGATATTTCTCTCAAATAGTTTTTATTTAATCTATTTCAACATCATTTGATGGATTTTAAGCTTATTTCAAGTTGATTTATTATGATACATAACTTCAATATTGTATTGAAGGTTTTGTGATATGTTTGACTGTGGATGTGTTATTTTTATACCATTCATGGTTTATGGAGACAGTATTGACATTTCGTATGCTAGTTTTAATACAAATGTTTATGTTATGTTTAAACCTGTTCATATGAGGAATGAATTGGAATTAGTAAGTGATGAGTGGAACCCTCTATAGCTCCTCGATGCATTGGTATGTCTCATGAGACAAACTAGTGTCTTGGCACAAGGCCTTGACAAAATCTTATTTGTAGTCTTGGCACAAGGCCTTGACTATGTAGTTATGATAGTCTGGAATTATGCATTCCATCATTTTGAAAGTGGTTATTGATATTTCCTGTGATTATTCAACTAGTATAATATCCATGTGAATAATTAAATGGCATTATTTCATTTTATTTCTGCCATATTATGATGAAGTTCAAGCTTAAAAGGCTTTTGTTTTAGTTATACATTTCCTTAAATGTTTATGCTTATTTATGAAAGTTTCCACTATATTGTTATCCTTACTGGGCATCTGAGCTCACCCCTTTCTATGTTTTATTTTTCCTAGAATGTGAAAAAGTAATTTATGAATGACCTGTAGGGATAATATGAGGGGATATGAGTGTGGACTATGGATACTATGTTGTTGTAGTTTTTCAATTTATGATGTAATGTAAGACTTATGAATGTATCTAGTGATTCCAAGGCTACTAAACTAATCAGTCTTTTGAGTCTTAATCTTTTGTGATCATTACAATCTTATGTAATAATGCACCGACTCTAGGTAACTGGGGTCAGGGCGTTACAGTTGGTATCAGAGGAAGTTTAGTACAAACCTTGGAAGCTAGATTTAGATAAACTCTGATTAGAGCACATAGACCTAATATGAACTTTGAGGATTAGTATATAAGAACTTCCTAGAATTTTGGTATTGTAGAGATTTTGTGGGTTTTCCAAGCAATACATACCTGTCTGGATATGAGCAGGTGGAGGTGGCTCTGGCACATATGTACCTAGGGGTAAAACCTGAAAAAACCACTTTGAGCTAGACTCGAACGAGAACTGGTGCATGACAATGGGCCTTGCTGCACTCTTGGTTACGACACTCCCTGGGGATATGCTTAGGATAATTCTCATTTTCTTTAAAAACCACTATGAAGGGTTTATGAGTATATACCTTCTCAAAGAAAACATTTTTGTGACTATGGATTATATCCATAAACTGTTCAATATACATTATGTATTTTACATGTTTGGAATTATGAATTGCGATTCATAAACTGACCTAATGTATGCCATTGTTTAGAAATGGCACCTAGTAGAAGGAATGTGAACCCCATCAATATGTATGATCCAAAGAGTAAGAAGGATCATATCTTTCAAAGTATTAATCTATCATTTAGAAGAGAAATATTATCCCATGTATTCTCAACATATGACGAAATAATATCCTGTGTTAATAAGATAAGTAAAGAATTCTTTGAGTCCTATGGCTTTGAAGGGAACCAAGAGAAGAAAAGGATGGAAGAGAGAAAGATAGATAAAGGGAAGAGGGAAAAGAATAATTTTCCCATATGTGATAACTGTGGGAAGAAACACCCTGGAACTTGCCTAAAAGGAATAGAGTTTGTTATAAGTGTGGAGATAAAGGACACCATGTACATGACTGCAAGGGTAAGAAAAAGGTTTCAAATATACAATGCTTCATCTGTAATGAGTTGGGACACTACGCGAACCAATGTCCAAATCATCAGAGTATTCCCCAAATGATGCTATTGGATAATAATCAAGTTATGATACTACCACAGATGAGGAGGAATGATTAGAGTTCTTATGTTGTTATTAGAGAATTATTTCATTTGAGTGTTGTATCAACAATGTACTGGTTATAATAATTATGGAGTATATAAGGATTATACTGCAGTATTATTTCATTAAGCACTTTAGATTGTGTGAAACCAAGAAAATTGACTAAATGGTAGGTTAATGTTTTGGAAAATATATGGTTGAGAGAAAGATAAACCATAATATGGTTCTGATACCGAGGTAGTGATTTTGGAATAATACATGATTTATTTGGATAAATTATATTGGATATTATTGACTACCTTGAAACTTATTAATGATTTTTATATTCCATCATTGTTGGAGTTTACAAAATTTTTGTATAGGAGTATATCCAGTATTCTATATGTAATAATGGATCATGAATGTAATCAATAAGGTTTTATGGTAATTCAGAATGTTGCAATGTTTTAAAAAAATACGCGATGAAGATGTTCACATGTTATTACGCGGAAAAAAGGGTCGTCATTGTGTTTACCTTTCTTATAAATTTTGGATTGTGAGTTTGGATAGAAGTATTTTGGATAATTCTACTTTGAGATTATTTTTGGATTTCCATAAAAGGACAACCCAGAGGTCGGGCGGCAACCCGTCGAGTCTGGCAAGGCCATGAGACTTGAACCCACAACTGAAGGGAGACAAGGGTGTATCACCTACCACAGGCCCACGTGATGTCCTGGATTTAATAATGTAGTCTTTTTAAAAAAAATCTTCTAGATGAATTATAAATTCATTTTTTTGAACCCTATATGAATAGTATAAATAGAATATTATATTTAAGTTCTATTATCTTTTAGAGTGAAAGATGAGTTTGTGGAAGAAATTAGTTAAAGGATGTGACTCTACTTGTCAAGTATATATTTTTATTCTTCTCTTATTCTATGAAGAAATTAATTCTTATACTTTTGTGAAGGGATCTTAAAACAAAAAAATGTGTAATCCTAATACCATATGTTTTGTTGAACCGATGGTATTTTAAATCATCATAGTTGGATGAATTTAAGGCCCTCAATTTTACACTTCTTTGTGATTGATGACCTCAATCACTACCTATAAATATTTACGTTTTCCCTCCAATTATATGTCTCTAATTTCCACTAATGTTCTCCTAATAGAGATCATAATTTGGTGGTTACCCTTTCATTTCCCTTTTCCTCTTATTAAGACTAAATTTTATTTACATAATTTCCGATGTGGGTTTTCCGAAAGGTATTTTCTATTTTCAAACTTTTATTTTCGAAAAATAATTTCAAATTGAGAGGATGAAATTTATTTAAGGAGGGAAGAATGCAACACCCCAAGATTTCATAGTACATTATTTCTTCAAAGTAATTCAATAACTTTCACTACATGCCACACCGAGTTCTAGCGCACCATGACTTACCAAACAAGTCGTTCAAAAGCAGTTATGAATAGTATTAACTGAATTTTAAACATTATATAATCCTTATAATTATATAATCCATATTATGAGTTTATTAGACATAATTTAAGAACAAATACATTTTTTTTCAAATAAAAGAAGTATTTTTCAAAAAGTGCAATTTTATCACCTTTTAATGGATAAGCCTTTTTAAATCCAATATTTGAAACTTTTATATATTCAATTTGACAAAATAAATTTATTCTTTAGAATCGGTACATAAGAATTTAGTTTTAATAAATTTTTGGTGTTTTTTTTGATAACTTTCATATTTGGGCGAATAGTGAAAAATACTATATTTTAACTGAAAACGACTTTTTTTAATCAAAATAATTTATATTATTAAATTATAAATTTTAATGGTTTGGAAGTATAAATAGATTATATTTTTAGCATTTAATCAAATTATGGTCATTGTAAGTAACTCACTTTTAAATTAGACATAAACAAGTGTCAAACTTTTGATAGTTATTATTTCTTAAAAATACGCCTTTTGGTTTTGACAGCGGGAATTAATTTAAAATTACTAAATGAAACATTTATGTTTTCAATTTGGTAAAATATACTTCATATTTTGATTTGGAATATCAAAATTATCTTAGGGTGAAATTTTTGTACTTTTCTGATAAATTTCATATTTTGATGAATAGTGAAAATTACTAAATTATAATTAAAAACAACTTTTTTAATCAAACTAATTAATAGTGATAAATTATGAATTTTAATTATTTTAAAGTATAATTAGATTATAATTTTACCATTTAATCCAATTTTGGTCATTGGACATAATTTCATATTTAAACTGTACATAAGAAAGTGTCAATCTTTTGATAGTTATTATTTGTTAAAACATGCTTTTTTGTTTCGACAACGGGAATTAATTTTAAATTAATTTCTTCCACTTCTATGTTTTGAATATAGAAAAATTGATTCCATATTTATAATCAGGAGGTCCAAATTGTGTAAATAGGTAACTTTTATTTTTAGACATTTTGAATAATTACGTCGGTATATATTTTATTTACCATGGTTAAAGGGTAAATCTGGTAAATAAGGGTATAAAATAATGTTATAATAACACGAAATTACCTTAAAACATGTCCTAAACATATTTTTTGATACATTTCCAACCATGGGCATCTTTGGGTCGATTTTTGGACCCCAGGGAGCCACATGTAAGTGATAATGACACTTTAAATTAATTAAGTTAAAGTAAATACAAAAATGACATAAGCATATATCTTTTAGAAAGAAAATTTTTACATAGGGTTATATATGTTATATTTTCTACTATAAATATTCATTAAAAATATAAAAATATTTCCTGTATCATGGTAGTTTTTTAATAATTTTTATACATCTAATAAACTAAATTATTTATGACATAATAATGATGTAGTGTTTACCTCATTAAAAAATGATTTAAATAAATAAGATTATAAAGGCTAAAATAATACCCAAAACCTGTACAATTCACATTTTATTGTTTCATTTATATCATGAGTCATCTTATCATCAAATTCAATGAGTTTTGGACCTTTATAAACTGAATATCAATATATAATAAAATAATATTTTCAATTTTTCCTAAAGAGCCTGTCCTCCCCCTTATAAAAGGACACCACTTCTAACCAATTCCTCACACCTCTCAAGCCTTTTTTATTGTCCAAAATATACCCAATTAAAATACCTACATCCTTATCCTCCTCCTAGAATACTTACCTTAGGTATACGACACTTCAAGAGTCCTTTTGGTTCAAACAAAAGGGAGTTACCCAAATTAAAGGTAACGATTTCTCCTAGCTTCTTTTATTTTATTTTACTTCTCCAATACCTAAACTCTTCTTATTAATTTATTTTGTAAAAAAAAGTATCCTAAATATACTAGGATATTGTAATGAGAAGTATTGGAACTAAACTTACACACACCTCCATCTAATGGGTGAAGAACATAATGCTTCTGTGGATGGAAACCAAACGCCTCACGAAATGATGATTGTTCAATTATCTCCTACCGCCTCTCATGGTGGCCATTATGATGGAAATATAATTAAATATGATATTAATGGTATATATTTTATATATAATCTTCTTTAATTCCATTTTATATCATAACATTATTCATTTCACGTTGTATATAAATATGATAATTTCATTTGAGGAAGTGCGGACTACCGCCCCTTCAAAGTGATATGACTCGTTCATACCATACATGGAACATATAAAGGATGGTGTTAATCAACCTAAGTAACATATATAAGATATTATGTTATACTGGAATTATAATATATCTATGTTTCATTTTATTTTGATTCCTTTTAAAACGAAAAATGAAATGGAAGTAGCGTTCGTGCGTACGTACGGATTACCATCTCCACAAACGCGATGAGATTCATTTACCAATCATATACATTTCAGTATAATTCTCATTTTATGAATAAAAATAATGTCTAAGGACCTGATATAATTTTGGATATGAATAAGATACAACCTATCCATTACAAACATGGCTTATGTGACAAAACATATAAAAGAAAACGAGTAACTTAACACTCGAAACGACGATAATACTAAGATATTATTAAAAAAGCAATGTTAAGAGATCATATATGATACATTATTAGTGTATATGATTCTTTTATAATTTAATAATAATAATTTCACCATTATACAAGAGGTTAACCTACCCTCAATCAAGGAAAAGTACAAGGTAAGGGTTTTTCATCTCACTCTTTATTCTCGTGAGATTCATTCCATATTGCCACTATTACCTTTGAGGTGGTGTATGTACTACCCGTAATTGTATTATTTATGTAATACACTTTATTTTATCTGTATCTATATATTCATTGTATGATACTTCTTTCATAGGTTTTATGTTTCTTAAGTTACCAAATTGGTAAGGGTTAATTCTATAATATCTTCATTATCTGAGGTTGTTTATACGTAATTATCTACTGGGACCTCTTTATCTTCCACATCCAAGTTCCTTAAAAATATATTTCAAAACATTTTTACTATTTAATAGATAGTGGCTTAAAGTCATTTATACCCTTATGTGTTTTGAAAGAAATATTTCTATCGTTTTCCGAACAAGGTACTTTTTGACCTTTCGGAAAATTTAAGGTAAGAAAATTTTTTTAACTTATACGGTGGGTGTGGTTATTTTCCGCCGTTATAAAATAATCAAAGCTTCCATTACAAACTTATAAGAATATTTTGAAAGTAAAAGTTTTATTTTATAATTATGTGACTTTTAAATGATTTCAAAATAAATATTTTAAGAATTTGTGAAAGGTACTCTTTATCAAGATCAGAATTTTAAATGTTTTAAAGATTTATCTTTCTAAGTATTTTTAATTAATGTCCATGTTTTCAAAATGATTTTAAGGATTTATTTATATGGACTTGAATGTTTTGAAATGATATTTATTTTCCAAAGTTTAAAATTGTTATGGGACACTTTGATTCAAAAATATCTTTTAAATTACTTCCTTAATAAATGTGTGACTTTTAAATGGTTTCAAAAAAGAGATATTTCTCTTAAATAGTTTTTATTTTATCTATGTCAACATCCTTTGATGGATTTTAAGCTTATTTGAATTTTATTTATTATGATACAAAACTTCTATATTTTATTGAAGGTTTTGAGATATGTTTGACTGTGGATGTGTTGTTTTTATACAATTCATGGTTTATAAAGAAAGTATTGACATTTCATAAGCTAGTTTTAATACGAATGTTTATGTTATGTTTAAACCTATTCATATGAGGAATGCATTGGACTTAGTAAGTGACAGGTGGAGCCCGCTATAGCTCCTTGGTGCATCAGTAGGTCTCATGAGACAAACTAGTGTCTTGGCACATGGCCTTGACAAAATCTTATTTGTAGTCTTGGCACAAGGCCTTGACTACGTGGTTATGATAGTCTGGAATTATGAATTCCATAATTATGAAAGTGGTTATTGATATTGCATGTGATTATTAGACTAGTATAATATCCATGTGAATAAGTAAATGGAATTATTTTATTTTATTTCTTCCATATTATGTTGAAGATCAATCTTAAAAGGATTTTTTTAGTTATACATTGCCTTAAATGTTTATTATTACTTATGAAAGTTTCCACTATATTGTCACCCTTACTGGGCATATGAGCTCACCACTTTCTATGTTTTATTTTTCCCAGGATGTGAAGAATTAATTTATGAATGACCTGAAGGGATAGTATGGGGAGATATGAGTGTGGAATATGGAGACTATGTTGTTGTAGTTTTTCATTTTATGATGTAATGTACAAATTATGAATGTGTCTAGTGATTCCAAGGCTTCTAAACTAATCGGTCTTTGGAGTCTTGATATTTTGTGATCATGCTGTTGTTATGTAATAATGCACCGACTCTGGGTAACTAGGGTCGGGGCATTATAGTGATAATAAAAAAACACCTCACACAATTGGATTAAAAGGCCATGTGTGTTTTGAAGAATAGGATTATTAAAAGATAATGGAAAAGGAAGTGAGGATTGTGGAAAAAAAATAAGTTTTTAAAATCCTAAAATTTTAAAAATTCTAGATTTAATTTATAAAATTATATAACAGGATGGTTTAAAAATTCATGGAAGAAGTCTGATGGTGATCAAAATTCTCATGTACTAGATATTATATAGTCCAAACAACAAACATGTCATAAATAAGGATTCACATTTTATGGTTATTGCTTATACTATAGTGGATTCAAACATGTGGTGAGAAGATTTTGGTTAAATGAATGATATTTTACTGAACTATAGAACATAGAAGGTAATAATTGAGGGGGATTCATACTACACAAATATTATAATTTCAAGAGAAAAAAGAATATTCCAAAATAAACACAAGGAATCAGTTTTAGGTAATGAATAAAAATTTTATAACATGTAACCAACTAGGTTATGAAGTTAAAAATTATCATAATAAATTATAACCTAGTTGGTTACATGTTCTAAATTGTTCATTCATTTCCTAAAACATATGAAGTTAAAATTATCATAATAAATTACTATCACTATAAAGTATGAAATTTTAATGATAAAAAAGCTCAAAATAATTAGTAGTAGGGAAAATAGAAATATCATGTGGTAAGAGTGGATTTGAAAGCTTTAAAAATGCAGTATTCAAGGATTCTAGACAAAATATGATAATCATGCATGATATGAAACATATATATTATCAATTATTTTTAAATATGCATGGAATTTTTATTATCATTCATAAATGATGATTCAGTTATAATAAAAGGAGTTTTATAGGTTGATATTGGAGAGAACATTCTAAAATCAAGGAAAACAATTTATATTGATGGGTTGAACCATAATTTTCATTGTGTTATCAACTATGTGACAAAGGGAAAAATTGATTTTTTGAAAGGTTACATTCCTGGTGAAATGGGTAAATTATGGTCATATTATTACTAATGTAAAATAAACATGAGGAATTTTTTTTAGGTGAGTGATGCCAAAAATTCAATCCACTTGGGTAAGAAGGAGGAGATTGAGTTGTAGTATCAAAGGCCTATCCACCGTGTCTATAAGAACATAAAAAATACTATCGATGGTGAAAATATTCATGATGTTCCTATATTAAAGTTTGAAATACATTTCATTTTTTACTTCTATCAAAAGGGATATATTATGAATTCTGTAAACAAAAATGTGGTGTTATAAACTTTACACTCGTTATATATTATTCATTCAGATTCTTTCAACCTATGAGGAACAAATAAACTAATGAAGAAAATTAGTTTATCTATTTTATTTATAATTTTACATATAATGTATGTATTATTTTCATGGAACATAAATCATAGGACTTAAATATTTTTACAATTTTAAGTATAAGTGTAAATAAAGAGTGTGGTTTCTCATTGAAGTGAATTTGAACTGATAATGGAGAATATTACAAACGAGAATAATTTTAATCTTATTTGTAAAATTATGTTACTAAATATGAGTTTATCACACCACAAACCTCATAATAGAATTCATTTTCCATAAAAAAAATATAAGATTGGTTGAGATTGCTCAAGCAATGTTGGTGGAGTATTATACAATAGGATTATTTTAAAGACAAAATAATGGGACAATAATTCATTTTAAAAATAGATTTATATATTAATAGAACTTTGATATAAATTTATATGTGATATATTATAATAAGACTCATATATTTAATAATTCAAGGGTGTTTGGAATCCCTTTTGTTATCAAAGTGAAGGAAAACTATTAAAGGGTTTGATAAAAGAGGCATAGATTGAATTTTTATTAGTTATCCTTCAGTTAAAAGAGGATATCACTATTAAAAATATAAATAGTGAATATTTTTGATAGTGATGATGTGAAAGTGATTTAATACTAATCAAATAAGTTCGGATTGTGGATAAAAAGTTCTGGAAGTGATTAATATGGAGTATAAATTACTGGAAAACACACTGAGATTCCTAAACATAGTGAAAATTATGGCCATTTTTATAAAGAACATGGAGATTAAACCTTTTTAGGTGATGAATAATAAATCAATTTTACTATATATGTGGTTGAAAATAGGGTGGAAGATTAAAATATATTTGGTGACTATGAACAAGTTGTTAAAACAAGGATAATTTTTAAGACAATAGTACATACTTCAATATTTCATTAGATCAAATGAATAAGTATAGATAAAGAATTAAATAATCATTAGTGGGTGAATTATATGAATGAACAATTGGGAAAAACTGAGAAGAACATAAATTAGGAGTTTTCACCTAATCCAATAAACTGAAATATTTATTGGAAAAAAGTGGGTGTTCCATAAAAAGTTAAATAAAAAATATAAACAATTGTTCAATAAAGAAACACTTGTATAAAAAAGTTATAATTAGTTTGAAGAGATATAATTTGAAATGAAATGTTACCATATGGAAAGACTCAAGTATATAAATTTTTTTCTTGCTATTACTCCTCAAAGGAATTATAATATTTTCCAACATGATGTAAACTCAACCTTCCTTAATGGTGAACTTTAATAGGATGTGTACATTGATAAAACTGAATGTTTAATATATAAAAAAGATAAATAAATTGATTTTATAATGAAGAAGTAACTTTATGGATAAAATAATTTCTAGTAAAATGGTAATTTAATCTTAATATGTGATTAAAGTTATTAAATCTCTGAAAGGGAAGAGTGAACAAAATAATTATATAAAATAAATAAATTATATCTCATTGTTATTGTCTATATATATGGTATTCTATTTAATATAAATGAGGAATATTTTTTTCAAATAGTTATCAACTCAAATGTATGATTTTATATATGGTGATGTTGGGAATTATAGAGTATTTATTGGGTCTTCAAATTTCTCAAAATAGTATTACATATTTAATTTTCAAGAAATATATGTCTTAAAATTGTTAAAGGAGACTGTTATAGAAGAAATAAAGGAATAATATACTCCATTGGAACTAGGAATAAAAAATATAAATACTATGAAGGAAATTATGTTAATAAAATAGAGTATTTAAAATATATCAAGGATTTACTATATTTGATAGCTTCAAGACCAAGTGTTATATATGTTTCTCAAATTATGTAAAATGAATCAAACTATTCCTAAGTAATCCCATTTATTTATATAAAATAGCAGCCTATAGTATATGAATGAAATAGTTTATTTTGGATTCAAATAAATCAACAAAGGAATGTTGAGTCTATGTAAATTTACTGATGTAGATTGGGATGTAAGTGTTGATGAAATTAAGTATAAATCTATTGGAGTATTATCTTGGGTGATATATGTATTTCTTAGAATATTTATAAGAATTTTATTTCTCAATAATTATATTATAAATATAGTATGTTACTACAACTCAAGTAACATGTAAATTGATATGGATGAGAACTCAACTTAAATATCTCAAAGTATAGGTGAATTTTCCATTCCTTTTGGGCTTTGATAATTACAGTGAGATCAATATTTTGAGTATGGGAGTTAAATTTCATTCCTTTAATAGATATGGTATGATGTTTACATATCCTATCTTATTTTATTTTAATTTTTTATAATAAAATTTTGAAATAACAACCTAAATTCAAGGAATATATTTTTCCATAAGAGGAAGAATATGTTTTGGAGAAGTTTTTCAAAATATGGAAGATATGAATTCAACATGTGAAGTATTCTAACATGTTTTTTGGTTTGTGTGAAGGGTTTTTTTAATATATGTACATGAATGGTTTTTAAAAAGAGATAAATAAGAATATATTTTAAATAAAAAAAATTTGTAAATGACTATGATTTACTCTAATAGACTTATTTGAATTTATTATCCATAGTTCATGTATCCTTTATTGAGTTCAATCATGTAATTCTAGAAAATTTTAAATGTAAATTCATTTCTATGATGAAGGGTTATTTATGTTTAATAGTTGAAAAATATGTAAAGGTGGTTATTATTATGCTAAGAAAATAGTTTGAGGTTGATGGTTATCCCAAGAGATTGTTGTTTTTAAAGGAAAATTTATTATAGGGATTTTATGTGGAGTAAATGTGATGTTTGTTGTTGGTGTTGTATTTTTTATCAATAAAATGAAATAATTTTTAGAAAAATGAATCATATTCAATGTTTTATTAATTTAGATGATTTATATGTGTAAAATATATTTGAAAAGTTGAAATATCTTAGAACCATATTAGAGCTGAAGTGTGATGTTTTTGGTGGAGTTTTTAATATTAAAGAGTCAATCACGCCATAAATGGTCTGATTTATACCATTATGAAGACATGTATGATTATAATATATTTATATAAGAATAAATCATATCACAATATAATTTTTCATATTTTAATTATGTTATATAATATGATGATGTTTGATATGGTCCTTCGTGGCATGAAGATCACACCACAATGGGTAAGCCGTGATTTTTTATATTCACACAATTTGGTTCCAGAAACATGATTTTACCATGAAGGATTTTTTTGTATAGTGGAAACCCACAACATTCTGAAATTCATATAGACATGAAAATTAGGTGCTCCCCTATATTGGGAGATCTAAGAGATCACAATGTAATACTCTTGGAGGTTTAAAGAGATTTGGTAAAACTAAGTATAATATTACCCCAAAGAAGTCCATGGTCATGACACAAAATACATGGCTACTCAATAAGTTTTTCAAAATTTCTATTTAGATTTCTTTGATGATGTATATTCATATATTAATTATGGGCTAATTAAATTTTGCCTTTCAATTTCTAAAATTCATCAAGGGTGATTAGAATATAATGATTAATCCAATGGATTGAATAAAAGACTGACAAGTTAATAATAAAAGTTATATTTAGAATTAATATTTGAAATTAATATCCCAAATGGGATAGAATTCCTGGATATTATACACATATGTAGGGAGTTGGTAATAAATGGGTGAATAGTTATTTTTAGGAATTTGGAGGGAGCTACAAAGGAAGAGGATGAAGAAGACAACTAGAGATAATATAAGTGTAGATAATCTTTATAAAATCATATATTTATGTAGGAATAATTTAATGTTAATATTATAAATAATCTTGAATATGGTGAAGTATACTTTTATGTTTCTAATAAAGCTATAAGTTTCTTCTTCTTAATAAAATTTAGTTATTTATCTTCCATCAAGAGCACCCAATAATGATGAAAATATTATGTTAGGTTATTGAGGATTGTGATTATTCACTATTATACAAAAATATCAATGTGTGACGAAGATAATAGAGTTGATACTCATCTATAGAAAAGTGTAGTATCTTACTAAAGGTTGATGATTCTTTTTGTTGTAAACATGAAGATCTATTGTTTGATTATCCAAGAGCATGTTTCTCATTTTTGGGAAATAATATATGTAATATGATTTTGAGGATAATATGTAATCAATTATATATATTATGATTAGTGGATTATTTGATCTTTGTTTTTTTGGATCAGGCCAAGGATGTCACTATTTTTTTGAGTAGTAAACCTTAGAAAATCACTATGCACTACGTCTCCCAATCTATGTTTTTTTTTTGTATTTTAAGGAAACACTTTTTCAGGTATTTTGTGACCCTTAAAAATAATAAAACCCTCATATTGACCAGTTTTTACCTAATAAAAAATCAAATTATAAACCACCATGAAGAAAACAAATTTAAAATTTTAACATTCAAATGAAAAGAAATAATCACCACAACAAATGGATGCCTTTCATGGATTTTGAGACTCAAAACTCAAGATATTCAATTTATACATCCCCTAAGGTCATGTTTATCAAATTAAAGTCACAATTTCCATTTAGTTTCATTTTTTTCATCACCAATAATCATTAGGGACTTCATTATCATTGGAATAACCTATGTACTATGCCCAAAAAAGCATTTCCAAATCATAATTTTCATCAAAAAAGTATATTGAAGAAGTAAGAAACTATAAATCCAAATATACTAGAGAAACAATCATGTGATAGATAGATTTTCTAGCTTCTGTAATTATCATGTAGTGTCATCATCACTAATACACCATTTTCATCATCCAGAATGAAACACTAAAAACTATCATCGTCATACAATTATGCAGACTAGAGAAATAAAACCAATGTTATCCTAAATACATACACTAACAATTCCAAATATATTAAAGAAAAAATAAAATATAGGATTAGACTACACCACTATCATTGAAATGACACAAAAAAATAGGGAACCCTACCCACCTCTATCGAAGGATAAATGAAATCCCAAAAAAAACAATGAAATCAAAATAGATCATGCCTTCTAGAACACAATTTAATTATCAACCAACATATCCCAAAACCCATAAAACCAGTCCAAAAAACTAAAAATGGGGCCTAATACAATTGATATAGAAATAATAGTAGATGTTATGTTCAATTAGGGTCTTTAATGTTATATAGTAGCATTAAAAAACCCCCCAAAAAATAATACAAAACTAGAGGTGATACATATTTTAGAACACAAACACATACTACAAAATAATAAATCTAATATATTACCAACACCATCACACTAGACCAATATGGGGTATATTACTATGCAAAAAACAAAAATATTTGATAGTATACAAATGAGGTATATTATAGTAAAGAAGTAACACCCCAAAACTAGAAAGGAGACACTATCTGTGACCACTATCACATCGCAAACCATAATTAACATCAAAAAACATGACCTAAAGTAGGGTGTAATATAATAGGTTTAACCAAAATGGATACTGATGACATTAATAAAGTCCCAATAGGTTGAAAAATAAGGGGGAGTGATAAGGAAGAAGGAAAAGCACTAATAAAGGGATAGTAATTCAAGGAGGAGGAGGATCTCCATCACTGATGAAGAAGTATGTCTGAAACCAGAGAGTAGGGTGATTGCAAGAGAGAGATAAAAGATTGGGGAGTGAGATTACATTCTGAATTCAATTATATGTTTCAATATACATCAACAATAACCCTTTATTCTCATTGATTCTCTATTTAATGGATTATTTTGAAATAAATAATAAAATTCAATTTAATAACATTAATAGGTGATGAATGTTTTTTTGAAGGAAATTAAAAGAAAAAGATTCACTAATTAAACCCCCTCAAAGAATGCATGAAAATCATAATTTTTATTAGTATCTAAGTATCATAAATTCCAAGGTTATATAAATGAAATATTATTAGAACTTTTGGAGTATATGGGAGTTAGTTATTGTAGTATATAAGAGGTATTTTTAAGTAGTGTTATGTTTGTTTAAAGTATAATTTGTATTGGTGTAAATCATTTGAGAAGTTTAGAAGATAAATTTATTAGTATGGAGGTGATTTGTAACTGATGATAAAATTATACCACAATCAGTCTGGTCACCCTATGATGATTACTGGATATAAATGTATTTTATATCTGGTAAAAGGTTCATATCACAATGATGTACATCATAATGAAATGAGTATCTATTGTAAATGATTAATTCCTTATCTTGGTGAAATGATAGTTCATGAAATTCTTAGGCGGGGTTGTTTAGTCCAATTAAATTTATCATACCTCAAAACGATATACTACACCACATTAATGATAAATCTAAAGATGAGAATAAATACCAACAATGGAATAAAGGGATCACACTATAATAATGCAATGATCCAAAAATAATAAATTAATTTTAATGGTAAAATAGTATTCCATGAAATATTAATGAATATTTGGTTTATAAGGGTTAAATAAAAACATAATACAATAGAATTTTTCATATTATGACACTATTAGTTATAAAAAATATGAGGAGATTGGCCTTGTAATTTAAAGGGTTCAAATCCAAAAAGTTTTCAATGATTTTATGAAGATTTGGTGACCGAAGTATGTTATGTTGTAATAAGAGTGTCACATTGCAAACTTGTTGAAGATGAAGTATGCCAGACAAAAACCCTTACCAAAACCTTGGTATTTATTAGATTATGGGTTGTTCTCAATATTTTTGTATTATTTTATTTTGGGAGAGAACATATTAGCCATTAGTGGTTTTATTGGAAGATTGTGGATAGTTTTGAAACACAATCATCTGGTGAAAAGTACTATATTTAAAGAGATGATTTTTGGAAGATTGGTGCGGTAATATTTGAATAATTTAAGAATAAAGGAATATGAGTACCTAACATATAGAGAGTAAAATCTCATTACATAGAGAATGAATATAAGAACTATGGTGGAGACTAACCAAATTAAAGATCTAATTTATAAATTGGAATTTTTTAGAATAATGAAGACACACTTTCTAGTTCGGTATTGTTAATCTTTATGATCATAATTATAAAAAACCATTGGGTAAATATCTTCATATGTACCTTATCTCAAAGTAGTGAGTTGAGAGATATGTTGAGGGACTGACCCTTGGATTGGTCTTGATCCCTTTTTAAAACCAGATAATTCTGAAAATATATGGTGTTTTTTATAAATTAGTACATAAATAATGTATGATCCTAATATATGACCCTTAGGGACAAACATAGAATAAATTGTGTGTTTTTACATTTAATTTTTTAATTTTTATATTTTAATAATGCTCTTGTGCTTGATAGGTTAATCATTTTTTTATAATATAAGAATAATATCCATCAGATTTTGAGAAAGAAAACAATTTACCCTCTAATTTAACCCCATATTAGGTAGTGTTTTGGATACTATTGTTGAAATAGTTTGGTCCTTTGGTGAGACTGTTTCTCCTTGGCTTGAGAAATAACTCCATTATTGTCATAGTAAATCTAAATTTCTCACTAAATTCTTGGAATAAATTTATAATATGTAATGAAATTATTGATCTAAGTATATTCATTCATAGAATCTGATTTATTTATGTAATATGTATTTTTTATTAAGTCCACCATAATAGCTTATTTAGACACTTCAAGTAGATAACTATAATGTTTTGAAAAAACATGATACCAAATTGATATCTCACATCATATTTTTCAATTTAAAAACTATTATAAATGTAACCTTTTATAATACACTCTTCCTCATCTCTATGACCAAGAACAAATCCATATATTTTTTTTATACTTAAGGATATTCTTCACAATAATTCAGTGACTCTCACTAGGATCGGATTTGGAATCCTCTTATTATACTCAACGAATAAGTGATATTAGGTTGATTATATAGCAGAACACACATGTTAGATTCTATAGAGGACATATAAAAACCATATCAATCCTTTATAACTATTTAAAAGGTCCTCAGATCTTTTTAAGATCCATGCCATATATCATAAGTAAATACCCCTTACTATAAATATCTATACTGAACCACTTTAGCAATTTATCAATATATGTGTTCTGAATCAATCCAAGAAACATATTTTGTCTATATAGATAGATATTCATACCTTATATATAGGTTGCTTCATCCACGACTTTCATCAAGATTCATTTTTACAAACACATGTTGATAGAATATAATGTAATGAAATAATTTCTAATAAGGATTTTGTTATTGACATATAATACTATAAGTATCACACCACTTATAATAGATAATTTATATAGATAATGATATCTATATTTATGATGAAAATAAATTATTTGATTGAATCATAAAACTGAGTATTACAACTTTGATAATCTTTCTTTAATCCAGAAAAGGATAATGTTAATTTGAAAAACATAGTATTCATGTTTTTAATTTCAAAACATTTGTAAATTATATAAAAACTCAACTAAATTCCCATTAATTAAAGTTTTATTGACCTCTGCTAGATATATTTTATAATCATAGTGTTGTTATAGAAATAAATATAAAAAAATTCTTTATCATTTTTATTGGTGGAAAATGTATTTTTATAGTCAATGACATGAATTTGTTTGTAACATTGATAAAATATATGGAATTTATAAGTATATAATACTATACATTTCAATTTTCATATGGAAAATACTCTTTTATCTTATGGGTCTCACCATGTAAAGTGCATCCACTATGTCCTAAATGTGGTAGGTGTACATGTATTCCATCTAAAATTACATAGACTATAACCATTTCATGAAATTATAACTCTCAATAGACCCTTGGTATGTAGTAGTTTTATAATCTATAAACATTAAATCATCACTATTTTCCATAAGAAATATATATTTTCAAGACTTCTAATGAATTATACCAGACCTTCACGGAATCTATGTAGCCTATGTCTAATTATTTCCATATCCTCTTGTAGAATTCACTCACATTCTATCTCAAGACATATTATTTTTTTCTGGTATTGAACTTCTTCATGTTCAAATTTATTCCCACCAACAACTCAATTCATGTGATCCCTATCAATTAAAACATGATATCTAGACACAATAAATTTTTTATTAGTAATATTATTGTAACACTATTAGTTTTTATGAATTATTATATAAAAAAACTAAATTTATTTGTTTTCATGTGTTATATGAAATATTGAGTAAAGGTTGTGTTATATGAAACATTAAGTTTTGACAAAATTGTAATATATTATTAATATTATTCAAACCTCACTATTATAGCCTAGTTGTTAAATTTAGTGATATGAATAAAAATAACACATTTTTCATTTTTAAGTATAATGGTTTTATATAAATAAAACATATTTGAAAGAGAAAATATTTTCCTCATTTTTTGTATGTATTATAATTATTTAATCCCCCAAAATTTATCTATTTGAGATTATTTTCATCCATTTTAGATTTATGGTGTTTTTTAGGTCAAAATTTGAAAAATATTTATTTTAGGAAATTTAATAGATATTATTCACTTTTTTATTTTGAGCATAACTTTTAAAATATAGATATAATTAATGTGATTATTTTTTTGTAGGATTAAAAAATTTGTACGATTAAAATATGTATTGTTGACCATGATGTGATTTCAAACTCTAGACTCTTTAAAAAACAAAACAAATTAAGGAATTGTTTGGGAGGATAGAGTGGACCCCACTCTATAAATGATGCATAAATCATGATAAACTCCTCCAATTGAGGTGGTTCTAAATGGATTATAAATAAGAATCATATTTTAGTTTTCTCGATAAATTTTAAGGTGTTATTATCTCATTAATGCATTCAATTGATGAAAATAATTGAATAAGGGTTTTAAAAATATTCATGCAGAATAAAAGTGATGAGTAATTGGGAGATAAATTTTTCTACATGTGGATAATAAAAATAAAATATTAAGTAAAAACTCACAAAAATATTTCAAAATAAAATTTATAAGACTAAATTTTATGATTTAGCTAAACTATGGGGGTACCTTGCAGAATATTTTGGAGAAATATCTTGGATTAAAAATTTCAACCGTTGATGGATATTATGACCCAAAACTCATTAAATGTTCTGTTATGAAACCCCAAGGACTCTTATGTTCTTATAAATAAGAGGATAGGGGTGTATTGAAGATAATATAGATTACACAGGGAATATCAGACAATATCCATTCTTTAGAAATTTTCTTTCTTTTTGTTTTTAGATTAGATTTTTTCTCATGTAACAGATGCATTTTTTTTAAATTAAAGTGTTTCCCTTTCTTCTTCTATATCTTTTATTATTTTAATGATAATATCATTATATATTTATTTCTATTTATACTATTACCTAATACCTTAAAAATTTAGTGGCTAACCCATGGCTTGGACTAAGGGAGGTATGTAGAAATTTAATCTATTTTACGATTATATTATTCTGTTTTATTAAGTTTATGATGAACAAGAGTGATGTGCATGGGTGTGGAGATCATCCACCAAGAAACTGATCTGAAAATCATTTATATTATTTTATTGAATATTTTCTCTCCCTTATAATGGACATAATATCTTAATATGATGGAGTTGATCTATTTAGTGGATGGAATGACATATGATGGAGCCAGGTCTTGGGAGATGTCACACTCTCGATCTAGTTATTCCATAAACCATGATTATAGGAGGAGTTGGAATTTATTTTTCTAAATTAATTTGAGTTTTCCCACCACTAAATAATATAATAGTAATTCTTCCATGAGATCCCAGAATTAAATTTTCAAACTTAATATAAAAAACCACAAGGAGAATGATGGAACCCACAAACCAAAACCCACAGGACAAGTTCATTATCTAATAATTAAATTTTTTCTTTGTATGATAGTCCTATATTTTATTTTATTTAAATTTTATTACATTCCTATATTAAATAAAAACAAGGAAAATAATTATTTTTGGTGATATAGAATAAGTAGGCGAACAACCAAGAAATATCTTCAAGTGAGATGACTCTGGTCAGCATATATACTACATTAGGAAATTAAAATTTATTTTTCCATGCCCTATGATATCCTTGTGAAAATATTGAAAAAAATTACTTAATTATTTAATAAATCCTTTATATGTTTCACAAATACTATTTCTGCCAAAAACAATTATAAACAATAATAAAATTAAATTTATAAATAGTTAGAAAATATATTTCATAAAATAAACATCATTTTTTACATCATTATATCAATATTATCTTAGGGTTAATTTTTGATAATTTTTTGGAAAGATTATTTTTTTGAAGAGTAGTTAAAAATAGTGAATTTTAATTGAAAAATTCCATTTCATATAAGCTCTTTATAAAGTTAAAATTTTATTTTAATTTTGGTTTAAAGTAAAATTTGTTAAAATTTATATCTATTAATTCAATTTAGATCAATATAATTATTTTTATATTGACTTTTGAAATATAAAACATGTAAACTTTTGAACTTTTTCTCTCTGAAAACCTGTTTTCTCGTTGCATCTGCTAGATTAATTATAAATTTAAATTCTCCACTTTTTTTAATTTAATTTGGATAAATGGATTATATTTTTTTAAAATGAATAATTTATATTGTCTAATAATTAAAAATTATTTTTTTTTCAAAACTAAATAGTGAAAATAGTAAAAATTAATTATCATAGTTAAGGTAAAAATGGGTTTACTAGGGTGTTAAACTAAAACTATAAGAGTGAAAATAACCTAAATACTTGTATAAAATATTTTTGATTGAAACGATTATACCAGATAATTTATTCATATATAAAATTGTCAAATTTGGTGACTTTATTCATGAGAGTAAATTGGGTAAACCTTTTTCTTTTCAAGACATTACGAGTGTGACACTCACCTGACTTATAAATGACCATCCCTTATACTATCTTATTTACACCTTAAAACCATTTTGGTTTTGAAAATAAATACAAAAATCACTTAAAATTTTTTATCCTCTCATTCTATTAGACTTATTTTGGCCATACATCCATCTTTGGAATGTTTTTTGTGCCAACCTATGGAGGTTACATGTAAAAGGGGTAACGTTCTTCATCGAGTGTTTTTATTTTATTTCTTCCTCCACCTCCTTAAATTATTATTAAACTGTGATTGTATTATAAAATCAATATATTACATATAATAATATGTTATTATATTATGGTAATTACCTTTAACCATCTCAACTTCCATTAAATAGTTTAAAAAAATCATCATTCGTGTGTACGATGGACCATCATCCCATAAATCGATGGTATTCATTTTTACATTACCAACTATCACAGAAATTTATAATGAGGGATTAAATATTTATATATTGTATTTATTATATTATTATATTTTTTGAATAATTATACCATGCATACCTTCACACATTCCATTCAGTGGGAGTAAAATAATGTCGCTCTTTTGTAAGGAGGTCTACTGCCTCGCGAAGCGATGTGATTCATTCAAGATTTATAAGGAAGGTAATAATGATTTGTTTAATTAAAATATGAAATATATATAATTATTTAATGTTAATATATTATTTACCTTTCATTATTTAAATATTTCGAGAAAATGGAAACAATATTCATTCGTACGTACAACATACCATCTCCATGAACAAAGTATTTCATTTTCTATATATAAATTTTATAGATTACAATAAATAAATATATACAAAATATATATGATTTCTATATCATGATTATAATTATGGATATTATGGACCATGATCAAAGTAATAGGCCTGAAAATAAAAAAAATCAAGACTAACCAAGTAGTTATTCCCTCAAACGTGACCTTCATGAAGAATTATTAATAAAAAGGCAATTAAAGGTCATAATAAAGTCATATGTGGTATTATATATATTATTATTGTTTTATAATAGATTTATAATAAACTTATATTTATTATATAGTAGTTTTGAATGTGTACAAGGTAATTCATGACTTAAGGTAATGTTGTTTTGTCTTAGTTTTCTTTCCTGGAGACATATGTTATGTTATGCAAATATATTCTTTTATGAGGTGTATATACCACCACTTTGACATGTTGTGACATGAGTTTTTTTATTATAATGATATTTTATGTTTCATTTAATTTTATTCCTTCATGGGGCTTACAATTCCATGTAATGGTAATGATAAATAATTTTTGTTACGTTCTCATTATTTATCAGGATTGTTTATGATTATGTTTCTGATGATGAAATATTATGATACATTTTTCATTAAATTCATAAATTTTTCCCCCTAGATCTAATTTATGATAATATATTATTTCCCTTAATTTTCCTCTATTTATGTACTCAAGATTAAAAAATAACTCTTTTAAGAAAAAGTCACATTTATTTATATCTTCAGCCAAAAACCCATTTTTCTTCAAATTTTTATTATAAAAATGTTTTCAAAAAAGTTATTAAAATTATTAAAATGATTTTTTAAATAAACTTGTATACCTTTTTAAATTTTTTTAAAAAAAATCATAAGAATCTTCACGTTTTTTCCAAAAAATGTAATTTTGTATTTTTCTAAAAATAGGAAAGGAATCTTTGTTTTAATGTGTACGACATGAATAGAATGTCCCATAATCAGGAACATTATTTTCATTGATGCGTAATTAATAATTAATCATGTTTATTTTCAAAAAAATGTATTTCCAAAATATTTTATTATTTTTTATAAAAAAATTGATTTTCAAAGAAAATTTATCTTTCTCAGGAATCATTCCGAGTGATTTGTCTTTCAAAAATAATTCCCAATAGAAGATTAAATTCCTTGATGTAATTTATGATTTGGTGGGTATATTAACCAAGGGTACCATTATTATTCTTTATTTTCAAGTTTTATGATGAAAATATGTTTAATAGTTCCATTTTTTATTAAATAGGTTTTCTCCTTCTATCTCCAAGGGTTATACAATGATGAAATAATGAATTGATTGTGAAAATTGTCACTTTTATACGAGTTATGATATGGTGAAATGTTCATGAAACTTAATCCATTTCATGGGTTATGATATAATTAATATTTTATTATCTTGTTGAATATATATGTATAGTTTTCATTATATGAAGGGTGGGACCTATATCCACCTCCCATGCATTGGGAAAATATTTATATCTCATGATATTGATAAGACTATAATGATGTGTAAAACTAGTTTAGTAAGAGAAATATTCTATTATGATGGTATTGATAGTAAACCTAAAATACTATGATGGTTTGGGGATTGAACACATTCCAATATGATAGCATTTGTAGTGATTCTTTACTATTATAGAATAGATTTTATATGCTTACGTGTATTCCAAAAATATACGTCTTATGCCAATGTTATGCCCTCATGGCTCATTTTGTTTGATTATATTATGATTAATTTATTATGAACTTATAATATATAGTACATGAGTCTATATTATTGTCATGAACCACCCTGGGTTGACCCCGATCCGGTCACCCTAAGCAGGCCTAAGAGTTGTTCCTGATCCTCCTGGGTTAGAGACAAGCACCAAGCGCATCAACGAGAACCATAGGGAATGATTTCACCCAATAAAATAATAATAAAAATTGTGGAAATAAATAGATAATCTTTGTATAAATAAATTTAATCATAGAACAACATCTTTATATAAAATGAGAATACAAAAAACTGAACAAAAAAACCAAAATGAACCAGATGAATGCTAAGACTCCATGTGACCCCAGGGTAACTATCTAATCCCAAAACCCAACATCGCCCACGGGGATCATAACAACTAGAACCTACACCAAACGCTAAAAATAAGAAGATACTATAGGCTTGTGTATTAAAATTCTATAGGTTTGTCCAGACAAATAAATTCCCAATGAATTTCCTTTAAATAGAATAATAATAAATTATTGGTTTTAAGTACAATATATAAAACATAGGTTGTAATTAATTTTGTCTAAATAAACATGGTTCATTGCCCTTTATTTATTCAAAAATAGATTCTTTTCTAAGAAGGATACATTAGTATTTTACATAATAATGATCTTTTTTTCATATAAAAGGTAGAATGAATGTATATAATTTTTTTTAAATCATTTTCCATATAAAATTACAAACCAAAACATCCCTTTTATCAAATTACACCATACAAGGAAGTAGAAGTAATTATCACATAATAATTGAATTGAATATAGAATATATGCGTAACCAACCAAAAAAAGAATATCAATCATATTCCATAGAAAACTAAGTGCCAAAGTACATGGGAGAACCTAGGAGATCAGTGGATAATAAATAACATACTAGATATCAGACTAATCACATGGTCATGGATCACTTGATGAAATCATTCATGTTTTAACATCTCGTCCATAGCCGGACTGGTGGGTCACATGGCCACAACTGTGTCTCCACTTATGCATGAGGCTGCTGACTAGTGGAGAGGGTTTGAGGAGGTGGTAGTGGGGAGACTATACACTCATATTAGAGTAGCACTATGGTGTAACAAAAAATAAATTGAAAATAATAGTATAATAATTAAATAAAGAGAAAAAATATAATACAATATAATAAATAAATAAAAGTGAACAACCAATGAAAATTCCATATAATGAGGCATATAATGTAAGGTGTAACTTCAAGGTACAAGTTTTACAATATAAGAAATGAAAAGAAAAATCGAACGGTCAACTGCACACGCATCCTAAGTATGAGCCCAGCCTGAGGCTCCCTAGATCTCATATACACAACACATCACAAGCAATGAATCCAAATACCTATAGGAAATAATATCTAATTGGGTTCTAAATAGATCCTGAGTAGGGTGAGAGATACAAATAAAAGTAAGATGTTACCCATGGTGTCAAAGCCAATCCATCTAGTGAAATAAATAAATAATAATTGTGCTAATATGTATCGATGAAGAGTATTAAACAAATTAAATAATAAGTACTTAGTATGAGTTCCCAAATGGAAACTCATTCCTTATCACCTACTTCGGCCTAAACTGAATGTTTGAATAGGTAAACTGCAATCCATAATGTGTATACAAGGTCCAAAGTACATATGGAAAACCAAGAATAGGTATAACCCCAATCTTTTTCTTCATCTTAGGGTCTAATTTACAATTCATAATTTAGGAATTCTGGTAAACCAAGGAGAAGAATCCCACGTGCTTAAGAAATATCATAATAATAATAATAATAAATGAATCTTAGGTAAAAACACAATCAATCAAACAATATTTCAAATCCAATGGTGGAGTCCTGAGCCTGTCGAAGGAGATCTAAAAAATCCAAAGTATCACTATATGAACATCCAATATAACCCACTACAACATAGTTCTACCAAGTCAATCCATAAATATTCCCTTGTATCACTCGAGGCATGGTTACTCTATGTCCATACCAGGTAATAGACACAGGGGACCTAATATCACCCATAACATGGTGTATACATCTTGACAATGGTTCTTTCCACAGTAGCTTTCCTAGTGACCCGAAATCACTCAAGAGTATGATAAACTTCATAGTAAACACTCACATAGAAAGCCAAAGCATCACTCCCATCACGTCGAGTTGTAACCAAAATAGAACAACGAGTCCATCCATGAATCCTTAATACAGAACCCATATTCTCTCCCATCCTGTATCAAGCGATCCATAACAAGTATGGAACATAACAAGGAAAATATTTTATAATTTAAATCCATTAAATAACTCTCTTATGAAAAAACATATCAAGCTATACAAGTATCAAAATCCAATTAAAAAGGGAACAAGGAACTAGAAACTTGCATAAGCAATGAGATACAAGGGAGTAACATGTAATTATCATTCCTTTAATCACATGTCATCATTGAATAACCAATATCACAAGCTATCAAGATTGACTGAGCACAAAATTCCATTCACAAAAAAACAAGGAAATAATAAAAGAGCATTTAACAAGGAAAGGCACATGGAATTTATTTCAATATGTTAACTTATGGCATAAATATATTTAATGTAATAATACATAGTTAAAGGTATTCCTCCAACATTCAGTTAGAAATTTAAATTTAATTCATATGGAATTCATGGATATGCACAAGGAATTGGTATAGTATATAATTCAAGATACTCAAACAAGAATAAGAAAAATAACTAAGTATAATGCAAGAACATATGGAATTTTCCATTTGGAAAAAACACAACTCATTGGGGGGTTTTGTTAGAAATCATGAAATTGTATTTAAACATTTTATTTCATTATTTTTTTAAGAGTTCAATTCATCTCAATGAATAATGGATATAACATATGGTATAAGGAAAGGGTGAAAGCCATGACACAAAGCAAGGAGGCACAAAATTAATAATTTAACAACATGAAAAAGATGGACGAAACAGGATATAGAACATAATTATTTAAAAATGCACAAACCAAAAGGAATAATAAAGGAATCCTACATCAAATGGAAGAGTACCGTGTCGAACACCTCGACACTTGATGATTTCATCGGTCACCACTCGAAGTTGTTGCATCCCACCATAGAGAATATGCATTTTCACATATATATATAAGGAAACCTATCCCCTATGTACATATTTAAATGGATATGAATATGTACAAGTGGATCCTCACATATAGATTATATGAATATACCTATTTTCCCTCACACTTGTATGCATGTTTCATATATATTCATAAGAACACCTAGCCCTGTAAATATATTCATGATGTCATGGGTAGATATACATATAAAGGGGGAATTTGTACACACACACACATAGATATATATATATATATGCCTACCTATCCATACGAAGTAAGTTACCTTTGACTTCGATGACTCCAACCCGCACCAAGGATGATCAAATCTCACTAGAGATAAATCTAGAAATTTAAGTCACTAAAAGGAACCAAATAAGATTTTTATAGATTAAGAAGTGGGAGAAAAAATTACATCAAGTAATGAAGACATACCAAAATGAATCTAAAACTCATCATATTCGGTAGAGAATGTCAAAGCATAAACAAGACAGCCCCGAGAGGCCCTCTGCATGACCTATCAAAGGAAGAAACCACAAAAATATGGATTAAACCAAAACTAAGGTTTCCATAAACTAAAATTGGGGAATGAGGAGAAGAAAATCCAACCAAAATGAGGGAGAATATGGAGATGAGACCTTACCTTGAAGAAACAAAGGGAAAACATGAAGAAATTTGGTGGAAACAGTGATCGAAGAAGAGGTTATGGAGAGGGGTGCATTATACATCGGGAGGGAGATAGGGATGGGTGTGCATCAGGATTTAGGAGTAGTAAGTGGTATATATGTTTTAAGTTTTTAATTTAATTTAATTTTATTAATTTAATTTTATTTAAAAAACACACCGCACAGTTTGGGTCGCATGGTTATCCAAACCGTGTGCCAACCGTGTGGTGAATAGTTTTGAGGTACAACCCAAAACAATAACTGTGCATGCTAGGTGAATATTTTTTCAAACCATACATAGCCTGTGCACACCACCACTACCCCCACCATCATATGGATTCACAGTTTACTACTGAGGGATACACAGTTTTAGAAAAACCATGTTCCTTATTCATAACATTACTGATTTTATTTTTTTGGAGTATGACACTCCTAAATCTCATCAAGAATTTAAAGGGACCTATCAGGACATCAACCAAGTCCAAAAAGAACTCATTTATGTGTTTGAACTCTTGGAATTATGTTCTGATGCTTGGTTTAAAAAATTCCCATCCATTAGATGACAAGGTTTAAATTCCACTGAGTTTTATCCGGTTAAAAAACATATGTTATTGCAACCTCCCCACCTAAGAACTTCTCATTCATGAGAATCCTTCAAGAATAAAAAAACAATACACAACCTATATGGGTCATGAAGATTTGTTTAAATGGTCTTGTTGCATTTCCAAATTCCCAACACACCTCCGAGCATCACTTAAGAACATGGCACTCAAGCCATTAAAACCCAATCTAATGTTAATTTTTTGAAAAAAAAACATCTAAATAAAGATTAGTCAAGACCATTTAGTTAGATACATGACCACATTGTTTTCTCATTAAATATCATGCCAAATGTACTCCCCATATTAGATTTTTCCCTTAAAAAGGTCCAATTCCAAACCATAGTACCTCCACCATCAAAATTTTCCTACAAAGAATGCCTCAAGCATTCCAACGATGCTCTTAACATGGTTCCTTTAACAGGGAAAAAATGATTACATTTGAGGTCATAATAAGGACCTCATTAGAAATAAATGGTCAAATACCGATCAACCAAACAGAAACTGGTCGCACATGATTTCCATGAAGGAGACAACTGACCTTAAAACAACACCCTCCATCACCTGGAAACAGGTTAAAACTAGTACCTCATGACTGTACACAATAAAAAAAGTAAAACAAGTTGATCCACCTATGAATAATTGTTTTTCCAAAATCACCCAGCTTAGATGGCTAGTGTTTTTACAAACTAAATCGTAATTCCTTCCTCCATGGTATTTTACTTTTACAACATGAACATTCACTGAAGTCCATACCTGATATCCAATGATATTCCTTGTTCATACCATCAATTAAATGTTAAATATATCATGCCTCAGTATGATCAATGGTGTAAACCATATCCAACCTATTAAATTCATTACCCTTTAAACAACACCTCCAAGCCCAAACAAAAGTGCGGTACAACCCCAGATTAATTGGAGTAGGAGTCCAAGGAACTAACCTAAGGTAGTCCATACTCCATGATTATAAGAGAGACATTTGAAAAATTAAAAAATGTACACTTCAAACACTGACTGATCATAGAGCGGCATCTGGATAGCGGTCGAGTCAATGACATGAACAGCTAGTGTCCAAGAGTCTATCCAAGGCATTTATACATGGGAACCCAGGTCCATTCTAGATTCACCATGTCTCGACAAATACCACTCATTCAATATTCAACAAGATAGAGATAAAATCTCAAGCCCAAAAACTTTTAAATCTTTAGCATTGAGTAAGACTGACTCTCTTTTAGTGCATTAATGATGAAGTCAAGATAGGGGACATTACCATATATCAAGTAAGAGTACACAAAGAGTATTTAAAATCATTCCATGGAAGAAAATCCAAACCACTAATGGTCAATTTATTGAAAGAAGCATGGCTTCTCTAGCTGATGAACCACCAAAATCGATTGCAAGAATTCACTACCCGGGGCATTCTATGATTGTTCAAGATTAAACATCAAAGTACTTCTTGTCCAACAGTGTTTCATAGGGGCTTTATACAAAGCCAACAACAACATAATCCTTATTTCGATTATGCATGAACACATTTAAAAACATTAAATCCTAAGTGGTATTTGAGGGATATTGGCCATTTTCAAATGGTATTCTTTGGTTATTCTCCTCCTACCTAGAAGGATACATATTCACCAGAATCAATGTGACACTCCCCAACATAAGATTTTCCTAGTCACAAAAGAAAGGGATAGACTAGCCTCCCACAAGTTCTCCATATCCAGGTTCACTTTAAACCCAAGTGTTTCTCCTCCGATTGATGATCACCACATCACCTAGACTGAACATTTGGCATAAAAATCAAACCAAACTAACGAGCATATCAAAACACCCAATTATCTGAAAGTCATCCCAAGAATTGGGATGAACAATATTCTATTAACACTCAGGCCACCCTACTACTAAGATAATATAATAACTCACTCAATTTCACAAGGATTAACAATAAAAATTAAGGTAACAAGGTTTTATGTCATTTAACAACTCAATACGAACCACATACATGAATGCATAGAGCCTCAAGGTTTCACAAGTGAAAGAAACATCCTTGATACTATACATAGGATTACCAAACATATTAATTCAAGTATAGGATGGTCTAAATAAAGGATTAACCCCAGAGTTTTGTTACTCGTACAACTATAGAACAAGATGATGACCTCCCAAGTTATCCAACACTAAAAAAGAAAGAAGAAAGGCTCCCATGACCTAATTAAGAGACCGACCATGCCCTTGGCATGTCTATACCAATAGAACTGAGTATTTAATAATTCTCATACTCAAAGAAAGGATCAAACAACACATGACCACCATTCCAAACACAGGTTTTATTTTAAAAACAAAGAGTCCTACTATAGACAATGACACCCAAATGACACAACACAAGAGAAACTTATTAGAAGAAACAAGAAAGGGTTCTAGAGATCCGAGGGAGCTAACTACTATGGGTTAGACCCTAAATGATGAAAACATTATTTAACCAAAATGAGATCTTACTTAGTAAGGGTCACTTGGCTTAAATTCCTTTACTTTAGATTCAACTAAGGAATAATCACATGGAAATAATCAGGCTCCATTTTAGGGAAAAATTAATAAAGAACATAACTACCATTACATAAGGGTTAATTCCTAGAGAACCTCTTAAGGTTTCATTTGAATTCATTTAAATAAAAAATAATTTATCCCTTTAAGCATTTAATATATAATTTTAATGAAAAACCAATACTAGGATCAGGGAAAAACATGCATGACATTTTAAACCACATTTTCAACCATTATTGTTCAATAAAATCACATTACAATTAGATAATTATTTATATAAACCACATTTAAAAAATTATTTATTTAAAATTCCTCACATAAGATAAGTTCAAAAAGATTTTGTGGTCTTTCTTTAGTTAAGAGTTTTATTTTCTAGTAAGGAGGCAACATAAAGGAGACACATTAAATTATCCACCAGCACATAGAATAACTTACCCCCACAGGGTTTAAGGATAGGAATTTAAATGAAAACTAAACACACTAGATTATCTTTATCGATTTTGGGTTCAACAAAAATCAACCTGAACATTTTAAACATTTATATTTTGAAAACACATTTAACGGTTTCGTTGCATTAACAATATGCCCCAACTGACCTACTTGGGAGTATTTGTGCATATAGGAATTTTCATTACGGGTCATTAAGCCTAAATAAAAGAAGGTACAACACTTATAAAGTTAACGAAAAAATTTAAGGTAAATATTTAATAACATTTATATTTACTATATCTTACAAGTAAAAATATCATAAAATATGGTTCAGTTTTATTGGTTACCAACCTCAAATTATAAATCACCCATACACCATACAAGTTAGAGGTGGATCCCATCAAACTACAACCATTTTTATCCAGGGTAAGGAAAATTTTAGTAGCTTAAAGTTTACCAAATAGTATTTAAGTTTATTAAGAACATTAATAATTGTTTGGTTAAATGAGTCGTCACTTTACCACTTATAAGGCACCCATACACCTTATGAATTTGAAGATGACTACTATTTAATCAAAATCATAAAAATTTCATCCCATGCTACAGATGAATAAAAACGTGGAAATTTTAAAAAAAACACACTAATTAGTCACTGAAATATGTAAAATAAGCATGTAATTTCTAAAAATCATCTCAACAGGTGAAAAATAAAGCATTTTATTATAAATTCTAACATGGCATATTTCAGACAAGAAAATAACACAAAAAGAACTTCAATAATTTTAATTAACCTATCAATGAAACCTATATATAAGGGAATATGCATTACATGTGAAATCATATGTGACTATTATGATTCATTCAAGGTTATTCCCTTATCATACCAGGTGAAGGGTAATCAAAATAATTCTCAAAAATCAATATATTATGAAAAGTATAACATTTATTCTAGGTGAAATCTAAATTTACTGTAATAGAAAACAACATGAACAACAATCCCGACTTTGGACACTTATACATTTACCCATGGGTGGCGTGATCAATCCCAGACACAAATAATTATCTAGCACTGAAATATTTATAGTCTCCTATCTACTATCCAAAAAATAGTAAGAAAAATGAAAAAGAGGCTATGATACCACTTTGAAATGTCAGGACTATATCTAGATTGGGGGGTCACATAGCCTCAAGCACATCTCCTCGTATGCTAGAGGCTATTGACTAGAAGCAAGGGTTTGAGGAGGTGAGAGTGGGGATACGATACCATCATATTAGAGTAGAAAAATAATGTGACTAGATCTAAATAGAAAATAATAGAAGAATTTATAAATAAATTACGATAAATAAAGAAGAAAATATAATAACTTAATAAAAGTGAATGGCCAACGTAAATTATATATAATTATGCATGTAATGTCCGGTATTACTTCAATGAAAATTTAGTAAAATTTAACAAATGAAAAGAAAACCCTAGTGGTAAACTCCTTGAGCATCATGTGAACGATCCTAGTCCTATGCTTTGTAGCTCCTATGTACACAACACAACATAAGCAATGAATCCAAAGACCTATGACCAAGGAGATCTACTTGGGTACTGGATGGAACATGAGCCTTGTGTGAGATATAAATCTCATTAGGCTAGAACCCATGATATCTAGTCCAATAAATCATAGGAAAGAAACAAATAAGAAGTGTGTAAATATTTATCAATGTAGAGTGGTAAACAAATTAAATAATAACAACTTGGTCCAGGTTCCCAATGGACACCCATCCCTTATCACCTACTTCGGCCTGAGCTAGATATTTGAATAGGGTATGTACAATCCATAATATTTATTCAAGGGACAAAGTAAACAAAAAAACCAAGAAGAGTTAGACACCCACATTTGTGTTTTGTCTTGGGTTCTAATTCAAAAGTCATCATTCAAATGTGCGATTAAACCAAGGAGAAGCATCCCACACACATAAACAAGCTCATAATAACAATATGTAATGTATCTTATGTAAAAAACAATAAATTAATCAGTACATAAAATCTAGTGGTGTAGTCTTGAGTTGGTCCATAGAGATATAAATAAAATTTCATGTATCAGTAAAGGAACATTCGATATAACTCAATACCATTAAGTTTATCTATGGAAATCTATATTGATCCTCTTGTATCACTCAATGGTGACACTAATTATATCCCAGGTATCGCACATAGCGGACCAAGTATCACCCATAGCATGGCATAACTGCCTTGATAATTCTTCCATGGTTTCTCCAAGAAGGAATCGATGTCAATCAGGAGTATAAATAACCATCGGGGAAACCCTTGCATATAAAACCCAAGCATCACTCTGGGCACATCAATCTATAACCAAAATAGATCAATTTTTCCATCCATTAATCCTTAATATAGAACTCATATTCTCTCTCAACCCATATCAATTGATCCATAACAAGCAAGGAACATAATAAGGAAAAACATTTATAATTGCATTCCATTAAATAAACATCTTATTCCAAACTATATAATGTTATATGAGTATCACAATCTAATTAAAAATGGAATAAGGCATTAAGAACATGCATAATCAACATGATACAAGCAAAGATTCATGGAATTAGCATGTCTTAAATCACTTTTCATCGATGATGGTTCAATATCTCAAGTTATAAAGCTTGACTGAGCACAAAATTCCATTCAATACAAAACAATGGGATAAGAAATGAGAATTTAGCAAGGAAAAGAACGTGTAATTTCATTCAATCTATTCACTTTTGGCATAAATATAAGAAGAAGAATAATACATAGAGTAATGTATCTATCCAAAATTCATTTAGTAATTTAAATATAATGTATATGGAATTCATGGACATATACGAGGAATTGAAAAATTATATAATTCAAACCACTCAAACATGCATAAGAAAAAGTACTAAGAATCAGGCATGCACATATGACCTTTCCCATTTGAATACAACCTTATTGTGTGATTTTATTAGAAAATAATAAATTTAATTTCAAAAATTCATTAAATTAAATTTTTAAGAGTTTAATTCATCTCAAGGAGTATGGGATATAACATATCATACAAGGTAAGGGTACAAGGACATACAAAAATCAAGGGAACACATGATTAATATTTTAACAACTTGAAAAATATGGATGGAACAAGATATAGAGCATAATTTTTTAAAAAAGGCCTAATCCAAAGGGATTAGCCAGGAATACTATATCAAAGAGAAGAGTACCAATCCAAACACTTCATAGTATGATGCTTTCATCAGGGACCACTTGGAGATTCTACTTCTTGCCTCCAAGCATATGCACCATTTCATATACATAAGGACACCTAGCCTCTATGTATATATTCGCATGGCCATGAATATGTAAATAGGGATCCTCACATATAGATTATATGGATATACCTGTGTTTACTCACAGATGTTTGAATTTTTCATATATATAGATAAGGATACCTATCCCATACATGTATTGACACTTCCATGGGATGATATACATATAACAGGGGAACTTACATATATACTTTTCTACCTATGCATATGCAGTAAGTCCCATTTGACTCACTCAAACCCACCCCTAGGGTGATCAAAACTAACCATTGATAAATCAAGGATCTATAACTCACTTAAAGTCCCCAAATAATATTATTATAAACAAATAATCAAGAGAATAAATTACCTCAATTGGTAAAAAACAAAAATGAATCTGAAATTAATTGCCTTCTATTTAAAACATTGAAGCATAAGAAAGACCACACCGAGAGTCCCTCCACACACCCTACCAAAGGAAGAAACAAAAAAAATCCAGATTAACCCCAACCTAGGGATTTGCTGAACTAAAATCGGGAAAGAAGAAGAAGAAAAATCGTTCAAAATAATTGAGAAGAGGGAGTTGTGACCATAACATGATGAACCAGAGGGAAAATGTGAATATATCCGATGGAAACAAATATCAAAGAGGAGTCTATGGAGAGGGTTGTGTCATGCATCAAGAGGGAGAATGGACTAGGTGTGCATCATGATTCAGGAGGGGGGAGGGGTAGATAGGTTTTATGTTTTAATTTTATTGTATTTTAATTAGTTTTATTTTCTTTATAAAAAACAAAATGTATGGTTTGGGTATCATGATTATCCAAACCGTGTGCCAAACATGGTGTAAATAGTGTTGATGTACTGGCCAGAAAATTAATCATGTAATCTAGGTTCTAAATTTGGAAAACTGTTTGTATCCCATGCACACCACCACTTCCCCGCCAGCATATGGCAACATGATTTACTGCTAAGGGCCACACAGTTTCATAAAAACCATGTGCCCTATTCAGACCTCCCCTATTTTTATTTTATTTTTGATTTTGAAACTTGTTAAACACTTCGAGGCTTCTGAGAGAACTAATAATCCTTTACCCAGGTCTAAAAAACAACACATTGATGTGTTCTAAATCATAGAATTATGTTCTTTAGTTCAATTTAAAAAACATCCCATCCAGCAATTGCAAATGACCAAATTCCATTGGATTTTCATATAGTTCAAAAACATGGGTCGTTACACAAGTAAACACACCTTATTCTTTCCATATCTAGTCTATTCAAGGGGTACTATCCCAAAGCAGAGTATGGTCTATACTAAGGGCCACTATCCATAGTGAAATCCTAAGCTAGTGAATCAACTGTTCACCAAAAAATCCACTAGCTATGCTAGGTTCCCATGTCAATACTAAATAGGGGAGATCCAATTATACCAAACAATAAAGAAACCACATATAAATGTATCGCATATACAAGAATCAAACAAAATCATCATTGAGAATCATCCTAGGGGGAAATCCCCTTCCTTTTAACTATTTTATCCCAAGGGAGTCCACACTAAAGACCTCCCACACTATTCAACATGAACAAGGTGAGAAGCTTATCTAAGGAGAGTTTTCAAAAGAACCAATTTTACAAAATCTATAAACATGCCTTAAGAACTCTCCGAGAAATCACCCATTTCCAAGTAAATCCAACTCATCATTTAAAAATAAAAAACAACATATAAATCCATTTCAGAAAATCCAAACAATCTTTATCGAATCCAAATACATTTACCAAGCCAAATATATGCCTTATGAAACCAAAAATTTCTTATAAAATCCAATCATGCATTTTATCAAACACTTGGTGCCCAACACATAATAAAACAACTTCATATACATCAAGACAAGAAGGAAATCACCTCATTTCATGAATTTTTTTTCAAAAAATCATAAATCACAAATTAATATCAAAATATGGTGAATAAATAAATAAATAAATGATTATTAAATTTAATGGGCATGTGAAAAGGGAATCTTACCTCAAACCATAAATGCTTCAGTGACACCCACCTGAAACAACCTCACAAGGGTATAAGAATGAAAAAACATCCTAGAGGAACCTTAACTCTACAAAAAAATTAATTTAAACTCAAGAAACATGAAACCTAGATAAAAAAGATCACATAAGAAGTGGTACCACCAAAAAAATATAATAATATAGAAGAGGAAGAATAATGGTGGATAATACCTTGAAGATCTAGCCTCTAATTTTGAGGAAATCACCATAAAATTCCCATGGAAGGAGGTGTGATGGATGAGGAAGAGGGGAGGACCCTCCGAGGGTTATATGAACTGAATGGGGGGAGGAATAGGTTGTTTTGGTGTTGGAATATAATTTTGGTAGAAAGGTAAAATCAAATTTTTAAGACACCTACGAACTATCCATAATTAGGCCACATGATTGCCCAAACCGTGCACCAACCATGTACCCCTTATTCAATATAATGGGTATCCACACAGTTTGGATGCATGGTTTGGTATACATTTCTCCAACCATGTGAAATGTTTCTGTAAAAAATTACATAACCATTCTCACTCCTTATGCCTGGTTTTCCTAACTGTACTTAGGATGTCCACCCTCAACCATAGAAACCCAAGGACTAACTCAATTTCTCCTAGTAGCCATATTGTTTGGATAAAACTATGAGCAACCCATGAAACTAAAACCATGAAACTTAAAATTGAATTGAAAAGGAGATCAAACTCGAGATGCCACAGAATTTCCCCTTAATAGTGCACCTAAACCATGCAATAGAGGGAAAAAACACAAAACTCAAAATATTTATCCAAAATACCTGAAACTCAAGAGAGAGACACAGAAAAAAAAATATAAAATTATTTAAAAGAAAAAAATAGAAACCATGGTATGAAAATTCTTCCCACCATTATTCTTTCTTCCCCTAGGAAGACTCAACATCTCCAGTTGATCAATAAAAGACAAAAGTACTCACACTCACATGATCTTACTACTCAAGACAAGAATAACTCAACCACCACCCTATTGAATTCATACCTCTTACCCAAAATACTTTTCGAGTAACAATAGAAAACATGAACTAAAAACTCTTCAATATTTCTATAACAAGACCACCATGCCAACTCTAAAAGACTAAACTTTATGATGAATATGAGAAATAAAGAATGAAATGAATGGAAACTGAGACTCACTAAATTCAACACAAGAGTATAGGTTACACTCCCCACCATTTTTAAAATTTCAGATGGATGACTGATCATCATCACCTTCTAAACACCGATACTCCAGACTGGAACAACCAAAAAAACATCATGATGGACCAAAAAAATAAGCCACACCATAAGACTCACTTCACAACAAAAAGTAATTTATTCTACAAATAGGATTTAGAATATTCACACATATAATTCTTTTTCACTCCAAACAATAAGTAGTATAAAAAATAAACAAAATAGAACATACCTCTATTCAAAATAGAAGAAATCCAGATTTTCCAAATGACATGCTTCCATTAAATCATAGGTTCCTTAAAATGAAAGAAAACCCATAATAACTATAAGAAAAGAAAATCGCTAAAAAAACAACCACTAAAAGGGAATAAATACTCAGCTTGAAACGGTCTTCAAAATTAACCTTGACCCACAACTCACTGTAGTAAACAGGCTTGGGTTTATTTTGAAGGGATGGATATGGCTCCACATCACATCCTAGAAACAACCTAATACAACTATTGTAAGTGGCCTAGGTATCCATAGGTATGAAAGGTATTAAGAGAACTTTGACACTATGGCTTTCTGTGACTATCATTTCTATATTAATGACACACCAGGGTCCTGTGCCCAGAAGAAACAGATGAAAGATCTAAATGCAACTTGACTCCATGACCAACACTGCTAGCTTCAAGATGATTTCTGATCTCCTTACTAGGATTACCTTTACTAATTCTATATACTAACGGAATATTGGATATCTCAAGCACTCCTACTAACATAGCATCATCCTGAACAACTTTCCTCACCACACCAACAAAGGAGGTTAGACCGAATTTTGACACCTTCGGCTAAAAATTTGAATGATGCCCATTCTGAAAATACAGAGCCTTCATAGAATCATCCTATACCAACTCTGTAAGAAAAGGAATTAGTTATTTGAAATAATCAATGAACTCTAACACGAATCCATCACTTTTCTTAAGATAACATATCTCCATTTCCTCCCCTACCTTCACACCCTTAGTGAAATAATACCGAACGAATGAAGCCCTGAAGAACTCCCATGTAAGTTCTTCTCAAGTATTTGTTCTAAAAACTAACTTCCACCACTTTAAATGTATAATTTCAAGAATAAAAAAAATTAAATTAATAATAAGTGATTTTGGAAATTCAATTAAACCAAATATCTGTTATGTTTGCAGCATCCACTTTCCTTCTTCTGAAGGATCAACTTGACCATAAAAGAGGTGAGGTTTCAACGTATGATAATCAAGGAGAAAATACTTTCATGTTCATCCAGAGGTTCTGTTAAAGATGAACCACCCATAGTTTCACCTCAAATTTCCATTGAAACCTACATACACTAAACAATAAGGAAAAATAAGAATGTAATCAAAACTAAAGTTCCAAAAAGATTTCAAACTCAAAAAACTATTTAAACAAAATGCCCAAATCATCAATAATATACCATAAAGACTATCACAAATACATTACCTAGTCAATCCAGTAATTCATCCAACTATATAATCACCAATACACTTCCTCACACATATCTATGCATGTGACCCCTTATAATAATACCGAATTTAAAAATAGTAATTTTGCAATTTTAAAATAATTTTTTCAACCCAAGATTCAAACTCAAAGCCCACTTCCCATTACAAATTTCACAAAACTTTTCCATTAATTCCATGTAAATTTTCCCAAAACTAATCCATTTTAAAATTAATTCCCATTCATAAATCAACCAATTTATCTAAACTCTATGTTTTATTATAAAAATCCAAACTCGAAAAACCAAATTCTCATTTTACATATATATCATCTTATAAAAAAAATCCACTTTCAAATATTTTCTCTTGAAACAACTTCAAAAAGTATTTTTACATCTCACATTAACCAAAAAATTACTTTATGAAAGAATGTTTTCACAATCCAAAACAATTTTTTTGAAAATGATATCGAAATAAAGGATACTCAAAAAAACTCACAAAGAGAAGGAAATAGTATTGATGGGTGAATTTGACATATGGTTGGTGGATATATTCCAATCATGCCCACATCATGAATAATATTCTTCGAACATGTCCATATATTCAAATGGCCTTACAAGCCCTGTGATCTCATTGAGACCATTATCCGGACTCTCATTTTATTTTTACTAAGTAAAAATCAGTCCACAAGAACCAAACAAACCAAACAAATCCAAAATTCCGATGAAAACTCATGTTTTTGAAAAAAAATATTATATAGACACTCCCCTATACATACATCCCAATCTATAATAGTTATACTCTATCTACATTGACATCTAAAATAAAAAAGAGTGCTATGTAGACTAGGCCCTCAAATGAACCAGGTCTCTGATACCATTTTGTTATGTACCATGCTAGGTCAACCCAGAGATTGTCACCCGAGCTAGCCCGCGACAAGACTTGAGATGCATTCTTGATCCTCTCAGAATAAAAACAAGAACCAAGGGAATCCATGAGAACTATATGAAATGATTTAGACCAATAAAAAATAAACAAAAAAACAAAAATAAATAGAGCAGTCTGATACAAATAAATTGAACAACTGAAGAACATCTTTATATAAACTGAGAATACAACAAAAAATGAACAAAAAAACCAAACTGAAATAGATGGACACTAAGACTCCATGTGACCCTAGGAGTTCATTGTCCAATATCAAAAACCCAACATCACCCATGGTGATCAAAATGAATTGTAACATACACCAGAAGCTAAAAACTAGAATAAACTATAGGCGTGAGTATTAAAAATCAGTAGGAATGCATGAAAAAATAAATTCCCAATTAATTTCTTTTAAATAGATGAATAATAAATTATAGTTTTGAAATAATATTTATATATAATAGTTTTTCACACATTTTCTCTTTAAAAAACATGGTTAATTTTCATTTCCTCAATCAAAAACATATTCTTTTCTAAGAATGAAACATTAGAATTTTAGAGAAGATGGATGAAGTTTTGTCTTTAAAAGTGAGAAATAAAGTGTAGAACATTTTTAAATAATTTTTAATTAACATTTTCAAACCAACACATCACTTTTATCCAAGTAAAACATACAAGGGATTAGAAGTAATGATCACATAACTAGTGGAATGGAATATGTCACATATGAGTAACCAACCAAAAAAAGAATCTCAATCATTCGCCGTAGACAACTAAGTGTTGTGGTACATGGGAGAACTAAGAAGATCAGTGGATAATCTAAAATATAATATAAAAATTACTCATCGCATATTAATGCCTCAATACTTGACATCATTCTTGACCACACACTCAATTCATTCCTTACCTGGCCTTATCGAGGGGCATTATCCCAAAGTAGAGAAAGGTTCATACTAAGGGACACTAACTAGAGTAAAATCCTAATCTAGTATATAAAATGTTCTCTAAAAATTTTATAGATATTCTAGGTTCACATGTCGAGTCTAAATATAAGAGATCCAATCAAACAAAATAAGAAATGAACCAAATTTTCATATATCACACACACAAGCATCAAACATAATCATCAACCGAAATCAAACCAGGAGTAATCCCTTACATTTAAATCATTTGATCATAATAGAGTCCACACCAAAGACCTCCTACACCTTTCAACATAAAAAGGAAATTATATTATCCACGGAGAGTTTTCATATGAACCAATTTAACAAAAGTACCAAATGGGCCTCACACACTCTCGGAGAAACCACTAATTTTCATGGAAATACAACACATAATTTTCAAATAGAAAACCACATGTAAATTCATTTAAGAAAACCCAAACCATAATTTTAGAAGCCAAATATATTTACAAAGACAAAAACATTCCTTAAAAAACATAAATCTCTTACAAAATCCAAACATGCATTTTATCAGACACTTGGTGTGAAATAGTTAACAAAAAAATCCATATACTTCAAAACAAGAAGAAAATACCTCATTTAATGCCATTTTTTTCAAAAATAATGCATCAGAAATTAGCATCTATGGAAGGTGTAAAAAGTAATAAATCAATTATTCTTAAATTTAAAAGTAAAATTTCAAAGGGAAACCTACCTCAAACCTCAAGGGCTTCAACAATGCTCATCCAAAATAACCTTGCAGGTGTCTAAATTAAAACCTAGATATTTTGATGAAATATTTTCTTTAAATAATTTGTATTCTTTAGAAGCTTGATTTGTAAAAAATTGTGATTTTAGAAAAACCTTGAAATGCCCTTATTATAAAATTACTATTATATACTAGCCATTATGTTAATAGAAATAATTATAAATAACTTATGAAAATGCATTATGAATTCATTAGCTATCAATTATTTATGAAAAATATAAATCAATTAGATATTTGTATTTTTGAGTGAATGAATTTTGGTAATGAAATTAATGAGATATATGTGTGTTATATACTTAATAAAATATTTTTTATATTCATCACATTGATATTTTAGTTATAGAGTATGACTAAAACCCAATTTGATGTATAAAAACCTATTTTTTAAAAGTATAATTTTACACCTTTGAATGGAGAACCCATATTAAATTAATATTTGGACACATTAATAATTTTATATAAAAATATAAACATTTTATTTTTAATTGGGATATAAAAAATTACTTTGGACAAATTTTTGATATTTTTCTGATAACTTTCATGCTTTTGACGCATAGTAAAAATAATCTAAATTTTAATTTAAAAAAACTTTTTCATGAAGATAATTTATATGGTTAAATTAAAATATTTAATGGTTTTTTAAGTATAAATATAATATATTTTTATCATTCAATACAATTTATGTCATGATCATTAATTTTACATTTAATTCATAAGAAAAAACATTTCAATCTTTTGCAATGTTTTTAAAACCTGTTTTCTCATTTCAACAATGGGATTAATTTTAAATTAATTATAACAATATATGTGATTTGTTTTTTAAAAAATGGATTCAATATTTGTAATAATTAGGTTCAAATTATATTAATTGGCTACTTTTATTTTTGGGCATTATGAATAGTAACTTTGGTAATTATTTTTATTACCATTGTTAAAGGTAAATCGGGTAATTCAGGGTAAAAATAATATTAAGATTACCTAAATACCTTTAAAAATCCTATTGGATAACTAAATTAGACCCTTATAGTCTATTTGTACAAATTTTATCACTTTATGCCCACTTACCTATGAATATGATGTGAATGTAATTAAAACTAAGGAATGTGAAAAAATGTCACAATATCATTTTATTTAAGTATATTAATTTTCATATGTATAACTAGGTGATAATATAGAATATAAATAGTCTAGTTAAATCTAAAAGAATTAACTACCTCATAGGAATTTATTTATAATTTTTATAGATTAAATAATTACCATTAATGATGACACAATAATGATGTAAAAAGTATTTTATTAATAGAAATATTAAATAAATGGTTTTAAAAATATTAAACTAAATATCATATGAAAAATCAATATGATACAAGAATTTTATAGGTAACTAATATAGGTTATAAGTGTATTAATTTTTTTTTTCAATTTATCTTCTGTGGGGATTTTATTTCAATTCAAATAAATGAATAGTATCAAAAATGACACTACTGATATTTTATAAAAATAACATTTTATTTAATTATTTAAAAATAGAAAAAATATTTAAAAATTTAAAAGTGATATTTATAAGGACTAAAATTTCATAAATTATACATTTATGGTCAATTAACACAATATAAGTAAATATTTATAACCATTAAAAATTTAGAATATTGTTACCACAATTAAAATTAAATAGAATAACTAAGTGTCAATTAAAATGATATGGTATAAATTGAAACAATAAGTTTTCAAAAATGTATTTTTTTATGATAATAAAACCCTATCTCATCTCATTTTTAAAATTGGGAAACTTTTTTGGTTTTTGGGTATGTTTTTATTTTATTATAAATTATTATTTATGGATCTTCCAAAAGTGCCCCTCACCTCAATCATCAAATGGTATCTCCTCCCTCACATATTCACATCATTTTGCACCTTGAAGCTCAGTAAAACACTTCTATTTTTCCTTATAAACTTCCCTATTTTTATTCTAGAGGTTCTGGTCATCTTCAAAGACCAAATCTAGTGCTGTAAAAAGATATTTAGAGGAGGCACATCGAAGAAGAGAAAATACCATTTAGCGATTCTTTCAATATTATTTCTTATTATAATTTTTCTTCATTATTTTTTTCATTATAAACTAATAAAATATTTATAAATCATATAATTATATGTTATTATAAACATGAAACAACCATAGTCAACCTTTTACCCATCCTATGAAATTGATATCACCACGTGTGCATACGTACGGCTTACCATCTTCATGTCGTGGTGTAATCTGTTTTCACCACCACCATACAAGGATGGGTATATTGATGGAATTAATAAATATATATGATTGATATAAAATTATTTTTATTCTAAGATATTATACACCATTTACTTCAATACCATTAAACAATTGTGGGAATGATATCCCCACTCTTGTATACGTACAGATTACCGTCTCCACGATGCGATGTGATTCATTCTACATAATCTTCATTAAAATTGATTATATAAATTAATTTAATATGATAAATATTATACTAATAACATTATTTAAATTCTATAACTATAACCTAAAAATAGGAATAAGAACTTATCTAGAAAAACATGCATAATAATATAGAGCAGTTAATACCCGAATAACGAGTAACAATAAAATGTTACTAACAAACAGATGAAAATATGATCAAAAATGTTATCATAAAAATTATTATGATTCTAGAAAAAATCATTAACATTATTTAAATCATTATATATGATTTTAATATACATATTAATCATATCAAACCTAAGGTCATGGTTAATTTAACAATCACATTTTTAACCGAGATTATTTATACGTAAATATTTATTGGGGAATATTTATCATCCTCATCCATGTTTCTTAATTATGTAATTTTATTTCTATTATTATAAAAAAATTTAAAGTTAATTTTACCATTTGTTAAATTTTTATTTAATGGTATAAAAGGAAACTTTTTTCGTTATTCGATTTGAGGTACTTTTTTACTTTTCGGGCAAAAGTATGAGGAGATTTCTTTTTTAACTTATACGACATGAATGAATTTTTATGATTTCATGACACATTATTTCTGTGAAGATTACCCAACAATCTTACAATGTTAATTTCACATAAAATGTTATCTTCTAAAATTGTGTGGAATTTTGAGGAAGGAAATCATTTTTGAAGAAGAAAGGATATTTTCCTCCAGAATTAATTTAAAGTGTTTTCTAAAAATTATTTTCCATCTAAGATGAAACACTTAAAAAATGTTTATATTCATATCCTTGTTATTACCATGATTTTATTGTGTTTATGATGAAATTTTATTTAGGAAATCCTTTGGTTATTATCAATTATTATGAAATGATGTTTAAGAAACCCATTTTATTTCATGGGTTATGCTATGGTGAATGTTTTTTTATATTTTTGTGGCACACATAAGAATGGTTTTATTATGAGATGGGTGGGACCTATATATCCCTAAAATTCATTGGGTAAATATTTATATCTCATATATAGATATAACTGGAACAACAAGTAAATCCGGTTCAGTAAAATAGGGCTAGAACAAGGAGTGAACTCGGTTCAGTAATGGACTTTGTTCGCTATGATGGTCTCGGAAATGAGCCTTGACTAATATGAAATGATTTTCTATGCTTATGTGTATATGACATGAAATTTCATTTCTTATGTTATAACTATTGGGATTACATTTTACTTTTATGATTTATCCCATGACAAGATATTATGATCTTTTATATGTAGGATAAGATCTTCAAATGTTATGTTTATGATTGATATTTCCCTTGCTTATCCTTACTAATAATTTGAGCTCACCCTTTCATATTCTTGTTTTCTATAGGTCATGAATAAGGGTATTAAGTAAGATATGTCAAAAAGGAGTCTAGTTTTGAAGAAATTAGTGGGAGACAATGTGGATGTTTTATGAACCTGTTTTTTATGTTTCCTAGTTTCTAAAGACACTAAACCTATACGGTAATGGAAAGGTTTTGTTGTGTTATGTAATAAATATTCATCAATTTTGAAGTAATAACTATATGTAAAGTATGGTCTGTTATATTGGGTATCATAGAAAATGTATAGTTAATCATTGGAAACTAGGATGTGAGAACAATAGTAAGATCCCTAAGGACATGCCTATGTATAAGTTGCAATCATATCTTAGTGTTTTAGAGATGATCATGATTAACTTAGGAAAAAACATAATGTGTACTAAATTGAAATTTATTATTGATTTTGTGTTTTTCCTATTATGATTAGTGTTTCTCACACTTTTCTTCTTGGTGTTAGTCAATGACTTGAACCCGAGGGAACATCATTAATATTGAATGTGACAGGCAATGAAACGATTGTACCCATAAGAAACCAATTTTTATGGGAGTTGGATTGAAAATTAGTATAGCCATTCTTACACAAATTTCTCAAGATATGAATCATGCAGGACTTCCAAACAAGAAAATGAGGGGGCAACATTATGTTGAGTCCTTCATGAGACAATGTCCACCTTCATTTAACGGGTCTTATGATCCATTTGTGGCTAAAAAATGGATCAATACCACATAAAAGATCATTTTAGTTATCCAATGTTATGAACCTGATAAAGTTCTCTTAGAATTCTATCATTTTGAAGGTGAAGCTGATCAATGGTAGAATCATATCAAGAGTAAGAGGAAAACATATGAAATTGAGTCCATAGAGTATGATGAGTTCATGGACTTATTTTTCAATAAGTAATTTCCTCGTATTCATAGAAAAAATATGGAGAAGGAGTTCCTTGAACATAAGAAAAAGTATGATGAATATGTTGGTACCTATAAAGCAATTTTACAAGACCTACAAGGTATGCACCTGGAATTATTATCCCACCTAAAAGTAAAATTGAATGGTTATTTAGTGACTTAAAACCAATTCTTTGCAATGAATTAACCATTAGGGACATTAATATATATGAAGAAAAAATTTCAATGTTCTCTTAAGGTTTAGATGGAGGTTGGAGTAACCCATCAGTCATATGGGTTTGATAAGAAGAGGAAAATTGAATTCAATGAAAAGTCTAAAGACCAAACTGAAAAGAATATGAGTTTTCCCTTATTCTCAAAGTGTGGAAAGAAACATGGAGGGAATTGTCTTTAAGGGACTATTAAATGTTTTAAGTGTGGAAAAGAAGTTCATCTGGAAGTTTAATACTGAAGTGATAGAAAAAAGATATCTAGTGATGTGAACAAAAAAAAGGATACACATAATGCACCTTTACACTTCAATGTTACAAGTGAAAGGAAATGGTTACTTATGCCAATAAATGACCTAATACAAGGGTTATTGATGGTGATCGACGAAAAAAACTATTAAGGCCAAATACAAAGGAAAGTTACATGCAATTACTATCAGCAACGTGGAGTACGATAATTAAGTGGTGAAAGGTATAATTACCATCCCCTCTAATGTAAAAAAATGTTTTATTTTATTCTGGATCCATAAACTATTTTATTTCTGAAGAATTTTCTATGGGTATCACTGTAATACCTCAACAATTAGATGTTGAGTTAGCAGTGAAAACTCTTAATGGCACAATAGTCACATTAAAAGTTTATAATTCTTCTCTGGTAGAATTTTGTGGGAAAGTGCTTATGAGAATCATGTGATACTTCCTATAGTAAAATTTGATGTGATTATTTGTGTGGATTGGATTTCTCTATATGGAGCTCATATAAATTTCCAAATAAAGAAAGTCGCATTTTATATTCCTGATTAATCTTTGATCATCTATTGAAGCATGGATGAATATAACCTTCCAGTAGAAATTTCATCCATCTTATGGGTCTTGATTCCAATAAATGAAGCATATTTATCTCAAAAGGTTGGGGAGAAACTCATGATTAAGAATACACCCATTGTATGAGAGTTTGATGATGTATTTCTAGAGGAATTTTGAGGTCTTCCACTAAATCATGAAGTTGAGTTTTCAATAGAACTCATACCGGGTGTTATGCCTATTTCAAATAAACTTTATAGAATGGCCCCAATTGAGTAGCAAGAATTAAAGAAGCAACACCAAGAGAATCTTGATAGGGTATTTATATTCCCTAGTGCATCACATTGGTGAGAAATAGTTCTATTTTTTAATGAGAAAGATGGATCAATGATACTCTGCATTGATTATCGAGAACTTAACAATATCACAATCAAGAAAAAATATCATCTTCCCTGTATTGATGATTATTTTGGCTAACTACATGGATCTCGATACTTTCCCAAGATTGATCTTCATTCAAGATACCATCAATTAAGGTTAAAAAATGAATATACCAAAGATGCAATTCCATACAAGGTATAGACACAATGAATTTATAGTGATTCCTTTTGGTCTTACTAATTCCCCCACTTTCATCACAGATCTAGTGAATAGAGTCTTTAGAGACTATCTTGATTAGTTTGTGGTAGACTTTATAGATGATAATCTTGTTTATTAAAAGAGTTAGGAAAAAAATTAGTCTCGCTTGATAATTATACTGAATACCCTATGAAAGGAGAACCTTTATGAAAAATTTACCACATGTGAATTTTTTCTTTAGAATGTTTCATTTTTGGATCACATAATCTTAAGATATGGGATATTTATGGATCCTACAAAAATAGAGGTTATTGAAAGATAGTCGAGACAAAAAATGGTAATCGAGATCTGAGGTTTTCTTGGTTAGGCTAGATACTATCGAATTTATGTGAAACATTGTTCACTATTATCTAATCCACTCACCAAGTTGACTTGGAAATGAGTTAGGTTCATTTGGATGAAGGAATATAAATAGAATTTTAAAGAGTTTAAAATAATTTTAGCCAGTGCATATGTGCTCACACTTCCTTGTAGTGAAGAGATGTTTGTGATCAATAATTATGCATCCAGGAAGGGGTAGGGATATGTTCTCCTACAAAATGACATGGTGATAGTTTGTGCTTAACAATAGTTGAAAATTAATGAGAAAAATTACCCAACTCATGATTTTGAGTTATCTGTGGAAATATTTAAATTAAAGATATGGAGGCATTATCTTTATGGTGAAAGGTGTGATATTTATACTGATCATAAAATCATAAATTATATTTTCATGCAAAAAGATATGAATATGTTCCAAAGAAGATTGTGGGGGTTGATTAAATATTACAATAGCTCAATAAATTATCACCCTAGGAAAGTGAACATGGTTGAAGATGCTTTGAGTCTAAAAGTCCATGCAAGCTTGTCTATGATGAGGATCATAAAAGATCCAATATTTATGGGTTTTTGAAGGATGGATCATGAAATTTTAATGGAAGGGGAGAAATATTATCATTCACAGATGAATCTTCAACCATCTGTACAAGTGAATATTAAATAGTTATAGAAGGAATATAAATATTTACAAAAGAAGGTGAGAAATGTTCCTAAATTAAACCTTGATTGTGATAAAATAATAAGGTTCAGGAACCAGGTTTGTATTCCTCCCATACTAGAATTAAATAAGGAGCAATTTGATGAGGCTCATAGTTCTTCATTCCCAATTCACTCTGGAAGAACAAATATGTACATGGTCCTGAAAGACTACTTCTGGTGGAATGGGATGAAAAGATATGTTGCGGAATATTTATCTCGATGCATGGTTTATAATCAAGTTATGACTGAGAGACAGAAGTTTAAGGAGGTGTTACAACCATCACCCATACTAGAATGGAAATGGGAAAACATCACTATGGACTTTGTCATCGGAATTCCCAAAACATATAAAGGCAATAATGCAATTTGGGTTATAGTTGATCACCTTACAAATTAGGCACACTTTATTACTATTAGTGAGAATTTATCTTTTGATTATCTTACCATAATATGTGTAAAGGAAGTGGTAATATTGCATGGAGTACCACATTATATTATATTTGATATGAAACAAAGTTTTACCTAGAATTTCCATAGAATTATTTTGTATACTCTCGATAGAAAGTTATGTTTCAACACTTCTTATCATCCTCAGATAGAAGGTTATTCTAAAAGGACAATTCAAACTCTAGAATTCTTGTTTAGAGCTTGCTATATGGATTTCAAAGGTGGTTGGGATCAACACTTACCATTGGTGGAATTTTCATACAATAATATCCTTCACTCTAGTATTCAAATTGCTCCTTATGAAGCCATCTATAGAAAGATGTGTCGAAATCCATCTTGCTAGGATGAAGTTCAGGAACGAAAGCTATTAGGACCTGATCTTGTCAATGAAATGAGAGAAATGGTCAAATTTATTCAATAACACATAAGATAAGCTCAGAGTTGAAAAAAAAAGTTAAGTTAACAACCAAAGAAAATATCTAGAGTTTGAATTGGGTGATAAGGTGTTCTTACCAATATCTACCTGGAAGAGAGTAATGATATTTGGAAAGAAGGGCAAGTTGAGCCCTAGGTATATTAGTCATTTTGAAATTTTGGATCTTGTTTGGAAGGTAGTTTACCAATTTGTTCTTACACCAAATATCTCTCAAGTTCATGATGTCTTCTATGTATCTCTCCTAAGAAAGTACATACTCGATCCTTCACACGTACTATGCTCAGAAGTTGTACCGCTGGAGCAAGATATTTCTTATGAAGAATAACCGATTGGGATTCTGGATCATGGTGAAAAGCTCTATGAAACAAGACCACTCACTTGGTTATGTTTAATGGAGGAACCACCAATTTGAATATGTTACATTGTAACTTGGGGATATGATGAAGGATATGTATCCTCATCTGTTGGTTTCCAAGTAATAAATTTCGAGCATGAAGTTCAGTTTAAGGGGGATAGAATGTAACACCCGGACGTTTTTATGAAATATTTTCTTTAAATATTTTCCGTTCTTTAGTAGCTTTATTTTCTTGTAATCACGAGTTTAAAAGAACCAAAAAATTCCCATATTATAAAATTACAATTATATCATAGCTGTTATGTTAACAAGAATAATTATAACTAACTTATGAAAATTCATTATGAATTCCTTGGCTATCAATTATTTATAAAAATATAAATCAATTAAATATTTTAAATTTTAAGTGAATTAATTTTGGTATTTAAAATAATGAGATATATATGTGTTATATACTTAATGAAATATTCTTCATATTTATCCACTAAATATTTTATTCATAGGGTGTGCATAAAAACTTATTTGATGTATAAAAACCTATTTTTTAAAAGGTTAATATTACACCTTTGATTGGGGAGCCCATTTTAAATTAATATTTTGAAACATTAATAATTTTTATATGACAACTTAAACATTTTACTTTGACATGGGATATAAAAATTTACATTGTTTAAATTTCTGATATTTTTCTGAAAAATTTCATGTTTTGATGAATAGTAAAAATATGCTAAATTTTAATTAAAAACAAATTTTTTCATCGAGATAATTTATATGGTTAAATTATAATATTAAATGGTTTTAAAGTATAAATACAATATATTTTTATCTTTCAATATACTGTATTCCATTAGCATTAATTTTACATTGAATTCATAGGTAAAAACATTTCAATCTTTTGCAATGTTTTTAAAACCTGTTTTCTCATTTCAAAAATGGGATTAATTTTAATTTAATTACTACAACTTCTGTTTTTTGAATTTTAAAAAATGGATTCCATATTTGGAATCAGTAGGTCCAAATTATGCTCATAGGCGACTTTTACTTTTGGGGATTATGAATAGAAACTGTGGTAATTATTACTTTTTATCATGGTTAAAGGTAAATCAGGTAATTAACAGTAAAAATAATATTATAAAATTACCATAAAACTAGTAAAAATCCAAATTGATGACTAAATTCGACCATTATCATCTATTGTTCTAAATGTAATCACTTTATGGCCAGTTACCTATGAATATGACATGAATGTAATAAAAACTAATGAATGTAAAAAAAATGTCACAATCTCATTTTATATAAGTATATTAATTTTAATATACGGATAAATAAAAGATAATATCTACTATAGATATTATTTGGAAATATAAATAATTACCTACATCATAAGAATTTATTTTCAATTTTTAGAGATTAAATAACTATCATTAATGATGATAGAATAGTGATGTAAAAATTATTTGGTTAATGGAAATATCAAATAAATTGTTTTAAAAATATTAAAATAAACAACATATAAACTAATTAATATGATATACTAATTTTCTAGGTGACTGGGAAATTTTAGGAGTGTATTAAATATTTTTTTTTGAATTTATCTTATGTTTGGATGTTATTTAATGTCAAATAAATGAATAATGTCAAAATTAACACTGTTGATATTTTATAAAAATATTAATTTATTAAATTATTTAAAAATCATAAAAATATTGAAAAATTAAAAAGTGATAATTATAAGGACTAAAATTTTATAAAATATCTATTTATGGTCAGCTCACACCATATAAGTAAATATTTATAATTATTAAAAAAATTGAATGTTGTTACCATAATTAAAATTAAATAGAATAATTAAGTGTAAATTAAAAAGATATGGTTTAAATTGAAAAAATAAGTTGTCAAAAATTTATTGGTTAATGATATTACAACCTTATCTCATATAATCTTTGAAATTGTTACACTTTTGATATTTTTGGGTAGGATTTGATTTTATTATAAATTTTTATTTATGAAGTTTCCAAAAGTGCCCCTCACCTCAATTATAAAAGGGAACCTCCTTCGTCGCCTCTTTACTTCATTTTGAGCCTTCATGCATGGATAAACCCTACCCTTTTTCCTTATAAACTTACTTATTTTAATTTTAGAGGTTCTGGTCATCTTTAATGACCATATCTAGTTCTCTAAGAGAAGATTTAGAGGATGCACATCGAAGAAGAGGTAATATCATTTACCGATTCATTCAAACTTATTTATTCTTATACTTCCTCTACATTAGTTGTTTCCTTATAAAGTAATAAAATTAGTATCACTTATATAATTATATGTTATTATAAAAATGAAACAACTATAGTCCACCTTTTACCAATCCTATGAAAAATGAAATCACTACGCCTGTGTAAGTATGACTTGTTGTCTCCATGTCATGGTATAGTCCGTTTTTCACCACCACCTTACATGGATGGGTATAATGATGAAATTAATAAATATATATGATTGATATAAAATTATTTTTATTCTGATATACTATACACCAACCACTACCATACCATTCAACAATTATGGGAATAATATCATCACTCGTGTGTACGTACGACTTACCGTCTCCACGGTGCGATATGATTCATTCTATATAATATTCATTAAATAATGATTAGATAAATAAATTTAATATGATATATATTATAATAAAACAATTATATTAATGATATAACTATAAAATTAAGATTAATAATAACTTATCTGACAAAACATGCATAAGAACATAAAGAATTTAATAACTGAATAATGAGTAACAATGAAATGTTACTAACAAACAGATGAAAATATGATCAAAAATGTTATCATAAAAATGATTATTATTCTATAATAAATTAGTAAAATTATTTAAATCATTATACAAGAGGTTCAGATATATACAAATCATATTAGACCTAAGGTAAGGGATAATTTTACAATCTCATTTTTATTCGAGATTGTTTATATGTAAGTATTTATTCAGGTATATTAATCATCCACATCCTTGTTTCCAAATTATGCAATATTATTTATATTTTTATACAATTTTTAATGTTAATTTGACCCTTTGGTAAATATTTATTTAATGGTATGAAAGGAATATTTTTCCTTATTCGATTAGACATACTTTTTGAATTTTTTCGAAAAAGTACGAGGAGAATGTTTTTTAACTTATACACCATGAATGGATTTTTATGGTTTTATGGAACATTATTTCTTGGAAGATTCCCCTACAAGAGTACAAGGTTAATTTCCCATAAAATTATTTCCTTTATAAATTGTGTGTCACTTTGTGGAAGGAAAACATTTTTGAAGAAGAAATGGTATTTTCCTCAAGAATTAATTTCAATTGTTATCTCAAAATTATTTTCCATATAAGGTGAAACTTGTTAAAAAGGGTTGTATTACTCTCTCTATTATTACCATGATTTTATTATGTTTATGATGAAATGTTATTTAGGAAATATATTTGTTTTATATCAATTATAGTGGAATGATGTTTAATAAACCCATTTTATTTCATGGGTTATTATATGGTGAATGTTTTTTTATATGTTTGCGGAACACATAAGAATGGTTTCATTAAGACATGGGTGGGACCTACATATCCCTAAAATGCATTGGGTAAATATTTGTATCTCATGATATATACATGACTGGAACAAAAAGTAAATATAGTTTAGTAATACTGGGTTGGAATGAGGAGTGAACTCGGTTCAATAATAGACATTATCCGCTATGATGGTCTCAACAATGAGCCTTTACTAATATGAAATGATTTTATTTTCATATGTGTGTATGCCAAAAAAAATTATTTCTTATGTTATGAATATTGGGATCACATTTCACTTTTATGATTTATCCCATGACATGATATTATGATCTTTTATAGGAAGGATACAATTTTCAAATGTTATGTTTTTTATTGATATTTCCCTTGTTTGCCCTTATTGAGAATTTGAGCTCACCCTTTCATATGTTTATTTTCCACAAGTCATAAATAATGGTATTATGTATGATATGTCAAAAATGATTCAATTTATGAAGAAATAAACAAGAGACAATATTGATGTTTTATTAACAAGTTGTTTATGTTTCCTAGTTTCAAAAGACACTAAACCTATACGATCCTGGCATGGTTTTTTTTGTTATGTAATACATATTCTTAAATGTTTATGTAATATCTATATGTAATGTATGGGCCATTATATCTAAGATGGTAAAATCATCCAAGGGGGACATTAACTACACAAACCCCCTAATTTAAAATCAATGAAACATGAAACCTATATTCATAAGACCAAGGAACAAGAGGAACTACTAAGAAAATATAAGAAAAAATAAGGGAAAAAATAATGGAGGGGAATATGTTTAATATCTAGCCTAAACCTTGAATAAATCACCATAGGATCACCACAGAAGGAGGTGGGAGGAGTAAAGAAGAGTGGGGATCCTCCTAGGGTTATATAAACTGAATGGGGGAAGAATAGAGTGTTTTTGGGTTAAAATTGGAAGAGGGTAGAAGAATAAATTTACATTTTTAAGACATCTAGGTGCATCAGAAGGTCAAGATGTGTGGTTTCCCAATCTATGAACCAATTGTGTTCCCTTTACTAGACACATTGGGAACCTACATGGGTTTTCTTCATAGTTTTGTAATCCATGAGAAAACCGTGTGATGTGGTTCTGTCCAAAATTATAGAACCATGTGCATGCCTTCTGCATGATTTCCCTAACCGTTCTTAGGACATGAGACCTCAACCGGAGACACCCAAGGAACCAAAAAGTTTCTCATAGTAGTTGAATGGATTGGATAAAACCATGCACAAATCATGCAACTCAAACCATGAATGTTCAAAATGAAATGAAAAGGATCTTGAACTTAAGAGACCACACAATTTCCCTTTAACCATACACCAATAACTATAGAACCAAATAAAAACAAAACGAATCTCAAAATTTAAATCCAAAACACCCAAAACACATGAGAGACCAAGAAAAAAATGTTAGTTTATTTAAAATTATAAAATTGAAACCATGGTATTAATATTTTGATCTTTGATATACTGAGTATGGGTTTCAAATGTTATTCTCATGTTATCATACCCTTATGTTTACATTATACTTACACATATCCCACGGTTACCCTTACTATGAATCTAAGATTATCTTTTATTATGTTTCCAATCCATGGTGTATGAATAAATTTATTATGTATGATATATATAATAAGGGTTCTAGCTATGAAGAATGTAGTGAGAGGTTATGTAGTTTTCCTATGAACCAGTTAATTGTGTTTCCATTTTTCTAAAGGCATTATACCTTTATGATCATTAGGAATATGTTTGTGTAATATAATAATTATTCAAAAAAAAGATTTAATATCCATTTATGATAAGTCAGGTTCTCTATAGTTGGTATAAAAGGATAGGTTTAGTTAAAAATTGGAAACTAGAATGAGAAAATATTTTTTCGATCCCTAAGTATATATCTAAGGATAATTGTAAGGATGATTCAATATATATGAAAATTTACTATAATTTTAGTAAAGGATATAGTTAGTGGTTTCCATGAAATTAAATCCCTTTAGGGATTAAAAAAGTGAATGTGGCTCTAACACAGTGGTACTTATGGTTAATCAATCTAAAAAGGGTGCATGGATCTGGAATCAATTGTCACCAAGTGCACAACAACATGCCTTGCTGCATACCTTTTTTGACACTCATGGGGGATATTCATTGGAATTTACAAACTCTTTATGAAACACCACGAGGAATTTTAATAATTACTATAAATGATCTTGTTTAAACCTGAGATTTCATAGATTGAATATAAGGTTTAGTTATTTAGACAACCTATAAGTAAATTTTCATGATTATGTGGTTCCTTGTTATGATTATTGTTTCTTAAACTATAATTATTTGTTTTAATCCATGGATGGAACCCGAAGGAACCATGATAATGATGAATTCAGTGGATAATGAAATTATTGTCCTCTTGATTATCCAAACATTAAAGGAGTAGGAATATAAAATCTCATTCCTATGATCACACAACCTTCTCAAACTATGTGTCAAATTTTACAAGAATTTTGAGTATGGTTCTGGTATTATCATGAAACCTGAATATAAGTTTAATTGATTCCTCATTGGATTAAAGATAATTCTTTGATGTTTATTTAATATATGAGACTTTTTTATCTATTAAGATATTATTTTGTTGTCTATTAATGTGTAATTGGAGGTTGAAGTTTCATATAAATCTCATGGTTCTGATAAGAAGAAAAAAATGGAATTTAAAATAAAATATAAAATCCATGGAGAGAAGAATATGAGATTTACTTTATAATAAATGTTTGGGAAGAAATATGGATGAAATTTTTTCAATGGTACTAATAAATGTTTTATATTTGATAAGGAAGTTAATAGAGTAATTGATTGTCAAAGTGATTGAAAAAAGTTATCTAATGATGAAAATAGAGATTAAGGTGCATAGGATGCACCACATATACTCTAGTTTTTCAAGTGCAAGGTGTACGGTAATAATGATAACTAGTGAAAAAATATAAACGTTAATGATGATGATGAAATTCAATAACCTCTTAAGCTGGGTGATAAAGGGAAATATCAAGGGATCATTATTTATGATGAGGAGTGCGATAATAATGTGGTGATAGGTACACTTACCATCCACTATAGATCATCCAATGTATTATTTGACTATGGATCTACCCATTCTTCCATATATAAAGAATATGATAAGGGTATACAGATGCCAAAAAACCATTATATGCTAAATTAGTAGTGAAAACCTATAATTTTACACTGATCACATCTCAATTCTATGATTCCTCTCTTATTGATATTAGTGGGAATGTGCTTCCTATATATATTATCTTTACTTATCTGGATGAAGTTGATGTTATATTTGGAATGGATTTTATTTCTTTACATAAATCCTAAAACAATTTCATGGTAAGGGATGTCGTGTTTGATATTCCAAACCAACCTATGATCATATATTGGTGTGATGATAATTACAAACATCCGATGGAAACCACATCCATTGTATGGGTTTTTATTTCTATTCAAGAGTGGAAATTATCTCAAATGGTGTGGGAGAAACTCAACATGAATGATATATATATTTTTATAGTTTTTTATGTATTTTAAAGTAGATTCCAAGGCTTCCACCAAAATGCAATGTTATGTTCTCAATAGAACTCATACCTGGTTCCAAACCAATTTCAAAGACTACCGACATAATATCCCAGATTGAGTTGCAGGAATTGAGAATGAAACTCTAAGAGAATCATGAAAAGGGATTCATTCATCCAAGTGTTTCACCTTGGGGTACAAATCATCTTCTTTTTTTAAATGAAATATGGATTGGTGAAACTTTACATTGACTACCTATATTTTAATCAGATCACAATTAAGAATATGTATCCTCTACCCAGTATTGATTAACTACATGATCAACAGTGTGGAGACCAATACTTTTCCAAGCTTTTTCTTCATTATAAGTATCATCAATTGAAGTTCAAGAAGTAGTATATAATATAGATAATATCCTGTAAAATGTATGGACAATAAAAATATATAGTGTTTTCTTTTTATCTTAGTAATCCCCCAAAATCTTTACGTGCATAATTAATAGATCCATTAGAGATTACCTTGATCTTTTTTTATAGTATTTATAGATGATATTATTATCTATTCAAAGAGAAATGTATATTATTTAAATCACTTGAGAATTAAACAAAAGATCCCAAGGAAGAATAAAATATTGTTGAAATTTATAAAATTTGAATTTTAGCTGCAATAGGTTTCATTTTTGGGTCATATAATCTCAAGATTTGGTATATCAGTGGATCCATCAAAGATGAAGGTTATTGAATGTTGTCCTGAAATAACCATGGTGTCTGAGATCCATATTTTCTTTGTTTATCTGAATATTATAAATGGTTTTTGGAGAAATTATCATGAATATATAATCCACTCACTATGTTAACTAAGATGAGGGACAAGATCCTTTGGTAAAATTAATGTGAGAAAAATTTCAAGGAACTGAAGAGAAGAATGGTGAATTGATCTGTTATTAAATTACCCTATATTAGAGAAGGGTTTGTAATCTATAATGATGTATCCAAAAGGGGTGTGGTTATGTTTTCATGAAGAATTACATGGTTATATATTATGACTAATGAAAATTGATGGTTTATGAGAAAAATTATCCAACTCATGACTTGGAGTTAGCTTTAGAAATTTTTGAATTAAATATTTTGTAGGAATTTACATTATAGAAAAAAGTGTCATATATATACTAATCAAAAAACATTAATGTATATATTCAAACAAAATGATTTTAATATTTTCTAGAGAAGATGCTTAGAGATAATTATAGAGTATTATTTCTCAATACATTACCACCATAAAAATAGAACAATGTGACCGATGCCTTGAGTTGAAAGGATCATGCTAGCTTATCCATTAGGAGGGTCACAAAAGATTAAATATTTGTTGATTTTAAAAGGATAAATATGGAAATCTTAAATAAAGTGTATAAAAATTATCATTATCAACTAAATTTTCATCATATATCTATGTGAAGATCAAAGAGGCACATAGGAAGATGTTCAGAAGAAAAAGAATTTTCAAATCATTCTTATGTTTAGGCGTGATCATGATGGAATGATAAGGTTCAGGAACCTTGTATTCATTCCATTCTCACTAGATTTGAAGGAATTTTTAGAGGAAACTCAATGTTCTTCATTCTATATTCATCCAATAAGTAAGAACATATATAGGGATATGAAATAATACTTTTGGTAGGATGTATTTGAGATTTTTATTTCAATGTTTATATCTTGATACTTGGTATGATATCATGTTAAGGCTGAGAGACAAAATTCTAATGTGGTGTTTTATCCTTTACCCATACCATAAGGGAAATATAAAAACATCACCATTGATTTCTTTTTTGTACTCCAAAAAAGTATAAATGGAATAATTTTATATGGGTTATAGTCAAAAACTCTAAAATTTCATCACACTTCATCACTATCTTATAATATTTCTCTCTAAATCGTCTTTATAGGATATATACTGAGGTAGTGGTAATGTTTCATAGAGAACCCAATTCCATTATGTCTGGTCAGGATTCGAGGTTTACCATAATGTTTTGGTGATGTCTCCAACAAGATATTGATATAGATTTAATATTCATCACTATGTATTGTCCTTGGAAATATTATCTATCTAAAAGAAAAATTAATAACCCAGTTTATATGTTAATATCCTGTTCTTTATTCTTCAAATGTGGTTAGGATCAACACCTTCTTCATGTTGGATTTTCTTACAGTAATAGCTTTCAATCAAGAATTTAAATGGATCCTTATAAAGCCCTATATGGAAAAATTTATATGGAAACTTTTCAAGAATTAAGTTGGAGAAAGAATGCTATTGATACTGGAGATAGATTAATAAATGGTAGAGAAATATAGAGTCTCTCAGCAACATATCAAGATAGATCATAGTTGGAAGAAAAGTTATGCTAAAAATTCCTTGTGTAATATAGAATTTTAAGTTGGAGATATGGTGTTTATAAGAATTGCATCATGGAATAAGGTTATGATATTTGGGTGGAAATGGAATCTAATCTCTAGGTATATAATTCCATTTGAAATTCATGATCATATAGGGATAATATCCTATCAATTGGAACTTCTTCTAAACCTATCTCAAGTCCATGATGTGTTTCATGTATCTGTCCAGAGGAAGTTTATACTAAACCCTTAAGTTGTACTAAAATAAGAGGTCATACTATTAGAGAAATATATTTCTTGTGAGTAAAAATCAGTAGATACTTTTTATCATATATAGAAATTTCAATGAAACAATACCACTTACCTTCTCAATGTTTTATGGATAAACCACCAGTTTGAGGAAGATGTGTGGGAACATGAGGAAATAATGAGGCAAAACTATTCTCATTTCTATGTATCATAGTGAATAATTTTGAGGCATAAATTCATTCTAATAGGGGTATTATTTATCCCCCAAAGTTTTTATGAATTATTATTTTTTTAATAAATTTATTTTCATTTGTATCTTGCGTTACATGTAACGCAGAGTTATGCTTGTGTTACACAAAACACTTATTTTTAACAAAAATATGATATAATATTAATATTATTCAAATGAGACCATTATAAAATATCCATAAAAAATAGTGATATTAATAATAATAACTATTTTTTAAAAAATTTATATAATGGTTTTATATAACGTAAACATATTGATAAAAAATTACTTAATTATTTTATTAAAGTTTATATATGTTTCAAAAATAATGTTTCCTAAAAAAAATCAGAGAATAATAATAAAATATAAATTTTCAAAATTTATAGAATATATTTATTAAAATAAATATCATTTTATTAAAATAATCAAACAAAAAATTAGTTTAGGGTTAATTATTTGTAATTTTCTTTAAATATTAATTTTTCGATGAATAGTAGAAATACCGAATTTTAATTGAAAACTATTTTTTAGTTTAAATTATTTATAAAGTAAAAATTAAATTTCAATTTTTTAAAGTAAAAAAATTGAAATTAATTTTTTATTAATCTAATTTATGTAACGCCCCGACCCCAGCTACCCAGAGTCGGTGCATTACTTCGTAACATTGGCATGATCACAAAAGATCAAGTCTCTAAAGACCGATTAGTTTAGTAGCCTTGGAAACACTAGATACATTCATAAAATACTTCTTCACATCCTGGAAAATATTAAAACATTGAAAGGGGTGAGCTCAGATGCTCAGTAAGGATAACAATATTGCGGAAGCTTTCATAAATAAATATAAACATTTAAGGCAATGTATAACTAAAACAAAAGCCTTTTAAACTTGAACATCAACATAATATGGCAAAACTAAAATGAGATAATGCCATTTACTTCTTCACATGGATATTCTACTGGTCGAATAAGCACATGCAATATCAATAACCACTTTCATAATGATGGAATGCATAATGCCAGACTATCATAACCACGTATCCAAGGCCTCGTGCCAAGACCACAAATAAGATTTTGTCAAGGCCTCATGCCAAGACACTAGTTTGTCTCATGAGACCTACTGATGCATCGAGGAGCTATAGCGGGCTCCACCCATCACTTATTAAGTCCAATGCATTCCTCATATGAATAGGTTTAAACATATCATAAACCATAACATAATCGTATCACATAAAACATGCATAAAGGAAACATAACATTTACACATTTCAATCACAAGATATCAATACAACACATTGATATAATAAAAATGCTTTCAAAACCATTTTCAATACCAAAATAAAATAAAGTTAAAACTTTGTATTTATTTTTATTTAAAAAAATGATGGCTTGTAGAGGAAGCCGAAACTCAAATAATGGTCACGGCGGCGGAGAAGTCATTGTCGCCGCATAAGTACGGAAAGAAAAACATTCCCTTTTTGTCATTTAGTAAAACGCTTCGTATAAAAAAAAGATTCCTTTTGAACAAACGTAAAAGTCAAAGGGGTTTATACATCGTATAAAAGAAAGTTGTGTATAAAACCAAATATGCCTCAATGAAAGGGGATTGAGACGAAGTCCTTAAAAAGATCATTTTTTTTAAATAAAGTACATCTATATTGTGTATTCAATATAAGTACACATAAATAAAGTACAAATACAAGATATGACATAATAATATCATGACATAATTTGAAAGTAGGAGATTAACCCAAAGAATAGAAATTGGGTTAAGAAGTTCCCTTACCTCGTGTCTGACTTGAATCAATCGTTCTTTAACCTCCTGAATAATAAACTAGAGTTAATATATACCTTATTAAGAACCATTTTCAATTTCATTATTCTTTTTATATCACTTATTACAATGATATGAACATTATGTAATTATTTAAGTTAATAACGGTCATTTTGTCGATCTTTGGTACTTGAGTCAACAATAAACTTCTTATAATTAAAAGTTGTTTATGTGGTAGAATATCCATTATCTCCAGAATTATATTCATGATTTATATGTCATATATATCATATATATCCAGTATATACATTCATTTATAATATTACGTAACATTTAGAGGTAAGAAATGAAATGCACCGTTCATGGAGACGGTAAGCCGTACGTACGCATGAATGCTACTTTCATTTCTATTTCGTATTTAATGGAATGAAATCATAATTATATAAATGTATAATATAATTCCAGTATAATATAGTGTATAATACCATTTAATCCATCCTTTATACATCCCACATATGGAATTAACGATTCAAATCACTTTGAGGGGGTGGTAGTCCGCACTTCCTAAAATGAAATTATCGCGTTTACCCATAATGGAAATCATAAAGCATGACATAAATGAGAAATAAAGAAGCATAAGTAAAACATAAAAATATTATATATCATATATAAATATAGTTACATCTTAATGGCCACCTTTTAAGGTGTTATATGAGTGTTGAACAATCATCGTTTCGTGAGGCAGAAATTCGCCATCCACAGAAACCGTATGTTCTTTAACCATTAGATGTAGGTTTGTGTAATTGTAGCTCGAATCCTTCTTATAACAACATTCTAGTATATTTAGGATACTTTTTTTGTTACAAAAAAAATTAATAAAAAGAGTTTAGGGGGTTGGAGAATAAAAATAAAACAAAACAACATTAGAGAAGACATTACCTCAAAATCGGGTAACTCTTTTTGATTTGAGCCAAAGGCTTCCTTGGGAAGAGTTCTGTCAAAAGTGAGGCTTCTAGGAGTAATAAAGGAAATTTGAGATAGTATTTGGGCAGAGGTTGGCCGAGCCAAATGGCTTGAAAGTGTGAATGATGTGGTAGAGGTGGGGGCCTTTTATAAGTGGAGAGGAGGGGCACTCTTGGAAAGTAAAGAAAAGTCACTTTATTATAAAATGAGTTTCGGATTTTAGAGGTACCACACTTATATAATTCGAGGATAAGGTGATAAGGGTTCTAAATACACCCATACAATAGGTTTTTGACATGTGTAGGTCTTAGATATTATATTATCTTTCCATTTTATTTAAATCGTTAAATAATGAGGTCGTCGCTGCATCATCATGATGTCATAAATAATTTAATTTATTTAATGTATAAAATTATAAAAAAAATACTATGATGTAGGAAATCTTTTTAGCTTTCCAATTACTATTTATAGTTAAAAATATGACTTGTATAACCCCATGTAAAAATTGTTTTAGTAAAACATTTCATGTTTATGTCATTTTTTTACTTTAACATTAAATAAAAGGTATTTATGTCATTTTCCAACTAAAGTGGCTACATGGGGTCCCCAAGTTGACCCATGGATTTTCTTGGTTGGAAATGGCACATCCAATGAGGGTAGGACATGTGTCAAGCTCATCTCATATTATTAAAACATTATTTTTACCTTAAACTACACTAATTACCTCTAATCGCGATTAAGAACTTAAAAGTTACTATTCACCAAAAATTATTTTAATCTCATTGAACCACATTTTATTCTTAATGACAACCATGTATGTCGGGTTTTTGAAAATCAAATCACAGAAGTGGTAATATTTCATTTAAACTAAAAATCAGTTATTTAACTACCACTTAGTGGTTTCACTATTCATCAAAAATTGAAGTTTTTCAGAACAATGCCAAAATTTCACCCTAAGATATAATTGATATTCCGAATTCAAAAATGATATCTATTTTACAAAATTCCAAACATATAAGTTTCATTAATTAATTTTATAATTAATTCCCGTTGTCACAACAAATAGCGTGTTTTTAAGAAACAATTTATATCAAAAGATTGGCAATTGTTTATGTCCAATTTCAATGTTAAATTAATTCTAATGACCACCATTGGATAAAATGGTAAAAATATAATCTAATTATACTTTAAAACCACTAAATAGTATAATTTATCACTATAAATTATTTTGATTAAAAAAGTTGTTTTTAAGTATTTTTCACTATTCATAAAAAATTAGTTCTCAGAAAAATACCAAAAATTCAACATAGGCTAATTTCGATATTCCGAATCCAAAAATGAAGTCCATTTTGAAATATAAAATTTCTATAATTTTAAAAAGTGGTTATTACTATTCATAACGGCTACTATGATTAGTCGCAGTGTTTTAGAACTCAAAGTTGCGTACAATGCAAGCTATTGTATTATTGAATGAGAAGCGTATTGTGGAAGCTCGGGGTGTTACATTCTCCCCTCCTTCAATAAATTGCGTCCTCGCAATTTGAAATTTTTCTTGGAAAATAAAAGGTTGAAAATAGAAAATACCTTTGTGGAAAACCCACATCAGAAATAAGATTAATAAAATTTAGCCTTAATAAGAGGGAAAGGGAAATGAAAAAGTCACCACCCAATTATGATATCGATTTGGAGAACATTGGTGGAAATTAGAGACATATAATTGGAGGAAAAACGTAAATATTTATAGGGAGTGATTGAGGTCATCAATCACAATCAACTGTCAAATTGAGGGCCTCAAAGCCTTCAATCTATGTTGATTTAAAATATCATCAGTTCAACAAGACATAAGGTATTAGGATAACACATTTTTTTGTTTTAATATCCCTTTACTAAAGTTTAAGAATTAATTCATTCATTGAATAAGAGATAGGTATATATATATTTATGCTTGACAATTAGAGTTTCAACCTTCAACTCATCTTTCACTCAAAAAGATAATAGAACTCAAAAATATTATACTTATCCTAATTGTATAAGGTTCCAAATGTTAACACATACCATTTAGATTAGTAAAATTATTTTGTAATAACTAGGGACTTCCTGTAGGCTAGTGGTAGGAAATAAAGGCCTGTCGCACTATGGTTGTGGGTTTGATTCCTGCAGCTTTGTCCGACGCGACGGGTTATGCCCCACCCTACAGGTTGTCCTTTTCCTAAAACTATAGTATTATAACATTCCAAAAATAATATTCATAAATTTTTTAACCTTAAACAATACTATCCAAAGATCAACTTAATCCACTCCAACCTTTATAGTTATCCAAAATACCTCTGTCTAGACTTTCTCTAAAAGGTCTCTTAATTCCAAAATCAATTTATCAGATTCCCCAAACAAAGTAAAGTTTCTCTTATTGTCACATACTAAAAATATAATTACCTTCATCATATTAAAACCTTACTAAAATCAACAAGTACTGCAGTACAATCATTATATATATATCACATTATTCTAATAACCAGAATATAATCCATGAGTCCAAAAGCACCAATACATTAGTTATTCTGCTTCAACTGTAGTAACAGCATAAGATTGTCCTTGATCCCTTGGCCTTTTATGAGGTAAGTTTCCCTGACTCTTAGAAAATTTATTTGCATAATGCCCCATTTCCCTACAATTGTAGCATTCAACATTGATAGCCTCTTTCTTTCCCTTGCATGGTGACCTTTTTCCCCACATTTATAACAAACTCCCATTCCTTTTAGGCAAGTACCAGGGTGATTCTTCCCACAATTATCGCATAATGGAAAATCCTTCTTTCCCTTTTTCCCTTTATCTGTCTCTTGTTCCACCATTCTCTTCTTCTCTTGCTTTACTTTGTTGTCATAAGACTTAGAGAATTCCTTTTCTGTCTTGATAGAACATGAGACAATATCTTCGTATGATGCGAAGGTTTGTGAGACTAATGCTCGATGGAGAAATGGTTTTAACCCATCAAAGAAACGATCAATCTTACTTCTTGGGTTACGTATATAATCTGCAGCATGCCTCGCTAACCTTGTAAAGTTGGCCTCATACTTTGCGACATTCTCATCCTCCTTTTGTCTCAGACTCAAAAATTGTCTTTCCATATCTGCTCGATGGTCACGAGGATAGTATTTTTCTAGGAAAATCTCTTTGAACTCCCTCCATTCCATATTCGATACGTCATCATCTTCCTTTGTGTTTTAAATCAGCGACCACCACTGATCGACATCTCTAGTGAGGCGGTAAACTCCCATGACAACCTTCTCCCTTTCGCTACTCCCCAAGGCATGGAATATTTTCTCTAAGGAGTTTATCCATTGCTCAGCTACTAATGGATTTGTACCCCCATTAAATGTTGGCGGTTGTTGCCTCATGAAGCGGTCTAACATTGATCCTCCACATTGTGGATCAGGGTGATCCATACGAGTAAGGTTATTATTCATAACTTGAGTGAGTTGTCCCAGTATGGTAATAAGTTGATCAGCACCAATTGTATCTCCAGATCCACAATAATTATCTTGAGCAGGAGGGCAATCCCTACACGGAGTGCGTGCATTGATACGGTTTCTATTCCTTCCACTAGGCGCCATTTCTATACAATGGCATAAACTAGATTAGTTTATGAATCAAAATACATAATTCCATACTTATAAAATACTTAACATAAATTGAACTATTTATGGATATAATCCATAATCATAAAAAGGTTTTCTTTGAGAAAGTATATACTCATAACCGTTCATAGTGGTTTGTAAAGAAAACGAGAATTATCCTAAGCATATCCCCCGGGGGTGTCGTAACCAAGAATGCAGCAAGGCCCGTTGTCGTGCACCAGTTCCCGTTTGAGTCTAGCTCAAAGCGGTGTTTTCGGGTTTTACCCCTAGGTACATCTGTGCCAGAGCCGCCTCTACCTGCTCGTATCCAGACAGGGATGTATTGCTCGGAAAACTCACAAAATCTCTATAATACCAAAATTATATGAAGTTCTTCTATACTAATCCTCAAAGTCTATCTTTGGGCTATGTGTTCTAATCAGAGTTTATCTAAATCTAGCTTCCAAGGTTAGTACTAAACTGCCTCTGATACCAACTGTAATGCCCCGACCCCAGTTACCCAGATTCGGTGCATTACTTCGTAACATTGGAATGATCACAAAAGATCAAGTCTCGAAAGACCGATTAGTTTAGTAGCCTTGTAAACACATGATATGAACATTATGTAATTATTTAAGTTAATAACGGTCGTTTTGTTGATCTTTGGTACTTGAGTCAACAATAAACTTCTTATAATTACAAGTTGTTTATGTGGTAGAATATCCATTATCTCCAGAATTATATTCATGATTTAGATGTCATATATATCATATATATCCAGTATATACATTCATTTATAATATTACGTAACATTTAAAGGTAATAAATGAAATGCACCATTCATGGAGACGGTAAGTCGTACATACGCATGAACGCTACATTCATTTCTATTTCGTATTTAATGGAATGAAATCATAATGATATAAATGTATAATATAATTCCAGTATAATATAGTGTATAATATCATTTACTCTATCTTTTATACATCCCACATATGGCATTAACGATTCAAATCACTTTGAGGGGGCGGTAGTCCGCACTTCCTAAAATGAAATTATCGCGTTTACCCATAATGGAAATCATAAAGCATGCCATAAATGAGAAATACAGAAGCATAAGTAAAACATAAACATATCATATATCATATATAAATATAGTGACATCTTAATGGCCACCTTTGAAGGTGTTATATGAGTGTTGAACAATCATCGTTTCGTGAGGCAGAAATTCGCCATCCACATAAACCGTATGTTCTTTAACCATTAGATGTAGGTGTGTGTAATTGTAGCTCTAATCCTTCTTATAACAACATCCTAGTATATTGAGGATACTGGTGTTGTTACAAAATAAATGAATAAAAAGAGTTTAGGGGGTTCGAGAAGAAAAATAAAACAAAACAAAATTAGAGAAGACATTACCTCAAAATCGGGTAACTCTTTTTGATTTGAGCCAAAGGCTTCCTTGAGAAGAGTTCTTCCCAAAGTGAGGCTTCTAGGAGTAAGAGAGGAAAGTGGAGAGAGTATTTGGGAAGATTTTGGCCGATCCAAATGGCTTGAAAGTGTGAATGATGTGGTAGAGGTGGGGGCCTTTTATAAGTGGAGAGGAGGGGCACTCTTGGAAAGTAAAGAAAAGTCACTTTATTATAAAATGAGTTTCATATTTTAGAGGTCCCACACTTATCTAATTAGAGTCTAAGGTGATAAGGGTTCTAAATCCACCCATACAATAGGTTTTGGACATGTTTAGGTCTTAGATATTACATTATCTTTCCATTTTATTTAAATCGTTAAATAATGAGGTCATCGCTGCATCATCATGATGTAATAAATAATTTAATTTATTTAATGTATAAAAATTATAAAAAAAATACTATGATGTAGGAAATATTTTTAGCTTTACAATGACTATTTATAGTCAAAAATATGACTTGTATAACCCCATTTAAAAATTTTTAGTAAAACATTTCATGTTTGTGTCATTTTTTTACTTTAACATTAAATAAAATGTATTTATGTCATTTTCCAACTAAAGTAGCTCCTTGGGGTCCCCAAGTTGACCCATGGTTTGTCTTGGTCGGACATGGCACATCCAATGAGGGTAGGACATGTTTCAAGCTCATATCATATTATTAAAACATTATTTTTACCTTAAACTACACTAATTACCTCTAATCGCGATTAAGAACTTAAAAGTTACTATTCACCAAAAATTATTTTAATCTCATTGAACCACATTTTACTTCTTAATGACAACCATGTATGTCGGATTTTTGAAAATCAAATCATAGAAGTGGTAATATTTCATTTAAACGAAAAATCAGTTATTTAACTACCACTTAGTGGTTTCACTATTCAACAAAAATTGAAGTTTTTCAGAACAATGCCAAAATTTCACCCTAAGCTATAATTGATATTCTGAATTCAAAAATGATATCTATTTTACAAAATTACAAAAATATAAGTTGCATTAATTAATTTTATAATTAATTCCCGCTGTCACAACAAATAGCGTGTTTTTAAGAAACAATTTATATCAAAAGATTGGCAATTGTTTATGTCCAATTTCAATGTTAAATTAATTCTAATGACCACCATTGGATAAAATGGTAAAAATATATTCTAATTGTACTTTAAAACCACTAAATATTATAATTTATCACTATAAATTATTTTTATTAAAAAAGTTGTTTTTATGTATTTTTCACTATTCATAAAAAATTAGAAGTTCTCAGAAAAATACCAAAAATTCAACATAGGCTAATTTCGATATTCCGAATCCAAAAATGAAGTCCATTTTGAAATATTAAATTTCTATAATTTTAAAAAGTGGTTATTACTATTCATAACGGCTACTATGATTAGTCGCGGTGTTTTAGAACTCGAAATTGCGTACAATGCAAGCTATTGCATTATTGAATGAGAAGCGTATTGTGGAAGCTCGGGGTGTTACAATTTATGTCATTAGAATAGTTTTTTTAATGAATTAAGATAAAAAACCTTATAAAAATTTGATAGTTTTCTCTTTGAAAACCTATTTTCACATTTCGTCTGTGAGAATAATTATAAATTTAAATTTTATAATTAGGTGAATTGAATTAATAAAAATTAATTCCTTATTTTAATAATTGTAATTTATATTATATATTATTTTTAACTCAATCCTTGACCAAAATGAAGAGGGAAAATTATAAAAATTAATTACCACAGTTCAGGAAAAAATGGTTTTACTGGTGGGTTAAAATAAACTAATAAGGTTTAAAATGACCCAATAACTTGCATAAAATCGATTTTATGGCCATATTTGTACCATATAAATTTAAATTATTGATAATACACTATTTTAGAGAATTTTGGAAAGCTAATAACATGTTTACACCTTTTGTTTTCAAAAAATTACATGTTTTCCACTCACCTAAGACACCCCCACTCCTATCTTCTTAACACCTTAAATCCCTTTTCATTTAGAAAATAATTTACCAAATCACTTTAAAAATTCCATAATCTCATCCTAAAAGACTTATTTTTGTAAAAAACAAATCATTAGAAGGATTTTTGTGCAAATATAAATAGGTTACCTGGGGAAGTGGTAATGTTCTTCATCAAGAATTTTTATTTTATTTCTTCATACACATAATTAAATTATTATTAAACCATGATGATATAATAAAATCAGTATATTCCATGTAAAAATATGTTTTTATGTTATGTTCATTACCTGAAACCATCTCAAGATCCATCAAACTGTTAAGAAATCATCATTCATGTGTACATCGGACTACCATCTCGTGAACCGATGTTATTCATAATTTCCATTATCACCTATCATGGATGGATATAATGAAATATTAAATTACTATATATTTTATTTATTATATTATTATACTTATGGAATTAATATATCACAAATACCTTCATACATTCCATTTTTTGGGAATATGATAATGTCTCTTGTGTGTTTGGCGGGCTACCAGCTCACAAAGGGATGTGATTCATTAATGCTTTAAATAAAATATAAAAATGATGGGATTAATTAACATATGAAATAAAAATATTTTTATAATGGTAATACTTTATTTATCTGTATTTCATGAAATCCATTGAGAAAATGGAAACATCATTCATGTGCACGTACGACCCACTATCTCCAAGAGCGGTGTATTTTATTTACTGTCTCTAAGTATTATTAATTAATATAAATAAATATGTACTAAATATATCTGATATTTGTATCATTGTTATAAATTTCAATATTATGGAACCGTAGCTAATTTAATATGATTGAAATTCAAAAATAAAAAACTACATGAAAAAAAATCAATTATTGCCCGAAACGTGATTTTAACATGGAATTGTTAATAAAAAGGTAACAAAAGGTAATAATAAAGTCATAAACTGTATTATATATATTATTATATTTATATAATAGATTTATAATAATATTTTTTTCATTATACCATATTTTCAATCAATTACGAAGGAATTCTAACTTAAGGTAAGAGATTTTTGTCTCAATTTTATTTCTATGAGACATATGTTATGTGATGATCCTATATTTTTTATGAGGTTTATATATAACCCCATTTATATTTAATATCATTAAAATAATTATTATGATGATATTTTTTTAATTTAAATTTATTCTTTCAAGGGGCTTGCAATTCAAAGATACCAAAGTTGTAATGGTTTTATGTTTTAATCTCATTATTTATTGGGATTATTTTGGATTATGTTTTTGATAATGAAATATTATGATAAGTTTCTAATGAAACTCATAAATTTTATTATCCTTTGGTTATTTCATGAGGATATATTTTTTTCCTTCATATTACTCTCTTTATGTACTCAATATTTAAAAATAATGTTTTTATAAAAAATCATCTTTATTTATCTCTTTTGTTGAACTTTTTTTATTCAAAAACCATGTTTTCTAAATGTTTTTAAAATATTTTCTCAAAATTATTCAAATGATTTATTAAAGATATTTTTATACATGTTTTAATTTTTTTTAAAGGAACATTCATGTCATTTTCCAAGCAATTCCCATTTGAATTTTACTAAAAATGTGAACGTAATATTTACATTAATGTGTATGACATGAACAAAATTTCCTAACATCATAACCACTATTTTCATTATAAATTACTTTCATATATTTCAAAATTATTTTAAAAAAAATTATTTCCAAAATTATTGATGATTTTTTTTAAAAAATTTATTTTAGAATAAAATTTGTCTCCCACAGGAAATGTTCCAAGTGATTTTTATTCATAATATTTAACTATATAAGATTAAATTACCTGATATAATTTAAACATTGATGGGGATATGAACTAAGGATACCTTTATAACTCTTCATTTTAATGGTTAATGATAATAGTATTTTTATGAAACTTGGTTTTCTAGCACATGTTATCCAATGTTAAAATTCTTATGAAACCCACTTCTGTCATCACTAGTTATACAATATTGAAATGATAAAATAATTATGAAACTTTTTACTCTTCCATTGGTTATGATATGATGAATTTTTTTTAAAAACTATTTCATTTCATGAGTTATGATATGGTGAATGTTTTATAATCTTATGGAACACATATTTATGATTTTCATTATGTGATGATTGGAACCTATATCTCACTAAAATGCAGTATTTAATGATTTATATCTCATGAGATAAATAAGAATAGAATAAGGAGTGAACACTATTTAGTAATAGACACAGTCTGTTATGATGGTCTTTAGAGTGAACCTTTACTGCTATGATAGTTTGGGGAGTGAACACATTCCACTATGATAGCCTGGGAGTGATCCAAGACTACTATGGAAAAGATTTTCTATATTTATGTGTATACCAAAAATCTATGTCTCATTCCAATGTTTTTCTCTCATAGCCCATGTTCATTGACTCTCTTATGATTCATTTATTATGAAATTCTAATATTCATTCCATCAATGCATATTATGATACTTGATATATATGGTATGGTTTTCAAACATTATTCTCATGTTCTCGTACCCTTATATTCATGTTATACATACATATCACTCTTGTTTACCCTTACTAAGCATATGAGATCACACTTTATTGTGTTTCATTTCCCAGTTTATGAAGAAATGTATTATGTATGATATGTCTTAAAATGTATCTAGTTATGAATAATGTAGTTGGACATGATTTAGTTTACCAATGAACTAGTTTTTTATGTTTCCATTTTTGCAAATACACTATACCTTTACGACCCTTAGGTGTTTTTTTATGTAATGTAATAAATACTAATAAAAAATGATGTAATATCTATGTATGTTATGTTAGGGTCTTTGTAATTATGGAAATAATATTTGAAATTTCAATGGTATAACCGTCAAATAAGTATTTTCTCAATCTAGAGTCATGTTTTTTAAAATCCATAGGATGTAAATATTATTTACTACCACAAATCTTGATAAAATAAAAATTGGGATGTTCTTTAGTTCATATCACATATAGTGTAATGATGAATAATTTTGAATGAATGTGGTTATGTTGGAATAAAATAGTTTCCAGTATATATCTCTAAAATAATATAATAAGAACACCATGGATCATCATCGATCGAAGCATCTCTAACAAGTTAAAATTCCCTCTCACAGAAAAACTATTTTACTATAGTTTTCATAGAGGATTGATTTATGAAATAATTTAATAACCTCTTAAATGATCAGTAAATTTCTAGAACAAGAATTCATTACCAAATTTTAATAAGATAATATTAATACATTTTTCTAGTTAATTATGTACATTAATTTAAACACCCTGAAATTTTAAAATATTTCAAACACGTGTTTCATAAAAACCACACAACCATACTAATTAAAATAATCATTAAAAATTATTATGTTCCCAAACACACCACTTGTGAGTTCTCATTTCTCCACATACATCTCTATGTTTAACATCTGATAGTCCACTAGTCCTCTAACCTTTTGAAAGAAAAATCAATTTAATAATTTTTCCTTAAAAAAACAATTCAAAATTATAAAATTATTCATAGTCAAAGGTGTAACACCCCGAGATTTTATGAAAAATATTCTTTTTAATTTCATTAATGTCTTGTGTTATACGCTACACCAAAAGGAGCTTTCACAACACACATCTCTGACCTGGCTTGAATTACACGCAATCATGACCTTCCACGATAGCGTGTGTTGTACGCAACACCAAGTTTCGCTAAACAACGATATGCTATTAAAATATTATTAAAACTAGCCGTTATGAATAGTAATAACCGCTTTTTGAAATTTTGTAAATTTTATTTTTCAAAATGGAATTCATTTTTGGATTCGGAATATCGAAATTAGCTTAGGGTGAAATTTTGGTAATTTTCGGATAACTTTCATATTTTGATGAATAGTGAAAATTACTAAATTGTAATTAAAAACAAATTTTTCAATCGAAATAATTAATAGTGATAAATTATTAATTTGAGTGGTTTTAAAGTATATTTAGAATATATTTTTACAATTTAATACAATGTTGGTCATTGGATGTAATTTCACATTTAAACCAGACATAAACAAGTGTCAATCTTTTGATAGTTCTTATCTCTTAAGAACACGCTATTTGTTTTGACGACGGGAATTAATTTTTAAATTAGTTAATGCAACTGATATGTTTTGAATTTGGTAAAATAGACATCATTTTTGAGTTCATAATATCAAATATATCTTAGGCCTAATTTTTGGTATTTTTCTAAAAACATTCAATTTTTGATGAATAGTGAAACCACTAAGTGGTAGTTAAAAAAACTGAATTTTTCATAAAACTTAATTTTACCACTTCTGTGAGTGGAATTTCAAAAATCCGAGAGACATGGTTAATATCAAGGACTAAAATGTGGTTCAATGAGATGAAAATAATTTTTGGTGAATAGTAACTTTTGACTTTTCTTACCACGGTTAAAAGTAAATAGGGTAATTAAGGGTAAAGATGATATTATTATTACCCTAACACATGTCCTAATTCTATTGGATAAGTGTAATGCGACCAAAAACAAACTTAGGAATAAAATATTACCATTTAGGCCCACTTGGATTAGATTGGGACATTTATTATTAATTTATTTAAAGAAGGGTTAAAAGAGTTAAAATCAAAGTTTATTTACTAAAACATTTTTAATATGGGGTTATACATAAGATAAATTAGACTATAAATATTAATTAGAAATATAAAAAGATTTCCTACATAATGATATTTTATTTATAATTTTTAGACTTTAAATAAATTAATTTACTTATGACACAACGATGATGCAGTAATTACCCTTTTAAGGAAATGTTAACATAATTGATGTTATAAATACCCAAATAAATGTAATTTGAGACTTTTTATGAATTCCACTAATTTTCTATGTTAATATGATATATTAGTGTTGATTTAATAAACTTGGTTAGAACATATAATTCTGTTATGACTTTCAAAAAAATCATATATCAAATAGTGTCAAAATTGACACAAAATAGTTTTTAAATCAAATATTATATTATTAATTGTTATTTTATTCCTAAAAATATAAGGTTCGGAAAAATGACTTAGATAAGGATATATATATTAATAATAAACAATTTGGGGTTCTTTTGGCATGTTATAGTAATTGTATTAACCATATAGTGTAAGAAAACAAAAAGACACGGTAAAAGTTAAATTATTTAACTTAGAGTTAAATCTAATTGAAAAGGTTAAAATAATAACCTAAACTTGTCTAAATCATATTGGTTGATAGTATTTCGACCCATCCCCACTTTAGCTTCGAAATAAGACCCTTTGGAACCATTATAAACCGATTTTGACTTTAATATAAAATAATATTTTGAGATATTCCTAAGGTGCCCCTCTCCTCCCTTATAAAAGGACCCTCCTCCCCCTCCTCCTCACACCCATTTGAGCACTAAAGATCGGCCAAACCCTGCCAAAATCCCTTATCCACTTCCCTAGAATAATCCTATAGGTCCTGGTATTCTTCAAAGACCAATCGTAGTTCCCTAAGTGGAGGATTCAAAGAGGCGTTTCAAAGAAGAGGTAATATCCATTACCGATCTTTTCAATTTCTTTCTTCTTCAACTTCTTCTTCTTTAGTTGTTTCATGACAAAGTAATAACATCAGTATTACTTACATACTGATATGTTATTATAAATATGAAACAACCCTAATTCACCTTCTATCCATCCTACAAGAAAAATGAAATCACCGCGCGTGCGTACGTACGGAATACCGTCACCACGCCGTGGTGTAATCTATTTTCCACAACCACCTTAATAGGATGGGTATAATGGTGTAATGAGTAACTATATATGATTATTATAAAGTGATATTGATACTGAAATATTCTAAATACACTTCAACACAATTCCACGACCATGGGAACGATATCATTGCTCGTGCGTACGTACGGACTACCGTCTCCACGACGCGATGAGATTCATTCTCAATGATTAACCATTCATGAATGATTATAAAGTATATATAATAAGTACTAATGAAATATATGAAATAATAATGATACTGGATTTATGTAAATTTATATTTATGTCATCTACTTAATTCCATTCACTTCAATAAGGAAACGAAAACAACGTTCATGCGTATGTGCGGACTACCGTCTCCATGAACGGTGTATTTCATTCCATTTATCGATATTATATATATATATATATATATATATTCTGAATATATATTATATATAAATCATGTTTTACATTCTGGATATAAGTAATCATGATCCAAGTAATCATATTAATAATTACAAGTTAAAAACACGAACGACAAATGAGACGATTTTACCCAAAACGCTACTTTAACATGAATTTACAAAAGAAAGGGTAATATAAAGTCATAAGTGGACCATATATGATATAATAAAAATGAACATGATTCTGGAATAAGTCAATGACATTATTTAAATCATTATACAGGAGGTTCGGATACGTACAAAGCATATCAGACATAATGTAAGGGAAATATCACAATCTCATTTTTTTTCCGAGATTGTTTATACTTTGGTATTTTCTGGGGTGTATTTTATCATCCAAATACATGTTTCATCAATATGTAATATTATTTCCATCCACCTACAATTTTTTAAATCCAATATTACCCTTTGGTGAGTTTTTAGTAAAAGATATGAAAGGAATCTTTTGTCGTTTTTCGTACGAGGTACTTTTTGACTTTTCTGACAAAAGTACGAAGAATGTTTTTTTAACTTATACAGAAAGAATGGATTTTTAAAACATTATTTCCAAGAAGCTTCCTTTAAAAGTTTTCAAGTTTATTTTTAATCAACTTCTTTTAGTTTAAAATTGTATGACATGTTGAGAAAGGAAAAGTATTTTTGAAGTAGAAAGGATATTTTCCTCAAGAATGGAGTTCAAATGTTTTATCAAAATTATTTTCCATCTAAGATAATATAGGGTTATGTTTTTATCCCTATTATTACATGGATTTGATTATGTTTTGAGGGAATTATTTTTATGAAGTCATTTACCTTATATGATTTGTTTTATGATGTCATGATGTTTCAAGAATCCCATTTTTGTTACATGTGTTATGCGATGATGTGTGATTTATGATTATGTGGCACACATAAGAAAGGATTCATTATAAGATGGGTGGGACCTATATCTCCCTCCAATGCATTGGGTAAAGATTTTATATCTCATGAGATAGACATGGCTGGAATGGTAGGTTATACCGGTTCAGTGAAACAGGACTGAAACGAGGGTTGCTCGATTCCGAAAGGGACTTTGTCCACTAAGATAGTCTTGGAAATGAGTCTTGACTAACAAGAAATGATTCTCTATGATTATGTGTGTATGCCACAAAGTTTCATGTTTTAAGTTATGATTATTGTGATTACATTTCACTTCCATGATTTATCCCATGATATGAAATTATGATCTCTTTTGCAGGTTAAGATTTCCAAAAGTTATGTTCTTGTGTATATGATGAGATTTATATTTCGTTTGTTTACCCTTACTGAGCATTTGAGCTCACCCTTTTATGTTTTCTTTTCCCCAGGATATAAAGAAAGTTTTTAGGGAAAAAAAGGTAAGATCTTTATGGGAGATATTGGAGATCTTTCACCACGATTAGAAGATTACGTTCCGAGTTTCCAAACACACTAAACTATTACGATCCTTGTGTGTGTATTTTTTGTAATGTACTAAGTATTCCGCAAATATAATGTAATGTCCATGTACGTCAGCCTTCGGGTCTCTACAAAAGGAGTCAAATAGTCAGTATATATATATATATATTGGATATTCTTCTCATATGTATGCCTAAGGAAGAAATTATGAGGATATGTGGTATTAGAATCAAATTGGACCTCTTATCTTGAATGTTATAGATGGTATTGTGTGTGTTTAGAACATATAATCCATTCATCATATTCTTAATGCCATAAAAATATCATTCATGTAGTATTACTATTGTTTTTAATAATAAATTAAAATAGTTATAGAAATATGATATTGAAATCAAATTTCTATTTATGGATAGAACATAGTAATTTTTTAATATAGAATTAATTTAATTGGTAGAATTGCATTATAAATATTTAAAAATGATGCAATTACACTATCCACATTTCCAATATATATATACTTCTCTTTTAATAAATCCTATATTATTTATGAGTCTTTTTTTATCTTAAAAATGTGAGATGGACACCCAATATCCAGTAACCAAGAGTCAAAATTTAGGAAATTGATTTATATAGAATTTATATCCATGTTCTCAGAATGATTCTATTTAATAAAAATTTTAAACCATAAATACCAAAATATAAATTTATTATAGATAATATCTATAATACATCTCAAAATGATAAAAACAATTCTTACTATAATCCATAAGAAATTCATCTCTATGGGTGAGTATGAAGTTTTATATTTTTTCTCTAAGGATTTTTTATGAAAGTACACCCACAAAAATAATAACCCCACAAATCATTAAATTTTATGGGAAAAGATCCACATTGTTTTAAGTTTTTAATTAACTTTAGTGTTCCAATCAAAGAAAACTTATTTATGTAAACCATTATTCCAATCATATCAAATATGATTACTGGCTAGTTGAGTTGAAAATATTATTCCAAAATCCATCATATGGGTAAACTAAAATCTATATCCCTAGTATCTTTTATGATAGGGTTTACTAAAAAATTATAACCCAAAAATCATAGAAGGACTTAGTCACCCAAATCTAAGGTTTATCTATTTCCACCTTGCCTTACACAAGATAATAAATGGGAAACTGGATTTAGTATGAACCTATTTATGTTGATGATTGAGGACATGATATTTTTTTATTTGTAATATATCTCATTATTAGTATTTTAGGGGTTTTCTTTGGATCTTTATTTTAATTTAAATCCTATTTATATTAAATTCATAACTATTAAATCTCATGAAATCATTATTATCTGATTTTTTTATTCCTATATGTATTCATGATTATACTCTTTTAGTTTTTTTATCCTTATTACTTTCACTAATTTAATATTTTAAAACCATATTAATATGTGACTCATTACATAACTCATTTTTTATGTTGTTAATTGAAATATAGAATCCCTATATATCTATACATATCCAAAATCATCACCTATATAATGAATATAAAACCCTTTCATATATTGGTTTGGAATTATATAAAACTAAAAACCTGAATAAAATAAAACATGGTGTGATGTATAACCAAACCCAAATTCTCTAGAAAAATAATAATCTCACAAGATTGTGAGTAGTTTTTACCTAATTCCCCTTTAAAAATGGTTCAATAATTTAGAGAGATTTCAATTTCATCACGATTACCACACCTAATATATGTAAATTATAGTCAATTTAAAAATCCATGATCATAACTCCATATCAAAACAAATTCATGCTAAAAGAAAACTAAATCATATTTTTTCATATCTATCATTTAATGCATAGAATTTGTTTATAATAATTAATTTATTATATAAATTAAAGAATATATAATATGATTTTTTTTATACATGAATATTTAAATTGGATTGAAATATATAAATGAACATCTCACCTATTTACTAGACATGATATATTAATATGAACATGTTATATTATATTTATGTATATAAATATTTCATATATAGTTCCTAACACGTATATTTTATTAAAAAAATTATAATCTTTAGGAATTTTACATAAAATAAAAAAATTACTTTTTTTTACTATACCACTTTTAATGATATAGTCTTTCTCAGATTATAAGATTAAAATCATTTACATGATAAGATATATTTCTAGAGATCTTTCATATTTTATAACATGTGAAACATATATAACAGTTCAATAGTTGAACCATATCACTTTCAATTATATCTCATATATCAACATTATGGAATAACCCTATATTTTTCAAACAATGAACTATTGAGACTATCATAGTAGAAAACATACCTTACTAAAGTGGGTTCACTCCCCATTCCAGTCCTATTAATCTGATGAGATATAAAATTTTAACCAATTAATTGGTTTTAGATATATGTGTTACCCATCACATAATGAAAATAAATTGTATGTGTGCCACAAGATCATAAAACTTTCATCGCATTAGAACCCAAGAAAAGGAATTAGTTTCATGATCATTTCATCATTTGATAACCTATGGAAACTAAATGAGTCAGAAACACATTATCATTATTATCATAAATAATCTAAATTAGTAGTACGGGTGGTTTCATTGGATCATATACTCAATAAAATTTATGTAACATCAAAAGATGTCATCTTCTATAGAGAATGATTTTGAAAGATAACTTGGAACATTTCGTACAGAAAAATATCCTTTCCACTTTGAAAATCAGCTTTAAAAAATATAATTTTTTATAAAATTTTGGAATTCTGATTATTTTAAAATAGAATTAGAAACTTATAAAGGAATAATTAAAACATTGAGTTTTCTTTATTTTGGAAAATATTGTTAACGTTGTACACAATGAAACAATATTTCTTTCAAAATTTTAGTAAAAGTAAAAAAGTATATCATTAGAAAAAAGTAAAGAATATTCCATTAATAAAATTTTTAAAAAGTCAAACTAGGGAGAAGATTTATTTAAATATTCATTTTATAAAAGTACAAACTTTTTTAAAAAATTATTATAAAATGTTAAAAATGACGAAAAATTACTTTCTATCGAAGAGAGAAATAAATTCTATTTTTTCTTAAAAAAACATTTGGACTAATGATTACATAAAGGGTGAAAACATAATGGAAAATATATAATTTTATGAAATAAATAGAGGATAATAAAATTCATGTGTTTCTTGAGAGTTAGATCATAATATCTCATCATTGGAAGAATAATCATATATAATCCTGATAACTAAAGAGATTATGACATAAAGACATTACCAAATTTATATATTTTCAATCATATGACCAAAGAAATAATGAATATTAGATGGAAATTTATATCCCATAATTTAAATTATAATTATAACTAAATTCAATAATGGGATTTATATATACTACACAAAAGAAAAAAGTGGTTTGTAAGGCATGTGTCCCACAGAAATAAAAGAGAGATTAAAATCTCTTACCTTAAGTCATGAATCCCTTCCTACACATTTGAACCTCCTGTATAATAAATATAAGGTTATTATAAATATATTATAGAACCGTAATTATATATATATATATATCATACCATATATGAATTAATTATGACATTTTATAATCTATTTATAAACAATTCCGTGTTAAAACCACATTTTGGTTAATAACTACATTCTTTTTAATGTATGTTTTGATTTGGTATTTTTAGTCCATTATCTTGGATCATATATCCATAATCCAAAAAATTCTAACCATTATATAATTATAATATACATTATTTATATATTAATTTATATTAATCCATAAAATCTAGAGATAGAGAATGAATTACACCATTAGTGGAGATAGGAGGCCATATGTATGCATGAACATTGTTTTTATATCCTCGACATATGGAAATAAATAATGGTAAAAAGTATAAAAAAATTAAAGAATAAATTTATGTCATATATATCATATATATTCAATAAACCAATAATTATTGGGATCTATTCCAAATAAAAATGAAAAATGCATCACATCGCTTTGTGGAGGCGACAATCCACGTATACGCACGAGCGATGTTGTTGTTTTCCAAAGGATTAGAAAGAAAGAAGGTATATATAATATTAAAAATACATAATTATAAAAATTAATAAATATAATATATAAACATTAAATCCATCATTGTATCCATTTTTGAGATGTGGTGATGGAAAATTAATTACATCGGTTTGAGAGGTGGTAGTCTTCCACACATATGATCCATGATTTTGTTTCCAATTTGATGGAAGAGGATATGGTTATAGGTTATTTAATTAAAATAAAAAAAATCAATATAATTTTTATAATGGTGTTATTATATAATCATAGTTGAAAAATATTTGAAGGAGGTAAAAGAATAAATAAAAAACTCATGTTTAATAATTTTACATATTCTTCGAAGAACTTATTTAGGTTTATACCTAAAATTATATTACGGGGGTTTAAAATTAAAAATTAGTAATCTAGGATTTGGGGAGGTAATTAAAGAATATATTTGGGCAGGTCTTGTATGGAATAAAATTATTTGGAAGTGTGGAGATAAGTGGAGATGGGGTTCCCTTTTATAATCATGGGAGATGGCACACTTGGAAAATTTGTAAAGAAAAAAGTGCACCCATATTTTAAACAAGACACAAGGTGCCAAAATAGATCATACTCGAACCTTATATGATATATTGTCCTAATATATCCATATAATATTAATTTTATGTGTTTTTATATCATTTTAACCCTTATATTTTTAGTTTTTCACCCAGTATACATGTTTTAACCTTAACCTCAGTAATTAATTTTTAGTGTTCTTACTATTTATTTTTACCAAAAATTTATTCGACTAAAATATATAATATTAATTATTATGATTCAAAATATGGAAACAGTTATTAAATATTCCATTAAAATAAGTGAAAAAATTTATTTTAAAATTAAACTCACAGATGTGATGAAAAATCTTTTTTCTAAAGAGAAAAAATTCATATGTATAAAAAATTTATATCCAAAGCCAATATGAATTTTATTATAATGAACTAGATTAGTTTAATCATAAATTATTTGAACTAATTTTAATTTTAATTTTTTAATAAAAATATTTCATTATATAAATTATTTAAAAAATATTTTTTAATAAAAATCAGTATTTTTACTTTTCACTGAAAAATTAATTTTTTCGAAAAAATAAAAAAAAAATTGAACCTAAGATTATTTGGAAATTTTTATTCAAAGAAAGAAGTTAATTTTTTTCTTTTATATTTTATAATAGTTTCATAAATAAATGTTCATTTTTTCACAAAAATCTATAAAAAATTTCTTGAGAAAAAAAGTATTTTCAAAATATATAAAGACTTTACTAAAAATTGAGTTATTATTTATAAATATATTTTATTTATTTTAAAACATTAAATTTAATTTTTTTAAAGAAATATTAATATTAATGAATTGAAATTTAATGGGTAGGTTATAATGGCCAAGTTTCAAAATTATTATTAATAGTATGTCGTAGTTCAATAAAACTTAATGTTGCGTGTAACATAAGAGATAAAAGAAATTATTTTTATTCAAAAACAATTCCTAATATTCTTGAGGTGTTACATTATTAAACCCTTAAAATGAATTTCACCCTTTAAATTCATGACTCTGATACAAATAAATGAGGTTAATTTTTCCTTATCATATCCTTAGTTTCACATGTTCCTTCTTCAAATTTATGGTTTCTCTATAGAATAGTGACCTTGAGAGTGGTCTTGTTTAATATAATTTTATCCCTATGAAATATAATATCTACTATTTTTTCCTCATCATAATGATATTTCTATATTTGTGTAACCACTGAGTACAGTACATGTGAAGGATCAGGTATGTACTTCCTCAGGAGAGATACATGGAAGAAATCATGGACATGAGAGAGGTTTGATGGAATCAAAAAGTGATAAGAAACTATACTTACTCAATCAAGAATCCAAAAAACGATAATATTCCTAGGTATAAACATTAATTTCATCAAAAATATCATAACCTTATTCCATGGTGAAATTTTTAGAAAACCCCTCTCACCAACTACAGACATCAGATCACACTAAGGATTGTCAACAAAAATTTCTATTGACTCTGAGATGCCATAATGTGTTGTTGAATGTGTCTAAAATTCACCACAATTTCAGTAATTATCTAATGTCCCAAAATATTTCTTTCCCAAACTCCATCCCTTCATGTAAGAGTTCTACACTTATTTCCTATAGGGCTTCATAAGGAGCCATCTGAATGCTTGAATGAAATATTTTTTTTGTATGGAAACTCAACAAGAGGAAGGTATTTATAAAAACCACCTTTAAAATATATAGAACATGATATCCACTTATCCAATAGGGGTTAAATTTTTCTATTTGATTAAACATATATCTATGTATGATACAATGCATAGAAACTCAACTCTATATCAAGAGTTTGCTGAATAATTCTCCGAAACATCGAGGCAAATCTCAGTTCTTGATCAGATACAATTGAATGTGGTACTAAATAAAAACATTCCACTTTTTTGATTTGTATTATATAAATCTTATCTAGAGAGAAATATTCTATAATTGTTATGATGATTCTTACTTTGTAAGTAAATCAACTACAACCCAAATAACATTATTCCCTTTAAATTTTCTGGGGAGTACAACAACAAAATCAATTTTGATTTTTCCCATTTCCATTCTGGTATAGGTAATGGTCGTAAAATCTGATTATACTTTTATCTCCCAGTCTTAATTTTATGACATAAAAATCATTGAGATACAATATCTGAAACATTTATCTTTTTTTCATCTCACCAGAAATACACTTTCAGATCTCTATACAACTTTGTAGTTCCAGGATGAAAAGATAATAAAGGCCTATGAGCTTTCTATATTATCTCGTTATTAAAATATAGTATTGAAGGATCATATAAATAGATCATGGACCTTATTACTCCATCACAATCAAGATTAAAATCAATGAAATGTATGACCTTCTTTTATAGATCAACATCACCATTTTGTGCCCCTTTAATCTTCACCTGGATAAACAGTTGAACACTCATTTAAGAATGATAATATTTCTCTCTTACATTAGTATTTCAAGATATATCCTTTTCAAATCCATAAATATTGTATCTTCTTTGATCCTAATCATATAAAATATAGTATGTTCTTTTCGACATAAAGTATCATCCACCATGTTTTCTTTAATAAGGTGGTAATGTATTGAGAAGTTATAATCATCAATCAGCTCCAACCACTTGTCTGGTTCATATTCAAATAATTTTGTGTGAATTTATAATTTAAATTTTTTTAATCAATATATATATCACAATTTTCTCTATAAAGATAATTCCTCTAGATATTCAATACAAAAATTACCATAGGTAACTCCAAATAAAAAGTTAGCTAGATTTTTTAATGAACCTTCAATTATCATGGGGTATAATCTATAAAAACTTTATTCTATAAGATAACACATCCTAATCTCTTCTTGGATGCATCACTATTGATTACAGACCATTATTCACTATAGGGTAATGTAATTATCGGTACATTGAGTAATATTCTCTTCATTTACTTAAAATTTCCATCATATTCATATATATTGAAGAACGTTTCTCCCTTCCATGTTAACAAGGTAAGTAGATTAGATAATCATGATAAATTATTCACAACCCATTGATAATATCTTCCTAAACCAAGAAAAATATAGATCTCAGTCACCATGGTTGGTCGTGAATAATGATTAATAGCCTCCATATTTAATGGAACTACTAATATACCCTCCATTAGGATTATATGACCCATATTCTAAACCTTTTATAGGAAAATTCGTACCTTGAAAAATTTTTATATAGTTTCTCATTCCTCAGGGTCTTTAGTACAATTGTCAAGTGATATTTATACTATGCCTTTATCTCTGAATAGATGAGAATATATTCAATAAATACTACTAAAAATAGATCAATGTAGTCTCTAAATACTCTATTCATTAAACCTATGAATATTGTTGGGGCATTAATAAAGAAAAATGGAATGACTATATAATCATATTGTCCATACCTTGTACAAAATGATTTATTGGTTATATCCTCCTTCTTGACAATTAATTAATGATATTCATAATTAATTTCAATAATGTAAAAGTATTGAGATACACACAATTGATCAAACTATTCATCAATATAGGGTAGATGATAATTGTTCTTGATTGTGATATTTTTCACCTCCCAATAATCAATATGGAGTCACATCAATCCATCTTTATTCTTAACAAAAAGAATAGTTTCACCCCATGGTGATAGATATTGTTGAATGAAACCTTTTACAATATTCTATTATAGTTTCTTCTTCAATTATTTCAACTCAATTTGTGTAATTCTAAAGAGATTCTTTCAAATATGAGTAGCATAAGGTATGAGTTCTATTGAGAAACCGACTTCATGATTTGTTGAAATACCAAGAAAATCTTATAAAAAACATCAATTAATTCCCAAAAAAAGGTATATCATCGATTTTGAGTTTCTCCCTAACCATTTAAGATAAACACCCATTTTTAATTGGAATCAAAACTCATACAATGGATGTTATGTCTATAGAAATTTAATATCTATCATCACATTATTCAAAGATCATGAGTTATTTTGGAATATCAAATGTGATTTCAATTCCTTGGAAATTTATGTAGGATGTATTTAGATAAAGCTAAACCAAACCTAATATGACATAAAATTCAACTAATGGGAGAATAATGTTGTTTACAGGAAGCACATTCCCAAAAACATCAATCAGAGATGGATCATTTACTTGAGATATTATCATCATACCCCATGGGGTTTTCACTACTAATTCAATATCTAATCATTGTGGTGGAATTTTAATAGCCTAATTTTTTTTCATATATAAAATAGTGAATATATCAATTGTCAAATTGGATATTAGCAATTTTAGAGTGGATGGTAAGTGTAACTTTCACCACATCATTATCACATCCATCATCAGAAACAAGGATCACATGATATTTCCCTTTGTCTCTCAACTTAAGAGGTTTCTAACATTGATCATCATCATTAAACTTTAAATGTAGGAACTGGTTAGCATAATACTGATACTTCTTACATTAGAAACACTAAATTATGGGTTTTTCAGCCTATGGATATTTATCTCTATTTGCATCATCAAATAAAATTTTCCACCACTTTTTCGATCAATTACTCTATTTACTTCCTTCCAACGCATAAAAAATTTAATAATACCCTTAAGAAAATTTTCTCTATGTTTCTTTACACACTTTCAACATGATATAAAGATCATATTATTTTCTATATGTTTTAAGAAATTCCTTGGAATTTTATATTTATTTTATTATCAAAACATAGATATTTATGGTTAATTCAAATATTTATTTCCATCTTGATTGAATATAAAATTATTTTTTCTTATCTACTGAAGTCCTAAGGTATATCTCCCTTTAGAAAATTTGTTTTAATCCACTGGAGAATCGATCAACCTTACTTATAGGTTAGATGATAATACTAGAAGCATACCTCACAAATCTTGTAAATTTACATCATAGGTCCATTGGATTCCTCATAATTATTATTTAATTTAAGGAATTAATTTTTGATTTTCATGAAAATAATATGATTGAAGTACTTATTTAATAATAATTTCATAAACTCAACACATTCAATTGAGTTAATTTCATCTTATTGAGTAATATTCTTTATAAGAGTCTTCTATTATCTGTATTTCTTTGCAAATGATAAGTATCCAAAATGAATTTTTCACACTCTAAACATTGGAGGGTGAACAATATATCTTTAATGGGACTAATTCATTTCTCAGTAAATAATGAATCTATCTAACCACTAGGATAAGGTGGAAATTTCCTTATAAAGGTATCAACATAATGTTGTTCCCTCTTTTTCTCATTTATAACTTCAACATGATTCGAATTTTGAGAAAGTTGTGTGATAATATAAAAATTATTTTTTCATTCAAAATCTCATAAAAATTGGTTGATCAGGAAGAAATTCATTCCATTTTCTATTAAATTCATCATTTATGTGATTCCTTCAAGTTCTAGACATTTACTAAAACTAAGAAGTATGGTGTAAGAAACGACCATCATAATTGAAAACCACATAATCATAAAAACTTATTAATATTATTTCATAATAATGACACCTTATTTATAGTTTATAATACCTTAGGTTTAACCTATGTCATTATTGGTCATCATATATTAAAATATACCATGATAGTTTATAAAGAGTTCATGAATTTCCAAAGAATATTCCATGGTATTGTCAAAATGGGTGTGCAACAAGGCCCATTTTCATCCACCATGTGATGATTTAGTCTATATCAATGTTCGATTTTTATATTTATTACCCATATTTATAACTATTGTAGATCCACATCCAGTTATAGTATCTTATCATGGATGTTTTTCTAGGAAAACTATACACCTTTCTTTAACACAACTTATGATGTTATCCTATACTTAGTATTATCATAAGGATTATCACTAATTATTTCTCATCCTAGATTCTAAAGGTTGAAAAACCCTTTTATCTGATACCAATTTTAATGGCCAAAACATATCATACATATATATTTCAACTTAATATAAGAATATTAATTACATAACCTAATGATCCATAGAATAATTTTTTAGGCCTAGTTCTATTGGAAGCATGGATACATTAACAATTTGTTCATAGGTTGAGTACATTTTCTCCCACTAAGTTCATCATAACTATAAACCTAAATAGTCATATCATACATACTAAATTTCTTCACAACCTATGGAATAGAAACATATGAAATATGAGATCAAATTCTATAAAAGGGTAAAAAAGAGAGGTGTTAATATAATAAGAACATTCATGTATGAAAACAATAGAATAACTTTTGAAAACCATGCCTTGTTTGTCATAAATCATAAACATGATCCATGAAATAAATATTGGTAGTTCATAATACATAAATAATATTATAATAAAAAAACATGATCCATGACCACATAATATTAGATAAGACATATTTTTTTCATACACATAATAATAGAAAATAATTTCATTAGTAGAAAATTCTTACTTCCAAGGATATCATAGTGGAATGGGATTACTCCCTAATCTATCATAGTTGTCATGGTTTACTCCCAAGTCTATCATAGTGGATAGAGTCCCTTGATGAACTAGGTTCACTTCCCATTCTAGTCAAGTTTATCTCCTAAAATATCAATATTTACCCAATAAATTGGAGGGGGTATAGTTCTCACCCATAAAATAATAAAAATCATACTTATGTGTTCCATAATATCATAAAACATCCATCATATCAGAACCCATGAAATGAAGTTGGTTTCATAATCATTTACCTATATAATAACACATGGAAACTAAATGTGTTTCATAAACATTTTTCTTCATAAAAATAAGTATTGCAAAAAGGGAATAATGACGGTATCATTAGGACATATCTCCGTTAAATATTAAGTAACGTCAAATGATGTTATCTTAGATGGAAAATTATTTTGAGAGATCACTTAGAACATTTCTTGAGGATAATATGATTTCAAATTTATAGATAACATTTTAAAAAAATATTTTCACATAACATTAAAGAAATAATTTTATATGATAATATAATTATAAACATATAAATGATGATTTAAAACATTTAGTGGTCATGATTGTGTAAACTAATTTTCATGCCATAAATGTTAAAACTAAGATTCTATTCACATTTGAGGTAAAATTAAAAAATATTTCATTCCAAAAAATATAGGATGATTCCTTTAAATTTCTTTCTAAAAAGTAAAACATGGGTAAAATTTAATTAAATATTTATTTTATAATAGTAAAAAATTTATTTAAATCATTTTTAGAAACTTGGATTTGAAAAAAAAGGATTTTTGACTGAATAATGAAATAAAGATGATTTTTTAGTAAAAACATTATTTTAGAAACTTAAGTATATAAATATATGAAAATGAAAGTAAAATGTATATTTTAATGAAATTAAAAATAGTAGGAGATTTTTTTTCTTGATAGGTAGATCATAATATCTCATCATTAGAAGCATAATCATAAATTTCCCTAATAAATAAAGAAATTGTAACATAAACCCATTACCACCTTGATATGTTTTGAATCCTTGAAATTATGAAAAAAATAATATTATATGGATATATGTATCCCATTAATATCATGATAATAATAATAAAATTATTTAATAGGTAGTATATATACCACACAAAAGAAATAAGTGTTGTATAAAGCATGTGTCCCACAAAAATAAAAGTGAGATGAAAACCCCTTACCTTAAGTATTGACTTACGTTATACATGTTTGAAACTAATGTATAATAAATATGCGTTTAATATAAATCTATTTAATAACCATAACTATATATATCACACTATATATGATTTACTTATGACATTTTATTTAAATATTATCAACAATCCATTTTTAAAATCGTGTTTCGGGTAATAATTGCTTTCTTTTTCAAGTATGATTCGATTTAGTATTTTTAGTATATTTACTTTTATAATTTTTACATAATATCTATAATTTTTACCATGATTTAATTGTAATATTTATATATATATTAATTATAAATTTTCTTAAATTAATCAATAAAATTTAGAGATAGAAGATTAATTATTCTATTCATGGAGACAATAGGCTATATGTGTGTAAGAACATTGTTTCCATTAATGAAATGTATTTAATGAATGAATTGAAAATAACATATCACAATTAAAGGATAATTTTTGTTTCATATATAACATATATATTCATTAAAATTTTCCTTTTTTCCATGTAAAAATAAAATGAAAAATGTATCACATCACTTCATAGAGGTGGTAGTCCACACGTATGTACAAGCGGTGTTATAATTTTTCAATGGATTGGTGGGTAAGAATTTAAAGGTTATATTATAATTATAGAGAAATAAAAATTTCATAAATATCATTTATAAACATTATATACACTATTATTTATAATCTTGTGAGGTTTTGATGGAAAATGACTTACATCAGTTTGTAAGGAGGTAGTCCACCGTTCACACGATTGATTGGTTCATTTCCCATTTGGTGGAAGAGAAGATGGATATAGGTTAATAAATAAACATAGTAACAAATAATTATATTTTAAATACTATTATTATTTTATCATTATATGTGAAAAATATTTTCAGGAGGGGTAATAAAAATTAAACAGAAACACAAGTTTTAGAATTATACCTATTCTTAGGAGAAACTCTTTAGCCTTATAAATAAAACCATAATATGATGTATTTATAATAAAAAATTTCATCAAGGATATTGTAATGTCTCGGATTTTTCCGTTAATAATTTTAAATATTATATGTAATTTTTTTGAGACTAGGCGTGAAGGCGAAGCATCATTTTGAGGTCCAGTGATCCCGGAATGGTGGTTTGAACTTTTTTTAAGTTATGTGAGTCGGCGCTTGTGCGCGATTGTGGCAGTTTCTAAACCGATTCCCGGATTAAAAATATGAGGGCACCGTTGCGTCCGGGATGAATACTTTGCCTAAGAACGACTCTAACCTCGACCGGCACAGTTTGTCTGCAAAGTTTAAATTTGGGCGTTTTAAAAAGGGGATGTACTTTAGAAGAAATAAAATAAATTAATGATTTATTTTATTATTTTTAAAACATTTCCTTTTTTTAGCACAACCTAATCTTCCCCTATAAATGAATCCTTATGGAAAATTCGTGGGGTTAGCCTCATAACCCTGTGAGTTGAGAGAGATAGATTTCTCTTGGAGATTGGGCAGAGGAGGACGCGTTGGCAAACGACGACGGATCAAAATAAAGAATTGTTGCGCCGACGTTGAAGGATCACGACGACAATGGCAGCACGTCTCCTTCATAAACGATCGATCATTTCGAATGGTAGGGGTTGTTATTTATATTTATTTTCCCTGTATTTAAGTTTAAACGACGAACGCGGATAAACAACGAACAAGTTGATCCGTGGACTCGTACGTTTTTGCAGAAGAGATTTTTCTTCGAGAAGATTATGGGGAATTGATCCATGCTTTATGTTGTTGTTGATTATTGCTCCATTTAAGCCTATTAACGGAAGCGCATCAATGTCATGACGAACAGTGGTGGAGGTTCATTCCTCGATTTGTTTATTTGGATTTCTCCCTCCTTTTTCCTCGCATGTTCTTCACGTTCTTCGTGGGGTGACGAACAACGGATCGTTGCACATCCGTTCTATGACGCAACGATCCTAAATCGAAGTTTCAACACCGCAACGACCTTGTGGAGGTGCAGCGACGATGGCAAACGACGAATCGGACCGGATTGGGAAAAGCTTTCTTCGAGCGTTATTCATGCGGGAAGATCAAAACGTGTTTTCGGAGCCGATCGAAGGTCCGAAAACACCAGAAGCGGCTTCGTGGCGATCAGACAGCTGGATCAATGATCGGAGCATCACAGGAGGCGCGCCGGTGAAGACTACCATTTCTGGAAATTTCCAGAATACACAGCGTGTACTTCCGAAGGACACACCGTGTAGTACTAGCAGTGTCAGCTAGGGTTTCGGGGTCAGAAAAGAATCACACGACGTGTGACCCTGGTCACACGGCATGTTGGACCTTCCCCGAAGCTCGGCGTGTACTTTGGGTAGTACACGGACACGGGATGATCTACACGGCTTCAGGCAGCACAGCATGTACATATTGCAGAGGTAGCTACGCGGAGCTCGGCGTGTATCTCGGGGATACGCAGACATGGGATGGAGTACACAACTGTGTACCCCATCACACGGCCAGGCGAGGCCAACATCACGAATCACCCCGTGTGCAGATTACGCGGGTCGGAGTACACGGGTTGGTGACCGTGTACGGGCACATGGCCAGAGTACACGGAGCCAACCCCAGTTACCCATACATGGAGTGTACTCCATACTACACATCGTGTACTATGTTTTTCTACACGACCAGCTTCACGACACGGTCTGTTGTACACGGGCAGTACCCGAGGTCGGACAACACGACGTGTATCATTTCTACACACCATGTACTTTTGGGAAAACATCTTGGTCCTTTTGTTCACCGTTCCTTGAACATATTTCTTTTCGGTTGGTGCCCCTTATTCTTGTTTCCATGAGGGTCAGTCATCTTTCTCTCATGCAGGATTTTGATCCCTTCAGCAGGAATTTCTGTGATAGAGTCAGACATCCATCCGAGAGGCCCGGATCGAGATCCTCTATCCATTCCAGACCCTATGTAGAGTTAGGCATCGACGTGAACAACTCTACCGGGCGTTGATCCTCTACCTAGCAGGTGAATTCCGGATGAGTCGCGATATCTGCCATGGCCCTGGCAGTGATCCTCATCTGTGTATCGAGATCTTTCCCACTCATGAGTGTGTCTCTCGTAATGAGTGCTTCTATCTACTGTAATTTTCCACTCAGGAGTGTGTCTCCCGTATTGAGTGTAGCCATCTCTCGTGATGGTTCCCGACGAATAGAACTTCTCGGACGGACGTCATCAGAGCTATAAGACTCGTGGAGTGTGTTCTCCCGGAACGAGTGCATCACGAAATCTTCTAATAGAATCCCTTACGGGGGTATGCGGTTGCGTGACTTGTCTCTAGACCACGGGTCTGGGTTTTGAGTATATCAGGTTCGTTTTATATATTCTGTAAGCATATACTGTGCATATATGATTGTACCTTTACTTTGTATTGATTTTTGGTTTTCGGGGTCCTCTAATGAGTATTGTTATACTCACTCATGTATGGGCTTTTCCCACACGTCCGGTGTCTTGTGCAGACGAGCAGCCTTTTGATAGAGTCCAGGGCGGACCAGGACAGGATCGAGCATTCTGAGTTCCCTACAGGCCGAGGCGTTCCTACGGCTACGAGTGACAGTCCCAGTACCTTTTGGGCTTACAGGTTGGAATTTTTATTTTCATACTCTTGTTTGTTTTTGGTGGGCTTGTATTTTGGCCCAGTTTAATTTTACAGTACTATACCTTTCGTCGTACTCTGTTGGTTGGGGTTAAGTTGTATGCATGAATTTTGTTCCTTAGTGTTTTACATTTCATCATTTGTGGACTTGGAGATGTGTGCGTCTGTACAGGTACTTAGGAAATGCCTCCCATGTTTGTGGTATGCCTACTCGGTGCTAGTCACCAGCCCCTAGACTATTGGAGGCGGGCTTGGGGAGTCACGGCGTGGGCCCCACTGGGACGGGTCGTGAAAGAGTGGTATCAGAGTTGGTCGGTTCTACCTTAGGACCAAGAGTCTGTGAGTTTGGTTTGGGGCAACAGTGTTGAGTGTTTCAAGTTCAGCTTTTAGGCCAGGGACCCCAGTGTTGGTGCGGCGGCCGACGTATCTATACACTAGGACTCCGATAACCTGCTTTTCGACCCGGTTCACGAAATCACTGGTTGCGGGGAAATAAAAGGTACATGCGTCATATAGGAATGGGTTGTGTTTTCCATGTCCTTGGTGTCAGCTATCCAGATATACTCATTGATCGTGACACATCTTGTTTCTTTATAGGATGCCTCTGCGACGCATACCTGCTAGGATTCAGCAGCACGATCACGAGAATGACCCCCTCAGTGACGAGGCTTCAATACAGGGACCAGCTCCCCAGGCGTTGCCACCAGGTGGTGCACCTATTATACCACCACCAGTGGAGCATTCAGTGGTACCTGCAGTATCGACCGGCGAGGAGTGCAGACTTAGCACACTCCATGAGTTCCATAGACAGAGACCCCTCTGGTTCCGAGGTGAGCCCAACCCTCAGGCGGCTGAGGACTGGCTTGAGGCAGTGACCAGATTTTCCCATCTAGTGAGGACACCAGCAGACCAGATGGTGATCCTAGGAGCGAGCCTTCTTCAGGTTTCGGCGGGACGATGGTGGATTCTGACCACGCAGACTCACGACAAGGAGACTCTTTCGTGGATGGAGTTTGAGTGACTCTTCAGGGAGGAGTTCTCTCCGGTTACGCTGAGATCTATGCGCATCCAGGCGCTTCTTCAGCTTCAGCAGGGCAGTATGACGGTGGCTGACTATTCATCGAGGTTCACCAACCTCGCCAGGTACTCGATTGATATGGTCAGGGATCAGTACTTCAAGGCTCAGACCTTCGAGCGAGGTCTACGGTGAGACATCCGAGCTAGTGTCGTGCCTCTATGCATTTCGACTTATGCTGGAGTGCTCAAGCGGGCCTTGGTGATCGAGAGCTTCTTGGCGAAGCAGAGACAGCCGTCAGCAGTCACCAGTAGGCAGACAGGTGCAGAGACACCGACAGTAGGGAGTCGACGTTAGACGCAGGGATCTGAACATGGGAGACGTCATAGAAAGAACCAGGACAGGGGATCGACAGTCCAGGGCTCTCATGCTGGATCAAGTCAGCCTAGGGAGAAGCGATGCTATGCATGTGACGGTAGGGGGAATCTCGCTAGATATTGCCCGACACGTCGAGCTGCTGATAGGGAAGTGGTGGATAGACCACCAAGGTAGAGGCAGAGAACGGAGCAGGCAGATCCTCCAGGCGGTGGACGTGGTAGAGGAGATGGGAGAGCTGTGGGTGGTGGCAGACGCTTTGACTTACTTCCACCACCACCCCCATGAGGTCTGCACCAGGCTCAAGGAGCTGGGGGACAGAAACGGGGACAGCTGCATGTGGTCAAGGCATATGACCCAGGGGCTCTCGGGATGATTCGAGGTATGATCTGTGTCTTTTCTATCTTAGGTGTCGTACTCATAAACACAGGTTCCAGTCATTCCCTTATAGCCACATGTCTTGCACAAAACCTCGAGATTCCGTTAGAACCGTTGACTCGATCCTTACGCTTGGAGACACCTATGGGAGGAGACTCGACAATCACGTACCTTTGTAGACAGTGTGATCTTACCCTTGGAGGCAAGAGTTTGGTTGGAACATCTTGGTGGTAGTGTCGAGGCCTTACGATGTCATTCTCGGTATGGATTGGTTATCCTCGATCCATGCCTAGATTGACTGTTTTAGGCGAAGGGTGCGGTGTGTCCGCCGTGATGGAATGAGGTTTTCATTTGTCAGAGAAAAGGAAACACAGGCAGCACAAAATGGGCACATGCATAGGAGGGTGCAGTCGATCACTCATGAGTTGGTTAGACTTAACCTCGGAGTAGTGGATATTGTGAGCTCTCAGTTCCCATCAATGGTGGCAGAGTATGAGGATATCTTTCCAGAAGATGTTCCAGGGTTACCTCCCCACCGGGAAATTGACTTATGCATCGACTTACACCCCGGGAAGACACCGATTTCCTCATCATCTTATCGGATGGCTCCGGCAGAGCTTCGCGAGCTGAGGGTGCATTTGGAGGATTTTTAGAGTAAGGGTTTTGTGTGACCCATCGTTTCACCCTGGGCGGCCCTGGTCTTGTTTTCCAAGAAGGCAGATGGGAGTTTGAGACTATGCATGGATTACCGGTGCCTGAACTAGGTGACGGTGAAGAAAAAGTATCCAATTCCAAGAATTGATGACCTCTTCGATCAGCTAAGAGGGGCACAGTGTTTCTCGAAGGTTGACCTTCGATCAGGCTATCACCAGCTACGAGTGAAGGATGAGTATATACCGAAGACGGCTTTTATATGTCGCTACGATCACTATGAGTACTTGGTGATGCCCTTTGGCATGACGAACTCCCCCGTAGTGTTCATGGGGATGATGAACCGGATCTTCCAGCCGTACTTGGACTTGTTCCTAGTGGTCTTCATCGAAGACATCCTTATGTACTCGGCGTCAGATGAGGAGCACACGAGACACCTGTGGATGGTTCTGGACGTACTTCAGGAGCACCAGCTTTATGGGAATCTCTCAAAGTGTCAGTTCTGGATTCGAGAGGTCCACTTTCTGGGACATGTCATCTTAGCAGATGGAGTAGTTGTGGGCCCAACCAAGGTGGAGTTTGTGTTATCATGGGAGCCACCTCGGAGCGTGACGCAGGTGCGGAGCTTCCTTGGGTTGGTAGGATATTACTGGAGATTCATTCCTGACTTCTCTCGGATATCAGCACCGATGATAGCCTTGACCAGGAAGGGGAAACCCTTCATGTTGACAGAAAAGTGACAGTAGGCTTTCGAGAAGTTGAGATAGAGTTTGACGAGCTCCCCAGTCTTGAGATTTCCGGAGGAGGGTGTCGGGTACATAGTTTTCTGCGACGCATTAGGGACTGGTGAAGAGCGTCATTTTATTAAATTTTCAAAATACACGGCATGTACTTCTGAAGGACACGTCATGTAGTACTGGCGGTGGCGGCTAGGGTTTCGGGGTCAGAAAAGAATCACACGGCGTGTGACCCTGGTCACATGGCGTGTTGGACCTTCCCCAAAGCTCGGCGTGTACTTTGGGTAGTACACGGACACGGGATGATCTTCATGGCTTCAGGCGGCACGGCGTGTACAGCTTGGCAGAGGCGGCTACGCGGAGCTCGGCATGTATCCCGGGGATACGCAGACATGGGATGGAGTACACGACCGTGTACCCCATCACACGGCCAGGTGAGGCCAGCAGCGCGGGTCACCCCGTGTGTAGATTATGTGGGTCGGAGTACACGAGTTGGTAACCGTGTATGGGCACATGGCCAGAGTACACGGAGCCAATCCCAGTTACAAAAACACGGCGTGTACTCCATACTACACACCCTGTACTATGTTTTTCTTCACGACCAGCCTCACGACATAGGCCGTTGTACACGGGCAATACCCAGGGTTGGACAACACGGCGTGTATCATTTCTACACGCTGTGTACTTTTTGGAAAACAGCTTGGTCCTTTTGTTCACCGTGACTTGAACATCTTTTGTTTGGGTTGGTGCCCCTTCTTCTTGTTTCCCTGAGGGTCAGTCATCTTTCCCTCACGCATGATTTTGATCCCTTTAGCAGGGCTTTCTGTGATAGAGTCAAGAATCCATCTGAGAGGCCCGGATCGAGATCCTCTATCCATTCCTGGCCCTAGGTAGATTTAGGCATCTATGTGACCAAATCTACTGGGCGTTGATCCTCTACCTAGCAGGTGAATTCCGGATGAGTCGTGGTATCTGCCATGGCCCTGGCAGTGATCCTCATCTGTGTATCGAGATCTTTCCCACTCAGGAGTGTGTCTCCCGTAATGAGTGCTTCTATATACTGTAATTTTCCACTCAGGAGTGTGTCTCCCATATTGAGTGTAGCCATCTCTCGTGAAAGTTCCCGACGAACAACACTTCTCGGACGGACATCATCAGAGCTATAAGACTCGTGGAGTGTGTTCTCCCAGAACAAGTGCATCACGAAATCTTCGAACGGAATCCCTTATGGGGGTATGCGGTTGTGTGACTTGTCTCTAGACCACGGGTATGGTTTTTGAGTATATCTAGTTCGTTTTATATTTTCTGTAAGAATATACTGTGTATAGCTGACTATACCTTTACTTTGTATTGATTTGTGGTTTTCGGGATCCTCTACTGAGTATTGTTGTACTCACCCCTGAACGGGCTTTTCCCGTACGTCTGGTGTCTTGTGTAGACGAGCATCCTTTTGACAGAGTCCAGGGTGGACTAGGACAGGACCGAGCTTTCTGATTTCCCTACAGGCCGAGGTGTTCCTATGGCTACGAGTGCCAGTCCCAGTACATTTTCTGCTTACAGATTGGACTTTGCAGTTTCAGACTCTTGTTTGTTTTTGGTGGGCTTGTATTTTGGCCCAGTTTACTTTTACAGTACTCTACCTTTCGTCATACTCTATTGGTTGGGGTTTAGTTGTATGCATGAATTGTGTTCCTTAGGGTTTCACATTTTAGAATTTGTGGGCTTGGAGATGTGTGCGTGTGTATAGGTACTTAGGAAATGCCTCCCATGTTTGTGATATGCCTACTCGGTGCTAGTCACCAGCCCCTGGCCTATTGGAGGCGGGCTTGGGGAGTCACGGCGTGGGCACCACTAGGACGGGTCGTGACAGATATTGGGATTGAATTATAAATATAATTTGTATGTTATTTTCTAATCCAATAGATTTTTAAAATGGGAATAAGATAGGATAGGGGTTCCCTTTGTTAAGTAAGGGAGAGGATAAACTATGAATTTTTTAAAATAAAAAAGTGTACCCACATTTAAAATATGCCACAAGGCTCAAAAATGAATCATTAATGAACCTTATATGAGATAACGTTGATATATTTCCATAAAATATAAATTTTACATGTTTTTAGGTCATTTTAACCTTTATCTTGTAACATTAATCCCCTTTAATTTTTTAACCATAATATCAATAATTAATTTTTACTACTTTTATTATTAATTTGGACAAAAAATTGAATTTATTAACATTAATATTTTTATTATATATGTTGAATCTATTTTGATAAATTTCATTCACATATGTGGAATAATTTTATTTAAAATTAAACCCTCATATATGATGAAAAAAAATTATAAAGAGAAACTTTTAATAAGTATTGAATATTTTAATTTAAAAATTCAATATAAACTAGATTATAATAACCTAAATTAGTTTTATTCATAGATTATTAACCTATTTTTACTTTTAAAACATTTAACACAACATGTGACTTTTTAAATGCTTTAAACAAAAAGTATGTTATTAATAAAAATCTGTAATTTTCCCTTTTCATAGAAAAATCATACTTTTCCTAAAATTATCAAAAAATTAACCAAATTTCATTTTCAATGGTGATTCAAAAAATTGAGATAATTTTTTGATATAAATTTCTAAAGGATTCAAAAATTTATTTTATGATGTTTTCAGAAAAAAAATATAAATCTTTTTCTGATAAAAAAATGTGTTTTCGAAGCATATAAATACTTTACTTAAATCTAATAACATATTTATTAATTTATTTTATTTATAAAAAACATTTTTACATAATTTTAAGAATTTGGTTATTACTATTCATTCCACCAAATTTAACCTCTATGTTTTAGTGATCACATTTGAATAATAATATTAATAATATATCACAGTTTGATAAAAATCGATGTTGTGTATAATGAAAGCTATCAAATAAATTAAATTTATTTGAAAAAAATTATTAAAATTATTATGGTGTTACACCACCAATGTTTGGAAGCATAAATACATTACCCTTAATGTATACTAATTTTATGTTTATGATCATTGACCTTTTTAATGATCATAATATATTTATCAAGATTACAATAAATCATTAAATGGTCTATAATTGATTACAAAGCAATCCATAAACTAGAAGAAATTGTAGGAAACACGATATTATGTATCATATGTCATGGTTTTATCATATTTTGTGATATAGGAATATCAATACTATCACAACATACAAACCAATACCATATCTCATAGTAGGATATATATAACATGTATATCACATGTTAGAATATAGATGAATCAAACCACATGATTCATTTTATTTTAGTGAATATTCGTCAATAATGTACTTGAGGATCAATCTTGTACCCCTATAATTATAGAGGATATTTTAGTTTTAATGATCTAACCATAAATTCCCATTATATCCTAGATGTTGGAACTCATCCCCCCCCACATGTAGTAGTTATAAATGAAATAGAAATATCATCTCAAAAATATTAATATTCTCTCACATCACTTTATATATTTTTCTCTCAATGATTACCCATATACACACTATAACAATCCAACCAGAGTTAACCAACCTCACCATCCAAGATAAACAGTCCAAAGGATTGAAGAATTTCCTTGATTTCTACAGTCCATCAATTAGTTCCTGGAACATCAATATTACCCATCGGGAATGACTTTCTCGATTAATAACAAACCAAAGGAGAACCTCCTCCCAAATTTTTGACAATATCATTCCAAATTTTGGGATTTCATGCATATAAAATAAACTGATTTTAAATTAATAAGTAAAAAAATAATGAATAACATGAAATCGTAACTCCACATTCACAATAATTGACAATAACATCAAATAAACATGCACAATGTATAAAAGGTTATATATGTATTCTAAGTTATATTTAAAAAACCAATGTGAAGCTAAGAAAAAACAAAATATATATATATATAAAGTGTAATTAATAAGACATAAATCCCATAATAAAAACTCAAGTAATTGATGAAAATATATCCAAGATAACCCATCTCTATATGAAAAAAATGAGTTTCACTTATCACATCCATCATAATTGTTCAATAGATAGTTATTTTACATTAACTCAAACAGTATCTTTTCTTTACATGCATCAATTTTTTTTCCTATCTACACATGGAATTTGTATATAGGGTTTGGGAGATAATTACTTGTAGGATTACACAACAAGATATATGCATAACCTTTAGAAATTAAACCTTTCTATGCCAATTTGAAATATAGTTCATGAAATACCATTTTCATTTATATATAAAAAAATGACATCTATATGTCATCTGTAACCACTAATTTTTAAATAGATAATCTACTTACAAATAAAATTTATCATACATCAATTTACCAAGAGGGGGATGAAAATACATATAATACTAACTTATTTAAAATATACTTTAAATTGTTTATGATTATCCAAGTCTCATAAAGAAAATATAAAAAATTGTATTTTAAATTTTATGTATAAGAAAGATGGATCTTATAGAAAAATACACTAATATTAAAACAATTAAACAATAAATAATAATATAAATTTTATGGTAACTATTATCACCCTAAAAAATAAAATTTTCATTAAATGAAAGAATAACCCTTATTTATGATTACATATAAACCACGATTTATGAAAATATAAATAATATAATGAAGAATAATAATAAATGCTAATGAAAACCAAAAATGATAATCATATCTAAATAATCATGGGAAAACATGTAGGATCCATAGATTCAATATAGGATATACTATAATTGAATATATCTAAATTTTAATGTCGGTGATGTGACCTAAACTACTTTCACTTCTAGTTTTTCTCTTCCAAGATTGAATGGGTGGAAGGGCCACCTAGAAAAATCTTAGTCTTGACTAGGGGTCACTAGCAAGTCCATAATCCTAAACTAGTGTAAACGTTTATATATGTATCCACTAGTTACATAAGGTTTCCAATGACACATTAATATAGGTTAGCAATAGAACTCATAATATAATAATATAATAATATGATTATTCAACATAACTCAGTCCTCACCTCAAAACACCCTTCTAATAAACCCCTTTTCATTATTAATAATAACTTAATACAACATCAATCATCCATTTTAAATCCATATCACAATATAATCCATTTATAATTATGTAACATCTAGGAGCTTGGCTATAAGGGAATCAAACAAATCAATGTTAATATAAATTCAAATCATGAAAAATAAGGCTCAATATTTAGAAAATAAGATAAATAGTATGAAACTAAAATATTTATAACATATTTAAGGAATTAAAAAATCATGTGAAAATTTAACAACATTATAGTTTTATCATACATGAAAAATAAACTTCAATATAGCCAAATAGATTATTATCCGTCGAAAAAATTACTAAGAACATGATGTAATATAATTATAAATTATAATAAACCCTCTACAAAAATCCTTCTTAACTATTTGATGAAAAAACATATTTGCAATTTAATTGACCACCTTGTCTGTATTATTTCCATGGAAATTAAATATAAGCATTTATATCTGGGAAATTCACTTTTATATCAAATAATTTTAGATAAATCAATAGAAGGTCACAAAAAACATTTTTATAATCATTATAAAAAAAATTAATTTGAAAGAATAAATTAAAATATACAACCACTAATGGTTCCATAAATACAAAAATTACATGAAATTACCTATTGTAAATGATAAAATCAATGTGTATAATTCTTAGTCAACTAAAAGAGAAAAACATAAGTCGATATATAAGGACTAGGAACAAAAAAAATAAAAAAAAGCCTAATCAAAGTTGATCAAACAGGAAACCCTTACTTTCATTGGCATGTGGAGATAAGAAAGTGAATAAATAAGAACAAATATGGTGAGAGGAGAATAATATAAAGGTATTTATTCCACAAAACATGAATATATAACACTAAATGATGATTAATTATTATAGATAAGTAACGTGGAAGGGAGAAATAAAGGGGAAATCCCTTGTAAAGGAGGATACCCAAATTATATAGAAAGGGGGTAATCATCCCTTAAGAAGAATCTAGTTAATTAAAAAAATATAAATATATATGGGATCTATGAATGGACAGAGAACCCATGCACAAAGTCTGTGAAACTCATCATCCCCAACTCGAGAACCTTTATTTTTATTATTCAACTACCTGAATGACATGAATAGTTAGGGTAACTATGCACCCTACCTATGCAAGATAAAAAAATATATAAATATATAAATTTTAATACCTAATATATAAAATAAAATACCAAAAAATGAATACTAAAATAATTATTAAATAGTGACATCATGGGTGTCACAATTCACCTCACTAGTTCACTTTCTACCTTTATAAATACTATGAATATCCTTGATAAAGGTAAATATTATGATTAAAATATATATTGAAGACATGGATTCAACATATAAGAAAAACAAAATGAAAATATTATAAATTTAATTCTAAAGAAGAGAATACCATGAAATATAACATTCTGGTGGTGATGGATTTAGAATAATTACTCTATCTGTAAAATTTTAAATTGCATTAATTAGATGAACTTGGGTAAAAAGTTTTTTTACGTTTTATAATGAAATTATATTCAATATGAAATCATTCTAGATAATTTAATAACCATAAATGAGTAAAAATACTTGGGTATTGAATTTATCTACTTTCCATCCATATTGATGATCCAATCCAAGTGAAACCTTCTTATAATTCAATCAACCAAAGCTTACCAATGGTATATTATTATACATTGAAGAATATTCTTAGTGACTAAGAATGGGCATAATAATATAAAATCAATATAGATTATGATGTCATGTCCCATCATATACTTATCCTATAACAAAGTCTCATTGAAAACGATATTATTTGTTTAAGACCTAAATGTATTCCTTCTTGATAATTGAGAAAAAAATTATCTTCCTCAAAGATAAACATCCATGGTAACATGATAATTTAACTAATGATATATAAGCTTTTTCCTAACTAATCATATGTTAAGAGAAAATATGTTGTGTAGTGATCCCCTCACACATAATATTTTTAGGACCAATGATAAGAATATATTAATCCTTTTATATATGTAGAGATGATATGGCACAATATATAAAATGAACCAGTCTTAACAAAAATATAAACTACATAAATTTTCTGGAATGCATAAAAAATTACACAAATAGGTTCCCAAAGACTGTATTATTTTAGTGCCTTTTAAAAAATGTAAACATAAACACTGGTATATAAGTGAGATAAATTATCTACCACAAGGCTCTCAAATACTAGAACCTCTTTTAGACATATTTTATATGAAATTTATCTTCATAACCTGGGGAAGGAAACATAAAAAGTGGTGAGCTCATATGCTCAGTAAGGGTAAACTAGGGAGATATGTAAACATAATCATGAGCATAAGGGTATGAGAATGTGATCAAGATCATTAGATGATCATACCCTTCATATCAAAGATCATAATCAGAAATCATTTCAAAAGTATTTTTAGTTCATAAGACATGAATTATAAGGTAAAAATATCATAATCCATGACATTATAACATAGGAACAAGACATAAAATTTGTATAATACACATATTCCCATAAAAAACCAATGTCAAGGATGCTAACCAAGACCTTAATAATGTGTTAGGCTTGGGATAATCCTCCATGTTCCTACTTCAGGATTGGTATGCCCTCACATGTATAATCTTGGTTTAGGATTGGGATGCTCTGAGGTGTCCGCTCTTATTTTGGGCTTAAGATACCAACTTGTTTTGGGATTGGTATGCCCTACAGTGTACCATATTTTTTAGGCTTTGGATTCCCTCATGTATATCTTTTGAGATCATAAAACATTTATTATTACCTAATTAATTTTAGGGAGATTTAGGTCCCACTTATCTCATAATAAAATCATACAAATATGTTCTATAAAATAATAAAACATTCACCATATCATGACCCATACAAAGAAATAATATCATAACCCATGAAATAAAATGTGTATCATAAATAATTAACCATATCATAACCTATGGAAAATATATAGGTTTCATAATCATTAAATTCTATAATAATATTTGAAAGGAAGCAAGTGTGATAAAAATTTATCATGGCATAACTCATTTAAGAGAGATGTGTTTTATAATCATATTACCCATGGAAGAGGAATGAGTTTCATAAACATATAACCCTTAAAGTGGAAATAGGTTTTCATAAATCCCATGCCATCACAACAAAAACCATTGAGGAAAATAATATTAATAAAAACTTTGGATCATTTCCTATAAAGGCATGATTAACATCAATGTATATCATCTAAGATATTTTTTTCAAATATCTTTTAAAAACATACCTTGAGTAAAGTATCTTTTCTTCTTTTAAAAATGGTTTTTAGAACATAAAAACTTTTGAAAACTATTTTATTTTAAAATAAAATTTAAAACTTATAATGGGGTCAAGAAAACATTTCAAAACAATTTTACTTAAAATATCATAAAATAATCTTGAAATCCTTTTTGACAACTTTTTTTTTGAAAAAAAAATTAAAAGAATATAAAGAATTCTTGAAAAGGTATTGAAAACCATTTCTTGAAAAAAATTTGAAAACATATAAGGAAATATTAAAAAAAAATTAAAACCATTTTCCATGAAAAAATATAAAATAAGCTTGAAATTTTTTTTAAAAACCATTTTCCATGAAAAATTATAAATGAAGTTTGAAAACATTTTTAAAAAAAAATTCCCAGAAAACGTTTTGAAAATAATTTTCCATGATTTTATTTTAAACCATTTCATTGAAAATATATTTTAAAAAAATTTAAAAATAAATCTTGAAAGTATTTTAATAAAACATAATTTTAAAGAAAATAAATTTCCTACCTAAGATAGAGGTGAAGTTGGTCTTTCTTAAAAACACTTTATTAACTTTATTATGTAACCTAGATTGGAAAAATAATACCAATACATGAAGTTATCTGGAATAACCAGAGGATAAGAAAATTCATGATTGTTCTTGAGATATTTTTCATAATATTTCATCAATGGAATCATAAACATAAATAGTCTTGAAAACCATTGAGATTGTTTCAATACACTCTTACAATTTGGTAAAATTAAACCATAATCCCAATTTAAGAAAATGAGAATAAGTGAAGAATAAAATATAATAAAAATGAGTATATTCATGATATGACATTTCAAAGTTATTATATACACCTCATGAAAAAATTTAGGTTTAAAACAATACATTTGTCTCAAAGAAGGCAAATTGAGACAAATCTACTTAACTTATTTCGTAACTTTTGAAACATAAACCTCAGGGAAAAAAGATCATAAAATTTATATGTAAATACCCTAAAATTTAATTATGAGAATCATATAATTCATCCATGGATTGTATACACACCAAATTGAAGGAATAGATGGTTAATAAAGCATGTATCTCATAGAAATAAAAAGTGAGATGAAATTCCCTTAGCTTGTTTATTAACTCCCATAATTCTCATACAAACATAATGTATACTAAATATAAGTTTATAATAAATATATAAAAGAACCATATTCTTATATATAAGACCATATATTGTTTTTTATGATATTATATTACCCAATTGTTAACAATTTCATGTTATGGTTATGCTTCGAGTAGTTTTCTATCTATTTTTTTCTTGTGACTTAATTTGATATATATTTGGTCATTATACTTATATAATGATTTAAATAATGGAAAGCATGATATAAATGTAATTAATATTAATTATATATATATATTATAATAATTTATAGAATATATATGTATGAAATGTAATACACTGTACATGGAGACGGTAAGTCATACATACGCATGAACGGTGTTTCAGTTTTATTATCGTATTGGAAGAAAGAAAGAAAATGAAATATATATGTATGTAGTATCATTAAATTTAAATTATAATTATATATGTATCATATAAGTTTCCTAAACACATCCTTACTGCAATATATGTAGTATGTGAAGGAATCACATCACTTTGAGGGTGTGCTATTACACGCATCCTCAAACAAAATTATCGCATTTTTATAAAATGAAAATTATAAAGTTATGTGTTGTAAAAGAGTTAAATAATCTTAAATAAATAATATTAATCGTATATATAATATATAAATATTTTTTTTATCATAATTCCCAACCGAGAAAGGAGGTAAAGGAAAAATGAACAATCATCGTTTCGTGAGGTAGTAGTTCACCGTACACATAAACATTATGTCCGTTAAACATTATATAGAAGTGTGTGTAAGTGTCAGTAGAAAAATTTGAATTAAAAAATATAAGTATATATATGATATTTTTGTTTTTTTATAATCAGGGAACAAGGAGATTGTAGGGGGTGGATAATGAAAATAAGTTAAAGGAGCTTGAGGAAAGATGTTACCTCTTCTTTGGGTAACTCATTTTGGTTTTTTGAAATGGGATTTCTTGGATTTATTTCTAACCAAAAAAAGGTTTTAAGTAGTAAGGTCAGGATTTTGTTAATTTTATTAGGTTGATATTTTTTTATCCTAATTAGTTTTAGAGGTATGTTGAATGGGGAGAGGTGGTGTCCTTTAATAGGGGAGGGAAATGACTCACATGGTATTTTAAAAACCAAGTTAGCAGTACCCATGTTTTTACCTAAAAAAGTAATAAAATACCAAATAAAGTCACCAATTAAAGGTTAATTGACGAATAATTTCTATAAAATGTGGTTTGGACACGTTTTAGGTCATTTGGTCATTTATGTTTAAGGTTTATTTTCTTGTTAAGATTAATATTTCCTTAATTGTTGTAATTAATTCTAATTACTTTCACAGATTTTTTTGTAGAAAAATAATTTGACCTTATTAGAAATTGTAAATTATTATGATTGTAAATATTTAATACATTATTCTAAATTCTAATCACATCAATGTAATAAATTAATTTAAATTTAATCACGCAGATAGGACGACAATGAGGGTGTTTATGGTAAAAAAGTTCAAAAGTTTCTCTATTTTTTATTCAATTTTAATGTTAAATTGAATCTAATAAACTAATTATATAAATTTATAAATAGTTAATATAATGTGACATTAAAATTAAATTAAATTTTAGTTTAAAAATATTAATAAATTAGAAGAAAAGGTAGTTTCGAATTAAAATTTATTATTTTTCACTATTCATTTAAAAATGAATCTTCATAGAAAAATACCAGAAATCCACCCTAACTTAATTTTTTTGTTTATCTCTAAAAAATTAAGTTTATTTTGACATATAAAATTTATCAATGTTCCGAAATTTATATTTGGAATCGGTTCTCCATTAAAAGGTAGAAAAACTACTTGTATAAAAATATAGGTTTTTATGTGTAATATTGGGTCTATTCGCATCTTATGATTATAAAAAATATTGGATGTATAAAAAGAAAATTTTATCTAATAATATATATTAAATTAATATCACTGTATAATTGTAATTAATTTAATTTATTAGGATAAAATAGCTTTGTGATCATAAAAATAGTTTTTTATAGAAACATTCCATTTATTTTCAATTGGTTCTTATATTCATTTATAATTCATTTTTAACTAAGTATTTAAGCAATTTTTTTTAATAGATTAGTTAATAATATTCCTAACCATCAACTTAAAGGCTATTTTATATGTCATTATATTAAATAATAATATTTTTAATAATATATTATATTTTGGTAATACTCGGTATTGTGTGTTACGGAAGACATTAAGGAAATTCAATCTTGTGTGTAATGTATGATAACCTCAGTGCTTCATGTAGAGAAAGTTAAACTTTATGTTTAATGTAGGGAATTATAACTTGGTGTTTTTTATAACACAATACAAATATAGAGCTTCAATGTAAAAAAACTATTTTTCGTGTTGTATGAAATGAAAAAAAAAATCAAAAGATTGAATTAATTTGTAAAAAATATTTCATAAAATCTCAGGGTGTTACATTATACCCCCCATTAAAATTAATTTATCCCTATAAATTCATCTAGGTCGTAAAAGTTTTAATAATATAAAATTATTTTAATATAAACCCACATCGTAAAAAATGAATATTAAAACTTCCTTTAAAAAAATAATGTTGGAACCATGACGGTTACCCAGAGTAACACATAGTTGGGTTTTCATATGGGATAACATATGTGGTAGGTGAGAATATGGACATTTAAGAGAAATATAAATATCATGTTCTGGAGGATAGAGATAGAGGTCATGGTCATGAATATGTTAACAAACACAATTTCATAAATCTACGATTATCAAAGGGACTATTTGATTTATCAGAAAAGAAGGTACTAAGATAACCTTTTTAGTTTCATGATCCTTTACCTAAAGTTGAATAAGTTTCATAAGAATATATAATTACTTGATTTCATTCACATTCATAAGTAAAATCTAACCCTTTGGTCATGTCTTGACCATTTACACTTCACATCCTTCTTAAAAAAGGAAGGTTAATTTTTACTTCCTAAAGCACTAATAGATCATGAGATCCCTGATAAGTCATCCCATATCTATTTAGTTACCATCAACAAAAAAACTATTATAGTAGGTTATACAATATGTATAAATCCTCATGTGGTGATATAATACATTATTCTCACAATCTTCATCCAAAGTTTATCTTAAACTTCCCATAAATGGTTAACTGTATAACACTTATGAATTATGAAAATACAAAACAATAGAAATAATGAAACTAAATTACCTTAACATTGATCCCCAATATATCACAAAGTTTCTCTTACTTTTCACATTCCAAACATCTGAATACCCTCATCGTATATTCTATTGAATGATGATAATTACTAGAATTACCAGAAATACTTTTGGAAAACATGCATGCTTTCTTATACAAAAGGTTACTAGATATATTCCACAAATAAATGAGTTTTAAAAATTTAACCATGGTTACATAGAACACTTTCTCCACAAATCTCTAATTATATCTAGGGTAATCAGTGATATAAATTTTACATTATCCAAATCAATAATATCTTTATCCATGCTAAATTTCTTTTTCTAAAAATCTTATTCACATTAAGGTTTACCTTCCCTTAATAAAAATATTACTTTTCTAATTAATCATCACCATTCATCGTATCCTTTTCAATCCTTAATGAAAACTTATACTGAAAATAATTATATATTTCATGATTCATATAACATAATATTTGAATTCCAAAACATAACTACATCATTCATCCAACATTATTCTAAAACCATTACTAAGGCTTCATAAACTTATTCCTTAATACCTATTTCCTATAATATGAAATATGAATCATGTTTTATGGTTAATAAACCTCAATATAATAATTATTATTATATTTAATGCAATCAATTGAAGAATAACATCATATACCATTCCCATGTCGTTTGTGGTCTCTTTATCTTCATAAGTATAACCAATACTCATACCACTATCTTGAATATATTTATGATGTTTATAATTGGGAAATGGATTTGAATAATTTCCAAACATTACACATATGAAACATTCAATGTTAACAATGTTTCTTATTGTTCTCACCATTTACTAAAACCATAAGGAATAGGGTGAAAAACACATATCTTAGAAGAAAACCACAAAATCAGGAAAAATTACTTATAGGATGTATAAATAATGAAACCTAATTTTTAATCAAAAACACCTTAGGTTAATCCTAGGTTATTAATTTTCATCCTCTATTCAAATATTTCATGAAGGTTCATAAATATTTTGTGAATTTTTAAAGGATATCATCTCGGAGTGTCAAAACAGGTGTGCAATAAGGTGCATTTTCGTAAACTAGTTTACACTGAGTCAGGAATAACACACCTTGTCAAAGTTTTGACACCTAGGTACATCTGTTCCTGATCCACATTCACTTTTATCATCCAAAACAAGGATTTATTTACATTAAACTACTCACTCTATCCTTTATAAATATTCTAGGACATTTTCCAAAATCTTAACTTATCCTTATACTTATCATTAAAGACACTCCTAGACATATCCTTACAAATATTACTAGAGATATCAATAATTTTTCTCATCCTAGTTTCAAAAGGTTGACTAACCCTTCAATCTGATACCAACTACAATGGCACGGTCTTAATGAAAATAGACATTAACTAAATTTTGTGGAATACTTAAAACATAAAAAAATAGGTGCCCAAAGGTCGTATTAGATTACTGCCTTTAGAAAAATGGAATCATAAACACTTGTACATAAGTAGGATATATTGTCTCCCGCTAGGTTCTCTATGACTATCACCCATTTTATACACATTTTATATGAAATCTATCTTCATAACCTGGGAAAAGAAACATAAAAAGGGTTGATACCAGAAACTCAGTAAAGGTAAATAATGGAGATATGTAAACATAATGATGAGAATAAGGGTATGACAACATGATCATGATCATTAAAATATCATTCCTAGAATATAAAAGAGTGTAATAGTGATTCTTGGCATAATTATTGATAGTTTATAAGATATGAATCATAAGGGAAAATATCATAAGCCATGAGAGAATAACATTGGAATAATATATAGAATTATTGATATACACATAGTCTTATAAAAACCATATGTCAAGGTTACCTACCAAGACAATAATATCATGTTAGTCTTGGTATAATCAAACATGTACCTAATTTAGGCTTTTGATTATCTTCCATGTACCCTCTCGTTTTGGGATTAGGTTGCCCTCTTGTGTACCCTCTTATTTCAAGCTTATGATTCCCTCTTTTTTGGGATTATAATTCCCTCCCATGTAACCTATTATTTCGGTCATGGGTTTCCCTCCAATATAGCCTTTTAGATCATAAAACATTTATCGTTACCCAATTCATTCGAGGGAGATATCGATATCACCAATCTCATAATAACATCATTAATACATGTGACACAAAATAATAAAACTTTCATCATATCATGACCCATAAAAATAGATCATATCATCACCAATGAAATAAAATAGCTATCATAAATATTTAATCATACCACATTATTTGGAAAATATATAGGTTTTTAAAATAATTTCATCCTATAATAACTATTGAAACGAAACATGTTTCATAAACATTTGTCATGGAATAACCCATTGAGGAGAAATGGGTTTTGGAAGAGGAACATGTTTTATAAACATATAACCTATGAAAGAGAATTTTTTTTTCATAAATATCATTCCATTAAAACAAACAACATTTATAGAAATAATATGAATGGATCCTTTTGATAATTTACCATAAAGGCATGAGTAGCATCAAAGAATGTTGTATTAGATGGAAAATAATTTTTAAGGGAAACTACTTTTCATAAATATCATTCAATAAAAATAAAAACCATTTATAGAAAAAATAAATAAATGGATCCTTATGATCTATTACCATAAAGGCATGAGTAGCATCAACGAATGTCGTATTAGATGGAAAATAATTTTGACATATATTTAAAAACATTTATCGAGTAAAGTATACTTTCTTCGTGGAAAAGAGATTTTTAACACATAAAACTTTTGAAAACCATTTACCTTTAAAATAAAATTGAAAAATTATAAAGGAGTCTAGGAAAAATTTGAAACAAAAATTCCTTGAAATATTATAAAAGAGGCTTGATAATCTTTATCAAAACCTTTTTCTTTTAATACACTTTAAAAAATTATAAAGAAAGAATAAAGGTGATTTGAAAACCACTTCATTAAAATAAATTTGGAAACTTATAATGAAATCTTGAAAAAAAATTAAAAAACCTTTTTCCCTAAAAATTATAAAATATTATTGAAAACATTTTTTAAAACCATTTTCCTTGAAAATTATAAAATAATCTTGAAAACCTATTTAAAACCATTTACTTTGAAAATTTATAAAAGAAACATGAAAACTTTTTGAAAAACATTTTTCATGTAAACATATAAAATAAAATTAAAATAATTTTGAAAACTATTTATTTTAAATTAAATGTAATGAAAATATATAAATAAAACATGATTTTTTTAAAACAAATGGTTTGAAAGAACATGGATTTCTAACTGAAGAGAGAGGTAATGGAGGGTTTTCTTAAAAACACTTTAGTAACAATGTCAGGTAAAAAATAATAGAAAATGGAACTAATATATGACTATATCATGAATAAACATATGATAAGAAAAATCATAATTTTTTTGAGAGATAGATCATAATATTTCATCAAATCAAGCGTAATCATAAACAATCTCGAATAGTAATGAGATTGTTTCAACACACTCTTACCACAACGTAACTTTTAAATATAATCCAAATTTAAGAAAATAAAATCACATGAAGCATAAAATATCATAAAAATAATGAGATTCATGATATAACATTTCAATGGAAGTTTATACACCTCATGGAAAAATATATGTGCATAACATGTCTTGTGTCTCAAAGAAGGAAAATTGAGGCAAAATTACTTTACCGATTCGGTAAAATTTGAATCATAAAACTCATGAAACAAATATCATAAAATGGATATTTAAATACCAATAAATTAAATTTTAATAATCATAGAAATCATCCATGGTCAGTATACACACCACACAAAAGGAATGGGTGGTGAATTAATTAGGCATCTCACAGAAATAAAAAGTGAAATGAAATTCCCTTACATTGTGTCTTCACTCTCATCATACCCATACAAAAATCATTTAGAATAAATTTAAGTATATTATAAATATATAATTGAATCATATTCTTATATCTAATACCATATATGGTTTGATTATGACTTTATATTACCCTCTTGTTAACAATTTCATATTAAGGTTACACTTCGAGTAATATTTGATTTATTTTTTGAATGTGTCTTAATTTTTTAAATTATTGGTCCTTATACACTTATCATGATTTGAAGAGTTTATGAAATGATATAAATATCATTTATAATCAGTATATATGTTTTATAATAATCTACAGAATATATATGTACTAAATGAAATACACCATTCATAGAGATGTTAGGTCGTACGTACGAATGAATGTTGTTTCTATTTTATTATCATATTTAAAGAAAGAGATAAATTAAAATATTTTTATATATGTATATTATATAATTATAGTAGCATTATAAAGTAATATATATCATAAAGTTTCACAAAAAATATCCCCAATACATTCCCTCAAGTGTGTGATTGAATCACATCGCTTTGAGGGGGCGGTAGTCCACACTTCCTTGGCCGATCTGATGACCTAGGCATCGATGACGTCAATGCCAGCCCACCCCCCTCGATAGAGGAGGGTCCTTCGTTGCCCTTAAAATATTATTGAACTCTGATCTTATCCCCTTTCTCAAACCTAGATTTCATCACTCCAATCCCTCTGATTTCTCTCAGTCCAAAGGTTCCAGATCAGTTCTTTGGACTTCCTCAACTTCTGATTTTGACTACCGAATTCATTGAAGGATCCTCCCTTATAGATCTGACACTAATTGCAAGATTCAAGTATCGTATGAAATTTTTTGATTCTTTTGATCGATTCTTCTTTAGCTCCAAGGTTTTTTTAGGTGTGGGAGACTGTCATGCTTCTTGATTCGAAGTATATAATGATTGGATTTTCATTTGAGGATGATTGAGCGCACCGCATGTTTGTAATGGAACATGATTTATTCTCTTTAAGTGGTCCTTAAAATTTTATATGTTGCATGATTCATCCACTATTGAGATCTAGGAAAGGTTTCCATATCTTCCACTTCCTTTTAAATACACATATATTTTTCCCATGTTAGGGAACCCAGTATGTCAATATCTATTAACAGACAGTCGGACGAAGGCTATTTGTCATCCCATTTCACCTAGGATTTATTTTGAGGTTGATGTTTCGAAGGAACTAGTTGATTAGTTTAGGATGGTTGTGGGTGAAGAGTTCAGATATAATCTGTAGGTTTTTTATGAGTATAGATTTTATTTTTTCCATATGTTCAAATATTTTGGGAATAATCGTGAGGTTTGTAGATGTGAAAATCAAGCTGTGAAGATTTTTGTTAACCCGATTACATTTGAGAAGGTCCTTTCTAAGATGAAGGATAATGGCAGCATCTTGAGAGTCACTTGCAATGCGGGTAAAGATTTACCAGGTTCTAATAAAACTGTTTAGGATGCTGGAACAATCCATGTGAGGTTGAAGCAACCTCTCTCACTGGCTCGTGATCTGAATGTCTTAGTTGTTTTTAGCATATTGAAACACGATCTAAATGTAGTGAATCTTATTATTGATATGGTTTCTCATGAAATTTAAGAGGTTTTGGTTTTTCAATATGAAGATAAGATAGTTATTTCAATAGTATCTATTCAATATGTAATAAATGATGAACAACCTATTGTGATTACAAAAGATGATATTGAGAAAAGGTAGGATGTAGGTGAAAAAATGAAAGGGAACCAACACACCTAAAGATAGTGTGGGGTAGTTGAAGGTAGAAAGTGGCGTGAGACCAAATATAACTAGTTAAAATGTTAGATTTTGTAATCATTTTGAGATCCTTGAAGTTGATGACACGAGATATAATTAAAGGGAGGCTTCTCCTAGGATTCTGCATTAAGGTCATTGAGGTTCATGCTAAACATGGTGATGGTGAGGTCATAGGGTCTTCTAAACCATATGATGGTGGCCTCAAAAATGTTTTTCAATACTCTAACTATCATAAAGAGATAAATGATATGGTTTATGATTTTTCTAGAGATCCGATCAGGGCCTTCACCGATGGGAAGAATGAAATTTGAAAAGAGAGGAAGGAATACTCCTTTTTTCACCCTCCAGTGGATACATGTTCAGAAAATAAGTTGAAACCCATGAATGTGGACAACTAGTGTAAGATAGGGGACATACTTGAGCAATCCTTGGAGTTTCTTATGAGATCAAAAGAACAAGTGGTCAAACAGGTTCTTTCTCTCAATGTTACTAAAGAAGAAGCTGCTAAAATGATGGGGAGATCATTGAGGGTGACACTCAATTAGGAGAAATATTTTTGGATTGAAAAGAATGACATGATCTTAAATGGGGGTTTTAATAATGGTGTGATAATCCTTGAAAATTACATCTAATCTTGGGACAATATGGCCTTTTGGGTTGAAGATCTTCTAAGGGATGAACTAGACACTCAGGAAAATGATATCTCTTAGAAATTTTATAGTGAGATAAAATATGGTAGAATTAAATTTTACATTTATTAATTAGTTATTTCCTTTTTTTGGTTGAACTCGTGGTTTTTAACATCATCCATACACATTTTTGGAAATTAAAAAAATAATATTTAGTTAGTAGTCCACACTTCCTCAAACGAAATTATTGTATTTACACAAAACGGAAATTATAAATATATGTCTTTTAAAATAATTAATGAAGTTTAAAGAAATAATATGAATCATATATATCATATATAAATAGAATTTCAATCATGATTCCCAACCATCAAAGGTGGTAAATTAGAAATTAACAATCATCATTTCATGAGGCTCCAGTTCACTATACCCATAAACTGTATGTCTGTTACCCATTAGATAAAAGTATGTGTGAGTGTAGATTTAACACTTATAATAAAAATATCTCATTATATGGGTGATATTGGTGTTGTTTTATAATCCTTGAATAAGTTTAATGTAGGGGTGGTTAATGAAAATAAGATAAAGGACCTTGAGGAACGATGTTGCCTCTTCTTTGGGTAAATCTTTTTGGTTTCCACCAAAGGGGTTACATGAATTGATTTCTTCCCAAATGGAGGCCTAAATGAGGAAGAGAGATATTTTAAAATTTTATTGTCAAGTGTTTGGCTGAACCAATGTGGTTTTAGATGTGTGTGGAAGGGGGGATGCGATGACCTTTTATAGTGGAGGGAAAGAACTCACTTACTATTTTTCAAAATAATTTAGGTGAACCCATGTTTTTACCTAAAACAATCCATCTTAAACTGAAAAAAATAAATAATAGAAGGATTATGGATAATGAATTTCAAATAAATGGGTGTTGGATAAGTTTCTAGGTCATTTGGGCCCTTAAGTTTAAGGTTTATTCCATTATTAATCATAGTTTTTCAGTAACTATTGTAATTAATTTTAATTAATTTCACTAATTTTTTTGGTCAAAAACTAATTGGACCTTATAAATTATTCATATTAAGAATATAGAATTTATTATTCCAAATTCCAATCACATAAGTGGACGAAATTAATTTAAATTTAATCCCATCGACGTGATAATAATGTGGGGTTTTTAAGTAAAAACATTCAAAAGTTTTCAGCGATTTTATATTCAATTTCAAGGTTAAATTGATTCCAATGAGATAAATTGGAATAATTTATAAATATTTTATATAATTTGACTTAAAAAACCACCTAATATAATTTAACACTACGAATAATTTAGATGAAAAAGCAATTTTGAATTAAAATTCAGTATTTATCAATATTCATTAAAAATCGAAACTTCATAGAAAATAAAAAAATTCACCCTAACATGTTTTTTTTATTTTAAAAATTAATTTTAATTATCCATATAAAATTTATAAATTTTGAAAATTTTAGATTTAAAATATAGAAAAAATTATTTTATAAAAACATTAGTTTTTATGTGTAATATTGGGTCAGTTCTCATATCATGCTTATAAAATATATTGGATGAATATAAAAAATATTTGATTTAATATATAATACATATATTAAATTAATATCACTCACTAAATTTAATTAATTTCATTTATTAGGATAAAATTTATTTATGAGCATAAAAATATTTTTCAATAAAAACATTCCCTTTATATTCAATTAGTTCTTATTTTCATTTAAAATTCATATGTAACTAATGAATTCATCCACTTATTTTCATAAGTTAGTTAATACTATTCAAAACCATTAACTTAACTTCTAGGTTATATATCATTATATTAGATAATAAAAATTTTAATGATATATTACAGTTTGGTAACACTCAGTCATGTGTGTAATGTATGTTATCCTTAGTGATACCTATTGATAATGTTAAAAATTATTTCTCATGTAGTTCATGATAACTTAGTTTTGCATATAACAAAAGGAAAACATTTTTTTTTAATAAAAATGATTTTCTGTGTTACATGAAATGAGAAATATTTGAAGATTAAATTAATTTGGAAAAATATATTTCACAAAATCTAAGGGTGCTACACTATATAACCTCATAACTTTGTGAAAATATGACATCATAGGATTTTAGGATCAGAGTAAAATAAATTTATTCCAATCATTCCATCAATTATCTCCCAAAGAAAACACTTCCATGATATATTCAAGGTAATATACTACCTTAATTAAAGAACACTATATTTTTCTTCCTAATAGGGAGGGGTATGGAGAGAAACACTTATACATATTAACGAGATAATCAATGGAAAAAATATTAGTGATCTCCTCACACACCAAATTATTAGTAGTAATGTTTTAGGGAATAGAACTTCTAAAACCACACATGTGAAAGAAGATATTTATAACATGATGAGATACATCATAAGAAGGAATTGATTATTCTCTAGAGGTCTCCCCATAATTTAGAATTATTTAAAAATATATAATATTATATAAGTGAATGAAACATTCTAAGAAATATAAGGGAAGTGTTTTTCATTATAATGATTATAGAATTTCATAATATTTTGATACTATAGAATTCAATTAAAAACAAAATAAAACACATTTCATGGAAATAATTTTGACAACCCATCAAGGGAAATGGACTAACATGGAATATGTTAATAATTTTATAAAAAAATTGATACTTTATGTAACATTCTGTTAACCATATGACATGTACTCTTTATGATTTGTCATGGTATTATTTTCTCATTTTTTTGGTAGGGCCAAGAAAGAAATGGTAGGACACTTGTAGTGTTTAAGTAAGGGGTTTGTTGGAATTTTTAGTATAAAACATACTGGTTCTGTAGAATTCTATGGATTTTCACATCGTGTAATATGGTTACTTGATGTTTAAATTATAAAATTTTAAATTTATGGGATTTTGATATATGTGGGACTCAACAGTCATATGATAATTAATTAAGTTAACCATTTTGTAAAGTCCCAAATGTTAGTTTTAAGCAAGAGGCTTGGTTAAAATTATTATTTCCTTTCCTCCATGTTTTATTTCTCTTTACCTAGAGCCATCCATAGGTGATTTTTGAACCCTCCAACCCTTCTAGATCATTTTTTTAAATGATTGATCATTGTTGTAGTTTCATTGCATCTCTTTGAGTAAGCATTCTCCCTACCTCTACGTCTCTTTATCTTTCCCTCCATGTAGTTTAATAGATTATATTTCAATTTATGGATCTAAACTCAGTGTAGTTGAATCATGTTTCTAGGTAGAATTATTATATCTTTTTCATTTTCCTTCTTATTGGAGTGTATCATTATGGGCATTGTGATTTTATGAAAAAGTATTTATGTTCTGTATAATATGGTCAATTGATTACACCTTTATTTGATCATAGTTTGAAAATACTTTCAACTGAATTGTGAAATCCCAATTTTATGTGAATTGGAATTTAAATTACTATAGTATTGATTTTGGGATAACCCCCAAATTCTAATGGAATTATAATTTAGGGATTGTAATGAACATTATGGAAATTATTAAATGATTTGAATTAATATTTTTGGAAAATGGTATAAATTAAAATGATGAAAACTCAGGGTTGGTTTTATTTTAAAATGCTTGAATTGATGAAAAAACTATGATTTGGTTTTGGAATCAAAATGGAATATTGAATTATAAAATGGGGAAATTGTATTTAGAAATGTTATTGAAATGATTTTACCATTTTTGATTGATTTATTATACACATGCGAGTCTGTGTATTTAGTAATTCATTGGGGAAACACGCTAGGATGGTAATGCCTTTGAAATGGATTGACATAATAAAACTCTAACAAAAGCCTAGTTCAGAATATGTTATCTCTATTAGGATATTGGTGGGTCATATCATGGATGATCCTTAGGACTTGTGTTCACATTTTGATGATAACAGATGTGAGTGTATTAGGATCTCATAACTTGAAACTACCAAACCTCATTGAAGATGACCATGTTTCTTATTGTGACCATTTTGATTATATATTACATTGTTTGTGAAACAAATTTTTATCATTCATAATGATTTATATAAAATATTTAACATAAAGTGTTTATTTAAGCCATGTTTTATATTTTTCCATCATTTAAAATGAAAATCATGTTTTGTTTTGAATAAGGTAATGCAATGCCATGCCTGTTATATTTAAAACTAAAAGAAAAATTCAGTTTATTTTTATTATGGAATATTATTATGGAAAAATTAGTGAGAACCTATTAATATTTTTTTCTCACACCATATTTTTTCCTTATATAATTTTTAGATTTTAACCTTCCTAGTCTGATAAAGGGAAATAACCTCTTAGAGGTGGCATTTGATCTTGATTCTTTAGAGCATGGAGTGGAATGTCCTTTGGGACGTTGGATTATCTTTTATGTTTCATTGAACAATGATGGTGTAATATGGGAGTTTTTAATATACTTCTTTGGTTCTCTAGTACTATCTCCCTTTGGAGTTATTGAACATACAGATATGAATCTATTTCTTCCATTTTGTTTTTGGAAAGTTCATTACTATGTTTATTATTCATGATTCTATGTGCTTATTGCCTACCTGTGGGGATCTAAAATGCCCTTTGGTCCATGTGAGGATCAACTGGGGTGTCAAGGTACCAGGGTACTAGGGAAAATTCATGACAAAGTGGAATCAAATATTCTATTTTATCATCTTTCCTTGATGTCAGTATTTAGGTGAGAAAACATGTATGGACTTAGGGGGTAATTGCAAGTGATTTCTTGGAAATCCCTCATTGTAATGATACTTAAGTCACCATGGGTTTTTAGTAGAGATTTATTGTTGATTAGTTCTAGAATTTTCCCTAATTTTGATTTTTATATGTTGAAATATAAATCTTGTATTCTTATCAGATGGAATTAATTTTTTTATTACTCTTATTTGAGTGTTGATCTGGGAAATTTCTAATTTCGTCAATGTTGTTTTCTGATGTTGTGTAACATCATTCCTCTAAGAAGATATGTGAGTAGGATATAATCGAAAGCCTATAATCAATCACAGTGAGAAAATCCTCCCTTGGATAAGAATCTAGTCGAGGTTTTTGTGTGTGTTATCCAAGCTTTGGGATAGGCACCTGCACCCATTCCCATATAGGCAATTGTAGTGGAACCTTAGAGGTGTGAATCTTGGAATAATAACCAATAGTTAAATCATTTGAAACCACCTTTTTACCATTTATGTAATGATCCTCAAGAAGCTAAGTACTGGTTCTGAATGATTTATCTTCACTTTGATTTCTTAGAAACACTGGATACTATTAAGGTGAAGTATGATTCCTTTAAACTTGAGGGACCTATAAGGGGATGGTTAGACTTGATGGTGGCAGTGAAGAAGCATGAGTGTTTTGAGTTGAAATAATTTAAAGTTATTTTAATCAAATATTTCTCTCCAGATTCTACAGTATTGGATAAGGCTGTAGAGTTTTTAGAACTAGAGTAAGATGATAAGACCATGACTGAATATGTAAACTGATTCACTGAGACTGTATAGTTTTTACTTGAGATTGTGTCAAATGAGAAGATGAATACCTGATGGTTTGAGATAGTACTTTTATTTTATATTCATTCTCAGGTTTTCATGATGAATCTATATTTTAATAATAACATGTTGGATAGAGATTTGATGTTTATACATGATTTGGTTAGTAAGTCAGGATTCACGAGATTTTATTTTCCACATTGTGGTGGTTTTGTGAGTTCCTATAAAGGTAAGACAAATCATGATGAGTCTTGTGGTGGATTTTGATTTAAGGGTTACTCTAGACCTACTAAAGTTACTAGAATATTCCCTTTGACTATGTACTAATGTGTAATGCTTGAGAATTCAAAATGGTGTTTTACCAAGGTACCCAAGATCATTGGTTCCTATGGTCATTCGGGATACTAATATAAATTTTTTATGTCTTATCTACTCAATGTAGTGGAATGAGATCATCATCACCAAAAATTACGGGGTGAAATCACTTGCTTCAAGATATAAGTGGTTCCATTCACAAGCATCTTGAATGAAGCTTCTTCTTGCAGTGTAAGATTCTCTAGTTGAATCATATACCGATCTAGCGACTGTGAGTGGTATCATCACTTTAGATTCATCTTTAGTGGATTCTTTATTTGATATTGCTGAATATCACTCATTTATATCAACTCATATTATGGATCTTCTAAATCTCCTCCATGGAGATTTTTTTCTTATGTGATGGCTATTATTATACCCATCATGATAAATAGAAAGGATGGTCTTTATTGTCTTACTTGAGGATTCTCTTTACCATATATTGATGTTATGTGAGATTTTTTGGTTCTTGACATGAAACCTCTTGGTGTTTTCTTTTTTGGATTTATTGGATTATTACTAGTATTGCTCGAATTTATTGTTATCTATGATGGGTCTTCTTTAAAGTTACCAATGGGGAGTGCTATATCTTTCAGGGAGAATGGAACCTAAGGCTAAGCTAAGCTAGACCTTCTAATATTTAGTTAGGAAAAGTAGTATCTGAATTCAATTTTGATCTGTATCAGGATTATTTAACTGATGATATCCCTCCAATTTTCATCGAGTTTCCTAATGTTTTTTCTTCTAACTTCTCTATTTTTCAGCTAAAATGTATGTATAGTTTTCTTTTTATTCAATATTGGGTACTCCAATGTTATCAATTCCTTATTACCATATGGATAAAACTGAAATGAAATAGTTTAACACTCATTTGTATAATATTTTTGAGAAATGATTCATATGACAGATTGTTTCACATAGAGTCATGCTAGTTATCTTTTTTAAGAAAACTAATGGGTCACATAAATTTTTTTTTGTTACCTAAAACTCAGTAAATTTACTAAAAAGATAACATATTTGTTTCCCTGAATTGATAATTTGTCTTACCAATTTAAAGGGAGAAGTCGTTTTTTAATATTGATTTTCGATCAGGTTATCACCAGATGATAATAAAATATTCTGACATACATAAGACAACCTTTCATAGAAGGTAGGGCCATTATAAGAACCTTTTCATGCCAATTAGTCTCACAAATTCACCTATAGACTTTATGGATTTGATGAATAGGATATTCCATGAGTATTATGATATGTTCACAGTTGTATTTGTGGAATAAATCAGGGTTTACTATATGTATGAGGATCTTGTGTATCATTTGAGATCAGTTATGGGATTTTTGAGAAAACACAGACTTTATGACAAGTTATAAAAATTTAATTTCTAGATTCAGAAAGTGAAATTCTTGGGACACATGGTGTCAAAACATGGTATCTTAGTTGAACTTGAGAAGTTGAAATCTATTATGACAAGGGATTAGCCACACAATTCTTTTGATATTCCGAACATCTTCAGTTTAGCTGGATATTACTATCAGTTCGTAAAGTATTTCTAGAATTTTGCTTCTTCAATAACCACCATAACTCTAAAGGGGGTGAATTTGGTTTGGGATGATAAATTTCAGAGTTATTTTGTTGAGCTGAAATTTCATTTGACTTATGCATTGGTGTTAACTCTTCTAAAATCCAATGAGGTCTATTTGTTCTTCTATGATTCATATGGTTTACATTTGGGTTGTGTTCTTATGTAGGATAATCATGTGATTGCCTATGGCTATTAGAATCTTAGGCCTCATAAGAAGAATTATCTTACCCATGACCTTGAACTTGTAGCTATGATGTTTGTGCTTAAGAGTTGGTGGAATTACATTTTCTGAAAATGATTTTCAATGTTTTCTAACCATAATTTCTTGAGTTATATTTTCTTTAAAAAATATATGAATATATTCTAGAGTCATTGTGTGTAATACCTATAATATTTTAATTTCAATATTTCATATACCTTGAGGAAAGGGAATTTCCCTACGAATTCTTTGATCATGATACTTGTAACACCCTAAGATTTCATAGTACTTTATTATTTTCAAAGTAATTCAATAACTTGCACTACACACAACACTGAGTTCAAGCGCACCACGACTTACCAAACTAGCCGTTCAAAAGCGGTTATGAATAGTATTGATTGAATTTTAAACTTCATATAATCCTTATAATTTTAGAATCCATATTTTGAGTTTCTTAGACATAATGTAAGAACAAATAAATTTTTTTCAGATAAAAGATGTATTTTTCAAAAAATGAAATTTTACCGCCTTTTAATGGAGAACCCTTTTTAAATCCAATATTTGAAACTTTTATATATTCAATTTGACAATATAAACTTATTCTTTAGAATCGGGATGTAATAATTTAGTTTCAATAAATTTTTTGGTGTTTTTCTGATAACTTTCATATTTGGATGAATAGTTAAAAATATTATATTTTAGATAAAAACAACTTTTTTAATCGAAATAATTTATAGTGTTGAAGTATACATTTTAATGGGTTGGAAGTATAATTAGATTATATTTTTACCATTTAATCCAATGATGGTCATCGTAAGTAATTTTACTTTGAAATTGGACATAAATAAGTTTCAATCTTTTGATAGTTATTATTTCTTAAAAATGCGCTTCTTGGTTTTGACAATAGGAATTAATTTTAAATTAATTAATGAAACTTCTATGTTTTGAAATTGGTAAAATAGAATTCATTTTTGAATTTAGAATATCAAAATTAGCTTAGGTTGAATTTTTGGTATTTCTCTAAAAACATTCAATTTTTGATGAATAGTGAAAAACACTGATTTATTGTTTAAAACCGAATTTTTAATTAAATAATTATTTATTTTATTTTAAATTATTTTAGGTCAAAATAGATACATAATACCTATATAAATTCAATATAATTCATTGGAGTCAGTTTATAATAATTTTAGATATATTAAAAGTTTATCAAACATTTTACCGTCTTTTACCCACCTCCTAGGAGCATTTACAAATTTATATAAAACATAATTTTACAGCTTCTTTGAGTTGAATTTAGAAAATCCGAGAGACACAGTTAATATCAAGGATTAAAATGTGGTTCAATAAGATAAAAACAATTTTGTGAATAGTAATTTTTTACTTTCAATTACCACGGTTAAAAGTAAATTGGGTAAAATGATATTATCATTACCCTAACACATGTCCTAATTCTATTGGATAAATGTAATTCGACGAAAAACAACCTTCGGAATAAAATATGAACCTTTAGGTTCACTTGGATTAGATTAATACATTTGTTATTATTTTATTTAAAGAAGAGTTAAAAGAGTTAAAATCAATGTTTAATAACTAAACCATTTTTAATATTGGGTTACACATAAGATAAATTCGACTATAAATATTCATTAGAAATATAAAAATATTTCCTACATAATTTTATTTTATTTATAATTTTTAGAGATTAAATAATTAAATTTATTAATGATATAATGATGATGCACTAATTACCTTATTAATGAAAGAATCAAATAAATGGTATTATAAATATTAAAATAAATATAATTTCAAAGTTTTTATGACATACACGAATTTTCTAGGTGAATATGACATGTTATGATTGATTCAATGTATTTTTTTTCAAGTAATAATGCTTTTATTATTTTATCAAAAAACAAATACCAATGAGTGTCAAAATTGACATAAAATAGTTTTTAAAACAAATATTATATTATTAATCGATATAATAGTCCAAAAAATATAATGTTCATCCAAAAAACTTATATAATAATATATATGACATTAATTAACCAATTTTGGTTTTATTGGCATTTTATAGTATGTTTATTGACCATATAATATAAAAATACAATGAGACATGGTAAATGTAAAACTATTTCACTAAGAGTTAAATCTAAATTTTAAGGTTAATATGGTAACCTAAACCTATCTAAAACCTATTGTTTGAGTTTTTTTCGACTCATCCCCACCTTATATTTTAAATAATTCATTTTTGAGACATTATAAACTGAAAATTAATCTATTATAAAATAATATTTTATGTTTTTTCTAAGGTGCCCCTCACCCCTCTTATAAAAGGGAACTTCCCCTTCACTCAAATTCACACCTCTAAAGCCATTTGGCTCGGAAAACCTCTACCCAAATATCCTCCCAACTATCCTACATTTATCCTAGATTCCTTATTTTGGTTATAAAGACAACCTAAGTATCCCTTTTTATCAAATCAAAAGTAAGAACCCAAAGAAGAGGTAATGATTTAACCACCCTCTTTCAAGTTCTCTTATTCTTCCACTTACTCTTTCTTTATTGTTTCCATTCTAAAATAATAACTCCAGTATCTTCTATATACTGTGATGTTATTATAAATATGGCATAGGTATATTCATTATTATATCCATCTTATAAATGACAATGTCACCATGCGTGCATACGTACGGCTTACCATCTCCATGTCGTGGTGTAATTTGTTATTCAACACTATGTTATTTGGATAGATATAATGATGAGTAATATGTATATAAATAATGAAAGTAAAATGATAATGTCTCTTTAAAATTAATATACCATCTATATCATGACCCACCTTCACCAAAAGGAGGGAAGGGACAGCAGATTGCCAGACCCTTCCTTCTTTAAGTTGAAGGAGAGATAATGACCCCCGAGACCCACCTTCAATAGGTCTCAGAGTGGCGACTAGAACCAAGGGTATTAGAATCACACACAAGATGGAAGGCATTACCCTTTTTATTTTTTAATAGGATCGACAGATAAGATGATGAACCCAACAATGCCAAAATTGGAAGTAAAAACAAAACCAAGGAAGCCAACCCCATATGCATGTATAAAAGTCAAAGCCAGAATGTACATAATGTCTACAAAAGTAAAGTACCAAAAGAAAGGAAAAATAGCAACTGCAACTGCAACTATCATGGCACTCGAGCTAGTATGGCCCTGCACGATCTCCAAAGTCCTCCTGGAAACCTGAAAGCAGTTTTATATACGTAGGGTGAGTATACAAGTATACCCAGTAGGAAAAACGAAAAACTCTCGTGCACAAGTGGAGAGGCATTCTAATGCCCTGTGTGAAAAGAAAAACCACAGCACCTAGCAAGGAAAACTGTCCACTCAAGTCTCACCAAAGCACACTTTCCAAATAATGCAAGGCAAGTAAAGTATAGTAAAATCACATCGATATTTGGGTACCCCACGCCACTTTCCCACTGGTTATTAAAGACATCCTACGCATCAAACCAATCCCGCCACTCTCACCACAGTCTCACTACCAAACATTCCCACACACACCTGGGACACAACCGCTATCCCGCCCACAGACACCTAGGTCACAACAACATCACGTAACTATTCCTGCAAACACCTAGGCCAGAATAACCACTACCACACCTGAAGACACATAGGCCTCATCTTGAAGATACTTGGGAAACAACCTGCCCACAAACATCTAGGCCAACCACCACAACTACCCTGCCCAAGGATTCTTGGGCTAATAATGGACTTCAGGCCATCACAGCCTACCCGAAGAGTCTTGGGATATTTGGGAAAGGGAGCAGAAAGGAGCTAATAACCATCCACTTGTAGGAGTATTTGGAAAAACACCCTCCCCATAAAATGGGGTGTTCGGCACTAAGTGCTCAACTTGGGTGGGGAACGAATAAAAACACAAGAACTAAAATTATATATATATATATATATATAGGTAACAAGCACTCAATCCAACCTAGGTTTCCACACCTAACCCAAGCACGAACATCCTGGTCACTACTCATAGAAAGAATATTACTCGCAACCGAGTCACAACTCATTCCCAGAATCAATTTCCCAAATAACCCATTCTTGTTTCCATGTTCAAGTGATCCTGTTTAAGTAAAATATTGCAGTACTGGGCAACTAATAGGCACAAGCACAAGCCTAAGAGAAAAAGTTACAGCCAACAGCAATTTAATCATTTGTACCCAGTTCTCTTGCAAGGTCATAACAACAAAGGTATGAGTGAGATCCCTTGAAGTACTGGAACCAAAAAACCCCGAGACACAGCCCCATATCCCCAAAATCTAGGAGCCAACGGTCTCTCAACAACAGAGGGATCCACCCCAATTTGTGATATAATTAGATTAACCACACAGCCTCAAATTCACAACCAGCGAAAGTACAACAATAGGGGATCCCATCCCCACCCGTATCACCCCAGAAATCGGCCCGTGAAAGAAACAACCAAACCGCTACCACCATAACAAGGCAAGACCATGTATGTATTTTCAGATTTAAAAGATTTAACACACTCCATGGTTTCAATTCCACTATGCTTTAACCGGGTTATCACAGAAAAGGTTTGATCATGGTGCTTTCAATTTATTTAACTGAGTATACGTAATTAACCAATTCCATGTTACAGTTATTTAAACATTCAGGAGCATCTAGGAGCACTGAGGTTCAATAGTGCATAGAGAAATACCACCAACGGCCATGATTTTCAGTGATCATAGGCCCGCACAATTCACAACACATAACAACATAAAGAGTACAACATAACATCGATCACACCCCCCCTTTAATTCTTTAAAGTTCTATTCATTATCTTCGTTAAGTTCAGTTTCATCAATTTCCACAGAGGCTAAAGCATGCCCACCCCACATGATACACAGAAAGGAGAGATTAAGGAGAAAATCCCTACTTGATTGATCAAAGAAGGAAGTTTTTCTCCATGCGCCAGGGACAGGTAATGTGCGGCTTGCAGAGGAGGGGCGTTGGGGACTCCAAGGACGAGCAGAAAACTTCCAGCAGAGGCGCACCACAAGCCACGGGAATAAGGACTCCAATAACTCCATGAGGAAGAAAGAAATTCAACCGAGAAGAAAAGGATAACTCTAGCGAGAGATATAAAGGGGAGATCGGGATATGGAATTTTGAACGCTTGGAAAAATGGATCGTGGTTTCCTACATGGGTGGACAGTTACACACGATGATATGAAGGAGTTATTTAATATCCCCAATTAGGGATTTTCTCGGGATTCTTAGGAGTCAATTATGGGCTTTAAATGACTTTAAAAAAGGTATTAAGATTAATTTACGTCAAACGATATGTTACAGGAGCGAAAAAGTCGGGTACTGGAAAAAAAGGAATGAAAGGCTCGGTGAGGGGACACGGTGCCCCCATCACAGTGTCACCCTCACGGTGCCACCGTCACGATGCCACCGTCATTGCACCACCGTCACGACGCCACCTTCACGGGGCCACCGTCACGGCACCACCGTCATGGTGCCACCGTGACCGGTGTGACCATCACGGTGCCGCCGTGACCGATGTTGTCGTGACCGGTGCTGCCGTCACGGTGCCACCGTCATGGTGGAGCCATGTTTTTGGTAAAGTAATGTCCAGGGGGTTTCGATACATTACATTAGATACCCCTCAAACTATTCTCGCCCTCGAGAATCAAAACAACCCAGAAGAAAAGAGAGGGTCCAAACAGCCTCCCTCTGATACCACTTTGTCACGGCCTGCCTTCACCAAATGGAGGGAAGGGACAGCAGATTTTCAGACCCTTCCTTCTTTAAGTTGAAGGATAGATAATGACCCCTGAGACCCACCTTCAATAGGTCCCAGAGTGGCGACTAGCACCAAGGGTATTATAATCACACACAAGATGGAAGGCATTACCCTTTTTATTTTTTTATAGGATCGAGAGATAAGATGATGAACCCAACAATGCCAAAACTGGAAGTGACAACAAAACCAAGGAAGCCAACCCCATATGCATGTATAAAATTCAAATCCAGAATGTACATAATGTCTACAAAAGTAAAGTACCAAAATAAAGGAAAAACAACAACTGCAACTATCACGACACCTGAGCTAGTACGGCCCTGCACAATCTCTAAAGTCCTCCTGGAAACCTGAAAGTATTTTTATATATGTAGGGTGAGTATACAAGTATACCTAGTAGGAAAAACCAAAGAATCTCATGAACAAGTGGGGAGGCATTCTAATGCCCTTTGAGAAAAGAAAATCCAAAGCACCTAGCAAGGAAAACTGTTCACCCAAGTCTCACCAAGGCACACTCCCCAAATAACGCAAGGCAAGTAAAGTATAGTAAAAGCACATCGATATTTGGGTACCCTGCACCACTTTCCCACTTGTTATTGAATACATCATATGCATCGAACCAATCCCGCCATTCTCACCGCAGTATCACTGCCAAACTTGCCCGCACACACCTAGGCCACAACCACACATCCCGCCTGCAAAACACCTGGGCCAAAACCACTATCCCGCCCCCAGACACCTGGTCCACAAAAACCTCACGTAGCCATGCCCACAAACACCTAGGTCAGAACAACCACTACCATGCCTGAAGACACCTGGGCTACATCCCGAAGACACTTGGGAAACAACCTGCCCGCAAACACTTAGGCCAACCACCACAACTACCATGCCCGAAGATTCTTGGGCTAATAATGGACTTCATGCCATCACAGTCTACCTGAAGAGTCTTGGGCTATTCGGGAAAGGGAGTATAAAGGAGATAATAACCAGCCACTTGTAGGAGTGTTGGGAAAAACACCCTCCCCATAAAATGGGGTGTTTGGCACTAAGTTCTCAACTTGGGTGGGGCGCGAATAAAAACACAAGAACTAAAATTATATATATATATATAGATATAGGTAACAAAAACTCAACCCAACCTAGGGTTCTACACCTAACCCAAGCACAAACAGCCTAGTCACTACTCATAGAAAGCATACTACTCACAACCGAGTCATAGCTCATTCCCATAATCAATTTCCCAATTAACCCATTCTTGTTTCCATGTTCAAGTGATCCTATTTAAGTAAAATTCTGCAGTACTATGAAACTAACATGCACAAGCACAATCCTAAGAGTAAAAGTTACAGCCAACACCAATTTAAGCATTTGTACCCGGTTATATTGCATGGTCACATCAACAAAGGTATAAGTGAGATCCCTCGAATTATTGGAACCAAAGAAAACCCTGAGACACAGCCCCATGTCCCCAAAATCCTAGAGACAATGGTCTCTCAACAACAGAGGATTTCACCCCAATTCTTGATATAAGCATAGTAACCACACAACCTCAAATTCACAACCAGCGAAAGTACAACAACAGGGCATCCCATCCCCACCCATATCACCACAGAAATCGGCCCGTGAAAGAAACAACCAAACTTATACCACCAATAAAATGCAGGCCCATGTAGGTATTTTCAGATTTAAAATATTTAACACACTCCATGGTTTCAATTCCATTGTGCTTTAACCGGGTTTATCACAGAAATGGGTTGATCCTGGTGATTTAAATTTATTTAACCGAGTATACATAATTAACCAATTCCATGTTACGGTTATTTAAACATCCAGGAGCATCCAGGAGCACCGAGGTTCATTAGTGCATAGAGAAATACCACCAAAATCCATGATTTTTAGTGATCATAGGCCCACACAATTGATATCACATAACAACATAAAGAGTATAGAAGAACATAGATCACACCCCCCCCCCCTTCATTCTTTAAAGTTCCTCTCATTATCTTCATTAATTTTGGTTTCATCAATTTCCACCGAGGCAAAATCATTTCTCACCCCTCATGATACACAGAAATGAGAGACGAAGGAGAAAATCCCTACTTGATTGATCAAAGACCGAATTTTTTCTCCACGCGCCAGGGATAGGGAATGTGTGGTTTGAAGAGGAGGGGCGTCAGGGACTCCAAGGATGAGTAGAAAACTTCCAGAAGAGGTGCACCACAAGACATGGGAAGAAGGACTCCAAGAACTCCAGGAGGAAGAAATAAATTCAACCGAGAAGAAAAGGAGAACTCTAGTGGGAGATATAAAGAGGAGATCGAGATATGGAATTTTGAACTCCTGGAAAAACGGATCATGGTTTCCTACGTGGGTGGGTAGTTACACACAATGATATCAAGGAGTTATTTAATATTCCCCATCATGGATGTTTCTCGGGATTTTTAGGAGTCTATTCTGGGCTTTAAATGACCTTAAAAAAGGTTTTAAGATTAATTTACGTCAAAAGATATGTTAGAAGAGCGAAAAAGTAGGGTACTGGAAAAAAAAGGAACAAAAGGCTCAGAAAGGGGACGTGGTTCCCCCGTCACGGTATCCCCCTCATGGTTCCCCCATCACAGCGCCTCCATCACGGCGCCGCCGTCATGGTGCCCCCATCATGGCGCCACCGTCACGGCGCCCCCGTCATGGTGCCCCCATGACCGGTGCGACCGTCACGGTGCCACCATGAACAGTTCCACCGTCACGGTGCCACCATCATGGTGGAGCCCTGTTTTTGGTAACTTAATGTCCAGGGGGGGTTCTAGGCCATTACAAACTAATTCCACACCTTTAAGGAAATGATATTTTCGCTCGTGCGTACGTACGGATTACCGTCTCCACGACGAGATTAGATTCATTTCCATGTTCACCATTCATTGATGATTATAAAAATTTATATTACTAATAAGTATGAAATATATGACATAATAATGCTAATGGAGATATATATATATATGTACTTATATATATCTTATTCACTTAGTTCCGTTCAATACGATATAAAAAAGAAAACAGCGTTTTTGCGTACGTATGGATTATCGTCTCCATAAACGGTGTTTTTAATTTCATATATATGTCTATTATACATATTTATATTATAAATATATATTATATATAAATCATTTTTTATATTCAGGAATTATTTAAATCATTATCTAAATGATACGATCAAGAATAACAAGTTAAAACATGTATGATAAAGAAAGTGATTATTACCTGAAATGTTAATTTAACATGGAAATCATTATTAAATGGTTAGTATAAAGTCCTAAATGAATCATGTATGATATCATAAATATTAATATGGTTCTGGTATAATTTAATCACATACTATGGTCTTTATACAAGAGGTTAAACATACGCTCGACTAAATAAAAGTATAAGGTTAGAGTTAATTTCACAATCTCTTTATTATCTGAGGTTGTTTTTACATAAGTATCTACTGGGAAATATTTATTATCCATGTCCATGTTTCCTAAAAGAGTTTTCAAGGGGATTATTTTTAAGGGACTTTTTACTAAAACATCATTTTAAATGTTTTAAATATTTATTCCTCTAAATCTTTCTTATTAATGTCCATGTTTTCAAAATGGTTTTTAAGAATTTATTTATATGGACATGAATGTTTTTAAAATGTAAATTACTTTTAAAATTTTCAAAGTGGTATGGGACACTTTGATTAAAAAATGTCTTTAAATTTCTTCCTTTTTAAATTGTGTGACTTTTAAATGTTTTCATGAAAAAGTGATATTTCTCTCTAAGAATTTTACAAATCATTTTTATCTATGTCAACATCCATTGATGTATTTTAACCTTGTTTGAAGTTTATTTATTATGCTACAAATCTTCCATATTGTATTGAATTATTCGTGATATGTTTGAATCTGGATGTGTTATTTTTATACCATTCATGGTTTATGGATAAAGTATTGACATTTCATATGATAGTTTTAATGCGAATGTTTATGTTAGGTTTCAACATTTTCATATAAGTAATGTAATGGACTTAGTAAGTGACGGGTGGATCCTACTCTAGCTCCTCCATGCATCGGTATATCTCATGATACAAACTAGTGTCTTGGCACAAGGCCTTGACAAAAATTTTATTTGTATTCTTGGCACAAGGCCTTGAATATTTGGTAATGATGTTTGGTGTTAGGCATTCCCTCATTATGAAATTAGTTATTACATGTGATTATTTGACTAGTATAATATCCATGTGCATCTTTATATGTTAATTTTTGATTTATTTTTTCCATATTATGTTCAAGTTTATGTTTAAAAGGCTATTGTTTTTATTACACACCTTGCCTTAAATGTTTATAGCTTCCACTAAATTAATTACCCTTACTGAGCATATGAGCTAACCCTTTCTTATGTTTTATTTTCCCAGGATCCCAAGAAGTGTTTCATGTTTGAGATGTAGGGTTAAGATAATGTAATAATTTTGTTCTCAAAGAACTATTTATGTTGTGTTTTATGTCAGAATGTGTAATGTAATGTTCATGTATGCAATCTATTTTCCAAGACTGCTAAACTGATCAGTCTTTCAGGACTTGATTCCTTGTAATCATGCCAATGTATTAAAATAATGCACCGGATCTGGGTAACTGGGGTTGGGGTAATACAATAATTTTATCCTAGGACATGAAATAATCATTAGTTGAGTGTAAATTTATGGATCCTTTATCAAAGTTGAATATTGGAGGTTAGGAATTAGGGTTCGAGGTTTCTTTGGCTAGTGTTCATTTGACCTCCTCTTTTCTCAAGATTGTTCATTAGGTATAGAAAATTGATGATGAATTTTGTGTCCCTAGGAAGTCTCTTTATTGGGGGGTATACCTTTGTTGAGTGTTCATTATCTATAGAGGGTATTATATGTTAATGAAATAGTTATGTTGTACCTTTTTCAGTCTAACAACCTGAGAAAATTTAAATAGTAATTAATTATTTAACAATTTTGGGTAAATTAAAAGTAACTATGAAATGGTATTATAAAAAAATGTTCTATAATTATTTTAAACAATCAAATATGTTTTGAATAAAAATATAACAAATTACTTTATACTTCAAGAAATTGTATTTTTTTAAAATCATAATAAATTAATATATTAATATATTAATATATGTATATAATTTATAATTCATATACATTTATTTGTAAGGTAATTGTAAAAAATATATGTATATGAGTATTAATTTTAATAATAAATACATTTAATTGATTATTTTGGTATAAAAAAACTATATTTTATAAATTTATTATAAATAAATACTTCAAACATTTAAGAATAATATATTTTATAATGATATATGTAGGATGACATTATTATTATTTTTTAAAAACTTATTACCATTAACAAATGATTTTAGAAAAATCATAGCCAAATTATAATTACGAAAATGTAATTAAGAAATTAAGAAAATATATTATTATTATTATTTTAAAATATAAAAAAATGAAACAAATTTTTAAAAAATAAATTAATAAGAAATGAATATGTGAAATTGGGTTTTGTGGTTTCATTTTCAGTTCTATTTAAGTCAAGTGAGCCATGGTCTGTTGAATATAAAATGGAGCAACAAAAGTGAGATTGAGAGTTTGTTGAGTGTTCAAATTTGAAATTAAAGGCCAAAACAGGTCCAATAAAGGCTATGAGATCTGTTTTCTATGTCTACCATCAAGGTATATCGAAGTCGTGTGTGGATTCGAGGACCTTGAGATCAAGAGTGAGGTTAGTCGCTAATTAATCAAGCGATGTCAAAAATGATATGAGCAAAGTCAAGAATGATTTTTCATGGTCAGGGTTTTGGTCTTTGGTGGTGTAGGTATATCTTATTCGTTTTTTCCCAAATATTCATGTATGTTTGTGTGTAATAACTAGATATTTTGAAAAAATGGTTCAATAGTTTCATATTTTATCAATTTCATCAACTTGTTTCTTCCATCAACATTTGGTGTCACTATTTAAAATAGTTCATGTTTAATGTGTGCATCTTTCGTTAATAATGTCATTCAATTTGGATTATTTTAATCTAGTATGAATAATCAATTTTTTATTCTTAAACTATTTTGCACGAATGAAAATGAAAATTTCATTTATCATGCTTCATCACATACCGATTTTTTCTCGGTTTCTTTCGATCAATGTCTCTCAAACTATTTTTTTTCTATTTCATCTCTAACATAATTCTTTATTTGATAAATATGTATCTCAGACATTTATTAAATATATATATCAATATCCACTTACTATGAATGCAAGACACCTAAGCCACACACTTTATTTTTTGCTATTTTTGTCATCTACAGCTTACAGCAGCTCAGCAAAATTAAATCAGTTTTTCTATCCACTAGATTTGTTTCTCTGAGAGTATAAATATATATTAGAGGTTATTATGGAAAGAATTCCAATTTTTTATCAATACTTAAATTAATTTTTATTTTCATTCTTTTTTTGTGAGTCTAGTGAGGTTGAGTCTTCTTGTTTTTGTGCTATCCATTATAAGAAGTAGAGAGTATAAGTTAGGGAATGCTTTCCGTAATGAAGAACGATATCTTTCTGAAAATTATTTTTAAGGGATATTATTTTTCTTGATTTCAAATGTTTAATTTGATTAATTATTTATTTATTTTAGGTTTTCATTATTGTAATGGATTTGATTATATTATAAGGGATATGTTAATTCTATTTTAAGATTTTTGTTCTCTATACTATTAAGGGTTATTTTTATAAATCTAATTTTATGTCTAGTTATTCTATTTTTAAAAATATATTTGATTATAATTTATTTTTTTAAGATCCTTTTTCCATGTGATCTTTACTTAAAAATTCTACAATTGTAGAAATTATGTGTTAGGTATAGTTTCATTTTATTTTAAAATATTTTCCTTCTTCAAAAAAAAATAATTTTGTTGGATTTTATTTTTATTTTATGTAATTTTTAAAACATAATCTCTATTAGTATCATAAGAGAATTTATTTATTTTAAAGATATCTGATTCTGTATATAATTATATATTCTTAGTAAATTCCTAAATGTTTTTTGTAATATATGTAACATCCCAAGTAAGTAATTAATAATATATATTTTTATCTATAAATTAGATAGTGTTTTAGAGGCTTAAAATGAGAATAAATCCAATCTTAAGCATAGAATACACTAATATTCTTAAAAGATTGTTTTACTGCCTTTTGATGGAAAACCCTTTTTAAATCAACCTTTTGACAATTTTATAAGCTCTATTTGTCAAAATAAACATATTATTTATGATTGGGACATTGAAATTTACAATGGATATTTTTTTGGTATTTTTCTGACAATGTTCATTTTTTAATGAATAGTGAAAAATACTACATTTTACATCAAAACGGATTTTTCATATAATTTAATTATATGGTTAGATTATCTTTTTAATTAGTTTTAAAGTGTAAATATAATATATTTTTAACATTTAATCCAATGGTGGTTATTAGGATTAATTTCACTTTGGAATTGGGCATAAACTAATGCCAAGCTTTTCATAGATATTGTTTCAAAAAAACCCGCTATTTGTTTTGACAACGGGAATTATTTTAAAATAAATTATTTCAATTTCTGTGTTTGGAATTTGGTAAAATGGATTATATATTTGGAATCAGAAGGTCCAAATTATGTAATCAAGACTCTTTTGTTTTTGGACATTATGAATAGTAACGACGGTAATTATCTTTAATTATCGTGATTAATGAGTAATCGGATAGTTAAGGATAATAAAGTAATATCATAATAATACAAAATGACACCAACATGTTTCCTAATGCTACTGGTTGTCTCATGGACGACCATGGGATTCCTTGTGACAAACTTGGGGACCCCATGGAATCACTTTTGTGGGAAAGTGACTTTTTATCTTTTTATTTTTAAAGAAAGTTAAATATAACAAAGAATGTATCACCTGAGTAAAAAAAATTTAATTTTGTCTACATAAATGATATATTGGACTATAAATATTCATTATAAATATTAAAAGATTTCCTACATCATGATATTTTTTTATAATTTTTAGACATTAAATAAATTAAATTATTTATGACATCATGATGATGTAGCGATTACCTCATTAATAAACGATTTAAATAAAATGAAAAGATAATGTTAAAACTATAACTTACACTTGTAAAAGACCTATTTAATGAGTATATTGCAAACCCTTGTCACCTTATACTCTAAATACATCAATGTGGGACCTTTAAAATCCGAAACTCATTTGAAAATAAAGTAACCTTTTATACCTTTCCAAGAGTGCCCCTCCTCTCCTCTAATAAAAGGCCCCCACCTCTACCACCTTACCCACACATCCAAAGCCTTTGGCTCGGACAACCCCTTTCCATTTTGTCTCTCCACATCCCTCTCTAACTCATAGAATCATCACTTTGGGCAGAAGTCTTCTCAAGGAAGCCTTTGAGCTCAAATCAAAAAGAGTTACCCGATTTAAAGGTAGTGTCTTCTCTTGTGTTCTTATGTTTTTTTTGCTTCTCCAACCCCATAAACTCTTTTTATTCATTTCTTTTGTAACAACACCAGTATCTTAAATATACTAGGATTTTTTTATAAGAAGTATTAGAGCTACACTTACACACACCTACATCTAATGGTTAAAGAACATACTATTTCTGTGGATGGCAAATTTCTGCCTCACGAAACGATGACTGTTCAACACTCATATAACACCTTAAAAGGTGGACATTAAAATGTCACTATATTTATATATGATATATAATATGTTTATTATTTACTTAAGATTCTGTATTTTTCATTTATGGCATACCTTTATGGTTTCTATTATGGGTAAACACGATATCTTCATTTTGGGAAGTGCGGACTACCGCCCCCTCAAAGTGATTTGATTCGTTAATTCCATATGTGGGACGTATAAGGGATGTAATTAATGATATTATATATGATATTATAATGGAATTATAATATACCTTTATATCATTATGATTCCATTCCATAAAATAGGAAATAGAAATGAAAGTAGCATTCATGTGTACGTACGGATTACCGTCTCCATGAACGGTGCATTTCATTTCTTACCTCTAAACATTATGTAATATTATAAATGCATGTATATACTGGATATATATGATATATATGATATCTACATCATGATTATAACTCTGGATATAATGGATATATGAACAAATTGTAATTATAAAGAGTTTATTTTTGACTCAAGTACCAATGATCGTTAAAACGACCGTTATTAACTTAAATAATTACATAGTGTTCATGACATGGTAATAAGTGATATAAAAGGAATAATGAACTTTAAAAAGGTTCTTAAGCAAGTATAAATTAACTCAAGTTTATTATTTAGGAGGTTAAATAATGATCGAGTCAAGTCGGACCCGAGGTATGGGACTTCGTCTCAATCTTCTTTCATTAAGGCATATTATGTTTTATACACAACTTTCTTTTATACGGTGTACAAACCCCTTTGACTTTTACGTTTATCCGAAAGGAATCTTTTTTATACAAGCGTTTTACTAAACGACAAAAGGAAGAAAAAAATTCGTACGTATGCGGTGACAACGACTTCTCCGACGTCGTGACCATTATTTGAGTTTCGGCTTCCTCTACAAGCCATACCCTTTTTTTAAATGAAAAATAAATACCATGTTTTAATTTTCTTTTATTTTGGTATTGAAAATGGTTTTCATAATGTTTTTATTATATCAATGTGTTGTATTGATATCTTGTTATTGAAATGTGGAAATGTTATGTTTCCTTTATGCATGTTTTATGTGATACGATTATGTTATTGTTCTTGGGCATTATTATGAAGACGGGTGGTTCTGTGATAAAATAAGGGCAGGTTAGCCCGATATAGCTCTCCAATGCATTGGGTAACACGAAGGGGTTAAATGTTGAGGTTTCTCCCAAGAGATTTAGGGAATATACTGTGATGGGTATTCCAAACGTAACCAAGAGGGTTACTCCCTACGTAAGAATGTTATGAATGCCTCATGTTACCTTTATGTCTTATTATTTCTATGATTTATTAATAATTTGGATGAGGTATGTTAAAGTGGTTATGTTTTATGGGTAAAGTATGATTTCATGTATATATGTACTCATGTTTCCTTTCCATATTTTTATATCCCTTACGGAGCTTTTTTTATGCTCATCCCAAGTTTTTTTTGAAATGTTTTTCACAGGTCAAGGGAAAGTTACATGATATGATGATAGTGTCAAGGAAGTTTCAAGAAAGAATCCATGTTTTATTTTAAATATGTTTCCGTTGATGGGAAAAATGAATACTATCTTTATGTAACTACTTTGTTTAAATGTGGAATTTAATTCATGTTTTATGATCTAATTCTATAAAACTCTAAACCTGAAAAGATCCTCAAGGTGTATTCTTGAAATATCTCAAGATTAAGTAAGGTTTAAGGCTGGGACCTTATAGTTGGTATCAGAGGTCGGTTTAGATAACTTAAGGAGTTAGAATTCTATTAAATGATTATTCAAAAATATTTTTTTTATGGTCAAATTGAAATGATATAGCATTTGAAGATTACCATGTTGATTCATCTAAGACATGTTTGTTCAGAATGGTTTTCCACATAGGAAATAGGGAAGCAGTGCTAGGAAGGCATACAGAAGGAAATAACCTTCCGAATCAGCATCCTGAGATAGTCAGAATTGGAACTGAATAGTTTTTTTCAGTAATGGCGTAGTTGACTCAAGCGATAAATGGTGGTGGTATCCATGCACGAGATCAGCCAGATCAACCGCAGAGAAACATGTCAGTGGTGGAACATTTCATGAGGCAACATCCCTCATCATTCAGAGGATCATCTGACCCTGTGCTAGCTGAAGGGTGGATTAAATCACTGGAGAATATTTTCGATGCCATGGGGTGTTCAGACAATCAAAAGGTTAGTCTTGCTATTTACCGTTTTGAGGGTGAAGTAGATCAGTGGTGGTCGATGGTTAAAAATATCAGGGACGCTGATGAGATTGATGCTCTCGACTGGGATGAATTCAAAGGTATGTTTCTTGAAAAGTATTTTCCTAAGGCTGTTCGACTTAGGATGGAAAAACAATTCTTGGAATTGAGACAAGAGGAAGACTCAGTGACTTCCTATGAAGAGAGGTTCACTCGATTGGCAAGGTATGCTCCAAATTTTATCCGAGACCTTTATAGTAAAATCAATCATTTTTAATAAATATTAAAGCCAAAATATCAAAGGGATTTAGCTTCTCGTGAGTTCAAAAGTTATGAAAAGCTTGTTCGATGTGCTGAGAAGGTGGAAATGGAGTTTTCCGACGATCAAGTGTTCTATAACAACTAGCTGAAGAAGAGACCGAGGTGGCAGGAGAAAGGAAAGAATTCTTCAAAAAGGTCTGACGGTAAGAAAACTAAGTTTCCAGTTTGTGATAAATGTGGTAAAAGGCATGCTGGGGAATGTCTTCTGAATTCTGGAAAGTGCTACAGATGTGGTAAGATGAGACATAAGGCTCGTGATTGCATTGAAAATATAACGACCCATAATTTACATACATTGTTAATACATCAAAATTGAAGTACACTTATTACAACATATAACAAAACCATGAAAGGACCGTATAGGTATAGTGTCTTTAGAAACTGGGAAACATAAACAACTGGTTCATAAATCATCTACACTATCTCTCATTTATTTCATCATATATATAGTCCCTTTTTGGCATATCTTACTTAATACCCTTCTTCCTGACCTGGGGAAAGAAAACATACAAAAGGGTGAGCTCAAATTCCCAGTAAGGGTAAACAAAAGAAATATCAATTATATCAAATTCATAAGAACATAACATTTTGGAAATATTAACCTGCAAAAGAGATCATAATTTCATAACATGGGATAAATCATAGTAGTGAAATGTAATCCCAATAATCATAACTTGAAACATAAAACTTTGTGTCATACACACATAATCATAGATAATCATTTCTTATTATTCAAGACTCATTTCCAAGACTATCTTAGTGGACAAAGTCCATTTCTGAACTGAGTTCATTCCTCATTTCAGTCCTGTTTCATTGAACCGGTTTAACCTGTCGTTCCATCCATGTCTATCTCATGAGATATAAAATCTTTACCCAATGCATTGGAGGGAGATATAGGTCCCACCCATATCATAATGATACCATTCTTATGTGTGCCACAAAATCATAAACCATACATCATAGCATAACCCATGTAATAAAAATGGGAATCTTAAACATCATGACATCATAAAACAATTCATATAATATAAAGGAATTCATAAAAATATTTCCATCACAACATAATCAAATCAATGTAATAATAGGGATAGAAATAGAACCCTATATTATCTTAGATGGAAAATAATTTTGATAAAACACTTGAACTCCATTCTTGAGGAAAATATCCTTTCTACTTCAAAAACACTTTTCCTTTCTTAACATGTCATACAATTCTAAACTAAAAGAAGTTGATTAAAAATAAACTTGAAAACTTTTAAAGTAATCTTATTGGAGATAATGTTTTAAAAATCCATTCATGCCGTATAAGTTAAAAAAACATTTTTCTCGTACTTTTGTTGGAAAAGTCAAAAAGTACCTCGTATGAAAAACGAATAAAGATTCCATTCATATATTTTACTAAAATCTCACCGAAGGGTAAAATTGGATTTAAACAATTTTAGGTGGGTGGAAATAATATTACATATTGAGGAAACATGTATTTGGATGATAAAATACACCCTAGTAAATACCAAAGTATAAACAATCTCGGATAAAAATGAGATTGTGATATTTTTCCCTTACCTAAGGTCCGATTTGCTTCGTAAGTGTCCAAACCTCCGGTATAATGATTTAAATAATTTCATTGACTTATTCCAGAATCATACTTATTGTTATGATATCATATATGGTCATATTCTTAGCTTCTTATTAGTAATATTTCATTATTACTTGTTATTCGCGTGTTTATTACTTTTTGTTCTTATGGTGTTTTGTCGAATAAATTATTATTCTTATTTTTAGGTTATAGATACCTCATTTCCAGAATGGTATTAGTGTAATATATATCATATTCATTCATTCAATTCATTTATATAATCATTATGCAATGAAGATCATGTAGAACAAGTCGCATCACATCGTGGAGACGGTATTCCGTACGTACGCACGAGCGATGATATCGTTCCCATGATCGTGGAATTGTATTGGAGTGTATGTATACTATTTAAGAATCAATATCACTTCACAATAATCATATATATTCATTCTTTACACCATTATACCCATCCAAGTAAGGTGGTGGTGGAAAATAGATTTCACCACGGCGTGGAGACGGTATTCCGTACGTACGCACGCGTGGTGATTTCATTTTCCGTAGGATGGATAGATGGTGAAATAGGGTTGTTTAATAATTATAATAGCATATAAGTATATGAGTGATACTGATGTTATTACTTCATAATGAAACAACTAAAGAAGAAGAAGTGGAAGAAGAAATAAAGATGAAAGAATCGGTAACAGACATTACCTCTTCTTTGAAGCGCTTCTTTGAGACCTCCTTTTAGAGCACTAAAATTGGTCTTTGAAGAAGACCAGGACCTCTAGGATGTCTCTAGGGAAGTGGAGAGAATAAATTTGTAGGGTTTGGACGAGCTTGAAGTCTCAAAGTGGTGTGAGGAAGAGGGGGAGGAGGTTCCCTTTTATAAGGGAGGAGAGGGGCACCTTTGGAATAACTAAAAAGATTATTTTATTATAAAATCAAATTCAGTTTTTAATAGCTCCAAATTGATATATTTCGAAGCTAAGGTGGGTATGGGTCTAAATCCTCTCACCTAATAGAATTTATACAAGTTTAGGTTTCAATTTTTACCTTATCATTTATATTTAACTTTAAGTTAGATAATTTAACTTTTACCGTGTCTTCTTGTTTTCTTACACTATAAGGTTAATAAACTTACTATATCAAGAAAAACGAACCCCAAGTTGTTTATTATTTATATATATAACCTTATATAAGTAATGTTTCCGAACCTTATATTTTTAGGAATAAAATAACAATTAATAATATAGTATTTTTTTTAAAAACTTTTTTATGTCAATTTTGACACTATTTGGTAATTGATTTTTGTGAAAATCATAACAGAATGATTAGTTCGAAAAAATTTAATTAAATCAATAAAAACATGTAATATTAACATATAAAATTATTTTAATTCATAAAAAGTCTCAAATTACATTTATTTGGGTATTTATAACATCAATTATGTCAATATTTCATTAATAAGATAATTACTGCATCATCATTGTATCATAAATAAATTAACTTATTTTAAGTCTAAAAATTACAAATAAAATACCATTATGTAGGAAATATGTTTATCTTTATAATGAATATTTATAGTCGAATTTATCTTATGTATAACCCTATATTAAAAATGATTTAGTTATTAAACTTTGATTTTAACTATTTTAACCCTTCTTTAAATAAATTGATAATAAATGTCCTAATCTAATCCAAGTGGGCCTAAATGGTCATATTTTATTCCTAAGGTTTTTTTTGGTCTAATTAAACTTATCCAATAGAATTAGGACATGTTTTAGGGTAATAATAATATCATTTTTACCCTTAAATGCCCTATTTACTTTTAACCGTGGTAAAAAATAGTAAAAAGTTACTATTCACCAAAAATTATTTTCATCTCATTGAACCACATTTTACTTACTGAAATCAACCGTATCTCTCAGATTTTTAAAATTCCACTCACAGAAGCGGTAAAATTAAGTTTTATGAAAAATTCAGTTTTTTTAACTACCACTTAGTGGTTTCACTATTCATCAAAAATTGAAAGTTTTCAGAAAAAAACCAAAATTTCACCCTAGGCTAATTTCGATATTCCAAATCCAAAAATGAAGTCCATTTTGAAAAATAAAATTTTAAAAATTTTAAAAATTGGTTATTAGTATTCATAACGGCTAGTTTTAATAATATTTTAATAGCATATCATTGTTTAGTGAAACTTAGTATTGCATACGACATAAGCTATCGAGGAAGGCCGCGATTGCGTGTTAAGCAAGCCAAGCTAGTGTTGTGTGTAGTGAAAGATTCCTTTGATGATTTATATAACATAAAAACAAAATATTTCTCATAAAAGTCTTGGGTGTTACATTCTACCCCCCTTAAAATGAATTTCGCCCTCGAAATTCATCACTTTGTAACAAACAGATGAGGATACCTCTCCCTCATCATATCCTCAAGCTCCCATGTAGCTTCTTCTAATTGGTGGTTCCTCCATAAAACTTTCACCCAGCGAGTGGTCTTGTTTCGTAGGACTTTTTCGCTACGATCCAGAATCTCTATCGGTTGTTCTTCATAAGAAAGATCTTGTTCCAGCGGTACAACTTCTGAGCTGAGTACATGTAAAGGATCAGGTATGTACTTTATCAGGAGAGATACATGGAACACATCGTGAACATGAGAGAGATTCGGTAGAAGCGCCAATCGGTAAGCTACCTTCCCAACACGATCCAGTATTTCGAAAGGACCGATATATCTAGGGCTCAACTTCCCCTTTTTTCCAAATCTCATGACCCTCTTCCAGGGAGATATTCATAAGAACACTTTATCACCCACTTCAAACTCTAGGTCTTTTCTTCGGTTGTCGGCATAACTTTTTTGTCGACTCTAAGCTGCTCTTATGTTTTGTTGAATAGATCGGACCTTTTTTTCCATCTCATCAACAATATCAGGTCCTAATAGCTTTCTTTCCCCAACTTCATCCCAACAAGTTGGAGTCCTGCATTTCTTTCCATAGAGATCTTCATAAGGAGCCATATGAATACTAGAGTGAAAGCTATTATTATAAGAAAATTCAACCAAAGGTAGGTGTTGATCCCAACCACCTTTGAAATCCATAGAGAAAGCTCTCAACATATATTCTAGAGTTTGAATTGTTCTCTCAGACTGACCGTCTATCTGAGGATGATAAGCAGTGCTGAAACTCAACTCTGTATCCAGAGTTTGCTAAAGACTTCGCCAGAACTTTGAGGTAAACCTCGGATCCCGATCAGATATAATAGAAATTGGTACTCCATGCAATCTTACCACTTTCTTTACATATATCCTGGCAAGCTGATCCAGAGATAAATCCTCTCTAATAGCAATGAAGTGTGCAGACTTTGTAAGACGATCAACTATGACCCAGATAGCATTATTGCCTTTGGATGTTTTAGGAAGTCCGATGACAAAGTCCATAGTGATGTTTTCCCATTTCCATTCTGGTATGGGTAATGGTTGTAACATCCCCTTAGACTTCTGTCTCTCAGCTTTAACTTGCTGACAAACCAAGCATCGAGAGACATATTCAGCAACATCTCTTTTCATGCCATCCCACCAGAAGTACTCTTTCAGGTCCCTATACATCTTCGTGCTTCCAGGATGAATAGAGAATGAAGAACTATGAGCCTCATCCAGCAGCTCCTTCTTTAATTTGGGGATGGGAGGAACACAAACCCGATTCCTGAACTTTATTATCCCATCATAATCAAGGTTGAATTTAGGAACATTTCTCACCTTCTTTTGTAACTCTACATCTTCTTTCTGTGCCTCTTTAATCTTCACATGTATAGATGGTTGAACATTCATTTTAGAAAGATAATATTTTTCCCTTTCCATTATAATTCCAAGATCCATCCTTTATAAATCCATAAATATTGGATCTTTTGTGATCCTCATCATGGATAAGCTAGCATGGTCTTTTCGACTTAATGCATCTGCCACCTTGTTTGCTTTCCCAGGGTGGTAATAAATTGAGCAGTCGTAATCCTTAATCAGCTCCAACCATCTTCTTTGGCGCATATTCATCTCCTTTTGTGTGAAAATATACTTTAAACTTTTATGATCAGTATAAATATCACACCTTTCTTCATAAAGATAATTCCTCCAAATCTTTAATGCAAATATTACCGTAGCTAACTCCAAATCATGAGTTGGGTAATTTTTCTCATTGATTTTCAACTGTCGTGAGGCATAAGCTATCCCCATATCATTTTTCATGAGAACGCAACCCAGTCCCTTCTTGGATGCATCATTGTAGATCACAAACCTTTCTCCACTACAAGGAAGTGTGAGCACAGGTGCACTGGATAACCTTTTTTTCAACTCCTTGAAATTCTCTTCACATTCCTCCGTCCAAACAAACTTAACTCCTTTCTGAGTCAACTTTGTGAGTGGATTAGATAATCGTGAAAAATCATTCACAAAACGCTGATAATATCCAGCCAAACCAAGAAAACTTCGGATCTCGGTTACTTTTGTTGGTCTCGACCATCTTTCGATAACCTCTATTTTTGCTAGATCCACAGATATCCCCTCTTTTGAGATTATGTGACCCAAAAATGAAACTTTTTGAAGCCAAAATTCACACTTGGTAAATTTGGCATAAAGCTTCTCCTTTCTCAGGGTCTTCAATATAATTCTCAAGTGATCTTCATGTTCTTCCTTTCTCTTTGAATAGACAAGAATATCGTCTGTAAAGACAACCACAAATTGATCAAGATAGTCTCTAAAGACTCTATTCATCAGATCCATGAAGATAGTAGGGGCATTAGTAAGACCAAATGGAATCACTAGAAATTCATAGTGTCCATACCTTGTACGGAAAGCTGTCTTTGGTATATCCTCCCTTTTGACCTGTAATTGATGATACACTGAATGAAGATCAATCTTGGAAAAGTATTGAGCTCCGCGTAGTTGGTCAAATAAGTCATCAATGCGTGGGAGAGGATATTTGTTCTTGATAGTGATCTTGTTAAGTTCTCGATAATAAATGCAGAGTCTCATTGATCCATCTTTCTTCTTAACAAACAGAACAGGTGCTCCCCAAGGTGACGCACTAGGGAGTATGAACCCCTTATCAAGATTCTCTTGGAGTTGCTTCTTCAATTCCTACAACTCAATTGGGGCCATTCTATAAGGGGTCTTTGAAAAAGGAAAAGCACCCGGTACGAGTTCTATTGAAAACTCAACTTCACGATTTGATGAAAGACCCGTCAATTCCTCCGGAAATACATCGTCAAACTCCCGTACAATGGGAATATTCTTAATCGTGAGTTTCTCTCCAACCATTTGAGATAAATAACCTTTATTTAGTGGAATCAAGACCCATAAGATGGAAGAAATTTCCACTGGAAGCTTATGTTCATCCTTGCATTGATAGACGATCATAGATTGATCTAGAATATGAAATGTGACTTCCCTTATTTGGAAATTGATATGAGCTCCATATAAAGAAAGAAAATCCATGCCAAGAATAACATCAAATTACACTATAGGGAGGATCACAAGATTTGCAGGAAGCACTTTCCCACAAACTTCAATTGGAGAAGAATTGTAAACTTTTGATGCGACTGTTGTGCCATTAGGGGTTTTCACAGCTAACTCAACATCTAATTGTTGAGGTAATACGGTGATACCCTTATAAAATTCATTAGAAATAAATGAGTGGTTGGATCCAGAATCAAATAAAATATTTGCTACTTTAGAGTGGATGGTAAGTGTACCTTTAACCATATCGTTATCGTACTCCACATCGCTGATAGAAATTTCATGTGACATTCCTTTGTCTTTAGCCATAAGATTTTGTTGATGTCGATCATCATCAACAACCCTTGGATTAGGGCATTTATTGGAATAATGCCCCTTCTACTTTCACTTGAAACATTGAAGTGTAGTAGGTTCATTATGTGTATCCCTTCCTTTATTTGCATCATTAGACATCTTCTTCCCATCATTGTGGCATTCAAATGCCTGATGACCTTCCTTTCCACATTTGAAACATTTACTTGTCCCTTTAAGACAAATCCCTCCATGTTTCTTTCCACACATTGAGCATAAGGGAAACCTCATCTTCTTTTCAGTGTGCTCTTTTGATTTTCTTTTGAATCCCATTTTCCTCTTCTTATCAAACCCATATGACGGATGGGTTACTCTAATCTCCATCTCAACTTTGGGAGCACATCGAATGATTTCCTCGTAGCTATTGAAGTCCCTTATGGCTAATTCCCTTCGAAGACTTGGTTTTAAGCCACTAAAGAATCAATAGATATTACTCTCAGGTTGGATAATAATACCAGAAGCGTACCTTGCACGTCTTGTAAAATTTTCTTCATAGGTACCAACCGATTCATCATCCTTTTTATTTAGTTCAAGAAACTCCTTCTCCATCTTTGGTCGGAGAATACGAGGGAAGTACTTATTGAAAAATAAGTTCTTAAACTCATCCCATTCCATGGACTCAATTTCATCTCTTTGACTTGTATTCTTGATAAGATTCCACCATTGATCAGCATCACCTTCCAAACGATACACTGCTAAGATGACTTTATCATGTTCAGAACATTGAAGAACTGAAAATATCTTTTCAGTAGTACTAATCCATTGTTCAGCAACTAATGGATCAGTAGACCCGCGGAATGAAGGTGGACGCTGCCTCATGAAGGATTCAACAGAATGTTGCTCCTTCCTTTGCTCGTTTAGAAGTCCTTCATGATTCATAGCTTGAGAAAGTTGTGTGAGCATGGCTATAATATTTTTCATTCCATCTCCCATAACATTTGGTTTCTCAGGGGAAAAATCATTGCATTGCCCGTCGCATTCCATATTAACACGGTTCCTTTGGGTTCCAGCTATTGACTAAAACCAAGAAGAATAGTGTGAGCAACACTAATTATAATAGGAAAACCACATAATCAAGAAAAAAATTCACACTTAAGGTCTTATCCTAGGTTATTCATGGCCATTTCTAAAACACTAAGATTGTGTTCTATGCTTAGACTTATCCTTAGGGTTCTTACTAAGGTTATCACATCCTAGTTTCCAAAGGTTGACTATACCTTTCCTCTGATACCAACTATAATGACCCATACTTTACATACATTTCTAATACATCAAAATTTAATTACACTAATTACAACATATAACAAAACCATGAAAGGACCGTATAGGTATAGTGTCTTTAGAAACTGGGAAACATAAACAACTGGTTCATAAAGCATCTACATTGTCTCCCATTTATTTCATCATATCTATAGTCCCTTTTTGGCATATCTTACTTAGTACCCTTCTTCCTGACCTGGGGAAAGAAAACATACAAAAGGGTGAGCTCAAATGCTCAGTAAGGGTAAACAAAATAAATATCAATTATATCAAATTCATAATAACAGAACATTTTGGAAATCTTAACCTGCAAAAGAGATCATAATTTCATAACATGGGACAAATCATAGTAGTGAAATGTAATCACAATAATCATAACTTGAAACATGAAACTTTGTGGCATACACACATAATCATAGATAGTCATTTCTTATTAGTCAAGACTCATTTCCAATACTATCTTAGTGGACAAAGTCTATTTCTGAACCGAGTTCATTCCTCGTTTCAGTCCTGTTTCACTGAACCGGTTTAACCTGCCGTTCCATCCATGTCTATCTCATGAGATATAAAATCTTTACCAAATTCATTTGAGGGAGATATAGGTCCCACCCATCTCATAATTATACCATTCTTATGTATGCCACAAAATCATAAACCATACATCATAGCATAACCCATGTAATAAAATGGGAATCTTAAACATCATGACATCATAAAACAATTCATATAAGATAAAGGAATTCATAAAAATATTTCCATCACAACATAATCAAATAAATGTAATAATAGGGATAGAAACAGAACCCTATATTATCTTAGATGGAAAATAATTTTGATAAAACACTTGAACTCCATTCTTGAGGAAAATATCATTTCTACTTCAAAAACACTTTTCCTTTCTTAACATGTCATACAATTCTAAAAAAAATAAGTTGATTAAAAATAACATTGAAAACTTGTAAAGGAATCTTATTGGAGATAATGTTTTAAAAATTCATTCATGTCGTATAAGTTAAAAAAACATTCTTCTCGTACTTTTGTCGGAAAAGTCAAAAAGTACCTCGTACAAAAAACGACAAAAGATTCCTTTCATATCTTTTACTAAAATCTCACCGAAAGTTAAAAATGGATTTAAACAATTGTAGTTGGGTGGAAATAATATTAAATATTGAGGAAACATGGATGTGGACGATAAAATACACCCTAGTAAATACCAAAGTATAAACAATCTCGGATAAAAATGAAATTGTGATATTTTTCCCTTACCTTAGGTCTGATTTGCTTCGTAAGTGTCCAAACCTCCTATATAATGATTTAAATAATTTCATTGACATATTCCAGAATCATACTTATTGTTCTGATATCATATATGGTCATATTCCTAGCTTCTTATTAGTAATATTTCGTTACTACTTGTTATTCGTGTGTTTATTACTTTTTGTTCTTATGGTGTTTTGTCGAATAAATTATTATTCTTCTTTTTAAGTTATAGATACCTCATTTCCAGAATGGTATTAGTGTAATATATATCATATTCATTCATTAAATTCATTTATATAATCATTATGCAATGAAGATCATGTAGAACGAGTCACATCACATCGTGGAGACGGTATTCCGTACGTACACACGAGCGATGATATTGTTCCCATGATCGTGTAATTATATTGGAGTGTATGTATACTATTTAAGAATCAATATCACTTCACAATAATCATATATATTCATTCTTTACACAATTATACCCATCCAAGTAAGGTGGTGGTGGAAAATAGATTACACCACGGCGTAGAGACGGCATTCTGTACGTACGCACGCGTGGTGATTTCATTTTCTGTAGGATGGATAGATGGTGAAATAGGGTTGTTTCATACTTATAATAACATATCCGTATATGAGTGATACTTATTTTATTACTTCATAATGAAACAACTAAAGAAGAAGAAGTGGAAGAATAAATAAAGATGAAAGAATCGGTAACGGACTTTACCTCTTCTTTGAAACGCTTCTTTGAGACCTCCTTTTAGGGCACTGAAATTGGTCTTCGAAGAAGACCAGGACCTCTAGGATGTCTATAGGGAAGTGTAGAGAAGAAATTGGCAGGGGTTTTCCATGCTTGAAGGCTCAAAGTGGTGTGAGGAAGAGGGGGAGGAGGTGCCCTTTTATAAGGGAGGAGATGGGCACCTTTGGAATAACAAAAATATTATTTTATTATAAAGTCAAATTCAGTTTTTAATAGCTCAAAATTGATATATTTGGAAGATAAGGTGGGGATGGGTCGAAATCCTCTCACCCAATATAATTTAGACAAGTTTAGCTATCAATTTTAACCTTATCATTTAGATTTAACTTTAAGTTAGATAATTTAACTTTTACCGTGTCTTCTTGTTTTCTTACACTATAAGGTTAATAAACTTACTATATCAAGACAAAATAAACCCAAGTTGTTTATTATTAATATATATAACCTTATCTAATTCATTTGGCCTAACCTTATATTTTTAGGAATAAAATAACAATTAATAATATAGTATTTGTTTTAAAAAATATTTTATGTCAATTTTGACACTATTTGGTAATTGATTTTTGTGAAAATTATAAAAGAATGATTAGTTCAAAAAAATTTAATTAAATCAATACTAACATGTCATATTAACATATAAAATTATTGTAATTCATAAAAAGTCTCAAATTACATTTATTTGGGTATTTATAACATAAATTATGTCAATTTTTCATTAGTAAGATAATTACTGCATCATCATTGTATCATAAATAAATTAAATTATTTTAAGTCTAAAAATTACAAATAAAATAAAATTATGTATGAAATCGTTTTAGCTTTCTAATGAGTATTTATAGTCGGATTTATCTTATGTATTACCCTATATTAAAAATGCTTTAGTTATTAAACTTTGATTATAACTATTTTAACCCTTCTTTAAATAAATTGATAATAAATGTCCTAATCTAATCCAAGTGGGCCTAAATGGTCATATTTTATTCCTAAAGTTGTTTTTGGTCGAATTACACTTATCCAATAGAATTATTACATGTGTTAGGATAATAATAATATCATTTTTACCCTTAACTACCCTATTTACTTTTAACCGTGGTAAAAAAAGTAAAAAGTTACTATTCAACAAAAATTATTTTCATCTCATTGAACCACATTTTACTTACTGAAAACAACCATGTCTCTTAGATTTTTTAAATTCCACTCACAGAAGCGGTAAAATTATGTTTTATGAAAAATTTAGTTTTTTTAACTACCACTTAGTGGTTTCACTATTCATCAAAAATTGAAAGTTTTCAGAAAAAAACCAAAATTTCAACCTAGGCTAATTTCGATATTCCAAATCCAAAAATTATGTCCATTTTGAAAAATAAAATTTATAAAATTTCAAAAAGTGGTTATTACTATTCATAACGGCTAGTTTTAATAATATTTTAAAAGCATGTCATTGTTTAGTGAAACTCGGTATTACGTACGATGCAAGCTATTGAGGAAGGCCGCAATTGCGTATAAAGCAAGCCAAGATAGTGTTGTATGTAGTGAAAGATTACTTTCATGATTTATATAACATAAAAACAAAATATTTCTCATAAAAGTCTCGGGTGTTACCGAAAAAGATCAGGGTGATGGTAAGACCAAATTTGATTTACAGTTAGTGAAATGTTTTAAATGCAATGAGATGGGTCACTATGCAAATGAGTTTCCAACAAAGAGCTCGAGTGATGGGAAGAAGTTAGACTACAAGAAAAAAGGGGTGGTGAAATCCTTTGCAACTACTTCAGCAGATTTCAGGCCATCAAATGAAGTTGTATCAGGTACTTTGTTTGTTTTTTCAGATTATGCCAGTGTGTTGTTTGATTCGGGGTCTACACATTATTTCATCTCTGCAAACTTTTCTAGTAAAATGGGAATACCATCTCAATAAATGACTCTTGAACTTTTGGTAAAAACACCTGGGGGAAATGTTGAGGCAAAAATAATTTATAAGAATCTTCTTATCCTTATCCGTGGAAAGAACCTACTTGCGAACCTTATTGTTTTACCTCTAGTAGAGTTTGATGTTATCCTGGGTATGGATTGGCTCTCTATTTACCATGCTAAGATTGACTATAGATCTAAAGAAGTTTTTCTCAGAAAGACTTTCAGTTTGTGTACAAGAATGAACCCTTATTGTTGATAACATATCAAGAGGACAAGAAACTTGTAAAATATGGAAATGAATGTTACCTTGCACATATTGTCGAAAACAAATGAACTGTTCAGATTAGTGATGTGCCAGTGGTAAATGAGTATCCTGATGTTTTTCCTGATGAGTTGCCTGGAATAATACCAGATCGGGAAGTTTAGTTTACTGTTGACTTAGTTCCTGATGCTAAGCCAATTTCAAAACCCCCTTATCGAATGGCTCAAATTGAACTTTTAGAGTTTAAGGAGCAATTGCATGATTTATTAAAGAAAGGTTTCATTCGACCTAGCACATCACCATGGGGTTCTCCTATTTTATTTTTTAAAAAGAAATATGGTTCAATGAGACTTTGAATTGATTATAGAGCCTTGAATAATATCACTATTTAGAATAAATATCCTTTGTCTCATATCGATGATTTGTTTGATCAGCTCCAGGGAGCTCAATATTTTTCCAAGATTGACCTGATATCGGGGTACCATCAGCTGAAGGTAAAGGAAGAAGATATTGCGAAGACCCCGTTTCGTACAAGATATGGCCATTATGAATTTGTAGTAATGCCTTTTGGGCTAACCAATGCACCTGCGGTATTTATGGACTTAATGAATAGAATTTTCCATGAGTTCTTGGATAAGTTTGTGGTTGTTTTCATTGATGATATTTTGGTGTTTTCTAAAAGTAAAGAGGAGCATGAAAGACATTTAAGGGTTATTTTTCAAACCTTAAAATAAAATAAATTGTATGGGAAATTCAGCAAGTGTGAGTTTTGGATGCAACAAATTTCTTTCCTTGGTCACATTGTTTCTAAAGATGGGATAACCATTGATCCTGCAAAAACAAATGTTGTTGAAGAATGGCCAAGACCCACAAATGTAACTGAGACTCGTAGCTTCCTTGGTTTGGCAGGCTATTACCAAAGGTTTGTTAGAAATTTTTCATGGTTATCTAGTCCAATGACTAAGCTAACTCGGAAGGGTGTTAAGATTATCTGGACAAAAGAATGTGATAATTGTATTCAGGAATTGAAAAGAAGATTGGTGAATTCTCCAGTTTTGGCACTACCTTCTAGGAATAGGGAGTTTGTTATCTACAGTGATTCTTCATTGAAAGGACTTGGTTGCATCTTAATGCATAATGATCAGTTAATTGCTTATGCTTTAGGACAGTTGAAAACTCATGAGGTAAATTACCCTACACATGATTTGGAATTAGCTGCTATTTTTTCGCTTTGAAAATTTGGAGGCATCATTTGTATGGAGTAAAGTGTGAAATATATACCAATCACAAAAGTTTAAAGTATATATTCACTCAGAAAGAATTGAACATGAGACAGAGGAGATGGCTAGAATTAATCAAATATTATTATTGTACAATTCATTACCATCCGAGAAAATCAAATAAAGTGGTCGATGATTTGAGTCGAAAAATTAATGCTTCATTAACAATGTTGCATTTGGAACGTGATCCTTTGGTTAAGGATTTGATGAACTTTGGCATAGAAGTTTTTGGTGCAGGATGTCCTTCTGTTTTGTTTCAGGTATCAGTGAAATATTCTCTATCAGACAGAATCAAGCAAGCACAGAAGTAAGACAGTGAGTTTCAGAAAAAGGTAGAGCTGGTTCAGAAGGGTAAGTTGCCTGAATTAAACATTGATAATGATTGTGTTTTGAGATTTGGGAAGAGATTGTGTGCGCCGTGTGATTCACAGTTGAAGAGATATTTGTTATGTGAAGCTCATAGTTCTCCGTTTTCAGTTCATCTAGGCAGTACTAAGATGTATAGAGATATTTGGGAGTATTAATAGTGGGATGGAATGAAAAGGGATATTGCTGATTTTACTGTGAAGTGTTTGACTTGTCAGCAGGTTAAAGCAGAGCAGCATTTACTAAAAGGGATGCTTCATCCTTTACCTGTACCATAATGGAAATGGGAAAATATATCCATGTACTTCGTTGTGGGATTGCCGAAGACACCTCGAGGTAATAATGCAATCTGGGTTATTGTTGATCACTTGACTAAATCTTCTCATTTCCTTGCTATACGGGATACTTTTTCCCTAGATCAACTTTCCCGTTTGTATCTTAAAGAGATATTCAGATTACATGGATTTCCTTTCTCCATTGTATCTGATCGTGATCCCAGGTTCACTTCTAACTTTTGGAAAGGCCTTCATAAGTCGTTCGGTACTGAATTAAATTTTAGTACAACTTTTCATCCTCAATCAGATGGGCAGTCAGAATGAAAGATTCAGAATTTGGAGGATATGATACATGCTTGTTTGATGGATTATTAGGGAAGTTGGGACCAATATCTTTCTTTGCTTGAGTTTTCATATAATAACAGTTTTCATTCCAGTATACAGATGGCACCATTTGAGGCATTATATGGTAAACGGTGTCGAACACCAGCTTTCTGGGATGAAGTGGGTGAAAAGAAGTTGATGGGACCAGAATTGGTAGAAGAGTTGGCAGAAAAAGTTCAACTGATATAGAAACACATGAGAACAGCTCAGAGAAGGCAGAAGAGTTATGCAGATAACCGGAGGAAGGATCTATCTTTCGAGGTAGGTGATCATGTCTTTCTCAAAGTTTCACCGTGGAAAAGTGTGATGCGATTTGGTAAGAAAGGAAAGATGAGTCCAAGGTTCATTGGACCATATGAAATTCTGGAGAAAGTTGGATCAGTTTCATACCGAGTATCTTTACCTCCGAGTTTATCTCAGGTACACAATGTTTTTCATGTTTCGATGTTGATAAAGTATATGCCAGATCCATCTCATGTTTTGAGTCCAGAGGCAGTTCAGCTGGAAGAAAACCTATCTTATGAGGAACAACCAGTCCAGATTCTTGACCACAGGGAGCAAGTGTTACGGAATAAGGTGATTCATCAAGTAAAGGTTTTGTGGAAAAACCACATGAGTGAAGAGGCAACATGGGAATATGAAAATGCAATGAGGGATAAGTACCCCCACTTATTCGATAAGTAAATAAATTGTGGGGACGCAATTTTATAAAGGGGGGAAGGATGTAACATCCCAAGTAAGTAATGAAAAGTAGATATTTTTATCTATGAATTAGATAGTGTTTTAGAGGCTTAAAATGAGAATAAATCCAATCTTAAGCACATAATACACTAATATTCTTAAAAGATTATTTTACTGCCTTTTAATAGAAAACCCTTTTTAAATAAAACTTTTGACAATTTTATAAGCTCTATTTGTCAAAATAAACTTATTATTTATTATTGGGAAATTGAAATTTACAATGGATAATGTTTTGGTATTTTTCTGACAATGTTCATTTTTTAATGAATAGTGAAAAATACTGCATTTTACATCAAAACTGATTTTTCATCTAATTTAATTATATGGTTAGATTATCTTTTTAATTGGGTTTAAAGTGTAAATATAATATATTTTTACCATTTAATCCAATGGTGTTCGTTAGGATTAATTTCACTTTGGAATTGGGCATAAACTAATGCCAAACTTTTCATAGATATTGTTTCAAAAAAACCCGCTATTTGTTTTGACAACAGGAATTATTTTTAAATAAATTATTGAAATTTCTGTGTTTGGAATTTGGTAAAATGGATTACATATTTCGAATCATAAGGTCCAAATTATTTAATCAAGACTCTTGTTTTTTGACATTATGAATAGTAACGACGGTAATTATCTTTAATTATCTTGATTAATGAGTAATCGGGTAGTTAAGGATAATAAAGTAATATCATAATAATAAAAAATGACACCAACATGTGTTCTAATGATACTGGTTGTCTCATGGCCGACCATGGGATGCCATGTGCCAAACTTGGGGACCCCATGGAATCACTTTTGTGGGAAAGTGACTTTTTATCTTTTTATTTTTAAAGAAAGTTAAATATAACAAAGAATGTATCACCTGAGTAAAACATTTTTAATTTTGTCTACATAAATGATCTGTTGAACTATAAATAGTCATTATAAATATAAAAAGATTTCCTACATCATGATATTATTTTTATAATTTTTAGACATTAAATAAATTAAATTATTTATGACATCATGATGATTTAGCGATTACCTCATTAATAAACGATTTAAATAAAACAAAAAGATAATGTTAAAACTATAACTTACACTTGTCAAAGACCTATTTTATGAGTATATTTCAAACCCTTGTCACCTTATCCTCGAAATACATTAATTTGGGACCTTTAAAATCCGAAAATCATTTGAAAATAAAGTAACCTTTTATACCTTTCCAAGAGTGCCCCTCCTCTCCTCTTATAAAAGGCCCCCACCTCTACCACCTTACCCACACTTCCAAAGCCTTTGGTTTGGCCAAACCCTACCCATTTGTCTCTCCACATCCCTCTATAACTCTTAGAAGCCTCACTTTGGGCAGAAGTCTTCCCAAGGAAGCGTTTGAGCTCAAATCAAAAAGAGTTACCCGATTTAAAGGTAGTGTCTTCTCTTGTGTTATTATGTTTTTTTTTGCTTCTCCAACCCCCTAAACTCTTTTTATTCATTTCTTTTGTAACAAAACCAGTATCTTCCATATACTAGGATGTTTTTATAAGAAGTATTAGAGCTACACTTACATACACCTACATCTAATGGTTAAAGAACATACTGTTTATGTGGATGGCGAATTTCTCCCTCACGAAACGATGAGTGTTCAACACTCATATAACACCTTGAAAGGTGGCCATTAATATGTCACTATATTTATATATGATATATAATATGTTTATGTTTTACTTAAGCTGCTTTATTTTTCATTTATATCTTACCTTTATGGTTTCCATTATGGGTAAACGCGATATTTTTATTTTCGGAAGTGCGGACTACCGCCCCCTCAAAGTGATTTGATTTGTTAATGCCATATGTGGGACATATAAGGGATGTAATTAATGATATTATATATGATATTATAATGGAATTATAATATACTTTTATATCATTATGTTTCCATTCCATAAAATAGTAAATAGAAATGAAAGTAGCGTTCATGCGTACGTACGGCTTACCGTCTCCATGAACGGTGCATTTCATTTCTTACCTCTAAACGTTATGTAATATTATAAATGCATGTATATACTGGATATATATGATATATATGATATCTAAATCATGAGTATAACTCTGGATATAATGGATACATGAAAAACTTGTAATTATAAAGAGTTTATTTTTGACTCAAGTACCAATGATTATTAAAATGACCATTATTAACTTAAATAATTACATAGTGTTCATGACATGGTAATAAGTGATATAAAAGGAATAATGAACTTGAAAAGGGTTCTTAAGCAAGTAGAAATTAACTCAACTTTATTATTCAGGAGGTTAAATAAAGATCGAGTCAAGTCGGACCTGAGGTATGGGAATTCGTCTCAATCTCCTTTCATTGAGGCATATTATGTTTTACACACAACTTTCTTTTATATGGTGTATAAACTCCTTTGACTTTTACGTTTATCTGAAAGGAATCTTTTTTATACAAGAATTTTACTAAACGACAAAAGGGAATGTTTTTTTCGTACGTATGCGGCGACAAAGACTTCTCCGTCGCCATGACCATTATTTGAGTTTCGGCTTCCTCTACAAGACATACCCTTTTTTTAAATGAAAAATAAATACCATGTTTTAATTTTCTTTTATTTTGGTATTGAAAATGGTTTTCATAATGTTTTTATTATATCAATGTGTTATATTGATATCTTGTTATTGAAATGTGGAAATGTTATGTTTCCTTTATGCATGTTTTATGTGATATGATTATGTTATGGTTCTTGGGAATTATTATGAAGATGGGTGGTTCCGTGATAAACTAAGGGCGGGTGAGCCTGATACAGCTCTCCAATGCATTGGGTAACGTGAAGGGGTTAAACGTTGAGGTTTCTCCGAAGAGATTTAGGGAATATACTGTGATGGGTATTCCAAACGTAACTAAGAGGGTTACTCCCTATGTAAGAATGTTATGAATGCCTCAAGTTACCTTTATGTCTTATTATTTCTATGATTTATTCATAATTTGGATGAGGTATGTTAAAGTTCTTATGTTTTCTTGTTAAAGTATGATTTCATGTATATATGTACTCATGTTTCCTTTCCATATTTTTATATCCCTTACTGAGCTTTTTTTTATGCTCATCCCAAGTTTTTTTTAAATGTTTTTCACAGGTCAAGGGAAAGGTAATTTATATTATGATAGTGTCAAGGAAGTGTCAATAATGAATCCATGTTTTATTTTAAATATGTTTCTGTTGATGGGAAAAATGAATACTATCTTTATGTAACCACTTTGTTTAAATGTGGAATGTAATGCATGTTTTATGATCTAATTCTCTAAAACTCTAAACCTGAAAAGATCCTCAAGGTGTATTCTTGAAATATCTCAAGATTAAGTAAGGTTTAAGGCTGGGGCATTATAATATATGATTAAGAAATATGATTTTTTTACATGTTGAAAAAAATATCACTATTTTAAAAATTATGAAAGAATTATTTTTGAAAGAAAAATATGATGTTATATAAGCAATTTTTTTATAAATTTTTTTCTTAAATAAAAGTTATTATTAATTTATGATATCATTTTATGATTATAGTTTTAAATAATGAAAATTATTATTTCATGTTTTCAAAATTCATATAAATTCATGGATGTCATTTATTAGATGTGTCCATAATATGAATACATGATATATCATGCTTGTATCAATTTTTATTAATTTAATATTTCAGTGTTAAGGTTAAAACATATTTCTCATATATAAAAAATTTTGAATTGGTTTTTATACATTTAATGAGTGAAATTTTTTATAGATTGTTAATAATTCTTTCATTAAAATTCTATACGATTATAAGATGTTCAAAAGTGGAGAACTTCAGTTAATCCAAAATATCATGTGTTTTCTTAATTATGTTATTAGTGTAAAACTAATTACAATCATATAAGAATATGTCATCAATATTTTTAAAGTATAAAACCCAGTGGAAAATGTACATGTATGTAAATCAAGAGTAAAATGGATTTTCCTAAAAGCCGACACTTTAACATTGAAAATATGGTAGGGAATTGGGGAGTGAACCCATCCCTTAGAAAGTGGGTAGGCCCAAGATAGACTTCAATCTTCAATTGACCTTAGTATTTTGTTTTCAAAATCTTGGTTAATATTTTCTAAAAGTCACCATATAATTCTAAAATCATTTTCAAAGTGTAAATATTTTCAAAGTCTTAAATTATTTTCAAATCATAAGTATTTCTAATAATATTTTCATGATTTTTTTCAATATAATTTCAAATTTATTTATCCGAAGTTATCTTCAAATGATGATTTCATAAAATTATTTCAACTATTATAAAAACACTTATTGGGTAATTAAATTCTCATTTCCAAGTTTTAAATTTTTTTCATAGGTATGTTCAAATTTATAAATTAGTTGTCTTCACTTTTGAAGTTATCATGCGGAAACATAGTAGACATTTGTTTTATTTTTATTTATCATTGATAAATGTAATGTATTGTGTAATATTATAAAACCTTGATGATTAAAATGTCCTCATTTTTATAAAGCACTATGTATTTTTTTAATTATCGTTTATAAAAAAATATACAAAGCATGTTTTAAGAACCAAATCTAAAGCATGTGTTTGAGTTGTTATAATTGGTATCAGAGGAACGGTCTAGACAACTTTGTAGATTAGAAGTTGTCTCTGAGGAAAAAAAATCGATGTGTTATAATTTTCACTTGATAGTTAAGTCCCATTATAGATTCATTAATTCTAAAGATGGAAATTCATAATTTTCTTAATTCTGATGAATAAATTGCTAGGGCACAATTCATTTAAGGGGTGTAGAATGTAACATCTTGAGAAAATTTAATTTTAATAATTATTTAATAATTTTCTAAAAAATTTAAAACTAACTAATAAATGATCTCATAAAAAACTTATTTATAAATTTTTTTAAATAATCGAATATGTTTTGAATCAAAATGTAACATATTACTTTATATTTCAAGAAATTGTATTTTCTTAATCTTAATAAATTTATATATATATTGCAATATATTTATATAATTTATAATTCATATACATTGATTTGTATGGTAATTGTAATATATATATATATATATATATATATATGAGTATATTTTTTATAAATAAATGAATTTAATTTTTTTTTTATAAAAATCAATATTTTATAAAATTATTATAAATAATTATTTCTTAACATTTATGAATAATATATTTTATAATGATTTAAGAAGTATGAGATTATTTTAAAAAAAATTACCATTAACAAATTATTTTAGAAAAATCAGAACAAAATTAAAATTATCAAAATATAATTAAGATATTAAGGAAATTTTTTATTATTATTATTATTTTAACATATAAAATAATGAAACAAATTATTTAAAAATAGAACAATAAATCAATATTTGAAATCAAGTATTGGGGTTTCATTTCTAGAACTATTCGAGTCGAGCAAGCCAAGGTCACTGTAGCGGCGGTAGAGCACTGTAGCGGCGGCCGATACTATGTGGTACTGTAGTAGTGTTGGTACTGTAGTAATACTATTCACAAGATGGGCCTTGGGCCAAAATATTGGGTCTACGGGCCATGTAATGGGCTAAGTGCCCACTAGGCCTTCGTGCTATGTAATGGGTCTCCCTCTACCCTGTTAAAGAGGTCTTTTCATTGATTTAATAATAAATGAGGCTTCAACCCCAACCTTTAAAAAAAATCCAAGGTCTATAGGTGATGAAACCGAGTGACGAAAAAGAGACCAAGAGTTCAGTGAGGGTTCATATTCATGATCTGAGGCCAACACAAGTCTAAGAAAGTATGTGATATATTATAACAGCCCGAGATTTTATGAAAAATATTCTTTTTAATTTTATTAATGTATTGTGTTGTACGCTACACCAAAAGGAGCTTTCACAACACACATCCTTGACTTGCCTTGCATTACAATCAATCACGACCTTCCTCGATAGCGTGTGTAGTACATAATTCTGAGTTTCACTAAACAACGATATGCTATTAAAATATTATTAAAACTAGCCGTTAAGAATAGTAATAACCACCTTTTAAAATTTTAGAAATTTTATCTCTCAAAATGGGCTTCATTTTTGGATTCGGAGTATCGAATTTAGCCTAAGGTGAAATTTTGGTACTTTTCGGATAACTTTCATATTCTGATGAATAGTGAAAATTACTAAATTTTAATTAAAAACAACTTTTTTAATCGAAATAATTAATAGTGATAAATTATTAATTTGAGTGGTTTTAAAGTATATTTAGAATATATTTTTACAATTCAATACAATGTTGGTCATTGGATGTAATTTCACATTTACACCAGACAAGTGTTAATCTTTTGATAGTTATTATCTCTTAAAAACACGCTATTTGTTGTGATAGCGGAAATTAATTATAAAATTAATTAATTCAACTTATATGTTGGGAATTTTTTAAAATATAAATCATTTTTGAATTTGGAATATCAATTATAGCTTAGGGTGAAATTTTGGCATTTTTCTGAAAAACTTCAATTTTTGATGAATAGTGAAACTACTAAGTGGTAGTTAAAAAAATTAATTTTTTCATAAATATTAATTTTACCACTTCTGTGAATGGAATTTCAAAAATCCGAGAGACACGGTTGATGTCAGTAAGTAAAATGTGGTTCAATGAGATGAAAATAATTTTTGGTGAATAGTAACTTTTTACTTTTATTTACCACGGTTAAAAGTAAATAGGGTAATTAAGGGTAAAATGATATTAATATTACCCTAACACATGTCCTAATCCTATTGGAAAAGTGTATCTCGACCAAAAACAACCTTAAGTTTAAAATATTCTCATTTAGGCCCACTTGGATTAGATTAGGACATTTATTATTATTTAATTCAAAGAAGAGTTAAAAGAGTTAAAATCAAAGTTTATTTACTAAAATATTTTTAATATAGGGTTATACATAATATAATTTAGACTATAAATATTCATTAGAAAGATAAAAGTATTTACTACATAATGGTATTTTATTTGTAATTTTTATACTTTAAATAATTTAATTTATTTATGACACAACGATGATGCAGTAATTATATTTTTAAGAACATATTAACATAATTGATGTTATAAATGCACAAATAAATGTAATTTGAGACTTTTTATGACTTAAACTAATTTTATAGGTTAATATGACATGTTATTGTTGATTTAAGTAACTTGGTTTGAACTTATCATTCTTTTAGAAATTTCATAAAAATCATGTACCAATTAGTGTCAAAATTGACATAAATTAGTTTTTAAAAAAAATATTATATTATTAATTGTTATTTAATTCATAAAAATATAAGGTTCGGCCAAATGACTTAGATCAGGATAGATATATTAATAATAAACAACTTGGGGTTCTTTTGGCTTCATATAGTAAGTTTATTAACCATATAGTGTAAGAAAACAAAAAGACACGGTAAAAGTTAAATTATTTAACTTAGAGTTAAATCTAATTGATAAGGTTAAATTAATAACCTAAACTTGTCTAAATCCTATTGTATGAGAGTATTTTGACTCATCCCCACTTTATCTTCGAAATAAGACCATTTTGAACCATTATAAACCGAATTTTACCTTAATATAAAATAATATTTTGAGATATTCCTAAGATGCCCCTCTCCTCCCTTATAAAAGGGAACCTCCTCCCTCTCTTCCTCACACAACTTTGAGCCTTAAAGATCAGCCAAACCCTGACAAATTCTCTTCTCCACTTCCCTAGAAACATACTAGAGGTTCTGGTATTCCTCAAAGACCAATTTTAGTGTCCTAAGAGGAGGTCTCAAAGAGGCGCTTCAAAGAAGAGGTAATTTTCGTTACCGATTCTTTCACCTTTATTTCATCTTCCACTCCTTCTTCTTATGTTGTTTCATTATTAAGTAATAACATAAGTATCACTCATATACTGATATGTTATTATAATTATTAAACAAACCTATTTCACCATCTATCCATCCTACGGAAAACGAAATCACCGTGCGTGCATACGTACGGAATACCGTCTCCACGTCGTGGTGAAATCTATTTTCCACCACCACCTTACATGGATGGGTATAATGGTGTAAAGAATAACTATGAATAGTTATTATAACATCATATTGATTCTGATATATTGTATCATCCACTCCAATTCAATTCAATAATTATGGAAATGATATCATCGCTCGTGCGTACGTACGGACTACCGTCTCCACGACGCGATGAGATTCATTCTCCATGTTAACCATTTAAGAATGATTATAAAGTATATATAAGAAATAATAATGAAATAAATGACATTATAAAGCTACTGGATTTATGTGTATATATATGTATGTCATCTACTTAATTCCACTCAATTCAATAACGAAAAGAAAATAGTGTTCATGCGTACGTACGGCCTACCGTCTCCATGAACGGTGTATTTCTTTCCATTTATTGATCCATTATATATAAGTATATTCTGAATATATATTATATATAAATCATGTTTTATATTCTATAATTAAGTAATAATGATCTAAGTAATCATATGAATAATTACAAGTTAAAACACGAACGACAAATGAGACGATTTTACCCAAAACGCTACTTTAACATTAATTTACAAAAGAACGGGTAATATAAATTCATAAGTGAACCATATATGATATAATAACAATTAATATGATTCTGTAATAAGTCAATGACATTATTTAAATCATTATACATGAGGTCCGGACACTTACAAAGCAAATCGGACCTAAGGTAAGAGAAATATCGCAATCTCATTTTTATCCGAGATTGTTTATACTTTAGTATTTAATGGGGTTTATTTTATCATACACATCCATGTTTCCTGAATATGTAATATTATTTCCATCCACCTACAATTTTTTAAATCCAATTTTACCCTTCGGTGAGTTTTTAGTAAAGAATATGAAAGGAATCTTTTGTCGTTTTTCGTACGAGGTACTTTTTGACTTTTCTGACAAAAGTACAAAGAATGTTTTTTTAACTTATACGGCATGAATGGATTTTTAAAACATTATTTCCAAGAAGCTTCCTTTACAAGTTTTCAAGTTTATTTTTAATCAAATTCTTTTAGTTTAAAATTGTATTACATTTTAAGAAAGGAAAAGTGTTTTTGAAGTAGAAATGATATTTTCCTCAAGAATGGAGTTCAAGTGTTTTATCAAAATTATTTTCCATCTAAGATAATAAAGGGTTCTGTTTATATCCCTATTATTACATTGATTGGACTATGTTGTGATGGAATTATTTTTATGGATTCCTTTATCTTATATGAATGGTTTTATGATGTCATGTTGTTTAAGAATCCCATTTTTATTACATGGGTTATGCAATGATGTATGATTTATGATTTTGTGGAACACATAAGAATGGTATCATTATGAGATGGGTGGGACCTATATATCCCTCCAATGCATTGGGTAAAGAGTTTATATCTCATGAGATAGACATGGTTGGAATGGTAGGTTATACCGGTTCAGTGAAACAGGACTGAAACGAGGGTGACTCGGTTCAGAAAGGGACTTTGTCCACTAAGATAGTCTTGGCAATGAGTCTTGACTAATAAGAAATGATTCTCTATGATTATGTGTGTATGCCACAAAGTTTCATGTTTTAAGTTATGATTATTGGGATTTCATTTAACTACTATGATTTATCCCATGTTATGAAATTATGCTCTCTTTTGTAGGTTAAGATTTCCAAAAGTTATGTGCTTGATGTGATTTATATTTCTTTTGTTTACCCTTACTGAGCGTTTGAGCTCACCCTTTTATGTTTTATTTTCCCCAGGATATAAAGAAATGTTTTAGGTATAAAAAAAAGATCTTTATGGGAGATGTTGAAGATCTTTCACCAGGATTAAAAGATTATATTCCTAGTTTCCAAAGACACTAAACTATTACGATCCTTGTGTGTGTGTTTTTGTTATGTACTAAGTATTCCGCAAAAGTAATGTAATGTCTATGTACGTCAAGCTTCGGGTCTCTACAGTTGGTATCAGAGGAAAGGTTTAGTCAACCTTTGGAAACTAGGATGCGAAAGCGTTAGTGAGATCCCTAGAGATATTTCTAAGGTATGTCTAGGGATGTACCTAAGGATAAGTATACGTATAAGATACAGTCCTAGAACTACGGTAACGATCTTATAATTTAACCTAAGATGTTAGATATTAAGGGTACTCCCCCTTTACTATGTTGTTTTCCCTAGCATGATTTTTGCCTCTCACAAGATTCTTTTTGTGTTTTAGTTAATGGAGGGAACCAGAAGGAATTTGGTTAACATTGAATCCAATGGACAAATTGGTGACTATAAGAAAAAAAATTGTGTAATTCCTAGAGAGAAAGATCTTGTGATTATGCCAAATCAGTCATCGCGAAGGTGAAATTTAGTGTTATGCCTAATTCATCAAAGAAGAGGAAGATAAACTATTATGCATGTTCGCATGTTGAGGATCATAAAGAAAGGAAGATTGAGATTTCTAAAGAAGGGAAGAAGAAGCTTGAGGAATACCTAAAATGGAGGGATCGATGTTATCTGTGTGGAGAAAAGGGTCATAGAGTGACAGACTGTTATGGAGTTCAATGTCTTATTTGTGGATAACATGGGCATTACCCAACTCAATGCCCTGACCTAAAAAGTTACTTCTAAATCAAGGAAGGACTTCTTCCAGGACAATCATTGAAGTGGATGGACTGAAGTGTTTATGTATTGGTATTCAGTAATAATGTTGTTGAGGTACTTTTATGGTGTATTGAAATATTTATGTATTGGTCTATTGTGGTCTTCAATAATTTTAAGGTACCGGTAACCATGAAAAGTGATTAAAATATTTTGGAATGTAGATAATATGCCCATAATGAAGGGATAAGGAGAAAATGAAATGTTTGACAGTATTCATGAGCTCATGATTGATATAAGGACTAAGTGATATCATGGTTTGAGTATATATAATTTTGAGGATTTTGGTATGTGGAAGGTGTTAAGTTTTAACTGCATTCATGTTTTCACTAAGGTATTCAAGAGAATACATGATTAAGGACTTTGAATGTTTGGAATGTGACCAACAAAACATATCTTATGATATATGGGGATCGACGATGGTGTTAAATCTCTGGTAATCGTTTTCGCTATGTTATGAGAGTGGACTACAGTATTATGGATAAGCCTAAAGATTGGAATGGATTATGTTGTACATAAGTTAGTATTGTTTAAGGATAGAAGTTTTTTCGATATTATTGATGGGATGTTATAGTAATATAGTTTTAGAAAAAGGACAACCTGTAGGACGGGCGACAGCCCATCGCGTCGGACAAGGCTGTGGAAATCAAACCCACAATCGAAGTGCGACTGGCCTTTATCGCCTACCACTGGCCTACAGGAAGTCCCTATTTAGTAGAAACTAGTTTTATTATATTAAGAAGTATGATATATGAAGTATAAGTCCATTTTAGGAACCGTATATGATTAATCTCACTATAGATCGACTTATGTATATAATTTTTGCTAACCTTTTGTTTGAGACAGATGGAATGAACCGTCATTCTATCACATGATCTGCTAACACTTCACGAATAACAAATTAAACTTCATTTCTTTAAGAGATGAAGTGGAAATTGTTCAAGGCACGAAAAACAGTGAGATTGTACCAAAATGAAGTAAGTATTTATTCTAATTCAAATTTTCAACTTTAGGGAAATGATCTTGAAAACCAAAAAAATGTTGTCCTAGTTCCCTTATATCCGGTAAATTAGATGGTACCTTATATCATCACAAATATATGGATTTGTTATTACTGGCTTTTCCATAGCCATGTTCTCTACCACTCTCCATCAGAACATGATGATTAGATTTCTCTTCCATATCCATATTTTCACCTATGTGGAAACCCAGTGATAAGTTTATTTGGGAAACCGTTACGTTTCATACCTTTGTTTTTAAAGATTGGTTTTGGTATTCCCTTTTTACGATGTGGGTTTCTATTAAACAAACATTCGAGTAGTAAACCATTTATAACCCAGAAGAATTTCGAGGGAGAAATTCATTTTAAGGGGGGTAGAATGTAACAGCCCGAGATTTTATGAAAAATATTCTTTTTAATTTTATTAATGTCTTGTGTTGTACGCTACACCAAAAGGAGCTTGCACAACACACATCCTTGACTTGCCTTGCATTACACGCAATCACGACCTTCCTCGATAGCGTGTGTAGTACGTAATACAAAGTTTCACTAAACAACGATATGCTATTAAAATATTATTAAAACTAGCCGTTAAGAATAGTAATAACCACCTTTTAAAATTTTAGAAATTTTATCTCTCAAAATGGACTTCATTTTTGGATTCGGAGTATCGAATTTAGCCTAAGGTGAAATTTTGGTACTTTTCGGATAACTTTCATATTCTGATGAATAGTGAAAATTACTAAATTTTAATTAAAAATAACATTTTTAATCGAAATAATTAATAGTGATAAATTATTAATTTGAGTGGTTTTAAAGTATATTTAGAATATATTTTTACAATTCAATACAATGTTGGTCATTGGATGTAATTTCACATTTACACCAGACAAGTGTTAATCTTTTGATAGTTATTATCTCTTAAAAACACGCTATTTGTTGTGACAGCAGAAATTAATTATAAAATTAATTAATGAAACTTATATGTTGGTAATTTTGTAAAATAGAAATCATTTTTGAATTCGGAATATCAATTATAGCTTAGGGTGAAATTTTGGCATTTTTCTGAAAAACATCAATTTTTGATGAATAGTGAAACTACTAAGTGGTAGTTAAAAAAATTAATTTTTTCATAAATCTTAATTTTACCGCTTATGTGAATGGAATTTCAAAAATCCGAGAGACACGGTTGATGTCAGTAAGTAAAATGTGGTTCAATGAGATGAAAATAAATTTTGGTGAATAGTAACTTTTTACTTTTATTTACCACGGTTAAAAGTAAATAGGGTAATTAAGGGTAAAAATGATATTAATATTACCCTAACACATGTCCTAATCCTATTGGACAAGTTTATATCGACCAAAAACAACCTTAAGTGTAAAATATTATCATTTAGGCCCACTTGGATTAGATTAGGACATTTATTATTATTTAATTCAAAGAAGAGTTAAAAGAGTTAAAATCAAAGTTTATTTACTAAAACATTTTTAATATAGTGTTATACATAATATAATTTCGACTATAAATATTCATTAGAAAGATAAAAAGATTTCCTACATAATGGTATTTTATTTGTAATTTTTATACTTTGTATAATTTAATTTATTTTTGACACAACGATGATGCAGTAATTACCTTTTTAAGAAAATATTAACATAATTGATGTTATAAATGCCCAAATAAATGTAATTTGAGACTTTTTATGACTTAAAATAATTTTATAGGTTAATATGACATGTTATTGTTTATTTAAGTAACTTTTTTATAACTTATCATTCTATTAGAAATTTTATAAAAATCATGTACCAAATAGTGTCAAAATTGACATAAATTAGTTTTAAAATAAATATTATATTATTAATTGTTATTTAATTCCTAAAAATCTAAGGTTCGGCCACATGACTTAGATAAGGATAGATATATTAATAATAAACAACTTTGGGTTCGTTTGGCTTTATATAGTAAGTTTATTAACCATATAGTGTAAGAAAACAAAAAGACACGGTAAAAGTTAAATTATTTAACTTAGAGTTAAATCTAATTGATAAGGTTAAAATAGTAACCTAAACTTGTCTAAATCCTATTGGATGAGATTATTTCGACCCATACCCACTTTAGCTTCGAAATAAGACCATTTGGAACCATTATAAACCGAATTTGACCTTAATATAAAATAATATTTTGAGATTTTCCTAAGATGCCCCTCTCCTCCCTTATAAAAGGGCACCTCCTCCCTCCCTTCCTCACACAACTTTGAGCCTTCAAGCTCGGTCAAACCCTGCCAAATTCTCTTCTCCACTTCTCTAGAAACATCCTAGAGGTTCTGGTCTTCCTCAAAGACCAATTTTAGTGTCCTAAGAGGAGGTCTCAAAGAGGCGCTTCAAAGAAGAGGTAATTTCTGTTACCGATTCTTTCACCTTTATTTCATCTTCCACTCCTTCTTCTTATGTTGTTTCATTATGAAGTAATAACATCAGTATCACTCATATACTTATATGTTATTATAATTATGAAACAAACCTATTTCACCATCTATCCATCCTACGGAAAACGAAATCACCGCGCGTGCGTACGTACGGAATACCGTCTCCACTCCGTGGTGAAATCTATTTTCCACCACCACCTTACATGGATGGGTATAATGGTGTAAAGAATAACTATACATAGTTATTATAACATCATATTGATTATGATATATTTTATCATCCACTCCAATTCAATTCAATAATTATTGAAATGATATCATCGCTCGTGCGTACGTACGGACTACCGTCTCCACGACGCGATGAGATTCATTCTCCATGTTAACCATTTAAGAATGATTATAAAGTATATATAAGAAATAATAATGAAATAAATGACATTATAAAGCTACTGGATTTATGTTTATATATATGTATGTCATCTACTTAATTCCACTCAATTCAATAACGAAAAGAAAATAGCGTTCATGCGTACGTACGGCCTACCGTCTCCATGAACGGTGTATTTCTTTCCATTTATCGATCCATTATATATAAGTATATTCTGAATATATATTATATATAAATCATGTTTTATATTCTATAATTATGTAATAGTGATCTAAGTAATCATATGAATAATTACAAGTTAAAACACGAACGTCAAATGAGACGATTTTACCCAAAACGCTACTTTAACATGAATTTACAAAAGAACGGGTAATATAAAGTCATAAGTGAACCATATATGATATAATAACAATGAATATGATTCTATAATAAGTCAATGACATTATTTAAATCATTATACAGGAGGTTCGGACACTTACGAAGCAAATCGGACCTAAGGTAATGGAAATATCACAATCTCATTTTTATCCGAGATTGTTTATACTTTAGTATTTACTGGGGTTTATTTTATCATCCACATCCATTTTTCCTGAATATGTAATATTATTTCCATCCACCTACAATTGTTTAAATCCAATTTTACCCTTCGGTGAGTTTTTAGTAAAGAATATGAAAGGAATATTTTGTCATTTTTCGTACGAGGTACTTTTTGACTTTTCCGACAAAAGTACAAAGAATGTTTTTTTTAACTTATACGGCATGAATGGATTTTTAAAACATTATTTCCAAGAAGCTTCCTTTACAAGATTTCAAGTATATTTTTAATCAACTTCTTTTAGTTTAAAATTGTATTACATGTTAAGAAAGGAAAAGTGTTTTTGAAGTAGAAAGGATATTTTCCTCAAGAATGGAGTTCAAGTGTTTTATCAAAATTATTTTCCATCTAAGATAATAAAGGGTTCTGTTTATATCCCTATTATTACATTGATTGGACTATGTTGTGATGGAATTATTTTTATGGATTCCTTTATCTTATATGAATGGTTTTATGATGTCATGTTGTTTAAGAATCCCATTTTTATTACATGGGTTATGCAATGATGTATGATTTATGATTTTGTGGCACACATAAGAATGGTATCATTATGAGATGGGTGGGACCTATATCTCCCTACAATGCATTGGGTAAAGATTTTATATCTCATGAGATAGACATGGCTGGAATGATAGGTTATACCGGTTCAGTGAAACAGGACTGAAACGAGGGTGACTCGGTTCAGAAAGGGACTTTGTCCACTAAGATAGTCTTGGCAATGAGTCTTGACTAACAAGAAATGATTCTCTATGATTATGTGTGTATGCCACAAAGTTTCATGTTTTAAGTTATGATTATTGGGATTTCATTTCACTACTATGATTTATCCCATGTTATGAAATTATTCTCTCTTTTGCAGGTTAAGATTTCCAAAAGTTATGTGCTTGATGTGATTTATATTACTTTTGTTTACCCTTACTGAGCGTTTGAGCTCACCCTTTTATGTTTTCTTTTCCCCAGGATATAAAGAAATGTTTTAGGTATAAAAAAAATAAGATCTTTATGGGAGATGTTAAAGATCTTTCACCAGGATTAGAATATTATATTCCGAGTTTCCAAAGACACTAAACTATTACGATCCTTGTGTGTGTGTTTTTGTTATGTACTAAGTATTCCGCAAAATTAATCTAATGTCTATGTACGTCAAGCTTCGGGTCTCTACATATATGGTTTAAAATTCTACCATCAATAGTTGTTGAAGCAGTTTGTGGAGTCGTGAACTTGTAGATAATGTGTGAGGTCAGCCATCGATGAATCAGTCGATGTCGAAGAAGATTTGAGCAAAGTCAAGAACAGTTCATCACAGATAGAGTTTCAGTCTTTAGTGAGGTAGTTCTATATTGTGAATATTTCCCATATCTTTCATTATATATGTTTTTAATTATCTAATCTTATAAAAAATTGGCTCAACAATGTCGTATTTTGTTATTTTCATCAACTTGTTTCATCCATCAACATCTGGTATCCCTATTAGACATAGTTAATGTTTAACACTTGTATAATTCATCGAAAATTTCATTCAATTTTTATTATTTCAATCTACTGTGATCAATCACTGTTTTATCCTTATACTATTTTTTTGTGAATCAAAAATTCAAATTTCATTCATCACACTTCATCGCATACTGAATTTTTCTTCTCTTTTGTTTTCAATCAATATATCTCTAATAATTTATTTCAATTTCAGATCTAATTGATATATTTCTTGTATAAATAATTGTCCCATACATTGGTTAAATATTTATATTAGTATCATCTTTCTCTACAATCATGACACATGAGCCACACACTTTCTTTTTTGCTATTTTTTCAACTTCTTCTTAGAACATCTCATTAAAATTAAATTAGTATTCCTATCTAATAGATATTTTTTTAATTGTATATATATAAGAGAGGATAGTATGTGAAGGAGTCCAATTTCCTTTGCTGAGTAGCATTGCCTTTCATTTTTAGATTATTTATTTTTTTCAGAGTCAGGTGAGGTAGAGTCTTCTTTTTTGCTATCCATTAGGAGGAGCATAGAGTATGAGTTAGGGAAATCTTTTTTCCATGAAGAAGAATATATTTCTATAAAAAAATGTAAGGGAAGTTATTTTTCTTGATTTCAATTGTTTAATTTCATTAAGTATTTATTCATTTTATTTTTTAATTATCATAATGTATTTGATTATATTTTAAGGGATATGTTAATTCTATTTTTAGATTTTTTTTCTCCAAATTATTAAGGATTATTTTTATAAATCAAATTTTATTTTTAATTATTCTATTTTATTAGAATTTTAATTATGTTTATATCCTTATTCCAAGTTTTTTTACTTAAAAATTATAATATTATGTAAATTATATGTAAGGTATGATTTCCTTTTATTTTCAAATAATTTCCTTCATTAAAAAAATTAATTATATTTTAATTTTTTTATTTTATGTCAATTTTTAAAACATCATTTATCTTATTATCATAAGAATATTTATTTATTTTAATGATCTTATTTTCTTTATATAGTTATGTATTTGTAGAAAATTCCTAAATTTTTGTTGTAATATATGCCTAAAAAACCCGATATTGTTTTTGACATGTTGAAAATATCACTTTTTAAGTGCCAGAATTAACATTTTACTAAAAATAGGAAAAGGTGCCAAATCATGAATGATGATAGTTATGAAGATAGAGGGAATCATCCCTTAAAATAAGCTTAAAATTGTTCGATAAGGACCTGGTTGGGCAATACAAAGTAATACCTTCTCTATAATTCCCTTTGTTTTCCAAAGCATTTGCTGAAACATTCCCCTCCCTCCATGTGTGACCAACATCAATTCCTTGCTCCATGAACATCCTTCCCTTCTAAATGAAATAAACCAAATCCCATTTGGTATTGAACCTACTATGTAAAATATGAACTAATTCTTTGGAATATGATAGAATCTCATTGATGTCAATATAAAAGAGTCTGCACAAAGATACACCACTAGACAAAGCTCTATCTTCTACACCTATTTAATTACCTATTCGATAGTATGCACTGAAAGAAAATATCATTGAACCCTTTCTATCTCGAACAAGAAATCTTCCTTTCATCTTTTCAAGCACACATGATCCATCAACATTCAATTTGAGGCCTGAGTTGGGTAGATTCCATTTTACCGACTTCCCCATGACATGACCAACTACCTTGTCCATGTCATTATCCATTCTAGGAAGAAAACTATGAAAAAAAATCAATATCCCTCCATATTTGATGAGTTTTTACAACTCATATATTAAGGTTTTAATGCATACTCAAAAGAATAAAAGATAACATCACTTAGCCTCTTTCATCTTGTTACGAGCCTCCCAAATAACCCAATAAGCAACATTTAATGTGATACTCCAAACCTCGTCGTCGACACCATGATTTCCGACTCCTTGAAACCAAGTCGCAATGTAATATAAAATTGAGCTCCCACTTCCATACAGCCCCATGATTTTCCCAATAAAATTCTAGATTCGGAGAGACATTAATAGGTAATTAAATTCTCATTCCCATGATTTAAATTTTTTTATAGGTATTTTAGAAGTTATAAATCAAAGGTATACACTTTTAATGTTTGTTCACAGAAGCGTAATAGGAATTTTGTTTATTTTTTTTTTCCAATTTTGATAAATGTAAGATGTTTTCTAATCCTCAAAAAACTAAACTGGTAAAAGGCCATATTTTTATAAAGCACTATGTATTTTTCTGGTTATCATTTATTAAAAAAAAATAGCATGTTTTAAGCACCGAATTCAGAAGCATGGGTTCATAGAATTATAGCCAATAATGAAATTTTTATTGGGGAATTTCCATTATTCCCAATGGTAATTTCATCCAAGAACCATGAAGATGTTATATGACATGAAGCAAATATTTTGGTGGCAAGGTATGAGACAATACATTGTTTTTTTTGTCTCTCATTATTATATTTTCCAATAGGTCAAGGATGAGCACCATAGACCTTCTAGTTTACTTCAATTACTTCCAGTGATGAATTTTAATTGGGATGATGCTTTTATGGAATTTGAAATTGGGGTGACATGTACTCAGAGATAGAAGAATGTGATATGGGTTGTTATTGATAGGGTGACCAAATCTGCTCACTTTATACCATTTCATGATATGACCAATGTTAATGATCTGGGAAATATTTATGTGATAGAGATTTGTTGGGTGCATGGAGTTCCATATACTATATTCTCTAAAAGGGATCCCTTTTTTACTTCTCGCTTTTGGAGAGGCCTTTAGGAGGCACTGGGATATCAGACTTGTTTCAGAACGACATAATATCCACATACAGATAGAAAGATAATGATCACTATAAATATTCTTGAGTATATACTTCATACCTATGTGCTCGGTCTTGGTGGTGTTTCGGGTTACTAGTTAGGGCTAGTTGAGTTTTCCTATAACAATAGTTACCATTCCAAGATCAGAATAGTTAGTTTTGAGACCTATTATGGAAGGTCGTGTAAATATCCATTGTATTGCTTAGAGATCATAGAAAGTTCCTTGGTTAGACTGGGCTTGGTTAAAGAAATGATAACAAATATTCAATTAGTTTTTTATAGGTTTCTTACTATATAGAGCCAGTGTAAATATTATGTTGATCATCGGTGCATACCATTGTAGTTTTTCGTTGGTGACTAGGTGTTCTTGAATGTTCCACCTCGTTTGGTCGTCGATGAGTTGGGAGGCTAGGAAAGATTAATTCTTCTTTGGTGGGACCTTTTTATGTTTTTGAGCTTATGAAAAAAATGTTATTCCATTTTGATCCACCTACATAGATGACATTGATACATGATGTGTGATATTTATTACATCTACGAAAATATCTTTTTGATCCATCTCATTTTTTTGAGATTGTTTGAACATTATGTTGTGCCAGATTTATTCTTTTTTGAGCATCCATCCAGGATTATTGATTATCATAAAGAAAGGTACTTCATGGGAGGATGAATCCTTGGGTCAATGTGTTATGGGAGCATGGTTATGATTCCAATTAGACATGGGAGCACGAGGTGCCGATGAGAGAGAAGTGGAATAACCTTTTAGATTCAGAGGTTTCTTAATAGGATTTATGGAGATAGGAATTTCTATTTTTGGTATTTAATAACATTCCAGTATCTTTCTAACAGGTAGGATTTACAATTTTTTGTGGTTTTCTTTTTTCATTGGGTTGTAAGGGATGATAAGGAATTTGGGGGATACTTGTAATAGTGAGTTCATGGATTTTTTTTGGAATTTTCAGCATAAAACATACTAGTTCTGAATTCTTCTAGGGATTTATATATAGTTTAATATGGCACACATAATTTAAATTCAAAAAATATATTTATTAATATAAGTTTTTGGGTTTTAAGCATATGTATGAATCGACTATTACACAACGTGTAATTGGGTTACACAACATGTAAGGTCCCCAGTTTCAGTTTTAAGAAGGTGAATCGACTAAAATTCATATTTTCTTTCCTGCATGTATTCTTTCTCTCTACCTAGATCCATACCTAAGTGATTTTGGAACCCTCCAACACAGAAAAATAATTTTACTTAGTGATTTATTTTTATTTCAGTTGTAGTGCGTCTCTTTCAGTAATTTTTCTCCATGTCTCCCTATATCTTTTTATTTCCCTCATTGGATTTTGATATATAATTTTTGAATTGGTGAATCTAAACTCTGTGTTCTTGTGTCTTTCTTCTTAAATTAGTTTCTATACATTTTGTTCTGTTTTTCTTATAAGGAAGTCCCATTGTGGGTGTTTTGATTTCATGAAAAAGGTAGTTGGTTCCATTTAAAATGAAAAATTGATTAAACATTTAATTTCTTCTTCTTTGAAAATTCAGTCAACTAAATTTTGAAACACAATTTGATCCAAATTTGTATTTAAATTTCTATGGTATGGATTTTTGGAAAACCCTCCAATTCTAATGGAATTGGAATTTGGTACATGGGTTAAAACTAATGGAAATTATGAATTTATTTGAATTGATTTTCTTAGGAAATGTCTTAAATTAAAATCTTTAAAAGATATGGTAGGATTTATTTTTAAAGACGTGAATTGATGAAAAACCTATGATTTTGTTTTGCAATGAAATTTGCATATTGAACTAGAAAATGGAACAACTACATTTGGAATTATTTGGAAATTATTTTTCCATTATTGATTGATTGGATGGGAACCTATGAGCCTGGGTATTTAGTAATTATTTGGGACAAACACACTAGAATGATAATTCCCTAAAAATGGATTGATGCTTTACAACTCTAAAAGAAAATAATTCATCAGATCTTATCCCCAGTGGGATGTCGATGGGTCCTATTAGGCCCGAGATTGAGAGAAGTATGTGCACATTTACATTACAAAAAATGTTTGTGTGTGAGAATATCATAACTAGAAATAATTTTACATCCTAGAAGATGACCATGTTGGTTATTGTAATTATTTTGATTATATATGCCGTTGTTTTTTAATCAAATTTTTCTCATGAATAATGATTTTTAAAAATCATTATATATTTTTTATTGAAGCCATGTTTGAAACGTTTTCCGTCATTTGAAATTAAAATCATGCATTTTAAATAAGAAACTTTTCTACCATGCATGTTTTTTTAACTGATGGAAAGATTCAGTTTATTTTAATTTTGGAATATTATTATGTTACACCTGGTGATACCCTATAAGTATTTTTGGATCAAACCCTACCTTTTCCTTTGGGAATTTTTATATTTTATAATTTGAGTTCCAATAAAGTTAAAACACCCATTGGAGGTGGAATATTTTATTGATTCCTTGGAGCTTGGTGTGGCATGTCCTTTGTAGATCACAGTCTTCTTTTCTGATTTTTGTAACTTTTATGGTGTACTATGTGAGTTTTTTATATACCAATTTGGTTTTCTAGTACTATATCCCTTTTTAGTTTTTGGGAATAATGAACATAACTTTTTTTTTTTGAGTAAAATTTATTCCCATGTTTATTTTGCATGATTCAATGTGCTTATTGCCAACTTTTGGGGATCAAGAACGCCTTTTAGGCCATGTATAGATCATCTTGGGTGTCAGGGTACCAGTGTATTCAGGATGATTCATGATAACTTGGTATTTTGTGAATTTTAATTCATAATTATTTGGAATGAACCCAATTTCCACCACATACCATAGTTTAGGTTGATCCCAAGGATTCTTTTAAATGAAAAAACTAGCTCTATCATTCCATTCAAAATATCTCTGAAAAAATATTTATAAATAACTTAATCGAGCACAAACACGATAGGTTTTCAGTTATTATTGTTATTAAGGATTCTTATTCCTCATATTTCTACATTTATATCATACGATGAATTTATTTTTTTAAGAATATGAATCAATAAAATGATATGGTATCTTAATGCCACAACCATCAATATAACTAGACTTTGCCATCATTCTCTATTTACTATTGTAATATTCTTCACTACTTCTTGGTATATCAAAATCATAAACAACCCCATACACACCAACTATTATTCCCTCAACTCTCATTGAAAATTCAAAACATTTAATTTAGTTGTTATCTAGAACCAAGAATCCCTATAAAAAAGATTTGGATGGATTCCTCTTCCAAAAAACTAAGATTAAAAAACATAATCTGAGACTGATTCGAGTATATATGGTGTTAGCTTATAGAAACAACTTTCATACTCCATCATCATAATAAGAATCTATTATAAGTAGGATAATTATATAACCATCACTATTGTATAGTTTCAAGGTAATATTGTTGGATAAACAACACCTTGAAACATTCCCATAACTTTCCATTCTATTTATTTGTCTGAATAATATAATTACTACATATTTAAATTGAAACATCAAGTTAGAACATAGATAACATAATACTAAGGACTTTAGGAATACCTAAATTGGTAAAGATTATTTAAATCACCATTATCTACTCTTACACTTCACTACAACCTTGCTTCAATTGTAAGATAAGAGCGGACATGAACCAAACCACTAGGACCCCTATCATGTTACAAGTTAGGCTAAGTGTTCTACTCTAAGATTTACCCCAGTAAGATAGGGGATATTGAATAACACTAAAATAGAATATCTCACATATGGGTGGTCTTATCAAAATGATAACCAATAACAAAACATGTTTATTTTATGAAATTAAATAAAACCAATAATCCACAGATAACATAAATTGAATACCAATGTATAGTATAATTCACATGAATATGCAACTAAGTAACCATAATAATAATAAATAGGATAAATCTAATGGAAAAATAAATACATGGGAATAAAATATCAAAGTATGAAAACCCTATGACAGAAACATGGATATATCTCTAAACTCTATATCTCCGTAAATATTCTTCTGTGGAAAGTGATTCCATCATGAATCAATAAGAAAAAACTCTACTAGATCTACATTCATCAAAGTATTCTATATATTATGATTCATTTATATAAAAACAACACATTTGATAACAAAAGCTCGTATAGGGGTGTGTATGAACATACATATTAAGAGACCCTAAAGATATAGATAAGGGAAAAATGACCGGTCATCTCAAAATATAGGTAAAAATGAAACATAATGTAAGGAATAATAAAAATAAGGAAAATGGATAAACCATAATCAACAAAATTAATATCTGCAATGGTCCCAAACTAGAGGAAAACCTGATATACCTAGAATATGTGAGATCCATAATATAAAAACTACCTCACTTCATAATTTTTATGTCACCACTCTAGAGTCTTATTGGGGTACCCACACCTCATTAAAAAAGTAGTTCCTGATAAAGGAGCTTAAACACATTATGAATAACATGAACCTCATCAAGGGACACATTCTAATGAAGGGAGTTATGGATCATTGGTTGGAATTCATGTTCCCTATCACATGGGGGAGTACTGACCTCACCCATCTTATGACAGAACCATTCCCCAGTTGGTCCAAGGGAGTAATGAACCAATTCTTAACGTGGAGTACATGTTTCACAGGATCATTGAGGAATATCAACTCTTTAATGACTATTTAGGACCTATAAATTTTCATTAAGATGTTTCTAGGGGGTTCCAACCATGTGTTCCCTATGAAATCCCACCCAAACTCGGTCTTTATCTCTATAGAGCTAAATAAATACATCCTGACATATTTTATATAAACTTTAATGATGAATATATTTTTATCATAATGTAATATTTATAAAATCACTCATAATAGACTATTTGTTTGTCCAATTCTAACATATGAGTGAGAAGTTATGAGAAGTACCCAGAATGGACATGATGTATGAGCCCAGGGTAGTAACTAAAAAATCAACAAAATTATTTAGGAAATCTAGGTTTAAACCATAGATAAATATTATTATCTATCAAGGAAGGTTGGACTCACAAGTTGGTATAGTGTGTATCATAGAGATCTTTAGTCTTATCACTCATAGACATAGCATGTTCCCTGACCTACATGATGTGTCTGACTGTGGGTATAGATGAGCATCTACTATAGTACAACCCAAGTCATGAATAAAAACTACTAATGATGTTTATTTTAAATTACATGCCATGTGATATTAAATTTAAATATATAAAAAATAGACCATGTGGAACACTAAACATGTTTTTCACATTGTCAATTACACTTACTATGATTGATAATCTAAATTCTAAAAACCATAGACACCCATTTCTTATACTACCACTGCTATTATATTATTCATTTTCATCCATTCTAATCATATTTGGCCATCCTGCATCCATTTACTAATCTACATATCATTATAATTTCTTAAAATAAAACCCCATTAAACCCCTATTCAAGGCACCATTTGGGGTACTTCTATCTCACACTTTCTAACTCCATATCATACTGACAACACCCCCCAGCTACTATTATACCTAAAGTTGCATCTGTCTCACACCATCCTCATCTAACCCATCACCATATGCTATCATATATAAACTATCATCCATTTAAATGATTTATAATGAAAATAAATTGAATGAATAGAGAAAAATAAGGGATATAGGGAGAAAATTTGTGGTCAGTGCGATTCTAAGAACCATAAATATCATTTACAAACACGTTCATTAATAAAAACATAAGGATTTAGAATCATAATTATATTGTGATAAAGAAAATTGGGTTATCAATTTAATATACCAATAATAATTTAAAAAAAATAAATCAAAAATTTAAAATGATTGAATAATGGAGTGTAAAATAGTAATTTAATCCCCACATCATTGGAAAGAATAACAATAACATCAAGGATTTGAGCATAATCTGTGAACATCATTGAGGAGTCCTTAAAAAATTATCCTCAAACCCCTTATCACCCTTGGGATTCCTAGTATTGATGAATCATCCCCACAAAATATGATTAGTTAATAATTTATAATGTTGAATTTTGGTTAATTAGTCGTTTAATTAAAAACTCCAAAATTTATCGGTATCATGCTTGATCAAAAACAAAAAAATAATACCAATCATAAGTAAAAATTTTAATTATTGATATAATTGTTGATTCAAAATTCAGTTTCATTCATTTATTCATTAGATATCAGTCTTTTACCTTTTTCTCATTCATGTGGCCTAAAATATATTTTTAAAATAATAAATTTTTTAAAGGTTTGTGACACCGAAAAAAAAACTATCCATGCACATGAATTAATAAATATCATTAAAAATAATAAAAGGGATTCTGAGAAAAAACTGAGATGCAATATCCACCCCATCTACAATGACTTCCATCCTAAAAATAATAACTAAATCTTAAAGGTGTAGGAAATGATCTCACATATAATTCTATCCCCCATATAAGCTATTCAAAAGATTATAATGTTTCTATAATATGCACAACAATAGAATTAATCACCCTATAAGGGACTTATCCAATAAATCCTCGATCTCCTCTAGGCAATTTTGAAAGTAATTATAATCATCAATATCCATCCATCCTTTATTGATAATGTGTGATAAATCATGCCCATATCTCCTGATTTATGACACATAAAAGTGTTGAGCAAAGTATTGTTTTAAAAAATATATAATAATTTCATTTAAAGGGGGAGATTATTAAAAATAATACTCTGTCTCTTTATCATAATTTTGATGCTCACAAATACCCTTAATTATTTTCTAATGATTTTATTTAGTATTTTTCAGGAATTTATTAATTTATTTTACTCTTGAAATAACAAGAATTTATTATCTGTTCAAAATATGGTTTAAGCACGTCCTGGAATCACTTTTCATACCTTACTTGTTCGGAATCTGCTTTAAGCGCGTCCTAGAATCACTATTCATACCCTACATGGATAAACGTAGCGTAAAGATGAAAAGCATGTATACCTTTTGAGATAAGAGAAAAGTATGGTTAAACAACCATACGTTATCAGCAATGTATGGAAAAAGAACCTTACGTTAGGAAAGAACCTTACGTTTTGGTTATCAGCAAAGTATGGAAGGAGAACCGTACGTAGGTACTAAACATTACGTTTGTTTCTCAAAAGTATGGTTCATCAACCTTACTTTTGTGAACAACCATACATTCTTGGAAAAGTATAGATTAAGTAAAAGTATGGATCTTTTTCCATAAGTTTGAAATTTGAAGAAAAATTATGGATGATCAACCCTACGTTTATGATCAACCTTACGTTATGAACCTTACATTTGATGACTATGTTATTAACCCTACGTTTGGAGGCCACGTCATCAACCTTACGTTTGGTGTCAGAAATTTTTGAAAGATGATATTTTTATGCAATGGTCAGCAAGCTAATTATTGGGCAGATTTTAAGCCGGATTTAAAGTCATTTTTAAAAGTACGACTTTGACTGATTCAAAGTCGTTTTATCAGTAGATTAAAGATCGAATTAAAAGGATCTTTTTATGTTGAGTCTTTAGGGATGTTACGACTACTCTATAAGTTTAGATTTTTGAATATCGCAAATCAGAAGGTGACTTTTATGGATCTAAATGTGTAGAAGATATGCTCAGTTTTAATATATATATTCTCTCTGAAAAACACCATATACATGAGGGTGGGGATCAATCTTATTTTAAAAGAAAAAGGTGAAAAACAGAGACTGTAAAAAATCACGTTGATCTGCTGATTCAAAAAAAGGAGCATCAAAGCTATGTTCATTTTAAGAAGAAGGAACTCGATAGAAGATTCACTTGTTCTGCATCGAATATCAACTATGGTTATACTACTGCTGAAGTTGTGAACTATATTTTTATATATATTGCAACCGGATCGACTCAGAACTGCTTCTACTTAAAGATCAATATTTCTAGAGATGATGATCTATCTACTGTCAATTGCATTCTGTTGCAATTGTGGAGATCCTATGGAAAAGATTCTTTCTGAAATTCTTTTTATTCTTGAGTAACCAGCTTCTCGTACTAAGATGAGTAGGTTCTTGTTTGAACCATAAGGATTTGTTTTGCCTTGGATTATAAAGGTGTCAACTGCCTGTATTTAGTTGTGGACCAGTCTGTTGAAACGAGGACCAGATCGTAAAAATCATCAAGCTCGTGGAGTTGAGCATTAGTGGAGTGGAATAGGGGCCTTCTGTTCCCCGAACCACTATACATATTTGTGTCCTTGATTTTATTTATTTCCGTTGTATGACCAAATATGATAAATCAAAGAGGACATAACTAGTTCAATCTAAGAGTTAACAAAAAATCTTAAAGATACAATTCACCCCCCCTCTTGTATATAATCTGTATATTCAGGATCCAACAATTGGTAACAGAGGAGGAGATTTTGATAGAGCCTTAGCATACTATAGTCATTTAAAGATTATAACAGAGCATCATGACTGATACAAGAGAAAGGATTTCAATGGTCAGAGTACCATATTTCAATGGAGACAACTATGGCTGCTGGAAATCATGCATGATAATATATCTGAAAAACCTCAGATATAAATTCTATTCAAATATTCTGACTCCTTATGAAATTCCTTAAAATCCTGAGACATGGAGTGCTACTACAGAGGTAGAGTATGATATGAATTCGAAGGCTATGAATGAAATAATCTGTGGTCTAGGACCAGATGAATTTAACATAGTATCTCAGTGCCCGACAGCATATGAGATGTGGCAGACAATAGCTGTGGCATATGAAGGAACAGAAAATGTGAGACAAATGAGATATGCAACTGCAAAACTGAAATTTGATACTTTCAGAATGTTTGAAGGAGAAAGCATTACCCAAATGAATGGGAGATTGAGAGAAATTTTCAATAATATAACAGCTCTAGGAGAACCTATCAAGAAGGCTGATCAAGCATTAAAAGTACTGAGGGTACTTCCTACTCGATGGAATGGTATCTCTGCTGCAATCTGACAATCAACACCTGTCAAAAATCTAAACATGAGAGAGCTGATTGGTACACTGATGATGTATGAAGCTGAAATGCAATATGAGGAAAATGAGCATAAAGTATACATCAAAAAGGATGATACTACCTTGAGAGAAACTTCACAACAAAAAAATAGAAAGACGAAGAACAGAGAAGTCAAAGCTAAATTGGAGAGCTCTGACTCATCAAACTCAGATGAAGAACTGGCTCAGCTAGCTAGGAAATTTAAAAAGTTCTAAAGCAAGAAAACAGGCTTCAAAAAATCATTTAAGAAAGATGATAAGAAAGTAAGATGCTATGAATGCAAGAAGATGGGGCATATCAGACCAGATTTCCCACAATTGAAGGAAGCAAAGAAGAATAAATTCTTCAAAAGAAATGACTATGAGCATAAATACAAGAAAGATATGAAATCCACTTGGAGTGTATCTGAAGACTCCAGTTGCTCTCCTAAATCAATCTCAGAGAAAGAAGAAGTCAATATAAAAGAAAACATGTGTTTCATGGAAAAAACCGATGAGGTACACTCATATTACTCCTCTGACTCAAATAGTGAATCAAATTATGAATAAAGCTACAGAAATGAAAAACTTGCAGCCTACTGCAATATGCTTGAATAAAAATATGACTCACTGTTTAAGAAATATAAGTCACTAAAGAAAAAACATAAATCTGTTTTAGATGAAAGAGATACAATGCTAAAACAACATAAGGAATTAACTGATAAATACAATTCTATTAACACTAACTATATTAATTTTGAATCAATAATAAAAACACTACAGGCTGAAGTAGAATCTTACAAATAGGTTTCATTGGTTTTTACAAAAGGAGAGAATTCATTAAATGAAATTCTTGGAAAAACTGTCATTAAAAATGAGATATTTGGAATTGGCAGTAAAGGAGAAAAACCTAAGCTATATAAAAATTATTTTGTTCCTAGCTCTAAAAAGGTTAATTGTAACTTCTGTGGGACAAAGGGACATATAGCTAAAAACTGTTTCTTAAGATAGCCTCAAATTTGTGGTATTAAGAAAGTTTATATTTCAAAAGACTTATATGATTCAGCTGATTTTAAAAGAACAAAGCAAATCTGGATACCCAGATCATTTCTAGCTAACACCCCTGGACCCAACAAAATATGGGTACCAAAGCAATTTGTTTGAATGTATTTGCAGGTAGCAGTCCATAAGAGTAGAAAAGATATATGGTACATGGAAAGTGGCTACTCAAGACATATGAGTGTAAATTCATTGAATTTTTCTTCACTCACTCAAAAGGAAGGAGGACTTGTCACATTTGGTGACAATGCCAAAGGAAGAATCATTGGCATTGGAACTATTAGAGATCCAAAAACAGTCTCAATAAACAAAGTACTTTATGTACAAGGATTAAAACACAATCTGATAAGTATCTCTAAACTTTGTGATGATGGATACACTATTGACTTTACTAACAATTTTTGTACTATTTCTAAAGATAAACTGTTTAAATTTAAAGCACCAAGAACTGATAATGTCTATACTTTGGATTTAAATTCCTTATGTAAACAACAAGTAAACTTCTTGACTGCTAAAGTAAGTGAATCTTGGATCTGGCATAGGAGACTTGGACATTGTAATATATATGTTTTAAATAAGTTATCTAAGAAAAATTTAGTTTCTGATTTAACTAGTCTCAAATTTGAAAGTGACCGATTTTGTGATGCATGTCAACTTGGTAAGCAACACAAATCATCCTTCAAATCTGTTAATAAAGTTGCTACATCTAAACCTCTAGAACTTATTCATATGGATTTGTTTGGACCCTCAAGAGTAGCAATCTTAGCTGGTAAATTATATGTATATGTTTTAGTTGATGACTATTCTAGATTTACATGGATTTTCTTTTTGAAATTTAAAAATGAATCTTTTAATTTATTTGAAAGTTTCTGCAAATCTGTTCAAAATAAAAAATGTTTTAATATAATCTCATTGAGAAGTGATCATGGTGGAGAATTTGAGAATCAGGAATTTAATTCCTTTTTCTCAAACATGGGTATTAAACATACCTTCTCTGCACCAAGAACACCTCAACAGAATGAGATTGTAGAAATAAGAAATAGAACAATTTAATAAATGGCTAGAACTATATTAAATGAATATAGCCTATCTATATATTTTTGGGCAGAAGCAGTGAATACAGCTTTCTATATAATTAATAGAGTTTTAATTAGACCTATTTTGAAAAAGACACCCTATGAACTATATAATAACAGAAAACCTAAAGTAAATTACTTAAAAGTTTTTGGATGCAAGATTTACATCTTGAACACCAAAGATAATCTTGGTAAGTTCGATCCAAAAGGATATTCTACTACCTCCAAAGCTTATAGAGTCTATAATAAGAAGTCAAGGATTGTTGAAGAATCAGATCATGTGATATTTGATGAATCTGATCCATTTGAGAAAAGGACATATCAAATGGATGAACTTGACTCTAATGATAACATGAGACTTGAGAACTTAATGAATGATTTTGAAAATGATATAAAATAAATTCAGTCCTGTTCAGAGGAACATGATACTGAAGAACCTTTAATTTTTTTTCCAAGAAAGTCTAGAACCCTAAAGAATCACCCTTTAGAAACTATGATAGGTGACTTAGATACTGGAATTCAAACTAGAAGAAACTTAGGAAACCTAGTGGAATTCTCTGCCTTCCTATCTCAACAAGAACCCAAGACTATAGAAAAAGCTTTAGATGATGAAAGTTGGGTAATAACAATGCAAGATGAATTAAACCAGTTTAAAAGAAATGAAGTTTGGGAATTAGTGGAAAGACCTAATAATTATCCATTAATAGGAACCAAATTGGTCCTTAGAAATAAACAAGATGACCAAGGAATAATAACTAGAAATAAATCAATATTATTAGCTAAAGGATACAATCAAGAAGAAGGAATAGATTATGATGAGACTTTTTCACCTGTATCTAGGTTAGAAGACATTAGAATACTTTTATCCTATGCATCTTATATGAATTTTAAATTATTTCAGATGGATTTTAAATCTTCCTTTTTAAATGGTTATTTAATGGAGGAAGTTTATGTTGAGAAACCTCCTGGTTTTGAAAATTCTCAAAAACCAGATTCTGTTTTTAAACTTACTAAAGATCTTTATGGACTTAAACAAGCACCTAGATCTTGGTATAAAAGACTAAGTTCTTTTCTTTTGAAAAATTATTTTACTTTTGGAATGGAAAACCCAACACTCTTTAAGAAAATTATAAAAAATAATGTTTTATTAGTTCAAATTTATGTTGATGATGTAATTTTTGGATCAACTAATAAAACCCTTTGTCATGAGTTTTCAAAGTTAATGCAAAAATAATTTGAAATGAGTATGATGGGAGAACTAAATTTCTTCTTAGGACTTCAAATTTATCAAAAATATTTTGGAAATGTTTTAAATCAAATAAAATACATTACTGATTTACTTAAGAAATTTTTACTTGAAAATAGCAAGACATTTACAACTCCTATGTGTACTAATATAAAACTTGATTCGGATGAAACTGGAAAATCAGTTGACAATAAGTTATATAGAGGTATTATTGGTAGTTTATTATATCTTACTGCTAGCAGGCTATATATAATGTATTTAGTATGTCTTTGTGCTAGATTTCAATCAAATCCTAAAGAATCTCATCTAACTGCTGTTAAAATAATTTTTAGATATTTAAAAGGAACAGTTTTTCAATCACTTCTTTATCCTGAAACTTATGATTTTAATTTGATTTCATATTCAGATGATGACTTTGGAATTTGTAGGTTAGATAGAAAAATAACATCAGGAACATGTCACTTTTTAGGAAAGTCTTTAGTGTCATGGTCTAGTAAGAAACAACATTCAGTTGCCTTATCAACAGCCAAGGCAGAATATGTTTCTACTGGCAGTTGTTGTGCACAAGTGTTGTAGATGAAAAACACTCTTATGGAATTTGGATTAAATTTTAATTATACTCCTATTTTATGTGATAATACAAATGCAATTAATATTTCAGAAAATCATATTAGTCATTCTAGAACTAAGAACATTGATATAAGGCATCACTTTTTAAGAGATCATGTTATTAAAAAGGATATATTTTTAGAATTTATAAATAATGAAATTAAATTAGCTAATATTTTTACTAAACCACTTCTCACTGCAAGGTTTGATTTTATTAAGGGGGGGCTAGGTTTATTTGAATTTAAATAAAAATTTATTTCACAATGATTTTTTTTCTGCTTAAAAATAATTTTTCTATTTTGTTTTTCAAACAGAATAAGTTTCTTTTATCTACATAATTTATTTTATTTATTTTTAAATATATTTAATGAGTATTAAAAACACGGGAATCAATGTTGTAAGAAACCCTTTCGACTTCTGAACCATTTTACTTCTATCGAAACCTTTTTGAATCCGCAAAACGCACCTCTACTCGTGAACCCTAATCTTTGAACCTCTGAAACCCTAACCTTCAAACCTTTAGAGATTCCCGCAGAGATGGTAAGGACTAAAAAAGCCTAATAATGTGAATCAATCACAGATTGTCTATGATTCAAGGAAGAAAAATGTTGAAGAACTATATAGAAAGGTGTCTCAGTTGAACTCTAAGAATATCTCTCTGAGAAATGCCTTAACCTTCGAACAATTGAGATTTCAAAAGCTGAAAGAGAGTATAGTTTCAAGGTAAGAAGTTGAAAAGTTTAAAGAGGATATGCTGAATGCAGTTGCAAATTTGAAATCTGAAATGGTTATGAAGACAGATTTATCAGATCTGAAGTTGTTTATGGAGAACCAATTTGCATCAGTTGCAAATAGTGCTGTTAGTGGATCAGGTACTTCACCTAATTTAATCCAAATATTTCAAGCCATCACAGCCGTGATGAGAAATATTAATGACCAGTTGCAAGATCTTCAATGTAATAGTGATCCATTATCAGTGTTGGTAGAAAATATGAAATTTTTAGTGGATCAACTGATATCTAGTGAGCCACCAATCAAAAATCTATTAAATCAGATGTCAGATAAGCTGTTAGTATTTATCGAAAAATAAGAAAGGATGCATGAGTTTTTCAGAGTCAATTTAATCGAGGATATTCATATGAATCAAGAGAATAGAGAGCTCATTATCAAACGTGGAGATGGGATGATGAAGAGACTCAGGGAACAGTTCACAGAAATCAAGTCTATAATCCATAGGAGATAGAACCTATTGCCTATCTTGCCCAAACCTTGATTTATGTGTTTATCATACATGTATCTATTTTTTATTTTTAATGAAAATCTATTTCTTCCTTTCTATTTGTTTTATTGTATTTATTTTTGATATGCCAGTGCTCTAGATTTAATTATTGATAAACAGTTAATAATAGCATTTACGTATAGTTCAGTGCAACATTAAATGTGTTCAAATACTCATTCTTTTTTATATCACAAAAAGGGGGAGAAATTTGGATAAATGCAACATTTTATTTTAAAAACCTTTGTTTATTCAGAGGGAGAAATTTGGAAAGAAAAATTTTTTTTTTCAGGGGGAGTATTTTTTTTTTATTGAAATTTTTTATTTATTCTGTTAAAATTAAAATATTGTTTTATTCTCTCAAAATTCTAAAACATTATGTAACTAATTTTGAGAGTTAATTTCATTTAATTTGTTTTATTATCTTATGGGTTTTGTGATCATCAAAAAGGGGGAGATTGTTGAGCAAAGTATTGTTTTCAACAATACATAATAATGTTATTTAAAGGGGGAGATTATTGAAAATAATACTCTGTCTCTTTATGATAATTTTGATTCTCACAAATACCCTTAATTATTTTCTAATGATTTTATTTAGTATTTTACAGGACTTTATTAATTTATTTTACTATTGAAATAACAATAATTTATTACTTGTTCAAAATCTTCTTTAAGCGCGTCCTGGAATCACTGTTCATACCTCACTTGTTCGGAATTTGCTTTAAGCGTGTCCTAGAATCACTGTTCATACCCTACATGGATAAACGTAGAGTAAGGATGAAAAGCATGTATACATTTTGAGATAAGAGAAAATTATGGTTAAACAACCATACGTTATCAGCAATGTATGGAAGAAGAGCCTTACGTTAGGAAGGAACCTTACGTTTTGGTTATCAGCAAAGTATGGAAGGAGAACCATACGTAGGTACTAAACATTACATTTATTTCTCAAAAGTATGGTTCATCAACCTTACTTTTGTGAACAACCATACATTCTTGGAAAAGTATGGATTAAGTAAAAGTATGGATCTTTTACCATACGTTTGAGATTTGAAGAAAAAGTATGGATGATCAACCCTACGTTTATGATCAACCTTACGTTATGAACCTTACATTTGAAGACTATGTTATCAACCCTACGTTTGGAGGCCACATTATCAACCTTACGTTTGGCGTTGGAATGTTTTGAAAGACGATATTTTTATGCAACGGTCAGCAAGCTGATTATTGGACAGATTTCAAGCCGGATTTAAAGTCATTTTTAAAAGTACGACTTTGACTGATTCAAAGTCGTTTTATCAGTAGATTAAAGATCTAATTAAAAGGAGATTTTTATGCCGAGTCTTCAGGGAAGTTACGACTACTCTATAAGTTCATATTTTTGAATATCGTGAATCAAAAGGCGACTTTTATGGATCTAAATGTGTAGAAGATATGCTCATTTTTAATATATATTTTCTCTCTGAAAAACACCATATACATGAGGATGGTGATCAATCTTATTTTAAAAGAAAAAGGTGAAAACAGAGACTTCAAAAAATCATGTTGATCTGCTGATTCAAAAAAAAAGGATCGTCAAAGCTCTGTTCATTTTAAATAGATGGAACTCAATAGAAGATTCACTTGTTCTGCATCGAATATCAACTGTGGTTCTACTACTGCTGAAGTTGTGAACTATATATTTATATCTATTGCAACCGGATCGACTCAAAACTGCTTCGACTTGAAAATTAATATTTCTAGAGATGACAATCCATCTTCTTTCAATTGCATTCTATTGCGATTGTGGAGATCATTTGGAAAATATTCTTTCTAAAATTCTTTTTATTCTTGAGTAACCAGCTTCTCGTACTAAGCTGAGTAGGTTCATGTTTGTACTAGAAGGCTTTGTTTTGCCTTAGATTATAAAGGTGTCAACTACCTGTATTCAGTTGTGGACCGGTCTGTTGAAACGAGGACCAGATAGTGAAAATCATCAAGCTCGTGGAGTTGAGCGTTGGTGGAGTGGACTATGGGCCTTCTGTTCCCCGAAACACTATACATCTTTGTGTCCCTGCTTTTATTTATTTCCACAGTATGACCAAATCTGATAAAGAAAAGAGGAAAGAACTTGTTCAATCGAAGAGTTAATGAAAAATATTAAAGATAGAATTCACCCCCCTCTTGCGTATAATCTATATATTCAGGATCCAACAAAAATACCTTGTTCACTCACTCCAACAACTTGGGTCATTCTAGGTTGTAGGAGACCTTGCTAACCCTATATAGTATATAGAATGTCTTGATGAATATTTTTGGATAATTTGATTCCCCAATCAAATATCATTAATTTATTTCATGTAAATATATCCATAAACACATGGTCTCCCTCCTATTACTCCGAAGGTATATATATTTTGTCCTTGTAGAACTTCATATGGATCTAAGTTATCCTTATCCAATCATGGATCACCTATACTTTCCTTATCATCAAATTAACTAGCTTAGGCCCAGTAATAAATTTACTATTAGTCTCTATCAAATGAAGGGGTAACTAACATGATCTCCATTATAGTGACAAAAATAGTTTTATGTCAATAATGGAGTGGTAGATATTTTTATAATAAAACTACACTAATGGAAGATGAGTATCCTAACTCTGACCAAAATCAAGAATGATAGATTCGAACATATCCTCAAGAACCTAAATTTTTATCTCGATCTTATCATTTTTTCATAGGGAATAATTCTATATTCAACCATAAATATTCATTGAATTCATCCTACAAGAACATCCACTACTAGAATGTTAATCGAGCATCATGGTTAGAAATTATCATTGAGGGATCTTTAATAAACCATATAATTTAATCCTTATATAAACATCCTAATATATCTATAAATATATACTTTTGAATAAGTGAGGAAACCAACTTAGTTAGTCAGTGATGAACTAGATAGTATCAATACCCTATTCAAATAATGGAATCCCAGTCACAAAATCTACTGACATATTATCACACTTCCATTAAGGGACTATAAGGGGTTAACACAAATTAGTTATCACCTGCTGCTTTACCTTAACCTATTTATATGGTGGAAACATGAAATAAAATCTAAAACATTCTTCCTCTTGTATGGATAGTATTTTAATGATTAAGGTTTTAGATAATCATTTTCATGCCCAAATAAACCACCAATGTGAGGTATAAACCCCCCTAAATACCTTATTTTATAGACAAATTGGAATATTTATCATCCATTGGAAGAGGATGACATGTTATCCACCTTCATGGAATTAGTTAGGTGAATATCCTGAGAATATCAATTCATAAAAAACATCACAATCAATATCTCAATAATGGGACTCCATTAAATTTGCAAAAAACTGTATGGTAGAACACTATCAATTGAAGGTAAGAAACACCCCTTACTCAACCAAGTCCAGCTACATCGAGGATGAATTATTAGTCAACTCCCCCACCATAAAAGACTCTTTTGATCCCTGTAAAAAATAAATATATCAATAATATGATAGTATATCCATGATTTCAATGTGGAAATTACTATTTGAATCTCTAAATTATGGGCCATATAGTTCTTCTCATGGGGTCTTAGCTTTCTGGACAGATAAAAAATCATTATTGGTGTCTACATTAGAACACAAATTAGACCATATCTAAAGGCATTAATACATAATTTACTAAAATCCTTCATATGGAAATCATATAACAAGAGTAAAATGGTAATCCACCACTTTATATCCTTAAAGTATCCCTAAAATTAGCTTAATTAATATTAAAGGCTTCCCATTTAAAGTTATTGAATTCATAGGAAATGAAATCATTTGGAGTATTCCATGAATCTTCTGTAATATCCAATTAGTGAAAGAAAATTTCACACTATAAACACATTATTTGATGGTTTATAATCCATAAAAACCTCAATATTCAGGGGTATAATTATACTCCACCCTTTGAGATGATATTTCCTAAGAAACATACTTCTCATATCTATAAATCACACTTTGAGAGTATATCATTTAATTGGTACTCCCAAATCATGTCTAGGAAAATACTAAAATCCTCAACATTCTCATCATATTCTATAGAGTACATGGGGATTTATTTGAAGAAAATCACTAATAGTCAGAAAACTAATGTATTTGATATTTGCACTATGAGTCCCATGAAAAAATAAATGGAATTTGTTACTCTAAATGACATCACTAGGAACTCATAATGGCCGTGTGAAAATCTAAAATAAATCTTCATTATTTCCTCCTTCCAAACTCAAATATTATGTCATCCTAGCCTAAGGTTGAACTTTAAAACCACTTCCCTCTCTTTAGCTAGTTTACGTAGTGATAAGACCTTAGAAGAGGTTATTTTCTCTTGGTTTTCACCTAGTATAAGTAGTAATGTAAATAAAATCCCTGACAATTCTATCCTCCATCGTGGATAATAAAACATGGGACATCATGGGGGCTGCACTGTGCCTCAAAAAACCTTTCTCCAAAAGGTCTCCAAACTACAAATTTGACTCTCCAAACTCTTTTGGTGGAATCTAATAATCTATAAATGATATTAGGATAGAATCAATATGCATGTTGATGCTAAAATGGATTTACAAATAATGGGACAAACCTGTATAGTTCATTAGAAAAATTCCCATATACTCTTCTATAATAGTGTGAAGTTAATCCTATAAAGAATTAACATGAAAAAATATATGAGATCACTAATTGGTATGAAATAAATGGTAACTTCTTACCAGTTCCCTCTTCTTGTTCCACTTGAAGACCCCGCTCATTAATAAAGCTAAACCCAGACTGATCTGTGCAATTTTAAATCACCATATGATGATAAAAATCCTTTAAATTCTAGACCATGGATAACAATTCAATATCATGGATGATTTAATAGGGTTGCATCTTTGGTATGATGAGATCCAGTGAAAACATATCTTCATTTAATGTAAGGTCTCACTGATGGAAAATGATAATGATAGGGTGATCGCCCCTAGTGAGAGTCTCTAACTGAAGAGTTCAAGATAGGGCCTTGATTCATCCATATTTTCATACATTTTTAGCTTGAATTTCAATTATAAAAAAATAATACATTATATTAAATATATAAAATAAACAATTTTTAATTTTATAGACTGTTTTCATATCCAAATGTGAAAATTTCACCAAACTATATGTTTAGATATAAAATATAGATTATGTTCTTAAGTGAATATTTGATAAAAATAAAAATATTAATGTTATATAAGGGGAAGGATATTTCCATATAATAATTAAGTGTGGATAAGGAAAATAATGGACCAACCCCAGTAAGTTATTCTAAACCAAATTATAGTGTTACATAAGGGAAACCAATGTACCCTGATACCATATAAAAGATAAGAAAAGGATTAGATCTATGATAAATACGATGAACCATGATGGAGATGCATATATTGGTCAAAAATCAAGCATGTATGGTGGATTTCTAGGATAATTTTTTTTATTAAATACTACATGCATATACAACACTTTGAGTAGAAGATTTGGCATCATGGTATATCAATAAGTGGGCTTCCAATATAAAATTCTAATTTGGGATATAATATAATTAAATTCATTGCATAAAACATGATTGGAAACACTATTTTATATTTTAATCCATGAATTGTGTTTACCAATGTACCTGTATGAACTGAGCCTCCATCCAATAGATCCTCATACACAATGTAAAATAATATTTTCTCTATAAATATACATTAGATACTCTAGATAATATAGCCTTTCATTCCATTGGGTCCTCAACCCCAGCCAACATATCCTCATGAACTCATGGACTCTCAGACCACTGTGATGTAACTTCAACCATAAACATAGTTTTGGTAGCACCACTGTAGCCATGTGAACTAAATTAATTCTCTAAACATACCCTAATATAATTAATATTGAGACCCCTTATTTTTTAATAAATAGGAATCATTGTAATCCCAAATATAACATCCCTTCATGGACCAATATTCTATTAGGGACCCAAAAAAAACACTTTCACCAAGAAGTATAGTTTCAAACAAAAAAAAGATCCATTAACCACTAATTAATCTTATCAAGAAAATATAGAGTCTGTTCCAAAGAAACATATTGTTAACCTACAACATATAAATTATTGTATCTCAATAAATTATCAAGTTTCCACTTCCATCCACTAAAATTCCTAATTAAAACCATGGTTATGAGATTCATTTCTCATAAATGTTCTTGTAGAAATAGAGCTTCATTAATACTGGGTATGTTAATTTCAATCTATTTTAAAAAATTAGGTAATGAATAAATGTTTTACCACATGTATTACATCTATAAAAAGGATTATACATGAAATAATGGGGGGTAACAATATAGGGAGAGGGATTAATAATTCATATACAAAGTAAAATACAATTATCAACTGAGATATGTGAAGTACATATCTTGTTTGATGAAATTCTCAACACGTTTATTCTATAACTATACTAGGATAATGGGGCCTCCAATGTTTTATTTCCCAACCACTATTCCTCATCACAATTTTCCTTAGATTTAGTAGAGTATGTTTTATTTTCCTTTATGTAATTTTTTATATTTTTTTATATTTTGTTGACTAATTTAAATTCAGGTATCTAGAACTTCACTTATTCTTCTCCTTTTAATCATATCCCCCAACATACCTCTTCCAAAAATCTATGATAGTGGGGTGATAGCATGAATATGTCACTTATGGGAGGTTTTCCTAGTATCTACAAGTCCTCAATATTTATTCAATTAAAGATTTGTTTCATTTGAGATGTGATAGTGTGTTTTAAAAGAGTTAACATGGCTATTAACCACATTCTAAATGTATTTACCACTAACTCAATCCACCACTAAAAAATATTTCCTCCCTTCTTTATTTCAATTCAAATTATATATAATGGAATGAGGATATGTGAGACCTAAATAATATATGGTGTGATTGGCTCGAGATTTTGCATATGACTATGATTGTGGCAAGTACATCACTTAATACTATAGAGGAAGTGATACTTGGGATGCCTATTAGATTTATGAAACTGAAATAAGTATCATAATATATGTATGTGAAGGTAATATAGGGATCATATTGATGGGATTATCAAACTAATTTTAAATAACTAAAATAAACAATGAAGATATCATATATTTGAATAAAGGATAGGCCACATTCTCACTAATATTGGATAGTTTTATTTATTTCATTCATTTTATATTCACTAACACAAAAATAAACCCCCATAGTCATTGTACATTAATTCAAAGAAAATAAAAAAAAAGTAATGTGAGACTCATGAGTGGTTGATGAATCATTTTGTGAGATAACCATTGTCAGCCACTATGATTAATTATAGGAGTTTATTAGCTTTTTTATTGGTCCCAAAGATACCAGTTTAGTTAATTTGTAACAATTACTTGGGATTTTATTCAATAATTATACTTTTATTTCTATCTTGTAGATAGTTATTTATTTTCATTTAATATAATGTATTGAAAATTTAACATAGAATTTAAAACTCACCCTCTATATTGGATGAAATTGTTCCATTATTTTATAGATAGGTGAGGGATATTTGATACAAAAAATATAAATATGTGATGGTTATGGAGATTATCTTGAACCTAATATAGCATCTCAAGTATCCACTTATATAAAATTTAGTGTGGGATCTCACTATGTTCTCATAGTAATTTCAAATTTTCTATCAATAAGAATTCAAGTTACAAAAGGAACCAATATTCCCTCTGATATTTGTTAAAGATGTTTAATATGATAAAACTATACTAAAGAATAGTTCTACACCTTAACATTTCTATTTTATACCAGTATAATTTTATGAAGAAATAAATTTATCACATTATCAACATAAGGGGTTACCATAAATTTGTAGGCTCTTATTTACTATTTTTTATATTTAAAGAAGCCAAATCACCACTCTATATTTCCTTTATTAGAATCTACACTTATAATAGCCTTGGTGAGGGATGAAAAATAATAATACCCCACCATCAAGGATATGATAAGGTTATAATTTGAAAAATAAACTCCCTAAGACGTGGTGATTCAAGATAAATAATAATAAAAACTTAAAGAATATATGGTGAAGTGAGCAACTTCTAGAAATAACCATAATATCTATTGGTGGAGGACATTAAAACCTACAGATATAACCCTTACCTTCTCTTACATCCTATAATTTATTTATTTTATTATCAAATTTTGGGATATGTAACCATTTTCTATTATTATAGGGTTTTTCACTTTATGTTTCTGCTAATAGACATCGAAAAAGGTACATGTAGTGGTTCAAATCATATAAACCTCATCCAAAATTAAATAAGAGTTGGTCACTAAAACTGCCTAAATGTAGGAATTATAAATCACAACACCACATAGGGATGAACCCAAACACTAATCTATCCCAGATATTTATTCTATAATTTGAATAAATTTTTATTTTTATTTAATATTCTTTATATGTTTTCAAGAACATGGGATTAAAGATATTAATTTAAGTCATTGTACATAAATTACAAGGTAATATCTCTCCATCCAATTAGTTTTACTTACATATATTTTGATTTTTTGTCGCTTAAAGAGGGTAGTGAAATCAATGTTAAGGGAATTTTAAACCCATTATAGGTTTTTGTGTGTATTTTCCCTCCATCTCTATTATTATTTAAATAATGGGTGTTATTTTTTTCACCATTTGAATGAATTCAGTTATTATTTTCCATGGGATACATAATTTATTTAGGAAATATTGATTCCCTTATTTAAAAACTATGAAATGAATTTTAATTGACAAATATTTAAGTGGATCACATTTTAATATGCATGAATTGGATCAAAGAACATGAATTTGAGTTTCTCTCATGAAAACACAAGTATAAATTCAAATATTCACCACTTAATAAAAAATTTGAAAAATTCATTTGAATTGATGTTTTTTGAGAAATTGGGATCCAAATAAAATTCTCCCAAGATAACTAAATTATAGATTATGTGTGAAAAAAATAAAATCCATTAGTAATAGAAAATAATAATCTAATGGACCATTGTCCAAGCAATACTTCATTTCCTTGGTTATCAAAAATAACCATTTGGGGTACTTTCTATTTGAAATGAATTGGCTCTAGATTTGTTATGATCAATTATTTAATAAGTTAAATATACATGAATGGGTTTTATAAATTTGAATATGTTCTTGGTCATTAATAGATATGGGAAGAAAATTAATATTATACTTGAATAGACATGATGACAATGAATTTATATAATTCATTTTATAATGTTGATTTTTTATGAAAATAGGGAGTGATATAAGGAGTTTAAATGAGAGGGAATTGAAAACGAGTTTCATGTTAATATTGAAATTCTTTAAAATATTAATTAATTAAATATTCTTTATACAAAGATTTAACAAGTGATAAAATAAATTCATAAGTGAATAATCTTGTTAAGAAACATTCATTGAGGATAAGGAAAAAGTAATGTTTTATAGAATTGTTTCATCCACATACTTTTATTTTTGAAGCACACAATTACATTATTAATAACTCATATATTATATTAAATATAGAAAATAAATATGTTTTAGTTTTATAGAGTGTTTTTAGAGGTTAATGTGAAAATAGCCTAAAACTATATTTTTTTGATAAAATATTTATTATGTTCATAAGTGATTGTTAAAAAACTTGAAAAATAATTTTTTTTCAGATTTTCTAGGGGGAAAGGGATATCCATGAAAAATTAAAGGGGGATTTGTATAAAAAATGGAACACCATAGAATGTCTACCCATTCCAATGGATAGGTATTTGGATGTTTTTTCAATGATACCTAAAGACATAGATAAGTTGAGAAATGTATTTGAGCAATAAGAAATGTGGTGAATCAAGGTAGGGATTCATAAATAGGGTCAGAATCGATCCAACATGGTAGATTTGTGGGGTGAAAAGTCCAATTAAAACCCACAAACATACACAACACTTTGATAAAAGGATTTTTATTCCTTGATATATGAAAATGCATTGTACCAATATAAAATTTTTATGTGGGATGTGGAAAAAATTAGACCTAACAAACATTTGGGTAAAAAATTTATCTTCTTCTACATAATCCATGTGAACTAACATACTTCATAAGATAATCCTCCCTCTAGAATATCCTCAACACATGTGATCTTATTTTATATATCTTTCAATGAATATTCAAATATGAAACAAAAATAACCCTTCATTCCAATATATCCTCAACCCCAGTTATCATAGACTTAACATGTAATGGAAATTCAAGAAATCATAATGTAGCTTCAACCATCAATGAAATAATAATTAGAAATATGTAATCTATGTAAGTCAATGCACCCTATCAACTCACCCCAGTGTAATAAGTATATTTATTGCTATTTCTTGGTAACTAAAAATAGTTGGTAGCACTATTATATTGTTCATTTATGCTTAAATGTATTATCAAAGACCTAAAATAACATATGTTTCTGAAGAAAACATAGTTTCAAATGATAGAATAAGATCTGTCATCTATAACTCAATCTCAAAAAAATTAGTGTATCATATGTTCCCATGAAATGTATCATCATCCTCGCATATAATTAACATTGTCCATAAAAATAGTCTCAAGACATTATTACCATCCTCTAAAATTATATAGAGAAAATATAGTCATGGGATTCATCAATCACATAGATGGAGGATCCAGTGGTGTAATAAATAGGGTCTAACAACCCCATCTAATTTTAGTCTATATAGTAATTAGGCTAGGTTGTTACAAGACCTCATGATCGTCTTCCCATATAATATTAGTTTCCAAATAACAATGGGGGTCTAGGGTGTTACCATGGGAATACTATACCACCATATCAGAGTGTGGAATAATAGAAATATAACTAATCATTATATAAAAAAATAAAAAAACATTAGAGTATACAGAAGTAAATAAGACACAATATTATATCAAAATGATAATGCAGACACAGGTAGTCATATAGTCTTTGGGTAATTCCAACACATAATATCTAATTAACCTATGGGAATATCGTAATACAAAAAATGAAATAAATAATTTAAAAGTATGTGAGGATTCACTACCACCCCCAAGTTTTACATCAACATTGGTCTACAACTCCATATGAGCTATCATAATAATAATGAAACATTTGGCCTCTACCCAACTTGAACCAGTGAACGTTGAGGATTTTCTCGGATACCTAAGTTCCATTTCATCCTATGTGGGGTTTGAGTACAACTATGTAGGGAACCACAAATTTTTCTTCATATATAAAAAATAAAAATATGTTGTGCACATGTGGTATGAGCAATAAGATAATATATTTTGTATTGAAGTGTATGGAAATAAACACCATAGATCCTCTAGTTCTAATGTGACACTTTGGATCAACATAAACCTAATTATTCTAGTATTAGAGTGTCTATAAGCAAGTCACACAACCATTCCAACCAATATCAGGCCCATGGAAGCATTCAGATCTACATTTGAAAATCAAGAGAAATTCATAGGAGTCCCATAGCATAGTGATCACTCATAGGGAAGTGCATCCCTCATAGATCATTTCACATATACCTCCCATTAGGATGAAGGAAATATATTCCCCAATATCCCATAGTATACTGAACATTCATGTGTGAATTCAACTTCCCCAATCATCTCATATATACATGTATTAAAAGGTTAGTGCATCCCTCTCTTCCATAGCAATGTAATAAGAATAAAGGAAACATCCAAATAAAAAATCAAAGGCATACTATATATCATAATACATCTCTATGGGAATTTTAATCCACCTGAATCAACAAATAGAACACAAATCGAGGGGGTTATCCTTCTTCTTAAACCTATCTCACAACTAGTGGCCAACCTCTCTAATGGATGACCCATCATCGCCACCAACAATACCAAGCTAACATAGTCAAAATGAGTTCTAAATTGATACATTCAATTATCTATATCCAACCAAAAACATCCTTTATGGGGTATACATATAACTGGGGAACATAGGGAGGTCCCCTAGCTCACATATTTTCTAATAAACCCTTCATGGGTATCTCTATATCAGTCTTACTTATTGTGTCATCACCTACCACTCAAGTGAGAAAACACCCCTCAGGCTCATCATAATCATCATGTTGATTCATTACCTTATATATAATCATATATTAGTATAACTCAAGGTATATGTCCTCAAGTTTATTCCCTTCCCAAGTAACCATATTCCATCCCTCACACCTAACCCATCGATAAATCTTCATAAGGTATCCCCACCCAAGTATTCACATCCCAGTGGGGGTAGAATTATCGCCCCATGGTCATCTCGAGTAGCCCAAGATTTATAATGAATCACGTGGTTTTATCATTGTTTACTTGGTTAGAAAACTCAAATATAACATCATTCTCTACTCAAAGTTTATTAAGGGAACCTATCACTAGGTCCACTATATTCTTTTAATTTATTTAATTTAATTGATCCCATCTGAGTCCAAGTTTCATAAGTTATTGATTTATAATCAAGTCCTCCAGAATCCGCGATAGAGGTAATAAAGATGGTGTAAAATGGTATATCATGTACCTTGGTACTTTGTTCATTCCATACATTTTCATTTGAATAAAAAAAAATTATTTATTCAAATGTTCGACCGCCTAAAGTGGTAAGACCACACATATCACATGACACACATATATACAAATGAAAATCCATGTTGGGTATTCTAAACAACAACCTACCTCAACCAAGGAGTTATTACCTTTGATCTTAGCCAACTATCTCCTGAGATCATCTAAGTCCAATGACCATCATCCAACTTCCCAAGGCCCTACCCCAACCATAGAGGCCAATAATTATATATGAAAATTCAGAATTATTTATTAAAATAAATTTTAACAATTTATATATAAATTATAATTTTATTAAATAGAAATAATTTTAAAATAACTCATTTAGTGACCTCATCACACAAAAACCACAGCCAACCACCCATAGAAGGTCCATGACACTCTCCCAACAATATTCTCGAAAAAATTCAAAACACACAAAACTTGGTAAATAATAAATTTAATTTTATTTAGGTAAAAAACATAAATAATTAAATATAGTGAAATACATTTATCATAATGGAATGAACCAATGGTAAGTCATAATCACAATAAATACACTATACATCATATATAAAATCTCTATTAAATCATAACTATTCCACTATGCTAGGGTGGAATCATCAACAAACCCTAAATTTTGGCAACAAAATCAATGGCAGATAAAAGGGAGGATTAATAGGAAAGTATTAGAGGACAACTCACCCTGAATCGTTGAAGAAATCATAATAAAAAATATAATGGGGTTAGGGAAAATTTATATAGGACACAATATATCATTTCTATTTCATCGCACATGTGATCAAATAATGATATGAAGAGTGAGGTTTTTTAATATCAAAATAAAAAATGGAGTTTACCCTTTTTTAAAAAGATATGGTTGCACAAAAGTAGGCACCAAATCATTCCCTATTCCATAATTAACCTCTCGTTTGGCCCTGAGGAGACTTCAAAATGCTTAACACCATTCCCATCCCCTCTTCACCATCCCCCAGTACAAGAACACCTAGATAAAATTCCCAATAGGTGGGTCTATGGAATATCCAATCCCCATTTCACTCATTGGTTCATCAGTCACACAAGGCACCACCATATACCATCATGGTAATTTTGGTTAACCCATTTAACATAGGAATCAAAACCTTCCCCATAGTCCTTGTGACAAATGAAATTACCAACACCACACTCTACTGTCACCCATATGGCCATTTTCTATACACCGCAAAAATGGAAATTGTATTTTCATATTAATTTTTTCCCAAAAGTACCTCTCCTACGAACTACCCTTAACAAATGCATCAATCCCTCTATAAATAGTTTTTCCCTACATTATGAGGTATATCACGATGTGTTCCTCCCATAAGGGGTACACCTATAGTGAAATTTCGTAGTAGGTTCATCCATATTTACTCCATAATCCAATCAAGCCCTTGAATCACTTCCTAAGAATTGATCCACATCCAAAAGAATATCTTATATATGTTAAAATCCATAAAATTTCAATATAATAATTTGTTTTCAAATAAAAAATTCTTTAGAAATATTCACAACCCAAAAAGGGAAGGGGTTTTACAACCTCCCCACCACATCACTTATCTTATCAGATAATTCCCAAAAATCCTTGGATGTAATTCTAGTACTATCCAAATCTTAAAATAATGATTAACTTATCAGCTTATAAATTAGAATGATAACTAATATTCTATCATGAAACACCAAAGAATATATTCATTATTCATTAAAATTTGAGCCTTTTACTAATCAACCTCACCAAACACTAAGATGATGCCCCACAAAACCTACCAACCCAAATACACCATGGGTGTTTCAACCAATTTATACCTAGATTATGGTGTATAGCAACACATGTCTCTACTCATAATAGATAATTCCTGGCCACAGTTCTCCCCAACTTTAGAATATCCTACCCAAACATATTCCCATGTTATAAGGACACACATTGTGTGATTCCAACTCACTACACCCTATTAGTCATAAAAACACTATTCAGAAATCATTTGACTGACCATTCCAAAAAATGCCCCACTTCACCAATAAATGTTCTATCTCACCACACAATATCAATTCCTTTCCAGCTAAATGATAAATGTGATGATTCAAACACCCACAAAAAAGTCTAAACTTAACTCTAAACATAATCCCATAGTTGTATCCCCAAATAAAAAAAATCCAATTTCAAGCTCTCGCCTTAATAATTGGTTCACCTCCAATCCATACCACCTTGGATTACCTCAAAATCATCTTTTTCTCTATGATAATGCATGAATTGTTTCTAATACTTCATCTTAAACCAAAATTTGGTGTTACCCATGGAATAAGATATAATTAGATTTACCTACTCTTTGATATAAAAATGACACCTCAACTATCCAAGGTTTAGTATCATCACACTGATGGCCCTACCCAAATGAGGTTCATTCCTTCAAAACCCATGCTTCATCCATTTTCACATGTAATAACTGGATATAGCCATCCCACTCATACTCAAATGGAAATTTGAAACATCAACCATCACCTATTATTAACTCACCAGGAACATAACCCTAAACACCAATCCTAATTCAATATGAAATAATATTAACACCCCTAACATCATATGGTGAACTACCAACCATATGGATTCCTTCACATTGATCCACAAGTGAAACCTCATCATATTCAATCTTATGCTTCCCTGGAAGTACTTGTTAAGGAACGTGTAACACCCTGAGATTTTATGAAAAATATTCTTTTAATTTCATTGATTTCTTATGTTGTAATCTACAACAATATTGCCTTGCGCTATACGCAACACCGTATGATCTTGCAGTATACACAACACTATTCTTGGATCATGTTACACACAATTTTGATAGTAGTTATTCTACGAAACATTGAGTGTATATATATATATATTCAATGTATAAATGAAATATGGTTGGATTATCTTATATGAAACAACGGAGGAGACTTGTACAACACGCAACCCTGACTTGGCTTGCATTACACGTAATCGCGACCTTCCTCGATAGCGTGTGTTGTACGCAATACCGGGTTTCACTAAACAACAATATATTATTATAATATTATTATGAACTAGCCATTATGAATAGTATTAACTAAATTTTGAATTTTATAACATTATTATTCATCTTACACATTTTCTAGAACATGATATAAGAACAAAATAAATTTTTCGGGTAAAATAAGTATTTTACAAAAAATGCAGTTTTGCCACCTTTTGATGGCGCACCCACTTTAAATCTAGTTTTTTACATGTTTATGAGTAAAATTTTACAAAATAAAATTATTATTTGGAATCAGGATATAAAATTTTACCTTGGATAAAATTTTCATGTTATTCTGATAACTTTCATATTTTAATGAATAGTAAAAACACGCTATATTTTAATTAAAAACAACTTTTTTCATCGTAATAATTTATGTGGATAAATTATAATATTGAATGGTATTAAAGTATAAATATAATATATTTTTACCATTTAAAATAATTTATGTCATTAGCATTGATTTTAACTTGAATTCGTAGGTTAAATCAATTTAATCTTTTGTAATGTTTTAAACAAAAACCCGTTTTCTTTCGACAATGGGACTAATTTTAATTTCTGCAACTTATGTGTATTGAATTTGGAAAAATGGATTCCAAATTTGGAATCAGTGGTTCTAAATTATATTAATAGACTACTTTTTATTTTTGGGCATTATGAATAGTAACTACGGTAAATTTTATTTACCATAGTTAAAGGTAAATCGGGTAATTAAGGGTAAATATAAGATTATAAAATTACTCTAACACCTGCTAAAATCCTATTGGATGACTAAAAGTCGACCCATATCACCTAAGTGTCTTATTAGAATCATTTAATAGACTTTTGTCCATGAAAATAACTTAATTATTATTAAAACCAATGAAAGTGACAACATGTCACTCTTAAATCTTATAAGTATATTAATTTTAATTTTGTGATAAACTTCATGAAACTTCGAACATGAATAGTCTAAAGAAATATAATGAAATTATATACATCATATGAATTTATTTATAATTTTTTAGGATTAAATTATTATCATTAATTGTGACATAATAGTGATGCAGAAATTGTTTATCTTGTGAAAAATCAAGAATATAGTTTTTATTAAACTAGTAGTGACCATAAAATGCTCAAAACCCGGACCAAAACTTATTGTTCATGTAAATGTGAACAATAATAATCCAATGGTATAATATTTTACTGTTTGGATCCTTATAAAAACGATTATGACACTTATATTATTTTATTTTAAATGATGCCAAAGTTATCACCTTCATAATTTAATAAATATAACAATTTAAATATTGTTATTTTAAGATGATAAATTCGAGTAAAAGTATTATTGTGAAAGTTAATATATTTATATTCATCATAGTATTTTATTTTTAATTTTTATGCAACAAATATGTATATTAAATAATTATACAAAAATGATGTAGTAATTATTTTATTAAGAGATAAACCAAATAAATGGTTTTAAAAATAATAAAATAAATATTATATAAACTATTTAATGTGATAAAATAATTTTCTAGATAAATATGACCTTTTATGAATCTATTAAATCTTTTAGTTTGAACATATCTTCTGTATATATTTTATTTAAATTCAAATAAATGAATAGTGTCAAAATTGACACTATTGTTAATTTATAAAAATAACATATTATAAAATTGTTTAAAAATCACAAAAAATATTTAGAAATTATAAATTTAAATTTATATGGCATAAAATGTTATAAATTATGGAAAATTCACAATAAATAAGTAATTATTTGTTATAATTTAAAATTTAGAATGTTATTACCACAAATAAAATTAAATTGATTAAATAAGGATAAATCAAGTTGAAAATGTTTAAAATAAATTCCTAACATGTCTAAATTTTATTGCTTGATGAGATTACAACACTATATCATCTAATATTCAAATATGACTCATTTTTGGAGGTTTTTAAGTGGGGTCAAATTTATTATAAATTAATATTTTTAAGATTTCCAAAGGTGCTCCTCTCCTCTCTTATAAAAGGGCACCTCCTCCCTCTCTTCCTCACACCACTTTGAGCCTTCAAGATCGGCCAAACCCTACCAAATTCTCTTCTCCACTTCCATAGAAACATCTTAGAGGTTCTGGTCTTCTTCAAAGACCAATTTAAGTTCCCTAAGAGGAGGTCTCAAAGAGGCGCTTCAAAGAAGAGGTAATATCTGTTACTGATTCTTTCAACTCTATTTCTTCTTCCACTTATTCTTATTTAGTTGTTTAATTATTAATTAATAACATCAGTATAACTCATATACTGATATTTTATTATAAGTATGAAACAATCCTATTTCACCATCTATCCATCCTACGGAAAACGAAATCATCACGCGTGCGTACGTACGGAATATCGTCTCCACGCCATGGTGAAATCTGTTTTTCCACCAACACCTTACATGGATGGGTATAATGGTGTAAAGAATAACTATATATGGTTATTATAACATCATACTGATTCTGATATATTATACCATCCACTCCAATTCTATTCAATAATTATGGGAACGATATCATCGCTCGTGCGTACGTACGGACTACCGTCTCCACGACGTGATGAGATTCATTCTCCATGTTAACCATACATGAATGATCATAAAGTTTATATAATGAATAATAATGAAATATATGAAATAATAATGCTACTGGATTTATGTATATATATATGTATGTCATCTATTTAGTTTCATTCAATTCAATAAGGAAACGAAAACAGTGTTCATGCGTACGTACGGCCTACCGTCTCCATGAACGGTGTATTTCATTCCTTTTATCGATCTATAATATATATGTTTCGGTGCGGATGTGTGTCGGGTTTCTGTTCCGACGCTGTTCCGCTAGGACGCGTTCGCGCGTGCACCCGTCGACCCGAGGGGATGGGCGCGCGCGGCTTGTGGTCCCGCAGTCCCGCTTTCCAAGGGCGGGCGGCATTCGTCCCTTATTCAGGGGCGTCTGCTCCTTGATCGAAACCGGGATGATGGGATGTCGGCTCCTCCTTCCGTGGACATCTCCTCGGAACTCGTTGCCTAATCCGGGTCTCCCTCATAGATTTAAGAATGTTCGTGAATCTCGTTCCCGGCGCCATATCTTCATGGACACCGGTTAATTACGCTGCTTCCGCCCAGACGCTCCAAGGAGTCTGGTCGGGGCAGCAACCTGCGGTGAGGAGACCGGGTGGCTCTGGGTGTTGGGGGCGTGTCTTAACACTGCGACTCTGCATGTCTGCCTTCCGTCCCTAATAGGGCTTCTCGAAGTCGTGATGGCCTGAGGCATCCCGCGCTGGGTGCGGGGAACTGTGTTACCTGAGGTTTTCCTCAGCTTCCCATGTTTAACACAGGGTATGCCGCGAGTTTAACGTCCAGCGGGGACGGCATCGGACTGATCAACACGAGAAGTGGATCAGATGACAGAACCCCTTGCGGGGAACCTCCGACGCTGGGGCCAGCACATGGGCGGCTTCCCGAGTGGAGTGGAGTGGAATGAAGTGGCATGACCCCACCGGGATGTGGCGGCCCGGGTAAGGATCAGGATGGATGATGGAGTGAAGATCTTGGACCCCGTAGGGGCTTCCTACGTACCGCGCGTTGGCGCGGATCAAAGTCAGCGTAGTTCGAATATACAGTTTAACGTCATGCTGGACGTTGGCAAGCCGACTCACGAAGAGGTCGAGGCCGCCGGGAGGAGGATTGAACCGAACCACCTCGCACAGAGGGGGATGGAACGGCCGGGTGGATCATAGTTTCACGTCATACTGGACGTTGAAAGGAGAAATAGGAAAAGGGGCAGTGGGGGAGCACAATAGAGATACACATGTGCAGTCTCCCACAACGGCGGATTCATAGGTGAATCGATGCAAGTGTGAACCCGGGAGGGGTCCACTGATGGACGAACCGACGTGAATACGACCGGGACGACCAGGTGGTGGGCTTGAACCTCGGAGAGGCTTCCTACGTACCCTGTTTAGGAGACAGGGATCAAAGTCCACGTAGTTCGTTCGGTTTGTAGCACTCTACCCCCGTGGGCGAAGGCCACTCCAATCCTGACATCCCTGCAGAGACGAGCGGGTGGGGGCCACATCCAAACCGGGAGGACCCTGCGTGCGGGGCACGGGATCGGGTGATACGGACGGTTTAACGTCCTCCCGGACTAAGTACAGTTTAACGTCATGTGTTGAGGACGAAGAGGACGGTTTAACGTCTTGCCGGACGAAGTACAGTTTAACGTCGTGTGTTGAGGACGAAGGTGCTTGGCAGTTTAACGTCTTGTCGCGCGGACGAAAGTGTGACGCCGCCAATGGGTTCGTGTCACTTCGCGCGATCCTGGAGGGCCGCACGGAAAGACAACGCACGGTGCGGGCACCCGGGATGAAGATCATCAGGCGCCATGCAGGCGGGTACCCTCAGGGGGTCAAAGGGGGCGACCCTGGCGGTTTGCGCGCAAAGGAGGAGTTGGCGCGCAATACCGCGGGTCGGCGCGCAAATGGGCGGGCTGGCGCGCAATTGGGCCAGCACTTTGCGCGCGGAAGATAGAGATTGCGCGCACCGGGCTTCGGATAGCACGCGGGGGCAACGGCTCATTCTTTAATGAATGGCCACTTAAAAAAAGGGGGGGTGCGCGCAATCGGGCCAGATTGCGCGCACCCCGGGGGAAATTGCGCGCAAGAGGCTTCTTTTGCGCGCGAAGGCCTTCAGGTGAAGAATTAGTTCAAAGGAAAGGAGCCAAAGGGATTGCGCGCGAAGGCGAACCCCGAGGCTTTCTTGCGCGAAAGAAAGGAGGTTACCTGAAGATCGACATTTCGCGCAGAAGGGGTTGGATTGCGTGCGAGAGACCTTTCGAATTCCGGCCACCTTCAAAACGTCGGGGGTCGCCTTATATTTATAGGCAACCCCGGGCACGAAATCCGGTTCGCGGGCGCGGAATTCCCTTCGCGGGCGCGGAATCGGGCCCGGCGCGAAAGGGAGTCGCGCGGGCAACGGGCGCGCAAAATTGCGCGCCGGCCCAGCGCATTGCGCGCATCCCGGGAGGTTTGCGCGCAGCACTCCAACTTTGCGCGCGGCTCTCCAAAATTCCGCGCAAGGCTTCCGGGCCCTCCTAAACGGGCTTCCGACTCCAAATATGACCTCGCTTCCCACATCCGGAGCTTCGTTTGGGAACAACGGACTTTTACGGCATCTACAAAAGCCCCCCCTCGGAATCTGATCAGCGAGAGGTCGCAACGATCGGGTTCCGAGGGAGACGCCGGAATGCCGAAGTCCTGGGTGGTGCGGGACTGTGGCGCGCGAAAAGGGGCGTCGGGCGTGAAATTCGCCGGTGCGGTCGCGCAAAGCGCTTTCTGCGCGGTGCAGACTCCCGGCCTCGCCTATAAATAGGGGCCCTGGGTCCCCCGCACCGTACACCGGCCTTCCGCGCGACAAGCATTCGAGCTCTCGTGCGCGAAATTGCCCTTTCCAGCGCGGAATTCACCCGTTCGTCGTGCAAAACTTTCCGGATTTCGGCCTGTGTTTGCGCGAATACCCGGGGTTTTACGCGACAGACTTCCCGATTGCGCGTCGTCCACTAGGATTGTGCGCCAACTCCCAAACTTCTCTGCTAGCCTCGTCCGATTCCGCACACTTCATCCCTTAACCCGCACGATTCCCGGAGCTTCTGAGATGGCCGCGAATCAAGGGAATGAGGGGGATGCCGCCACTCGCAGAGCTGAGATGGCGACGAACGAGGAGGTCTACGGAGCCAAGGATATTGTTTCCAACAATCAATCCTTGTTCAACTTGCTGATGCCGGCCCAGAAGACATATCCGCTGTCGGACAACCTGCCGCTCGGGAACTTTGGCATCCTAGATGAGGTTCCGGTGCCAGGGTTCGAGGTTGATGCGCCACGGACCTGGGTGACTCGGGAGGACGAGCTTCCCCGCTATAACATCACCAACAATGGGCATCCTGCCAGGGAGACCAGGAACTTAGATGTCTATGTCCTGAACCCGAGGACGCGAACCATCGTCGGAAGTGAGCCTACTGCGGAGAACTCTCCAGCCCTCTACTCGAGCACATATCGCCAGAGTGTCAATGACGACACCAAGGGCTGGCTGAAGGACTGGGACTTGCGGTCTGGGGGCAATTTCACCAGTGAGTGGGCCTGGGCGTTCTGGGTACACCACACTTGCGATCACTTCACGGAGGAGCTGCGGTACATCGGCCTGTTTGAGGCGGTGTGGACGTCGCAGTTCCACTTCTACCAGCAGTCCAAGCTCGGGCCGGAGCTGTTCACCCGCTGGTCCTTGGATACCAACACCTTCCATCTTCACCATGGGGAGGTCGGCATCGGTCTCTGGGACATCCACTGCATCGGAGGTATCCCGCTGGAGGGTTACCAGTACGATGAGTTCCTGCCTCCGAGGAACACCTGGGGCGACAGGTCACGGACTCCCATCCTGACATGGCATCTGCTGGACCTGGCTACAGAGCGGCTCGGGGTCAAGGACTTCCAGAAGGACATAGCCTACAAGGAGTGGTTCGGCCAATTCTTGGAGCATGACCCAGCGGTCAAGATGCCAGGCAGGGGGAAGCGGTGCCCGACCGCGGCTCAGAGGAGCCGGAACGGGTCGTACTGGCGGGTCCTGGAGACGGGCGACTACCCCTCATGGGGGTACCGCGTCATCGAGGCCCGGGACCCAAATGTCCGGTACGCGGCGTTCCTGGCCTCCTTTCTGAGTGGGTGGCTCCTGCCAGTGCGGGACGCGAGAATGGGTGTCCGCCCGGTGACACTGGCGATGGCGGGCGCCATGGCTGCCAACAAAAGATATAACCTCGGGGTCCCGGTGCTGGCTAAGCTGTATGCCGTCCTGGGACGCATCTCGCGAGGGGGGTCACCACGAAGGATCTGTGGGCCCTTCCAATTCTTCCACGGCTGGGTGGCTGCTCACCTTGGTGGGTACACGTTTCCAAACGCCGTCATTCCTCCGGGCAACGGCCTGCGACCCTCCCTGCTGAACATCGCGGGGGTCGCTCCGATGACCCTAAATGAGGAGGGCGTGAGGATTCGGATTGGCAATCATGCCAATTTCTACTTCAGACCGTTCCCCACTCCCGTTGGCCAAATGATCGACAACGGGCAGGGTCCGCTGGAGCAGCACGAGTACTTCCTGAACATGCGGGGAGGGGTGCTCGTGGCTCGGATCGACGGGAAGGTGATCTGCGAGCCTTACGTGCCAACCCGGTTCGCCAGGCAGTTCGGGTGCCTTCAACGGATGCCGAAGAGGGTATTCACTGCTGTCCGGGAGGAGACGAACCCTGGCGTCCTTCGCCAGATGTGGCTGATGTTCGCCGCCTTTGGTTCTGGCGACGTCATCACTCTCCCTCCTACCGGGGTCGATGCAGGCTTGGCAACCGAGTACGCCGAACACTGGGCCATCATGTACCCCGAGGGGCTTCTACGGAAGCCAGTTCGACGGCTCGAGGTCACCCGTGCGGAGACCGGGCGTCAAGGAAGGAGGAGAGGCGCCGCCACACGGGGGAGAACGGAGGCACGCCAAGCAGTGCAGCCGGCGCGGGCAGGGACTTCGGCGGCGGGCGCATCGCAAGCTGCCGCCACGACTTCAGCGCCCAGAGAGGGGGCACATGCGGCGGTCAGGGAGCAGCCCGGGAAGCAGGTAAGGCGTCTGCTCGAACCCTCCCACGATGCGGTCTTCCCGGCGCTGTGGTCGGCCTGGATGACCCTGCGGCAGTCACTGGGGACCGACGCCATCTGGTGAAAGATACTCAGAGAAGGAATCCATCTGCCAGAGGTCGGGCGCCTCCAGATCGCCGACAGGGTGGACTTCAACCGGTAGTATGCGTATCTGACGGCCATGGACGAGTACGCATGCCAATGTGGTCAGCGTGCGGAGCCGTCTCTTCTGGTGAAGGTGATGCTCGGTCTAGAGCCCGCTCCAGAACAGATGCCGTCGGGGGAAGACGACAGTAGCAACGACTCCGAGGAAGAGGAGGAGACGGGGGAGGATGAAGGCTCCGAGGGAAGGTCCCATCAGGGGAGCCCGCGGGAGAGTGGCGAGGTGGCCGGCTCTGACAATGTTGATGTCACTGAGCTCCTCGAGGTCCGCTTCTATCCCTACTCAACCTGCTTCATCCATTCTCTTATGCAGCTTCTAACCCATTTCTCCACCTTTCTCAGAAGCGCACGGATGTTGGTCAGGCGTCCTCAGCGGGAGTAGGAGAGGCGCCAGCAGGACAAGGCGGGGGCCAGACACCCATCATTGAATTGACAAGCGCGGAAGGGTCCCCTGCTGCAATTGTTCCTGGGGCGGCCGGGGTAGCGGAAAATGACGCTCTGAACTCCCGTAAGTCTCCTTACTTTATTGCTGGTGCTTGCCATTGACGATCCGTGACTAACCACGGCATGCCCTGCGCAGTGATCTCAACATTGGAGGCTCGTCGGGCTGTCGAACCCGGGCCATCCACGAGTGGACCGGTGGCAGACATGCCGCCTGCTCCGGAACAGACTTCCCACACCGAGCCGGCCCCACCAACTGCTGATCAAGGGGCTGCGGACGCCGGCGGTGCTGACATCGGAGAGAGGTCGGGGGCTGATGAGGGTGTCAACGCCACTGGGGCGGGAGAAGAAGGTCGCCCAAATGTTGGGGAACCTATCCCCCGTGAGGACATCCCAGGGGCGGACCCTGCAGCAGACCTGCTGGCTGCCTTCCCTGCCTACCGGCCTGCCGACCCTAAGGAGATGGACGACTCGGATGCGGAGGCGGTCGAGGAGAGCCGGATAACGCGCCGCAGGGGGTGGAAGTGCATCCAGCGCTTCCTCAAGCGAGACCCATCAGAGTGGCTGGGGCGCATGGGATCCCTTCAAACCTGGTTGTGCTTCCTGTGTGCCGGGGGAGAAGATGCTCAATGCCTCCATCTGACGGTCCGTGATTTCATGGCCAAAAAGATGCGTGAGAGCCGCCGGCGTGCCGACGTCGCACAATGTAGGGACGTGTCGGAGAACACGCGGGCGCTCCTCATGGCAGAGCAGGAAGTCCGGCGTCTCGAAGGGCAGGCGGCAAAGAAGGAGGCCTTTGTTGCAACATGCACTGAGCTTGTGGAGAAACTAGCGGCCCGGCTGGTTGACGCCCAGGTACAGTTGATAGAGGCGGGCCAACAGATGGTCACACTTCAAGTCGAGCGGGAGCGTGCACAGGCCAGGATCGATGAACTGCGCGCTGCGACCGCCAATGAGGAGAGGGCACGCAGAGAGCGAGAGGCAGCTCTGGAGGCCACCAGCCAGAGGGTAGCGGCGTTAGAAAGACTTATTCAGCACGCTAATCCCTAGGGGATTTGTTTTTTACACTCCCAGAACATTTGCTTCCGCTACTCAATATTTCGATCCATTTGTATGAATAAATATATTTATCTGCATCTTTTGGCTTAACATGCTCAACCACAAATTGTCTCGCGGGAGCGTTAACCAAGCTTCAGGCACCCGTAATTGGGCCTGGATTTCTAAAGAAAAGAGGGAGATTATTCCTAGGAAAGGAGACCTCAGACCTAATCAATGTATCATCCCCCAACTTGTTCCGACACATGAGCGGGACAACGCTAGGGGTGTTGAGATTTTATCCGAACATAGGAAAATGAGAAAGGGTGAATCGCGTGTCCCGGATTCGGAAATCCACGACGGTCGGCCTTCCAGGAAATGCCCAAGACGGAAAGAGGAGAATGGATCAATCGACCATACTACTGCAATAGACGGACCGAAGGTCATATTTGCAGGAGGCGGATCACATGTCATCATCAATGCCGCTTTGGGGGTTGCTTCAGGAAAAAGGGTGGAAATCCAGATCAACAGGGCATGCGAAGCGTGGGGCGAAGTGATGATTTGTTCGGACAGAATCCAACGCTCTCAAAATTGCGCCACCGTGGGGAAAGTGTATTAGGAGGATGCACTAATCTGGCCGTGAATCACCTCAATTCTCAGACAGAACCTTTTTGACGAGGAAACTGTCGCTTCCCATCATTGCAATGGGGCATCCCGAGCTGAATCGGGGGGGAAAATATCACAATCGCACCACTCTACCAGAAGCCAGGCCAGACAGCCGGCGACAAGGAGGGGCGGGACTTAGCGATCCCTGAGGCTGGACCCGAGTCGAGATGCCCGGGCGTTCCTACGTACTCCATCAGGCTGGAGATCAAGCCACAAGTAGTTCTGAAAGTGCAGTTTTAACGTCATGCGGGACGTAGAACCCCGTTTGGGGAGATCTTAGTTTAAGGTCGTAGAGCTTGGACCAAAGGGGCAGATCTTAGTTTAAGGTCTTAGAGCTCGGACCATAAGAACCTCAAAGCACGCCGCATCGTGGTCCCATCCCCTGGATATGCAAAGATGCACTGAGGGATAGTGTCAAGAGTGCCGAGATTTTGCCTGGTCAGAATGGGGGGTGGAAAATGTAATGTGAATCATGAGGCCATTCACTCAAGGACTGGGGGCATCGGCGTAACGATATGGGAGTACTGCCGACCGTGGCGGAAAAGCAGCATCCATATCGCACTGACCGTTGATGGAATGAGGCCGCAAACGAGCATCAACCGCTCAAGCGCAGGATTCATATCGATTTGCTGCCCGAGGCCCTTGGGGGCACCAGCCCGAGTCGGTGGGAGAGCTCTGAGGCATTGTGTCCAGACCGATCATGGGGGCTCCACCCAGGGCGTAGGCGATGGGTCCGAATGAAAGGGAGCACGAAGCCTGAAAAGTGGAAGGAACCTGACCAAGCTGAACCTGACCCTCCTGGCAATAAACCAGAGTACTCTTGACACCGGTGGACCACTACAAGGGGTCGAGGGACACGCCTTGAGGGTGACCCGAAGGCGGCGGATTCCCCAGAGAAGGGGGAATCTCTAAGAGGTGGGGGGCTGGACCCGAAGTTTCAAACATCCGGGCGTTCCTACGTATCCCATAAGGATGGGAATCAAGCCATACGTAGTTCTTGAAGCGCAGCGCAACACAATCGGGCACCAGCGCGGGGAGGGGTGCGGGTCTGGCCCTCGCACCCAGAAGAAGCGGCATTTGATATTTCTTGTTTGTCCTTAAAGATGAATGGTTTTTCTTTGTGCAGCGACATGCCTGTGATTAGGGAATCCCTGGCGTCGCTACAATAATCAAGCCATGAAAGGAATTGATAAATGGCGTGGTTATTAACCAGCGCCCAACGTGAGTGTCCTCTGAGGAGAACATCACGATGCAGTGCCGTTTCTCGTCGGGCGGCCAAGACGATCACAGTTTACGGTCGTGCGGTAGGACCAGACAACACAGTTTAAGGTCGTGTGGTTCAGACCATGGAGGAACCCACTTATTGCGATATGGCGGACTCAGCGGAGGTGGGAACATACCCAGCCCTGCGGTCACGCACGATTCCAGGAGAAGAATCCTGGGATAGGGGCCTGCGTATGTCCATCACCCGAGGGGCAGAGATGCTAGCCTCCAGCTATACTAGGCCCAGAACGTGATTGTTCGGGCGACTCCTTCCTCCTTATGGGGACGAGGGTCTAGCTACACATGGCCCTTAGGGAGGACATCAACATATATCCTTGGTGCTCAGATCGTGGGAGCCTCAAAAGACACCATTACCCTGGTTGGCCTGCCTAACGTGTAAAGGTGTACTGAAGGTCAGTATGAAGAGAGTGTCGAGATTACACTACAACGCACAAAGGCGGAGTGTGATGAGTACTGCGCAACCAATGTTCAGAGCCTGAAAGAGCCTACATGGAGATCAAGGATGTCGCTGACCATATTCGCAACACAACATCCGATCGCGTCAGCCTAGGACGGGGCAAGCAAACGAGCATCAACCGCTCAAGCGCAGGATTCATATCGATTTTCGGCCCAGGACCCGCCGGTAAATCGACCCGGAGCGGTAGGAGAGCACTGAGGCATCGTACCCAAACTGCTAACGAGGATCCCTTTGAGTGAAGGCTCGAACAAGAGGAAGCGCGCGGCCCGACAAGCAACACAGGACTTGTCGGGATTGAATCCGACACCACGGGTCATAGACCGAAGTACCCAAAACAGGTTAACAGATCACCAGAAAGGGTCGGAGGACTCATCCTGAGAGCAACCAAAAGACAGCAGATCCCTGTGATCAACCAAGAGACGGGGCTGGACCTGAGACACAAGCGTCCAGGCGGTCCTACGTATCTCATAAGGATGGAAATCAAGCCGCACGTAGTTCTTGAAGTGCAGTTTAACGTCATGCAGGACGAAAAGAGAAAGGGGGGAGCAGAAGGCATCCCCAAACGTGGGGGGTGTACAGCGTGGCGAGCAAACCGTCGTGAATGAGGGCATAGCCCCGCGTTCACACCATACGCCGCATACCCAGAGGAACTTGGGCCAAGGGCCCGAGATGGGATGGAAATTCCCGAGGGATGGGGCTGGGCCTGAAACATGGATGTTCAGGCGGTCCTACGTATCCCATAAGGATGGGAATCAAGCCGTACGTAGTTCTTGAAGTGCAGTTTAACGTCATGCGGGATGGATGCTGAACAGTTTAACGTCTTGTAGCTCGGACGTGGTGCAGTTTAGCGTCATGCAGGACGAATGCAGTTTAACGTCGTGCGGGACGAACTGCAGTTTAACGTCGTGCGGGACGAAGTACAGTTTAACGTCGTGTTGGACGAAGATGCTTGGCAGTTTAACGTCTTGCCGCGCGGACGAAATGCACTCAGGCAAAGTACTGCTTGAGGAACCTAGCGTTGGTGGGAGGAGTGACACGCTCACCATCCATAGTTGCTAGGGAGTACGCGCCATTGGGATAGACTTTGTGGACGACAAGAGGTCCCTCCCACTTGGGCTCCAACTTGGGTGGCTTCCTGCCGGGGATCATTGGCGCTCTCAGGCCCAGCACTAGGTCACCCTGCAGGAAGGATCGGAGGCGAACCTTCTTATTGAAAGCTCGAGCCATCCTGCTCTGATGCCTCTCCAAGTTGTGCAAAGCGCGAAGCCTATTCTCATCTAGTGCTTCCAGCTCGACTAGACGGGCTTCAGCAGCTCTGTCTGGCGCTTGCTGGTCGTAGACCGCGGTGCGCAAGGACAGTAATTGGATCTCGATGGGCAGGACGGCCTCAGCTCCATACACCAGGGAATAAGGGGTCATCTGGGTGGAATTGCGAGTCGTCGTCCGATAAGCCCAGAGGGCGTTGGGGAGCTTGTCCGGCCAACTCTTCTTGTTCTGACCAACCATATTTTGCAGAATGTTAGAGAGGGTCTTGTTAAACGCCTAAATCTGTCCATTCGCCTGCGCATGATAGCGAGATGTATGGTTCGAGCGAATGTTGTACTTGGCGTACAACTTCTTCAACTCGGCTGCTCGGAAATTGGCTCCGTTATCCGTGAGGATAGCGTGAGGCACTCCAAATCGATGAATGATGTTGGAGGTCACGAAGTCAGCGATCGAACAGGATTTGACCTCTCTGAGCGGAATCGCCTCTGCCCATTTGGAGAAGAAGTCCGTAGCGGTCAAAATGAACCGGCACTGGCAAGTCGTCGCCGGCGGGTAAGGTCCCACAACGTCCATCCCCCAGACTGCAAAGGGCCAAGAATACCTAGTGGTATGGAGAAGCTCCGGCGGCCGATGCACAAAGTTCGCATGAACCTGGAACGCATGGCACCTCCTGGCATACTCGATGCAGTCATGGATCATGGAGGGCCAGAAGTATCCCAACCTCCGAATCTGGTGGGACAGCTTTGGCCCAGTCTGATGGGCACCGCATGAACTAGCATGAACCTCTTGCATGACTCATGGGATCTCAACTCCATGAAGGCAACGGAGGAGAACACCATCAAATCCGCGTCTATATAGGATCTGCTCCAGGCCGGGACTGCTCTGGAGGAAAAACTGCGATGCGCGGCGTCGAACTCGCTCGCGCTCGGCCCGATCCGACGGGAGAATGCCATGTTGGAGGTACTCAACCAGAGGCGTCCTCCAATCAGGGGCTGGTTCGACTGCCATATCTGGGGTACTCGGGGCTCCGGGCATAGGGGCAACCGTGGTGAGATTACTTACCGACGGGCCGCGATCTCCCTCCGGGATAACGGGAGCGATGAGCCTGCGGTGCGTCACGCGGACGATCAGGTTATCCTGTTCAGGCTCTGCAAGTGACGCAGCAAGGCTGGCCAAAGCATCTGCTTGACCATTCTGCGACCGGGGAATATGGACAATTTTTGGCCGAGAAGGGAACTGGGCCATCAGAAGGAGGGTGCACTCCAGCAACGGCACAAGTTCCGGCTTCCTGACAACATAGTCACCATTGATCTGCTTAACGACCAGCTCAGAGTCCCCTTTCACACACAGATGGGGCACGTCGATCTCGAGAGCTAACTCGAGGCCGGTGATGAGGGCATGGTATTCCGCCTCATTGTTGGTACAGCCCTCTGACAACAGGAAAGAGTATGGCAGCACGGCTTGCTCCAGGGTAATGAAGACGATACCCAAACCCACTTTGTTGAGCTTAGGATTATCGAGTCTTCTACCGGTGGGGCTCCGGGAGGCACCGTCAAAGTGCATCTGCCAGCATGGATCGGCTCGATCGACCGAGAGAATGGCCTCATCAGGAAAGCCTAGATCCAGCGGCTGATCCGCGGAGGTCGGGTGAGCAGCCAGAAAGTCTGCCAATGCTTTCCCTTTGATGGCCTTCTGAGACACATACCTGATGTCGAACTGCTGGAGAATCACAGCCCACCACGCTAGACGGTCATTCAACATAGGCCGGCTCAGGATATATTTCAACGGGTCTACCCGAGAAACCAACTGTACCTCATGGTGCTGCAAGTAGTGCCGTAATTTCTATACAGCAAATACGAGCGCCAGGCAGCTCTTCTCGATGGGGGAATACCTGACTTCCGCATCGAGGAGCATGCGACTGAGGTAATAGAGGCTATTCTCTGTTCCCTCGTTGTTCTTCTGGGCGAGAAGGGCACCCAGGGACCGTTCCAGGGCGGTCACATAAAGGACCAGCGGCTTCCCGGATACAGGCGGCATCAGAACCGGAGGTTGAAGCAGATACTGCTTGATTTCCTCGAAAGCGGTCTAACACTCTTTATCCCATACATAGGTGGAACCTTTCTTCATGAGCCGAGAAAAGGGCTTACACTTGCCGGCCAGATTCGCGATGAATCGACGTATATAGGCTAAGTGGCCTTAGAACCCTTGCAGTTCCCGGATGTTACCTGGGGGAGGGATCTGGCTAATCGCCCTGATCTTCTCCGGGTCGATCTCAATACCCCGGTATCTTACCACAAATCCAAGGAACTTTCCGGAGGTGACCCCGAAGGCACACTTCAATGGGTTCATCTTCAGGCAGCGAGACCGGAGGAAGCCGAACACTTTCTCAAGATCTTTGAGATGGTCCTGACGCTGGCGCGATTTGACCACCAAGTCGTCGACGTAGCATTCCACTAGTGTGCCGAGGATTCGCTTGAATATGTGGTGCATCGCCCGTTGGTAGGTGGCACCTGCATTCTTCAGGCCGAAGGGCATGACCTGGTAACAAAAGATACCTTGGGGGGCCCTGAAGGCAGTGAACTCCTCATCCTCAGGGGCCATCCGGATTTGGTTGTATCCGGAGTACCCATCCATGAAGGAGAGGGCTTGGAACCCTGCCGTGGCGTCAATCAACAGATCTGTCACCGGAAGGGGAAAATCATCCTTCGGACAGTGGCGGTTGAGATCGCGGAAGTCGATACAGACTCTGATCTGCCCGTTCTTCTTCCTGACCGGCACAATGTTGGCCAGCCATTTGGGGTACTGAACTTCCCTCACGAAGTTGGCTTTGATAAGCTTGTCAACTTCGGACTCAACCATGGCACCGTGGAATGGGTGCATCTTCCTGGGAGGCTGCTTGAACCCGCGATGGTTCGCCGGGAGACCAAGGTGGTGGACGGCTACCTGAGGATCTAGCCCCGGCATCTCATCATAGCCCCAAGCGAACACATCACGGTGCTGCCTGAGGAAGTCCACGTACTGCTGCCGCTCCTCAGAGGGCATGGCGGCACTGACCAATGTGGGTCTTGGATCTGCTTCGGTTCCAAGGTTCACCTGTACTAACTCATCGACCGTGGCAGAGACGCCCTCCTCAAAGGCTGGGGGTGCGTCTTCCACATCCTCTCCACTCGGGGAGGGATCGTCCACGGGAGAGACTGCGTTGAAAACTGCATCGGGGCTACCAGATCCTGTTGGGCCGCTGGTGCTGGCACGGGCGGTTGTGGTCATCTCATCAGGAGACTCACAGGCCGTCGAGACCACGGCTACGTCCAACCGTTGAATCGGGAGGACGTAAGCGTCATCCAAGCTTGCCCAGGGATCACTTGCAACAGCGACAGGCTCAACCTCACCTGCCAGGATCTGCTTATCCTTGCTCTTGTAATAGTCCGCGTCCAGATAGCGGGCTTCACATGAGGCAAAAGGAGAGGCATCTCCCTGAAGCACGCCTACTCGACCATTGAGGGAGTATTTAAGGCATTGGTGGTATGATGAGGGAACCGCCGCATGAAGGTGGAGCCATGGCTTGCACATCAATGCGTTGTACGCAGTGTCTTAAGAGACTACCATGAATTCGGTGTTGGAAACCAAGTCACCGAACTGGGTCTTCAAGCGTATCTTGCCGACCGGGGTTTGCTCGGTGCGGTCGTACCCCTGGATCCTGAGGTCGGAGGGGATCAAGTCATCCTCAGACAACCCCAATCTACGGAGCGTCCGAGTTGGAATCAGGTTAATCCTGGACCCCGTGTCGACAAGACAGCGCCGGACTTCAAGGCCATTGAACTGGCCAGTAACATACAGCGGACGAATGTGCCCCTGTATAGGAGGGTCTTCATCCTTACCAGAGAACGAGATAACTACCTGACATTCGGCGTCCTCAATTGTTTCGGCGTGAAAGGCCTCTGCAGCCGCAACCTCTGTCTCAAACTGGAGGGGGATTTTCAGGGCTTCAGCGAGTGCCCCACGCATCTCAGATGACATGCGCAGAGCCTCAAGGATGGAGAGCCTTTCTGGGATGTCGTCCAAGTGCTTCAGGACATCATACGTTTTGGCCAAGTGCGAGCCCCTGGTTGCGGGAGGTTGCTCTGCGGTTGGAGGCATGACGGGCCTTGCTGATTGGACCGGCGGCCGACTGGTGCTTGGCGCATCCCGCTGTTCATTGGTTGAAGCCCGGGAAGTAGTCACCGTACTGGGGTCAGGAGGCCGGGACGGACTTGCGGCAGGGCGGAGCTGATCGCGACGCGGCTGAGGCGGTTCTGCCTGGTCCCACACCACAAACAGTGGAGGAGGCGAATCCGTCATCCCCGGATGGGGGGGCTGCGCACGCTGAGCTCGGTTTTGAGCTTGCTGCCTAGTCTCAGTGGTGTGCACGTCCTGGATGGAGGTACCAACTGATGTGCCCCGGCGACTCCTGTTGTTGCGGTTCCTCCGACGGTGGCGACGACCGGGGACACTAGGGAGGTCCACCTGGTGTTCTTCAACGTCGGGAACCGAAAAGGGATTTACCAGCTCGACGGTATTAACCGAAGCGTACCCAATACTGTCATCGGACGAATCATCCATCACCGGGCGGATCTGAGGAGGGATCCCCATCTCCGGGGGCATGAAATCGCCGAGAGTGCGGGATAGTGGCGGAACTGGCGGGGCGCGCTCTTCCTTCTTGCGCCGCCGCCGTTTGCTCTTCTCGGAAGAGGCAGGCTGGGATGACGATGTCGAAGCAGCACCTGCAGATTCTGGGGGCTCAGGATGATTCAAGCGCGCACGGATGATTCCATGGGCGCGAATGATCGTCTTGCGGGCCATCCAGTTTTTATACTTCTGGGATCCGCAGTCGGAGACCAGCTGCCATTCGTCCTCATTGCCACTATCGTCATCTGATCCCACGAACACGCCCGCCACTTGTGCTGGAGCTGGGCCCAACCTGATTACATTGTTGTTAATCTGGTCTTGGATCCAATCCTTAAACACATAGCACCGCTGGATGGTGTGCCCCAGGGTCCGATGGTAAGGGCAGTAGCGGGGGTTATCCGTGAGATGTGCCTCCTCTGGCCTCCAACACTCAGGCAGTCGCACAATCCTATGCTTCAGGGCACTCCGGAAATAACCGGGGACCTGATCCTCGTGAAATGAGTAAGTCAGGTATCGCGGGCCCCTGGGAGCGTGGTCTTGACGAGGGGCTGGAGGGGCCTGCCGAGGAGGTGGACCCTGATTATCTCGCCTGGGTTGTGGCGGTACATTACGCAGAGGGGCCGGCCGGTTCTGGGGCTGCCGCTGCTGGGCCGGGAACTGAGCCCGCGGAGGCGGATTCCTGTGAGGCTGTGGAGCTGGCCTCGCCGGCAGTAGCTCCAACGGCCTGGGGGCCTCTATCTGGGCAACAACAGCGGGCTCAGCCCTGCTGGCTCTCCTTGCAGGAATCATAGGAGGCAGCGGGTGTGCATGGCTGGCCTGTTGCAGGGATTCCTCAAGATGTTGAGCTTTGTCTGAGAAGTCCCTGAACCCTCCGGGGTAATTCTGAGTGATTAGGGAAGGGACCAGCTCGGTCTTGACGTTCCCGACGCACATTGTCAGCAACTGCTCTTGAGTCAATGGCATGTCAAGGGAATATGTGAGACCCTTCCATCGGGCGACGAAATCCGCGACTCGCTCATCAGGCCTCTGCTTGCACTTGAAGAGGTCTGCGATACTCGTCTTCCGGGTCGTGGAACTAAACTGGTAGAGGAATTGTCTACGAAGGTCCTCCCAGCTAGTTATCGACCCGACGGGGAGCTGGCTGTACCAGACAAATGCTGGCCCTTCCAGTGTCTGGACAAAGCAGCGAAGCTTAGCGGCCTCCTGCTGCGCCGGAGTTCCCAACATAGGCCCACACCTCGAGTTGAAATAGTCCAAATGCTGTGGCGGATCTCCAGTCCCGTTGAAGGGGGCGAAAGTGGGATTCCCGAATCCCGGAGGTGCCGGCATGTCATCCACCCATGCTGGGTATGGCTTGCCGTCCGGTGGGATCGCCACTTTCCGAGTCTCCAAGGCTTCCAAGCGGGCGATGAGTGCCGCCATCGGATCGTCCGGACATGGGTTCCAGTCCTGGCGAGGATCTCTAACCACGAGCGCATTGCATGGTCCTTCAATCGGGTCGTCGACCGGGTCGTCGAACTCGGCAGCTCATGGGATGGCGGGCGGAGCGGCCCTTGGGGAAGCGGGAGGAATCCGAGCGGGGTCTCTCAGGTAGTCACGCCGCTCGGGAGGGTGCGGTGAAATATATCTCGCCCTCTTGCCATAGGCGATGGCCTCTCCCCTGTCGGCAAACACGGCATAATCACGGTTGCCCGGGAGAGCCTCATCGAGGGGTGGTTGTTCCTGTCCCTGCTGTCCTGGCCTAGGATCACCGTAGTCAGGCCGCTGTTCTGCAGCGCGCTCGGCAAGGAGCTGGTCAACTAGCTTCTTCTGCTCGGCGAGCTGTTGACGTAGCATAGCCTTCTCGGGATCCTCATCTGCCCTCTGCATGGAGGCAGATGGGTCGACGGGCTTTATAGCCCCGCCGTGCTCTTTACCTTTGCTGACGTTTCGGCTCAACGTCAGTGCTTCAGTGGGTGTGGGGAGACCCAGGGGGTTCCTCTGGTGACGAGTAACTCTCGCCGATGGATCCAACAACGGCTTGTCTTCGGGGGGAGAGCCCCCTTCGAGAAGTTCCAAGTCGTTCCCCTCCCCCGACAGGTCAGCCATATTGACCGTTTCTGTCCCTGGGGATGTACCCTCAGGGCCACCCAGTGAATCGGGCTGTCGGCGAATCGCACTGAAGTATAGGGCAGCGTACTCCCCCCATCCACGGATATACACGTGGGGGGTGTCTTCCTCGATAACCTTGCGGAGTACTTGAAAACACTCAACGCATCGTTGTTGGAGGGCCTCGTGGTGCCCAAATGACCCGGGGTGCCGAACCGCGGGGAGCGTGGCCAGGTCAATTTGACGGCACTGCTCACCAATATCCTCCAGGTGTGCTTGACTCCCGGGATATGGCATTTGTAGGCGTTGAAGACGGGAGTGAGTCTCCCGGAGAGTTCGGCGGAAGCATTCGAACTCATCCGGGGTGAGCGATTCGGGTGCATCAAAGTCCGGTCCTGCGACTGGCCAAAACTTCTCAGGGAAGTGGCCCTCTGCAAGGACGGTCCAGAAGCTCCACGACTCAAACTCGGGACCCAGGCCTCCTTGGTCCTCTTCAACGACTGGGAATGGACGGGGAACCGGCAGTGGTGCCGAGGTGGGCCGCCGGGCCGATGGGCTGGCCGGCGGTGAATACGGCGAGCAGGCCGATTGGCCTCCATATCCCGGGCCGCCCTCTGAGGGTGGCGGTGCCCCAGCTACCACATCACGATAGGACGGGCCAGCGAGCGTACATCCTGCCGTAGCGTCGGTGCTCGCCGAGGGTGCACTAGATCGTGGTTCGACCGTCGGTCCTCAGAAAAAGTCTCTGGCTTCTCCGATCGAGGCAGAAGGTGCTTCCGAAGGGGCCGGTACCAACCGCAAGCTTGATCCTTGGGGGTCTACCAGGCCCTCGCTACTCCGGATATACCTTCGGAGAGAAGCGGGGATCATATCGATCTCGTTCTCGGGAAGTACGAGGCTGACGTGCCGCATTCCTACCCCTGCCCCTAACTGGCGGGATCGGGGGGAGGGCTCCGTCGCCGAATCATACTCCACCTCTGTATCAGAGAAACGAACCGGTCGGATCTCTGTCCGGAATTCCATAACATTCTTCCCTCGGCGTCGACGCCTCGCCTTCCTGCCCCTGGGTGGTTCTTCGGGGCATGGCTGATCTCTTTCCTGGCGTCCTCCGGCCGCACCGGTGTTGGGGCCAAGAGGACTGGAAACCAAGGTGCGAGGAGCACCGGGACAGATATCAAAGGGGACGCGGGGAGAGATGATTCCGGGCAGGCCTCCGGGCCGGGATCGAAAGGTGGGGTGACCCATGCCTCTTGGATCGGCCACACGGAGTAGACCCTGTTGGTGAATAGTGCTACCGCGAGGTGGTCCGCGGTGGCTATTGTCTGTACCAGCAACCGGGAGAGTCAACCCAACCTGCCTTTGGGGCGGTCGGGGCCTCGATCCAGGTCGGGCATAGAAGTGCCCCTGCTCAGGATGCGCAGGGGTCTGGTGACCGGAGCCAGCAGTGGCTTGAGCCAACGCGGCCGCTGTTGCTAGGACCCAAAGGTGGGCATCCTCTTCCGCTCATTCCCGACGTTGGCGTCAGGACAAACGAGTCGGGATGAGCGGCGCGGGCAGGTGGAGAGTCCGTTCTTCGACTTGAGGGGCCTGGCGGTGGTGTCGTCGTGGCCTGACAGGATCCCTTATCGCGGATCCCTGGAACGAATCTCGGATAGGGTGGTCCCGGACATCTTCCACCTCATCCGCATAGGGGAAGGAGTTGTCGGAGCGCTCCAGGGATAAGCTCCCGAAGTGGTTGGACATCGAGGTAGGCAGCGGTGCCTCCCTGCGCGGCCCTCGGGGGCGGCGTTGGTGGCGAGGTGCAGCTTCCTCGAGGTCTAGGCGAGCCATGTCCCTGGTGGGGATGACTCCCTCTTCCTCATATCTCCGTACCAAGTTGTTGATCACCCTTCTCTGGATGACCTCCGAGGGGGAGAGAGGGCGTGGTTGCCCCGCAGCTGCGGCTTCTGGGACGGCTGTGGAACGGGCGGGACCGCCCGGAGTAGCCGCGTCGGTGTTTCCCCTACCCCTGCACCAGTGGGCGGGTGGCGATCGGGCACTGGATTGGGCGACTTGATTCCTGAAAGCAGGGAGAAAAACCCATTAACACTGACAGGAAAAGGAATCGACAACCAACCATTAGTGCCACGACGCCTTCCATGGGGGGAACCCAGGCCCTCGACGTCGTGAGACGGAGTGCCCGATTTCCCTTCCCCAGCCCCTGGTGGGTTTCGTGCTCTGGTGTTGAATGCTCAGTCGAGCAGCATGCTGGTCTTCCAACACTTCTGAAAGCCATCGGTCTTCGTATTGAGGAGAAGAGATTCACGTCGGGTTCACCATTTTTCTGTTTCGGTGCGGATGTGCGTCGGGTTTCTGTTCCGACGCTGTTCCGCTAGGACGCGTTCGCGCGTGCACCCGTCGACCCGAGGGGATGGGCGCGCGCGGCTTGTGGTCCCGCAGTCCCGCTTTCCAAGGGCGGGCGGCATTCGTCCCTTATTCAGGGGCGTCTGCTCCTTGATCAAAACCGGGATGATGGGATGTCGGCTCCTCCTTCCGTGGACGTCTCCTTGGAACTCGTTGCCTAATCCGGGTCTCCCTCATAGATTTAAGAATGTTCGTGAATCTCGTTCCCGGCACCATATCTTCATGGACACCGGTTAATTACGCTGCTTCCGCCCAGACGCTCCAAGGAGTCTGGTCGGGGCAGCAACCTGCGGTGAGGAGACCGGGTGGCTCTGGGTGTTGTGGGCGTGTCTTAATACTGCGACTCTGCATGTCTGCCTTCCGTCCCTAATAAGGCTTCTCGAAGGCGTGATGGCCTGAGGCATCCCGCGCTGGGTGCGGGGAACTGTGTTACCTGAGGTTTTCCTCAGCTTCCCATGTTTAACACGGGGTATGCCGCGAGTTTAACGTCCAGCGGGGACGGCATCGGACTGATCAACATGAGATGTGGATCAGATGACAGAACCCCTTGCGGGGAACCTCCGACGCTGGGGCCAGCACATGGGCGGCTTCCCGAGTGGAGTGGAGTGGAATGAAGTGGCATGACCCCACCGGGATGTGGCGGCCCAGGTAAGGATCAGGATGGATGATGGAGTGAAGAGCTTGGACCCCGTAGGGGCTTCCTACGTACCGCGCGTTGGCGCGGATCAAAGTCAGCGTAGTTCGAATATACAGTTTAACGTCATGCTGGACGTCGGCAAGACGACTCACGAAGAGGTCGAGGCCACCGGGCGGAGGATTGAACCGAACCACCTCGCACAGAGGGGGATAGAACGGCCGGGTGGATCACAGTTTCACGTCATGCTGGACGTTGAAAGGAGAAATAGGAAAAGGGGCAGTGGGGGAGCACAATGGAGATACACATGTGCAGTCTCCCACAACGGCGGATTCATAGGTGAATCGACGCAAGTGTGAACCCGGGAGGGGTCCACTGATGGACGAACCGACGTGAATACGACCGGGACGACCAGGTGGTGGGCTTGAACCTCGGAGAGGCTTCCTACGTACCTTGTTTAGGAGACAGGGATCAAAGTCCACGTAGTTCGTTCGGTTTGTAGCACTCTACCCCCGTGGGCGAAGGCCACTCCAATCCCGACATCCCTGCAGAGACGAACGGGTGGGGGCCACATCCCAACCGGGAGGACCCTGCGTGCGGGGCACGGGATCGGGTGATGCGGACGGTTTAACGTCCTCCCGGACGAAGTACAGTTTAACGTCATGTGTTGAGGACAAAACGGACGGTTTAACGTCTTGTCGGACGAAGTACAGTTTAACGTCGTGTGTTGAGGACGAAGGTGCTTGGCAGTTTAATGTCTTGTCGCGCGGATGAAAGTGTGACGCCGCCAATGGGTTCGTGTCACTTCGTGCGAGCCTGGAGGGCCGCACGGAAAGACAACGCACGGTGTGGGAACCCGGGATGAAGATCATCGGGCGCCACGCAGGCGGGTACCCTCAAGGGGTCAAAGGGGGCGACCTTGGCGGTTTGCGTGCAAAGGAGGAGTTGGCGCACAATACCGCAGGTTGGCGCGCAAATGGGCGGGCTGGCGCGCAATTGGGCCAGCACTTTGCGCGCGGAAGATAGAGATTGCGCGCACCGGGCTTCGGATAGCACGCGGGGGCAACGGCTCATTCTTTAATGAATGGCCACTTAAAAAAAGGGGGGGTGCGCGCAATCGGTCCGGATTGCGCGCACCCCGGGGCAAATTGCGCGCAAGAGGCTTCTTTTGCGCGTGAAGGCCTTCGGGTGAAGAATTAGTTCAAAGGAAAGGAGCCAAAGGGATTGCGCGTGAAGGCGAACCCCGAGGCTTTCTTGCGCGAAAGAAATGAGGTTACCTGAAGATCGGCATTTCGCGCGGAAGGGGTTGGATTGCGCGCGAGAGACCTTTCGAATTTCGGCCACCTTCAAAACGTCGGGGGTCGCCTTATATTTATAGGCAACCCCGGGCGCGGAATCCGGTTCACGGGCGCGGAATTCCCTTCGCGGGCGCGGAATCGGGCCCGGCGCGCAAGGGAGTCGCGCGGGCAACGGGCGCGCAAAATTGCGCGCCGGCCCAGCGCATTGCGCGCATCCCGGGAGGTTTGCGCGCGACACTCCAACTTTGCGCGCGGCTCTCCAAAATTCCGCGCAAGGCTTCCGGGCCCTCCGAAACGGGCTTCCGACTCCAAATATGACCTCGCTTCCCGCATCCGGAGCTTCGTTTGGGAACAACGGACTTTTCCAGCGTCTACAATATATATGTATAAGATGAATATATATAATATATAAATCATGTTTTACATTCTGGAATTATGTAAATCAGGATATAAGTAATAATATCAAGAACGACAAGTCGAAACACATACGATAAATGCAATGATTTTACCCAAAACATTGCTTTAACATGGAATTTACAAAAGAACGGGTAATATAAAGTCATAAGTGAAACATATATGATATCATAACAATGAATATGATTCTGTAATAAGTCAATGACATTATTTAAATCATTATACAGGAGGTTCAGATACGTACAAAGCATATCGGACCTAAGGTAAGGGATAATTTTGCAAATCTCATTTTTATCTGATATTGCTTATTCGTAAGTATTTACTGGGGTTATTGCTACCATCCATGTCCATGTTTTATAAAAATTTGTTCATTCATTTTTTAAGTCTTTTTTACCCATTTTGTCTTTTACCCCTTGGTATGGAAGGAATCTTCTTTTATTTACCCTACAAGGTACTTTTTTGACTTTTCCGACAAAAGTACGAGAAGAATGTTTTTTTAACATATACGGCATGAAAGGATTTTTACGGTTTTATAAAGCCTTATTTTCATGAAGTTTCCTCCAAAATATTTCATGAATATTTTCAAAAAAATCCTTTTCTTTTAAAATTACATGACATTTTTTGAAAAGAAAATGATTTTGAAGAAGAAAGGATATTTTCCTCAAGAATTCATTTCAAGTGTTTTTATCAAAACCATTTTTCATCTAAGATGAAATTATTTCATATGTGTTTGTTTCAAGTATAATGTCTCTATGATTTACATGGTTTAACTTTCCTTATTATGAAATGGTATCCATTTCTTTTATATAGATTATGTAATAATGGGATGATGTTTATGAAACCCATTTTATTTATTATGTTATTACGAATGATGTATGTTTATTTTGTGGCTCAAGTAAGAACGATTTCATTAAGAGATGGGTGGGACCTATATCTCCCTCCAATGCATTGTGTAAAGATTTATATCTCATGAGATAGGCATGGCTAGAATGGTAAGTTAATCCGGTTCAGTGTTACAGGACTGAAACGAGGAGTGAACTCGATTCAGAAAGAGACTTTGTCCACTAAGATGGTCTTGGCAGCAATGCCTTGGCTACTATAAAAATAATTACATGTGCTTAATGGATGCCACAATTACATGTTTATTTCCCATGCTAGTTTATCATGATTAATGTTCCTTTATGATCTATGCTTTATATACTTCCATGATTTATGTCTTTGCTCAAGATTTTGATGTTTAGATTTTATGTTCATGTTTTTGCATTCAAATGTTTATTGATTATTTTATGATCTCTATGCTTACCCTTACTGAGCATTTGAGCTCACCCTTTATATGTTTTCATTTCCCCAGGATTTAAAGAAAGTTTTTAGTTAAGAAAACAAAAGGGTAAGATCTTTATAGAAGATGTTTAAGATCTTTCACCAAGATTAGAATATTATATTCCATGTTTCCAAAGACACTAAACTATTACGATCCTTGTGTGTATCTTTTTGTTATGTATCAAGTATTCCGAAAAAGTAATGTATTGTCCATGTACGTCAAACATCGGGTCTCTACCGTTGGTATCATAGGAAAGGTTTAGTCAACCTTTGGAAACTAGGATGCGAAAACGTTAGTGAGATCCCTAGAGATATTTCTAAGGTATGTCTAGGGGTGTCCCTAAGGATAATTATACGTATAGGATATAGTCCTAGAACTACGGTAACGATCATAGAATTTAACCTAAGATGTTAGATATTGAGGGTGCTCCCCCTTTACTATGTTGTTTTCCCTAGCATGATTTTTGCCTCTCACAATATTCTTTTTGGGTTTTAGAAAATGGCTGGAAACAGGAAGATTCGTGATAATGAAGGATATGACAGACAATGGAATGATATTCTTCATGAGAAACCAAATGAAACGGGATTTGGAAGTCCAAACATCGTTATTATGCCTAATCATCAATCTCATAATATGATCAATAATCTCAACTTTGGTAAGTTTCCCAACTCAGATAATAAGAGAAATATGGAGTTTCATGATGATCATAGAGGAAAGAAAGTTCAATTTCCCTCATGTAAATCATGTGGGAAGAGGTATTGGGGATATTGTTTCAAAGGAACTGGAAGATGATTTGGGTGTGGAAAAGAAGAACACAAAGCCAGTAAGTTCAAAGGAAAAGGTTCAGTTAACACTAGGGATGAGGATAATGGTATTGCTACGACATCAAAAATGGTCAAATGTTTTAAAAGTGGAATGTATGGGCATTATGCAAACCAATGCCCTAGGGGAAAGTCTCATGAAGAGAATCAGTATGGTTGTATGGGTAGTATTTATGTTGATGATTATGAAGATACTACAAATTATATGTGAGATGAAAGAATTGTTGAAGCTCGGTCAATGGTTTAAGAAGGTAGTGGAATGATTACATATTTATCAAGTGTAATGTTGTATAAGTAATCGCATGGTACTATGGAATAAAGAGACATCTAAGGATTGTTACACTACTGTCTTTCCTTAAGTTTTGAAAGTGTATGATTAATGGTACTAGTAACCATGAAAGGTTATTCATATATTTTTAGAAATTAGATGATATGCGCATAATGAAGGGATAAGTAGAAAATTAAATGTTTGATAGTATTCATGAGCTCATGAATGATATAAGGAGAAGGTTATATCATGGTTTGAGTATATAGAATTTTTGGATTTTGGTATGTGGAAAGAGTTAACTTTTGACAGCATTCATGTTTTCACTAAGGTTTAATGGGTATTCATTTTTCAAGAGAATACATGATTAAGGTATTCACATGATTGGAATGTGACCAACAAGATATATGGGGGATAAATGATGGTATTCACATGCTTGGTAGATAAACTTTCTAGTAATTGTTTTCTTTATACTATGAGCTTGGACCAAAGTATTTTAGATAAGGCTAAAGATTAGAATGGATTATGTTGGACATAAGTTATTATTGTTTAAGGATAGAACTTTTGTTGATATTATTGATGGGATGTTATAGTAATATAGTTTTAGAAAAAGGACAACCTGTAGGACAGGCGACATCCCATCGTGTCGGACAAGGCTGTGGGAATCGAACCCACAACCGAAGTGCGACTGGCCTTTATCGCCTACCACTGGCCTACAAGAAGTCCCTGTTTAGTAGAAACTAGTTTTATTATATTAAGCAGTATGATATATGAAGTATAAGTCCATTTTAGGAACCATATATGATTAATCTCACTATAGATGGACTTATGTATTTTTGATAACTTTTATAACCTTTTGTTTGAGATAGATGGAATGAACCATCATTCTATCACATGATCTTCTAACGCTTCATGAATAAAAAATTCAACTTCATTTCTTTAAGAGATGAAGTGGAAATTGTTCAATTCATGAATAACTGTGAGATTATACCAAAATCAAGTAAGTATTTCTTCTAATTCAAAATTTTTAACTTTAGGGAAATGATCTTGAAAACCAAAAATGTTGTCCTAGTTCCCTTATATCCGATGAATCAGATGGTACCTTAGATCGTCACAAATCTATGGCTTTGTGATTGATGGATTTTTCATAGCCATGTCCTCTACCACTCTCCATCAGAACATGATGGTTAGATTTTTCTTCCATATCCATACTTTCACCTATGTTCTCATATGTGGAAACCCAATGATGAGTTTCTTTGGGTAATCCTTACATTTCATACTTTAGTTTTTAAAAATAAGTTTTAGTATTCCTTTTTACGATGTGGGTTTCTATAAATAGTAAACGATTTATAACCCTGAAGAATTTTGAGGGCGAAATTCATTTTAACGGGGGTAGAATGTAACACCCCGAGATTTTATGAAAAATATTCTTTTAATTTCATTGATGTCTTGTGTTGTAAGCTACAACAATATTGCCTTGCGCTATACGCAACACCGTATGATCTTGCAGTATACACAACACTATTCTTGGATCATGTTACACACAATTTTGATAGTAGTTATTCTACGAAACATTGAGTGTATATATATATATATATTAAATGTATAAATGAAATATGGTTGGATTCTCTTATATGAAACAACGTAGTAGTCTTTCACAACACGCAAACCTGACTTGGATTGCATTACACGCAATCGCGACCTTCCTCGATAGCGTGTGTTGTACGCAATACCAGGTTTCACTAAACAACGATATATTATTATAATATTATTATGAACTAGCCGTTATGAATAGTATTAACTAAATTTTTAATTTTATAACATTATTATTCATCTTAAACATTTTCTAGAACATGGTATAAGAACAAAATAAATTTTTCGGGTAAAATAAGTATTTTTCAAAAAATGCAGTTTTGCCGCCTTTTGATGGCGCACCCACTTTAAATCTAGTTTTTTACATTTTTATAAGTTAAATTTTACAAAATAAAATTATTATTTGGAATCAGGATATAAAATTTTACCTTGGATAAAATTTTCATGTTATTCTGATAACTTTCATATTTTAATGAATAGTAAAAACATGTTATATTTTAATTAAAAACAACTTTTTTCATCGTAATAATTTATGTGGTTAAATTATAATATTGAATGGTCTTAAAGTATAAATAGAATATATTTTTACCATTTAATATAATTTATGTCATTAGCATTTATTTTACCTAGAATTCGTAGGTTAAATCAATTCAATCTTTTGTAATGTTTTAAACAAAAACCCGTTTTCTTTCGACAACAGAATTAATTTTAATTTCTGAAACTTCTGTGTATTGAATTTGGAAAAATGGATTCCATATTTGGAATCAATGGGTTCAAATTATATTAATATACTACTTTTTAATTTTGGGCATAATGAATAGTAACTATGGTAAATTTTATTTACCATAGTTAAAGGTAAATTGGGTAATTAAGGGTAAATATAAGATTATAAAATTACCCTAACACCTACCAAAAATCTATTGGATGACTAAAAGTCGACCCATATCACCTAAGGGTCGGATTAGAATCATTTAATGGACTTTTGTCTATGCAAATAAGTTAATTATTATTAAAACCAATGAAAGTGACAACATGTCACTCTCTTAAATCTTATAAGTATATTAATTTTAATTTAGTGATAAACTTAATGAAACTTCAAACATGAATAGTCTCCAGAAATATAATGAAATTATATACATCATATGAATTTATTTATAATTTTTTGGGATTAAATAATTATCATTAATTGTGACACAATAGTGATGCAGAAATTGTTTATCTTGTGAAAAATCAAGAATATAGTTTTTATTAAACTAATAGTGACCATAAAAGGCACAAAACCCTGACCAAAACTTATTGGTCATGTAAATTTAAACCATAATAATCCAATGGTATAATATTTGACCATTTTGAGCCTTATAAAAGCGATTATGACACTTATATTATTTTATTTTAAATGATGCCAAAGTTGTCACCTTCATAATTTAATAAATTTAACAATTTAAATATTGTGATTTTAAGATCATAAATTCTATTAAAAGTATTATTGTGAAATTTAATAGATTTATATTCATCATAGGATTTTATTTTTAATTTTTATTCAACAAATAAGTTTATTAAATAATTATATAAAAATGATGTAGTAATTATTTTATTAAGAGATAAACCAAATAAATGGTTTTGAAAATAATAAAATAAATATTATATGAACTATTTAATGTGCTCCAATAATTTTCTAGACACATATGAACTTTTATTAATATATTAAAGCTTTTAGTTTGAACATATCTTCTGTATATATTTTATTTAAATTCAAATAAATGAATAGTGTCAAAATTGACACTATTGTTATTTTATAAAAATAACATATTATAAAATTGTTTAAAAATCACAAAAATATTTAGAAATTATAAATTTAAATTTATATGATATAAAATGTTATAAATTATGGACAATTCACAATAAATAAGTAATTATTTGTTATAACTTAAAATTTAGAATGTTATTACCACAAATAAAATTAAATTGATTAAATAAGGATAAATCAAGTTGATAATGTTTAAAATAAATTCCTAACAAGTATAAATTTTATTGGTTGAAGGGATTACAACCCTATATCATCTAATATTCGAATATGAGTCATTTTTTAAGTGGGTTTAAATTTATTATAAATTAATATTTTTAAGATTTCCAAAGGTGCCCCTCTCCTCCCTTATAAAAGGGAATCTCCTCCCTCTCTTCCTAGCACCACTTTGAGCCTTCAAGATCGGCCAACCCCTGACAAATTATCTTCTCCACTTCCATAGAAACATTCTAGAGGTTCTGTTCTTCTTCAAACACCAATTTTAGTTCCCTAAGAGGAGGTCTCAAAGAGGCGCTTCAAAGAAGAGGTAATATCCGTTACCGATTCTATCAACTCTATTTCTTCTTCCACTTATTCTTATTTAGTTTTTTCATTATGAAGTAATAACATAAGTATAAATAATATACTGATATGTTATTATAATTATGAAAAAATCCTATTTCACCATCTATCCATCCTACGGAAAACGAAATCACCACGCGTGCGTACGTACGGAATACCGTCTCCACGCCGTGGTGAAATCTGTTTTTCCACCAACACCATACATGGATGGGTATAATGGTGTAAATAATAACTATATATGGTTATTATAACATCATAATGATTATTATATATTATACCATCCACTCCAATTCTATTCAATAATTATGGGAATGATATCATCGCTCGTGCGTACGTACGGACTACCGTCTCCACGACGCGATGAGATTCATTCTCCATGTTAACCATACATGAATGATCATAAAGTTTATATAATGAATAATAATGAAATATATGAAATAATAATTCTACTGGATTTATGTATATATATATGTATGTCATCTATTTAGTTTCATTCAATTCAATAAGGAAACGAAAACAGCGTTCATGCGTACGTACGGCCTACCGTCTCCATGAACGGTGTATTTCATTCCTTTTATTGATATATAATATATATATGTATATGATGAATATATATAATATATAAATCATGTTTTACATTATTAAATTATGTAAATCAGGATATAAGTAATAATATTAAGAACGACAAGTCGAAACACATACGATAAATGGAATGATTTTACCCAAAACGCTGCTTTAACATGGAATTTACAAAAAAGAACGGGTAATATAAAGTCATAAGTGAAACATATATGATATCATAACAATGAATATGATTTTTTAATAAGTAAATGACATTATTTAAATAATTATACAGGAGTTTCGGATATGTACAAAGCATATCGGACCTAAGGTAAGGGATAATTTTTCAAATCTCATTTTTATCCGAGATTGCTTATTCGTAAGTATTTACTGGGTTTATTACTATCATCCATGTCCATGTTTTATAAAAATTTATTCATGAATGTTTAAAGTACTTTTTATCCATTTTGACTTTTACCCCTTGGTATGGAAGGAATCTTCTTTTATTTACCCTACAAGGTACTTTTTTGACATGTCCGACAAAAGTACGAGAAGAATGTTTTTTTAACGTATACGGCATGAAAGGATTTTTACGGTTTTATAAAGCCTTATTTTCATGAAGCTTCCTCCAAAATATTTCACGACTATTTTCAACAAAATCCTTTTCTTTTAAAATTGCATGACATTTTGTGAAAAGAAAATTATTTTGAAGAAGAAAGGATATTTTCCTCAAGAATCCATTTCAAGTGTTTTATCAAAACCATTTTTCATCTAAGATGAAATTATTTCATGTGTTTATGTTTCAAGTATAATGTCTATATGATTTACATGGTTTCACTTTCCTTATTATGAAATGGTATCCATTTCTTTTATATGGATTATGTAATGATGGGATGATGTTTATGAAACCCATTTTATTTATTGGGTTATTATGAATGATGTATGGTTATTTTGTGGCACAAGTAAGAATGATTTCATTATGAGATGGGTGGGACCTATATCACCCTCCAATGCATTGGGTAAAGATTTATATCTCATGAGATATACATGGCTGGAATGGTAAGTTAATCTGGTTCAGTGTTACAGGACTGAAACGAGGAGTGAACTCGATTCAGAAAGGGACTTTGTCCATTAAGATGGTCTTGGAAGCAATGACTTGGCTACTATGGAAATCCTTACATGTGATTAATGGATGCCACAATTACATGTTTATTTCCCATGCTAGTTTATCATGATTAATGTTCCTTTATGATCTATGCTTTATGTACTTCCATGATTTATGTCTTTGCTCAAGATTTTGATGTTTAGATTTTATGTTCATGTTTTTGCATTCAAATGTTTATGGATTTTTTTATGATATCTATGCTTACCATTACTGAGCATTTGAGCTCACCCTTTATATTTTTTCTTTTCTCCAAGATTTAAAGAAAGTTTTTAGTTAAGAAAACAAAAGGGGAAGATCTTTATGGGAGATGTTGAATATCTTTCACCAAGATTAGAAGATTACATTCCAAGTTTCCAAAGACACTAAACTATTATGATCCTTGTGTGTCTCTTTTTTTTATGTATCAAGTATTCCACAAAATTAATGTATTGTCCATGTACGTCAAGCTTCGGGTCTCTACAGAAATCCCTCAGTTCAACAATACCATGACACTCTAATCCATCTCAATTGTCACCCCTCATCATAGAGGGAGATTTCCAATTTTTATCTAGATTATAGAAAACTAATCCCATAAATGTTTCATAAATTTATTATTCCTAAAATCACATGCGTACTAGTTTATCTCAATTTCATGTAAATCCAATGGTTGTCCACTCCTATACCACCCACTCGTAGAACCTAACTCACACTCCTATGAGTTACATATCATCAAACTGGGTATTGTGCACCTAATAACTAACCATGATATACTTTTAGGTTTATCACATATATAAAAAATCACCCTCAATACTCCTTTTTAAAACATGGAATTTAATTTATTCCTTAATCTATTGGAAAACCACCCATCGACCCAAGAATTATTTCAAAACCACAAAAAAACAACCCATGATCTATCTATTATATATGTAGAAAATAAGGTTCATTATTAACTATCTCATTAAAAAATGTACCCACATTCATTAGTGTTAGGAATGCTAATGATTTTTTTTCTAAAATACATCTTGATACCAAAATCACCTCAAGTGTCTACATCACAAATTTCCTACGTATACTATATACCTAATATCACCTCATGTTCACAAATCATAACCTAATGAATCCACCCATTCTTCCCAAGTTTACATAACCAAAAACCATAGATAACCCCTAACTAATGTAACACTTATATATCACATATCATCTCATAATGTCACTTGGATCTCTAATATCCTAAATCATATCTCTATAAAATAGGCTACTCCACATAGAAATAAATCTTATCTCACATAGGTGAAATCTAATGGGAAACACTTCTCTATTTTTATTTCTGATATCACATGGAAACATAGGCTAAAACACCAACTCTTGGGTCTAAAATATATGTAAGAGGCATCATATTCCAAGTTATCATCCTATTATGTAATTGTTCTTCACTAGGTATCCACATATATGAATACCCCTCATAGACCATGATCATATATATCATCACATGAAAACATCATCATATAATGATCCATATTGAGTATAATATATTCAAATAGTTCAATTGTTTATAATTCCAGTAAGAAGATATTTGAGAAAATTTCATATAGTTTTTTTGATACTTTAAGTAATCAAACCCATTTAGTTTTGAAAGCATTATAATGTCTACCCACATGGGATTTATTACTATTAATTTTAATTCTTGTATAATCCTAGTGTGGTTAACTATATATCCCATACACTAAGGGACTATATACACTTCATAAAGGGTTACGTTTCCATAGATCCACATGACCTATCATTAGATAAAATATATCATTGTTCTGATTGGTAAAATTTCTACCATAATTTATATGTGAAAAAAAAGTATAAGTTATCATTAACACTTTTAACAACCAAACCCTTGTATTAAATTTTATAAATCACAAGAAATGACATGTATGTCATGTGAATTCTATGCATCAAATATGATGACGAACATTGGCCTCTTGAAAATGGGCTAAGAGATAAAACCTCATAAATCATAAATCCTAGAAAACACAAGTGATACACATGATGTGAAGTCATACAATTTTAAAAGTAAAAATATAAGAACAACATTCCTGTATCTATGGAAACCTATAATTCCTATTATAAAATGTTCTATTGATGAACCATTCTGATATAAATCACAAGTTATCACATATTACTATATCACATATTTACTATCTCCACAAAAAGTATGAAAAAACAAAAAATATAATATAATTTGTGATATCAGTCATAGAAAATATCAAATTCCAATTTATAATGTCCTCGCACTAAATCACTCTAAATAATAACTAGTCTTGGTCACTATGAGGCCTCATGTGTACCTTCTCAAAATCCAATGACTGCTGACTAGAAGTGGGATTCTTGGGTGTTACCATGGGGATACTATACCCCCATATCAGAGTGCACAATAGTAGGAAAATAACTAAACAACATCCATCATGATAAAAAACCATTAGAGTACATAGAGGAATATAAGGCATAATGATATATCAAGATAATCATATACAAGAAAGTATTCATAAAAACTCATGGTCATGCAAGTAGACTAAGGATGATAAACCACCAGTCTTATCAAAATATATTAAATGAAATAAATAATTTTAAAGTAAATATGTCTCTACATATTCCCAAGATTCAACTCAATATTTATCTCTAACTATATTTATGTTATCATACTCAATCATGAAACACTAAATATATGTCTAACTCAACCTAAAAAATGATATGTTTTTCTCAGGTGCCCAAGTTCCATGGTCATTTAAGAAATGTGTGATTAAAATTAAAAAGGCAATCACCAACACGATAACTTATATAAATAATAAATTTAAGGTTCACACATGTTATATGATCAAATAAATAATGGATATGGTATGAAATCATAAATAAATTTGTACCTTCAATATCAAGGATCTAACCCGACACTTGAGATCAACCAAAACCAACATTGGCTAGTGGTAGTGTTTATTTGACCTTATTAGACAATGATGATAAATAGTAATAGGACCCTAAATAATTCATATGTGTATGTCCTAGGAAATATAGTATCAGTAGGCTCAATTACTGGATCCTAGGAGTAAGTCATAGGCATCCCATAGTATAATGATCAGTTGTGGACAATGAATCCCTCCAAAATTACATCACACACACACACACACACACACACACATATATATATATATATATATATTTGAGGGAAGTGAATCCCTCCCACCCATTAAATAGTATCTAACATGAAGGATAGATATTTGGAAAAAATATAATGCATCCCATGTATCACAATAAATCTCAATGAATATATCATCTTACCCAAACCATCACATAGAACACCTATTGATAGGGTCAAGCTTCTACATAAACCCATGTCACAACTTGAGACCATCCTATCAAGTGAATAACCTATAATATTTATAAACAATTTATGTCTCACACAATTGATTTGGGATTTTAATTGACACATGCATTCATTTATTCCTAACCAACACAGATCCATTTAGGGGTCTATAAATCACTAGGGCTCCTACCGAGGCCCCTTAAGTTAAATATCTTATATAACATCCTTTTTAGGTTCTTCTATCCCATTTTTACTTATTGAGTCATTACCCACCACTTAGATGGAATAATATTCCTTGGTCTCATTATAATATTCACATATCTTCATTTTTCACATAGGTAATCTCATATCAGTATCACATAAGGGAGATGGCCTCAGGACCATCGTCCTTCCAATTCACCCTAGTTTGGTCCTCACACACATAATATACAACAATATCACATGGTTTAACCACCTAGTTAATCACATCTAAGTGGGGGAGGAACACTCACTACACATTCATCTCAAATAGCCCAAAATCACTAAGGAATCACAGGGTTATCACATGGCATGCTTTGTCTAAACACCCTAGTATAACACCCTCTACTTGAAGGACACTAAGGGAAAAATCATTATGTATTATATATTATGTTCATTTCATTTAAGTTCTATTAAACCCCTTAGGTTCCATGTATTTTAGGTAATTAATTTATAATTAATGACTTAGCCACCATTGACTAAGGTAATCAATCTAGTGAAAAAGTGTCAATCATAGCCCATGACATTTTTTTCTGTCCAAAAGTTTTATTTTAAATAAAGAAATTAATTCAATAAAAAGATAAATCACCAATGGTGGTGGGACCATACATACTGAGATGACCTAGGAAAAATCTACATTCATATTTCATCATTTCAGATGAAAAAAGTAATATACTATATGGAAAATCATTCCCTATAACTATAATGGGTTTCCATATTTTAGGAATATATATAATAAACATATTTCATCTGAGATATTCAACTTCTCCCACAAATTTATTATATCATAGAACCCTTCTAGGATATTTATTACATAATACAATTATTTATTTCATGGTATAAATGGAAGTATAAGAAAAGTTGAGCTCAGATGCTTAGTAAGGGTAAACGTGAGAGATATTAATCAGTGGCCCTAAATAAGAATAAGATAAACATAAGAGTATGGGGGATTGATTATAATAAAATTATGTCCTCACCCAATCAACCATAAATAATAAATAATGAGTCATTGAATACAACAATAACATTTCAAAAACATGAGTCATAAGAGTGAGGAATCATCACTGATCAATAATAATCCATGAGAATATCTCATAATCATAATAACTTGTCATATGAATTATGGAACAATCATAAGCATAGGAAAAAAAATATTAGTCAAGAATCACTTCCAAAACCATCATCACATAGTGGAAAAATTCCCATAATTGATTAGGTTCACCCTTACCTATTTTCATCCATAGAATGGGTTCACTCCTCATTATCTTCATATTATATCCTGATGTGTCAATGATTTCCCAATGAATTGGAGGGTTTTAATAGACCACCTACTACATAATGAAACCCATAATGACCCAGAATTTATAAATGATATTTTTTCCTGAATAAATATGTTTCATATAATATTTTATAGTATTATAAACACATGACACATAAAAAACAAATAACACATTATTTCATTAATGGAGATCATCACATCATCAAATAATTAAACCCATTAAAATGAAATAAATATTAAAATGGTATAAAAATAGAATAGATAACAATTATAAAGGAAAACTTTGGATCATCCCTTTAAGCTTTAATTATCCATCCCACGAAAAACTCTATGGAAAAGAAAAAACAATTAATATACAATTTAAATCTTTTCAAATGGAAAATATTGAAACTTTGGAGGAACTATATTCAATGATTTATAAATTTATATAAAGGTATTTATATGAGGTAATATGATCATTTTAATTGAATGGTTACTATTGAAGTAGTAACCATACCATTTGAAATGCAAACCAAGACAATGAGAGTTTAAACCTAATAGTTGGAATAGATATTTGACCTCAAAATAAAAAATTTAATGTGAATAATATTTAACATAATTAATTTAATAAAATATTAGTATTTTAATTCCATAAAATAAATACCAAGATTAGAAACTTAATGAAATTAAAAAAAAGTTTTTTTTAATAAAACTTATTTTAATATATTTCGTAAAAATCAAGATTTTGATGTTAAATATTAAAATATACTATTATAGGAATTTTTTGTAATAAAATATATATAATTTTTAGAATCATTATGTAAAAATTTCTTATGGGTGAAATTTTTATATTTTTTTTAGAAACAATAATTTTTAAGTGAATGGTAAAAGTGCATTTTTTCAAAAACTGCATGATTTATGAAATAAAAATGATGTAATAATGGATTAATAAAAATTAAAATTTTCATTTCAGACCAAAATCAAATTTTATAAGATAAATTTTTCATTTAAAATAATGAAATTAATTTCAAAACGTAAAAAGTAATTTCCAAAGTCTAAATGTCTAATTTTTCCCTTTAAATATTGTTTTTTCATATTCTTCATTCATTTTGATTAAAATAGTAAATTTAAATTATTAAGTGTTTTAAACTCGATAAATCATGTTATTTTATTCAAATATATTTAATAATGTCCAAAATGTTACTATTTAATGGTTTACCTTGGAAATCATATTATATTAATTATTATAACATAAAAATACCCCTCTCCTACCCCTTAGAAAACCATTTCTCCCCCACTAATGAAATAAAAACCTTACCCAAAATTCCAACTATTAATAAGCATTTAATTATTAGTGATTTTATTAATTCTATCAATTCTAATAATTCATGGTCTTTAGATCTATAGAAATGAAGAAACACTAAGAAGAGGGTATGTTTTCATCAATTATTTCTCTCCTTTTTCTCTTCTATTCCTGTTTTTATCTATTCCTCTCAATAAAAAAATAATCTAAGATGGATTAAGGTGTATTTTATAAATATATTTGTTATTTTAACCTAAATTAATGATTTTATTTATTATTTATTTACATTTTATAGTTCTCATTCCACCAGTTTTCCAATATCACATCACTGGTCAGTTAACAGCCCGTGAGGACATTTCCAACTCCCGAATTATCACAACCATTATGGAGAATTATAATAAATAATTTATAACATATATTTTTATAAATATATTTATTTATAAACCTATTTATTTAATATTAAAAATATATAAATAATAATAAAGTAAGATCATTAAATTAAATTATAATGGGATATTTATGGAAAATATGATATCAAAATGTTTCACCTTTAACAATGGGAATTATGAAACATAATCCAATTATTATAATTGATCAAGTGTGAAAAAATTAAATTAATTAATATGAGGTTACATGTTTTAATAAACATATTTTTGTTATAAAGGAGTAATAAAAGAAATTAAATCTATTAGGATTTAAGGTAAGGTGAATCTAAAACACCGCTCTTTCATTTTAGGTTATATCACTACTGGAAATCATGGTTTTCTCAACAGTTGTATACCAACGGTTCTTTTGAACCGTTGGTATAGGTTATATTTACCAACGGTTTGCATTAACCATTGGTATTGATCTATAAAAATTTATTTTTCCCAACGTTTTTATGAAACTGTTGGGAATGATTGGAAGAAAATTAGTTTTCCCAATGGTTTCATCAAAATGTTGGGAAAGATGGGGAAAATCAGTTTTCCCAATGGTTTAATGAAACCATTGAGAAAACTCTATCTTTCCAAACAGTTTTTAAAAACTGTTGGGAAAGATATTCCCCAAATACAGACCAGACAAACCCCCACCCAGCCTGATTGTAGACCGATTGCAGACAGAACCTAATCGAGCTCCTGAATTCTTCTCGGCCGTGACACTCTTTCCACCCAATCCATCTTCAATAAAACAAAATCTTATTTTACACTTCATATTAGTAAGTGTTACCTTAGTTTTAGCATTATTTCTGTATTTTTTTTGGTGTTTGATGTTTTTATTTAGGCTAAATTAGGGTTGTTGTCTACAGAACCCTTGGATTTGTTTTATGTTTTTTGTTCTACACTTTAAACATGGAAAATGGTTTGTTTAGTGGGGTGATATGGTACTTTTGGTGGAATTTATTTTAGTTGAAAATTGTATTTTGATTTGGATGAATTATGTTTCAATTTGAGGTGGGGGAGGGTGTGCAGATGGGGTGGGGGAGGATGTTGAGGGCTATCTAAGTGGGGTGGGGGAGGGGCTGCCTAGGTAGCGTGGGGAGGGGGCTGTCTAGGTAGGGTGGGGGAGGGGTCTGGGTTGTCCAAATGGGGTGGGGGTAGGGTTGTTTGGGGTGGGGGAGGGGCTGTCTAGGTATAGTGGGGGAGGGGGTTGTCTAGGTAGGGTGGGAGAGGGGGCTGGGTTGTCCAAATGGGGTGGGGGTAGGGCTGTTTGGGGTGGGGGAGGGTGTGCAGGTTGGGTGGGGGAGGGTGTACAGGCAGGGTTGTCCAAGTGGGGTGGGGAGGGTGTACATGTGGGGTGGGGGAGGGGCTGTCTACGTAGGGTGGGGGGGATGGGTTGTCCAAGTGGGGTGACGGTAGGGTTGTCTAGGTGGGGTGGGGGTGACTGGGTTTTCCAGGTGGGTTTTGGGGGGTAGGGTGTCTAGGTATGGTGGGGGGGGCTTGGTTTTCCAAGTGGGGTGGGGGTAGGGTTGTCCACGTGGGGTGGGGGTGTTGGGTTATCCAAGTGGGGTGGGGGTAGGGTTGTCCAAGTGGGGTGGGTGGGGTGCGGGTAGGGAAGTCCAAGTGGGATGGAAACCCTAAATTCAATGTTTTAATTGGAGATTTGGTTTGTTTTATTAGGGATTATGTGTGTGAGGAATTCCCATTCCTATTATGGGTGGTTTTAATCAAAAGTTATGATGTTGGAACCATTTATGATGTTGTTGTCTCTATTTAATTTTATTTCCCCTAACATAACATTAAATTCTATATCACATTTGGTTTCTATTTTTTTAATGTCCAGTTAAGTTATTTGTGGTCGATGATTATCTCATGTTAATTTTTTTCAATGGTTTGTTGTGGAAATTGGGCATTTAATGTGACTTTTCCAAATGGGGGTGCCTTGAGAATACTCCAAATATTTGTTAAAAATGATCAAAGGGATTTTATTATTTAAAATAGATTTCGAAAGATATTTTCTATTAAAGTTAAATCCTATTGAATTGTTTATGACAAAATGACTTATATAAATTCTTTTTAAAGAATGGACATAAGTTGGATGTATGAAACCAATCGGATCTCAAGCGATTTTCAAAACAATTTGGAGATCTTTATAGATTTTTCATTTCACAATGCTTCAGATAGTGGTCACATACACTGCCCATGTTCCAATTGTGTTGGTAGACCTTGGTTGAGCCATGAAGAAGTCAGCTACCACATAACCAAAAATGGTTTTCAAGAAAACTACTTTGTGTGGTATCACAATAGGGAGAAAATGAAATCTCAAATTGGTGATGATCAAAATGAAAGGACTGGAATGGGGAATTTATTAGATGATCGGTTTCTGTTTATTCGTCATCATGAAAAAGAAAGGATTTCAACTCAAGAAGACTTCGATATGAGGACAGCTGATGCATCTAGTGAAAATGATGATATTGATAGGGTGAAAAAATTGAATGATGCTGTCATGACTCCAGTATATCGACAATGCGATAAAATGAAAAAGCTAGAATTTTTAATCCGATTGTTTCATGGGAAAACTATGTATGGGATTTCTAATACAGTAATCGATTACATTCTTACCCTCTTGAAGGATTTACTTCCAGATGATGTAGATATTCCCTCAAACCACTATATGGCATGGAAGTTAGTTGAGGAACTTGGATGTTCAAGAAACAAAATTCATGCTTGCCTGAAAGATTTTAGTTTATTCTGGGAGGAAACTGCTGAATGAAATGATTGTATAAAATGTGGCACATCCCGCTGGAAGTCAAAATCTGATGGAACCCCATCCTGCGTTCCACAAAAAGTAATGTGGCACTTTCCATTGATCCCCAGACTCCAGAATCTTTTTATGTCTGATGACATATCAATAAAAATGATATGGAATGATATCGAGAGAAAGAAGATTAATGATGAGTTGGTTCATCCTACAGATGGATTTTCATGGCAGAGATTTGATGCTCGACATCCTGATTTTGCAGCTGACGTGCGTAATGTGAGGCTGGGTCTTTTATGTGACATTTTAATCTTTTTGGGCAGATGCTTACTACGCACAGCACATGGCCATTTTTTATACACATTTATAATCTTCCCCCATGGTTGTTTATGAAAAAACCTTTTACTTTCATGAGTATACTCATATCTGGTCCTTCTGATCCCGGCATTGATATTGATGTATACATGCAACCTTTAATAAAAGAGTTGAAACTTCTTTGGGATGTGGGTGTGCGCACATACGATTCATGTTCGAAAGACATATTTCAAATGTGTGTTGCGCTTATGTGGAAAATCAATGATTTTCCGGCTTATGCAATGATGTCTGGATGGAGCACGAAGGGAAAACTGTCATGTCCAGTTTGTATGAAGAATACATGATCTAGAAGACTGAAACATCGTTGTAGTTTCATTTTTATGTGACATCAACGATTCTTGCCAATGGATCATCCATATAGAATGAATCGTTGAAGATTTGATAATACCATAGAGATCGATGATCCACCTCAGTGTATGTTTGGAACTGATGTGCTTAATTAATTGAAAGATTTCAGTTTTTAGTTCGGGAAGGTTCAAATAAAATTTGGAAAGAGAAAGAATGTTTCTACTGAAACCTGTTACAATTGGAGGAAGAGGAGTATCTTTTCTGATTTTCCTTATTGGTCAACCAATTTGTTACATAATTGCTTAGATGTAATTCATGTTGAAAATAATATATGAGAAATGTTTCTTTTGGTTCTTCTAAATGTCAAGGGGAAGAAAAAAGATGATTTATGATCTCGGCGTGACTTGGTGGATTGGGGCATCAGACCATAATTGCATCTTGTGTGCATCAGTGAAAATAAATGGCAACTTCCATGTGCTTATTATGTGATGAAACCTATGGAAAAAACAATTTCTAGAAGTATTAGAGACTATTAAAGTTCTTGATGGTTATTCAAGCAACATATCTAAACGGGTCAACATAAGAGAGTTGAAGCTAAAATCTTTGAAGACACATGATTATCACGTTCTACTGTATGAGTTTCTTCCAATAGTAATCTGTCATCTTTTGTCCAATAATGTAAGGGTGGTTGTTATTCGGTTGTGCCATTTGTTTAGATATCTTTGTTCTAAGAAGTTGTCCAAGTCTTTCTTGCAAAAAATGTTGACATATGCCCCATTAATTTTGTGTGAGTTGGAGAAAATATTTCCTACATCATTTTTCACATGCATGTTGCATCTGACTTTCCATATTCCCACTGAAATACTTCTCGGAGGACCTATTTCTTTTCATTGGATGTATCCAATTGAAAGAAATATGTTCACATTAAAGTCTTTTTTCCAAAATAGAAATCATCCCGAATGTTCTATCGTGAACGGTTACCTGGCTCAAGAATGTATGGATTTCTGCTTGATGTATTTGTCTGATCTTACTACAACATTGAACAGACCAATGATAAATGAAGAAGAACAGTATGAGAAAATTGAACTCAGTTTTCCATCACTTCCTCAAACAGGGGGAATTCCTGGATCATATACAATGAAGACATTAAGCCATGAAGATCGGGAGATGGCACATCGCACAGTTTTGTTCAACTGTGATTTTTTTTATGACTATATCAAGTAACTAAATTAATTATGTATGTCTTACATATATATCTGTTAAAATATTCATATTTTTTATCTACAGGGAACATAAAACAATGATAAATAGTAATCATCGTTCTTTATCTTTGAGAAGGAGAGAGACTTTGCATAGCAAAGAGTTTTCTGCTTGGTTAAAATTGAAGGTAAAAATATTACTGTTTAAATTAATTATTTTAATATTTAATTAAGTTTAACAGTCATTTATATTGCAGGTATTGAGTTTGTCTACTGACTCTGTCTCTGAGGAAATAAGATCTTTGGATTTTGGTCCTAATACCGTGGTTCGTGACTGTAAATCAATTGTTATCAATGGGTACAAATTTATTGTCACTGAACGAGCAAAGAACATGAGAACACAACATGATGGTGTTATGGTTACTGCCACAACAGATTGTTATGCCAGTACATCAGATAGTAGACCGCGATTTGAAAATGTGGGTTATTATGGAGTCATTGAGAAAATAATAATATTGGATTATTACTCTCATGGACGAGTCACAATGATGAAATGCTATTGGTTTGATTCGATGATGAGACATGGAACATTTATTAATGATTGTGGATTTTGAGTAATTAATATAACTCACACTCTTGATACCGAAGAACCATATGTGTTTCCATCAATGGCTAAACAAGTTTTTTCTGTCAAAGACCAACTTCGACCTAAATTTGGTGTCATAGTTGAATTAATTCCAAGACATATTTTTTATGATGGTGATGATGGAATTGACACTGTCCCTATTGCCATTGGAAACAATCCATTTATTTCTTTTGATGACTCCAATATCTCAATTGTCAAAGTTGATTTTGAACCTGAAGTTGTGGTTGAAAATATATAGAATCATTCATCCATGTTCTCAATTCTTTTGGTTTACCTCGAGTTGGGTTGTTAAGGTTTGTAATATTCAAATTGATTTAGTATTAATCACAAATATGTTTTATCTGACTTGATCGTTATGTGAATTTTCAATGTTTATTGGTTGCTGTTTTATTTGAATTGCATTTTCTAATTTGGAATTGAACTATATTCAAACATAATCAAACAATATTTCTAACATGGTGAACATTACAACTTGTATGATTTATTAATTTCATTCAAGATCTTATAAAACAATTGATAGCTAAATTACCAATGAATCCCCATATTTCCTCATATATTTAGTTTTTTGGTTTACACATTAGTTTCCTTTTTCTAATTAATTACATATTTGTTTTCAAAAGCTGTAAATGAATCCAATTGAAGAGAGACGAAGGAAAAAATGATGGAGAATAATCGTCGGATGGAGGAGATGGGCGTTCCACCATTAGTGCCTATAGTGAGTACTTTATTTAAAATATATATATATATATATATATATATATATATAATGAATATATAATGTCATGTGATTAATTTTTTTGTAAACATTTTTGTAGGATCCACCTATACGTCGACATTTATTCGACGAGGAGCCTAGTACTGGTCCTAGTACTCAGGTCGGTGGTACGAGGAGGGTTCGTACCAGAGGTGGATGATCAGTTGTGCGTGCCCAACTATACCCTGACCCTCCCACTAACATGTCATCCTTCCCACATTCTGATCTCGGTGTGTCGTTAGGGACACACGGGATATTTAGGCCTCCCATTTTTTTGCTACCTTCTACATCTTCTGCCCCATCATTTTCACATCCCATGATGATTCCCACTCCCCAGTCAGAATCCAGTCATACTGCTGTCCCATCTTCTTTTCCTTCTACTTCTGTCTCTTTGAGCTTCTATATTCCATCATCTTTGACTCCTGTTCCACCATAGGGTGTTCCATCAGTTTCTGTGGATCCGGCGGTGCTCACCGATCAGACTGGCACAGGTATATCTATAAAACCCTAACAAATTTTTATAGAAATATTTATTTTCATTATAACATGTTTTGATAAAATATTTGTTTTTCTTCCATGACAGATACATCTACTGACAGGAGGCATGGGAGGGGGTGTACATGCATGCGTTCGGTGTGGAACCGCCGCACACCGATTATGGTGGATTACAATGAAAACAACCAAATGGTTGAGAAATCAGGGCAGCAATGTCGGAGTTTTTTGGTGACGCTTGCCAAATACTCCAACATCATTCCCGTCAGCCCGCTGTCGTGGAGACATTTTCCACATGAGGTCAAGGATAGAGCTTCGGCAGAGATATGGGTAAAAAATATGTTGTATTTAATGCCATGAATTATTTTTGTATTTATATGAATTAATATTTTGATGTCAGCTTCAATTTAATTTTCCCAATGGTGAGGGTGCTCGAGCGGAACATCTAAAGGATTTAGGCGAGATTTGAAGAGCCTACAAGCATGAGTTGTATATTGGCTGGCGTGCTATAGTTGGAACTGAATTAGAGGTGGTACCAGTCGGGGATGATTGTCCTATAGATCAGTATCATCAGATGATTACTCATTGGATGAGTACCCAGTTTAAGGTATGAATTACATTTGAGGTATTTAAATAATAACTTTCATGTTTTTCATTAATATTATCTTTTTCATTATTGAATTTAATTTAGGAATCATCTGGAAAAAAACATTGATGAAAAAAAATACCTCCACACACTAGGACGTACGACGATGCCGGATCATGAGAGGAAGCAGGTATGACAATTTTTTATAAGTTTTCTTTACGACTTACATTTTCTTTTGTTTTCTCAATTATTTAATAATTTTATAAAGTTTTCATATAACTTTAGTTTTCAATTTCATTGTAGAGTAAAATATAGAATATTGAAGGACGTGTGCCTTGAGAAAAACTGTTTTGCTCGAGTAGATGGAAAAAGGATGGAAGTGTTGTCAACGAAGTGACTCAGCAGAAGATTGTAAGTTTTAATCTGTTTATTTTATATTTTAATATCTATTTTTAAACTTAATAATATATTTATATTTGTAATAGGTTGCTTTAGAGGCCCTCGATGCCCAATAACTAGACATTTTTGGGCCAACAGATCACTTACATCAGGTGTTGGGAGAGGAGCATCCTGGCAGAGTATGCTGCCGACCTAGGATAGCCCCGACGAGGTATTGGCCCTCCTCAGGTACGAGCTTTAGTGCCACTGAGCTGCAGCAAGTTAGGGCACAGGCAGAACAGGTAGAGAAAAGGGCCATAGAGATGGAAGAACAGTCTGCTAGGGCAAACAGTGTGTTTATGAAATTTATTGAAGTTCTACATCCAACACTTCCAGCAGAGGCCAGCCCAGCTTTTGATGAGTATATGTCATCGATACGTTCTATATATGGTGCACCAGGTGGTAGTTCTAGTGGTGGTCAGGATGATTTCCATCTTCACGATGATGATGGCAAGGAGTCTGATGCGGAAGAGGAGGGAGAGAAGGAGGGCGAGGTGGGTGGCGAGGGCGAGGAGGAGGGCGAGGGTGAGGAGGAGGGAGATGAGGAGGGCGAGGACGATGATGGGGATGAGGACGAGGGTGATGATGATGGTGATGGTGATGTGGGACAAATTGATCCATTACATTTTTGACTGATATTACTGAGATTTGATATTTAATCTATTCTAGTTGTTGGTTTTATCTAGACTTGTAGTATAGTATTGGAGTTGATTTATTTTTATATATTATCTGTTTTTATGGATGTTTTTGTATTTTAGTGGTTGTGTGTTTGGGAACCCCCCTCCTTCCTGGACCCTGGACAACCCCCCACCATCCTCCTTGGACCCTGGACATCCCCTGGATAGCACCCCGAACAGCCCCCCGGACAGCCCCCCAGACAGCACCCCGGACAGCCCCCCCCCCCCCCCCACCCTCCTCCTTGGACCCCGGACAACCCCACGAACACCCCCCGGACAGCCCCCCGGACACCCACCGGACATCCCCCCACCCTCCTTGATTTCATTTACTACTAGAAAATCTATAATATATATTTTATTTATTTTCATCATTATAATCAATGTAAATCACATTTACACATCTAATCAATATCATAGATTCATGGTATGTTATAAAAGAGATGTATTCATTGGGCATGACATTTTTAGCTCTGAAATGTTTAATAGCATGATAAACTAAAATATAATCCATACTAAGAATGATATAAAAATATTTTATATGAATGTTCACAAGATTTTACGAAAATACCATTCCACTAATAGACACATGAGGATTCTCATAAAATGGACAACATTTTAAGTACATACAGAAAACTGACCAAATGCATTGGGTTTTCATTGAAAATTTAGGAGAACTATCCATGGGTTATATGTGACATGTACAAGTCAACCCCGCCTCAATCCGAGGCGCGGTGTGGCCGACACCATTCAGAGTGTCTCTCTTTTGTTTAAAATGGATAGGATTATAAGTGAAAAGAACAACTAAAATATGAAAAATCTACCAAACACATTTGAAATGTTTTGATGCTTTAGGACAACGATCCATGGGTCATATGTGACATGTACGAGTCAAATCAGGCTCAATCCGAGGCATGGTGTGGCCGGGATCACTCTATGTGGATCCATTTTGTTTAAATTTGACAACATTTTAAGTATATATGGAAAACCAACCAAATGAATTTGGTTTCCATTGAAACATTAGGAGAACTATCCATGGGTCATATGTGACGTGTACAAGTCAACCCCGACTCAATCCGAGGCGCGGTGTGGCCGACACCATTCAGAGTGTCTCTCTTTTGTTTTAAATGGACGGGATTATAAGTGAAAAGAACAACTTACATATGGAAAATAAACCAAACGCATTCAAAATGTGTTGATGATTTAGGATAATGATCCATGTGTCATATGTGATGTGCACGATTAAATCCGGTCTCAATCCGAGACACGGTGTGGCCGGGATCACTCTAAGTGGCTCCCTTTTGTTTAAAACGAACAACATTTTAAGTACATACGGAAAACTGACCGAACGCCTTCGGTTTCCATTTAAACTTTAGGATAACGATACATGGGTCATGTGTGACATGTAAGAATCCACCCCGCCTCAATCTGAGATGCGGTGTGGTCGGCACCACGCAAAGTGTCTGTCTTTTATTTCAAAAGGACGTCATTTTAATTGAAAAACATCAACTGGCATACAGAAAACTGACCAAACGCATTCGGACTGTGTCGATAATTTATTACAATGATCCACGGGTCATATGTGATGTGTACGAGTCAACCCCGCCTCAATCCGAGGAGCGGTGTGGCCAACACCATTCAGAGTGTCTCTCTTTTGTTTAAAATGGACGGCATTATAAGTGAAAAGAACAACTGACATACGGAAAACCGACCAAACGCATTCGAAATGTTTTGATGATTTAGGACAACGATCCATGGGTCATATGTGATGTGTACGAGTCAACCCGGGCTCAATCAGAGGCACGGTGTGGCCGGGATCACCCTAAGTGGCTCCCTTTTGTTTAAAATGGACAACATTTTAAGTACATACAGAAAACCATCCAAACGCATTTAGTTTCCGTTGAAACTTTAAGAGAACAATCCATGGGTCATATGTGATGTGTACGAAGCAACCCCGCCTCAATATGAGATGTGGTGTGGCCGAAACCACTCAAAGTGTCTGTCTTTTGTTTCAAAAGGACGTCATTTTAATTGAAAAACATCAAATGGCATACGGAAAGCTGACCAAACGCATTCATATTGTGTCGATACTTTAGAACAACGATCCACGGGTCATATGTGATGTGTACGAGTAAACCTCACCTCAATATGAGGTACGGTGTGGCCGAAACCATTCAGAGTGTCTCTCTTTTGTTTAAAATGGACGAGATTATAAGTGAAAAGAACAACTGACATACGGAAAATTAACCAAACACATTCGAAATGTGTTGATGCTTTAGGAAAACAATCCATAGGTCATATGTGACGTATACGAGTCAACCCGGGCTCAATCTGAGGCACGGTGTGGCTGGGATCACTCTAAGTGGATCCCTTTTGTTTAAAATGGACAACATTTTAAGTACATATGGAAAACCAACCAAACGCATTCGGTTTCCATTGAAACTTTAGGAGAACGATCCATGGGTCATATGTGACGTGTACAAATCAACCCCGCCTCAATCTGAGACGCGGTGTGGCTGGCACCACTCAAAGTGTCTTTCTTTTGTTTCAAAAGGACGTCATTTTAATTGAAAAACATCAACTGGCATACGGAGAACCGACCAAATGCATTCAGATTATGTTGATACTTTATCAAAATGATCCACGGGTCATATGGGACATGTACAAGTCAACCCCGCCTCAATCCGAGGCACGGTGTGGTTGACCCCATTCAGAGTGTCTCTCTTTTGTTTAAAATGGATGGGATTATAAGTGAGAAGAACAACTGACATATGGAAAACCAACCAAACGCATTCGAAATTTGTTGATTCTTTAGGAAAATAATCCATGGGTCATATGTGATGTGTACAAGTCCACCTGGGCTCAATCCGAGGCGTGGTGTGGCTGGGATCACTCTAAGTGGATTCCTTTTGTTTAAAATGGACAAAATTTTAAGTACATACATAAAACCGACCAAAGGCATTCGGTTTCCATTAAAACTTTAGGAGAATGATCCATGGGTCATATGTGATGTGTATGAATCAACCTCGCCTCAATCTGAGACACGGTGTAGCCGGTACCACTCAAAATGTCTGTCTTTTATTTCAAAAGGACGTCATTTTAATTGAAAAACATCAACTGTCATACGGAAAACCGACCAAAAGCATTCATATTGTGTCTATACTTTATCAAAACGATCCACGGGTCATATGTGACGTGTACGAGTCAACCTCGCCTCAATCCGAGGTGCAGTGCGGCCGACACCATTCAGAGTGTCACTCTTTTGTTTAAAATGGACGGGATTATAAGTGAAAAGAACAACTGACATATGGAAAACCGACCAATGCATTAGAAATGTGTTGATGCTTTAGGAAAACGATCCATGGGTCATATATGACATGTAGGAGTCAACTCGGGTTCAATCTGAGGCACGGTGTGGCCGGGATCACTTTAAGTGGCTCTCTTTTGTTTAAAATGGACAACATTTTAAGTACATAGAGAAAACCGACCAAACACATTCAGTTTCCGTTGAAACTTTAGGAGAATGATCCATGGGTCATATGTGACGTGTAAGAATCAACCCCGCCTCAATCTGAGATGCGGTGTGGCCAGCACCACTCAAAGGTTCTGTCTTTTGTTTCAAAAGGACGTCATTTTAATTGAAAAACATCAACTGGCATACGTAAAACTAACCAAACGCATTCGGATTGTGTCGATACTTTAGAACAACGATCCATGGGTCATATGTGACATGTATGAGTCAACCCTGCCTCAATCTGAGGTGCGGTGTGGCCAACACCATTTAGAGTGTCTCTCTTTAGTTTAAAATAGACAGGATTATAAGTGAAAAGAATAACTGACATTCGGAAAACCAACAAAACGCATTTAAAATGTGTTGATGCTTTGGGAAAACTATCCATGGGTCATATGTGACGTGTACGAGTCAACCCAGGCTCAATCTGAGGCACTGTGTGGCCGGGGTCACTCTAAGTGGCTCCCTTTTGTTTAAAATGGACAACATTTTAAGTACATATGGAAAACCGACCAAACGCTTTCGATTTCTGTTGAAAATTTAGGAGAATGATCCATAGGTCATATGTGACATGTACGAATCAACCCTGCCTCATTTTGAGATGCGGTGTGTCCGGCACCACTCAAAGTGTCTGTCATTCATTTCAAAAGGACGTCATTTTAATTGAAAAACATCAAATGACATATGGAAAACTGACCAAATGCATTCGGATTGTGTCGATACTTTAGAAAAACGATCCACGGGTCATATGTGATGTGTACGAGTCAACCTCACCTCAATAAGAGGTTCGGTGTTGCCGACACCATTCATAGCGTCTCTCTTTCGTTTAAAATGGACGCGATTATAAGTGAGAAGAACAACTGACATATGGAAAACTGACCAAACGCATTAGAAATGTGTTTATGCTTTAGGAAAATGATCCATGGGTCATATATGACGTGTATAAGTCAACTTGGGCTCAATACAAGGCACGGTGTGTTCGGCATCACTCTAAGTGGAACCCTTTTGTTTAAAATGGACAACATTTTAAGTACATACGGAAAACCGACCAAACGCATTCGGTTTCCATTGAAACTTAAGGAGAATGATCCATGGGTCATATGTGACGTGTAAGAATCAACCCCGCCTCAATCTGAGATGCGGTGTGGCTGGCACCACTCAAAGTGTCTATCTTTTGTTTCAAAAGGACGTCATTTTAATTGAAAAACATTAACTAGCATACGTAAAACCAACCAAAATCATTTGTATTGTGTTTATACTTTATCACAATGATCCATGGGTCATATGTGATGTGTAAGAGTCAAACCCGCCTCAATCCGAGGTGCGGTGTGGCCGACACCATTCAGAGTGTCTCTCTTTTGTTTAAAATGGACGAGATTATAAGTGAAAAGAACAACTGACATACGGAAAACTGACCAAAAGCATTCAAAATGTGTTTATTCTTTAGGAAAACAATACATGGGTCATATGTGACATGTACGAGTCCACCTGAGCTCAATATGAGGCACGATGTGGCCAAGATCACTCTAAGTGGCTCCCTTTTGTTTAAAATGGACAACATTTTAAGTACATACAGAAAACTAAACAAACGCATTCGGTTTCCATTGAAACTTTAGGAGAATGATCCATGGGTCATATGTGATGTGTACGAATCAACACCGCCTCAATCTGAGACGTGGTGTGGCAGGAACCACTCAAAGTGTCTTTCTTTTGTTTCAAAAGGACGTCATTTTAATTGAAAAACATCAACTGGCATACTAAAAACCGACCAAACGCATTCGGAATGTGTTTATACTTTAGAACAACGATCGATGGGTCATATGTGACATGTAAGAGTCAACTCCACCTCAATAAGAGGCGCGGTGTGTCCGAAACCATTCAGAGTGTCTCTCTTTTGTTTAAAATTGACGGGATTATAAGTGAAATGAACAACTGGAATACAGAAAACCGACCAAACTCATTCTAAATGTGTTGATGGTTTAGTAAAATGATCCATGGGTCATATGTGACGTGTATGAGTCCACCCGGGCTCAATCTGAGGCATGGTGTGGCCGGGATCACTCTAAGTGGCTCCCTTTTGTTTAAAATGGACAACATTTTAAGTACATAAATAAAACCGACCAAACACATTCAGTTTCCATTGAAACTTTAGGAGAATGATCCATGGGTCATATGTGATGTGTACGAATCAACCCCTCCTCAATCTGAGATGCGGTGTGGTCGGCACCGCTCAAAGTGTTTGTATTTTGTTTCAAAGGGACGTCATTTTAATTAAAAAACATCAACTGGCATATGGAAAACCGACCAAACGCATTCAGATTGTGTCGATACTTTAGCAAAAAGATCCACGAGTCATATGTGACGTGTAAGAGTCAACCCCGCCTCAATCTGAGGCGCAGTGTGGCCGACACCATTCAGAGTGTCTCTCTTTTGTTTAAAATGGACGAGATTATAAGTGAAAAGAACAACTGACATACGGAAAAGCAACCAAACTCATTATAAATGTGTTGATGCTTTAGTAAAACGATCCATGGGTTATATGTAGAATGTACGAGTCAACCTGGGCTCAATCCGAGGCACGGTGTGGCCGAGATCACTCTAAGTGGCTCCCTTTTGTTTAAAATGGACAACATTTTAAGTACATACGAAAAACCGATGAAAAACATTCGGTTTCCATTGAAACTTTAGGAGAACGATACATGGGTCATATGTGATGTGTACGAATCAACCCCACCTCAATCTGAGACGTGGTGTGGCCGGAACAACTCAAAGTTTCTGTTTTTTGTTTCAAAAGGACGTCAGTTTAATTGAAAAACATCAATTGGCATACGGAGAACCGACCAAACGCATTCAGATTGTGTCGATACTTTAGAAAAACAATCCACGGGTCATATGTGACGTGTACGAGTCAACCCAGCCTCAATCTGAGATGCGGTGTGGCTGACACCATTCAAAGTGTCTCTATTTTGTTTAAAATGGATGGGATTATAAGTGAAAAGAACAACTGACATATGGAAAACCAATCAAATGCTTTAGAAATGTGTTGATGCTTTAGAAAAACGATCCATTGGTCATATGTGACATGTACGAGTCAACCCGGGCTCAATCTGAGGCACGGTGTGGCTGGGATCACTCTAAGTGGCTCCCTTTTGTTTAAAATGGACAACATTTTAAGTACATACGGAAAACCAACCAAACGCATTCGGTTTCCGTTGAAACTTTAGGAAAACGATCCATGGGTCATATGTGATGTGTATGAATCAACCCCGCCTCAATATGAGACACAGTGTGGCCGGTACCACTCAAAGTGACTGTCTTTTGTTTCAAAAGGACGTCATTTTAATTGAAAAACATCAACTGGTATACGGAAAACCGAACAAACGCATTCAGATTGTGTCGATACTTTAGCACAATGATCCACGGGTCATATGTGATATGTACGAGTGAACCCCACATCAATATAAGGAGCAGTGTGGCCAGTATCACTCCAGGTGTATGTATTTTGTTTAAAATGGACATCATTTTAGGTAAAAATATATGGTATGAGAAAAACAGATCAAATTATGAATTGAATTACGGATTCCACATATAATTGTCATCTAAATTTTAAATTGAATTTTAAATGAATTATGTATGTTTATAATTATGTTATGAATTCTAATTTAATTATGTATGTGTATAGTTCCAGGATGCAATATATGTTAAATGTGTATGAATTTGTTCTCTATATGTATATGTTAGTTGGTTATTGCAGGTACAATAATTGTATATGTATCTGTTAGTTTATTGTAGGTACAATAATTGGATTGAAAATGAGAAGGAATGCACAAAATGAGACCTGGTGGGAAAATTGCAGACCTGCTGTGCAAATTGCAAGCTATTGTGCAATTTGCACAGTATAGGCTATGCCAATGGTTTCAAACCGTTGGCATAGCATCTCTGGGGGTTTTCTACCAATGGTTCTATGAACCGTTGGTAAAAAACTTTTCCCAACGATTTAGAAACCATTTGGAAAGAGGAAGACTGCTTGGGCTTTCCAAACTGGCCAAACCGTTGGGAAAAACTTTCCCAACGGTTTGGAAGAACCATTGGGATAGGTTAATTTTTCCCCACCCTATCCCAATGGTTCACTGTAAACCATTGGGAAGAGCTTTCCCAATGGCTTACTTCCCTACGGTTTGCAGAACCGTTGGTATAACATATACCAACGGTTCTGCAGCCTTTCCCAACGGCTTAGAACCTTTGGGAAAGACTGTATTTCTAGTAGTGTATCCTCTTTCAGATTATTCTCAGTATAGATGTTATGCTATTAGAAATAAAATATAATTTAACCCTTATTTCCCTTATATTTATATGCAAATAAATGTTTAAACAATTTCTAAATTATTTCTACACCGAATAACAATATTTTTAAAAGATACTTTATTTTCTAAAACACCCTATTGACTCATCTTGAGTTTCTTTTTATCCACTCAATAATGAAGATGTTTTATGCCAAAATATAACTTCCATTATTCATTTGGGAACCAAGAAGGTTATTAATAAAATAATTCTTTACAAAAAATTTATGAGACCCATTCTTTTTCATGGGTTAATTTCATGATTATAATTGTTATATGATCTTTTCCCATGTGGAATGCATGATTATAAGCATTTTATGATGTGGTAGGTGGGACCAAAATTATATATCCCTCTAATAAATTTATTAGTGTGATATATATCATGATATTTAATATAATATATGTTAACATGATGCTATCATTCTTTACAACCAGGTGTATTATTTAACTACTATGCTATGATTTTTCATTATTATGTATATTCCCCATTCCATTCTTTTTTAAAATGATTCCCTCATTCTTATAATGATGATCCCATGCTTATGATATAATGAAGATGATTATTCTCACCCTTTTACTATTTATTCTTGTCTTTTATTCATTATATTTTATCCCTCATCTTAAAAGGCTATTAGATTAACCCTTTCATCAATGTATATCCTAAAGTGAATACATATTGTAAGTATGACATGGGAACTTTAGGAGGGATATGAAAATAGTATTAAATAATTTTTATGTTTAATTTTTGTATATGTGATTTATAAACCAAATTTTCCCAAGATACTAAAAATTTTGATTCTGGAACGTATTACTATTAGGATATTTATATTAAAAATGATAATTTAATCATAAAAGAAAAATTGTGTTCACTGTAGTTCTTATTGGAGAACAGTCTACTTAATTTTGGAATTATGACTATGAAACATTAGTAGAAAAGCATAAGGATATTTCTAAGTATAATTAAACATCCTATGATTTTGTAAATAATGAAATAATATGGTTTTCGAGAAATTAAAGATCTATATGGATATTACAAGTGGGTATGGCTCTACAATATATGTACCTAGGGTTAATAACACTAAAAGGGCTCATTAGTTATTAAATATACTTTTACTTGGTTCCTAAAAAGGGGAATTTTTGTACACATAGTTTTCAACTACTGTGGGATATTCTTCAGTTAATCACAATATCTACACCAACCATTGCTAAAAATATTTTACTAAATTAATTATTTCTATTATTGTTTTAAAATGTTTAAAGCATATGATTCTGGAAGCATTGTTTGTGGAAAATGCTAAGCAGGGATACCACATAATATATAAATTTGGAATATATTTATACATAAAAATAAATTATTTATAAATTATAGAATTATGTTTTTCTATGTTTGTGGGAGTGAGTATGTCAAGAGGGGTGAATTAAGTACCCAATAAATTTTTTGTCCAAAATGTATTATTTTTAAATCCCCCAAAAAATCATAAATAACTCAGATTATCAATATAGGTAGTATGATATATATATTAATTGTTCTGGATATTTCTATAAAGATTGATTTGGTATCGAATTAATAATATATACAATATTATTGAATCATTTGAAATAATTTTTACATGATCAAAATAATATATGAACAAAAATTAAGATAAATGATCAAAGTATAAATTTGGTTTACAGTTTTTTTTTCAATTTTTAATCTAAAACAATGTTGAAAAGACACAGTATAGAAAAATAAATACCAGAGGTTTAGTATCAAGTTCAGACTTAGTCCTCTCCACTTGGCGCACACCTTCCATCAAGAATTTTATATAAAATAAACTGATGATCCACAACTTGGTTCATGTTTTATAATAGATAACACTTTCTAGGTCACACATGACCTCCCCCATAGTTATTCATGGGAGAAAAGATAAATAGGCAACATATGGACCTCTACCACTCTTATCCATGGGAAAAACAAATAATAATAAAGTTTGAGAAGATATCTTGTATCTTTCAGTTTAGATTAGGGGATAGTGTGTATACATAAAACAAAGAATATCACACACTACTCTAATGTAATAAAATATAAACATAAATAAGAAATATTGGAGTAGATAGTTTATAAATGCTCAGTTTATTGAAATAAAGCATTTAAATCTTCATTTGATTCAACAATAAATCTCAAGTCAATTGTTTTTGAAATTTTTAGAAAAAAAATTCAAAAACTCTTATTTTATTAATGGATTAAAGAACTAAATGATATGGTGAAATTTAATTTCCTCATTGAGATTTTAAAGCAAGAAAACTCTTTTTATTTTCAATAGGTTCAACATGTTACTTTTGGTATTTCAAGCCCTTAAAATATTGATTTCATATACCAGTTTTGGGTAAAGGGTCTCCTAATTGATGGGAACCATTCTCTCCATCATTGGTTTTTGAAAACCTTGAATACTAGAGACTTACTTGACAGTAGCCACTTGGAATATGAATCCTTTTATGTAAAAAATCGACTATAAATATCAGGGTTAACTGGAGAAACTGAAACCATTGTTTTTAATTTTTTCTTTTTTTTTCTTTTGAAGATCTTGACTGATATAGAAAAGAAACTAAATTCTGCTTCATTATTGACATCTAGATCATATTGGAAGACTTGGTCCAATGTAGGGTGAAGGTTTAAAATTACGAAAACAAATATTTTTCCTTAGACTGAGATAGATACACAAAATATTACATGGGGATCAAGAAAAGATGGGATGATACGTATGCTGCTTCAATATCATTTAGGATAGTAGGTATTTTAAAATAAAAATTATATGTGAAATTGAATTTAAAATCGAGACATAAAAACACACATCTAATTTCTATAAATAAACTAAACTGGGAAATAAACCATCCGTTTGTAATATTGAAAAATAGAATAATTTTTAAAAGTCATAGAATCAACGACATTAAAACTAAAAGGTATGACAACAAAAAATGTGACAACAAATAGTATGATAACCAATAGTATGGAAACCAACTGTATGATAAAAAATGGTATGAAAAACAATGGTATAACAGCCAACAGAAAACTTAACTGCAATTTATCATTCATAATTCACCTTAGATATAATTCACTCTCTCATAATTCAATGTATTAGTGAATATATCTACTAGTTGATGCTCAGTACCAATAAATTCAAGAGTGATATCTCATTTTTGAAAATAGCCTCTAAAAAAGTGATGTCTTACATCCATATGATTTGTTTTGGAATGAGAGAAATGATTTTTTGACATATTTATTGCACTTGTATTATCATAGTTTATAGGTACATGTCAAAATAGAGATATCCATAGTCTTTTTGAGTGTGTTTCATCCAAAAATTTGTGCAAAACAACTACTTCTAGCTTTATATTCAGATTCTTTAGTAGATAATGAAACACAATTTCTCTTTTTTACTATGCCATGAAACTAGAGACTTCCCAAAAAAGTGACATATTCTAAAGGTTCTTTTTCTATCTAACTTTCATCCACATAAATAAGTATCAAAGTAACATACTAAATCAACTTCTAATATTAAAGGTTAAAACAATCCTAAATTATTTGTACATTTGATGTATTTGAAAATTAATTTAAGAGAAAGTAAGTGTGACACATTTTTATTTTCTTGAAAAGGAGAAAACATACACACACTAAACATAATTTCTGGTCAGTTATAATTCAGGTAGAAAATACTTCCAACCATAACTCTGTATTTGGTTTGATCAACCAGTTTCCTAGCTTCACCAAGATCCAATTTACAAGTGGTACTCATAAGAGTATCACTATTTTTGTGCTATCTAAATTAAAAAAATTAAAGGATCTTTTATATATTTACTTTGGTTTAAAATAATTCCTAATATATTTTGAAAAATGTGACACCTAAGAAATAACATCATTTCATCCATTAAGATCATTTCAAATTCATTTTACATCATTTCATAAAAATGGATACAAAGATAACTTTTTAAAGATCCAAAAATAATATCACTGATATAGATTTTTAAAACTAATACATCATTTGAAATTAATTTTATGGAAAGATTAGGCTAAAATATTCCTTTTGAAAAACTGTTTGAAATTAGAAAATTACTGAGCCTATTGTAACACCCGAGACTTTTATGTTATATAAACCATCAAAGGAATATTTTTCTACACAACACTTGCTTGGCTTGCTTTGCACGCAATCGCGACCTTCCTCGATAGCTTGCGTCGTACGCAATACCGAGTTTCACTAAACAACAATATGCTATTAAAACTAACCGTTATGAATAGTAATAACCACTTTTTAAAATTTTATAAATTTTATTTTTCAAAATGGACTTCATTTTTGGACTCAGAATATCGAAATTAGCCTAGGGTGAAATTTTGCTATTTTTCTGAAAACTTTCAATTTTTGATGAATAGTGAAACCACTAAGTGGTAGGTTAAAAACTGAATTTTGCATAAAAATTAATTTTACCGCTTCTGTGAATGGAATTTCAAAAATCCGACAGACACGGTTGATATCAGTAAGTAAAATGTGGTTCAATGAGATAAAAATAATTTTTTGGTGAATAGTAACTTTTTACGATTTTTACCGCGGTTAATAGTAAATAGGGTAACTAAGGGTAAATATGATATTAATATTACCCTAACACATGTCCTAATTCTATTGGACAAGTGTAATTCGACCAAAAACAAACTTAGGAATAAAATATGATCATTTAGGCCCACTTGGATTAGATTAGGACATTTATTATTAATTTATTTAAAGAAGGGTTAAAATAGTTAAAATCAAAGTTTAATAAGTAAATAATTTTTAATATGGGGTTATACATAAGCTAAATTCGATTGTAAATATTCATTAGAAAGATAAAAAGATTTCCTACATGATGATATTTTATTTGTAATTTTTAGAAATCAAATAATTTAATTTATTTATGACACAAAGATGATGCAGTAATTATCTTATTAATGAAATATTGACAAAATTGATAATATAAATACCAAAATAAATGTAATTTAAGACTTTTTATGAATTCCACTAATTTTCTAGGTTACTATGATATATTAGTGTTGATTTAAGCAACTTGGTTCGAACATATAATTCTGTTATGACTTTCACAAAAATCATATATCAAATAGTGTCAAAATTGACACAAAATAGTTTTTAAATCAAATATTATATTATTAATTGTTATTTTATTCCTAAAAATCTAAGGTTCGGCCAAATGACTTAGATAAGGATATATATATTAATAATAAACAATTTGGGGTTAGTTTGGCATGTTATAGTAAGTTTATTAACCATATAGTGAAAGAAAACAAAAAGACACGGTAAAAGTTAAATTAATTAACTTAGAGTTAAATCTAATTGATAAGGTTAAAATAATACCCTAAACTTGTCTAAATCCTATTGGTTGATAGGATTTCGACCCATCCCCACTTTAGCTTCTAAATAAGACCCTTTGGAACCATTATAAACCGATTTTGACTTTAATATAAAATAATATTTTGAGATATTCATAAGGTGCCCCTCTCCTCCCTTATAAAAGGGCACCTCCTCCCCCTCCTCCTCACACCAATTTGAGCACTCAAGCTCGGCCAACCCCTGCCATTTTCTCCTCTCCACTTCCCTAGAATAATCCTAGAAGTCCTGGTCTTCTCCAAAGACCAATCTTAGTTCCTTAAGTGGAGGATTCAAAGAGGCGTTCCAAAGAAGATGTAATATCCATTACCGATCTTTTCAATTTCTTTCTTCTTCAACTTCTTCTTCTTTAGTTGTTTCATGATAAAGTAATAACATCAGTATTACTTACATACTGATATGTTATTATAAATATAAAACAACCCTAATTCACCTTCTATCCATCCTACGGAAAAATGAAATCACCGCGCGTGCGTACGTACGGAATACCGTCTCCACGCCGTGGTGTAATCTATTTTCCACCATCACCTTACAAGGATGGGTATAATGGTGTAATGAGTAACTATATATGATTATTATAAAGTAATATTGATACTGAAATAATATATATATACTCCAATACAGTTCCACGATCATAGGAACGATATCATCACTCGTGCGTACGTATGGAATACCGTCTCCACGATGTGATGCGACTCGTTCTACATGATCTTCATTTCATAATGATTATATAAATGAATTGAATGAATGAATATGGTATATACTACACTAATACCATTCTGTAAATGAATTATCTATAACCTAAAGATAAGAATAATAATTTATTCGACAAAACACGCATAAGAACAAAAAGTTATAAAGACCCGAGTAACAAGTAACAATGAAATATTACTAACAAGAAGCTAATAATATGACCATATATGATATCATATCAATATGTATGATTCTGGAATAAGTCAATAACATTATTTAAACCATTATACAGGAGCTTCGGACACGAACAAAGCAAATCGGATGTAAGGTAAGGGAATATCACAATCTCATTTTTATCCGAGATTGTTTATTCGTAAGTATTTACTGGGGTGTATTTTATCATCCACATCCATGTTTCATCAATATGTAATATTATTTCCATCCACCTACAATTTTTTAAATCCATTTTTACCCTTCGGTGAGTTTTTAGTAATATGTATGAAAGGAATCTTTTGTCGTTTTTCGTACGAGGTACTTTTTGACTTTTCCGACAAAAGTACGAAGAATGTTTTTTTTAACTTATACGGCATGAATGGATTTTTAAAACATTATTTCCAAGAAGCTTCCTTTAAAAGTTTTCAAGTTTATTTTTAGTCAACTTATTTTAGTTTAAAATTGTATGACATGTTAAGAAAGGAAAAGTGTTTTTGAAGTAGAAAGGATATTTTCCTCAAGAATGAAGTTCAAGTATTTTATCAAAATTATTTTCCATCTAAGATAATAAAGGGTTCTGTTTTTATCCCTATTATTACATTGATTTTATCATGTTGTGATGGAATTATTTTTATGAATTCCATTATCTTATATGAATTGATTTATGATGTCATGATGTTTCAAGAATCCCATTTTTGTTACATGTGTTATGCGATGATGTATGTTTTATGATTATGTGGCACACATAAGAAAGGATTCATTATAAGATGGGTGGGACCTATATCTCCCTCCAATGCATTGGGTAAAGATTTTATATCTCATGAGATAGACATGGCTGGAACGGAAGGTTATTTCGGTTCAGTGAAACAGGACTGAAACGAGGAGTGAACTCGGTTCAGAAAGGGACTTTGTCCACTAAGATAGTCTTGGCAATGAGTCATGACTAACAAGAAATGATTTTCCATGATTATGTGTGCATGCCACAAAGTTTCAAGTTTTATGTTATGATTATGGGGATCTCATTTTCACTTCTATGATTTATTCCATGTTAAGATATTATGATCTCTTTTGCAGGTTTTGATTTTCATAAAGATATGATATGATTTTTATTTCCTTTATTTGCCCTTGCTGAGCATTTGAGCTCACCCTTTTATGTTTTCTTTTCCCCAGGTCAGGAAGATGGATATTAAGTAGAATATGCTAAAAGGGACCCTAGATATGATGAAATAAATGGGAGACACTGTAGAAGATTTATGAACCAGTTGTTTATGTTTCCCAGTTTCTAAAGACACTATACCTATACGGTCCTTTGTGGTTTTGTCATATGTTGTAATAAGTGTGCTTCAATTTCGAAGTATTAAAAATGTATGTAAAGTATGGGTCGTTATACCTATCATACAAGATCTATGAGGTTGTTTTAAACCATATAAAGATTTACTTAATTAAAGACATGATTAGGAAAATGAGTATTTTGAAATCCATGGGGTTGTTCTAAAAAACAACCTTAACTATAAAACCACTTAAGAAAGAACTCTAGACATCAATTTGAAAAAGTTTTAAATCTAGATGAGCTATATAGGAAAGTGGGATTCTTATCAATTCATGTTCGTCTACAGTTGAATGGTTTCCTTATAGTAAATTCCTTCTTCTTAAATATAACCGTGTAAAACACATCTATCTTTATTTATAAATATATTACCCAAATCATCCACTTTATTCTGAAATACACATTTTGTTCCAATATTCAAGGTGTTCATGGGTTAATCTACATATTCCCACACTTTATTTCTATAAAACTGATTCCACTCTTCTTGCATTTCTATCACCTATAATTCATCATTAATTGCTTCATTGATGTTCTTAGGGTCATGTTTTGACAGAAAATCTTTATGTTCAACCTAATTTCTAATAGAATATATAGTTTGTATTCCAATATCTAGATCTCATAAAATAACATCTAATGGATGGTTCATGGAAGTTATAATACTTCTATATAAGGTATGACTAGCTAATTCTGTATTCTTAAGTGGAAGTTCTGGAAATTCATCAGAACTGGATGATTCAACTACTTGTTTCAAAGAAGAATCCAATGGTTTTGAATTTATTTTCAGAGAATATAGGTCATCCTCAAGGTTTTATAAATAATTATTTGTCTCAGCTGGATTGCTTTCATCTAATTTTAATGTATTGATTGTTTCACAGTCTAAGTCTTATTATTTAATACTCTATATGCTTTACTATAAACTAAGTAACTAAGAAAAATTCCTTCTTCACTCTCAGAGGTAAATTTTTCAAGATAATATGTAATTTCATGAATATTGAGTTTTCAACAAAAAATATAATGTAATTAACCTTAGGTTTCCTATTATTCCACAAATCATAAGGGGTAGTCTTAAGAATAGGTCTAATCAAAAGTCTATTTATGATACAACATTTTGTATTGATATATTTTGCTCAAAAATAAATAGGTAGGTTATACTCATTTAGCATAGCCTGGTCTATCTCTTGAAATTTTTATGTTCTTCTTTTAATGAATCCATTATGTTGAGGGTTCCCAAGAGCAGAGAAGTTATGATTGTAACCATTTTTTGAGAATTTTTTTTCAAAATCTTGATTTTACAATACACGACCATGTTCACTTCATAAGTTTTTAATCCTAAGTCCACTATGATTTTCTTCATAATTAGAATACATGGTAAAATAGTAATAGGATTCACTTTTTTGAGATATAAAATATACCAATGTAATCCTAGAATATTCATCTACAGTAACATAAAAATATTTTTTCCCATTAAGACTAAAAACTATAGAAGGTCTAAACAAATCCATGTGAACCAACTAAGGAGGTTGATAATTTGAAAAATCCTTATTTAGTTTAAAATAGATATTGTATTTTTTCCCTTTTTGACAAGGCTTATATACTTTATCAGTTTGGAACTCATGTTTAGGTAGATCTATAACAAACCCTTTTCTATTTAAATTTCTAAATGAGTGAATGTTTCAATGGCCTAGTCTCCTATTCCAAAGCAAATATTCCATATGAAAAACACTCAAGCATGGAACATTTTAAGAAACCAAAGTATTTAAATCTACATCATAAATATTTTCATTTCATAAATTAGAAAATATTAATGAATTTTATGAATTAAAAAAATCACAAGAATCATTCTCAAATTTCACATGGAAACCATCATCACACAATTGATAAATGTTAAGAAGATTATATTTTAAACATTAATATATAATCTTTGGAAATTAAAACTGAATTTTTATTACTAGTATGGCCTTGGATGATGATTTTTCTTTTTTCATTGTCACAAAAGGTGACATGGCCACCATCAACCTTGATAAGACTCTTGAAGCAGGAATAGTCTCTTATCATGTGTCTTGGACAACCATTTTCCAAGTAACATAGAAATCTATTATACATCTTCAAGCATTTTCTGTAACACCCCAAGCTTCCACGGTACACTTCTCTTTGAATAATACAGTAGCGTGTGTTGTACGCAACTTCGAGTTCTAACACACACCACAACCAATCAAAGTAGCCGTTATGAATAGTAATACCTACTTTTTGAAATTTTATAAATTTTATCTTGCCAAATGGACTTCATTTTTGTATTCGGAATATCAAAATTATCCTAAGTTGAATTCTTTGTAATTTTCGGAGAACTTCCAATTTTTTATGAATAGTGAAAAATACTTAAAAACAACATTTTTAATCAAAATAATTTATAGTGATAAATTATACTATTGAGTGTTTTAAAATTATAATTAGAATATATTTTTACCATTTTATCCAATGGTGTTCATTAGAATTAATTTCACTTTGAAATTGGACATAGACAATTGTCAATCTTTTGATATATATTGTTTCTTAAAAACACGTTATTTGTTGTGACAGCGGGAATTACTTATAAAATTAATTAATCCAACTTATATGTTTGGAATTTTGCAAAATAGACATCATTTTTGAATTCAGAATATAAATTATAGCTTAGGGTAATATTTTGGCATTGTTCTGAAAAACTTCAATTTTTTATGAATAGTGAAACCACTAAGTGGTAGTTAAATAACTGATTTTTCATTTAAATGAAATATTACCACTTCTGTGATTTGATTTTCAAAAATCCGACATACATGGTTGTCATTAGGAAATAAAATGTGTTTCAATGGGATTAAAATAATTTTTTGGTGAATAGTAACTTTTAAGTTTAATTAATCGCGATTAAAGGTAATTTGTGAAATTTAAGGTAAAAATGGTATTATAAAAATTTGAAATGACCTTTACACTTATCCTACCCCTATTGGATGTGTCATGGCCAACCAAGACAATACATGGGTAAACATGGAGACCCCATGGAGCCACTTTGGTTGGAAAATGACATAAATAACTTTTATTTAAAGTTAAAATAAAAATGTCACAAACATAAGTTGTTTTACTAAAACAATTTTTAAATAGGGTTATACAAGTCATATGTTTGACTATAAATATTAATTAGAAAGATAAAAATATTTCCTACATCATGATAATTTTTTTATAATTTTTAGACATTAAATAAATTAAATTATTTATGACAACATGATGATGCCGCGATTACCTCATTAATTAACGATTTAAATAAAATGAAAGGATAATGTAAAATCTAAGGCTTACACTTGTCAAAAACCTATTGGATTAGGAGATTTCGAACCCTTATCACCTTAGACTCGAAATATATCATTGTGGGACCTTTAGAATCCGAAAATAATTTCTTAATAAAGTAACATTTCATGACATTCCAAGAGTTCCCCTCCTCTCCACTTATAAAAGGCCCCCACCACTACCACCTTACTCACACTTTCAAAGACTTTTGGCTCATCCAAACTCTTCCCAAATACTCTCCCAACTTCCCTCCCTTACTCCTAGAAGCCTCAATTTGGGCAAAATTCTTCCCAAGTAAGCCTTTGGCTCAAATCAAAAGAGTTACCCGATTTTAAGGTAATGTCTTCTCTTGTGTTATTTTGTTTTATTTTGATTATCCAACCCACTAAACTATTTTTATTCATTTCTTTTGTAAAAACACCAGTATCCACAATATACTAGGATTTTTTTATAATAATTATTCGAGAGACACTTACACACACCTACATCTAATGGTTAAAGAACATAATGTTTCTGTGGATGGAGAATTTCTGCCTCACGAAACGATGATTGTTCAACACTCATATAACAACTTCAAAGGTGGATATTAATATGTCACTCTATTTATATATATGATATATAATATGTTTATGTTTTACTTAAGGTTCTGTATTTTTCATTTATGGCATACCTTTATTGTTTCCATTATGTCTAAACGCGATATTTTCATTTTAGGAAGTGCGGACTACCGCCGCCTCAAAGTGATTTGAATAGTTAATGCCATATGTGGGATGTATAAAGGATTGATTAAATGATATTATATATGATATTATACTGGAATTATAATATACCTTTATATCATTATGATTTCATTCCATTAAATATGAAATAGAAATGAAAGTAGCGTTCATGCGTACGTACGGCTTACCGTCTCCATGAACGGTGCATTTCATTTCTTACCTCTAAATGTTATGTAATATTATGAATGAATGTATATAATGGATATATATGAGATATATGATATCTATATCATGAATATAATTCTATATATAATGGATATTTCACCACATGAACAACTCGTAATTATAAGAAGTCTATTTTTGACTCAAGTACCAAAGATCGACAAAACGACCATTATTAACTTAAATAATTACATAATGTTCATAACATGGTAATAAGTGATATAAAAGGAATAAAAAACATGAAAAATGGTTCTTAAGCAATTATAAATTAACTCTAGTTTATTATTCAGGAGGTTAAATAACGTTCGAGTCAAGACAGGACGCAAGGTAAGGGAACTTCTTAACCCAATTTCCATTCTTTGGGTTAATCTCCTACTTTCAAATTATGTCATTATATTATTATGTCCTATCTTGAATTTGTACTTTCTTTATGTGTACATATAGTGAATACACATAATAGATATATTTTATTTAAAAATGATCTTTTTAAGGGACTTTGTCTCAATCTCCATTCATTGAGGCATATTTTGTTTTATACAAAAATTTCTTTTATACAGTGTATAAACCCCTTTGACTTTTACGTTTATTCAAAAGGAATATTTTTATACGAAGCATTTTACTAAACGACAAAAAGGAATGTTTTTCTTGTTGTACGTATGCGACGACAATGACTTCTCTGCCGCCATGTCCATTATTTGTGTTTCGGCTTCCTCTACAAGCCATAACTTTTTTTTAAATGAAAAATAAATACCAAGTTTTGATTTTCTTTTATTTTGGTATTGAAAATGGTTTTGATAATGTTTTTATTATATCAATGTGTCGTATTGATATCTTGTGATTGAAATGTGGAAATGTTATGTTGCCTTTATGCATGTTTTATGTGATATGATTATGTTATGGTTTATGATATGTTTAAATCTATTCATATGAGGAATGAATTGGACTTAATAAGTGATGGGTGGAGCCCGCTATAGCTCCTCGATGCATCGGTAGGTCTCATGAGACAAACTAGTGTCTTGGCATGAGGCCTTGACAAAATATTATTTGTAGTCTTGGCACGAGGCCTTGGCTACGTGGTTATGATAGTCTGGCATTATGCATTCCATCATTATGAAAGTGGGTATTGATATTTCATGTGATTATTCGACTAGTAGAATATCTATGTGAGTAAGTAAATGGAATTATTTCATTTTAATTTTTCCATATTATGCTAAATTTCAAGTTTAAAAGGATTTTTTTTTAGTTATACATTGCCTTAAATTTTAATGTTCATTTATGAAAGCTTCTGCTATATTGTTATCCTTACTGAGCATCTGAGCTCACCCCTTTCAATGTTTTAATTTTTCCAGGATGTGAAAAAGTATATTATGAATGACCTGCAGAGATAATATAAGGGGATATGAAGAGAAGATGTTGTAGTTTTGTTTTAATTTATGATGTAATGTAAGACTTATGAATGTATCTAGTGTTTCCAAGGCTACTAAACTAATCAGTCTTTCGAGACTTGATCTTTTGTGATCATGCCAATGTTACGAAGTAATGCACCGAATCTGGGTAACTGGGGTCGGGGCGTTATAGTTGGTATCAGAGGCAGTTTAGTACTAACCTTGGAAGCTAGATTTAGATAAACTCTGATTAGAGAACATAGCCCAAAGATAGACTTTGAGGATTAGTATAGAAGAACTTCATAGAATTTTGGTATTATAGAGATTTTGTGAGTTTTCTGAGCAATACATCCCTGTCTGGATACGAGCAGGTAGAGGTGGCTCTAGAACAGATGTACCTAGGGGTAAAACCTGAAAACACCGCTTTGAGCTAGACTCAAATGGGAACTGGTTCACGACAACGGGCCTTGCTGCACTCTTGGTTACGACACTCTCGGGGGATATGCTTAGGATAATTCTCATTTTCTTTATAAACCACTATGAAGTGTTATGAGTATATACTTCCTCAAAGAAAACTTTTTTTATGATTATGGATTATATCCATAAATAGTTCAATTAGTGTTAAGTGTTTTACAAGTATGGAATTATGTATTTTGATTCATAAACTAATCTAGTTTATGCCATTGTTTAGAAATGGCGCCTAGTGGAAGGAATGGAAATCGTATCAATGCACGCACTCTGTGTAGGGATTTCCCTCCTTCTCAAGATAATTATTATGTCGATGGAGATACAACTGATGCTGACCAACTTATTACCATACTGGGATAACTCACTCAGGTTATGAATAATAACCTTACTCGTATGGAGCACCCTAATCTGCAACGTGGAGGATCAATGTTAGACCGCTTCATGAGGAAACAACCGCCAACATTTAATGGGGGTACAAATCCATTAGTAGCTGAGCAATGGATAAACTCCTTAGAGAAAATATTCCACGCCTTGGGGAGTAGCGAAAGGGAGAAGGTTATCATGGCAGTTTACCGCCTCACTGGAGATGCCGATCAATGGTGGTCATTGATTCAAAATACAAAGGAAGATGAGGAAGTATCAAGTATGGAATGAAGAGAGTTCAAAGATCTTTTCTTAGAAAAATACTTTCCACATGACCATCGAGTAGATATGGAAAGGCAATTTTTGAGTCTGAGACAAAAGGAGGATGAGAATGTCGCAAAGTATGAGGCTAACTTTACAAGGTTAGCAAGGCATGTAGCAGATTATATACGTAACCCAAGAAGTAAGATTGATCGTTTCTTTGATGGATAAAAACCATTTCTCCGTCGAGCATTAGTCTCACAAACCTTCTCGTCGTATGAAGATATTGTCTCATGTGCTATCAAGACGGAAAAGGAATTCTCTAAGTCTTATGACTTTAAAGCAAAGCAAGAAAAGAATAGATCTTCTGATCAATCTGGAAATGGAAATAAGGGGAAGAAGGGAAGAGATGAATATCAGTCCTGCAGTAAATGTGGAAAGAAACACCCTGGTACTTGCTTGAAGGGAATGGGAGTCTGTTACAAGTGTGGTGAAAAAGGCCACCAAGCTCATGATTTCAAGGGAAAGATAGTTAATGTCAATGTGGAATGCTATAATTATAGAGAGATGGGGAATTATGCAAATGAATGTCCTAAGAGTCAGGGGAACTTACCTCAGAAGAGGCCAAGGGGTCAAGGCCAAGCTTATGCTATCACTACTGCTGAGGTTGAATCTCTGAAATACATGGTGGCAGGTAATTTAATGGTTTCCTCAAGTTTAGCAAGTGCATTATTTGATTCTGGATCATCGCATTGTTTCATATCTTCTCAGTTTTCTAAGAAAATTAGATATTTCCAGTTTGATTTAACCAGAGAATTGTCAGTCAAAACTCCTAAGGGAATTATTATTGCAACAAAGTTTTGTGAATCAGTCCCCATTAGAGAACATAACTGTTCTTTATCCGCTGATCTCATTGTCATACCTATGATTGAGTTTGATATAATCCTCGGTATGGATTGGCTTTCGAACTATGATGAAAAGATTTATTGTAAGAAGAAGGAGGTTACGATTTTTGATGATGATGATAAGGAACACCGTATTTTTAGAGCAGAATCGTCACCACCTAATTCTTATTTAGATCCACCCACAGTAGCTCAACTAAATTCAATTATTGGGGAGGAAGAGAATGAAATGACTAATGGTGAGGAAAGGAATGTTCAAATAGAGAATGTACCTATTGTGAAAGAATATGTAGATGTGTTTCCGGAAGATTTACCTAGACATCCTCCAGAACGATAAGTTGAGTTTTCCATTGATTTAATTCCTGGATCAAGGCCCATATCGAAGACCCCTTATAGAATGGCCACCGTGGAATTAGTTGAACTAAAGAAACAACTAGAGGAATTGAGTAATAAGGGATTTATTCGCCCTAGTGTTTCTCCATGGGGAGCCCCTATCCTTTTTGTTAAGAAAAAAGATGGATCTATGAGGTTGTGCATTGACTACAGGGAGATCAATGCTATAACAATAAAGAAAAGGTATCCCCTACCGCGCATTGATGATTTATTTGACCAATTGCATGGAGCTCAATACTTTTCAAAGATTGACCTTTGATCTGGATACCATCATTTGTGTGTGAAGAAGGAAGACATTCCGAAGACAGCATTTCGAACAAGGTACGGGCATTACGAGTTTACAGTAATGCCTTTTGGATTGACTAATGCTCACTCTGTATTCATGGATATAATGAATAGAGTTTTCAAGGAATATCTTGATGATTTTGTGGTGGTATTTATTGATGATATCTTGGTGTACTCCAAAAGCTACGAAGATCATGAAAATCATTTGTGCATTATCTTTAAGACTCTTAGAAGGCATGAATTATATGGGAAGTTTAGCAAGTGTGAATTCTGGCTTCAGGAGATTTCTTTTCTTGGCCATATTGTCTCTAAGGATGGAATTTCCATTGATCCTTCTAAGACCAAGGCAATCCAAGAATGGCCAGCACCGATGAGTATAACTGAGGTACACAGCTTTATTGGTTTGGCAGGTTATTATCGACGTTTTTTCCAGAATTTTGCCCGATTGGCTAACCCATTAACGAAGCTCACACATAAAGGGGTTAAATTTGTCTGGACAAAAGAGTGTGAAGAATGTTTTGAAGAACTGAAGATAAGATTAGTTAATGCTCTTATATTGACTCTACCATCAGGGAGTGATGGGTTCGTTATTTATAGTGATACATCAATGAAAGGGCTTGGTTGTGTCCTTATGCAGAATGATAGGGTTATTGCCTATGCATCACGATAGCTGAAAATTCATGATCAGAACTATCCTACTCATGATCTCGAGTTAGCTGCTGTAATCTTTTCCTTGAAGATATGGAGACATTATCTCTATGGTGAAAAAAGTGAGATATATACCGATCACAAGAGTTTGAAATATATTTTCTCACAAAAAGAACTCAACATGAGGCAACAGCGATGTCTTGAACTACTCAAGGATTATGATGGCACGATACACTACCACCCAGGGAAGGAAAATAAGGTTTCAAATGCTTTTAGTAGAAAAGATCATGGAGTTTTGAACATTGTGAGAGTGGAAAGGGATCCTATTTTCATCGATCTAGTAAAGATGGATATGGGAATCAACATGGAGGGTGAAACATCAAAAGTTTTTCAAATGGTTGGAAAACCATCTTTACTAGAAAGGATAAAGTGTTCTCAGGCCAATGATGAATAGTTGAAAAAGAAGATTAAAGCTGTGAATGATGGGCGACTGAGTGACTTTGTGTATAAAGATGTAATTTTGAAATTTTGGAGGAGACTTTGTGTTCCCGATATACGGGATTTAAAGAGGGAATTGTTGGATGATTCTCATAGTTCCAATTTCTCTATACACCCTGGGAGCACCAAAATGTATAGAGATTTAAAGGGACATTTTTGGTGGGACAACATAAAGAGGGAGATTGCTGATTTTGTGTCAATATGTATGGTTTGTCAACAAGTGAAAGCTGGAAGGCAACTGCCTGGTGGAGTATTGCAACCTCTTCCCATACCTGAGTGGAAATGGGATAATATTACGATGGATTTTGTCATGGGACTACCAAAGACTCCTAGAAGGAATGACACAATATGGGTCATTGTTGATCGTCTCACGAAGTCATCACATTTTCTTTCTATAAGGGAAGATCTACCACTTGAACGTCTAGAAAGACTATATATTAATGAAGTTGTGAGACTTCATGGAGTACCGCTGTCGATTGTCTCGGATCGTGATCCTCGTTTCACATCAAGATTCTGGAAAATTCTTCAGAAGGCCTTGGATACTGAACTTTGTTTGAGCACTTCTTACCACCCTCAAACAGATGGACAATCAGAAAGAACTATTCAAACCTTAGAAGACATGTTGAGATCATGCTCACTTGACTTTCAAGGAATGTGGGATCAATATTTACCTCTGGTAGAATTTTCCTATAATAATAGTTTCCATTCAAGTATTCAGATGGCACCATATGAAGAGTTATACGGAAAGAGATGTCACACACCAACCTGTTGGGATGATGTTGGTGAAAGAAAACTTGTAGGCCCAGAACTGGTTGAGGAAACGATGGAAAAGGTGAAGGTAATCCAAAACCACATCAAAGCAGCTCAAAGTAGGCAGAAGAGCTATGCTGACAATCGAAGGAAGGATTTGGAGTTTCAGGCAGGAGATCATGTTTTCTTGATGGTATCACCATAGAATGGAGTTATACATTTCGGTAAGAAGGGTAAATTGAGTCCCAGGTACATCGGACCCTTCGAAATTCTAGAACGAATTGGGGTTGTAGCTTACCATTTGGCAATGCCGCCAAGTCTCTCCAAAGTTCATGATGTATTCCACGTATCACTATTGAGAAAATACATGCCTGACCCAACGCATGTACTCACCTATGAGGAATTAGAACTGGAACCCGATCTGTCTTATTGCGAAGAGCCTGTCAGGATTCTTGATACAAGAGAACAAGTGCTGAGAAACCGGATGACTCGTCTGGTAAAAGTTCTATGGAGAAACCATAAGATGGAGGAGGCAACGTGGGAACCCGAGGAACTTATGATGAAGAATCACCCGATTCTTTTTATACAGTGATATTATATGAAATTTCGAGGACGAAATTATTTGAAGGAGGGGAGAATGTAACACCCCAAGCTTCCACATTACACTTCTCTTTGAATAATACAGTAGCATGTGTTGTACGCAACTTTGAGTTCTAACACACACCACAACCAATCAAAGTAGCCGTTATGAATAGTAATACCTACTTTTTAAAATTTTATAAATTTTATCTTTCCAAATGGACTTCGTTTTTGTATTCGGAATATCGAAATTATCCTACGTTGAATTCTTTGTAATTTTCAGAGAACTTCCAATTTTTTATGAATAGTGAAAAATACTTAAAAACAACTTTTTTAATCAAAATAATTTATAGTGATAAATTATACTATTGATTTTTTTAAAAGTATAATTAGAATATATTTTTACCATTTTATCCAATGGTGTTCCTTATAATTAATTTCACTTTGAAATTGGACATAGACAATTGTCAATCTTTTGATATATATTGTTTCTTAAAAACACGCTATTTGTTGTGACAACGGAAATTACTTATAAAATTAATTAATGAAACTTATATGTTTGGAATTTTGAAAAATAGACATCATTTTTGAATTTAGAATATCAATTATAGCTTAGGGTAAAATTTTGGCATCGTTCTGAAAAACTTCAATTTTTGATGAATAGTGAAACCACTAAGTGGTAGTTAAATAACTGATTTTTAGTTTAAAGGAATTATTACCACTTCTGTGATTTGATTTTCAAAAATCCGACATACATGGTTGTCATTAGGAATTAAAATGTGGTTCAATGGGATTAAAATAATTTTTTTTGTGAATAGTAACTTTTAAGTTTAATTAATCGCGATTAAAGGTAATTAGTGAAATTTAAGGTAAAAATGGTATTATAAAAATATGAAATGACCTTTACACATGTCCTACCCCTATTGGATGTGTCATGTACGACCAATACAATACATGGGTCAACTTGGGGACCCCATGGAGCCACTTTGGTAGGAAAATGACATAAATAACTTTTATTTAAAGTTAAAATAAAAATGTCAAAAACATAAGTTTTTTTACGAAAAAAAATTTAAATGGAGTTATACAAGTAATTTTTTTGACTATAAATATTAATTATAAAGATAAAAGGATTTCCTACATTATGATAATTTTTTTATAATTTTTAGAAATTAAATAAATTAAATTATTTATGACACCATGATGATGTCGCGATTACCTCATTAATTAACGATTTAAATAAAATGAAAGGATAATGTAAAATCTAAAGCTTACACTTGTCAAAAACCTATTGGATGAAGAGATTTGGAACCCTTATCACCTTATCCTAGAAATATATCATTGTGGGACCTTTATAATCCGAAAATCATTTCTTAATAAAGTAACATTTCATGACATTCCAAGAGTGCCCCTCCTCTCCACTTATAAAAGGCCCCCACCACTACCACCTTACTCACACTTTCAAAGCCTTTTGGCTCGGCCAACCCCTGACCAAATACTCTCAAAACTTCCCTCCATTACTCCTATAAGCCTCACTTTGGGCATAATTCTTCCCAAGGAAGCCTTTGGCTCAAATCAAAATAGTTACCCGATTTTAAGGTAATGTCTTCTCTTATGTTATTTTGTTTTATTTTGCTTATCCAACCCACTAAACTCTTTTTATTCATTTCTTTTGTAACAACAAAAGTATCCTCAATATACTAGGATGTTTTTATAATAATTATTCGAGCGACACTTACACACACCTACATCTAATGGTTAAACAACATACTGTTTCTGTGGATGGTGAATTTCTGCCTCATGAAACGATGATTGTTCAACACTCATATAACACCTTCAAAGGTGGCCATTAAGATGTCACTCTATTTATATATATGATATATAATATGTTTATGTTTTACTTAAGGTTCTGTATTTTTCATTTATGGAATACCTTTATTGTTTCCATTATGGCTAAACGCAATATTTTCATTTTAGGAAGTGCGGACTACCGCCCCCTCAAAGTGATTTGAATCGTTAATTCCATATGTGGGATGTATAAAGGATGGAGTAAATGATATTATATATGATATTATACTCTAATTATAATATACATTTATATCATTATGATTTCATTCCATTAAATATGAAATAGAAATGAAAGTAGCGTTCATGCGTACGTACGGCTTACCGTCTCCATGAACGGTGCATTTCATTTCTTACCTCTAAATGTTATGTAATATTATGAATGAATGTATATAATGGATATATATGAGATATATGATATCTATATCATGAATATAATTCTGGATATAATGGATATTTCACCACATGAACAACTTGTAATTATAAGAAGTCTATTTTTGACTCAAGTACCAAAGATCGACAAAACGACCGTTATTAACTTAAATAATTACATAATGTTCATAACATGGTAATAAGTGATATAAAAGGAATAAAAAACTTGAAAAATGGTTCTTAAGCAATTATAAATTAACTCTAGTTTATTATTCAGGAGGTTAAATAACGGTCGAGTCAAGACAGGACGCAAGGTAAGGGAACTTCTTAACCCAATTTCCATTCTTTGGGTTAATCTCCTACTTTCAAATTATGTCATTATATTATTATATCCTATATTGAATTTGTACTTTCTTTATGTGTACATATAGTGAATAAACATAATAGATATATTTTATTTAAAAATGATCTTTTTAAGGGACTTCGTCTCAATCTCCATTCATTGAGGCATATTTCGTTTTATACACAAATTTCTTTTATACAGTGTATAAACCCCTTTGACTTTTACGTTTATTCAAAAGAAATCTTTTTATATGAAGCGTTTTACTAAACGACAAAAAGAAATGTTTTTCTTGTCGTATGTATGTGGCGACAATGACTTCTCTTCCGCCATGTCCATTATTTGGGTTTCGGCTTCCTCTACAAGCCATAATTTTTTTTAAATGAAAAATAAATACCAAGTTTTGATTTTCTTTTATTTTGGAATTGAAAATGGTTTTGATAATGTTTTTATTATATAAATATGTCGTATTGATATCTTGTGATTGAAATGTGGAAATTTTATGTTGCCTTTATGCATGTTTTATGTGATACGATTATGCTATGGTTTATGATATGTTTAAACCTATTCATATGAGGAATGCATTGGACTTAATAAGTGACGGGTGGATCCCGCTATAGCTCCTCGATGCATCGGTAGGTCTCATGAGACAAACTAATGTCTTGGCACGAGGCCTTGACAAAATATTATTTGTATTCTTGGCACGAGGCCTTGGATACGTGGTTATGATAGTCTGTCATTATGCATTCCATCATTATGAAAGTGGTTATTGATATTTCATGTGATTATTCGACTAGTAGAATATCCATGTGAGTAAGTAAATGGAATTATTTCATTTTACTTTTTCCATATTATTATAAAGTTCAAGTTTAAAAGGATTTTTTTTTAGTTATACATTGCCTTAAATGTTAATATTTGTTTATGAAAGCTTCCGCTATATTGTTATCCTTACTGAGCATCTGAGCTCACCCCTTTAAATGTTTTAATTTTTCCAGGATGTGAAGAAGTATATTATGAATGACCTGCAGGGATAATATAAGGGGATATGAAGAGAAGATGTTGTAGTTTTGTTTTACTTTATGATGTAATGTAAGACTTATGAATGTATCTAGTGTTTCCAAGGCTACTAAACCAATCGGTCTTTCGAGACTTGATCTTTTGTGATCATGCCAATGTTACGAAGTAATGCACCGACTCTGGGTAACTGGGGTCGGGGCGTTACAGTTGGTATCAGAGGCAGTTTAGTACTAACCTTGGAAGCTAGATTTAGATAAACTCTGATTAGAGCACATAGCCCAAATATAGACTTTGAGGATTAGTATAGAATAACTTCCTAGAATTTTGGTATTATATATATTTTGTGAGTTTTCCGAGCAATACATCCCTGTCTGGATACAAGCAGGTAGAGGTGGCTCTGGCACAGATGTACCTAGGGGTAAAACCCAAAAACACCGCTTTGAGCTAGACTCGAACGGGAACGGGTGCACGACAACGGGTCTTGCTGCACTCTTGGTTACGACACTCTCGGGGGATATGGTTAGGATAATTCTCATTTTCTTTACAAACCACTATGAAGTGTTATGAGTATATACTTCCCCAAAGAAAACGTTTTTTATGATTATGGATTATATCCATAAATAGTTCAATTAGTGTTAAGTGTTTTACAAGTATGGAATTATGTATTTTGATTCATAAACTAATCTAGTTTATGCCATTGTTTAGAAATGGCACCTAGTGGAAGGAATGGAAACCATATCAATGCATGCATTCTGTGTAGGGATTTCCCTCCTGCTCAAGATAATTATTATGGAGATGGAGATACAACTGGTGCTGATCAACTTATTACCATACTGGGACAACTCACTCAGGTTATGAATAATAACCTTACTCGTATGGAGCACCCTAATCTGCAACGTGGAGAATCAATGTTAGACCGCTTCGTGAGGCAACAACCGCCAACATTTAATGGGGGTAAAAATCCATTAGTAGCTGAGAAATGGATAAACTCCTTAGAGAAAATATTCCACGCCTTGGGGAGTAGCGAAAGGGAGAAGGTTATCATGGAAGTTTACCGCCTCACTGGAGATGTCGATCAATGGTGGTCATTGATTCAAAATAAAAAGGAAGATGACGAAGTATCAAGTATTGAATAGAGAGAGTTCAAATATCTTTTCTTAGAATAATACTTTCCACATGACCATCGAGCAGATATGGAAAGGAAATTTCTGAGTCTGAGACAAAAGGAGGATGAGAATGTTGCAAAGTATGAGGCTAACTTTACAAGGTTAGCGAGGCATGCAGCAGATTATATACGTAACCCAAGAAGTAATATTGATCGTTTCTTTGATGGGTTAAAACCATTTCTCCATCGAGAATTAGTATCACAAACCTTCTCTTCATATGAAGATATTGTCTCATGTGCTATCAAGACAGAAAAGGAATTCTCTAAGTCTTATGACTTTAAATAAAAGCAAGGAAAGAAGAGATCTTCTGATCAATCTGGAAATGGAAATAAGGGGAAGAAGGGAAGAGCTGAATATCAGTCCTGCAGTAAATGTGGAAAGAAACACCCCGGTACTTGCTTGAAAAGAATGGGAGTCTGTTACAAGTGTGGTGAAAAAGGCCACCTAGCTCATGATTTCAAGGGAAAGAAAGTTGTTGTCAATGTGGAATGTTATAATTGTAGAGAGATGGGGCATTATGAAAATGAAAATAATAAGCGTCAGGGGAACTTACCTCAGAAGAGGCCAAGGGATCAAGGCCAAGCTTATGCTATCACTAATGTTGAGGTTGAAGCTCCGAAAGACGTGGTGGCAGGTAATTTAATGGTTTCCTCAAGTTTAGAAAATGCATTATTTGATTCTGGATCATCGCATTATTTCATATCTTATCAGTTTGATAAGAAAATTAGATATTTCCGGTTTGATTTAACAAGAGAATTTTCAGTCAAAACTCCTAAGGGAAGTATTATTGCAACAAAGTTTTGTGAATCAGTCCCCATTAGAGCACATAACTGTTCTTTATCCGCTGATCTCATTGTCATACCTATGATTGAGTTTGATATAATCCTTGGTATGGATTGGATTTCAAACTATGATGTAAAGATTTATTGTAAGAAGAAGGAGGTTACGATTTTCGATGATGATGATAAGGAACACCTTATTTTTAGAGCAGAATCGTCACCACCTAATTCTTATTTAGATCCACCCCCAGTAGCTCAACTAAATTCAATTATTGGGGAGGAAGAGAATGAAATGACTAACGGCGAAGAAAGGAATGTTCAAATAGAGGATGTACCTATTGTGAAAGAGTATGTAGATGTGTTTCCGGAAGATTTACCTGGACATCCTCTAGAACGAGAAGTTGAGTTTTCCATTGATTTAATTCCTGGATCAAGGCCCATATCGAATACCCCTTATAGAATGGCCACCATGGATTTAGTTGAACTAAAGAAACAACTAGAGGAATTGAGTAATAAGGGATTTATTCTCCCTAGTGTTTCTCCATGGGAAGCCCCTAGCCTTTTTGTTAAGAAAAAAGATGGATCTATGAGGTTGTGCATTGACTACAGGGAGATCAATTCTATAACAATAAAGAACAAGTATCCCCTACCTCTCATTGATGATTTACTTGACCAATTGCATGGAACTCAATACTTTTCAAATATTGACCTTTGATCTGGATACCATCAGTTGTGTGTGAAGAAGGAAGACATTCCGAAGACAGCATTTCGAACAAGGTACGGGCATTACGAGTTTACAGTAATGCCTTTTGGATTGACCAATGCACACACTATATTCATGGATATAATGAATATAATTTCCAAGGAATATCTTGATGATTTTGTGGTGGTATTTATTGATGATATCTTGGTGTACTCCAAAAGCTACGAAGATCATGAAAATCATTTGCGCATTATCTTGAAGACTCTTAGAAGGAATGAATTATATGGGAAGTTTAGAAAGTGTAAATTCTGGCTTCAGGAGATTTCTTTTCTTGGCCATATTGTCTCTAAGGATGTAATTTCCATTGATCCTTCTAAGACCAAGGCAATCCAAGAATGGACAGCACCGATGAGTATAACTGAGGTACGCAGCTTTATTGGTTTGGCAGGTTATTATCGACGTTTTGTCCAGAATTTTGCCCGATTGGCTAACCCATTAACGAAGCTCACACGTAAAGGGGTTAAATTTGTCTGGACAAAAGAGTGTGAAGAATGTTTTGAAGAACTGAAGAGAAGATTCGTTAATGATCCTATATTGACTCTACCATTAGGGAGTGATGGGTTCGTTATTTATAGTGATGCATCAATGAAAGGGCTCGGTTGTGTCCTTTTGCAGAATGATAGGGTTATTGCCTATGCATCACGACAACTGAAAATTCATGACAAGAACTATCCTACTCATGATCTCAAGTTAGCTGCTGTAATATTTTCCTTGAAGATATTGAGACATTATCTCTATGGTGAAAAATTTGAAATATATTTTCTCACAAAAAGAACTAAACATGAGGCAACGGCGATGGCTTGAACTACTCAAGGATTATGATTGCACGATACACTACCACCCAGGGAAGGCAAATAAGGTTTCAGATGCTTTGAGTAGAAAAGATCATTGCGTTTTGAACATGATGAGAGTGGAAATGGATCCTATTTTCATGGATCTAGTAAAGATGGATATGGGAATCACCATGGAGGGTGAAACATCAAAGAAATTTCAAATGGTTTCCAACCCATCTTTACTAGAAAGGATAAAGTGTTCTTAGGCCAATGATGAAGAGTTGAAAAAGAAGATTAAAGCTGTGAATGATGGTCGATTGAGTGACTTTGTGTATGAAGATGGAATTTTGAAATTTGGGAGGAGACTTTGTGTTCCCGATATACCGGATTTAAAGAGGGAATTGTTGGATGATTCTCATAGTTCCAATTTCTCTATACACCCTGGGAGCACCAAAATGTATAGAGATTTAAAGGGACATTTTTGGTGGGACAACATGAAGAGGGACATTTCTGATTTTGTGTCAAGATGTATGGTTTGTCAACAAGTGAAAGCTGGAAGGCAACTGCCTGGTGGAGTATTGCAACCTCTTCCCATACCTGAGTGGAAATGGGATAATATTACGATGGATTTTTTCATGGGACTACCAAAGACTCCTAGAAGTAATGACGCAATATGGGTCATTGTTGATCGTCTCACGAAGTCAGCACATTTTATTTCTATAAGGGAAGATCTACCACTTGAACGTCTAGCAAGACTATATATTAATGAAGTTGTGAGACTTCATGGAGTACCCCTGTCGATTGTCTTGGATCATGATCCTCGTTTCACATCAAGATTCTAGAAAAGTCTTCAGAAGTCCTTGGATACTGAACTTTGTTTGAGCACTGTTTACCACCCTCAAACAGATGGACAATCAGAAAGAACTATTCAAACCTTAGAAGACATGTTGAGATCATGATCACTTGACTTTCAAGGAATGTGGGATCAATATTTAACTCTGGTGGAATTTTTATATAACAATAGTTTCCATTAAAGTATTCATATGGAACCATATGAAGCGTCATACAGAAAGAGATTTCGCACGTCAACCTGTTGGGATGAAGTTGGTGAAAGAAAACTTGTAGGCCCAGAACTGGTGGAGGAAACGATGGAAAAGGTGAAGATAATCCAAAACCACATCAAAGCAGCTCAAAGTAGGCAGAAGAGGTATGCTGACAATCGAAGGAAGGATTTGGAGTTTCAGGCAAGAGATCATGTTTTCTTGAAGGTATCACCATGGAAGGGAGTTATACGTTTCAGTAAGAAGGGTAAATTGAGTCCCAGGTACATCGGACCCTTCAAAATTCTAGAACGAATTGGGGTTGTAGCTTACCATTTGGCAATGCCGCCAAGTCTCTCAAAAGTTCATGATGTATTCCACGTATCACTGTTGAGAAAATACATGCCTGATCCAATGCATGTACTCACCTATGTGGAATTAGAACTGGAACCCGATCTGTCTTATTGCGAAGAGCCCGTCAGGATTCTTGATACAAGAAAACAAGTGCTGAGAAACCGGACGAGTCGTCTAGTAAAAGTTCTATGGAGAAACCATAAGATGGAGGAGGCAACGTGAGAACCCGAGGAACTTATGATGAAGAACCACCAGAGTCTTTTTACACAGTGATATTATATGAAATTTCAAGGACAAAATTATTTGAAGGAGGGGAGAATGTAACACCCCAAGCTTCCACGGTACACTTCTCTTTGAATAATACAGTAGCGTGTGTTGTACGCAACTTCGAGTTCTAACACACACCACAACCAATCAAAGTAGCTGTTATGAATAGTAATACCTACTTTTTAAAATTTTATAAATTTTATCTTGCCAAATGGACTTCGTTTTTGTATTCAGAATATCGAAATTATCCTAAGTTGAATTCTTTGTAATTTTCAGAGAACTTCCAATTTTTTATGAATAGTGAAAAATACTTAAAAACAACTTTTTTAATCAAAATAATTTATAGTGATAAATTATACTATTGAGTGTTTTAAAAGTAAAATTAGAATATATTTTTACCATTTTATCCAATGGTGTTCATTAGAATTAATTTCACTTTGAAATTGGACATAGACAATTGTCAATCTTTTGATATATATTGTTTCTTAAAAACATGTTATTTGTTGTGATAGCGGGAATTACATATAAAATTAATTAATTCAAAATATATGTTTGGAATTTTGAAAAATAGACATCATTTTTAAATTCATAATATCAATTATATCTTTGGGTAAAATTTTGGCATTGTTCTGAAAAAATTCAATTTTTGATGAATAGTGAAACCACTAAGTGGTAATTAAATAACTGATTTTTCGTTTAAATGAAATATTACCACTTCTGTGGTTTGATTTTCAAAAATCCGACATACATGGTTTTCATTAGAAATTAAAATGTGGTTCAATGAGATTAAAATAATTTTTTGGTGAATAGTAACTTTTAAGTTTAATTAATTGTGATTAAAGGTAATTAGTGAAATTTAAGGTAAAAATGGTATTATAAAAATATGAAATGACCTTTACACTTATCCTACCCCTATTGGATGTGTCAGGGGAGACCAAGACAATACATGGGTCAACTTGGGGACCCCATGGAGCCACTTTGGTAGGAAAATGACATAAATAACTTTTATTTAAAGTTAAAATAAAAATGTCACAAACATAAGTTGTTTTACTAAAACAATTTTTAAATGGGGTTATAAAAGTCATATTTTTGACTATAAATATTCATTAGAAATATAAAAATATTTCCTACATCATGATAATTTTTTTATAATTTTTAGACATTAAATAAATTAAATTATTTATGACACCATGATGATGCCACGATTACCTCATTAATTAACGATTTAAATAAAATGAAAGGATAATGTAAAATCTAAGGCTTAAACTTGTCAAAAACCTATTGGATGAGGATATTTAGAACCCTTATCACCTTATCCTCGAAATATATCATTGTGGGGCCTTTAGAATCCGAAAATCATTTCTTAATAAAGTAACATTTTAATGACATTCCAAGAGTACCCCTCCTCTCCACTTATAAAAGGCCCCCACCACTACCACCTTAATCACACTTTCAAAGCCTTTTGGCTCGTCCAACCTCTGCTAAAATACTCTCCCAACTTCTCTCCCTTACTCCTAGAAGCCTCACTTTGGGCAGAATTCTTCCCAAGGAATCCTTTGGCTCAAATCAAAAGAGTTACCCGATTTTAAGGTAATGTCTTCTCTTATGTTATTTTGTTTTATTTTGATTATCCAACCCCCTAAACTCTTTTTATTAATTTCTTTTGTAACAACACAAGTATCATAAATATACTAGGATGTTGTTATAATAATTATTCGAGCGACACTTACTCACACCTACATCTAATGGTTAAAGAACATATTGTTTCTGTGGATGGCGAATTTCTGCCTCATGAAACGATGATTGTTCAACACTCATATAAAACCTTCAAAGGTGGCCATTAAGATGCCACTATATTTATATATATGATATATAATATGTTGATGTTTTACTTAAGTTTCTGTATTTTTCATTTATGGCATACCTTTATTGTTTCCATTATGGCTAAACGCGATATTTTCATTTTAGTAAGTGCGGACTACCGCCCCCTCAAAGTGATTTGAATCGTTAATGCCATATGTGGGATGTATAAAGGATGGATTAAATGATATTATATATGATATTATACTGAAATTATAATATACCGTTATATAATTATGATTTCATTCCATTAAATATGAAATAGAAACGAAAGTAGCGTCCATGCGTACGTACGGCTTACCGTCTCCATGAACAGTGCATTTCATTTCTTACTATAAATGTTATGTAATATTATGAATGAATGTATATACTGGATATATATGAGATATATGATATCTATATCATGAATATAAATCTGGATATAATGGATATTTCACCACATGAACAACTTGTATTTATAAGAAGTCTATTTTTGACTCAAGTAACAAAGATCGACAAAATGACCGTTATTAACTTAAATAATTACATAATGTTCATAACATGGTAATAAGTGATATAAAAAGAATAAAAAACATGAAAAAGGGTTCTTAAGCAATTATAAATTAACTCTAGTTTATTATTCAGGAGGTTAAAGAATGGTCGAGTAAAGACAGGACGCAAGGTAAGGGAACTTCTTAACCCAATTTCCATTCTTTGGGTTAATCTCCTACTTTAAAATTATGTCATTATATTATTATGTCCTATCTTGAATTTGTACTTTCTTTATCTGTACATATAGTGAATACACATAATAGATATATTTTATTTAAAAATGATATTTTTAAGGGACTTCGTCTCAATCTCCATTCATTGAGGCATATTTTGTTTTATACACAAATTTCTTTTATACAGTGTATAAACCCCTTTGACTTTTACGTTTATTCAAAAGGAATCTTTTTATACGAATCATTTTACTAAACGATGAAAAGGAATGTTTTTCTTGTCGTACATATGCGGCGACAATGAATTCTCTGCCGCCATGTCCATTATTTGGGTTTTGGCTTCCTCTACAAGCCATAATTTTTTTTAAATGAAAAATAAATACCAAGTTTTGATTTTCTTTTATTTTGGTATTGAAAATGGTTTTGATAATGTTTTTATTATATCAATGTGTCGTATTGATATCTTGTGATTGAAATGTGGAAATGTTATGTTGCCTTTATGCATGTTTTATGTGATATGATTATGTTATGGTTTATGATATGTTTAAATCTATTCATATGAAGAATGCATTGGACTTAATAAGTGACGGGTGGAGCCCACTATAGCTCCTCGATGCATCGGTAGGTCTCATGAGAGAAACTAGTGTCTTGGCACGAGGCCTTGACAAAATATTATTTGTAGTCTTGGCACGAGGCCTTGACAAAATATTATTTGTAGTCTTGGCACGAGGCCTTGGATACGTGGTTATGATAGTCTGGAATTATGCATTCCATCATTATGAAAGTGGTTATTGATATTTCATGTGATTATTCGACTAGTATAATATCCATGTGAGTAAGTAAATGGCATTATTTCATTTTACTTTTTCCATATTATGCTAAAGTTCAGGTTTAAAAGGCTTTTGTTTTAGTTATACATTGCCTTAAATGTTAATGTTTGTTTATGAAAGCTCTCGCTATATTGTTATCCTTACTGAGCATCTGAGCTCACCCCTTTCTATGTTTTAATTTTTCCAGGATGTGAAGAAGTATATTATGAATGACCTGCAGGGATACTATAAGGTGATATGAAGAGAAGATGTTGTAGTTTTGTTTTACTTTATGATGTAATGTAAGACTTATGAATGTATCTAGTGTTTCCAAGGCTACTAAACTAATCGGTCTTTCGAGACTTGATCTTTTGTGATCATGCCAATGTTACGAAGTAATGCACCGAATCTGGGTAACTGGGGTCGGGGTGTTACAGTTGATATCAGAGGCAGTTTACTACTAACCTTGGAAGCTAGATTTAGATAAACTCTGATTAGATCACATAGCCCAAAGATAGACTTTGAGGATTAGTATAGAAGAACTTCCTATAATTTTGGTATTATAGAGATTTTGTGAGTTTTCTGAGAAATACATCCCTGTCTGGATACGAGCAAGTAGAGGTGGCTCTGGCACAGATGTACCTAGGGGTAAAACCAGAAAACACCGCTTTGAGCTAGACTCGAACGGGAACTGGTGCACGACAACGGGCCTTGCTGCACTCTTGGTTACGACACTCCCGGGGGATATGCATAGGATAATTCTCCTTTTATTTACAAACTACTATGAAGTGTTATGAGTATATACTTCCTCAAAGAAAATTTTTTTTTATGATTATGGATTATATCCATAAATAGTTCAATTAGTGTTAAGTGTTTTACAAGTATGGAATTATGTATTTTGATTCATAAACTAATCTAGTTTATGCCATTGTTTAGAAATGGCGCCTAGTGGAAGGAATGGAAACCGTATCAATGCACGCACTCCGTTTAGGGATTGCCCTCCTGCTCAAGATAATTATTATGGAGCTGGAGATACAACTGGTGCTGATCAACTTATTACCATACTGGGACAACTCACTCAGGTTATGAATAATAACCTTACTCGTATGGAGCACCCTGATCTGCAACGTGGAGGATCAATGTTAGACTGCTTCATGAGGCAACAACCGCCAACATTTAATGGGGGTAAAAATCCATTAGTAGCTGTGCAATGGATAAAATCCTTAGAGAAAATATTCCATGCCTTGGGGAGTAGCGAAAGGGAGAGGGTTATCATGGCAGTTTACCGCCTCACTGGAGATGCCAATCAATGGTGGTCATTGATTCAAAATACAAAGGAAGATGAAGAAGTATCAAGTATGGAATGGAGAGAGTTCAAAGATCTTTTCTTAGAAAAATACTTTCCACATGACCATTGAGCAGATATGGAAAGGCAATTTCTGAGTCTGAGACAAAAGGAGGATGAGAATGTCGCAAAGTATGAGTCTAACTTTACAAGGTTAACGAGGAATGTATCAGATTATATACATAACCCAAGAAGTAAGATTGATCGTTTCTTTGATGGGTTAAAACCATTTCCCCGTCGAGCATTAGTCTCACAAACCTTCTCGTCGTATGAAGATATTGTCTCATGTGCTATCAAGACGGAAAAGTAATTCTCTAAGTCTTATGACTTTAAAGCAAAGCAAGAAAAGAAGAGATCTTCTGATCAATCTGGAAATGGAAATAAGGGGAAGAAGGGAAGATCTGAATATCAGTCCTCCAGTAAATGTGGAAAGAAACACCTCAGTACTTTCTTGAAGGGAATGGGAGTCTGTTACAAGTGTGGTGAAAAAGGCCACCAATCTCATGATTGCAAGGGAAATAAAGTTGATGTCAATGTGGAATTCTATAATTGTAGAGAGATGGGGCATTATGCAAATGAATGTCCTAAGCGTCAGGGGAACTTACCTCAGAAGAGGCCAAGGGATCAAGCCCAAGCTTATGATATCACTACTGCTGAGGTTGGATCTCCGAAAGACGTGGTGGCAGGTAATTTAATGGTTTCCTCAAGTTTAGAAAATGCATTATTTGATTCTGGATCATCGCATTGTTTCATATCTTCTCAGTTTTCTAAGAAAATTAGATATTTCCAGTTTGATTTAACAAGATAATTGTCAGTCAAAACTCCTAAGGGAAGTATTATTGCAACAAAGTTTTGTGAATCAGTCCCCATTAGATCACATAACTATTCTTTATCCGCTGATCTCATTGTCCTACCTATGATTGAGTTTGATATAATCCTTGGTATGGATTTGCTTTCGGACTATGATGCAAATATTTATTGTAAGAAGAAGGAGGTTACGATTTTTGATGATGATGATAAGGAACACCTTATTTTTAGAGCAGAATCATCACCACCTAATTCTTATTTAGATCCACCCCCAGTAGCTCAACTAAATTCAATTATTGGGGAGGAAGAGAATGAAATGACCAATGGAGAGGAAAGGAATGTTCAAATAGAGGATGTACCTATTGTGAAAGAATATGTAGATGTGTTTCCAGAAGATTTACCTGGACATCCTCCAGAACGAGAAGTTGAGTTTTCCATTGATTTAATTCCTAGATCAAGGCCCATATCGAAGACCCCTTATAGAATGGCCACCGTGGAATTAGTTGAACTAAAGAAACAACTAGAGGAATTGAGTAATAATGGATGTATTCGCCCTAGTGCTTCTCCATGGGGAGCCCCTGTCCTTTTTGTTAAGAAGAAAGATGGATCTATGAGGTTTTGCATTGACTACAGGGAGATCAATGCTATAACAATAAAGAACAAGTATCCCCTACCTTGCATTGATGATTTATTTGACCAATTGCATGGAGCTCAATACTTTTCAAAGATTGACCTTCGATCAGGATACCATCAGTTGTGTTTGAAGAAGGAAGACATTCCGGAAACAGCATTTTGAACAAGGTACGAGCATTACGAGTTTACAGTAATGCCTTTTGGATTGACTAATGCACCCTCTGTATTCATGGATCTAATGAATAGAGTTTTCAAGGAATATCTTGATGGTTTTGTGGTGGTATTTATTGATGATATCTTGGTGTACTCCAAAAGCTACGAAGATCATGAAAATCATTTGCGCATTATCTTGAAGACTCTTAGAAGGCATGAATTATATGGGAAGTTTAGCAAGTGTGAATTCTGGCTTCAGGAGATTTCTTTTCTTGGCCATATTGTCTCTAAGGATGGAATTTCTGTTGATCCTTCTAAGACCAATGCAATCCAGGAATGGCCAGCACCGATGAGTATAACTGAGGTACGCAGCTTTATTGGTTTGGCAGGTTATTATCGATGTTTTGTCCAGAATTGTGCCCGATTGGATAACCCATTAACGAAGCTCACACGTAAAGGGGTTAAATTTTTCTGGACAAAGGACTGGGAAGAATGTTTTGAAGAACTGAAGAGAAGATTTGTTAACACTCCTATATTGACACTACCATCAGGGAGTGATGGGTTCGTTATTTATAGTGATGCATCAATGAAAGGGCTTCATTGTGTCCTTATGAAGAATGATAGTGTTATTGTCTATGCATCACAACAGCTGAAAATTCATGAGCATAACTATCCTACTCATGATCTCGAGTTAGCTGCTGTAATCTTTTCCTTGAAGATATGGAGACATTATCTCTATGGTGAAAAATGTGAGATATATACTGATCACAAGAGTTTGAAATATATTTTCTCACAAAAAGAACTCAACATGAGGTAATGGAGATGGCTTGAACTACTCAAAGATTATGATTGCAAGATACACTACCACCCAAGGAAGGCAAATAAGGTTGTAGATGCTTTGAGTAGAAAAGCTCATGGAGTTTTGAACATGATGAGAGTGGAAAGGGATCCTATTTTCATGGATCTAGTAAAGATGGATATGGGAATCACCATAGAGGGTGAAACATCAAAAAAATTTCAAATGGTTTCCAAACCATCTTTACTAGAAAGGATAAAGTGTTCTCAGGCCAATGATGAAGAGTTGAAAAAGAAGATTAAAGCTGTGAATGATGGGAGATTGAGTGACTTTGTGTATGAAGATGGAATTTTGAAATTTGGGAGGAGACTTTGTCTTCCTGATATACCGGATTTAAATAGGTAACTGTTGGATGATTCTCATAGTTCCAATTTCTCTATACACCCTGGGAGCACCAAAATGTATAGAGATTTAAAGGGACATTTTTGGTGGGACAACATGAAGGGGGAGATTGCTGATTTTGTGTCAAGATGTATGGTTTTTCAACAAGTGAAAGCTGGAAGGCAACTGCCTGGTGGAGTATTGCAACCTCTTCCCATACCTGAGTGGAAATGGGATAATATTACGATGGATTTTTTCATGGGACTACCAAAGACTCCTAGAAGGAATGACGCAATATGGGTCATTTTTGATCGTCTCACGAAGTCAGCACATTTTCTTTCTATAAGGGAAGATCTACCACTTGAACGTCTAGCAAGACTATATATTAATGAAGTTGTGAGACTTCATGGAGTACCCCTGTCGATTGTCTCGGATCTTGATCCTCGTTTCACATCAAGATTTTGGAAAAGTCTTTAGAAGGCCTTGGATACTGAACTTCGTTTGAGCACTGCTTACCACCCTCAAACAGATGGACAATCAGAAAGAACTATTCAAACCTTAGAAGACATGTTGAGATCATGCTCACTTGACTTTCAAGGAATGTGGGATCAATATTTACCTCTGGTAGAATTTTCCTATAACAATAGTTTCCCTTCAAGTATTCAGGTGGCACCATATGAAGCGTTATACAGAAAGAGATGTCGCACACCAACCAGTTGGGATGACGTTAGTGAAAGAAAACTTGTAGGCCCAGAACTGGTGGAGGAAATGATGGAAAAGGTGTAGGTAATCCAAAACCACATCAAAGCAGCTCAAAGTAGGCAGAAGAGCTATGATGACAATCGAAGGAAGGATTTGGAGTTTCAGGAAGGAGATCATGTTTTCTTGAAGGTATCACCATGGAAGGGAGTTATACGTTTTGGTGAGAAGGGTAAATTGAGTCCCAGGTACATCGGACCCTTCGAAATTATAGAATGAATTTGGGTTGTAGATTACCGTTTGGAAATGCCACCAAGTCTCTCCAAAGTTCATGATGTATTCCACGTATCACTATTGAGAAAATACATGTCTGACCCAACACATGTACTCACCTATGAGGAATTAGAACTGGAACCCGATCTTTCTTATTGCGAAGAGCCCGTCAGGATTCTTGATACAAGAGAACAAGTGCTGAGAAACCGGACGACTCGTCTGGTAAAAGTTCTATGGAGAAACCATAAGATGGAGGAGGCAACGTGGGAACCCGAGGAACTTATGATGAAGAATCGCCCAAGAATTTTTATACAGTGATATTATATGAAATTTCGAGAACGAAATTATTTGAAAGAGAGGAGAATGTAACACCCCAAGCTTCCACGGTACACTTCTCTTTGAATAATATAGTAGCGTGTGTTGTATGCAACTTCGAGTTCTAACACACACCACAACCAATCAAAGTAGCCGTTATGAATAGTAATACCTAATTTTTGAAATTTTATAAATTTTTTCTTGCCAAATGGACTTTGTTTTTGTATTCGGAATATTGAAATTATCTTAAGTTTAATTCTTTGTAATTTTGAGAGAACTTCCAATTTTTTATGAATAGTGAAAAATACTTAAAAACAACTTTTTTAATCAAAATAATTTATAGTGATAAATTATACTTTTGAGTGTTTTAAAAGTATAATTAGAATATATTTTTACCATTTTATCCAATGGTGTTCATTAGAATTAATTTCACTTTGAAATTGGACATAGACAATTGTCAATCTTTTGATATATATTGTTTCTTAAAAACACGCTATTTGTTGTGACAGCGGGAATTACTTATAAAATTAATTAATGCAACTTATATGTTTGTAATTTTTCAAAATAGACATCATTTTTGAATTCAGAATATCAATTATAGCTTAGGGTAAAATTTTGGCATTGTTCTGAAAAACATCAATTTTTGATGAATAGTGAAACCACTAAGTAGTAGTTAAATAACTTATTTTTCGTTTAAATGAAATATTACCACTTCTGTGATTTGATTTTCAAAAATCCGACATACATGGTTGTCATTAGGAAGTAAAATGTGATTCAATGATATTAAAATAATATTTTGTTGAATAGTAACTTTTAAGTTTAATTAATCGTGATTAAAGGTAATTAGTGAAATTTAAGGTAAAAATGGTATTATAAAAATATGAAATGACCTTTACACTTATCCTACCCCTATTGGATGTGTCATGGGCGACCAATACAATATATGGGACAACTTGGGGACCCCATGGAGCCACTTTGGTAGGAAAATGACATAAATAACTTTTATTTAAAGTTAAAATAAAAATGTCACAAACATAAGTTGTTTTACTAAAACAATTTTTAAATGGGGTTATACAAGTCATATTTTTGACTATAAATATTCATTATAAATCTAAAAAGATTTCCTACATCATGATAATTTTTTTATAATTTTTATACATTAAATATATTAAATTATTTATGACACCATGATGATGCCGCAATTACCTCATTAATTAACGATTTAAATAAAATGAAAGGATAATGTAAAATATAAGTCTTACACTTGTAAAAAACCTATTGGTCGAAGATATTTCGAACCCTTATCACCTTAGCCTCTAAATATATCATTATGGGACCTTTAAAATCCGAAAATCATTTCTTAATAAAGTAACATTTCATGACATTCCAAGAGTGCCCCTCCTCTCCACTTATAAAAGGCCCCCACCACTACCACCTTACTCACACTTTCAAAGCCTTTTGGCTCGGCCAAACTCTGAAAAAATAATCTCCCAACTTCCCTCCCTTACTCCTAGAAGCCTCACTTTGCGCAAAATCCTTCCCAAGCAATCCTTTGGCTAAAATCAAAAGAGTTACCCGATTTTAAGGTAATGTCTTCTCTTATGTTATTTTGTTTTATTTTGCTTATCCAACCCCCTAAACTCTTTTTATTAATTTCTTTTGTAAAAACACCAGTATCCTAAATATACTAGTATTTTGTTATAATAATTATTCAAGCGACACTTACACACACCTATATCTAATGGTTAAAGAACATACTGTTTCTGTGGATGGCGAATTCCTGCCTCACGAAACGATGATTGTTCAACACTCATATAACACCTTCAAATGTGGCCATTAAGATGTCACTCTATTTATATATATGATATATAATATGTTGATGTTTTAATTAAGGTTATGTATTTTTCATTTATGGAATATCTTTATTGTTTCCATTATGGCTAAATGCGATATTTTCATTTTAGGAAGTGCGGACTACCGCCCCCTCAAAGTGATTTAAATCGTTAATTCCATATGTGGGATGTATAAAGGATGGAGTAAATGATATTATATATGATATTATACTGGAATTATAATATACCTTTATATCATTATGATTTCATTCCATTAAATATGAAATAGAAATGAAAGTATCATTCATGCGTACGTACGGCTTACCGTCTCCAAGAACGGTGCATTTCATTTCTTACCTCTAAATGTTATGTAATATTATGAATGAATGTATATACTGGATATATATGAGATATATGATATCTATATCATGAATATAATTCTAGATATAATGGATATTTTACCACATGAACAACTTGTAATTATAAGAAGTCTATTTTTGACTCAAGTACCAAAGATCGACAAAACAACCGTTATTAACTTAAATAATTACATAATGTTCATAACATGGTAATAAGTGATATAAAAGGAATAAAAAACTTTAAAAGGGTTCTTAAGAAATTATAAATTAACTCTAGTTTATTATTCAGGTGGTTAAAGAACGGTCGAGTTAAGACAGGACGCAAGGTAAGGGAACTTCTTAACCCAATTTCCATTCTTTGGGTTAATCTCCTACTTTCAAATTATGTCATTATATTATTATGTCCTATCTTGAATTTGTACTTTATTTATGTGTACATATAGTAAATACACATAATAGATATATTTTATTTAAAAATTATCTTTTTAAGGGACTTCGTCTCAATCTCCATTCATTGAGGCATATTTTGTTTTATACACAAATTTCTTTTATACAGTGTATAAACCCCTTTGACTTTTACATTTATTCAAAAGGAATCTTTTTATATGAAGCATTTTACTAAACGAAAAAAAGGAATGTTTTTCTTTTCGTACGTATGCGGCGACAATGACTTCTCCGCCGCCATGTCCATTATTTGGGTTTAAGCTTCCTCTACAAGCCATAACTTTTTTTTAAATGAAAAATAAATACCAAGTTTTGATTTTCATTTATTTTGGTATTGAAAATGGTTTTGATAATGTTTTTATTATATCAATGTGTCGTATTGATATCTTGTGATTGAAATGTGGAAATTTTATGTTGCTTTTATGCATGTTTTATATGATACGATTATGTTATGGTTTATGATATGTTTAAACCTATTCATATGAGGAATGCATTGGACTTAATAAGTGACGTGTGGAGCCTGCTATAGCTCCTCGATGCATCGGTAGGTCTCATGAGACAAACTAGTGTCTTGGCATGAGACCTTGACAAAATATTATTTGTAGTCTTCGCATGAGGCCTTGGCTACGTGGTTATGATAGTCTGGAATTATGCATTCCATCATTATGAAAGTGGTTATTGATATTTCATGTGATTATTCGACTAGTAGTATATCCATGTGAGTAAGTAAATTGCATTATTCCATTTTACTTTTGCCATATTATGCTTAAGTTCAAGTTTAAAAGTCTTTTGTTTTAGTTATACATTGCCTTAAATGTTAATGTTTTTTTATGAAATCTTCCGCTATATTGTTATCCTTAATGAGAATATGAGCTCACCCATTTCAATGTTTTAATTTTTCCAGGATGTGAAGAAGTATATTATGAATGACCTTCAGGGATAATATAAGGGGATATGAAGAGAAGATGTTGTAGTTTTGTTTTAATTTATGATGTAATGTAAGACTTATGAATGTATCTAGTGTTTCCAAGGCTACTAAACTAATCGGTCTTTCGAGACTTGATCTTCTGTGATCATGCCAATGTTACGAAGTAATGCACCGACTCTGGGTAAATGGGGTCGGGGCGTTACATTTTCCATAAAAAATAGGTTTTAAATAATAAATAATTTTGGTTTCCAAATCTATTTGGGTCTTTAAATTTTTGTAATAAAAGATTTAGGAACCCATATTTTCCCCTTAGTATTCCTATAAATAGATTATTACCTCTTAGAAATAAACACTTTCATGGGACCATTTGAAAAGTTTTTGGAAGTAGAGATTTCAAGTCTAGATTTAGGAACAAAGGTATTTTTATATATCCTTCATTATCCAAGATCATGTACAATTTTAATAACATATTTGGGAATAACATTCTTTCCAATGATTTGTGTTAATGTGTCCCTACCTATTGTAATATTTTCATGGTGTTTATTCAATTTCTCATTTGAAAGTTTATGTTCATTATTTTATTTGAGTAGATGAATATTCTTTACTTTTTGTATAGACATGTTAGACTTACAGTTTACAGTTAGAACATTCTATCATTTCAAAACTTTGTATTTATCTTTTAACTCATTAAAGGTGTCTTCCAACATATTTCAAGAGTAAAATAATTATTCATTTTTCATATTTTCATCATCATGATTTTATTTATCATACATACCAGATTATGAAGACTCACACATATGTAGAATATCAGAAATAGTGGGTAAAGCAGATACCTCACTGAATTTAGTCATAACTCATATATTTTCTCTATTCGTTGTTTCTTCAGGTGAAGAATATGAGTCACTTGAACTATATTCAGATTCATTCCATGTGTCTCTCATGTCCTTTTTATATCTTTTATCAATATAATCTTATTTATTTATATATTTTAGTTTAGTATAGTTCTATTTTATATGAAATTTCTTTTTTCATTCATAATAGACAACTTCCTTGGAATCACCATCCTTTTCCATCCAATTCCATATATTTTCATATTTTCCTTTATAGTTTGGTTTTCTAAAAACGTCTTCATCCTATGTAACTTAATAAATATTCTAGATAGGTGATCCATTTCCTCATCATTGTTATAATAATATTCACTATCACTTGAATCAATAGCTTATTCGTTTTATTTTTCTTTTTTTCCATTTGTTGTCTAGGGGCAGTATAATTGAAAGTTGTTGACTTTCTCTTTGGCTCCTCATCCTCCTCATGGGTCACTTTATGTTCTTATTCTTACTTGATAAGCTTACCAGTCGGTTCCTTGATTAGAAACTTACTAATATCGCAATATTATCTAATTGATAGTAAAGTGCCTCGCCATCTTTCAGATAAACATCTCATCAATCTCATTATCTGGTCCTTGTCCATTATAAGTTTCCTAGAAATCTCATGGTATTAACAATCTCATTAAACATGAGATATATATCAGAAATAGGCTCATTAGGCTTCATTTTAAAATTATTATATTTAATAGTGTAACTATTAAGTCTCATTTCTTTAGCATTTTTAGTTACTTTATTTGAGATAGTTACAGTATCGCAAATCTCAAAAGCTATTTTACATAAATAAATTCTACTAACCTCTTCATCACCTAAGGCATAATATATGGAATTCACGACTTTGTAATTATTATTATTATAAGTATCCTGTGTTTACTCATCCCAAGTATTTCTAGAATAAATAATAATTTTATACTCATATACTATGAAATATCAAATCCAAAAACCATACTTTCAATATAAATTTTCATTTTTATTTTTAATTGGGAATAATTAGTCCCATTGAAGAAGGGAGGTATATTGGTAACAAAACCTTCTTGACAATTATCCATACTAAAATACTATCATACATATATAATTGAAAACTTATAATTAACAGAAATTTTAGGATCATTAATGCTCAACTAAAATCATAGATAAAAAATAATTTGAAAAATATTTTAACTCCTTTAATAACAAATGTTGGTCAGAGTGAGTATCAAAATAGGGGGTTGAATTAGGTACCCAATAAATTTTTTATCTAAAATGGATTATTTTGAAATCCCCTAAATATTCAAAAATATCACATCTTATAAAAATAAGTAGTATGATATATATCTTAACCATTCTAAATATTTCTCTAAAGATTGATGAGGTCTCAGATGTACAATATATAAAATATTATTGAATCCTTTGAAATCAAATTACTTGATAAAAATACTATATGAACACAAATTAAGGTAAACTATCAAAGTATAAATTTTATTTATAGCTAAAAAAATTTTCAACTTTTTAAGTAAAAAAATTTGAAAACACACAGTGGAGACAAATGAATACAATTTTTTTAGTCTCAATTTGAGACTTAGTCCTCTACACTTAGAGATCTACCACCACAAAGTAGTTTATATAAAATAAATAGATGATCCACAACCTTAATCAGGTTTTAAAATATATAACACTGTCCATATCACACATAACCTCATCTATAGTTATTTGTGGTATAAAAAGATAAATAGTCCACACATATACTTCTAAGACTCTTATCCATTGGAAAAACAAATAAGAATAAAGTTTAAGAAGATATCATGTATCTTATAGTTCATCTTAGGAGACATTGTGTGTACACAAAAAGAGTATAGCACACACTACTCAAATGTTATAAAATAAAAACAGAAATAATAAATCTAGGAGTAGAGATTTTAGAAACAATTTTTCAATTGTAATTCAACTTTTGAATCTTGATTTGGTATAGTAATAAAGCTCGAGTCGAGTTTTAATTGAAATATTCAGAACAACAGAGTGTCTCAAACTCTTTTTTTTTACAATAATAAAGCACTGAATGAGATGATGTGGTTCGTCTTCTTCATTGATATTTCACAAGAAGTCATATATTTTTATTTTCAATAGGTTCATTTTGATACTTTTGGTATTTTAGGCTCTTATACTATTTCATTCACTCATTCCCTCTCTGTTCCACTTCTCAACGATGAAGTGTATTGCGCTTTTTTTATCACTAATAGAATCAAATAGAATATATTTATCTTCTTCCTCACGCAATTAATTCTAACATGATTTCTATCAGAAATTTAAGTCGTAATCATTAAAATAGTAAATAGTATTAACTTCAATAAATATATCCATTAGAAAGATATAATTTTAAAAAAGTAAAGTAATATAAATAGTGATAGTGTCTTAAGCTCTGGTGGTGTTTCATTTTCTGGGAGTGTATCATGTTTTGGCAGTATGATAATGGCGATATGATGTTGATGAAATTTTTCTTTTGCAGTATGTTGTTCTAGTGATGTATCATACTTATTAAATATTTCAGAAATATGGTGGTGTGACACTGGCAGTGTCACATGAAATAGTGTATGGTTCATTGATTTATGCTCTGACAGTGTCTTAGACTTGGTAAGTATTTTAGTGTTAGTGATATGAGGCAAACGGTGTGATATTAATGATGTCTCATCTTGAGATATATCATATTTTTTCATTTTTTCATTCTAACATCATGACATACTAGAGGTGTGTCGATCAATAGTATTTAACTCAATGATGTATCATACATTGTAAAGTATTCAATACAATGATATAATAGTCTGATAGTATGATGTGATAGGGGTATTGTAATGGCTCGGACCTCTATAGTCCATTACTTGTGAAAATATGGTGTTAGGGGTGTTCTGGAAGGTCATGGTGACTTTGGGGTGAATTTGGGTGGACTTTTAAGGAAGACTAAAGGGTAGTAGCTTTCGCACGGTTGGTGAAAAGTTTGGCTAAACCGTGTGGCCAAACATAGCAAGGTTGGTGTTGGAGGAAGTGGCTAATGCAAGGTTAGCACACGGTTTGTCTAACCATGTGGACGAACTGTGCGAGGAGTGTTTGGAAAGGCAGAAGATAACGCACGGTTTGTTAAACTGTGCAGACTAACCATGCGGGAACTTAAAGTTAGATCCTAAAATTGTGGATCTGAACTCTTTTTCCTCTAAATGGTTCGTTTGAGCCTCTAAGAAGCCATAACTCAGGATTACCCTTCCTTTGAGGTAGAAGAACCTCCCCCAAGAGTTTTGGAGGTGATCCGAAGGCTTTTCTTGGAGAATCGAAGTCGATTTCTTGAGGTATGTGATATTTCTTGATCGTTCTTGTTCGGTTACTTAGATCCACTTGGATCTACTCCTCCTCTTCCTTCGGTTTCTTATATCTATGCCTGTTATGGGTAGACCTAAGTGTGTGGATGCCAATTATGGTGATATTTGGTATTGATCTTGCTAGGAGGAGGGATCTAAGGTGGGTTTTTGGAGAATCGACCCGGGTTTCTTGATCATTCTTCGACCGTAATGGTTTCGTCAAAAACCTTTGAGGTAGGGATCTTACCTTCATCTCTCTCTTTTGTGCATCTTGTGGGGTGGGTATCCTCTTATTTTTGTGAGATACGGTTGAACCGGTAAATAAAGATAATAACTGGTTAAAGAACGGGTTCGGGGAAATTTTGTTGTTATTATTGTTTTATTTCCATCAATGCTTATCCTTTTATTACGTTGTGAATTGAATGGACTTATGACTACTGAAAATCATGGTCATTGGGGTCCTTTTCTTGCGCAATTAAATGTTTCCCTATTTTTCTGGATTTTTTTGTGGATGGAATTTCATAGAATGTGGAAATCGGTTAATCATGTAAAGGTGGATGATTAAATGAATACCTGGAACCCTTGTATGATCACCCCGGTTAAAATAAATGAAAGAATGAATTTGTGAGTGTTGGTTGGGGTTTAGTTATGTGAAGGGATGTTTCGTGGGTTGCTATGTAACAGGTGAGCATCTGGGCTTCGGTTGGCTTGGTTGTGGGTTGGCATGTATGATATGGTTGTGATGGGCAGTGGAGCTACATTAAACAGTATCAAAGGGATGATGTTGTTATATGGGTATTGTTTCCAATGTTTTGTGGTTATGGTGGTTGGCAGCAAGGTTGCAGGAATGGTTGTGCATATGAATAAAAAGTAGAAGAGTTAGCTTATGAATTGTGGGACATGGTAGTTGATTAAATTCAAAAAATCAATGGAATTTTTTGGCTGATAAAAGAAAATGGTTTTGTGTTGCTCATGTTTTCCCTAACTTTGTTTTTGGTTGGCAGGGATATGTTTATGAACATTTGATCTGCTTTTTTTGTTGTTATTTTCTCGGTACTTAAGGAACTGATAAACTAAAATCATTGAAACATGAAAAGATTAATGGGGTTTGGGGCTGTTTATTATGTGCATACTTTCGAGGTAGTAGTGTCGAGGCATGTACTCATATCCTTTGTGTAGAATCCTTATGATGGGATAAGTGGTTGATATAATTATATAGATTTTTAGTTCTTATGTTTCTTATTTGCGCCCCACCCAAGTTGAGCACTTAGTGCTGAACACCCCCATTTCATGGGGGAGGGTGTTTTTCCCAACACTCATATGAGTGGCTGGTAATTAGCTCCTTTTCTGCTCCCTTTCCCGAATAGCCCAAGACTCTTCGGGCAGGCTATGATGGCCTGAGGTCCATTGTAGCCCAAGACTCTTCGGTCAGGCTGTGATGGCCTAAGGTCCATTATATCCCAAGATTCTTCAGGTAGGGTAGCTGTGGTAGTTGTCCCAGGTGTGTGCGGGCAGGTTGTTTCCCAAGAGTCATTGAGATGAGGCCTAGGTGTCTTCGGGCATGGCAGTGGTTGTTCTAACCCAGGTGTTTGCAGTCATGGTTACGCGTGGTGGTAGTGGCCCAGGTTTTTGTGTGTGGGATGTGTAGTAGTAGCCCAGGTGTTTGCAGGCGGGATGTGTAGTAGTGGCCCAGGTGTTTGTGGGCGGCATGTGTGGTAGTGGCCCAGGTGTGTGTGGGTGGGGTGTGGTAGTGGGATTGCGATGAGAATGGTGGGATTGGTTCGATGTGTAGGATGTCTTCAATAACTAGTGGGAAAGTGGATCGGGGTACCCAAACATTGATTCGCTATTACTATACATTATTTGACTTGCGTTATTTGGGGAGTGTGCCTTGGTGAGTCTTGGGCGAATAGTTTTCCTTGCTAGGTGCTTTGGTTGTCTCTTTTCTCATGGGGCATTAGGATGTCTCCCCACTTGTGCATGATAGCTTTAGGTTTTCCTACTGAGTATACTTGTATTCTCACCCTACGTTTACTTCCAGGTTTTTAGGAGGACTTCAGGGACCATGTGGGACCATTCTAGTTGGGTGTTGGAGTTTTTTTGGTTGCAATTTTTGCTTTCGTTGTTTTGGTATCGTACATTGGAGCTTTTCTTAAACTTGTACTTTTGTTTCATTTTTTTATAAAACATGCATATGGGTTGGTTTTGGGTTTATTTTCATTTACTTGTTCCTTTTATTTTTTGTGTTTGACTCATCTTATTTATGATCTTAAATAATGAAAAGGTTAATGCCTCCCATATTCATGAATACTCATACCCTTGGTGATAGTCACTACTCTGGGGCCTACTAGAGGTTGGACTCGGGGATCATTATCTCCCTTTCACTATTTCCAGCTCAGGAGGGGCATCTTTGGTGGGAGGGGTCGTGACAGAATGGTATTAGAGGAGGTTGAGAGGTAGGATGGAGTTTGGAGTTAGTCATAGTGAGGATTTCATGGGATGGTAGGGAAACAGTGTTGGACAATCTTGGTGCGTGAAATAGGCCAGGGAAGACCAGCTAAGACATGGGATTTTAGGGCCCCCCGTGATCCGATGCAAGGACTCTGGACCTACCAAACAACCAAGTGAGGCTACACTAACTATAGGGTAGAGACCCTGGGAAAGGTACATGCATCATAATGACTTGTGTTCTTGTGTTTTTGGGGAATTTTGGGGATTTAAAATGAATAATAATTCTAAGAAAATTTAAGAATAATATTTTACACTACTCGGGCTTAGTCATTCCTTGTTTACCCTGCAGCTATGGCACCTGGGAGACGACCACAAGTAGTGTGGGCGATCAAGGCCTAGGAGGTTGACTTGGATAATCGACAAAGGGCTGACTGGGAGGAGGAGGATGATCAGTGGAAGAAGACGCTTCGAGCCTTTCATTGTAAGACCCTTGGGAAGTACGAGGGCAGCATCTCAGACATGGAGACAGAGAGCTGGCTAGAGAAGCTAGTGATAGATTTCAGCTTGAACCGGGCTCTAATAGAGTACTGGGTTCCTCTGGATGTGAGCCAGATGCGTGGAGCAGCATGTCAGTGGTGGATGCTTTATCGTGGGGAGAAGAGGGAGGCTGAGGTCACGTGGGATGAATTCGAGAAGGAATTCCGGGCGGAATTCCTCTCTTCCATGATGAAGGCTGAGAAGAGGCAGGAACTACTCTCCCTCCAGAAGGGGAGTATGTCAGTGAGGGAGTTGGGGATCAAGTTCAAGGATCTCCTTCTATTTTCTCCTGACCTCTTTCAGGATGAGGAGTCTCGGGTGAGACGTTTGGAGGAGGCACTTCGGTCTTCTCTCCAGTATGTTGTTACTCCTTTCACCCTACCGATGTACTTGGAGGTACAGAAGAAGGCTGAAGTGATTGAAAGGATTCACATGCTGGGAGGTGTATCATGAGAGGAAATCTAGTTGGGCTCATTGAAGGGGAAGGTCGTCAGCAGCAGGCCTCCAGCATCAGGGCCCTCTAGGTTTCAACCAGCAGGAAGCAGGCCTCAGCAGTTCCAGTTCCGATCTCCTGGCCCTCACCCATTTCTTTCGGGGTCAGGGCTGAGATTCTTTATCTGTGTAAGATATGGGCACCTTCTGAATTAGTTCTCAGATAGAGTTCAGTACGACGGTAGTGGGAAGGTTCAACACCCACCTCATCAGCAACAGTTTCCAGCTAGACCCTTTCAGCAGCAGCAGCAGGGGAAGCGAGCTCCCGCTCCTCTGAGGGCAGACATCATAGGAGGAGGCTGACCTCAGGGTTCTCCTTAGGGACCATGACCAGGGCGTGGTTGGGGAGGCGGCCGACATCTGAGGGGCAGGGGATCTGGGCATGGGAAATTACACGCTGTGGGGGCAGCAGCTCCAGCAGGGCCGTAAGTTGTTTGAGGTATGATTAGCTTGTTTATTACCCTTGACTATTCCTTGTTTGATTCAGGAGCTTTTTACTTCTTTGTTGCACCCAGTCTAGCCTATTTCGTGGGCATAGACATAGAGAAAATTTATGTACCCCTGGTTTTGAGTACTCCATTCGGAGGTCAAACCAGCTTGTCTCATGTTTTATGGGGATGTAGGTTGATGTTGGGGCCACACCAATCCAGTGGATATCTCCATTTACTTCAAATGCATCCATACGAAGTCATTCTAGGCATCGACTGGCTATTCTCGGTGTGTGCCTTCATCGATTTTTTCCGAATAAGGGTTGTGTTTTCAGGCGTGGGCGGCCGACGTGTGACTTTCATTGGTGAGCGGGGTTTCCTAGAGGGCAGCTGGTGAGGGGAGACCTTCCTTTCCTTGTTAGCTGAACTGTCAGTAGAGTCAGCGGATACAGAAATGGTTGAAGTCCTAGGGATCTTCGGTGAGTTTATGGACGTCTTCTCTGAAGAGGTGGCGACTCTACCCCCTCGACATGATGTTGAGTTCGGGATAGACTTGCAACCTAGTGCCTGTCTGATTTTGATGGCTCCCTACTGGATGGCGCCTTCTGAGTTGTGGGAGTTGTAGATTCAGATTGACAATCTGATGAAGAAGAGTTTTTTTCGACCAAGTGTGTCACCTTGGGGTGATCCTATCCTGTTTGAAAAGAAGGTAGATGGTGGTCTCATGATGTGCATAGTCTACCATAGACTAAATCAGGTAATAGTCAAGAACTCTTACCCCCTCCTGAGGATAGACGATCTCTTTGAACAGCTGAGGCGAGCAGGTTGGTTCTCTAAGATTGATCTGTAGTCTCGATATCACCAACTGAGGGTGAAGGAGGGTTACATCTTGAAGACTGCCTTCAGGTGCAGATATGGGCACTTTGAGTTTGTAGTCATGTCGTTCGTCATCACGAACGCTCCAGCTGTGTTCATGGGACTCATGAACTCTGTCTTATAGTAATACCTAGATTGGTTCATAGTCGTGTTTATTGAAGAAATTCTGATCTACTCAAGATCAGAATAGGATCATACTGGACACCTGAGAATGGTTTTAGATGTCCTCCATCAGCACTCACTCTATGGGAAATTGTCCAAGTGCAAGTTCTGGACGCGAGAAGTGAACTTCCTTGGGCACGTACTGTTCGAACAGAGAATATCGGTCGACCCATCGAAGGTCGAGGTGGTTGTTTCTTGGGAAGCACCCAAGAATGTGGTAGAATTTTGTAGTTTCCTTGGACTATCAGGCTACTACCGGAGGTTCGTGCCCAACTTCTTCCGAGTTTCAGCACCTTTGATGACCTTGACAAAGAATGATCGAGATTTTGTGTGGGATGAGCAGTGTGGGGCTGCCTTCAGTTATCTAAAGGTAAAGTTGGTCAGTGCCCCAGTACTTAGATTACCAGAGGAGGGAGTAACGTTTGAGGTATTCTGTGATGCCTCAGGCCAAGGCTTGGGGTGCGTGGTGATGCAACAACAAGGGGTGATCTCTTATGGGTCTATCCAGTTATGTCCCCATGAGTGTAATTATACCACCCATGATCTAGAGCTTTGGCAGTCGTGTTCGCATTAAAATTGTGGTGGAATTAACTCATTAGGGAGCGCTTTGTGGTCTTCATAGATCACAAAAGATTGAAGTATATCTTCTCCCAGCGGGACCTGAACTTACGACAGTGAATGTGGATGGAGTTTCTTCAGGTATACAACTTAGAGATTTACTGCACCTCAGGAAAAGGTAATGTGTTGGATGATGCCTTGAGCAGGAAGTCACAGAAGGATGTGGTTCAAGAGTCAGTAGATGCTTGGAAGGCGATGGAGGAGTTGGTTGCCCTGCACCTGGATGCGAGGATGGATGATGGTAGAGGTTGCCTGTATCAGATGACAGTGTAGTCTTCTCTACTACTGTATGTGGAGGAGTCTCAGTGGGGAGACATAGAGAGTGAAGTGATGCGCGATTGGGATAGCCAAGGAAATTCTCCAGAAGGATGGTCGGCGGAAGGTCTGAAATAGATTCTTTTTCAGTGGAAGTTGTTTGTTCCAGAGACAATGTGTGAGATATTTCTTGGTGAGTTTCACAACTCACCCCTGGCAGTACACCTAGGATCTTCCAAGATGTACCAGGGCTTGAGAGGGCAGTTCTGGTGACCCAAGGTGAAACGGGCAGTAGCAGAGTTCATGGCAAAGTGCCTCATGTGTCAGTAGGTGAAGGTTGAACACCGCATCCTAGGAGGTCTGTTACAACCTTTAGATGTCCCTGTGTGGAAGTGGGATGACATCTCGATGGATTTCGTCACAGGGCTACCTAAGGTTCAAGGAGGTTGCGATGTTATCTGGGTAGTGGTGGACTGGTTGACGAAATCGGCTCACTTCGTAGCAATCAAGGAGTCAAGTACGGTTGAGGCCCTAGATCAGAGGTACGTAAATGAGGTGGTGTGGTTGCATGGAATTCTGAGATCTATAATATCCGACCGGGATACCTGGTTTACCTCACGGTTTTAGAGAGGATTGCAACATGCTTTTGGCACTCGGCTATGCCTCAGCACTGGTTTCCACCCCCAGACAGATGGGTAGACAGAGCGCACCATCTAGACTTTGGAAGATATGCTACGAGCATGTGTTCTAGGTCTTGGAGGATCATGGGTATAACACTTGCCTCTGATAGAGTTCTCTTACAAAAACAACTATCACTCTATCATTAGCATGGCTCCTTTCGAAGCTTTGTACGGGAGGTCGTGCCACTCACTCGTATGCTAGACAGAGGTCAGAGAAGTAGGTGTTCTTGGCCCGGAGGTGGTGAAGAGCATGACAGAGAAGGTTCAGCTTATACGAGAGAGGATGAAGGAAGCTCAGGACCGGCAGAAGTCATACGCCGATAATAGGAGGAGACCCTTGGATTTCGAGGTCGGGGACCACGTGTTCTTGAAGGTCTCTCCTCAGTGTGGGCAGTGAAGATTCGGAAAGGGGAGAAAGCTTTATTCGAGGTTCTTCGGGCCCTTAGAGGTGTTGCGGTGGGTTGGAAAAGTGGATTATCAACTGGAATTTCTGCCACTGATACAAAGGGTGCACGACGTCTTCCATGTGTCTCAGCTCCGTCGGTACCTGCGCGATGATTCACACATCCTCGACTGGGGAGAGCAAGATATCGAGGACGATGCAAAGTTCATGGAGCGACCTGTGATGATCGAAGGTCATGAAGAGAAGGTGCTTCATGGATGAACCATTCCATTGGTTTGTGTGCTATGTAGGCATGGTGGACTTGAGGAGATTACTTGGGAACGTGAAGCACAGATGTGTTCCCAATACCCAGAGTTGTTTTGAGTTTTATCATGTTTTGTTTCGTACCTATTTAGGATGTAATGCTTGATCTGGTTAACTATGAAATGTGTTTGAAGTGATTAAGAAGTGTCCTGAAATGTTGCGAGTGGAGGACCTGACCCCTAGTTAAGACGCATTAAATTGGATGTGCCTAAACCCATGCAGGTGAGTCAGTGCTGCCCAAAGAGGATAGTATCTTAACATGGAGGACGGAAAACCCCTCACCCACATGACCAGACGGTTTAATATTTTTCTTTGTGTAGTTGTACAGGGGAGAGGATCATTATGTTTGTTATTGTTCAAAAGATAGGTGAGTAATGGGGTGCTCCTTGGTAATAAGGATTTTTTCTCCTGAGAGGTATCTTTTGAGGGGGGGGGGAGTTGTTCGGACCCCTATCCTTTCTGCAGGTCTGGTTTTAATTATCAAGGGAGAGAATGTTTTGAGAGGTATCTGATGTAATGGCCCGGACCTCTCCGGTACATTACTTGTAAAAATGCGGTGTTAGGGGTGGTCTGGAATTTCAAGGGGGCTTTGGGGTGAATTTGGGTGGACTTTTAAGGAAGACTAAAGGGCAGTAGCTTTCTCATGGTTGGCGCATGGTTTGGCTAAACCGTGCGGCCAAATCCTGCAAGGTTGGTGTTGGAGGGAATGGATAATGCACGGTTAGTGCATGGTTTGTCTAACTGTGTGTACTAACCATTGGAGGAGTGTTTGGCAAGGAAGAAGCTAAGGCACGGTTAGCGCATGGTTTGTTAAACCGTGCGGGCACTTAAAGTTAGATCCTAATATTGTGGATCTGAACTCTTTTGCCTCTAAACAGTTCGTTTGAGACTCTAAGCGGCCATAACTCTAAATTAACCTTCCTTGGAGGTAGAAGAACCTCTCCCAAGTGTTTTGGAGGCGATCTGGAGGCTTTTCTTGGCGAATCAAAGCTGGTTTCTTGAGGTATGTGATCTTTCTTGATCATTCTTGTTCGGTAACTTAGATCCACGTAGATCTAATCCTCCTCTTACTTCAGTTTCTTAGATCTATTCCTGTTATGGGTATACCTAAGTGTCTGGATGCCAATTATGGTGAGCTTTGTTCTTGATCTTGCTAGGAGGAGGGATCTAAGGTGGGTTTTTGGAGAATCGACCCAGGTTTCTTGAGCTTTCTTCGACCGTCGTGGTTTCATCAAAAACCTTTGAGGTAGGGATCTTACCTCCATCTCTCTCTTTTGTGCATCATGCGGTGTGGGTATCCTCTTGTTTTTATGAGATACGGTTGAACTAGTAAATAAAGATAATAACTGGTTAAATAATGGGTTCGGGGAAATTTTTTTGGTATTGTTGTTTTATTTCCATCAATGCTTATCCTTTGATTATTTTGTGAATTGAATGGGCTTATGCCTACTAAAAATCATGGTTATTGGGGGCCTTTTCATGCATAATTATATGTTTCCCTATTTTTCTGGATTGTTTCGTGGATGGAATTTCATATAATTTAGAAATTGGTTAATCATATAAAGGTGGATGATTAAATGAATACCTGGAACCCTTGTATGATCACCCCGATTAAAATAAAAGAAAGAATGAATTTGTGGGTTCTGGTTGGGGTTTAGTTATGTGAAGGGATGTTTCATGGGTTACTGTGGAACAGGTGAGCAGCGGGGCTACGGTTGGCTTGGTTGTGGGTTGGCGTGTATGATATAGTTGTGATGGGAAGTGGAGCTATGGTAAACGGTATCAAAGATATGATGTTGTGGTACGGGTATTGTTTCCAATATGTTGTGGTTATGGTGGTTGGCAGCAGGGCTGCAGAAATGGTTGTGCATATGAATAAAAATTGGAAGAGTTAGCTAATGAATTGTGGGTCATGGTAGTTGATTAAATATGGAAAATCAATGGAATTGTTTGGATGATAAAATAAAATGGTGTTGTGTTGCTCGTGTTTTCCCTAACTTTGTTTGTGGTTGGTAGGGATATGTTTATGAACATTTGATCTGGTTTGGTTGTTGTTAGTTTCTCAGTAGTTAAGGAATTGATAAACTAAAACCATTGAAACATGGAAAGCATAATGGGGTTTGGGGTTGTTTATTGTGTGCATACTTTCAAGGTAGTAGTGTTGAGGCATGAACTTAGATCCTTTGTGTAGAAGCCTTAGGATGGGCTGAGTGGTTGATATAATTATATAAATCTGTAGTTCTTATGTTTTTTATTCACGTCCCACCCAATTTGAGCACTTGGTATCAAACACCCCCATTTCATGGGGGAGGGTGTTTTTCCCAACACTCCTATGAGTGGCTGGTTATTATCTCCTTTTCTACTCCCTTTCCCAGATATCCCAAGACTCTTTAGGTAGGTTTTGATGGCCTAAGGTCCATTATAGCCCAAGATAATTCGGGAAAGATTTGACGGCCTGAGGTCCATTATAGCCCAATATTCTTCAGGCAGTATAGCTGTGGTAGTTGGCCCAGGTGTGTGCGAGAAGGTTGTTTCCCAAGAGTCTTCGCGATGAGGCCCAGGTGTCTTCGGGCATGGAAATGGTTGTTCTAGACCAGTTTTTTGTAGGCGTGGTTACGCCTGGTGGCAGTGGCCCAGGTGTTTGTGGGAGGGATCTGTAGTAGTGGACCTGGTGTTTGTGGGTAGGATGTTTAGTAGTGGCCCAGGTGTTTGCGGGCGAGATGTGTGGTAGTGGCCCAGGTGTGTGCGGGCAGGGTGTGGTAGTGGGATTGTGATGAGAATGGAAGGATTGGTTAAATGAATAGGATGTCTTTAATAACCAATGGGAAAGTGGTGCGGGGTACCCAAACATCGATGTGCTATTACTATACATTACTTGGCTTGCGTTATTTGGGGAGTATGCCTTGGTGAGGATTGGGAAGATAGTTTTCCTTGCTAGGTGCTTTGGTTATCTCTTTTCTCACGGGGCATTAGGATTTCTCCCCACTTGTGCATGAGAGCTTTAGGTTTTCCTACTGAGTATACTTGTATGCTCACCCTATGTTTACTTTCAGGTTTTCAGGAGGACTTCATGAACCATGCGGGACCTTGCTAGTTGGGTGTTGGTGTTTCGTTGGTTACAGTTTTTGCTTTCTTTGTTTTTGTATCATACATTGGAGCTTTTCTTATACTTGTACTTTTGTTTCAGTTTTATATAAAACATGCATATGGGTTGGTTTTGGGTTTGTTTTCATTTACTTGTTCCTTTTCTTTTTGGTGTTTGACTCATCTTATTTTCGGTCTTAAATAATGAATAAGGTAATGCCTCCCATATTCGTGAAGACTCATACCGTTGGTGCTAGTCACCACTCTGGAGCCTACTAGAGGAGGGACTCGGGGTTTATTATCTCCCTTTCACCATTTCCAACTCAGGAGGTGCATCTTTGGTGGGAGGGGGTCGTGACAGGTATCTTAGACTTATTGAATTTTTGTACTAGTGGTGTGTCATGACCAACGATGTCTCATAATTATATATTTATTACCTATTCTCAAAATACATATTTCTTACAAGTAATCATGAATGGTATTAGTATTTTTTAAAACATGATTTTTAGATCATTAAAACCATGAGGTCAATAATTTCAATCATTTTTATTTTATAAAATGGTGGGAAGTAGGAGAAACCAAAACAAAAAACTTCTGTGAGAGACAATGCTATGATTTTCCAAATAACATTCCCAAAAAAATGGGAGGAGTAGTTAAAAAATTCAAAATTGTTCTTACCCAACTATCATTGGCTATGAACAATAACATGAACGATGTATAATATGCACCTTCACCCAAGAACGTGCTACTATCCATTGATTCCTTTATGAACTAACTACCACTAGAATTTTATAGATCTTCCAATACATTGATTAAGGAATAATGGGTTAACTCAAAGGAGGATATATTTTTTATTATCTATTATTCTTATAAGGATGTTTTTACAATGAATGTTTATCATTTGGATGGAGAGGCTGATCAATGGTGGGAATTGAAAAATAATACAAAGATGAATGATGAAATCAAATAAAATGATTGGGAAGACTTTATAAAAATATTTCATAAAAATTATTACCCATAAAATAATCAAAAAAATATAGATATATAATTTCTAGATATTAATTAGATGGAGAGTGAATCTATTATGACTTATGAGAGAGATTTCACAAGGATTGGAAGATATGTCATAGGTTTTCTTATCAACAAGGATAATAAAATAGAAATATTATTTAGTGGTTTTAAAAACAATACTTGGAAAGGATCTAGATATTTAAGATGATGGGATTTATGAGGACGTAGTTTGATTTTCTCTCAAAGAAGATATGGAGTTTGGAGAATAGTCCCATGGATATAGAGATAAAAAGATAAGAATGTAGATTTAACTTGGCAGAACACATGATAAAGTAATAATGAAGATCAAACCACTAAAATGTCAAAGGTGTGTAAGGAAGCATGATAGTAATTTCCTAAAATGGTTAAAGAAATGATTTTAGTATAGTATGGAATTTCCCCATGATCAAGAATTTCAAAGGGACATGAATAAGTAAAACAACATGACGGAGGAATGGAAGGAAACACCCAATGTACCACCCATGGTTCAATGCTTCAAATGTAAGAAACAAATCTGTTAAACAATCTAGTTCACTAAAATACTTATATTCTAGGGTAATAAATGTTAGAAACCACCAAACATGAGGGATAAATGGAAATCTTATTCCATTACCACCATTGAGGTGGAATATGATAATTATTTCATGTAAGGTACAATTTTTATTCATTCTTTAATGGTTTTTTTATTCTAGTTCTACACATTCCTTTATATCGTAATAGTTTTTTATAACTATTGAATCAAATTATTAATAGATTTAGGTAGAGATATCTACAAAATCACCTTGTGGTGTTATCATTTCAAACCAAGTGTTGAACTCTTATCTTGTTAGTGCATGTGGGCAATTGTTTCTAGAGAATATCATAATCTTTCCCTTAGTGTAATTTGATGCTATGTTAAGAATGGATTCACACTCATTATATAGAGCTCCCATCAACTATAAGGAAAAGTAAATATATTTCTATATTGAAAAATAACCCATAATCTTGTACAAATACAAGGAATATCATGAATCACCTTTAGAAAAATCCATCAATAATGTGGGTGTTGATACCCAGTAAAGAAGCTTATCTTTCCCAAATGGTTGTGTCAAATGAAAGAATCAACTATGAAGAACATTATGAATGAATATACGTCTGTATTTATTAAATATATTCCTAATACTCCCCCATATCATAAAGTATTTTTCTCAACAAATCTTCTATCTGTATCCACTCTTATCTCAAAAATTCCTCTGTAGGATGTCCTCGATTGAACAATTGGAGTTAAAGAAGCAGCTGAAATAGAATTTGGGAAAAGTATTCATATTAACTAGTGCATTGTATTTGGGTGAACCAGTGCTATTTTTCTAGAAAAATAATGGGTCAATTCATCTTTTCATTAACTATTTGGAGATCAAGAAGATCATGATAAATAACAAGTGTCACCTATCAAGGATTGATAACTTGTTCTATTAACTTGGAGGAGCATTTTGCTTCTTAAAGGGGGATATAAATTCTAAATATCATCATCCCAAGGTGAACAAGGAATATATTTATTAGATAGGATTTTGTATAATGTATGGAAGCTATAAGTTTATAGTGATGCCCTTTGATATTACTAATACCCCTTAAATATTCATGGATTTTATGAATAATGTTTTTAGATAGTACCTTAAAAAAAGTTAGTAGTCTTTATCAGTGATATTATCATTTAATCCATGAGTAAAGAGGAATATGAAGAGTATCTAAGGATTTTGTTGATTAAATAAGAAGGTTAAGTATCTGTTAAGTTAAAAAATGTGACTTTTGGATATAGCAAGTCACATTCATAAGATATGTGATAAAAAATGATTGAATTTCTATAGATCCTTCAATGAAAAAAGGCAATTAAGGAATAGACCAAGCCCACTAGTATCTTGAAAAATTAATATCTTTCTTATATTATCTTGGTACTACTGGTGATTTTTGAAAAATTTATCATGATTTTATAGCACACTAACTAATTTAACATGGAAATGGGTAAACTAATTGTAGATGGTAGAATGTGAGGAAATCATTATGAAGCTCAAGAAGTTCCAAATCACTACACCAGTGCTCACACTACCTTCATGTCGAGAAGTGTGTTTGATATATAATGATTTTTTAAAGAATATATTGGGTTTTGTACTCATGCAGAATGATAAATTGATATCCTATGCCTTAATACAATTGATGATCCATCTCTAGAACAACCTAATGTATGATCTGTAGTTATCAGTTATGATCTTCAATCTAAATTTTTTTTGGCACCACCTCTATGGTGAAAAGTGTGACATGTATAAGGATAAAAATAGAATAAATTATGTATTCACATATAAGTGTCTCAACATTTATTAGATAATATAGCTAGATATGATTAAGGAATATGATTTATTTATTCACAACTATCATGGAAAGGAGAATAAGGTAGAATATTTCTTTAACATAAAATAATATGCTACAAAATCCATGATATGGATTGATAAATAAAATATATTTATGGATATGAAAAGGATGTATTTTGTAATATTAATTGAGAATAATAAATCCTACCTTTCATAAATTATTTCCCTACCATCTATCCAAGATAGGATGATGGAGGTATAAAGGATGATTTGCAAATTCAAAAATAATGTGACAATAGAAAACGAAGAGAAGCTTCAAAAATATCACATTGATGAATATGGTGTTATTCAATTTGGAAATTTAATTTTTGTGAATTCACCTCTAGAGATAAATAAAGATATATTGGATAATTTACATAGCTCATCTTTCTCTATCCATACAGGAAGTACAAAGATGTATCGTGATATTTAAGAGAATTCCTGGTGGGACTACATAAAGAATGTGATTTTGGAGTACAAATAAAAGTGAATGTTATGTAAGTATATAAAATAAAAGAGATAGTCTAATGGTATGATGTAACAATTTCCTAAACCCAGATAAAAATTGGATAATATCACCAAGTACTTTTTCACTAGCCTCTCAAAAACTTTCAAAGGAGGCAATGTGATATGGCTTGTGGTAGACCGATTCATCAACAATTCCCACTTCATTTCCAGTCATTAATATTTATATATTGACTAAATTGGCATGATATATGTAAAGTAAGTGGTGAGGCTATATGGGGAACCACTTTTGATCAATTTTGATAGTGATCGATGTTTTAACTCTAAAATATAGAGAAGTATTCAACATGCTATAAATATTGAATCGGATTTCAGTATAACATATCACCCATAACTAATGCCTAGTATGAAAGGATAATTTATAAAATCTAGGAAATTATGTGGGGATACTAAAAACAATTTCAATGATTATGGGATCAACATCTCTCATTAGTTGAGTTCTCATACAACAACAACTTCCACCTGAGTATTCAGATGGATCCATATGAATCTCTATATTGGATGTGAAGTAGAACACAAATATATTGGGATGAAGCTATTGAATAGAATATTATTTTAATAGATCTTGTTCAAGAAATTAAAGAAAATGTTTAGTCCCTACAAAAATATATAAAATCTACCAAAATTCATTAAAAAAGTTATGCTTCCAATAGTATAAGGGACAAGGAGTTTAGAGTTGGAGAAAAAGTGTTCCTTTGAATATCACCATAGAAGAGATCCATATAGTTTTAAACTAATGTAAAGATCAACTGTAGGTATATTAACCCATTAAATATCATTGATCACATTAGATCAGTGGCCTATATGGATATCACTTCCACTAAATATGGCTCATGGTTATGATTTATTCTAAATATCTATCATGAGGAAATAAATACATTATCTATCACATATAATTAATTTTTAGGTGATACAACTAAATTCTGAACACTCTTATGATTAGTTTCTGATGAAGATCTTGGATTATAGAGACAAATTTCTACCCAAAAAGGAAAATCACCTTGTAAAATTGATATGATGAAAACAAAAATATGAATAATTGACATGTGAACATGAGGATATAATGAAACAGAAGTACCCCTATCAATTCCCAATTGAGAATACGAGTTAAAATTTATATGATGAAATTTCCAAATGAGGGAATAATGCAATGAACTATACATTATATATTATATTTATTTCCAAAATAAATATGGGTTATATTATATTTTATTGTATTATACACATAGAACACATAGAAAAACAAAAAACACATTATTTCATTAACGGAGATCATTACTATAGTAAAAAATTAAAAATATTTAAATTCCAAATATTAAAATGGGAAAACAATAGAAAATTGAAAATCTAGAATGAGAAAATTCAAACCATACCTATATACTATAATTATTTCTCCCATGAACAACACTGTGGAAAATAAACAAAACATTAGTAAACTAAACTACATTTTAGAAAAGGAAAATATAGAACCTTGGAAGGAACTATATTGGATTACATATGATGGAAGGATGGGGTATTTACAAGAGTTAATATGAATATAGTAATAGCAATGAGATTATTAGAATAGTTACCTGACCGTTAGGAATAATATCCTGGCCATTTATAATAATAACATAACTGTTAAAATAATAATTAGACTTGAAAATAAAAAAAAATTGATATAAATTATATTTATCATGAGTAATTTAAGAAAATATAATCATTTCAATTCCATAAAATAAATACAAAGATTAAAAATTCATATAAATTATAAAAAATATTTTTAGTGACTAATATTTTAATTTATTTTATAAAAATAAAATTTTCAAATTAAAAAATAAAATTTACCATTATATAAATTATTTTTAAAAAATTATTTTATTTTTACAATCATCACGTTGATATTTCCAATGGGTGAAATTTTGATAATTTCTCAAGAAACTTCAATTTTTATGCGAATATTAAAAATTCAATTTTTCTATTACAATATGTTTATAATATAATAATGGTGTAATAATGAATTTGATAAATATTAAATTGGTTATATAATACGAAAATAAATTTAATAATATAAATTTATTGATTAAAAATAATGATGATAATTTCCAAACCTAAAAAGTAATTTCCAAAATAAAAAAGTCTAAAGTGTCCCTTTATATAATTTTTTTTCACTTTTCTACATTCCTTTTGATTGAAATAATAACTTTTAATTATAATGTGTTTGAAAGTCCTAAAATAATTTTATTTTATTAAAATATATTTAATAAAATTAATAATATTACTATTGAATGGTTTACCATGAGTATACTAATTTAATCGTTATTATAACTTACAAATACCCCTCTCTGTGACTATGAAAACTTCCACTTCCTTACCTTGGAAAACCACTTCTCCCTCACTAAAAAAAGCCAAAAATCTACCCAAATTCCATATATTAATCCCATCAGAATCTATAGGTATGTTCTAGAGTCACTCAACTATAATAATTCAAGGATTTTATTAACATATAAAATAAGAAACAACAAGAATAAGGTATGTTTTCATTATCGTTTTTCATCATATTACTGTCCTATACCTCTTTTTCTCTATTTACTTTTAAAAAAATATAAGATTAATTTAGTATAATTTTAAAATTATATTAATGATTCTAAATTTTTGTGTTCATTATATTTATAATGTATTTATATTTTATACTTCTCTTTTATCCCCTTTGACAATGTCCCATCAACAGTCGATAACCGCCCATAAGGACATTACCGAATCTATAATTGTCACAACCATTATGGATTATTATAATAAATTATTTATATTACATAAATTTTTAAATATATTTATTTATAATATTCTGGAGTTAATCTTAATAATTTATATATAATAATAAATTATGATCATTAAATCGAAGTAAGACATGATATTTTGAGGAAAATATGATATTGAAATGTTTTACCATTAATAATAGGTATTAAGAAATATAATCCTATTATTATAATTGATCAAGAGTGAAAAAGAATATAATTTTATTCCATTTTCACATTTTAATAAACATATTTGTATTATAAATGAGGTAAAAAGTCAGGAAATAAATCAATATTTAATTTAAGGGGAATCTCAATCCCAAGATATTATTTTTGGGTTATCTACTCCTTCACATTATTCTATGTATGGATGTTACTATATTGTCCTTAAAATTTCATTCAAATAATATTTCCCCTATCCTTCTTGGGATATACATGTTTTACACCTTGTTAAAATAATTTCTTAGCCCAATATAAAAAAATTTCAAAGAGTCATTATTTTCCAAGACGCCACATTGACTCATATTAATTATTTCTTATCCAATCAAGAATAATGATGTTTTATGTGAAAATATTACTTTCCTTATTCAATTGGGAACCCCAAATTTTATTAATTAATTTATTATTTATGAAACATTTATGAAACCGGTTTCTTTCCATGAGTATATTTCATGACTATGATTGTTATATGAACTTTTCTCATGTGCAGTGGATAATTATGAAACTATTATGATGTTATAAGTGGGAATAGAATTTTATAGCCCTCAAATTTATATGATAATGTGATGTATCTCATTATATTTTGTGTATTATTCTTAAGCATGATGTAATCTAGTTTACATAATTATGATGTTATGACCTATGAAAATTTGTTATCTATGAATGTAATGTTATCTTTATTCACAATAATGTGTGTTATTTAACCACAATTATTTGGTGTTATATTATTATGAATATTCCACATTCAATTAATATTAAAAATAATTCCCTCATTCTTATTATGATGATCCCATGCTTATGATATATTGATGATGATTATGATCACCCTTGTACTATTGATCTATGACTCTTATTCCTTCTATGTTATCCATCCTATTTTTAAGATTTTAAATGAACCCTTTAATTTATTTATATCCTTGGGTGAATACATGTTTCATCTTTAGGAGGGCTATGAATAAAAAATTAAATAATTTTTCTTTTTATCTAGGTATAAGGGATGCATAAAACAATTTTTCTTGAAATACTAATCATTTTAATCCTCTAAAGTATTCATATTATGTTATTTATCTTAAAAATATTATTATATTCATGTAAGAAAAAGTTCGGTATCTATAAAAACCATACATATTCATGCCAAAAGATCATAAAAAATCATCATTTTATCATAACATAATTAACCTGTGGGAATAAAATAGGTCATATGTAATAATCCTTAAAATATAATCATTATCTGGTATCTATAGAATTAATATGGGAAGTATCAAAAGATAATATATCAATTGACTCATATGAAACATAAAATTGTGTTTACATAGATGAAAAATATGATTAAAATAGTATTTGAACCATTATTTGAAAACATGAAAAAATATATTTTTCTATTGATAATGTTTTAAACAAAAATTACCATAATTTTTAGAAAATTGTTTTCTTTGAAACAAAACCATGTAAAATTGTAAAATAATATTTAAATAAAATAACTATCATCAAGATGGGAAAGTATGTTCGTGTGGTAAACATTAGAATAGATATTCCTTTCACACGTTTTTTAAATAGTCATAAATAACCTATTCAAAAAATATCATGAAAATTCATTTTTAATACATTGAAAATAATGGAAAATATGTTTTACTATGAATTTAAATGACCACTGATTCATCAAAAATAAAATTCTTTAAAATATTTTAATGAATATGGACATGGAAGAAAAAGTTCACCGACCAAAGAAGAAATAAAGTGACATTTTCATAAAATATTTTTCTTTATCATTTTGTGTAACAAATAAAAGAGAATGGAAGGAAAGAATAAAAAACCCATAATAACAATAGTATAAAAAACATATGTGTTTTAATATACAAATATTATATAATCCTCTAAAGGATATTCTGTCATAAACAACCCTAATTAAAAATTATATCACAACCTAAACCCTTACCCCAGGTCTTCAATTTATTTATATAAGCTATTATGATCCTGTATTATAAATATATATTTATTATAAATACATAACAGGGTGATATTAAAAATTATCATAAATAAAAAATTATATTATTATTTTTAATTTCCTATTTATGAACAATTCTTCATTTAAATCAATATTTAATTGTTACCTGTTTAGTTTCTTATACATATTTTGGTTCAACGGTTTCATTACTTTTAATTTATTATAGTTTAATATTTAAATAATCTTAATAATTTTATAATTATCATATTTTTATGATATACACTTTTATAACCATTCATATAATATAGGGATGAAAATATAATTACATAACTTCCTTGAAATGGTTTTCTATACATTTTCACAGGTAATGTTTTCATTTTCGAATGAGTCAAAATAAAGGTAAGTTTTAATATATCTTTAAATAATAAAAATAATATCATAAATATAATTTATATTCATTAAATATACCTATATATCTATTCATTTATGTTAGACATGAAAAATTAATCGCATCACTTTGTGGTGGTGATAACGTACACATATACACAAATGATAATATCATTTATCATTGGATGAAATATTTTTATAAAATATTTTGAAGAGGTTAAGGAAGAATTAAAATAAAAATAGAGTAGTAATGATAATTACTAATTCTTTGTATATCCTCCTTTAGTTCGAATATATATTCTTAAAAGGAAATACCTTTTGAAAGAAAAAAACAATTAGACATGGTGAAGAAATTTAGAAGATATTTTGTTAGGTATTGGTAGAGGTAAATAGATCAGAATTTGTGAATAAGTGATGATAGGAGGTGACCCTTTATAAGTAAGGTGGGTGGAGAACTTGTAAGTACATAAAACATTAAAATATAATAAATTCATATTCAATTTAATGGATAACCAAGGAAACCCAAAGATGAATACATTATTAGGTTGGATCAAAATAAATTTAACTAATAATATTTATTAATTTTTTATTGTATTTTATTCCTTATCCTAATATTTTACCCACGTTAATCCTTTTAAGACTTACTGTGGTGAAAAAGTTTTACCATCAATACTATTAATTATCTAAAAAATTAACCAAATTACCAAATATTAATCTACTAATTATAAATATTAAAACCATTTTACCATATTAAATTTCTATAGGTACTATAAATTCATTTTAAAATAAGTGTGAAAAACTGAACTAAAATTGTTTGCAAAAATGCAGTTTTAATCATAACACTAATTTTTTTATTCCTATCCAATAAATACCATTAAAAAAATTTAAAATATTATACTGAAATTCTTAGACAAAAATTTCATAAAAATATTTCATTCATATTGATTTATTTAATTTATTAAGATAAAAATAAATTACATGCATAAAATATGTTTTTTCAAAAAAACATTTCACTTTACCTTAAAATGATTTTATTTATATTTATAACCAATTTATAACCAAATAATTCATTTTATATATGTGTGAGAAATATTATAAGTTTAATACTTTGTATTAAGTTTTAAATATATTATATGTGAAAAAATAATATCCATAAGTGAAATATTTTAAAACAGTTCTTTGGGATAGAAAGTAATTCCTATGTGATATAGAAATTATTTTTGATAATTATTTTTTATTTAAATGCCATTAAATGTGATTTATTTTTTATTTTATAATCATTAATAACATAATTTTCCGGTTTTATACTTCAGAAAATCTCAAAAAAATTTATTTATCAAGGAGAAATATATTATAAAGTCTTTAGGTGTTACATTCTACCCTCTTATAAGAATTTTCCTCTTGAAATTATATCACTCTGATACAAACCACTAATGATACATTGACTACGTCACATCATCGAGTTCCAAAATTTATTCTTTTAATTATAAATTCCTCCTTTATACCTTAACTAGGTGAGTGGTCTTGTTTCATATAACATAATCTATATAATCCAATATTTCACTAGTTATTATTTATAATAAATATCATGCTCCAGTTGTACGACCCTTCAGTTTAGTACAAGTGAAGCACTAAGTGTGTAATTTCTTAAAATAGATACATTGAACATAACATGAACATAGAAGAGGTTATGAGGATGTTCCAATAATTAAGATACTGTCCTGGTATGATTAATAATTTCATAGTGCTAGATATATCTAGGGCTTATCTTTTGTAGCTTTCAAAATCTCATAAAATTCTTACAAGGAGATATTCAAATGAATACCTTATCCCAAGATTTAAGCTCTATATCTCACCGATGTTTATCATCATAATTTTTTTTCTTAAAATGCACTTTTTGTATTTGTTGCTAAATTTTTATAACCTTATCTTTAGTTCCCTCATCTAGCTCTAGTCCTAATAGCTTTTGTTCCACAACTTTATCCTAAAATATTTGTGTTCTGCACTTATTTCCATTGATAGATTCATAAAGATCCATCAAAATTTTCCAATGATAACTATTATTGTAATATAATTAGATTATGGGAAGGTGTTTATCCCATCCTCATTTAAAATATATATACTAAGCTATCACTATATCTTGTTGAGTTTGAATATTCCTCTTAGATTATCCATCCATAAAACAATGATATGTTGTGCTAAAGCTCAACTCTATATTAAAATATTGTTGAATAATTATCTAAAAACAGTGAAAATCCTCATATATCAATCATATATGATTGGGAGGGGCACTCCAACCATATTACCACATCCTAAATTTATAACATAGAAATCTAATCAAATAAGAAATATTCTCTGATAGAAATTAATTTTATCAATTTCATAAGGAGGCCAACTGAAACCCAAATACCATTGTTCCATTTAGATTGATTTTTTAGTCCCATTATGAAATATAAATTGTTTTTTTCCCATTTCCACTCTGGTGTGGGTAATGGTTGTAACATCCCCTTAGACTTTCGTCTCTCATACTTAACTTGTGGACATTCCAAGCATCGGGAAACATATACTAAGGTATCTAAATTCATGTTTTCCCAATAAAAATTGTCTTTAATATATATATACATCATAATAATTCTTGTATCAAGACAAATTGATGAACTATGTGATTTATATAACATATCGTACATTAATTCTATTATTAGAAATACACACACCTAGTTCTTGAATCAGGTTTCTCCATCATGATCAAGGTTGAACTTAGGAAAATTTATTACCTTCCTCTATAGGGCCACATATTGGTTATGTGCCTCCTTAATCTTCATAATAATAGATGGTTGAACATTCATCTGGTAAATATAGGATTTTTATCCTTTCCTTATGATTTCAAGGCCTATCCCCTCAAAATCCATATGTATTAGATCACTTTCAATTCACACTGTTGATAAACATACATGGTTCTTCTGAGTTAGAGCACCAACCACCTTGCTCACCTTCCCATGGTGGAAATGTATTTAGAAAGCATAATATTTTATCATTTAAAAGAAATTTTCTTTACAACATATTCAAATCTTTCTTTTTGAATATATAGCTTAAAATTTTATGATCTGTATCTATGTGAAACATTTCACTATAAAAATAATTACACTATGTATTCAAAGAAAAAATTACTATAGTTGGTTCTAAATCATGAGTTTGGTAAATTTTCTCATGAAAATTATGTTTGTGATAGGCATAAGCTACCACCATGTCATTCTTCATGAGAACACATCTCAGTTCCTTATTTGATTCATCATTATTGGTCTAAAATCCTTATCTTCTCTAGGGTAGTGTGAGGTATGGTGCACTAATCCAATATCTTTTTATTTCCATGAATTTATCTTCAGATTAGTTTACCCAGAGGGACATGGATTAATTTCTTATCAACTTTGTTAGTTTATTAGATAACTATGATAAATTCCACACAAATAATTATTACTATATCGCCAAAAAAAATTATATTTAGATCACAATGGTTGGTCTAGGAAAATGTTCAATAACTATAATCACTAAGGGATCCACCGTTATAACATCACTTGTAATTATGCGGCCTAATAATGATACTTTTTATAGAGAAAATTTATTTTTAATAAATTTATCATACAACTTATCCTTTCTCAAAGTATTCAATATAGTCCCCAAGTGATCGTCATTATCTTCATTACTCTTATAAAATATATTAATATATTTTATAATTGTAACCAAAAACTGATTGAGTTAATCAATAAATATTAAATTAATTAGATCCATTAAGGTAACCAAGTCAATTTTATATCCAAATGGCCTAACTATAAATTCATAGTGTCCATACCTCTTATAGAAGCTTGTTTTTATATGTCTTCCTTTTTGACCCCCAATTGACAATATCCAGATCTGAGGTCAATTTATTAAAATTATTGAGCTAATCATCGTTGATTAAACAAGTAATATATACGGGGTAGATAATACTTTTTATTGATATAAGTCTCTTTAAATTATTGATAATAAATGAAAAGATGCATTGACCCGTCTTTCTTCTTAAAAAAATGAACATGTCCACTACTGGGTGATGTCTATGGATTAATGAATCCCTTATCAATATTTTCTTGGAATTTATTCTTCAATTTCTATAACTTAATCCGGTCTATTATATAAGTTTTCTTTGAAATAGGCATAGAATCAGGTCTGAAATCTATTGAAAGCTCATCTTTATGATTTGGGGGAAAAGTATGAAACTATTTTGAAAATAAATTAGCATATCCCAACAAAACAATAATATCATAAAAATTGAGTCTCTACCCAACCATTTAAGACAAATGACCATCATTAATATGTATTATGATCCATATAATAGTGGTACCTTCCATTGGAAGATCACAATCATCCTCACAAATATATATGATGAATTATTTATTAAGAATATGAAATATGGATTTCATTCCTTATAAATTTATTTGGGATCTATATAATGAAACTCCATACATTCCCCAAAACACATAAAATTTAACTAGGGGGAGAATCTCAAGATTCAAAGGAGGAATTTTCCAAAAAAAAATCTATCAAAGAGGATCTATATAATTGACATGTGATCATTATACAATAAGTTTTTTTATCAATAATTAAATATCTAGTTTTGGTGGTGTTTAAGTGATACCCATAGGAAATTATTCAAATATAAAAGAGTGGTTGTAATTATAATAAAATAATAATTTTTTAGTTCTAGAGAAGATGATAAGTTTACCATTCACCACTTCATTCTCATGACCCACTTCAACGATTGTGATCGAATGATCAATCACTTGTTATCTATAATTAATAGGTATTTGATGATGCCTTTCATTATAAATCCTTAGATTTATACATTAGTTGGAATAGTTCCTAGACTTATTATAGTTGTATTATTGGATTTTTGGTGGTGCATTCGGTTGATATCTATCTATATTCATTTCATTTTCTTTACTCTTTACAACTATCCAATGTTAACTATCTTGATAACCTTATTTTCTACACATAAAACATTTAACAATATCTTTAAAATAATTTCCCACACAATTCCTACAATATTTATATAATAGAGGAAGTTTTTTCCTAAATGGGTCTTAGTATTAGAATTTCCTTGAAAATCCATCTCCCTCTTGTTATCACAAACCTGATAATTATTGGAATCTATGATATATATTTCTATATTGAAATTATATTTTATGATTTATTCATTGATACTAGAGTCCCCTATGGCCAATAATTTTTGCAGACTTTGTTTTAATACACATAAGAATTGATCAATTCTTCATTCATGGTAAATAAAAAAAATCAAAGGAATACCTCACATGTCTTGCAAATTTTTTGTCATAAGACCCAATAGATTTATCACCCTTCTTATTAAGCCTATAGAATTCACATTTCATTTTAATGTGAACTTTTTGGGAAAGTACTTACTAAAAATACCATCCATAACTGATCTTATTCTATAAAGTCAATTTACCCCTCTTACCACATATAGTTAAGAAGAATACATTATTGGCCTACTTGACCTTCTAAAAAATAGACATCCAGGATATCATTTTTTTGCTACAAGCACTGGGGAATGGAAAATATCTTTTCAGTGGAATCAATACTTTTCTCAACCATAAGTTAATCATAGGACACACTTAAATATGTTTAATGTTTCCTTAGGAAATGATCAATAGTACATTGGTCCATTATTTCCTCATTTGGAATCTCAATATGATTCATGGCTTAAGGGATTTTCATGAGCGTAAAAATAATATTTTAAATTCTAGATCCCATGTAATTTGGTTTCTCTAGAAGATAATCATTACATTGCCCACCGCATTCACTGTTAACAGGATTCTTCCTAGTTCTACACATTAAATAAAACCAATAATTATATTGTAAGAATCAATCTATAATAATCAAAGTGATAAATTATATAATCATGAAAATCATTTTTGAGATGACATAAATTTTGAAACCTCTTATTATCCTATGAAACATTTAGGTTTACCATATATCCAATTCAGTTCTTTAGTGGTTTTCTTTAGTTAAATGCTCATATACTTTATAAAATAATATATAAAAAATAGTAACCCTACTATGATACCAAATGAGAAACAAAACATACATACATATTTCAATATTTTATTTGAAAATGTAATATATTAAACAATAATTCATTCCCCATAACTGAAAAGGTTCAACTTATTTGATGGATAGATAAATAAAAAACTTATTTCATACAATATCTTCTATATATACCATAAATATCTTCCCTCATAGAAACCTCACTATACATTTAATAATAAATACCTTTCTTCATATCCTCATAAAAAATATAAATATATGAAATGATGATCTCAAATGATTAGTAATGCTAAACATGGTATGTATTAATCAATGATCCTATGAAATCATAAGATAGTAATTTAGGTGTGATGGAATGATCGTGACTTATAAAGTACATACATAATCATTAATAGATCATAAATTATGAGTCATGTTATAATTATTTATAATTTCAAAAGACACGAGTCGTAAGAGTAAGGAATCAATCATTAATATATCAAGATCCATGAGAGAATATCATATGAATAAGAACATTTCATGTGAATTTTGGCCCAATAATAAGAATTTAAAAATAAATCATTATTGAAATATCACTACCAATAGGATCATAACATAGTGTACAAAGTCTCTCAATTTATTTAGTTCACACCCAACCTATTTTCATCCTTAAAATGGGTCTTATCTCAATCCAATTAATATTATCTCATGAGATATAAATAATTGCCTAATTAATTATAGGTATTTAGTAGACCCATCAATCAAATAATTAAAACCATATATATGTGTACCATAAGATCATAAAAACGTTCATCATTTCATCATAGAATAATTAACACATGGTAATGTAATGGCTTTCATGGAATCATCCTTAAAAAATCATCATAAATAGATATCAAAAGAAATAAATTTGATGTTATCATAAGATAATATCCCTAGTGAACTATAATAAAAATCAAATAATATTGAAATACATGAATAATACCTTTAAAATATAACTTGAATATTTATTTGAAAACATGTGAAAATATTCGCTTCTTTTGATATCATTTTAAATAAAAATTTAAAAAAATATTAAGAAAATTATTTTATTTTAAATAACCATTGAAACTTTTAAAAAAAACATTCAATGAATATAATGTTCATGATGATGGGAAAATCTATTCATGCGCTAAATATTAAAAAAATGATTCCTTTCACATGTTTTTTATAAAAAGTACTCAATATACTATTGAAGAAGAATTGTAAAAATTACTCCTTAATAATTTTAAAAATAATTTAAAATATTGTTAAATATTTTATCATTGAAAATAAAATTCATAAATTTTTTTAAATAACATGGACATGGAATAAAAAGTTCATGAACCAAAGATTAAATAATTTAATATTTTTCTAAAAACATTTTCTAGATTATTTTAAATAGGATACTGATAGGAATGAAAGGTATGGAAATAATATAAATAAATAAGTATAATAAAATAGATTAGGTTTATGAGATGAAGATAACATAATTCCCCAAAGTAAATTCAAGCATAAATAATCACAATTAAAAATGAGATTACAACATAAACACTTACCTCATGTCCTGAATTTATTCATACACACTCTTTATTTACATTATAATAAATTCATATTCATTAAATGTCTAAAAAATAAATTTTTAATACTTATATTACAATATAAAATTTACTTATAATTTTCAATTGCCTATTTCTTGTGAATTCATTGCTAAAATCAACATTCAAGTGTTAAATGGTTTGTTTCCCATGCCTGTTTTAGATCATTAGTTCTGGTCCTTAAACATTGGTTCGGGATTCATAATATATGTAATATTAATTGTGACATAATTATAATATTTATCCATTATATACACTTTTCTATCCATTCATATAACTTTTTCATGAAAAATGGACTACATTACATCATAGAGATGGTAGTATATATGCATGCACAATTAATGTTTTCAGATTCCAAAAAGTGTAAATAAATAAAGGTAAAGAATTTAATATCTTTATAGAATCATAATAATATAATAATTATTCATTAAATACATAATTATTACCTACCATGTGTGTTTTATATGAAAAATAAATTACATCGCTTCATGGAGGTGGTAGTCCACACATAAACATGAACTACATTATCATTTCACAAAGGATGTAAAAGGGGGATAATGTTACCATAAATAAGCATAAAAAATTTCTCTAATTTAATTATGATTATTTAACCTTGCAAATATGGTTATATATGTTTTGGATGAGGTTAAGGAAATAAGAGACTCAAAATAGACCAGTAAAGATAATTACCTCATCTTTGGGGAACCCCTATTAGTATACACCTTGGGACTTCAAAATTTAGTCTATTAGGAAGGATATAAGCCATTTAACATGGGGAGATAAGTTGTTAATATATTTTTTTAGGGATTTTCCGATAGATATGGCTCAAAATTTTGAATATGTGAATAGATAATGTTCACTTTAATAAGTGAGGTTGTTGGAAAACTTGTAAATACATAAAATATAATAAATTCATATTCAAAAAAAAGTGACAAAAAGGAAAACCACATTTAAATAGAATATATTTTTTGATCTAAATTAACCAAAAACTCACATTTAGAAAAAAATTAGCTATATTTTATGAATTGTCTCTAAATTTAACCCCCTTAAATCCTTTTAACCCCTACTGTGGTTACCAAATTTTATCACTATTAGTATTCATCATGAAAAAAATGAATGTGAACACATTAAAAATTCAGAAACACTGGTTAAAAATATGAAATCAATTTTACCATATTAAATTTCTATAATTCTAGTAAATTAATTTTAAACTAAGTGTACAGATCACAATAGGAACAGTTCTTAGAAAATACATTTTTAAGCATTACAATGAATTTATTATTTTATCTTATATGGTAAAAACTGATAAATAAATGTCAAAAAATTGGATTGAATATATTAGAAAAAAATTTAGTTAAAATTTTTGATAAATAATTATTAATGTAATTTATTAATGTAAAAATACATTGTGCACATAAAAATATTTTTTTTAAAAAAACATATCTTTTTTACTTCAAAAGCTTCCATTTTTATTTCAAACCAATTGATAACCAAGGAATTAATTTTTTACATGTGTGAAAATGATTTTTTCAAATTTTTATACATTGAATTTATTTTAAATAAAACATAGAAAATAGTTCAGAATAGTTAATTAGGATCAAAAATATATTTTTTATGAATTGGAAATTATTTTTTACAATTATATTTAATTTAAATACCATATAATGTGATTAATTTTATAATGTATCAGAATTATTCACATAAGTTTAGGGTTCCATGATTGAAAATATATCAAACTTATTTATTAATTAAATAGAAATATATTCTAAAATATTAGTATGTTTTACATATCACTTTCCATATATATAAACAAATGAAAATACCCACAGGTTATGATCAAGGCCTACATACATCAGCCATAGAGTTATCCCTTTCAATTTTAGCACAGAGACTCTCATGAAAGCTTTTTTAAGTCTAATTTTCATATCCAACCACCCGATGCCCTATATAAAATAACAACAACCAATAATTGATTTTTAAAATTAAGAATAAATTATTCAAATCAATTATAAAAGTTTATAATTAATATAAAATTAGATTTTATGAGCATAATATCAAAATAAATCACCAAGTGAACTCAACAAACCAAAAGAATAACCACCCACCCATGGAAGGTAATGACATTCTTCTGAAACCATCATACACTAAAATCCCTAACATGTGAAATACTACCAATAACCTATTTAATTAAATTTAGGTAAACCAAAAGATAATTTCATTTGATGATGTACCATCATCTCAGTGGTTTGAAATAGAATGTGATCATAATTTCAAGATATCCTCTATCATTCACATGAAAAATAATAATCATATCAATATTATTCAATGATGAACTTGAGGAATCTTCAAATAACCCTAATCCAGTGATATTGAAATTAATGACAGATATAAGGAAAGATTAATGGTAAAATATTACAGAATAACTCTCCTTGAATCACTGATGAAATCACACCCAAATACATCCTGGGTTAATGGGGATTTTGGAGAGGTATGGGAGACACTCCCTATTTCATCACATGAAAGAGAGAAGATTAGTGGAAATTTTTATAATAGGGTAAAAATTGTAGTTGGGGTTCAGCATGGTGGTAATGTGATTCACACTTATTGTGTGGCATGGATAAAAGCAATTATATTTTTCCTAGTCTTGCATAGTGGTTGTCCAGGGTTGTCTCTCTTGAGGAGACTTCTCAATTTAGTTCACTTACTTTATCTAATTAACATATTCTATATCATTTTATAGATATATTTTTTTAAATGAAAGTGATGAATTTTTTTTTGGGTTTTTGATTATTTAAAATAATGACATGTAAAATGATAATTTAAACTATCATGAAAATCTAAACAGAATGATTTAATAAGAAATAACTTGGTTTTGGGGGTTGGTTTATTGTTTAATCCTTATTCTACTTTATATGTTTTATTTCAGTTTGATAATCCAAATATGAAATATCATGTTTTAATTACTATTATTTATTTCAAAATTGTGTAATATCATTGAATGTCTTAGTAATCTCAATTCCACATCCTCTTTTAATCTAAGTTGATGACACACCTTTGTCTAGGATGTGTCATCTTCCCTAACCTGGTTCTATCGAAGCTGTTTCATCCATTGATTAGATCAAATCCAATGTGTGAAGAACTAACAAATAGAGAGAGTGAAAATTATTAAATAAAAGAATATTGATAGGTTTAGTTGCATTTCATCAAAGGCAGTCACAACATCGGGGAAATTCGCCTTACCTGTGCATGCTACTCAATTCTATCTACAAACATAAAATTAAACATTAAAGACAATTCATTATCACCTTCACCTCCCCTGGGCCAAGTCTCGGGGTCAACCTCTAATTTTTTAGAGTAAGAGATTACTTAGAGGAGTGGGTGAAATAGTAGAGAGATAGAGAGAAAGAAATAAATGAAGAAATGTGGATGGAGAAACAAAAAGGCATAGATTAATAAAACTAAAATTAAAATTAAAATTGAAAAATAAAACAAAAATAAAAATAAAATTAAATTAAAATAAGAAATGAGGGAGAAGAGAGGATCTTCAGTGGCCCATTCCCTGATGGAATCCCTCATTGGTTGTGGGTCTCAAGCTAATGATTTGGAATGGAGGTGAGGGCTTCCTTTTATATGAAGAATTATGTCCTCCGAAATTTTTTGCATTGTTGGCCCATTAAATGGTAGATTCACATGTGGAACCCTTCATAAAATTATTTTATAAATGTGTTTTACATTCAGCCTACATCTTTCAACTCATTCAGACACCGGATGAATAAGGTATGAATTTTTCATTGGTGGTTTCTTTTTCTAGATGCAGTTTCCAGGAAGCTTCCTTAAAAAATATAACATTCAATGCCATCTTTAATGACTTAAAAACTCCACCAAATTTTATTTAGAGATGTCTCTATATTTCATAGTTCTATTCTAGGTGTAATAAAATTCATTAAGGGTTTGTAGACTGAGATGTGGTTCCGTTGAAGTGGTGGGGTCCATGTTGTTCACCTAAAAAAATCATTAAATTTATTGATTTTAAGGCCTTTAGATGGTCGAATCAACACCTTTTCCAGATGACTAAGTTTAATTAAATAAAATAATGATTCCAAAAAATAATATTAACTCAATTTTTAATTATATTGTTAAATTAATGACCAAAATACCTTTTTTTGTAAAAATATGCCAAAAATCCAGAATTAAGAACTTTTCACAATTTTTCTCATTTTCATTCTATAATCCAAATTTCTTAATATTTTAATAAAAAATGAAATATAAGGGTTTTAATATTTAAAATCATTAAATATTCCACATTATTTGATTAAAAATATGCATATAAATTTTCTCTGTCAAATACCCCTATAGTTAAACCATGCTTGTCCTCAAGCATAAAACCTCAATATGGAAATTAGAGGGCACTAATGTTACAAATATTCAAATTCCAATGCAATTAAATCAATAAAAAAAAATTTAAATAAATAATTAAAAACTCTGCATAAAATATCAATTTAATTTCCCAATTTTTAAAGAAACAAAAAATCCACATATTTTACTTTTCCCCTTTGAAAATTGAAGTAACTTCTAATTTCATTCATTCAAGCTCCTTGATTCATTATTATTAAACATGCCAAGTCATGATTTTCCTCAATTTTTATTCTTTTATCTCATCACTCATGATACAATTCAATTTGATTTATTCTCATATCACGAGAACATGCTTCTTATCCATAGACTTGTAAATGGTCTACTTTCTTCATTTTTTAAAGACAAAATACACATAAAATCAAGAGGACTTGCAATAAAGGTTCAAATTAAGCTCAGGATTATGGTTGGTAGGATTTGATGCATTCAAAATTAAAGCTCAAGGAGGAGGGTTATCTCTTATTTACAATTCATGATATCAAAAATTATAATGAAATTAACCACTTTAAAGTAGGAACACCTAATTCCCCAAAACTCAAAGTAAAGGTTATTATCAAGAAAGAATATTGAATGATTTGTGGAACCCTCTTGATTTTTTTTATTTTGTAAATTTTTTCATTTTTTTCCAAAGTTATGATTAGATCAAACCTCATATACATCACCTAACAACATACATTCAGAATATTTTCGGTCTGTAAACTGGTGATTTTTTGTTATCCCAAATCACAACCCATTTTTCTCCATTTTTTGTTTTTTTCATTTTTTTTAATTCAACAAGGGGAAAAAATAGAGTTCAATAAATGATTCTATAACCTTTTACTATTCCCACAATAATACCCCCACACTTCTTCCTTACAATGTGTAGTATCCCATCAACCATGATTCCCTTTACCCCCACACTTCAGCTTTAAAATATCATGCATGTACCAAGAGTAAGGTAGGAATGGAAACAAATGTCTTGAAACATGTCTCATACTTATAAAGGTCATTCATGGTATCTATGGGCTAAAAAAAGAATTGATGTAAAGGTGGTCTTTTAATGAAAAGTAGCTTTTCAAAGGATTCCTCAATCATTTTAAATTTTTTTTTACCCAGTGATAGCTTTGACAAGTTTCAATACAAGTTTTGGTCAGTTACATGTTCGAAAATCACTCAAAAAATATGCTCAAGATAAATAGGAAGTACTTGGTCTAGAAATCCACTCGTTAATGAGATATATGACATTGGACAATAAATCATGGCATGAATAATAATAAAAAATCAATTCACATGAACTTCATAAATTCAAAGCATGAAAGATGGTAGTTAAATTTCATTTACATGAATCAATTAATTTTTCAAATCATGAGTCATTATTTCAATATCCATGCTCTATTTTAAAAATTAAATTATCTCTTTCAGTCATTTAATCATATCAATATTGAAATCTAAAACCTGGCATCACAAGATTCTTAAGAAACTCGTGTCTTCTATATAAGTCGAGTATGACATAAATTCAAGTATGGGCATGCAATTTATACTTTTAAAGCTCAAGAAAATGTTTTATGGATAAAAATGTATGGATTTAAAAAGATAAACAAGGAAAATAAACTCTCTTTTTAAAATAATTCTCACTTATCATACTTCATTTTTTTTTGCTTCCTTTTACCATCCTGATCCTATAAAAGAAAATTACTCAATTAATCACAAGGATCATTTCATTTAAGCTCAAAAAGAAAAGAGGGAGGGGGAACATGCTAAATTATTTCCTAAGAAATAAAATTCAAATATAAATTCGTATAAATAATGTAAATATAATCCTTGGTAAGATCCCCCAAGTGGGCCTGAATTTTTTACTACCTCCAGAGGGAAGTACCAGCTATTATCCAAAGACTTATGGAGGATGAAGCTTCTTTGATTTGAACCCCCACATATGGATTTTCCCATCTTTTTCTCCATCCTTCTAGGTGAGTAATGATCCATGGATAGATTACACCATATCCTCCCCATTCATAATGAGGTATAACTTTCATGGTGGTGTAGGATAAAGTATAGAACATCCTCTTTCATGGTTTCTACTTGTGAAAAATTATTCTCTTCTAGTGTTGGATTCATGGGGGATGTATGAAGAGAAGACTATTGTATAATTTCCATAGGCCCAACTACTTGGATCTTCTGATGGGACTCCTCCAATGCATGTTCATTGAAATTAGGGAGCTCCATGTGTTCCTCAACAGGTGTGTATCCACTGTATTCTTTGTCTTACTCCAAGGCATAACAAAGAATTTCAGATTCTGTATAATCAAAGCAAGAGGGAGTTATGTATAAATCTGTTTCAATAAAATCAGAATAGATAGAGTCAAAGAAATATTCAACTCACTCAGTTGTTTCTGCTTCAATATTTTCCTCAGTGGTGAGTGCCTCTTGGATTATGATGGTGGAAGGTGAAGGCAGGTAGTCTAGATCCTCCACCTCAAGTTTAGAGTTCATCGACCATCACCGTCAAATTTTTCAGTGAGATCCATGTTATATTTCCTCTTTATATCTTCTTCACCATTATCAGAAGTGCATCAGCTCTTCATTAGAGGGCCTCTTTAGTGTATTTTGTTTCTTATTCTTGTACCTATGAGTAATTGTCAGTCCATTTAGAATAATAATCATTTGAATTCATCATGGAAAGATTTTTTTTATTTTTTTATAAAAAATAAATGAAACATAAATAAGATATGAAAATATAAAAATTAAATGAAATAATGATTGGCTCCCAAGAAATGATTCCAGTTTTGACGCACGCCTGTCGTGGGGTGTGTAGAAAAGCAATTATATTTTTCCTAGTGTAACACAATGGCTGGCCAGGGTTGTCTCTCTTCAAGAGCCTTATCTATGTAGTTCACTAACTTTTTCTAATACACCTATTCTATATCTTTTTGTGTAATTTTTTATTAAATGAAAGTGATGGCTATATTTTTGGGTTTTTTATTATTTAAAATAATGACATGTAAAATGATAATTTAAACTATCATGTAAATCTAAACAGAATGAGTTAATTAGAAATAAATTGGTTTTGGGGATTGGTTTAATGTTCAATAATTATTATTCTTTATATGTTTAATTTCAGTTTGATAATACAATCATGAAATACCATGCTTGAATTACTATTCTATATTAATAAATTTTGTAATATCATTTAATGTATGAGCACTCACAATTCCACATCCTCCTTTAATCCAATTTGATGACACAACTTTGTCTAGGATGTGTCATTTTCAAAGACCATGTTCAATTGAAGCCTTTTCATCCATTTATTAGCTAAACTACAATGTGTGATGAAATAACTAATGTATAGAGTTAAAAATGATTAAATAAAAGAATAGAGATAAGTTGAGTTGCTTGTCATCGGAGGCAGTCACAATATCTGGGACATTCACCTTACTCATGCATGCTACTCAATTCTATCTAAAAATGTAAAATTAAACATTAAAGAAAATTAATTATCATCTTCACATCCCCCCAGGCCAAGTCTCGAGTTCGGCTTCTTATTTCTAAGAGTAATATATTACATGGTGGGGTGGGTGGAAGAGGAGAAAGGGAGAGAAAAATAACCAAATGAAGAAAAGTGGGTGGAGAAACATAAATGCATGGATTAATAAAACTAAAATTAAAATTAAAATTTAAAACTAAGACAAAAATAAAATGAAAATAAAATAAAAAGAAAAAATGAGGGGGGAATAGAGGATAAGCAGTGGTCCATGCCCTGATAGGATCCCTTCTTGGCTGTGGGTGTCAAGCAGATGATTTGGAAAGGAGGTGAGAGACTCCTTTTATAGGAAGAATTATATCCTCTGAAATATTACACATTCTTGGCCCATTAAATTGTAAATTCACACGTGGAACCCTTCACACTATTTGGTCATAAATGTTTTGGCCGTTCACCCTTCAAATTTCAGCTCATTTGGACACTAGATTAATGAGGTATAAATTTTTCATTGGAAGTTTCTTTTTTTAGATGCAGGTTCCAAGAAGCTTTGTTAAAAAATATAACATCCAATGGAACCTTTAATGACTTAAAACCTCCCCTAAATTTTATGGAGAGAAGACTCTATGTGTAAGAGTTTTATTAAATGGGGAATAAACTTTATTGAAGGTGTGTAGGCCGAGATGTGGTTCTGTTACAGTGGTTGGGTCCATGATGTCCGCCTGAAAAAAACCTTTAAATTAATTGATTTTTAAGGCCTTTAGATGGCTGAACCAGCTCCTAGTTTAGAAGAAAAATTTTAAGGAAATACAATAAGGATTCCAAAAAATAATATTCACTCAATTTTGAATTATATTTTAAAATTAATGACCAAAATAACCTTGTGGTAAAAATATGTCAAAAATCAAAAATTAAGCACTTTTCACAATTTTTCTCATTTTCATTCTATACTTCATATTGCTCAATATTTTAATAAAACAATGAAATATAAGGGTTTTAATATTGAAAATTTTAAAAAAACCAGATTATTTGATTAAAAATATGAACATAAATTTGCTCTGTCGTAATGTCATCACCATAATCATGCAACCAAAGATCAAATATTAAAGGCCCCATAATTTGGGGGTTAATCTAAATGGTCTATCATCCAAGATAGGATGGTGGAATAGGGACCTTCACAACATCATGTGTCAAAAAATATGGTGTCAGTAAAGGGGGGTGGTATTGGTCAATGTCTCGATTACTGACTTTCAAAATAGTGGGAGATGCATCGACATCAAGGGTTGGTGTAGATAAATTCGGTGAGGGAATGTTCCTTGGAAGTGGTGGGTTGGAGAAGTTGAAAATTGAAAAGGTGGTGGTGGGTTGCGATGGTCATCGGCAGGTGAAGGCAGTGAGGCTCGACTTACGAGTGGTGGAGTAATTGTAAGAAACATCTTCAATAGACAAAGCTTGGGTAGGTCAGATACTTAGGTGCATCCCTAAAATAGGAAAACATATTGAGGGAGAAGCAACCACCATCACGATAATCATATTTGAATGATAATAGAACATGGAATTCACCATCAATGTCAGGAACCATGCAGTTCTTCTTAGGGAAATTCTATCCAATCAATATGCAAGCTCAGGTAGCTTAGGTTCATCATGTAACGACAACTATGGTGGTGTTGTTATATAAGTATGGAATTTGGGACTTTGGGTTATGTATTAGGTCATGTGACATTAGGAGAATGGTCCATTTAAGGTCCCCTTAACCCATTTAATAATGGGATTATCTAAAAAAATAAATGAATTTTTGATTTGAATTAAAGGAAAGAAACAAATTTACCCCACCCCACCCCACCCCCAAACAACCAAAATTGTTTTTAAAAAAAGAGCACACCAAGGATTTCACCATAGAATTACCAACCGTATGGTATACCTCCCAATATCACATGAGGATCTTGTGTCCTACCCCAAGCTAGACCCAACATATCCTCACTATTTCACACTATGGGGCCTCCTACCTAAAATTACCAGAGAGTAGGGACCATGGTGTACCCAGTCCCCATTTCAATTCCTAGTGCATTGGTCATATAACAACAACCACCTTTGAAGAGATTCCTAGTATTGAAATTTGGGTCAACCCATTTCTCAATGGTAGAAGATTCCATCTTATAGTACTTATTCTAAATAAAAGGCCCATCACCACACTATAGGGCCTCCTACATTGCAATTTCCATGTACCATGACCATATACACAAAAATTTCATATTTCACATTTCCCATAGGTGCCTCTCCCATGAACCATACTTGAAAAATTCCCCATACCCTCTGATATGGTTATTTTATCCTCCACCATGGGGTCTACCACAATGTGGTCCTCCCCACTATGTTTCACCAAAATTGAAATCTCCCTACAAGTTCACCTGAATTCACTTCATATCCCACCCAAACCCACAAATAACCTTGAGCATTGAAATATATCCAAAAACATCTCATCAAAATTTCCAAACACTCCGAGTCTAGAAAAATCCTTGGTTCTGCAATGAATCTTGCTCCGGAAATAAAAATTCAGATCCATTTGTAATTTTAGAACCCAAAAAAAGGTGTTTTTTTACACAATAGAGAAAAATTAATAATACATATATATTGAAAAATCCAACCTTCTACTAAGACATGTTGAATGAATCCCTCATATGGATAAATTCCAAAACCCTTAAAACCAAGCTTATAAAATGAGAGGGAGGGATCTTGTCTCTAGGTTCCCTACCACTAAACCACATTCCCATTCCCCCCTCAATTCAATAGAGTAGGTTTTATTTACCTTTATTTTAGTTATGAATTTTCTTAAATTATTTTAGTTTATTTTTAATTCTAATAGCTTGTATTCCTCTTCCTCTTACTCTTTTATTCATGTTTCCCACATCAAACCATTTTTAGGACTCTATTTTAATGGACCACTTTAATGTGGTTAGGTCTAGGGGGTGTCAATAGTTTTCCCAAGTACCAACCAAAATTATCCAATTATTTGATTCATTTGAAATTGGATAGTGGATTTTCCTATGGTTAGTGTGGATATCGTCTACTTTTTCATGGTATTTCCCACTGATTCATTCCATCACCTAATAAACATTACTCTATTCCCTGTCTTAGTTCAACTCATATATGATGAAATGAAGTAGGTTGATACATGAATAATATATAATGGGATTTGGTGGAGAGTGGTGATATATTGATAACCATGGAATGTTCATCACATAACATTATAGAGGATATGGGACATAGTGTGCCTAGGTGGCCTCTAAAAGAACACTATCACAATATTAGTAGGGGAAACTAATCTATAAATAAATTTTATTGTATTATCAAATGACTCTTAATCAGATAAAATGTATAGTGAAGTAACCATATAACTAAACTGAGTATTAACCCCTTTCCCACTAACATTTTGTTGCTTTCTTTCATCCATTTATTTTATATTCAAACACAACTAAACTAACCTCCACATTTCTTATAATTTTTTTTAAATATAAAAATATGAAAAATAAAAATAATTTAAGTACTAATGATAAGTGATTGTAGAAACACTTCAAGAGACCACCCTGTTCAGACATTTAATTTTATTCTAGGTGTTTATAAATTTCTATTGATTTTTACCCATGACATCCCATAAATCAGGTCTTTGATGAAATCACTAACTCCTAAACTAGTGAAACTAATTGAAAGTAATGTCTCACACTAATATAGATAAGTAAAATTACAAATGTAGAATGACATAGATCATACCTTAAACCATATCTCGATCAACCTAACTATAACCCAAAATCATGAACATCTATCTGCAAACCTGACCACTAATATCATGTTTCTGAAGAGGAATACCTAAAGTTGGTGGTGGTGTAAGTCTATTGATGTTTCTTTCATGTCATAAAGATCAAGATCTTCCCCCATCCATTCTTCTAAAAATTGATATAGGTGAAGATTTATAATAGTACAACCCTAGATCAAATCTCTATATAAATGACCTTCTCGAGATTTTACGCTCACAATAATCCATCATGAACCATTTCTATGGGGTATATCATTAGGTTCATAAACCTAGACATATAATCTGCTACTATGATGGTTCCTTACTGAAGATCGAGAATCTCATGAACTTGTATTACCCTCAATATCACTGTAATTTGTCTTACTGAACAATCAATAAAACTCTATCCAGGGAATATTAGCCTCATTACGAGTTTGACAAGTTAATGGCCACCAAAAAAACTATATTCTCCCAAAATTAGGCTTAGTGAAATAATTACTATTTTTTCAATGGGTGTCCAAACTAAATAGAATATAAAATTCATTAACTCCATCCAATCAATTATTATTAGAGGATCGTCCTTTCCTTGAATCCTTGGGGGCCTCTAAAACTTGAATTCATATTTTTCATTCAATCTTCTAGTAGTTTCATCCTTAGTGGAATAAATTACAATTTTTCTCCACAATTGGAGGATCTATTTTCTATACAATGTTTGGGTATATACCCTTTTCATATGAGGTGGAGATACATATTGATCAGGTTATTGAATTAATGCATAATCAATCAACTAATCAATAACCAGGGGCTCTAGAATTGACATAGACTCATCAATTACCTACCTATAAATCATAGTTTTCTATCTATGGGGTTCCATCCAATAGTCATTTGGATGAACCTAGGGCCATTAAATCAAAATTGGTTGAGATAACTCAAGGGAATGGGAAAAATAATAACTGATATGCCACATAGTGAGTTTACCAACTTTTTTGTTTCTATAAATTATACCTTAGAGTTTTAAGTTGATCAAAAAAATTTCTAAGCCCTAGAAAAAATATACATTGGTAACCCCACGCGTATTCTATTTTCTCTATTCAATTTACTAAACTCAAGAACCCTTGGAATGTTTTCACTAAATTGTACATATAAAAAATTATCACAATCATAAAACAAAATCCATCCTAAAGAAAGAACCACTCTGATACCACACTTATATATCCTGGCCAACATGGGTTGGAAGTTTGGATAGGTATAACACCCCAATCCCACCTACAATAAATCAAGGCCTGGTGACTAGCACCAAGAATTCATATCCCACATCTAAGAGACCATGTCCTAATAATAACCTGTAAAAAAACACATGTCTCAAATACAATGCAATGAAACTAACAATCTAATGGTAACATAGACTATAAAACATTATTATAATGTATAAGAATGAGAAAATGAGTAAACAAAAAAAATCTGATTATAAAAATTCTAAATGAACACCAGACACCTGGGAATAAAATATTAGAGTTAAATAAAACTATATTCAATATAGTAAAACCCATCCTCATTTCAAAACTCAATGTAAGATCTCTACAAGAAATATTCACAATAAATAACAACTAATTGTAGGCTTATCCAACTCTACATCCACCAAATTCAGCTTCAAACTATGAATTGTCTATACAAACACAACACATGTGGGAATGAAGTCCCATATAGGGGTGAGTGTGAACATACCTAGTAGGATTACCCAAAAACACAGGGAATGATGAAGTGAAAACTAAGATTATAATAGAGTTAAATTCTATATTTCACTAAATTAATGTGAAATACAAGGATGAAACAAAAAAAATCAACATTTAATGCTCAACTTCCAAATGGTTACAAATTGAGGGGAAACTTGAGAAACCCAATACATACAAGACCCAAAATATCTGAACTACATAACTTCATAATTTCTACCCCACTTCTCTATATTGAATGTGGGGGCCCACACATCACGGTGGAATGGGTTTTGTTCAATGTAATTCTAATCCCTTTATAATAATCACACCTTGTTGAGGTAAAATTTCTAATAAATGGAGTTTTTAAACAATGGTTGGAGGACTCATTCCCCATATCATGAGGGGGTGCTGAATATTTCATTAATATTATTAACCTAAGACTTATTATTGTTAGGGGAGTACCCACGACATGACTGATATAGAGGGCCCACACCTCAGACCCTTGTGGGTACTAAATCCAATACATTCACGTTACCTACACCCAATCATTAGGATATTCTAGGGGTGTACTAAACTCATGTTCAATTTTAATGTCTCACTTGAACCCTATTGTGACATCTAAAGATCTAAAGAAAATCAATATGCATTGATTTTTTTGTAAACAGACTCTATAAATAAATATATTTATTCTATCATGTATTATGTATAAAATTTCTCAGAAGATAATTTTTGTTTATCTAATTAAGAAACTTGAGTGAGAATATATGAGAAACACCCAAAGTGTAAGTACATGTCATGTACTCTCTTGAACATGATGTGTGATCCATGGGTACTAACTTAATGTGTACTCTAAAAATTTAGGTTATATAAGGTCATCTAAGGTATAATTATAAAAATGCGATATAGTGTGTAGTACTTATTCATTTTTCAGGATAGTATCAAGGAGAGCTAGAGTTTTATCGATCATAAACATGACATATTCCCTTGACTACATAGTGTTTATAGCTATAGGGGAAACTGAACATGTAATCTAATATAACCCAATTCATGTGAAAAAAGTACATGTGAAGTGTGTTTTAACCTTCTGATAGTATGATATTTAACTACGCTCTTGAAAACCTATCTACTGATGAATAAAAAATAAGGCATGTACCTCAACCATCACATACTATGTGTTTTTAATTATAATTTCTAAAACTGTAGACCTCAAGATATTCCACTAAAACCATCTTCATCTACACCCACTGAAACTGATTGGATAGCTTTCCCCACTCACTTAGAATAATTCCAATGTCACCAACCATCACCCCTTGTTAATCCCCTTCGTTACTTTCTTTCCCAAACCGATGCTTCCCTTAATTCATATTCATTTAGACTATCACCCCAGGATATCATCATTGAACCAATGGATATTATGTAGTTTGATGGTGAACATTTTCCATGGGATGGTAAAATCAATAGGGGGAGAGAGGAATGATTGGTGACTGATGGGATTCCAACCATGAGAACCTTTATTTGAAAAAAATATTAATAAACACATTATGATCATGAATTGTAATTATTTTGTAATAAAGAAAAGAGTTTCTTATTTTTAAACAATAAGAATAATTCAAAAAAATCCAAATTAAATGTTTAAAATGAATTAATAACATACTGTAAAAAAATAATTAAATTTAATCCTTATTGTAAAAAAATCCTCACAACTTCAAGGATTTAGGTATAATCCAAAATGTCATTAATAACTAATTAAATAATGATCTTCCAACCCCAAATCTCCATATGGTTTCCCAATATTGAATTCTCATCCTCTAAAAATAGGATTAGTAACTAATTTATAATGTTTAATTTAAGTCAAATAGTGATCTAATAAAAACCTAAAATATCATGGTTTGAGGCCCAATCCTGAAAAATAAAAAACTATACCTCTCATAGGTAAAACTTCCAATTCTAGAAAAAAATATAGTAATAGAATTTAATTCTAGGGATATAATTAGGAGATATTAATTATTTTACCCATTTATGAATTCATGGGAAAAATAATATTTTCATAATATTAAAAATTTTTTGGAGACCCTTGATGCCTCTAAAAATGAAGTATCCAAGTGGAAGAATTAATGAATATGATTAATGATATTCAATGGGATTAAAAAATACATGTTAATATAGTAGCATTATTACTCTAAAATTCTTAAATCTAGTCTCTTATTTGAGTTGAGATAGGAGAGACACTAAAATCCATAATATAGAGAAAATGAATAATTTCCTCAGATAAAATTTTATCAATTAAAGGGTCAATTTAAGGGATATTATCTAGAAATATATTTTATTATTTCATTGTGACTCATCTATGATGTGTTACTCTATAATAAATATAAACCACAAAACTCAAACAAGACATAAATAAAATCTTAAACACTATAAATCATGTACAAATGAGTATAATAACTTCCATGTATCAAAAAGATATCATTTATAATAGAGTGATAACATCCAATAACCATTTACTAATAACATAAGTGTTAGAAAATACACCAAAATTGATTTTATATTTTAATATAAGAAAACCCTTTATATACCAACACATATTATGAAGGAACATATAGTATATTTTTATAAAACTATGAACACTATGAAAATACCTCATGATATTTGTAAAACCATGAAAATTAATTTTTCATCCAATTATGATTCCAATAATATCCCTTAATTTCAAAAATTTTAAAATAAAAATAAAAATGATTTTTTTCCAACAATTTATATTCACAATTGTTTTTGAAAAGAAACTTCAAAACACTTAACACAAAATAATTTTATTCCCAAACCTGATAATATCAATATAAAATTCAATAATGGCATAAAAATATTAATCACATTGAATTATTAATAAAACATATTAAACAATACAAATAAAAATAATGAATATATTATAAGTACCATGAATGACCATCATGGACAATTGGGGAATAATGTTGGAAAAAAATATCACATTCTACATGATTCATGGGTTGTCAGCATAGTTTCCCAAACTGTGTATCTAAATATGTAGCATAAATTAGATCCATCAATATGGTCTTTTTGATGCACTATACTATGAAACTCATCTAATCTAGAGTGTCGGATGACCTCAGTTGTGCCTATCCATATTCCAAAGGATACCGAGTAGCAGTGAAGGCCTACTCTAGATAATGGGAAGACTTTTCCATGAATCAAAGTAAAATAGTGAATTTAACCAAACTATATCCATCACTAACATCAGAGTACACATAAATCAATACACACTATGCTATTACTAATGTAAATACTAGAATACAGACCCAAAACCATAAAAAACATACATAATGTTATCTCCCACTAGGCTAATCACATATATAAAAAATAAAAATAAAAAACACACACATTAAACAAACTTCCATCTATATACCACACTACACGTCCTTTATTTGAACACCCATCAAAATTCCTAGGCATAATCCATTTCACTTCTTATAAACTAACATCAAAGTAGACATATGGTATGCACACAAACCAAATATATCATTTAGAGTTTGATAACACAACTTAGTAGGGTCTCACCATTTTCCCCTAGTATACACCAATATTTACTTATATATAAAAGGAAGTAAAAAAATTAATGAAAGAACATGGACATCATGTGCTACCCAGGACACCATGACTTCTTAAGAAATAACATTGTCACATGTTAACTAAGACACCATGAAACCTAATTAAATACCATTTAGTTCCATTCCCTAATCTACTAATCATCTCCTGACATCTTAGACATGTTCCAACCCATACCCAATGACTCATGGTAGGGTGTCGTCTAAGACTTGTCCACTACCTGGATGAAAATGGTAGTATCCTATAACAAGAAGCTTAACCAACACCTCTCATTGGGAATATCTCACATCCAAGGATTATCCTGTAAATTATCACTCAAGGTATGGTCTCTCTATTCATTCCCAACATCACATTCTATCCTATGCTCCATCTCACTCATAATGGCCCCATCATCCAATATCACACCCACATGCCCATACTAAAGATTTCATCTCACTCATGGATGTTCCACTAATGATATATTTCTCATTGAGAGGCCCATGTTTTTTCTAATCCCCTCTATATCGATCATGTTTGTCCTAGTATTCACATATGAATCAAGAAATCCACCTCACTTAGGTAGTATCATCCATGAAATCTCACTCAAACAGAATCATGGCCTCAGGATCACCCCCCCCCCCCACACACACACACACACACTAGGATCCATCACCAAACACCACACCATACACACACACACACAAGTATGGCTAGAAACCCATCACATAGTTCACTAGATCATCACATGAGCCCTAGTCACTCAGAAATATCCCCCCACTATGAACACTTCTCTTCTCACCCACCAGGGCATCTATTGGTTCATTCTGACCCATTTGGGTCTCTTCTCGCTGATACACCTCACACTTACACCCATTGATTACATAAAATCCATATTTCTTCTCTAATATAGAACTTAATATCTATTCTAGCATCATTGAGACCCCTTTACACTCTTAGTCCCACTAACCAAGCACCATACCAATCCATTTTTCTCTTAGACCCATGTATTCCAAATTCCATGTATTGAATAATTCACATGACCCCCACTAGGCCTTATTTGACTTATATAAATGTAACTATATCATATTATTACCTAGAGTAAAACCCATACATCAAATACATTATAGTACTGAAGGACTCATCCCACTCACAATGTTCACCAATATTCTCTTCCATCCTTAGAAGGGAGTCTCTCGTCATGTGTGAGACACACGGTCATGTCACCCATCTTCACTCAGTTGTAATTTCTCATAATCACCCAAATAGACCTAGGGAATCAATATTAGGATACCTATATCTCATTTTCACCTTAATACCTACCTAAGGCCTCTCTTTATCTCAATCAACGTCCCTTCACATTGGCTATATTATTTCAAGGAGATCCCAAGACACCTAAAGTGATTAAAAGAACTATCCCTATATATAAGAGGATCATAGCCACCCTGAATTTTCTAACATAGATCTCCTAATCATTAATTCATGTATTTGAACTCATTAAATATGCATACTATAATAAGTCATGTATAATTAGGCATATTAGCTTGTGATTTAGGGACCACCTACCTCTCAATTGGTGTTACCATCCTCACCAAGCTCCACCAAGCATCATCAATGATCTTAGGAACCGATCTTAAGAAAAGTGATAAAAATAGTTCATTAAAAATATTTTTAATTTATAATTAAAATTAAATTAAATAGGATATTTCTCTTAAAATTTTAATTTTCAACTTCACTACATCAAAACTATATTTGATGGAGTGAGAAAAATCTTTCAGGATATCAAGTGTCCATAACACATGAAATACACATAAATTGAAAATTATTTCTCTATGATCCAATGAAATAATTAAAAATACTATTCCAAAAACTAAACTAATAAAAGGGTCCAATAAAGGGTAATAATAATGTACAAAAACAAATGGTAAAATACCTTAAAATTACACCAAACCTGGCTAAAATTCATCCCCTGTCAAGGGGGATTGAAGGGGATAAAAGGGAGAGGATAACTAGATAATAATGACCTATCATGACACTTTAAAACCATTAAATCCAAATATACCTAACTAGGTGAATACATAAATGACCCATATAAAAAATAACCACCTATGAACCATTCATAATGAAAACCTAGAGGTCTATGATATGAATGACCTTGGCTTGATCCTTTAATTAACCAAACCAATGGTTCAATGAATAAAATGTTCTAGCAGAGGGACCATTCCCTTAGTTAACCCCATTTATAGTGTAAACCAAGGTTCATAGTGATAATGTATACATAATTTTTATCAACCATATATGTAAAGGTAACCTTAATAGAATGAATAGCCCATTCATAACATGAAACACCTTCGTAATGGTCCTTATTCCCACACATAATGGTCTCATTCATGATGTGTATTCACTGTATATGGATCCAAACCCCAAAAAGTCCCATTTAAGGTTTTAATGGCTCATACTCTAAACCCATCATAGAATAAACCTATTGTTCATGGTTTTAATTGATGTTTCAGTTGAAATCACAACTCCCGAGTCACTTGACCCATCACCAATGTTCACCTGAGCACTAAAACAACCAATCAAGCCTCATTTTACATCTAAAAACAAATATTAAGTATGTTCAAACACTTGGATTCCTGATCCAAATCTCAATTCATAGATCTAACATTTTTTTAGTTAAAAATAAATACTTCCTATAAAACTCACCAACATGAAATTCCATGGAGTGTTATAAACTCCCCACCATAATAATTCTTTCCCCAAGAAGTCATTGTAGTACTCCATTAATCCAACCTAACGTATCATGATTTTGAATTCACCTAGATCCCAGTGTACTCTATCTTCATACTCCAAACACACCTTCACTGGGTAACATCAACACCAAGGAATGCTATTAACTAGAATCCAAGGCACTCTCACATTCAATGCTAACACCAATATAATTTTTACTACACCTATCTATCATAAGACACCTTGGTATCAACACTAGATTCATTATGAGGATTATGGTTCTACCCATCATAAGGATTCAGTTAAATAAAGTTTTATCCCAAACCATGGTGGTCTCCACCATAGGATTCAACTATTAGAATGATTTTTTTAATGGTAAACTAATATACCAACCAAATTTCAAACAATGATGTCACTTTGATTTCCACCTTACCACACACAATTTTTCACTAAAACACTAGATAATCCTCCACCAACCAACTTCTCTAAAAAATGATCGATCATACTAACTAACATTTCATACCATTAGAAAATCATGATGCCTAAACTCCCAAAGGCTTATCTAGACTACCCAAACTCCCACCCTAAATTCTAAACTCAAATCTTGATGTAATTCAATGGTCAAATCAACAATCATCTTCCCTGACTATCATGATCTCACCCAAAGAGTTAGTACACATCCAACACAGATCACTCTCAGATTACAACGCAACCACCCCATGGTGAATGAAAAAACAAATAATTTTACCAAAACCACATCCAAAATCCAAATCTCACATTACCCAAAAAATAATACATAATCAGATCATCCCCCATAATAGTTTCCTTATGTAACTTCAACCATCCATTGGTTGGTTTATCCATAACCACTCCCCTTCTAGTATGTATCTTATTCTATAATAATCAATATGATTCTTCCCACCATGGGAGTCCCATTATTTTCACTCATAGAACCCAAAAAACAATATCTATAGCCCACAATCTATCCATTACAACTACATGAAAAAGTTAATTTAGCAACATATTTTACATTAGTGACATTTATAAATTTTTAAATATATAAACACCTCATTTACTGATGTTTTTTCAGGAAAGTTAGTAAATGACTCCTTAAAAACACCCCTAATTAGTGATGATTAAAAAAATCACCAATTAGAGAGCCCTCATTTACCAACATTTTCCAGAAATCTTGTCAACGAGTTGTAAAAAACCTCACTAATTAGAGAGGTTTTAAAATATAACCAATTAGAAACACCTCATTTACCCACATTTTTCTGAATAATCGATAAATTATTCATTAAATATCTATGTTTTTATAAACATGGATATTTTTTTGAAATTTATAATTTTTTCAATAGAAATATCTCACCCCTGGTTTTTTTATAATAAAATCATTTTTATCCCCCACATTACACATACTTACATCACCTCACACCTCTAATCCTCACACCCCCCCCCCCTTTGTCAAACATTTCTATCCCACACAATCTCCCTCCCAACATGGTGTGAACCCCATTGCTTAAAAGGAAAATTGGAAACCTTCTGGATTCAAAGCTAGTAATCATGGACTCAAAACTATCAAAAGGACCAACTCCTCTTAACTAATTCTGATTATAAAATTTTATTATGCTATAATTATAAATAAATTAATATATTTTACTATTAAAAATATTAATATTAAATATATAAATAATTTTAGTATTTCTATAAATATATTAATATATATAAATATAAATATGTTTATATTATATATATGTGTGTGTGTGTGTTTATATTATATATATGTGTGTGTTTGTGTGTGTGGGTATAGAAATATATGTGTATGTAAACATATATGTATATAATTATATATTTTTATTTTTATAAATTTTTAAAACAATAGAATTATTATTATATATATAAGTATCCACATTTTAAAACACTGGAAAAAATATCACTAAAGTACCCGTGCTTTCTTAAAAATGTGGCTATATTTAAAATAAATGTGTGTGTTTTAATATATAATTATATTTATATATTTATATATTTGTGTGTGTGTGTTAATATATATATAGGTTAATATATATGTGTGTGTCTGTGTATGTCTTTATATATATATATATATATCCCTAAAAATATATTTACATTGATGTTGTGAAATAAGATACATTACCAATAAAAAATTCAACACACAAATTCTAGATATAAATCAGTGAGGCTCAAACTCTATGTTGATTTCTCAATAGATCGGTTGTAGTGTCGAGTTCTGAGGGTCAGTGGGTGAAATGGCTTCCTCCAAGTATTGGCTTAAAAATCAATGAGGATGGTTCCTATAAGAATGGGAAGATAAAGGGAGGTGGACTGATCAGAGATCAAATTGAGTTAGCTATTTTAGCATTTATCCCTTTTTTATGCTTAGGAAATTCTATGGGGGCAAAGGTGAGAGTCTTATGTTTTGGTTGTTTGTTATTAAAAACATTTCTTCTATAGGTCAAGAAAGTGGAAACCAAATCGGAGGTGATGGTGAAAATCATGCATGGGAAAATTGATTCCCCCTTGGATCTTGTGTACCTTATTCATGGCTAAAAAAGGGATATGAAACCTAGGATTTCTATGAGGAACATATGTAGAGAAGGGAATTTTGTAGTAGACAGCTTGTCTAAAGGAGGTTGTGAAAGTGACACTCTCATCATCTACAGTATTTTGGGATCTCTCCTAATTCATTGTAAATACTATATTATTGGGGATTCCCTTGATCTCTATCATTTTATACCTCCCAAGGCAACTCTCTTATTTTTCATGTTATGGGGTGGTTTCACCCTATTTTTAATAAAAAATTAATTTTTAGTTAGTAAGCATGTGTGTGTGTTTATATATTTATAAATATTTGGTTATTTAAATATATGTTAATGAAAATTTATGTAAATACTGATAAATATATTCATATATATATATATATATATATTCAGTGTGTAATTTAATAGAATAATACTTAAATATAGTTATCAATTTTTTAAAATAGTGTCAAAAAATATCACCAAAATAGCCATGTTTTCATAAAATTTTCTCTAAATATAAAATTTCCATATTTTTATAAATATGTGCCCAGAATTTCCATGTTCTTGGAAAAAGATGACAAAAATATCTGTTTTTCTAAAAATAATTTCAGAGCAACATTTGTTTCTGAAATACCTGGCTATGTTAGCAACATTTTCTAAAAACATGGATAAATTTTCAACTTTTTAAAAAAATATCACTAATTTATCCATGTTTTTAAAAATTTCTTACAAAACATAGTAAAATTGTCATCTTTTTATTAAAACCTTGACAAATTATTGATATTTTCTTAAAAACGTGACTATATTTAATGTTAGCCACATTTTTAAACATGGATAAAAATGTCACAAAATTCAAGTTTTTTTATAGTATACATACATGTAATAATGGGATATAACTATCCTAATCATAACTAAGAAATAGCATAAAAACTCCAACAAAGATTATCTTTGGACAACCTGGAACTACATCCTCTAATAACTAATGGTGTGATCCCCACCATATGAATTCCCTTATACTGTTCCTTGAACAATGACCCTAAATGGGTTCCATTATAAGGCCTCCCTGGTAACAAACATATTAAGAACTAAAACCCCAAGATTCCATGCCCACATGAATCATGTCTCCAAAATACTACCACAGAACCCCTCATGTTCATCCATAACACAAAAAATTATCAATGGACCTGCATATGATTAATTCAACAAACCCACCACACAATTGTACTCCATGTGTAACCAGAACACACCTTCCCTCACACCCTAATACTTTCCCCAAAAATACATAATAAAAAACACTCTCCTCATAAAAAGGTAGATTGAGTCACTATGAATACTCCCATAGGTTCTCACACCAGATCCATATCAGTCTCACCAAAACCCAATGACTGAAAACTTCTATACAACCTGATCATACAACTAGGCTCATGATCCATGAGTCATGTTCCACTAGACCTAGGCTCACACAGCTAAACAAATAACCATTTTCTACTTGTATGTTAGTCAAATTCAATAACCCAAGGCATATAATTAATTTCAAGGCTTATAACATGATCACTAGCCACATGAGTGTTGTTTTAAATGACAAGCATATATCCATGCTCCAACAATTCTACCAAAGTGCATCAAATACCAATAGGTCCAGGAATACCAATGAACCTTCCCTATTTACCATCCTAGATACCATGTGTATATCACATTATCAATGATACAATGATAAGGAATTGTTTTATTCCTTTCTCTAACCACCCAACTCAGTTAAGTAAAATTCCCCAAGAAATCTATATGGGGAAACATTATATATTTTATTGATGACGCTTTATGTAACTTAATCAAAAATTTCAAGGAAATTACAGTCCATATTTGGAATGATCCTTAGGCATCCCTTTCCTACACTAACCCATTAAGGATTCTTACACATCCTTTTACATGAAGGGACTATATATCCACCCATAGAGAAGGTTATGAACCATGTTCCACATTTCCTTCCATCAAAGTAAATACAGTGGTTTAGATGGTGATAATGACACTAACATGTTATATAGTAAAACTAAAAAAAGTTATTATTGACACTTTAAGCAACTAGAAGACTATAAAAAAATCCAATAACATATAACCAGGTATATTTCATATGAGTCTTTTGTGAAACATATAAGTCATGATCATTGGATTATTTAAAATGTCCCATGATCCAATTTTATAAATTATATCTCAGGTAAAGACAACATATTCAATAAACATATCATATATAAAATTACAAACAATGAAGAAAAATAAATTCACACTAGTAACTAGGATTTCAACCAAAAATTTTTTCATGATGCATTATTCTAAGGTTGATCAAAATACTCTTCATATTCTTAGATCACCTATATACTATATCCCTAAATAGTAAGAAAAACGGTTATTTGATACTAATTTGTGATGGCTCGACCCATAACACCCATCTGAGCTAGAGTTCCTTGTCTCCATAGGTGCTCCTCCTCATACATGATATTCTTCCGACTAGTGGTGAGGGCCTATTCCATATGATAGGGAGACTATTTCCTCAAATAATAGTCAAATACACAATAAAAATAACTGTAAAATATATAATAGTTGTAAATGATATCATACAAAGGCACAATCATACAAAAAATTCATAATTTGATCACCCAATATGAATAAAATATATATATATATATATAATAAACACACTAAACCTACTACTATACCTTAGACACACTACTCACCCTTTCTCTTAACACTAATCAAGAAACCTCAGTTGGATTCACTACATTTTTTGTGTACTAAATTTAATGTTGGAATATGATCTACACACACACTATAGTGTCTATGCAGGTTGTAAACACATACCACATAACACTTTAACCAAGTGACCCTAGTATAATAAATCATATACATGTATGAACAAAGAAATAAACATATCACACAAGCATGTGGAGGTCATGTACAAAATAGACCACCATAACTTCTAGCAGATAGGATTTCCATGTGATAACCAAACCACCACAGAACCCAATCACACCAGATTCTAAGCCATAATAAAACCAACTCAACATTATGACATTATCCATATAACTTTTCTCATACTTAAGGACTCGATATGGGGTGTCATCCAAGGCCTGGATTCCACCTGAAGGGGTAGGGTAGGGTCATATTTCATGTATCCTGGCCAACCACTCTCACTAGTATGGTCACACATGCAAGACTCATCCTCTACCTTCTCACTCATGGTAAGGCCCCTCTATTCATTCCTAGTATCACAAGGTAACATATACCTCATCTCACTCATAATGGTCCCACGGTCTCATATCATACCATATTTCCAATTCAAGTTACCCCATCTCACTCATCGTAGTCCCACCAATGAAATATCACTCATAACAAGGCCCAAACTAGTTCCAAGACACACCATCTAACTCTTGCTTAGTATGGAATTAAAATAAGAATCAAGAACTCCACCTAACCATGATAGTCCCACCCATGATATCTTAATGATCACAAGTAATTCATCAGGATCCATCCCTACACTGAGATCCTCCACTTGACACATCACACACACACATGTAGGGTTTCATCCCATCACAAAAATCCCCAAATCATCAGACGATTGTAATCCACTTAGTCCTAACCCCTCACTATGAACATGTCTCATATTTCTAAATAGGTAATCCATTGGGTCCACCTAACCCATCTTAGTCACTTCTCGTCAATTCACCTTGTACTCATCACCAATCAGTGACATTATAGCCAACATGTTGTCACCAAACTAGACCCCAAGCTTCCGTCCTACTTCATTAAAACTCCTCTAAACTCCTATTCCCATTTAAAAGGGATAGTCCTGAGTCAATTCTCTCTAATCACTTAGGTATCCTGATGCAAATTCCCAAAAAAATTACATGACACTCCCCAAGTATAATTTCACATCTCCTAATATGAGTTCATTCATGTCATCACCCATAGAAAAAACCTCTATCACACCTTATCTAGTCCAAAAGGACTCATCCAATTAATAATTAATACCAATATACTTATCCACCCTAAGGAGGGTTTCACTCAAAATGAATGAAATGTATGGTTGTCTCACTCATATTTATTAGGGCATAGATTCTCATGATTGTAAAACTATCCCAACTGAAACCATCCAAAGTTATCCATGTCTCATATCACACCTTGAGACCTAACCAAGGACTCTTATCAACTCAATAGACATTCTCCCCCATTGGTGACATAGTCTCCATGTGACCTTGAGCCACCTAAAGTGTATAAAATCACTTACCCAACATCTAAAAATGTTATTACCACCCTTCCCATTCCACATGGTCACTATCAATCCTTAATACCTACCCTGAGACCCAAAAAACATGCATTCAGTATACAATTATGCAAATACATACACGTAATCTTAGACTATAGGGACCCCCTTTGTCAGAATTAGTGTTACCATCCTCCCCATGCACTGTCAAGCCTCAAAAATGTTCCTGAAAATCAGCCTCATATGAAGAAACATAAATAACTAATTATAAGCATTTAAAATTAATTATTAAAATTAAGTTATGTTGGAAATTTTTCCCAAAAACTCACCATGAATCTTTACCACATAAAAGTCACTTCTGATGGCATTTGATCAATCTTTCCAGATACCCTCTAGGCCTCACACATAATCCCCATCAATCATGACTGATTTCACTATGATTTGATTAAATAACCCACAAATACTTGACAAAAAATAAACTAATATCAAGTTATAGCAAAGGGGATTAATAATGGAGACAAATAAGAAGGATCATACCCTAAATTACAATTTAAACTAACTAAAGTCCATATATTTTCAATGGGGTTGAAGGGGGAGTATAGGATGGGAAATCCAAATGGAAATGGTCTTTCCCAACATACCAAATCCATAAAGCTCAAATATCCATAACTACTTAAAAGAAATAAATTGTCTCATATAAAAAGAACAACCCATGAAACATTCATGATATAAACCATGGGTTTCATATCATGAATTCTCTCCACCTAACACTTTAATGGCTTGAAACCTTGTTTTATTAAATGAAATGTTCGACTAGAGGGACCCTTCCCTCAGTTATCCCCATTCATAGTGTGATCCCAGGATTACAATGAAAATGGATATATAAATAACCCTAAACATATACCTAAATATAACATTCATGAAATTAATTTCCTATTCACAATGTGAACAATATATGTAAGGGCCCTTAAGCCCACATGTAAGGGTATAATTCTTGGAATGAATACCCCATTCATGGTGTGAATTCCCTATATAAGGGTTTTAACACCACAAAGATCCATTCATGGAATAGATGGACCAATATAATCCCCATTCATGATTTGAATAACTTTATTAAGGTATGAATATCTATAACAATTATACATTTAGCTCCAAGATCACCTAATGCTTCTACAATACTTACCTAGGAACCTAAATAATAAACAAATGGGCCTTGTTCTTCATCTAAAAACACTGTATAGAAATGTTAAAACACTAATATTCTCAATAAAAATCACAATTCAAGTCGTAATCCCTGTTTTAAATTATAAATTAAAAATTCCTTCAAAACACAACGGCTCAAAAATCTATGGGGTGTTATAGCCTTCACGGTATATATCTCTTTCACCCAAACCATGATTCCCTATATCTCATTTAATTTTACTCTTTCAAGAAAAAAAATATTCAAAATACACCATATAACAAATTTTAAACCAAAAATACGTCTTCTCAAACATCCCATGGAAACTCAAGTATCATATCAAAAAGTGTTCAATAAACACTTACTCACAACATACCACTTGAGTTAAGATATAAATATCTCTTTTATACCATTATTTTGTAAATAACCTAAATCAAAATCAGGATCTAGTACTATTTTGTTACAAACCAACCAATTATAACTAAACTCATCACATGATAAGGCCTCCGATAAGGATAAATGTGAATTTTTAATCACTAATGGAGGAAATAAGTGCTAGTGGAAACAATATAACTTATTATAAATGATTTTATATAATGAATAAGAACAAAATGGGAAGATATTAACATAAGTTTGGAAATATCATTCTATATGTTGGGATAAAACAAACATAAATAAACAATTTTAAAATTCACAAGTAACCAAACTAGTATAACTTGAAATCATAGCACAATATCCATAAAAAATAATAATAGCAATAAATTAACATTATACATGAATAAAAATAGAAATAAAAAAGTACTTATTACATATAAAAAACCAAAGTGAATCTAAAAAGTTTCAAGTGATAAATAAATTAATATTATCTTAATATGAGATACATTCAATAATGCAAACCCAAGTATGCAATCGAATGAGATCCAAGACTACTAATCTTTATGTGATAATAAATTGAGTTTCACTTCTCACATACATCATATTTGAATTATAGAGAAAAATAATATACTAACTCAAGTGGTTTATTTTCTTTTCTTTCATCAAATGAAATCAGGACCACAAATACACAATGTGTTCATATGGGGTATGAGAGAAAATTCCTGATAGGATTCCACGACATGTTCCATACCTAACATTAAGAAATTTAATTATTTTAAATTATTTGAAATACATATAATAAATCACCATTTCCATTTCTCTTTAAAACTAATAAAATGGATATCTAACTTATAACTAATTAGCTATAAAGAGAAAATTTAATCATAAATAAATTTTAACATACATCTATTTTTCAAGTATGGGGATACAAGCACTATAAGAATAACTCATTAAAAACTAATTTAAATCATTTAAGTTTACACAAAATTTGAAAACAAACCAAAAAATATATTCTATCATTTTAGTATTTTCTTGAGGGATTTTAATCAAATGAAATATTAAATTCAAAAGAATTATATAATAAAGAACTAGTTCATTTTTAAGGTAACTATCATCACTGTTAAAATAATATTTTCCATCAATTGAAATAATATTCCCAATTTTATATATGCATGTAAATATTAATTTATTAAAATATTAATAAGATAACGAATAATAATAATGAATACTAATGAAATAAACATATATGATAATCATATCAATATCAATATAGGAAATCTCCCAGTAGCCCTGAAGAAAATATAGGATGTGTTATTACAAAATCCATCTAATGTGGTGTGTTAGTGATGTGACCGAGACTAGCCTCACACAATTTGTTTTCTAATCCTAGAATAATTGGTAAATAAAACCCCTAGATTAATAAAAATTTTAACTAGAGTCTGCTATCTATAAAACGATCATAATCTATCATAGTACACATCTCTAGATTTCCCATATAGTTACCTAATGCTTCACATGACTCATATATAATGAAATATAATTTTTATATTAACCCCTTTATTAATTTTTGTGTTAAATAATCTCATTATGGTGTGATTTTTAATTTACATCCCAATTATGTCATTTTTACAATGGTGATGTGGGGCATGAAGAGTTATGGTGACTTCAAATTAATCATATATAGATGTTTTTTTTCATGATGGTGGGTATCATGTCATAGACATCATTTCAATATTCATAGTTAATTTGACTTATAATATGATGTACCATGAGATCAATTATCATTTAACAATGAGGATTAATCTACATGGAGTTGCGAATTTTGGTGTAGTTTTATGGGGGGTTAAGGAGAAAATTGGTCACACTATAGTTTTTATATAAAAAATTTGACCACTGTAGCATGATGGTACTTTTTTCCTTGTGATTTTTTTCTGACATTATGTCATTATATAATAAAATGTGGAGACACACCATGATGGGTCTGACCTTTGTTTAATTTAAAAATAGTGACTGCACCCCCCCCCCCAGCACCTCTTTTGAATTTTTCTCTACTCCCTTTAACCTATCATCTTCTAGTGGTGTGTTTCTAGAGAACTATGTGACTTAAAGGATCCTTCAACTAGTAATGAATGAACGATGATCCATTGGTTCTTCTAGGGTATATATTTGAGAGACAACAATCATCAATATCCAATTTAATACTCTTTGATCATATCATGATCCGTTATCACGTGATTTTGATAGGGGTTATATATATTATTATCTAAATTTTTCATTATGATATATTCACTATGAATCCCTATTAATTACCATGATTATTCCTTTTTATATTGAACCCTTAATATAGTGTTTCTCATATATAGTACTACATCGATGAATATTTCTCTCAAATACCTCCTTTTCAAATTTCAATTGATAAAAAATAACTATGATATAAAATTAATGTTTTATCATTGGTGTTACATAGTGTTCATATAGTATAGAGATGATAGTATGATAGATAAATTATGATAGTGGTAGATCAATGTTGTGTGTTATCTCATTATGGCGTGATAAGTCTTTCTACACCATGAAAAAAGGTCCTCATGTATCTCACTATCTCTAATATATTTTTTCAATACATATTACTATATATTTCTATAACACCCAAATATTTTATTTAATATTTTTCTTCAAATAAATTTAAATTATTTGATAGGTTGGGTTACACGAAACACCATGTATTAACAAAACACTACACACTACTAAAAAATTATTATCTAATATAACCACCTAGTCATTAGAATGGTCTATATGAATAATTTTAATAAATTATGAAAATATATGGTTTACACATTTATATGAAATGAAATATTTGGTGACCAATTAATTATAAATGAAAATAAGAACAATTTTAAAAAAATATCTTTTTTATGAAATAATATTTTTCAATGAAAAAACGTGTTTCATGCCAATAAATTTTTAAAATCAATATTAGTGAATTATATTAATTAAATTTAAATATATTTAATCAAATTCACAACATTCATCGTATGTTTTTTCTATATATGAGATAATATAAATCAAATTTTATGTTGAAAATTGTATTTTCCTAAAATTTATTTTGGTAACATTTTTTAAAATTATTTTAAAATTATGTTTTTTTAATTTTAGGAAATTTTTTTGATAAATGAAAATAATTTTTTAAGTAATAAATTCATTTTTATCTAGGATTTATTTTTTGATAATTTTCCAAAAAAGATAAATTTTCCAGTGAATTGTGAATAATTTTTTTATTAAAAAACCACATTTTCATTCAAAGAACTTACAAGATACATTTTATTTTAATATGGTTTTAAAGGTAAAATTAGAACAATTATATATCTATTAATTTAATTTATTTCATTATAATTAGTTTCATATTTAATTTTGATATAATTTTTTTTTAAACTTTTGAACACTTTTTATTTTTAAAACAACTTTTGTGTCGCATCTGCGGGATTAATTTGAAATTTAAAATTCTCCACTAATTTGAGTGTAATTTTGAAAAATGGATTTAATATTTTGAATCACAATAATTTATATTATATAATAAGTTTATCTTAATTTTTTATCAAAATGAATATTAAAAATAGTAAAAATTAATTATTGTGGTTAAGGTTAAACTGGGTTTACCGGGGTCAGCATAAAAATATACATCGTAAAATAACCTAGAGAATAGTCCAAAAACAATTGGATGTAAATATTTATAAATTATCACATATAAATTTCAATAATAAGCCATTTTTATCTTTTTGGACTGTGAGAAATGTGGGTGCAATTTATTCTTTTCAAAAATTACATGTGTGTCCTCTCCCCCACATCAAAAGGGTACCCCATCTCTTCTCATATTCACACATCCAAAAACATTTGGTTTGGAAAATATCAAAAAAAATATTCATTAAATAAAACCATAAATTGAAGATTTATTGGTGATATCATTAATGAAATCTAGGAAGGATTTAGGTTAATCCTAAATCGGTTGTTAGAAGAAGAGGTAGAGATTTAAACTTTACATTTTTTTCTTTACTTATTCTTCAAAATCAATAAAATAATTATCAATTAGGGTGATATAATAACAAAAGTATATTTTATATAACTATATTTTGTTATGTAAATATCATTACTTATATCGATATCCTCTTCAATAAAATGGGAAATGAAACAATCGATAGTGTGTGGGAGGACTACTGCCTCGCAAGCTGATGTTATTCATTTTCCATCAACACCTCTCAAAACAACATATAATGATTGATTTAATGTTTTTATATGTAATATTTATGGTATATTTATACCTATTTAATTATAACACTGCATCTACTTTATTTCCTCCCATTCCATTGGAAAATAATAATGACGCTCGGGTGTATGGAGAACTACCATGTCACGAACCGATGTGATGTGTTTTCTATTTTCGTTTTACATGCATTATAATAAGTATATATAAAATAAAGGTATTTGATATTTTTAAAATAAGTATATTTATTAAATTTTTATTTCAAATACACCTTCTTATTTTTAATTCTGTGGGAGATGCAATAATGTCGTTCCTGTGTATGGCAGACTACTGCCTCATGAAGCAATGTGATTTATTTATTTTTACTAACAATTTTCATGGAAGGTAATTAGGGTAAATTTAATTAATAAAGGTGAAATATATTTAATAAAATTTACTATTAAATTATAACATATTATTCACTTTTTTTATATTAATATGTCCAGAAAATGGAAACATGGTTCATGCATACGTGTTTCCTACCATCTCCATGAACGATGTATCATTTTCTAAATATAAATTTTACAGATTAATCTAAATTGATATAAACTGAATATATTTTATATTTAAACCATTTTCAACATCTTGTATATAATTTTACCATGTTTAAAGTAATATGACTAAAATAATAAAACAAAACTTACATGAAAAACAAAGCAGTTATTACCCGAAACACGGTTTTAACAAGGAATAATTAATAAATGGGAAATAAAAGATCATATGATAATATATGGTAAGATATATATAATTATAATTCAGTTATATATTCATAATAAACCTAATTTTATTATATTGTAGGTTTTAACGTGAATAAAGGGAGACCAAACTTAATAAAAGGTATTTCCATCTCACATTTATATTCTGTGAGACACATGGAATATTCGCCACATATTTTTTATGTGATTTACATAATTACCAATAATTTACATTATGATTAATATCATGAAGAATATGGGTATTTATATAATTATTTTTGATTTTTTATTTTATGGGGTTTACTATTTAAATGTTACCAATGCGGTAAGGTATTTTTTCACCATTTGAATTCATTGAGGCATACGTTATGTTATGCATCCATATTATTTTATGAGATTTATATAAAAACCTCTTGATATTTTTATATCTTTAATTTATTTAATATCTTGTTATTTTAATTTTCATTTAATTTTATTCTTTCAGGAGTCTTATAATTCTATGTTACCAAATTCATAAGGGTTTCATGATATAATCAAATTATTTATTGGGATTTCCTATGATTATGATTCTGATGATGAAATATTATAGTTTATCTCTCAATAAACTCATGATTATTCATCTAATATTGTTATTTTTTTAGAATAAATGTTTTCCATTCATTTTTCTCTCTTTATTTAGTCATGATTTCAAAAAACAATCAACAAAACCCGAATTTATTTCTCTCTTTGGTTGAAATCCCTTTTTTATCCCATATCCATGTATTCTAAAAATATTTTGATTTTTTTTACTATTTCTCTAGGATTATTTAAATTCATCTTTTCTTTTTTTAAATTTTTTTTAAAAAAATTATAAGGAATATTTAATTCTTTTTCAAAACAAATCCCTTTTGGTTTTTACCAAAAATGTTAAAGTAATTTTTTTAACGTGTATGCCATTTCCCATTACCATGACCACATAATGTTTTAAAAATTAAATTATATGTTTCAATGTTTATTTTCAATGAAATTTATTTAATAAATTTTATGAATTATTAATTTTAAACATTTATTTCCAAGGAAAGGTTATTTTACTCAAAAAAAATTCTATGTGTATTTTCAAAATAATTTTTCATCTAAGATGAAATCCTTTGATGTTAATTATGATTTACTATGGATATGGTCCAATAATAAAATATTTAGTCATTCTATTTATGGGTTATTTATATGATAAAAAAAATATTTATTTATCCAATTTCATTAACATGGTTTGTGAAATGGGGAAATGTTTATGAAGCACATTTGATTTCATGGGTTCTAATATGATGAATGTTTTATGATATAGTTTCAAATAAGTTTCTGGATTTTTTGGTTGGTCTGAAATATATCTGATACAATTTATTAGATATTGATTTATATACTATGATCTCAAAGGTTACATATAGGGTTATACCAAGCCTGAAAAGAGGGTACAAGGGAGGTTATCCCAATCCCCAAGCAGGTACACAGGTGGTTAGACCAAGTCTAACATGTTATGAATGTCTTGGTGAGAAACCTTAACATATGTTTTTCTACACTTATGTATTTTCCACATATCTCTATCTTATGAAAATGTTATTCTCTTATGGAACATGTTCTTTGATTTCTATATCATTTAAATCTAGTGAAATTCCCATAATTATTTTATAACTTAAGAACATGATCTTTGATATACATGGTATGGTTTTCATAAGTTATGTTCATGTTATCATACCCTTATTCTCATGTTATGTTTTTGTATTTACCTTTTTAACCTTACAAATTATATTATTCCACCCTTTATTATGTTTCTATTCCCTGGTATATGATGATAGGTATTACATTTTATATGACTAAGAAGGGTTATAGTTATGAGGAACTAAGTTGGAGATGATGTTGAACTCTTATAAACTAGTTATTTATGTATCCATGCTTATAAAGTCTTTATATATTTATAATCCTTAGGAATGTGTTTTTTTAATGTAATGAATATTCATATAAAAAGGTATAATATTTATTTATGATAATTTTGGGTCCTTGTAGTTTGTATCAAAGGGAAGGTTTAGTTATACTTTGGAAACATGGATGAAAAAACATTAGTGATATCCCTAAGGATATGCTTAAGTATTTGTCTAAGGATAGTTATAAGGATAAGTCAAAGTATATGAAAATTTATTAGAATTATTTTAATGGATAGAGTGCTTATTTTCTAAGAATTTACATTCATATATGGATATTATAAGTGAATGTGGATTAGGAACAATTTTACCTAGGGGTAATAACTTTGAAAAGGGTGAATTAAGTTGGACTCGATATTCACTTGGTTAATGATAAAGAGACTTGTTTCATACTTAAATTAGAACTTCTAGGGCATAATATTTAAAAATTAAAAAAATACTTACAATCCATCATGGATGATTTAATAGATAATCACCAAGAATGACCTATGTAAAGGATAAGGTGTGATAAATTGAAAAGAAATTGTCATGATTTAGACATCCTATATGTTTTTTTCATAATTATATGAATTTCCTCTATGAATATTATTGATCACACTATGTTTTTTTATTGTTTTATTAAATGGAAGGGACTATATGAAACTGGGATAAAATTGAATGTGGTAGAAAATATGTTAATGATAAACCAAATGGGATGATGATCGGTGTGAAGGATATTGTGATTATTCACAATTAGTTATCATGATATATAGTTAAAAACACAAACCTTAACCAACTAGCAGACTCTTTGATGAAGAGAAGGAAAGGGTTTTCTGAGATCTTGGGTAGTGGAGACTATAGAGGAATGAATATTTGGTTTCCTGCATATAAATAATGTGGGAGTAATCACTCAATGGAATACCATAATGGAATAATGAGATGTTTTATGTGTGTAGAATAAGGGAACATATCATGTAATTTTAAAGGAGAAATAATTTTTTTGGTAACATAATGGATGGTAATATTGGTCTTCATATGTAATTATCAATTTTTGAACGTTTTAAATGTGAAATTTATGCACATAATTAAAACTAATATCCTATGGGAAAATATGAAGAGAAGGATTGGAAAGGCTGTATGAGTAAAGTTTTTTTCATTAATGATGATGATACTACAAATTAAATATGAAAGGAAGAATGTATTAAAGAATAAGATAATGAATCCTAGTTAATAGATTAAGAATTAAGTGGAATGATTAAATTTGTTATGTATTAGAATTCGAGAATTATTTTAATTATGAAATATATATATATATATATATATAAGGAATGTTCTATCAATGTTTTTCATTACAGATTTTCAAGAATCTGTTAAATGGTACTGATGACCTAGAAAATTGATTTTATGAAAAGTGAAATTTCATAGAAAATACATAATTAAGGGAAGATAAACGTTAATATGTTCTTGATGTTGATAAAATGGTGTTTTTATTGAATAATGAGATAACTAATATGGATAAAGTGAACTAGACAGTATTGAAGACCCCAAAACTGATTAATGATTTTTTATAAAAGTGGTATATGTTAACATTGATGGATTTTATCACATTTTTTTATGGAATATATTCAATAATCTAGGATTTATTTAAGTAATGAGGAATAATGAATGTTGTCATTGAGTATTTATGGTTATCCTAGTTATTACGATAATTAAGGATAATATATGACCAATGTATTGACATATTTTCCATCTTACTATTATGAGTTACTTAATGATATTTATAGTTTTAATGTTAAGATTATTTTGGGAAATTTAGTGGCATTATTTGTAAATTTTTAATTTTTGTAGGGCTATAAGGTTAACTATTTTTTGAATCATTTAAGTTGAAAATTGGATGAGGTTTTAGAGATTAATTTGTTACATAAATATATGAAGATTTATTCATATTGGATAACTTGGTCTATCCATTTTATTATGATGATGAATAGATATATAAGGAATGAATAATCATTCTATTATGGATCTTGTGATCAGTTTGGGCTTCATGCTGAAAATTTCATCTTCAATTATTTTAGTGATTGATGAAGTAGAAATTGAACGAAGAAAACCCAAAGGATGTAATTTTTCTTATGATATAAAGGAAATTTAATCCTTATATATATTGATCCATTTTATATTATAGATCATATAGTGATGGTAGCCTATCAATTGACACTTTCAAAAAAACACTCTTATGTTTATTATGTGTTCCATGTATCTCTCCTGAGGAAGTAGATACCTTATCCATCAAATTCATTTAACTCAAATCTTGTACCACTATAACATGATTTTTAAAATGATGAAAAATCAAAAAAGATTATTTATCACATAAAGAAAGGTATATGAAACAAGACCACTAACATAGATATTTTTTAGGGAAACCACCAACTTGATAAAGGTATGCGGGAACCTGAGGATGTAATTAGGCATAAGTATCCTTAATTTATACCAAAAATTTGATATAATGTAAAAGGATAAATTCATTTTAATGGGGGTAGAATGTAACACCCTGAGTTTTTATGAAATAATTTTTTGAAATCAATTTAAATTCTTCGATAGCTTATGTTTCATGCATCAATGAATCTAAAAAAACAATATTAAAATGTTAGTGTTTAATATGAATTCCTAGACATTATAATGGAAGCTATGAATAGTATTAAATTAATTATTAAAATATATGATTCACACATTTATATAATATTAATTATTTGGTGACCAATTAATTAGAAATGAAAATAATAACCATTTGGAAATAAAGAAAATCATTTTATGAAAAGATAATTTTTTTTGTACAAGTGCATTTTAACTCAATAAATTAAAAGAGATAACTTCTGATGAATGATTTTAATTATATTTATATTCATTTTATAATATTTTTAACATTTATATTATGTCTTTCAAGGAGTGAGATGAATATATCTAATTTTATGCTTAAAACTCTTTTTTTATAAAAAATATTTTATTCACATTTTTCCCACATATTATAAAATTAATTTATAAAAGTTTTAGAAATATTATTAAAAAAATAAATTATTTTTTGAAAAAATCATGAAAAAATTATCTTGGGGAGATTTTTGGAGAATTTTTTGGAAAGATAATTTTTTCAAGGAATAGTGAAAAAATACTAGTTTTTATTAATGAACTTTCTTTTCATTCAGTGAATTTAATAGATAAATTTTATCTTAATTTGGTTTTAAAGTTTAAATTAGTAAAATTATATATCTATTAATCTAATTTAGTTCATTTGAATCAATTTCATATTGAATTTTTATATAAAAACGTTTTACACTTTTAAACATTTTCTCTACACAAAATCGCTTTGTCATCGCTTCTTCGAGTTTAATTTTAAATAAAAAAAATTCTATTATATTAATGGAATTTTTAAAAAATATTCCATATTTAGAATAAGAATAATTTATATAAAATAATAATTTAAACTTATTTTTTGGTCCAAATGAATAGTAAAAACATTAAAATTTATTTATCGCATTTAAGGTTAAAACATGTTTACCAGACAGTTAAACTAAAAAGATAAATTATAAAATGACCAAAAATAAATCAAAAAATCATTTTATGTCATTATTTAGACATTATAACCTCATAGTTTTTATAATGAACCATTTTTTAGGATTTTTTATAGTTAAGATACAAGTACATTTTATTCTTTTTAAAGAATCCATGTGTGTCATCTCCCCCACTTATAAAGGGAAATGCTATCTTGTCTCCCATTCACACATACCAAACCCTTTTTTTCATAAAATATCTAAAAAATATTAATTAAATCCATCTATATATATAAGAGATATTTTTTTGGTCAAAAATACAATCTAGGAAGGCTTTAGGTTATACCTAAATAGGTTCTTCGAAGAGGAGGTAATGGTTTAAACTATTCATTTTTTACATCTTCTTGAATATAATTCTAGTATTATTCAATTCTGATGATATGAAACCAAAAATATATCCAATACAAAGATATTTTTTTTAATTCAATTATTTATATCCATCACCTCTTCTATCAAATGGGGAATGAAACTGTCGATCATGCGTATGGAAAACTATTGCCTCACAAGCTGATGTTATTAATTTTCCATCACCACCTCTATCATATGGATATAATAAATAATTTAATTTTTATATATATTATATTTATGATATTATAATACCTATTTAATTATAATATCATATCTACCCTCTTACCTCTGAACCCGTTGTAAAACAATAATGTCGATTGTGTTTATGGAAGACCAATACCTCACGAACCGATGTGATGTGTTTTTAATTTGTTTACATGGATTCTAATAAGGATAGATTAAATGAATATATAAGATATTTTAACATAATTATTATTTTTTAATTATTATATAACATATAACTTCTTAAATTTCTTTCCTTGGGGTACGATAACGCCATTTGTGTGTGCAGCGGACTACTACCTCATGAAATGATGTGATTTGTTTTTCACCTACGCATTGGAAGGAGGATAATTAAGGTAAATTTAATGAATATATGTGATAAATATAAAAAAATATTTTTTAAAGTTAATATATTATTTACCTTTATTTCCTTCAATCCTTCATGAAAATGGAAAGATCATGCAACAGTACGTACAACCTACTATCTACATGAATGGTGTATTTCGGTTTCAATGTATAAAATTTATGGATTACTATAAATACATATATACTCAATATATATTATATTTATATATTGTTTAAATTTATGGAGATTACAAAACCATGACTGAAGTAGTAGGACTGAAAAAACAAATCAAAACATACAAAAAAATATGTTATTACCCTAATCATGATTTTAACAAAAAATTGTTAATAAAAAGGAAAATAGAACATAATTAAATCATATATGGTATGATATATATAATCATGGTTCTATATTTGATTTATAATGAACTTATATTTATTATAATGTTTTTTCAATCATCTACAAATGATATAGAGACTTAATGTATGGGATTTCCATCTCACTTTTCTTTTTTTATGATACATTCTATATTCACTATTTGTTTGTTTTATAGGGTATATATAATTTCCATGAATTTATTTCATAATAATTTTTCAGAATTTTTTTATTCACATTTCCATTTTAAGATTTATATTTCGTAGGGGTTTTGGCTCAAAATCTACTAAAGTGGTAAAGGATTTTTGTCTCAATTTTTCTTATTTTGTACATACAATATATTATGCAACTTTATTATATTATAATGTGTATATAAAACCCCTTTAACATGTAATATCATTAATATATTTATTTAAATTATATTTTTAGTTTTATTAATGTTATTTTTACCTGGGAATTGTGATTAAATGTTTCTAAAGTGGTAAGGTTTTTATGATATAATCTCATCATTTATCAGGATTTTTATGTTTATGCATCGAATAATAAAATATTATTATATATGACTAAATAAACTTGTGAATTTTATTCTCCTTTTTTTATTTCTTTAGAATACATATTCTCCCATAATTATCGTCTCTTTATATACTCATGATTTCAAAATAATGCTTTAATGAAAACCGACTTAATTTTTCTTTTTGATAAAAAATATTTTTTATTTCATATCCATGTTTTTTAAAAGTGTATTAAAAAATGTTCCAATATTACTATATGATTTTTTAATGTTTTCCCTTTTTAAAATTTTTTAAAAAATTAAAATTAATCATCATGTCTTTTTTAAAACAAGGCATATTTGGCTTTTATCGAAAATGTGAATGAAATGCTTGTTTTAACATGTAAAACATTTACCACCACCATGACCACTCAATGTTATAAATATTAATTTATAAGTTTCAAATTTTATTCTCAAATAATAGTATGTAAAAAAATTAATAATTTTTATTTTTAAAAAGTTATTTTCAAATAGAGCTTATTTTCCTCAAGAAATGTTGGAAGTGACTTTTAAAAATAATTTTCAATATGAAATAATATCCTTGGATGTTAATTATGATTTATAATGGATATTATCTAATGATACCATTGTTAGTATTTATCTATATTGTTTTTGTTTATGATAAAAAAATGGTTATGAAACCTTTTTCTTTACTTAGGGTTATGATATGGTGAAATGATTATAAACCCTTTTCATTTATTGAGTTATGATATGAAAAATGTTTTATGTATTGTGGAACAAAAATGTATGGGTTATGTGATGGGTGCGACCCATATCTACCTCTAATTCATTGGTAAATGATTTTTGTTCTATGAGCTCATAGGGTGCATAAGAGGTAATCACATGATCGAAATATGGGTACATGAGAGGTTATCCAAAGCCCGAAGCAGGTAAACATGTGTTTATCTCAAGAATAACATGTTAATAATGTCTTGGTGGGTATAATTAACATTAGGTTTTCTAATCTTATATGTTTTCCACAACTCTATGACTTATGAACATGTTATGCTTCCATGGCTCATGTTCTTTGATTTATTTATCATTCATTTCTTATAAACTAACAATCATTATTCCATTACATAATACCATGATCTTTGATATGAATGGTATTGTTTTCATATATTATGATCATTTTACCATACCCTTATTCTCATGTTATGCTTATGTATTTCCTTAATTTAACCTTACTGAGCATCTGAGCTCACCATTTCTTATGTTTTATTTATCAATGTTATGAAGATAAGTATTACATGTGATATGCCTAAGAAGAGTTCCTATTATGAGGAACTAAGAGGGATATGATTTATAAATCTTACTAACTAGTTATTTATGTATCCATGTTTCCAAAGGCACTATAAATTTATGATCTCTAAAAGTGTTTTTTTGTAATATATTGATTATTCATTTAAAAAGATGTAATATTCTTGTATGAGATGTTTAGATCACTACAATTGGTATCAAATGATAGTATTAATTAACCAACTCTCATACTAACCAGTGAATAAAAGGAAAGATTTTACTAAGAACTTTTATAGTAGAGACCGTAGAGGAATGAAGATTTAATTTGAAATATGTCAATAATGTGGGAAGAATAAATCAATTAAATGCCTCAACGGAACAAGGATATGTTTTATATATGGAGAATAAGGCCATGGATCAAGTAATTTATGAGGAAAAATAAAATGTTTAGTTAACACAATATATTGGAATATTGGTCTTCCTAGGTAATTATCAATGGATGAATATTTTAAATGTGGAATGTATGTACATTATGAAAATCGATGTCATATAGGGAAATCTCAAGAGGATGATCAAAAAGCCTCTATGTGTAATGGTTTTTAGCTTAATGATGATGAGACTACAAATGAAATATGAAAGGAAGAAAGTATTTAGGAATAAGATAATTAATCATAGTTAATGGTTTATGAATTAAGTGGGGTGACAAAATTGATTTTGTATTTGAATTCAATAATTATGTGAATTATGAAATATATATAAGGATAGTTCTATAAATGTTTTTGATAAAAAAAATTATGAATGTATTAAAGGTAACTGATAAACTAGAAATTTTAATTGATGGACTGATGATATTTTATAGAAAACACATGATTAATATAAGATAAAAATTTATATGTTCCTGATGTTGAGAAAATGGTTTTTATCTTGGATAAATAGATTATTGATATGGATGAATTAAACTGGATAGTATTTATAGCCCCTAAACTGAATAATGATTTGTTGAAAAAGTGGTATATGTTATCATATATGGAGATTATAGAATTTTTTAATTTATGGAATAAGTTCAATAATATATGGTTTATTTAAGGAATGAAGAAGCATCAATGTTTTCATTTAGGTTTTATGGTAGTACTAGTAATTAAAATAATTCAAGAGAATATATTATCAAGGTATTCACATATTTGGATTTTGACCATTATGAGCTACTTAATTATATATGGTGGATTAATTTTAAGTCAATTTTGGGAAATTCAGTGACATTATTTATAAATTTTTAATTTTGGTAGGTTCATAAGGTTAACCAATTATAGAATAGTTTATGTTAAACTTTTGATGAGGTTTTAGTTATTAATTTATTACTTCACTATGTGAATATTTATGCATATTGGATAACTTTTTCTAATAATTTTTGTATGATGATGAACAAAGATCATATGAATGAATTATCAATCTATTATAGACCATGTGGCATGTTATTACTTCATGCATAAAAAATTCATCTTCATTTCTTTGAATATGAGATGAAGAGGAAATTGATTGAATATCAACCAAAATATGAAATTATTATTATGAGATAATTTAAACATTATCCCAAGATATATTGACCCCTTTGAAATTCTTTACCATATCGGGGTGGTTGCATATCGATTAACACTTCCACTGAACCTCTCTTAAGTTTACGATGTGTTTAATGTATATCTCCTAAATAAGTGAATACATGATCCATCGCATGTATGAACTTAATGTTTGTACAACTATAGTGTGGTGTTTTATTTGGAATAACCAATAATGATTTTAGATCATACATATAAATTTTTATTAAATAATACCACTCACCTGGTCAAAGTTTTGTGGTGAATCCACCAACTTAAGGAAGCTGTGTGAGAACCTTATGATGTAATGAGGTAGAATTTACCTCGGTAATTAGTATAAAATTGATTTAATTTCAATGTTTAAATTAATTTTAATGGGGTTAGAGTGTAATATCCCTAAATTTTATAAAATATTTTTTTCATGTAAATTTAAATTTATCAATAACTTGCATTACACACAACCCCGAGTGTTCATCAAATGTGGCACAATTTAAAAATTATAATAATTAATATTTATTCCTAGGATTTGGAATGGATGGTATGAATGGGATTAAATAAATTATTTTTTTTACACATTTATATAAAATGAATTCTTTGGTGACCAATTAATTAGATAGAAAAATAAGGACCATTTGAAAATAAAGAAAATCATTTTCTAAAAAACAATTTTTTCCATTCATGAATTCATTTTAGCTTAATAAATTAAAAAAAATACTATATGTTAATGATTTAAATCAAATTTATATACATATAATTTAATTTATAACCCTCATATTATGTTTTTTCAAGGCATGAAATATGAATAGATCCAATTTTACATTTAAAAACACAATTTTTCTAAAAAATATGTTTTATCCCATTTTGAACACTTATTTTAAATTTTTCTACACATTTAGAAATATTATTCTAAAATAATAATAAAAAATTTAAATAACCATGTAAAAATTATCTTGGAGAGATATTAGGATAATTTTTATAAAAGATAAACTTTTTAGTGAATTGTGAAAAATATTGGTTTTTATAAAACAATTGTCTTTTCATTCAATGAATTTACATTTGAAATATTATTTTAATAAGATTTTAATGGTAAAATTAGCATGAAAATATATCTATTAATCCGTTTTATTTACTTGTAATCAATTTCGTATTTAATTTTTATATAAAAACATTTAAAATTTTTGACCATTTTTTCTTTGGAAAACTGCTTTCTTATCGCTACCGCAAGATTAATTTTAAATTAAAAGTTTCCAATTTTATGAATATATTTTCTGAAAATAGATTAAATTTTTGTAATTAGAATAATTTATATTACATAATAATTTAAACATAATTTTTGGTCAAAATTAATAGTAAAAAGTATAAAAATTAATTACCATAGTGAAGGTTGAAACAGGTTTACCAGGGCTTAAACTAAAATGATATGGGGTAAATAACAACTAAGATTTTCCAAAATCCATTTTAGGTACATATCTATACCTTATAACCTATTATTTTCAATAATAACCCATTTTTTATCATTTTCAAATTTAAAAAACTTTGTTACAATTTATTCTTTTAAAAAATTTCTTGTGTGTCCTGTCACCAACTTATAAAAGGTAACCATCTTTCCTCTCCTCTTAAAACATAAAAACCCCTTTTTATCATTATATACCTAAAAAAATATCTTTCATAAATATATTATCACATACATTATGACTTTTAGGATTATAAATCTATTCTAGGAAGGATTTGCATTATACCTAAATAGGTTCATTGAAGAAGAGGTAAATTTTTACACTATGGATTTTTGTATTTCATATTCTTATAAATCCTTCAAATAATATACAATTATGATGATATAAAAACACAATAATATCCCATATACTAAGATTTTATTTTTTTAATGTAATAACACATATTTATCCCCTCTTCCATCAAATGGGGAATAAAATCGTCGATCATGCGTACGATATACTACCACCTCTCAAACCAATGTTATTCGTTTTTAATAACCACCTCTCTTGGTTGGATATAATGACTGATTTAATGTTTATATATATTATATATTATATATTATCATAACTATTTAATTATAATACCACATATACCAACATACATCCAAACCTGTTGTAAAAAAATAACGTTACTCCGTTGTACGGCGGGCAACTGCCTCACGAACTGATGTGAAGTGATTTTCGTTTTTGTTTTACTTATTTTATCATAATGATATATTAAATGAATTTATATGATTTATTTTACATAATTATACTTTTGGAATTATTATATCACATATACCCTCTTACTTTCCATTCATTGGGGATATGATAACATCCTACGTGAGTACGGTGGTGTACTACCTCTTAGAACGATGTGAATTTTTCACTAACAATTTAAAAGGAAGGTAATTAAGGTAAATTTAATTAATATATGTGATATCTATTATATAAGAAAATATTATTAAAAGTTAATATATAATTTTAAATTCCTTATATCAATCCATTTTGAAAATCGAACCAACATCCAAGCATACATATGACTTAATGTCTCCATGAATTATGTATTTCAGTTTCAATCCCTAAATTTATAAATTAATATAATTAAATATAAAATGTGATATTTATATCTTTATAAAATTTATAGAGATGGTGTAATAATGATAAATGTAATAGGACTGAAAATAAAAAATCAAAATTTATAGAAAAAACAAAGTTGTTATTACACAAAACATAATTTTTAAAAAGAATTGTTAATAAACAGGTAATAAAAAGTCATAATTATATCATATATGGTATGATATATATAATTATGGTTATATAATATATTTATAATAAAAAAATATTTATTATAAAGTATTTCAACACATGTATAATGTAATTTGATACTTAATGTAAGAGATTTTTGTTTCACTTTTATTTTTTATGAGACACAATCCATATTCACCGTGTATTTTATGGGGTTTATATAATGCACATGAAAGTATTTTATAATTATTATTCTAAAATTACTTGTATTTATATATCCAATTTAGTATATATATTTCATGGGGTTTATGATTCAAAATATACCAAAGCGATAATGGATCTTTGTCTCAATTTGTCTTCTTCTGGACATACATTATGATATGCACTAATCTTCTTTTATGAGGTGTATATACAACCCCTTTGACATTTAATATAATTAGTTTACTAATTATATTTATATTATTCATTTTATTTAATTTTATTACTTCATGGGGATTCTAATTCAATGTTCCAAAGTGGTATGGTTTTTATGATACAATATAATCATTTATTGAGATTGTTTATGTTTATGCTTATAACGATGAAATCCTATGATATATTTGTAAATTTAATCTGGAATATTATTTTACTATGGTAATTTCATTAGAATGCATGTTTTTCCTTTATCCTAATCTCTTTATGTTCTCATTATTCCAAAATATTATTTTTAATGAGAACTGGATTAATTTCTCTCTTCTGTTAAAAGCCCATTTTTTCTTCCACGTCTATGTTTTATAAAAATGTTTAAAAAATGAATCAATATCCCTCTAGTGTATTTGATGTTATTTTTTAAAAAATTTAATTTTTTAAAAATTATTTAAAAGTTGTCTTCAGGTCCTTTTTTAAATAAAGCATGATTTGTTTTTATTAAAAATGTTAAAGGAATCTTTGTTTTAATATGTACGACATTTACCACCATCATGACCCCTAAATGTTTTAAATATTCCTTCATAATTTAAAAACTTTGTTATAAATTAACATGATTTCCAAAATATTTTATTAATTTATAGTTTCAAAATGTTAATTTCAAAGAAAAATATTTTCCTCAAAAAAATTTCCAACAATCTTTTAAAAATCATTTCTATACAAAATGACATACTTTTATGTTAATTAATATTTACTAGGGATGTGATACTATGATAACATTTTTAGTTTTCCTCAAAAATGTTTTTTTTTATGATGAAAAATGTTTATGAAACCATTTTCTTTACCTTAGGTTATGCTATTGTAAAATGTTTATAAAACCCATTTCTTTTCTTGAGTTCTAATATGATGAATATTTTACGATATTTTGGCATAAAAATTAATAGATTATGTGATGGGTGGTACCTATATCTCTATCAAATTCATTAAGAATTGATTTATATTCTATCAGATCATAGGGTACATGTGAGGTTATCCCATACCCAAAAAAAGGTTACACTGGAGGTTATCCCAATCCCAGAGAAGGTACATGGGTGGTTAGCCTAAGAAAAATATGTTTAGAATGTCTTAGTGGGAAATATTTACATAATGTTTTATATTTTTATTTTCTTTCTATAACTATATGACTTATACCAATGTTATGATCTCATGGAACAAGTTATTTGATTTCTTTATGATTCATGTTTTATGAACTACCAATATTTATTCCATTACTTAAGACCTTAACCATTGGTATTCAAGGAATGGTTTTCATATGTTATTCCCATGTTCTCATACCCTTATTCTCATGTCATATTTATTTATTTCCCTTATTTAACCTTATTGAGTATAGGATCTCACCATTTCTTATATTTATTTTTGCCATGTTATGATGATAAGTATTATGTGTGATATGCATAAGAAGGGTGTCTCTTATAAGGAACTAAGTGGGATATGATATAGATATCTTATGAACTAATTGATTATATATCCATGTTTCCAAATTAATTATACCTTTATAATCCTCAAGAATTTTTTTATATTGTAACGAATATTCATCTAAGAAGATTTAATACTTATGTAAGATATGTTGTGGTAAATATATTTTCTATCAAATGATAGGTTTAGTAAACATTTACAAACTAAGATGAGATTTTTTTGAGAACACTAATTATATTCCTATGTATTTTTCTATTGATAACCCTATATATAATTCAAACTATGGGAATATGTCATGGAATTTGGGTGAAGGATAGATAGAGTGATTTACATGAAATTAAATTTCTATTTGTATACTACAGGTGGATATGGATATAAAATAGTTACACCTATGGAATATAAATCTAAAAAGGGTGCATTGAGTAACACTCAATTATAATCTAGTTCAAAAAAACAGGTGTTTCAGCACACCACGTTTGATACTCTAAGGGGATATGATTTGGAAATTTAAAAACACTTTATAAACCATTTGAAAGACTTAAATAGATAATGACCAATATTGTCCTAGGTTAAGCCTATGGTGTCATAAATTGAAAATAAGGTGTCATGATTTAGACATCTAATAAGTTGTTTTCATGATTATGTGGTTTTAAAATATGAATATTTTTACGCACACTATACATTTTGGTTTTAGTCAATTGGGGTGGACCAAAATGATCTGGGATAACATTTAATTTGATAGACAATATGTTGACAAGTAACCAAATTGGATGATGACTGGAGTGATTAATATTGTCATTATTCTGAATCAATTTTCGAGATATTTTATTAACAACTTATATTATAACTATCTTTCGGACTCACCAAATAAGAGAAGTAAATATGGTTCAGTTTCTTATATGTTAATAATGTAGGTGGAAGCACTCAATGGAATGCCTCAAAGAAGAAAGGATATGTTTTCTGTGTGGAGATGAATGTCACAGAACAATTAATTTCCAAGAAAAAATAAATTATTCAGTTAACACAATGGATTAGAATATTGTTTTTCCTAAATAATTATCGATATATGAATTTTTTAAATATTTAATGTATAGGCATTATAAAAATCAATTTTCTAATGGAAAAGCACAAGAGGTGGATTAAAAAGGATGTATGAGTAAAGGTTTTTCCATTAATAGTGATGAGATAATAAATGACATATAAAAGGAATAAGGAATTGAGGATTAATTTAATGAAAATCATATAATGGTTTAACAATGAAGTGGAATTATTGAAGTGTTTATCTATAATAATTCAAAATTATGTTAATCATGAAATATAAATAAGTATTGTTCTATAGATTTTTTTCATTAAGGATACTCAAGAATTTGTTGAATAGTACTGATAATCTATATGATAAATTTAATGGGAAGGTTATATTTCATAGAAAAAACCTGATTAATGGAAGATAACCCTTAATATGTTCCAGATGTTGATAAAATAGTGTATAGTTTAGATAAATAGATGATTGATTTAGATAACGTAAACTAAATGGTATTTATCACCCTATTAATCATTAATTATTTTTTGAAAAAGAAGTATATGTTATCATTAATGGAGTTTGAAACATTTTTTTATTTATGTAATATATTCATTAATCTTCTGGATTATTTATGTAATGAGGAAGAATGTATGTTTTCATTGATTTTTTATGGTTATTTTCTTTATTAACATTCTTTAGGAGAATATATGACCAATCTATTAAAATATTTTTCATGTGAGAATTAAGAGATACATATTTATATTTGGAGTATTAATGTTAATTTTATTTTGGAAAATTTAACAACATTTTTTACAAATTTTTAATTTTGAAAAGTTTTTAAGTTTAACCATTTATGGAATGGTTTAAGTATAACTTTGAATGTAGTTTTAAAGATTAATTTTTTACATCACTATATGATGATTTGGGCATATTGGAAAACTTGTGATAACCATTTTTTTATGATGATGACTAGAGAAATAAGGAATGACTTCTCATTATATTATGGGTCTTGTGATCTATTATTGGTTCAAGAATAACAAATTCATCATCATTTATTAGAGAAAAAGGTAAAGTGGAAATTAATTGAATAATAACCAAAGGATGAAATTTTTATTATGATATAAAGGAAATCTGAGACCAAGATATATCAATCCCTAAGAAATTATTAATCATGTTAGGATAGTAGGGTATAAATTGTAACTTTACCCAAAACTATCTCAAATACATAATGTGTTCCATGTATATACCTTAAAAAAGTATATACCTAATCCATCACATATACCAAACTTGTAGTACATACCACTAGAACATGATAATTCTTAGGTGAAAAAAAACAATGAACATTCAAGATCATATAGAAAATATTCTATTAAAAAATAATACTCGCCAGGTTAATGTTTTGGGTAAAACCACTAACTTAAGGAAGGTACTTGGGAACATAAAGATGTAATGAAGAAGAAGTATATTTAGTTGTTACTACAAAAAATATAGAACTTTTATAGGGAAGTTCTTTTTAAGAGGGTTTGAATGTTACACCCTAATATTACATGAAATATATTTTTCAAATAAATTTAAATTCTTCGATAGATTTTGTTACACATAACACCGAGTAATAACAAAAAACGACACAATAAAAAAATATTATTAATTAATATGATTGCCAAGCCAAGGGAGTGGTGGATATGGATTTTATTAACTAAAATTATAAAATATATGGTCTAAACATGTATATAAAATGAATCCTTGGGTATTTAATTAATTAGAAGTGAAAATAAAAACCATTTTAAAATATATAAAATATTTTTTTTGAAAAAAAAATTCTTTTGAAAAATTCATTTTAACGCATAAATTAAACAAGACACTTTTGGTGAATGATTTTATTGAAATTTATATATATTTAATCTAATTTTTATCATTAATATTATGTTTTTAAAGAAATATATATGAATAAATTCAATTTTATACATAAAATAATATTTTTCTAAAAAAAATTTGGTCACATTTTTCACACTTATTTAAAAATCAATTTTTTTCAAATTTTTTTAACAAAATTATTCAAAAAAAATTATTTTTGAAATAATAATTTAAAAATTATCTTGGAGTGATCTTTTTGAGAATTTCCCAAAAATATAATTTTTTAGTGAATAGTGAAAACTGCGTTTTTTATTAAGAAACTGCCACTTCATTAAAAAAACATACCAAAAAAATACATTCTAATATTGTTTTAAATGTAAATTTTTTAAAATTATATATCTATTAATCCAAATTTGTTTATTAGAATCAATTAGATTTTTAATTTTAATATAATTAATTTTTAACTTTTGAGCATTTTCTCTAGAAAATCGCTTTCTCATCATATTTGGGGGTATAAATTTAAATTAAAATATTGCACCTTTGTGAATATAATTTGAAAATGGATTAAATATTTTTAATCTGAATAATTTATTTTAAATAATAATTTCAATTGATTTTTTTTTCAAAATGAATAATAAAAATAGTAAAAATTAAATTTCATTGTAAAATTTAAAACAGGTTTATCAGTAGTTAAACTAAAACTATAAAGTATAAAATTACCAATAAACTAGTCCAAAACCCATTTTAAGACCATAATTTTACTATATAATTACTATGGTTCTATAATGACTCATTTTGGATCCTTCTATAATGTGAAAAAAGTAGCCACATTTTATTCTTTTCAAAAATTACATTATTATCCTCTCCCACGCTTTTAAATGGCCAGCCACTCTCCTATCATATTCACACATTCAAAACCCATTGGTTTGTATAATAAATCCAAAATATTTTTCTAAAATCTCACCTATATCCTAAATTCTTGTTTGAGATCAAAATTTCAATATCGGAAGGATTTAGTTTAAACCTAAATAGGTTCCCCGAAAAGGAGTTAAATTTTTAAACTATCTGTTTTTGTATTACTTATTCTTATATATTCATAAAATATTCATAAATTAAAGTGATATAATAACATAAGTATCTCCCATATACAGAGATTTTTTATGTTATTGAAATAACTTATATCCATATCAACTTGCATCAAATGGGAAATGAAACCGTCGAACGTTTATACAGAGGACTACTGCATCACAAAACGATGTTATTTGTTTTCTATAACCACCTCACACGGATAGATATAATGATAGATTATAACTTTATATATGTTATATTGATGATATTATTATACAAATATAAATATTTTACCTCATATACATTCTTTCCACCCTACCTATTGGAAAATAATAACGTCGCTTTTGATATGGTAGACCACTGCATCATGAACCGATGTTGTGTGTTTTTCATTTCCATTTTAATTGTATAGTAAAAAGGATATATTAAATAAATATATATTATATTTTAATTTTATTATACTTGTATAATTATAATATCAAATATTCCTTCCTACTTCACATTCTGTGGGGATATAATAACATCATTCATGTGTATGGAGGACTAGTGTCTCACGAAGCAATGTGATTTCTTTTTCACTAGTGCATTTAATGGAAGGTAATAAGGGAAAATTTAATGAATTTTTTAGATATATATGATATAAAAATGATTTTATAAACACGATATATTATTTACCTTTATTTATTTAAATATGCTGATAAAATAGAAATAACATTCATACATATGTAGGGCTTGTCATCTCCATGAACTCTATATTTTATATTCAATATAAAAAGTTTATATATTACTATAAATACATATATAATGATTATATATGATATTTATATCAATTTAAAATTATTGATATTATGTAAATATGATCAAATTAATAGTACTAAAAATAAAAAATCACAGCAAACAAGAAAAACAAAGCAGTTACTAACCAAAATGTGATTTTAACAAGGAATTGATAATGAAAGGGTTATAAAAAGTCATAAATAAATAATATATTTTATGGTATATATAATTTTTTTATTTATTATATTTATAGTCAAATAATATTCATTATATTTTAGGTTCAAACATGAATAAAGGAATTCAAGGGGTAAGGTATTTCTATCTCAGTTTTATTTTTCTGTGAGACACTTTCCATATTCACAACATGTTTTCATTATGTGATGTATATATTTACGAGGAATATATTTTATGATGATTCCTTATAAAATTATAGGGTTTTATATATCCATTTTTTTATCTATCATTCATGGGTCTTATGGTAAAAAAGATACCAAATCAGTAAGGAATTTTTGTCTCAATTTGTCTTTTTTAGGGTTTACATTATTTTATGCATCTATCTTTGTATTTAAGTAATATATACAACCCCTTTGGAATTTAAAATCTTTAATTTAATTATCATCATGAAATTTTTAAATTTCAATTAATTTTATTCTTTCATGGGTATTATGATTTAATTTCACCAATGTTGTGAAGTTTTTATGATATAATCTCACCATTTATTAGGATTATTTATATTTATGCTTTTTATGATGAAATCATATGATTTATCAACAAATAAACCCATTAATTTTTTCCCCTTTGGTTATTTATTTATAATACATGCCCCTTTTCATTTTTATCTCTTTGTTTACTCATGATTCCAAAATAATGTTTTCAAATAAAATAGACTTTATTTCTCTCTTCGGTCGAAAAACCTTTTTTATTCCATATCCATGATTTATAAAAAAGTAAAAAATGCTTTAATTTTTCTATGGGATTTTTGAAGTCATTTTTTCCATTTTATCACTTTATAAAAAAATAAAAGGAATCTTTATGCCTTTTTTAAAACATCGACCATATTTTATTTTACTGAAAATGTGAAAGGGGTAATTATTTTAACATGTATGGAATTTCCTACCATCATGAACACTCATTGTATTAAAGATTAATTTTTAATTTTCAAATATTATTTTCAAAGAAAATTATTTCCAAACTATTTTATTAATTTTTATATCTTAAAGTTATTTTTAATGAATGTTTATTTTCCTCAAGAAATGTTCCATGTGCATTTACAAAATCATTTTCTATCTAAGATTACATGTGTTTATGTTAATTATGCTTTACTATGGATGTGATCTAATGATACCATTATTTTGATTTCTATTATTGTTTATGTTTATGATTAAAAAATGATTATGAAACCAATTTCTTTACCACTGGTTATACTATGGTAAAATTTTTATTAAACAAGTTATAGTTTTGATATGATGAATATATTATGATGTTTTGGAATAAAAATGTATGGTGTATGTGATGGGTGGGACCTATATCTCCCTCCAAAACATTGGGTAATGATTTATGTTCTATGAGATCAAAAGTTACATGGTAGTATATTACAAGACCAAAAAGAGGGTACATGGAAGTTTATCACAAATTTGTAGTAGGTACATGGGTGGTTATCCCAATCCTAACAAGTTATCATTGTATTAGTGGATAGCCTTTATATAAGTTTTTATGCATATCTTTTTTATACATATCTATGTATTATGACAATATTATTCTCTCATTGATCATTTTCTTTAATTTCGTTTAGAATTAGGTCTTATAAACTGCCAATAATTATGTCATGACTTATGATTTTGATCATTGATACGTGTGGTATAGTTTTTATATGTTATTATAATATTATCATACCCTTATTCTCATGTTTTGTTTATGTATTTACATTTTTACCTATAATGTGGATCTAAGATAACCCTTTCTTATGTTTTATTTCCCTAAGTTATGATGATAGGTATTGTGTGTGATATTTCTAAGAAGGGTTCTAGTTATGAGGTACTAAGTGGGAGACGATATAGAACTCTTATGAAAAAATTATTTTTGTATCTATATTTATAAAGAAATTATACCTTTGAAATAATTACATATATGTCTTTTAATGTAATTATTATTCATATAAAAATATGTAATATTTATGAATGATAAATTTGGGTTTCTACAGTTTCATCATGATATCCCACTTCCCACTGTTGTATAAGATTAGTTAGGGATAATATTATATTAAGGTCATATATCCTAATATAATCCTATGTCTGTTTAGAAAAATTATAAAAATTAGGTTGTAGATTGGGGGGATAACATTATCTTGAAATTCATGATTGTATCATGGTTGTGACAACTCTGATCTAGTTTATGGTGTGAATTAGGATGTTATGATGTGAACATGTGGATTACAATTTTGATAGGATAACAATAGCTTCAATCTATTATATATGGAGTTTTTATTGTAATTTGAAACAAATGGGTTAATTATTACACTATTAGATTATATATTGTATCATGAGAGTGTTGGTCCATAAAGAGAATGAACCGGCACAAGCCCTTGAGTGTTCACATATCTTTTCATCTTTATATCAGATTTGGGAAAGGATATGGCCTATCTTAATATTTTTATCATATAGAGGATAATGTTGCAATATATTAGACCACATAATTCCATTTAAGTTATGTTTTAGATGGTTTTATGATTTATCTCCCAAACAACAACAATAATGTTCATGAGAGATGATCAAATAAGACACGGGGTCAATTACTCCCTTAGTAGATTGTGATTTATAGGGTGTGAGGGCCAAATATTCTTCCGGGAGTTCAATTGTCCCCCAACAAAATTATTGTTTAATACTTATATATTAGGAAGAAATTTATATTTACCTTAGCATCGAAGAGTTCCATATCCACCACAAAAAAAATGATAGAATTTGGTACTCCCCCATATACATGGGGTATAGATCCTCTATCATTGGATATCAACACTCCCTCATCCAATGAATTTTTCTTGGAGATGAATGGATCCTCCATTAGGGTTTGGTATCCTCTTAATTAAAATTTTTTACATGTTAATTGGGAACGTACTCTATTATATATTCAAATAGTTTGTATAGTTTTGTATTAGTTGTGTATCTTAGAATATTTGGTTTCTCATGGTGATAGATTTTCCCATGTGAAATTGGGTAATTAATGAGTAAGACTTGGTCTCACTAACTAACTCACCTGAAAGAATATCTAGGTTAACTTTAATTTATTATCTTCTTATTCTTATAGTGTGTTATCCTTTAACTTTATTATTTTGAGCTGACCAAACTTTCCCTTATTTCATTCTTTTTTATTTTTAGAGTCTCCTACTAGGTATGCAGATACTCACCCCTATATGGGTGTTTTCCCACATGGTCCATATCTTATAAATATGGTGAATATTTTGGTTGTAAATTTGGTTTGCATAGTTTTTTTGAAGGGTGAACTTAGTGGTTCTAGGAAGTGATAATAGTGGATGATGTTCATATATATTACTTGTTATTCTTGGAGATTCTATCACCTTAGCTATTTTAGGATGATTTTTTGGTGGGTTTTTTGGCATGTATTATATTCTTGTTTGCTTTATATATTAATATTTTTAAATCTTTTCAAGATATTTTCAATTTTCATAGTAATTAAATAAGATAGTTAGTATTTGGTACCTATTTTATGTTAATATATTCATGTGGTTATGTGTGTTCATATATAGGTGCTTTGGGATAATGACTTATATCGTGTGTGATATGCCTAATCAGTACTAGTCACCAACCCTTGGCCTATTAGAGTAAGTTTTGGGGTGGTACACTCGGCCTACTATCGGCCTAGGTGGTTTTTTGAAGGTTTTTTTCATGTCAAAGTAGTATCAAAGTGTAGATGTCTTTTGAATGAAGTTTGGAGTTAGGTGTCTATGATGATTGGTTTGGGAACATATGAAAATGGTCTTAAGGGGTTTTGAGATTAGCATTGGGAGTATAAAACCAATTATGTCATGGAATCCGACTTATCAATTCACTAAGACTCTAATGAAATTATTTTTAACTTAGATCTTTAAACCAATAGTTGTGGGGGGGAAATAATTCTTGCACACATTATATATAAATCAACTATTGATTTATATCTATTTTTAGTGTATTCTAATAAGGATTGATTTAATGATCATGGTTCATACTATCAAACTACAGGATTCCACCATAAAGATATATGGTTAGGATTTTGAGTTAGGGTCATGATGTGACTATATAGATGATTGATCCTCCTGTCACCGGCAAGCTGAGTGATGAGGCCTTTATACAAAGATAAAAAATGAGATATCCTCTACCAGGGAGTAAGGATTATATCCTACACTTGTGGTGTAGTGGGATGCCCCACAATCTACATCCTAGAAATATATCCCTCAACTTATTGATAATTTAATGATTCCAATGGGAAAAAACATTGATTCACATTGGTTGAGTAAAATTAAAAAAAAATCGGGATAGTGATCACCCAGGGTTAGGGGAAAGCATGGCCCTCCAGCAGTAGAGGATTTCTAGAATGTGGTTATTCAAATAGAAACCCCAAAACTTTCATATATAAATATTATCTATTATTTTTTAAATATTAATTACCTATCAATATGATCCACAATATAATTAAAAAGTTTTTGTTTTATTGGAAACTTGGATACAAAAAACTGGAACCTAAAATACCTACATCATTTCCTGTTAAATTATTCATAATAATAACCCCTCTCAGACATATTATACTTGAAATTTTTCTTCATAACCCAATGAATGGAAGTGTAAGAATGAGTGATATTAGATGATCGGTAAGGTAAAACATAAAAGATATCAATCAATAGTCTTAATTGACCATAGAATAAGAACAAGGGTATGAGAACATGTGCTTAAATTTAGAAAATCATACCCATCAATTCATAGATCATAATCATCAAACATGACATAAAGTTTTATCAATAAAAAGAAAAAATAAATAAGTGTGTATAATCATAAATAATCAATCATGATCCATGATAAAATATCATAATCATAAGAAATATGTTTTTATCCTAGAAGAAAGTTTATAAAATAATTTATCTATTCAAGGATCACTACCAAGATTATCATAGTATATTGGTTCACATATCATTCAATCATTTCCTTAAATTAGGTTTAATCCAAATAATATCTTATTGGACAAAGTCCCTTAGAGAATTGGTTCTAATAATTTTACATTCCTTATTATCTTGTGAGATATTCATCTTTACACAATGCATTAAAGGGATATATAATTATGGGTCCACCCATCACATAATGAAATCTACAAATTTGTGTGCCAAAAGATTATAAAACAGTCATCATATCATCAAATCCTAACATGTGGAAGGAATATGAGTTCCATAAAAATTTCATCATCAAAATAAAAAACCATATAGAGAATGAATAATGATGGACACATTGTATAATATCCCCATTAAGTCATAAGAAACATCAAAATATGTTGGACTATATAAAAATACCTTTGAAACATCACTAGAATGTTCATTTAAGAAAATACCACTTTAATTTTGAAATTATCTATTTAGAATATAAAAATATTCCCAATATTAATGAAAAAAATTTCATTTAAAATAATCCTGATATATTTTTTAGGAAGTTTCACTGAAAAGAGTGTTCATGGTATTGTGAAAATTCATTTATGCAATCTACATTAAAAGAAATTCCTTTCATATATTCACTAAAAAGTAAGAATTACCATGTTTGGATAATGATAAGAAAATTCCCTTTAAAACTTATTAAATAATGTAATTTATAGTTAAAAATTAATTTAAATAATATATCTATAATAGTAAAAAAACTCTTGAAAAAATTTTAATGAAAATATGGACATGTAAGAAAATATTACAAAATAAGGAGAGAAATAAAGTTGTGTTTCATTAGAAAAATTCATTTGTTTTCATGAGAACATAAAAAGATAAAATGAAGGGAAAATATACAATCTAAATAAAAATACATAGAATAATAAAATAACTAAGACTTTATAGAGATTTATTATATAGTTTTATCATTGTAAAATTTAATCACAAATAGTCTTGTTAAAATTAGATTATGGCATGAAACCCTTATCGTTGTGGTAATTTTTGAATCATAACCTCCATGAAAGAAATAAATTTGAATGAAAAATTAAATACTATAAACATAAGAATATTTATGATATAAAATATCAATGTTTAAATAGATATAACTCATAATAGAAAATAGGTGTATGACACCAAACATGTCTCAGTGAAATAAAATTGATATGAACACTTATGACTCTAGAAAAATTTGAAATGAAAGTAATTCAATGTTCAGAAATAATATAGATACCTAAATAAATTATATTAATTCAATTATTATAGAAAATAAAAATTCTCTCTACACATCATATAATTGAAAACTTGGTGTATAACATTAAAACATTCCCAAATGAAGAGAAATGTAGGCCAAACCCTTATCTTATATCCGACATGATTTATAAGTTCTTAAAAAGATTATATAATAAATTTATATTTACTATAATTATACAATAGAATCATATTATCACATATAATATCATATATTACCCACTTATATCACTTAACCACCTATTTGTTTATAATTATATATTAAAGATCTCATTTCAGGTTTTAACTACTTTGTCTTTCATATATGTTTTAGTTAAAAATTTATGGTCCTTTCACTTTGATATTGGTTATTCCCTATAAATATCATATATAATCATTATATACATATTTATAACAATTCAAATTATGTTATTATGAAAAATTAATTTCTTCACTTCATGGAGACGATAATCAATATAAACACATGAGTGATGATTCAACTTTTTGATGGATGGAATGAAATAAATTAAAATGGTAATTAAACTCTAAATAATAGTTATTATATAATAAATATATTATATTTTCATTAAATCTATCCTTTTAATAATACAATTAATTGTTAAATGATAAACAAATCACATCACACCATAGTGGTGGTTGTCCACACATACCCACAAGCAACATTATCATTTACCAATGGATTAGAAGCTAAGATTATAAACTAGATATTATAATTAAATAATAATATTTATGTTTTAAATATGATATATAAATATAATATCCAACATGGAAAACACCAATGAAATATGGTGATAGAAAACGAATTGCATCATTGTATGGAGTCGGTAATACACAGGTACACACGAGCGATGCTTTTATTTTCCATTTGATACTAAAGAGGAGAAAAATTATCATGAGATCATCATAATAACCTATAATTATATATATAATACTTACTAATCATGGTTTTATAGACATAATATTTTTAGGGATGGTTTAATAAGAGAAAAAATTGAAAGACCATGGTTAATATTTATACCACTTCTTTGATAGACCTCCTTTAAATTAAGCATATATCCTTAAATTATTGATATTAATAAAATAATATAGGTTTTAGGATTAAGTTAATGATTATATAATCCTAAAATTGTGTCAATAATGGAAGAGAGGCTCCCTTTTATAAGTGAGGGGAGGGATACACATGGAATTGTATAAAATATTTTAATTATATAAGGTCAATTTCATTGTAAAGTTCATAAAAATAGCTAGTTATTGAAATATAATATAATATATGATTTAAATATATTCAATTAATAATAATTATACAAGTTTTTCTGAAAATACCACCCTTATCTATTTGTTTAAGCCCCGATAAACTCATTTTAACATTAATTGTGGTAATGTTTTTATGATTTTTACTATTTACATTGAAAAAAATTATGTTTAACCTATTAGATCATAATAATTATTATAATTAAAAATATTTAATCCATTTTAACATATGAGATTTTTATAAGTGGTATAATTTTATTTTAAATAATATTACGACCCACAATGAAAACCCATTTTTAGAAAAATGAATCTTTATGCATAAAATATAATTTACCTACATTTCATTCATTATAAAAACAATAAAATTAGAGTTAAAATATATTATTGAACACCTAATCTATAATTGTTTTAAAAATATTAATAAATATACATTAATTTAATTTCATATGATAAAGACATAATGGGCGCATAAAAACAGTTTTAGAAAAATGTGCTTTTAAGCCCAAAAATTATCTTATACCAAAATCAAGTATTAGATTGATTCCTATGTAATTAATTAGGTTATTTATAATTAATGTAAAATTATTTTAATTTTTGATTAAATTCAAAAAATAATGGTATATTTACTCAAAAATATATGATTGTTATTAAAAAATAGATATTTCTCACTATTCATTAAAAAATAAATCTTTTCAGAAAAACCAAAAATATTTAACCTAGGATTTTAATGACATGATGATTTAAAAATGATATTAATTTTTTAAAATAAACATTCTGAAAATGGAAGAAATTAATTATAATTTTTATGCATGAAATGAAAGAAAAACCATTTTTTGAAGAAAACGTATTTTTAAAGCATAAAATGAATTTAGTGAACGTTGAGCCCCTATTTATTATGGATTAATCATTAAATTTACACTATTTAATAACTTTATAAATATATATCATAATTTTTTTTATTATTATTCACACCTACCAATTTAATGGCTTGGTTATATCCTTTTACTATTTTTTGGTTCATATAGACATGGGGTTGCGTGTAAGGCAATCTATCGAACAGTTAAATTATTTTTAAACAAAAAAAATCAAAAAAAATTTGGTGTTACCCCTATAAATAAATTACACCTTATAAATTTTTATCTCAATAATAAGATGTTAAATATTTGAAAATTATTTTTTTAAAATCCACATTGTACAATGGGACAATAAAACTTCATTTTAAAAGAGGAAGTGAGAAAGATAATGGTTACGTGAAATAACACACAATTAGGTTCCCAGATAAGGAGAGAATTGGTAAGAAGTAAAAAATATAGACACAGTGAAAAAATATAATATATAAATAATAATGAAGTCATATAAATAACATGGTCATGAAACATTTAAACACCATAAAACCATAAATCAATGAAGGGTGAAAAGGACCATTAACTCCTTAAAAAATTCTATAAAAAATAAAATATTTTCATCTTGAAATCCTTTTTCTTAGATTTGGATAATTATTTCATCATTTATTAAAAGAAAATATAAATAATATATTTATTTCCGTTCCATAATCATAATTTCATCCTTTGGTTATTATTTTTCCAGTTTAAAATTTTATCGCATATCTTACTCCATGAATTGAATAATAAAATTGATATTTTTCATTCCTAATGCACTAAAATTAACTTTTAACAAATCATAATATCCATAAATTTTTGAAATGTAATTCCTTATATCACTACAAATTTACCGAAACCTAAATTTTTAGCTCAAGTTTTCCAATATGTATAAATATTTATATGATTAAATAATACATTAATATATAAAAACTCAATAATAAAAACCAAATTTTATCTTAAACTATTTTATAGATTGTTAACTATAAGACTTTTCCAAAATATGTCTGAATAAATTCACAACCCAAAACTTTATAATAATGGTCATAAAAGTTAAAAAATAAATTTAACTTTAATCCCCAAATAATAAAAATTATATTTTAATGTCACATACCCAACAATTAAATAATTTGATCATATATTAATCTAAAAAATATTAATAACAAAAATAACCCTAAAACTTAAATGAAAACATATATGCTACCAAAATATAACTCTGTCATTTTTTCTCAAATAAAATCATATACTGTTTAATATATTCCAGAAATCCCAAAATAAAATAAAGTCATCAAAGATTTCATAAACCACTTTTTCATCAAATCACAAATAAATTTCAAGGCCATTAATAATATCTAATATACATTATCCACATTTATCATCTCATTATCCAAACTAAACATTATCTTCACCACCTTAGGCGCAAATTAAGCATTGTATATCCCTTATAATTTTATTTAAAAAATACTACCTTACCACTAAATCACATTTATAGGTTATAGACACAATTCAAAATATTCTTATATGTCCTTAAATAAAAACTATTAGGGAACAATACGTATATATTTCACCATTATCCATAATGATGGATTATATATACCCGCCCAACTCTTTTTTTGGTTGTTACCCCTAGATGCATCTGTATGAAAACCATGTCAACTTGTAGTATCCATCAGTGATGTATTTATTAGGAAATCTAAACTCCTTTATTTACCATAAAATAAGAGGTTTTCTTATACTATGGGTTATCCCATGTGTTTTAACTAATTTTTCCTCATCATAGTTTCCAAACATTTTTAAACCATGCTCTCATAACAACTATAGAGACCCCAAAATTATCCTATATAAATAATAAATTTTATTATTAACATATTCATTACATATTAATATGATCTATTCCAGAACCAAAAAGTTTTATTATAATTAGAAACCTGCATACATGAAAAATATGAACTCAAAATATCTATATCATTTAAAATTACATTCCTCACAACTAGAAACCTTATTATAAATATCATAATTTAAAACATTATTCATGGATTTGGTAAGGGAAACATACGAAAGGCTAAGATCATATACTCAATAAGGGTAAATTTAAGAGACACCAATAAAAAATATTAAAAGATAATAATATAAGAATTTCGGTATTATAACATGATATTGACATTATAAAATCATACCCATCAATTCATATATTATATTAGTGAACCATGACCTAATGTTTTATCAATAAAAATAAATAATACATAGGTATAAGGAATTATAAATAATCAATCATCAGCCGTGAGAAAATATAATAAGAGTTGGTCACATGTTTTTAGGATGAAAAAAGTATATAAAATCATTTCCTTAATCAAGGATCACTTCCAATACTATCATAGTGGATTGGGTTTACTCCTCATTCCATCATTTTTTTATTCGTGGTTCACTACCAAGAAAATATTTTGGGAAAAAGTCCCTTAGTGTACTAGGTTCACTCACCATTATATTCCTTACTATATCATTTGATATATATCTTTTTGTAATAGATTATGGGACTATATAGTTTTAATCCCACCCATCATATAATATAAACCATACATATGCGTTCTAAAAGATAATAAAACATTCATTATATCATCAAATAATATCCCATTGAAAGCATATGGGTTTCATAAAAATTTCACCATCATAATCAAAAACCATCTAGGAGAGAATAAATATGAAAAAATGAATCATAACCCTATTTAATCATAATAAACATCAATGGATAATGGTATAGATGAAAATAAATTTGAATGATCAATGGAATATTTCTTAAGGAAAATACCCAATTTATTTTAAAATCACTTATCTAAAATATAAAAATTTCCCAAATATTATTAGAAAAATTTATTTTAAAATAAAAAATGGCACATATAAATTAATATTCAATTAAAATAATATTATTATTGGTAGGGATGTCCATTCATTATTTTCACATTAAAACACAAATTTCTTTCACATTTATGGAGAAAAGTGAAAAAGTTCCATGTTTCAAAAAATGTATGAAAATTCTTTTTAAACCTTCATAACGAAAAAAATATAGTAAAAAATGACAAATAATATTTTATGAATATTAAAAACATTTAATAAATAATTTTAAGAATATATGGACATGTAAGAATGATTATCGACTGAGGAGAGACATAATGTCAATTTTCTTTAAAATAATTATTTTGGTTTCAAAAGAACATAAATAAGGGATAATGAAAGTAAAAAATTCAATATAAAAAAATAACTATATGAGAAGAAAATAAATAATAATTTTTAGATATAGATCATATATATTCATTATTATAAAATTTAATCATAAACAATCCTGGTAAAAATGAAATTATAAAATAAAACCCTTACCGTTATGGTAATTTTTCAATCATAACCCCCATGAAAGAAATAACATTAAATGAAACATTAAATACCATTAAAATAATGATATTAATGATGAAAAATATCAATTAATAATTATATACACCATATAAAGGAATATATGTGTATAACAACAAATATCTCTCAATGAAACAAAATTGAGATAAAGAACCCCTGCAGATTTAGAAAATATTAAAATGAGAGACATTTGAATCTTTAAAATCCAATGGTTTTATAATTATATTGAATTAAATTATTTATTATGAAACAATAAATTCATTATTATTATATAAACTTCATAACTAATAAATTGGTTCATAACATTAAAACATGACTGAATAAAGATAAATTTAGATGAAACCATTACCTTATATCTTATATGGTTGATAAGTGTTCTAACCTTCTTTATAATAATTTTTTATTAAAATTATATAAAAAACTATATTAATACATATAATATAATGTATTATTCACTTATACCATTTTATCATCCCTATCTTAATAATTTTTTGTTCATTTCATCATTTTAGGTATTGATTACTTCATTTTTCATGTATATTTTTCTTCAAAAGATATGGTCCTTACACATTAATCATGGTTCCACCATCCCATGAATTTTAAAAATGATATAAATATCATATATAATCAATATATATATTTATATCTATACATATTAAGTGTTGATGAAAAATAAATTACATCACTTCATGAAGATGGTAATCCATACGTACACACGAGTGATGTTTCCACTTTTTTATGGATGGAATGACATAAAGTTATATGATAATTAAAAGTTACAAAATAAATATTATATAATTAATTTCATATATTTTCATTAAATCTATCAATTTTACCATATGGGTAAACTGTAAACGCTAAACAAATCACATAACTTCTTAGAGGATGTAGTCCACACGTACGCACACGATACATTATCATTTACAAATAGATTAGAAGTTAAGAAAGTATATAATATATTATAAATATAGAATAATAATTATGTTATATAAATAATTTATAAATATTATATACATCATTATAACCACCCATATAATTGGGATATATAAAATTAATTGTATCGCTACATGGAAGCTGTAGTCCACGCGTATGCTTGAGAGATACATTTATTTTCAATATGATAGATATGGTGTGGGAAATGTTTTTTCCATTATAATAATTACATATAAATATATTTATGATATTTTATTCATCATTTTTTATTAATAAAATATGACAACCCTGCTTTTTATTACAACTTAAACATGATTTATTACATAAAACTTCACTAGATACAACAAACAAGATCGAGAGGTTTAGTGTATTTGGGGCGTAGGATCATTACATAAAAACTTGAAACATGAAATATAATATCTTTATTTAAAACTTCCTTTTATTGACCACTACATTCCCTCGTACTTAGCATTGCATGGGATAACCTGAGGACATGCATAAGAAAAGGGTGAACTATAAAGCCCAGTAAGGGAATACACATGGAATAACATGAGGAGTACAATACATGTTAGACATTAGGAATATCAATAGATCACAAGAGAAACATGAACATAAACGAATGATAAAGCATGATAATCATAACATGGAAATGTGGCAACAACACTTAACATGGAATTAGCATGAGCCAAGGCTCATTGCACATGGAACATGAGTAAACCCTCATTGAACATGAAGAACGAGTAAACCCTCATTACACTTGAATTATAATGAGTCAACACTCATTGCACATGACGTATCATGATACTATACCTTACCCAATGCATTGGAGCGCTAAAAGGGCGCACCCATCTTAAACATTTCATTTCATGCATAAGTGTGCCACATGGATTCATAAAACATAAAAATTTATTCCAAAATAGAGGAATGTGGAATTCATACATGAAACTTTATAATCAATAAGTAAATTTTCATAAAGTTTAATTCCCTTGATGGAGAAATGGGCATGGTATTCACTACACAATGACATTGGCTTAGAAAATCGGTGCGATTTCGGCAGCGTAACGGCATGACATAAGAATTCATAAAAATGGTTGATGAGAGAGAAAGGGGTTACTCGTAATATTTAAATGTAATGGACAGTAAGGAGGTCACATATATACATGTACCATAAATTTTAATGGAATTTAGATTCATGATACAAAAGTATTGCTTGAATGTAAAAGAGGAGAGAGAAGTTCCTTTTAGAATTTCACCATAGTAACAGGTGTACATGGGAGGAATTTAATGAGAGATAAATGGTATACCATCAATAAAACATAAAGAGGAAAGTATGAGGAAGTTGAAAAACCATACCCCAACCTTTATAATTGAAATTAAAAGGGAAATACAACTTAAAGAAAATTGGACAAAAATGAGAAAGGAAGAAAAAACCCTTACTTGGAAGTGTGCTTCCAAAGGCTAGAGAGAGGCTTGTGAGAGGATTATTGGGAGCTTGGGGCACCTTGGGAGGATTATAGAGATAGTAGTTCAGATCTTGGATGAACTCCAAAGGCTTTGAGTGAGGAGGAATTGGGAGCTTGGGTGGGTTTATATAGGAAGGGTGAGGGAATTCTTTATTATTTAGGTTTGGGACCCCTTATATTAAATTAATCTAAACCACAAACCATACCATGGTTTTTGCCAATGGTTTTTGGAAAAGGGAAGAGGAAAAAAATATTTTATAAGTCCGAAGTCCGAACGTCTTAAAATAATATGGTTGCTTATGTGGAGGTGAGTCACACTCCCATGGAAAAGAATTTAAAAAGACAAGGTGTTTAATAAGTCTTGAGGGGTCCATTAATGCTTTGAAAAGTAAGTCAAACAAACCCAAAATCACATTATTTTAATGGTAAAACATATATTGGAGGAACATAAATATTATAGTTTTTTATTACATCACTATTGGGTCATTATGATGTCATAAAACACATTATATATTTAAATGGTATTTAATTTTTACCCAAAAATTTGACTGTCTCACAAAATTATGAAAAATTCACCATTGGATAATTTCGACGTCATGATTCCAGAAATAACATTTATTTTATCTAAATAATTTTCTAAATATTTTAATTTTTACTTTTAAAATAAAAACCGACATTTATCGAAAATTCACGGGTTTTGACAAAAATGGCTTTCAAATCTTAATAAAAATTATAATTGCATTCATAAAATTATAAGATCATTTATATTTAATAAAAATTAATTTAATAATAATATTTTATTAAAATATTATTTAATTAAAAATCCCTTAATTTAATAAAATAGAATTCTTAATTAAATAATGACTAAAAACACTATTTGTACTTTAAAAACTATTTACTAAGTATCAATGATGACAAGAACGTATATACATTATTATATACAAAAAATAATGTACACGAACATAGTACTATCGATTTGTTGCATAACCCCTTAAAACAGTCGCATAAGACCTAAGGTTAAGGTGTGTGATGGTGACAGACTCTTGGGGTGGCTCAGATAACATTGCTCGAGTGGTAATCTCTATCAACTTCCACTTTTCCTGTAGATGGTCCCATTCGAGCTTGACATGATGAAGCTCAGCTTGGGATTGGTTAAGAGCGAAGCCCAAGGACGCCACCTCTTTTCCGAGCTTCGACAAATGGGCTTCGTATGGAGCAATCCTACTAGATGAGGCCATCACTTCTTTTGTCTGAGTAAATTGGATTTGTTAAAGCCCTATATTTATACTAATCATGTGATCACTGTTCAACAGTTATATTAGCAACGGTCAAAATTCTTAACATAAAACCAAAGAAGTTGAAATTTTATATAAACATACAGAGACATTTAATTAGATCAAGAGGAGTTTCCATTAATGAAACTTTGGGTCATTACAATATTCCCCCCTTAAGAAATTTCACCCTCGAAATTTTCCTTTTCCCACAATAAAACATATGTGGGTAACTCAGCTTCATTATTTCCTTTGATTCCCAAGTCGCTTCTTCAAACTTGTGGTTTCCCCACAACACCTTGACGAGGGGTATTGTCTTATTTTGTAGAACTTTTTCTCTAATATCTTCACTGGTTGCTCCTCATAAGAAAGATCATCTTCCGATTGTACCACCTCATAAGAGAGTACATGTGAAGGGTCCGATATGTACTTCCTCAAGAGGGATACATGAAAGACATCATGTACTTTGGCTGTGGTAGGTGGAAGTTCTAGTCGATAGGTCACAGCCCCGACACGATCAAGAATCTCAAAGGGCCCGATGTACCTTGGACTTAACTTCCCTTTCTTTCCAAACCTCATGACCTTCTTCCACTGAGATATGCATAGAAACACCATGTATCCAACTTTAAACTCAACGTCTCGTCGATAGTTATCTGCATAAATCTTCTATCGACTCTGGGCTGCCTTGATATGCTACTGAATGGTTTTCACCTTCCCCACCATTTCCTTGACCATTTCCGGTCCAAGAAGCATAGGTTCACTGACCTCATCCCAACATGCCGGTGTTCTGCACCTTTTCCCATATAGGGCTTCATATGGTGCCATTTGGATGCTCAAGTGGAAACTATTATTGTAAGAGAATTCAACCAGAGAAAGATGTTGATCTCATCCTCCTTTAAAGTCCATTGAGCACACTCTCAACATGTCCTCAAGTGTTTGGATAGTCCTCTCGGATTGGCCATCAGTTTGAGGATGATAAGTCGTACTGAAGTTCAGTTCATTATTCAGAGCATGTTGAAGACTCTTCCAAAACTTAGAGGTGAATCTTGGATCTCGGTCAGACACAATAGATATTGCTACTTCATGAAACCTTACCACTTCCCTGATATATATTTGTGTCAGTTGATCCAATGAGAAATCCTCCAGAATAGCAATGAAGTGTGCAGTCTTTTTAAGATGATCCACAACAACCTAGATTGCATTGTTGCCTTGGGATGTACTTGGAAGTCTGGTGACAAAGTCCATGGTGATGTTCTCCCATTTCTATTCTAATATGGGTAATGGTTGCATCATCCCCTTAGACTTCTACCTCTCTGCCTTCACTTGCTGGCACACCAGGCACTTTGATGTATATTCAGCGATCTCCTTCCTCATATTATCCCACCGAAAGTTTTCTCGGAGATCTCGATACATCTTTGTGCTCCCTAGGTGAATAGAGAAATTTGAACTATGTGCATCATCCAAAAGTTCCTTCTTCAGCTCCGGACTTGATGGAACACATAGTATTTTCCCAAACCGCACAATTCCTTCTTCATTAACATTAAACACAGAGGATTTCCCTTTTTAGATAGCTTCCACTTTTTCCTGAATTCTTACATCATCCTTTTGAGCATCCTTTAACCTTTCCAAAAGAGACGGTTGAGCAATCATTTGTGAAAGGATTGATGATGTTCCCTTATTTATTATTCCCATGTACATCTTCATCAAGTCTAAGAAGATTGGATCCTTCTCAATTCTCATCATTGATAGAATCGATGGGTCCTTTATACTTAGGGAATCTGCCACCTTGTTTGCTTTCCCAGGGTGGTAATGGATTGAACAGTCATAATCCTTGATTAGCTCTATCCATATTATCTGGTGCATATTAAGCTACTTCTGTGTGAATATATATTTAAGACTCTTGTGGTCAGTATATATCTCACATTTATCTCCATAGAGATAATGTCGCCAAATTTTCAAGTCAAAGATCATAGCCGCCAACTCTAGATCATGCTTTGGATAGTTTCTCTCATGGATTCTCAACTTCCTTGAGGCATAGGATATCACTTTATCATTCTGCATCAGTACACATCCTAAGACCTTCTTTGAAGCTGAATACCACAAAAAGTTCCCCACTTGTGGGTAAAGTGATCACGAGCACAGTGATAAGCCTCCTTTTCAACTCCTTGAATTTTTATTTGCATTAATCACTCCAGAAAACTTTACTCCCTTTTGAGTTAGCTTAGTAAGAGGGTTGGACAATCATGAGAAATTTCTCACAAATTGTCGATAATATCCAGCTAACCCCAAGAAGCTACGGATATCCGTTACCGATGTTGGCCTCGTCCATCCCTCAATTGCATCTGTTTTGGAGGGGTCCATAGATATCTCATTGCTTGTGATGATATGGCCCAATAATGAGACCTCCTTCAACCATAACTCACACTTGTTGTACTTTTCATAGAGCTTCTCCTTGCGCAAAGTCTCTAGTACAGTTCTTAAATGCTTCTCATGATCCTCCTTGGTTTTGGAGTATATTATAATATCATCTATAAATACTACCATAAATTTTTCAAGGTAATCTCTAAAGACTCTATTCATTAAGTCCATGAATATTTCTGGATCATTAGTGAGTCCTAAAGGAATTACTATGAATTCATAGTGCCCGTATCTTGTGCGAAAAGTAGTCTTGGGGATATCTTCCTTCTTCACCCTTACTTGATGATATCCCGACCGCAAGTCCACCTTAGAGAAGTATTGTGATCCACGCATCTGATCAAACAAGTCATCAATTCGTGGGAGAGGATACTTTTTCTTTATCATGATTTTGTTAAGTTCATGATAATCGATACAAATCCGCATTGACCCATCCTTCTTCTTGACGAAGAGGACTGGTGCACCCCATGGTGAAGCACTTGGGCGTATAACCCCTTTATCTAGATTCTCCTGTAGTTGTTTCTTCAGCTCTTCAATCTCTACAACAGCCATTATATATGGAGTCTTGGAGATTGGCAATGCCCCAGGTATAAGTTCAATTGAGAATTCAACATCTCTTCTAGGAGGAAGACCAAGCAGTTCCTCGGGAAACACTTCAGCGAATTCCCTCCCAATAGGCATTTCTTCAAGGATAGTTTCTTCCTTGGACTCAATCATCTGAGCCAGATACGCATGCTCATAGGGCAGTAATATCCATGCTTGATATTATGGAGCTAAATGAGATTCATCTTCCTCCTTACACTTGTAAAGAATCGGGGGTCGATTCTCCATATGGAATTTGATTTCCCTCTCTCGACAATTTATGTTGGCTCTATATAAGGAAATCCAATCCATGCCAATAATTGCATAAAATTCTACCAGAGGGAGTATGACAAGGTTCACTGGGAAATTCAATCCACATATTATAACAAGGGAGGACATATATTCATGGGATGCAATGATTTCCCCATTTTTCGTACTCACCGACATCTTCACTTCCATGATTGGTGGTGGTGCTGGGATTTTTCTACTAAACTTTTGAGATATAAAAGAATGTGTAGAACTGGAATCAAAAAGTACGTTAACTATTATTGAATGAATAACTAGCAAACCTGTCACCACTTCATTGTCGGGGTTCACTTCGGTAGAAGTGATGACAAAAGCTATTCCTTGCTGCCTTGGAGGTTTTTGGTTGCCTCTGAAAACTCTTGGATTAGGGTACTGATTTTCAAAATGACTCGGTTCTTTGCATTTGTATCATTGAACAACGTGTTGAGGTTTGAACGGAGCGTTCCTCTCCTCTATCACAGCCACGGGTCTTGCTTGCCAACAGTTAACAGCTAGGTGGCCTTCTCTTCCACACCTGATGCATTTCCTCGCCCCCTTAAGGAAATTTCTAGGGTGCTTCTTTCTACACTAGTGGAAAGTGGTGTGCTGGATCTTCTTAGCACCGTTGGATTTATCCATCAGACCACCAGCATTGAATTCCACCTTACACTTCTTATTCCCATGATACCCCTGTGATTCTCTGATCTCCATTTCGACCTTGAGGGAACATCGGACAATTTCCTCATAGTTTTCGAAGACACGGATTTCTAATGCTTTCTGTAGGCTAGTCTTCAACCCACTAAAGAAGCGTTCAACTTTGCATTCTGGGGTAACGACAAAGACAGAAGCGTATCGTGCAAGCCTTGTGAAGTTTTCCTCGTACTCTCCAATAGATTCTTCATCTTTTTGCTTCAGGGAAAGGAATTCCCATTCCATCTTAAGCCGGAGGGTGCGCGGAAAATATTAATCGAAAAACATCTTCCGGAAATCCTTCCATTCCAACGCCTCAATCTCCTCCTCAGGCTTCGTATTTTTGATCAACGTCCACCATTGATCATCTTAACCATCCATGTGATAAGCCTCTAGGAGAACCTTCTCTTGTTCGGAACATTGAAGGATGTAGAATATCTTTTCAATGGAGTTGATCCATTGTTCAGCGATCATGGGTTCGGATGATCCACTAAAAGTAGGAGGCCTTTGTCTCATGAAGCTCTCGATAGTGACTTTTTCTTTCTTAGGTGGGGTTGAATGTTCCTCTTAACCCATGTTTATATTCAAAACTTGAGTTATCTGAGAGATAAGCATGATAAAGTTCGTGATTCCTGCTGCCATTGGATTGGGCATCTCATTAGTATAGTCATCACATTGATCTTCAAAATGGTTGTTAGCCTGATTCCTCCTATTAATGGTCATTGGCTGGAATAAAAGGAAATTTATGGGTAACACATAAAGGGTAATCCAAAGACAAAAGTTGATGACTTATAAATAAACTTTTATTTCCTTAACTCATGAGTCTGTAGGCTTCAATCTAGGCTTTTCATGATCTACTTTCTAACATATATTCTTAGGGGCATTTTTTTTAATTCCCTTAATAAGGGTTCATACTAAGCTTGTGAATTTTTCAAAACATATCCCCCGGGAGTGTCGTAACCAAGAGTGCAGCAAGGCCCATTGTCGTGCACCAGTTCCCGTTCGAGTCTAGCTTAAAGCGGTGTTTTTGGGTTTTACCCATAGGATACATCTGTTCCAGAGCCGCCTCTACCTGCTCATATCCAGACAGAGATGTATTTGCTTGATAAACCACTTACTCAGTACTTAACAAAACTTAGGGATGTTTTTATTATACTTAGTCTTGTCTCTAAGTCTTTACTAGGTTTTTCTAATCCTAATCCCAAAAATAACTAAACCTATCCTCTGATACCAACTATGACAACCCTTCTTTTTATTACAACTTAAACATGATTTATTACATAAAAATTCACTTGATACAACAAAAAAGATTGAGAGGTTTAGTGTATTTGAGGCTTAGGATCATTAAATAAAAACTTGAAACATGAAATACAACATCTTTATTGAAAACTTCCTTTACATGACCACTACATTCCCTCGTACTTAGAATCGCATGGGATAACCTGAGGACATGCATAAGAAAAGGGTGAGCTATAAATCCCAGTAAGGGAATACACATGGAATAAAATGAGGAGTACAATACATGTTAGACATTAGGAATATCAATAGAGTACAAGAGAAACATGAACATAAATTCATGATAAAGCATGATAATCATAACATGGAAATGTGTCAACAACACTTAACATGGAATTAGCATGAGTCAAGGCTCATTGCACATGGAGCATGAGTAAACCCTCATTGCACATGAAGCACGAGTAAACCCTTGTTTCACTTGAATTAGCATGAGACAAAAATCATTGCACATGACGTATCATGATACTATACCTTACCCAATTCATTGGAGCGCTATAAGGGAGCACCCATCTTAAACATTTCATTTCATGCATAAGTGTGCCACATGGATCATAAAACATGGATTCATAAAACATAAAAATTTATTCCATGATAAAGGAATGTGGAATTCATACATGAAACTTTATAATAAATAAGTAAATGTGCATAAAGTTGAATACCCTTGATGGAGAAATGGGCATGCTATTCACTACACAATGACATTGGCTTAGAAAATCGGTGTGATTTCAGCAGCGTAACGGCGTGACATAAGAATTCATAAAAATGGTTGATGAGAGATAAATGGATTACTCATCATATTTACATGTAATGGAAAGTAAGGAGGTCACATATATACATTTCCCATCAATTTTAATGGAATTTAGATTCATGATACAAAAGTATTGCTTGAATGTAAAAGAGGAGAGAGAAGTTCCTTTCAGAATTTCGGCATAGTAACAGGTATACATGGGAGGCATTTAATGAGAGAGAAAGGGTCTACCATCATTCAAACATAAAGAGGGAAGTATGAGGGACGTGAAAAACCATACCCAAACATTCATAATTGAAATTAAAAGGGAAAACAACTTAAAGAAAATTGGACAAAAATGAGAAAGGAAGAAAAAACCCTTACTTGGAAGTGTTCTTCCAAAGGCTAGAGAGAGGCTTGTGAGAGGATTCTTGAAGATTGGGGCACCTTGGGAGGATTATAGAGAGTAGGGAAGAGGTTGGACGAACTCAAAAGGATTTTAGTGAGGAGGAAGTTGGATCTTGGGTGGGTTTATATAGGAAAGTTGAGGGAATTCTTTATTATTTAGGTTTGGGACCCTTTATAATAAATTAATCTAAACCACAAACCATCCCATGGTTTTTGCCCAGGTTTTTTGCCCATGGATTTTTGAAAAGGGAAGAGGAAAACAATATTTTATAAGGCCAAAGTCCTAACTTCTTAAAATAATAGGGTTTCTTATGTGGAGGTGAGTCACACTCCCATGGAAAACAATTTAAAAAGACCAGGTGTTTAATAAGTCTTGAGGGGTCCATTAATGCTTTGAAAAGTAAATCAAACAAACCCAAAATTACATTATTTTAATGGTAAAACATATATTGGCCGAACATAAATATTATAGTATTTTATTACATCACTATTGGGTCATTATGATGTCATAAAACACATTATATATTTAAACGGTATTTAATTTTTACCCAAAAATTTGACTGTCTCAGAAAATTATGAAAAATTAACCATTGGATAATTTCGAAGTCTTGATTCCAGAAATAACATTTATTTTATCTAAATATTTTTTTAAACATGTTAATTTTCACTTTTAAAATAAAAACCGACATTTATCGAAAATTCACGGGTTTTGACAAAAATGGCTTTCAAATCTTATTAAAAATTATAATTGCATTCATAAAATTATAAGATCATTTATATTTAATAAAAAATAATTTAATAATAATATTTTATTAAAATATTATTTAATTCAAAAATCCCTTAATTTAATAAAATAGAATTCTTAATTAAATAATTACTAAAAACACTATTTGTACTTTAAAAACTATTTAAAAAGTATCAATGATGACAAGAACGTATATACATTATTATATACAAAAAATAATGTACATGAACATAGTACTATCGATTTGTTACATAACCCCTTAAAACGGCCGCATAAGACCTGAGGGTAAGGTGTGTGATGGTGAAAGACTTTTGGGGTGGCTCGGATAACATTGCTCGAGTGGTAATCTCTATCAACTTCCACTTTTCCCGTAAACGGTCCCGTTAGAGCTTGACATGATGAAGCTCAGCTTGGGCTTGGTCAAGAGCGAAGCCCAAGGACGCAACCTCTTTTATGAGCTCCAAAAAATGGGCTTTGTATGGAGAAATCCTACTGGATGAGGCCATCCCTTCTTTTGTCTGAGTAAATTGGATTTGTTAAATCACTATATTTATACTAATCATGTGATCACTATTCAATGGCTATATTAGAAACGGTCAAAATTATTAACATAAAACCAAAGAAGTTGACATTTTATATAAACATATAGAGACATTTAATTAGATCAAGAGGAGTTTCCATTAATGAAACTTTGGGTCGTTACATAAAATAAGTTTATATAAGGTGTAATGAGAAATAATATTGGAAGTTCTTAGTTAATATTATACCTCTCCTTTGAGAGATCTCGTTTTGATTAAAACTTATGCCTTAAAGGATTGGGTTAAAAAAAGAAAAAAATATATAGGATGAATTCAAGGATTATCTTAAGGATATTTATCATTTTTTGGTGGATTTATAAGGCTCAAATGTGGTGAATAATTGAGAAGGAGTGGTTCCCTTGTATAAGTTAAGGGAGGGACACACCTGAAATTTCTTAAAAGATTTCAATTATATGAGGTATCATTCATGAGAATGTGGATAAAAATGAATAGGTATTTTAATTTTGGGTAATTTATGGTTTAAATTTATTCAAAAAATAATAATTATATTGTTGGGGGAGGAAATAATACCCTTATCTATTGGTTTATCCTCTGGTAAACCTTTTTTGACCATAACCGATATAATAATGTTTTACTATTTTTACACTTCACTAACACAAAAAATTAAATTAAACATATTAAAATATGGTAAATATGGTATCTAAAATTTTTTACTCCATTTTACAAGATTCAATTTTTATAATTAGCAGAATTAATTTTAAATAATCTTGTAACCCATAATGAAAACCTGTTTTACGAAAATGAATCTTTAAGTATAATGCATAATTAACTAAAATTAGATTTCTTGTAAAAATTACAAAATTAATAATAAAATAATAAATTTAATATATAATATATTTATTTCATTAAAACCCTTAATAAATTGAAATTAATTTAAAATATAAAAATAAAAACACATTTGGAAGATAAAAAAAGTTTTTTAGAAAAATGTGTTTTTAAAGCCCAAAATCTATATGTACCAAAAGAAAGTACAATTAATATTAATATTTAATAAATTATATTATTTATAATTAAAGCATTATTATGGTAATTTATGATGAAATTCAATACATAATTTTAATTTTATGTGAAAATAAATGACATTTTTTACAAAAAAAATAGTACTTTTCACTGTTCACAAAAAAACCATTTAAAAAAATAAAAAAAATCACCGTAAGTTATTATTGACATGATGATTTTAAAAAATATATTCACTTATTTAAATACTTTTTTCAGAAATTTCTATAAATTATTTATAATTTTTATCCAGAGAATTTCAGAAATCAATTTTTGATGAAAATATATTTTTGAATCATTGAATGACTTTAGTGAAAAGTGAGTATCGATTTATTATAAATTAATCAATACATTTTCTAAATTTAAAACCTTTATAAATATTTTTCTTATTATTGTTATTTCAATTCATACATTCAAAGTTAATTACTATGTTAATACAGTTTACTATATCATAGTTCATATAGGCTCAGGGTGCATGTAAGGAAATCCATCGAACACATACATTTTATTTAAAGAAACAAATATTATAAAATCCTTAAGTTTTACAATTTAAGTGTTCCACTTTTTTCAAACAACCACTGATTATATTGTGGTATTTTTATAAAATCATATCCACAGATCAATGAATTATTGGTTGAATTCTATTTTTCATACCCATGATGAGGTGACACTATAGTCGCATGAGCCTCATACACATGTTATAACATAATTTTTAATATAAAACCATACAAAACACAACCAAAAATTTTAAAGATATAATTTTTTTGTAAGATTAAATATATAGTAAATCAGCATAAAAATTAACTACTTTCTATTATTTTAGTCTTCATAAGGCCCTTCTATGTCCCTTTGAATTTTATTACTGTAATAGATTCCTTGGTGAAATTCATAGAGATATTGGTGAGTTATAAAGCCCAGTAAGGGGGGAAACATTATAAAGAAATATAAAATAGGTTTAAATAGGAAAATTATAACAATATAAATGAGAATAATCACATATAATCATGGAATAAAGGAGTAGATATCACAGGATCATGGAATCATAATAATTTTATAACAACATAAAACATGACATCATAAAAATAAGCTAAGGATTATGGCCAAGACAAAATAAAATAGTTTTTTGGGATTATTGACCATGAACCATACATGGTATTTGATGATATAGTAACATTACCCAATTCATCATGGGTCATATTATTTTGGTCCCACCCATCAGATTATAACACATACATGAATATGAATGCCACATAAATAATTCATAAATAAGGATTAATCATAAGAAAAACCCAAAAAAATGAATTGGTTATGTAATCTTATCTTAATCATAACCAAATGATATATAATAATTATTACCAATATAAGAATAGATTACATTTTTTGAATATTCATATTTTAATAAAGATATATAATCCTTAAATATGAAGTTTGAGTGATGAAAAGTTGAATAAAGGAGTGGAGTAGTTGGTATAAAATTGAACCACTTAAAGGAAGTTTTAAGGGATATATAAAGAATATGTAAAAAAGGTAATCACATGGTGTTTATATTAAAAATAATAATAAACTACAATGGTTTTATTTAAAAAAATTATTATTTTTAAAATTTATGAAATTGAAAACACATTAAAATATTGTCAAAGAAAAGTAATAAGAAATATAAAAGTTCCCTTTAAATAGGTTTTTATTTATAGAATGATTGATATGGAATTTGAAAAACAAGTATAACCCCAAAAAAAAATTAGGTATATTTTTATATAGTATATATATAATATAAAATAATAACATGAGAATATTATATAGATAATGTGACAAGGATATAGATAATGTATAACTCGAAAGAGAAGTGGGTGGTTATGAATTTCCTTAACCTTATGTTCCTTCATGCTTGGTATGTGCATCTAACATACTGAATAGAAAAATAATGTTTATAAAATATTTTCTTCCAAACCATTTTCAAGTATGTTTAATTTTTAAGTTCAATTTATTATCATATATAATTGATTTGGTTTATAGTTTTTTATCTAATTTATCACTTGGGGTTGTTTGATCAATTTATCCAAAACTAATTTTGTAAGCTAAATGTGATAAAATGTGTTATTAAATGGATCCATAATCTAAATAATTACATAATTATATAATTTTTGTCATTCTTTTAGCATAAAGTTTACACATATTAATAGATTGCCCAAAATAGATTAAAATTATGAAATATGACTTTATATGTTCATTTTTTTGGTAAAATTTACTATGAGAATTTAATTTTAATATAATTAATATAATGAAATTTTATATTTATATATTCTACAAAAATTTATAAATTTTATATTTATCAATTAAATCATTTTTTATAACCATCCATGTAAGGTGGTGATGAAATTTATAATACACCATCCATGGATAGACTGATTTAATTATATTAGGTTGGTTAGAACAAGATTTTTGAGGTAAAAGAAGAAAATTTTAATGTAATATAAGTGAGAGAGTTATAAAAAGTTATTGCATTAATTATTGGGATTAATCCTTTTCTAATTGGATTATGACTTTGAATAGCGGTGTCTTGACAAAATAAGAACCCCTAAAACATGTCTATGTGTTTTGAAGAGGGAATTTGGTAGATCTTGTTCAAGAAAATATGTTTATCGTTTAAGGATAAGTAACATGGGGAAGTAACCATTATATAAGTGAGAGGAGTGATATTCTTGTAAATACATACTACTTAATATAAACCAAAAATTCATTTTCAATGTAATTATATTCAAATCTAAAAAAAATGTAGATAGTATGGGGATAGTCAATAAATTTTTCATCAACTCATATAATTATATAAGTGAGAGGAGTGATATTAAAAATTGAAATTTTCTTTATTACATAATTTAGAAAATTTAATTCAAAATATGAAATCCATTTTATATTTTTCAATTTATAAAAGTGATATAAATAATTTTAATATTAAAGTGTATATCATGGAAATGTTTTTTTAAACAATTTTTTTTAAGAATAAAATGAATTTATTCCTATTACATGCCAGGTAAAAATCATTAAATGAATGTTAGTTATCTTATGTATATATATTTAAAATTTATTTAATAAAATTCAGTATTCAATGGTGGCCAATTTATTTTATTAATATAAAAAAATTTAATATATTGAAAAAAATACACAAATTTGTTTTTTAAATATTAAATTATTTTTCTTCTAATATTTAAAGTTAGTTAGTTATTTCATAGGAATTTATCATCACATTTGTATTATAGTTAAACATTTAAATTTTTTAAAAAAAAATAAAAATTATAAAAATTATAAGTAAAATAATGAGAACATGTAAAAATATTATTACATTAATAGTTACATAAAAATACATAAACTTAAAAAATGCCTCAAGACCATTGTGTAAGATCTAAGGTTTAGATAAGAAATAGTGGCGGTTTTCAGTGGTGATCTAAGTTTGACTCGATATTCATTACTTTTGATGTATACCATAAAATCATTGATAGAAGAAACCAAAAAATTTATCCAAATACTCATGGAACAATTTATTATTTTTATCTATAAATATATTGGTCAAAAATTTTAACCTGAAAGACATAATCAAAAATTAATAATGGCCATAATTAGTCCCAAACTCTATCATCAAAATTTACTATTCCATCACTTTTTAATGATGGTACCTAGATTAGTGGTCAAAATTTTAAAAATACTACACTCCCTAGGGCTTGTCAAATAAGTCATTGATATGAGGAAAATGATACGTGTTCTTAACATTTATGTTATTGAGTTCTCTATAATAAATTAAAAGTCTCATAGAATGATCCATTTTAAACAAATTTAATAGGATCTATCTAAGATAAAGCATTGGGGTGGATGAAACTCTTATCATTAAATTCTTGTAACTAATTTTTTGATTCTAATAAATAAACTAAAGTAATTTAATTAGGAGGTTTTAAAATTTTATTATTATAAAAAAATAGGTCAACAAAAAATTTAACCTATCGATTAGGAATAACATTATGAAAATAATTATGAAATATATCTCAATGTTCATTTACTAATGGAGCATAAAAATTCATCATTTACCTTCTAATATACAATATTTGAAAGATAACACTCACTTAAATCATTAATCATTTTCTCAATTTATTGAAATGTAACCTAATATATTAATTCATTTTAATATTAAAATAGAATTTTTTTTAAAAAAATATCTTTTTTATCTCAACAATAAATATTATCAGGAAAAACTAAAATCTAATCCACAATCCAAATAACACCAAAATCTACAATGGTTAAGAAAACAAGGTTCGTAGGGAAAACCATTCTATATATAATAATATTATTATTTTTATGGATTCTTGTTTGGTTTACATTACAACCATGGGGTTCTATACAAATTTATAAATTTATTTATTAAAATTTTATTTCTATTTTACATGAAAATTTACTAGATATAAAAGAATATGTGGATCCTAAATCAAACAAGAAATTGGAGTAATCTAAATAAACAAGTAGACTATCTGTCACCATATTATTTGAGGGTCCCTAATATGTCGTAGTAGTATAAAAATACTTTTTTCAACATTATATTTTTATCATGATGATTCCCACACTGAATAAATAAATTTGGAAATGAATTAGTATAATTTCCCCACTTATTACAATTATAAAAAATTATTCCTAATTTTCATTACTTGTCTTACCATTACCATTTCTATTTTTGTTATAAATATCAGCCATGTGTCCAAGATTTACTCAATAGTAACACTTCCCAAATCTCATAATACATTCTCCAGAATGATTCATAACACACTTATCAAAATAGGTTAATTGAATTATCATGCCATTGGTTTATTTGATGAATGCTTCATAATTTCTTGCCACCTGGATCACTTAATGTCTTTATTTTATAGAATTCCACAAACTCAATATTACCTCTCTTAGTAGACCACAAAATTTTCCCAAAAAAATTAACTAAAGAGTAATTAGAGCCCTTCAAAATGTTGTCTTTAAACCTGAGTAAAATAGGTAAATTTTATTATCATGGTATAAAATACAATTTGGTGCATACCATCTAATCTAGTAAAATTAGATTCAAAAACGAAATACATCCCTCCTATTTTACCTTCAACTCTAGGAATTCCATTTCTATTAAAATATGATTAAATTTAGGAATATAATTTTCAATAAATATATCATTAAATACCCTCAATTCCCTGACATTAAGTTCTTCCTTTTCCTTATAATTCTTGCTTAGATACCCCAATTGATCAGATTCACCTTCAAAATGATAAGTAGAATAGGTTTCCTTCTGATGTTTCCAAAATCATATAAATTCAAATATCTTATTAAAAGTTTTATTTCATCCTTATTATTTAACTGGTTCTAAGGATCCATCAAAAGAAATAGGTTGTTGTCTCGTGAAATTTTCTACTATTGAAATATTTTTTTTATGGAGAATATGGTCACTCTCTAATATTTTTACCTCCATTTATATCTATTTTCAATTGAGTTAACAAAACAATGAATTTATTTATTCCAATTCCAACCATTCTAGGTTACTATTTCAGAAATATTTTATCTTGATGATGCCTTTATAACATAGATTCCCTATTTACTCTATGGAAAACCATTATAAGAATAAAAGTATTAAATGATGAAATAATAAATCTAAAAAGGATATATCATGATAAAAAACCATATATTAGAATATATTTTAATTATAATTTAATATCAATATAACCTCTAAAGTTACCCAAACATTTCCTATGATACCAACTATAATGACACAAACATTAATCAATCCATAATTACATGATTTATACGAAGGGTTATACTTTCTAACATTGCAAGTATATTTTATTTTTATATTTATATAGAATTAAGTAAAATATTACATAAAAAGTTTAAATTTCCCCATAGTTTCCATTTTCCCCCAAAAAAATTTCTTTATAAAGATTCACATTCTTAAATAAAAGTATGTCAAAGGACTAGAACTACCACTTTATTAACATTTCTAATAATCCTTAATCCAAGAATTTTTTTTTGAAAACAAGGGATAGATAAAAAATTGTAGTGAGAAATATAAAATAAAAGATACATGTTTTTCTAATTTTAAACTTAAAAAATACATAATACGGTTTTCCTTTTTGATATTAAATGTTTAAGCTCAAATAACCATTTACATTTCCATGAAGATTAATTAATTTTTCAATAGATTTAATTAAGAATTTCTTCTGAAATCATAAATGAAAAATCATAAACATAAGGGTGTATTGTAAAACATGAATACTCATGAATATATTTCCTTGAAAAATAAACCTCTTTTCCTTATTTAAAATAATTACTTGAATACATAATCTCATTTTCAAAAAATTTGAAATGAAATTCCTTTAAACCCCATTTAAAGAATAAAATATACATACCAGGGGAAATTATTCATATATTAAAACACAAAATAACCCTTAAAACTAAATTATCTAACCAGATAATTCTAATATCTATTACGAGTAACCTATCACCGGTAAAATCTAACATTTTATCCAATGCATTGGGGAGCTATATCGAGATCACTAATCATAAAAGTTGTATTAGGATTAAAATCATTAATATAAAATTTCCATGTACCATAGTATGAACAAAACACATATAGATATTACTTTAATCATAAAACCCATTTAAATTGGCATTCAATCCCATAAGAAATCATATTTTTTTTATCTCATATAGACGATAAAAAGTTTCAATTTCATTTGAAAAACATTTTACAACAAAATTATTCTAGGATATTTTAAATAAAATTTATTTGAAAATAATCATGGAAATTTTTTATGAAATTTTTGTCACTAATAAAGGCTATAATGGTGGAAAATATGGTCCAACTATAAATATTAAGAATTTTTTTTTTAATTTTGTAAAAAGTAAAAAATAAACCATATAATAAATACTAAAATGATTAACTTTTATTATATTATATGTAAAGTAATAAATAATTAAAAATGAAAATTATAAACCCTTTAATTATAAGTAAGAACATTATCTAAAAATTTAAAATTACCTCGACATGGAAGAAAAATATTTTTATTAAAAACCATAAAAATATATTTAAAGTAAAATCTCTTGCATCTAGTCTCGACTAGTAATGTTCATATTTCAACCCTCCTGAGTAATAAAATTACAATAATTTTTTATATTCTAAATAATCCATTTCATATTCATTCCATTATCATTATTCAAAATATTTTACTTGTTACTATGTATTATTTAGTTACAAAATGATTAAGATCGCATTTAATATTTTTTAGGATGTTGATTTTATAAGTCCAAAATGTTATTCGTAGGTTGAAAAGAGTAAAAAAAATCATGATCCCATTATCTAAAACATATTAATCATGAATTTTTTTATATTTATACATTAAATATATATCTTATATAATTATCCAAGGATGGTGTACATGAAAAATAAAAGAGGTGTTTCTTGGAAGTGGTATTCCCAACATATACATGAGTAACATTTACATTTTTCCAGTGATTTGAAAATAAATAAGTCATATAATATTTTAAATTTAATGAATAATAATTTTTTTATAACTTTCATATTTACTAATTATATCCTTCATTATAACCATTTTTTGTGAGGCAATAATTAAAAATAAATCACATCACTTTCTGGATGTGGTATTCTACATGTACACACAAGTGGTGCTATCAATTTCCAAAAAAGGATAATAGAGTAAGTAATAAACTATCATTATAGAAGAATAATAATTTTTGTAAAATATTATATATTCATTAATTTTAAATTTATAATTAGTCATGTGAGGCATTGATGGAAAACGAAACACAAAACTTTATGGAGGTGGTATTCCACACTTACAGAAAACAGATGTTTAAATTTCTCATAGAATGGAAAAGAGATAGAAAAGAGTTATTACATAATAATTATAACATTTTAGTATAAATAATATACTTATTTCATTATTTATTCTTATTGGAACCAATTTTATTGATGTAAAATAATATATGTACTTAAAATATATCGGTTATGACTTATACCTCCTCCTTAGATATCTCCATTTTTCATATATCATAAGACTAATGTTATTCATCTTTTTAGAATTCTATCACCTATATGATGTGGAGAGGTATGTTAAGAAGTTATTTGGGTATTTATTAGTTGATTTATATTGCCTAAGTGGTTTCAATAAGATAGGATTGGGGTGACCTTTTTTAAGTGAGGGGAGTGGTGCTATTATAAATACATAAAAATTTTAATTCATATAAATGTATTTCCCAAGGAAAGGGGGTTAAATTTTGATAAATTTAAAATAAAATATTGTTTAAGGCCTAAGTTAACTCAAAAAATAACATTTATCCTTGTTTTATAGATACTTTGTGCCTTATCTCTTTGTTTACCCCAATTAACTCATTTATCCTTTACAAGTGTGAAAAAGTGTTTCCATGGTAATTATTCATTTTGAAACAAATTGAAATAGACCACATTAAAAAATTTAATCCTCATAATTCTAAAAATTGAATTCATCATTCAAAATACAATTTTTAGGGGTGGATGATATTAATTTCAATAAATTTTCAAAAAATGTAACGAAAAACAATTTTTAGAAAAATTTCATTTTTAAGAATAAAAATGTTGTTATAACAAAATAAAATATAATATTGATTAATATATAAATATTTAGATTATTTTTAATAAAATTGGACTTTATCCACATTAAAAAAATTTAAAAAATGTTACATTATAAAAACTTGAAAAAAGAATAAATTTTTTATAAAAAAATTGGTGTTTTCATTATTCACTAAAAAATGAATATTTTTAGAAAAATATCCGAAGTTCACCTAAAGAAACTTTAAATATGTTAAATATAAAAATTAAGTTAATTTTAAAAAATTTAAACTCTATAATTTTATAAAACTAATTTTAAAATAAAACTGAATGTTTCTTAGAAAAAATTTCAGCTAGAATAAAACTATATCTTTCCCAACTAAAAAAGTAAATTTTTTATATTATATAATAATATAAAAAATATATTTATGAACATTAATAAGACATGACAAAGATATATTTTTTGAAATTATTTGGTTTTTCATAATGTACATTCATAGGTATTGTAGGTGACAAGAGACTCTTGGGATATTATTGGTGTGGGCATTGGACCTAATATTAATTTGATGCTCTCATTTGTTGGTTTTCTGGTGTTAAGATAGTATAGGGAGCTAATGGGAGATATGGATGAGTGAAACCACTCTTATTAGGATTTTGCATTGACTTGTGGTTTGGTTTTTGTGGTCTTGAATATTGTTTGGGCCCAGGTTTGTTATTGAGATTCTTAATGGTTATGAAACCCAGTAAGTTCTACAAGACTGTTGGGTAATGTACTAGTTATATCTATGTTTAAAAAAAGATCTAATTTCCAATTTAGATCAATCTATTAGAGTCCTAGATCTTGAAAATGGTGTGTGTTATTGTCTTGGATGATTTTGGTGAGGTTCTAGGGTCCGACTTCATGCATGTTGGTTTGTTAGAAACCATGAATCTCCTTCAATATTGGTGGATTCACCTGATGAAATATAGCATAAAAGAAATGTTCTTTTAGTCTTCCGTATCTATCTATAGAAGGTTTGGGTGATCTTAGGTGCTGTTTGATCCCAAGGGGCATCAAGGGATTTGTTTATTTTATTTTTTATTTATATTTCCTCATTTAATTTTAATTTTTATTAAATAACTAGGCTGGAAATATCACATTTTTCACCCACATATTATGAAGGTAGATGTTAGGTTCCACTATTGGTTCTAGAATACTGACAATTATTCTTTCATCCCCTATATGGGAACCCTTGTGCTCGTGAAGACCTTATATCTTCTATTAAGATGAGAAAAAGATACATAATAGAATGGGTAGAGGCCTAGTTTTTCCGGGTCAAACAAGATATCCTAGATTGATTTTTTGTATGTGTATAGAGAAGTATGATAGATGTTGGTGACTGGGTTGTGGTATGACTCAGGGATAGAAGTAGAGCATTTTTTTATTTATTTTATTTTCTTTATTTTTTCTTCCTCAGTATGTGGAGGGTCCATTGGTAACCTATTTATGTGTACTAGAATGACCATGACTCTTATGAATCATTCCATTTGTTATACCATTATTTATTTATTTATTATTCATAATATAATATTCATTTTTAAATGGTTCTTTAGCCAAAGTGTCTAGGAAAATTTTATTGAGAAAAACATAAGTTACAAGATCTTGAAAAAAAGGATTTTACAATAACCTATATCATAAATTGAGATCAAATCTATGGGGAGATCATCCATCCATGTCAGATTCAAACTAATTCCTTTGTTATAGAGTATATATGCCACAAAATTCACCTATTAATTGATAATGTAGTTTATATAAGAGAGGGAACCGATACATTCAATCCATCAAGACTAGATCCTCCATGAGAGATGCAACACACCATTTCTTATTGCCAAAAAATTAGTAGTGGAGTTACTACCTATCCAAAAATAATTCTAAACATTGGATTTCGCAAATAAGAATGCATGAATGAATCAAATAATTTTGGCTTCAAGTGATGACACCTATCCCCATTATCCTTAAAAACAACCAAGAACATTACCACTATGATTATGATAGATGAAACCACAACCCAAGGTATTAGGGTTCCCTTTTAAAGCACCGTCAAAATTGATTTTTATCCAACTTTACTAGGGAGGCTTCCATGAAACCTTCAAAGTACCAACCATCATCTTGTAAATCCCTTCAATTCCAAATCTCTATAAAATAAATAAATCATGTATGCTATTATTATAGTAATCATTCAATATAACGAAGGAATATTTGGTTCAATAACTTAAAATAATGATTTCTAATTTAATATTGAAAAGGTGTTATGGTGAATCTATGATTTACGACCTTATAAAATGATATAAAACAACCCCTCTATTGCCACATGTTAAAAATTATTTGTGTGTTGTTATTCTCCATTTTTGTGTCAATATTATGTAATGTGTAAGACCCTAGGTTTTCTATGGCTATGGATTTATTTAATATCAATTTCAATCCCCTTTTTTATCTTTATAAATGTGTATAATCACTAAGGAATGGAATCAGAAGTGTATGGAGCTTGTTTGTATCCCAAAGCTATAGGTTATGGAGGAAAGGGGTAATGTCATTGTTTGACTAAACCATGCATATAAGTCCACATGATTTGGTAAAACCATGCGCGTTCCTATTGAATCCATAATGGGTATTGCACGAGCTATGCATGGTTTGTCTAACTGTGAATTATAGCCCATTAGGGGTGTGAACCATTACTATAGGGGGTGCATGGTTAGGGAATGGTTTGAAAAAAAATGTCCCCCACCCCCCGACCATGTTGCCCACTTCTCTTGTATAGTGGTTTTCTATGGTTAACACACGGTTTGACCATCCTTGGGGGAAAATGTGTATCGTTTAAAAAATGGATGTATTAACATTTTCCCTTGTTTTTCTAAATAGGACCACCTTTTTTTCAATTCATTTCTCTAGGATCCCCTCTCATATTTAAAGATCTCCTACACCCACCTTCATAGGCTTTGATCTAGTTTATTCATCTGGTATCTTAATCAAGATCCATTCAACTCATTTGATATCTATCGGTGAGTTTTTCATTCGTTAGGCTCCTTTTGTCATTTGTATTTCCATCTATGACACTTTTTTAATTCAAGATAATACTCTTTATTTCCATAATATTTATATGTTATTCAATTTTTTTCGGATCTAAACTGAATTAGAGGAAGTGTATGGATTATTATTATTTTATAATCATAAGGTAGGTGGTTTTTACTTTTTCCCTCAAATTATATTTATTCATACCATGTTTTCATTGGGGAACACATCTAACCTTCCGATGTGGCCTCATAAATTGATAAAACCCTTTAAAAAAATTAAAATTATTAATTTTGATAATAAAATACATCTTATAATAGGTTGGATTTTGTTGAACTCAAATCAAACCACCCATGGGGTGGATTCTTCCCTTTTTCCCTGGAAATGTCACTCATGGGGTGTGTTGAGCTTGCTATTCATTAAGGGAAATTGAATGTGGTAATAAGTTGAATTTTTTAATGTTTTAATCACCTCAATTCAACTTTTCAATTATATAATAAAGGTATGAGATAAAAAATCCCTTGTAATGTGTATGATTATATAGAGAAAAATTAAATGATTAATGAAATCATTTATGAAGTGGTGAATGAATTTGTTATCATGATAATAGAGGGTTTGAGGTATGGCACCAATAACTTACCCTAATTCCTCGAACATTTATACTCTATAGATCTGACCCACTAAGATGCCTTATACATTTATACTCCTTGGTTCTATTTTAATTGAACCACTATGATGCCTTGTACATTTCTACTATATGGATTGAACCAACTAGGATGCCTTGAACATTTCAACTCCATATATCTTGTTTATATATTTCACAATATCACTTCTAATTTTACTCCTATATATTTTCACATTCCTTCACCTAATATGAACATTATAGACTTTTCATAGAACCCGTTGGTGGTTCCCTACTGAGTTTCATCTCACACCATATTTGGTATACTATTTGGTACCTAGGAAGACATCATGGATGTAGATAGGGAAAGGTGACCGCTTAGGTATTGTTGTTTGATTATTTCATAGAATAAAGGATCCACATGACCGAGATATGGCTCATGATTCTATTAAGAGATATTTTATTTTGGTATTTTTTTGTACTTTAAATAAATTTATTTTACTGGATGTATGTTTCAATATATTTACTATATTCTTTTAGCTCCATGATATGCTCATAAATTTGTATATGACACTTCTTTTTTCTATGATTATTACTACTATTGTTCAGATGATTTATCTTCTATTGCTGGTGGATATTATGATTCCTTCTTATTGTTTATTTATGAAACCATTTTGTTAATCTAATATTGAGGGTATATTATCCAAACCATATCATCATAGACCATTACTGTTAGTCGACAACCTCTAGTGTATATGGCGGTGTTCTTAAGGTCATGTGACCCACCGGCATGGGGTACTGTTTATTACCTCCCATGATGGAATGTTACAGAGTGGTATCAAAGCAATTATTTTATTTTCCATACTATTATGGTATGGTATAATTGATAAATATTACATGTTAGGATTTGGTTATAAGCTAGTTTCAGGGATTAGCTAACCGACATATAGTGAAAATCCAAACTACCTGATATGGGACATATTATTCTGTATTTTTTAATTATAGATGACTTGATTTCATGTTTTGGGTGATGAACTTGATGTTTAATTTTTCTTATGACTATGGATTTTTACCCTCGGCTAATCAGGAAAGGTGGTATTGTATCATGTATAATGTTGGGAAATTTAGGATTTATATGTCATGCACTATTATGTGCCATGTGTACTTTCTATGTCCATTTTATGTCACATTTTTTTATTCCTTTATTTCTATATACATGAAATTATGATAACATTTCATGTAAGAATGAATAAAAAAGTTGTTAGAATTAAATTTAATCTTAATTTCAATTTATAATGTGTATAGGCCCGTATAAATTGAAAATGGTTATCTACCCAAGTCATCCATTTTAGATATTTTCTATATAAATGAAAATGAATTAAAATAAAATTGAAATATAAAAAAATAGCCAAAATTAAATAAGGATGGCGATTCAAATTTAAATGGTGTTCTCCTCTATAAATTATAATTGATACTCTATATATTATGACCATTGATATAGTAGATAACTTGACCCCAACCAGACCTTAGTAGTGGGAATAAAGTAGTGTCTCTTATGTTCTTTATTATTTTCACATCACTCAGACCAGGATTTAGGATTATGAAGAGGGATGTGAATTTTATATATGTGGGTTTGTACTTATCCTATACATATATAAGTGATTTTGGTCATTAGTAAATCTTGTGATAATTCATGTGTTTTGAATTTTTAGAGACATGCCACCTTGATGACTTTGAGACATGTTCAAGGGGGTGGTGAAAACCATGATCCATAGGTGGTTCACCCTTGGTCACAAGCATTACCTCTATTAGTGACCCTTGAGGAACCACCAGTTATAGCTAATATGGGAACTGATTCCCAATTTTGAGAGGGTATCCTATGGTTTATGAAAACTGTTTAGGGATCCCCTAGACCTACCCAAACTATGAAAGAGTTGATTCATGAGTTCCAGAAATAACATCCTCCCATGTTTTCAAGGTATGGGGGAACACATGGTGTAGTGTCAGAGATAGAGGCCATGCAAACAATTTTTGAGTTTCTTGGGACACCTCTTGAGAGGATAGTGAATATCAAAACATATTTTCTTTAGGATTCCTCATAGGGATATTGGGATGTTATTAATCATATGAATCATCCATTGGATATTATTTATAGGGATTTTAGATGACCTTTTCTTATTATTTCATTCTTGGGATTTTGAGGGTCAATAGATTCCGATATTTTATGAACTTAAAGAAGGGTGACTTATCAGTCATGGAATATCCTACCCATTTCATAGAGATCATAAATTATATAACTATTTTGTTAGTTAAAGATTTATCAAATGAGAGGAAATTCGGAGATGGTCTCAGATATGACATTGGATTGCAGGTGAATGTCTTTTAGCTAACTAATGTATATGGAATAATAAATGAGATAGTTATTAATGAACGTAAACTGAGGGATGATGGGGGTGATGAGTAGGGTAGTTTTTATTTATTGGCTAATTGACATAGTGTTAGGTGGAATGAAGTGATGATTTGAGTTCTCTTGTGAGGGTAATAATAGCCAGAACATTTGTACTAGCAGTTCTTTTTTTCTATCAGTGTGAGAGGTAGGGACCCATGAGTAGCCAATGTGATAGAATTATAGTTGAGGGATGATCCTATCACATGATGGGATATCTAAAAAAGTACTTCAGGATCATTCCTATAGTATATAGTTATAGAGTTTATACACTAACACTTTGTTCAGGATTGGGTTTTGCAGCTTCTCAGTAGGTAGGGAGAAGGAGTGTGACTGGCTGATTTGGCCAAGGTTGCAGCCATGGACAAGGAATCTAGAAACTAGACATACAGTTATAGTAGAGAGGACCTTCTCAGGGTATTTATGCTATATCTCAGGACTGAAATTCATTCCATATGTATATAGTGAAACCAATACATGATGATCATAGTAGAAAAACTTCTTCCACGAGAGTTACTATTATAGTATCCTCTACATTAGTATCTACTCTTTTTGTATACAGGTGATTCCCATTCCTTCATATTTGTACCTGTTGTGGAGAGCCTTAGGAGAAATTTTCAGTCTTTCTATGTAATGATGACACTTTATACTCTATTGAGGATATTATTGGAGAGTGTACACTAGTTTAGGGAGTCCCCCTTGACAAATTTGGTTGTCACTTTGTATGGGACCTCTTTTTCCTCAAGATGTCATGGTTTGAAATTATATGTGGGATGGAATGGATGGTTCCCAATCATTCATATATTGAGTTTTATCATTGATGGGTGACCTCCACATCAACAGAGGGTAGGTTTTTTACTTAAAACAGTGAATGGGATGTTTAGGAGAGTTGATTTGGACTAGAGCATCATGGGATAGGTGGGATGAAATCCAAGATTTATAGCTTATATCTGAATAATCATCAAATAGGTCACGATGATTTTCCTAAAGTTTTTTATTGTTTCCTTTATGTTTTTATGGATTACTTTTTAGGAATACCTCCAAATAGATAGGTTTATTTTCCAATCAATCTAGTGCATGGAGCTACATCGGTTTCCATACCTCCTTATAGGATATCTTTTGCTGAGTTGTAGGAGATCAAGATGGGACTAGAGGGTTTGTAAGATAAAAGTTTTTTGACCTAGTTCATAACTGTGGGATTCACCAATCATTTATTTTCTGAAGTTGGATGGTACCATTATGATTTAAAGGGATTATCATTTTTTAAACCTACTCATTTTTTAGAACAAGTATACATTTCCTTGTATAGATGATATCTCTAACAAACTTTGAGTAGCATGGGTATTCTCTATGATTAATCTGAGATCAGGTTATAATCAGGTTAATGTTAGACCATCAGATATATCATTTACATAATTCCATTGTAGATATGGATTTTATGAGTATTCGGTCATGTCATTCCATATCACAAACACACTAGCAATTTTTATAGCACTGATGAACTAGGTTTTCCATCCATATCTAGATTCATTTGTGGTGTTATTTGTGGAAGCTATATTTTTGTAATATCAAACCTAAAATGACCATGAAAAACATATTTGGATTTTATTGGATACAATAAGAGAGAATCTATTATATATACTAAAGATGGATTACTTCTAGCTTACATGTCACCTCCACAATAATCCACATCTTACAATTGCATTTCTCTGCCATTCTTCCCTCCATTATCTGCCTTCTAACACACCTCTCTCCATCAACTTCCATTCCCTCAATCTTAGGGTTTCAGAACCCCTTCCATCTGCTGCCTCCATTCATCATCTTCAATCCCGCCTCTAACACTATGTCTCCATACATCTCCCATTGGATCCATTATTATGGAACTCCTAGGTTTTCATCTCCTTCTCTGCCTACTTCCCCTCTCCAGAACTCATCTTCTCCTCCACCTACATCTCCTCCACATGCATTTACTCCATCTTCACTATCGCTATCATAGTTTTCACTCTACATATTTCTTCTCTCACAGCCTTGGTGCTTATCTACCCACTACCAATTTTCTCTATTTCTATTAGGGTTCCTGAAAATCCTTATCTCCCTCCCCAACTCACATATCCAAACATTCCTCTACCTCCACCTCTTCCTCAACCTCTGCTCTTCCTCTTCATCGATTTAACTCCTACCCCTAACTCCCTCTATCCACAACTCCCTCTATTGAAACTGATTCCCTCCCCAAATCTCTCCTTGGACCCTCTTGACACCGTATCACTCCCCACATCCTTCCCTGGATCTACTCTCCATCCACAACTCCAGCTACGTCCCACCTCCACCACTGCCTCTATCACCGTCCCTGAATACCTACCTAGCATCGCTCCCCTCAGTTTTCCTTTGTAAACTTTATTATTATCACACAATCATGCCCCTGGCGTCAAATTAGCATCTTTTACTCTCCCTATATTATCATCACATCCTCTTATCGGCATCCCACCGCTCAACCAGTTTTTGTTTCCCCACTCAGTATCTTTTTCTCTCCCTATCTAACCCTCACATTCCCTAGATGGTGTAGTATCATCTCACAGACATATATTTTCATTTGTTATACTAACATTTTTATATTTTATTATTTTTCATCTATTCATGTTGTATTATTTGGTAGCACATGATGCCTTTATTTCATCATACCGACCACATGTATGACTTGAACTCATTGTACTACATTCCAATTCATTGTGGTGACATTTTCCTATCACAATTTATGCCAACTCTTTATTCAGGTTTTCCAATTTAGATTTTCATCCCTAAGTGGCCAAAAAAATTACTGCTTGAAAAGGTTTTCCGCATTATTCAGTTTTTCTGGTATTGATTTCTAATTTAAAATAACTTTTTTTTAATTTCCAAAAACATTTTACTATAAAATTCATTGGGATATTTTATTTTCTAGTTTTATGTGATGTGTGTTTCAATTCAATCTCATTGTTTAATGATAGGTTTTAATTGGGTTGATTAATTTGATTTTAGTTATTATTTATCCATTTTATACCTTTTATCCTATATAAAATGTTTCATATTAGTTGAAAATGTGATTTGTTAATTTTAGAATTTTATTTTTTCCACTATTTCACAACTGTCCATTCAATATCAAATAACTGTTAATATTTTCACAAAATAAATCAATCCACAAAATAGAGTCATTATAATCTTACATATGTAGATAACTTGGGAGAAAAGTATGTTTCTTTAACTAAAATATCATTAGTTTCTTATAACAAAATCATTTACCGACCTTATACAAGAAGCATAGAAAAAATGTCTGATATAATCTACAAGAACAGTGTTATCTAAAAGGAGGAAAAAAATCATCCAAAGATGATTATGAAAGTGAAGACTGTATTGATTGCAGTCTTGTCTTATCTCTACTTGTAGTGATATTGAATTATCACACAATTCAATTTAAACTCATATTCCATTTATTAATTTGTAAACATGAAATATATTTTATGTTACAAGAATCTCTAGTGATTATGGTGATTTGAAATCAGATTTACCTATGCGTATTTCGAGTAAAAAAAATCATTCATTTCCATATCACAATAAGAAACTACTCACAGATCGAGTTAAATTTTAAATCTAGGATAGAAATGGTATGTTTCACTCCCATTATGTTGTTAAACTTATATTATATATGTTAAATTCTAATTCAACTCCTAATATCATGTTAGTGATTCACTATTTGGATGGAAAAATGTATTATGTTATTAATGGAATTTTTTTCCACTGTAGGTGTGTCCGAATCTATACTGTTTTAGATAATAAAAGAGAAAAATGAGATACACTTCTGTTATAAAATGTTAGCCCACTATCTACCATAGTGGTTATGTTGATGTATGATGACTAAGATTACATGAAAATACTTCGTGAATATATATTTCTTTAAACTAAATTTAGAAAAAATCTAAACAATAAACAACCACTTTTTATTCTTATTTTACTACAAATAACACAATGTCATGTTTTCAATGTAGGAACCAACTTCCAAGATAGAATATTGATCAAGAAATGATTTTCACATATTACAGTATCTTGCAACATTCCATGTTCCTAATTTATGTTGTCATATAATAACTTAATTTTATTTATAGATTTATATTTCTAGTGTACTATAAGGTTATCGATGTATCAACAATGTCTTTTGTGCTAGGAATGAAAAATATTTTGGATCATTCATACATGAATGTCTTAACTCTCTATCCCTGCAGCAACTATATCAATAATGAAAATATTGTAACATCATATACTAGCATAAAATAAGAAATTTATGATATTGGTATTCTATTAACATCATTAGTTGTCTATTCTATTGTACTAATGTTTTTTGTTTTCAATTTACGTATACACTTGATCATTACATTCGATTGTTCAAGGCATACATTAGTGTTGTTAATTGAATTACATAACAAAATGATGTTGAATTGCTTTAATGTTACATCTCATAATTGTTAATTGTACAATGCATCCTAATAATCCTTTCATATCTATGCTATGAAATATTCACTATATTTTTCAATTATAACATAATAATACTTCTCTTATATGTTTTCCACTCTTAAAATTTATTTAAGACACATTTTCTCTATATAAGACATCTTTGGAATCTGATGTTGTTGTTACATTTCAAAACATATTTGACTAAATTTTAGTTTATTTCAATAACTAAACTATCATAAAAACATTCATAATATATTTTATACTTCATAAATTATGAAAACAACATTATATATTGTTATAAATGCCATTTTCAGTTGTTGGAGGGGGATAAATCAATATTATTTTTGTTTATATAATTCAAATTCATTGAATGTGGATTAATAACCAATATAGATTAACCAGACCTTCTTGATGTGAAGCATCTGTTTCAGGAATCTACTGAGCCCAAAAAGATAAATGTAAACATATTCAAAACAACATCTTTTCAGTTTTAGTTATGAGCAACAATCTTCCCATTAAAAATTAATTTCTAAATTTTTTTATTATATTCTACACTCTCTGATTGAATTTTTTTCAAATCTTGTAAAATTTTATTCTTTTGATATTTTTTTTCAAATTCTTCATTATTATTTTTCATACTTTTTGTAATTTGTGTCTCGATCAAACCAATGGTGAATTTTCACAGAATCAGAGCTGAGATGGCCTAACTCTTTAGGTCTTCACTCTTATATGCATTGATTTAGAAAAATTTAAATCATGATAAGATGGTAGATTTAATTTTATATCAGGAACATGAAGCAACTGACATTTAAAATCTTACACTATTTTCAGTTAAAAAAACCTTAAATGATGCTTGCACGTTAGGGGACTTTATCACCATATCTGTGTATAGAGTTTGACTATCCCGAATGTGTACATATTAATATATATTTATAGATATTTTTGAATGTTTGTGTACAGATATTGAACAGTATTCCATAAATTTACATTATATCTTTCTATAGATTAATATATTAGGGATGTTGGAAATTAAATGCATATATTTACATATAATATATGGTTCCAAATTTCCCAACCAATGTAAGAATTCATTGTCACTATGGAAGTAGTGTGGATGGACATTTATTAAAAAGGAATCATTGTAGTTAGAGGTATCCATATATTTTATAGGGGTTTCCTTCAGGAGGTGGATCCATTAGAGGAGTAGGAGATGCTACACTATTAATAAGAGCTCTAGATGGATAATGTTTCAAACCAATCCCACCACCAGTTATTGGTGGTCTATTCCAAAATCATGGTTCCATATTCTGGGACCATATGATAGAGCATACAAGGGAGGGAAAATATCATGTACAACTCAAGATAGTTCCAATTATGATATGTGTATTCTATATATTATCACTTATACATATCAATATAGTTTTAACCATTCCTTTTCTTATTGTATAATTTATTTGGGACTTAGAGGTACCCATAGATCCCCTAGAATGTCTCTATCTACTAGAGAATCATATTGGGGGTGAAAATATTCTCACCTGCATTCTATTTTAGTGTGATTTTACTATAGGTAAATAGAGTTTCTATATGTGTCCAACCTTAATTAATGTGTTCCTACCTCTTCCCATGTAGGGATTCAGATATTTTGAAGCATATTGCAGTTCCAACTGCTCTTGTAGTCAGAGCCACCTCCATTCAGTACACATCAAATTTTCCATCAAATTGTCCATAAAATTTCAGAGAATTTGTGAAAAAATTTATGATAATTGATGAATTTTCTAATTATATTCCTCCTCACCCCGTTTTTAACAATAGTCCACAGACACCGAATAAGGGGTAAATGCTATGAAATATACAGTGAATATCCAAATATCATTCAACAGATGAATAAGTGATGAAGCTCAAATTTTCATAGATTTTATACTTTAATTAATTTTTTATAATCCCACCATAGTGTTATTGTATGGGTAATTATCACATTTTTAGGTTTTAGTGTTATTTTGAGCATAAATTCAAAAATGGCCAAATTTTGCAATTTTAACAGATTGTTTTCACAGGGGTATTTTTGTCATTTACCATTAAATATATGTCCCAATTTTATGATTAAAATTTTGGTAGAATAATTATTTAATTTACTTCATTTTTTGTCTTCTGGACCATGGGCTGAATCGATCATCTAGTGGCTGTAAAAATTCAATGAAGTTGAAGAGTTTTTCGGGCTGACAGAATGGGCCCCACCGATGTAACGGATGGATAACTCGGCGCACACACCTTCAAATGAATTTATTCCTACTTTAAAGAAAATAGGATTTATTAAGGCACGTCCATGATTAATTTAAAGTCAAAATACCCGGATTAAGGCATTATGGGAATGCTCACAACATGTGGAAGATGAAACGTCTCACTAGGAAGAAATGGTTCAATTGGGTAATAAATTCATAGCATTGAGAAACTTCATCCAAAATGGATCATATTTTTTGGAGAGACGCTAAATTACATGTGGAACAACTTTTGTTAAGGAAGAAACATGTAAATCGACGGTTGTGAGGGAAATAATGTCACAGGAATTTGAAGAATTGAAAATTCTGCGAGTCAAATCTGCAGATTAAATGTATCAGATTGAATTAATTATAACTCCTACATAAAATGTCCAATAAATCTCATATTTTTAGGGTGAATGGAGGAGAAATTATGGAACATCTTTTATGAATAAACCTTTTACAAATTCGGCAATTAAATGGGACATCCATGCATCATCATTTGGAGTATTATTTTGGAGAGAATTCTTTCACCTCATCTCCCTATAAATATGTATCCTCACCCCTTCTCAAAGCATTGGAACTTTTGTGTGGCCGTTTTTTATTGTTTTGTAGTTTATTTTCTTATGTAGTATATTTATAATGTTTAATTTTATATTATTATTCTTAATAAGGATAAATTTAAAGGTGGGTCTCAAGATAAATTGTGGGTATTAGGAAGGAAAGATAAATGTAAGGGCTTATGAAGGATAAATGTAAGGGATTACGAAGGATAAATTTAAAGTTGGGTCTCAAGATAAATTGTGGATAGCCAAAGAGATTCCCCAATAATTTCAAATACATTCCATGAAATCCAATGCTTTGAAAGATAATATTCACAAATTCTGGTTCTCACACAAAATTCAATTTTTCCTCAAGAAAGTGTGGGTATTAGGAAGAATATGTAAAAGTGGTTTAGAATACCTCACAGGATTGGAAAATATTTTGAGTCAGTGTTTCATGGATATGGATTTAAAAAATCAGTCAAACTCATTAAAATTCATGAAAATTCATTTCAAGGGAAAATAATTCATATCAGCAATCATTTAAAACCCATTATTTCAAAAATCATTTTAACTCTTTCAAAATCAATTGATGTGTGAAAAGTGATAAGAATATTCATTAAAGCTCAAAAATCCTAAAAATATAATAAACAAAAATTAAAAGCACACAAAAAATAACTAATCATGTTGACACTCCCCCACACTTAAATTTAACTACCCCATATTTCAACTCAACAAAATATAAATATAAAGGTAGAAAATCAAAGGGAAGGAAAGATACAACCTGACATTATTTTAGAAGTGGATCCTTGAGTTAAGCTCCTAGAAGCAGCCACTTTAAGACTACAACAAAGTAATGAAAATACATAATAAAAATAAATAAAAAGAATGATAAAGGGAAAATAAAATAGATAATGCTTGGTTTAGACCCCCAAGAGGGTGCTAGGTTTTTACTGCCCCTAGTCAGGCAGTTTCAGTGGATTATACCCAATCAGAAGGTGGGTGTGGTTTCTTTGAGATGAACTAACACATGTGAGTTTTCCCAATGTCCATGATTAAACACTGAAAGTAGAGAACCCCAAATAAGATAAGAATGTTCCCAACCCCCAATAAAGAATACAGATAGAATTTAAGATCGAGAGTGGGAGGGAATAGAAAATAGGTGTGCTCCCTATGAACTTTTGTGGTGTCCTCCTCCATATGATATGAAAGTTGATGTAGAGGAGGTAGTCGCACCACCACCAGCTTCTCCATCTCTTCTTTCTCGATCACCACCACTTTGGTGGTCTCATCATCAACATCAAAGGCCTTATCCATATTTGATATATCAAAAATTTTAGGAAAGGAGAAGTCAGAAAACAATTCAGTTTGAATAAAATTAAAACATGAAGAATCAATCAAGAAATCTTCCCTTTCAAGTATGTCAGCTAGAAAATTGATCTCTTTAGGAAAGACCATTGGCACTTCCATCTCAGCAGGTGAATCTTCTTCATCATCTTCCAATGCAAGAGCGAGGTAAAAAGGTGTTTATTGTTCAATATCAAATATAGGAAGATCAATTTTTAGGTTATCTTATACAAAGTGATTCCATGATTCTTCCAAAAATTGTTGATCTCCCATAAGTGAATCAGCTGGAATGGGTACATCAGGGACCTCCTCAAGCAATGGTTGAGTAAGGGATGATATGATTAACTCCTTTAGTAGATCCTTATCACCCGCCTCAGGTTCTTTAACATAAAAAATGATTGTTGAAATCTCTTCCACCACTCATTTTGGTTCAGGTTCCGACTGAGGATTAGGTTTGGGTTGCTCTTGACATGCATGTACGTATTCAGCAATCAACTCTATTTGACTCTCCAATTTTTCCACGACTGCACTAATCCTTTGAAACTTAGCTTCAATATCATTGTAATCTTATTATGGCACCTAATATTGGTTAGTCCATGCATAATAATCACCATTTAAATACATCATGAACAAAAAGGTTTTTTTTATTTTTTGAAATTTATGATTTTTTTTTTATGAAAAACGGTGTGTGCAAGTTTTGCGCCTCCCTGAAAATGGTTCCAATTTTATGCATGGTAATTTGTCTCAGATCCCCGATCAAAATATTATTTACCTAAGAATGCAATATAGTGCACTCCCAGGGTCGGTCTCAAGGAGGCAACTTACACAACACCAAAATTCTATTGTCACTATTTATTTTCTAACTAATATATAATATAAAGATGAGTTTTAAATATGCATAAAATATGAATGTATATATATATGTAATGAAAACAATATTATGTTAAAAAGAAGAAAGAATACATTTGTTCTTGGGGGATCATAATGGTTGATATCATTGTTTATTAAAATATTTTCAATATCAATTCAATGTAGTGATCAAGATCTATCACACTACACCCTCTTATTCGAAATGTTATTTCCCCAACACTGAGATCTCTACATGTGGGGAAATACTCTTCATAATTTCATCTAGGAGATCTCTTTTCCGACCATCACTACCCAAGCCATACTCTATCGTATGCATGACTTAGATAGTGAAAATAAGGATAAATGTTGAATGAGAAGAAGAACTCGATGGTAGAGAAAATGGGGAAATCGCACACCATAATCAATTTAACCACCACCTAAATCCCCAGAATTAAATAAAGAGATTAAAATTTAATTACAATGAAACTCAATCATCCACCATTCTCTCCCTCGAACAAACATCAAGGTTAGTTCCCCATTCTCATGGAGTTAGAAGAGAATACGGTGGGAAAAAACAAATAAAAGTAAAAATGGAAGAATGAGGTATGAACAATAATAATAATATAAATTAAAACATTATAAATATACTACAGAATAAAATAAACTACAAAACAATAAAAAATGGCCACACAAAAGTTTCAATGCTTTGAGAAGGGGTGAGGATTCATATTTATAGGGAGACGAGGTGAAATAATTCTCTCCAAAATAATCCTCCAAATAATTCTGTGTGTATGTCCCATTTAATGGCCGAATTTGTAACAGGTTTATTCATAAAAGATGTTTCATAATTTATCCTCCATTCACCCTCAAAATATGAGATTTATTGGCCATTTTATTTAGGAGTTATGATCGATTCAATCCGAGACATTTAATCTGCCCATTTGACTCACCGAATTTTCAATTCTTCAACTTCCTGTGACATTATTGCCTTCCAAACTGTCGATTTACACATTTATTCCTTAACAAAAGTTGTTCCAAATGTAATTTCTCGTATCTCCACAAAATATGATCTATTTTGGATGAATTTTCTCGATGCTATGAATTTATTACCCAATTGAACCGTTTCTGCCTGGTGAGACGTTTCATCTTCCACATGTTGTGAGCGCTCCCATAATGTCTTAATGAGGGTATTTTGACTTGAAATTCATCATGGACGCGCCTTAATAAATACTCTTGTCTTTACAGCATGAATCAATTCATTTTAAGGTGTTTGTGCCGAGTTATCCATCTGTTACATCGATGGGGCTCATTCTGTCTGCCCGGAAAACTATTCTACTTCACTGAATTTTTACAGCCACTAGATGATCGATTCATCCCCTAGTCCAGAAGACAAAAATGAATTAAATTAAATAATGATTCTACCAAAATTTTAATCATAAAATTTGGACATATATTTAATGATAAATTACCGAAATACCCCTGTGAAAACAATCTGTTAAAATTGCAGAATTTGGCCATTTTTGCATTTATGCTCAAAATAACACTAAAACCTAAAAATGTGACAATTACCCATACAATAACACTATGGTGGGATTATAAAAAATGAATTAAAGTATAAAATATATGAAAATTTGAGCTTCATCACTAAGATTATAACAAGTTTACATTGAGAAATTCCCTCCAATTACCCAAAAACATTCTTTATTTGGCTATAATTCACGCACTTTGAAGACTACAATATTAAACAGGTTGTATCTATTTAACAAAATTTCTTTGGTTGGTTTTTTTAAAATATTACTATATAGATCCTTAAAAAATCATATTTTACATATTTACTAAAATAATTTTTATGTTTTTTAACACTTTATTGTGGAATGTTGGAATATCTTTCTCGAGAATTGAGTTATTCAGGTTGGCCAGTAGATACACTCTTTAGAGGGAGGATTGATGGAAAATTTTGGAGGGATATTCATAAAAAATAACAATGAAGAACACAGTAGAAGTGAAGTCCACTAAAAGTTATACAGACTAGTTCTTTATAAAAATACATCATGGTTTTGGGTTTCATGCATGGTGTTCTTGGGATTTTGGGATTCCAATGTTTTCCTATAAGATAAATGAGTGTCTTTTGATCATTTAAACCCCCTTAGTGGTATCAAACCTATCTCATGTTCTTGGTTCCCAAGATCATTTCCTAAAATAATGAAATTTCATGAATTTTTCATGATGTAGAAAAATAGAGCATCATGTTTTATAAGAGATACGGTGCATATTGTAAAATATGACTATAAGATGAAATAGTTGGTATTATGGCATAATGATTAGTGATTAATTATTATTACATGGTGTGAACACATAACAGACATATGATTAACCTACCATTAATTTCACACATGTCATGTTCATAGATGATAATTATACATAGTGACTTATCATAAGCCGACATTTTTCTCTCACCTTATACAGGTCCCCGCATAGATAATTATACATAGTGACTAAAATAATTTGTAACTTTTTTAACACTTTATTGAAATATTTTGTACCAAAAATTCATGTTTTCAATATATTCAGTATAATCAATATTCATGTAGGGTTTCGATCATGCTTACAATGTGACATGGTGGACTAACACTCGATTTTTGGAGAAATACAGCGTCACGGAAGACAGGGGAAAGGTTATATTTTCAAGAAGTGGGTAATTTTATTTTGATTCAATTAATAGTTTCTTTTAATTATATTAAATATGATCTATGATTCATTTTTTAGACTGAATATACTCTCATTGAGAAGTAGATGATGTATTTAATTTGAACAGTGAATAGTTTTTTAGACCTATAGAACATGTATTTAATTTGAGTAGTGAATCATGTTTTTTTATTGAGCATTGGGTCATTTATTAGGGCAGTACATTTTATCACCGTGAAAATGCATGGGAGAGTACTATTTAGTTATATTATAATCTCATGAAGTTCATCTTTTTGATGGATAAGATTCAATTCCTAGGTAAAATTATCTCAATGATAGGGGTATCAGTTAACCAAGAGAAGGTGAGAGTTGTAGTTCCCTGGGTGCATCCCAAGATTAGATTTGATATATATAGATTCTTGGGGATAGATAGTTAGTAAATATTCTTTATAAAAGACATATCATGCTTAGAATAACCTCTTATGTTATTGACTAAAAAAGGTGTAAAGTTTATATAGTTAAAATCCTATAAGACAACATTCAAAGAGATAAATTGGGGACTAGATTCAGCACTAATCTTGATTCTTCTAAATCAATGAAGAATATTTATAGTATATTTTTATGCATCATGTATCATTCTAAAAGGATTTATGTTATGGGAGGAGTTATTTTTGGCATATGGGTCTCATATATTGTGGTCAGATAAGAGGAACTACCTGACACATGATCTGGATCTAGCCGTTATTGTTCATGACTTACACTATTGGAGGAATTACTTATTGGTCATGCACATTGTGATGTTTAGGGACCATAAAATCTTCAAGTAATTATTTACAAAACATTACTTGAATATTAGGAAACAAATGAGGGTTAAACACCTATAGTATCATGACTTTTATATTGATTATATGCCTATAATGGGAAATGAAGTTTCTGATGCTCTGTGAAGGAGTACTCAGACACAACCAATTAAGGAGGATAGTAGCAAGTGGTGGATTATGACCATGTTTTCTTAGATGTATATAGAGGTTCAGAACATTAATGTATAGTTAATACTTTCATTTTTTATTAGTGACCACTTTTCTTATGGTTTGAGTGAAGCTGAGGCAGTTTTCAGATACCAGGGGCTTACTACATGTAACATCCCAAGATTTTACGAGATATATTCTTTTTAATTTCATTGATATCTTCTATTGTATTCTACACCATTATTATCTTGTAGTATATGCAACAATATACTTGTCTTGTGTTATACGCAAGAGTGACCTTCCTCGATAGCTTGCGTGGTATGCAATACCGAGTTTCATTAAATAATGATATATTATAATATTGTTATGAACTAGCCGTTATGAATAGTATTAACCAAATTTTGAATTTATAACATTATAATTCATCTTACACATATTCTAGAACATGGTATGAGAACAAAATAAATTTTTTGGGTAAAATAAATATTTTTAAAAAATGCATTTTTGCCGCCTTTTGACGGTCCACCCACTTTAAATCTAGTTTTGACATGTTTATAAGTTCAATTAGACAAAATAAACTTATTCATTGCAATAAGAACATAAAAATTTACTTTGGATACATTTTTTTATATTTTTCTTCTAACTTTCATATTTTGATGAATAATAAAAATACGCTAAATTTTTCTTAAAAACAACTTTTTTCATCAAGATAATTTATATGGTTAAATTATAAAATGTAATGGTTTTAAAGTATAAATAGAATATATTTTTACCCTTTAATATAATTTAAGTAATTAGCATTAATTTTACATTGAATTCATTGGTAAAAACATTTCAATCTTTGGCAATGTTTTAACTTTTAAAACCCATTTTCTTAATAACCAGATTAATTTTAAATTAATTACTACAAATTATGTGTTTTGAATTTTGAAAAATGGATTTCAAATTTGAATTCATTGGGTCCAAATTATGTTAATAGGTTACTTTTTTGATATTATGAATATTAACTACAGTAATTTTCATTTACTATAGTTAAAGGTAAATCATGTAATTAAGGGTAAAAATAAGATTATAAAATTACCATAACACCTGCCAAAATTCTATTGGATGAATAAAAGTCGACCCATATCACCTAAGGGTCAGAATATATTTATTTCATGGACTTTTGACCATGAAAATGATATAATTATTATCAAAACCAAAGAAACTGACAACATGTCACTCTCTTATATCTTATAAGTGTAATAATTTTAATTTAGTGATAAACTTCATAAAACGTCGAAAATAAAAAGTCACCGGAAATATAATAAAATTATATACATCATGTGAATTTATTTATAATTTTTAGGGATTAAATAATTATCATTAATGGAGACACAATAGTGATGTAGAAATTATTTTATTGATTGAAATATCAAATAAATGGTTTTAAAAATATTAAAATAAATATTATATGAACTATTTAATGTTCTCTATGAATTTTTAAGATGAATATTACATTTTTGGGATCTATTAAATATTTTTTTTAATATATCTTCTGTGTGGATTTTATCTAAATTCAAATAATTGAATAGTGTCAAAATTGACACTATTGATATTTTATAAAAATAACATATTATTAAATTGTTTAAAAATCACAAAAATATTTAAAAATTATAAATTGAAATTTATATGGTTTAAAATGTCATAAATTATCCAATTATGGAAAATTCAAAACACATAAGTAAGTATTTATAATAATTTAGAAATTATAATCTTATTACCACAAATAAAATTAAATAGATTAAATAAGGATAAATCAAAATGATAGGGTTTAAAATAAAATAAAAACAAGTATAAATTTTATTGGTTTATGAGATTATAACCCTATATCATCTCATCTTAGAATTTAGTCATTTTGGGAGGTTTTTATGTGGGGTCTACAATTATTATAAATTAATATTTTTGGGGTTTCCAAAGTGCCCCTCTCCTCTCTTATAAAAGGGCACCTCCTCCCTCTCCCCTTCACAACATTTTGAGACTTCACACTCAGCCAAAACCTGTCCATTTATTTTATAAAATTCCATAGAAACATACTAGAGGTCACGATCTTCTTCTAAGACTAACATTAGTGCCCTAATAGGAGGTTTAGAAGAGGCACGTCGAAGAAGAGGTAATATCCTTTACCGATTCTTTCAAGTTTATTTATTCTTCTAATTCCTCTTCTTTAGTTTTTTCATTATAAAGTAATAAAATAAGTATCAATAATATACTGATATGATATTATAAATATAAAACAACCCTATTTCACCATATATCAGTCCTACGAAAAATGAAATCACCACGCGTGTGTACGTACGGCTTACCATCTCCATGCCGTGGTGTAATATGTTTTTCCACCACCACCATACTTGGATGGATATAATTGTGGGAAAAATAAATATATATTATTATTATAACATTATACCTATTCTGATATATTATATCATCCACTCCAATTCCATTCAATAATTATGGTAACGATATCATTGCTCGTGCGTACGTACGGATTACCGTCTCCACGACGCGATGAGATTCATTATCCAAGTTAACCATTCAAGAATGATTATAAAGTATGTATAATAAATAATCATGAAATATATTACATAATAATGAAACTGGATTTATGTATATTTTATTTACTTACTTCCATTCAATTTAATACGGAAATAAAAAATAGCGTTCATGCGTACATACGGCCTACCGTCTCCATGAACGGTGTACTTCAATCCATTTATCGATCTATTATATATATATATATTATATTCTGAATATATTATATATAAATAATTTTTTACATTTTGGAAGTAATTAATCATGATCTATGTAATCATATGAATAATTACAAGCCAAAACACATACGAAAAATGAAACGATTTTACCCAAAACACTGCTTTAACATGGAATTGAAAAATGAACGAGTAATATAAAGTCGTAAGTGAATCATATATGATATCATAAATATGATTATGGTTCTGTTACAAGTTAAAAATATTTTTAAACCCACTATAAAGGAGTCTCAGACACATATGGAAGAAATTGGACATAAGTTAAGGGATTATTTCATCTCACTTTTATTTCTGTGAGACATATGCCTTAATCACCATCTATTTATTTTGTATGGTGTTTATGATTCACATGAATGTTTTATGATTTTTATTATGGAGGATATGATATTTACATATTCATGTAATTCTCTTTATTTTATGACCTGTATGATTCCACCGATCATAAATGGTAAGGGATAATTATTCCAATCTCTTTCTTATCCAAGATTGTTTATTCGTAAGTATTTACTGGGGTTATGTTTATCATCCATGCCCATGTTTTCTCAAAATGTTTTCATGAAATGTTTAATATCTTCCATGTATGTTTAAACTCATTTATAATATTTTTTGACTTTTACCACATGGTATGGAAGGAATCTTTCTTTTTTTTACCATACGATGTACTTTTTGACTTTTCCAGCAAAAGTACGAGGATAATTTTTTTTAACTTATACGGAATGAACACATTTTTATGGTTTCATAATGCCTTATTTCCATGAAGCTTCCTCTACACGATTTCATGATTATTTTAAACAAAATTATTTTCTATTAAAAATGCATGTCATTTTGAGAAATTAAAATTATTTTGAAGAAGAAAGGATATTTTCCAAAAGAATTATTTTCAAGTGTTTTATCAACATTATTTTCCATCTAAGATGATATAGGGTTATGTTTCTATCCCTATAATTACATTGATTTGATTATGTTACGATGTAATTATTTTTATAAAGTCCTTTTATCTTATATGGATTATGTTACGATGGCATGATGTTTAAGAATCTCATTCTATTACATGGGTTATGCTATGATGCATGATTTATGATTTTGTGGAAAACATAAGAATGATTTAATTATGAAATGGGTGGGACCTATATCTCCCTCAAATTCATTGTGTAAAGATTTATATCTCATGATATAGACATGGCTAGAATGGTAAGTGAATCTGGTTCAGTAATACAGGGCTGGAACGACAAGTAATCCCAGTTCAGTAATGGAATTTTCCCACTATGATGGTCTTGGCAGAAATGCCTTGGATACTATGAAAATAATAACATGTGCTTAATGGATTCCATAGTTACATGTTTTATTCCCTTGCTATTTTATCATGATTAATATTCCTTTGTGATCTAATCCTTATGTACTGCCAAGATTTATGTCATTAATCGTGATTTTGATGTTTTATGTTCATGTTTTTACGTTCAAATGTTTTTGGATTATTTTATATTCTCCATGTTTACCCATACTGAGCATTTGAGCTCACTCTTTTTAAGTTTTCTTTTAACCAAGATATAAATAAAGGTTTTAGGTAAGAAAACAAAAGGGGAAGATCTTTATGGGAGATGTTGAAGATCTTTCACCATGATTAGAAGATTATGTTCTGAGTTCCCAAAGACACTAAACTAATATGGTCTTTGGGCATCTGTTTTTGTCATGTATTAAGTATTCCGAAAAAGTAATGTAATTCCCATGTACATCAAGCTTTGGGTATCTATAGTTGGTATCAGAGCGAAGGTTTATCTAACCTTTGGAAACTAGGATGCGAAAAAATTAGTGAAATCCCTAGAGATATTTCTAAGGTATGTCTAGGGATATCTCTAAGGTTAAGTGTAAGTATAGGTTATAGTCCAAGAATTACGGTAACGGTCTTAGAATTAAACATAAGATGTTATATATTTAAGCTACTCCTCCTTTATTATGTTGTTTTCCTAGCATGATTTTTTCCTCTCACACTTTTATTTTTTGGTTTTAGACGACGGATGGAACCCAAAGGAACCGTGTTGATCAATGTAATGGACAATGCAATGATTGTCCTCCTAAACAAACCAATGTTATGGGAGATGGAGTGAAAAAACTTATTTCTATACTTACATAAGCTATGAATCATTCTGGACTTCCAAATGAGCAGATAAAGGAATAATATTCTATTGAGTCCTTCATGAGGAAACGCCCACCTTCTTTCAATGGGTCTTCTGATCCACTTATTGTTGAACAATGGATAAGTACTATTGAAAAGATATTTTCCATACTTCACTGTTTAGAACATGAAAAATTCATTTTAGTTGTTTACTATTTAGAAGGTGAAGCATACCAGTGGTGGACTCTAATTAAGAATACAAGGCCCCAAGATGAAATTGAATCCTTGGAATGGGATGAGTTCAAGAACTTGTTTTTCAAAAAGTAATTCCCTCGTATTCTTCAAAAAAATATTTAAAATGAGTTCCTTGAGCTCAAGAAAAAGTATGATAAATCTTTTGGTATATACGAGGAAAATTTTACATGGCTTGCAAGGTATACATATGGCTTTATCATCCAACCTAAAAGTAATGTTGATCGATTTGTTAGTGGCTTAAAACCAAGTCTTTGAAGGGAATTAGCTATAAGAGACTTCAGTAGCTATGATGAAATTGTGTATTGTGCTATCAAGTTATAACTGGAAGTTGGTGTTACATGTCCATCTCATGATTTTGACAAGAAACAAAATATGGAGTTTAAGGAAAAATATTAAAACAATGGTGAAAAGAAGGTGAATGTTTTTTTATGCTCAAAGTGTGGAAATAAGTATAGTAGATATTGTCTTAAGGGGACTAGAAAATGTTTTAAGTGTGGAAAATAATTTCATCGGGTAGCTAAGTGTCGAAGTAATGGGAAAAAGGTAGCTAATGATGTGAATAAAGAAAAGACTACAGAGAATGCACCACCAACACTTCAATTCTACAAGTTCAAGGAAATGGGGCATTATGCTAACCAATGCCCTAATCCAAGGGTTAATGATGATCGACATCAACAACCTCTTAAGGAAAAGGATAAAGGAAAGTCACATGCGATCACTATTGGCTATTTTGAGTATGAAAATGATGTGGTGGAATGATTAAGGGTTTATGTAATGGGATTCCAAAATAATGTTGTGGAATCTCATTTATAATATGATGGAATATTATAATATCTATGTATTGGTTTATTGTAGTTTTCAATAATTTTATGGTACTGGTAACTATGAAAAGTTATTGAAATGTTTTTGGAAAGCAGATGATATGAACATAATGAAGGGATAAGGAGAAAAAAATGTGTTTGATAGTATTAATGATATAATGACTGATATAAGGACAAATTGACATTATGGTTTGAATATATAGAAATTTTGGGATTTTGGTATGTGGAAAGAGTTAACTTCTGACAGCATTCATGTTTTCACAAAGGTTCAATGGGTATTCATTTTTCAATAGAATTCATGATTAAGGTATTCACATGTTTGGAATGTGACCAACAAGATATATCTTATGATATATGGGGGATAAATGATGGTATTTACATTCTTGGTAGATGACCTCTCTAGTAATATTTTTATTTATACTATGATATTGGACATAAGTATATTCGATAAGCCAAAAGGTTGGAATGGATTAAGTTGGACATCAGATAGTATTGTTTAAGTCTAAAATTTTTTTCTATAATGTTATAATAGTATAGTTTTAGAAAAAAGGAAAACATGTAGGACGGGCGACAACCCGTCGCGTCGGACAAGGCTGCAGGAATCGAACCCACAACTGAAGTGTGACTAGCCTTTATCTCCTACCACTGGCCTATAGGAAGTCACTAGTTTGTAGAAATTAGTTTTATTTTATTAAGCAGTATGATAGATGAAGTATAAGTCTATTTTAGGAACTATATACGAATAATCTCACCATATATTGACTTATTTATATTTAATAACACGTGCTAACCTTTTTGTGATAGAAACAGATGGAATGACCTATCATTCTATCACATGATCTGCTAAAACTTCAAGAATGAAAAATTCAACATCATTTATTTAAATAGAGATGAAGTGGAAATTGTTCATGGTATGACCAAAAATGATATTACACTGAAATCAAGTGAGTATTTCTCCTTATGAAAAAATTCATCAACTTTAGGTAAATGATCTTGAAAACCTAAAATGTTGTCCTAGTACCCTCATATATGATGAATCATATGGTACCTTAGATCATCAAAAATTTATGGCTTTGTGATTTTTGGATTTTTTTACAGCCAGGTTCTCTACCACTCTCCATCAGATCTTGATGGTTATATTTCTCTTCCATATCCATGTTTTCACCTATGTTATCCTATGTGGAAACCCAGTGATGAGTTAATTTGGGTAACCATTAGGTTTCATACATTAGTTTTTATAATTAAGTTTTAGTATTCTTTTTTACGATGTGGGTTTCTATGAAATAAACTTTCAAGTAGTAAACTATTTGTAACCGCAATGAATTTTGAGGGCAAAATTCATTTTAAGGGGGGTAGAATGCAACACCCCAAGATTTTATGAGATATATTATTTTTAATTTCATTGATATCTTCTATTGTACACTACACCAATATTATCCTGTAGTATACGCAACAATATCCTTAGCTTGTGTTACCCGCAAGAGTGACCTTCCACGATAGCTTGCATGGTACGCAATACAGAGTTTCACTAAATAATGATATATTATAATATTGTTATAAACTAGTTTTTATGAATAGTATTAACCAAATTTTGAATTTTATAACATTATAATTCATCTTACACATATTCTAGAACATGGTATGAGAACAAAATAATTTTTTCGGGTAAAATAATTATTTTTCAAAAAATGTAGTTTTTCCGCCTTATGATGGCGCACCCACATTAAATCTAGTGTTGAAACATTTATTAGTTCAATAAGACAAAATAAACTTATTAATTTCAATAAGGATATAAATTTTTTATTTTGATAATTTTTTTATATTTTTCTGTTAACTTTCATATTTTGATGAATAGTAAAAATACGCTAAATTTTTCTTAAAACATCTTTTTTCATAAAGATAATTTATATGGTAAAATTATAAATTTTAATGTTTTTAAAGTATAAATAGAATATATTTTTACCCTTTAATATAATTTAATTCATTATCATTAATTTTACATTGAATTCATAGGTAAAAACATTTCAATCTTTGGCAATGTTTTAACTTTTAAAACATGTTTTCTTAACAACGGGATTAATTTTAAATTAATTAATGCAACTTCTGAGTTTTGAATTTTAAAAAATTGATTTCATATTAGAATTTATTGGGTCCAAATTATGTTATTAGGTTACTTTTTTTTGATATTATGAATAGTAACTACGGTAATTCTTATTTACAAGAGTTAAAAGTAAATCGTGTAATTATTAGTAAAATAAGATTATAAAATTACCATAAATCCTTAAAAAATTCTATTGGATGAATAAAAGTCGACTCATATCACTGAAGGGTAGGAATAGATTTATTTCATGGACTTTTGACCATGAAAATGATGTAATTATTATTAAAACCATAGAAAGTGACAACATGTCACTCTCTTATATCTTATAAGTGTAATAATTTTAATTTGGTGATAAACATCATAACAATTAGAACATAAATAGTCACCATAAATATAATACAATTTTCTATATCATGTGAATTTATTTAGAATTTTTATGGATTAAATAATTACATTTAATGGTGACACAATAGTGATGTAGAAATTATTTTATTGATTGAAATATCTAATAAATGGTTTTAAAAATATTAAAATAAATATTATATGAACTATTTAATGTGATTCACGAATTTTTAATATGTACTTTACATTTTTGGGATCTATTAAATATTTTTTTTGAATAAATCTTCTGTGGGGATTTTATTTAAATTCAAATAACTAAATAGTGTCAAAATTGACACTATTGATATTTTATAAAAATAACATATTATTAAGTTGTTTAAAAATCACAAAAATATTCAAAAATTATAAATTGAAATTTATATGGTCTAAAATTTCATAAATTATCCAATTATGGAAAATTCACAACACATAATTAAGTATTTATAACAATTTAAAATTTAGAATCTTATTACCACAAATAAAATTAAATAGATTAAATAAGAATAAATCAAAATGATAGGGTTTAAAATAAAATAAAAACAAGTATAAATTTTATTTTTTGATGAGATTACAACCCTATATCATCTCATCTTCTAATTAAATCATTTTTTGGTGGTTTTTATGTGGGGTCTGAATTTATTATAAATTAATATTTTTGAGGTTTCTAAAAGTGCCCCTCTCCTCTCTTATAAAAGGGAACCTACTCCCTCTCCTATTCACAACATTTTGAGCCTTCAATCTCAGACAAACCCTATCCATTTATTTTATCAACTTCCCTAGAAACATACTATATGTATTGATATTCTTAAAATTCCAACTTTAGTTCCCTAAGAGGAGGTTTAGAAGAGGCGAGTCGAAGAAGAGGTAATAACCTTTACCGATTCTTTCAAGTTTCTTTCTTCTTATACTTACTATTCTTTAGTTGTTTCATTATAAAGTAATAACATCAGTATCACTAATATACTGATATTTTATTATTAATATTAAACAACCCTATTTCACCTTATATCCATCCTATGAAAAATGAAATCATCAAAAATGCGTACGTACGGCTTACCGTCTCCATGTCGTGGTGTAATATGTTTTACCACCACCACCATACTTGGATGGATATAATTGTGGGAATAATAACTATATATGATTATTATAACATCATACCAATTCTGATATATTATTTCATCCACTCCAATTCCATTCAATAATTATGGGAACAATATCATCACTCGTGCGTACATACGGATTACCGTCTCCATGGCGTGATGAGATTCATTCTCCAAGTTAACCACTGAAGAATGATTATAAAGTATATAAAATAAATAATCATGAAATATATGGAATAATAATGATACTGGATTTATTTATATGTTATTTACTTACTTCCATTCAATTTAATACGAAAATGAAAACAACATTCATGTGTACGTACGGCCTACTGTCTCCATGAACGGTGTACTTCATTCCAATTATCAAACTATTATATATATATATATATATATTATATTATGAATATATTATATATAAATCATGTTTTACATTCTGGAAGTAAGTAATCATGATCTAATTAATCATATTAATAATTACAAGTCAAAACACGTACGACAAATGAAACGATTTTACCCAAAACACGGATTTAACATGGAATTGACAAATGAACAGGTAATATAAAGTCGTAAGTGAATCATATATGATATAATAAATGTTATTATGGTTCTATTAAAATTTAATAATATGTTTAAACCCACAATACAGAAGTATTAGACACATATGGAAGAAATTGGACATAAGTTAAGGGATTATTCCGCCTCACTTTTATTTCTGTGAGACATATGCCTTAATCACCATCTATTTCTTTTGTATGGTGTTAATGATTCCCATGAATGTTTTATGATTTTTATTATTGAGGATATGATATTTACATATTCATATAATTCTATTTATTTAATGACATGTATGATTCCACCAATCATAAATGGTAATGGATAATTATTTCAATCTCGTTCTTATCTGAGATAGTTTATTCGTAAGTATTCACTGGGGTTATGTTTATCATACATGTCCATGTTTTCTCAAAATAAAATTCATGAAATGTTTACTATTCTTCCATGTATGTTTAAATTCATTTCTACCATTTTTTTATTTTTACCACATGTTATTGAAGGGATCTTTTTTTTGTTTACCATACAATGTACTTTTTAAATTTTTCGGCAAAAGTACGAGGATAATGTTTTTTTAACTTATACGGCATGAACAGATTTTTACGGTTTCATAATGCCTTATTTCCATAAATCTTACTCTACATGATTTCATGATTATTTTCAACAAAATTCTTTTCTATTAAAATTTCATGGCATTTTGAGAAAAGAAAATTATTTTGAAGAAGAAAGGATATTTTCCTAAAGAATTCATTTCAAGTGTTCTATCAAAATTATTTTCTATATAAGATGATATAGGGTTATGTTTCTATCCCTAGTATTACATTGATTTTATTATGTTATGATGGAATTATTTTTATGAAGTCCATTTATCTTATATATATTATGTTATGATGGCTTGATGTTTAAGAATCCCATTGTATTACATGGGTTATGCTATGATGTATGATTTATGATTTTTTAGCGAACGTAATAATGATTTCATTATGAGATGGGTGGGACCTATATCTACCTTCAATGAATTGGGTAAAGATTTATATCTCATGAGATAGATATGGATAGAACGGAAAGTGAATCTGACTCAGTAATACAGGGCTGGAACGGCAAGTAAACCCGGTTCAATAATGGACTTTGTCCACTATGATGGTCTTGGTAGCAATACCTTGGATACTATGGAAATCATAATCTTATATATCCTATCTACACTATATGTAAAATGTTTTTCTTTTTCCTAGAAATTAATAAAAACACAAATCCAGTTTAGGATTAGTCTTAATTAATTACAATATTATGCAATCAATATGAAATCATGAATACTAATCTTATTTACAAAAAATTCCAAAATAAAAAAAAACCATTCATAAATAAAATTATTTATAAATAAGGGAAAGTAAAGATAGAAACTTGATAAAATCTAAAAACTAAAATTTTAATATATTTTCTTCATCACTCCCCCACACTTGAACAAGAATGTATTATCTAGTTTATAGAGGCCCCAATTTTTCTCTGTTAAATTCCTATTTCAATGATTGTATTAAAATATAATTTAATGCAACTAAAAAACATAACAATTTTTAACTCCATTAAACCCTATAACATAAACACCTTGTTCCCCTGCTTTTTTTGCACTTCCTTGATAATTTTTATAATAAAATTAATATATCATTTTCCTCTATTTCATCCATATTTATATTTCCACAAATATTTCCACACACTTGGACAACTAACATTTATTATATTTTTTCCTAGCAATATTTTATTCATAGCACTTATGAGTGAAACTCACCTGAAACTAAACTATCCTAATTATATAGATTTCTCAATGATTAAATGTAATAGTTAGGTATAGATGCAATGCTTTGGTAGCAAGCCCTCAAGTTTCTCTAACTCTTATTAAACATATTACTCACACACACATGTGATTTATTGACTTTTTAGGATTAATAATTTATTTCTTAGTATATTTTTTCTATATTTTATATGAGCTATTTAAATTTCATTTAGTTAGGTCCCCGTGGGTGTTACCTAATCATAGAATATAGTTTACACAAGACCGAATCCAAAATTCATGATACTTTATATTAAAATTTTTATTCCACTAAAATATTTTCCCTAAAAATAATTCCATGGTTCCAAAAGAATTGTTTATATGGGTCTAATGTGACTTATAATTTATAATGGTAGGTATAATTTAACATTAATAAAATTATATTTCTATTTTAGTTTAATTCCACAACAACACCAAAAATAAAGGAACCCATATAAAACTATTTAAAATATAATCTATTATCCCCTCCCCCACATGTATCCTTGAGACTAACCATGGTGATTTGTTTTATAAAAGTAGAAACTAAATGTAGAAAATTTATTTTAAGTATCAAAATCAATGAAAGAGAAAAGCGAGAGCCTGAATTATTAGGGTTGTTTTCTTTGAGAGGGTGTAAGTGTCCCCTTTATTGGAATCTAATGATCTTAAATGTTTTCTTTATGTTTCAATAAGAACCAATTCATAAAAATAAAATAAAAAATAACTTAAAATTTTAATAAAAATAAAACATTTATATTTAAATATGTGGTTAAAGGGAGAAAAGTTAAGAGAAATTTTGGGTAAAACCCCATAATAGGTGTTTGATTTTATTTTCTCCATAACCATATACCCTTGTGATTATCCCCAATATCTCATTAGTTTGATTTTAATTGACTGGAACCACTATATTTTTGGGGTTTATTAACTCTTCGTGGAAATTTGATTTAGGGGGTTTTCTTGTACACTGTGTTTTAGTGCCTCTACCACCATAGTAAATTCAAAATAAAGGTTATAGTTTTTTTGGGGAAGATAGATGATGTATGGTCCTTAGATTGATCCCATTTATATATTTACTTGTAATTTTTTGGTATTTATGAGTGGTTTATCTAAAGGGAGGTTCAAAAGGTAATTATGATTCTACCATAACCAAAATTTCTACTTATTCAAATTTATAGACCATGTAGTCAAGATCCTTCACATATTCCTTGGGTAGTAGAGTAACCTGTAAGAACATGGTTTTTTGTACGAGGTATAAAACCTTTTAATTTAAGTTTTAATGGTTTTTTATGGCCTTAAGTACGTACCCATCTTGATCACAGGTGTTTTGGAGGTGTCAGGGGCTTATTCGGAGTCCAAAGTTGTGTTTTAGGCATGTGTTAAGCCTGCCTCATGGTTAGAAGAAACCAGGTGGGGAAGGCCGCACGATTATACTAACTGTGCGAGGGGAGTAAATAGCTTCCACATGGGTTGAGAAATTTTGTGGTGGTGGATGTACTGCTATGTAGTAAGTTTGAGAAATTGAATACTTTTGACAGTAAATTTCCACATAGTTATCACATGGTTAGTCAAGCCGTGCAGGGTGACCGTGTAATGTGCCTCATAGAGACAGTGAGCTGAGCAAAATTTCTGCATGGTTTGGGAAACCATGTGAATAAACGATGTTAGCCAATTATGTGTGTTTTTTAGAAATTTTAATTAAAATTTAAATTTTATTTTTAAAACAAACAACCTATTTGTTTCAATGGAAAGAGGAGGGAGCTTAGGAATTTCTCTCAAAGGATCCTAAGCTTGGATTTGATGATTCTTCACCATCTGATCTCCATTCTGATTGTGGGTTGTATCATAGGATCCATAATAGTAAATTATATATTCCTTTTTATCCATTATTGATTCTTCATAAAAAAACCTACACAACTTAATTTAAGGCTCATATGCCCTAATTTCCCATTCATGGTCTGTTCTTCAGATTTCTCTTAAAGTAGGACAAATCTAGACTTAATATTAGACAATCTCTATACTATTGAGCCTAGGTTGGTGTTATATCCTTTATTTCTACTTTTTTGGTGATTTTAAAGCATTCGGTTGATATGTTTCTCATCATACTTTCCAGCACGACCTTGTTTTTGAGTGAGTCGCTTGTAGAAGGCTTAGTTAGAACTAGTGTGGTTTCCTGTAGGTTCTGTTTAGGTGCGATAAAACTCAATTATTGATTCAAGGTCACCCAAAGTGTGTTATTTATGGATTTAACCAGTTTTAACTTGTTTAAACCACCCTTGTGGTGTGTTATTTTGCTTGCCTATATATAGGAATCTCATTAATTCTTTAATAGAATTGAATAGCTCACCTAGAAGATGTACTGCCTCCTTTATTTGTGATGACTCTTTATACCATGCTTATTCTGATTAGTTGATATTTGGGAATGTGAATTAATGGGTGGGTATACCCATGTGATTGATTAAATGAATTTAGATTACATGAGTGGGTGTAATCATGGGATGTAATGACTTATATGAGTGGATATACTCATATTTCTAAAATGTTGATTTGTTAAATAGTATGAATGTTTGAATTTATATTTTTATTGATGCCATAGATGGATCTCCATGGTTTTGGAATTTGGTGGTGGATTTATTGGGTTGAATCTACCCCTTGGTCTTGATTATGTAGGATTCCTTAGGCCTTGGTACCCCATGGATCCAGTTTACTTGGACTTTCTAATGACATGTTGGTACACATTCTCCTAGAAATCCAACCAGTTCCTATATTGAGTTTCCACTAGGATTCCCATGGTACAATATTTGGATGCATTGGAAGAGTTCCTTGGATCTATCCCTTCATGGACTATATTTATTACATGGATTCCCTGGTTTATGACACCTTGGATCTGGCCCTTGTGGTCTAGTCTTCACTATATGGTGTATCCATGGGATTGTACACTTCATTATACATCATGGTTATGTGACTTGATTATATTGATTATAGCTTCTTGGTTAGGAGTTAATGGTTGTTTCAGGGAGCCTTGATGGCTTTTTGGTTTTACATATGGATGTAGACTTTTTCCATGGTTATACACACATACATAACTACTTGTTTACACATGCTATAACTTATTTATTACAGTTAGAATTGTATATACCCTAGGTGGTTACCGATTGGGATGTCTATCTCAGACCCAGTTTGGGAATCCATGGGTACCCAAATAGATTATATGGTTATAGGTGATAAAAGGGGCAAACACCATAGTACAGGATATTGACTGTTGCTTTGGAGGAGGGGAGAATAGGTCCAAGAGGTGGCTTGTAATGCTACATTCATTTTTGGTCCTTTGTTATTTTTGGATTACTTGAATTATATTGTATATCCATGTACATGATTTGGATTTTTTCTAGATACATGTATCATCTACATTATTGTATATGAGACACTTTTGGTTTTTTACGTATTCTTTTTTTGTTCTTACTTTCATTTGACAGATGCTTTATTTTCTTCCGCTATTTATTGTGGTTGTCTTTTTTTTTATACTCTCATAATGAGCGCACAGTCTCCCCACTGACTCACCTAGGCCCTCAATACTAGCTGACAACCTATGGTGTTTGGGGAGATGCGCTTGAGAAAATGTAGCCAACCGGGCTTGGGTCACTGTCGAGTGGAATAAGGGTACGAGATGTTACATAGTGGTATCAGAGGATGTTTTATGGATTGCCTTAATATTTGGAAATAATATACATGGATAGGAAAGAAATGTAATTTCGTAATAAGATGTGCCCGAGAGTATCTACACTATGTACAGGGAAAATCTAAATTTCATGAATGGATTTATATTTTTTATAGATTTTGATGTTTACAGTTACTTTGGATTCACTATTGGGTGACATATATGATTTATGCTATTAATATTGATGAAATTGTGGGTTTTATTTCATTTTCAAACTGATTAGATGAGGGTGTTCCATTTCATGCATCATAAAAGTACTTGTTAGAATTCACAAGCCATGAATTATGCCATGACATCTAGGATGCAATACCTATTGCATGATGTTGAGATAGTAGAAGTGATAGTTGTGACTATTATTATGATTGTTTTGGTGCAATGGATATAGGAGTGACTTCAACATTCAATTAATAAGGAGTATGAGCCCTTATAAATTGGGAAATGACATACTAATGAAATATAAAATGTTAAATGAACTTGTTATATGTATTGTTTGAATGGGATCCATGTTTTGGATTCATGAGGTGTTATGGCCCCTCATGAATTTAGAACTGGTAAACCCTTGGTTGAATTTACTAGATGAATAAATGTAAAATGAGAATGGAAACTAGAAAAAATGATAGAGACTTGACCATGAACCATATTTTGAGTAGGAAATATGCATAGTTTCTAGTGGTTAGATGGATGTTCCTTGTATATTCCTGGATTTAGGATAAGGCTATGGGTTGTCGATTAGGTTTCTAAGTGGGTTTTGACCTATACTACACTTTTAATTTGAGTACTATGATGATTTTATTTTTTAGTTGTGTGTTTGTAAATGTACAGACATTCCACCAGAACAACCTACAGTGGTATTCCACAAGGGAGGTGATGACTATACATTGGAGAAGGTGGGACATGAGTTACTATTTGATCCTCCTTTAGTGCTAGCTAAGGAACTAAGGGATGTTATGGACATAGTTTTTGAGGTACAATTATTTGTAGTTTTCTTTTGATATATGAATACCTTATAGGGAGAACCACAGCCTACCATGTCTATGGATGAGATAACATGGTTGTTCCAGAAACAGTCTTAGGGGATGGCAGTCCATAGGCTGTAGAGTTGTGTCTTGAGACCGTGTTAGTGATTTTTGAGCATATGGAAATTCCACCTGAGCATAGGGTCAAGCTTGCTACTTATATGCTATGTGGATTGGTGAAGCGTTGATGTGATGTTTTGAACCAGGATGACGGGCTGCAAGATATAGTTTATATTGATTTCTAGACCCAATTATATGACTAAATTTACCCCATGAATCTATGGGTAGAGAAGGATAGTGAGTTCATGCATTTGGAGTAGGGCATGATGATAGTTATAGAATTCTTGGCATGCTTTACAGAGCTATAGTGTTTTTCACCAATGTATCTTACTAACAATCTTTTGGGGGAGAGATGCTTCAAGGAAGGTCTGAAACATGCTATCAAATCTCAGGTCACACTTTTTAGATTGAATTCTATAACTCGGATTGTGAATTAAGCATTGATCACATAGAGGAACTTGAGTGATGCTCGGGGTATAAAATAGGGGAGTGTTGATTATCGACCCAGTGCATATATGTATTCTGGAAGGAAGTGACACTTTGAGGCTTCCTGTGACATGAGTGTTAGTCAATCTGTGGTTTCAGGAAGCTTTCTGTGTTTCCATCAATGTGGTAGGTGAGTCCACATAATGAATCAATGTGACTGAGACATAGTTGAGTGCCGATCTTGCAGAAGGATGGCGTACATGCAACTATTTTTCAGGACCATCCCTCCAACTAAGAGTGGTAGTGGCAGTGGCATAGCTCAGACACAGAGATTAAGAGAAATTTATTACACTTCACGTCAGGTAAGGAGATTGAGCAGTGAGGTCTATCCTGACCAGGGTAGTGGTGGTTGTGGTCATGGTAGCCAGACACTAGATTCTCAGAGACAGTAAGGTGGATCACGCCAGGGTATCAAAGTAGTGTCACTGGGTCATGATATAGGCTAGATATATGTTGTGTAACACAACCAAGATGAGTAGGATCCCAGACCATCTATAGTGAGAGTTATGATCTCAGAAGCTTCTTCTATTATATCTGCTCTTTTTGATATAGCTCCACCACATAGTGTTATATCTATACAGAGGGTTAAAATAATTAGACTTGTGGTTTTTCTTTCTGAGGGTGTTATAATGCTAGAAACACCATTGGAAGTTATAATAGGTGATTTTCTCTAGTGTATGGAGTGTCCGCTTGATTTTGGTGGGTGTCACTTCATTTGGGATCTTTATGTCCTCGAGATGGTAGGGTTTGACGTCATTCTTAGGATGGACTGGCTAGTAGCTTATTGATCATACATTGATTGATATCAATGAAGGGTGACTTTTACATCACTAGAGGGTGAAATGTTTACTCACAAGGGTGAATGAGATGTTCAGGTGAGTCGAGCTGAACCCAATCTTTGTGGGATGGGAGAAGAGGGATCCCAAATCAATTTTTCATTTCTAGATGATTTGGGAGTGAGTCAGGCAGACTTACTTTTAGTGTTTTGTGCTTCAGGGATGTATTTCCTAATGAATTTTCTTGGTTGCCTTCTGAAATATAGGTAGAGTTCTCCATCGAGCTAGTTCCACGAGATGGAACAGTATCCATTCCTCCTTATAGGATGGCTATGAAGGAGTTGCAGGATCTCTAGAGGCATCTAGAGGATTTGGAGGAGAAGGGTTTTATCAGACCCATCACTTCTCCATGGGGTTTGCTGGTCCTTTTGGGATGGTACCCTTAGGATATTTGTGGACTATTAGAAACTAAACTAGCTGATAGTTAAAAACTAGTATCTGTTTCCATAGATAGATGACCTATTTGATCATCTTAGAGGATATTGAGTGTTCTAAAAGATCCAATTGAGGATTAGATATCACTATGTTCATGTTTTATCAGCATACATACCTCGTAAAAACTTTTATATTAGTTATGGTCTATACGAGTATCAGGTTATGTTTCCCGTTCTCACGAACACAACAACGGTTTTCAAAGCATTGATAAACTATGTCTTTTGAAATTATCTCATCTCATTTTTTATGGTTTTCATGGATGATATCATGGTGTATTCTCACAATCGAAACAACCATTCCAAAAATCATGAGATCATTTTGAATACACTAATATAGAATCAATTATATGTTAATATCATAAAGTGCCAAATTTGAGTGGATCAGATTCACTTCCTGCACTACATTATCTCAGAAAAAGGAGTATCAGTGGACCCAAAGAAGGTTAGACTAGTATATTCCTAGGAACATACCAATAATTTCTTTGATATACGAAGTTTCTTGGGGCTAGCTGGTTACTACATGAATTTTATACCAGGATTCTCATGCATAGCAGTGACATTGATGGGCTTGACTAAGAAGGGTGTGATGTTTGTGTGGTCTGATTCTTATGTGTCATCCATTCAGGAGCTAAATGGAAGGTTGAAATCAACACCATCTTTGATACTCCAAAAGAAGGGAAAGAGTTACATCGTGTTCTATGATGATTCATGTGTGAGCATGGGGGTAGTTCTAATGCAGGGAGATAGAGTCATGGAATATGGGTCTCGGTAGCTAAGGCCTCACAAGAGGAATTACCCTATGTGCAATATTGAGTGAGTTATAGTTGTACATGCATTGCACTATTGGATACACTATTTACTAGGGGGAAGTTTTTGGTGTATACATACCACAAAAGAGTCAAGTACATATTTACACAACGATATTTGAATTTTAGGTAGTGAAGGTGGGTAGAGTACCTATAGTCCTTAGAATTTGAGCTTCCCTATATGTCTAGTAAAGGCAATAAAGTGGCTGAATCACTGAGTAGGAGGACACATATATAGGCAGTGTAGTAGGCTAGTAGCGAGTGGTAGCTTATGGCTTTGCTTTCTAAGATGTATTTGGAGGTGCATGACAGAAAATGATAGACTTATCTATCATCCTTATTTATGAAATTCACCATGCTAGAAATTGTTAGGGTGAGGTATCTATCAAATTCTAAAGGCCTAGTTCTATGGGAGTGTGTGTTAGGTGAGGACCCTCCTCCTAGTTGGATGGTAGGTGAGGATTAGATCTTGAGTATCTATAGACACTTTTGGGTTCATGTGGATACATGTGGGGAGTTGATGCAGGAGTTTCATGCTTCAACATGGGAAGTGGATCTCGGTGTCACCAATATGTATCGTGACTCGCATCATCAGTATTGGTGTTTGAGTATGAAAGGAGGGTAGCTGGCTTTGTTACGAGGTGTTCCAACTATCAGTAGGTGAAGGTAGAACATCAGCGACCAGCCGGGATTTTACAACAGTTACCTATTCCAGAGTGAAAATGGGATGATGTCACGATGGATTTCATGAATGGTATTAAAAGGTCTCTTCAAGGTGATGATGTTGTGTGGGTTGTTGATGCTAGTATTAATAAGGTAACTAATTTTTTTCTGATCAAAGAGACCTTCAATGTGGATAATATTGGTAGGTTATGCATTTTTAAGGTGGTATAACTACATGGGGTCACATGCACAATAATCTTTGATAAGGATTCCCATATTATATCTCATTTATAGAAAGGTTATCAGAGGTAATCGTGTATATAGGTGCTTCTAAGAATATCATATCACCCTCAGAATGATGTGTATGCCTCCTAACATTTTATGGTCATTCAAAGCATACAATACAGGTGTTAGTGGATATGTTGTGTGTATGCCTCCTGGATTTTGGGGGATCTAGGTAGAAGAACACCCCCCTAGTTGAGTTATCCTACTATAACATTTATTAGGAGAAGATAAATATGTAACCTTAAAATTTTTTATATGGCAGGCCTTGCTGTTCTCCCATGTACTCATTAGGGGAAGAAGGGTCAGCTTTACTAGGACCATGTCTCATGCATGAGACATCAGAGAAGGTCCTATTAATACAGAAGTGGATGGCTACTATATAGACTCCTCATAAATCAGATGATGATTTCTATATATTACCCCAAGAGTTTGAGGTCGGTGATTGGGTTTTCCTGCATGTTTCACTGAGGTTGGGACATAGGCAGATCAGAAGATAGGGTAAGCTTTCACCGAGATATCTCTGTACATTCTAGATTCTGGAGAATGTCAGGTCAGTTACCTATTATTTTTAGTTACCTTATAGTTACTGAGAAAGGAATGAAATCTTCCACATATCTCAACTGTTCCATTATCATTCGAACCCGTCTCATACTTTTGAGCCTGAGGAGGTTGAGCTTTAGGTTGATGCATCCTTTGAGGGGCATTAGATGTGTATTATTGATCGGATCATGAAGGTTCTCTGAGGCAGGTTAGTTGCTATAGTGTAGGTGCTATGTCTTCATGACTGTTTACAGGATGAGACTAAGGATATGGAGGCTGACGTACATGCTCAGTGGCTATAGTTATTCTTAGAAAAATCCTAACAACACATTGGAGAGGAATTCGGGGACAAATTGCTATACGGGGATAAGATTGTAGGAAATTAGGTTTACTTATGAGGTATTTATCCTCTTCTTTTCAGTTTTAATTATTTTTTATGGCCTTATATATGTACCCATCTGGATCATGGGTGTTTTGTAGGTGTCTGGGTATTGTTCGGAATTTGATGATGGGTTTAGGGGTGTTTTAGGCATGTTGCATGCTTAGGAGAAACCGTGCGGGGTAGGCCACAAGGTTATACCTACCGTGTGAGGGGAGGTATTAGCTTCCACACTGGTTGATAAACCATGTAGTAGTGGCTAAATAAGCATGCAACAAGTCTGAGAAATTGATAACTTTGGAAAGATATTTCTTGCATAGTTACCGCATGGTTAGTCAAACCATGTGGGGTGACCGTGCAATGTGCCCATTAGAGATAGTGAGTTGTGCATGTTTTCTTCGTGGTTTGTAAAACCATGAAGATAAACCTTGCGAGCTTATTGTGTGTTTTTAAAAACAAATTATTTTTTTAAAACCAAAAAACCTATTTGTTTCAACAGATAGAGGAGAGGGCTTGGGAAAAGCTCTAAAAGTAGCCTAATCATGGATTTTAGGATTCTTCACCATTTGATCTCTGTTTTTATCATGGTTTTTTTCCTTATATTTTCAATTATGAATCATCAATTTCTTCATAGCCTTTCTTGATTTTTTAGAAAAATTGTTGTGGTATTTTATGTTAGGATCATATGCCCTAATTTTCCATTATTTTTCCATTCATTAGATGTCTCTGAAACAAAGAAGATTTAGGACTTGATAATGGAAAATCTCTCTACCACTAAGCATAGTTAGGTGGTCTATTGTTTATTTTATCTCTTCTGGTGTTTTCTGGGTGTTCTTCCGATATGTTTCCCGCTATATTTTCCAGCACAACCCTATTTTCTAAGGGATCCACTTGTAGTATGATTAAATGGATCTAGTGAGGATGATGGTAGGTTTCATTTAGGTGTGATAACAACCATTTCTTATTCAAGATCACCAAGGGGTGAAACTTTTGGATTAAACACATTTGAGTTTGGTTAAATGAACTTAGGGGTATGATCTTGTGCTTTCCTATATAGAGGAATCTCATTAATGACTTAATGGAATTGAATAGCTCACCTAGGAGATGTATTTACTCATTGTTTTGTGATAACTAGTTATACCATGATTATTCTGATTAGATGGTATTGGTGAATGTAAATAAATGGGTGAGTATACCCATGTGATTGATTAAATGAAAGTGGATTACATGAGTGCGTATACTCATGGTTAGTCAAACCATGTGGGGTGACCATGCAATGTGCCCATTCGAGATAGTGAGTTGTTCATGGTTTCTTCATGGTTTGGAAAACCATGAAGATAAACCTTGCGATCTTATTGTCTATTTTTTAAAAAAATAATTAAAATTACTTTTTTTGAACCAAAAATCCTATTTGTTTCAACAGATAGAGGAGAGGACTTGGGAAAAGCTCTCAAAGTATCCTAATCATGGATTTGAGGATTCTTCACCATATGATCTCTGTTTTTATCATGGTTTTTCTCCTTAGATTTGCAATGGTAAATCCTAAATTTCTCCATAGCCTTTCTTGATTTTTCAGAACAACTATTGTGGTATTTTATGTTAGGATCATATGCTAGAATTTTCAATTCTTTGTCCATTCCTTATACATATCTTAAACAAGGAAGAATTAGGACATGATAATGGAAAATCTCTCTACCACTAAGCAAAGGTAGGTGGTTTATCATTTATTTTATCTTTTCTGGTGTTTTTTGGGTGTTCGTCCGATATATTTCCCGCTGGATTTTCCATCACGACCCTATTTTATAAGTGATCCACTTGTAGTAGTCTTAAATGGATCTAGTGAGGATGCTGGTAGGTTTCATTTAGGTGTGATAAAAACCATTTCTTATTCAATATCACCAAAGGGTGAAACTTTTGGATTAAACACATTTGAGTTTGGTTAAATGACCCTAGGGGTATGAGCTTGTGCTTTCCTAGATAGAGGAATCTCATTACTGTCTTAATGGAATTAAATAGCTCACCTAGGAGATGTATTTACTCATTGTTTTGTGATAACTAGTTATACCATGCTTATTCTGATTAGATGGTATTGGTAAATGTAAATAAATGGGTGGGTATACCCATGTGATTGATTAAATGAAAGTGGATTACATGAGTGTGTATACTCAAGTGATGTAATGGATTATATGAGTGGATATACTTATATGTCTGAAATTTTGATTTGTTAAATAGTATGAATGTTTTAATTTATGTTATGATAGATTCCATGGACTGCTCTACATGGATATGGAACATGGTAGTGGACACCTTGGGTTGACTCTGACCCTTGGGTCTTGATTCCATGGGATGCCTTGGGCCTTGATACTATGTGGATCTAGATGGCTTAGAATCACATAGAAAATTTTGATACACATGCTCCTAGGACTCTAACTAGTGCCTAGATCGAGTTTCTTCTTGGACACCCATGGAACTTGATGTGGATTCCACGGACGAGTTCCTTGGATTTGGCCCTTTGTGGTCTATTTTTATTACATGGATGCCCGGGTACATGACACCTTATATCTGGACCTTGTGGTTCTTCTTCACCATATGGTGTAGCCATGGGATTCAACACTTCATTAGATGAAAATGTCATGTGACTTGATTACTTTTATTATAACTGCCTAATTAGGATCAAATGGTTGTTTCAAGGATACTTGAGGTCTATTTGGTTTTACATATGGTAGTAGAATTATTCCATGGGTGTACATACTTTACTTCTTGTTTACACTTTCTACCACTTGTTTATTACTATTAGAACTACATAGAACATTGGTGGTTACCTTCTGGAATGTTTATGTCACACCCTATTTGGTCCTCCTTGAGGGCCTAAATAGATTATATGGTTGTAGTTGATGAAAGGGTCAAGCACCTTGGTACAGGTTGTTGACTGTTGCTTTGGAGCATGGAAGCATATGACCAAGATGAGGATTGAGATGATACATTCACTTTTGGTATTTTGTTATTTTGGGGATACTTGTTTTGTATTGTGTAACCTTGTACCTGATTTGGATATTTTATAGATGCATGTATCATATACATTATTGTATATGAGAAACTTCTTGTTATTTATGTATTTATGTTTTGTCTTACATTCAATTGACTACTGCTTTATTTTCTTTTTCTATTTATTTTGGTTTTATTTTATTGTGATACTCTAATAATAAGGGAATAGTCACCCCACTGACTAAAACAATTACCTCACTGCTAGTCGGAAACCTCTGACGTTTGGGGAGATGTGATTGAGGCTATATCGACAACCGGGCCCAGGGCGCTGTTGAGTGACATTTGTGTCCTCTATGTTACATAAATAACTCTTATCTTATATCTCCATAATTGATCAAATCTTCTGAAACCTCTTCATATTATTCTAATAAGTTAAGAAAAATTTGTATTAAACAAGGTGGATCTGGATGTATGACTAATTTTGTTAAAAAAATTAAATGAGTTAAAGGTTTGATCAAATTCCTAATATATTCTAGTTCAAATATATTATTTATCATACAATATCCTTGTGATATAGCTTATAATGATTATGGTATGTAGTTATTTGATTCTATTCAAAAAATGGAACATTTATATTCTATCTTCTTCATCCTCTAAAGATATCATAGTTTGAGTTGAATCAACTCTTTCGACATAAGGGTGATAAAATTTCAGTACTTTTTTAAAAAAATGTGAATAAAATAAGTGTATGTTAAATTTATCTGCCTATGTTATGTAACCCCAAATTTTATTATCTAAGTTAAATTCCTCTTAAAAGATAGAATGAGGTAGGTGTGGAATCATCAATAACTTTTTTAAACATATCCCATCTATCATATTGTCCTCATCCTCATCTTAAACTAACTGCGGGTTGGCTAAATATGTAAAATTTATTTGAATGTAGTGACTAAGATATTTTAAAAGGGAAAAATAAAATAAAATAAATTTTGATGTATGGTCTACTCCCTCATTTGATTTATTATATATCACTTCCATCTATAGTTTATTTTATGAACACAAACCTATGGACTCAATAAGTGCATCACCTTTGAAATTATCTTCTACTTTATAAATTTCAAAATTCAAGGTTCATTTTTCATATTCCGTATAATGTTTCTCTATTTTCAATTCAGTGAAATTATGGAAATATGATAAAAATCAATTGAAAATATTCCTTAGTTCATACATGGTAAATTCTATTTGATCAACCTAGGTTTTTACATGTGGGTAGTAGTATTTATCGGTAGAGTTATTATTAAATAATCTCAATACCATAAATTTAAGCTAATAATCCGATTATTACTAGAAATAATACTGATAATTAATTAATAAGTTAATATATTATTGTCTCATGATCATCCGAGTAATGATTAATAAACAAAATAGAAAAGCGAAATAGTGCGTAGAATTTGAAAAATTAACAAATGATAAATCAAACCTCCCTGAAAATTAATCCAATGAGGTGAGGCTTTCATGGACATCATGATCAAAAAATAAATGTAAAGAACCCTTCAATGCATATAGAGAATATAACCAGATATTTTTATAAAAATTAATTACTTATTAATGTTCTCTAATATTTTTATAATTAAATTATTAGTTGTATTTTAAATAAATTAAATAATGTTGTGGAAATAGTGTGTGTGTGAAACTAGAGTGAATAAAAATAAAATAAAAGAGTGTAAAGAAGGGGATGGGGGATGTATCATCCTATAGAGTTTCCTCCTATACACTTTATTAAGATCTTAAAATAAAAATAGGTACTCCCTTACTTCAATTAATAGGTGATCTATAACTAAAAATGATTTACCACTATCCTTTGTAGTTTTATGATAAAAAAGATGCATTAAATAACTAATTCATTAACCATCATTACCATCATAATGTTTTCTTTAAACTCAAACACACCTCAACCCTCCTAACATATTTCCACCATATAGTAAATGGGATGAACTAAGGGTGAATTCTAGGATAACCTTAGTAAATAATAATAAGACTGAGAGCTATACTCGAGAACATGGATAAAAATAATTACCTCATTGATATCCTCAAGTTATCAAGAAAATGAAATAGAAGGGATGGAAATAAAATTTTAAAAAATGGATTTAAGAATGGGAAAAGGTCATTCTCTTTGGTTTTTTTAACAAAATCCCTATAATACTATCATTGTATCTACATGTGAATAAAATATTAAAAAAGAGAAAAAATATATATGATGGCCCAAGTTTTCAACTAACCCTCACTGTAGTGATTTTTCCCTTTTTTAATGGGATGATAAATATCCAGAAACCTCATCCTAATCTAGAATGATCTCTAAAATAGTTTTTAAATCTTGAAAAACTATATTTGGATTACATGAACTTCATTCATATGATGTGTTTCCTTTATCCAAACTCTATCCTTCTACCGTTATGAAATAATGCACCATATATGAGTTCACAATCTATTTTTCACGATTTTTTAAAGAAAAATAAATGGAATATTCCCATGGCACCTCATTCCATGAATGATCCCCAAGTCTCCTCCACATTAATCCATGGCTTTGAGATGAATTTCTGAGAGTGGGTGATTATATATCTTAAAAGAATCCAATAAATCATTATTATGTTGGTGAGTGGTTTTAGAACTATGGAAAAATATTATGTAACCATCCATACCCGAGAATATATTAATTTGATAAATTTATAAAACTTATGTGAGATTTTATAAACCCTTAGATATAAAACAAAACTTTTAATTACCATTAAATATTACTCAGGTTGTGGGGTAACCTTTTAGTATTTCCCAATATCAAACCTTACGCATCCACAAAATATCTCTTTTATATGGATAGGGAACCCTTATGTATAGATATGAAGTCCCCTGGATATAATTAAAAATACCATTAAGTATCATTTACATCTACATGGTATCCCATAGTTACCATTACCATAAACTCTTATGCATCAATGAAAAATACCCTCTTGTATCCCATTGAACCTTATGTAAAGAGTTCTCCCTTTAGCTAAAAATTATGAAAAACAGAATTAAGTATAGGATTACACCAAATTAATTTAAAAATTATGAATTCAATGAAAAATAATGAATATTAGGATTTTTTGTAATAAATTCCAAAATAAAGAAAATCAACAAGTGAAGATATTTATTTAAAATTAAAATAAAAAAAGGTAAAAATATTATAAAATCGAAAATAAAAATAATAATTGTGTCTCAATAAAGGTATTAAATAGGAAGGATGAAATTAAGGGGATATCACATTGTTAGGAGGGTGAAAAAATGAAGGGAAAATGGGGTAAGGTTCCCCAAAGGTAAATGTTGAAAAATAAATGAAAAAAATTAATAATATTCACATGATTAGTGAACGACTAGAGAGCTTTTGTACAGATGTTGTGAAACTCAATATCCCTAATTTGAACTTCCACTTATGAACTATTAAAATACATGAATAACAAGCAAGGAATATTCCTAGGAAACTCATTTTCAATGTTCGAGTCGACCCATCACAAGGCCCATTTCATGTTATTGATCACCACTTGTCGGAAATGAGTGTCAAATATACCACATAAAAACATAGGAATGATTTACCACATTAAAAAGTATAATTAATATATGGAAGAAAAAAATAAATTTAATAAACATGAAACAATAAAATATAGAATGTATAAAATTAATATCAAAATAGGGACACATAAACTTTTAGGACGATACAAAATACATAATACCAAGGGAACATAAAATTATACACACCACTAACTCCATGTGACACACAAACATCCTTATGTTCCACCTCATATAAACCTATGTTATTGAGATAATAGTGCACCATGTATGAATATAATTTGTGATATCTATGCCTAAGAAACATATCAAAGAAAAAAATTATACATGCATACACTTAAAGGGTGTATATATGGTGTGTGCTATTGAGCATAGTATGTTTCCACTCCATGCTCTATATAAAACCCTTTAAATGTAATATATGATATGCAAGTTCAAACTACAAACATAAAAGTATGATTTTCATTTTAGATTAAAAAATATCATGGATAAGTTATATTTAAAAAATGCTTAATTGGGAACAATGTATATAAGTTTAATTGAAAAGGTACATGTATGTAAATATATGATTGAAAGAGTAGAGATCAAATAATTATCATGGGAGGGGCCATAGGGAACTGAGGTCAGGGAATGATAAGGTTACCATACCAAACATATCCACATACAAATGATAAATACTTAGAAAATTATCATCATTCCCTAGAAAGAGGACCACAACCGGTCTTACTATATAGATATTGTAATGACCAAAGATTTCAATATATGTTTCCCTCTAATTAAGTCAAATATGTTTAGTACATTGCTCCCAACACAACACTAAACCAAAACCAAACTATAACATTTTTAGACTACTAAAAACTTACTATTGGATTATTAGGTATGAATATAAGTAACCAAACTATGAAATATATTAATTTATATATTTATAAAGGTTATTTTACACAAATTTAATCATTTCATTATTATCATTAGAAATCTATATTTTTATGCATTATAATTATTTTCGCATAAAAATAAATATACAATTTTTAAATTATTATTTTAATAAAATAAAATATTTATTGAATAATAATATCTTTAAAGATGGTTTATAAATATTTCTAATAAGAACTAGTATTTTTTTTTAAAAAAATTTCCTATAAAAATAGTTTCACATTATATATTATGATTTTAATCGAATGTTAAATTAGAAAATTCCTAAAATTTTATTTGAAAAAGTAGAATTCATTTTTGTTTTTAAAATTTCAATATTATTTTATGATGATTTTTTTAATTTTTCTAAAATAAATAGATTTTTATCTGAATAAAATATATCAATTTTACCCACTTTCATGAAATTATTTTACAAGAATATCGTGAATGTTTTTGAAACCCTATTAATTATAAAAAATAAATTTTATAAAGTTAAATTATTATTTTTTTTAATATTATGTTGATATATGAAACCCACAATCGACATCTTATAAAATTTAGGTAATATTTTAAATTAAACTATTTTTTTTTGTATCATTTGATAATTTTTTCACAAGGTTGAAATAGTTTTTAGACCAATTTTATATGTTTTTTAATATTTATTGACTGCTAATTGAAATTTCTATTTCAACATAATTAATGACATTGATAATTTTATACTAAATATAAATCTAATGCATACAATACACATTCTATCTAAACATAATTTTGCATGTGTTATATACACTAAAACTAAAATTAATTTCTCTAAAATCATGATATTTTTTTATAAAATTACTTACAATTTTGAAATCATAATGTTCATATTGGTTGAAAATATAAATTTTTTTTTTATTAAAATTATTTACTAGGTGTAAAAGTAAATTTATCACAATTGGTAAATTAGGGGGAAATGGTTTCAACCTTATAAAAGTGGATAAAACATGTGTAAAACATATATAATTTTGAATTAAGGAGGTATTTAAAGAATTATAACTATTCAAACATGAATGTTAAAAAAAATTGAGACTTTTCCGCTGAATAATGGAGCGATATCAATTATAAATAATGGTATTGTACAAAAGTGTCATTTTCATCAATTATAAAATGAGAAAACCTATGCACCATTTCTCTATAAATTCCAAGGATATAGTTATCCAAAACCCCCATCATAGTCTCAACACCCTCCCCATACCTTTGAAGTTTTTTTCTAAAAAAATTACCAATATAAATATTCATAAGGAGTCACTCAAGGGAGAACATCAAAGGAAAATGCAATACTATAAACCCAACTTTTCTATGTTCATTTGTTCTTCTACACCCATAAAGTACCCTATATCAATGATGGTTTGATAAAAAAATAAATTTTACTATGATTAAATTTTATTATACTAATGGAATATCCATTCTATACTTTCCTCTATGATTTTTGTGAAAAAGGAAAATGTCATCATGTGTTTGTGCAGACTACCGCCTCCATGAATGACATATTCAATTTTCCATGACCAGGTTAAATGGTAGGTTAAAAAAGTTATTTAATTAAATAATATTATATTTTTCACACCATTAATATTTTATAATGGTAATAAATAAAAATAAATAAATAAATAAAAAATGTTGCAGTATCTTCAACAGCTATAAATTGACTTCTCAAGATACCTTCCTTATTTGGATATTTTTTGGGTTAACCTTTGAAATTATATAATTATTTTTATAATTAAATAATAATGGTAATAAAAAAACATAAATATATATATCATTATGTTATTTTATAACACATTTGACCATAGTCAATAAACTAAATGTGTTGTGAAGAAATTAAGAAAATAACCCCAAGTAATTGATATAATGAGAAACTATATTAAAAATAAATAAAAAATAACAAAAATTGGAATATAAGAATTTAAATTTGGAGGAATATATATATTATATATATATGTATAATAAAATTAATTTAATTATTTTTAAATTTATGTGGATATTCAAAATTCTCGTAAATATCGATAAAAGTTTTCATCTCAATTTCTCTTCATTGAGATATATTTTAATGTTATGAGCCAATTTATTATTTATAATGTGTATATATTTAAAAACATTTATTTTTATCATAATAAATTAATTAATTCATGTTAATTACCAAACAATATTAATTTTATACTTTTAGGGACTTTTGACTCAAAGATTACTGAATCCATAAGGGGTTCATCTCAAAATTAACTTCTTTGAGACACATTTCCTCTTATCCTCCTAATAACTTTAAAATGGTGTTTATTCTTATAATTTTATATATAATCTCATGGATTAAATTTATTCATGGTATTTTAAATTAAACTTCAACTTATTTTATTTTAATGGGTTTTTATGAGAATGTTTCTTAAACTGTAAGAGTTCTATTTCAATCACCCTTTATTAAGGAATGCCTTGAGATTATGCATCAATATTTATTATTATAGTGTATTTAATATCCCTATGAATTACCATATCATGAATTTTTTTTTATTGTAGGAGAAATAACTTCATGTAATAAACTATCCCATTTGAACCCAAGACATCACCTGGTGGGACCACCACAGGATAGAGAGAAACATAGAAACACAAGTCTCATGTATAACAGAGGAACAAAGAGAGTACAAAGAGGAAGAATTATACATACACATGATATATAAAACATAAATACTAGAGAGATAAACCTAAAATTAAAACAATACAAACTGTAAGAGGAAACTCAATATGACCATCCTTCTCTACCAAACTATACCACTACGAAGGAGATGACAACTCAGGTAGGTTGGTGAACTACATGATGACCTTACCTTTACATGGGTTCTGCAAAACCACATCTAAAAAAAGTAAAAATTATTGTGTAATAACAAATAAAATTGGTATTTATCAAGGTAATCTATAAATAGTCTAATGCCATGAAATTATTATTTTGTGATTTAAAACAAAATCCATTTTAAATCATTTCTCAAGGAGAAACCATTTTGTATAACTTCTTTGTTGTTTCATAAAATCTTATCATATTAACACAAACAAGTACTATTAAATTATAAGTGACATAATATGTAAACATAATACAAACCATGGATAAAACATAATATAAACAAGTGAGCATAAAACCAAGAAATAAAACATCATTTTTGAATCCATGAATAAATTAAAAGGCATAATATCTGGACTCTAAAATATGGGTATATATACACTGACATATAAATAAAAAACTAACTCATACATCATTTAAATCTAATTGATATTGAGTATAGTCACAATCTATTTATGTCAAAACCTTTAGTGTAATTAAACACACTAATAGGAAAAGTCTATTTCCCAATGTGCGAAAGGTTCTTAATGTGAAAAGTTGCCTAAAAATTTAAAAACAATGCTCACTATTTATAAAACATTTTAATAGTGAACTCTTACTTTTTCTATATATGAAAATAAATTTTAGAAAAAAAATCACATTTAAGGATTTTTATTGAACACATAGTGTATGATTTTGGTTAAATAAAACACCCCTTAAAAATATATTTTATAAAGAAAATTATCTTTAATATCAAATCCATAATCATTGTAAAAGAAAAACCAAAGTAATTTCACATAAACATCAAATAATACAAGAATTAAAACCTTTTTATTGAGGAAAATTCCTCAATAGTAGAAGAAAACTAGTTTCTTTTGAAAATAAATATTGGTAATGAGTTGATAGGGAACTCACAAGCCCAGATTCGTAATAAAAAACATAAAATTTATATAAAAACCCTTAAATACTACATCTAAAACCCATTTAGGTTCCAATGAGATAATTGTAGAATAGATCTAGAGAGGATATAAGAAGAAGAGAAAAAACCAGATAAAAATGGAACAAACCATTAAGAGATCTATCAAGAAGAAAGGAATGTATTCAAGAATCCATGGGGGGATACTCTAGATAACTAGAGAAGGTTTAGTTTGAGCCAAAATAAAAGTTGGGGTGATTAAACATAAAAATGATCGAAGGAAATGAGGTAATTTTTATTTTTTAAAGGTTAAGATTGAGTTTCATGGTTAAACCTCTTGGTTTGAAAAACTATTCACCAACTATTCATATCCTATATCCTTTAAAAAACAAAGTTTATAGTTTTATTGAGATGAGTAACACTATTTTGGAAAACCATTATAATGATAACCATTGTCATTATTTCACATTAATTTATTATTTATTACATAAAGGTACACATAATAAAACCCATAATATTGATAATTCAAGTGTATCTATGTAATTAGGTATATCACATATCAAATTAAAATGTGGGGCACATCATAATTATTTAAAAATTCTTTAACATGCTCATATTATTATATCATACATAAAAATTCATGAGATAACCTAGAGACTTACATAAGAAAAGGGTGAGATATAAACCCCAGTAGAAGAATAAACAACAAATAACACAAAGAAGATATTACATGTTATACAATAGGAATTTTAATGGGACATAAAATGATTAATAATAAAACACCTGAACTATGAGGTATGATATACCATGATAATATATTAGCGACATGGGAAAGTTGAAACAACTTTAAACATGACATCATAAACAGAGGACAAGGATGAACACAAAGTCATCATAAAAAGGTGTAAGAAGGCCCATGATATATAAGGTTTACTCCATAATACCTTAAATGATGTATCATGAGACAAAAAAATACCCAAATCATTGGAGTTATATACAGTTCTGGACACATTGGTCGCTTTCATATCATGTACATGAATAAGTTTACCACATAGACCATTTAACATAGGATCATATCTAATAATATTTAATTCCATGATTATCAAAAATAGAATAAATATACATATCTCCCCTATAATATGATTATATTTATCTCTAGGTGAATACCATTAAGTTGAAATAGAGATGGCATTCACAATAAAAATATTTGGAATGGAAAAAATGTAGTAAAATTTCAGCTGCATAATGTCAGTACTTAAAGATTAATAAATTGGTTTACTAAGAGAGAAAGGGGTATATAATAATTTTTAAATAAAATGGAAATCAATAGGGGAATTGAAAAACATATTCCAACATTAGGAATTGGAAATAAAAGACATAAAATGAAGAAGGTTCTTGAATAAATCAGGTAAGGGGAGGATCCCTTATCGTGAGAGATTGATTCCAAATTCTTGGGAGAAGATTATTGAGATCTTGGGGGAACCTTGGGGGAACTCTATAATGGATATTAAAGTGTAAATTAATGGTACATGGTTTTTTATTGAATAATATGGGGAGTATTTATGGGTTTATATAGGAAAAGAGTGGTGAGTTCTTTATTATTTTCCAAACATAGGTTTTGGAATCCGTATAATAAAGTAATAAAAACAACAAACCTTTAAATGGATTCTACCAAATATGAGTGTATTTAATTATTCAATAATTCCAGGGGCCAAAATCATTAAAATATTAGCCTTGGTGATGTGGATGTGATTTATTTTCTTATAGAAATGATTTTAAAACATTAAAATATAAGATTGTTTTTGGAGGATTCATAATGAATTTTTAAAATTTCTCAAATAAATTAAAAACAAATTATTTTAAATTTTAAACATATATTTGGTCTTTTATAACCTTTATTTCATTTATTACTTTATTTTTTTGTCCTTATGATGTCATAATAACCACCATATATTTGTACCATATTTAATTTTTACCTGAAAATTTGGCAATATTTGGAAATTATGAAAAATTTCCCATTGGATAATTTTGATATTTTAATTCAAAAAAAATATTTATTTCATCCAAATAATTTTCCAAATATGTTAATTTTCATTTTTAAATGAATAATCAATATTTATTGTTAAATTATAGATTTTTTTAACAATTATATTTTACAAACCCATATAATTTTTTTGACTTTGAAAAATTATAATATCAAAAATAGTTAATAAATATTATTAAATAATAATAATTTATTAAAAAATATGATTTATTTAAAAAATTATTTAATTCATTATAATTAATGTCTTAATTGAAATTACATATTACCCAAAAATACAATTTTTGTTTCATTGAATCAAAATCAAAATCAAAATCATTTATAAAGTAGCTGTAATAGGAAGTAAATATTTACATTTTTATTTTAAAAATAAAATATACATATTCATATTCTTAGGGTCTTGATATATATCCCCTTATTAATCAAACAAATATTCTAAGGGTAAGTTTTGTGATGGTGAGATTTTTGTGGGGTGGTTCGGTGTACCTAGTTTGGGTTGTGATCTTGATGAGCATAAACTTATCCCATAAATGGTTTCGATTTTCCTTTAGTTGTTGGATCTTGTCTTTGGATTGGTCAAGGGAAAATTCCATTGATTCTAGCTCCCTCATAATCTCTTATAAATGTTCTTCATATGGTGTCATCCTAGTATATGAGGCCATCACTTACTTTGTATCTTTCAATTTGATTCATCAAAACCCTATATTAATACTAATCATATGATCACTTTTAAATGACTATATTATCAATGGTTATGAATTTTAAAAGTATTTTAAATATTATAGGATATAATAAAACCAAATAATTAAATGTATTTTCTATATCCATAATACATAATAGGTAATTTAATTCAATCGTAAAGGTAAATTTATATATAAATGTATGGGTCGTTAAAATCTTCCCCCATAAGAAATTTTACCGTTGAAATTTTAATTTCACACACTAAAACATACGAGGGTAATTATATTTCATCACCTCCTTTAGTTCCAACATCACTTCTAAAATCTTTTGGTTTCTCTATAACACATTCTCTAGGTGTATTGAATTTTTTCATATAACTTTTCCTCTAAGATATAAGGTCTTCATCAGATTCTCCTCATATGAAATATCATTCTCTAATGGAACCACCTGTGGATTCATCACATGAAAGGGGTATGGTATATACATTCTAAAGAGGGATACATGGAACACATCATGTAATTGATATAGATTAGTTGAGAGTTATATTCAATAGTCCACTTCTCAGATGCGATAATGGTTCTAAAAGGGATCGATGTATCTTTGAATAAGATTTTATTTATTCCCAAATATCATGAATTTATTATTTAGAGATATATGGAGGAGTTCCTTATATCCAACATCAAACTATAGGTTTTTTTAAATATTGTTATCATTTATTTTTTGTTGAATCTGAGTAGCCTTGATGTGATGCAATATGATTTTTACCTTTTCCACTATTTCCTCAACCATTTTCATTACAAACCATTTATGTTCACCAACTTCATCCCATCCTAAAGGTTTTATGCATATCTTTCCATAGAGTTATTCATAGGGGTCCATTTAGATTCTTGAGTGGAAACTACTATTGTATGACAACTCGACCAGAGGACTATATTGATCCCATCACTCTATGGAGTCTATTGAGCATGCTCTTAAAATGTGCTTGAGTGTCTGGATAGTCAACTTAGATTTCACATGAGTTTGAGGGTGATAAGATGTTTTGATGTTCTACCCAGTACATAGATCATGTTGAATACTCTTCTAGGACATTGATTCAAATCTTGGGTCTCAATCTATTACAATAAATAGTGGTGTTCCATGAGGCCCCACCACTTTTCTAATGTATATCATTGCAAGTTAATCAAGTGAGAATTCCATTGAATTATAAATGAATTGAGTAGTGTTTGTAAGGTGATCCACCAAAAACCATATAGGGTTATTTCCTTTTGATGTCGTTGAAAGAATAGTTAAAAAGTACAAGGTAATTGTTTTCCCATTGCCATAGAGGTATGGGAAGTGGTTGCATCATCACCTTCGATTTTTTCCTTCCATCCTTCACTTACAGATATATAATACACCATGATATATATATATATATATATATATATATTTCATTTTTAACTTCCTCATATTTTCCCACTAATAGTAGTCTTAGGGATCTGGATACATATTTGAGCACCATAGATGGATAGAGATGGTTGATCTATGTGCATCAATCAATAACTCATGACTTAGCTTAGGATTTTATGGTAAACATAGTATGAACCAAATCTTACAATTCCTTCTTCGTGAATTTTGAACTCTAAGGATTTCCCTTTTCTCATAGATTCCACCTTCTTTCAAATTTCTACAAAATCTCTTTGAGAATCCTTTATCTTCTCTAGAAGGGATGGTTGAGAAATCATTTTTGAAATGAATAATGATGTTACTTACTTTTTATTTATCATGTCAATACTTTTTCATGTATAAGAATATCTGATCCTTATCAATTCCCACCAATGATAAAATTTTTGGATCCTTTCTAGTTAGAGTGTTTTCCACTTTATTTGGTTTCCTAGTATGGTAGAGGATGAGTATCAATAGACCTAAATTAACTCTAACCATATTCACTTTCATATATTCTACTCTTTTTGTGTAAATATATACTTTATGATATTATAATCAATATATATTTCACACTTATCCCTGAAGAGATAATACTTCTATATTCTCAATGTGATGATCATGAAAACTAAATCCAAATCATGCATTAGGTGGTTCTGTTCATCAAATTTCAATTTACGTGAAGTATATTCCATCACTTTTTCATTATGAATTAATAAAGAGACCAATCTCTTCTTCGAATAATCACTTTAAACCATGAAAAGATCCCCACTTATAGGAAGCATAAGTATAGTTTCCATGATAAACATATTTTTTAAGTCCTTAAATCTCTCTTCACATTCATTATTCCAAACAAAAATGACTCCATTAAGAGTTATATTGGTTATAGGTTTTGAATATTTTGATAACGTTCTCACAATTCAATGATAATACCCATCTAACATATAGAAACTATTGATTTCTATAACAGTTTTTTTCCTCAACTAACCTTCAATTTCCACTTTCTATAAGGGGTACCCCGATATCCTATTAATTGTGATATTCTTCCCCAAGAATGTGACTTCCTTTAACTATAACTCACATTGTTTTGTACTTTTTTGTAAATCTTCTCCTTATTTAAGATTTTTATCAAAATTCTTAGAGGTTCCCCATGTTCCTCCTTTCTTTAAGAGTATAAGACCCCAACCATAAACATTACTTAATCTTGAATTAAGTCAATAATGTGACTTTCATTCAAATAAAGGATCTTTTCAGGTTTATAGATTTAATTAATTGGGCCATAATTCATACATAACTACTTAAATATTACAAAATATACATTTCTACTCGCTATCCATTTTTTTCATAAAAATCTTTTAAAAATAAACATGGTTTTGTTACATGATTAAACATTATAACATTATCTTGATCCCATCCTTAACACTATTCACATATAAATCCTATGAAATAAATTTCAAACATGGGATTAGTATAAAAATCATATCAAGGGATACACAAAGATGAAAAATTGTTATCCTTATAAAAACTTGCAGACCAAAAATACTTTATCATAATGTAATACTTTTCAATTTTATGAAGTTGAAAATAATCTTCAATGAATATAATATCATTTCTTACCATTTTTTTAACCGTAAAATTTCCATAAAATCCATATAAAGAAACATATAACATATAAAGGTAACTTGGTACATAAACATACTTAAATGTAATAAACATACAATAAACTTCCACACAAATCACAAAATGGAATAGTCATACGACCGACTTCCATACCCAATTAATTAAAAGTTATAACGTAACCACCCACCCTTAGTTTATCATGAAAGCGCTTGTCTTTTGTTTATCACCTAACCACCGATCTTTGGTTTATCACATAACAACCCTTAAAATTTACAAGTATCATTATATAATCATAAAACATAAAATACGGGAAGTATCAATATTTCACTCATACATTTCCATTTGAAATCATATGAAATAATTTCAAGTTATTGAAATAGTAAATAAATTTTCAATACCATTTTTATACCAAAATACCTAAAAAAGGTAATAAGGAATTTTTTTCTTTTAAAAACATTTTGGATTGTAGGGGAATCCAAATATCAAATAATGGTCATGGCAGAAGAAAATTCATTGTCACTGAGTACATTAAGAAAACATTCCTTTTCTCATTTAGTAAAATAGTTTGAATAAAAATATTCTTTTTGAATATATTTGAATTATTTAAAAGTCAAAGTGTTTTATTATACACCATATAATAGAATAAATATCTGTATTATCATGAAATTCCATAGTGAAAGTAGATTGAGATTAATTCCCTTACCTTAAGTCTGAATCCTCACATATAATAATTATATTCTTGAATAATAAATTTAGGTAAATTTATACTTTATAGGGAACCTTTTTCATGTTAATTATTCCATTGTATCACTAATTTCCATGTTATAATAATTATATAATTATTTAAGTTCATATCAGATGTTCCATTGATATTCAGTACCTCAGTCAAAAATGAACTTAGATTGATTTGAATAGTCCATGTGGCCATAAGTTCATCATCTAAAGAATAACATTCATGAAATAATAATCACTTTTATAAATCAATAATACTTTTTAAATCAAACCATTAATTTATGGTATGGAAAATGAACAATGTTATAATCATGGAGATGTTAGGTCATACCTACACATGATTAACATTTCCATTTTTCATTGATCATTATGGAAATATGGTAATTATTATTTTATCTTTCCAGAATGATCATAATATAATTAAAATAATATTAATAATTTAAATATACTTATATATTTATATATCATACAAGTGACATGGGGAATAAAAATTATTCAAATCACTTCGCGAAGGTGATAGTTTACACATATGCACGGACGACGTTACCATTTTTATGTTCATGGAAATTAAGAACATAATTGAAATATTACTATTTTAAAATGATAAATATGTCACTAAAACAATATATAAAAATTTATTCCAACATTATAAATAGTCTTCATAGATATTAATGAAGAATGAATTGTATCAGTTCGTTAAGTGGTATTCCATTGTACACACGAATGAAATGTTCATTTCCCATTTGATGAAATTAGAGAACTATTTTGGTGATGATATTTACATAATAATATCTCATTATATTGAGGATATTTTATAAATTATTTAATCATGGATAAATTATATTTAAAGGAAGTGGAAGAAGAAATAAAATAGAAACACTTAAAAAACAATACATCTTCTTCAGTTCATCAACTTTGAAGAACATCATAACACCTATAAGAAGTGTGTTCATCCAAAACTAAGGCCTCAATAATGTGGGGAGGGATTATTTGAAGGGGTTATGGAAGATCTTGGATGAACCAAGAGGATATTTAAATGTTAGTAATAGAGAGGAATTGGTTCCTTTTTATAGGAGAGGGGAGAGGCACCCTTGGAATTATTATATGTATTAAAATAATATAAATTAAATTTTGATTATAAATGGTCCCAAACTCATTAATTTATAATATGTGATGAGGAAAGTTCTAAATAGGCTCATACAAAAAAATTTATACATGTATTGATTTTATTTTAAACCTTATCTTTTTAGTTTACACTTAATTATTCTCTTTTAATTTTAATTATGATAACGACATTTTAAATACTAAGAGGCTATAAATTTTACTTATGTGGGGTAAATTTAGTATAAATGGATAATTAATGATCTTTTAGACCTTAGAATAGTCACTTTGTAATTTTTAAATATTTTTATGATATTTAAATAAATTAATAAAATATTATTTTTTAAAATATATCAATAGTGTCAATTTTGACACGATTAATTTCATTGAATTTAAATGAAATCCAAAATGAGAGATAACTTCGAAAAAATCCAATTAATGGACTTATAATATATCATATAAACTTATAAAATTAATTTATGGCATCAAATATTTCAAATTATATTTATTTTAGTATTATTATTATCATTTATTTGATTCTTCCTCAAATAAATCTATTATGTACATCCTACCATCTCCATGAACAGTGAATTCCATTTCATATTTCTAAATTTTATTAAATATTATAAATATTTTTATATTGAATATATATGATATTTATATAATTTTTTACATTATTTTAATAATTAAATAATGATCTATGTAAAAGGATCAAGAATAATAAGTCAAAACATATATAAAAAATAAATCATATATTACCAAAACGTAATGTTAACATGGAATTATTAATAAAAAGGTAATATAATGTCACCATAAAATCATATATTGTATTATATATAATAATATGGTTTTATGGTAGATTTATAATAAACATTTATTTGTTAAATAGGATGTTTGAACATGGATGATGAAATTGAAGACTTAAGGTAAGGATTTTGTTGTCTCACATTAATTTCAGTGAGACTTATGCCTTATTCACACCTCATTTATATTATGTAGCATATATTACACCCATTATTTTATTATTTTATTATTATAAATAAATTTATTATTATTTACATATCCATTTTATAAAATTTATTTCATGGGGTTTATGGTTCAAAAGATACAAAATTGATAAATTACTTTTATCTCAATATTTCTTATTTGAGATACATGCCATTTTTTCCACCTATATATGTCTATGAGGTGTATATATAGATATAAAACATGTTATATCATGAATATACTTCCTTAAATGATATTCTATGCTATATGTAATTTAATTATTTCACTAGGATTATGATTCAATGATTCCAAAGTGGTAATGGTTTATTGCTAAAATCTCATCATTTATCAAGGTTTTTTTGGATTATGCTTCCATTTATGAAATATTATGATCCATATTAGAAGAAATATACTAAAATTTCTAATCTTATGGTTATGAAAGATATATCCATGTATTGGTTCCATTTTTCCACTATTTAGTACTTAAGATAACTAAGAAAGCATTTTTATGAAAATATGATATTATTCCTCTCTTTGTTTAGAAATTTGTTTTATTTAGAAATCAATGTATTAAAAAACAAAATTCAAATATTGTTTACTATGATTTGTAAAATAATTTTTTACCCATGTTTTAACTTTTAAATAAATAATGGTTCTAAAAGGAATCTATTTTTCATTTTCTAATCGAGGAACTTTCCAAAACATTTTACGGTTCAAAAGAAATGTTCAATATCTACAGATTTAACTAATGTCATGAACATCATTTCCTCGAAGCTTCCTTTGAAATATTATAATGTTATTTTTAATTAAAACGTTTTCCTTAATATTCATGAAATTTTTTATATTAATGTTTTTTTCAAATAAAATAGTTTTCAATTTTTTTTATGATTTAAAAAGTATTTTTCAAAGAAGGAAGAATATTTTAAAAAGAAACATGATAAATAATTTTTAATTTCTTTCTTTAATTTTTTTTCAAAATGGTTTTTGAATAAAATTATTGGAAAATTTTTTACAATTTAAAAACTGGTTTTCAAGGAAATGGTGTTTTTCTTAAGAAATGCTTTATGTGTTCGTTCAAAATCATTCCCCATCTAAGTTCACACACATTAATATAGCTTACTCCTTAATAGGGATATGATCCAATGAAACCATTCTTATCCTTTCATTCAATGGTTTATGTTTATGATGAGAAGATGGTTATGAATCATATTTCACTTTCATAGGTTATACCATGATAAAATGATCATGAAACTCACTTCCTTTCATGGGATATTCTCAGATGAAATTATTATGAAACGTATATATTTTCCATATGATATGATTGAAGAAAGTTTTTGGATACCCATTTCATTTCATGGGTTATTTAACAATATTTATAAATCCCATATCGTTTTTGGGGTCATGATATGATGAATATTTTATTATATTATAGAAGATCTATGTTTGATTTCATTATGTGATGGGTGGGACCTATATACCACTACAATGAATTGGGTAATGATAAATGGTATATGAGATCAAAGGGTACATATGTTGTTTCCCTTGACAAAAAATAATAGGGTTTTTGGTTTGTAACCCAAGATTGAAAATAAGAGGGCACACCGGTTGTAGCCCAAGTTTGTAAATAAGAGGGTACATGGGTTATAGCCCAAACTCAAATAAAAGAGAGTACATGGGTTTTATCCCAAGACAAAAAAAATAGGGTACACAGGTTGTATCACAATCCTAAAAAAAACTGGGTATAAGAGTTATATCCTAGGACTAAAACATATAATCATAAATGGGTTGTATCCCATGCATAAAAATAAAAGGGTACATGAGTTGTCGCCCAAGACTGAAAAACATGATGGTACACAGGTTAGAACCCAATCCCAAAAATAAGAGAGTATATGAGTTGTAGACCAATCCCAAAAATAAGAGGTTAAAATGGTTGTTATCACATGCCCTAAGTAGGTATGTGGGTGATTATCCTAGCCTAACATGTTTTGAAGGTCTTAGTAGGTATCCTTGACATAAGGTTTTTAATGATTATGTGTATGCCAGAAATTTTACATATTATGCATATGTTATTATATCATGCATTATAATCTTGATTCCTTTATGATTAATTTATTATCAAATGCTAATATTTATTCAATTATTTATTTATATGAACTTTTATATGCATGTTATGATCTTCAAATGTTATTATCTTGTTATCACACCCCTATGCTCATTTTATGCTTACTTAACTCTTTTATTTACCCTTACTAATCATCTGATATCACCCTTTATAATGTTTCCTTTCCCCATGTCATGAATAAAGGTTTTAAGTAGAAGTATTAAAGGGAAATATCTTCATAGGAAATATTGAATATATTTCAAAAAGTTATAATATTTTTTTCCATGTTTCTATAGACACTAAACTATTACTGTACTCAGTTAGTTACTTTTGTAATGTGTTGAATATTCATCTGAATTGAGGTAATACCCATGTATGTTAAACCTAGATTGATATAGTTGGTATCAAAGGAATAGTTTTTTCAACCTTAGGAAACTAGGGATAGAAAATATTATTGATATCCCTAGGAATAATTCTAAGGATATATCTAGGGATGTCTCTAAAGATAAGTATAAGAATGAGTTAAAGAATATGATAATGTACTGGAATTTTGTTAAAGGATAGAGTGAGTGGTTTCCTTGAAATAAATCCTTGTATAGATATTACAAGTGGATGTAGCTCGGGCATACATGTGCATAGGGGAAACAACCCTGAAAGTGCAATATTGTGTTAGAATTGATCAAGAACTAGTGCATAAAAATGGGAATTGTGGCACACTTGTTTTAACACTCCCAAGAAATAAGATATGGGAATTAATAAACACATTAAGAAACATCATGAATGGTTTATATAGAATATGACTATGAATAACCATGTTTAAGCCTAAGGTGTCATAAAAATAATATATTGTGTTATGATTTAGACACCATATAATTAATTTTCCATGATTATATGGTTTTACACTATGATAAGTGTTTCTCGTACTATGCTTTCTTGTTTTTGTAAGTGGTTGAAACAAAAAGGAACTGTGTTAATGCTGAATGAAATGGAAAATGAAATGATTGTCCTCCTGAGACACCAAACATTATTGGTGCAGGAATTGAGAACATTGTTTCTATTCTCACACAACTTTCCGAAGCTATTAATTAAGTTGATCATAAAAATAAGAAAATGAAGAAACTACATTCTATTAAGTAAATCATGAGGTCATGTCCACATTAGTTTAGTGGTTCCACTGATTCAATAGTTTCTAAGAAATTGATCAATATCACTGAAAATATTTTTTTCCCTTTTTCAGTGTTCGAAGAATGGAGAAGACTTTTTGGTAGTTTATCATTTAGATTATGAAGAAGATCAGTGGTGTTACCTTATTAAGAACATTATGGAATAAAAATAAAAGAATCTATGTAATGGGAAGAGTTTAAGGATTTATTTATTAGTATATAATTCCCTCATATTCTACGAAAACTAATGGAGAATTAATTCATATAGCATAAATAGAAGGATGATGAATCTATTTATGCCTATGAACAAAACTTTATAAGACATGAGAGGTAATTATCGGGTATTATTATTAATCCTGAAATTAAAGATGACCAATTCTTCATTAGATTAAAACCAAATACCTTATTGGAATTATCCATAAGGGAATTAAATTACTATGAAGATATTTTTTTATTTGGTATTATGGTTGAAATAATGGTTCGAGTTATGTATAAATCTCATGGTTTTGATAAGAAGATAAAAATGAAATTTGAAGAAAACGCTAAGAAGCATAGAGAGAAGAATATAAGATATCATTTATGATCAAATTGTGGGATGAAACATGGAGGGTAATGTATTAATAAAATAAGTAAATGTTTTAAATGTACGATGGAAGGAAATTGAATGTATGAATGCTGATGTTATTGGAAAAATTTATCGAATGATGCGAATAATGAGAAAGAACCATATGATACATCTTCAATACAATAGTGTTTCAATTACTGGGAGAAGTGAAATTTGTTAAAATGTGCTCAAATTCAATGGTTAATAATGGTGATCAACACCAACAACCTCTGATGACCAAGGAAAAAGTGAAAGAACATGAAATCGCAATGAATGAAGTAAATCATGACAATTAGGGCACTCCATAGTGTGTAATTTCATGTAGTATTTTGAAAAAATAAGACCTATGAAAATCATGAAGTTCATTCTTTAGTGGAACATGATATGATTATAACTATTCATTATATCACTCAATATGAATTTGGGATAAATAATATCCAATTGATATCATATAAGTGAAAGGATGAACCAAAGCTTTGAATAAAAATGTTTTTACAAGATAATATCCTATTTAATGAATAAAGGGTGAATTTTATTTTGAAATAATGCATGTTTTCAGTAAGTATTTATGGAAATTAAGGGTTTTACCATTTTTTCCAAGAATATAAGATAATATTGTTAATATTCTCGGTATGTGATAATGAAAACCTACTTTATGACATATGGGGGATCAATGCTAGTCTGTTTTTTGAAGAAATATAGTGACCTACTTTCTAATGTTTTGGATTTTCATCTATTATAAGGGTTATATGGTCAACCATTTATATAAGTGGATATGTTAAACATAGGATGGTTTTTTAGAGATAAAATTGGTATCACACCACATGAGGATTTATGTATTTTGGGTAACATATGATAACCATTTTGCAATGATGTGAACTAAAGTTAGATGTAATGACTCATCATTCTATTAGTGGATCTCATGATCTTTTAGTGCTTCAGGAATGACAACTTAAACTTTATTACCATAAGTAAGAGATGAAGTGGGAATTGTTTAAGGCACAACCAAAGGGTTATATTGTGCTTATGAAAGGGAATGAAATCAAGTAGTTATATTTTCTAATGAACATTCTTCAACTATTTGAAAAGGGTATTAAAATAAAATGGTTTCCTGTTATCATAAATTCTGATGACATCAATGAAATTTTCAATCCTCTTTGGGTTATGGATTTTTGTTAATTAAAATTATCCTAACCATGATTTCTATATTTCTACTTCAGAATAGAAGAATTAAATTTCTATTCAATGTCTATGTTTTCACTTTCCACCTATGTTCATATATTTAGATCCATAATAATGAGTTAGTTTGGGAAACTGTTATGTTTACAAATTATCTTTTTTAAATGGATGTTTAGGTATTCACATTATGATGTGGGTTTCTATGAAAGTAAATTTCAACTAATAAACATTTTATTAGCCAAAAAAATGAGGGAAAAATTCAGTTTAAGGAGGTATATTTTAATACATTGAGACTATGTGTAATATTTATTTTTTCGAATTAAATTAATCATTTCAATATTATTCATTTCACACAACATGGAATATATCTCATGTTATAAGAAATATCTATGTTTGGGTTATGTTTAATAATAAACTAATTTAATATTTCCCATAAGAAAAATTAGATTTCCTTTCCATGCACAAAAAACTATGTTCGTCTGTTCTTACAATACTGATATCCTTCGACAGATTGTGTTACACCCAATACATTGTTTTACAAACCACAATATACGATTCAAATTGTTATTAAAATATTATTATAGTTACCACCTAGACATTTCAATTTATGCTAGGAATAAGATTAACTAAAATTTGAAATTATGAGTTAGAAATGTATATAAAATTAATCCTTTGATTATCATTTAGATATAAATTAACGTAATAACTATTTGAAAATAATGAAATTCCTTTTCTAAGAAAAATAATTTTTTTGTGTAAAAATATACTTTTATCACAATAAATTAAAAAAAATCACTTTTTAGTAAGTTTTTTAATTAAATTTAAATATTATAAATAAAAAAATTAATATTCACCCAATATTATATATATATATATATAAGATAAGAATAAATCCAATTTTATGAGTATAAGAAGTATTTTTATAAAAGGTAATTTTACCCCCATTTAATGGGAAACCAATTCAAATCTAATTTTTTACATTTTTTATAATTTTTATTTGAAAAAATTAACTTCAGTTTTGAAATCTTAATATAAAAAATTTATATTGGTGAAATTTTTTTCAGAGAAATTTCATATTTTGATGAATAGTGAAAAATACTGAATTTTTATGCAAAATTACCTTTTCATTTACTTTATTTATATTTTTAGATAAAATATTATTATTATTTTAAATTATAATTATATAATTTATAAAATAATTAATGAAATTTAGGTAAGTTGAAAAAAAAATCACATTGAAATTGGATATAAAAATATTTAATACTTTTAGACTTCTTCCCTTTAAAAACATATCATCTCACCCCATCTGAGAGATTTATTTTAAATTAATTTCTGCAAATTATGTGATTATTATTTTGAAAATTTGATTCCATATATTAAATATTCATATTTTATAATTTCTAATATGTTAAACATAAGTTTTGACCAAAAATATTAGATAAATTAATTTAAATTAATTATAGTTATTTTGGTAAAAATGAGTATATTTAGTGGTTAAACATTAAATTAAGGGGATGAATACCCTAGAAATATGTAAAAACCAAATTTTATGGAAATATTTCTGACATATCATACCTTGGATATAAAATGGACAATTATGGGTGACAAAATATGTAAGGGATACATCTCAATAGTGTTTACCTATAACATCCCAAGTAAGTAATGAATAATAGATATTTTTATCTATGTCTATTAATGAATTAGATAGTGTTTTAGAGGCTTAAAATGAAAATAAATCCAATCTTAAGCATGGAATACACTAATATTTTTAAAAGATTGTTTTACTACCTTTTGATGGAAAACCATTTTTAAATATATCTTTTGACAATTTTATAAGCTATGTTTTTCAAAATAAACTTATTCTTTATTATTGGGACATCAAAATTTACTTTGTGTGAATTTTTGGTATTTTTCCGATAAAGTTCATTTTTTAATGAATAGTGAAAATATTGTATTTTAATTCAAAACCTCTTTTTAATCTAATTTATTTATATGATTAGATTATCTTTTGAATTGGTTTTGAAGTGAAATTAGAATATATTTTTACCATTTAATCCAATGGTGGTCAGTGGAATCAATTTCACTTTGAAATTGGACTTAAACTGGTGTCAATCTTTTGATACTTATTGTTTCATAAAAACACGCTATATGTCATGACAGCGGGAATTAATTATTAAATTAATTAATGTAACTTACATGATTTGAATTTTGTAAAATAGACATCATTTTTGAATTCAGAATATTAAATATAGCTTAGGGTGAAGTTTTGGTATTTTTCTGAAAAACTTCAATTTTTGATGAATAGTGAAACCACTAAGTGGTAGTTAAAGAAACTGATTTTTCGTTTAAATGAAACTTTTCAACTTCTGTGATTTGATTTTCAAAAATAAGACAAAAATGGTTTTCATTAAGAAGTAAAATTTGGTTCAATGAGATTAAAATAATTTTTTTGGTGAATAGTAACTTTTATGTTTTTAATCGCGATTAGTGGTAATTAGTGTAGTTTAAGGTAAAAATAATGTTTTAATAATATTAAATGACATATAAACATGTCCTACCCTTATTGGATGTGTCTTGGCCGACCAAGACAATCCATGGGTCAACTTGGGGACCCCATGGAGCCACTTTGGTTGGAAAATGACATTAATATCTTTTTATTTAATGTTAAAGTAAAAATGACACAAACATGAGTTATTTTACTAAAACAATTTTTACATGGGGTTATACAAGTCATATTTTTTATTATAAATATTCATTGTAAATCTAAAACGATTTCCTACATCATGATATTTTTTTTTATAATTTTTAGACATTAAATATATTAAATTATTTATGACATCATGATGATGCAGCGATTACCTCATTAATAAAGGATTTAAATAAAATGAAAAGATAATGTAAAATCTATGACCTATACATGTCCAAAACCTATTGTATGGGTGGATTTAGAACCCTTACCACCTTACCCTCGAATTATATCAATGTGGGACCTTTTGAATCCGAAACTCATTTTAAAATAAAGTAACATTTCTTTACTTTCCAAGAGTGCCCCTCCTCTCCTCTTATAAAAGGCCCCCACCTCTACCTCCTTACCCAGACTTCCAAAGCCTTTGGCTTGGCCAACCCCTGCCTATTTTGTCTCTCCACATCCCTATCTTACTCCTTGAAGCCTCACTTTGGGAATAAGTCTTCCCAAGGAATCCTTTGATCTCAAACCAAAGGGAGTTACCCGATTTTAAGGTAATGTCTTCACTTGAGTCCTTTTGTTTTATTTTACTTCTCCAACCCCCTAAACTCTTTTTATTAATTTTTTTTGTAACAACTCCAGTATATTAAATATACTAGGATGTTTTTATAATAAGGATTCTAGGTACACTTACACACACCTACATCTAATGGTTAAAGAACATATTGTTTCTGTGGATGGTGAATTTCGGCCTCCTGAAACGATGATTGTTCAACATTCTTTTAACACCTTCAAAGGTGGCCATTAAGATGACACTATATTTATATATGATATATAATATGTTTATTTTTTCCTTAATCTTATGTATTTTTCATTTTGGGCATACCTTTATGGTTTCCATTATGGGTAAACGCAATATCTTCATTTAAGGAAGTGCGGACTACCGCCCCATCAAAGTGATTTGATTCGTTAAATACCATATGTGGGACGTATAAAGGATGGAGTTATGATATTATACATGATATTACACTGTAATTATAATATACCTTTATATCATTATGATTCCATTCTATAAAATACGAAATAGAAATGAAAGTAGCGTTCATGTGTACGTACGGCTTACCATCTCCATGAACGGTGCATTTCATTTCTTACCTCTAAATGATTATGTAATATTATAAATGCATGTATATACTGGATATATATGGTATATATGATATATACATGATGATTATAATTCTGGATATAATGGATACATGAACAACTTGTAATTATAAAGGGTTTATTTTTTACTCAAGTACCAATGATCATTAAAACGACCGTTATTAACTTAAATAATTACATAGTGGTCATGACATGGAAATAAGTGATATAAAAGGAATAATGAACTTGAAAAAGGTTCTTAAACAAGTATAAATTAACTCAAGTTTATTATTCAGGAGATTAAAGAACGACCGAGTCAAGTCGGACCCGAGGTATGGGACTTCGTCTCAATGTCCTTTCATTGAGGCATATTTTGTTTTATACACAACCTTCTTTTATACGGTGTATAAAACCCTTTGAATTTTATGTTTATTAAAAAGGAATCTTTTTTATACGAAGCATTTACTAAATGACCAAAGGGAATTTTTTTTGTCGTACGTATGCGGCGACAACGACTTCTCCGCCGCCGTGACCATTATTTGAGTTTCGGCTTCCTCTACAAGCCATACTTTTTTTTAAAAGAAAAATAAATACCATGTTTTAATTTTCTTTTATTTTGGTATTGAAAATGGTTTTCATAATGTTTTTATATCAATGTGTTGTATTGATATCTTGTGATTGAAAGGTGGAAATGTTATGTTTTCTTTATGCATGTTTTATGTGATACGATTATATTGAGGTTCTTGGGCATTATTATGAAGACGGGTGGTTCCGTGATAAACTAAGGGCGAGTGAGCCCAATATAGCTCTCCAATGCATTGGGTAACGCGAAGGATTGAAACGTTAATGTTTCTCCAAAGAGATTTAGGTAATATACTCTGATGGGTATTCCAAACGTAACCAAGAGGGTTACTCCCTATGTAAGAATGTTATGAATGCCTCAAGTTACCTTTATGTCTTATGATTTCTATTATTTATTCATGATTTTATGAGGTATGTTAAAGTGCTTATGTTTTATGGGTAAATTATGATTTCATTCTTATGTATATATGTACCCATGTTTCCTTTCCATATTTTTATATCCCTCACTGAGATTTTTATTCTCATCCCAAGTTTTTTTTGAAATGTTTTTCACAGGTAAAGGGAAAGTTACATGATATGATGATAGTGTCAAGGAATTGTCAAGAATTAATCCATGTTTTATTTTAAATATATTTCCATTGATGGGGAAAAATAATACTCTCTTTATGTAACCACTTTGTTTATATGTGGAATGTAATGAAAGTTTTATGATATAATTCTCTAAAACTCTAAACCTGGAAAGATCCTCAATGTGTAATCTTGTAATAACTCAAGATTAAGTAAGGTTTAAGGCTGGGGCCTTATAGTTGGTATCAGAGGTCGGTTTAGATAACTTTAGGAGTTAGAATTCTATTAAATGATTATCCAAAAATATTTTTTTATGGTAAAATTTAAATGATATAGCATTTTAAGATTACCATGTTGCTTCATCTAAGACATGTTTGTTCAGAATGGTTTTCCGCAGAGGAAACAGGGAAGCAGTGCTAGAAAGGCATACAGAAGGAAATAACCTTTCGAATCAGCATCCGGAGATGGTCGGAATTGGAACTGAACAGTTTATTTCAGTAATAGCGCAGTTGACTCAAGTGATAAATGGTGGTGGTATCCATGCACGAGATCATCCAGATCAACCGCAGAGGAACATGTCAGTGGTGGAACATTTCATGAGGCAACATCCCCCATCATTCAGAGGATCATCTGACCCTGTGTTAGCTGAAGGGTGGATTAAAGCACTTGAGAATATTTTCAATGTCATGGGGTGTTCAGACAATCAAAAGGTTAGTCTTGCTATTTACCATTTGGAGGGTAAAGCAGATCAGTGGTGGTCGATGGTTAAAAATATAAGGGACGCTGATGAGATTGATGCCCTTGACTGGGATGAATTCAAAGGTATGTTTCTTGAGAAGTATTTTCCTAAGGCTGTTCGACTTAGGATGGAAAAAGCAATTCTTGGAATTGAGGCAAGAGGAAGACTCAGTGGCTGCCTATGAAGAAAGGTTCACTCGATTGGAAAGGTATGCTCCAAATTTTATCCGAGACCTTGATAGTAAAATCAATCGTTTTTACTCAGGATTAAAGAAAAAATATTGATGGGAATTAGCTTATTGTGAGTTTAAAAGTTATGAAAAGCTTGTTCGATGTGCTGAGAAGGTGGAAATGGAGTTTGCCGATGATCAAGTGTTCTATAACAACCAATAGAAGAAGAGACCGAGGTGGCAGGAGAAAGGGAAGAATTCTTCAAAAAATTCTAATGGTAAGAAAACTAAGTTTCCAGTTTGTGATAAATGTGGTAAAAGGCATGCTAGGGAATGTCTTCTGAATTATGGAAAGTGCTACCGATGTGGTAAGATGGGACATAAGTCTCGTGATTGCACTGAAAAAGATCAAGGTGATGGTAAGTTCAAATTTTATTTACAGTTAGTGAAATGTTTTAAGTGAAATGATATGGGTCACTATGCAAACGAGTGTCCGAAAAAGAGCTTGAGTGATGGGAAGCAGCTAGACTACAAGCAGAAAGGGGTGGTGAAATCCTTTGCAACTACTTCAGTAGATGTCGGGCCATCAAATGAAGTTGTATCAGGTACTTTGTTTGTTTTTTCAGATTATGCCAGTGTGTTGTTTGATTCGGGGTCTACACATTCTTTCATCTCTGAAAACTTTTCTAGTAAAATGGGAATACCATCTCAAGAAATGACTCCTGAACTTTTGGTAAAAACACCTGGGGGAAATTTTGAGGCAAAAAGAATTTATAAGAATCTTCATATCCTTATCCGTGGAAAGAACCTACTTGAAAACCTTATTGTTATACCTCTAGTAGAGTTTGATGTTATCCTGGGTATGGATTGGATCTCTATTTACCATACCAAGATTGACTGTAGAGCTAAAGAAGTTTCTTTTCAGAAAGACTTTCAATTTGTGTACAAGAATGAACCCTTACTGTTGATAACATATCAAGAGGCCGAGAAACTTGTAAAAGATGGAAATGAATGTTACTTTGCACACATCATTGAAAATAAAGGAACTGTTCAGATTAATGATGTGCCGGTGGTAAATAAGTATCCTGATGTTTTTCCTGATGAGTTTCCTGGAATAATACCAGATCGGGAAGTTGAGTTTACTATTGACTTAGTTCCTGATGCTAAGCCAATTTCAAAACCCCCTTATCGAATGGCTCAAATTGAACTTTTAGAGTTGAAGGAGCAATTTCAAGATTTATTAGAGAAAGGTTTCATTCGACCTAGCACATCACCATGGGGTGCTCCTGTTTTATTTGTTAAAAAGAAATATGGTTCTATGAGACTTTGCATTGATTATAGAGCCTTTAATAACATCACTGTTAAGAACAAATATCCTTTGCCTCATATCGATGATTTGTTTGATTATCTCCAGGGAGCTCAGTATTTTTCAAAGATTGACCTGAGATCGGGGTACCATCAGCTGAAGGTAAAGGAAGCAGATGTTCCTAAGACTGTGTTTCGTACAAGATATGGCAATTATAAATTTGTAGTAATGCCTTTTGGGCTAACCAATGCACCTGATGTATTCATGGACTTAATGAATAGAATTTTCCATGAGTTCTTGGATAAGTCTGTGGTGGTTTTCATTGATGATATTTTGGTGTTTTCTAAAAGTAAAGAGGAGCATGAAAGACATTTAAGGGTTATTTTTCAAACCTTAAAAGAAAAGAAATTGTATGGGAAATTCAGAAAGTGTGAGTTTTGGTTACAACAAATTTCTTTCCTTGGTCACATTGTTTCTAAAGATGGGATAACTGTTGATCCTGCAAAAACAAAGGTTGTTGAATAATGGCCAAGACCCACAAATGTAACTGAGATTCGTAGTTTCCTTGGTTTGGAAGGCTATTACCGAAGGTTTGTTAGAAATTTTTCATGGTTATCTAGTCCAATGACTAAGCTAACTCGGAAGGGTGTTAAGTTTATCTAGACAAAATAATGTGATGATTGTTTTCAGGAGTTGAAAAGAAGATTGGTGAATGCTCCAGTTTTGGCACTACCTTCCAGGAATGGTGATTTTGTTATCTACAGTGATGCTTCATTGAAAGGACTTGGTTGTGTCCTAATGCATAATGATCAGGTAATTGCTTATGCTTCACGACAGTTGAAAACTCATGAGGTAAATTACCCTACACATGATTTGGAATTAGCTGCTGTTGTTTTCGCTTTAAAAATTTGGAGGCATCATTTGTATGGAGTAAAGTGTGAAATATATACCGATCACAAAAGTTTAAAGTATATATTCACTCAGAAATAATTGAACATGAGACAAAGGAGATTGCTAGAATTAATCAAGGATTATGATTGTACAATTCATTACCATCCGGGAAAAGAAAATAAAGTGGTCGATGCTTTGAGTCGAAAAAGTAATTCTTCATTAACAATATTGTGTTTGGAACGTGATCCTTTGGTTAAGGATTTGATGAACTTTGGAATAGAAGTTGTTGGAGCATGAAGTTCTTATGTTTTGTTTCAGGTATCAGTGAGATCATCTCTATCAAACAGAATCAAGAAAGCACAGAAGCAAGACAGTGAGTTGCAGAAAAAGGTAGAGCTGGTTCAGAAGGGTAAGTTGCCTGAATTCAACATTGATAATGATTGTGTTTTGAGATTTGGGAAGAGATTGTGTGTGCCTTGTGATTCACAGTTGAAAAGAGAGTCGTTATGTGAAGCTCATTGTTCTCCGTTTTCAGTTCATCCTGGCAGTACTAAGATGTACAGAGATCTGCGGGAGTATTACTGGTCGGATGGAATGAAAAGAGATATTACTGATTTTACTGTGAAGTGTTTGACATGTCAATAGGGTAAAGTAGAGTGGCAGTTACCGAAAGGGATGCTTCAGCCTTTACCAGTGCCAGAGTGGAAATGGGAGAATATATCCATGGACTTTGTTGTGGGATTACCGAAGACATCTCGAGGTAATAATGCAATCTGGGTTATTGTTGATCGCTTGACTAAATCTGCTCATTTCCTTGTTATACGAGATACTTTCTCTCTAGATCAACTTTCCCGTTTGTATCTTAAGGAGATAGTCAGGTTACATGGAGTTCCTCTCTCCATTGTATCCGATCGTGATCCCAGGTTTACTTCTAACTTTTGGAAGGGCCTTCAGAAGTTGTTGGGTACTGAATTAAATTTTAGTACAGCATTTCATCCTCAATCAGATGGGCAGTCAGAACGAACAATTCAGACCTTGGAGGATATGCTACGATCTTGTTCGATGGATTATCAGGTAAGTTGGGACCAACATCTTTCTTTGGTTGAATTTTCATATAATAACAGTTTTCATTCCAGTATACAGATGGCACCATTTCAGGCATTATATGGGAAGCGGTGTCGAACTCCAATTTTCTGGGATGAAGTGGGTGAAAGGAAGTTGATGGGACCAGAATTGGTAGAATAGTTGGTAGAAAAAGTTTAGATGATACAGAAACACATGAGAATAGCTCGGAGTAGTCAGAAGAGTTATGCGGACAACAGGAGGAAGGATTTATCTTTTGAGGTAGGTGATCATGTTTTTCTCAAAGTCTCACCATGGAAAAGTGTGATGCGATTTGGTAAGAAAGGAAAGCTGAGTCCAAGGTTCATTGGACCATATGAAATTCTGGAGAGAGTTTGATCAGTTGCATACCGGGTGGCTTTACCTCCGAGTTTATCTTAGGTACACAATGTTTTTCATGTTTCGATGTTGAGAAAGTATATGCCAGATCCATCTCATGTTTTGAGTCCAGAGGTAGTTCAGCTGGAAGAGAACCTATCTTATGAGGAACAACCGGTCCAGATTCTTGACCACAGGGAGCAAGTGTTACGGAATAAGGTGATTAATTAGGTAAAGGTTTTGTGGAAAAGCCACATGATGGAAGAGGCAACATGGGAATCTGAAAATGCAATGAGGGATAAGTACCCCCATTTATTCGATAAGTAAACAAATTGCGGGGGCGCAATTTTCTAAAGGGGGGAAGGATGTAACATCCCAAGTAAGTAATTAATAATATATATTTTTATCTATGTCTATTAATGAATTAGATAGTGTTTTAGAGGCTTAAAATGAAAATAAATCCAATCTTAAGCATGGAATACACTAATATTTTTAAAAGATTGTTTTACTGCCTTTTGATGGAAAACCATTTTTAAATCTATCTTTTGACAATTTTATAAGCTATGTTTGTCAAAATAAACTTATTCTTTATGATTGGGACATCAAAATTTACTTTGTGTGAATTTTTGGTATTTTTCCGATAAAGTTCATTTTTTAATGAATAGTGAAAATGTTGTATTTTAATTCAAAACCTCTTTTTAATCTAATTTATTTATATGATTAGATTATCTTTTGAATTGGTTTTGAAGTGAAATTAGAATATATTTTTACCATTTAATCCAATTGTGGTCATTGGAATCAATTTCACTTTGAAATTGGACTTAAACTGGTGTCAATCTTTTGATACTTATTATTTCATAAAAACACGCTATTTGTCATGACAGCGGGAATTAATTATTAAATTAATTAATGTAACTTATATGATTTGAATTTTTTAAAATAGACATCATTTTTGAATTCAGAATATCAAATATATCTTAGGGTGAAGTTTTGGTATTTTTCTGAAAAACTTCAATTTTTGATGAATAGTGAAACCACTAAGTGGTAGTTAAAGAAACTGATTTTTCGTTTAAATGAAACTTTTACACTTTTGTGATTTGATTTTCAAAAATCCAACATACATGGTTTTCATTAATAAGTAAAATGTGGTTCAATGAGATTAAAATAATTTTTTTGGTGAATAGTAACTTTTATGTTTTTAATCGCGATTAGTGGTAATTAGTGTAGTTTAAGGTAAAAATAATGTTTTAATAATATGAAATGACCTAGACACATGTACTACCCTTATTGGATGTGTCATGTCCGACCAAGACAATCCATGAGTAAACTTGGGGACCCCATGGAGCCACTTTGGTAGGAAAATGACATTAATATCTTTTTATTTAATGTTAAAGTAAAAATGACACAAACATGAGTTATTTTACTAAAACAATTTTTACATGGGGTTATACAAGTCATATTTTTTATTATAAATATTCATTGTAAATATAAAACGATTTCCTACATCATGATATTTTTTTTTATAATTTTTAGACATTAAATATATTAAATTATTTATGACATCATGATGATGCAGCGATTACCTCATTAATAAAGGATTTAAATAAAATGAAAAGATAATGTAAAATCTATGACCTATACATGTCCAAAACCTATTGGATGGGTGGATTTTGAACCCTTACCACCTTAACCTAGAATTATATCAATGTGGGACCTTTTGAATCCGAAACTCATTTTAAAATAAAGTAACATTTCTTTACTTTCCAAGAGTGCCCCTCCTCTCATCTTATAAAAGGCCCCCACCTCTACCTCCTTACCCACACTTCCAAAGCCTTTGGCTCAGCCAACCCCTGCCCATTTTGTCTCTCCACATCCCTCTATTACTCCTTGAAGCCTCACTTTGGGAAGAAGTCTTCCCAAGGAATCCTTTGAGCTCAAACCAAAGGGAGTTACCCGATTTTAAGGTAATGTCTTCACTTGAGTCCTTTTGTTTTATTTTACTTCTCCAACCCCCTAAACTCTTTTTATTCATTTCTTTTGTAACAACTCAAATATCTTCAATATACTAGGATGTTGTTATAAGAAGGGTTCGAGCTACACTTACACACACCTACATCTAATGGTTAAAGAACATACTGTTTCCGTGGATGGTGAATTTCGGCCTCCCGAAACGATGATTGTTCAACATTCTTTTAACACCTTCAAAGGTGGCCATTAAGATGACACTATATTTATATATGATATATAATATTTTTATGTTTTCCTTAAGCTTCTGTATTTTTCATTTTTGGCATACCTTTATGGTTTCCATTATGGGTAAACACGATATCTTCATTTAAGGAAGTGCGGACTACCGCCCCCTCAAAGTGATTTGATTTGTTAAATACCATATGTGGGACGTATAAAGGATGGAGTTATGATATTATATATTATATTACACTGGAATTATAATATACCTTTATATCATTATGATTCCATTCTATAAAATACGAAATAGAAATGAAAGTAGCGTTCATGCGTACGTACGGCTTACCGTCTCCATAAACGGTGCATTTCATTTCTTACCTCTAAATGATTATGTAATATTATAAATGCATGTATATACTGGATATATATGATATATATGATATATAAATCATGATTATAATTCTTGATATAATGGATACATGAACAACTTGTAATTATAAAGGATTTATTTTTGACTCAAGTACCAATGATCGTTAAAACGATCGTTATTAACTTAAATAATTACATAGTGGTCATGACATGGCAATAAGTGATATAAAAGGAATAATGAACTTTAAAAAGGTTCTTAAACAAGTATAAATTAACTCAAGTTTATTATTCATTAGATTAAAGAATGACCGAGTCAAGTCGGACCCGAGGTATGGGACTTCCTCTCAATCTCCTTTCATTGAGGCATATTTTGTTTTATACACAACCTTCTTTTATACGGTGTATAAAACCCTTTGACTTTTATGTTTATTAAAAAGGAATATTTTTTATACGAAACATTTACTAAACTACAAAAGGGAATGTTTTTTTTTGTCGTACGTATGCGGCGACAACGACTTCTCTGCCGCCGTGACCATTATTTGAGTTTCAGCTTCCTCTACAAGCCATACTTTTTTTAAAAAGAAAAATAAATACCATGTTTTACTTTTCTTTTATTTTGGTATTGAAAATGGTTTTCATAATGTTTTTATATCAATGTGTTGTATTGATATCTTGTGATTGAAAGGTGGAAATTTTATGTTTCCTTTATGCATGTTTTATGTGATATGATTATGTTGAGGTTCTTGGGCATTGTTATGAAGACGGGTGGTTCCGTGATAAACTAAGGGTGGGTGAGCCCGATATATCTCTCCAATGCATTGGGTAGCATGAAGGATTGAAACGTTAAGGTTTCTCCGAAGAGATTTAGGGAATATACTGTGATGGGTATTCCAAACGTAACCAAGAGGGTTACTCCCTACGTAATAATGTTATGAATGCCTCAAGTTACCTTTATGTCTTATGATTTCTATGATTTATTCATGATTTTATGAGGTATGTTAAAGTGCTTATGTTTTATGGGTAAAGTATGATTTCATTCTTATGTATATATGTACTCATGTTTCCTTTCCATATTTTTATATCCCTTACTGAGCTTTTTATGCTCATCCCAAGTTTTTTTTGAAATGTTTTTCACAGGTCAAGGGAAAGGTACATGATATGATGATAGTGTCCAGGAAGTGTCAAGAATGAATCCATGTTTTATTTTAAATATGTTTCCATTGATGGGAAAAAATAATACTATCTTTATGTAACCACTTTGTTTATATGTGTAATGTAATGAAAGTTTTATGATCTAATTCTCTAAAACTCTAAACCCGAAAAGATCCTCAATGTGTAATCTTGTAATAACTCAAGATTAAGTAAGGTTTAAGGCTGGGGCCTTATATTACCTTTCTATATTTATAAGAATAACACTCCACCTCCACTATAAAAGGGATCTCACCCCCCACAATTCTTTACCCACATAAATCAATTTAGATCATCCATACCCTACCAAAATAATCTATAAAATTCACTCCTATCAACATATATGTATATATTTTTGAAAAAAAACAACCAAGGAATCCCTTTGTTGGAAACTAATTCAATTTACCAATAAAAAAGGCATCATCCTTCTACATGTTGTTTTGTTTTATTTTCATTATCCACCAACTAAATTATTATTATTACATTATCATATAATATTATAAGTATAAAAAATATACTGAGGTTTTTTTCTAAGGATCAAACCAATAATTACAAACAATTCCATTAAATGGGTAATGAACTTACCGTTCATGTGTACGGTAGACTATTGCCTCACGAAACAATGTTGTTCATTTTTCTATTACCACCTCTCATGGTTGATCATTTTGATAGATATAATTATTTATATTATATTAATTATTTATTTTATTTTTCTATTATTATTAAATAAAACATAACTTCAATCATTTCATTTTTTTGTAAATATGAGAATTTCATTTGTGGACGTGTGGACAACTGCCTCCACAAAGTGACGTGATTCATTCATACATTGCATGGATAGTATTAAGGTTGAGTTTAGTAAAAATATATGATATATATGACATAATATTGTTTCTATAATTAATATATACAAACATATATATATAAACATATATGTAATTTATATTATTTCTTTCAATATGATGAGAAAACGGAAACAATGTTCATGCGTACGTTTGACATACCGTCTCCGAGAATGGTGTATTCCATTTTATATTTATTTATTTTAATTATTATTATAAAAATTTATATAATAAATATATATGAAATTTATACCATGTTTTAAATTATTTAAATAAATAAATTATTATCTAATTAAAAGGATCTAGAATAAAATGTCAAAACATATATGAAAAAACAAAGCAGATATTACCAAGAACGTAACGTTAACATGGAATTTTTATTAAATGGGTAATATAAAGTCATAATAAAATAATAAATGGTATTATATAAAATAATATGTTTACTTTTAATGTTTATAGTAAACATATATTTACTATATAGGAGGTTTGAACATGTTTGAATTAATTCAAGACTTAAGGTAATGGTTTTCTCATCTCACTTTTATTTCTAGGACACTTATAACTTATTCGCCACTAATTTATTTTGTGTGGGGTATATACCTCACATTAATGTATAATATAATTATTATAAATAAATTTATGGGAATTAACATATCCAATTTATGTTCTTTATTTCACGGGGGTCATGGTTCAAATGTTACCATATCGGTAAAGTAATTTTTTCTCAATTTGGATTCTTTGATATTCATGAAATGGTATGCAGCTATATTTTTTTATTTGGTGTATATAATTATATTTTGAAATGTTATATCATGAATTTAATTCTCTCCTTGATATTTCACACTTCATTTAATTTTATTATTTACATAGTATTATGATTCAAATTAGCAAAGTGGTAACTATTTATTTCTATAATCGTATATTTTAATTATATTAATTATGATTATGATTAAATTTATTAAATATTGTGATACATATCACAATAATTATCCTTAATTTTATTCTTCTATGATTATCCATGATATATTAGTGCGTGTTAGAAGCCTCCTTATGATCGACCCAAGGGTGTGCCACTATGGTGCATTATTAGGTAAATAAGAATTTAATTGAATTGTGGTTCGCGACAAAACCACTCTCATGGGCATGGATTTCAGAAATTGGTCAAAATAATAAAAATGCTTGGAAATCCAATTCAAGGAAAAAAATTTCACATAAAAAATCCTTTAAAATCCATTTCTTCAAAAATCATTTCAACCATCTCAAAATCAATTGATTTGTGAAAAATAATCAAAATATTCATTAAATCTATATGTTACTAAAAAGATGAAAAACAAAAAGAAAAAAAAAGCACACAAAAGAAATAAGTAGGTTGAAACTCCCCTCACATAGATTTCAATACCCCTCATTGGATCTCAACACAAAATAAATATAAGGGCAGAAAAATAATGGGAAGGAAAGATACAACCTAACTTTATTTTTCAGTGGCAGCCTTGAGTTAAGCTCCTAGCTACTACCACTTAACCTAAAAGATGTGAAATAAATAAAATATGAGAAAAATAAATAAAATGAAAGAGGAATGGAAAATAAAGAGGATAATTCTTGGTTTTACCCCCAAGCAGGTGCTAGGTTTTTACTGCCCCTAGTCCAACAATTGCAGCAGTTTAACCCCAATCTGATGGTGGGTAGGGTTTCTTGATTAGAAACCACCAGAACTTTTTTATTCCAATTATATTCTACCTAAAATATCCATTGAGTAACCCATGAATAAAGTAAATTATCTCCTCCCCCTTTTCAATGTGGTACAACTTAGAATATGGGGGAAGGATAAAGAATAAGTCCTCCACTTCTTCAGCCACAAATTATTTAACCACTTTGACTTCAACATCCAGGGCTTGATCATGTGATGATATTTCAAAAAACTCATAAAAGAGGATGTTAGAAAATAATTCCAATTGAATATGATTAAAAAAAATAAGAATCAATATAAAAATATTCCCTTTCAGATAGGTCAGCTTGAAACACGATCTCTTCAGGCAAGGCCACTAGGAACTCTTTTTCTGCATTGACTTCATTATCTTCTTCCAAAGAAAGAGAAAGGTATAGAGGTAATGATTCTTATTTTAAAAATATGGGAAGATAACTTACATTTTGGCCTTCAACAAAATCTAACCAATGTTCATCCAAAATTTTTTGATCTCCCACAATCGTATCACCTGGCATGCCATCTTCAGGAACCTCTTCAAGTAGTGTCCAAGGAGGGACAATTGTTGGAACCGGGCATGTAGAGGAAGCCCCAAACAGGTGGGTTTTAAAAAATTTCCACCGACGGTCAACATAAACTTGTCGACGTCGGAGAAGAGCAGCCCGGTCTTAGCCGAGGACCACACATGGAGGATTTTAAGCACAAAAATAAACCGTAAAATACCTGGTTTAAATCCGAAGCCGTGTATGATGTCTGCTCATCGTTAGTGATCACTTCTCGAAGAATATTAAGCCTAATTCCTCTATATCGTCCACATGCACTTCAAGGAATCCTCGGGAGCACCGTTCGTCGTAATCTGGGTGCTAGCGCGGATTTGCGATGATGCCTTCGATGCTCCAACGACCACCGCATCGCATCGCTAGCGATGCCCGAGAGAGAGCTCCATATGAGCTTCTTGGATTCAGAGCATCTCTCTCTAGAATTTGGGAGAGAGTAGAGTAGAGATAAGCTCCATGAATAGTATTTTTGAAAATTCCCCTCTTCTATTTATAGTGCACAATTAAAATACTTGGTATCGCCTCACTGGCCCTGAATACTTAATGCGCTATCAACGATATTTATGGCTACTAAACTGAGTCATAAATATTATTATCATTTACTTGTAATATATTAAAATATATTACGTGATAATAATTGATTCATTAACTGGACTCGTCACTCCCATAAATATTAATTGAACTTTGAATAATTTAATATTCGTCAATTAATATTTTTTCATGTATTTACTTAAAACTCGTAAATGCATTTAATAAATAAATTCAATACTCATTATTATAAACTCGAATAATATGAATTTATTTATTTCATTGGTGATCGTTTAACTTTGGACAAATCCCGGACCCCTGTGGCGGGGCCCACCATGTCCAAAACTTCTATTCAACTGAATAGGGCAGATTCTTGAATACGCTATTGTGTGTGACCCTTTAGGCCCTTATTTCGACAGTAGTGAATAGTATTCACAGACCAAGAGTGGGATCTAGCAACCTATCATGGCCCCTGAAGAAATAAGGATTGTCACAGCAGCAACAACCAACCTACGAACACGCATTGTGTAATATAATCTCGTTGTCCGTAATATCTCATAAAGCAGGACGCACTCACGTGTCATCGCCCTTTTCTTGCTTTATAGTTTGTTGATTTAACTGGATGGATTTACCTTTGACTGCCATGGACATGGTCTTATAAAGGTACTACCATCCATATCAACATGGCCTAAGATATATTACTTCCATAACATGGAAGCGACAAATACTTTCTTGACCATTCAACCAATGTCATGCCACCAACGACGCACCCGACACAAACTACCTCGCCACGACTTAATCTCCATGGTTTTCGTCTTGCATCAAAGTACGCAATAAAATGACATACATTGGTAATCATATCAAGTTAGGAGACCATTACACATGATCATATATAGTAACATCCAATGACACCTAAAACATGTGGAGTTCCTATTGGCGGTTCAGTCCTCATGATCTCACTACTAGAGATCACTAAGTGTGAACTTCATGAGAAGAAGTCTCAATACTTATGAGCCTCCAACACCTGATGTTTAGACATCTACTATGTCCAATTATTAAGATGTATCTAGACCATAGAACATATATTTAAGATTAATGTCATAGTATCTAGAGGTTCTCACTATATCCTGGGAACTGCTATAACCTTTCGATACGACAATTAAACTTTGGACATTACCATTTCAATAGTGGATGCAGAAAAGACAACATTATAATGGTAAGAAGACATCATGTATAGATTATTGTACACACGATATGGTAATCTAAAGCACTGAATAGTTGGGTCTAGGGAACCCATTATTTCAACAACAATTGCATATCTAAGTTGAGTATTCATGTCTTACTTGGATTCTTAAACATAAAATGTAGGTGTAACAACATTTACCTTTTCTTCTTCAGCTTGGTTCTTTTTTTGTTTTCATTCAAGCCATAGGAATTTAACTTCTTCAACTTCAACCGCCAACGATGCTTCCATTTTGCTTACTTCTTCAAGGATTTTGAAATTATTTTGAATCCTCGTGGGATCTTGTTCCATCTGCAACATAAAAGACTCTTCCTTTATAGAAAATTCATAACTAGGCCATGCATATGAAAAATCACTGAAATAATCTATGACTTAAAAAAATGATATGAAATGAAATTTTATTTTTTAGATTTTGAAATTTTTAATTTTTTTTTTTTTGGGTTTTTAAGAAAAATAGTCTGTGTAAGCGTTTGGACTCCCGGAAAATGGTGCCAAATTGATGAGAGTGATTTTTCGCAAACCAAAATTCAATTAAATTCTTATTAACCTAATAATGTGCCATATTGTCACACCTTAGGGTCGATCACAAGGAGGACACTCACACACATTATTTTCCTATTGTCACTATTATAAGCTAACTAATTTAAAAGGATAATACTAATATAAATGGGGGGGATAATTTAAAATGCACAAAATATAAATTTAATATATAATAATTCAATTAAATACATAATGAAGTTATAAGAAATAATGCAGGCAGTTGTACTTAGAAAGTCATGGTGGTTGATATCATTGTTTAAAAAGAATCTCAATAATCAACTCAATGAGGTAATCAAGAACAATCACACCTCACCTTCTCATTTGAAATGTCATCACCCCATATAGAGACCTCTGCATATGGGGTAATTCTCTTTCTAATTTCATCTAGGAGACCTCTTCACTGACCATCACTACTCATGCCATACTCCACTGTATGCACGACACAAATGGCGAAGGGAAGGAAAATTGATAAACAAGAAGAAGAAATTGGTGGTAGAGAAAATGGGGAAACCGCTCACCGTAATCGATTTAACCACAACTAAAAATTTTATAATTGAATAAAGGGATTATAAATTAAAGTACAATTAACTCAATCAAAACACCATTCCCTCCCTCGAATAAGCGTTGAGGTTAGTTCTCCATTTTTTGTGGAGTTGATAAGGGAATAACGGTGGGAGAATACATAAAATAAAACAATTTAAAGAAATGAGGTATGAAGAGGAAAGATTAAATAATAAATAATAAAAATAAAAATAACTATTACAAAAAAAATACTCAACCTTGCCCCCATAAAATGGATATCCTTGTAAAAAGAGAGGAGACACATATTTATAGGTGAAATGGGTGAAAAAATCTCAATTCAATTTTGTTCACCCAAATTTCACGACTTTTAGGACCATTAAATGACATAATTGGTAAATGGAACCTTCTTGAAATTTGTTCCTTAGTTCTTCTATCATGCCTCCAAAAAATATCAGCCTCATTGGTCCATTTATGAAGGCGTTATGGTTGTTTTAGTGTGGCGCATTTAATCTGCCAAAGCGACTCTTCGTATTCCACAAATACAAATTCCAATGCCATTAAGACCATTTATCCAATAGATTAATACGTAAAATACTTAATTAATGATGTTAATTAATTTCTTGTACATCTCCATGACAAATTTCAGCTCCAATGGACCAGTATTTGTCAATATACAAGCTCATCTTTATAACATTTCAGATCAGCACACAGTTTTCGAGGCACAGATTATGAGCTTAGTTTGGGACTTCAAGTGATTGATTGATCTGTAGATACAGAAGGATGAAATTAGGCCTAGTATGTAAGGAAAACTAAAGAAAATTAATTTCACAATTTGGTTTAGTGTGGAAAATTTTATGGCCAAAATACATAAAATAAATAAAATAGTTAAATCCCAAAATTAAGCCATTTTTGCATTTGAGCTCAAAATACCACTAAAACATAAAAATGTGACAATTTCCCATAAAATAACACTATGGTGGGTATTAAAACTATTAAATACAGTATTAAATATTTAAAAATTCTAGCTTCATCATATATCCATTTATTGTTACCATTTCTCTAATATTTGGTACTTATAAAAACTCAAAAACTCTTTTTATGAAAATAGGACGTTATTTCTCTCTTCAGTTAGAAAATTGTTCTATTGAAAAACAATGTTTTATAAAAAAAAAATCAAGTATTTTTTACTATGATGTGTAAAATACATTCATACCCATGTTTTACCCTTTACTAATAAAAGGTTTCTAAAATAAATCTCCTTATCAATTTCCGATCAAGGCACTTTCCAAAACCTTTTATGGTACAAAAGGAAAGTTCAATATATAAAGATTTACCCACCATAACGATTTCCATTTATTTTTAGTGACCCTTGAATGTTTAAGTGGCCATTTTTAAATAAATTATTTACCTAGTATTCTTTTAATTCATTTTTTTTAATTTTTACTTCAATAAAAAGTGTTTCAAAAGGTTTTATGATTTTAAAAAAAAATTAAAGAAGAAAGGAAATTCTCTACTAAATTGTATTAAATTACTTTTAAAATCTTATTTTATATGTTTTCAATGATTTTTTGGAAGAATAATATTTTGAATATGTTTTATGTTTTAAAAGTGATTTTTTTTAAAGGAAATTTTCCATAAGAAACACTTCATTTTATCTTTGAAGATCCTTCCCCATATAAGTATACATCCATTGGTATAGTTTATTATTTTCTAGGGATATGAGCCATGGAAATAATTATTATATATTCATCATATGGTTTATGTTTTTGATGAATAGTTTATTATTAAACATTTTTCTCTTACATGGGTTATATTATAAAAAATTATTATTAAATTCACTCATTTTCATGAGTTATTCTAGGGTGAAATGATTATGAAACCTATCTATTTTTCATAATTTATGATATGATTATATTCTTATGATACACATTTTATTTCATGGGTTATGATATGTTGTTTGCGAAACCCATATTTTTTTATGGGCAATGATATGATCAATGTTTTATTATCATATGGAATCTGAATTTATGATTAATTTTTGTGATGGGTGGGACCTATATCTTTATAGAATTCACTGGGTAATGATAAATGGTATATGAGATCAAAGGGTACATGTATTTTAGGCCAATCCAAAAAAAATAAGTGGGTACATGGTTTGTAGCCCAAGCCTGAAAATAAAAGGTTGCACAATTTATTTCCCAAGAACGTAAATGAGAGGGTACATGGATTGATGCCCAAGTAGGTAAACAAGAGGGTACATTGGATATTTCCCAAGCCTAAAAAAGGGTGTATATGGGGTGTATCCTAATCCTAGAAGCAATAGGGTACACAGGTTGTATACTGGGCCTGAAAAATATGAGGGTATATGGGTTGTAGCCTAATATAGAAAACAAGATGGTAAATGGGTTGTATTCCAAACCCCAAAACAATAGGGTACATGGGTTGTATCATAAGTCCAAAAACTAGAGGGTATATGGGTTTTATCCCAATCACAAGAACAAGAGGATACACAGGCTATTAGACTAATACTAAAGTAGGTATGTTGGTGATTACCCAAGACTAACATGTTATGAAGGTCTTGGTAGGTATCCTTGATATATTATTTTCTATTCATATGTTTATTGGACAAATTATATGTATTATAAAAATAGTATCATGTCTTGGATTATTCTCTTGATTAATTTATGTTTAATTTCTTATGAATTACCAATATTTATTCCATGATTCATGTATATGAACTTTAATATGAAATGTATGATCTTTAAATGTTATTATCATGTTCTCACACCCTTATTTTCATGTTATTCTTTTGTATCTCCTATATTTACCCTTACTGAGCCTCTGAGCTCACCATTTCTTATGTTTCCTTTCCCTATATTATGAATAAATATTTATATAGAAGAAAAAAAGGGGGAGATATTTTTGGGAAACATTGAACATTAATAAAAAAAATTAACATATTTTATTCAAATTTTACAAAGAAACTAATCTATTATGGTCCACATGCATGTACTTTTGGTAATTTGATGAATATTCATCTAAATTGATGTAACATCCATGAATGTTAATACTGGTTCAATATATGGACCATGAACTGTGGATATATGCATCATTAAATATTCATTGATGGAAAGAATCAAGCCCCATATAGTTTTTGAACGATAATCTCTCCATACAGGTCAAGATTATATGTAGAGGGGGGAATTATTACTATTGATTATTGAAGTCAGACCTAGGATTGGTGATCTTGGTTTCACTGTGTATCTAGTGATAGAATCAATCAATCCACACATATTTCATGAATGTAAAGTTTTTTTAGTAGGTTTGACCGAACACAAAGGGGGAACTGTTCATATTAATTATTGTGGTTGGTTCCCTGATTAGAGATATGGGCATCACTATGTATCTTCAGATGATATCAATAATGGAACATGAAGTTTTTGAATGGAGGTGAGGTAGGAGACAAACACCAAGGATAGTTTTCCTCTCAGGCGAGGTCCATAGTAATGATTAGCTCTAGTTCATTAATAGAAATTGACTATACAGATTAATTTCATGTTTCAAGGATGTAAGATGTTCTGTTTAAGGTATTTCACCAATTACTATGCTAACACTTTAATGAGATGATATGTATCAATCATGTGGGGAAGCCTATACCCACATCCATAATCCCACATGAGATATGATTAGTGTGAGAAATGGATAATGGAAAAAGTCTTCTTCCACAACAGATAAGAGTCTATAAGAAAGGATTTGTGAATTATAATTCATGAGGTGGTTGGTCCAAGATATAGAATCTAGACTTCTTTAAATATCTCTTTATAATGAGAATCATGCCCTATGTATTACATATAAATCCATTCAATTTAATGTCATTTTGAAAGGATGGAGGTTCCCCAATGTGAAAAAATATAGAATGATTCCTTATAATATTTGTCCAAGAATTATGAAATCATATCACAAGGGGAATACCGTGTTTGTGATATGAGGCTTCCTGAGTTAGTTTCCCAAGGCATACCATTATTGGTATATAGTGTAAGATAATGTTTTAATTCCTTATGTTGATGTTGATATTCATAGTTTAATGTCCTTTGATCGAGATGAATATATTGTGGTTGGAACCAGTATTTGAGATATGGGTGTCAATATGTATCCTATGAAGGACAGAATCAAGACACACATAGTTCTTGAGTGCGGAAATAACCTATATGGATCTAACTCAAAAATAGAGGTTGGGTAATTGCATTTTCTTCACATAGATCTAGATCTTGTAGAGAGAATTGTTCATGACATGATGTTCTCCTTATAGTCTATCATCATGTAGTTAGAATGTAATTCAATATTCAGGTTAAATTTATACTTTTAGGAAGTCTTCCATGTAGTTTAAACATCATATGGTAAGGACATATCTTCCATTTAACTTCATGCGACAAGGAAATATCTTATAGTTTAACTTTGTGAGACCAGGATATATCATTCAATTTAACATTATATGAACATGATGTATCGTATAGTCTAATTTCATGCAACCAGGATGTATCATACCATTTATCACCATGATTCCAAGATGTTCGATGCATGGTGTATTTTTTGAAAAGTATTTCTTTATAACAATCACATTGGTTTTGGTGTGATGTGTTCCCCATCTATTCTGTCCAATGAGTAATATCCATTGTATCATACCTTATATATGATGTAAGTCACATCTCTTTTGGGTTTCATCATTGAATGTTTATTTACCAATTTCATTGGGGTTCTGAGGACCAATACCTGTTATCCTTGCATGAATTAATAGAGGAAATTTTTTTAAATGAATGTTCATGTGATCTAGTTATGATGGACTTCGAGGTTGTGTAGTGCATTTATCCTTTTATTACCAATCCATTCCAACTAATCGATCATCCTTTGAAATTGATCATCATCTATGTTTTTTCACATATAGATATTTTGTGTGAGTTTAACTAGACCACTTTGGGAAATAATTCCTTGGTTCTGTAGAATAATTAATAAAGAGTATCTTGTGTAGCAGTGTATAAGGTGGTGCAGTAGGCCCATAAATCATGATGGATATTGTCTATATTTGATATATTGTCTTTTTCTACCCTATTCAAGAGTATATTTTTCAATTTCATATTGAAGATCTCTATTTATTCACTTTCCTCTACAAGATATAAGGATGAATGGTTAGACTCAATATTGTACTCATTTTACAATTTCATCAACTCGGTAGAGGAGAAGTTGGTGTTATTTTCCTTCAGTATTGTGTGAGGTAATCCAAATGTGGTGATGATATTGGACAATACAAAGTTAATGATATTTCTCATCCTGATTTACTTGAGGGTGTATTTACTCATCCAAATTTTAAAATAAGTAGGAATCAATAAGGATGCACATAATCTTCTTAGTTGTGGCTGGAAGATATTCCCCCTCAACATCTATACCTAATAAAACAGAGGTATAGGAATATTTAGCTATATGTAGAAACTATGGGGGTTTATGGATGATTTTTTCATGAATATGACATGCATGAAATATCCATGGGAATTCCACATAGTCTTAAAACATCATTTTCTAGTAGTATCTAAGTATCCTAATATGGTGGGATAGTCTAGTCTTGGGCTGACGAGTGTTGTAGTAACCTACATTGACTTCATCCACAATGATTAGAATCTATCCTTCTACAATTCATCTTAGGATGATTCTATAAAAGCTTCATTTATAGAGAGATTTTTTCCCATTTGGACTATCTTAAAAGGTAAAATTCACTTCTCATCATTGAATCTATTCCCTTTCAATTCAATATAACCTGAGGGTCCCATTTCGTAGGTAATAAACTATATAATTCATCAATCCAAGGGTGTACATTCGTTTTTCACACTCTGGGGAAATGTTGAATTGATTTATTTCCTCCATGTTATAGATGATGAATTATGATACCACCCTTCGATGTGTCATGTAAAATAAAATATTGTCCTGATAAAGATCATCCAAGACTATGGATGCATTATCCAATACATCAGTATGAGCATTTTTTATTAAAGCACCTAATACATCATTGCATCAAAATGGAATTCAACCATCATCCCTCTAACCTAACAAATGAGAGGGGAAAATTATTCTTTTTTCTGAATAATAATAGTTAAGATATTTTATTTCTATATTATAAATACCATTAATGTTTAGGTTGGATATTTGTAGCTATAGGAATAGTTTCAAACTGACCATGAGTGATTGGTATTCTTCTTCATTATAAGTGCATTCCTCAGACAATGAGAAAGTGTAGGAAAACATTTCTTTGTCTAGATAATCAAATAAAATCTCAAAAACAAATCGATTAATCTGTACTTTTTCTATCCTATTTCCAATTGAATTTCATTTGGAACCATCAAACTGTATCTCCCATGTTCGGGGAGCATCATGTGTGTACAAAACCATCTCATCTAGAATTTTATCATGTATTGGTGTGATTTATGGGGTGGGATGGATCTCAAGGAAATCAACCATAGACATCCCTTTAATTTAATTTTGTAACTCAAACTAGATGTCATATTATTGTAGAATAACCACCTATCAGTCTAGACACCTAGTCAACATAAGGAACAATGGATTTATATGAGAGGGTCAATACAAGAGACCAAGTGGACTTTGAGGTTCTGCATGTAATGGATCATCATTTTTAGTGAAAATTTTAGTGTGAATTAGTTCATCTCAACACTGTAGTACTGGGTCTTAGTACCTAAATTCATTCATCATATATAGTAGAGACTCTTCTCATTCCTCACATAATTTTGTTGTGTGTGTAGAGCACCAAGTGATCGTTCACTAGAGACCACATATAAGATGAGTATCTTTCCTTCCACTGATGGCATCAAGACCAATGGGTGTAGAAAGTATAGCTGAGACTCTGAAAGACTACATGGAAGTACTCATCATAATGGTTGGTGACTCCCCATCTTCATTTATTTGGTTAAAGGGAGATATTTTCCATCCAATATAGCTATAAAATTCCAAATATAAGAAATTTTCCCCTGAAGCCACCTGAGTTCATTAAGTATCCAAGGGAATGAAATTTCAACTATTGAACTAATTATTTCTTGGTATACCTTTATGATAGTATGATGTTCCACAAATCCAAGTAATTTTATTGATGTTACCCCAAAATCTCTCTCTAGCCGAATCATTTTCAAATTGAGCCATTGAAATTTTTAGAAGATTTTTTGAAGGATAGTGAGGTGATCACATCACTGTTGATATTTGATAATGAGTTCATCAATATAACATTCTGCTATCTATCTTATAATATTCTAAAAATATGACGCATGGAGTAATGATAATTAGTCTCAGGTTTCTTCAATCCAGAGGGTATAACCGGATAACAGAATATTCATTAAGGTGATCTGAAGGGAGTTTCTTCCTTATCATTAGGGTACATAATTATTAGATTAGATCCTAAACACTCATCCATAAGGTAATGGTCTTGGAATATATTTGTTATGTCGATCAATGTTCTATTAATTACAGTGAGAATTCATCCTTCGTTTAGTGTTGATTAAGGTACCTGAAATAAATGAAGTCCATAATTTTCTTATTATATTTCTTGATAGGGGAGGATGTTGGTAAGGAATTTAGGATATTTCACTTCTCAAAAAATGATTCTTTGATAAATTATTCATATTCTGAATCTACATTAGAATCATGAGAGGGGTCCATCCTTCTGGATGCCAGAATGAGACCTCGATAATCATTGGGTAGTCCTAGATGGTGTGTAGCCACATTGGTGTTTATTTTAGGAATTGTTTTATAATTACAGGAGAACATGAATTGATTTTACCTTAAAAATGTGATATAAATATCCTCCTCTTATAGATAATTGGTTTCCCTAAAAAATATTGGATCCATGTCTTATTCTAATCCTAGATTCACCGGTATGATCTCATCGATGGGGGTGGAGGTTACTTCCTCAAATGTGGGTGGGTAATTCTTGAGGTCATCCCCTTCATCTTCAACCTATAAGTTTGTGGTGGAATTTTCATACATGGTGGGTGATCTAGGGTAATATCTTTTACTATCGAGGTAAGTGAGGCCATGGGAAGAGACACTATCACCAGAAATTTCCAAAGTCTTTACATAGAGATTATTGATCCGGTTTTTTTATGCTATCACTGGGGATAGTAGTAGCTTGAACATATGGGATTACAAGTAATTATTAAATCAAGATTATGGGTAGAACATATTTTTTATCGAGCATACTCCATGGATTCATTAGGGCAGTTCCCAAGCCATTAGGTGTTACAAGATACAAATCACCAACCACTATTGGTTGTTTTCCCTCCCTTTTCAAGAGACTTTCATCAAAATATATGGCTTTAAAAAACTCAAAGGGGAATTGTTACCATTTTATATGCTTATCTTCCCATCAATGGGGTATATAAGGATTGATGAAATTTTCTAGGTACCGCTATGTGTATACAGAGGCAAGGTATGTTGAGAAGGACATTATATGTTATATCTTACTAGATGACCATGAACTCAACATTATACATGAGTTCCTCAAACAATACCTTGTGATTGATCTTCTCAGGGGCATTTTTTTCATTCTTATCATAACATTTAATGGTTATCTTTGTGGCTCAAATATCATCCCTACTATAACCAAAACATTAGAAAGTATAGACTGGAATTATGTTGATCCTGAAACCATTATCAAATAGATCCCTATAAATGATGACATGGTCATGTTTTTATGAAACATACAGAGGTATGATATGTCCATGAATAACTTATTCTTGATCATTTTCAATGAAGGAGATGGTGGTATGTAATGTCGATGAAATAATATCTTATCAATAAACCTTAGGATCAGTGCCTTTAATCTCAAACTCTTATGGGATCTCAAGGGCCTTAGTGAGTGTCGCTCTATGTTCCATTGAGAGATAGAGAGTGTTGGATAAAATCCATCAAGGAATCATTGAATCGTTTTTGGGTTGATTCTGTTTTATGAAAAGGTGTGGTTCCATGGTTAGTTGTTTAGTTCTAGAGATATTTTTTAAGATCTATGTTGAAAAGGAACAATGACAAAGGAATGGATGATCTAGAGGCAGTACAAAATGAAAGTATACAAGGTTACACCATTTTTTAATGTTTGCCAAATTTTTTGGTCCAAAAATTAGAGAATGGAGAAAAGTGTTTTTGGAAAATGGAGTTATGTGCCAGTGTCAAGGAGCCTTATAAATTTTCATGCTAGGAATGTTTCATAATTATAATATAAAAAAATGGAAAAGGAAAGAGTGGCATGTATGTTATAGAGATGCATTAAAGATGAGGATGCACGAAAGTGAGACTAGCGCGCCTGAGAATAAGTTTCACACCTTGCACATAGGCGTGTAGAAAATACTATAAATAGATGACTACCTCCATCATTCTATAGAATCAAAACACTTAGAGAAAATCAAAGCTCTGGTTGCGCAAGTAGTGAGGGAACACAAGTAGGGAGTTATTCAGAAGTTTCAAACCAGATGGATGTTGTGTTCCAATATTTAGTTGGATGTAAAAGGGTGGGTGTCGCACAAGTTGTGATTATAAAAAGGTTTTGTCATGCATGTTTGGAGTAGAATTAATGTCAGTTTTTTTGTGATAATGGCGACAGTTTCACACCATGCTTAAAGTATTGTGCAAGTCAACCTAGGGTTACAAAAAATATGGAAGTTTCCCAACACACCTATGATAAAGTTTTATTCATAAGTTGATAAATGTAGGAAATCATAATATAATCTACACACAATGGAAGATGAATTAATTTGAGATAATTAAGGTTCCTAAAAGTCTATAAATGATTAGTGGATCTTCTTAAAAAGTAGTGAGAACACTTTATTTGAGAAAGATGTGAGCTTTCATTTTATGATTAGTTGTAAACCAGGAGGGAGAGTGAGTCCAAACCAAGCTTTGTAAATAGTAGTGTGATTTTATTATATTTGGTATGTCAGCACATTGTCGGTGTATGCTCCTTGGACATTACCCAGTGAGGGTAAACCAAGTAAAATTTTTGTGTCACGTGCATGTTTTAATCTATTTTCATACTTTACTATGGGAAGGAGAGAGAATAAATTTTTGGTTAACAATGAAACAAGATCAAAAGGGGAAGTTGTTTTAATATTTTATACCCTAATTCACCCCCATCATAGGATATTTGAAATAGTGGACCTAACAGAGAGCATCTGGGATTGAGTGATTAGATGGGACAACCGCTAACTATTTCAAAATTTCATACTTTCATACAATAGATGTATACTTACCAAGGTAGGGTTTCTACCTATTCTCAAGATAAGGATTTGTGGTAATTTTGGTGGAAGGGTATGGTTCCTGACCATAGGTCAAAGGAACAACTACTACATGTGGCATAGGTTGCACTGGACTTCCCCTTTGTCTTAGCTGATCATACAATGGTACCCCCACCAATTAGTCATGTAAAATGACTGGTCTTGAAATAATTATAAATGGATCTAATGAACCACATTTTTCTATTAGATTCTAAATGTTAATTACCATGGGTCTTAATTGCATATATGGATTCTATAGTGATATGGTCTGAATATTGGGCTCGTCCACAACCACTCTATTCCCGGAATTCTTTGCTTCTGCACCCTTAACCTCTAGTTCCTTGGTCAAGTGTAGTGAAATCAAACTCAGATGTTTTTCATCATTTAATAATGGATCCATATCTATGTTAATATAACAAAAAACTGATATCTTCAACTACTGAGGGTTCCATTTTTTTGGGGTGGTTCGCATTCTCTGGATTTTGAGGGAAAGAATTCTGCAACATTCAAAGCTTGAGTGCGAGCTGAATATGACTCTTCCTCTTATTTCCCTTCCATTTTTTGATGGTTATTTCTAACTCTAGGAGGTTTATCTAACGATACATACCTATGTACCAATATTTATATTATTTTTTGTAGACATTCTCTCAGGGTTTCATGAGCTCAATAAGAAATCTTTTGAGTCATCCCATTATAAAGCATCTATCAACACCTAACCAGAACTTCTTTTTAATCAATGTCTTTTTAAGGTTAGGTGATGTTTAGATAATTCACTTATTCCATGTGATTATAAATTATCTCTTATATGACATCAATCATTATTTTTCTAGAAATCCTTAAAGACAAAGTAGTCCTGGATGGTATGACCATGCCTCCTATGAAAAGGGAAGTAGTAAGAATGATCAGTGTGGTTATCCAAATTGGGATTTTGGGCTCTAGTATCTGGATTCATTTATTTTACATGGATTAATATAAATAAATATGTACCTACACATTTTTTGAATAAAAACACTTTATTCAATTATTCCTCAAATCATGGGTGTTGGTCTCTTTTTTGGCTTCCAACCGAGGGGTTTTATTCTATCACTCGTTGGGAGGCACCGGAAGATTCATGGTATACATGGGAACATGAATAAGAACCTCTAATAGTTTTAGGGTTACAATGGTATTCTCTGAATTTACAAGCCTTTTCCCATATGCTAAGAGTATGGGTCAGGATTTGGTCGTAGTCCATTGGATGGTATCTTCTAGGCATTGTTCCATTTATTCAAACTCAAAAAATCTTCCTAGATACTTCATTGGGATTAGAGGTGTTTACATATCATAAATATGATATTATATATTTATTTATTTTAGTTTCTTTTGTGAGAGAGGGATATTAAGTGAATGGGTTATAACATTCCATCCAATAGTGAAGTCATAAACCCTCTCATTTTTTCCATGCTTTTTAATTTGTGAGGTCATAAATTGTCATATTTCTTAATGTTGAGATGAACTGGTAAATAATTGGTGAATAATTTCTTCCCATCATGAAATGTATCCTACTGGGAGGATAGTTTACTCAATTAAGGCCATTCCTTCCATATTTTTACAAAACAACTCAGTTTGGTAGTCTCCTACAGATTGTCAAGGGCAATGATTAGGCCGCATCAGGACATGAAATGTGTGAGATGATAATATAGATCTACCATTCCATCGATGGTAGATAATATAGGATTACTAAAAAAAATTTGGTTAGAGTATCATCCACTCATTTGGGATAAGACTACTTCTTTTGTTTCATAAGGGAAGGTCACTCTTCCATGGATTCCATCCAAGCCGCCAGGGATTCAATGGAATTTAGAATATCTAGAGGTACTACAATTTAGGATGTCTTCCTTTTGTTAGGGGTGGTAAATTCTTGAGGAGGAGGCCCTGTTTTTATATCCCGTTGAGTCTTGATCCTTTCTAGAACTGAATAATCACCCTTAAGGTGGAGAGTATGTTATCATTGTAGTTGAAAGTCGTGATCATCCTCAACTTTCACATTTATATAGTCTGACTGTATGGATGTGGAGCCATCCTAATTCTCAAATTTCACTCTTGTACATAGATATATTCCGTATAGATATATATAGGAGAGATAATTTCTTATTTTTAAAGAAGACACCCAGTGGTGATATTTCCCCTAAGTAGTTCTTTATTGGGATGTTTGAGATTTTATATCACATTCTCATATTTTTCCATTTTTTCCTCTATGGGGGGAATATCATATCTTCTAGGAAGAAAGTGGTATATATCCACACATTTCCCTTTATCATTAGTAGTGTTTTTCTATAAATATGGAAATTAATTATTCAGTGGTTCCAAATGTTCGATCCTCCTTTGATTTCCCATATGTTTAGTCTCATTTTTTGTCTCCAAATAACATACATATCGAGTTAGGTCTTCTGTATTGTGCTCTTTCACATTTGTGCCTTTGTCCACATCATTTTTCTTATTTATGATGACAAAATTAAAAGAGTTATATCAATAAATGATATTTTCCCCATTATTCTATACTCAACAAGGGGATTTTGCACCACCTACTTCTCCCTTGAGGGTTGTGTGAGGGTCAATTTTCCAAACCCTAGCTATATTGAACCTTTTTGACTTATGACCACTTTGGGTTTTTATTACCATCACCATATATTTCTCTTGTCTTGGCCTATGGATGTTGACCTTATGGTATTTTATAGTAGTAATTTCCAAATGGGCCCGACTAGAAAGAATGTGTCTCGTGGTGGAGGAGTAGATGGGATGCCAATCGTCGATATTAACCTCACAACCCATCAAAGGATGATTTCTACTTGGGTGATGAAAATGAGGAAAATTATCTTAGCACTACAGGATTGAGGTAATTCAGGACCACTAATTGAACTTTCTGAACCTATTGTTGAGGATCTGATGATTACAATTGAGGATCTAATGGCTCTTGGGATGGGGATTGAGATATAAATTCCCCACATCCTTATAGGTTGGGATTGATCTGGAACTACTAGTGATTCATGGAGGACCCTACCAGAGTGTGATGAACATGGATGTGGTGATTGAGATATAAATATCCTCATCATTATGGGATGGAGTTTTTTTACATCTATATTTCACATTCCCTAGATCATCCCAGGTGTTGGTGACAAGAGTGGGATACGTGGTGTTGAAAATTTTCTCAACCATATGGGTTGGGTTCACTCTTGGATGACTACTATTTTAGTTTCTATTATGATTTGTTTCATTTAGAATAATTATTCTCATGTATAACCAGGGTTTGATGGTTTTGCATGGTGAGATTCATTTTCTACAAGATGCATTTGGGTGGCCTATAATGTCGACTTCTATATCTGAACTACATTCCCATGTTATTGAGAGGCCCTAATTAAGAGAATCCTGGTTTCCCCTCCCTTTATTAATGACATAATTACATCCTTGATTTTGGGAAATTTTTCTATATTGACCAACTCGGCCATGTGTCACACAATCCATTGATTTATCCTCTGTGTATAACATAATTGGATTCTATAACTATGGTTTTTTACTATTACGGGGTGTGGGGTAGTGGAATGCATCATATTTCCCCATATTTAGACATGGATATTATATGAGGAATCAACTATAATTTGATAAATTTTTATGGTTCAATGGTGGAAAGTGTGTTACATATTTTCATATTCCTTTTCTATTTATGGGTCTCGAGATATAGTAATAGAAGATAGGTCTAGTTGTAAGAAGAGTGTGTTTATTTTCCAATAATGACCCACCTATCACAGATATGGGATATTTTTATCTGAATCATTGGTGTGTCGTTCAATTATTTTGGAATTGTTTAGGAACTCACTCCTCTAGATCATTGGGGATATCATAGTCAAAAGTGGTGATAGGATAGAACAAGGTGGGATGTTGTTTCTTACTAACTCTCTCCATATATAAATTTTGGCCTCTTTTAACCAAAATTATATGCCTCATTCTTGTCATACAATAAAGGATTCTTCCTAGGGTCAGCTGATAACTGCGGTAAAGTACTAATAATGGTTTATGGGGAACTAATAACCACTATACCTTATGATTGGATCACCTCTCCAAAAAAAGGTGTTGATTTTTTTGAGTACATACTAAAATTTCAGTGTATAGTCAAGGGGATTATTTCATTACCCTAGCAAGAAATCACCATGGACTGGTTCACCATAGAAGATGTCAAGAGTGGAGTCATTGTGATCCATCTCCACACTACACTAAGGAGGACTATCCAAGTAGTGACCACCTTTTCATTTGGTTGTATAAAAACCCATACTTTACATATTTATATTAATTCAACATTGAAGAATATTTATTACATAACACAACAAAACCACTCCAGGACCGTATAGGTTTAATGTCTTTTAAAAACTAGGAAACATAAAAAATGGGTTCATAAAACATCCATAATGTCTCCCGCTTATTTATTCATTACTAGACTCCTTTTTGAAATATCATACTTAATACCCTTTTTCATGACCTGGGGAAAAGAAACATAAGAAAGGGTTATCTCAAATACTCAGTAAGGGTAAACAAGGTAAATATCAATCGTAAAAATAATATTTAAAATTCTTATCCTGCATATAAAATATCATAATATCATGTCATAGGTTTAATTATAAAAGTGCATTGTAATCAAAATATTCATAACATAAGACATGAAATCTCATGGAATATACACATAATCATTGAAAATCAATTCATATTAATCAAGGATCATTGCTGAGACCATCATAGCAGATAAATTCCATTACTGAACCTAGTTCACTCCTCGTTCCCACCCTGTATTACTGAACTATATTTACTTTCCATTCCATTCATGTCTATCTCATGAGATATAAATCTTTACCCAATTAATTAGAGGTATACATAGTTCCCACCCATCTCATAATAAAACCATTATTATGCGTGCAAGAAAAAACATAAAAAAACATTCAACATAGCATAACCCATGAAATAAAATGGGTTTTTTAATCATCATTCCATCATAATTGATATAAAAAAAGATTTCTTAAATAAAATTTCATTATAAACACAATCAAATCATGAAAATAAAAAGGATAAGAATATAACCCTTTTTAAATATTTTTATCTGAGATGGAAATTAATTTTGAGAAAACACTTGAAATTAATTCTTGAGGAAAATATCATTTCTTCTTCAAAAATGTTTTCCTTCAAAAAAACGCCACACAATTTTAGAAGAAATAATTTTATATAAAAATTATTTTGTATACTTGTAGGGGAATATAAAAGGAAATAAGGTGTCATGAAACCGTAAAAATCCACTCGTGTCGTATAAGTTAAAAAAACATTCTCCTCATACTTTTGTTGGAAAAGTCAAAAGGTACCTCAAATCGAATAACGAAAAAATATTCTTTTCATAAAATTTAATAAAAATTTATGTCACGACCCGTCCTCGGGGCCCGTGCCGTGACTACCCCAAGCCCGCCTTCCATAGGCCAGGGGCTGGCGACTAGCACCAAAGGCGTAAAATCCCGATAACTGGGAAGGCATTGCCTTTATAAAGAAAACAAGCACCACAGAGTACAAGCGGAAGTAAAACACTAAGTACAAAAAGAAGAGCTGAAAGTAAAAAGGGGCCGGAAATACAAGCCCAACTGTAAAGTACAACTCGAAAGGGAAAACAGCGACTGAAAAGTAAAGCTGCTACGCTGAGATGTCCACTGGAAATCCCACCTGAAGGGTGGGTACAGATAGCTCCTCTGCTCCTCGGGTCCCGCCATCCGCTCCGAGTATGTCCCGCCCAGTGGTCCTCCTCCGGGTACCGCCTCGTCGTATAGTCCACCTCCAGGTACCGTCCAGTCCTCGAACCTTCGGCTTCTGTCAGCACTGTCCGTCGTCTGCAACCAACACAACGAGGTGCGGGCATAGCCCGTGCAGGGGTGAGTATAACGATACTCAGTAGGGACCCCGAGACCCTCAAGGTCTCACTAAAACCAACAAGGATAACACAAGAAGATCTCAACAGATAAACTCTACTTAGGTGTATGCCCATACATATACCTAAGTTATCAAGTAACCCATCTCAATCATGAAGTAAACACAAGGTCAAAAGTCTCAGCTCAAACCAGGATTTTCATTATCGAAACCGTAACTGCTGAAGAGCTCCGTCTCTAGAGTGTACAGTGGTCCTGTCACGACTCCGAGGCTGCCGCTCACTAACCTAGGACTGCTGAAGTACTCCTCCTGTCGAGTACTGCGGGTTTGCGGCCAACTACCTGGCGCTCCGTCCGCTGAGGGTCTGTCGCCAAATACCGGGCGCTACCCAGATAGCCTACTGAGGTACTCCTCCTGTCGAGTACCGCGGGTTTGCGGCCAACTACCTGGCGCTCCGTCCGCCGTGGGTCTGCTACCAACTACTGGGCGCTCCGTCCACTGGGCTAGTCGACTCACTCCAAGTCGAGTCGGTCAAGCAGTCGTCAGGTCTCAGCCGGCTACACGGTCTCCGTACTCTGCACGCTCGTCTCCGGGAGGATCCGCTCCACGAGCTACTGGTCGATACTCTAAGTATCTCAAAGTCCCACGAAGAAGTATCACGAAAGTCCGTCTCGTCATAGGGGTCTCAACGCAACAGACGGCGCGTCGATCGGACGCCCGGTCTGTGAGTTAATAGTCTTTTCGTCCCAGGGGCCCGGTTGGTTTCGAGTGCGAACCAATCCCGGCCGTATCTCAACTGTACCCCGAACTTCCATAGGGTAAACTCAAAGGGACCGTTACTCAACGTAACCACCAACGCCGCTGACGGCTCGTCAAGCGGACGTCCTGTCTGAAAGATATCAGCTTTCCCGTTCCAGGGGCCCGGTTGGATTTCGGGAACAATCCAACCCGGCCATACTCCGACTGCATCCAAAACTCGGGCGGAGTATGTCAAAAGTTCCGTCTCATCAAGAGGAAGTCAACGAAACAGACGGCGCGTCAATCGGACGCCCGGTCTGTGAGTTATTGGCATTTTCGTCTCCGGGGCCCGGTTGGTTTTTAAGGAAAAACCAACCCGACCGTACTCCACCTGCGTCCAAACCTCGGGCGGAGTATGCCAAAAGATCCGATTCACTAAGAGGAACACAACGCGACTGACGGCGCGTCAATCGGACGTTCGTGGCTCAAGATATGAGCGTTTCCGCTCCGAAGGCCCGGTTGGTTTCGTGAACGAACCAACCCGGCCGAACTCAAAGTAATCCGAAACCTTGAGTGCGATATACCGAAACGACCGTCTCGATCCAAGGATCGCGTTACCACAGACGGTTCGTCATTCGGAGGTCCGAGGCTCAAGTTATGAGCCAAGAACCGAATCTGGTCCGAAACGGGGGGTCCGGGTCCGGGCCGACCCGGCCCGACCCCCCCCCCCCCCCTCTGGACGGCGCGGCGGCCGGCGGCGGCGGACGGCGGCGGCGGCGACGGCGGCGCGCGGCGGCGGCGGGCCGCGTGGCGGCGGCGGCGGCGTGCCGCGTGGCGGCGGCGGGCCGCGGGGCGGCGACGGCGGGCCGCGTGGCGGCGGCGGGCCGCGGCGCTCGCGGGAGGCACGCGGGGCTAAGCCCCGCGTTTCATCAAGGCGGCACGGCTTGAGCCGTGCCTTTGCCAAAAAAAACGGCCCCCGCTAGTGGGGGCCGGCTGGAACAAACCGGGGGGGCTTTGCCCCCCCCTCCTTTAAATTAAACCGCCCCCCCTCATTAAGAGGGGGGTTTGGAGAACCGGCCGGGGGTTTAATCCCCCGGTTTTATGACATCCGGCCGGCCCGCTGGCCGGCCGGTTTTTACCAACGGGACCGGAAATCCCGGTCCCGCCCTCGACTTCCGACGCCGGCGGCCCGGCCGCCGGTCTTTCCTTCCGCCGCGGCCCGAAACCGGCCGCGGTCTTCTCGTCCCGCCGCGGCCCGGAACCGGCCGCGGTCTTCTCGTCCCGCCGCGGCCCGGAACCGGCCGCGATGTTCGTCGTCCGGCGCGGTGCGACGGCACCGCGCCCCATTCACCGTGCCATGAATCCTTCCAACGCGGCGCGACGGCGTCGCGTTCTTGAAGACTCTCCTCGGCGTAGCGCGACGGCGTTGCGTAAATTAAATGCACGGTAAACCGCGTGGTGCGACGGCACCATGCCACTTTGCTTCCATCGAAAGAATTAAACAAGAACGTTGGAGGGGGGGGTTCGGCCGTGTTCGTGCGGTCCGGCCCCCCTCGCGTTAATAATAATAACGCAACTTAAAGAAAAACATGCCACACGTTAATCTTGCTAAAAGCACGATCAAGAATAAAATGAGGAAACCAAAAGAAAATCGACAACCCCTACCTCGGGTTTAGGATTCAAAGGTTCTGCTACGCTCCGCGGAAGACGGCGTCGCGGAGGTCGGGTGTCGCGGTCGTCGTTCGTCAAATCCGTTGACGAAGTGCTATGCCCGAAGAGACACGACGTTGGCGGATCTTCGTTTGCCGACGAAGGTTGTCCGAAGAAGAGATGGCGTCCCCTTCGTTGTCACGGTGAACGAAGAAAGGAGTTGCGGCGTTCTTCGTCGGAAAAGAGAGCGTTCCTCGTCAAGTCTTGAGGAAAGTCAAAATAAAAGGAAACAACGAACTCAAGAACCCTTACCTCGATAGTCGCACGTTGACGGAGTCGTGGAATATCGGTGTCGATTCCTTTGACGTCGGAGGAAGATTCGTTGTCGATGGCGTTCGTCGCGGAAAAGATGATACGGAAGAAGAACGTCACGTCGCGGATAAGGCGTCGCGAAAAGTCCGTGTTCTTCGGCGAAGAAATTCTTCGTTGAAGAACGACGTTCTTCGCGTTCTTCGTTCTTCGAAGGTTCTTCGTCAAGTTGAAGAAGAAGAAGGAAAGCTTCCAAAGCTCTCAAGAAAACCTCCCAAGGTGACTAAGAGTTCTAACCCAACAAAATAAGACAAAGTCTTATTTTATTCACAAAAAGAATTTCAAAGGTTTGAAATTCAAAAAGGGTTTAACTCCCTTAATTAACTCACTTATTTAATATACATGAATTGTATAATTAATTAGAAGTTAACTTGTCAAGACATTAAGAGGGAGAGTGGGGAGTTGAAAAGGTGGGGGGGGTTCGTGTGGGCCCCACCACACTTAATCCTCCCAAGGGAGGTTATGTGGGTGTGGGTCCCACTTCCAACCTCCTTTGAGAGGAGTTAACCTACAAAAAGTAAAATAAAAAGAATTACACTTTTTATTCAACTTTTTTATAAATCTCCCAAAAACTAACTTTCAACCCGCAACAAACGCAACTCCCGAAAAGGTCTCTTTAAGCGAATATCGGCGCTGCGAGTTCATCGGTGCCCTCGGATTTCAATTCCGAGCACCGGATCAAAAGTTAGAAATTCCCGCTTGTTCGTTCACTGAACGTACCCGAGCCAAACTTCGGAAATTAATTCCGGGCACTCCGGGCCTCGGAATTAGGTGCCGTCTGAAACCGCGCTCTTGTAAAATTCTAAAGAAAATTAAGAAAAAAATTTCCTTGAATTTTACGGGTCTTCACAATTTAAAAAAGGGTAAAATTAACTTTAAAAAAATTTATAAGAATGTAAATATTATTACATAATTAGGAAATATGTATTTGGATGATAAATATACCCTAGTAAATACTTACATATTAATAGCCTTAGATAAAAATGAAATTGTAAAATTATCTCTTACCTTAGGTCTAATATGATTTGTATGTATCCAAAACTCATGTATAATTTTTTAAATAATGTTTTCAATTTATTCTAGAATCATAATAATTTTTATTATAACATTTATTATCATATTTTCATCTGTTTGTTAGTAACATTTCATTGTTACTTGTTTTTTGGGTATTAACTGCTTCATATTCTTATAAATGTTTTGTCGGATAAGTTATTATTACTATTTTTATGTTATAGTTATATAATTTATAGAATTGTATTATTATATTATATATTATATTCAATACCTTTATATAATCATGTTTTAATGAATATTATGTAGAACTAATCACATTGCACCGTGGAGACAGTAAGACGTACGTACGCACGAGCGGTGATATTGTTACCATAATTGTTGAATAGTATTGAAGTGTATGGTTTATAATATATAAAAATCAAAATAATTTTATATTAATCATATATATTTATAAATTGCATCATTATAATCATCCATGTAAGGTAGTGGTGAAAATGGATTATACCACAGTGTGGAGATGGTAAGTCGTACATACACACGTGTAGTGATTTAATTTTTTATGGGATGGGTAGAAGGTAGAATATGGTTGTTTCATGTTTATAATAACATATCAGTATATGATTGAAACTTATGTTATTACATTAAAATGAAACAAATAATGAAGGGAAAGTAAAAGAAGAATGAAGTTTCAAAGAATTGGTAAATGATATTACCTCTTCTTCAATGTCCCTCCTCTAAGTCTCCTCTTCAAGTAATAGAGTTGGTGTTTTAAGATGAAACAAACCTCAAGAATAAAAATAGTGAAGTTGATAAAGAAAAAAGGCCAGGGGTTGGCCGAGCTTGATGACTCGAAATGAAGTGAAGAGGTGAGGGAGGAGATTCCCTTTTATAATTGAGGTGAGGGGCACTTTTGGATACTCCCTAAATAATAATTTATAATAAAATAAAAACCCTACCCAAAAACCTCCATAGTGTCACAATTTCTAAGATAAGATGAGAGAGGGTTATAATCACATCAACCAATAAATTTTGGACTAATTATTTTTTTCAATTTAAACCATATCTTTTTAACTTTCACTTTGTTATTCTATTTAATTTTAATTATGGTAATAACACTATAAATATTTAATGGTTATAAATATTTAATTATATGGTGTAAATTGACCCTACATAGATATTTTAGGAAATTTTAGACCTTATAATTATCACTTTGTAATTTTAAATTTTTTTAGGACTTTTAAATAATTTAATAAAATGTTATTTTTATAAAATATCAATAGTGTCAATTTTGACATAATTCATTTATTTGACTTTAAATAAAATCCACACAGAAGATTGTTGACCTCGCCTGTTTTGATAATCCCAATTATGCTTTCACATACTTTAATAATCCCAAATAATTTTTATCTATATATTAATTCCTTTAATCTATGACATTATATTTGATAATAATGTTAAAATAATCTTTGAAATATGTTAATAAATGTTTGTCTATGGTTATATGAATTTTGATATAATTCTAACTCAATCAGATATGTTTTGTATAAAGCAGATAAGTGTTAAGTCACTGATATTCTTATAGCTACTGATACAGATCTACCAGTACTTAGTCTACCGATAGACATAGTCACCGATAAGCAAAGGTCACCGATACACAGAGCTACTGGTTTGTATAAGTCCACCGGTAAGCACATACCACTGATAGATCAAGTCCACCAATGCAAACAAGCTACTGATAGAAGATTAGCTACTAACAGAAAAAGTCTACCGATATACTCTTAATCACTAGTACAGAACAAAGCTACCGATGAAAACAGTCACTGATACAAAACGAGCCACCGATACAAGTGATCTACTGATAGAAAAAGATCTACCGATAGAAGAAGTCACCGGTATATAGAGCTACTGATACATAGAGTAAAACCTACCGATACAAGGAGCTACCAGTACAAGGACAAAGAGATACCGATAGGCGCTCACTGCTATACAAAGTCCACCGTTACACATTTACCGACAGAAGGATACTGTTAAAGACTGACCAGTCAAACTCTATACTCTCAATATTATTTATTTATTAAGAAATGGTAATATTTTATGATTTTAATGCAATTAATGTTATTTAATGATATTTTTTGGCATGTCAGGGAACTGTACCTAGTACCCATAAAAAGGTAATCATTCCCATTTCCAGAGCTGAAAGATATAAGGAAAAAGTGCTGAAAAGTGGTGAATACACACAGAGAATAAAGGTCTTATCCACACTCGAAGAACACTGGACATACAAGAAGCCATTAATTATAGAGGAGAATAAAAGCCGCACCTTAGTCAAGGGGTGAAGAACTACAACGAGCTCTTCATGCACTCAAGCTGATCAAACTGAACTTGAAGAAAACGACCCTCTGTTTTTCAGACAAAAATCAGAGAAGGACTCATAAGAATTCCTAATTAATCAAGAGTCCAGATCTTCACTTCAAATCACTAGAGCTTTCTAAAACTCATATCTATTCTCTCAGTGATTCTTTTATTTACATTTTGAGAAGTGTGGATACTTTGTACATTTTATAAACACATTGTATCCTAAGATAATATGGAGTATTTCTAAATCCTCACACAAGCCTTCTATAAATCTCTTGTATCCCACTGTGAATAGTGGTAGAGGTCAAGTAAGACCTGGACAGCCTGTGTGTTTTTGTTTTGTTTTCCCACAAAGAACTGTGGTAGATTTCTTAGTACCTGGATAGTATTTTCACTGTTGTTTACCTCGATCCAAGGTGTGGATCAAATTTATATAAATTGTTTGAGAGGAATAAGTCTTAGCTTGAGACTGAACCTCTTGGTGATATCTGATGTGCATCTTAGTTTAAATCTAAAGTATATATTTTTTATTCCACTACTAATTACTTTGAAATACAATTTGTTTTAAAGTTACTTTGATAGTTAAATTATCAAGTGTTTGTACTTATTGTGAACTAGTAAGTTAGTTTCAAAAGTTAATTTAATATTTTGATTAAAATAAGTGAGACCTAATCAATATTTGAGAAACTAATTAAACTTTTACAATCTGTATAAATTCACTAAAGTTTAACTTGTTTTTAAATATGTGAATTTTAATATAAATATTTTTAACAGAAATTTTAATTATAACTCAATTCACCCCCCCCCCCCTCTTGAGTATCCACTCCGACCAACATTTGGTATTAGAGGGAGGTTGTGTTTATCAAAGTCTACAAAATACTCTGTTTTTCCAACTGTGATTTTAGTTGTATCTTAAAGATCTTAAATTTCTGTTAGTTCTAAATTTTATATCTTTAAATATTTTTTCTAAAATATAGATATGGATAATAAATTAGAAGGTGCTGATACCAATAGACCACCCTTCTTTAATGGTACAAATTATGTCCAGTGGAAGATTAAAATGAAAATTCATTTAGAGAGTATGGGATTTGATATCTAGACTGCTATAGAAACTCAATATAAGATTCCAGACACTGAGAGAACTACTTGGGATGAACCTACTAAGACATCTTACAATAATAATTGTAAAGAAATGAATTCCTTGTATTGTTCTTTAGGAGATGAAGAATTTAATCACATATCTGCTTGTAAAACTGCTTATGAAATTTGGGACACTTTGGCTATTTCCCACGAGGGAACAACCAATGTCAAAGAAATGAGATTGAATACCTATAATATCAAATATGATAATTTTAAAATGAAGCCTGATGAGCATATTTCTGACATGTATCTCAAGTTCAATGAGATTTTCAACACTATGAGATCTTTTGGTAAAGTTGTTCCTGCAAAAGAATATATCATGAGAATATTAAGATGTTTGCCAGAAATATGGAGAGGCGCATCTATTTCAATTATAGAATCCTATGATATTGGTACTTTTCCTGTTAAATAATTAATTGGTAAGCTAATGATGTATGAAGAAGAACTCAAAGTAAACAAGGAAGAAGATGATGAACTGAAAAGGAAGTCAGTGGATTTTAAGTCTACTGCCTCAAAGAGAAAGGATAAGGAGAAAGTTCACATACCTACTGAAAGCTCAACAAGTGAAAGTTTAGACTCTGAAAGTGATGGTGAGATGGCTCAGATATCCAGAAGATTTAAGAAATTCTATAGGAAGAAGAAATTCTTCAGGAAATCAAATTATAAAGGGAAATATGATAACAAAGTTCATTGGAAGAAGGACTGAAAGAAGCCTGACAAAAGTGATGAAATTGTCTTCTATGAATGCAAAAGGAAAGGACATGTAAAAGAAGACTGTCCAAAATTAAAGTTCAAAAATAAATATGAATTTAAGGACAACAAGTATAAGAAAGCTATGAAAGAAACCTGGAGTGCTTCAGAAGACAGTACAAGTGAATCTGAAGTTTCTGACTCTGAAAAGAATCGTGCTAACATGTGTTTTATGACAAACACATCTGAGTTAACATTGGATACTCCTACTTTAAATTCTTATTATTCTGGAGTTGATTCTGATTCTGAATATGAAAATATGTCTAGTGAAGAGTTATTTGAATACTGTAATATGCTAGAAGAGACATGTAATTAATTTAAGGACAAATATAAGACCTTGAAGAAATATCATGCTCTAACCATCTCTGTAAAATCTGCACTTGATGTAGAAAAGGAAAAGAATGCTCAATTACTACAGGAAAATACTGAACTAAACTTGTATAATGAGAAACTAAGGAACGATTTAGAAAAATTTACAAATGGAAAAAATACACTTACACAAATGCTAGGAAAACAAGTGGCACCAAAATATACCACTGGAATAAGCTATCATCCTAGACAGAGACAGTTTACTAAAACTAGATTCATTTATAAATCTGGACAGAATGCTGCTAGTTCTAGTTCTATAAATCTATATGCTTCAACTAGTTATTCATATGGTTATAGATCAAATAAAGTTTATCTTTAAAAATCTATTGATTTTGTAAGTTATTTGAGACCCATAAGACAAATCTGGGTACCTAAAGCTTTGATTTCTAACCTGTCTGGACCTAAGAAAATCTAGGTACCAAAATCATTCTCTGTTTAAACCTGTTTTGTAGGGAATTTTATTGAAGAGTTCTCACAAGAAGGTATGGTACTTGGACAGTGGATGTTCAAGGCATATGACTAGAGATTACTCATGCTTAAAAAGCTTAATCAAAGTTGATGGAGGCCATGTCACATTTGGTTATAACTCTAAAGGAAAGATCATTGGCCTAGGTCAGATTGGTAACACTAACTCAGTTTTAATTTCTAAAGTTTTATTTGTTAATGGACTTAAATATAATCTGTTGAGTATTTATCAGTTATGTGATAATGGTTTCAATGTTAAATTTGAAAATTATTCTTGTAATGTTTTTAATTCTAAAAATATTTTGGTATTTTCTGCATTGAGAAATGAAAATGTTTATGCTGTTGATTTAAATTCTTTATCTAAACAAAATGTTACTTGTCTAAATGCTTTTCATAAATAATCTTGGATGTGGCATAGAAGATTAGGACACTGAAACGTTCATTAACTTAGAAAATTAACTAGGAAGAACTTAGTTGGAGACCTACCCAAACTTGAATTACCATCAAACAAAGTTTTTAATCCCTGTCAAAAGGGAAAGCAACATAAAGTTTCTTTTAAATCAATGAAAGAAGTTTCAACTTCTCAAAATCTAGAGTTGGTTCACATGGATTTGTTTGGACCTTCTAGAGTTTCTAGTTTAGATGGGAAGCACTATATCTATGTCTTAGTAGATGACTTTTCTAGATATACTTGGGTATACTTCTTAGCTCCCAAAAGTGAAGCTTGTTCTTACTTTATTAAATACTCCAAGTCTGCAGAGAACCTTAGTGGAATTAAGATTAAGACTTTGAGAAGTGACCATGGTCGTGAGTTTGAAAATCATGAGTTTGAATCTTATTTCTCACACAATATCTATAGTCACAACTTTTCTTCCCCTAGGACACCTCAGCAGAATGGTGTAGTAGAAAGAAGAAATAGAACCATTCAAGAGATTGCAAGAACTATGCTTAATGAGTATGACCTGCCAATTTATTTTTGGGCTGAAGCTGTAAATATAGCTTGTTATATTATCAATAGAGTCTTAATTAGACCCGTTCTCAAGAATACCCCTTATGAGTTGTGGAATAATATGAAACCTAAGGTTAGTTACTTTAGAGTTTTTGGTTTCAAAGTCTTTATTCTCAACACAAAGGATAATCTTGACAAGTTTACACCCAAAAGTGATGAAGGGATTTTTCATGGTTATTATTTAACTAGAAAATCCTATAGATTCTTTAATAAAAGAACCAAATGTGTGGAAGAATCTGTTCACATCAAATTTGATGAAACTGATCCACATGAACCTAAGTCTTCTCTTGAAAATCTTGAAGAAGATTTGTCTATTCTGTACCTTAATGATAAAACCAATGAGCATGTTGTAAAGACATCCGGTTCTGGACATATTCCAAAATCTACTTGTATAGAACTCGAACTTAGAGAAGAGCCTGAAATTTCTAGTCCTACCTTTACTAGATCAACTAGGATTCTAAAGAATCATCATTTAGATGCTATTGTTGGTAATCTTGATAGAGGTACATAGACTAGAGATTATCTAAGAAATCAGGTTGAACATCAAGACTTTCTTTCACAGTTAGAACCTAAAAATATCAATGATGCAATCAATGATGAATTTTGGGTAATGGATATGCAAGAAGAATTAAATAAATTTTAAAGAAACAAAGTCTAGGAATTAGTTGACAGACCTAAGGACACCTTGACCATAGGCACTAAATGGGTTTTTAGAAACAAAGTTGATGAGTCTAGAAATATAGTTAGAAACAAAGCTAGGTTAGTTGCTCAAGGATATAGTCAATAGGAAGGTATAGACTATGAGGAAACCTTTTCCCCTATAGCTAGATTAGAAGCTATTAGGATCTTACTTGCCTATGCCGCTCATCTGAATTTCAAGTTATATCAAATGGATGTCAAAAGTGCATTTCTAAATGGTTTTATAATTGAATATATTTTTGTTGAACGACTACCTGGATTTACAAACCCCCATTTCCAAAATCATGTTTTTAAATTTTATAAAACTCTATATAGTTTAAAACAAGCTCCAAGAGTTTGGTATGATAGACTTAGCAATTTTCTTATTTCAAAAGGTTTTACTAAAGGGATTGTTGATCCAACTCTTTTTATCAAAATAATTTCTAAAGATGTTTTGATAATAAAAATCTATGTTGATGACATTATTTTTGGATCTTCTAAACATTCTTTATGTACTGATTTTTCAAAGAGCATGCAAAATGAATTTGAAATGAGTTTAATGGGAGAACTCAAATATTTTCTTGGATTTAAAGTTTTTCAAAATGAAAATGGTATTGTTTTGAATCAAAGTAAATATACAAAGGATCTTTTAAAAAATTTTGGTTTGGATAGTATTAAAGAGAGTGATACACCTATGAGTACTGTCTGTAAGTTGGACATTGATGAAACTGGGAAACCAGTGGATCAAAACAATTACAGAGGTATGATTGGAAGCTTACTTTACCTTACTACTAGTCAACCAGATATTATGTTTAGTGTGTGAATGTGTGCAAGATTTCAAGTTAATCCTAAAGAATCGCATTTTCTTACTGTTAAAATAATTTTCAAATATCTTAAACATACTGAAAATTTAGGTTTGTTTTATCTAAAAGGACAATCTTTTAAATTAATGAGTTATTCATATGCTGACTTTTCTGGTTGCAAGTTGGATAGAAAAAGCACATCTGGAACATTTCATTTATTGGGAAATCCTTAGTATTATGGTGTAGAAAGAAATATAATTCTGTAGCGTTATATACTGCTGAAGCAGAGTATATAGCTACTAGTAGTTGTTGTGCACAAATTATGTGGATGAAACACACTCTTTTGGACTATGGATATGATTTTAAGCATGTTTCAATAAACTGTGATAACACTAGGGAAATTAATATCTCTAAGAACCCCGTATCTCACTCTAGGACCAAACACATTGATGTAAGGCACCATTTATTAAGATATCATTACCAAAAAGGTGATATTACTCTTGAATTTATAAGTACTGAACATAAATTAGCAGACGTTTTCACCAAACCTTTATGTTCGGATAGGTTAAGTTATATTAGACATGATTTAGGAATGATTAACCTTGACCAGTAGATACCTCACCGATGTACCTCACCGATGTGATACCTCACCGATGTGATACCTCACCGATGTACCTCACCGATGTGATACCTCACCGATGTACCTCACTGATGTGATACCTTACCAATGTACCTCACTGGTATACCCTACCGATAAGTATGCGTTGTTTTAAACTTCTGTCTGCTGCCAGAATCTGTATCGTTTATACTTTACTTTTTATATTTTAATTATTTATGATTTCTAAATGATAAAACTAAGTCTTAATCACTTCTCAATCCACCAAAACTTTCCCTTTCCCTCAATCCTTAGCTCCCGAATCTCTTGAAAACCCTAAGTTCCTTGAACCAAAAATGGAAAAAACCAAACTCCCTACTGTTAGAGATGACATTGATGAGCCGAATGCGAAGAAGTAAAAGACAGACCAAGAAGGAAGTAGCAATATTGGTAGAACAAGGTCAGGAAGGCAACCAGTGAACCTGCATTTAAAAAATAGATTTATTGTGATCAAAAAAGAGCTATGTGTGGAATGGTTGTTGTCTAGTAGATCGTTGGTTCTTTAGGTGCTGGAAGATCAGAAGTGGGTAGATTTCTTTTCAAACAACAATGGTCCCTACTATCCGAAGCTGGTGAAACAGTTCTATGAGTTTGTAAGTTTTGAGAAATCAGAAGATCAGAACCGAATGATTTCACCTGTAAATGGAAAGGAAATATATTTTTCATCTGTTGAGTGGGATGAATGCCTGAAGGTTCCACACGAAGGTGTGTCTAGATATTTCTCAAAATCAGTACCACCTACAAGCTATATATTTGATTATGAGATTGCCTTAGAGGAAATCAGCGGTAGTGGAAAGCAAAGACAGGTGGTGGCTGCTGAAATGGATGGAGAGAACAGATTGTTGTTCAAGTTTGTTTAGCATGTTTTAACTCCAAGGAGGGGAGACTTTGCAAATTTAAGATATCAAGATATCTATCTGCTACATCTTTTGAGACATGGTGTGAAAGTGAATCTGTGTAGGTTGCTAATGATTCAAATGGAGGATATGACCAGACCAAAATCAAATACCAATGCCTTATTCATTGCCAAGTTGATTTCTGTTATGATTAAAGTAAAGGGGGTAGTTGAGTCTCAAGATGAGACAGTGGTAGTAAGGAATAATTTTTTTATCACAAGAACTATTTGCAAATACATGAAGATAAACTGGAATCCATGGAGAAGAGAGTGGATTAATGATGAAAAGAAGCTATATGATAAGTTCAATCTTGTGGATCATCCTTCAAGGCCTAAGGATGTGAGGGATCCAGTTCTAGGACATGATAAAGAAGAACCTGAGTACAGTGATGAGACTGATGAAGAGGATACTTCTATGGCTGATGGAAGGGATCCGGACTTGCCCCCAAGTCCTGTTGCAGAAATTATATCTTCAGGAAAGGAAACTCTATTAGAAGAAGAAACACCTATTGATGAGGAAGACCATCCAACCCCTGAGAATGAAGAAGAAAGAGATAATGAATCTGAATCCTCTGATTCTGTCTGCTTAAGTCTGAGTCCATTGATTGGAAGTTCATTTGTGCATGTTAAGGATGTAGTGGGTGAGATGGAAGGGCATGTGCCTAATCTAGAGGAGCCTCTTGTTGTTGCAGATATGGAGTTGATTTTTGAAGATTCTTCTGAGGAAGAAAGACCTACTGAGAATGATGTTTTTATACAAGATAATACACCAGTTGAAGGGGAGAATCCAATCAGGTTTGGCAGTGTTTCAGTGGCAGTTGAAATTGAGGATTGGGCAAAAGACCCAGGTTTTATCGTTTGTGGATTGGATTATCCAGATTCTGATAATGAGACATCCCTCAATAGACCAAAAATCAATTATGATATTCAGACTGAGTTGTTACCTGAAGATGTGATCAGAATGCATGATCTGGATAAGCTCAAGTCTGATCTCAAAATCAGTTTTGTGGAATAAATAAGGAAAATGGAAGCTTCACTGGTGTCATCTATTCAATCGATTATGAATGACTCTGTGGCCAGTATAGTATCTGAAAGAGAACTTTTTGTGGTTACACCTTCTAATATGATCACCAGGGCTGATCTTGAATCCTTAAAGAATGAGCTGAAAGAGTCTTTTAGTGCCTCTATTTCTGAGTTAAAGCACTGCTTTGTTGAAGAGATGAGCAATTTGGAAAAGTCTTTTGAACTCTCTCTTGGATGTAATGTATCAAAATTTGTGGCAGAGATAGTGGATGAAGTTACAGCTTTCCAGACTCTAGTATCTAGACTGGCAGAGGATTCTGAAGTTCTAAAGAAGTCTATTATCTCTTTAGAATCTTATATGAGTTCTAGACCTAAAGCATACAAAGACTTAGCTTATGTCAAAAGTGTTGTGAGCCAGATGGTATTAGTCTTTGAGGGATTTAAAACATACATGAAAGATCATGTTAGCACCCATGATTCTCAAGTGAAAAATATTATCAGTGGGTTGACCAAAAATTTAAAGGAAATAGTAACCTTCTCTATTGGTTTTATTTCTTCCAAACCTTCAGTGGATTTGGATCATATTAGAGTTGTGATGAAGGAGGATCTTGGTTCTGCATCAACCAGTGTCTTTGTGGACTCATCTGATCTGAGAAAAGTGGTAACTTCTACTAGAGATACCACTAGAGATATAATGAAGATATTCCAAGACTATATGAGAGAACCTCCTGCCTCTCAGAAAGAGGTGAAAGACAAGGTAGATTACTATTTCAAAAGGGTTTATACCAATAATCATCTCAACAACTATTTCAAGATTATGTTATAGAACATGAAGCTCCCTCCTGTCAATCAAGCCTTCAGAGAACAAGTCAGAAAGCTCAGAGAGTTGACCCCTACATTGGACAAATTTATGGAGAACAAGGATGATTTCATATCTTCTATAGAGAGAGGAGGAGGAATTATTATGGATTTCAGAAATCTCTTGTTGCCTTTATTGCATTTAGATGATAGAATAGTTATTATACCTCTAGATTTACCTGCATCTTCCTCTACTACTTCTCCTTTTCAGATGACTCCAGCCCAAGCCATCAAAAGCCTTACCCTGATGATCACTTAGAGAGCTACACAGTACAGACTAGGAATAGTTTCAGTAGCTCAGCCACCTCTGATTATTTCTGGTGTTCCTAAGCCTCCACCTCCCTCCACATCACCTGAATCCTCTTCTGATCCCAAGGGAAAATCTCATTCTGAGGATGTGGATTGATCAGTGGTTAGGATTTTTGATAGGAATCACCTGTATTTCTTTTGTTTATGTATTTCCTTGTATCTTTTTGCTCCAAGGAATATATATGCTCTTAATTTCGTTTACTCTTTGTTACTTCCCTTCTTCTGTCTTTACTTCTTGTCCCACTTTTTGATTATCACAAAGGGGGGGAAATACTATATAATTGAAACATCTATGGGAGAGAAATAATATCTTTTATGAAAAAGGAGGAGAAATACTATCTAAATACTTTTTTTTCTTTCCCTCTGGTACATTTGTTTTATATTATATATTGTGTTCTCTGAATACAATTGGATTTAATGCACTATCCTATGATACATTACTAATTATTCTGGGCTTATAATATCATAATTTTTGATTATCAAAAAGGGGGGATTTTTGACCTCGCCTGTTTTGATAATCTCAATTATGCTTTCACATACTTTAATAATCCCAAATAATGTTTATCTATATATTAATTCCTTTAATCTATGACATTCTATTTGATAATAATGTTAAAATAATCTTTTAAATATGTTAATAAATTTTTATCTATGGTTATATGAATTTTGATATAATTATAACTCAATCGGATATGTTTTGCATAAAGCAAATAAGTGTTAAGTCACTGATATGCTTATAGCTACTGATATAGATCTACTGGTAATTAGTCTACCGATAGACATAGTCACCGATAAGAAAAGGTCAGCGATACGCAGAGCTACCAGTTTGTATAAGTCCACCGGTAAGCACATACCACTGATAGATCAAGTCCACGGATGCAAACAAGTTACCGATAGAAGATGAGCTACCGACAGAACTAGTATACCAATATACTCTTAATCACTGGTACAGAACAAAGCTACCGATGCAGACAGTCACCGATACAAAACGATCCACCGATACAAGCAAGCTACCAATAGACAAAGAGATACTGATACAAGAAGTCACCGGTACATAGAGCTACTGATACACAGAGTAACAGCTACCGATACAAGGAGCTACCAGTACAAGGACAAAGAGCTACTGATAGGCGCTCACTGCTATACAAAGTCCACCGTTACACATCTAGCGACAGAAGGCTGCTGTTAAAGACTGACTAGTCAAACTCTATACTCTCAATATAATTTATTTATTAATTAACGGTAATATTTGATGATTTTAATGCAATTAATGTTATTTAATGATAGTTGTTGGCATTTCAGGGAACCGTACCTAGTACCCATAAAAAAGGTAATCATTCCCATTGCCTAAGCTGAAATCTATAAAAGGAAAAAGTGCTGAAAAGTGGTGAATACACACAGAGAAGAAAGGTCTCATCCACACTCGAAGAACACTAGACATACAAGAATCCATTCATTCTAGAGGAGAACAAAAGTTGCACCTTAGTCAAGGAGTGAAGAACTACAATGACCTCTTCATGCACTCAAGCTGATCAAACTGAACTTCAAGAAAACGACCCTCTGTTTTTAAAAAAAACTAGAGGACTCAGAAGCATTCCTGATTAATCAAGAGTCCAGAGCTACACTTAAAATCACTAGAGCTTTCTAAAACTCATATCTACTCTCTCAGTGATTCTTTTATTTACATTTTGAGCAGTGTGGATACTCTGTAAATTTTATACACACACTGTCTCCTGAACTAAGCTAGAGGATTTCTAAATACTCACACAAGCCTTCTATAAATCTCTTGTATCCCACTGTGAATAGTGGTAGAGGTCAAGTAAGACCTGGACAGCCTGTGTGCTATTGTTTTGTTTTCCCACAAAGAACTGTGCTAGAGGTATTAGTACCTGGACAGTCTTTGCATTGTTGTTTACCCCGATCCAGGGTGTGGATCAAATTTATATAAATTGTTTGAGAGGACTAAGTCTCGGCTTGAGACTGAACCTCTTGGTTATATTTTTTGTGCATCTTAGTTTAAATCTAAATTATATATTTTCTATTCCGCTGCTAATTAATTTGAAATAAAATTTGTTTTAAAGTTATTTTGATAGTTAAATTAGCAAGTTTTTATACTTATTGTGAACTAGTAAGTTAGTTTCAAAAGTTAATTTAATCTTCTGATTAAAATAATTGAGACCTAATCAATCTTTGAGAATCTAATTGAACTTTTACAATCTGTATAAATTCACTACAGTTTAACTTGTTTTTAAATAGGGGGATTTTAATATAAATATTTTTAACAGAAATTTTAATTGGAACTCAATTCACCCACCCTCTTGAGTATCCACTCCAACCAACAAAGATAAATTAAAAGAAAAATATTTAATATACTCCTAACATATCATATTCCCCTATAAAATTAGTGTAGCGCATTAATTAGTTCATATGATATTTATTTTAATATTATTAAAACCATTTATTCGATATTTCTATTAATAAAATAATTTTTAAATTACTATTTTATCATCATTAATGATAATTATTTAATATCTAAAAATTATAAGTAAATTCTTATGATTTAGGTAATTCATTTATATTTCCATATAATACCTATAGTTTATATTATCTCCTATTATCTATATATTATAATTAATATACCTATAAAAAATTGGATTCTGACATTTTATCACATTCATTAGTTTTTATTACATTCGTGGCATATTCATAGGTAAGTGTCCATAAAGTGATTCCATTTCGAAAACTAGATGATAATTGTGGAATTTAGACATCTAATGTGATTTTTACTAGTTTTAAGGTGATTTTACAATATTATTTTTACCCTTAATTATCATATTTATCTTTAACCATGGTATTACCAATAATTACCAAAGTTACTATTCATAATGCCCAAAAAAAATTAGCCTATTAACATAATTTGGACCTACTGGTTCCAAATATTGAATTGATTTTTAAAAATTCAAAATACATAAGTTGAAGTAATTAATTTAAAATTAATCTCGTTTTTGTAATGAGAAAATGGGTTTTAAAAACATTGCAAAAGATTGAAATGTTTTTACCTATGAATTCAATGTAAAATTAATGATAATGACATAAATTATATTTTATGATAAAAAAATCTATTTATACTTCAAAGCCATTCATTATTATTATTTAATCATATAAATTATATTGATAAATTTTTTTAATTAAAATTTAGCGTATTTTTACAATTCATCAAAACATGAATGTTATCAGAAAAATATTATAAATTTATCCAAAGTAAATTTTTATATCCCGCTTCAAAATAAAATGTGTATGTTGTCATATAAAAATTATTAATGTGTCAAAATATTAATTAAAAATATCTTCTTCATTCAATGGTTTAAAATTAACGTTTAAAAAAATATATTTTTATACATCAAATAGGGTTTTATTCAAACCCTATTACTAAAATATCCATTAGATGAATATAAAAAATATTTTATTAATTAAGGAATATATATATCTCATTAATTTCATTACCAAAAGTAATTCACACAAAAATAAAAATATCTAATTGATTTATATTTGTTATAAATAATTGATAGATAATGAATTCATAGTGCATTTTCATAAGTTAGTTATAACTATTCCAGATAACCTAATGACTAGGCTATAATGATAATTTTATAACAAGGGAATATCGTGGTTCGTTTAAAATCACGATTGCGTGCAAAGAATGCTATTGAAGAATAAAAATTATTTAAAGAAAATATTTCATAAAAACATCCTGGTGTTACATTTTTTCCCCCTTAAACTAAATTTCACCCTCGAAATTCATCACTTGGAAACAAACAGGAGAGGATACCTATCCCTCATCATATCCTTAAGTTCCCTTATATATTCTTCAAATTGTTGGTTCCTCCATAAAACTTAACCAAGCAAGTGGTATTGTTTTGTAGAACGTTTTGGCTACGATCTAGAATCTCTATCGGTTGTTCTTCATAAGAATTATCATTCTTTAGCGGTATGACTTCTGAGCTTAGTACATGTGAAGGATCAGGTATGTACTTTCTTAGGAGAGATACGTGGAACACATCATGAACTTGAGAGAGATTTTGTGGAATTTACAATCGGTAAGCTACCTTCTCAACACGATCCAAAATTTCAAAAGGACCAATATACCTAGGGCTCAACTTTCCCTTCTTTCCAAATATTATTACTCTCTTACAGGGAGATATTCATAACAACACCTTATCACCCACTTTAAAAACTAGGTCTTTTGTTCAGTTGTCTGTATAAATTTTTTGTCAACTATGATCCACTCTTATGTGTTGTTGAATATATCTGACCATTTCTTCCATTTCATCAAGAAGATTATGTCATAATAACTTTATTTCTCAAAATTCATCCCAGAAAGTTGTTTTTATGTACTTATTTGCATATAGGGCTTCATAAGGAGCCATCTCAATACTGGAGTGAAATCTATTATTATAATAAAATTCTACAGCTGGTAGGTGTTGATCCCAACCACCTTTGAAATACTTAGAGATAGCTTTGAACATGCCTTCTAGAGTTTGAATTGTTCTCTCAGACTAAACATCTATCTGAGGATGATAAGAAGTGCAGAAACTTAACTCTATATCTAAAGCATGATGAAGACTTCACCAGAACATCGAGGTAATCCTTTGACCATGATCGGATATAATGGAAAGTGGTACTCCCTAAAATCTTACCACTTTTTTTACATATATCCAAGAAAGATGAGAGATAGATAAATCCTCTCTAATACCAATGAAGTGTGATGACTTCATAAGGCGATCAACTATAAACCAGAATAAATTATTTCCTTTGGATGTTTTGGGAAGTCTAATGACAAAGTCCATAGTGATGTTTTCCCATTTCCATTATAGTAGGGGTAATGGTTGTAACATCCCCTTAGAATTTTGTCCCTCAGCCTTAACTTGTTGACAAATCAAGCATCGAGAGACATATTCAGCAACATCTCTTTTCATACCATCCCACAAGAAGTACTCTTTTTACTCCCTATAAATCTTTTTGATTCTAGGTTGAATAAAGAATGAAGTACTATGAGCCTCATCGAATAGATCCTTCTTTAATTCTAGTATGGGAGGAAGACAAACCTAGTTCCTGAACCGTATTATTTCATCATAATCAAGGTTGAATTCAAGAACATTTTATACCTTCTTTTGTAACTCAACATTTTCCTTCTGTGACTCTACAATATCCACTTGTATAGATGGATGAACATTCATTTGATAAAGATAATATTTATCCCCTTCCATTAAAATTTCAAGATCCATCCTTTGAAAATCAATTAATATCGGATCTTTCTTGATCTTTATCATGGATAAGCTATCATGGTCTTTTCAACTCAAAGCATCTTCCACATGGTTTTCTTTCCCAGAGTGATAATGTATTGGGCAGTCGTAATCTTTAATCAACTATAACCATCTGCTTTGGTGCATATTTAGCTCCTTTTGTGTGAAAATATACTTTAAGATTTTATGATCAGTATAAAAATAACACCATTCACCATAAAGACAATGACTCCATATCTTTAATGCAATGATTACCACAACTAACTCCAAATCACGAGTTGGGTAATTTTTCTCATGAATTTTCAACTGTCGTGAGGCAAAAGCTATCACTATATCATTTTAAAAGAGAACACATCCCAATCCCTTCCTAGATGTGTCACTATAGATCACGAACCTTTCTCTACTACAAGGCAGAGTGAGCACATGTGCACTGGCTAACCTTCTTTTTAACTCATTGATATTCTCTTCACATTCCTCTGTCCAAACGAACATAACTCATTTTTGAGTCAACTTGGTGAGTGGATTATATAACCATGAAAAATAATTCAAAAAATTTCCATAATATCCATCCAAACCATGAAAACATCGGATCTCAGTTACCATTGTTGGTCTCGACCATCATTCAATAACCTCTATTTTTGTTGGATCCATAGATATCCCCTATATTGATATTATGTGACCCAAAAATGAAACATTCTAAATCCAAAATTCACACTCGGTAAATTTTTCATAAAGATTCTCCTTTATTAGGGAATTTTGAACAATTATCAAGTGATCTTCATGTTCATACATGCTCATTTAATAGACAAGAATATCCTCTATAAATACTACCACAAACTGATCGAGATAGTATCTAAAGACTATGTTCATTATATCCATGAAGATAGTGGGGGAATTAGAAATACCAAAATGCATCACTATAAATTCATTGTGTCCATACCTTTTAGGGAATTTCGTTTTTGGTATATCCTCCTTTTTGACCCTTAATTGATGATATCCGGAATGAAGATCAATCTTGGAAAAGTATTGAGCTCCACATAGTTAATCAAATAAGTCATCAATGCAGGGAAGAGGATATTTGTTCTTTATAATGATCTAAAATGTTCTTGATAATCAATGCAGAGTCTCATTGATCAATCCTTCTTATTAAAAAATAGAATATGTTCTCCCTAAGGTGATGCACTAGGGAATATGAATCCATTATCAAGATTCCCTTGGAGTTTCTTCTTCAATTCTTATAACTCAATTGGGGCCATTTTATAAGGTGTCTTTGAAATAGGCATAGCACCCGGTATAAGTTCTATTGAAAACTCAACTTCGCAATTTGATGGAAGACCTAGAAATTACTCTAGAAATACATCATCAAACTATCATACAATGGGTGTATTCTTAATCATGAGTCTCTCCCCAACCATTTGAGATAAATAACCTTCATTTATTGGAATCATGACCCATAAGATGGAAAAATTTCTACTGGAAGGTTATATTCATCCTTGCATTGATAGATGATCATAGATTGATCTGGAATATGAAATGCGACTTCCCTTATTTGAAAATTGATATGACCTCCAAATAGGGAATGCCAATCCATGTCAATAATCACATCCAATGGCCTGAAGGCCTTCATTTTTTATTTATTTTGATAATCCACCTTTCAAGGGATGAGGTGGAACCCTTACAAGGCTCGTAGGCATAATCATCACATGGCCCATAGGCCTTAGAGTAATTCATTGCCCGTAGGCTTCAAACATTACATACAACCCAAACTAACACTTGGAACTGTTCCTCCCCAGCATCTTCATCGTGAAATCATCTTTACACCTTCGCATGTTTGTTCGGCTAGGCATTACTGTGCATGCACAGGCTTGTACCGATGGCAGGTGCCATACCCTCTAATTCTTACAATCCGTTTAGCTTCTGCTATGGTGAAAGCTCCCTGCTCATCCTATAAACTTTTTCAAGAAGTACATTCCCACAAACTTCAACCAAAGAAAAATTATAAACTTTTTATGTGACTAATGTGCCATTTGGAGTTGTTACAACTAACACAACATCTAATTATTGAGGTAATATGATGATACCCTTAAAAAATTCTTCAGAAATAAAAGAGTGGGTGGATCCAAAATCAAATAAAACATTTCCTACTTTAGAGTGGATGGTAAGTGTACCTTTCACCACTTCATTATCATACTACACTTCGCTGATAGTGATTTCATGTGGCTTTACTTTGTCCCTTTTCCTTATGAGTTTGTTGACATTGATCATCATCAACAGCCCTTGGATGAGGGAATTTATTGGAACAATTCCCCATTTACTTGCACTTGTAACATTGAATTATAGGTGGTACATTCTATGTAGCATTTTCTTTGGTCGCATCACTAGACAACTAGTTCCCATCACTTAAGCATTCAAGTTCCCGATGACCTTCTTTTACACACTTAAAACATTTACTAGTCCCTTTAATACAATTCCTTCTATTTTTCTTTCCACACATTGAGCATTAGGAAAAACTCATCTTCTTTTCAGTGTGGTCTTTAGAATTTCCTTTGAATTCCATTTTCATCTTCTTTTCAAAACCAAATGACTAATGGGTTACTCCAATATCCATATCAACCTTGAGAGCACATAAAACAAATTCCCCATAGTTATTGAAGTCCCTTATGGATAATTCCTTTTAGAGACTTGGTTTTAAGCCACTAAAGAATCGATCAATTTTACCGTCAGGTTGGATAATAATTCCAAAATCGTACCTTGCATGTCTTGTAAAAAGTTCTTTGTAGGTACCAATAGATTCATCATCCATTTTCTTAAGTTCAAGTAAATCTTCCTCTATATTTTTTTCAAATAATAAGAGGAAAGTAATTATTGAAAAATAAGTTCTTGAACTTGTCTCATTCCATAGAATCAATTTCATCTCTTTGCCTAGTATTCTTGATATGATTCCACCATTGATCTTCTTTCAAATCCAAATGATAGACTGCTAGGATGACATTATCATGTTCAGAACATTGTAGAACTAAAAATATATTTTTAGTGGTACTGATCAATTGTTCAGCCACTAATGGATTAGAAGACCTACTGAATAAAGGTGGACACTGTCTCATAAAAGACTCCATAGAATTTTTCTACCTCCTTTTCTCATTTGGAAGTCCTTCATTATTCATATCTTGATAAAGTTTCGGGATCTTGGATACAAGATTTTCCATTCTTTCTCCCATAAAATTTAGTTTCGCACGGGGATAATGATTTCATTGCCTGGCACATTCAGTATTAATGTGATTCCTTCGGGTTCAAGCCATTAACTATAACCAAGGATCATAGTGTGAGAAACACTAATAATAACAGGAAAACCACATAATCAAGAATAAAATTTCAATTTTGTACACTTAAGGTTTTATCCTGGGATATTCATGAGAATATATAAAACACTAGTATTGGATTGTAACCTATACATAGACATATCCTTAGGGTTCTTACTAAGGTTCTCTCATCCTAGTTTCCAAAGGATAATTATACCTTTGATCTATTACCAACTATAAAGGCCCACACTTTACATATAGATATTACTTCATCATTGAATAATATTTATTAAATAACACAACAAAACCATGCCAGGACTGTATAAGTTTAGTGTCTTTATAAACTAGGAAACATAAAAAACTGGTTCATAATACATCTACATTCACTACGACAAAAAAGGCATTTAGCGACGGTTTGATTTTACGTTTCGTGGTGGTTTAAACCGCCGCTAAATAGATTGGCGGCGGTTTTGAAAAACCGCCGCGAAATCGTGCGTCGGGAAACTATTCGTGGCGGTTTTCAAAACCGTCGCAGAACGTTTCGCGGTGGTTTTTTAGCGGCGGTTTTTTTTATTTTTTTATTTTTTTATTTTTTATTTTTTAATTTTTTATTTTATTTATTTATTTATTTATTTATTTATTTACTTTATTTATTTTGTATTACTTTATTTACTTTATTTATCCATGCATGCACATCTCATGCACATGCAAATGCACATGCCCACGCAATATGAAGAAATATTGTGTTTGGTGAGATTTGAACCCCTAACCTCTTACATATTTTCCAAAGACTTTACCACTCCAGCAAACTCGCCATGTGGTTAATAAACAGAATTTAATATACTTATATATATTAATTGAAAAAACAAATAATACATAACTAATAGATATAATAAATAATAATAATAATAATAAATAATAATAAACAAATAATAAATAATAAATAATAAATAATAAATGATAAATGATAAATGATAAATGATAATAAATAAGAAATAATAAACAATAAACAATAATAAATAATAATAAATAATAAATAATAAATAATAAAATAAATAATAAATAATAAATAATAATAAGTGTTAAATAATAATAAACAATAAATAATAATAAACAAATAATAAATAATAATAAATAAAATAATAAATAATAATAAACAAATAATAAATAATATTAAACAAATAATAAATAATAATAAACAAATAATAAATAATAATAAACAAATAATAAATAATAATAAACAAATAATAAATAATAATAAACAAATAATAAATAATAAATAATAAATAATATATAATATATAATATATAATATATAATATATAATATATAATATATAATATACAATATATAATATATAACAAATAATAATAAATAATAATAAATAAAAATAAATAATAAATACGAAATGAAAAAATATTTAATAATAAATATTAAATAATAAATAACACATAATAAATAAAATATTATTATTAATAAATAATAAATAATAAATAATAAATAATAAATAATAAATAATAAATAATAAATAATAAATAATAAATAATAAATAATAAATAATAAATAATAAATAATAAATAATAAATAATAAATAATAAATAATATATAATATATAATATATAATATATAATATATAATATATAATATATAATATATAATATATAATATATAATATATAATATATAATATATAATAATAAATAATAATAAATAATAAATACAAAATGGAAAAATATTTAATAATAAATATTAAATAATAAATAACACATAATAAATAAAATATTATTATTAATAAATAATAAATAATAAATAATAAATAATAAATAATAAATAATAAATAATAAATAATAAATAATAAATAATAAATAATAAATAATAAATAACACATAATAAATAAAATATTATTATTAATAAATAATAAATAATAAATAATAAATAATAAATAATAAATAATAAATAATAAATAATAAACAATAAATAATAAATAATAAATAATAAATAAGAAATAAGAAATAAGAAATAAGAAATAAGAAATAAGAAATAATAAATAATAAATAATAAATAATAAATAATAAATAATAAATAATAAATAATAAATAATAAATAATAAATAATAAATAAGAAATAAGAAATAAGAAATAATATATAATATATAATATATAATATATAATATATAATATATAATAAATAATAATAAATAATAATAAATAAATAATAAATAATAAATATAAAATGGAAAAATATTTAATAATAAATATTAAATAATAAATAACACATAATAAATAAAATATTATTATTAATAAATAATAAATATGAAATAATAAATAATAAATAATAAATAATAAATAATAAATAATAAATAATATATAATATATAATATATAATATATAATATATAATATATAATATATAATATATAATATATAATATATAATATATAATATATAATATATAATATATAATAAATAATATATAATAAATAATAAATAATAAATAATAAATAATAAATAATAAATAATAAATAATAAATAATAAATAATAAATAAGAAATAAGAAATAAGAAATAATAAATAATAAATAATAAATAATAAATAATAAATAATCAATAATCAATAATAAATAATAAATAATAAATAATAAATAATAAATAATAAATAATATATAATATATAAATAATAAATAATAATAAATAATAAATAATAAATAATAATAAAGAATAAATAATAAAAATATTTACTAATAAATATTAAATAATAAATAACACATAATAAATAAAATATTATTATTAATAAATAATAAATAATAGATAATAAATAATAAATATTAAATATTAAATATTAAATATTAAATAATATGTAATAAGTAATAAATAATAAATAAATATAAATATTAAATATTAAATATTAAATAACCAGAAACAAATATTATTAATAATAATAATATTTTATTATTATTAATAATATATAATATATAATATATAATATATAATAAATAAATATAAATAATAAATAATAAATGGATATAAATAATAAATAATAAATAACCAGTAACAAATAATAGATAATAAATAAATTAAAGTATATTATAAATAATAAATAATAAATAATAAATAATAAATGAAACACATGAAAAAGTATGAAAAGACGTGATAAGGGATGAAAAATCATGAAAACGCATGAAAACGGATGGAGAAACATGAAGAATGGGGCATTAGAAAGAATGAGAAAGCATGAAAACTCATGACAACTCTGGAAAACCCCTTAAGAATTCAACACAATCATCATAATAACCCACAAAAAAACCATTGATAAAGATAACAAGTCATGGAAACCCAAATAAACAGTAATAAATGGAGCAACCATTAAAACCTGTCAAAACGGTCATAAAGTGACAAAAACATTGGACTCACATTAACGGAGATAACTTATGATCCAAGAGTCCGTTCCAGATCCGCGACCAGTAAAATCAAAGATCCTAAAATGATCTTCGAGCTGATAGGTGAAAGAGACCGAATGGACCGACGGATCGGAAGTTACGACTGTTTAAAAAAAAGCTGACGGGGAATGGGTGCTAGAAACGAGGCATCGAAAAACATAACAAACCCGATACCCACTAAAAAGGCCATAACTTATGATCCAGGAGTTCATGTGGGCGCCACAACTAGTCAAACCAAAACTTATGGAACGACCTACGATCTGGAAGGCGGAGGAGTCCGAACTGACACGCGGATCGAAAGTTGGGTCCGTTTGAAGACAAGTTTGACGTGACACTGGTGACAGAAATGGCATTTCAGAGGCCTTCAGAGGGGTTTTTGGGGTCGAAAAACAAAACAATAGCTTGCTTGTGTCAATTTGGTGCGTAGCTCTCTTCGCTGGCTTCGATTTGATATGTGGTAGAGCCCAAACGGACACCCGGAGTGAAAGTTATGGTCGTTTGAAGTTGGAGAACTTTTTTCAACTTTCTTACAACTCTAATATCTTCCGCACCTTAGATCGTCTCATGGTTTTGATTATTCGTGCTTCTAGATCTCTTCATGAGCTTCGATTTGACTGGTCGTGGCGCTCCAACGGACTCCCGGATCAAAAGTTAAGGTCGTTTTAGTGATTTTGCGGTTTCTCATGTTTTTTTGTTTTTTTCATTTCATTTCACGACGGTTTTACCCAAACCACCACTATTTCATGGCGGTTTTTTAAAAAAACGCCGCTAATCCTCGAAAAAATAAAAAAAATTGAAAAAAAATAAATTTTTTTTTACACATTTCACGGCGGTTTTTTCGCGGCGGTTTTTAAAACCGCCGCGAAACGCCTGTTTTCTTGTAGTGATTGTCTCCCACTTATTTCATCATAACTGGACTCGTTTTTGACATATCTTACTTAATACCCTTCTTGATGACCCGGTTAAAAGAAAAATATGAAAGGCTGAGGTCAAATGCTCATTAAGGGTAAAAAAGTTAAATATCAATCATAAACATAACATTTGAAAATATAATCCTACATATAATAGATCATAATATCACATGGTGGGATAAATCATAAATGTAAAATTTAATCCCAATAGTCATAACATAAGACATGATATTTCAGGGCATACACACATAAGCATAGAAAACCATTTCATATTAGTCAAGGCTCATTGCCGAGACCATCATAACATAGAAGGTCCATTACTGAACTGAGTTCACTCCTCCTTCGGTCATGTATTACTGAACTGAATTTACCTACCATTCCAGTAATGTTTATATCATGAGATATAAATCTTTACCCAATGCATTGGAGGGAGATACTGGTCCCACCCATCTCATATTGAAACCATTCTTATGTATTCCACAAAAACATAAAAAAAACATTCACCATAGCATAACCCATGAAATAAAATGGGTTTCTTAAAAATCATTCCATCATAATTGATATAAAACAAATGGATTTCATAAAAAATATTTCATCATAAACACAATAAAATCATAGTAATAACATGGATAGGAATATAATCTTTTTTAAATAGTTTCATCTTAGATGGAAAATAATTTTGAGAAAACACTTGAAATTAGTTCTTGAGGAAAATATTGTTTCTTCCTAAAAACGTTTTCCTTCCTCAAAATGCCACGAAATTTTAGAAGAAAACATTTTATGTGAAAATAAACTTGTAATATTGTAGGTGAATCTTGAAGGAAATAAGGTGTCATGAAACAATAAAAATTCATTCATTCTGTATAATTTAAAAACATTCACCTCATACTTTTAACAGAAAAGTAAAAAAGCACATTAAATCAAATAACGACAAAAGATTCCTTTCATACTATTTAATTAAAAATTATCAAAGGGTAAAATTAACTTTAAAAAAATTTATAATAATAGAAATAATATTAAATAATTAGGAAACCTGTATGTGGATGATAAATATACCCCAGTAAATACTTACATATAAACAATCTCGTATAAAAATGAGATTCTAAAATTATCTCTTACCTTAGATCCTATATAATTCATTTGTATCCAAACCTCTAGTATAATGAATTAAATAATATTACTGATTTATTCAAAAATAATAATCATTTTTATGATAACTTTTATGATTATATTTTCATTCATTTTTTAGTAACACTTCATTATTGCTCGTTATTCGAGTATTAACTACTTTATGTTCTTATACATGTTTTGTCAGATAAGTTCTTATTTATCTTTTTAGGTTATAGTTATATCATATAAAACATGGTATTATTATAATATATATCTTATTAAATTCATTAATATAATCATTTTTCAATGAATATTATGTAGAAAAAATCATATCGCACCGTGGAGACGGTAAGCCGTACGTACACACGAGCGACGATATCGTTCGTATAATTGTTCAATGGTATTGAAGTGGATGGTATATAGTATATCAGAATAAAAATAATTTTATATCAATAATATATATTTATTAATTCAATCATTATACCCATCCATGTAAGGTGGTGGTGAAAAATAGATTACACCATGGCATAGAGATGGTAAGTCGTACGTACACACGCGTAGTGATTTCATTTTTCATAGGGTGGGTAGAAGGTGGACTCTGGATGTTTTATTTATATAATAACATATCAGTATATTAGTGATATATATGTCATTAATTTATAATTAAACAACTAATTAAGAGGAAGTATAATAATAAATATGTTTGAAAGAATCGGTAAATGATTTTACCTCTTCTTTGATGTGTCTCCTCTAAATCTCCTCTTAGAGTACTAGAGTTGGTCTCTGAAGATGACCAGAACCTCAATAATTAAAATATGGATGTTTACAAGGTAAATTGGTAGAAGGTGGATAGTATTGAATGCTCAAAATGAAGCAAACATGTGAGGGAGGAGGTGACCTTTTTTAAATGAGGTGAGGGGAACTTTTGGAAACTCCAAAAATAATAATTTATAATAAAATAAGAAACCTACACAAAAACCAATAATGTGCCCCAATTTATAAGATGAGAAGATATCAGGTTATAATCTCATCAATAATTATATTTTGGAATACTTATTTTTCAATTTTATCCATATCTATTTTAATTGAAACTTAATTATTATATTTAATTTTAATTGGGGTAATAACATTTTAAATATTTAATGGTTATAAATATTTACATATATGGTGTTAATTGACCCTATATGGATATATAATGACTTTTTAGATAGTATAATTATAAATTTGTAATTTTTAAATATTTTTATGATGTTTAAATAATTTAATAAAATTTTATTTTTATAAATTATCAATAGTGTCAATTTTGACACAATTCATTTATTTGACTTTAAATAAAATCCACACTAAAGATAAATTTGAAACGAAATTTCAAATACACTCCTAACATTTCATAATAACCAATAAAATTCATGGAAAAAATTAATTAGTTTATAAGATGTTTATTTTAATATTTTTAAACAGTTTATTTGTTATTTCTATTAATAAAATAATTTTTACATCACTATTGTGTCATCATTAATGGTAATTATTTAATCTCTCAAAATAAATTACTATAATGTATGTGATTCTTTTATAGTTACATAGACTATATAGAGTTGATATTATCTCTTAGTTATCCATATTTTAAAATTTATATACTTATATAAAATGAGATTGTGACATTTTATCACATTTATTAGTTTTTATTACATTTATGTCATAGTTATAGGTAAGTGGCCATAAAATCATTTAATTTCAAACAAGAGATGATAAGGGTGGAATTTATTCATACAATATGATTTTTTTCAGGTGTTGAGGTAATTTTATAATATTACTTTTACCCTTAATTACCTAATTTACCTTTAACCATTGTAATAAAAATAATTACCAAAGTTACTATTCATAATGCCTAAAAATAAATGTTTCCTATTAAAATAATTTGTAACTATTGATTCCTAATATGGAATACATTTTTCAAAGTTAAAAACATAGAATTTGTAGTGATTAATTTAAAATTAATCCTGTTGATGAAATGAGAAAACATGTTTTAAAAACAATGCAAAACATTGAAATGTTTTTACTTATGAATTCAATGTAAAATTAATGCTAATGACATACATTTTATTTAATGATAAAAATATATTATATTGATACTTTAAAACCATTCAATATTATAATTTAATCATATAAATTATCTCTAAGAAAATTGTTGTTTTTAATTAAAATTCAGCGTATTTTAACTATTAATCAAAACATGAAAGTTATCAAAAAAAATAACAGAAATTTATCCAAAGTAAATTTTTATATCCCACTTCAAAATAAAATATTTATTTTGTCATTTTAAAATTATTAATGTGTCAAAATATTAATTTAAAATGGGGTTTCCATTGAAATGTGTAAAATTAACCTTTTAAAAATAGGTTTTTATACATCAAATAGGGTTTTATTAATACTATATGAATAAAATATCCATTTTATAAATATCAAAAATATTTTATTAAGTATATAAAACATATATATCTCATTATTTTCATTACAAAAATTAATTCACTCAAAAATACAAATATCTAATTGATTTATATTTTTCATAAATAATTGATAGCCAATGAATTCATAATGATTTTTCATAAGTTAGTTATAATTATTCTCTCTAAACTAACAGCTTGTAAATAATAGTAATTTTATAATAAGGGAATTTCACAGTTTATTTTAACTCATGATTGTGTTCAATGTAAGCTACTGAAGAATAAAAATTATTTAAATAAAATATTTCATAAAAACATATGGGTGTTACCGGTTGAGTTGTCAAAAAACCATTGAGGGGTTGTAGATATTCATAAAATAGTTTCAAAGACACTGTTATTGAGAAGATCAGTGGTGTGAAGCTCATTATGTGTCGTGGATGGACTATACTGACCTTTCTTTTAGGGTTGTGCAAGAATATGATATTGTGGAATAATGATTGTTGGAAAATATTTATAACAGTCTTGTGTTGTGGGGATTTGTGTAATCTATTGGGAATATAGTGTAGTATGTCAGTGAGATTATGTATTATTGATAGAAATAGAAGCCTTTCCATGGGTTGTTTTCACAATATATATGTCAACTCTGGCTGAAGCGGGAGTATGAACCTGATTTAAATATGACTTCCCCAACAAAATAGATCAAAAAACTCGTATAATGCGATAAGAGATATGGGATTCATTATATATAACCTCTAAAAGATTCTAGAGTAGTCATTCATTGGAAGATGTAGGGATATGAGACCGACATCGATGAGTTGCTGAAATATGTCAAGTAGCTTCATTGGAAAGGATATGAACATGATCTGGGGTGATTTCCTGGTTATGATGAAGGTCCTTGGTTGGATTAGGGATATGAGCCTGGTCCTATGACTTTGTATTTTATCGTTGGTCTTTTTTTACTAGGATACGAGCCTATCCCCTGGCATGTTCCACTCTCACATGGTGAGCCCCATTCTAAACAAGGATATGAGCCCGACCCTATGCCTTTGAAGTATGTTGGTGGTCATGTTCAATAAGAATGTGAACCTATAATAATATGTTCACCAAACTGAGTTGGTGAGACCTATTTGGAATAGGGATATGCGACTGATTTTTTTCATCATCCTTTATAGGAATATGCCTACAATCCTCCTAGATAGGAGAAGGAATGTGCAGTTTCTCCAGAGTAGTTTCATTTTTTCACTAATCAGTGTTATATGGTACTCCAGATACTTGGATAAGGATATGTGACTATCCATTCCCATATAATACTGTAACAATTTTCAGATGGACCTCTTCAGTAGTTGCTAGAATTTAGTGGCACTTTAGATAAGTGTGTACATAAATGATTGCCTATGAATTCTCAGACTCCATGATATATTAGAAAATTATTTCAGTTGATGTGGGGATATATTCCCACTCTTGTCTATATGCCACTAGAATAATTAATTTATTCGAGTGAGTGGGTATATGAGCCTTCCCATTAGTTACTTTGAGAACGTGTTGATGGGATTTGTTAAAAAATAAATTAAATTGGCCAAATCTCATTTATCAATTGTTTTTTGTGTATATTAAGACCATATTTGTTCCCATTCATGAGTGTCTATGGTGGAAATATGTCAGGTAGTACCCTCTCTATGCAAGTGAGGGGTACTGACGAGATGTCGTTAGTGATGAAAGTTGAAAAGATCCCGGCTAGGTGTCTCTTGAAATAGGATGGACCCATTGGTGACAACTTGACCATTATTCCTAAGATACTGATTATGATGATTTCCATGCCCTAGGGATATGCTTCCGATGTGATTGGTGATGGTGACGAGTGCCACTGGTTTCAATGAAGCATTCCTCAAAAATGGAATAAATGTTTTCTTTAGTGTCTGGAGACTACTATGTGTTGCCTTGAGTGTTGGGATTGTACCATGTTGATGGTATTTCCAAACCATTGTGTTCACCAACTAAAGATGAATGGGTTAGTTGGTGTGGTTTTTTATTGACCCCTAGGGTTTGTATCTATAGATAATGTCCCAATTCAATCACTAGATTAGGATATGATCTCAGTTCAGGGAGTTGTTTGTGAGAGAAATATCTACAGTCATGAGGAAAAAAGGAACAAGGTCATCGATCAATGCATCATCGCATGTATGATACATGATCAACTAGATATGCATAGTTATAATATTTTTTCATTATTATCCTTTTTTTTACATTTTTATCAAGTTTTCTGGTTATAGTGAGAATGGGATTATTTCATGTTATCCATGGTTAAATAAGAATTCAAATCTGGCATACCATTCTCATTGGTGTAGAAGGTGAAAAATGAAATGTCCTGATGCATGGGAAACTGTTCATTTTGTTAATTATTAGAGAGATTCACATCTTTTTCACCATTTTTTCATATGGATATTCTACTCTCATGGTTTATTGTAAGGGTATTAGTATTATTTCATAATCAATGATACTGGTAGGATCTATTAATAAGAACACCCAAAAATTACCATATCTATGATCAAACATTAACCTCCCTTCCAAACACAGGCAGTTGATTGTGGTTTGATATTTAATGATGCTTAGGAACTCACATTAGTCGAGAGGATGTGATTTCAAGCTCATCGTACACTTTTAAGGGGAATGATTTCCCATTATGGGTCTCTCTTATAGATATAATATATGTTCATGAATTTCGTTATAATACTGATGTAATAACTGGTCCTTATTGACAACATAGACACCATGCCTAAACCTGGCCATCCGGTCTTGTCCCACCTAGTACCACTAGTTTCCCCATAGACATGTGGTCCCCTCCCTAGGTCCCACCCACATTCTCGAACAGGTTATCATAGTAATGAGTCCCCCATATGACAACACATGTTCTTTCTAGTGTGATATTTCCTCACTCACACACACCCTAGGATGCATCCCAGAAGGTCACCAATCTTGATCACTATTCTAGGACAAGAACACTTAATTTTTTAGTTATAATCATATAGACTCCCAAAAAAAGGTAAAACATGTTTACATGAGTCATATCATTTATTAATTTAAGAATTTATCATTCTGGGATGTTACATTAACCCCCCTTTATAGCACAACTTCTTCATTTTTGACCTTACATCTCAATCAATGTAGTGACACCACACTTAAGGTCGGGTTCTTGATCTGACGCCAATGTAACTATTTGTCCCTATTGATAGTAAAGAAACACCACCTTAAGAAGTCATCATGTCCGGACCTACTAGGTTCCACCAGTTTCCCACAAACATGTGGTCCCCTCCTTAGGGCCCACCCACATGTGATATTGGGTCATGTGACTAATGACTATCCCCGCAGTCCAAAACATATTCTTCCTAGTTTTCCTTATCCTCGGTCACACACACCCTAAAAAACATACTATAAGTTCAACCATATTGATCACTACACCTAGAAAACAACTCTTAATTGTGGTATTCTAATAAGTTAGGCTCCCAAAAATAAAGCACACCTTGTTAACATGAGTCATATTAGGTAGTAATTTAACCCATTATTACTGTGCAGTGTTACACCCAATATATAACCGGTTAACCTAACAAAATGATTAGGTATTAATCCCTTTTATTTATATAGGGGGTTCTATTAATGAGATAATATGTATATATATGAGGTTCTTCATCAGTTTCCTATAATTAGAAATGGGAAACTCCTCACACATTGAATCCACATAACAAAGCAATATGTAATTTACTACCTTTTAGGGAGGAGGTTGATATTCTAATTATGGTATTAAATTTTTATGATGCATCATATGTATCTTATTTTTAATAGGAATCAAAACCCACCTAGTTCATATACACCCTGAATTTTAACATCTTACGAAAAGGATATATATGGGGGAACATAGGCAATGGTTATAGAGAATGGGCCTTATGAAGGAATCATATATATCTTATTTATTACTTGAATCATATTCATTATAGTTCAGTTTTACCTTTAGGAATTACCCCAAGGTTGATTCCCTTGCATGGGGGTAGTCATATAATGCCCTTGGATGGGTATACACTATGAAGTTTCGTAGACTGGGGGGAATTTATGATATAAATGATATGATCATTTCAAATCCCTAAGATCACATAAGCCATGATCAGTGTGAGAAATATGGTATATCGGGTTATCATTCTCATTGTATTCAAATATGAGACTTATTCATAAGGGTTTCCCTTATCGGTTATTTTAAATGGAGGTTGGGACTTAGGAAGGCATACTAAATACCATAATTATAGTAGGAATTATAGTCCTCGCAATTTAGTTAAAATCCCAATTTTTTTATGGATAAGTAATAATGATGAACCGATATAAGATTTTGGGTCCCATGAGTTGAAGTGTTTGAGACATGGGGGGATTTACACTAAGGTGGAATCTTATTTAGAGATTAGGTTGTATAAAGGATTCCTACATATATTGTTTGAAAACGAATCATTTTAATTATAGTTTAGTTTGGGTTATGCCCGACTATGTCTACTATACAAGGTTATCATGTCCCTGGGTGTCTTCTTGGAAAGTTCAGATTGTCTGCCTGACATTTCTGGGGTGTTTGTATGATATGTCTGAGCGGGTCTGGACATATACTAGATTCTTAGAGGACATGTCCTAAGACAATCACATGTTAAAATTGACTTGATCAGAGGGTGTTTCAGGATCTATATGGAATATTTTTAGGATGTCTCATGACCTGGAGGACATTTCTAGAGGACTCTTCAAGGCAAAGGTGAAATGTCCTCAGGACATCACAAGACATGGGTGACATATCCTGGTAGTATCGTAGGACTTGGGTGACATGTCTTGAGGACTTTTTATAACATGTGTGACATGTCCAAAGGATTTTGAAAGACCTGGGTGGCATGTATTGGTGTTTTCACTTGAATTTCGTGATGTGTCTAGAGAACATCTTAGGACATGGTTAACATGTCATGAGGACTTCACAAAACCTTACTGACATGTCTCAGAATAGCCACATGATTTTTATGGGTGATGTAAAGAACATGGTGATTCTAAATGAAAATTATAATATCCATATTTTCATGTCCTCTATCATTTTTCATTACATATTATGTATGTTCCTCAAGGATTTGGAATCATTATCTTGTTTAGGTATCCAATGACCAGCTCCACATGCAAAAAATCCTTTGCATAATTTAGATGGCATAACGAAAGTCCTTCACATGATATTTAGAGTGATCATGTGAATCACATATTAATACCACGTGATCCCTTAGTTTATACTAAAGATTATACATGGTGGAATAATCTTGTGATCGTGTTTATTTCCTCTCTAAGAGGTATACTCATATTCACTCCCATAGGTGTAGTCACCTTCATGTTTCTTTTTTTTATTGGGGGGAGTAATTTATAAGATTCTCTACCCTAGTTATATTCTGGCTTGAATGACATGTATAGCTCATATATGAGATTGAGTCTATGATATATCATTTACTTCATGTGAACCTACCATGGTTCGTCCATGATGTCGTCTACGTGTCACATGATTAATATTGACTGTGATATCACTGTGTCATTAGAATTTTATCAGAACATGACTTATTAATGGGATTTCACAAAATCATATTGATGTGTCAAACAACCTTTTCTATATCAAGGTGAAATGTCTGGGAGTATTTACAAGATAAATATTCCTATGTATATTATTTCGCATGATCAATGGGTCATTGTTTAAGGTACCACATAAGATTAGATGACGTGTCTTGAAGCCTTTGTGAGAGTAGATTTACTTTTTAAGAGTTTTTCTCATGATCAATGATTATAAAATGATGAAAATAACCCCTTTGAATGAAAATATTACATCATCAACCACGTGGAGCCTCTACCCTTTAAAGAATTATTTCTTCTAATTTATATGTTTTTCAGCCCTTTTTCACATTGGTTTTTTGTCAGGGTGTTGCAAGATCAACATTGGATCTTGGGATGGTATGGGATTATTTTCATGGGTATTATCTCAGTTTATCCGTGGTGTGTTGCTTGGTCAAGGATAGATATCATGAATACATGTGGGAATTTTCAGGAAAAATCCATCCCACTAACCAACATATCTGGAGGGGCATCACATGACTCATGGATGTGTTAGAAGTCCCCCACATGATGGAGGTGACACATAAAAATGATTTCATGTGACCAGGTCAGTATCTCTTTAGGGGGATCTACCGAGCATTATAAATCATATAAGTACGATGCATAAAAATAAATTTCATCAAGACCACATGATGATTCTTCCTTTTGAATCATTTTATCCTTTATTTTATAAGTTTGTTCATCCTTTGTCCACTAATTGTTTTTAGGGCATTGTATGATTGAATATTCATTACAAACGACCTTCGTAATAATGAGGTGACATGCCCGGGAGTATTTTTGTTATCATAATTTTTTATATAGAGGGGATTCACAAGAGTAAGAGGTATTTTTTAGAGGGGCATCACATGATCTTCCATGGCACACATGGAGTTCATGATTTTTCCATGTTACCTCCCCAGGTTCATGAGACCACATGTCACCTTGGTGGTCAAGAAACCCGCATATCTTTTTGATGGTCATGTAATTCGTGTGACTCCTTAGTGGTAATGACATTTAGGTAAAATATCCACCATATATTTAATATATCCATTCTCCTCATTCCTTTATTTTGAGGAGAAAATAATTCTTATGTTTTGGGTATTTCATCGATCCTAGAATTGACGACTCTTATTTGGAAGGAGACAATACACAATAAGTGAATTCAGAATCTCATTAAGTACTATAGAATTAGAATTATAATAATAAATGTTATTCTTGACTTATGGAATAATATTTATTCATGTATCATTGATCTCATAAATTCAATAACCCGATATTTGAGTTTAGAATATGTGAGTATAATTTCATCCACTGATTGGTATTCACATGGTAATAAATAATAATTCATTTATTTATCATTTTATTGAATATATTAATATAAATTTCAATTAAATACCTGAATATAAAAATAAATACTCATATGGGAGTTTAAAAAATATTATATTATATATATTTTTTAATAAATGAAAAATATTTATTTAAATATATATTTTATTATTAAAGGATTGATAAAATTTGAGGATTGACTGGTTGATTTAATGTCCATGTTGAAATGATATAATTTATATAATATAATTTTAATAAATATTGATTTATTTAAAGATTATATTTAAATACATGTAAGTTTAGAACAAGGAATAAGTATTACATATAATAAATAAATAGTTAACATCCCTTCATGCTCTTATTAATTATTTAACATTATGTATGTAATTCCAATTATAACATTTTAAATGATAGATTACTTGTATAATGTGAACTATATCTAATATTCTACAAATCACTAGAGAAAAACCCCCCCACCTTCCTCTTAGGAATAAGAGTAGACAAGAAAAAATAATTGTTGAAATTAATGATGAATGATGTAAGGTGATTAGTTCCTCCGCACTATTAGTTAGAGTACCAAGATAGATTTTTAGATATTTATGGATGATATTTGGATACAATTATTGGGATCCTAGTAAGGATTATCCACTATTATAAAAATTTCACAAGAGAGCTAACTGAATTTATAAAAAATAGGATGAATTATCTAGATGAGGGGATTCTTGTTTTAAATTATTTGTATATTAAATTAAAAATATTCTTTATTAGAATATTTTAGGGTTTTCTTCATCAATTTAGTCATTTTAAATTCATTGAAATTGATGAGAAATCATTGTTGGGAATCATCTCGACCACTTCTATTGCACCCCAAAACCATGGTACACGAAAACATTTCCCTATGCATCAAAAGGTGAAATTTGGATATCTTTTATGAATTTTACTTGGATATATATTTCCCATGTAGTGAGAGTAGTTAGAAGGCTCTTGGAAAATATAAGGAAGTGGAACTAGGAAATGGAGAAGTGGATTCTTTGACATATCAATGGTTTAGAAGAACTTGCCTTTTTGTTTCAAAATGATTGATCCATTACAAGTGTATATTCAAGTGTACTTTGGATAAGATACATATAGTCTATGAAATACCATAGTATTTGTGTTTAATTATAGAATAAATTTCATAATCAATCATTATTTACACTATCAATAATAAAAAATGAATATTTTTATATAATGTAATAATGGAAGGAGATGTCATAGTTGAAGGGTTTGTTGGTCGATCTCTAAAGAATTTAAAGGATTTGAGTGTTATTCTCTAATATCTAGAATCCAATTCATCTTGTGAAGAATATAATGTTTAAATGAAGGGTAAAACACATTCAAATAAAATATCACATCATCTAAAAGATCATGGAGGAAGGAGTGTTGGAGCTAAGGATGATAGAGGGATGCTATAAGAAAGTTTATACGATAATGAAGGTCGTTGTTTGGGAATGTAAAGGGTAGTTTTGTGCCTCAGTTGGAATGTAGACTCTTTTAAAGGTGGTTGGTATTCAATGACTATTTCTATAGGGATAAGGAATTATTAAGTGAACCAACGATTTGGAGAAGCTAAGAAAATAATTTTCAAGTGAGATATTGTTAGGTTGTTGTGAGAAATGTTTTTTGTTAGATTCCATATATTCAAGAAGGTTTTTTCTAGTTGATATATTTAACAATAACGAATGGAGAAATAGGTCGTAAAAACAAGGTGTCCAAAATCAGGCACTAGAGACTATCTAAAGATGAGTGTTTATGAAGGATGTATTTATATTCAATGGAATAAGTAAAATTTTTCTTCAAAATATCAAGTAAGTTTTCTTTAAAATGATACATAAGGATTAACTCATAGCATTTCTAGAAGTGAAAACATAGGAGGTATTTGACCACATTTTGAAAATTTATCATTTTATGTGAGTCAAAAAATATTTTTTTAAAAGAGGGTTAGCCACATAAATCATAAAATAATGGAAATATATCATCTGGTGAGAGTACTATTTAAATTGAGGGGATATGTCATTTTGGAAAATAAAAACAATAGTTGAAAAATTAAAATCTTTCAATATTTCTATCCTATTAGTAATAATGAGAATCAGTGCTTCTCACATGGAGTAGAATGACGTTTTGATCTACATTAATATCCCACAGTTTTACTATGTTGTGGTTCAGTTCTTTATGTCATCACTTGGGTGTCTTCTGAAAGTTTTCTACTTTCAAGGTAATTCCACACAAGATATTGGAGCTAGGCCCAATTCCCTAGATGTTTCAACCCGGTGATATATATTATAGACCATTAAACCATGTTCTACACTATGAGGTTCCAATGGTTATATGGAATATCGGTCATGGGTACAATTATTGGCATCATAATTTTTTTTGTTTTGTTGGGAGATACTACAAAAAAATCTAGTGTTGTTTTATTGGTTGATACCACAACAAGTGGTATCTAATATTATATTTAAACATACTAAGGTTATTTACTTAATAATTTTCCTTTCAATGGTAACATATTGTGTTGGAAATAATTGTATTTGAATAAGTATAGTTCCATATTATGAATTTCAACTGATTATACTATAGATTCTAGAGAATGAAGATTATGGTCTATCTGTATCAGAATGTTCTTGATCTTCTGTTAGTGGGAATCAAACCAAAATAAATGAACAATGAAAAGTTGGAAATATTAAACATCTATGCACTTAGGTTGGTTTAAATGATGTTGTCTAAGGACATGGCAGTCAACTCGATGATCTTAAAAGAACGTAAGAACATATTGAAATTCTTGAGAACATGCAGGAGAAGTTTTATGAAATTAATTTTTTTTATTGTTGTTGGGACTATTTGGATTGATATTATTGAAAGGAATGATGAGGAATGATCATTTTAATGGAATAAAAATTATTCTATTTGATCATGTATTAGTTAAGTTAAAGATCTCTGAAGTCATATAGGATCTCAAAATATTATCATCACTTATGGAATCGTTGATGAGATGGTTACTACCATAAGTATCTCTGGTGACATAAAAGAACTGGGGTTTGATTATATTAAATATATTTTCCAAAATAAAGAGATTTGGAAGAAGGGATTTTAGGGTTCTACCAAAACAACATTTAGTGTGGATGTTGGGGAATATTCCAATCAAAGGAAGGCCTAAAGTCAAATGAATGGGAATGAGAAAAGACAAAATATCTAAGTGAAATAATTTTGACTGAGACCCATATGAAAGAATTTTAAAAAGAAGGGGAACTTAAAGAAATAAATTAGGGAATAGATCTCAAGTTCCAAAAAAATTATTCTGAAATTACTTATGAAAATATCACATTCATGGATGAGGAAACTTATTATAAATTGTCCCAATTCTATTGGAATAATTGGTCATTGATTTAAAAGATTCATTTCACTCAACTTATGTGAGACAAATCATGTGGAAATATATTTCTTGAAGATGCAGAAATATAAATCATGCTTATTATGAAATTATAAAGACTATTGATAATGGTAAGGTGAAATTATGGAATGAGAGCGAATAATTTTTGGTGTTGCAATAGGTTCAGAAGATTCTAATGTTAAGGAATAATTTATTTTCAGTTGATCAACTAGATGATGTTAGTTTTCTTACATGTTTTTTGGAAAATGCATTAAAAATCATGTGGTTCAATGATTGTTTCAAAAGTGGAAGAAGATGGAACTTTGTTTCTGACCAAGATGTTAGATTATACATCACTATCAAGAACAACTACTTCTAGAATTTCAATGTTATATATTGGCATCTTAAGAAACATTAATGAGTTGAACATTTTGGCTGCTAAGGGAATGCTGAAACTCTATTATATGGAGAAATAAAAATTTGGAGAGTGAATCCTTTAGAGGAAAAAAAATATTTTAATATTGAAGGAATAAATCTAAGGAAACAATAGTTATAACTAATACAAAACGATTTATGTTGGTACATACTGGTTCAATCTCATGCAGGGTCACTATATTATCTAACCTTCATCAACAATGTGATAAAGAATTTGTGGGTGTTTTTCTCAATCGTAGGTATAAAGTATTTAGAAACATCATTTAATGGTGATTAATCATATAAAATGAAGTTGATTTGAATATTGATTTATTGAGATTCGGTAGTGGGGTGGAGTTGTTGGACCTACAATTCTTTCGATAGAAATTTTTATTAATAAAAAATTACAAATGATATGATTTCAATATGTGATGATTGAAAATACATATAACGAAGATTTGAATTCCAAATAACTTTGATAATATGTCTAAATAATGTTCCAAAGTATCACGAACCAACATGACCTACCCCTGACCTGACATCTAAATCAGTTTACGACACGGATAGAAAGGCATTCATGATCCCCCTAGGCTGGCAACTAGTTCATGGGAATGAATATTATGATATTATAAATAGTTTTACTAAAAATAATTATTTAATATTAAGTTAACCTAATTTATAACCTGACATGACCTCTCCATATGTTGGCAGTTCATGCATTCAGATAAATAGAACCAATGTAGAAACTCATCAGCAAGCTAAAAATAAATAAAATCTAAAGGAAAGAAGAAAACCCCCAAAAGAACATATGAAATGTCATACATAACATAATACACAATAGAGAGTTCATGAATACATAGAAAAAGGAATTCGATGGGAATATGAAGAAGCGATAAAAGATACGAGTATAATTATGCTACAACAAAAACCAAAATAATCCAAATTTAAACAGTCAAGAGGATACTCGTATTCATGTGACATGAGGCCTCAACCAAACATATCATCTCCACTAGTTTATATATAAAAATCACATACATCCATCAACTTCGAGTGGATCTATAAATTTACCTATAATAGTAAAAATATTGTATCCATGCACCCATTGGGTGTTTGTAAGGTGTAAGGTTACAAACCATTAAGATCCCACTAGTTGTTCCATGAACATATTTTCATAGAAAATATAGATATGATACTTCAAAAATAAATACGTGTAATTTTTCCATCGATCATTTTTAAATAAAATAATTTTTATGTTACAGTTTCATTTTTTATGAGTAAAGAAGGTAAATAAAATCCAAAAAAACTTTATAACTAATTATATGCCACTTGATATGAGGAGGGGGGATAATTAGAAGGAATGAAAAAAAATCCGAAACATCAATATCCATTTTGATACATTCATCAAACATTAACCTTGATATGTCATGGCCTTATGGGAGAATAAAAATCAGGGGAATAAATATATTTGGACCAAATAAGATAAAGGAGGTCTCATACTAGTTAGTCCATGACGATCCTTGAAGAGAATCCACATAAAAATGGACAGCAAAGAGGGAAAAATGAGAGATTAGAGTATAGGGGTCCTAGAGAGTTTTACAATGGGTGAAAATATGGTATGAAGAAGTTAAAATGATAAAGGGTTAAAGTTAAAATTACAAAATAGAAATATAGATAGAGGTACACCACATCAAGACCCTACTGGTCACAGTGTGGTGTCTCTCTCAATACACCCATGTGGTGCGGTCACAATGATTGTAGTATGAGACATCTCATCTAGGAATAACTAAGTTCCCAGAGCATAGAACTCCACATTGTGGTTATCCTTATTTATATGTAAACCTATCTTATGAGACCCTACCCACAATGTAATGACCAAAGCACCCCTCCCTAAACATATAAGGAAAAAAACCCTACTAGAAAAAAGACCTGTCACGCCATGATGCCTTGGGACATAGTGTGGCCTGCAACAGTTTAAATTTGAAAAATGTAAAAAATAACCAAAAAACTATATGGGGAAAGAAAATGAAGAATTTAATTATAAATTTATAATTTATAATTTTTTTACTAGAAAACAATTATATGGGTGTGAAAATTATCACCACCGTAACAATTTTTCTCGGATAAAGTCCACATGAAGCTTGATCTATGAATAGACAAAACTAATGTTCACTAATATGGTATTATCATTCCCATGTCTTGTACAAGTCACTCCCATTCATCAATAATACTCAAATAAGTCCAATATACTTTCCACACATTATCATTTCCTGGTAATAAATGATCTGGACTGACTGCTCATCCTCTAAGGAATCCATATCTATCCCAAGCTCTTCCCTCTTTAACATATGGGAAGGATCATGGTGGTACATATTTAATTGGGAAACATGGAAAAAATAATGATTATTTTTTATTTGGATTGTAAAATAAAACTATTAAGAATCATTTTGAATCAATTTAGTGATCCCAAAAGGCCCCACATATCTCATGGAAAGCTTCCTATGATTTTACAACCACTAAAAACATAATTGAGGTGTTATTTTCAGATTTAATCATATGAACACCAAGAATTATAATGGATTGTGACAGTGACTTACATTTGAGTTATATCAGTTTTGGGTTAATTCAATGCACTGCCTTATTATCTTCATCTTCTCTATCTTCCCTTGGAAACGACTCAGACATACCACAGAGGCTTCACTAACTTCATCCCAACAGAGAGTAGAATGGAATGGATGAACTGAAAATATTATAATAGATACATATATATAGAGGAAAGGTAATTTTTTTATAAAAAATTCAACTCTTCCTGAATGGATATCTCATGAGACTCGGAATTCTTAGACATAAGCACAAAGTATGTCCTACAAAATATTAATCACTCGCTTGGTATTACCTTCTTTTTGTATATGGTAGGCCATACTCAACTTTACTGGGGATACAATCAACTCTTGGCTGAACTTTGATAATTTATATGTAAATAAAGTATCTCAATAAAATATAATGGTGTAGGTAACACCATGCTTTCTCAAAGTCTCCTATAGAGAGATTCCTAAAATCCTCCACCTCTATGTTAACTTTTGTTGGTATGAAATGATAGAATTTATTTAACTAATAATTCAGGACCAATATGAAGTTTCTACCCGAAGGGGTATTATGTAATCCAATAACAAAGTACATTGACACCTCATACCATTTCATAGTAGGTATAGGTAGGGGATGTAGAAAATTGTAAGGCCTATAATGTCCCGCCATAACCTAGTTATGATTATAACACTGAGAGATAAAGATGAATATATCTCATCTCATTATTTGCCACCAATACTAAAATATCATATCATAACACAAGTTCATGGAACTACGATGAAGTTCCCGTTGAGATAGTTTATAGTCCATCATCTTCAACTTTCTCATAGGTTTCTGATGCAATGAATGCACTCCAGGGATTTTGAACACTCATTGGTGGTATCCCAACCATATTTAGTTCCTTTGATACACCAAAATTATTTATATTTTGATTTATCTTTAGATATTAGTTCATGGATAGAATGTATCATTTCACATTTGAAAATAAAATGATTTACTTGTCCTCATTCATCTCCAAATGAAACTCTGTGAAAATTCCCATGAGATTCCATTGCTTTTAAGATTCATTAAAAGTATGATATGAAAATATCTTATTATGATTATAAAAGATAACATTTCTCTCACCAGTCATATAAGTGATATCATTATCCAAATTTTGAAGGTTCTCCACCCATTGACCATACAAAAGGATTAAATTATTTTTAGATAATATGACACCCAAGATATTGTGATCGGTTTATATAGAAACACTATTAGGAAGCTGATAATGTTATCAACCTGTTAGTCCATTCATAACAACATGCAACTCAAGTTCGTGGGTGTGATAGTTTCCATCATGTGGTTAGAGTTACATTGATCTATAAGTTACGACATGGTAACCCTATGTCTTCATAAAACCCATCCAAATACATGATATATCACAAAAGGCCACATAGCCCTAACTAAAATACAATATTAATAATACATGGGTCGATGTCAACTATCACTTAAATTTTTTAAAGGAGGCATGTGATTATATGATTCGTACAAAATATACTTATTTTTTAGTGAATGTAGTAAATGGAGAGTTAGGTTTAGAGAAATCAATAATGAAACAATGATAGTAGCACTACCAAATAATTATCTTTTTCCAATAAGAGTATATCTATTGGTAAAAGTGAATTTTATGTTGGTGAAACGTTTTACCAACAAAAATTGTATTGACACTAAATTGTTGGTAAAAACTCTCGCAAAATGTTAGTGACATATAAAATGATTTTGTTGCAATTATAATAATACCAAAAAATAAAATATATATATGTTGGAAAAAATGTTTAGCAAAAGATTAATACGCGTAATATATTTGTTGGTAATATTATTAGCATTTATAAACAATATCAACAAGTAGTATTTTTTTGTAAATTATACTCTAAATTTTGGTATTCCAATATTTATTATTAAAATTTTATATTATATTTATTGATATAATTATATATAATATATTATTATATTTGTTATATAATTAACTTCCATAAAACACCAAAAAATGAGTTTATTTGAAAAAACGCTCCAATATGATTTAAATACATGTTCAAACTTCATGAAAATACAAGAACCTCCAAGAAACATATTACAAGCATGTTTAAACATGCCTAATACTAAGACATTACATGGAAGTCAATGAAACTTCGTATGCAACCTATTTCCCGAAACATTAGACATCACTTTCATGGAATCCTCATAACTTCACATGAGAAATTATCTACGATAATTGATTAAGACATGCACAACTTCACCATTATCCCTTTGACTGTAGTGGACCACCCTTCTATGACTAAAGCAACAAATGTCCTCACTTGATCCACTTTATACATGCACCATCACCAGAAATGTTCTGATCACACAAACAAAAAAATGGAAAACCGTTTTAATTTAAATGCAAGATATAAAAATAATAACACATGATATAAAACTATCATCTAGTGATTGCAACTAGAGAATAATCTAACTAGTGCAAACAACCATAAGATGATCTAACTAGCAGAAGGTGACTATTTTAGGTTTTCTATAAACACAAAACAGAAGTTCAAAATCCTAACATGCAACAAACAATGTTTGGAAAAGCTAGAGCTCATCCATATTCAGAGGGAAACATAATGTGATCTTGACCGTTCACCAGGTTCGCAATTTTTATCACATCCCCTGATTTGATCTGTTTAAGAATTTTACTCCCAGTGGTGGAGTATCTGTATGATGAAAAAAATAGAAAACTCAACTAGCTTTTCAAAATAAAAAACCTAAGACCTATTTGGATCATTAAAAAATCACAAACAATAAACCTATCTCTGTATCACATGAATTACCCAAAAGCAGAAAACTGACCCTAGTAAAATGATAATCCCTCTAAGCCCGCCTATAACATAATGGGTTCACGGTATTCCTCTTAAAATAAAAGTTAAAACAAAGGCAATGAAACTAGCTTTAATCTTGTTCAGATGGAGATAAAATTTCTATTATCATAGAGATACAAGAAAAAATCATTTGGGGATGAATAATCTTCCAAGACATTGCTATGTGCCATGGAAACTGATCCATAAACTGACAGTGGAAGCACCAATAACTCCCAATACTATCAGAAACTCATAGAGATACAAGAAAAAATCATTTGGGGATGAATAATCTTCCAAGACATTGCTATGTGCCATGGAAACTGATCCATAAACTGACAGTGGAAGCACCAATAACTCCCAATACTATCAGAAACTCCCACAAACTCAAGGGGACATGTTTGGTAAAGTGACATTTTTTAATCCCAATGAAAAAATGATTTTTTCCATATAAAATACTAAAAAAATGGTCTCTAATTCAAATACTTGTACTCTAAATCTTGTTATGTAAAGCTGCTCGAATTGCCCAGATGGAATTATTTCAAGAGGAATGCTATAGCTGAAGTTTTCAGCATCAGATATAATGGCTTGATTGACATGGTTCAACTTTAAACCACTGTACATGAGCTTTTTCAAAATACCATAACAACCATAAAATTATCAACCCTGAACACAACATGAATATATAACAAATACCAAAATAACTTCCATAACGCATGATATAAAAATAACCAATGAGAAAAACAATAGAAAAATGACTTACCAATGGCTTTTTTTTTTTACAAATGACCACATTAATAAAAGATATCCAATGACTAGAACAAATGAAAATAAAAATGCATGATATAAAAATAACAATAATATTATCAAACATGTGACCACAAAATATTTAAAATGACACTAACTTCAATTAAGAGTGACACATAACTCAAAAAACTATAATCTAGTCCAAACCATATGATACTTCAGTTGGTTTCCCACCCCATATCCCTAAAAATATTATTACAGAAAATACATGTAGCAGTGCATACACTAGGTGAAACTTCCCCATCGAGCAATTGAAAGAGATTTCAAGTATACATGACATTAACACACATATCAGAGAGAAATAACGGTCACCATTTTAGACAAGCATCACAACCATTCTCCAGTAAAAGTTGACTCAGATTATCCACTAAACTATAATATTTCAGTTAATCCGCAACCCCTATGTTAGACCAAGAACAATTCCTGAAGAGTAGTAATTCCTGAGGAGAAGAAACCAGGCCTACAACAGATCAAACAAGAACTCTCATCAGCATAATAGATTTCCATTAAGAGAATTGAATTTCAGGGAGAAGACTCACATCCCAGACAGATAATCATGCATATAAACCCAAAAGCCCAGATGCATCATGGAAAAGATAGGTAATCCAACCTGACGACCAAATGCCAATCCCTGTAGTGAGTATTTATGTGGCTTCCTCACTCGGCAAAACCTAAACCTTTGAGCAGCCTCAATGAAAAACTCCAAAACTGCATGAACAGAGATCATCACACCCAAATCATAGAAAAAAATAACTATTTCAATCTTTCTAAAACATTAAACAAAACTCCAAGGAATCTAACATCATGTATGGGAAGAGAGGTAAAATCAAGAATCAAAAAATAATCGGGGCTCGCAAACCGCAATAAAAACGGCTTACAGATTTGAATTCATTTCCTTTTGAAGAGAGAAGGTAATAGATAACATCTAGTAAATCATCCAAAGCATAGAAAAAATAAAATATACGAGAATGGAAGAAGTCCAGTAGAGAATCCAAACCTAATTTACCCCTACACAATCCTTATTCTTGTCTTTCATCCCCTTGGGTATCTTGCTCCAAACCTTCGCATCAAACACAACATACTGTTTATTCAGATCCACCATTGCCTTCTCTGCATACTAATCCAACTTATCCTCATATCTCTTGTACAGAACCGGTACCATGTGAAGGACCACAAAATTTGTGTAGAACAGCCTCATGAAATTACAGCAGCTGCCAAGAATAGAAAGAACCCACATGCCAGCAATCACAGGAGGAACATCTTCAGATATTTCCCCAAATCTATCTCTCTTAAAAAGGCTACTGCTTGTTAGCTTCTATCCATAGTATATATACAATCTAAAGCATTGTTCCTTAGAGAATATGAACTTCTATAAATACACAGGGGGGGTCCTGTTGATGAAGGTGGACACATAGCACCACATGAAGCACAACACAAGAGTGAGTATCAAGCATTGGAAAATCAGTGTGACAAGCCTGTATTCACGTAATCTGATCAGAATTCACGTGATCGATGCTACTCCAAGGACTCCGGCGGAAATTTTTTTACACCTCCATAGAAACACATCTGCAGCTTTTCCACCACCAAGGATCTTGTGCACCAACTTCTCTCTCTCGAAGAGTCGATAAATCTTGTTCTTCGTGGAAGTAGAAATAGACTTCTCGTGGTCGGAATATGGGGAAGGAGACAATTCTTGAGTGTAAATCGTCTCCACTATCTCCTCCATGATGATCAATTAAACTACGGGGAGGTCCGATTCTTCAAAAAATACCACAAAACAACATCTAGAAAACCCAATCCCACTCTCTTCCTCTGATCCGGTGAAACGATCCCACGCCGAATCTGAAGTCTCTCACAAGACAAAACATCCTCAGTTCTAAAATTCCTTACACAAACGCTGCTAAAACAGACAAAAATTAGGGATCATGAACCGTAACCATCAATGATCAAAAAATAAAACTCCCAAAATCGGGTTTGGGTTCGGACGGGTCATGCGCACCGCAAGGAAGAGAGGTAAAATCACAATGAAAAGATAATAATAAGAGAGAGGAGGAGAAAGTAATGCTAACCAGAGGATACCACGTGTGAAATCGGAGGGAGAGACGGCCATATTCCATGGCCAGAGGAAGGAGGCGCGCCACTGGGTTTCCTCCCGGCTGGAGCGGGCGACAAAAACACAAAGGGGATGGGTGAGGCGACCTAGGGGAGAAAGGGAGATGGAAAATATAAAAAAAAAATATTGTTTATAATAATAACTTTTTTCACAATAAAATGATATCAATGGAGTCGAGTGTGACAATTTGCACGATAATAACTGTGACTCGATACATTTAATTTATGAAAGAGGGTGTCATATTATTGGTATAATTTAAAAAAAATGTCATGATGTATAATAAATTTCTATATAATTTATATATAATGAATGAAGTTTAAAATATATATATATTCTGAATAAAAAAAGTATATTATATACATAAAATGATATTATATATATGTGATTTTTTTATGTTTTTACTACATTAGATCTTATTCAAGTCTCCAAAAATTATAATCATTTATCATCAATTTTAAATGATATATATATATATATATATATATATATATATATATATATATATATTATCACAAACATATAATGTGTCAATGAAAGCATGTGATTATATAATTTTATTAAAATATTTATAATTTATAACATTTATGGAAAATAATATATAAATATTGTATTTTTTATAAAATATTTTATGCTATTGAATAATTTATTGCAACAGATTTTTATAATGGTAAAAAAATTGTTGGTAATAACAATTAATACAAATATATTCATTTATTGGTAAAAAATATTAGTATTGGTATGATGAAGCAATAGATTTAACTGTTGATAAATGATGTGTTGGTGTTAAATAATCAATACCAATAGATATAATTGTAGGTAAAAACAAGTGTTGGTACTTAAAATCTATACCAGTAAAATTTAATATCTATTGGAATTTGTAAGAACCCGGGTTTTTGGAACGGGTCAAAATCCCGACCCTGTTTAAATTTTTGACTTGTTTCCGAGGAAACTGGATTAAATGCGAAGTTTCTGGAAATTTTCAAACTACACGCCGTGTACCTTAAGTACACGCCGTGTATGTGTAGGCGAGTGGTCGACCGTGTGCTCGCCGAGTACATGACGTGTGGTGACCGAGTAGAAATTTCTTACTACACGGCGTGTAGTTTTGAACACGTCGTGTATACCCCCGACCGTGTGAGGCCATAAATGGTGTGTAGGCCATTGGCCGGGTAGAACCAGGTACACGCCGTGTTCCCTTTGAACACACCGTGTAGTCTGGCCGTGTATGAGGAATATACAGGGCGTGTGGGCAAGCCGGCGAGGTAGGGAAGAGGAACCACGTACACGCTGTGTACTCATGTCGGCAAGTACGGAAAGTAAGTCGGCGGAATCTTTCCGTCTTATGAATAGTTAAATGAACCAAACACGACGTGTAGTCCCAAAGTACACGCCGTGTACTTTTTTTTTTGCTTAAAACAGGCAGTAGCCTCGTATTGAGGCAGAACCTCAATATTTTGGCCGGGTTTAGCGAACCAAGTCGGCCGGATCTTCATTTGCTTCCCGGTTCTTCGTCCGAACCCCGATCCGATCTCGGTTGGATGCGTTGGAACCCCCTTGGTAAGGCCTTGATTCCTCTTTGGGCGTTTTGTCTGATTTTCGTTCTAGAATGAGTTACAGACGTTTGAACGGTATTAAATCTTTTGTAGATTTATCGCGTTTTAGACCAAATTGGCAGGTGTTACCGGAGGAGTAGCATCATGCGAGTCTTAGGTAGGTGGTGCATACTTCATTTTTGTGTTTCCGTGGTTGTTTGGGTAATGCGGCCTATGACGCGTTTTCGGGTATTTTGAGCGGGGCCTGTTTTATCTGTTTTTTCATACTGTATTGCTTATGGGAACTCTGGGATGCTTTTGGGTATGCCCGGTTACCAGTTTGCATGAGCAGGGCCGGGTGAGGGGTTGTTGCTCATCGGGGCATTTTGGCCGGGGAGCGCCAAAATGGTTTTAATCGAAATATGATTGTTATAAACTGTTTAATTTAATTTGTTAAGCTTCTTATAAATTGTTGGAGGCATTTAAGACCTCGGTGCTGGTATGAGACAACACCTGGTAGAGTGCAATTCAACTGTTTAGTTTGTTTTGCCTGGTTATGTTTTCTGTTTAAATATGTATATATGAAATTGCTGGATTGCATCTGCTGGACCTTTTGGGTTGTATTGGGCTTGGCCCGGTTACGCTCGAGTGATGTTGATCACAGGTTGGGGCTTTGCCCAGGTTACTTTGGGTGGTTTTGACCACGGGATTGGGCGTCACTGACGTCGGCTTGAGGCAGTACGACTGTCTGGTTGGGCATGGCCCGGGTTACTAGGATGGCGATGCCATCGGACTTGAGCGACATGGTCGCAGGGACACTAGGTGTCAGATGTGTTGGTGGCTTAGGAACTATTTTGGTGATTACCGCTCACCGGGACTTTGAGTAGTGTGCACACAAAGATACTCCGTGATGAGGTGGTTTTGACCACTCGTGTGGGTAGAGGCCCCCGTAGTTGCAGTTAGGTATTTTGGTTGGGGGTGCTTGCTGTAGAAAGCCATGGGGGAGGTGAAGAGCCTTCAGGGGATGGGCGTGCCTTCGGGACGTCGGTACTTGAGACACAAAGTGTCAGGAGGCACATGGTGCCGGGTTACTATTTTTGGGCGTGCCTTCGGGACGTCGGTACTTGAGACACAAGGTGTCAGGAGGCACATGGTGCCCGGTTACTATTTTTGGGCTTGCCTTCGGGACGTCGGTACTTGAGACACGAGGTGTCAGGTGGCACGTGATGCCGGGTTACACGACAGAGATTCCGGCGTTGGCCGAAGTAGGTGACGCTCCATGGTGGCTGTTGAGCACCAGTGGAGTTTGTGTTTACTTATGCATTGTACTGTTTACTGCTTTCCTTGTAAATGCATGACTGCTTAAACACTTATATTTGGTACGCGCCGTTGGGTGGTATCCTACTGAGATTTGTCTCACACCCTACACGGGGTCTTCGGGACGCGTATAGACTTTATGGATTTACGTGCAGGAAAGATGTCAACTTCAGGAGCTGGGCTGCGTTAGTTATTGCATGGAGATGGTATGGACCTCGAGGTCATGCCTAGCTGGGGTTTACTTTGTTTTGTTTACTTTCTGTATCGGCATGCTTACTTGTTGTAGCTATTGTTGGTTAGCCATTGACGCCCTTTTTATATTCAGTTGTGTATGACCTGCTTTGGATGCATATTTTATTGTTCAGTAGTAGTTACATGTTATCAGCATGCTGTTGTGTTTATTTCAGATGTTGTTGTTATATTTACTGCTTCCGCTGTTTATCTATATTGATTATGCTTCCGCTCTGCGGGTCTGGTTTGAGTCTGCTGAGTCTTTCTTTCCACTGCATCTTTACTGTTATACTTGGACCAATACCCTTATTATGATCCTCCGAGAGGGTATAGCCTCCCCACTATACCGAATAGACCCTCGCTGCTAGTCAGCAGCCTTTGGCGTTCAGGGGAGGTGCGCCTAAGGTAGTAACACCCGACCCGTTCGGCGCTGTTCGGGTGGCTGGCCGGGTCCGGGACGTTACAAAGTGGTATCAAAGGAGTTCTTGACAGGGATTTAGTAGCCACGCTTTACAGGCTACTAATGAGTTTGAGGCTTCTCGTTTCTTCTGCTGGTCTTACTATTTGGGGATATGGTAGACTGGAGATAGTTTGTTACGGGGACTGGGTTTTTAGCTTGTGCTTGGGTGCCTGCAGCTCCAGGTACGAGGGATGGACCTAGTTGTCGTGGGTGGGAATTGTTGTTTGCTTTTTCTCAGATTACAGTTTATATGATTTTGTCACGACCCCCTCCCACCAAAGATGCCCCTCCTGAGCTGGCAATGGTGAATGGGAGATAATGACCCCCCGAGTCCCGCCTCCAGTAGGCCCCGGGGTGGCGACTAGCACCAAGGGTATGAGTTTGCACAAATATGGGAGGCATTACCCTTTTTATTATTTAGGATCGGGAAATAGGACAAGTCAACCACCAAAAGAAAAAAAAGAACAAGTGTATAGAAATAAACCCAACCCAAGCCCACACGCATGTTTAAATAATTTTATAACAAGGTACAAGTACAAGAGAGCTCAAAGTACAATACCAAAAGAAAACAAGAGAACAACAACTGCAACAACTCCAACTGTCCGACTAGTAGGGTCCCGCACGGCCCTGGTAGTCCTCTTGGAAACCTGAAAGTAAACGTAGGGTGAACATACAAGTATACTCAGTAGGGAAACCTAAAGCTCTCGTGCACAAGTGGGGAGACATCCTAATGCCCCGTGAGAAAAACAGAAGAAACCTAGCAAGGAATTCTATCCACCCAACCTCACCAACCACACTCACCAAAACACAAGCACAACAGGTAGTAGTATATAAGAAACAAGAGTATTGGGTACCCCGCACCATTTCCCTTTGGTTAGCTGCTCTTCCTAACGGCGAACGTCCTGACACTGCCACACTCTCCCCGCCCACACACACCTGGGCCTCACAACCATGTATCCCGCCCGCACACAACTGGGCCTCACAACCACGTATCCCACCCGCACACACCTGGGCCTCACAACCACGTATCCCGCCCGCACACACTTGGGCCTCACAACCACGTATCCCGCCCACACACACCTGAGCCTCATCCTGAAGATTCTTGGGAAACAGTAGAACCTGCCCGAAGAGTCTTGGGCTAAAGCCACCCTAAAACGAAACCTACCCAAAGAGTCTTAGGTGTAAGGTCGCCTCAAGCCATCACAACCTAGGGGAGAAGGAGCAAGAAGGAGATAGTAACTAAGGGAAAAACACCCTCTCCCATGAAATGAGAGTGTTCGACACTAAGTGCTCAACATGGGTGGGGTGCAATAAAACACAAAAGATACAAATATATATATATACCAACCACACAGCCCAACCTATGGCTTCTAAACAGAGAAACTGAGCACGTGCCTCGGCACTGCTACTACGAAGCATTCATACAACAAACAACCCCAACCCCATTTAGGTTTTCACGTTTCAGCAGAAGTAGTTTATTTAGTTCCTTAACTACTGGGCAACTATCCACAACCAACCACATCAATTGTTCGTAAACATATCCCTGCCATCCACAAATCAAGTTAGGAAAACACAAGCAACACAAAAAAACCCTTCTTATCAACCAACCAACCCATTGATTATTAAACCCGTTCCATTACCAATCCCCACCATTCATTAACTCTTCCACTTTTATTTATTATTCATAACCCAAAGTCCGTTCACATTCAACCCATCCTCGCAGCCCTGCTACCAACCACCATAACCACAACCGCACCACAACCGCACCAAAACCCGCAAAACACCCCCATCACATGCCACGTAACCAAGTCAACACCCACATGTTCATTATTCCGTTTTTGTTTAACCGGGGTGATCACACAAGGGTTCTAGATTTTAAACAGCCAACTTTACGTGATTAACCAATTTCCACATTCCACAAAGTTTTCATCCATAAGAAAATCTAGAAGGAGAGGGAAACATTTAATTGCATAAGAAAAGGCCCCCAACGACCGTGATTTTCAGTAGGTATAAGCTCATTCAATTCACAATATAATATCACATGATATAAAGTAACAACAATCACAAACTTCTCAACCCCGTTCTTTAACCAGTTATTATCTTCATTTAATGGTTAAACTGTTTCTCATGAAAACAAGCGGATACCCACCCCTCATGATGCACAAATTAGAGAGACGAAGGTAAGATCCCTACCTCAATAGGTTCTGATCACAGCGCTCCCCCGGATCAACTTTAGAAGACGTCCGTCGGCGTCCGTCACTTCTGTCGGGTCCCGAAAAAACTTCCTCGGGTGGAAGTCAGAAAGAAAAGGCCGAAGGAAAGATAACAGATCCAAGCTCGGAAGTTCCACATCGTCGTTACGATCCCGTGACCGCTGACGGATCTTAAATCGGAGCTCAGACGAAGAAAATATGGAAGAAAAGGAGCCTTTGAGTCTCTTGGGAGAGCTCTGCTCAGAGGAAAGGGGAGGAGAGGAGTGAGTTGAAAGGAGGAGGGGACCCCTCCTTTTATAGGCGAGAAAAGGAAAAGTACACGGCGTGTACTCGGTTATTTTACACGGTCTCCACGCGACTTCCAACATGGCTCCGCGACCGTTGACTGGTCAACACACGGTTTGAGGGTAACGCATATGCGGGGAAAGACTACACGACATGTAGTTTAGACACACGGCGTGTACTCATTTATTGCACACAGCAAGGACACGGCTCCAACACGGTACACGACCGTTGACTGGTAACGCGTACGCGAGGAAGGACTACACGACGTGTAGAACTGGACACACGATGTGCACCCATTATTTCACACAGCAAGGACACGGTCTTCAAAACGGGGTATACCCGACAAGGTGGTACACGGTGTGTAGTTACACTACACGGCGTGTACTCATTTACTTCACACGGTGAGGACATGGCCTACGACACGGGGTATACCCGGAAAGGGGGTACACGGTGTGTACTCAAACTACACGGCGTGTAGTTTCAAAATTCTGGAAAGTGTGGGAAAAATCCATTTTACCCTCCAGAACACTTCTTGAATTTATTTTTGATGAAGGAATGGGCCGGAGAGGTCTGGGCCATTACATCAGATACCTCTTAAAACATTCTTGTCCCCTAGAATTCAAAACCAACCCAGAGTAAATGAAACAAGATACCTCTTAGGGTTCTCGTTATAACAGGAACCCAACCAACAACCCTAATCATATGTGTTAGGAATTCCTTCTCCTATGTCGAGATATTATCCGCTTTATGCGGCACTGACTCGCCTGGACGGGTTCAATTGCATCCTCATTAATGCGTCTCGATTAAGAATTGGGTCTTCCCACTTTCATACATTAAGATTTTTTTTTTCAACTTGTACTACCCCCAACACCACACAACCAACACACTACCCAAACACGTGGTTTTGGGAAATTCCTTCTCCCATGTCGAGATATTATCCACTTTAGGCGGCACTGACTCGCCCGCACGAGTTCAATCGCATCCGCATTAATACGTCTCGATTAAGGGTCAGGTTTTCCCCTTCCCCACACATCCGGACATGCTACACACTACCAGGGAACAAGGAAACAAAAGGTCTCACAACTGACAAGCCAAGCATTCCATAAATCAAAGGTACAGAGAACAACATCAACACAAAGCTCAGAAGAACAAGGGAAAAATACAGGTCAAAAAAACTCCGGGTACTGAGCGTGCATCTGGGTATCCCGCTCCCAAGTGCTCTCCTCGAGGCCGCCATGCCTCCACAACACACGAACCAAGGGAATGGTTCATCCATGGAGCACCTTCTCTTTACGATCCTCGATTCTGACTGGTCGTTCCTCGAAGGTCGCGTCGTCTCCCATATCTAGCTCTCCCCAGTCGATAACGTGGGAGTCGTCATGTAAGTACCGACAAAGATGGGAGATGTGGAAGACATCATGAACCTTCTCCAACTGAGGTGGCAGGGCCAGCTGATATGCCACCTCGCTGACTCGCCTCAGCACCTCAAAAGGTTCGATGAACCTAGGTGAGAGCTTACTCCCTTTCCCAAACCTCCGCTGCCCCCGTCGAGGGGAAACCTTCAAGAACACATGATCTCCCACCTCAAACTCCAAGGGCCTCCTCCGAAGATCAACATAAGACTTCTGTCGGTCCTGATCCGCTTTTATCCTCTCACGTACAAGCTGGACTTTCTCTATGGTGCTCTGCACTACCTCTAACCCAAGAGCACTTGTCTCACCAACCTCTGCCCAGCAAATGGGTGAACAACATGGTCTTCCATACAAAGCCTCAAACGGTGCCATGCCAATAGTAGAGTGGAAGCTGTTGTTGCAGGAAAACTCTACTAAAGTCAAGTGTCGTACCCATGATCCTCCGAAATCCAGAACGCATGCTCACAGCATGTCCTCTAACGTCTGGATAGTCCGCTCCGTTTGCCCATCGGTCTGGGGGTGGAAAGCAGTGCTAAGGCGTAGCTAGGTGCCAAAAGCATGTTGTAACCCCCTCCAGACTCGTGAGGTAAACCGAGTATCCCGATCTGAGACGATAGTCTTTGGGACTCCATGAAACCGCACAACCTCGTCTACGTACCTCTGTGCTAAGGTACTCACCGGGCCCGAATCCTTAATTGCTAAGAAGTGAGCTGATTTCGTCAGTCGATCCACCACTACCCAGATAAAATCATAACCACCCTGAGATCTGGGTAGTCCTGTGACGAATTCCATTGAGATGTCATCCCACTTCCACTCGGGGACATCTAAAGGATGAAACAAACCACTGGGAACCCGGTGTTCAGCCTTCACTTGTTGACACACTAGGAATTTAGCCACAAACTCCGCCACTGCCCGTTTCACCCCGGGCCACCAAAACTGTTCCCTCAGGCCTTGGTACATTTTTGAAACTCCTGGATGTACCGCCAAGGCTGAGATTTGGAACTCACGGAGAACTCCCTCACGCATTGCCTCCGGAACAAACAACCTTCCATGGAAAAGCATCTGATGTCGGCTGTCCTCTGACCATCCTTCTGGAGCATTCCCTTGATCGACACGATCCCGCATCACTTCCGCCTTGGAGTCCCCCCACTGAGACTCTTCCACCTGCTGCAACAAGGAGGACTGCACCATCATCTGAAATAAACAGCCTCTAACACCTTCTACCCTAGCATCCAAGTGCAAGGCAGCCAACTCCCCCATCGCCCTCCAAGCATCAGTGGATTCCCGAACTACTTCCTGATGCGAATTCCTGCTCAGGTCATCAACCACAACGTTGACCTTACATTCAATGTAAGAGATCTCAAAGTCATAGTCTTGGAGAAACTCGACCCATCTCCACTGCCGTAAGTTCAGGTCATGCTGGGAGAAGATATAACATAGGCTATTGTGATCTGAGAAGACCACAAAGCACTCCCCAAAGAGGTAATGTCGCCACAACTTCAGTGCAAACACTATTGCTTCAAGCTCTAGGTCATGGGTGGCATAGTTACACTCGTGAGGGCGTAACTGCCTAGACACATAACAGATCACTCCCTTCTTCTGCATTAGCACACACCCCAGACCAAGGCCAAAAGCATCACAAAACACCTCATACAACAACCCTTCCTCTGGCAACCTGAGTACGGGAGCACTGACCAACTTCTCCTTCAGGTAGTCGAAAGCTTTCTGGCACTGCTCTCTCCATAGGAAGACCTGGTTCTTCCTCGTCAAAGCTGTAAATGGAGCAAAAACTCGAGAGAAGTCTGAAACGAACCTGAAATAGTAACCTGCCAACCCCAAGAAACTACGAACTTCTGCCACGCCCTTGGGTGCCGCCCAAGAAACAACTGCCTCCACCTTCGACGAGTCCACTGACACTCCATGCTGAGGCACTACGTGCCCAAGGAAGTGTACTTCTTGTGTCAAGAACTTACACTTCGACAATTTCCCATAAAGCTGGTGGTGCCGAAGGACTTCTAAGACAGCCCCGAGATGCTCAATGTGCTCCTCCTCTGATCTTGAGTAGATCAGAATGTCATCGATAAACACAATGATGAACAGGTCCAGAAACTCCCGGAAAACAAAGTTCATAAGTCCCATGAACACAACCGGTGCATTCGTAACTCCAAACGGCATCACCACAAACTTGAAGTGCCCATACCTACACCTGAAAGCTGTCTTTGAGATGTCTCTATCTTTTACCCTCAGCTGATGATATCCAGATCGTAGATCAATCTTGGAAAACCAACATGCTCCCCTCAGTTTGTCGAAGAGATCATCTATCCTTGGGAGGGGATAGCGGTTCTTGAACGTTACCTGGTTCAACCTTTGGTAGTCTATGCATAGTCTGAGACCACCATCTTCCTTCTTCACGAACAAAACTGGAGCACCCCATGGCGATACGCTGGGTCGAACAAAACCCTTCTCCATCAGATCGTCAATCTGAATCCGCAACTCCTGCAACTCCGAAGGTGCCATCTGATAAGGGGCCATCGAAATTGGACGGGCACCAGGCTGTAAGTCTATCCTGAACTCAACGTCACGTCGGGGGGGGGGGGGGGTAGAGTCACAACCTCCTTGGGAAAAACATTGAGGAACTCCACAACAACCTCTGAGACATCCATTATCTCTGTATCAGTTGGAACCACTGATAGCCCGCCTAACAAGGAAAGGAGAGGCTCCACACGCTAACTTCCTTCCTGATAGCTTCTCTCGCCAAAAAAAGATACGCGCTGCCCATCCACATCAGAGAACATGACTCTTCTCCAGAAGCAGTCGATAATGACACTAACAGAAAACAACCAGTCGATGACTAGGATGACATTGTATGGCTTCATATGTAACAGAAGAAGGTACCCACTAGATTGATGTGGTCCCAACGTCATCCCACATCCCCAGAAAACACAAGATACACTGGTCTGGCCTCCAACTGGTGTACTCAGCATCAGTGGTACAAAAAGTCTCTCTACGTCTAGCCCAAAATCATGGGCTAGACCGGGTGCAACAAAGGAGCATGAATCTCCCGAATCGAACAAAGCAGAAACAAGAGTGCTGAACAAAAAAATCGTACCTCGCACCACCTCTGGTCCTACTGGAGCTGTCAACTCTGCTGCATGCAACTGTCCACGCCCATCTCCTCTGCCTCTCTGATGCCATCCACTTCCCCGACCATGCCCTGGTCGAGGTCCCTGAGGAGCACCCTGAGGTCAGCCTCCTCCTGCAAAGTCTGCCCTCGGAGGAGCATGGTCTTGCTGCTACTGGAAGGACCTCGCCGACAACTGGTGCTGCTGAGGTGGGCACTGAACCTTCCCACCTCCACCGTACTGAGCTCAGGTCGGGCACCGACTCTGAACGTTCCCAAAACCTCCACAAGAAAAACACCTCGGTCCTAGGATCGTGAAAAAGGGACGAGGACCTGAAGATCTGAACTGGAACTACTGGGGCCTGCTCCCCACTGGCCTAAACCTAGAAAGTCCCATCGCAGGAGACCTTCTGCTGACTGCTTTCCCCTTCGACGAGCCTGTCTGGTTCCCCTCACGTGGTGTACCTCCCAGCGAGTGCATCCTCTCTACAACCTCTACCTTCTTCTGTACCGCCAAGTACGTCGAAAGGGTGAAGGGGGTGACAACATACTGGAGCGAAGGACGAAGTGCCTCCTCCAAACGTCTCGCCCGAGACTCCTCATCCGGAAAGAGGTCCAGAGCAAAGCGCAAGAGATCCTTGAACTTGATCCCCAGATCTCGTACTGACATACTCCCCTACTGAAGGGAGAGTAACTCCTGCCGCTTCTCTACCTTGATCATGGAAGAAAGGAATTCCTCTCAGAATTCGTTCTCAAAGTCATCCCATGGAACCTCAGCCTCTATCCTCTATCCGAGGTAGAGCGTCCACCACTGTCATGCCGCACCTCTCATCTGACTGACTGCTAGGAGAACCCAGTACTCCCTCGGAGCACGGATCAAGGTAAAAGTGATCCCTAGCTCCTCAAGACACCCCTCCGTCTCCGTATCCAAAGTACTACCCTTGTACTTCTTGAGGGTCTGCCGCTGGAAAGAACGAAGAGTCTTCTGCCACTGGCTATCTTCCTTTTCTCGGTCAATCCTCAGCTGATCGACCGCCTGAATCTGCTGGGCCTCGGTCGTCTGAGCCACCTAGGGATGACGTCCAGGTGCCATAGCTGTACGGTAAACAAGGATCGCCTAAACCCAAGTAGTAAGGAAAATATCAAGGTTTTATTTTATCATTTTATTTTAATTTATTTCCCAGAACACCCAAATAAAGTAAAACACAATCATGATGAAGCATGTACCTTCCCTAGGGTCTCTACCCTGCAATCAATGTAGTCTCACTTGGTCGTTAGGTAGGCTCAGAGTCCTTGCATCGGATCACGGGGGGCCCTAAAATCCCGTGTCCTAGCTGGTCTTCCCTGGCCTATGTCACGCACCAAGATTAACTAACACTGTTGCCCTACCATCCCATGCAATCCTCACTGTGCCTAACTCCAGAATCCATCCTATCTCTCAACCATCCCTCTGATACCATTCTGTCACGACCCCCTCCCACCAAAGATGCCCCTCCTGAGCTGGAAATGGAGAAAGGGATATAATGACCCCCGAGTACCGCCTCCAGTAGGCCCCGGGGTGGCGACTAGCACCAGGGGTATGAGTTTCCACAAATATGGGAGGCATTACCCTTTTTATTATTTAGGATCGGGAAATAGGACAAGTCAACCACCAAAAGAAAAAAAGAACAAGTGTATAGAAATAAACCCAACCCAATCCCACATGCATGTTTAAATAATTTTATAACAAGGTACAAGTACAAGAGAGCTCAAAGTACAATACCAAAAGAAAACAAGAGAACAAAAACTGCAACAACTCTAACCGTCCGACTAGTAGGGCCCCGCACGACCCTGGTAGTCCTCCTGGAAACCTGAAAGTAAACGTAGGGTGAGCATACAAGTATACTCAATAGGGAAACCTAAAGCTCTTGTGCACAAGTGGGGAGACATCCTAATGTCCCATGAGAACAACCGAAGAAACCTAGCAAGGAATTCTATCCACCCAACCTCACCAGCCACACTCACCAAAACACAAGCACAACAGGTAGTAGTATATAAGAAACAAGAGTATTGGGTACCCCACACCATTTCCCTTTGGTTAGCTGCTCTTCCTAACGATGAACGTCCTGACGCTGCCACACTCTCCCCGCCCGCACACACCTGGGCCTCACAACCACGTATCCCACCCGCACACACCTGGGCCTCACAACCACGTATCCCGCCCGCACACACCTGGGCCTCACAACCACGTATCCCGCCCGTACACACCTGAGCCTCACAACCACGTATCCCACCCGCACACAACTGGGCCTCACAACCATATATCCCGCCCGCACACACCTGGGCCTCATCCCGAAGATTCTTGGGAAACGGTAGAACCTGTCCGAAGAGTCTTGGGCTAAAGCCACCCTAAAACGAAACCTACCCGAAGAGTCTTAGGTGTAAGGTTGCCTCAAGCCATCACAGCCTAGGGGAGAAGGAGCAGGAAGGAGCTAGTAACTAAGGGAAAAACACCCTCTCCCATGAAATGGGAGTGTTCGACACTAAGTGCTCAACATGGGTGGGGTGCGATAAAACAAAAAAGATACAGATATATATATATACCAACCACACAACCCAAACTATGGCTTCTAAACAGAGAAACTGAGCACGTGCCTCAGCACTGCTACTATGAAGCATGCATACAACAAACAACCCTAACCCCATTTAGGTTTTCACGTTTCAGTAGAAGTAGTTTATTTAGTTCCTTAACTACTGGGAAACTATCCACAACCAACCACATCAATCGTTCGTAAAGATATCCTTGACATACACAAATCAAGTTAGGAAAACACAAGAAACACAACCAAAACCTTCTTATCAACCAACCAACCCATTGATTATTAAACATGTTCCATTACCAAGCCCCACCATTCATTAAATCTTCCACTTTTATTTATTATTCACAACCCAAAGTCCATTCACATTCAACCCATCCCCGCAACCCTACTACCAACCACCATAACCACAACCGCACTAAAACCCACAAAACACCCCCATCACATTCCACGCAACCAAGTCAACACCCACATGTTCATTATTCCGTTTTTTTAACTGAGGTGATCACACAAGGGTTCCAGATTTTAAACAGCCAACTTTAAGTGATTAACCAATTTCCACATTCCACAAAGTTTCCATCCATAAGAAAATCCATAAGGAGAGGGAAAAATTTAATTTCGTAAGCAAAGGCCCCCAACGACCGCGATTTTCAGTAGGTAGAAGCTCATTCAATTCACAATATAATATCACAGGATATAAAGTAACAACAATCACAAACTTCCCAACCCCGTTCTTTAACCAGTTATTATCTTCATTTAATGGTTCAACTGTTTCTCATGAAAACAAGCGGATACCCACCCCACATGATGCAAAAATTAGAGAGACGAAGGTAAGATCCCTACCTCAACAGTTTCTGATCACAGCGCTCCCCCGGATCAACTTTAGAAGACGTCCGTCAGCGTCCGTCACTTCTGTCGGGTCCCGGCAAAACTTCCTCGGGTGGAAGTCAGAAATAAAAGGCCAAAGGAAAGACAACAGATCCAAGCTTGTAAGTTCCACCTCATCGTTAAGATCCCGTGGCTGCTGACGGATCGTAAATCGGAGCTCGGATGAAGAAGTTATGGAAGAAAAGGAGCCTTCGAGTCTCTTGGGAGAGCTTTGCTCAGAGTAAAGGGGAGGAGAGGAGTGAGTTGAAAGGAGGAGGGGACCCCTCCTTTTATAAGCAAGAAAAGGAAAAGTACATGGCGTATAATTTATGGTACATGGTGTGTACTCAGTTATTTTACACGGTCTCCACGTGGCTTCCAACATGGCTTCGTGGCCGTTGACTGGTCAACACACGGTTTGAGGGTAACACATATGCGGGGAAAGACTACACGGCGTGTAGTTTAGACACAGGACGCGTACTCATTTATTGCACACAACAAGGACACGGATCCAACATGGTACACGGCCGTTGAATGGTAACGCGTACGTGGGGAAGGACTACACGGCGTGTAGAACTGGAAACACGACATGCACCCATTATTTCACACAGCAAGGACACAGTCTTCAACACGGGGTATACCCAGAAAGGTGGTACACGGTGTGTAGTTACAATACACGACGTGTACTCATTTACTTCACATGGCGAGGACACGACCTGTGACACAGGGTATACCCAGAAAGGGGGTACACGGCGTGTACTCAAACTACACGGCGTGTAGTTTCAAAATTATGGGAAGTGTGGGAAAAGTCCATTTTACCCTCCAGAACACTTCTTGAACTTCTTTTTGATGAAGGAATGGACCGGAGAGGTATGGGCCATTAAAGATTTCCACCTTGGTGGCTCACTTGATGTGTGATGCTTGTGATTGTGATATGTGACCCTTGACCCGATGTGGTAAGGGATAATTAGACCTTGGCCCGGTATGGAAAGGCCGGGTTTCTTGGCTTTTGATAGGCACATTTTAGGGTATTTCAATTTCATAAATTGCACGTATTATTTGTGAAGTGATAATGCCATGTGAATGAAATATCAAATGCCATGATTTATATGATTTAAAATGTGAATTGGTTAAATTCCTGATAGAATTGCTAGTTGTGCAATTGAGTATGCCATGCTTTATATTTTGTAGAATTGCATGCTTCAGGATATTTGGGTCTGACTCTTATGAGATCAGGTAGGTACTATGGCTGAGGCAATGTAACTGTCAGGATTGGGTGACTCAGTCGTCGGTTTGAGGCAACGTGAGTTGTCGGGACGGGCATGCCCAGAGGTACTTTTGATACTTGGCTCTGTTGAGGGAGGGTAAGGAGGACATGGGGCTGGGATGCTGTGGGGCATGGATTGCAGTGAGGGGGAGTAAGGGTAGTTGTTATGCACTGTCTTTTACTGCTTTCCTTACCTGCTTAGAATATATTGTTATATATATATATATATGGGTTGTCAGACCATTTATGGTATTCAGCTAGTTACTCCTTCACGTCTCGATGAAGCTTCAGGTAGGAGATGATACAGTGCTATAGGATCATGGTCAGAATTTGGTACAGGCAGAGCACGAGCCGCAGGTACAGGCTTAGGGATAGGAACAATTTTAGGATCCGGTGCAGGCAGGACAACAGCCGGGTTTGGCATCGTTCGGGCCGTGACTCGACGAGCAGCTCCTCGCTAGCCTAGTACGTGTCTTGCAGGGGCTTAATGGAGGCGCGCAGGGTACAGAGCCTTCTATGGCGTATCTGACGCGGGAGTTCCAGTCGCATCACCCACTGCTTTTTCAGGGTGAGGGTGGTCCGCAGGCGGCTAAGAACTGGATAGAGAGCATGCAGATGATCTTCAAGCAGCTCGAGATGCCTCCAGGGTGGAGGGTCAAGCAGGCAACATACATGCTGAGAGGGTCGACGAAGCGTTGGTGGGATGTACAGGTACAGGCTCGTAGGCACGAGGAACTGGCTTGGAAGGACTTCGAGGACAGGTTCTTTGAGCACTTCTACCCGGAGACATTGAGAGCAGAGAGAGCTCAGGAGTTCTTGAGCCTTCAGCAGGGATATATGTCCGTCATGGACTACGCAGCTACTTTCACTGAGCTATCTCTCTTTACACCTGGTATGGTAAGCGACGACGCAGCTAGGGTGAGGTGCTTCGAGGATGGATTACGACACGCCATTCGGGTCCAGGTGAATATCTTCCAGCTAGGTTCTTTCTCCGAGGGGGTAAATCAGGCGCTCATAGACGAGGGTAATGAGATAGAGAAATCTTTCTTGGGCAGGACGACAGCTTTAAGTGATGGTTCAGACAGCAGGAAGCGAGGACGAGATGAGTTCCAGCAGGGCAGCCAGGCTAGGGATTCAGCTAGACCACCTCGTGGTATTTCTTCGGTGATTTTCTTTCAGTGTGGACAGTCGGGACATGTTCGGGCTTAGTGCGATAGGCCTCCGAAGGAGTGCCGGGCATGTGTACAGGATGAGCATCTGGAGAGGTTTTGTAGGCAGCCTTCTCAGATAGCCGGCAGGTAGGGACCATGACAGACTGTAACATCTGGAGTTGGTTCAGGTTCGGTACCCGGAGAGGGTAGTCGAGGTTCAACTGTGCGCGGAGGTTGTGACAGAGACGGTGGGACCTAGCTGAGGGGTCAGTGGCTGGTGACTAGAGCAGCATCGAGAGTTCAGGCGTCAGGAAGCCGTGTTTCAGGCCAGGTATACGCTGTGGAGCTGCCAGAGGCTGAGCAGGCTGGTGAGCCGATGATAGTTAGAGGTACACCGCGGTGTGGTCGTGATCTCCATGTTTCTTTTTTGGCATGACCTGTAGAGGTATGTCTGTTTGGAGTGCACGTGGTGCACATGATCTTTGTGGACTGACTAGATGCTAGTCAGTGGAATTGGCACCATATCGGGTGCGTGATATATTATATATATGTATGAGATGCGTGACATCGGGGCATCGAGGATGCAGGTTACTTGAGGTGCTAGGCACCAGGACCTCTTGGAGGTGGACACCGATGCGGTGCGGGATACGTTGGGTGTCAGGAGTGACACGTGAGCGCCAATGAGGTGCAGGGGTGGTGATGCATCACGGGAGGACTATGCGTCTGGGAAACAGGTTAGTAAACCTTGTTTGATTTTAATTTTGTTTGGTTGAGACCGAGTAGGAAATTCCTAAGGTGGAGAGCCCCTTGAGGAATTTAGCGAGAACCTTGGGACCGGGGTAGTCCAGGTTGTTTAACTGGGATGGGCGTGTTCAGTGCCATCTACGGGTTTCATTTGGTAGCTCGGGGACGAGCTACGTTAAGGTGGGGGAGTTTGTAAGAACTCGGGTTTTTGGAACAGGTCAAAATCTCGACCCTATTTAAATTTTTGACTTGTTTACGAGGAAACTAGATTAAATGCGAAGTTTCTAAAAATTTCCAAACTACACGCCGTGTACCTTAAGTACACGCTGTGTATGTATAGGCGAGTGGTCGACCATGTGCTCACCGAGTACATGACGTGTGGTGACCGTGTAGAAATTTCTTACTACACGACGTATAGTTTTGAACATGCCGTGTATACCCCCGACCGTGTGAGGCCATAAATAGCGTGTAGGCCGTTGGCTGGGTAGAACCAGGTACACGCCGTGTTCCCTTTGGACACGCCGTGTAGTCTGGCCGTGTATGAGGAATATACATGGCGTGTGGGCAAGTCGGTGAGGTAGGGAAGAGGAACCACGTACACGCCATGTACCCCTAGGTACACGCCGTGTACTTATGTCAGCAGGTACAGAAAGTAAGTGGGCGGAATCTTTCCATCTTATGAATAGTTAAATGAACCATACATAACGTTTAGTCCCAAAGTACATGCCGTGTACTTTCTTTTTTTTTTGCTTAAAATAGGCAGTAGCCTCGTATTGAGGCAGAACCTCAATATTTTGGCCAGGTTTAGCGAACCAAGTCGACCAGATCTTCATTTGCTTCCCGGTTCTTCGTCCGAACTTCGATCCGATCTCGGTTGGATGCGTTGGAACCCCCTCGGTAAGGCCTTGATTCCACTTTGGCCGTTTTGTCTGATTTTTGTTCTAGAATGAGTTATAGGCGTTTGAACGGTATTAAATCTTTTGTAGATTTACCGCGTTTTAGACCAAATTGGCGAGTGTTACCGGAGGAGTAACATCGTGCAAGTCTCAGGTAGGTGGTGTATACTTCATTTTGTGTTTTCGTGGTTGTTTGGGTAACGCGGCCTACGACGCGTTTTTGGGTATTTTGAGCGGGACTTGTTTTATTTGCTTTTTCATACTATATTGCTTATGGGAACTCTAGGATGCTTTTGGGTATTCCCGGTTACCAGTTTGCGTGAGTAGGGTCGGGTGAGGGGCCGTTGCTCATCGGGGCATTTTGGCCGGGGAGCGCCAAAATGGTTTTAATCAAAATATGATTATTATAAACTATTTAAGTTAATTTGTTAAGCCTGTTATAAATTGTTGGAGGCATTTAAGACCTCGGTGCTGGTATGGGACAACACCTGGTAGAGTGCAATTCAACTATTTAGTTTGTTTTTCCTGGTTATGTTTTCTGTTTAAATATGTATATATGAAATTACTGGATTGCATCTGCTAGACCTTTTGGGTTGTGTTGGGATTGGCCCGGTTATGCTCGAGTGATACTGATCACAGGTTGGGGCTTTGCCCGAGTTACTTTGGGTGGTTTTGACTATGGGATTGGGCGTCATGGACGTCGGCTTGAGGCAGTACGACTGTCTGGTTAGGCATGGCCCGAGTTACTAGGATGCCGATGCCATCAGACTTGAGCGACATGATCGCAGGGACACGAGGTGTTAGATGTGTTGGTGGCTTAGGAACTATTTTGGTGATTACCACTCACCGGGACTTTGAGTAGTGTGCACACAGAGATACTCTGTGATGAGGTGGTTTTGACCACTCGTGTGGGTAGAGGACCCCATAGTTGCGGTTAGGTATTTTGGTAGGGGGTGCTTGCCGTAGAAAGCCACGGGGTAGGTGAGGAGCCTTCAGGGGATGGGCGTGCCTTCGGAACGTCGGTACTTGAGACACAAGGTGTCAGGAGGCACATGGTGCCGGGTTACTATTTTTGGGCGTGCCTTCGGGACGCCGGTACTTGAGACACAAGGTGTCAGGAGGCACATGGTGTCGGGTTACTATTTTTGGGCGTGCCTTCGGGATGTCGGTACTTGAGACACGAGGTGTTCGGTGGCATGTGGTGCTGGGTTACACAACAGAGATTCCGGCGTTGACCGAAGTAGGTGATGCTCCATGGTGGCTGTTGAGCACCAGTGGAGTTTGTGTTTACTTGTGCATTGTAATCTTTACTGCTTTCCTTGTAAATGCATGACTGCTTAAACACTTATATTTGGTACGCACCGTTGGGTGGTATCCTATTGAGATTTGTCTCACACCCTGCATGGGCCCTTCGGGACACGTGTAGACTTTATGGATTTACGTGCAAGAAAGAGGCCAGCTTCAGGAGCTGGGCTGCGTTAGTTATTGCATGGAGATGGTATGGACCTCGAGGTCATACCTATCTGGGGTTTACTTTGTTTTGTTTACTTTCTGTATCGGCATGCTTATTTGTTGTAGCTATTGTTGGTTAGCCATTGGCGTCCTTTTTATATTCAGATGTGTATAACCTGCTTTGGATGCATGTTTTACTGTTCAGTAGTAGTTACATGTTATCAGCATGCTGTTTTGTTTATTTCAGCTACTGTTGTTATATTTACTGCTTCCTCTGTTTATCTATATTGATTATGCTTCCGCTCTGCGGGTCTGGTTTGAGTCTGCTGAGTCTTTCTTTCCACTGCATCTTTACTATTATACTTGGGCCAGTACCCTTATTATGATCCTCCGAGAGGGTATAGCCTCCCCACTATACCTAATAGACCATCGCTGCTAGTCGGCAGCCTTTGGCGTTCAGGGGAGGTGCGCCTAAGGTAGTAACACCCAACCCTTTCGGCACTGTTCGGGTGGCTGGCCGGGTCCGGGACGTTACAGAATTGTTCATTTTTACCAACAAATATATTCTCTGTCAATAAATGTCTGTTTGTATAAGCCATTTTTTTGTAGTGTATCCTAAAAGTCACAACAATATTTATGTATTTAAGACATTATTTGGATATTTCTAAGACATAAAATCCTTCACCTTCTCAGGATTGACAAAAATTATCTATTCTTACACCATATTCCCTAATAATTCAACTTCTCGGATCCTAAAACTATATTTTAAAAATTTCACATAAAGATAAACCTCAAGATGAGTTCTTAAAACCATCCTAAAAATACTATCATATTCCACTTCAAACATATATTTGAAAAAAATATCATCCAAAAATACAATAACACACTGATATTTTTCTGAGATAAGTTTTCTTTTTCCAATGTCTTATGTTGTACGCTCCAATAAGAAAAGATTACGCTATAGAAAATACCGACTTAGCTTGCAGTAAAACCAAATCAATGCTTAGATTATGTTGCACAAAATTTCAAGTTCTTTTGATTGAATTCATTTTAGGAAAGACTGATTATATGTGAACAACTATAAATTATAACATAGTCATTATAATGGCGGGTATGAATAGTATTAACTTTCTTATGAAAAACTATTTAAATGAAAATAAGTGAGTCTATAAAATAATGAACCACTATTGATATATTTTATTAATTAAAAATATATATAATATAATCAATGTAATTTTTAAAATTCATATTATATGTTTTTTAGACATGATATAACAACAAATTCTATTTTTTGGATAAAAAAAGTATTTTTCAAAATATTTAGTTTTGTCACCTTTTGATGAAACACCCATTATAAATATAGGTTTTAACACTTTTTTTATTCAATTTGACAAAATATACTTATTCTATTAATTCTTAGTATAAAAAACTACATTGGTTGTTTTTTTGATCTTTTTTTAAAGAGAATCATTTTTTGATGAATAGTGAAAATACTGTTTTTTATTGAAATCATTATATATTTTAAATTTATTACATAGTAAAATTATGATTTGGATTAGTTTTAAATTTTAATTAGTTCTTTTTTATACAATTATGGGTTTTTAAAATGATTTTATACATGAATTTATTATAAAAACATTTTCCATTTAAAAAGGGGTAGTTTTCTAAAAAACTATTTTTCATGAAATTTTTCCTATTTTATTATAAATTTAATTCCACAACTTATGTGTTTTTTATTTTAAGAAATTAAGTTAAAATTTGGATTGAATAGGTCAAATTTTTTAGGTAGGACTCTTTTATTTTTGAAAAATATGAATAGTAACCATGATAAATTTTGTTAGAACGGTGAAACATAAATTAGTTAATTAGGTTAAAAATAAAATTATAATGACTATAAAATGACCAAAATTGAAAAAAAAAATTATTAATTTAATTCAACCCTTAACACTTAAGGATAAAAATTATGTCATTTAATGGACACTTATCCCTCAAAATGACATTAATAATATTTAAATAAATGAAAGACACAAAGTGTCAATTTGTCTATCTTTAATATCTATTATGTGTCCACATATGATCAAATTGGTGGTGTCAACGAATTTAAATTGTAATTTTCAACTTAATAAACATATTTCCCTAATATAAATTTATTTATGATGTTTTGAGGCCATTTGGGAGATATTATAGTATTTATAATATTTTATTTAATGAAAATTTAAATATGTCACATTCATGTTTTAAATAATATATCATTTTAAAATTGAATTAACACATAAGCTAAATTAGACTATAAATTTACATTTTAAAGATACAATGTTTTTATTTATAATGGAAATTTATTTGTAATTTTTAGGTAAGAAATATTTACCTTAACGATTTATATATTGATGATGCCGAAATTATTTAATAGAAGAAAAATCAATAAAATCATTTTAACTAAAAAGATAATTATCATTAAAATACACAAACATTTGACCAAATATTATTTTTCATCTATATATCGACTATAATCATCCAAATGTCATGTTATGAACTATTTAAAGGCTTAAAGAATGAATTATGACACTTATATTATATTTTTTAAATTGATGTTAAACTTGTCACATTCATGTTTTAATAAGTATAAATTTTTTAATGATAGATTTTGCAAAAAAATATATTCAACTAAAAGTATTATATACTGAAATATAGTATATTTATATTCATCATAGTATTTTATTTTTAATTTTTACCCAACAAATAGGTATATTAAATAATCACACAATATTGATGTTGTAATTATTTTATTAATGGAAATATCAAATTAATGTTATTAATTTTTTTAAAATAAATATAATTTGAGGTAATTAATATGTCCAATGAATATTATTTATAGCCTAATCCCTATAGGGATATTATAATTTTTTTTAAGGATAACATCTTATCTTAATATTTTTAAAAATCCATGAATGTAATTGTGTCAAAATTTATACTATTATTTTTTTGTCAAAACAATGTTTTATTAAATTATTTAAAAAAGATAAATATTTTAAAATAAATATTTTAATTATTATATGGTATAAAATTATCTAAATTGTTTATTTTTGATTTAATTTACATCAAATAAGTAAATATTTAACTTTTTCAATATTGAAATAATTGTAACCCTAGTTAAAATGAAATATAATAGCTAAGTGTTAAATTAAAATTTTAAGGTTTAAATTGACAAAACAAACATCACCAAAAATTTACTTTTTGATAATTTTAAATCCTTATATCATCTTATATTAGAAACTATAATATTTATTAGGTTTTTTGATGTGGTTTGATTTGATTATAAATTAATATTTTTGGAGATTCTAAATGTTGCCCTCACCTCAATTATAAAAGGGCACATCCTCCCTCAAAATTTAAATTCACATTGAGACTTCAATATCAGAAATACCCTTCCCATTTTTCTTAAAAGTTTCCATACTCACATTATATTGTTGCTGGTCTTCTCAAAATTCTATCTCTAGTGCCTTTAGGTGGATATCTAGAGGGAGCTCATCGAAGAAGAGGTAATCACCTCTACCAATTCATTCAAATTATTTCTTCTTATACTTCCTCTTCATGAGTTATTTAAATTATAAATTAATGAATCAAGTATAAATTGTATTATTATATGTTATTAGTATTATGTAACAACCACATTCTACCATCTATCCATCATACGAAAAATGAAATCACAAGGCATGCGTACGTACGACTTACCGTATCCACGCCGTGGTGTCATCTATTTTTCACTACCACATGACTTGGATTAGTATAATGATGGAAATAATTCTAATATATGATTATTATAACAAGTTATTTATTATTTAACAATATATATACCATCCAATTTCATACAATTTCATAATTAAAGGGATGTTATCGTCGCTCGTACATACGTATGACCTACCGTCTCCACAATGTGATGTGATTAATTCTATAGGATATCCATTAAAGAATGATTATATGAATATAATAAATAAATAAATATGATATATATTATTTTAATATCATTTTTAATGATATAATTATGACCTAAGAAGGATAACCAAAACTTATTCTACAAAACATTCATAAAAAAGAAGCAGTTAATACCCGAATAATGATTAATAATAAAATATTATTACCAAATAGATGATAATATGATCATATATGATATCATAAAAAAATTAATATGTTTATATAATTAGTCAACCGAATCATTTAAGTCATTATTCCAGAGGTTCATATACATTAAAAGGACACCAGACCTAAGTTAAGAGATTATTTTTTCTCACTTTTATTTTTGTAGGACATATGCCTTATACACAACCTATTTTTTTGTAGTTTTTATGATTTCTATGAATGTTTTTATAATTATTATTATAAAGGTTAGGATATTTAAATATTCATATAATTTTATTTATTTTATGAGGAAAATAATTCGTCTAATTATAAATTAACAGAGGATAATTTTGCAATCTCATTATTATATGATATTGTTTATTAGTAATTATTTTCTGGGGTATATTAATCATCCACATCCATGTTTCCTAAATAAGTATTAAAAATATTATTTTTATACTTATAAATTTTTTTAAATTCAATTTTACCCATTGGTGAATTTTTATGAATTGGTATGAAAGGAATATTTTGTCATTTTTGGTATGAGGTACTTTTTGAATTTTCAAACAAAAGTATGAGAAGAATGTTTTTTAAATTTTATAGCTTGAAAGTATTTTTAATATTTCATAATTCATTATTTAGAAGAATATCCCTTTAAAATATTTCAATTTTATAATCAATTAAATTCTTTTATATTAAAATTAAATAACATTTTGAGAAAAGGAAACATTTATGAAGAAGAAAGGATATTTTCCTTAGGAATTTAATTCAAGGGGTTTATCAAAAATATTTTTCATTAATGATGACAATCTATAAATGGGGTTATTTTTCTATCTCCATTATTATTATTATTTTATAATGTTTATTATGGAATGTTATTTATGATATGCATTTGTTTTATATGGATTATGACGGAAATATGTTTAAGAAACCCATTTTATTCCTTGGGTTATTCTATGATGAATGATTGATGTTTTTGAGGCACACATATATATGGTTTTAATTATGTTATGGGTGGGACCTATATCTCCCTATAATTAATTGGGTAAAGATCTATATCTATTGAGTTAGACAATACTAGAATGTAATGTAAATATGATTCAGTAATACGGGGCTGGAACAAGGGGTGAACTCAGTTCAATAATGTAATTTAACTACTATGATGGTCTTGGAAACGAGCCTTGGATAATATGGAAATTATTTTCTATACTTATGAGTTTTCCATAATTCCATGTTTTATTCTAATTCTATTTCATCATTGTTTGTGTTCATTTATGATTTATTATAAGGCCCCAGCCTTAAACCTTACTTAATCTTAAGTTATTACAAGATTACACATTGAGGATCTTTTCAGGTTTAGAGTTTTAGAGAATTAGATCATAAAACTTTCATTACATTCCACATTTAAACAAAGTGGTTACATAAAAGATAGTATTCATTTTTTCCCATCAACGAGAACATATTTAAAAATAAAGCATGGATTCTTTCTTGACACTTCCTTGACACTATGATCATATCATGTACCTTTCCCTTGACCTGTGAAAAACATTTCAAAAAAACTTGGGATGAGCATAAAAAGCTTAGTAAGGGTTATAAAAAATATGGAAAGGAAACATGAGTTCATATATACATAAGAATGAAATCATACTTTACCCATAAAACATAGGCACTCTAACATACCTCATCAAATCATGAATAAATCATAGAAATCATAAGACATAAAAGGTAACTTGAGGCATTCATAACATTCTTACGTAGAGAGTAACCCTCTTGGTTACGTTTGGAATACCCACCACAGTATATTCCCTAAATCTCTTTGGAGAAACCTTAATGTTTCACTCCTTCACGTTACCCAATGCATTGAAGAGCTATATCGGGCTCACCCGCCCTTAGTTTATCACGGAACCACCCGTCTTCATAATAATTCCCAAGAACCATAACATAATCGTATCACATAAAACATGCATAAAGGAAACATAACATTTCCACTTTTCAATCACAAGATATCAATACAACACATTGATATAAAAACATTATGAAAACCATTTTCAACACCAAAATAAAAGAAAAGTAAAACATGGTATTTATTTTTCTTTTAAAAATAAGGTATGGCTTGTAGAGGAAGCTGAAACTCAAATAATGGTCACGGCGGCGGAGAAGTCGTTGTCGCCGCATACGTATGACAAAAACATTCCCTTTTGTCGTTTTGTAAAATGCTTCATATAAAAAAGATTCCTTTTGGTTAAACGTAAAAGTCAAAGGGGTTTATACACTATATAAAATAAGGTTGTGTATAAAATAAAATATGCCTCAATGAAAGGAGATTGAGACGAAGTCCCATACAAAGACGATATCCTTGGTTTAAGGATAAATCAATTACATAATTATGTGTGACAAACGAATACACCAAATATAAGTGGATATTAAGTGTAGAAAAATCAGAGGTTATTCACACATATTCATAGAACGACATATTCAAGGAGTACAAGTTTATCCTAAAGAATCAAATTTGGGTTAAGAAGTTCCCTTGCAAAAATTTGACAGCCTAACAACGTCACTACAAAATTCATAAAATGAGTTAATGAGAGATAAAAAGGGTATCTCATCACATGGAAATAAAATTTAAATCAATAAGGATATAGAAGAACATATCCAAACATAATAGTATGTGAATTAAAAGACATAACAAAATAAGTCTTTTAAAAAGAGGAGGGTGAAAGGTTCCTTTACCAACATGGGTATCTTTCGAAACATACACCCCGTGAAAGAAGGACAATAAAACATTGATGTAAATACTCATAAATGAAAGTATATTACACAATGAGTAAAATAATGGGCAGTACATACACCACTCAAAGGAAATTGTGGTAAATGTAGCATAAATCTCACGGGAATAAAAGTGAGATGAAAAATCCCTTACAAAAACTCGGCAGCCTAACGGCGCCACTTAAAACTTACAAAAATGGATTGATGAGATCAAATAGGGTATCTCATCACATTACAATAAAATTTACAACAAGATTAATATAAAAGAACATCCCCCATCATAACAAAGAGGAGCTTAAAAGAAGTGACATAAAGAAGAGTACTTAAAGAGAAAGAGAGAGGTTAGATCTCTTACGAAAATTCGGCAGCCTAACGGCGCCACTCAAAACTTCCAAAATGAATTGATGAGATAGAATAGGCTCTCTAATCATATGAACATAAAAATTACAGTAAGATTAATATAAAATAACATCCCAATCACAATAAAGGTGAGCTTAAAAGGCATGACATAAAAGAGTGTACTTAAAAAGAAAGAGAGGAGTAGGATCCCTTACCTCAGGTCCGACTTGACTCGATCGTTATTTAATCTTCTGAATAATAAACTTGAGTTAATTTCTAATTCCTTAAGAACATTTTTCAAGTTCATTATTCCTTTTATATCCATTATTACCATGTCATGAACACTATGTAATTATTTTAGTTAATAACGGTCGTTTAAACGATCATTGGTACTTGAGTCAAAATATGCTCTTTATAATTACAAGTTGTTCATGTATCCATTATATACAGAGTTATTATCATGATGTATATATCATATATATCATATATATCCAGTATATACATTCATTTATAATATTACATAATCATTTAGAGGTAAGAAATGAAATGCACTGTTCATGGAGACGGTAAGCCGTACATACGCATGAACGCTACTTTCATTTCTATTTCATATTTTATAGAATGGAATCATAATGATATAAAGGTATATTATAATTACAGTATAATATCATATATAATACCATTAATTACATCCTTTATACTTCCTACATATGGCATTAACGAATCAAATCACTTTGAGGGGGCGGTAGTCCGCACTTCCTAAAATGAAGATATCGCGTTTACTCATAATGGTAACCATAAAGGATATGCTATAAACGAAAAATACAGAAGCTTAAGTAAAACATAAAAATATTATATATAATATATAAATATAGTGACATCTTAATGTCCACCTTTGAAGGTGTTAGAAGGATATTGAACAATCATCGTTTCGTGAGGCAGAAATTCGCCATCCACGGAAACATTATGTTCTTTAACCATTAGATGTAGGTTTGTGTAAGTTTAGCTCGAATAATTCTTATAAAAACATCCTAGTATTTTTAAGATACTGGAGTTGTTACAAAATAAATGAATAAAAAGAGTTTAGGGGGTTGGAGAAGCAAAATAAAACAAAAGGACACAAGTGAAGGCATTACCTTAAAATCGGGTAACTCCCTTTGGTTTGAGATCAAAGGCTTCCTTGGGAAGACTTCTGCCCAAAGTGAGGCTTCAAGGAGTTAGAGAGGGATTTGGAGAGACAAAATGGGCAGGGGTTGGCCGAGCCAAAGGCTTTTTAAGTGTGGGTAAGGAGGTAGAGGTGGGGGCCTTTTATAAGAGGAGAGAAGGGGCACTCTTGGAAAGTAAAGAAATGTTACTTTATTTTAGAATGATTTTCGTATTTTAATGGTCCCACATTGATCTGTTTCTATTATAAGGTGATAAGGGTTCTAATCCACCCATAAAATAGGTTTTGGACATGTGTAGGTCTTATATTTTACATTATCTTTCCATTTTATTTAAATCGTTAAATAATGAGGTCATCGCTGCATCATCATGATGTCATAAATAATTTAATTTATTTAATGTCTAAAAATTATAAAAAAATACTATGATTTAGGGAATCTTTTTAGCTTTCTAATGACTATTTATAGTCAAAAATATTACTTGTATAACCCCATTTAAAAATTGTTTTAGTAAAACAACTCATGTTTGTGTCATTTTAATTTTAACATTAAATAAAAAGGAATTTATGTCATTTTCCAACCAAAGTGGCTCCATGTGGTCCCCAAGTTGACCCATGGATTGTCTTGGTCAGACATGACTCATCCAATGAGGGTAGGACATGTGTCTAGGTCATTTCATTTTATTAAAACATTATTCTTACCTTAAATTACACTAATTACCTCTAATCGCGATTAAAAACTTAATAAGTTACTATTCACCAAAAAATTATTTTAATCCCATTGAACCAAATTTTACTTCTTAATGAAAACCATATATGTCAGATTTTTGAAATTCAAAACACAAAGGTGGAAAAATTTCATTTAAATGGAAAATCAGTTTTTATAAGTACCACTTAGTGGTTTCACTATTCATCAAAAATTGAAGTTTTTTATAAAATTACCAAAAATTCACCCTAATCTATATTTGATATTCCGAATTAAAAAATTATTTCTATTTTAAAAAATTCAAAACATATAAGTTTCATTAATTAATTTAATAATTAATTCCCGCTGTCAAAACAAATAGCGTGTTTTTATGAAACAAAATGTATCAAAAGATTGACACTAGTTTAAGTCCGATTTCAAAGTGAAATTAATTCCAACGACCACTATTGGATTAAATGGTAAAAATTTATTCTAATTTCACTTTAAAACCAATTCAAAAGATAATCTAATCATATAAATAACTTAGATTAAAAAGAGGTTTTGAATTAAAATACAACATTTTTCACTATTCATTAAAAATTGAACTTTTTCGGAAAAATACCAAAAATTTAGACAAAGTAAATTTTGATGTCCTGATTATAAAGAAGAATTTTATTTAGTCAAATATAACACATAAAATTGTCAAAAAGTGGATTTAAAAGAGGTTCGCCATCAAAAGGCGGTTAATCGACCTTTTAAAGAATATTAGAATGTTTACGCTTAAAATTGGATTCATTCGCATTTTTAATCATCTAACATTTATTATAAAAGGTAAAAATATTTGACAAACATATATAATCATTTTGTAGTTAGTTCTATTCATTCCCACCATCACAACAGCTAGGCGTTAACTACCATTTAAAATAATATTATTTTATTATTAGAGTGCAACGTAAGATTCTCAAGAAACTCATTGTTGCGTATTGGGTACGCCATAGAGCATAGCGTCTCCTTTAAAGTAATATTAATATTTTATTCACAAATATAGATAAATATAAAAATGTCATATTCTTTATTTACCTGGGGTGTTACATACTTCCCCCCTTTTGGGAATTGTGTCCTCGCAATTTTAAAATTGGGCTTGGAAACATCCTTGAAAGTCCCACATCGAAACAAGAGTCGGTAAAACAATAACTTTAAAATAAAGAAAGATAAGTATAGAGGTCACCCGAGTTAACCCATACTAGGATTACAAGTATGAAAATATGTACATGGAGGAAAAAAAGGGTCATGTTCTGATGTAGAGTGATAGTAAACATGTCTAGGAGAAAGTTAACCATAAGAAAATCACAAAGTTGTGATGGGTTAAACGGTATTCGATTCCCCAGTAGGAAAAGTTAACAGACAACATTTTTGTTTTAAGTTACTTTTCATTGAGGAATTTATTTTTGAGCTTAACTAAGTCATAATGAAACATACTTACTTGTCATGTAGACTTTCAAATTTTACTAGATTCCCTAATCAAACTCATATTTTTTCCAAAAGACGAGTATTTAGGAAGACTTGTTCACATTAAGAGTACTATAATCAACTTCTAGAGAATCACCTAATCCACAAAAGATAACTATATACTTCCCATGTCTTTAGACTTTAAACAAAACCAAAACCAAAAAGGTTAGTACAAGATCAGATAATCCAGAAAAGGATAACCCTTTATAAAAAGAAAATCTATTCTTAATCTCCAAAATTTGTCCAACAAAACCCAAAGATCAAAAAAAGACCATTAAATAAACAAATTGTCCATAAAATAATTCAAAGTAAACCAAACTAAGATTGAAACCCAAATATTTGAAGGATTTAGTCACATAGTCTTCCAAGTTAAATCATAACATTTATCTCCAAACAACATCAGTTTCTCTTAATGTCTCGTATTGAAAAGTAATTAACCTAATCACATATCCTCCATGATAGGTTAATAAATTTCCATAGATAACCCAAAATCAAATTACTCTTAATTCATAAAATCATCTAACTAAAAATAATCAGTCAAACTAACCAGGGACTTCACGTAGTCCAGTGGTAGGCGATAAATACCAGTCGCACTTTGGTTGTGGGTTCGATTCCCGCAGCTTTTTCTGGCGCAACGGGTTGTCACACGGTCTGCGTGTTTTCCTTTTTATAAAACTCCAAAAATAACCCTAACATGTTTTAACATCAATAGTTTATCTCATGTATTTAATTTTCCATCATAACATATAATAACCCATAATTACCTCAAAAGTAAGGATCATATAAACCCTAATGGTTACCTTTATAATTATTACCTGAACTTCCACATCGATTGGTCATCTCATACATGATGCATTACAGAACATAGCAAGGTTCAAGTGGATGATCATGACTCCTTGATAGTTGGTTTAGAACAACCATGAGTTTCCTCATTGAATCCCCCATTTCATCCAGTCTCTTAATCAGAGAACCACCACAGTTTCCTTTAAACCTATTGTCACTTTGGTGCCTACTAGATCCATCCATTCACTAAAAACAGAAATGTCAGTGTGAGTATATCAACAAAACCATCATGTACTAATGAGGAAGATATACTTAATCATTCACTTTATCTAAAAACTATGACTCTTTCTGAAATCCTAACCATTATGGTAATGTCACTTATGCTTAAAGAATACCCTAACCTCTAAAGTTATCTAAACCACCCTCTGATACCAACTATAAGGCCCCAGCCTTAAACCTTACTTAATCTTGAGTTATTACAAGATTACACATTGAGGATCTTTTCAAGTTTAGAGTTTTAGAGAATTAGATCATAAAACTTGCATTACATTCCACATTTAAACAAAGTGGTTACATAAAAGATAGTATTCATTTTTTTCCCATCAACGGAAACATATTTAAAAATAAATCATGGATTCTTTCTTAACACTTCCTTGACACTATCATCATATCATGTACCTTTCCCTTGACCTGTGAAAAACATTTCAAAAAAACATGGGATGAGCATAAAAAGCTCAGTAAGGGTTATAAAAAATATGGAAAGGAAATATGAGTTCATATATACATAAGAATGAAATCATAATTTACCCATAAAACATAGGAACTTTAATATACATCATCAAATCATGAATAAATCATAGAAATCATAAGACATAAAAGGTAACTTGAGACATTCATAACATTCTTACATAGGGAGTAACCCTCTTGGTTACGTTTGGAATACCCACCACAATATATTCCCTAAATCTCTTCGGAGAAACCTTAATGTTTCACTCCTTCGTGTTACCCAATGCATTGGAGAGATATATCGGGCTAACCCGCCCTTAGTTTATCACGGAACCACCCGTCTTCATAATAATGCCCAAGAACCATAACATAATCGTATCACATAAAACATGCATAAAGGAAACATAACATTTCCACTTTTCAATCACAAGATATCAATATAACACATTGATATAAAAACATTATGAAAACCATTTTCAACACCAAAATAAAATAAAAGTAAAACATGGTATTTATTTTTCTTTTAAAAAGAAGGTATGGCTTGTAGAGGAAGCCGAAACTCAAATAATGGTCACAGCGGCGGAGAAGTCGTTGTCACCGCATACGTATGACAAAAACATTCCCTTTTTTCGTTTTGTAAAATGCTTTGTATAAAAAAGATTCTTTTTGGTTAAACGTAAAATTCAAAGGGGTTTATACACCGTATAAAAGAAGGTTGTGTATAAAATAAAATATGCCTCAATGAAAGAAGATTGAGACGAAGTCCCATACAAAGACGGTATCCTTGGTTTAAGGATAAATCAATTACATAATTATGTGTGACAAACGAATACACTAAATATAAGTGGATATTAAGTGTAGAAAAATCAGAGGTTATTCACACATATTCATAGAATGACATATTCAAGGAGTACAAGTTTATCCCAAAGAATCAAATTTGGGTTAAGAAGTTCCCTTGCAAAAATTTGACAGCCTAACGACGTCACTACAAAATTCAGAAAATGATTTGATGAGAGATAAAAAGGGTATCTCATCAAATGGAAATAAAATTTAAATCAATAATGATATATAAGAACATATCCCAACATAATAGTATGTGAATTAAAAGACATAACAAAAGAAGTCTTTTAAAAAGAGGAGGGTGAAAGGTTCCCTTACCGACATGGGTATCTTTCGAAACATACACCCCGTGAAAGAAGGACAATACAACATTGATGTAAATACTCATAAATGAAAGTATATTACACAATGAGTAAAATAATGGGCAGTACATACACCACTCAAAGGAAATTGTGGAAAATGTAGCATAAATCTCACGGGAATAAAAGTGAGATGAAAAATCCCTTACGAAAACTCGGCAGCCTAACGATGCCACTTAAAACTTACAAAAATGGATTGATGAGATAAAATAGGGTATCTAATCACATTACAATAAAATTTACAACAAGATTAATATAAAATAAAATCCCCCATCATAACAAAGAGTATCTTAAAAGAAGTGACATAAAGGAGAGTACTTAAAGAGAAAGAGAGAGGTTAGATCTCTTACGAAAATTCGGCAGCCTAACGGCGCCACTCAAAACTTCCAAAATGAATTTATGAGAGAGAATAGGGTCTCTCATCATATGAACATAAAAATTACAGTAAGATTAATATAAAATAACATCCCAATCACAAGAAAGGTGATCTTGAAAGGCATGACATAAAATATTGAACTTAAAAAGAAAGAGAGGAGTAGGATCCCTTACCTCGGGTCCGACTTGACTCGATCTTTCTTTAATCTCCTGAATAATAAACTTGAGTTAATTTATACTTCCTTAAGAAAATTTTTCAAGTTCATTATTCCTTTTATATCCATTATTACCATGTCATTAACACTATGTAATTATTTTAGTTAATAACATTCGTTTAAACGATCATTGGTACTTGAGTCAAAATATTCTCTTTATAATTACAAGTTGTTCATGTATCCATTATATCAAAAGTTATTATCAAGATTTATATATCATATATATCATATATATCCAGTATATACATGCATTTATAATATTACATAATCATTTAGAGGTAAGAAATGAAATGCACTGTTCATAGAGATGGTAAGCCGTACGTACGCATGAACGCTACTTTCATTTCTATTTCGTATTTTATAGAATGGAATCATAATTATATAAAGGTATATTATAATTCCAGTATAATATAATATATAATACCATTAATTACATCCTTTATACGTCCCACATATGGCATTAACGAATCAAATCACTTTGAGGGGGTGGTAGTCCGCACTTCCTAAAATGAAGATATCACGTTTACTCATAATGGTAACCATAAAGGATATGCCATAAATGAAAAATAAATAAGATTAAGTAAAACATAAACATATTATATATAATATATAAATATAGTGACATCTTAATGTCCACCTTTGAAGGTGTTAGAAGGATATTGAACAATCATCGTTTCGTGAGGCAGAAATTCACTATCCACAAAAACAGTATGTTCTTTAACCATTAGATGTAGGTTTGTGTAAGTTTAGCTCGAATAATTCTTATACAAACATCATAGTATATTGAAGATACTGGAGTTGTTACAAAAGAAATGAATAAAAAGAGTTTAGGGGGTTGGAGAATCAAAATAAAACAAAAGGACACAAGTGAAGACATTACCTTAAAATTGGGTAACTCCCTTTGGTTTGAGATCAAAGGCTTCCTTGAGAAGAATTATGCCCAAAGTGAGGATTCAAGGAGTTAGAGAGGGATTTGGAGAGACAAAATGGGCAGGTGTTGGCAGAGCCAAAGGCTTTGTAAGTGTGGGTAAGGAGGTAGAGGTGGGGGCCTTTTATAAGAGGAGAGGAGGGGCACTCTTGGAAAGTAAAGAAATGTTACTTTATTTTAGAATGAGTTTCGTATTTTAATGGCCCCACATTGATTTGTTTCTAGGATAAGGTGATAAGGGTTCGAATCCACCCATACAATAGGTTTTGGACATGTGTAGGTCTTAGATTTTACATTATCTTTCCATTTTATTTAAATCGTTAAATAATGAGGTCATCGCTGCATCATCATGATGTCATAAATAATTTAATTTATTTAATGTCTAAAAATTATAAAAAAATAATATGATGTAGTACATATTTTTATATTTCCAATTACTATTTATAGTCAAAAATATGACTTGTATAACCCCATTTAAAAATTGTTTTAGTAAAACAACTCATGTTTGTGTCATTTTAATTTTAACATTAAATAAAAAGATATTTATGTCATTTTCCAACCAAAGTGGCTCCATGGGGTCCCCAAGTTGACCCATGGATTTTCTTGGTCGGACATGACTCATCCAATGAGGGTAGGACATGTGTCTAGGTCATTTCATTTTATGAAATCATTATTCTTACCTTAAACTACACTAATTACCTCTAATCGTGATTAAAAACTTAATAAGTTACTATTCACCAAAAAATTATTTTAATCCCATTGAACCACATTTTACTTCTTAATGAAAACCATGTACGTCGGATTTTTGAAATTCAAAATACAAAGGTGGAAAAATTTCATTTAAATGGAAAATCAGTTTTTATAAGTACCACTTAGTGGTTTCACTATTCATCAAAAATTGAAGTTTTTCAGAAAATTACAAAAAATTCACCCTAAGCTATATTTGATATTCCAAATTCAAAAATGATGTCTATTTTACAAAATTAAAAACATATAAGTTTCATTAATTAATTTAATAATTAATTCCCACTGTCAAAACAAATAGCGTGTTTTTATGAAACAAAATGTATCAAAAGATTGACACTAGTTTAAGTCCGATTTCAAAGTGAAATTAATTCCAACGACCACTATTGGATTAAATGGTAAAAATATATTCTAATTTCACTTTAAAACCAATTCAAAATATAATCTAATCATATAAATAAATTAGATTAAAAAGAGGTTTTGAATTAAAATACAACATTTTTCACTATTCATTAAAAATTGAACTTTTTCGGAAAAATACCAAAAATTTACACAAAGTAAATTTTGATGTCCCGATTTTAAAGAAGAATTTTATTTAGTCAAATATAACACATATAATTGTCAAAAAGTGGATTTAAAAGAGGTTCACCATCAAAAGGCGATTAATCGACCTTTTAAAGAATATTAGAATGTTTACGCTTAAAATTGGCTTCATTCGCATTTTTAATCCTCTAACATTTATTGTAAAAAGTAAAAATATTTTACAAACATATATAGTAATTTTGTAGTTAGTTCTATTTATTCCCGCCATCACAACAGCTAGGCGTTAACTTCCATTTAAAATAATATTATTTTATTATTAGAGTGCAACGTAAGATTCCCAAGAAACTCGTTGTTGCGTATTGGGTATGCCATCGAGCATAGCATCCCATTTAAAGTAATATTAATATTTTATTCAAAAATATAGATAAATATAAAAATGTCATATTCTTTATTTACCTGGGTTGTTACATTTATTCCTTATAAACTGCCAAGATTTATTTCACAAATCATGATTTTGATATTCAAAATTTATGTTCTTGTTTTTACATTCTTGTGATCATGTTTTGTTTGATATTTTCCTTGTTTACACTTATTTAGAATTTTAGATCCCCAATTTTATGTTTTATATTCCCCAAGATATAAAGAAACATTTTAGGTTGAAAAACTAAAGGGTATGATCTTTATAGGAGATGTTTAAGATCTTTCACCAAGTTAGAAGAATGTTTTATAAGATTCAGAAGACACTAAACTAATATGGCCTTCAGTAATCTATTTGTGTATGATATTAAGTTTTCCACAAAAGAAATGTAATTTTCATATACATGAATCTTGGGTTTTTAGAGTTGGTATTAGAGTTAAGGTTTATTTAACCTTTGAATACTACGATGCAAAATCATTAGTGATATTCCTAGAGATATTTCTAATGATATGTCTAGGGATGTCCCTAAAGATAAGTTTAAATATACGTTATAGGTTTATAATTATAGTAAACATCATAAATAACTTAGGATTAAACCAAATATGTTTGATGTAGAAAGTACTAAGCCTTGATTTTTTTTATGAGTATGAATTTTTCCTGTCACAGTATTATTTTCAGGGATTTAGAGAAGGGATGGGACACGAAGGAACAATGTAAATGATTAGTGCGATGGGAATTGGAATGATTTTCCTCATGAAAAACCAAATTTAATGGGATTTGGAATGAAAAATATTATTACTATACTTACATAAGAAATGAATAATTCAAGACTTCCAAATAAGTAGGGAAGGTAGAGAAATTCTATTGAGTACATCACGAGGCAACATCCACCTTATTTTAGTTGGTCTTCTGATCCACATGTTGCAGAACAATGGACCAGTACCTTTGAAAAGATATTTTTCATACTTCACCATTAGTAACATGAAAATGTTAATTTAGATGTTTATCATTTAGAAGGCGAAGCGGACCAGTGGTGGAATATTTTCATGAATACAAGGTTGCAAGATGAAATTGAATCCAAGGAATGGGATAAGTTCATGAAATTATTTTTGAATAAGTACTTTCACCATATTGTTCAAATAAATATGGAAAAGGAGTTCGTTGAGAATAATAAAAATGACAATGAATCCATTGGTACATATGAGGAAATTTTTATAAGTCTTTCAAGCTATGCTTTTGGATTTATCACCCATCCTAAATGTAAAGTTGATATATTATTCAGTGGTTAAAAACAAAATCTTTGAAGGGAATTAGCTATAAGATACTTTGGTAGATGTGATGGTGTGTTTTGTTGTGATATAAAAGTATAAATGTATGTTTGTGTTACATATCAATTTCTTAATTTTAACAAGAAATGATTGATGAAGTTCAGGGGAAAGTCTCAAAATAGTGGTGAAAATAATATGAGTGTTTCCTTATGCTCAATGTGTGGAAAGAATCATGGCAGTGATTGTCTTAAAGGTACTGGAAAATGTTTTAAGTGTGGAAAATAAGGTCATCAGGTAGTTGAGTGAATAAGTAATGAGAAAAAGGTAGCTAATGATGTGAATAGGAAAAGTCTATAGAGAATGCATCACCCTCACTTCAATGATACATGTGCAAGGAAATTGGGCATTATGCTAACTTGTTCTCTAATACATGGGTTATCAGTTATGATTAATGTCAAAATATTCTTAAAGTCAACAATAAAGGCCAATCACATGTGATCACTATTGGAGATGTTGATTATGACAATAAAGTGGTGGAATGATTAAGTGTTTATGTAATGGGATTATAGAATAATGTTATAGAATATCATTTATAATATTATGTAATATTGGAATATCTATGTATTGGTCCATTGTGTTTTTCCATAAGTATAATGTACCAATAACCATGAAAAGCGATTGAAATATTTTTGGAAAACACATGATAAGTGAATAATTATGGGATAACGAGATAATGACATATTTGATAGTATTAATGACCTCTGGACGGATATAAGGATAATGTGATATCATGGTTTGAGTATATTTAATTTTTGGGATTTTTTAGTATACTGAAAGAGTTAATTTTTTATAGCATGCATGTTTTCACCAACGTTCTATGGTAATTTAGGTTATTACCATTTTCCAAGAGAATACATGATTAAGGTATTCACATTTTTGGAATGATACAACCAAGAACTTCCATACGAGATATGGGGATAAATGTTAATACAATTTATTTCACCTCTATCTAATGTTTTGGATTTTTAGATTTTATAAGGATTGTAATGTCATACATTTATGGAAAGTTTAAGGTGAACTTCATATGAAGTTTTTTAGAATAAATTCGTATCTCACTGTTTGTGGAATTATGAATATTTCACAACTTGTGATAACCTTTTTTCTATTAAGGAATATTGAATGACCTATCATTCTATTTATGGACCGTAAGATCTGTTAATGAATTAGGAATGAAAAATTAAACTTTATTTATTTGAATAAGATATGAACTGAAAACTGATCAAGGAACAACCAATGGTGTGATTGTAATAAAATAAAGTAATTATTTCTTCTCATGTTCTTCATCTTTTGGGAAAGGATCTTGAAATCCAAAAATGTTATCCTAATACCTTCTAATCCAATGAATCAGATGGTCCCCTAAATCATTGTAGATTTATGGCTTTGTGATTGTTAACATTTTTATAACTATGTTATCTATCACTCTCCATCAAAAAATGATAATTAGATTTCTCTTCCATATCCATTTTTTCATTTCTCACCTATGTTATCCAATGTGGAAACCTAGTGATGAGTTACTTTTGGTTACCATTCTATTTCTAACTTTCCTTTCATTAAAACGATGTTTTAGTATTCCTTTCTATGATGTGGGTTTCTATAAAAGAAACTTTCATGTAATAATCCATTTATAACCTAGAATAATTTTTAGGAAGAAATTAATTTATAAGGGGGTATAATGTAACACCGTGATATTTTTAGGTGATATATTTTCTTTTTTTATGTCTTATGTTGTACTCTACACCAAGATAAGCTAGCGTTATACACAAAACCGGCTTAGCTTGTTGTAACACCCCAGGTAAATAAATAATATAACATTTTTATATTTATCCATATTTTGAATAAAATATTAATATTAATTTAAATGGGACACTATTATCTATGGTGTACCCAATACGCAACAACGAGTTTCTTGGGAATCTTACGTTGCACTCTAATAATAAAATAATATTATTTTAAATGGTAGTTAACGCCTAGCCGTTGTAATGGAGGGAATGAACAGAACTAACTAAAAAATGATTATATATGTTTATCAAATATTTTTACTCTTTACAATAAATGTTATAGGATTAAAAATGCGAATGAATCCAATTTTTAAGCATAAACATTCTAATATTCTTTAAAAGGTCGATTAACCGCCTTTCGATGGAGAACCTCTTTTAAATCCACTTTTTAACAATTTTATGTGTTATATTTTACAAAATAAAATTCTTCTTTAAAATCAGGACATCAAAATTTACTTTGTGTAAATTTTTGGTATTTTTCCGATAAAGTTCATTTTTTTAATGAATAGTGAAAAATGTTGTATTTTAATTCAAAACCACTTTTTAATCTAATTTATTTATATGATTGGATTATATTTTGAATTTGTTTTAAAGTTAAATTAGAATATATTTTTACCATTTAATCCAATTGTGGTCATTGGAATTAATTTCACTTTGAAATCAGACTTAAACTAGTGTCAATCCTTAGATACTTATTGTTTCATAAAAACACGCTATTTTCTCTGACAGCGGGAATTAATTATTAAATTAATTAATTCAACTTATATGTTTTGAATTTTGTAAAATAGACTTCATTTTTGAATTTGTAATATCAAATATAGATTAGGGTGAAGTTTTGGTATTTTTCTGAAGAACTTCAATTTTTGATGAATAGTGAAACCACTAAGTGGTACTTATAAAAACTGATTTTCCATTTAAATGAAATTTTACCACCTCTGTGTTTTGAATTTCAAAAATCCGACATACATGGTTGTCATTAATAAGTAAAATGTGGTTCAATGGAATTAAAATAATTTTTTGGTGAAAAGTAACTTTTAAGTTTTTAATCGCGATTAGAGGTAATTAGTGTAATTTAAGGTGAAAATAATGTTTTAATAATATGAGATAAGCTTGAAACATGTCCTACCATTATTGGATGTGTCACGGACGACCAAGAAAATCCATGGGTCAACTTGGGGACCCCATGGAGCCACTTTGGAAGGAAAATGACATTATTATCTTTTTATTTAATGTAAAAGTAAAAATGACACAAACATGAGTTGTTTTACTAAAATAATTTTTAAATGGGGTTATACAAGTCAGATTTTTGACTATAAATAGTCATTGGAAAGATAAAAATATTTCCTACATTATAGTATTTTTTTTATAATTTTTAGACATTAAATAAATTAAATTATTTATGACATCATGATGATGGAGCGATTACCTCATTATTTAACGATTTAAATAAAATGAAAAGATAATGTAAAAACTAAAACCCAAACTTGTAAAAAACCTATTGGATGGGTATATTTAGTACCCTTATCACCTTATCCTAGAATTATATCAATATGGGACCTTTTAAATCCTAAAATAATTTTAAAATAAAGTAACATTTCTTTACTTTCCAAGAGTGTCCCTCCTCTCCTCTTATAAAAGCCCCCCACCACTATCACCTTACCCACACCTCTCAAGCCTTTGGTTTCTGCCAAGATCCGCCCATTGTCTCTCCAAATCCCTCTATTACTCCTAGAAGCCTCAATTTTATCAGGATTCTTCCCAAGGAAGCCTTTGAGATCAAATCAAAAAGAGTTACCCGATTTTAAGGTAATGTTTTCACTTGTGTTCTTTTGTTTTATTTTGCTTCTCCAACCCACTAAACTCTTTTTATTAATTTATTTTGTAACAACTCCAGTATCTTCAATATACTAGGATGTTGTTATAAGAATAATTTGAGCTACACTTACACACACCTACATCAAATGGTTAAATAACATACTGTTTCCGTGGATGGCGAATTTCTGCCTCACGAAACGATGATTGTTCAACACTCATATAACACCTTAAAAGGTGGCCATTAAGATGTCACTATATTTATATATGATATATAATATGTTTATGTTTTACTTAAGCTTCTGTATTTTTCTTTTGTGGCATACCTTTATGGTTTCCATTGTGGGTAAACACGATAATTTCATTTTAGGAAGTGCGGATTACCGCCCCCTCAAAGTGATTTGATTCGTTAATGCCATATGTGGGATGTATAAAGGATGGATTTAAAGTTATTATATATGATTTATGTTACATATAAATTATGAATATAATTCTGTAATTAAAATATACATACCTCTCATTTGGTTTTAATTCCATTAATATGACATAGAAATGAAAGTAGCGTTCATGCGTACGTACGACTTACCATCTCCATGAATGGTGCATTTCATTCATTAACTCTAAATGATTATGTAATATTATAAATACATGTATATTATGGATATATATGATATATATTATATCCAAATCATGAATATCATTCTGGATATAATGAACCTCTGACCACACGAACAACATGTAATTGTAAGAAGTCCACTTTTGACTTAAGAACCAAATATCGACAAAACAAACATTATTAACTTAAATGATTACATAATGTTTATAAAATTACAATAAGTGATATAAAAGGAATAATGAACTTGAAAAATGTTCTTAATAAAGTGGAAATTAACTCAAGTTTATTATTTATGACATTAAAGAACGATCGAGTCAAGTCGGACCCGAGGTAAGGGATCCTACTCCTCTCTTTCTTTTTAAGTACACTCTTTTATGTCATTCCTTTTAAGCTCATCTTTCTTGTGATTGGGATGTTATTTCATATTAATATTACTGTAATTTTTATGTTCATATGATGAGAGACCCTATTCTCTCTCATAAATCCATTTTGGAAGTTTTGAGTGGCGCCGTTAGGCTGCCGAATTTTAGTAAGAGATCTAACCTCTCTCTTTCTTTTTAAGTACTCTCCTTTATGTCACTTCTTTTAAGCTACTTTTTGTTATGTTGGGGGATGTTATTTTATATTACTCTTGATTTAAAATTTATGTTAATATTATTAGAGACCCTATTTGATCTTATCAATCCATTTTTGTATGTTTTAAGTGGCGCCGTTAGGCTGCTGAGTTTTCGTAAGGGATTTTTCATCTCACTTTTATTCCCGTGAGATTTATGCTACATTTTACACAATTTCATTTGAGTGGTGTATGTACTACCCATTATTTTACTCATTGTGTAATATACTTTCATTTATGAGTATTTACATCAATGTTGTATTGTCATTCTTTCACGGGGTGTATGTTTCAAAAGATACCCATGTCGGTAAGGGAACCTTTCACCCTCCTCTTTTTAAAAGACTTATTTTGTTATGTCTTTTAATTCACATAACATTATTTTGGGATATGTTATTCTATATCCTTAGTGATTTAAATTTTATTTCCAAGTGATGAGATACCCTTTTTATCTCTCATCAACTCATTTTCTGAGTTTTGTAGTGACGCCGTTAGGCTGTCAAATTTTTGCAAGGGAACTTCTTAACCCAATTTTGATTCTTTGGGATAAGCTTGTACTCCTTGAATATGTCATTCTATGAATATGTGTGAATAACCTCTGATTGTTTTACACTTAATATCCACTTATATTTGGTGTATTAGTTTGTCACACATAATTATGTAATTGATTTATCCTTAATCCAAGGATACCGTATTTGTATGGGACTTCGTCTCAATCTCCTTTCATTGAGGCATATTTTGTTTTATACACAACCTTATTTTATACGGTGTATAAAACCCTTTGAATTTTAAGTTTATCCAAAAGGAATCTTTTTTATACAAAGCATTTTACTAAACGACAAAAGGGAATGTTTTTGTCGTACGTATGCGGCGACAACGACTTCTCCGCCGCCGTGACCATTATTTGAGTTTCAACTTCCTTTACAATCCATACCTTTTTTTAAAAGAAAAATAAATACCATGTTTTACTTTTCTTTTATTTTGGTATTGAAAATGGTTTTCATAATGTTTTTATATCAATGTGTTGTATTGATATCTTGTGATTGAAAAGTGGAAATGTTATGTTTCCTTTATGCATGTTTTATGTGATAGGATTATGTTATGGTTCTTGGGAATTATTATGAAGACAGGTGGTTCCGTGATAAACTAAGGGCGGGTGAGCCCGATATAGCTCTCCAATTCATTGGATAACGCGAAGGGGTTAAACATTAAGGTTTCTCCAAAGAGATTTAGGGAATATACTGTGATGGGTATTCCAAACGTAACCAAGAGGGTTACTCCCTACGTAAGAATGTTATGAATGCCTCAAGTTACCTTTATGTCTTATGATTTCTATGATTTATTCATGATTTTATGAGGTATGTTAAAGTGCTTATGTTTTATGGGTAAAGTATGATTTCATTATTATGTATACATGTACTCATGTTTCCTTTTCATATTTTTATAACCCTTGCTGAGATTTTTATGCTCATCCCAAGTTTTTGAAATATTTTTCACAGGTCAAGGAAAAGGTACATGATGTGATGATAGTGTCAAGGAAGTGTCAAGAAAGAATCCTTATTTTATTTTAAATATGTTTCCGTTGATGGGAAAAATGAATACTATATTTTATGTAACCACTTTGTTTAAATGTGGAATGTAATGCAAGTTTTATGATCTAATTCTCTAAAACTCTAAACCTAAAAAGATCCTCAATGTGTAATCTTGTAATAACTCAAGATTAAGTAAGGTTTAAGGCTGGGGCCTTATACTTGTGGTATACGAAACACTATGATTGGATTGTGTTACAAAAAATTTCAAGTTATTTTAATAGAATTAATTTCACTCAATACCGAGTATAAGTGAAAATATAAATATTAAAACCTATCCATTATAATGGTAGGTTTGAATAATATTAACTTTTTCTGAAAAAAAATTAAATGAAAATATGTGAATATATAAAATAATAAAATAACTCTTGATGAATTTTATTAATGAAAAATATATTTAATATATTTAATGTAATGTTTAAAATTCATATTATATGTTTTTAGACATGATATAAGTACAAATTCAATTTTTGGAATAAAAGAATTATTTTTCGAAAAATTTCAGTTTTTTCACCTTTTGATGGAGCAAAAATTTTAAATATATTTTTTTGACACTTTTTTATATTAAAATTTAAAAAATACACTAATTATTATAATTTGTAAAGTAAAAAATAACTCTTGTTGGATTTTTGGTATTTTTATGATAAGTTTCGTTTTTTGATGAATAGTGAAAATACTGATTTTTATTGCAAAAAATTATTTTATTTTAAAGTCATTACATAGTAAAATTATGTTTTGGATTAGTTTTAAATTATAATTAGTTAATTTTTACGCAATTAGGGTTTTTTAAAATTATTTTATACTTTAATTTATTATAAAAACACTCTCCATTAAAAAAGTGACATTTTCCAAAAAACTATTTTTCATCACATTTTACCAATTTTATTTTAATTTTAATTATAATACATATGTGTTTTGAATTTTGAAAATGAATGTTAACTTTGTATTAAATAGTTCCTTATTTGGTTAGTAGTTCCCTTTTATTTTTGACCAATATGAATAATAAACATGGTAAATTTTATTACCACGGTAAATGATAAAATAGGAAATTTAGGTTAAAAACAAAATTATAATTATGATAAAATGACTAAAACAAATGAAAAAAAAATTAATTGATTAATTGAATTCGAACCTTGAAATATAAGGATCTAAATTATGTGGTTTAATGGAATGTTTTCCATTAAATGACTTAAATAATATTTAAATCTTACAAAGACACAAAGTGTCATTTTCATTGTATTTAATATCTATTATGTGTCCAAGTATGAAAGAATGGGTAGTATCAATGAATATTAATGTAATTTTTAAATTAGTAAACATATTTAACTAATATAAATTTAATTTTGATGTTTTGGGTCCATTTGTGAGTTATTATGGTATTTATAATATTTTATATAATTAAAATTTAAAGATGTCACATTCATGTTTTAAATAATATATCATTTTTAAATAAGTTTATTCAAAAGATAAATTCAAATATAAATACTTATATTAAATATAAAATGTTTTTATTTATCCTGATAATTTAATTGTTTTTCTTAGGGAAAAAATAGTTTACATAAAATTTTATATATTGATGATGCAGAAAATATTTAATTGATGAAAAATTAATAAACTAATTTTATTAAAATGATAATAAGAATTAAAATACACAAGAACTTGTAAAAAACTTATTTTTAGAGTATATAATGACCCTAATCATTTGAGGGTTAATTTATGGACCATTTTGAGAATTTTAGAAGAGATTATGTCACTTATATTATTTTATTTAAAGTGATATTAAACTTGTCACATTCATATTTTAATAAGTACAACCTTTTTAATTATCGATTTTATAGAATATATATTCAAATAAAAGAATTATAATTAAATATAATAGATTTAAATTCATTATTTTATTTTATTTTTAATTTTTACCCAATAAATAAGTATATTAAATAATTACACAATACTGATGTAGTAATTATTTTATTAATGTAAATATCAAAATTAATGTAATTAAAAATATTAAAATAAATAAATTTGAACTAATTAATAAGTAAAATAAATTTTATATATGACCTATACCCCATATGGATATAATAAAATATTTTTTATAGGATAACATCTTATTTTGATATTTTTAAAAATCCAATAATTGAATAGTGTCAAAATTTTCAATATTGTTGTTTGGTCAAAACAATGTTTTATTAAATTATTTAAAAATAATATATTTTTTTTCAAAATATATAATTATTATTATAGGGTGTAAAATGATATAAATCTTGTATTTATGATTTAATTTAAAACAAATAATTAAATATTTCTTCATTTTAATATTGAAATAATTGTTACCCTAGTTAAAATTAAATAAAAGAACTATGTGTTAAATTAAAATTATAATGTTTAAATTTCCATAAAACTTGAAAAAATTTAACTTTTGATGAGAATAAAACATTATCTCATCTAATATTATAAACTATTATATTTTTAGGCTTTTTATGTGGTTTGATTTTATTATAAATTAATATTTTTGGAGATTCCAAATGTGAACCTCAACTAAATTATAAAAGGGCACATCCTCCCTCACAATTTCAATTGAAATTGATCATTCAAGATTGGTAATTCCCTGAAAATTTCCTTTATAAACATCCTTATTCACCTTATGGAGGTTTATTATTCTCAAAAGACTAACTCTAGTGCCTTTAAGAGGAGATCTAGATGGAGATTGTCGAAGAAGTGGTAATCTCCACTACCGAGTCTTTTAAATTATAAAATCTTATACAATATATTCATGAGTTGTTTCTATTATAAATTAATTAATATAGTATAAATTTTATATTTATAACATATTAATATTATGAAACAACTATATTCCACCTTCTATGAATCCTACAAAAAAACTAAATCACCACATGTGGGTACGTACAACTTATTGTCTCCACGCCGTGGTGTAATCTATTTTTCACCACCAATTTAATTGGATGGGTATAATGATGTAAATAATAACTATATATGATTATTATATCAATTTATTTGTTCTATAACATTATATATACCATCCAATTTGATAACATTTCATAATTAAAGGAATGATATCATCGCCCGTTCATACGTATAACCTACCCTCTCCACGATGCAATGTGATTAATTCTACATGATATTCATTAAATCATGCTTATAAAAATTTAAATAATAAATAAATATGAGATATATTATGTTCATATAATTTTTTAATGATATAACAATTAACTAAGAAAGATAAATGAATATTTTTTGACTAAACATGCATAAGAAAATGAAGGAGTTAATACCCGAATTACAAGTAAAAATGAAATATTATTATTAAACGGATGATAATGTGATCATATATGATATAATAAAAAATTAATATGATTATATAATAATTAAATTACATCATTTAAATCATTATACATGAGTTTCATAAACATATAATGGATAACTGACCTAAGGTATGGGATTATTTTGTCTCACTTTTATTTCTGTGGGACATATGACTTATACATCACCTATTTATTTTGTGTGGTATTTATTCTACCCATGAATGTTATTATTATTATTATTATTAATGTTACTATATTTACATATTTATATAATTTTCTTTATTTTATGTGGCATATGATTCGACTAATTATAAATTAGTAAGGGATAATTTTTCAATCTCATTATTATATGAGATTGTTTAATTTTATGTATTTATTGGTGTATATTTATCATAAACATCCATGTTTCTTGAATAATTATTTAAAAATATTATTTTTATCCTTCTACAATTTTATAATTTCAATTTTACTAATTGGTGAATTTTTATTAAACAATATGATAGGAATCTTTTGTCATTTCTGGTACGAGATACTTTCTGACTTTTATGAAAAAAGTATGGGATGGATGTTTTTTAACTTATACAGAATGGAAATATTTTTACACTTTCATAATGCCTTATTTATTGGAGTATTCCTCTAAAATATTTAAATTTTATTTTTATTTAAATTATTTTGTTTTTAAATTATGTGACATTTTGAGAAAATAAAACATTTTTGAGTAAGATTGACATTTCCAAAAGAATTAATTTCAACTATTTTATTAAAATTATTTCCTATCTAAAATTCCATTCTCTAAATGGGGTTATATTTCTATCACCATTATTATAATGATTTTATTTTTTTTATTATGTAATGATATTTATTTAATCCATTTTTTATGGATTATGATGGAATGATGTTTAAGAAACCCATTTTAATCCTTAGGTTATGCTATAATGATTAATTTATGTTTTTGTGACACACATATGCATAGTTATCATTATGTGATGGTGGGAACAATATCTCCTTCCAATTAATTATGTAAATATTTATATATCATGAGATATACATGACTGGAATGATTATTAAATCTGGTTTAGTAATACATGCCAAGAATGGAAAGTAAATCTGGTTCAGTAATATAGGGCTGGAATGAGGAGTCAAATCAGTTCAGTAATGGACTTTGTCCACTATGATGGTCTTGTAAATGATCCTTGGATAATATTAAAATGATTTTATATGATTATTTATTTTTCACAATTCCATATTTTATTCAAATTCTATTTTATCATGGTTTATGTTCATTTATGATTTATGCCTTACAAACTATAGAGATTTATTTCATGACTCAATATTTTGATTTTCAAAATTCATGTTCATGTTTTTACAGCCTTATGTTTATGTTTTTTTATGTTCTACAATTTTACCTTTGCTGAGTATTTGAACTCACCCTTTTTATGTTTTCTTTTCCCCAGGATATAACGAAAGGTTTTAGGTAGGAAAACTAAAGGGGAAGATATTTTTGAGAGATTTTTAAGATCATTCAACAAGTTCGAAGAATGTGTTCCATGTATCCAAAGAAACTAAACTAATATGGTCTTTGGGTGTCTATTTGTTTAATGTAACATGGTTTCCTTAAAAGAAATGTATCTTCCATGTAAATCAATCATGGGTCGTTAGATATACCATGATAAAGGATTCAATGGACTGATAAAATATTTTTTTTGAATTCCATACACACCATTAGATATTGATACAACCTAAAGGAATCACAACATACTCATAATGGCCAGATTTAATTTGGAAAATAGTCTTGGGAAAATCTAATTCTCTCATACTAAGCTGGTGATTACCTAAAAAAATGTTTGATCTTAGAAATCTGAATTTACCATTCAAATTATCAAATAAGTAATTAATGTGGGTAACTAGATATTTATTCATAATGGTGATATAGTTTAATTTCCTATAATCGAAACAGGGTTGGATTGTTTCATCCTCTTTTTTTGAATAAAGAATAGGGGTAGCTGATAGAGACACACTAGGGTCAATGAATCACTTATCCTCTAAGTCAACTATCATGATTTTCAAATCTTTTAATTGATTAGGTGTTGTATAATATGATGGTAATGAAATCAATTGCGTCCCCAAAATAATATTTATATTGAACTCAAATTCCCAATTAAGAGATTGCCCTGTGAAGTAATCTAGGAATATACCTAGATATTTCTAGGTAATAAGAGGCAACTCACATCCACAACTCCCCCCTTCAGTCTCTAAAAGAAGACATGGCATCTGACAAATACTCTTGCAAATTTCAGGATGGGTAGAACCTAGTCAACTAGATCAATGATACCATTCCCCTTGAAACAGATTAACACTTCCATTTGGGATAGAGAAATACCTAATACTATGGTAACAATCAATATAATATTTAAAATTAATCATCTTATCCACCCTAAGGATTATATCAAAAGGTTTATTTATAGGGGAAGTAAATTCCTATACATTTCCACCTCAGATACATAGATGAGAAAATAGGGGCATGGATGACCACATTGCTTTGTGATAGGAGCTGATATCTCAATGAACTAATTTATATGATTCAATAGAAGATTAAATAAATCCATGAGACAAGAATATATGAATGAGTGGGAAGTACTAGGGTAAAATATATCAACAACCATAGGTGGTGAAATAAGAACGATACCACTCACAATTTCCATTGCCACCATAGATTTCTTAAGAGCACGCTCTATAGAATGAAACTAAAAACTTTTAATCTGAGTATGGGGCCTAAATAAAATACTAGATATTGGCCCCCAATTGACCATTCCCATATGATGAACCAATTATTCAACTAAACTGATGAGGATGGGTTCATATTGCTTTTGATGCATCTGAAAATTCTTGATAAAACATTGGATAAGAAGAACCAACACAACTTATTTCCATAATATTTATCTTTTAAATACTTTAGAGGTGTAACACAAGACAAAATGCATGGAAAGTCTTAGGATTATCTTGGTATAATTTATATATATGACCAAATTTTCCATATTGATGAAAAATAGAAGTCTTTATTCCCATGGTGGAAAAGGTAGCCGATTGAGAGAGTGGTCATGAGAACACACTATTAACTCTTTTAGATTCATCTCACACACTCATTATTTTAAGAAAATTACTCTCACTAATTTTGAGCATGTTAAAAACACAAAACATATCCAAACTCCCAGATTGATCAATTTTAACCATCAAAACATGATTTACCACTTCCAAAGAAGTTGTAAGATTTAAAAAATGTCTTGAGATCATATGTATATTCAAATAAACATCACAAATAGGAAACACTACAATACACTATTACATAACAACTTTGGAGAAAAATAAACAAGATCCAAAAATATATTAGTGTATTCCTTGATGGTCCAATCACCTTGTAAAAAGCATATAAACTCATGGTATTTTAGAAGTGTCATTGTATCTGGATAAAACTTATAAGTATAAATAACATTCAAATCCATCCGTTCAAGATTCTCAATTATCATATCCTAGACCACTAATTCACACCACTTTTGACTGGGGATCTGAAGCATAATGGATGTGAATTACACATTAACCAATTAAAGAGTCTCTATGTATTAAAAATTCATCATAAAATTTCACACTAGTATTTCACATCCTAAGGATCATTGTTACCACAAAATTTCAATAATTAGTGATGGCGAAACTACTGTTCTTGTTCCTTATTGTAACTCATACCTAGGCCTAGCTCCTAAGTGCAAGATAGAATGGTTCTTTCTCCGTATTTCATTACTCAAATAGTTCTTACCATTGACTTGATGAGATTCCTATCAATAATAGAATTTAACACTGGAAAATTATCTACATCTCCCAATAGAATATACATTCGGGGTCTTTGAGGGGTTATGGTACTACATAAAATCTAATAAAAATAACGATAATATTTATAATGATTATTCATTGTCAATATTAAATCAGAAACATTTATTTAACTTATATATAAAGAACTATGACATGATTACCATAAATTAACCATCCCTGTAAAGAATGGTCTGCAGCCCAAACATCATTCCCATAAAGTGGTGATAAATCTAGTATTGAATCAAAATTATACTTTCTCAAAATCCCATAACAAGTCATTGTTTACTACTAAAGGTATTTACTATAAACTCCTTCATACTCACCTCTTGATCATTTAAGATCTTATCTCCTACATACTATTTCTTCTATAAATATTATAAATCAAAATTGGGTTCTGACACATTTTTTTAGGAACCAACCAAAGTTTCCCCTAACCTAATAGTTGAGGAAATAAAAAACAAGGCCTAAAATGGAATTCTTGATCCCCATGGACTGGAAATTGGTTCATGGACATTAATGGTATACATTTTGGGAATAATTTCACTAATTTTAATGATTTAATATTAAAATTTATGAATAGAGATCCCAATATGACCTCACCATATATTGGTGAGTCATGAGAATAGATAAATATAACCAAAATATCAATTGAACAACAAGATAAATATAGAAAAAATCTTAAAGAAATAATATTAATAAAGAAAGATAATATAAAAATTCATCCATAACATAATACATTATACATATGTCAACAGTATAAATACAAAATGAACTGAATGGGAAGATATTGGGGTGATACAAAAAAACTTAGTATAATCATGTTACAACAAAACCAAAATAAAATTGTATACCTATTACCAATATTTATGTTATACGATGGCTAACCCAATGATGTCACCTACAACAATAAAGATTTGTCAATCATAAATATCTATTGACTTTGAGCAGTCCCTTTACTATAAAAGACATAGTTAAAAATAATCTACATACACCCATTGGGTGTATGTAGGGTGTGAGCCTAACAAGACCAATATGATCCCACAACGTGTTCCTTGAAAATAATTCATTAGAATCCTCAGGCAAGATTGTTTAAAAATAAATACATTAAAATGATTCTTTGAATTTTTTTAAATAAATTAACACGTTGTAAATTTATTTTTGTAGAGTAAGGAAGGTGATGAGAATCCATGAAATTAAACACATCAAAAATAGACATTGTGGATGTACCCCAATTTTACTAATGTTAAGTCCTCCTAAGATCCTCACCATATCTATGAATAAATTCTGGTCATTAACAAGAGTCTAATCATACCTAAAAAGTTACATCAATATTCTCAGAAACACACTCAACTAGTTAAATGGAAATCACACTAATGAGGGCTAATCTTAGTGTCCGTATCCAAGTACTCTGGTTTCCCATGAAGATTAACCGGTTTAAAAAATGATTATTTAATATGGAATTACATAAAAACATTAATTGAAAATAAGAAAATATATCCGAAAGGAATATTCAACCTAATTTTATCATTCTTGTAAATTAATGAAATAAGAACATTAAATCATATATAAATTAGTTCTCAAAGAGTGGATTTAGTACATTTAAATCATTTGACAAAATATATTTTCAAGAGTCATGTATAAAAGGTTCATCCAACAAAGGAATAACACAAAACCACAAAAATTTATCAATAAATCTTTAGCAATGATGTGATTCCACTTGAAATAGGGTGAAGGGTTCCTTGGGAGGTAGGAAAAAATCCTAATAATCAAAACCCATTTAAATATATTCATAAAAAAGATCATTATGATTCCATATCCTTAAGAGAAAATGAAAATAATGAGAAAGAAGATATTAGATCCATGTAAGAGAAATTATGTACTTTACTTGAGATTATTTAAATATATTTAAAGGGAATCCACCAATAATGGGAACCTGGGGGGTATGAAGGAGAGATACATGCATCAAGGATGTGAATAGTTCAAAAATATGAGGAAATATGGGAAAAAATTAAAATAATCAAAGAGAAAAAGTAAAAAGTAAAAATAAAATTTTTGACAAAGGTATAGACTGATATGGCCCTACTGGTTAGGATGTGGTGTCCCCTCTAGCCCACCCCTATAAATTAGTATTTTATCTTGCGATATTCTACACTAATTCTAATATTATTAGGGGGAATGTAAAAATAATATATATTTGAAGATAAATGTAGTTATAGTATAAATTTTTCTAGTATCATAAAGACGAGTTCACAAAAATCTGTTTATTACCTATTCATTTATTAAAGAAAAGAGTTTATATTTTGGTTTCTGATTCAGAGAACAAAGAATTAAATTGAAATATTTTTTCATAAATAGTTGATGAGATTCTATTTAGGTTAGTGTCAAATTTCTAATTGTAATGTTATTATGGTATTTAAATTATTTTCTATTCTTCATTTTTTTGATGAAGGATGGGTTCTCCAACTAGTTCATATCTTACCATTTTTGATGATTATAGGTAGAATATACTAAAAAAATTAATTCAACCTATCTAATATAATGTCATAGATTTTCCATGTGTTATTTTTGATATTATATGGATTATTTTGAAGACCAGGCACTAAGACAGTGTGAGATTCTAAGTCCCGGTGTGCCCTGAATAAATCTTATAAATACATTAAATACATTATATAGAGAAAACATGACGTTTTCCTGAAAAAAGTGTAAAATGATCAAAATAGTTGTTACGATTATAAATCATAGGGAAACATTGATTTCATAATGCAGGGTTTACCCTAGGATCAACATAACATTAGTCGGTGTGGGTCATTTTTGAAAAAGTCATCTCAGGTGATAAAATGAAGAATATAATTAAATAAAATAATTTTATTCATTTGTTTGAAGTATTGAATATTTATCCATTACGAATACTATTATTGAGAATATCTAGGGTCAGACACATAACCATGGATACATTGGAAGATCGTTAGAGTGAGCTTCAAGATTTCACTCAAGCGATCAGTGATGGAATTGTGAATCAAGGATCAACACACCACATATTCAATGAATCATTCTAATGATAATGAAAACACATCATTCTTTGTCATCGATTGAACCTAATCGAGGTAGGGAAACCATTTTGATTAGTTTATTCCCCATTCTTGATTCTTTTGATGAACACAGACTAATCAACGAATATATTGATATGTGGTTCGATCATCTTGAGGAATGGGTATGATTGTGGGGATTATTGGGAGAATTATCTTTTGGAATGAATATTTTGATTTTTTTAATAGTGATGGATCTATATTTACGAGAACATCAATTGAGGTTTATTTCTTAATTATGTACTTGGGATTTTCCACTATTCATCATTCATCATAGTCATTTTTGTCCAGACCACAACAAGACAAATCCCGATCAATGGATTGGTACAAACCCATTTATGGATGAAATGATCTAGTATCATAGACTTTGTATCATCCTGAAATGAAGGAGGTTTGATGATGGAGACAAATAAATTAAAACAATGGTGGATTCCTGAATTTAGGTTCTTCATCTTTCTTTGGTTTACAATGATGAAAGGAAATTTGATCATTTTTTTGAGAAGATCTAAGTGAAAAATGTTTTCTAAAATTATGGATAGTCTTGGACTATTTGACATCATCGATATAGTAGTGAAACAATCACTAGATCGGAGGTCAAAGTAGGGGTGTCTAGACCCGACCCGACCGGGTCGGGTCGGGTTACAAAAAAAAACCCCGGGTTGGGTTCACATTGGGTCGATTTTACATGGGTTGGGTCGGGTCTCGGGTTAGGGTAATTTAGACCCAACCCAACCCATGAACCGATGGGTGCCCAACCAAAAACAAAATTCCCCAACATTTTGTCTCGACTGCGAGAGGGCCGACCTCGCTCTCCCCCGACATTTCTCTCCTCCCCTCTCCCTCACACGTGCTCTCTCCATCCTCCTCTCCCCCCAAAGAAAACCTACCTCATACCCCCTTCTTCCTCTTCCCTCACGATCAACAATGACAGTCCTCCCTCCCTCCCTCACATGAGTCGCGCTCTCGCCTCGCCTCAACCAGCCTACTCCTCCTCTCTCTCCCGCCAACCGACCCCGAAATTCCCTCGCAGCGAAGAAAGAAACCCTACTATCCCTTCCTTCCCTCGTGAGTTGCGGTCAGACGAAACCCTACCCTCCCTCTCCTCCTTCCTCCTCCTTCCTCCTCCTTCCCTGAGGTTCCCCAACCCTTGGCTTGAGGTTCCTCCTCCTCTTATCTAACAGTAAGTAATTTTTACTCTAACCTCTTATTAGTGGCAGGGCTTTGAATTTAATTTGGTTGTTCATTTTTTAGTATTTATATTTCTTTTAAATACTCCATTATCCATTCAAAATTGGGGTGTTCTTGTTCCCACTGAAATCTCTGGTGTATTAAAATGCATTTTTTTAGTCCAGTAAGTGCTAACTTTGATCTGTTGTATGTAACAAAAAATAAAATTACTTCTAAAGAAACTGGCATGTCTCGAGTGGATAGTATTTAATAATTATTAATTAAATTAAAATCTAAATCATGTCATTGATGTTAATATCTGGTGTTTCGCATGGGGTGAGAATCTGATCCTGTTCCAAGGCAGTTGAATTTCAGGTAACTTAAGTGGACCAAGCTAATTAGTGGAATTTGTCTTCATCAACTCCAGTTCTATAAATGGATAACCCTAGAGTCCTTGATCTCTATCATTCATTTATGAATCAAGTGATGATTGGTGGAATGATCATAACAGTCAGGGTACTTTTGATCTCATAATAGAGTAAGAATGCTATTCGCAACTTCAAAATGGTGATATTCTATAGTGCATTTCCATATTTGGTTCTATGATATCTTTGGTTTTTTTAAATTCTACTCATTTTATTTGTATAATAAGGATATACTCTCTAAAAAAATTGTAAGTGGATTAAAGGGAAGATAGCTTAAAAGTTTAACATGTGTTGCTTTCTTAAAATAACAAAACATCAAAATGACTTAGAGGATTTTTGGTTGCTTAAACATGTGTTGCTTTCTTAAAAGTGTGTTTTCCATCCTTGTGATTAAATAGGATATACAGGGTTCATTGGTTGCTTGGTTTCATTTTTTTCTTTCTTGTATTTGTTTGCTTGCATTTGTTTGTTTGCTTACTTGATTTTCTTGCTTTCATTTGTGCCCAATAATTGTTATATATATTTTATAAATAAAGATTTCAATGGTTGATGGGTAGGAAGTGTGGAGGAATTTTTATTAGTCATATAATTCTATTTACCATTTCTTCCACTGTTATTGGATGTAGCTAGCAATTCATTCATATGGAAGGTGGTGGTACAACAACAAGTGGTTCTAATCCCCCAGTTATTGTAGCATGAACTCAAAGTTAGATGGGGTCTGCACCAACTACACATTCAGTTACAGAAATAGGAGGGGGGAGTTGTAGCAAACCAGTTGATGAAACTGAGGGTAAGCAGTCTCCTAAAAAGGTAACAATTCCTAAATCTACTTTTGGTTTTAGAGTTTCACAAGCTTGGGAGCATTTTTATAAGAAAAATGGAAGGGTTTTTTGTAATTAATGTTGTAAAGATTATGCTTTCATGTCTGGTCAACATGGAACTAGTAATTTGAATAGGCATTTGACAAGGTGCAACAAAAATCCTCACAAAAATCTCGATAAAAGCCAAACCACTCTTAGTCTTAGAAGGAAGTGTGAAGATGAGGATGATGGAATGATTAAAATTTCAGTAGCTCATTTTAATCAAGAAGAGTATAGAATTTCTCTTTCTAAAATGATAATAATTGATGAGTTACCATTTAAATTTGTTGAGAATCAAGGTTTTAGAGAATTTATTGAAGTTGTTCAACCTCAGTTTCAAGTTCCGTCTAGACAAACAACTACTAGAGATTTCTTGCAGTTATATTTGAATGAGAAAGATAAATTGAAGTCCATGTTTGATATATTCTCTCATATGGTATGTCTTACCACTGACACATGGACTTCAATTCATAATCTGAATTATATGTGTGTAACTGCACATTTTATTGATGATAATTGGATCTTGAATAAAAAGATAATCAGGTTTTGTCTTATTGTGGATCACAAAGGGGAAACAATTGGTCGGGTATTAGAACAAACATTGAAACAATGGGGGATTGAGAGGATTAACACTGTTATTGTAGATAATGCTAGTTCTAATAATACAACGATCAGTTATTTGGTGAGGAGAGTTAATGATTGGAACAGGTCTATTATTAAAGGAGAGTATATGCATATGAGATGTTGTGCACATATTTTAAACCTTGTTGTTAGTAATGGGCTGAAGGAAATATCAACATCAATTTCTAGAATAAGAGTTTCTTGTAAATTTGTGAGAAGTTCACCTTCGAGATTGGCTCTTTTCAAGAGAATTAATGAGGAGTTAAAAATTCCTAGTAAACAGGCTATAATTCTTGATGTTCCTACTAGGTGGAATTCTTGTTATTTTATGTTGGATGTTGCAGAAAAGTATGAAAAAGTATTTATCCATCTTGAGGAGGATTCAAGTTTTAGGAGTGCTCTTGTCTGTGAAGGAGGGGATCCAACAACATATGATTGGGAGCGTGATCATGTATTTTTCAAGTTTTTAAGAATATTTTATGATAACACTATTGAATTTTCTAGTTCTATGCATGTGACATGCCATACTTTCTTTCACACTCTTTGTGACATATGTAGAAAAATCAAGAAATGGATGGAGAGTAATGATATGCTTGTGAGTGCAATGGCTATTGCAATGAAGGTGAATTTGTAAAAATATTGGGGTATTGGTTCAAATTTTAATTCTCTCTTACTTGTGACAGTTATTCTTGATCCCCGATATAAATTAGAATATGTTCGGGATAGTTTTGAAATTATATTTGATGATGGAGACAAGAATGATTTGATCAGTAAATTAATAAAGGTTATGAATAATCTCTTTGAGGTTTACAAATGCAAATATCCCATCCCCGTTGATCAATGCGAGTCAATTTCTTATCAAGATGCAATATTCATGATTCCACTAGCGGTAGTGAGGATGATGGAAAATGGAAAGATGCTTATAGATCAAAGAAAAGAAAAAGACAATTGACACAATAAAGAAATGAATTAGAAAGATATTTAGAGATTGATGATTGTGAGGATGATTTCGATGGATTTGATATTTTAAGCTGGTGGAAAGGAAAGTCAAGTAAGTATCATGTTCTCTCATGCATTGCTAGAGATATTCTAGCAATTCCTTTAATTACAGTATCTTCAGAGTCTGCATTTAGTACAGGAGGACGATTCCTTGATCCTTTTCGGAGTTGTTTGAATCCCAATACCATTGAGGCATTAATTTTCTCCCAAAATTGGTTTAGAAAGTCTAAACCAATTGACATTCTAAAGCAACTCGAAGAAGTTGAATTGATTGAATCAGGTATCATTAAAAATATTATGTTTTTTTATCGGTTCACATTTATCAATTATAAACCTCTGTTTGAAAAATAAAAATACCGACTTGTTATTTGTTTTGTTGTTCTTTTCAGATATGCCACCATGATCATCCACAACTCATGATCAAATTTTCACTATCTAAAATTATGACTTGTTATTTCTCCTCTCTCCACATGGTGGGACTCCATTTATACAAGTATGTATTGTTCTAATTATTTTTCTTGTTTTACTAAATAAAAATAAATGGGTGGTGGATATATCATCTATTCTATAATAGTTAGGTAAAACAAATTTAAGGGATTAACTAGAGGTGATTTAATTTAGAAACATGAGTAGTTAAAGGTCCTTTCTTGAAATTTATTAGTTATTTCAATGATTTTCATTTATATAAATACATGATTTATAACCTGGATATACAGTGAATGTGAATGATAGAAAACTTCTATCAGATATTGAAACCAAAATTGATATATGAGGGTTTGGTTCCAATCTTATTTTTTTCTTTAAAATGAAAATATATTTAAAGTTATCTACTTGATAGTAGCCAATGATAAATGTGTAAGTTCATGTACTTGATTATTCAATTGAAAGATTGTTCTCTTGATTTGCAGTAAATAAATTCCATCTTTTTTTATATATGACAATGACATTGCATCTCTAAAAAATTGGAATCATGCATGTTTTATGAAGTGGTACTTCAATTATAATTTCATTGTGGGTAAATTTCTTTATAGTTACTACTTAAATTAAGATATATGTTAGTATATCAATTGTTATTTTGTTTCATGCACTACCAATTTGATTTGGAACCTACTGAATTTTGGAATTGCATACCCTTGCTGAAATTTTGGATGCTACTTTCCTGTATTTTTTTGGAACCAATCTATTGAATTTATTTGGAACCAACCTGCTGTATTTATTTGGAACTAATCTGCATTTTTTTGGAACCAGTGTGCTACATTTTTTGATTTCTTGGAATACTAATGGTTGGTTACCAAATAAATCCTAGCCAACCATGTGGTATGGAAACATAAACTTGAAGAATAAGTTATTGCTTAAACTACTTTGACTCACTTGAATTTTGCTTTATTATATAGCTTGATATATGAAGGAATATTTCAATGATAAAATATGACTTTGGTAGGATCCTGGGTGGGTGTTTTACTTCATACACAAACCACACTTTTTTTCAAAAATCAAGAAATTATATTGACTCAAAGTTACTGTACCTTTTCATCTAAAGAGACACTCACCCTGTGATCGAATCTATTTTTTATGCAGATTGAGAAACTATGCATTTGTGGATTTTAATAATGAACCAGTGGCTTCCCAAGTGCAACACCACCTCAATGGGTATTCCTCAATCTTCTGCTATTGTTTTTTATTTAAATTCATAAGGTTCAGTTGTTTATTTGAAATTCAATTATTTGAGCTTCAACTCTATCCATATTGAGTTGTCCCTTATATCATTTTAATCTCAATACATATAGGTCTTAATTTAATTTTTTACTTCTTTCATATGATAAAGTATTGTTACTGAGTTGATGTTAATTCTTTACCATGGATGGTTAGGCTGCAAAAATCTGTTCTGCCTAAAACTTTACCAAGGGATGTTTGCAAAAATCTTAACAGAGGGTCTGAAGACAATTCATGCTCGGGAACCAATTGCTGAAAGACTTGTCATTGATTATGCTTTTCCTCCTCACCTTGAGTATGTTTTTTCTTTTTTGTTTTTGTTTAACCTTATGCTACATATTGTGGAAATTATCAGGTGGCCTCATGCACTTGCTTTTTTTGGGTTTTCTATGTTTAGGTTGGACTTTTACTCATGTAAAATCTGTGATCCAAATTCTTTTCATTTTTGAGTTTCTTGTTTTCTTTTAGTTGGGAATTAGTAACATCTAGATGTAGGTCAGGTTCTGTGAAAATGATGCAGGTTCTGGGAGGTCAGGTTCTGTGAAAATGATGTAGGTTCTGGGTGGTTCTGGGCAGTTCTGGGCGGGTTTTAGGTGGGTCTGGGTGGGTCTGGGCGGGTCTGGGCGGGTATGGGATGGGTCTGGGTCGGGTTGGATTGTATCCCTTGGGTTGGGTCGAGTCTGGATTTGTATCCCTCGGGTTGGGTCAGTTCTGCGCACTTAACCTGAGCCGATTTGACCCAACCCACAAATTGTTGGGTTGGGCCGGGTCCTTTTGTCCTTACATCATCTGACCCGACCCCTACAAGTCAGGTTGGGTCGAGTTAGCTGACCATGTAGGGTGTGACCCGACCCGACCCGACCTGAACTTTTTCGCCCAGTTTGGGGCTAGAAACACCTTCGACCCGACCTGACCCGACCCATGGACACCCCTAGGTCAAAGGCACCAGGATGAAAAAACAGTGGATCTAGGATTCCAGAAAATCCTAATTCACCCAGAGTGTAATCCGAGATTAAATATCTTGTAAGACCCCCCATGAGCGGTGGCTAGGGTTCCTGAAGAAAATTAATTCTCACATAGTGTGTGAACACTATTACACGATGTGTGGTCTCTCCTAGGTAACTCGATGTGTTCCCTGGGAAGTACCTAGACATAGATTAGACAAGTACAGAGGCTGAGCCATGTACTAGAACATGGGTAGAGTACACAGATTTCCTACATGGTATGTACACCCCAACACAGACACAGGTTGGATGAGTACATGGGCTGAGCCATGTACTGGCACATGGGTAGAGTACAAAGGTTTCCTACACAGAGTTTACTCCACTACATGGACACGACTTCAGACATGATTCGTTTACATGGACAGGACTTGGGGTCAAGGGACATGGAATATGACCTATAATAGACATCGTGTACTGCTTTATACATGAATTATAAATATTTTTCTTAGTGACTTGGAGAAGATTCATTAGGGTTTGTTTCATTTATCCTTTTCTTGAGGGTTGGTATGGAATCATTTCATACTTCTAGGACAATGATCCCTTCATAAGGACTTCTTGGATACAATAGATGGAATCCCCCTAAGATACATAGAGTGAGATCCTCTATTAATCTACATTACCTCGGTGGAGTTCTTAGTATCATCATGGTGAAAACTACATAGGCATTGATTCTCTACTTAACGGGTTAATCCAGATTGAGATATTGGTTTCAATCCATTTCCCTGGAAGTGACCCTCATATTTTTTATAGTATATATTCATACATCAGCATGTTATCTATCATTATGAGTCTTGATGACTAGTACCACTAAGACAGACGTCATCAGTACTATTAGTCTCAGGAGTGTGTTCTTTCAGAAGCGTTCTTCATGGATCTTTGAGATGGAATCCTAGGCTGGGTATACTATGGTTGTGACATACCTTTAGACTGTGTGTGTCTATTGAGTATATCTGGGTATTCTTGTTATATGTAATGTAGACATATACCTATGTAGAGGAGAATTTATTTCCTTTGTTTTATCATTTTTGGTTTTCAGGGTGCCCTACTGAGTATTTTGGTACCCATAACTACAATGGATTTTCCCAAACATGTCATGACTTGTCTAGATGATAGACCTTTCGATAGGGTCCATGAAAGACCATGAACATAAGGTGCTTAGTGATACCAGAAAGACTGTGGTGTGTTCTTGTGGCTTCCTAAAAACAATCCTAGTACATAATTTTAGGATGGACTTGTGTTAAAGACTCTTTGTGTTGGGATAGTATTTTCCCTATTTACTTTTTTTACTTCATGTAGTACATTGGTTATTGGAAAAAATATATTCATGAATTAGTTGTTCAATTGATTATAAATTTTATCTTTTTTGTGATTGGATATGTGTACGTGTGTACAAGTAATTAAGAAATTCCCCCTATGTTAGTGAGTTTCCTACTCGGTGCTACTCACCAGCCCCTAACCTATTGGAGGTGATATTAGGGAGTTTCATCATGGTACCCCAAGGGATGGGTTGTGATAGAGTGGTATCAGAGAGGTCGGTTATACTTTTGGACATGAAGTTTATGATATTGGTTTGGGGAAACAGTGTTATGTTTTTTGAGTTAAATTTTAGTCCAAGGACTCTAGTGGTGGCGTATTAGCCGACATAACTATACACCAGGACTCTGATCGCCTTCTTTTTGACTTAGTAAATGAGAAAAATTGTTACAAGGAAAATAATGGTATATGCATCATATAGTAATGGGTTTTGGTTCCATGTCCTTTTTGATCCATCTCTCCAGATATAATCATTGGCCATCGTACATCATGTTTATTCTTGGATTCCACAACAATGTATACCAACTTGGATTTAGTATGATGATCATGAGGATGATCCCCTTAGTGATGAGGTGTTGATAGAGTGACCAGTTCCTGAGATGTTACCTCCAGGTGGTGTACTCTCTATACCACCACATGTAAAGCACCATGTAGAACCCCCAATTCCAACAGATGATATAAGGCCCCAGCCTTAAACCTTACTTAATCTTGAGTTATTACAAGATTACACATTGAGGATCTTTTCATGTTTAGAGTTTTAGAGAATTAGATCATGAAACTTGCATTACATTCCACATTTAAACAAAGTGGTTACATAAAAGACAGTATTCATTCTTCCCATCAACGGAAACATATTTAAAATAAAACATGGATTCTTTCTTGACACATCCTTGACACTATCATCACATCATTTACCCTTCCCTTGACCTGTGAAAAACATTTCAAAAACTTGGGATGAGAATAAAAAGCTCAGTAAGGGATATATAGATATGGAAAGGAAACATGAGTACATGTATACATAAGAATGAAATCATAATTTACCCATAAAACATAGGCATATCAAATCATGAATAAATCATAGAAATCATAAGACATAAAGGTAACTTGAGGCATTCATAACATTCTTACGTGGGGAGTAACCCTCTTGGTTACGTTTGGAATACCCATCACAGTATATTCCCTAAATCTCTTCGGAGAAACCTTAACGTTTCACTCCTTCGCATTACCCAATGCATTGGAGAGCTATATCGGGCTCACCCACCCTTAGTTTATCACGGAACCACCCGTTCTTCATAAAAATGCCCAAGAACCATAACATAATCGTATCACATAAACATGAATAAAGGAAACATAACATTTCCACATTTCAATCACAATATAACATTTTAGGATATTGAAATAATGAATCCATTCAAAAAGAAACCATTTCCAAAACCATTTAAAACATTTAATAAAGAGATTTTTGAATCAAAGTGTCCCATACCACCTTGAAGATTTTAACGTTTTAAACCATTAATATCCATATAAATAAATCCTTAAAAACCATTTTGAAAACATGGATATTAATAAGAACAAATAATTAAAACATTTAAAACGATATTTTGGTTAAAGGGGTTTTACCAAAATTAGAGACACTTGAATACAATAATCGAGGAATAATATTTATTCAGAACTTTATAATATCAGGAGAATAAAAGGATTCATGATATAATACTCCAAAGGACAGTATATACACCATATAAGAGTGAATTGGTGCATAACAACAATGAACCCTCAATAGAAATGTCAAATGTGATGAAATCCCTTATAAAGAAGGTATCCTTAAATTAAGGACAAATCAATCTCAAAAATATGTGTGACAAATATAAATACACCCAATATAAGTGGATATTAAGTGTAAAACAATAAGAGGTCATTCACACATATTCAATGGATGATATATTCAATGACTACATGTTGAACCCAAAGAAATCGAAATTGGGTTAAAAAGTTCCCTTGACAGCCTAACGGCATCACATCAAAATGAGTTGATGAGAGATAAAAAGAGTATCTCATCACTTGGACATAAAATTTACATCAATAAGGATATATGAGAACATATCCCAACATAACAATATGTAAATTAAAAGACCCAACAAAAGAAGTCTTTTAAAAAAGAGGAGGGTGAAAGGTTCCCTTACCGACTTGGGTATCTTTCAAAACATACACCCCATGAAAGAAGGACAATAGATCATTGATGTAAATACTCATAAATGAAAGTATATTACACAAATAGTAGAATAATGGGCAGTACATACACCACTCAATGGAATTTTTGGCAAATGTAGCATAAATCTCACGGGAATAAAAGTGAGATGAAAAATCCCTTACGAAAACTCGGCAGCCTAACAGCGCCACATAAAACTTCCGAATATGGATTGATGAGATCAAATAGGGTATCCCATCACATTACAATAAAATTTACAGAAAGAGGAATATAAAAGAACATCCCCCAACATTACAAAGAGGAGCTTAAAAGAAGTGACATAAAGGAGAGTACTTAAAAAGAAAGAGAGAGGTTAGATCTCTTACGAAAGTTCGGCAGCCTAACAGCGCCACTCAAAACTTCCAAAATGGATTGATGAGAGAGAATAGGGTCTCTCATCACATGAACATAAAAATTACAGTAAGTGTAATATAAAAGATCATCCCAATAACAAGAAAGATTAGCTTTAAAAGGAATGACATAAAAGTGTGTACTTGAAAAGAAAGAGAGGAGTAGGATCCCTTACCTCGGGTCCGACTTGACTCGATCGTTCTTTAATCTCCTGAATAATAAACTTGAGTTAATTTATACTTCCTTAAGAACATTTTTCAAGTTAATTATTCCTTTTATATCACTTATTACCATGTCATAAACATTATGTAATCATTTAAGTTAATAATATTTGTTTTGCCGATGTTTGGTTCCTAAGTCGAAAGTGGACTTCTTACAATTACATGTTGTTCCTGTGGCCAAATGTTTATTATATCCAGAATTGTATTAATGATGTATATATCATATATTTCATATATATCCAGTACATTCATTAATTTATAACGTTACATAATCATTTAGAGGTAAGAAATGAAATGCACCGTTCATGGAGACGGTAAGCCGTACGTACGCATGAACGCTACTTTCATTTCTATTTTGTATTTTATATAATGGAATAATAATGATATAAAGGTATATTATAATTCCAGTATAATATCATATATAATATCATAGTTCCATCCTTTATACGTCCCACATATGGTATTAACGAATCACATCACTTTGAGGGGGCGGTAGTCCGCACTTCCTAAAATGAAGATATCACGTATACCCATAATGGAAGCCATAAAGGTAAGACACAAATGAAAAATACAGAAGAATAAGTAAAACATAAACATATTATATATCATATATAAAAATAGTGACATCATAATGGCCACCTTTGAAGGTGTTAAAAGAATGTTGAACAATCATCATTTCGGGAGGCAGAAATTCGCCATCCACGGAAACCGTATGTTCTTTAACCATTTTATGTAGTTGTGTGAGAGTGTAGCTCGAATAAATCTTATAACAACATCCTAGTATATTGAAGATACTGGTGTTGTTACAAAAGAAATAAATAAAAAGAGTTTATGGGGTTGGAGAAGCAAAATAAAACAAATGAACATGAGAGAATGAATTACCTTTAAAAGTGTAACTCCTTTTGATTTGAGCCTAAAGGATTCCTTTGAAAGGATTCTGCCCAAAGGGAATCCTCTAGGATGAGGAGAGTTATGTGGAGAGAGTAAATGGGCAGGGGATGGCCGAGCCAAAGGCTTTAGGAGTGTGTTAAATGAGGTAGAGGTGGGGGCCTTTTATAAGAGGAGAGGAGGGGTACTTTTGGAAAGTAAAGAAATATTACTTTATTTGAAAAATGTGTTTCGGTTTTAAAAGGTCCCAAATTGATATAATTCGTGGATAAGGTGATAAGGCTTCGAAATCCACTCATCCAATAAGTTTTGGACATGTGTAGTTCATATATTTTACATTATCTTTCCATTTTATTTAAGTCGTCAAATAATGATGTCATCGCTGCATCATTATTATGTCATAAATAATTTAATTTATTTAATGTCTAAAAATTATAAACAAAATACTATGATGTAGGAAATCTTTTTATCTTTCCAATTACTATTTATAATAAAAATTTGGACTTGTTTAACCCCACTTAAAAATTGTTTTAGTAGAACATATCATGTTTGTGTAATTTTTACTTTTACATTAAATAAAAAGTTATTTATGTCATTTCCCAACCAATGTGGATCCATGGGGTCCACAAGTTGGCCCATGACTTGTCTTGGTAGGCCATGACTCACCCAATAGGTGTAGGACAAGTGTCATGGTGTTTTCAAATTCTTATAATATCATTTTTACCTTAAATTACACTAATTACCACTAATCGCGATTAAAAACTTAATAAGTTACTATTCACCAAAAAATTATTTTCATCCCATTGAACCACATTTTTCATACTAATGAAAGCCATGTATGTCGGATTTTTGAAAATCAAAACACAATGATGGAAAAATTTCATTTAAACGGAAAATCAGTTTTATAAGTACCACTTAGTGGTTTCACTATTCATCAAAAATTGAAGTTTTTCAGAAAAATCCAAAAAATTCACCCTAAGCTATATTTGATATTCTGAATTCAAAAATGAAGTCCGTTTTACAAAAATCAAAACATATTAGTCACATTAATTAATTTAATAATTAATTCCCGCTGTCAGAGCAAATAGCGTGTTTTTATAAAACAATAAGTATCAAAAGATTGACACTAGTTTAAGTCTGATTTCAAAGTGAAATTAATTCCAACGACCACTATTGGATTTAATGGTAAAAATATTTTCTAATTTAACTTTAAAACCAATTCAAAATATAATATAATCATATAAATAAATTAGATTAAAAATAGGTTTTGAATTAAAATACAACATTTTACACTATTCATTAAAAAAAATGAACATTATCGGAAAGATACCAAAAATTTACACAAAGTAAATTTTGATGTCCCGATTCTTAAGAAGAGTTTTATTTGGTCCAGTAGAATTTATAAGAGTGAACAAAACTATATTTAATGATGGTTCTCCATTAAAAGGCGATAAGTGAACCTTTAGTGAAAACTAGGGCATATACGCCTAAAATTGAATTCTTTCCGTATTTTAAGCCTTTAGATTTTATTGGATAAATGTAAAAACCTTTAAAAACATATATAATCATATCTTAGTTATTTATATCCATTCCCGCCATTACAACGACTACATGTTAACTACCATTTAAAATAATATTATTTTATTATTAGAGTGCAACGTAAGATTCCCAAGAAACTCGTTGTTGCGTGTTGGGTATGCCATAGAGCATAGCGTCCCCTTTAAATTCATTTAAATATTTTATTCACAAATATGGATAAATATGAAATGTCATATTCTTTATTTACCTGGGGTGTTACATCCTTCCCCCCTTTTGGGAATTGCGTCCTCACAATTTTAAAATTGCGCTTGGAAACATCCTTGAAAGTCCCACATCGGAACAAAAGTCGGTAAAACAAACACTTTAAAATAAAGAAAGATAAGTACAAAGGTCACCCGAGTTAACCCATACTAGGATTCCAAGTATGAAAATATGAACATGGAGGAAAAAACAAAGGGTCATGTTCTGATGGAGAGTGAAAGAAAACATGTTTAGGAGAAAGTTAACCATGAGAAAATCACAAACTTGTGATGGGTTAAACGGTATTCGATTCCCCAGTAGGAAAAGTTAATAGAAAACATTTTTGTTTTAAGTTAATTTTTATTGAGGAATTTATTCATAAGGAAACATAATCACTTATCATGTTGACTCTCAACTTTTATTAGATTCCTTACACAAACTCATATTTTCTCCAAAAGGCGAGTATTTAGGAAGACTTGTTCAAATTAAGAGTACTATAATCAACTTCTAGAGAATCACCTAATCCAAAAAAGAGAACTATATACTTTCCATGTCATTAGGCTTTAACCAGAACCAAAACCAAAAAGGTTAGTACAAGGTCAGATAATCCAGAAAAGGATAACCCTTTAAAACGAAAATCTATGCTTAATCTCCAAAATTTGTCCAACAAAACCCAAAGTTCAACGAGGACCATCCGATAAACAATTTGTCCATAAAATTCTTCAAAGTAAACCAATATAAGATTGAAACCCAAATATTTGAAGGATTTAGTCACATAGTCTCCCAAGTTAAATCGTAATATTTATCTCCAAACAACATCAGTTGCCCCTAAAGTCTCGTATTGAAAAGTAATTAACCTAATCACATATCCTCCAAGATAGGTTAATCATTTTCATAAATAACCCAAAATCAACTTACTATTAATTCATAAAATCATATAACTAGAAATAATCAGCCAAACTAACTAGGGACTTCACGTAGTCCAGTGGTAGGCGATAAATACCAGTCGCACTTTGGTTGTGGGTTCGATTCCCCGCGACGGGTAGCCACACGGTCTGCGTGTTGTCCTTTTTCCAAAACTATATAATTCTTAAAACATTCCCCAAAATGAGAAAAAAATCTTCAAGAATAATCATAACATATTTTAACCTCAAGTTTTTCTCATTCCTTTCATTTTCCATCATATCATATAGTAACCCATAATTACCTAAAAATTAAGTATCATATAAACCCTAATGGTTACCTTAATAATTATTACCTGAATTTCCACATTGAGTTGGACATCTCGTACATGATGCATTAGATAACTCAACAAGGTTGAAGTGGTTGATCATGACTCCTTGATAATTGGTTTAGAACAACCACGAGTTTCCTCATTGAATCCCCCATTTTATCTAGTATCTTAATCATAGAACCACCACAGTTTCCTTCAAACCCATTGTCACTTTAGTGCCTGCTAGATCCAGCCATTAACAAAAACCAAAAAGGTCAGTGTGAGTATATCAACATAACCATTATGTACTAATGAGGAAGATAAACACTATGATATTCTTACTCATTCACTTTATCTAAAACTAGGACTCTTTCTGAAATCCTAACCATTATGGTAATGTCACTTGTGCTTAGAGAATACCCTAACCTCTAAAGTTATCTAAACCGACCTTTGATACCAACTATAAGGCCCCAGCCTTAAACCTTACTTAATCTTGAGTTATTACAAGATTACACATTGAGGATCTTTTCAGGTTTAGAGTTTTAGAGAATTAGATCATGAAACTTGCATTACATTCCACATTTAAACAAAGTGGTTACATAAAAGACAGTATTCATTCTTACCATCAACGGAAACATATTTAAAATAAAACATGGATTCTTTCTTGAAACATCCTTGACACTATCATCACATCATGTACCCTTCCCTTGACCTGTGAAAAACATTTCAAAAACTTGGGATGAGCATAAAAAGCTCAGTAAGGGATATATATATATGGAAAGGAAACATGAGTACATGTATACATAAGAATGAAATCATACTTTACCCATAAAACATAGGCATATCAAATCATGAATAAATCATAGAAATCATAAGACATAAAGGTAACTTGAGGCATTCATAACATTCTTACGTGGGGAGTAACCCTCTTGGTTACGTTTGGAATACCCATCACAGTATATTCCCTAAATCTCTTCGGAGAAACCTTAACGTTTCACTCCTTCGCGTTACCCAATGCATTGGAGAGCTATATCGGGCTCACCCACCCTTAGTTTATCACGGAACCACCCGTTCTTCATAACAATGCCCAAGAACCATAACATAATCGTATCACATAAACATGAATAAAGGAAACATAACATTTCCACATTTCAATCACAATATAACATTTTAGGATATTGAAATAATGAATCCATTCAAAAAGAAACCATTTCCAAAACCATTTAAAACATTTAATAAAGATATTTTTGAATCAAAGTGTCCCATACCACCTTGAAGATTTTAACGTTTTAAACCATTAATATCCATATAAATAAATCCTTAAAAACCATTTTGAAAACATGGATATTAATAAGAACAAATAATTAAAACATTTAAAACGATATTTTGGTTAAAGGGGTTTTACCAAAATTAGAGACACTTGAATACAATAATCGAGGAATAATATTTAGTCATAACTTTATAATATCATGAGAATAAAAGGATTCATGATATAATACTCCAAAGGACAGTATATACACCATATAAGAGTGAATTGGTGCATAACAACAATGAACCCTCAATAGAAATGTCAAATGTGATGAAATCCCTTATAAAGAAGGTATCCTTAAATTAAGGACAAATCAATCTCAAAAGTATGTGTGACAAATATAAATACACCCAATATAAGTGGATATTAAGTGTAAAACAATAAGAGGTCATTCACACATATTCAATGGATGATATATTCAATGACTACATGTTGAACCCAAAGAAATCGAAATTGGGTTAAAAAGTTCCCTTGACAGCCTAACGGCATCACATCAAAATGAGTTGATGAGAGATAAAAAGAGTATCTCATCACTTGGACATAAAATTTACATCAATAAGGATATATGAGAACATATCCCAACATAACAATATGTAAATTAAAAGACCCAACAAAAGAAGTCTTTTAAAAAAGAGGAGGGTGAAAGGTTCCCTTACCGACTTGGGTATCTTTCAAAACATACACCCCATGAAAGAAGGACAATAGATAATTGATGTAAATACTCATAAATGAAATTATATTACACAAATAGTAGAATAATGGTCAGTACATACACCACTCAATGGAATTTGTGGCAAATGTAGCATAAATCTCACAGGAATAAAAGTGAGATGAAAAATCCCTTACGAAAACTCGGCAGCCTAACAGCGCCACATAAAACTTCCGAATATGGATTGATGAGATCAAATAGGGTATCCCATCACATTACAATAAAATTTACAGAAAGAGGAATATAAAAGAACATCCCCCAACATTACAAAGAGGATCTTAAAAGAAGTGACATAAAGGAGAGTACTTAAAAAGAAAGAGAGAGGTTAGATCTCTTACGAAAGTTCGGCAGCCTAACGGCGCCACTCAAAACTTCCAAAATGGATTGATGAGAGAGAATAGGGTCTCTCATCACATGAACATAAAAATTACAGTAAGTGTAATATAAAATATCATCCCAATAACAAGAAAGATGAGCTTTAAAAGGAATGACATAAAAGTGTGTACTTGAAAAGAAAGAGAGGAGTAGGATCCCTTACCTCGGGTCCGACTTGACTCGATCGTTCTTTAATCTCCTGAATAATAAACTTGAGTTAATTTATACTTCCTTAAGAACATTTTTCAAGTTCATTATTCCTTTTATATCACTTATTACCATGTCATAAACATTATGTAATCATTTAAGTTAATAATATTTGTTTTGCCGATGTTTGGTTCCTAAGTCGAAAGTGGACTTCTTACAATTACATGTTGTTCGTGTGGACAAATTTTTATTATATCCAGAATTGTATTCATGATGTAGATATCATATATTTCATATATATCCAGTAAATTCATTAATTTATAACGTTACATAATCATTTAGAGGTAAGAAATGAAATGCACCGTTCATGGAGACGATAAGCCGTACGTACGCATGAACGCTACTTTCATTTCTATTTTGTATTTTATATAATGGAATAATAATGATATAAAGGTATATTATAATTCCATTATAATATCATATATAATATCATAGTTCCATCCTTTATACGTCCCACATATGGTATTAACGAATCACATCACTTTGAGGGGGCGGTAGTCCGCACTTCCTAAAATGAAGATATCGCGTATACCCATAATGGAAGCCATAAAGGTAAGACACAAATGAAAAATACAGAAGCATAATTAAAACATAAACATATTATATATCATATATAAAAATAGTGACATCATAATGGCCACCTTTGAAGGTGTTAAAAGAATGTTGAACAATCATCGTTTCGGGAGGCAGAAATTCGCCATCCACGGAAACCGTATGTTCTTTAACCATTTTATGTAGTTGTGTGAGAGTGTAGCTCGAATAAATCTTATAACAGCATCCTAGTATATTGAAGATACTGGTGTTGTTACAAAAGAAATAAATAAAAAGAGTTTAGGGGGTTGGAGAAGCAAAATAAAACAAATGAACATGAGAGAATGAATTACCTTTAAAAGTGTAACTCCTTTTGATTTGAGCCTAAAGGCTTCCTTTGAAAGGATTATGCCCAAAGGTAATCCTCTAGGATTAGGAGAGGTATGTGTATAGAGTAAATGGGCAGGGGATGACCGAGCCAAAGGCTTGAGGAGTGTGTTAAATGAGGTAGAGGTGGGGGCCTTTTATAAGAGGAGAGGAGGGGTACTTTTGGAAAGTAAAGAAATATTACTTTATTTGAAAAATGTGTTTCAGTTTTAAAAGGTCCCAAATTGATATAATTCGTGGATAAGGTGATAAGGCTTCGAAATACACTCATCCAATAAGTTTTGGACATGTGTAGTTCATAGATTTTACATTATCTTTCCATTTTATTTAAATCGTCAAATAATGATGTCATCGCTGCATCATTATTATGTCATAAATAATTTAATTTATTTAATGTATAAAAATTATAAAAAAAATACTATGATGTAGGAAATCTTTTTATCTTTCCAATGACTATTTATAATCAAAATTTGGACTTGTGTAACCCCACTTAAAATTTTTTTAGTAGAACATATCATGTTTGTGTAATTTTTACTTTTACATTAAATAAAAAGTTATTTATGTCATTTCCCAACCAAAGTGGATCCATGGGGTCCCCAAGTTGGCCCATGGTTTTTCTTGGTCGGCCATGACTCACCCAATAGGTGTAGGACAAGTGTCATGGTGTTTTCACATTCTTATAATATCATTTTTACCTTAAATTACACTAATTACCACTAATCGCGATTAAAAACTTAATAAGTTACTATTCAACAAAAAATTATTTTCATCCCATTGAACCACATTTTTCATACTAATGACAACCATGTATGTCGGATTTTTGAAAATCAAAACACAATGATGGCAAAATTTCATTTAAACGGAAAATCAGTTTTATAAGTACCACTTAGTGGTTTCACTATTCATCAAAAATTGAAGTTTTTCAGAAAAATCCCAAAAATTCACCCTAAGCTATATTTGATATTCCGAATTCAAAAATGAAGTCCGTTTTACAAAAATCAAAACATATTAGTCACATTAATTAATTTAATAATTAATTCCCGCTGTCAGAGCAAATAGCGTGTTTTTATAAAACAATAAGTATCAAAAGATTGACACTAGTTTAAGTCTGATTTCAAAGTGAAATTAATTCCAACGACCACTATTGGATTTAATGGTAAAAATATTTTATAATTTCACTTTAAAACCAATTCAAAATATAATCTAATCATATAAATAAATTAGATTAAAAAGAGGTTTTGAATTAAAATACAACATTTTACACTATTCATTAAAAAAAATGAACATTATCGGAAAGATACCAAAAATTTACACAAAGTAAATTTTGATGTCCCGATTCTTAAGAAGAGTTTTATTTGGTCCAATAGAATTTATAAGAGTGAAAAAAACTATATTTAATGATGGTTCTCCATTAAAAGGCGATAAGTGAACCTTTAGTGAAAACTAGGGCATATACGCCTAAAATTGAATTCTTTCCGTATTTTAAGCCTTTAGATTTTATTGGATAAATGTAAAAACATTTAAAAACATATATAATCATATCTTAGTTATTTATATCCATTCCCGCCATTACAATGGCTACATGTTAACTACCATTTAAAATAATATTATTTTATTATTAGAGTGCAACGTAAGATTCCCAAGAAACTCGTTGTTGCGTGTTGGGTACGCCATCGAGCATAGCGTCCCCTTTAAAGTCATTTAAATATTTTATTCACAAATATGGATAAATATGAAATGTCATATTCTTTATTTACCTGGGGTGTTACAGATGAGGTGGGTAGGTTGAGTGTGATTAATGAGATTCATAGATAGAGACCCCTCAGGATGTGAGGTGAGGCTAACCCATAAGAGATTGAGGACTATATTGAGGTAGTGACTCATGTTTTCCGTCTAGTCTGAACATCAGCATGTTAGATGGTGGCCCTACTAGAGAGCCTTCTTCACTGCTCCACATGGTGATGGTGGGGTTTTGTTACCCGGTCCTACAACAAGGAGTATCTTTCATGGATAAAGTTCAAGAACTTTTTCATATAGGGGTTATCATCCACCACGTAGAAGGATGTACAAATCTAGGAGCTTCTGAAGCTCTAACATGGGATTCAGACAGTAGTAGAGTATTCATCGATTATTACCAACCACTCTAGGCTCTCAATGTATATAGTTTTAGATTATTTCATTAGGGATCATACCATTGATAAAGGTTTGGGTAGATATATATAATCTAGTTTTATCCCTATACTAATTCTAACTTATGATGGGGTGGTAGAGAGAGCATTGTTGGTTGAGAGTATCTCGAAAGAGAAGTTATAGCAGGTAGTTGTCATCATTAGGAGAGTAGAAGTAGATACCTTAGTAACATAGAGCCAACATTTTTTACAGGACCTAAATGTGGATAAAATTTTAGGAGGAGGTAACATGATAGAGGATAGATGGTTCAGAGATCACAAGGGTGGTCCAGTCAGCATAGAGGGAGGAAGAACTACTCATGTTATGGTAGGGGACATCTCACTCGAATTTTTTTGAACCATCATACAACTAATAAAGAAACCCTAGATGGGACACATGACTTAGAGGAATAGGAATGATTAGATAGGTCTGTAGGGAGGAGGGTGTGATACAGGAGAAGAGAGATCAGTATAAGGTGGTCAACACTTATACTTTTAACAATCACCACACCCAGGTGGTACATTATAGGCTCATGGAGATGGAGGATAGGGAAGGGGGACAAACTACTAGTGGTGGAAGATTATAACCTAGAGGTTGTAGGAATGATTTGTGGTATGATCTGTGTCTTTTAAAACATAGATACTGTATTGATATACATTAGTGATAGTCATTCATTTATTTCCAGATATCATACATAGATATTCTAGTTGAATCATTGACTCGACCCTTACAAATAGATACCCAAATGGGGAACACTCATAGTTCAAACAATGATGCCGATAGTGTGACTTAACTCTTGGTGGTGAGATTTTCCGTTGGAATATCATAGTAGCAGAATTGATTCCATACAATATCATTCTAAGTATGGACTGGTTATCCACATATCATGATAAGATTGACTATTTTTTATGAAGGATGTAGTGTGTCTGTAGTGAAAAAACCAGTTTTCCTTTATCAGTGAAAGGGAAACCTAGGTAGTGTATGATGGACTCATGCATTGGAGGGTGAAGTTTATTACTCATTATTAATATAGGCTAAACCTTGGTGCAATTGATGTTATGTGTTTCCAATTTCCAATGGTGGGGAAAAAGTATGAGGTCGTATTAACCAATGATGTTTCAAGAACACACCCCCACTAAGAGAAAGACATCTACATTAATCAACAACCCATGATAGTACCGATTTCTAAACTATCATATTATAGGTATAAAGTAAAAAATTTTGAGTTGAGGGTTGAGTTGGAGGACTTACAAAGGATGGGATTTGTTAGACATAGTGTTTCACCCTGGGCTACCCTAGTTTTCTTCAAAAAGAAAGCAGACAGGATCTTGAAGTTTTGTGTGGACAATTGGATCTTGAATTAGGTGTCCCTGAATAAAAATTATAAACTATCGAGGATTGATGATACATTTTATCAGTTGATAGGGGAACGACAGTTCTCTATGGTTGACCTCAGGTCAGGATATCACCACCTACAAGTATGGGATGGGGATATACTAAAGATGGAATTCAGATGTCGCTATGGTCACTATGTGTACTTCATGATTCCATTTTCTATAGAAAACTCCCCAGTAGTGTTTGCGGGGATCATGAACTAGATCATTTGGTAATTCTTATACTAATTCATAGTAGTCTCCATCGATGATATACATGTATACTCGGCCTCCGAAGAGGAGCACACGAGACACTTGAGGATGGTTCGGGACGTACTCTGAGAGCACTAGATTTACAAAAATCAATCAATGTTCTAGTTCTGGATTCATGTGGTTTAATTTCAAGGACATGTTATCTCAGTGGATGGAGTGATAGTGGACCCAACCAAGGTTGAGACAGTGTTAGTTTGGGAGATACTTAAGAGTGAAACAAAGGTGCGAAGAGTTTTTACATTGGAGGACTGTTATAAGAGATCAATATATAATTTCTCTTGTATATCATTACTAATTATAGCTTTGACATGAAAGGGGAATCATTTCTTGTGGAAAGAAAACTTCCAGTTCGTTTTTTAGTAGTTGTGGTACAGTTTGATGAGAACTCCTATCTTGAGATTATCAGAGGAGGGTGATGAGTACATAGTGTTATGCGATGCATTAGGGATTGGACTTGGTTGTTTCCTGATGTAGTTTTATGTGGTTATTTACAATGGTTCACACTATTTCATAGAACATGAGAATAACTAGGTGACCCAAAATCTTAAATTAGAATTTACCATAATCGCTTTCAAGTTGTAGTGACACTAACTAATGCATGACTAGTTTATTGTCTATTCTGATCAAAAGAGTATCAAGTATATCTTCTCACAGAATGATCTTAACATGAGACAAAGGATATGACAAGAGTTCCCCTAGGATTATAACTTTACGATTTAATATACTCCTATTAAGGATAACATGGTAATATATTCTCTCAGCAAGAGATCTTATTTGTATTTCATGAACAAGGCATCAAAGTATTTAGCCTCATTCTAGATATCCATTATTGATGGAAATGGGGAAGTATATGCCATTCGATGGTTGTTACCCATACACTTTTTCATCGAGTATGGGAGACACTAGATGGAGATTTTGACTATGAGACCCATTGTGCTCAGATATCCATAGGGCATGCTCCTAATAGATTTTTTAAAGTTGGGGAGAATGTCGATCTTTTAGTAGTTCAACGATTGTAATAGTGAAGTTGCATGAAGATTTTATGAGATGTTTTCAAACATATCCTTTATTGGTAAATCCAAGAGTGTCAAATCTGTATGAAGACCTCTAATTTTAGTTTTGATGGCCATGGATGAAGAAAGGATTTGCAGATCATATCTCTTAATTCCCCAATTATCAGCAAGTGAAGGATGACCACCAAGTTTGAGTAGGTTTAGCCCAACCTCTTGATGATCAATAATTGATGTGGGATGGTATATCCATGGAAATAATGATGGGATTACCACATATTTTTAGAGGACATGATACCATCTGGGTGATCATAGACCCTCTCACCAAGTCATCCCACTTCCTAGTAATTCGGGAGGAGAGTTCAATAAAGGCCATGGAATGCCTCTATGTATAGGAGATATTATGACTATAAAAAGTTCTATAGATGATTATTTTTGATCATGGTGCTCTATTAACCTCCTATTTGTGGAAGGGATTGCAAAAGGCATTCAAGACCCAGATACACTTGACCGTAGCTTTTTACCCACAAACTGATGGTCATACTGAATAAAACATTCATGTTCGAGAGGAAATGTTGTGAGCGTTCATGTTGGACATGAGATTTACATCACAGGATCACCTACCACTAGTAGAGTTTGATTAAAACAAAAACTACCATTCCACCATCAATATCGAACCATTCAAAGCTTTGTACGGGAACCCTGTAGGTCACCACATTGTTGAATTGACCTATGTGAGTTAGCACTCATGTGATTAAAGTTGGTGAGAGTTATAATAGAGAAAGTACAGATCATCCAAGAGTGGATGAATACTACACAAATCCATCAGAAGTTTTATACTGATAGGTGATAAAGGCCTTTGGAGATCGAGGAAGGAGACCATGTTTTATTAAAGGATTCACCTCGATATGGATTTCAGATATTTGGTCAGGGGAGGAAGATATCTCAAAGATTCATTGGCCCCTTTCAGATACTATGTAGAGTAGGTGGGGTGGAATACCACATAGATCTTCCTCTATATTTATGTCAGTTACATGACGTCTTCCAAATTTCATAGCTGAGTTGGTACATGCATGACCAATCATAAGTTATCGACTGGGCCGATATGGACATCGATGATGGAGAGACCTTTGGTGCATATCTAGTAGCGATTGAGGATTGAAAGGAGAGGGTACTTCATGGGTGATCGATCCCATTAGTGCATGTTTAGTTGAAACATGAGAATCTCTAGGAGAGGACATAGGAGAAAGATTCTCAAATTCATGAATAGTTCCCACAACATTTTGAGTAGCCCTTGTTTTTGATTTTTGGGAATTTAAAGCCCTAGTGTGGGAAAATTTCATTAGATAAATTTTCTATGTATTATTTTTGGATATTATATGGATTATATTTGAGACCAGATACTAAAAAAACATGAAATTATGAGGCCCATGGTGCCCTAAAAAATGATTGAAATATATTAAATAGAATCTTCATGCTATTTTACTAAAAATGTAGAATTAATTCTAAAAACGTGCCCTAATCAAAAATATGAAGGAACCATTTATTTCATAATTTTAGGTATACCCTAGGCATGACTAAACATTAGTTTTCACTAGTCCTTGGAAGAAAATTCATCACAAGCACAAAAATGAATAAAATAATGAAATAAAATTATTTTATTTCATTTGTTTGACACAATGAATCTTTAGTCATTAAAAATACTATTATGGGTAATTTCTAGGGTCAGTTTAATAGAAAAAGAGATATTGGAATACTATTGGAGATATCTTTGAGAATTTTCTCAAGTGATCAGTGAAAAAATTATGGATTGAAGATAAACCCACCTTGGATTCAAGAGATCTTTCCAATGATGATGGAAACACATCTTTTTTCATCAACAATAGAAATTAATGGAGGTAGGGAAGGTTTTTTTATTCCCCGTTGTTGATTTATATGATGAACTCAGACCATTCAACTAACATATTGTTCTGCTGATCAATCATCATGCAGGATGGGTATGATTACGGGGATTATTGAGAGAATTAATTTGTCATTGATTTATTTTGAATATAGCTTCTGAATAAAAGTGATTGAGATTGAAACAAAAATTGATCGAGGTTCATTACTCAATTCTGTTCTTTTAAATTTCTCCCCCCATTCATCGTTCATCACAAGCATTCTTTCTTTGGCCCGTAACTCAAAAATTCTTGACAAATCGATCGTTGGACACCCATTTTTTTGGCGCAAAGATCCAATATTGTCGACCAGGGATCAACACGACATGAAGAAGTTGAGATGATGGACATGGAATGATTCAAAAGATGGTGGATTCTAGAATTCATATTCTTCAGCACAAAAGAAAGAATGATTATTTGATCCATTTTCAAGATGATCTAATGACTGAACATGTTGTTCGCTGATGGTAAGGCCATATGAGTTAGGAACATCAATTATTTGGTGAAATGATCACTAGATCAGAGTTCAGAGGTTTTAGGAAAAATCAAGAGTGGATCTGGGATTCTAGAAAATCCTAACTAACATGGTGTGTAATCTTGGATTACATGACATTTGGACCCCCTGACCGGCTTCTAGGGCATCAGGAGAATGTTAAGTGTCACATATAATGTGACAATTGTTACATGATTCATGTTCTCTCATGGGAAAAATGGTGTGTACCTTTGGAAGTACATAGACATGGGTTGGATGAGTACACAGGATGAGCCATGTACTGGCACACTTATAAAGTATACAGACTACCTATACATTGTGCACTCCCCCACATAGACACGAGTTGGACTAGTACACAGGCATTGCTATTTACAGGAAAATGGGTAGTGTACATAGATTTCTATTGTGGTGTGTAATCCACTACATAGACACGGCTTGAGACACATTCAATTTACATGGGCAAGACCCAGAGTAAAGTGACACATCGAGTGACCTATAATACACATCATGTACTAAATTATAAATTAAATATAGAACTTTTCCTCACTTACTTGAACATGTTTCAGTAGGGTTCATTCAATTTATCCTTTCCCTAAGGGTTGGTATGGAATCATTTCCTACTTCTAGGATAATGATCCCTTTAGTTGGACTTATTGAATATATTTATTATAATCCCTCAGAGAGGCTTGGAGTGAGATCCTTTATTCATGTTTGTACCCTAGGTGAAGTTCTTGGTGTCATCATGAGCAACACTATAAGGGCGTCGATCCTCTACTTAGTGGGTTAATCTAGATTGAGTTCTTGGTATCACCCTATGTCGTTAGCAGAGATCCTCATCTATTGTATCATATCTCTTCATACATTAGTGTTTTATCTATTATTATGATAACAGATGATCAATAAATCTCATTGTAATGTCATCAATGCTATCAGACTCAAGAGTGGGTTATCTCGAATTAGTGCTTCATGCATATTTGCGCTGGAATCCTAAGATGGGTACACTATAGTTGTGACATACCTCTTGAGTGTGTTTATTTTTTTGAGTATATCTTGATACTCCTATTATATATGCTATAGACATATACCAATGTATAAATGACTTTATTTCCTTAATTTTATGCTTAGTGGTTTTTAAGGTGTCCTATTGAGTATTGTTATACTCACCACAAAATGGGATTTGATCGCACGTGTTGTGTGTGGTGTTGATGATTGACCTTTTGAGATAGTCCTAGGAAGACTGGGACCAAACAATTCATAGTGAGACTAGACAGACCAAGGTATATTCCTTCAACTTTCGGATAGGAGTCTGAGTACTTACATTCAGGTTATACTTGTGTTATATACACATTGGGGTGCACTTGTATTTGGTAATGTATACTTTATTTACTACCTGTCTTAATCTTAATGTTATATATAAATGTATTCATATATTGGTTGTTTAGTTGTTTTCATATTTCATCATTTTTGGGCTTGGAGGTGTGTGTGTGTGTATAGGTACATAGGCTATGTCTCCCATGTTAGTGATATATCTATTCGGTGCTAGTCACCAGCCCCTGGACTATTAGAGATGAGCTTTGTAACGAACCAAAGTTTCATTAATATAAATCCCTATTAAATGTATCTTTATATAAAATTTTTATATAAAATGTCAACTTATTTGGTTTTATATTAAGAATTGTGACCGTTACTTTTATATCCGTTGAACAATGATCACTTGATTAGTATAAATATAAGGATTTAACAAACCTAATTTACTCAGACAAAAGAAGTGATGACCTCATCCAGTAGAATTTCTCCATACAAAGCCCATTTTTCGGAGCTCGGAAAAGAGGTGGCATCCTTGGGCTTCGCTCTTGACCAAGCCCAAGGTGAGCTTCATCATGTCAAGATCGAACAGTACCGTCTACGGGAAAAGTGGAAGTTGATAGGGATTACCACTCGAGTGATGTTATCTGAGCCACCCCAAGAGTCTGTCACCATTTCACACCTTACCCTTAGGTCTTATGTGGCTATTTTAAGGGGTTATGTAACAAATCACTAGTAATATGTTCATGTATATATTTTTTTGTATATAATAATGAATATACCTTCTTGTTATTATTGATACATTGTAAATAGTTTTTAGAGTACAAATAGTGTTTTAGTTATTATTTAATTAAGAAATATATTTTATTAAATTAAGGGATTTTTGAATATTTTAATAAATTATTATTATTATTATTAAATTAATTTTATTATATATAAATGATCATATAATTTTATGAATGCAATTATAATTTTTATTAAGGTTTGAAAGCCATTTCTGTCAAAACCCGTGAATTTTTGATAAATGTCGGTTTTTATTTTAAAAGTGAAAATTAACATATTTAGAAAATTATTTAGATAAAATAAATTATATTTCTAGAATCAATACGTCAAAATTATCCAATGGTGAATTTTTCATAATTTTCTGAGATAGTCAAATTTTTGGGTAAAAATTAAATACCCTTTAAATATATAATGTGTTTTATGACATCATAATGACCCAATAGTGATGTAATAAAATACTATAAGCTTTATGTTTGTCCAATATATGTTTTAACATTAAAATAATGTTATTTTGGGTTTGTTTTACTTACTTTTCAAAGCATTAATGGACCCCTCAAGACTTATTAAATATCTTGTCTTTTTAAATTGTTTTCCATGGGAGTGTGACTCACCTCCACATAAGAAACCCCATTATTTTAAGAATTTTGGACTTTGGCCTTATAAAATATTGTTTTCCTCTTCCCTTTTCCAAAAAACATGAGCAAAAACCATGGGCTGGTTTGTGGTTTGGATTAGTTTAATGTAATGGGTCCCAAACCTAAATAATAAAGAATTCCTTCACCTTTCCTATATAAACCCACCCAAGATCCCACTTCCTCCTTACTAAAATCATTTGGAGTTAATAAAACCTCTGACCTACTCTCTCTAGAATCATCCCAAGGTTCCCCAAGCTCCCAAGAAGCCTCTCTCAAGCCTCTCTCTAGCCTTTGGAAGCACACTTCCAAGTAAGGGTTTTTTCTTCCTTTCTCATTTTTTCCAATTTTCTTTAAGTTGTTTTTCCCTTTTAATTTCAATTATGAATGTTGGGGTATGGTTTTGAACCTCCCTCATACTACCCTCTTTATGTTTGAATGATGGGAGACCCCTTTATCTCTCATTAAATGCCTCCCATGTACACCCGTTACTATTCTGAAATTCCGAAAGGAACTTCTCTCTCCTCATTTACATTCAAGAAATACTTTTGTATCATAAATCTAAATTCCATTACAAATTTTGGGACATGTAACTATATAACCTCCTTACTATCCATTACATGTAAATATGATGAGGAACCCCTTTCTCTCTCATCAACCATTTTTATGAATTCTTATGTCACGCCGTTACGCTGCCGAAATCACACTGATTTTCTAAGCCAATGCCATTGTGTAGTGAATACCATGCCCATTTCTCCATAAAGTGTATTCACCTTTATACACATTTACTTATTGATTATAAAGTTTCATGTATGAATTCAAAATTCCTTTATCGTGGAATAAATGATTATGTTTTATGAATCCATGTTTTATGATCTATGTGGCACACTTATGCATGAAATGAAATGTTTAAGAAGGGTGCGCCCTTATAACGCTCCAATGCATTGGGTAAAGTATATTATCATGATACTTCATGTGTAATGGGTATTGAATCATGCTAATTCAAGTGCAATGAGGGTTTAATCGTGCTTCATGTGCAATGAGTATTTACTCATGCTCCATGTGCAATGAGCCTTGGCTCATGCTAATTCCATGTTAAGTGTTGTTGCCACATTTCCATGTTATGATTATCATGCTTTATCATGCCTTTATGTTCATGTTTCTCTTGTGATCTATTGATATGCCTATCATCTAACATGTATTGTACTCCTCATGTATTCCATGTTTATTCCCTTACTGGTTTTTATAGCTCACCCCTTTTCTTATGCATGTCCTCAGGTTATCCCATGCAATGCTAAGTACGAGGGAATGTAGTGGTAATGTAAAGGAAGTTTTCAATAAAGATGTTGTATTTCATGTTTTAAGTTGTTATTTAATGATCCTAATCCCCAAATACACTAGACCTATCAATCATCCATGTTGTCTCAAGTGAATAGTTTATGTAATAAATCATGTTTAAGTTTGTAATAAAAGCAGGGTTATCATAGTTGGTATCAGAGGATAGGTTTAGTTATTTTTGGGATTAGGATTAGAAAACCCTAGTAAAGCCTTAGATACAAGACTAAGTATAATAAGAACATCCCTAAGTTTTGGTGAGTATTGAGTAAGTTTCTTATCAAGCAAATACATCCCTGTCTGGATACGAGCCGGTAGAGGCGGCTCTGGAACAGATGTATCCTAGGGGTAAAAACCGAAAACACCGCTTTGGGCTAGACTCGAACAGGAACTGGTGCACAACAACAGGCCTTGCTGCACTCTTGGTTACGAAACTCCCAGGGGATATTCTTTGTTAAATTTACAAGCTTAGTATGAACCCTTATTAAGGGAATAAAAAAACCCCCTAAGAATATATGTTAGAAAGTAGATCATGAAAATCCTAGATTGAAGCCTATAGAATCATGAGTTAAGGAAATAAAAGTTTATTTATAAGTCATAAAATTTTGTCTTTGGATTACCCTTTATGTGTTACCCCTTACTTTCCTTTTATTCCATCCAATGGATGGTAATAGGATGACTCGGGCTAACAACCAATGTGAAGATCAGTGTGATGACTGTACTAAGGAGATGCCCAATCCAATGGGAGCGGGAATCGTGAACTTTTTCACACTTCTCTCTTAGCTAACTCAAGATTTGAATAGAAACATGGGTCAAGAGGAACGTTCAACCCCCCTAAGAAAGAACAAGTCACTATAGAGAGATTCATGAGACAAAGGCCACCTACTTTTAGTGGATCATCCGATCCCACGATCGCTGAAAAATAGATCAACTCCATTGAAAAGATCTTCTCCATATTTCAATGTTCTGAACAAGATAAGGTTCTCCTGGCGGCTTATTGTATGGAGGGTGAAACTGATCAATGGTGGATGTTGATCAAAAATATGAAGCCTGAGGAGGAGATCAAGGTGTTGGAATGGAAGGATTTCTGGAAGATTTTTTTGATAAATATTTTCCATGCACCCTACGACCTAAGATGGAAAGGGAATTCCTTTCACTCAAGAAAAAAGATGAAGAATCTATTGGAGAGTATGAGGCAAACTTCACAAGGCTTGCACGATACACTTCCTGCTTTTTCATTACCCCCGAATTCAAGGTTGACCGCTTCTTTGGTGGGATGAAGCCTAGACTGCAGAAAGCATTAGTGATCCGTGACTTCAAAAGCTATGAGGAAATTGTCCGATGTGCCCTCAAGGTCGAAATGGAGGTCGGGGAATCACAGGGGTATCATGGGGAAAAGAAGTATAAGGTGGACTTCAATGATGGCGGTCCGATGGATAAATCCAACGGTGCTAAGAATATCCAGCACCCCACTTTCCAAAAGTGTGGAAAGAAGCACCCTGGAAATTACCTCAAGGGGACAAGGAAATTCTTTAGGTGTAGAAGAGAAGGGAACCTAGCTGTTAACTATCGGCAAGAAAGACCCATGGCTGTGACAGAGGAGAGAAATGCTCCGTTCGAACCTCAAAGCATTGTTCATTGCTACAACTACAAATAACCGGGGCATTTTTCAAATTAGTTCCCTAATCCAAGGGTTTTCGGAGGCAACCAACAACCTATAAGGCAACAAGGAAGAGCTTTTTCCATCACTTATATCGAAGTGAACCCCAACAATGAAGTGGTGACAGATACGCTAGTTATTCATTCAAGAATAGCGAACACACTTTTTGATTCAGGTTCTACACATTCTTTTATATCTCGAAAGTTTAGTAGAACAATCCTAGCACCACCACACATCATGGAAGTGAAGATGTCGGTGAGTACGACAAATGGGACAATCATCGCATCCCATGAATATAAGTCCTCCCCTGTTATAATCTGTGTATTTAATTTCCCGACTAACCTCGTAATACTCCATCTAGTGGAATTTGATGCAATTCTTGGAATGGATTGGCTTTCCTTATATAGAGCCAACATAAATTGGCGGGAGAGGGAAATCACACTCCATATGGAGAATCAACCCCCAATTATTTATAAGTGTAAGGAGGAATATGAATCTCCTTTAGCTCCATCATCTCAAGAATGGATATTACTACCCTATGAGCACACCTATCTCGCTCAGATGATTGAGTCCAAAGAAGAAACCATCCTTGAAGAAATGCCTATTGTGAGGGAATTCGCTGAAGTGTTTCCCGAGGAACTGCCTGGTCTTCCTCCTAGAAGAGATGTTGAATTCTCAATTGAACTTATACCAGGGGCGCAAATAATATCCAAGACTCCATAGAGAATAGCTATCGTGGAGCTTGAAGAGCTGAAGAAACAACTATAGGAGAATCTGGATAAAGGGTTTATACGCCCAAGTGCTTCACCATGGGGTGCACCAGTCCTCTTCATCAAGAAGAAGGATGGGTCAATGCGGCTTTGCATCGATTATCGTGATCTTAAAAAAATCACAATAAAGAACAAGTATCCTATGCCATGGATCAATGACTTTTTCGATCAACTGCGTGGAGCACAATACTTCTCCAAGGTAGATTTGCGGTCAGGATATTATCAATTAAGGGTGAATAAAGAAGATGTCCCTAAGACTGCTTTTTGTACAAGATACGGGCACTATGAATTCATAGTAATGCCTTTAGGACTCACTAATTCTCCATCAATCTTCATGAAATTGATGAATAGAGTCTTTATAGATTACCTTGAAATTTTTTTGGTAGTCTTTATAGATGATATTCTAATATACTCCAAAACCAAGGAGGATCATGAGGAGCATTTAAGAACTATACTAGAGACTTTGTGCAAGGAGAATCTCTATGAAAAGTACATCAAGTGTGAGTTCTGGTTGAAGGAGGTCTCATTCTTGGGCCATACCATCACAAGCAATGAGATATCTATGGATCCCTCCAAAATAGATGCAATTTAGGGATGGACGAGGCCAACATCGGTAATGGATATCCGTAGCTTCTTAGGGTTAGCTGGATATTATCGACGATTTGTGAGAAATTTCTCATGATTGTCCAACCCTCTTACCAAGCTAACTTGAAAGGGAGTAAAGTTTTCTTGGAGTGATTAATGTGAAGAAAGCTTCAAGGAGTTGAAAAAGAGGCTTATCACTGCGCCCGTGCTCACTTTACCCACAAGTGGAGAAATTTTTTGTGGTATTCAGTGATGCTTTGAAGAAGGGATTAGGCTATGTACTGATACAGAATGATAAAGTGATATCCTATGCCTCAAGGTAGTTGAAAATACATGAGCGAAACTATCCAACACATGATCTAGAGTTGGCAGTGGTGATCTTTTCCTTGAAAATATGGCGACATTATCTCTATGGGGAGAAATGTGAGATATATAATAACCACAAGAGTATTAAATATATATTCACACAGAAAGAGATTAATATGCACCATAGAAGATGGATAGAGCTCATTAAGGATTATGACTGTTCAATACATTACCACCCTGGGAAAGCGAATAAGGTGGCAGATGACCTAAGTAGAAAGGACCCAACGATTCTATCAATGATGAGAATTGAGAGGGATCCAATCTTCTTAGACTTGATGAAGATGGAAATGTGAATCATAAAGAAGGGAACATCATCAATCCCTTCACAAATGATTTCTCAACCATCTCTTTTGGAAAGTTTAAAGGATGCTCAAAAGGATGATGTGGGAATTCAGGAAAAAGTGGAAGTTATCAAAAAGGGGAAATCCTCAGAGTTTAATTTTAATGAAGAAATAATTGTGAGATTTGGGAAAAGACTATGTGTTCCATCAAGTCTAGAGCTGAAGAAGGAACTTTTGGATGATGCACATAGTTCAAATTTCTCTATTCACCCAGGGAGCAAAAATATGTATCGAGATCTTCGAGAAAAATTTTGGTGGAATAATATGAAAAAGGAGATCACTGAATATACATCAAAGTTCCTGGTGTGCCAGTAAGTGAAGACAGAGAGGTAGAAGTCTAAGGGGATGATGCAACTATTTCCCATACCAAAATAGAAATGGGAGAACATCACCATGGACTTTGTCACCGGAACTTCCGAGGACATCCAAAGGAAAAAATGCAATCTGGGTTGTTGTGGATCGTCTTACAATGGCTGTACACTTCATTGCTATTCAGGAGGATTTATCATTGGATCAAATGGCACAGATATATAGCAGGGAAGTGGTAAGGCTGCATGGAGTGCCACTATCTATTGTGTCTAACTGAGATCCAAGATTCACTTCTAAGTTTTGGAAGAGTCTTCAACATGCTCTGAATACTGAACTGAACTTCAGTACGACCAATCATCCTCAAACTGATGGTCAATCCGAACGGACTATCCAAACACTTGAGGACACGTTGAGAGCGTGCTCAATAGACATTAAAGGAGGATGGGATCAACATCTTCTTCTGGTTGAGTTCTCTTATAATAACAGTTTCCACTCGAGCATCCAAATGGAACCATATGAAGCCCTTTATGGGAAAAGGTGCAGAACACCAACGTGTTGGGATGAGGTTGGTGAACATAAGCTTCTTGGATCGGAAATGGTAGAGGAAATGGTGGAGAAGGTGAAAACCATTCAGTAGCATATAAAGGAATCCCAGAGTCAATAGAAGAGTTATACAGATAATCATCTACAAGACCTTGAGTTTAAAGTTGGAGACATGGTTTTTCTACGCATATCTCCATGGAAGAAGGTCATGAGGTTTGGAAAGAAAGGGAAGTTAAGTCCAAGGTACATCATCCCCTTCGAGATTCTTGATCGTGTTGGGGCTGTGGCCTATCGACTAGAACTTCCACCTACCATGTCCAAAGTACATGATGTCTTTCATGTATCCCTATTAAGGAAGTACATACCGAACCCTTCACATGTACTCTCTTCTGAGGTGGTACAGTTGGAGGATAATCTTTCTTATGAGGAGAAACCAGTGAAGATCTTAGATCATAGAGAAAAAGTTCTACAAAATAAGATAATGACCCTCGTCAAGGTGTTGTGGAAAAACTACAAGTTTGAAGAAGCGACTTGGGAATCAGAGGAAATGATGAAGCTAAGTTATCCACATCTGTTTTAGTGTGGAAAAAGGAAATTTTGAGGGCGAAATTTCTTAAGGAGGGAATATTGTAACAACCCAAAGTTTCATTAATGGAAATCCCTCTTAAATGTTTCTTTATATAAAATGTTTATATAAAATGTCAACTTCTTTGGTTTTATGTTAAGAATTATGACCGTTACTTTTATAGATGTTGAATAGTGATAACTTGATTAGTATAAATATAAGGCTTTAACAAACCCAATTTACTCATACAAAAGAAGAGATGACCTCATCCAGTAGAATTGCTCCATACGAAGCCCATTTTTCGGAGCTCGGAAAAGAGGTGGTGTCCTTGGGCTTCGCTATTGACCAAGCCCAAGCTGAGCTTTATCATGTCTAGCTCGAATGGGACCGTCTATGGGAAATGTGGAAGTTGATAGAGATTACCACTCGAGCGATGTTATCCGATCCACCCCAAGAGTCTGTCACCATCTTACACCTTACCCTTAGGTCTTATGCGGCTGTTTTAAGGAGTTACGTAACAAATCACTAGTAATATGTTCATGTATATTTTTTTGTATATAATAATGAATATACCTTCTTGTCATTATTGATACATTTTAAATAGTTTTTAAAGTACAAATAGTGTTTTTAGTTATCATTTAATTAAGAAATATATTTTATTAAATTTAGGGATTTTTGAATATTTTAATAAAATATTATTATTATTATTAAATTAATTTTATTATATATAAATGATCATATAATTTTATGAATGCAATTATAATTTTTATTAAGGTTTGAAAGCCATTTCTGTCAAAACCCGTGAATTTTTGATAAATGTCGGTTTTTATTTTAAAAGTGGAAATTAAAATATTTAGAAAATTATTTAGATAAAATAAATGATATTTATGGAATCAGGATGTTGAAATTATCCAATGATGAATTTTTCATAATTTTCTGAGACAGTCAAATTTTTGGGTAAAAATTAAATACCGTTTAAATATATAATGTGTTTTATGAAATCATAATGACCAAATAGTGATGTAATAAAATACTATAAGCTTTATGTTCGGCCAATATATGTTTTAACATTAAAATAATGTGATTTTGGTTTTGTTTGACTTACTTTTCAAAGCATTAATGGACCCCTCAAGACTTATTAAACATCTTGTCTTTTTAAATTGTTTTCCATGGGAGTGTGACTCACCTCCACATAAGCAACCCCATTATTTTAAGAAGTTAGGACTTTGGCCTTTTAAAATATTGTTTTCCTATTCCATTTTACAAAAACCATGATAAAAAACTATGGGTTGGTTTGTGGTTTGGATTAGTTTAATGTACGGGGTCCCAAACCTAAATAATAAAGAATTCCTTCACCTTTCCTATATAAACCCACCCAAGCTCCCACTTCCTCCTCACTCAAAGCCTTTGGAGTTTGTCCAAAAATCACCCTAATCTCTCTATAATCCTCCCAATATGCCCCAAGCTCCCAAGAATCCTCTCTCAAGCCTCTCTCTAGCCTTTGGAAGCACACTTCCAAGTAAGAGTTTTTTCTTCCTTTCTCATTTTTGTCCAATTTTCTTTAAGTTTTTTTGCCCTTTTAATTTCAATTATAAATGTTGGGGTATGGTTTCGAACCTCCCTCATACTTCCATATTTATGTTTGAATGATGGGAGACACCTTTATCTCTCATTAAATGCCTCCCATATACACCTGTTACTATACTGAAATTCCAAAAGGAACTTCTCCCTCCTCATTTACATTCAAGCAATACTTTTGTATCATGAATTTAAATTCCATTACAATTGTTGAGAAATGTATCTATATGACCTCCTTACTATACATTACATGTAAATATGATAAGTAACCCCTTTATCTCTCATCAACCATTTTTATGAATTCTTATGTCACGCCATTACGCTACCAAAATCGCACCGATTTTCTAAGCCAATGCCATTGTGTAGTGAATACCATGCCCATTTATCCATCAAGGGTATTCAACTTTATGCACATTTACTTATCAATTATAAAGTTTCATGTATGAATTCCACATTCCTTTATCATGGAATAAATTATTATGTTTTATGAATCCATGTTTTATGATCCACGTGGCACACTTATGCATGAAATGAAATGTTTAAGAAGGGTGCGCCCTTATAGCGCTCCAATGCATTGGGTAAAGTATAGTATCATGATACATCATGTGAAATGGGTATTGACTCATGCTAATTCAAGTTAAATGAGGGTTTACTCATGCTTCATGTGCAATTAGGATTTACTCATGCTCCATGTGCAATGAGCCTTGGCTCATGCTAATTCCATGTTAAGTGTTGTTGCCACATTTCCTTGTTATGATTATCATGATTTATCATGACTTTATGTTCATGTTTCTCTTGTGCTATATTGATATGCCTATCGTCTAACATGTATTGTACTCCTCATGTATTCCATGTTTATTCCCTTACTGAGCTTTATAGCTCAACCCTTTTCTTATGCATGTCCTCAGGTTATCCCATTCAATGCTAAGTAAGAGGGAATGTAGTGGTAATGTAAAGGAAGTTTTCAATAAAGATGCTGTATTTCATGTTTTAAGTTGTTATGTAATGATCCTATTCCCCAAATACACTAGACCTATTGATCATCCATGTTGTATCAAGTGAATAGTTTATGTAATAAATCTTGTTTAAGTTTGTAATAAAAGCAGGGTTGTCATAAGCTTGGGGAGTCACAGTAGGGCCCCCTCTAGGGCAGGTCATGACACCATCTTTCTCCTTTTGTGGAGGTAATATAACAAATCATCCTTGTATTACTATATAAATACTCAACTAATTAGTTTTCTCCTGATGTACTCCATGATCAACTATCGTACTTCCCACATGTTCCAATAATTTATACGAATATCACCACTCAACCCAAGATATACCTTTATGTATAGTCAAAATCTGAGTAGGTGGAGATAATGGATTCTTGACCATGGAAACAACTAAAAATATTAAATGAAGGATAACCAAATTTAAAATTATGATCCGTTGCTGAAACCAATTCACATGAAAGAGAGAGTTATATTCATTAAAGCATAGAGAATCAATAATTCCAAATGATTTACCTTACATTACCTAATAAATCAATAATTACCCTACCATTTGAAAAATAATAGATAATTAGGGTAAATAGGATGGATTATTAATCTAAGAAAATAATAAAATTAAAAAAATAAAATATTCTACAGAATTTCGCATGATCTCAAAAACTGTACCATAGTGAAGGGATCCTTTCTTCATACACTCATTATTACATTAATAATTTTAGGTTGCCTCCACTGTTGTATAGTCAATCATCTGAGACCATATAAATATTGAAATATTTTGAATTATTTATTATTCTTCATGAATTCATATTTCAACATGATTCTTTTTAACTAAAAATATCATGTTTTCATTTTGATTTTCTTGATCAAAATATTATTCATGATATTTGGAAGCTTTTAGTTGTGTTCTTGAATTTTAACATGGAAGACCAAGGCCTGAGATATATATATGGATGAGTTCATGTAATCCGACTTTTGATACCCCATAATTTATTTATTTAAAAATTTATAAAGCCCAACAATAAAATATAGGTTTATGATTAGGAAGAATTATGATGGAACCAAAGGCATACAATCACACCAAAAACATTTACAATGTCACTAAAATCATATGACCAGGACCATAGATTTACATTAAAATCATTATGTTTGTTGTTAAATCCATATGATAGGGGATAAATCTTTACCTTTTACATACTTAAAAGTCTTACATCTGGCTTCGAAGCCTTACAATCACTCCTTTTCTATTTTTTAAGACCTATAATAGGTTTCCATGACTCTATCCTTTTAAAAATTAATTAATATGATATTCCATGTCTTTTAAGTAACATCCAGACATCCTATAATAACATCAATACATCAATACATCAAGATTCAATATTTAATTTTCTGTAATAATATAAAATACAAAAGGCAATTAAAAATCATGTTCTATTCTATTTTCATAATTAAAAAAAATGAACCTATATCCTTAATATGTGACAAGTTTCCTCTAAATAGTAAAATGAGGGGATTAAAACTCATTGAATATTAATAAATATTATATAAAGTAATTTTCTTTTCAATTCCCCTACATGCATCACTTAGACTCCAAATAAAGAATAAAAAAATTTAAATACCAAGCCAATGTGAGATCCCTTTTAAACACTGTATCCAATAATTTATTATGCCTCATATTTTTTAATGATTCCATTTTATTTAATAAGTATATTTAATTAATTCATGGTTATTTTAACCCCATATAAAAACTTTTACCAACCCTCATAGAAATATTTCACTCAAATTTCATGTATAATTTTTAATAATGGCTATTCTCATTCCAAGTTCAAAAAGCTTCACTACTGGCCTGATGAATTTATCCATCTCCATATAATGAGTCACATATTTGTGCATATCATGAGGGATTAATCAGGTTTTTTTGTATATAGGGTTCAAAGGAAATTATATTTTATGCTATTAAGACCTAATAATAAGGTTTATCTCTAAAATAAATCTCAATGCCTGATTTTCAATTCCTTCCATGATTAGATTCTCTATTAACTTCCTTTTCCTTAAATTAGCATTAATTCCATACATATTCCATGGAAATAAAACACCTTATGTCAATTAATAAGTCATAAAAAATTCCTCTCCCACTTTCTTACATTAAGATTGTCAAATTGTTTGATTTGGATACTATCTTGATGTAATACCTTGAAACATTATGATCTATTCCCTTTAAATAAATTCAATCTCTTGGATATCTTTTGATGCACACAACCCTAGGAATCAATTTTAAAAAGTGAAAATTATATTTTAATTAAACAACAATTTAATTCATATTTTAAAATTTCATGGAAAAAAATTCAAATTTTATAGGATAAATATATTTTTTGAACTTACTTGGTAAAATAAGCCTATTTTTTCAAAAAATTACCCATAAAAATAATATTTTTTAAATAATAAAAAATTTAATATTTAATAATTATTCTTTATATTTATAATAATGTTTTAAAATATTTTTAATTAATAATTTATTAAATATATAATTCATATTAAAAATATAAGAACATTTGGAAGTAAAATGCGTTATTTTTCAAAAAAATATTTTTTCCAAAAAACTATTTTTGTTTAATAATGAATACTGTTCATATATTTAATTAATTAAGATAATATTAATGATGAATAATTTAATTTATATTTAAATAATATATATCAAAATATATTTATTTAAAACCATATAATGATGATTACTAGTCATATACATAATATAAGATCAACTTAGGCTTGCAAAATGATTTTCTTGAAAACATGTTTTTCGACAATATTTGTGAGTTTATATTTAATTTAAAACTTTATACTTATATAAATTGAATTGGGTAAAACTGATTCCATATTTAGAATCATTATAATAAATATTATATAATAATCATACTTATTTTTTATTATAGTGAATAGTAAAATTGTAAAAATTAAATACCCTTATTATGGTTAAAAGTCTCTTACCGGGGGATAAACTAAGAATATAAGGTTTAAAATGGAAAAAAAGTTTATAATTAATATTTACTGGGAATATTTATAACTTAAAAAAATAACAATTGATAATTTACAATTTTTTTTCATTTTGACATGTGAAATATATGGATATGATTTGTTCTTTTAAAAAATTCCAATGGTGTCATCCTCCTCAGTTATAAAAGTGTACTCCCCCCCAAGCTTATTAACAAATCTCAATAAATTTCAATAAAAAAACTAAAAAAATGTCTCCCCAGCATATTTATACAAATTTTATATGTTGTTGTATTCCCAAAAGACTAACATTTGGGTCCTTAAAAAAAATATCCCAAGGAGGTTTCTCTAAGAGAAGTAAATCATTTTAACAATGAAAATTATTTTTATTTATTCTATTACAACATTATATTATGTATTAACACATACAAAATAATAAAACCATTATATATAATATAATTATATGTTATTATGTAAATGGAATAATATTTATCTAGATCCACCTCTATAAAAAGGAAGTCAAATCAATCACTCGTGTGTACGACAGACTTCCGCCTCATGAGTTGATATAATTGTTTTACATCACCAACTCATATAGTAATAGAATAAAATCATATAATCTCCCCTGTGCATGTACGATCAACCGTCACCATGAAGCAATACAATTTAGTTTCCATGTCCAAATTTCAATAGAGTTTAAAAAACAATTTATAATGAGTAAATATGATATATAAAATATTATTATCATTCTATAGATAATTTAGGTATATATTGTGCATAAGAACTAAAATTTCATGACTTAACATGCATTAGAAAACAAGACAATTAACACATGAAAAAAATGAAAATATTAAAATATTATTAGAAAATGGGTGGTAAGGTCTTGGGATAGGATCATATATGATATATAAATATTAATATGGTTTTTTAAGCATTAATATCAATTAAAGAACCATTTTAAAGGAGTTTATAGTATGCCCAACTAATGAACAATGCAGTGTAAGAGATTGTGTCTCAACTTCCATTCATTTGAGGCTTATTGTAATGTTATGAACCGAATTTCATTATATGGTGTTTCTAATTCTCATTTTACATTTAATATAATTAATCAATCAAAAATAATAATATATTCAGTTTAAATTTGAATTATTTCATCCAAGGTGATTTGACTGTAAAATTACCATGCGGGAAAAAAACTCATAACTCAATTTTTTTCATTCTGTTATATTACTTCTTCATTATATTTGATATTATATGATTATATTTGTAATTAATTTTTATTATATAATAAATAATTTAATTTTTAGGTGTATTTAAATTTTATAAACATAATAAATTCACTGATTAATATTCACTTCAACATTTGATCATTGTAATGGTTGCTTGTCTTAAATTGTCTTCTTCAGGACATATGTCATGTTACACACCTATATTCTATTATGAGGTGTATCTAATTACACTTTGAAATGTAATTTCACACAGACACAGAAACATATATATATATATATATATATTAATTTCATTCAATATTTCCTTTGTTGTTATTCCATATATGTGGATTACAATTCAAAAGTTACAAAAGTGGTAAGAGATTTATGTTTCAATCTCATTTTAATATGGATTATTTATAATCAAATTTTAATTGATGTGAATTATTTTTTAATTTTCTAATAAAAATAAGAAATTTTATTATTCTCTTGTTATTCATTAATTTTTCATGTCATAGTACCATTTTCTTCACTTTGGAACTTACAATGATTAAGAAAGTGTTTTTAATAAAATATGACTTCATTTATCTCTTCTATCAAAAATCATTTTTCATTGAAATCAAGGATTTCTAAAAATATTTTCAAAAATGTTTTAAAGTTAATTTTTAAAATAATTTTTACACATAATTTTATTTTCAAAAAATGTTTTAAAAGTAATTTTATAATCATTTTCCAAACAAGGAACTTTTGACTTTTCTTACATAAATGTGTAAGTATTATTTGTTTTTAATGTACTTGACATGAATAAAATCTTCCTCCATCATTACAACTTATTTATTTAAAGATTAATTTAAATTTTTATATAGTTATTTTAAAATAAAAAAATTTATATAATATTTTAGTAATTTCTTTTTTTAAAAGATATTTTCAAAGTAAAAATGGTATTACCCAAAAAAAATATTTTTAATGATATTTTCATGGTATTTCTATTCATAAGTGACAAAAACCCTTTCTTTTATTTATAATAAATTAGGGATATGTTGTAATTTCACCATCCTTATTCATTCTCATAATGGTTTATGATATGTTTAACCATAAATCCAATTGAAATTCTATTTCTTGATTAATTATTCTTATTATTAACATTCCCTTGAAATATTCACTTTATTGCGATCATTAGACATTAATGTTTCCTAAATATCCATATTTTCTATCATTGATATGATTATTTCTTAAAAAATATATCATTTATATATTTAGTTTTATTATTTGAACGTTATTTGACTGATTAGGGAAATATTGATATTTCATATTCATTAATATATTCAAACATTTATTGATAAGGAATATTTTTCAGGTATTAAATAAATCATTAATTATATGAGGAGAGTGATGGACATGCTATTATGGGTGGGGTTTGGAATTATTTATCCCCTTTATGCATTGGTATGTGTCACGAGACACGTTAGTTATGAAAATTAATTTTTTCCCATTTTTTAAACTATTTAATGAAAGGCCTTGAGAGTATAAATTTATTTATGTCTAAGATTCTGACATACAAAATTAATAATTTCATTCATTATGAATTCTGTTATTAATATCCCTAATATTATTTCATTTCTATTATACATGGATGTATTTTTTTCATATTATTAATTAAATGGTATGTGTTTTCAATACATTACCTTTCCAGATTTATTATTCATTATCTAATCAAGATAGTTAAGATATTGAATAAATGATATGTTTGTTTAGATATTTACTAATCAATATTTATTATGCTTTAATCAATCATGATAGAACCCACTTTAATTGATTTTTTTCTAATCATATGAGTTCACCCTTATTTGTTTCATTTCCCAAGGATATGAAGAATAATTCTTTGAATGAGTTTAAGGATGTTGACTTTTTTCCATTGTAATTTTAATTTCAATTTCAAATATAAAATAGATATGATGTATATATTTGGTTATATAAAACTAATAAACTAATAATTGGTTTAGGTATTTGACACCTTGAATCCATTCTAGGTTAATAAATTAGACATTGGCTCTCAGTTACTGGATTTGGGGTAATTATAGTAAGTAATAGTGAAGGTTTAATAGAAAACATGGGAACTAGATTTAAGGAAACAAATATATTAGGAAATGTAACCATATGATAGAATATAAAGATTTTTTATAAGAACATCCTAATGTTTTGATAAGGTAGAAAATATGTAGTTTTTTTATAAATACATCCATGTTTGGATACTATATGTGGAAGTGGTTTTTTCATAGATGCATCTAGGGGTAATAACCTTGAAAAGAGTTGGTTGAGTATATATTGGCCATAATTCTGGTACACAATGATCATTCCCTTACTGTTCACCATATTTAATTGTAATGTGGTTTATGATTATGAAAAATCATAATTTTAGAGTCTTTTAATATTGATTTTAAAATAAATATATCCCCAAAGAAACCAAGTTTATGATTATGTGATTAACAATGATTTTTTTACAATTTATAATTATGTGTTACACTATATTTATAATTATACATTATGATTTTAAATTTATAATTTTATGATATAATCCAGTGTATTCCATTGTTTAGAAATGGTTCCTATATGAAATATGGGTATCAATACTCCTGTGTAACGAAGATACTACCCTACTAAGGAAGATAATTTAGCTAGTATTGGAACTAATAAGATCAATGTTCTATTATCGATGCATATTTATGGTGTAAAAATAACCTTCCATAATTAGAGAAACCCGTTTTTTCATAGTACAATTCTCATATGTTGGATCTATTTATGTTATAGAAACCCCCATCATTTAGTGGGAATTCTAATCCAGTGATAGCTAAGAAATGGATTAAGTACCTGGATAATATTTTTCTAACCTTAGGATATGATGAAATGGATAAGGTTATAATGTTAGTGTATTATCTCAAATTCTATGTTGAACAATGGTGGTCTTTGATCCATAATTCTATAGAGGAACATGAAATAGAACACACAGAATTGCAATTTTTTAATGTATAATTCTTTGGTAAATATTTATCTCATGAGAAATGAATTAAAATAAAGATAATGTCAATTAGTTTAAATTAAATGGAATAATTAGGTTTTTTGGATTTTGAGTCTAACATTTCAAGATTATATAGGTATTGCACATATTACATATGCAATATAGAATACAATATTGACCATTTCCTTCAATGGTTTAAGCCATGTTTTCGATGGGATCTAGGTTCTTAATATTTTTCATCATATGATGACATAGTTTTATGTTTCCTCAAAATAGAGTAGGGATTTTCTAGATCCTATTTATTTAAAGGGAATCATTATATTCAGGGAATGGAAGAAAAAAAATCACTAGGTGAAGAAGATAAAAAAAGTTACCACTTGTTATAATTAGGGAAAGAAACAATCCAGTACCTGTATAAAGGGAATGCGAGTTTTATTAAAGTGTAGAGAGAATGTCCATTAGGCATGTTAATGTAAAGGTATGAGAGAAAACATTAATTTTTAGTGTTTCAACTAAACGGAGACGGTTCACTAAGAAAATTAATTTCCCAAGAATTAAAGAAACATACCTCAGAAAAATCTAAGGGGTCAAGGTCCTGCTTATGTTATTACTAAAACCTAAGTGGAATTATTAATTTTTTTGTTTATTTGTTTTAAATAATTATATTGGTAAATTATTTCGTCAATGATATTATTTCTATAAGAAAAATGAAATGTTTAAGGTTTTTACAACGGTAGATTCTATTTTAGGTTTTGATATCATATGTTGAATGGTATTGATAAACAAGAAAAGTTATTTAATGGTGTGGTGATATTTTTATGTAAAAAATGATTAAGGGAATGAAAACCGTTAAAATTTACATAATATTTAATTAATGTGTTCTAGTTGGCGTAATGAGATGATTTAGATTGATTATTTAAATTGCATAATATTGATGACATTGGATGTAATTAGTGGTTTCATGACAAAGTGTTTTATGTTATGTTTGATGGTGTTCATATATTTTTTTGTTAATGGGGTATACATAATAAACTGTTTTCTTATCTAATGAAAAAGAAAATAGAAAATTTTTCAAGAATTCATGTTTTCATTATGGTTTTATAGAAATTTTGGTTATTACCAGGTTTTAGGAAAATATATAATCATAGTATTCACATCTTTGGTATATAACATTATAAGATAAATTATGTGGTTTGGGATAAATTTTTGATTAAATATTTTAGATTTATGGGTTTTATATTTATTCATACATATTTTTGGGGAGTATTATTTTTGTAGATGGTTATTTATGATGTATTAAATGGAATGATATTTCATACTATATCTTTATGGGATAATGTTGTTGAATGGAATCTTGTAGGCCCAAAATATATCATTGAGATAAAGGAAAATTTAAGGACTATTCAAACCCATATCAACGAAAATAAAAGTATAGAAATGATTTTGGTATAAAATAATAGGAATGATTTAGAATTTCCAAGTATCTGTAGAGACCCAATATTGACATACATGGACATTACATTACTTTTTCGAAATACCTAATACATAACAAAAACAGACACCAAAGGACCGTAATAGTTTAGTGTCTTTGAAAACTTGAAACATAATCTTCTAATCATGGTGAAAGATATTCAACATCTCCCATAAAGATCTTCCCCTTTTGTTTTCTTACCTAAAACCTTTCTTTATATCCTGGGGAAAAGAAAACATACAAAAGGGTGAGCTCAAATGCTCAGTAAGGGTAAACATATATAACATAAAACAATCCATAAACATTTTAATGCGAAAACTTGAACATAAAATCTAAACATCAAAATCTTGAGCAAAGACATAAATCTTAGAAGTACGTGAGGCATATATCATAAAGGATCATAAATCATGATAAAATAGCATGGGAACAAAACATGTAATTGTGGAAAACCATTAAGAACATGATATTATTTCCATATTAGCCAAGGCATTGCTTCCAAGACCATATTAGTGGACAAAGTCCCTTTTTGAATCGAGTTCACTCCTCATTCCAGTCCTGTAACACTGAACCGGATTAACTTACCATTCCAGCCATGTCTATCTCATGAGATATAAATCTTTACCCAATGCATTGGAGGGAGATATAGGTCCCACCCATCTCATAATGAAACCATTATTATGTGTGCCACAAAATCATTAATCATACATCATAGCATAACCCATGTAATAAAAATAGGATTCATAAACATCATGCCATCATAAAATAATCCATAAAAGGACTTCATAAAAAAAATTCCATCATAACATAATCAAATCAATGTAATAATAGGTATAGAAACAGAACCCTATATTATCTTAGATGGAAAATAATTTTGATAAAACACTTGAACTCCCTTGTTGAGGAAAATATCCTTTCTATTTCAAAAACATTTTTCCTTTCTTAACATGTCATACAATTTTAAACTAAAAGAAGTTGATTAAAAATAAAATTGAAAACATGTAAATTAAGATTCATATAAATAATGTTCTATGAAATCATAAAAATCCATTCATGTCGTATAATTTTAAAAAAACATTCTTCTCGTACTTTGGCCGGAAAAGTCAAAAAGTACCTCGTACTAAAAACGACAAAAGATTCCTTTCATATATTTTACTAAAAACTCATCAATGGGTAAAATTGGATTTAAATTTTTTTTATAATGATAGAAATAATATTACATATTGAGGAAACATGGATGTAGATGATAAACATTTCCCAGTAAATTCTGAAGTATAAACAATATCGAATAAGAATGAGATTGGAATAATTATCCCTTACCTTAGGTCCAATATGCTTCGTACGTATCCTAACATCCTGTATAATGATTTAAATAATGTAATTGACTTATTATAGAATCATATTCATTGTTATGATATCATATATGGTTCACTTATGACTTTATATTACCCGTTATTTTGTAAATTCCATGTTAAAGCAGTATTTTGGGTAAAATAGTTTCATTTATCGTACGTGTTTCGACTTGTTGTTCTTGATATTATTACTTATATCCTGATTTACTTAATTCCAGAATGTAAAACATGATTTATATATAATATATATTCAGTATATAAATATATGGAATGAAATACACCGTTCATGGAGACGGTAGGCCGTGCGTACGCATGAACACTGTTTTCGTTTCCTTATTGAATAAAATGGAATTAAGTAAATGAAACATATATTTCAATAAATACAGTATCATTATTATGTAATATCTTTCATGATTATTTATTATATATACTTTATAATCATACTTTAATGGTTAATCATGGAAAATGAATCTCATCGCTTTCGTGGAGACGGTAGTCTGTACGTACGCACGAGCGATGATATCATTCCCATGATCGTGGAATTGTATTGAAGTGTATGTATAATATTTCAGAATAAATATCACTTTAAAATAATCATATATAGTTATTTATTTACACCATTATACCCATCCAAGTAAGGTGGTGGTGGAAAACAGATTACACCACGACGTGGAGACAGTATTCCGTACGTACGCACGCGCGGTGATTTCGTTTTCCGTAGGATGGATAGAAGATGAAAATTGGATTGTTTCATATTTATAATAACATATCAGTATATTAGTGATACTAATTTTATAAATTTATTATGAAACAAATAGATAAGAATAAGTAGAAGAAGAAATAAATTGGAAAGAATCGGTAAAGGATATTACCTCTTCTTTGACACGCCTCTTCTTAACCTCCTCTTAAGGCACTAGGGTTGGTCTTTTGAGGAGACCAGAACCTCTATAATGTTTCTAGGGAAGATGAGAAGGAAAATGGTCAGGGGTTGGCCGAGATTCAAGGCTCAAAATGGTTTTAAGAGGAGAGGGAAGGGGTTCCCTTTTTATAAGGGAGGAGAGGGACACCTTTGGAAAAACTTAAAATATTATTTTATAATAAAGTCATATTCGGTTTATAATAGCTCAAAATTGATTTATTTGGAAGATAAAGTGGGGATGGATCAAAATACTCTCAACCAATAGGTTTTAGACAAGTTTAGGTTACTATTTTAACCTTATAATTTAGATTTAACTCTAAGTTAAATAATTTAACTTTTACCGTGTCTTCTTGTTTTCTTACACTATATGGTTAATAAAATTACTATAACAAGACAAAAGAACCCCAAGTGGTTTATTATTAATATATATAACCTTATCTAAGTCATTTGGCTGAACCTTATATTTCTATGAATATAATAAAAATTAATAATATAATATTTGTTTTAAAAACTATTTTATGTCAATTTTGACACTATTTGGTAATTGATTTTTTTGAAAATCATAACAAAATTATTAGTTAGAAAAATGTTAATTGAATCAATACTAACATGTCATATTAACCTATAAAATTAGTTTAATTTATAAAAAGTCTCAAATTACATTTATTTGGGTATTTATAACATCAATTATGTTAATATTTCATTAATAAGGTAATTACTGCATCATCATTGTGTCATAAATAAATTAAATTATTTAATGTCTAAAAATTACAAATAAAATACAATTATGTAGGAAATCTTTTTATCTTTCTAATTAATATTTATAGTTGAATTTATTGTATGTATAACCCTATATTAAAAATGTTTTAGTTATTAAACTTTGATTTTAACTATTTTAACTCTTCTTTAAATAAAATAATAATAAGTGTCCTAATCTAATCCAAGTGGACCTAAAGGGTAATATTTTATTCCTAAGGTTGTTTTTGGTCGAATTAATCTTATCCAATAGAATTAGGACATGTGTTAGGGTAATAATAATATCATTTTTACCCTTAATTACCCTATTTACTTTTAACCGTGGTAAATAAAAGTAAAAAGTTACTATTCACCAAAAATTATTTTTATCTTATTGAACCACATTTTACTCCTTTATATTAACCATTTATCTTGGATTTTCAAAATTCCACTCACAAAAGTGGTAAAATTAAGTTTTATGTAAATTTTCAAATTCTCCTAGGAGGTGGGTAAAAGATGGTGAAAATTTCAATAAAATTTTTATATATCTAAAATCATTATAAAATGACTCAAATGAATTAAATTGAACTTATATAGGTATTATGTATAAATTTTGACCTAAAATAAATATAAATAAAATAAATAATTATTTAAATAAAAATTTGGTTTTTAAATAGCAACCCAGTGTTTTCACTATTCATCAAAAATTGAAAGTATTCAGAAAAATACCAAAAATTCACCCTAGGCTAATTTCGATATTATGAATCCAAAAATGAAGTCTATTTTGAAAGATAAAATTTATAAAATTTCAAAAAGTTGGTATTACTATTCATAACGGTTAGTTTATATAATATTTTAATAACATATCGCTGTTTAGTGAAACTCGGTATTGCGTACAACACACGCTATCGTGGAAGGTCGCGATTGCGTGTAAAGCAATCCAAGTCAGGGTTGAGTGTAGTGCAAGACTCCTTTGTTGTTGTGTATAACAGAATCCAACCATATTTCATTTATTCATTGAATTTATATATATATATATATATATATAGACTCAGTGTTATGTAGAATAACTACTGTCAAATGAACTTGAAATTGTGTGTAACACGATCCAAGAATAGTGTTGTGTATACTACAAGCTAATATGGTGTTGCGTATAGAGCAAGATAATCTTCGTGTAGTATAAAACAATAGATATGAAAGAAATTAAAAAGAATATATCTCATAAAATCTTGGGGTGTTACAGTATCTCTATGGAAGGGTGGTAAAAGATTTTATAAGGAGAGAAAAAAAAGCCCCTTGTACCTTATGCCCTTTGAAATTTTAGAATGAACTGGTGCTATGGATTATCATTTTTATGTGACACAAAGTTTATCTAAAGTACAAGATATGTGGAATATTTCAATTTTAAGGAAGAAAATAATAGGCATAGTGCTTATGATGACCTATAATGAATGATAATTGGAATGTAATCTATCTTACAATGATGATCAAATTTATATTATTGATACTTGATACTATGTAATGAGGAATTAGACGATTGTACTGGTAATGTTACTTTGGAGAAATCATAAAATGGAGGGCACAACATGGTAACCAAAGGATGTTATCAAGAAATATTACCCAGTTTTTTAGAAGGTAATCTACATGAAATTTAAAGGATGTAATTTTTTATATGGGAAGAATGTAACACCCTGGGGATTTATGATATACTCCCTTTTAAATAAATATAATCTCTTTAACAAATTTTGATACATACAACCCCAAGACAAAATTATATTAATTAAAAATTATATTTTAATAAACCTATAATAAAATTCACATTTTAGTATTTCATGGAAAAAATTGTAATTTAATTTAATAAATATCAATTTTTAACTTACTATGTAAAAATAAGCATAAAAAGTTTTTTTAAAAAATTTTCCCATAGATTTAAGCTTTTATGAATAATAAAAACTGTAGTATTTAAAAGTTCAATATTTTTTTTATAAATATTTGTTTTAGTATTTTTATTCATAATATTATTAAATACCATGTTGATAGAAATAAATATAAAAACATTTGGAAGTATAAATTGATATTTTCAAAAAACTATTTTTTTCAGAAAACCTGTTTTTGTTTAAGAATACATAACGACTATCAAATTTAATTAATTAAAATATTACTTAATTATGAATTTTTTAATTTATATTTATATATTATGTAAATAAATATATAAATTTAAAATCATATAATGATTATTTATAGTCATATATTTAATATAATATCATTTTGTGATTAGAAAATGAATTTCATGAAAAAATATGTTTCAATGTGATTTGTGGTTTTATATTGAAATTAATATTTTACAGTTATATGAATTTAATTTTGTAAAAAAGAATCAAAATTTGGAATTTTAATAATTAATATTATATAATATTTTTAACTTACTATTTTCACATAATGAATAATAAATATATTAATGATTAATTTCCATTGTTAAGGATAAACTGGGTTTACTAAGGGTTCAACTAATAATATAATGATTACAATTCCCTACCAAATTGTACAAAATATATTTTATGGACATATTTAAACCTTATAACATATAAGGATCTATAATGGGCCATTTTTGATCCATTTTACATGAGAAAATACTGGGTAGGATTTATTATATCAAAATTTTCTAAGTGTGGCCTCCTCATCAATTATAAATGGGCATTCATCGCCTTGGTTAATCATATATATAAAGGAAATTTTATTAAAAAAACCTACCAAAATATCTTCCCAAAATCCTTATCTACATTCTAGATGTGGTGGTATTCCCAAAATACTAACCAAGGGGTCCTTAAAAAGTGACCATAATGAAGTTTCTCTAATAAAAGTAATCATTTTAAAGAAGCTCTATATTTTTTTTACAACCTTCAATTATGTATTAAAAATAAAAATATAATAAAACTTGTAACTACCATATAATGTGATTTTATTATGTTAGTTTCATAGTATTTATGTATCTTCTCTATCAAATGGGAATCAAATCCATCTCTCTTGCGTACTTTGAACTACCGCTTCCTGAACAGATGTAAATTTTTCTCCATTATAAAATGATATGGATAGTCATAATGACATATATAATGAATTTATATGATGTATATGAAATCATATTAATTATTTAAAGTTAATATACCATCAAATTATTTACCCTTTCATCCATAAATAGAATGATATTTTCTCCCATGTATAAGTATGGCCTACCATCTTCATGAAGTGATGTGGTTCATTTCCCTTTTCCAATATTCAATAATGGTTCTAAAATGTTTATAATGTGTAAATAAGATATTTTTTTACATTATTATAACTCTTTATATTAATTTTTATATACTATGTGGAAGAATCATAACTTTCATGATAGAACACACATGAGTAAATAAGACAATTAACACCCAAAAAAATTAAAATAATGAAATACTATAATATAAAAGGTGGTAAAATGTCATATTATAATCATATATGATATTATAAACATCAATATGGTTGTATTATAAACTAAATACATAATTAATACCATCATGAAGGAGGTCACACTATGCTCAATATAAAATAAAACTTTAGGTTATAGATTTTGTCTCAATTTTCATTCATTGAGGCATATTATAATGTGATGCACCTAATTTCTCTATATGGTGTATAATCAACCCATTTTGTATGAAATATCATGGATAGGTGATACTTTATGTTTTAATTTAAATTATTTAATCCAAGGGTATTTGAATGGAAAATCACAATGTGGTAAAGAAATTCATAACTCAATTCCCTTTCATTGGGTTATATTACTTCTTTATTGTCTTTGATATTCTACGATTATGTGTGTAATATTTTTTTGATTATATTTTATTTTATTTCCACATGTATTATGTGGAATTTTTATTTATAAGTAAATCATTTATTGATTCTCACATCAATGTTATGATCATCATATGCATGTCTTGTTTCAAATTTTCTTCTTTGTGACATATGCCATGTTATACACCATTATTATATTTTATGGTGTATTTAATTCCCATTTTTTTAGTTTTATCATGAATATTTTTATATTAATTTAATTTAATTTTTCATTTATGACATTCCTTTATTGGGGCTTACTATCCAAAAGTTATCAAAGTGGTAAAAGAATTATGCTTCAATCTCATATTAATCTGGATTCATTATACTTGAGTTTCAATTGAAGGAAATTATTCAATAATTGTATAATAAACCCATTTCATTTTCTTCTCATTAGGTTATTCATGATGTCTCCATTTAATAGTACCATTTTCCTCTCTTTTCTAGTTGAAATTATTGTGAAAAGTCTTTTTAAAAAATCAAACTTAATTTATCTATTCGGTCAAAAATACTTTTTCTTCTATATTCATGATCTATAAAAATGTATTCAAATTTTTATCTATAAATTTTTAAAGTAAATTTTAACCATATTTTTTTTTCAATTTTTTAATTGAATATTCCTTTATTTTTCCAAAAAATGTACTTCTTACATTTCTTACAAAAATTTGAAAGGAATATTATTTTAATATACTCACCTTGAAGAAAACTTTATGATATCATGAACACTCATTACATTAAAGATTAATTTTCATGTTTATAAGGATCTTTTCAAAGAATATTTTTTGATAATATTTTTGAATTTTAATATTTTTAAATGGGAATTTAAAATTAAAAATGGTATTTTCTACAAAAATTATTTTAATGGTACCTTAATTGTATTTATACTGATCAATAACAACAACCCATTATTTTAAATATACTCTAATGGAGATATGTTGTAATGATTACATACTCATTCACTCTTGGGATGGTTTATGACCAGTTTGACTAGGTAATGTATTCAAATTCTCTTTATTAATTTTGGTGATCAACTTTATATTGAAATATTAATTTTATTATTATTATAGGGCATTACAATTCCCCTAAATATAAATGTACTTTTTCTTGGATATTGTTATTTCTTAAATATTATATCAATTCTATATATAGTGTTTTAATTTGATAGGTATTTTATTGACTAGGGAAATATTGATATTTTTTTATTCTTTATTCATTCTAGAAATTTAGTGATAAAGAATATTGTTCATTAATTAAATTTATCATTCATTATATGAGGAATTCATTGGATATACAGTGATTGTTGGGACAAAGAATTATATAGACGCTTGATGTGTCAGTAGGTATCATGTTAAGAATCATTTGACCAAATTAAATGGGTTCATACGCATAGTTTTCAACTATCTTGTGAACAATATTGTTAATATATATATATATTGATGTATGAGATCATGATTCCCAGAATTACATATTTACTTTATTTTGAATTTAGTTATCATTATCTATATATTCATTTTATGATCATGTTATTAATTAAATGGAATGTTTTTTCATTTATTTCCATTTCATATTGAATATTCCTTATCTAATATTGATAGTAATGTTATAGAATAAATGATATGTGTGTTAAGAAATATATTTTTTTATATAGATTATTCCTTATTGATTATACATTATTCATTCATGATAAAATTTTACTTTACATAACTCTTACTGAGTATTGGAGATAATCCTTATTTTGTATACTTTATATAATATATATAGAATAATTCTTTGAATATGGTCAATGATTCTAAATATTTTCATTAAAATGTTTTATTTTATATTCCTAATATTAAATGTATATCATAAATGTATATGGTTATCCCAGACTGCTAAACTAATCAGTCCATTGGGGATTTGATACATTATATGCATACCATTGTAATATAGTAAACATCATCTCTAGGTTTTTAGAGTTAGGATCATTACACTAGAAGGTACAGAGGGGCATTCATATTTCTTCTTGGAAGTTTGTGTTTTCCTGGACTAAGATTAGTAAGAATTTCCCTTCCTCCCAACATGTCAAGGGCCATTTTCAATATTCTTCTCCACTAGCTCCTCTAAACCTCTTTTGTAAGAAGATATCAAGATGTATCTCTCCTATAAAGACCCTAATAGATTCTTAGTAAGTCTAATTCATATATATTTTGACATTTATTGACATATTTGATCTCTATTCCATGACATGAAATAATTTTACAAAATTTCAGATATATCATTCCCTTCATAATTATATTTTGAATGAAAGAGTGGTGCTTTTTTGCTTCAAAACAGTGGGGGACCTAGATTAACATCCTATATTATTATCCAAGAAACTTTTTCATCCTTCCCAAATTGATTTTATTCTCAAATTATAAGTACATAAGTAATAAAAAATTCTTTTTTAAATCCCATTGATTATGAAAAATATTATTTTCCCACACACTTTGTCCATTCTCCCAAACTTTAATTCAATATAAATCATGAAAAAGTTAGTATAGAAATATAGATAGAAATATTTGTCTTGAAATGTGGCTATATAAAAAATAAATTCATGGCTGATAAGGTATAAAAGGTATTAATATATAGGTAGGATTAAAATAATTTTTTAGAAAGGGGGCTTAAAATAAAAATACATCTTTAATCATTTATGTACATGTTACTTGAATGATCTATAGTTCTGATTAGAATAATAAAAAAATTAGTTTTATTCCAGTATGAATAATTTCTTTCAAGAAGTATTAAATTTTAAATAAAACTTCAAAATTGGTTTAGAAGACTCATAGGTAAGTGATTAAAATATTGGGAATTATTTTATGACATGTTATTAAAAAATCAAAGAGTTTTTCATGAAATTTCCCCACATAGAATTTTAAAATAATTACATTTAAAAAGTAATATAATGTGAGTAAATATATTAAATAAATTTTCATAGAATTTTAATAGGATGAATTTTTTCAAAATATTTCTATTTATGTTGATCAATTTTCAAAAACAAATTAAAAATGAAAAACAAAATAAAAAAATGAAAAAATGTTGGAAAAACAATGAACATTAGAAAAAAAAAATTAAAATCTTAAAATAAAAAATATTCCTCACATAAACATAAATGATACAATTTACTCAATGAATTCAAATTTTTTTTAATGTTATTAGAAATTAAATGGAATAATAGTAACAATCTAGTGTAAATTGAGTGGTATAACCTGATGGGACTTCAGTGATAAACATGGTGGAGGAGGGTGTTCTCCTCCTTTGGTTCATGGGGTAAATTCTTATAAAACATCTTTAGCCAATATATATTTACAATTAATGGATTCTAAGATTATTATTTTAAAATTCACACAAAAATTAAAATTATATACATTAGTAACTATAATAGGGAATTCACATTTGAAATTAAGCTTACCGAAAATCATTTTGAGTCTTGATTTTAATATCCACACTTGGTATTTATGATGGATGTCTCTTTTTTGGAATATCTTGTCATGAGTTAGTATTTTCCTTTTATTATATAATATTTAATTATAAAATTATTCTATTTTAATTTCCTCTGAAACTTATAGATGTAAACTTGTTTTTTCTCATCCCTATCAAGGTATAGTTAATCTCCCTCATAAACCAATATGTTTTGGGTTCCATATCCATAGGTAGGTGATATCTTTTCCCATAGACTAATGGATTGGGATTATTTCCTATAAGTGTCTTGTAGGATGTCCAATAATCCCAAAAGGTGTCATCAAAACTTTGTATCTAGTCTTTTATATTTTGTTTAACAAACATCTCCCGATTTTCTTTGACCTATATATTTGAAAATTATCTTTCCCATTTGACTATTGGTGGTAATTAATGAATGTATTATGATTTAATATATTTTTTATTGGAAACTATTTCATGTTTTAGTTAAAAATGTTTTTCCTATGACCATTTATAATGAAACTTAGCCCTATAAACCTACAAAATATGCTAAAACTAAAAAAGTCACACACAACATTGGGATCATCTATTTTTGAGGCTTTTGGTTCCACCCATTTGGAGATATTATCTACCACTATAATAATTTTAGAGTTAATAAAACTAATTATAAAGGGTCCCATGAAATAAATTCCCCATACATTAATTATTTCATAATTTATTATGGGTTTTTAGATAATTTATTCAAACTCTGTAATATTTCAATGAAATTGGAATCTTTAACATCTTTTAAAATATTTCATTTGAATCTTAAAACAATGTGTGACAATTATTTTGGCACTCTAATGGTTTACATACATTCCTTTGAGGTCCAAAGTGGCCTCTAAAAGCTATTGTGTGACCAAATTCAAAAACAGACTCAATTTCACTTGCTAGAAAACATCTTCTTTTACATTATCATTAATGATTTTAAACATGTGTGATCCATCCAGAAAGTGAAATTAGGAATAAAAATATCATTTTTGAGCTTAGAGGATATTAAAATTAGATGATACCTTGTATGATAGAAACTTACGAACCATTTATTCATACTATGGCACTTCATCTTCACTTAGATAGAGCTTCATCCTGGAGGGTAGTCATATAGTGTGTCATGATATAGAATTTATGCTTTAGAAATATTTGGAAAATAGCTTAAGTGATCGAATATATAATTTTCTATTTCATTCATATAGTTAATCTCAAGGTTGAACTCCTGAAGTAATATTATCTATCTGACTGAACTAGGATTTTGATATTACATATTCATTAAGTAAATGATTGTTTCATAGTTAGAAGACCCCATGACATTATCCCCTAAGAAATAATATCTAAATTTCTCTAAATCAAAAAATAACTACAAGGTACTCCTTTTTAGTAGTTGTGTATTTATGTTGGGAAACACCCAATGTCCTTGAAACAAATTAAATGACTTTTGGCCTTCACTTAATTATTTGGGAAATATCTTCCACAACAGCATGTTTTAAAGCATCATAAAGTATCTCAAATGGGTATCCTCGACTTTATGGTTTCACCAATGGTGTTGTGATCAATACCCTAAATAAAACGTAATATTCTTCCTATAATTAATAATTAATATCAAAATAAGCTTCTTTAAAAAGTAACATGGAAAGGGGAAGAGCAATATTACTAATATCAATGACACATATCTTGTAAAATTCTATATGTCATAAAAGTTTTTAATATTTTTTATTGATGGTGGGTAAGTATAAGAATTTATCACTTAATTTATTTAATTATTTACCTCAATTCCACATTGTGAAATGATGTAACCTAAGAATATCCCACATTTCATAATGAAATATAATTTTTTAATGCTCAAAATATGAGTTTTTCAATGAACGTGTTCAAAAATAATTTCCATATTTTTAATATAATGATAAAAAGAATATATAAAGATAGTAAAATCATCTAAAAATCCCACTAGGTTATCCTTAATGTGATATGAGATTATAATTACCAAGCACCTCTAAAATTTACTCATTTCATTGTATAGAGCAAATGTCAACCTCTTTTAATGAAATTTTCCAATGGTTTAAGTAAAAGTAGTCTTCTCCCATTCTTATGGATAAATGATTGCATGGAAATATCCTAAAACTTCATCTAAGAAAAAATAAATAATTTTACTACTAACCATTCTAATTTTTTTAATTAATTGTATTTGTAAGTGATCCTTCCTAATTACCTGATTTTTATTTCCATATTAAATAAAAATTCTATATCTATTATAAATTCTGCCATGGATGAATTCAATTTTTTTTCATTTTCTACAATGTTTTGGCTAGTTATCTTTGGGACAACAAGGATTAGGTTGACCCATTAAGAGTATGAAAAGGGGTAGAGGATGTCTTATTCTGAAAAAAAAATATCTCCTTTTGAATACTTCCTATATGGTGGGGGTATATCCTCCATTGGTGCTTTAGACTAGGTTTGAAGTGTCCTTAAAGAAAAATTTTGTGTGTGTAGATTGTTGGACTTATTCTGGGCATATCAACTAATATCAAATATATAGATTGAATATTTTCCATAAAATATTCATCAATTTATTTTATTATTTTACAGAAAATTTATTTTCAATGATAATTGGTAGTTTTTATTATTACACTAAATACACATTCTTGTGATCAGTGGGTCTGGTTTTATGTTCCTGGTTTAGGGGTGATTTGACGGATTAGATTATATTGGGGTTTATCATTTATATTGCTTGAATTTTCTAAACTATATATTACATGTACATCACCTCATCATTAAATAAACACAAAAATACCATAAGGTAGTTTAAAGTTATCTCATCCTAAAGTCAAAAAATAGATTATTCATTATTCATGATAATATATTATTATATGGAGTTTTTAATAAACAAATTCTTTCCTAAATTAAAATTTTCATGAAAAATAACTGAAAAATTATTTGGATCATCCTATTAAATGTGGTAATGTGTAATGATTGAATAATCATCTAAAGGGTTATTCATGGATTCGAAGATATTGAAATGTACTATGCTATCTCCATTTTTCTTAGTGAGTTTTCTTTTATGAATATTAATGATTATCTTTGATGTCTACGATAATGTTCTACCCAAAAAATAGGTGAGTTTCAGGTATCTTTACCATCCTTTATGTTTTTGATATAGAAGTATTTTTTAAAGAGAAGTTTATTTAACTAAATAAGGATATATTATAACATTCCTTCTAGAAACACAATGGGTTGGTTTTCAAGTTTCACCACTACTTTTATAGGATTAAAATATACTATCTATAATAGTATAAAAAATGTGTGAGGTATTATGTTTATTGCATCACCATAAACACCCAAATAATATAGAAATTTATAGATACAATGGTTTAAGGGATACAAAATTTCCTTTGATCTTGATATTATATCAGTTACATTGGTATTATTAAGGATTATATTCTTCATCCCAAATTAGTTTTTTTCCTATAAAGACTCATATTTTAAGTGTAATCTTCTAGGAGAAAATTAGAATATTTTGGGATAATTTTTTGTGATTCAAGAAGGGTTATATTAATTTAAAATATATAGAATGTTTCCATAATTTTTTATTTTGATTTATTATTCTTATTTCTTTTTAGAAAAAATTATTAATGATGGGCCTGGAAGTTTGAGATATTTATTCTTCTTTGTTCTTTATTTTCCAATATTTTTATCATCTCTTATTTAATTTTTTTCTCTTCCTCTAACTTCCTTATTTTTTATTCATCAAGATAATCAAAATAACTCCAACCATACATTCAATTTGGGTAGTCTTTATTTTCATTTATGACATGCTCCTCAAGGTTGGGTTCTTCTTGTTTAGGTTTAGGTCATCTAGATCCTTCTTCATAACTTATAGGTGTCCTTTTTTATAGATCTAGATTAATCACATGGTGAATCTCTTTTCCACTTATGGTGGTTATCATGGTCATAATATTTTTCATAATATTAACAAATTGGGTTCTTAGTTTTACAAAAGTTTATGATAAAATTTACAACATACATCAAATCTTGTTTTTAACTCTCCAAATTAATTCTCAAGATTATCATCATTATGTATTTCTTATTGTTAGATTGGGTTTTGAACACCAGTAGTGTTTTTTCCATATTACTTCATTTTGGGATGTGGGTTTCTTTTTGTATGTTGGTTGATTGTAGGAATATTTTAAGTCTGTTGAATTGTGTTAGATTTAAAAATTATTTATTTTATTGAAATAGAGTTTATTGTGGGTATGGTTTTGGTAGGTTGGTTGAGCATAGGCATATTGATTATATTGATTATTTAATCTATATTTGGACTTGGTTGGATTCCCTCCATCCTCAATCCATTTTAAATTTTCATGGCCGAAAGGCTACTGCATTACTCTCCATTCTATACACTTGAACATAATGTTCAATGAAATGGTTAGGTGATGAGCATAATCCGCATACCTTGACCATTTATTATTGTTCACTAAATTATTTCAAATTCATATGTATCACTAAATTGGTTAGTTCATCATGATTAGTTTCATGGAATGGGGATGTTTTGTAAGTACTAACCTCCTGAATTTATCTTGTTCCAGTTCCTCTAGTGTCAAATTATTGTGAGATCAATGAAATTTTATCAATACAGCCCCAAGCTTCTACTGGTGACTTCTCCATCAAGACTCCTTAATATGATATATCCAAGGAACTTTTATCACTATCTAGATGGACATTATAAAAGAACTTATGGAATATGTTCTCCACTACTCCTCGATGTGGACATATTGTATATAGTTTCGTAAACCTCAACACATACTCATAGAGAGTCTCTATAGAATATTTATTAATGGAATAACTCTAATTAATTATTTATGTTATTGTTTATATGGGTAATAATATTCACATGAATCATTTTTCAATATCACCACAATCAATAAATTCTTCATGTTGTAGGATAAATAAAAATTATATGGAATCTCCCTCAAATGAAAAGGGGAATTTTCAATACCTTACTTACTCCTAAACTAATCTAGTTGAATTTAGTGTTAAATGCACCACTATAAATCCAAGAATTTATCTATAGGTATATTCTACTTCAAGTCCATGAAATCTAGGAAATATATTTATTAAGATATTTTTTAGTCAAAATTCATTTTGAAATTCAAAAATGTATATATTATTTTTTTGGTTAGAAAATTATTTTTCACCCAGATATCTCGATTTATGATTTGGATTGGATTACATGATGGAAGGATATAGGTGATCCTTAGAAGTATCACTTGAGTGTATCAAGAAAACATCTTCAAATTAATATTACATGTTTATGATTTTACTATAGTTAGAAATGTTCTCTATATCATAGGGAAAATGGAGAGAATTTGGTGAGTTGATGATATAGTCATATTTATTAAAGCTTCTATTTCTTTTGTGGAACAACCTCCCCAGAAATACAGGCATATAAAATGAATGATTTTTCATGGGGTGTGAAAAAATATTTCCTAGGATAATATTAGTTATAGTGGAAACATATGTAGTCTATTTAAGATTAGTTCATATAAATATGGTTATCACATTTAAATTAGTTAAAGAAATGGGTTTCGATTTTGATTTGTAATTAAGAGGAAAAATAATGAACTTAAAATAATGGTTTGAAAATAGATAATGATAAGATAATCTGGTCAGAATTATCATTCCAATTTTAATGTTATTGTAGGATTTAAATGTTTTTATCATCTTCTTATTTTTTGATGAATGAGAGGTTCTATAACCTCATCATATCTCACCATTGGTTAAATGATTATGGTTAGAATAAATTAATAAAAAACCTTAATTTTTCCTACCATCGTTCATATTTATATATGTGATACGAAAAATCACATTTGTTATACTTAGGAAATACTAAACTGAGTATTGTTCTTCACATGTAATCCATGAAAAACTATTTTACCTTCCACACATGTCATCATCGAATAGAAAATTCACCTCTCATACCATACTATTCCACTGCATATATTCTAGATCTGAGTATAGGGATATGTTGGATCCTTGAACAATGAAATAACCACTAAATATAATTAATTTAATCACAATAGTATTTAAAATTACAATTAGCCACTGAATATCAAAACTAATTAACAATAAATAGGCAATTCTAATAATTAAAGTGAAAATACTTAAGTGTTACAAAAGGTCAAACTTCCATTCCTCGATCACTCAATATTTACCCCTCTATTCAAATAGTAATAGTTAATTAGGGTAAAATTGTAGGCAATATAATGCAATGCTAACAATAAAATGACAATACTAATAGATTCTCTAGTTTTTCATATGAGTGAAGTAGTTTTATAGCAGTTGGTGGATCTATCCTTTAAAGAATTGTGTTTTCTTACAATATTAGTGATTAAATCATATATTTTATGTTCAAATACCTAGAGATAATCAAACATTTGAAATATATTAATAGTTTTCTACATATTTGGGACTTTATATCTTCTCATGATTCCACCTCCTTGAAAATATGAAGCATCCTTTTTGATTTTCCTAATCAAAATTTTATGCATGATTCTAATCCTCATGGACATTTCTAGTTAGTTTTATAGATTATAACGTGTAGGCACAAGAACATATCTTTCTATATGTATGAGTTCCTAGAAACCTACTTATAATCCTCTATAAGTTGATTTTTTTTCTAAAGGCCTGAAGCCTTGTGATGAAACATCGGTTTACAATCAAAAAGACTTTTGATGGAACCAAAGGATTACACTAAAATGACAAAGATTTATTATTTCTCGAATGGATTATGAACAGTATTATATATTAACATTCAATGAATTATTACTACTATAAAATCATTAAGATCAATTCTAAAGCTTTATGATGATCAACCTTAAAAGGGTTATGTCCTTCCCCAAAGCCTTATGATCAATCCAATGCCATTAATTCAAGACAAAAAATGTGAAAACATAGGAAATGTTAACAGTAAATCAATATCATGTCTTAATAATATATTTTATTATATTATAAGGATTTATATTCACTATAATAATTTTATGTTTATTTATTGTAGAAAAATAAATAGTTTTATTTTAACAATTTTTAAATATATCATATAGTTTAATTTAAAAGATAAATTTCTATATTTTAGAAATTGAAATTGTTAAAAAGTAATGAATTTCTAGTATCATCATATAATTTATATTTTAGTTTGAATTTTTTGTATTTTTTTGAATGTATTTATTTTTGAGTGAATAATGGAAATGTTGATTTTTTCAAAAAAATCATTTATATTAATTATGTAAATTTATTTAAAGGCCCCATTATATTTTAAATTTGGTTATAAATTAATATAATATCAATTTTAATAAACATATTATAAATAATTACATAGTAATAAATATCAATTATTATTTTGGAAATTTATTCTTAAAAACACAATTTTTAAAATAAAGTGTTTTTCATTCAGTTTGGTGCACCAATATTAAATGTAATTTTTACCACTTATAAAAGTTGAATATTAGAAAATTGATTCCATATTTTGAATCAAAAGGCTCAAATTTCTTAATGAGGTTAATTTTATTTATGGTTTTTATGAATAATTATCATTATAAAAATATATCACTATGGTAAACCAAAAATTTGGTAAATTAAGGTAAATATGTTTTGATAAGGAAACACGATTTCATATTAAATATTATCAGATGATAGTGTTTTGAACCTTATAAGCATACCTTTTAAATTATATTTTCTGAGCCACTATTTCATGAGTATGTAATTTATAATATTCAAAACATTAGATAAATTATAGGTGTGACACTTCCCTCACTGATAAAAGGAAACACTTAAACTCTCTTCATTACACATCATGAGCCACTTAATTCAACCATGACCTGCCAAAATCACTTCCTGAAAATCCTCCCAATGACCTAGAGGATCTAATGTAACATATTTATGACTAATTTCAGGTATGATTCTTTTTTTATTTTTGATATTCTTATTTCTCTTTTCAAAATATGTTAGTTCCCATTGATTCTTATTTTTTCTTTCTTTTTTGAGGCTTTTGATTTGTTTTGGGAGTGTTTTTTTGAGAGGAATGGAAGTTCATTGAGGGTTTACCCATGGGTGGATACAAACCTATTTTTAAAAAATATTATAGGTGGCTCACTTGCTACCTAGTGCATTATAACATCTATCTAGTGAAAAAATGGAATATTGGAGTTCCTGTAGGAACCATACGGGCTATCCGATGTGGTTCCTAGTTATATTGGTAGTCTTCCTGCTGCCAACTTCCATTCGGTGGGAGTGAGTGCCTTGTTGATGATTCTGTTATGGGTGGGGATATTAAGGGAATAATTGTAATTCCAATACAGTAATCTTACTTTTTTATTTCATTAATATCACCCCTTGAACCACATTCTAACCATATGAATTTATAGTCTCCCTTATAGTGATTTTGTCTCTAATAATCTCAAAATAACACAGATCAATGTGATGATTGAAGTGTTATTTCTATTCCACTAAGTTTATCCTCAAATTGACTTTGAATTCATATTTCGTCACCTATATACATCTTTGAGAGTCATAAATGCTAATTTATTTGATTGATATAGATATTTAATTTATTATTTATGGTTTTTAGATTATTCATTGATTGGTTCTATAATTACTTCCCCATTCAAGAGTTGATCCTAGGTTTGGTGTTTGATGATACAATGATTAATATATGTTGTTTTTAATGAATTTACAATCAATTGAATCCATTTTTTTCCTTATTTATTTGAAATGGATTTATAAGTTTATTCCCAAATCTTGAATTGTGATTCTTCATAAATGTTTTCAATTGAAATGGTGTGTGTTGAACCACTTGATGTGGATTTTCAAATAATGTGTTGATTTATAAAATATTAATTGAAATTGAAAAAAATGATTTCCATGATTTTTTATATGTGATTATAGGTAAATTACAGTATGAAATGATTAATATATTTTGAATGAAATTAATAGTTTTAAAAGGTATGAATTTCTATGAAACCCATTTGATATTGGTATTTTAAATGAATTGGAATGTTTGAAAACACTATTTGGGGTTTCTTGAACATTGATTAATGAAACTACATGGAATGAATTATTTTATCCTTAACTGATTTATTTAAAGAACATGGGTTTCTATGTAGTCAGGTGGGTATTATAGTAAAAGCATGCAAGTTTTGTATTAGCTCTACCTAGATACAGATTTATGTGGAAAATGATATATTTACAGTCATGAGGATAGGGAATTAATTCATTAGGACGAACCTTATTCTCCTTATGATGGATATCATAGGAGTGTGCACTATAAGGCCCTGACCTTAAACATTATATAATCTTGAATTAAGTTAATTATTCACATTGGGGTTGTTTTCATGTTTATATATTTAGATAATTAGGTCATAATTTATACATAACAACTTGAATATTATAATTAGACACTTTTACTCACTATCCATTTTTTTCATAAAACAAAAACTCTTTAAAAAGAGACATGTTTAGTGCCATGATTTAAACATAATGACTATTCCTTGATCCCATCCTCAACCCTATTCATCTTTAAGTCCTATGAAAAATATTTCAAAACATGGGATGAGCATAAAAATCTCAGTAAGGGATACATAAAGAAGAAAAACTGTTATTTTTTAAAAACAAAAAGTAAACCATGAATAGTTTATCATAAAGTAATACCATTCACCTTTAAAAATTATAAAAAACACTTTCCTGAATATAATCTTATTGCTTACCTTTGTGTAACTGAAAGATTACTATAAAACACATAGAAAGAAACATATAGTATATAAAGGTAACATGGGATATTAACATACTTAAATTGAATAACCATATGATTGACTTCCAAACATATCACTAAATGGAATAACCATACTGACGACTTCTATACCGAATGCATTGTAAGTTATAACGTAACCACCCTTCCTTGTTTTATCACAGAACCACCCTTTATTTGGTTTATCACGTAACCACCCGTCATTGGTTTATCACGTAACCACTCGTTAAATGTTCAAGTACCATTACATAATCATAATACATAAAATATTGCAAATATCAACATTTTAGTAATAAAATTTAATTTTTAATCACAATATATCATTTCAAGATATTGAAATACTCAATCCATTTCAAAAAACAATTTTCAAAACCAAAACACCCAAAAAGGGAATAAGGGATTTCCTTTCCTTTTAAAAACATTAAGTCTTAAAGAGGAATCCAAATAACAATTATGGCGGTGGAGTGGTTATTGTCACCGCATATGTTAAAAACATTCCTTTTGCCATTTAGTGAAACACTTAATATATTGAAGATTCACGTTGAATGAATGTAAAATTCAAAGGGTTTTATTATACATTGTATAAAATAAGGAGGTGTATATTATCAAAATATTCCTCAATGGAAGGAGATTGAGATGATGTCCCTTACCTCATTTCTGACTTGACTCATTCTTTCTTTAATTTCCTGAATAATAAACATAAGTTAATTTATACTTGATTTAGAACCATTTACAAGTTTATTATTCCTATTATATCATATATTACTAAGTTATAAAAATTACACAATTATTTAAGTTAACGTTAGTCGTTTTGTCAATATTTGGTACTTGAGTCAAAAATGAACTTGTTATAATTACAAATTGTAAATGAAACCAAAAGTCCATTATCTCCAAAATAATATTCATATATATATCATATATATCTATTATATATGTATTTAAAAATTTCCATAACATTTAGAGATAAGAAATGAAATTCACTGTTCATGGAGATGGTAAGCCATACGTACGTATAAATGCTACTTTCATTTCGATTTCATATTTGACGAAATGAAAAATAAATGATAAATAGGTATATTATAATTAAATTATAATATCATATGATATATATGATACAAAATTTCATTTATTCAATCTTTTACATGTTCCATGTATGTCATGAACGAGTCATATCACTTTTAGGGGGCGGTAGTCCACACTTCCTCAAATGAAATTATCATATTTACACTTTATGGAAAGAATAAAGGTATGTTGTAAATGAAAAATAAAGAAGCATAGAGATAAAATAAATATCATAAATATCATATATAATTACATTTTAATCACAATTTCCACTATTATATGTGGTTGGGGAAATTCAAACAATCATTGTTTCGTGAGGTGGCAGTTCGCCGTACACAGAAATAGTATGTTCATATCCATTAGATGAAGGTGTGTGTAAGTGTAGTTAAAATACTTCTTATAAAAACATCTAAGTATATTTAGGATACTAGTTTTATTATTTAATCAAATATTATTAATATAATAAAGAGTGAACAAGTATCACAAATGAAAAGATCTTAAGAGAAGACGTTACCTCTAAATTTGGTATCTCCCTTTAGTTTGAACCAAAATGCTTCTTGAATTGCCTCTTTACTATGTTAAGGATTATAGGAGGAAGATAGGGATGTTTGAAGATTATTTATGTAGTTTTTGGAAGAGAGAAGGGGATTTATAAGTGTGAGTAATGGGTTAGAGGTGGTGTCCTTTTATAAGAGGGAGGAGAAGCACTTTAGGAATATCTTGAAAGATTATTTTATTATAAACAGAACATTGATTTTCAAAAGGTCAAAAACTCATTTACTTCAAAGATAAGATGAGGATTTTTCAAAATCCTCCCAATCAATATGTAAAGACCCGTAAAATTCAAGGGGATTTTTTTCTTAATTTTCTTTGGGATTTTAAAAGAACGCAGTTTCAGACGGCACTTGATTCTGAGGCCTGGTGTGCCCGGAATTTCTATCTGAAGTTTAGCTCGAGTACGTTTAGTGAACGAATGAGCGGGAATTTCTTACTTTTGAACCGGTGCTCGGAATAGAATTCTGAGGGCACCGATGGAACCGCAGCGCCAGTAATTGCTTAGGAACTCCTTTTCTGGATTTGTGTTTGCTCGTTATGAGTTGTTTAAATTTGTGGATTAAGTGTTAGTGAAATAAAATTTTCGTTAAGAATTTTATTTCTCTTCTCCATGAGTTAGAACCTAAGTGTAGGAGTTAGGGTGGGACCCACTGTTTGTTAGTTTCTCTTGTGTGGATTAAAGGTGAGGTGGGGCCCACACGTGCCCCCACCTTTTCAATCTCCTTAACTCTATAACTCCACTTAACCCCCCACTTAAGTTGTGTAACTCTTTTGACTTTTCCTCTCCTCTCATTAAGTATGCCAACATAACAATTTAATTAATTAATTTAAGTTTTGAATTTTTGAATTGTGGCATGAGTTAATAAAATAAGGGTGAGCCTTATTTTATTTTGGTTGGATGTTGTGTATGGAAAATTGAGGAGAGAGCTCTTAGGTGTTTCATCTTCATCACGAAGAACACCAAGACTTCGACGAAGAACGCCGTCACCGTAAGAAGAGATCGACGTGCCATCTCTTCTCCTCTCCGCAGCCGGTGTGTGACCCCTTTTTCCGAAGATCGACGACGCACTCTCTTTCGATCTTCTTCCTGTGTCAAAGAAAAGAAGACCCCACTTCCTCCTCGGGCATTCTCCGTCATCTTACGAAGCTTCACCTCGCGACGTCGTTTTCTGTGGCGAACCCCCGTTCTAGCTACGCACGTGGTAGGGGTTTAAATATTTAATTATTTTCGTTCGTGATTTCTAGTTTGTCGTTCTTCGTGGATATACAACTAAATGCTATCGATTAAAGAGAGGGGGCCGGACCGCACAAACATGGCCAACCCTCCTCCCTTATCCATGTGTTGTTTCTTTGTGGTTTGAAATGAGTATGGCGCGGTGTCATCGCACCGCGTGTGATCGTGCGACAAGGAATGCGCGGTGCCGTCGCACCGTGCCATGGAAACGAACAAGGACATGAAGTCGTCACGCCGCGATGTGAAGTTGAACAAGGACGCGATGCTGTCGCGCCGCGTCGAAGAAAACCGAAGACACCGCGGCCGGAGCGGGGCCGTGGCGGAGGGGCGCGGCGCCATCGCGCCGTGCCGGACGAACCAAAACCGTGGCCGGTTCTGGGCCGCCGGTGTCGGAGCAGGGAGGGGACTGGCTGTCGTCGGTCCCGTGGAGGCAGAAACCGGCCGGCAGGGGCAGGCCGGCCGGATAGGTGTGCAGCCGGGGGTTCAAACCCCCAGCCGGCCAGCACAAAACGACCCCCATTTAATGGGGGGCCGCGGTTACACCAGGGGGGCAGGCGCCCCCCCTTGCCAAACGGCGCGGCCGGTTGGCCGAGCTCCTGGCCAGCGCACTGGGCGCGCTGTGCCCAGGCCGGGCCGCACCCTAGCGGGCCGGACCCGGACCCGGTTCGGGTCGACCCCGGGGGTATCGGGCCGGGTCGGACCGGGCCCGAACTCCTTAATACCGAACCTTTTCCGGTCGGACGCCCATAACTTGTGCTGCGGGTCTCCGATCGATGAAACGTCAGTTGAGATGCGATCCTTGGATCGAGATGGTTGTTTCGGTATATCGCACTCAAGGTTTCAGAATACTTTGGGTTTGGCCGGGTTGGTTCGTACACGAAACCAACCGGGCCCTCGGAGCGGAAACACTCATATCTTAAGCTCCAGACGTCCGAATGACGTGCCGTCGACTTTGTTGGATTCCTCTTAGTGAGACAAATCTTTTGGCTTAGTCCTCTAGAGGTTTGGATGCAGGTGGAGTATGGTCGGGTTGGTTTTGCCTTAAAAAAACCAACCGGGCCCCTGGGACGAAAAAGCCAATAACTCTCAGACTGGGCGTCCAATTGACGTGTTGTCTGCGACGTTGAGTTCCTGTTGATGATACGGAACTTTTGGATACATCAAATCTGGAATATGTGTCAGTTGATGTATCAGCCTCTCGGCTCGTGGAGCGGACCCTTCTGAATGGGCTTGCTGTGTGCGGGAACCCTAGAGCTGGCTGCGACTGCTACTGTGACTGCGACGACGACTGTGCAGAGATCCTCAGTGGATTCGACGACAACGACTACAACACTCAGTGATCCTGTGTGGATCAGTGCTACCGATCCTGTGTGGGTCCGATCCTGTGTGGGTCAGCGCTCAGCGGTTCTGTGTGAGCCAACGCCTACAGATCCTGTTTGGGTCCGATCCTGTGTGGGTCTTTGCGGGGGTTAGTTAACTAACGATCCTTTGTGGGTCAGATCCTATGTGGGTCATTGTGGGGGTTAGTACCTATCGATCCTTTGTGGGCCCGACGACTTAGATGATTCAGAGGCAATATCTGATCATCTCTATCATCATACGAAGAAGTATACCTGTGTGATCTGAATCCTGTTTTGCTTTCTTATGTGGATTATGTTGTGCTATCCTGTGTGGATTTACGTTTTTCTTTCCTGTGTGGACTGGGTTGTACTTGGGTTCGGATGTTGGAGCCAAACGAGAATTGGTGACTTAGGTATATGTATGGGCATATACCTAAGCAGTGTCGGATGTTACTTCGTGATTGTATCTTTCCTTTGTGGATTATCCTTTGTGGATTTTGGGAGACCATCGAGGGTCTCGGGGTCCCTACTGAGTAGCTTATACTCACCCCTGCACGAGCTATGCCCGTAATACGTTGTGTTGGTTGCAGACGACAGATAGCGCTGATCGTGGTTGAGGCTTGCGAAGCAGGACGGTACCTGGAGGTGGACCACTGGATGGGACGTACTCGGAGGAGTCGGCTGGACCCGAGGAGCAGTAAAGGCTATCTGTACCCACCCTTCAGGTGGGATTTCCAGTAGACAGCTCGACGTTGTGGCTTTACTTTTCAGTTGCTGTTTTTCCCTTTCCAGTTGTACTTTACTTTCAGTTTGGGTTTGTATACTGGCCCACTTACTTTCCGCACTTACTGTTGTACTCTGTTTTTACTTAGTGTATATTTCTACTGCTTGCTTGCTCTATGGTGTTTGTTTACTTTACAAAGGCAAGGCCTTCCCTTTTTATCGGAAATTTACGCCTTGGTGCTAGTCGCCAGCCCCTGGCCTATGGAAGGCGGGCTTGGGGTAGTCACGGCACGGGCCCCGAGGACGGGTCGTGACACAATAGGCTTTAGAAAAGTTTTGGTTTCAAATTTTACCTTATCATTTAGCTCTATCCCTTTGTTATCTAATATAACTCTTACCATATCTTCTTGTGTATTCATACTATATGGATAATATAGTTACCATAAAATGATAATAGAACCACACGTGGTTCATTAATGACATTTATAATCAATTTGTCTGAATTTTATATTTTTAGGACTGTTATAAAATTTAAAAAAATAGTATTTGTTTTAAAAACTCATTTATGTCAATTTTTATACTATTCATATCATTACTTTTAAAAAATCCAAAAAAACTTGATTCCTTAAAAAAACAAAATTAATTCAAAGATAACAAGTCATAATCATCCATCAAATTTGTGTATGTAATAAAAAGTTTCAAAATAAATTTATTTTAATATTTATAATCTCATTTATTTAAATCTTTCATTAATAAGGTAATCACTACATCACCACTGTGACATAAATAAATTTATTTATTTGATTATAAATAAAATACCATGATATAGGAAATATTTTTAGCTTTATAATTACTATTTATAGTTGGAAATATAACTTATATAACCCCATATAAATTTTTTTTTACTAAAAGATACAGGTTTAGGTTATATTTTCAATAACATTAAATTAAAATTAATTAAATGCCATAATCACTAACAAGTGGCTCCATGGGGTCCTAAATAGACCCAAGGATGCCCATGGTCGGACATATCTCATCCAATGGGGTTAGGAAAAGTGTTACAGTAATTTAATATTATTATAATATTATTTTTACCATTATTTACCAGATTTACCCTTTAATCATGATAAATATAATATTTACTGAAGTTAATATTCATAATGTATAAAAATAAATGGTACCTATTTACACAATTTGGACATCCTAATTCCAAATAAGGAATAATTTTTTTAAAATTCAAAACAAATAATTTCTATAAATCAATTTAAAATTAATTCCCGTGGTCAAAACCAAAAAGTGGGTACTGTAGCGGCGGCGGGGTACTATAGCAGCGGCGGGCACTATAGCAGCTGGGTTACTATTCACAGAATGAGCTTTAGGACAAAAATTTGGGCCTACGGGATATGTAATGGGCTACATACCCGCTGGGCCTTCAGGATATGTAATGGGTCTCCCTCTACCAGTTAAAAGAGGTCTTTGCTTTGCTTTAATAATAAAATGAGGCTTCAGCCCCAACCTTAAAAAAAACTATCAAAAGATTGACATGTGTTTATATCCAATTTCAAAGTCAAATTACATAAAATGACCAAAATTGGATTACATTATAAAAACATAATCTAATTACACTATAAAACAAATTAAAAAGATAATATAACCATATAAATATATCATATGAAAAGACAGTTTTGACTTAAAATGCAGTATTTTCACTATTCATTAGAAAATGAACTTTATCAGAAAAATACCTAAAATTTACCCAAAGTAAATTTTGATTCCCTGATTATAAATAATAAGTTTATCTTGTAAAATTAATCATATAAAAGTGAAAAAAACTAGATTTAAAAAGGTTTCTCCATCAAACGACAGTAAACTGACCTTTTAAAAAATATTAGAGTATTTATGCTTAAAATTGGATTCATTATCATTTTAAGCCTCTAAATTTTATTGGGTAAATGTAAAAACATTTAACAAACATGTTTAATAATAATATGGTTAGTTCTATTTATTCCTTCAAATACAATGATTAGGCGTTAACTACCATTTCATATAATAATATTATATTATTATTTTTTAGTATGACTCAGCCTTGTGTACAACATGAGATTTCGGGGAAACCCATTATTGTGTGTTGAGTACACCATTTAAAATAGCATCCCATTTAAAGTAAAATTAATATTTCCATCAAAAATAATAATAAATATGAAAATGTTATGTTCGTTATTTACCTGGGATGTTACATGCACACTTGAAAAAATATGTCATCAATATGTGTGAGATTATTTGATCCTTGAATCAACATTCCCTGGGAATAACAACCATGGTGGTATGATTAAAAATGATTTATATATTATAATGTATATGTATTTCATGATTATCCCTTCTTTTGTTAGAAATGAATTTTCATGCAAAGTTTTCATAGAAATTCACTTTTTTACTTGTTTTATACATTCCATTGAAATGATTTTCAAATGATGTTTTGTAAGGAATTTTGAAAAAATTACCATGAAATGTTTTTTATAATATTGATCATAATTTTTCTTTTTGATATAGATTACGTATAAAATTCATTGGTGGGATCCTATTTGGCTAGTGTTTCTCACACCATACTTTTGCCTTTGTGAATTTGTAGAATTTTTAATGAAAGGTCTAGGAATATGGAGAGCACTGTTATGATGCATTGGGTACTCTTGATAGCATGAATTTTCTAGTTGGGGGTTAAAATCAGAGTATGTGATAATCATTTCATGAGGAGATCTTATATTGATGTTTTTGGTGGTTTTGTGGTGAGTTGGAATAATGTACCTTTATGGGGTTTTGTATGTTTTGTCTTGTGGTGTTATTATCTTGTTTATTGTATTGGAATATTTACTTTTTATGTATTGTTTTCCTTATTTTCTTTTCATATAGTTGATCTTGTGGTGAAATCATTTCTGCTTATTGATTAATGATTCCCATGCACTAGTTTCCATCCCATAGGGATCGGTAACTCCAATAAATCAATGTTAGGGTTAATTTGGGTACTTTTTATGCATTTGATAGAATTTTTTCAAGAAAAAATGGTATCAATGTTGATCAACTCTCTTCCTTTTTTCCTATATGAGGTTTGGGATGTCTTTTTTGATAGGAGACATGATTTTCAGGAAATAAGGTGATGGTTATGATTGAGTGACTAACCATATCTTATTGTAAAGATCCCTAAGTAATCATGGGAGGTTAGGGAAAGGTTTCTTTAAAGATTTATATGATATGATTCGATGATTTAAAAATTCATTAATCAATTATTCGTGTTCTCACATTGAGTTTTACTCATATAAGGGATGTTAGGTTGAGTCTTGGATTATATATCCTTATATTCTATTGATGTTGTATAGTAACATACCCCCAAAAATAAATTCTAATAGATTACTAGTTAGAACTACTAGTAAACCACAACAACTGAACCCTCTTAGTGACTAGAATATTTTAGAGGTTGTAGTGTGTATGGTCTAAGATCTTGGCTAATGATGCACATCAGTCCTTGTATAGGTACTTGAGGTGGCAACTCAAGGGGATTATAACATATTTAATTCCCATGAGTTATTTATTAGGATCCACAATATTTGTAGAGATCAAATGATCCCCATTATTCTTTTATTTTTTGGTAAATATTGATTTAAACTTCAAGTTATCTAAGGTACTTGACTAAATTAAGGTGAAATGTGAAGTTTGTATACTTTAGTGGAATAACAGGAGATGGTGGGATGCTATTGTTGGGAAAATTAAGAATAATGGCTTAGAGTGTAATGAATTCTAGACTCCCATTATATGTAAACTCTTTCCAGAGTCAAATGATTTTGGCTAAGTCAATAGAGTTTCTCAACATTCATTAGGGTGATCGGTTTATGAAATAGTACACTAGTTGTTTTATAGATATTTCTCAGTTTTTACCTCAGGTAATTTCAATAGAGAAGATTAATTCTCATGGGTTTGATTTGGGTATTTGATTAGATATCTGCTCTTAGATATGTATGCTAAATCTTAAATCTTAAAATAATGTTCTAGATAGATATCTGATGGTTTAATTTGACATGGATGATAATTCATGGTTGATGAGAGTTCCTCCTACTCCCAATGGTGGCATGATTAGTCCCGTTAAGGGGGAGATAAATAATGGTGAATATTATGTTGGAAACCATAGTAGTGGATCTCATAATTTCTCCAAATATTATATAATTTTCAGCAAAGGCTCACTATCTTTTTTATTTATTCCCTCTCTATATCATTGTACCATATAATTAATACCAATAGGATCTATGTTAAAATTAGATCCTTCATTAACAATGTGGTCTTATCTACAAGATTTAGGGATAAAGAAACCTCATGCACCAGAGGAGTATCCAGTGGGAAATAATGAGGGTCCCATAATAGTGAGAGGTAAAATTACCATTTCTTTATGTTTAGTGACTATTTAATTTGGTACTGGTGCCCCTCATTCATTCATTTATATCCATATTGATTAATTTTTCAATATTACAATAAATCTCATGCCTTATATTATGGAAATTGAAATTACTCTAAGGATGAAGAGAGATTAGGGTCTCAGATTCCCCGATTATACTTTTTCCTTATTGATGATCAAACTTGTTTGGGAATTATAGGTTATTCATATGAAACCTCATGATTTCATTCATGGGATGGACTAGATTTTGGTTCTCAAAGAATATATTGACTATTATCATCAATGAGTGTCCTTTAATTCCCATAGTGGGGAGTGTAATTATTTTCATGGATAATGGGATCTAAGGCCTAACCATGATATGCTTTATCTTCTAGATTTGGGTAAGATGATATCCATGTTTTATTTTGAATTAGAGTAGGATTATTCATGTGGTGAACATACTCTAATGGTGGATGAGTTTCCAGATGTTTTTCCATTAAAATTATATAGTTTGAAACCATATATGGAGAGATAGTTCTATATCAACTTAGTGTAAGGAACATAATATATATATATATATATATATATATATATATATCACATCATATAATATATAACTATCCAAAAAGAAGTAACTGAAAGATAATTTTTATTACTCGAATGAAAAAATATTAATTCATCCCAGTGTGTCGCCTTGAGATTCAATATTTTTTTTCAAGAATGTTGATTAAACACTTCACCTATGTGTATATTATATAAATATCAATTGGGTTATGGTTATTAAATATTATTCCTTATCCCATATCATTGATTTGTTTGATTCGATAAATGTGGTGATGTGGTTCAATAATATTGATCTTCATCTTGGTTACCACCGACATAAGATTGGGGAGTTTTATATCTCAAAGAACACTTTCTAGAATAGTCATGTCTATAATTAATACCTTATTATTCCATTTGGTATTACAATTGTTCTTTCTGTGTTTATGGAACTGATGAACATGATTTTCCTCCAGTATCTCAACTCTTTCATTGTTGTACTTAGGGATGAAATATTAGTTTATTCTAAAAACTAGGAGGATCATGGACATTATTTGGGATAAATGTTGAATATGTTTATAAAAAAATGATTTTGTGTGGATATTCCAATGTGAAAATTCTGGATTTTTGAGGTGAATTTTTTAGAGAACATGATATAGGAACATGATATCTCAGATTATCCTAAAAGGGTGAAATCTGTTATGTTATTTGAAGAATCAGGGAATGTTTTTATGATTGGATCATTTATAGGAAAATTAATGTATTACCTATGGTATATAAAGTATTTATCTATGTTATCTTATTCTTTGGCGATTACCACTCATAAGGGGGTGAAGTTTGTATGGAATTCAAAATGTCAATGTTTATTTAATGAGTTATTATGAATTTTTACTTTAGATATAGTGTTGAATATTCTCGAGGATGGGTATGGCTATATGGTCTTTTATGATGTTTTTTGACCAGGCATAGATTTTGTTCTTATGTAGGATGATCGTGTGTTGCCTTATGGTTCACGTTAGCTTCAGCAACACATGAAGAATTATACCAATCATGATCTTGAACTAATTGTTATGATGAATGCTCTTAAGAGTTAGTGAAACTACCTTTTCAAAGAGTTTATAACCATTTATTTTGATCATAATATACTATGTTATATTTTCAAACAAAAAATATTTGATTTTTTATCAGAGGCATTAGATGGGGTACCTGTAATTGTTTGACTTTAACATTGCATACATACATTGGAATGGGAAAAATATTTTTAATCTTATAAACAATAAATAACCATCCTAGTATATAATGGAATCATTATATGTGTGTAATCTCATAGATATATTTACTCACATGAATTTGGGAGTCTAGGAATATGAGACCAATGTTGTTTTAGAATGTGATCATATGGCATTTTATCTTCTTGAGATAATTCTCCCAGAACAAAACCATGATGTTGTATTCTAAGGAAGTAAATTATTTATATAGTGGGGAGAAAATCAGTGACTGTTCTCTATCTTTATAGGGTGTCATTTGTTTTCAAGAACCATTATGTTGTTCTGTCACCTATGAGTATAGATTTGATGAGATATTGTCATTATTCTCAATGAGTTTTGAACTCAATTACAATGAATATGTTTTTTGATATGAGGAATTGATTTAGGTTTCTAGCTATAAAACAATACAATAACAATTTTGTTTCATATTTTTATAATAGATATTAAATCATGTCCATGAATTGGGAGCCTTTGGGTTTGGTTCATCCCATTCCGATATAGACATCATGGTGTGATGAGATATCAATTGAATTTATTGTTTGGTTTCCATCAAATTATAATTGAATGAATGTGATTTGGGTAATGATAAAATAATTGAAAAACAAAACTCACATTATTCATATTTATGATACCACCGCTGTCAAAGACATGTGAAATCTATATGTGAATGATATTTTTTAGTTTCATGGAGTTTTATAGGCTACTTTCCCTAATAGGGATACCTGATTTTCATATCATTTTTGGAGTGTCCTCCAGGAGGAGATGGTATTCCATGTGAAGTTAAATAAAACATACCACAATTATAAATATGCTCATATTGAAAGGGATATATATATTTTAGAGTACATGCATCATGTGTTTGTGTTTATGATGTTGGAGGAGCATGGGATTTCCATTTGAGACTAGCTGATTTTCCTTATAACATTAGTTATCAGTCATCCCTTACAATGGAACCCTTTGTGGCCTTGTATGGAAATCCATGTAAATAAATACTTTATTGGTTGGAGGTTAGTGATTCTTCCCATGAGATACATATATTGGTCTAGGAGATGATGAAAAATATCCACTTGATTTGTTAGAGATAGGTAATATCTCAGAGCTAATATAAATCTTATTAAGATCCTTTTCAAAATCCATTAGAGATTTCATTTTGTCACTATGTGATTTTTAGAGTCTCACATTGGTTGGATCACTAATGGATTGGATTTTTAGGGAATCTAGCACTAATACACTTTTAATATTTGAGGTTACATGGTAGATTAGAAAGGTGTCTTACATTTTTTTCACCTCTTATGAAATCGATCAATAATTTTTTTCACATGATGAAACTAAATAAATATATTTCATACCTATCTCATGTTTTTAATTGGGATAACCTTGGTTTGGAACCTGATGTGACAATGATTGATTAGAAAATTTATCTGGTTAATTCTTATATGAAGCTTATCCATGGAAACTAAATACCTTTGGTTCAGGTGTTATAACATTATAGTTATTTTTCATGAGACTTGATAGCATGAGGTGATGATAAAAAAGAAGTGAACATATCTCATTGTGAACTAGTACTCCTAAAATGTTTTTCGGTGGAATAACCATTTACATTGGAGTGAATTGTAACATATAAACATCAACATTCAAGTACAATTCGTGGTCTATTTATACTCCTATTATTTATCAGGTTGAACTTAGGTTCTTCCCACAATTTATTTTTTTTTCTTCTTGTTTGAGAATTTTGAGGGGTCATGGGAATGGTTTTATGTTGGTTTCAGTGACCAAAAAGTATTTTTAGGGTTTATCCCAGGGTGGATTCTAACCTGTAGTGGAAAAATTCTATAGGTGGCACATTTTCTAGTCGGTAAAACCCATCAGCCAGCCGCTGGGAGGTTGGTAGTAGTTTTTTTTTCATTTGGATTACCACTAGCTAGCTATTTAGGGACACTAGCTAGATTATGGGAGATAAAATATTGGAGTTACAATAGAAATTCCATCAGTTAGATGATGAGCATTATAACACTGTATGCAGTCTACTTGGTGCCACCGACAAGCAAGTGGGATCTAGAATATTTATGGAGGCACCATTATATTAATAAAAATTAAGGAAAAACATATAATTCCACCACATAAAACCTTCATTTTATTTCATTAATATCCTCAACCAAGCCTTATTATACCCATATTACTTTGGAGACTCTATTAGAGTGATTTTTTCTCTTCCTACATTGAAATATCATGGATCAAAGTTTCAAATAAAACATTGAATCTATTTTATTGAATGTATCCCTGATTCAATTTTGAATTCCTCAATACTAATATCTCACCTTCTTTGAGTGTGGTGGATCCCCATTTCGTTGATAGATCCAGTTCATTACATGATGATTTTTGGTTCGAGGTTTCCTCAGTTATTGGTTCTATCCTTTCATCAAAATTTTAGTATAGATATGGTGTTTGGTATTTTCTAATACCTTAATTAATTTAAGTGGGATCATAATGAATTTACAATATAATAAAACAAATTTTTATTACATTATATGAATTTATTTATAAATTCATTACCAATTATTTAATTTGTATTGTTGAAAAATGTTTTCAATTGGCATGGTGTGTGTTGAACCTCTTAATGATAATTTTTCAAATAAATTGTAGAATTTTAAGAAATTATTTGAAAATGAAATGAAAGATTTTATGTGTGATTTTGATGTGATTATTGATAAATTAAAGAATGAAATATATTATATATTTTAAAAGAAATGAGTTATTTGAGTGGAATGAGTTTTGATGAAATCAATTTGATTTTCATTTTTTAAATGAAATAGAATTTTTGAAAACTTGATCTGAGGATTCTTGAATAGTGATTAATGAAAATTATTTGAATCAATGAATTTTACCTTGATTAATTTATTTAAATCACAAGGTAGATAGTGTAGTTAGTTGGTTAGTTCATGAAAATAATGTTAGGAATGTATTAGATCATCTTAGGAAAATATTACCACTGATAATGATATCTAAGAATTCATGAGGCAAGGTGTACATTCATCATGGTAGACACCTACTCCCCCTAACCCTGAAATATAGGGAGTGTACACACATGAATTCCTATTTCACTATTATTTTTTAGGATTCTTAATATTTAAAATAACTAACCCATATGCTTTTAACTGTGGTGCTATGTTGGAAATTTATTTATACTTGAAAATTTATATAAATATCATTCCCAAGAATTATTTTATTAGATATTATTATTTGTGTCTGTTTATGATGGAAATTCACTTTTTTACATGTTTTATACTAACCATCGAAAGGATTTAAAAATAATTTTTGTTATATATTTTAAAAATAACAACATTCCATATTTTGTTTACAAGTGATCATAATTTGTTTATTTTATATGGTTTTTATGGATTTATTTTGTGGGATCCTACTAGGACAATGTTACTCACACCATAATTTTTTGTTTGGGAGGTTGTATACTTTCATATTGAAGTCCTTTTAAAAGGGAAATAATCACATAGATAAGGTTGGTGTTCTTGATAGCAAGACATTACAAGTTGGTAGTGATAGGTGGAGTATGTGATCCATATGTCATGAGGAGATATTATGTTGATATTTCAAATTTTGTATGTTGATTTTGGATAATGTATGTTGTAGGGGTATTTAACTATATATCTTATTGGGTTTTAACTTGATGATTTTATTGTTATGATGACATTTATGGATTATTTCCACAACTTTCATTTCATCTATTTGATCTTGTGGTGAAATTTTTTCCTCTTGTTGTTTCGTGATGCCCTGACACTGGTCACCAGCTTGTGAAAATCATGAACACCCTTCTAGCCATGTTAATATTTATTTTAGTAATATTTAGAAGGGTTATCCATGTTTTCTTGTGACATATATTCTCATAAATGACAAACATATAAGGATAAAGGTGTAAAAAAAGGTTGTTTTCCAAATACTATGTATAACTCTTAACCAATTATTTCCATTTCATTTATTTATCTACCTTCATCATGTATTATTTATACATGATAAAATAATAACATTATTATAGGTTTGTAGCTCGGTCATGATGATCTGGAACTTCATATTATTCGACATTCTTCTCCCACCTGGAAGCGCTACGTAAGCAGTTTCCTCGTCGTCATCGATTCATGACTCACATGTGTCTAATGTTTTTTTGAAACTTTTTGGTTGTATTGAAACTGAGTGTCTCAGCCTTATTTTAGTTGGATCTAGATATGATGTCCATATATAATGATGTGTTACTTATATCTACTTCCTTGTGAGGTGAATCATGGTAGAACGACATAGCAGTGGCTGGGAAGGTTGCGTTACTAGGGAAAACTCGGGTGGATTTGTGTCGAGTTGATGATGTTCATAGTAAATCATAGATTACATATGTTTAGAATGACATAGTAGTGGCTGTGAATTATATGGATGTATCACTAGGGGAAAATCAGAAGGATCCCTCACTGTCTCAAGGTAATGTTGTTTCTAGGTATATATATTATGTTGATCCGATGAAATCAATTTTAGGGATGAAGCTGGATGGATCCCATTATTTGGCTATAATCAAGGACTATTTTCCTGGTAAAATTATTTTTAAGGGTTCATTAGATCACATTAAATCCATCCTTGCATAATTTTTTGAGATAATTTCTATTAGAAAATATTCCTTGATTTTACACATTTATATTCCTAAGGGTGCACAACCTTGGAAGCTTGATTATTTTTTTTGCAGAACCTCACTTTTGTAAGGTTTATTCAACTGGAAATGTGTTTCTCTTGGTTGGGGTTTTTCTCATTTTCTATTTACATAACATGACTTGAAGCTTAGTTCATGGAGTATTAAGACCCTGTTTTTGAAGCTTGGACAACTTCACTTACACGAATGGTCTTTTGACATTGATGCCTTCCAAGCAGAAAATGCATTTTCTCAGATATGTGTTCTTATTCATGGACTTAATTAGGTCGTTTAGCATCTAAATACATTTTATGAAATTGGAACAATGATTTGGAATACTATTCACCTTGAAAATAAGAATGGTATTTTTTGCTTTGGTCACTTTTCTAGGATATCGGTGGAGGTTGGACACATCTCTACTCTTATAGAAAAGGTACCCCTACCTACTCCTTCTGATAAAATCCATATAGATATTGAGTATGAAAAAAGCCTCATTTCTATAATAAAAGTATCAATTTTGGAACTCTTTGGAGCTATGTTATAAGAATTTTTCATGTGAGGAATGTGGGATAAGAGGTTATCTAGTAAATATTTGTTGAATGAAGTCAAAGATAAAATATTTGGGGTTTTCAAAGCCCACCATTTCTCATAAAGAGCTAGTTCCCATTATGGATGATGTCTTGATTTCTGGGAAATCTAATTCCTTGGTGTCTCACCTAGAAGGAAAATGAATGTTGGTGGATGTTTCTCTAGAGAGATCAAATAGTAACCCCTCTAATAATTTTCTTTACTTGTATAAGGAGGTTACTTTAGTTGAAGATACACCAATATGGTCTTCAGGATTGATGACCCCTGATCCCCCTTAGGTTGATGTCTACAATCAGAATGATGCATAAAAAAATGTTGAATGTAATCATGAAATCCAGAAGTTACATTAGTCATGTGAATTATATGTGAAGTGGGGGAACATTTCTGAGGATTACTGAGGGAATGCTGGTACCTCTTATAGGGCATCGGGTAGTGTCAGACACTCCTTTTACAAGGATTCAATCTTATGTAACAAGGAAAAGATGACTAAAGTGAGGGTTTCACATCTGTTCCCTCATAAAGGATACCACACAAGGATTATTCTAATTTTCCTAGGACAATTTCTACCAGATCTTCTTCTAAGGAGTCAAGGAATGTGAATTTTGATATATATAATATTTTCAATCAGGATAAGTCTCCATATGAGTAGGAGACTATGGGTGACTCTAATTATGGAAAATATATGTCATACTATGATATGTAGACCTATTTTTAGTGGATAAGGGAAATTCTAATTATTTTACCAAGTCCGCCACTGTCCTGTATCATTTCTTTATTAATAAAGGGTCAACATCTTTTCTTCTAGATGGACATGTTTGTTTGGTAAAACACCTTTTAAATATCATTTTCCTTCCCATGGGGAATGAAAACATCATTCATGTGTTTGTGTGGACTACCACCTCAAAGAAGTGATATGTTTTATTTTCCATTAATGCCTCTCAAGGATGATTATAATGATGGATTTAATGTACATTTATGATTTTCATGGAATAATTAAAATTTTCTAAAAAATTTACATCATCTATTTTTCTTACACAACCATCAATTGAAAAATGATAATGTTTTAATGTATAGGTATAAATTACTACCTCCATGAAGCGATGTGAATAATTTTTCATCCAAACTGTTTATAGATGGTTCTAAAATTATATTTAATATATAAATTTAATAATTAAATCATGATTAATTTTTGTATGAAGCAATCATGACCCCATTGACCATGGGAAACCCACAATTTTTGTGTTGCGATTATGATCCAAACATCTTGAAAACATCCAACATGAACTTAACATAATTAACATCTATTTATGGCATGATATAAATGAAATAAAATGGAAAATGATAAATAAATACAACTACACAAGTTTCTTAATCATTTATAAAATTAATATAATTTTATTCTATTTGAGTTAAAATATGTATGTGGTGAGTTGGAGTCAAGGATATATGTTTTTATTTAAAACTTATTTTAAAAGTATTAAGGTTTTCTTCATATTTTTCCTCAATATCCATATTTTCTAAAATGTTTCAATAATTTAATTAATATACTATAATTCATGGTAAAATTCATTTGAATCAATTTTTGACTTTATTTATTATTGTTTTAAAGTATTTTTTTAATGTTTTCCAAACATATTATTTTTAAAATTTTTACAAAATTATTAATGAAATGTTTTAATGTATATGAGATGATAATAATTTCTCACCTTGTTTATTATTAGTATTTAATAATATTACTCTTAATTTTTTCATGTTTCATCAAAATTTTATTATATTTACTATTATACTAGGAATTTTTTATAATGAATTTTTAAATAAAAATGATTTTTATCATTATTTTAACATGATTCCTAAAATCACTTCTATCTATGTGTTAAATGTATTAATTTATGATATTTTATGATGGAAATTAATGTTTATATGTTATATATGTATGTTATAGTCCATGTATATTGTTCATGATGATGGATGAGTCCAATATATTTATTCAATGCATGTGGTAATGAGTATTTTCTCTAGGGAGTTATGTTGGAATTAACCAAGTAGGTTATTCTATTTATAAGAGTTCTTATAAGAGTGATTGTAAGAGTGAACTAAAGTTGATGACCCATGATAACTACATTAATTTTATATGAATTAAAATGTGTTTTTGTGGAATTATTTGGATTTAATATAGTATTTTGATGAGCTTATGATTACAAGAAGATTTATGCCCTATTTAAGAGAGAAAATTAAGTTTTTCAAGAAAATGTATTGATGAGTACACATGTTTTAGAATAAACCCTCATACTTATGGGTGTTTAGTTTAATATTTCTTATGATATGTTTTTGGAATATATTTGGGTAGTTAATATTATTTAATTTTTATGAAAAAGAATATTTGATCTCAATGTTTGTAATGTAAAATTGAAAATTTCTGATGAAATTAGATGACTTTAAAATTTTAATAATGAGTTTATTTATTTGTTTAACCCTTAATAGTGTTTTTATTCATATCCTTCATTTTAAAATGTATTTCATAAGGATTAAATATTATTAGGAACTACATCAATGTCCTACTTTCTGCTATGTTGATCCAACATTAAATAATTGAATGTGTTTTTAAAATAAATGAGACATTGAATTTAAGTATCCTCTTTTTATTGAAAAAATGGATATTAAATGGAATTTCCCACTTTTTTATTGTAATGTTATGATATCTATGTGTTTTTTAATAATTATATTAAATTATAAACTAACATAATCCTTGAAATGTTTTGAAAGTGTAACCCTTGTTATAAATATTGTAATAATGGGTTGTTAATGATATAGGGTGTTATAATTGCTATTAAAGAAATGGTTTAGATAAAATTAGAGTTTAGGATATTGTTAAGAAATTAATTTTTAAGGATTTTAATTGATGGATTATATTATCATGATAAACATTGAGAGTTCCCATGTTCCTCTATCAAATATATTCTTGTTTAAGAATGTTTTTCTATAGAGGAAGTAAGGTGAGTGAAGTAGAAAGAGGTTAAAAGGATAGTTTAATTCTGAATAAACAACTTGTAATGGTTTTAATTAGAATATAATAGTTTTTATATGTGTAAAATCAATTAACGCTGACTGTTAGCAGTGGTACCAATGCCAGAGAGTGACTAAAATTTATAAAAATAACATTTATATAGTTGATAATTTCATGAAACAACACCCTTATATATTTAATGGAACCTCACTTACAGTGGTATATGATTTATGTATCAATTCTTTGGAAAATACATTTTTGGTTTTGGGTTTTTATAAACATAAAAATTATTTATCTCTATTTATCAGTTTGAATAAAAATTGGATTAATGGTAGTATCTAATTAAGAAATCCAATGAAAAAGATGATATTGATTCTATAAAGTGATCAATATTTAAATATATTTTTCTTGATAAGTATATAACTAAGGATATTTAAATCAAGATAGATATACAATTTTTTGTAGCTAAAGAAAAAGGCTGAGGCCATTTTCAACTGATGAAGCTAATTTTCCAATATTGGATAGGTATGCACCTAATTTCATAGAGAGTCTTATAAAATACTAGAATCAATCCTATTGAAAATAAATGAGAAAGAACCTTTATAATAAATCTAATGGTAAGAGGTAAAAATTTATCACCTGTTATAAATGTGATAAGAATCATCCCATAGAGAGTCTTATAAAATCCAAAAAGTGTTATCAATGTGGTATACTGGGAAATTTTCATCATGATTAAAAACATAATAATTAAGGTAATAATTAGACCAAATATGATCATTAGGCAGTGAGATATTTTAAATGAAATGAGATGGTCAATTATAATGATACATACCTGAAGAAAAGAATGAATGATGGGAATCATCAAGAACATAAGCATAATTGTTTGGAATATTCATTTTGACTACCTTAGAAAATACAAGACCACTAAATGAAGTGGTGATAGGTAAATTACTTTTTTAATCAGTTTATGCCAAAGTGTTATTTGATTCAGGGTTTAAATATTTTTTTATTTCTAGGGATTTTTTTGGAAAAATTGAAATAATACCATAAAATCGATAAATAACTATTAGTAATAACTCTAGATAGAATTATTAATGAAATAGATATTTTAGTAATATTTTAATGACTATTTGTCGAATTATTTTTCCTAAAAATCTTATTGTCTTAGGCATATTTTGGTTTGATTTTATTATTAGCATGTATTGGATTTCAATTTATCATGATATGTTATATTTTAGATCTATGGAAGTTATATTCTATTTTTAGGCTAAGTTTTAATTTTTAAATATTAATGTAATAAAATATAAATAAGTTGAGAAAAATATTAATGATTCCAGTGAAATTTATCATTCACATATTGTTGAAAAATGGATGTTGTTCAGATTATTGATTCTCAGGTAGTAAATAAATATTAGTATTTATTGACTGATTATTTTTCTGGTGTTATTTCTAATCAAGAAGTTGAATTAACCATTCACTTAGATTAATATACAAAGATAATACCCCCCCTTAATGAATGGATCCATTATAATTAATGGTTTTGAGAAAACAGTTACACTAGGAGCTTCAAAAAGGGTTTTATTTATCCTATAACATCACCATGGGGTCCCCTTATTTGGTTTGTTAAAAAGAATGATAGTTCAATGAGGAATTTCATTAATAATAGATCACTCAGTAACATTAATATTAATAATAGGTATTTTTTAAACATATATATTAATTTATTGATCAACTTTTGGGGGCACAATATTTTTTCAAAAATTGATCTCAGGTCTGAATATCATCAATTTAAAGTGAAGGATGTATAATTTATGATGATAGTTTCTCACACTATGTGTAAAATCCCAGGTAAATAATGAATAAAACATTTTCATATTTATTAATATTTATGAATTAAATATTAATTTTACTTTAAAGGGGTTGCTATGTTCGATAGCGTACCCGATACGCAACAAGGAGTTTCATTGAAATCTTTCGTTGCACACTAGTAATAAAAATAATATTATTTTAAATTTTAGTTAACACATAGCCGTTGTATTGGCGGGAATGAATAGAAATAACTAAAATATGATTATATATGTTTGTTAAATGTTTTTACATTTATCCAATAAAGGATAAAGGCTTAAAATATGAAAATAATTCAATTTTAGGTATATATACTCTAATTTTCACTAAAGGTCCACTTATCAACTTTTGATGGTGAACCGTCATTAAATATAGTTTTGGTCACTCTTATAAATTCTATATGACCAAATAAAATTCTTCTTTAGAATCGAGACATCAAATCTTACTTTGTGTAAATTTTCTGTATTTTTCCGATAAAGATCATTTTTTGATGAATAGTTAAAAATATTGTATTTAAATTCAAAACCACTTTTTAATCTAATTAATTTATATAGTTATATTATCTTTTTAATTGGTTTTAAAGTTTAAATAGAATATATTTTTACCATTTAATCCAATGGTGGACATTGGAATTAATTTCACTTTGAAATTGGACTTAAACTAGTGTCAATCTTTTGATATATATTGTTTCATAAAAACACGTTATTTGTCATGACAACGGGAATTAATTATTAAATTAATTAATGCAACTTATATGTTTTGAATTTTGTAAAATGGACTTCATTTTTGAATTCAGAATATCAAATATAGCTTAGGGTGAATTTTTGGTATTTTTCTGAAAAACTTCAATTTTTGATGAATAGTGAAACCACTAAGTGGTATTAAAAAACTAATTTTTCGTTTAAATGAAATTTTACCGCCTCTATGTTTTTAATTTAAAAAATCTGACATACATGATTGTCATTAAGAATTAAAATGTGGTTCAATGAGATTAAAATAATTTTTTGGAGAATAGTAACTTATTAAGTTTTTAATCGCGATTAGAGGTAATTAGTGTAATTTAAGGTAAAAATAATGTTGTAATAATATGAAATGATCTTGACACATGTCCTAACCTCATTGGATGTGTCATGGACTACCAATACAATCCATGGGTCAACTTGGGGACCCCATGAATCCACTTTGGTTGGAAAATGACATTAATAACTTTTTATTTAAAGTTAAAATAAAAATGTCACAAACATGAGTTGTTTTACTAAAACAATTTTTACATGGGGTTATACAAATCCTATTTTTGACTATAAATATTAATTGGAAAGGTAAAACTATTTCCTAAATCATAGTATTTTTTTATAATTTTTAGACATTAAATAAATTAAATTATTTATGACACCATGATGATGCAGCGATTGCCTCATTATTTAACGATTTAAATAAAATAGAAAGATAATGTAAAATCTAAGACCTACACATGTCAAAAACCTATTGGATGGGTGGATGTCGAACCCTTATCACCTTATACGCGAAACAAATCAATGTGGGACCATTAAAATTCGAAACTCATTCTAAAATAAAGTAACATTTCCTTACTTTCCAAGAGTGCCCCTCCTCTCCTCTTATAAAAGGCCCCCACCTCTACCACCTTACCCACACTTCCAAAGCCTTTGGCTCGGCCAAAACCTGACCATTTTGTCTCTACACATCCCTCTATTACTCCTTGAAGCCTCACTTTGGGCAGAAGTCTTCCCAAGGAAGCCTTTGAGCTCAAATCTAAGAGAGTTATCCGATTTTAAGGTGATGTATTCACTTGTGTTCTTTATTTTTATTTTTCTTCTCCAACCCCCTAAAGTCTTTTTATTCATTTCTTTTGTAATAACTCCAGTATCTTCAATATACTAGTATTTTGTTATAAGAATCTTTCGAGCTACACTTACACACATCTATATCTAATGGTTAAAGAACATACTGTTTCTGTGGTTGGTGAATTTCTGCCTCACAAAACGATGATTGTTCAATATTATTTTAAACACCTTTAATGGTGGCCATTAATATGTAACTATATTTATATATGATATATATTATGTTTATGTTTTTTTTATGATTCTTTATTTTTCATTTGTGGTATACCTTTATGGTTTCCATTGTGGGTAAACATGATAATTTCATTTTAGGAAGTGCGGACTACCGCCCCCTCAAAGTGATGTGATTCGTTAATGCCATATGTGGGACGTATAAAGGATGGATTCAAAGTTATTATATATTATGTTATAATGGAATTATAATATACCTCTATATCATTATTATTTATTTCCATTAAAGTATGATATAGAAATGAAAGTAGCATTCATGCGTACGTACGACTTACCGTCTCCATGAACGGTGCATTTCATTTCTTATCCCCAAATGTAATGTACTATTATAAGTACATGTATATAATGGATATATATGATGAATGATACATCTAAATGATGAATATAATTCTGTAATTAAAATATACATACCTCTCATTTAGTTTTAATTCCATTAATATGACAAAGAAATGAAAGTAGCGTTCATGCGTACGTACGGATTACCATCTCCATGAACGGTGCATTTCATTTCTTACCTCTAAATGATTATGTAATATTATAAATACATTTATATGCTGGATATATATGATATATATGATATCCAAATCAGGAATTTTATTCTGGATATAAAGAACCTTTGACCACACGAACAACATGTAATTGTAAGAAGTCCACTTTTGACTTAAGAACCAAATATCGACAAAACAAACATTAAATTAAATGATTACATAATGTTTATAACATGGAAATAAGTGATATAAAAGGAATAATGAACTTGAAAAAGGTTCTTAAGAAAATATAAATTAACTCAAGTTTATTATTCAGGACGTTAAAGAACGATCGAGTCAAGTCGGACCTGAGGTAAGGGACTTCGTCTCAATCTCCTTTCATTGAGTCATATTTCATTTTATACACAACTTTCTTTTATACAGTGTATAAACCCCTTTGAATTTTACTTTTATACAAAAGGAATATTTTTCTATGAAGCGTTTTACAAAACGACAAAAAAGAATGTTTCTTTTAACGTACGCGGTGACAACGACCTTTTCCGTCGCCGCGAGTATTATTTGGTCTTTGGCTTCCTGAACAAGCCGTAATGTTTTTTTAAATGAAATAAATACCATATACTCTTTTATGTATTTTGGTATTGAAAATGGTTTTTTATAATGGATTTGTTATGTCAATATATTTAAGTGATATATTGTGACAAAGTGTGGAAATGTTTTCTTTCCATTATATTTGTTTTATGTCTTATGATTTTTATAATGGTACTTGGACATTTGATGGGTGGTTACGTGATAAACCATATGACGGGTGGTGCCGTGAATACCAGGATGGGTGGTTACATTATAACCTCCAATTAATTGGGTATGGAAGTCGGCCGTATGGCTATTCCATTAAGTATGTATGGAAGATGGCCTAGTGGCTATTCCATTAAGTGATATGTGTGGAAGTCGACCGTATGGTTATTCCACTTATGTATGTTTATGTCCCAAGTTACCTTTATATGTTATGTGTTCTTTATATGGGTTTTATGGTAATATTTTGGTTACAAAAGGGTGAGTAATGATATTTTATTCAGTGAAGAGTTTTTACTACTTCATAAAGGTGAAGGTATTACTTTGATAAAGTATACATGGTTTACTTGTTGTTTTAAAAACTAACAGTTTTCATTCTTTGTGTATCCCTTACTGAGCTTTTTATGCTCACCCCAAGTTTTTTTGAAATGTTTTTCACAGGACTTAATGTAGAATAGGGCCAAGGATGGGATCAAGGGAAAGTCATGCTATCTAAAACATGGAACTAGACATGTTTATTTTTAAGAGTTTTTATTTTATGGAAACTTAGTAGAAGTTTCTACTTTGTAATATTTTGAGATGTAATAGTTTTGATCTAATTCTCTAAAATTCTAAACCTGAAAAGATCCTCAATGTGAATTATTCATTTAATTCAATATTAAGTAAGGTTTAAGGCTGGGGCCTTATAGTTGGTATCAGAGGTCGGTTTAGACAACTTTAGAAGTTAAAAAAGTGTTAAATTATAATATGATTGAAATGATATAGAATTTAAAGATTACCATGTTGCTTCGTCTAAGATATATCTGTGTTAAGAATGCTTATTCATAAAAGAAATAGAGCATCTTTTCTGGGAAGGCATACAAAGGATAATGACTTTCCGAATCAGCAACCAGAGATGGTCGGAATCAGAATTGAGTAGTTTACTATAGTGATGAATCAGTTAAATCAGGTGATAAATATTATTTTGGTGTTTTATAAAAGTAAAGAGGAGCATGACAGTAATTTAAGGGTTATTTTTTAAACCTTAAAAGAAAATAAACTGTATGGAAAATTTAGCAAGCGTGAGTTTTGGTTACAAAAAATTTCTTTCCTGGGTCACATTGTTTCAAAAAATGGCATAACTGTTGATCCTGCTAAAACAAAAGTTGTTGAAGAATGTCCAAGACCCACAAATGTAACCAAGATCTGTAGTTTTCTTGGTTTGGAAGGTTACTACCGAAGGTTTGTTTAAAATTTCTCATTGTTATCTAGTCCAATGACTAAGCTAACTCAGAAGGGTGTTAAGTTTATCTGGACAAAAGAATGTGATGATTGTTCTCAGGAGTTGAAAAGAAGATTGGTGAATGCTCCAGTTTTGGCACTTCCTTCCCGGAATGGTGAGTTTGTTATATACAGTGATGCTTCGTTGAAGGGACATGGCTGTGTTCTTATGAAGAATGATTAGGTAATTGCATATGCTTCACGTCAGTTGAAAACTCATGAGATAAATTACCCTACACATGACTTGGAATTAGCTGCTGTTGTTTTTGCTCTAAAAATTTGCAGGCATCATTTGTATGGAGTAAAGTGTGAAATATATACTGATCACAAAAGTTTAAAGTATATATTCACTCAGAAATAATTAAACATGAGACAGAGGAGATGGCTGGAATTAATCAAGGATTACGATTGTACAATTCATTACCATCTGGGAAAAGCAAATAAAGTGGCCAATGCTTTGAGTCGAAAAAGTAATACTTCATTAACCATGCTACATTTGGAACGGGATCCTTTGGTTTTTGATTTGATGAACTTTGGAATAGAAGTTTTTGGTGCAGGAAGTTCTTCTGTTTTGTTTCAGGTATCAGTGAGATCATCCCTATCAGATAGAATTAAGCAAGAACATAGGGAAGACAATGAGATGTAGAAAAAGGTAGAGCTGGTTCAGAAGGGTAAGTTGCCTGAATTCAACATTGATAATGATTGTGTTTTGAGGTTTGGGAAGAGGTTATGTGTCCCTAGTGATTCACAGTTGAAGAATGAGTTGTTATGTGAGGCTCATAGTTCCCCATTTTCAATTCATCCTGGCAGTACTAAGATGTACAGGGATCTGCGGGAGTATTACTGGTGGGATGGAATGAAAAGAGATATTGCTGATTTTACTGTGAACTGTTTGACTTGTCAGCAGGTTAAAGTAGAGAGACAGTTACCAAAAGGGATGCTTCAGTCTTTACCAGTGCTAGAGTGGAAATAGGAAAATATATCCATGGATTTTGTCGTGGGATTACCGAAGACATCTAGAGGTAATAATGCAATCTGGGTTATTGTTGATCGCTTGACTAAATCTGCTCATTTCCTTTCTATACGAGATACTTTTCCCTAGATCAACTTTTCCATTTGTATCTTAAAGAGATAGTCAGGTTACATGGATTTCCTCTCTCCATTGTGTCCAATCGTGATCCCAGGTTTACTTCTAACTTTTGGAAAGGCCTTCAGAAGTCGTTGGGTACTGAATTAAATTTTAGTACATCTTTTCATCCGCAATCAGATGGGCAGTCAGAATGAACAATTCAGACCTTGGAGGACATGCTACGAGCTTGTTCGATGGATTATCAGGGAAGTTGGGACCAACATCTTTCTTTGGTTGAGTTTTCTTATAATAACAGTTTTCATTCCAGTATACAAATGGCACCATTTGAGGCATTATATGGGAAGCGGTGTCAAACTCCAGCTTTTTGGGATGAAGTGGGTGAAAGGAAGCTGATGGGACCAGAATTGGTAGAAGAGATGGCAGAAAAAGTTCAGTTGATTCAGAAACACATGAGAATAGCTCATAGCAGGCAGAAGAGTTATGCGGATAACTGGAGGAAGGATCTATCTTTTGAGGTAGGTGATCATGTTTTTCTCAAGGTTTCTCCATGAAAAAGTGTGATGAGATTTGGTAAGAAAGGAAAGCTGAGTCCAAGGGTCATTGGACCATATGAAATTCTGGAGAAAGTTGGATCATTTTCTTACCGAGTGGATTTACCTCCGAGTTTATCTCAGGTACACAATGTTTTTCATGTTTCGATGTTGAGGAAGTATATTCCAGATCCATCTCATGTTTTGAGTCCAGATGTAGTTCAGCTGGAGGAGAAACTATCTTATGAAGAACAACCAATCCAGATTCTTGACCGAAGAGAGCAAGTGTTGCGAAATAAGGTAATTCACCAGGTAAAGGTTTTGTGGAAAAACCATATTGTTGAAGAGGCAACGTGGGAATCTGAAAATGCTATGAGGGATAAATACCCCCACTTATTTTGATAAGTGAATAAAATTGTGAGGACGCAATTCCCAAAAGGAGGGAAGGATGTAACATCCCAGGTAAATAATGAATAAAACATTTCCATATTTATTAATATTTATGAATTAAATATTAATTTTACTTTAAAGGGGTTTCTATGTTCGATAGCGTACCCGATACGCAACAAGGAGTTTCATTGAAATCTTTCGTTGCACACTAGTAATAAAATAATATTATTTTAAATGTTAGTTAACACATAGTCGTTGTATTGGCGAGAATGAATAGAAATAACTAAAATATGATTATATATGTTTGTTAAATGTTTTTACATTTATCTAATAAAGGATAAAGGCTTAAAATACGAAAAGAATTCAATTTTAGGTGCATATACTCTAATTTTCACTAAAGGTCCACTTATCAACTTTTGATGATGAACCGTCAGTAAATATAGTTTTGGTTACTCTTATACATTCTATTAGACCAAATAAAATTCTTCTTTAGAATCGGGACATCAAATCTTACTTTGTGTAAATTTTCTGTATTTTTCCGATAAAGATCATTTTTTGATGAATAGTGAAAAATATTGTATTTTAATTCAAAACCACTTTTTAATCTAATTTATTTATATAGTTAGATTATATTTTTAATTGGTTTTAAAGTGTAAATAGAATATATTTTTACCATTTAATCCAATGGTGGACATTGGAATTAATTTCACTTTGAAATTGGACTTAAACTAGTGTCAATCTTTTGATATATATTGTATCATAAAAACACGCTATTTGTCATGACAACGAGAATTAATTATTAAATTAATTAATGAAACTTATATGTTTTGAAATTTGTAAAATGGACTTCATTTTTTAATTCGGAATATCAAATATAGCTTAGGGTGAATTTTTGGTATTTTTCTGAAAAACTTCAATTTTTGATGAATAGTGAAACCACTAAGTGGTACTTAAAAAACTGATTTTTCGTTTAAATGAAATTTTACCACCTCTGTGTTTTGAATTTCAAAAATCCGACATACATGTTTTTCATTAAGAAGTAAAATGTGGTTCAATGGGATTAAAATAATTTTTTGGTGAATAGTAACTTATTAAGTTTTTAATCGCGATTAGAGGTAATTAGTGTAATTTAAGGTAAAAATAATGTTGTAATAATATGAAATGATCTTGACACATGTCCTAACCTCATTGGATGTGTCATGGCCAACCAAGAAAATCAATGGGTCAACTTGGGGACCCCATGAAGCCACTTTGGTTGGAAAATGACATTAATAACTTTTTATTTAAAGTTAAAATAAAAATGTCACAAACATGAGTTGTTTTACTAAAACAATTTTTACATGGAGTTATAAAAATCAGATTTTTGACTATAAATATTAATTGGAAAGGAAAAAATATTTCCTACATCATTGTATTTTTTTTTATAATTTTTAGACATTAAATAAATTAAATTATTTATGACACCATGATGATGCAGCGATTACCTCATTATTTAACGATTTAAATAAAATGGAAAGATAATGTAAAATCTAAGACCTACACATGTCAAAAACCTATTGGATGGGTGGATTTCGAACCCTTATCACCTTATCCTCGAAACACATCAATGTGGGACTATTAAAATTCCGAAACTCATTCTAAAATAAAGTAAAATTTCCTTACTTTCCAAGAGTGCCCCTCCTCTCCTCTTATAAAAGGCCCCCACCTCTACCACCTTACCCACACTTAAAAAGCCTTTGGCTCGGAAAAAACCTTCCCATTTTGTCTCTCCACATCCCTCTCTTACTCCTTGAAGCCTCTCTTTGGGCAGAAGTTTTCTCAAAGAAGCCTTTGAGCTCAAATCTAAGAGAGTTACCCGATTTTAAGGTGATGTCTTCACTTGTGTTATTTTGTTTTATTTTGCTTCTCCAACCCCCTAAATTCTTTTTATTCATTTCTTTTTTAACAACTCCAGTATCTTAAATATACTAGGATGTTTTTATAAGAATATTTCGAGCTACACTTACACACATCTACATCTAATGGTTAAAGAACATACTGTTTCTGTGGTTGGTGAATTTCTGCCTCACGAAACGATGATTGTTCAATATTCTTTTAAACACCTTTAATGGTGGCCATTAAGATGTTACTATATTTATATATGATATATATTATGTTTATGTTTTCATTATGATTCTTTATTTTTCATTTGTGGTATACCTTTATGGTTTCCATTGTGGGTAAACACGATAATTTCATTTTAGGAAGTGCGGACTACCACCCCCTCAAAGTGATGTGATTCGTTAATGCCATATGTGGGATGTATAAGGATGGATTTAATGTTATTATATATGATGTTATACTGGAATTATAATATACCTCTATATCATTATTATTTCTTTCCTTTAAAGTATGAGATAGAAATGAAAGTAGCGGTCATGCGTACGTACGGCTTACCGTCTCCATGAACGGTGCATTTCATTTCTTATCCCCAAATGTAATGTACTATTATAAGTACATGTATATAATGGATATATATGATGAATGATACATCTAAATTATGAATATAATTCTGGAATTAAAATATACATACCTCTCATTTATTTTTAATTCCATTAATATGACAAAGAAATGAAAGTAGCGTTCATGCGTACGTATGACTTATCGTCTCCATGAATGATGCATTTCATTTCTTACCTCTAAATGATTATGTAATATTATAAATATATGTATATGATGGATATATATGATATATATGATATCCAAATCAGGAATTTCATTCTAGATATAAAGAATCTTTGACCTCACGAACAACATGTAATTGTAAGAAGTCCACTTTTGACTTAAGAACCAAATATCGACAAAACAAACAATATTTACTTAAATGATTACATAATGTTTATAACATGGCAATAAGTTATATAAAAGGAATAATGAACTTGAAAAATGTTCTTAAGAAAATATAAATTAACTCAAGTTTATTATTCATGACGTTAAAGAACGATCGAGTCAAGTCGGACCCGAGGTAAGGGACTTCGTCTCAATCTCCTTTAATTGAGGCATATTTCGTTTTATACACAAATTTCATTTATATGGTGTATAAAACCCTTTGACTTTTAATTTTATAAAAAAGTAATCTTTTTCTACGAAGCGTTTTACAAAATGACAAAAAATAATGTTTCTTTTAACGTACGCGGTGACAACGACCTTTTCCACCGCCACGAGTATTATTTGGTCTTTGGCTTCCTGAACAAGCCGTAATGTTTTTTTTTAAAATGAAATAAATAACATATACTCTTTTATGTATTTTGGTATTGAAAATGGTTTTTTTATAATGGATTTGTTATGTCAATATATTTAAGTGATATATTGTGATCAAAGTGTGGAAATGTTTTCTTTCCATTATATTTGTTTTATTTCTTATGATTTTTATAATGGTACTTGGACATTTGACGGGTGGTTACATGATAAACCATATGACGGGTGGTGCTGTGAATCCCAGGACAGGTGGTTACGTTATAACCTCCAATACATTGGGTATGGAAGTCGGCCGTATGGCTATTCCATTAAGTATGTATGGAAGATGGCCTAATGGCTATTCCATTAAGTGATATGTGTGGAAGTCGACCGTATGGTTATTCCACTTATGTATGTTTATGTCCCAAGTTACCTTTATATGTTATGTGTTCTTTATATGGGTTTTATGGTAATATTTTGTTTACAAAAGGGTGAGTAATGATATTTTATTCAGTGAAGAGTTTTTACTACTTCATAAAGGCGAAGGTATTACTTTGATAAAGTATACATGGTTTACTTGTTGTTTTAAAAACTAACAGTTTTAATTCTTTGTGTATCCCTTACTGATCTTTTTATGCTCACCCCAAGTTTTTTTGAAATGTTTTTCATAGGACTTAATGTGGAATAGAGTCAAGGATGGGATCAAGGTAAAGTCATGCTATCTAAAACATGGAACTAAACATGTTTCTTTTTAAGAGTTTTTATTTTATGGAAACTTAGTAGAAGTGTCTACTTTGTAATATTATGAGATGTAATAGTTATGATCTAATTCTCTAAAACTCTAAACCTGAAGAGATCCTCAATGTGAATTATTCATTTAATTCAATATTAAGTAAGGTTTAAGGCTGGGGCCTTATACTATGTATGAGTATTACAAATTTTGGGTTATGCTATTTTGGTTGGATAACATACCAACTAAAATGACACATCCAATTAATAAATTTTCATATTAGTATTTAGAAAAATTATTTATTATGTTTATTTATGATATTCTATTTTATTCTAAAAGTTTTAAGGTCTTTTAGAGATATCAAAAAATTATTATATAGTAAATTAAATAAAAATAGTTATATAAATAATCTAGTAAATTGTAATTTTGAATTTAAAATATTTAATTCCTTAGACATAAGTCACTATATAATGAATAACTAATAATACTATTAAAACTATAATTGTGGAAGATTGGATTAGACCTAAAAATTCCTCCAAGATTTATACATTTCTCATATTACAGGGATACCAATGATTGTTTGTTGAAAAAAATTATTGGTTATCTTGCTGAAAAACTAAGGTAGCTTTAAAAGGAGTTAAATTCATATAGATAGAAGGATGTGATTAATGTTTTCAAGAATTGAAAAAAAGATTATTTAATACCCATCTATTGAAATTCCCATCAAGTAATGATGAGTTTGTTATCTATAGTGTTTATCCATTATATGGATCTAGTAATTTCATAATGAAAAATGATCGTGTAATTTCATATGCATCATTTTAATTGAGAATCCATGAATAGAATTAACCCACACATGATCATCTATTGGATATAATAGTTTTCAATTTATAAATATAGAGAAATATTTTATATGGTGTAAAATGTGAAATATATATTAACCATACTTGTTTAAAATATATATTCCTTAAAAATTATTTGAACATGAGGATGAGAATGTTGTTGTAACTAATAGAGGATTATTATTGTATAATTCACTATTATCTATGTAAATAAATCAATGGTGTAGATTAATTAAGATGAAAATATAATTCATTATTAGAAATTTTGTTTTTGGAATGTAGTCCATTAGTTAATTATTTAATGAATGATGGCCTAGAACTTATTCCTATAGGAAGTCCCACTCTTTCTGTTCTTGATTCTGTACAATCATCACTATATGAAAAAATAGAGTTGGTTAAACAATGAAATTTTCTTGATGTTACTTTTTAAAAATAAGATGTTATAAGATTTAGAAAAAGGTTTTATGTCCCATATAACCCCCAATTAAAGAAGGATTTTTTATGTGAATATCATAACTCAATGTTTTATATTCATTAGGAAGGTAGTAACATATATACATACCTTTAGGTTTATAATTTTTGGGGTGGAATGTAGAATTATATTTCTAATTTTCATATCAAATGATTAACTTTTTAAAAGATTAAAGTTGAGTGAAAACTATCAAATGGAACTATTCATCCTTTTCTTATGCCTGAATGGATATAGTAGAATATATCCATGGATTTCTTGGTGGTATTATTGTATACATATTGAGTTAATTTCATGATTTTATTTTTTATTGATCATTTTAATATCTGTGTGCCCTTTATAACGATTAGATATATTAGGTATTTGGATCACCTTTCTAGAATTTTTATTAAATATATAGTTATATTATATGGATTAAATATCTCCAATGAAATAGACCGTGATCCCAGATTTATATCCAATTTATAAAAGGAACTTCAAATGTTATTGGGTACATTACTAAATTCCATTATAGCTTTTCATCGCCAATCTGATGGATAGTAGAATGGAATTATTCATACATTGGGGGATAATATTCGGTTTGTATCACTAGATTAAAGGGATGTTAGGATGAAGAACATTATATAGTGTAATTTTCTTATAATAATAATTTTTATTCCAGTATATAGATTATAAATTTTGAGTCATTATATGGAATTTGGTTTTAGGATCTAGCATGTAGGGGTGAAGTCAGTGAATGAATGTTGTTTGGGCCAATACTGGTATAAGAAATGATTCAGAAGGTAAAGATGATTCACTAGTACAGTATGGGGGCTCATATTAGGAAGATGAGATATGTATCTAATATGAGTAAAGGCCTTTCATTTGAGTTAATAAATCATGTCTTTATTAAAATATCTTTTTGGAAAAGAGTTTTTCATTTTGAAAATAGAGAAAATTTACGCCCATGGTTTATTAAACCATATGATATTCTAGAAAAGGGATTATTTATTATATAAAACTTATATTTTCCATTATTTTTATCTTAGGTACATGACGTGTCTCATGTTTTACGGTAAAGAAAATATTCACTTGATGCATCTAATGTTTTGAGCCCCAAAGAAGTATTGTTGTGAGAGAATTTTTATTATGATAAAAATCCAATGAATATTATATATAATAGAGATAATGTGTTATGTAATAAGCATTATCTATTGGTTAATGTTTTATGGAAGATCCATGTATTTAAAGAAGCAACATGTGAACCTGAAAAGGCTATGAGAGAAAAATATCCCCATATATTTAAACATGGAATAAAATTGCAAGGTTGAAATTTATTTAATAAGAGAATAATGTGGAAACATAGGTAATGACAATAATAAATAAATCTAATTGCATAATAATATTAATTAATATATTTTATTAATTCATATTCACTATTATAATTTTATGTATTATTTTAATTGAAAAAGAAATATTTTTATTCTTACTAAAGTGTTTTCCATGGATTATAATGTTTTATATAAAAGTAAATTTTTTAAATAGTGTAAATTTAATTGGATTAACTAAAATTAGTTTTGGATATTATCATATAAAATATATATTAGGGTGAATTTTTGACATTTTCGAGAAAGTATTTATTTTTGACAGAATAATGAAAATATATCTTTTTGAAAAAATATCATAGGTTTTATTTAAATTAATTAATTTAATTGTAATATTATGTTTTGGATTTTATTTCAAATTAAAATAAGATACATTTTGTAAGGAATTATTTAAATAATTTAATAGGAATCAATGGTGTAAGTTTATTTGTATCCTTAAAAATGTAATTTTTCAAAAAAATATATATCTTATTGAGTTTTTCACAGTAATGTTAAAAGTAATTTTTCTAACATATATAAATTGAATCATGAAAATTTTATTCCATATTTGAAATCAATGGGGTCAAATTTAGTAATGAGGTCAATTTATTTTATGGTCATTGTAAATAGTAACCATAGCAAAGGGTTCATCAAGTTAATTATGGTAAACACTTTGTGATAAGTCCACATGATATTATGTTAAATATTATTGGAGGATTATGTTTTGATCCTTATAACCAAATATTTGAAATTGGAATGTTTTTGAGTATCTTTATATTGATTAATACATTTATAATATTGTTAAATTTAGAGTAATTACGAGTGTGCCACTCCTCTCACTTATAAAAGGGAACGACATATCCTCTCTTAATCACACATATTGAACAACTTATATCTAAAAAAACCTATCCAAATTTATTCCCAAACATATTATTTATTAGATACAGTCTTTTTTCTCATCAAATGATCATACTAGAAGGGTTAAGTTTCAATACCAAATTGATTATCCAAAGATGATATATTACTCTTAACCGAGTTTTTTTAAATTATTTATTATTATAAATTTATAAAATATTATTTAATAATGATAATATATTAACATATATTTCATAAATATTTAATTATTATTATGTAACAACCCTTTTTTATCTCCTTCTTCATCTTATGGGGAACAAAAACATCATTTGTGCATACATGCAAACTTCCACCTCCATGAAGCGATGTATTTCATTTTACATCACCTATTCTCATGGATGCTTATAATAATGAATTTAATATATATATTATATTAATTTAAAAATTTTAATAATTTAATGACAATACATCTTCCATTTTCTTAGCCTTCTATCCAATGGGAAATGATAACATTGTTTATGAGTACATGTGGATTACCACCTCTATAAAACAATGTGATTCATTTTTCAAGTATGAATTTAACGTATGGTTAGAAAATTTTATTTACTATATAAATATTATAATTATTTAATGAATAATTTACTTTAAATATTGGAATAATAATCTCTTTGACCATGTTCAACTAAACAAAGTTTTTTTTAATTGTGAACAAAATGTCCTCAAAATGTCCGACATGAACATAACCAATTTGATAACTATATAAGGAATGATAATAAATTAAAAAAAGGGATAATAATCAGGTAATACATCTAATTATTTTTCTTAATATAATATAAAATTAATATATGTTTATTTTATTGAAGTTAAAGCATGTATGTGGTGAGTTATACTTGAGGTAAGGTATTTTTCATTAATACCGTATTTTAAAGTTGTTAAATTTTTAATTATGTTTTTATCCTTATCTATGTTAGTTAAAGTGTTTCAAGTATGTTTTTATTATAATAAAATGTTTCTAAAAATTAATTTTAAATAAATTTTGAATTTCTTTATAAATATTTTAATAGAATTCTTCTCAATTTTTTTTAAACTGGTTATTTTTAACATTTATAGAAAAGTGTTAATGGAATATTTTTATGAACCTAAAGTACATGATAATAATTTCTCCTTATAATGAATGTTATTATTTAATAATATTAATATTAATGTTTTAATGTTTTTTATAACAATATCCTCTTTCCCATTTTGCTGGGAATTTTTGTTTAATGAGTTTTTCAAGAAGAAATATTTTAATGTTTATTTTTTTTGAAACCTGAAAGTACTGATAAATATGAATTAAATAGAATAATTTATGAAATTTTATGATTTAAATTAATTATTATATATTTTTTATATATTTTAAATTCTTATAAAATATTCATGATGATGGTTATGCCCAGTATATCACTATAATTCATTTGGTAATGAATATGGTCCCTGGGATATTATGTTGGAATTTTTTGAGTAGTTTATTCCATTTGTAATAGTTCTTATTAGAGTGATTATATTATTGATATGAATAGGATCCACACTATTAGATACATGTATTTTTAATTATTTCAAATGAGTTTTCATGTAATTATTTTGATATAATATGCAAAGCTAATGATCTTATGTTTACATAAATGATTATTCCACTTTTAAGGGAGAAATGTTTTTTTTCATAAAATGTTGTATTTTTTACCATATTTAACAAGAAACCCCCATGCTTATTGTTTTCCATTTAATATTTTTTTTATGATTTTTATGAAAATATTTGGGAAATAAATATTATTTCATGAGCAAGAAAATCAATATTTGAGCTCAATATTTATTATGTTAAAATGGAAAATTTCATATGGTATTACATGATTTTCAAAATGGAAAATGGTTTTTTTATCCCTTGTTGATTTTTTGTGCTCATATGAAGTTTTAAATTTTTTTCCATGGGGATTATAGATGAGTAAGAACTATATAAATGTCTAACTTTCTCATATGGTGATCCAAAAATAATGAAGATAATATATTTTTAGTGAAATAAATGTTCAAATTTATGTATCAGGATTTTGTTGAAAAAATGGATATTAAGTTAATGTGTCCACTTTTTATTTTAATGGTCTAATATATAATCATTTTCCCTTAATTTTCAAAATCTATAAACTAAAAATATCCTAAAATTTTTTGAATTTTGACCCTTATTATGAATCATGTGATTATGTTTTGTTTGAGTTTTATAGTGTTATATACAACATGGATTTTCATATTATTTCATTATAAAATTTATTTACATAATATTATAGGGATTCTGAATAATATCCAAACGACATGATTAATATCAATACCTAAATAATCAAGGTATTCATTTAAAAAATGATCTTAAATATAAATAAAATAATCAGGAATCATTCTCAAATTCATTTTCATAATTAAATCCAAAATACTCCAATATAAAACATTTACAACATATTCCTGATAAATGGTAAAATGATGGTATTAAAACTCATTGAAACTCAACAAAAATTATATGAAAATATTTTCTTATCACATACCACTTCAAGGATGAAATGATGCCATTTTCACGGGCCTCCTTGACCTGGTTCTCATAATCCATAGTGTAGCCTTGTTAGTGAGGCTCTCGCCATGATGCAAAGAGCCTCAATACAGTGTAAGCATCCCTCCCAAATAAAAACGGGGAAAACCAGATATAAAAAAGAATTATCATGTACAGATTCCTTTGTCCATGATGGGACTTACTTTAGTTTAAATCTAAAAAATATATAAAAATACATAAAACCGCCAATTGGAGAAATAAAATGGAATATTTAAAAAAAATACAAATATATACTATATATAAAAATGACATCATGGGTGTAAAATTAATCCATTAATATATGTGTTGATGTTGTGAATACTATGTGAGGACTAAATAACCAACTTTAATATTTAAAGTGTAGTAATATGAAATTATATTCATATGAAAAATAAAGTTATTCCATGTGATATTCTATTGTTGATCCCTCTGCATGGAAATTACATTTAGATAAGTATCTAGAAATGTTTTACGAAGATTATTTATATATGTTTTTGAAAATACTATATGATTATGAAGTGAATACTTCATCTTATAACATAAATGATATTTTGGGTAAAAATTATTGATAATCCATATGATAATTTATTGTATTAACTAATCTTCAGCGAGGAATAGAATCTCAGAAATGTTTCATGGAGTATTTAAAGTGTTGGATATTTTAACTCTATAAAGAAGATTATGAAGAAACTAAGATGTTATATCATTGTGTTATAAATTTTTTTTCTATATAAATACAAATTAATGATGATGAATGAATTATTTTATAACCCATAGTAGTGTTGTATTTAATTATGATTTATTATTCACTATGATTAAATAAATTTCGAGTTGATGATAAGGGAGTGAATTTTTACTATGAAAGTTCATTAGAAATTTCTTATGGAGTATTTATGTGTTTCATATCCCTTTTAATAAATTATATTAATTATTAAATATGGGTTGATTTTTTACAATGATATTTGAAGTATTGGAAGGCTATAAAGTATAATTTTGAAATTTAGGTTTATAGGCTATGATGCGTTGACACAATGTTTGATAAATAATTTATTTTATAGTATAAAAAATTTGGAAAAGGGGATGTTTATAAAATTAATCAGACACATTTTGTAAGACTTATAGAGTTTTATATAATAAAATATATAGGATATATTAATATAAATCTCATAAGACTCTTACACTGAAGATGAAAAATTTCTTAATCTTGAAATGTTTTTAGGACTAGTCTTGATTTTCTAGGTCTTTTATATATTTAAGAAGACAATGAAAACATTTGGTAAGACATTTATAACATCATAGAACTTTAAATATATTCCATATAAAATTTAAGATATTTTTTTAGACATTGATGATTTTATATGTCTTTCAATACATTAGGTAATATTGTGATAATTTTTAAATACTTTGAGGATTTCAAAAAACATTGAGGGTTTCACATGACATTGAAGTATTTTTATATGACAGTTGAAAATTTAAAAAAATTTCTTGGGAAAATGTAAGACTTATTTTTAAGGATAATAATTACCATATTTCCAAAATTTATCTACGGTAAGAAAATTTATTATCTTAAGAGAAGGTTAACATGTAAAATGCAGGATTTTAGAATTTAATGAATATTTTTTGTGATGATGATTTCCAGAATATACATTCAAAGGATTAACCCACAAAAAACAATGTGAATATTCAAATATTAAATATCATTATTTAATGGTGAAACCGTGATTCAAGAAAAATATCTATGTAATAAAGGATAATGAAGAAGAAATTATATACATTTTGAGTAGTTGAGAATATCATAAATCATGAGGTAATGTTCTAAAAGAAGTATCTATGAAGTATAAGTTATTTCTGCTAGAATTGAGGGTACCATGATCGTGAATCTTTCACTTAATATACTCATAAAATTGTGAAGGTATAATTTCATTTGATTTTTATGGAAATTTAAATTAGAGAGATAATACCATGAAATTTTTTTTATTTATATAAGGAGTAAATGGATGAATCTTTAGGTGAATTAATGGAAAATTAACTACGATTTGATTAAATAAAATTAAAGACTAAAGAAGATGGATATATTAAAGGTTTATATTTTTATATATTTTAAGTTCCATGAATTATTGAAATAATTTTAAAATAGTTTGAGAATATATATTTTAAGAATAAGATGAAGAAAATTCATTGAATGATTTTTGTATTGAAGAAGGAGACTTGACACTACCACTATTTGGAATATAAATCGTGTCGATGACTAGGAAGAGAAACAATAATATTATAATAGGTTGATTTTAGTGCATTAAATGTGAAGAAGAAGAAGACTAAGAGATAAAATGATTCTTTATTATTAGGAATAACTTATTGGATGAATAATTACATCTAATAATCCTATCCTATGATATTTTAAAATTTTATGGACTGAAGATTACAATTAATATATATAATAAGGATCAATAAAGAACTAAAAATTATTTTTTTTGTTGAGGAAATATAAGGCCCCAGCCTTAAACCTTACTTAATCTTTAGTTATTACAAGATTACACATTGAGTATCTTTTCAGGTTTAGAGTTTTAGAGAATTAGATCATAAAACTTGAATTAAATTCCACATTTAAACAAAGTGGTTACATAAAAGATAGTATTCATTTTTCCCATCAATAGAAACATATTTAAAATAAAACATGGATTCTTTCTTGACACTTCCTTGACACTATCATCATATCATGTACCCTTCCCTTGACCTGTGAAAAACATTTCAAAAACTTGGGATGAGCATAAAAAGCTCAGTAAGGGATATAAAAATATGGAAAGGAAACATGAGTACATGTATGCATAAGAATGAAATCATACTTTACCCATAAAACATAAGCACTTTAACATACCTCATAAAATCATGAATAAATCATAGAAATCATAAGACATAAAGGTAACTTGAGGCATTCATAACGTTCTTATGTAGGGAGTAACCCTCTTGGTTATGTTTGGAATACCCATCACAGTATATTCCCTAAATCTCTTCGGAGAAACCTTAACATTTAACCCCTTCGCGTTACCCAATGCATTGGAGAGCTATATCGGGCTCACCCACCCTTAGTTTATCACGGAACCACCCGTCTTCATAATAATTCCCAAGAACCATAACATAATCGTATCACATAAAACATGCATAAAGAAAACATAACATTTCCACTTTTCAATCACAAGATATCAATACAACACATTAATATAAAAACATTATGAAAACCATTTTCAATACCAAAATAAAAGAAAAGTAAAACATGGTATTTATTTTTCTTTAAAAAAAAGGTATGGCTTGTAGAGGAAGCCGAAACTCAAATAATGGTCACGGTGGCGGAGAAGTCGTTGTCGCCACATACGTACGACAAAAACATTCCCTTTTTTCGTTTAGTAAAACGCTTTGTATAAAAAAGATTCCTTTCGGATAAACGTAAAAGTCAAAGGGGTTTATACACCATATAAAATAAGGTTGTGTATAAAAAAATATATGCCTCAATGAAAGGATATTGAGACGAATTCCCATACAAAGACGGTATCCTTGGATTAAGGATAAATCAATTACATAATTATGTGTGACAAACTAATACACCAAATATAAGTGGATATTAAGTGTAAAAAAATCAGAGGTTATTCAAACATATTCATAGAACGAAATATTCAATGAGTACAAGCTTATCCCAAAGAATCAAAATTGGATTAAGAAGTTCCCTTGCAAAAATTTGACAGCCTAACGACGTCACTACAAAATTCAGAAAATGAGTTGATGAGAGATAAAAAGGGTATCTCATCACATGGAAATAAAATTTAAATCAATAATGATATATAAGAACATATCCCAACATAATTTTATGTGAATTAAAAGACATAACAAAAGAAGTCTTTTAAAAAGAGGAGGGTGAAAGGTTCCCTTACCAACATGGGTATCTTTCGAAACATACACCCCGTGAAAGAAGAACAATACAAAATTGATGTAAATACTCATCAATGAAAGTATATTACACAATGAGTAAAATAATGGGCAGTACATACAACACTAAAAGGAAATTGTGGCAAATTTAGCATAAATATCATGGGAATAAAAGTGATATGAAAAATCCCTTACGAAAACTCGGCAGCCTAACGGTGCCACTTAAAACTTTCAAAAATGGATTGATGAGATCAAATAGGGTCTCTCATCATATTAACATAAATTTTAAAGCAAGAGGAATATAAAATAACATCCCCCAACATAACAAAGAGGAGTTTAAAAGAAGTGACATAAAGGAGAGTACTTAAAAAGAAAGAGAGAGGTTAGATCTCTTACGAAAATTCGGCAGCCTAACGGCGCCACTCGAAACTTCCAAAATGGATTGATGAGAGAGAATAGGGTCTCTCATCATATGAACATAAAAATTACAGTTAGAGTAATATAAAAGAACATCCCAATCACAAGAAATATGAGCTTACAAGGAATGACATAAAAGAGTGTACTTAAAAAGAAAGAGAGGAGTAGGATCCCTTACCTTGGGTCTGACTTGACTCGATCGTTCTTTAACGTCCTGAATAATAAACTTGAGTTAATTTACACTTTATTAAGAACCTTTTTCAAGTTAATTATTCCTTTTATATCACTTATTGTCATTTTATAAATATTATGTAATCATTTAAGTTAATAATGTTTGTTTTGTCGATATTTGGTTCTTAAGTCGAAAGTGGACTTCTTACAATTACATGTTGTTCGTGTGGTCAAAGGTTCATTATATCCAGAATGATATTCATGATTTGGATATCATATATATCATATATATCTAGAATATACATGTATTTATAATATTACATAATCATTTAGAGGTAAGAAATGAAATTCACCGTGCATGGAGACGGTAAGCTGTACGTATGCATGAACACTACTTTCATTTCTATGTCATATTAATGGAATTAAAACCAAATGAGAGGTATGTATATTTTAATTCCAGAATTATATTCATAATTTATATGTAACATACATAATATATAATAACTTTAAATCCATCCTTTATACATCCCACATATGGCATTAACGAATCAAATCACTTTGAGGGGGCGGTAGTCCGCACTTCCTAAAATGAAATTATCGTGTTTACCCACAATGGAAACCATAAAGGTATGCCACAAAAGAAAAATACAGAAGCTTAAGTAAAACATAAACATATTATATATCATATATAAATATAGTGACATCTTAATGGCCACCTTTTAAGGTGTTATATGAGTGTTGAACAATCATCGTTTCATGAGGCAGAAATTCACCATCCACAGAAACAGTATGTTCTTTAACCATTTGATGTAGGTGTGTGTAAGTGTAGCTTGAATGCTTCTTATAACAATATCCTAGTATATTTAAGATACTGTATTTGTTACAAAATAAATGAATAAAAATATTTTAAGGGGTTGGAGAATCAAAATAAAACAAAAGAACACAAGTGAAGATATGACCTTAAAATCGGGTAACTCTTTTTGATTTGAGCTCAAAGGCTTCCTTGGGAAGACTTCTGCGAAAAGTGAGGCTTCTAGGAGTAAGGGAGGGATTTGGAGAGAAAAAATGGGCAGATCTTGGCCGAACCAAAGGCTTGAGAGGTGTGGGTAAGGTGATAGTGGTGGGGGCCTTTTATAAGAGGAGAGGAGGGGAACTCTTGGAAAGTAAAGAAATGTTACTTTATTTTAAAATGAGTTTCAGATTTAAAAGGCCCTACATTGATATAATTCGAGGATAAGGTGATAAGAGTCCGAAATATACCCATACAATAGGTTTTTGACAAGTGTGGGTTTTATTTTTTACATTATCTTTTTATTTTATTTAAATCGTTAAATAATGAGGTAATCACTGCATCATCATGATGTCATAAATAATTTAATTTATTTAATGTCTAAAAATTATAAAAAATACTATAATGTAGGAAATCTTTTTAGATTTCCAATGACTATTTATAGTAAAAAATATGACTTGTATAACCCCATTTAATTTTTTTTTAGTAAAACAACTCATGTTTGTGTCATTTTTACTTTTACATCAAATAAAAAGATAATAATGTAATTTTCCTTACAAAGTGGCTCCATGGGGTTCCCAAGTTGACCCATGGATTGTCTTGGTCGGCCATGACACATCCAATAATGGTAGGACATGTTTCAAGCTCATCTCATATCATTAAAACATTATTTTCACCTTAAATTACACTAATTACCTCTAATTGCGATTAAAAACTTAAAAGTTACTATTCAACAAAAAATTATTTTAATTCCATTGAACCACATTTTACTTCTTAATGAAAACCATGTATGTCGGATTTTTGAAATTCAAAGCACAGAGGTGGTAAAATTTCATTTAAACGGAAAATCAGTTTTTATAAGTACCACTTAGTGGTTTCACTATTCATCAAAAATTGAAGTTCTTCAGAAAAATACCAAAACTTCACCCTAAGATATATTTGATATTACAAATTCAAAAATGAAGTCTATTTTACAAAATTAAAAACATATAAGTTGCATTAATTAATTTAATAATTAATTCCCGCTGTCAGAGCAAATAGCGTGTTTTTATGAAACAATAAGTATCAAAAGATTGACACTAGTTTAAGTCCGATTTCAAAGTGAAATTAATTCCAATGACCACAATTGGATTAAATGGTAAAAATATATTCTAATTAAACTTTAAAACCAATTCAAAATATAATCTAATCATATAAATAAATTAGATTAAAAAGTGGTTTTGAATTAAAATACAACATTTTTCACTATTCGTTAAAAAAATGAACTTTATCGGAAAAATACCAAAAATTTACACAAAGTAAATTTTGATGTCCCGATTCTAAAGAAGAATTTTATTTTGTCAAATATAACACATAAAATTGTTAAAAAGTGGATTTAAAAGAGGTTCGCCATCGAAAGGCGGTTAATCGACCTTTTAAAGAATATTAGAATGTTTATGCTTAAAAATTGGATTCATTCGCATTTTAATCCTCTAACATTTATTGTAAAGCGTAAAAATATTTGACAAACATATATAATAATTTTTTAGTTAGTTTTGTTCATTCTCGCCATTACAACGGCTAGGCGTTAACTACCATTTAAAATAATATTATTTTATTATTAGAGTGCAACATAAGATTCCCAAGAAACTCGTTGTTGCGTATTGGGTAAGCCATCGAGCATAGCGTCCCCTTTAAAGTAATATTAATATTTTATTCACAAATATGTATAAATATAAAAATGTTATATTCTTTATTTACCTGGGGTGTTACATCCTTCCCCCCTTTTGGGAATTGCGTCCTCGCAATTTTAAAATTGGGCTTGGAAACATCTTTGAAAGTCCCACATCGGAACAAGATTCGGTAAAACAATCACTTTAAAATAAAGAAAGAGAAGTACATAGGTCACCCGAGTTAACCCATACTAGGATTCCATGTAGGAAAACATGGACATGGAGGGGAAAACATAGGGTCATGTTCTGATGGAGAGTGATAAAAAACATGTTTAGGAGAAAGTTAACCACAAGAAAATCACAAACTTGTGATGGGTTAAACGGTATTCGATTCCCCAGTAGGAAAAGTTAATAGAAAAATTTTTTGTTTTAAGTTTCTTTTTATTGAGGAATTTATTCATAAGGAAACATAATCACTTATAATGTTTACTTCCAACTTTTATTAGATTTCTTACACAAACTCATATTTTCTGCAAAAGAAGAGTATTTAGGAAGACTTTTTCACATTAAGAGTACTATAATCAACTTCTAGAGATTCACCTAATCAACAAAAGAGAACTATATACTTCCCATGTCTTTAGACTTTAACCAAAACCCAAACCAAAAAGGTTAGTACAAGATCAGATAATCCAGAAAAGGATAACCCTTTATAAAAAGAAAATCTATTCTTAATCTCCAAAATTTGTCCAACAAAACCCAAAGTTCAACGAGTACCATTCGATAAACAATTTGTCCATAAAATTCTTCAAAGTAAACCAAACTAAGATTGAAACTCAAATATTTGAAGGATTTAGTCACATAGTATTCCAAGTTAAATCGTAACATTTATCTCCAAACAACATCAGTTGCTCTTAAAGTCTCGTATTGAAGAGTAATTAACCTAATCACATATCATCCATGATAGGTTAATAAATTTCAATAGATAACCCAAAATCAACTTACTATTAATTCATAAAATCATCTAACTAAAAAGAATCAGTCAAACTAACCAGGGACTTCACGTAGTCCAGTGGTAGGCGATAAATACCAGTTGCACTTTGGTTGTGGGTTCAATTCCCGCAGCTTTGTCCGACGCGACGGGTTGTCACACAGTCTACATGTTGTCCTTTTTAAAAAACTCCAAAAATAACCCTAACATGCTTTAATCTCAATAGTTTCCTTATACCTCTCATTTTCACCCAAAATTGTTACGATCTCAACATCTTAATTCTTGAAGTCTTATTTTACCACCATAAGATAAAATAAAATGATTCCCAAAATGAATAACAGCATACCTTGATCATGGCGTCCACTCGGTTTCATCGTCATATTGTTTACGTAGGTAGACGTCCCATGCATTACAATAATGATTTATAGATCCTTCAAAATCATTTGCTTCCTCCATCTAAATACACCTTGTACAACATGGGTCATATGGGTGTTCACAGAAAAACAGTTTTGGAAAATAATCATGTATGACATATAATTCCAAAACATCTGATAAAAAATGATTTCTATAAAATAGTCAGATAGAATTTGAGTCGAAACTTTCTATTATTGTTCCTTTTAAAATACCATAAGTATGTGCTGAGAGACTATATTTTAAAATCAAATATAAATAGGTTGCGCAAGGGTCTCCTTCCTCAGCACCATTTTTAAAATCATAATATGCTTCAAATTCTTGTGATAAGGTAAAATATTTGAAAATACCTTGATAATATTTACCTTTATTGAAAATATAAGAATATTGTGAAAATAGTATTTGTCTAAAAACAACCCATGATCCACGATGATAACGAGGTATAGAGGAGGTGTTTGATATCTCAAACAACTACTTGCAAGTGAGTTGTATGCTAGAAAAAGTTTCACAATCATCCGAACATGACTTTGCAATAATTATTGCAAGCATGTCATCAGGAAGAGATAGGAATGCCATTTGAGATCCTTCTCCTTCCATTCATAACTGACTTTACTTGTCCTGAAAAAAAGTTATAAAATAAGGATTTAACTGAAATAATAGATATAGGGACTAACCACGTGTCTAACAAAAACTCATAATCCCTAAAGTTGTCAAAAACGACCTCTGATACCAACTATAAGGCCCCAGCCTTAAACCATACTTAATCTTGAGTTATTACAAGATTACACATTGAGGATCTTTTCAGGTTTATAGTTTTAGAGAATTAGATCATAAAACTTGCATTACATTCCACATTTAAACAAAGTGGTTACATAAAAGATAGTATTCATTTTCCCCATAAATGGAAACATATTTAAAATAAAACATGGGTTCTTTCTTGACACTTCCTTGACACTATCATCATATCATGTACCCTTCCCTTAACCTGTGAAAAACATTTCAAAAACTTGGGATGAGTATAAAAAGCTCAGTAAGGGATATAAAAATATGGAAAGGAAACATGAGTACATGTATACATAAGAATGAAATAATACTTTACCCATAAAACATAAGCACTTTAACATACCTCATAAAATCATGAATAAATCATAGAAATCATAAGACATAAAGGTAATTTGAGGCATTCATAACGTTCTTACGTAGGGAGTAACCCTCTTGGTTACGTTTGGAATACCCATCACAGTATATTCCCTAAATCTCTTCGGAGAAACCCTAATTCTTAACCCCTTTGCATTACCCAATGCATAGGAGAGCTATATCGGGCTCACCCACCCTTAGTTTATCACGAAACCACCCGTCTTCATAATAATGCCCAAGAACCATAACATAATCGTATCACATAAAACATTCATAAAGGAAACATAACATTTCCACTTTTCAATCACAAGATATCAATACAACACATTGATATAAAAACATTATGAAAACCATTTTAAATACCAAAATAAAAGAAAATTAAAACATGGTATTTATTTTTCTTTTAAAAAAAGGTATGGCTTGTAGAGGAAGCTGAAACTCAAATAATGGTCACAGCGGCAGAGAAGTCGTTGTCGCCGCATACGTACGACAAAAACATTCCCTTTTTTCATTTAGTAAAACGCTTTGTATAAAAAATATTCCTTTTGGATAAAAATAAAAGTCAAAGGGGTTTATACACCGTATAAAAGAAGGTTGTGTATAAAACAAAATATGCCTCAATGAAAGGAGATTTAGATGAAGTCCCATACAAAGACGGTATCCTTGGATTAAGGATAAATCAATTACATAATTATGTGTGAAAAAATAATACACCAAATATAAGTGGATATTAAGTGTAAAACAATCAGAGGTTATTCACACATATTCATATAAAGACATATTCAAGGAGTACAAGCTTATCCCAAAGAATCAAAATTGGGTTAAGAAGTTCCCTTGCAAAAATTTGACAGCCTAACGGCGTCACTACAAAATTCAGAAAATGAGTTGATGAGAGATAAAAAGGGTATCTCATCACTTGGAAATAAAATTTAAATAACTAAGGATATAGAAGAACATATCCCAACATAATGTTATGTGAATTAAAAGACATAACAAAAGAAGTATTTTAAAAAGAGGAGGGTGAAAGTTTCCCTTACCGACATGGGTATCTTTCGAAACATACACCCCGTGAAAGAAGGACAATACAAAATTGATGTAAATACTCATAAATGAAAGTATATTACACAATGAGTAAAATAATGGGCAGTACATACACCACTCAACGGAAATTGTGGCAAATGTAGCATAAATCTCACGGGAATAAAAGTGAGATGAAAAATCCCTTACGAAAACTCGGCAGCCTAACGACGCCACTTAAAACATACAAAAATGGATTGATGAGATCAAATAGGGTATCTCATCATATTAACATAAAGTTTACAGCAAGAGGAATATAAAATAACATCCCCCAACACAACAAAGAGGAGATTAAAAGAATTGACATAAATGAGAGTACTTAAAAAGAAAGAGAGAGGTTAGATCTCTATCGAAAATTCGGCAGCCTAACGACGCCACTCAAAACTTCCAAAATGGATTGATGAGAGAGAATATGGTATCTCATCATATGAACATAAAAATTATAGTTAGATTATTATAAAATAACATCCCAATCACAAGAAAGATGAGCTTAAAAGGAATGACATAAAAGAGTGTACTTGAAAAGAAAGAGAGGAGTAGGATCCCTTACCTCAGGTCCGACTTGACTCGATCGTTCTTTAACGTCCTGAATAATAAACTTGAGTTAATTTACAATTTATTAAGAACCTTTTTTAAGTTCATTATTCCTTTTATATCACTTATTGTCATGTTATAAACATTATGTAATCATTTAAGTTAATAATGTTTGTTTTGTCGATATTTGGTTCTTAAGTCGAAAGTGGACTTCTTACAATTACATGTTGTTCGTGTGGTCAAAGGTTCATTATATCCAGAATGATATTCATGATTTTGATATAATATATATCATATATATCCCGATTATACATGTATTTATAATATTACATAATCATTTATAGGTAAGAAATGAAATACACCGTTCATGGAGATGGTAAGCCGTACGTACGCATGAACGCTACTTTCATTTCTATATCATATTAATGGAATTAAAACCAGATGAGAGGTATGTATATTTTAATTCCAGAATTATATTCATCAATTATATGTAATATACATCATATATACTAACTTTAAATCCATCCTTTATACATCCCACATATGGCATTAATGAATCAAATCACTTTGAGGGGGCGGTAGTCCGCACTTCCTAAAATGAAATTATCGTGTTTACCCACAATGGAAACCATAAAGGTATGCCACAAAAGAAAAATACAGAAGCTTAAGTAAAACATAAACATATTATATATCATATATAAATATAGTGAAATCTTAATTTCCACATTTTAAGGTGTTATATGATTGTTGAAAAATCATCGTTTCGTGAGGCAGAAATTCGCCATCCACAGAAACAGTATGTTCTTTAACCATTTGATGTAGGTGTGTGTAAGTTTAGATCGAATGCTTCTTATAGAAACATCCTAGTATATTTAATATACTGGAGTTTTTACAAAAGAAATGAATAAAAAGAGTTTAGGGGGTTGGAGAAGCAAAATAAAACAAAAGAACACAAGTGAAGACATTACCTTAAAATCGAGTAACTCTTTTTGATTTGAGCTAAAAGGCTTCCTTGGGAAGACTTCTGCTAAAAGTGAGGCTTCTAGGAGTAAGATAGGTATTTGGAGAGACAAAATGGTCAGATCTTGGCCGAACCAAAGGCTTGATAGGTGTGGGTAAGGTGATAGTGGTGGAGGCCTTTTATAAGAGGAGAGGAGGGGCACTCTTGGAAAGTAAAGAAATGTTACTTTATTTTAAAACGAGTTTAGGATTTAAAAGGTACTACATTGATATAATTCTAGTATAAGGTGATAAGGGTCCGAAATATACCCATCCAATAGGTTTTTGACAATTGTGGGTTTTAGTTTTTACATTATCTCTTCATTTTATTTAAATCGTTAAATAATGAGGTAATCAATGCATCATCATGATGTCATAAATAATTTAATTTATTTAATGTATAAAAATTATAAAAAAAATACTATAATGTAGGAAATCCTTTTATCTTTCCAATTACTATTTATAGTAAAAAATATGACTTTTATAACCCCATTGAAAAATTGTTTTAGTAAAACAACTCATGTTTGTGTCATTTTTACTTTTACATTAAATAAAAAGATAATAATGTCATTTTCCTTCCAAAGTGGCTCCATGGGGTCACCAAGTTGACCCATGGATTTTTTTGGTCGGCCATGACACATCCAATAAGGGTAGGACATGTGTCAAGCTCATCTCATATTATTAAAACATTATTTTCACCTTAAATTACACTAATTACCTCTAATCGCGATTAAAAACTTAAAAGTTACTATTCACCAACAAATTATTTTAATTCCATTGAACCACATTTTACTTCTTAATGAAAACCATGTATGTCGGATTTTTGAAATTCAAAACACATAGGTGGTAAAATTTTATTTAAACGGAAAATCAGTTTTTATAAGTACCACTTAGTGGTTTCACTATTCATCAAAAATTGATGTTCTTCAGAAAAATACCAAAACTTCACCCTAAGATATATTTGATATTCCAAATTCAAAAATTAAGTCTATTTTACAAAATTCAAAACATATAAGTTGCATTAATTAATTTAATAATTAATTCCCGCTGTCAGAGCAAATAGCGTGTTTTTATGAAACCATAAGTATCAAAAGATTGACACTAGTTTAAGTCCGATTTCAAAGTGAAATTAATTACAATGACCACAATTGGATTAAATGGTAAAAATATATTCTAATTAAACTTTAAAACCAATTAAAAATATAATCTAATCATATAAATAAATTAGATTAAAAATTGGTTTTGAATTAAAATACAACATTTTCACTATTCATTAAAAAAATGAACTTTATCAGAAAAATACCAAAAATTTAGACAAAGTAAATTTTGATTTCCTAATTATAAAGAAGAATTTTATTTTGTCAAATATAACACATAAAATTGTTAAAAAGTGGATTTAAAAGAGGTTCGCCATCGAAAGGCGGTTAATCGACCTTTTAAAGAATATTAGAATGTTTATGCTTAAAAATTGGATTCATTCGCATTTTTAATCCTCTAACATTTATTGTAAAGAGTAAAAATATTTGAAAAAAATATATAATCATTTTTTAGTTAGTTCTGTTCATTCCCTCCATTACAACGACTAGGCATTATCTACCATTTAAAATAATATTATTTTTTTATTAGAGTGCAACGTAAGATTCCCAAGAAACTCGTTGTTGTGTATTGGGTACGCCATCGAGCATAGCGTTCCCTTTAAAGTAATATTAATATTTTATTCAAAAATATGGATAAATATAAAAATGTTATATTCTTTATTTATCTGGGGTGTTACAGGAAACCCTTGATATTACTGCTAACTAAATAAAAATATAAAATCATCTTGAGTCTAGGAGGGACTCATTGTAACTTTCTGATCATTATATAATAGGTATTTGATATATATTGTATCTTTTAGAGGAAGGGTTGGTAGGTTCCTCGGTTTGAAATTAGTATGTTTTTACTTACATAAAATTTAGTTCATTACCTACATTTTTATAGGATCAAGGTCATAACCTTTCTCTCATTCCATGTTGATAATAATATAGAAACTATGTGTGAAGGGGATGACAACCGTGACACACCAAGTATTTAGGTATCCACATTGGAGTTCAACATCATTAAAAAACCCTCATGATCTTTTTTTTTTGTGATTTACTATGAAATAACATTCATGAAAAACAATGACATGATAATAGAGAGATCCATTCATTAATGATGTTTATAGGTAAAAAGGACTAAAGTGTAATTGGATAAAATTACCCACACTAATTCACCCCCTATGTTGGGAATATCCGACGCGGTCTTATAAATTGGTATTATAGGATTGTTACAAATTTGATCAAATTCTATATAATTTCAAGATTTCTATATTGGAAAATTTTGAATTCTATTTCCCAAGTATTTATGAAGTGTAGGATTGAAGAGAAAAATTATATTCCTACCACAAGAATGATGAAATAGATATCTACCAATAATTTAATGATTAATAAGAAGAGATATAAAATTAAATTAAAAAATGAATCCTCAATGAAAGATGACTCACCACCATTTTAAGGTAATAAAGGTAAAATCATTTTTGGTGGACCCGTTAACGTGTTTTTACATGAAAATTTTAGTGATGAGAAAACAATCCCACACAAAAAGAGGAATGAAATATTGTTTCCACATGCTATGATTATAATAAATACAAATCTAACATTTATGGAGAAAAAAATTTAGACGGATCATCTATAAAGGAGACACGAAATCTTCTCACAAAACTAGTTTCATATATTTCATTTAAATAAGAGGTAACTATAATATCATGTTAAAATTATACTTTAGATGAAACAAAAATAATGAGGAAGATCAAAATTCTAAGGATTAACTAGATTGATAGTGAGATTATTTTTTGGTTATTCTGTATAAATGTATCAGTGAAATAGTTACCTAAATTTATAGTTATTTTAAAATTATGTAGGAAGAGGACACCCAAAATGAAGATGAGTATGAATATTGAAGAAGGATTTGAAAAAAATGACTTATATTTTTCTCTCCTTCCAGGTTGGATCATTGAGTGATATAAGTACAGATCATAAAGAAAGGTGATCCAAATTTTGGAATTAGTCATTCAATATAATCCATCAGATAGTGGAAGAAAAAATAGACTTGAAAACATTCATGTATAGGAATAAAGTAAAAAGTGTTACATTGATGTAAATAATGAGTAATTATACATTAAGTAAAAGAGAATAAAAGAGTCTAAGAACTCATTACAAGTGAAAGACATAATGTATGGAGATTATAAAATTTATTTTAGGGAGTTTAGAAAGGATTTCATGGATATAGATACATTATTAAAGGATTAAAATAATATCCATAATAGGAAGAATATTTATCTTGAAATCCTATTTTAAAATTTAGAAGCAACATAAGTTTTTTTTTTCGCCAGATGAAAATGGAAGAATAATCAATCATTAAAGAATAATTCTTGTTTTAAAAGGCCTATATCTATTTTAAAAGCTAGTTTGAGATCATATAATTATTATAATCTATCAATATCAAAAGAAAAGGTATCATCCATCTTGAGAGAATATAACTATGCTAAAGCTGGTTTCATGAATATTGATTGTTTAGAAAAAAATATACATAAAAAATATGAGTTTATATAGTTATTAACCCCACATTACATCTATTTTCAATGTAAAAAAATTTAGTAGAACATGTTCCCAAAAAGAAACCCAAATGAGGAATAAAATTTCACAAAAAAATGATGTTTTTAATTCAATACGGATTACAAATAAAGAGAAGTGAACAAGGACTATGGGATATTTTTAGTGTTGTGAAATGTTTTATCATATGGCTATAATGTTTTTAAAAAATATTTTAATTTATGTAAGAGAAATTTAGCATACTTTAAGGGGTATAAATTTTGAGATAAATCAAATACCACTAAATTATGAAAAGAATCTATTTATAAAAAACATATTTGAACGTATAGGATATATATGTGGAACATAAAATCCAAGTGGACATAGTAGTGGATAATTAACATATAAATAAATCAATAATTTAGAAAAAAAATATATAAATAGAATACGAATATATAATCAGATGTTAAAGAGAACTAATACTGAGAGATAATTGGTTAGTAAGAAAAAGAGAATTATTATTCAAAACATATCTTAGGAGATCAAGTATAATTCCTTACAAAAAGGATGTATTTCTTCTCTTATGATATAATATGGCAAAAAATTAATGTTTTTAAACAATAAATGAGTGATGATATTAATAAAATCATGCTAATGAAAAATAAATAATCAATCCATAAAAGAAACAAGATTATTGGTTCAGTGACGTACAATCTAATGATTCCATATATAAGATCCAAAAAAGATTGACTATGCTCTAAAAGAGTGTATTATCATTTGGTTAGTGCAATTTTAAATTGAATGACAGTTGAAGGAATCATGGTTAAAGGTAAATGGGAAATAAATAATTCCACATGTGGAAATTTAATTTTAGGAGAGGATTTCAGAAAATAATTACCTAAGAATCTCAAAATACCCATGTTGAAGGATTAAGAATACTGGAAAAAATTCAATGGATTATTTTATAATGCTACAAAAAATGGAAATATTAAAGAAAGTAAAACTTTCACCAAGAGATGAATGTTTTTCTGGATGACATAAAGAGAAAAATTTCCCACAAATACATTTATGAAAAAATATTAAATATTTTATTCTACCCAAATGAACATTGATTTGAAAAATAGAAGGGAAATAATAAATAAAACATTCAAAGCTAAAATATAAAAGGATGTAGAAATTTTATTGACAATAATATCTCAACATTACTTCTCTAACTAATTAGAAAATAAGTTAAACTTTATAACCTCATCCATTATTTTTTGTACTTTATATGCAATGAATTTATGGTGATGATAGTTCTCTAGGGGAGAACTAAAGAAAATAAACAATTTTACAAGAATAGAAAACAAGTTTAAATTATCCATCTTTTGATAAACCCAATATTTGATATCCTCTTTTAATGTTTCAAAAGATTATTATATTTTATGAATAAATGTTTTAATACTCCTCTTGAGGGGGAGTTTGAGAATTCACCAGACATATAAACATATGAAAATTGGGAATTTTGGAAATTTCCTAAAAATATATCACTGAAAATTGTATATTGAATATTCTCTCATACTTGAATTAAAATATTAAATTATACTATTATGAGGGATAATTTATATAATCAATTAAATATAAATGATAAGAAATTCAAAGATAGATCTTTGTAGTTAAAAACCAATCCGTTATTTTTGAGAGTTTCTATTTTTTTGTTGAGATAATAATAATATTTCAGGTTGGAAAATTACTTGGTAATTTTTTAACTATTAATATCAATAACTTCATTAATCATAAATATATTTATATATCCATTCAGAAAAATATCATGTAATTTTATATAATTCGATATCATATTCAATTTTTTAATAGACACCATTATTATCTTGTATAAAACTTATTGTTTTCTACATTGATCATAGATGCATGATACTTATAGGAGATTAATTGATGTAATATTGACTTATTTGAATTGATAAAATCATATCTTATGTTTATTGTAGTTATTTTTAATATGGGGGTAATAAAATAAAATTTAAAAGGGATAAAGAGAAGAAAATTAAATAAATATTAACATAAATTTTCTAGTTTCGATAATGAAAAAAATAAAAACGGGGATATTGTTGAACCCATTTTATGTTGGGTTATATTTTTTATCAATAAATAGTTTTCCATAATAATATTTCAATATTTGATGATTGGGAACCACTTGGAAGAAGCATGATGTTCCCAATAAAATTGAAGAGATGTTTATGTGAAGTTCCCAATCCATCCTTATATATATTGATGTTGTTTATATTACATGAGGATTAAAGAACAACCTTGATGTTTAAATGTGTAGTAGGCTATTATAGAATTCATATGAAAAGAAAGATCTTAGATGGGTAATTATATTAGAGATTTATTCTTATGGAAAATAAAATTGGATAAGTAACAACCAATTTTTCAAGGATATTATTTTTCCATACTAGATTTTAAAATCTATTAGATGATGGAATGAATAAAGTATATTGGAGAATAAAATATGTTATCAAAACAAATTATATAGAATCCATATGATAGGATATTACATTCACTAATTTTAAGAGAGTAATAAAATCTAATAAGAGTTCCATGGAGTATTTGTAACGATTGATAATTTTACTCAATGAAGAAACTGATGAAGAAGTTGTGAAGTTCTATCATTGTGTTGTTATAAAATTATTTTCACTTTAAATACACATTAATAATGATGATGGAATTATATTGGATAAAATAAGGGTTTTGAAATTAAAAAAGATTTATTATTTATAATTATTGATTAAATTTTTAGGTAATAATAAGAGAGTAAATTGCTATAGTCTATGTTTATTTGAATACTCTTAAAGAGAACTAATATATTAAATATTATTTGGAATATATTCTAATAATTATTTAATTTTATTTGAAGTTATTTCAGATAAATTTAATGCATTTTAAGGATCTCATGTTGAGTTCTAAAATGCTACGTCACAGAATTTGAAGAGTAGAAACAATGCATAATACATAATATATTACCCAGTATCATAAATTTGGAAAAGTAAAGTTTCATAATAGCTATCAAACTCTTTACAAAATACATTTGGAGTTGTGTAAAATTTCAATGGTAGGATCTCTCTATGATAATCTCATAAAAATATTGACATTGTTGAGAATGGATAATTATTGTGCATTTCATAAAACTTTTCTAAATTTCAAAAGTAATTTATATTGTTTGGAAGAAATTGAAAATATTTTCAAATAAATTGATCACTTTATAATAATTTGAATAAATTTCATAGGAACCTGAGGATTTTGTATTACTTTAAACAAAATGAATACTATTCTGTGAATTTTATATGACTTTGATGATTTCATAATACATTTCTAGTTTTATAATACATTTATAAATTATCATAAGACAATTAGAAGAAAAATGATGTTACTATAAAAAGGAAAAGGTTTTTTAATCATCCATAATTTCCTCTTAGAAGTCTCTTATTGGGTAGAAATTCTTCCCCAGAATCCTGTTGGCACGAACCAAAAGGAGTTACCCGATTAAGAGGTAACACCTTCTCTCAAGATCTTTTCTTTAATTTTCCTTAGTCACCTACTCCACTATATTTATTACAAGAATGTATTAAAACACAAATATTCTCAATATACAGGTATTTTTTTATTCTAAGGGTGACACCTACACTTACACACACCTCCATCAAATTGGTAATGAACAAACTATTTATGTGTATGGAGAACTTCCGCATCATAGAATGACGAATGTTAAATATTACATACATCCTATAATTTTGGATATTTTTATATATATATTATATTATATTTAGTATTTCTTTATGATTATATATTCCTTTTACACCACAAATATTTTTTACTTTCCATTTTATGTAAATATGATAATGTTTTTTTGAGGATGTGTGGACTACCGAACCCTCAATGTGACATGATTCATTCACAAAATACAAGTAATGTTTTAAGGTTGGGTTTAGATAACTTATATGATATATATAAAATTATAACTCTAATGTAATGATGTTTTATACTTATATACATATATATCATTTTATTTTATTCCACCAATATGATAATAAAAACGAAAATAACATTTAAGTGTACACACCTCTTATAGTATTCATGAACAATGTATTCCATTTCATACATCTATGTTATATAGATTATTATTATAAAAAAATATTTGATATACATGATATTTTTATCATTTTTTATATTATGGAATCACAATATATCTATAAGGATCGACAATATAACAAATTAAGACATAGGAAAACAACAATAAAAATATTATCTGAAGTGAAAGCTAAACATAGGATGGTTATCAAGTAGGTAATATAAGGTTGTAATAAAACCATATACAAAATTATATATAAAATTATGGTTCTGAAAAATATTTATAATAAATTTATATTTATTATACAGGTGTTTGAATGAGTACAATGAGAGTCAAGACACAAGATAAGGGGATTTCATCTCACTTTTTATTTCCATGAGATAATTTATATGTTCACAACTCTTTCCTTTTTTGTGATGTATGTACTTCCCCTAATTATATTCTATGTTCCATATACATAAATCATATGGTATTAATATATCCATTTTATGGCCTTTCTTTCATGGGAATTAATTTTTAAATGTTACAAAATAGGTGAAAATATTTTGTCTGCATTTTGCTTCTTGGAGACTCATAATCTATTATGAACCTAAATTATATTTTGAGGTGTATATACATCCATTTTATATGTGATATCAGGAATTTACTTATTTTAATGATATTTTATGCTTCATTTTATTTACGTTTCTTACATGGATAGTATGATGCAAAGTTACCATGTTATAATGGTTTATTGATACAATCTCATTGTTTTCTAATATTTTTTATGTTTATTCTTCCTTTAATGAAATATTATTATCCATATCCCAAGAACATTCACAAATTTCATTATCCTAAGGTTATTAATGATTAATTCATATATTAGTACCATTTATTCCACCTTTTGGTATATAATATAGTTAAGAAAGTGTTTTTAATAAGTTTCGACTATACCATTCTCTTCAATCAGAAATCTATGTTATTTCAAAACCATGATTCCTAGAAAGGTTTTCAAAATGTATTTAATAATTAATTATATTTTTTCAATTTATTTATAAATAAATGTTTAAAAAAAAGATTTCAATTTTTCTTTATCTGTTTTCAATGTATTTAGAACAAAAATTTTTTCAAAAAGTTTTCATGATTTCCTAAAAAAAATTCAATGTATTTTCAATGAAATATATTTCAAAATGATTTCAATATTTATTTAATTTTTTTGATGTTTTTTCAAATAAAAAAGTTTTTAAATGTTTTGAAGCTTATTTTATATGTTTTCATGGAAAAAGGTTTTAAAATATTTTCAAGCCCCCTGTCTATATTTTCAATTTATTTTCAAAGGAAACGGTTTTCAAAAGGTTTAATGTCTTAATGAATATTTTTCATTGAATAAAGTATATTTTCCTTATGAAATATTTTTAAAATATCCTCCCATGTTATCTTCATTCTAATATGACATCCAATGATGTTAATAATTCCCTTCTAGTAAATAATCCAAATGTTTTATTCATATTCTTTCTTGAATGGTTTATGTTTTGACGGAATAATACTTAAGACACCTATTTCTCTTCCATGGGTTATAGGCTTTTGAATCTCACTTCATTTAATGGGATATTTTTTAATGAAATGATTATGAAACCATTCTATTTTCCATAGATTATGATGTCATTAAATGTTAATGATACCCATTTTATTCAAGGGTTTTGATTTGATGTTTATAAAACCTATGTTTTTATGGGTCATGGAAAGATGAATGTTTTATTATCTTGTAAAATATGTATAAATTATTTAATTATGATATGGTGGGACCTATATCTCTCTCAAATGAAATGGGTAATGATGGATGACTCATAAGAATAAATATTATGCAAAAACAAGATTACATGTTCACAATGTTATGCATAGACCTAGTTGCATGTCCATAAGGTTATGCCTGAAGCTGATTACTTGTTCAAGATGTTATGAGTTGACCTTATTACATGTTCAAAATATTATACATGGACCTGGTTTCATGTTCATAAGATTATGTGTGAACCAGATTACATGTTCACTATGTTATACATGAACTTGATTACAAGTTCATAGTGTTTTTCATGGACCTAGTTTCATGTATATAAGGTTATGAATGAACTTGATTACACTATCATGACCAAACCCATATTGGGCTTGAGAAAAACTACCCCAAGCCTGCCTCTATAGGCCATGGGTGGGCAACCAATGCCGAAGGCATAAAAAACTCAGGGAGGCCTTTTCATGAGTACATGTACACACACACAGTCAACTCAATGCAAACGTAAAGAGGGAGTGGAAAACAAGATACAAAACTTCTATATAAAAACCAAAAATATGCATCGAACTCTAATCAGTACAAGTACATGAAAGTAAACTGAAAGAAAAAGGGTCAAAATACACACCCAACTAGAAAAATCCCACAACCCGACAATAGGTGGAAAAGTAAAAAACATGAGAGAGTCTCGCTCATAGATCCCAATATATGACCACCGCACGCGGTCCCAATACCCTGTATCCCGATGCTCCTCTTATGTCACGATCAACCTGTCTGTCGTCTGCAAGTGCACACCGAGTGTGAGCAAAGCCCAATCAGGGGTGAGTATAAAAATAGTTAGTAGGATGCCCCGAAGGCTCAAGGGAGTAGCAAGTGAGGTACTAAAGAGGGAAGAAGTAGATATAACAAGGTACAATAAAAGAGTATAGCTCACCCCATCAAAGAAGAGAAGTAATCTCATCCAAACACAAGGAGAATCAAAACGGTTATAAGGTGAAATTCTCGTCAAGTATTCTCTACCTAAATTAGGAGATTAGACTCCTCCAACTATGAGAAGATAGACATGGAATGCACGTGGCATACCCCAAGCATCTTTGCCTCTCTTGGAAGGAGAGTAACCAAATCCCAAGGAGTGTGTACTGAAATACAATATATATATGCTCAACTAAATGAACCCAAACGAGAGAGTAAGGGGATATACATATTACTAGATAAGCCTAGGAAAAGAGTTTCCAATAGTTATAGAAGTAAAACCCATTAGTCCCCAGCATCCCACACATATTCCCTAAACTGCAAGTCAAAGAGTCTTAATCACTGCATATTGATACTTTTTTCTCTGGGTGGTTCTGTCTCACCTGCACGGTTTTAGGTCGCATCACAAGGATGTGTCTTGGTGGGAAAAGTGTCCCTCTTTCTTGAGAGTCCAAAGTCACATCATGTACATCTCGTCGCACTTCCACACAGTCGATAGATCGTGTCATGAAGTTGTGAACCCACTATCCAACCCTACTAGAGGATATACTTTTAAAAGTCTTTAGATAATGCCACTTCCGTACCCAAATGGAGGGTAAGCCCTGAAATAGTAACTGGAGAACGCCACTGCCCAGCCTCACTAGACGGTAAGACCTAAAAGTGAGTAACTAGAAAACTCCACTACCCAGCTGTGTTGGAGGGTAAGCCCAAAATAGAATGGGGAACACCACTACCCAACCTCGCTGGAGGGTAAGCCCTGAAAGATATCAGTGAACACCACTACCCAGCCTCATTAAAGGGTAAGCTGGGATAGGTATGGTGATTCTAAAAACATCACTTTCATCACCGTCCTCATCAATAATTGCCTCAAATAGGAATCTCACTTGGAACATCTTGTATTGTATCTCAAAATCCACTATAGAGGTCACCATCATGTCATATGCGGAGAAACACTCAGGATAGGATACTCACAAGCCACAATTTGAGTTCATAAGGAATAGATACAAGAGATTGAATATTCGTAGTAGTATACAGTGCGTGTGGGGACCACACCATGTGTGACTTCTCTTCATTACCTAGCTGTGTACCTAACCATTTCCAGGTCCCAAAAGGGTGAACAAGTACCGCAACATGTCAAGGTACTCCCAGAGTACACGAGATATTAGTTGAAAAGCCGATGCGCACACAATTATCATCGCTAAGCTGGAGGGTAAAATTCATTGATTAGCTGACACACCTCCTCAAACGGTCCCAGAACATTGACAGTATCTATTCAAATATATTCTCTACTCTCACAAGATTCAGAGGTCACTAAATCTGTGGATTCTATTCAAACACATCAAATGGATCTTCTATTGATATTCCTTTCATGCTTCCACATTTAATATGAGATTGCAAATAAGGCTCCGCACATGCAAACAGATCATACCAACACAATCCTTTTAGAGAAACATGGAAGATAAAATAATCACTCGTCCAAAATGGACTCTTGATGCAGAAGCTTCATCTCCCAGTGTTATATGCAAACAGGGCCCTATGGGGCCCGTACCTAGATACAGAAACACGTCACGCAGATCGTGACATTGCATTACTTGGAAATTAACTCACAATGTAGGCTATTAATTTGGACCTAATGGACTTATGAATCAGAAGTCATAAAAACACAACATGCATCCAAAAGTTGCCTCTTGGGGCCAATGCCTTGGCCTTGAATCTAGGTGGGTAGATTGCATCGTTTCAATCACCTTGAAAAAACACTTAGAAACAAGTACTCAAACACCCCCAAACAGATGTCGGGTGAAAAAGTGGCATTTCACAGTAAAACATGCGAACCAGGACCTATGGGGACCGTACCTTTTCTCCAACCTAAACTCTTCAGAAAATATCTCAAAAATTCCGCACGAGGACTGAGCCACATTGCCACTAACAGTGCTTTAATTAAACATCCCAAACTAGAGTTAAGTCCGATTCAAGAATAATAAATAAATAAATAAATAAATTAATTATTTTCATTAAGCGTTTCATGCCACCAAGTGATGAAACCAAACAGAAAAGGTTCTGAACCAGCTTTTGAAGGACCGTCTCAACTCCAGGGTCATAGCACCTTCGATGTCATGTCAAACGGATGTTCGGCTCGCAAATATGTCCATTGTAAACATTAATAATAATTTATTATTATTAAATTAAAGCATTTCAGGTCACCCACCATATGGAGAAGAACTCAAAATCCACAAAACCCATCATAAAATGTCCATCTTTTGGAGACAGACCTGTGGCCATAGACGGTGCGTCAAACAGACGTGCCATTTAGAAGTTGCACCCCTTTGAATGCAAAGGGGCCCAACTGGGCCGGTCCGACCTAATTTGGTTGGACCCAACCACCTAGGCCGGCCCAACTAGCTAACCCAGATGATAGACGCACCCCACTGGCATAGCACCCCACTTGTAGGTGGCACCTCAGGACACCACTAATCCCCTCCGTCAATTGGGAGACCTGTATGAGGCAGGTCTTGTTCCCCTAGTCTCCCCCTTGGTAGCCGCCCTGCACGACCACCGCACCTGCCAGCGCTCCATAGTCCCAATGCCAGCCGCCCCTACCTCACTCCCCTGGTCCCCTACTACTCTGCCACCGAACTACGCCATGACCTTTCCTGAGCACCGCGCTCCCAGCCTGCTCCTTGCCTGAGCCCCGAGCACTACCATCGAACGACCCTCTACCCTGCATAACTATGTTGAAGCCCCAGCCTACTCCTCGCCTGAGCCGCTCGACCGTTCCACCCCTTGCTCCCAACTTTCCACACGCCGTGCCAACAATTCCAAGCTCTTCCTTGGCCTACCTCAATGCCCTAATGTCTTCGATCGACGCCACAGCTGCACTGCCTCGACCCCCAGCCAGCGCCCTTACCGGAGTCGGGTCTTCCATCAGCCGCCATAACCAATCTGACAACCTAATTTCAAATCTGAAGGTAGATTTGTGATCCTCAAGACGAGGCCTTCACAACACCTACCCCTGATCGATGACCCATTGATGTTTTGGTGCATCAAAAAATTCAGATGAAGAATGAAGAATAATGCCTCTAACATAGGATTTAAAACTGGTCTTAGATGATGGTTGGGTTCATTTGGTCATCATCCTAATTCTAAAATTATTAAATTTAAATGCCGAATTTTCCAAAAACTAAATAAATCAATGAACGTGTGAAAATAAATAGAAATACTACATCATATCGGTTGTGTGTCATTGGCGGCACGTCCACGAAGCTCCAGCTTCGATCGACCAAGGTTTTGGTGGAGGTTTCTCCTCAATTCGGTGAAAAATAGTGAAGAACGCCTAAGAAAATTTGAGAGAGAGAGTGGGAGAGAGGGAGAGAGAGGAGAGAGAAGGGGAAACCCTAACTCCAAACTCATATTTTTCTATTTATAGAAAACCCCGCTTAGCACGGAATCCAAAAATGTTGCAACCTCTCATTTTATATGACGCCTAGGTAAAACTCCCCATTTCAAACTCAATGGATGTATTAGATTTCCATTCTGAGTATTCATTCAAATGTTATTCGAAAATAATGAAAGTGATAAAAAAATCACTAAGTGGTAATTTCAAAATGAAGATTTTCCCCTGGGTGAATTTTCTAGCAGCGGCCCAACATTGACAAAGATTATAGCCCTCCTAGGGTAAACAACACACTATAAAATCAACTGTGGATTCAGATTATCGATCTGAGTAACAGTTTTAGTGTTATTTGGGTTTTTATCATTTAAATGAATGAGTTAATAAATTAGTTCATCCATTTACTTACTTCTAATGAGAGGGGTCAAAACACCCCGCACTGACATGCTTTATGTGGCTTCTAGGGTAAACACCGCATTACGGACCCAACCATGGTCTCAGATTCCTGATCTGATCAACTGTTTAAGAGATATCTCATTTTTGTTATGTGAATAGTACAAAAACACATAATATTTTTTTATAATTTATTTCAGGCACACCGGGCCTCGGAATTGTATGTTGTCTTAGCGCCTAGATCTAGAAATATATGTAGAAATATTCCTAGGTATTACAGGGAAAAAGGGTCTCTACATAATTCCATCCTTCAAACATTTCGTCCATGAAAAGAAAAAGGAGGAAAAACAACTTGGGATGGTGAGCTCACATTTGGGTCTCCTACTCCTAAGAAGACCTGCACAACACGATACCAGCACAACATGAGAATCAAAGGGATGGTTCTTACTTATAAGGTCTACTATTTTCAGTGATGTGCATAGAAATATGCTCGTATCTTTTTAACTATGACATATGGAAGAAGTCGTGCGCCCAATCCAAGTATTGAGTGGGTAGGGAAAGGTAGTTGGAAACCTGACCACCTCTTTCACGATTCTAAACAACCTGAAGAAACTCAAGGGACTTCCTTAGCTAAACCACTATATTCCACGTTGCAACTAGAATCATGATTTGTTCCTCGAACATGGTTGCGTGATTCCCTCCTTCAGAATATCAATCCGGTGAAATAACCAAGGATATATGGTCATGGAAGATTTCACAGTTGGTGTATAAAAATCGAGATTCTCTTATATGCTTGAGGAGTGTAGGAGTCAACACCATTGATTGATGAAAAGTTTCACCCACCTGCTCCAATAGGGTCAATTACCGGGAAGCTAACTGCTACGAAACTTCCAGCACATGGTGAGCCTGAGACTCTATGCTAAGGGAATATGCTACAATGCTTCCACTTTATGGAGCATAGACTACATAGAAGTCATAGTAATACAAGAATTTCAACCTGCACCGTCATCTCAGGTTCAAGTATCTCTGGATGAAGACACACCTGAGACACTGGTGGTCTGATCAACCACAAAGCGCTCTCCCAGAAGATAATGTCTCCACATTCTCAGGGAGAAGACTACCACTACCAGCACCACATCGTGAATCACATAGTTCTGTTTATGGGGTTTCCATTAACTTGACCTGTACATGATAACAGTATCAACATTGACATTGAGCACGCAAGGTACCAACGAACAGGGTAGGTGAGAAATCTCATCCAACAACAAGAGGCTAGACCCAAAAATCACATGGTATGCCCTGAGTGTCTTTCCCCACTTAGAAGGAGAGTAATCCCCAAAACAATCACTCTTATAAACCCACTAGTGGGACCTCAGGCAAAGGTAGGTCAAGTAGAAAAGACCAACTGGCTATGCCAGAACCTTCTCTGACACTCCACCGTACAACCCCGCCATGAATTCACATGTTAGGGGGACTCATCCACCACACCTCGATACTATACTCTTTGGGTGGTACTGACTCTCCCTCTCGGTTTTTATCATGTTACAAAAATGAATCTAAGTGGGGGAAGAACCCCTATTTCTTTTACATTCAAAGATATATAAAAAAAACGAACATTGGGTTACACCGACGCCCCACATCACCCACGACAACTCCTCAAACAAGGAATTGGAAGAAAAGAGTACCTCACGTATTTTCTAAAAAATACTACTAAAAAAGTTTAAAAAGACATAGAGTGTACCCATTATCATCTCAATTTCTAGAGGCTTGTAGACATCCATTGCACTTAGCTTCCCACAGCCCTTATCAGCAACTCCCTGAGCCTAACTTGGGATGCCTAGTTGTGGTTGAAGGATATCGAAACATCATCCACCAACCACAGTTCTTCCTACTACTCTTCCAACACCACCTCCCTAGGGACCACCCTATCCTCATTTGGGAGATCTAAAATCACAACACAACCTCTATCATGGCAGCGCATCTACCAACTTCTTGGAAAACTCATCACATCTGGTTGGGTAGTCTCACATCACATGATCTTTACCATTACAAGCATAACCCTAGTCCTCCCTGGGCTGTCTCGGTGCTCTATGCTATCCCTAAACATGTGCCAGAATCTTATCAAGGGAAGGCCTCCTGTGTTGAGGCCCTGCCAACTGACGCCCCTCTGACAGAAATTTCTCTGTCACCAGTACCAGCTCCAACACCCTGAGTTTGGTGAGGATGCAAAAGGGAACTATGATGGAACAAGTATCATATAAGGAGACCCTGCTCAAACTTCCATTCATGGAAGTAGCCATCATGGACCACGTCCAAAGAGTAACAAGTAAGGTCTGCGAACCTCATCACATATTCAGTAAGTGCTATCACTCTCCGATGAAGCTCCAGCAGCACTTGAAACCATACAGAGTGTAAGTTGGGGGTAGTACTTCTTACGAAAAATCTTCTAGAAGTCATCCCATGAGAGTACCAACACATCGTCCATCTGAGTAACCCAACTCTAGCAATGCCAAGATTCTATGTGGAAAAAGAATTTCTATAGAAGCCACCATCTGACTGATCGTTGTCTGAACAAGCCTATAGAGGTTAACCACTAACTCTATCCAACCCTTCACTGCCTAAGGGTATGGCCCACCGCGGAACCTCAGCAGTCTCTGATGCTAGAACTCGTGTAGCATGCTCAGACTTTGATCATAATTAGCCTTCAATATCGGTACTAAATTCTACTCCATAGGTGGAGGTCCTGCTGCATGTCCTCTTAGAGAAAGGGTAAATGTATGATGGATCCTAAACTGCGGCCTCGTCACTCACGGATCCTTCGTCAAAAACCGGAGCTATTATCCCAGCTGGCTATCATCGTGGAGGCATCCTGAATTCTCTCAAGGAGTACCGCATCCAAATGACCACATATATATATCATCAATGATGGAGAGCTGACTCTATAAGGACACTCAATGACTCAATCCTATATGTTTCATATACCAATGTTCCCCGTAACAAGTGTCTTAGCACACCGAGTTGACAAGTGGGTAATCAGGGTCCTAGTGAATGGCTACGTCAACCGCCACACCAGCACAAGACTCCTTGGCCTAAGATCCACTCTCAAGACACATTGACACCGTTGCCCAAAAACCCAACCAACTCCTTTTTAGGGATCATCTGAACGAAATCCCGAGGAAAGAACCACCTTTGATGCCACTTTGTCATGATCCGACCTGTACCGGGGCTCGAGCCGCAACTTCCCAATCTCATCTCTATAGGCCAGGGGCTGGCGACTAGCGCCAAAGGAATAACATGCTAGGGGAGGCCTTTTCCTGAGTACCTACACACACACACACACACACACGCACACACACACACACACAAACACACACACCGAGCCAACTCAATGAAAAAGTGAAGAGGGAATGGAAAACAAGATACAATCCTGCTATATATAAAGCAAAAATATGCATCGAACTCTAATCAGTACAAGTACATGAAAGTAAACAGAAAGGAAAAGGGGAAAAATACATGCCCAACAAGAAAAGTTCCATAACTCGAGAATGGGTGGAAAAGTAAAATAGATGAGAGGGCCTCGCTCTTGGATCCCAATCTATGACCACCACATGCAATCCAAGCACACCATATCCCTATGCTCTTCTGATGTCACAATCAACCTGTCCATCATCTTCAAGGGCACACCGAGTGCAGGAGAAGCCCAATAAGGGGTGAGTATAAAAACTACTCAGTAGGATGCTCTGAAGGCTCATGGGAGAATCATGTGAGGTACTAGAGAGGGAAGAAGTAGATAGAGTAAGGTACAGTAAAAGAGTATAGATTAACCCAAAAATGAAGTGAAGTAAGCTCATCCAAACACAAGAAGCTTGAAATGGTGAGAAGGTGAACTTATCTTCAAGTAATCTCTACCTACAGTAGGATATTAGAATCATCCAACTATGAGAAGCTAGACACGGAAAGAACATGGAATACCTCGCACGTCTTCCTCTCCTGGAAGGAGAGTAACCCAAGCCCATGGAGTTGGTATTTCAATATGATATATATATGCTCATCCAAAGGAACCCAAATGAGAAAGTAAGGGGATCTCCATATAACTAGCTCAACTCAGGAAAAGAGTTTCCAATAGTTCTAGAAGTAAACACCATCAATGCCCAGCATCCCACAGGTCTGCCCTAAACTGCAAGTCAAAGGGGCTCAATCACCGCAGCTTGATACTATTCGCTCTGGGTGATTCTATCTCACCCACATGGTTTTAGGTTGCATCACAAGGATGCATCCTGGTTGGAAATGTGCCCCCTCTTTCTTCAGAGTCCAAAGTCACATCATGTATGTATCGTCACTATGCCGCATAGTCAAGAGATCATTTCACGAAGTCGTGAAACCACTATCCATCCCTACTAGAGGATATACTTATAAAAGTCATCGGCGAATGCCACTGCCCAGCCCAACTGAAGGGTAATCCCTAAAAGGGTAACTAGTGAAGGACACTACCCAGCCTTGCTAGAGGGTAAGCTCTGAAAGGGAGTAACTGGAAAACTCCATTGCCCAGCTAAGCTAGAGGGTGAACTCAAAAGATAATGGATAACACCACTGCCCAGCCTCGCTGGAGGGTAATCCCTGAAAGATATCAACAAACACCACTGCATAGCCTCATTCGAGGGTAATTCGGTATTTCTATGGTGATTATTAAAACATCACTATCATTACCATCATCATCCAGCATTGCCTCAAATAGGCATCGCACTCGGAACATCTCACATCATATCTCAAAATCCACTATGGAGGGCACTATCACGTCGTACGTGGAGAAAAACTCTAGATAGGATACTCAGAGAACACAATCCGAGTTTAGAAGGAAGAGATTACAGAGATAGAAGATTCATAGTAGTACGAGGAGTGTGTGGGGCCCACACCATGTGTGACCCCTCCTCATATCCAAGTTGTGTACCTAACCCTTTCCCGGTCCCAAAAGGGTGAACAAGTACTAAGATGTGTCAAGGTACTCCTAGAGTACACGACACATTAGTCGCAAAGCCGACGCGTGCACAATGCTTGTCGCTAAGATGGAGTGTCAAAATCATAGATTAGCTGACACACCTCCTCGAATGGTCCCAGAACATCAACGATATCTCTTCCCACATATTCTCCACTCCTACAAGAGTTGGAGGTGACCGAATCTGTGGATTCTCTTCAAACACGTCAAACGGATCTTCCACTAATATTCCATTCATATTTCCATATTTAATAAGAGATTGAAAATAAGGCTCCACACATCCAAACAGATCACGCTATCAAAATCCTTGAAAAAAAAACATGCAAGTGCGACTAATCACTCATCGAAAATAGACTTCTGATGTAGAAGATGCATCTCCCAACGTTATATGCAAAAAGGGCCCTATGGGCCCCGCATCTCGATCTCAAAACATGTCATGTAGATCATGCTATGGAGTTACATGAATATAAACTCACAAATTATTCTATTCATTTGCACCCAACAAACTTATGAAACATAAATCGTAAAAACACAACATACATCCAAAAGTCGCATTGTGGGGCCCATGCCTCGACATCGAATTTAGGCAGGCAGATTGCACCATTGCAATACCCTCATAAAAACCCTCAGAAATGAGTGATCAAACACCCCAAATAGATATCGGGTGAAAAAGTGGCATTTCACCGTAAAACGTGAGAACCAGGACCTATGGGCCCGCACCTTGTCTCCAACCCGAATGCTACAAAATACTCTCAAACTGTTCGCACGAGGACTGGGGTCATACTGCCGCTAACAACGCATCAATCAGACATCCCAAATGGGAGTCAAGTCCAATGTAAGAATAATTAATTAATTAATTAATTAATTATTCGCATTAAGTGTTTCATGCCACCGAGTGACAAAACCAAACTGTAAAGGATCTGATCCAACATTGGAAGAAGAATCTAAACTCTAGGGTCCCAATGCCTCTAACGGAATGTCAAACAGATGTCCAGCTTGTGAATATGTCAGTTGCAAACTTTAATAATAATTTATTATTATTAAATTAAAGCATTTCAGGTCACCCACATTCTAGCGTTGAACTAAAAATCCCAAAACCCATTTTAAAATATCTGTCTCTATGAGATGGACCTGTGGCCATAGACGGCGCGTCAAACGGATGCATCGTTTAGATGTTGCGCTCCTTTGAACACAAAGGGGCCCAACTTGGCGAGTCCAGCCTAATTTTACCAGACACAACCACCTGGGCCATCCCACCCCGGCTGACCCGGTCGATAGTTGTGCCTTGCTGGCATGGAACCCCACTGGAAGGTGGCACTTCGGGACCTCATTGGTCCCTTGCATCAATCAGGAGACCCACATGAGGCGGGTCTTTTTCCCCCCAGTCTCCCTCTTCGTCACCGCCCTGCACGACCACTACACCTACCTGTGCTCCTCCATCCCGATTCCAGCTTCCCCTACCTTGTTCCCTTGGTCCCCTTCCACTCCACCACCAGACCATTCCCCCGATCTCGCTTGAGTGCCGCACTCCCGACTTGCTCCTTTCCTGAGCCCCGAGCACAGCCTACAAAAGCCCCTCCACCCTACTGCAATGCGCCGAAGCCCAAGCCTACTCATATCCTGAGCCACTCGACCTTTCCGGCCCGTGATCCCAACTTGCAGAATGTTGCTCCAACCATGTCCCTCTGATCTTTGCCTTGGACCACCACACCACTCCGAACGCCTCCGGTCAACGACACCGCTACACCAATTCGGCCTCCGGCCACCACAATTTCCAGAGTCGGGGCTTCAGTCGGCCTCCACAACCACTCCAACAATCTAATTTCAAATTGAAAGGTGGATTTGGGATCCTCAGGATGAGGCCATCATAGTGCCTACCCCTGATCGAAGATCCATTAGTGTTTTGGTGCATCTAAAAATTTGGATAAAGAACAACGAAGAACGCGTCGAACAAGGGATTTATAACGGGTCTCAGACGATGGCCGTGTTCGTTTGTCCATCGTCCTAATTCTAAAATTATTAAATTTAAATGATGAATTTCTTGAAAAATCAAGAAATCGATGAATGTGTGAAAATCAACAGAAATCTTACCTCAAATCGGTCGTGTGTCATTTGCAGTGCATCCACGACACTCCTGGTTTGATCCTCCAAGTTTCCAGCAGAGGTCGCTCCTTGATTCGGTGAAGAATGAAAAAGAACGCCAAAGAACAGATGAGAGAGAGTGGGATATAGAGAGAGAGAGGAGAGGGAAGGGAAAACCCTAACTCCAATCTCATATTTTTCTATTTATAGAAAAACCAGCTTAACACGGAATCTGAAACTATCGCGCCCTCTCATTTTATATCACGCCTAGGTAAAAAACCCTATTTTAAACTCAACAGATGTCTCAGATTTCCATTCCAAGACTTCATTCAAAATTTATTTGAAAATAATTCCAGTGATAAAAAAATCACTAAGTGGTCATTTAAAAATGACGATTTTCCCCAGTGTGATTTTTCTCGTAGCAGCCCTGCGCCGACACATCTTATACCCCTCCTAGGATAAATGTCAAGCTCTGAATTCAATAGTGGACTCGAATTGCCGATATGAGTTATTGTTTGAGTGTTATTCAGGTTTTGAGCTTTTAAATGAATAAATTAAAAAATTAATTCATCAATTTACTTATCGATAATGAGAGAGGGGTCCGAACATCCCACACTGATGTGCTTTATGTCATGCCTAGTGTAAACACCATGTTCCAGACCCAACTGTGGTCTCAGATTCCTGATCTGATCAACCATTTAAGAGATATCCCATTTTCATTATATGAATAGTTCAAAAACACTTAATATTTTTGTATAATTTATTCTGGGCACACCGGGCCATAGAATTGTACACCGTCTCAATGCCTAGCTCTTGAAATATACGTATAAATATTCCCTAGTCATGCAAGAAAAAACTAGGTCTCTACATACACATTCACAATTGTATGAATGGAACTGGTTTTATTTCCATTAGTTGATGCAGGTGCATGATTCTAAGTCCTTAATAGAATGAGTGAACCTATTTCTACCTATACATGTTCATAACGTTATAACCCAATGTGTATGCCAAAAATTCCATGTCTTATTCCAATGCTATGATTTCAAAAATTATGATCTTGATTCTCTTATGATCCATGTATCATGAACATCCAATCTTTATTATTATATCTAATATTCTGGTTATGATCTTCAATTGTTAGGATCAAGTTCAAAGACATTTTGTTCATGTTATGCTTACGAATTTCATTTATTTACCCTTAATGAGCATCTAATCTCACCCATTTCTTATGATTCATTTCTGGAGGTTATGGAGAAAGGTTTTAGGTAAAAGTACTAAATGTGGGGATCTTCATGGGATATGTTAAATATATTTCACTATGATAGAATATTTTTTCAATTCTTCTAAAGAAACTAAACTATTATGGTCCCCAAACATGTATTTATTTAATTTAGCAAAAAATGAATCTAAAATGATGTAATATTCATGTATGTTAAGCTTGGTTATATATAGTTGGTATCAAAGGAAATATTTATTCAACCTTTGGAAACTAGTATGAGAAACAATTGATAAGATATATTGGTATATTTCTAAATATTTTTCTAGGGATGTATCTAAGGGTAAGAATAAGGATGAGTTAATGTATAGGAAAATGACCTAGTATTTTTGTAAAGGAAGTAAGTGGTTTCCTAGAAATACAGCCCCATCTAGATAATAAAACTAGATTTCACTCTAGAAAAGATTTACTAAGTGGTAAAAACTCTAAAAATATGTCATGGGTTAGACTCGTGGTAATCTGCTACATGATAACAAGCCTTGCTGTAATTCTGGTTTGACACTCCCCAGGGATATCCTTTGAAAACTACTAAACACTTAACAAAAAATCCTGATGGATTTAAATAAAAGTTTCATATGAATAAAAATAGATAAAAATAAGTTTATATAGATTAATTAAGTATGAAACATGATTTAGGAACCCTATAAGTAATGTTTTGGAATTATATGGTATCCCAATATGATAAATGTCTATCACACTATGCTTTCTGGTTTTTTTACTTGGATAGGACTATAAATAACGTGCTTATCATTTAATGTTTCATATGTGGAAAGAATGGGAATTTTTCGAATCGATTTTATAAGTGGAAAGCTCATAAATAGAATCTAGAATGTGGTATGAGTATTGGTTATACTTAGGAAGATAAACAGATAGAAAATGACTTGTGAAAGTTATATAATGTTATTCTAGTATTGTTTACATTGATCACAATAAACATGATTATATCGATTTTGGGAAACCTTAATACATGATTCATATTTCATATTCTTGGAATGAGGTATCAAGTAATAATTATATGAATCATGAGTAATGGTTTATAAATAAAGTAGCATGAAAGAGGTACTTTTGATTTGGAATGAAAAGATTATGTTATATGAATCATGAAATATATATGTATTTTTATTATAATATTTAATTATGTACTGAAAAGGATATGTTTAATGGCGATGAAGACATAAAAAAAAACATTTTGATTAAGGGTAGGTAACCCTTAATGTTATCAATATATTGAAAAAATTGTGTTTCACTCATAAAAATAGATTATTGATTTTGATAAAATAATTTGGATAACACTATATACCCTAGATCTAATTGTTGACTGGTTTATAATGTAGTCTATGTCATCATGTATGATGTCTACAACTTATTGGATTTAATTATTATATCCAACAACATTTTTAATAAATAAGCATGCATGTTTTCTTAAATTATTTATGGTTATTTGGGTTATTAACATGTTTCAAGAGAATATATGATGAGGGTACTCAAATTTTTGGAATGTGAAAACCAAGAGTTACTTTGTTATATAAGGGGGATCAATGTTAATATAATATGGTGTAATATTTCTAATGATTAGTGTTTTTCATCTTTTAGAAGGGTTATAAGCATAACTATTTATAGAAGGATTAAGTTAAAATTTGGATGAATTTTATGAGGATAAACTATTATCTTACCATAAAAGGATTTAATAAAATTGGATAACCATTTATAAAAACATGGTTTTTTTGTTAACTGACGACATATTGGGTGGAAGTTCAAGGATCTCATGACCTGTTAGTGCTTCAGGAATGAAAAATTCACCTTCCTTTTTGAGGAAAGCGGTGAAATAGATTAAGGAAAACAAAGGGTGAGGTTGTACAGAAATCTTGCAAGTATATATTTTTATAAAAATTCATTAACATTAATAAAAATGATATTGAAACAAAAAATGTTATCCTAGTACATCCATTTACGATGAATTAGATGGTCCCTTAGTTCATCGTAGATTTATGGATTTTGGATTGTTAACTTTATCTTGACCTTGTTCTCTATAACTCTCCATAAGAACATGATAGTTATATTTTTATTCCATATCCATTTTTTCACTTCCCACCTATGTTCTCATATGTGGAAAAGTAGTTATATGTTACTTCAGGAAACCACTTTGTTTCCAACTTTTTCATTTTTAAAGTATTTTTTAGTATTCATTTTTATGATGTGGCTTTCTATGAATGGAACTTTCAAGTATTAAACCTTAGATAACCCATATGAATTTTGAGGGTGAAATTCATTTTAATGGGGGTGTAATGTAACATGATGAGATTTTTGGAAATATATATTTTTCAAATTAAATTATCTTTTCGATATATTTAAGTTCGCATGACACTAGAAATAGTTATATATATATATATATATATATTTAAACACTAAGTAATACAACCCTTTCATATGACACCAATGTGGATTTCATTACATGTAACATTGAATTGGCTTGTGATACACGCAACACTGACTTAGAATTAACTACTTGTAACACCGACTTAGTGAATGTTACATGCAATACTGAGTTTCTACAAAACATTATTTTATTATATTAATTATTTAAACATGTTGGTTATAACATATAAATTAATCCCTAGTAATATGAATAGTATTAAATAAATTTCAGATATTTTTATAATGTTTTTATATAAATAATACATATTGATAATGAAAAATATGATTTTTCTAGAATTCTTTATATATTTAAAAAATATGATTTTCTCAAATGAACTACTTTTCAAGTCATTCTGTGAAGACCAATAAAAAATTAATTGTAGGAACACATATAAATTTAATTTGATAAAATAATTTTTTTTAATTTAGAATTATTAAATTAGCTAATGTTGATTTTTTTGGTATTTTTCTGAGAAGATTTATTTTTTGGTGAATAGTGAAAAAAACTCTATATTAGTTAATTACTGCTTTTTTTTAAATAATTAATAATGATAAATTTTAAATTAAATATTTTTTAAGGCCAAATGAGGTCAATAATACATATATTAAATAAATTTAGGTCATTATAACCGGTTTTCCATTGAAATTGAATATACAAACTTAACACACATTTGAACATTTTTCAACTTTAAAAACCCGTTATTTTAACCCATCCACGAGATTATCAGTGATCATAATTTTGCTGCTTCTGTGAATTTTATATCAAGAAACATACATACACCATTATAATAAGTATAATATTTATAGACAAATTAGATCATGTTATGTTTTGACCAAAATGATTATTAAAAGTGATTAAGGTCAAATTAAGATTAATTAAGGACTAAAAAATAATCTTTGGGGCCCAAATGACATAGAAACTTGTCCAAAACCCATTTTATGGCCATTTTTCAGCCATATACCATACATTATTGATTTTTATGACTTTTTCTAGGTAATAACATTTTTATGCCTAACTTGTTTTCAAAATTTCCAAGTGAGTCCTTTCCTTACCTATAAAAGGCCACCACCCTTCCATCCTCTTAACACCTCTCAAAACTTTTAGGTTCATCCAATATTTAACCAATACACTTATAAAAATCCCTACCTCCCCCCTAGAAGCATCTATTTTGGCATATGGCTTCCAAGGAATCCATTTGGTACAAACCAAAATGAGTTACTTGATTATGAGGTAACACCTTCTCTCAAGATCATTTCTTTTATTTTCATTGTACACAACATCCAATCACTTTATTCCATGATTTTATAATAAATAAATAATCCCCAATATAATAGGATGGTTTTCTGAAAAGGGTTATACTTACACCTACACACACCTCCATCTAATTGGTAACAAACACACTGTTTATGTGTACGGAGAACTTCCACCTCACAAAAAGATGATTGTTCAATTTTACTTACCACCTATCATGGTTGAAAATTTGATATATATTATATTAAATTTATTATTTAATTAATATTATGAATTAATTTTACAACAAATATATTTTTTACTTTCCATTTGGTGCAAATACAATAATTTCATTCGAGGATGTTTTGAGTACCACCTCCTCAACGCGATGGGATTTGTTCACACACTACATGGAGTGTATTAAGGATGGATTTAGAGAACATATAAAATATATATAGCACTATAATTATAATTTAATTATATGATATACTTATATACATATATTTCATTTTATTTTTTTCTATCAATATGATAATAAAAATGGAAACAACTTTCATGCATATGTACTACTTACCATCTTCATGAATGGTGTATTCCACTTCATACTTCTATATTATATAGATTATTATAATAAATATATATTGGTTATAAAAAATATCTTTATCAATAAAAAATTTCTTTAATCATGATATATTTATAAGGACCAACGATATAACAAATTAGGACACATGTGAAGAACAAATAGCATATTATCTGAAGTGAAACATCAATATAGGATGCTTTACAAGAGGGTAATATAAGGTCATAATAAAATAATATTTGGTATTAGATGTAAGAATATGGTTCTTTAAAATATTTATAATAATTTTAAATTTATTTCAATTGTGGTTTGATCATGTATGATGAGATTCAAGACACATGGTGTGGGGATTTCATCACCCTTTTTATTTTCATGAGATACCAGATTTGTTCTCCAATTTTTCCTTTTGTGTGGTGTATTTAATACCCATGGTTGTATTCTATATGTCTTATACTTAATTTTAGGAGTATTATTATATCCATTTTATGATCTTTCTTTAAAGGGTTTTATATTTAAAAAGATACAAAATATGTAACTTCCTTGACCCAGAAGCCACTAAACTGGTGCTCCGAGCCGGGTGGTTACATGACCTTAAGTGCACCTCCCTGTATGCCAAAGGCTGTCGACTAGTAGCAGGGGTATATGTGGTCAAGTGGAGAGACTATACCCCCTTCTTATCAGAGTAAGACACAACAGAAATAAACCAATAGCAAAAACAATAATCAACAAACAAGGAACATGTATAACAACCATTTACAACAATCAAATATGTCATGTCATACTACAAGTTCAAAAGTGGAAAAAACCCCAAAATAAAGACAACGACTAAAATACCCAAAATGGTCCCGACTCCAAGTCCAGATCCTCCACCAAGTGCTACCCATGTCCACTCAACTATCTAAAAAGGACCCTTGCCCTTCTCCTGACCTGCAAACATGAAGTCTGCTCAGGTACCCAATGGCGGCCCGAGCAGGGTGTGAGTACAACTCAGTACGCCACCACTAACAATGTCTATAAAATATCCAGTGTAAACAGGTAGTGAATGTAAAGGAAAATTAATGATAATTTCCAAGTAATTAATTAAGGTGCCACGAAAAGATCATATCCAAATACATTTCCATTCCATTACCATTCATTTGTTACCAATTATCATCACTTACCATTTCATCACATTTTCATGGGTTAATCACATACATTATGTTACATGGGTCTAAGGCCAAAAATCACATGAAAGAGGGTAAACACATCGTTATCCTATCTCATTAGGACTAACCCCCTCATTGCAACCATAACCTCACCTTGAAGCCTCAGTCCGGGTGGATGCAACCATTAAGAGAATAGATCCTCAGTCCCCTTTCCTAACTAGTGCATTTAGGGTCGAGTTTAGAACCTCACTATTCACTTGACCCGTGGGTGTAGATCCTCATGTCATACCCCACTCTACGAAGCCATGTGCACATGCTTATATATAAGTAACCATCAACCATCCAAACCATTGCCCTTGGGAAAACACTATTCACAACAACTCACATGGGAATCCACATCATGCCTTAACCCATTAACACATTACCAATTCACATTATTTAACCATTCACCCAATACCCATGTATTATTCTAATCTCACTAATCATTCAACATTAAACCCATAATCTATCCCATTATGGTCTTTAATCAGTTTACTCATTATCCCATTCAACCCGTTCATCATTCCCATGAATCAACCATTTAAGCCATTCCACTTTAACCCTTAGGTGATTTCCAAGTCTAGGTGAATCAACTAACTTCTATTCCAATTTCAACCAATCATGCCAACATATTTATCAAGGGCTCTACAGTTTATTACAACAAGGTCACTTGTTTAATGTTAATCCCTAAATCCGGAAAAAGCCGGCTCATCCCATGGATGGTCCCAATTAGGTCAAGTATATCCCAAAACATCCCACGAGGATCGTGAGGGTTCCCATTTTCCATTTTAAACACCATTATTACCAAACATTCCACAGTTATCCAAACATAACCAAAGGAAAGCAAGAACACAACTAAACATGCACAAATACCCAAATAACTATGGGATATCACTTGTAGACCACCTACCTTGAAACCGTGGTTGAATTCACTCTTGATCGAGTCCTTAGACCTCGATCCAACCAACCTTTGGAGCTTCAACCTAAAAATCACCCAAAAGTTAGGGTTTTAGAGCTTCAGAATGAGAGGGAGAGAAGATAAAAACCCTAAACCAAAAAGAGAAGCAAGGATGGTATTAGCCTTACATGGGGCTTTGATCCGCAACCAACGTCACCAAAAACACCTTAGAATCGAAGGAGATTGGTCTCTTGGAGCCTTTGGGAAATTTGGTTTGTGACTAGGGTGGAGAGGGAGGAAATGAGAGGAAATGACGAGTGGGGTTTTAAAGCCTGGAGTGGAAAACTTGTAATTTTCCCCCAACTTTAAGTGGCCGCACGGTTTGTCCGCACGGTTTGGAAAACCGTGCGCAAACTGTGTGTATGCCACTATCCGGAGGAGGAGGGGTCACATGATTTAGCCGCACGGTTTGGAAAACCGTGCGCAAACCATGCGCATGCTTCTGTCCGGAGGAGGAAGGGTCGCATGGTTTAGCCTGGGCAGGCCGCACGGGTTGCCTGGCCATGCGCAGGCCGTGCGCCCTGGCCTGCCCTACCCAGATTCCCTTTCTTCCATGCCCTGATCCCCCAAAACACCCCAAGGCCTCTCAAACATTCAGGAAACATTTCAAATCCCCCCAAAAAAGGGTTCAACCCAAAACAAAACAAAAACACACCTTTACAAAAACCGGGATCTTACAACCTCCCCACCTTATAATGGCTCGTCCTCCAGCCGAGCTTCCAAGCCTCATTGATCCCCCAAAGAGAAGAGTTCTGGACACTGAGCCCAAATATTCGATTCCCACTCCCAATTTTCATCCTAAACTTTCCCATGCTGCCATAGTACTCACACTAATGGAATAACCTTGCCTCGCAAGACCTTTTCACTACGATCCACCACAAGAACTGGATGCTCCTCAAAGGACGCATCAACCTCGAGCTCCACATCCCCAACATCAACCATGTGAGATGGGTTAGGATGATACCGTCGAAGCTACGACACATGAAACACATCATTAATCCCAACATACTACTGTGGAAGGGCCAACTGGTAAGCCACTGGTCCGATCCTCTCCAGAATTTCAAAAGGACCCACATACCTGGGTGCCAACTTACCCTGATTTTAAATCTGTCGGTGACCCAACCTTGGTGACACCCAAAGGAAAACTTTATCACCCACCCCAAACTCAAGAGTTCTATGCCTCCGATATGCATATGACTTCTGTCTACTCTGACCCGTAGCCATCCGCTTCCTGATCAACTTAACTCTCTCTGAAGTCTCCTGCACGAGACTTAGCCCCAACAACTTGGATTCACTGACCTCTAGCCAACACAACAGAGATCTACATGGCCTCCTGTAGAGTGCCTCAAATGGTGCCATCTGAATCATAGCCTGAAAACTGTTATTGTAGGAAAACTCAACTAATGATAGGTGCCTCTCCCAAGAACCAGCAAAGTCCAAGACACAAGCTCTTAACATGTATTCCAACACTTGGATCGTACGCTCCGACTGCCCGTCCGTCTGCGGGTGGAAATCTGTACTCAAAAACACCTGCATACCAAGCGCCTTCTGAAAACCTTGCTAGAAACGCTATGTGAAACATGGATCTCAGTCCGAAACTATGGTTCATGGAACACCATGCAACCACACTATTTCTCGAACATACAGTTCACCCAACTGGTCAACTATATGGGTCTTCTTAATCGGTAAGAAATGAGCCACTTTCATTAACCGATCCACAACCACCCATATTGCATCATTATTCTGTGGATTCCTTGGAAGAACCATGACAAAAATCCATTGTCACATCATCCCACTTCCATTCCGGAATGGGAAATGGATGTAACAAACCACTTGGGCGTTGATGCTCGACCTTCACCTGCTGACAGGTAAGGCATCGTGCCACAAAGCCCGAAACTTCCTTCTTCATCCCAGGCCACCAAAACTGCCTTCGGAGATCACGGTACATCTTGGTCAAACCAGGATGCACTTCCCACTTTGATGCATGGAACTCACGCATCAAATCATCCTGCACACACTTTGGCAGAACCACACGATCCCGAACCCGAACAACACCTTCCACATCGATGACCCAACCAGAATGTAGATCCACACCTTTAAGATTTTCCTTCATGATAAAACACTCAGGATCATCAATATGGCCTTCCTTAACCCGACTCAAAAGCGTCGACTCCATCGATAAGGAAGCAAGAGTGACCTGACCACTCTCCTTCTGCACCTCCAGGTAAATTTCTACAAATAAAGCCATCACCTTCCACTCGGTGTTGGACTCCTGAACCATTTGATACTGAACCTTCTTACTCAGAGCATCAACAACACTGTTTCCCTTTCTCAGCATGTACATAAACTCAAAGTCAAAAGACTGGAGATATTCAACCCATATTCGCTGCCAAAGATTCAAATCCTGCTATGAGAAGATGTACTTTAAACTCTTATGGTTAGTAAACACGGTAAACCGTTCTACCAACATATAGTTCCTCCAAAACTTCAAGGCGTACACTAATGAAACCAACTAAAGGTCATGAGTGGTATAGTTACACTCATGGGGTCTCAACTACCTTGACCCGTAAGCCACAACCCGCTCATCCTGCATTAACACAACCCCAAGTCCGACTCCAGACACATCACAAAACACGATGTACTTCTTACCCGGCTCAGGTAAGATCAAGATAGGTGTGGTCGTCAGCCACTTCTTCAACTCTTGGAAGGCATTATCACAATCCTTAGACCACTCAAACCTGATTCCTTTCTTGTTCAAGCCCGAGAGTGGCACTGCCAAGGGAGAGAAATCCCGAATGAACCTTTGATAATAGCCAGCCAAACCCAGGAAAGTCAGAACATCAGAAACACTATTGGGATGCTCCCAGGCTACAACTGCCTGCACTTTCTCTGGATCCACTGACACACCTACCTCTGAGATGATGTGACCTAGAAAATGCACCTCACCTATCCATAATTGACACTTTTATAGCTTGGCATATAGATGATGCTCTCTTAGCGTACCCAAGACGATGTCAAGATGTTGGGCATGATTGTCGTGAGTTTTTTAGTACACTAAGATATCATCAACAAATACAACCACAAAAAGATATAGATAGGTATGAAATATTCGGTTCATCAAATCCATAAACACCGCCGGTGCATTGGTCATGTCGAAAGGCATTACCACAAACTCAAACAACCCATACCGGCTTCGGAAAGCTGTCCGTGGTATGTTGGAAGACCTCACCCTGATCTGGTGATAACTTGACCTCAGATCAATTTTTGAAAACATCGATGCACCCCTCAATTGATCAAACAGGTCATCAATTCTTGGAAGAGGGTACCGATTTTTCACCGTCATCTGATTCAACATTTGATAGTCAACACACAACCTCAAAAACCCATCGAAATTCTTTGCAAAAAGCACGGGAGATACCCAAGGAGACGTACTAGGATGGATAAACCCTTTACACTCCAACTACTCAAGTTGAACCCTCAGTTCCTGGAGTTCTATCGGTGCTATTCAGTATGGAGAAATAGAAACTGGCTCCGCTCCCGGCAGCAACTCGATCATGAACTCAACATCCCTCTTGGGGGGTAACCCCGAGAATTCCTCAGGAAACACATCCTAAAATCGATCCACCATAGGAGGTAAAATAGACTGCTCCCCTCTTGCATTGTCATCAAGCATGAGGCATGCCACTTGAGCCATGAGTCCACTCATCTGTTGACAAAACGGACCCGCACGCCCTGTTTGAACCTTCCATTCGCCATGGTGGACATAAGCGTCACCCTCAAGTGACTTGAACGATAATCTGCGATGGTAACAGTCTATGTGTGCCTGATAAAACACCAACCAATCCATTCCCAGGATTAGGTCAAACCTTGACATCTCGAGAATGAACAAGTCCCACAGAAAACGATACCCACCAACTTCCAAGGCACATCCCTTGCACTACTTGATATCCTCAACCCGCACCCCCAACGGAGTGCCAATTGACATAACTCCACACACACTCTCCACAGGTAAGCCCAGCACTAACACAAGTTGAGCAGATACAAAAGAGCGTGTGCCACCTGTGTCAAACAACACACTAGAAAAAGTAGAAGCTACAAGGACCGTACCTCGAATAGTCGATGTTCCAGCCTCGCCATCACCAGGCGCAAACTGAACTGCCTGAAGCTGGACTACCCCTCTACCCTGGGCTCCAGCCTGAGTACTATGTGCTACACTGCCCTGTTGGTGTGAGCAATCTTTCCCTTGAGTTCCACATCCACCGCCCCTGCCAGTACGGCCTATGGAGCTCCAACTGCCCGCCTGATACGGGGCAACTGGTCCCCTTCCCATACCCGTGACCTGTTTTTCACCATCATGCTCACCCGCCTGCCGAGGGTTCCTATAGAACCTCTACACATTCCCCATCCTACCGCATGAATGAAACTCAACTGGAGGTCGAGGACACTGAACACGCGTATGCCCCGACCTACTGCACTGATAGCAGAACACCTGATTTCCACTATGAGAGGCTGACCCTCTCTTCCAGCCACTATGCATACTTCTGCCATGTTTTGAGCTCTCATGGCATCGCTTTCTACCTTCGGTAGCTGCACCGCTTGTCTATCCTACTGACACCACAAGCCCACTACCCGAATCTCCCTTCAGGTTTCCTTCCGAGATCAATGCCTGATCTACTACCTCTGTGAACCTATTCAAGCGAAAGATGTTTACTTGAGACCTGATCTCATGTCTCAGCCCATCCTAGAAATTCCTTGATATTGCTGCCTCATCCCCTTCTAGCACTGGGAAAAAGTGTCTCAAATCAGTGAAGAGAATAGCATAGTCCATCACCGATAGTGATCCCTAAGTCAGGCTCATAAAATCTGTATCCCACTCCTGTATCAAAGTCTCTGGGTAGAAATGCTCCAGAAACTTTTCCTGAAAAAACTTCCACGACATACCCTCAGCCTGCTCGATTTGAGCCTGAATGTCCCACCAATGCCAAGCCTGGCCTCACAACATATAAGCGGCCAGCTTTACTCACTTTTCAACAGGGGTATCCAGATGGTCCAGTATCGTCTGGAAAAACTCTAACCAGAACTCCGCTGATTCTGGACCGCCCTCTCCTATGAAGGTCAGAGGGTGTTGTAGTTGGAACTCCCTAGTCAGCTCAAACATACTCGGTGCAACCCGACCTGGGTCCCGATACATCATCTGCATAAGGCAAGCCAAGTTCTCCTAGAACTGGTCTTCTCTACCTTCATTGATCACCACATTTTCTTGCTCTTCTACTGGAGGAGTGTTCTCAGCAACACCCTCCTATTTCCCAACTGGTAACCGACATCATGGTGTAATTTCTCTATATTTCCAAGCACAAGATTTAGCATGCATACCATAAACTTTCATGACTTTATCAAAAGCTCTTTACTAGATATAATTCCCTACATGTTTTATTTAATTCTTCTCATTATTTCTTGGTTTCATGAAATGCATGATGCACCCTACTTTCTTGCCTCACACACCCATCCCGTGCGTGTGCATAATCACAATGCATGTCACCTATCTCCCTAGGTTCCTACAATGATGCATGAATACGAATCCTCATGCCGTTAAGGCCACGAGCCAAATATCATAAAACAGTCACATCAAACCACATTTACATCACCCAACAGTGAAATATCTTCAACTGTAATATCACACAACAAAGAAAAACATTTCACACCCAAGGTAACTTGGGTTTTCCCCCATACATGGGTTAGCTACTCCCAAGAACGAGCTCATTACCAAGGCCCAACACATCTTAACCCTTGGATACCAGTCCCAAATAACAAGACCTCAGAGAAGGAGAAGAAAGAACTCCTCTAATACAACTTTGTAATGTCCCCGACCCGGAATCCACTAAACTGGTGCTCCGAGCTGAGTGGTTACATGACCTTAAGCATGCCTCCCCATACGCCAAAGGCTGCCGACTAGCAACAGGGGTCTATGTGGCCAAGTGGGGAGACTATACCCCCTTTTCATCAGAGTAATCCACAACAGAAATAAACCAATAGTGGAAAAAATAATCAACGAACAAGGAACATGTATAACAACCATTTCCAACAATCAAATATGTCATGTCATACTACAAGTGAAAAAGTGGAAAAAACCCCAAAATAAAGACAATGACCAAAATCCCCAAAATGGTCCTGACTCCAAGTCTGGATCCTCCACCAAGTGCTACCCATGTCCACTCAACTATCTAGCAAGGACCCTTTCCCTTCTCCTGACCTACAAACATGAAGTCTGCTCGGGTACCCAACGACAGCCCAAGAAGGGTGTGAGTACAACTCAGTAGGCCACCACCAATGGTGTCTACAAAATATCCAGTGTAAACAGGTAGTGCATGCAAAGGAAAATGAATGATAATTTCCAAGTAATTAATTAAGGTGCCACGAACAAGATCAGAGCCAAATCCATTGCCATTCCATTACCATTCATTTGTTACCAATTATCATCACTTACCATTTCATCACATTTTCATGGGTTAATCACATAAATTATGTTACATGGGTCTAAGGCCAACAATCACATGAAATAGGGTAAACACATCATTATCCTATCTCACTAGGACTAACCCCCTCATTGCAACCATAACCTCACATTGAAGCCTCAGTCCGGGTGGATGCAACTGTTAGGAGAATAGATCCTCAGTACCCTTTCCTAACCCATGCATTTGGGGTGGAGTTTATAACCTCAGTCTTCACTCGACTCGTGGGTGTAGATCATCATGTCATACCCCACTCTACGAAGCCATGTGCACATGTTTATATATAAGTAACCATCAACCATCCAAACCATTGCCCTTCAGAAAACACTATTCACAACAACCCACATGGGAATCCACATCATGCCTTAACCCATTAACACATTACCATTTCACATCATTTAACCATTCATCCAATACCCATGTGTTATGCCTATATCACTAAGCATTCAACATTAAACCCATAATCTATCCCATTATGGTCTTTAATTAGTTTACTCATTAACCCATTGAACTCGTTCATCATTCCCATGAATCAACCATTTAAGCCATTCCACTTTAAACATTAGGTTATTGCCAATTCTAGGTGAATCACCTAAATTCTATTTAAAGTTCAAAAAATCATGCCATCATATTTATCAAGGGCTCTACAGTTCATTACAACAAGGTCACTTGTTTAATGTCAATCCCTAAATCTGGGAAAAGCCGGCTCATCCCATGGATGGCCCCAATTAGGTCAAGTCTATCCCAACACATCCCATGGGGATCGTGAGGGTTACCATTTTCCATTTTAAACACCATTATTACCAAAAATTCCACGGTTATCCAAACATAACCAAAGGAAATCTAGAACACAACTAAACATGCACAAAAACCCAAATAATTATGGGATATCACTTGTAGACCACCTACCTTGAAACCGCGGTTGAACGCACTCTCGATCGAGTCCTTATAACTCAATACAACCAAAATTTGGGCATTCAACCTAAAACTCACCCAAAAATTAGGTTTTTAGAGCTTTTTAATGAGAGGGAGAGAAGATACAAACCCTAAACCAAAAAGAGAAGCAAGAATGGGATTAGGCTTACCCGGGGCTTCGATCCGCAACCAACGGCACCAAAAACGCCTTAGAATCGAAGGATATTGGTCTCTTGGAGACTTTGGGAGATTTGGTTCGTTCCTAGGGTGGAGAGGGAGGAAATGATAGGAAATCCCGAGTGGGGTTTTAAAGCCCAGAGTGGAAAACTTGTAATTTTCCCCCAACTTTAAGTGGCTGCACGGTTTGTCCACACAGTTTGGAAAACCATGCGAAAACTGTGCGCATGCCACTATCTGGAGGAGGAGGGGTTGCACGATTTAGCCGCACATTTTGGAAAACTGTGCACAAACCATGTGAATGCTTCTGTCCGGAGGAGGAATGGTCGCACAGTTTATCCTGGGCAGGCCGCACGAGTTGCCTGGCCGTGCGCAGGCCATGCGCCCTGGCCTGTCCTGCCCAGATTCCCTTTCTTCCGTGCCTCGAGCCCCTGGAACACCCCCAAGGCCTCTCACAATTTCAGAAAACATTTAAAATTCACAAAACAAAGGGTTCAACCCAAAACACAACAAAAACATACCTTTCAAAAAACCGGGATCTTACAAAATAGGTGAAATAATTTTGTCTCAACTTTTCTTCTTTGAGACTCATGTTTTGTTATGCACCTAAATTATATTTTGAGGTGCATATACATACATTTTATACGTTATATCATGAATTTAATTATTTTAATGATATTTTATGAATCATTTAATTTCCTTTTCTTACATGGAGTGTACGATACCATGTTACCTAGTTATAAGAGTTTATTTGGAGAACCTCATCACTTTTCAAGATTGCTTATGTTTTATGCTTTCTTTGATGAAATATTTTTATCCATATCTCAAGAAAATCACCAAATTTTATTCTCCTCTAGTTATTAATGATTTATTCATATGTTGGTACCATTTATTCCACTGTTTGGAATATAATATAGTTAGAATTTTGGTTTTAAAAATGTTTAACTTTACTGCTCTCTTAGAACAAAAATCTATGTGTGTTCAAAACCATTTTTTTAAAATGGTTTTCAAATATTTTTCAATAATTAATTATATGTCTTAATGTATTATATAATAAATGGTTTAAAGAAAATATATTCATTATTTCTTTATAAGTATTCAAGTTATTTTTTACAAAATTATTTTCAAAACATTTTCAAGATTTTATAATATGTTTTCAACATATTTTAAATTAAATGTCATTAAAATTTTTTCAATATATCTTTAATGATTTTAAAAGTTTTTTCAAAGAAAAGGGTTTTAAATTTTTTTTGAATCTTATTTTATATGTTTTCGTAGAATGTTTTTGTTAATTTTTTTCAAGATTATATTATACGTTTCCAAGGAAAAATGTTTTCAAAATATTTTCAAGACTTTATTAAATTTTTTCAATGTATTTTCAATAGAAATATTTTTCAAAAGGGTTTATATTTTCAAGAAAATTTTTCAAAGGAAAAAGGATATTTTCCTCATGAAATGTTTTCAATATATCCTTCCATGTTATTTTCCATCTAAGATGAAATCTATTAATGTTATTTATTCTATTCTATGAAAGAATCCAAATGTTACATTCATATTATTTTTGAATGGTTTATGTTTTTACGGAAAAATGCTTATGAAACCTATTTATCTTCCCTAGGTTATACGATTTAGAAGCATTCTTCTTTTCAAGGGTTATGATTTCATTAATTGGTTATGAAAAATATATCTTTCGCATAGGTTATAATGTGATGAAATTTTAATGATACCCATTTCATTCATGAGTTATAATTTTATATTTATAATCCTATGACTTTTTATGGGTCTTGGTGTGATTAAATTTGGTGCATTCCTAGTTAATATAGTGTAATTAGCAACATATGTAGTGGTGAAGGCATATTCCTTTTGATTTAGTTACAAAACCCTCATTTACATCTTATTTAATACAACTATAATAAATTAAATCTCAAGGAAAAGATCATGAAATAGAGAACACTTATGGAATCATCCTCATATTTCTCTTAAGAAATTTTAACCAATAACCTCCATTTATTATCTTCACATTAAAAATGATAAATGGAATGAATTAACATATGATGTTTAGAATAACCTCAAGCTATTAATATATTTTATATATATTTGATTCATCCTTCATATACCACTAGGTTGAGGATCCACCAAATGTTAGAGGGTTCCATTTCATGAAACTCATTGCTATAGACATGCTCTACTATAGAGAGTTTGACCACTCACTCTCACAAGAACAACAATAAATATCCAAATTACACTAAATAATCATAAATATAGACAAATTTTCTCAAATTACAACCATTCCAGGTTATTGATTCAGAATGATTTTATCACCCTCATTCATTTTCACCTCATTCCCACTATTTCATTTTTGTAAGACCATTCCATAATAGACCTAAATTTTATGATGCAACATGGAAACCCTCAAAATTTTATCATTGTTATTTAATACATTGATTAAAATACCTTATATTTATTTTATTAATAATATCATAACACACAAAGTTATCCATTCCATTCTGTAATAAAAACTATAATGCCCCATACCTTTAAAAATATATAACTATGAGTTTAATAATATTGATTAAAATTTCTCACATTATCATTTGATTTTAGGTATATAGATTTATAGAATCTTTACAAACTCATAATTATTAATCCCTTATAAAATAAAGTGGTTATTTAAACTAGATATCAATTTTCTATAAAAAAATTATTACTAAATTTAATCTCCCATTTTCTTCAAAACATACTCTATATCTTTTAATATGAATCCCTGTCATTGAATGATTGAATTTATATAGATCCTACTCATCCTTAATCCTTCTATAAATAATTTCCAAAATTTTTATGGGCACAAAAATCCCAGTAAGGGATATAAGAATGTAAATGAATCCATTTGTTCTTTTGAAAAATTATGAAATCCATAAAAAATGTTCAGATCTTTCATAATAAAAGTTGAGCTCAAATATTTTTTAAACTACACAATAAATCATCTATATTTCCAAATGATTTAAAAAAATATTTCATTATAAGTAATTAAATAAAAATAATAATCACGATGGTTTCATAAAATAAATTATAACCCATGAAAAATCTTGTCTTAAAAAACATAACTTTCACCCTTAAAATGGTCATAAACATTCTAAAAAAATAAGTTTGTTTTTACCTTGTAAAAAAAAATTCAATAAAAAATATTTTCTAATAATATAAAATTGATGTTAGTATCTTTTTAGATCATATTTATATATCCCATAAAAGAACCCTTTCAAATGTAATAACCTAATTAGTTAATTATTACATAATTCTCCAGAGAGAAAAATAAATTCCCAATGTATTAGGGAGATATAGAATTATTACCCATTATCAAAAACAATTTAATTTCCATAATTAAATATCATAAACTATAATGTTTAATACATATGAAAAAATACTTTTAGGATTATTGTAAAAATAATGATACAAATACTTAATCGTAAAAAACTAATAAAATGAAAATTTCCAGGATTAAGAGAAAAAAATTTCATAGAAAACAATTAAAAATGAATAGGAATATTTTTAAACAATTAATGGGTTTGAATGCGGGAAAATTTGGCCAATCCATATACGTTAAATAAAACATTATTTACACTTTGGTAAATGGAGTCAAAAGAGACCTGTATAGAAAACATTAAAAATATCCCCATTTTAATTTTTTAAAAAGGTTTAGTTTGGTTTAAAATTAATGAAAATAAATAATTTTAGTATAAATAATAAATTTATTAAAAAATATATATGAACATCCATATTTAAGAAAAATAATTTGAACCATTCAAAATATTTTTTTAAAGAAATCACTTACCTTGAGTCAGATTTTCCATCAACATTCCTTAAATACAATATAATAAACATATATTAATTATCTAAATTATTAATAAAACATTTTAAAGTTTATTACATTATAAAAATAGATTTTATTTCATTAATTATCATGCCTTATATAGTTACTAAATCAATTAATTTAATGATTGGCATTTTGAGGATGTTTGATTCATAATAAAAAAACAGCCTCTATATGTTAACCATGGTCTAAATTTTTATGCTTAAATAATATTAAGAATATTAATTATGAAGTAATTTTAGTTTTTATACATTAAATTTTATTTTATAACTATACAAGCATATTATTCATAAAGAATGAATCACATCGCTTCATGGAGGTTGTAGTCCCCACGTACGCCTAAGCGATGCTATCATTTTTCAATGGATGGAAAGATAAGAAGGTAATTAATATACTATATTTATAGAATAATGACTATGAAATAAATATCATATATATTCATTAAATATATCATAATTACCATCATTATGAGGTGGTGATGATATGTGAAATAGGTCACTACATGGTGGAAGTAGTTAAAACATTTGCACAATTGGCGTCATAATTTTCCATTGAATGGAAAAGGTGATGAAAATGAGTTTTTGAAACAATATAATAAAATTTAAATATATTTAATATTTTAATTATAACATATAATAATTGTTATAAAATATATTATGAATGTGGTAGAAGATATAAACATGAAAACACTCAGTTTAGAGCAATAACTCCTCTTTGGAAAACCTCTTTTGACTTACACATTAAGCCTTATAAGTTAGTACTTTGGTGAAACAAAGAGATATTTGATGTATGGAGGGATATTTTGAATGTTTTTGGTATAGTCTTGGTCTTGAATTTTTTTTAAATATATGTGAATAAGAGAGGATAGGGGGTTCTCTTTTATAATTGTGGGGAGTTACATTTCTGAAATTGTTTCAATGTTTTAAAATAATATAAATTATTATTCTTTGGAAAGTAGAAAAAATCTATTAACATTATAATAAATGGTGATAACCATTGAAATAATCTCATATAATAAGATCAAAGATGATATTTTGTGACCTTATCAATTAGTTTTAACCTTAATTAACCTGTATTACCATTTACGTTGGTGATAACATTTTACAACAATTAGTATTCATTCTGAAAAAAATGAAACTAGATTGATTAATATATTTAAACCACCTGATTCAAAAAATGAAATATATGTTTAAGATTCTATTTCCATAATTCACAGAAACTAAATAAAATATAAGTTCACAAAATGCTATGATTTCTTTTTGGAAAATGTGTTTTTAAGTCTAAAAATGAATTTATATCAAAATAAATAATAATTACAATTCTAATGAAAATAACATTATTAATTTTTAAAAAAGGTGACTATTGACACTTTTTAACTCATCCAAAAAATAAGGGAATTTTTAAATTATAGAAAATAAATAATAGTTTTTATAAAAATCAGTATTTTTAACTATTCACCGTAAAAACCAAACTTTTAAAAAAATATCAATAATTCACCATAAGAAATATTTTATATTTTCATATAATAAATTAATACCATTTTATACTATTCAATTTTTAAAATTTATATATTGAAATTTTAAATAAGACCATATAATTCATGATTAACACATTAGTATGATTCAAAATATTTATTTACTCAATTTGAATAATGATATAAAATTAACATAATGAATATTAATATATAAAATATAATAATGAATATTAATATGAAATTAAATTATTTCTTATTAAAAATACCTTGGTTTTCAAAACATAAAATTTCATGTCCCTCTCGTATATTTTTCATTTCATTCCCTATAAATAAATTCATCAACATCACTTAGATGTGTTGTTTCTATGACTCTCTTTTTAGAAATATTATAGGAGATAATGTAAAAAAATTATTTCTAAATCAATTAATTTTTTTTAAAAATAGTTTCATACCACCTAATTGTTGTGGATTTATGTATTGATATGTTAGTTGAAGGATGTTCAATCCAAACACAGAAGAATGGGCATGAGCACCTTAAAAAATTGATAAAAACATCTTCCTATCACCACAAAAATTTCTCCTCAAATAAAATTTAAAGGATCCATTATGAAGAGTATAAGATATAGATGTGATGATGAAAATTTAAGAGCTCATACCTAAAAAAAATTTCTCAATGGGAAATTTAAAAAAAAACATATTCCCATTTTGGTGGACACCCCGCATTTGTTCTATCATATAAGGTAGCCCCAAATTTCATTCCCTCTAATAAATAAAATTATAAAAATTTTCTCTCTCACTCTCACATTCCAAACTCAATCATATCAAATGAGCTCATAAAAAGATTAAATTTTAATCAAAATGTAAAATACAATTTTTAGCACCTTTACAAAACTCATGTACAATTTTATACATATAAAGAGACATGATTTTGTATAATTTTACTATGTTTTAAAAAATAAAATATTATATAAGTATCCCATGTGATTCAAAATGGAATTTAGCAACAATTAAAATAAAAAATATAATGACTGTTTTTTTAGGAAATGATTAGATAACTAGTCATAGAAAGAAATACCAACTAATTTTATGAATCAAATTGAAATGACAACATGTTAGATTATTTTTTTCATAATTATAAGATTGAATAATAAATGTTATTACATTATATGGGTAAGAATCCATTTACTCCAATTTAAAAATAAATTGATTCTTTGAGATAGGTTATATATCCAATTGAAGGGTAAACTTCAATATGTTACCCTTTTATCAGTGCTGGAAATCGCTACTATCTATGGCCAAGAAGTATTGATGTTTTAGAAATTTTAAAATGATGCTTTTATTAATGAAAAAAATGAATTGACAAAGGCCTCATTTATCAACATAGAAATATAGTGATGATAAAATCATTACAAATATATTTATATATGATTTCAGGGTGATAAAATAAAAATATAGCCAATCAACACCCCAACCATGTGGCATCCACCTAGAAGAAGCAAATTAGAATCCCCACAAATACTCAGCCACCTGGAACCCACCATAACACCTCAATAAACACATGGAAATTACTTATTACATTGATATATCTATGATTCAAACCTTTTCCCACATGATAATTAGGAAACACCATTACCACTTCCCAATTGTAATTACATATTCTATAATGATATATTAACACATTTTTTTAATATATTTATATTATAAAATATTTATATTTATTTATATATATTAATATAAATATACTTAAATTCATTATATAATGATATATTTATATATTTATGTAAATATATATGTATGTATATATATTTTAATACATTATATATATATATATATGTGTATATATATATTTATTGATATATATTATTTTAAATATCATTAAATTTATTATATAATGATATAATTATATACGTAAATAAGTATTCAGATATAATTTAGTATATTATATATATATATATATATATCTCTGTGTGTGTGGTTATATATATTTATATATTTATATTATTATATATTTTTATTTTTTAGATATATTAATAAAGAACACTTAAATACATTATATAATGATATATTGATGAATTTAATTATTTATATATGTTTGTATATACTTATATACATTAAATAATTATATTTTTTTATATTTATATATATGAATATTTATATATTGGTTTCAAAATGTGCGGATCTGTGTGTATATATATATCTTCAAATATATTTTAACAGTTATTTACATATATTATTATAATATATACATAAATATATATCTTCTGTTAACACACATATATATGTATATATAATCAATATATATACATTTATATATATATATATATATATATATGTATATTTATTTATATTTTTTATAAGGTAAATAAAATAGATTTTTTTTAATAAATAAAATGGATAATAAATTTTATTTCACAAAATAATTAATATATTTTAAAAGTCAATTTATATGAAAATATGTGTTCATTTTAATTTATACAATTAAAATTAAATATGTAATATATTAATTTATATATATATATATAATAATTTAGAAATAACTCTATTATATAATGAATTTTAAAATTTCAAACCCACAAAACCTAAATGATTGTAAGATCGGAGAATAAATACATTCCTTACTAAAATATGACAATAAAACCCTCTTATAAGAACCTTAAATTCCATATAATGTTTAAAATTAGAGTATATCAACTACGAATCATTTTTGGAGGCCTTTCACGACATTTTTGGTAAACATGGTATGGGGAATTTCCAATAATAAATGTCATGTATCTTTTTTAAATCATCAATTTGGTATATCGCGGAGCCTAAATGGACACTCAAATAGAAATTTATTATATTTTGATTTACAATTACAATTTTCAACTAATCATAAGATATTAAATATTTTATTAATTTTTTAATCATAATTTTTTTAAAATGTTGATCACTCGATACAAATTAGTAATGTTACAATTGATATCATGTTTTAATTATTTTATTAACCAAATTTGAGTAAATATATTATATATTACATGTAAATAAATATTTAATATTATATAAATCATATTTTAAAAAATATGAAATATCTATATCAATATAATTTTTTTATATTTTATGATATGATATTTAATAGTATATAAAGTTTTTTCTATGTACTATAACATTTATTGGCACTAAAAAACGTTTTAGTCCTGATAAAGAGTGAACATTTATTAGTGATATGAAAAATATTGATACAAGGGTATCGTTAGCAGTTTTAAAAAATAGTAATGAGTGTTAAATATAAACATGAATGAATCTATAGTAGTGTGGGATGGATTCAATATTTATAGGAATGACCACACCTAGTGTATTATAGCATAAATCCAATGCTTCTAGTCTACCAAAATTCATCATGCCCAAGGATGGAATTCTCCTAATTGAAATAAAGTTATGACCAAAACTCACAGGTTCTTCAATAGATTCATATCAACCAAAAACTTATTATGAAAATAAATACATGCATAGTGTTAGTTTTAGATGTGAATATTTTCAACTTGATTATAATTATGAAAAATAAAAAAAATATGTGTCTTGGAACACCCATTAATGCTTCATTACAAAATATCAGTTATATGTGTTTTGGATTTTTTATGTCACATAATGGAAATATCATTAATTGAATGAAATAGTGTTCAACGTTGTAGAAATTAATGAAACTAAATATTTTATTATATGTGTTTTATTATAAAATGGAATGGTTTTAACATATTAAATTTTTTCAAAAAAATAGTTTCTAAAATAATAATTTTCAAAAATATCATCATTATTTTCATTGATATTTTTTTTTTAATTTTTATTACATATATATTCTAAAAAATAACTTATTTTATTTTCCCTTTGATCTGAGAGTCACAAAATAGTATCTCTTTAGAGGTCATTCATTTCCATCCTAATTCCTCCTAAAATATCACCCAAACATACATTTACTGAATGATATATCATATTGTCCTATAATTCGAAAAAGAGCTAAATGGATAAGAGGATGGTCCATGGATTCAACATGGAACCATAATCTACGCTCAATCATAGTGGCATTGAGTGAGAGGTGGATCAATTGAATCATTTCAGCATCACATTACACCCTTTATCAACTACAAATTTCACCCTTGATTCCCTCCCATTATGAAATAATTAAATAATTTTTGGTGATTAATGGACTCCTTCTAGATCATTAGTCCTATAATATCATATATAAAGAAAAAAAATATCCCTTGATCCTCCAAGTGATGGTGCACATGAACATTGGAAGCCATCATGACATATATATGATTTAAAAAGAGAATTTACACACACAACACTAGTAGTGTATTTGTATAAATTACCCAAAAGATGGTGAAACATTTTGGTCACCATCTCTATTATTTTCAGGTTCTATACAGAGAGTATGAGATGAATTAGATCAAAGAATAGTTATAATGTTCTATTTTTTTGGATTAGGTGGAATTATCAATGCAATTTGAAGCTTTCAATTTAGTATATAGGATGGATTTTAAAAATAGAATCATAATGTAAATACATGATATATAAAATTTAAAATTGTTATTTCTGGATGCTACCTATGGTCTGAGAGGATTCTAGGGAGTTTGGATGAGTTTTAGGGGCATCAGGCACTGAAAACTCAATTTTTAAGGAATTAGACAGAGGAATACAATTGGAAAATGATTAGTAATAACCATGAGGATGGGATTTAATCTATAGGTACATGGTTTTTTAAAACCATGTAACCATATAAGGGAAACCATGTGTCTTGGTGATGTGGCTTATAAGGTGTCACATAGTTTTTTATAACATTCAACCAAGGTAGCACAGAAATGTAGGTGATAGACCCAAAGGGTGTTGTTAGTTCCCTATAGTGCTATGAAAAAACAAAATTTATAAAACCCAAACTATGCTACTCCATTAAAATGTAGTATAAGGAATGTTCATGTGATGAATCCACATAGACAGAGTGCATGTTTTAAATTAATTAGGAAACAAAAACATAAATTTTTAATTTGTTTGGAGATGAAGGAAATAATAGTAGAATTGGTCAGGGTTTGAAATCTAGATGGAAGGCATTCCAGGTTCGGTGATTTTAATATTCATGAGATGGGTATTCAATTGAGTAGGGGTTTATACATGTTTGGTTTTATAATTGGGTCAGCAGTGATCCTTGGTCTTGGTATCCTAACCTACTCCTATGATCACACCTTTAAAATGGTCATATACTTAGTGAAATCACAGAAATAGGCCACCCAAAACCATTTTTAAACATAACTATCCTAGATTTCACAATTTTCATGGGGAAATAGGATAATTAGTTGAAGAAATAAAATAAAAAACCTCAAATCACACATAATGGTCATGCAATACGAAGAGGGATAGAATTGTGATTAAAATGGGATAAATAGTTTGAAACAATCCAATACATGAATATAATGTAGAAAATAATCCCCAAGAAGAACTCCCCTGAAAAATCATGTCACCTGAAACAATGTGGATTACTCACTCATGGCGGGAACATGTGACATTGGTACCCAAGGTATAATGTATTTGAAGAATGGATAGGGATCATCAACCACAGTCTGGCAGACGTCCCTTGATGTTCCTTGTCTTCTTCTGCCCCAGAGTCCATCAAATGGTGTGGCCTAATGTCCCTTTTATAAGAATTTTTGGTCCAAACCCCATGGCCATTGTTGCTTTATTTTTTTTATGTGACACAACCTACACGACATGTACTTGGGGTACACAACATGTACCTCAGATCTAGATTTCCCTCCACCATTTTGAATCCAGGAAAATCTCATATGTTGGCTTGACTTCTATCACATTGTGTACTAGTGGATCACAACATGTACATGGATTTCATGCTATGTATGCTAATCATGATTTGTCCTTCATAGAGATGCTTTAATTTAAATGGTCATGACATGTACTTGTAGTACACGATGTGTAATCAATTTTTCATTAGTTTTCCAGCTCCTCTTCATCTACAAAATCTTGTGTCACTTCATGAGCGAAGATTAAAGTTCGAAGGGTCATTCTGCTCATATTTCCTCTCCTTTGAATTCTTATTTCACAAATCCACCATTTCCTACCACAAATAATAAACAAACTCTATTCATTCCAAACATTGAAAGATTATTCAATAAATAAAAAAATTCGGTATATAGATTACTCTAAAATATATGCATGAAATAGACGTATCAGCAGGGGAATGCAAAAAATTGTAGAGGTCGGTGTAGGGGCTACATATGTTTTGGAAAACCATTCATGTAGCCCGTATAGTTTGTACCACATAGGAAGTGGAATAACATGGTTAGTGCATGGTTTTCTAAACCTCATTGAAAAACATTAAGCCTCATTAAAGGGTAAAAATCTGATTTTTTCCTTTACCTCTTTATTTCTTTCCTCCCTCATTTATTCCCTTGTCTTGTTTATAATATCCCCACACATGGATCCTTACATTGATCTCTATTTAGATTTAATTCCCCTCCATTTTTTATTATTCAAGTTCTTCCAATCACATTAGATCTCACATTGTAAGGCTATGAATCCCCTTCATACTTTTGTCTATTTATCTGGTTGTATTGAATTCAATTTCTATACAGGGTCATATAACTAATTTTATGAGAATTTGTCTATTTCTTTGATTTCTATCAATCCATATTTATTAAAACCTCGACAATAGATGGGTAAATCATTTGGATATTGAGTTAGGTGGTTTATATAATATCTATAAATGTCTTAATATTTTATAATTTATGTCATTGTTCTACCTTCTTGAATATCCATGTTTTCTTCATAAACATAATACTATATATTCTTATGAAAATGATTAAATTTTGATAAAAATTTCACATTAATTTAAAATATTGTAGGTTTTTCCATCTACATGAACAAACCCATTGAGAACATTTCTTTTATGCTTGTGTCTTATTATTCATCTAGGAAATTAAATCACCCCCAGGGATATTGTTTTAAATAATTATAATTATATGGTTTTCATTACTCTTGATCACCGTTTGAGGTGTGATGAATAATCACTCTTGTAAGGGATAATTAAATTTATTTATATGAATTTGGTATGATATTTTTCGACCCATGTTATAATAAAACCACATTTGAGGTGTGGTGTCTTCTAAAATAAAATGAGGCTATAAAATTGAGATATTTGAAATAGTAAATAGAATTCTTTATTATTTATAATATAATGGTTATATGGACACATTCTTCCCTATTGATCATATTTATTTTTATTGAATGATCCAGTTAAATTATATCTAAGTGGAATGAATGATGTATCATATCATTTTTATAATTTTAATTGAATTTTGACAATGATGTTGCACTATACATGAAGTGATGCTAGTTTCCTCTTTACGAAATTCCATGGTTAATTGCTCAATTGGAATGAGAGAATACTTTATAAAAGATTGATATAGAGGGACCGTGGTTTGTACTATAGAAAATTTGATTCGAATCACCTTCATCGAGGATATTGGATATGGTTTTTTTCATCTATTGGGTTGCTATACATTACATTCCTTATCCCCTCAAGTAGTTGGTTAGGCATGATCCTTCTCATTATTAATTATGATACTCTGTATGGAATCCTAAATTACTTATAATACTTGAAATGTAATCCTATATTAACTATAATACTTGAATTTTATTCCTATATTAATTATTACACTCAATATGGAATCCTATATTAAATAAAATATTCAAGAATGGTCACCTAGATTTAAAATATGAAACTCTTATAATTATACAGGGACACTTGGGTTATGCCACATGGTGTAGTTAGTACTAAGTATCAATATATATGGATATATATGTTATTAAATATATGGTGCATATATATTCATATATACTAATCTATATATACCGATATAGGTGCAGACGTGTATTTAGAGGTATATATAGAATTATACATCATTTTTGGTGGCCTTGTGAGTATATCTCACACCCTGTTCAGACTGTCGGTTGATAACTGAAAAGACATCATGCTTATAGGTTTAGGATCATGTATTATTCTTGTGTTGTTACACTTTTATATGGGATATTTTTTTGACACACCAAACTAAATTTTTATTAAAGGATAAAACAAACCAAATAAAACAGGGCTTTAGGCAAGATACACAAACATTTAAGAAGGTCTAAAATATTGGAGACCAAGTTGATCTCCCCTAATCAACCCCACCCCTTCCGGTTCAATTTGAAGAATAATTTGAAAACAAAGAACATTATTACCTTGATCCACCATCATAAAGGATGAAAAGTAGTCCAAAACTTTATTACCCACACGCCATGTATGAGAAAGATGAATCTTATTACTTTCAATCCTCCTCATGAATTTTCTAATAAGATAAACAATCGACTAGGGTGTATAAATCTTACCCTCCATCTAATTGAGAATAATCATTGAATCAGTTTCAATCTGAGAAAGAGATATGTTTCTTTGAGAACACAACATGACCCTTGTATTCATTTCCTCAACTTTATCTTGAATGGAATTACCACTCCCATAAAATGCAGAAAAGGAAAGAAAAATGCTTCCACTCCCATCACGTACAACACTGCCACCCAGAATACAGCCTCCAACACAAGAACCATCAAAGTTTAGCTTAAGACCCATGTTAGAAGGACACCAACTCACCCGGTTTCTTTTCCACATAAGACTTGGATAAGGAAACTCACCCAGTACTCATCCAGTACTTTAATTATACCACCAACCAATCTAACATTAGCATTAATGAAAAATAGAGAATCATCCGTAAACATCAAATGAGATATCGGTGTTTGTCTCATTATTTACCGAAATGGTAAAATATTACCCATATAAATCTTCTTATTGATAAGATGACTCAGAGAATCCTGAATGAGAATAAAAATGGTCGGAGAAATAGGGTTCCCTTGTCTTAGACCATGAGTTGTCTTGAAGAAACCATGAGTTTTTCCCATATATGAAACTGACATCCAGGCAGAACTAAAACAACGAAACAAAAGGTAAACAACCCATGAAGATAAACCCATACCTCTAAGGACTCTGATGATAAACCCCCACTCCATCCTGTCATAGTATTTATTCATATCCAGCTTTAGAGCCATATTTGACCCATGGTATTTCAATTTAATAGCATGGATCATCTCATGAGCCAACACAACCACACCTTGAATCGATCGACCTCTAAAAAAACATGTTTCTCAAGAGAAATACAATGAGAAACAAGACCGAACAAGCGTAAGTTAATGATTCTAGAGACAACTTTTTATAGAAATTTACACATACTCACTGGACTATAATCATGAATAGAGGAAGGATTTTTAACTTCGGGGATCATAACGACGGTAGTAGCACCAGCCACCCTTGGAATAGGAACACCTCGAAAGAAATCCTGAATGGTGAAAATCAAATTATCTTTGATCACCACCCATGCCCCTATATAGAATGACCCTAGGAAACCATCAGGACCCGGAGCACTCTCCGGGTTAAGCTTCATCATAGCATTATAAATCTCATTATCATCTGGGATAACTTCCAGAATATCATTATCCAAACCAGAAATCATGTTCGGAATCTCATCAAACAAATCTGTATTCCCACTAGTATAACCATTAACCATAGACCGGTTAGGGTCAGCAAGAAGATTTTTAAAGAAAGAAACTTCCAAGAAACTAACCATACCCCTATCACCCGAGAAGGACCTATCCTCCAAAAGAATGTTTAGATTAACCCACCTCTTTCTTTCCTTAATACACGCATGGAAATAGGTAGTGTTTTTATCACCTTCACAAAGACATTATTCTTACCCATAAGGTCCTCATAAAACATATCACTCTAGCTATATTCCAAGGATTTTTCTATATTCTCAACCTTCTGTTTTATAAACTCCAAATCCTGATCCATATAAGGAAAATTTTTCACCCAGGAATGAAGCTTATGCTTTATCCATCTCAATTTATTATGAAAGGAAACCCAAGCATAACCCTAAACTGCTTCCTCCCAACAATCTTTAACAAGATGGTGATAATCAAACATATCTTACCAATGATAACAGAAACGAAAATGTTCCACATAACTCTGTCAGGGAGATAAAGACAAAAGGAGAGGAGAATGATCTAAGATCCCACAGACAAGGTGATCAAATTTTGCGTTAGGAAAACTAGAAAAATCATGCAAATTTTCCAAACACCTATCAAGACGACTCTAGGATAGCGCATTTACTTTCTGATTATTACACCACGTGAAACAATCCCCAGAGAAACCCATATCACTAAAACCTCTCCTAGCCATAAATTGAACAAAATTTCTACTAGCTTCATGAGGAAAAACACCTCGACCATTCTTCTCCCCAGGTTCAGAAATAATATTAAAGTCTCCACAAACAATCCAAGGAAGATCCTCCGAATCAAAACAATCTAAATTTTTCCATAAAACCTCCCTCCTATGAGAATCACAACCCCCATAAACAAAGGACACAAAAAACACATCAATTACATTGTTAATCTTCACAGTAAGGTATTGATCAACCGCCTTAACTAAATCAACATCCAAAACTTTTATCCAGAAGACCCATATATTCTGATTATCCAGTTCTGCATGCAGCCCAGAATTCATTTTTATTCTATGAGAGAACCCACCAATTCTGTCTGAATTCTTCTTGGGTTCTAGAATAACAATAACACACTCCTTATGATTCTTAATTTTCATGACTAAAAAAATTATATTTTACTTGTGAAACCATGCCACGAGCATTCCATATGATAATAGGAATCATTGAAACAATCAAAGCCTGGATTTGGCCCCAGACATCTTGGTCGGACTAGAACAAGATTCCAAAAAATTCTTAATATGATGAAGTTTCGCCCTAGTAAACACTCCAGTATCTGCAAACATATTATCCTCAATAATAAAATCCAAAATCAGACCACCTCGATCAAAATCCACTTTTCCATTATACAGAGGATTAATGCTACCCTTCTTAGGAAAATCAATTCCTTTGCTTACACCCAAGTCCCCTTGAGATGATGTCTCATATCTATCCCCTTTAACAAACATCAACGGGTTTTTCTACACATCATTGGAATTACCCAAAGCCCTATCATCCTTACCCAATTCACCTGCCATCGAGGATTCTAGAAAAAGAGCTGAATTTAAACATCTCAATGGACCAATAAAGGGAAAACACCATTTGACCGAACCCTTGAAAAAATACTAATTATTGGTATTTTCAGAACACTATCAATACTCATCATAGAAATATATAGTTCAGAAGAAACCCCGTATGGTAAAGCAGCAAGACTAAACAAAAATACAAAATTTCCAGAATACTCATTATAACTATCCAAAGATAACAAATCAAGATTAAAATCAAATGAATCAACATTATATAGGCATACCTGTCCCAAATCAGTACTAGAAACATTATACAGAACACCCTTATCATTCATATAATCATCTGAAACCTCTCCCTTTTTATCCAATTTCTGAAAACGCAACCCACCATGCTTAGATTTCTTGCAATTCTGAATATAATGCCCTTGAATACAACAAATGTGAACAATACCTAGGAAAGACCGGATAGACGATGCTCTGATTCCAAGAAAATGACCCCCTCACCTTCAAGGAGACCACTTCCAAAATAGGCAAGTATATATCTAATTAAACATAGATCCACACATTAGATACATTTTTGCCTCCCTAGGATTGCTATTTACACATATAAATCTCCCAAGGGAATCTCCAATAGCTTTGAGGAAAGAAATTGTTGGAACCATGATCATCTCTATATGATTTGTAGTATAGTTTGTGTTTGTTGTCAATCCTTAGAGGAAGTTCAGAATATGTGCTAGCAAAGTGCTCATATATGTCAAGTAGTTAACAGTATTGAAGGTGGCACCGTTTTCTAGTGTTTGCCAAATTTTTGGGCTTAAAAATTGACAAATGAAGAAAATTTGTTTTTGGAAAAGGGACTTGCGCTCCATTTACTAGAAGGAGAGGAAACTTGCACGCCATATGTTTTTCAAGATCAGAACATCAAAATATGGAAAAGGGATAAGGGCTGCTTAAGTTTTGGGTTTGGTCGCACAAGTGACTTGCGTGCTGAAAAAAGACTTGCGCGCCGGTGCCTAGGAGGTTGGAAATTTGCGCGCCTGTTGTTCTTCGAGATTAGAGCTTCAAAATATGGAAAAGGAAAGATGTTCGCACAAGTATTGGTGTGGTCGTGCAAGTGAGTAGTGTGACAGAGGCTAGGGCGGTTGGAGCTGCACACTGGGACTTGCACGCCGTGAGGACACTTGTGCGCCACCGCGCAGGGGGTCCACTTTGCCTATAAATAGAGGACCACACCTCCTCATTTGTAACGAAGTTCAAGACATAGAGATTTTTCGAGCTCTCATCGTGCAAGTGGTTGAGTCACGCAAGTGGTAGTTGGGTCGCACAAGTAGAGGCTACGCACTGGTTGTTGGCTGCGCGTCCAAGGTGGACTAGGAGTTAAAGGTGCAGAGTCGCGGAAGTTTGGAGGTGAATAAGGTTGAGTCGCACAAGTGTTGGAGGTGGAATTTTGTGCTAGTTATAACTTGCACGCCATCCCTAAAACTTACATGTCAGGATTGGACTTGCGCGCCAGGTATTGTTGAAGCTTGTTGGTCATCTTAGAGCTACACAGAAGCTGGAAGATTGCACAATACCTTCAGTGCAAAGTGAGATCATTTTACAGGTGAGAGTTGGACTTTAATAGAGCATTTACATTCAATAGAGGATGCATTCATTTAGCAATGATGAGGAGACCTTCACATCTATAAACTGAGTGGGACTTCACCAATGACAGTGATCCAGGGGGAGTCAACAGGAGTGACCCGAGGGAAGTAGTGAGCTATCCCTGAACATTTGTAAAGGTAGTGTGCCTGGGACAGAGTGACTGCTCTTGAACCTTTGTAATCCATAACTAGTAAATAATAGTGGATTTTGGTATGACTGAAAACTTGTCGGAATATGCTCCTTGAACGTAGTCCTTAGCGGTGAACCAAGTAAATTTTTTTGTGTCATCTCTTTGCATGTGAATGTTTCATTGCAGATCATATCCATCATACAAGTTTAACTACTTCCTACCAACGTGGGAACAAGATCCTTGGTTTTAAAAGAAAAATTTGTCACCCTGATTCAACCCCCCTCTCAAGGTGCCCTGGGGTCCTACAAGTGGTATCAGAGCTAGGTTCACTGGTGTTTGGTCTATCACTTACCGTTATGGACCATACAACCAATGTCAGAGGAGTCCCTCTCTTTGATGAAAGTAATTTACAGATCTAGAAGAACAGAATGAGATCTCATCTAAGATCTCTTGGAATGAAAGTTCTATTTTCTACTATGAAAGGAATACAACTCACTAATCCAACAAGACTCGCTATGACTGACACAAACAGGAAAATTCTTGATGCAGATGCTAAAGCGCAAAATGCATTCACTACAACCCTTTCTGATCAGATCTATCTAAAGGTGATTAACTGCACCTCAACAAAATACATGTGGGATAAACTTGAAAATATTTATGAAGGAGATAGTAAAGTGAAGGAGGTGAAAATACAAGTACTTTACAATAGGTTCAATGATTTAAATATGCATCCTAATGAGAATGCAGACTCCTTCTTCAATCGAATTACTGATGTGGTTGGAGAAATTCAGGGCCTTGTAGAAGAAATCAAAGACATTGACATTGTCAAGAAAATACTAAGAATACTTCCACCCCTGTACAATGAAAAGGTGTCAACCCTTGAGGAAAGAGATCTTTCGAAACTTTCTCTGGATGATCTTCTGAGCAGCTTGGTAGCATATGAAATGAGAGTCAAACCAGAAGATGATACAACTTGTGTGAGAAAGGAAATGGCATTTAAGGCCATGGATAAACTAATCATTTCAAAAGATAGTAGTGGTGAAGATGATGAAGAAAAATAAATTCTTTACCTTATTGCAAATAAGTTCCAGAAGGGAAAAGGTAAATTCAAAGGGAAGTTACCTCTTTCTTGCTTTTGCTGTGGTAAAGTTAGCCACATTGATTCTCAATGCTTAAGAAAGATCGATGATGATGATAGCTATACTGAAAACATCGAAATTATCAGAAAATGTTTTTCAAGAAAGGAGACTTTAAATCTATAAAGAAAGTTCTAAAGAATATTTTTTTCTGTGAAGAAGAAGATGATGATAATGAATTCTGTGAAGAAGAAGAACCAGGGTTCAAAACTGGAAACCATGCTTCCATGATGGCCACTGTTGAAAAATCAGAAGATAATGGTGGAAACAATCAGTTAAAAACTAGTGGCAATATCGAGTTGCAACTTAAGGATGCTGTTAGCAACCTTAAAATGAAATACAAGATTTGCAATAAGTGGAAATCAATTATAGAGGAATCAAATAAATACGTTGATCAGCTTGAAGCTGAAATTGAACAGCTGGAAGAATTTGTGAAAGTACAGTCTAAAATTCTTGAAAGAATGATGATGTAGTGGATCTAAATCTGAGAATAGAAGAGCCGGGAAAGGTCATCAATGACCTCACATCCAGACTATAAGAAAATAACAAGGCTGCTAAGGGTCTTGAGGAGGATGTTGTTACTCTTAGGAGTAAACTTGAGACTGAATAAATTACAAAAGAATCAAGGAAGAAAATACACTTTAGAAGATTCTCAAATGCAGAATTACTGGCAAGAGCCAAGTGTGGTTCAGATGGGGTTGGGAAAATCTTGAGTGATCAGAGACCCACTTGCATGGGAAAGAGTGGAATTTCCTGTGAAGCTGAGACATCAACTGCTAGAAGTAAAGAGAGAAAAAATAAATACAAGATGAAAGTTGGATTGGTTGAAACATTTCCTGAAGTTTTGAAAAAGAAATCCTTAGTTAAAACTAAAATGAGAACTGAAAAATATCTTCAAACATTCAGAAATGACAGGTAGGATAACTATTCTCCCAAGGAAGAAGGTATGAGGAGAAATTCAAGTGAGAAGACATTTCCTCTCATGAAGTGTCAGTTATGTGGATATCTGGGCCATACCATGTCATATTGAGAAGAGGTAAGAATCTATCTGAATGGAGAAGATATAAAAGTTCAATAGAGGAGAAAAAATTCATATCCTAATTCTTATAGAAGAAAAAATTTCTATGGATATTGTTTTCATTTCTCAAACTTTGGTCATAAGGCTGTTTATTATAGGCAGAGAAGGGACATGGAAACCTCATACCGGAGTTCATGACAAGCCAAACCTCATCAACAAGATAGTGTTTCTCTTTCAAACAGGTTTTCTCCTCTCGAATAAGACTTCAACTATGAAGAACCAATGTACACAGATTAGATAATTGAAAGGCCATCAGTGCTCTATACTCAATCCAATGTTTTATGGAAGGAAAGGAAGAAAATGGAGAAATAAAACCTTGCAGAGGTGGCTCTCAAAGCCAAAAAAAGAAATAGTACCTGGATTCTAGACAGTGGTTGTTCATCTCACATGACAGGTAATGCTGGCCTGTTAACGGATATCAAAAGGAAGGTTGATGGTATAATACGATTTGGTAATAATGGAGCTCTAAAAATCAAAGTAAGTGGAAGTACTGAATTAGCTAATAGAGAGATAAAGAAGACTAAAGTCCTTTACATAGATGGCCTACGTCATAATCTACTCAGTGTAAGTCAACTCTATGACTCGGGACTTATAGTTAATTTTAATCAGAAAGGATGCACTGTTAAGGGAAATACAGACGATTCACTTATGAAGGGATGCAGAACAGAAGGTAATTTGTATCAGGTTGATAGTAAAGAAAATTTTTGTTACATGACTGTTGAAGAAGAAAACAATTTGTGGCATCGAAGACTGGGACACATCAATCAACAAGACATGGAGAAAATATCAAAATTAAGGATTGTCATGGACATTCCCAACTTGAAGCATGAGTGTGAAAAGTCTTGTGATGCTTGTATTTGTGGGAAGCTGGTTTGCAGTTTATATCGGCCAAATAAGAAAAGGGCATCTCATCTTCTTGATCTAATTCACACAGACATATGCGGGCCGATAAATGTTGCTGGAACTCATGGAGAGAGGTACTTTGTCCTTTTCATAGATGATTACAGTAGAATAGAATGTGTGATGGTCATTCACAAGAAACGACAAGTCCTTGAATGCATGAAAACATATCGAAGAATCTCCGAGAATGATACCAGATGAACTATCAAAGTGTTGCGATCTGAAAATGGAGGGGAATACACATCCATTGAATTTGAGAATTATCTGGAGAAGCATGGTATACAACATGAGGTAGCTGCTATGAGAACTCAATAACAAAACAAAGTAGTTGAATGTAGGAATCGACAGGTTAACAACATAACACAAACTATGCTGATTGAAAGTCGTATTCCATGACATTATTGGAAAGAGGCTGTTCAAGCTGCAGTATATATTCAAAATCAAACAGGACTCTATATGGGTGATACGAAGACACCATATGAATTGTGGCATGGAATAAAGCCCTCTTTGAAATACTTTTGTGTTTTGGAAGTAAATTATTCATCAGAAACAAAGAAGGAATTCATGGGAAGTATGGTGAAAATGCAGATGAATGTATTTTCCTCGGCTACTCAATGAATAGCAAAGCCTACAAGTGCTTCAACAAGTGATTAGGAAGGATTATGAAAAGCAGTGATATTAAGATAATTGAAGAGAAAACCCCAAATACTTCAAGGACGTCTTATGATGATATGATAGAGAGTGAAGAAGAAAGTGAACGTGGAGAAAATAAAAATATAGAAATAGAGGAAGTTGAACAAAACACTCGGCAGTCACATCATGATGTTGACTCAGAAGAAGAATCTGAAGAAGAAACTATGGCTGGAGAGAATGCAACTGAACCTCACAGGAGAAATCGAAGAGCTGTGATTGATTCATCTAATATAATTGGGGATATAAATGCACCCACTAAAACAAGGATGATGAGGAATAACACGCAATCTGCATTTCTATCAGTTGTGGAGATATCCTCATTTGAAGAAGCTGCAAAGGATGAATCATGGGTGAAAGCTATGAATGAAGAGTTAGATCAGATTGACAAGAATCAGACATGGGATCTTTTCAAGAGACCCGAAGGTCACAATGTGATTGGTACAAAAAGGATCTTCAAGAACAAGTTTGATGAGCATGTAAGTGTTATTCGAAACAAGGAACATCTGGTATGCAAAGGATATTCCCAGATTGAAGGCATTGATATTAAAGAAACCTTTGCTCCAGTGGCTAGACTGGAGTCAATCAGACCTTTCCTTGCCATGGAACTCTAAATAGGATATAAAGTATATCAAATGGATGTCAAGACAACATTCTTGAATGGTGTTCTCGAAGAGGAATTCTACATTGAACAACCAGTGGGTTTTGTTCTTGGTACTTATGAAACTAAGGTATGAAAACTGAAGAAAGATCTACATGGTTTGAAGAAGGCACCACGAGCATGGTATTCTCAGTTGGACTCATATCTTAAGAAGCTGGAATTCAAAAGAGGAGGAGTAGATCACAATATGTACGTGAAGAATTATCCAAAAGATCAGTTCATGGTTCTGCTCTATGTTGATGACATTATTTTTGGTGGAAGCAAGCAGAAGTCAGTGGATGAATTTTCCAATCACATGAAATCAAAATTTGAGATGTCTATGATTAGAGATCTCACATATTTCTTAGGGCTGCAAATGATTCAAAGGCAGGATTGCAATTTCATTTCACAAGAAAAGTATGCAAGAGAACTGCTGAAGAAGTTCAATATGCAAGACTCTAAACCAATCTCAACTTTGATTATAGTTGGAACCAAACTTGGAAAACATGAGGATGGGGCATCTGTAGACCCCACTCTATACAGGATGATAATTGGGAGCCGACTGTACCTAATAGTGACACAACTAGCTATTTTCTTTGCAACCTTTCTAGCGGCCCGCTTTCAGAGTAATCCAAATGAGGAACATATAACAGTAGTAAAAAGAATCATTAGGTATATTAAAGGTACTCAAAATTGTGGCTTATACTTTGATGAAAGAAGAGACAGTGAATTATCAGCTTTTTTTGATGCTGACTGGGCTGGTGATGTAGTGGACAGAAAGTCCACCAATGGTGGAGCATTCTATATTGGGAATAAATTTGTTGGCTGGTTGAGCAAGAAACAAGAAAGTACTTCTCTTAGTACCGTTGAAGCTGAGTATATATCCGCTACAAAGGATTTCACTCAACTACTATGGATGAAGCAACAATTGACATATATTGGTGATGAGGTGAAATAACCAATGGTGATTTACTGTGATAACAAGAGTGAAATTGATCTTACGAAGAATCATGTTCAGCATTCTCGTACAAAACATATTTAAATAAGGGATCAATTTATCAAACAGAAGGTTGAGAAAGGCGTGATTAGAATGGATCATGGGGGAACAGATGAGAAAGTGGCTGGTATCCTGACCAAGCCACTATCAGCAGTTGTGTTTGAGAAGCATTGGTTGAACCTCGGTGTTCGACCGCCTCCCAGTGCATAATGAGGATAAGTAATACCCCTCTCCCTGATTATGATAACTATTTTTATCTGTTTATGGATGTGATTCAGGTTTGTGGGGGAGATACTATCCAGGGGGAGTATGGTTTGAGATAAACAATGAACAAATTACTGGTCTTTGGGTTTATTGTCAATGGGGGAGGAAGGAACAAATTCAGGCATGATCAGGCGGTTCTGGCATGTAATGCTTCAGATGAGAAGGATGAGAAGGAATACATTGGACATGTAATGCTTCTTGGGCGTCATTGAGAATTCAAAAACACGGGAACCCAATTCAAGATTCCTCTCTTGTTTTCTACACTGAGCATTGGTCACGTAGAATTAGAATGTTGTCTGGGTTGATTCTTGCATTTTTGGTTTGCATATGGATGGGGATCTTTTGAATTTATTTTTTGATTGCCAACAAACCCAAAGGGGGAGATTGTTTGAACCATGATCATCTCTGCATGATTTGGAGTATAGTTTGTGTTTATTGTCAATCCTCAGAGGATGTTCAGAATATGTGCTAGAAAAGTGCTCATACTGGTCAAGCAGTTAACAGTATTGAAGGTGGCACCGCTTTCTAGTGTTTTCCAAATTTTTGGGCCTAAAAATTGACAAATGAAGAAAAATGGTTTTTGGAAAAGGGACATGCGCTCCTTTTACTAGAAGGAGAGGAAACCTGTGCACCATATTTTTTTCAATATCAGAACATCAAAATATGGCAATGGGATAAGGGCCACGCGAGTTTTGGGTTTGGTCGCACAAGTGACTTGCGCGCCGAGAAAGGACTTGCGCGCCGGTGCCTAGGAGGTTGGAAATTTGAGCGCCTGTTGTTCTTTGAGATCAGAGCTTCAAAATATGGAAAAAGAAAGAGTTTTATGTAAGTATTGGCGTGGTCGCGCAAGTGAGTAGTGTGACAAAGGCTAGGGTGGTTGGAGCTGCGTGCCGGGACTTGCACGCCGTGAGGAAACTTGCACGCCATCACGCAGGGGGTCCAGTTTTCCTATAAATAGAGGACCACCCTTCCTCATTTGTAACGAAGTTCAAGACTTAGATATTTTTCAAGCTCTTGTCATGCAATTGGTTGAGTCATGCAAGTGGTAGTTGGGTCGCGCAAGTAGAGGCTACACGCCAGTTGGTGGCTGCGCACCCAAGGTGGATTGGGAGTTAAAAGTGTAGAGTCGTGCAAGTTTGGAGCTGAAGAAGGTTGAGTCGCACAAGTGTCGTAGGTGGACTTGCACGCTAGTTATAACTGGCACACCGTCTGTAACACCCCAAGATTTCATAGTGTGTTATTTTTTCAAAATAATTCTATAACTTGCACTACACGCAACACCGAGTTCAAACGCACCATTACTTACAAAACAAGCCATTCAAAAGAGGTTATGAATAGTATTAACTAAATTTTAAACTTTATATAATCCTTATAATTTTAGAATCAATATTATGAGTTTCTTAGACATAATGTAAGAACAAATTCCTTTTTTTCAGATAAAGGAAGTATTTTTCAAAAATGCACTTTTACCAACTTTAACCCTTTTTAAATCCAATATTTTAAACTTTTATATATTCAATTTGAATAAATAAATTTATTCTCTAGAATGGGGACATAAAAAAATTTACAGTGTAACACCTCAAGCTTCTACGGTACGCTTCTCTTTGAATAATGTGATAGCGTGTGTTGTACGCAACATCGAGTTCTAACACACCACAACCAATCAAACTAGCCGTTATGAATAGCAATACCTACTTTTTGAAATTATATATATATTTTATATTTCAAAATGGACTTCATTTTTGGATTTGGAATATTGAAATTATCCTAAGTTGAATTTTTGGTATTTTTCTAAGAACTTCCAATTTTTATGAATAGTGTAAAATACTTAAAAATAGCTTTTTTAATCAAAATAATTTTTAGTGATAAATTATACTATTGAGTGGTTTTAACGTATAATTATAATATATTTTTACCATTTTATCCAATGGTATTCATTAGAATTAATTTCACTTTGAATTTGGACATAAACAATTGTCAAACTTTTGATATATATTGTTTCTTAAAAACACGCTATTTGTTGTGAAAACGGGAATTAATTATAAAATTAATTATTGAAACTTATATGTTTGGAATTTTTTAAAATAGACATCATTTTTGAATTTGGAATATCAATTATAGCTTAGGGTGAAATTTTGGCATTGTTCTGAAAAACTTCAATTTTTGATGAATAGTGAAACTACTAAGTGGTAGTTAAAAAACTGAATTTTTCATAAAACTTAATCTTACCGCTTCTGTGATTGTAATTTCGAAAATCTGAGAGAAACGGTTAATATCAAGGAGTAAAATGTGGTTCAATGAGATGAAAATAAGTTTTGGTGAATAGTAACTTTTTACTTTTATTTACCACGGTTAAAAGTAAATAGGGTAATTAAGGATAAAAATGATATTAATATTACCCTAACACATGTCCTAATTCTATTGGAAAAGTGTATATCGACCGAAAACAACCTTAGGAATAAAATATTATCATTTAGGTCCACTTGGATTAGATTAGGACATTTATTATTATTTAATTCAAAGAAGAGTTAAAAGAGTTAAAATCAAAGTTTATTTACTAAAACATTTTAAATATAGGGTTATACATAAAATAAATTCGATTGTAAATATTCATTAGAAAGATAAAAAGATTTCATACATAATGATATTTTATTTATAATTTTTAGACATTAAATAATTTAATTTATTTATGACACAATGATGATGAAGTAATTACCTAATTAATGAAAAATTAGAATAATTGATATTATAAATACCCAAATAAATATAATTTGAGACTTTTAATGAATTAAAATAATTTTATAGGATAATATGACATATTAGGATTGATTTAATTGACTTTTTTAGAACTAATCATTCTGTTATGATTTCCAAAAAAATCCATTTTCCAAATAGTGTCAAAATTGACATAAAAGAGTTTTTAAAACAAATATTATATTATTAATTGATATTAAATTCCTAAAAATCTACAGTTCGTCCAAGAGACATATATCATGATATTTTTATCATTAATGGACCACTTGGGGGTCTCTTGGAGGTATATATTAAGTTTATTAACTATATAATATAAAAATACAAAGTGAGATGGTAAGTGTCAAACTAATTAACTAAGAGTTAAAACTAAAAGATAAGGTTAATATAATGACCCAAACCTATCTAAATTATATTGGTTGAGTGGTTTTCGACCTATCCCCACATTAACATTTAAATAATCCACTTTGGATCCATTAGAAACCGAATATGAATTTATTATAAAATAATATTTCTAGCTTTTCCAAAGGTGCCCCTCACCCCTCTTATAAAAGGGAACTCTCCCTTCTCATTAACTCACACCTTCAAAGCATTTTGGTTAGGCCAAACTCTGACCAAATACTCTCTAAATTTCCCTAAATTCATCCTAGAGGCCTTCCTTTAGTCAGAAAGACAACTTAAGGAGCCCTTTTGATCAAATCAAAAGGAAGAACCCGAAGAAGAGGTAATGATTTCACCACCCTTTTTCAAGTTCCTTTCTTCTTCCACTTCTTCTTTCTTTGTTATTCCCATTATAAAATAATGAATCCAGTATATCCTATATAATTTAATATTATTATAAATATGGCAAAACCATAATCATTATTATATACATCCTTTTAATGACATGTCACCATACGTGCGTACGTACAGCTTACCGTCTCCACGTCGTGGTGTAATTGTTATCCAATATATTATTATTTGTATGGGTATAATAATGATGTGTAATTCATGTAAATAATAAATATAACATGATAATGATTCTGTATATATGATATACCATCCAATTATATATTATTTTATTCTCAAAAAAATGATATTGTCGCTCGTGCGTACGTACGGACTACCGTCTCCACGAACGCGATGAGATTCATTCTCCATCGTATCCATTAAAGTATAATTATAATTTGATTATTAATAATATTATCTAAGGACTTGATATCATTCGGGATATGATTAAGTTACAAACTATCCATGACAAACACGACTTATGTAACAAAACATATAAAAGAAAACAAGAAAGTTAACACCCAAAACAACGATAATACTAAGATATTATTAACAAATCAATGTTAAAAGATCATATATGATATCATATTAATGTATATGATTCTTTTATAATTTAATAAAAATTATTTCACCATTATACAGGAGGTTAACCTACCCCCAACCAAGGAAAATTACAAGGTAAGGTTTTATTTCACAATCTCTTCATTATCCGAGGTTGTTTATACGTAATAATCTACTGGGATCTCTTTATCATCCACATCCGAGTTTCTTGAAAGTGTATTTCAAAACATTATTAATATTTTACAGAATATGGGTTAAAGTCATTTATACCCTTGTTTGACTTTTTATAAGATGTTTATAAAGGAATCTTTCCGTCGTTTTCCAAACAAGGTCCTTTTTAACCATTTCGACAGAATTAAGGTAAGAATGTTTTTTTTAACTTATACGGCGGGTGTGGCTATTTTTTGCCGTTATAAAATTTTCAAAGATTCCCTTAAAATCTTATAAGAATATTTTCAAAGTAAATTTTTTATTTTATAATTATGTGACTTTTAAATGATTTCAAAATGAATATTTTAAGAATTTCTGAAAGGTACTCTTTATCAAAATCAGAATTTTAAATGTTTTAAAGATTTATCTTTCTAAATCTTTTTAATTAATGTCAATGTTTTCAAAATGATTTTAAGGATTTATTTATGTGGACATGAATTTTTTGAAATGATATTTCTTTTCAAAAGTTTCGAATTGGTATGGGACACTTTGATTAAAAAATCTCTTTTAAATTACTTCCTTAATAAATGTGTGACTTTTAAATGATTTCAAAAAAAGATATATTTCTCTCAAATAGTTTTGATTTCATCTATGTCAACATCCTTTGATGGATTTTAAGTTTATTTGAAGTTGATTTATTATGATACAAAACTCCCATATTGTTTTGAAGTTTTTGTGATGTGTTTGACTGTGGATGTGTTATTCTTATACCATTCGTGGTTTATGGATGAAGTATTTACATTTCGTATGCTAGTTTTAATATGAATGTTTATGTTATGTTTGAACCTTTTCATATGGGAATGAATTGGACTTAATATGTGATGGGTGGAGCCTGCTATAGCTCCTCGATGCATCGGTAGGTCTCATGAGACAAACTAGTGTCTTGGCACAAGGCCATGACAAAATCTTATTTGTAGTCTTGGCATGAGGCCTTGGCTATGTGGTTATGATAGTCTAGCATTATGCATTCCATCATTATGAAATTGGTTATTGATATTTCATGTGATTATTCGATTAGTAGAATATCCATGTGAATAAGTAAATGGAAATTATTTCATTTTATTTTTTCCATTCTATGTTGATGTTCAAGTTTAAAAAGATTTTGTTTTAGTTATACATTGCCTTAAATGTTTATGATTATTTATGAAAATTTCCGCTGTATTGCTTACCCTTACGGAGCGTTTGATCTCACCCTTTTCTATGTTTTATTTTTCCTAGGATTACAAGAACTATATTGTGATTGATATGTAGGGTTAATACAAGGGAATAATGGAATTTATAAAGGATTATTTATGTTGTTTTGTATGTTAGGAGGTGTAATGTAACATTCATGTATGTAATCTATTTTCCAAGACTTCTAAACTAATCGGTTCTTTGGGACTTTCTTCTTTGTAATCATGCCAATGTATTGAAATAATGCACCGAATCTGGGTCACTGGATTCGGGGCGTTACAGTTGGTATCAGAGGAAGTTTAGCAATAACCTTGGAAACTAGATTTAGATAAACTCTGATTTGAGCACATATCCCTAAGATAGACTTTGAGGATTAGTATAGAAGAACTTCCTAGAATTTTGGTATTGTAGAGATTTTGTGAGTTTTACAAGCAATACATCCCTGTCTGGATACGAGCAGGTAGAGGCGGCTCTGGCACAGATGTACCTAGGGGTAAAACCCGAAAACACAGCTTTGAGCTAGACTCGAATGGGAACTGGTGCACGACAATGGGCCTTGCTGCACTCTTGGTTATGACACTCCCGGGGGATATGCTTAGGATGATTATAAATTTCTTTACAAACCATTATGAAGGGCTCATGAGTATATACTTACTCAAAGAAAACATTTTTATGATTATGGATTATATCAATAAACTGATCAATTTGCGTTAGGTATTTTACAAGTTTGGAATTATTTATTTCAACTCTTAAACTGACCTAGTTTATGATATTATATAGAAATGATGCCCAGTAGAAGGAATGTGAACTCCAGTAATACGTATGATCCAAAGAGTAAGAAGGATCATATCTTTCCTGGTATTAAGCCATCATTTAGAAGGGAAATAGTCTCCCACGTATTATCATCATATGAAGAAATAATATCATGTGTGGATAAGATAACTAAAGAGTTTACTAAGTCCTTTGGATTTGAAGGGAAGCAAAAGAAGAAAAGGATGGAAGAGAGAAAGATGGATAAAGGGAAGAGGGAAAAGAAGAATTTTTCCATATGTGATAACTGTGGGAAGAAACACCCTGGAACTTGACTGAAAGGAATGGGAGTTTGTTATATGAGTGTAGGAAAAATGGCACCAAGTACATGACTGCAAGGGTAAGAAAATGGTTTCAAATGTACAATGCTTCATTTGCAAGGAGTGTGGACACTACGCGAACCTATCATCAAAATATGCCACAAATGATTCTATTGGATAACAATCAAGTTATGATACTACCACAGATGAAGAGGAATGATTAGAGTTCTTATGTTGATTATGTCATTTGAGTGTTGTATCAGCAATGTAATTGTTATAATAATTATAGAGTATATAAGGATTGTACTGCAGTACTATTTTGTTGAGGATTTGAGATTTTATGGTACTAAGAAAAGTGACTCTACAACAAGTTATTTTTTTTAGAAATTACATGGTTGAAGGAAAGATAAACCTTAATATGGTCCTAATATTGGGGTACTTATTTTGGAATAAGATATGGTTGATTTGGGTAAATTATATTGGATATTCTTGACTGCCTTGAAACCGATTAAAGATTTGTATATTCCATAATTGTTGGAGTTTACAAAATTTTTGGATGGATGAAGTATATCCAACATTCTATATGGAATAAGGGAGCATGAATGTAATAAATAAGGATTATGGTAATTTAGGATGTTTCAGTGTTTTAAAAGAATACATGATGAAGGTATTCGTATGCTATTACGGGGTAAAAAGGATCTACATTATGTTTACCTTCCTTATAAATGTTGGACTGTGAGTTTGGGCAGAAGTATTTTGGATAATTCTAGTTTGAGATTAATTTTGGATTGCCATAAAAGGACAACCCGGAGGTCGGGCGACAACTCGTCGCGACCGACAAGGCCACGAGACTTGAACCCGCAACCGAAGGGCGATAAGGGTGTATCGCCTACCACTAGCCCATGAGATGTCCTGGATTTAATAATGTAGTTTTTTAAAAGATCTGGTAGATGAATTATAAATTAGTTTTTTTGGAACCCTATACGAATAGTATAAATAGATTTTTTTATGTTCTATTATCTTTTAGAGTGAAAAATGAGTTTGTGGTAGAAATTAGTTAAAGGATGGAACTCTACTTTTCAAGAATATATTTTTTTCTTCTCTTATTCTATGAAGAAATTAATTCTTATTCTTTATTTAAGTAATCCTAAAACCAAAAATGTGTTATCTTAATACCCTATGTTTTGTTGAACCGATGATATTTCAAATCATCATAGATTAATGAATATAAGGACCTCAATTTTACACTTGTTTGTGATTGATGACCTCAATCACTACCTATAAATATTTACATTTTCCCTCTAATTATATGTCTCTAATTACCACCAATGTTCTCCTAATAGAGATCATAATTTGGTGGTGACCCTTTCATTTCTCTTTTCCTCATATTAAGACTAAATTTTAGTAACCCAATTTCAGATGAGGGTTTTCCCACAAAGATATTTTTTATTTTCAACCTTTTATTTTATAAGAACAATTTTAAATTGCGAGGACAAAATTTATTGAAGGAGGGGAGAATGTAACACCCCAAGATTTAATAGTGTGTTATTTTTTCAAAGTAATTCAATAACTTGCACTACATGTAACACCGAGTTCAAGCGAACCATGACTTACAAAACAAGCCGTTCAAAAGAGGTTATGAATATTATTAACTAAATTTTAAACATTATATAATCCTTATAATTTTAGAATCCATATTATGAGTTTCTTAGACATAATGTAAGAACAAATTCCTTTTTTCAGATAAAGGAAGTATTTTTCAAAAATGCACTTTTACCAACTTTAACCCTTTTTAAATCCAATATTTTAAAATTTTATATATTCAATTTGACTAAATAAATTTATTCTCTAGAATGGGGACATAAAAAAATTTACAGTGTAACACCTCAAGCTTCTACGGTACGCTTCTCTTTGAATAATGTGATAGCGTGTGTTGTACGCAACATCGAGTTCTAACACACCACAACCAATGAAACTAGCTATTATGAATAGTAATAACTACTTTTTGAAATTATATATATATATATATTATATTTCAAAATGGACTTCATTTTTGGATTCGGAATATCAAAATTATCCTAAGTTGAATTTTTGGTATTTTTCTGAGAACTTCCAATTTTTATGAATAGTGTAAAATACTTAAAAACAACTTTTTTAATCAAAATAATTTATAGTGATAAATTATACTATTGAGTGTTTTTAAAGTATAATTAGAATATATTTTTACCATTTTATCCAATGGTATTCATTAGAATTAATTTCACTTTGAATTTGGATATAAACAATTGTCAATCTTTTGATATATATTGTTTCTTAAAAACACGCTATTTGTTGTGACAGTGGGAATTAATTATAAAATTAATTATTGAAACTTATATGTTTGTAATTTTGTAAAATAGACATCATTTTTGAATTTGGAATATTAATTATAGCTTAGGGTGAAATTTTGGCATTGTTCTGAAAAACTTCAACTTTTGATGAATAGTGAAACTACTAAGTGGTAGTTAAAAAACTGAATTTTTCATAAAACTTAATTTTACCGCTTCTGTGATTGGAATTTCGAAAATACTAGAGACATGGTTAATATCAAGGAGTAAAATGTGGTTCAATGAGATGAAAATAATTTTTGGTGAATTGTAACTTTTTACTTTTATTTACCACGGTTAAAAGTAAATAGGGTAATTAAGGGTAAAAATGATATTAATATTACAGTAACACATGTCCTAATTCTATTGGAAAAGTGTATCTCGACCAAAAAAAACCTTAGGAATAAAATATTATCATTTAGGTCCAATTAGATTAGATTAGGACATTTATTATTATTTAATTCAAAGAAGAGTTAAAAGAGTTAAAATCAAACTTTATTTACTAAAACATTTTTAATATAGGGTTATACATAAGATAAATTCGATTGTAAATATTCATTAGGAAGATTAAAAGATTTCCTAAATAATTATATTTTATTTATAATTTTTAGACATTATATAATTTAATTTATTTATGACACAATGATGATGCAGTAATTACCTAATTAATGAACAATTATAATAATTGATATTATAAATACCCAAATAAATAAAATTTGAGACTTTTAATGAATTAAAATAATTTTATAGGATAATATGACATATTAGGATTGATTTAATTGACTTTTTTCTAACTAATCATTCTGTTATGATTTTCACAAAAATCCATTTTCCAAATAGTGTCAAAATTGACATAAAAGAGTTTTTAAAACAAATATTATATAATTAATTGATATTAAATTCCTAAAAATATAAGGTTCGTCCAAGAGACTTATATCATGATAGTTGTATAATTAATGGACCACTTGGGTGTCGATTGGAGGTATATAGTAAGTTTATTAACTATATAATATAAAAATACAAAGTGACATGGTAAGTGTCAAACTAATTAACTAAGAGTTAAAACTAAAAGATAAGGTTAATATAATGACCCGAACCTATCTAAATTATATTGGTTGAGTGGTTTTCTACCTATCCCCACCTTAACATTTAAATAATACACTTTAGAGCCATTAGAAACAGAATATGAATTTATTATAAAATAATATTTCTAGATTTTCCAAAGGTGCCCCTCACCCCACTTATAAAAGGGCACTCTCCCTTCTCATTAACTCACACCTTAGAAGCCTTTTGGTTCGGAAAAACTCTGCCAAAATACTCTCTAAACTTCCCTAAATTCATCCTAGATGCCTTCCTTTAGTCAGAAATCCAACTTAAGGAGCCCTTTTGATCAAATCAAAAGGAAGAACCCGAAGAAGAGGTAATGATTTCACCACCCTTTTTCAAGTTCCTTTCTTCTTCCACTTCTTCTTTCTTTGTTATTCCCATTATAAAATAATTAATCCAGTATCTCATATGTACTTTAATATTATTATAAATATGGCACAACCATATTCATTATTATATCCATCCTTTGAATGACATGTCACCATACGTGCGTACGTACGACTTACCGTCTCCACGTCGTGGTGTAATTGTTATCCAATATATTATTATTTGTATGGGTATAATAATGATGTTTAATTCATGTAAATAATAAATATAACATGATAATGATTCTTTATATATGATATATCATCCAATTATATATTATTTTATTCTCAAAAAAATGATATTGTCGCTCGTGCGTACGTACGGACTACCGTCTCCACGAACGTGATGAGATTCATTCTCCATCGTATCCATTCAAGTCTAATTATAATTTGATGATTAATAATAGTATATAAGGACTTTATATCATTCTGGATATGATTAAGATACAAAATATCCATGACAAACATGACTTACGTAACAAAACATATAAAAGAAAACGAGTAAGTTAACACCTGAAACAACGATAATACTAAGATATTATTAACAAATCAATGTTAAAAGATCAAATATGATATCATATTAATGTATATGATTATTTTATAATTTAATAACAATTATTTCACCATTATACATGAGGTTAACCTACCCCCAACCAAGGAAAAGTACAAGGTAAGGGTTTATTTCACAATCTCTTCATTATCCGAGGTTGTTTATACGTAATAATCTACTGGGATCTCTTTATCATCCACATCCGAGTTTCTTGAAAGTGTATTTAAAAACATTATTACTATTTTATAAAATATGGGTTAAAGTCATTTATACCCTTGTTTGACTTTTTATAAGATGTTTATAAAGGAATCTTTCCGTCGTTTTCCAAACAAGGTCCTTTTTAACCTTTTCGACAGAATTAAGGTAAGAATGTTTTTTAAACTTATACGGCGGGTGAGGCTATTTTTTGCCGTTATAAAATTTTCAAAGCTTCCATTACAAGATTATAAGTATATTTTCAAATTAAATGTTTTATTTTATAATTATTTGACTTTTAAATTATTTAAAAATGAATATTTCAAGAATTTCTGAAAGGTACTCTTTATCAAAATCAGAATTTTAAATGTTTTAAAGATTTATCTTTCTAAATATTTTTAATTAATGCCCATGTTTTCAAAATGATTTTAAGGATTTATTTATGTGGACATGAATGTTTTGAAATTATATTTCTTTTCAAAAGTTTCGAAGTGGTATAAGACACTTTGATTCAAAAATCTCTTTTAAATTACTTCCTTAATAAATGTGTGACTTTTAAATGATTTCAAAAAAGAGATATTTCTCTCAAATAGTTTTGATTTCATCTATGTCAAAATCCTTTGATGGATTTTAAGTTTATTTGAAGTTGATTTATTATGATACAAAACTTCCATATTGTTTTGATGTTTTTGTGATGTGTTTAACTGTGGATGTGTTATTCTTATACCATTCATGGTTTATGGATGAAGTATTTACATTTCGTATGCTAGTTTTAATATGAATGTTTATGTTATGTTTAAACCTTTTCATATGGGAATGCATTGGACTTAATATGTGACGGGTGGAGCCCGCTGTAGCTCCTCGATGCATCGGTAGGTCTCATGAGACAAACTAGTGTCTTGGCACAAGGCCTTGAAAAAATATTATTTGTAGTCTTGGCACAAGGCCTTGGCTATGTGGTTATGATAGTCTAGAATTATGCATTCCATCATTATGAAAGTGGTTATTGATATTGAATGTGATTATTCGATTAGTAGAATATCCATGTGAATAAGTAAATAAAAATTATTTCATTTTATTTTTGCCTTGCTATGTTGATGTTCAAGTTTAAAAAGCTTTTGTTTTAGTTATACATTGCCTTAAATTTTTATGCTTATTTATGAAAATTTCCGCTGTATTGCTTACCCTTACGGAGCATTTGAGCTCACCCTTTTCTATGTTTTATTTTTCCCAGGATTCCAAGAACTATATTGTGATTGATATGCAGGGTTAAGACAAGGTAATAATGGCATTCATAAAGGATTATTTATGTTGTTTTGTATGTTATGAGGTGTAATGTAACATTCATGTATGTAATCTATTTTGCAAGACTGCTAAACTGATCGGCACTTTGGGACTTGCTTCTTTGTAATCATTCCAATGTATTAAAATAATGCACCGACTCTGGGTCACTGGAGTCGGGGCGTTACACCGTCCCTAAAACTTGCACGTCGGGCTTGGACTTGTGCGCCAGGTATTGTTGAAGCTTGTCAGTCATCCTGGAGCTACAAAGAAGCTAGAAGATTGCACGATACCTTCAGTGAAAAGTGATATCAGTTTACAGGTGAGAGTTGGACTTCAACAGAGCATCTACATTCAACAGAGGATGCATTAATTTAGCAATGATGAGGAGACCTTCACATCTATAAAATGAGTGGGACTTCACCAACGACAGTGAGCCAGGGGGAGTCAACGGGAGTGACCCAAGGGAAGTAGTGAGCTATCCTTGAACAATTGTAAAGGAAGTGTTTCTGGGATAGAGTGACTGCTCTCGAACCTTTGTAATCCATAACTAATGAAGAATAATGGATTTTGGTACGACCGACAACTTGTCGGCGTATACTCCTTGGACGTAGCCCTTAGCGGTGAACCAGGTCAAATTTTCCATGTCATCTCTTTACATGTGAATGTTTCATTACAGATCATATCCATCATACAGGTTTAACTAGTTCTTACCAACGTGGGAACAAGATCCTTGGTTTTAAAAGAAAAAGTTTTCACCCTGATTCACCCCCCTCTCAGGGTGCCCCGGGGTCCTACAGAAATGTTCAATGGGATATTAGAATAAAAGGATTTGGCTGGAGCTTAGGACACTCTTAGACATAATTTTTGTTTCATTTATTCTTTCATAATGTATTTTGTATGTAGTACATGTTGTATATATTCTGTTTGTATACTATAACACCATATGGACTTGTATGTTTGTACTATTTGGAATTTCAATATTATTAGATATACTTTAGTGGAATCTATTTCATACTTATTCTATTATTGTTTTATTTTATTATGTACAATTTTGGTGCTTTAATGATGAGGGTATAGTCTCCCCACTATACCATCATTGGATGCACTCTACTACTCATTAGCCTATAGAGTATATGGAAGTGCAATTGGGGCCACAAAATAATCATTTTGACAACTGTCAATAGACCGAGTCAGGTTGAGAGGTTACAATAGTCATATAGAACTAGGGTCAATTAATATTTTCAAATAAATCAATAAAATGGATATAAGAAATGATGATGGACTGTAAATATTATTTGGTGAACCTTTATTGATTAAAATATTCAATATTATTTTAAAATATAAATAAAATATAATTCAAATGGAAATAATTCAATAGATAAGGCCTAAGTGAAAAATTATTATATAGGATTTATTTCATATGATAGAATATATATAACTAATAATTATTGAAAAATAAACTTGTTTTCTTGGAAAACATCAAAAAAAAATTTGCGATAGAGGAAGTGATATTTTAAAATTGGAATCCCAATTTGTTTTTTTGGAAACAAACCTACTAAAACAAAGCTGGAGACATTATTTTTCATATTTATTTTTTATTTAATATATGTTTTCTCTTGTCCCTATAAAAGGGTGGTATTGAATGTCTTATAAAATAATCCAAGATATGAAAAATTAGTTTTTTGTTCCTTCACCACATCTACAATTTGTTTATCTAAAATCAGCTATATTTATCAGTTTTTATGTTCCTAGAAATCTACATTCAATGGAATCAGTGTGTTTGAAGCTATCTTGTGTTATGGGATATTTTCAAGATATAAACTGATCAAATACTACTATGGAATGAATATGGTGATTAATAGTTGTGGTTACTCATTGTTTCCATCATTTTTTCTCCCTAATTTATTTTTAATGTCCTTACAGATTTCAAAAAGAAAATGAAAATTCAGAAAATTGGTATTCTATTTTACTCCACGCCACCTTATTATCACAATTAATCTATTCCCAATTATTTAATGTATAGTTTTCCCCCTCATTTTTTTCTACACATTTTTCTCAGAAGGCTACACATTTTTTTCCTATCAAAATGCCTCTCTATTCCCACTCTTTTGACTACTAATATTATAAGAAAAATAGAAAATATGTTTTCTCCATGGTCCATCACCTCAATCAAACCACCCATAATATGTAATGTGCATGAATATTTATCCATCCATTTTCAATAAATCTATATTAAAAATGTGACTCCACAAGAATAAGTCCAAAAACTATTGATGAAAAACTATGAAAATTAGTGAATCAAAGTCAATCACTCCTTAGAACCCAATATTTCATGGACGTCATGTAATATGGACACATGAAGCCTAAATCCTTGGTAGTGGAGCCTGATCTATGAGATGTTTAAAAGAAAAACCTTCAATAAGAATAAGAGAAATATTACAAGGAAAAATAAATTATTTTTTGATGCATTGTATAATTATTGTTTTAAATAATTGCATCATCAAAATAATTATAGGAGATATTGGAAAGGCTCCACAAAACATTCAAATGGCCTGAAAATGGGAAGAAGATATGAATTCAATATATGTGAGGTGAGTTTAAATCCCTATTTACAAAATATATTGAAAACATTTTTGAGTGTTATATTGATTTAATATTAGTGGTAATCCAACTATGATGAGATAGAAATTATCTTGACAACATCCGGGTATGATAGAAAATTTTATGACTGTTAGATCTAAATTTTTTTTATATAGTTATATCCTTAGAGGAAACTAAATACCCACCGATGATTCCTATTGAATAACACATGTGATCTCTATAATCCCATGAATTAATGAAGAATCAATAGTGTGATACAAATTGATAAGAGGATTCACTAAAAGAAAAATTATATCTTAAAAACTCTATAAAGGAGAAAGGGGTGAAATTTGGTTGTGGACATGGTAAATGATTTCATATAATAGAAATTGACACAAGAAGAAGAGGGTTGTAATGACCCATGTATTTATAGAATAATACTTTTTGATTTCTATTAATACTTCTGAATAAAATATTAATTTTATGTTAAAGGGGATTCTTCTTTTGATAGCATACTCAAAACACAATAATGAGTTTCTTTTAAATCTTACATTACACACAACTTTGAGTAATACTAAAAAATAATAAAATAATATTATTATTTTAAATGGTAGTTAACAACTAACCATTGTATTGGAGTGAATGGACAGAACTAACTAAAATTTTATTAAATATGTTTGTTAAATTTTTTTACATTTATCAAATAAATTTTAGAGGCTTAAAATAAGAATGAATCCGATTTTAATCATGAAAAACACTAATTTTTTTAAAAGGTTTTTTTACCACCTTTTGATAGAGAACCCTTTTTAAATATAGTTTTTGTCACTAAATTATATATTATATTTGAAAAATTAAAAATATTATTTATAATAGGGATATAAAATTTTACTTTGGTTGAAATTTTGGTATTTTTCTAAAAACGTTCATTTTTTAATGAATAGTGAAAATTACTGCATTTTAATTCAAAACTGCATTTTCATCTAATTTATTTATATAGTTATATTGTCCTTTTAATTGGTATTAAAGTATAATTGGGTTTTATTTTTATCAATTAATCTAATGTTGGTCATGGGAAGTAATTTCACATTGTAATTGGACATAAACACATATCAATCTTTTGGTAGTTTTTACTTCTTATAAACACGCTTTTTTTTGACAACAGGAATTAATTTTAAATTAATTTATGCAATTTCTGTGTTTCCAATTTGTAAAAATGGATTAAATATTTGTAATCAGGAGGTCCAAATTGTTCAAATAGGTAACTTTTATTTTTAGACATTATGAATAGTAACATCATTAAATATTTTATTTACCATGGTTAAAGGGTAAATCTTGTAAATAAAGGTAAAAAATAATATTATAATAAAATTAAATTTCCCTAACACGTGTAATAATATTATTTTATGAGATATATTGGACCATGGGAATCTTTGGGGGTCGATTTTAGGACCCCATGGAGCCACTTGTGTGTGAAAATGACATTTAATTTCTTTTAATTTAAAGTTAAGAAAAATATAACATAAACATATATATTTTACTGAAACAATTTTATATGTGGTTATATAATCATTCTTCTAGAATATAAATTGTATTTATAATGATAAAAATATTTCATAAATCATGGTGTTTTATTTATAATTTTTAGACATCAAATAAATAAATTTATTTATGAAACAATGATGATGTAGTGATTACCTTATTAATGAATGTTTTAAATAAATGAGAATAAAAAATTAAAATAAATTTAGTTTGAAACATTTAATGAAATATAATAATTTTATCAATACTTATGAATTTTTAGCTTTGAATTAATGTAGGTTTTTCAAAATAATAAATTTGTTATGGATTTTTTAAAAGTCATGATTTGAATAGTATATAAATTGACATAAATGAGTTTTTAAAACAAATACTATTTTATTAAATGATATAATAGTCTTAAAATAATAATATTCTGTAAAAATAACTTATCTAAAGTTGAGAATGTAATTAATGAACCAATTTATGTTATATTGTCATTTTATCGTAACTATATTAACCATATTGTCTGAATATACAAGATGACATGGTAAGAGTCAAATAAGTTAACTGAGGGTTAAAGCTAAATTATAAGGTTAAATTTGAAACAAATTTTTTTTCCAAAAACTATTATTTGAGATCATTTCAAACAATATTAACATTTTATTCAAATTATATTATATTGGTACCTTTTTAAATCTAAATTCAGTTTATAATAAAATAATCTTTCAAGACATTTTGAAAGTGCCCCTCCTCCCTCTTATAAAAGGGCATCACTTATAACCCTTAATAACACCTCTCAAGCCCCATTGACTCAAAAATCCTCTACCCAAATAATCTACCAATATCTTTATCTTCCTCTTAGAATCCTTACCTTAGGATGAAGGCAATTCAGGAAGGCCTTTTAGCTTAAATCAGAAGGACTTACCCAATTTGAGGTAATGTCTTCTCTCAATCTTCATTCGTTTATTTTCCATTATCAAACCACCTAAACTATATTTATTAACTTATTTTATAAAAAAACATTTATATTAAATATAATTGGAATTTTTTATTCCATGTATTTTACCTAAACTCACATACACCTCCATATAATTGATACAAACACACTTTGTCTGTGTACAGTAAACTGTTGACACACGAAACGATGATTGTTCGATTATCCCCTACCACCTCTCATAGTGGACATTATGATTGAAATGTATTTATATGTGATATATATTCTATTAATATTGTCTCTATGATTCTGTTTTTTTTTTCATTTACATCATACCTCTATGCTTTCCATAATGTGTAAATAAGATAATTTCTTTTTGGGAAGTGCAGACTACCGCCCCTCAAATTGACATGACTCGTTCATGCCATTCATGGTACATATAAAGGATGGAGTTAATGAATTTATATAATGTATATAAAATATAAAATTATAATTTAATTATAATATACTTATGTATGATTTAGTTTTCATTCCGTTAAAGATGAAATACAAATGAAAGTAGCGTTCATGTGTATGTACGGCTTACCATCTCCATGAATGATGCATTTAATTTCTTATCTCAAAATGTTATGTAATATTATAAATAAATATATATAATAGATATTTATTATATTTAACTCATGAATACCATTCTGGAGATGATGAAATTTTGACCACATGATCAACTTGTAATTATAACAAGTTTATTTTTGACTCAAGTACCGAATATCGACAAAACGAACGATATTAACATAAATTATTATTTAATGTTTATAATGTGGTAATAAGTGATATAAAAGGAATAATAAACTTGAAAGTGTTTTGAAGAAATTAGAAATTAACTTAAGTTTATTATTCTGGGATAACAAGGAATATACGTGACTAGTCAGACTCAAGGTAAGGGAACCTCTCACCCTCCTCTTTTAGTCAAAGACTTTTTTTATGTTATGTATATTAATTTACATTTTCATATGTTGGGATATGTTATTATATATCATTATTTATTTAAATTTTATGTCCAAGTGATGAGAGACCCTTTTCTCTCCCATCAACTCATTTTCTGAATTTTAATGTGACGCTATTAGGCTGTTGAATTTTCGTAAGGGACATCATCCCAATATCTTTTCATTGAGGAATATATTGAAACTATACTCCTCATTATTTTACATGGTTTATAATAAACCAATTTTAATTTTAATTTATTTCAAAGGGAATCATTTTTCTATGTATCATTTTACTAAAATAAAAAAGGAATTTTTTTAACGTTTGCAGTGACAATGACCTCTCTGCTGCTGTAATCGTTATTTAGATTCCACTATAATCCTTAATGTATTTAAAAGGAAAAATAAATCCCTTATTCCCTTTTTGGGTTTTTTCATATTGAAATTGGTTATTTAAATGGATTGATTATTTAAATATTTTTAAATGATTTCTTGTGATTGAAAATGAAATGTTATTATTGAAATATTTATATTTTCAATATTTTATGTTTTATGATTATATATTGGTACATGGAAATTTGACAGGTGGTTATATGATAAACTAATGACAGGTCATTACGTGATAAACCAAATGATGGTTTGTTTTGTGATAAACTAAGGATGGGTGGTTATGTTATATCATCCAATGCATTGGGTATGGAAGTCAACCGTATGACAATTAGAATTAGTGATATGTGTGGTATTCGACTCTATGGTAATTCTATTTAAGTATGTTTATTTCCCAGGATACCTTTATATTTTATTTGTTTATTTCTATGGGCTTCATGGTAATATTTTGGTTATAGAATGGGTAAGAAATGATCTTATATTAAATGAAGTGTTTATCTACTTCTTAAATATGAAACATATTACTTTATGGTAATGTTTTCATGGTTTACATGTTTTTGAAAAACTAAATTTTTTGTTTCATTATGTATCCCTTACTTATATTTTTATGCTCACCCCATGTTTTGAAATATTTTTCACAGGACATAATGAATAATAGAGTCAATGATGAGATCAAGGAAATGTTATGGTGTTAAAACATGAAACAATGTCATATTTCATTTTAAAAGTTTTTGTTTTATGAAAAAAAGGATAGTGACTAGATGTTTCTACTTGTAATATTCAAGATGTTATGTATTTTTTATGACCTAATTCTATAAAAATCTAAACCTAAAAATATCCTCAAGGTGAATTAATGTCAAATTATCAACTTATCTCAAGATTAAGTAATGTTTAAGGCTGTGGTCTTATAAGGGTGGGGTGAAATAATTCCAAATCAAGGAGGTCATGTATATCAAAATTATACTACATGTGGATGAGGAAAAATAATGAGATTGGGATTCAATAATTTCTATAAAATAAATAATAGGAATACTCAATGTTATTATTTTCATAAATTTATAAATTATAATAATAGATGTTGGAGTAAGAAACCTTAAGAAAATTTCATCATGGTGGAAAACATATCTGAAGAATGGGACATTTTTCATGTTCCCCTTTTGTAGATGCACAAACATTGAAATAAATAAAAAATATGTGGAATTTTGACTCATGTTCTAGAAAACACATGAATATCCACAAAAAAATGTTTGAAAATTTAGATTCGGGTGTTCATGGATAGATTTCATTTAAAGATATCTAAAAAATATATGTCTTAGGATGATGAGATATTCAGTTCGAGTAAAAAGGATTCAAAAAACACATTTATCTATGATTCCTACAATATACCCAACAAGAATAAAAACATATTGAGTCTTTGGAAAATGTTATAGAAAGTCTATCAGATAATCCTAAAAAATAAACAAACAAAAATTGTTAATGGTGAAGGGTGGATGGTTAAAAATTTTCCCTTGGTGAAGAAACACATGATTCTACTTATGATTCATCCTGACCTACCGTGATGTTTAACAGTGATACATGATGATAAAGAATATCTATGGGATTTTGAGTTCTAAAATATTCACTATAAAGGATTAATATTATTATAGAGAATGAAGATTATTAATGTGAATCCTATCAGTAGACATCAGAATCAAATATGAGAAAGTTGTGTTCTTAGAAATAAATATAGAAATGCCTTTTGAAAATAAGGCTAATTGGAATGTTGCTACAAAATTCTTCTTAGTATTCAATGATGTGTGTGGAAAACAGAATATAAATTCAAATAGATAAATAAGGTACTTTATACCATGTATTAATGATTATATAATTGAATAATTTATATACCATCTCACGATGAATCAAAAATTCTTTGTTGTCTTCAATAAATTTAAGCCATTGTTGGAAAATCAAATCAACAATCACAAAAACTATTTAAAATATGATAGATCTAGGTATTAAACCTATGTTTTCTTCAAGATAACCACAAGTAAATAATAAATCATCCCCAGTTGACATAGATGTATACACCTCAAGTAAATGGAGTATTTGAAATAAAAAATAAAACCATTCTCAATATTTCAATAATCATGTTGAAAGAAAAAAGATTTCCAATAATTTTTGTGATGAATATGATTTATGTGTATTATATATAATCAATAGGATACCAAAAAATCTTGAATCAATGATCCCACATGAAGCATGTTGTACTCACACGCCTAGTCTATACCATTTTAGAGTTTCTTTTCATATCCTATGTTAGGATCCCATAGGGAAAATGCAAAAAAATTGTGACAAATGAGAGAAGTGTGTCCTTAGGGGATACAAAGATCAATCAATGGGATATCAATTGTATAGACCCATTATCATGAATATTATATTAAGAATAAATTTTTTCTTCAAAGGAAATGAGTATTAGACATAGAATCAAAATGAAGATTCAAGAGATGTACAACTCTCTTAAGATGAAGAATAAATGTCTATGTAATACCAATGGAAAAAAGAGAAAAATAACCATTGATTCTATCACAATATACCTATATATATTATGGTGTTGAATATTTTATTTTTGATAAATGAGTCTAATACTTTCAAAGCCTGACAAAAATATATGAAATAAATTAAAAAATAGTGGAGTTTGTAAATTTTCATTATCTCTTAGTGACTTATGATCCTATTATCTTTGATGAAGGTAAATCTGATGAAATATGGATCAAATCAAAGAATGAGGAAATCCATTCTATCAAATTCATCAAAAGAGTAAAAGAAAAATGAAGACGTTAAATATGGTGGGGTATTTAAATTCACTACAAGGATAAAGATGATCATATTCTTTGTCTTGATTGTTTTTTATAAGATTTGATTTGATTTGAAAGGAAAACAAGTTTTCTAACGAACTAGTCTTAACGTATATATAAATTAAATAACTATTACAGAATACTCAATAAATTGAAAATTTAAATTCCCAAAGATCATACGAGTTCAGTTCCATTGGAAGCATGGGACAAAAAATATTATATCAGTGTGAATGATCATCAATGATTCCCATAAAGATCTCCCATGTAGTAATAATAATTGAAAAACTTTATTTATAACACAGGGAAAGGAAACATAAGAATGAGGTGAGATCAAATCCTCAATAAGGGTAAATAAAATAAAATCATAAGCATAACATGAATATGAGGGAAAGAGAACATGATTGTATCCTTAGAAGATAATACACTGCATATCAAATATTATAAACACGAATCAAGGAAGAAATATTAGAATTACATAAGATACGAATCATAAGATAATTAGGAAAATAATACATTAAAGAATAACATATGAATAAGACATGGAATTGTGGCACACACCTCAACCTATAACATCATGAATAAGTAAAAGTATAAATAAGATCACACATTACATTATGAATATGGAATAAGTCCTTCATATAGAATTATGTACATGAATCTAGGTCCATGCATATTATTGTGAACATGAAATCATGTTCAAGAATAACATTGTGAACATGTAATTAGGTTAATGAATAAACTTATGGACATACAACCGGTTCAATGCATAACACTGTGAACAAGTAATCAGGTTCATCCATAACATTATAAACACACAATAAGATTCACTAATAATATTACGAACCTGTAATTAGGTTCCCACATAAAATTATTGGCATGTATCTAGGTACATGCATAACATTGGGAATATTTATTTAGGTTTATGCATAACATTTACACTCACGAGTCATCCATATTTACCCAATGCTTTAGAGGGAGAAATAGCCCCCCATGTCACATAATTAATTTGACCCTTACATGTGCCACAAGATAATAAAAATTTCATAATATTATTACCCATAAAAATATAACATATCATAAACTATGGAAAATATATAGGTTTCATATTTATTTCATCCTTGAATTAACTATGAAAGGATTCATGTTTTATAATCATTAATCATGGTATAACATGTTAAAGAAAATCTAGTTTCATAATAATTTAACATGTGGAAGAGGAAAAGTATTCCTAAACATAAAAACCATGAAAGATAAATGAGTTTCATAAATATGTAACCCATTAAAGAGAAGTGGGTTTTCATAAACTTCAATCAATTAAAACCTAAACCATTAAGATAAAAAATATGAATGGAATGTTTGGATAATTTTTCAGAAAGGCATGAGTAACATCAATGGATATTATCTTAGATGTGAAATAATTTTGAAATTTCTTTTAAAACATTTCTTGAGTAAAACATCATTTTTATTTAAAAAAGTATCTTATAAACATAAATCCTTTTAAAACCCATTTCCATTTAAAATATGTTGAAAATTTAAAAAGAATGTTTTAAAATGTTTAATATAATTTTTAAAACATATTTTTTTGAAAAAATGTTTCCTTGAAAACCAAATTAAATATAATAAATATCCTGAATATTAGGAAAAAATATTCATTTAAAAATAATAACATTTTAATCTTGTAATGTAAGCTTGAAGGGAATGTTGTACATGATGTTAGGTAAATCTATACAAACTGAACATTAGCTTTTCCCCATAAAAAGGATATAAAAGAGCCTCAACTAGAAAATGATAAGAAGACTCCATTATTAAAAAAAACTATTTTATGTTTTTTAAATATTTTTTTAAAATTTCATTTAATGATCATAGGATAATTTTAGAATATTTTTGGAAGATTTTATTTATGTAAAACTAGTCTTGGGTGAAGAAATATTTCAGATGGAAGAGAGCGTAAACACAGGATTCCTTGAAAAAATATTCTTAACTATATTAGGTACCAATGAGTAGGAAAAAAGGTACTAATACATGAATATTTTGATGAATAAATAGAGGAGAATAAATTTCATTACTGTTCTTGCGATATGATTCATTTGGTTTTATCAAAAAAATCCTAATCCTAAATAATATCGAAAAGAGATGAGATTGTTTCAATAAACTCTTACCACATGGTATCATTGAACCATACTACACATGAAATTACATGAATCATACAATTTCATGAAAATTATAAGACTCATGATATAAAATTACAATGGAAATTATATACACCTTATTGAAAATATAGGTGCATGATATGGAATGTGCCTCAAAGAAGAATAATTGTGACAACATTACTTTACTAGTTTCATTATATTTAAAACATAATCCATTTGAAAGATATAAAATAAAATTGATATGTAAATACTAATAAATTTAATTAAAATAATCATATAATTTATCCATATGAATTTTTTAATCCACTCAAAAGGAATTGATGGTGAATAAAGCATGTATCTCACGGAAATGAAAAGCGAAATTATATTCCCTTACCTTGTGTCTTGAATTTCTTCATACACATAAGATCCTCATGTATAATAAATAAAAATTTTAATAAAATTTTTAATAAACTATATTATTATATATAATTCCATATATGGTTTTATTTTGACTTTATATTAGCTGCTTGGTAACAATTCTATGTTAATGTTATGCTTCATGTAATATTCGCTTTGTTTTTCCTATGTGTCTTAATTTGTTATATCACTGGTTCTTATACTTATATCATGATTTCTAGAATGTAAAACATGATATATTTATAATTAATATTAATCATATTTCTATAATAAAAATTTATTGAAATATGAAATAGAATACACCATTCATGGAGACCGTATGTCGTATGTACGCATTAGTGCTGCTTCGATTTTATTGACGTATTGAAAGAAAGTAAGTATAATATATATATATATACATATATATTATAATTATATTATAATTATTATTTTATATATATCTTATAATTTCATTAAAAATATCCTTAATACATTAAATGTAGTGTGTGATTGAATCACATCACCTTACAGGGGCGACATTCCACACTTCATCAAAAGAAATTATTATATTTACATCAAATGGAATATATAAATATATGTTTTGTAAAATGATTAAATAAGAATAAATATATAATAAATATCATATATTATATATATAAACATATATTCGATCATAATTACCACCATGATAGGCAGTAAAGGAAGAGAAAACAATCATTGTTTTTTGAGGATATAGTTCCCCATACACATGAACAATTAGTTCGTTACCCATTAAATGGAGGTCTGTGTAAGTGTAGGTAGAAACATAGGAATAAAAATGACCTATTTTATTGAGGAAACTATTTTTTATACAGGTATGGATGAAATAGATTATAGGGGGTGAATAAAGAAAATAAACAAGAGGAGGATGAGAGAAGATGTTACCTCTAAATCTGGTAACTCATTTTAGTTTGTGACAAAAGGCTTCTGTGGATAGATTTGTACAAAAAAGAAGCCTTATATAAAAATTTTAGGGTTGTTTTAAAGTATATGGGTAATATATAGGCTGAACCTATGTGGTTTGATAGTTGTGAAGAAGAGGGAGAGGTGGTGGCCTTTTATAGGGAAGGAAAATGACACACATGGCATTTTTCAAAACAAATTAGGTGCACTTAATTTTTTAACAAAAAAAAGTCATAAAAAACCAAAAAAACAAATAATGGAAGAGTAATGGACGAATAATAGACATAAAACGTGTTTTGAACATTTTTCAAGGTTGTTTTCGAACTTAAATTTATAGTGTAGTACTTTGTTAACCAAATTTTTTCCTTAATCATTGTAATTAATTTTAATCACATTCTAATATTTTGGCCAAAAACTAAGTTGAATTTATTAAAAAATTAAAATTAATATTATTTCAAATATTTCAACAATTTTTTGAAAATATAATCACATAAGTGGTACATATTAATTTAAAGATAATCCCACTGACAGGACGACACTACATGTTATATAGTAAAACCGTCAGAATGTTTTCTATGTTTTTATACCCAATTTAAAATAAAAATTGATTATAATGATATAAATTGTATCAATTGATAAAAATATGATCTAATTAAACTTTTAAACCAAATTAAAATATAATTTTTCCTTATAAATGAATTAGACAAAAATGTCATTTTTAATTAAAATCCAATATTTTTCACTATCAATCCAACAATCTAGTTTCTCTGAAAAATCCCAAAAATTACACCTAAGATAATTTAAAAATTATAAAATAAAAAAGATATTTATTTTTTCAAATTAAATTTCTAAATGTGTCTAAAATTAATTTTACTATTTTTCAATGAAGTATTTTAAAAGAAGTTCATTTGAGATAATAGTATTTTAAATATATAAGGACTTTACCATAAATTATTTGTTTCATTATCAATATGTTTTATTTATTTAAAATAATTATAAAAATATTGGAAATTATTTTATTACTATTCATATAACTATGTTTAATGGCGAGGTTATAATTATATCATTGAAATAATTATGGAAATTAAATAATGTTTTGTAGAAACATCGATGGTACATGTAACGTTAGCCAAGTTGGTGTTGCATACAACAAATGACAAGTCATTTTTTCATGTAACATATGGAAATTCAGTATTGATTGTAGTTCAAGAAAGACTTGGATTTAAATCTGACACAAGAAAATCATAGTGAAAAAATATATAATAAACACTTTTTAGTGTTGTGTTAAAAGAAAAATATCATAATGATTAAATAAATTTGAAAACATTATTTCAAAAAATCTTATGGTGTTACATTATACCCCCCCTTAAAATGAATTTCACTCTCAAAATTCATCTGGGTTATTGAAGGATTAATTCATTTATATCCGTTTAATATAATGCCACATCATAAAAATTAACACTAAAACATCCTTCGAAAAAATAAATTCAGAACTATAAACTATTACCAAGAGTAACCCATAGCAGGGTTTCCTCATAGGATAGAATTGGTGGAAAGTGAAAAAATGAACATGGAAGAGAAATATAATTATAATTTTATAGAAGAGAGTGATAGATAATTTTTTAGGAGATAGTTAATAATTAGAAATTCATTAATCTGTGGTGACTTAAGAGACCATATGATCCATCCGAAACATAGGTACTAGGATTTTTTTCAGTTTCAAGATCCTTTTTCCTAAAGTTGAAGAAAATTCACCTTAAGATATACTTACATGATTTTATTCATTTTCTTATTCAAAATATCAACCTGTGGTTATTCCATTATAGATTTCTACTTCATATCTTACCCTATGAAATTAAGTATAGTTTTTCATTCTTGAAGTACTAACAGATCAAGAGAGACATGATAAGTAATCTCATCTGTCTTTAGTTACCAACAATACAAATTGGTTATAAAAGGTTATCCAATATGCATAAATACTCAAGTGGGGAGATAATACATTAATCTCAAAATCTAAACTTGAATTTTATTTTAAAAATTCCATAAAATTTTAACCTTATTACCATTCCAAAATATAATTTACCATTTATTCCTTAAGTGTCCTATTATATTGTACCAAAAACGTTTCTATTATAATCTTGGGTTTATCCTTAGTTTTATAGAATATAAAATGTGATTTTATTAATAAAACATCCATGTAGAGGATATAATCACAAAAAAACCTCACTAAAGAAATAATAATAATAATATCATACTACTTATTCTTACAAAATAAAATATGAACTTCCCATCTAAGGGGGAAATGATAAGTTATCCATAATTATCATTATTCACTTCATCGATTATAATTTTATAAGAATTCACTTTTTTCTTTTTCTTTAGAAGTTCTGTCTTATAATCCATATTAGCCATTAGATTAGGGCATTGATTCGCATAATGACAAAACTCTATATAGTTGAAACACTGAAGTGTGGGTGGTTCATTATATTGATATATCTCTCCATTAATTTATGTGAATTTTCTCTTCACATCACATATAAATTATTTTTTTTGGTGGCCAACTTCCCACACTTGAAACACACCCTTATTCCTTTGAGGCAATTTCAAAATTTATCTTTCCAACAGTTTTGGTACATAGGATTTTGAAACTTTTTCTTATCTCCTTTGTTTTTATTCATTCAATTGAAATCCATAATCATTTTCTTGTTAAAACAACAAGATTGATACGTAACACAATCCTCTATTTCAAAATTTATTTCAAAACAAAAAATCACATTGTATCTAATAATGTCCCTTATTTCTAGTTCCCTTCAAAGGATTGAATTTAATCCACTAATGAACCTATCAACATTATATTTAAGTTAGATGATAATAATAAAAGATTACATTTAAAGTCCTATGAAATTAGCCTCATAGGTACTAATTGATTCATTATCCTTTTGCTTCAACTCAAGAAACTCTTTTCCCTTATTCGTATGAATAACATGAGGAATTTAATTTCTAATGAATTAGTTCTTGAACTTATCCCAATACCTGGACTCAATTTTATCTTTTTTCTTGATATTTTTTATTAGAGTCCACCACTAGTCTGCTACACATTGTAATAGATAAATAGCTATAATGACTTAATGATGATCCAAACACTAGATAATGGAGAATATATTTTCATTGGTACTGATCCAGTGTTTCAAAATAAGTGGATCATAAGAATCATAGGTAAAAGGTGTAAATTTACTTAGGAAGGACTCAAAATTATGTTGTTCCCCATTTTCTTATTTGGAATCTTTTCATGATTCAAATCTTGATAAAGATATGTTAGCATATAAATGATGTTTTTCATTCCAGATCCCATAGAAGTTTTATTCCCATGAGAAAAATCATTGCATTGTCCATCAAAATCACCATTAATGCAGTTCCTTTGGGTTATGACCATTGACTAAAACCAAAAGCATAGAGTAAGAATAAATTATCATATTGAGGAACCACATAATCATGAAACGTCACTTATAGGAAGTAAAAATTATGACACCATACTTAATATTTGAAAATAAAGGTTTATTATGGGTTACTTATAGAAAAATTCTATTTAAATCCATCATGATGGTTCGTGAATAGTTTGTTTATTCCAAAATAATATACTCATGAGTGTCAAAACATGTTTGAAATAGGGACCATTTTCTTGTACCAGATTACCTTGAGTAAGGGCTGAGACATATAGTCAATGTTGTTACCCCTTGGTACATCTATTCTAGAGCCACAACCACTTGTATTATCCTAAAAAGGATGCATTTCTAGGAAACTACTGTTTTTATCCTTTACCAAAATTCTATGATATTTTATTATACTTTTACTTAGACATTTACTTAGAGTTATCACTATGATTTTTTCATCATTGTTTCCAAAGGTTGTCTAAATATTTTCTTTGATACCAAATACAATGACCCAGTCATAATGTATAAATAAATTACATAGATTTTGCGGAATACATAATACATTACAAAATATACTCCCAAAGTACATATTAGTATAGTTCCATTTGAAAAATTGAACAAAAATTATCTAGCTAAGAAAAAAATCATGAATGTTTCCAATAAATACCCCACTTAGTAATTTTATTTAAAAAACTATTCTTTATAACCCATAGAAAGTAAACTTAAGAAAGGGGTGATCTTGAATGATTAGTAAGGGTAAATAAAATTAAATCATATGCATAAAATGAATATAAGGGTAAGAGAACGTGATCATATCAATAGAATATCATACCCTCCATATCAATGATTATAAACCTGAATCATGTAATAAATATTAGTAGTTTATAAGAAATGATTCATATGATAATCAGGAACATAAGACATTATTTCATAACACAAGATGAATACATTGAATTTTTGCATAAACATCAATGTATAACATCATAAACTTGTATAATTATAAATAGGTTCACATATTATGTTAAGGACATGAAATCAAACCCTTTACTATAATTATTTACATGAAACCATGTCTATGAATTTAATTGTGAACATAAAATTAGGTTCACGCATAACATTTTGAACTTGTAATCAGGTTCAATAATAATCTTATAGACATGTAACTAGGTACATGAATAACATTGTGAACTCATAATCAGGTTCACACAAAACATTATGAATACATAATAAGGTTTACACAATGCATTGTGAACATGTAATCAGGTTCACACATAAAATATTGGTCATAAAACCAGGTCCATGAATAACATTGGGAATATGAAATCATGTTCATGCATAACATTTATACCCATGAGTCATCCATAATTACCCAATGCATTGGAGGGAGATATAAGCCCCACCAATCACACAATTAAACTCATAGATACATGATCCACAAAATAATAAAACATTCATAATATGACTACCAATAAAAATAGATATCACTATCTATGGAAGATATATATGTTTCATATTCATTTCATATGAGAATAACCTGTGAAGGGAAGAGAGTTTAATATACTTTTATCATGGCATAACTCATTTAACTGAACTGGGTTTCAAAGTAATCTAACCTATGGAAGAGGAAAAGGTTTCATAAAAATAAAACATGTGGAAGAGAATTGGGTTTCATAGTCATGTAACCCTTGAATGGGAAGTGGGTGTTTATAAACATCAAGCCGTAAAAACCTAAACCATTCAGAGAAAGAATATGAATAGAAGTTTTGGATAATTTTAAAGAAAGGAATGAGTAACATCAAAAAATATTTCCTTATATTGGACATAATTTTTAATTGAATTTTAAAAAACATATTCAGAAAAATATCTATTCTTCTTTGGAAATTTTTTTTAAAACAAAAAACATTCTAAAAACCATTTTCATTGAAAATACTTTGAAGGCATATAAATATATCATTAAAATGTTTAAAATGATTAATTTTTTTTAAAAAAATTCAATTGAAAACCCCTTTAATAACAATTAATACCCTAAATATTAGTAAAACAATTTAATTTAAAAAGAATAACTTTTGAATCATTAAAAGGATGCTTCAAGGTAATGTCAGTGATGAGGGTGGGTAAATCTGTACACACTAAATATACCTTTTTCACTATAAAGTTGTTAGAAAAGTGCCTCAACTAGAAAATGATAAGAATATTAATTTATTATAAAAACAATTTTGATTAAAAATTAAAAAATGGCTATAAATGTCTTTTAATTATCATAAGATAACATTAGAATATTTTTGGATGCTTTTCATTTTTGAAAACATGGCTTTAGGGAACACAAATTTCCGACTGAAGATAGGTTAAAGTTAGGAATCCATAAAAATAGATTATTAACAATATTAGGTACCAAAGAGGAAAAAATTGTACCAATATAAGAATATATCATGAATAACCATATAATATGAAATGTACTAAATGTTCTTGAGATTTGGATCAAAAGGTTTTATCAAAAGAGGCATAATCATAAAAAATCTCGAAAAGCGATGTGATTGTTTCAATAAACACTTACCACTTGGTATCTTTGGACCATAATCAACATGAAATTACATGAATCCTAAAATATCTTGAAATTTTGGATTTTTATGATATAAAATATTAAAATTAGTATATACACCTCATGGAAAAAATACTTGCATATAATGACATGTGACTCAAAGAAGTAAAATTGAGGTAATATTACTTTACCTATTTAGTAAATTTTAAAACATAAAACCCATGATAGAATTATAATTACATGGATATGTATATATTCATAAATTTAAGTATAATAATCATATAATTCATCCATGGTTATAAAACACACCAAACAAAATTAATTTATTGTAAAAAATCATGTATTACATAGAAATAAAAAGTGAGATCAAATTCCCTTACCTTGTGTCTTGACTTTATTCGTGCCTATAATAAATTCATATATAATACATACAAGTTTATTATTAATATTTTACATAAATATAATCTTATATATAATTATATATATTATTTTATTATGACATTATATTACACTCTTGTTAACAATTCTATGTTAAGGTTACGCTTCGGGTAATATTCACTTTATTTTTCGCATGTGTATTAATTTTTTATATCAATGGTACTTATACTTATATAATTATATATATAATGTAAAACATGACATAAATGTCCTTAATATTCATTATATGTTTATTATAATAATCTATTGAGTTATGAAATGGAATACACTATTTACGGAGATGGTAGGTCCTACGTATGCATGAACGCTGCTTCCATTATATTGACTTATTAAAATAAATAATTAAATGAAATACATGTATATGTATATATGTATATAATATAATTACAGTTAAATTATTATGTCATATATATCATATAAGTTCACTAAATATATCCTTAATACATTCTTTTGATCATGTGAATGATTCAAATTGCTTTGAGGGGGAGTTAGTCCACACTTCCTCAATTGAAATTATCATATTTACACCAAATGGATAGAATAAAGATATTTATTGTAAAAGAATTAAAAAGGCATAAATGCATAGTTTAAAAAAATATATATTATATATAAACATATTTTCCATCATAATTCCCACTATGTTAGTTGGTAAAGGAATATAAAACAATCATCCTTTTGTGAAGCGATAGTTTTCCATACATATAAGAAAAATGTTGATTACCCATTAGATGGAGGTTTGTGTAAGTGTAGGTAATAAAAATAGTATAACAAAAATTCAGTATATTGATAATACTATTTTGGTTATAAAATCACAGAATAAAATGATTTTATGTGTTTTATAATGATAAAAAAGAAAAGAGCTTGAGAGAAGACGTTAACTCTTAATCGAGTAACTCCTTTTGGATTATACCAAAAGGATTCCATGGAAATCTTTCTGCCCAAGGAGATGCTTCTAAAAGGGAGGGAGGAATTTTGGAATGTTTATTTGGATGATAATGGCCAAACCAAAGTGGTTATAGATGTCTTAATAAGAGATATAGGTGGTGGCCTTTTATAAGGATGAGAAAGGAAAAACTTGGCATTTTTTAAAATAAGTTAGGTGTAATAACGTTTTTACCTAACAAGAGTCATAAAAAACAAAAAAAAAACTCAATAATGGAATTTTTATCATAGAAAATGTAAATCAACTAGTTGTTAGATAAGTTCCTATGTTGTTTTTGTTCCTGAATTTAATGTTTAGTACATTGTTAACCTAATTTTCCTCTTAATTATTGTAATTAATTTTAATCACTTTCACTAATAGTTTTTGTAAAAAACTATGTAAACCATATTAGACATTATAATTTGTTCTAATTCAAAATTTTTAATTAATTTTTTTAAATTATAATCTCATAAATGGAAGAAATTAATATAAAATTAATCCCACTGATGGGATAACACTGTGGGTTTTTAAAGTAAAAACATCCAAAAGTTTGCTATGATTTTATACCCAGTTTCAAAGTGAAATTGATTCCAATAACCTGAAACGGATTAATTGAAAACAATATTATCTAATTAAAATTTAAATCCAAATTAAAACATTATTTATCATTAGAAATAAATTATATAAAAATGTAGTTTTGAATTAAAATCCAATATTTTTTCAGTATTCATCCAAAAATAAAGTCTGTTAGAAAAATCTCAAAAATTATCACTAAGATTCATCATTATAAAATAATAAATGATGATTATTTTATCAAATTATATTTATATACTGTGTCTAAAATTTATTTTATTATTTTTCATAGAATGACATTAATACCAGTTCATTTGAGAAATTAGAAATTTAAAACATATCAAAACTTTACAAAAATTATATATTTCATTATCAATATGTTTTGTTTATATGAAAAAATTATAAAAAAATATTTGAAAAGTAGTTATTACTATTAATATAACTATTTTTAATGGCTAGGTGATAATTATTTCATTTGATAATGTTTGTGTTTTTATACACAAACACACACAATATCATTTAACTCAAAAGTGGTCATTTTTCTCATGATAAAATTTATCATCAAAATACATTTTTATGGAATTTATTTTAGGAAATAATTTATAATATTTTAATCCCAATGAGTAGGATATTTTCATTAACTTGTATCAAACACATTGAAACAGGATATCATATTATTTTCAAGGAACATATAAACATATATGTTAATATCCTTCAAGGATAAAAAAATATGTTCTAATATTTAATCCTTCATCATGGAAACAAATCAATGTCTAGTGGAAATTTCTTTCAATTTTGAGATGGTTTAAGACATCAAAAAACCAATTAGCTACTATTATTTAATTCTCTATGTATTTAATTATTTAAATTCGTGTATTGGAGGTTTGGATTTATTTAGTTGTGATTTAGAAAACTGTTTTATTTTATATTTAGTGGAAGTTTTTCATACTTTTAGTTATAGTTTTTGTCATATGATTTTTTATTTAATAAGTGGGGGAAATATAAATTAACTCCTAATAAAAATTATTGTGAAATTTTAATTTAGAAAAAGTTTATTGCGAACACAGATAAAAAAATAAGAATTTGAAAAAAAACCAATGCAGATATTTGTACTTGAACTTTATAAAAACTATCACAAAACATTTAAAAAAATATATAAATAAATATTTTTTTTAAAATAATATAAAACATACAATATAACTATATATTAATTAATTAAAAATATAAATATATAATAATATAAACAATACGTATATATAACCATCATCATTCTCTACTTACAGTCAATAAATAAAAAACTTACAGTCATCATATACATATAGAATAAGTCCAACATCCACACTATACCCAATCCATCCCAACATCCACTACATAAGTCCATAAATATAAACCAAAAAACCAATAATATATATATTTTCATATATATCATAATTCCAACATCCACCCTCAACCCATCATGTTGATTTGTAGGTTGGCACTGTATCTAACAACCTCCACTACTAGACTCTTCATTTTAGAAACCAATGGTATCACTATCATATCATTATAAACAAAAACAATATAGAAGAAAAAAAACTTAACATAAAAAAGAAGTATAGTATAATCCATGATAATGATTAACAATACCAAAAAACATTTAATTCATAACAAATTCCCTCTCAAAAGTGTCATGAATCATTATGGACACCCTGATTTCTAATACTAGCATATATTACTTGTAATATAAAATCATAAAATTTATGAAAAGTAAAATGAAATAGAATTAACATAGAATGTATTATGATATTTTTACTTAAAAGATTATATTTTTTGAAGAAAACATATAAAATTTCAACACAAAAATTGATTTATCAATCTGTTTGAAAAAATCCTTCAATTCATTCACTCAATGTTTTTTGGGTGATTGTGTTGGTTGAAAAATAATGACGACTACGAATAAGTATGGTTGATGTCACCGAAGAAGTGTTATGCGGACCATGAAGCATTGTACATGAACCACATAAGGGAAATGGTTTGTAGGAAAATCACAGTTTATAGTATAAAATAAGTTTATGGGATGGAAATTATTTGTAGATGAGAGGTGGTGATTTGTTTACAGAATGAATTGGTGGCCGTGAAGGAATAAAGGTGCTATGTGGACCGTAGAGGAAAAAATGGTTCTTGGGTGGAGCATAGTCTATGGTGAAGGTTGTACCATATTAAATATTTGGGTGATTTGGATTAGCAGAATTTGCAGATTTATTTTTCTATATAAGGATCTCTAATACCTTCATCACATGGATAGATTTTAATTAGAAATTTTTTTGATATGGGTAGAATTCGTTGAATTTCTAAATTGTTTGAAAGGATGAATTCCACAAAGTAGAAGATATTCACGAGGGGAATTTCATGAAAGGAGAAGTGGTCCATGAAGACAATTTGTCAAAGGGGTTTTGTGGGGCACAATAACCTGCAAAGGAAGAAGTGTCTATGGAGGAGAGGTGGTACACGAGACATCATTCTTCCATGGAGGAGAGGTGGTCCATGGAAGAAGAATTCGTCCACAAACTATTGACTATCCGTAGAGGAAGAGGTGGTCTGTGAAGTACTTGTGCCACATGATTATCTCAGTTCCCTAACAAAAATGTAAGATCACAAAGGGAGTAAACATTTCATGAATTTTATTTACGCCAACTAAAAGTATGAGGAAAAGTGTATTTCATCTATAGGTGAAAATAGGACATCATCAAAGCATCTATCTGTAGTTGAGAATGAGTGCATTCATGGTAATGAAGGGAACTACAAATCCTTAAATTTTGAGTGGATCCATTCCATGAAAAGTGAGAAAAGTAAGAGGAAGATTGTGATCCACTCCACCGGCAGTGATCCAGAGAAAGAGAAATAAGGAGTGACGCTTGGGAATATAGTGAGAAGAGACTAAATCTTGTAAATGCAATGATCTAGGGATAGAATTAATCTAGCTCGGACCTTGTAATCATGTTGTGAGCCTGAGGGGATTTGGTTCATTGGAATATCGCCATTGTATAATAATTTTATGTATCCTAGTGAGAGATAACCAAGTAAAATTGATATGTCTCATGAATGATTTAAATTTTGTTCATACATTTCACCAAGAGTGCGAGATAATAGTTGTTTTTTATAATGAAACAAGATCCAATGGGGTTGTTTTTTAATCTATCTTACCCTGAATCACCCCTGGGTATTTAACATAATTAGGATAAAAAATATATATATCACATAAAAAATGAAGATATAGAATCATTGCATTTAATTAAGCCTATAGGCGCACCTAGAACACATTAAAAATATAAAATTTTCATTTTAAGATATGAATCAACTCTCAAAACATGAAATGGATGAATTTATAACAATCTAAGTAGTTTTTGAATAGATTCATGGTGTGCTTGAAATAAATAAACAACATGTTCTTAATGAATTTTATATGATATAAATACCTATATTTTAGAAATCATTCTTTGGTATGGTTCCTATGAATTCACTACAATTTGAGGGTTTTGACCCCTAAACGCAGGTTTTCAAAGGTATTGATATTTTTAAAACATTTTCATTGAATGATTTAGAGAAAAAATATGTTTTTAATGTGATGACACCTCTAAATAGTCATAAATAATTCAAAAACCATTTTCCCATGATTTCATATCATTCTAGGGTTATTTTCGATGGTTTTGATAGTTACACACACATTGTAGAGTTTTCAACTCTAAAAAGAATTTTTCCACCATATCTAGAAAACGATAACTCAGATTGATGTTGAATTACTTGAAATACTTAAAAAATCACTCTATTGTAATTTAACTGTTATTTAAAGGAAATATAAGGTTATTTTTGTGGTTTTGACCCCCTCAACCATATTTTTAAAGACTTTCATATCATTAAAAATAGTTTATTGTCACGAACCAGGCCGGGTCATCATCCGACCCAGTGCCCTACCCGGTCCACGACATGGCCTGAAGGGCGATCCTGATCCCCACGGGCTGGAAACTAGTGTTGGGCATCAAAACAAACCAGTTGGGAATGGTTTGGCCCATGATAAAGATAAGTAAACATAAACTGAACAAGCAGATAAATAAAGGAGAATAAACTGAACAACATGGCAGCATAAAAAGGAATAAACAATGAAACGTGACATACCTCAGGTGACCCCATAGATAACCATGGTACGACAATCACACTCGCTCCCAAAAGCGATCCAAGACTGAAACCTGCAACTGAAAAGTAAAGTAGGCGTGAGCACCGAGATGCTCAGTAGGAAAGCCAAAATATTACCACGTCCTATACCTCCGCCTTTATTAAGAAATCCAACCATGCCAGTTTGAAAATAATAAGATATAATAAAATAGTGTTTCTCCTTTCCAAATTCAAGTAACGAGTTTGCATTTTCAGGTAAAGCATTTTACTCCCACTACATTTTCAAAATAGGTTTCAATCATGCATTTACATTTAAAAATGAAAAGAAACCAGTTTGGATTAAAATATGGTTTTCACAAACAAGACATCAAGTATGAAACAGCTGAAAAGAAAGTTACATCGTTAGCAGCATGACACAAATGAGCACCATGGGTAATCCCTATAGGCATCTAGAACAAGTGGGAACCTAAAGACCTCGTACCTCAGTGAAATGTGGCTTAGAAGACCACGACCCTCAGAAAACGTGGCTTAGAAGGCCACGACCCTTAGAAATTCATATGTTTAGTTAGTGTTATTGCGTCAATCCTGCTAGACAAACCGGGACGAACCCCTGCCATGTCATCTAGCGTACTAGTCCTGGTCACCCACCTAGATACCCAGGTTTTCCATTGTGCTCTATTTCAAATGGTGGTGAGTTTTCTTTATCAAGCAATCAAGCAAGTACATTACACTTTCTTTATCTAAAACTCATTCAACCTTTCACCACCGCACTCCCTACTTAAGTGCATTCCCCCTCTTTACATCACACAATCACACACAAGCCTTTACACTAGGCACATATCACAAACCACTCATTAACACTTGTACCACATTTTATTTTCAAATTTAGGGGAATGTCTCAAAAGGGGTTTTCTATTTTCGCAAACCAAATCTTAAAGTGCGAAACAGGCCTCAATAGAGTTTTTTTCTATTTCATAAAACATTCTTAAGATGCCAAACATGTGTAATTACATAAAGAGAACACTTTTTTACAATCAACCGGCCAAAAGGCCAAATACCTTTGGAAATACACCGTACCAATTCAAAACCACTTAAGAAATCAATTTTTCAAGAAAAGTAACTTAAGACCAATGGCTTTGAAATACATTTCAATTTTTCAAATACAAGGCATAATAGTTTCTAGCAACCGCAATCAGATTCCATAGTATGTGTATATAGCATAGTGTAAAACATATTTTTTTTAAAACAATCAGGCAATTATGAATTTCAAATTAAAAGCTTAGGCATAGGGGACCTACCTTAACATGTCGCTGCTTGAAGATGAACATTCAAACTGATCCTTGGCACATACACACACAGGCATTTATACATATATATTTACACCCCTAGGTGCATTGCACATATTCCCTATGCCATGAGGGAATATGCACAATGAGGGAATATCTATATATATGTCTTACCGTATGCATGTACATGCAGGGATCCTCGATACCCACGACCCAAAATCATCACAGCGAGGTACAACACACTACACATATAATTTAATGTAATAATTCAAACACATAATCAAACATTTGACCAATTTATAAAACATTTCAGCATGCTCAAAGTGGTACATTTTCCATCAAAAATTCTTTTCCAGCACCCACGCACCTCAAGTACCCACAAAAACACATTTTGCACTACACAAACAAATAATTGAACACTTATAATGATTGTCACAACAATATCCGCACAAATATATCCTTATATGTATGCTCAAACTCACTTTTTGAAAACATACACACACCAAAACAATATACAAACATGTTCCACACACTTTACAAGATTTAATAAACAACTTAAAATTTTTATAAAACAACTCCAAGTGGTACTACAAGACATTGAACACAAAAACCCAACCCAAAAACTCTTCTAAGGCGAAACACACACCGCTCAATTTTCAAAACAGAAAAAAAGCCCGTGCGCAACATAATGAACTAAATGCACAGTTTGAAAAGACATTTTTTTATAATAAAAAAAATGATAAGAAAATTTATTAAAGAGCTTTCAAACATGTCACAAAAATTGAATATATAAAGAAAAGAAAACTCATACAAAACCATTTTCAAGACTAAACACACTTTTGAACCCACACCAAAATGTCCACTGCATCAACTGCACTTTCAAATACGCAAACTGCATAATTTATCTGCGCTGAAAAATAGCCCAAAGTGGGTCTTGAAAATAAAATACACTAACACCACTTAAACATGATACTCACAATTTAAATGCAAATTGAAATAAAATCAACAACAATTTCACGACATGAAAAATAATTAAAAAAAGTGCTGAGTTAATTAAATAAGCAAGTGAAATCATCATATAAAAATTGTGAGCGGAACCACCTACCTCGGGGAAGAACGCCTCAAAATTTCGGTACGAAACTTACACTACATGACCATCGCGCCACCAAAAAAATAAAATAAACCCTTAAATAAGAAATTGAACCAAACTCAAGATCAAACCAACTACACCATAATAAAACTAAACCCCATGCTAAACCCTAATTTAAAACCATAATTGATGAAAACCTAAAAACCCCAAATTGAATGAACCAAAACCCTAGATCAGAGAAAGGTCTTACCCAAGGGATGTCGCGCGAGAGGAAAGGGGGTCACCGGAGGGAGACGACGTTGGCGGCTAGTTGGGTCGCAAAACAAGGGGGCTGCCGGTTGAAGGGTGCGTGCGAGCCGCTGGTCGAGAGGGAGGTGCGGCGCGAGTTAGGTCCGCCAGAGGAGGAGGCCGCGACGGCTGCATAGCGGGAGGCCGAGAGGTAGGGCGGAGCACCATGGGAGAGGGAGGCCGGGAGGCAGGGAGGCGCACCATGGGAGAGGGAGGTCAGGTCAGTGCGATGTGAGCTGGAATGTAGGTTTGGCACGAGGCAGCGGCCTCGCGGGTCGCCGGGGGGGGGGGGGAGAGGGCAGCAGCGGCGCAGGGAGGGGATGGCTGCCGGTGGTTCGGTGTGCCAGATGAGTGCAGCGGCGGCGCGAGTAGAGGATGAAGTAGAGCCGTCAGCGCTTAGGGTTAGGCAAGGAGGCATGCTGCGCAAAACAAGAGGGGGGGGGGGGGGGGGGGCGCTGTGCGCGACGCATAGGGAGGGAGACATAAAGGAAAAAAAGAAAAACAAGAAAAGGAAAGAAAGAAAAAAAATAAAAGAAAAGAAAGAAATAAGATAAGAAATAAAATAAAAGAAAAAAACAATAAAACAAATAAAAATTTAATAAATAATGATAATAATAAACTTAATATAGATTTTTTTAAAAAAAATTCTAATAATAATAATAATAATAACTTAATATTAATTATTATAAACTAAACAATAATATAATTTTTATTTTTAATCATAATAAAAATTTTAATAAATTTAATATGACATTAATAAACTTAATATACTTAACCAAATTAATGGAGAGTTAATAATAATAACTTAATTATAATTACGCTATATTAATAAACTTGGTGAGCATAATAATAATAATAATAATAATAATAATAATAATAATAATAATAATAATAATAATAATAATTACCATAATTATGATTATTAAAATACATCATTAAAATAATTTTATTTATCCATATTAAACATGAGGCAGGCCACACGGTGACCAGGGCAAAACCGCACAGCTTTGAAAATGCTCTGCCCATGCACTGGATGTGTCAAGGGAAAATCATTCATTCGTCAAAAAAATGAAAAAATTTAAAACAAGCTTGATCCGTAGTTTGATGGAAAATTTCAAAGTCTGATAAAATAATAAAATAATATTAATTTAAAAGTTCGGGTGTGACAATTCTCCCCACCACAAAAACTTTCTGCCCCCAGAAAGTCGCCCAGTCGAACGAGGAATCAAACTCGAGTTAGAAACAGGACTAGCCCCAGAAAAACACGAACTAGGGGTGAATTTTCACTCCACCAATCACACCCGACCAACTCAGAGGGAAACTGAAAAGAGAAGAACCATCAGGAATGAGGAGGGTTCTCTCCACCACAAGAACTCGACTAGAACAACCAACATTGAGACTCTTAGTATGGGCTAACTTTGGAACTACTAACTTGATCCAAGAGGAAACTTCCGCACATACAAAACCTCGAAGAAGGGACAAAAAGATTCATGGTGGGTCTCCCCACCATTTAAGAACTGACTAGCTTAAACCAACCAGTATAGACCGACACAAGAACTTCCAACCCAAACCAGAAACCACTAACAAATGAGAAAACCCACAGAAGACTTCTACCAAAAGACAAAATTAACCATGACTCCTCATTTCCACAAGAGAGGAGCATCTCCAAAACAAGCATGTACTAAAACAAAAAGGGTCACATTTGAGGAGGCGCAACTACTGGAATTTCAAAAAGACGATATCACCACGCCTTCTTACAACCACAGTGGGGTGATCAAAGAACAAAGACTACAATGAGGAAATGATACCATTACGCCTCTTACAGAAAAATAGAACCTTCAAAGATGGGAGAGCTATAACAGGGAAATTCCGACCATCCCCATTTCAGCATTGGAGACAAAAAAAAATTAGACCAAGGTGCCCAACACCCAGCAATTCCGGACTGCGTGAAAGGATTCACTCCGAGACCTATGGCTGGAGTTCTGATGTCTTGAAGCATCTACTGCCCCGTAGTCAGGAGCTAACATTCTCCTGTTGAGACTCCTCCTGAAGAAGCCACTAGCAGAACCTCTCTAAGTTTCCCAAACAGCCACACTGACAGCAAGTCTTCAATGGATGATGATGAGGCGACTTAAAGTACCCAAACCAGCCACAAAAGAAGCAAACAAGAGAGTGTCCTGACTAATATAAGATGGAATTGATGAGAAAACTTGTTTGAGATGGGTTCCTCCAGCTCGATCTCACAGAATTGGGAACCATCCCAAACACCAAAGGGAACCGGTCCTTGAACAATAGACGAAGACCCCACCCAAGAGAAACTTTAACTGATTCCGGAACGTTATCTTTAGAGAAAAGGAAACCAACATCTTGAGATGCCCAACATAGGACTTCACTATTAGTTGGCCTTACTCGACACCCACTGGCTCTGCCACTTCCCTCACTTTCACCTCCTCAGGTATAAACCATCAGACGGAAGTGGTTTTAAACACCTTTCAAGACATCTCATCAGGAAACAACGTTAGGATTTTCTCTTACACCAATCCAAAGTTGAACCATCAAATGAACTCAAACCAGCACAGACTCTCATAGCTTTGGGAGTTTCCAATAATATGGAAACACCAACGATTTCACCAATCTAGTCCGCTACCTTTTATAGATCATGATCACCATGGGATATGAACAACAACTGAAAAGAATTCAATTCCACCACCCCGCTAAGAGTCTCGGTAGAACCAACAACTAGAAGAGGCTCACTAGAAACTTCTGGGACTTTTCTGGGCCGCATACTCAAAAACAAGAGGCACAAATCCGAATAAAAACTCATCATAAACCAAAATTCCACACCTCAATCACAAGCTAAAACTCAAACTCAAATCACTATTCCAACCACAATTCAGTATGTCAAAACCAAGAACCCACGAAAAAATAACACCCAACATGAAAAGAGAACACTAAACAGTTTCTCACTCACTTTTGAAAACATTTAAATTACCTTTTAGAAAATCCTTTTTTTCAGCAAACAAATCAACTTAAATATCCACCATTGGTATCCCATGAAGTCTCACACATACATATCCCTGTGCTAGATCAAGCACCCATCCACTCACATCACCAATTTCTCCACTTGCCACATGCGCACCTCAATGTATGTGATCACTCATAGGAATACCAAGGGTCAATTCAAGACACTTCTCATTTCAAAAACATACCATTTAGCACGAAGCACAAATTCCCGACCAATTTAAGAAAGTCACTTATCATTAAAGAAACACATTTCAAAATTCCAAAAAGTTTTCCATTTCAAAAACCATTTTCCACTCTAACAACCATATTCCCTTTTGAAAACACCTTCACAAAAATCCATTTTCATTTCTAAGATCTACTCACACCAACCAAAATGAAGGTAAAAAATAACTCACCTCAAAATCTCCAAAAATAAGGGACTAGTGGCTATGCCAACCCGGTAACATGGCTTAGCAGACCATGCTCCGAGTGGGCATCAACCACAGGAAGTATCTTGAACCGTGCACTCGGGACGTACATGGGTCGCTACTCCATGCAGGCTCGTCGTGTAACATCGGATCACTTCCCTTGTCATCCCTCATCCACACAGACCAAGCAAAAAAAAAAAACTCAAATCCCATACTACCCCTGGAAACTCGAGTCTCGGGATGGGAAAGGGTTCATGACGTCCTTCCCGTACCTACCTCTGGAGTCCCGACGTACCTAATCACCAAGCTACATGAAAACCCAAATAACAAGGGCTCCTCTAATTCCATTTTGTCACGAACCAGGCCGGGTCGTCATCCGACCCGGCGCCCGACCCGGTCCGCGACATGGCCCGAAGGGCGTTCCCAATCCCCACGGGCTAGAAACTAGTGCCGGGCATCAAAATAAACCAGTTGGGAACAGTTTTTCCCATGACAAAGATAAGTAAACATAAACTGAACAATAAGATAAATAAAGGAGAATAAACTGAACAACGTGGCAATAGAAAAAGGAATAAACAAAGAAACATGACATACCTCAGGTGACCCCATGGATCACCATGGTACGACAACCACACTCGCTCCCAAAAGCGATCCAAGACTGAAACCTGCAACTGAAAAGTAAAGTAGGCGTGAGCACCGAGATGATCAGTAGGAAATCCAAAATATAACCACGTCCTATGCCTCCGCCTTTATTAAGAAATCCAACCATGACAGTTTGAAAATAATAAGATATAATAAAATAGTGTTTCTCCTTTTCAAATTCAAGTAACGAGTTTGCATTTTCAGGTAAAGCATTTTACTCCCACTACATTTTCAAAATAGGTTTCAAGCATGCATTTACATTTCAAAATGAAAAGAAACCAGTTTGGATTAAAATATGGGTTTCACAAACAAGACATTAAGTATGAAAAAACTGAAAATAAAGTTACATAGTTAGCAGCACGACACAAATGAGCACCATGGGTAATTCCTATAGGCAGTTAGAACAAGTGGGAAACTAAAGACCTCGTACCTCAGTGAAATGTGGCTTAGAAGACCACGACCCTTAGAAAACGTGTCTTAGAAGGCCACGACCCTCAGAAATTCATATGTTTAGTTAGTGTTGTTGCGTCAATCCTTCTAGAATAACCAAGACGAACCCCTGCCGTGTCATCTAGAGTACTAGTCCTGGTCACCCACCTAGATACTCAGGTTTCCCATTGTTCTCTATTTCAAATGGTGGTGAGTTTTCTTTATCAAGAAATCAAGCAAGTACATTACACTTTCTTTATCTAAAACTCATTCAAACTTTCACCACCACACTCCCTACTTAAGTGAATTCCCCCTCTTTACATCACACAATCACGCACAAGCCTTTACACTAGGCACATATCACAAACCACTCATTAACACTTGCATCACATTTTATTTTCAAATTTAGGGGAATGACTGAAAATGGGTTTTCTATTTTCGCAAACCAAATCTTAAAGTGCCAAACGGGCCTCAATAGAGGTTTTTTCTATTTCATAAAACATTCTTAAGATTCCAAACATGCGTAATTACATAAAGGGAACACTTTTTTTAAATCAATCGGCCAAAAGGCCAAACACCTTTGGAAATGCACCTTACCAATTCAAAACCACTTAAGAAATTAATTTTTCAAGAAAAGTCACTTAAGACCAACAACTTTGAAATACATTTAAATTTTTCCAATATAAGGCATAATAGTTTCTAGCAACCGCAATCAGATTACATAGCATGTGTATATAGCATAGTGTAAAACATATTTTTTTTAAAATAATCAAGCAATTATGAATTTCAAATTAAAAGCTTAGGCATAGGGGACCTACCTCAACATGTCGCTGCTTGAAGACGAACATTCAAACTGATCCTTGGCACATACACGCACATGCATTTATACATATATATATACACCCCTAGGTGCATTGCACATATTCCCTATGCCTTGAGGGAATATTCACAATGAGAGAATATCTATATATATGTCTTACCGTATGCATGTACATGCAGGGTTCCTCGATACCCACGACCCAAAATCATCGCAGCAAGGTACAAAACACTACACATATAATTTAATGAAATAATTCCAACACATAATCAAACATTTGACCAATTTGTAAAACATTTCAGCATGCTCAAAGTGGTACATTTTCTATCGAAAATTCTTTTCCAGCACCCACGCACCTCATGTACCCACAAAAACACATTTCACACTACATAAACAATTAATTGAACACTTACAATGATTGTCACAACAATATCTGCACACATATACCCTTATATGTATGCTCAAACCCACTTTTTGAAAACATACACACACCAAAACAATATACAAACATGTTTCACACACTTTACAAAATTTAATAAACGAGTTAAAAATTTTATAAAACAACTCCAAGGGGTACTACAAGACATTGAACACAAAAACCCACCCCAAAACCTCTTCTAAGGCGAAACACACACCACTCAATTGTCAAAATAGAAAATGCAGCCCGTGCGCAACATAATGAACTAAATTCACAGTTTGAAAAGTCATTTTTTTATAATAAAAAAATGCTAAGAAAATTTATTAAAGAGCTTTCAAACATGTCCCAAACTTTGAATATATAAAGAAAAGAAAACTCATCCAAAACAATTTTCAAGACTAAACACAATTTTGACCCCACACCAAAATGTCCACTGCATCAACTGAACTTTCAAATACGCAAACTGCACAATTTATCAGCGCTGATAAACAGCCCAAAGTGGGTTTTGAAAATAAAATACACTAACACCACTTGAACATGATACTCACAGTTTAAATGCACATTGAAACCAAATCAACAACAATTTTGCGGCATGAAAAATAATTAAAAACAGTGCTGAGTTAATTAAATAAGAAAGTGAAATCATCATATAAAAATTGTGAGTGGAACCACCTACCTCGGGGAAGAACGCCTCAAAATTTCGTTGCGAAACTTCCACTACATGACCATCGCGCCACCAACAAAATAAAATAAACCCTAAAATAAGAAATTGAACCAAACTCAAGATCGAACCAACTACACCATAGTAAAACTAAACCCCATCCTAAACCCTAATTTAAAACCATAATTGATGAAAACCTAAAAACCCCAAATTGAATGAACCAAAACCCTAGATCGGAGAAAGGTCTTACCCAAGGGAAGTCGTGCAAGAGCAAAGGGGGTCACCGGAGGGAGACGACATTGGCGGCTAGTTGGGTCGTAATACAAGGGGGCCTTCGGTTGACGGGTGCGTGCGAGCCGCTGGTCGAGAGGGAGGTGTGGCGCGAGTTAGGTCCGCCTGAGGAGGAGGCCAGGATGGCTGCATAGCGGGAGGCCGGGAGGCAGGGCGGCGCACCATGGGAGATAGAGGCCGGGAGGTAGGGCGGTGCACCATGGGAGAGGGAGGCCGGGTCGGTGCGATGCAAGCCAGAATGTAGGTTTGGCACGAGGTAGCGGCGTCGCGGGTCGCCGGGGGGGGGGGGGAGAGGGCAGCAGCAACGCAGGGTGGGGATGGCCGCCGGTGGTTCGGTGTGCCGGAGGAGTGTGTCGGCGGTGCGGGTAGAGGAAGAAGGAGAGCCGTCGACACTTAGGGTTAGGCAAGGAGGCATGCTGCGCAAAACAGGAGGGGGGGGGGGGCGCTGTGCGCGATGCACAGGGAGGGAGACAACAAGGAAAAAAAGAAAAACCAAGAAAAGGAAGAAAATAAAAAAAATAAAAGAAAAGAAAGAAATAATATAAGAAATAAAATAAAAGAAAAAAACAATAAAACAAATAAAAATTTAATAAATAATGATAATAATAAACTTAATAAGGATTTTTTTTAAAATTCCAATAATAATAATAATAACTTAATATTAATTATTATAAACTAAATGATAATATTATTATTATTTGTAATCATAATAAAAATTATAATAAAATTAATATAACATTAATAAACTTATTATACTTAACAAAATTAATGGAGAGTTAATAATAATAACTTAATTATAATTACTCTATATTAATAAACTTGGTGAGCATAATAATAATAATAATAATAATAATAATAATAATAATAATAATAATAATAATAATAATAATAATAATAATTACCATAATTATGATTATTAAAATACATCATTAAAATCATTTTATTTATCCATATTAAACATGAGGCAGGCCGCATGGTGACAAGGGCAAAGCCGCACAGCTTTGAAAATGCTCTTCCCATGCACTGGATGTGTCAAGGGCAAAGCATTCATTCGTCAACAAAATGAAAAAATTTAAAATAGGCTTGATCCGTAGTTTGTTGGAAAATTTCAAAGTCTGATAAAATAATAAAAATAATATTAATTTAAAAGTTCGGGTGTGACAATTCTCCCCACCACAAAAACTTTCTGCCCCCAGAAAGTCGCCCAGTCGAACGAGGAATCAAACACAATTTAGAAACAGGACTAGCCCCACAAAAACACAAACTTGGTGTGACTTTTCACTCCACGAGTCAAACTCGACCAACTCAGAGGGAAACTGAAAAGAGAAGAACCATCAGGAACGGGGAGGGTTCTCTCCACCACAAGAACTCGAATAGCATAACCAACATTGAGAATCTTAGTATGGGCTAACTCTGGAACTACTAACTTGATCCAAGAGGAAATCGTCGCATAGACCAAACCTCGAAGAATGGACGACAAGATTCGTGGTAGGTATCCCCACCATTTAAGAACTGACCAGCTTAAACCAACCAGTATAGACTGACACGAGAACTTCCAACCCAAACCAGAAACCACTAACACATGAGAAAACCCGCAGAAGACTTCTACCAAAAGACAAAATTAACCACGACTCCTCATTTCCACAAGAGGGGAGAATCTCCAAAACGAGCATTTACTTAAACAAAAAGGGTCACATTTGAGGAGGTGCAACTACTGGAATTTCAAAAAGATGATATCACCACACCTTCTTACAACCAAAGTGGGGTGATCAAAGAACAAAGACTACAATGAAGAAAAGAGACCATTACGACTCTTAGAGAAAAATAGAACCTTCAAAGATGGGAGAGCTACAATAGGGAAATTCAGACCGTCCCAATTTCCGCATTGGAGACAAAAAAAATTAGACCAAGGTGCCCCACACCCAACAATTCCTGACTGCGTGAAAGACTTCACTCCAAGACCTGTGGCTGGAGTTCTGATGTCTTGAAGCATCTACTGCCCCGCAGTTAGGATCTGACATTCTCTTGTTGAGACTCCTCCTGACGAAGCCTCTAGTGGAACCTCTCTAAGTTTCCCAAACAGCCACACCGACAACAAGTCTTTAATGGATGATGATGAGGCGACTTAAAGTACCCAAACCGGCCACAAAAGAAGAAAACAAGAGAGTGGCCCGACTAATAGAAGATGGAATTGAAGAGAAAACTTGTCTAAGATGGGTTCCTCCAGCTCGCTCTCACAGAATGGGGAACCATCCCAAATACCAAAGGGAACCAATCCTTGAACAATAGACGAAGACCCCACACAAGAGTAACTTTAACTGATTCCACAATTTTATCTTTAGAGAAAAGGAAAACAACATCTTTAGATGCCCAACGTTGGACTTCACTATTCGTTGGCCTTACTCGACACCCACTGGCTCTGCCACTTCCCTCGCTTTCACCTCCTCAGGTATAAACCATCAGACGGAAGTGGTCTTAAACACCTTTCAAGACATCTCATCAGGCAACAATGTTAGGATTTTCTCTTACACCAATCCAAAGTTGAACCATCAAATGAACTCAAACCAGCACGAACTCTCATAGATTTGGGAGTTTCCAATAATATAGAAACACCAACGATTTCACCAATCCAGTCTGCTACCTTTTATAGATCAAGATCACCACGGGATATGAACAACAACCGAAAATAATTCAATTCCACCACCCCGCTAAGAGTCTGGGTAGAACCAACAACTAGAAGAGGCTCACTAGAAACTTCTGTGACTTTTCTGGGCCTCATACTCAAAAACAAGAGGCACAAATCCGAATCAAAACTCATCATAAATCAAAATTCCACACCTCAATCACAATCTAAAACTCAAACTCAAATCACTATTCCAACCACAATTCAGTATGTCAAAACCAAGAACCCACAAAAAAAGAACACCCAACACGAAAAGAGAATGCTAAACAATTGCTCACTCACTTTTAAAAACATTTAAATTACCTTTTAGAAAACCCTTTTTTTCAGCAAAAAAATCAACTTAAATATCCACCATTGGTATCCCATGAAGTCTCACACATACATATCCCTGTGCTTGCTCAAGCACCCATCCACTCACATCACCAATTTCTTCACTTGCCACATGCGCACCTCAATGTATGTGATCACTCATAGGAATACCAAGGGTCAATTAAAGAAACTTCTCGTTTCCAAAACATTACATTTAGCACGAAGTACAAATTTTCGACCAATTTAAGAAAGTCACTTATCATTAAAGAAACACATTTCAAAATTCCAAAACATTTTCCATTTCAAAAAACATTTTCCACTCTAACAACCATATTCCCTTTTGAAAACACCTTCACAAAAATCCATTTTCATTTCTAAGATCCACTCACACCAACCAAAACGAAGGTCAAACATAACTCACATTCCAAATCTCCAAAAATAAGGTACTAGTGGCTATGCCAACCCGGTAACATGGCTTAGCAGACCATGATCCGAGCTGGCATCAACCACAGGAAGTATCTTGAACCGTGCACTCAGGCTGTACATGGGTTGCTACTCCATGGAGGCTCATCGCGTAACATCGGATCATTTCCCTTTTCATCCCTCATCCACACAGACCAAGCAAAAGAAAAACTCAAATCCCATACTACCCCAGGAAACTCGAGTCTCGGGACAGGAAAGGGTTCATGACGTCCTTCCCGTACCTACCTCTGGAGTCCTGACGTACCTAATCACCAAGATACATGACAAACAAATAACAAGGGCTCCTCTGATACCATTTTGTCACGAACCAGGCCGGGTCGTCATCCGACCCGGCACCCGACCCGGTCCACGACATGGCCCGAAGGGCATTCCCGATCCCCACGGGCTGGAAACTAGTGCTGGGCATCAAAACAAACCAGTTGGGAACGGTTTGGCCAATGAAAAAGATAAGTAAACATAAACTGAACAAGCAGATAAATAAAGGAGAATAAACTGAACAACGTGGCAGCAGAAAAAGGAATAAACAGTGAAACGTGACATACCTCAGCTGACCCCGTGGATCACCATGATATGACAACCACACTTGCTCCCAAAAGCAATCCAAGACTGAAACCTACAACTAAAAAGTAAAGTAGGCGTGAGCATCGAGATGCTCAGTAGGAAATCCAAAATATGACCACATCCTATGCCTCCGCCTTTATTAAGAAATCCAACCATGGAAGTTTGAAAATAATAAGATATAATAAAATAGTGCTTCTCCTTTTCAAATTCAAGTAACGAGTTTGCATTTTGGGGTAAAGCATTTTACTCCCACTACATTTTCAAAATAGGTTTCAAGCATGAATTTACATTTCAAAATGAAAAGAAACCAGTTTGGATTAAAATATGGTTTTCACAAACAAGACATCAAGTATGAAACATCTGAAAAGAAAGTTACATCGTTAGAAGCATGACACAAATGAGCACCATGGGTAATCCCTATAGCCAGCTAGAACAAGTGGGAACCTAAAGACCTCGTACCTTAGTGAAACATGGCTTAGAAGACCACGACCCTAAGAAAATGTGTCTTAGAAGGCCACGACCCTCAGAAATTCATATGTTTAGTTAGTGTTGTTGCGTCAATCCTACTAGACAAAATGGGATGAACCCCTGCCGTGTCATCTAGCGTACTAGTCCTGGTCACCCACCTAGATACCCGGGTTTCCCATTGTGATCTATTTCAAATGGTGGTGAGTTTTCTTTATCAAGAAATCAAGCAAGTACATTACACTTTCTTTATCTAAAACTCATTCAACCTTTCACCACCGCACTCCCTACTTAAGTGCATTCCCCCTCTTTACATCACACAATCACGCACAAGCCTTTAAACTAGGCACATATCACAAACCACTCATTAACATTTGCATCACATTTTATTTTCAAATTTAGGGGAATGACTCAAAAGGGGTTTTCTATTTTCACAAACAAAATCTTAAAGTGCCAAACGGGCCTCAATAGAGGTTTTTTCTATTTCATAAAACATTCTTAAGATGCCAAACATGCATAATTAAATAAAGGGAACACTTTTTTACAATCAACTGGCCAAAAGGCCAAACACCTTTGGAAATACACCTTACCAATTCAAAACCACTTAATAAATCAATTTTTCAAGAAAAGTCACTTAAGACCAACGACTTTGAAATACATTTCAATTTTTCCAATACAAGGAATAATAGTTTCTAGAAACCGCAATCAGATTCCATATCATGTGTATATATCATAGTGTAAAACATATTTTTTTTAAAACAATCAAGAAATTATGAATTTCAAATTAAAAGCTTAGGCATAGGGGACCTACCTCAACATGTCGCTGCTTGAAGACAAACATTCAAACTGATCCTTGGCACATACACATACACGCACATGCATTTATACATATATATATACACCCCTTGGTGCATTGCACATATTCCCTATGCCATGAGGGAATATGCACAATGAGGGAATATCTATATATATGTCTTACCGTATGCATGTACATGCAGAGATCCTCGATACCCACGACCCAAAATCATCGCAGCGAGGTACAAAACACTACACATATAATTTAATGAAATAATTAAAACACATAATCAAACATTTGACCAATTTATAAAACATTTTAGCATGCTCAAAGTGGTACATTTTCCATCAAAAATTCTTTTCCAGCACCCACGCACCTCAGGTACCCACAAAAACACATTTCGAACTACACAAACAATTAATTGAACACTTACAATGATTGTCACAACAATATCCGCACACATATACCCTTATATGTATGCTCAAACCCAGTTTTTGAAAACATACACACACCAAAACAATATACAAACATGTTTGAAACACTTTACAAGATTTAATAAACCAGTTAAAAATTTTATAAAACAACTCCAAGGGGTACTACAAGACATTGAACACAAAAACCCACCCCAAATCCTCTTCTAAGGCGAAACGTACACCACTGAATTGTCAAAACAGAAAATGCCGCCCGTGCGCAACATAATGAACTAAATGCACAGTTTGAAAAGACATTTTTTTTATAATAAAAAAAATGCTAAGAAAATTTATTAAAGAGCTTTCAAACATGTCACAAACTTTGAATATATAAAGAAAAGAAAACTCATCCAAAACCATTTTCATGACTAAACACACTTTTGACCCCACACCAAAATGTCCACTGCATCAACTGCACTTTCAAATACGCAAACTGCACAATTTATCGGCGCTGATAAACAGACCAAAGTGGGTTTTGAAAATAAAATACACTAACACCACTTAAACATTATACTCACAATTTAAATGCACATTGAAACCAAATCAAAAATAATTTTGCGGCATGAAAAATAATTAAAAACAGTGTTGAGTTAATTAAATAAGCAAGTGAAATCATCATATAAAAATTGTGAGCGGAACCACCTACCTCGGGGAAGAATGCCTCAAAATTTCGGTGTGAAACTTCCACTACATGACCATCGCGCCACCAAAAAAATCAAATAAACCCTAAAATAAGAAATTGAACCAAACTCAAGATCGAACCAACTACACCATAATAAAACTAAACCCCAGGCTAAAAACTAATTTAAAACCATAATTGATGAAAAACTAAAAACCCCAAATTGTATGAACCAAAACCCTAGATCGGAGAAAGGTCTTACCCAAGGGAAGTCACGCGAGAGCAAAGGGGGTCACCGGAGGGAGATGACGTTGGAGGCTAGTTGGGTCGCCAAACAAGGGGGCCTTCGGTTGAAGGGTGCATGCGAGCTGCTGGTCGAGAGGGAGGCGCAACGCGAGTTATGTCTGCCGGAGGAGGAGGCCGCGATGGCTGCATAGCGGGAGGCCGGGCGGCGCACCATGGGGGAGGGAGGCCATAGGTAGGGCTGCACACCATGGGAGAGGGAGGCCGAGTCGGTGCGATGCGAGCCGGAATGTTGGTTTGGCACGAGGCAGCGGCGTCGCGGGTCACCGGGGGGGGGGGGGGGGGGGCAGCAGCGGCGCAGGGTGGGGATGGCCACCGGTGGTTCGGTGTGCTGGAGGAGTGCGGCGGCGACGCGAGTAGAGGAAGAAGGAGAGCCGTCGACGCTTAGGGTTAGGCAAGGAGGCATGCTGCGCAAAACAGGAGGGGGGGGGGGACGCTGTGCGGGATGCACAGGGAGAGAGACAACAAGGAAAAAAATAAAAACAAGAAAAGGAAGGAAAGAAAAAAAATAAAAGAAAAGAAAGAAATGATATAAGAAATAAAATAAAATAAAAAAACAATAAAACAAATAAAAATTTAATAAATAATGATAATAATAAACTTAATAAGGATTTTTTTTAAATTCCAATAATAATAATAATAACTTAATATTAATTATTATAAACTAAATGATAATATTATTATTATTTGTAATCATAATAAAAATTATAATAAAATTAATATAACATTAATAAAATTAATATACTTAACAAAATTAATGGAGAGTTAATAATAATAACTTAATTATAATTACGCTATATTAATAAACTTGGTGAGCATAATAATAATAATAATAATAATAATAATAATAATAATAATAATAATAATTACCATAATTATGATTATTAAAATACATCATTAAAATCATTTTATTTATCCATATTAAACATGAGGCAGGCCGCACGGTGATGAGGGAAAAGCCGCACAGCTTTGAAAATGCTCTTCCCATGCACTGGATGTGTCAAGGGCAAAGCATTCATTCGTCAACAAAATGAAAAAATTTAAAATAGGCTTGATCCGTAGTTTGATGGAAAATTTCAAAGTCTGATAAAATAATAAAAATAATATTAATTTAAAAGTTCGGGTGTGACAATTCTCCCCACCACAAAAACTTTCTGCCCCCAGAAAGTCACCCAGTCGAACGAGGAATCAAACTCGATTTAGAAACAGGACTAGCCCCACAAAAACACAAACTCGATGTGACTTTTTACTCCACGAGTCAAACTCGACCAACTCAGAGGGAAACTGAAAAGAGAAGAACCATTAGGAATGAGGAGGGTTCTCTCCACCACAAGAACTCGACTAGCACAACCAACATTGAGAATCTTAGTATGGGCTAACTCTGGAACTGCTAACTTGATCCAAGAGGAAACCGTCACATATACCAAACCTTGAAGAATGGACGAAAAGATTCATGGTGGTTCTCCCCACCATTTAAGAACTGACCAGCTTAAACCAACCAGTATAGACTGACACGATAACTTCCAACCCAAACCAGAAACCACTATCACATGAGAAAACCCGCAGAAGACTTCTTCCAAAAGACAAAATTAACTATGACTCCTCATTTCCACAAGAGGGGAGAATCTCCAAAACGAGCATTTACTAAAACAAAAAGGGTCACATTTGAGGAGGCGCAACTACTGGAATTTCAAAAAGACAATATCACCACACCTTCTTACAACCACAGTGGGGTGATCAAAGAACAAAGACTACAATGAAGAAAAGAGACCATTACGCCTCTTACAGCAAAATAGAACCTTCAAAGATGGGAGAGCTACAATAGGGAAATTTAGACCGTCCCCATTTCAGCATTGGAGACAAAAAAAATTAGACCAAGGTGCCGCACACCCAATAATTCCTGACTGCGTGAAAGGCTTCACTCCGAGACCTATGGCTGGAGTTCTGATGTCTTGAAGCATCTGCTGCCCCGCAGTCAGGAGCTGACATTCTCTTGTTGAGACTCCTCCTGACGAAGCCGCTAGTGGAACCGCTCTAAGTTTCCCAAACAGCCACACCGATAGCAAGTCTTCAATGGATGATGATGAGGCGACTTAAAGTACCCAAACCGGCCACAAAAGAAGCAAACAAGAGAGTGGCCTGACTAATAGAAGATGGAATTGAAGAGAAAACTTGTCTAAGATGGGTTCCTCCAGCTCGCTCTCACAGAATGGGGAACAATCCCAAATACCAAAGGGAACCGATCCTTGAACAATAGACGAAGACCCCACACAAGAGTAACTTTAACTGATTCCACCACGTTATCTTTAGAGAAAAAGAAAAAAACATCTTTAGATGCCCAACGTTGGCCTTCACTATTCGTTGGCCTTACTCGACACCCACTGGCTCTGCCACTTCCCTCGCTTTCACCTCCTTAGGTATAAACCATCAGACAGAAGTGGTCTTAAACACCTTTCAAGACATCTCATCAGGCAACAATGTTAGGATTTTCTCTTACACCAATCCAAAGTTGAACCATCAAATGAACTCAAACTAGCACGAACTCTCATAGCTTTGGGAGTTTCCAATAATATGGAAACACCAACGATTTCACCAATCCAGTCTGCTACCTTTTATAGATCAAGATCACCACGGGATATGAACAACAACCGAAAATAATTCAATTCCACCACCCCGCTAAGAGTCTGGGTAGAATCAACAACTAGAAGAGGCTCACTAGAAACTTCTGGGACTTTTCTGGGCCTCATACTCAAAAACAAGAGGCACAAATCTGAATCAAAACTCATCATAAATCAAAATTCCACACCTCAATCACAATTTAAAACTCAAACTCAAATCACTATTCCAACCACAATTCAGTATGTCAAAACCAAGAACCCACAAAAAAAGAACACCCAACACGAAAAGAGAATGCTAAACAATTTCTCACTCACTTTTAAAAACATTTAAATTACCTTTTAGAAAACCCTTTTTTTTCAGCAAACAAATCAACTTAAATATCCACCATTGGTATCCCATGAAGTCTCACACATACATATCCCTGTGCTTGCTCAAGCACCCATCCACTCACATCACCAATTTCTCCACTTGCCACATGCGCACCTCAATGTATGTGATCACTCATAGGTATAACAAGGGTCAATTAAAGACACTTCTCGTTTCCAAAACATACCATTTAGCACGAAGCACAAATTTCCGACCAATTTAAGAAAGTCACTTATCATTAAAGAAACACATTTCAAAATTCCAAAACGTTTTCCATTTCAAAAACCATTTCCCACTCTAACAACCATATTCCCTTTTGAAAACACCTTCACAAAAATCTATTTTCATTTCTAAGATCCACTCACACCAACCAAAACGAAGGTCAAACATAACTCACATCCAAATCTCCAAAAATAAGGGACTAGTGGCTATGCCAACCCGGTAACATGGCTTAGCAGACCATGCTCCGAGCGGGCATCAACCACAGGAAGTATCTTGAACCGTGCACTCAGGCCGTACATGGGTCGCTACTCCATGGAGGCTCATCGCGTAACATCAAATCATTTCCCTTTTCATCCCTCATCCACACAGACCAAGAAAAAGAAAAACTCAAATCCCATACTACCCCTGGCAACTCGAGTCTCAGGACAGGCAAGGGTTCATGACGTCCTTCCCGTACCTACCTCTGCAGTCCCGACATACCTAATCACCAAGATACATGACAACCCAAATAAAAAACGCTCCTCTGATACCATTTTGTCACGAACCAGGCCGGGTCGTCATCCGACCCGGCGCCCAACCCGGTCTGCGACATGGCCCGAAGGGCGTTCCCGATCCCCACGGGCTGGAAACTAGTGCTGGGCATCAAAACAAACCAGTTGGGAATAGTTTGGCCAATGAAAAAGATAAGTAAACATAAACTGAACAGGCAGATAAATAAAGGAGAATAAACTGAACAACGTGGCAGCAGAAAAAGGAATAAACAAAGAAACATGACATACCTCAGGTGACCCCGTGGATCACCACGATATGACAACCACACTTGCTCCCAAAAGCAATCCAAGACTGAAACCTACAACTAAAAAGTAAAGTAGGCATGAGCACCGAGATGCTCAGTAGGAAAGCCAAAATATGACCACGTCCTATGCCTCCGCCTTTATTAAGAAATCCAACCATGGCAGTTTGAAAATAATAAGATATAATAAAATAGTGCTTCTCCTTTTCAAATTCAAGTAACGAGTTTGCATTTTCAGGTAAATCATTTTACTCCCACTACATTTTAAAAATAGGTTTCAAGCATGAATTTACATTTCAAAATGAAAAGAAACCAGTTTGGATTAAAATATGGTTTTCACAAACAAGACATCAAGTATGAAATAGCTGAAAAGAAAGTTACATCGTTAGCATCATGACACAAATGAGCACCATGGGTAATCCCTATAGGCAGCTAGAACAAGTGGGAACCTAAAGCCCTCATACCTTAGTGAAACGTGGCTTAAAAACCACGAACCTCAGAAAATGGGTCTTAGAAGGCCACGACCCTCAGAAATTCATATGTTTAGTTAGTGTTGTTGCGTCAATCCTACTAGACAAAATGGGATGAACCCCTACCGTGTCATCTAGCGTACTAGTCCTGGTCACCCACCTAGATACCCGGGTTTCCCATTGTGCTCTATTTCAAATGTTGGTGAGTTTTCTTTATCAAGCAATCAAGCAAGTACATTACACTTTCGTTATCTAAAACTCATTCAACCTTTCACCACCACACTCCCTACTTAAGTGCATTCCCCCTCTTTACATCACACAATCACGCACAAGCCTTTACACTAGGCACATATCACAAACCACTCATTAACATTTGCATCACATTTTATTTTCAAATTTAGGGGAATGACTCAAAAGGGGTTTTCTATTTTCGCAAACAAAATCTTAAAGTGACAAACAAGCCTCAATAGAGGTTTTTTCTATTTCATAAAACATTCTTAAGATGCCAAACATGCGTAACTAAATAAAGGGAACACTTTTTTACAATCAACCGGCCAAAAGGCCAAACACCTTTGGAAATACACCTTACCAATTCAAAACCACTTAAGAAATCAATTTTTCAAGAAAAGTCACTTAAGACCAACAGCTTTGAAATACATTTCAATTTTTCCAATACAAGGAATAATAGTTTCTAGGAACCGCAATCAGATTCCATAGCATGTGTATATATCATAGTGTAAAACATATTTTCTTTAAAACAATCAAGCAATTATGAATTTCAAATTAAAAGCTTAGGCATATGGGACCTACCTCAACATGTCTCTGCTTGAAGACGAACATTCAAACCGATCCTTGGCATATACACATACACGCACATGCATTTATACATATATATATACACCCCTTGGTGCATTTCACATATTCCCTATGCCATGAGGGAATATGCACAATGAGGGAATATCTATATATATGTCTTACCGTATGCATGTACATGCAGAGATCCTCGATACCCGCGACCCAAAATCATCGCAGCGAGGTACAAAACACTACACATATAATTTAATGAAATAATTCAAACACATAATCAAACATTTGACCAATTTATAAAACATTTTAGCATGCTCAAAGTGGTACATTTTCCATCAAAAATTCTTTTCCAGCACCCACGCACCTCAAGTACCCACAAAAACACATTTCGCACTACAAAAACAATTAATTGAACACTTACAATGATTGTCACAACAATATACGCACACATATACCCTTATATGTATGCTCAAACCCACTTTTTGAAAACATACACACACCAAAACAATATACAAACATGTTTGACACACTTTACAAGATTTAATAAACCTGTTAAAAATTTTATAAAACAACTCCAAGGGGTACTACAAGACACTGAACACAAAAACCCACCCCAAATCCTCTTCTAAGGCGAAACGCACACCACTCAATTGTCAAAACAGAAAATGCAGCCCGTGCGCAACATAATGAACTAAATGAACAGTTTGAAAAGAAATTTTTTTTATAATAAAAAAAATGCTAAGAAAATTTATTAAAGAGATTTCAAACATGTCACAAACTTTGAATATATAAAGAAAAGAAAACTCATCCAAAACCATTTTCAAGACTAAACACACTTTTGACCCCACACCAAAATGTCCACTGCATCAACTGCACTTTCAAATACGCAAACTGCACAATTTATTAGCGCTGATAAACAACCCAAAGTGGGTTTTGAAAATAAAATACACTAACACCACTTAAACATGATACTCACAATTTAAATGCACATTGAAACCAAATCAACAACAATTTTGCGGCATGAAAAATAATTAAAAACAGTGTTGAGTTAATTAAATAAGCAAGTGAAATCATCATATAAAAATTGTGAGCGGAACCACCTACCTCGGGGAAGAATACCTCAAAATTTCTGTGTGAAACTTCCACTACATGACCATCGCGCCACCAACAAAATCAAATAAACCCTAAAATAAGAAATTGAACCAAACTCAAGATCGAACCAACTACACCATAATAAAACTAAACCCCATGCTAAACCCTAATTTAAAACCATAATTGATGAAAACCTAAAAACCCCAAATTGTATGAACCAAAACCCTAGATCGGAGAAAGGTCTTACCCAAGGGAAGTCCCGCGAGAGCAAAGGGGGTCACCAGAGGGAGACGACGTTGGCGGCTAGTTGGGTCACCAAACAAGGGGGCCTTCGGTTGACGGGTGCGTGCGAGACGCTGGTCGAGAGGGAGGCGCAGCGCGAGTTATGTTTTCCGGAGGAGGAGGCCGCGATGGCTGCATAGCGGGAGGCCGGGCGGCGCACCATGGGAAAGGGAGGCCAGAGGTAGGGCTGCACACCATGGGAGAGGGAGGCCGGGTCGGTGCGATGCGAGCCGGAATGTAGGTTTGGCACGAGGCAGCAGCGTCACGGGTCACCGGGGGGGGGGGGGGGAGGGTAGCAGCGGCACAGGGTGGGGATGGCCGCCGGTGGTTCGGTGTGATGGAGGAGTGCGGCGGCGGCGCGGGTAGAGGAAGAAGGAGAGCCGTCGACGCTTAGGGTTAGGCAAGGAGGCATGCTGTGCAAAATAGGAGGGTGGGGGGGGGGGGGGGGGGGCGCTGTGCGCGATGCACAGGGAGGGAGACAACAAGGAAAAAAAGAAAAACAATAAAAGGAAGGAAAGAAATAAAATAAAATAAAAGAAAGAAATAATATAAGAAATAAAATAAAAGAAAAAAAACAATAAAACAAATAAAAATTTAATAAATAATGATAATAATAAACTTGATAAGGATTTTTTTTTAAAATTCCAATAATAATAATAATAATAATAACTTAATATTAATTATTATAAACTAAACAATAATATTATTATTATTTGTAATCATAATAAAAATTATAATAAATTTAATATAACATTAATAAACTTAATATACTTAACAAAATTAATGGAGTGTTAATAATAATAACTTAATTACAATTACGCTATATTAATAAACTTGGTGAGCATAATAATAATAATAATAATAATAATAATAATAATAATAATAATAATAATAATAATAATTACCATAATTATGATTATTAAAATACATCATTAAAATCATTTTATTTATCCATATTAAACATGAGGCAGGCCGCACGGTGACTAGGGCAAAGCCACACAGCTTTGAAAATGCTCTTCCCATGCACTGGATGTGTCAAGGGAAAAGCATTCATTCGTCAACAAAATGCAAAAATTTAAAATAGGCTTGATCCGTAGTTTGATGGAAAATTTCAAAGTCTGATAAAATAATAAAAATAATATTAATTTAAAAGTTCGGGTGTTACAATTCTCCCCACCCCAAAAACTTTTTGCCCCCAGAAAGTCACCTAGTTGAACAAGGAATCAAACTCGAGTTAGAAACAGGACTAGCCCCACAAAAACATGAACTCGGTGTGACTTTTCACTCCACCAGTCACACTCGACCAACTCAGAGGGAAACTAAAAAGAGAAGAACCATCAGGATCGAGGAGGGTTCTCTCCACCACAAGAACTCGACTAGCACAACCAACATTGAGAATCTTAGTATGGGCTAACTCTGGAACTGCTAACTTGATCCAAGAGGAAACTGCCGCACAGACCAAACCTCGATGAAGGGACGACAAGATTCGTGGTGGGTCTCCCCACCATTTAAGAACTGACCAGCTTAAACCAACCAGTATAGACCGACACGAGAACGTCCAACCCAAACTAGAAACCACCAACACATGAGAAAGCCCACAGAAGACTTCTACCAAAAGACAAAATTAACCAAGACTCCTTATTTCCACAATAGGGGAGCATCTCCAAAACGATTATTTACTAAAACAAAAAGGGTCACATTTGAGGAGGCACAACTACTGGAATTTCAAAAAGACGATATCACCACGCCTTGTTACAACCACAGTGGGGTGATCAAAGAACAAAGACTACAATGAAGAAAAGAGAACATTACGCCACTTACAGCAAAATAGAACCTTCAAAGATGGGATAGCTACAACAGGGAAATTCAGACTGTCCCCATTTCAGCATTGGAGACAAAAAAAATTAGACCAAGGTGCCCCACACCCAACAATTACTGACTGCATGAAAGGCTTCACTCCAAGACCTGTGGCTGGAGTTCTGATGTCTTGAAGCATCTGCTGCCCCACATTCAGGAGCTGAAATTCTCCTATTGAGACTCCTCCTAATGAAGACGCTAGTGGAACCTCTCTAAGTTTCACAAACAACCACACTGACAGAAAGTCTTCAATGGATGAGGATGAGGCGACTTAAAGTACCCAAACCGGCCACAAAATAAGAAAACAAGAGAGTGGCCCGACTAATAGAAGATGGAATTGAAGAGAAAACTTGTCTGAGATGGGTTCCTCCAGCTCGATCTCACAGAATGGGGAACCATCCCAAATACCAAAGGGAACCGATCCTTGAACAATAGACGAAGACCCCACATAAGAGAAACTTTAACTGATTCCACAACATTATCTTTAGAGAAAAGGAAACCAACATCTAGAGATGCCCAACGTAGGACTTCACTATTCGTTGGCCTTACTTGACACCCACTGGATCTTCCCATTTCCCTCGCTTTCACCTCCTCAGGTATAAACCATCAGACGAAAGTGGTCTTAAACACCTTTCAAGACATCTCATCAGGAAACAATGTTAGGATTTTCTCTTACACCAATCTAAAGTTGAACCATCAAATGAACTCAAACCAGCATGGACTCTCATAGCTTTGGGAGTTTCCAATAATATGGAAACACCAAAGATTTCACCAATCCAGTCCGCTACCTTTTATAGATCATGATCACCACGGTATATGAACAACAACCGAAAAGAATTCAATTCCACCACCTCGCTAAGAGTCTGGGTAGAACCAACAACTAGAAGAGGCTCACTAGAAACTTCTGGGACTTTGCTGGGCCGCATAATAAAAAACAAGAGTCACAAATCTGAATCAAAACTCATCATAAATCAAAATCCCACACCTCAATCACAAGCTAAAACTCAAACTCAAATCACTATTCCAACCACAATTCAGTATGTCAAAACCAAGGACCCACGAAAAAAGAACACCCATCATGAAAAGAGAATGCTAAACAATTGGTCACTGACTTTTCAAAACATTTAAATTACCTTTTAGAAAACCCTTTTTTTTCAGCAAACAAATCAACTTAAATATCCACCATTGGTATCTCATGAAGTCTCACACATATATATCCCTGTGCTAGGTCAAGGACCCATCCACTCACATCACCAATTTCTCCACTTTCCACATGCGCACCTCAATGTATGTGATCACTCATAGGAATACCAAGGGTTAATTCAAGACACTTCTCGTTTCCAAAACATACCATTTAGCACGAAGCACAAATTCCTGACCAATTTAAGAAAGTCACTTATCATTAAAGAAACACATTTCAAAATTCCAAAACGTTTTCCATTTCAAAAACCATTTTCCACTCTAACAACCATATTACCTTTTGAAAAAACCTTCACAAAAATCCATTTTCATTTCTATGATCTACTAACACCAACCAAAATGAAGGTCAAACATAACTCACATCAAAATATCCAAAAATAAGGGACTAGTGGCTATGCCAACCCGGTAACATGGCTTAACAGACCATTCTCCGAGCGGGCATCAACCATAGGAAGTATCTTGAACCGTGCACTCGGGACGTACATGGGTCGCTACTCCATGCAGGCTCGTTGCGTGACATCGGATCACTTCCCTTGTGATCCCTCATCCACACAGACCAAGCAAAAGAAAAACTCAAATCCCATACTACCCCTGGAAACTCGAGTCTCAGGACGGGCAAGGGTTCATGACGTCCTTCTCGTACCTACCTCTGGAGTTCCGACGTACCTAATCACCAAGCTACTTGACAATCCAAATAAAAAGGGCTCCTCTAATACCATTTTGTCACGAACCAGGCCGGGTCGTCATCTGACCCGGCGCCCGACCCGGTCCGAGACATAGCCCAAAGGGCGTTCCCGATCCCCACGGGTTGGAAACTAGTGTCGGGCATCAAAACAAACCTGTTGGGAACGATTTGGCCCATGACAAAGATAATTAAACATAAACTGAACAAGCAGATAAATAAAGGAGAATAAACTGAACAACGTGGCAGCAGAAAAAGGAATAAACAAAGAAACGTGACATACATCAGGTGACCCCATGGATCACCACGGTACGACAACCACACTCGTTCCCAAAAGCGATCCAAGACTGAAGCCTGCAACTGAAAAGTAAAGTAGGCGTGAGCACCAAGATGCTCAGTAGGAAGGCCAAAACATAACCACGTCCTATGCCTCCGCCTTTATTAAGAAATCCAACCATGCCAGTTTGAAAATAATAATATATAATAAAATAGTGTCTCTCCTTTTAAAATTCAAGTAATGAGTTTTCATTTTCAGGTAAAGCATTTTACTCCCACTACATTACCAAAATAGGTTTCAAGCATGCATTTACATTTCAAAATGAAAAGAAACCAGTTTGGATTAAAATATGGTTTTCACAAACAAGACATCAAGTATGAAACAGCTGAAAAGAAAGTTACATCATTAGCAGCATGACACAAATGAGCACCATGGGTAATCCCTATAGGCAGCTAGAACAAGTGGGAACCTAAAGACCTCGTACCTCAGTGAAACGTGGCTTAGAAGACCATGACCCTCAGAAAACGTGTCTTAGAAGGCCACGAACCTAAAAAATTCATATGTTTAGTTAGTGTTGTTGCGTCAATCCTGCTAGAAAAACCGGGACGAACCCCTTCCATGTCATCTAGCGTACTAGTCCTGGTCACCCACCTAGATACCCGAGTTTCCCATTGTGCTCTATTTCAAATGGTGGTGAGTTTTCTTTATCAAGAAATCAATCAAGTACATTACACTTTCTTTATCTAAAACTCATTCAACCTTTCACCACTGCACTCCCTACTTAAGTGCATTCCCCCTCTTTACATCACACAATCACGCACAAGCCTTTACACTAGGCACATATCACAAACCACTCATTAACACTTGCATCACATTTTATTTTTAAATTTAGGGGAATGACTCAAAAGGGGTTTTCTATTTTCGCAAACCAAATCTTAAAGTGCCAAACGGGCCTCAATAAAGATTTTTTCTATTTCATAAAACATTCTTAAGATGCCAAACAAGCGTAATTACATAAAGGGAACACTTTTTTACAATCAACCGGCCAAAAGGACAAACACCTTTGGAAATACACCTTACCAATTCAAAACCACTTAAGAAATAAATTTTTCAAGAAAAGTCACTTAAGACCAACAGCTTTGAAATACATTTCAATTTTTCCAATACAAGGAAGAATAGTTTCTAGCAAGTGCAATCAGATTCCATAGCATGTGTATATAGCATAGTGTAAAACATATTTTTTAAAACAATCAAGCAATTATGAAATTCAAATTAAAAGCGTAGGCATAGGGGACCTACCTCAACATGTCGCTGCTTGAAGACGAACATTCAAACTGATCCTTGGCACATACACGCACATGCATTTATACATATATATATACACCCCTAGGTGCATTGCACATATTCCATATTCCATGAGGGAATATGCACAATGAGGGAATATCTATATATATGTCTTACCGTATGCATGCACATGCAGGGATCCTCGATACCCGCGACCCAAAATCATCGCAGCGAGGTACAACACACTACACATATAATTTAATGAAATAATTCAAACACATAATCAAACATTTGACCAATTTATAAAACATTTCAGCATGCTCAAAGTGGTACATTTTCCATCTTAAATTCTTTTCCAGCACCCATGCACCTCAAGTACCCACAAAAACACATTTTGCACTACACAAACAATTAATTGAACACTTAAAATGATTTTCACAACAATATCCGCACACATATACCCTTATATGTATGCTCAAACCCACTTTTTGAAAACATACACACACCAAAACAATATACAAACATGTTTCACACACTTTACAAGATTTAATAAACCAGATAAAAATTTTATAAAACAACTCCAAGCGGTAATACAAGACATTGAACACAAAAACCCTCCCCAAAACCTCTTCTAAGGCGAAACACACACCACTCAATTATCAAAATAGAAAACATAGCCCGTGCGTAACATAATGAACTAAATGCACAGTTTGAAAAGAAATTTTTTTATAATAAAAAATAAAATGATAAGAAAATTTATTAAAGAGCTTTCAAACATGTCACAAACTTTGAATATATAAAGAAAAGAAAACTCATCCAAAACCATTTTCAAGACTAAACACACTTTTGAACCCACACCAAAATGTCCACTTCCTCAACTGAACTTTCAAATATGCAAACTTCACAATTTATCGGTGCTGATAAACAGCCCAAAGTGGGTTTTGAAAATAAAATACACTAACACCACTTAAACATGATACTCAAAATTTAAATGCACATTGAAACCAAATCAAAAAAAATTTCACGGCATGAAAAATAATTAAAAACAGTGCCGAGTTAATTAAATAAGCAAGTGAAATCATTATATAAAAATTTTGAGCGGAACCACCTACCTCGGGGAAGAATGCCTCAAAATTTCAGTGCGAAACTTCCACTACATGACCATCGCACCACCAACAAAATAAAATAAACCCTAAAATAAGAAATTGAACCAAACTCAAGATCGAACCAACTACACCATAATAAAACTAAACCCCATGCTAAACCCTAATTTAAAACCATAATTGATGAAAACCTAAAAACCCCAAATTGAATGAACAAAAAACCTGGATCGGAGAAAGGTCTTACCCAAGGAAAGTCACGCGAGAGAAAAGGGGTTCACCGGAGGGAGACGACGTTGGCAGCTAGTTGGTTCGCAAAACAAGGGGGCCGCTGGTTGACGGGTGTGTGTGAGCCGCTGGTCGAGAGGGAGGCGTGGTGCGAGTTAGGTCCGCCGGAGGAGGAGGCCGCGACGGCTGCATAGCGGGAGGCCGGGAGGCAGGGCAGCGCACCATGGGAGAGGGAGGCTGGTAGGCAGGGCGGCGCACCATGGGAGAGGGAGGCTGGGTCGGTGCGATGCGAGCCAGAATGTAGGTTTGGCATGAGGCAGCGGCGTTGCGGGTCACCGGGGGGGGAGAGGGCAGCAGCGACACAGGGAGGGGATGGCCACCGGTGGTTCGGTGTGCCGGAGGAGTGCGGCGGTAGCGCGGGTAGAGGAAGAAGGAGATCCGTCGGTGCTTAGGGTTAGGCAAGGAGGCATGCTGCGCAAAACAGGAGGGGGGGGGGGGGCGCTGTGCATGACGCATAGGGAGGGAGACAACAAGGAAAAAAAGTAAAACAAGAAAAGGAAGGAAGGAGAAAAAAATAAAAGAAAAGAAAGAAATAAGATAAGAAATAAAATAAAAGAAAAAAACAATAAAACAAATAAAAATTTAATAAATAATGATAATAATAAAATTAATATGGATTTTTTTTAAAATTCCAATAATAATAATAATAATAACTTAATATTAATTATTATAAACTAAACGATAATATTATTATTATTTTTAATCATAATAAAAATTATAATAAATTTAATATGAAATTAATAAACTTAATATACTTAAAAAAATTAATGGAGAGTTAATAATAATAACTTAATTATAATTAAGCTATATTAATAAACTTGGTGAGCATAATAATAATAATAATAATAATAATAATAATAATAATAATAATAATAATAATAATAATAATAATAATAATAATAATTACCATAATTATGATTGTAGAGACCAGAAGCTTAACGTACATAGACATTACATTAATTTTGAGAAATACTTAGTACATAACAAAAACACACACACAAGGACCGTAATAGTTTAGTGTATTTGGAAACTCGGAATATAATCTTCTAATCGTGGTGAAAGATCTTCAACATCTCCCATAAAGATCTTTTTTTTAAACATAAATCCTTTCTTTATGTCCTGGGGAAAAGAAAACATAAAAGGGTGAGATCAAATGCTTAATAAGGGTAAACAAAAGAAATATCAATCACATCATTTTCATAAGAACATAACATTTTGGAAATCTTAACCTGCAAAAGAGAGCATAATTTAATAACATGGGATAAATCATGGTAGTGAAATAAAATACCAATAATCATAACTTAAAACATGAAACTTTGTGGAATACACACATAATCATAGAGAATCATATCTTGTTAGTCAAGACTCATTTCCAAGACTATCTTAGTGGACAAAGTCCATTTCTGAACCGAGTCACCCTCGTTTCAGTCCTGTTTCACTGAACCGGTATAACCTACCATTCCAGCCATGTCTATCTCATGAGATATAAAATCTTTACCCAATGCATTGGAGGGAGATATAGGTCCCACCCATCTCATAATGATACCATTCTTATGTGTGCCACAAAATCATAAACTATACATCATAGAATAACCCATGTAATAAAAATGGGAATCTTAAACATCGTGACATCATAAAACAATTCATATAAGATAAAAGAATTCATAAAAATAATTCCATCACAACATAATCAAATCAATGTAATAATAGGGATAGAAACAGAACCCTTTGTTATCTTAGATGGAAAATAATTATGATAAAACACTTGAACTTCATTCTTGAGGAAAATATCCTTTCTACTTCAAAAACACTTTTCCTTTCTTAACATGTCATACAATTCTAAACTAAAAGAAGTTGATTAAAAATAAACTTGAAAAATTGTAAAGGAAGCTTCTTGGAAATAATGTTTTAAAAATCCATTTATGCCGTATAAGATAAAAAAACATTCTTCGTACTTTTGTCGGAAAAGTTAAAAAGTACCTTGTACGAAAAACGACAAAAGATTCCTTTCATATCCTTTACTAAAAACTCACTGAAGGGTAAAATTGGATTTAAAAAATTGTAGGTGGATGGAAATAATATTACATATTGAGGGAACATGGATGTGGATGATAAAATACACCCCAGTAAATACCAAAGTATAAGCAATTTCGGATAAAAATGAGATTGTGATATTTTCCTTACCTTTGGTCCGATATGCTTTGTACATGTCCGAACCTCCTGTATAATGATTTAAATAATGTTATTGAATTATTACAGAATCATACTTATTTTTATGAAATCAGATATGGTCATATTCTTAGCTTATTATTAGTAATATTTCATTACTACTTGTTATTCGGGTGTTTATTACTTTTTGTTCTTATGCGTGTTTTGTCGAATAAATTATTATTCTTATCTTTAGGTTATAGATACCTAATTTACATAATGGTATTAGTGTAATATATATCATATTAATTCATTCAATTTATTTATATAATCATTATGAAATGAAGATCATGTAGAACGAGTCGCATCACATCGTGGAGACGGTATTCCGTACGTACTCACGAGTGATGATATCGTTCCTATGATCGTGGAATTGTATTGGAGTGTATGTATACTATTTCATAATCAATATCACTTTATAATAGTCATATATAGTCATTATTTACACCATTATACCCATCCAAGTAAGGTGGTGGTGGAAAATAGATTACACCACGGCGTGGAGACGGTATTCCGTAAGTACGCACGCGCGGTGATTTCTTTCTCCGTAGGATGGATAGATGGTGAAATAATGTTGTTTCATACTTATAATAACATATCAGTATATGAGTGATACTAATGTTATTACTTTATAATTAAGCAACTAAAGAAGAAGAAGTGGAAGAAGAAATAAAGATGAAATAATCGGTAACAGACATTACCTCTTCTTTGAAGCGCCTCTTTGAGATATCCTTTTAGGGAACTAAAATTGGTCTTTGAGAAAGACCAAAACCTCTAGGATGTTTCCAGGGAAGTGGAGAGGAGAAATTGGCAGGGTTTGGCCGATCTTGAAGGCTCAAAGTGGTGTGAGGAAGAGGGTAGGAGGTGCCCTTTTATAAGAGAGGAGAGGGGCACCATTAGAATAACTAAAAATATTATTTTATTATAAAGTCAAGTTCGGTTTTAAATAGCTCCAAATTGAGTTATTTAGAAGATAAGGTGGGGATAGGTAGAAATACTCTCATCAAATAGAATTTAGACAAGTTTAGGTCATTATATTAACCTTATCTTTTAGTTTTAACTCTTAGTTAATTAGATTGACATTTACCATGTCACTTTGTATTTTTATATTATATAGTTATTAAACTTACCATATACATCCAAGCGACCCCCAAGTTGTGTTTAATTAATATATATAACCTTATCTAAGTCAGTTTTCCGAACCTTAGATTTTTAGGAATAAAATAACAATTAATAATATAATATTTGTTTTAAAAACTATTTTATGTCAATTTTGACACTATTCAATAGTTGATTTTTTTGAAACTCATAAAAGAATGATTACTTCAACCAAAGTTAATTAAATCAATACTAACATGTCATATTAACCTAGAAAATTATTTTAATTCAAAAAAAGTCTCAAATTAAATTTATTTGGGTATTTATAACATCAATTATGTCAATATTTCATTAATAAGATAATTACTACATCATCGTTGTGTCATAAATAAATTAAATTATTTAATGTCTAAAAATTACAAATAAAATACTATTATGTAGGAAATCTTTTTAGCTTTCTAATTAATATTTATAGTCTAATTTATCTTATGTATAACTCCATCTTAAAAATGATTTACTTATTAAACTTTGATTTTAACTATTTTAACCATTCTTTAAATAAATTAATAATAAATGTCCTAATCTAATCCAAGTGGGCCTAAATGGTCATATTTTATTCCTAAGGTTGTTTTTGGTCGAATTACACTTGTCCAATAGAATTAGGACATGTGTTAGGGTAATAATAATATCATTTTTACCCTTAATTACCCTATTTTCTTTTAACCGTGGTAAAAAAAAGTAAAAAGTCACTATTCACCAAAAAATTATTTTCATCTCATTGAACCACATTTTACTTACTGACATCAACTGTGTCTCTCAGATTTTCGAAATTTCACTCACAGAAGCGGTAAAATTAAGTTTTATGAATAATTCAGTTTTTTTAACTACCACTTAGTGGTTTCACTATTCATCAAAAAATGAAAGTTTCCAGAAAAATACCAAAAATTAGATCTAAGCTATATTTGATATTATGAATTCAAAAATGATGTCTATTTTATCAAATTCAAAACATATCAGCTACATTAACTAATTTAAAAATTAATTCCCGTCGTCAAAACAAATAGTGTGTTTTTAAGAGATAATAACTATCAAAAGATTGACACTTGTTTATAACTGGTTTAAATGTGAAATTACATCCAATGACCAACATTGTATTAAATTGTAAAAATATATTCTAAATATACTTTAAAACCACTCAGTTTAATAATTTATCACTATTAATTATTTCGATTAAAAAAGTTGTTTTTAATTAAAATTTAGTAATTTTCACTATTCACCAGAATATGAAAGTTATCCGAAAAGTACCAAAATTTCACCCTAATCTAATTTCGATATTCCGAATCCAAAAATGAAGACCATTTTGAAAAATAAAATTTAAAAAATTTCAAAAAGTGGTTATTACTTTTCATAACGGCTAGTTTTAATAATATTTTAATAGCATATTGTTGTTTAGTAAAACTCGTTATTGCGTACTACACACGCTATCGAGGAAGGTCACGATTGCGTGTAATGCAAGGCAAGTCAAGGATGCGTATTGTGCAAGCTCCTTTTGGTGTAGCGTACAACACAAGACATTAATGAAAAGAATATTTTTCATAAAATCTCGGGGTGTTACATTCTACCCCCCTTAAAATGAATTTTGCCCTCGAAATTCGTCGGGTTTATAAATGGTTTACTAATTGAAAGTTTTTTTAATAGAAACCCACATCCTAAAAAGTAATACCAAAATCATTCTTTAAAAAACAAAAGTATGAAGCGTAACGGTTACCCAAATAAACTAATCACTGGTTTTCCACATAGGTGAAAATATGGATATGGAAGAGAAATCTGACCATCATGTTCTGATGGAGAGTGGTAGAGAACATGGCTATGGAAAAGCCAGAAATCACAAAGCCATAAATTTGTGACGATCTAAGGTACCATCTAATTCATCAGATATAAGAGCACTAGGACAACATTTTTGTTTTTCAAGATCATTTCCCTAAAGTTGATGAAATTGGAATTAGAAGAAATACTTTCGTGATTTTGGTACTGTGTCACCGTTGGTCATTCTTTGGACAATTTCCACTTCATCTCTTAAAGACATGAAGTTGGATTTGTCATTCGTGAAGTTTTAGCAGATCATGTGATAGAATGATGGGTCATTCCATCTGTCTCAAACAAAAGGTTACAAAAGTTATCAAAAATACATAAGACCATCTATGGTGAAGTTAATCGTATACAATTCCAAAAATGAACTTATACTTCATATATCATATCGCGTAATAAAATAAAACTAGTTTCTACTAAACAGGGACTTCCTGTAGGCCAGTGGTAGGCGATAAAGGCTAGTCTCACTTCGGTTGTGGTTTCAATTCCCACATCCTTGTCTGACGCGATGGGTTGTCGCCCATCCTGTAGGTTGTCCTTTTTCTAAAACTACATTACTATAACATCCGATCAATAATATCAAAAAAACTTTTATCCTTAAACAATACTAACTTATGTCCAACATAGTCTATTCCAATCTTTAGGATTATCCATAATACTGCTGTCCAATCTCATATTATAGTGAAAACAATTTCCAAAGAGTTCATATAACAATCATGTTAATACAATCGTTGATCCCCGTATATCATGAGATATGTCTTGTTGGTCACATTCCAAACATTCGAAGGCCCTAATCATGTATTCTCTTGAAAGATGAATACCCATTCAACCTTAGTGAAAACATTAATGTAGTTAAAATTTAACACTTTCCATATACCAAAATCCTCAAAATTCCATATACTCAAACCATGATATCACTTAGTCCTTATATCAATCATGAGCTCATGAATACTGTCAAATATTTCATTTTCTCGTTTTCCCTTCATTATGCGCATATCATTTTTTTCCAAAAATATCTCAATCACTTTCCATGGTTACCGGTACCATAAAATTATTGAAAACCACAATAGACCAATACATAAATATTCCAATACTCAACATTATTTTGGAATCCCATTACATAAACACTTAATCATTCCACCACATCATTATCATATTCAACATCACCAATGGTGATCGCATGTGACTTCCCTTTGTCCTTTGCCTTAAGTGGTTGCTCATGTCGATCATCACTAACCCTTGGATTAGGGCATTTATTGGCATAATGTCCCATCTTCTTGCCCTTGAAACATTGAAGTGTAGTAGGGTCATTCTGTGTATCCCTTCCTTTGTTTTCATCATTAGACATCTTCTTCCCATCATTGCGGCATTCAAATGCCCGATGACCTTCCTTTCCACATTTGAAACATTTACTTGTACCTTTAATACAATCTCCACCATGATTCTTTCCACACTTTGAGCATAAGGAAACATTCATCTTCTTTTCACCATTATTCTGAGATTTCTCCTTGAACTCCATCTTTCGTTTCTTGTCAAAACTACTAGATGGACAAGTAACACCAACTTCCATTTCTACCTTGATAGCACAACGCACAATTTCTTCATATCTACTGAAGTCTCTTATAGTTAATGCCCTTCGAAGATTTGGTTTTAAGCCACTGAAAAATAGATCAACTTTACTTTCAGGTTGGATGATAAAGCCAGATGCATACCTTGCAAGCCTTGTAAAATTTTCTTCGTATACACCAACAGATTCATCATCCTTTTGCTTTAGTTCAAGAAACTCCTCCTCCATCTTTGTTCGAAGAATACGAGGGAAGTACTTATTGAAAAATAAGTTCTTGAACTCATCCCATTCCATGGACTCAATTTCATCTCTTTGCCTCGTATTCTTGATAAGATTCCACCATTGATCAGCTTCACCTTCCAAACGATATACTGCTAAGATGACTTTATCATGTTCAGAACATTGAAGAACTCAAAATATCTTTTCAGTGGTACTGATCCATTGTTCAACAACAAGTGGATCAGAAGACCCACTGAAAGAAGGTGGACGTTGCCTCATGAATGAATCAATAGAATATTGTTCCCTTCTCTACTCATTTGGAAGTCCAGAATGATTCATAGATTGTGTAAGTATAGTAATAAGATTTTTCACTCCATCTCCCATAACATTTGTTTGTTCAGGAGGAAAATCATTGCATTGTCCATTGCATTGATCAACAGGTTCCTTCGGGTTCCAGCCATCGTCTAAAACCCAAAAAGAATAGTGTGAGAGGAAAAAATCATGCTAGGGAAAACAACATAATAAAGGGGGAGTACCTTCAATATCTAACATCTTAGGTTTAATTATATGATCGTTAGCGTAATTCTAGGACTACAACCTATACTAATACTTAACCTTAGGTACATCCCTAGACATACCTTAGAAATATCTCTAGGGATCTCACTAAAGTTCTCGCATCCTAGTTTCCAAAGGTTGACTAAACCTTTCCTCTGATACCAACTATAGAGACCCGAAGCTTAACGTACATAGACATTACATTACTTTTTCAGAATACTTAGTACATAACAAAAACACACACACAAGGACCGTAATAGTTTAGTGTCTTTGGAAACTCGGAATATAATCTTCTAATCGTGGTAAAAGATCTTCAACATCTCCCATAAAGATCTTCTTTTTTTTTAAACCTAAATCCTTTCTTTATGTCCTGGGGAAAAGAAAACATAAAAGGGTGAGCTCAAATGCTCAGTAAAGGTAAACAAAAGAAATATCAATCACATCATTTTCATAAGAACATAACATTTTGGAAATCTTAACCTGCAAAAGAGAGCATAATTTCATAACATGGGATAAATCATAGTAGTGAAATGAAATCCCAATAATCATAACTTAAAACATGAAACTTTGTGGCATACACACATAATCATAGAGAATCATATCTTATTAGTCAATACTCATTGCAAAGACTATCTTAGTGGACAAAGTCCATTTCTGAACCGAGTCACCCTCGTTTCAGTCCTGTTTCACTAAACCGGTATAACCTACCATTCCATCCATGTCTATCTCATGAGATATAAAATCTTTACCCAATGCATTGGAGGGAGATATAGGTCCCACCCATCTCATAATGATACCATTCTTATGTGTGCCACAATATCATAAACCATACATCATAGCATAACCCATGTAATAAAAATAGGAATCTTAAACATCGTGACATCATAAAAAAATTCATATAAGATAAAGGAATTCATTAAAATAATTTCATCACAACATAATCAAATCAATGTAATAATAGGGATAGAAACAGAACCCTTTGTTATCTTAGATGGAAAATAATTTTGATAAAACACTTGAACTCCATTCTTGAGGAAAATATCCTTTCTACTTCAATTTTTTTTTTCCTTTCTTAACATGTCATACAATTCTAAACTAAAATAAGTTGATTAAAAATAAACTTGAAAAATTGTAAATTAATCTTCTTGGAAATAATGTTTTAAAAATCCATTTATGCTGTATAAGTTAAAAAAAACATTCTTCGTACTTTTGTCGGAAAAGTCAAAAAGTACTTTGTACGAAAAACGACAAAAGATTCATTTCATATCCTTTAATAAAAACTCACCGAAGGATAAAATTGGATTTAAACAATTGTAGGTGGATGGAAATAATATTACATATTGAGGGAACATGGATGTGGATGATAAAATACACCCCAGTAAATACCAAAGTATAAGCAATCTCGGATAAAAATGAGATTGTGATATTTCCCTTACCTTTGGTCCGATATGCTTTGTACGTGTCCAAACCTCCTGTATAATGATTTAAATAATGTTATTGACTTATTACAGAATCATAATTATTTTTATTATATCAAATATTGTCATATTCTTAGCTTATTATTAGTAATATTTCATTACTACTTGTTATTCGGGTGTTTATTACTTTTTGTTCTTATGCGTGTTTTGTCGAATAAATTCTTATTCTTCTCTTTAGGTTATAGATACCTCATTTCCAGAATGGTATTAGTGTAATATATATCATATTCATTCATTCAATTTATTTATATAATCATTATGAAATGAAGATCATGTAGAACGAGTCGCATCACATCCTGGAGACGGTATTCCGTACGTACGCACTAGTGATGATATCGTTCCTATGATCGTGGAATTGTATTGGAGTGTATGTATACTATTTTATAATCAATATAACTTTATAATAGTCATATATAGTCATTATTTACACCATTATACCCATCCAAGTAAGGTGGTGGTGGAAAATAGATTACACCACGGCGTGGAGACGGTATTCCGTAAGTACGCACGCACGGTGATTTATTTTTCCGTAGGATGGATAGATGGTGAAATAGGGTTGTTTCATACTTATAATAAAATATCAGTATATGAGTGATACTGATGTTATCACTTCATAATGAAACAACTAAAGAAGAAGAAGTGGAAGAAGAAATAAAGATGAAAGAATCGGTAAAGGACATTACCTCTTCTTTGAAGCACCTCTTTGAGATCTCCTTTTAGGGCACTAACATTAGTCTTTGAGGAAGACCAAAACCTCTAGGATGTTGCTAGGGAAGTGTAGAGGATAAATTGGCAGGGTTTGGCCGAGCTTGAAGGCTCAATGTGGTGTGAGGAAGAGGGGGAGGAGGTGCCCTTTTATAAGGGAGGAGAGGGGCACCTTTGGAATAACAAAAAATATTATTTTATTATAAAGTCAAGTTCGGTTTTAAATAGCTCCAAATTGAGTTATTTAGAAGGTAAGGTGGGGATGGGTCTAAATCCTCTCATCCAATAGAATTTAGTCAAGTTTAGGTCATTATATTAACCTTATCTTTTAGTTTTAACTCTTAGTTAATTAGATTGACATTTACCATGTCACTTTGTATTTTTATATTATATAGTTAATAAACTTACCATATACATCCAAGAGACCCCCAAGTTGTGTTTTATTAATATATATAACCTTATCTAAGTCATTTTTCCTAACCTTAGATTTTTAGGAATAAAATAACAATTAATAATATAATATTTGTTTTAAAAACTATTTTATGTCAATTTTGACACTATTCAATAGTTGATTTTTTTGAAACTCATAACAGAATGATTACTTCGACCAAAGCTAATTAAATCAATCCTAACATGTAATATTAACCTATAAAATTAGTTTAATTCATAAAAAGTCTCAAATTACATTTATTTGGGTATTTATAACATCAATTATGTCAATATTTCATTAATAAGATAATTACTGCATCATTGTTGTGTCATAAATAAATTAAATTATTTAATGTCTAAAAATTACAAATAAAATACCATTATGTAGTAAATCTTTTTATCTTTATAATGAATATTTATAGTCGAATTTATCTTATGTATAACCCCATATTAAAAATGATTTACTTATTAAACTTTGATTTTAACTATTTTAACCCTTCTTTAAATAAATTAATAATAAATGTCCTAATCTAATCCAAGTGGGCCTAAATGGTCATATTTTATTCCTAAGGTTCTTTTTGGTCGAATTAAACTTGTCCAATAGAATTAGGACATGTGTTAGGGTAATAATAATATCATTTATACCCTTAATTACCCTATTTTCTTTTAACCGTGGTAAAAAAAAGTAAAAAGTTACTATTCACCAAAAAATTATTTTCATCTCATTGAACCACATTTTACTTACTAACATCAACCGTGTCTCTCGGATTTTTGAAATTCCACTCACAGAAGCGGTAAAATTAAGTTTTATGAATAATTCAGTTTTTTTTAAACTACCACTTAGTTTCTCTTCTTTTATGAATAAAAGGCAGGGGCCAGAAAACAATGCGGGTGATGGCCCAGCCCACAAGTGGTTACGTGGTCAGGCATGCAATGGCCCGAAAATCACCTACCTTCCCCAGGCCCACCCAAGGGGTGAAGCCCAGTTCATCAAAAAATGAAAGTTTCTAGAAAAATACCAAAAATTAGATCTAAGCTATATTTGATATTATGAATTCAAAAATGATGTCTATTTTATCAAATTCAAAACATATCAGCTGCATTAACTAATTTAAAAATTAATTCCCATCGTCAAAACAAATAGCGTGTTTTTAAGAGATAATAACTATCAAAAGATTGACACTTGTTTATAACTGGTTTAAATGTGAAATTACATCCAATGACCAACATTGTATTAAATTGTTAAAATATATTCTAAATATACTTTAAAACCACTCAAATTAATAATTTATCACTATTAATTATTTCGATTAAAAAAGTTGTTTTTAATTAAAATTTAGTAATTTTCACTATTAATCAGAATATGAAATTTATCCGAAAAGTTCCAAAATTTCACCCTAAGCTAATTTCGATATTCCGAATCCAAAAATGAAGACCATTTTGAAAAATAAAATTTACAAAATTTCAAAAAGTGGTTATTACTATTCATAACGGCTAGTTTTAATAATATTTTAATAGCATATTGTTGTTTAGTAAAACTCGTTATTGCGTACTACACACACTATCGAGGAAGGTCGCGATTGCGTGTAATGCAAGTCAAGTCAAGGATGCGTGTTGTGAAAGATCCTTTTGGTGTAGCATACAACACAAGACATTAATGAAAAGAATATTTTTCATAAAATCTCAGGGTGTTACAATGATTATTAAAATACATCATTAAAATCATTTTATTTATCCATATTAAACATGAGGTAGGCCGCACGGTGACCAGGGCAAAGCCGCACAGCTTTGAAAATGATCTGCCCATGCACTGGATGTGTCAAGGGCAAAGCATTCATTCGTCAACAAAATGCAAAAATTTAAAACAGGCTTGATCCGTAGTTTGATGGAAAATTTCAAAGTCTGATAAAATAATAAAATAATATTAATTTAAAAGTTCGGGTGTGACATTTATGAAGTTATATTAGGAATTACACATGTTGAATTGATGTTTAGTATTCTCATACACATCAAATATGATTAAATTAATGTTTTTATCTGATTTAATTCTAATACTAGGTTTTCTTACATATCTTTGATAGTTACACACATGTTTTAGAGTTTCAAAACCTAAAAAATTCATTTATAGAAAACCCAAGAAAACCACAAGTCAAGTTTATGTTCCATGATTTCCTATATTTAAAAAATAAATATTTGGTTATTGTACTATTGTATAACTATAATATGAGGTCATTTTCATGGGTTTGAACCCATCATTCATGTTTCTAAAGGCTTTGATATCTTTTAAAACTACTTATTGAGTCATTTTTCATACACCACATGTCACATAGATGTTTCATCTACTCATACAAAAAAATCAATGAAAATTTTATTAGATTTTATTTACAATCATGTGCCTTTAACTATGGTTATTAAAATTAGATTAATGTATTAGACTTTTATAACACTAAAAATTTGTTTATGCAGATCCTAAGATAACCACCACTCAGATTGATGTGGATTATTTACTATATTTAAAAAATATATCTACAGTAATTTTTTCCCAGCCACCACCCCCAAAATGTAACCATATTGAGATGAAAATTATATAGGGAAGACAATTATTCCCAATGCCCACTTCCAATATTCCACGGTTGAAAACAAGAACTGAGGGTATATCATAAAAACAAATTTGAGGAATTAAACTCTAAGATTTGAGAAATGAGAGTTAAGATATAAAGACAAAACAAATCATTCTCATAAAAAAATAAAAATATAACAAATTACATTCATGTAACATTATAAAACTAAAAAATGAAAATGAAACTACAATCTCTAAAAGAAAATCCTCAATACCAACTTCAAACCCCAAACAGCTCATGAAAAACCACCATAAGCTAGTAATGACTATCACAATCACCAAACAGCTCCTACCGGTATATAAAATAGATCATATATACCTAGGATTAGCATTACATTCATACAAGGTAGAATCCTACATGGATCCTTTCATGAAACATATAATGGAATCATACTAAATCCTAGTGAATGAAAAATGAAGAAAACACGTATACTAAATAGGAATACTATGTTCCCAGTATCACAATGAAACTCTCACTAATTATCATATATAATTAGTCATATAATAAATGAAATTAAATTAAATAAGTTTCTCCAACACTACTTCTCCGCTAGTTTTCTTCTTTTCTATGATGTTTAATAACCTCTCCCATCTCTCTCTAAAAGAGGGTGAGCTTAAAGACACCTATTTTACCATATCGTACTATCAAACCCATGAATCACATCATATTTTCATCACATACCATACAATCTATGCATCACATCATATCATAATCCCATTCTAATTCCCTTGATAGTAACTGGGTAGTTTTTGAGATATATCATAGATTTTATTCCATGTATTATAACTCAATCCATAATAGACCATACATGAAAAACCTATAATAATATGTACAATACTATATTTAATGATACATGTGTTTTAAATAACCACAAGAAATTATTGAACTCTAGACACATATATGGGAAAGGTAACCACCATGTGTACAATCACATAATACCATTAGAAGATAGTGGGCAAAGAGTGTGTAATTATCGATATGTTCATTGACAAATTTGATTTTTGTGAAAAAAACCTCATAGATTAGACTAAGTGTTCGTCTCAGTACAAACATAGGTGCGGGTAGAATATGATATCACATAAAATACAAGATATATATTTATATCAAACAACTACACTATGGTCATCTACCTAGTCTTAGGCTAAACTGAAATTATCATCTCTTAGACACCTGACTACCACTACTTGGGACTAGGTAAATAAGAAAAACTGAACATTCATGAAGTCTCTATTTATTTTTTTTCCTTTAAAATTTTTAATACAAATTTTTTTTTCTATTAAATATTAATCATTAATTACATGTGATAATTAACTAATTCCCATTCCATCCAATCATAAATCTACATGCCCCACAATTTCTCAAAAATATCATCATTAGCATTCCAACAAGTAACCAACACCATGGGTTAAAAAATTAATCATTTAGTGCTATTCCATAATTCCAGTTACTCTAGGAATAATCATAATCTACCATAAAAGTGACTCAGGAAATATGCACATACATTTTCTTCATGAAGTGGGGAAAGGAATGAAGAATCATGAAACTAAACCATTCATTCATTAAAGTAGATTCATCAACAAGAAAGCACGTTATCTTTCAACACAACAATGATATGAAATCCTAGCTTCAACGACCACTATATGTCATGATGATATTCCATACACCACTATGAATATCAACATGAATCTATCATACCATCTCAAATGATAAATACTTCCACCACTCAAGCATCCCTATCCATTCTCCCAAAACCATCAGCCATCCAAGGCTTACATAATGATGCATTGTATGGATTACATAAAATGATACACACAAGGAAGTAATGAAAAAATAGTAATCAACAAAGAATTTAGGACCCAATAACCAAGGAATTCAACCTTTGTAAGAAATCAAGATCAGTCAAACCCAAACATTTATATTTTTTAAACAACTAGTTCATTATCATCTTGTATTAACTGATTCATTTATAACATGCTACAATAATAAGTAAACTAAGGAATCAAATATTTAATTCTTTTGTTTAAATAAAAATTCATTTATAATATATTCCAATTTCTATAATCTATTAGTATGTACATTTTCATTCAAACATGACTTTTTAATATTTCATCAATAATAATTACTGACTTCTCCCTCAATATCTAGTTCCACTAATATAAAAAATAATGATTTTATATAAACATTCATCGAAAATAAATTTATTTCCATAAAATAATATTAATGACTGAGTTTTTTAAATATCCTTCTTTATTAATTATAAAAAAAATTCCTTATTTATTCTATTTTTCCAATTTAAATATACCCAACATGCTAAAACAGAATGTTAACATTGATACCATGCTATCTTGAAAATAAAGAGGCATTCCATTATCACAGTGGAAGCACATTTTATTTCTATAACCATAAACATTATATTTCCATTATCTTAAATTTTATCTTCATCATGATTAATTCCACAATTACCCCAAGGGATAATCCAGGACAACATTATGATTTCACATAAAATAATAGCAAAAGTAATGAATCCACTACAGAAATTAAAATCTCAACATTCAACTCATAAGAACATATCAATGAGGTTCAACCACCACTTAAAGAACTACCACCAAGCCAAAGGAAGGATATTTGGAACCTATAGCCGACAAAACAACATCAAAACATTCAAAAATAAAATATAAATGTGCCTCCCATGTTTTTATTCTTTTTATAAAATAATAATCTAATAAAAATTGAAAAAAGGAAGTAGGGAGAATACCTAAAAATAAAATAATTTGATTCACCCTGAACCAAGGATTAGATTACTAAAAACAATTGTTCACAAGTCCCCAAGGTATGTAAAATCAATACTTACCATGAAATTACTGTTCACAATGAATCCCAATGTGAGAAAATTCTCAACCAACCCTAAGTTCACTTTAACAAATTGAAATAAAAAGAATTTAATAAGAAGTGTGATGATCGGTTAATAGTGGTGAATATTTTACCTTAAAATAACTTTAGGTCCCTTGTTATATTCTCACATGTGTACCCTTTCCAACCAATCAATATCCCTAAAGGCATGAGGATGTTTCAACCAATTTAAAGCATGTATGAATGCCACCATAACTTTCACTATAGTTTGGACTTTGTTGTGGTGGTTATTTAAAAACATCATCCCAAAAAAATATCCCCTACATCATGATTCCCATATCGATTCCATTTTTCCTTTCCTTGGATTCTAAAATGGCTTTAAAATCCATTTCCCCAATCCTTATTTCAAATATGAGACCCTTCAAGATAGCACGCCTAATTCCACACCCACAATGGGCATTTTGGGTTGACTATTTTGCACAAAAATAATACACAGGTCCAAAAAAACCTACAAAATAACATTACAAGATGTTCTATAAGCCATAAGGCACCAACACCACACAACTAGCTGAAAACATCCTCCACCATTCCCACAGTTAGGGACTGGTGACCCTTTTAAAATTAAAAAAACCCTCTCAATCCTTTAAGACACCACCATACTCAATCTTAGTACCTATAAGCCTAAAATAAACTTAATATAATGGGTGATAATGTATATACCACTATATTATATACCCCCCCAAATACCATCCTTAAGAATTAAAACCAAACCCAATGTGAAGGAAAATGATATGGGTCATCTGAATATATTACCTCTAAGATAGATCTCAAGATTCTCATCATTATAAGATCACAACCACAAAACTTAGAGGAACAATGAAAAAAACCATAAAAACTATCAAATATCTTCCCAATACCTTTCATGGGTAGAAACCCATCAAATAATAGAAAGGCCACTACCATGGAAGAAAATAATAGAAAAAAATATCATAAACTTAAAAATGTCATAAACCATAAAATATCCATAAAAAAGAAAATATAAATAGAATAAACTCATGATAATATGTGTTTATTAATTAATAACATTATTAGGTACTATCCTTAACACCAATATGCCTCTAAAGAAAAGAAAACCAAAGGAAAAAACATGCTATCGTAACACCTTCTTCAAGAGTACGCAGTTGATCAATGGTTGAATCATCATAAATGTCAATATCTATCAAGTTATTGATCTAAGAGTCACCATGAAGATAAAAAATGATATGATTGATGAAATATATCATGAGTTTTTATCTTACATGGGAGAAGTGATATCCAATACATAACAACTCCAGCATGAGGTAACATGCCAAAATGATGAACAAAAGTGTGGAGAAATCTTACTCTCATCACTAATGCTTCAATAAAAATGATGAAGAGTAACCATCAGTAAAACTTAGTCTCAAATGTTGAACTCAAAAGGTATACTCCTTTGGTCATCATTAGAATTGTTATAATCGTACACAACCTTAATCCTCTCATGAATCAACTGTACCTTCTCTGTCCATGTCAACACTAATTTAGGCTCAAGAATTACTGACTCTCCATCCCTAGTCCAACAAAATAGAGAATGGAAATGGTGGATATAAAAATAATAAAATGTTTTCTTACCATTGTGGAGGAAAAAATATTTGTATAAGAAAAATATACCAAAGCTAGGTGCCTTATCCATGAAACTTCCAAATCTAGGAAAAAAGTGTGGAATCAATCTTCAAGAGGATGGATAATCTACTCTATCTGATTGTTCATCTCTACATGAAAATTAGTTCTAATAAAAAACTAATATCCAAAATAATAATTAATACCACTCCACACCCTAGAGATAAAATGGGGATCATGATTAGAGATTATCATCATTGGGAATCCATGGAGCCTCACCACCACCTCCAAGTATTTTCTTAACAAAATAACCTTTAAGATAGAATATTTCATTCCTTAAAACTGTGTTACCTTTGTAAATTTTTTCACTATCACCCATATAGAACATTGAATTCCTAATATTTGGGTAAGATAATAAAAAAATCCGTTGAAATTTCTTCCCACACCCACTATGGAAAATATAATAGTAAAATCAACCCACTAGGAACACAGTGTCCAACCTTCACCTTCTAGCAGACTAAACATTGAGACACAAACTCTACAATTGAATGCTTCAACCCATGCCAAAAAATTACCTCAAATGGAATGATATATATTTTTCATTACATTATGTATCACCAATGGTGAGATTTATAACTCATAGATAGCCACCCTATGCATCACCTAAGGAATGAAAATCCTCCCCTAAAATAACACTCATATTTGATCACCCTAAGACCATCTATTAGGTTATCACTATAGATGCATTGGTATCTCTAGATTTCCACAAAAAAATCCACCATCTAGGACTCCTCCACCTTCTACACTACATAAAAATACAATTTCATCTAAAAATTCATCCTTTTCAACAAACCTATCCCATATTAATATGCACCGCATATTTCTCTTCCATCACCCTGCATGGTTCTCTAGATTCAGACACAAAAACATTTAATGGATTCCTTTTTATAGAATAAACTATCACATTACACATTCCCAACATATATGAAATCATTGTTTCATGGTCCTATAAGAATTACATCAACCATCACTGTCACAAGTTCATGTCTCTTTGGGATAAGACATACTCAAGGCTCCTATTATTAGTTAAAACTACAAAATGCACAATGATGAGGTAATGTAACTACAATTTATGAAAATAAAATACCACAACTAGATCAATTACATGAGTTGAATAGTTACATTCATTGGAATATAATATATAAGATCCAATAGAAATAAATAATCACTTATACACTAAGACACTGCCCAAGCCAATGTATGAAGTATCATAGAAATCATATAACTAGACTCCCTCTTTACAAAAATAAAGGATTGGAGTACTAAAAAAAATCTTCTTTAGATAATCAAAATCAATATGACACTGGTCAGTCGATTTGAGCACTTGATCCTTTAATTTCAAGGAATTTAGAGGATTAATAATCTAATAGAGGATGGGTGCATACCACCTATAATAGACTTCAAGACCAAGGAAACTCCATAGCATTACAGCTATCTTGGGGTATTCCCTAGAAATTACTACCTAGACCTTCAATGGAACTAATATTTTCTAGGAAAATACATTTCAAAATAAAAAATTCCATGATCCCATAAATCACACATAGATAACTTCTTGAATGACTATTGATGATGAAGAACTCCCAAAACATTATATATATGCTATGTGTGCCCCCTTAGATAGAGAGTACACTAGGATATGATTGATGAAATCCACAATGAACAAATATATGACATCTGGGAACACCATTTTTATTAGATCCATAAACACTTCTCTATCATTAGTCACACTGAAAGTGATCACAACAAACTCATAATTCCCATAGTTACATAAGAAAGTGGTCCTTAGTATATCCTCCTCATTTACCCACTTTTGATGATATCCCAATCACATATAGATATTTGAGAACCATATCGATCCATTAATATATCAAATAAATCATAAACCAATATAAGTTGATATTTGTTATTCATTGTCACATAATTCATGTGATAATAATATATACAGAGATATAGACATCTATTGAACTTCTTAAAAAAACTGACGAACCTTAAGCTGACAAACTGAGGTGAATAAAACCACACTGAAAAAGATCATCAATATGTTCCAATAACTCATAAAACTCAAAAAGGTTCTATTATATACATATACATTGATATTTGTGAACTACCGGGATATATCTCTATCCCAAACATTATCTCCCATCGAGGAGATAATTTCCAAACCTCCTCAGTATAGATATTATGGTACTCTTCTATGACCCATGGAAACATCATTGGTTAAACCTTAAATGAGCCCAAAGTATCTGTGTCCATCATAGAAGACAAGGATTCAATAATAATCCCACCCACATGAGTGCATCACTCACCAATGAACATAATAGACACACTATCATTATTGTAGAATAAAATTGGACACTTAAAGGAATCCATGATACCAAAAACTATATACAAATAATCCTTGTTGAGGATTATATATAAAAAAAATTAGTCTCCCCAAGAGTGGTTCTTCCCCATCACAAGATTATAGTATCTAAAAAAATCATATATAGATTCTCAACCTCCAACTAGCATAGTTAACACCAATGGAATTGGAAGTATCAATACTTCAAGTCCCAAAGAGTGGACCAGGGAAGGTATATGAAGGAGTGATTTTCTCCTAAAAAAAGAAGCATGAACCTATGTCAAAAATAATAACAGGGTACCTCAAACATTTTCTAGATCTCTTAGAACTAAAAACCCTAGAGAATACTGCTGACCATTACCATCCCCATGACATCTCTAACCCTAATGATGACTATATCCACATCTGCACTATGCTCTATCTTGACTATGAGCATCTCATGTATATCCAATTCCTTCAACATATCACATATATTAATCCAAAGCTATATGTTGGCCTTATAATTCTACCTTGGAAAAAACTACCACAACAAAAGAACATGAAGAATAACACTAATTGCATGTGGCCAAATCATAAAGGCCATACTCTCCTTCCACTGATGACCATGTCCTCTATAAGTAAGACAAGGGTCTAATAACTTGGAGGGGTTATGATAAATACCACCCTAGAGAACTTATATGATGAGGATTGATACTTACCCCTACCTATCTATAATCCATTCAATCCAAAAAACTATATACTCTAGACCATAGCTCAACTATATAGAAAATACTGATGACTCCCCTCTCGGGATGATCTGGTCCTAGCCAACATCATCTTCTCCATCCTCATCTATACATCAAGATATGATGGTAGTATAAATGAGTTCATGTGGAAAAAAAAATATATACATACATAAATCCTTCTATAAACTCTATGATTTAGCCTCATCAACTTGAAAAGTCTTTCAGTTATATCAAAGAAGATTCTAGAAATGTATCCTGAACTCCAGAACACTATAGATCTCTTGTTAATGGCTAAGAAACTCTTGGAGACTGGGTACAATCACAATAAAATAATGAAACCATTATCATAACAAGTCTCATAAATTATCCCACCGTACAACCATGTCCTCACAATCCTTGAGGAATAAGTAGTACCACTTCCTAGATGCTCCGCACAACATCTATACTTCAAATGAAACATATTTCTCCTTCTATGAATAGATTGAATTAAAGGCTATCTCTACCTCATCCAAATAGTCCACTATCTCTGAATCTAAAATACGACACTCATACATCTATATACATTGGCATTGAAACTCTCTAATTTTCCTCTGATAAGTTTCATCTTCATTGACCATGAACAGGAGGCGATCTATTGAAAACTCTTGTTGAACATCTTCAGTATGAACCTGAAACATACATAAACATAGATACATATTTTAAAAATAAAAAAATATTAGGGACTCATAAATTTAGAATATTGAATTATTAATATTAATATATTTGTTATGGTTCATACTAATACTAGGGTCCACCCATTTCAAACACATTCTCAAAAGAGAATGATGAATGTTCCTTTCCTAGGTATGTACCTTGATTTTTTTTTCAATTTCACTAAGAAAGTTAGAAAAAGGATGACTCTCACATCAGATCATAGGGGACTATAAATACTTGTGTCCATGTCAATATTCCTTGTATATATCGAATACTACACACAACTAATACAATTTCCCTACCAAAAAATGTAGTCCTCACCTATCCCAACCTATGAAATCCATCTTATCCCTCAAACTGGCCTTTGATACCATGCTGTCATGACCCCCTCCGACAAATGACAACCCTTTTAAGATGGAAACAAATGAAGGGTGGTAATTACACAAGAATACCAACTCCAATAATCCATGAGTTGGCGTAAACCAGTAAGGATATATCATACACAAAAATGGATGAAATTGCATGCTAAGACATAAGAAATTAGAGGTAATATAGAAATACCCAATAAATTATTCTCATAAAAAAATAATAAAGAGAGAATCCAATAAAAATATTAATATTATTCAACTGAACAACTAATAAAGAAACAAAAAGAACAAAAAGAAAATCATTGGTTGTGACCTCAATGTCCAAATAGCTCTTGAACAAACTCTACAATATATTAATGAATAGACTAATCACCAACCATAACCCACACACCTAAAACACAGTTTATATATACAGGATAAACATAAATGGTATACATGGTATGATCCTCACTAAAAACACTCATGAAAAACATAAAGAAAAAAATACTAAATCTTATTCGACAATAATTAAAGTAAACTCTTCACTTAAAGAGGTATACTAAGTCCCCATAATCACCCTGGGTCCTTGACCAAGTATTTCATAAAATTAATCCTATAATATCAAAAATAATATCAAATTAGGTACCCCGCTACCACTTCTCCTCGGTTTTCCACTATGAAATAAAATCACATGTCCTAATCTATGCCTCTCCAAAAGTAAATAAACATAAATAAAACTTTGATTCTATATATCAATATCAACCTCATGTATTATGTTATCTCATAATCACATAAAAGCACCATATAAATCACATAATCTCATCATCCCTTGGCACATATCCAAAAAGAAACCTATTATATTCTGAGTGGCATAATAACCCTTATTTCAAGTATTGTACCTCAAGAAATAACAAACCATACATGAAATACATATAATAATCCATTGGATACTATATATACAGATAAATATGTTTAAAATAACCCCAATCCATTACATTCCTTTTCATAAAAATATAGGAATTCTAACCACCATGCATACCAGCACATAATACTACTAGGAGAATAGGGTAGGGAAAGAGTGGGTAGTTATCCATATATCCCACACCAACCTGAATGATGGAGAGAACAACCTCATAGTGTCTACTAGGTGTTAGTTTCCCTATTGAGAAGGGTGATTGTAACCTAAGAAATCATATAACATACAATAGATATATATTGATAACAACCACATTATGGCCATCTATCTAGTCTTAGGCTAAACTAGAGTTAGTGTATCTCGGATAATCAACTCCCATAGATATGGAATAGTTATACTGTAAGTATAGAACATTAAAAAATTATTTATTTGTTTCTTTCCACTTAATATTTAATATTACATTAATTATTTTGGATAACCATTAAACATTACATAAACATAATCATCAACTAATTGCCATTCCCTCCATCCATAAACTAATAAATCCCATGATATCTCAAGAATATCATCATTAGAATTCCTATAAGTCACCAAAACCCATGGAATAAAAAATTATTATTCATTACCATTTTATAATTCTAGGAAATCTATGACTAAACCAAAGCTACTATAGAAGAGATGCATAAACCACACACAACCATACACATTAACTAGCGGGCTAGGGAATATAAAAATAAACAATCTGACCATGTGATCTTTAAATAATATTCTTCAATAAAAAAGAATCCAATATTTTAGAACAACCACAAAAATAAATCCTAGCTTCAACCCACTCCATCAATCTTGGTTCCACCCCTAAACACCCCATGAATATCCCCATAAATCCATACCACCATCTCTAGGCCTCGATACATCCACAACCAAAGCCTCCCATCCCATTCAAGAAAAACCATCCACTATCCTAGGTTCACGTCACATCACCCCATAAACCAAACATACAAAGAAAATATCAAGGAATAAAGTAAAAAAAACATTCAATAGGGAATGTAGGCACTAAAAAAACAAGTAATATATTCTTAATAGCTAAATAGGCTTACCAGACCACAAAAATTTATCTTTATCAAAAAAACAAGTTCATTACAATCTTGTATTAATTGAATCATTTATAACATGTTATAAACACATGTATAGATAATGGAAAGATTTTATTTATTGTTAATCAAATATTTAAAAATAATAGTATTATTTAAGAATTAATCGCTATTAATTAGCTAATAATAAATTCTATCTTGTTTCTTTAACCATTTTTTACAGATCATGCATTGTAAATAATATCATTAACATAGATAGCACCTTGTCTAGTAAAACATGAATCAAACCATTATTCCGATTGAAACAGATGTGACCACTATAACCATAATCCATCTTTTTTTAACTATTTCTATTTTTATATTCAATAATTTTTTTTAAATTACCCATTGTGACAAGGAATGATAAATTTATTATTGCACATAAAATAGTTAGAGATGAAATGAATCTCTTATCTTGATTATAATTTCAATGTTATTCCCACAATAATGGATGATCAAGGTTCATGAACTATTAGAAGAAATACCATCAAGATAAATAAATTATGAAAAAAACCTAGAATCCAAAAAAAAACACAATAAAACAATAGTAATCAATACCTAAGACATGACCTTCTATATATAAATTATTCTTGGAAAGGAAGAATCAATGTAATATTGGAAAAGGAGAAGAATTATGCATTACTCAAACCAAAAAACATTTATTCTCTATGAACCATTGGTTATAATCCACAAGGAATTATTAATTGGTTTCCAAGGGATATAGAATAAATACTTATTAGATAATATAATCTATATATGATGCCTCAATGTGAGAAAATTATCAACTGAACCTATTTTTATAGGATGTCTCGAAATTGAAGGATATCTAGATGAGTTATGTGGATTGATAAAACAAATGTTATGAATTGAACTTAAAATGAATTTAAGAACCTTATTTAGTTATCAAATGTTTACCATTTTAAATTGATCAATATCCATGAAGATCAGAGATTTTGTCAAAGTAATATTGAATACCACCATGACTTCTAGCATAAACTAGCCATGGCCATAGTGGTTCATTAATATACCATATTGAAATAGTATCAGATAATAAATAAATCACATATAGAAGACATTTTTCCCTTTTATATATTCAAAAATGCTTGGATAATTATTTCAACGATCCCTGGATTGGACTGGAGACCCTTTAGGACATCAAGCAATGTACCACACCCACCTTGGTAATTTTGAGTTGACCATTTCGGATTAAAGGAATGTATCATGACCAAAATTACCTCCAAAAAAGATTTATAATCCTTGTTTCTGGTTGTGGTATACCAACATCACATGACCATCCCAAAAATGTGTTATGTTTATTACAAGTATAATAGATCTTATTAGGCACATTATAAGTAATTAGAAACCAATTTTATGATCTCCTATATAATCTGAAAGAAACATGAAATAAAACTAAAACTAAGAACTACTAAAAATTTGTGTACCTTACACTGAAGAGCTAAAACAGCCTTTTTATATTCACTTGATGAGTTTGATAAAGAACACCAAAGGAAAAAAAATTCATCCAAACTCCATAGGTATCTATAGTCTGATATGAATCATCTATTATATAGATGGGATACATCCTTCCTCAACAGAATTCTAAAGCCTCCAATGTAAAGGAGATGGATAAAGTGAATGTTTTGGTGCCAAAGAATATCTACCAAGAATCATGGATGGAATAACAAAAAAACACACTGCTATTTAATGGAAGTAGTTTAAAAAGTAAATTAAGGATTATCCTTAATTTATGTATCATTTTTTCATGTGCTAAAATTAATGAATAAATATCAAGGTTATTTCATGAATATAAAAATTCATCATATGAAATTATTTCTATATCATTTCAAATTTATAAATGGTTGGTTTAAATGAAATCTTATTTGGAGAATGATTAAGGTGGACAAAAAAATAAAATAAAATACCCAATGCATTAAAAACACAATTTGTTTAAAATAAAATATACAATCTATTAATATATCATATATAAATTTAGATTTAGGGAATATCTCTTTCATTCTCCTTCATACACTAAAGAATAATATAATTTGTTCCATTTTTCCTTATATTATACCATATATAATATCATGTGAAACCATACAAAAAATCCTTATAGATATCTTAAAAAACACTTTTGGAAAGCAATCAGTTACTTACCCTGGTATCAAATCATATGCAATACCATGTGAATACCCATCCAAAACACTTTTAGAATAACTCTAAATCAATTTTAGAGAATCTCTATGAGTTAATATTAATCCCCATTCTGTCAACCAATAACAATGACCCTATGAGACTTTATAGAATTGACAACAAATATTAATATCTAAATCCATATATGTAATCAAAGAGTGGAATTTAGCAAAGAAACAATTATACTCAGTCTATAGAGTAGTCTGTAGTGATCTACATCAAACACATCTGTATCTATACATGTTTCCACCAGTTTGTATCATACGAAAACATGAATTCTCATATTTTACCATCATACAACACATTGAGTGACCAAGGGACATGGAGTATGTCGATCCCATATAAGAAATAATTTTTTTCTTGACTCTCTAAGTGTAGACTAATTTGATCGATTAATACATCACTTCCCATTAATACATATGGATAAGAACCTCACAAACCCCTTATCAATGATTGATAAAAATAATATCTTGGTGTAGACACACACTCCTATAATCTATATCACTTGAGGATGATGATATCATACTCATCATCTAAGATGAAAAATCTTTCTTGTTTAAGCACTAACAATGAAAATATAAACAAACAGACACAACAACACCCTTAATAGATTAGTTAATATATATACATGTGTAACTAGGGTATCAAAGTATGAAGGTTCTAATGCCATGAATCTCACTAACCATAGGTAGTGGGGACTAAAATATTATCCATGAACCCCAGGTATACTAAACACATTTTTATAACACTCTATGTTGTATAATTAGTAGTCTATACCACACACACAAATAATTATATTCATTTTTGGGTTCCTCATTAGTATATTTAGTATCTATATAAAATAATCCACTCATTATATCAAAAATATTTCATCATAAACTATAATACTCAATGATAAAAATCTGCTAGGGATAACTTAATGTCATAATTTGAGAGGTGAATTATCATTTCATTTCCTAAAATGTATATCTATATATTCATTTAGGTACCCAACATTAAATAGTTATAAAATAAAATATTCCTTTAAAATGATACATTTTAATATTATTAAACTCTTTAAGAATATTTTAGAAAACAAATATAATCATTGGCTTATCATATCATATATGATAAAGTACCAGATCGACCTTATAATTTATATACTTTCTAGGTTTTCTAACACAATACTTCATATGTAATCCATGTCACATATCTATATGACCATGTGATAAAACTCTCCCACTAAACCATTTAGTGGGAAACATCTATGAGGTATACTAGTTTGAATAGTGTTAATACATTTTAATCACATAATTAATCATTAATATTTTGGATTATATTAATATATATTAATTTCACAACATAAAATGTTATTAGTTTAACTTTTATTTTTAATTTAAATCTATTTCTATGTTCATCATCATGCTACTTTGACCCCTATTCCAAAAAAAATTTCCTTGAAATAAAATAGTAACTTACACTACTGTTTACCAGTCCTCCTAAACTCTTTTAGGATAAAGTGAGAAAAACATTATTACTTTATTTAATGAAACTATTTACATTTATCTTTACCTACATACAATAAATGATTTTAGGATATCAAATGTAATTAAAATTTTCAATTTGACTGGTATAATCCTTCAAGAAATTGTATCTTATTTTTTCACAATAACTAAATGTAACTATCTATATTTTTTTATCATAACACATCCTAAACACATTTAGTATATTGTGTGAAAATAACATTATATTAAACATGTATAATATTTATATCCATATTCAAAATCATAACTAAATGTAATACTTTATATTTATGTTTACTATTACATATCCCAAACATTTTAGGATATTTAGTATAAAATAAATTAACTTAATATCATTGTTATCCTTTATCAATTAATTTTGGACCTCTATATGTCCAAGCATACACCCACTATCCTATTAGAAAATATATTATCTATGTAATATCTTGGAAATATAAAAAACTATTTTTTAGAAAATAACATTTATATCATTTTTATTAGAAATATTAGACCAATTAATTGTTATTTACATTTAATATATGGTATTCTATGAGTTTGAACAAATTTTCATTTAAAAAGAACTCTTTATTGAAATGCACCACTGATGGGTGGAGGAAACACATTCCTACTTATTTTAACAAATGTATGGATAAAAACATTATCCGAGATAAACACTTTTATTCAAATATTCTTCTGAAAAATGTTATTGAAACAAAGTTAATCATGTACCATATATATTCAATAAATAAAGACATATTGTTCATACCAATTCATTGTTAGAAAAAAATTCTCTTAGAATATAATTGCAATTTGATGAAGATACATATCTTTTAATTAGATTCCTTTGAGCCTGATAAAATAATTTACAATCAAATCCTTGATGGAGTAGCTATTTAATTCATCTCATTAATTTATATAATAAGCTCAATCAATTATTAATTTAGTTTTGAACACCTATATATTTATAGCACTATGAAAAATATAAATTTAGTGTCAGATACCTTTCCAAATAAAGGAATTAATTTTTATAACAGCCATACCAAAGCAGAAAAATCTATCGAGTTTCACAAAATATTTTAGGTATATCTTTGATAATCCAATAATATTGAATTATTATTCATCTATCTTGAAAACCCCCAGAATAAATGACCTTTATTGACTTATTGAAGAAACAATATTAAAAAATTACATCTAACATTTCTTTTTTGAATTTGAAATTTTACCCACTTGTACCATCCATACTATACAAAAATATATACATCATATTCCCAATCCATCCATTCTCAACAATTTCATAATATCAGGTAATTTTTTTTGAATTCATTCAACTTTTTGGAACATTTATTTTAATGATAATAGTCTGAGATCCCCAACTATAACAATCCATTTTGTCCTCCCCTTAATGCATGTTACGGAACTAAATAAATCATAAAACCTATGTAAAAACACCCATATTATTTTATATTAATAACTACTGCTTTCATGATATTTTCAATACCTAAATGTGATAGAAATACACATCTTATGATTATTTTATATGAAATTTACGTATTTAATTTATCAATTAAGATACCCATTTTCTCCATTACTTGAAATAAAAATTAATGTTTCCATTCTTTTCATTTTCTATCATTCTATATATATAAAAAACTATGTAAAACATATAGTTTATATAATATATCTATTAGAATAATTTCATTTATTTATATAAGAAATAATTTTTTAAAGAAACCATTAGTCTCATCGAGTCATAAAAAAATCAGTCACATTGAATATCCTTTCCCATACCCAATAATATTGAGTACATGAGTGCTAACTAATATTCAATTTTTTCATTTTTTATCTAATTCCTTTGAGACATTAAATTAAAAACTACATGCTTCCATGAGAATCTAGATTCACTTACTGAACAACACCAATACTTCATTATCAAAGAGGTAACTTTTTTACATTGAGAATATTTCAAAATTACTTTCCTAAATCACCAAAAATTATTAATAACTTTTTTTAAGTTAGCAGTATTTGGAATGACTTACATTTTGTTTCTCACCATCAATGATTAATTACATTGTTTAGTTTTGTGATAATGATAATATTATCTATATTATAATATTTTATCAGTTGAAAATCATGTTTTATTAAACATTTAATATTTACATTTATTAAATGGGATTCCATTGAAATGATGAATTTTTTTAAAATTCAACATATCTATTACTGATCCAAGATCCATATTTCACTAAGACATGATTCTACTAGGGAATTACTCTCATTAATTAATTATTTCTATAGGGAATCATCCTGATATTATAATACATGAATCTTGGATAGCTTGGTGGACAATAGTGTTTCCAATATGTCCAATGGATAAGATCAACATAATTTTTCTCAAATCCTTCCCACCAATTTCCCGGATAAGTGTAACCCAAAGAAAACATTAAAAATAGTTTTAAAATGAATAACCCAGGGGAAAATTTCTTTCGATGTACCTAACCAAGGATGATCCAATGTCACATATCATTTTCTTTATTTAAAGAAAATAATCTAGTTGAATAATTTTATGATTGAACCTACCTAGTTGAATGATCAAATTCTCGATAAGAGTCACCTTTTAAGGAATGTCACACTATTTATTTGAAGGGTATTTTAATATCCCCATATTAAACCATGTTATCCTCATTATGTATTCACGATTCAAGTGATTTTTTGGAACCTTATTCATTCCACTAAACCAATAAGTTTAAACCGCATTGATGTGTAACTCATTACAAAAACCACACATTATTGTTATTTACATAAAAATAGAAGTAAAACATATTCATATATACCTAGATGAATCATATGAATAAGGTACCTAAACATGTCATGTAAATATATAGAGTTATCTAGTTAAGTAATCTAGAAGTGATAGATATCAAACCCTATTTAGCAGCCTTGATAATTCATAGGCCTCCATGTAGGTGAGAATTCCTAACCTAAGTCGTTATAACCATGGATAAATTAATAAAGATAGAATAATATTCATCATACCACTAACCAAATATGAAAAACTCTATTTAATAACTAAATAAATTATATAACATTTGTTTGAAATAAAGGTCAATGTATATGAAAAAATAAATTCATTATAGAGAAATTCCAAGAATGGAATGAAATGATCTATCTAGAATCATTTAAAAAACTAAACTAAATCATAAAAAATATTTAACTTTCATAAAAAGTTTCAAAAAAAATTATATAGAGAGGGAAAAACTTTTAAAAAAATAAACAATTAAAATATTTAAACACAAGATAACCCTATTTGAACAATTCAAATATAAAACTAATTATAAATCATTTTATATTCTTATCTTTAACATTATGGGTATTCCATAATTTTTAAAATAAATACTTTATATTATTTATAGTATAAAATATTTCATACTTATCATTACCTGGAATTTCTATTTTAAATGTATGTTATTTTAATAATTATAAAAAAATTATTATCTCATTTGTATAATGTAAACATTTTACATAATCTAAATATCATGTAATTACTCATTATTTAATCCTTGCTCATATAAATTATAAAAATATTTTGATATGGCTCAAATAATATCTATATGTGACCCCCTATTATTTTGAACAATTTAAAATAATTAATTATGATAAATCCATAATTTAAATAACAATATATTATATCTTGGAATTATTTCATAATTTAGAACCCTTTATAAATTATTAATTACGATTTATAAACAAACACTTTTATTTCTATATCATAATTAATGGCCTATAACATGGTTGAAAATATTTCTAATATTAACAATTAATATTTTGGAATAAAATGATTCATAAACATTTACTTGACTAATTTTAACCCATTTATAATTAATTAATTTATAAAACTATTATAAATTAAAATAACCCAAAATAACTTTTATAATGATTTAGAAAAAATTTATAAACCATTAAAAATAATTAAAGAACATAAATTTTTAAAAAATATTTTATATTTACCCTTATATAAAGAGTCCATATTTAGCACAAGGGTAATGACCTTCTAAACTTACATAGGCCGTATGGAAGTCGTTGCATAAAGGTAAGTCATTACTTACCATCAAAGAAATTAAATATATATGATGCATAATGGTGATATGAATATTACCATTACAAACATCATTTTTTTAAGGGTATAAAGGATATAACCATTACAAGAATTATTTAGATAAGGGTATGTGTTAATTTGACTTTATACAACCTTCATCGCATAAGGGTAAACCAGTAGTTTTCTTTAAGTAACCCAACATGTATAATGGTAAATTCATGTGGCCTATATGTTTACCAATCTACTTAAGGGTACGGTGAGATTAAAATTATGCTTTGTACTCTATGTAAGGGAAAATATTTTGTTACCATTACACATCCCATTCTCAGAAGGGTAAAACTAATTTTATATATTTTTATAAAACCTAAAAAACACTACTCTATTTTGTGATTCTTCTTCATTTAAATTCTTGATATAGTAAATCTAAATCATGGGTTCCCTTTGAAACCACTGTTAGGTTTCATATAAATATAATAATACTTATTTGACACATTATAAGAAATTAAAAACCAAATTTGAGGATATCCCATGTAAGATAAATGAAAAATATGATAACACTAAAATAAAGAACTACTGTAAATGTGTGCACCATACACCGAAGAGAAACTACAACATTTTGATCATCATTTAATGAATTGGACAAACATCACAAAAATGGAAAACTAAATAACCACACATACATATTTATCCATGAGACGATCTAAATAATCCATCATTTATACGGGTATCTATCCTTCCTCTATGACTAAATAGAGCCTCTAATGAAAACGGGAAGGATAAATACAGTGTTTGGGTACTGTGGAGTTTCTTCCAAGCATCATGGAAGCATACAAAAACATCCATCGAATAGGATTAGTTTAAATAGGAAATTAATAACTCTCACAAACCTAGCTGGGTTGCCATCTGACAAGGCACTCAACCCAGTCTGCAATATGAACCGAGGGGATTTCCTGATCCCCACGGGCTATCATAAGTGTCCGAGTATCCTAAAAAAATACATTAGAATGATTTACCCAAAACAATAAACATACAAAAACCAATGAAAAAAATAAAAAAAATCTGAAAATATACAACCAAATAAGCCTTTTACAATTTTAAAAATTTATGGTCACACTTGACCCCAAAATCCCATAATAAACTACAATAATGGAAAACCAAAACTCAAACACAAACCTCCAAGAAACAAGAGGAGCCACTTCCCCAAACCACCAACAACCACCTGCACAAGAACGCCACTAACAACCCAGACCACCATCACTAAACCTAATGCCTCAACATAGAATACAAAAAAAAATATCTAAATACACCATAATGTTTATGTTTGGTGGGAGTTAAAGCCCAATAGGATTCCACCCTAGAATGAGGATCTATGCTATAACAACAAAGAGATAATATGACATGCTTATTCAAACTCATTCTTCTCAAAGACATTTAAGGGAAACATTTATTAAGCATAAATTAAAAAAGGTACACATTGAAGGAAAACCATTTAAAAAACACTCGGTAAAATAAAATAGAAAATTCATGAATATAACACAGACTCATGTGGTCCCTTGTATGTCAGTGGATGGAACCACATCACAAGTAGTAGAGCACCATGGGTAAATCCCCTATGTCTCTTCTAGCTTCAGTGGGACCTAGAAAATCGTACCTCAATTAAAGGTGGTATACTAACCACAAATGACAGTGTCCCCATCCACAATTCACTAGAGGGGAGAATCATCATAAATTTTAGTGGCGATCAATCATCACAATAGTTTAGTTGGTGTTGTTAGAATCAATCTATCTAAGTGGAACTATGACAAGACACTTCTATATCACTAGTGTACTAGTTTTAGTCCACCCACCTAGATACCTAGGGTGTCCCTTGTTCTCAAGTTAAAGTTTACATGCCACACATGAAACTACTTCCACAACTAAAGCCAAGTATTTCAATGAAGTCCCCCTTTTATTTTACAAAACACCCCATTTTCCCTTTTACGGACACCATGGAAAATCCCCCTTCAAATAAATTTTCCATCACTTCCACAAAAACCAAATTCCCTTTTCATAACATAATAAAAACACCTGATAAATACCTACCAAGACAATGGGTGAAGACCCTTAATTAAATTGATCATACTTTATAACCATTTTCAAAACAAGTTTTCCACCATTCAAACATTACAAAATTTATACATAAAATTCACAAAAGGCTAACATACCCAAAACAATTCATTTTCCAATTACAATCCCTATTTAAATATTCACACCTCAAATATAATTAAAATATATTTTTCACCTTATAAACAACCCATAACCCTTCTTTAAAAACATTACTTCTAAGCACACACACAAAACATTAGCACTACCTTTTTAAAAAATCAATTCTAACTTATAAAAACACCAACCTCTTCAAAAACATCATACACTCCACATATTCAAACCAAATAACAAATTTATTAACATAAAAAAAACATATAAAATACATTTAATGATGTCAGGGAATGGAAAAACCTTCCTCACATGAAGATTATTTAAAAAAATGGGGTGATAGAGCATCTGTATCACCTTCTCACCAGGAGGAGGCTAAAAACTACCCTATTAAAGAAGATCAAATCCAAAAAAAATATTAAAACCAAAAAATAGACCCCATACCCGGTAGAAACTATAATCCCCAAATATTGTAACCAAAAACCTAATATGGAGGAAGAAAACAAGAGGAAGATGGATTAGCTTAAGGATCCTTGAAAAATACGGACCAAAACCACAAAGGGGGAGGAGATCTTTAGGTGTCATGGAAGGGGAGAGGGGCGCCTAGGGTGTATGATGCCGAAGGAGGAGGGAAATATAGGTTATGGGGATGGGTGTTAAACCCGAGAGGAAAGATAAAATACAAAAAAATTAAATTACTTAGATTCCATGCACGGTTAGTCAATATAGTTTTTGAAACCATGTGGTAACTTTGAGAGACATTTAGTCTTAACAAAGAATAGTCCACAATTACTTGGGATGAGACACATGACTTTATGGAGGCTGTGTAGTAGCTACTATCTCCTATCACACGCTCTCATGGGTTGTCACATGATAACTACTAACGTTGAGAAAACTGTGAGCCCAATCCAGAAAAGAATTCATTTTTTTTCTAAAAAAATGAAGAGGTACATGAGGGGAAAATCTAGGAAAAGAATAAGTTGAAAGAAGACTCCAAAAACCAGATCCATCCACACCTGGTTCTCAAGAAAAATTGTTGAATCCTGACCCAAACCAGAATAAGGGACACATAAAATCCTAGGTGTGACAATTCTACCCATCATAATGATTTCCTCCCTTGGAAAGAAATAAATATATTTAAACCAAAAACAAAACGAGGCGTATTCATAGATCAAGGAGGTTCCCAATGAAAGACAAGTGATAAGGGGTAAGACCACAACACTCAAAGTGGGATAATTTCCTAATAAACTCAAGAAAACCCGAAAAGAAACTTTTTGATTAGTGTCATCTTCCCCCAAAATCTAAAACACCTCCATTTGATTGATCAAGGATAGAAACTTTCACAACCATGTAATCCAACATCTCAAATCGAAACAGCATAATAAATATTAAATATAAACCACATCACTTGCCTGAAGTAATTAAATAAGACAAAACAAAAACTAATAAACACTCCTAAAACCATAGTTTGATGAAATCATTAGGTAAGATATGGTACCACATTAACTCAAGAGAGGAACATGGGGACATGTTTCTCTGAACAAGAATACCTTCCACTAATCCATCACTAGGGTGAGAGCCAAATGATAGATATGTGGAGGCTCTAATGGACTCCCCGCCATAAGAGATAACATAAAAACACGAACATAGAAACTTCCTGGAACTAACAAAACACCCAACACAAGGGGTGGGGAGGAAAGGTCCAAACATTCAAGGAATCAAAATGACAGCTGAATACATACCAACAATATCACATCCTCGGATGACCAAAAAAACAAAATGGAGACCGATTTACGTAAATAGACCCCATAAGGGTCATCTAGTAGTGTCCTACACCCAATGAAGCACAACCACTGAGGTTTCAAGAAAGCGAGACGACTAAGCCTCCATATAACTAAGGGATAACCCTTATTATCAAATAGGATACAACATTTAAATGAGGTCCTTCAACCACTTTCCACCAAATGGGAACAATTGAAACTGGATAACCACACATGAGGTTTAAAATATTCTCATATTACTTTTTGAGGATATGAATTAGACAAAATACATTCACAACACTAGGTTTCCCCTGACTACATTCCATCTTCACTCTAGGGCCTACAACTAGAGATCAATTGGTTGAAGCATCTCCTGCCTCACAGTCAGGCATTAAAACCCCCAAATGGAACTTCGTTTCCTCGTGCCACAAGCACCCACACCGTAATAGAGACAACACCAAAAAACAAAACACACCCCAAAATCCACTTACTCTGACACGAAACATTCTCCAAAAAAGGATTAAATGGTGCATTAGCATCATAACTTATTACTTAGAATGAGAATCATATAGAGTAATGACATATAAAAGAAACCCCCCCCCACAAAAATAGAGGAATTAGAAACTTCCAAAAGAAAAACACACTTATGTCAAGAAAGACCCCTTGGAAAGTTTATCAACCTTCACCCTTGAAACCGAATGACAACATGACACCACAAAGTGTCACCAAACATGAAACTTAGAACTAACATAGGTATTATAAGGATTGATACCTTTTACCAAGTCCCAAACAACATTAGATTACAATAAGCGGCCACAATATCCCCTTATAACCAGATTCTCTGCAATAGTGGCCTAACACGAACCCTATCTTAGAAGAAACCAATAGAAGACCCGAAGAACCTTTAAAATAGTAGTTTACATCGACAACCCTAGACTGCTTCTACCTTTTATCACTAGAATTTACTTCATTGATTACAGATAAGATCTTGTAACTTAATGATGTCAAACATCACCATTGACTATCAAATGACTAATGAGTACCAAAGTTTTATTCAACCAATCTTAGATCCACTATACCTCTATGAGAGTATACTATTTACTATAAAAGGAGATTTGGATTAAATTCGAAAATTGAATTAAAAAGTCCCTCCTTTGAACAACTGGAGGGCCGAATAATGACGAACTATTAGTGGTCGCACTTCATTTGTGGATTTTTTCATTATTGGGGTGTACCCTATCCATGGAGAAACCCCAAAGAACAATATAAAACCAGTCTATTAGACAAACATACCATGAGAAGACACCTAAATCATGGGGAAACTACTTTAGAGGCCTCCTAAAATACTTCTAAAAGTTCAACACTAACCGACACATTAAAAAACTACTTACTAATGAAACAAAATCCCAGGACACCATAAAAAAAGATAAGTTTTCAAAAATAAAAACACCACAATACAAGATTCCACTAACACAAAACGACACACTGCATAAATATAGATTATTATACACTCCAACCTTTCTTTAAAATCAATTCTAAAAATAGAACTGGGAGGATGGGCTACGTATTCAACAGTGGTACCTCATGAGAACTTCACATAAATTTCCTCATGCTAATCGGGCACCAATTAACCTTCTATATATATACCATGTAGGTGGTCACACAAGAAAATACCAAAGGTTAAAACAATATTCCTTTAATTTTCCCAAACATCCGCCCACACCACTTATTTTCAAAACCACTAGTCACAACATTATACCCATTTCAAATTTAATAAAAACACTTCCAAAAAAGCACTAACACTTCAAATAAAACACATTTTGAATATCACAACATTTTAAGAAACAAAAATATTCCAATCAAGAATTCATTTTCAAACATTTCACGCCAATTTTAAACATTTCATCCCATTTAAATTTTTTTAAAAAACCAGTTTTTCCACTATTGTAAAAATCAATCCATCTCCACATTAAAATCAAAATTTTATAATGTTTTAATCAATTATTTTCACCTTGATTTTTTTAAAACCCAAGAAGACACAAGGAAAGGAAAGAAGAAAAATAGCATTGAAGGATGACTTGGAAATATGGTTGGCAGCCATATTCTAATCACACCACAATCACAGAAAGTGTTCTAGGGTAATGTCCCCTGCACCACATGGCTTTCCAGATCATGCAAGCTCATAGAGTCCATTGATCCAACTCCATTTTTACTTACCAAACATAAATATAATTCAAGGACCAAATAACCCAAATAAAACCAAAATTCCCCTCATAACATGAGTCCCTTAACGAGGATTACTAGTCAGGAACCCTACTTATAACAAGAACATAATTTCCTAAAAAAACCTATCTATGGTTTACCCTAACTCTTTCCTAGTGAACTTGAACCAAAAGAGATGACCTCTTATAATATCATTTTGTCACGAACCAAGTGAGGTCTACATTCGACCCAACACCCATCCCGGTCCGTGACATTACCAGAGTGTCATTCCCAATCCCCACCAGCTGGAATAAGTGCCTGAGTATCCCAAAAAATACATTTGAATGATTTTCCTGAAATAATAAATCTAAAACAACCAACGACCAAAATAAAAAAATATGAAAATACACAACCAAATAAGCCTTTAACAATTTTCAGAATTGATGTATATACGTGAACACAAAACCCCAAAATATACTACAAAAAAAGAAAAAAAAACCTCCAACACAAGCCTCTATTAAACAAGAGGAGCCACCTCCCCAAACCACCAACATCCACCTACACGAGAATGCCACAAACAACCCGGACCCCCATTGCTAAACTTGATTCCATAACATGAAATAAACAAGAAAAATGATCTACATAGACCCAAAGGTGTGTGTATGTTGTGATCTAAATCCTAATAGGATGCCACCTAGGAACTAGGTTCCATGCTATAACATCAAAGTGATAATATAACATGCTTATTCAAAGTCATTCTTTTAAAACATGTTTAAGAAAAACATTTATTAAGAATAATTTTAAAAGGGTACAATTTGAAGGAAAATAATTTCAGAAACACCACATTAAATTGAAAATAAAATTTATGAATTGAACACACACTAACTCAATTGGTCCTCCATATGCTGACATATCGCACCACATCACAAGTAGTAGAGCACCATGGGTAAATACCATTTGGTTCATCTAGATCAAGTGGGACCCTAGAAATTTTCACCTCAATAAAATTTGGTATAATAACCACAACCACCATCATCATCGTTCATGAGCCACTAGAGAGGAGAAGCATACAAAGTTCTAATGGCGATCAATCCTCACAATAGTTTAGTTAATGTTGTAAACATTATTTCAGTTGAGTGAAAAAAGGACAATACACTTCTGTATCACTAGAGTACTAGTTCTATTCCACCCACCTAGATACCCCATGTTTCCCTTTTACTCAAGTTAATGTTTAAATTCCACACATACAACCACTTACACAACAAAACCCAAAAATTTCAAAGATATAACACTTTTCTTTTACAAAATAGCCTATTTTTCATTTTATGCGTACTATGGAAAATCCCCCTTCATATAATTTTTCCATCACTTACACTACACCGAAATTAAATCTTCATAACATAAGAAAAACACCCGATAAAGACCAACTAAGATATTGGGTGAATCCCCTTCATAAAATTGCTCATACTTTAAAACTATTTTCAAAACAAGCTTTCCACCATTTAAACATTTCAAAATTTATACCCAAAATTGAATACAAGTATAACATGTCAAAAAAAATTCATGTTCTAATTACAATCCCCATTTAAACATTCAAATCTCAAATACCCTTAAAATTTATGTCTCACCACCCAAACAACCCCAAAACCCTTCTTCATAAACATTACATCTTAAGAAATACATAAAACATAAGCAATTTTTTAAAAAAAAAATCAATTTATAACTTTTAAAAACACCAACCCCTTCAAAAAAATTACACACACCACATATTCCAAACAAATAACACATTTAAAAACTCAAAGAAAAGTTTTAATGTAATCTAATGATGTGAAGGCATGAAACCAACAACCTAACATGATGAACCTTTCGGAAAATTTGGAAAAAACAAATCTGTACCACCTTTTCACCACCAGGTGATAAGAGAAAACCCTATTCAAGAAGATAAAAACTAGAAACCAAATATTAAACCCTAAAAATAGACCACATACCTGTTAGAAACCCAATATCCCAAAGAATCGTTCCAAAACCCTAATATGGAGAAAGAAAACAATAGGATGTAGGAATACCTTAGGGTTCCCTAAAGAATCCAAATCAAAACCACCCTGGGGGAGGATATCTAGTGGATACATGTAGGGGGAGAGGGAAACCTATGTGTTATGAGGGAGATGGAGGAGGGAAATTAGGGTTAGGGGGGTCAAACCTGAGAGGAGAGAGAAAATAAAAAATAATAATAATGACATGGATGTCATGCACAGTTAGTCTTCACTATTTGGGAATCTATACAAGATGTTATATCCATGAAGAGAGAAGAACATGGTTACCTAGTACAAGGAACATGACCATGTGGAGGACATGTGGTAGCTACTGTCTCCTACCACACACTCTCCTAGGTTGGTGCACAATTACTACTAACATTGCGAAAATCGTTCGCCCATTTTAGAAATCCTATAAACATAGATTTTTATCCAAAAACACCAAAGGGACCAAAGAGGGAAATCTATTCTAATAATAACTAGAAATAATACTCCAAAACATGAAACCCATCACAACTATGTTTTTAGAAAAATGGATGAAAACACAACCCAAACCAGAATAAGGGAAACCTAAAAACCCAAGAATGATATGGATTCAATTTAATGGTTATCTCATTAATCCATGTGTTGAAATTAATGAATAAATACTATTTCCTATTCATGGATATATAATGGAATCATTTGAATTTATTCCCTTACCATTTTATTTTATGAAATGGTTTGTGTAAATGATAGCCTTTGTGGAGAATGGTTTGGGTGTCCAAAAAACATAGAATAATATACCCAATGCATGAAAATCATAATTTTCATGAAGGAAAATATATATACCATAAATATATCATATATAATTTAGGATTTAGGGTATATATATTTCAAAAATGTTATCCACCACACCCATCACCAGGGCATAGTGACCCTTTTAAATCCAAAACTCATCTCAACCCTTTAAAACACCTTAAAAATCAATCTAGGTACCTCTAAGACATGGATAAAAATTAATTTAAGGATAGAAATGTCATAAAAATTATAATTTCCCTATAATTTCTCAGTAATTTGGGGTTGATTTCTAATTTTCGACCCCATAAAATATGTTATTAAATACTTTTACATCATTAAAAAATAATTATTTAGACATGTCTAGAAAACCACATATTAGATTGATGTCCGGTCAACTCATATACATCATAAATGATTAAAAAATGGGCTTCATATAATTTCAGACCAGTCTATGTTTTTTAGATTGATTTAATTATTGCACACATACTTAGAGTTTTAGAACACAAAAAATATGTTTAGGAACATCCTGTGAAGAAGACACATCAACATGATGTGTCGTATACTCTTACATATAAAAAATAATTCAGTGATAGTTTTCCTAAGATTTCACATCATTTTGAGGTTTGTTACTATATTTTGACATTTACACACATGTTTTTGAGTTTTATAACATTGAAAATGTGTTTTTGTCATCTTTAGAAAACCATAACTTGTATTGACATGGAATAATTTCTTATATTTCACAAATTAATATATGATTTATTTCATATTATTTCAATCTCGTATGAGGTTTTTTTGTTGGTTTCCAGACCAATGAATTTTTTAAAAACATTAATATATTTTAAAAGTTCTTATTGAGTCATCCTGAGTACACCACATGTCTTGTTGATGTTATATCTACTCATAAACATTAAAAATAATTCAAGGAAATTTTTCCTATGATTTCATTCAAAGAATTGGTATTTATATATGGTAATTACCATTGAATTTTTTTAGAGTTTTAATACACTATATTTTGATAAAAGTTCCACATGAATTGATGTATCATCAGTTCATATATTTCAAAATTCAATTTAAAAACATTTTCCATTGAATTAATCAAATTTCAAGGTCTTTTTTCGTGGTTTTTACCCCCTGGTGTATGATTTTAAAAACTATCATACCCATATGAGAATATCCCATGTTCGTTTTATGTGCCTTATATGAATACATATTCACCATTATTGGAGGTTTATTATTGTTTTTTTTCTGAATTTCATTTATCTACTTCTTAAGATTAAAAAAACACAACAATAATAATAAATATGCTTCAATAACAAGTAAAAACTAATTTAATTCGAAGAGAATAATCATGTCCCATTACCAAAACTCCCTCTCAAAAAACCATCCCCAACATGATATAATTTCATCACAGAAGTACACAAAATAGGTTTATGTAAATTTCATGGAATGAATATAGATTTTACTTATATACTATGAGATATAAGACATGATATATACTCAGACACTGTGACAATCATCATATGGAATTCATAAACTAATAAATTTCTTATTTTTTTAATCATTGATATTATGTTTTAATATACGATCGATATTCCTTAAATTTTTCATTCAGTCTCATTACATCCCTCTGTGATTCCTGATAAACGACACTACTTGAACCCTAACTAGATTATGTGGTAGTAAAGAATAATAATGTCCTGCAAAATAATTTTGATGGAGTAGGCCCATACACTATCTCCCAAACATGATCGAGATGCTCCTTCCCTAAAACAGTTATAACTATATCATTATGGGAAGTCTATTTTGATTGTGCAGGGTTTACATTATAGGATTCTTGAATTTTAACATATTTCTTCGATCGTTGGATTTTTGAATCATGGGGTCTGCAAGAGCGATTGATGGTTGGGTTGATGGACTCCAAACACATCATGGTCTGATTTGCTTCTGAAGATGACATGATTCTTTCCTAGTCGAGCGCTCCTCGAACCTATGATGGTTCACGATTTCTTCTCATTAAATGGTCGTATGATTTTCATATGCAATGAGATTCATCAACAATGGCGGTTTGGGTAAGTTTTCCGGAGCTTCCTATCCCCTTTCAAAACCCTTGGATTATTCATATGCTAGGGAACATGGTAGGACGATATCTCTATTTGGATAGTAAGACTCGGGAAGTGTGCCATTCGATATTTCCGAGGGTTTGTATCGAAGTCGATGTATCTAAAGTGCCTGTTGAATTCTTATTGATTGCCATGGGTGAGGAGTTTCTTCACAAGCAGCGTGTGGTGTTTGAGTCATGGTATGGGTTTTTTTCTTCGTGAAAGAAACTAGGGCACAATTTAGAAGTTTGCAGGCATTGGGGTTTGAGACACTTGGGCGCTGGGAATGTTCAGGAGACTCGGGCCTTAGTTTGTCCCACTATTGGGAGTAGCAAGTTACTGAAGGTTAATTGAAAGGATGGGATTAGGGGAGTTGAAAGTGCTGTGACTGGTGGTTCTGTAGATGTAGCGGTTAAGCAAAAGCAGGTAGGGGTGTTGTCTCCTGAACTGAGTGTCATTGAAATATTTAATAGGTTGAGACAAGACTTGGAAGGCCCTCCAGGAGCTACTGAGGTTGCAGGGGTTACACAGAATGGTGGTTCTCTACAAGTTGAGAGGAGTGATGGCTTGTCAAACTGAAATGCATTGGTAGTGAGTGCTGGGGTTAATGCTGGTCTGGTCCAGGATTTTGTTGCAAATCATCAAGAAGAGGAGGCCTATTTGGATCTAAGTAAGGAAGTGGGGGATCAACAGGCTAGAAGTAATGACCATTCTATTGGGGAGTATCCTCCTCGCTTGGTCTGGGAGGACACCAATAATCAATCACAGTACATTAATCTATAGGTTGGGGATGGGGGGATGTAGAATGATGATAAATGTGGCTCTAGTGTTGGAGGTGAGTTGGCTATTAGCAGCAGGGTTGAGGGGGTGCAACCTGTGGTAGTGGAGAAAACAGGTCCTGCAGTGCATGATGGCCCTACTGTGGGGGCTTTAGAAGGATGTGATGATAAAAGTGGCCAGAATAAGGATGATGGAGGGGTCCTCATTACATTTCCTACAATCAACTATTTTCAGGGTTTGGAACAAGAGGATGCATGGGTGACTAACCCAAGAAATACTGGTGCCAATGTAGAGACTAGATCTCAGGAGGCTACTACTGCTAATGAAGAAATCAAGATGGTGCTGTATGAAGATCATGAAACATTTGAATAGCCACAATGCTTAGCATTAATTGATGCTAATGCTTAGTTTTAGCAGAATCAGTCAGCCCCTTATCAAAATGTGGTTATCCTTGGGAAATGGGGGGAGATTTCTGAGAGTGATAAAGAAAATAATGGTGGATTGCTGAGGACCTTGTATAGCAACATTGTACAGGGAGAAGGTGAAGATATTTGAGAACCAGGAGGCGAGGATTGCCTCACCCTAAAGGTGGCCAAGGAAAGATTAGTCCACTTTTCCAAAGCTGATGTCCACTAGGTCATCTATAACAAAGGGAGGCAGGGAAGGTCCAAATAAAGGTATGCAATCTCCTAATGCATTTATTTCTTTTGAGCGGTTGAATTTGAGGAGGAAGTATGCCAAAATACTGAAGCATTATGAAAGTTCTGATTGGGAATCGGCCACTTTGGAGGAAGATTTATATCATGGGTGTGGTGACGGGTATGGTTCTGATGATTTTTAGTTGATGTATTTGGCCATGTGTTCTTGTGTGTGGAACTTTTCTTTTATTTTAATAAATGGTCAGAGGTTAGCCTCTAATTGAATTTTTGGGTACTAATATCAATAAAAAAATTCCACCACACATGAGACATGAATTTAGGAACATTCTCATACATCAATCGAGCACTTAGATAATATTAATTAAAATAATTACACAATATTTCATTAATATATTTCCATTTATTGCTCAATTTTTTAGGGTCCATGGGTGTGAAATATAGCTTGGTATATCTAAATTACAAAACACCTAAAAAAATATAACATAACTCTATATAAATATATTTAAAATTTAATTCTATCCATTTAAATAAGTTATAAATTAATATGAAATTAGAATTACATTTATTTGGTATTGAATCACCTCATCCTCCCATTCTATATGAATTTTCCTCTAATAATTACAATTAATGTGAAGGATCAAAATCTTGTAATAAATCATCCAAAGAATATATTGCTAAATTATTGCATCATCACCAGTAGGAACCTCAATTTTATCAAATAGACCAATATATTAAAGTACTTCAGGTCCCATAAATTATCTATACAAAAATTTGTTTATCTTATATTAATATTTTTATTTGGTTGAAAAAAATAATTAAATAGTTAATGAGATTATATGATTTTTTTATAATTCCATAAATACCATTAAATGTAACCTGACAATATCGACTAGATGGAGGAGTGTATGACTACCCTATTAGCAGTAGTGAATCAGATAGTTATCTACCGACAACATATAGGGATGTTAGTGGAACACTAAATGTATCTAGTATGGGGGAATCACTCTATTCCATTTAAGGTTATAGTCGAGGCGATGTGCTCTAAGATGAAAATGGACATATATCTCAAATTTTTTATTATCAAAATTCTATCATTTATAATTTCTTCTAATATATTCAATTTTTAATAAAAATTAGAAGCGAAAGAACTTAATAATTAAAAAATATATCATAATTTATATATATAATAAACACTAATAGATTTTAAAATTGTAATATAGTTTCATTTCTAATTTATACATTCAATTATTTTGATCATTATTGTCCTCATTGTTATATAGGTCCATTTGGAAGAGTAATTCTTCATTTTCACACTATATTACATGTTTTATTATTTTTAGGGAAATACTATTTACTATTTTTTGGTTAATAAAGTTCACTATCAGAAGGTACCAATTGATATTCCATTCATATATCATACAACTATATTTATTTTTTAGTATACAACAACACTCAAACCTTCATGTGATTAATCATTCATATAATAAACCATATTCACCTGTGAGGCTATGATTAATAGATGACACTTTTCATGATCACTATTATTGATTAATAAATTGAAGTTGGTCAAGGTAAAATATAATGAATCATTCGTTGTACCCCTACCAATATAGATCCACATTAATTTGAATAAGATGTCTTAAAATTGATAATGATAGTGTGATTCAATGATATCAACCGACATACCATAATATACCACCTCTAAAAATTTAAATACACCACTATTCGATGTTTTATATCATTATTCGTGATTAATTTAATGAAACTTAAGTCCAAAAATATTGTTTGAATCAAATATATTGGCCTACCTTAGAAGACCTTGATCCAAAAACATCAAATAATTTTAAATTTCATCTTGATTATAAAAATTTGTTATCTAGAAAATATGATTTAGGTTATTATCTTTAACATATAACAAGTAAAAACATGTCAATAACATGAATATGTGTATGTACTTACTTGATAATTGGGACATTTAAAAAAATTATTATTACCATCATTATTAAATTTCATCAAGTTTACATATCTACACATTATTATTACAATTGTTTCCAATATTAATTCTTCAATTATTGGATCTACAATTATAAAATCAAGTAGAAAATATCTATTTTCCATTACTAACTATAATTCAGTCAGTGTAAAATTTTAACCCTTCTTAATTGGTTGTCCTATAGTTGGAAATACTCATGTGCATTTTTTGTAATGATTTTTTTGGATATGATATCAACAAATCTATCATGACTGAATTCTATTTTAATTTTATCTAAATAACAAGAATAGAAGTAAAAAACTCATTGACGATGAACCCTTCAAAAATATATCATTCTGGTTGAGCTTTATTCTACAAATATGACTTCAAATATACTAAACACCAAATGAAAAAATAAACAAAAAAATATTTAATTTTCTTAAATAATGATTTGATAATATTGAATTTGTCAATAAAAATATATATTAACAGAAATCTCAATTAGATATATATATATATATTGATGGTTTATTTTTCATCCTATTTTAGTTTCATAAAACTATTGAACAATCAAATGAATAATAAATGTGAAAAATGGGTAAATTACACATCTTAATGAAAAAATTTAAGGGTAGTTATTTTTTTAATTTTTACAACCTTATTTGGATTTAGAGTTATGCATAAAGCTATCTAAATAAGTTTTATAATGAAACTATAACTATCATGACTTTTTCTAATAATCTATTACACAATCACAAGAGGATAAACTATACCATCGAAATACTTGAGTCATGAATTTTCAATCCATGCCAATTTTGATGTTCTCTGTCAAGGAACCTTGAAATGTTTCTTAAATATCTATATGATACCATTTTATTCTTTAATGTTTAATGTAACATGTATTTTTCATGATTTTTATTGAAAAATTTGATGATGGATTCATTCAATTATGATTTTCCAAAAAAACCATCATTATATTCATTGATTTAAAGGCCTTATGAGATTTAAGGTGATATTTTATTTAGCCTAATAATTAATCGATGTAAAAATAAAATTATTATAATTTGTTTCTAAAAATGCATTACATGTGTATTATGAAGTTGAAAATTGAACACCACATAATTAATTTTGAAAAATATACTCATATTATTCCACTTTTTTGTTCCAAAAACATTAGATATTTTACCATACACCCTTTTCCCCATTCATTCAACTCATTAAATTTTACATATTCTATAGTGAAATTCATTAAATGTCCAAAAAAATTTAAACAGATAGCACCTTCAACGAATTTATCAATTCAATATCTTAATTAAATGTTGTCTTATTAAATCTAAATTAATGTGATGTATCAAAAAATTAGGAATGACACATAAAATGTCATTTTCTACTATCTTGTAATCAATTAGGTTCAAAACCAAAATTACAAAATAGACAATCCAAACCAGTGTGAGTTTTCTAACATAATAAATACCCTAATACATGAATGTCACTAATTTTATACATTAAAGAAATATAAACTTCAAATATATTTATCATCAAATCATTAAAGGTCTCTATTCCACAACACCATAATCCCATAATTCCCACAATTCATTGATTAAGGTTGATGTTATAAATCAATGTCATGCCTAGGAATTTATTTCTGAGAATAATCATTGAAATAATAAAATAATTATTATCCAAACACATACAAGGAGATATATTATATCAGATAAAAATAATTATCCATATGTTAAATTTATTATTTAAAGTACCAAATAGGGTAAAAACATTTGAATCTGATTCAAAACATATATTACTAGGATCCAAATAAAATTATGGATAAAATGAATCAAACACATTCCATGAATTTGAATCTTTTTGATGTATCATAATTGCATCATTGTAATATTCTAATGTATGCTACTTTTTGTCGTATATGGTCTTAGACGACAAGAATAATATTTACAACTGTGGTTTTTGAAGAACGTGATTTAATAACAACATTGGAGGTTTTTTATTCAACATTTTTTTCATGTGATATATTCATTTTTAAGATAACTACTTATCATTGACTTCTATATACATGTATAATATCTTTTTCATTCTTATATTTTATACTATTTTCCCCAATATATCTTGAAATCATTAAGAAATTCATGTATTTTTTAATGAATTTCTTGCTTATTGATGATTTTATTCATATCATTTAATTTTATAGAGACCTTAAAATTACGAAATTCATCATAAAGAAAATAAAATTTCATGGACACTACTTTGTTAGAAATCTAACATATACACTTTATATTCTACAACATGAGCAAAAATGATAGCTTCAAATACTTTTCTCACCCTTAGTATAATTCTTGATTTTTATATTAAAAAATTCATAAAAATATTTTTGTATCATTTAATTAATGATAAAAAATAACATAATTTTGATCAAATTTAGGTTATGTTTGTCTATTATAGTCTTATTCCTTGAAACATATAAAATAAAATGCATAATTTATCATGTTTAGAACATAATTATCCTCTGATGGATCACATTTTTATATTTTAAAAGGGTAATTATTTCATTTACATTCCGATACATTAAATTTTCAATTCGAAATATAAATTATTTATCTAGTAAGAAACTATTTATATATCAGTTTCTCATATGGTTTATTTTGATTCAACAGTTATATTAATTTATAATTTCATCATGGAAATTTTATTTTACTATCTACTAATTGTTTTCTAATTACATAATAACAAAATAATTCCAAGTAATTAGAATAATATATCATGTTTTCAAGGAAAATTAATTCAACTTTTATCTATACATATTAAATTACCAATATTCTCAAAATTCAATCAGAAAAAAAGATATAGTTGTTTAAAAAAACAAGTACAATCAATTCTTAACATCACTCTATAAATATATTTTTCTTGAATAAAATTATACTCACAGGAAATATTTTCTTAATATAATTGATAAATTTCAATGAGGTTATGCATGCTAGATATATGAGTGTAGTGACTGTCATGGAGGCCATGGAGGTGACACCGATGATGTTGGACTAGTGGAGGGATATAAGGTTGGGAAATATTTTTTTGTGGCAGAGGGTGATGAATGAAGATAAGGGATCAGTGCCCTGGGGTTAAGTAGGGAAACCTTCAGGGGTTGAGGTTAGGTTATGGGTCATGTGGATAAGGGGGAATGCCTTTAAGTGTCATGGAACGTTGTTAGGGGTCAGTTTCCTGGGGAGAAGGGGGTATTCAAGAGTCAGAGTTTGAGTATGGGGTTGAGGTTTTGGTTTTATATAAATTTATAGGACATAAGAAATTTACACTACATATCAACATAATTATTTTAATTAAAATATATAAGTGGTTATAATAAACCATTAATATATTGTATAAAAAATATTTTAAACTTTAATGAAAGTTGTTGTAATGACTTCTAAAAAACTATTACTACACAATGATATTCTTTTTTTGAATGAGAAAAAAAATTTCTTTATCCTATGATGTATAAAATATATCACTATTGGAAGAATAATAGTTAAATTACTATAAATGAATTTTACATGAATATGAAAAATTATTTTCTAATTTATGATTTCATCTTCTGAATGTTTAATTCAAAAAATCTTTTTAATTATTAATATGTTTATGTTAAAATAATCTATTTATTTTGGGTGATATTTAGGTGTTTTAATATTATTTAATACATCAAGATAATATATGATGATAAATAAGAATTTATAAATTCATACAAACCATGTGATGATGAGATTATTTTTTAATTATTCTTTATGTGAAATGATTATATCATAAATGTCTTATTCAATTTAACACACATGGTGATTTATCTGATTGGGGGAAACTTTCATAAATTTTAATGTGTTTCAAAAAATAGAAAACCTCACTGGATTCACACACATATATTATAATAAATTTTACCTTTTATATGAATAATTGAAACATCCATTAGGAATAATATAAATTTATATATAACTTGATTCATAAGGAAGAACCCTTATATAATAATTATATTTGTATTCAATAGTACCAATAAGCTTAATAACCAATCGAAAACATCATGCATTGATTATATCAAATATTTCTTCAATTATTTTAGTCAAATTAATCTGACATCAACATATCACATGATTCGTTATTATCAATGGGTTTTCAAAATGTCTAATCATTTAATATACCATCTAAAAAAATTAATGATATATCATAATTTATTCGTTATGAATGTAACTTTTGAGAAAATAATTGAAAACAGTTATTATTGTTGATATATATATTTTCTACTTTGGAGGAATAATTTTTTTATAGTCTTCCATTCATGATGAATAAACATTTCTATAAACATTTTAACTACACATTCACTGTGTTTAATTATAGCATTTATTGGCCCAGTTTACCACATACATGATTGAACCAGTATCACTACATATCTCCATAATTACTCCCTGTAGGAAAGAGGAAACTAACCATTTGTGAGGGAATATATATATATATACATGTTTATTTTTTACCATTGGCTAAAGATTCCATAAATTATAGAGGAAGTAAAAATAAACTCCAAATGAAATAACAACATAACATTTCATTATAAATAGAAAAACCCATTGGTAAAGTATCCCATTTATGATATAACAAGATGTGTTAACTATAATTTTATGAAGACATGCAATAAAAATAGGGTTTCCAAATGGAAGATCGTATGTAAAAAGTTCTAAATGAAAAACATAAAGGAGAAAACTGTAAAATATGGTCTCTAGTCCACAGTCAACTCCATCTCCAGACAAAAACAATGCTCACCCATATAGTGCATGGATATAACATTTATAAATACCTAAAAAACTAGATCTCCTCGATTACTAAAAGACACGATCATGGCATTAGTATAACTCAGTTTTCCACTACTAACAAATTCCCTAAAAAATAAATATATGTAGGTTACTATACCCTATGATATGATCATTAGTAAATAACAATAGAGGGAACAATAATAAATGATTCCTAACTAGAGTACTACTCAATAACCTGGGAGAAACTATACATTCCTGTTCTAGTGTTGGGATCTCTATAACCATGTCATAGGAACAATTACATGGATTTTAGTCCTAAGTCCTAAATATGGGTATAAGATCCTATCATAATATAATAGAAAACTCATAGGAAGAAAAACATAATATGAAAATCATAAAAATTATAATGGAGTTGTATAATACCATATTAGTCAATAGACATGAAGTATATCCCATAGAAAAAGTCATAATAATGGGTATAACATCCTTGTAACAACAATACACATGTTGTTATATCATTCAATTTAATAAAATAATAGAGGGTTTCACTCCCTAACACGTTCTAGAAGATTAAATTTTTTGTCCCCAAATAGTAAGAGAGTAAAAGGAATCAATTCTCAACATGTGTATTATGAGTGGTCATAAAATCCCATAGTACATGTATAAGCTCATTAGAGAATGGAATCCCTAGTAATGAGCCTCATTATAAGAGTGGGAATTACATCACATAAATAAACATCCGCACATGGGAATTAAAACCTATTTGTTCAAAGCATCACATAATGGGTAGTAGATCTCAATTCTTAGGGTAAAAAATGGGATTTTCATCCCATTTCTTACATCATCATGTCCGCATGGAAATTACATCCCATTACCACTAGCATAATCTCCTAGACACAACCATGAAGCATGATCTGTATTGAAACCACTGGGTTTTTGTGTTGGATTTGTTTTCAAATAATATTTTCTAATAATTAATATTATATTTCTCTCAGTTGTTTTATCGGTCAAGTGTTTGGAGCTAAAGAAAAACACTCACTCTAGGACTTGGATGATTCCTGCCATTATTGTACATGGATGAATTCAAGGGTTATATAGCATTGAAGGGTCTCACATCATGATCCTTTTTATCACACCACAAATTAAATTTTAGATAGAATAAATATTTATATATATATTATAAATTTCATATATTCCATGGTGATTACAACTTCACCATTACATGAACTTGATAACTATCAAGTATATCGACATAAGAGTGTATTAAGATTCTTGGATACCACTCACCTAATGAATGAAAATAACTAAAAATGACCTGATTAGAGGGGGTTTTTAGTTTATAGGGGGGTTATAACCCCCTCTAGACACATTAGAAGTGGTTATGAGGAACCACCACTAATTTTCCATACTACTGTAGTTAGTGGTAGTTTTGAGGAACCAATAATAAAGTATTGGTAAATTTAGCGGTGGTTGTATTTGAGGGGGTTTAACCCCCCTCTAATTTCACCAAAAAATATATGTTTAGAGGGGGATTTAACCCCCTATAATTTAATTATCACATTAGAAGTATTTGGAAATATCTTCTAACTTAGTAATGTGTCACATATTAGAGGTGTTTCTGGAAACCACATCTATTTAAGACTCAATTAGAGGGGGATAAAACCCCTTATAATTGTTTGTTTTATTTTTTTAAAAAATATAACCCACCTTCCTCCAATTATTACAACCTCACCCACCTCCCCTCATGTTCCCATGTCACCCACCAACTCTGGTTCACCTATGGGCCCTCCTGTATTCACATCATCCTCACCTGCCAACTGTCCACCCTCCTATTCCTTATCACCAAACCCCCAAACCAATATCTCACCTTATAAAAATAAGCCTCTACTGAGTTTTATAGGCATGACCTCCATCATGCATCACATCCGATTGTACTAACATTGGAATTGAATTATGATATTATAATTACACGATATATAATTTATATATATTAGTAAGGTAATGGAAATAAATTTTATTAGAATAAATATTTAAAAACATATAAATATATAACTTGCATATAAATTTTTATGAATCAATGTATACATTTTTATATTATGTATTAATTTATTTTATTATATTCAATTTATAAATTTTTATAAACTATATATTTTATATGTGTACTTACAAATATATTTTATAATTGTATTTATGTGTTGAATATACAAATATATTTATATATTTCTAAATATATTTATGTAAATTAATTATATAATAAAATAAATATTTAAATGTAATGTTCTTTTTTATTTATATAATATATATGTATTAATTTAATATATTTATATAATATACTTAGAAATATATTTATATAATGTATTTTGAATTATATTTTTATGATGTCTTTAAAGATATATTTATATAATGTATTTCATTACATATATTTATTATTATATACACTAATATTTATTTATTTGTATAAATTGTATAATATTATATACAATAAATTTATAATTAATATTATATAAAATTTATATATATGAAATAAAATTTATAAAAATATTTATATTATGTATTTCAACACATATAATTATTATTATGCACATTAATATATGTGTATTTTAATAAATATAATTATATAATATTATGTACATTAATATGTATGTATTTCAATAAATATAGTTGTACAATATTATGTAAATATTTATAAATATATTTGTATAAATTTTATATCATATAATATTTATTATTTATAATTTAAAAGCATAAACATCTTATTTAAAAAATACATTTACTATTATGATAATATAAACTATAAAAACTATAAGCATGGGTTTTTATATGACATATTTTTTAAATAAATAATAATTTTTTATATATTTAAATAATATGTTTATGATTTTATGTTATATATATTTAATATCACATTCAACACAATTTATAAAAATAAATATATATTATGTATATGAAATTAAAAAATTATAATTATATAAACATATAAATAAAATTAAATACCATCTTATAAATATTTTATATAACATGTTCATATAATGTTTTTGGATACATATATATATAGAGAGAGTTTTAATTACATATATTAATTATTTTTTTAATAGTAGCGGTTCAGAACCCCTATAATCTCTTAAATTATAGGGTTCTTTTGAACCCCCTCTAATTTGATATATTTGAGGTTGTTTTTATCCCCCTATAATTTAATACATTTTGAGGGGTTTTCAAACCCCTATAATTTAATACACTATATATGGTATTAAACCCCCTCTAATTTATGATATTAGAGAGGGATTTGATCCCCCGCCAATTTAAAATATTTTAGGGGGTTCTGGACTGTTGTTCATCTCACTGATTAGCTTCAGGTTTGAACCCCCTATATTTTGTCAAATAAGAGGTGGTTCAAAACCCCCTCTAAAATCCCATTAGATATGAATAAAACAATGTTAAAAAATTTATATGGGGTTATTAACCACATCTAAATTTGATTATTAATTAGTGTCACACATATCCCCCAATAATATATACCAAAAAAATTAGATGGGGTTTGTAACCCCCTCTTTATTCATTTATTAATGGGGGTTATGAATAACCCCCTATAATCATATAGAAAATTAATTTATATGGGTTTGTGCATAACCCCCTTTAAAAACCCCTCTAGTAGCCATGTTTTTTGGTAGTGAATTTTTAATGTTTTCCTATAATTTCATAAGTTTTAACCTTATACTATTAATATGGAGCCTACTCCGTGAATAATTTTGGTTGAATTTGGGATATTTTGATAACCAAGTTCTCATTCCATTAGAAAAAAGAACATGTATTAAATAATTAATGGGGTAATAATATTGGTGATTAGATTTTGGAGACCTCCATGTCATGGAGGATAGTTTTGGTACAACTAGAGAATCACAAGAGAAGCCATGGGATGTGAAAAAGGATGTCATGCTGTAACCAAGTCTGGATAGATTTCGTTGAATCTACACTAGTGAAACTGACACCACAAAAAAGACAGATTCATAAAAAATAAATATAGGTTTATATTAAATGGCATGATAAGTTTCACTGTCAAGCCATGATGAATGTTGCGATATAAAGACATATGAGTATCAATATAGAATCCATAAAATCATTCCCTCTATTTGAAAAGATTGAAAAGTAATATCACCGCTAATGAATTTAAGAAAAAGGAAAATTACTGATATCAAAGTCATCACTATCCATTCATGTTATATAATTCACCTAAAAGACATATGGATTTGTTGGAAATGAAAGATGAGAGTTTCATGCTTCCAAAAAATAAGGTAAGAGGATATGAATGATACTACAACAAGGGGTGTTTAAAGATTGATAAAATAATGAGGAAATGAATAGAAAAAAAAGAAGTAAGAATAAAAAGAGATAGAAAAATAAAATATTATTAAAAATATACATATCATAATATATCATTGAAGATATATATTAAAGAACAATAATACATGAAATAAGAATAAAGAATAGTTACCAAACCCTTTTTCAGATCAGTACTTTTCTATGTTTTAAGATATATTTTATGAACTCCATATATAAAAAGTTTTTATTCATTATAAATGAGTTGTTCACAAAGTATGAGAAGGTGAAGTTACCATAGACTGGAAATATGACCATCAAAAAAAATTTACTGAATGGAAATTATTTCAAATCTCAGTCAAATTTTATATATTTGGAAGAAAAAATGAAGATATACATGATAATTTTCTTTTTCTTATCAAAAGAAAATAAAAACAAGGAAAAATAATGAATGATATTAAAACAACTTTTTCTTATTTCTATTATGGAATTGTTGGGCTTGTTAAAATATGGTTTCTTGTGATGGAATAAAATAGTGCTAGAGATGATGAGGCGTCACCACAACAAAGAATGTTTCTACTGAAACGTAACATTAAAACATGGATTTATATATAAACAATGATTCAATTAAATTTTTTTTGTATGATGAATAATAATCAGATGAGTAAAGGATCCTTTAACATAGTGATGATGACTTAATTTTTTATTTGTAATACGTGATAATGGTAATTGTTAAAGGAAATCAGTAGAAAGATTTGAAATATGAACAAGTTAAAGGATTCACTGTCTTGGTGGTTGAACTCATAGGTGGAATTGAAGAGTTTTATTTTCATCATAATAAAAATAATTAAATATGTGGTTTTCTAAAATAATCAATCATATATGTTTACTAAAATTTTTATCAAAGCACAACATTGGAGGATATAACGGGGGAACCGAGGAAAACTAGAAGTTTATCATATTAATTTAATAGATTCAAGATATAAATTTATTGGAAAACATTTATGATCTAAATACTCATATAGATGGAAGGATATAAAGAATAAAAACTCTCATAATCAAGTTTTATATTAGTGAATGAATATGATAGATGAAGCAAATGTTTTTAATGAATATAAAAATCTAAATTTTATAGAATTTTTTGTTAAATAATTTATAAATAGAGAAATAAGGGAAACTTCTATATTGATAGGATATTACGTGAAAATTATCATAGTTTTATGGGTAAGGTTGGTCACATATGTGAGGTTGATACCTCCATGTATGGTGGATAATAAATACAAAAAATAGAAAATAATAGGATGTGACTAACACACATGCTCCAAGAAAAACCTTGTATCCAAAAAGCATCTCATAATATAAAAATATATTAAGGAGATTGGATGAAAAAAATTACTTAATAAAATGAAAATTATATGGATTTCTTGGATACACAATGAAGTTTTGTGAGGAAGTTCAATGTTCCTAAATTTATGAATCTCCTAGAAGTTAGAAATGATGGATGATTCATTATCATTCTCTCTAAAAAATTCCTTTTAATGATATTTAATTAAAATTTCCTTCATTAGAGATAAGGAAATGAATTTGTGGATGTGATGAAGTTAAATTATTCAAATGGGATCAAAATAAGAAGGGGATTGAAAAATCATATGAAACTCCACTGAAAAGAGTATTATAGTATTTGGAAGAATTGGAGTATGATCCCACGACATATAATTAAGACAACAATTTGAGACCCACATATGTATCAACTTAACTAGAAATAACTTAGAGGGAATAGATGAATAATGGGAAGGCCATCTTTCTATACATAGATCTCAAAGAAACAAAAAATATTTGATCCTAGATTGTTGGTAGGGTGTGTTTGTCCCAAATGACTAATAACATGAATCTTCCAAAAACATATGGAGTAATGTTAATGGAATATAATGATTCAGTAATGATATATAATCAAAGATCAAAGAAATTGAAAGGATGAGTGTAGATCCACTTACATGTAATCCCAAAAACAATGCTAAAATCATAATCTTAACATGTTGGATGTGATATTATCTATAGGGAACAAACTTTTGACTTCCATAATTTAAAATTTGAAAAAAATATCATCTAAAATACATTTCTCTAAATATTTTTAGGTCAAGATCTTTAGATAATTAGGGAAAATAATACATATTAAAACCAATGTATTTCCCATAAAATGTGATTTTTAAAAATTTACAAATATCTTTTTATTCTGTAATAATTCTTCTACATATACCACAAAATATGTTCTTATGATTACACTCATATTTTCATTCCGAACACCTTATATCTATTTAATATTTGTCACTATTGAAAATTCTATAATTCATAGATATTATTAAGCTCTATGAAAATATTTTAAAATTTGGAATGATAAAAACAAATATCATTAAGGGATACAAAAATAAATGAAACACCTTAATCTATTTGAAATTCATGAAAACCCACAAGGATTTTACAATTTCTCATATTAAAAATTGATTTTAAAACAATCACTTACTCTTGAAATAATCATTTTAATGAAAGGTTTTCATAAATCATTTAGTATGAAATAATAATAAAAAATCGTACTTTAAGTGGGTTTCCTTAAAAAAGTTTAATTTATTTCAAATTTTTTTTTACCAATAAGAGATTATAGACATTCTTTCAAATGAAAACTAATTTTCTTATCAAATTAAATCAACAAATTTCCCTAAAAACCATCAACAACTAGAACACGACATATATCTAAGGATAAAAATATAGATAACTACATGTATAATAAATATCAATTTCACAATGAAGTAATACATAATTTTGAACTTCATAAACATACTATTAAATCCTTTTTCCAAGAAATATTATATAATTTGGCAGGTATACATCAAATACCCATGCATTTTTTTCTCATGAGACTGAAAAATTCATTAAGGGGATATAATAGGCAATACTTATTAATTACCAAGTCTAATTTATTCCTCTAATTAATGAAATGAATAAAAATTCAATAAATAATCAATTGGAACATTCATATTGAAATACTAGCATATTAAATGTTAATATTTCCCCATATAATAAATAGTAAAAATTGAGCACACTCCATATATATAAATAAGGTGGATGGAAACATAATATTATATTGATAATACAATGTAATATTCAACAATGGATTTTGGAATAGATGAAATGTCAATTAAATGAATAATCGAAACCTTTCATTGAAAATTTTAGAAAAACATCCTTCTGTTTTGATATCATCTTAAATAAAAAATCAAAATATTGAGACAAATATTTTGTTTGAAACTAGATAAGGAAACTTTTAAATTAAGCTTCAATGAAAATAATGGTCATGTTTGAGAGAAAATCTATTAATATGGTAAATATTCAAACAAATATTTTGTTCTCAATTTTGTTAAAAATTGAAAAAATATATCGTTCCATAAATAAAATGATAACTAATTATAAATCTATTATATTTAAGTGATTTTTTTTAATTGTTTTAGAAAAATCATTATATTAGGTGTCATAACCTGTCCCCTAGGACATGTGGCTTGACTACCCCAGGCCTACATCCCATAGGACAGGAGATGACGACTAGCATCGAGTAAGCATATCCCAACCAAATGGAAGGCACTTTCCTATGTAACTATACACATGCACACAAATCCAAGCCACATATGCTAAAAGGTGAATATTCTATGTTAACAAGAACGATGTATGATAATATAAAACTAAATGTAAATGGGGCTAGTATATAAGCCCACCAAAAATACAAAAGTAAATGTAGAAGTATTGAGAACTCCTTCGCAGAAAACCCTACCTGAATGATAGGTAAAGAAACAGTTGTCTAAAGCTGCAGAAGAACATCTCGTCTGTTGGGTCATTCTATGAACCCCTTGGCCCCGATCCACCAATGAAACCATCAAAGCGTCAATCGTTTACAAAAGACACGACACATGATGGTGCATCCCATACAAGAGTGAGTAAAACAATACCTAATAGGGACCCCAAACCACAAAATTAAAACCACAAAGCAATACAAAAAGTAGACAAAAAAGAGGTACACATAGTGTAGCTTCTAAGAAGTACAATCAATAGAGTCACTTGAGTCATATCACACAGGTATAAAAAAAAGTATGAAAAGTAATACTAACAGTCATAACACTTAACACCTTGTACTACTAGAGAACTCATCCTTGATGTGTGATTAGCTCTACTGGGTCACCTAGACTAACTCATATCCTTGTCCTACTCTGTCACCTAGACTCACTCGTCTCCATGTCAAGTTGGGTCACCTAGACCTTTTCATCTTAGTCATCTCATCACAGCAAGCTACATAATTCCCACTCATAGCATGCCTGATTTTGAGATAATCTACTCCTCAATCCATTGGTTATATCTCAACTTCCATGAACATCTACTTTGTGCATACCAAAAGGACTACCTCATCGCAAGGGTCCCAATTCCACCAACGACTCATCAATCAGATGTACAGTTTGAATGTTATAATCATTTTAGTGAAAAATGGTTGGTTGGGTCTGAGCCCGACTTAACCTGACTCAGTTTGGCTAACCCGAACATGTCGAGTTTGGGATGACCCGACCTAGTTGGTTTTGGGCCAACCCGGTCCAGCCTAGTTTAGGGGAAAGGCCCGTTTGGGCCTACTGAACCTAGCCCATGTGGTTGGCTGATTATTCTTACCTAGCCTGGCCACCCCAGTGTCCCAGTCCTCCCCCTTCAGCCCGAACCACTTTGGTTGGCCTATTTTGGCTGACTAGAATACAATGCTTGTCGTGTCCATTCGAGCCCGACAGACCCCTGCACAACTGCACCACTTTCCAGCTGGACTGCAGCTCCTACCCATGTCTAGCGGAGCTAGTTGCTGCTGGTTCCACCACTACTGGCATTTGAGCCGACCATACTTGTTACTGGCACGAACCACTTGGTCATGGATTCTCGACCACTCCCAGCCTTCTATGATGGAAATCATTCACTCAGCACCACCGTCTCCCTCGGCCACTTGTCTGGGTTGATCCCCCATTGTGTTCATTCCTAGGCCACGATTTCTATTACATCACAAATAAAAAAAAGAAGTAGGTGGAGTAGAAGAATGCACAAAGAACACATAAAGGATAGATGACACCCTTTGTTCGGGTCGACATGATGTTTTCTTGTAAAAAGGTTTAAAGAAGGATAATAAAAAGACGAATCCAACTTCCCTTAATTCCCCACATGAAAAATCCCATTTCCGTAAGGACAATTGATATGCAGGTATATTTGTTAGTTAATTTACCCACATTCATCGATAAGAAAAGAAGAACAGGGGAAAAGGTAAAAACTTTGAAGTAAACCCCTACCTAGGTTTGGATCGATCATTGATAAAGGATTAACCCTATGTTCATTGTTTATCAATCTGCTGATGTCTAATCTGAATATGTTTGTTGATTCTCTGGTGTTTGTCATTTGTTTTTGGTTGTCGTTCACCACTGAGTTTCCTCCAAAGATTCATAGAAAACATCATGATCCTCCCCTAATCTCGTATCTTTGTAAATTGAATTAATGTAGGTAACACATTTCAGCATTTCTATTACACTGACTCACCACATCATTACACTTTTTCATTTATGAGATAAAATAGTTGGCTCGACATTTCATTACATCGAATCATTTTTTTATGAAAAAAAACTTTCTTAAGTTTATTTAATTTTTCTTTAAAGTTCCCAAATAATAACTATTACCATCAACCCGCACCAGTCGGGGTTAGGGTTCACCTCTGGATAAAACACCTTCACGAGCTCAACAATACTCTCAGATTTCCATTACAAGTTACCGTTTATAAATTATAGGATTTAAAAATAAAATTATTTTTATTTAATTATTTTATTTATGGCCACGTCCCAAAAAATATTTTCCACAGTTTGTCTGTATCGACCAATGTTATGCTCCGTCTAAGGATAGAACTCTCTCATGGTCTCAACAATGGTCTCATATTTTCATTCTCCATCATCATTAATGAGTTATATGAATTTGAAAATAAAATAATTTTATTTATGGTTATTCCATTTTCAGTTTTTATAACCAGAGGCACACTCCAACTAAACTTATGTCATGCATAGGGTAAACCCACTGTCCTGAATGAAACATTTCCCTCATATTTCTGATCTGGGAACCCATTTAAGAGTTATTCCATTTTTTTAGGAAAATAGCTCACCTACCCTATTTAAAACCTAAATTTTTTTGACAGACCATTCTGGGCACACCAGGCCTTAGAATCGCATGCCATCTCAGTGCCTGGTCTTATAATTTTTCCACTGATTTTATAAAAGTAAAAATAAGAAAATATGAGTCATTACATTCTCCAAAACTTATGACTTTATGTCCTCGTTTTCCAAACCATGGGATTCCCCAATAGATGAGGGTATAAGGATGAACCTGATACTCCATCTCCTAGGTGATCACCTGTTGATTCTTGTGCTTCCACCAAATGCGTACAAGATAAATCAATCGGCCATGGAGGTTCCTCTCTTATCGATCCCTGATATACACCAGAAACTCCACAAAAGTCACCCCGTCGTCAACATATATCTCGCCCCAATCAATGACGTGTGATGAGTCACGTACATATCTAATCACCTAGGATATGTTGAAGACGTCATGCAATTTCTCTAACAATGGAAGTACATGCAAGGGGAATGCCAACTTTCCCACTCTACATAGTATTAGAAAAAGTATGATGAATCATGGAGATAAATTTTTACCCCAGCCAAATCTATGTATCCCCCATTAAAGAGTGACCTGAAATAACACATGTTCTCCCCTTTCAAACTCCAAGGTTCTCTTTCCTCTATCAAAATAGAACTTATGATAGCCCTGTGTAGTATTCATCCACTCCTTGAGGTCCTTCACCTTATCTATTGTAGCTTGCACTAACTTCAGTCCCATGTGCGCTGACTCTCTAGGGTCAGCCCAGTAAAGTGGAGACCTACTGGGTCTCCTATAAAAGGCCTCAAATGGTTCCATACCGACGGTGGAGTGGTTCCAATTATTTTATGAAAAATCTACCATAGGTAAGAAATCCTACCAATTGCAGACAAAATCAAGGATGTAAGCACGTAACATGTCCTCTAATATGGGAATAATCCTATCTGACTAGTTATTTGTCTGTGGGTGGAAAGTTGTGCCCAATCACAGGTGACTCCCAATTGCCTCCATCAATCACTTCCACAACTAGGATGGAAACCGTGCATCTCGATCCAAGACCATAATCTCTGGGACTCCATGGAGTCGAACTATCTCCTTCACTTAGAGGAATCCCAATCTCTCTATGGGGCTCGGTTTCCAAAATGATAAGAAGTAATCGACTAAGTGAGTTGGTCAATGATAACCCAAATTGTACCGTGTCCTCCAATTGTATGTGATACATCTTTCACAAAGTCTTTTGATGTCCTTTCTCACTCCCTTCTTGGCACCCCATAGATGAAATGTGAAACCCCTTTCAAGCATAGGTGCTCAACACGGTGTGTTGAAAAACCAAAAAATTTATTAAACAACTGATCAAATTTTATATCAATAGGTAAGGCCAGCTTCAACTTGTTCCATCATCACCGGTTTCCACCTTATTACCCACATGCATATCCCGATGCATCTCGTCACTCTACGAATCCACTCCTACTACTGTGCATCCTTTGAAAGGAACGACGCGCTCCCCACCTTTCGAATATCCATTAGGGGCACTCCCCATTGTAACATCCCAAGTAAGTAATGAATAATATATATTTTTATCCAAGTCTACTAATGAATTAGATAGTGTTTTAGAGGCTTAAAATGAGAATAAATCTAATCTTAAGCATGGAATACACTAATATTTTTAAAAGATTGTTTTACTGCCTTTTTGATGGAAAAACATTTTTAAATCAAACTTTTGACAATTTTATAATCTCTATGTGTCAAAATAAACTTATTCTTTATTATTGGGACATTGAAATTAACTTTGGGTAAATTTTTTGTATTTTTCCGACAAAGTTCATTTTTTTTAATGAATAGTGAAAAATGTTGTATTTTAATTCAAAACCTCTTTTTAATATAATTTATTTATATGATTAGATTATCTTTTGAATAGGTTTTAAAGTTAAATTAGAATATATTTTTACCATTTAATCCAATATTGGTCGTTGGAATTAATTTCCCTTTGAAATTGAACTTAAACTAGTGTCAATCTTTTGATACTTATTGTTTCATAAAAACACGCTATTTGCTCTGACAATGGGAATTAATTATTAAAGTAATTAATGTAACTTATATGTTTTGAATTTTGTAAAATAGAAATCATTTTTGTATTCGGAATATCAAATATAGCTTAGGGTGAAGTTTTGGTATTTTTCAGAAAAACTTCAATTTTTGATGAATAGTGAAACCACTAAGTGGTACTTAAAAAACTGATTTTTCATTTAAATGAAATTTTACCACCTCTGTGTTTTGAATTTAAAAAATCCTACATACATGGTTTTCATTAATAAGTAAAATGTGGTTCAATTGGATTAAAATAATTATTTGGTGAATAGTTACTTTTAAGTTTTTAATCGCGATTAGAGGTAATTAGTGTAATTTAAGGTAAAAATAATGTTTTAATAATATGAAATGAACTTTACACATGTCCTACAATTATTGTATGTGTCATGGGTGACCAAGAAAATCCATGGGTCAACTTGGGGACCCCTGGAGCCACTTTGTAAGGAAAATGACATTAATATCTTTTTATTTAATGTTAAAGTAAAAATGTCACAAACATGAGTTGTTTTACTAAAACAATTTTTAAATGGGGTTATACAAGTCATATTTTTTACTATAAATATTAATTATAAATCTAAAAATATTTCCTATATCATGATATTTTTTTTTATAATTTTTAGACATTAAATAAATTAAATTAGTTATGACACCATGAAGATGCAACGATTACCTCATTATTTAACAATTTAAATAAAATGAAAAGATAATGTAAAATCTAAGACCTACACTTGTAAAAAACCTATTGGTTGGGTATATTTCGAACACTTATCACCTTAAACTCTAATTATATCAATTTTGGACCTTTTAAATCCGAAACTCATTTTAAAATAAAGTAACATTTCTTTAGCCTTTGAGCTCAAATAAAAAAGAGTTACCCGATTTAAAGGTAGTGTCTTGTCTTGTGTTCTTATGTTTTATTTTGCTTCTCCAACCCCCTAAAATATTTTTATTCTTTTCTTTTGTAACAAAAAAAGTATCTTCCATATACTAGGATGTTGTTATAAGATGTATTCGAGCTACACTTACACACACCTACATCTAATGGTTAAAGAACATACTGTTTCTGTGGATGGCGAATTTCTGCCTCACGAAACGATGATTGTTCAACACTCATATAACACCTTAAAAGGTGGCCATTAAGATGTCACAATATTTATATATGATATATAATATGATTATTTCTTCCTTAAGATTCTGTATTTTTTTCATTTATGGAACACCTTTATGGATTCCATTATGGGTATACGCGATATCTTCATTTTAGGTAGTGCGGACTACCGCCCCCTCAAAGTGATTTGATTCGTTAATGCCATATGTGAGATGTATAAAGGATGGATTTAAAGTTATTATATATGATTCATGTTACATATAAATGATGAATATAATTCTGGAATTAAAATATACATACCTATCATTTAGTTTTAATTCCATTAATATGACATAGAAATGAAAGCAACGTTCATGCATACGTACAGCTTACCGTCTCCATGAACGGTGCATTTCATTTCTTACCTCTAAATGATTATGTAATATTATAAATACATGTATATTCTGGATATATATGACATATATGATATCTAAATCATGAATATCATTCTGGATATAATGAACCTTTGACCACACAAACAATATGTAATTGTAAGGAGTCCACTTTCGACTTAAGAACCAAATATCAACAAAACAAACATTATTAACTTAAATGATTACATAATCCTTATAACATGGTAATAAGTTATATAAAAGTAATAATTAACTTGAAAAAGTTTCTTAAGCAAGTAGAAATTAACTCAAGTTTATTTTTCAGGATGTTAAAGAACGATCGAGTCAAGTCAGACCCGAGGTAAGGGAACATTTTAACCCAATTTCCATTCTTTGGGTTAATCTCCTACTTTCAAATTATGTCATGATATTATTATGTCCTATCTTGTGTTTTTCATTTCTTTATGTGTAATAATAGTTAATACACATAATAGATCCATTTTATTGAAAAAAATGTTCTTTGTATGGGACTTCATCTCAATCTCCTTTCATTGAGGCATATTTTGTTTTATACACAACCTTCTTTTATACAGTGTATAAACCCATTTGACTTTTACGTTTATCAAAAAGGAGTATTTTTTATACGAAGCATTTTAATAAACTACAAAAGGGAATGTTTTTGTCATACGTATGCGGAGACAACGACTTCTCCTCCGCCGTGACCATTATTTGAGTTTCAGCTTCCTCTACAAGCCATACCTTCTTTTTAAAAGAAAAATAAATAGCATGTTTTACTTTTCTTTTATTTTGGTATTGAAAATGGTTTTCATAATGTTTTTATATCAATGTGTTGTATTGATATCTTGTGATTGAAAGGTGGTAATTTTATGTTTCCTTTATGCATGTTTTATGTGATACGATTATGTTGTGGTTCTTGGGCATTATTATGAAGACGGGTGGTTCCGTGATAAACTAAGGATGGGTGAGCCCGATATATCTATCCAATGAATTGGGTAACGCGAAGGAGTTAAACGTTAAGGTTTCTCTGAAGAGATTTAGGGAATATACTGTGATGGGTATTCCAAACGTAACCAAGAGGGTTACTCCCTACATAAGAATGTTATGAATGCCTCATGTTACCCTTATCTCTTATGATTTCTATGATTTATTCCTGATTTAATGAGGTATATTAAAGTGCTTATGTTTTATGAGTAGAGTATGATTTCATTGATTCTTGTGTATACACGTACTCATGTTTCCTTTCTATATCTTTATATCCCTAACTGAGCTTTTTATGCTCATCCCATGTTTTTGAAATGTTTTTCACAGGTCAAGGGAAAGGTACATGATATGATGATAGTGTCAAGGAAGTGTTAAGAAAGAATCCATGTTTTATTTTAAATATGTTTCTGTTGATGGGAAAAAATGAATACTATCTTTTATGTAACCACTTTGTTTAAATGTGGAATGTAATGAAAGTTTTAGGATCTAATTCTCTAAAACTCTAAACCTGAAAATATCCTCAATGTGTAATCTTGTAATAACTCAAGATTAAGTAAGGTTTAAGGCTGGGGCTTTATAGTTGGTATCAGAGGTCGGTTTAGATAACTTTAGAAGTTAGAATTTTATTAAATGATTATTCAAAAATATTTTTTTATGGTCAAATATGAATGATATAGCATTTGAATATTACCATGTTGCTTCATCTAAGACATGTTTGTTCAGAATGGTTTTCTGCAGAGGAAACAGGGAGGCAGTGCTAGGAAGGCATACAGAAGGAAATAAACTTCCGAATCAGCATCCTGAGATGGTCAGAATTGGAACTGAACAGTTTTTTGCAGTAATGGCGCAGTTGACTCAAGCGATAAATGGTGGTGGTATCCATACACATGATCAGCCAGATCAACCGCAGTGGAACATGTCAGTGGTGGAAAATTTCATAAGGCAAAATCCCCCATCATTCAGAGGATCGTCTGACCCTATGCTAGATGAAGGGTGGATTAAAGAACTGGAGAAGATTTTCGATGTCATGGGGTGTTCAGACAATCAAAAGGTTAGTCTTTCTATTTACCGTTTAGAGGGTGATGAAGATCAGTGGTGGTCGATGGTTAAAAATGTCAGGGATGATGATGAGATTGATGCTCTCGACTGGGATGAATTTAAAGGTATGTTTCATGAGAAGTATTTTCCTAAGGCTCTTCGACTTAGGATGGAAAATAAATTCTTGGAATTGAGTCAATAGGAAGACTCAGTGGATGCCTATGAAGAAAGGTTCACTCGATTGGCAAGGTATGCTCCAAATTTTATTCGAGACCTTGATAGTAAAATCAATCGTTTTTACTCAGGATTAAAGCCAAAATATTGAAGGGATTTAGCTTCTTGTGAGTTCAAAAGTTATGAAACGCTTGTTCGATGTGCTGAGAAGGTGGAAATGGAGTTTTCCAATTATCAAGTGTTCTATAACAACCAATAGAATAAGAGACCGAGGTGGCAGGAGAAAGGAAATAATTATTCAAAAAAGTTCGATGGTAAGAAAACTAAGTTTACAGTTTGTGATAAATGTGGTAAAAGGCATGCTGGGAAATGTCTTCTGAATTCTGGAAAGTGCTACTGATGTGGTAAGATGGGACATAAAGATCGTGATTGAACTGAAAAAGATCAAGGTGAAGGTAAGACCAAATTTGATTTACAGTTAGTGAAATGTTTTAAGTGCAATGATATGGGTCACTATGCAAACAAGTGTCCGACAAAGAGCTTGAGTGATGGGAAGAAGTTAGACTACAAGCAGAAAGGGGTGGTGAAATCCTTTGTAACTACTTCAGCAGATGTCAGGCCATCAAATGAAGTTGTATCAGGTACTTTGTTTGTTATTTCAGATTATGCCAGAGTGTTGTTTGATTCGGGGTCTACACATTCTTTCATCTCTGAAAACTTTTCTAGTAAAATGGGAATACCATCTCAAGAAATGACTCTTGAACTTGTGGTAAAAACACCAGGGGAAAATGTTGAGGCAAAAAGAATTTATAAGAATCTGCCTATCCTTATCTATGGAAAAAACCTACTTTCAAACCTTATTGTTTTACCTCTAGTAGATTTTTATGTTATCCTGGGTATGGATTGGCTCTCTATTTACCATGCTAAGACTGACTGTAGAGATAAAGAAGTTTTTTTTCTAAAAGAATTTTAGTTTGTGTACGATAATGAACCCTTACTGTTGATAACGTATCAAGAGGCCAAGAAACTTGTAAAAGATGGAAATGAATGTTACCTTGCACATATTGTTGAAAACAAGGGAACTGTTCAGATTAATGATGTGCTAGTGGTCGATGAGTTTCCTGATGTTTTTCCTGATGAGTTGCCTGGAATAATACCAAATCGGGAAGTTGTGTTTACTGTTGGCTTTGTTCCTGATGCTAAGACAATTTCAAAACCCCCTTATCTAATGGCTCAAATTAAACTTTTATAGTTAAAGGAGCAATTGCAAGATTTATTAAAGAAAGGTTTCATTCGACCTAGCACATCACCATGGGGTGCTCCTATTTTATTTGTTAAAAAGAAAGATGGTTCAATGAGACTTTGCATTGATTATAGAGCCTTGAATAACATCACTATTAAGAACAAATATCCTTTGCCTCATATCGATGATTTGTTTGATCAGCTTCAGGGAGCTCAGTATTTTTCAAAGATTGACCTGAGATCGGGGTACCATCAGCTGAAGGTAAAGGTAGAAGATGTTCCGAAGACTGCATTTCGTACAAGATATGGCCATTATGAATTTGTAGTAATGCCTTTTGGGCCAACAAATTCACCTGCTATATTCATGGACTTAATGAATAGAATTTTCCATGAGTTCTTGGATAAGTTTGTGGTGGTTTTCATTGATGATATTTTGGTGTTTTATAAAAGTAAATAGAAGCATGGAAGACATTTAAGGGTTATTTCTCAAAACTTAAAAGAAAAGAAATTGTATGGGAAATTCAGAAAGTGTGATTTTTGGTTGCAACAAATTTCTTTCCTTGGTCACAGTGTTTCTAAAGATGGGATGACTATTGATCCGGAAAAAAAAAGGTTGTTGAAGAATGTCCAAGACCCACAAATGTAACTGATATTCGTAGCTTCCTTGGTTTGGCAGGCTATTACCGAAGGTTTGTTAGAAATTTTTCATGGTTATCTAGTCCAATGACCAAGCTAACTCGAAAGGGTGTTAAGTTTATCTGGACAAAAGAATGTGATGATTGTTTTCAGGAATTGAAAATAAGATTGGTGAATGCTCCAGTTTTGGCACTACCTTCCAGGAATAGTGAGTTTGTTATCTATAGTGATGATTCATTGAAAGGAATTGGTTGGGTCCTAATGCATAATGATCATGTAATTGTTTATGCTTCTCGACAATTGAAAACTCATGAGGTAAATTACCCTACACATGATTTGGAATTAGCTTATGTAGTTTTTGCTTTAAAAATTTGGAGGCATCATTTGTATGGAGTAAAGTGTGAAATATATACCGATCACAAAAGTTTAAAGTATATATTCACTCAAAAATAATTAAACATGAGAAAGAGGAGATGGCTAGAATTAATCAAGGATTATGATTGTACAATTCATTACCATCCGGGAAAAGAAAATAAAGTGGCTGATGCTTTGAGTCGAAAAAGTAATGCTTCATTAACAATGTTGTGTTTGGAACGTGATCCTTTGGTTAAGGATTTGATGAAATTTGGCATAGAAGTTATTGGTGCAGGATGTCCTTCTGTTTTGTTTCAGGTTTCAGTGAAATCTTCTCTATCAAACAGAATCAAGCAAGCACAAAAGCAAGACAGTGAGTTGTAGAAAAAAGTAGAGCTGGTTCAGAAAGGTAAGTTACTTGAATTCAACATTGATAATTACTGTGTTGTGAGATTTGGGAAGAGGTTGTGTGTGCCTTATGATTCACAGTTGAAGAGGGAGTTGTTATGTGAAGCTCATAGTTCTCCGTTTTTAGTTCATCCTGGCAGTACTAAGATGTACAGAGATCTGCGGGAGTATTAATGGTGGGATGGAATGAAAAGAGATATTGCTGATTTTACTGTGAAGTGTTTGACATGTCAACAGGTTAAAGCAGAGTGGAAGTTACCAAAAGGGATGCTTCATCCTTTTCTAGTGCCAGTGTGGAAATGAGAGAATATATCCATGGACTTCATTGTGGGATTGCTGAAGACAACTCGAGGTAATAATGCAATCTGGGTTATTGTTGATCACTTGACTAAATCTACTCATTTCCTTACCATACGAGATAATTTTTCCCTAGATCAACTTTCCCATTTGTATCTTAAAGATATAGTCAGGTTACATGGAGTTCCTCTCTCCATTGTATCTGACCGTGATCCCAGTTTCACTTATAACTTTTGGAAAGGCCTTTAGAAGTCATTGGGTACTGAATTAAATTTTAGTACAGCTTTTCATCCTCAATCAGATGGGCAGTCAGAACGAATGATTAAGACTTTGGAGGATATGTTACGTGCTTGTTCGATGGATTATCAGGGAAGTTGAGACCAATATCTTTCTTTGGTTGAGTTTTCATATAATAACAGTTTTCATTCCAGTATAAAGATGGCACCATTTGAGGCATTATATGGTAAACGGTGTCGAACTACAACTTTCTAGGATGAAGTGGGTGAATGGAAGTTGATGGGACCAAAATTGGTAGAAGAGTTGGGAGAAAAAGTTCAGCTGATACATAAACACATGAGAACAGCTCAGAGCAGGCAGAAGAGTTATGCGGATAACTGGAGGAAGGATCTCTCTTTTGAGGTAGGTGATCATGTTTTTCTCAAAGTATCACCATGGAAAAGTGTGATGCAATTTGGTAAGAAAGGAAAGTTGAGTCCAAGGTTCATTGGACCATATGAAATTCTGGAGAGAGTTGGATCAATTGCTTACCGAGTGGCTTTACCTCTGAGTTTATCTCAGGTACACAATGTTTTTCATGTTTCGATATTGAGAAAGTATATGCCAGATCCATCTCATGTTTTGAGTCCAGAGGTAGTTCAGCTGCAAGAGAACCTATCTTATGAGGAACAACTTGTCCAGATTCTTGACCATAGGGAGAAGGTGTTACGAAATAAGGTGATTCATCAGGTAAAGGTTTTGTGGGAAAACCACATGATTGAAGAGGCAACATGGGAATCTAAAAATGCAATGAGGGATAAATACCACCACTTATTCGATAAGTAAATAAATTGTGGGGATGCAATTTTCTAACGGGGGGAAGGATGTAACATCCCAAGTAAGTAATGAATAATATATATTTTTATCAATGTCTATTAATAAATTAGATAGTGTTTTAGAGGCTTAAAATGAGAATAAATCCAATCTTAAGCACAGAATAGACTAATATTTTTAAAAGATTGTTTTACTGCCTTTTTGATGGAAAACCATTTTTAAATCAAACTTTTGAAAATTTTATAATCTCTATGTGTCAAAATAAACTTATTCTTTATGATTGGGACATTTGAATTTACGTTGGGTAAATGTTTTGTATTTTTCCGATAAAGTTCATTTTTTTAATGAATAGTGAAAAATGTTGTATTTTAATTCAAAACCTCTTTTTAATCTAATTTATTTATATGATTAGATTATATTTTGAATTGGTTTTAATGTTAAATTAGAATATATTTTTACCATTTAATTCAGTAGTGGTCATTGGAATTAATTTCACTTTGAAATTGAACTTAAACTAGTGTCAATATTTTGATACTTATTGTTTCATAAAAACACGTTATTTACTCTGACAGCGGGAATTAATTATTAAATTAATTAATGTAACTTATATGTTTTGAATTTTGTAAAATAGACATCAATTTTGAATTCGGAATATCAAATATATCTTAGGGTGAAGTTTTGGTATTTTTCTGAAAAACTTCAATTTTTGAAGAATAGTGAAACCACTAAGTGGTACTTAAAAAACTAATTTTTCGTTTAAATGAAATTTTACCACCTCTGTGTTTTGAATTTCAAAAATATGACACTCATGGTTGTCATTAAGAAGTAAAATGTGGTTCAACGGGATTAAAATAATTTTTTGGTGAATAGTAAGTTTTAAGTTTTTAATCGTGATTAGAGGTAATTAGTGTAATTTAAGGTAAAAATAATGTTTTAATAATATGAAATGAACTTGACACATTTCCTACCCTTATTGGATGTGTCATGTCCGACCAAGACAATCAATGGGTCAACTTGGGGACCCCATGGAGCCACTTTGGAAGGAAAACGACATTAATATCTTTTTATTTAATGTTAAAGTAAAAAATGTCACAAACATGAGTTGTTTTACTAAAAAAAATTTTAAATGGGGTTATAAAAGTCATATTTTTGACTATAAATATTCATTAGAAATATAAAAAATATTTCCTACATCATGATATTTTTTTTATAATTTTTAGACATTAAATAAATTAAATTAGTTATAACACCATGATGATGCAGCGATTACCTCATTATTTAACGATTTAAATAAAATGAAAAGATAATGTAAAATCTAAGACCTACACTTGTCAAAAACCTATTGTTTGGGTATATTTAGAACCCTTATCACCTTATCCTCGAATTATATCAATGTGGTACTTTTTAAATCCGAAACGCATTTTAAAATAAAGTAACATTTCTTTACTTTCCAAGAGTGCCCCTCCTCTCCTCTTATAAAAGGCCCCCACCTCTACCTCCTTACCCACAATTCCAAAGCCTTTGTCTCGGCCAAACCCTTCCCATTTGGTGTCTTCACATCCCTCTCTTACTCCTAGAAGTCTCACTTTGGGCAGAAGTCTTACCAAGGAAGCCTTTGATCTCAAATCAAAAAGAGTTACCCGATTTAAAGGTACCGTCTTCTCTTGTGTTCTTATGTTTTATTTGGCTTCTCTGACCCCCTAAACTCTTTTTATTCGTTTCTTTTGTAACAAAAAAAGTATCTTCCATATACTATGATGTTTTTATAAGAACGATTCGAGCTACACTTACACACACCTACATCTAATGGTTAAAGAACATACTGTTTCTGTGGATGGTGGATTTCTGCCTCACGAAACGATTATTGTTCAACACTCATATAACACCTTCAAAGGTGGCCATTAAGATGTCACTATATTTATATATGATATATAATATGTTTATTTCTTCCTTAATCTTCTGTATTTTTTTCATTTATGGCACACCTTTATGGCTTCCATTATGGGTATACGCGATATCTTCATTTTAGGAAGTGCGGACTACCGCCCCCTCAAAGTGATTTGATTCATTAATTCCATATGTGGGAAGTATAAAGGATGGATTTAAAGTTATTATATATGATGTACGTTACATCTAAATGATGAATATAATTCTGGAATTAAAATATACATACCTCTCATTTAGTTTTAATTCCATTAATATGACATAGAAATGAAAGCAGCGTTCATGCATACGTACAGCTTACCGTCTCCATGAACGGTGCATTCCATTTCTTACCTTTAAATGATTAGGTAATATTATAAATACATGTATATTCTGTATATATATGACATATATGATATCCAAATCATGAATATCATTCTAGATATAATGAACCTTTGACCACACAAACAACATGTAATTGTAAGGAGTCCACTTTCGACTTAAGAACCAAATATCAACAAAACAAACATTATTAACTTAAATGATTACATAATGTTTATAACATGGTAATAAGTTATATAAAAGTAACAATGAACTTGAAAAAGGTTCTTAATCAAGTAGAAATTAACCCAAGTTTATTTTTCATGACGTTAAAGAACGATCGAGTCAAGTCGGACCCGAGGTAAGGGAACTTCTTAACCCAATTTCCATTCTTTGGGTTAATCTCCTACATTCAAATTATGTCATGATATTATTATGTCCTATCTTGTATTTGTACTTTCTTTATGTGTAATTATAGTGAATACACATAATATATCTATTTTATTTAAAAAAATGTTCTTTGTATGGGACTTCGTCTCAATCTCCTTTCATTGAGGCATATTTTGTTTTATACACAACATTCTTTTATACGGTGTATAAACCCCTTTGACTTTTACGTTTATCCAAAAGGAGTATTTTTTATAGGAATCATTTTACTAAACGACAAAAGGGAATTCTTTTGTCGTACGTATGCGGCGACAATGACTTCTCCGCCACCATGACCATTATTTGAGTTTCGGCTTCCTCTACAAGCAATACCTTATTTTTAAAAGAAAAATAAATACCATGTTTTACTTTTATTTTATTTTGGTATAGAAAATGTTTTTCATAATGTTTTTATATCAATGTGTTGTATTGATATCTTGTGATTGAAAGGTGGAAATGTTATGTTTCCTTTATGCATGTTTTGTGTGATACGATTATGTTGTGGTTCTTGGGCATTATTATGAAGACGGGTGGTTCCGTGATAAACTAAGGGCGGGTGAGCCCGATATATCTCTCCAATACATTGGGTAACGCGAAGGAGTTAAATGTTAAGGTTTATCCGAAGAGATTTAGGGAATATACTGTTATAGGTATTCCAAACGTAACCAAGAGGGTTACTCCCTACGTAAGAATGTTATGAATGCCTAAAGTTACCCTTATGTCTTATGATTTCTATGATTTATTCATGATTTGATGAGGTATGTTAAAGTTATTATGTTTTATGAGTAGAGTATGATTTCATTGATTCTTCTGTATACATGTACTCATGTTTCCTTTCCATATCTTTATATCCCTTACTGATCTTTTTATGCTCATCCCAATTTTTTGAAATGTTTTTCACAGGTCAAGGCAAAGCTACATGATATGATGATAGTGTCAAGGAAGTGTCAAGAAAGAATCCGTGTTTTATTTTAAATATGTGTCCGTTGATGGGAAAAAATAAATACTATCTTTTATGTAACCACTTTGTTTAAATGTGGAATGTAATGAAAGTTTTATGATCTAATTATCTAAAACTCTAAACCTGAAAAGATCGTCAATGTGTAATCTTGTAATAACTCAAGATTAAGTAAGGTTTAAGACCGGGGCCTTATAGTTGGTATCAGAGGTCGGTTTAGATAACTTTAGGAGTTATAATTTTATTAAATGATTATCCAAAAATATTTTTTTATGGTCAAATTGAAATGATATAGCATTTTAAGATTACCATGTTGCTTTATCTAAGACATGTTTGTTCAGAATGGTTTTCCGCAGAGGAAACAGGGAAGCAGTGCTAGGATGGCATACAAAAGGAAATAACCTTCCAAATCAGCATCCTGAGATGGTCGGAATTGGAACTGAACAGTTTGTTGCAGTAATGGCGCAGTTGACTCAACCGATAAATGGTGGTGGTATCCATGCATGAGATCAGCCAGATCAACCACAAAGGAACTTGTCAGTGGTGGAACATTTCATGAGGCAACATACCCCATCATTCAGAGGATCATCTGACCCTGTGCTAGCTAAAGGGTGGATTAAAGCACTGGAGAAGATTTTCGATGTCATGGGGTGTTCAGAAAATCAAAAGGTTAGTCTTGCTATTTACCGTTTGGAGGGTGAAGCAGATCAGTGGTGGTCGATGGTTAAAAATGCCAGGGATGCTGATGAGATTGATGCTCTTGACTGGGATGAATTTAAAGGTATGTTTCTTGAGAAGTATTTTCCTAAGGCTCTTCGACTTATGATGGAAAAACAATTCTTGGAATTGAGGCAAGAGGAAGACTCAGTGGATGCCTATGAAGAAAGGTTCACTCGATTGGCAAGGTATGCTCCAAATTTTATCCGAGACCTTGATAGTAAAATCAATCATTTTTACTCAGGATTAAAGCCAAAATATCGAAGGGCTTTAGCTTCTCATGAGTTCAAAAGTTATGAAAAGCTTTTTTGATGCGCTGAGAAGGTGGAAATGGAGTTTTCCGATGATCAAGTATTCTATAACAACCAACAGAATAAGAGACCGAGGTGGCAGGAGAAAGGAAATAATTTTTCAAAAATGTCCGATGGTAAGAAAAATAAGTTTCCAGTTTGTGATAAATATGGTAAAAGGCATGCTGGGGAATGTCTTTTGAATTCTGGAAAGTGCTACCGATGTGGTAAGATGGGACATAAGGCTCGTGGTTTCACTGAAAAAGATCAAGGTGAAGGTAAGAACAAATTTGATTTACAGTTAGTGAAATGTTTTAAGTGCAGTGAGATGGGTCACTATGCAAACGATTGTCCGAAAAAGAGCTTGAGTGATGGGAAGCAGTTAGACTACAAGTAGAAAGGGGTGGTGAAATCCTTTGCAACTACTTCAGTAGATGTCAGGACATCAAATGAAGTTGTATTAGGTACTTTGTTTGTTTTTTCAGATTATATCAGTGTGTTGTTTGATTCGGGGTCTACACATTCTTTCATTTCTGAAAACTTTTCTAGTAAAATGGGAATACCATCTCAAGAAATGACTCCTGAACTTGTGGTAAAAACACCTGGGGGAAATGTTGAGGCAAAAAGAATTTATAAGAATCTTCCTATCCTTATCTGTGGAAAGAACCTACTTTCAAACCTTATTGTTTTACCTCTAGTAGAGTTTGATGTTATCCTGGGTATGGATTGGCTCTCTATTTACCATTCTAATATTGATTGTAGAGATAAAGAAGTTTTTTTTTTCAGAAAGACTTTCAGTTTGTGTACAAGAATGAACCCTTACTGTTGATAACATATCAAGAGGCCAAGAAACTTGTAAAATATGGAAATGAATGTTACCTTGCACATATTGTTGAAAAAAAGGGAACTGTTCAGATTAATGATGTGCTAGTGGTAATTGATTATCCTGATGTTTTTCCTGATGAGTTTCCTAGAATAATACTAGATCAGGAAGTTGAGTTTACTATTGACTTAGTTCCTGATGCTAAGACAATTTCAAAACCCCCTTATCGAATGGCTCAAATTGAACTTTTAGAGTTGAAGGAGGAATTGCAAGATTTATTAGAGAAAGTTTTCATTCGACCTAGAACATCACCATGGGGTGCTCCTGTTTTATTTGTTAAAAATAAATATGGTTCAATGATACTTTTCATTGATTATAGAGCCTTGAATAACATCACTGTTAAGAACAAATATCCTTTTCCTCATATCGATGATTTGTTTGATCAGCTCCAGGGAGCTCAGTATTTTTCAAAGATTGACCTGAGATCGGGGTACCATCAGCTGAAGGTAAAGGAAGCAGATGTTTCGAAGACTGCATTTCGTACAAGATATGGTCATTATGAATTTTTAGTAATTCCTTTTGGGATAACCAATACACCTGCTGTATTCATGGACTTAATGAATAGAATTTTTCATGAGTTCTTGGATAAGTTTGTAGTGGTTTTCATTGATTATATTTTGGTGTTTTCTAAAAGTAAAGAGGAGCATGAAAGACATTTAAGGGTTATTTTTCAAACCTTAAAAGAAAATAAATTGTATGGGAAATTCAGAAAGTGTGAGTTTTGGTTGCAACAAATTTCTTTCCTTGGTCACATTGTTTCTAAAGATGGGATAACTGTTGATCCGGCAAAAACAAAGGTTGTTGAAGAATGTCCAAGACCCAAAAATGTAACTGAGATTCGTAGCTTCCTTGGTTTGGCAGGCTATTACCGAAGGTTTGTTAGAAGTTTTTAATGGTTATCTATTCCAATGACTAAGCTAACTCTAAAGGGTGTTAAGTTTATCTGGACAAAAGAATGTGATGATTGTTTTCAGAAATTGAAAAGAAGATTGGTGAATGCTCCATTTTTGGCACTACCTTCCAGGAATGGTGATTTTTTTATCTACAGTGATGCTTCATTGAAAGGACTTGGTTGAGTCCTAATGCATAATGATCAGGTAATTGCTTATCCTTCACGACAGTTGAAAACTCACGAGGTAAATTACCCTACACATGATTTGGAATTATCTGCTGTAGTTTTTGCTTTAAAAATTTGGAGGCATCATTTGTATGGAGTAAAGTGTGAAATATATAATGATCACAAAAGTTTAAAGTCTATATTCACTCAGAAAGAATTAAAAATGAGACAAAGGAGATGTCTAGAATTAATAAAGGATTATGATTGTACAATTCATTACCATCCGGGAAAAGCAAATAAAGTGGCTGATGCTTTGAGTCGAAAAAGTAATGCTTCATTAACAATGTTGCGTTTGGAACATGATCCTTTGGTTAAGGATTTGATGAACTTTGGCATAGAAGTTGTTGGTTAAGGATGTCCTTCTGTTTTGTTTTAGGTATCAGTGAAATCTTCTCTATCAGACAAAATCAAGCAAGCACAGAAACAAGACAGTGAGTTACAGAAAAAGGTAGAGCTGGTTCAGAAAGGTAAGTTGCCTGAATTCAACATTGATAATGATTGTGTTTTGAGATTTGGGAAGTGGTTGTGTGTGCCTTGTGATTCACAGTTGAAGAGGGAGTTGTTATGTGAAGCTCATAGTTCTCCGTTTTCAGTTCATCCTGGCAGTACTAAGATGTACAGAGATCTGCGGAAGTATTACTGGTGGGATGGAATGAAAAGAGATATTGATGATTTTACTGTGAAGTGTTTGACATGTCAATAGGTTAAAGCAGAGCGGTAGTTACCGAAAGGGATGCTTCAGCCTTTACCAGTGCCATAGTGGAAATGGGAGAATATATCCATGGACTTCGTTGTGGGATAGCTGAAGACACCTCAAGGTAATAATTCAATCTGGGTTATTGTTGATCACTTGACTAAATCTGCTCATTTTCTTGTCATACAAGATAATTTTTCCCTAGATAAACTTTCCCGTTTGTATCTTAAAGAGATAGTCAGGTTACATGGAGTTCCTCTCTCCATTGTATCTGACCATGATCCCAGGTTCACTTCTAATTTTTGGAAAGGCCTTTAGAAGTCGTTGGGTACTGAATTAAATTTTAGTACAGCTTTTCATCCTCAAACAGATGGGCTGTCAGAACGAATGATTCAGACTTTGGAGGATAAGCTACGTTCTTGTTCGACTGATTATCAGGGAAGTTGGGACCAACATCTTTCTTTGGTTGAGTTTTCATATAATTACAGTTTTCATTCCATTATACAGATGGCACCATTTGAGGCATTATATGGTAAACGGTGTCGAACTCTAGCTTTCTGGGATGAAGTGGGTGAAAGGAAGTTGATGGGACCAGAATTAGTAGAAGAGCTGGCAGAAAAAGTTCAGCTGATACAGAAACACATGAGAACAGCTCAGAGCAGGCAGAAGAGTTATACGGATAACCAGAGGAAGGATCTCTCTTTTGAGGTAGGTGATCATGTTTTTCTCAAAGTATCACCATGGAAAAGTGTGATGCGATTTGGTAAGAAAGGAAAGATGAGTCCAAGGTTCATTGGACCATATGAAATTCTGGAGAGAGTTGGATCAGTTGCTTACCGAGTGGATTTACCTCCGATTTTATCTCAGGTACATAATGTTTTTCTTGTTTCGATGTTGAGAAAGTATATGCCAGATCCATCTCATGTTTTGATTACAGAGGTAGTTCAGCTGCAAGAGAACCTATCTTATGAGGAACAACCGGTCCAGATTCTTGACCATAGGGAGAAGGTGTTACGAAATAAGGTGATTCACCAGGTAAATGTTTTGTGGAAAAACCACATGATTGAAGATGCAACATGGGAATCTGAAAATGCAATGAGGGATAAATACCACCACTTATTTAATAAGTAAATAAATTGCGGGGACACAATTTTCTAAAGGGGGGAAGGATGTAACATCCCAAGTAAGTATTGAATAATATATATTTTTATCTATGTATACTAATGAATTAGATAGTGTTTTAGAGGCTTAATATGAGAATAAATCCAATCTTAAGCATGGAATACACTAATATTTTTAAAAGATTGTTTTACTGCCTTTTTGATGGAAAACCATTTTTAAATCAAACTTTTGAAAATTTTATAATCTCTATGTGTCAAAATAAACTTATTCTTTATGATTAGGTCATTTAAATTTACTTTGGGTAAATTTTTTGTATTTTTCTGATAAAGTTCATTTTTTAATGAATAGTGAAAAATGTTGTATTTTAATTCAAAACCTATTTTTAATATAATTTATTTATATGATTAGATTATATTTTGAATTGGTTTTAAATTTAAATTAGAATATATTTTTACCATTTACTTAAGTATTGGTTGTTGTAATTAATTTGACTTTGAAATTGAACTTAAACGAGTATCAATCTTTTGATACTTATTGTTTCATAAAAACACACTATTTTCTCTGACAGCGGGAATTAATTATTAAATTAATTAATGTAACTTATATATTTTGAATTTTGAAAAATAGACATCATTTTTGAATTTGGAATATCAAATATAGCTTCGGGTGAAGTTTTGGTATTTTTCTGAAAAGCTTCAATTTTTGATGAATAGTGAAACCACTAAGTGGTACTTAAAAAACTGATTTTTATTTTAAATGAAATTTTACCACCTCTGTGTTTTGAATTTCAAAAATCCAACATACATGGTTGTCATTGAGAAATAAAATGTGGTTCAATGGGATTAAAATATTTTTTTGGTGAATAATAACTTTTAAGTTTTTAATCGCAATTAGAGGTAATTAGTGTAATTTAAGGTAAAAATAATGTTTTAATAATATAAAATGAACTTGACACATGTCCTACCCTTATTGGATATGTCATGGCCGACCAAGACAATCCATGGGTCAATTTGGGGACCCCATGGAGCCACTTTTGAAGGAAAATGACATTAATATCTTTTTATTTAATGTTAAAGTAAAAATGTCACAAACATGAGTTGTTTTACTAAAATAATTTTTAAATGGGGTTATACATGTCATATTTTTGACTATAAATATTAATTATAAAGATAAAAATATTTCCTACATCATGATATTTTTTTTAATTTTTATACATTAAATAAATTAAATTATTTATGACACCATGATGATGCAACGATTACCTCATTATTTAACGATTTAAATAAAATGAAAAGATAATGTAAAATCTAAGACCTAAACTTGTAAAAAACCTATTGGTTGGGTATATTTCGAACCCTTATCACCTTATACTCGAATTACATCAATGTGGTACCTTTTAAATCCGAAACTCATTTTAAAATAAAGTAACATTTCTTTACTTTCCAAGAGTGCCCCTCCTCTCCTCTTATAAAAGGCCCCCACCTCTACCTCCTAACCCACACTTCCAAAGCCTTTGGCTCGGCCAACCCCTGACAATTTTGTCTCTACACATCCCTCTCTTACTCCTAGAAGCCTCACTTTGGGTAGAAGTCTTCCCAAGGAAGCCTTTGAGCTCAAATCAAAAAGAGTTACCCGATTTAAAGGTAGTATCTTCTCTTGTGTTCTTTTGTTTTATTTTGCTTCTCCAACCCCCTAAACTCTTTTTATTCATTTATTTTGTAACAAAAAAAGTATCTTCCATATACTAGGATGTTTTTATATGAAGTATTAGAGTTACAATTACACACACCTACATCTAATGGTTAATGAACATACTGTTTCTGTGGATGGCAAATTTCTGTCTCACGAAAAGATGATTGTTCAACACTCATATAACACATTCAAAGGTGGCCATTAAGATGTCACTATATTTATATATGATATATAATATGTTTATGTATTCATTAATATGCTGTATTTTTTTCATTTATGGCACACCTTTATGGCTTCCATTATGGGTATACGCGATATCTTCATTTTAGGAAGTGCGGACTACCGCCCCCTCAAAGTGATTTGATTCGTTAATGCCATATGTGAGACGTATAAAGGATGGATTTAAAGTTATTATATATTATTTATGTTACATATAAATGATGAATATCATTTTGTAATTAAAACATACATACCTCTCATTTAGTTTTAATTCCATTAATATGACATAGAAATGAAAGCAGCGTTCATGCGTACGTACGACTTACTGTCTCCATGAACGGTGCATTTCATTTCTTACCTCTAAATGATTATGTATATTATAAATACATGTATATTCTGGATATATATGATATATATGATATCCAAATCATGGATATCATTCTGGATATAATGAACCTTTGACCACACGAACAACATGTAATTGTAAGGAGTCCACTTCCGACTTAAGAACCAAATATCAACAAAACAAACATTATTAACTTAAATGATTACATAATGTTTATAACATGGTAATAAGTTATATAAAAGTAATAATGAACTTGGAAAAGGTTCTTAAGCAAGTATAAATTAACTCAAGTTTATTATTCAGGATGTTAAAGAACGATCGAGTCAAGTCGGACCCAAGGTAAGGGAACTTTTTAACCCAATTTCCATTCTTTGGGTTAATCTCCTAATTTCAAATTATGTCATGATATTATTATGTCATATCTTGTATTTGTACTTTATTTATGTGTAATTATAGTGAATACACATAATAGATCTATTTTATTTAAAAAAATGTTCTTTGTATGGGACTTCGTCTCAATCTTCTTTTATTGAGGTATATTTTGTTTTATACACAACCTTCTTTTATACGGTGTATAAAAACCTTTGAATTTTACATTTATCCAAAAGGAGACTTTTTTAAATGAAGCGTTTTTCTAAAAGACAAAAGGTAATGTTTTTGTCGTACATATGTGGCGACGACGACTTCTCCGCCACCATGACCATTATTTGAGTTTCGGCTTCCTCTACAAGCCATACCTTCTTTTTAAAAGAAAAATAAATACCACTTTTTACTTTTATTTTATTTTGGTATTGAAAATGGTTTTCATAATGTTTTTATATCAATGTTTTGTATTGATATCTTGTGATTGAAAGGTGGAAATGTTATGTTTCCTTTATGCATGTTTTATGTGATATAATTATGTTGTGGTTCTTGGGCATTATTATGAAGATGGGTGGTTCCGTGATAAACTAAGAGCGGGTGAGCCCGATATAGCTCTCCAATGCATTGGGTAACATGAAGGAGTTAAACGTTAAGGTTTCTCCGAAGAGATTTAGGGAATATACTATGATGTGTATTCCAAACGTAACCAAGAGGGTTACTCCCTACGTAAGAATGTTATGAATGCCTCAAGTTACTCTTATGTCTTATGATTTCTATGATTTATTCAAGATTTTATGAGTTATGTTAAAGTTATTATGTTTTATGAGTAGAGTATGATTTCATTGATTCTTGTGTATACTTGTACTCATGTTTCCTTTCCATATCTTTATATCCCTTACTGATCTTTTTATTCTCATCCCATGTTTTTGAAATGTTTTTCATAGGTCAAGGGAAAGGTACATGATATGATGATAGTGTCAAAGAAGTGTCAAGAAAGAATCCATGTTTTATTTTAAATATGTTTCCGTTGATGGGAAAAAATGAATACTATCTTTTATGTAACCACTTTTTTTAAATGTGGAATGTAATGAAAGTTTTATGATCTAAATCTCTAAAACTCTAAACCTGAAAAGATCCTCAATGTGTAATCTTGTAATAAATGAAGATTAAGAAAGGTTTAAGGCTGGGGCCTTATAACCATGGACAACTAAGAAAATTAGGTCTCAATATCGGTATTATTGAGTTATGCCTCCCTGGATTACTTTAAGGGTGGATGGGTAACAACACCAAATTGGAGGTAAGATACATCATCTCTATCCAAGAACGATAATTGTAATGAGTCCAACTGCACTATTTACTATTTCAGAAACTAATGATTGGATCTCCTGCTGACAGCATATACTACCACATTTCCCTTACCAGAAGTATAGAATATTTTGAAGTCATAGTCCTAGAGGAACTTCAGCCACCATCTCCATCTCAAGTTCAAATCCTTCTAAGATAAGATACACTTGAGTCTCTTGTGGTTAGAGTAGACAATGGACCATTTGTCCATAAGGTAGTGTCACCACATATTCAATGCGAATACTACCACTTCCAACATGAGGTTGTGTATCACATAGTTCTGATCCTACAGTCACAAATGACAGGAACCATCTCCCTCATTTAATTTGATTGAATAGATCATCGATCATCGGTAGTAGAAACTTATTATTCAATGTCACCTGATTTAGGTAGCAAAATCCACACATAACCTCAAGCTCTTATCATCCTTTATGGAAAATAATTCTAGGGCTTCCCGTGGTGAAACACTGTGTTTTAAGAATCCATTCCTCTACATGTACTCCAACTGTACCCTCAATCCACAAAGATCTGTAGGAGAAATATGATATTTTGATGTAGATATCGGTGTCTTCTTGGGGTACATGTCATTGCAGAAGAATATCTCCATACAAGGAAAAATTTATAGAACATCTTCTATAAATATATCCTCGTACTCATCCACCACTGAAGGAAACAAAAGACTCGTCTCATCTACTACACCGAGGGCCATTCTATCCAACTAAAGTGTGAATGGTTTAACCCCCTATGCATGATTCTATCCCGTGCTACATGGGTTTCCTTTTTCACTAACCAAATAAAACCCAATTGCATCACTACATACATACCACATCCTTTTTCCTAAAATACTCAATCTGAGCATGAATTGTTGATTACTAGTCCATACCCAAAAATTATTTTGTAAGTCCTAGATGTTACCACCAAAAGGTTCCTACCGAAACTCTCACCTCAATGTTTAGATCACACCATTGACATAAGTGTTTTAATCAAGTCTACTCCAATAGGTATCTCTAGACATAATGGTCAAGTCAATGGGTTAACTAAAAACACTAGGTCTCGAACATGATTTGTAAGAAGAAAGAATGATTAGAACATGTTTCTATAAATTCAGAAGCTAAGAGTAGACATAGACTATACCTTGAATCATTTTTGGAGCCCTTGAGTCATATGACTTGACCACATGTGGCTATCCCCTTCCCCTATACCCCCAACTCCCTGAGCCTGGTGTGGACCACAATGGGGTAGTGTTTATAACATGTTAAAATGTATACCACCTCCTTCTGGTCTCCAAACTTTTCGACCACATATTCTACCCTACAGATTCATCTATTCCGGTCTCTACACTGGTGGCCCATCCACCATTTCACTGTCAGCACGAAAGGATGGAAAATATTTATAGAGAGGCCCCCTTTTGTGTTTTAAAATTAATTACCACTTTCTAGGATGATTGTACTCACATTATGATCTATGAGATGTATATCCTCTATCTTAGAACCTCCTATTGTAATGGATCACATGTCTGGGTCCCTGAGACTAACGTTGGATTCCTACTTCTGAGGTCTCTACTCCTGCATTCCCACTACCGACATCCACTGGCTATCTATTCTCATCCAAGGTACATTCAACCAAAAAGATTTTCTCTATCACCCTAGAATAAGTAGAAGTTCATAGAGTAATAGCACTGGCTCATATGTCCCTAAACATGACTCTATTGGTGGTCTGAGCCCTGAAGCACTAGTTAAATCATATTTAACACGTACCTTGAAAATTTGGTATGCTTTGATGAATACTCACCTACCAACATGTCATCCTACTAAAGCTGTAGAATCTCTTGGGAACGCATATCCCTTATATTTTTTGGTGAGGGACCCTTCTTTGATAAATGTTCTCAAGCTCTGTCTATAGAAGAGTCACTTCATCATATGATCGGGAATACTAAACCCCGACATTTCCCTACTGATCTACATAGAAGGCTCACTTCCAGGACCACTATCTGATCTAATGGTGTCCTGAATAGATGGAAAACTTGGTCGCCATCTCAAGCCAATCCTTAGCCTCTTGTGAGACAGGATCGCCTCGAGACCTATGAGGTCTCTATTGTGGAAACTCATAAAGTGTGCTCAACACGTGCATCTAATCCACTGGTAATATGAGTTAAATGTGCAACCCCAAAAGTGGTGGTATAACTGGTACACCACCTGGTGGTGCAGTCTCTATTATGAATCCCTTTAACCATATCTTCACCCTGTAGATAATCCTCACAATCTTGTAGTGGAATCCTGGCTAACTATCTTCATGGATGTATTTTGAAATAAAACAAGATGTACCAAGATCAAGAGAGTATACCTTGTAAGTTGACTCAAGACAGACATAGAAGACTCAAACCATTCCTATATGATTCTTGTACCATCTTTTTCCCTTACAACTAATTTTTTCATATACCAGGTCGAATTTCCAATTTAGGGTCCTGTTGTATGGATGCATCAACCACCACACCAACACTGGTTTCCTTGGCATGAAATATAAACTCGAAACACATAATGCCATTGTACCTAACCTAAATCATATACACTGGGTTCTTAAGATAGAAATGAACTCTTTTGATACCACTCAATCATGATTTGTCTTCTGGGGCCCAAGATGTGACTATCCAAAGCCCATCTCCCAGAGGCCTGGGGTTGACGACTCGCGTCGAGTAGGAATATCCCAAAAAAATGGGAAGAATTTTCCTATGTACCTTTACACACACACACAAAAATCCAAGACACAAATTCTGTAAGGAGAATACACTATGTAGAAAACACAAGGTACAACTGTAGAAAAAAAAAAGAAAATGGGGCCAAAATACAAGCCCAACTGAAATAGAAATGTAAATGTACAAGTCTCTGGAACTCCTACATAGAAAACCCTACCTGAAGGGTAGGTTTAGAAATAGTTGTCTGAAGCTGCAGAAGTACATCTCATCTATCGTGTCACTCTTAGAACCACCCAGTCCTGGTCCTCCAAGGACTCCATGAAAGTATCGATCATCTGCACAAGACCTGACACATGTGGGAAAATCCCATCCTAGGTTAAATAAAAAAAATACCAAGTTGGGAACCCAAACCAAAAAGGGATACCATAAATAAATACACAAATCAAACTACCAAAAAGGTACATGGAGTGAAGCCTATAAGAAATATATTAAAGAGAATCACTAGAGTCATCTCACACAAATATAAATTAATTAATGAAAATAAATACTAACAATGATAACACTTAACAACTTGTAATACTATATATCTCATCCCTTATGACTTCTTAGGCCTGTTGGGTCACCTTTACCCACTCATCACTTAGGCCTGCTGGGTAACCTAGACCCGCTCATCTCCTTGGCCTGCTGGGTCACCTGGACCCACTCGTCTCCTCATACTACTAGTAAACCTAAACCCCCTCATCTCTATGGACATTGGGCTCAAATAAACCTGATCATATCTTTGTTCTGTTGGGTCATGTAGACCCGCTCATCTCCTTGGAATGATGGGTCACCTAGACCCACTTGTCTTAGTCTTCTCATCAAAACTAGCCGCAGGATTCCTGCTCATAGCGTACTTAATTTCTAGAGGATATACTCCTCAATCCATCAATCATATCTCAACTTTCACGAATTTCCACATAGTGTATATCAAAAGGAACTCCACATTGTGAGGGTCCAAACACCATAAACGGTTCGTCAATCAAACATTTGATTTGAATGTTTTGAACCTTTTAGTGAAAAGTGGTTGGTCAAGTTCGGGCTCAGTCTGACCCAACCCGGTTTGGATGACCCAACCACCTCCAGTTTGGGAAGACCCAACATGGAAAGGCCCATTTGGGCCTCCTAGATCCGAAATATTTGGCTGAGGATCTAGCTTGAAGGGGCGGACCGATCCTCCTCTGGCCCGGACCGCACCGGTTGGCTGGTTCTTCTTGCCCAGCTGGGCTGCCCAGATACTCGGTCCTCCCCCTTATGCTTATCTCACTTTGGAAGGATGGTCTTGTATATCTGGGATGCAACACTCGCTGCGTTTGTTCATTCCCCAAAGACCACTGTGTGCAACTCAACGGGTCTACCGCATAACCCCCCGTGACTTTTCTATGGTGTCCCAGTCGTGGTCCTCCACAAGGTCTGGCCGAGTCAACTCCAAACCTGATCCACCACACGTAGTGGCTATCACGGGTTCCCCCCGGGGTCAGACTTCGATCCTATGGACCTTTCCGTCACTACAGAACTCTATTTCCACTACATATTTCATAGACAAGGACCCTCTACCACCACTGACCTTCTATATTGGCTGTCGTTCTCCCAGAACCACTGTCTCCCTCGGCCTCCTACCCGAGTTTATCCACCACTACATTCCTTCCTAGGCCATGGGTTTTTTTCACATAATGAAGAACAGAAAAGAGTGGTAGGAGTAGAATAATGTTCAATGAAAACATAATGGAAAGACCATGATCATTGTTTTTTTCAGCATGATTTATCCTTGTTAAGAGGTTTAACGAAGGATAATCAATATTTCAATCCAAATTCCCATAATTACCCACGTAAAAAATCTCATTCCTGCAATAACGATCTATCCGAAGGTCAAATGTTTAGTTCATTTTCCCATGTTCATCATTTGGAAAGGAAGAATGGGGAAAAGTTAAACACCCAGAAATAAACCTATACTTGAGTTTTAATTGATCACTGGAGAAGGGTGAATCATGCATTCACCATTCATAAATCCATTAATTTCTTATCTAAATCCATTCATTGATCCATCATTGTTCGTGGTTCGTTGCTGCTCATTATTCATGAATGAATTTCCGCCAAGGATTCAAATAAAACTTTAGGATTCTTCCAGGATCCTGTATCTCTATTAATAAACTTTATGGAGGAAATGCGTTTCAGTGTTTCTATTACGATGAGTCACCAAATCATTACAATATTTCATTTATAAAATGAAAAAACATTTCAATTATGCTTGAGTTGCAATGTCATTATGCTTTTTCATTTATGAAATGAATTAGCTGGATCGATGTAACATTTTAGGGAAAAAAACTTCTGAATAAATTAAACTTTCTTAAGTTTATTTAAATTTTCTTTATAACACCCGAATATTAAATTTCTTCCTCGACTAGTGCTAGTCGAGGTTGGGACCCACCTAATGAAAGAACACGCTATTGAGATAAACTATACTCTCATATTTCCATTCTGAGTTACTATTTATGATTTATAATATTTGAAAATAAAATTATCTTGATTTAATTATTTTATTTATGGTCATGACCCAAAAACTACTTTCTATAGTTGGCTCGCACCGGAAAATGTTAGGCTCCGCCTAAGAAAATAACAACCTCAATAGATCATCTGTGCTCTTATATTTTCAATCTGATTCACCGTTCATGAGTTATAAGGATTTGAAAATAAAATAATTTTATATAAATAATTTAATTTATGGTTATGCCATTTTCTGGTTCTCTCACTTGAGGCTCGCACCAACTAATGTTAAGTCCCAACTATAGTAAAACCTCTATCCTGAATCCAATGGTTCCCTTATATTTATTATCTGGGTAGCCGTTTAATATTTATTCTAATTTTTAGGAAAACCCCTCACATGTGCTATTTAAAACTTAACATTTTTCAACAGACTGTTATGGGCACACCAGGCCTCAAAATTGCATGCTGTCTCATTGCCTGGTCTAAAATTTTCCTAGTAATTTTATAAAAATAAAAATTAGGAAAATCTAAGTCATTAAATAATGGAAAATAACATTATTTAAATCATTTTAAAAAACATAGATATGGAAGAAAAATTGCATTGACAAAAGTTGAAATAATGCTGGATTCTTATAAAAACAATTTCTTGGTTGAATGATGTTTAAAAGGGAGGGAAATCAATGAAAACCATTTAAACTATATATATAAAATGAGTATAATAATATAATTAACTTTTAAAATATAAATATATAATAATTTTATTCAATCGAAATTTAAACGTAAATAATTCCAAATAAAAATTATATTGTAGAATAAACCCTAACAACTTTGGTATCATTCGAATCAAAGACCATTGAACGTTATAATAATATATGGTTATGTAAATCCCATTAATTACATATAAAATTATGAAAATATATATTCATTGGTAAGTAATTCCACTGTATAAAGTATAGCATGGTGCTCAATATGAAACCTATCTCGTGAAATTAAAATTGACACTAGTAACAATTACAAAGATCATACCATTTATGTTTAGAATCATTCAATGAACTGGTAATGTAAAAAAATTTAAATCCATAAAAGGAAAGTTTTGGTACATAATAAAACAATCATAGGTCAAAACACACATAATATTTTCATAACACAGTCCATAAAGAAGTGATATAACTTGATGAAATGAAATTTAGTTAATAATTCTTTACCATGATTCCCCATTATCATTATAAATTCTCTTACTACTGAATAATAATATTATATTAGATATTTACATTCATAAGATTTTTTTATCCCATTATTTCTATTCATTTCATTTCATTAAGCTATTAAAATTGTTAACTTGTTATTGGATGTTTGGGATCTTTGGTTTTATAACCTCAAAAAAATGTCGATTCATTGACCGTATTCAGAAAAATTATTGTTCCACTTCCTAAAAAATCATAAAAATGTTATGATTATCATATTTATACATTAAATTAACTTTTAATACCATCCTTTTATGTCAATCAAGAAATATGAATCACACCATTTCATGGATTTGTTTGTTCGAACGTGCGCATGAATGAAAGTTTTATTTTTCTTCTGGGTGGAAAACAAATAAAGTATAATATATTTTTAATTTCAAAAAATAAAAACTATTTTATAATATTTTTACTTATTAATTAGATCCTTACATATAAAAATCCTTGTAATATGGAAATTTAAAAATGTATCACATCACTTCGTAGACGTGGTAGTCCACATGTACACACAAGTAACGTTTTCATTTCCCACAAGATATAAAAGCAAATGAAAAAGGGTATTACCATTATAATAATAACCTATTATTATATTGAATATAATTATGTTATAATTTTATAATGGATAAAATATAATTTAAGGAGGTATATTAATAAATATTCATGAAACACTTGGTTAATAATTATACCTTATCATTGGGAAATCACCCTTGACTTAGAATTAATCCATTCATAGAATGGTTTTTTTGTGAGTTAATAACCTCAAGGACATATGGATGTAGGTTTTTAATTGATTTGGTTAGATTTTTCTTGACTTAATTAGATCAGGAGGAGTCACCAAGATAGGAGGTTCCCTTTTATATGTGAGGTGGGTAGCAGTCATATAAATATATGAAATACTAAAATTTAATATGTTACAAACTCATATAAAATGAAAATAAAATTATATGAATTAAATAATAATGAGTAAAATTTATAAATAGAATAAAATAATAAAATTTAATTATTTAGGTGTCATTTAAAGCCTATATTTTGGATTAACCCCCTCATTAACCATTTTTAACCTTAACCATTGTAATAAAATTTTCAAACATTAAAGGTTGTGAAAGTAATTTTAAAAATTCAAAGTGGGACATTTATAGAAAATTCCATAAATAATATAAAATTTTCCATTCAATTGATTTATGATAGGATTTTGTTATTATTTTATAATATTTTAAAAATGATATTTAAACATTTAATAGAATTTAAATCCATTTTTGTAACTATTCAAATATTTGACTTTAAAGGCATGAAGATAAAAACTTAAATCAAATTAAAAAACTTAGATAATAAAATATACTTAATACATATATATTTAATTAAATAAATATGATAACACATAGAAATATTATCACTTTATTATTTTAAGACTATTTAGTTTGTTTTTCATATTCTTATAGAACCATTGTATCGATGCTAAATATTTTAAATAAATATACTATATATAAAAATTAAAAATAAATTATTATAATAATACCAAATTATTATAAATATTTATGTTCATATTTTTTCATCCATAATTTATATTTTCCATTATCCTAATAATTATTACATATTTAAGATATAAAATTGGAGAATGTTTCATTTTATTAAATATAACACTTTATTCTCTTCGAAGCCAATCAAAATTTCAATAGAAGCCACCAAAAATAGTATAGGTTGGATTCTAGGTCAATAAGCCTCCCATAAAGAAAAATAAGTGAATTTTTTTGGGTATCTTTGTAATTTTATAGTTAATTTAATTTTTTATCTTCATTTACCATTACCACAAAAACTCATTTTTTTTACTTGGTAATTTATTTTTGTGACCAAAAAAAGAATTTTAATTTATAAAAAATTTATAAATTATGATTCATAATTTCAAATCCATTTAAATATATTCATTTTTTATTTTTTATTGAAATCATTTTTAATATAAGTGCACAAAACACTGTGAAAAATAGTTTTTAGACAAATGCATTTTGGCATAAAAGTGAACATTTACAAAAATACAATATAATGATAATCATAATGTTATTAATTATATTATTTTGAGTCAATGGTGGTATTATGTTACATTAAAACTAAATAAAAAAAAGTTTTAAAAGTTTTAAATTAAATTATTTAATGAAAATAAAATACATTTTTACACAAATCAACATTTTTCACAATTCATTGAAAATTAATATTTTTTATAAAAATCCCTAAAATTAATCTGAAGACAATAATGATTTTTTTTCTAAAATTATATCCATTTTTTAGACACAATTTCTCAATGTGAGAAAAATTCATTATAATACACATATAGAAATGAAATAAAAACCATTTTTGAAGAAAATGAATTCTTTATGAATAAAATGACCTCATCCTCATTCCTTTCTTAATAAAAAAAAATTAAATTAATGTTATTTATTTTATTTATTATATATTCTACTTATTTTATTAGTATAATTTATCAATATTGATTAATTTAATCTATAAAGATAAATAGACAATGTACTCATAAAAATAGTTTTAAGAAAAATATATCTTTTAATTAAAAATTATTTAATGTTAATTTATAACTAATTTATAATCAATGTATGATTGGTTATCAATTTTATTATATATATATATATATATATATATGTATATCATAATAAAATTAGTCTTATTCATACCATAAAAACCAATGGAAATGTTTTAATAGTCATTGTTAAGTAATAATATTACTTATGTATATTGATGTTCGTTTATGCTTGCTGTTGTGTATAGTACATAATATAAAACATAGTATTATACAAGGGTTACTTACATTTTGAAATATTTTGGTGTGATATTCTCACCAATTATAAAAACTTCATCCTCCACATTGAAATTTCATTCTCTGTAAATTAATTTATCATAACATTGTAGTCACATCATATATAGATTTTATCATGAAAATTAATTTAATGGTCATGACCAAGAAACTATAAATTCATTTACCTCTATAAGAATTGTACTTGAAAATGGGTTTCTAATAGAATACCATTATACCATATTGTAACATTATGTAGTATAATCAATGGAATTGAGAAATTATTTTACAATATAGAGAGATATTTTAATAAAATATATATACTTAATATCATTAAACTTCATAAGTTCAAATTTATCATTATTTTTTACTTAGATTAGTTCTTATTTCTATCTAGTCTCATACTCTAATGAATGAATATTCGAGGTGAAGTTTTCAGACTATAAGAACTATATTCAACTTAAAATGATTAATAAGATCCATAAAAGGATAAGAAGTTATTTTTCATGTTCAAGTATAATAAAAAAAACCAAATATGGTTGTCACAAGTAAAGATAATATTCAATATGAGAAGACCTTCATATGAATAAATACTATGTTAATATCTAAAGCCTCTATAATAACACCCAATGTTCAATTTAAATGTTTTAATAATCATATAATGAAAAATGGAATCAAAATATTCCTGAAAAGATGAAAACCAAATAATCTGATTAATTTGATCAAATTATTTTTTAGATCAATTTAACTTTTATCTCTAAAAAAATTAATAAATCATAAATTCACATACCAAAAATAGAAATTCTATAGTCATTTAATTGACATAATATTATATTATTTACTAAAAATAACATGAATCACCATAAAGATAAAATAAAATCCTATATTCTTCCAAAATTTAACTCAACCTTTATTCCAAAATTAAAATATCATATTTCTCAAAAATATTATCATTTACATTATTCATATAATATTCCCAATACAGTAAACATATTCAAATATAAAATTTATCATTTATTCACCAAATCAATTTTCAATCTCATGGTAATCAGTATGGTAAAATTTATATTCTCCAAATGTAATTACCCTTTTATCTAATTGACCAAAATTACCTTAACATCAAAGATCATATTGACCAAAAAGGTTACCAATATCTTTGAACTTTTATTCATAAAATATATAATCTTTATTCATCAAATAACCTTTTCACTAAAACATGTATGATACCCAAGTGTTGTATTCCCATAAATGGAGTCCCAAAATATCCTTAATCATCTTTAACTCCCATCACATAATGAATAAAAAGGGGTACCTATTCTCTTAAAATTAAGCTCAACGTTAGACTCATTAACCATTAATAATATCTATAACTCTTAAAATATCATCATCTAATTCCTCATAACATCTAAATTCATCTAAACTGTTTCTTTTGACACAAATGTTATCACCCCAAACCTATAGAACAAGATTCGATGGAAAAACACACTCTTAACATATTGGAAATGATTCCAACTTATGGGATCCAAATTTTAATTGACATAATTACTGATTAAAAAAATTTATGTGTCACACACAACATGAATAATATTTTTACGTATAAAGAATTAGAGAATTAAGAAAACTAATAAATATTAAAACCTCTATATTTCTCATCAAATTGTAATTTCTCTCATTATATAATGATTTTATTATTCCATATTATGTTTTCAATATTTTCAAACAAAATGGATTTTATGATTACAGTTATATTTTTTTCATGATAGATTTTATTATATCAATATGTGTCACCATTGACATTGCTAAAATTCTTAAACATCCTTAAGCCATTCAATTTTTTTAATGGTTGAATAATAATAACAAAAAAATAGTAGGGGATATAAAAATAATGAAAACATGTTAATACATATGGAATTCATGAAAACTGTCACGAACCAAATCTGGTCGCCATCAAACCGGCACCAAACCTAGCTCATGGAAAGTCCTTAAGGGCGTTCCCTATCTCCACGCACTAGAAAAAGTGACCAAGTATCATTAATTTAGGTTTGTGAATGATTTACCCGAGTATGAAAGCATAACACATTAAAGCAATCCATAATATAAATCTGAAATTTTCAGCGAAGAAGTCTTAACCAAAAACCAGAACTGAATACATTGGATTAAAGACAATAAAATAGGTCCAAATACAAATAAATACAACACTAGGACATCCCAAAGGACTCTACATGACAAGGGGTAATCACCCACAAGCCGTCTCCACAACTCCACACTAAGGATGGGAACTAACACCCTGAACCGCCATCACCCTTAGCTTTTCTTTTACCTGAGTCAAACATAACCAAGTCTACTTACACCCAAGGGGTGTAAGTAGGGTGTGAGACTAATACAAATAGGATACCACCCAATGATTCTAAAGATCATGCAATATAATGTGAAAAAGAAAGTAGTTTTAGTAGGCAAGGAAAAGCAGTGTTAAAATTCCAAGAAATGTAACTTTCATTTGAGAATAGTTTTCAACCCAAAATTTTCATAATGTTCACAAATTTAAATAGAAATGTTATTTACCTTAATTTAATACCAAACACACCCTAATACATGGGTAAATACTAAAAATACAATGAGCAACAACATTTTGAACACCCATAGGCACTAGGTTGTCTTGGGCCCTATGTACCTCGTACCTCGGTGTAAAGTAAACATAGAAAAATCTGTTCTCATGCACGATCCAATAGTAGGGAACATACCCATAACCTATTGGTCCCCAATAATCATCCACGCAGTTTTGTTAGAGTTTTCGTTATCCAAATTCTAAGTGAAATAGGGACAAAACCCATCCGGTCCACTAGCCGTACTAGTACAAATCCACCCCACCTAGTTACCTGGGCATCCCCTTTTGTGCTCAATCAATTCCAGAATGAAAAATAAATCAATTTTCATATAAAACATAATTACTGTTCAAACACAACCAATACAGTAGCTATCACATTTTATAGTACTTAAAGCACGCAACAAAACACTTAGATTTTTTTTAATAAAACCACCTCTCAAAATCTCACATTGTTTTACGCCCAAAATTCTTTTAAATATCCACTTTGCACACTATGTGCACACTTTTAAGTCACAAAAAAATTCAGTTCCATACCCTTTAATGAAACAAAAAATTTATTTATGGGGAATCCCCATGTGAACCAAGAAGTTATATCCTTTAAAAACCCCCATTTTCACACAAACAAACACTTTAAGCCCATTTACATCCCAAAAACCATTTAAACGAAATTTCACAGCAACAAAAAAAAGAAATAAAATTAAAAACATGATTTCCAGTCCTAATACAATTCAATAAAATCAACTATGTAATTATAGGATAGCCCAAATGACCCAATAAAATATTTGTATGAAAAAAACCCCCACTTTCACAAAAAATGGCACTTAAAATTTATTTGATTTAAAAATGCCACTAAAAATATTTTTTGCAGAAACATATAAATTAAATAAACATAAAAATAAGATAAAAACATCAGGCTAAGTCACAAAAATTTTATGCACAATGGAATCACCTACCAAAAGAGTCAAGAACCGCAAATCCTAGTGCGGAACTTCAACCACACCACCACCGCACCACAAGGGAGTAAGATCAAACCTAAAACCAGAGGATTGGACCAAGAAACTCAAAATGAAACCCTAGTTATGAATCCCTAGCTTCTTTACATTTGGGGATTCAAGAAAAAAAAGGGAAAGCTTAAAGAAGAGGAAGGAACTTAGAAGGATAGTCACTTACTTCAGAAATCTGGACGATTTTAGCAACCTGAGAAGTTTGGCCCTAATTGTCGACTAATACGATCTCCAAAGAGGGGGAAACGAAGATGGTGGTGAGGCTAGGTATAGTGGGAGTAGGTGAGAGGTAGAATCACTGAAAAATGATAAAAATGAATATTTTATGAAATAATTAAAAACAATTTTAAAACTGGAAATGGGCTTTCGGGTTGGCCCAATACCTAATTTGATCACCCAAATCAAAGATGCTAATGAATTTTTAAGGGGACCAAATTTATTTTTTTGGTTTGAATAGTTAAATGAGGGTAATTTTTGAAGTTTAATGGGTGAAAAAGGTTGAGAAACGAAGGAGTTACTAAAGAAACAAAATTTACTTTCAAAATTGGAAATGGGCTCTCGGGTTGGCCCAAATTTTGGAAACCAACCATTTCCTTAAAAAATTCTTGGAAAACCCCCAAAACAAAGAAATAATGTAAATTAAATAAAAAATAACTTTAAAATATTTCATGTATGTGACAATTCTCCCCACCATGAAGGACTTTTCGTCCTGTAAAGTCAACATGAAGCTTGATTGGAAAAAAAGAACAGGTACTCTTCCTCGAACCATGGATTTCACTCCCATGTCTCATGTGTATAATTACCATGCTGCCATAGAATATAGAATAATGGAATAGGATTACCTTGAAGTACCATCTCTTGGGAGTCCACTATTTTCACCGGCCTCTCAACAATAGACAAGTCAGGCTCTATCTCCTGTTCTTCCCAACTCAACACATGGGATAGATCCGGGTTGTATTTCTTCAACTGAGAGAAGTGGAAGACAACATGGATGGACGTAAAATGAGAAGGTAAGGCCAACATGTGTTCCACCTTTCCAATACACTTGATGATCTCAAATGACCTGATATACCACGATGTCAGCTTCCCTTGCTATCCCAATCGACGATGGCTCAGATGAGGGGACACTTTCAAGAATAACCTATCACCCACAGAAAACTATAGGTCATGATGCCTCTAGTTAGCATATGATTTATGGAGACTCTGAGCTGTCAATAAATTCTGCCTAATCAACTCGAACCTCTCAGATGTCTCCTGCACTAGACTCGGCCCCAACAATGAGGTCTCACCTACCTTAGCCCAACACAGGGGGGATCGACACAGCCAACCATAGAGCGCCTCAAAAAGAGAAATTCAAATCAAGGATTGGTAACTGTTATTATAAGAAAACTCAAAAAACCCCAAATGGCTATCCCAGGAACCTCCAAAGTCCAATACACATGCATGGAGCATGTCCTCCAAAATCTGATTTGCCCGCTCTGTCTGACTATCTGTCTGAGGATGGTATGCCGTGCTCATCTTAATCTGAGACCCCAAGGCCTTCAGAAGGACTTCCCTGAACTGAGAAGTGAAATGAGGGTCTCTATCTGAGACAAATACTGATGGAACACCATGGAGTCTCACCACCTCCTAAAGATACAAACAACCCAACTCATCCACTTTATATACATCCCTAATCAAAATGAAGTGGGATGATTTGGTCAGATGATCAGTCACCACCCAAATTGCATTCTTACCCCTAGGTGTACATGGTAAGCCAATAATAAAGTCCATGCCGACCTCATCCCACTTCTAGGTAGGAATGGGTAATGGCTGGAGCAAACCGGAGGGCCTTTGGTGCTCTGCTTTCACCTGCTAGCATGTGTAGCATCTCAAAACAAAGTCTGCTATGTCTCGTCTCATACCACGCCACCAAAACTGCCAATGGACATCATAATAAATCTTAGTGGAACCCAGATGGATAGCCCATGGAGACTGGTGGCTATCCTGCACCACCACCTTACGTAGAGATAACGACACAACTGAACGTCCCTTGAAGCACAAGATGCCCTCGGGAGATGACTACCAATCAGAGGATGTCTCCCCAACATGAATAAACTGCTTCAAACACTGAAAAAGCTCATCACTGGGCTATTCCCACTGAATAAAATCCAACAGAGAAGGAGTCAACTAGACGCTCACCAAGAATTCCCCCCCACTGTGTTCCCTGGTCTCCACATGCATCTAAGAAAAGTTCCCCATCAATGTCCACTCATCACTGGACATCCTCAAATCCTGCACTGGAACCCTTCTACTCAAGGCATCGGCCACTAAGTTACCCTTTCCTGGGGTATAGATAATGTCAAAGTCAAACCCCTGTAAGTACTCGATCCAGCAACGCTGCCTCAAGTTGAGGTCCTTATGAGAGAAGATATAAGTCATGCTTTTGTGATCATAGTAGACCAGAAACTTCTCTCCAAAGAGGTAGTGATGCCATGTATTCAAAGAATGAATCACCACTGCCAACTCCAAGTCATGGGTCGGGTAGTTCTTTTCATGTGGTCAAAGTTGGAAAGAGTAATACGCGACCACATGATCATCCTGTATAAGAACGCACCCAAGACCCATACCTGAAGCATCACAATAGACCACATATCCCTTTCCAGCCTCTGGAAAAATCAGTAAGGGGGCGGTAGTCAACAGCCTCTTCATCTCCTCGAATGACGTCTAGCATTCTGGACCCCATACAAACTTCACCCTTTTTCAGGTGAGGGTGGTCATCTATGAAGCAAGACGAGAGAAATCCTGAACAAATCGCCTTTAATAACCAGCCAAGCTAAGAAAAATCCTGATCTCGAACACATTCTTCGGTTTCTCCCATGACATGACTGCACTAATTTTATCGGGGTCCACTGAAACTCCATGCTCTAAGATCACATGCCCCAGAAATCTTAGCTCTCTGATCCAAAAAGTGCACTTTGACAACATTTCATAGAGGCAGTGATCCCATAATATACCCAAAATGATCCTAAAATGATGTTCGTGTTCCTCCTCAGAGCTAGAGTATACAAGAATGTCATCCACAAACACCACAAAAAAGGAATCGAGATACTGATGAAACACCCTCTTCATGAGTTCCATAATGACCACTGAAGCATTGGTCAATCCGAAGGGCATGACCAAATACTCAAAGTGGTCGTACCTGCTTCGAAAGGCTATCTTTGGGATATCTAACTCTATCACCCGAAGTTGATGATACCCCGAACGCAGGTCTATCATTGAGAACCACTTTTCTCCCTTCAACTAATCTAAAAAATCATATATTCTGGGCAAAGGGTATTTATTCTTAATTGTTACCTTATTCAGCTTCTGGTAGTCAATGCCCAACTGGAGGGATCCATCATCATTTTTCAAGAACAACACAGGAGCAGCCCAAGGAGAGATGCTCAGATGAATGAATCCTTTGGATTCTAAGTCATCTAACTATATCTTTAATTCCCTTATCTATGTGGGGTCCATGCGATAAGAGGGAAGAGATATCAGCTGTGTTCCTGAAACCAGATCAATCGAATACTCCACATCCCGCTCTGGAGGAAAACCTGAAAAATCATCCGGGAATACCTCTGGAAACTAATTCACTACATGAGGTAGTGAAACTTCAAGGGAAAGACCATTATATATCACGAGAAAACATAACTGGAAGATAACACTTCCCAAATCTGGGAGTGGATCCCCTGCACGACCTAACCGAGGATCCCATTCTCCATGAAAAACCTGATGACTCCCATCAGGTCCCGTGAAACTCACACGCCGTCTATAGCAATCAATGTGTGTCTGGAAGTGTACTAGACAATCCATCCCAAGTATTAAATAAGAAAGGTCCATATATAAGACCAATAGGTCCCACTCCATCTCGACCCCTGACACAGAAAGCGCACACGATGGGCACCTGAGACCCTGCTCCTTCTTTCCTAGCGGTGTCACCAACTCCATTGTGAAAGACATCAAATCATTTGGAAAATTCAGCATGTCCATAAAACAGGCAGAAATGAATGAAATAGAGGCACCGATATTAAAAAGAGAAGAAAATATAGAATATGTGATCAAAACGGTACCTAGAACTATCGATAGTCCCGCCTCTGATCCTTCTGGTGCCTGATCCACCAAATAGAGATGTCCGATCTTTGCCTGAAGATGACAGCTAGTCTGTGGCTGTGACCTAAACTGGCTCTGCCTAGAAGATGAACCATCCCTACCACCACATCTTCCAAATTGAGATCCCCGAGTCCTAGACGGCTCAGACTGTGCTGCCACTCCTCTTGAAGCCACTGAACCAGCCCCACTCAGAAGTGGACGTGCCACACCACAGAAACGATGCAAATGTCCCATACCTCCACACTGGTAACAAGGCTTCAGAGGAACTGGACATGCTGGTTGGATGTGCTCGATATTCCCACACTGGTGGCACATGACTGATCCTGCATCAGAAGCCGCAGAAGAAAACTGCCTGAAAGAGTGGCCTGAACTGTCACCTCCTTTCTTCACATGATCATCCCGCCTCCTTTTCTTCTCTGAGGAGCTTCCACTTCCCACTACTAATACTGAACCATAGAAACCAGTCCTGCCTTTCCTATCAATCTCCACCATTCAATCCTGATCAACGACCTCAGCATAGGTCCTTAGCTTAAACAAGAACACCTGGGATTATATCTCTGGTCACAAGCCTTTCTCAAACCTCTGGACCTTCACTTGATCATTAGAGACAATTTATAGAGAAAACCAAACCCACGAAGCGAAATGGTTGGAATACTCCATCACAGATAGATTCCCCTGAAAGAGTTCCATGAACTCTCTAGACCTAGCATAATCCAACACCTCAGGGCAGTACTGTTCATTGAAGACAACCTTAAAATCTCCCCAGTGCATCTGTTCATTCTTCCCAGCCTTAAGCACTGACTCCCACCACTTACGGCCGGGACCCTCCAACAAAAAGGAGGCACACTTCACCCTGAGATCCTTGGGTGTTTCCAGAAACTCAAACATATGCTCGATCTTCTCGAGCCATTCTTCTGCTTCCTAGGGTTCTGACCTACCTCAAAAGGCAGGAGGCTTGTTTTTCAGAAACTCTTGTGGTTTATATTTTCTAGGAACTGTCTCTTCTTCCCTAATAGGAATAGTAGCAGGAGATGGTCCCTGTCCCAAATCTTGGATATCCCGAACCATAGCCTCCATGATCCTCTGATCAATTGGTGTGGGAGAACTCTCTCCAGATTCCTCCTCTGGGCGTGTGGGATATTTCCGGGGAGGCATGTTGCTACAAAATGAAACAGTCCCAAAACAATATTCAATACCAGAATACTGAAAATTTTAATCAAATACATAAAATATAAATAAACTAAACATATTTCAGTAATGAAAGAAACAACTACTTCACATCCACCTGATGTCCACATGTGGTCTGCAACCCACACGTCTCACCTGGAAGTGAAGTCAATCCATAAATTCCAACATCCCCTGGTGACTCAAGGTCTATCATGAGAGGTGTGGACCAAGAACCCTAATCACAACCAAAACCCTAAGCCCCGACAGTCCTAGCTCCTGTCTATCCCAACTCATCCCAAAATAGCAATATAACCCAAAAAATTTAACATCCTTTGATACCATTTTGTCACGAATTGAATCTGGTCGCCATCAAAGCGGCACCAAACCTGGTACATGGTAAGGACTAAAGGGTGTTACCTATCCCCACGGGCTAGAACAAGTGCCCAAGGATCATTAATTTAGGTTTGGGAATGATTTACCCGAGTATGAAATCATAAAGTATTAAAACAATCCATAATATAAATCTGAAATTTTTGAGCCAAAGAAGTCTTAAACAAAAACCAGAATTGAATAAATTTGATTAAATACAATAAAATAGGTACAAATACAAATAAAGATAACACTAGGACAGCCCCAAGGAATCCACATGACAAGGGGTAATCACCCACAAACCGTCTCCACAACTTCGCACCAAGGATGGGAACTAACACCCTGAACCGCCATTACCCTTATCCTTTCCTTTACCAGAGTCAAACATAAACAAGTCTACTTACACCCAAGGGGTGTAAGTAGGGTGTGAGACTAATCCAAATAGGATACCACCCAATGATTCTAAATATCATGCAATACAATATGAAAAAGCAATCAGTTTTAATAGGCAAGGAAAAGAAGTGTTAAAATTCCAAGAAATGTAAGTTTCATTTGAAAACAGTTTTCAATCCAAAATTTTAAGAATGTTCACAAATTTAAATAGAAATGTTAGATACTTTAATTTAATTCCAAACACACCCTAATACATGGGTAAATACTACAAATCCTATGAGCAACAACATTGGGAACACCCCTAGGCACTAGGTTGTCTTGGGCCCTATGTACCTCGTACCTCGGTGTGAAGTAACCATAGAAAAATCCATTCTCGTGCATGAACCACTAGTAGGTAACATACCCATAACCTAGTGGTCCTCAATAATCATCCACATAGTTTAGTTAGAGTTGTATTTATCCAAATGCTAAGTGAAACAGGGACAAAACCCATCCGGTCCACTAGCCGTACTAGTACAAATCTGCCCCACCTAGGTACCTGGGCTTCCTCTTTTGTGCTCAATCAATTTCAGCATGCAACATAAATCAATTTTCATATAAAACAACATTACTATTCAAAAACAACCAATATAGTAGCTATCACATTTTATACCACTTAAAACACGCAAGAAAACACTTAGAATTTTTTTAATAAAACAACCTCTCAAAATCTCACATTGTTTTACACCCAAAATTATTTGAAATATCTACTTTGCACACTATGTGCACACTTTTAAGTCACAAAAACAAAATTTCAGTTTAATAACCTTTAATGAAACCAAAATTTCAGTTATGGGGCAACCCCATGTGAACCAAGAAGTTATATCCTTTAAAAACCCCCATTTTCAAACAAACACGGCACTTTAAGACCATTTGCATCCCAAACACCATTTAAACAAACTTTAGCAGCAACCAAAAAAAAGAATAAACATTAAAAAAATTATTTACAGTCCTAATAAAATTCAATAAAATCAACTATATAATTATAGGACTTCCCGAAATGAACCAATAAAATATTTTTATGAAAAAAACCCCCAATTTCACCAAAAATTGGCACTTAAAATTCATTTTCTTTATAAATTCCAATAAAACCATTTTTTGCAGAAACATTAAAATTAAATAAACATGAAAATACCATAAAAATAGCAATCTAAGTCACAAAAATTTCATGCGCAATGTAATCACCTACCAAAAGAGTCAAGAACCGCAAATCCTAGTGTAGAACTTCAACTGCACCACCACCACACCACAAGGGAGTGAGATCAAACCTAAAAGCAGAGAATTGGACCAAGAAACTCAAGATGAAACCCTAAGTACGAAGCCCTAGCTTCGGCAAATTTTTATATTCAATAAAAAATGGAGAAAGCTTAAGGAAAAGGAAGGAACTTAGAAGGATAGTTACTTACTTGAGAAATCTAGTTGATTTTAGCAACCTGAGAAGTTCGACCCTAATTCTCGACTGATACAATCTCCAAAGAGGGGGAAACTAATATGGGGGTGCAGATAGGTACATTGGGAGCAGGTGATAGGTATAATAACTAAAAAAGGATAAAAATGAATATTTTATGAAATAATTAAAATCAATTTTAAAACTGAAAATGGGCTTTCGGGATGGCCCAATACCTAATTTGATCACCCAAATCCATGATTCTAATGAATTTTTAAGGATACCAAATTTATTTAATGGATTTAATAGTTAAATGAAGGTCATTTTGGAAGTTGAATGGGTGAAAAAGGTTTAAAGATGAAGGATTTATTAAATAAACAAAATTTACTTTCAAAACTGGATATGGGCTCTCAGGTTGGTCCAAATTTTAGAAACCCACCATTTCCTTCAAAAATGCATGAAAAACCCCAAAAACAAAGGAAGAATGTAAATTAAATGAAAAATAACTTTAAAATATGTCATGTATGTGACAAAAACTGATAAATATGTCTGCCTTATCACATATTGAACTCTGAGTTTAAAATAATCACTCACATAATTTTGAAAACAACTTTTTTCCAGTATTTTTCCTAATCCATTTTGTATACAAGAATAAACTAAAAATCATAATATATTAGGGTTTGTGAAAAAATATTATATATTTTCATAGAAAAAAACCTATTACCCATTATAAATATTATTTTTTATTAAAATATCATTTTTATATCATAAACAAATTGATTTATGTTGTTATTAGTGAGAAAATGAGGAAGGGGGGATAAATTTTTGAATAAAATTTTGTAATTTTTTATTAAAAACATATATTATGGAATTGGATAATAATGTATAGTTAAAAAATAGTATAATTATATGTTTTGATATTTAGAAAACCTTCTCAAATTCTATATGACAACTATGTTAAATTACTTTAGAAAATACTTTAACATTTGAAAAAACATTACTCAAAGAAAACACTATACAAAAAACACCAATTAATATTAACTATCAAATTAATGTTTTGTTTAATAATTTAGAAAAAATTAACAAATTTATTTAATATAATTAAAATAAAACAGATAACGTATGAAAAATAAGGCACAATATAATTTAATCAAGTGTTTCAGTTTGAAGTCAAGACTTAATCCCCTCCAATTAGAAATCACCCATTCTGAAGTTGTTTATTATAAAATAAAATGATCCATAATACTGATAATGTTTTACACAATAGAACATAAGTCTATCTTGGAAAAAATCCACTTCCACAGTTCTTCATGGGATAAAAGAGACAATGGTCACACACGACCTCTCCCACAATTATATGTGGGTGTAAAAATGAAAGGAATTGAGAGAGTGTCGTATACTCTCTTGTTTAGTGTAAGAGAATGTGTTTTATAGTTAAATATATAAAAACAAAACTCAAATAGAAATTATGATAAAACAATAAGATAAAGGATTTTGAAATATGAAGATGTGTTAAAGTTAAATATAAATTGATTTTGTTATCTAAGAGTCCTTAATTTCTACCATTTCAAGGTTTAATCGTTGTTTTAATGAAAATATAGGAGATAAAAGTGCAGTAGAGGCCATAAAAAGATGTTCTATTTTTAGCCTATATTCTTCCACATACAATTATATCATTGACTATTTATATATCAGAATTTATGTATTTATATTTTAGTATTCATACAAACTCTAAAACAAGATGGGGTTTTTATAAATTTAGAACATTATCGATGGTCTAATTATCTTTTACAGAATAATAATAAGATAATCTTGATAATTATAAATAATAACAAATCTTGTATGTTTAAATTATTGTTTAAAACCATCATGGAGTTGTTTTAGAATAATCATTCTTAAATCTTCATTAATATATCTATAATTCAATTCATTTACTATCCATTGCGTAATTAATATTGAAATTAATTATATACCGCTACAGTAGCAGGGCTAGTAGTAGCGAGACCTAGTTGTAGATTCCCATTACAGGTAGATCCATGGTGGTAGGTATGCCTAGAGGTAAAAATTGAAATAATGGAAACATCCATTGATAGTATCTTTGAGTGATGATATATAATCATAGTGGTAAAAATTATTTATTTTAGATTCACCTAATGGTAGTGCTCCCTCCTAAGAGTTTATCCACTCAATTTTAGCACAATATGGTGGTAGAATCACCCAAGGGTTTCTCATACTATTGTTAGTAGTACTTGATAGTCAATTCTATTTAGCGTTGGAAACATAATGAATAGTAGTAAAATCTATATCTAATGGAAACTTAGAGTGGTAGCTTGTAACAATAGTTATATTCAAATAGTGACATCTCCTTTAGACTAGTAATAACTTATTTTCTGTGATTGTTCATGGTGTTTATAGATCACAACTTATCCAAATTATTTTATATTGAGGAAAATTTTGTTCGCTATCAAAAAAAATTAAATCCATTATAGACATAAAAAATGATTTTGGGTCATTAAAATAAGGAGGTTTTGGACAAACAATATTCTTGTTTTTGATGATCACATATCATCACATTCATAATCATAAAAAAATATTTAACACATAAAAATAAGTAAAACTATATAATCAATCAAATTATATATGTAATGCATACATGAAATAAAAATTATATAAAAAAATATAACAATTTTGGGATTATCAAAAATTGAGAATAATATTAAAAGAAATAATATACAAATATAAATAAATAATATTTTTATTCAATATTTTTTTTAAATTTATACATTAAAAAATAAATATAAAACATTTACAAGTCATATAATGAATAATTAAATTATAAATAATCCTTTTTTCTCTAGTAGAGGTAAGACACACTACCACCTTTTCATTTTCCTATAATAAGATGTGCATATGAGGAAGCAAGGGGAAGTGTAGGAGGCCTTAACATAATAAGTCAAATATGTCTCAGAGACTCAACTAGTATAAGTAAAAAAGGAATTACAATAAGGGAGGTAGTCTATAGGGGTACTGATATGCGTTTAAAGAGAGAGGTAGTTTAAGGAAAAGCGGGAGGGGTAATGAAAAAAGTCTTGTTGGTATATATAAATGGATTTTTCCACTTTTTTAACTAATTGACCACCGACCAACATGATACAAACCTTTGAAATTTTTTTCATTCTCTCTCATGAATAACATTAGAAGAGTATATAAGGTCCTTAATTGGGCCACTTTCTCCTTGAAGGACTTGGTCAGATGAGGCATTCTCAAATTCTCATGCAGGAACATAAAGTGATAATTATTTTCATGTTTTTTTAGAAAACATAGAAATATAATACCTGATATATTTATAGATTTATTCTCTTTCACTTATATCCTAATTCACAGATTCTCTGAGAAATATATAAATGAGATCACCGTGAAATTTAATCTAGTGAAACTCTCCCTGAAGAGAATTAGAGAGATCACCCATCGATGTGTGTAGATCATCTTTCACTATGGATCATATCAACTAATTATCAACTAAAGTAGAAGCATAGGTAGTTGTATATCTATAATTATAATCTCTAAGAGTTGGAAAATAATCTAACCTTTCTGGAAGATATATCTATCTCCTTGTGAAACCAGTACTCATGTACTCCATAAAATATTAAATAGAATACATCTCTTTTTATTTTATCTTGTTTAATATTTCCATATTTCCAATCCTTTAGAGTATTTGGAAGATGAATATGACTAATTACTGAAGAAAATATCATCCCAATGAAAGGTTCACTTATAAATGTTTCATGATAGGCTAAGGACCAAATAATCACACTATAATCTGAAAGAGTATCTATTCTGGAGAAATTAATATCAAATAGAGTTATATAGCTAGAATTAGGAGTATTTGAAGGTGTATGAGGTGATATACGCTTATATTTAGGTAAGGAAACATCATTATATTCAGGTTCCATAAATGGTACTGAAAAATAAATTTATCCAATCATTCTATTTTTTCAATTATCTACAATAATTATCCCTTACGATCTATTTGTTCAACCAATATGTTAGGTCCCCCATGCTTCAGTAGACTGACCTAATCATCCTCGTAACTAACACCATCATGGGAATCCCAATAAGATTTACCAATCATGGAAGATTTTAGGGACATCTCCATTAGTGTAACACCCCATGATTACATAGTACATTATCTCATTAAAGTAATTCAATAGCTTGCACTACATGCAACATCGAGTTCGAGCGCACCAAAACTTACTAAACTTACCGTATAAAAATATTTTTTGAATAGTATTAACTTTATTTTGAATATTATATACTATATTTAATTTTAACATACATATTATGTGTTTCATAGATATAATATAAAAACAAATTCATTTTTTTCCGGTTAAGGTAAGTATTTTTCAAAAAATGCAATTTTACCACCTTTTAATGGATAACCCTTTTTAAAACCAATATTTCAAACTTTTATAAATTAAATTCAATGAAATTAAATTCTTATTTATAAGAGGGACATAAAAATTTAGTTTAGATAAATTTTTGGTACTTTTCTGATAACACTCATATTTTGATAAATAGTGAAAAATACTATGTTTTAATTGAAAACAAATTTTTTTAATCGATATAATATATAGTGATGAATTGTGAATTTGAATAGTTTGGAAGTATAATTAGATTATATTTTTTATCATTTAATACAATTTAAATCATTATAAGTAATTTCACATTTAAATTAGACAAAAACACATGACAATCTTTTGATAGTTTTTAATTTCTAAAAACCCGCCTTTGGGTTTTGACAACGGGAATTAATTTTAAATTAATAAATGAAACTTATATTTTTTTAATTTGGTAAAATAGGCTTCATTTTTGAATTCAGAATATCAAAATTAGCTTAGAATAAATTTTTGGTATTTTTCTGAAAACATTCAATCTTTGATGAATAGTGAAAAATACTACGTTATTATTTAAAATTACAATTTATTTAAATGAATAGTTATTTTATTTTATTTTATTTTAATTAAAAATAGATATATAATACCTATATAAGTTCAATTTAATTCATTAGAGTCATTTTATAATAAGTTTATATATATAAAATTTTATCAAACATTTTACCGTCTTTTACCCATCTCCTAGGAGCATTTGCAAATCTGCATAAAACTTAATTTTACCACTAATGTGAGTTGAATTTAAAAAATATGAGAGACATGGTTAATATAATTATGTAAAATTTGGTTCAATAATATGAAAATAATTTTTGGTGAATAGTAACTTTTGACTTTTATTTACCACAATTAAAAGTAAATAGGGTAGTTAAGGGTAAAAATGGTATCATAATTCCGCAAAATCATGTCCAAATTCTATTGGATAAGTATAATTCGACCAAAAAAACCTTAGGAATAAAATATTACCCCCTATGGTCCACTTGTATAAGATTTGGAAATTTATTGTTATTTTATTTTAAGAAGAGTTAATAGAGTTAAATTTAATGTTTAATAAAAAAACCATTTTTAATATAGGGTTATACCTAAGATAAATTAGACTATAAATATTCATTATATATATAAAAAAATTCATATATAATGGTATTTTATTTATAATTTTATACATTAAATAATTTAATTTATTTATGACACAATGATGATGCAGTAATTACCTTATTAATGAAAGATTAAAATAATTGATATTATAAATATCCAAATAAATGTAAATTGAGACTTTTGATGAATTAAACTAATTTTATAGGTTAATATGACATTATAGGGTTGGTTAAATAAATTTTATTCAAAGTGATAAAGTTTTTATGGCTTTCAAAAAAATTAAATACTAAATAGTGTCAAAATTGACATAATTGAGTTTTTAAAACAAATATTATATTATTTATTGATATAATATTCCTAAAAATATATGGTTCGGCCAAAGGACATAGATAAGGTTTTATATATATTAATAATTAACCACATGGTGTTCTCTTTACTTGTTATAGTATTTTTATTAAAGATATAATATAAAAATACAAAGAGACATAGTAAATGTCAAACTATTTAACTAAGAGTTAATTCTAAAATATAAGGTTAATATGATGACCTAAACCTATCTAAAACCTATTGGTTGAGAGGTTATTGACCCATACCAACCCTATCCTTTAAATAATTTATTTTATATCCATTACAAACCTAAAATTATTTTATTATAAAATAATATTTCAAGCTTTTCCTAAAGTGACCCTCACCTCACTTATAAAAGGGAACTTCCCCTTATCTTAATTTCACACCTCCAAAGCCTTTTGGGTAGGCCCAAACCTGCCCAAATATCCTCCAAACACTACTAACTTCATCCTAGAGGACTTTATTTGGACATAAATCCAACCTAAGGATCCCTTTTTATCAAATCAAAAGGAAGAACCCAAATAAGTGGTAAATATTTCATCACCTCTTTCATGTTCTTTTCTACATCCACTTCCTCTTTCATTGTTGTTTCCATTATACAATAATAAATCCATTATATTATATATACTGTGATGTTATTATAAAAATTCTACAACAATATTCATTATTCTATCCATGCTATAAATGACAAAGTCACTATATGTGCATACGTACGGAGTACCATCTCCACGTCCTAGTGTAGTTTGTTATTCAAACACTTAATTATTTGGATGGGTATAATAATGAGTATAACTAATTTAAATAATACATATAACATGTTAATTATTCTTTATATATGATATAACTTCCAATTATATACGATTTCACCATCAATATAATGATATTGTCTCTTGTGCTTACGTACGGATTACTGTCTCTACGACGCGAGGAGACTCATTTCAACATTTAACATTCAACGATGATTATATAAATATATATATCATTAATAAGTGTGTAATATATGAAATAATAATGCTACTTAATATATATATATATATGTTTACTTACATATATCTTATTCACTTAGTTCTGTTCAATATGATATGAAAACAGAAACAACACTTATGCGTACGTACGACCTACTGTCTCCATAAACTGTGTTTTCCATTTCATATATATGTATATTATACATGTTTTTATTCTAAATATATATGATATGTAAATAATGTTTTATATTATAGAATTATTTAAATCATGATCTATGTTATACAATCAAGAGTAACAAGTTAAAACATGTACGATAAAGAAAGTGTTTATTAACCAAAATGTTAATTAAACACTGAAATTATTATTAAATGGGTAGTATAAAGTCATAAATGAATCATGTATGATATCATAGATATTAATATTATTATGGTATAATTTAATAACATACTAAGGTCTTTATACAGGTGGTTAAATATACCATCGAATGAAGGAAAGTGTAAGGTAAGGGGTTTACATCTCACTTCTTATTCCTATGAGATTCATGCTATTTTGCCACTATTTCATTTGGTGTGATGTATTTACTTTCCATAATTGTATTATTTGTTTAATAAACTTTAAATTATGTTTTTTTACATCTTCATTTTATGATACTTATTTCATGGGGTGTATGTTTCATAAGTTAAAAAATTGGTAAGGGTTAATTCCTCAATCTCATTATTATTTGAGATTGTTTATGGGTAAGTTTTTACTAGGAAATAATTATTATCCATGTCCATGTTTCATAAAAGAGTTTTCAAAGGGATTATTTTTAAGGGACACTTTTTATAAAACATCATTTTAAATGTTTTAAATATTTATTCTTCTAAACCTTTCTCATTAATGTCCATGTTTTCAAAATGGTTTTAAGGATTTATTTATATGAGCCTGAATGTTTTTAAAATTTTAATTACTTTCAAAAGTGTCAAAGTGGTATGTGAAACTTTTATTCAATAATTTCATTAAATTTATTCCTTTCTAAATTGTTTCATTTTTAAATGATATCATGAAAAATGGATATTTCTCTTAAAGAGTTTTACAAATCATTTTCAACTATGTCAACATACTTTGATGGATTTTAAACTTTTTTGAAGTTGTTTTATTATGATTAAAATCTTACATATTGTATTGAAGGTTTTGTGATATGTTTGTATGTGGATAATTTATTTTTATAACATTCATGGTTTATGGATAATATATTGAAATTTTTTATGCTAGTTTTAATACGAATGTTTATGTTATGTTTAAACCTTTTCATATGAGGAATGCATTGGACTTAGTAAGTGATAGGTAGGGCCCACTAGATCTCCTCGATGCATCGGTAGGTCTAATGAGACAAACTTGTGTCTTGAAATAAGGCCTTGAAAAAATCTTATTTATAGTCTGGGAACAAGGCCTTGACAATGTGGTTATGAAGTCTCGTATTATGCATTCCATCATTATGAATGTGGCTATTGATATTCCATGTGATTATTCGACTAGTAGAATATCCCTAAAAATAAGTAAATGGCATTATTTTATTTTATCTTTTCCATATTATGCTGATGTTTATGTTTAGAAGGATTTTGTTTTAGTCTTATACATTGCCTTAAATGTTTTTTCTTATTTATGAAAGTTTCTGCTATATTGTTATCCTTACTGAGCATCTGAGCTCACCCCTTTCTATGTTTTAATATTCCCAGGATTCCAAGAAGTTTATTATGATTGATAAGCAGGGTTAATCTAGGGGATTAATGGTGTTCTCAATGGATTATTTATGTTGTGTTTTATTTTTTAATATGTAATGTAAAGATCAAGCATGTAATCTATTTTCCAGGATTGATAAACTGATCGGTCTTTCGGGACTTGATTCCTTGTAATCATGCCAATGTGTTTAAATAATGCACCGACTCTGGGATTTTTGGGTTAGGGCATTACACATAGAGATAATACAATGTCAATCCCTTTCACTAAAGCATATCGAGATTTTTTCCTTCTTCACTAACAGACTCAGTAGACATGGATGTAGTGTCATATTATATTTATTCCTAAACCTTATCCCTATTATGACTAGAGAAATCAAAAATATCAACAACATCCTCTAGTTTCTAGTTCACTGAACCTGATCACTATTAGTAACATCAATATCTTCTACTTCATCATCCTATTATATTAAACTCACATTAATGGGAATGAAAATTTGTAGACTAAGAGATCTATATGATATATTTGGAAACATGAAAGTGTCAACTTCACTACATTATTCCACTAAAACAAGTATAGTCTCTTCCAAACCATCTATATATTTATTTCCCACAACCTCATCCTGAACCTCTTCATCAAATGAATACACTGTAATTTTATCTAGCTCTAAGGTATGGTTAACCAAATCTCAATATCTAGAAGGGTACTATGTAGTGTTTAACTTCTTATACAATTTATCACTATCTAGTACAAAAAAAAACATAGATTCCAATTCACTTTCTTTTTAATGTTACATGACTCAGTTAAAAATCTCCATAGTTAGTCACTTTTTCTTCACATTAAGACAAAATAAATTAAGCTTCCAACATATCAGATATCATCATATGGTTGAAGAGATAGTTTGACATAAGTAAGTCTTTCATAGGCCCATCATATGTACTATTATATAACTATTATGATTAAATTATTCCCTTATTTTCATAATGAATAGAAAGAAAATATATTGTTATCTCACTATGAATATGCCCCCTTCCAAGGATATAGAATATGATAAATGAGCTCAAGAATATGAAAACATTCAACATCTTATTCAGCAGTCGTATGTCTTCTGATATTTCCAGTCCAATTGAGTTGGGGAAGATAATATTCTTTCACAAAATTATCACGATTAATTTGAAATAACCCCTGATTGTTTTCATATATACCATGAGAAGGAATATCCATACACATATCCAATTTCGTTGAAGAGAAAACTAGTTCCCTTCCATTCAACACTATTATAATAACATCATTCTCTTATTTATACTCATTCATATAAAATTTGTAGAAATCTTGAACCAAGATAGGGTAGAATGGTTGATAATTCCTCGAAACCATTCAATCCTTCCATGTACCAGAATCACATTCAACATAAGCGATTTTATAGAAGACAACCATGCGGCTTAAAATTATTTCATAATAATAATAGATCATGAAAAAAATTTATGATTAATCATTTCACTAGGATGAATTGATTCACCTCATAACTTTTATGATAGTTATAAATCATCATGTGATCAAGTTGGATAGTTCACATACACCATTATTGAATAGTATTAAAGAATAAATTATATTGATAGAGGGTCAATATAGATAGATAGGGGTTAATGATTTCAAATTAGGTGCACGTGAGAAAGAGTACCCCATAATAATATTTAAGTAGATTTAAAATTTTGGGATTTGAAGATTAATTTTTAGATAAAAATATTAATAACTATTAAAAACCAAATAAGGTAATAATTTTATTTACAGATAATTGAAATGTTTGAATTTGAAATAGTATGTGCTACAGTAATAAGGAATACTAACATATCCATGATTAAATTTTAGGGTAGTACATGCATGATAGCAACCGAACGGTAGATCCCTAATATAGAATACCAATGCTAGATCAACCAATAGTATATTATACAATGGTAGATCAAACAATGGTAGATAAAACAATGGTAGATCAGAAAATTATAGCATGTGTAACCATAGAAATTATAATGATAGTATGTCTAATAGTTGTATGTCAAGGGGTTTTCTAACACTAGAAACAAAGTAAATTTGGTAATAAAGTCTAAACATAATTTATCATTCCATGTTCATGTCTTATATAGATAAATCTCATGAAATTCAATGGATTTTTGAATATATTAGAGAGATGATATTTAGTACCATTTGACTCAAGAGTTTTATCCCCGTTTTGAAAAAAATCTCTCAAAAATTGATGTCCTAAATCAATATGTTTTCTTCTAGTGTTACACACATGATTCTTGGAAATGTATATAATAGTTGTAGTTTCATAATTTTTAGGGACATGTTGAAATTTGTATACATTTTCTAGTAAAGTTTATTTTATCCATAGAATATATGCATGAAATCTTCTTGCAGCTATGTATATAGCTTCAATAGTGTATAATGTAATATAATTACATTTCTTAATTCAACATAAAACATGATACATGGTTAAAAAGTTTCATTTTATAGAGGTTCTATTTATATCTATCATCAACCTCAAAAATATTCACCTAAAAACTTAATAATTAAACTAATTCCCATTTATAATAATGTAGTCCAAAATTGGTTTTGTTTTATGGTATTTGAAAAATAATTTCATAGAAAGAAAATGTGAAATTTTTTGGGTTTAATTAAAAATGGGTGCACATACCCAAACTAAAAATTATATAATACGTGATAGTGGGTATGTATAGTAATCTTACAATCATACCTCAATATGTGGTTTAAAAAATGTTTTTCCTAGTTACATACTGATCCAGTTTATAGCTTGTACTCATGGGAGTATCAGTAACTTTAGGACAATCTATACAAAAATTTTTAAATTATATTTTCTGTACATAATTTGGTTTAAAATAAATCCATATTGATTTTGAAAATATGAAATCTAGGAAATAATTTATATTCCCCCATTAAAATTATTTCAAATACATTTTTAGTAATTTTTAAAAATTTAGTACAAAAATAATTTATTTAATATCCAAACATAATATTATCAATATAGATTTGTATTATTAAACATATTTTGAAATTAAGTTATTAAATTATTTAGGATCAGATAATTCTTTTGAAAGCATTTTGAAATAAAAAAATATTTACGCCTATTAAACCAAGGTCTAGAAATTTGTTTTAATCTATTTAATGTTTTTTTCTAATTCAATGAATTATTTGGAATGTGAAGGTTTTGAATCAAAGGTGGGTTTCCCATTAAACAACCTCAATAATATAACCATTTAAGAATGAACTCTAGCCATCCATTTAATATAACATGAATCCAAATATGTTACATTGGTAAGAAACATTATGAGTAATTCAAGTCTATTAACTATTGAAAATGTTTCTCCGTATTCAAACCCTCATCATTAAAATTTCATTATGAAACCATTAAATATTTATTTATAATTTTAGTGAATAAATCATCTACATTATTCCAAGACACTCTTTTAGTTCCAATAGTTTGGTAGCCCTAGGTATTTCAACTTGTTCCTAGATTCAATTTCATTCAAAAAAATTAATTTATTAATTTATTCCCATTTTGAAAAACTCAACATCAATTTCTTCTATGTTGTTCTTAGGATTACATGATGATAAGATATTTTCTTGATCAGCTTGGTTTCTAAGATAATATATTGTTTATAATCATATATCTAATTCTTGTGAAACAACATATAAAGGATGATATCAATGAGTCATAACAATTCTATGGATAGAGGTTTCTGACACTACATTTTCATCTAAGGGTTCTGGGTTAAGTGGTTCCCCATAACATGGATATTTTTCTATATTATTTTTGACAAAATTGTTAGAAGGTTTGGAATTTATATCAACAATTGAATGATCAGCCTTAGGTTTTTCAAAAGAGGTATCATAATCATGTCTATTTTTTATCAAACATGATAGGTAAAAATACTTAAACAATCATAGTCCTTTTATTCAATGCACTATATGAATTACTTGATGTAGAATATATAAGTAAAATTACTTTATTAATTTTGGATGCAGTTTTTTTCCAAATTATATATTTTATGGAGTATAGAGACCTAAAACAATAACTATAATATAATTATCTTCTGGTTTTCTTTAATTCTGTAATTCATAAAGGATTTTAATTAATATTAGGATAATTAAAACTCTATTAATATTATAGAAATCTGTATTTTCAGCTTCAACAAAAAAATTAAACATGTAAATCATACTGAATGAGCATTGTCCTCCCAATTTCTTGAAGGGTTATATTTGTTCTCTCTACTACACTATTCTATTATGGGGTATTAATTTTAGAAAAATCACAACTATAGATGTGTTTTGAGTATAATGACTCAAAATAATGATTTTTAAACTCATGGCCACAATCACTTATTATGGTCTTAATTTTATGTCTACAAATATTTTAAATATAACTAACATATTTTTAAAAATTGGACAGACCGTCACATTTATGAAAAAGGAAAAAACCATGTATATATTAAATAATCATCAACTATAACATAGGAATAATGTTTTCCTATGAAATAAGAGATTCTATAAGGTCCAAAAAATCCATTTTAACAAATTCTAAAGGTTGATAAGTTGAGATGTTTTAATATTGGTTGAAAGGGACTTTGGTTTCTTACTTTTTTTTATAGGGATTATAGAAATTGTATATTGGGAATTATAATTTTGGAAGATCCTTAACTAATCCTTTCCCAGACAGATTTCTATGTGAGTGTAAATTACAAATAAATAGTATCCTAGAAAAAATAAAAGAATATTTCAAAACGAAACTTAAATAATAAATATTATGAAAAAAATAAATAATTCAAATACTCAAGATATACATTATCTTTGTAAAAATTAAATCATTCATGTTTGGCGTAAAATATTTTAAAATAATTATTTTATAACTTTACATGATAACCATCATCACAAAACGGTGATACACTATGAAAATTAATGTTTAATACATCTATAAATATAATATTATAAATTAAAAGTGTATTGTAGTAATCAGTTTGACCGAGAACTATTATTTTTCCTTTAGAAGTTTCAAAAAAGTGACATGTAAGGTATTCACTTTGATAAAGTTATTGAATATTAGATATTACCTAGTAATGTTTATTAATTATCCAATACCTAGATATCATAAGTTATTACTGGTACTCTTCTAGAAACATTCCTATAGAAAATATTAAATATGAAATGATTTTGGAATGAACATTTTCATTGGTCATGAAATTTTAGTAAAACATTCTTTGAGAATCCATAAGGGTTTCACTATTTTTCTATAATAAGAACATATACATTCAAAAAATAAAAATCATATTAGGTTCTTACGATTAATTGGATTTTAAAAACATGGTATCACTATAACTTGGGACAAATTTATTTTTATAAATCCTCCTCTGTCCTAGTTCAACCAATTTTTTTTCTAAAATATACATTAAGGATTAGTTGGAACCATGCATTCAAAACATAAAATAAAAAAACCTCATATTTAAAAATTTAAAAACATCCACCGATAAAACTAATTCAAAATTGATAATAGACATCACCCAAATCTTTAAAATCTGAATTTGAAAAAAATCACCTCAGGCAGTGAGATTCTAAGCCATGAGACACCTCCTAATAATTCTAAAATTTCACTAGATAATCCATGTTATATTTATTATTATATTATTAAATCACTATAGATAATTATTTAATTTATCATTACGGAATTTATGTTTATTTTTTTCTTTAATTGTTGAAAATTCTTATACTTCTTTATATAAAAATCATTTTTGAAGTGTGTAGAAAAGGTATGATACATCTTTAAAAATGTTTATTTATCCTTCATTTCACTAAATGTATCTTCCATCATATTATTTTATGTTAATAGATAATACCTAAAAATATTTTAGGAATCATTTCCATTATCATATAAAATAGAAAAATGTTCATAATACACAAGATATTTATTTGATACTACATACGTGATGGTCCGAGAACACATATCAGCTCTATAATTTTTTTTTCAATGTTGTAATAAGAATCACATGAGCTATACTTTGAGGAACTATATGTGGGTTTCATATCCTTTTTAAATCTTTTACCCCTATCCTCAAAATATTTATTATATTTTATCATGGGTTAGTTTGATTTAATTTTTTTCCTTTCCTTTTGTACTCATAGGAGGTTATTTTATGGTGAAATAATCATTTTTCAATTATTTACACCAATTTAATTTTTTAGAACACTTAACATTATAATTAGATTCCAGGAAGAATTTATTCTTCTTATAGAACATAGTGCAACATCTGGATAGGTGGAAAATTTATTTATTACTATTAGAATGGGACTCCTAATCACTTGAACTTTATGATTCATTCTTATTTTTTATTTTTGTGTCTGAAGTCTTTAATTATATTGAATTCTTTTGGTGTTCGCCTTCCTATTATTATTTTAATTTCAATTCCAAATTTTACATATTTATTTTTACTATATGTTCCTTTATTGGTAGTTCAATTATGTCACATGATTATCTTATATAAACTACTGTTCCTCTCCATCTATCTAGAAATAATTTGAGAAGTCTCATTACTTGATCTTTATTGGTAAATTTATTTCCCCTTCCATTTATAGTGTGGAAAATTTCATTAAACCAAAGATACGTGTCACAAATGGATTCATCAACATTCATTTTAAATGTATCATATTTAATAGAGTCGGTATTTAAATTCATTGCTTTTACACTTCATTTATTTCATGGGTTACATAAATAATATTAAAAACAGATAGAAATTTGATATGTATTTATTTTGTTAAATTTATTCTCACCCAATACAAAGTAAAATTCATCCATTGATTTAAAATTACAATTATATGAAACCTTAGGGTAATGAATCCAATAATCTTTATAAACATTGGGTTTTTTCATATTTATCTTCAATAAAAGTCTAGATATCAAAGCCAATAATTTTTAAATATAATCTTGTCTTTATTTTTCACTAATCGTTGTTTGTTCCATTAAAATAATAAGGTCTATTAATTCCAAATCCTTCTTGTATATGATTATCCAAAAGAATCATGTTTATAAAAAACCATAATTCAAGATATTTTGGTAAAACAAGATCATAATAAAAAATTATTTTTGAAAAGTTATGATATTAGATATCTGTCCAAATAGAAAACTCCAGAGGGGGTGAATTGAGTTTCCAATAAAAATTTTGTCAATTTTTCTATATCTTATATTTCCCAATTTTATAAAAACACACAGTCAACCAAGAGTGTATAATTTTTTATATTGATATTTATAAATTCTTCCCAAAAGGTTGATCATACCATAGGGAAAATTATTTTAAAATAATTCATATTTTGAAACTCATTTCCTAAAATAAAAGACTAATTATAAAAAATTATTTAAGTTAACTCTTATATTAACATTTTTTTAAAAATTTAGAATATATAAAAAAATATGTGTTAAAAAAACAAAACAAAACAAACAAAGAACATAAAATAAGGCACAATGAAATTTAAACAAGGTTCTCAGTATCATGTTGAGACTTAATTCCATCCACTTGGAAATCACCTACCACTAAGTAGGTTATTATAAAATAAAATGTTCCAAAACAAGGATCAGTTTTTACATAACAGTATATAGGGATTTCTAGGAACAAAATATATTCCATAGTTTATTATGGGATAATAGAGGTATAGGTCACAATTGACCTCTTATATAGTAATTTTTGGGTGGATAATTGAATTCAATTGGGGGATACTGTCATGCACTCCCCAGTTTAGAGTAAGAGAATTTATTTTCTAAATAAATTTTTTAAAAAAATTAAAAATTAAAAATACAGAAAATAGAAAATAAAGTGAATAGAAATTTGAATATGTGGTGGAAATAAATTCAAATAGATTTAGTTATGCATGGGTTTCTAAATTCTTCCTTGTCAAGGATCAATTAGGGTTTCATAGAAAATAAAAGAAAACAAGGAGCTGTAGTGGTCCTGAAAAACACATCTATTTTATATATATATATTCCTCCACACACATATATGTCAAATATTATCTATATCACAACATATAAAAATTTATATTTCAGTATTCATCTATAATTTCACACATAAAGGCGTTCTTATAAATTTATTGAATTCTAGATTGTATAATTATCTATTGTAGAATAATAATAAGATAATTAAGATCATCATAATAAGAATAAAATCTAAGAAGTATGATGTTTTTTTAAGAACATAATTTTATTTTTAAGAAAAATAATTCATAAATATAAATTCCTATATATATAATTAAATTCATAAACTACATATTGGAGAATTAATTTTGAAATTAATTTTGTAAATCTATAGAAGATGAATTGGTAGTATAAAGAAATGTTAGTAGAATCCCATTAGTTGTATCTCGTCAGTGGTAGGTATGTCTAATGGAATCAATTTATTCAAATAGAAGATTCGCCTAATAGTACCACCAAGAGATAGTTGACTTTCCAATTGGTAGAAACACTTAGCGGTAGATTCACCTAACAGTATTGGTAGCTTCTAGTTATAGATCCACAAGAAAGTAAAAAAACATAGAGTTAGAATAATCTAGATATTGATCACCTTAGTGGTAACAATTCTTGATGGTTAACAGTCTTTTGCTCTGAAAAAATTGTAAACTAATGGGATAATCTAGACCTGACGGTAACTTGTAATTGTTGCTACATTCAACTAGTGGTAGATCAATTTAACTTTTTATAGATCAAGACATAACCAATTTTTTTTTCATAATATATTTTATTATCATAAAAACATTAAATTAATTAGAAACACAAAAAACCTGATTTGGGATCATTAAAATAAAGTGGTGCTGTACAAAGCCAAAAATTTACATAAAAACCATCAACAACTAGAATATGAAATATAACCAAGGGAAAAATTATAGATAATCACATGTATAATAAAAAATGGCCTCATAATGGTGGGATTCATAATTCAAGACATCATAATCATACCATTATTTCATTGTGTTAAGATATCATAAACATATAGTCAAGGCCTCATTCCAAGTAATAATGAATAATTGGGAAAACATACACCTAATAACCAAGTCAGTCTTTCAAATGAGACCTATCAATGCATCAAGGGGATATAAATGCACCCCTAACAACAAATTAATTCTAATTCCTTCATTAAATTACTTAAATGAATAATAATTTAATAAATTACCAATATAATATTTTTTCTGTAAAAAACTAGTATATGAAATATTATTAATTACATAGTCAACAAATAAAACAACATGGAAATAAGCCATCAAAAAAAATAAATTGGATTGTTTACTTCAGTTATATACATAATAAATAATAATAATCATCAATGTATATTAACATACATACAAATAATTTCAAAATAACATTTGATCATTTTTTGAACACTTGAGAAAAATACCTTTTAGTTTGATAAAAATTTAAATAAAATTTTCCATAATATAGAGAAAGAAATTTTATTTTAAAATAACTTTTGGAATTTTTAGAGGAAGCTACAAATTATATACCATTAATGATTTTGGGAAATTCATTCATGAGGTAAATGTTAAAATAATGATTTATTTCACAATTTTGGTGAAAATTCAAAAAGTATCTCATTTGATAAACAAAAAGAACATTGCTTCTAAAAAATAAAATAATAATTCATATATTGTTTAAAATGATTTCAACTAATCATTTTATCATGTATAATAACTTTCTATAAAATATTTTAGGAATCATGGACATGGAAGAACATGATTGTTGACCTATGATGAAATAAAGTTGGATTTTATTTAAAATAATTTCTCGATCATATTATTTCCCAAATAGAGGAAAATGAAAGGAAAACATGTAAAATACATATATAAAAATATTATAAGAAAATATATTGATTTTAAAAAATAAATATCTTAAAAATTCAATCAATATAAATTTAAGAGTAAACCACTTTGAAAAAATAAAATTTTAGAATAAACACATACAACTTTTGGAAAATTTGAATAAAATGACATAAAAAGTTGTGACATGATATTGTTTTATAAATACCATGAATTATATTTAACAATATGTAAAAACATATTATGGGTATTAATTACAATATAAAAAATAAATCATGGTGCACAATATAAAACATGTCTCAAGGAATTGAAATTGAGGCCAAGAAACTATATAGAGAGTGCTACATTTGAGTTAAGAATATATCAATGAAGTGATAATGTGAAACAAATGTAAATCCAAAAAATACCAGATTAAATAAAATTTGAAATAAGCATAGGTCATAACACATATAATCATGAAATTACATAATCCAATAATAAGTGATTTAAAGCAATGAAATGAAATCAGGTAAAAAATCCATTTCCTTTTGTCACATTTAGGTCCATACGTTCAGTAAATCCTAGATGTAAAATTTATATTCTTTATTTATTTTCTTAATAAATTTTTTCATCTTGATTAAGTTATCATTATTTACTTCATTTATTTTTTATGATGTTTTATTTGTTTACTAAAATTGTTAAGTTCACGTTGGAAGTTTTGGGGTCATTCAATTTATAACATTGGAACAACAACAGTTAATTAACCATAGTCCAATGGATTATAGATATATTTTATAAAGAATATTAAAAAATATAATTATAATATTTATACATTAAATTAACTTATAAAAACCATTTTTGGAAATCATGATATGTGAATCATGTCATTTCATGGAGACAATTCTTTGTGCATATGCATAAACAAAATTATTGTTTTTCATATGGGTTAAGAAAAAGTTGATAATATTTTTCATTCTAGAATTTTAGATATGTTAAAAATGTCATAATTATTCATTATATCCATCCGCATGTACATCCTAGAATGGTGGAAATGAAAAAATATCACTTCATATTGTGGAGGTGGTAGTGCCCACGTATGCACGAGTGATGTATTGATTTCATATTCATGGAAAAATAGATCAAAAATAGATTTTCCATAATCATAATAAAATTTAAATATTTGGAATATATTTTTTATTATTATTATAAAATTGTTAAATAATATTCGAATGAGGTTTATGAAACAATAATGATGAAAGTAGTGGCTAAGAATTATACATCTCCCTTGGAAGACTTCATATGGATGTCACCATATAATTATTAGGTAGTTTTCTGGGGAGAGAATAACTTATTAGAAATATAGATTATTTTGGGAAGGTATTTTAACTAATATGGGTCACACTAAAATGCTAATTATGTGTAATTATTTTAGGAGAGAATAATTCCTTTTATAAGTGAGGTGGGATAAAATATTATATATACATGAAATATTAATATATAATATATTTATAACTCATGTAAAATGGTTCCAATCTTCAATATATTTAATCACAAGGGAAATAAGGTAAAAATATAATCAATAAATCATGTTTATACACATTTATTTGTCACGTGAAACCATATATTTTCATTGAATCCCTTTATTAACCCTATTTGACATCATGGATTGTTGCAAATATTTCAATCATTAAGGGCCATGAAAGTAATTTAAAATATTAAATGTTCAAAATAAATAGAAAATTAATGATATAATCAACAATTTACCATCCAATTGTGTATTTAATATATTTTTATTGATTTTTTTATTTTTTAGAAATTATTTAGAATCATTAAATACCATTTAGTGCAATTTTTGGACTATTAAAAAAATGATTTTAAGGCATTAATATAATAATGTAATTCTAATTAAAACAAATGAATAATAACTTATCCTTTAAAAGCACCTATAAAACTCATGAAATACCATAACTCATCTAAATAATATCAATTTTAATATTTTTAAAACAATTCATTTTTTTCTAATGATGGAAAAAGACTTTTTTCGATGTTTCAAAAGTTTTTTAAATTAGAATAATAAATTTAAGAAATTATTAAAAAATAATTAACATGAAATTAAATTAAATTAAATATTTATGGTAATATTGGTTCATTAATAAAATATATTTAAACTTATATTATTCATTACAAAATATTTAAGATATTAAATAATTGAAAATGGATTTTTATTATTCAAATCCTTTCCTTCTTTAAAAAAATGATTTCAAAGAAGATAAAAAAATAGTTCTATGAAGGATTATAGGTTACTAAAACTTTAGTACATATAGATAAATGATAAAATTTGAGTTATTTTTCTCCTTTTATACTTAATTTCAATTTTTTACATTAATTTTCCTTAAAAGTGATAACTCATTTTTAAATTGGTAAATAATCTTTGAAATAAAAAATAAAGCCATTCATATATAAAAATATGTAAATTATGATTCAAAATTTGAAATATAATTTATAATGTTATATTTTTACAATTTTTAAAAATCAATTATAGCATATGTGCGCCAAATGAAATGAAATTTTTTAAGCATAAAGATGAACCTATTCATAAAAAATATAACAATGATTAATATAGTGTTAATTAGATTATGATTAATTAAAGGATTTATAAATTAAACTAAAACAAAATCCTAACCAAATTGGGACTTTTATGTGACATTATATAATGAAAAGAAATGATAGTTTTCCAAATATCGACATTTTTCACTATTCACTCAAAAAATAGAACTTTTGAAAAAGGTCTAAAAAATTAATCCTAAGAAAAATAGGAAATTATGATTTTATAAATTATATACATTTTTTAAAAAACTATTTCTAAATTGGAGGTAATTAATTATTACTTTTTAAAATAAAATACAATAAAATCATTTTTTGAATAAATTGTTTTTAGGGAAAATAAATTGAGTTTATAAAAATTTTGTGCCTAATAAACATAATAAATTGAATATTTATTCATTTATAGGACATATAATCATCTTATTTTATCATAATAATGTTCATATAGTGATAAATTTAGTTTATTAAGACAAAAATATATTTTTCACATATATTTTTTTAAAAAATATTTTTTACATATAAATGATTTTTCTCCATTTCTAAACAATTGATAATAAATTAATGGTTTTTTATTCATTTTATAAAGGGAAAAGTTATAATATATTTTATCATACATTTATTCATATTCATACCAACCAAACCAACGACTTGGTTATGCTGGTAATATTTAAATAGTAATATTTCTATACTAAATTGTGATTCATATATGCTATATGTTTTGTGTTATACACACTATCAGTAATTGTATTATTTAAGGGAGAATTTATTTTCTCAATATTAGTGTTTTTATGATGAGGTTTTATATAGATGAATTGAAAAGTTAAAATTTTCATTATTTAAGTGGAATTTGATATAATCTACTTTGTGTGAGTAAACTTTGTTACACTAGACTAGATATCACATTTCATCAAAAGGGATTATCTATAAAAGGAAATAATTTACTCTTGTTTTAAGGTATTTATAACCAATTAAAATATTTATCAAGTAGACTATAAGTAGAAAAAATGTTTTTTTATTATAATATTGGAATCAGATAGTATTGGGAATCGATGTCTTGAGCATGTCAATTGGGAAATCATATATAATATTTCTATATTTAAACCTTCTATTAACATTACAAATATAAATATACATAATGAGAAGAAATGTGATTCTTGTGAAAAAAAGGAAACTCATGCGAATTCCATACTGACTAATAGAGAATTGGTAATTAATTCCACTTTGTATAATTCATATCAATTTGGGTGGTTCTATGAAGAATCATGGAATATATGGTGAGAATTAATACATCACATTCATTAATGATTTTAATATAATTGGTTGTATAATGTATTTTAGGCCAATAAAGAGGTGGTTAAATGCATTAAGTGGTTTTGGAGAAACTAAAATGATAAAACTGGAAGAAACATCACGATTCTTCAGTTTAACAATGATACACGGTACACCTCTAATAGGGAATAAATTTCTCAGAGAAGATGAGATAATTCAATAGAATTCATTATTGATACCACCACAGTAAAATGGTTTGAACGAAAGGTTAATTTGAATGATGAACACTTTAAAAAAATCTACACATCATGAGTGTTATCTCATGTCACAATTATATGGAAGTATGGAAAGACTCTATATACACAAAGAATCCAAAAATTATAAGTATTATGTAAATAAGACTATATATATTATGTGGAATATGAGGAATCCAACATTGAATAACTTTATGGTGTTCATAAATTGGTGTTATATTAGGAAAAAAAGAAGGAAACCAAAGATAATATTGGGATTTACTGGATGGTGTATTTTTTATAGTCTAGTCCTTTAATAGAAAAGAATATGAATTACTTAAAAATGGTTGAATATGTTATTATATAGAAACAACATAGAAATTATTGAAGATAGGGAAAAAATACAGAATTTGAAATTTGAGTGTGATCAGTGATGGGGAAGAAAAAATTGATATGAATCAAAATAGTGCACATAATCTAAAATATGATGAAAATTTATAAAATTAATTATTGGGTGGATAAGTAGATAAAAAGTGTCAAATATGAATCTATAGAGAAGAAAACTAGCTCTGGTTGTTGATCTAAATACCATTTGTGAAAATACTATACCCATATAAACATGAAGGACAAGGACATTAGATTACGTTACACTATTGCATCAAGTAGATCTAACATCATTTTAAGAGGAATCAAAAGGCGAGTCATGGGTTAATTCAATTAATTATTATTTTGATCTAATCAAGAAACTTTTGAAATTTTAGCTCATGGATATAATAACAGATCATAATATCACAGGAACAAGATGAGTGTTAAAAAATAAACATGATGAGCATGAATAGGTGATTAAAAATAAGGAATACTAGTGTAAATGTTATGCACAATTAGAATCAGTTGATGTGGATGAAAATTGTACACTAGTAGCAAGACATGAATAAATTAAGATCTTCCTTATTATGGTTTTCCAAAAAATGTTTAGAACATACCAAATGGGTGTCAAAACAATTATTATGAATATTTTTTTAAATTAGGAAGTGTACATTGAAAACCCAATGTATTTTTAATTAGGAGTTATGAATCAATAGTATTCAAGCTGATGAAGGTGTCACCTAATTTAAAAATATCATCTATCCTGGAATGCTTGGTTGGATACATTCATGCAAAAATATTTAATTTTTAAGAGTGGAATATATTAAAATAAATATATGAATTTTTATATAGAATAATAGTTCATATTTCTTGTCTATGGTAGTGAAATAATATTTAGAGAAAGTGAAAGAGTTTTCAAAATTGATGAGTTCAGAGTTTGAAATATCTAAGATGTATGAAATCATATTTTTCCTAAGGGTACATGTTGATTAGAAAGGGAGATATGTATTTATCTCTCATAAAAAATATATTAATTACTTGTTGAAGAAGTTTTATATTCATGATAATAAGACTATTTCAAAACCAATTATTCATGGAACAAAACTAAGAGAACATGAATAAAGAAAAGAAATAGATCCAATAGATTACTAAAAGAGTAAAATAATTTGTTTTATCTTATGGAAATAATACTAGGAATATTATTTACATTATGTATGGATTCCAATACCAAAGTCAACCTAATGGGGATAATATCCATGTTGTAAAATGGATAATGAGGTATATTGTTTCCATATAAGACAATAGTTTAATATATTATAAAGGGGATAGAAAATATTTATATTCATATATAGATTTATATTTATATGATGATATAGTTGATAGAAAATCCACAATCGGTAGATAATTTTTCATTAATATTTTAGTCATTGATTTCATTTAAAAAAAATATAGAGTATCTTTTATTTCATGCAAAAATAAACTAAAATTAATCATGATATACTTTCTTTCAGTGCGAGGACATCATAAATAAATTATTATAATAAAATGTGGAAAATAATTAAGAAAATTATAAGAAGTGTAAAACCTTATGTAAATAAAAAGACAATAAAAATATTTATTTTAAAAACTAGTATTTTAATTTCTAATAAACAATTATTATTTTTAAATAATTATTTGGTTGTAATTGTCTTAGGTATCCTCATGGATGAATTGTATTTGGTGGATTAACAAGAATTAGGAATGTATGCCTGCATAGTAAAAAAAAAAAAATACATCTCAACTACAAAAGATTGTACTAAATTGTATTCAATGAAGATAAAATTTAAGGATCATAGATAGGATGTGGGGTTTTCTATAGTAGTTAATTGTGAATACCAAATAAAAATAAATATTATAAAAAATCAGTATAACATTATCATACAAATTATATAGATATATGATATTACATCATTAAAAACAAGGTTGAGCAAGAAATGATTAAATTTGAGTATGTGAGTAAAAATTAGCCAGTTGTGAAAATGTGTACCAAACATTTTTCCACCATAATTCTTTAAAGTTATCTATTAAATCATAAGTTCAACCACCTCCCTTGGTTTGATGAGGTTTGGAATATTCTCTCTCGGCTTTTCCACTAATGTTATATTTTGGAATTTTCTATTCTTTTATGGATATATCTTATTTTTGATGTTTATTTTAGGGGGAGATAATATCAATGGGGAGTTGGTTGAACTGAGAAGGCGTTTCTCAATTTATGGATACCATTGTAGATATTGGCATGTGGCAATGCAACTTTTCATAGTAAAATTATCTTAAGGTTCCTGATGTAATTCATCATATGTGAACCCCTTGTATTGGATCGATGTTTCTCTATTTTTTGATGATTTATTATAAGAACTTTTTTATTTTATATTTTTATTCCTTTTATCATATAAGTTTGAAAATTTTTATAATACAGAGATCCCCTATATTTAATGTTATCCTTTTTGAAAATGTAGAGACACTGACATTGAGTAGTATTATCTGTGGTATGTTGACCCACTATGTGTGTATGCTTCATTGAATGACCATTTTTTTGAAACAAGTTAAACTATAATGTCTTCATATTATCTTATTCATCCATATTTTATATGTGTTATCAATTATTTACATACTCGTGTGTTTCATACAAACATGGTAACATGATTTTGTGAGAAAGAATAAGGAAAAAACACTCCAATTCACCGACCATATTTGGATACATTGGTATTTTGGGTATAATAATATGCAGTAAATCAATTACCATAACAAAAATGGGAAAATGGTCATCTATACATGATACTATTATCCCAAATTTATAACCATAATCACAACATGGTCTATCATGTATCCTCGGAAACATAATACACAAAAATTAAAGTTGGGATAGAATAGTTTCCAACACATTCTATGTTAATACATTGATGTGCCTACCAGTAATAAATAATTCAATATTCCCCATTTCAAATATAACATACCTTGTTATTTTATGGTTATATGTAGAGGAACACTTATTCCACACAATAAAATGATTCTCTAGAAATGGATAAAGGAATATCACATGTTTCACATGGGTCATTCCTCATGTTAATAATTTCTAAACACATAACTCTCTAGTGTTATATTAGTCTAAGGGAATTAATCTAAGCATATAATTCCTTTATATAACTTATGAAATCACCCAATGGTTCTCCGACACATGGTTCAATTACATAAATTCATGCCCATGGACATCAATGTTCATGAAATCTATGCATAACCATGTGAAAACATTCATATTCCCAATTATCATAATTAAATATCAATTTATAGAAATAAAAACAATTAATTTAAATTTTTATAAAGTTCCCATGGTTGGAGTGAGACACACATAACATAAAAATTGATACAAACATAAATCATTCGGAAATATTATGGCCCGACTACCTTGATGTTGTCAGATCTCACTAATTGAATATAAATATATAATTCAACCTTAATCGATAATAATTACAATTCATTGAAACCCCCTCCAAATTATATTAAACTAAAAATAATGTAAAAATAATGAGAGACACCAAATTTTAAGAGAATATTATTACTAATATATCCAAAATTATTCAATTTAAACTCATGACACTTTATTTGTAAAATAAATGAGGTTAATGGATCCAAAATCACAAGTAAATGAGAGATTTTTGGTTGAGAAATCATATGGGGAAGGTTAATCCAAATTATATCATATGAAAGAGAAAATAATTAATAGAACATATTAACTTGAATAAAAATAAGACATCCTAGGAACCCATCAAAACTTATAATTTGTGTGTAGTGGAATTTCCCATAACAATGGAACACTAGAATTTAGTTGGGGGTAATGGAATTGACTACTACCAAGGGACACCAGATGATTAATGAAGCCTACCAAGATTATAGAGGGAAAGCGATGTCAGGCCTCACCCAAACACTTCTAAAAACATAATTGGATAAAATAAACATTGATTGATTGGTTTTATATAGAAATAATATATTGAATTCATGTTGGTGATACAACCTCCCCACCATAGGGAATCTCATCCACAAGATGCAACACCAAGAATCACTAGTAAAAAAATATCACCACTATCCTCACATACCAACCTCTCACTCCTAAGACTGATTAAATACAAATGAAATTCCATCAAATGTGTACCTAAGGTTATATATTCCCATAAATCAATTTCTCACTCTAGTCCATGATACAAAATAGTCATTCCTAAAATAATTAATTAGGATTCAAACCAATATCATTAGTTCTAGTTAGATGAGACAGATCAATATGGTATATCTTGAGATAAGAAATGTTGAATAAATCAATCATCACAAAAAAATGAGGTTATAATCAATAAAAAATAGTAATAATCTTATATGTAAGTTATAATTTCACACAAAAACCTAGTTTATAGATTCCACTATCTCTGAATCCATTAGTGTCCAAACTGAGGTGATACCATCTAGAAAACCATGCCTCCCACTAAAAACTCAAGACAAAAGCAGTTTCGGATAGGTTAAGATCACTAGATACTTAAGAAAATCTCTAAAATCATATTGATTCACCAGATATTATCCAAATTACCCTACATGATACATGTATAAATAATTGAACACTCCCCGACCTCAAAATATCATAGAGTTATTCAACACAACCTACTATATAGGCCATAAAAATCATCTAAATAGTTTCTGGATAATAGTTGTTATATGATAACATCTCAAAAGCAAAGTGGCTCTCCCAAAAATAACTGAAATAATGAACAAATTTCATAATAATGTAATATAATGTTATAATATTATACACATACTACCCATCTATCTAAAGATATTAGCTATTTCTCAACTTCACCTGTGTATCAAGCACCTTCTACAAGTCCTTCCAAACAGATGATGTTAAATTTGTATCTCAGTTGTAAATAATGATCATGGAAAAACCATATCTATGTTTTATCAATTATAAATAGGTTTTAAATCTTCCAATTGATATAATAGTTCTCCCATATTGGTAAAAAATTTATAACCATACTCAACTGATTGATGCAAAATCATACAACATCATTTACCTAAGGTGACCTTAGTAATCCTATCATGATATCCATAATCACATGGTCATACTCCCACATAGGAATTTTTATAGATTTAATAATAATATTATATCTCTAGTTCTTTTCCTTTCCCCTTTAATTGGTAAAGAATAATGAAATGAACCATACTATATATTACTTCATCTTAGACCCCCAATGCTACCTATAGATATGATGGTAAATCATGGTATTCACTAGTTGAATATATTATATTGAGGCATGTTAATCCTATATAATTACCTCATACATGATCATGGGGTCTAAAAAATAAAATTTTTATAAATAACCCTATAATATTCAGGTCAATCAAGTTTTATCTCCCCATAATATATTTTTTCCATCATCACCAAATAATCCAAAATATGATAATTAACTCCAATTTATTCACTCTATGAGTGAGTTGGTAATACCCAAAAACACAAGGGTCTCTCTAACAAAAACTATTAAATTATAATATGCATCTCAATCAATAGGATTATCAAATTTCACTCACTACCTACCTCTTACCCCACTAGCACCTATGTCTCCCTACACAGAGAATCAGCTATGAAATTCCCCTTCTTAGAGGTATATTCCAAAACAAAATCAAAGGGTATAAGGTATTAAACATAATATCTATACTAGAGGATTAGTTCATAAAGCAAGAAGATATACTGGAGGCTCTTGTGGTTGGTATTCACCATAAACCTCTCATACAATAAGTATTCATTCCAATACATCTGTGTATGAACTACTACAACCAACTCCAAACTAAGAGGCTAAAAATTCCTCCCAGTTGGACTCAAATAAAAAGATAAAAATGTTGGGTTTTCATGGGGTTGTATAAAAAATATTAAAAAATAAACATAATATATTTATAAATAAAAAAACAGAAAATATCTATGTAATCATATGTGAAAATGAACAAAACTAGAAATAAATAACTAATAAAGAACTGTTTTTTCCTGGAATGAATGATTCCTCTGATATGTATTTCTATACATCCAATATGTTTGATAATGATCACTAGAGTTGTAGATGAAATCATCCCACCTTTTATAGTGGTACACCTGCCAATGGATCCTCATTTGTAATGAGATGAACTTGATAAAATGAAGGTATTATAGAAACATCATTATCAACAATAAATATTTGGGAATAAGGGAGAATCAAATTACTTACTTATTGATGTTCATTCCAAATATGTGGTATTTCATACCTTATATAGAAACACATGATGGTGTTCATTTGATGAAACATGTCATCCATATTTGAAATATCAAAATATATTTATTCATGTCAGAATAATTACATTAATTCCTTCAAGGAATTCAACACATTTATTCCATTCATAATAGATTCCATTTAATCCATTAATAATGATTTATAATTGATAAAACTATATTAAAAGATATTCAAACTTGAATAAAATTATTTAAATTGAATATTTTATTGACAATCCAATAATATAAAACTTTCAGTAAATTCCAATGAATAATATAAAATGATCTTGGAAACTCTTTGGGAATATATACAAAAATCATTTTTTGATATGGTTTTATCATTTTATATTCATTTTGGAAGAAATTATATTTTGGAACATAATCCCAATATATAAGACTGACTATGTGACCTTATGGGACTTAGAAGTATTAGAAGAAAAAATGAAATCTATAATTCATATATGTAAGAAAAGATTGGCCTCAAGAAAAACATATGTGCTCCCAATGATACTATAGGGTTCAATGTGTTCCTCGTAATATATATTAATATATATATATATATATATATATATATATGTCTAAAACTATATGTATCATATAAATAATATGTATAATTATAAAATCCTTTTATACATCACATCGATTGACCACTATGCATTGTATATTTCAATCTATTAGAGGTTAACTCATCTTTTCATAATACTCTAAAATAGACTAACCATGTTGATGAAAACATCACATATCATTTATGTTATGGATAAATAAAATGCATGTAAATTTTCTGATTAGTTGAACACACCAATAGTGTTATAAAATTACATAGTCATGCATTATTTCAGTTTAATTTAATTGAGGTTAATATTTCAGTTGTTTTGATACTAGTGGAAAAAATACCATTTTAGTTCCACTCTAACCACAACATGATCTGTAACATAACTAAGAACACCCTTCTAATATGTATTCATATTTTGAAATGTGTATGTAGTGTATCAATGTATGATGTTTCTCATGCTAGGTATCTCTCCAACATCAGTTATGAAGAACTGTTAATAGAAATCACTAATAAGTATATTGGTGACTGTTTAAAATTCAATTTAATATACGTTGGTTAGCCAATCAAAGTAATAGGTATCTATATATTACCTCATGAATCTATTACATGTATATCATATACAACCCTTTGTAATGAGTAACAAAATGAATCCAAGATAATCTTTAATATATCATCATAGCCGATAACACTTCATGGTGATCACGAGTTTGTGATAACAAAAAGATTTACAATTAGAGGGGATATTTATCATTCAACTATTCAGGTAATGTAAATTATAACACACTTGAATGAATGATAAATTGAGGACTCCTTTATTATAAAACTATTATATCAGTATTTTATGTATCATATCCCAATAGATTCTACCTAACCCTCATACTTCTCCCATTATAACAGTTTTGATAATACACTAAATTTATATGCCACATATCTATCGAAAAATTTGAAAAAATACTCCCACTAAAATCTTTTAATGAGTAACAACTATGAATTAATCCATGTTGAATAATGGTGAGATATAAGAAGATTATTCCTAAAGTTCAAATATTTTAACATATTCAAGGACCTTAGCATAAGAAAAATAAATTTTATAATGTAATCTTATGTTGTATATTTAGAAATATTTCTAAAGACATCATCATCACTAATGGAACCATTTCTATAAAACATATTCCTTGAAATGTTTTTTTAAATAATTTATCAATTTAGATTATTACATCTATAGTACACGCTAAAATATATTTTTAGATACAGTGAAGAAAAAATTGTTACGGTAACCTAAATGTAACTATTAAGAATTGTTTTTACCATCATATTCTAATTTTTTATTACATTAAGAGTAATTCATTTTCTCATTTAACTGGTATAGTCATTAAAGATATAATGATTTTCACTTATTCATGACAACTAAATATAAATCTCTACATTTTTATTTATTATCACATATCCTAAACTCATTACAATATTTTATGATAGAAAACTTTAATATTAGATAGTTATAATCCTTTTTTGACTTTAAACATTACCATGTTCAAACAAACTCCAAATTTACTATATTATACAAACGTTTTCTCATAATATGTAGAAAAGATTCAACTCAAACATCCTTGTGTTTAATAAATAACACATATTTCATTTTAGTAAAATAATTTAACAAATAAACTATGGTTTACATACAACATATAATATTCTATGTTCTTGGAGTATATTCTTGAAATGAAATATTTTATTCATTAAAATACACCATTAATAGACGTGAATTACATTCCAGAAAACTTTAAAAAATATAGGGTTAAAATATTTTTAATTGAAGAAAAACATTAATCCTTACCTTCTTCTCAAAACATGTTATAGAATCTAATGAATCCTAAAACATGTCTATTCAATTAGTCATCTCATTAAGAAAGAAAAACATTTTCATGTATGATAAGGAAGTTAAATACAAACATAATATACATATATTCATATGATCTTGATAAATTCTTTTACAATAAACTATATGATATCGAAATTGATTTCTTCATCACATCAGTGTAAACTATAAGCTTAATCAATTATTTTATTGATTTTTAACGCCTTTATATTTACAAAATTTTGTAAAATATTTATTCAGTATTACATACAATTCAATATTGAAGAATACATCTTTTTAAAATTTATTCTAGATATGGACATTTTATAGTGTTTTACAAACCCATTTATGTATTCTATATAATCTTTTCACGTAGAATCAGTACTCCTTCTTGATAGTAACCTTAGGATTCAAGAAACCATAACTTTCATCTCAATGAAAAATTGTTGGTCTTTATACCTTTTCTTATTTTAGTTTGAAATGTTAAAAACATGTATATTATGTGTATTACACAATCATAGTCATCATATTCCCAATTCATCTACTTTCAATACTTTATAACATTAGGTAAAAGTTGCATGAATTCATTCATTTTGTCAGAACACTACCATAAACAAAAAAAAATAAATTCCTTAGAAATAAAAATATTTAATAAAACCTCAAGTAATACCATGTTTTTTTCATAATTAGTAATATTATGTATATGGTTATATAAAAATATTAGGTCAGTTTGTATTATAATTCCTTTGAACCCCTAAGCGAGTCTTACTATTCTCTAAAAAAAATTTGGTCATTTTTAAACAATTTCAATAGTTAGTTTCTTAAGATGGTATTGATTTAACAAATATAATTATCCAAAATAATGTTTCATAATATATCAACATTAGGAGTTTTTTTAATTCCCTGACACTAGTTAGCTAGATTTGGTGCATTATTACATATAATTTTTATGATATAAGGAATCATGTCCTGAAAGACCGATCAATTTAGTAACCTTGGATGTACTAGATACATACATAAGTTTTATATTACATCAAGAAAAAAACAACATTGTGTCCCCTTTGAACACTCTTATATCCCTTATCACATTCCTATAGGTTAATCATAATTTACTTCGCATCTTGGAAAAAATATAACATAAGAAATGGGTGAGCTCAAATGCTTAGTAAGGTTAACAATATAGCAAAAAATTTCATAAATAAGCATAAAAATTTAAGGCAATGTATGTGACTAAAACATAAACCTCTTAAAGTTAAACTTCATCATAATATGGAAAAGATAAATCAAATAATGCCATTTACTCATTCAGATGGATATTATACTAGTCGAATAATCACATGTAATGTCAATAGCCAATTTCATAATAATGGAATGCATAATGGAGGACATTATAACCACCTAGTCAAGGCCTCATTCCAAGACTAAATTTTTTTTTCAACTTCTTATGTCAAGACACTAGTTTGACACATTAGACATAACGATGCACCAAGGAGCAATAGCGGGCTCCACCCGCCACATACTAAGTCCAATGCATTCCTCATATTAAAAGGTTGAAACATAACATAAACATTTAGTATTAAAACTATCATAAGAAATGTAAATACATTAACCATAAACCATTAATGTTATTAAAATATCACATCTACAGTAAAACATATCACAAAAACTTCAATTCAATATGGAAGATTGTATCATAATAAATCAACTTTAAACAATCATAAAATCTAACAAAGGATGTTGACATATATGAAATCAAAACTCTTTGAGCGAAATATCTATTTCTATTTTGAAATAATTTAAAACTAATGTAATTTAAGAAAAAATTTATTTTGAAAATATTTTTATAAGCATTTAAGGGAAGCTTTAAAGGTGTTATAATGGAGGAAAATAGTCTCACCCACCGTATAAGTTAAAAAACATTCATTCCTTAATTTTGTCGAAAAGAATGTAATGGTACTTGTTTGGAAAATGTTAGAAATATTACATTATAAACATATTATAAAATGTAAAAAAGTGTATAAATGAAATTAACACATAGTTTAGAAAATAGTAAAAATGTTTTGAAATACATTTGTATGAAATACAGATGTGGATGATAAAGAGGTCCCAGTAGATACTCACATACAAACAACATTAGATAATGAAGAGATTTTATAATTCACCGTTACCTTGAAAATTACCTTGATCAAGGGTTTTTTAACCTACTGTATAATATTTGAATAATTTTTATTAAATTATACAAGAACCAAATTCATAAATATGATATCATATATGATATTCTAATATTTCATTTTTAATAATAGTTCAGTCGTATCATTGTTTTGGGTGTTAACTGATTCATTTTCTTTTATATGTTTTTTACATAAGTCATGTTTGTTATGGATAGGATGTATTTAGTTCATATCCATAATTATATTAAGTTCTTAAACATTATTTTTTAATCATAAAATTAAAATCAATTCTTGAATTATTTCGATGGGGAATGAATCTCATTGCGTTGGTGGAGACGGTAATCTGTACGTATGCACAAGCGACAAATCATTATATTGATTGTAAATATTATACAATTGGATGGTATATGATATATACATAATCATTAACATGTTAAAGTTATTATTTAAATCAGTTATACTCATTATTATACCCATTGAAATAATTATGTGTTTAAATATCAAATTACACCATGAGGTGGAGACGGTAAGCCGTATGTATGCACATATGGTGACATGTCATTCATAGGATGGATAGAATAATGAATATGGTTGTACCGTATTTATAATAAAATAACATTATGTATAATGTACTGGATTTTTTATTCTGGTATGGAAATAAAAAATAAATAGTAAGTGGAAGAAGAAAAGAACTTTGAAAAATGTGGTGAAATTATTATCTCTTATTCAGGTGTTTCTTTTTGAGTTGATCAAAAGTGCTCCTTAGGTTTTATTTCTATTAAAAGTAAGGCCTATAGGTCAAAGTGAGGGTAGTTGGTAGGATATTTGAGTAGGGTCTGGCTGATCCAAATTGCTTTGGAGTGATTTTGAGAGAAGGTGAAGTACCATTTTATAAGAGAGGTGAGGGTCACTTTTGCAAAGATAGAAATATTATTTTATTAAACAATAATATTCTGTTTAAAATGGTCCAAAAATGATTTATTTAAAGGATAAGGTGGGGATGGGTCTAAAAAATCTCAACCAATAGGTTTTGAGATAGGTTTAGATCACCATATTAACCATATCTTTTAGATTTAACTCTTACTTAAATAGTTTAACTTTTACCATGTATTCTTGTATTATTATAATAAATGGTTAATAAAAATACTATAAAAATACAAGAGAACCCAAAGTAGTTCATTATTGATATATATAACCTTATCTATGTCTATTGGATGATCCTTATATTTTTATGAATATTATATAAATTAGTAATATAGTATTTGTTTTAAAAACTCATTTATGACAAATTTAACACTATTTGGTATTTTGTTTTTGTGAAAGCCATAACAACTTTATCACTAAAACAATTTTATTTAATCAACCCCAACATGTCATATGAACCTATAAAATTAGTGGAATTCATCAGAAGTCTCAATTTACATTTATTTGGATATTTATAATATCAATTATTGTAATTATTCATTAATAAGGTAATTACTACATCATCATTGTGTCATTAATAAATTTAATTACATAATGTCTAAAAATTATAAATAAATTACCATTATTTAGGAAATTTTTTATCTTTAAAATTAATATTTATAGTTGAATTTAAATTATGTAAAACCCAATATTAAAAATGTTTTAGTTATTAAACATTGAATTTTACACTTTTAACCATTATTTAAATAAAAGAATAATAAATGTCCAAATCTAATACAAGTGGACCAAAAGGATAATATTTTGTTCCTAATGTTAATTTAGGTTGAAGTAAAATTATAAAATCGAATTAGGACATGTTATATAGTAATTATAATATCTATTTTACCTTTAATTACCCTATTTACTTTTAACCGTGGTAAATAAAATTCAAAAGTTATTATTTACCAAAAATTATTTTCATCTTTTTGAACCACATTTTACAAACTGATGTCAACAGTGTATCCTGGATTTTTGAAATTCCATTCACAGAAGTAGTAAAATTAGGTTTTTTACAAATTTAAAAATGTTCTTAGAAGGTGGGTAAAAGACGGTAAAAAGTTCAATAAAATTTTATATATCAAATATTATTATAAAATTACTCCAATGAATTACATTGAACATATATAGGTTTCAGGTATCTATTTTTACCTAATATAAATTTTAATAAAATAACTAATTATTTAAAAAAAAATTTATTCTTAAATAATAACACAATGTTTTTAGTATTCATAAAAAATTGAACGTTTTTAGAAAAATACCAAAAAATCACCCTAAGCTAATTTTGATATTTAGAATCCAAAAATGAAGTCCATTTTGAAAAGTAAAACATATGAAATTTCAAAAAGTGGGTATTTATATTCATAATGGCTAGTTTTATTGGTCATGGTGTGTTAGACCTCAAAGTTGCGTACATCGCTAGCTATTGTATTATTCAAAGAGAAGCATACTGTGGAAGTTTGGGTGTTACATTCTTCCCTCCTTAAAATAATTTCATCATCGAAATTTCTAGAATATTATAGCATTAAAAGATTCTGGTGGTTCTTCATCATAAGTTCCTCGGGTTCCCACGTTGCCTCTTCCATCTTATGGCTTGTCTAAAGAAATTTTACTAGACTAGTCCCCTAGTTTCTCAACACTTGTTCTCTGGTATCAAGAATTCTGATAGGATCTTCACAATAATACAGGATGGCTTCCAGTTCTATTTCATCATTGGTGAGTACATGCATTGGGTGAAGCATTTATTTTCTCAACAGTGATACATGTTACCCATCATGAACTTTGGAGAGACTTGGTGGCACTTCCAAATGATAAGTTAAAACTCCAATTAGTCCTAGAATTTTGAATGGGCCTATATGCCTGGGACTTTATTTTCCCTTCTTACCAAATCGTATAATATAAATCCAAGGTGATTCCTTCAAGAAAATATGATCTCCTAATTGAAATTCCAAATCTATCCTTTGGTTATCAGCATAGCCCTTTTTCCTACTTTGAGATGCTATGATGTGGGTTTGGATTACCTTCACCTTTTCCATTGTTTCCTCAACAAGTTCTAGTCCTGCAATGTTTCTATCCCCAACATCATCCCAACAAGTTGGTGTGAGAATTATCTTTGCATATAATGCTTTATGTAGTGCCATCTGAATACTTGAATGGAAGATATTATTATAGGAAAATTCAACTGGAGGTAAATATTAATCCCACATACCTTGAAAGTCAAGTGGGTAAGATTTAAACATGTATTCTAAGGTTTGAATAGACTGTTATGATTTTCCATTAGTTTGACGGTGGTAGGCAGTACGGAAATGATATACAGTATCCAAGGCCTTCTTAAGACCTTATCAGAATCTTTATGTAAAACAAAGATCACAATCAGAAACAATCGATATGGGTAATCCATGAAGTCTTACAACTTCATTAATATGTAGTTTTATTAAAAGTTCAAGTGGTAAAGCTTATCTTATATCAAGAAAATGTGATGACTTGGTAAGATGATCTACAATGACCCATATTTCATCATTTCTTCTATGAGACTTTAGAATCCCCATGAAAAAGTTCATCATAATATCATCCCATTTCAACTCAGGTATGGGAATAGGTTGCATGAATCCTCTAGGATGTTGTCTTCTAGCCTAAACCTGTTGAAAAACCATACATCTTGACACGTAATCTGGAATCTCCCTCTTCATGATGTCCCACCAAAAATGTTCCATCAAATCTCTATAAATCTTAGTGCCACCAAGGTGTATAGAGAAATTGGAGCTATAATAATCATACAACAATTCCCTTTTTATATCAATTATATCAGGAACACAAAGTCTCTTCAGAAATTTAAAAATTACATCTTCATATATGAATTCAATCAATCTCCCATCATTCACCGTTTTAATTTTCTTATTAAACTCCTCATCATCAGTATGAGAACTTTTTATCCTTTATAGTAAAGATGGTTTGGAAACAATTTAAAAAATTATTGATGATTCACCTTCCATGATTATTCCCATATCCATATTTACTAGATCCTTGAACATAAGATCCCTTTCAATTCTAATCTTGTTCAAAACTCCATGATGTTTTCTTCTCAAAGCATCTCCACCATATTTGGCTTCCCCAAGTGGTAGTGTATAGTTTCAATAATAATCCTTGAGTAGTTCAAGACATCATCTTTGCCTATGTTGAGTTCTTTTTGAGGGAAAATATACTTCAAAATCTTGTGATCAATATATATCTCACATTTTTTTACCATATAGATATTGTCTCCATATCGTCAAAGAAAATATTACCACTGATAACTCAAGACCATGAGTAGGATAGTTTTGTTAATGAATTTTTAGCTGTCGTGATGCATAGGTAATAACCCTATCATTATGTATAAGGACACAACTAAGTCCTTTCTTTGAAGTATCACTATAAATAAAAAATCCATTATTCCATGATGGTAAAGTCAATATTGGAGCATTGAATAATCGTATCTTCAGTTCTTGAAAACATCCTTCACACTCTTTTTTCCAAACAAATTTAACACTTTAAGTGTGAGCTTGGTTAATGGGTTTGAAACTTGGGAAAAATTAAGGATGAAATATCTATAATAACTTACTAAACCAATAAAATTGCGTACCTCAGTTATACTCATCAGTGATGGCCATTCTTGTATTTCTCATGTCTAAGAAGGATCAACCGAGATTCCATCCTTAGAGTCAATATGTCCAAGAAACGAAATTTCCTATTGCCAGAATTCACCCTTGATAAACTTCCCATATAATTAAATTCTTCTGAGGGTTTTTAGAATAGCACGCAAGTGATTTTCATGATCTTCATAGTTTTTTGATTAGACGAAGATATCCTCAATAAATACTATGACAAAGTCATCAAGATATTCCTTTAATACTCTATTCATTAGATCAATGAAAATAGAGTGAGAATTAGTTAGTCCAAAAGGCATTGCTGTAAACTCATAATGCCCATACCTAATATGAAATGCTATCTTCAAAATGTCTTCCTTCTTTACACACAACAGATGATATCCAGATCAAAGTTCAACCATTGAAAAATATTGGTATCCATGAAGTTGAATGAATAAATCACCAATTCAAGGTAGGGGATACTTGTTCTATATTGTTATAGCATTGATCTCCCTGTAGTCAATGTCCAACCTAATAGATCCATCCTTCTTCTTAACAAAATTAACAGAGGCTCCCCATGGAGAAACACTAGGGAGAATAATTCCTTAATTTCTCAATTATTCTAGTTTTTTATTTAGTTCCACTAATTCCACAGTGGCTATTCTATAATTGTACTTCAATATAGGCCTTGAACCAAGAATTATATCATTAGAAAACTCAATTTCTCATTCTAGAGGATGTCTATGTAAATCCTTGGGAAAAACATCAACATATTCATGTACAATAGGTACGTCCCCTATTAGAAAATTATTTTCCTCCCCAATAGTTATTTCATTCTCTTCATCCCCAATAATTTGTTGCATGCCTTGCTAACCTTGTAAAGTTAGCCTCATACTATGCGACATTATCACCCTCCTTTTTCCTCAGAATCAGAAATTGTCTTTCCATATCCACTCGATGGTCATGAGGAATGTATTTTTCTAATAAGAGATCTTTAAACTTCCTCCATTAAATATTTGATACTTCTTCATCATCCTTTGTGTTTTTAATTAATGAAAACTGTTGATCTGTATCTCTCATGAGGCCATAAACTACCATGACAACATATTCCCTTTTGCAACATCCCAAAGCTTGAAATATTATCTCTAAGGAACTTATCCATTGCTCAGCTAAAAATGGATTTGTAGTCCCATTGAATGTTGGTGGTTTTTTCCTCATGAAGTGGTCTAACATTGATCCTATGCATTATGGATCAGGGTGCTCCATACAGGTAAGATTATTATTCATATCCTGCGTGAGTTTTCCAAGTATTGTGATAAGATGATCAGCACCAATTGCATCACCAACTCAACTATAATTATCTTGAGTAGGGGTAAAATCCCTAGATGGATTACATGCATTGATACTGTGTCCTTTCCATAGACTAGGCACAAATTTTAAACAATGTCATACACTAGATTAGTTTATGAATCACAATACATAATTAAAAACATGTAAAACACTTATCATAAATTTAACAGTTTGTGGATATAATCTATAATCATAAAGTTGTTTTTCTTGGAGTAGGTATATACTCATAAATTCTTTATAATGGATTGTATTGAAAATTTGAATTATCCTAAGAAAATCCCTAGGTAGTGTCGTAACCAAGAGTGAACCAAGGCCCGTTGTCTTGTACCAGGATACCCCAGGTCAAGCCCAAAACTCCTTGTTGTAGTTTTCACTCCTAGGTACAACTATTCCAGAGTCTCCTCTACCTGATCGTATCCAAATAGGTATGTATTGCTTGGAAAACAAAAAAAAATTCTGTATTACCAAAATTTTAGAAAGTTCCTATATACTAATAACGAAAGTCTATCTTAGGTTAATGTTCTCTAATCAATGTTTTTTTCTAAATCTAGCTTCCAAGGTTTGTAATAAACTTACTTTGATACCAAATATAATACCCTCACACTAGTTACCTAGAGTCGGTACATTATTACATAACACTGGCATGATATAAGGAATCATGTCCCGAAAGACTGATCACTTTATTAGTCTTGGAAGTACTAGAATCATACATAAGTTTTTCATTACATCATGAAATAAAAAAAAACAACACGATGTCCCCTTTGAACACTCTTATAACCCTTAGCCTATTTTTGCAGGTTAATCGTAATATACTTCTTCACATCTTAGGAAAAATAAAACATAAGAAATGTCTAAGCTCAGATGTTTAGTAAGGATAACAATATATCATAAATATTCATAAATAAGAATAAACCTTTAAGGAAATGTATAAGACTAAAACACAAGCATTTTAAACATAAAATTATGCATAATATGGAAAAGATAAATCAAATAATGCCATTTACTTATTCAGATTGATATTTTACTAGTCAAATAATCACATTTAATATCAATAGCCAATTTCATAATGATGGAATGCATAATGTCGGACATCATAACCACATTGTCAAGGATTTTTGCCAAGACTAAAAATAATATTTTGTGAAGCCCTTATTACAAGACACTTGATTGTCTCATGTGACCTACTGATGCATTGAGGAGCTATATCGGGCTCCACCCATCACTTACTAAGTCCAAATCATTCCTCAAATGAAAAGGTTGAAACATAACATAAACATTTGTATTAAAAATAGCATACAAAATGTCAATAATTTAACCATAAACCATGAATGGTATAAAAATATCACATCCGTAGTCAAACATGTCACAAAACATTCAATTCAATATTTAAGATTGTATCATAACAAATCAACTTCAAACAAGTATAAAATCCAACACAGGATGTTGACATAGATGAAATGAAAACTATTTGAGGGAAATATCTATTTCTATTTTGAAATCATTTAAAAGTCATGTAATTTTAAAAGAAAACATTTATTTTGAAAATACTCTTATAATCTTGTAAGTGAAGCTTCAAAGGTGTTATAATGGTGGAAAATAGCCTCACCCACCATATAAGTTAAAAAACATTGTTTCTTTAATTTAGTCGAAAAGGATGTAAATAACCTTGTTTGGAAAATGACAGAAGGATTCCTTTATAAAAATATTATAAAAATTATAAAAAGGGTATAAATGACTTTGTACGAATGTTTTGGAAATAATAATAAAGTTTTTGAACACATTTTTAGGAAACACGAATGTGGATGATAAAGAGGTCCGAGTAGATACTCACGTATAAAAAAACTCAGATAATGAAGAGAATGTATAATTAACACATACCTTGCACTTTTACTTGATCGAGGGTATTTTAACCTTCTATATAATAGTAAAATAATTGTTATTAAATTATAAAATAACCACATAAATAAATATGATATCATATATGATCTTCTAATATTGCTTTATTAATAATATTTCTGTAGTATCATTGTTTTGGGTGTTAACTGGTTTGTTTTCCTTTTTATGTTTTGTTAAGTAATCCATGTTTGTTATGGATAGGATGTATTTGATTCATATCCAGAATTATATTATTTTCTTAAACATTATTTTTTAATCATAAAATGAAAATTATTCTTGAATGATTTTGATGGTAAATGAATCTCATCGCATTCGTGGAGATAGTAATCCGTACGTACGCATGAGCGAAAATATCATTATATTGATGGTGAAATATTTTTTAATTGGATGATATATCATATAAACATAATCATTAACAAGTTATACTTATTATTTACATTAGTTATATTCATTATTTTACCCATCCAAATAATGATGTGTTTGAATAACAAACTACACCACGACGTGGAGACAGTAAGAAGTAGGCATGCGTGTATGGTGACATGTCATTAATAGGATGGATATAATAATGAATATGGTTGTACCATATTTATAATAAAATCACAATATGTATAATGTTCTAGAGTTATTGTTTTGGTATGAAAAAAATAAATAAAGATGAATTGGAAGAAGAAAAGAACTTTGAAAAAGGTGGTGAAATTATTACCTCTTCTTCAGGTGTTTTCTTTTGAGTTGAACCAAAGGGCTCTATAGGTTGGCTTTATAATCAAGGTAAGGCTGCTAGGTAGAAGTGATTGTAGTTGGGAGGATATTTGAGCTGGGTTTGGCTGATCCAAATGGTTTTGGAGGTGTTATTTTGAGAGAAGGGGAAGTACCCTTTTATAAGAGAGGTGAGGGTCACTTTAGGAAAAACAGATAATATTATTTTATTAAACAATAATTTTCTGTTTAAAATGGATCCAAAATGATTTATTTTGAGGATAAGGCTGGGATGGGTTGAAAACCTCTAAACTAATAGGTTTTTACAGGTTTAGATCACCATTTTAACCTTATATTTTGGATTTAACTCTTAGTTAAATAGCTTAACTTTTACCATGTATTCGGGTATTATTATAATAAATGGAAATAAAAATACTATAAAAATACAAGAGAACCCCAAGTGGTTAATTATTGATATATAAATCCTTATCTAAGTCCTTTTTCTAAGACTTATATTTTTAGGAATATTATATCCATTAATAATATAGTTTTGGTTTTTAAAACCCATTTATGTAAATTTTTAAACTATTGGATATTTTGTTTGTGTGAAAGTCATAACAACATTATCACTTCGAAAAAAATTATTTAATAAACCCAAATTTGTAATATTAAATTATAAAATTAGTTTAATTCATCATAATTCTCAATTTACATTAATTTGGATATTTATAATCTCAATTATTTTAATCATTCATTAATAAGATAATTACTACATCATCATTGTGTCATAAAAAATTTACATATTAGATGAATAAAAAATATAAATAAAATACAATTATGTTGGAAATTTTATTTGATTTAAAATTAATATTTATAGTTGAATTTATATTTTGTAAAACCCTATATTAAAAATGGTTTATTTATTAAACTTTGAATTTAGCACTTTTATCTCTTCTTTAAATAAAATTAAAATAAATGTCCGAATCTCATCCAAGTGGAACAAAAGGATCATATTTTATTAATATGGTTTATTTTGTTCGAAATACACTTATACAATAGAATTAGAACTTGTGTTAGTGTAATTATAATATCATTTTTTACCTTTAATTACCCAATTTACTTTTAACCATGGATAATAAAAGTCAAAAGTAACTATTCACCAAAAATTATTTTCATATTATTGAACAAAATTTTACTTACTAATTTCAACTGTGTCTCTCAGAATTTTGAAATTCAATTGATAAAAGTGGTAAAATTATGTTTTATGTAAATTTTCAAATGCGCCTAAAAGGTAGGTAAAAAATGGTAAAAAGTTCAATAAAATTTTATATATCTAATATTCTTATAAAATGGATCTATTTAATTATGTTGAACATATATAGGTATTATATATATATTTTTACGTAATATAAATTTAAATAAAATAACTAATTACTTAAATGAAATTTGGGTTTACATAATAACCTAGTGTTTTCACTATTCATCAAAAATTGAATGTTTTCACAAAAATACCAAAAATTATCCCTAAGCTAATTTTGATATTTTGAATACAAAAATGATTTCAATTTTGAAAAATAAAATTTATAAAATTTCAAAAAGAGGGTATTACTATTCATAACAGCTAGTTTGATTGGTCATGGTGTGTTAGAACTCGAAGTTGCATACAACGCAAGCTATACTATTATTCAAAGAGAAGCGTACCATGGAAGCTTGGGGTGTTACAGTTTCTTACATTTATGTGTTTCCCTTCATATAATAATCTTAAATTTTAGCCAGTTGATGATGATTATATTCATCTATAGAAAAATGTTTTATCAGATGAGTATCATGTTTTATAGATTTCCATTATGAAATTTTAATGATATTTCTCCAACTAAAACTCATATTTGAATTTTATTAATAAATAGAAAGCATTATTTATTTTTAAAAAACCTGAAAAAAGAATATATTTTTTTATCATTTAATTTAGTATAGTTTACCCATTATATTTAGGCATAGAAAATGATGCCATGTTTTCTAATTTTCATCATTACATGCATGATTTTATAAATATAAAACATGAATTATTATATAATACCACCTTTGGATTTCTAATTCTATGAATGAAATTTTTTAATAATAATGAAAGTTATTAAAAAACCAAAACAGACAATATCTTCACGAAGAAGGTAGTGGAATAGGGGGAAAATATAAATAAGGAACTGTTTCAAAGCATGAATACCTCTCATTGAATATTCCTATGTTACATATTGGACTCTGTCTAATATAGTTGATAATAATCACTACTGTTGTATATGAAATCCTCTTAACTCTTAGGGTGGTACACCAGCATGAGGATCCTCATTTGTAATGACAAGGCCCTGATACATCGAAGGGGTGATAGAGACTTCACAGTCATGAAAATTAGTATAAGGGGAAGAAGATGGAATCAAGATTCTTTTATGAGAATAATCATTCCCAATATAAGGTATTTCATTCATTTTATATATCCTTCCCAAAATGTATTAATTTAATAAAATGAAATGTCCAAATTCAACATATCCACATACATTTATTCACTTTGTAATAATCCATTAAATTCTTTAAATGAATAAAATAAATTTATTCAGTGCATAATGGATCCCAAATAATTTATTCATAAATGTATTATAACAAATGAAACTTCATGGTGACACACATGCACATGATTTTAATTCATTGACCTGAAAGTTTTAGTTCCCATCAAAACCATTGTAAACTACACACCCATCCTCCATTAGAACTTATCCAAGACCTATTCTTGATGCATAAAAAGATGGTATAATCCTTACCCAACTTAGGAAAGTTCAAAAATACTATATATTTTAATCTTCTATTCAAATATTTAATTGATTTATAACCAGAATAATACCACATGAACTTATCCCCCTTCATGGTTAGGGTTACCATTCAAGATTCCAATGAAGACAAGTCCAAGATTATATAATTCAAATAACCAACAAATCCTATGAAACTGTGAATCTCAAAAGAATTATTGGGGATCTCTTAAAAATAGTAGTATCAACCTAATTAGTGTCCCCTAATTTTATTTATTCTTGTATTATATATCTATTTAAGAAGACCTCGCTATTCTAAAATTGACACATTTATAGTTATTTATAAATTTGATACTCTCTTGATGTTCCCAAAACAATCCCCAGATAAGGATCATGATCCTCTCATTATTAGGTGTACACCATAGTTTCATATAAAATATGACCAATAATGAATACAGATATGGATCAAATAACTATTTCATCAGGAATATAAAGATATCCAACACTTTCATCATATAGAACAATATCACAAAGTAATAATTCAAATTAAAATTTCTTATAAAAGCTGTAAATGGAATATCATATAGCCACAAACACAACTAAGGAAATCCTAATATCAAAATAAAACATATAAAAACACTTTATTCTCCTAAAATGGTCAGACATTCATCCATCTAAGGAATAAGATAAATTTTTATGACTTTCACTTGGTTCAAACTCTGGAAAACTTGACATAAACCCAATGTACTATATTTTTTTTGGAAAACAAAATAGTTTTACCCCTAGGGTATATGATAGGGTGAATGAGTCCATTATCCTCAAGGTTATGTAGTTGGACTATCATATCTCTATCCCTTGTAGGATCCATCTTATAAAGTTGAATTGATATGTTCTCTATACGTGGAATAATATCGATTATAATGTAAAATTTTCTTAGATGGAAACCAAAATAACACATCAGGAATGACATTGTAGAAATGTTTGACTACTGTATGAGGGATAAAATATTACGCCTTGTCATATCATAAATAAACACCCCAAAACTATGTAGAAAACACTCCCAAGTAAGGAAGTTCGGCTCCTATATCACCTATCTAAAAATCTAACTCTCCAAAATTGTAATAATAATTAACCTCAATTTATGTGAATTATATTTTATAGTGATTACTATAGGAATGATCTCAATAAAGTTTCAACAAATAAATTTTGAGGATCCTTGAAAAACTACATATATCTAATATTAATAAATCTATGAGACAATCATAGGAACTAATAATTATAACACATATTAGACACATCCGAATACACATATACCACACTCTTAAGGGTGTATATAATTAAATGGTCCTAATAAGGGATTCTTCAAAACAATTTAGATAACCAACCTACAAATGTAATTTCAATGAGTGTGTGTCCCTCGTAAGAAAAAAATATAAAACAAGGGTATATGCTACAAAAATAATACCCTAAATGGTAAAAGAGTCCACATTATGAAAAAAGTATCATTCTCCACTTCATGTAGTCGGACTGATATTATGTCACTTATATGGCCTCCAAATGAATAATTTTATTGAGGAGATCCAATATAAGGACCTGACCTTAAAACATTACATAATCTTGAATTAAATGAATAATTCACATTGAGGATCTTTTCAGGATTAGAGTTTTAGAGAATTAGTACATAAGTATTACATATCAACTTGAAAATTATAAGTATACACTACTACTAAATATCCATTTTTTTTGCTAAAATAAAAACTCTAAAAAATAGACACGTCTTGTTCCAAGTTTAATAGAGCATGAATTTTCCCTGAAACCATCCTTGACCCTATTAATCTTTAAGTCCTATGGAAAACATTTCAAAAACATGGGATGAGAATAAAATGCTCGTTAAGGGTTTTAAAATAAGGAAAGAAAACATTATCCTATCAATAAATACAAATCAATGAAACCATAATTTTTAATCATAATATACCTCATGAAATCATAAGATTTATGAATAAGACACAAAAATCATAAATCATAAAGGTAACTTGTGGCATACATAAATAAATTACATTGTAGCTATCACAGCTACATAGGGAGTTACACTGGAATACCCATCAAAGTATATTCCTTAAATTTCTTAGGATAAACAATAACATTTACCTCCATCACGTTACCCAATGCATTAGAGAGCTATCAATGGCCCACACTCCCTAGGTTTATCATGGAACCACCCATATACGTAAATAATGCCCAATAAAAATAACATATTCATAACACATAAAACAATCATAATGTAAAGATAACATTTCCACATTGTAATCACAATATATAATTTTAAGATATTGACATAACCAATGCTTGATCGAACCATTTTCAAAACCATTTAAAACATTTAATAAAGAGATTTTTGAATCAAAGTGTCCCATTCCACTTTGAATCATTTGAAAGAAATTTTAATTTCAAAAAATTAATGTCCATATAAATAAATCCTTAAAAACCCATTTTGAAAACATGGACATTGATGAGAAAGATTTAGATGAATAAATCATTATAACATTTAAACCGATATTTTAGTTAAAGAGTTACCTACCAAATGAGAGATGCTTGAATACAAATAATCGAGGAATAACATTAATAAAAGATTAAAATATCATGAGAATAAATAGATTCATTATATAATATGTCAAAGGGATGTATATACACCATATAAAATTGAATTGGTATATAATAACTAATAAGTTCCCATAGAATGTAAATTGAGACCATGTCCCTTGCAAATATCATATCCTTAAATTAAGGACAAATTAATGACATAATTATGTGAGAAAAATAAGAATAAACCCAATATAAGTTGATATTAAGTGTAAAAAAACCATATTACATTCACACATATTCATAGCACGACATAATCAAGATGTATAAGTTTAAACCAAAGAATTGAAATTGGGTTAAGAAGTTCTCTTACAGAAATTCGATTGCCTAATGACATCACGTTGAAATTAAGAAAATGAGTTGATGAAATAGAAAAGGTTCTATCATCACTTGGACATAACATTTATCACAATAAAGATATATAATAGCATATCCAGACATAAGAAAGTGGAAATTAAAAGACATAACATAAATGAAGTCATTTAAAAAGAGGAGGGTGAGAGATTCCCTCACAGATTTGGTAACATACGAAACATACACCCCATGAAAGAAGGATCATAAAATTAAGATGTAAATAAAAATAAATTAAAGTATATTATACAATGAATAAAATAATTGGATGTGCGTATAAAAAAAATGAAATAGTGGTAAATATAGCATGAATCTCACGGGAATAAAAAGCGAGATGAAAACCTCTTACCACATTGTAATCAATCGAGTCATATGAACAAAAGTTAATAACCATGAAACGAATCATATAGTACCATGAATATAAAAATAATCATGATAATATATATCAAATGTTATTACACAATACACAATATTGAATAAATAAGTGTTGAACAATGGAAATCTCATGGAATTAAAAGTGAGATAAGAAACCCCTTACCTCATGTCCGACTTGACTCGTTTGTTCCTTGTTCTTCCGGAATAATAAAATTAAGTTAATTTATAATTTCATAAGAATATTTTTTTTATGTTTATTATTCATTTTATATCACTTATTACCTTTCTTTAATAATTATTAAATTATTTGAGTTCAAATTGGACATTTTTTCGATGTTTGGAACATGAGTCAAAAAAATGAACTTGATATAATTACAAATTGTCCATGTTTTAAAAATTACATTATCTAAAAAATAATATTAATGATTTATATATAATATATATCATATATATCTAGTATATATTTATTTATAATAGTACATAACATTTGGAGATAAGAAATGAAATGCACCATTAATGGAGACTGTAAGCCGTACGTACACATGAACACTACTTTCATTTCAATTTCATATTCAATGGAATGAAAATGTAATGGTAAAAAGGTTATAATATAATTACAGTATAATATCATATATAATTTAATTATCTTCATCCTTTATGTGTTCCATTTATGGCATGAACGAGTCATATCACTTTGTGGGGGTGGTAGTTCGCACTTCCTCAAATAAAATTATCGTGTTTACCCATTATAAAAACTATAAAGATATGATATAAATGTAAAATAAAAAAGAATAGAAACAATATAAATATAATATATATGACATATAAATATATTTCCAACATAATGGCCACATGATAGGTTGTAGGAGATAATTGAACAATCATTATTTCATGAAGTAGTAGTTCATCATCCACAGAAACAGTACATTCTTTAACCATTAGATGGAGGTGTGTGTACGTTTAGTTTGAATCCTTCTCATAAAAAAAACTCTTATATTGAGGATACATGTGTTATTATAAATTAAAGGAATAAAAAGAGTTTAAGGGATTGGAGAAGTAAAATAAAATAAAAGAACTTAAGAAAAGACGTTACCTTTAAATTGTGTAACTCCCTTTGGTTGAAACCAAAAGGTTTACTTGAAGTGCCTTATGCCTAAGGTAAGGATACTAGGATGAGGATTGGGATGTAGGGATATTAATTATACAGATTTTGGATGATCCAAGGTGCTTTATAGGTGTGAGTAATGGGTTAGAGGTGATGGCTTTTATAAGGTGGAAGAGGGTCACTTTATGGATATTTGAAAATATTATTTACTATAAACTTATATTCGGTATAAAAAGGTAAAAAACTAATTATAGTAAAAGCTAATATGACTAATGTTTGAAATAAAGTCATCCAATAAAAATTGGACAGGTTTTGGATATTTTTTTAATTTTTATAATCTTATTTATTTAAATCATTCATTAACGAGGTAAACACTACATCATCATTTTGTCATAAATAATTTTATTTGTATGATGTCTGAAAATTATAAATAAAATAACATGATGTATAAAATATTATTATATTTTAAATTAATATTTATAGTCTAATTGATAACTTATATAACCCCATGTAAAATATTTTTTACTAAAAGATATATGTTTATGTCATTTTTGTATTTACATTAAATTAATTAATATAAAGTATCATTATCACTCCCATGTGGCTCTATGGGGTCCCAAAATCGAGCCAAGGATTCCCAAGGTGGGAAATTTATTATCCAATAGGATTAGGACACATGTTTGGGTAATGTAATATTATTATAATATTATTTTTTACTCTTACTTACCAGATTTACCCTTTAACCTTGGTAAATAAAATATTTACTGAAATAAATATTCATAATGTATAAAAAAAATACCTATTTACACAATTTTAACCGCCTGATTCTAGATATAGAATCCATTTTTTTGAATTCAAAACATATAATTGGAAGAAATTAATTCTCACTGTCAAAAAATAAAGAGTGTTTTTAAGAAATAATAACTATCAAAAGGTTGACACTTGTTTATATCCAATTTCAACGTGAAATTACTTACAATGTCAAGAATTGGATTAAATGGTAAAAACATAATATAATTACACATTAAAAAAATTAAAAATATAATCTATAATTTTAAATAAATTAGATTAAAAAGGAGTATTGTATTAAAATATAGTATTTTTATTATTCATTATAAATTAAATATTATCAGAAAATACCAAAATTTAATCCAAAGTAAATTTTGATGTCCCAATCTTAAAGAATAATATTATTTCTTCAAATAGAACACATAAAAGTGAAAAAAATTTATATTTAAAAATAGTTCACCATCAAAAGGTGGTAAATTGACCCTTTAAAAAATATTAGAGTATTTAGGCCTAAAATTGGATTATTTCTTATTTTATGCCTCAAATATTTATTGGATGAATGTTAAAATATTTAAAAAAAACATATAAAATGACATTTTAGTGGGTTATTTTCATTACCACCATTACAATGGCTAGGCATTAATTGCCATTTAAAATAATATTATTTTATTATTTTATTTGTTGGTATAACTCCACGTTATGTGCAACGTATGATTTCAAAGAAACCTGTTGTTGTGTATCAGGTACGCAATCAAACATATCATCCCCCCTTAAAGTAAAATTAATATTTAATTCACAAATATTAATATGTATAAAAATATCATATTTCTCTATTCACCTGGGATGTTACATCCTTCTACCCTTTTGGGAATTGTGTCCTCGCAATTTTAAAATTGGGCGCAGAAACTTCATTAGAAGTCCCACATCGAAAAAGAGTCAATAAAACTATCTATTTAAAAGAAAGAAGGTAACAAAAAAGGGTCACCTGAGACAAAAGATTCAAGGATTACATTAAAACATGGATTTTAAGGATAAAACAAACCATCAAGTTTTGAGGGAGAGTGATAGAAAACATGATTAGGAGAAAGTTAACCAACAAAAAATCATAAACTTGTGATGGGTTAAAAAGTATTTGATTCCCTATTAAGAAAATTAAATAGAAAAATTTTTTGTTTTAAGTTCATTTTCATAAATTTGAGTAATTTATTTAGGAGCATGAATAAAAACATAAGTAAACATACTTACTTTTCATGTAGACTTTTATCCTTTACTAGATTTCTACCCCAAAGTCATCTTTTCTACAAAGATGAGTATTCAAGATGACTTGTTCACATTAAAAGCTTTATAATCAACTTCTAGAGAATCACATAATACACAAAATATTAACTATATGTTTCCCATATCTTTAGATATTAACCAAAACCAAAATGGTTAGTACAAGATCAGATAATCCCCCAAAAGGATAATCTTTTACAAAAAGAAAAACTACTCTTAATATCCCAAATTTGTCAAACTATCCCAAAGATAAACAAAAACCGTTCAATAAACAATTGTCCATAAAATTCTTCAAAATTAATCCAAACTATGTGTAAAGACCCGTAAAATTCAAGGGAAATTTTTTCTTAATTTTCTTTTGAATTGTACAAGAGCGCGGTTTCAGACGGCATCTGATTCCGAGGCCCGGAGTGCCCGGAATTAATTTCCGAAGTTTGGCTCGGGTACGTTCAGTGAACGAACGAGCGGGAATTCCTAACTTTTGATCCGGTGCTCGGAATTGAAATCCGAGGGCACCGATGAACTCGCAGCGCCGATTTTCGCTTAAAGAGACCTTTTCGGGAGTTGCGTTTGTTGCAAGTTGAAAGTTAGTTTTGGGGTTTTTCAGTTAAGTTAAATAAAATTGAGTAAGACAAATTTTATTTTAACTTATTAAAACCTCCCAAAGGAGGTTAGAAGTGGGACCCACACCCACTTAACCTCCCTTGGGAGGATTAAGTGTGGTGGGGCCCACACGAACCCCTTTTTCTTTTCAAATTCCTTAACCTCTCAAAACCCCCCTCTTAATTATGTAACTCTCCCCTACTTTAACTCTTGCCAATTTATCTTTTCATTTAATTTTGTCAACTCTAGACTTAATTAATGAATTGAATTCAACTTTGAATTTTGAAAGGTTGGCAAGTGAGAATAAAATAAGATGTAGTCTTATTTTATTTTGGGTTGATCGTTTGTTCCCTTGAGAGCTTTTGAGAGCTTTTCTCTTCATCTTCAACTCTGACGAAGAACGAAGAACGAAGAACGCTCAACTCCGACGAAGAACGACGCCTCTCTTCTTCGTCTACGGTGTCAACGAGAGAGAACACCGCACCTTCCTCGGAAAACCTTCGTCGGCGTACAAGGATTCGCCAACGACGTGCTTCTTCGGACGCGCCTCTTCGTCAACGGATTTGACGAACGGCTTCCGCGACGCCCGACCTCCGCGACGCCGTCTTCCGCGGAGCGTAGCCGAACCTTGAATCCTAAACCCGAGGTAGGGGTTGTTGGTTCATTATTTCTTTATTCTTTTTCCTTGAACGTGGATCTCGCATGTCTAACTTGATGCTTGATTGTTTAAGTTGCGTTATTAATTTAACGTGAGGGGGGCCGGACCGCACGAACACGGCCGAACCCCCCTCCAATGTTCATGTTTATTCATGCGGGTGGAAGCAAGTAGCGTGGTGCCGTCGCACCACGCGGATGATCGTACAATTAATTTACGTGGCGCCGTCGCGCCACGCCGGGGGAAAATCTTCAAGAACGCGACGCCGTCGCGCCGCGTTGAAAAGAATCGAAGCACGGCGAAGGGGCGCGGTGCCGACGCACCGCGCCGGATGACGAACGCCGCGGCCGGTTCCGGGCCGCGGCGGAACGAGAAGACCGCGGCCGGTTCCGGGCCGCGGCAGGACGAGGAGACCGCGGCCGGTTCCGGGCCGCGGCGGAAGGGAAGACCGGCGGCCGGGCCGCCGGCGTCGGAAGCCGAAGAGGGGACCGGAAATTCCGGTCCCGTTGGAGATAACCGGCCGGCCGGCTGGCCGGCCGGACGCCGTTAAACCGGGGAATTAATTCCCCGGCCGGCTGGCAAAACCCCCCTCTTAAAGAGGGGGGGCGTTCTTTTTTTTTTAAAAGAGGAGGGGGCCGGCTGCCCCCTCGGTTCGCTCCAGCAGGCCCCCCACGTGGGGGGGGCTTCTTTAAAAACAAAGGGGCCGTGCCCCTTTGTGCCGCGCAGCGCGCAAAAGCCGCGGGGCTGAGCCCCGCGTGCGCCGCCAGGCGGCCCGCCGCCGCCGCCACGCGGCCCGCCGCCGCCGCCACCGTGCGCCGCCGCGCGCCGCCACCGGCCGCCGCACCGCCGCCGCGCGCCGCCACCGGCCGCCGCACCGCCGCCGCCGCCACCGTGCGCCGCCGCGCGCCGCCACCGGCCGCCGCACCGCCGCCGCGCGCCGCCACCGGCCGCCGCACCGCCGCCGCCCGCCGCCGCCGTCCGCCGCCGCCGGCCGCCGCGCCGCCCAGGGGGGGGGGTCGGGCCGGGTCGGCCCGGACCCGGACCCCCCCCATTTCGGACCAGATTCGGTTTTTCGCTCATAACTTGAGCCTCGGACCTCCGAATGACGAACCGTCTGCGGCAACGCGATCCTTGGATCGAGACGGTCGTTTCGGTATATCGCACTCAAGGTTTCGGATTACTTTGAGTACGGCCGGGTTGGTTCGTTCACGGAACCAACCGGGCCTTCGGAGCGGAAACGCTCATATCTTGAGCTACGGACGTCCGATTGACGTACCGTCAGTCGCGTAGTGTTCCTCATAGTGAGACGGATCTTTTGGCATACTCCGCCCGAGGTTTGGACGCAGGTGGAGTACGGTCGGGTTGGTTTTGCCTTAAAAACCAACCGGGCCCCGGAGACGAAAATGCCAATAACTCACAGACCGGGCGTCCGATTGACGCGCCGTCTGTTTCGTTGACTTCCTCTTGATGAGACGGAACTTTTGACATACTCCGCCCGAGTTTTGGATACAGTCGGAGTATGGCCGGGTTGGATTGTACCCGAAATCCAACCGGGCCCCTGGAACGGGAAAGCTGATATCTTTCAGACTGGACGACCGCTTGACGAGCCGTCAGCGGCGTTGGTGGTTACGTTGAGTAACGGTCCCTTTGAGTATACCCTATGGGAGTTCGGGGTACAGTTGAGATACGGCCGGGATTGGTTTCGCTCACGAAACCAACCGGGCCCCTGGGACGAAAAGGCTAATAACTCACAGACCGGGCGTCCGATCGACGCGCCGTCTGTTGCGTTGAGACCCCTGTGACGAGACGGTTCTTTGAGACACTTCTTCGCGGAACCTTGTGATACTTGGAGTATCGACCAGTAGCTCGTGGAGCGGACCCGTGGTACTTGACAGTGGTGGTGCGCTTGGATGCAGCAGCAGACCCTTGGCGGTTGAGCGCTTGGTTGTAGCGGCGGACCCGCGATACTCTACGGAGTGTGTGCGCTTGGTTGTAGCGACAGACCCGCGACGGTGGAGACGTGCGTGCGGAGTACGGAGACCGTGTAGCCGGCTGAGACCTGACGACTGCTTGACCGACTCGACTTGGAGTGAGTCGACTAGCCCAGTGGACGGAGCGCCGGTATTTGGCTGCAGACCCACGGCGGACGGAGCGCCAGGTAGATGGCAGCAGACCCGCGGTACTCGACAGGAGGAGTACCTCAGCAGGCTATCTGGGTAGCGCCCGGTATTTGGCGACAGACCCTCAGCGGACGGAGCGCCCGGTAGTTGGCCGCAAACCCGCAGTACTCGACAGGAGGAGTACCTCAGCAGTCCTAGGTTAGTGAGCGGCAGCCTCGGAGTCGTGACAGGACCACTGTACACTCTAGAGACGGAGCTCTTCAGCAGTTACGGTTTCGATAATGAAAATCCTGGTTTGAGCTGAGACTTTTGACCTTGTGTTTACTTCATGACTGAGATGGGTCACTTGCTAACTTTGGTATATGTATGGGCATATACCCGGGTAGTGGTTATCCGTCGAATTCACAATTCTTGTGTTCCTCATGATTGAGATGGGTTACTCGATAACTTAGGTATATGTATGGGCATATACCTAAGTAGAAGTTATCTGTTGAGATCTTCTTTGTGGTTATCCTTGTTGGTTTAGTGAGACCTTGAGGGTCTCGGGGTCCCTACTGAGTATCGTTATACTCACCCCTGCACGGGCTATGCCCGCACCTCGTTGTGTTGGTTGCAGACGACGGACAGTGCTGACAGAAGCCGAATGTTCGAGGACTAGACAGTACCTGGAGGTGGGCTACACGACGAGGCGGTACCCGGAGGCAGACCACTGGACAGGACATACTCGGAGCAGACGGCAGGACCCGAGGAGCAGAGGAGCTATCTGTACCCACCCTTCAGGTGGGATTTCCAGAGGACATCTCAGCGTAGCAGATTTACTTTTCAGTCGCTGTTTTCCCTTTCGAGTTGTACTTTACAGTTGGGCTTGTATTTCCGGCCCCTTTTTACTTTTCAGCTCTTCTTTTGTACTTAGTGTTTTTACTTCCGCTTGTACTCTGTGGTGCTTGTTTTCTTTTTTTAAAGGCAATGCCTTCCCAGTTATCGGGATTTTACGCCTTTGGTGCTAGTCGCCAGCCCCTGGCCTATGGAAGGCAGGCTTGGGGTAGTCACGGCACGGGCCCCGAGGACGGGTCGTGACAAATTGGTATCAGAGGAGTTCGGTTCTACCGCAGAACTTATAACCCTGATGTTTCTTTCTGTGAAGCAATAGTGTTGAGAGTACCGAGTGTGGTTTTCAGTTCAGGGAGTCCAGTGTTGGTGCGGGCGGCCGACGTATCCATACACCAGGACCCTGACAACTGATTTCCGACTTTGTGCACGAAAACACTGATTGCGTGTGTGTTTTCAAAAGTTTTTCCCCTTAAAACAGCTCAAACCAGGTCAGCTCACCAGGTATAATCGTTTGATCGTGTTACGTTGTTTCTTTCAGGATGGCCCCACGACGGCAGCCAGCTAGGGTTCCGAGAATCGAGCGTGACGACAGCCCACCGAGCGACGAGGCTTCGGTGCAGGGCCCTTTTTCAGTAGTGGCACCGGCGGTAGCTTTACCCGCCGAGCCCCCGATGCTTCCAGCAGCAGCCGCTGACGATGCACGTCGCCTCAGCGCACTGCATGAGTTTCAGCACCAGCGACCGCCCAGGTTTCGCGGGGAGACGGATCCCCAGGCAGCAGAGGACTGGCTGGAGGCAGTAGTACGAGTGTTTAGGCTAGTGAGGACACCAGCAGACCTCATGGTGATCCTCGCTGCGAGCCTACTACACGCAGCAGCAGGACGATGGTGGAGCCTGATGCTCCAGGTGCACGATGAGGCGTCTCTTCTCTGGACGGACTTCGAGAGCCTCTTCCGCTCTGAGTTCGTCCCGGCCACCCTCCGAGCGGTGCGCATCCAGGAGCTTCTACAGCTGCGGCAGGGCAGCATGACGGTCGCTCAGTACGCGGCGAGGTTCACCGATCTCTCGCGCTACTCGACCGACATGGTACGGGACCCATTCTTCAGGGCCCGGACCTTCGAGCAGGGTTTGAGACACGAGATCAGGGCATCGCTGATCTCCCTCAGCATACCGACTCAGACAGGAGTACTGGAGCGGGCACTTCTGATCGAGAGTTTCCTTGCTGAGTCTACACCAGCACAGCAACTCACCGCAGGGCGACACGTGGCAGAGTCATCTGCAGCAGGTAGCCGACAGATGACTCAGGGTTCCAGGCAGAACAGACCTACCGGTGGCCGACTGCACGACTCAGGCTCAGTTGTACGGGGAAGCCGGGGTGGAGTCAGAGCCAGGCGTGCCGAGAGTGGGCAGTGTTACTCCTGTGGCGGGATTGGTCACATGGCTCGTGACTGTCCGACCCGCCATGCTGATGATCAGCAGTTAAGTGAAGAACCTCCCAGGCAGAGGCAGAGGTTCGACCGTGGCGGTCCGCAGGGAGGAGGCGGACGAGGCAGAGGAGCTGGACGAGCAGCTGGTGGTGGGCGACGCTTTGAGGCTCTTCCACCACCACCACCAGGAGGACCACCCCGACCGCAGGGGAGAGCTCAGCTTCAGGCAGCCGAGGCCTTCGATCATGGAGCTCTGGGAGCCGATGGACAGGAGAAGAACTAGTGGATACGTCCTTAGTACTTCCGGTTCTTTGTTGCTTTTGTGTAGCGTCTTGTATTATGAGCTGCAATAATAAAAGACGCATACCTTTGTGATGTTTTCTTTCCTGTCCTCTTTTGTGATGTTACTAAGAGGTTCCAGTTGACTGTTGACTTGACCCTCACTTGTGAGACATCTACTGGAGGAGACCAGTTACTACACACTGATGCTGACAGTGTGACTCAACCCTTGGAGGCGAGAGTAACGGTTGGATCTCTTAGTAGTAGCGTCGAGGCCTTACGACGTCATCCTTGGTATGGATTAGTATCATCCATGTTAGGATTGACTGTTTTAGGCAAAGAATGTGGTTCATCCGGGGGATGAGACCAGGTTTCTCTTTTCGGCTAAGAAGAAATCTTGCAGCTCTTGTGGGACCAGAGATGGTCCGGGCCACGTCAGAGGAGGTACATGTCATCCAGGAGCGGGCCCTACATAGGCGATCGATTCCTCTTGTGCGCAACAGATGGCGGCACGAGAATCTCCAGGAGAGCACATGGGAGCGGGAGGCTCAGATGCGTGCTCAGTACTCTCTTTTGTTTCCCTAGTTTTTGATGTAGCTTTACGGGGACGTAAAGCCCTGAGGTGGGAGTAATGTAAAGACCCGTAAAATTCAAGGGAAATTTTTTCTTAATTTTCTTTTGAATTGTACAAGAGCGCGGTTTCAGACGGCATCTGATTCCGAGGCCCGGAGTGCCCGGAATTAATTTCCGAAGTTTGGCTCGGGTACGTTCAGTGAACGAACGAGCGGGAATTCCTAACTTTTGATCCGGTGCTCGGAATTGAAATCCGAGGGCACCGATGAACTCGCAGCGCCGATTTTCGCTTAAAGAGACCTTTTCGGGAGTTGCGTTTGTTGCAAGTTGAAAGTTAGTTTTGGGGTTTTTCAGTTAAGTTAAATAAAATTGAGTAAGACAAATTTTATTTTAACTTATTAAAACCTCCCAAAGGAGGTTAGAAGTGGGACCCACACCCACTTAACCTCCCTTGGGAGGATTAAGTGTGGTGGGGCCCACACGAACCCCTTTTTCTTTTCAAATTCCTTAACCTCTCAAAACCCCCCTCTTAATTATGTAACTCTCCCCTACTTTAACTCTTGCCAATTTATCTTTTCATTTAATTTTGTCAACTCTAGACTTAATTAATGAATTGAATTCAACTTTGAATTTTGAAAGGTTGGCAAGTGAGAATAAAATAAGATGTAGTCTTATTTTATTTTGGGTTGATCGTTTGTTCCCTTGAGAGCTTTTGAGAGCTTTTCTCTTCATCTTCAACTCTGACGAAGAACGAAGAACGAAGAACGCTCAACTCCGACGAAGAACGACGCCTCTCTTCTTCGTCTACGGTGTCAACGAGAGAGAACACCGCACCTTCCTCGGAAAACCTTCGTCGGCGTACAAGGATTCGCCAACGACGTGCTTCTTCGGACGCGCCTCTTCGTCAACGGATTTGACGAACGGCTTCCGCGACGCCCGACCTCCGCGACGCCGTCTTCCGCGGAGCGTAGCCGAACCTTGAATCCTAAACCCGAGGTAGGGGTTGTTGGTTCATTATTTCTTTATTCTTTTTCCTTGAACGTGGATCTCGCATGTCTAACTTGATGCTTGATTGTTTAAGTTGCGTTATTAATTTAACGTGAGGGGGGCCGGACCGCACGAACACGGCCGAACCCCCCTCCAATGTTCATGTTTATTCATGCGGGTGGAAGCAAGTAGCGTGGTGCCGTCGCACCACGCGGATGATCGTACAATTAATTTACGTGGCGCCGTCGCGCCACGCCGGGGGAAAATCTTCAAGAACGCGACGCCGTCGCGCCGCGTTGAAAAGAATCGAAGCACGGCGAAGGGGCGCGGTGCCGACGCACCGCGCCGGATGACGAACGCCGCGGCCGGTTCCGGGCCGCGGCGGAACGAGAAGACCGCGGCCGGTTCCGGGCCGCGGCAGGACGAGGAGACCGCGGCCGGTTCCGGGCCGCGGCGGAAGGGAAGACCGGCGGCCGGGCCGCCGGCGTCGGAAGCCGAAGAGGGGACCGGAAATTCCGGTCCCGTTGGAGATAACCGGCCGGCCGGCTGGCCGGCCGGACGCCGTTAAACCGGGGAATTAATTCCCCGGCCGGCTGGCAAAACCCCCCTCTTAAAGAGGGGGGGCGTTCTTTTTTTTTTAAAAGAGGAGGGGGCCGGCTGCCCCCTCGGTTCGCTCCAGCAGGCCCCCCACGTGGGGGGGGCTTCTTTAAAAACAAAGGGGCCGTGCCCCTTTGTGCCGCGCAGCGCGCAAAAGCCGCGGGGCTGAGCCCCGCGTGCGCCGCCAGGCGGCCCGCCGCCGCCGCCACGCGGCCCGCCGCCGCCGCCACCGTGCGCCGCCGCGCGCCGCCACCGGCCGCCGCACCGCCGCCGCGCGCCGCCACCGGCCGCCGCACCGCCGCCGCCGCCACCGTGCGCCGCCGCGCGCCGCCACCGGCCGCCGCACCGCCGCCGCGCGCCGCCACCGGCCGCCGCACCGCCGCCGCCCGCCGCCGCCGTCCGCCGCCGCCGGCCGCCGCGCCGCCCAGGGGGGGGGTCGGGCCGGGTCGGCCCGGACCCGGACCCCCCCCATTTCGGACCAGATTCGGTTTTTCGCTCATAACTTGAGCCTCGGACCTCCGAATGACGAACCGTCTGCGGCAACGCGATCCTTGGATCGAGACGGTCGTTTCGGTATATCGCACTCAAGGTTTCGGATTACTTTGAGTACGGCCGGGTTGGTTCGTTCACGGAACCAACCGGGCCTTCGGAGCGGAAACGCTCATATCTTGAGCTACGGACGTCCGATTGACGTACCGTCAGTCGCGTAGTGTTCCTCATAGTGAGACGGATCTTTTGGCATACTCCGCCCGAGGTTTGGACGCAGGTGGAGTACGGTCGGGTTGGTTTTGCCTTAAAAACCAACCGGGCCCCGGAGACGAAAATGCCAATAACTCACAGACCGGGCGTCCGATTGACGCGCCGTCTGTTTCGTTGACTTCCTCTTGATGAGACGGAACTTTTGACATACTCCGCCCGAGTTTTGGATACAGTCGGAGTATGGCCGGGTTGGATTGTACCCGAAATCCAACCGGGCCCCTGGAACGGGAAAGCTGATATCTTTCAGACTGGACGACCGCTTGACGAGCCGTCAGCGGCGTTGGTGGTTACGTTGAGTAACGGTCCCTTTGAGTATACCCTATGGGAGTTCGGGGTACAGTTGAGATACGGCCGGGATTGGTTTCGCTCACGAAACCAACCGGGCCCCTGGGACGAAAAGGCTAATAACTCACAGACCGGGCGTCCGATCGACGCGCCGTCTGTTGCGTTGAGACCCCTGTGACGAGACGGTTCTTTGAGACACTTCTTCGCGGAACCTTGTGATACTTGGAGTATCGACCAGTAGCTCGTGGAGCGGACCCGTGGTACTTGACAGTGGTGGTGCGCTTGGATGCAGCAGCAGACCCTTGGCGGTTGAGCGCTTGGTTGTAGCGGCGGACCCGCGATACTCTACGGAGTGTGTGCGCTTGGTTGTAGCGACAGACCCGCGACGGTGGAGACGTGCGTGCGGAGTACGGAGACCGTGTAGCCGGCTGAGACCTGACGACTGCTTGACCGACTCGACTTGGAGTGAGTCGACTAGCCCAGTGGACGGAGCGCCGGTATTTGGCTGCAGACCCACGGCGGACGGAGCGCCAGGTAGATGGCAGCAGACCCGCGGTACTCGACAGGAGGAGTACCTCAGCAGGCTATCTGGGTAGCGCCCGGTATTTGGCGACAGACCCTCAGCGGACGGAGCGCCCGGTAGTTGGCCGCAAACCCGCAGTACTCGACAGGAGGAGTACCTCAGCAGTCCTAGGTTAGTGAGCGGCAGCCTCGGAGTCGTGACAGGACCACTGTACACTCTAGAGACGGAGCTCTTCAGCAGTTACGGTTTCGATAATGAAAATCCTGGTTTGAGCTGAGACTTTTGACCTTGTGTTTACTTCATGACTGAGATGGGTCACTTGCTAACTTTGGTATATGTATGGGCATATACCCGGGTAGTGGTTATCCGTCGAATTCACAATTCTTGTGTTCCTCATGATTGAGATGGGTTACTCGATAACTTAGGTATATGTATGGGCATATACCTAAGTAGAAGTTATCTGTTGAGATCTTCTTTGTGGTTATCCTTGTTGGTTTAGTGAGACCTTGAGGGTCTCGGGGTCCCTACTGAGTATCGTTATACTCACCCCTGCACGGGCTATGCCCGCACCTCGTTGTGTTGGTTGCAGACGACGGACAGTGCTGACAGAAGCCGAATGTTCGAGGACTAGACAGTACCTGGAGGTGGGCTACACGACGAGGCGGTACCCGGAGGCAGACCACTGGACAGGACATACTCGGAGCAGACGGCAGGACCCGAGGAGCAGAGGAGCTATCTGTACCCACCCTTCAGGTGGGATTTCCAGAGGACATCTCAGCGTAGCAGATTTACTTTTCAGTCGCTGTTTTCCCTTTCGAGTTGTACTTTACAGTTGGGCTTGTATTTCCGGCCCCTTTTTACTTTTCAGCTCTTCTTTTGTACTTAGTGTTTTTACTTCCGCTTGTACTCTGTGGTGCTTGTTTTCTTTTTTTAAAGGCAATGCCTTCCCAGTTATCGGGATTTTACGCCTTTGGTGCTAGTCGCCAGCCCCTGGCCTATGGAAGGCGGGCTTGGGGTAGTCACGGCACGGGCCCCGAGGACGGGTCGTGACACTATGATTGAAACCGAAATATCAAGATGATATAATCACATAGTCTTCCAATATCATTCGTAACATTTATCTCCAAATAACATCAGTTACTCTTAAAGTCTCATACTGGAAAGTAATTAACCTAATCACATATTCTCCCGGATAGGTTTATCATATCCATTGATAAACCAAAAACAACTTATTCTTGATTCATAAAATCATATACTAAAAATAATTATTTATACTTACTAGGGACTTCACGTAGTCCAATGGTAGGTGATAAATCCAAGTTGCACTTTGGTTGTGGGTTCGATTCCCACATCTTTGTCCGACATGACGGGTTGTCACACAGTCTGCATGTTGTCCTTTTTTAAGAAATACATAATTTTATAAAATTCCCAAAAATGAGATAAATTCATCAAAAATAACCATAACATATTTTAACCACAAAGGTTATCTAATAACTTTCATTTTGCATCCCAAAATGTAATCACCACTAATTACCTCAAATTCAAAGATTATATAATCCCAAATGGTTCTTTATAACTATATCCACCAAAGAAAAGATAATTCTTCTTTGAATAAAATTTTCCCATATCAAACTTCAGGGTTACACATACTAGAAAAAGTTTCCAAATTAATCATATCATTAATACATTCAAACATATCATCATCCATAACTCTCCAATTCATAAAATGTAGACATCTTAATCATCAAACATATTTCCTGATCCTTTATCCTTGTTTTTCGATCTTATTCATTTATACTTCTTTTCTAAAAAAAAATCATGCATAATTTCCTTATATTTCAGTAATTTGAAAACATGAGCTAAGAAATAATCCATACCTTCCATAGGTCATTATCAGTTTCCTTATCATCAATTGTAATGGAATTAGGAATCAATAAATGTATATTTGTATGATCCTACTAATCCCTTTCCTGAAACATCTATGCATGACATTTATTGGTGTAGTGACCATGCACACCACATTTAAAACATTCAATTGACCCCATGGAAATAACTTCTTTCCCTTTCTTAGGGTCAACTAGAATCTTCCTTTTTCCATGGCAGATTCTTGGGTCATGAACTTCAATACCATATCTGAAACATCTTATCGTCTATTTGAAACATCTTCCTATATGTTTCTTCCAACATCCATGACACATAGGTTTTGGAATTTACTTACCTTTATGATTATTACCTGAACTTCTATAGGGATTTTTCTCTCACATATATGATGCCTTATAAAAATCACCATGGTTCAGGTGGTCTGTCATTACACAGATAGTTGGTTTTGAATAACCACAATAGTTATCATTACAACTCCCATTTCATTCAGTTGCTCATTCAGAAAACCATCACAGTTTTCTTCACATCCACAATTACTTTGGTTCCTGCTAGATCCAACCTTTTAGTTAAACCAAAAAGGTCAGTGTTAGTTTATCTGTAAAATCATCATATTATATCTTATGAGGAGGGTAAATAATAATATATATTTATTCATGTTATCTAAAACTCATTCATTACATATAAAATAACTATGTCTCTTTCTAAAACCCTAACCTTTATGGTTATGTCAATTATGCTTAAAGAACACCCTAACCTCTATAGTTATCTAAACTCTCCTCTGATACCAATTATAAGGACCTGTACTTAAAACATTACATAATCTTGAATTAAATGAATAATTAACATTGAGGATTATTTCTGGTTTAGAGTTTTAAAGAATTAAGCTATAACTATTACATATCAACATGAAAATTACATGTATACACAACTACTCAGTATCCATTTTTTCATTAAATAAAAACTCTTAAAAAGAATCATTTCTATTTCCATGTTTTAGACATCATGACTTTACCTTTATCCTGTCATTAAATCTATTCATATTTAAGTCCTATGGAAATTATTTAAAAAACACAGGATGAGAATTAAAATCATAGTAAGGGTTATAAAATAAGGAAATAAAACATTATCCCATTAATAAATAGAAATCAATTGAACCATACTTTTCAATCATAACGTACCTCGTGAAATCATATGATTTATGAATAAGACACGGAAATCATAAATAATAAAGGTAAATTGTGGCATACATAACATAATTACATTTAAGATATCACAAATACATAGGGAATTATGTTGGAATACCCATCATAGTATTTTCTCTAAATCTCTTAGGAGAAACATTAACGTTTACCTCCGTCACGTTACCCAAGTAATTGGAGAGCTATCTCGGGCTCACCTGCCCTAGGTTTATCACGGAGGAAACCGTATATGTAAAACATTCCCAATAACCATAACATATTCCCAACACATAAAACAATCATAATGGAAAGATAACATTTCCACATTTCAATCACAATATATCATTTCATGATATTGACATAATCAATGATTTATCAAACCAATTTCAAAACTATTTAAAAAATTTTATAAAGAGATTTTTTAATCAAAGTGTCTCATACCACATTGAAGCATTTGAAAGAAATTTTAATTTCAAAACATTCATGTACATATAAATAAAAAATTAAAACCATTTTTAAACATGGACATTAATGAGAAATATTTAGATGAATACATATTTATAACATTTAAAATGATATTTTAGTTAAAGTGTTCCTAACCAAATGAGATACACTTGAATAAAAATAATTAAGGAATAACATTAATAAAAACTTACAGTATTATGAGAATAAATATATTCATTATATAATATGTCAAAGATCATTATATACTCCATATAAAATAGGATTGGTGTATAATAACAAATAAGTCTCAATGGAATATAAATTGAGACAAAGTCCCTTGAAAATATAACACATCCTTAGATTAAGGACAAATCAATGACATAATTATGTGTGAAAAAAATATAATAATCCCAACATAAGTCAATATTAAGTGTGAAACAACCATATTAAATTCACACATATTCATATAGTGACCTATTTAAGAAGTATATGTTTAACCCAAAGAATTGAAATTGGGATAATAAATTATATTACAAAAATTCGATAGCCTAATGGAATCACATTTAAATTAATTAAATGATTTGATGAGAGGGAAAAGGTTATATCATCAAATGGACACAAAATTTACAGAAATTAGGATATAAAATAATATATCCCGACATAAGAATGTGGAAATTAAAATTCATAACATAAATGAGGTCTTTTAAAAAGAGGAGGGTGAGAGATTCCCTCACCGATTTGGTAACTAATGAAACATACACCCCATGAAATAAGGATCATACAATGAAGATGTAAATAGAAATAAGTTAAATTATATTACACAATTAATAAAATAATGGGATGTATGTATAGAACACAACCTGAAATGGTGGTAAATATAGCATGAATCTCACTTGAATAAAAAGTGAGATGAAAACGTCTCACCACATTGTAACCAATCAAGTCATATGAAAAAAAGTTAATAACCACCAAATTAATCACATAATACCATGAATATAAATAGATTAATTATAATATATATCAAATGGTAGTACAAAATACACTACATTCTATAAATAATTGGTGGACAATGAAAATCTCACAGAATTAAAAGTGAGATAAGAAACCCCTTACCTGGTGTTCGACTTGACTCGTTTGTTCCTTGTTCTTATTGAATAGTAAAATTAAGTTAATTTATAGTTTCATAAGAACCTTTTTCATGTTTATTATTCATTTTATATCACTTATTACCTTTCTTTAACAATTAGTAAATTATTTGAGTTCATATTAGACAATTTGTCGATGTTTGGAACTTGAGTCAAAAAATAAACTTGTTATAATTACAAATTGTACATGGTGTAAAAATTCCATTACCTCCAGAATATTATTCATGATTTATATATAATATATATAATATATATCTATTATATATTTATTTATAATAGTATATAAAATTTGGTGATTTGAAATGAAATGCACCATTAATGGAGATGGTAAGCCGTACGTACACATGAACGATACTTTCATTTATATTTCATATTTAATGGAATGAAAAAGTAATGGTAAATAAGTATATCATAATTAAAATATAATATCATATTTAATTTAAACATCACCATCCTTTATACATTCCAAGTATCGCATGAATGAGTCATATCACTTTAAGGGGGTGGTGGTCCACAGTTCCTCAAATGAATTTAATACGTTTACCCATTATGGAAACCATAAAGGTATGATATAAATGTAAAATATAGAAATAGAGAAAAAATATAAATATAATATATATAAAATATAAATATAGTTCTATCATAATGGCCAAAATGAGAGGTAGTAGGAGATTATTGAAAAATCATCATTTCGCGAAGCAGTAGTTTGCCGTCCACAGAAAGAGTATGTTCTTTAACCATTAGATGGAGGTGTGTGTATATTTAGTTAGAATCCTTCTCATAATGAAAACCTAGTAAATTAAGGATACAGGTGTTGTTATAGATGAAAGTAATAAAAAGAGGTTAGGGGGTTGGAGAAGTAAAATAAAAGAAAAGGACTTATGAGAAGATGTTACTTTTAAATCGGGTATCTCCCTTTGGTTTGAACCAAAAGTTTAACTTGAAGTGCCTTATACACAAGGTAAGGATTCTAGGAGTAGTATAGTGATGTAGGGAGCGTAATTTGGAAGAGTTTTGATGAGACAATAAGCTTTATATGTGTGAGAAATGGGTTAGAGGTGATGGATTTTTATAAGGGGGAGGAGGGGCACTTTAGTGGCGTTTGAAAACATTTTTTATTATAAACTTATATTCTATTTAAAAAGGTACAAAACTCATTAAATTCAAATAGAAGATGACTTATGTCTGAAAAAAAGTCATCAAATAAGAATTGTATAGATTTTGGATATTGTTTTAATTTTTATAATCTTATTTTTTTATTCATTCATCAATGAGTTAAACACTGCATCATCATTGTGTCATAAATAATTTTATTTATTAGATGTCTGAAAATTATAAATAAAATACCAAGATGTATTAAATAATTTTATATTTTTTAATTAATATTTATAGTTGATGGTATAACCTATATAATCCCCTGTAAAAATTGTTTTACTAAAAGATATATGTTTTTGTCATTTTTGTCTTTACTTTAAATTAATTAATATAAAGTATCATTATCTCTCCCATGTGGCTCCATGGGGTCCCAAAATCAACCAAGGATGACCATGGTATTAAATGTATCATCATATAGGATTAAGACACACGTTAGGTTAATTTATTATTATTATAATATTATTTTACCTTATTTACCAGATTTACCCTTTAACCTTGGTAAATAAAATATTTACTGAAGTAAATATTCATAATTTCTGAAAATAAAAGTTACCTATTTACACAATTTGAACCTCTTGATTCCCAATATGGAATCCATTTTTCCCAATTCAAAACATAGAAGTGGCAGAAATTAATTTAATATTAATACCCACTGTCAAAACAAAAAGACTGTTTATAAGAAATAATAACTATCAAAAGGTTGACACTTGTTTAAGTCCAATTTCAACATGAAATTACATACAATGAACAAAATTGGATTAAATGGTAAAAAAATAATATAATAACACTTTAAAATAAATAAAAAATATAATATATCATTTTAAATAAATTAGATTAAAATACAGTTTTGAATTAAAATACAGTATTTTCATTATTCATTAAAAAATAAACAAGATCAAAAAATAACAAAATTTCATCCAAAGTAATTTTTATGTCCCAATCTTAAAGAATAATATTATTGTTTAAAATAGAACATTTAAAATTGAAAAAAATATATTTAAAAATGGTTCGCCATAAAAAGGTGGTAAATTGACCCTTTAAAAAATATTAAAGTATTTATGCTTAAAATTGGATTATTTCTTATATTAAGACTCTAAAATTTATTGGATAAATGTAAAAATATTTAAAAAACATGTATAATCCCATTGTAGTTAGTTATTTTTATTCCCACCATTATAACGTCTAGACTTTAACTACCATTTAAAATAATAATATTTTATTATTTTATTTGTCGTTATAACTCCACATTGTGTGCAATGTAAGATTTCAAAGAAACATGTGGTTGTGTATCAGGTACGTCATCGAACATATCATCCCCACTTAATGTAAAATTAATATTTAATTCACAAATATTAATAAGTATGAAAATATCATATTTCTCTATTTACCTGGGATGTTACATCCTCCCCCACTTTGGGAATTGTGTCCTCGCAATTTTAAAATTGGGTTAAGAATCTTCATTAAAAGTACCACATCGAAAAAGAGTCAATAAAACTATCAATTTAAAAGAAAAAAGGAAATGGAAAATGGTCACCCAAGACAAAGGATTCTAGGATTCTATGAAAACATGGATATTGAGGAGAAAACAAACCATCAAGTTTCGATAGAGAGTGATAGAAAACATGATTAGGAGAAAGATAACCACCATAAAATCACAAAAATGTGATGGGTTAAATGGTATTTGATTCCCCAGTAAGAAAAGTAAATAGAAAATGTTTTTGTTTTATGTTCTATTTCATAAAGTTGAGGAATTTATTTAGGAGAATGAATAAGAACATAAGGAAACATATTTACTTATCATGTAGACTTTCATCCTTTACTCGATTTCTACCACAAAATCGTCTTTTCTACAAACAATGATTATTCAAGATGACTTGTTGACATTAAAAGCTCTATAATAAACTTTTAGAGAATCACATAATCCAAAAAATATTAACTATATATTTCCCATACCATTATACATTAACCAAAACCAAAATGGTTAGTATAAGATAAGATAATCTCCAAAAAAGATAATATTTTTCAAAAAGAAAAACTAATCTAATTATCCAAAATTTGTCAAAAAATACCCAAAGTTAAACCAAGACCATTCAATAAACAATTGTCCATAAAATTTATCAAATTAATCCAAACTATGATTGAAACCCAAATCTCAGAATGATATAATCACAATGTCTTCTAAGGTAAATCCTAACAATTATCTCCAAATAAAACCAGTTACTTTTAAAGTCTCATACTGAAAAGTAATTAACCTAATCACATATTCTCCCTGATAGTTTAATCATTTCAATTGATAACCCAAAATGAACTTATTCTTGATTCATAAAATCATCTAACTAAAAATAATTAGTTATACATACTAGGGACTTCATGTAGTCCAGTGGTATGTGATAAATCCAGTCAAATTTTGGTTGTGGGTTCAATTCCCGCATCTTTGTCCGACGTGATGGGTTGTCACACGGTCTGCATGTTGCCCTTTTTAAAAAACTGTATAATTTTATAACATTCCAAAAAATGAGATAAATTCATAAAAAATAACCAGAACATATTTTAACCACAATGGTTATCTAAAAACATTCATTTTACATCCCAAAATGTAATAAGCTATAATTACCTGAAATTCAAAGATCATATAAACCAAAATGGTTCTTTATAACAATATCAAAAAAAAAAGATAGTTCTTATTTGAATAAAATTTTCACATATCAATCTTCAGGGTAACACATACAAGAAAAAGTTTCCAAATTAATCCCCTCATTAATACATTCAAACATATGATCATCCATAACTCTTTAATTCCTAAAATATAGACATCTAAATCATCAAACATCATTCTCGATCCTTTATCCATGTTTTTTCATCTTATTCTATTATACTTCATTACTAAAAAAAATCAAGCATAATGTCCTAAGATTTATGTAATTTGAAAACATAAGCTAAGAAATAATCTATACCGTTCATATGTCATTTTCATTTTCCTTATCTTCAATTGGAATGTCATTAGGAATTGGTAAATGTATATTTGTATGATCCTGATGATCCCTTTCCCAAAACATCATCACAGGACACCTATTTGCATAGTAACCATGCACACCACATTTAAAACATTCAATTCACCCCTTAGAAAGAACTTCTTTCTCATTGTTGGTGTCAACTAGACGCTTCCTTTTTACATTGCAGGTTCTTACTTTATGACCTTCACTACCACATCGGAAACATCTTCCCATCCATTTGAAGTATTTTCCTAAGTGTTTATTTCCACAAACTTGTTACATAGGTTTTTGAATATACATACCATTATGATTATTACCTGATCTTCTATAGGGATTTTTTCCTCGCATATACGGTGCCTTATAAAAATTACCAAAGTTCAAGTGGTCTGTAATGACTCTAGATAGTTGGTTTAGAATAACCATAAGAGTTATCATTATATCTACAATTTAATTCAGTTTCTCATTTAGAAAACTATCACAGTTTTCTACACATCCATTATTACTGTGGTTCCTGCTAGATCTAAGCATTTACAAAAACAAAAAATGCCAGTGTGAGTGTATCAGTAAAATCATCATATTATATCTTATGAGGAGGGTAAATAATAATATAAACTTATTAAATTTATATTAAAATCATTCAATTTATATAAAATAACTATGAATCTTTATAAAAAACTAACCTTTATGGTTATGTCACTTATTCTTAATGAACACCCTAACCTCTAAAGTTATCTAAACTGTACTTTGATACCAACTATAAGGACCCATACTTAAAATATTACATAATATTGAATTAAATGAATAATTCACATTAGGGATCATTTCAAGTTTATAGTTTTAGAAAATTATTCCATAACTATTATATATCAACTTGAAAATTACATGCAGACACTTTTATTATGTATCCATTTTTTCATAAAATAAAAACTCTTAAAAATAAACATGTCTAGTTCAAAGTTTAAGACAACATGACTTTTCCTCTATCTCATCCTTGACCCTATTAAACTTTATGTCATATGGAAATCATTTAAAAAACACGGGATGAACATGAAAAGTATTTTAAGGGTTACAAAATAAAGAAAAAACATTATCCCATCAATAAATACAAATCAATGAAACCATACATTTCAATAATAACATACCTCATGAAATCATATGATTTATGAATAAGACACGGAAATCATAAATCATAAAGGTAACTTTTGGCATACATAACATACATACATTGAGACTATCCCAGCTACATAGGGAGTTACATTGGAATACCCATCATATTATATCCCCTAAATCTTTTTATATAAATATTAACGTTAACCTCCGTCACGTTACCTAATGCATTGGAGAGCTATCTCAGGCTCACCTTCCCAAGGTTTATCATGGAACAAACCATATATGAAATTAATTACCAATAACCATAACATATTCATGACACATAAAATAATCAAAAAAACAAGACAACATTTCCACATTGCAATCACAATATATAATTTCAAGATATTGACAAAATCAATGATTTATCAAACCATTTTCAAAACCATTAATAATATTTAATAAAGAGATTTTTGATTCAAAGTGTCCCATATCACATTAAATAATTTGAAAGAAATTTTAATTTCAAAACATTCATGTACATATAAATTAATATTTAAAACCATTTTTAAAACATGAACATTAATGATAAATTTTTATAAGAATAAATCTTTATAAAATTTTAAACGATTTTTTAGTAAAAGAGTTCCTAACCAAATGATGAAACTTGATTAAAAATAATTTTGGAATAACATAAATAAAAGCTTATAATATGAGGAGAATAAATATATTAATAATATAATATTTCAAAGGGAAGTTTATACAACATATAAAAGTTAATATCTATAAAAATAATTCCTAATGGATTGTAAATTGAGACAAAGTCCCTTGCAAATATCATATGCTTAGATTAAGGGAAAATCAATGAAATAATTATGTGTGAAAAATAAGAATAAATCTAATAAAAGTCCATATTAAGTGTAAAAAAATCAGATGACATCCACATATATTCATAGCATGATTTAATAAATAAGTATAAGTTTATCCCAAAGAATTGAAATTGGGTTAAGAAATTTTCTTACAAAAATTCGATAGCCTAATGACATCACATTAATATTAAGAAAATGAGTTGATGATAGAGAAAAGGTTATATCATAACATGGACACAAAATTTACAGAAATAAGGATATATAATAACATATCCCGACATAAGAATGTGGAAATTAAAATTCATAACATAAATGAAGTCTTTTAAAAAGAGGAGGGTGAGGAATTCCTTTACCGAGTTGGTAACTTACGAAACATACTCCCCATGAAGGAATGATAATAGAATAAAGATATAAATACCAATAAATTAAATTATATTAAAAAATGAATAAAATAATTGGATGTATTTATTGAACATAAAATAAAATAGTGGTAAATATAGCATAAATCTCACGGGAATAAAAAGTGAGATGAAAACCTCTTACCACATTTTAATCAATCGAGTCATATGAAAAAAAGTTAATAAGTACCAAATTAATAACAGAATACCCGAAATATAAATATAATCATGAAAATATATAACAAATAGTAGTAAAAAATACATGACATTCAATAAATAAGTGTTGAACAATGGAAATCTCACAAAATTAAAAGTGAGATAAGAAACCCCTCACCTCGTGTCCGAATTGACTCGTTTGTTTCTTGTTATTCCTAAATAATAAAATAAAGTTAATTTATACTTTAATAAGAACTATTTTAATTTTTATTATTCCTTTTATATCACTTATTACCTAGCTTTAATAATTATTAAATTATTTGAGTTCATATTAGACATTTTGTCCATGTTTGGAACATGAGTCAAAAAATAAACTGGTTATAATTACAAATTGTCCACGTTGTAAAAATTCCATTATATTAAAAATAATTTTCATGATTTAGATATCATATATATCATATATATCTAGTATATATTTATTTATAATAATAGATAACATTTGGAGATAAGAAATGAAATGCACCGTTAATGGAGACAGTAAGCCGTACGTACGCACGAACGCTACTTTCATTTATATTTCATATTTAATGGAATGAAAACATAATGGTAAATAGGTATATTATAATTCTAATATAATATCATATATAATTTAATTATCTCTATCCTTTATACGTTCCACGTATGGAATGAATGAGTCATCTCACTTTGTTGGGGTAGTAGTCTCCACTTCCTCAAATGAAATTATCGCATTTACCCATTATGAAAACCATAATGGTATGATATAAAATGTAAAATATATAGGAATAAAAACAATATAAATATAATATATATCACATATAAAAATATTTCCATCATAATGGACACCATGAGAGGGGGTAGGAGATAATTGAACAATCATCGTTTCGTGAAGCATTAGTTCGCCATCCACAGAATCAGTATGTTCATTAACCATTAGATGGAGGTGTGTGTAATTTTAGTTATAATAATTCTCATAAAAAACCTAGTATATTGAGGATACAAGTTTTATTATAAAATAAAGGAATAAAAAGAGTTTAGGGGGTTAGAGAAGTAAAATAAAAGAAAAGAACTTAAGAGAAGACGTTACCTTTAAATCGGGTTACTCTCTTTGGTTTGAACCAAAATGATTACTTGAAGTTCATTTTACCTAAGGTAAGGCTTATAGGAATAGTATAGGGATTTAAAGATCATAATTGGATAGATTTTGGATGATCCAAGGGGCTTGATAGGCATGAGTATTGGAGTTAGAGGTGATGGCTTTTATAAGGGGGAGGAGAGGCAATTTCAGGATGTTTTAAAATATTTTTTTATTATAAACATATATTCGGTTTCTAAAAGTCAAAAACTCATTACAATTGAAGCTAAGATGACTTATGTTTGAAATAAATTCATTAAATAATAATTGTAAAGGTTTTGGATATTTTTGTAATTTTTTTAATGTTATTTATTTAAATCATTCATTAATTTGGTAAACACAACATCATTATTGTGTTATAAATAATATTATTTATTCGATGTCTAAAAATTATAAATAAAATACCATGATGTATTAAATATTTCTATATTTCTAATGAATATTTACAGTTGATGTAATAAATTATATAACCCCATGTAAAAATTGTTCTACTAAAAGAGATATATTTATGTCATTTTCGTCTTCGATTTAAATTAATTAATATTAAGTATCATTATCACTCCCATGTGGCTATGTGGGGTCCCAAAATCGACCCAAGGATGCCCAAGGTCAGAAATGTATCATCCAATAGGATTAGTACACGTGTTAGGGTAATTTATTATTATTATAATATTATTTTTACACTTATTTACTTGATTTACCCTTTAACCTTGGTAAATAAAATATTTACTGAAGTAAATATTCATAATGTATAAAAAATTTGTCTATTTACACAATTTTAACCTCCTAATTTCAAATATGGAATCCATTTTTACCAATTCATTACATAGAAGTGGAAGAAATTAATTTAAATTTAATTTCCACCGTCAAAACAAAAAGCGTGTTTTTATGAAATATTAACTATTGAAAGGGTAACACTTGTTTATGTATAATTTAAAAGTGAAATTACATACAATGACAAACATTGGATTAAATGTTAAAAAAATAATATAATTACACTTAAAAAAAAATTAAAAATATAATCTATTGTTTTTAATAAATTATATTAAATAGCAGTTTTGAATTAAAATACTGTATTTTCAATATTCATTAAAAAATAAACATTATCAGAAAATACCAAAATTTCATCCAAAGAAAATTTTTATGTCCCAATCTTAAAAAAATATTATTGTTTCCAATAGAACATATAATAGTGACAAAAACTATATTTAAAAACCATTTTCCATCAAATGGCAGTAAATCAACCTTTCAAAAAATATTAGAGTATTTATGCTTAAAATTGGATTATTTATTATTTTCAGCCTTTAAAATTTATTGGATAAATATAAAAATATTTAAAAAAAAATTATAATCACATTTTAGTTAGTTATTTTCATTCCCACCGTTACAATGGCTAGGCGTTAACTACCAATTAAAATAATATTATTTTATTATTTAATTTTTCGAAATAACTCCACGTTGTGTACAACGTAAGATTTCAAAGAAACCTATTGTTGCATATCAGGTACACAATTGAACATTGAATCCCCCCTTAAATTAAAATTATTATTCAATTCAAAAATATTAATAAAAATGAAAATATCATATTTCACGATTTACCTGGGATGTTACTTCCTTCCCCCTTTTGGGAATTGTGTCCTCACAATTTTATAATTAGGCCTGAAAACTTCATTAAAAGTCCCACATCAAAAAAGAGTAAATAAAACTATCACTTTCAAAGAATTAAGAAAAAGAAAAAAGGTCACCTGAGACAATAGACTCTAGGATTATGTGAAAACATAGTTATGGAGGAGAAAACAAACCATCATGTTTTGATGGAGAGTGAAAGAAAACATGATTAGGAGAAAGTTAACCACCCAAAAATCCCAAACTTGTGATGGGTTAAATGGTATTTGATTCCTCAGTAACAAAAGTAAACAAAAAACGTTTTGGTTTTATCTTCCTTTTCAAAAATATGAGGAATTTATTTTAGATCATGAATAAGAACATAAGTAAACATACATTCTTTTCAAGAAGACTTTTATCCTTTACTAGATTTCTACAAAAAATAATCTTTTCTAAAATTGATGAGTATTCAAGATGACTTGTTCACATTAAAAGTTCTATAATAAACTACTAGAGAATTACATAATTCAAGAATGATTAACTATATATTTCCTATATCATTAGACATTAACCAAAAACAAAATGGTTAGTACAAGATCAGATAATCCAAAAAAAGGATAATATTTTACAAAAAGAAAAACTACTCTTAATATCCATAATTTTTCAAACAATACCCAAAGTTAAACAAAGACCATTCAATAAAAAACTGTCCACAAAATTCTTCAAATTAATCTAAACTATGTGTCAAACCCAAATCTAAAAATGATATAATCACATAGTCTTTCAAGATAAATCTTAAGATTTATTTCCAAATAACATCAGTTACTCATAAAGTCTCATACTGAAAAATAATTAACCTAATCACATATTCTCCCTGATTGGTTTATCATTTCAATAGATAACATTAAATTAACTTATTCTAGATTCATAAAATCATCTAAGTAAAAATAATTAGTTATACTTGTTAGGGACTTCATGTAGTCTAGTGGTATGTGATAAATCCCAGCCGCTCTTTGGTTGTGGGTTCGATTCCTGCATCTTTATCCGGCGTGAAAGGTTTTTATTTGGTCTGCATGTTGTCCTTTTTCAAAAACTTTATAATTTTATAACATTCCAAAAAATGAGATAAACTCATAAAAAATAACCATAACATATTTTAACCACAAAGGTTATCAAATAACTTTAATTTTTTATCCTAAAATGTAATAACTTGTAATCGCCTAAAATTCAAAGATCATATAATCCCAAATATTTCTTTAAAACTATATCAACAAAAGAAAAGACAATTATTCTCTGAATAACATTTTCACATGTCAAACTTTAGGGTTACACATACTATAAGAAGTTTCTAAATTAATACCATCATTAATACATTTAAACATATAATCATTCAAAACTCTTCAATTATTAAAATGTAGACATCTTAATCATCAAACATCCTTCCAGATCCTTTATCCATGTTTTTTCATATTATTATTTTATACTTCTTTACTAAAAACAAAATCATGCATAATGTCCTACGATTTAATTAATTTCCAAACATGATCTAAGAAATAATCCATACCTTTCATAGGTTATTTTCAGTTTCATTATCTTCAATTAGAATGGCATTAGGAATCGATAAACGTATATTTATATGATCCTGCTAATCCCTTTCCCAAAACATCTTCATAGGATATCTGTTTGTGTAGTGACCATCCACAACACATTTAAATCATTCAATTGACCCCTCAGAAGGAACTTCTTTCCCTTTCCTGGAGTCAACTAGATGCTTCATTTTTTCCATGGTAGGTTTTTGCTTCATGACCTTCACTACCACATCTGAAACATCTTCCCATCAATTTGAAGCATTTTCCCAAGTGTTTATTTCAACATCCTTGACAGATAATTTTTTTAATATACTTACCTTTATAATTATTACCTGAACTTCGGTAGGGATTTCTTCCTCGCATATACGACGCCTTATAAAAATCACCAAGGTTTAGGTGGTCAATCATGACAATAAATAGTTGTTTTAGAATAACCATAAGATTTATCATTACGGATTCTATTTCATTTAGTTTCTCATTCAAAAAACCATCATAGTTCTCTTCACATACACTATTACTTTGGTTCCGACTAGATCCATCCATTTACTAAAACCAAAAATTTCAGTGTGAGTGTATCGGTAAAATCATTATATAATATCTTATAAGGAAGTTAAATAATAATATATACTTATTCATGTTATCTTAAACTCATTCACTTTATATAAAATAACTATAACTCTTTCTAAAACCCTAACCATTATGGTTATGTCACTTTTTCATAAAGAACACCCTAACCTCTAAAGTAATCTTAACTTTCCTCTGATACCAACTATAACATCCCAGGTAAATAAAGAATAATACATTTTCATATTTATTAATATTTGTGAATTAAATATTAATTTTACTTTAAAGGGGTTTCTATGTTCTATAGCGTACTCAATACGCAATAATGAGTTTCTTTGAAAACTTACGTTGCACAACAGTAATATAATAATATTATTTTAAATGGTAGTTAACACGTAGCCGTTGTATTGGTGGGAATGAATATAAATAACTAGAATATGATTATATATGTTTTTTAAATGTTTTTATATTTATCCAATAAAAGATAAAGGCTTAAAATTAGAAAATAATTCAATTTTAGGCATATATACTCTAATTTTCACTAAAGGTCCACTTATTGCCTTTTGATGGAGAACCGTAATTAAATATAGTTTTGGTCACTATTATACATTATATTGGACCGAATAAAACTCTTCTTTAGAATCGGGACATCAAAATTTACTTTGTGTAAATTTTTTGAATTTTTCCAATAAAGTTCATTTTTTTAATGAATAGAGAAAAATGTTGTATTTTAATTCAAAACCAATTTTTAGCCTAATTTATGTATATGATTAGATTATATGTTGAATTTGTTTTAAATATCAGTTAGAATATATTTTTACCATTTAATCTAATGGTAGTCATTGGAATTAATTTCACTTTAAAATTTGACTTAAACTAGTGTCAATCTTTTGATACTTATTGTTTCATAAAAACTTGCTATTTTCTCTGACATTGGGAATTAATTATTAAATTAATTAATTCAACTTATTTGTTTTGAATTTTGTAAAATAGACATAATTTTTGAATTCGGAATATTAAATATTGCTTAGGGTGAACTTTTGGTATTTTTCTGAAAAACTTCAATTTTTGATGAATAGTGAAACCACTAAGTGGCAGTTAAAAAAACTGATTTTTCATTTAAATGAAATTTTACCACCTCTGTGTTTTGAATTTCATAAATCAGACATAAATGGTTGTCATTAAGAAGTAAAATGTGGTTCATTGATATTAAAATATTTTTTTGTGAATAGTAACTTTTAAGTTTTTAATCGCGATTAGAGGTAATTAGTGTAGTTTAAGGTAAAAAATAATGTTTTAATAATATGAAATGACCTTGAAACATGTCCTAACCTTATTGGATGTGTCATGGACGACCAAGAAAATCCATGGGTCAACTTTGGGACCCCATGGAGCCACTTTGGTAGGAAAATGACATTAAAAACTTTTTATTTAATGTTAAAAGTAAAAATGACACAAACATATATTGTTTTACTAAAACAATTTTTACATGGGGTTGTACAAGACATATTTTTAACTATAAATATTCATTGGAAATATAAAAAGATTTCCTACATCATAGTATTTATTTATAAGTTTTATACATTAAATAAATTAAATTATTTATGACATCATGATGATGCAGCGATTACCTCATTATTTAACGATTTAAATAAAATGGAAAGATAATGTAAAATCTAAGACCTACCCATGTCAAAAACCTTTTGGATGGGTGGATTTAGAATCCTTATCACCTTATCCTAGAAACACATCAATGTGGGACCATTAAAATCCAAAACTCATTTGAAAATAAAGTAACATTTCATACCTTTCCAAGAGTGCCCCTCCTCTCCTCTTATAACAGGCCCCCACCTCTACCACCTTTCCCACACCTCTCAAGCCTTTGGATCAGACAATATCTGATCATTTTGTCTCTCAAAATACCTCTCCTCATCCTAGAATCCTTACCTTAGGCAGGAATCTCTTCAAAAAAACCCTTTGGGTTCAAACCAAAGGGAGTTACCCGATTTTAAGGTAATGTCTTCACTTGTGTTCTTTTGTTTTATTTTGCTTCTCCAACCCCCTAAACTCTTTTTATTACTTTCGTTTGTAATAAGAAAAGTATCATCAATATACTAGGATTTTGTTATGTAAAGTATTCGAGCTACACTTACACACACCTATATCTAATGGTTAAAGAACATACTGTTTCTGTGGATGGTGAATTTCTACCTCACGAAATGATGATTGTTCAACACTCATATAACACCTTCAAAGGTGGCCATTAAGATGTAACTATATTTATATATGACATATAATATGTTTATGTTTTATTTAAGCTTCTGTATTTTTCATTTACGTCATACCTTTATGGTTTCCATTATGGGTAAACGCGATATCTTCATTTTATGAAGTGCGGACTACCGCCCCGTCAAAGTGATTTGATTCGTTAATACCATATGTGGTACGTATAAAGGATAGATTTAATTATATTATATATTATACCATACTGTAATTATAATACTATGATGTATCATTATGTTTTAATTCCATTAAATATGAAATAGAAATGGAAGTAGCTTTCATGTGTACGTACGACTTACCGTCTCCATGAACGGTGCATTTCATTTCTTATCCCCGAATGTAATGTACTATTATAAGTACATATATGTAATGGATATATATGATGTATGTTACATCTAAATTATTAATATAATTCTGGAATTAAAATATAAATATCTCTCATTTAGTTTTAATTCCATTAATATGACATAGAAATGAAAGTAGCATTCATGCGTACGTACGGCTTACTGTCTCCATGAACGGTGCATTTCATTTATTACCTCTAAATGTTATGTACTATTATAAATAAATGTATATGATGGATATAAATTATATATATGATATCAAAATCATGAATATAATTTTGGATATAATGAACCTTTGACCACATAAACATCATGTAATTGTAAAAAGTCCATTTTTGACTTAAGTACCAAATATCGACAAAATGAACTTTATGAAATTAAATGATTAAATAACGTTTATAACATGGAAATAAATTATATAAAAAGGAATAATAAACTTTAAAAAGGTTCTTAAGAAAGTATAAATTAACTCAAGTTTCTTATTCAGGAGATTAAAGAACGATCGAGTCAAGTCGGACCCGAGGTAAGGGACTTCGTCTCAATCTCCTTTCATTGAGGCATATTTTGTTCTAATACAAGGCTTTATTTTATACGATGTATAAACCCCTTTGAATTTTAATTTTATACAAAAGGGATCTTTTTCTACGATGACTTTTACAAAATGAAAAAAAAGGAATGTTTCTTTTTACGTACGCAGTGACAACGACCTTTTCCGCCGCCGCGAGTATTATTTGGTCTTTGGCTTCCTCAAAAAGCCGTAATGTTTTTAAAATGAAATAAATACCATATACTCATTTATGTATTTTTGGTATTGAAAATGGTTTTTTATAATGGATTTGTTATGTCAATATATTTAAGTGATATATTGTGATCAAAGTGGGGAAATGTTTTCTTTCCATTATATTTGTTTTATGTCTTTTGATTTTATAATGATACATGGACATTTGATGGGTGGTTACGTGATAAACCATATGACGGGTGGTGTTGTGAATACCAGGATGGGTGGTTACGTTATAACCTCCAATGCATTGTTTATGGAAGTCGTCCGTATGGCTATTCCATTAAGTGATATGTGTGGAAGTCGACCGAATGGTTATTCCACTTAAGTATGTTTATGTACCAAGTTAACTTTATATGTTATGTGTTATTTATATGGGGTTTATGGTAATATTTTGGTTACAAAAAGGGTAAGTAATGATATTTTATTCAGTGAAGAGTTTTTACTACTTCATAAAGGTGAAAAGTATTACTTTGATAAAGTATGCATGGTTTACTTGTTGTTTTGAAAAACTAACAGTTTTCATTCTTTGTGTATCCCTTACTGAGATTTTTATGCTCACCCCAAGTTTTTGAAATGTTTTTCACAGGACTTAATGTGGAATAGGGTCAAGGATGGGATCAAGGAATAGTCATGCTATCTAAAACATGGAACTAGACATGTTTCTTTTTAAGAGTTTTTATTTTATGGAAACTTAGTAGAAGTGTCTACTTTGTAATCTTTTGAGATGTAATAGTAATGTCCTAATTCTCTAAAACTCTAAACCTGAAAATATACTCAATGTGAATTATTCATTTAATTCAATATTAAGTAAGGTTTAAGGCTGGGGCCTTATACCAACTATAAGGACTCATACTTAAAACATTACATAATCTTTAATTAAATGAAAAATTCACATTTAGGATCATTTCAGGTTTTTAGTTTTAGATAATTAGGCCATAACTATTAAATATCAACTTGAAAATTACATGTAGACACTACTACTCACTATCCATTATTTTCATAAAATAAAAACTCTTTAAAATAAATGTGTCTAGTTTCAATTTTTAGACAACATGACTTTTCCATTATCCCATCCTTGACCCTATTCATCTTTAAGTCTTGTGGAAATCATTTAAAAAACATGGCATGAGCATAAAAAGCATAATAAGTGTTCTAAAATAAGGAAAGATAATATTATCCCATCAATAAATAAAAATCAATCAAACCATACTTTTCAATCATAACATACCTCATGAAATCATATGATTTATGAACAAGACACAAAAATCATAAATCATAAAGGAAACTTGTGGCATATATAACATACTTAAATTTCAGATATCATTGAAAAATATGGAGTTGCATTGGAATACCCATCATAGTTTATTCCCCAAATCTATTCGGAGAAACATTAACGTTTACCTCTGTCACATTACTAAATGCATTGGAGAGCTTTCTCGGGCTCACCCGCGCTAGGTTTATCTTGGAACAACCCGTATATGTAATCAATTACCAATAACCATAACACATTCATAACACATAAAACAAGCATAAAGAAAAGATAACATTTCCACATTTCAATCACAATATATCATTTCAAGATATTGACATAATCAACGATTTATCAAACCATTTTCTATACCATTTAAAACATTTAATAAATATATTTTTGAATGAAAGTGTCCGATACCAAAATAAAGCATTTGAAAGAAATTTTAATTTCAAAACATTCATGTACATATAAATAAATATCTAAAACCATTTTTAAAATATGGACATTAATGAGAATGATTTAGAAGAATAAATTTATAAATCATTTAAAATGATATTTTAGTTAAAGAGTTCCTAACCAAATGAGAGATGCTTGAATACAAATAATTGAGGAATAAAATTATTAAAAGATTTTAATTTCATGAGAATTAGAAGATTCATGATATAATATGTCAAATGGAATTATATAAACCATATAAAAGTGAATTGGTGTATAACAATAAATAAGTCTCAATGGAATGTAAATTGAGACTAAGTCCCTTGCAAATATCATATCCTTATATTAAAGACAAATTAATGACCTAATTATGTGTGAAGAATAATAAAACACCCAATATAAGTGGATATTAAGTGTCAAACAATCATAGTACATTCACACATATTCATAGCATGACATAATCAAGAAGTATAAATTTAACTCAAAGAATTGAAATTGGGTTAAAAAGTTCTCTTACAGAAATTCGACAGCATAACCACATCACTTTAAAATTAAGAAAATAAGATGATGAGAGAGAAAATGTTCTATCATCACTTGGACACAAAATTTACAGCAATAAGTATATATAATAACATATCATGAAATAAGAATGTGGAAATTAAAATACATAACAAAAATGATGTCTTTTAAAAAAAAGAGGGTGAAAGATTCCCTCACCGATTTGGTAACTTATGAAACATACACCCCATGAATGAAGGATTATACAATGAAGATGTAAATAAAAATAAATTATAGTATATTAAATAATGAATACAATCATGGTTAGCACATACACCACACAAAATGAAATAGTGGTAAATATAACATGAATCTCACAGGAATAAAAAGTGAAATGAAAACCTCTTACAACATTGTAATCAATCGAGTCGTATTAAAAAAAGTTGATAAACACCAAATTAATCACAAAATAATATGAATATAAAGAGAATCATGATAATATATACAAAATATTAGTCCACAGAACACCACATGCAATAAAAAAGTGGTGAATAATGGAAATCTTCCAAAATTAAAAGCGAGATAAGAAACCCCTTACCTCGTGTCCGACATGACTCGTTTGTTCCTTGTTCTTCATGAATAATAAAAATAAGTTAATTTATACTTTCTTAAAAACCTTTTTCTAGTTTATTATTATCATTTTATATTACTTATTAACTTGATATAACAATTAGTTAATTATTTGAGTTCATAATGGACATTTTGTCGATGTTCAGAACTTGAGTGAAAAAATGAACTTGTTATAATTACAAATTGTCTATGTGGTACAAATTACATTATCTAAAGAGTAATATTCATGATTTATATATCATATATATAATATATATTCATTATATATGTATTTATAAACGTACATAACATTTAAAGATAAGAAATGAAATGCATCGTTCAAGAAGACAGTAAGTCGTACATACGCATGGACCCTACTTTCATTTCTATTTCATATTGAATGGAATGAAAACGTAATGATAAATATGTATATTATAATTAAAGTATAATATAATATGTAATTTAATTATCTCCATCCTTTATACATTCCACATATGACATGAACTAGTCATATCTCTTTGAGGGGGTGGTAGCCAGCACTTCCTCAATTGAAAATATCATGTTTACCCATTATAAAAACCATAAAGGTAAGCTATAAATGGAAAATACAGAGTCATATAAACAATATAAAAATAATATTTATCACATATAAATATAGTTACATAATAATGTCCACTATTATAGGTGGTAGGAGATAATTAAACAATCATCATTTCATGAGGCAGTAGTTCACCATCCATAGAAACCGTATGTTGTTTAACCATTAAATGGAGGTGTGACTAAGCGTATTTTGAATAATTATCATAAAAAATATATTATATTTAGGATACTAGTGTTGTTATTAAGGAAAAGAAAAATAATAATTTAGGGGGTTGGATAAGTAAAATAAAAGAAAAAAACATTAGAGAAGAAGTTACCTTTTAATTGGGTAACTCCCTTTGGTTGGAACCAAAAGGATTACTTAAAGTGTCTCACACATAAGGGAAGGATTATAAGAGTAGTATAGGGATGTAGGGAGCTTAACTGGGAAGATTTTGGATGATACAATATGATTCAGTGGTGTGAGTAATGGGTTATAGGTGATGGCTTTTTATAAGGGGGAGGAGGGGCTTTTTAGGGATGTTTGAAAGTATTATTTTATTATAAACTTATCTTCAGTTTCAAAAGGTCCAAAACTCATTAAATTAGAATGTAAGATAAATCATGTTTGAAATAATGTAATTCAACAATAATTGGATTTTTTTGGATATTGTTTAATATTTATAATCTTATTTATTTAAATCATTCATTAATGAGGTAAACACTGTATCATCATCCTGTCATAAATAATTTTATTTATTTGACATATAATTTTTTTAAATAAAATACATTCATGTAGAAAATATATTTATCTTTTGAATTAATATTTATAATCAAAGAGATAACTTATATAACCCCATGTAAAAATTGTTTTAATAAAAGATATATGTTTATGTCATTTTTGTCTTTACCTTAAATTAATTAATATAAAGTATCATTATCACTCCCATGTGGCTTCATGGGGTCCCAAATTCGAACCAAGGATGACCATTGTCAGACATGTATCAACCAATATGATTAGGACACATGTTAGGGTAATTTAATATAATTATTATATTATATTTTACCCTAATTTTCCAGATTTACCCTTTAACCATGGTAAATAAAATTTTTACTGAAGTAATTATTCATAATATCTAAAAATAAGAGTTACCTATTTACACATTTTGGACCTCGTGATTAAAAATATGGAATATATTTTTTCAAATTGAAAACCCATAAGTGGCATAAATTATTTAAAAATTAATTCTCATTGTCAAAACAAAAAGCGTGTTTTAAAGAAATAAAAACTATCAAAAGATTGACACTTGTTTATGTCTAGTTTCATAGTAAAATTACTTCTAATGACCAAAATTGGATTAAATGGTCAAAAAATAATATAATTAAACTTTAAAACCAATTATAAAGATAATCTAAACTTATAACTAAATTACATTAAAAGTCAATTTTGAATTAAAATATATTATTTTCACTATTCATTAAAAAATGAACATTATTCGAAAATACCCAAATTTCATCCAAAGTAAATTTTTATGTCCCTATCATAAATAAGAATATTATTTTGTCAAATTGAACATATAAAAGTGACAAAAACTATATTTAAAAATGGTTATTTAACAAAAGGCGTTAAATAGACCCTTTAAATAATATTAGAGTATTCGTGCCTAAAATTGGATTCATTCTTATTTTAAGCCTATAAAATTTATTGGATAAATGTAAAAATATTTAAAAAACATGTATAATTAAATTTTAGTTATTTTTGTTCTGTAATTCTATTACAATGGTTGGGCGTTAACTACCATTTAAAAAAATACTATATTATTATTTTATTTTTCGGTATGACTCTACGTTGGTGTGAAACATAAGATTTCAATGAAACCCATAGTTGTATATCACGTACGCCATATAACATAACATCCCCCTTTAACATAAAATTAATATTAAATTCAAAAATATTATTAAGTATGAAAATATCATATTTCTCTATTTACCTGGGATGTTACATCTATTATACTGCCTTAGTTATTGACAACCAATAGATTTTTCGAACCATGGGAATCCAAAAGAGCTTATGAACCACATTATATAATGAAGTCATACACAAATTTGGATCCATAAACTAAGTGATAATTTTAGCCACTAAATAGATTTGAATAACTCAAATATAAATAGTAAAAATACCATATTAGTCCACATATATGATACTCTATAAGATGGATTTGGATCTATAGTAAAGTATAACATAATTATATTATCAAATAAAATACTTTAGTATGACTCCCATATTAGGAAAAAGAAGAGACATGTCCCTGATTTTACATCCCATGACAACTTCATAAAGAATCACCAAATTAAAAAATTCAATTAACTAAAGATCAACACTTAGACCCAATAGAAAAATTAAACATCCCATAAGGAATACACTCTTCTGAATTCTTCACGGTAATGAGTGTATGGTTCATGGCCTCCGAAAAATATATAAGTAAAAATATTTCCACATGATGAAAAATTAAATACCTCAATCCATCCCCAAAACAATGAAATATAGGGGTCTCATCACTCACTAGTAAAAGTGAAAATAGAAGAAACTCTTTTAATATGGGATTCATATTCTAATATCAACATTATCCCATACTTAAAATGTATAAAATGTTGATATGAATATGCAATCTACATCTTTGGTAAGAAATGATCAATGAAACAAGACTAAAATTTATTATAGGGTAGCCCCAAAATTCATATCATATGGGACTATGAAATCTATCTAGTAATTTATTCCTCCAATAAGCATATACATATCTTGCTTCATCTATCTCTTAGTTGGAGTCTCATTGTGGTTAAAGATATTATGAATCCACTCAATATATATATCAACAACATCAGGTCTATCCCCAAAATCCAACATAGTGGGATAATAGAACCAGAAATTTACGGTCATGTCTGACATGTATGACCGAACTCTTGATGTTTTGTCTCCCATTGAATATAAAATTTGAAGTAAATTATATTGGATTTTATAATCTATATGAGATAAAACAACAACTAGAGGATTTTCCATAATTATATGTGGGGTAATGTTCGTTCGCATACCCACTGATCTCAATAATTAATCTCAATGGGTTTAGGTTGCTAGCATTACAAACATAAAACAGAAACCAAAATTTTGTATCATAATTTAAAAATAATAGATATGGTAAAGAATAATATATATAACATCATATTATACAATTCATAAAACCAATATATTATAGTCTCACATAATCTCAAGAACTCACCTAGCCCTATCTACCCACTCTTAGAGGGTTAGAATAATATTTATAAAATAATCAATTTATCAATCAATAAATAGTATAACAGAATCAAAATAATGAGGGTTAGTAAACATATGAAATCACATGAATGTCCTGAGAATCCCATATAAAATAATTATACATAATGCATAAAAAATATTGTAATACATCATATTCTGAAAAATATATCCCAACTCTTAAAAAACTATGAAAAATAATATCATCCCCGGTAACATGGATTTTTTAGATATATGGGTTTACTACCCTTAGGCATAATATCCTAAAAAGGATATGATAACCTCTTATGTCCTCTCTACCATATCCTAAATTGTATAATATATGAAAAAATATAATACAAATCTGTATAATTTCTAGGCTAGGTGAACCTCCACCATGACCAAATATGAGGAATTGTATACCTCAGGAAAACCCATTTAAAGCAAGTGGCTGCCATCCATGTAACACCCTAAGATTTGGTGAAATATTTTATTTCAAATTATTTAAAACTTTTTGATATATTTCATTTCACGCAACAATAAAAATAGTTAATTTTATATTATGTCATTATTTATCACATGCATTATTTTCAAAATAATTTTATTCATTCACTACACTCAACATAAATTTTAGTTTTCTCTACACAGGACACCGAGATTAGATTATTTTACAAAAAGACTGAGTTTTTCCACCTTTTTATTGGAACCCCTATTTTAAAACTAAACATTCACTATTTTATATATTTTATTAGTGAAAATAAGGTTCATTTTTGAATTTTGAATATCAAAATTATTATAGGTTGAATTTTTTATATTTTTTCAGGAAACTAAAATTTTTTATGAATACTGAAAAATACTTTATTTTAGTTAAAACCCAACTCTTCATTTAAATAATTATTAATGCTAAATATTATTTTAAATTAGATTAAAAATTAAAATCATATCAATTATAAATATATTAATCTAATTTTGTTCATTCCAATATTTTTTATATTACAATTAGATAAGAAAACTTATTGAACTTTTGAATGTTTTACTTTAAAAACTTTCTTTCTCACCTCATCTGGAAGATTAGCGTTGAACATAAATTTTCAAAATGTGTGATTTGATTTTTGAAAAACTATCATAAATAGTAGTAATAATTTTAATATTTATGGTCTTATCTTATCAAATTAACTTTTTTACAGAAAATATTAGTAAAAGTGATTAAAATTAATCACATTGTTTAAGGTATGATTAAGCTTAATTAAGGACTAAACCATAACCATAAAGAAAAAAATGATATGGAAAGTCATAAAAATGACATTTTTTGCAAATAATTTGGCCATATACCCTCTTGGTTTGAATTTCATGGGTTACGATGATATAATTAAATGGAAGTGTCCTATTTAAATTATTATATAAAATAAGACAAAAAGGGAACTTTCTTTACCTTTAATTTTTTTTAATATTGAGATATGTAAAGAAATAATATTATAGGTTATATAAATCATTTTGAAATATAAATTTGTTATTGTTATCATAATAATTTACAAATAATTTTTAGAAAAGATTTAGTTCATTATAATTCTTACGAAATAATGACATTGGGATTATTTATTTAATAAATAACTAAAATAAATGATAAAATAAAGGTTAAAAGTAAACTAAATTGATTGAAGTATTGTCTAATATTACTTTTCTAGATGAATATATAATGTCACACATATTTAATCTCAATTTACATGAATTAAAATATTGTTTTGATATTTAAAAATTTAAATTAAATAAATAATGTTAAAAAGTGACATTAATGTCATTTTACAATAAATTATATTTTATTAAATGATTTAAAATAAATGAAAATCATATATTATAACAAGTGACTTTAAAGTTTTATTAAATATTAAATATCACCAATTAATGTTTCCGTTTATCTTTTATAGTTAACATATTGAACCATAGTCTATAAAAGCATTTTTAGCAAGGTAAAAGTATAAGCAGTGTTTATGCGTATCACCTGCATTTGTTTTAAAATTATTTTACAAAACAAATTAGAATTTTATTTTATAAATTATAAATCATATTAATAATTAGGGTATTTATATTTTATAAATATTTTTACATTATTTTAGTATTAATTATGAAATAACACAGTTTATAAAACTAGATGCTTTAATAAAAATAAAAATGATAAAATTGTAGAATCTTTGAAGTTAAGGAACCAAATAATTAAATTTCACATATTTATGTTTTTTGGAGGTTTTTATAGACCATTATTCACCTTTAATACATTATTATTTAATTTTTGAGTCTCATTAGGTATGGTATACCTCCCATTAATGAATACCTTTAGGTATTTACAAGACTGCAACCCCCCTTCTTCTATAAAAAGGAATGTATTCTCTCTCTTCATCACATGTATCAAACCAATTAGGATCGAACATGATCATCCCAATACACGTACAATAATCTCTAACTTAATCTTAGAGTTCAATCCTTGGCTATAAATCAATCCAATGAAGGATTTTCGTACAAACCAAATTGAGTTTCCTGATTAAGAGCTAACGACTTCTCTCAAACTCTTTTCTTTTATTTTATTTATCCTCCCCCGAAACTCTATTTATTACAAGATTGTATAAAAACACCAGTATGTTAGTTATAATGGAATTTTTTATGCTAATAGTTCAAACTACACATACACACACTTCCATCTAATGGGTAACAAAAATACTATTTTTGTGTACGGTTAACTACTACTTCACAAAATTTGGATTATTCATTTTCCATTATTACCTCTCATGGTGAACCTTATGATATAAATATTGTTAAAATTGTTTATATATTAATTTTTTTAATATTATTTAATTCTTATAAAACACATATCATTATACTTTCTTTTTTGGGTAAATGTGATAATTTTATTTGAAGAAGTGTGGACTACCACCTCCTCAATGCGGTGTGATTCGTTCACACACTACCTGGAATGTATTAAGCATGGGTTTAGTGAACATAAATGACATATATGATATATTAATTGAACTGGAATAATTATATATATACATACAAATATATATACAGATATTCCATTTACCATATTTCATTCAACATGACAATAAATACGGAAACAACGTTCATGTGTACGTACGAATTACCGTCTCCTTGAACAGTGTATTACGTTTCATAATTCTATATTATATAAGTTATTATAATACACATATACTGAATATGAATTATATTTATATCATGATTCACATTCTATAAATCATTATATATATAAGGAAAAAATATATAATAGATTAATACACATGTGAAGAACAAAGAAAATATTACCGAAAGTGAAACCTTAACATAGGACTGATAACAAGTGGGTAATATAAAGTAATAATAAAAACATATATGGTATTAGATATAAGAATACGGTTCTATAAAATATATATAAAAAACTTATATTTTTTATATTTGATTTTTGAATGAGTATGATGTGAGTCAAGACACAAGGAAGGGGATTTCATCTCAGTTTTTATTTCCATGGAAAACATCCATTATTAAGCATCCATTTCTTTTGTGTGGTGTGTATAATACCCATGGGTGTATTAAAGAGTTTTATAAATTAATTTATAGGTATTTAAATATAAATTATATGATATTAATTTCAAGGGGTTTTCGTTTCAAAAGGTTCCAAATCGTTAAAATAGTTTAGTCTCAATTTCCTTACATTGAGACTAATCTTTTTTTATTCACCTAAATTCATATAGAGGTGTATATATTTCCATTTAAAATGATATATCATGAATATAATTATTTTTATGAAATTTTATACTTTATTTAATTACATTTTATTACATAAGGAGTGTGATCCCATTTTACTAATTTATAATATTTTATCGAAATAATATCATCGCTTTACAAAATTGTTTATGTTTATGATTCCGTTGATGTAATATTATAATCCATATCTCTAGAGTTATTATGAGATTTATTATCCTCTATATATTCATAATATATTCATGTATTTCCACAGCTTTCCCACTCATTGTAAAATAATATAGTTATGAAAGCGTTAATAATAAATCTCGACATTACCCACGCTTCAGTTGGAAATATGAATTCCTTCAATACCATGTTTTTAAAATGGGTTCAAACAATATTCTACAATTTTCCTATAATTATTAAAACAAATTTATTCATTTTTGTATTTTACCATTTTTTTAAAGTAGTATTCTTTTCATTTTACGAAAAAGGCATTTTTCTAACATTTTACTGTGAAAGGGGAATATTATTACTACCTCATACAAGTTATATGTATTTACCCCAAATCATTTTTGTTAATATGCCTTCTCATGTTTAAAATTGTATTTGTTTTAAATTTTATTAAAAATATCAATGAAATTGATTTCAAAACATTTTTAATATTTCATTTTAAAAGTATTTTTCAGTGTAAAATAGTTTTCAAAAACTTTTCAAGCTTTAAATAAAAATTATCAATGTTTTTTTCAATGAAATGGATTTCTAAAAGTTTTAAAGAATTTATTAAAATATTTCTTTTTAATATTCAATTAAATTATTTTCAAAATATTTCTATTCTTTCTAATAATATTTTCAAAGTGTTTTTGAATAAACTTATTTTGAAGCTTATTCTATATGTTTCAAAGGGAAGTGGTTTTTAAAATTATTTGATGTCTTAGTTATATATTTTCAATGTATTTTATAAAAAAAATATTTTCAAATGGTTTTATGAATTAAAAATTATTTTCCAAAGAAGAAAGGATATTTTCTAAAAGAATTTATTTTTGAAATATATTTTAAAATTATTTTCAATATAAGATGAAATATGTTGATGTTACCCATGCCTTTATAGTAAATGATATAAAAGGTTCCAAGCCTATTATATTTTTGAATAGTTATTCTTAATGTCATGGTCTTTATGAAATTTGTTTTTCTTTCATGGGTTATATGCTCATCAAAAGGATATCTCTTTCACAAGTTATATTTTCATAAAATATCTTTCTCTTTCATAATTTATATGTTTATGAAATCCCTTTCTTTTTTATTGGTAATTATTTTGATGTAATGATTACGAAAAATGTATCTTTTTCCACAGGTTATGATATGATTAAATTTTTATGATACCCATTTAATTTCACGCATTAAGATATTATTTTTGTGTTATTTTTTGGAACATGTATGCATTATTTTATTATGAGATGAGTGGGACCAATATCTCGCACTATAAAAAATCCAATTTCACATCAGTTTTTTTATATAACAGTAGTTTAAACTACCTCTAAATGGTTTAATTATTGTTTCAAAAAACCACTGCTAAGATGGGTGTCATTATTCAACAGGTGAACATTTCTTAAATTTAGTGGCAGTTTCTAGAAAGTGTCATAGAAGTCATATTTCTTTGCGGTTATCCTAGTTTATTAGAAGTTTTCGATTAAATAAATAACAGGGATCCAGTATTTTTTTTAACTGAATATAATGTCTTTACATTTATCAAAAAAAAAACTTCCACTAATATAGATAAAACAATTATTGAGTAATTTTTTCATATTTAGTAGCAATTTTAACCACCGCTCTTAAAAAATACTATAATATAGCGGTGGTTGAAACCACCATGAAAAAATCTTATATATAGAAGTGGTTTAAACTGTATCTATCTCTTGCATTAAAAAAAACAAGTTATTTGTTTTGCATCCCCAGAACCTACTACTAGAACAAAAAAATAGTTTCATAAAAAATTTGACCAGATCCTCAAATATATCATCAACAGATAAGAAAAACAACACATGTTAAAACTAAATAATCAATTTATAATGATTGTCACAAAAAAAACAAATATACACATTGACCATGGAAAACAATAGAAATGAAAGAAATAATATACTTCTCAATACATTGAATGAATTAGAAAATACACAACACATTAAAAGAATAAATAATAAATAAAAACAAATAAATAATAAACACATTGAAAGAATCTATAATAAATTTCTCAATAAATTGAAAGAATAAATACATTTCTCAATACATTTATCAGTGAATGTAAGTTGAATATTTAAACTATTACAGAAAACATTTCTATAGAAAACATAAATTCCTCCTTGTGACTAGACAAAAAAGAAACTATATAGTCTGAGTTACCCAATTACATCCTCACACCTTATCCAAGACAAACAAGAAAAACCTAAAAAAGTAGGGTCCATGCACAAGTTGAAAAAAAAATATCCCAAAAGTGAGATGACCCAACACATCAAGATTGAGCTCTAACCAAGAATGTGAAAATAAGAGGATACAAATCGAATAGAGGGTCAGATAGATAGGGATATCCAATATGTTATAGGCATGAGATATCATTTTATGGATAATTCATATAGGGCCCTAGTTTGGTGATAGATAACATAAAAAGATCCTTGGTTAGTAGGACTAGGTCATGATGTGTTATTTTTAAAAGGGTATATATTTTCCAATAATAGTTTGGGTTAGATAGAGAATATAGTCTTAGAGAAAACCATGGGGTTTTGTGTCATGACATGACCTATATGGACCCTACTTGGGACACCAGTAAGTTGGGAGGGACACCACATGTTCACCCACAAATGTTAAAGGGCTAGTGACAAGCACATAGTAATAATACTACTGAAGTAATAGGCTTTATCCTATTATAGGTGAACACACACACACACACACACACACACTCTCTCTCTCTCTCTCAACTCTATGAAATATTTTATTGGTATAATAAAATAAAACCTCTCGGTGTAAACAACTCATGTTGTAAACTCTAGGAAATACATCATAATGAGATAGATATTTAAACAGGAAAGGAATTGGGTAAAGAACATGACTAACCATGAATAAGGAATGTATGTCCCAATCTAGAAATAACTGAAAATGACAATCTAGAAATAAATGAAAGTGATAAGAAGAGGAGTTTGAAACTCAAGATCCATAATTTTGACCACCAAACATGGTCAGTGCCTCCACAAAATTATATGTTCCATAGATACTAGGTCCACCAAGGACACCATCTGCCATTTGTCTATATAATAAAAAAATCATGCATGCAAATTCCATGCAGGTGTGAGTATAAACATATATTGTAAGGAAACTTGAAAAAAATAGGAAATAGTTAAATATAATAGTCAGATCAACCTCTATGTAAAAGAGAGACAAGAAAGAAAACACCACATATTATCATATAGAAATTTCAATCTCTATATCCAGTTGAAACATAGCGTATTGAAAAATGGTTATAAAAAACATAAATAGCTCAAAAGTTGTCCCGATCCCATCTAAAATATATGAAAAAGATAAACAGTACCCACATTGGATGTAATGATACATGAACAAACCATCTCCACTAATCATTTCCCGATGATGAACTCTGATCGTCACCATCTCCATATCTTTCTCATCTTCCTGCTACCAGCACCTATAAAAAAATTATATTGAAAATTAAACAATTTTGTATAGTTATATTTATACCTAAAATCAATAAATTTTTTTAATATAAATTATTTTGATGTTGTGTGATTTTCCTTCTCACCACAAGTCATCATTTTTGTTCCATGTTTGCCTACCAAAGTCTTTAGATGGTAATTGTAACACCCCAAGTAAATAAAGAATATGACAAATTTATATTTATCCCTTTTTTTGAATAAAATGTTAATATTAATTTAAAGGGAACGCAATGCTTGATGGCTTACCCAATACGCAACAATGAGTTCCTTTGAAATCTTACGTTTCCCTATAATAATAAAATAATATTATTTTAAATGGTAGTTAATGCCTAGCCGTTGTAATGGAGGGAATGAAAAGAATTAATTACAAAATGATTATATATGTTTGTCAAATATTTTTACTTTTTACAATAAATGTTAGAGGATTAAAAATGTGAATGAATTCAATTTTAAGCGTAAACATTCTAATGTTCTTTAGAAGGTCGATTAACCACCTTTTGATGGTGAACCTCTTTTAAATCCACTTGTTGACAATTTTATGTGTTATATTTGAGAAAATAAAATTCTGCTTTAGAATAGAGACATCAAAATTTACTTCGTGTAAATTTTTGGTATCTTTCCGATAAAGTTCATTTTTTAATGAATAGTGAAAAATGTTGTATTTTAATTCAAAACCTCTTTTTAATCTAATTTATTTATATGATTAGATTATCTTTTGAATTTTTTTAAAGTTAAATTAGAATATATTTTTACTATTTAATCCAATAATGGTCATTGGAATTAATTTCACTTTAAAATTGGACTTAAACAAGTGTAAATCTTTTAATAGATATTGTTTCTTAAAAACACGCTATTTGTTTTGACAGCGGGAATTAATTATTAAATTAATTAATGCAACTTATATGTTTTAAATTTTGTAAAATATAAATCATTTTTGAGTTTGGAATATCAAATATAGGTTAGGGTGAATTTTTGGTATTTTTCTTAAAAACATCAATTTTTGATGAATAGTGAAACCACTAAGTGGTAGTTAAAGAAACTGATTTTTCATTTAAATGAAACTTTTCCACCTATGTGTTTTGAATTTCCAAAATCCTACATACATGGTTGTTATTAGGAAGTAAAATGTGGTTCAATGGGATTAAAATAATTTTTCGGTGAATAGTAACTTTTGTGTTCTTAATAGCGATTAGAAGTAATTAGTGTAATTTAAGGTAAAAATGATGTTTAAATAATGTGAAATGATCTAGAGACATGTACTAACCTCATTGTATGTGTCATGGACGACCCAAAAAATCCATGGGTCAACTTGGGGACCCCATGGAGCCACTTTGGTTGGAAACTGACATAAATAACTTTTTATTTAAAGTTAAAATAAAAATGTCACAAGCATGAGATGTTTCACTAAAACAATTTTTAAGTGGGGTTATACAAGTCATATTTTTTACTATAAATATTAATTGGAAAGATAAAACAATTTCCTACATCATATTATTTTTTATGATTTTTAGAAAGTAAATAAATTAAATTATTTATGACATCATGATGATACAACGATTACCTCATTATTTAACGATTTAAATAAAATAAAAATATAATGTAAAATATAAGACCTAAACTTGTCAAAAACCTATTGGTTGGGTATATTTCTAAACCTTATATCCTTATCCTAGAATTATATCAATTTGGGACCTTTTAAATTCGAAACTCATTTTCAAATAAAGTAAAATTTCTTTACTTTCCAAGAGTTCCCCTCCTCTCCTCTTATAAAAGGCCCCCAACTCTACCTCTTTACCCACACATCCAAAGCCTTTGTCTCCGCCAACACCTGCCCCTTTTGTCTCTCCAGACCCCTCTCTTACTCTTAGAAGCCTCACTTTTGGCAGAAGTCTTCCCAAGGAAGCCTTTGAGCTCAAATCAAAGAGAGTTACCCGATTTTAAGGTAATGTCTTCACTTGTGTTCTTTTGTTTTATTTTTCTTATCCAACCCCCTAAAATCTTTTTATTCATTTATTTTGTAACAAATAAAGTATCTTAAATATACTAGGATTTTTTTATAAGAAGCATTCGATCTACACTTACACACAACTATATCTAATGTTTAAAGAACATACTGTTTCTGTGGATGGCGAATTTCTACCTCACGAAATGATGATTGCTCAACACTCATATAACACCTTCAAAGGTGGACATTAAGATGTCACTATATTTATATATGATATATAATATGTTTATGTTTTACTTAAGCTTTTTTATTTTTCTTTTGTGGCATACCTTTATGGTTTCCATTGTGGGTAAACACGATAATTTCATTTTAGGAAGTGCGTACTACCGCCCCCTCAAAGTGATTTGATTCGTTAATGCCATATGTGGGATGTATAAATGATGGATTTAAAGTTATTATATATATGATTTATGTTACATATATATGATTAATATAATTCTATAATTAAAATATACATACCTCTCTTTTAGTTTTAATTCCATTAATATGACATAGAAATGAAAGTAGCGTTCATGCGTACGTACGGCTTACCGTCTCCATGAACGGTGCATTTCATTTCTTACCTCTAAATGATTATGTAATATTATAATTACATGTATATTATGGATATATATGATATATATAATATCCAAATCATGTATATAATTCTAGATATAATGAACGTTTGACCACACGAACAACATGTAATTGTAAGAAGTCCACTTTCGACTTAAGAACCAAATATCGACAAAACAAATATTATTAACTTAAATGATTACATAATGTTTATGACATGGAAATAAGTGATATAAAAGGAATAATGAACTTGAAAAAGGTTTTATAGCAATTAGAAATTAAATCATGTTTATTATTCAGGACGTTAAAGAACGATCGAGTCAAGTCGGACCTGAGGTAAGGGATCCTACCCCACTTTCTTTTTAAGTACACTCTTTTATGTTATTTCTTTTAAGCTAATATTTCTTATGATTTGGATGTTCTTTTATATTAATACTACTATACGTTTTATGTTCATATGATGAGAGACCCTATTTTCTCTAATCAATCCATTTTGGAAGTTTTGAGTGGCGCCGTTAAGTTGCCGAATTTTCGTAAGAGATCTAACCCCTCTCTTTCTTTTTAAGTACTCTCCTTTATGTCACTTCTTTTAAGCACTTATTTGTTATGATGGGGGATGTTATTTTATATTCCTCTTTTTGTACATTTTATTGTAATATTATGAGAGCCCCTATTTGATCTCATCAATCCATTTTCTGAAGTTTTAAGTGGTGCCGTTAGGCTGCTGAGTAATCGTAAGGGATTTTTCATCTCACTTTTAGTCCTGTGAGATTTATGCTACATTTTCCACCATTTTCTTTGATTGGTGTATGTAATTCCCATTATTACACTCTTTGTGTAATATAATTACATTTATGGGTATTTACATATTCATTGTATGACCCTTCTTCAATGGGGTGTACGTTTCGAAAGTTACCCAAGTCGGTAAGGGAACCTTTCACCCTCCTCTTTTAAAAGACTTCTTTTGCTATGTCTTTTAATTCACATAATATAATGTTGGGATATGTTATTATATATATTTATTTATGTAAATTTTATGTCCAATTGACGATATACCCTTTTTATCTCTCATCAACTCTTTTTCTAAATTTTTAAGTGACGCTGTTAGGCTGTCGAATTTTAGAAAGGAAACTTCTTAACCCAATTTTGATTCTTTGGGATAAACTTTTACTCCTTGAATATGTCATTATATGAATATGTGTGAATGTACTCTGATTTTTTTCACTTAATATCCACTTATATTTGGTGTATTCATTTGTCACACATAATTATGTAATTGATTTATCCTTAATCCAAGGATACCGTCTTTGTATGGGACTTCGTCTCAATCTCCATTCATTGAGGCATATTTTGTTTTATACACAACCTTATTTTATATGGTGTATAAACCCCTTTGACTTTTATGTTTATCCAAAAGGAATATTTTTTATATGAATCATTTTACTAAACGACAAAAGGGAATGTTTTTGTCGTACGTATGCGGCGACAACGACTTCTCCGCCGCTGTGACCATTATTTGAGTTTCGGCTTCCTCTACAATCCATACCTTCTTTTTAAAAGAAAAATAAATACCATGTTTTACTTTTATTTTATTTTGGTATTGAAAATGGTATTCATAATGTTTTTATATCAATGTGTTGTGTTGATATCTTCTGATTGAAAGGTGGAAATGTTATGTTTCCTTCATGCATGTTTTATGTGATATGATTATGTTGTGGTTCTTGGGAATTATTATGAAGACAGGTGGTTCCGTGATAAACTAAGGGCGGGTGAGCTTGATATATCTCTCCAATGAATTGGGTAACGTGAAGGAGTGAAACGTTAAGGTTTCTCCGAAGTGATTTAGGGAATATACTGTGATGGGTATTCCAAACGTAACCAAGAGGGTTACTCCCTACGTAAGAATGTTATGAATGCCTCAAGTTACCTTTATGTCTTATGATTTCTATGATTTATTCATAATTTGATGAGGTATGTTAAAGTGCCTATGTTTTATGGGTAAAGTATGATTCCATTCTTATGTATATATGAACTCATGTTTCTTTTCCATATTTTTATAACCCTTACTGAGCTTTTTATGCTCATCCCAAGTTTTTGATATGTTTTTCACAGGTCAAGGAAAAGGTACATGATATGATGATAGTGTCAAGGAAGTGTCAAGAAAGAATCCATGTTTTATTTTAAATATGTTTCCATTGATGGGAAAAATGAATACTATCTTTTATGTAACCAATTTGTTTAAATGTGGAATTTAATGCATGTTTTATTATCTAATTCTCTAAAACTCTAAACCTGAAAAGATGCTCAAGGTGTAATCTTGTAATAACTGAAGATTAAGTAATGTTTAAGGCTGGGGCCTTATAGTTGGTATCAGAGGTCGGTTAAGATAACTTTAGAGGTTAGGGTATTCTCTAAGCATAAGTGACATTACCATAATAGTTAGGATTTCAGAAAGAGTCATAGTTTTAGATAAAGTTAATGAGTAAGTATATCTTAGTGTTTTCCTTCCTCATTAGTACATGATGGTTTTGTTGATATAATCACACTGACATTTCTATTTTTACTGAATGGATGGATCTAGCAGGCACCAAAGAGACAACAGGTTTGAGGGAAACTGTGGTGGTTCTCTGATTAAGATACTAGATAAAATGGGGGATTCAGTGAGGAAACTCGTGGTTGTTCTAAACCAACTATCAAGGAGTCATGATCAACCACTTGAACCTTGGTATGATCTATAATTCATCATGTACGAGATGACCAATCGATGTGGTAGTTTAGGAAATAATTATAAAGGTAACCATTAGAGTTTATATGATCCTTAGTTTTGAGGTAATTATGGGTTATTATATGTTATGTTGGAAAATGAAAGGAATGATATAAAATTGAGGTTAAAATATGTTATGATCATTTTTAAAGATTTTATCTCATTTTGGGGAATGTTTTAAGAATTATATAGTTTTGGAAAAATGAAAACACACAGACTGTGTGACAACCCGTCGCGTGGGACAAAGCTGCGGGAATCGAACCCACATCCAAAGTGCGACAGGTATTTATCGCCTACCACTGGACTACGTGAAGTCTCTGGTTAGTTTGACTAATTATTTTTAGTTATATGATTTTAGGAATCAAGAGTAAGTTTATTTTGGGTTATCTATGGAAATGATTGACCTATCATCAAGGATATGTGATTAGGTTAATTACTTTTCAATATGAGAATTTAAGAGCAACTGATGTTATTTGGAGATAAAAGTTAATTTTTACCTTGGAAGACTATGTGACTAAATATTTCAAATATTTGGGTTTCAATCTTAGTTTTGTTTACTTTGAAGAATTTTATGGACAATTTTTTATCTAATGGTCTTCGTTGAACTTTGGAGTTTTTTTGGACAAATTTTGGAGATTAAGAATAGATTTTCTTTTTATAAAGGATTATACTTTTGTGGATTATCTGACCTCATACTAATAATTTTGGTCTTGGATTTTGTCTAAAGACATGGGAAATATATAGTTCTCTTTTGTGGATTAGGTGATTCTCAATAAGTTGATTATAGTACTCTTAATGCGAACAAGTCTTCTTAAATACTCGTCTTTTGGAGAAAATATGAGTTTGATTAAAGAATCTAGTAAAAGTTGAAAGTCTACGTGACAATTAAGTATGTTTCATTATGATTTAGTGAAGATCAAAAATAAATTCATCAATGAAGAGTAACTTAAAACAAAAATGTTGTCTGTTAACTTTTCCTACTGGGGAATCGAATACCATTTAACCCATCCCAAGTTTGTGATTTTCTTATGGTTATCTTTCTCCTAGAAATGTTTACTATCACTCTCTATCAGAACATGAACCTTTGTTTTCTCCTCCATATCCATATTTTCCTACATGGAATCCTAGTATGGGTTAACTAGGGTGACCTCTATACTTCTCATTCTTTATTTTAAAGTGATTTTTTTACCGACTCTTGTTCCGATGCGGGACTTTCAAGGATGTTTTCGAGCCCAATTTTAAAATTGCGAGTACGCAATTCCCAAAAGGGGGAAGGATGTAACACCCCAGGTAAATAAAGAATATGACATCTTTATATTTATCCATTTTTGTGAATAAAATGATAATATTAATTTAAAGGGAACGCTATGCTTGATGGCTTACCCAATATGCAACAATGAGTTCCTTTGAAATCTTACGTTTCCCTATAATAATAAAATAATATTATTTTAAATGGTAGTTAACGCCAAGACGTTGTAATGGAGGTAATGAACAGAACTAACAACAAAATGATTATATATGTTTGTCAAATATTTTTACTTTTTACAATAAATGTTAGATGATTAAAAATGTGAATGAATTCAATTTTAAGCGTAAACAATCTAATGTTCTTTAGAAGGTTGATTAACCACCTTTTGATGGAGAACCTCTTTTAAATCCACTTTTTGACAATTTTATGTGTTATATTTGACAAAATAAAATTCTTCTTTAGAATATAGACATCAAAATTTACTTTGTGTAAAATTTTGGTATCTTTCCGATAAAGTTCATTTTTTAATGAATAGTGAAAAATGTTGTATTTTAATTCAAAACCTCTTTTTAATATCATTTATTTATATGATTGGATTATCTTTTGAATTGTTTTTAAAGTAAAATTAGAATATATTTTTACCATTTAATCCAATAGTTGTCATTGGAATTAATTTCAATTTGAAATTGGACTTAAACTAGTGTCAATCTTTTAATAGATATTTTTTCTTAAAAACACGCTATTTGTTTTGACAGCGGGAATTAATTATTAAATTAATTAATGAAACTTATATGTTTTGAATTTTGTAAAATAGACATCATTTTTTAGTTAGGAATATCAAATATATCTTAGGGTGAATTTATGGTATTTTTCTGAAAAACGTCAATTTTTGATGAATAGTGAAACCACTAAGTGGTAGTTAAAGAAACTGATTTTTCGTTTAAATGAAACTTTTCCACCTCTGTGTTTTGAATTTCAAAAATCCGACATACATGGTTATCATTAGGAAGTAAAATGTGGTTCAATGGGATTAAAATAATTTTTTGGTGAATAGTAACTTTTATGTTCTTAATTGCAATTAGAGGTAATTAGTGTAATTTAAGGTAAAAATAATGTTTTAATAATGTGAAATGGCATAGACACATGTCCTACCCTAATTTGATGTGTCATGGACAACCTATACAATACATGGGTCAACTTGGGGACCCCATGGAGCCACTTTGGTTGGAAAATGACATAAATAACTTTTTATTTAAAGTTAAAATAAAAATGTTAGAAGCATGAGATGTTTCACTAAAATAATTTTTAAATGGGGTTATACAAGTCATATTTTTGACTATAAATATTAATTAGAAAGATAAAAAGATTTCCTACATCATAGTATTTTTTTATAATTTTTAGACATTAAATAAAGTAAATTATTTATGACATCATGATGATGCAACGATTAACTCATTATTTAACGATTTAAATAAAATAATAAGATAATGTAAAATATAAGACCTACACTTGTCAAAAACCTATTGGTTGGGTATATTTCGAAACCTTATCACCTTATACTAGAATTATATCAATATGGTTCCTTTTAAATCTGAAACACATTTTCAAATAAAGTAACATTTCTTTACTTTCCAAGAGTGCCCCTCCTCTCCTCTTATAAAAGGCCCTCACCTCTACCTCCTTACCCACTCTTCCAAAGCCTTTGGATCATCCAAACTCTACCTATTTTGTCTCTCAACATCCCTATATTACTCCTAGAATCCTCACTTTGGGCAGAAGTCTTCCCAAGGAAGCCTTTGAGCTCAAATCAAATAGAGTTACCCGATTTTAAGGTAATGTCTTCACTTGTGTTCTTTTGTTTTATTTTGATTCTCCAGCCCCCTAAAAACTTTTTATTAATTTATTTTATAACAAATCCAGTATCATAAATATACTAGTAGTTTTTTATAAGAATAATTAGATCTAAACTTATACACACCTACATCTAATGGTTAAAGAACATACTGTTTCTGTGGATGGCGAATTTCTGCCTCACTAAACGATGATTGTTCAAAACTCATATAACACCTTCAAAGGTGGACATTAAGATGTCACTATATTTATATATGATATATAATATGTTTATGTTTTAATTAAGCTTCTGTATTTTTCTTTTTTGGCATACCTTTATGGTTTCCATTGTGGGTAAACACGATAATTTCATTTTAGGAAGTGCGGACTACCGCCCCCTCAAAATGATTTGATTCGTTAATGCCATATGTGGGATGCATAAAGGATGGATTTAAAGTTATTATATATAATGTATGTTACATATAAATTATGAATATAATTTTGGAATTAAAATATACATACCTATCATTTAGTTTTAATTCCATTAATATGACATAGAAATGAAAGTGGCGTTCATGCGTACGTACGGCTTACCGTCTCCATGAACGGTGCATTTCATTTCTTACCTATAAATGATTATTTTATATTATAAATACATGTATATTCTAGATATATATGATATATATTATATAAAAATAATTAATATCACTCTGGATATAATGAACCTTTGACCACACGAACAACATGTAATTGTGAGAAGTCCACTTTCGACTTAAGAACCAAATATCGGCAAAACAAACATTATTAACTAAAATGATTACATAATGTTTATAACATGGAAATAAGTGATATAAAAGGAATAATGAACTTTAAAAAGGTTCTTAAGCAAGTATAAATTAACTCAAGTTTATTATTCAGGACATTAAAGAACGATCGAGTCAAGTCGAACTCGAGGTAAGGGATCCTACCCCTATCTTTCTTTTTAAGTACACTATTTTATGTTATTTCTTTTAAGATCATATTTCTTATGTTTGGGATGTTATTTTATATTAATCCTACTATAATTTTTATTTTCATATGATGAGAGACCCTATTTTCTCTCATCAATCCATTTTGGATGTTTTGAGTGGCGCCGTTAGGCTGCCGAATTTTCATAAGAGATCTAACCTCTCTCTTTATTTTTAAGTACTCTCCTTCATGTCACATCTTTTAATCTCTTATTTTTTGTGATGGGGGATGTTATTTTATATTCATATTTATGTACATTTTATTTTAATATGATTAGAGACCCTATTTGATCTCATCAATCTATTTTCGGAAGTTTTAAGTGGTGTCGTTAGGCTGCCGAGTAATTGTAAGGGATTTTTCATCTCACTTTTAGTCTCGTGAGATTTATGCTACATTTTCCACCATTTACTTTGAGTGGTTTATGTACTTCCCATTATTATACTCTTTGTGTAATATAATTACATTTATGGGTATTTACATATTCATTGTATGACCCTTCTTCAATGGGGTGTACATTTCGAAAGTTACCCAAGTCGGTAAGGGAACCTTTCACCCTCCTCTTTTAAAATACTTATTTTGTTATGACTTTTAATTAACATAATATTATGTTGGGATGTGTTCTTATATATCCTTATTGTTGTAAATTTTATGTCCAAGTGATGAGATACCCTTTTTATCTCTCATCAACTCTTTTTCTGAATTTTTAAGTGACACTGTTAGGCTGTCGAATTTTTGCAAGGAAACTTCTTAACCCAATTTTGATTCTTTGGGATAAACTTGTACTCCTTGAATAGGTCGTTCTATGAATATGTGTGAATGTCCTATGATTTTTTTTCAATTAATATCCACTTATATTTGGTGTATTCAATTGTCACACATAATTATGTAATTGATTTATCCTTAATCCAAGGATACCGTCTTTGTATGGGACTTCGTATCAATCTCCATTAATTGAGGCATATTTTGTTTTATACACAACCTTCTTTTATACGGTGTATAAAACCCTTTGTATTTTATGTTTGTCCAAAAGGAATCTTTTTTATATGAAGCATTTTACTAAACAACAAAAGGGAATGTTTTTGTCGTACATATGCGGCGATAACGACTTCTCTACCGCCGTGACCATTATTTGAGTTTCGGATTCCTCTACAAGTCATACCTTCTTTTTAAAAGAAAAATAAATACCATGTTTTACTTTTCTTTTATTTTGGTAATGAAAATGGTTTTCACAATGTTTTTATATCAATGTGTTGTATTGATATCTTGTGATTGAAAGGTGGAAATGTTATGTTTCCTTCATGCATATTTTATGTGATACGATTATGTTGTGGTTCTTGGGAATTATTATGAAGACGGGTGGTTTCGTGATAAACTAAGGGTGGGTGAGCTCGATATAGATCTCCAATGCATTGGGTAACGCGAAGGAGTGAAATGTTAAGGTTTCTCCGAAGATATTTAGGGAATATACTGTGATGGGTATTCCAAACGTAACCAAGAGGGTTACTCCCTACGTAAGAATGTTATGAATGCCTCAAGTTACCTTTATGTCTTATGATTTCTATGATTTATTCATGATTTGATGAGGTATGTTAAAGTGCCTATGTTTTATGGGTAAAGTATGATTCCATTCTTATGTATATATGAACTCATGTATCCTTTCCGTATTTTTATAACCCTTACTGAGATTTTTATGCTCATCCCATGTTTTTGAAATGTTTTTCATAGGTCAAGGGAAAGGTACATGATATGATGATAGTGTCAAGGAAGTGTCAAGAAATAATCCATGTTTTATTTTACATATGTTTCCATTTATGGGAAAAATGAATACTATCTTTTATGTAACCACTTTGTTTAAATGTGGAATTTAATGCATGTTTTATGATCTAATTCTCTAAAACTCTAAACCTGAAAAGATCCTCAATGTGTAATATTATAATAACTCAAGATTAAGTAATGTTTAAGGATAGGGCCTTATAGTAATAGTCCCTAACCCATCCACACACTGGACCAGGATGCTTCTTTATAAGGACTTTACCTACTGGGTCATCCTAGGAGACTGAGAATGAGTGTGTGGGATTGAAATCCCATATATCATTAATTTTTACCTTTAAATAAAATATTAGTCATATTAGAAGAAATATTTATTAACATAGAGAAAAATGAAAATGATTTGTTATAATTAAAACTGAATTCATACCCCAAAATCTTTGGCAGGATTATTAACAAAACTCCCATCATATTTTTTATGAACATTCAAACACAATTTTATTCTGGATGCATGGTGACCAAAACATGGTGACTGCATAAAACAAAGATAAATAAAAATTTTAATATATTAAATAGATAACATTGTATAAAAAATATTTAAACTAATGAAAATATTACCAGAGTCGATCGGCTTATAGAAAAACTCTTTGGACTTGTAGGGTGAGTATAACGCTTCCTCCTTGGATTTCCTGTAATTTATTCAAGTAAAATTAAGTTCAGAACATATATTTTGAAAAATTCATTCATAAAAAAATAGAAATGAAAATAGATACACAGTAATAACAAACAAAATTTACATAACAATGATAATTAATGACTTCACAAATGACATAAGTGGTTGATTAATGAATGGATAACTGCACAAACAAACTTTTTCTCCATCAATAATGTCAATTTAATACTCCATCATAACTTCATATACTTCATCAACTCTTTCAAGACTAATATTTTCAATATCATGATTGAGAAATAAGTCCACTTCTTTCTAGTGATGGGATTCAATGTCAAAAGGTCAAATCTTACACATCATCACCCATATAATACAAGTCTCTTTATTTTACGCGAGAAACTACACTCCACCCTTTATCCATGTCATCTTTCACATAATATACCATTTTCACTTATGATGATAAGAGGTATGGATCATGTAGTTCATGGCCACCAACATCCGTCGAGCGAGAGATGTTCACAGAAGTAAAATGTAAGGAATCTCTTTTAACACCCCAAATAATATCCACCAATTTTTTTTGAATAGAATAACTGAAAATTGTTAGCGGTAGATTAATTTGATAATATCAGTCAATTTAACATAGTATTACACTATATAAAATGTTAATATTCTACTATTATGTGTTTTAGACCATCCTCCTGATCAATTGAATGGAATCTAAAGCCATTCAAGTTGTAAGGGTCGAACATTCTTTCTTGTTTAAGAAGGAAACCAAGAAAGAAACTTCAAATATTTTGAAAAATATGCTCGAGTAACAGTATTCAGGAACTGGTAAATTAATATACATGATTATATTTAAAAAATATATGGCTCAACCTAATATTTGTATTTATTTTAATATTTATGAACTTCCAGGTCTTGAAAACCAGTCTACAAGTTCTTTATTAACTGATTTTGTTATAACATTCTCATTTCGTGTTTATCCTCTCATTCGTCTCTTTGTTTTTATCCTCAAATATTCAATAAATAGATATGAAATTTCAATATTTTTTGCACTTATCTATGTGCCTATAATAATTCTATTTCTGTCAGTGTAACATTTGAGCTACTCCCAACTGATCGTCCAATAACAGGGAGGATTTTTGATTTCTGTTGTATTTCATATTTAGTTGATGTATTGTATACACATCCAACTCGATTGAATATTATATCAATATCATCCATGTATCTAGAAAAATAGGTAACACACTCATCTACCAAATATCTATCAGAAACAGATCTTTCATGTTGACCATTTTTTTCATGTATGATTTCAAATTCCCATGTTATCAATGAAATAAAATAAAATAAACATAATTATGTATTTAATGAAGCTCCAATAATTTTTTACAGATTTTATAAACTTATTAATAAATTAACTCTTAATTGGATACATCCATAAATAATGTATGGGTCCTTTTAATTTATCTTCCTCAATTAATTTCATAGTTAAAATGAATCATGATAATAAAAGCGATGAGGAAAGATCATCTCCATTGCACAAAGTGTAAACACAAATCTCTCCTGAAGGTTGTAAAGTTGAAATATATGAAGAGTTTTCTCAAATAGTAGTCTAAAAAATGTACAGAATTAGAGTAAAAAAGCAGTAAACATTTCTTATAATAATGCACAGAATGCTAATGGAAGTAACTTTTGTAGAAAAATATGTAAATTGTGGATTTTCAATCCATGTAACCTATAATAATTTAAGCCAACACACCATGAGATGTTACGTGAATACCCATAAGATACAATCACATGTCTTTAAATTTGAATTAGTATATATTTATCCTGATTTTTAATGGAAAATATTGCTGGATCATACATTGCATTCTCATCTAGTTAGAGATCTGGCTTTATGTTCATTGCATAAAAGTCCTTCTAAGCATTGAGATGATACTTTGACTTTCCATGCTCATTAATAAATGTGAAGATCAAATTGTCACAAAAATTCTTCTCAATATTCATTACATCAAGATTATGCTGAAAAAAAATTAAATTTCCAATACAAAAGTTTGAAGAATATATTTTTTTCTTCCATTACTGCGTTCTGATATCACTTGATGATGCACTTTGAACTTGGTTCCCACTATCAATCAAATGATGCATCTTCCTCAATTCTGTTTTAACATATAAATTTTGTTCCTATATTTCAGAACCGGTTAACATCTTTGGAGGTGGTATACAATCCGTAAAACCATCAAATTTTTTCATATTCAGCCGAAATATATGAGATGCATCGAGAAATATTCTATGACACACAAAGAACTATGTTCTACTGTTAGGTATCCATTTGGGCTCAAAATAAAAGTTACAAATAAGACAAGCCAAACCCATGTAATTTTAACAACCACATAAATTCCTAAGTCTAAGGATGTCAATAATAGTACACTTTAGAGGAGATTCTATTTTGAAAAATATTCAATTAGATTCATTATATGTCTCAATACTATTTCTCAATAACTCTTGTAATTATTCAATTAAAGGGTGAAATTATATATCAATATCATTTCCAGGAATATTTTTCTAGGAAAAATCATCAAAATGATAAAATACATTTTTTGCATGCACATCAATGGAAACAGATTATAAACGATCCAAACAACCATCCAAATGCTATAATTGGTACTCGGAGTTCGAAATTGGCTGAATCCATCAATAACCAATTCCAATCAAACTTTCCTAGGATCAGATGAGAAATATTGATAAAATGAATCAAATTTCCTCCATGATTGAATCTATTGTATGTCGCATTAACCCATCATTATTATTATCTATAGAATACCACTTCTTGTGTTTGAATGTTTTTGATGACATGAATAATCTTTACAATCGAGGATTTCATGGAATGTAATACAAAACCATTGCAGGTGTGTTAATTTTCTTCTTATTCCTGGAATTATGTTGATTCATACATCCAACATTACCCACAGACTTCCATCTAGAGAAAGAACATTTCTTAAAATCCTATCTACTTGAATCCTCTCCCAATAAAGCATACAATCATTTTAACACATGAATTTTTGTATAATTCAGACCAAGATTGTTAATAACTCTTTTAATATCATAAAAATACTCAGGTATCTTTTCTTCACAAAATTCATCACACAAAAATTCCAATATCATGGACATATCCTTATTTGTAATTCCACATAGGAATTTGATATGGTAGAACTTCAGTAGAAAATAAGGTTTTGAATATTTCAAACATCAACTATAAAAATCTTTATTTCCTTCATCAACTAAACTATGAAATGAATCTCTCTACTCAGTGAATTATTATCTTACATTAGTCTCTATTGAATCAAGAGGTGGATCCAATGATATGTTATAATATTTATTTGGTTGACTTGTTGTCTCAAAAACATTACTTGTTACATTTCTAATTTTATCACCCTCAAATAGTCATTCTGATATTTTTTGATGTTGATGTTGGAGTCTTGCAATACCCAATTCATCATTTATAAGGTTTTTCATTTCATTTCCCAATTTCAATGAAATTGGGAGCCCATTCTGTGGATTGACATCGTGATCAACCTTTTTGTAACATTCTATTTACCATTCCAAATCAAACAAAAATATTGAGTAGGGAATTTCTTCAATATCAAGTATTCATAAACTTCATCTCACTTTAACCATCTTCAAAATTTACATTTAGGACACACACATCTTATTCTCCCATAAACGGATTGATTAGAAATTGAAAAATCTAAAAACTCTGATAAACCCTAATCATACTGAGGTGTGTTCCTTGGTAATGTGATCTTGAATTTATCCGTATACACCACAATGTATTTACACATTATTAAAATAAAATTTAAACACATAAATATTACTAAATATGAAAATTTATTATTATATACTAGTTGAAAAAAATATAAATATGTTAAATAAGGTTTTCCTCTATAAATACACAAGAAGGGATTAAGAATCAATTTTCATGACTCCATAAGTTCAATCACCAAACTTATAAATTATTATATTTATGATGGGATCAATCATGTAACATAAATTCCTTGAAGTTAAATACTTTTAAACTCTATATATGTTTTTTTGACACACTAAACAACTAGATCCCATTTTAAATTTCTAAATATATTCATCCATGTTTATGCCATGAAAGTAATATATTCCAGATATAGTTCATTCACATAGACCTAATTCTAGTGATAGAGAAGATTCATTTTTAAAATAAAAAATTCTGTAAGAAAATTATATTATTTAAATATCAATCATAGTATAAAAATGAAATAAAAACAACCCCACACCCATGGTAACTAAGACATTACACTAAAATGGTTTTCATGACTCACCTATATATGGTCTATCACAAGATTCAATAAAGTCTTCATATTCCCCTCTTCCATATAATTTTTTTAAAAGAACAAAATGAAATGTTGTCACATTGTAATTCAACATTATAGAATCATCATATGAGATGAGTTTCGACATACCTCAAGCATTCCAACACATATGCATGTGGATGAAAATATGTTTCAAGGTACTAATCCATATTCTATGGTGGAAAAAATACATCAAAATATAGTATAAAATAATAGAAAAATAACAAAGACATATACCACATATCAATGTAAACAATAAAATGAAAAAAATTATATAATAAATTCCATGAATGATTTATATTTTTATACAAAAAATAACCACCAATGGGATGATGAAAAATATAAAATAAAACAAAAAAATAAAACACCAGAAATGTAGACCTACATCTATCCTCATCCCTCAACACACCCTATCTAAAAATATGCATCAAGATTTATAATACTTATTCTCCACATGTAAGTTACTTAGTTGAAGTCTAAATATAAGGTTTTCATTCACATAGGGGTTCCCATGAATGGTTTGAGAAATAAATCTCCATAAGGCCTTACCCAGTTCCCCTAGTATATTTCATTATATTCATGTATACATGATATAAAATAAACATTCCACACAAGATCATTATATTTAATTTGAAAACCTAAAAAAAACCATGAATTATCATTAAATTGTATAAAAATTATCATTAAATGGTAGGAAAATTATAATTAAATTGTAGGAAAATATTCCACATATATATGAAGGTTATATTTCTTTAAATGGCCAAAAATTTAGTTTTATTATTTTAAAATTCTAAAAACAAGTAAGTAATGTTTAAAACACAAAATATTCCCTTGTATTGATTTGAAAATTTTAAACAATTATTATTGGATAATTTTTAACATGTATAAACAAATGAAACATTAATTGATGAGTGGGTTCTTTAGAATAACCAGAAATGTGTTTTTAATGATATAAATGTTTTTAAAATTTTTTTTAGAGAGTCAAAATCTAGAAAATAAATTTGTATTATTTTTAAATATTATGGAAATTACTTGTTAATAATTTTGGAAATATAAGAATAAATAACACATCAATTAGAGTTTTAGTTCTCCTTTAATGAATGAAATCGATTTTTTGATAACTCTAAAATAATATTAAAATGGTAAAAACTAATAAGATGACCCTTAATTGATGTGAAATTATAAGTAAATAATAATTTAATAATTATTAAATTTAAAAATATATATTACATAAATCTGACATTTAGAGTGATCTAAAATATCACAAGTTCATTTTAGAAAATATCAGTTTCTAAAAACATGATTCATGGGGTCAAAACCTTGAAAATGACATTAGATGATCATGATATTTTATGAAAGTAACTAGTTGTTAATTATTTAAATATAAAAATCGATTCTCATCCAACTACATTATCTATAATGTTAGGTTTCATTGATCTCATCTCACAATGTACCATGGAACAACCCTCTCATTAGAGGTCCTTAACTAAATAATACTAAATAAAGGACAAATTATCACACTACCTAGAATTTATGGAGGTAAAAGATAAAATATATGTTATGATAGCGAATAATAATACTTTTAGGAATCAAACACCATCATACATTGTTCAATCCCGAAGGAACAACCCCACATAGAATGCTTAGTATGTCCTAAACCACCCTCAACATGGTGTCACTCACCATGGTTTCAATATCTGATCATCTAACCAGTATTCAATAAGCCTAAGACTCTCTAATCTACAATACTACACCTTGAAAACAAATCTTAAAAAACCCATTTATTTCCTTATAGAAAACAAAAAAACCCTAGCCTCCCACCCAACTATGTCGAAACTGTCGCATTTTTTGTGAAATAATTATCAGGTGATCCCAATTCCCCTAGGTGATCTTGTGAACCTAAATAAATTATAGGATACCCAACACTTACATATATCCTTTACTAACAGACAATATTCCCCTATAAATTCTACAAATATCTATACAATATTATTTTATTTGTAATTAATGAAAAAATAATATTATTTTCTTGAATTATAGGGACTATCATCCTCTATATTTTCGTTAGAACCTAAACTATAAATCTATTGACCTCAGAAAATCTCATCGATAAGTCATCCAAGTCTGTATCAACTCTCAAAATTTTCATCACATCACATAACATTAATAACTACCTATAAATAATTATAATTATATATTTACTTTATTATGATAGGCATAATTGATATAAAACACAACGAGCACTACTATCATAATGAACACATGTTCAACACCCCTTATATGGTCTACGGAGAACTCTCAACACTACACTGGAAAATAACCTATGATTTAACACCCATTTAACCATTAACATCATCCAATTTTGAAAACCCTAAAAATGGTTCAGTGAATTGCATTCAGTTACCACTCGTCCTTTGAGGGGTGGTGAGGTGGGGGTCCAGATCGGGAGTAAGGGGTGGTGAGCCATAGTGAGGTGGGGGACGTAGAGGCAAGGCGATATATAGAGAGTCAAGGTGCAGAGAGGCATGGTGTGGCGAGGAATGGTGCCGTGAGGGATGGTGAGGTGAGGTGAGGTTTGGAAGGGTGAGGCTCGTAAAGGAAAGGCGTCATGAGGGAGAGAGATGGACGATAATGGGATAGGGCTTCAAGGAGACATTGGGGTGGGGGGTTGTTGGGGGTGGAAGAAAGTGTCACATGTATTAAATTTTTTATCCATTTAGTTGTGGTTTAAGAAAAACTCCTTGCTAAATTATTTATTTTAAAAAATAGTGTAGGTTTTGTAAACCTCCACTAAAATCCCACTGCTAAATGCTCAGTTTGATTTAGTGTCCCTCCAATGTATAGGGTAAAGATTCATATCTCATGAGATAGACTACGATGGTATTGGGAATGACCCTTGACTACTAAGATGGATTTTGGAGTGAACCACATCTACAAAGATGGTATGAGGACTGAACTCATGCTACTTAGATTGCCATAGGAGTGAACCATGACAACCATGATGGCCAGGGAAGCATTGTCGTGGATACAATGTAAATCATACTATTTTCTTACATATGTACCACAATTGAACATCATATTCTTATGTTATAATTTCATGGATTATGTTCTTTATTTCCTTATGATTCATGTCTTATGAACTACCAAGATTTATTCTATGATTTAGGTTTATGATTCTTGATATGTAGGGTATGATCTTTTATTTTCATGATTATGTTTACATACCATTATACTCATGATTGTGCTTATATATCTCCCTTTCCTACCCTTACTGGGCATCTATCCTCACCCATTTTTATCTTTCCTTCCCATTGGTTCTAAATATTTTTATTGTGTTTGATGTGTTTAAGGAGGGTGAAAGTCATGAATAACCTAGTGGGAGATGATATAGCTAAATTATGTAATGGTTTTTATCTTTCCATGTTTCCAAAGGAGCCAGAATTGTATGATCTTGAGGAATCTATTTGTAGAATTTTTTAAGTATTCGTAAAAATTTATGTAATTTTAATGTATGAAATGAGAGGTTCTCTATAGTTGGTATAAGAAAAAAGGATTAGTTAACCTTTGGAATCCATAATAAGAATACTTTAGTGATATCCCAAAGAATATTTATAATGATATGTCTAGGAATGTCTCTAAGGATATGTGTATGGATGATTCAACATTTTGGAAAATGTCTTAGAATTTTGGTAACAGATAGAGTGAGTGGTTTCCTATAAATTCATACATATCTGGATACTAAGGGTGGATGTGGATCTTTCACATATGTATCTAAGGGTAACAACTCTGAGAACATGTCTTGGGCGTAACATTGTGTAATCTGGTATACAACAACATTCCGTTTTACACACTTGGTTTAACACTCCCAAGGGATATTCTTTAGGAATTCCAAACCTCTTTATGAACCATCATGAAGGATTTAAATAGAGGATAACTATGAATAAACTAGGATAAAACTAAGGTGTCATAGATCAGTGAATTAGGAGACATGATTTAGGAACCCTACATGTAATATTTCATGATTATATGGTATCCCACTATGATAAATTTTTCTCACACTATGAGTTTTGGTTTTAGTCAATGGAGAGAACTCAAAGGACCATGGCTAAAATTTAATGTTTCAAATGTGTAAATTATTAGAATTATGGGAATAGATTTCCTATGTAGAAATCTCATAAAGAAAATAATGAAGTTGGTACAATTATTGGTTATACTTTGTAATATATTGAGACCACAAATGAGATGTGAAATGTATGTGTTGTTCTTCCAGTATTGTTTACATTAAACATAAGAACCCTGATTAGATTTAGGTTGAGGAAAGTTAAGAATGATTCATATTTAAAATTCTAGGAATGTGATATTATAGAATAAGTTGATAAAGCATGAGTAATGTCTTATGAATAAAGATGTATTAATTAGGTATTTATATTTTTGAATTCAAATATTATTTTATAAGAATCTTGAAATATATAATTATTTTTAGCATAATTTTTCATTAAGGATTGAAAAGGACATATTAAATGGTGATGAAGAAATATCAATGTGATTTCATGGAACAATGGTATTTTGATTATGGTATGTTAACCCTTAATTAATAATTGATTTTGAGATAATGATATTTTGAGAAAGATTTTCCAAATATGAATAAGTGAATTAGGTGAAACAAATTAACCTAGAATTGATTATTGAAAAATTGTTCTATGTAATCAAGGACAAAGCTTAAAATTTATTTGATTTACAAAATATATCCAGTAATCATTAGAATAAGGAATAATTCATGTTTTCCAAAATTATTTATGGTAAATAAGGTTGTTCCCATGTTTCCAGGGAATATATGATGAGGGTATTCACATGTTTGGAATGTGAGAAACAAGTGGTACTTTGTGATATATGGGAGATTAATGTTAAGATAATTTTTTGAATTTCTTTCTAATGTTTTGGATTTCATATTTTATGTGAGTTATATGGTTAACCATATATTGAATGATTAAGTTAAACACCAGATGAAGTCATTAAAATTAAGTTGTTATATCTCTATATGAGGATTTATTCGTATTGGATAGCCTAATCATACTACCTTTTTTTGATGATAACTAGTGTCAAATGGGATGGAATTTCATGGATATGATGGACTCTTAGTAAATCAAGAATTAAATAGTCACCTTAATTTTCTTTAGAGAAAGAGGTGAAGTTGTTCAATGAACAACAAAGGTTGACATTGTCTTGAAATCTTACAAGTATATATTTTCATGAAAATTATTCACCTTTAGGAAAAAGGATAGACAATCCAAAAATGTTGTCATAGTACCTTAGTTTTAAAGGAATCAAGTGGTCCCTTTGATAATCACATATTTATGGATTTTATTGTTAAATTTCTCTTGAAAAGGTTACTTATCACTCTCGTCTATAGCTTGATAATAATATTTCTATTCCATGTCTATATTTACACTTGCCACCTATGTTCTCTTATGTGGGAAACTTTCTATGTGTTACTGTGGGTAGCTGTTATGGTTTCAAATTTCACTTTTTAAGGGATGTTTTCATATTAATTCCTATGATGTTTATTTCTCTAAAATTAACATACAAATATGAAACATTTGATAAAATAGATGTATTTTAAGGACTAAATTCATTTTAAAGTATGTAGAATGTAACACCATTAGATTTTATGTAATATTTTTTTCTAATTAATATAATTTGTTTGATATTTTTTTATTTCAAACTAAATTAGAGGTATTTTATTCTATATTAAATAATTATGTATGGATTTTGAGATATGAAAAAAGGATACACATAATCTTCAAGAAACATAAATTTTATGTTTCTTTACATGGAACACCGAGGTTAACTTACATTACACACAAGACTGGGTTTTTATCACCTTTTAATGATGTAGATATTTTAAAACAAAATTTGGAAAATTTTAAAAATTTAATTTCTAAAAATAAAATTCATTTTTTAATTGTGAATATAAAAATTATATTAAGGTGATTTTTTATATTTTTCTATAAAACTACATTTTTTTATGAATAGTGAAAAATATTGTATTTTAGTTAAAACTGCCTCATCATTTAAGAAAATTATTATTGTTAAATTATACATTAAATTGGATTATAAAGTAAAAATAGAACAATTATACATATATTAATCCAGTTTAGGTCATTAGAATCTGTTTTTATTGAAATTATATATAAACTCTTATTGAACTCTTGAGCGATTTACTTTAAAAACATGCTTCCTCCTCACATAATTGGGATTTTCATTATTCATAATTTTCCCACTTATTTGATATGAATTATTAAAAAATAACATAAATGGTTTTAATTTATTTAATATTTTTGATCTAATATGATCAACATAATTTTTGACCCAAAATATAAGTTATTGTGATTAAAATTAATCACAATAAGTACAGTAATATTAAGCTTAATTAAGGAAAAACCAATAACCATAAGGACCAAAATAACATAGAAAAATATATAAAGGACATTATATTCCAATAATTATACCATATCCCCTATTTGGTCTAATATTATGGGTTATATAGATATTATAAATTAGAATTTCCCCATATAAAAGGTTATGTAATGAAAAACACAAAATGAGAACATTGCTTACCTTTGTAATTTATAATACAATGAGATATGTAAAAAAATGTTGTAGGTTATATATATACTTTTGAAATATAAATGGGTTGTTTTTATCATAATAATTTATGAATAATTATTATATATGATTTAGTTACTAAAAATGCTCACCAAATGCCAATATAGTGATTATTTATGTAATAATTAACTAAAATATGTGATACTGTTAATGACCAATGTGAATTAAATTGATTGAATTATTGTCTATAATTATTTATATAGATGAATATATCATTTTAAACAGTTTTAAACTGAATATAGTTTAATTAAAATGTTGTTTTGACATTTCAAAAAAAAAATTAAATTAACAATGCCAAAAGTGACATTAATATCATTTTACAATAAATGTTATTTTATTTATAGATTTAAAATTAATGAAAATTATATATTAATCTAAGTTACTTTTAAGTGTTAATAAATAGTAAATATTTTCTTTTAATGGACCATTTGGTCATTTATAATTAACATATTAACCCATAGATTTCAAAAACATTTTTTTAGCATGTCCCAGGTCTAATCATTGTTTCTACACATCACATGAATTTGATTTAAAATTAATTATTGAAACACATGAGATTTATATTTTATAAATTATAAATAATATTAATAATTCAATGGATCTATAATTTTTAATAAATATCTGTTTAGTTTTGTCTTAATTGTAAAATTACATAGGTTATAAAACAAGATGCTTTAATAAAAACTAAAATGATAAAATTGAGGAATCTTTGAGTTAAGAAACCAAATTAACAAAGTAAACATATATTTTGGTTTTGATGTTTTTATAGACCATTATTACTATTTAATACATTATTTTTCCATTTTTATACAAATTAGGTAATGTATGCCTTCCATTAATGAATACCATTTTTTATTTAAAAGTGTGCAACTCCACTACCACTAAAAAAGGCATGAACTCTCTATATTATTCGCACCTATCAAAAAACATATTATTTGAATATATCTAATCAGTAAAATTAGAAAAATTCCTCCATAATTTTTATAATCATCTACTTGGGATTAATGAAATCCAAGGAAGGCTTTTCACATAAACAAAAAGGAGTTACCTGATTATGAGGTAACGACTTCTCTCAAGATCCTTTTTTTATTTATCCATCCCTACACACTCTTTATTTGATGGTTGTAAAATATAAAAACTATATTAAATATATTATTATGTTTCTATTTTAATTTTTCAACATACACTTACACACAAATCCATCTAATGGGTAACGAACATACTGTTTATGTGTACAATGAACTACCGCCTCACAAAAAGATGATTTTATATTTTTTCTTAATGCCTATCATGGTGGAAGTAATGAGGGAAAATTTTATTATATATTATATATATTATATTTTTTACTTATTTATTTTTATTTTATCTTTCTAAAATTGGTATACTTATACTTTCTATTTTTTTATAAATATGATAAATTTGTTTGCAGGAGTGTGGAAAACCACCCCCTCAATGCAATGTGATTCATTATCACACTACATGTAATGTATTAAGGATAGGTTCAGTGAAATTATATGAAATGTATAATATAATAACTAAATTATAATAATGATATATACACACACATATTTCACTTTTCTTCTTTTATTAAATACAATAACAAAGACGGAAACAACATTCTTGCGTATGTACATCTTACTATCACCATGAACGGTGTATTACATTTCATAATTATATATTCTATAAATTATTATAATACAAATATACTGAATAAAAATCTTATTATTATCATGATTTAATTCCATTAAATCATTATAAAAGTATAATGACCAAAGATATAAAAAATTATGACACATGCTGAGAACAAAGAGAATATTATCCGAAGTGAAACCTTAAGATAGGATCATTAACTATCATGTAATATAAGGTCGTAATAAAAACATATATGGTATTAAATATAATAACATGGTCCTATAAAATATTTATAATAATGTTATATTTATTATATATGAGTTTTTAATGAGTACAATGATAGTCAAGACACAAGGTTAGGGGATTTCATCTCACTTTTTATTTCTACAAGATACTTGATTTATTAACCATCCATTACTTTGGTGTGGTGTGTATACTACCCATAGATTTACTAAATTATTATTCTATGATCTTAATTTCTTGGGTTTTTTTTCAAAAGTTACCAAATTGTTAAAATTGTTTTATCTCAGTTTTATTTCTTTGACACTCAAGTTTTGTTATGAACCTAAATTATTTTTTAGGTGAATATATATCCATATTACATTTTATATAATAAACCTAAATATTTTCATGATATTTTAATCTTAATATTTTTTTATTTTCTTATATAGAGTGTATGAACCCATGTTTCCATGTTATAAGAATTTATTAAAACAATATCATTGTTTTTAAAGATTGTTTATGATTATTCTTACTTTGATGAAATCCTATGATCCATATAAAATGAACGCTCATGATTTTTTTGTTATATTATTATTATTAATATATTATTCAATTGGTAACATTTTACCCCTATTTGGAACAAAATATCGTTATGATTTTTTTTAATAAATGATGACTTAACCCTCTCTATGGTCAGAAATTTGTGTTCCCTCAAAACTATGTTTTATAAAAAGTATTTACAATAATATTATACAATTCACCTATAATAATTACAAGGATTTTTTCCTTTTTTTCTTTTATAAATGTTTTCTATGTAATCTTCTTGTCATTTTCTCAAAAAGGATTTCTTGTAACCTTTTGTCATGGAAAAACAATGTTCTTATTATCACATATGACATTTATTTATTTAACCATTATAATTTCTATCAAGATTACATTTAATGTTTAAAAGGATAAATTTTATAATGTTTTAAAATTAATTCAAATATTTTGTTTAGAAAAAATAGTCCTGTTTTTTTTTTAAAATTTTAGGAAGTATTTTTCAAGGAAAATTGCATTAAGTTTTTTAATATTTCATTATAATTTTTCAATGTAATTTAATATAAAATGTGTTTAAAAATTCTTTCGTGTTTTCTTTATAGTTTTTCAATGTTATTTTTAGTGAAATGGGTTTCAAAACATTTTCAAACATTCCTTTAAATTTATCAATGTTTCTTTTAAAAATTGTTTCTAAAATGTTTTGAATATTCTTCTATAAGTTTTCATGGAAATTGGTTTTAAAATTGATTTTAGGTCTTATTTATAAGTTTTCATTATATTTTATAAGATAATTATTTTCAAATGTTTTTATGCATTAATTATCCTTTTTAAATGATGAAATTATATTTTCTTCAAGAAATGTTTTTTGAAAGATATTTTAGAATTACTTTACATCTAATATGACATCAATTGATGTTAGTCACACCTTTCTAAGAAATGATATAAAGGATCTATTCATATTAGTTTTTATTAATGGTTATACATAATGGCATGGTATTTATTAAACACATTTCTCTTTCATGGGATATATGTTTATGATACTAGTTTCTCATTCATTGGTAATATGTTTATGAAATACCTCTCTCTTTAATAGGTTATATGTTTATGAAATTTGTTTCTCATTCATAGGATATGATTTTAATGAAATGATTATGAACCCAGTATGTTTTTCCATAGGTTAAGATATGATAACATGTTTAGGATAACCATTTAATTTCATTATTTAAGATATGGATGTTGTATGATTTTTTGGCATATGTATGTATGATTACATTATTTTACTAGTGGTACCAATATCTACCTCCTATAAATTGGGTAGATATTTATATCTCATGAGATAGACTAAGATGGTTTAGGGAATGAACCTTGACTACTAAGATGTCCATTGAATTGAACTATGACTACCAAGATGGTATGAGGAGTGAACTCATTCTACAATGATGTCCATGGGAGTAAACGATGACTTCAAAGATGGTATAGGGAGTGAAACTGTACTACCTAGATGGTCATGGATGTGATTCCTTGGATACTATGGAAATCATATTATATGCTTATCTTTCAGCAATAATTCCATGTTTTATTTATATATTATGTTCTCATGGATTATGCTTTTTATTTCCTTATTATTCACATCTTATGAAATTCTAGGAATTAGGCCATGATTCATGTTTATGATCTTTGATATGCAGGGTATGATCTATTTTCTTGATCACATTGTCATACCCATATGCACATGGTTATGCTTACATATATCCCTTGGTTACCCGTACTGATCATATGTGCTCACCCATTTTTATGTTTCCTTCAACAAGGTTATAAATATATGTATTATATTTTTTTGTGTTTAAGAAGGTTTCTATTGATGAAGAACCTAATTGGAGATGTTGTATCTCATTTTTATACCATTATTTATGTTTCCATGTTAACATAGGCACTAGACTAGTATGGTCTTGGGAATCTTCTTGAATAATGTTTAAGTATTATTCAAAAGATATACATTGTTAATGTATGAAAAGCGATGGTCACTATAATCTAGTAATAATGGTCTATTATATATTTTGGTAGACTATAACCATAAGCATTATTTTCCATAAATCATAGAAATGGTAAATAAATAAATAATAGAATTAAATAATTTAATCTGTCACTTCAACTTTAGACGAACCACTCTCAAATCATCCCACACAAACTAAAAAAAATTTATCTTACAAAAATTTCATGAATTTATAAAATTAATGTATGGTCACACATGGGGGGACAGCATATATATAATGGTAAAAAGAAATAAAATAAAAGATACTACATTAAAAGAGGGCCCTATATCATCCCCTGGACATATCACCTAACACCAATCATTATCCTCTATCACTCCAATCTAGTGCCAGACCCTTTCCCATATATAGACTTATATCCACGATATGTACCTATATACTATGAAATTAGAGTAGGGTATGAGGAAAACCCATTTTTCCTCCACCAATGGTTTTACATAATGAATATAGTATATATAGGTGGATGTACTATGTGATATACTCATTAGTAAAAAATATAGTGGTGCGAATAACAAAAGAGGCACAAATTTTCATACTAATTATAAATCATAGTGAAACTATACCTACTTAAGCTAGTACCATGGTGAATTAAAACATTTAATAGGAACACAAACAAAGCATAATATCTAAAGTCATAAATAGGGGATTAAAATATTATCATAATATAAATCTAAATTCATGGGAAACATATACAGATATAAAAGTCTATATAATGGAATGGAGTCCCAAAATATCCTAGGAATAACAACATGAGAGCATGTCCTTGAGAAGATTTCATAATAATGGTGATAATATCTCTGTAATAACAGTACGAAATTGGGAATAAATTCACTGGTAGTAATAGAATATCATACATCACTCATTTACCCTTTCATTGTGATCTTGCATAGGATCCCTAAAAAGTAAAATTTTATAGAAAATAATGTACCAATATATATATATATATTAATAAATGGAATAATAACCTTATCCACAAGTATAAAATAATGGTTTAAAGGAATCCCTATTCTCAGGATTCATCATAATATTAGTGATTACATCCCATAAATGGAAATTATCATGTGGGAATTATGTTCCACTCCCCAAAATCATCACACTATGGCCAGTACACTCCTCTTCATTGGGAAAAAAATAGTGTGTAAGATCCCACTTCTAACATCCTCATGATCACATGGGAGTTATTTACCATAACCCTAGGCCTACTGAAAATTTCACCCCTTACCATAACCTTATTGGTATAAATAGTAGTTTTTTCATAACAATAAACTCCAATTGAATAAGGTTACATTGAACCACATTAATAACCCTGATCATGACATGGTATATCAAGTAGATGAAGTAATATAATATAATAATTTTATATTCAGTCTTTCATAGTGTACAAAACATTCCAAGACAATTCATAGATGGGCCCAACAATTTCAACCAATTCCCATGTATCAACTCAATGTATAACCTCCCAAGGTATGTTCATGTTATATCTTTCAGAATAATCCCCAACAAAATTCTATAACATTCCAAAATGGAACTAGGGAAACTTATATGTAGAATATAAGTCAGGACTCATTCCAACCCTTTCAAAATATATACCACTCATATGTCTGAGGTGTACAAGGGAATTTATATAGTTCTATAATTTCATCAATAATATTAATTAATCTCCTAATATAACATTCCCTTAATAATTTACAAATAAATTTCATCAATTTTACAGAATACATAAAAAATTACACAAACTAACACCCAAATACCATATTTGTTTAGTACATTTATAAAATCAAAACATTAAAACTAGTACTTAATTGGCCTACATTATATCCCACTAGGTTATTCATTAACTATAACACTTCTTAGACAAAAAATAATTAATACATATCTTTATAACATGGGGAATGAAACATGAAAAGGGCTGAACTCAGATGCTTGGTAAGGGAAAATAAGGGAGAGATTTTAGAATAATATTGAGCATAAGGGGTATGAGAATGCCATCATAACCTTATAATATCATAACCTGCATATCAACGATCATAAACATAAATCAGGAAAAAATGCTTTGAAATTCATAAGACAATAATCATAATTAAATAAAGAACATAAGTCATGAAAACATAACAAGGGAATATGACATGGAATTATGGAATATATAAACATGAGATATCATTACCCATTTGTCAAGAAAAGTTTCTATAACTTATCAAAATACATTATGGAAACTACACATGTTCAATGGGACACAACACCATCCCTAGTCATAGTAATTTCTTTATAAGGGTTTGGATTTCCCCATCTTCCCATAGTGGATTTGGTTTAAACACATCCCATCTTCATGGTGACTACAACTAGTATTTGGGAAAAAAAATACTATCCCTAGTAACAGTCTTATTTGTGTAAGGGATTATGTTTCAGCTTCTTCCCATAGTGGATCAAGCTCACCAAATTGATTCCCATCATTATCTAATTAGATATAAATCAATACCCAATGAATTGGAGGGAGAAATAGGTCTTACCCATCATATACTAAAATCATTAATACATGATCCAAAAGATAATAAAACATTCATTATATCTTGACCAATAAAAAGTTATGGGTTTTATAAACATACTATCATAATACCATGAAATGATATGAGTGCCAAAAAAATGAAATCCTATCTTAACCTATGGAAAAATATAGTCTTCATAATGATTTCATCAAATCCTAACCCATGAATTGAAGTTGGTTTCACAAGTATAAAAGCCATGGATGAGAAACAAGATTCACAGACATCATGTCATCAAAACATAAACCATTCTGAGAAAGACTATGAATTGATGTTTTGGATCACGTCCTAGAAGGGGCATGAGTAACATCAACAAATGTCATCTTTGATGGAAAATAATTTTGAAATATCTTTTAAAAAAATTTCTTGAGGAAAATATCATTTCATATTTGAAAAATGATTTTTAAAACATAAATTCTTTTAAAACATATTTTTGTTGAAAATACCTGGAAAACATAGAAACAAGGCTTGAAATCATATTTAAAATCTTTTCACATTAAAAGTTTTTAATGAATATTTAAAAAAAATTTAAATTAAATTTCTTTGAAAACATATAAAATAAGCATAAAAAAACGTTAAAATTCAATTTTCATTGAAAACACATTGAAAAATTAAAAATAATGTTTGAAAAAAATTTATCCACATTTCATTGATTATAATTTGAAAAATTATAATGAAATATTGATAATCTTTTTTAGAAAATTTAAATGAAAATAATTTTAAATGTTATATAGAAATATTGTAATTTTTTTGAAAGCAATTTATTTGAATTTTTTTAAAACTTATAAATAAATATTAAAAATGTTTTTAAAACCATTTTACTCAAAAACATATGAATGAATTTTCATAATGTTTTGAAAAATATTTTTTTGATAATCAAATTAAGACAAAAAATTCTAGAATATTTGGAAAAAAATCATTGAAAAAATATCTTTGTAATCTTGTAAATGAATCCTCAAGGGAATAAATGTCATGATAACAAGTAAATTTGTTTTTGCTGAACAATCCAGTTGAACAGTTAAAAGTTTAGAAAGTGCCTTGACCAGAAAATGAAAAAGGGGATTCAATTTAAAAAACCATTTTGTTTCAAAATAAAAATCATGGGTCCAAAATTCTTTTAAATTTCATAGTATAATTATAGAATATTTTTGGAAGCCCTTTTGAAATCACGGTTTGGAAGGAACATGGATTTCTGACAAAAGAGAGAGGTAAATTTATACTTTCTTAAAGTCACATAATTGATCATATTATGTACCAAAGAGAGAAAAAATGGTACCTTTACATTGATATAACATGAATAACTAGAGGTTAATAAATATCATGAGAGTTATTGATATATGAATCATAATATTTTATCAATGGAAGATTATTCAAAAAAATCTTGATAAACGATGATATTAAAGCAATAAACTATAACCATTTTTGTAAGTTTAATTCAGAATGGGAAGAATAAAATTACATTAAGAATAAATTTTCCTGAAAATATGTTTATTAATGATATAACATGTCAAAATAATTTATATACACCTCATAGAAACGTATGGGTACATGACATGTCATATTTCTAAAAGAAGACAAATTTAGACAAAGACACTTTACTAATTGGGTAACTTTTCAAATATAACCCCATGAAATAAATACCATAAAATGGATATGTGAAGAGCATAAAATTTATTATAATAATCATAGAAAAAATCGTTCTTCATTATACACACCACACAAATGAAATGACTCTTGATTAATGAATGTATATCATGAAAATAAAAATAGAGCTGAAATCCCATTACATTATGTCTTGAATCTCATAATACTCATTAAAATCTCTTGTATAATTAATATAATATTATTATGAACCTATAAAATAAACTTATTATTATTTATATTACCAAATATGATATTAATATTAGTTTATATTACCCTCTTATTGATAATTTAATGTTATGTTTTTTACTTTATGTAATATTCGCTTAGTTTTTTCATGTGTTTTAAGTTGTCATATTTTGGGTCCTCAAACTTATATATTGATTTATGGAATTTAAAAATGGATATAATTATTATTTATATTCATTATATATGTGTATTATAATATCCTATATAATATATAATTATGATATGGAATATACTGTTCATGGAGATAGTAGGACGTACGTACGCATGGACATTGTATCTATTTTATTTTCATATTAAAAGAAATAAAAAATGAATTATATATATATGTATATAATATAATTAATATAGAAGTATTATGTCATATATATCAAATAAGTTCACTAAAAACATCCTTGATACAATCCATGTTGTGTGTAAATGAATCACTTCTCCCTAAGGGGGTGATAGTCAACACTTCCTCAAATAAAATTATCATATTTATAGAAGATGGAAAAAATATAGGTATGTTCTAAATAAAAATTAAATAAACATAGTAACATTGTAAAGATCATATATAAATAGTATTTTCATCATAATTTCCACTATGAGAGGAAATAAAGGAAAAATTAACAATCATTGTTTCGTGGGGTGGTAGTTCATCGTACACGTAAACAATATGTTCATTACCAGTTAGATTGAAGTAATTGTAAGTGTATTTATAAGTGATTTCATAAAAACATCCTAGTATATCCAGGATAATGGTTTTTTTATACAATATGAGAAAAATAATAGTTGTGGGAGTGGATAATAGAAAATAAAAGGAAGGAGCATGAGGGAGGGTGTTACCTCTTAATTGGGTAAATCATTTTGGTTTGAAAAAAAGGGATTATTTAGATGGATATTATTCAAATTGATGATTCAAGGATGGAGGGGGAATATTTGAATGTGTATTGGGTATATCTTTGCCAAGAATAAGAGGTTTTATATGTTTAATAAAGAGGAATATGTGATAGTCTTTTATAGGGAATCGAAATGACAGACATGGAATTTGTGTAAACACTACTAGAAAATAGAATATTTGAAATGGTTCATATACAATAGATAAATGACCCATCAAAAATAGTTCAAGGAATTGGAATATTTTCAACATAAGACTTGGTTCATTGGAAATAATAACTATTTCTGATTGAAAAAAATGATCCATCATATATAGTTTTGGCGGACCTTCCCACTGCCCAACAGAAAAATCAATTACGACGGGTTTTTGTGTCAGAATGCTTGTTCCATCATGAACTCCCCATGAATCAGACATATTTGTGATTGAATTAATTACCCATCACAAACACTTTTCATGGACAAACTATTTGTGATAGAATTAATCCTGTCGCAAAAAAAACTCTATAACCCTATGAGACCCCCCTCTCTTCATCCTCCTCTTCCTTCTTCTTCATCCCCTCCCATGCGGCATCGATTCTACCCTTCTCCAAACCACTCCACCCCACTACTCCATCACACATCCACATCGCAGTACCCTGTGATGCTTCACCACCACACCACAATTCTGCTACATGACCGCATCTCCAAACCACTCCAAAGACCACCCAAACTCCATTCTACATCATCGAACTCTATTTTAACCATTTTTAATAGATTCGGGGTTGTCTCTCTATGTTACGAGTTCCAATTATATTTATTTTCATTATTATTCTATTATATAGCTTTTATTATGTGTTTTTAATTTTGGATAACTCTATTTTTAATAGTTTATTTGTTTATCATGCCTGATCTGATATTCAGGATCGATACAAATTTTTATTCAATATTTTCCTATTAATCTGGTTTAATATTTTTGTAAGGCCCTGACCCTAGACACCTAGAGCCGGTTCATTAATTGTAACATTGTTAGGATTAAAAGGATAAAAATCTAGAATGAACAATCAGGTTAGTAGTCTTAAAGAAACTAGATATATACAGGTAGCTCATATTACACTGGGAAAGGTAACACAAAATAATACATAACCAAAATAAAAAAAAAAACTACATCCATGAAATCTTAATAAATGGTCTCCTCCACATAACATCTTAAAGGTAAAAAATGAAAGGGGTGATCTCAAACACTAAATAAGGGTTAAAAATAGTAGAATCATGAATCAACAATAAGTGAATTCATAAGAAATTTGTTATAGGTAATATGGAATGGTGAATAAATGAAAAACACATTCTATTAGTAAAATGATATTGAAACATCATCCATAGATTTTTTCATAGTTAAAACGTCATGGATAGAAATAATTGAAAATAAATAAAGATAAGGATTATTAATTGAATGTCAAGTATCTAGAACATGATACCACTATACCTTCAAAATGGTTTATGTCTATGGGTAGAAAACTGACTGATTTTTTGAAACAAAATCGAAGGGTTTGTTTCCAACTGGTTTGTCTCATGAGACCTATCGATGAATCAAGGGGATATAGTGGGCCCCACAAATCGCTTAAAGTCCCAAACATTCTTTATAAATAGATCTAATACAAGTACAATATTCCATCTCAATACCAATATAGAGAAGAGGATATAAATTTATCAAATTATGTTGATATAAATAAAGATACTTTTAAATGATGTCATTGAATAATTCTTGAGGAAATAATCCTTAAGCATTCCAATGTGTCATGTACCACCTTGAAAAATTCAAATCATAATCCCTTAGAATATGATAAGAATATGGAGACTCATTATATGAAATAAAAAGGGTAGTACATACACCATAATTAATAATTAAGTTGTGAACGTTGAATATACCTCACCAAAGATAAAGTGAGATGAGAACAATCCATTTTACTTTAGAAAGAAGAGTTATTTTGGAAAATCATTTGTAATTTTCATGAAACTAGATTGTAAATAGGTATATCCTAGAAAATAAAATGGAAGATCATTGAAATTATATTTTAGTCATAAATAAAATCTTTTTGAGGTAAAATAATTTTAATAGAGTTTTTAAAGAAGAATTAGATATAGAACACTTTAGTTTGATTTAAGGAATCCTTTAAAGATATTTAAAATAAAAAAGGCATGTTTTATTTCAGAAAAGAATAAACGAACCAAAATAGATTTTTTCACATTAAAATGTTTGATTTTTGAATGATAAATATGGAATAAAACAGATTATAGAGTGAAGTTCAACATAGGTAGGAATTTGAGAAGTTCATATGAATCGAGCTTCTGTTTCACGATTTTTTTTCAATGATCCTTTTAAATAATATAACATCCCATTAATGTAAGAATGATTCTGGTTGGTACACATATATAGAACATTAAAACAAAATTTATGAGGAGTAAATAAGAATAAATAAGAATATCATTGATGTGAGTATATAATAAGAGCAACCCAAATGAAAATGGAGGTTCAGGTAGAAAATGCATAAAACATTGTAATCAATAGAATCATATTCCCCAAAATTAATAATCATAAATAATACATTTATTATTATTAAAATATATATATTCATGATGTTAAAATTAAATGGATAGTATATATACACCATACACAACTAGTAGTTGTGAATAAAGTATATCTCACAAAAATCGAAGTGAGATGAAGAAACCCCTTACCCTAAGTCTGATGGTGTTATTCACTTGATCTTAGTGTCATGGATAATAAACTTAAATTCATTAATAAATATTTACATAACTTATTATTTATGTAATTAAGGTATTATAACCTTATTAGGTACATTTTGTTTCCTTTTCATGGGTTTAAGAGGTTCAATTTTATTATTTTGGAAGCATTTTCTTTTATGGTTTTCGTGATCTGTTTACTTATATTCATGAATGTAATTTCATTTGAAATGTCGTAAAACTTATAGAATTGTTAAAAAATATTAATAGTGAAATTACATTGATATAGATGACCATATAACTAATCTGGTTATATACCATGAGGATGAGTGGTTTGATAAAATATAATGATAAACGCATGGATTAACTTGGAAGTTTTGTGCATAATGAACTTGTTTTCTATTATTATTTTATATTATATGGGTGTAAGGATTAAAGAACATTAAATAAGATGAAATAAATATATTATTATCTTTTTCAACCATAAAAATGGTTTCATGACCACAATTAAATATGGTAAAAAAATTGAGATCCTGTCGTCCTTGAATGTGATAAAAAAATACATCTCGGACGATGTTTTCATTTTTAGTATAAGAGGAGGGTAAAAGAGTGATGATGATGAGATATTCCATTATAATAATAAAATTACAGTTCATTTTAGGTAATATAATTTTCATATAATTTTGATTAGATGAGATGAAAAAAATAAAACAAAGGATCTCGAAATAAAAAGAAATGTTGAGAAATCCCTCATGAAAATTCAGCAGGCTAACGATGTCGCTTAATATTTCATAAAATATGTTGATGATAGAAAAAGGGTATCTCATAATTCATAATTAATATGGAAATTAAGGGTAATTTGGAATGATAAATCCCTGCATAAACTAATTTAAATTAAAATATAATAACATAATAAGAGTTCTTGAAAAATAGAGAGATTTTGAGACAAAAATTCTGCAGAATAACTGCTAGGCAATATGGTTTTTGAAAACATTAAAAAAATATGAGACATAGTTCAACCATTCATAAATGACTCATAAAATAGTATAGGGACAGAATATTATGGACATAATAACATGGTTTGAAAAATTGAAATACATACCACATGAAATCAAACTTGGATGAAAAAAGAGAGGTTGAGAATCCTCTTACCTTGTAGAGTAACTCCTATGACTAGATGGTTGAGACCATAGGGGCTTGGGGACACATTGGTAGAATTTAAAGGGAGGTGAAACTTCCATATCTTCGAGGGTGATGAGTTTATAATAAATGAAATTGAATTACAGAGTTGATATTTATTGTAGATAAGAGTGAGCTTTTTACTAATTTAAAGGGACACCTCATTTGTTGTGTTTTCAAAACCATGGGCTTTTACATGGTATTTTCTCATGGTATTAGAAACTTAGGAAACCTAACATCATGTTTCAATATAAAAAATCTGACCATAATCATATATTAATTGTCACATCATTATGATTTCATTAAAAATACCGAAAACACAAAATTGTATTTTTACTATTCATAAAGAATTCTAGTATTTTGGAAAAATCCTAAAACATAACCCTTAAATTTTTTCAATGTGTAGAATTAAAAAATGTAATCCATTTATTGAAAATTTATTTAAATATTTTTAATTAAATTTTTAAATAAAATTATAATATTTTCCCAAAAAACAACTATAAAACTATAATTTATTTTATAACACCTTGAGAAATTAATCAAGGCCCCATAAAATTATATTATAACCATAAGAAAATAAAATAAAAATTTATGATTATATTTTATGAAAATACATTTCAATTTTAAATATTATAATTAATCATAAAATTGTGATTAAAATATTTACAACATTCAAAAATACCAATACTTATACTATGATCATTTTTCACGTATAAGAGGTCTAAATTGCATTTAAACACTCATGGGTAAAGTTTATATTTTTTTCCAATTTAATATTCATTTCTATTCAATTGTATTCATAAGGGTATGTTACTATTCATAAGTGTATGTTAATATTTATAAAAAATTAAGTTTGTCATATCAAACTCTAAATATCTTACTGAATGCAAACCTCTACGTCAGTTTTTTAAAATTTAAATTATAGGAGTGAAAAAATTATTTTTATTGGTTAGGTTATAATAATGTTTTTTTGTAGAAAATTAGTGTTTCATGCTTTCTATATTAAATCTATTTGTAAATTATTTGGGTGTTACATTATTCCCTCCTCAACAGAATTGTGTCCTCACTATACGAAACTGCACTATGAATGTTTAAGGTTGATGCATAAAAATTAACTTGTGGAAATCCACATAGGAAATAGGGTTCATAAAATATCCTCCTAAAAAAAGGGGTTAGGGAAATGAGGTGGTCACCCAAAAATTATGCTTCAAATGGGGTGACATTAGTATCAAGTAAAAACCTAGACATTGAAGAGAAATACAACTATGAAGTTATGATGGAACATGACAGAGAACAAGTTCAAATGAATGTTTATTACTAAAATGATAAACTACAATAAAAAATCATCGATATTATCAATGATCATGATAATAGGAAAATATTTTATTTAATAAAATTTTCCTTGAGTTTTGGAATTATTCAATTTAATAAGAGTATATATATACTTTAATATTTACAAACTCATCATTTTATTGCACCAAGAACTATCTTTACATCATCACATAGAACAAGTTACGTCATATGGCGAAGTAATACATTAACCTATGAAAGTTCACACATCGATTAAAATAAACAGTTTCATAAATGGTTAAACATTCCAAAATATAAATATTCAACACTTTAGAAGGAAGGTCTTTGAATTTTATAGATGAATATATCATCAACATGAAGCAGCTCTAAATTTTCACATTCTAAACATGTGAATAACATTATCTTGTATCCTTTTCAAATATGGTAATAACTTGAATTAACATTAAAACCATATAGGAAACATGCATTATTAAGTATTCCTTAAGTAAGATAAATGTTATTGGATATATTTCCTAAATCCAAAAGTGTTGTAAACTCTATCAATGATAGCATAGACCACTTATCGACAAGTCAATAATATATTCCAAGTTAGTATATACTTATCCAAAACAATCACTTCTTCATAATTATCTCAACATTTGATATATATTAAGGTTTGTCTTTCCCTAAATCATGAATTTTTAAAAAAATTACTTCCATTTAAAATCTTTTCTTGGTACCATTCAAATTATGGTTTCAAATCCATAATGAAAAAGTATTACAATAAAATCTTTATATATTCCATTTTTAATAACCAGTTATTACTCACAAAATATTAAAATGACATGATTCTTGACTAGGAATATTAATCATTCTACTTAATCTATGACATCATCATAAATTGATCATTATCCAATATCATCATTTGGGGTATATTCATTTGATGCTCGGGACATTGAATCTCATAGTGTCTCATCTCCATATAGTTGAAGTATTGTACATTGGAAACCATTTTATTACCCTTTCAATCATTAACTTGGTGTTTGTTTTCTCTAAACTTATAGAAAACACCCATTTCCTTCAATCATTTACCAGGGTATTCTTTCCACAGTTATCACATGTGGGAAAACTCTTCTTTCCATTATCCCCCTTATACCCATATTTCTCTAACATCCTCTTATTAGTTTTCTTCCCTTAAGATTAATAGGACCCATATAATTATTTACATACCTTGTTAACAAATTATATTATTTCCTCATATGATGAGGATAATTGGGAGCCAATATTATTTTGAAAAGATGGCTTAAGACCATTAGAGATTTGATCCTTCTTACTCTTCGCATCACATGCATTGGTGATGTACTCATTCCTTATGCTAGGCACCATCACTAATCAATTACATATTATACATTTTCTCATAAAATTATTATCTCTCTATAACTCCAAACATGGTTGATCACATCACATAAATTTATGCATTTCATATCCTAGAACCCTATTCCTATGTTAATTTTGGGACATATAACCTTCATAATGATGGGTAAATAAAATTTGAATTATCTTAAGCATATCCCATGTGAGTGTCAAACTAGGTGTGTAGTAAGGCCCATTGTCGTGTACCAATATAGCTCTGGTTGAGCCCGAAACTACTTGTTAGATTTTCCCTCTAGGTACATTTGTGCCAGAATGATGCCCACTTGAAGTATCTAGACAAGAATGTATTTTCTAGAAATATCCACATAATCTATTACTTACCAAATACCAGGATGTTCATGTATGTTTAAACTCATAGACTATCTTAGGGGTTTGTTCCCTAAACTATGTTTTCTAAATCTAGTTCCCTTATTTTCTACTAAACATACTATAGTACCAACTATAACTCCCCGACTTCAGAAGCCCTGAGCCGGTGAGTTACTTATTACATTGGCATGATTAAAAGGAATGAAATGTTGATGGGACTGTCAATTTAGTAGTCTTGATGAAACTGAATTCATATATGTATCTCCTATTACTTTGGGAAAGGTAATACAAAATAATACCCAATAGAAACTAAAAAAACTATATCCATGAGAACTCAATAAATGGTCTCCTCCTCATAAACTGTAGAATTTAAACAAATAAAATAGGTGAGATCAAATGCCCAGTAAGGGTTACAATATTAGAATCATGAATCAAGAATAAATTAAATCATAAACAAATTGGCATAGTTAATATGTAATGGTGAATAAATTAAAAACACATTCCATTAATAAACTAAGATTGAAACCGCATCCATAGATTTTTTCATAGTGAAAAACTCATGGATAGTAACAATTGAAAATGAATAAATAGAATGTGTATTAAGTAGATGTCATGTATCTAGAAATTGATACCACTATACCATTGAAACATTTTAAGTCTATTGGTAGAAACCCATTTGATTTTTGGAAACAAACTCAAAGGGTTTGTCACTAGTAGATTTGTCTCATGAGACCTACCAATGCATCAAGGGCCTATAGCCGGCCACACCCATTGCTGCAAGTCCAAAAAATTATTTATAATTAGATTTAATAAAATTACAATGTTACTTATAAATACACATATAGAGTAGAATATATAGATTTATCAAAGGATGTTGACATAAATAAATATACTTTTAAAGGATACTATTTATTTTTTAAAAAATAATCCTTTATCATTACAAAGTGTCCCATACCACCATGAAATATTAAAATCATAATCTCTTAGAATATCATGAGAATAAGGATACTCTTGATGTGATATACCCAAGGTTAGTACATAAACCATAAGTAAGAATTATGTTGTGAACTTGTAATATAGCTCAAAAAAGATTATGGGAGATGCGAAAATTTCTTTTTTACTTTGGAAAGAAGATTTATTTTGGGAAGTCCTTTTTAATTTTCAGGAAACCATATTGTACACATGTATTTCTCAGAAAATAAAATGGTAGGTAATTGAAATTGTATTTTAGGCTTAAATAAAATCTTATTGTGGTGAAATCATTTAAAAATAGTTTTTAAAGAAGCTTTAAATATAAAACATTTTAGTGCGGTTTAAAGAATACTTTAAATAGATTTTAAAGTATAAAGTCATGTCTTATTTGACAAAATAAGAAATGACCCAAAACATATTTTTCAATTTAAAATGTGTGATTTTTAAATGATAAATATGGATTTAAATATATTATAGAGTGAACATCATAACAAGTAAGAATCAGAGAAGTCCCTTGAATCGAGCTTGCGTTTCGCACTGAATTTTTTTGAATGATCCTGTTAAAACATATTACATCCCATAAATGATAGAATGATTCTAGTTGGTAAAAATATATAGAAAATTCATACATAATTTATGAGGAGTAAATAATAATAAATATTAATATTATTGAAGTGAGTAGAGAATAAGAGAAACCTGAATGAAAATGGAGGTCCAGTAGAAAATGCATAAAACACTGTAATCAATTGAATCATATGCCAAAACATTAATAATCATAAATGATAAATTTATTATCATGAAAATATATAAATTCATGATGTGAAACATCAATTTTTATTATACAAAAATCATACACAACTAGTAGTAGTGAATGTAGAATATCCCAAAAAAGTGAAAGTGAGATGAAGAAACCCCTTACCTTAAGTCTGATTGTGATCATTACGTAAAAATAGTATCCTAGATAACCAAATTAAATTAAATAATTAATATTTAAATAACCTCTTACTTATTTATCTAATTTTTTATAACCTTATTAGGTTCATTTTTTTCCTTTTTCATTGGTTTAAGTTGGTCAATTTTATTGTTTTGGATGTATTTTCTTCCTTGGTTTTCATGAGCAGTTTACTTGTATTCATGAATGGAAGTTTGTTTGAAATGTGATCGAACATATATAATTTTTAATATATATTATTAATGAAAATAAAAGGATATAAATTATTTTATAATGAATTTTGTTATATACCATGAGTATGACTTGGTTGATAAAATATAATGATAAACACTTTGATTAACATGGCAGTTTTGTACATTATAAACTTGTTTTGAATTTTTATTTTATATTATAAGGGTGTAAGGATTATAGAAAATTAAATAAGATGAAAAAAATATTATTATCTGGATAAAATATAACAAGGGTTTCATGGCCATAATTGAGGACGGTAATAAAAATTGAGAACCCATCGTCCTTGAATGTGATAAATTAACACATCTCGGACAATGTTTTCATTTTTTTTATATAAGAGGAGGGGAAAAGAGATATGATGATGAAATATTAAATTTTCATAATAAAATTACAGATCATTTAAGGTAATAGAATTATCAATTCATTTGGATTAAATTAGATGAAAATAAAGAAAATAAAGGAACTTGAAATAAAAGAAAAGTTGAGAAATCCCTCGCGAGAATTCAACAGCCTAACGATGTCGCTTAATATTTCATAATATATTTTGATGAGAGAAAAAGGGTACATCATCATTCATACATAATATGGAAATTAATGGGAATATTTAATTATATATTCCAGTAAAAGTCAATTTAAATTAAAATATAATAACATAATAAGAGTGCTTGAAAAAGAGAGAGATTTTGAGATGAAAATTATGCAGTATAACGACAATGCAACATGGATTTAGAAAACATTATAAAGAGAGGGGATAAGGGTAACCCATTAATAAAATACTGAAAAAAATATTATTGGGATAAAATAACTTGTAAATAATAACATTGTATGAAATCATGAAATACATACCACCTAAAAGAGAACATGGATTGGAAAAGAGAAGTTGAGAATTCTCTTAGCTTGTAGAGTAACTCCAAAGACTTGACGATTGAGACCATTAGGGCATAAGGACCCTATGGGAAGACTAGTAAGAAGGTAAAACTACCAGATCTTCTAGGATGATGAGTTTTCAATGAGTGAAAACAAAGGAATGAGTGGGTATTAATAATAAATGAGAGGGAGTTTTTTTTATTAATTTAAAGGGACTCCTCATTAGTGGTTTTTAAACAACATGGGCTCCACCATGGTATTATCCACTTGGGACACCTTAAATCCTATTTTACTATACAAAAGTTGACCAACATCTTATATTAATTATTACATCATTACGATGTCATTTAACATACAAAAAACTCAAAACTGTATTTTTACTATTAATGAAAAATTCCACTATTTTAGATAAATACTAAAAATTCATCCTAATAAATTTTCAACATGTAGAATTAAAAATTTAAATCCATTTTTTGAAAATAATTTAAAAAAAATTTAATTAAATTTTTCAGTAAAATCAAAATTTATTCCCAAAAACATCTTTAAAACTATATCACCTTGAGAAATTAATCAAGGTCATGTAAAATTATATTATAAATATAAGATAATAAAGTAACAATTTGTGATTAAATTTTATGAATGTAATTTTCCATTTAAAATTATTAAATTTATCATAAAATTGATATTAAAATATTTATGACATTAAAAAACACCTATACTTATACTATGATCGTTTTTCACTTATAAGATGTCTAAATTGTATTTATACACTCATGGGTGATGTTTCTATTTTTTGGCCAATTCACTGTTCATTAAAAGTTATTAGCATTCCAAAGGGTATGTTTCTATTCATAAGGGTATGTTACCATCAATAAAAAACTATATTTTTCTTATCAAACACTAAATATCTTACTGAATGAAACTATGTACGTCTGTTTTTCAAAATTCAAATTATAGAAGTAGAAAAATTATGTTTATTGGTTAGGTTATAAAAAAGTGTTGTTTTTTTGAGAATCAGTGTTTCAAGCATTATATATTAAATCTAATGGTAAATTCTAGGGATGCCACAATTGTCATTTTTTCCTGTTTATGATGTATGACCTATAAAACCGTTTAATTTATATATTGGAATACATTTCATTCAATATTTTCATGTTAATATAGTTCAGTATGTTCATGTATATTTATTTATCATGCATGAACTGTGCAACCCTTTGATTTCTAGTTTTTTTACAATTGATTGGTTGCTATTTTTAATTTTTTTAAAAAATGCATGAATATATGTGATTTTATAAATATCTATGTAAACATATGTTTATATAAACATATTAAATTTTATTAACATGTGTGATTATATATATTTATATATATTTGTATGTGTGTATATAAACATGTGTGATTTTATATATGATTATATATATATATAATTAAATCTATGTAAATGTTCAAATATATATATATATATATATTAGATATGTATATTGGCTTTCAAAATTTGTCTGAATATATTTGAAATAATTATATTAATAAATAAATCATTTAATATATATATATATATAAGAGCTTATGAATATACAAATAGAGACGTTTAAAAAAAACATGTACATTTTTAATATATATATATATATATATTAATAATCATGTGTATTTATATATATCTCTATATATCTGGTTGAATAAAATTGTAATGTTTTTGATATATATATAGAAATATAAATTTATATCTGAATACATATATATATATAAATTAAAAAAAACATTTTAAAAACATTATATATATATATATATTTATATTGATTTGATAGGTATATTTATTTAAAAAAGAGTTAGTATACCTTATATGTACTTATATTAAATATGAAATTGTGATATACATATTTATAATAATTATTTAAAATTTAATAATAATTTAAAAAATTAATACAAGTTTTTATTTAATTTATATTAATTAATCATTATTTTTTCAATATTATTGATAAATAACTAATATATATGTTTCTAAATATCTATTTATATAGATTTAATATGTTAATTAGGTTGAAAAAACAAGTAAAAAATAATTTGAAGTAAATAGATTTGATTAATTATGTGTTATATATATAATGTATGAAATAAATAGAAATGCCAGTTTTTTGAATGATGAGAAAAATAAAATAGATAAAAATATTAAAAACATTATTTATAAGATTTTTTATATTAAAAATGTTTAAAAAATTGTTTTATAAAAAAATACATACAATATTTAATATTTATTAAAAACATAGATAATAATTGTTTACAATACTTTATAAAAAATAAGAAAATTTTAAGATATATTAAAAATTCGTAAAAAATATTATTTATTAAAAATGTTGTGTTATGTTAAATAATTTTTAATATTTAATAATTACTAATTCATTATTAATAATAAATTTTCAATATTACTGCTAATTAAAAAATCAAAGAAATAATATGTAAAAAAAATAAAAACAGATATAAAAGTAAAAAAAATATTAATAAGGTAATAAAAAATTACATTCATAATAATCATTAGATAATTCATAATAATTAATATTTAATTTATTAATATTATTAATACATAGAAAATATAATTTTTTATTAAAAATATTATTAATAATATGAAAATATGGGGAAATTATGATTTTTTTTCAAAATTTATAAAAGAAAAAATATGAGAAATTGTTAAATATTAGTAAAATTTATTATAAATTGAAATGTTATGTCCTCTCTAGGGTAAACCCCACATCCTAGACCCAATATTGATCTCCAAATTATCATATGAGACACTTTTTGAAAGATACATAACTTTTTATAATAAATTATACTAAAAATACTAAATTAATTACCCTCATCTAATATGTAACTAAAATCTAAAGTAAAAAAATGTAATGTCGCCTCTAGGGTAAACCCCACACCCCAAACCCAATGGTGATCTCTAATTTATGACACGATATACTGTTAGAGAGATATTCAATTATTTTCAAAAAATAGTATCTGTGTAATTTAATATATATAATATTTTTAGTTTATCTAACTTGAGCCTCTACATACCCCGTTAGCTAGTTTTATCCTACTGCCTCACTATTCTCATATTCCATAGAGTATTTCAAGATGATATAATATAATAATAATTTTTACCTAGTTAAAATGATCAGTTTTTATTTATTCATATTCTTATTATTTCTTAGATAACTATAGACATGGGAAGTAGACACAAATATCTATTACATGATCATGATTGGATAATTAATTGAAAAATCCATACGAATCTAGTTTAAATCCTTTTACATTGATGGTGATGAAACATTTGTATCATTGACATCATCAAATTTATATTTTTATGGAATAATTTAATATCCATGTCATTAATGTGATCTTAAGAGATTGAAAATAGTTGTTAATATTGGACTTTATATTTTTTGTTTCTGTTTTTAGAATGGTAATATTTTTTTGGTATCAACATGGTTAAAATATTTCACTAGATAATAATTTGTTTTTGGTTCCATGTCTATCATTTTATAATTCAATATATGTGGCAGCTGGTTCATCTATTCCAAATCTTGAAATAGAACCTTCTCAATTTTTAAATTTGTTGAAATATACTGAGGAGGCCTTATATCGATGATTTTAGAGAGAAAAATTGAATCCGTTACAAATTATATTTCTATTAAATCATATTTTGGAATGTCTAATATTTGTATCGATCATATTTTCTCTTTGGTTAACTCGTTGTTTTCTAACAAAAATACATTACCTAGAAGTTTCTATGAAAGTGAAACATGGGTTTATAATTTGGGTAAATTTTATAAAAATATCCATACATGTTCAAAATAATACATCTTATATTAATGTGATTATGAATCATTTTTTAAAATTCCAACATGTGAAGAATCGGGGTATAAAGAGGCATAATAAGAAGTCCAGATTTCTTGTGAAACAATTGATATATTTTCTAATTACACCTCGTTTAGATAATTTATTTATGTCTTAAAACACAACTGGAATGATAAAATGAAATAAATTAAATATTTCCATAAAAAAGATTAATTCATCAATGTGATGGTGATTTATGAAAACATTTTGATCAGACACATCATTATTTTTCTTCAAAACCTCATAACATATGGCTGAGCCTTTATGTTGAGGGTTTTTCCCCATTTGGTTCTTACAAAAGTCAATATTATTTTTGGCGTGTTTTTTATTACTCTTTAAAAATTTTCTCCATGGATGATGAAAAAGGAACCATATATATATTTGACACTATTAATTCAAGGATATCCAAAGAAGAATATTGATGTTTATATGAAACACCTAATTGATGAGTTAATTTCATTATGGAATAATGGTGTGATTACATTTGTTATAAATAAATATTATAATTATATATTGAACGTTTCATTAATATGGAAAATTAGTGACTTTTCAACATATGGTATGTTATCTAGATGGAGCACACAAGGTATAAAATCATGTCTCTACTTTATATATGTGGAAAAAGAATTTATTCTTGGAAATGGGAGAAATGATATTTATTTTGACTACCATCGAATATTTATTCCTACAGGTAAACCTTTTCAAAGAATGAGAATTAATTATAAAAAAGTTCTAATTAAAACACATGAACCTCCAAGAGTGATCTTGGGTATCGGGTAAAATTGATTTCCACTACATTACCACATGTTACTTTTGGACCAACCATAAATGAGAAAAAAATAAATTGTTAGGGAGAGATCATAATTAGATTAAGCAGGGTATTTTTTGGGACCTTCCATATTGTTCTGATTTGTTGGTTCATCACATATTAGATGTAATGAATATTGAGAAGAATGTTTTTATAACATGTTTTATACCTTGTTTGACACACCTTATATGACCATAGATAATGTTAAGGCATAGGAAGATCTTGCAAAGATTTACGAATGTCCTGAACATCAATTATTTTAAGTTGAATGATCACACAAATTAATGAAGGAAAAATTATCTTACCCACATAGAAAAGAAAACCATTTTTTATTCTACCAATTAATTATATATTTGATGTCACCATAGGGTTATACTTCTAATTTTAATGTTTCATTAAAAATAAGGATATTACAGGGTTAAAAATTCATGACTATCATGTCATAATAGATTAATTATTGTCCGTTGGTCTTAGAGGGATGTTTAATTCTTAAAAATGGGATATGTTGACCAAAATATCATAATTTTCCATGATATTTTTTTTAAATCATTTTATTATGAGGAATTGAGTTTTCTGGAAAATGATGTTGTTTTAATTTTATGTAAATTAGAGAAAAAAGTCCCCCCATGCTTCTTTGATTCCATGGAACATTTAATAATTGATTTTTCATATGATGCTAAATGTGGAGTGTTGGTACAATTTTGGTGGATTGATCCATTTGAGATATGCATGAAAAATTTAAAGAATAAGGTACAAAACAAAGCATTAGTTAAAGGGTTAATTGTAAAAGCATACTTGCAAGATGAAATTTCAAATTTCTACCCTTATTATTTTATGTTGGAATATCCTTCAAAACAAAATTGCATGAGTCATAATGAGGAAAATGTTAAAGATGTCATAGACAATAATTTGTTCATTTTTTTATTTTTTCAAGAGTGGTTTCGGTGGTTATCATGTGTAACAGATTATAGATGAAGAACTGCATTGAGCTCATACTTATGTTCTGCTGAGTTGTGATGAAATGACATGATATGTGTAGCAAGTACTACTATATTAGAATTTCATTAAATATTAATAATATATTTCCTTATTTATATTATTTTTTATAGACTATATGATGAATATAATTTTTTTTACAAATTACATTTTCCTATCTTGAATAACATCAGCAATAAGGATTTTCATATTGCTTTTAAATACTTGAAATATAAGTTTCATTTGAGGGAATATTAAATAAATATTTCAATGATATATATTATCTATATTTTTTATTCTTTATAGGTAACAAAACATGAATATAAAATTTACATTCAATTATATGTGCTCAAAAACCCTCAATCAGAATTGGTAAAATCATATAATTGGTATGTGGTCAATGGATTTTAATTCCATACATGCATATATGGTGACTCAAAAAAATAAATGAATAATGGTGTCAATTTGAAAGGATACAATCATAAGGAATGTGAAGTTGGATTTTATTTTATAATAGTTGAAATAATTGAGTTATGTTATTTAGGAACAAATTATGTTACAATGATTAAATGTCATTGGTTTGATACATAAGGGGGGTTGAGAGTTCATCCCTGAAATCGAGTTGTTGACATTAAATATAACAGTCTTATTGCATAAAATGAACCATTTATGTTTGAACATCAAGAAAATCGTGCTTGATATTAATATTATTGTGATGTTTTGAAAGATTTAATGGACTGGTGGAGTGTGATAAAAATTGAATCACCTGACAATCAGTTTATTGAATATGAAAATGGTTCTATAGAAGTGAAACATATTGAAAATTTTCACTAAAAATACCAAACTATATCGATTAATAGAAGGGATATAAATATTGATGATGAACCCCCAATTTATGGGCCGATGATATTGATAATTTTGATGAAGTAATAAAGGTTGATGAAACTGAAAGTCATATAGATGTTGACAATGATGAAGATGGGGATGAAGATATTGATATTGATGAAAATGGTTATGAAGATGATGATTGGTGCATTATATATAGGTCTTTAGTTATAATAAATTATTATATTATGATATTTATTAGTTTATTGAATTTCATATTTGTATTAACAATCTGTAACATGTAACATTATTTTACACTAACATTTATTAGTTTTTTTTATATTTCATATCTATATTAATAATCTATTATTGTAGATGATATTTGTTTCATGTAGATGGATATGATCCTGATGATCCATTACATTCTATCACTAATTCTAGACTTCCTGCTGATGAGCCTAATTCAGATCCTACTCCTCTAGTTGGTTCCCCTAGGAGGGTGTGATGCCTTTCTCGATTACCTATTTCAGATTCTATTCTAGATAGGTAACCATATTCTTATTTTTATCCTCATTTTATGGAGGTATGTTAATTATTTAAATATATTTATTTTATATTAACTAAGTGTATAAATTTAGATAGAAATTTTATAAATATATATATGTTTCAATTTTCGCAATTTTTTTCATTTATCTATTTGGTAGGCTGATGCGATCCTAAGAAATTTTTTTCTGATCCATGCATGTCTTGGGAACTGGTATCCATCACTGTACATGACTCAATGTTCGACCGCATGATTGTTTGTTCTAAAATAATATATATATTTTTTAAATTTATTTTATTGCTAACATATTTTTTGAATTTTCTTGCAGAATATATTTTATATGATTTCATATATCCATAGAGGTCAAATCTGAGATGCATGAGATAGTTTTATACATGATAAGTTTCATCAATTTCTATAAAACATCAGAAAGAGAGCTATGGATAATTCTTATGTTACCCTTTTCAATGAGTCCTACCTCTCCCACTATCCCAACTATATATCAGATCAGTTATGGTTTGGTTTGTGCTCCTTCTGGCTAGGAGGAAATTTTAGGAGGGGATGATCAGCTGGACCTCAGAGTAAGAGGAGGCAAGAGGTCACCCATAGGTTATGGAGTCATATATTGGGCCTAAATTAATGACATATGATTTGTGATATTATTTATTAATGTATATATATATTAATTATAACATGTTTTTTATATTACACAAGCCTATATTGACCCATATATTATGGGGTTTTATGTTTATAAGAATATGTATATTGATCCCTTTACAAGAGAAGTTGTAGGCGAACAATAAAACTATATTGTGGTTTTTGATTTTTTTTTCAAAAATTTCTTGAATTTTAATTTTATTATAATTCTAATTTTCCATTATATTTAAACAAATCTTATGAGGATAGATCTTATCATTTATAGGAGATACAATATGAGATAAAACAATATGGCACTAATGATTTGGGTTTCAATGAGGGGGCTTGGATACATGTGACTTCATAGGGTGTTGATAAAGTTTGAGTGATTGGTATTGGTTCTCGACTGACACCTCTAAGTTATTATGGTATTTTTGCAATGAAATCAATGAGTGTGAAGGGATAATATGGAGAGTCTTCATCGACTTCACTATCCGCTACACGATTTGAGGAGAGGTGAAGAGCTCAAGATGAGATGATACAGTGTATGCAGAAGTAGAAGTATGAGGAGCATGAGAAGAAACATCGGAGATATTAGTAGATGATGGAGTATATGTGACAAATTTTGTGTTGTGTTGCTATAGAGTTTCCTCCCCCTAGTCCTTTGAGTAATCCTCATCTTAGTTAATGATTTATGATGTTTTCATGAATTTTTTTTGTAATTTTGAATGCCAAATAAGTTTTTAAATGATTTATTACTGTTATGTCTATATTAATTTTTTTAATATTCTATAATTTTTTAAATATTTATAATTTTTTTAATGTTTTTATCATATTTGAACTAATTTTAGGTTTTGCAATCATTCTTAAAAATATATATTCTTTTATTACTTTTCTATATACTTAATATTTCAATTAATTTCAATAAATTAAATAATTTAAATTATATTTTAGTAAATTTATTTTTTAAATTAATTTTCATTTATTTAGTATTTACGTTTTTTGAATATATATATATTTTTTATTTTTTTATTAATTTTAATACATATATTTTTAAATAATTTTAATAATTTTATTATTATTTTTTATTTTTTATTTTGGAACAAATTAATATTTGTGATGGATGAAGTCATTCATTGCAAATAACATTTGGAACCATTTATGATAGATCATCGCAACAGATTATTTGCAAAACCTTACGAAAGACTTTTGCGACAAACCCTTTTTTCATTGCAAATATATTATTTGCAACAGATCATCGTAAAGAAATAGATTTGAAACACCCCCATCTGCGACGGGGTATTTACAACAGATCCCCAACAAAAATAATGTTTTGATACGAGACTCTTTCACCAATACCCCAACATAGTTACCTTAAATTTTAGTTGTAGAACAAGTTATGTGTACCCATGTTTTTACCTAACAAAATTCCTTCCAAACCAACCAAAATCAATAATTAAATTTTAATGGATGAAATATTGTTAGAAAATGGATTTTCCACAAGTTTCAATGTAATGTTTCCCCAATGATTAAGGTTTATTCCTTTCTTACGATTAATTTTACCTTAATCACAATAATTAATTTTAACTACATTCACTGATTTTTTTAAAAACTATGTTGATATTATTAGACCTTATAAATTATTTGGATTAAAAATAGGGATTACATTTTTTAAAATTCTAGCCACAAAAGTGGCAGAAATTATTTTAAAATTAATCCCACAGATAGAAGCACATGGTGGGGTTTATAATGTAAAATTGAACCAAATTTTTCTCAGTTTTTAATTATATTATTTAAAAAAGCACCATTGGGTGCATAAAAATAAAAATAAAAATATATCCTTTATATTCAATTTGATCATATATTTTCTTTTATAATTATGTCATGAACCGCCTTCACCGAGATGAGGGAAGGGTCATAAAACTACCATACCATTCCATCATCATGTTAAAGGATAAATAATGACCCCTGAGTCTCGCCTTCAATCGACCCTAGGTTGGCCACTAGAACTAACAGAATATAGTCACATGAAATACAGAAGGTATTACTATTTTTATTTAGTAGGATCTAGAGTTACGATGTTAAAAACCCAAAAAACTCCAAAACTGAAGGTAGAAGTAACATAAAACAAAAAATCTATTCCCATATGTATATTCCAAATAAAGTTCAAAAAATTACAATAAAACTGCAAAGGGAAGTACCAAAAGAAAAGAAAAGAAGTAACTTCAGTGGTCCCGATGTTCGAGATAGTGTGGTCCCACATGGTCCTTGAATTACTCTTGGAAACCTGAAAGTAGTTTTATATATGTTGGGTGATTATTCAAGTATAATCAGTAGGGAATACCAAAATATTTCATGCACTAGTATGGAGGCATTCTAATTCCCCCTGAGAAAAGGAGATAACCGAAGCACCTAGCAAGGAAACATCCCACCCAAACCTCAGCAAGGCACACTCCCCAAATAACACAAGTCATGTAATGTAATTTTAATAACACATCGATGCTTAGGTACCCTGTACCACTTTCCCACTGGTTATTGAAGACATCCTACGAGTAAGACCTCTGCCTCCATTTTCACCGTAGTCCCACTACCTCCCCAACATCAACCTTTTGGCCCACTAGAATGATAACAACACTTGCAAACACTTGTGACACCACAACCACATGTTACCATGTCCATAGAAACCTGTTCTAGAAAAACTATCGCCATGCTCGAAGACACCGGGGCTCAAACAACTACTGCCATGCCCGAAGACACCTAGGCCTCATCCCGAAAATATTTGGGAAATCAAATTCCCACACACACTTGAGTAAACCACCACAATACTCCATGCCTGAAGAATATTTGGCTATAATGGGCCTCAGGCCATCCCAGCCTGCCTGAAAAGTCTTGGTCTTCTTGGGAAAGGGAGTAGAAAATGATCTAATAACAAGCCACTTATAGAAGTGCTGGAAAAAACACCCTCCCCCTTGAAATGGGGGTGTTCAACATGAAGTTCTCTACCTAGGTGGGGTTAGAATAATAAACGTAAGAACTATATTATACATATAGGTAAAAAACCACTCATCCCAACCTAGGGGTTCCAAAATCAGCCTATGCACAAACACCCTCATTATTATTCATTCATAAAAATCACAACAACCACAAATAAGGCACAACTCATCCATGGAAAACAATACCCCATAAAACCTATTCTTGTTAAAATATTCATGTGGTTCCACTTCAAAAATTCTTCACTACCGAGCAACTAATAGAGATAACCACAATCCAAGGAAAGAAAATCAGTCAAGCAGCAATTTAATCATTCACACCCAGTTCTCCTGTAAAGTCCCAACAATAAAATGGATCTATGAGATCCCTCAAATTACTAGAACCAAATAAATCCCCCATCATTCAGACCCATATCCACAAACGAACAACTACAAAACAAGGGATCCCATCCCCATCCATGTCAACACACAATCATCAAGAAGATTAACCATACACATCACCAGAATAGAGCAAGGTATTTTTTATATTTAAGTAAACTGTTCCTTTAGTTTCATCTTTCCATTTTGTTAACTAGGGAAACCACACAATGATTTTTATTCATTGGGAATCCATTTAATCAACCATGTTTACGCGCTTAACTGGTTTCCATGTTACAACAATCCAATCATAGAATTTTCCTAGAAATAGAGGTTCATTAGTGCGCAAAAAAAAGGCCACCAGTAGCCATGATTCAGTGGACATAAACCTATACAATTCATGGCATATAGGAAAAGGTAAAAGAATACAACAACATCCTCAAACAGACCCATTAATTCTTTATAAACCATTTATTATATTCGTTAAGTTATGATTTCATCCATCCCCGATGGAAAAATTATCATACCACCCCACAAGATACACAGTAAAGAGAGATGAAGAAGGAACCCTACCTAGATAATCAATGAATAAAGTTCTTCTCCACACACCAAGAACTGGGGATGTACGACTTGGAGTGGGGACTTCGAGGAATCCAAGAGTGAGAAGGATAGGCTCCAGCATAGGCGCACCACTATCCTTAAGAAAGGGGGCTCCAAACTTACAAAGGACATGAAAGAGACCAGCTAAGAAGAAGGAAGAATCCCCTTGTGATAAAAGGGGAGATCCTAGAGTTATGAGATATGAAATCATGAACTCTTTTAAAGGCATATCATGGGTTTTCCACATGGTTAGGCTGTTAAACATGATGTAATTAATTGTTATTTAATAATTCTTATCAGAGAGGTGGTGATAAGGGCTGTGAGTTAAAGGGTTTCTCGAAAATGTGTAATAGGGGGTGAAACTGTAAATGCATAACATGATGAGACACTGAGGAATGAGGCTATATGCTTTTATAACCCCTAGGGTCTCCTAATTAATGGGGGTTTAAAACAACTTTTATTACCATTAAGATGATTTTAAACCACTTTTAAGAGGTATTAAAACATAACAGTGGAATTACAGGAAAAATGAGGAAAGGGAAGGAAACCCCAACAACATCGTGGCACCGATTGGGTGTGGCACCGATCGGGGACACACCGATCAGTGAATCGGCGATCGGTCAGACCTATCGCTGAATCACTGATCTAGGACACACCAATCAGTTAATCCGATTAGTGAAACACTGATCCAGGACTCACAGATCAGCGACACACCGATAATGTTAGAGTTGGTGGCCTAGAACCAACTACATTGTACTTTATTAATTAATAAAAGCCTTATCACATCTTGATTGTTCTTCTGCGTGACAATGCTTGTGATAATGTCCTAAGGACAACTGTTGCATTAATGGGTCATAGAGGATCCCTACTATGATGAGAACCTGGAAGTTCCATAACACTGTTCTTGAATATATGTTCTATGGCTGGATGATGTTATTTGAGGGACAAAAATAATACATGTCATTAGAGGTGAGGACTCATAAAACTTTGAGGCACCTTCTCATGGTGTCTGCCGTTGGTAATATCCAGGAGGATATTATGAGAATGAGACCTGACAGTAGGAAATCCACATTTCATAGTGTCATTGGATGTTCCTATCTGTGGACATGTGTATTGGTCCTTAGACTGTAAGATTATTATTAATGGGTATTACAACTCGCGCACTTAGATATATTGATGAAAACTGTGATGTTGGGTGCGTCATGAGTAATACTACATTAATAGATAATGCGAGAAAGGATTTTTCCCTTCTGTTCCATAATGGAAGTAGATATCTCATGCCCTTTTATGGAATTGATATAGCCTAAATAAATCCATGTCCATGGTAAAGTATGAGTGAGTGCAATTCTGGAAAGTCAAAGAAAGGATAATTGAGAACATGGGTTTATGGAACTAGCATGCAACCCACTTGATTCAAGATATCGAGACAAAGGGATTATATTACATGGTAAGAATTTGTATGAGGTGACACATCATTGTGGAATTAACTTCTTTCTCTATGGGTGCCTTGGCGTGTTGCTAGACGCTAACCTTGGACTTTAGGCAGGATTCGCCTAATGCCCCTGAGAAAGGGACCTAGAGGCTTACACACTAAGTGTGTCCATGTATCTCATTTAAATATTAATTTAACAAGTTAAATAAATATTATTCCAGACTGTGGTTTAATAATTACTTAAGGATGCCTGATTGCATTTATTTCGACACTAGTTATTCGAGAGAATATATTGTGGGTGAAATAATACATTTATTAGTGAGTAATGTAGTTACATTTATTTAAGAAATAAATAGCCATTACTCAAGGGCTAATAAATGTGGTGGAGGAAATAAAGGAAAGTGGAAAATAAAAGTACATGCAGTGTATATTAAATATACACGTCGTATAGTTTTATGGAAAATGAGTACACACCATGAATTAATGATTACACACCATGTAGTTTTTCCATTCAGGATTTTGAGGATATAATATTGTTTTATTAAATGATATTTATTATAATCATCGTGGGCGCATGTCAAGGAATTAATAATTTGACATGGGGGTTTTCAACAAGAGTTAATGAAATAAATAAAATGGGTAACATGTTTCTTTATTGTCATAACTCTATAACCTCAAACCTGATTATAAATATCCTTACAACCCTAGCACTTTTCAAGAGAGAATCGTTGTGCACAACAATTCTAGAGAATTATTTCAAGGCTGAAATAACTCCTTCCTCCATGAATGCTCTGAAGACCAAGAGACCAAGGCGATCAAAGGCGGACATCGCAAGCGAAGGTTCTTCCACGATAGCACCCGAAGATCCCTTCGGTGATGTCCGGAGATACGTGGCACACATGTGTATCACCGCAAGAGGAATCCTATACTTGGATTCTACGACGCAACGATGGATCACAGGATCATTATTAGAGAAATCAATGAAGAAATAATTCCACCAAGGTAATTCTTGTGAATTAATTAAATTAATTATAACCAACATATGATGATCTTATATCTGTAGTTCCAGGATCCCCTCTTAAGTTTTTCATTCTTTGTTCCATTCCAAAGATTCGTCGTTTTCCATCGTGACGGATCTCGGATTGAACATTGTATAAACGTTAAAATTAAAGTTGGTCAAACTTCCACTAAAGTGATTTCGCTACGCCAGGATCCTAAAACTGGTATCAGAGCAGTCATATCGTTGATTATAATTATTTATTTTTTCGTTGGTGATCTATGCATTAAATTATTTAGTTGTTTCAATTAAAGATAATCATTCTTTAAATCTAAATCTCGAGATGTATTCCACCTCTATCGTTTCTCATTCACGATAAAGAAACAAACTTTTCTTTTAATTTTTGATTAAAATAAAATAGAGGAAATCATCCTGAGGAGCCATAATTTTATGGCCGTACAACACTAGAATACACGGCGTGTATTCGGAAGTACACACTGTGTAGTCTAGGTTCATGCATCAGACTGGTCTGCCAAATCAAGCTGTGTATTGATCCTATCCAAGTCATTTATGACACCATGTGTTGACCAAGAATAGGTGGCCCAGGGTTTTTGGATTACACACCGTGTAGTCCAACAGAATATGGCATGTAGTCCCTTCGGGTTAGGGTTAGACTGTGCATCCCATACATGGTTTTCCTGGCTGGAAACCGTGTAACACATAAACTACATTGCGTGTGTCCCACTAAATGCACCGTGTAATCTTAAAATTTCCAAATTATATTAACACTCCATGTCTCCATGTGTGTAATTCGGATGGACGGTGAAGAAAAAGTACATGCCGTGTAGTCAGAACTACACGCCGTGTACTCACCCAAATTACGCAGATTTATTAAAATTTATTATTATATTATACATACCCTTGAGACGTGTACTATAGTGCAGGCATAAAGATGAGGTACAACACGTGATAGGTGTATTATATAAATGTGTTTAATTTAACATCCGTGTAATAAATGGGAATTCAATAGGTTGCCTCCATTGTAAAAGTTACGTACAAGGATAATTTTAAATGAATTTATTTGTTTAAAATTATGATGGATGAGAATCTCAAGTAAATTCAGAAAATTATTTAAGAAAATAGGATTGATTAATTAAAGATAATTAATTGATTCGAGCGTGATTTATCGTAAGCAATAACGATTAAAGAATTGAATTCTAGTTTTATTTATGTGTAAATATCATTGCATGTATGGATGATCATGAGCTAGACCAAGACCTTTGTATATGAATGGTTTCTTTTAATTTATTTATTTAAATTAAATTTGTTGGCCTGTGAGCCTTCTCCTCATTAATATGTAGGGCTTGCGCGCCCAAGGATTCTTTTATGTAAAACCCCCTTTTTACCCCTCACATGCATGTGAGATAAATGCATATGTAATGGATGGAGCTCCCAAGCTAGTGGAAGCGGATCAAGTCAGGAGCCAAGGCCAAACCAATCCAAGGAGATACAAAGGCGGATAGGTGGAAAGCTGTAAACACGAACCTGAAAGGTTCAAGGTGTTTCTCCCCTAAGTCTTGGGTTAGTTTATCAACCACTAGATAAAATAACCAATAGAAAATCTCATGATCATACCATTTATTTTATTTCTGTCAGTTTCATGGATTATTTTTTGTGGGCGTGTTGTCACGGTCACACAATTAATGAATTAAATAAGCATGCAATATGGAACTAAAATAAAAACCAGCTTATACGTAAATATTATCTTAGACATGGTTAATCACTTAATTATATCCCACTTAACATTAAAAATCATGTAATCAAAGATAATAAAATGGAAATTTACATATAAGGATAAAATCCCACAATGAAATATTATGCCAGTATAGCCTTCCATAATCTTGGTTAGAATCGAACCATAGTTCAAAGTTCTAGACAAACCCTAGTTGGGGTGATTTCAATTATCGGGGAATTATAATTCAAGGTTTTGGGTTGACTTGACTTGGTTCACATCAAGGGTAGACTGCCATAGCAGGACTTGGTGTGACCAAGAGGCAAAGTTTGAGGAAATATAAAATAAAAGTATTTCAGTATTGGGGAGTCCACTCAGCGGATCAAGGAGCTGCGAGTTAATGCAGTTGGCATTTAGAATGCCTACCTAAAACCCTTCAAGTTGCTTGACCAACCCTAGTTGGGGTAATGCGAAGGGCAATATGGATCCTTACCACTAGAATATTCAGGAAACAGAATATTTTGAAGTCAATGGGAGGGATATTTGATTTCTATATAATAGTGGGAGACTAATAAGTATTAATTTATTTATTTGTCTTAGTTTTGTAATAAAGTACTAAACCTTTGCTCATCTTAATTTGTAGAAACGGTAAGAAAATGACTTCAAACATATTATTGCGAACCATACTTGGTAAGGAAAACCTTCTCACAAACACCAATTTCCAAGAGTGGCAGAGGCGTTTACACGTCATCCTTTTCCATGAAAGGAAATTGTATGTGCTGGAAGTGCCTATTCCAGTTGTGCCTGGGAAAGAGGCCAGTGATGAGGATTTATCTCTCTATATGAAACAAATGGATGATGCCACATATGTACAGTGTTTCATGCTATCATCCATGTCCAATGAGCTCTTAAAGCGATATGAAAACAAGGACGCATATAGTATGATGTCTCACCTTAAAGATCTCTACCAAGAGAAGGTGAGACAGGAGAGGTATGATATCTCCAATGCTTTGTTTACAACTAAGCTTGGAGAGTCTGTGCCAGGTGGGCCTCATGAAATCAAGCTTATTGGATACATTGAACACCTGAACATCTTAGGGATTAAATTCCCGGATGAGTTGCGTACAGAACTCATCCTATCATCACTACCCAAGACCTTCTCTAGATTTATTTTCAACTACAACATGAGAAACAATGAGAAGATTATATCGGAACTTCTAACCTTGATTCTCCATGTAGATAAGGACATGGGGAGTGAAAAACCCACAGTATTTATGGTGAATATGAAAAGGAAGGACAAGAAAAAGGGGCCAAAGACTTATAAATGATCTGAAGAGCCTGATCACCATCCCTCCTAGAAGGGAAAGATCCAGAGGCAGGGCAAGGAATTGGAGGTGGTGTGTTTTTCATGTGGCAAGCAAGACCACTGGAAGAGGAACTGCACCCAGAAGCGTGGGGATGGTAAAGGTGAGTTTGTTATCGAGTGTAATCTTTCTATTTCTACAAATTGGGTATTAGATACAGCTTATGGGTCTCAAATATGTATTGAAATATATGAACCAAGTATATTTAGAAAGATTTCTAGAGGAGAGGTGGATCTTCGAGCTTCCAATGGAGCAAGGCTGGCTGCGTTGGCTATTGGCGATTACCACCTCTCACTGCCGACTGGGATGATTTTGGTTTTACATAACTGTTATCATGTGCCTAGTGTTACCAAGAACATAATTTATGTATCTTGTTTGGATATGGATGGATTTGTTTTCAAATTTGGAAATAAGGGTTATCTATTTTATAAGAACAATGTATGTTATGGTATGACACATTTTAATAATGGTTTGTATGTATTAAATTACGAAAACCAAGTGTTGGCAATCGATAACGAAACAAACTCACAAGACTCATACATCACCCAGTTGTGGAATCACCATCTCGGTCATGTGAACGAGAAGTGCTTGACAAAGATCGGCCAATATGGCTATTTAGACTCTAATGAGCTAAAATCACTTGATATATGTCACACTTGTTTATAAGGAAATATGTCCAAGCCTCCTTTTGGTGGATAGGGTGAAAGGGCCACAGAGCTTCTAGGACTGGTACACATGGATGTGTGTGGACCATTTCCAGTAGAACCTAGAGGTGGATATTCTTACTTCATTACTTTTACTAATGATTTGAGTAGATATGGCTATGTTTACTTAATGAGGTATAAGTCAGAGGCCTTATAGAAATTTAAGGAATTCAAGAATAATGTAGAGAATCATCTTGGTAAGAAGATAAAGAAGCTTCAATCGGATCGAGGTGGAGAATATCTAAACCAAGAGTTCATCGATCTTCTACGGGAGTCTGGGATTCTATCTTAGCTCACTCCTACTTATACACCATAGTGGAATGGTGTTAGTGAAAGGAGGAACCACACCTTGTTGGACATGGTGATGATGATGATGAGTCATGCAAATCTTCCATTATCCTTTTGGGGATATTCATTACAAACTGCATCATACACATTAAACCGAGTACCAACTAAGGTGGTAAATGGAATTCCATCCGAGTTATGGAATGAAAGTAAACCCACTTTGTCAGACACATGTGTATGGGGATGCGAGTTATTTGTTAAGGCCTTCTCAAGAAAAAAACTAGCACCCCGAGGCACGAGGCGTATATTTATAGGATATCCCAAGGAAATGAAAGGATATTACCTATATAACCCTTCAGACAAGAAAGTGACTGTCACCAGACAAGCCATCTTTCTTGAGAGGGAGCACATCCTAAATAAGGATAGTGGGAGCAAAATTGACTTCGACAAAGTTGATGCTCAATATACACATGAGTTGGTACAGGAAAAAGTTCCACAGGTCCCCATGGAAGAAGTTCCAGAAACACAAGTACTGCGTAGGAGATCAAGAGAGGTAAGGGAACCAGAGAAATTTGGTTTCCTAGTCACCGAGGATGGTGAATCATTATTGTTGGAAAATGATGAACCTCTCTCCTACAAGGAAGCAGTAGAAATCTCAGAAGTTGCAAGATGTCTAGGAGCTATTAATTTTGAGATGGATTCTATGTATCAGAACCAAGTCTGGGTTCTAGTCGATGAGCCAGTTGATGTAAAGCCTGTTGGATGCAAATGGGTATTCAAGATAAAGCTGGACATGGAAGGTTAAGTTAGAACCTATAAAGAAAGGCTAGTGGCTAAAGGGTTCAGACAATGTCAAGGAATTGACTATGATGAAACCTTCTCGCCAGTTTCCATGTTTAAATAAATAAGAATCATACTTGAAATAATATATTACCATGACTATGTGGTTTGGCTGATGGATGTCAAAATAGAATTACCTAATGGGAACCTTCAGGAAGATGTCTATATGACACAACCAGAATGGTTTGTGACACCATGTGAAGCCAAACAGTTTTGAAAGTTGCAGAAATCCATTTATGGATTAAATAAATAATCCAGGTCATAGAACATTTGATTTGATGAATCCATAAAGGAATTTGGGTTCATTAAGAATGAATGTGAGCCATGTGTTTATAAGCGGTTTAATGGGAATGCGATCATTATCCTAGTAGTGTATGTTGATGATATATTTCTTTTTGGAAACGATGTAGCAGTCTTACAGTCAGTTAAGGACTGGTTGAAAAAGTATTTATCCATGAAGGACTTGGGTGAATCAGCCTACATTCTAGGGATCAAGATCATTAGTGATAGATCCAAGAGGCTGCTTGGACTAAGTCAAGGTACATACATTGACCAGATACTAAAGAGATTTAGTATGGAACAATCCAATAGGGGATTGGTTCCAGTGTCACATGGCCTACATATTTCTAAAAAATGTGTCCTCAAAAACAACAAGAGAAAGATATAATGAGTAAGATCCCATATGCTTTGGATATAGGATCTATCATGTATGCCATGTTATGTACCAGGCTTGAAGTTTTCTATGCACTAAGCATGGTAGGCAGATATCAAGAAGATCCAGGAGAACAACATTGGACTACTATTAAGACTATCCTTATGTATTTGAGAAGAACTAAGAATATGTTCATGGTTTATGGAGGAGGCGAGGAGCTTGTCATCAGGGGGTATGGTGATGCTGGTTTTCAGACAGATCAAAATGATCTGAAGTCACAATCTGGATATGTTTCCTATCTCAATGGAGGAGCTGTGAGCTGGAAGAGTTTGAAGTAGCCAATTGTCGCCGATTCTATAGCGGAGTCCGAATATATAGCGACTTCTAATGTAGCCAAGGAAGCCGTCTGGATTCGGAACTTCTTCCAAGAGCTTGATGTGGTGCCTAGCAGTAAAGATCCCATTACATTGTATTGTGATAATACTACAGCAGTAGCTCTTGCAAAAGAACCAAGGTCACATCAACGAACAAAACACATACTCTGGAAGTATCGCCTCTTGAGGGATTTCTATCAAAGGGGTGCAGTTTCACTGAGCAGAGTTTCCACAGAAGAGAACATGGTAGACCCCATGACTAAAGGCCAATCTTAGCAGAAGCATAAATATCTTGTGAGAGCTAGTGGGTTAAAGGTTGTTAGCAGTTGGCTCTAGTCCAAGTGGGAGTCTATTAGAGTTGGTGGCCTAGAACCAACTACTTTGTACTTTAATCATTAATAAAAGCCTTATCACATCTTGATTGTTCTTCTACGTGAAAATGCATGTGATAATGTCCTAAGGACAACTATTGTAGTAATGGGTCATAGCGGATCCCTACTATGATGAGAACTCAGAAGTGCCATAACACAGTTCTTGAATATATGTTCTATGACCGGATTATGCTATTTGAAGGACACAAATAATACATGTCATTAAGGGTGAGGACTGATAAAAATTTTAGGAACCTTCTCATGGTGTGCGCCCTTGGTAATATCTAGGATGATATTATGAGAACGAGACCTACCAGTAGGAAATCCACATTTCACAATGTCATTGGATGTTCTTATCTGCAGATGTGTGTATTGGTCCTTAGACTTTAAGATTATTATTAATGGGTATTAAAACTCACGCACTTAGATGTATTGATGAAAACTGTGACGACACACTATTCACACCAAGGTAGGATACGTTGGGTGCATCACGAGTAATACTACGTTAATAGATAATGCGAGAAAGGATTTTTCCCTTATGTTCCATAACAGTAGTAGATATCTCAGGCCCTTTTATGGAATTGATATAGCCTAAATAAATCCATGTCCATGGTAAAGTATGGGTGAGTTCAATTTTAGAAAGTCAAAGAAATAATAATTGAGCACATTGGTTGATGGCACTAGCATGAAACCCGCTTGATTCGAGATATCGAGACAAAGGGATTATATTACACGGTAAGCATTCATTTGAGGTGACACATCATTGCGGCGTTAACTTCTTTCTCTATGGGTGCCTTGGCGTGTTGCTAGATGCTAACCTTTTACTTTAGGAAGGCTCTACCTAGTGCCACTGAGAAAGGGGCCTAGAGGGTCACACACTAAGTGTGTCCATGTAACTCAGTTAAATATTAATTTAACAAGTTAAATAAATATTATTCCCGACTTTGGTTTAATAATCACTCAAGGATGGCTGATTGAAATTATTTCGACACTAGTTATTCGAGAGAATTTATTGTGGGTTAAATAATACATTTATTAGTGAGTAATGCAGTTATATTTATTTAAGAAATAAATATCCATTACTCAAGGACAAATAAATGTGGTGGAGGAAATAAAGGAAAGTGGAAAGTAAAAGTAAACGCCATGTATATTAAATATACATGCCATGTAGTTTTATGGAAAACGAGTACACACCGTGTAGTTTTTCCGGTCAGGATTTTGAGGATATAATATTGTTTTATTAAATGATATTTTTTATAATCAGCGTGGGGACATGTCAAGGAATTAATAATTCGACATGGGGGTTTTCAATAAGAGTTAATGAAATAAATAAAATGCGTAACGTGTTTATTTATTGTCATAACTATATAAACTCAAACCTGATTATAAATATCCTCACAACCCCAACACTTTTCAAGAGAGAATCGTTGTGAAAAACAATTCTAGAGAATTATTTCAAGGAAAAAATAACTGCTTCCTCTAAGAACACTCTCAAGACCGAGAGACCAAGGCGATCGAAGGCGAACATCACAAGAGAAGGTTCTTCTTCACTAGCACCTGGAGATCCCTTCGGCGACATCCATAGATATGTGGCACACGTGTGTATCACGACTAGAGGAATCCTACACTTTGATTCTATGACGTAATGATAGATAAACATGATCGTGACTAGAGAAATCAACGAAGAAAGAATTCCACCAAGGTAATTCTTGTGAATTAATTAAATTAATTATAACCAACATATGATGATCCTATCTTTGTGGTTTCGGGATCCCCTCTTAAGTTTTTCGTTCTTTGTTCCATTCTGAAGATTCAGTGTTTTACATAATAAAAGATCTCAGATTGAACATTGTTTAAATGTTAAAATTAAAGTTGGGAAAACTCCCTCTAACACGCTTCCACTGCGCCCAAAACCATCAGATCAGTGGCTTACCGATCGGTGACACAGATGGGTGACACCACGGTGACACCCTACCATCGACACTGCCGCCCTTATGACTCACTGATGGGTTAAGGATGCCCCAACACTAGAAATTGACAATGTAATGGTCCTGGAGTGTCCGTTACATTACATCAGATACCTCTCAAACTATTCTAGTCCTTGATAATTTAAACTAGACCTAAAGAAAAGGGAGGGGCTAGAACAACCACCTCAAAGATACCTCTCAGGAGTAAAACTCCCCAACAACTGGAAACACTTCTCCCTCAAGTACAAAAAAATACAAAGGTAACATCATCCAACCTTATGGTTTAAGGAGTCCCTTTCTCTACATCAATATACCATTAGATTTGGGTGGCACTGACTTGACCACATGGGTTTAATTGCATCCACCCTAATGCGTCTTGATTAAGGATTAGGTCCTCCCCTCCCCCTAGTTAGGACTCTTCATAAAATTTACAAGAACAAGGAAAACAACACATTTCATTGTTAACATGTTCTAGCACTACATCAAAAATAATTCAAAAAAAACAAATAGAACAAAACTCAAAACTACTCTGGGTACTTGTCATGCATCTGAGCTTCTCCCTCCCATGTACTCTCCTTAAGGCCATCGTGCCTCCACAACACAAAAACCAAAGGTATGGTTCATCCCCGAAGAACTTTCTCCTTTCAATATTAGACCCTCTCTAGTTGGTTCATGAATGTTGCGTCGTAACCTAAATCCAACTATCCAAATTCAATGACATTAGAATCATCGTGTAGATATCAAAAAAGCTGGGTGTCATAGAAAATGTTGTGGATCCTTTCCTACTGCGGTGGAAATTCCATGTAATATACCAACTCACTGACTCACCCCAACACTTCGAAAGGCCCTGAAAAACCTAGGAGAAATCATGCTCCCATTGCTGAACCTTCTCTGCCCAAGTTCAGGTTTCACTGAGAGAAGATATAACTCAAGATCTTATGATCTGTGAAGACCACAAAGCGCTCCCCGATGAGATAGTGCCTCCACAACTTTAGTGCCAACATAGCCACTGTGAGATCCAGGTCTTGGGTGGGATAGTTACATTCATGGGTAAGTAACTTCCTAGACCCATAAGATATCACCACACTACTGCATCAGTGCAAACCCCTGGCCAAGTCCAAAAGCATCACAAAACACCTCAAACAACACCCCTTCCTCTATAAACTGAGAATTGGAGCACTGAACAACCTTTACTTTAGATAGATGAAAGCTTCCAGACACTACTCAATAAACATGAAGGCTTGGTCCTTTCTGGTCAAAGCTGTCAAAGGAGCTGAAAATTGAGAGATATTGGGTAAGAACCTCCAATAATTGCCTGCCAGACCCAAGAAACTACAAACCTCTGTCACATTCTTGGTTTCTTCCTAAGAAACAACCGCTTAAAACTTTGATGGATAAACCACCACCCGTTGCTGAGACACCATGTTTCTATGAAAATTCACTCCTCATGGCAAAAAATTACACCTAGAGAACTTACCATAGAGCTGGTGATGTCATAGGGTCTCCAAGACCATCCCGAGGGGCTTAGTATATTCCTACTCTGATCTTGAGTAGATCAATATTTCATTGTTGTACACAATGAAAATCTGTTTCAGAAACTCGTTTAAAAAAGAGTTGATGAGCCACATAAACACAGTAGGTGCGTTCGTAACATAGAACTAGTTGACTATGAACTCAAAGTGCCCGTACCTACTCCTGAAAGCAGTCTTCGGGATATCATTTTCTTTTACCCTTAAATGGTTATACCCAAACCGCAGATCGATCTTAGAGAAACAAGATTCTCCCCTAAGCTAATCAAAGAGATATTCTACCCTTGGGAGAGGGTAACGATTCATGATTGTTACCAGATTAAGTCTCTGATAGTCTACGAATAGCCTGAGACCACCATCTTCCTTCCTCGTGAACAAGACCAGAGCACCCCATTGAGACACACTGGGTCGGAGAAAACTATTCTTCATCAGATCTTAAATATAAATCCACAACTCCCACAAAACAGAAGGCTCTATCTGATAAAGATCCATCAAAATCAGAAGGGCACCATGTTGTAAGTCTATCCCGAACTCAACGTCACGTCAAGGGGGTAGAGTCACAACCACCTCTGGAAAAAAATTTAGGAACTCTATGAAAACTCCCAGAACATCTATCATCTCATCATCCACTAATTCTATAGAATTATTGTCCAATATATAAAGAAGAGGCTCCAAATGCCTTCTACCAACAAGAAAACTCCATTCTCCAATAAAAGCCACACGCTGGCCATCCTTATCGGAGAACCTGACTCTTCTATGGAAGCAATTGATAACAGCGTGCACAGAAAACCGCCAGTCAATGCCTAGGATGACATCATATGGATGAATTTAAACTAGAAGGAGATCCTTGAACATGATCTCTAGCTCCCTCATTAATATACTCCCATGATAATGGGAGATTACCTCCTGCCACTTCTCATCATTCATCATAGAAGAAAAGAATTTTTCCCGGAACTCCTTCTGGAAGTCAGCCCACAAAATATCACTCTCCATCCTCTCTCTAAGGTAGAGAATCTACCACTGATGCACTTCTACTCTCATATGAAAAACTATAAATGGATTCCAGTACTTAGCTGGTGCCCGGATCAAGAACAAAGCTATCACCATCTCCCCGAGAAATCTTTCATTCTCCATGTCTGAGATGCTGCCCTCGTACTTCCTGAGGGTATTCCACTGAAAGGCACAAAGCATCTTCTTCCACTAGTCCTCCTCCTCCTCTCGATTAGTCCTCTTTAGATTAGCTAGATCAACCTCTTGTACCTCGATGGCCTGCACTACCCGTCAACATCATCTGAGTGCCATAGTTGTAGGGTAAACAAGGAATACCTAAGCCCAAGTAGTGTAGAAGATTTGTTTTAAATTTTTCATAAAATTTTAATTTATTTAAATTCTCAGAACAACCAGAACACATAAGAACACAAGTAATTATGATTAATGTACCTTTCTTATGGTCTCTACCCTAAAATTAGTGTAGCCTCACTTGGTCGTTCGGTAGGTCGAGAGTCCTTGCAACAAATCACAGGGGCCCTAAAATCTAGTGTCCTAGCGAGACTTCCCTATCAAATTTCACACACCATGATTGTCTAACACTATTTCCCTATAATCTCTTGAAATCCTCACAGTGCCTAACCCTGAGCTCTATCCTATATCTCAACCATCACCTCTGATACCATTCATTAATGACCCACCTTCACCGAGTTGAGGGAAGGGACAACAAACTGCCAGACCCTTCGTTCCTCAAGTTGAAGGAGAGATAATGACCCCCAAATTCCCTCCATCAAAAGTCCCCAAAGTAGGGAATATAAAAAAGGGTATTGAATCACATGTAAAATGGAAGGCATTAACATTTTAATTTAGAAGGATCTGGATATACAATTGTAAAAACCCAAACAAAACCAAAACTGAAAATAGAAGTAAAGTAAAAAAATACATTCCCATATCCATGTTCCAAATAATGTGCTAAAAAGTACAAGAAAACTAAAAAGGGATGTACCAAATGAAAAAAAGCAATGTCAATGGTCCCGATGTCCAAGCTAGTATAGTCCCAAACATTCCTAGAAGTCCTACTGGAAACCTGAAAGTAGGTTTTATATTCGTAGGGTGAGTATACAGGTATACTTATTAGGTAAAACGAAAAGCTCTCATGCATAAGTGGTGAGGCATTCTAATTCCCCATGAGAAAAGGAGAAAATTGAAGCACGTAGTAAGGAAACTACCCACACAAACCTCACCAAGGCACAATCCCCAAATAATGAATGTCAAGTAAAGTAATATAAATAACACATCGATGTTTGGGTACCCTGTACCACTTTCCCACTGGTTATTGAAGACATCCTACACATCACATCTCTCCCGCTATTCTCACCACAGTCCCACTTCCACACCAACAACAAAATTTTGGGTCACCACACCCAAAACTATGCCTGTAAACACCTAGGACCCCACAATCACATGTAACCAAGCCCGCAGACACCTAGTCCAAAACAACTACTGCCATGCTCGAAGACACATGGGCCTGAAAAACTACTTCCACACCTGAAGACATGTATGCCTCATCCTAAAGACTGTTGGGAAACAACCTACCCGCACACACCTGGGCCAACCACCAAAACAAACCATTCACAAAGAATCATGGGCTATAATGGACCTCAAGTCATCACATCCTGCCCAAAGTGTCTTGGGATACTTGGGAAATGGATATGAAAAGGAGCTAATAACCACCCACTCATAAAATTGTTGGGAAAACACCCTCCCCCATGAAATGGGGGTGTTCGACATGAAGTGATCAACTTGGGTGGGGTTCAAATAAGAAACATAAAAACTAAATTGTATATATAGGTAAAAAAACACTCATCCCAACCTAGGGGATCCAAAATCTACCCATACACAAACACCCTCGTTACTATTTATTCAAAAAATCCCAACAACCACAATTAAGGCACAACTCATCCTCGAAAAACAATTCCCCATCGAAACCATTCTTGTTATCATATTCAAATTTTTCCATTTAAAAAATTATTCACTATCAAGAAATGAACAAACATTACCACAACCTAAGGAAGGAAAAATAGTCATGAAACAATTTAAGCATTCACACAGAGTTTTCTTGTAAAGTCACAATAACAAAAAGGATTTTTGAGATCCACAAAAGTAATTGAACCAAACTAAGACCCAAAATACCACCCCACAAAGCCCCAAATCCATAATCTAACAACTTCACAATAGGGGATTCCATCCCCATCCATGTCACATCACAAGAATCAAGAAGATCAACCATACACATCACTAGAACAGAGCAAGGGAGTTTTCAGATTAAAAAAAACGATTCCTTTAGTTCTGTCTTTTTGTTAGGATAACTAGGGTGAAACTCATGGATTCTTACTCATTGTGAATCCATTTAATCAATTGAGTTAATGTGATTAACCAGTTTCCATGTTACAACCATCCAATCACAGAATTATCCAAAAACAGAGGACAATTAGTGTGCTAAAAAATGGCCAACAATAGCTATGATTCAGTGGACATAATCCCATACAATTCACAACATATAAGCAAAGGCAAAAGAGCAAAAAAACATCATAAAACACACCAATTCATTCATTAAAGACATTTTATTATATTCTTTAAGGTTTGGTTTCATCCATCCCCGAAGGAAACATTATCATACCAACCCTGCATGATACAAAATAAAGAGAGATGAAGGAGGAACCTTGTCTAGATGATCAACGATCCATGTTTTTCTCCACGTGATAAGAATTGGGGATGAATGACTTTCAAGGGGACTCTAAGGACTCCAAGAGTGAGAAGGAAGGGCTCCAACACAGGCACACCACTAGCCTCTAGAATGGGGGCTCTAAATTCACCAAGGAAATGAAGGAGACAAGCCATGATGAAGGAAGAAAACCTGTGTAATAAAAGTCAAGATCCTAGAGTTATGATATATGAAATATTGAATGCCTTTAAAGGGAGACTGTAGGTTTTTCCACACATTTGGGAGGTTACACATGATGGAATTAATTGTTATTTAATAATTATCATTGAAAAGGAGGCAATAAGGGCAATGAGTTAAAGGGTTTCCCGAAAACGTGTAACAGGGGGAGAAAGTATAAATGCAAAACACAGTGCGACCCTGAGTAAAGAGGCCATATGTTTGGGTAACCCCAAGGGTCACCTAATTTATGGGGATTTAAATCATCTTTTACTGCCTTTAAAATAGTCTTAAACCTCTTTAAAGAGGTATTAAACCATAAAAGTGGTGTTATAGGAAAACTGGGGAAAGAGAAGGAAACCCCGACAACCCTATGGCACAGATCGATGACTCTCTGATTGGTAAGACCAATCAGTGACCCACCGATCAGGGACACACTGGTTAGTCAAACTGATCAGTGACACCGATGGGTGACTCTATGGTGAAACCCTTCCACCTATAACACAACCCTTTTGACTCATTCATGGATCCAAGGCACCTTTAAACTAGATATTGACAAAGTAATGGACCGGGAGGGTCGGAGCCATTACAAATTAGATGGTATCAAATTAATTTATATTCTTTTTGTGTAAAACATATATCTTCATACGTTGGTTAAAACTTCTAATAACCACTAATTTAATGGCTAGGTTATATCTTATTATATTAAATAATAATATTTTAATTATATATCATTGTTTGATAAAACTCAATATTTCATTTAATGCAAGACATAGAGGAAATTTATTATTGATAGTAATTAAAGGTAACTTAAGTGTTAACTATACAGAAATCTAAAATTTATGTTGTCTTTAATGCATAATTAACATTGTGTCTCATATAACGCAAGCCAAACATAGTTCTTTTATATAAAATAGAATATTTCCCACATTGTGTGAATTTAAAAAAATAAAAAAGAATAACTTAATTTTATAAACAAATATTTGATTAAATATCTGGGTGTTACATTATACCCCCCTTAAAGTGAATTTCTCCATTGAAATTCATCTAGGATATAAAAGGATTAATACTTGAATGTTTTATTAATAGAAATCAATGTTGTAAAAAAGGATACAAAAAATCCATTAAAATGGGAATGTTTGAAACATAGTGGTTAGTAGAAGAAAAATATAAGTTGGTTTCCAAATATGATAACAGAGTTGGGAAGTAAATACATGGAAATGGAAGAGATATCTAACTACCATGTTCAGATGGGAAGTTATAGAGAACATTGTAAGGAGATAGTTAATAATAAAAAGTTCATGAATATACAATGATCTAATTGGAAATTTGATTCCTCACAAATGAAGGTAATATAAAAACATTTCTACATTCAAGGTTCTTTTTCCCAATGTTGAAGAATTTTCAAAAGAATATATACTTACTTGATTTTGTTTCTTTTCATATTGACATTCTCTTCCTGTGGTTTCTAATTGATCAATTACCACTTTGTCTCTTAATCTAGAGAAGGGAGTTTAATTTTTCATTCATTAATCACTCATAGTTCATGAGAACCATGATATTCTGTCCCATTTTCACCATTTATCATCAAAAAAATATTTATAGAACATGTTATTCGATATGAATAAATTCTCTTCTAGTGAGATAATACTTTAATCTCATAAAGTTGATCCTATATTTAAATTAAAATTTCCATAAAATGTTAATCTAATGACATTAAAAAAATATACAAGTCCAATTCTTTAGAAATATGGTAAAAAAACCAATGATCCCCCATATATCACAATGTTCCAATTGGTTGTTACATTCCAAAAATATTATTACACTCACCGTATATACCCTTGAAATGGTATTAACCTGAATTAGCATAAATCATTTTGTAAAAATGTAGGATTTCTTATTCAAAATATTAATGGATATATTCAATAAATCCAAAATGTTTTAAACTTCATCCATTATAATATAGACCACTTTTTCAAAAAAAGTCATTTTAGAGGTCCAAAATACTATCCAATCCAAATCAATCATCTCTATATATAAGGTCAACACAATTGTCTCAACATGTTCCATCTGAACCATTCAACATCTTCCAATAATTACTTAGTGAAAAATATAGACTGGAAAATCGATATATAATTCACCATTAAAATTGTGGAATCACAAGTCATAAATACCTCAATTCTATCACCTTAATAATCTATATGTAATAGGTCCTTACCTGGTTCGGAAGTAAATTATTATTTTAGGGAATTGAGTTGGATAATGCATGTGTTATCCACAAATAATTCATTGAACTCCATGAAATTTCATCACTCTTTGACCCTTTTTCCCACATAGATAACATCATCCCCTCAATTAGAGGTATTGATCAAGGTTCTTATTAAATTCTTCATGACCTGAAGGAAACCAAATCATATTTCCAATTTGTTCCTTACCATGTGAACATTCATACAATTACATATTCCATTTCTTATTTGTGTTAATAATATCACCAAATCTATCATTGTTAATAATATATCACGAGGATTGATTCAGTATAATTGTAATATCATTCTCTAGAATTTACTCCAATTTGACTGCTCATCAAAAAATTGTTTGTCACAATTAATATCAACCCAATTCTTTCTTGTTTCATTCATTGAATAAAACCATAATGAATAGTGTGTAAAGCTCTTATTATAGTGGAAAAACAAATAATCATGAGAATTAATTGCTTATAGGATGTATAAATCATGAAACCTACTTTTTAAACAACAACATATTATTTTTATCCTTGGTTATTCATAATCATATTTTATTAAAATCCTTAATTTTTTTACATAATTAGTTAGTGAATTTCCAATGTATATCCCCATGGTGTGTCAAACCAGGTGTGAAGCATGTCCCAATGTTGTGTACCAGGTTATGCAGAGTCTGGAACGACACACCTTATCAAAGCTGTTACCTCTAGAAATATAGGTTCTTGGGCCACATCAACTTGTAGTATCCATAAAGCGATCAAATTCTTAGAAGCCACTCATTATTTTTATTACCAAAATTACATGTCATTTTTTTAAAACCTAAATCATCCTTATACTTATCCTTAGAGACATCCGTAAACATATCCTTTGAAATATTCCTAGTGATCTCACTAAATTATTCTCATCCTAGTTTCCAAAGGATGAAGAAACCTTCACTTTGATACCAACTATCATGAACTAGTGTTGAAATACATAGACATTGCATCAATTTTGAAAAATTATTAAAATTATACACAAAATAATGCCAAAAAACTATATTAGTTTAGTTCCTATGGAAACATGGAGATTTAAACAATCGTACATAAGTGAGATATATTATCTCCCACAATGTTCTCTATAACTAGAACTGTTCATAGAAGCACCATATCTAATAAATATCTTCATAACCCAAAGAATTAAACATCAAAAGGGGTTGGCTTAGAAAGATTGTAATGGTACACTTAGGAGACATGGAAGCATAAAAATTTGCATAAAGTGCATGAGAACCGGATCATAACATTAGAAGATCATACACTTTATATCAAAGATCATATACAGGAATCGTGGAATAATTCTTGGAATTTTATAAGACATAAATCATAATGAAATAAAGAACATAATACATGAAAATATAACATAAGAACTTATCAAGGAACATCAAGAGAATTTCACATTCTGTGCAGGACACACCACCATCCAAAATTGAAGTATTTTCCTTGTAAGGGATCAGGTTTCCCCATATTCTCATACGGGATTGGGTGTCCACATCTTTAAATAGTGCACTGAGTTTACCCATATTCTATATTTATAGTGACTACAACTACTGGGCAAGAAACATTACCATCCCTAGTGGTAGTCTAATTCTTGTAAGGGATCACGTTTCCCCATCATCCTATAGTGGATCATGCCTGAAAACATGAATCCTATCATTATCTCATGAGATATAAATTATTACCCAATTAATTTTAGGGAGTTAAAGGTACCATCCATATCATAATAAAATAATTATTACATGTTCCAAAAGATAATAATACATTTATCATATCATGTCCCATAAAAATAGATGGGTTTTATAAACATACAATCATAATCCAATTAAATGAAATGGGTTTTATAAACATTTTTTCTTATAATAAAATGTGAAAAAATATAGGTCTCAAAACCATTTAATCAAAGATTAACCCTTAAAAATAAGAAGGTTTTATATGCATAAAACCAAAGGAAAATGAATGTGTTTCATAACCATCATTCCATCAAAACATAAACCCTTCAGATAAAGAATATTAATTGAACCATTGGATCATTTCCTAGACGGGGAATGAGTATCATCAACATATGTCATTAAATATTTAAAATAAATTGGAAATATATTTCAAAAATATTTCTTTAGTAAATTATCATTTCTTCTTCGGAAAATACTTTTTTAAATATATAACCTTTTGAAAACCAATTTTATAGGAAATAATATGAAATCATAGAAATAAGTCATCAAATAATTTTTAAAACCTCTTCCCTGAAAATTTATTAAAGATCATTGAAAATGTTTTGAAAACCATTTTCCATTAAATCTTATAAAATATGCTTTAATGCATTTTAAAAATTTCTTTCACAATAAAATGTTTAGAAAAGTTCCTCTATTGAAAAAATACAAGTTGATTTCTTTTAAAAAATAATTTTGTATAAAAATGGAAATCATGGTTTAAAATTCCATTTAAATTTAATAAGAGAATATAATGAAATTATTGGATGTATTTTAGAAAACATGGTTTTGATGGAACATAGATTTCCGACTGAAGAGAGAGGTATAGTTAGATTTCGTTAAAAACACTTTCTTTTTCATCTTATATAAAAAAGACTCAAAAAATTGTACCATTACATGGATAAAACATGAATTACTATAGGTTAATAAAAATCATTATATTTCTTCCGATATGTATAAATAGATTTCACTAGTGGAAGCATAATCATAAACAATCTCCATAAATAAAGAGATTGTAGAAACATAATTTTACCATTTAAGGAAATTTAAGTCGTGAAGGAAATAATAATAGTAAATGAAGCATAAAAATAATAAAAATAAGGTGATTCATGATATAAAATTTCATGAGAAATTATATTTTACCAAAAAAATATGGATTCATGACATGGATCTATCTCAAAGAAGGTAAATAGACAAAGTTACTTTACCATTTTGGTAACTTTTGAAAGATAACCCCCATGAAATAAATATTCAAAATTGGATATGTAAATACTAATAAAATTAAGTATGATAATCATAGAATACAACCTTGGTTAGTATACACAACACATAAACAATATAGGTGGTGATTAATTCATATAAAATATGAAAATAAAAAGTAATATGAAATCCACTTACCTTGCATCTTGACCCTCATCGTTCTCATTGAATCCAAGTGTATAATATACATAAGTTTTTTATAAACATATAATGGGACAACATTATTATAAATAATACCATATTTTTTGATTTTTTAATTTTCATTACCTGCTTATTAACCATTCTATGTTAAGATTTAACTTCAGGTAATATCCACTTCGTGTTTTTCACATGCATCTTAATTTTCATATTTTGGGCCCTCATACATATATCAAAAATTCCAAAATGTAAAAAATTATATAAATATCATGAATATCCATTATATATGTGTATTATTATAATCTATATAATATAAATTTATGAAATTTAATACACCATTCACATGTAGGCAGTACATACACATGAATGTTGTTTCCCTATTATTATCATTTTGAAACCAAGAATTAAAATGAAATACATGTATATTTCTAATTAATATAATTAAATTAAAATTATTATTTCATATATATCATATAATATCCTTAAACACATCCATAATAAATTACATGTAGTTTGTGAATGAATCACATCGATTTGAGGGGGTAGAAGTCCACACATCCTCAAATGAAATTGTCGTGTTTACACAAGATGAAAAGAATAAAGGTATGCTATAAATAAATATTAATTAATAATAAAGACATTATAAATATCATAAATATCATATATATAAATATTCTTTTCATTATAATGTCCACCATGAGAGGCGGTAATGTAAAAATGAATAATCATCATTTTTTTTGCGGTTGTAGTTCATTTTTCACATAAATAATATGTTTGTTTCTCATTAGATGAATTTATGTGTAGTTTTAGGTCAAACCCTTAGAATAAAATCATCCTATTATATTTAGTATACTGGTTTTGTTATAAAATACTGAAATAATATTTTTTTAGAGAGTAGAGAATGAAAACTAAAAGAAATGAGCTTGAGGGAGGGTGTTACTTCTTAATCAGTCAACTCATTTTTATTTACACCAAAGGTATTATTTGGACTAATTTCTACCCAAATAGAGGATTATTGAAGGATGGTGGAATTTATTTTGTTGGATTGAATATATCTTGGGTTAAAATAGTAGGTTTGAGATGTGTGAAGAATATGGAGAGGTTGAGGCCTTTTATATAGAAGGGAAATGACACACATGGAATTTTTGAAAACAAGTTAAGTTTACCTATGTTTTTACCATGAAAAATTCATTGTAAACAATAAAAAACTAAAGGTTTATGGATGAAAAATTTCCTCCTAATGGGTGTTGGGAAAGTTTTTAGGTCGTTTAAACCCCTAGGTTTATGGTTCATTCCTTTTTTATGAATAATGTAATCTTCATCACTTTATTTTATTTTAACAATATTCACTAATATTTAAAAAAATACTAATTGACCGTATTAAAATTTTAAATTTGTCCAATTCCAAATACAGAGTCAATTTTTTCAAATTCCAACCATATAAGTAGTAGAAATGAATTTAAAATTTATCTCATAAATCGAATGACAATGCAAGTTTATAAAGTAAAAATGAAAAAAATGTTTTCTATGTTTTTATATCCAATTTAAATGTGAAATTTGTTTCAATGGCCGATATTTTATTAATTGATAAGAAATTATCCAAAAAAATATTAAAACTACTTTAACATATAATTTATCCTTATAAATAAATTACATGAAAATGTTTTTGAATTAAAATTCAGTATTTTTAAGTATTCATTAAAAATTGAAACCTTACAAAAAAATACCAAATAGTTATTTTAACCTAATTTTTATATTTAAATTTAAATTAAGAAGTTTATTTCCAAATATTAAATCTATAAAGGTAGAAAAATTGAATTTAAAATGGTTTCACCATTGAAATCCAGAAAAACTATCTTTGTCAAAATATAGGTTTTTATGCATAAAAGGGGTTCATTCTTATCATATATCTATAAAACTTACTGAATAAATATCAAAAATAATTTATTAAACATATAATATATATATTAAATTAATATAACTCTATATTTTAAATAATTTAATTTAGTTATAACAAACATCTTTGAGAGCATAAAAATATTAATATATCCTTTATATTCACCTGGTTCATATATTTTAATTTTAATTAATTGTTAACCTATGAATTAATATTATATATTTGAAAACCATATATTTTCATATGTTTGTTGATACTATTCATAACTACTAATTTGAAAGATACTTTATATATTATTGTATTAAATAATAATATTTTAATAATATATTATTGGTCGGTATAACTCTGCCTTGCATGTTACACAAGACATCATAGAAAGTCATTGTTGTATGTAATTCAATCTATCCTTAGTGTTTCATTTAGAGAAATAATAAATTTATGTTTCATGCAATGCATGATTACATGGTTTTTTATATAACATGTTCTAGACATAGTTCTTTAATGTAAATTAAACTATTTTAAGTGTTGCATGAAATGAAAAATATCATGTAGTTTAAATTAATTCCAAAAAATATATCACAAAATCTCAGGGTGTTACACCCAATAATTCCAAGGAACAAGATTTAAACTCTTTAATTAATCCCTATGGATGTTGATATCCATGAAATCAAATAATATCCATGGTAAATCCACTCATGATTCCAATAATAAAAATTATTAATTTTCAATTTATAGAGAGTATATCATTTAATTTAAATTAGGGTCAAGCATGCATGGTTGGTGTTACCCGCAAATCAAACAAGAATGTAAACCAAGATAAACCATCATGAAATATAAGATTCAACCTACCTTACTGTTATATGATTCATATAAGAGAATAAGAAAAAATAATTTAGACATAATCATCTAGGGTGGTAGAGAGGGAGGGGTGTTGGGGCACCAGTAATAGGGTCAAGTCACCGAGCTATTTATTTTTGGGTTTTCAATTATAGTGTGAATGATCCTCCATTTGGTGGTTGTAACCCAAAATTTTAATAGGTTGGTTCAAAATAAATAGAAAATCCCCATAAAAAATTAGATAACTGATGATGAATGAAAAAATTATGTGAGACACTATGGTTTAAGAGGAGAGAATGGTTTAAATCACCTCAATATTTAAAACAAAATTAATAAGACATGATTTTGACAATAAATGAGGATATATTGGATAAAATCTTATGGATATGAGATATTTTTTAGTGAGAGTTTATACATGGTGAGTTGATCCAAATAATGGCCGAAGCGGGAAGAAAAATATCAAAAGAGTATATTACTTTGACAAATAATTTGGTAGTTAATGTTCCCACTAAAACATTGGTTGGTACCCATAAGGACCCCATTGGGGTGGGTAGTAGTAATACTCAAAACCCTAGTCCACCAAAATTCTAGTGGCTTCCAGTAAAATTTTGGTGGGGTAGGCAGTGGCGATGACCACTACCTAGGCCCTCCGGATGTCCAGTGATACCCATTAGGCTATCAGAGGAAATATACAATCAAGATTTTTCCACCATTCAAGACCTTACTAGTAAAAACATAAAATCTTAGTCATGGTTTTAACATAGGTTATATAATAACCAATATAGAAAAGAAAATAAACATCAGTTATAAAATAACTAGTGAAAAAACACATGTCGTGGAAGGTTTTGATATTGGTTATTATAATAAATGATGTCAAAACCCTATTCGTGAAGGGTTTTTACATCATATATTCTAATGAAAGTCATCAAAAACTCTATCGTAGTAGGTTTTTGAATTCATTATTATAATTAAAAATGTTATTACCTACATTTTTAATGTCATTTATTTTAATAACTGATATTAAAATGCATAATATGGGAATTATAATAATGGTTTTTTGAAATAACTTTAGGTAAAAGTGTAACCCTAGAATGGAACCAACATTTTACACAACAATCCCAAATAATTTTACATTCCCTCATATAAATTTAGAATCCCTTACAGGTAATTTAAATTATTTTTCATCATTCCCATCATTTTTTCAATTCCAACCTATAATTTATCACACCCTACAAGAAAAATTATTTTTATTACATCACACCCCCCATTTTTTAGTTTTCACCTAAAAATCAAATACCCCTTAAACTATGTTATTTAGTTCCCTCACAGGCATTCAATTCATTGCCCATTTACCAATCTATCCCACCCCTATTATTTCTATCCAAAATTTTCATTTCTCACACCATTACTATTTTAGAGATTCTATATGGTTATGGATATCTACCATAGATATTTAGATATTATGAATGTTTTATGGAGATAATGGCTTCAATGATGAGATAAAAGATAGCTATAAATAATCTTTTCTTATAGTTAATATCTATACAACAATATACATTATTATAAACTAATTATTCCATTTATTATTTATAATATATGTTTATAATTTTCATGATTTATTATAATGATTATTTTTACATCAACAATGAATTTGATATTTATTTTTGAATCATAATTTCCATTATCATTGATTTTATGAAATAACCAAGTTGGTTTAAGTATTTTGTCATGTATGTTTTAAAATACATATAAATTTTACATTTTTTAATCAAATAACTGACAATAAAATAAATTTTTTATACTTTGTTTTTTAAATATCCATTTATATAAAAATATAAAATTTATTATTAAATTTTGTTTTAAAAATAACAATTTATAAATTATTTTGAATATAATTTATATAAACTAATGTGAAAATTTTATTCATAATCTCTCTTTCAAATATGTCACCTCAAAAAATTATGTTAAAACCCAAAAAAACATCATGAAGATCTATTTTTCACAAGTTCCTCCTTTGACCAATGAAAACTGAGGCCTCTACTAGCCCCTTAAATGAAAAAAATGGCCATAATAAATATTAATTGACCAAATTTAAATAAAAATCATAAATTGAGTTCATGGAAGTTGTTTTAGTAAAAATATATTTAAGAATTTTGGTTTTAAACACATTACTATGTAAATATTTAGATAAGTGATATGAGTTTCATATAAACTATTATTATGAATTATTTAATATATGACATGAAATGCTTAATATTTATTGTTGTGAACATAAAAAGATGTGATGTATATTCACAAATTAATATTCATATTTGTGACTAATTAATAAATTAATTATTCATATAATATTTAAATGTTTTATATGGTTTTCATGTGAACCCATATGTAGTTTATAATTAATAATTTTTATAAATATTGGAAATTTAGATTCAATATACTTCTTCATGATAAAAATAACATAACATAATAAAAGGACACTAATGGGAAATCACAATATATAGGGAATTCATAATATAATAAGTAGAGATATTTTCCTCTTTATGTGATAATTTTATAAACATGTATTTATTAAATAAATTTAGTATTCCCCTTCAAATTCAAGTTTATTTTTATTTTTCAATAATATTATGTTCAAATATAATTTTATAAACATTTTAAATCCCAATTTATTATGGTATACCCAAATAATCATGTATTTTAATCAATGTATTAATGTCATTAAATTTCAAATTTACCATGATTAATTAGTTTTTACATATTAAATTGTGAAAATTAATAAACATAGTAGAAGTTGGTTTTTGAAATTATACATCTCAGTTATATATAAAGTAATAAAAAACCTTATTCATCCATGCCTTCCATATGTTATTGTTTCTAGAATGTATATAAATATTAATTTTCTTATCTATATTTAAGATAAATCAAATCATTATTTATTAAAATTCACGTGACAGTAGGTAGGATTTATTTGAAATTCTGGAGTCTTTAATTTAAATTACTCAACCAATTGTGATACTTATATGAGAGCACATTAACTCTTCATGATAATTTATTGATAATTTGAATATTTATATTATTTGGAAAAATTTCATTAAAATAATATTAAAAAAATATACACATCAAGATAAATGCATGTAATATCTCTGTAGTATTCCACTGTGTATATTTAACACAGTAATTTAATTTAATTAGAAACTAATAAACCATAATTATCATTATTAGTATAATTTAAACTTCTTTTAGTTGATCATCAATTAATTAATGAGTTTATAATATATAATTAATAGTTTAGTCCAATCACCTATTAAATATTGTACACATTGGATATTTTGGATCTTATAGTTTTAAAATGTTACTACTATGGAGGGAATCCCTTGAATATTTTAGTTCATGTAAATTTTAGTAGAAACATCGATGAATCAAAAAATTTCACAAAAAGCCCTTGTCTAATAAAATAAAAATGATGTATACATATAATATGTAAATTAAATAAAAAAATAAACAAAGCATAGTATATTTATTAAATAAACACACACAAAAATAACATCTATTTCATTGGAAGTTATTAATTATTATTATGTTTCCATATGGGAATAGATCAGTTGTAGTATCCCTTATGGGTATCAATGAGGTCTTGAGTTAAAAAATCAATGAGTAATTCATTTAATTTGTGTGTTACATGATTTTTTTTGTAATTAAACCCCATTCCCCTTAATTTATGTTAATAAATTCATTTTCATCACATTCAACACCATTAGGGTTTACAATAATAATATATATGGAAGCAATCGAATGATGGAGTTGTTTTTGGTTAAACATCTCCTGATGTGGTGTGGTGTCATGTCACTATGCATGAATTTCAGGGGTGTGTAGATCAAAGGTTGTTGTTAGGTTTCGCATGGCACAAGGTGTAGTTTGGTTGATTTCATACATGAGACACATATAGTGTCTGTTTCATGTGTTATGTTAGGGTAATCCATTTTCCTTCAAAATTTTTTGGGTTGGTTTATTTATAACTTAAACATAAAGTTTTTTATTTGAAAATACCAAAAAATGTTTTCTGGAAGGAATCATGAATAATAGAAGCGATATGGTAGGATAGACATTTAATTTTTTTATCTAAACATGATGAAAATTTTCCTAATAATTTAATATTCTAATAAAAAATAATTGGTATCTATTAATAAAATAAAATAAATACCTAAATCGTTTTATTTTCTATTCTATTTTCCACCATCATTTACATCATCAACCTAATGATAGATTATCTTGATTTTGTCTTGTATTTATGAATCCAAAAGAGTTTTTTTTAAGTAATATACTAAAATTTTCCACAATAATCTAAAGTTCATTCTTGATACCTTAGGTTTAATTGAAATAGGGTCAAATTAATCACATTATTTTCTTCGGATCATATAATCAAATCTCTATTCTCTATATAAAAGCATTGGAGGAGGGGGGTAACCCTAATACTTATATATGTTTCGAGAGTAGAATTGGTTGATATTTTATTTTCCTATGAAACTAATGACACATTAATTTTATAATTAGATTATAATAAAAACAATTATATTTATATCCTTGCATTTAATTAGACTATAATAAAAACCCCTTTCCCCTTTAATAATATAATAATATAATAATTATTATTTTCAGTGATAGGTGTTATTCTAAAATCATTTCATAAATAAATCGATATGTTTTTATTTAAATGATATTAAAATATATTTACTATATCGTTACCTTGATCTAAATCCTCTTATACATTTTATGAAAACATATACAGTAAAATTATTTTCAACTAATAAAATAAATATTATATTTACATAACATGTGAACAAGTATTTATTTTATTCACTTAAAAAATAAATAAATAATAAATATTATATCCACAAATCTCATGAATAAATATTATACTTACATATCTTTTGAATATATAAGAGATTTAATTCATACCATTTCTTATTTTCATAAATAATATTGGGATTGAATTTACAATAAATATAACCTGAATAAATATTATTCAACAAAATAATAATTAATTTATTCTTAAACATAGTTTCAATTAAATATAATGAAATTTTAGATAAGTAATCATAACCCTAACCTCCTATGAATGCTGTTACATAATATAATCCATTTTTTAGCAAATATCTCATCAAATAAGATGTATAAATGTTTTAGTATCCAATATTCTTAACATGTCATTCATGGAATTTCCAAATGAAGTTGTTTTTTACTATCATGACCAGTGATTTTTTTATAATCTTATATCTCAATAAAATGTCCAAAGATATATTTTCTGTAACATATAGGGGAACAATTTTATCATTTTTATTACATTAATATTATACTAATCATTACCTAGTTCATTAATAATTCTTCATCATGATTAAATATCTCATAATTCTCAACACGCATCAATGTATGTGAATAAGGATACACATTTAATTATGATCCTAGGTTAATGGACCAATGAACATTATTTTGAAGGACAAGGAGAGATTATATCACCCCTAAGATGGGGAATGATGTTTTGGTTATTGAAAATAGAAACATATAATCAAAATTATTATACTTACCAGTTAGAGAGAATTGATCAATATGTTTATGATACAATGGTGATTATTATAGAGAGAAAGTGTAGATATAGTATAAGGGTGATTAAAAGATTCTCCAAATCTTTCTATTATGTGGATAATTCTTAATAAGAAAATTTTTTTACCCCTTAATGCATAATATTATTTAAAAATCAATAAGAATAAGGAAAAGCGAATAGACATGACCCTAACCTCCAAAATAGATGAATGAATGATGACTCCCAATAAGTTAATCACATTTAATTACCAACAAAAAAAGATTATATTGAATTTTCATCACATCTTCACCCTCATTATTATACTCTATATTATCTTAATATCTCTAGGAATTAGTTTCTAGGTTTTTAATATATTCCTCATTTTTTATTATATTCACTCATGTATTTATTTGACAAAGAAACCCCTCAATTTATATTTTTCATGCATTTTTGTGTGAAAGTATGTCTTATGAAGTGATATAAATATCCAATAGATATAGAAATAAGATCCCAATAAGTTTTTAACATTATAAGACCACCATTTTAGCATGACCATGTGAATTGTAGAATAATTAATTTGTTCTCCTCATATCTAATGAAGAACCAAGTTATCTTGGCCTGGAAGCTATATAGAAATCTATTCCTTCACAATATGATCCAATAATTTCTATTATGAAAACATTTGGATTCTAAATATCACAAAAAAAAATATTATTGGTTAACAAATCATAGAAGAATTATTATCAAGAAATCATCAGTAATACATGATACAAGTAGAAATTTAATAGGATGAAGTGTAAAAATAATACATAAAATGAAATATATCACAACCCAATTATAGTGAAAAGGATTTGTATTACTGTAAAAATAAACTAATGTAATACCACCGTCATAATGAAACATGAACAATCATGTTGTTGTGTTCTTTATCTCAGTATAACTTCATTCCATTACAAGTTCAGTCAATTCCAAAGATCCTCCAACCCAACCATGAAATTGTTTTAAATTAATATAAAATAATATTTTATTACCTAGAAGTGAATTAAATTATGAAACCAATTATAGAATTCCAAAATTGAAATGTTTAAATGGACACTACAAAAATTATTATTCGGTATTTTTGAGTATACTCTAACCCTTGATGTAAGATCAAATGCATATTTACTATGTCTAATTTAGATCAACTAAAAACTCCTCATTGTTAATTAACTTTATGAGTGGCTTCTCAAAACACATCAACTACCCAAATCATAAAAGGTCATTCACACTCCCAAAAAACTCTATGTGAGATTTAATACCCCCTATATATTTGTATGAAACTTACAAATCTGCACATGATTACTTCTAAAATTTTTATTTACAATCTTCTCAAGTCCGCCCCATTATAGAAAACTTATTAGGCTCTCCTTACAGCTCCATTTCAATTTAATTTTAGTAATGTATAAATTAAGATCAACTTAGATATTCCCTTTGAAAATTCAATTTATAGGGGGATTCCTAAAACTCATAAAAAATAATAATAATCAAGGATTCGTCAATCTCCCTCAGAACTAAATGGTTTCTTTAATGTATTTTTATATTTTTTTATTATGTAAATCCATACATGGGTTCTTCGATAATCTATAGTTACATTATATAAAGCCTCCACTTTATAGGAAACATCACCTACTATCTTCCCAACTCCAAATCAACTAATAAAGAAATAATATTCTCTCCCCATTTAATATAATATATCATTTCATATTATCCCCATTATTCCATAAATTATAAGAAATGAAACTGAAAATAAATAAAATCTTATAGAGATTCAAGGAGATAATGCACTCTTAACAAAATTCTATAGTGTTATAAAAAATCCTTTATTAGAAGATTCATCATGATATCTATGACTTTCTATTTTGTTAAAACATACTCTAATGTAATCTCATCACACTCCACCTTCTCCTTTATGAATTGGTACTTGATGTCAATATGATTCAATCTTGAATATCTCACAAGATTTTTCACCTGTTTATTTCACTTGGGTTGTCACACCCAAAAATTAATGGGTATGAAACCACAACCCTCATTTATTCATGATATGGATTTATACAAATAATTCAAGTTCTATTTTGATAATTTATAATTTACTCATCTTTTATTGAGGTGTGAGCAATGTAATTTTTTTCTGGGTTTCCATGAATCTCACCTTCCATAAATAATGAATTCACCTAAAGAAGAGTAATTTGGGTCACTTAAATCTTATTCCCAATACTCATTAATATATCCATAAAGATAAAAATATTTATGGTTATCATACCTATATACATAATAGAGATTCCCTTTTATATAGCATAAGATTTATTTCACCAGTACAAGATGTGAGCCCCTTTGATTTCTTAGGAATCATACAAAAATTATAACCATATATGTTATTATGAATATTTATATCATTATGTTAAGTAGGATACTAAAAAATCATTCAAAATTTTAATGATCTATGCTCTTTCATTCCTTATAAATAGAAAATGTGGTCCCAGTTACTATAATATTAGAGAAAACATAAAATTCTTAATACCAAATATAATAAATAACACATGATCATTAATTTCCTGTGTGATATAGATAAAAAAATATTGTGTTTTTGGAATGAGAACCTTAGAAGTTTTTCATATCACCAATCATCAAAAACTCTTGTAGTTTATTCATTTGGGTATGGCATTCCTCACAAGTATCCATATTTTTTAATAAATTTATGTAATTTTCATACACATTAATAATGAGTGCGAATTGAATCACTATAATTAACCTAAATTTTTGAGCCCACATTAAAATTCCTAAATTATAATCTCATTATTCTGCTGCCACATTCAAATGCCAATATATTGGTCCTTTTTTCACAAATTATAAAAGATTCATCAAATTGTGAGGTTTAGAACTAACCCTATTGTGTATACACCTTTATTGTTGTTCAATATATATATCTGACTCAACTTCACCCTTAAACAATACTAGATTTATGTCCATTTGAAAAAAATTATTATTCTATTACAAAAAACTATCAAGAAATATTCTTATTTGATTGATCCGTGTGACTATAGAAAAGTTATAATTGAAATGAAAACCCAAAATTTGAGAGTATCAATTGAAAAGAAACATGATTTGTACTATATTAATGTACCATTATGATTTTTTATTCATAAAAAACCATTTCATCAAGATCATATTCTAATCTTAAAAAAAACAATTCCTATGTACCACGATTTCAATATTAATCAGATCTTCTTCCTTCACATCTATCAAGTACATAAGTTACAAATATTATTCTATATTCTATGGGTAAGGAATTAAGAAATAAGCATGTCTGGGACTCCCCAAGTTGTTTAAGATTTATCAGCCTTATTGCTATCTAAAATAATTTTCTCCATCTATATAATATTTGTACCTTTTATGATCTCAATTCATCTATTCCTATAATCTTATTTATCACTGGATAATTCAGAATAATCATGAGGGGTTTGAAAATATTCAAATACAGTCAAATTACTCTTATAATAGATAATTGTTTCTCTGAGATAATATTCAATATCATTATCAATAGAAAAGTTGTTTTATTGTAGATTTTAATTGTGTTACATAATAACACATAATCCATGAAAACATCATCCTTATATTCTTATTGTAACATTGGTAAATCCTTATATCATGTACATATTAGAGGAATATTTTTTCCATAACTCTCTCTCTGAACGTTCCCAAATTTTTACCATTTATCTTAGTGTAACAAGGGTAACTCAATCTATCCAATATCTTCACGATCCCCTTATCCCCAAATGATATATCATAAGGTGTGTTGATTGATTTTGTTCATTATAATAATCAATTATGAATTTAGATAGCCACTATTGTGGCTCATCTTAAAAAATAATCCATGGTTTCATTTTCTAATGACATGGTTTTTCCCTTACCCACCAAACATTCATTCCTCTTATTAAAAAATTAATTTTTTGGGATGTGTTAAGAGACCTAAGTTCATTTCATTTTCCATGCTACTGAAAATATGATTCAAACAAATAATTCATGTATTTTGATCAATTATTGGATATAAATATTTTGATATCACATCCCAATTGGTCCTAGAGAGTCTTTTAAAAGTGTTTACATATCGTAATAAAATTTTTATTTACTTGATAAAAATAATCGTAAGTCATATGGGTAAAATAATAAAAAATGGTCATGAAATACATTTCACAATTGGTTAACTTAGCATTTAACAAACCAAATACATCTACGTGAATCAACTAAGTACTATTTTTTATATTTATATATATTAGAATGTGGGTATTGTTAAAAAATTTTACTTTTTTTTACAAATTTCATTTGTGGAGACCCTGTCATGATTCAAATTTGATAGATTTATTAGATTTTCATTTTTGACATGCTTTTCCATGTATTTTTTTCTCCAAATAGCTATGTATTATATACCATAACTAATTTTACCCCTTCACACACATGCATCACATGTCTTGATAATTGGAAATATGAAAAAGATTATCACTTGTTCATTGTACCTTAATAATTTTGTTACATCCTTCAATAACCTTTCTAAATAACTATTCTTGTAAAATATAATAGTATTACCATTATCACAATACTGATAGAAACTTAAGAGATTGTTCTTCAACACATAAATAAAGATAATGAAATTGGATTCAAGTTTCTCTTAACTAATTTTAGTGCATCCGAATCCTTTGACATTGAGAAATCCATCCTTAGTGGATGTAAGAGCTATTCCATCACAAAATTTTATGCCACGTTTATATAATTATAATTACTCATATGTGATGAGAAAAACTATCATGTATCCAAGGCTCTCCCCTTATGTAGAATTTTCTGTAACCTCAAATAACTATTCTTTCCCTTGATAATTCCTCATCTTGATAGATTTGGAGTTTTTCCTTTTAAATCACATGATCTAGTAGAATTATGAGACCTTTTTTGAGGAATTTTTTAACTAGTCACCCCTTATACATGTTACATCAAGATAATTAAAAGAGTCTTGTAATTGCACCTTCCCTTTTATATGTTTCCTCAACTAGAATCTAGAAGCTTCAAGTAGTATATCCATCCATTATCCTAGGAACTATTTTATTGATGGAGTGAAAATTTATACCAGAATACATGTCATGAAATAGCCCTGGTACCCTAGTAACCTGATAACCGAACTGGTTTTGACATTTCTCGAAGGGCATTCCCAATCCCCTTGAGTCCACAACTAGAACCTAGAATCATAAAAATTGGAAGTGGGAACAATTTTCCCCCAAACAATGTGTAAGTAAAAGATTTAATGAAAATATTCATATCAAAAGAAAATCCACTAGGAATAATGTAACAGATTTCAATAAGGCATGAACAAGCCAACAGAAATATAACCCAAGTACCAAATAGAGAAAACATATTAAGTACCTAATGAGAAAACTGACCATGTCTATGGTTCAACAACTAGATCCACTTCCAAGAGATCATTTCACATTACATGTACCTAGATAGAGACAATCAACCAACACCCTAAGACACAATTAGGGTTTATGATAAAGACTAATAGGATTTCACCTAAGATTCCATAGAAACATTCCAATTTCAAATTAACCATGACTATTATTTCAATTTTAAATCAAACATATTTTGAATTTACCAAATCATATCTAAAAAAAATTTCTTTACTATTTAAAGGATGTTAATACATTAGAAATTAATTCTTCATATTTTAAATGATGGAAATACAATTGAAATGATGAAATTTAACATTAATAAAAGGTTATTTTCCCAAATATGAATTTCAAAAAATGAATTAAATTTTAAATTTTATATAAAATAGTTTAGATAAATTTACAAAGCATGTAAAGTTGTTTACAAAATTGGTGTATATACATTTTAAATACAAACATGAGAGCAACATGTTCATGTACTAAATAGGTACGATAGTTTCATGCAATTGTGACCCAACACTATGAAACGAAATGTATGTACATACACCCTAAGGGCCTACGGAAAAGAAGAATCATCACCATCTACAATGGAATGGAATGTGCTAATATGATGATTTAGAAATTTGTAAATTGGATTGTATGGCCCAAAATAACTCACCAACTACCTCATAATTCCATGTTCTCATGTAAAAATAATAATGGGAAATTTATTTAAAGACTTATTAAAATACAATTAAATAACATCCCCCATTTCAAATATTCCACTATTCTCTTTAAAACCCATAAGGGAGTTTTAAAAAAAAGTATGCCTTTTTAAAAATTTTAAACTACTAGGTTTAAAAAAACCCTTATATAAGCCATTTTTTCACAAACATGGATTTGAAATCAATTCACTATGAAATTTCATATTCCAACTTTTTATAATTAAATTCAACAATTTAATTTTTAAAAAAATTCCAAAAATATAATAACAAACAACTAATTCACTAGAAACAGGGTTTTTCATAATTTTCCATCAAAACCATTTTCAAATTTAAATTCAATAAGTTAATTTTTCAATCAAATTCCATCTATTCCACCAACACAACAAAATTTATTAGAATTAGGGGGTTTTACAAATTTCATGATAAGGTGAACCAAAACACCAATTCATTATAATTGGGTTATAAAAAAATATTGATAGAAATTTATTCAACCAATGAAAATGAATTTTAAATAAATATAAATTTAAATCAAGAAATTAAAGGTTTATTAAATAATCACCCAAAGATAGAACCACCTACCATCCTCAAAGAATCACAATGATCACAAGAAAACCATCTAATTAGAATGAAGGAACAAAAAATATTAGATCTAAACCTTGAAATGAAATTTAACTATATGAATCTTGCATCCATCAAGCTCAAGATCATCCAAAAAACTCCAGTGAAGAATACAAATAGAAATAGAGAGGCTTGAAGAACACCTACCTATAAAGACACGCCTTGGTGGTCACAACATTCATTCACAGAAAGGAATGGTTCAGAGGGGTTGGAGGCTTCAAAAATTATATCGAGAAAGGATCTTAGTCAAGAGAAGGGATTTGTGGAGGAGGAACAAAAGATAAAATAGCTTGGATACCTGTTTATAAATAATAATTGGGACATTATACGACCTATAACCCAATTACATGTTGTGTAATTGATAAGTCGTAAAATCAAAAAAAACCCTATTTAATCTTATTAAAACTGGATTTTATTATTAATAGAACTTATATGATATGTAACCCTTTAAATGATGTGTAGATCCCAAATAGACTACTAAATATTTTGATTTTTAGTGCTATAAATTTACAACAAATATGTGACTTTACCATCACAGATATCTTCCAAATTCGTTCTCGACACAACCCATAAAATGAAAATGTAAAACCAGAATTAGTTTAAGAATTTACCTCTCAGAACGGTAATGTGATGTTACAACTTCAATTCCATAAAACAAATTCCCTTGAAATCCAACAAAGAATCTTGCATTCAAAAAATATGATTCCACTTATCTCTCATCGATGCCTCTCAATCCCATGTATAATAATAATTAGAACCACCCATCCATAGAGCACAAACAAAAGATATCATCCTCCCCTGAAGTACCATGGTTTCAGAATCATCTATACTGAGTGTACATTCAATAAAATATAATATAGGATTAACCTCAAGATCACTCCAGATCAGAACATGAGACAGATCAGATAGATGTTTTCATAGCTACGATACATGTAATGTGTTATGTATCAACATCAGCTATGATGGTAGTTCCAACTGATGAAAAACATTCCCCAGTTTCTCAATAAACCTGAAGGTCTAATAAAACATGGAGAAAGATTTCCTTTCCTCTGAATCCATCGATGACCCTATATAGTTGAAACCTTCAAGAACACTTGGTCACCAACTAAGAACACCAAAGGTCTTAGGTGATAATCAACATAATAATTATACCAGATCTATGTCATCAACTTCCTCTGAAAAATAAACTGAATATTTGATGTTGTATATTGAACCAAACTTGGTCCAGAAATGGAAAATTCATTATTATCTTACCCACACAATAGATATTTACCTGTTCGACTATGCAATGCCTCAAAAGGATACAATCTAATTGCGGACTAGTAATTATATTTATTAGAAAACTTAACCATCAAAAAATGATCATCCCATGGACCACCAATGTCAAGAACACAAGCACAAATAATATACTCAATAATTTGTATATCTCTTTCTTTCTAGATATCTGACTACAAATGTTATCTCATAGTCAGATAGATTGGATATCCCAGTGCCTTATGATGGAATCTCCAAAAATGATAAGTGAACTAATGATTCCTTGAAGAGACTATAGCATATAAACCTCTATGAAAATTGAGAATCTCTTTAACATAGAGATTTATTAACTCCTCAACATTGGCTATATCAAGAATGGGGAAGAAGTGATCCAATTTCATCATCATATTGATCACAACACATATAACATTCTTCTTCCTCTGAGTACATGAAAAAATAACAACAATGTCCATAAAAATATCATCCAACATACAAGTAGGTAATGGAAGTGGCTAAAGTAAACCTGAAGGTTTCTTGTGCTTGGACTTCACCTGCATGCATGTTTATTAAAAAGAGCCAAAATAAAAAGTGTCCCACCTCAAACCTAGTCACAAAAACTTCTACCACATGTCATTGAATCTATTTTTAGTTCTTGGGTGAACAACCCACTGGGAACTATAGAAATCACTTATCATAGATATCCTTACAGAAGATGGTACAAAAAATTGATTCTGAAAGCATAGAATGACCTCTTTCAAGAATAAAAATTGGGAAACTATCTCGCCACCATAAAGAGAGTCTATAATGATAAAAAACTCACAATAGAGTTGTTATTATTGAAGAATAATGTTTAGGAGAGAGGATATCAAATGAATTCTAGATAATGAAACATTACCTTTCTCTTGAACTCCAATATGAAAATTTACAAAAAGGGCCATCATGTTCCACTATTCAAAAGATTATTTCACTAACATGTTCTAAATATTACTACTCATAGATTCTGTAATGAGATTCCCTATCCCCAGGGAGATAGAAATTCAAAAAATCAAAACACTATAGGTATTCCAACCAATGCCTATAGTGTATTTTCATGTATGTTTTAGAGAATATATAACTAAAGCTCTTATGGTATGAAAACATTGTAAACCATTATTTCTAAATGCAATTCTGCCTACTCTTAAATGTGTGCATCATAATGGAAAGTTCAAGGTCATGTGTAGGATAATTATTCTCATGTGGAATAAGATGATGAGAGACATAAGAAACAACATTATCACCTTGCATAAGAACACAAACTAATCTTGAAATTGATGCATCAAAAAACACTACATAGCCCTAACTAACCTCTAGACAAGTTAACACCAGAGTAGTAGTCTAAATAAATTTCAACTAAACAAACGAATTCTAACATTTATGATTCTAATAAAACATTATTCCCTTGGGGTTAGTGCAGTCATAGTAGAATCCAACATAGATAATTCCATCATGAAATGATGATAATATCTAGATAATCCCCAGATCCTACAAATCTTGATGAAATTTCATAGTTTCTCCCACGTTATAACATAATTCACATTATCAGGATCAACTGATATTCTTTGTTCCAACAAAACCTGTACCATAAATTTTATGTCTAGAACAATGGGATCACATTTCAAAATCTTGGCATAAATTTGGTGATTTCTCATCAAACTCAGAACTGTTCTTATATGATGCACATGATCCTACTCTGATTTAGAGTAAATGAGGATTTCATCCAAAAAGTCCTCCACGAAAATATCTAAATACCCATGGAAAATTCAATTCATTAAATCCATGAAAACATCCAGAGAATTGGTTAGAGAAAAGAGAATGACAAGGTACTCATAATGGTCATACCTATTTTGGACAGTGGTTTTCTGAATGTTAGGATATTTTATCCTTAACTGATGGTAATAAAATTGAAGATAAATCTTCAAGAACCACTTCACCAATTTCAATTGATTAAATAGATAATCAATATGTGGTGATGGATAATTTTTCATTAACACCAGTTGATTGATCTTTTAGTAATAATCATATTGTGGAAGTGAACCATTAGCTATATTAGAAAATAGAACCAGCGTTGCCAAAGGTGAAACACATGGGTGCATAAATACTTTCCCAAGAAGATATTCCAAAAATGATTTTAACTCTTTCATTTTATCTAGATCCATGTGTTAATATGGAATGGAAGCTGGTTGAGCACTAGGCATTAAGTCAATAGAAATACCTCCCTCCCTCTCTAGTGGAAACCCAGAAAAATCATAAGGAAACACAACGGGAAACTAGATGACAACTGGAAGGATATTATAGGCCAATGATTCAAAATCATGATCAAAGGAAAACACCAATATCACTTTCCACAACTCCAGATAATAGGGTCTTGATTAGAATGACCATGGGTCCCATTCTAATTGGGAGGCACAACACACACCACTGGGAAAAGTGGAGGATACTCTTCATTGGTAACAATCAATCTGGGATTTATTGGAAATTATCCAATCCATCCTAAATATGACATAAAGCATTTTCATCTTGTGAACTAGAAAAATATATTTAAACTCAACATCTATTAGAGAGAATACACATTAGGGATTACAAATAACCTTCTCTCTCTTCATACTAAGGGTTGTAGTAATATCCATCAAAAAATATAAAAGGATACATATAATTTTATGTAGATTAACAATAAGGGTTAAAATAAATGAATGAGATGCACATGTATCAAATAAAGAAGTCACCAATGACCAAGAAATATGAATGTTACCTCTCACATTTTCCAGTCCCATATCCACTTCCTCATGAGAATATTTGACTACATGAATATTCTTTATTCCAGATTATTGTGGTTAGAACCCTTTTTCACATGAATCATATGATTTCCCAGTAGTTTTAGTAGGATATAATGATACCATCCCATAATGTAGAGTGGATGAATTTAAAGGAATCACTAAAAATTCCTTGAACGTACGTAGAAGCTATAGTCTTGGGTGCCTCTATTAAAACCCTCTTCGAATGTCGTGCCTTTCCACATTTGTAGAAAACAAAAGGATCTTTTTCTAGTACTAAAGGAGGTCTGTAGAGAACTCATTTTTGAGAAATTCCACGAGAATAATCACACTCACACTTTACCTTGAAATAAATCATACTACCACTAAGAGAGAAAGAAACCCCTGATAACCCTGAATTCCCATCTAGGTCTATTTCTATCAGAATCACTCTATTGAGAACATCAAAATAATAAGGCTCCATTAGCAAGAAAACCTAATAATTAATATCCTAATGATGTCCCAACACAAACCATCAAGCCATCATTCTCTCAATTGATACAATCTCAAGTGTGAAATTTACGAGATTAGAAAATTAGTTTTCATATTATTTAATGGTCTTGTCAGCCTATTATTTTATTAAAAAATATATTGATTTTTTCAACAAAATTGAATCTAGATAAAATTGGATAGTGAAAATAACTTTTATGGGTTTTAACTCGAATTTGTTATTCTTCTTCATTGTAACTATACTTTCCTGTGATCTTCTTCTAAGTCATTCTAGCATGAAGGTGTATCACTACACTTTGATCTAATATGGTGTTTCCAAGAACCCATAGAACTTTCCCACACTAGTCAACAATTCCCCATCCTCTTGAGGCTAATTTGAGCCGTTAATGGGTACAAGCATATGGATAAGGAAATCTTCAGAACTTATATTTTGAACAACCCTCTGAGCTTCCGCAACATGAACCTGAATAGAGACTGGAGGTGGCACCTATCCTAGAGCTTGGATAGTGCATTCCATTATCAAGACTAGATTTGGGTCCACTAGAAGATTCCTTCACTACGGTTTAGTAGAAGCCTCATCTCAGATTTCATTCACATGCCTCTTCAGAGGCATGATGATAAACAACATCATCACATAATAAGAAATACATTAAATTAATAATCAACCAGAGAGATAAAGGAAAATTAATCCCAAAATATAAGATGATGTGATTTTAATTTCACTCTATCGAAATCCAAAAATGGAAAATAACAAATCCAATCCACAATATATCCTTCCCAAACCACCCTTAGTAACATAATGTTCACTATAATGATATATGCCTATGAACTCAATCATAACTACCTTATAAATCCCAAAAAAATTTCACAATGCATACCAACATCAAGAAAAAAGCTCCACCAGGAGATTTTCTACCACTTTATCATGTACCATCATAGTTACAGTGGTAAACTAGTAACCATGCATGTCCTAACCTAGACCAAAGGGCATTCACGATTTGTATGGGTCAGTGACTAGCACCCGAAATCATATAAAATTGAAGTGGGAATTATTTTTTCACTAAAAATGTGGAAGTAAAAGAAACTATATAGCTTTCATATAAAAAAATCTATTCAAAGTAATGTTCTAGAATTATACATGGGATAAACAAGACCAGAGTACTAAAACTCATATACCAAAGAGGGAAAAAAACATAAGTCCCTAGGAAGACAACTCACCATGTCTATGGATCTACAACTATATCCACCTCCAAGAGATCCATTTACCTTGCTCGAACCTGAAAGGATATTATATAAACACACATAAAGGAATATGTAATGTGTGATCCAATACCCAGTAGGATTTCACCAAATATTCCATAATAGGATACCAATATCATATTAACCAATAATGAATTTTAAATTTAAAAAAAAAGGCTTGGAATTTATAAAACTATACTTATAAAATTGATGATTTATACTTTAAAATATTGAAATACATTATAAATTCTTGTTTCACATTTAAAATGATGATTTTTTTTTCAAATGACAGAATATACCTTTAATCAAACGTGCTTTACACAAATGGAACATTCCAAAAAAGTATATAATTAACACTTTTATATAAAATAGTTTATAAAAATTTACAAGGAATGTAAAGAAATTAAAAAAAAATAAAATATATATATTTGAAATAAGAATAAGAGATAAATATTGCCATGTGGAAAATAGGTATGACAGTTCCAGGCTACAGAGAACCAACACAATGAAATAAAAAATATGTACATAAACTCCTTTGGGCCTAAGGAAAAGGGGACCTATCAGCATCACCTGAGAATTGAGATGTGTTGATATAATGTTTTTAGAACATTATAAATCATATTTTTTTTACAAAATAAATCAATTAATACCTAATTCTTACATGTTCTCATGTAAAAACAATGAGGGAATTTTTTTTCATAATTTCTTAAAATATAATCAAATCCCATCTCCCATTTCAAATATTCCACTTTTCTCTTTAAAACCCAAAAATTGGTTTTCACCCAAAACATGAATTTTCAAAAATATGAAACCTCTAGGTTTCTACAAAAACCATTATTTAAGAAACATTTCATAAATTAGGATTTGAAATAAATTCACCATGAAGTTTGACAATCCAATTTTTTGCAATTAAATTAAACTATTTAATTTTCAAAAAAATATATATATTCCATAACAAACCCCTAATTAATTGGAATTAAGGTTTTTCAATGTTTTCCATCATAACCATTATCACAATTATATTTCACAACATAAATTTTCAAACAAATTACATCCATTCCACAAACACACAACAATTCACTAGAATTGGTGGTTATACAAATTTCATCCCAAAGTGAACCAAAACCTCAATTCATTGGAATTGGGTTTTTAGTAAAATAATTGAATGAAATTTATCCAATTTATGAAATTTAATTTTAAATCAAATATAATATTAATAATGAAATTAATGATTAATTAAATTTTAATTCAATGACAGAACAACCTACCTTCATCATGGATGCAAAACGCCTACAACAAAACCCACCAACAAGAATGAGGGTGTAAAAGATCTAGGAACATATCCTAGAAACAAGATTTAACAATATTGGTCTTAGAACCCTCATGCTCATGATGAACCATAAAACACCATGGATGGAATAGATAAAGAGATTGAGAGGCATGAAGAACTCTTACCTAGAAAGACACACTATGATCTCCCCAAAGTTTAATCACTAAACGAAAAGGACTATATGGGTTGGAGGCTCTCAAAATCACATGTGGAAGGAACTAGGTCGACAGAAAGGATATATAGGGGAATTAAAAAGCGAAATTATTTGTGCTACCTGTTTAAAAAAATCAATGGGACTTTACACAATGTGTAACCCAATTAGATGTCATGAAATTGACATGTCTCAAAATCACTAAAAAAACCATCCCCTATTATTTAAAATGGATTTTATTATTTTTATTATTTTTTTGATGTATAAAACCTTTAAATGAAATGAAAATACCCTATAAGTCTCTTGAATAAAGATATTTTTAGTGCTGTAAATTTCCAATATATCTATGAATTCACCATCACATGTATCCTCCAAATTCCTTCTCAACCCTACTTAGACAATGAAAAAGGGAAAAAAAGGTTTAGAATGTACCAATTAAAAATACCACTGGATTTTTTAATACATATGGTTTATGTTCAATAATTCCACAACACAAAAACTTTCATTCAAAGAGAAATCACCATAGATACTAATTAGAATTTTAAACTCTTGATTGTGGAGTTTATCTCTAATTAAATAGATGATTATTCTCTTCACCATTCTTATTCATATTGTCTTTATATTTTATTTTCACTTTATATTTATATACAGTCATGGTATTACACATATCCTTCTCCTCAACTATTTTTTATTTTTTAGTACTTTATTGTGTTTTTCAATTGTTTTATTCATCTTCTTAGGTGATGCAAGAACATTATTGTTTCCTTTTATGCTGCCACCAACATTTTTATTAAAAGATCAGGTGTTTAGAATAATTTTTCATGGCTCCATAGAATAATCCCTAGTTTTCTTGGTTGTATTATGATCTTAATCCATTGCCTTATAGATTTAACCAACATTATTTATTTAATTTTAAAACACTTGATGAGAGTTTCTTGGGGAAATTTCTACATCTACCATTTCCCCCTCAAGAACTTTTACTTATTCATTCTAAGAAATATGATTCATTTTGAAAATCTCAAGAATCCTATCTATATATTTAAATAATTTTTTGAGATATAACATATTTCATGTGAACTCCACAAACATCACATAAATGTATTTAACTTTTGATTGATAAAGAAATTTTCTCAATGAATCATTCTAAAATTTTAATGATTTCATTTCTCACTCAAGAATATTATTTTCAATGAAATACACCAAAATATACATTCTTAACTAGATTTTATTTGAAATTTAATCTTCAACACTTTCTTCTATTTTATTACTATCTAATTATTTACTCAACGTGTATTTGGAATGGCCTTATCTTTCAATAAAAAAATCTTTCTTCCTTAGATCCATCTTACTATATTTCACTTCCTTATCCCAAGATATGGAATCAAGTTTTGAGAGAAAGTTTTTCTCTTTTTTTGTGTTCATTTTTCCTTTTCCTTTTGATGATATTTTTAAAACCACATTATAACTTGTATTTAATTGATGACCTTTGTGATTAGTTATAAACATCATTATTATGTTCCTTCAAATTGAAATTAACATAAAAGTACAAAAATTTTCACAATGTAAAAAATAAAATGGATGTTCAACCTTATATTTACCTTTTCTTCACTAAAATCCTTCTAAAAATGATAATAAAAATTTATAAACACCCGTGGAATAATATTAAACATTATTTAATTCCTCATGAGACAAATTTGGTTCAAAATGTACCAACTTTTTGAAACCTTTAAAGACTTATACTTCTCATAATTTACTATTATCACTAATAAAATACCTTTTCTGAATATTTTATATAATCAAAGCATCATTTTTTTTATCAATGGCACAATAATCCTAGTCTTGATCCTAAAAGGCTAAAATTGTGGCATCAAATTTACTTAGGAGGATTCCCATCATCTTATTTACCATAGTATAATCATTAGGTATTTATCATTATCTTTTAGATGATATATTAATTTATTTACATACATAAATAACCCATCTAGAATTTCATCTACTTCCACTAGGATATCAACAAATGGATCCCAATATGTTCACAGTAATGAATCTATATCTTTCTTGTATCTAACCTTGATATTATAATTTAATATGTTTTAATTTTTCCCATTATATTGGATATTATAATTTTTAGGATAAGTATTGTTTTTCCATATTCAGGACGATTTAAACTATTATTAATGATACCAAGAACATCCAATCTAAGAGATAGAAGATATGAGGCCATCATATCCTTCCATAAATGAAATATCATCCCATAAAACATAATGACACATTATTTTTTGAAGGAATTAAAGGATTACGTATATCACATTGATCAGAGTTTTATAAAATTGACTAAATGAATGATATACATGAATAGTTTCCAATAACTAATTCCAAAATGATTTTATTCCATGTGAAAGGCTTATGAGATATTGTATAATCACTGATGGTGTTGGGGAGAATTATTGGTTACTAAAAACATAATATCTTAATCTACTTTATTCTTAATTCCATTTAGTGTGATTATATTTTTATGGTGATGATATGATGATGATAAATATATTAAAAAAGAAAAAACATGACCCAAGGAAAAATATATAGTTCACTAACTCTTATTATCAAGTGGTTAATATCTTGTAAGTAATAACTGTGATACTACTACACACAATCCTATTTTATTATCAATAACTACAAGGACATGATATGGTAGATGACCCGAAAATACTAAAAATAATATATTATATTAAACACTAAAAAATCAATAAATCTTCACATTAACTAATATCAAGTTATTCTAGAATTTGGATCATATGTGAATCCTTATTAATCTCGACCATTCCATACAAAATTTAGTTGGAATAAATTGTCAGTTTGTCTAAAATATTCCATTATTGTTTCATAATCACTAATGCTTTGATTTAGGTTATATTCCCTTCAATTTATATAGCCTTCAAGCATTGTGGAATGATGGTATAGATTTTGGTGTGATCTATAGATCTGATAGATATGGAAAGATGACCCCATAACTTTTATATATTCAATTGAACACCATTAAATAATACCCTTGGGTCTTTCATTGAAATTTATTATTATCCTCATATCCAATAAATCACCAAATTATCATGGGATGATATCTGTGGCACAACCAATTCCTTTGTTTCATGGTTCAGTTATTTTAAGAGTGATCATATTTAGCTTCCAAATATCATATCATAAAGTATTTATGGGGATTTACTTGATATTTAGTTTATATCCTAATGTATTATTTGGTATATTCTTCATGTCATAATTTCATATGTTTTTGTGTGAAATTAATACATAAAATTTAATTCATACCCAACTCAACTCCATTATTGTAAACCCATCATTATTGTAGAATATGTAATTCAAATAAAAGTAAAACACAACATTTACAACACCTCCATTACAACGATATAAGATCTTTCACACTACGAAATGCTTTATATTGTTAGAAATTATATGAATTGAATCATTTATAAACTCCAAATATCCTCCAACCAATATCTGAGAATACTATTCAAAAATTAAACATAAAAATCACATACATAACCCATGAATTAATTTATTCAACATACTATTCATTGAATTCCTCCAATGAGAATGGTATCTAAATACTACATCATGAGATAGAAATGTTTTTGTGAGAGAACACAAACCCTTAGTCTAAGATCAATTCCATATTTACCATGTATCAATTGAGATCAACTATCAACTCCCAATTTTCAATTAACTTCATGAGGGGATTCTCAAAACTCATTGACAGTGTAAATCATGTAAGGATTATTAAAATCCCTCAACACTCTAAGGTATATTCATATGAAAGAACTAGGATAGATTATTTCACAATTTAGATGAGGGGGTGAACCACGGGTTACTAAAAACAATAACTCCAACACTTGTCATCATATCATTAATTTTGATATCCAATCAGACTAATTGTTGACAATAATAATTTTTATTGATATTTATTATTTTTGATAACCACTGGGAGGTGGTGTTTCTATTAGCGGGGTTTTCTTCATGAACTCTCTTATTAGAGATCACCAAGAAAGAATTTCATGAGAGAAGCCTCAATTATTTTGAGCCCAAAACACTAGATAGTTAAATATTATATGTGTCCAAAATGAATGATATATCTAGAAAATATGACATAGATTTAAGAATATTTTCAGAGAATATCAATGATATCATTGTAGTGGGGAATTAAGATAACTTATTAGAATGATAAATGTTCTAAGGAAATTATCACTGTTTCTTGATATGAATTGAGGTTTCACCATATGATTGATTTTAGGTTCTTGGGTGAGGTTTCATAATTGATTTCGTTTAGCTTAAAATTATTTCTCAAATTTAAACCCACAATGGTTCCTACATCCAAAAAAGGCACATGCCTATATTATAAAGAATGATTATCATTCAGTGTCATAAACCCAATGACAATTGGAAACTCATATTGGTTGTGAGGATGTGAGGTTGGGATTATCACAATCTTTTGGTGCAAATTATTTACTTATATGAGGCTCTCTTATATATTTATGATATGTTCATAAATCCTTACCATGCACTATTATGGGATTGGTTTTCCCTACCTCAATAACATGATCTAAACCATACATTTATAGGAACAACTATGTGTATCATAGGGTCTATACTAATCTAATATATATTTATTATTCCCTAGTTTCAAGCCTTTTTTTGTGTTATTTTCATTTTATTATAATATCTCAAGATTTTCATGGGGATCATATCTTTTCATTTTGGGTTAAATTTTATTTGATTTATTTTTTTGGATTAGAACCTAAGTAGTTCTATAAGATCCCTAATTTCTCTATAATGTATGACTTACATACATTTTAGTTTATGAAATTTATTTTAGTTAATTAATTTTTTTACAAAGTCTATAAGATTCCTCAGGGGTGTTCTGGGGGTTCAGGACATCATAAAGGGGGAAAGAGAGTTTTCTGGGCTAGCTGCATGGTTTGTGAACAATTAGATCTAACCATGAACTCACCCAAGGTTAACTATGTATGAGGTGGATTTTGGGATAGTGGTGTCCGTAGGGTTTGTAAACGGTTTGGAAAACCGTGCGGGAAACTGTGTGGCCCCGAAACATTTAAACAGTTGCAAAATTTCCACTCTTAGATTTTATATCTCAGTCATTATTTTCCTCTTCCTACTCCCTTGCAACCCTATAATCCAACCAAAGGGACCATGATCCCCCAAGGATCGATCTCTTTTGATTCTTGGCCATTTGGAGTGTTGCTGGATGAGAATTGAAGATCAAATAGATTTTAATCTTCTCCTCCTCTATCTTTTCCATTTTAGTTCTTGTATATTTGGTGATTTCCATATGAATCTCTTATACCTCTTATTTTAAGGTGAGATCTAGGTTGAGGCTTCAAAGGGGTGTTGAATCAAGATCTAAAACTTTGGTTGAGAGCATGTTCACCAATGGATTCAAGGTTGGTGGTCTACAAGTTATATCCCTTGGGTTTTGTGTAGATGTGTTCATGTAGGGTTTTTATTCTTACCCTCATTTAAATAATTATTGGTGAATTTGACATTATGTGATGTAGTGGTGTATAAATGGTAAATTTAACCCCTCTTTATCCCCGTGGGATGCAAGGAGTATGAATCAAAAAAAATTAGGGCCACCCAATGAGCATGCCATTAATCCCTGGACATAGAGTTAGCTAAGCAATTACAGGCCATTATGAGAGAATATAGAGCCTATGATGAATATGTTAATATGTTTATGTGACATGCATTTGGTGTTTAGTAAAACATATAGGTTGGGTAATTACCTAAGAGGTTGTTTGGTTGGCATGAAAAGAGTTAAAAGGAAAGATTGTAAAATGCTAGGGATTACTTTATACTGGAATACTCTTAGTTAGATAGGCATGGAAAATGGAAAAGGGGATAAAGGGGTTAAGTAACATAAATAATTAACTTGTTAATGGATTGATGAATAATGTAATTTCACATTTATTGAGATTTTTGTGATGTTGTAAATTATTTAGGCTTTGTTGTTGTGATATGGTGTTTTGTGTTGAATGATAAATAAGCATGTGCACATGTCTTGGTAGAGTGTGTTATTGACTTGTGGTTCTACGACCACATGTTCAGTTGGACAGAGGTTCTAGCTCTACCTCGAAATGCATGGGTTAGGGAAGGGGATAAAGTTATATTACCCTAACGGTTTCATTATAACCAAATAGAGGATTCGATGTGAGGATATTGGGAATTTTTGTGAAATGATACCTATTATGATAGGACTTTTAAAATTCCCACATGTTGAAAAAGATGATCATGACTAATCAATTGAACACATGAAAAGGGTGAAATTATAAATGAGATGTCTTACCAATAAACATGGGTTAATTGGTAGGTTAACATAAAGGAACATAAATAATGACATCTCATTGATCTATTTACCTGAACATGGAATTTTTTTATCGTTTTCATGCACTATATGCCATGATTGATATTTTTAAGAAACTATTTGTGGTGTCCTACTATGTTATAATCACACCCTTCTCGGGCTGCCATTGGGTACCTGAGTAGATTTCATGCTGGCAGGTTAGGATAAGGGAAAGGGACCTATGTAAGGGAGATGAGTTGTACATGGGACTTGTTTGGGTGAGGTTCCAGACATGGAGGCGAAACATTTTGGGGATTCTATTATTTTATTTCTTTTGGGTTTTGTTAACATGTCACTATATAATTTCATGGCATATTTATTGTTGTTTATTATTGTACCCATCATTGGGATTTGGTTATTTATTCATGTTATGGAGTGTTCTATTTTGTTTCTGTTATTTCAATTATTATCTACAGTGTCTAACTCTGTTATTGAGGGTATATTCTCTTCACATGACCTATTGGACCATCAATTATAGTCTACAAGCTCTAGAATATGGTGAGGTGTGCTTGAGGTCATGTACCTACCCATCTCGAAGCACCGATTTAGTGGATCCTAAGTCAGGGACGTTACAAAGTGGTATTTGAGGAGTTATTTTCACTTTCAAACTATTTGGAGATAGTAGATAGAAGATTAGGAAGGTATCAGGCCTTGGTATTAAGCTCGTTCTTGGGAGTAGCTAACCCATGTATGGGGGAAAACCCAAGTCACCCTGAGAAGGGATTTTTTTGTTGTTGTTTATAGTTACATTTGATTATATTTCCCCATTCGATGATGCACATGTTGTGTGATTTGAAGGTTTTGTGATATTTCTATCATTTCTGGAATTGTATGAGGTTGTGCATTCATTCATCATTTTAGGAACCTATGTAGTAAAGTGACATGCCTCATGGTAGGCACACACACAGGATGGGTGTGTAGGATATAAAGGTTAAGATGCATATGTTCTTTTAAAAGCAATGAATTATGCCTAATAAGATGGTATGAATGAGTAGAAAGGGAAGTGAAAATGTCGAGTAGTAATTATAAAATGGTCCTTGATAGAGAACTAATAGTGGAATAATTTTTTGAAAGGGTAAATTGGAATATGGAAATGGTTTGAATGGGAGTAAAAGATAAGTATTGTAACCGTGTGAATTAGATACTGTGTTGGCCATGAATTCAGGGAGATGGCCGAGGTAATTGACCCAGTTGTGAGTAGGCACTCTTTGGTATTCTATGTGAACTGGTTTGGTTATGACGAGTGATGAGTCTATATATGTGTTCTTTTTTCCTTTGTAAAAGTGTTATGTTTTCATTCTAAAGATCATGTGGGGCATTGTAGAGAAACTCCACCTAGAAGATGTGTGTCAGTTGGGCGATATGAGGATGGTGCTGAGAACACTCCTTGAGTATTAGAACAATTGAACGTGATGATCCTAGGATATATGGAAGAGAATTTACAAGTGAAATTTTCTAATTTTTAAAAGATTATGGAATGAGACCGAGGGAGGGTTGCACTGAGCATGTTTGAGATGACCAGGGAGTTTTAGCTACAACACCCTTTAACCATTACCAGAGAGGGTGGGCCAAAATTAGTAGAGTTTTCGATTGAGTCTGTCAAAAAAATTCTCAAACATATATAGACCCCTCTTGAGAAGCGAGTCACGTTAGAGGCCTATTAGATGAGGGGGAATGAAAAATGTTGGTGGGACATTACGGTTTAGATAGATCAGGATGAAGGGATGATGTGTAATGATTTTCAGGAGGGTAGAAGTTCATATAGAAGTTAGAAGGGGGGGGGGGAGGGGCTTCTTAGTGAGGAGACTAGGTCTTCTATTATTTGTGTGGAAGGACAAAACACAAGCATGGCTAGTGTCCCTACTCACCGGTCGAGTGCTGAGTGTGTGGAAGGTTAGGCCACATACATAGGTTCTGCAGGAACCCGCGTCAGATAGGGAATGATAGAGGTCACATGAAAATGTCGAGTGTAGGAAGGGGGTCATTACCCCATATCAAGAATGTAGTTAGAGCTCCATGGGCCGAACTGGTAGGGGCGATTGACATGGAAATCCAGGGAAAGATCACTCTTACCAGTAGAGTAGTGTAGTGCAGGGTACTCAGACTGGATACTAAGGTAATGGGGCAATTCATCTCTAAATAGTTCAGGCTGCACCTAAATTTTCTAAGGCAGGGTCCTCTACTATGCGAGGTATGATTATTGTAGCTTCCACATTTTGTAGTTCTTTATTTGATGCAGGTTCTATGAATTCCTTTAATTCTTCTTGGTTTATAATTGTATTGGGCTTAACCATAGAGACTGTATGTGGGGTAATGTCACTTAATACTCCACTAGGGGTGCAAGTCGAGGACATCAGGAAGTGTAATGGTTGTGCTCTCGAGGATGGTGGGTATCATTTTTGGTGTGATCATTTTTTCCTAGATATTTTAGGTTTTGGCCTAATCTTTGGAATTTATTGTTTGGGTTTATATCAATCCCATATCAACTATTACCAACATCAGGTAACATTCAAATCTCTCTATGGGAGCACTTATGTCATTTTTGGTGAGTGGGATACTTGAGTGGGCTATGTAGGGTTGCTATACCATTATATGGGGGAGCTCATAGCCAATGTGGCATACCTTATTATAGATTATGGGGAGAATGGATAGCCGGTCTTCCCTTTTATTGTGCACCAGTTTTCAGATGTGTTTCTTGAGGAATTCTCAGAGTTACCACCTGAGAGAGATGTTTAGTTTATGATTAAATTGTTTCTTGGAGTGAATCCAGTTTCAATTCCACTATACTGAATGGTGACATAAGAGCTCCAAAGACTAAAGGTATAGTTAGACGAATTAGAGCATAATGGGTTTATACGTCGTAGTGCATCACATCAGGGACCTACTATGCTATTTTCTCAGAAGGATGATAGATCATTGAGGATATGTGTCGATTATAGGAATATGAACAGGATGACAGTTATGAACCAATACCCTATTCCTAGATTTGATGACCTTTTTTATCTGATCAAAGGGGCCTCAGTTTTGTCAAAGATCTATTTGAGATCGGGATACCAACAGTTGAACATGAGACCTTTTGACATACCCCGAATGACTTTCCATATAAGGTACATGTTGTATGAATACCTGGTAATTTCATTTGGATTGACCAATGCACTAGCTGTGTTCATGGTCTTGATGAACCAGATATTCTACCTGTATCTGGATCAGTTTCTTGTTGTTCTCATTGATGACATCATCGTGTACTCAATAAATCATGAAGATCATGCCAAAAATATTGACATCATATTGAGTTCACTAAGAGATCACAGGCTTTACGCAATGCTATCAAAAATGTCAGTTTTGGATTGATGAGGTGAAAATATTTGGGCATATCATATCTTTTCCAGGTGTATTGGTGGATCTAGAAATGGTGCTGGCTGTGGTGTCTTGGGAGAAGCCCCAGAATGTCTCTGCTATTCAGAGTTTTATGGGTTTGTCCAGATATTACTGATGGTTTATTAGAGATTTTTATAATTTTGTAGTGCTTCTCATAGGACTAACCAAGAAAGGGGTTATGTTTGATTTGCTAGAGTCATGTGAGAATGATTTCATGGAGCTAAAGAAGTAGTTGAACACCACACCAATTTTGATCTTACCTGAACCAAGTAAGAAGTATTCCATGTTCTGGGATGTTTTTGATGTTGGACATGTGGTAGTGTTGATGTAGGATAATCGGGCTGTAGCTTATGGGTAATGGAATTTAAGGCCACATGAAAGAAATTATCCTACTCATGACCTAGATCTAGCTGTAGTGGTTCATGCCTTAATGTGTTGGAGGCATTATTTTTTGGTAGATCCCTCTACCATGTTTATTGACCATAAAAGTCTTAAATAAATCTTCTCTCAGTGGGATTTGAATCTTCGACATTGATTTTGGGTTGAGTACTTGTAGTCTTTTGATTTTTAATTGGTGTAAACACTAAGGAAATGTAATAGTGTCACTGATGCTCTAAGATGGAAGACTCAGAATCTGGTAGTTCAGGAATCCAATTCAGAGTGGGAGATGATGGCCTTGTTTGCTGAGATGAATTTAAAGGTATAAGATGGGAATGAGCATATGACCCTTTCATCCATAGAAGTTGAGTCCGTGCTTTTGATCCGAGTTAAAGAGAGTCAACTGCTAGATCCAGAGTGTTTGGCTATGAAATATTTTCTTAAAGGTGGGAAATAACATTCTGGTTGGAAATTAGGTTCCAATAGAGTTGCTTAGGTTCATGGTCATGTTTTGGTACTTGCAGGTGTTCATGGAGGGTTGATGTGAGAGTTCCATGTATCGAAGTTGGTAGTGAATTCAGGCATGACTAAGATGTACAGTGATCTTTATAGAAAGTTTTGGTGTCTGGGAATGAAGAAATACATTAAGAGTGTTGTGGCGTGATGCCTTACATCTCAGCAAGTGATGGATAAACATCAGCCTCCAGGAAAGTTGTTGCATTCATTGCCTCTTCCAGAGTGGATCTGGAATAAAGTCACGATGAACTTCATAGTTAGTCTTCCAAGGATGCGTCAGAAGAATGATGTTATTTGGGTGGGGGTAGATCGACTTTCCAAAGTGGCCCATTTCTTTCCGATTTAGTAAACCTATACATTCAACTAGTTTAGGGAGTAATATGTTTGAGAAAAATTACAGTTTCATGGTATGATGAGAACTATAGTTTCATATCAAGATTCACATTTCACATAGTGCTTATTGAAGGGGCTGTAGAAGGAACTTGGTACCCAGGTGTTTCTGAGTATGAATTACCACCCATAGGCTGATGGGTAGTTGGAGTGTACAATTCAGGTATTAGATGACATGTTGAGAGAATGTGTTCTGTATTTCAGTGGATCATGGGAAAAGAACTTGTCACTTGTTTATTTTTCTTATAACAATAGTTTTCATGCTACAGTTCAGATGGATCCTTTTGAAGAACTTTATGAGAGACCGTGTAGATAAATTTTGTGTTGGTTAGAGGCTGGAGAGTCTGAGTTGTTAGGGCTGAGTCTTGTGCAGGAGATATTGGAGAAGTTTTGTTTGATTCAAAAGAGTATGGAAACATCTCAGATTAGGCATAAGTCATATGCAGATCAATGTTGTAGACCTCTTGAGTACATGGTGGGTGATAGTTTTTTTCTTTGCGTGTCAGCAAGGATGGTTCAACGTCAAATTCGAAGGTAGGGAAAGTTGGAATGTAGGTATGTGGGGCCATTTGAGATTGTGGAGAGGATCAGACCGATGACTTACTGATTGGATCTTCCACAATGGAATAGTAGAATGCATGTTGTTCTCCATGTTTCACAACTCCAAAAGTATCACCCAGTTCCATCTCATGTGGTAAAGGATGAGGATGTTGAACTTAAGGCTGATATGGCCTTTGAGTAGCACCTGGTTCATATTGTGGATAATAGCGAGAATGTTTTGCATGGAAAGGTTGTGTCCTTGTTTTAGGTTCTATGTTATCATGAAAATGTTCAATAGGATACTTGGGAGTGAGATTTAGATATATGGGTTTAGTGGCCTTATCTCTTTTCTTTAGAAACTCAATGATGCTCTAGAAGAGAAGCTCAGGGAAGAGCATTTATAAGGTTGGAGGTTGTAAGATCTCGTATTTCTCCGTAAGGTATGTTTTACTAAAGTTTCAGTTTAGGCTCCTTATTTTAGTAAATTAAGTTATTTCAAAAGTCTTTAAATAGGCTCAGGGGTGTTCTGAGGGTTCGATACATAGAAAAGGGGGAAAAGATGTTTTCTAGGCTAGATTCATGGTCTACGCACGGTTAGAGCTAACAGGATGGGAAGCACATGTAAACCATGCAAGTGTTGGGTTATTGGATAGTGGCGTCTGCACTTTTTGTGCACAGTTTGGAAAACCATGTGGGTAAACCATGTGGCCTAGAAACCTTTAAAAATTAAAAAAATTCCACACTGGGATTTTATATCTCAGTCTGAATTTTCCTCCTCCTCCTCCCTTGAAACCTTAGGAACGAACCATATGAATCAAGAGATCCTAATGATCAATCTACTTCAATTCATGACTATTTGGAGTGTCTTTGGATGAAAATCATTGATTAGGGTGAGTCTAATCTTCCCCCCCTCTATCTTTTCTAGTTTAGGTCACGTATTTTGGTTGATTTTCATCCGAATCTATCAAACCTCTCTTTTTTGTTGAGATCTTGGTTAAGGCTTCCAAGGGGTGTTGAATCGGGATCTACATCTTCCGTTTAGAGCTCATTCTCCAATATATTTATGGTATATGGTCTATAAGTTATATCCATTGGGTGTTGTGTAGATTTGTGCACGTAGGATTTTTTTCTTTCCCTATTTTAACGAGTTATTTGTGCCTTTGACATGATGTGTTTTAGTTGTGTCTAAATGGATAATTGAACCCTCTTGGTCCCTATGGGGTGCAAGTAGGATGACACTACAAACTTATGGCCTCCTAAGAGAAGTGACGATATTCCACATACATAGATCTAGGAATGCAAGTGTAAGACATTGGGAGTGAACATGGAGCCTATGAAAAATATTCTAATATGCTTATGTGTTGTGAAATTAGTGTTTAGTAATACACATAGGTTGGGTAATTAGATATGATGTTTTTTGGTTGGTATTAAAAAGGGTTAAAGGGATTAATGGGACAATACTAGGGATTTGAATCATACTGGAATAGGACTAGTTAGATAGGTATTGAAAATGGAAATGGGGCTAAAGGGGTTAAGTGACAAGAATAATGATCCGGTTAATAGATTGAGGCAAAACGTAATTTCTAATTTGTTGAGATTGTTGTGATGTTGGATTTTTTTTTTGTGATATGGTGTTTTGTGGGGAATGATAAATAAGCATGTTTACATGGCTTGGAAGAGTGGGGTATTGACTTGAGGTTCTACACCCACTGGTTAAGCTGGACTGAGGTTCTAGCTCATCCCCTAAATGCATGGGTTAGGGAAGGGGATGGATTTCTGTTCCCATAACAGTTTCATTCCACCCGAACTGAAGATTCTGGGTGAGGATATTGGGAATTGTTGTGAAATGATGCCTAGTGTGATAGAACTTGTTAAATTCCCACATGGTGAAAATTTTTATCATGCCTAATCCATTGAACACATGAAAAGGGTGACATGATAAATGAAATTTCATGGTAAGAAACTTGGTTTAATTGGTAGGATAACATAAAATAACATAAATAATGATATCATATTGAACTATTTACCTTTAATTGCCTTTATTTATCATTTTCATGCACTATCTTCTTTGATGGATATTTTTTAGACACTATTGGTGGTGGCCTACTAAGTTATACTCACACCCTGCTCAAGATGCTATTGGGTACCAAAGCATATTTCAAGCTTGCAGGTTAATATAATGGAAAGGTCCCTATTCTAGAGAGATGAGTTGGACATGAGACATGTTTGCGTGAGGTTCTAGACATAGATTCCAGATCATTTTGTGGATTCTACTACTTTCATTCCATTGGGTTTTGATCACATGAAACTATAGCGTAGAATGAAATATTTATTGTTGTCTAGGATTGTTACTAGTTAGGGGATTTGGTTATATATGCTTGTTATAGATTGTTATATTTTTTTCACTCTATTTCAATTATTATATGTTGTGTCTTACTTTGGTATTGAGGTTATGCTCACCCAAATTACCTATTAGACCCTTACTGCTAGTTGAAAACCTATAGCGTATATAGAGGCGCACTTGAGGTCATGTAACTACCCAGCTCGAAGCACTGGTTTAGTGGCTCCTAGGACGGGCACACTACATGGTCTATGAGCCAGTTGGGTTATACTTGGGAAAGAAGAGGGAAAAGATGAAAAATACTGACTACATGCTGATTACACACTGTGAAAGGTGGATACACATCTTGAAATATTAGGTCACAATATGTAATCGTCAGGGAATGACCTTTCACGATGTGTATGAGTTCTACCTCATAAAAGGAAAATTGGGAATTACACACTATGTAATGGGATTACACATCATGTAATTACCCACTGGGGTTTTTAAAAAATAGGGATTATAGTCTCTTATTTACCTATATACAACCTTTTTCTCTCTCATTTGTTGACTAAACCCCTTTAAATTGGTTTTAAAGTCTAAAAGTCCTTCGGACACTGATTCTTACACCGTCTTCCATGTTGGAACCACATCAACAAGTAGTCAATTCTTATTTAGAAATTCATGATTCTTCTAAAAAATGAGTGCACAATTTGGATTTAGGCTCATATGATCTAATTTTCATTCTTTGTATGTTTTTAAAATTTCTCCTAAACAGAGGTGAATCAGGACTTCATACCAGACAGCCACTCTACTACTAAGCTAAGGAAGGAAATCTAGGATTTCTTCTTCGTTTATAGTGATTTTCTAGCATTTGGAACTTGCTCTGGACATCAAACAATACGAAGAGGCCTCATTTTTTAGTGATCTACTTCTAGTAGGCTTAATCACACATATTGAGGATGCCTATAGGTTCAATTTTAGTGTTTTGTCTCCCATTACTCGATTCATGGTCACCCATGTGGTGATACTTAAGGAAATAACATTTTTATGACCGTTTAGACTACATAAGGTGTGTGTTCTTATGATTTCTGAGTTAGCGGAATCATGTTAATTATTTAAAGAGTTGAATGGATTTTTTATGAGATGTTCTACCTTCTTTCTTAATGTTTCCATGTTATGACATGATTATTTTAATTAATTTTCATGAATAAAATTAGGTGAACAAGTGGGAATAATTATTGGTAACTGTTAACTTCCATAGGGGTGTGTTGGGAAATGGTGATATGTGAGAGGGTATCCTCAAATGAAATGTCTAATTTTAAGTATAGTGATATGGTTTGGTATACCTATATGATTTTATTAATAGCATGTTTGAATGGGTAAAATGGGAGGGTAGGACCATTTGTTTTGTAAATGATAAATGGAATGCATGAGTAGGTATACTCCGGGCTTATAATAGGTTATATTAGTGGGTATACTCACATGGAAATGAAATGATTAAATTATATGAAAATAATGAATGGGTAGATAGATTCCATGGATTACTATCCATGGATCTGGAACATGTTAGTGGAATTATTTAGTTGATTATTCCGCATGGGTAACGATTTTGGGGGATACCTCGGGCCATTCTACCCCGTGGATCTTGATTTCTTTGAATCACATAGGATATGTCAGTACAAAAGCTCCTAGGACTCCCACTATTTCATAGACCAAGATTCAACTGGGATGCCCATGGGACTTGATGTAGATTCCTTAGACACATTAAATGGATCTATCCCTTCATTGCCTATATTTATTTCATGGATTCACTGGTATAAGACATATTTCACCTGACCCTTGATGTATACACTTCATTATACAGTATGGTCCAGGGTTACATGATACATATGGATGTACATTGTGGCTGTGGGATACATGATAGAGATGGGAGAACAGTGATTCCATAAGACATGGTAAAAATTCTTATATCTTCTTGATTTGGAGTGGATGTTTTTTTCAGGTTGCCTTGTGGGGATATTCAGTTTTTTTATTTATTGTTATATAATCATGCCATGGTAACTTAGTTTTACATTAATGATTTACATAAACTTTATAGAACTTTTTATATTGGTGTTAGAACTATATAGACCCTGGGTGGTTACCTACTGGGATGTTTTTCACACACCCTATTTTTGCCACCTCGGGGGCCTAAATAAATTATATGGTTGATGGTGATGATAGGGGAAAGAACCCAGGAATAGGTTATTGACTATGGTTTCAGATCAGGAGAGAATAAGACCAAGCTAATGATTGCAATGCTGCAGGTAATTTTTGGCCTTTATTTTATTTTGAGACTTGTGTTGTATCGCCTTGTACCAATTCCATATTTTTTCTAGATAAATTTATCATCTGCATCATAGTTTATGTGATATCTTTGGACTATTTATGTATTTCTATCTAGTCTTACTTTCAATTTACTTCTTATTTATTTGATTTCACTATTTTATAAGTTTTACTTCCACATGGATATACCCTGGTAATGAGGGAATAGTTTCCCCACTAACACACCTTGTCCATCTCTACAAGTAAGCATTCTATGGCCTTTGGGAAGATGCACTTGAGCCAATGTGGACAACCGGGTTCGGTGAACTGTTGGGTGGAATCTAGGACTGGGATGTTACAAAGTGGAATTAGAGGACATTTTTAGGTTTCACTTTCTTTTTGGAGACAATAGAATAGGATTGGAAAGAAATGAAGTTTGGTAAGAACTTGTGCCCGAGAGTAGTTACCCCACATACAAGGAAAATCCAAATTGCCTCAAATGATTTTCTGGTTTTTTAGATTTTGAGGTGTATATTTATTTTGAATTCACCATTGGGTGATGCACATTGTCTATGTTGTTAAAATTGTTGCAATTTTGGGTTCAATTTCTGTTGCAACTCGATGAGATGAGGGTATTCCATCTCATGCATCATATAGGTTGTTGTTATAAGTCACATGCCATGTATTTTTTCATGCCATTTAAGAGGGATTACTTATTACATGTTTTTGTGATAGATTTTTTGATAGATTGGACTACTATTGTGATATAAATTTTTCACAGGCTAAAAGAGTGATGCCATATTTCAATTCATAAGAAGTATGAGACCTTATAGATTAATTAATAATGCATACAAGAAATGAAAATGCTAAAGTGAATTTGATATTTATGGATTATATGTACATAAAAAATTGGTTCATAGGTGTTCTGGGCCATCAGTGATCTGAATTTGGTGAACCATTGGTTAAATCATTTGAACAAATGACTTTTGAATGAAAATGAATGAAATGGTGAATAAAGACATGACGTAGACCCAACTTTTTCTGGGAAAGAGGAATAATTTATAGTGGTTCGATTGATTTTCTTTATACAATCAGGGATTTTAGAGAAGGTTGTGGGTTGAATTATTTTCATTGATGGTTTTAACCTATTGTACACTTTTGACCTATGAGCTATAAAGTTGTTATTTTGGAGGTGTGTGTGTGGAATTGTAGAGATATTCCACCATAAAAACCTCCAATTGTATGTCGCAATGGAGGTGATGGCCATACTTCGGATATGGAAGCCCATGGGATTTTTAAATGACCCTCTATTAGTGTCAGTTTTATAACTATGGTATGTTATTGTTATAGGTGTTGCGGCACAATTCAGCAAGGGATTATTTCTCTATATGGAGACTTTTTAGGCAGCATCTCAATCTACCTTGTCTATGGCTGAGATGACATGGGATTTCAAACAGAAGCATCCACCCATGTTATTGGGGGGATGGTGGTCCAGAGGCTACAAGGCTATGGATAGATACTACTTTAGTGATTTTTGAGAATCTAGAGACTCCTAATGAGCTGAGGGTTATGATATATACCTATTTTATATGTAGATAAGCAAAGCCCTGGTGGATTGTTCTAAACCAGGATGATACGATACAAGATATGGGTTGGGATGACTTCCAGACCCGCTTATTTGACTACTTTTACCCTATAAATCTTCAAGAAGAGTGGGATAGCAAGTTTATGCATGTGGTGTAGTGGGTGATAATAGTTATGTAATACATATAATTCTTTACAGATATGTTGCATTTTTTGCCGATGTATCTTAAGGATGAGTTGTCGAGGGTGAGACGCTTTGAGGAAGGTCTCAGAAATTATATCAAGTCTCATGTCAACGTGTTCAGGTTGACTTCTATAATTGAGATTGTAAATTAGGTGATTATTATAGAGTGGAACCTAAGGGAACCTGGGAGTACATAACATTGGTGTGATGTTTCTCGACCTAGTGGAAATGTGTCCATAGGTAGAAAAAATCATTTTGAGGTTTCATGTGACATGATTTATCATCAATCTATGTTTACAGGAAGATTTTTGTATTTTCATTAGTGTGGTTGGTGAGGACACATAAATAATCAATGCGACCACGACCCAGTTGAGTGCTGAGCTAGCCATAGGATGGGGAACATGAAGTGTTTTTGCAAGACCATCCCAATATATGTGAGTGTTAGGTGGTAAAAATTAACATTAGGTTCATGAGAAGGTTATTTAGCTCCATGTAAGTCTAGAAGATGGAGCAGTGTAATCTTGTTAGGCTGAAGAAATTGTGGTCATGGTAGAAGAAGCCAAATACTTGTTACGCCCAGACAGAAGGGTGGATTAGCTCAGGGTAGCTAGGAAATTTCACAGGGTTGTGATACAGGGAAGACTTATGTAGTGCTACAAACCCAACATGAGAAATATCCCAAACCATCTTTGGTGAGAGTTGTGATCTTATTAGCTTCTACTATTTCATACACTCTCTTTCATATAGGTGCATACAATGTTTTTTATCTACACCAGTGTTTAAGATCATCAGGCTTGTTATATTTCTTTCTTAGGGTGTTATGATGCTAGACACATTGTTGAGTGTTAGAATGTGTAATTTGCGCTAGTGTATGTAGATTCCGCTTGAGGATGTTGCGTGTCACATCGTTCGGGATCTTTATGTCCATGAGATGATAGGGTTTGATGTCATTCTCAGGATGGACTGGCTAGTAGCTTATCAATCTTACATCGACCACTTTCATAGAATGGTTTATATTAAAATACCAGAGGGTGTAATGTTTACTCATAGGGGTGAATGAGATTTTCAAGAGAGATATGTTGGACTAGAGCATCTTGGGATGGGAAGGATGACAACTGAGATTGCAATTTTGTTTCTTGATGATCAGGGAGTGAGTCAGGTGGACATTCCTCTAGTGGTTAATCACCTTATGGATGTCTGTACTAATGAATTTTCTATTTTACCACATGTGATAGAGGTGAAGTTATCTATGTAGATAGTTCCAGGAGTTGTACCAGTATTCATTCCACATTACAGGATGTCTACGACAAAGTTTTAGGAGCTTAATATGCAAATAGATGATTGGGAATTAAAGGTTTCGTTAGACCCAATACTTCTCCATGGGGCTCACCATCCCATTTTGTGAAAAAGGAAAATAGTACCCATAAGATATGTGCAGAATATCAGAAACTGAATGGATTGAAGGTTAAAAATAGATATCCCTTGTCCTAGATAGATGAACTACTTGATCATCTTTAAGAGATAAATTATTCTTGAAGATCGACTTTATATCGGGATATCATCAGGTTCATGTTAGACCGAAAGATATACATCGTACAACCATTCGTATAATGTCTCTTCTAAACAAGTATCTGGTTATGCCATTCGTTCTCACGGACACACAAACAGATTTCATGTCTTCGATGAACCAGGTGTTCTATACTTACCTAGATTCATTTGTGGTGGTTTTAATGGATGATATCTTGATGTATTCTCAAAATTGATATGATGATGGAAACCATCTTGGGTTATTTTTGAATATAATGAGAGAGCATAAGATTGATGATAATCTCACAAAGTGACACTTTTGGATGGATTAGATTCACTTCCTGGGTCATATCTTTTCATATACAGGAGTATCAATAGACCTAGATAAGTTGAGTGCAGTAGTTTCTTGAGAAAATCCCATGATTTTTTTTCACATGAAGAGTTTCTCAGGGATGACTGGTTATTATAAGATTTTAAAACATGAATTTTCACACTTATCATTGTCGTTGAAGGTCTTGACTAAAAATGGTGTAAAGTTTTTATAGCCATAATCATCAGAGACATCCTTTTAGGAGCTAAATGGGAGGTTGACATCAGCACTAGTCCCGATGCTTCAATACCACGGAAGGATATACATTGTGTATTGTTATGCATAAGGTATCAATATGGGAGTAGTGCTAATCTAGGGAGATATATTCATGGCATACAGGTCTTGGTAGTTAGGGACACACAAGAGGAATTACCATACTCATGATCTGGAGTTAGTTGCAGTTGTTCTTGTTTTGCAATGTTGGAGACAATATTTAATGGGAGAGAATTTGTGGTGTACACAAACCACAAAAGTGTCAAGTACATATTTACGCATATTGATCTAAATTTGAGGTAGTAGAGGTGGGTGGAGTACCAAAAGTCCATTGATATTGATAATGCCTATATTCCTTGTAAGGGAAATGCAGTGGATGATGCACTGAGTAGAAGGACTTAGATTCAGGCAGTGCAGTAGGATAGTAGTGAGTGAAAACATATGGAATTGTTCTCTGATATGAATCTGGAGGTGCACAACTGAAAGGGGTAGAATTTTATATCTTCCATAGTTATGACCTCTACCCTTCTAGACAGAGTAATGATAGGGAATCTAAGGGAACAAAAATTCCTTGTTCTAAATGAGTGTGTGCCTAACAATGAGCCTTCTCTTGGTGGGATGGTAGGAAAGGATGAGATCTTATATATCCATGGATGTGTTTGGGTTCCATTGGATATACGTGAGAAGTCAATGTGTGAGTTACATTACTAGGGAAGTGCACCCCAGAGTCAACAATATGTACTATGACTTGTGCTGTCCGTACCAGTGGAAGAGTATGAAGAGAGAGATAGATGATTTTGTTATAAGGTGTTCCACCTATCAATAGGTTAAGGGAGAACATTAGTGTCCAGCTGTCTTTTTATAGTATTTACCCATTATAGATTGGAAATGGGATGATGTCTTGATGGACTTATTAACTGGTTTACCGATGTCTCCTCAAGGTAACGATGATGTGTGGGTTATTGCTGATAGGATTACGAAGGTTACTCATATATTTCAAATCAAGGATACCTTTATTGTTGATGAGCATGGAAGGTTTTATATTTGTGAGATAGTACGACTTCACGGGGTCCCACACACTATCATTTCAGATTGAGACACCCACATTATGTCTCGTTTCTGGTAGACTTTTCAAAGGGTATTGGGTACATAGTTTCTTCTAAACACAACATACCACACTCATACTGATGGAAAATATAAATGTATGATACATGTACAAGAGGAAAAATCATGAGCATGTGTCTGGGATTTTGGAGGCTCTTGGGAGAGTCACATTCCCTTGATTGAGTTCACCTATGATTATAGTTATCAGGAACCATTACAGATAGAACCTTGCAAGGCTTCATTCAGTAGTCCATGTCATTCTCCCTTTTAATAGTTAGAGGCAAGTGGGGAAGCTTTACTGGGACCAATTCTCGTGGAGGTGACTTCTTGAGATGGAATAGTTGATTCAAATGTGGATGGATACAATATAGTATCATTAGAAATATTATGTCGATCATCATAGAAACATAGTAGAGTTAGATGTAGGGGATCATGTTTTCTTATGTGTTTTACTTAGGATGGGTCACAAGCAGATCATGAGAAAGGGTAAGCATTCACCATGATATGGTAGGACATTTGATATTCTAGAGGGATTCGGGTCAGTTTCCTATCAGTTGCAGTTACCTTAGAGGTACCGACCCATGCACAATGTCTTCGATGAATCTCATCTAAACCATTATCATTCAGACTTGTCTCAAAATTTTTCATGTTATTCCATGTTTATTTCGATAATGTGGCTTAAATGAAAGAGGGTGAACAAGTGGGTATACTTGTTGTAACTGTTAACTACCCAACAATTATGATAGGAAATGGTGATATGTGGGAGGGTATGCCGACATAACTTGTGTAATTGTATGTGTAGTGATATGGATGGGTGTAACAATATGATTTTATTAATGTCCTATTAGAATGGGTAATAAGCGAGGGTAGGCCCATATGTTCTGTAAATTACAAATTTAATGCATGGGTGTGTACACTCACGAATTCTAATCGGTTATGTGGGTCGGTATACTCCCATGGAAATGAAACGATTAAATTGTATGAAATGAATGAATGGGTTTATAAATGGCATGGATAGATCTACATGAATTTGTAATGTGGTAGTGGATGCCTTAGGTTTCCCACGACCCTTGGGTCTTGATTTTTTGGGATAGCTCAGGCCTTGCTACCTCATGGATCTTTATTTCTTGGACTCAGATAAGAAATTTTGGTAAATATTCTCCTAGGAATCCAAATCCGCAAGATTTATTTTCCACTACGATGCCTGTGGTAGTTGATGTGGATTCCTTGGCTCAGTTAATTGGATCTGGCCCTTTACGGTATATATTTATTTCATGGATTCCCAGGAATATGACACCTTGGATCCAGACCTTGGGGTATACACTTCATTATACAATGTGGCCTCGGGTTATATGATATAGATGGATGAATGACATTGAAATGGGTTACTTGATACAGATGGGACTACGACATGGAAATATGACTTGGTTACATTTCTTATAGCTTCCTAGATATGATAGGATGTTAGTTGCAGGTAGCCTAGAGGGGCTGTTTGGTTTTTTAACTTATGTTAGTAGACTCATTTCATGGTCATTCACTTTTACGTTACAACTTTACTTTAAATTTATATCACTTTATATATTGTTGTACGAACAATATAGAAACTAGGTGGTAACCTACTAGGATGTTTAACTCACACCCTATTTGGGGCTCCCTAGGGACCCAAACAGATTAAATAGTTTTAGGTGATTATAGGGGAATGTTCCCTGGTACAATTTTCTTACTATGGTTTCAAAGTTAGAGAGCATAGGACCAAGCTGTGGATTGTGGAAATGTTGGAAATTTTTTGTATTTTTGTTGTTTTGAGACTTGTATTGTGTTATATGACATTTTATATGTTCGAGATATTTTCTATAAACATGTATAATCTGAATCATTGTATATGTAAAATATATGGACTATTTATGTATTCATGTCTTGCCTAAATTTCAGTATAATTATTATTTATTCTCTTATGATATTTTAAGTGTTTGAATTATATTTCGATATACTATGGTAATGATGAAATAGTTTCCCCACATACTCACCTAGGCCCTCACTAATAGAAATAATCCTCAATCATTTGGGGAGATGTGCATGAAATAATGTGGCCAACTAGGTTTGGGTCACCATTTGGTGGAATTTGGGTCTGGGGTATTACATTTATAATCATGTAGGGGGTGGTTGGTGTCTTGTAAATGGGATTGATCCTTCAAGAGGTGGCCTACATATACTGGGAGGATAGGAATAAAATTACACATAGTTCATTGGATATTTTTTGAGGTTATATGAAAAGATTACAAATGGCAGTTTAACATCATTTGGAAAGTATATATACGAGGGTTTTAGAATATTGAGTATTGGGATCGAGCCTTGGTATGAAATCATTAATTTCCTATAAATACAAGAACTGAAGACCACAAATCTTTTCTTATGGACATATATTTCATAAATTGTGTGACAATAATGGCCTTGAGTGGGTTTCATGCAAGTAAGGATTTCTAGAACAACCTCATAAAGAGAATGAACTTTGCATGTAGATTGGATATAATACGGCTTACATTCCCATGATGTCCCCAAATTGGGGGATTCCAAATCATGTTATTGGTATAATTGTTACCAGTCTTTAATCCCATGTGGGTCATTAATTTTGTGAGAAATAATAGATAATAGAATATCTGAAACATTTCTTGAGAGAATATCTACATTGGGATAACATACTGAGGTTTCCCTTTGAGAGATACGATTACTGATCACAAGGATAATATGGTATGGATATTGGGAATTAAGAAGGATTCCTAGTTGAGTATTTTATAATAAAAATAAATTTCCCAAAATTTTAGTTTCTTCCTAACCCATGAATGGGTTTATGGTGCTTTTGGGTATGGTTAGGACTTAAAATAAAAAATATCCCATTGCATGAACCCAATTCTCATCCTTTGATGTAAAAGTAATGATGAAATAATCCTGGGGTAATTTGGGTATTTTGAGATAGAGTATTTGGAATACTGTTGTACATGTAGAATGTTATACGCACCATTGTGCTTGGGCCATAAAATGTGTCATATGTATTCTTTTTTGAATAGGAATTAGAGTCTTTATAGATAAGATAACTCCTGAACCACTGATGGGTTGGGTTAACTGATTACATAGGTAGGGATTATTAATATACCTAGGGTTTAGTAAATATAGGGACTTATGTGAGGATAAATTACAATGTTACACCATCATTATAATTAATCTAACAGAAAAAGAAACCTGATGACCACAAAAGTCCCCTATAAGATTCTTTCATGGAAAGTAGGAACTATTGAGGTAGTGGTATGAATAGGGTTTCATGGGTTTATAACCCAAGACCATTATGGGAATAATTCATAACCCATGTCTACCATGGAAATTACCCACAAAAAGGGAGTACTTAGAAAAAGTGTCATGGTAGGGGGTTCACATGGTTTTAAGGTGACATGACCTAGGGACTCTACCTAAAATGGCTACATGTTCGGGGCATGTCCAAAGATGTCTATATGACATATATGAGGGTGTCTGTCTAATAAGGATAACATGTAAAAGTGACATCACATGAGAAAACCAAAATATATTTGGGGAATCAAATGATTTTTTCCCACATGTCCAAGGCACTTCATGTGGTTTAATAAAACATTTGCAAGGTTATTCACATGATCAAAGGTGATATGTCCAAGGAGCTTCTTGTGATAGAAGAAGGAAAATCTATGTCTTTTAAATTGATAATTTTTGTCATGAATATGGTTATATGTGTGATGGAATATTAAATTTCCATGGTTCTTTGTGTGATTGAATCTAACACATCTAGGACATGTCATTTGATTGGAGGTGATATTTCCAGGGCTATAACACCCTAAATTTTAAAAAAGGAAAACTATATTTGATAGCGTATGCAATATGAAACACCAAATAGAAAAAAACATTGATTATTTAAATATGACATCTTTAAACATACAATTAAAATAGATAATATGATTATTAATTACTAATTTTTAAAATATATATGTATTTCTTAAATATATAAATAAATTGTTATTATTTAATCAATATATTTTTGGTAATGTATTTTTTTTCATTAAAGATGTTTTCTTCAAAAAAGTTATAATTTTTTCATATCATAATTAATTTCAAGAAAAATTATCTTTTAATAAAAAAATAATTTTTTTAAATCATAATATTAATATAATGTTATTGTGGAATTTGGGATTGTCCAAAAAATATAGATTTTTTAGTGAATAGTGAAAAAATAATTTTAATGTAAAATTATAATTAATTTTGATGAATTAATTAATTACAAAGTCTGGTTATTATTTTAATTTGATTAAAAGATAACATATGTATAATTTAGATATATTTAATTCAATTAATTACATTTAAATAATCTTTATTCTTGGTTTAAATACAATTATATTTTTTAGGATTTAAAACACATTTTTCTGAAAATTGTTTTAAAATGAATAATGGTTCTACATTTAAATTAATTTAAATAAACCATAACGATAAATAATATAAATGAAATTTTTATTTAATATAACTATCATTATGAATTGAAATTCAAATAATGAAGATTACTTGTTATAATGTTAAAGTGAAATCATTATTTCCTTAAAAATGTATTTTTTAGAAAAATTTGTTCCATCATGCCCTGTAGTTCAATTTAAATTTATTAAATCCACCTTTTTTAACTTATTTTTGTTAAATTTATTACATATTTTTATATCATCATAATCAATATTTGGTAATAAGGTCAACTAAATTTCGGGACAATATGAATAATAAATGTACTAAATATTATTTACCAATAGTAAATTAAAATTAGGTAAATTACATGTAAAAATAATTTTACAAAGAATGAAAAAAATATAACCCTAATATTTATATATAATTTTAAATAAAAATATGATTATATTTATTTCTTATTTTTTTACTTTACAAATTATTAGGTAATTAGATTGTTAAAAATTATATTTTGATATAATAAAATATAATTTGTTTTGGTAATATTCAATTTCAATTAAGACTTTTATTCTGATGAATTAATGGATTTTTGAAATAAATATTATTTTTGTACAATATTCCAATTATATTATTTTTATTAAATTTAAATGATCATATAATTTTTAAGAATCCAATGTAATTCTCATATGGGTTCGAAAACTCTTATTTTCAAAAACCCATCATTTATTAGAAAATAAAAAGATTATTTAAATAGTAAAAAATAAAATATTTTAAAATATTTTTGGATAAAATAATAATTTTTGGAATAATAACTTCAAAATTATCTAATTTTTAATTTTTTTATAATTTTCATAAAATAGTCGAATTTTTAGGTATAATTTAAATACTGTATAAATATATTTTGTGTATTATGACTTCGAAATGACCCAAAATTGATGTAATAAACACTATAAATGGGATATGTGACCAAATAGTCCTTTTAAATTTAAAATAATGTGATTTTATGTTCTTTTTATTTTTCTATAAATCCATTATAAATCCTCCAAAACATGTAACTTATTTTATGATTTTAAAATCCTTTCATTAAGTGTGTGACTCACCTCCACAAAAGAAGTATTATTATTTTATTATGGTCAATCCTTAGACTCACTAAATAATTAGAACACCCATCATTTGGAATGAACCATGGGAAAAACCCATGGAATAGTTTTCATTTTTTGTTAATTTAATTTGTAGACACCAGAACCTAAATAATAAAGAAACCCCTTATTTTCCTACATATACCAATGAAAAATCTCATTTATCATCACTAAAACTCCTTGAAGAACGTCCATGATTTTCCCTTCACTCTTTATATATTACCATTTCACCACCATTCTCTCAAGAGGCCCATACCAATCATTTTGTGTCACACAGTCAGGTAAGCGATCTTCCACTCTCCTCTTTTTATCAAGTGCTACTTTTCTTACTATGTTTTTAAATTTAATTTTAATTATCATTGGATATGTTACTAAATATTCCCCTTACTATCCATTTATTCATAAATAATATATCCTCATTTAACTCTCTTTAATCCTTCCATGATCCTTTATGTACACACATTACTATGTCAATACTTTGTAAGGTATTTCTGTTTTCTCATTTATATTCAAGCACATTATTTAGGTATGTATCTTAAAGTAAATTTTACTATATTTTGATATATTCATAAATATTCCAATCACAATTGATATAATATATAAATATTTATGATCACCCTTTCACTCTCATTAGGCCTCTATTGATCCTTTATGTACACCTGTTACCATACCAAAATGTAGCTATGATTCACTTATTTATTCAATTTTCTTCATTAACTTATGCATTTTATTTATAATTCCTATTATTTTTATTTAATTTTTCAAGTACTTATTACATAAAATTTTATTTATAAGTGATTAGATACCCCTCTCCCTCTCATCAACCCATTTTATGACACAGTTATGTCATTATGATGGAGAAATTTCACCCTGATTTTTCATTCCAAACCATTTTTGTAATGAACACAATACGCAATTCATATCCAGGGTATTCACATTTGAGAAAATATAATTTTTATTTGGGACATACATGTATCTATTCCAAACTCTTTTATCATTAAATAAACTATGATAATGAATGAATCCATGTTTTATGATCTATGTGGCACACTTAAGAATGATATTGAAATTAAAATGATAGGTGTTCGCTTAATTATATATTGCTCTAATAAATTATGTAATGTTTAGTATTATTATATGTCATTTTGGAATATGAAGTGAACCTAATTACATTATGGTACTTTTTTCACCATTATTTCTTAGTGGTTTAGCCTGGACCTATGTTTATGATGCACTGTTTTATGTTGTTTCCAAATTTCCATTGTTCTGATTATCACGGTACATCATATATCATTATTCCGGTTTATGATTCCTATTCTTAATACGACCTATTGATATTCCTATTGTCTCACATGTATCACCTTATTATATATTTATTCCATTACTGGGATTTATATTTCACCACTTTTATATGTTTTTTCCTAGGTTATCCCGTGCTGTTTTAAAAAGTCATGGAATTTTAGAAGCATGTTAAGGATGTTTTCCAAAATGATATTATATCACATGGTCAAGATGTTATTCTATGTACCTAATTCCCTATAACACTATACTTATCAATATTTGTGGTTTTATTTGTGTACGTTTATGTAATAAATAATTATACAATGTGAAATGAATAGAAGGTTTGTTATATTTGGTATTAGAGAAAAAGTTTAGTTATTTGTGGAATTTTTATTAGAAAACTCTAGAAAATCCTTAGTGACAGGAATACTTATATGAAAAAATCCTTAAATTTTGGTAATTATAAGGTATCTTTTTAGCAATAAAATACATCCCTATTTAGATACTACGCATGGAAATGGTTCTCGAAAAGATGTACCTAGCTGTAACTACTCTAACAAGGTGTCTTGGTCCAAACTCGGGGTGACCTAGTACATGAAAAAGAGACTTACTATGCACCGAGTTTGATACTCCTGGTGTATATTCATCGGTAAATTTGTTAAATCAATAGGAACCATTATTATGGGGAAAATTTTCCATAAGAATATATGTTAGTAAAAAGATCATGTATAACATAGATTGGAGCATAGAAATTAATATGTTAAGGAAATAATTGTAATTTATATGTAATCCCATAAATTTCATTGGATTCCCCCTTATTTTATTAATAGTTTAAAAGTAATCATCTTTTGGAGAAAATATTATATTGTAGTAGAAATTGATTAAATTTTTATGATATACTTCTCAATAAAATATTTTTACTTATGTTTCTAGATAGAGGATAAAATAACTCGTTAACTCGAGGGTATTAATCTTGAGTAAAAAATGTTTTCATATTTTTATAATTTTTGATGAAATGTTTCTATTATCAACAATTATATATTTATGTTTTTTTAGTCATTTAAATTATTTTAACCATGTTCTCTATCACACCCAATTAGTTCATTGGTGTTATATTTCTCTTCCTTTTCTATGTTATCACTACCAACTAATGTTCTCCTCCATGGAAACCAAGTTATGTGAGGACCTTAAAACTTTCTTTTCTATCTTTTTCAAGAGTATTTTTTGTTTAAACTTTTTATGATGTGGGTTTTCAATAATGACATATTTATGTTTCAAAACTGCTGGCGTCCTCTTGTTTTAATTCTAAAAAATAACGATTATTTATTATTCAAGTTAAATTGTGTTTAACCATTTTTATCTTGTCTTATCATGAGTTATAATGTTATATATTTTTTAATTATGATTACATATAACCTTGATATATTCAATTAGTGTGTTGCTGCATAAGAAAATTTCACAAAAATTGGCTATGTATGAGTCACCGACACCTAACCTAACGATGCATAAAATACCTATGATTATCCTACCAATAGTTGAGTCACTGATACCTGACTCATGGATACATAAGTTACCTTAACAAGTCAAAGCTACTGATGGAATGAGAAATCGATAGATAAATTGATTGATAAAACAACTTAGAGTTTTTGTATGTTTGAGATACTGATAAGTGATTAAGTGATAGCTGAGTTACTGACACAACACCCATAGACAGCTCGACCAACCGATCCGGAGTTAGCAATGTATGTTTGATGCACTGATAGAATGATCTATTGATAAACCGACTTACCGACTGATTGACTCACTGATAGCTTGAGTAACGGATAGTCTGAGACACTGATAGTCTGAGATACTAATAGTCTAATATAAAGACATACTGAGAGACTGATGATCGGTATCATAAATTCAAAATTATTAATAATGGTCACATTTTTGTTATTTAATGGTATTGATTTTATTAATGATTTTTAAAGACAACATTAATGACATTTTTAAATAACAATACGTGGTATGAGGTACCAACACATGATCTTGAACATGATAATTGTCGGTTGAGATGTTTAAAGCACATACATGATAAATAATATATACACAAACACAAGAGATGTGAATGAAATAGCTTGGGAACAATAGAGAAAAACACAAGAGATACCTACAATGCATACACAAAGACCTTAATGAGAACCAAAATGCCATGAAAAACAATAAAAACCAACCTAGAAGAGAAGAACACTTCAAAGAAGCATCTAACTTCCTAGAAACATAAGATAGAAGAAACAAAGTCACTCTTTTTTGCTTTCAATTTCTAGATGTCGACTCCAACTTCACTTCTACCATCCTTAAGGAGTCTAGATGCTATATGGAACATCACACTGAGTTTTCCAAACCCTATTCTCATTACATATTGCATCATGTGTACATTATTTGCAATTCATGTAGTGTTTATCTTGGATATATAAACAGACACGAACTCATGTGCTAAAGTAGAATATACATAGATATATTCACCAACTTTCCTATTACACATCACACTCCCTCAAATAACCGTGGAAGAGGTCCTTGTGTGTCCTATCTATTTTTTTGTACTGCCACAAATATTTTGGATGAGGAATGTTAACTTGGACAATTTTTATTCTGTTTTTTACCCCCTATCCAGGGTGTGGATAAATTTTATTTATATAAATTTTTCAGTGGTAGGTGATCAATATATAGAGAAGACTATGTCTATACTAGATAAAATTACTCTAGTTTTAATCCGTTGTTATTTTTCTTGTTTATTTTTTTTATATTTTATGTTTATTCAATCCCTAAAACATCACTTTACTCTGATTATTAAACTTAGATAGTGTTTGTGTAATTATTTTATTTGGTTAATTATTTTCAATTGATAAAATAGTAATTCATATTATCGTAACAGAGAACTAATCAATCATCGATAAATCTTTCAAATGACCAAACCTTTTATAAATCTACTAAGTTGCTTAACTAGCCTATATTTGATTTCAAATTGGGGGATTTTTAAATAATAACGTTAGATAGAACTTTTCATAAGAACTCAATTCACCCCCCATCTTTAGTTTCCTACTCCAACCAACATTTGGTATGAGAGGTGTTTAAATTATTTTTCAGAAATCCATTCAAATGTGATTTTAGTTGTGTTTTAAAGATCCCTAAATTTATGTCATTTTAAAAATTATTATTTTTTAAAATCTTGAAAATATATTTTAAATGGGAAATATATAGGAAGGTTCTAATACCAATATACCTCCCTACATTAATGGCACAAATTATTCCCAAGGTAAAATAAAAATGACAATTCATTTGGAAGGTATGCATTTTGAAATCTGGTCTTCAAGTATAGGTGAATATAAATTTCATAATACATCTAAGATCACTAGACATGATACTGCTAAGGTAGACAATAAAAATAGTTGCAATGCTATGCATTCACTATATTTCACTTTAGGTGATGAATAATTTAATAGGACTTCTGCATGTAAAAAAACATTTGATATTCTGGATACACTAGATATTTCTCATTAAGGAACCACTTATGTAAATGAAATGATACTTAATATATATTCCATTAAATATGATAAATTTAAAATGAATCCTGATGATCCTATCTCTTACATTTATCTAATGTTCATTGAAATTGTAAATAATATGGCCTCTTTGGAAAAAACAATCACATCCAAGGAACAAGTAATGTGAATTCTTAGATGTTTACCAGAAAGATGGGGAGGAAAATTAGTGTCAATAATGGAATCATTTAACATCAACACTATACCAGTAAAGGAGCTAATAGGAAAGATGATGATATAGGAAGAAGAGTTAAAGTTTATCAAATAAAAAGATGTTGAACTAAAAATAATGATAGTGGATTTTAAAACAACTACTTCCCAAAAAAAAGGAAGTGTTGATGTTCAAGATAAAAGTTCTATCAATGAATAATCAACAAGTGATAGTGATGAGGAAATAGATATACTCTCTAGATGGTTCAAACAAATCTTTAGAAAGAAGAAATTCTTTAGATATCCCAATTATAAAAGATTTTATGACAACAAGGGAAAATTTAAAAAGGACTGCAAGAGAAATGAAGATACAAATGAAATTTTCTTCCATGAGTAAAAGAGGAAAGGACATGTAAAAGATGACTGTCCTAAGTTTAATTTTAAAATAAAATATGAGTACTAAGTTAGAAAATATAAAAAGGCAATAAAATCCATGTAGAGTGCCTCTGAGGATAGCTCCAATGAATTGGAATCTTCACCTGATGATAAAGTTGATATATACAATAAGTGCTTCATGAAAAACACATTAAAGATAACCGTTGACTCTCCAACAAATAATTCTTATTATTATGTAGATAAATCTTACACTAAAAATATAAAAAATAAAGAAATGTTATGAAATTGTAAAATTCATTAGGTTAAAAGAAACTAAGGGATAAGTATAAATCTCTCAAGATACAACATTATCATACTATTTATATTAAATATGAACTTACCATTTAAAAAGAGAAGAATTTTCAATTTCCCAATGAGAATAATGAACATAAATTGTCTAATGAGCAATTAAGGAAGGATTTAGAGAAATTCACAAATGTTAATGACATGTTAGTTAAAATTATTGGGAAAAAGGATTCCCCAAAATGTACTATTGGTATTAGATATCAACATGGGAATATATATTTTTTAATCTTTTTTTATCAAAATATGGAAAATTTGGTTTTTTTCTTAGATTCGAAAAATCAGCTATATCTTCCAGAATAGGAAAATCTTTTACAACCTCTAGTTTTTTCAGACCCAATAGTGTTTATTTTTCTATGATGTTATAAACTATGTATATGATTCCGCTAATAAAAATGTGGGTTTTTAAAGATTTAATTACTAATATTTCTATACCCAAGGAAGTCTAGGTAACAAAATCCTTTCTTATTAGAATTCTTTTTGTAGGAATGTTGTTTGAAGAGATCATGTAAGAGCTTATAGTACTTGTTCTATTGGTGTTCTGAACATATGATATGAGACTATTTGAGATTCAAGAACCATATAAATATTTATGTTGGTCATGTCACTATTGTTGATAATGAAAAATAAAAAATTATTTTCCTTGGAAAAATTGGTAACACATAATAAATTTTTATTTCTAATGTTCTATTCTTTGATGGTATTAAGTATAATTTGCTTAGAATTTCCCATTTATGTGATGAGGTTGTTCATGTTAAACTTGAATATGACTCTTGTAATGTTTTAAATTATAATAATTATTTAGTATTAATTTCTTTTATAAATGAAAATGTTTATGCTGTGAATTTAGATTATTTAGTTTCACAAAATGCTTCCTTCTTGAGTTCCTTTGACAAAATGTCTTGGATATGGAATAGCAGATTAGTACACAGTAATATTCACGCCCTTATAATAATTTCTAGGAAAGGACTAGTCAATGATCAACATCAACATGAGTTTTCAAATGATAATGTTTTCAAACAATCCCAAAATGGAAAACAACATTAAATAACTTTCAAACCAAAGAATGAAGTTTCAACTTCTCAACCTCTTAGGTTTGTTCACACGGATTTGTTTGGACCATCTAGAGTTTATTGTCAAAATGGGTAGAAAATTTTATAAATTATAGTAAAATAATTTTCTAGGTATACTTGGACATTATTTTTTGATCATAAAAGTGATTATTGTTCTTATTTCACCATGTATACTTGGTTAGTATAATACATAAGTGGACATAAGATCAAAACCTTAACAAGTGATCTTGGCTGTGAGTTTGAAAATCATGAACATGAATTTTTTTACTCATGAAATAGATATATTCAAAAAATCTATACTCCTAGGATACACTAGAAAAATGGAGTTTTCGAATGGGTAAATAGAAAATTATAAGAAATATCTCTAACTATGCATTGTGAATATAATTTACCGATTTATTTTTAGGAAGAATCTAGGAATATAGCTTGTTATATAATCAATTATGTTTTAATTAAACCTATCCTTTAGAAAAACCCCTATGCGTTATGTAACAATTGTAAGCATAAGGTTAAATAAATAAATTTTATTAGCTGAAAATTATTTATCCCCAATACAAAATATAATATTGAAAATTTTTCCTCGAAATGTGATAAAGGAATTTTCCTATTCTATTAAACCTCTATAGAATCCTATATGTTGTTTAATAATAAAACCTTGTGTGTGGAATAATTTTTACATGTGAAATTTACTAAACCATATCCATATAAACCTAAGACCTCCCATAAAAATATTGTGGAAAATTTGTCAAATCTTGACCAGAATTATAAACCTTCTGGCTCTGTTGTTAATAAAGTAGTAAAATTTTCCAGTTTTGAAAAATCACCAGATTCTGATCATAGTGATCCTGAACCTATAGAAGAAGATAAAATAACTAGTGCTTATTTTTCTAGATCTATTAGAACTCTTAATAACCGTCCCTTAAATGTTTTAGTTGGAGTCTTAGATAAGGTAACACCAACTATAGATTCTCTAAGGAACCAGGTTGAACATCAAGCCTTTTTGACACAAATTAAACCTAATAACATCAATGATTAATTATCAGTGATGGATATGCAAGAATAATTGAATAAGTTTGAATGAAACAATGTTTGTGAACGTTCTGATATACCAAAAGAAAACTTGAAAATAGGTATTAAGTGGGTGTTTAGAAACAAAGTTGATGAAGCTGGAACTATAGTGAGAAATAGGGATAGTGTAGTTATAGAAGGTTATATTCAATAAGAAGAAATATACCATGAAGATACCATTCCACATGTTTCCAGACATAAAGTCATTAGAATACTACTTGCTTATATATCACATCTTATATTAAAACTCTATCAAATGAATATTAAATGTGAATCCATAAATGGGTATATAGTTGAGGATTTTTTAACAACCCCCTAGTTTTACAAATCCTCATTTTCCAAATCATGTTATTAAATTAAAAAAAACTCTAAATGGTTTAAAATAGGCTCCAAGAGCCTGTCATGATAGGCTCAACAATATTCTTATTCCTAAATGTTTTACAAAAGGTATTTCTAAACTTCATCTTTTCATAAAAATAATTTATAAAGATGTTTTAGCTTTTCAAATATATGTTTATGACATTATCTTTAGATCTAAAAAAACTCCTTATGTAATTATTTTTCAAAAAAGATGCAAAATGAATTTGAGATGAGTTTAATTGGTGAACTAAAATTCTCGTATGGATTTAAAAATTTTCAAAATAGAGAAGGTACTATTTAAAATCAAATAAAACATGTTGATGACCTATTAAAACTTTTGTCGTGGATAGCACTAAAAGTAGTTAAAATCCTATGAGTACCACATGTAAATTGGATATTTATGAAAATGGATAGTCTGTTGATCTAACCAATTAAAGAGGTATGTCTGGAAGTCTTATCTACACAACTTCTAGTCGACCTAACATTATGTTTAGTGTGTGTATGTGTTCTAGTTCTCAAGAAATCCTAAAGAGTTACATCTTCTTTCTTTTGATGAATTTTCAAATTCCTCAAATATACTACCAACATAGGACCGTTCTATCCTAGAGGACAATCATTTGACATTGATAGCTATTCTGATGTTGATATTGGTGGATCTAAGTCAAATAGAAAAATAAACTTTTGAATGTGTCACTTTTTTGTGAATGTCTCTAGTATCATGGTGTAGTAAAAAGAAAAATTCAACTGCATTTTCTACTACGGATGATGAATACGTAGCTGATGATAATTTTTGTTCTCAGATTTTGTGGATGAAACACACATTACTAGATTATAAATATCAATTTAGTCATGTCCTAATAAAATGATACCATACAAGTGCTATTAATAATTATAATAATACATTTATTCATTATAGAACAAAACATATTGATGTAAGATGTCACTTTTTGAGAGAGCGTTAACAAAAATGTGATATAAACCAAGAATTCATTAGAATCGAACAACAATTTGTTGATATTTTTTCTAGGCCTCTAAACATTGAGTGGATGAGTCACACCAGAAGTAAGTTAGGGATGATCAAATTTTTAGGATCTACTATTCAAGACTCACCGATATGACCTAAAATTGATGACTCATATATAGGACCTACCGATAGTTATCATCAAAAAATCTCACCGATGTGTATCACCAGCTGATATTTAATTATTTATCTATCTATAATTTTTAATTGAACTACTTTAGTTGTTTTATTTTATTTTAACATGCATTTTTTATTTTATGATTTCAAATCCCTAAATGATAAAATAAAGGTCGATCCAATACCTTTTTACACAAACACTCTTACTCTCATACTTTTACCCTCAAAACCTTCATTCCTGAGTGGCTACCTTTCTCTCTTGAACTGATAACTTTGATCCTCCTATAATGGATCATGTAAACTATTTCTTACAGGGAACTAAGGATGAGTCACATCTATCCAGGAAGAAAAAAAGTGAATCTATCCAAACTATACCGAAGCTTGTTCATCTGGAACTAGTGTACAAAATCATGACATTTGAGATGGATGTGCACTCCGAATGGATGTTATGAGGTTAGTCTCTTATACTGAATGTGTTGTAATCTCAAGGATGGTTAGAGTGGTTCTAAAATAATTAATTACAATACTACCATAGTTAGGTTCAATATTGTTTCTCAATTCTATGTTTTTTCTTGAAGGATGAAAAATGTTTTGGAAAAAGTTGATGATAGATGAAAAAAAGAATATATTTTTTATCCAAGCATTGGGAGGAATTCTTGATGGTAACCCATCATGGTGTATGTGATGATAATTAGGGAATTTTACCTCCATAAAATGGAATTTTCTAGTTTTAGGAGGCATTAGTTGAGATTAATAGAAATATTGATCATAGAAGGCCTATTTCTACAGAGATTGATGGAGAGTATAGGTTCTTATTCAAATTCAGGCAGCATCAATTATGTCCCACATTAAAAGATTTCGCCTCCCTCATGTACCATGATATTTATTTGTCATATCTATTGAATAAAGGTCAGAATATTAATTTTTTTAGATATTTGATGGTTCATATGATCAATCAGAAAAACTCTTTGTTTTTTTTCAGGGGATTATCTCTAATATGTTGAAAGCTAAGTGGTTGGTGAATGAAGGTGAAGATGCAATTTCATATTTTGATGGTTTCGGTAAAAAAATTCTAAAAGAGAATGAAAATTAATTGGATCCTATGTAAGAAGATGTGGGTTGTAAATAAAGATACATTGTATGAGGATTTCAATCCTCTTGAGCATCCCTCAAGGTCTGATATATGGTAGACCCCAGACAAACACCAGATAAAGTGGGTGTATATTCTTCTGTGGGAGATATATCTAAGGAAGATAAAGTATTTGAATTAATAATAAAATAAAGTAGTGATCCTGACATTGATGAAAGTCTGTAGAGGATGAATTAGGGTTCTATATTTACACCTGTACCTCTATCTTCTAAAGAACCACTTTTAGCTTAGGATGATAGTGAGGAGAGTGCTGATTCAGAGGATGTTGAGTATGAAAGTTTATCTGGTAGTGATGATAAATCTTGTGAATAAGAAGAAAATTTTAGTTAAGAATATGAATATGATGTTGGTAGATATGGGGAATAAAATAAAGAAGAAGATAATGAAAGTGAAAGGGAAGATGGAGGACGTGTTTGATATGAAAGGGAATCAGATCATCCTTGTGATGATCAAGGTTCTAATTTTGAACCTATTGATCTTACATTAAAACATGATTTACACGAATGTATTGATGATTGTAATGTACTGAAACATGAATCAATTTTGGTATCTCATGAGGTTACGAAATAGTTTGAGGTAGAGGAAATGGTTAATGATATCCATGTTCATGTTTAAGTCCCTACTATAAGAGAAGTATTAGTGAATCTAGTGGGAGAGATTGTCTATACTAGAAAGAATAAATATGCTGAGGGGGATAGATAGGATAAGAGATAAAATTTTTATGTACTTTACCCTTTGGATGAAATTGTTGTGAATGTATAGAGGATAGATCCATAATATGCGACTTTTGGATTGGAGAATCCTTATTTGAATGATTGGAAACCTACTCTTACTCTTACTTCCATTCTAGTGGCTACTTTATAATTTTTTGAATATATGACTAAAGATAATCCAGATGCTCTCATGTAAGAATTGTTGGTTTTAGATAGATATTCCTCTTCACATCCAGCTTTTTTCAGTTCCAAGTCATAGTGAATGAGATTCAGATTTGATCACAGAAAGAGTTATGTATGTGGTTGATCCTCTCTTAATCTCAGTATTGGATGAAATTGCCTCAGAAAATTAGAAAATGAAGAATGAGATGATTACTATGGTTTCATCCATTAACAGTATCATTATTGATTATAGGACATCATTGGATAATTTGGTGAAACATTTTAAGGATGAAACTTCTAGGATTCCTCCTATTAAACCTCAACATCCTACTCTTAATGTGAACCAGTTGAGATAAGATATCTGAGATATAGTGTAGGGTTCCTCCACTTCAGGTTCCCCTTTTTTTCATTCTATAGATGTTGATATGGTCAGATATCTGATTCAATATGAACTTCTGACTAAGATGGGAGACAATAATTAGGGGATCCATAGTAAGATTAGGAAGAATAGTTTCCTTGTGCATGATATTGTGAGATTATACTAAAAATAAGAAAATACTTCTCAAGAATAAATAAACATGAATGTAGTATTCTATTTTATGAGGATTTACACTGAGAATGAGCTAACCAGTCATTTCATGTATTCACTGGAAATTTTTTGGCTACCACCAGTCACGTAAGCCTTCAATGATCAAGTCAACTATCCTATAGACTTAACTCTTACCCTTTAGAATTTTATGGAGAATATGGAAGATTTTGAAATGGCTATAGAGTATGGGGGTGAGATCATCAAGGAATTAATCAATATATTGAATCTATATCTTCATCATCACAGTATAACTATTGTATCTCCAATAGCTGCCCCTCTCAGATTTGTCTTCCACACTTCTACTTCTTCATCTGCCTTTTTGACCATGACCCCTGCTCATGATCTTATCCAAATTTAACCTGTCAACTATCAAGAACATGTAGGCCCCTTCCTCTTCTTTCTAGAGCCTTTATCCTTTTATTTTTGAATATTTCCTCTTAAATTTTTCAGTACCCTCACTATGGCTTCAATAACTACTACCATTGCACCTCTTGCTCCTACCTCCTCTACTTCTTCTAAGGGAAAGGTGCGATGGACACTGATGTGTCCAAGAAGTAGCTGGATCACTCTTTGATAGGGATCTATTTTTCTATTTTGTAATCTCATGTACTATTTGTATAATGTAGTATCATAGATCTATTTTTCATCTCATTCAATTTTTCTTCTTTTCAATCATTTTTTTCCTTTTTGATAATCCCAAAAGGGGGAGAATGTGTATGAAATACATCCCAGTGAGAGCTAAAATGGAAAATACAGTTGAAATAGAATATTATCTTAAAAAAGAAGGATTAATAATTTATCCATATAATATTTGGTCTTATATTAAAATTTATAATATGTTATGAAGACCTTATTTTGATCAATATAAGTCACCAATTGTGGTATATAATTCCCTGGATTGTGATCATCAAAAAGGAGAAGATTATCAGCTTCCTCTAGTTTTAATTCTCAGGATCATGCTCATAAATCATGTTCACTTATGATTAAAGTTACGTCGTGTTTATTTATGTTTATCTTGTTTTCTCATAATTCATAAATTCAAATTTTGTTTAGTTATGATTATATATAACCTTGATTTATTCTGTTATTATGCTACTGTATATGATAGGTTAGAAAAAATTGGCTATGTATGAGCCCTCGATGACTGAACTAACAATACATATACTATCGATTGTTGATTCACTAATACTAGACTCACCAATACATAAGTTATTGATAGAATTATAAGATACTGATGAAATAAGTAACTTCTAGAGAGACTGACCGAAAAACCGTCATAGATTATTTCTATGTATGAGCTACAAATACATGAGTCATCGATAGCTGGGTTACCGATGTATCCCCTAACAAGAGCTCATTTGACCGATACTGAGTTACCAATTCATGTTTCATCCACTAATAGAATGATATAATAATAGACCAACTTACCGATAACTTGATTCATTGAAATCTTGAGTCACCAATAGTCTGAGACACCGATAATATGAGATACTGATAGCCAGAGATGCTGAAAGACTAAGACACCAATGAACTTTCGCTTAAATTCAAACTTATTACTAAGGATCATATTTTTGTTATCTAATGATAATAATTCTAATAATTATTATTTTTTCACTCAACATTAATTCCATTATTAGAGAATAATACAGGGTATGAGGTACCAGGAAATGATAAAGAGCAAACTACGTGTCCGCTAACATGTATAAAGTGCATACTGAATCAAGAAGCTACACACATACATACATGAAGTGAAGGAGAGAGCATGGGAACTTTATCAGAAAAAATCAGAGTTTCCTATTATGAATACACATTGATATTAATAAGAACCAAAATTCCATAAGAAGTTTTAGAAATAAACCTAAAAGAGAATAATAGTTCCAGAAAGAATCTTCCTTCCTAGAAATTGAAGATAAATTAAAAAAATGATACTCTATATTGCGGTTTATTTCTAGAAATAAAATCCATCATGACATCTACCATCCTTAATTAGTATATAAGATACATATCACATCACAAAGATCATTCTAAACCATATTATATTTATAATACTCTACCTATGTACATTATTTAAAATTCGAGTAGTGTGTGTATGTAATTTATAAACACACATTGACTCCTTATCTAAACTAGAAGTTACATAGATATCTAAAACAAACTTCCTTTTACACCTTAAAATTCAGAGAATAACAGTAGAAGAGGTCCTTATGTGGCATGTCTGTTTGTTTTGTACTCCCATGAATACTGTGGATGATTTTTGTTGACTTGCATATTTTGTATTTTATTACATACCTCGATCCAGGGTTTGGATGAAGTTTATTTTTATATATTTCTTGGTTTAAGGTGATCACCAAGTATAGAAGACTATGTATCTTTTTGAGACTAAACCTATTGTTTTAATCCACTATAATTTTTCACGATTTGTTTTTATTATCTCTTTTTGTTTATTCAAACTAGAAAAATTCACTATTCTCTTATAGTTAATCTTAGATAGTGTTTGTTTTAGAATTTGATTTACTAGGATACTTTAAAAAATGAAAATAGTAAGTCATATTATCTTAACTCCTAACTAATCAGTCTTTGAGAAATATTTCAAATGATCAAATATTTTATAAGTCTGCTACTTTGGTTAACTGGCCTATATTTTATTTTAAATTAGAGGTATTTTTTAAATAAGCATTTTAGATTGAATTTATTTAGGAACTCAATTCACCACCCTCTTGGGAATCCATCACTGACCAATAAAAACATATATTATCAAGGTAATTTTTGAATTTATAGGATGGAATTTACTAATGTGTGTAAGAATTTAACGCCCCATGTTTTTAAAAGTGAATACTATGTTCGGTAGCATATGTGATACGTAACATCGAACCTAAAAAAACATTTATTTTTTAAGTATAACCTTATTAAACATTCCATTAAATTTGATAATATGAGTATTATTTAATACATTATGAAATATATATGTATTTATAAAATATATTGATAAATTCTTAGTAAATAATTAATCAAATTTCCATAATGTATTTTTTTATTTATAATATGTTTTCTTCAACATTGATATTATTTTATTTTTATATTGTAATTCATTTATTAAAAAAAGTATGAAATTTATATGATAATAATAAATCTATATTAATATCATAATATATAAATTATGTTATGGTGAAATTTGTGATTTTTTAAGAAAATATAGATTTTTCAGTAAATAGTGAAAATGTCATTTTAATCAAAAATTGAAATTTATTTTGGAAGAATTAAATAATTTAAGAGTATAATAATTATTTTAATTTGATTTAAATATGGAATAAGTATTATTTATTTATATATAATTCCATTAATTACATTTATATAATCCGTATATGTTCTTTTAATAGAAGTTTATTTTTTACGATTGAAAACACATTTTTTTAAATTGTTTTAAATTGTATAATGTTTCTCTATTTTTATTAATTAAAATAACACATATTCAAAAACAATATAAATTAATTTTTTTATATTATATAACTATATTTATGAATTTAAATTCATATAATTAATATTACATGGTGTATAGTTATTGAAAAATCATATTTTCAAAAAAATGTGTTTTCCAAAAAACTATTTTGCATCGTGTTGGCAGAATTATTTTAAATTAATTCCATCCACCTAGGTGACTTTATTTTTTATTAAATAGATTTAATAATTTTAATCATCATAATTTATATACTTTAATATGTTTAATTTAATTTTTGAACAACATGAATATTAAATATTTTAAATATTCATTACCATGGTAAAACAAAAATTGGTTATTTAAGGAACAAAATAATTTTCAAATTAATATAAATAATTTAACAATAATATTTATATTACCTTTTCAATAAAATTATTATTATATTTTTTCCTTGTTGATTTTACTTTATAAATTATTGAGTAATTTGATTGATAAAAATTATATTTAGATACAATTAAAGAAAAATTATTTTTGGTAATATTCATTTTCAATTAAGACATTTATTCAGGTGAATTAATAGTTTTATAAAATAAATAAATTTTTAATAAAATAATATTTTTAAATAATTATTATTAAATGTAAATGATCATATTTTTTTTTCAATTCAAATGTACATTTCATAAGGGTTTGAAAACTGTTACAGTCAAAACCCAAAATTTCTTAATAAATATAGATTTATTTTAAAAGTAAAAATTAAAAAATTTAGAATTTTTTTTTGATAAAATTAATATTATTTTTGGAATCATAATGTTGAAATTATGAAATAGTGAATTTTTAATTGTTCTTTGAGATAGTCGAATTTTCAAGTAAAATTTAAATACTGAATAAATTTACTTTACATGTTATGACATAATAATGAACCAAAAGCGATGTGATAAATTCTAAAAATGGGTTACATGAAAAAATATATGATTTAGTATTAAATAAATGAGTTTTTTATTTTCTTTATTTTATAAATCCATTATGAATCGTCCAAAACATGTGATATATTTTAAGGTTTTAAAATCACTTCTTTAAAAGTATGACTCACATCTACATAAGAAAGGTTATTATTATTTTATGTTGGGACTTTTTCATTATAAAATAAATTAAACCACCACAATTTTGTTAAAATAATGGGAAAAATCATGTGATGGTTTCATGTTTAGGTTATTTTATTTTATATAGTTTAAAACATGAATAATAATGAAATCACCCTTTCATACTATTTAAACCCTGAAAATATCACATTTTTTTCACTCAAACTGATTTGATTACATCCAAAATCATCCTTCCACTCATTATAGCCCTACCAAGGTTCCCCAAAGCATTTTGAGTCACACTCTAAAATAATGGATCTTCCACTGTCCTCTTTTTATCAATGACTTAATTTTTTATTATGTCACTAAATTTTCTTTTAATTATGCTGGGATATGATGTTACACATTTCCCTTAATTTCTATTTTTTGTATAAATAGTGAGAGATTAATTTTACACTCATTAAGCCATCTGTAATCTAATATGAACACCCATTGCTATGCAGAAATTTAGTAAGGGATTTCTATCTTATCATTTTAATTCACGATCTTCATTTATTTTTGTATCTTCAATTTTATTTTATTATATTGGGATATGTTATTACATATTCCTCTTAAATCCATATAATGTATAAATCATGAGTTCCCCATTTCACTCTCATTAAGCCTCCCATGATCCTTTATGTACACCTATTACCAAGATGAACTATAGCTTGGATTCTAATCTTTATTCATGTTTATTCATTACATTATTGCATTGATTATAATTTTTAATGAAAAGATATATTTTTAACAATACCTATTACTTCCCATTATATTTCAAAGTGATGATACACATTGTTCCCTCTTATCAACTGAATTTCTGATTCTTTATGTGATGTCATTATGCAGCATAAATTTCACTTAGATTTTTCATGCCAAAACAATTGTGTAAAGAATACCGTCCCCATTCTCTATCAGTGGTGTTCACCATTATGCACAAATAATTTTTATTGGGTACTTATATGTATTTATTTTAAACTCATTTTTCATTGATTAAATTATGGTGATGAATGAATCAATGTTGTAAGATCGATTTGGCACACTTAAGAAAGATATTGAAATTATAACACCCTATGGATTTTATAAAAAAAATGAAATTCATTAAACTCTTCTTTAAGTATATTTTTATAACTAGACTTTAAACATAATTTTACATCTATTATGTTTTGAATTTTGTAAAACAGTCATCTATAATTTTGTTTAGTAGGTTATTTAGAGTGTGATGGAACCAACTTGTTTTTTGATGACTAGTAACATACCCTTATGAATAGTAATATGAGTAGTAATACGACCCTAGTGAATAGTAAATTTTATTATTATTTTATTTTCTTATGGATTTAAGCTTATAACATATTGGTTATTTTTTCAATGTGATATAAACGTAGTTAAAGCTTTAAAATTGTTAATTTTTGAATTAAGTTTGATTTTGTTTAATTAATAAATTAATAATATTTAGAAAATTATTTTCCAAAAAATGTAGTTCATTTTTGAATTATACAAGTCAAAAAATGTTTAGGGTGAATTTTTGAGATTTTTCTGAAATAGTAGATTTTTCAGTGAATAGTAAAAATACAGTTTTGAGTTTCACAATGTTAATGAAATCATTAATGATGTAATGATGATGTAATAGATCTGGTTGAATTGTGTATAGTAAAATAATAAGTGAGGTGTACCAAGTGTCTATTACCCTAGGCAAATACCATGGGCAAGCCCATGGTTTTTTTCAAATACCACTAATGAGGCGTCCCATGGAAATTAAACAAATATTCCCTCATTTTTCTATAAATACCAACCCATTCCTTCATTAAATTCATTTCCAATTCTTCCCCAATGAATATATGGCCTTCTTACCTACCTAGTAGTCCTCCCAAGGTTTCATTAATCCCCCAAGGTCCTAACCATCGTGTTTTTGGAGTTACTCTACAAGGAGGTTTAAACAAGTTTGATGTAAGACAAACCTGAGGAACGAGAATTCTTAACCCAATTTCCATTCTTTGGCTTAACCTTATTCTTTATTTATTATGTGGTATTAAGATTGTGGGTATGATATATATTTTTTATATTATGTTGTATTATGTGTATATATAGGGTATTCACATATCCAATCCATTCTAATAATTCACATTCTTATTATATTTTAAGGGACTTTCCTTTTAAAATTCTTTTAACACTCTCTTTAATAAATTTCAAATATATATATATATATATAGATTTAGTAGTTTCTCTTGATTTCATGATACTTTATTACCATGATATGTTCCTTGGACATTATTTATGTTGGGTTTAGCCCATTATAGATCAAGATATGTTGGGTCGAGTCCGTTGTTGCTCAAGATATGTTGGGTTGAGCACATTATAGCTCATGATATGATGGGTGAGCCCCATTATAGAATTTAATTGCATTGGGTAGTCCAGATATGGAAGTTTAACAAAGGGTTATTATATGATTAAGGGTGAATGTAATAGTGATATGGTAAATATGTCCTAAGGCAACTACATGATATTTCTATGCATATGAGTTTTTTATGATTACGTGTTTTATTGGTTTTAATATTATAACTTGACTAATGATTTATTTCTTTATATCCCTTGCTGAGTTTTATACTCACCCAAAGTTTCAAAATGTTTCTCACATTATATAAGTATGGGGAAGAGAAAGAAAGGTGTCATGATGAATAATATGAAGGGTTGTCAAAGAAATCATGTTTTGTGCTTTAATGTTTTATATTTTTAACAAAAGGAAATTGTTTTTAGCAGTATCCTCTTGTATGATTGTGGTATGTAATGTATTTAAGGTATCATAATTCCATAAAACTATTAACTCAAAAATATCCTCAATGTGTAATAATTTATATTCTCGACTAAAATTTAAGAATAAGTAACGTTTTAAGGCCAAGTCTTTATAGTTGGTATCAAAGGATGGTTTAGATATCTTTAGGGTTTGGGAGGCTATTTTAAGAATACCATATGTGATTTTCACTTAATGTTAATTTGAATTTTTATATAATTTAAGGGTTACCATGTTTCTTTATCTATTATATGTTTGTACAAAATGGTTTTCTGCAGAAGAAATAGGGAAACTGAAGTAGGAAGGCACCAATAAGCTAATTTCTGCCTGAATATGCTGCCTGAAATGGTGGGAATCGGAACCGAGAAGTTGTGAAATCAATGTCTCAGTTTAATAAAGAAATAAACGAGGGTGGTATCTATGCTAGAGTGGAACATGATCTACCATGACAAAGAATGTCTTTTTAGAGCAGTTTATGAGGTAACATCCACCAGAATTTAGTGGAACCACAGATCCAGTGATAGCCGAAGGATGGATCAATGATCTAGAAATGATATTTGATTTCATGGGATGTTTAGAATGATAAAAGCTAATACTATCCATTTATCTTTTTGAATATGAAGCCGATCAATGGTGTTCTCTGGTTAGGAATACGATAGAAATAGAAGATCTTGATATTTTGGAATGGGATGATTTTAAGTGTTTTTTTCTGGAAAATATTTTCCCAAAATTGTTCGACTTAGAATGGAGATTTTTTTGGAACTAATATAGAAAGATAATGATTATTTTTCAGCATATGAATCCTATTTTACAATACTGGCTAGGTATGTACCAGATTTTACTTGGGATTTTGGATGTAAAATAAATAGATTTTACTCTGGTTTGAAACCAATATTGTAAATATCCTGAGCCTCACGAGAGTTAAAAAGCTATGATAATCTTGTTCATTGTTCTAAAAAAGTTGATATGGAGTTTGATAACACATATGTTCTTTGGGATGACAAGAATAAGAAGTGATCAGGTTGGAAGACAATGGGGAAGAACTCATCCAAGAAGTCTGGAGGTAAGAAAATGAATTTCCCTTCTTGTGAAAAGTGTGGTAAAAGTCATCTTGGTGAATGTCCTGTAAATTCTGAAAAATGAAAATGATGTATAATGATAGGAAACATGCCTCATGAGTGCAAATAAAATAATTAGATAATTAATGATAACTCAATGGTGAGATGTTTAAACTACAAGGAATTGGGTCATTTCTCTAATGTTTGTCTGAAGCTAGTTACTCAAGATGGGAATCTGCAAGATAGGAAATAGAAGGGTTAGGCATTGGAAACCACTTTAGAAGATGATGAGCCATCAAATGAGGTGTTCTCAGGTAAATTTGTTGTATTTATAGATTTTTCAAATGATTTTTTTGATTTAGGTTCTACATATTCCTTCATTTATAAGAAATTTTTGGAAAAATGGGGAATTTAACCTCATTAAATGAAACCAGATATCATGGAAAAAACAACTAGAGTAAATATTGTGTCAAAAAATAAATTATAATAATCTTCCTATCCTTGTATGTGGAAAGAGTTTACCTAAAAACCTTATTGTTTTGACTCTAGTAGAGTTTGACGCTATTCTTGGTATGGAATGGCTTTCTTTTTATCATGCTAACATAGATTGCAGAGAAAAAGAAGTTGTTTTGAAAATTAATTTCAGTTAACGTACATGAATGAAACCCGACAATTAATTACATATCATGAAGAATATAAAATAATAAAGGGTAGAAATGCAAGTTATCTTGATCATATTTTTAAAGATAAAGGAACAATCCTGATTAAAGATGTTCTGGTGGTAAATGAATACCTGGATGTTTTTCACGGTTATTTTCCTGGTGTTATTCCAAATTGATAGGTTAAATTTTCTATAGACATAGTTTCTGATGCTAAGCCAATTTCTAAACCTCTTTATCAAATTGACCAAATGTAACTTCTGGAATTAAAAAAGAAGTTGCAGTAATTTATAGATAAAGGTTTCATCTGAACCAACACTTCACCATGGGGCACTCCTGTCTTGTTTTTTAAGAAAAATGATGGTTCAATGATACCTTTCATCGATTATAGAGCCTTCAATAACATTACTATAAAAAACAAGTATCCTTTGCCTCATATCGATGATTTGTCTAATCATCTCCGGGGAGTGCAGTATGTTTCGAAAGTTGACCTGAGGTCAGGGTACCATAAGTTGAAAGAAAAGGATGAAGATATCTTAAAGACTACATTACATACTAGATATAGCCATTATGAATATGCAGTTATGCCTTTTGGGCTAACTAATGCTCCTTCTGTATTCATTGATCTGATAAATATAATATTTCATGAGTTCTTGGATATGTTTGTGGTTGTATTTATTGATGGAATTATACTATATTCTAGTTGTAATTTGGAGCTTGAAAAAATTCTAAGGGTTGTCTTACAAACTGTAAAAGGAAATAAACTATATAGAAAATTCTGTATGTGTGATATTTTGTTGCAATAGGTTACTTTTCATGGGAAAATTGTAAATAAGGATGAAATAATAGTTGATCCTTCCATAAAAGTGGTTGATGAATTTCCAGTACCTAAAAATATTACATAGATTCATAGTTTTACTAGATTAGCAGGTTATTACTGATGGTTTGTTAAAAAAATTTCAGGATTATATAGCTTGCTAACTAAGTTAACATGAAAATGGTTTAAATTTATTTGGATAGAAGAATGCGATGTTTGTTTTTAGAAACTGAAGAATTGATTGGTGAATGCTCCAGTTTTGGCCTTGCCTTCCCTAAATAGTGAGTTTGACATCAACATTGATGCTTCATTAAAGAGACATGGTTGTGTTCATGATTCATAATGATTAGGTAATCAATTATGCTACAAGACAAATAAAACTTCATGAGTTAAATTATACCACACAAGATTTGGAATTGGCAGCTCTAGTTTTTACTTTGAAAATTTGGAGGCACAATTTATATGGAGCCAAAAGTCAAATATACACTAACCAAAAAAGAATGAAGTATATATTCACTAAGATGAAATTAAACATGTGTCATAGAATTTGGCTTTAACTGATAAAGTATTATTATTGTATGACCAATTACCATCCAAAAAATCAAACAAAGTGGTGGATACATTGAGTTGAAAACATCATGCATTATTAACCATGTTATGTTTAGAACATGATCCCTTGATTAATGATTTGATTAATATCATCTTAGAAGTTTTTTTGTAGGGAATACATCTGTTTTGATTCAGGTTTCAGTGTAGTCATCATTATTAGACAGAATTAAGCAAGCATATAAGGATGACCATGAGCTAAAAGAAAAGGCAGAATATGTTAAAATGGGAAAGATTCCAAAATTTAACCTTGATAAAGATTGTTTTTATGATTTTTAGAATGGTTGTGTGTTCCTTTAGCTTCCCAAAAGAATAAATATTTGTTGTGTGAAGCTCATAGTTCTCCATTTTTAGTTTATCCTGGAATTACTAAGATGTAGAAATACCTTCGAGAGTATTACTGGTGGGATGGAATGAAAATGGATAATGCTGTTTTAACTGGGAAATGTTTGACATGTCTACTGGTTAAAACAGAGAAGAAGTTACCAAAGGGGATACTTCATCCATTTCTAGTGCCAGAGTGGTAATGAGAGTATATATCCACGGACTTCGTGGGGAAACTACCTAAGACTTCTTGAGGTAACAATGTGATTTGGGATATTGTTGATAAGTAGACAAAATCTGCATATTTGTTTTCTATTCAATATTTAATGCCATTAGATCAACTTTATCGACTTTATTTCAAAGATATTGTTAGGTTACATGGAGTTCCTATTTCCATTATATCTGACCAAGATCCTAGGTTCAATTCTAACTTTTGGAAGGGCCTTCAGAAGTCATTGGGTACAAAATTAAATTTTAGTACATCTTTTCATCCTCAATGAGATGGGAAGTCAGAAAAAATGTGCAACACCCAAGACTTTTATGTTATATAAATCATCAAAGGAATATTTTTCTACACACAACACTTTCTTGTCTTTCTTTACATGAAATCACGACCTTCCTCGATAGCTTGCGTCGTACGCAATACCGAGTTTCACTAAACAATATTATGCTATTAAAATATTAAAACAAGCCGTTATGAATAGTAATAACCACTTTTTGAAATATTATAAATTTTATTTTTCAAAATGGACTTCATTTTTGGATTCATAATATTGAAATTAGCCTAGGGTGAAATTTTGGTATTTTTCTGAAAACTTTCAATTTTGGATGAATAGTGAAACCACTAAGTGGTAGTTAAAAAATTGAATTTTTCATAAAACATAATTTTACTGCTTTTTTGAGTGGAATTTCAAAAATTCGAGAGACACAGTTGATGTCAGTAAGTAAAATTTGGTTCAATGAGATGAAAATAATTTTTGGTGAATAGTAACTTTTTACTTTTTTTACCACGGTTACAAGTAAATAGGGTAATTAAGGGTAAAGATGATATTATTATTACCCTAAAACATGTCCTAATTCTATTGAACAAGTGTAGTTCGACCAAAAACAAACTTAGGAATAAAATATGACCATTTAGTCCCACTTGGATTAGATTAGGACATTTATTATTAATTTATTTAGAGAAGGGTTAAAATAGTTAAAATCAACGTTTAATAAGTAAATAATTTTTAATATGAGGTTATACATAAGATAAATTCGACTATAATTATTCATTAGAAAGATAAGAAGAGTTCGTATGTAATGGTATTTTATTTGTAATTTTTAGACATTAAATAATTTAATTTATTTATGACACAAAGATGATGTAGTAATTATCTTATTAATGAAATATTGACATAATTAATGTTATAAACATCAAAATAAATGTAATTTGAGACTTTTTATGAATTCCACTAATTTTATAGGTTAATATGACATGTTATTATTGATTTAATTAACTTTTTTCTAACTAATCATTCTGTTATGATTTTCACAAAAATCAATTACTAAATAGTGTCAAAATTGACATAAAATAGTTTTTAAAACAAATTTTATATTGTTATTTTATTCCTAAAAATCTAAGGTTCGGCCAAATGACTTAGATAAGGTTATATATATTAATAATAAACAACTTGGGGTTCGTTTGGCTGCTTATAGCAAGTTTATTAACCTTATAGTATAAGAACACAAGAAGACACGGTAAAAGTAAAATTATTTAACTTAATGTTAAATCTAAATGATAAGGCTAAAATAGGAACCTAAACTTGTCTAAATTCTATTGGATGAGAGGATTTCGACGCATACCTACCTTAGCTTCGAAATATATCAATTTGGAGCTATTTAAAACAGAACTTGACTTTATAATAAAATAATATTTTTAGTTTTCCCAAAGGTACCCCTCTCCCCCCTTATAAAAGGGCACCTCCTCCCTCTCTTCCTCACACCACTTTGATCCTTCAATCTCAGCCAACCCCTACCACTTTCTCCTCTCCACTTACCTAGAGACATCCTAGAGGTCCTGGTCTTCTTCAAAGACCAATTTTAGTGCCCTAAAAGAAGGTCTCAAAGAAGCATTTCAAAGAAGAGGTAATGTCCGTTACCGATTATTTCATCTTTATTTCTTCTTCCACTTCTTCTTCTTTAGTTGTTTTATTATGAAGTAATAACATCAGTATCTATCATATACTGGTATGTTATTATAAGTATGAAACAATCCTAATTCACCATCTATCCATCCTATGGAAAAAGAAATCACTACGCGTGCGTACGTACGGAATACCGTCTCCACGCCGTGGTGTAATCTATTTTCCACCACCACCTTACTTGGATGGGTATAATGGTGTAAATAATGACTATATATGACTATTATAAAGTGATATTGATTCTTAAATAGTATACATACACTCCAATACAATTACACGATCATAGGAACTATATCATCACTCATGCGTACGTACGGAATACCGTCTCCACGATGTGATGCGACTCATTCTACATGATCTTCATTTCATAATGATTATACAAATGAATTGAATGAATGAATATGATATATATTACACTAATACCATTCTGGAAATGAGGTATCTATAACCTAAAGAAAAGAATAATAATTTATTCGACAAAACACGCATAAGAACAAAAAGTTATAAACACCCGAATAACAAGTAACAATGAAATATTACTACTAAGAAGCTAAGAATATGACCATAAATGATATCATTAAAATAATAATGATTCTGGAATAAGTCAATAATATTATTTAAATCATTATACAATAGGTTCAGACACTTACAAAGAAAGTCGGACCTGAGGTAAGGGAAATATCACAATCTCATTTTTATCCGAGATTGTTTATACTTTGATATTTACTGGGGTGTATTTTATCATCCACATCCATGTTTCATCAATATGTAATATTATTTCCATCCACATACAATTTTTTTTAAATCCAATTTTACCCTTCGGTGATTTTTTAGTAAAAGATATGAAAGGAATCTTTTGTCATTTTTCATACGAGTTACTTTTTGACTTTTCCGACAAAAGTACGAAGAATATTTTTTTAACTTATACGGCATGAATGGATTTTTAAAACATTATTTCCAAGAAGCTTCATTTACAAGTTTTCTAGTTTATTTTTAATCAACTTATTTTAGTTATAATTGTATGACATGTTATGAAAGGAAAAGTGTTTTTGAAGAAGAAAGGATATTTTCCTCAAGAATGGAGTTCAAGTGTTTTATCAAAATTATTTTTCATCTAAGATAATAAAAGATTCTGTTTGTATCCCTATCAATACATTGATTTGATTATATTGTAATGGAATTATTTTTATGAATTCCTTTATCTTATATGAATTGTTTTATGATGTCACGATGTTTAAGATTCCCATTTTTATTACATGGGTTATGAAATGATGTATGATTTATGATTTTGTGGCACACATAATAATGGTATCGTTATGAGATGGGTGGGACATATATCTCCCTCCAATGCATTGGGTAAAGATTTTATATCTCAGGAGATATACATGGATGGAACGGTAGGTTATACTGGTTCAGTGAAACAGGACTGGAACCAGGGTGACTCGGTTCAAAAAGGGGCTTTGTCCACTAAGATAGTCTTGGCAATGAGTCTTGACTAACAAGAAATGATTCTCTATGATTATGTGTGTATGCCACAAAGTTTCATGTTTCATGTTATGATTATTGTGATTACATTTCACTGCCATGATTTATCCCATGTTATGAAATTTTGATCTCTTTTGCAGGTTAAGATTTCCCAAAAGTTATGTGTTTGTGTATACGATGTGATTGATATTTCTTTTGTTTACCCTTACTGAGCATTTGAGCTCACCCTTTTGTATGTTTTCTTTCCCCAGGTCAAGAAGAAGGTTATTAAGTAAGATATGCCAAAAGGGACTATAGATATAATGAAATAAATGGGAGGCAAAGTAGATGCTTTATGAACCAGTTGTTTATGTTTCCCAGTTTCTAAAGACACTATACCAATACGGTCCTTTCGTGGTTTTGTTATATGTTGTAATAAGTATGCTTCAATTTTGAAGTATTAACAATGTATGTAAAGTATGGGTCGTTATAGTTGGTATCAGAGGAAAGGTATAGCCAACCTTTGGAAACTAGGATGTGAAAGCCTTAGTAAGAAACCTAAGGATAAGTCTAAGCATAGAACATAATCTTTGTGTTTTAGAAATGGCCATGAATAACCTAGGATAAGACCTTAAGTGTGAAATTTTATTCTTGATTATGTGGTTTTCCTATTATAATTAGTGTTGATCACACTATTCTTCTTGGTTTTAGTCAATGGATGGAACCCGAAGGAACCGTGTTAATGCAGAATGCGATGGGAAATGAAATGATTGTCCCCCTGAGCAACCAAACGTTATGGGAGCTGGAATTCAAAATCCTGTAGCCATGCTCACACAACTTTCTCAAGCTATGAATCATGCATGACTTCCAAACGAGCAAAGGAAGGAGCAACATTCTGTTGAATCCTTCATGAGGCAGCATCCACCTTCTTTCAGCGGGTCTACTGATCCATTAGTTGTTGAACAATGGATTAGTACTACTGAAAAGATATTTTCAGTTCTTCAATGTTCTGAACATGATAAAGTCATCCTAGCAGTGTATCATTTGGAAGGAGATGCTGATCAATGGTGGAATCTTATTAAGAATACGAGGAAAAGGGATGAAATTGAATCCATGGAATGGGACAAGTTCAAGAACTTATTTTTCAATAAGTACTTCCCTCATATTCTCCGAACAAAGATAGAGAAAGAGTTTCTTGAACTAAAGAAAAAGGATGATGAATCTGTTGGTACCTATGAAACAAATTTTACAAGACTTGCAAGGTACGCTTCAGGTATTATTATCCAACATGAGAGTAAGATCGATCGATTCTTTAGTGGATTAAAACCAGTCTTCGAAAGGCGTTAGCCATAAGGGACTTCAATAGCTATGAGGAAATCGTTCGATGTGCTCTCAAAGATGAGATGGAGATTGGAGTAACCCATCAGTCATATGGGTTTGATAAGAAGAGGAAAATGGAATTCATAGGAAAATATAAAGAGCACATTGAAAAGAAGATGCGCTTTCCCTTATGCTCAAAGTGTGGAAAGAAACATGGAGGGAGTTGTCTTAAAGGTACAAGTAAATGTTTCAAATGTGGAAAGGAAGGTCATCGAGCATTTGAATGCCACAATGATGGGAAGAAGTTGTCTAATGATGCAAACAAAGGAAGGGATACACAGAATGAACCTACTACACTTCAATGTTTCAAGTGAAAGGAGATGAGGCATTATGCCAATAAATGCCCTAATCCAAGGGTTGATGATGATGGTCAACGTCAAAAACCTCTTAAGGCTAAAGACAAAGGAAAGTCACATGCAATTTCTATCAGCGATGTGGAGTACGATAACGATGTGGTGAAAGGTACACTTACCATCCACTCTAAAGTAGCAAATGTTTTATTTGATTTTGGATCCACCCACTCTTTTATTTCTGAAGAATTTTCTAAGGGTATCACCATATTACCTCAACAATTAGATGTTGAGTTAGCTGTGACAACACCTAATGGCACAACATTCGCATCAAAAGTTTATAATTCTTCTCCGATGGATGTTTGTGGGAAAGTGCTTCCTGCAAATCTTGTGATCCTTCCTATAGTGGAATTTGATGTGATTCTTGGCATGGATTGGCTTTCTTTATATGGAGCTCATATCAATTGCCAAAGAAGGGAAGTCACATTTCATATTCCAGATCAATCTATGATCGTCTACCAATGCAAGGATGAACATAACCATCAAGTGGAAATTTCTTCCATTTTATGGGTATTGATTCCACTAAATGAAGGTTATTTATCTCAAATGGTTGGTGAGAAACTCACGATTAAGAATATGCCCATTGTACGGGAGTTTGATGATGTCTTTCCGGAGGAATTACCGGGTCTTCCACCAAATCGTGAAGTTGTGTTTTCAATAGAACTCGTACTGGGTGCTTTGCCTATTTCAAAGACACCTTATAGAATGGCCCCAATTGAGTTGCAGGAATTGAAGAAGCAACTCCAAGAGAATCTTGATATGGGATTCATATGCCCTAGTGCGTCACCTTTGGGAGCACCTGTTCTATTTGTTAAGAAGAAAGATGGATCAATGAGACTCTACATTGATTATCAAGAACTTAACAAGATCACTATCAAGAACAAATATCCTCTCCCGCGCATTGATGACCTATTTGACCAACTATGCGGAGCTCAATACTTTTCCAAGATTGTTCTTCATTCAGGTTATCATAAATTAAGGGTCAAAAGGGATGATATACCAAAGACGGCTTTCCGTACAAGGTATGGACACTATGAATTTATAGTGATGCCATTTTGTCTTACTAATGCCCCTGCTATCTTCATGGATCTGATGAATAGAGTCTTTAGAGACTATCTTGATCAATTTGTGGTAGTCTTTATAGACGATATTCTTGTCTATTCAAAGAGCAAGTAAGAACACGAAGATCACTTGAGAATTATTTTGGAGACCCTGAGAAAGGAGAAGCTTTATTCCAAATTTACCAAGTGTGAATTTTGGCTTAAAAAAGTTGCATTTTTGGGTCACATAATCTCAAAAGAGGGGATATCCGTGGATCCAGCAAAAACAGAGGTTATCGAAAGATGGTCGAGACCAACAACAGTAACTGAGATCTGAAGTTTTCTTGGTTTGGATGGATATTATCGACGTTTTGTGAATGATTTTTCAGGATTATCTAATCCACTCACCAAGTTGACTTGGAAAGGAGTTAAGTTTGTCTGGACGGAAGAATGTGAAGGGAATTTCAAGGAGTTGAAAAGAAGGTTATCTAGTGCACCTATCCTCACACTGCCTTGTAGTGGAGAAAGGTTTGTGATCTATAGTGATGCATCCAAGAAGGGATTAGGGTGTGTTCTTATGCAAAATGATATGGTGATAGCTTATGCCTCACGATAGTTGAAAATCCATGAGCAAAATTACCCAACACATGATTTGGAGTTAGCTGTGGTAATATTTGCATTAAAGATTTGGAGGCATTACCTTTTTGGTGAAAGGTGTGATATTTATACTGATCATAAAAGTTTAAAGTATATTTTCACACAAAAGGAGCTGAATATGCATCAAAGAAGATGGTTGGAGCTGATTAAGGATTGTGACTGCTCAATCCATTAAAACCCTGGGAAAGCAAACAAGGTGGCAGATGCATTAAGTTGACAAGACCATGCCAGTTTATCCATGATGAGGATAACAAAATATCCAATATTTATGGATTTACAAAGGATGGATCTTGGAATTATAATGGAAGGGGAAAAATCTTATCTTTCTCAAATGAATGTTCAACCATCTATACATGTGACGATTAAAGAGGCACAGAAAGAAGATGTCGAGTTACAAAAGAAGGTGAGAAATGTTCCTGAATTCAACCTTGATTGGGATGGGATAATAAAGTTCAGGAATCGGGTTTGTGTTCCTCCCATCCCCGAATTAAAGAAGGAGCTGCTGGATGAGGCTAATAGTTCTTCATTCTCTATTCATCCTGGAAGCACGAAGATGTATAGGGACCTGAAAGAGTACTTCTGGTGGGACAGAATGAAAGGAGATGTTGCTGAATATGTCTCTCGATTCTTGGTTTGTAAGCAAGTTAAAGCTGAGAGACAGAAGTCTAAGGGAATGTTACAACCATTACCCATATCCGAATGGAAATGGGAAAACATCACTATAGACATTGTCACAGGAATTCCTAAAACATCCAAAGGCAATAATGCTATCTGGGTCATAGTTGATCGTCTTACCAAGTCTGCACATTTCATTGCTATTAGAGAGGATTTATCTCTGGATCAGCTTTCCAGGATATATGTAAAGGAAGTGGTAAGATTGCATGGAGTACCACTTTCTATTATATCTGATCAGGATCCGAGATTTACCTCAAAGTTCTGGCAAAGTCTTCAGCATACTCTGGATACAGAGTTGAGTTTCAGCACTGCTTATAATCCTCAGACAGACGGTCAGTCTGAGAGAACAATTCAAACCCTAGAAGATATGTTGAGAGCTTGCTCTATGGATTTCGAAGGTGGTTGGGATCAACACCTACCTTTGGGGGAATTTTCTTATAATAATAGCTTTCACTCCAGTATTCAGATGGCTCCTTATGAATCTCTCTATGGAAAGAAATTCAGGACTCCAACTTGCTGGGATGAAGTTGGGGAAAGAAAGCTATTAGGACCTGATCTCGTTGATGAAATGGAAAAAAAGGTCAGATCTATTCAACAACACATAAGAGCAGCTTAGAGTCGATAGAAAAGCTATTCCGATAACCTAAGAAAAGACCTAGAGTTTGAAGTGGGATATAAAGTGTTCTTACGGATATCTCCCTGGAAGAGGGTCATGAGATTTGGAAAGAAGGGGAAGTTGAGCCCTAGATATATCAGTCCTTTCGAAATACTGGATCGTGTCAGGAGGGTAGCTTACCGATTGGCGCTTCCATCAAATCTCTCTCAAGTACACGATGTGTTCCATGTATCTCTCCTGAGAAAGTACATACCTGATCCTTCACATGTACTTTGCTCAGAAGTTGTACCGCTGGAGCAAGATCTTTCTTATGAAGAACAACCGATAGAGATTCTGGATCGTAGTGAAAAAGTCCTACGAAAGAAGACCACTCGATTGGTGAAAGTTTTATGGAGGAACCACCAATTAGAAGAAGCTACATGGGAGCTTGAGGATATGATGAGGGAGAGGTATCCTCATCTGTTTGTTACAAAGTGACGAATTTCGAGGGCGAAATTCATTTTAAGGGGGTAGAATGTAACACCTGAGACTTTTATATTATATAAATCATCAAAGGAATTTTTTTTCTACACACAACACTTTCTTGTCTTTCTTTACACGAAATCGCGACCTTCCTCGATAGCTTGCGTCATACACAATACTGAGTTTCACTAAACAACGATATGCTATTAAAATATTAAAACTAGCCGTTATGAATAGTAATAACCAATTTTTGAAATTTTATGAATTTTATTTTTCAAAATGGACTTCATTTTTGGATTCAGAATATCGAAATTAGCCTAGGGTGAAATTTTGGTATTTTTCTGAAAACTTTCAATTTTTGATGAATAGTGAAACCACTAAGTGGTAGTTAAAAAAACTGATTTTTTCATAAAACTTAATTTTACCGCTTTTGTGAGTGTAATTTTAAAAATCCGAGATACACAGTTGATGTCAGTAAGTAAAATGTGGTTCAATGAGATGAAAATAATTTTTGGTGAATAGTAACTTTTTACTTTTTTTTACCACGTTTAAAAGTAAATAGGGTAATTAAGGGTAAAGATGATATTATTATTACCCTAAAACATGTCCTAATTCTATTGAAAAAGTGTAGTTCAACTAAAAACAAACTTAGGAATAAAATATGACCATTTAGGCCCACTTGGATTAGATTAGGACATTTATTATTAATTTATTTAAAGAAGGGTTAAAATAGTTAAAATCAATGTTTAATAAGTAAATAATTTTTAATATGGGGTTATACATACGATAAATTCGACTATAAATATTCATTAGAAAGCTAAAAATATTTCCTACATAATGGTATTTTATTTGTAATTTTTAGACATTAAAAAATTCAATTTATTTATGACACAAAGATGATGCAGTAATTATCTTATTAATGAAATATTGACATAATTAATGTTATAAACATCAAAATAAATGTAATTTGAGACTTTTTATGAATTCCACTAATTTTCTAGGTTAATATGACATGTTATTATTGATTTAATTAAATTTGTTCGAACTAATCATTCTGTTATGATTTTCACAAAAATCAATTACTAAATAGTGTCAAAATTGACATAAAATAGTTTTTAAAAGTAATATTATATTGTTATTTTATTCCTAAAAATATATGGTTCGGCCAAATAACTTAGATAAGGTTATCTATATTAATAATAAACAACTTGGGGTTCGTTTGGCTGCTTATAGCAAGTTTATTAACCTTATAGTATAAGAACACAAGAAGACACGGTAAAAGTAAAATTATTTAACTTAATGTTAAATCTAAATTATAAGGTTAAAATAGGAACCCAAACTTGTCTAAATTCTATTGGATGAGAGGATTTAGACCCATCCCCACCTTAGCTTCGAAATATATCAATTTGGAGCTATTTAAAACCGATCTTGACTTTATAATAAAATAATATTTCTAGTTTTCCCAAAGGTACCCCTCTCCTCCCGTATAAAAGGGAACCTCCTCCCTCTCTTCCTCACACCACTTTGAGCCTTAAATCTCATCCAACCCCTACAAATTTATCCTCTACACTACCCTAGATACATCCTAGAGGTCCTGGTCTTCTTCGAAGACCAATTTTAGTGCCCTAAAAGAAGGTGTCAAAGAAGCACTTCAAAGAAGAGGTAATGTCCGTTACAGATTCTTTCATCTTTATTTCTTCTTCCACTTCTTCTTCATTAGTTGTTTCATTATGAAGTAATAACATCAGTATAACTCATATACTGGTATGTTATTATAAGTATGAAACAAACCTAATTCACCATCTATCCATCCTATGGAAAAATAAATAACCGCACGTGCGTACGTACGGAATACCGTCTCCACGCCGTGGTGTAATCTATTTTCCACCACCACCTTACTTGAATGAGTATAATGGTGTAAATAATGACTATATATGACTATTATAAATTTATATTTATTCTGAAATAGTATACATACACACCAATATAATTCCACTATCATAGGAATGATATCATCACTCGTGCGTATGTACGGAATACCGTCTCCACGATGTGATGCGACTCGTTCTACATAATCTTAATTTCATAATGATTATATAAATGAATTTAATGAATGAATATGATATATATTACACTAATACCATTCTGGAAATTAGGTATCTATAACCTAAAGAAAAGAATAAGAATTTATTCGACAAAACACGCATAAGAACAAAAAGTTATAAACACCCGAATAACAAGTAGCAATGAAATATTACTACTAAGAAGTTAAGAATATAACCATAAATGATATCATAAAAATAAGTATGATTCTGGAATAAGTCAATAACATTATTTAAATCATTATACAGGAGGTTCGGACACTTACAAAGCAAGTCGGACCTGAGGTAAGGGAAATATCACAATCTCATTTTTATCCGAGATTGTTTATACTTTGGTATTTAATGGGGTGTATTTTATCATCCAAATCCATGTTTCATCAATATGTAATATTATTTCCATCCACCTATAATTTTTTTTAAATCCAATTTTACCCTTCGGTGAGTTTTTAGTAAAATATATGAAAGGAATCTTTTGTCGTTTTTCATACGAGGTACTTTTTGTCTTTTCCGACAAAAGTACGAAGAATGTTTTTTTAACTTATACGGAATGAATGGATTTTTAAAACATCATTTCCAAGAAGCTTCCTTTAAAAGTTTTCAAGTTTATTTTTAATCAACTTCTTATAGTTATAATTGTATGACATGTTATGAAAGGAAAAGTGTTTTTGAAGAAGAAAGGATATTTTCCTTAAGAATGGAGTTCAAGTGTTTTATCAAAATTATTTTTCATCTAAGATAATAAAGGGTTATGTTTATATCCCTATCATTACATTGATTTGATTATATTATGATGGAATTATTTTTATGAATTCCTTTATCTTATATGAAGTGTTTTATGATGTCACGATGTTTAAGATTCCCATTTTTATTACATGGGTTATGAAATGATGTATGATTTATGATTTTGTGGCACACATAAGAATGGTATCATTATGATATGGGTGGGACCTATATCTCCCTCCAATGCATTGGGTAAATATTTTATATCTCATGAGATAGACATGGCTGGAATGGTAGGTTATACCGGTTCAGTGAAACAGGACTGGAACGAGGGTGACTCGGTTCAGAAAGGGACTTTGTCCACTAAGATAGTCTTGGCAATGAGTCTTGACTAACAAGAAATGATTCTCTATGATTATGTGTGTATGCCACAAAGTTTCATGTTTCATGTTATGATTATTGTGACTACATTTCACTGCCATGATTTATCCCATGTTATGAAATTATGATCTCTTTTGCAGGTTAAGATTTCCCAAAAGTTATGTGTTTGTGTATACGATGTGATTTATATTTCTTTTGTTTACCCTTACTGAGCATTTGAGCTCACCCTTTTGTATGTTTTCTTTCACCATGTCAAGAAGAAGGTTATTAAGTAAGATATGCCAAAAGGTACTATAGATATGATGAAATAAATGGGAGGCAAAGTAGATGCTTTATGAACCAGTTGTTTATGTTTCCCAGTTTCTAAGGACACTATACCTATACAGTCCTTTCGTGGTTTTGTTATATGTTGTAATAAGTATGCTTCAATTTTTAAGTATTAACAATGTATGTAAAGTATGGGTCGTTATAAAATGATTCAAGCATTGGAAGATATGATTTGATCTTGTTCAATGGACTACTAGGGAAGTTGGGATAAACATATTTATTTAGGTGAGTTTTCATATAATAAAATTTTTCATTCCTGTATATAGATGGCAACTTATGAGGTATTGTATGGGAAGCGGCGTTGAACTTCAGATTTTTGCGATGAAGTTGGTGAAAGAAAGTTTATGGGACCATAATTAGTAGAGGAAATGGCTGATAATGTGAAGATAATCCAGCAGAACATGAGGATAGCTCATAGAATATAGAAACATTATGCAGATAATGGAAATAAAGACTTCTCTCTCTATGTAGGTGACCATGTTTTCTTTAAAATCTATCCTTGGAAAGGTGTGATGTGTTTTGGTAAGAAAGGGAAGCTATGCCCATGGTTCATTGGTCCTTTTGAAATCTTGGAGAAAGTTGGACCAATTTCATACCGATTAGGTTTCCCCTTGAGTTCATCTCAGGTACATAATGTTTTTTGTGCTTGGGTGTTGAGAAAGTATTTTCCAGATTCATCACATATCTTGAGCCTAGAAGCATTTTAGGAGGAAGAGAACCTTTTTTATAAATACAAACCAATACAAGTTCTTGATTGAACGAAATAGGTATTGCATAATAAGGTAATTCTCTAGGTAAAGGTTCTTTGGAGAAACCACATGGTTAAAGAAAAAACCTGGGAATCTGAAAATGCTATGGGGGAAAGTTACCCTCACTGGTTTAATGAGTAAATAAAATTGTGAGGACACAATTTCTAGAAGCTGGGGATAATATAACACCCCATTTTTTTTAAAAAATATAAATAAAATGAATGAATCTTTATTTTAATTAGATATTTATAACTATACTTTAAACATAATTTTGTATCTTCTGTGTTTTGAATTTCGAGAAACAATCTTCTACAGTTGTGTTCAGTAGGTTATTTAGTGTATGATGGAACCAACTTGTTTTTTTGATGCATAGTAACGTACCTCTATAAATAGTAAAATAAAACATAATATTACCATGATGAATAGTAAATTGTATTATTATTTTATTTTCTTAAGGCATTAAGATAATAACATATGGGTTAATTTTTCAATGTGATATAAACGCCGTTATAGTTTTAAAATAGTTTATTTTTTTAATTAAGTATGATTTTGTTTAAAAATTAAATTAATAATATTAAGAAATTATTTTCAAAAAATTAAATTAAATTTTTAATTCTACACATCAAAAAATTGTTATGGTGAATTTTTGGGATTTTTCTGAAATAGTTGATTTTTGGTGAATAGTAAAAATACTGTTTTGAGTTTTAGTGTGTTAATAACTTCATTAATGATGTAATAATGATGTAATAAATCTAGTTGACCTTTGTACAGTAAAATAAAATGTGAGGTGTCCTAAGTGGAAATACCATTGGAAAATACCATGGGAAAGCCTAGGGTTTTTCAAATACAACTAATGTGGCGTCCCGTGGAAATTATTAAAATATTCCCTCAATTTTGCTATAAATACCAACCCATTCCTTCATTAAATTCATTCCCAATTATTTCTCAAATAAGGTCTTGCCTCCTTGACTTTATAGTAGTCCTCACAAGGTTTAATCATGCCACCAAGGTGCTAACCATCATGTTTTCTGAGTTACTCTACAAGGAATATTAAACGAGTTTTAAGTTAGACAAACCCGTTGTAAGGGAATTCTTAACCCAATTTCTATTCTTTGGGTTAACCTTATACCTTATTCATTATGGAGTGTTAATATTATTGGTGTGATAAATTTTGGTTTATAATATTTTGTATTATGTGTATTTATCGTGTATACACATATCCATTCCATTCTTTTAATTCCCATTCCATTTATATTTTTAGGGACTATCTTTTTAAAATCCTTTCAAAACTCTCTTTAATAAACTTCAAAGGGATTCTTTTCTTATATGTATATGGAATTAGTTGTTTCTCCTTATTTCAAAATACTTTGTTACCATTATATGTTCCTCGAACATTATTTATGTTGTGTTGGACCCATTATAGCTCAAGATACGATGGGTTGAGCCCATTATCGCTCATGATATGTTGGGTTTAGCCTGCTATAGATAAAGATATGACGAATGAGCCCCATTTTAGCTCTATAATGCATTGGGTACTCCAGATATTGAAGTTTACAAAGGGTTATTCCATGTGTAAGGGAGAATTTAATAGTGGTATGTTAAATTTGTCCCAAGGAAACTACATGATATTTCTATGCATATGAGTAATTTTTTTATTATGGGATTTATTGGTTTTTATGTTATCACATGACCAAGAATTTCTTCCTTCATATCTATTACTGACTTTTATACTTATCCCATGTTTAAAAAAAATCATATTATATAAGTATGTGTAAGATAAATAAGGGAGTCATGATGAATAATGTGGAGGGTTGTCAAATAAATCATGTTTTGAGCATTACTGTTTTATATTTTGAAAAAAATTAAAACTATTTTTAGTTTTATCCTCTTGTATGATTGTGGTATGTTATATATGTAAGGTATCATAATTATCTAAAACTCTAAATTGAAAAATATCCTCAATGTTTAATAATTTATATTCTTGACTAAAATTCAAGATTAAGTAACATTTTAAGATTGGGTCCTTATAGAAATGAATGTGATGGGTGCACCAAAAATTATATAGCGATCAAATGAATTGGTTATTTTTTAGTATCATGATACTTAATTTTTGTATATAGAGTGACACTGATTCCTTTATGAGACATTTTCCACCTTGATGTCTTGGCAGTTTAGCATTTACTTATGTTTATGTTGTAGTGTTTTATGGTGCTTCCACATTCCCATGTTATGATTATCAAGATATATCATGTATAATTGTTCATGTTTATGATTCCTACACTTTCTATGCCCCATTGATATTCCTATTTTCTAACATGTATCACCTAATGACATGATTATTCCCTTACTGGGATTTATATCTCTCCCCTTTATTATTTCTGTCCCCAGGTTATCCCATGTTTTTTAAAAATCCATTTAATTTTAGAATCATGTGAAGGAAATTTTCAATAATTTTTTTTCATCCCATTTTCAAGATGATAGGATATATAACTATTTACTAAAACAATTATACATATAGTTCATTGAAGTTTACTTATGTGTACTTTTTTGTAATAAATCACGAATTAATGTGAAATAAATAGAAGGGTTATTATATGGTCCTTTCAAATGATAAAGTATGACATGTCTAGGTACATTCAAGTGATCAATTATGACATGCATAGATATGTATCATGGAATCAAAAGAATACTGAGTAATTATGTGATCAAGTGATCTTAAGAGTGTTATACAATAATTTCTCATTCACTTGTCTAGTAATTCACACATTAATAAGTGTTCATGTCCATGGGTTGAAGTTTCATGTCCAAGGGTTTCATGCTAAGGCCGAATAAAAAAGGATTATACACCTAGAGGGGTGAAAGGTTCATGGTTCATGTGAGGACTTCACATCCTATTTTTTGTGTGTAGAGGAGTTTACATTTCCATGGGTTCACATTCATATCTTGGATTCATGTCAAGGGGTATTCATGTTATAAGTGAACATGTCCACAGACATTTGCATAAGTGTTCCATGTGACCATGGAATTTCATTGCCTTACTAGGCCACCTTTCATGGGATTTTCACAAGAAAAATTCACATATCCACATACATTCACATGATTTATTTACATGTTTAAGGTTTTTAAATATATTACCAAGAAGATGCATCATGAGACTAAGGTCCATTCATGTGTGAATCGAATGATAAGGAGTCACAAGTCCAATATATATGAATGCATCACATAATAGAGGGATCAAATGATGATTATATAATCATGAAATCACAAGATCTTAATGGTGTCACATGATGTAGTCTCATGATGGAAACCCATGATGGGTTCTCGCAACGGGGTCTTGTTATTACTTAGAGAAATACTACAATGATAGGCGCTCACATCTCCTCCTCCACTATTTTTATCAATATTTCTGGGCATGAATTTCCCCAATCTACTATTAAAAGAATATGGGGAGGGTCTTATTTAGTTAGGGATGGTAGGATATATAATTATTGTTCATGATGAAGATTCCACACAATCTAAATTGAGGCAACATGTGATGTATCTCAAAGGCACTGAAGATATCGATACTCATCTTTATCACGTGATACTGATAAAGATAAATGATTACATGATCATTTTATTGATATTGTGATGTGTGATTTATTCACAATATTGGCCTTGGTCAAATTCACATGTTCTTATTTAAGCATCAAATGATGAAATGATCTTGTGAAGGGAAGTTATGTTCCCTTTCATGTGAAGCCTAAGAGATGTAAGAATTGAATTTCATGATTAAGAGAAACTTGAAAAGACACTTGAAAAAGTAAACATGCTTCATTTAATTATGGATTTACATAGATACGTCACATAACGGTTAACATGATAGCTTCAAGGTTTTCTTGTGATTATGTAGGATTTTAGGATACAATAACTTGACAACTAGTTGGGTAATTTACGCGATATATGGGAACGATGGAGGGTTTTTGTGAAGGTAAGATACATTATTTTTCTTGTGAACCATGAAATGCCATCATGTTTTTCATTATCATTAACACATGATAGTTTGATCCCTTATTCTTCTTGTGATGGCTTCTTATGGTCCCATGGTCAGGATTTACATCAAGTGATGTATCAGTGTGGTTAAAAACACGTCACTGGAAACTTCATTGATGACAACCTCAATGCTCACATGAAGGTATTATGTAAATGATGGTAGGATCATGAGAAATGAATATATGATATTTTTTATTTGAATCATGTGATTTCATTGGACATCATATTCTCACCATTACTAGATCTTGTAATCTTTATTCTTCTTGTGTTGGATTCTCATGATTGCGTGATTTGGATTTACTTCAAGGGATGGTTTATCATGGTTACAAACATATTTGTTTTAATTAATTTGATTAAAACTGATGTTATTAAAATTTTAATGACTTATTATATTCTACTTTTACTTATTTTATATAAAATGTACATAATTTGTTTTAAATATTAATGTTTTAATACTAAATATAATTTTTGAGCATTTTTAGAAGTATTCCAATTGAGTCAGTTTACTATTATATTTTTAAATGTCACCCTAATTTTCATAATTTTAGTGGTTTTTGTTTTTTAATATTTTCAATGAAATTTATCACATATCATTAGAAGGAATCATGGGTCAATTCTGCCATTTGAAGGCCCATATGGACTACACAAGAAGGCTTATAAAATATGTGACAAAACTAGACCAGCCATGAAGATTTAAATTCTGGGCACAATTAGGAAGTCCAAATTCCTTTATTCTCCTCCAAATATCGGGGGACGATGTAAGGAGTCTTGGATAAAAATTCCAAGGCCCGAATCCAAATACAATGGTTCAAAACTATACATTTAATCTCAGCCCACCATTGTGGATGGGAATTAAAATCAGTACAGTATTAATGACATGTCTCCTAATATATTAATCAAATAAAGCAGTGATTTTGCAGTGTGAAAGAGGAGATATAGGTGTGCAACATTATGGAAGAAATAATTTGTATTTGAAGTCATCTTCCTATTCAAAAATCCATTCACATTTCGGCCATTGAAAAAGAAAGGATAGAAATGTACAGTTTAACATTGTTTATTGGAACATCCATAACATTGGCTCCAAATGTCCAAATTCCCCCAAATGTTTAGAGTAGTCATGCAACATTATTATATACCACTTTTAAGAAGGATATATCTTGATATTCGGCTAAATGGATGTCAAAATCCTCGATCCAAATGGATGGATAAATTGGGAATTCAAACAGTCCACTTCCTTGGGATATAAATGCATCCCCCTCCTCTCCTTCAAAGGAGTTGGAATTTCAGAGCAAATGAGGATAGGTTGGAATGACCAAGGCTCTACCAAAGGCTTTGGAGGATCTTCCACACACATGTTTTCACTTTATAAACCATTCCTCCTTTCTTACTTTCATTTACTTTTGTGTTCTTCTTCGTTAGTAATCGTGTAAGTGACTATTTTTTTGTCATTCTGTTTTACTGAAAGTTTTTGCTTTAATATCTCTTATTCTCATAAAACATATGTAGTTTAATATTAATGTTCATAAATTTTTTTAAATCAACTTAAAACCCTTTCCCTTCTTTTTTTTCCTCATTCAATCGAAAGTCCATTTTTAATTCTCATCATTGTTCGTGTGTGTGGGTTCGATGCACCACTCTTTTCTTATCCCTTTATTTTTATTCTATTCTTAATTTATCCTCATAATCATTTCAATGGATTATTAAATCTCTCATTTGGGTGATTTATAATTTATGGATGTTAAGCTATTGAGATTTTTTGCACGATGAGTATTCTTTAATTTGACATTGTGTATGTTGGACTTAACATGTCATGGATTAATGACTTATTTTGTTTAACATGTGGTTTACATGGATTATTGGAACCATAAATACACTACCAAAATCAAGTAATTATTGAGATTATAATCCTAGATAAGTTAAGGCTTGGATTAATGCTTTAACACTTAGGAATTATAATCAATGTCAACTTGTGACATGGGTGTTAATTTAATGCAATATAATACAAAGATCAAGGATATCACAATATTAACTCCCTAATGATGAACTCACCACAATATTTATAAATTTGATAAATCAATCATTATCAATCAATAATTTCATAAGCTTTGTAAACAAATCCCCCAATCAAAATACAATCAACTGAAAACAAATGACTATTTAGAAGTATCGTCGCCGAGGATTCGACCCGAGTGCTATTATACACATTATTAGAGCATCAGAACTTTAACAGGTCAATAGGAGAAAATCGTCCATGCATTTCAACCACCATAGTGTACATTTCATGAGAGGATATAAATTATTGGAGTATCATGTAAAGGGAGAATACATTGTTTCTTATGTAAACAATGTGATGTCTGTATGGAAAGTTCAGATCATCATCTTTTGATTAATTGATTCCTTGTTTATCTTATGATGGATTCATTTGATTTATTTTATGGCTTAATAATTTCCTTCCAAATAGTCATGTGACCTATATAAACTATCATGATAGTATCATGTGATATGATCAAATTGTCACCATCATTCAACAACTTATTTCATCAAAGAACATTAAACATTCAAAAAAACGTTTTATACATTCCTCTCTGATGTTTTCAAGTCCTTGTTATTTGGATTTGATCATTTAGAAGGATGCTATGATAATAACTAGAGTTAAGGTTTTTTCACAACCATGTTCGTACATCACTAAAGGAAGGTTGGTTGATGAAGATGCAGGGGTGAGATCCGATGACTCGGATGTTCTGATCAAACATTAGAAGTTTTACCATATTTTTTTATATAGAGATTCTATGTGAGCCATGGTAGAAGTCCAACATCAAACTTGAAAACTTTATGGAACCACTTCATAAGCCTCTATGGGTTATATATCAATCAAGCCAACCCAAACGTTCCATAGCTTTACACATTTACACATTCCCTCACCGGCCATGGAACACCCTTGCATGACCTAGATAGACACCTTTTATACATTCTATAAACACACCTGGTGGATATTATTCGCACCAACACCCAACCATCTTGGCTTGTTTTGTAAACTAGCTCTCGGTTATAGTTAGGGTAACTCCCACATGTGCACTAGTTGGGTTGGGTGGCTTACATTCCATGAATGGACAACTCTTTTGGATAAGGTCATCTGAAATACATAGAATAACAATCTATGTAAATATAATAAAATAAGGGTGTAATATATTACCTTATAAAAATGACATACCAAGCCAAATAATTTATTCATAAAAACTATTTATTATACACGATCTTATATGTTTTCCATGTAAACATTGAATTATATTTCATAGGATTCACACTTCAAAAATTTCTGAATTGAATGCTCATGGTACATAATTTTGGGTGCAAACAAAATAACCCTACATAGTTTTAGAATCATTTGAAATTAATTGAATTATATTCTAAGGATAATGTAGAATACTTTGACATGTATTTGAACATCTGAAGGGCTTTGATATTGAACAATATGGGAGGATTTTTCCAGAGAGTGTTTTCTGTGGGATCTTGAACACCACCAATTAGGATAATCTCAGCTCATGGTGTCAGGGTTATCGAAGGGGAAAAAATTAGATGACCAATAGGATTAATCATCTAAATGAATTATGCTTCCCATAATATTAATCGTAATATAAGGCTTATATTTATTTAATTTGGGGGTAGGTACATATTCTAGGATGGAAGAATAGAGTTTTAATAGAGAGGAATTATTAGTTTGATACAAGATATTAGACCTGGATGTCACTACATATCCCAACCAAATGGGAATCCAACCACACATAGTTCTAAGGAAGTATCCTATGTAGATCAATCTCATGCATATGTTATAAATGATCAATTTTTAATAAATATACGGTGAAATATTATATTTGGATCTATTCCATTCATAGGAAATGGTATGTTATAACGTTGTGATGAAGTCATGGGTAGTGATACAAGTTTTGGTTAAAACCATTCATGGATATGTCTTTAGTAGACTATTTTATACTAAATAGAGTAGGTCACACTGAGATATTTACAGCCCTATTAGAATTATCAAGCTTCATTTAGTTTAAATACATGAGTGGAATATATTCATACAGAAGGGTCCCAAAAAATTGATATGCAATCCAATTTGTTTTCATAGGTCAGTGAACCCCACAAGATAAGATTGATTTTTCTACATCCATAAAATAGTCACTATAATATTTTTATATTTATTTTAACCCTAATTTTTTTTTTAAAAAAAAATTTATGGAGAGGCTTACTGTGTATGCTATCATATTTTTCCCTAACCCCCATTATGGTTTTTTAGACAAACATGTTTCATTCCAGTTCTATTTCATGATCTCTCATTACTACTTTGATCACATGTGGTGTGTGTCATATAAGAAGGGACTCAACATTTGACTATGGTTCCCTTTTTATGTTTTTATCCTAGAAATAATTGTGTCTTCCGATTTCCAATATAAATTCCTTTTAATTTGGAAAATTTATATAGTTTAGGGACTTTTATCATAAAAATGTTTTTTTAAATTTTTAGGGTTTATGTCATGGACAAGTTGTAGCAGTACTTTAGGTCTTCTAGCTCAGACATATTGTTACATTTATTTACAGTATTAATGCTTAGAAAAATAATTCTTTGTATTCCTAAGATGTATAATGGGTGAATAATCGGTATTCATGAAGAGTTTGAGTACCCGACGTCCTTGATACAGTTATGAAGAATGTGTACTCATTAATGGTTCAGACACACATCATACTTAATAAGATTATTAAGGATGGGTATTCATGAATGGTTTGGACACCCACATCATAACTATGATAATGAAGGATGGGTTTTGATGATGGGTTTAGGAACCCCACATTATTGTTGAGATGAGGAAGGATGGGTATTCATGAATGGTTCAGACACCCCGCGTCCACTATAAGATGATTAAGGATGTGTCCTCATGAAGGGTTTAAGAACTGCGAATCATTTCTATGATGAAGAAGGATTGATATTAATGATGGGTTCATACAACCTGCATCCTTTCTGAGATGATGAAGGATGGCCATTTATGTAGTGTTCAGACATCCCACATCACTGTTAAGATGATAAAGGATTTGTATTGATGAAGGCTTCATATACCACACATCCTTGATGAGATGATGAAGGATGTGTAATGGTGAAGGGTCCACACACCCCTTATCCATTATAAGATGATAGAGGATGGGTATTCATGATGGATTCAAAAACCCAGAATCCTTACTAAAATCATGGTATGTGTATGGTTCCATATTGTAAGGGATAGAAAATAAACATGGGTTGTTAGGATATGGGTTGTGTAAATCAGTTATCTAATATTTTTAACTAAGTGTGATGGAATGGGGAAAAAACATCATGGAAAATCTAAATACACTTCAAGATATTGAGTTTCATTACAATGTTACCAAGGATCATGAAAATTTGATGTCCTTTAATACATAGAGGATATTCCTATATTTGATGCTATAAGGATATAATGAAGATCCAAATCATACATGTTAAAATATAGGGATCCATGATCCCTTCTATGTGTGAAGAACTATTTATTAAGATTCAAAAACTTGGGTGGTGATGTTAGACATTTAGGAAAAAGATTTCCAAGGGGGTTCCTAAGCCCTGGGTCAGTTTGTTTTATTTTCTGGGAGACCAAGATATACATCATGTGGATTTAGATCATGCGGTGCACGCTATTAAAATTTTTGATAATTAAATATGACATTCCTTTTATGATAATGGGTACAATTCATGGTGACATGATGTCAAGGATGTCATATCCTCTTTATTATTTTAGAAATACATATTGTAAATATTGGACTAGGAATATATTAGTCAAATGAAAAAGGTTCTATTTGGAAGAGTTCAACCATTAGTAATAATGGAAAGTATTATCTCATGTAGTTAGGATAATAAATCATGGAATTAAGGGATTATGTTCCTATGGGACCAAAAAATTCAGGAAGTGAAAGATCCAAGGTGTTTCATTATTCACTAGGGAATCATAGTGGGGTACCTTTAGAGTAGTCAGTCCCTGAAACCAACACACTATAGGGAAGAACTAAGAGAAATGATTAATGGATATGAGTTTCTAGGTGAATTTTATTAACTCAACGAACTTTTGAGTGTTTGATCATACTTCAAATAAAAGATTTTGATTTTTGTAAAACATCCAGGATCCTAAAATGTTGTGTCCATGCCTAATGAACACATTATAATTGTTAAGAGATGTGAAAAATCATTACTCTTACTTTTACCATGAACATGGGGTCCAGCAGGCACAGATCAGCATTTAATTGATCCACAAGATGGGCCATATAAGAATTATAACTTTTTTATTTATTCTCATACAATCCCCTAACATCTAGATATGTAGAGTTTAGTGGGTGGAGACTTTAATTTTGCACAAAACTCCCTTTTTGGGTTCTTAAACTGACATGTTTTATGTCTCTTTCACTATAAGTTTATGATATTGAGATTTTGAACATTGGATGCTACTGTTTTGATGATATAGGGCTACAATGTTGGTACATGTAGTTTATTTTCGTTATGTATCCCATATTAGAATTGTGAGAGTGTTACAAATTTTCCCAATTATGACTACTGATGTCAGCAGTACTCCAACACGCTTCCGAAGAAGTGATAAAGGTAACGTAAATTGTGGGTCAAGGTTCTCAAATCACGAGTGATGATATGTAAAAACCATGTAGAAGATGATAGTAGATAACACTATAGTGATGAGTTCTAAAATGATGATTCAATGGATCATAAGGATCAGAAGGACCTTTATATGAGGCAAGGATATCTGGGGTTGATAGGTCAAAGGCCCTTATGTAGAAGCATCATAAACAAGGTCAAATAAATATATAAATTCTTTTTTACCAGGTTTGTGAAAGGGTTATTGTAAATTGAGACACTCATGAATTAAAGTGTGGTTTCTGAATTGTAGTGATTCAGAATATCATGGATGAACCCAAAATGTTGGTTAACCATGGTCAAGCTCTTGTGGTCCTTTGATAAGTTTGTGATGATTGATGATGGACTATATAATTCAACATAGATTTTTGGGGATACATCTACTGTATAGTTTAACGACATATGACTGGGACAAATTGCTTAGTTTTTAACATCCTGTGTTAAGGATGTAGGAACTAATTTAAAATTGGGAAAGATAACCTTAACAAAAAAATCACTTATTAATGGGAATTTATAGTTGGAGGAATATTTTGACCTTTTATGGTATTAATAGTGGGAATCCTTTTGTTGGGGACCATCCTACAATAATCTATCTCATATGAAAGAATGTATATGTAGATTTGATTCATACAAAGGTTAAGAGAGTTAATATAACTCTTCCATACATAACTATTTTATGGTATTGAAAGGTGGACTATATCTTAGGGGAACATGAGTTTTATATAATAGGTATTCTTTTGGATTCCCTATAATTTTTTAAAGATATTAATCATGCCACAATATTCACATTTAGTGAGATCCCTCTTCGTAGATCATACTCGTACTCAAAAGGGTAATGATGTAAATTAATTTTTTTAATTTTAAAACTGGTCCTAGGTTTGAAGGATCATGTACATCACTATATATCCTATGAAAATAGGGATCAAGAAACCAAAATTTTTCATTTTGGCCGCCATAGTAATCAAACTCATATGTGGGGAGTGTGTGTTTTTTCCAATACATGCACAATGTTTGTAAGGATTCTTATACACAAATGTAGTTCTCATGTAGGAAAGGAGAATTAAGTATTTCCTTAATGTTGGGTTGTTTGGTAGGTGAAGTGTCTCTCCAATGACATACTAACCATGGTAGTATAGTAGAAATTCATTTCATTAATTTCATTTTTGGGGTCAGTGATAGGTGTTCTAATCATCACTACACATCCTTTAAGGATAATAATCAAGTTATACATTGCTTTTGATAATTTAGTTGTCTCCTTACATAGATTTTATTTGTACATAGGGGATATTGGAATGTTTTACAAAAAAGAGTGGTTATCCACTTTCATTTGGGTGCATGATCTCTTACTATCAGTGGTACCATTTAAGTGATGGGATATCATATAAGGAGTGGTCTTCACTGGTAGGACAATTTATACAGTGTCCTCACCAACCAAGGTTGAAATATCTTCGTGTGGGTCAAGCACCTGGTAAGATTTTATTAGTGTTAATTCTTTTACATGGACTATAACAATATACCAAGGATTCATTACGTATCTTGATCGGATAGGAATCAAGCCACATTAATTTCTTATAAAAAGATACACCCCACATTGATATAGATCATAATTAGTGATGTGGTTTTTTTATCTTCCACATGTTTTCCTCAACATCATATTCGGCTAAGGTATCCTCTGTATAGATTGGGATCACCGATAGAGAAATATATATTTTTTTAATTTCACTTTTCTTTAGAGATTATAAATTCATATCTTGAAATAAGTTTTTGATAGTATGGCCCAATATAAGAAATTTTAGGTATATTAACATTGACCAGATGTCATTTAGTTAGAAAAACATATGTCTAGGGCATTGACATGCAATATAACATCATGTGATTATGAAGTGTCACTGAGAGGAAAGAATAACATTGAAAATTTAGGTCCTTATAAGAGATTTATACCACATAATGTAAGTGTACATGAATATGATTTTATAATCTATATTTGGTAATGGGTACACTAAATATTTCTCTAACAACATGGTTATCCAAGTCAACATTAATTTTTAGGTAATGGGAATTGTAAATACTATCTCCATAATACTATAGTTAATAGGAAGTGAATACTAGTTGGTATGGGTCATCCATTAGTAAGGGTGTAGAGTTTGAATCCCATACAGTTAGGATAATAGCTTTGAGATTTAAGGGGGTCCTCCTCTTGGGGGACTATAATATCTAATAAGCACAAGACCTATGGAATTATGTTATTAACCAGACAATCCTAATGGGATTCCTTAGGATTACATAGTCCTCATTATTGAAACTCTACATGGGAAACTAAGGGAAACAAAGATCAAGGCCCATGGGGTTTCAAGAGAATGATATCAACTCAAGGAATTGGTTTTAATTAACATAGATATCAATGATATGAATTTTGTTCATGGAGACCTTAAGATTCAAGAATTGTTTTGGATCCCTAATGGCTGTGATAGTTTGTATTTATCACATTTTGAGATAAAGGAAAAAACATGTGATTATCATGTACCAAATCATTATAGGGGTTGACCAGTTCAATAGGAAGACCTCTTGTTATGTAGTTTAATGTCCTACGACATATTAATTGTCATGTAGTTTATTTTCATTCAACTCAGATATGGTTTTCCATCATTAGATATAAATTATCTTTATCGTACCGGTTAGAGCTATATGTTGTGCTCCCTAAGCTCGCATGAGTCATGATCAGTGTGAGAAATAAGAGAAAACTGGGCAGTTGATTGAGCTGTGTGATAGTGCATGACAGGGAATATGTGACGGTATTAAAATTTCAATATGAGTAGTTATCCAAATATAAATTTGTTTCATATTAAGGAACATAGTATTGTGTGATTAGAATTCATAGATGAGGCTGAAATATTGGATCCAATTATTTCTATATATCTAATAGTATGGGAATCCAACTACACGTAGTTCTTATATCAGTGAATACCTTATTCATGTTAGACCCATACACAAGGGGACAATCATTTTTTCATCATGGTTGTGCCCAAGATTTCATAATCAGGTGTCAAAATATTTCATGTTTTCATAGGAATGAACACACGTCTAGTTCTTCAACATAAATTTCCCTATATTGATCAGGATAGTGTGTGGGGAAGTGGGACATTATTACCATCAAGTGTAGAGAACTCATGTTCCAAAAGAATATATATGAATATAATTATCATATACAAAATAATTTTTTGATGGACCAGAATGTGATATCTGGGGATCACTATACATCTCATGGAAATCAAAATAGAGACACACTTTTTTCGGATATATGGATTCGATGTAGATTAAATTATTCCATAGGAATGGGGAATTTTTATTTATATTTTTTATAGGATTATGGTTGATCCTAGGATTAGGGGATTAAAACTTCATTATACATTTTTTGACAATAATAATCAATCCACATATTGTTCTTGAAGAGGAATCTCTCTACACAATTCTGACCCATATCCAGGGAGAGAGGATTTTTCTATAATATTTCTTAGACCTAGCCATCTCCCCAGGAAGGGACCAAAATGGGTCTCCCTCAATAAGTATTTTAATATACCATGGGTTGGACCATATCACTATGTAGTTTGGACTCTTTTTTTAAGGACTAAGAATATATAGGTACAAAAGACTATGATATTATTGATCACTCTTGGATTTGGAAAAAGTTGCTAACAGAAATAATATCATTAAATTTATATATCTTGAATGACCATTCAATGATTTTTGAGGCCAATTCCACAACATTATATTAATAGCTCAGGGAATTAATGGGATCCTTTTCTCTAAAAAAAATTATCTCATATGTACAAGCTCAAACACATTTTATTATTCACTAGAAAAATATTACTGGGGTCCCTTTAGGATAAAAACACCCCATAGGAAAAATATCAGAAGTGTTTTTTATTCAACAAAATATACTAGGGGCTCTTTGGAATTAAGAGGTCCCAAATACCAATAATTCAAAATGGAGAACCATGAAGATTTGGGCTCAAAATATATAAAATTACAAGAGAATTTGGGCTCATAGAATCTAGATATTTTGACATAAATATGGGGAATTGTGTTTATATGGTGGAAAATAGGGGTTTCTACATGGATTTTGAATCTTAAGGAATTTATGTCTTCACAAGGGATACACACCACATGATAAAATAGTATAATAGTATGATTTCATGATATTGGTTTGATAATGGGTATTAAAAAAAGTGTAACATCGAGGGTATCTAAATTTCCATAAATAGTTGGGTTATTGGAATTATAAATCATAAACCATGATTATCTAAGTCTATAGTAGGTATTTATTATTGGGTACATGTCAAAAAATAATAATGGTCGATTCCCATATTCCAAATAGTTAGTACAATAGTCCATGGATTTAAGGGGAGCCTCTCATATAAAACCAAAAAATACACTAGGTACAAGATTTGTGGGATTGTGATATTTACCAATGAATTATAATGGGGTCTTTTTGGATTAATGAGTACCTATTACATGTTTTATACATGAGATAGCCAAGATAATAGGAGATCTTGGTCCATGCAGTTCCATGATATAGATATCAACTTGAGGAATTGGTTTGTATCAACATATATATCGAAGATAAGAAGTTGGTTACTAGAGAGTGTATGATTAAATAATGATAAAATAAATATAAAAGATTTTATAATGTGTTTTGAAAACCTATTTATGTCAAAGGTACAAAATATGAAATTCTTGAATATATATATACATCATTGGGATGAACTAATTTTCATGAAGTCCTATTGTCATGTAGATTAATGTCATGAAACTATGATGTTATTATATAGTTTAACATTATTCAACTTGTATGTAATTCCCTATATTGAAAATTTCTTCATCATGCTGGTCAGAGCAGCTTTCCAGGTTCCCTAAGTTCAGATGAGTCATTATAGATGATAAAAATAAGGGATAATTGGGTAGTCGATTGAGTTATATTAGAGTGTTTGATAAGGAATATGTGGAGGTTCTCACAATTTAATGCGTGTCAGATCCTCTACAATCATTTCATTATCATAGAGGGGTACAATTGGATGTAATTATGAATCATAGATGTAAATTCAATAGAGGATCCCACCATACGTACATATCACATGAGATTAGGAATCAAGCCACACATAGTTATATAGGAAGCTTTTTCTATAGGTCTGCGCCATATTCTTCGAATGGGATCATTCATCCACCCCATTTTATTTTATATTTTGTCTATAACATTGATTTGATATATAAGAATCACTATGTATCATCTGATAAAATGAATCAAGCCTCATGTAGTTCTTAGATAGAAAAATCCTTACACTATTCAAGTTCCTATATATGGAGATGTAATTTTTACCTTATTGTGGTTGGGCCCATGATTTAGAATATTAATATCATTATGTATCCTATGATAATGTGAATCAATAAAGACTTAGTTCTTATAAGGAATATTCCTTATGCTAGTCTGATCTATTTTTAGAGGGAGGAATTTTATATTTATATTGCCGATGGTCCCATGATTTAAGATTTGAGTGTCACTACGTATCCTATACAAATAGGAATCAAGACACATATAGTTATTGATAATGTTTCTTGGGTAGGTTTGGAGAATATTTGGGGGGTTATATAAGATATAACTGGGACCATGATTTTTTATTCATGCATAAAAAGTTATCATATGATAAGAGGAATATAGAATCACATGTTTCTCATATGAAAACTTCCCTAGACATGTCTGTCACACAAAAAGGGAGGGGAAATATTCTCATTTATATTTTGATTGGACCCATGAGGATAAGTCTTGGCATAACTATGTTTCATATAATCATATGATAATAGGAATAAATCCATACACAGTTCTTATATGTAAAATTACCTTATAAAAACCATAATCTCACATAGGGTTGGGGAATTTCATTTACTCGCACAAATGCTGCTCATGTAAATGGAATTTTTAATGAAGTGATTTCGTAGATAAAAAAGGAACGAATCCTGTCTTGGATGATGTTTATCATGATAGGATCAAGGTGGAAGTACAATGTATCCATATAGGGTTTTGGGAATGAACATAACGTGAGTTGGTAAACCCCTGTACTAAAAACCTTTTACACAGTTCTAGCTCACACATAAGAGGGGAGGTAGTGTCCATAAGGTAAAAACATTTTTTGAGGCCTATTATCCTATAAATAAAATATTATCATTCAATTTAATGTAATGGTACTAGGACATGGTTGGTTGTACTCATCCACCTGCTCAAACAACATAATTAACTTTTCTAGGTCACCCATCGATTGTGTTGAGGGGATTTACAGTGGTTCATGGGGAAATATATATGGTTAACCTCAGTATTTTGAGCACCTATCTATACAAAGGTGTCTTAATAAGGGTAATATTATCTTTTTTGGGTAAGATATAACTTCTGGTAGGTTTCCCATGGTGTATGTTCGGAATAAGGATCTCAAAATCCGTATTTATACTACCACATAGCATAATATCATGGTATTTATCACCTTCTACTTTAGTTGAAGAGTCAACAGACCCTTGATGTGTTTTTTATATGTATTTTACATCCTCATGGACATTGTAATTGTGATGAGTATGATTGTGTGCCTCATCATATGTCATGGATGAGATATACCAACATGACTTTTTTTTGATGAGAAAAATTGTAATCCAACTATATTGTGGTCACTGGATTATGTTGAGGACCATTTTTTACTATATGAATGTGAACTCACCACTCAAAATCTTCTAGAGTATGTTGTTGAGCTTCAAAATTTATTGTAGGTATATAATCCATCCATTGGGTGGTTTTTAGGATATATCTTTAAACCTTGGTACAAGTGCATGTATGAGCCCAGTTCAAATATTCATTCCCCATCGAAATATACTATGGGTTTCTAGAATGGAAGGAGGTAGATGTGCCTATTCTTGTATAGCTTTTGAAGTATGTATATTTAGTCTTTATTCCATGGGAATAGGGATGTGATCTTGCTCTTTTAAGATGTAGGAATATTTTTGAGTAGCTTAGTCATTAGGGATATGATCTAGCCAATAAGTAACTTCAAAACTACTCTAAATGATCTTGATTAGAGTGGGAGTATGATACCAGTCATATGCATATGGACTATGATGTCGGTTTCTTTGAAAATATTTTTCACATATTGTGACGTGATTTCTAAGCTAATTTGATAGACACTTATTTGAATGTGGGCATTAGCTAGTCTATGTGTGTCTAACTTTATATGAATATGATGATGATACTACTGGATGGGAGAAAGAATGTATGGATTCTTTGGAGCAGCTACGTATTCTAGATGTCCATGTTGATATATTTTTCTGTCAGTGGGGTTATGTATTTATTTCAAACCCTATATCATCATTATAATATTTTGGAATAGATCCCCTATCACTATAAAACATTATCGGAATTTTAGAATGGAGTGTTTAGGTATATAGGTTGACATGTTCTTAATTTTGTGGTTATGTTGGATGATGACTTTAAATAATATAGTGATGTATACCCACTCTGATCATACTCATTCCATAAAAATATTCCAATAGAATATACACATGGGGTCAATGACTTGTGCTTGCCCCATTTTTTATTATTACATATGATATGACACATTTTTTGAGCATACAGGTATATGGGCCCACTAATTGATTATTTCTAAAATATTCTAGTGTGTTTCACCATTATAGGTGGGTATATGAGCTTAATCCCTTTAGTAAATAGTATTATATTCCAGGGGAAAGTTCCTTGGTTCCTATATGTGAGTTACTGGGGTTGGAAACCTATCAGGTAACACACTTATGAGATTAATAAGAAGAATTAGTGGTTCTATGATCAAATTAATGCAGTTTATATCACCCATAGATTGAATGGTCATGTGGTTTACCATTATATGATTGAGACATGTTCTCTTCTATTTCTTATTATACTATAAGGGTGTTTCCATCTAGTTTAATGTCATTCCATTATGATGTTTTCATTTAGTTTAAATTCATATAAATAGGTTGTTTTCAAGTTTGTTAATTTCATATGAACTTAATATTGTCATGTTTTTTAACATCATGCGACTAGGATGTAGACAATTAATCTAATGTCATGTGACTAAGATGTGGTTTTATAGTTAAACATCATATGACTAAGATGATGTCTGGTTGTTTAACATCATGTGACTAAGATATTGGCATGTAGTTTAACGTCATGCAACTAGGATGTTTTCATATGGTTTAAAATCAAGTGTCTAGTATGATTTCATGTGGTTAAACATCTTATAACTAGGATTTTTTCAACCAATTTAATGTCATGGGATTAGGGTGTTTTTGGGACACATCCTATCAGGAGGGCGTTTTTATAGATATTGGATGAATATTATGCATGTTTCTTATTTTTTGGGATCCTATAAATCTATAAAGACATCAATAAACTTATTTATTTAACCCTTTATTAAAAGAAAAATCATCCTTTAATCATACACCCAAAGATTTAATTATAAGGACAATAATTGAGGAGGTAAGTCATGACTGCCTCAAAGGGTCTCTTGGAACTTTGGTGCTTGAGAAGTACATTTTATAGAAAAACATATGAATTATGTATCCATATTCCAAGTAATAAAGGAGAATAACATTCTCATATAGAAACTGAGATATGGATACCTATCATTTTGAGATATGTGGTCTATATTCTCCTATCCAACATGTGTGATCTCATTAGAGTGATTATAATAATGAAGTAGGAATTTAGGTGTTTGAGGTTCCAAAATTCACTCATCTATCTGATTATTAGGATAGTCTTTGATGATTATGAAAATATTTTCTTTAATAAATTAACTTTTGGTGGTAGGGGCAGCGATTATCAAGTGTTTACAACTCTTCTTTTTTTAACTTCATTATTATTATGAGTTTTATTGAACTAGTTTCAATGGAATAGTAAGAGTATCATGCAAAATGATTTGAATTGATGGAATATACCATTTCAAGTCTATCGTCCGGATATGGGTGACCACACTGCCTCCCTCAAGTGTTACATATACCACTGTTTTAATGGTCACATGTCTATTTTTTAATCATAGGATATGGGGCCCCTATATTTATTAGATCGGGTGAAGGTGATGAGGTGTTAGAGGTGTAGATAATGCATGTTCTTTCCACTAATTAGACGTACCAAGATCTCATGGAGGGTTTTGGAAACTACTGTTGTGTCATCCCGGCTTTTTATTACATAACTTTTCATTTCATTTTACAAATAGAGGATCTTTAAAGTCTAGTGTAATAAAAATCAGGAACATAATACATGAAAAACAAAATAAACCATTCTTCTGATCTAATTGTACAGATTCATAATAAGTTAATCCTAAGTACAATTACTTCATCTAAAAACCTATAGACATACATTTAAAGGAAAGGATGAGCAGAAGGCCTAGTAAGGGTAACCAAGGGAATCAGTTTACTTGTGACACCAATACGAACTTGAATAAAAACATAAGGATATGAGCAATGGAATTATAGGAATATCATAATGAAAATAACTTGAAACATAACTTGAATATGTGGCTATAACATTTCATTTATACATTCATGAACATATCACCAAGGTCCATCCCAAAGGTGTCATAAAAATTACAAAGGTTATTCACCAAGGTATCGTGAAACTTGTCATCTCTAGAGATTAAATCTTTACCTAATGCATTGGATCACTATCTGGGAACACCCTTAATATTTCTTTAATTAAATGTGAGCCACATAGATCATAATCAAACATTTTGTAAATAACCCATAGAGGATAAAAGGAATGGGTTTCATTTCCAAATCGTGACGTTTTAAAAGCTCTTAAAAATAAGATCATTATATCATTTATAACCCATGGAAAAGTAGTGAGGGTTATATGCATGTCAATTGAAAAATAAAATATATCATTTTTATATATTTATTAACACCCATATAAATTAAATAGGCCTGGGTATTAACATAAATAAACAAGGGGATTTCATGAGAGAAAGAGATAGAAATTTTGAGATGAAATTTCTGCAGCATAACGGCTATATAACATGGTTTTATAAAACATTGAAAAGAGAGGGTATAAAGGTCACCCACTCATAAATAATTCATAATATAGTATGGTTACTTAATAATATCATGTTACAGATATTTGAATGACATACCACGTGAAAATGAAACATGAAAGAAAAGAGAATATGCGATTTGTTTTATGAGAAATTCGGCAGCCTAACGACGTCACATAAAAATTCAGAAAACAAATTGATGAGAGAAGAAAGGGTCTATCATCATTTGGACATGAAATGGGTAGTAATAAGAACATATAAGAACAACCCCTCATCATAATGAGATGGAAAATATAAGACACAACATAAAGTAAGTCTTGACTTAAATGTCGAGTGTGAAAGAATCCCTTACCTTAAAGAGTAACTTCGAAAGATTGAAGGTCGGGACCTTGGGAGGCTTGAGGGCACCTTGGGAGGACTCCTTAGAAGGTAAGTAGACCATAAATTTGTTCAGTATCATTTGAAAATGGAAATAATGAGGGAAAGGCTTGGTATTTATTGGATAAGTGAGGGGACAAGTCATTAATGACCAAGGGACACCTCATTGGTGGTATTGGAAAAACCATGGGCTTGCCCATGGTATTTTCCCATGGTATTTGCCACTTGGGACACCTCATAACTTATATTACTATTCATAATTCTACCAAAAATATTACATAATTATTACATCCTTAATGATGTCATTAAACACCCGAAACTAAAAACTGTATTTTCACTATTCACCAAAAATTTATTTTTTCAAAAAAATCCCCAAAAATCACCTTAACCTAATATCGATGTTCTGAATTCAAAAATGAACTTCATTTTATAAAAATAATTTTCTAAACAATTTTAATTTAATTTTTAATTAAAAAACACTATTCACCTGAAAAAACTAGTACTTGACTAATAATTTATGAAATAATTATTTACCTATTTTATTGAATCACATTACTTAATCAAGACTCCTAAATTATATTAATACTTTCTTTAAGTTATATTACTAATCTATTTGGTCACATTAGTAATCCTATGTGTAAAATCACTATTCATAATTTACTATTCACAAAAAGGTATGTAGATCTTATTAGATTCTAAATTTCTTACCGAACACATTTCCTGAAGACCATTTTTTGAAAATCATTAAACATAATTAATTATTTAAGGTTTACAAAAATATTTCAACATATCCCCTTTTTCCAAAATTCATCAATATAGATCCTATATTTATTCGAAAATTTAAAAAAAAAACAAACTTCACCATAGGATGAAATCACAACTTTATTTATCTTAAAGGATTACACAAAGCAGCTATGGTCTTGTTACATAGCCCCTTATAACCCCAACATAGGACCTAAGTGTAAGGTGTGATAAGGTGAGATAATCTGAGGGTGGCTCGACCAACATTGCCCGAGTAGTGATTTCTATAAGCTTGAACTTCTCCCGAAGGTGATTCCACTACAGCTTCACACGATGAATTTCAGCTTGGGTTTGGTCTAGAGCAAAGCCCAGTGGTGCTACCTCCTTCCAAAGTTTCATCATATGGGCTTCAATCGGCCCGATACTACTGGATGAGGCCATCAAATCTTCTTTCTTTATTAATTAACCAAGATCATTTGTATTTAGAGACAACAATCGCAACATTTAGTTTCCAACAGTCATATTGAGCAACAGTCATATAATAGTCAAAACCCAATGGTATCATTTTAATTATACTCACATCATTAATTAAAGAATATAGTTTTGTTGAGTATAAACTAAAAAAATAGGGAACAAAACTTCATTGAAAATTTCGGGTCGTTACAACTGTGCTCATACGGTTTCCAAAGTGTATCTAATGTGGGTTTGGACGGTATAAAAATTCCCCCAAATCTATGGGATGGGGTACTTTAATATATGATAAAATCACATCATTATGTGATGGGGTGAGGTGAAATAATATCCAAATATTACGTAATTAGGTGATGATGATTATAAAAATTCCCTCATCCTTATGGGTTGTTGAACAACACTGCTAGGAATACGTAAGTAGGAAATTTATGGTATTTGACTCTAGGGATGAGTTTTGAAAATAATTATCATAATTATTTCCCAAGAAACCACAATCTCTCATTAGAGTTGGGAAATATTTTCTTCTATAAAAGTTTACTTATCATCCATTAGGGTTTCACTGACATTAGTCATGAAAACACCCTCTCCACTATCTATGGTAGGGTTGTTGGATGATAATGGAAGTCACAATGTGGACCCCAGAGACTGAATTGACGACTACCATTGGGAATATTATCCATCAACATCTCACATTGAGGATTTAATGTGGTTGGTAGTATACAAAGCTAGTTTTAACATATAGTGAAATTACAACATCTTTGTGGAATACATAAGACATTACACCAACAGATGTCAAAAGACCATAGTAGTTTGGTGCATTTTGAACAATGGAAACGTAAACAATAGTAAACAAATGAGTTACATTATATCCTACTAGGTTCTTCATGAGTAGCACCCTTATTAGAATAATCATACATAATACATATCTTCATAACCAGGGGAAGGAAACATAAAAATGGGTGATACCATATGCATAGTAAGCATAAGTATTATAGGCATGAAAGGATAAACATGAGAATATGGGTATGAGAATTTTATAATAAAATCAGAATATGATACCCTTCATATAAAAGATCATAAACATGAATCATTTCATAAAGAAAGAAATTTCATAAGATTTGAATCATAAATAAATGAAGAACATAATCCATTAAATCAAAACATATGAATAATACATGGAGTTGTTTAATAAATAAACATGTGATATCATTTCCTATAAGTCAAGAAACATTTCTAGAACAAATCAAGGCACTTCCTGGGGTGAGACACACTACTATCCCTAGTCGTAATCCTTTCCTTAAAAGGCATTACATTTTTTCATATTCCTATAGTGGATCGGGTTTTCCCATCTCCCATCTTCATTGTGACTATACCCACTGGGAACTACACACCGCCATCCCTAGTCGTAGTCATTTCCATGTTTGGAATCTGGTTACCCCATCATCCGATAGTGGATCAAGCCTGTTGACTTGATTCTTGTCATTATCTCATGATATGTAAATCCTAACCCAAAGCATAAGAGGGATATATATCACACACCCATCTCATAATAAAATCATTCATATATATTCCACAAGAAAACAAAACATTTAGATTATCATTACCAATAAAAATATATGGGTTTTATAAAAATCATGTCATAATCACATGAAAGTAAATGAGAATCATTAACATATCATCACATAATAACTTATGTAAAATAGATAGGTTTCATAATCATTTTATCAAATCATATAACATGAATACAATCATATTTCAAAATATTATAACCCAATGAAAAGAAATGGGTGTTATAAGCATCATTCCATCAAAACATAAACCATCAAAGAATGTATATGAATGTAAACATTGGATCATTAACTTGAAGGGGAATGAGCAAGATCAAGGAATTTCATCATATATGGAAAATTATTTTGAAATATCATTCGAAAAAAATTCTCGAGAAAAATATCCCCTCTTCTTTCAAAAATTATTTTTATAAAAAAAACCTTTTAAAAACCATTTTCTTCCAAAATACATTGAAAATATAGAAAGTTGTCTTGAAATCATATTTAAAACATTTTACCTTGAAGAATTATAAAATAATCAGGAAATCATATTGAGAACTTTTTACTTGAAAACTAATAAAATAAACATCAATTAATTGTAAAAACCGTTATATTTGAAATCACTTTTAATACATATAAATAAATCTTGAAAATGTTTTGAAGGACATTTATTTGAAAATATAATGAAAAAATATAATGAAAGATTGAAATTTTTTAAAAAAACTATTGAAAATCAATGAACACTTAAGATGAATGGTTGAATAAATTTTTAAAAAACATTCATTGAAAATATGTTGGAAACCTATAAATAAATATAAAAATAATTGTAAATCCTTATTTCCCAATAACCTATGAAGTAATATAGAAAATGTTATGAATTATTTTATATTGAAAACCAATTTATGAAAATAAATTTTGATAATATTAGGAAAACATTTTCTTAAAAAATATCATTATAATATTTTAAAGGAAACATCAATGGAATTATTTTCATGAAGGTGGGTAAATATATAAATAGATAACATATCTTTTTCACTATATAATGTTTAGAAATGCTCCTCGACCGAAAACGACAAGATAATTATTTTAAAAAATACCTTTGTTTTAAAAGGTAAAAAATGGGTAAAAAAGTCATTTAAATATCAGAAGAGAATAATATAATATTTTTTAAGCCTGTTAGAAAACATGTTTTTTAAGGAACATAGATTTCCGACCGAAGAGAGTTAAATTCGAGCATTTTTAAAAAATTATTTTAGATCATCTTATGTACCAATGTGTATAAAATTGGTAATAATTAATGGAGATATCATGAATAAAAATAGGATAGTAAATTTCATGATTTTTCTTGAGATAAGGATCATAATATTTGATTAAGGGATTCATAATCAAAAAAATCTCAAAAGGTGATGAGATTGTTTCAATAAACTATTACCACTTCTTAACATTTAACCATAGTACCCATGAAATAAAATAAAATAAAATAACGCTCTAAATATAAATAAAATTTTTAGATTTAGGATATAACATTTCCATGATATTATATACACCACATATAAAATTATAGGTTCATAACACGACATGTGGCTTAGAGAAGGAATATTGAGATAAAATTACTTTACAAATTTTTATAATTTTGAAACATAAACCCCATAAAATAAATATAATAAAAGGGATATTTAAATACCCATAAATATAAGTATTATATTAATAAAATAAATTCATTATAATTATATAACCACAAAAAATAAATCATTCGGTAAAGTTAAATGTATCTCACAAATATAAAACGTGACATGAAATTCTCTTACCTTGTGTCTTGACTCTCACAGAACTCATTCAAACCACCTGTATAATAAATGTATGTTTATTATATATATTTTAAATAAAAATATTCATATATCTTATGTCAAATATCATTTTATTATGACATTATATTACCCTCTTTTTTTAACAATTCTATCTTCTGGTTTCAATTTCTGTAATACCTTCTTTATTCTTAACATGTGTGTTCATTTTTTATATCTTTGGTCATTATACATATATCATGATTTATAAAATGTAAAACAGAACATAAATATCATTTATCTTCAATATATTTTATTATAATAATCAATATAATATAGATTTATGAAATTAAATACACCGATCCTAGAGACGATAGGTCGTACGTACGTGAGGACATTGTTTATATTTTATTGTCATATTGAAAGAAATAAAGGAAAAAAATATTCGTATATTTATATAATATAATTAAATAATAATTATTATGTCATATATATCGTATGTTCAATAATAATATCTATAATATATTTTATGTAGTGTCTCAAAGAATCATATCACTTTGTGGGTGCGGTAGTCCACACTTCTTCAAATGGAATTATCGAATTTACACAAGATGGAAAGCATAAAAATATATTCTAAATAATAATTAATTAAGAATAAATGAATTAATAATATATCATATTTATCATATATAAATATATTTTCCATTATAATTTCCACCATGAGAGGAGGTAAAGGAAAAAAATTAACAGTCATAGTTTCGTGATGCTGTAGTACACCGTACAGGTCAACAATATGTTTTCTACCCATTAGATGGATGTGTATGTAAGTGTAGGTCAAAAAAATATCATAAAAACATCATATTATATTTATTATACATGTTTTTTATAAAATAATTGAATAAGAATAGTTTAGGGAGTGGATAAATCAAAATAAAAGAAAAAATATTGAGGGAGGGTGTTACCTACTAATCAGGTTAATATTTTTTATATTCACAAAAAGGCTTACTAGGAAACTTATACCCAAATAGTGTATTAATAGAGTAAGGTGTGGATTTTGGGAAGTGTATTGGGGAGATCATGTTTTAACCTATGAGTTTTTTGAGGTCTAGAGAAGAGGGAGAGGTGGTGTCCTTTTATAGGGGTGGGGAAGAACACACTTTTCATTTTCAAAAACAAGTTCGGTGAACCCACGTGTTTACCTAAAAAAAGTCATAAAAAATGAAAAATAAATAATGAAAGGTTTATGGTTAAAAAATGGCCAAAAACATGTTTTTTCACAAGTATATTGTTTATTTGGGACTTTAGGTTTATTGTTTATTCCATTGTTATGCTTAACTTTTTCTTAATCATTGAAATTAATTTTAATTAATATCACTAATAATTTTTTTTGTAAAAAAATATATTTACCATATTATAAATTATAAATTATTCTAATTCAAAATAATAAATCCATTTATCCCATTAGAAATCAATTATTTGTTATAATGTTATTTAAATTTAAACCCAGAGACAGGACGACAATGGAGGTTTTTAAAGTAAAAACGCTGAAATGTTTGCAATGTTTTTATATTCAATTTCAAAGTTAAATTTATTCAAATTACCCAAACATGATAAATTGATAAAAATATGATATATTATTAAATTTAAACCAATTTAAAACTTAATTTACGCTTATAAATAAAATAGATTAAAAATCATTTTTTAAATAAAATTCACTATTTTCATTATACGTTAAAAAATTAAACTTCACAGAAAAATACCAAAAATTTACAAAACCCAATTTTTATTTTTATATATCTAATATAATGCTTATTTGGATAAATATAAACAATAAATGTGGAAAAAATTTTGTTGAAATGGGTTCTCAATTAAAAGGTGATAAAAATACCTTTGTAAAACTATAGTTTTTTATTCATAAAATTGATTTTGTTCTTATCTTATGTATATAAAATCTATTCGATGTATATAAAAAATATTTTATTGAATATAAAACTAATATATTACATTAATATAAGTCACTAATATTAATTAATTTCATTTATTATCACAAAAAACCATTGGGAGAATAAAAATAAAAACATATCATTTATATTCAATTGGTTCATATATATTCATTTCTAATTAATTTGTAACCTATGAATTGAACATATATTTTTATAATCCATATATTTTCATAAGTCATTTAATTTTATTAATAACCCCTAATTTAAAAGCTATGTTATATCTGATTTTATTAAATAAAAATATTTTAACAATATATTATGGGTAAGAAAAAACTTGTCTTTCTTATTACACAAGACATCGAGGAAAGTCACTATTTCATGTAATAAAAGAAAAACACAATGTTCCATTTAGAGAAATATAAATCTAATGTCATTTTTAATGCTTTATTAACTTGTTTTTTCATATAACGCACACAAAATATAGTGCTTTAATAAAAAAAAATTCAGTGTTGCGTGAAATTAGAAATATCAAAAATATTAAATGAATTCAGAAAAAAATTCACAAAATATTTTGGTGTTACATGCCAACCTCGTAAAATTAATTCATCCCTTGAAATTAATTCATTTATCAATGGTTTAATATTATAAAGATTCATTTATAGAATCAAACATTGTAAAAATGAATACTAAAACATCTTTTAAAAAGGGAATGTTTGAAATATAATGGTTACCCAAAGTAACATATAACTAGGTTTCCACATTAGAGAACATAGCTGGGAAGTGAAAAAATTGATATGGATGAAAATATAACTATCAATATTTGATTAGTAGTGATAGAGAAAATTTTTAGGAGAAACTATTCCGTAAAAAAATCATAAATATTTTATGATCTGATGGGCCAATTGATTTATCAGAAACAAAGGTAGTATGATAAAACAAACCATTTCAAGGTTCTTTTTCCTAATGTTGGATAATTTTCACAAGATTATATACTTAATTGATTTCATTCCTTTTCATATATACAATCTCACCAAATTTTTTTCCTTGATCAATTCTCAATTCATTAATTACTCAAGGGAATGACGGTTGATTTTTCATTAAATAATCCCTCACAGATCATGAGATCCATGATATGTTATACAATTTTAAATCACCTATCATCAACAAAAATATATTGGAATAGGTTATCCAATATTAATAAATCATCATTATTTTAGATAATAATTTAATATCACAAACATTATATTTTGTTTAACATAAAATTTCTATAAATGGTTAACAATATAATTTTTCTAAAATATGAATGTCCACATATTTATAAAGTATATCCTGGAATCAGCTTACATCGATCCCCCGAATATCACAATGTACCACATGGTTATCACATTAAAAATATTATAATACCCTCATCATATATTCCCTTGGAACATGTTAATAACCTAAATTACCATGAATCCTTTTATAAAACATGCATTCTTCTTTATTACAAATACTATTGGATATATTTCATAAATCCCAGAAGTTTTAATCTTTATCTATGAATATGTAGACCACATTGTCAAAAAATATATTTTATCAATTCTATGGTTATAAATACTATCCAATCAAAATAAATACTCTATTTATCTATTTCATTAAAAAAGTTTTCATTCTTCATTTTTAGTTACTTACATTGCACCCATATTTTTCACAACCAAAACAACTTCTCTTCCCTTTGAGACATTCTCTTTAGTTCTTATTACCACATTCTTTATATATATGAATATTAATTTTTTTTCCTCCATGGTCTCCACTGCCTAAACTCTTAGAAATATATATTATTCTCTTCTATGGCATGTCATGAAGTTGGTTAAGTTGTAATTTTTCAATCATTTTCTACAATAAATGATTACGAATAATCAAATCATCCTTTACTCTAGTTATCATACAATTCAGCATCTCATTTGAAAATTTCCCATCAAATTCAATGTTAAATGTATTCCTTATAGTTTTAACAATTTACTAAAAAAAAGAATAGTGTGAGAAATTATAATCATAATAGAAAACAACATAGTTAAAAAAACTATATAACATCAAAATCAAGAGGCCTTCTATAAAATATTTAACTCATTAGGTTTAAGTTAGGGCATTAATATTCATCATCTATATAAATCCTTCATGTTCTTTAATAATTAATTTTTAAATTTAAAATCCATATACTCTAAGAGTGTGAACCTGTGTGTGAAAAAAGTGTTATTTTCATGAACCAGGTGATGATTGAGTCAAGATTAATGCATCATTTTCCATGTTATTATCCCTAGGTACCCATGTTCCAGCTCCACATCCACTTATAGTACCCATACATGGATTTAATTTTTTGAAGCATCATTCTCAATCCTTTAAAAAATTATAGAAAATATTCAAATTATTTGACTCATCCTTATACTTGTACATAGATATATCCCTAGACATATACTTATAAATATCCCAATGAATATCCTTAATATTATTTTATCCTTGTTTCAAAAGGTTAATTAAACATTTCCTTTGATACCAACTATAGTTTATATGGATTTTTATATAGTTATATTATTTGTTTTTAGATGAAAATTCAATAAATTACACAACACATGAATGAGGAATATAATAGCTTAGTGATTTTGGAGACTAGGTACTCTATCTTATAATTAGGTAAAAGATCTTCAACATCTTTCACAAAAATATTCCCCAAAAATACACCTTACAAACATATCCAACATCAAAACTTCATTCATAACCTTAGGAAAGAAAACATAATAAATGGTCTTATTATTTTCATAGTAAGGTTAAATAATGGAGATATGTAACCATAACATGAGTATAAGAGTATAATAATATCATCATAAGATAATGAGAACATTATCATAACCTTTAGAAAAAATACCATGCTTATCAAATATTATAATATTGAGTCATGGAATAAATACGGACAGTTCATAAAATAGGAATCATAAGTAAAGTAATGAAAATGATCCAAATTATCAAAACAATGAAATAAGGCATGGAATTATGGAGTACAAAAAATCCTATAAAATCATTTCACATGTAGTCAATGCTCATTTCCAAAAATTATTAGCAAAATTCATCAGTGGATACCCCTCTTGGGTGGGACACACCACCATCCCCAACGGGTACCCTTTGAACATAGTGGAATGAGTTCACTCTTTAAAACATCATAGTAATGAAGGTTCACTCCAAAGATTGTCATAGAGGGAAAATTCCCTTACCAAACTAGGTTTAATCCAAATTCTATTCTTATATATCTCATGGGATATAAATTATTACTCAATGAATTGGAGGGAGATATTGTTCATACCCTTATCATAATGAAACCCATATTAAGGCATTTAATAAGATCATAATCCATAGATCATATAATTACACATTAAATGAAATGGATTACATCATAACATTACATGTGAGAAAGAGAAGGTTTTACTAATCATTCCATTACTTCATCATAGCATAAACCATGGAAAACAATCAGGTTTCAAAAGAATCATATCATGGTATAACCCATTAGAGAGAAACAGTTATCACAAACATATTTTCATCCAAATAAATTTAGAGAATGAATAAGAATGATATACTTGGTTCATATCCACAGAAAATTATATTTTATATAAAATTATTTAATCATGGATGGAAAAGGATTTTGAAAATCAGTTGGAAAATTTATTAAGGAAGATAATATTTCATTGATAGTAACTTTTTTAAACAAAAAATTATTAATAAATTTCAATTTTTTTAAAATATAATCCAAAAAATATAAAAAATGCATTTAAAATTAATAAAAAAATTAAAGTGGAAAATATAATTTCTTCTCTGAAAAAACATATAATAACATAATAAATTTTCAAATTCCCATTCTTTGAAAATAAACTTGAAAAATTATAAACGAAGATTTAAAAACTATTTAAAACATATCTTGATGACAATATTAGTTACACTTCTTTTTAAAAAATATTAAAATATAAATGGTTTTCCAAATTATTTTATTTGAAAATAAATTTTAAAAATTATAAAGAAATCATCCAAATAACAATGGATGTGTTTATGTAAATGTTGTTCATGACATACAAAGTCACCTTTCATGTTATCAATAAAATAAAAATGGTCATTTTTTGGTAAAAATGATGGAGAGTCATTTATGTTTTTCCATAAAGGCAAACATGGTTAGTAATTTCATTAATAAAACATTTTAAAACACTTATAGAATTAAATGGTTTTAAATAAAATCCAATTTTGACCGATGATTGAAATAAAGATAATTTTTATTTGAATTTTTTTGAAACACTTTTAGTAAATAAAGGGTAGGTTTTAAATGGAAAACATCTTCTATCATGAAATAATCATAGGAGAATAAAATTTAATTGTTTCGTGAGAGATACATCATTAGATGTCATCATAGGAAGTATAATCATAATCACTTCCAATAAATGATAAGATTGTAACACAAAAATCATACAACATTAGTGAAATTAAATTGTAATCACCATGAAACAATAACATTAAATGAAACATATAATATAGTTAAAAGAAGTATATTTATGAAATGACATGTTAATAGGGAGGTATATACACCTCATAGATGATTATAGGTGAATAAAATAACGTAAGTCTCAAAGAAGGAAATGTGTGAATAAATTCCCTTGATGTTTTGAAAACATTTTAACTACAAAACATATTAAAGAGTGATCACATAAAATAAACATATGGGTAATTTTATATATCTCTAAGAAATAAAAGAGAGACTAGAAATCCATTAACTTAAATATCATCCTCCTTCATACACATTCGAACCTGCGGTATAATAAATATATTTTTTATTATATGAAAATTATATAAAAATTTTATATATAAAATTACATATATTATTTAATTATGTCCATTTATTTCTTATTTATTATCAAATCATTATTAAAACTGCATTTTGGGTAATAATCACCTTGTTTTAAGGTATGTTTGGGTTTTTTATTTTTGGTCATCAAACATTGATCACAATTCCATCATCTAAAGAATAAAATTTATGTAATAATTATAATATTTAAAAATTATTTATTCATTTAATCACAATAATTAATGATGGTTTTTGAGAAATGAAGTACATTATGATCAAGGAGATATTTGGTTGTATGTATGCATGAGTAACATTTCAATTTTTTAGTTCTCAATATAGAATGAGGTATACAATATTTTATCATTCCAAAAATAATCATAACATCATAAATACCATATTATTTCATTAAATATACATAAACATGTCATCCATGTGGTGTAGTGAGGAAAATGGAGAGTCACGTTGCTTTTGAAAGATTATAACCTACATGTACACGAACGATGTTATCATCTTTTAGTAAGATAAATGATAACAAAGAAAATGATATTTATTTTCTTTCAATAATGATATATATTTGATTAATATAATAATTATTTCACGTTTATCACATATATTCATTAACATTATCATTTTTACCTTCCATGTAAATCATTATGGAAAAACTAATCTCATCGCTTTTTATGAAGTTAGTCCTCCATACACATGACATACATCATCGTATCCCCCTTTAAATAGAATGTTAAAAAAATTATATATGATATATTGAATCCATAGTTATAATAGTTTTATAATTATCATATTTAAAATTTATATCCATCATCATACCCAATCATGATAGGTGATAATTGAAAAACAAATGACATAAGTTAGTGAGGCGGTAACCCGCCTTAGACTAGAATGTGGATTTCGTAACCAATTTGGTGGAAGCAGAGATTGTTGTTGGTAATTAACATAAAAATAAAATATCTTAGTATATATAATATTATGATTTTATTATATCATCATGGTTTAATTATAATTTAAGGAGTTAGAGGAAGTAATAAAATAAAAACCCACATTGAAGAACATTACCTCTTCTTCGAGTATCCTCCTTATGATTTCTAAAAAGGACTCCCTATGTTGGATTTATTCCAAAAAAATTATTATAGGATGAGATGAGATAATTTGAGAAGTTATTTTTATATGTAATGTATGATCCAAATCAATTTGAATGCGTGAATTGGAGAGGAGAGTGGGTGGCCTTTTAATTTAATCGTTATCATTTTAGTTTATCCCAATAATCCCATTTTTACCTTAACTATGCTATTTTTTTTAAATTTTTTACTATTACTTATAGAAAAAAATAATTAAAAAATAATTTATAATATATTTAATTTTTATTTATAAACATTTAATAAATCTTTCCAAATTCGATGCTCAAAATTTACAAAATATAATTCAAAATATATCTCATAAACATGTTGAGAAAGCGGGTTTTCAAAGAGAAAATAATCAAATGTTTACAGTGTTTTTATATCAAACTTAAATATGAAAATAATGAAAATGAAGAAAATAGGATTAATATATTTATATTTTAAATAATTTTATATTATTAAAAATTTAAAATAAAATTTTAATTTAAAATTAATTAAAACAACAATGCAGTTTTCAATTAAAATTCTATATTTTTCACAATTCATCAAAAAATTATTATTTTTATAAAATTGCAAATAATTCAAGAAAATAAAATTGTATCAAGATTATATATAAAATAAATATTGTTTTTGAAAAAAATATTTTCACAACTTTCAAAATTAATTTCTAAAATAATTCTACAATAACATGACAAAACTAATTTTTAGAAAAATACACTTTTAACCATAAAATTGGATTTATTCTTATCTCTTATCTATAAATAAAATAAGATGAATTTTATAATTCTTAATGAATATGTATTATATAAATTTCAATATTATAATTTTAGAAAAGTTTTTTATTAAATTTATTAAGTTAAAATGTGCTTTTTGTCGAAAAACTCAATTTTCAGAAAAATGATTCCATTATTTGTAAATTGTTTTTAATTTAATTTTAAATTAATTGGAAAAGAAATAATTCATTTTATATATATACGTGTAAAATAAATATTTTCATAATATAGTGTATACATACCCACCATTTCAATTCCTAATATAAGCCTATCATTTAAAATGATAATATTTTAATCGTAAGTTATTCGTCTTTTAAACTCAGTATTGAGTGTAACACAAGCTAAACTAGGTGTCACATGTAACACATCCTTAACATGGTGTTTCATGCAACCCAAAATGTCGTGAACATTAATTTTGTTGAAAAAAATATTTCCTAGATTCTAAAGGTGTTTAAAAATTCTGTAAGGGTATTATGGAATACCTGAGTACATTAGGTGGAACATGAAATTTATTAAAGGCCCCATGATTATGATAGATATATCATGCGGGGGGAGGAGTAATTTTTGGGGTGTTCAAGAATATAGAAATACACAAGTTTGTACCATTAGAGGGTGTGATAACATGACTGCATGATATGGGCATCATCAAGTGATCGAATGATGTGCATGCCTCTCATCCAAGAATAATATTTGTAACATGCCAATCAGTTTAAGAAAAAAAGATCAATGGCGTGGATAACATATCCATTTCATGTGGTTTTTTCATTCTCCATATTTATTGGTCTAGGCTTCGAATTTACTAGATGATCTTTTTGGATTGTCCAAATGGGGATGCTCAACCTTCCATTATCCCATCCTTAGTACAGATACCTATGGTGAACCCTTTGTAGAAAGGGAAACTATATATTAATACAAAATCCAGGATTACATATCATGGGAAAGTAATATGGCATATGGAATCCACCATGAGTTCCATACAACAGCTACAAAAATGAGATAAATTTAGTGTCCAAATACATTATTCGTCATTGATCAATGAAATGAATATTATATCTCATTGATGTGTGATACTTATGCATATTATGGTTGAAATACATGACTGAATGATGGTATTTTTCTAATCCATGAATGATGATAATCTCACATGGTTGAGTATCCCTTTGTGATGGCCCTATATTTGAGCCATATGAGGGGGAGGGTCTCATTTAGTCACATGATTTCTCCATGAATACAATAATCTATAATCTTCAAGACTTATACATTTATTCAATAACATTAAGGAGAATATTCAAAATTATAAGATATATTTATTCTAATATTCAATGTTTTTTCATGTCACTTATGAAAAATCGAGCATCAATAAATGGCCCCTCTGTGAAATTGTATTTGTTCAAAATGAGATGAATCCATTTTTGCGGTAGTTTGAAGCCTGCATGTGGTAGTTTCAATACAAGGAAGGTTAAAGCCAATAAATACAAAAATATGGGCACTCATAATCGCACATGAAAATATTAGTATTTCTATTATCTTTGGGATTTTCTATGTGAGATCATCCGCATAAGAGATTTAAGAAATCAAACTATATAGAAAAAACATGTAATAAATCTTTCATAATCAATAAAACATAAGACATAGTGGATAATACCAAAGGTAAATTTTTCATGCTCACATGGTATAGATCATATGTCACTAAAGTTATATTTGTACTGAAATCATACAATATCTTTTTTCCCACGTGATGCTCTTCCGAAACATTTGAGAATATTTCTGTGACATTCGGTTCTCAATTTTTCCTTTAATATATATATATATATATATATTACATATAGAATAACTTCAATGTATCAAGTTCAATAAATTACAATTAGGTATGTAGAGATGTAAAATTTCATGATCTCTGGTCAATGTGAGTATATTCAACCTGTAAACACCTCCATCACTAACCTTATAAGTAAAATAATTAAGATTGTTGACCATCAGATTAGATTAATCTTTATGGATTCATCATTATTAACAATTCCCCAATTCCAACACCCTAAAAACTAAATCATCCACCCATTTGGATTATTCGGAATCATGAAATGATTCATGACATCATATCACAAGTTATTCAATTTTTTTTATGGAATCCAACTTTGTATCATGATTCATCTTGTGTTTTAATATTCATAAAATTAATGAATAACTATATAATATTGATCCCTATAGTCATGTCTATAGATACATGATCATGAAATCATATACTAATCAAAATTTTGGCTGGTTGGTATACTGGGAAATCCATTTAGGAGCACCTATTGGCATAAATTGGGAATGAAAAATATGGGTTCGACAGACCTCTAATGAATTTGAGGTAGAGATTGAGGTTGTGGATCTCCATGAGACAACTAAAATTTCATTGAGTCTCAACAAGGATAACACCTTAATTTTACCATAAATTATGACTAGATAGTGTCTTGACACCAACACATTAGACCTAGCACAAAGATAGGTTGAGGTGAGTCTTTAATACATGAGCATGAGTTTGGGACCTCTAATTTTATGAGATATAAATGAGAAATTCAATCCACTAGTTTTTGATAGGGAAAACTATATGATAACCCCTCAAATCACCATGGGGCTTTTTGATATAGTGAACAAACTCCTATTAATAGACTTATGTCAAATGGTTTATATCCCTTTTAGAGAATTGGTGACTTAAATTATCAATAATAAAAGGAATTATGCATGGGTAAAGAAACATAGGGTTTTCCAAACTCAAAAATATCATGAAAAAAGGGTTCCTACTATACACTTATAGAAGAATGATATTTCAATAGTTGAGTATGGTTTTCACCTCTCAGGTTTATCAATTGGTCCACATTGTAGTATTCATAGAGGTGTTGCTCAGTGGATATCTACTTGTAGTTCGAGATTATAAGACTAGTGAATGGTTCAATATTCCCATGATGACATCAAAAATATTCACAGGTGAATAAATATTATTGGATAAATCAATGATTTCAAAAATATATCATCTTATAGGTCATTTTTTAGGGGAAAAGATCTATCCAGACTCCTCAACACATTCCATTTTATGAGGGCATGGATGGAAGCATAAATGAGAAGATATGGAATCATAAACATAATAGGGATTCTTAGGGATCATTTTATGACACTTACTTGTAGTACTAGTGGAGTTAAATTTAGAAAATTATGAAACTAAAAAAATAATCATATGTTTAATAAGAACGATCTATTAATATTAACACCATATGTGATCCCTAATGGCTATTTTACCAACAATGCATCTAGAAATCATAAAGATTATATATATCTAATATCGTTTAGATGGTGAATTTTAGCCTCCATGATAGATAACTATTTTATTTCTGTAATATATGTTCCCAATAGACTTGGGAGATCATTTGAGTGTTCTATAGAGAACTAATAAAATTCTTTTATGACTGTATGAATTGAGAATAACTAGATGGGAGAACATTAGTTCTAATTAATATCGAAAAGGGAGGATATGGTTTTTCAAATGAGATTCCCATCCTCCGAATCTACCATCAAATATAAATCTTATTATATAGATACATAGATCCATTAATATACAAGTGGGAATTTGGTCGAAATTATGACAATAATTGAGGTTTCCTTGGCACTAGGGATGACATTAGAGTAATCTAGACACAAAAAGAGACCCCTTTATAGAGTAATCATTCCAATGATATTCCAATAAAATAGATAATTAATTTTGATCGATCCCCCTCAACCAATGTGAAATATTTATCATTTTCTATCCTTATAATGGAATACATTCATGATTCATAGAAGTAATGAGCTTAATGGAGAAATATTAATTCTATAGAAGAAGTAAGAAAGATACTCTAGGTAGATGAGATCAACCTTCCCAGATTCAAGCACGAAACTACACATTCATATACACCAATCCTTCAAATTGTATCCTAAATAAGGTAGAAATTGTTATGAATAAATAGATATCAAGATTATTTCATTAATGTGTAGAGCTTACTCCTTAAACTAGGATATATAGATTTTTAGGTCATGAAAAGAAATGATTCATTTTGTGGTAGAGGTAAAAAAAAATTAATTTTTTTTAATTAACTATTATTATGATTCTCATTTTTTTCAATTTTTTATAGGGTGAAGAAGTTGATAAAACAACCAATCCTTCCCCAAAAATATTCTAATGTGGGTGGCATGCTCTAGGTTTAATATTCTTCTAATGAAAGAGTCATGGAAGAAGGTACCATTGGTTCATCCAAATATATAAGGGAGGTGATGGTCAATACATATAGAGAATTCGTGCCTCCGCCACTAATAACTCTTCCTTTTTTGGAATTATTCTCATTTTAAATCCCATAGTAGTGGTAGTAAAAGAGTCTTGTAATAAATCACTAATCAGGCATGAAAGGGTGCCCCCATAGATCCATGTATATTTGGGATAGAGTAAGATTGATTTGTCTTATTAATTCCTCACCATTGGGGTCTATCCTTATGGGTGAGAGTGGAAAACATCCTGGAATGTTATCCTTGTCCATACCAAAAACCACCCAAAATGATCTATTATTTATGGGTGATAGTCCTATGTATTCATAAGTAAGAGTGTCAATATATTAATATAAATCATTCTCTATGCTTTTAGATGGTGGATCCATAAATGTGGTGGGGATTGAGGTGGTATTAGTAGTTGGAGATGGTTTGGACATTAAACCACAAACCATAGCAATTATTTATTCTCATCATGGGTTGGTAGACCATCTCATGGGAGACAATGACCTAACCAACTATTCATCCCCAACAATTGAAATGATTAAAGCATATGTGATAGAAAGTTTGTACCCCATGGCTCTTAGAGGTCCTTTAACCTATTATATATTTTATATATTACCATGCTAATTTATATCAATATTCATGTCTATCTATTAATGTCGGAATACCTTTTACTCCCCTGGGGGACATGGCTCCTCTAGAAGAGGGGAAAATCCAAGTCATGTTGGAATGGTGGTAGTGTCCTTGGGTATATAGTTAGAATTTTTTAAAGGGGTCCCTCTTATCAATCATACTATCAAGGTGGTCAATGCTTTAGTAATTGAGAGTATGTAATCATTTTTTAATTTATTCTATCCTCTACATTCCATTGAAATAAATTTTATTTTATTTTCATTGATTATAAAAAAATCCATGAAATTCAAGGGAGTGCTCTCTCAAAATCTCAATTAAATGAGATATCATAGAAATTAGATGGTGTGGAGAAAGTTCCGTTGAGGGATTCTATTACTAAACCCTCATTGAATGATATGTTTCCTAAATAAAACCACTCCATGAGTGTTTTAGAATAATAAATTGATGCTAAAATAATCTTCCATGTCTCCCACAATTTTTTAGATGGAAATATGGCGGTAAACCTTAATAAATAATTTGGAAGAATTTCCTCCACTGGTCAAAAGTTGGCGAAGCATGTTTAAAATGTTGAAATATGAAATATTTAGTTACTTTTATAATCATTATTAAATATATAATATTCAATGTTGGTGGTAATAGGAAAAAATAAAAAAAAAATCTTATCTAGGGTAGACTATTAACAAAGATCACTAATATTAAAGGTACAATATCAAATGAAAAATATCATTTTGATAAACTAGGGACTAAGAATAAATACCAAAATGATATAGAATCCCACTGGGTTATCCTCATCTAATAAGTGTTTGATTTATACAAATACAAAATGGTTGAGTTCTACCAGTCACTGAAATTGGTCCATTCTAGTTGAAATGAGGTTATTACAGTTGTAGTGTAAATCCTTCACCTTGTTGAAGAGGTCATATTCATAACACTAACCAGTCTTCAAAAAAAATTCATTTGTTCTAAATTTTTATCTATTAAATTAATATCAACATTGATTGAATATTATAATATGATTATTACTAAAAAATTAAATTCATCCTATAGAGACTCCTCTTCCCTTTTCTTCAAAAAATGAAATAATATTTTGAATGTAGTTATTTTTGAAGTATTTTATTTATGATCCATTATAAAAATTATTTCATAATAACCTAGAAAACCATTATTGGTAAAAAAAATTGGGATAATATGAATACATCAAGATTAAAAGCTTGATTTAAATATTTAACTTGAAATGTTTGGGGTTATATTGGGGAAACCATGAGTTTTGAATCTTTTTCTTAACTTTATCTTTTTGATAGGATTTTAGTGAGGGAATCCTCAGGGGAAATAACATGGATTTTACTCAAGTAACCTTTTTGTGTTTTTATCCCGAATACTCTTTTTGAATTTTATTATTATTTTATGTTCAAGTGATCTGCACCATCAATTGCTATAATTTATGTTCATTTAGACTTTACCAAGATATTTTTTAATTTTAAGATATCAGAGCATTGACTAGAATATATAGTGTAGTCCATCTAGAAAGGGAATGAAAAATCCCTATATAAATAGAGGCGCAACATCAAAAAGTATTTTACAAGAAAAAGGTTCACAAAGTTTAATGTCTTAATACTCAACCAATGGGATTTGAGGTTCGATATAACATGATGATGGTTAAAAGTTTCAAGAAATACATGAAATATTCTTGTCTCAATAATTAGTACAGTTCATTGCGACACAACTTCACAATTATTAAACACAGTTAAATGTTTGGATTGTGAGTTATGTAACTCATCTTCTATGGTGTTTGATATAAGGATGATGAAATTGGATAGGTACATAGAAGGTGAAAATTGACAAAATTTAGATGATGGATTCCACTATAATTTTGTAAGGAATATATAGGTTGAGGTCCCATCCCATTAGATAAAATGATTTTTGATGATAGATAAAAATGGTGGTAAGTATTTTTTTCCTTTATGGAGGAATATATACATAGTCAATGAAAAGAGAACCTTAAAAGGGATTATACTCATTACCAATAACCAATGAAGGTTATGAAGATTGAAACACTTTGAAAATGATGTTTTTATAGATGTACGGTGCTCATGAATATTTTTTATGCCGTAGAAATTACAGAATCTTGCACTGAACACCTAGTTAAGGTGAAAAGAAAAATAATAAATCATCAATATGATGTTTTTTTTAGATTTGTGGTTCCAGTGATAATGACACTTATCTTTATAGGTTTATAAGGTTGACCCTATAAGATTCACCGCTATTTTTTATTTACACTATAACTTTTCCCTAGGTCCTAAAAATGATATACTTATTGAGTAAAGATTTATATTTTTCATTGGACACCCCTTTCATGTTTTTAGCCCCACATCTTTTATTTCCCTTTATAGAATTTTATGTTCATTTAATTTGTGCCATCAATATCTAGGGTTTAGGTTCATACTAATTTAACAATAATTTTCATAGTTTAATGCCATGATGCTTAGACCAAAATATGGAGATGGTCTCATATAGCTGTATAAGTGAAAGATTAACATGAATGGATGACCAGGAGTCTGAATAGACACATTAATATCATATTTCATCTCATAGAAAGTATTACACATATTTTAAGGACATGGTTCTTATACCACTTTGTTAAAGGAGTGAAACTTCACCATCCAGATGGGATCTAAAGAACAAAGGATACTGTAATATCTCTGGGATAATGGATTCTAGTGAAAATATATTTCATGAATCAAGGTTATCGAATTAGTAGTTATGCTATAGGTCAAGTACATGAAAGATGATATCTTCTTAGATACAGATGATGGAGTCTACTATAAAGAAATCAAAACATACGAAGGTCACATTTCCCTCCCCTCAGGATGAGAGGCCACTGGTTGATAGTCAACAATGTGGGTTCATATATAGGACCGTATTGGGGAGTATATTTATCTTCAACCAAAAGTGTCCCTTGGTGTGAGGTATAGTCATTTTTTATAGATATATAAGTTTAAATAATATGAGAATATTGAAGCCTCTTAAAGAGAGGCTGGGAAACCATTCTATATTTAATTTTACTATATCGAGATTGTCACTATCCTTTGAAAATGATTGGAGATGAATGATTTTTTGTTTATGGGTGTATAATATAGGATCCAGTTTTTATCACATACCTTGTACTAGTCAAGAATAAAGCCACATGTAGTTCTCATATGGGTATTTAATAATGAATATGTATCTCTAAGTTAAAGAAGATAATATTTATTATTAATAATGTTTGCGGCTAGGCCTAGGATACGGGATCCTTGTATCACTACATATCCCATGGGATAGGAATCATGTCACACATAGTTCACAATATTCACCCCAACCTAATCAATTTCAAATTTATGGGGCATTATTTATTAATGAAAATTTCAGTTGGGAGTAGAATATATTAGCCAAGAATCACTACATATCCAAATTATGTAAAAATCAAGCTACATGTATTTCCTATATAGGAATCCCCAACATGAATTTTATCGATTTGTAGGGGACGGAATTTATTAATTTTAAAATTATGGTTGGTCCTAGGATTGAAGATCCATATGTCACTAAATATGTTAAATAATGAAGAATCAACAAATGTGTTGCTCTTGAATATGTGTGCCCTATATATATCCAACTCACATGTATGAGAAATGGGACTTTTTTATCATGGGTTAGGTGAACCATGACATCAGGTCCAACTAGTGGAGCCATAATCATTTAACCAGCAAGGGATAGACAATGAACTATAATGTAGATCAATATATTTCTGAGGGGAAGGGGATTTTCATTTTCATTTGGGATATATGTGATATACCCATTCATGCAGTTTAAATTTATGTGGGACAGAATGGGGTGTCATTTAATTCATTTTCATATGATTAAGATAAATTCCATGTTGTATAACTACTTGTGGGGGGATGTTTGGGGGTGGTGCACTATAGTTTATATTCTTACATCTCAGATTATTTTGGGTATATTTAGATCATGTGGCCGAGAAAAATTTCATATGATTTAATTACATGTGAAAAGGATGAAAATAATTTTTTTCAATATGTTTCACCTCAGTTATATAGACCATAGTTAATCAATAATACCTCTAAGATCACTTGATTTATTCTCAATGTGAGAAATAAGAGATGTCCTAGAAATTACCTATGTTATTTATGTGATAGGGGTAAAAGGAAATGAATGGTGAATCTTCATTAATTATTATGTTAGATGTTTCTTGTGAATTGAGGGACTTTTGAACTATTATTAGGATGATAAAAGTTATAGACCTTACACCAAGAGTTCTTATATGAGTATACCTCTCATATAAGGTATTCATATAATGTGAAATGATATTATTTAGGTAGTTTACAAACATTATTGGTTAATCATGTTCAATATATTTTAATCCCATGTGATAAAGATGAATGATATATAGTTAGACATTATGTGACCAGGTAAACTTGGTGAAATATTCCTAACAATTGTTTTTATGGTAATTACATATGAGAGGCTCTTTATAATTATCCTCAGAAGTAATATAACCCAATGAGATAGGATGTGGATGACTATTAGGAATATAGACCTCTAATTAATAGTATGATCTAACTAGGATGAAGGTATAACAAATGTAATATAATGTTACTTAGATGGAATATGACCCTCCAAGAGGAGGCATTGCTCTATCATTGGGAATATAGCCATGTAAAAATGTATTCCTAAAGGATATGGTTATGGATTTCATAGAGAATACAGATCTATAAATAATATATGATAGTTTTTAATGAATATTAACATGTCAAAGGTAGGGTTTTAAATGGTTATAATATACAAAAATATAATGTTGGGTTTGAATCTCCAAGAAATATCCTCTATATCCTATTAGGAATAAAATGAAAATCCAACATTGTTTAGATGACACAATTTATGGTCATATGATATAACCATACCATTATGTTTAGTTTCAGGTTGTAAGGATTTATGATCTTTATCATTTATGGTCGTACCTCTAAAACCGTTCTCACAATTTTTTATTGAGAAATTAGGGTGTTTCCATGCAGTTTTACATTATGTGACCAGTATGGTTTCTAAGTAGTTAAAAATCTTCCAAAATGGATTTTATTTAGTGTGATGAATCATGTGATGTACCAATGGAGAAAAATCTCATTGGTGGATCGTTTTATGCACTCATCATCCATGTTGAATAATGAATTAGATTTATTCTGGTAGACCTTATATATGAAGTATGGTCTTTACCACTTTGTATCTAATTTTTTAGGCTTATTCCTTGTTATCTTTGGGGTTATGAGAGCTTTTAAAACACACCCTAAAATAATTAAAATAGGATGACTTAATTATTAATGATTCTCTGAACTTGATTCAAATTGATTACTATATTGGGTATAATAATAAAAAAAATTTCATCAATTCATCCCAATTCATCTAGTCATTTCTAGGAATTCTTGTCATTTAAAATATGGTTATAGATAGAAACATGGAATGCGGGTTGTTTTATTTTAATAGGAAAATTAGGTTTTATCCAATATACAAGAGAAAATGGTGTTGTATTCAAGGTTTTTCATGTTGTGGTGTGATAATCCCATATAGCATGAAAGACTATTTCTAGATAGTATTTGTTATATTTATCCCCCACCTTTTAAATAATATTATATATAGCCTTATTAAAGGATTCAATATATCTATTTTATAATATATTGTAGCATGAGGAATGGTTTTACTCATTTATCTACAACTTATATATCATCTGTGACATAGAAGAACCAAAGTTAGTGTCATTGTCCATTAATAATGTATGAGGGACACTAAATGTTGTGATGATTTTATACATAAAAATGATGATGATATTCTTTATCCCGAATTATTTTTGGGGACTAATCAAATCCCATTTAAAACATAAGTCCTATTTAGTAATAATATACATAAACTACCTTGTTGTCGAGTAGGGATAATGCTCTATGACATCCATTCCCCAATCAAAATATTGTCAGGATTGTTTTTTAGTATTAAAAAGTATTTGGGGATTATGAATTAAATTATCATATATTATACAAGCATGAACTTTTCTATTTAAATCCACAGAGTCTTGTATCATAATCCTTTAAAAATTTACAAGACTCTTATTTTTGTAGGAGTTCATTATTCCGAGCTGATGGGAACTTCAAGATCCTTGTTATAATTCTTCCATTATGGTGAATGTCCCTACATATTCAATTAATTAGAGGATGATCCCATCAGAATATCATTTATAAAATACTCCATATTCACTCGAAAAGTTATAATGGGTGAAGATTCCAATGTGACAGAAAAATATATTCTATTTTTTTGTTTGGGTTCACTATAGAGTTCTATTTTAATGGTAGTTTGTTATGGGGATCATTTATCAAATAAAATATGTTGACTCAGGAGACCTTGGGGAAACTAAAATATGATTGATTTATTCACTTACATAGATGATGAATGGGAATACTACCCTATTTTGTGAAATAAAAAAGACTATCGCTTCTTATTTTGGGTTACCATAGGATGTGGTTGTGTTAACTTGTATATTAGCAAGAGAACTATGTAAAATAAGGGATATGATTCAACACTGGTTTAAAGGGGAGCTCTAAAATAAACCTCTATATATAGATAATGATATGTGATAATTATTTATTCTTAATTACATATTCTCTATTTAACATATTAATAAATAGTTCATGATCACCATTGACATTAAGATAGGAAATCTGTAGTTTTAGTGAAAGTTCTTGGCCTAGGATAATGGCTAGGTATTCAACCTTGTTGTTAGTGCATCCTTAAGATAATAAGAAAGAATAAGGTAGAATCACCTTTGATGGAGAAACATATGCAATCCCTATACCAACCTGATTGAGATTTGAGAAGTCCATTATTTTCCTAAATCGACTTATAAAGGCCCTATAAAAATATATCCCCCTCATTGGGAGGTCCATGGGCATAGAAAACCTCTTTATCTTGGAGCATGGTATTCACTTCTATGCTTTCAATGGTAATGTGTTTTTCAAGGAAATAAACTGGTGACTACCCTTTGATAGTCTTAGGAAATAAAAATTGGATTTCATAACATTATAGGATAACCAATTATTAGGCTAGATGGTTGACCAATATTGGGATGTTGAGAATGTAATTGATCTGGTAAATAAAAGAGGCTAAGTAAACTACATGGTGCTGCATGTTTTCCTAAAATTTTCATAATGAATGTTATTGCAAGGTAGTTTTTATCGATATCATAATATCTCTCGATATCCTACATTTCCCTCTTTATATAACATATAAATTTTTTCCCTACCAAAATTTTCATTTTGATAATGGTTCAATGTGATCATTCATTAGTGGAAACATATAATTTGAGTGGATTTATTTATACTAGTTTAAATAAAACCCATGGATGTAAAAAATTTTACTTGTGGTAGTCAATTGATTATTAGAAATCATCATCCCATAATTAATTAACTCCATTTTTCATCTTCATTATAATGGTAATAAGTTTTATAGATAAAATTTCTATGAAACACCTAATGTAGTGGACACATCCATAAATCCCTATCAACACTTTATGATTTCAAGTAGGTGGAATTCTTAGGATTTCACTGGCCATCTCAGGGTCAACCTTGATATAGTGGTGGAACACCCTAAATTCAAATATTCTTACTGAAATTACCTTGAAGTAACACTCTAGATGGTTCAACTTCAATCTACGCTTCTACAATATACAAAAGATTGTTTGAAGGATGGTGAGATGTTCATAGCATTGGGGAGGCATTACTAGTAGATTGTCAATATAACAATCTATATTCCTCCAATAATGGATTTTAAAATGTGTTTAATATCATAAATTTTACACCCCAATATGTAATAACCTATTTATTATATTTTATTATATATATTTTTATCTTATCTTCATGTTTCAGATGGTCTGGTCAAAATAACTATTTTTCGGGATTCTTTCGTGGCACATAGTCAGACCGAATAGTTTATCTAACCATTCGGTTATCATGTGGATGGTTATATAATATTAAAAGATATGTTTTTAATAGTTGGAACATGGTTTATTCAATAGTGTTATTTCTAGTAGATCCTTAATGAGGGGAAGATATTTGACATAATGTTTTTAAAACCGCGTGACCAAAAATTGTGCTGTACCCAAAAAAATAGAATTTAATGAAATTTTCTCTATGCTTAATGATAAAAATTGGGTATTTTAAAACCCAGTATACAATGGAATGTGAGTGAACTCATTGATATAATCCACATTTCTTCCTGCACAAATGGTTAGGTTCTTAAATTTGATTCATGGTGTTTTCTATGATGTATGGCCTCAAACCCTCTTCTCCATCAAATATGTCCTTATTTTACATTCTCTTATGGATTATTTATCTCTAGAATGAACTCAAATGTAGTTTTTAATGATTGGTTTCTTTAGTGATTTATCATAGATTTTATAGATCATATATACAGTCTAGTTATTCTCATTTCTAATGGTTTCATTCCATATGAACCATATTCTTTATAGGAGCTTCCATTCTATCGCCTTTTTATCACACACCATATGTTCTGGTGTTTTTAAAATGGGATTCCCCTAAATTATTTTTTAATGGTTTTGAATGAGTTTTCAAAGTAATTTCTTAAGCATGTGATTTTATCAATTTGTTTCGTAGGAATTTGGTTTGTACCACATGATTTATAAAATGCATAAATAGGTTTTTCATGGTTTTGATTATGAAAATTTTTAAAAATGGATTTAAATATCTTTTATTCAATTTTATTGTGGGTTTAATGAATTTTTAAATTTATTTTCCAGAATCTTATGATAGTTAAAATATTTCTCTTGTTAGGTCATTGGTTTTGTTAAATGGTTATATTTACTCTCCATTGCTGGTTTCATTGGTTCCTCCGATGAATAAGGATATATTTATATATATAACCATATAGTTATATATATATATATATGGATTCATATTTTTAAAAATCTTTCTGTGTGCTTGTATATGAATATTTGGATTTTTTTGGGAAGCTTTTTCTTTGGAAAACATGGATTTTATAGTTTTCTTTAGTTCTTGAATGTGGATTTTGAATTTAGGATATTTTTAAATTGATTTTTGTAAATGATTCATAGTAATTTTTGAAATATTCCAAGAAAATATTAAAAAAAAAATTAGTTTGGTTTTCAATTGTTTTTCCAAAATATTATTTAGGATGAGAAATTAGCGTTTATAAAAAAATTATTTATAATTGTTCTTAATTCAAATGGTTTTAAAATTATTTTGGGAAATATTCTCCTTGTTATAAATATAAATGATCTATTTGAACCATGAACTTTTTCATCTAATTTAGCACACCATCATAGAATCCCACTCTTTTGAAGGGTGGCCTCACATGGATTATGATCAAATGGGGATAGTCATTTTATTTGTCAAATGTTGAGTCATGATTGATATGTTGATTGTTTGTTTTTTACCCCACCTCCTTTATTTTTAATCATTATGGTATCTCCAGTTTATTAGTGGGGGTTGAGATATGCATCTATCTATATCCACATAAGATGGACCATACCTTCCATGGTAGGAAAAGGCCATGTAAGGTTGTTTCACCGATGACTCTAGTTGAGAGAAGTCAGCTTGGATTTATAAATATTAATGAAATAATAGGATTATATATTGTTTAAAATGTAGTACATTTAGACTCTCTTCATGAAATTATTATAAAATTTCCAAGATTATATATTCATTAGTAATTTATTCATATTGTAAATGATTTTTCTTCTATAATGAAATTAATGGTTCTGCTATGACATATTCCCCTCATTCCATTTTATATTATGTTATTACTCTAATTATTTTGTTTCAATCATTCTGTTCTTTTGGTGTGATTTTGTTAATCATTTAAATGTTGGTTTAAAAGTTTGTATTTAAAAAAATAATGGTGTTGGACAGGTTTTAAATGTTTCATTATACCATGGTTTGGGTTTTAAATATGGTTTTCTTAGGAATGATCTTGATTGTTTTTTAATTAATAAATATTAGCTTCAATATATATTTTCAAACTAGCATTGATGGTATATTTTTAAAAAAGTAAATAGATAGACTCTATGATTATCACGTACTTTTCTTAGTTATTCTCTCACAATACTTTTTCCACATGGTCGTAGTAGACCCAAGATTGTTTTTTATGTTTAGGTATCATAATGGGATCTCTCTTAGAGGGATTTTGTGTTTTGGATAGATAGTGATCAATAGTTAACCCAGAGATCATGTTTGGTTTTTATACTGGTTTTAGTTATAATTTTTTATAAAAAATGTATCTTCCTAGTCAGTCATCAATTTATTTGATTTCTTTCGTCTTCCCACTATATTGTTTTATTTATGTTAATTTATTTAGGTATTTTGGTTGTGTAGTTGACTCTATTTAATAATATTTTTATCCATTTTTCCTTTAACTAACTTGTTGGATATGTCTACTATTTGGATATGTTATGTAGATATTTCTATTGAAATTCTTCTATCGTTAAAGAAATTTTATTCTTAGAAATAATCCCCAATGAAATATAATGAATCCCCCAATTCTTATCATAGGAATGGGGGATTGGGGACACACATAAGGTGTTTTTTAGGATGACTGAAGTTTCTATGTTAGGGACTAACTGAGAATTAACTTTCTTTATTAAGAAACACGTTTAAGGAAAAAGTGAGAAACCAATGAAAGTTAAACCAAAAAATAATCTTCATATATACCTTCAAAGACATCCTTCTCCCCATTAGAGTTGATATCTGAATCCTAATGCATGAGACTAGATTGGTGGAAAAGGGAGTGAGTGTGCATCTGACCCAACCTACTTACCACCTTTTTCTTACTGAAGACCTTCAAGGAATCTCCATGATTGGACAACTCTCTTTCTTGTCCTTGAATTTTTGGATTTCGAATTGGCTGAGTGTCCTCCCCAAGGGAGTCAATATAGTTATGAGAAAATACAGGTGCATCCGATTTAGCATGAGCCCCCATGCCACTGGTCGATGTGTTGAGAGGAAAAGTGCAAACGACTACAACAATTTCCCAGTCAAACTGGAAACATCAGCAAAATTTCTGTTGATGGTAGGTTTAGACACCACACCATGCCCAACATTGGAATAGAAAGGTACATCACCCCTTGAAATATTATTGATTCCCTTACCTTTACTATCACCACTTGGAGCCTTTGAAAAAGTGGGAGGACCAAAAAGAACTGAACCAGGTAGACTAGAAGTAGTGGGGGGTTTGTCAGGTCTCAACATGGTTATATCTCATTGGACACCTCAGGGGAGTGATGACCACCAGAATGTAGGCTCATCTTCCCACCATCTAGAGGTGTTCCATCATCCATTGGGACCGTGGGGGAAAAGGGGTCAGTTGTCTGATTCGTTGATCCCTTGTGACCCCTCCTCCCATGTTGAGAGAAAAAAGATGTTCAGTGGTCTTGTAGACAGTAAAGAGAACAAAATAAAATGGTTTCCTCATAATGAATGTGCTACCAAAAACATGAAATAACTTCCACTAGGTGATAAAGATGTTTCAGGAGAGGCTCTGATAGGTCCATCTCGATTCATAGGCGATAAAATCCTATTTGTTTCATTCAATGAGTTTGATCGTCAATCCAAAAAAAACAATTGATGTTCCCACCAATACCTTTTAGAACAGATGGGTTCTGAAAGGGGAGTGGAAGATGTTGAAGTCAAATCCACACTATCGAACACTTGCAGTCATGAGTATGATTGAAATCAACAGTCCAACAGAATAAAATGAATTTTCAATTATCACACAGGTGTGATTCTGACGACCAAGCACAAGTAAAATCCTCATCACGAAAACAGATGAATGCTCAGGGGCTGGTGATATAAGTTACCAATCGTGTCTATTTTAGGTATTAAATTTGTTAGTTCATACCAAAGGGGTATTAGGATAACTCTTGTTATTTTTGATGTTTGGTAGGATGTAGATTATAACTATTAAAATGCAATAGGTTGTAGTAAAAAGAATCTTGGGAGACCTTAAACTTTCTATGAACCAAGTTACCATGGGTTTTTGGGCATTGAGTCTTGGATTTTGATCATTCTTTATTGCTTTCTACCATATCATGGCCGAAATTGATGGTATTTGAGATTACATATGAGGTTTATGTGTGTTTTTTGAGCTTTTTAATTATATAGGGGGAATGAGAAGGATCATTTAGAGATTCAAGATTAACCAATATGGTTCGAAAAACCATGAAAAGAATATGTCGATGGTTTTGTTAACTTATCGTTAATTTTTTCACATTTGGTTCCCAACCTTCCAAATTTTGTAGTAAAATTGGGAAATTCCATTATCCATATATTATTTTGTCATTTAGATACTTTTTGTTCCTTTTCTACTCGAATTATTCTTTGGATGTTATTTTGATTGATTAAAGATATTTTAATAAAAATATGTTTTTTTAAAATGTATTTTGAGATTGATTTTTGGTGTTTAATGAATGTGGTAATTGGACCTGGAAAATTTTAAGAGTGTTTTTTGAAGACAAATTAAATTTGATTATAGATCAGGACCTATTTCTATTTGAAATATGAAACTTATGTGGTTTTGTGATGAAATTAATATATAAATTAATCTTTTAAATTAAATCATGAAATTTAATGTGGGTTTCATGCAATGCATGAAATTTTGAAATTAAATATGTGATGTTGTAAACGGTTTGGAAAGGGTATGTTTATAAATTATATTTAATAATGTGGTTGATTTTAGGATAAGATTATAATTTTAAATTTTGATTTTTTATCTTATTTATGTGATTTATAATGTGTTTATTAATGAAGGGTTTCTTTAATTTCATATTGTTTAATGAATTCTACATAAAAGTGTTACCAAAGATCACAATGGTTTGAGTGTGGATTAGTGAGTTAATGAATCAATATAGACTCATGATAGAGTGATGAGGATAGTTTCATTTGGAGTATTTTATTTATTTTGATATGATCTGAGTTACATAGAGGTAGTATATATGCTTTAGGTAGTTAAGGAAGTTGATCTATCAATGGGGGAAGATAATTTTTTTTTGAGTATGAGTTAAATTGATGTTATTTTAGGGGATGATCCTAGATTGGTAGTAGGGGATCATTCTAACTCATTATTAATTAAAAATGTTGTTAGAGTTATTGAATACCACATTTAGTTAGTGGTTTCTACCTTAAGAGATTATGGTAGAGATGTTATTAGAGATTATGGGTCTAGAAAAATGTTAATGGCTGATGAAGGTGTATGCCAGCTATTTTAATGATACAATTAATTTTTATTTTGAGTCTGTGTTAAGTGATTCCTTGAAGTTACATCTATTTATTAGGGTCTCATATATTTATCTTAGTTTTCAAGTGCTTTTTGATTGGAACATCTTGTTTAATGATTTTTTTCTTGAGATCTATCTGGTCAAATTTGATTTTCTATGGAAATATTTGTTTACTGTTGTCTTTGTTCCTTTCAAATTTTTTTAATGACCTCCTTCAACTAAGGAATACATAATAGAGTGGCCTATTTTGGGTAGACCATCTTAAGATAATACTTCTTCAAAGAATAATATTTCTATTTTTCACTTATTATGATGCTAGTGTGTGAATTTTAAGCTTTCTTGTTTATATATTCCAAATACATGTCACCAATGTGGTTGGTTGGACAATCTACAAATTTTTTGTAATTTAAGGAATCATTGGGGAAGATATCGGCTTCATTTAAAAAAAATATATAATGGTATGGGAACATTTTGTTGAAATTTTCAATTTTACCTATTTTCATTGACCCATTCTATCACTTCATAATTATGGTTGTTGGTGTAATGTTTGGGTGATCATTTTTCTACTCTTATATGGAGAGAGAGTGGTTGTTTTGTGTAATTTATTAAAGTTATTTATGTTTGTTTCACTATTTTAGTACCCTTGGTTAGGACTTCTATCACTGGGTCTTTGGGTATAGTTTTGTTTTGGTTGAAACACCATAATTAATGACTTTCTAAATAGTGGAGAGATATACTTTAGATCTCTATCATAGGAATTTTTATTTTTTTCAGTATGGTGTGAGTGTTTTTTAGATTCTATTAGAGGGGTTTTTCCTTATATCTATTTGAGTCCTTGGAGCATTTTACTTTCATTCAAACCTAAATTTATTTATAGGGGTAGAAATGGTTATGGTGGAGAGAATTATCACACCCTAACCACTCCCAAAAAATTCATTTTATTATTTTATTTATTTTGGATACTTTACTCTAGTATTTTCCAAGATAGTGTAAATTTGGGAAATTTGGGGAACATTACAGGGTGTATGGTGAGGAATCGTGGTTTTTTTAACTATGTCTTCATAATGTGGATGGGTTTGTAACTTTGAAAAATCTATTTTTCATTTTTGGTCTACTATTTTTCCAAACATGAAACCCAACCATTTGATTTCAAGTAACTAACCATTTAAGTGTGTAAAAAGGGTGCATTATTCATAATACAATGCTTCCAAACCTTACACAACAACCAAAAACATATTTTTTTCATTTTTTTTGAAATTTTCCTATAATGTTTAAGACCCAATTTGTGTTATTTTCTCTTCCAATAGACCATGGAATGTGAGGGATAATAGAATTCTACTCATTTTTTCTTCCACCAATTTTTATTTTCATAATATTGATTCATTGTGTTATCCTAAATATATGGACTCTAATCCTATTTTCCTTATCTTATATTCTTATTTTAGTTTCTCCCATGGATTTTTTTCTCTTGGGAAAACCCTAAAAAAGAGATATGATTATTTTTTCTTAGGTTTTGGTGGTCGGTTTTTCATATCATATCTCAAGTCTTGTTCTTCCACCTTCCAAAGGTTTCATTCAATCCACAACCGGATTGAGGAGGGTGGTTCTGTACCTTCACTTTTTCTTCATATAATATTTGTTATAGATTTTTCTCATGTGTTTACAATACATCCTTAGTTGTTTTAATGGTGTATAATGAGTTTATAAAAAAATTCCCTAAGTCTGGGATTTATATAATTCGGTTTAATGAAAACTTTCATACGTTACATGTTTAGAAAAACCCAAAATGTGTATTAAGATAGTTTTGATTGTTTGAAATGAAAACATTGGATTTATAATACTTTAATTGGAATATATTTTGTGTTTAAAACATTATAAAATTTGTTTTCTTAATTAATGTTAGATTTCAGTGATTTATCTTATTAGGCCCTCAGTTTTTTCTAGGGGTTAAATTTACTCATTATTATTGGCTTCATTTGTGCCTCCAATCAATTTGTATATATATATATATCTTCATGTTGTTATGAACCTATATATGGATGTTTATGAATATATATATTGGTGTATGCATATATATAAGCATCATCTTTACAAAACATGGATTTTAAAATCATATTTAGTTCTTCAAAGGGGCATCCTACATTTTGATTTTTCAAAAGAGATTTCACTCAATGATTCTTAGGTATGCTTTTAACATTATAAGGAAAAATAATAATTTTTAGTTATTTTAATTGTTTTTTTCCAATGTGTTTTTAAATTATATTTTATAAAATTTTAAAGAGCTTTTCTAATGGATTTTAATCCAAAAGGTGTTGAAAAGATTTTTGAACAGATACACCTAGTTATAACTAAAAGCCTTTAATTTAACCTTGAAAACATTATTCTAAATTAGTTTAACCTCATGGAAGCCCTCCCATTTGAATGGTGTTTTCACATAGAAGGTTTAGGGAGGTGGGATGATAATTTCAGTTGCAATTTGTTGACTCATGATTTAGATGTTTTTTTATTTATGATGTCTTCTAAGAGAATAATTAGTTGTATTTGTAAATTTTAAAAAATATATAAACACATATATATACAAACTACCAAATAATAGAATATTTATGATATGAGGTCGATCCCACAAGGAAAAGATTTATAATTAATAAATAATATTGATAGTTTTTTTACATAATTGTACTAAAAGTAAAATACTAAACTATTTAGAGAATATTTATTGTTGGACAACGTTAAAAATAATAAAAATAAGGTTAAAGTGAACTGTGTTGATATTAAGGATGGTTTTTGTAAATTTGTTTAACATGAAATTCCTTGAAGTATCTATCCTAGCATCTAATAATTTGGCTATAAATCTCTAGATCTGTTGGATCATCATTCAGTGTTTCCTACCCTAATTAAATTCATGATGGATTATCTTGAAATGGATGGTGAAGTTGAGGTCAGTTTTTAATCACCCACATCCATTTACCACATTTTTTCATCCCTTAAATGTCATCAAATTCACTATACATATAACGGATATGGTTTTGATTAATTCAAATTGATATTAACTTAATACAGTGGTATACATCCATTTTATTGAACTAGACCTCTATAAAGAACTTATTTATCAATGATTAATATCTAAATTTAGCATGTATGGCTTCAGTAATCATGTGGGGGAAAATTATTAGTGTTAAAATAAATTTGTATCATAAGAAGGAAACTCATTCACAAAACCTTCACAATCAACACAAGAATTAAATTTTATAATGATAAAATAAAAACATAATGGGAATAATAAAAACTCCTAATTAAGCTTCATCGTAGTCGATAAAAACCATCTTCCTCAACTAATAATTTGGATTCTATGTTTAGATCTTCTATAATCCTCCTATTTAGAAGTGGAAACTACCCCAACCATATGGAACTATTCTATGGGTTCTCCTCCCTGGGTATGGACCCCATTTTCTGTGTTTTCACTCCAATATATTTATAGAGAGAACTCACTCTATCATTATTCCCAAGACATAGTTTTTATCTTTTTAATTTTAAAAATTTTCCTCTGTGATATTTATTGCTCTTGACTTATTATCCCCATATATTCTCTCTCTCAGCCATTACGATTCATTGTCCAAGTCTTTGGTTATTTTTAGATGAGTTATTAAAATACTTTTTGTATATGTGTCCTCCTGTTTATCCTTTTTTGATTCTTCCATACAAACATCTTATGTGCTTATAGATGGCGCAAAAACATCAGATGTTTGATTTGGGTAGTAACTCCCCCAATATGATATAGGAAATATAATTATTTTGTAACCATGAAAGGACATGAATTTATATGGTTAACCTAGGATATTTCTTGTATTTAACACAAATTTACTTAATTCCCAAAATATATTGGACACACCTAATATGGGAACATAAATGGTGAAACTCCTCCCCTACAGTGAATCATTCATGTTATTTAAAAACATTCAGTTTCTCCTATATTTCACCCTCTATAGTGAAGTGAGATGTCTACACTATACCCTCTTTTGTATATCTCTTAATGTGAATGCATGCATAGTATTCATTATTAGTATGACTGCAAAATCATAAATTTTTTAACCAACAGCAGACCATAGGACTATAATGATGAAAATACAGAGGCAATGGAAATACTCTCAAACACCATGTATTGATAAAATTCCAAGGTGAATCATACAGGATATTAGTGTTTCGATATCTCCTCTACAAAAAATATTGTCTTCAATGTGGCTAGAATGATCTCTTATTCCATGATGCATATTATTATTCATCATAGAGGGAACCAATGTGATCACCTAATGATTTTGAGGTGATCTATGAAGATCACGATCCTTGTAAGTGACTATAATAATGTTCCAAAGCTTCAAAGGGTGGATACCATGAGATTATAAGGGTGTGTGATGAAGTATATTAGTGTAATAAGTGGTTACAGTATTTCTAAGGTAGTGACTTGTGACTACGGTGAAACAACATCATTTATGTTAGTATAAATAGTACTAATGTGTGTTTCTATCCCATATAAAAACCCCTTGGTTATACACTCTTATAAATTAAAACCTCACCAAATGAGGTCTTATATGCATACAGTAGGGATAGGCTCCTGCAATAGGTATACACAATTTATGGCCACATGCTATCATGCATGATCACTACTCGCTCTGGCCCAACATATTGAAGCATACTTATATGTGCAATCCAAAAACCTTCTACCTAAATTAATCAATCCTTCTTCTTGGATTTAATGACAGCCAACCCTTAGGGGATAGATAATAGGGCAAAAATTGTGGTTTGGTGTCTTATATTGGGTGGAAGATATTTTTTCTAACCTCTTATTTCCATTTCCACCAACATTGTAATATATAAATACTAATTAAAAATTAAGTAATATCCAATAATGTATTATTGGTTTTTTTTATTTCATTAAAAAAGTTATTCAAACATTGTAAAACATTTCAAATTGTTATTATATATACAAAATGAATATTGATAAATAAAAACAATGGCATGATACAATTAAAATTTAAAAATTTTCATGCCTAAAATGAACTCATCATAATCACCCACACATAAAACAATCTTGTCCTTCGGCTTAAATATCAACCAATAATTTAATTTAATAGCCCCGTTATTTAAATATTTAAAATAAAAAATCAATGAAACAAAAATAATTATCATTGTGGGAAAATAATTTTAATGTTTCATATAAGGAAAATAGTTCTAAACCTCACCAGACACAATGAATTTGAGGTTCCTAAGGAACCAAATGATATAATTTCTTATCTCCCCCATTCAATTATTTTAATGAATAATTATAAACATAATTATTATTATTTACCAAATATTTTTTTTCTAAAATCAATAATGGTAAAATTGAAATCTGAATTTTTCCATATACATTGCCTATATGCACCATAGTTTTTAATTTTAATGTGATCTACTCACTTAACATAGAAGTTTCATATTTCACAAAACAAGTGGACTTTGAATAATAGATCATATGATTATGATGCTAAGGGATGATAGGATATTGATTTATAAGGATTATGATTCAATATAGGTTTTAGTCTCTAATTTTCTATCATGATAAATAATGAAAATAAAATGAAATTATTCTATTCAAAAAGTTATATCCTTCCCCACTTCCCAAACTCAATATAAAGGATACGAATAATGATGCATAATGAATGAGTTACTGTATTTTTTTTTTAAAAAAATAATATTTTAAATTTATTGGAAATTGTGTTATGAAATCCCTCACATCTATCAACTAACCCAAAATTATAAGAATAATTGGTCAAGTGATGGTGATTTTTGACCCTCTACAACTCAAAAATATTATTGTTATTATTATTATTATTATTTTAGAGGGATAGAATATAAAAAAATATAAAATTAAAATCAACCATTTACTAAAATCCAATGAGATATCCACAACATATCTGTTAAATAAATTAAACCAGTTAATTATGAAATCCATATTCCCCTATACATAAACTTTGAAAATCTTAAAAAATATTAGATTAAGGGTATAAATGGGTAAATTGGATTGAAATATGGATATTAATAACAGATGAAATTCATAGATTATAAGGGATAAATTAGGATGAATTAAACCTGGACATCAAGGAAAATGGACTAATAAAAAATACCACTATCATTTAGGAAGATATTTATTTAAATTTTTTGTTTTGGTAATATTAAAATCAAATCCCAGTTGGAATAGTGTCCAATGTTCTCTCAATAAATTAATTATGAAATATTGTAAAAATTATCTTAAAAACACAAGGTAGTAAGATAATAACTTCTCTCAATCACACATAGATTGCTTCATAATAATAAACCAATCAACATGATTTTTGTAAATCATGGAATCATATATGAAAGGTAATTTTATATAACATGTTGGTTAGTTGAAAAAAATAATGTTTTTTTCAATTTAAAATACATAGGATTATCTATAAAAATAAAATTCTCTATTTTAAATGACCATATACATCAATTATAAAATAAAAAATGCATCTTAGGGCTTCTAAAAAATATTTCATACAATTGATCATAAATTGAGCTCTAATAAAAATGTCATCATTAATGTTTTTCATTAAATATTAAAAAATATTCTAGAAATGTTGGGAGGAAAATCAGTGTTGATTTTTTAATGCGAACTCCTCATTCACATGAAGTTGAACTCTTATTAGTTTAGCCAAATAGCTTTTTCATTTTTCTGGAATATTTATAGACATGAAAATATAAGAAAATAGTGAATGTGCTAGACATGGAAATTAATTTTAAAAAATGTTAAGGAAGACAGATTAAATGTAGAGACTTGGGTTCATTCCAGTCAGACATTCAAATATTCCTATTAAAAATTATTGAGCTAGGTGGGGAGGTAGCATTAGATTTTGTGACACAGTGTGCCTGAAATAGATTTTATGTAAATATTAAATATTTTATAATATACATATGGTATAAACTTGTTATCCCTCTAATGATAGCTCATATCAAAAATCCAAGTACATGGTTGTGTCGGAAGCATGTCATTTACCCTAGGTAGGGTATATGTTTTGTAGGAGTGAAACTTATGTGGAAAAAGTTATCGTGGATGTTTTCATCAATAAATTAAATTAATTTATTTTGGACACTGGATCGAATAACCCTTGAATAGAGTCTGAGATTGAATTCCAGAGACTGCTATTGAGTTCGATGTGCCGTGTTTTCCCTAGGCATGATATAATCATTATCGGCAATGGGTGTCAGGTCAAAGGAGAGTCTGGCCGGTATGTTACGTAGATATTTGATTAAATATAATTAAATAAAAATATCCCCCTTTATTATTCTTTATTGGTGTGTGCAGTTTCCACCTCCCCCTTTATCGCCAACAAACAAACCAAGGAGGAGATTACAACAACCATTTTCGATGTCAATCATCACCATTTTGAGAATCTGCACATCACGTGTGTCATTCTGCACCTGAAGCAGCAGCGTTTTGACTGTAAGGAAAGAGGTTTTATGTTTGGTCTCTTTACCCTTGTTTATGTGTATTATTTTTATAAAATAACCACTATAGTAATGAGTAAACTATGGAGAGATGAAGAAAAACTATTTCCAGTAGTGGTGGTGGTTTCTAGCAGCAGTGGTGATTTCCAGTAGTGGTGCTATAGTGGGTCGGCAGGCTGGTCCAACCCGTTTGGTCTGAGGGTGTTTAAACCCCTGTAACTACAAATAATGGGTCCATTTTGTGTTCCGTCTATAGAGACACAAGGATTTGATTGAGGTGTAACTTTTGAGCCTTATTTGGTGGCCTTTTATTGTGGGATCGAGATGTAGTGTCTCAAAATTTCCATTTATAATAATAATAATATATTTATTATTATTTATAAAACCATGGATTTGATGTATCTCCATCATCTGATGTCAGTTCGATGCGTTGTTAGTGATGTTGAGACCCTAGAATTCATTTGGAAATTTTAAGATTTATTTGGGATGCTTAAACCAAAATCGAGGTGTGGGCCCCACCAGGCCATATTTTGACGTTTGCGGTGAAATTTGAGTTTTTTCACCGGGTGTCCATTTTTGATGAATAAGTAGTTGAATCCATATGTATTTTTGTGGGGATCGCAATGGAGTAATCCTTTTGATGTGTTCTAGGATTGAGGAACGGGCCCCATGAATACCCATTCAAGCTTATTGTCTTGAATAATATCCCTTTTGTCGATTGTATGCCATGTGGTTATCTTGAGTTAGTGATTCTAACATGTTAGGATATGTGGGAACACCTAGTCTCCTTGGAGATGTTACTAATTGTTGTTTTGAGTGGCTCCCCCTTGTCTCAGATGGCGACATTATTACTAGCTAGGTTGAGTGGGTCCCCCTAGTCCTTTAACTTTGAGGTTTTTTTTGTATCACGTCCTCTTCACCAGACTATGACCCATCTTAGGTTTCTTTTCATTCGTTTAGAATAATGTTACTCTCCTACCGTGTTAGGGAGTTGGTTCACATTTTGTGGTGTGGTGCTACCCTATCGTGCTAGGAATCGAGTTTACATTATCCTTTTCTAGACTATGTTACCTTAGTCATATTTGACTACAATCTCAGTGGAATTGTAGCACATATCACCCTAAGATTCCCGATGCAATCCTCATGTACTTGCATGTTTCCCTGACAGAGTTCTAAAAATCAATGTGACTAATATTTACATGTGCATCATTCATCTACCCAGGATGTTCCAAGAAGGGATATAGCTGTAGTGAACCCTAGGATCTGACCCTCTTACTATGTATTGATATCTATTCTTTCACCTTTCTAAGGTGTTTTTCTGCGAGTTACTAGTTGTGGGTTGTGGTATCGTTGTGACAGTAATTACGCGAGTGACGATCCCCTATATAAGCAATATGATTTTTCAATTTATTGTAAAACGGACAAAAGGTGTACATGACATGTGAGGGGACCCACACATTTTGTGGTTATGCTACATCTCCTTGTCTTTTCTATACTGTTCAATGGCTCCCCAATAGTGTAATACTACATGAAGTGTAGGGATTATTCATGACATGTCTTAGCCACTCGAGGTCCCTGCCCGTGCACATTGGTTGTGCCCATGTACTTCAATACATGGAATTGACATGGATGATTTTATCAACATGGGGTTCTTCCTCTGTGCTCCGCCTCATGGATATTCCACACTGGAAAGATATACATTATGTGTAGGAGGGATACAAGGCATTCCATTTTTATCTTTTTATAAACACTAACTTCTGTGTTCATAGGGGCTACATATCACATTTTCATCAGGATACACATTAGGTAGTCGTATTTTTCAAATAACATTAGATATGAAATATGAACTCAAAATACGGCCCTCCCACCTTCCAATATTGCCTGGTTTCATCCAGAAAATGGCGGATCTATCTTTTGATCGCAGACTCAAGCTATGTAGTGGAAAAAATTTAATCTGGTTTGTTCAAGTGTGAAACAGCTTACATTTCTACACTTCCTATCATTTTCAGACACTTCAATGTCCATCCATGGATATGAAATCAAGGAAAAATTCACATGAAACTGAAAAAAATGTTATTTCACCAATAATTCAGTATTTCCAATGGAGATCATTCTTTTTTGTAAATTATATGGTCTAATCAGGCAGAGTACCACCCAAAAATATCTAAATGAGACTTTATAGCACAATCAAAATGGAAATGTGAAGGATCCATGGAGAAAAGCACCACAAAAAGGTTCAATTGATCCAAGGACAATCATTTATGGCTAACAAACCCAAATAGTGGTATTTGGGTGAAGAATAATGAATAAACAAAATATTCTAGTTCATATTTGTATTCAACATTTAACAATTGGAATTGATTATAAAAAGGTATGATACTGCTCAATTAATTTAATCAAAATGGGTAAAAAACATAAATAAAGATTCATACATGGCTATTTGATCATTTTTTAGTTATTAAATTTCCTATCAATGATTGGGCAGATTCACTACATTCACTACACTTGGATATTCATCAATATAGATATTTATTTTCATTGAATGCAACTCACTAACATAAGGAGTAAAATACTCTCAATTTCACTTAGTTGAAAGAGGATAAAACAAGAGAAAATTATATAGTGATTTATTTATAGTTAAAAACTAATTATGGAATTAAAATAAATAAATTAGTTATAATTGTAAATTTATTAATTAAACATAAGATCAACAAATGTTTAATTTGAATGCCTCATGAAAACAAATTTTATGTCCCCCTTAGGTTAAACATCGCATTACGAACAAAATAGTGGCATAGAATTTCTTATATAAGATACCTTTTTGTAGTTATATATTTTCTTTAAGAAATTGTGCACACGTAAAATAATTTATATTTAATATTTTTATAACTTTAATTTCATGAAAAACTACCCTTGGAATCGAAATCCATCACAGTGACTAAATTTCAAGATATATGTATAAATATCTCAATGCTATACAAGGAAAAATAGGCGTCTCTACATCATTCCCCACATCATGATGTTTTTCCTCAAAATGAAAAACTACACAAAAAATTTAGGGTAATGAGACCTAATATGCCTCTCTCATTCCAAGGATCTCTCCTCCAAATTCCCAAGCTATGACAATATTCTAATTAAGGGGATATAAAATCCATTCAGTGTCCTCTCCAAGAGATCTAAAATCAGAAATAGGTCTTCTGAAAATGTGGTTCCATCATCGATGTCTAGTTCTCCCGAGAAAATCACATGCATAAGGTCATGCACATATTTTTTGTCTTTGAACCATGGAAAAATTCATGCATTCACTATAATAGTGTGGGTAGGGCATGACGGTAAGTATACTCAACAAAACTCATCATGATCTCAAATATATTGATGTGAATTAGAGATCGATAGCCCCCTAGATGAACCTCCTCATTACTCATCATTGGTAAACTCTTAGGAAAACATGGTGTCCCTATTTGAACTACAAGGGCCAATGATGTTGATCTGCATAAGACTTCTATTTGATATGGGCCATCCTCATCCACTCAAATATGACCGGGAACTTCTCCATCTTCACCAAAAATATCTATCGACCCATAATAGATGTCTCTGTGATTTCTGTCCCATAAATGGGTACCCTATATGGTCTCCCTGAAGTGTCTTTCAAAGTTACCATGTTGATAGTAGAGTGGGATCCACTATTTTATGAAAAATCTACCAATGTATAGTGATCCTTCCAACATTGTAAAATTTCTAATAAGTAACTACCCCACCCCACATATCCACCAATATTTGGACAATACAATTGTTCTGCCCAGCCGTATGTCGGTGAAAGGATGTACTAATCCTTGTTTGGGTCTCAAACATCTTCAATCAGCCTCTCCTAAATCATGGCATACAAAAAACATCACGATCTGAGATAATGGTTGGGGTTATCCCATGAAAATGAACAATATATCGTATATACATCTACCCCAAACTCCCCACCGAACTCTACTCCTTGTTATAAAGGAATTTTTTTGACATCATGATTTGGTATAAAATCACCTAGATGGCATCAACAAAATTAAATTTCCATGGAGTCCACATCACAAATTATATGAATATATCATCCCACTTCCAACTAATGATCTCAAAGGGGCTATAAAAATATGTTGTAACCTAGTTCTTAGACTTCAACTACTGAAAGGTGAAGCACTATGAGACAAAATAATCCATGATATGTCTCACATTGGACCACAGAAACTACCACTAAATGTCTCTATAAATATTCCCCACATCGGGATGTATGTCGAATGGAAATTTGTGTAACTATCATATCACATATTCATATATCATGAATGGGATCTCTATTCATCCATGGAAAATAATCATGTGACTCCCTCCTTCAGAATATCCATCTTGTGAATCTCCTATGGATATTTTTTCAAGCAAGTCCCCAAAGTAGATGTCTTCTATATGGGACTCTCTCATAAGTTTGAAAAGTGTAGTAGTCATCACCATTTACTAATGAAATGTTTTACCCTCCTACTCAACCAATATCACCTGTATAGAAGCTTACTTCTCAAAAGTCTCATGCACAAAATGATCCTAGGACATCCTACTAATGGAACCTAATACTAAATTTTCTTTTCCCAATTTATAGAAAATGTAACACACCAACCCTAGAAGACTGAACCTGGTGTATTACACTATCACATTGGCCTAGATAAAAGCTTCATATCCATAGGGAAAAAATAGTTTAGCAGTTTTGGAAACCCATATTACATACACGATAAACATATTAAATTTTCATATAAGAAAAAATATGATAAATAATAAAATTAAATATGTTTCATCCTGGAAATAATATTCAAATATTTCTTCTTCAGAACCTATAGAAAGGGAAAATAGTGATGGTGATATCAAATGCCCATTTAGGGAATGTAAAGGATATAAATAATGAATTTATGAGAATAAATAAACATGGAAAGGTAAATAACAGATAACAGTTTAAATTAAAACAACTCAATAAGGAAACATTTATATTGAATAGTAAGAAACTCAAAAAAATTAAATTTAAAAAATGAAACGATAATGAAATGAATCCATAGATTTGTCGACATAAAATCTCATTGATTGAAATGGTAACTTAAATAATGGAAATACTTTAATATTGAATGTCATGTATCTGGAACATGAACCACTATACTATCAAGATTTGTTCTCAAGACAGTTTATGCTATTATAATTTTTCTAACTGATTAAAATCATGAGAGGTCTGATGTATTGAGGATCTATCAATAACTGGAACACACCAGTGTTTGCTAGTCCAAGGCAATACTCATATATCAAATAATTGATTTAATTATTAGAAAATGTTCCCATCATCAAATATCCGTATTGAATAATGGATATTGATTTATCAATAATTTTATATTAGAGGATATGTAACAACAAGGTTGGTTGATATATTTTAATGGAAATACCATTTAAATTTCACAATAAACATTTTTGAGGAAAATAACCATTAAACATTCCAAAGGGTTCCATACCATTTTGTAACATTGGAATCATAATACACATAAAGTAATAACATTGAATACAACTTTTATTATCCTAATGATAAGTACATTCATGATATAAAAATTCAAAGGTATGTATATCTTTAATATAAATGTGAGTAGGTGTATAACATTAATTAAGTATCAATGAAATGTAAATTGAGACATAATCCATTACCTTGAGTCCAAAATTCAACATGTGTATTCATATTCTGGATTCATAAATTTGGTTAATTTTTTACTTGATTTAGAAACCTTTTCTTGTTTATTAAAAATTTTAGATCACTTATTAAAATATTTAATTAAACATATTAAACAATTATGTTTATATTGGGTGTTTTTGACCAATTTTGGTTCATGTGTCAAAAAAATACTGGTAGGAAAGCTATGGTCAAAGGGGTCATTATATAACATTTCCAAAAAAGAAATCCTCACTTAATTATCATATTTAAAAATAAATTATACTTTTAAAACCAATCATGAATGATTATTATGAAAAATGAAGCAACATTACAATCATAGAGATGGTAGGTCATACGTAAGCATGAGTAACATTCCATTTGTTCAATTATCATTATGAAAAGAAGGTAAGTGACACTTTATATATCCAGAATGATAAATATATCAGAAATAAAATTTTTTAATCCTATATATATATATATAATTCTCGTTATATAAATGGAATCACGTCATTTCAGGGTGTTAGTAGTCCACACGTCCACGAATGACGTTATCTCTTTTTATTATGTGAAAGGGTAAATAAAGAAAATGATATATTATGTTTACAGAAAGGTAATTACTTCATGATTATTATATATATTTCAATTTTTTACATATTTTTTAATTAAATAAATCCTTTATACACTCCATGTATAGTGTGATCAAATCACTTCACTTTGATGGGGTGGTAGTCCACAGTTGCACAAACGATGCTACCATATTTACACAAAATGGAATGCATAATGGTTATTTTATAAAATAATTACAGAATAATAAAGACATAATTAATTTCATAGACATCATATATTAATATATTTTTATCACAATTCCAATTCTTGAGGGGTGGTAATGGAAAAAATGATCAAAATCATGTTGTGAGGTGATGGTTCTCCGTACACATAAATTGTATGTTCATTACACATTAGATGATTTTTTATAAGTGTAGGTTGAAACCATTGATTAAAAAAATATTAGTTCATTTAGGAAACATATTTTATCATATAACCAAGTATTAATCATATTTTTTAGTGTGAATATTGAAAATAAAAAAACAAGATTTAGGAAAAATGTTACCTCTTATTCGGGAAACTCCTTTTGGTTTACAACAAAGGGATTCCTTGGATGGATTTATGCCAAATTTTAGGATTAAAGGTTTATTGTAGATTTTGTTAGGTTATATTGGGTAAAATATTGTTTGATACAATGATGGTAGATAAGTGTGATGAAGTGGGAGGAGTGAGTACCTTTTTATATTGGATGGAGAGGATAGAGTTGGTATTTTTTAAACGAATTGCGTGTTCCCCAAGTATTACTTGTTTCCCAAGTGCCATAATGGAAAATTATAGAACATTATAGGTGTAGTGGTTGAAATATGGCAATAAATTATATTTTTGACATGCTTATATGTCATTTCTACCCCTAAGATTATGGTTTAGTCCCTTTTTAAGATTATTTTTACATTAATGGATTTAATTAAATTTAACCACATTGAATAATATTTTTAAAAAAATATAATTTTACCATATTAGAAATTTTAAATTATTAGGATTCCAAACATTGAATCCATTTTTTCAATTTATAATCAATGAAGTGGTAGAAATTAATTAATAATTAATCTCATAGATGAGATGACAATGTGGGGTTCTAACATAAAACTTTTCAAAACGTTGATAAGTTTGTATATTCAATTTCAAAGTGAAATTGATTCCAATGTCCTAAATTGGATAAATTTATAAAAAATTAATATAATTAAACTTTATAACATATTAAAAATATAATTTAGTCATATAAATAAATATGGTAAAAAATCAATTTAGAATTAATATTTATTAATATTAATTATTAATTAAAAAATTAAATATCAATCACAAATAAAAATAAATTCAAACTAACTCTATTTTTATGTTTCACTTTAAAAAATGAATTTTATTTTGAAATATATAAATTATAAATGTTCCCAAATATTGATTTAAAATAGGTTCACCATTAAAAGGTGGAAAAATTCTTTTATAAAAAGAGATGGGTTTTTTGTGTAATTTTGGGATTGTTTTCATCATATGACTATAAAATCAATTGGATTCATATTGAAAATATTTTAAAGAATCCACTAAATATAATTTAATTTATATAATTCTGTAATAATAATTAATATAACATGATAATATGAATTTATTTTTTCATATAAAAAGAATCTTTTATAAAATCATTCCATTTATATTCGTTTGGATTCTATATTAATTTATAATTAATAGGTAACCAGTAAATTCAGAAATAAATTTTAGTACCTTAATAAAATGATATTCAATTTAACAAATTGGTTATATCTTATTATCTTAAATAATAAAATTTTTTATAATATATTATTGGTTAGAAAAACTCAGTCTTGTGTGTAACGGGAGGCATTGGAGAAATTTTTGATGTTGTATGCAATGTATACTAGCTCAATGTTTCATGAAATAGAATATATAAATTATATTAAAAATATTAAAAATATCTAATATATTATAAATTATCAGGATATAAAATTTCCTTACAAGCATGGTGTTACATGTCATACAATATATCGAATATAATGTTTTTACATTATAATTTCATGGTGTTACATTTTCACCACTTTATTTAAATTCCATCCTTGTAAATTGAACTTGAAATATAATCTCAATGGTTTAAATTTATAAAATAATATATTTTTGAAAAAAAATCATCCAAAATAGTGTTAATATAATATATTTTTTTATAACAAGGAAAGGAAAATGTGAAGGTCGCCATAAAACCAGTCATTCAAATAGTAGAACATTAGTAAAAACAAAGGAATGAAAAAAAATCAAACCATCAAGTTCTTATGGAGAGTGATAATGAACATGTTTAGCTGAATGTTGTGGACCAATAAACTATATACCAGTGGTGTGAATAATGTCCATCAATATCATCAAATATGATGATAATAGGAAAAAAAATTCTAACCCCTTTTCCCAAGTGTTGGGGAATTATTTCACTATCTAATAATGTAAGTAAATATACATTCTGGATATTTTTCTATAAGAATAACTTTATCATTGGTCATACATAAAACCATTTTTCTTACACTCTTATCACAATTTGCATTATTCGGTGAAGTAAAAAATCAATCATTATATATATAATAAAGGTTAAACTTATACAAGTACATAAATGGCTATCTTATTAAAAATATTATTATCTAAAACTTTTTAAGGTAGGATAATAAATTTTAAACATGTTCAAATAAAATAAAAATAAGTAGATTTTATTCTTTTACATGAAAAACAGGTCAATATGGTAATAACATGAATTAATATAAAACCATATTAAAAACATGCATTCCTACTATTATTAAATAAAAAACATGTTATAGGATATAATCTATAAGTACAAAATTTATTTTAAACACCATCAATGATAACACAAAACACTTTATCCATAAATCATTACTGAGTTCCATGGTTGGTATAAATTATCTAATTTATGTTTTGAAAAATAATAATTTATTTATCAAAATATTATATTCTTAAAAATACGAATATATTTAGGGTTAGATTTACCTCAAACATGGGTTTCCAAAAAAATTTAACTATCTAATGAATCAATTTTTTGTTACCTTTCATCATATGATCTGAAATACTTTTTGAAATTTTACTGTAGTACAATCTTCAAATATTTTAAAATTCATATTATAAGAAAAAAATTTATGAAATATTTTACAAATTTTTTGATAGATCTAGATACAAAATCACATTTTTTGTTCCACTTTAGTTTTGTTTATGAAATATAGTTTACCTTGATACCTTATCTTCTTCTGAGGTACATTCCATTGATTCTTGGGGATTGAATTTTCATAGTTCCCCATCTCTTAAAAGTGATAACACTAAATAGTATCCTCAATATTTTAACCATTTAATTCATTAGCATGGTTACCCTTATCTACACAACTATAATAAATAATAATTCCCTTTAAGCATTTTCCATAGTTATTCTTTCCATAGTTATCACTTCCCTTCTTCTTTAACTCATTCTCTTTTTCCTGGTGTTTAAAGGACCTCTTATTCTCTTTGATTCCATTGAATTTGTTGTCTCATGATCACTCATTCTATTTTTTCATGGGAAAAAATAATTTCTTTTTATGATAATTTTTTTTAAGAAATCAACACACTTTAATGATTTAGCTAAAGACCCTCATATGAGTTAGAAATCATGAACTCTAGGCTGTTTATATAATTTTTATCATACATGTATAACCTTTTAAAGTTATATTCATAATATTCAACACATTCCTCTTCTTCTTTATTTAATCTAAGTATCATTATCTTCATCTCAATCTGTTTATCATGGGAGAATTATTTATAGAATAATGCATCTTTAAAAATCATACATTCAATTCTTTTTCCTCCCAAGTATTTTGGATCACGTGCCACCATTTATAAGCATCACCATTGATACAATTTTTTTTAAAAGTGTAACCTTTTGTATTTCACCATATCTCAATGAAAAAAATATCATCTCCAAATACTTAATCTATCACTAGGCTTCTATTGGATCATTAGTCCCACTAAATGATGGGGTCATATGTCTTATAAATCAATCCAACATTAGAGATTCTCTATATGGAATAGGTTTCTTCATTCGACCAAGGTTATTTTTCATAACTTAACTAAGAATACCTAATATATCCATAACATGATTAGTTAAAATTCATGAATCATTAAATAACTCATAAAATAAATCTCTATATTTTCCATGAGTATAGATACCACTCTTCCTTCGAATCATTAATAATAGTTTTTTAATAAAATGTATTAGAATCATAATCTGTAGTTTCATTTGGGGATATATATAATTTCAAATCATTAATAATAGTTTTTTTAATAAAATTTGATTTATCCTAATCTTATCCCCTGTGAGAGTCAAAATAGGTCCGTAGTAATGATCATTTTCAGGTTTGGGGTTATGTCGAGTCAGGACTGATGAACCTTGTCAGAGTCATTACCCCTATATACATTTTTTCCATAACCACATCAACATGTAGTATCTAGATTAGGATATAATTATAGTATCATCCACATAATCTCAACCTTACTAAAATTACATTATGTTCTTCCATACTTACCCTTAAAGTTTATCATAGGGTTGTATTCCTTAATATATGATTTCTAAATCTAGTTTCCAATGATCTTGTCAAAGATTATTTATAACGACTATAGTTCCCTGACCCTAGAAGATTAGAGCATGTGTATTACATTATTACATTGGCATAGATAAATGAATCAAATCCCAAGGGATCGAATAGTTTAACAGTTTTGGAAAACACTATTACATACATGACACGCATATTACATTGGGAAATAGGAAACAAAACAAGACACATAATAAAATTAAAAGTTATAAATCCATGAATGCATATTCAAATATTTCTTCTCCATAACTTGGGGAAAGGAAACTTAATAAGGGTGAGTAAAAATACTCAGTAAGGGTATGTTAAGTGGAAGCAATAACAAATTGATGAGTCTCAGTCAACATAAAAATGTAAATACCTTATAAAAATATTCATTAAAATAAATATATAAGGGAAAATTATTATGAAAGGGTAAGAAATTAATTCAAAATTTTTTAATCAATGAAATTAGAATTCAATGAATCCATACATATGATGATGCAAAATCTGATGGATAAAAATAATAACTGAAATGAAGGAAATGATTTAATTTTGGACATCTTATTTTGGGAACATGTGCCATTATACAATTATTATATATTCTCAATATAGTTTAAACTATTATTATTATATAACTTTTTATTATCATGATACCAGAATTTCATCAAGGGGTTATCTATATCCTAGTCACACCCGTGTATTTCACTCCCAAGTATTTCTCACATATCAAATAATCCATTAAATTAATAAATAATGTGAACTATCATAAAATATACATATTGAAAAATGGATACAAATATATCTATAATTACCTAGTTGAGGATATATAACAATAAGGTTTTTTGACGTTGATTAATGGAAATATGATTGAAATATCATTAAAAACATTCTAGATGAAAATAATCACTAAATAATCCAAAGCATCACAAACCACTGTGAAACATTTGAATCATAATCCCTATCATAGAATCACCTTAAATGAAACTTTTAATATCATTTTAATAATGATATTCAAGATATAACATGTAAAAGGGAATTATATACACTATATTAATGTGAATTGATGCATAACAACAAATAAGTCTCAATGGAATGTAAATTGAGATGAGATCCCATACCTTTGGTCTGACATGCCATGTGCGACATTATATTTGTGAATAAAAAACATAGGTTAATTATTTAAATGCTTAATTTCCATTTTCATGTTTATTATTACTTTTAATTCACTAATTAAATTTTTTTATAAAACTACCTAAACATTAAGCTTACATAGGTTGTTTTTGATGAAAATCGGTTCATGTGTCAAAAAAACATTGGTTGGAAAACTATTGTCAAAGGGTTCATTATATAACATCTAAAAAATAATTATAAGGACATAATTATCATATTTATAAATAATTTATAATTCTATATTTTTTCTTGAATTATTTTTTTGATAGGGAACCAATGTTACAAGCATGGAGACAATATGAGTAACATTCATATTTTTCAATGATCATTATGGAATGAAAGAAAGTAATTCTATATCATTAAATAATTATCATTATATAATAAAAAATATATTTAATAATATTTTAATATACATAGAATTATATTTTTAAAAGGAATCAAATCGTTTTGGAGAGGCGGTAGTCCACACAACCATGAAATACATTATCTCTTTTTAGATTGTGAAAATGATTATAAAGAAAATGATAAATTGTGATTATAGAATGTTAATTATTTCATGAATAAAATAAATATTTCATTTATATTACATATTTTTAATTAAAAAATACATTATAAATTCTATGAATATTGTGAATGAATCACAACGCTTTGAGGGGGTGGTAGTCCACACTTTCCCAAAAGATGTTATCATATTTACAAACAATGGAACGTATAAAGGTATGTGATATAATATAATTACAGAAACATAAAGATATAATAAATATCATATATAATATATAATAACATCATGTACATCATAATTACCATCAATGAGAGTAGGTAAAGTAAAAATAAGAAACATTGTTTCGTGAGGCGGAAGTTCACTGTACACATAAATGGAATGTTCATTACCCATTAGATGGTGGTGTGTGTAAGTATAGGTAGAAACCCTATAATAATATAATATAAATTTTGTTAGGATAAATATAATTGATATATTTATGGAATAATAATATATGAGGGTGAGGTTAATGAAAATAAAAAAAAGATCTTGAGGAAGAATGTTACTTCTTATTCGGGTAACTCTTTTTGGTTTTCACCAAAGGGATTACCCAGATGGATTTCATCCCAAGGTGAATATTATATTAATATTGTAGGGATTTTGAGGATATATTTGGTTGATATTGAATGATCCAAAGTGTCATGAGATGTTTTAGGATTTGGGAGGGGTGAGTTCCTTTTTACAGTGGAGGGAAAGGTCACATTTGGTATTTTTGAAAGGAATTTTCTGTCCCCAAAGTATTATATGTTGAAAAAGATTCTAAATAGTCCATTATGTAACCTCACAAGTTTATTGGATAATATATAGTCATATAATTGTTTTTTATGAGTTTATAGTTCATTTTATTCCTTTATATTAAGGTTTAGTCCCTTGATAAACTTAATTATAGCTTAATCGATTTTATTATTTTTAATCACATTCACTATTTTTTTGGTAAAACCGCTAACATTATATTATTATACATTGTAATTTATTATTAATCCAATTATTTTATCTATTATACCAAATTCCAAAAATATAATAGGTATAAATTAATTTTATTTTAATCCCACAGACAGGACGACTATGTAGGGTTACAAAGTAAAAACATTCAATAGTTTGTTAAGTCTTTATATTAAATTTCAAGAATAAGTTGATTAAAATAAGATAAATTGGGTTTATTTAAAAAATATAAATACAATTATACATTAAAAAAAATAAAAATTTAATTTAACCTTATAAATAATTCCAATGAAAAAGCTATTTTGAAATAATATTCATTAACTTTCACTATTCAATAAAAAATAAAACCTCACATAAAAATACAAAAAATTCACACCAACTTAATTGTTATGATTCATGATAAAGAATGATATTTATTTTGATTTTTAAAATTTAAAAAAAAAAAAAAAAATTAGATGTAAAATATGTTCTCCTTTAAAAGTTAGTAGAATTAATTTTATAAAAACAAAGGGTTCATGTGTAATTTTGGATCCCTTTACATATTATGCCTATAAAATAAATTTTATGAATATAAGATATGTTCTATTGAATATATAAAATATAACATTAATTAATACAATTCACTAATAGTAATTAAAATAACTTATTAAAATAAATTTCATTTTTCACATAAATATATTTTGTTATAAAATCATTCCATTTATATTCATTAGGTTTATTTCATTATTCATATAAAATTGATAAGAAACTAATGAATTTATCTATAAATTTTTATAAGTTATTTAGTATGATAATCTTCAATTTAACATCTAGGTTATATTATATTAAATTAAATAATAAAATTTTACTTATATAATATTGTTTTGTAAAACTTGATCTAGCGTGTAATGTGTTCCATTAAAGAAACTCATTTTTGGGTATGAAATACTCTAACAAATTAACATTTATTTTATGATATAAATTATATTTATTTTATTTAAAACATTTATTATATTATAAATTCACATGATATTATATTTCATTATGTTCTTGGTGTTGCGTTTCATACACACTATCAAATGAAATGTTTTTACTTTAGGATTTTATGGTGCTATATACTCTCCCAATTTTATATTTCTACATGAAATATATCTACTGTTGTTTTCTAATGATCATGCCTCTCTACCTGCATATGTACATTAGACTCTGATGGGATGATTATCAGAGTGAAGATGACTGTTGGAAGCTCTAGGTCATGAATCACATCGTTCTACTCATGGGGTGTTATGACCCATCCCCCGGGGCCCGTGCCATGACTACCCCAATCCTGACTTCCATAGGCTAGGGGATGGCGACTATTACCGAAGGCATATACCCTAAAACGGGGAAGGCATTGCCTTTATGACCTGCAAGAACACTCTACCAAGCACACAACAAGATACAGACTCAAGTAAACTGAAAAGTAAACAGAGTGTCTACAGTAAGTAAATGGGGGAAGAATACAATCCCAACTAAAAAGTACATGAAAATGAAAGTACAAGTAAACTGGAACAAGTCATATGAACACCCACCAATGATCCTACCTGAAGGGTAGGTAGAACTCTCGAACAGTCGTCTCTGCAATACACCTCATCTATGGTCCACCTCCAAGATACCACCAGTCCTCATACTCTCATCCTCAGAAAGCGATGTATGTCATCTACATCAAACACAATAAGGTGAGGGCATAGCCCATGCAGGGGTTAGTATACGATATTCTATAGGGACCTCAGGTCCCTCAAGGTTTTAGTGCCGTTGATGGGTTTTCAAACAGACATCTGGTGCCAATGTTATGGAAAAAAGATCGTAAATGGTTCGAAGTGGGTTCGGGTCTAGTCTGACACGGTCGGACAGACCTGGGCAGACCCCGCCTGGGCCGAAACAATGTGGGTCGACCTGGACCGACCCGCGGGGTCCGGCCTCACACACATTGGGCCGCCTGACATGGAGGAACAGGGCGACGCGGAGACCGCATGTGCCGTGAAGGCTACGGGTGGCGGCAGGTTCCATGGGGGTAGCGGAGGCCACGGAGTGGACCGAGGCCGCGGGGGCCACGGGTTGGCATCAGGCCATAGGTGCCACGGGGCAGTGGAGGCCGGAGGGTGGTGTGGCTGGCCGCATGGAGGCGCGGTGAGGCCACGGGGTGGCACGAAAAGTTTGCGGGGCAGCGGGGGCCCCGGGAGGTGGGGCCATTGGGTGTGGAGGCCGCAGGCAGTGGAGCACTGCGGGGCGTGGAGGCCGTGGGCTAGCAGAGGCTGCGGGGCAGTAGGGCGCCATGCCTTCACCAGTGTTAGGCTTGACCAGTTTCCCTTTATTCGTTTCCTTCATCACGGTTCTTGAGTTCCACCAATGCCAATAGCAGACACCGGTCACCGACACCATCACGAAGATCACACAAAAGATCCACAAGATTTGTGTAGGGGTCGGGCCATGTTTGTTTGGCATGTACCCTATGCATTAGGATGGTAGTATACGGATATAGGAAGATGATTCAGTGTGAGAGGGAATTTAACATTGATCAAATTAAAAAATACCCCTTCCTCATTTGTTTGTTGATGTCGATGAAGAGGGAAGGACGCTCATCGATTGAAAACATCCCACATTAGTGGATTTCCTGAGGAAAAGTCGAAGTCGTGCGTCAGTGTTCTTCGTTGGAGGAGCGTTCTTCATAGGAGGAGCATTCTTTGAAGTTCTCCTCTTGCCAACCCTTTCCTCTCAATTCCACCAAAATGAAAACTATCCCACATAATATAAAAAGTTATATATAATGTTTCTAGGAATAATTTCAAATTGTCTTAATTAATTTATTGATGAGTTAGTATAATTAATAAATGGGGGTGGCACAATTAATGTGGGCAAAGATCAAGAGTTTTCTCCCCATTAAGATGGAAGTTCAAGGGGTTTATGTCTCAGGTGGTCCCCACCACCATAACACACATGGGAGGTTAGTTCTGGTGGTCCCCACCTCCATAAGCTCACATTAGAGGTTTAGTACTGGTGGTCCCCTCCTCTCAATATCCACATTGGAGTTCCAATGAGAAAAAATGTTACACAATTTTATATTATTTTATTCTTTCACGAAAAACCCAAATTATATCATTCACCCTCAACCTACTGTGGCCATGGAGAAGGTCCCCTTAAGGGAATAATTGTGTTGTGAGTTCAACGATGCCCTTGAATTTAAATTCCAATCACCTGTTCAAAAGTTACAAAAACCCACTCGCATGTTTACAGAACGTACCCGAAAAAATGTTTGGAAATTCATTCAAGGCACAATGGGCCTCGGAATCACACGCCTTAAATTTTCACGAACTCGTAAAATTACCATTTAATAAAAAAAAATTACCTGGAATTTTTGGGACTTTACATTTTCCCCACCTCAGCGATTTACATCCCTGTAATCCACATCACCAAACTAGGAAAACAAGTGGGGGTACTGAGAACGTATCTGAGCCTCCCGCTCCCATGTTCTCTCTTGGAGGTTCCCATGGTAAAAAAAACACACACTAGAGTTATCGACCACCCATGAAGGAACCTATCCTATTGATTATCAATATCTACTGGAACCTCTGTAAAAGTCTCCCTACCATCTACCTCTATCTCACTGTGGTCGATGATGTGAGAATGGTCGTGAACATATCACCTCAACTGGGATACGTGGAAGTTGTAGTGAAATCAGTTAAACTGAGGTGGAAGAGCTAAGTGATAATCAAACTTGCAGAATCTACTGAGGACCTGAAAGGGTATGATGAACCTTAGATATAACTTGTCGCCTTGGCCAAATCTCTGCAATCCTCATCGAGGTGAGACCCGTAGAAAGAAGTGGTCGCCATCCTTGAACTCCAAAGGTCTCTGTGTCTTTTAGGAATAAGACTTATGCATGCTCTGTGCTGTCTTCATCCGCTCTTAGATGATCTTCACCTTCTCTATGGTAGCCCACACAATCTATGGTCCCAATAGTGCTGACTCCCCTAGGTCAATCTAGTAGAAAGTTGATCTGCAAGGTCGGCCATACCACACCTCGAAAGGTGTCATCCCAATAGTGGAGTGATAGCTATTGTTGTATGAATACTACACAAAAGGAAAGTGATTATCCCAGCTATGATAAAATTCAAGAATGCAAGTACGCAACATTTCCTCAAGGGTCTGAATGTTCCACTCAGTCTGGCCATTTGTTTGAGGATGGAAGGTGGAGCTCAAACGAAGTTGCATCCCGAAAGCCTGTTGCAACCACTTCTATAGCTGGGAAGTGAAATATGCATCATGATCATAGAAAATCGTCTGGGGTACTCCATGTAACCGCACAATCTCTTACACATAGAGGCATCCCAAGCCCTCTAATGAACCCTTCTCTCTGATACGTATGAAGTGGGCTGACATAGTGAGTCGGTTGGCGATCACCCCAATAGAATCATGAATTCTTGATGTACGTGGATGTCCTATCACGAAGTCCATGGATATACCATCCCAATTCCACTCTGGGAACTCAAATGGATAAACTAAGCCTGTTGGTACATAATGCTCCTCCTCCACTTGCTGACCAGTGATGCCCTGTGAGACAAACTCTGCTAATGCTTTCTTCATTCCCGACCACCAGTGTTGTCATCAGAGATCTTGGTACATCTTCATAACTTCTGGATGTACTGCTAGAGGGGATGTGTGGAACTCCCTCATCACTTCCTCCCAAAGTGATACTGGTACCATGGTATGTCCTCTAAAGAGGATGATGTGCTCACCACCTTCAGAAAATCCATCAAGTGCATGCCCTGTGAATATCGGAGCACGTAGAGCCTTGCAGTCAGCATCCCAACATTGTGCCTCCCTGAGTCACTGAAGGAGTGGGGGAGTGACTATAAGGGACTGAAGAAAAGCTGCTCTATCTCGATCCACAAATGATATCTGTAATGTGGCCAACTGCTCCATCGCCTCACCTAGTAGCTATATACCATATCTCCTGCTGAGTGCATCTGCTACAACATTCGCGTTACCAATAGTATAGACTATCTCAATGTCATAGTCATGGAGGAACTCAATCCAACATTGATGTCTCTGGTTAAGGTTTTTCTAAGAGAAGATACACCTGAGAATCTTGTGATCAGAGTAGACTGTAAAATGTTCTCCCATCAGATAGTGTCACCACATCTTCAAAGCGATTAACACTGCTGCTAACTCTAGGTCTTGGGTAATGTAGTTCTTCTCATGCTATCTTGGATATCGTGATCCATATCTGATCACTGCTCACTCCTACACCAGGACACATCGAAGCCCGGTCTCTGATGCATCATAGTGGAAAATGTACCCTACTCCCTCCTCAGGAAGCCTCAAGATGGGGGCACTAGTTAGCCTCTCCCTCATCTCTGAAAACTCTGCTAGTTTCTCTCTGACCACACCAAGGGTTTCCCCTCCTTTGTCACTGGTAATAAAACTGCTGCAACTCTGGAAAAATCTGGTACAAACCTCCAATAGTATCCAGCCAATCAGAGGAAACTATGTACCTCCATCACACTCCTAGGTGGATCCCAAGAAAGTAATTCCTTAATCTTTGTTGGATGCACTGCAACTTCAGCCTCCAATATGACATGTCTCAGAAATTGATCCTTTTGGATCTAGAACTGGCACTTCGAGAGCTTTCCATAAAGCTGGTGCTCTCAGAATGATTCCAGTACTAACTGAAAATGATAGGCATGCTTCTCCTCAGTATTCAAGTAGATCAAAATGTCATTGATGAAGACTGTTGAAATGTGATCAAGGTATTGATTAAATATCCTTTTCATGAGTCCCATGAACACTAATAGAGTGTTGGTTGCACCGAATGGAAAAACCATGAACTTGTAATGGTCATACCAACATCTGAAAACTGTCTTCTGCACATCCTAGTCTTGTACTCTGAGCAAGTGATAGCCCGATCTGAGGTCTAACTTTGAGAACCACTGTTCTCCCTTCAGTTGATCAAAGAGGTCATCAATCCTCAGAAGTGGGTACTTTTTCTTCATAGTCACCTAGTTTAGGCACCGATTTTTAACACAAATCCTCAAGCTCCCATAAGCCTTCTTAGCGAACAAAATCGTGGCAGCCCAAGGGGAAACACTGGGCAGAATGAATCCCTTCCACTAAAAGTCCTCTAGTTGTACCTATATCTCAAGAAGCTACGTGGGAGCCATATGATAGGCCAGTGTAGATATCATACAAGTAAATGTAAAACTACACCTCTTTGTGATGATGTAGACCCGAATCATCATCAGGGAATACATCTGCATACTAGACCACCACTACAGGATATCTCAGACTCTCCATGTCATCTGATCCAAGGGTAAGTCTAGCTAGCTGATGAGTGATCCGCTGCACCCTCATTCGGGTAAGTCCATCCTGTGCTGCAAAGGCTCCCTTCTGACTGGTGAAGGTAAACCCGGTCTCATCTGTGCATACACACTGCAATTTGTACCAAGTACAATCAATATGAGTATGGACTTTAGATAACCAGTCCATACCCAAGATGAAATCCTATGGCCTCGAAGCTGCTACTAGGAGATCCCAGCTGAAGCTCTCTCCTCCTAGTGTAAGATCACACTGCCAGAACCAGTGCATAATCGTTGAATCTGCTCCTGTATGAGTCTCTAGTCGTAAGGATAGATCCAACAAATCCATCAAAATATCTAAGCTCCGATCTAGGGTAGTGGAAATAAAAGAATGACTGGAACATGTGTCTATAAGTACTGCAGCTAAGGGGGAGTAGATACAGATTGTATATCGTATCATCTTCGGAGCACCATGATCATAGGCCTCAGCTGCCTGGATCTGATCTCGCCTTTATCCTCCTGCATCCTATGGTCGGGATGGACCACCTGGTGGTGGTGGCGGTAAAATCTGGAATCGTCTCCCCCCACCAACTACACGATCAGCTCCTCTGCCATGCCCGCCTACTACCTGCGGACCTCCTCAGCTGAATATCTGTCTCTACATGGGCGGTCTTTCGACTATCTGATGAGCATCCATATGGAGGATCGGATATTCACGAGCCATGTGACCCTACCAAACGCATGCATAACACTACCTGCTCCTGACATGACTAGGGCTGCCTCGGGTTCCCCGCACAACCGATCCTGAATCCTACGGTCGTCCACCTGTAGGTCTTGTCCTTTTAGACATCTGTGTCATCTGTATGCTTCCAGCTACCGAAGACACTACTACATGATGACTGGTAGTGGGTCTCACTATTAGTTACTTCTCAGTAAGGAAACCCTCCATTGAAAGGGCTCTCTCAACACCCCCGCTTGCGTCGGGATAATGATAGAAATCATCGAAGCCCTCATCTCCCTCCTAAGTCCTTGGTCGAAGGTCAGGGCTCTAAAGAATGGGTCCTACACCATATTTGTGGAGTATCTTGAGAGTTTGGTGAACTTCATTGAGTATTGAGCCACATTCATTCTACCATACTTCAGATGAAGAAGCTCATGTATGTGCACTGCGCGAAGACTTGCTGGGACAAACTCTACCCAAAACGGGCTCTTGAAGTCTGCCTAGAAAAGTGTAACCTCATTGTGAACCTGGAACATAAATCTCCACCATCTGCATGCTGATTCCTATAGAAGACAGTTGGAAAGTGTTACCATGAGATCAACTGGTGTCCCTACCAGTCTTAAGACTCTCACTATGGCCTCCAACCAATCCTCAATCGCCTGTGAGTCCATCTCTCCCCTGAACCTAGGTGGCCTATGGCACTGGAACTCATGAAATGAGATCATGTGGCTTGAACCCTCTACTACTGAGGCTGGTGGCATCAGTGGCCCAATGGGTAATGGTTCCGCAAGTTCCTCGGCTGGTGCCTCTACTAGAAGAGGGACTTGCAACAAGGCCTCATCGCACGATGAGCTATCAATGCGTACTACTCTCAGAACCCTAGATGGCTATCTATGTGGAGGCATACTAAAAAGAAACAGGTTCGACATGGTCAATAAGTTATGCCTGGTGAGCTGAATCAAAGAGGTAAAAAATAAAACTCTTCAAAACACACACACAATCACTGTTTTAGTTCATTTAGTTAGAAATCAGTTTCAGGGTCCTGGTGTATGGATACGTCGGCCACCACACCAACACTAGATTCCCTAAACTGATAACCACACTCACTACACTTAACACTATTGCAGCTAAAAAGAAATATTAGAGTCCTATGTTCTTCGGTAGAACCGAATCCTCTCATACCAATTTGTCACAACCTGTCCCAAAGGACTCGTGTCGTGACTACCCCAAGCCCGCATTCCATAGGATAGGGGCTGGAGACTAGCACCAAAGGTGTATTTCTTAAAACTGGGATGGAATTCCCTTTATAACCAGTAAGCACATGCAACCAAGCACACAATAATATACGAAATCATGTAAACTGAAAAGTAAACCGAGTGAGTATAGTAAATAAAAGGGGCTAGAATACAAGCCCAACTAGAAGGTACAAGAAACTAAAAGTACAAGTTAACTGGAGTAGCTCATGTGAAAACCCACCAAGGATCCTACCTGAAGGGTAGGTACAGATCTTGAACGATCGTCTCATCGATATGCCTTGTCTAAGGTCCACCTCCAAGCTACCTCCAGTCATCGTACTCTCTTCCTCAGTCATCGTTTTCCATCATCTGCACCAAACACAATGAGGTTTGGGAATAGCCTATATAGGGGTGAGTATAATGATACTCAGTAGGGACCTCAAGACCCTCAGGGTTTCTAGCGCCACTGACAGTTCATCAAGCTGACTTCCGGTGCCAAAGTTATGGCCAAAATAGTGTAAATGGTTCGAAGTGGGTCCGAGTCCGGTCCGACCCCGTCAGACCAACCCAGCCTAACCCGCTGGGTCCGGCCCGACCCGCGTTGGGCAGATCTGCTTCCGCTGGGTGGCCCGACCCATGTTGGGTTGTCCGACCCGCACTTGGCGGCCCAGCCTTGCGGTGCTGGGCGGTTTGGAGACTACACAGGTCGTGAAGGCCCCGGGTGGCCATGGGTTCCATGGGGCAGCGCGAGGCCGCGGGTGCCATGTGGCGGCACGAGGCCGTTGGCGCCGCGGGGCTGTACAGGACACATGGCGGAATGAATGGCCATTGGTCGGTAGGGCTGCGGGGCGGCGCGACAGGCCGCGGGTCGGCGCAACGATGTTGCGGGGCGACACGGAGAGGCTATTGGGTGGTGATGGATGCCCTTTGTTCGTCGCCTTCATCGTGGTTCTCGTTTTATACTGCTTCCAACTACGGGCACCGGTCGCCGACTCCATCGTGAAGATCACACAGAAGATCCACAAGATTTGCAAAGGGGTTGTGCCATATTTATTTGGCCCATACCCTCTCTGTTAGGGTGGTAGCATACGTCTCATGAAGATGATTCAATGTGAGAGAGAATTTAACATTGATCAAATTAAAACAAACCCCTACGTCATTCATTTGTTGACGTTGATGAGGATGGAAGGAAGATCATCGATTGAAAACGTCCGACATTGGAGGATTTCCCGAGGAAAAAGTCAATGTCTTGCATTGGCGTTCTTCGTTGGAGGAGAATTCTTTTATATTCTCCTCTTGGAAACCCTTTCCTCTCAATTCCACCAAAATGAAAAGTATCCCACATAATAGAACAAATTATCTATTATGTTTGTTGCCACAATTTCAAATTGGCTTAATTAATTAATTGATGAGTTGGTATAATTAATTAAGTGGTTGGCAAAATTAATGTGGGGGAAAGACCAAGATATTTCTCCCCATTAAGTGTGAAGTTCAAGGGGGATTAAGTCTCAGGTGGTCCCCACCACCATAACCCTCTTGGGAGGTTACGTTTGGTGGTCCCCACCTCTATAAACATACATGGGAGGTTTAGTTCTGGTGGTCCCCACCTCTCAACATCCACATGGGAGTTCCAATGAAAATAAAATGTTACCGAATTTTATTTTATTTTATTCTTTCACGAAAAACCCAAATTCTATCTTTCACCCTCGACCTACTTTGGATGAGGTGAAAGTCCCCTTAAGCGAATACCAGTGTTGCAAGATCAACGGTGCCCTCACATTTCAATTCCAAGCACCGGTTCAAAAGTTACAAAAAAATCTCTTGCACGGTTACTGAATGTAACCAAAACAAAGTTCAGAAATTCATTCTGGGCACCCTGGGCCTCAGAATCCCCCACATTCAATTTCCACAAACTCATAAAATTCCCATTTAATTAAAAAAAATTACATGGAATTTGTAGTTCTTTACAAGGGGTCTCAACTCCCTTAACCAGGATTCAATAACTTTTTGTTGCTGCATCAATACACTTTTGATCCTTACTCCTGAGGAATCACAATACACTATGTACTCTATTCCCTCCTTTGATAGTCTCAAAAAATGATCCCTAATTAGGATCAAAGTCAAATATTTGATGGCCCTCTAGCACGATGATGTCCAAGTAAAAGTTTTCCCATTCCATGTGATGGTGTTCAATGGGGATACAATCCTAGAGAATTCATCCAAAATCCTCTTTTATGAACCCAACTAAGATAAGAAAACTATACAACATTGTCATGGTCTTGGGTGACTCCCAAGAGAGAACCCCATCGATATTCGCTTGGTCTATAGAAAAACATTAATAAAAAATGAGATGACCAAAAAGGTGAACCTCTTATATCTAGTACTGTCACTTTTGGAGCATGTGATAAAGATGGTTCTCCCAAAAAAATCTAAAACCATTGTTAAGTTCTCTGCATTATTTTCCACTAACTCAATGTAGATGAGTATATTATCAATGAATACAACCACATATTGGACCGAGTGTGGTTGGAATATCTACTTTAAAAAATCCATGAACATAGTGTGGAATTCAACACACCCAATGGAATTATCAAGAACTCACAGTGACTTTGGAGACATTGGAATTCCTTCATTGGAATATCAATCTCCTAAACCCTCAACTGGTGGTAGCTAGACCTGAGGTCTATATTAAATAACCATTCCATGCCACATTAATTTTCAAAGAGGTCATCAATCCGAGATAAGGGGTCCTTGTTCTTTATTATGGTCTGATTAAGTTTATGACAAACCACCCAAATCTACAAAAACCTATCCACCTATTTTCATAAAAAAACATCAGATCTAACCATGAGGACACATTTCCCATGATGAAACCCTTTACTAGATTCTTCTCAAACTATATCCACAGCTCCCGATGCTTGGTAGGGGCTATCCGATATGCCATAGAAGATATTAGAGAAGTCTTGTAATGAAACATTATGCAGAGCTCTATATCCTTCCTCAGATGTTGTCATGGAACGTAAATAGGGAAAATAAACATAAAATATTTTACAACTGAGGGAATAAAAATTGATGAAGTTCCTACTACACCAAAGGATTCATTTACCAATTTATGTGTGATAGGATCCAACCTCCTGCAAGAAAAACCCACTCATCCCTACACAAGAACTGTCTCCCCCAAAAATTATAATTTTGACCCATATGTACGAAGTCATATGAATTATATTTGGTGATATTGAATGTTGTATCAAACCATGAAAAACAAATATATTACCAAGATTACAGTATAGGGTTCAATAATGATGAGAAAAACTTCTCACATGAACCTCTATCCATAAGTGATAGCTCTAACAACTAGGTGATAAATGATACAAAATAGGTATTCCCTATAGGAACTGCAAGATGATTCATTTGGGCTAAATCCTTTAATGGGATATCTCCTCTCTCACTAAGAGTATAGATATGAAGGAATAAATAGATCATGTTTCTATTAATATATAATCAAGAGTATAAAATACATATATTTTACCTCAAAAAATCTTGTGTGCCACTGGTTCCTATGTGTCCACAGCCTATCGACCTCCTCATCCCCAACTAATTGATCCCGAAGCTTGACTTGGGCCACATGGTGGTGGTGGTGGATCTCATCGAATCATACACCACCTATAGACCCTCTTTATGAAGCTCCTCCTACTCCTCTACCAGTTCTACCTCCCTGGGGGATGCCTTTCCCTCTCTAGGGATATACTCTCATTATAGTGCTTCCTCTTCCATGGGAGTTATTTAGCTATCAGCATGTGCTTCTTAGCACGTCTAGCCAGGGAGTCATGTTCTATATGGCCTCATCCATCACAAGAATATCAAAAATGATCTCTAGGATACCCTAGACCCATTTTTGGTCCCTATGTTTCATGACCATGCATGTGAGTCTAATCATGATAAAATCTCATGTGTTGTGATCCTACCGATAGGATCCTACTAGCTGCTACAGATGACTCAGCTCTATGATGACCACTGGTATCTCTAACTACCTAGAATCTATCTGATAGAAAAATATCAATCACCAATGCTTGTTCTAACACCTCAGCATATGTGGGAATGGATAATGCCAGAACACTATCATGGATCTCTATGAGGAGTCCATACTCAGAATTCTATGCTCAGAAGTAGCCATCCATGATCATGTTGAGGGAGTGTTGTGAAATTTCTATGAACCTCACTACACAATCAACCAGTAAAATACCACCCTAATTCTACTCTAGATTATATAGAATCATAAATGAGTGCAAACATGACAGTTAGTAATCCTCACGAAATATATGCTAATTGTTAGCCCATGAGTGTGACATCTCATCATGCATCTGGGTAACAAGATTACCCCAATACCCAGATACTCTATTGAAAAATAGCTGCCAATGAAATCACTATATCTATCATTTTTTAGATGGGAAAATAAATACATAACACTATATCTAACCAATCATTATCATTCCGAATATTAGGTTCACTATGGAACAACAATGACCTCTGGAGTGGGAACTTGTAGAGTGCACTATTCCTGTGTGCATCCTCATCCTTCCATACAAATATGATCTTATTCTCAATAAGTGGGGGTACCACAAGAAGTATCCCTAGTGGAAGGAAATCATGTGATGGATCTTGATCTACAGTATTATTTATCATTAAATCTTCACCATGATCTGTAATTTGTATCCGAGATAGATTTTATCATAGAGTAATCCTGAAAATTTAATCAAGATGCACTATGGGTAGTTGAGCATACTTAAAAACAATGACTAGCTAACTCAAGAGGGAAATTATAATAATGAATATTATATGACACATTTACTATTTATCCCTGAAAACCATGGATCAATATGTTGATTCAACAATTAGGTATTGAAGTTCCTCATGAATGGATATATTGGGAACTATTAGTATCATTATGATCCCTAAAATGAGAGGTTCACTCGAGATAGTTTGAAATTGTTTCCCTACATACAAACTAAATCTTTATTAAGGGATTACACCAAAAAAAATCAATGTAATGAACTACTTTGATACCAATATTTCAAGACCTCACCCTAATTGAGGCTTGAGTCACAACTTCGCCAAGACCGCCTCCATAGACTGGGTCTAGCAACAAGAACTTAATGTCATATCCTAAATGGGAGAAATTTTCTTAAAGTAACTACATGTACACACCCAACCATATCAAATAATAATTTAAGAGGAATAAAATTAATAAAACGTAATATATAGAATGTAAACTAATAATGCCAACCCGTTATGATGTACAAGGGTATGATTGTGAAAAATAAAAATAAAAGGGAAAATTCACACCCATCTAGAGAGATTTATCAACCTAAAAAAACTAGAAATTAAAAAATTATAGGTATCACCTAATAGTACACAAGATACCACAACCATACGTAGCCCAATTAACCCCTTATTCATTATTTTTTATGTAGTTACTAACAACCTGTATGTCATCTGCACGAGACATGATACATGCTGGAAAACATCATATAGTGTTGAGTATATACAGACCCAGTTGGATTATCCTCAAGATGAAACGGGATGTTTTAAGAGACATAATAATAAGATATCTTAAATAGATCATCCTAAAGTAAGAAAGTAAAAATGTACAAATATATATGTACAAACCAAATAAAACAAAAGATAATAAATGGGATCTCTATCTCATTTACCCTCCAAAAAAATTTCCATTTCAAGACACACGTCACCTCTCTACCACATAGCTGGGGTTGGGGAAAAAATAAAAAGTTATAAGACCCATTCCTTGGTGTAATAGGAGGATTATAATTAGATGATCGATAGTGGTCCCCTTTCAGAACTCTGAATGAGTGTTCCACTCTAAATGATAGAGGACATATGCCTTGATCCATAAAGAGGGTTTCACTCTGATGGACAGATGACCAATGGTCTAACTCTATTGGTGGGATAAATGTTTTAAGATGGATGAACCATGCCCTACCCCATACGGAGGGTTGTACTGTGATGGATGGATGAAACTTTCAATGTCCCAACAAGAGGTTTCTACTCTTTGATTCTAGAGGAACCATGCCCTAACTCCACATGAGTGTTTCACTATAATGGATGGATGACCCCTTCTCTACCACTACAAGAGGGTTCCACTCTGATGGATAGAAGATTAATTCTCTTTATCAATATTAGGGTTGCAATCTAGGTGTCAGCAGAGGACCTGTTCCTGGCCAAACTAGAGGGTGCCACTCTAGTCATCGAGGACCCATGCCCTGCCCACCTAGAGGGTGCCACTCAAGATGCCTCTGGTGATCCTGTGTGGTCAATTTCATTGTCATGCATAGCCTAAATAAGCCTTATTTTTGGTAATATCACATCGTATCTTAAAATACCAAATAGATGACATCATCGTGTTCTTCATAAAAAACACTCAGGAAAGTCTACTAGTGGGCCAATATCCAAGTATAAATAAAGGAGATAAATAAGTTTGATGTATCCTCAAAATTAACCAAGGGGTAAAAAATGCATGAGGGGACCAAAAAGGAATGTGGAACCAATATATTTTATGGTTTTTTCCTTTGAGGTGATCATATAATGAAACATGTAGTTTTACTTGGCGTGTCGTTTCCACACAATGTCCTTTCTCATGCACTGTGTCCATATCATTGTAATTCAGTAAACGATGTCCCCATGGTCATGCATTTCTACATGGGGTCCTTCCCATGTTCTTCACATGAATCAACTACCTGATAAACTATTACCTGTCATATACAAGGGCTACACACAATTCCATACACATATTTTTCAAACACTAGTCATCTGGACCATATGAGATACTTGTCATCTGTTCATAATGATACCCAAAATGTAGTTGTTTTTTTTCCCATAACATCATATCTAAACCCCACAATCCAAATCTAGAAATCCTTATTTTGAATCTGAACTTGTTTCTTCACAGAACATGGTGGGTCTAACTTCATCCAGATGTTCAATCATCCAGTGGATAGAAAATTAAATCTAGTTTGTTCCCGTGAGAACCCGCACAAACCGCCATGCTTTTCTCATCATACTCTATAATCATGTCATTTTTTGGATCCTAGATCAAAAATAATTCACCCTAAGCCCAAAAAACCCCATTTATTTAATCACCAATTCAGTATTCCAATTTCGACACATGATTCTATTGCGAATCTTAGGGTTTGATTAGGCTTGGTACCAGCTGGTAACATCAAACCGATGCCCTGTAAGCCAATTGGTGAAGAATGGGAAGAATAAAGGGAGAAAAAAACCAAAAAAGGATTAACCAATCATTCGGAAAGATTTATTGGACAACAGATATGAATGATTGTATTTAGGGTGAGAAGAAATGAATAAAAAATATAATTTCAGTTCATGGGTGCATGCAACTTCTACCAAATAGCATAGATCATTTTGATCTTTTGTTTCAGCATATGATATGTCCACTTCTTTTTTCCATTATTTATCATCATAATTTCAATAGGTATCCTCCAATGAAGACTCAGAATAAGAATCAAAAAAGTGATTTACCTTATATTCAGGCTCATGGTGTATTTTGCTTCCAAATGGATCTTCAATGTGGGATTAATCCTTGGTTACTTCCTAAAATCTTCCAACTTTTTTATACATTCCTTTTTAGAGTTAATATACTCTTATTAAATCAAATTATATGATTCAGAGTGATACTTCTAGATTTCGGTGTGGTTTTTGTTCTCTTGATTTTAACTCTAATCCTTATTCACTAATTTCATTCTTCAGTGCTTCCTCTTTTATGAGAGGTTTTATATCTTCATATCCAACCTGATTTGTAACATCATATTTATTGATTCTAAAATCCAAAAACAAAAACAACCATTGACTAAAAATAATAAAAATTTAAAAAACATAATAGAAAACTAAAAAATAGAATTCTAATTGTGAAAGGAATTGTCTATCTGTTGAATTTGTAAACACTAATTCCCTAGAAATGACACTAGTTTTGTCATCACCAAAGTGATTAATTACATATCATGGGAAATATCAAAATAAAAATTTATAATCACCCAAATATACTAACTACCAAAACATATAATAATAATGAGACTAAGATGATCCCATTAGAAAATGGGTTATAATTATTCAATAGTTTCAATGGTTTTTTGAAAGCATTTAAAGAAAACTAAAATACTGAACTAATTTGAGAATATTTATAGTTGTAGTGACCCAAAAAGAATAAAAATTGCAAATGTGAAGTGATTTTATATTACGAATGGGTTTCCTTAAATTTCATATATATTAGATTTATTGGAGTATCTATCGTATCTACTAAACATTAAATATAACTATCTAAACATTAGATATAACTATATATTTGGAAATGTTTTTAAGGGTTCTATAAAGCATGCATGGGGTTTTGAAGAAAGGTTTCATGGGAAATATTTTTATATGGTTATCATAAATGAATAAAATCCATCTTCTATCTATATTTTCTAAGAATAAATGATCTAATGTTTTTCAAAAATAAAATTAATGTAATATTTGGTGATTTACTATTGATATCAGTGATAATCACACCCTCTTCACGCCATTGAAAATTAGTAGACTAGAGTTTGTTAGGTATATTCATGTATTTACCTCATATCACATCTCGAGTGAGTTCTTTATGATGATGGATAGGGACAAAGGGGACACAATGAGATCCTTTTAAGTTATTAGTTTTCATTTTGTTTTTATTTTTTATAGGTGTATTTTCCAATTTAGCATTCTATTTTCATGTTGTTCCCAATTTATTATATAAATATTTATTTATGTTTATTTGTTTTTGTTTATTTTATTTTTTTAACTATTTTCACTATTTTTATCTACATTTCTTCTATCTAGCTTCTCATATATGTTAAATTTCATGAAGGTCCATGCATGAATTTCTTGATAATTTTAATTGAGGTTACACTTTTTTATTATGAAAAATCATACCTAATAATTACTTATGATTCCATCAACACATTTCATTAGTTTGAGATTGGGGTCTACCCATAAGCATGTAATGGGTTGGCCCAAATTTCATGCTCCGGTATGACCCTAGCTGGTTAGTGACATCATTGGTAGGTGGTTCCCATGATATTCAAACTAAAGGGCAAGATCTAGTGGAAAAATAACCCTTGGGGTGCCATGAGTATTTTATAATCCTTATATTCAAGGGTATTCTTCTTCTATATGTACCCTAAGTACGTATCTATAAGGGAAATTACATGGAAACATTTTGTCACATCAATTAGGATTTGTGTAATCTGGACATGGAAATGATCCATCGGAAAGTGTCGATTGAAAAATGTAAAATCGACACAAAGAATGATATATCCATTATGTACCCTAAAAAAGAAGACTATAGATGATCGATTCTGGGTATTACACATCTCTGATGTTTTTGTATTTATAGATCTTATCAACATCAGACTATACCTTGATAGTATGTGAGGGGTGAATTACTCTACTCACCTACATGAATCCATGATGATCATATGGCTGGACCAAGTTATGGGAAGCCATATCAGGATCCAATCGTAATATATATGTGTAATTATATGAAAAATTGGTTTTTTTGAAATAAGGGGATATACACCTCTTTCTCTTCTGAAGTAATAGAGGCATTGTTCAATGTGGTAAAAAATCCCCTTTTATTCTTTTTTTTACTTATCTGAGCTCATATATTGTAGTTTAGTAACCTTATTCAAATGATGGAGAGGAACCACCAAGAACCATTCCTTCTTCCCCACCCTCTCCTTATTTTAATTAACTAGGGGAATTCATTCTGATGTCTAGTGATACAAGTCATGTCATGGAAGGATTAATATTTGTACAACTATCATCCATGGTGATATTTTTTGAGGTCATCCTATATTCTCCAATAGATGATTTGTAATCATCATTCTCAAAGGTTGATACGTATTATATAATAAAAAATAATGAATATATACTCTGTCCATCTTGGGATTTAGTGATTAGATATCTTTCCATGATAAGATTCAATTCCACAAGTTAGTTTATAGGAAGCATGTAATCATCATCAATAATACTCTATGGATTGGGATGAGTGGCCATTAAACCATACAAGGCTACAACATCAGAATTTATAATTTCCATATTCTTTCCCTCCATTTTGTAATAATCTTCTTCTATATACTATTACTGAAAATAATAAAACTTAGAGTCATCAAAATAATACACAAATACTAACACATTAATTAAATATTTCATTAACTAATAGTGTGATGAGGGAATCAAAATAACTTTGTGAATATATAGCCTTACTATAAGAACATTGAATAATTAATCACAGAAGGTGACCATGAATTTGGGATTGGATATAAGGTCCCCAAACTAGTCATTCAACATCAACTTCCTAAGAGTCTTTTTTTAACTTTAATGACACCACTAGATTATTATTTTATATGGGGAAAAATTTTCATTAATAAAACCTAAGTGTTGTAGGGTTTGGATTGGTATAAGAGAAATTATGGATCCATGGTCAATAAGGGCCCAATTAAAACTTATGTTAATATGTTTTCTAGCCATGTAGAGGGGTCTGATAAGATGATTTATATAATTATCCAAATATTGTTCCAAAAACCAAGATGGGAATGTGACAATTAGTCAGAATAGTGTGTATTTAGTACTCCTAATCTATAAAAACTTCCACTTAAAATTCCCACATACTGAAAGAGAGTCATCCATTGCTTTTCAAAGGTCCTTATAGAGGATATATTTATCAATAATTGAGAAATTGGTTGGGGCTGTGGACCAATGTTTTAGTATATCCTATTTTTTAGACTAGTTCCATTGATTCCAAGAAGGGGTCTACTAATTGTGTTAGGAATTGGATGTTGATGTAAGTTAGATTAATGACTTCTAGAAAACACATAGTTGTGTATCTATTCATGTGTTGTGTTTTTCCAATAATTGGGGTACTTATAAAAGACTACACCCTAAGAGGGGGAAGGGGTGAATCAGAGAATAGAAGATCCAATCAGTTATTAAATGAATATGGATCTAGTAACCTTGGATTGAGGAAAAAATAAATTTCCCTCTCTATTTACACTAAATGGGAGGTAAAATCAGTAAAAGACATCAGATATTTTACTTGGTTCACCTGTATTGGACTAGTATACAGAGTATTCATGAAATTATGTCTACACACCAAATTCACTATAAACTTGCTTCTTTACATGTATAACATGGGGTAATCTCATTGACCATTCTGGTTTACTACCCAGAAAAATTGGAGAAATCACCACCCTTCTTAAACAAGGAACTTATTTCCCTGCTTTTTTTAAAATTTTCCCATCCACATGAAGATGATGTAAACATACAATGATGATGTGGTATTTTTAGAACATGTAATGTCAACATCAGTTAAGAATTTCTCTCATAAAAAGAACATTATTTGAACTTCTATATTCTATATGATATTTTTAAATATCCCCTATTATTTTGTTATTTACTCTCATTAAAAATCATTATGAAAATAATCCTTCAATCCCATATTCCATTTTTATATTAAAAACACCCTTTGATGGATATATCATTCATAACATGATTGAATGAATTAACATCGATAAGAAACTGATTTTAAACCATCCAATAAGTTGTGGTTACAAATGACACCAATTATAAGATATTTTTCCACACATTTTTCTTATTTTGAAAATCAAATGATGAAATTATGTGTCACATTCCATGGTGTAAATAATGTGGCCTTTTTCCAGAACACATCCAACACCATGGACATATCCTTCCAATGAATCCATTTCATATAGGTATCCATGATCTAAGTCATGTCCCCTCAAACATCCATAATGTGTCTACCTATGGAACACCTGATTGACCAATATCTACTAATCTATGTGAAATAGAATGTTCTCACCCATATACTCCTCCTTCAAACATAAATCTCAACCACACCATCCTCTTTACAAATTGTTTCATATGTGTCGGCCATTTTGTGGTGAAGATCTACATGCCAACCACGATCGCATCCCAATTGGGTGTGTCCTCTTTCATAGCCCATTTTGGATATGACTACTGTGATTCCACCATGTGGACTACCATGGGCATTTTCTAACATTCTTTTAATATATTTTTTAAATTTAATTCACAACACTCCTAAAAAATAAGTATGGTACTCTTGAGATATTATCAAACATTACCATTCTCACTAACCAAGGTGTGGTCCAGGCCGTGGGGAGTCCCTGCTTCTCTAAAAATGGAAATCACCTTTATTAAACATTCCAACATGTAACCTTCATAAATGTTGTCAACAAAAATGACCTAAAAAATCTTAGGATGAATGGTTTAATAATAATATCCCAAGAGACACCACATTCACTAATAATCCTTTAGAGACACCACATTCACTATTTTAATCAATGATAAATTAATCACTAATTATAATCCCACTTGATCCATGATCGACATAAAAAAAAATAATTAAGTGAATCTTTTTTTCACAATAACTATTTAATCCAATCAATAACCACATATATCCCCTTGATTTTTCATTGGAATACTATCATTGTTTCACTTATTTTCTCCCAATTTCAGACAAACAAATATATTATCCCCATTTTAGAAAACCAAATGATATTACTACTCTAAAAATTTCCTACAAGAGGTTTTGAAATCCAACATATATTAGTAAAAAAACAACCATTCTCATTAAAGTATCAATGTGGAATAATGATTTCACCTTGGAGAGTGGATATATATGTATGGACTCCAAGAGATTAATGATGATTATAAAACACCCCATTATATAGTTAAATTATCAAAATATCATCTACTTGATTTTTTGTTAACACATTCTATTGGAACACAATTCCTTTCTCCAATTTCTCCTTTATGAAATAATATTTGATCATGATGGGATTCATCCACGAATGATGAAAAATATTTTTGATGAGATTGATCAAACATGAATTGTCCCACCTCACTGGAATACAATAAATCACTTTAATACATCATGAGTTTTCTATTTTATGCATATTTATTGGATACATGATTGATTGGCAACACTGTATTTTATAACTATGGTTCTCAAGGATATGGAATCGTACATATTAATATTCTATGATATAGTTGACAAACAAAAATAAATAAGAATCACCATAAGTTTATTTTGACCATTTAAAAAACTAGAAAAATAAACATAAATAAATCCTAAAAAATTATCCTATGAATCATTTTCATTGAGTAAACCATAATCTATCATATGATGGATATATCAATGTATTATTTTTCACGTCAATCTAGTCTATTTCACTAGAATATCTTTAAAAAAGAGTTTATTGAATGTTATTAAATTATATATATAATCATGTGAACATAAAATAGAGTAAAATACCAACTATTTGTCAAAATGAGGTCATATCGACCTTGTTTCCAAAGTCATATTTTAATAAATTCAGTCTTGTTTCTGCCAAAGATTCCATTATCCTCGATTCTTCTCTATGAAATCTTTATAAAATATCCAATGTATATTTAATATCTGAGATAAATATCCAATTAAATATTTTAATAACATGAATTACAATGGATATATCAATTTCACCAATTAGATACATATTGAATTCACATCTCATTAGTTTTGAAAACAACATGCATTGGCGTTCTTCTGAGCCTCAAAAAATATGTTATCAATATAGATAAGTACCATCAATCCATGTCCATTCTCCTTATTAATATAGTGGTTGTAATAAAGTCCACCTTTATAAAAAAACATGATTCATTATACATTGTTATATCCTAGAATACCATACTCTTGGTTCATATTTTATGCCCTATAAATCCTTCTTCACTTGTAAGACTTTTCCTTTATCTTCATCAATGGGAAACCCATCCAGGTACATAATATACACTTCTTCTTCAAGTACACAATTCACGAAGGTAGATTAGATCTCAATTTTATATACATTGATACCCTTTTTAATCTCCAAGGATAAAAATATATTAATAGTTTCAATAAATTCTATGGGAGAAAAGATCTCATCAATGTCAATTACTTTTAATTGGGATTAACCATTACACTATAGTCGTTCATTGTTCAAAATAAAATTTCCATCATTGCCATTTTTCATTTGGAACACCCAGTCTGTAACAAAAACATTATTATCAGTTAACCTTGGAATAACTACTAGAATATCATTTTTGTCTATTTGGTCAGGATCTTCAATCATTGGCTTTATCCAAATCTCATCATTTTCATCTTCATTAAATGATTTTGGTTCAAAAATTGAATTAAAAAATACACATGATATTGAGACATCATTCTAATGGTTTCAATCAGATCTGTATAATCTCCAATTCCACTTCTTTAAATGATTTTATTCTTTCTCATTTTCCTTATTGAAACTTTGTGAATTTGTGCACTTTATTCACAATATGAGTCTCCATCATAATTATCTTCATTCTTTATAACACCACAAAACCATGTGCATCTTTACCATATTTAGAAATAAAAATATTTTGGTTATTATGTAAAATCAACCCATGTGCTGCTATAATTTTCCCACTTTAAACCACTGTAACATTGTTCCTCTAAACCATCATTTAAAGACTCTTGTTATAATACTTATCTGATTTACTCTTTGCTGAGTATCTATGAAATATTTCTTGATCACCCCAAATTTGATATTTTATACTCTTCTCATTATTCATAATAAAAAATTTAATTCCAATTTACAAAATGTAATTGAGTGTAGGTTTCATTCCATAATGAATTTCATATAGAGTTATTCCTTTATTTTCACATAGAAAATCTCTATTCATTTTGTTAATTGTTTCAAGAACTACTTCTTTTTAATATCATTCCAGAAGAGATGTATCAATTATTTTTTTATGCCATATTATTAATTATGTTATTTCTTATTTTTAAATCGGCATTTTTTTGAGTGTTTCTCTAATGAAAACTTGGTTTTCACTTCCATTCTTCTCCAAATATTCTTTAACATAATGATTTATAAATTCAGTCCCATTATCAGTTTTGAGTTTTTGAATCTTCACACCAAACATATTTTCATCTCTACTCTATTATATATATTTATTAATACATCTATAAACCTTATTCTTGTATAGGATAGGTATAATACATTCTATCATTATTAAATCATCAATAAATAATACAAAATTCTAATTTCAATTAGTTTTATTAGGTGAGATCAACCCACAAACATGAATTTTCACTAGATAAAGAAACCTTGATTCTTTCAACTAATTTTTCTTGTATTTATTCCAAATAATTCTAAATATTTGATATGAATCACGTAAGATATTATGATCAAATGAGATATGAGGAATATCATATGCCCTATTACTCTTTTCCAGAATCCTTAGAGATGTTTGGATAAAATGGTGAAGAAACCTATAGGAAAACCTATTCTACTATCCTTTTGATAACATATAGATAATTTCCCAAATATGGATGTATACATTTTCAATTTCTCTTAATCCCTATATAATATGTGAAATATTTTAACTTTTATATTACATAATTTTTTAATAAACTCCACCAGATTCCCATAGTCATAAAATTAATACAAACATAGATGATTATGACCAATACCATCAACCAAAAAAAATATATTATCTGAGTTATTTTCATCCATTATTTTACTCTCTAGAACCAACAAACTTAAGTACCTATTCATTAACTGAATGAACAACACCTTCTTTTTTTTCTTGAAATTCACAATGTGGTCATCATTTGAGGTTATATGTGATTTGTATCTACTTTCCAATATCCATTTTCTTTATATTTAAATTTCAGACAAGAAAATATAATCAATATTAGCCATCTTTGAACCCCCTTTAATCACCCATGATGATGATGAATTACACACCTTAATAGATAGCTCCATAAAGACTTCTAATTCCTAAAAAAAACTATTCTGGACAACACTACACTTAGATGATGTTTCCATACTTTTTTTCATCTAATTCTTGGATTTTTATGCAATTTTATTCTTTCTCAATGAAAAATTTATTTCCTTATACCAGATTGATTCACACACAAAAAATATCAATAAATAAAAAAATTCTGATCAAATATCATTCATGCTTATTTGTATTGGTGTTTCTCCCAAAAAGACATTCTCTCAATAGATAACACATTGGAACCGTATCCCACACTTCTATAGAAAAATCATTTGAATCTAGATGCATTATAACTTTCCATGGACAAATTATTTGATTCATTTAATTTGTTTTAAAAATCTATATTCATTTAAGGATTTATTCCATGTTGTTTTGAAACAACCCTAGACAATATATTATCTTAAAAATTCTTTACTATAGATTTTCTTTTATCTTAGAACCGCTGAACTTCAAGATTATGAAAATTGTCATCCTCAATTATTCAATTTTATTAAATTATAATGATTTATTTGAATTAAAAATCATAATAACCGGTGTTAGTAATCATTATAGAACTTTATACATATGATTTTAATTCATAACGTTTTATTCAATCTCCTTATTTATTGTTTTACCCAAACTAATAATGATTCATGCCTGTTCTTTATCATTATGTTATAGTTCAAAATACATTCCCAAATTACATGAAATAAAATATTTGAGTTCTTAAACATCAAACATCAGATCTGTGTTTTATTTTTTTATGTTTCATGTAGACCATGGAATAGTGCACCACTACATTTACTCTCATTATTATTTTATTTCAAAATATTATGCTCTTAAAAGGATACCACAAGTTCTACTTATAGATCAATCCTTCCTATAACTCATTCATTATCATCATAACTATCATCATATGTTGGATTATTTTTACTATCTATCCACAAAATTTCATTTTTTTAATTTTAAAATTCTTCTACATCACTTTATATAGATCAATATTTTTTTTAGAAAAAAATCATTACATTTTGTAGGACCTCCATGGAAAATTTATTATTCCTTGTTTTTTATCTTCCTAGAATGTCTTCATTCTTCAATATATCCTAGATTTTTTTTAATATTTAGAAACATAATATCCAAATAGTCTATATTTGAAGTTAGAAAGAGGAATCTTACCCAAAAACCTTCCGGCTCCTCAGTTATTATTAGAGGAAATGAATGACATAACCTCATCATCTTCAATAGCTCAGGGATTATCCTTGATTTCTATGTTCCTTTTGTAATTAAGGGAAACCTCCAAAGAACCAATATATTTTCATGAATCATTATCTTTATTTATTATCTCATAAGTAACAAGAGTACTATAATAAATATCTAGTGAAGTTACTTCCAAATAATTTTTTTGTAGAACTGAAGTGTTTCCATAGAAATGAGTAGGGAGTATTCTCACAATCCTATTTACCATCATCTCATCATTGTGATCTCAACTGAGGCCTAACATGTATCTTAAATAATATTTAGATGATAAAAAAATTCAACAACTATCTTATTTTAATTCATCCTCCAATCATCATATTTATTTGATATAACCTATAAATTTTCCTCTCCAACCATTGATTCACCTTCACAAATAACCATATTTTTCTTTCTTATATGACATTATTTTTTTTCATGATGTTACTTTTGTATAGAAGGGATTGAAAATAGAACAAACCATGACATTTATGGGTTTGGTATTAGTTTCAAATTCATGATGATCTATTGGTATCAAGTATCCCTTTCTTATATCAAAATTTATTTAACAAATTTCCTTTATGTAAACATCCATGCCCAAAGATTTAAAAAGTGTTGCATCCAAATTTTCCAAAATTGAAAATTGATTCATTTAAGGATAGCGATTTCATTGTGAATGATAATCATTTTAATGGTTCAAATATAAAAATAAAAGAACATAAATTTGATATCACGTTCTAGACCCATATAAGGGATTACACCCTAAGGGGTGGGGGTGAAACATTGTATAAAAGATTTGAAAACAAAATCCCATGAATAAGTATATAATTCTATCACAATCAATATAGATTCAATTTATCTCTAAATTTAATATCCATGAGTGATAAAATTAATAAATTCCATGATAGATTTTATTTAGTTCTCATTCACCAGGCTAGTCTAAATAGAATTCATGATATTTTGTTTTTTCTCAAATGTCACTAGAGGATCACTATATTACAGTTAAAATTCAGGTTACCCCCACCAAATCTCTAGGTTTACTACCAAAAAAATAAAGAACACATTTACCTACTTCAATAAAGAACCTACTGCTTTTCGTGTTGACCTTTATCTCCTCTACGTGAAGCTGAATTAACCATACACAAAAGGGTGATTATTTTAACTAATCAGTTGTTGACATCCAATAATAATGGAACTAAGGAAAATATTCCTCTTTAATCATCAACATTTTAGATGATATACGAAAGGTTCTTAGATTCTTCTACTCTTTAATTTATCCAAGTTGTCTAATAGTTCATTCAGATTTTATCTTTTCTATAATTTATCTATAAAAATAATATTTGATGTGATTTTTTTTCATTGTATAAATAAAATCATTATAGGGTGAAAAATTGACCTAAAACTATAAAATAACTGGTAGTTACAATTTTCATTAAGTACAAGAGTTCATGAAAAAAAATTTTGATATGGAATTTTAAACACCAAGACAGGCTGCAATATTCCATGGTGAGACGAATCTAGCTGTATTAATTAACATGACTAGAACCATGGGTGGTTACTACTAACAGTTCCATTTTGAATAGCTAATAGTGATCTATCCCACAACCTCTAAAATTTATATATTGTGGCATCTTATTGCACACAAGAAGAACCCACATCCACAATTACATGTGAAATGGTGTGTTCTAAACTATATCCACATCCAAAAACTATAGAAATTAACCACATATTCATATTCAAGACCTTTTGTCTATGTTTTTTCCAATTTTTTCTTATAGGTTTATCAGATGACTATGGTCACCTCCAAATCAATCTTGATCTCATATATAGTTTGTTTTAGATAGGATCAATATGATTCAACCATAGAGACTACCATGAGTTTGGTCAATCCTTATTTTCCTTTTTTTGGAAATTTTCACCAAAAAATGCCCAACGAAATGTGTGTGGACCACCTAGAAAATTGTCCACCTTCATGAAACATAGACAAGATGAAACTCTACAACTGCCCAACGAAATTTTCACCTTCTCGACGACCACTTACAAGTTCCTTTTCATAGACAAGATGAAACTCTACATCATGAAACATTGGAACAATTTCATTTAAATTTTTGGAATACATCCTTCAACATCCTTATTAACAAATACAACCAAAAAAAGCATTTTGATGGATTTTTAGTTATCAAAACCTATATGGATTGTGAGGATGATGAATGGTCAATGGTAAATCTGTCAATCGGTTTTCTAATATGACAAGATATGATAAATCTCAAGATGATTCAGGAGTTGATCGATATTATATTTGAGCCCATAAGAGAACCTATATATGAGTCATTGATGTAAAGATATACTATTTGGAAACTCCTCTCACATGATATGTTATTCTATAACCTCATATTTCATGGAATCATTACCCTCTATGAACATTGATCATTTAGCTTCCTACCAAATTATACATGACTAACTAAGGGTTATTTTCATATTTATTTTCATCATGAGAAAAGTGAATAATGAAAAATATGATGTTAACTAAATCATATTATTAGTATTCATCCAATGAGTGTTCTGTTTGGTGAGGTTGTTCCCATATGTCCAATGTTATATTCCAAAATTCTGATATTTTGAATTTTCATATGGGCTGTTTGAGGATCCTCTTCTTCCCCATTCTTACTCTTATTATGTCATGTATTATTGCTTTTGGAAGATTGGGGTGTTGGAATTGTACATTTAGTAATTACTGGTGAAATCATTATCATATTATAATGGTTCAATTTAATCATACGTTTATGGTGGGATCAATTGAAAATTTTCAAGACTATATAGTAATAACTATTCTTTTCACATTTAACTAGGACCAGTTTCCATACTCCAGCCTCATTTAGATGAATAATGGAAACACAATCCACCCATTATTGTAGTTTTTCGAATTTAAATTATTAAAATTCCACCATATTATGGACTATATCCTTAATAACAAACTAGTATTGAATATTCTGTCCCAATATCCTATGATATGAACAATAATATAGAAGATCATTATGATCATCATCATTCTATTTCAGGTTTTTTGGAAATATGTGATGATTATTTTCTAGGGATGTAATACAATTTATTTAGACATTCACTTTTTTGAATGTATAATTTATATAATTTCTATTTTCATAATTCAGGTAATTTTACTCCATCCTACCCTCTTATAGAATCCCATAATTTTCATACATAGATGTAATATCATAATAGATGGATACTCATTATATAACATTATGATACACACTGAAATCTTATAGGTTTATTTTGTTTTGAAACATTGATAGATGACAAAATTCAAAATAGATCAACAGAAAGTTCCACTATGTTCTTCTTAACTAAAACACCTTCATAGATATATAATACATAAAACCAGTATTTGTAACCCAGAAAAAAAAACATAATAGTGGGTGAACTCGGATTCTTAGTATTGGTAAACATGGTAGGTATGAATTGATGATCATGTGAAAGAATACAATTAGCATAATGGTATGTGATCATGAGCGAACCTACCAAGTTCATACTCAATCTATCATAGAGAATAAACATGATATGTGGTATAAAACACTATTACAACAAATAAATGAACCATATGGATGAGGAATCATCACAAATAAATCGGGATCCATAAGTTTAGATTACAATACTGAGAACATGTTATAATATTGTTGCACTATCATAGGTACATACACCATTTCATATGTTAAGGTTCACTACCAAGACAATAAAATTGTAGAGGTTCATGAATTTACTCTTCCCATGTCATAATTGATTATAAATCATTAACTATTTCCAATAGTGGGTCATGAGTATCAACTTGTATCCTATAAAAATATCATTAAATATAAAACACAACCCAACACATTGATGGTCTAAATAATTCAGGACCCACCCATCACATAACGAATAACATTTATATGTGTTCTATATGATAATAAATCATTCATCACATCATCAAAACATAACTTTTCAAAGGAAAATAGGATTCTTAAACATTTCTTCATTTCATCATACCATAACGTGTTGAAAATAAATTGTTTTAAAAAATATCTCATCATTATTTTTGTAAACCATATAGAGAAATAATAACAATGGTATCATTGGATCATATAACTATTAATATATAATTAACATAAAATTATGTTATCATATATTAAAATCCATTTCAAATTTTAATAGAATATTTCTTAAGAAAATTATATTTTATATACTGTAATCATTTCATTAAAATCTATAAATTTACGAAATATTAAGGAAACCATTTTATTCTAAAATAACCTTTTAAAAATTGTAAATGTATATTCAAACCCATGATTAGTTATGATGGTGGGAAATTCATTTAATGCCACTTACATTAAAACAAATATTCCATTCACATTTTTCTTTAAAATTTCAAATCTAACTCATCTGTAAAGTGGAAAAAATATTCTTTTCAAACAATATTTTAAAAATTCAAACATGAGTAAAAATTATTGTTAACAATAATTTTATAATAATAAATATCATTCTTGAGCACATTTTAACTAAAACATATACATATAAGAAAAATAATCTTGAATGAATCATAAAATATAGTTAGTTTTCATTAAAATAATTCTTTTAGTATGTTGATTACATAAATTTAGGAAAATTAAAAAGGAAAAAAATAATATTCATAAATTAGTAGAGATGGAAAAAATGATATATAGTTTTAAGATAAGGTTAATATAATTTCCCAAATATAAATTCAAGCATAAATAATCTGGATCAATATAGCATTGAATCATAGAACCCTTACCACTTTGTTAATCTATTTATTAAAAAAACATGAATATGGGATCATTATATGGAATTCTAAATCAAAATAATTTTAATGAAAGAAAAATGAAAAAAATTTATGGGTAGTATATATACCACATGATGAAAAAATGAGGTCAATATGGAAATGGTGTAACTGAAATAAAGTGAGACGGGAAAACCATACCTCAAGATGGGAATTATTTAAAAAGGATTAAACATATTTTTAAAAAAACATAATTTATTATAATCTTATAGATGGGTCATTTTCATCCTTATTATTTCATTAATGACCCACATATAATATTTAAATACTCATCAATTAATAATTCAACATTGAAATCATAATTTCTAGTTGTTAACTTTTTTTCCTGAAAATTTCACTTCAGTAGTTTCATCCCTTTTATAACACCCCATGATTTCTGGTCATGAATCTTCTTAAATAAATTATATGTATATGATATATTATATTTCATGTAACATTGAGATTAAATGAACCTTGTTATACTATTTAATATTGACATAACTATTAGAATAGTATTGTGACCATTAGGAATAGTAATCCAGCCATTAGAATAATAACCTCACCTATGAGAGATTAAGTATAATTTATGTATCCCATAAAATAAAATACAACATATTAATATCATAGAATAAATAATGAAATTTTGTTAAAATGATATATTAAGGGTTGGTTTTTTCTAAAATAGAAATGTTTATTTAAATGTTTATAATTAATAAAATAATTTCAATAACAATTTATTTTCATAAAATGAATTCATAAATTAATAAATTAATTCAATATAATTATATTATAATTTTATAAGACCAAAATCAAATTTTGAAAATTGTGGAAAAGTCTTTTATAATATAAAAATCGATATTCTTAAAATAAATGACTTTTTTATTTCGAAATAAAATTTCTCATTTTTAGAAAAGTATTTTTATAAAATTACTTTAGTTTTTGAAATATACATTTTGATAAATTGTTTTGGTTAATTAGTAGTATTTTTATAAAATAGTTGAATTTTGTATGAATAATGAAATATAGTAATTTAAGGTATTTAACATTATAATCCAAATACATGAATTATAATTTCTTGTATGATGTAGGAACCAAATAATTTGAACTCGAATGAACTAGTTACTATTCCTTGTCATAAGAATCTATTATGTTACTATTCTTGAGCCAAAACATTAAACAAAGGAACAAAATAATCAAAAAAACACCCCTCTCCTCCCACTATAAATATCATCCCCACCACTGCTTCTACTCACACCGTCTAGGACATAAGGAAAATATTAATTATTCCATATTTACTCTCATGACTATTAACCACTTCCTATACCTTTTTTTCTTACAAAATAAACCAATCAAGGTGTCTTTAAGAGGTTCCCAAGGACATGATATTCAAGAGGTAAAATCCTCATTCTTTCTCATTTAATATATTTAATTTTCTTATCCCCTCCTCACCATCCCAATAAAAAGTGTAATGTTAATTATACTATCATATATATATATAATAATTTTATTGTGTTTATAGATTATCCATCCTCAAATCCATTCTCTTCTCTTTATATTTTTAAAAATGAAAACTTCATCCCTGATGTGTCGATTCGCCACCTTCATTGATGAAGAGTTTTCATTTTCCATTCCTTATTTCAAGTCATTTCATAAAAACCATTATTATGGTTAAATAAAATTTTAATATAAATTTATTAAATTATATCATGTTTTGGACCCAAAATATGAAAATAATATTAAATAAAATGATATAAGTTTCAGATGGCTATAAAAACCACCAAAATAAATTAAAACATTTTCATCAACATTTTATCTAATGAGTCATATTCATACCATATAAAAAATAATATATGAGACCATTTAAATATATTAATGGTCATGGATACTATATAATATCATTTATGGTATTCTTATTCCATTTTACAAGAAATCTCACAATTATATATAAGGGAATGAACTATAAAACCATTAAATAAATTTTCCCTGAAAAAATAATTAAACATTTTCTTATCAGAATGACCATAAATAAACTTAATAAAATTATATTAAATCAAATATATTTTTAATAAGTTCTTAATTATGTAATTAATTATTCATATTTGATTATCAATGACATTAAATACGCAATAAGAATGATTATCGACATAAGGTAAGGGGTTTCTCATCTCACTTTCTCTTTTCTGAGATATATTCCTAATTCACTATTATTTCTTATGTGTGTTTTAAATACTATCCTTCAGTATATCATATAATGAATCTATTTTTGTTCATGGTATTCAATGTTTCATTTCAAAATAATTAATTTTATGGGGTATACGATTCAATTTATTACAAGTGGTAAGGGATTTCTTAACACTATTTTTATTCATTACGTTAATCATAAATTACAATGATTATTTCATTCTATGGTTACAGTTATATTGAATTTTGATTATATAATTTTGAATTTATATTTTTTTATTGATTTATAATTAACACACATAATCTATTCCTTTGATTAATGATAGGATCCTTATAATGGTCTTAATCTCAATTTTCTCTTCATTAAGATTTACATGGTATTGGGAACATAATCATTTTAATGTGGTGTATCTACTATGAATTTGAGATAAATTTTCAATTTAATATTATATATCATAAATATTCATTTTTTCTCATCGATATGATTGTTGTGTGATCCATATACTATTTTTACAAAAGGTTTTTACTTTGAATGTTATTTTAACTGGGGAAATATTGATAAATTTGATTCCTCTACTCAATATAGATATTTTGATAAGGAATATTGTTCATGATTTAAATATATATATTAATAATTCATTGGAAATGTAGTAAAGGGTGGGTACTGGTATTATATATCCCCTGTGTGCATCGAAAGGTCTCATGAGACAAAATAGTTGGCCTAAAACCCTTCATGTTTGTTTCCATGCAGAATCTGATGAGTTTCATTCCATAGACATAAACTATCTTGTAAAAGGTCTTGATAGCAGTGGTTCATGTTCCAGATACATAATTTCAAATAATTAATAATTTCATTCATTAAATATGATTTTATTAGAATACGTGATATTTTGAATATGACCAAATATATGGCTGGATCTTCATTCTCAGTTTAATGATAAAATGGAATGTATGTTTTAGCTATTTATCATTCTATATTGATTAAGAATTATTTATTAAGGTTCAATCATTAATGATTCATTTTTCTTCTATATGAAAACCTTACTAATCATTTGATCTTACCCTTATATTTTTTTCCTTCCCCTAGTTAGTAAGATGAAATCATTCAATTAATTTCAAAGAAGCAATTTATATTCTATTATTATGTTTTATGCTTAATTAAAATTTTTTAGGGAACTATATATATGGATAGTTATTCAAGAATAAAATACTGATCAATTCTTAGTTATGTGATCTATTGTATCTATTCAATTGTAATAAAATAACAACCGACTCTGGGTTAAAGAAATCAGGGTTGTTATTGTTAATATGAGAGAAAGATTAATAGAAACCTTGTGAACTAGAAGTTAAATAAACAAGAGAATTAGAATAATTCATTAATGAATTTTTTTGGATCAATACTCATTATGATTATTATATAATTCAGTTTCTTCCATTATTTGGGGATGGAGACTAGTTTATGAAATGGAATAAATACCGACAAGAAATATAGGGATTTACCCTCTAAGGAAGTCAGCATAGTTAGTGTTGGAGATGAGAAGATCAAGAATATATTAGGAATGATTACTTAGGTTATAATGAATAATAAATCTACACCTATAATGGATCATTTAATAAAGAATAATCCACCATCATTTATTGGGACTACTAATCCAATAGTAGCTGAGGAATGGATCAAGTTCCATAAAATGGTATTTATTTCATTATAATGTGATGAAAAGGAAAAGGTAGTACTGTTGGTATATTATATCATTGGAGATGTTGATCAATGGTGGTCATTGATCCTAAATACTAGGTATGAAGATCAAAAATAACACATTTAATGGATATATTTTAAAGAGATATATATAGAAATATATTTCCCTCATGAGGAAAGAACTAAACTGAAGAAAAATTTTCTTAACATAACGAAAAATTAATAAGAGAGTTTTGACAAGTGTGAAGTTACATTCACAAGTTAAAAATGGTATGCTAAAAACTTACAACTTGATTCGAAATTATATTATTACTAATTTCTATGATGGTCTTATGCCATGTGTTTGATGGTAACTAGCCTTTAAAACATTTTCATCACATGATGATATAATATTTAGTTCTACCAACATTGAGAAGGAATTTTCTAGATCATTTATATTCATAGAAAATCATTAGAATAAGTGGTATTCAGATTACTTTGAAAAAGTTAAATCATTAAAGAAGAATTAGGGAACAATTTAATTTCTATTAAACAATTTTTTTTTGGAATGAATACTCCTGGGGAAAGAGAGAAAGGCATGAGAGTTTTTTTATATGTGTAGAGAAAAGGTTCATAGATCTCATGAATATAACAGAGAGAATCAAATAAATGATTTCTAATTCTTAAACTATAAATAAATGCAGAATCTTTCAAACCTATATCCAAAGAATCATGGAAATCTACCAAAAAAGTGTCCAAGGGGAGATGACCATGATTATACGATCACCACACCTGAAGTAGAAGTAACCAATGATATGGTGGTAGGTAAATTAATCCTATATTCAAATTTAACAAAGGCATTAATTGATTATGTATCATAAAATTATTTTATATCTACCTTGTTTTACAAGAAAATTAGACATTTTCCTTTTGATTTAATAGGGGAATTATCATTAAAAACTCTTATGGGTAGTATCATTTAAATATAAATGTGACTGGAAGTCCCCATTTTGATATCTAATCATGCTATATTTTCTAAACTTATTATCATATCTATTGTTTATTTTGAAACAATCCACATTATGGAATGAAATTCAATAATTCTCTGACCCCAAATGCTTGGAGCCTATGCATTATTTTATTACTTTAGAATGATCATAATAAACCAAATCCCTAAGTACTAATTAGTTTACTAGGATTAGAAAAACTATATACAAACATATATTTTCCATTACATCATGAAATGAAAAGTAACAATTTATTTCCACTGAAAAGACTCATATCACATATACCATCCTTGTAGGTTAGTCATAATATACGTCTTCGCATCATTGGGAAAATGAAAAATAAGAAAGGGGTGATCTTAGTTGCTTAGAATGGTAAATAATATACATAATCTATCATAAATAAGAATAATATTTTATGGAAAATGTATAAAATTGAGATACAAGATTTCAAACAAAATATTGATCACAATATGGCTAGTATTAATAAATTAATACAATTTAGAAAATCAGATATATATTCTACTAGCTAGATAATAATAAGTAATATAAATTACTATCTAATAATGAGGGAATGTTGAATACCAAAAATCATAACCATACTGTAAATACCTATTAAAAAGACCATACATAAATGTGAAAAAACACAAACTAAAATGTCTCATGAGACCTACTGATGCCAATGATTAGATATATTGGGCCCCTCTATTCACTTACTAAGTCCAATGCATTACTCTGGAACGCATGGGGCAAGTGGGGTTCCTTTTTTATTTTCCCCTTGAGCTCTACGGATGTGGTCCTAGTTATTATTGGTGGTTGTGTTGGGTCTTTGTTGAAATTGATTCATCAGAGTTGGTTCTCATAAAGACAGTCACTTCATCCCCAACTCATTATGCGATCATAGAGGGAATCCTCAGGAACACTCATAGTCGGTGATGTCCACTGCTGTTTCTTCTCCAATTACTTCTGACTTGGTTTTCGGTGTTTCCGTAGGGTTGTAGGTCTGGTGGTTGGATTAGTTCGATTTATATTTTGGTTTCATTGTTTTTCTATGCTTTCTGATTTGGGTTTGGGGATGGCCCTCTACAGTGTCCTTGGTGTGCTCTGGTGGCGACGATGGAGGTTCATGGCTGGTGCGTTGGTGCTGGCCCCTGATAGTGTTTCATGGTGGGGGTGGAGGATGCTTTGGGTTTCGACGAGGGCTTCCAAAGGGACGGGGCTATGTCCGGCCTGAGGCAGATGTGTATCTTAAACGCAATGGACGAAGGTGGTGGTGCAGGGAGGCGTTTGTATCATCACTGATTGTTATGGTTTTTTCTGTGTGGGTTAGTCCTAGATAGGGTTCATAAATGGAACATTTATGGTTGTTTTATTTGGGTGTTATGGTTTGGTTTTTTGGCAGTTTTGGTTCTAGACTGGCTTCTTTAGCCGGACTTCTTATGTCTCTTTGTGGACAGTGTTTGTTGTTTCTCTTTTATATTTAAAGGGATTTTATTTTATAAAATCAAAAAAATGTTTGGTGGAACATATTTTCATTGAAAATAATCTTGTATGCTTGTAAATGAATCATAAAAAATATTAAGGTATCACGATGGTGGAAAAATCTGATCGCACCATATAAGTTAAAAAACGTTCTCTACATACATTTTTGATAAAGTCAAACAAAAGAACACATAAGGAAAATAAAAAAATATTGATTTTATAAAATATAAAATGGGTTAAAATGTATTTAAATTTTTATAATATAATATTAAAATTTTTATGAAATAAATTCTTAAAAAACATGTACATAGATAATAAATATTTTCCAGTAAATTATTACGTACCAACATTCCCGGATAATAAAGAGATTGCAAAATTAACCATTACCATGTACTCTGTTGTAGTCAAGAACATGGGAACCACATGTATAATGGTGAAAGAAATTTTTAAAGTAATATTAGAACTATATATATTATTTATGATATCATATATGATCCTTTTAAATTGGTTTGTTAATAATATTTCATCATTAACATTATTTCAAGCTTGGAGTGCTTCATTTTCTTACGTTTATTTTTCATATATGTTTTTTATTATAAATAGAGAATATCTTCTCTATATAAATAATGATATTGTGTTCATAAATATTATATTAACTCATTATATACATTTTAATAATCATTCATAAATGGTTGCAGTGGAAGAAGAATCTCATCACGTCAAGGTGATGGTAAGATGTATATACGCACGAGCGATGGAATAATTTATTCATGGTAAATGGTAAAGAGTTGTATGAAATATGAATTATAGAGAAACAATATCATGTAATATTAATTATTTATATACTTTATATTTGTCTTCATACCCATCAAAATAAAGTATAGATGAAAAATAGTTTAAACCATGGTATGGTGATGGTGAGCTTTACACACACACATGGTGAAATTGATTTCTGTAGGATGGGTAAATGGTGGAATATGGTTGTACAATAATATTTACAACATATAAACATATATTAGATTCTGTATATATTACATTATTATGGAAACAACTTTGGTAATGGAATTAGAATAAAAAAAGAACTTCAATATAGTTGGTAAAACTACAACCTCTTATTCGAGTCCCTCTTTTTATTTACATAAAAGAACTAATTAGGTTGAATTTATTACCGGAGTGTAGATTCTAGGATGAAGTGATAGAATCTGGAGGAGAAATGGGTAGGGTTTGGTCTTGAAAAATGGGTTTAGAAGTGTGAATAATGTGGGAGAGGTTCCCTTTTATATGAGAGGGGATAGGTACATTTGGATACTCCAATAAAATTAATTTAATATAAATTGATATTAAAATTAAAATAGATCCATAGTTATTTATTAAGAAGCTATGATGATGATAGTCATAAATCCTCTCAACCAATAAAATTTAGGGATACTTGATTTTATTTTTAACCTTACCATACTGATTTAACTTTAATAAATATATTAAATCATAATTTTAGTAATAATATTCTAAATATTAAAAGGTTATAAATATTTACATATATGGTTTCAATTGCCCATAAATAAACACTTAACTAATTTTATACCCCATAATTATCACTTTTTGGTTTATAAATATTTTTATAGTTGTTAAATAATTAAATAAAAAAGTTTTTTTATAAAATATCAACAATGTCAATTTTGACACTTTTAATCAATTTTACTTAAATTAAAATTCAAATAGAAATTTAACTTCTAAAAAACCATTTAATATTCTTCAATGGGTCCAGAAGAAGGGAGAACCCCCTCCAACCAAATTTTATTAATCAATGTAAATGTCATGACATCAGTAGAGGGGTTTACAAAGTAGAGTAAAAACAGTTCCACATACATATTATGCAACAGAGTGTGAACAACAACCTCATTACAAAAAGGACCATTTCCAACATTAGTCTACAATGGCCATATTTGAAAAAGAATCTATAACCAGATTAACCTCCCTATAGACATGGTTCAGTTAAAGATTGAGGTTGCATGCAGGCTGAAGACACTCATCCCAGGGTGAAAACTTCTTCCATGGCACTTTCCTAGACCGACTCATGAGTATATCGACTACAACCATCGAGTCACATTCCTTCAAAATAAATTTTAATCCATGATAAACTGCATAAGTGATGGCATTGATCATATCCCAAAGCATAGATTCAATGGAAGAGACCTATCTGATGTAATTATTGAAATAAACTTTAAGGAAGCCCCAATAGGTGAGGAAGACACCACTACCTCGTGATGATCTAGGTGCACCTGATGATAACACATCAATTTTTAATTTCACCCAATAAAGGATTGTGGGAATCCACCTGATCGACTTAAGTACCAAGGACCATTTGATCCTACCAAGGAGACCAAAATTTATCAAGACAATGATATCATTCATTTAATTATTTGTAAAACCTATAGGTATTTTTGAAGTAGTGATAAAAACCCTGGGAATCACTTTGAAACTTCCTTGAAGGTTGGAATATTATTCTCAAATATAATGACATTATGTGGTTTCTTTGTGAACTGAAAGATGTTTGATGTCACAACAAGCAGAATACTCATCACATGATCATAGCATGTCACTGAGGATGTAGAAACTAGTAGCTTATCAAGTCCACTCATGTGAAGCTGGAAGCCAAGCATGATTGGTATGTATCTCCATAACCTGGAAGTGAAATAACAAAAAAGGAAGACAAGTTCAATCATTTCCACTTCTATAAAACATAGGGGGAACACTGAAGAAATATTTCGGCTGGTCCTTTGAAGATTACTTTGGACATGAAACCTCCTTTTTGATATCCTCCATAGAAGATGATAATCAAATGAAGGGATAAATAATATATGAAAAGCTATAAATCATTTAGGAGTGATGATCTTACCATCACACATGTAAAGATTACAGGCTCTAGTGTTGAGAGAACCCATTGATTGCGGCTTCCAGATGAGTGTGTCCTTGTCAAAAAAGATATATATTTCAATTTTATCATCGAATTGATTAGTAATGATATCATAAGTGTTCATGTAAAGACTATCAATCGAAGTATGCATCAAGTTAGGGGTATCCATGCCTCATGGACCAGCCTAATTAACTATGGAGTGCTACAAGCATTCAGAGAAGAACTACAATAGAATAATCATTTAGAGCAGTTCATAAGACTATTAAAGGTGGATTTCAAGGTAGTAAAAGTTCAGGAAGAAAGATAATAAGATTTCTCAGCCCACAACTTTGGTATGAGGCTTTCTGAATGAAATTCTATAGAAATGTCATTGGAGGTATGCAGATTCAAACTGAAATTTTTTAAGAGAGATTAATTGAAAATACAAAAGTCTTTTATCCCTAATCCTCCCGAATCATCAATATTAAGACAATATTTACATGAAATAGTATCATGATTCTTTTCAATAATGGACCGGGTACATACGAAATTTCTAATAAGACTTTGAAGTTCATTAAAGAGGGATTCATTCCATCTATAGATAGACTACACATAAAAACACATATTTGTGATCACCGAGTTGAAAAGAAGGATTAATATATCCTAAGACATGGCCTTGCCATTCCAATTCGACATTTGATAAATTATTCTGGAGAAGGTTTGTTCAAGGTAGCACGTTTTAACATTACCCAAAAAATTAGTACCCCAAGGTCGGTAAAAGGAAGATAGGAATTCATTACCCAAAGAAACCTAAAAACTATGTTATCCATTCTGATGGACACCCCATCCCCAAAAGAACAATGTATTTCATCCAGCAAATGGCTTAGCCAACTGCATCCTCATTGTGCATAAAGATGGTTTTAAAGAAAGAAACAATCCTTCTATCATCCGTCCGAAACAAAAGGTTTTCATTGGCATAAAAGAGATGAGAATGGAAATGAAGTTCCCTTTCATCTTTAACCTGATTATACAAGAAAAAATGGTAATTCTTTAATATTTCCAATGAATATTTAAAATCTATGTTATATTTTGTTTAGCCCTATATTAAAATTAAGATACTTACATAAAATGACAGAGTGATATTTTGTTTCATTCATTGATTTTTATAATATCTATTTCATATTCATGGAAAAGTGTTCATTAAATGATTTCATTTGAACCATATGAGATATGGGTATAATTCAGTCATCCAATTGGATCTTGCATGTGTAAGGGTGATTTTATAATTTTATTTTTAACTTTAATTACCTAATTTACCCTTAATCGTGGTAAATAAATAAAAATTTACTAAAGTTAATATTCACCAAAAAATTATGTTCATCCTATTTGATATAAAAATTCATACTAATTTCAACATTTTATCTGTTTATATAAATTCAATTCATAGAAATGGGAAAATTATGTTTAATGTTAATCATGTAGATGTGGTGGGAAATCAGGTAAAAAAAGACATTCAGAAATTCAAAAATTTATATATCCAATTATATTATAAAAATTACTATGTTTTCCAACATTAGATTAATATAAATATTATTTATCTATTTTTACTTTAATATGAATTTAAATTAAAATAATTATTTAAATGAAGAAGTCAGTTTTTATCAATAATGCAGTATTTTTCACTATTCATCAAAAATTGAATCTTTCATAAAAAAAATCACAGTAAGAATATTTCTATATTCTGAATTTAGAAATGAAGTCTATTTTGATAAAAAAAAATTAAAATTTCATAATGTGGTTAACACTATTCCTGACCAGTTTTTAAACAGCTAGTTTGATTGATCATGGTGTGCTTGAATTTGGTGTTTTGTGTAACACAAGATATTGAATTATTTAAATTGAAATATATTGTGGAAGCTTGAGGAGTTCCATTATTCCCTCCTTAAAAAATCATGTAATAAAAATTACAAGAATATCACTTCATAAAAAGGATTGGTTAGTTCTTCATCATAAGTTATTCAGTTTCCCACACCGCATCTTCTATTTTATGGTTTCTATAAAGATCCATTACCAGTCATATCATCTGATTCCTAAACACTTATTATCTAGTGTCAATAATCTCAATAGGCCCTTTTGAGTAAGTCAAATTTGGTTACATTTATAATTCCTTAAAGGTGAGTACATGTGTTTTCTCTTGAATTTATTTTTTTATCAGTGATACATGGAAACCATCATGAACTTTGTAGAGATGTGGTGGAATTACTAAAAATTAAGCTACATCTCCAATTCATTCCATAATTTAAAAAGGGACAATGTACTAGGGACTTAACATACCCTTCGTACCGAATCATATGACACCCTTCAAGGGATATACCTTCAAGAAAACATTATCTACAACTTTAAACACCAAATACATCCTTCAATTATCGACATATCTATTTCTCCTACATTAAGATGCTTTGATATGGGTTTGAATAATATTAACCTTTTTTTGTGGTTTCCTCAACATATTCTGGGCCTACGTGTATTCTTTCACAAACATTATCCCAACATGTAGGTGTATGAAATATCTTTCCATATAACCCTTCATATGGTGGCATATAAATACATGAATGTAATCTATTATTATAGAGAAATTATACTAGTGGTAAATACTAATCCAACATACCTTTAAAAATCAAGTGACCGAGATCTCGATATTTCTTAAAAATTTTCAGTATTCCTTTTCTGACAGTCCCTCAGTTTGAGGGTGGTAGGCACTGCTCAAATAAAGATCTGTATCTAGGTACTTTGGAATAATTTTCTATAATCATGATGAAAAATAGGGATCATGGTTAGAAACAGACAATAGGGTTACACCATGATGTTTTACAACCTCATTAAAGTAATGTTTTGTTAAATTTTTAAGTGGTATATCTTATCTTATAGTAGAAAATGTTCTGATTTGGTATGAAAATCATCAATAAACAATATTGTATCATTTCTTCTAGGAGTCTTCTGCAGCCCCATGATAATGTCTGTTGTAAAATCATCCCATTTACACATAGGTATTAGAAGAGGTTTCATGACTCCTCTTGGATGTTGTCTTCCTACATTTACCTGTTAACAAACAAAACATCTCGAACCATAATAACTAATCTCCCTCTTCATTTCATCCTGCCAAAAATATTCCTTCAAATATCAGTATATCTTAGTGATACCAGGACGTATGGATAAATTAGAGCTATGTGCATCATCCAATAACTCCATTTTATACTCATATATATAGGTAACACTAATAATCTTCCCAAATTTCAAAATACCATCACCATATATGGAGTCAATCAATCTCCTACCATTCTGCGCTTTAATATTCTTTTAAAGAACCTCATCATTAGACTGAGAACATTTTAACTTTTATAGTTAAAATTTTTAGGAATCCATTTGTAAGATTAGTGATTTTTCTCCATCCATGGTTATTAAAATATCCATTTTACTAGATCCATGAACATAAGATCCCTTTCAAATCACATTTTTCTCACAATGTTCCTTCCTAATAAAATAATCATCTACCTTATTTTTCTTCCCTAGGTGGTAGTGTATTGTGAAATAATAATGCTTGAGTAGCTCAAGCCATATCCTTTGTCTCATTTTGAGTTCTTTCAGTGAGAAAATATATTTCAAAATCTTATAATCAGTATATATCTCTAAAATTTTACTGTACATATAGTGTCTCTATATATTTTGAGGAAAGATTACTGTAGAAAACTCAAGATCTTTACTTGGGTAGTATTTTTCAGAAAATAGTAATTACCTTGATTGTAATGAACCAGGCCAGGTCACCATCTGACCTGACGCTCGACCTGGTCTGCGACATGGCCCGGAGGGCATTCCCAATCCCCACAGGCTGGCACAAGTGCTCAGGGAATCAAAACTAACACATGGGAATGAGTTACCCGAAATAGAAGACATAAAAACAACTAAAAACTTTAATTGAAAGAAACCGATTTTTTACAACCAAACAGACCCTAAACACAATCCATATTTAATGGTCTACAAAAGGAACCAACAACCCAAGAGGGACAACAACAAAGGAAAACTAAAACTCTAAGAATAATTCAATGAATGAAAACTAACACACCTATCTGCACCTTCATGAAACACGAGGTGCCACCTCCTCAAACCACCACCATCAGACCTTCATGGGAAAACCATCGACAACCCAAACCACCATCACTAAACATGATTAATCAACCTGTGATAGACAAAGAAAAAGGGTTACATACACCCAAAGGTGTATGTAGGGTGTGATCTAAGAGCCCAGTAGGATGCCACCAGGAGAATATTCCTTTCATGACCATTTAAATGGTGAATAAATTTTTCTAATAAAATAGATAACATGGAAATAAATTCTTAAACAATATCTAATGAAAATATTTTTTAATGAAAGGTGCTTAAAATGAAAATGAATTTAAAGAAAAAAACTCAAATTAAAGAGAATAAATAAATAATTAATCACTTTTAAAGAAAACAATATTAAAGAAAACTGTTTCAAATAAAATAGATTAAATTCAAACCCACACACACACATTGTTTTTAAAATAACCAAAGTGTCACACCAATGAGCGTAAAGTAACCAAGAAACACCTAATATGGGATAGGCCTCATGGGTGTAACCAAGATTGGGTCCCAAGATCTTTGTGTCTCGTTAAAGCATGGATTAGAAACCACAAACCTCATAAAATGTGGCTTAGAATGCCATGACCCTCAGAAACCATGGATTAGAAGACCACGACCCTTAGAAAGGCATATGTTTAGTTACTGTTGTAATCGTCAGTCCTACCAGTGAAACTAGGTCAAGTCACCTCCAGAACACTAGCCCACTAATCCTAGTTCACCACCCTAGCTATACATGCTTCCCGCTTTGGGCTCAAACAAATTTCAAGATCTTAATAGGTGAACATCTCATTATCAAGACAAACAAAAAACTAATCATGACACGATACAATTAACACCAACAATTCCATTTTTTTCTAAAATTGAAGATCATGTCACATGTCACATTTTTGGATAAAAGCTGAAAAATTTACTTACACACACCAAACCATCATTTGCACTCCCAAATGCCATTTATAAAAACTATTCAAACAAAAACCTTATCCAAACACACTTCACACCATGGATATAATTTGAAAAACCCTTTGAACATTTTCATAAGTCAGTTCTAAAAGAGTATCTCTAGGATTTACACATAAAGATGCTCTCAAAATCATCATTTTGAATTAATCGCGCACCCAAAATCTTTTTATAACATAATATCCATCACTTACATCGTCAATTAAACCACTTTCAATTTTAAATAAAACAGTTTTACACTTAGAGGACCACCACAAAAATTTATTGAACATTTTCAAAAATGTGTTGCACAACATTAGACACCCAAACACACTCTGAACATCTTTTATAAAAAATGTACTTTGATTCCACACCAAAAACACACACTACAGCTCTTTCACATTCAATCACATGTTATTGCTTTATGGGGGAGTACACTAGTCATGAACGAAAAACATAGACCCAATCAAACTGGTCCAATGGAATAGACATACTGCAAGTGAACACTAAACGTATAGAGGGAACCACTGCAAGGGCTTCTTAAGGAACATTACAAAAGAATCACCTAACCACATGATTTCACACCATCTTACAAATAATAATTCAAACATAAGACACAAATCAGTCAAAAATATTCTCAGCCTGAGATTCCTCCCATCCAACATTTCCAAAATACAGGGACACACCACACAATCACCGGCTATTAAAACACCAATTTGTTTCCCTTTAAAAAATCTTGTTTTTGAAAATAAACGAATCTAGTGGGTTTTTCAAACACCAATGGTGTCCCATGGGCCTCGCACATGAATATTCCCATGCCACACTGGCACCCACCTCACGTCCATCCAGGAAATCATCCCCTCGTTACATTAACCATTTCTCTTTAGATATACACTCAGGCATGTGGTTTCCCATGAGAACATGAAGAATCAAAACCAAACCTTTCCCTTTTTAAAAAAAATCATTCAACCCACACTTTTCAAAAAATACACATCATTTCATTTTTAAAAAGCTTCATTTGAAAAAAAATTATAAGAGAAAATCATTTTTACTTAAAAAAATCAGATTTCCATGAATCCAAAACAAAGAGGCAAGGAATGACGCAAGAGGGAACTAGTGTCAATGGGTGATTGGGACATATGGTTAGCGGCCATACGCCAATCACACCGCCACCACAGTGGGTATTCTAGGATAGCATTTCCGAACCCACATGGCTTTCTAGACCCTGAGAGGTCACTGGGACCACTGACCATACTCCTTTTTCATTTCCCCAAAACAAGATTTTCCACACTGACCAAAGATGTAGAAAAACCTCAAATTACTTTTGTAACATGATTTCGGCCATGTGGTGTGCTGGCCAGGAACTTTATTCATAGCTAGAACGTCAAGCCCTGACAACCATAACTCTAGTATACTATGACTCTATCCAAATGGAAGATGACTAAAGAGAGTAAACTGCGCTGATACGATTTTGTGCTGAACCTGGCTGGGTCGCCATCGTACCCGGTGACCGATTCAGTCATTGACATGGTGCGAAGGGCATTCCTGACCCCTATAGGCAGACACAAGTGCCTAGGGTATAAAAAATAACACATGGGAACAATTTTCCCGAAATATAAGTCATGAAAACAACTAACAAATTTATTGGAAAGAAACTGATTTCATAAAACCAAACATACCTTTAACACAATCCATATTTAAATGTCTACAACTGGAAACAACAACCCAAGAGAGATGAAAATAAAATAAAAACTAAAACTCTAAGAAGACTGCAATGAAAGAAAACTAACACATCCATCTGCACCTTCATGCAACATGAGAAGCCACCTCCTCAAACCACCATCGTTAGACCTGCATGGGAAAACCATCGAAAACCTGAACCACCATCACTAAACACAATTCCTGAACTTATGACACACAAAGAAAAAGGCCTACATACACCCAAAGGTGTATGTAGGTTGTGATCTAAGAGCCCAGTAGGATTCCACCTGGTGAAGATTCCATGCATGACCAATTAAATGACCAATAAATTTTTCTAGTAAAATAGATAAAAGAGAAATAAATTAATAAACATTATATAATGAAAACAATTCGTAATGATAGGTGCTACAAATAAAAATGAATTAAAAGACAAAAACTCAAATTAAAGAGAAGAACTAAATACTTGAACACTTTTAAAGAAAATAGTATTAAATAAAACTATTTCAAATAAGATAGATTAAATTAAAACCCACACATAGACATCCTTTTTAAAATAACCAATGTGTCAGCCCAATGAGCATAAAGTAACCAAGGAGCACCAAATTTGGGAGAGTACTTGTGGGTGTAAGCTAGCTTGGGTCCCTAGACCTTCATGTCTCAGTGAACCGTGTCTTAGAAACTATGAACCTCATTAAACATCGCTTAGAAGGTCAAGACCCTCAGAAAATGTGGCTTAGAAGACCATCACCCTCAGAAAATGATATTTTTAGTTAGGGTTTCAATCGTCAGTCCTGCAAGGGAATCCCAGTCGAGTCACCTCCGGAACACTAGCCCACTAGTCCTAGTTCACTGCCCTAGCTTCCCAGGATTCCTGCTTTGTGTTTAAACAAATTTTAAGATCTTAATAGGTGCATATCACATAAACAAGACAAACAAAATGCCACAGATGAAAGATACCATTTACACCAACAATTCCATTGTTTCTAAATTTCTTGATCATGTAACACGTCACATTTATGGATAAAATCCAAACAGAGTACTTACACACACTAAACCATCATTTTCACACGCAAATTCCATTTTGAAATATTTCACAAACTAAAACCTTATCCAAATAAGCTTCAAACCATGGATATAATTTGATAAACCCTTTGAACATTTTCATAAGTCATTTCAAAAAGAGTATCTCTAGAATTTACACATGAAAACACACTCAAAATCCCCATTTTTAATTTATAACACACCCAAAATCTATTTAGAACTTAATCTGCATCGCTGACACCATCAATTAAACCACTTTCAATTTTAAAGAAAATATTTTTACACATAGACGACCACCACCAAATTTTATTGAACAATTTCAAAAATGTTTCACACAAAATTAAAAACTAAAATGCACTCTGAACATATTTTATGATAAAAGGTATATTGATGCCACACCCAAAACACACACTCCATCTCTTTTACATTCAAACAAACTAAATGCACAATCTTTAGAATACTGATAAATAGATCAATGTATGTTTTCACAACAAAACACTTTAACATCACATAAACACTCTAGTAAAAAATCAAATTCACAACAAGACTCAGTCAAAAATTACTTTTGAAGCATGTAAACTACATAATAATTGTGATAAATTAATTTGAATTAAGAAACCAGTTCACAAGAAAATTTATGAAACAATTTTTAGTATATGCCACATGAGCCAAAATATTATAAATTCAAAAAAACACCCATATATGACTCAACACATATTGACACTAAACTGGAACACAATATGCATAGTTTGTAATATAAAAATAAACAATTCATCATGGTTGTTTACAGAAAAAACACATGTATCATGTAAACGTATCAACATCAATTAAAAACTAGATTCACATTAAACAAATTAATAAATAAATATGATAAATTAATTTAAGAAGAAAATTAATTCATCAATAGTGGTCAAGCCCTGTTCCACTTACATTTTTTGAAGAAAAACATTATGATCTTGATGCCCAAATTTCATCGCAAATCAATTGTAGCTCAAACCACTCAAATAGGCCCTGAAAATACAGTAACAGACCATTTGCATCAAGACCAAACCAAATGCAACATAAAACACTAACTCAAATTCTGTAAAAAAAGTAGAAAAACCAATTTAATGTTAATCAAAACAGCAGCGAGGGAGCGGGAGGCCACTGCAAGGGTTTGGGAGGCTGTCCGAGGAAAAAGTGGGGTGTGCCGGATGGGAAGAGGGGGAGGAAAGGTGCGCATGAACCAGGGGTTCTAGGGGGTTGCGCTTCGAGCTGGCCAAGGGGAGCAAGGGGGTTTCCTGTGGGGTTCCGAGTAGGAAGATGGAGGGGTGTTGGCTGGGAAGGGTCTTGTGCACCAGGTGAGAGGCCAGAAAGTGGAGCTGAAGGGGAGCAGGGGCCCAGCGCACTGGACAACGGAGTTGGAGGGAAAGGTGATGACACGAGGGGGGGGGGGGTGTAGCAAGCCGAGGGGTGCACCAACGGGTGTTCGTGCAGGTCCGAGTGGGAGAATGGTGCGACGGGAAGGGTAAGAGGGGATGAGATCTGGTGGCTCAACGAGAAGAAGAGGAGAAGTGGGGGTGTTATGACCGGGAAAAGGGATGGGTAGCGCAACCCGAGGAAAAAATGAAATTAAAAACAAATAAATAATAATAATAATAATAATAAATGGAAAATAATAATAATAATAAATGGGAATTAATAATAATAATAAAAAAGTAATAATAATGCTAATAATAATAATAAAATAAAATAGGAAAATTAATAAAAGATTAATAAAAATTATACCCTCAAGGATAATTATAATGATAATATTATTAATTAACATTTTAACAATTCTAATGATAATAATTAGTTATGATGATAATAATAATAATTTATGGTGATAATATTAATACAATTAATGATATTGACAATTTTGTAATAACAATTTTAAAAATAATGACATAATAAAATGATAACAATATTACTAATGACAACATAATAAAATATATATTCTTACCACTAATAATAATAATAATAATAATAATAATTTTCTCAAATAATAGTAATATTATGACCATTAAAACAATTCATTTAAATTTTGATCATCCTTTTCTTATTTTATTTGATTTTTACCACTCCTTTAATTTTATCTCTTGATTATTAGCTCATTCTATTTCATTAGTTGAAAATCGGGTATGCCTGCGAGGACACGAGCGAGGCCGTACGACTTCAGCAGAGGCGCACTGAGCCCTGTCAAGGCCAAAATACCCATTTATCATAGGGAAACCCTAGACGGGCTCGGCCCGCATTTTACATATATAAAAGTAAACAATAATAATAATTGGAAACCAATAAAATTAGAATAAAAAAATAAAAACATAGAAACATGACGCGACGTGAAGCCTGGGTGTGACAATTCTCCCCACCATAATGCTTTCTATCCCTAAACGAGCACTATTCCAATTTGGGACCAATTTACCCACTAGACCACATAAGGACCAATCAATCTATTAAAGATGTTAGCTTCCTAATTTACAAGATTTGCATCCACCTTTTTCCTCAAACCCCACAAGGTACCACAATTGGCCCCGCAGACATGTGGTCCCCATGCAAGGGTCCACCCACATACCTAAACGGGTCATCTGACTAATGACTCTCCCCACGGCCAACACATCTAATTTTCAGTGTGCTTTGTCCTCACTCATACACACCCTGGAAAACATTCCAGAAGTTCAACCATCCTGATCACTACTCCTAGACAAGCAGGTTTATCTATGGAGTTCTAATTAGGTAGGCTCTCGAAAAGGAAGGTTCACCATGTGGACATGAGTCATATCATTAAGCCATTTAACCGTTTATCATTCGTGGGGGTCACAATCACCCCCTATTAAAGTACAACGTTCTCATTGTGGAACCTACATCTCAACCCTGGCAGTCCACCGCACATAAGGTTGTGTACCATCTCTGATACCAAATCTTACAACTAGGCCCCAATGACGGCACAAACACCCTGTATTTACATGGCTGTCAGGTCCTTTCCCACCAGGTACCACCAGTTGCCCCGCAGACATGTGGTCCCCACCCATGGGTCCACCCACATGCCTGAACGGGTCATCTGACTAATAAAAGTCCCCATAGGACAACACAAGTCCTTTTTAGTGTGCTTTGTCCTCACTCACACACACCCTAGGAAACTTCCCAGAAGGTCACCCATCCCGGTCACTACTCTTGGCCAAGCACGTTTAACTATGGATTTCTAATCAGGTAGGATCCCGAAAAGGAAGTTGCACCTTGTTGACATGAGTAATATCATTTAGCCATTTAAACCTTTATCATTCAAGGGTGTCACATTGGTGAATATGAAAAAACTCTACTGTTATTCATAACAACACAACCAATTCCCTTCCTTGATGCATCACTATAAATCACAAACCAATAATTTTTAGAAGGTATCATCATGATATGAGCATTAACTATTCTACTCTTCAATTCTTAAAAAAAATCTTCACACACTTTTTCCCAAATGAATTTAACCCTTTTATGTGTGAGCTTGGTTAATGGGTTAGAAAATCAGGAAACGTTATGAAAAAAATGTTTATATAACATCTTTAATTGAACAACACCATATTTTAGTATCTAGATATTTTATTTCTTCAAAGAATACCTATATAATGTTTACATTACCAAAATTTTAGGATGTTCTTCTATACTTATCCCCAATGTCTATCTTAGGGTACTATTCCATAATTAAAGTATTCTCGAAATCGAGTTTCAAAGGTTTATACTAAATATCTTTTCATACCAACTGTAATTCCCTTACCCTTGATTCATAGAGCCAGTGCATTATTTTATTACATTATAATGATCAAAATAAATAAAATCCTGATGGACCAATCAGTTTAGTATCCCTGGAAATTCTAGATACAAATATATGTTTTATTCTTACATCATGAAATGAAATGTAACATATTTTTTCCATTGAAAAAATAATAACTCTTAGACTATCCCTATAAGATAATCATAATATACCTCTTCCCATTCTTGGGAAAATAAATCATAATAAAGGTGTGATCTTAGATGCTTAGTAAAGATAAACTATATAGCAAAAGCTATCAAAAATAAGGAGAAACAATTAGAGAAATGTATAAAAATTATAACACATGCCTTTTAGACATAATCATGAGGATAATATATACGAATTAATCATATAATTTTATTTCACCATTCAAATTGATATTCAACTAGAGAAATAATCACATGTAATATCAACAACTAATCTCATAAGGAGGGAATGCATAATGCCATATATTATAACCATATTGTCACTACCTTTTGAAAAGGCCATGAATAAATGTGTAAAACACCAAAATATCTTGTCTCATGAGACATAATGATGAATCGAGGGGTTATAGTGGGTCCCTCCCATCACATAACAAGTCAAATGCATTCTGCTTATGAAACGGGTAATACATAACCAATATAATCATTCGTATTAAAACTACCATAGTAAATCACAATACATTATCCATAAACCATGAATGGTTTAAAAGAAGCACAACCACAATAAAACTATTCATAAACCATTCAAAACAATATGATATGTTTTATCATATGAAACAAACCTCAATTAAAAATAAGATCCAATAAAGGGTGTTGACATTGATGAACTTTTTTTAATAAAATCATTAGAATATTCTATAGAGAAATACCATATTTTATTTAAAATAGTTATTTAAAATTCCATAAAATATAAAATGAAAATATTTTCAATGAAAATAATCATTTAAGATTATAAAATAATCTTAAATACATTTAGGCATCAGAACAATGGGAAAATACACTCACATTTTATAATATAAAAACATTCTTCTTGTATATTATCGAAAAAGTCAAACAAAGTACCTCATATGGATAAAGAAAAAAAGATTCCTTTTATAAAAATGAACATGTGTAAAAATAACATTCAACAATTTTAAAATAATAGTATGAATGTTATGAAATATATTATTAAGAAACATGGAAATGGATGAAAAATATTTCCCAGCAAATTCTTCAGTAGAAGAAATCCCAAATAATAATGGGAATGAGAAATTAACCCCTTACCTCATAATCTCATTTAGTTAAGGGTGTTTTAACGTCATATATAATGGTTAAATATTTTTTTTATGAAATACTAGAACTATATCAATTATTTATGATATCATATATAATCCACTTATGTCATTTTCTTAGTAACATTTCATTAAAATCAATATTTCGAGCATGTACTGCTTCTTTTTATTAAGTTTATTTTGTCATGTTAGTATTGTTTATTAAGAGTATGATATATCATATTCATGTTCTAAATTATATTAAGTTCTTAAATATTATATTCATTTATTATAAAAATTCTCATAATCATTCTTAATTGGCAGTAGTAGAGGATGAATATCATTGCGTCGTGGATACGTTAGGTCGTACATACGCACGAGGGATGGTATCATCCCGTAATGATAATGGATAAGTATTTAGAAGGAATATTTATTATAAATTAACAATATAAAGTCATAATTATTATATAAACCCTTTATATTAATCTTTATAAAAATCTATATATTGTATATTTGAAAAATAATTTACCCCACGATGTGGAGACAGTAAGTCGTAAGTACATGTGTAGGGTAATATTGTTATTCAAAGGATGGGTAAAATGAGAACTATTTTTATCTCATAATAATAAAAACATAAGAACATAAATAATATTATGTGTTTATTAATTTATTATGGAATCGACTTTGTAAAAGGAAATATAATAAGAAAATAACTTTGAATTTGTTGGTAAAATAATTAACTCTTCTTCATGTGTCTCCATTTTATTTCCACAAAAAGACTCTATAGGTTTTATTTATTCCCAACGTATGGAGTCTAGGATGTTGTGAGGAATTTGGGAGGAGAAAGGGGCAGGGTTTGGCCAAGATAAAGGGATTTAGATGTGGGAAAAATATATACGGAGAGGTTCCCTTTCAAAAGAGATGAGAGGGGAACTTTTGGAAACTCTAAAACTATTAATTTAATATAAATCAATTTTTTATTTGAAATAGTTAAAAAGTGAGTTATTTCAAGAATAATATTTAAATAGGTCGAAATAATCTCTAAAAATAAAATTTATAGATCATTTCATTTTACTTTGAACCTTATCATTATGAATTATCCTTAATTAATATATTAAATATTAATTTTGGTAACAATATACAAAGTAATAAAAAGTTAAAAATATTTACTTATATGGTGTAAATTGACCATTAATGGAAAATTTATGATATTTTATAAATTTCAATTAACAATTTTTTTGTTTTTAAATTTTTTTTATTATTTTTAAAAAAATTTAAAAAATGATATTTTTATAAAATATCAATAGTATCAAATTTGAACTTATTCATTACTTTGACTTAATTTAAAATATTAACAAAGAAATAACTCATATAATACAATATAATACACTCCTATAATTTCATATTCTTTTATAAAATTCATTGAGAACCTTAATTAATTCATATCTTATTTTATTTAATATTTTAAATATATTTACTTGATATTTTTATTTTTTAAATAATTACAACCTCATTATTATGTCATAACTAATGTTAATTATATTTTCACTAAAAACTATAAATAAATTAATATGATGAAATTAATTATTTTATGTTTTCATAGACTATTTAAAATCTATATTATCTCTTGGATATCCTTATATTAAAAATAATAATAACTTATATTAAATAAGAGTGTGGCATTTTGTCCCATTCTTTGATTTTTATAATATTTAGGTCATATTTGTTGTAATGTATCCACTCAATGACTCATTTTAAAAATAGAGGATAAGGATTGAATTTAGTCATCCAATATAATTTTGACATGTGTTAATGTAATTTTATAATATTTTGTTATCCTTTAATTACAATATTTACACATAACCATGCGAAATAAATAAAACATTACTGAAGTTACAATTAGCAAAAAAAATTAAGATGATCCTATTTAATGAAAAATATCATAATAATTAAAAAAATTTAATCCAATTTTAATAAATTCATTCGCAGAAATGGGAAATTTATGTTTAATGGTAATCATGTAGATGTGGAGGTAATGTGGGTAAAAAAGATGTTCAAAAGTTCAATTAGTTTTTATATTTAATTCTATTTTAAAAATGATTATAAATAATTACATAATAATAATAATAATAATATAATTTATTTATTTTTACTTTTAGAAAAACTTAATTAAAAATAAATATTTAAATGAAAAAGTCAGTTTTTAACAATAATGTAGTATTTTTCATTATTCGTCATGAATTTAAACTTTTCAGAAATATATCTAAATTTTACCCTAATAAAATTTTGATATTTGGTATTGAAAAATGAATTCTAATTTTAAAAATAAAATTTAAAAAATTTATAATGTGTCTAATACTATTCATTACATCTTTTTAAAAGGCTAGTTTGATAGATCATGGTGCTCTTGAACTCAGTATTGTGTGCATTGCAAGCTATATATTTATTTAAAAATAAATGTATTGTTAAATCATGGGGTGTTAAAATTTAAAAATAGGATGTGAAAATATATTGCAAGATGTATTAAATTATTATTTGTCTGGACTTTGTAGCATTCATTTTTATTAGGAAAGAAACATCATCATTTGATTTTTCTCTAGATCCACTCCCCATAGCTCTAATCAATAAAATTATTGGAGAGAAATAGAAGAACACATTTGTGGATGAGTAATGTAATCCAAAAATTGAGGATGTAATAATTTATTGGAGTTCATGGATGTTGATTTATTTTGTATATAATTAAATGGACATACCCTAGATCAGGATATTGAGTGTACTTTTAATTTATTCCTAGATAAAATAAAAATACGAATGACTCCTTATAGAATATTCATAGTGGAATTAGTGGAGGTGAATAATATACTAGTTCAGTTGAGTAATAATGGATTTATTCACCCCTTGTGTTTCTCCATGGTGATCCCATGTTCCCTTTATTATGAAGAAAGAAGGATCAATGAGGGTGTGAGCAGACTATAGAGAAATCAAGGATATTACAATAAACAACAAGTATACCCTTCCATACATTGATGATTTGTTTTACAAATTTCACAGAGCTCAATATTTTCCAATGATTGACCTTCGCTCCGGGTATCATCTATTCTGAGTAAAAATGGATGACATTAAAAAGGTATCTTTTCGAGTGAGGAATGGGCACTCTGAGTTTATAGTAATTTTTCATTTTGATAGACTAATTCACCTTCTATTTTGGTGGATCTGATGAATAGAATATTCATGGATTATCCAAATTATTTTGTTTCAATATTCATTAAATATATTTTGGTATATTAAAAAACATATGAATACAGTGAGGATGAATTTAATATTATTTTTGAGAGTCTAAAAATCAATGACTTATATGGTAAATTTATCAAGTGTGAATTAGTGAGTTATTGAATCAATATAGACTAATGATATAGTGATGAGGATAGATTCATTTTGAGTATTTTATTTATTTTTTTTATGATATGAGTTACATAGAGGTAGTAGATTGGCTTTAGGTAGTTAGGGAAGTTGATCTATCAATGGGGAAAGATTATTTTTTTGAGTATGATTTAAATTGATGTTATTTTAGGGGATGATCCTACATCTGTAGTAGGGGATCATTATAACTAATTATTAATTAAAAATGTTGTTGGAGTTATTGAATACCACATTTACTTAGTGGTTTCTACCATAGGAGATAATGGCGGAGAAGTTATTGGAACTTATGGGTCGAGAATAATGTTAATGGCTGATGAAGGTGTATGCCAACTATTTTAATGATACACTTAATTTTTATTTCGAGTCTGTGTTAAGTGATTCCTTGAAGATACATCTATTTATTGGGGTCCCCTATATTTATCTTAGTTTTACTATTCTTTTTTATTGGCACATATTGTTTAATGATTTGTTTCCTGAGATCTATCTGGTGAAATTTTATTTTCTGGGGAAATATTTGTTTACTATTGGCTTTGTTCCTTTCGAATTTTTTTAAGGATCTCCTTCTACTAAGGAATACATAATGAAGTGGCCTTTTTTGGGTAGAACATATTAATATAATACTTCTTCATAGAATAATATTTCTCCTTTTCACTTATTATGAAGTAGGTGTGTGATTTTTGAGCTTTCTTATTTATATATTCTAAATACATGTCACCAATGTGGTCGGTTGGACAATCTATAAATGTCTTGTAATTTATGGAATCATTGGGGAAGATATCCTCTTAATTTTAAAATTTTGATAGTGGTATGGGAACATTTTGATGAAATTTCCAATTTTACCTGTTTTCATTGACCCATTCTATCACTTCGTAATTATGATTGTTGGTGTAATGTTTCGGTGCTCATTTTTCTACTCTTATATGGAGAGAGAGTGGTTGTTTTGTGTAATTTATTAAAGTTCCTTATCTTTTTTTTTCACTATTTTAGTACCCTTGGTTAGTACCTCTATCACTGCCTCTTTGGGTCTAGTTTTTTTTGGTTGAACCACCATAATTAATGACTTTCTAAATAATGGAGAGATATACTTTAGATCTCCATCATAAAACATTTTAGTTTTTTCAGTTTTGTGTAAGTGTTTTTTAGATTCTATTAGAGGGGTTTTTCCTTCTGTATATTAGAGTCCTTGGATAATTTGAGGTTCATTCAAACCTAAATTGACTTATAGGGGTAAAAATGGTTATTGTGGGGAGAATTATCACACCCTAACCACTCCAAAAAATTTCATTTTATTATTTTTTTTATTTTTGATATGTTCCTCTAGTTTCCTCCATGATTGTGTAAATTTTGGAAATTTGTGGAACTTTACAGGGTGCATGGTGAGGAATCATGGTTTTCCAAACTATGTCGTAATAATGTGTATGGGTCCGTAACTTTGAAAAATCTATTTCTCATTTTTGGTCTACTATTTTTCTAAACATGAAACCTAACCATCTGATGCCTAGTAACTCACCATTTAAGTGTGTAAAAAGGGTACATTGTTCGTAATACAATGCTTCCAAACCTTACACAACAACCAAAAACATATTTTTTTCATTTTTTTGAAATTTTCCTATAATGTTTGAGACCCAATTTTTGTTATTTTATCTTCCATTCGACCATAGAATGTGAGGGATAATAGAGTTATACTTCTCTTTTCTTCCACAAATTTTTAGGTTTATAATATTGATTCAATGTGTTAACCTCAATAAAAGAACTCTAATCCTATTTTCCTTATCTTATATTCTTATTTCACTTTCTCCCATGGATTTTTTTCTCTTGGGAAGACCCTAAAAAATAGATATGATTCTTTTTTAATAGGTTTTTGGTGGTAGGTTTTTCATATCATATCTCAAGTCTTGTTCTTCCACCTTCTAAAGGTTTCATTCAATCCATAGCTAGATTGAGGAGGGTGGTTCTATGACTTCACTTTTTCTTCATACAATATATGTTTTATATTTCTCCCATGAGTTTCCCCTACATCCTTAGTTGTTTTAATGGTGTTTAATTAGTTTATAAAAAAATTACCTAATCATGTGATTTAATTAATTCGGTTTAATTAAAATTTTCATATTCTACATGTTTATCAAAACCCAAAATGTGAATTAAGATTGTATTTATTGTTTGAAATGTTAACATTGGATTTTTAATACTTTAATTGGATTATATTTAGTGTTTAAAACATTATAATTTTTTTTCTTAATTAATGTTAGATTTAAATGATTTATCTTATTAGGCCCTTGGTTTTTTTCTCGGGGTTAAATTTACCCATTATTATTGGCTTCATTGGTACCTCCCATCAATTTTTATACATATATATATCTTCATGTTTTTATGAACCTATATATAGATTTTTATGAATATATATAAGTTTATGCATATATATAAGCATCATCTTTACAAAACATGGATTTTAAAATCATATTCAGTTCTTGAAAGGGGCCTCCTAAATTTTGATTTTTCAAAAGTGACTTCACTCATTGATTCTTAGGCATGAATTTAACATTATAAGGGGAAAACTAATTTTTAGTTATTTTAATTGTTTTTTTCCAATGTGTTTTTAAATTATATTTTATAAAATTTTAAAGTGTTTTTCTAATGGATTTTACTCCAAAAGGGTTTGAAATTATTTTTGAACAGATACACCTAGTTATAACTAAAAGACTTCAATTTTTCCTTGAAAACATTATTCTAAATTAGTGTAACCTCATGGAAGCCCTCCCATTTGAACGTTGTTTTCACATAAAAGGTGTAGGGAGGTGGGATGAGCATTTCAGTTGCAATATGTTGACTCATGATTGAGTTGTTTTTCTATTTATGATGTCTTCTAAGAGAATCATTAGTTATATTTTTAAATTTCCAGAAATATATATAAACACATAGATATACTAACTACCAAATAATATAATATTTATGATATGAGGTCGATCCAATGAGGAAAAGTTTTATAATTATTATATAATATTGATAGTTGTTTTTCATAATTGTACTAAAAGTAAAATACTAAACTATTTAGAGAATATTTATTGTTGGAAAACGTTAAAAAAATAAAAATAAGGTTGAAGTGAACTATGTTGATATTAAGGATGGTTTTTGTAAATTTGTTTAACAAGAAATTCCTTGAAGTATTTATCCTAGCCTCTGAGAATTTGGCTATAACTCTCTAGATTTGGTGGATCATAATTCAGTGTTTCTTAACCAAATTAGATGCATGATGGATTATATTGAAATGGACGGTGAAGTTGAGGTCATTTTTTAATCACCCACATACATTTACCACATTTTTTTCATCACTTAAATGTCATCACATTCACTATACATTTAACAGATAAGGTTTGGATTAATTCAAATTGATATTAACTTAATACAATGGTAAACATCCATTTTATTGAACTAGACCTCCATAAAGAACTCATTTATAAATGATTAATTTATAAATTTTTCATAGATGGATTCAGTAATAAATTGGTGGGATAGACTTAGTGTTAAAATAAATTTGTATCTTAAGATGGAAACTCATTAAAGAAACCTTCTCAATCAACACAAGAATTTAATTATATAATGATAAAATAAAAACATAATGGGAATAAAAAAAAATCTTAATTAAGATTCATCGTAGTCGATAACAACCGTCTTCCTCAATTAATAATTTGGATGACATGTTGAGATCTTCTATAATCCTCCTATTTAGAAGTGGAAACTACCCCAACTGTATAGAATTATTCTATGGGTTCCCATCCCCGGGAATAGACCCTATTTTCTGTGTTTTCGCTCCAATATATTTATAGGGAGAACTCACTCTATCATTATTCCCAAGACATAGTTTTTCTCTATTTAATTCTAAATTTTTTTCCTCTGTGGTATTTATTGGTCTTGACTTATTCTCCCCATATATTCTCTCTCTCGGCCATTACGATTCATTATCCAAGTCTTTCATTATTTTTAGATGAGTTATTAAAATACTTTTTGGATATGTGTCCTCTTGTGTATCCTTTTTTTATTCTTCCCTATGAACATCTTATGTGCTTGTAGATGGCCCAAAAACATCAGATGTTTGATTTGGGTAGTAACTCCCCCAGTATGACATAGGAAATATCCTTATTTCATAACCATGAAAGGCCATGAATTTATATGGCTAACCTAGGCTCTTTCTTGTCTTTAACACAAATTTACTTAATTCCGAAAATATATTGGGCACACCTAATGTGGGAACATCAATGGTGAAACTCCTCCCCTACAGTGCATCATTCATGTTATTTAAAAATATTAATTTTCTATTATATTTCACCCTCTATAGTAAAGTGAGATTCCTAAACTATAGCCTCTTTTGTATATCTCTTACTGTGAATGCATGCATAGTAGTCATTGTTAGTATGACTGCAAAATCATAAATTTTTAACCAACAGCGGCTCATTGGACTATAAGTACGAAAATAAATAGGCAAAGGAAATCCTCTGAAACACTATATATTGATATAATTCCAAGGTGAATCCTATTGGAGATTAGTGTTTGGATATCTCCTCTACAAAAAATATTGTCTTCAATGTGGCTAGAATGACCTCTAATTTCATGATGCATATTATTATTCATCATGGAGGGAACAAATGTGGTCACCTAATGATTTTGAGGTGATCTATAAAGATCACGATCCTTTTAAGTGGCTATACTAATGTCCCAAAAGCTTCAAAAGGTGGATAACATGGGCTTATAAGGTTGTGTGATGAAGTATATAAGTGGAATAAGTGGTTACGGTATTTCCAAGGTGGTGACTTGTGACTGCGGTGAAACAACATAATTTATGTTAGTATAAATAGAACTAGTGTGTGTTTCTATCCCATATAAAAACCCCTTGGTTATACACTATTATAAATAAAAATCTTTCCAAATTAGGTCTTATATGCATACAGTTGGGATAGGCTCCTGAAATAGGTACACACTATTGATGGCCACATGCTGGCATGCATGATCAGTGCTCGTTCTAGACCAACGTATTGAAGCATAATTCTATGTGCAATCTAAAAACCTTATACCTCTATTACTCAATCCTTCTTCTTTCATTTCATGACATACAACCCTTAGGGGATATATAAGAGGGAAACAATTGTGTTTTGGTGTCCTATGTTGGGTGGAAGTTATTTTTTCTAATCTCTTATTTCCATTTCCATCAATATTGTAATATATAAATACTAATTAAATATTAAGTAATATCCAATAATGTATTATTAGTTTTTTACTTCTTTAAAAAAGTGATTCAAACATTGTAAAACATAACAAATTATTATTATATATACAAAAAGGATATTGATAAATAAAAACAGTGGCATGATACAATTAAAATTTTAAAATATTCATGCATAAAATGAACTCATCATGATCACCCACACATAAAACAATCTTGTCCTTATGCTTAAATATCAACCATTAATTTAATTTAATAGTCCCATTATTTAAATATTTAAAATAAAAAATCAATGAAACCAAATAATTGTCATTGGGGGAAAATAATTTTAATGTTTTATATAAGGAAAATAGTTCTAAAGCTCACCAGAAACAATGAATTTGAGGTTCCTAACGAACAAAATGATATAATTTCTTATCTCTCCCATTCAATTATTTTAAGGAATAATTATTAACATAATTATTAAGATTTACCAAACCATTGTTTTTTGTAAAATCAATAATGGTAAAATTGAAATCTGAATTTTTCCATATACATTGCCTACGTGCACTATAGTTTTGAATTTTAATGTGATCTACTCACTTCACATAGAAGTTTCATATTTCAAAAAACAAGTGGACTTTGAATAATGGATCGTATGATTATGATGCTAAGGGACGATAGGATATTGATTTATAAGGATTATAATTAAATATATGTTTTAGTCTCTAAGTTTCAATCATGATAAATAATGAAAATCCAATGAAATTAGTCTATTCAAAAAGTTATATCCTTCCCCACTTCCCAAAATCAATATAAAGGTTATGAATAATGATGCATAATGAATGAGTTACCCTATTTTTTTAGAAAATATATTCTAAATTTATTGGAAATTGTGTTATGAAATGTCTCACATCTATCACCCACCCTAAAATTATAAGAATAATTGGTCAAGTGATGGTGATTTTTGACCCTCTACAACTCAAAAAATACTGTTATTATTATTATTATTATTTTAGAGGGATAGAATATAAAAAAATATAAAATTAAAATAAACCATTTATTAAAATCCAAAGAGATATCCACAATATATGTTTTAAATAAAGAAAACCAGTTAATTATAAAATCCATATTCCCCTAGACATAAACTATAAAAATCATTAAAAATATTGGATTAAGGGTATAAATGGGTAAATTTGATTGAAATATAGATATTAATGACAAATTAAATTCATAGATTAGATGGGCTAAATTAGGATTAATTAAACCTAGAAATGAAGGAAAATGGAAAAATAAAAAATTCCAATATCATTTAAGACGATATTTATTTAAAATTATTATTTTCATAAGATTACAATAAAATCACAGTTAGCGAAGTGTCCAATGTTCTCTCAAGAAATTAATTGTGAAATTTTGTAAAAATTATCTTAAAAACACATAGTAGTAAGATAATAACTTATGTCAATAACACATATATTATTTAATAATAATAAACCAATAAACAAGATTTCTGTTAATCATGGAATCATATAAGAAAGGTAATTTTTATAACATGTTGTTTAGATGAATAAAATAATGTTTTTTTTCAATTTAAAATACATATAATTATCCATAAAAATAAAATTCTCTATTTTAAATGACCTTATAAATCAATTAGAAAACAAAAAAATGCATCTTAGGGCTTCTAAAAATATTTCATACAATTGATCATAAATTGAACTCTAACATAAGTGTAATAATTAATGTTTTTCATTAAAGATTAGAAAATATTCTTGAAATGTTGAGAGGAAATTCAGTTTTGAATTTTTAATGTAAACTCCTCATTCACATGAAGCTGAACTCTTCTTAGTTTATCCAAATAGCTTTTTCATTGTTAATGGAATATTTATAGACATGAAAATCGTAGAAAATAGTGAATGTTCTAGACATGGAAATTAATTTTCAAAAATTTTAAGGGAGACAGATTAAAATTAGAGACTTGGGTTTATTCCAGTCAGACATTAAAATATTCCTATTAAAAATTATTAAGCTAGGTGATGAGGCGGCATACGATTTTTTGACCTGGTGTGCCAAAAATAGATTTTATGAAAATATTAAATATTTTATAATATACATATGGTATAAACGTGTTATATCTCTAATGCTAGATCAGATCAAAAATCCATGTACATGGTCACGTCGGAAGCGTGCCATTTACTTTAGGTGGGGTATATGTTTTTTGGGTGTGAACCTTATGTGGAAAAAGTTATCATGGATGTTTTCATCAATAAATTAAATTAATTTATTTTGGAAATTGGATCGAATAACTCTTGAATGGAGTCTCATATTGAATTTTATAGACTACGGTTGAGTTCGATGTGCCGTGTTTACCCTAGGTATGACATAGTCATTATCGGCGACAGGTGTCGGGTCAAAGGAGAGTCTGGCCGATATGTTAAGCAGATATTTGATTTAATATAAATAAATAAAAATATCCCCCTTTATTATTATTTATTGGTGTGTTCAGTTTCCCCCTCCCCCATTCTCGCCAACGAACGAACTAAGGAGGAGCTTACAACAACCATTTTCGACGTCGAACATCACCAGTTTGAGAATCTGCGCATCATGAGTGTCATTCTGCACCTAAAGCAGCTGTGTTTTGACTGTAAGGAAGGAGGTTTTAGGTTTGGTCTCTTTACCCTTTTTTATATGCATTTTTTTTCTGAAAATAACCACCATATTAATGAGGAATCTATAAAGAGATGAAGAAAAACTGCTTTCGGTAGTGGTGGTGGTTTCTAGAAGCAGTGGTGGTTTCCAGCGGTGGCGCTATAGTGGGTCGGTAGGCTAGTCCAACTCGTTTGGTCCAAGGGTGTTTAAACCCCCATAACTACATAAAATGGGTCCATTTTGTGTTCCGTATATAGAGACACAGGAATTTCATTGAGGTGTAACTTTTGAGCCTTATTTGGGGGCCTTTTATTGTGGGATCAAGATGTCATGTCTCAAAATTTCCATTTATAATAATAATAATATATTTATTATTATTTATAAAACCTTGGATTTGATGTATCTCCAGCATTTGATGTTAGTTCGATGCACTATCAGTGACGTTGAGACCCTAGAATTCATGTGGAAATTTTAAGATTTATTTGGGATGCTTAACCCAAAATCGAGGTGTGGGCCCAACAAGGTCATATTTTGACGTTTGCGGTGAAATCTGAGTTTTTTCATCGGGTGTCCTTTTTTGATGAATAAGTAGTTGAATCCATGTGTATTTTTGGGGGGATCACAATGGAGTGATCCTTTTGATGAGTTCTAGGATTGAGGAATGGGACCCATGAATACCCATTCAGTCTTATTGTGTTGAATAGTATCCTTTTCACTGATTGTATGTTATGGATGAGAAAATAGCCTATCCTGCATGTTTTTTTGTCATAGAATGTGATGGTGGCCATAGATTGGGCCTTGGAGATGTGGTACGTAGGTGATTCCATGTTGTTATCTTGAGTTAGCGATGCTAACATGCTAGGATATGTGGGCACACGTAGTCTCTTTGGTGATGTTACTACTAGTTGAGTTGAGTGGCTCCCCCTTGTCTCGGATGGCGACGTTATGACTAGCTAGGTTGAGTGGGTCCCCCTAGTCCTTTCACTTCAAGGTTCTTTGGTATCACATCCTCTTCACCAGACTGTGACCCATCTTTGGCTTCTTTGCATACGTGTAGCATAATGTTACTCTCCTACCGTGTTAGGGATTGGGTTCACATTTTTTGGTTTGGTGCTCCCATATCATGCTAGGAATCGAGTTTACATTTTCCCTTTCTAGGCAGAGTTACCTCTTTCTTCATTGAGTACAAACTCAGTGAAATTGTAGAACATATCACCATGAGAGGCCCGATGCGATCCTCACATCCTTGCATGTTTTCCTGGTAGAGTTCTCAAATTCAATGTGACAAATATTTACCCAGGCATCAGTCCTCTACATAGGATGATCCAAGAGGGGATATAGCTAGAGTGAACCCTAGGATCTGACCCTATTACTGTGTATTGGTATCTATTCTTTCACCTTTCTAAGGTGTTTTTCTGCGAGTTACCAGGTGAGGGTTTTGGTATCGTCGTGACCGTAAGTAGACGAGTGGTGATCCCCTATATGAGCAATATGATTGTTCAATTTATTATAAAACAGACAAAAGGTATATATGGCATGTGAGGGGACCCACACATTTTGTGGTTCTTCTATATCTTGTAGTCTTGTCCATACTATTCAACGGATTCCCAATCGTGCAATACTACATGAAGTGTAGGGATTATACACGACATGTCCTAGACAATCGAGGTCCCTGCCCATGCACATTGGTTGTGACCATGTACTTCAATACATGGAATGACCATGGATGATTTTATCAACATGGGGTTCTTCCTCTGTGCTCCACCTCATGGATCTATTACACTGGAAAGATATAAATTATGTGTAGGAGGGATACAAGGCATTCCAATTTAACCTTTTTGTAAACACTAACTTTTGTGGCCATAGGGGCTACACATCACGTGTCCATCAGGATACACATTAGGTACTCTTATTTTTCAAATAACATTAGATATGAAATATGAACTCAAAATACGGCCCTCCCACCTTCCAATATTGCCTGGTATCATCCAGAAAATGGTGGATCAATCTTTTGATTGAATACTAATGCAATGTAGTGGAAAAAATTTAATCTGGTTTGTTCCAATGTGAACCAGCATACATTGTTGCACTTCCTATCATTTTTAGACACCTCAATGTCCATCCATGGATATGAAATCAAGAAAAAATTCACATGAAACCTGAAAAAAACGTTATTTCACCCATAATTCAGTATTTCAAATGAAGATCATGTTGTTTTGTAAATCATATAGTCTAATCGGGTAGAGTACCACCCAAAAATATCGAAATGAGACCTTGTAGCCCAATCAAAATGGAAATGTGAAGGATTGATGGAGAAAAGCACCATAAAAAGGGTCAATTGATCCAAGGACAATCATTTATGACTAACAAACCCAAATAGTGGTATTTGGGTGAGGAATAATGAATAAACAAAAGATTTTAGTTCATGTTTGTATTCAACATTTAACAATTGGAATTGATTATAAAAAGGGATGATACTTCTCAATTAATTTAATCAAAAGGGGTAAAAAAACATAAATAAAGATTCATATATGGCTATTGGATCATTTTTTAGTTAATAAATTTCCTAACAATGATTGGGAAGATTCACTGCATTCACTAAACTTGTATATTCATCAATCTAGATATTCATTTTCATTGAATGCAACTCACAAATGGAAGGAGGAAAACACTCTCAATTTCACTTAGTTGAAAGAGGATAAAACTAGAGAAAATTCTATAGTGATTTATTTATAGTTAAAAACTAATTATAGAATTAAAATAAATAAATAAATTTTAAATTTAAATTTATTCATTAAACAAAAGATTGAATATTGTTTAATTTGAATGCCTCATGAAAACCAATTTTATGTACCCCTTAGGTTAAACATCGCATTACGAACAAAATAGTGGCCTAGAATTTCTTATATAAGATCCCTTTTTATAGTTGTATCTTTTCTTTAAGAAATTGTGCTCATGTAAAATAAATTATATTTAATATTTTTATAACTTCAATTTCTGGAAAAACTACCCTTCGAATCGCAAGAAATCTAAGTGACTAGCTTTAAAGATATATGTAGAAATATCTCAATGTACTACAAGGAACAATAGGTGTCTCTACATCATTCCCCACATCATGATTTTTGTCCTCAAAATGAAAAACTACACAAATAATTTAGGGTAATGAGACCTAATATGCCTCTCACATTCCAAGGAGCTCTCCTCCACATTCCCAAGCTATGACAATATGCTAATGAAATGGATATAAAATCTATTTAGGATCCTCTCCAAGAGATCTTCAATCACAAATAGGTCTTCTGAAAATGTGGTGCCATCATTGATGTCTAGTTATCCCCCGAAAATCACATGCATTAGGTCATGCACATATTTTTTTCTTTAAACCATGGAAAAATTCATGCATTCACTATAATAGTGGTGGTAGGGCATGACGGTAAGTATACTCAATAACCCTCATCATGATCTCAAATAGACTGATGGGAATTAGGGATCGATAGCCTCCCCAGATGAAGCTCCTCATTCCTCATCATTGGTAAAATCTTATGAAAACCTGGTGTCCCTATTTGAACTGCAAGGGACTATGATGTTGATCTTCATAAGACTTATATTTGATATGGGCCATCCTCATCCACTGAATGATGACTCAAAACATCTCCATCTTCACCAAAAATATCTATGGACCCACAATAGATGTCTCTCTGATCTATCTCCCATAAATGGGTACCCTATATAGTCTCCCTTAACTGTCCTTCAATGTTACCATATTGATAGTAGAGTGGGATCCACTGTTTTATGAAAAATCTTCCAAAGTATAGTGATCCTTCCAACATTGTAAAATTTATAATAAGTAACTCCCCCACCCCACATATCCACCAATATCTGGACAATACAATTATTCTTCCCATAAGTATGTCAGTGAAAGGTTGTACTAATCCTTGTTTGGGTCTCAGACATCTTCAATCGGCCTCTACCAAATCATGGCATAAACCACACATCAAGATCTGAGATAATAGTTGGGGTTATCCCATGAAAATGAACAATCTATCGTACATACATCTACCCCAAACTCCCCACTGAACTCTACTCCTGGTTATAAAGGGATTTTTTTGACATCATGATTTGGTATAAAATCACCTAGATGGAATCACCAAAATTAAATTTCCATGGAATCCACATCACAAATTATAAGAATATATCATCCCACTTCCAACTAATTATATCAAAGGGGATATAAAACATCTGCTGAAACCTAGTTCTTAGCCTTCAAATACTGAAAGGTGAGGCACTATGAGACAAAATAATCCACGATCTGTCTCACATTGGAAGACCAAAACTACCACTAAATGTCTCTATAAATATTCCCTACAACGGGATGTATGTCGAATGGAAATTTGTGGAAATATGGTATCATAGCTTCATGTATCATGAATGGGACCGCTATTCATCCATGGAAAAGAATCATGTGACTCCCTCCTTCAGAATATCAATCTAGTGAATCTCCTATAGATATTTTTTCAAGAATGTCTTCAAAGTAGATGTCTCCCATATGGGACACTCTCATAAGTTTGAAAAGTGGAGTAGTCATCACCATTGAATAATGAAATGTTTTACCCTCCTACTCAACCAAGATCACCTGTATAGAAGCCTACTTCTCAAAAGTCTCATGCACTAAATGATCCTTGGACTTCCTACTAATGGAATCTACGACTACATTTCCCTTTCCCAACTTATAGACTGTGTAACACACCAACCCCAGAAGTCTGAACCTGGTGTATTACACTGTCACATTGGCCTAGATAAAAGATTCATATCCATATGGACAAAATAGTTTAGCAGTTTTGGAAACCCATATTACATACATGATAACCATATTACATTTTCAAAGAAGAAAAAAATGATAAATAATAAGCTTAAATATGTTTCATCCTGAAATCATATTCAAATATTTCTTCTTCAGAAACTATGGAAAGACAAAATAGTAAAGGTGAGATCAAATGCTTAGGTAGGGCATGTAAAGAAAAGAAATAATGAATTTATGAGAATAAATCAACATGTAATGATAAATAATAGATAACACATTACATTAAAACAATGCAATAAGGAAGCATTTAAATCGAATAGTAATAAAGTCAAACAAATTCCATTTATTAAATTAAATGATAATGAAATGAATCCATAGGTTTGTCAACAAAAAATCTCATAGATTGAAATGGTAACTTAAATGATGGAAATACTTTAATATTGAATGTGATGTATCTAGAACATGAACCACTATACAATCAAGATTTGTTCTCAAGATAGTTTAAGCTATTATAATTTTTTCAACTGATTCAAATCATGAGACTTCCAATGTATTGAGGAGCAATCAATAGTTAGGACACACCAGTGTCTTCCAGTCCAAGGCAATACTCGTATATCAAATAATCGATTTAATTATTAAAAAGTGTTCCCATAATCAAATATCTGTATTGAATAATGGATATTGATTTATCAATAATTTTCTATTAGAGGATATGCAACAACCAGGTTGGTGGATATATTTTATTGGAAATACCATTTATATTTCACAATAAACATTTTTGAGGAAAATAACCATTAAACATTCCAAAGGGTTCCATACCATTTTGAAAGATTGGAATCATAATACACACGAAGTAATAACATTAAAGAAAACTTTTATTATCCTAATGATAAGTATATTAATGATATAAAAATTCAAAGGAAATTATATCTTCAATATAAATGTGAATAGTTGTATAATATCAATTAAGTATCAATGAAATGTAAATTGAGACAGAATCCATTACCTTGAGTCGAAAATTCAACATGTGTATTAATATTATGGATTCAAAAATTTGGTTAATTTTTTACATTATTTAGAAACCTTTTCATGTTTATTAAAATTTTTAGTTCACTTATTGTAATTTTTAATTAAACATATTAAACAAATAAGTTTATATTGGGGGTTTTTGACCAATTTGGGTTCATGTGTCAAAAACAATAATGGTAGGAAAACTACGATCAAAAGGGTTATTATCTAACATTTCCAGAAAAGAAATCCTCACTTAATTATCATATTTAAAAATCAATTATACTTTTAAAACCAATCAGGAATTATTATTATGAAAAATGAACCAACGTTATAATCATGGAGATGGTAGGTCATACGTAAGCATGAGTAACAATCCATTTTTTCAATTATCATTATGGAAAGAAGGTAAGTGACAATTTATATATCCAAAATGATAAATATATCAGAAATAATTTTTTTAATCCTATATACAAATACATATAATTCTCGTTATATAAATGGAATCACATCATTTCAGGGAGGCAGTAGTCCACACGTCCATGACTGATGTTATCTCTTTTTATTATGTGAAAGGGTAACTAAAGAAAATGATATATTATGTTTACAGAAAGGTAATCACTTCATGATTATTATATATATATTTCATTTTTTTACATATTTTTAATTAAATCCATCCTGTATACACTCTGTGTATAGTTTTATCGAATCACATCACTTTGATGGGGCGATAGTCCACACTTCCACAAACGATTCTACCATATTTACACAAAATGGAATGCATAATGGTTATTTTATAAAATAATTACATAATAATAAAGACATAATTAATTTCATAAACATCATATATTAATATATTTTCATCACAATTCCAAATCTTGAGGGGTGGAAATGGAAAAAATGATCAAAATCATTTTGTGAGGTGATAGTTCTCCGTACACATAAACTGTATGTTCATTACACATAAGATGATTTTTTATAAATGTAGGTTGAAACCATTGATTAAAAAAATATTAGTTCATTTAGGAAATATATTTTATTATATAACCAAGTATTAATCATAATTAGTAGTGTGAATATTTAAAATAAAAAAAATGAGATTGAGGAAAAATGTTACCTCTTATTCGGGAAACTACTTTTGGTTTACAACAAAGGGATTCTTTGGAAGGATTTATGCCAAATTTTAGGATTGATGGTTTATTGTAGATTTCTAAGGTTTTATTGGGAAAAATATTGTTTGATTCAATGATGGTAGAGAGGTGTGACGAAGTGGGAGGGGTGAGTACCTTTTTATATTGGATGGAGAAGATAGAGTTGTTTTTTTTAAACGAATTGTGTGTTCCCCAAGTATTACTTGTTACCCAAGTGCCATAATGGACAATTATAGAAAATTATACATGTAGTGGCTGAAATATGGCAATAAATTTTATTTTTGACATGTTTATATGTCATTTTTACCTATATGATTACGGTTTAGTCCATTGTAAAGATTAATTTTACCTTAATGGATGTAATTAAATTTAACCACATTGAATAAATTTTTTAAAAAATTATAATTTTACCATATTATAAATTATAAATTATTAGTATTCCAAATTTGGAATCCATTTTTTCAATTTATAATCAATGAAGTGGTAGAAATTAATTAATAATTAATCTCAAAGACCAGATGACAATGTGGGGTTCTAACATAAAACTTTTCAAAACATTGATAAGTTTGTATATTTAATTTCAAAGTGAAATTGATTCCAATGTCCTAAATTGGATAAATTTATAAAAAATTAATATAATTAAACTTTATAACATATTAAAAATATAATTTAATCATATAAATAAATAAGGTAAAAAATAAATTTAGAATTAATATTTATTAATATTCATTATTAATTGAAAAATTAAACATCAAATAAAAATAAAAATAAATTCCCGAAAACTCTATTTTTATGTTTCACTTTAAAAAATGAATATTAATTTGAAATATACAGATTTTAAATGTTCCCAAATATTGATTTAAAATAGGTTCACCATTAAATGGTGGAAAAAATTCCTTTATAAAAAGAGATGGTTTTTTGTGTAATTTTGTGATTGTTTTCATCATATAACTATAAAATAAATTGGATTCATAGTGAAAATAATTTAATGAATTTACAAAATATAATTTAATTTATATAATTCAGTAATATTAATTAATTTAACATGATAATATGAATTTCTTTTTTCACATAAAAAGAGTCTTTTATAAAATCATTCCAGTTATATTCGTATGGTTTCTATATTAATTTATAAGTAATAGGTATCCAATTAATTTCGAAATAAATTTGAATATTTTAATAAAACAATATTCAATTTAACCAATTGGTTATATCTTATTATCTTAAATAATAAATTTTTTTATAATATATTATTGGTTAGTAAAACTCAGTCTTGTTTTTAATGCGAGGCATTGAAGAAATTTGTTGTTGTTGTATGTGATGTATACTTTCTCAATGTTGCATGAAATAAAATATATAAATTTTTTTAAATTTATTTAAAATATCTAATATATTATAAATTATCAGGATATAAAATTTCCTTAAATGCATGGTGTTTAATGTCATACAATATATCGAATATAATGTTTTTACATTATAATTTCATGGTGTTACATTTTCGCCACATTATTTAAATTCCATCCTCGTAAATTGAACTTGAAATATAAACTCAATGGTTTGAAATTTTAAAATAATATATTTTTGAAAAAAACGCATCCAAAATAGGGGTAATATAATATCTTTTTAAAAACAAGGAAATTAAAATGTGAAGGTTGGCATAAAACCAGTCATTTAAATAGTAGAACATTAATAAAAACAAAGGAATGAAAAAAATAAAACCATCATGTTCTTATAGAGAGTGATAATGAACATGTTTAGATGAATGTTGTGGACCAAAGAACCATATACCAGTGGTGAAAATAATTTCCATCGATATCATCAAATTTTATGATAATAGGAAAAACATTTCTAGCCCCTTTTCCCAAGAGTTGGGGAATTTATTCACTATGTAATAATGTATCTAAATATACATTCTGGATATTTTTCTATAAGAACAACTTTATCCTTGGTCATACTTAATACCATTTTTCTAACACTCTTATCATAATTTGCATTAATCGGTGATGTAAAATATCAATCATTATATATATAATCAAGGTTAAACTTATACAAGTACATAAATGGATATCTTATTAAAAATATTATTATCTAACACTTTTTAAGGGAGGCCAATAAATTTTCAACATGGTCAAATCAAATAAACATAAGTAGATTTTATTCTTTTACATGACAAACATGTCAGTATGGTAATAACATGAATTAATATAAAACAATATTAAAAACATGCTTTATTACTATTATTATATAATAAACTTGTTATAGGATATAATCTATAAATAAAAAATTTATTTTAAACACCATCCATGATAACACAAACCACTTTATCAATAAATCATTAATTAGTTCCATGGTTGGTATAAATTATCCAATTTATGTTTTAAAAAATAATAATTTATTTAACAAAATATTATTTTCTTAACTAGAAGAATATATTTAGGGTTATATTTCCCTCAAACTCAGGTTTCAAAAAAAAATTTATCTTTCTAATGAATAAATTCTTTGTTACCTTTCATCATATGATCTCAAATAATTTTTGAAATTGTACTGTAGTACAATCTTAAAATATTTTAAAATTCATATTATGAGAAAAATATTAATGAAATATTTTACAAAATATTTCATAGATCAAGATACAAAATCACATTTTTTGTTCCACTTTAGTTTTATTGATGAAATATGGTTTACCTTGATACCTTATCTTCTTCTGAGGTACATTCCATTCATTATTTGGGATTTAATTTTCATTGTTACCAATCTATTAATAGTCATAACAGTAAATAGAATCCTCAAAATTTTTTCCTTTTCCTTCATTAACATGGTTAACCTTATCTCCACACCTATAATAAACATCCATTCCCTTTAAGCATTTTCCAGAGTTATTATTTCCATAGTTATCACATGTGGGAAAATCCTTCCTTCACTTTTTCTTTGACTCATTCTCTTTTTCCTGGTGTTTAGAGGACCACTTATTCTCTTTGATTCCATTGGATATGTTGTCTCATGATCACTCATTCCATGTTTTTATGGGACAAAAAATAACTTCTTTTTATGATGGTTTTTTTAAGAAACCAGCACCCTTTAATGATTGAGCTAAAGACCCTCATATAAGTTACAAATAATGAACTCTAGGTTGTGTATATAATTTTTATCATACATGTATAACTTTTTAAAGTTATATTCATAATCTTCAACACATTTTTATTCTTCCATATTTAATCTATGTATCTTTATCTTCATCTCAATCTGTTGATCATGGGATAATTATTTATAGAATAATGCATCTTTAAAAGTCATACATTCAATTCTTTTTCCTCCCTAGTATTTTGGATCATGGAACACCATTAATAAGCATCACCATTGATACAATTTTTTTAAAAGTGTTACCTTTTTTATTTCAGTATATCTCAATGAAACAAATATCTTCTCCAAATACTTAATCTATCACTTGGAATCTATTGGATCAGTAGTCCCACTAAATGATGGGGTCCTATGTCTTATAAATCAACCCAACATTAGAGATTATCTATATGGAATAGGTTTCTTCATTCGACCATGGTTATTTTTAATAACCTAACTATGAATCCCTAATATATCCATAACATTATTAGTTAGAATTCTTGATTCATTAACTACCTAATAAAAGAAATATCTATATTATCTATGAGTATTGATACCACTCTTCCTTCGAAGTAAAATTTCAAAAAAATATTATATACTATATTACCTCATAAAATTTTCAACATTGTATAATTCAACATATAAATTAAGACATATCACAAATTTGGGAATCAAATGTATGAGAATCATAATCTTTATTTTCCTTGGGGATATCTATACTTTCAAATCATTAATACTAGTTTTTTAATAAAATGTAATTTATCCTAAGATTATCCCCTGGGAGTGTTAAATTAGGTGCGTAGTAAGAACCATTGTCATGTTTGGGGTTATGTCGACTCATGACTGATGCACCTTGTCAGAGTTGTTACCCCTACATACATTTTTTCCATAACCACATCAACATGTAGTATCTAGATTAGGATGTACTTCTAGGATGATCCACATAATGTCAACCTTACTAAAATTACAGTATGTTCATCCATACTTTCCATTAAAGTTTATCATAGGGTTATATTCCTTAATATATGATTTCTAAATATTGTTTCCAATGATCTTGTCAAAGATGAGTAATAAAAACTATAGTTCCCTAACCCTAGAAGATTAGAGCTTGTGTATTACATTATCACATTGACATAGATAAATGAATCAAATCCCAAGGGATTGTACAGTTTAATAGTTTTGGAAAACACTATTACATACATGACACACATATTACATTGGGAAATAGAAAAAAACAAGATACATAATAAAATGAAATGTTCTAAATCCATGAAATCGTATTCAAATATTTTTTCTCCATAACTTGGGGAACATAAACTTAATAAGGGTGAGTAAAAATACTCAATAAGGGTATGTTAAGCGGAAGAAATAACGAATTGATGAGACTCAATCAACTTGAAAAATGTAAATAACAAATAAAAATCTTCATTAAAATAAATATATAAGGGAAATTGTTATAGAAGGGTAATAAATTAATACACATTTTTTAATCAATGAAATGATAATTCAATGAATCCATACATATGATGATGAAAAATCCTATGCATAAAAATAATAACTAAAATGAAGGAAATGATTTAATCTTAGACGTCTTGTTTTGGGAACATGTGACATTAGAAAATTATTATATATTCTCAATATAGTTTAAAATATTATTATTATATAAGTTTTTATTCTCATGATACCCTCATTTCATCAAGGGGTTATCTATAACCTAGTCTCACCCGTGTATGTCACTCCCAATTATTTCTCATATATCAAATAATCCATTAAATTAATAAATAATGTGAACTATCATAAAATATACATATGAAAAAATGGATAAAAATATATCTATAATTACCTAGTGGAGGATATATAACAATAAGGTTTTTTTGATGATGATTAATGGAAATATGATTGAAATATCATTAAAAACATTCTAGATGAAAATAATCACTAAATAATCCAAAGTATCACAAACCACTGTGAAACATTTGAATCATAATCCATATGATAGAATTACATTAAATGAAACTTTTAATATCATTTGAATAAGGATATTCAAGATATAACATATAAAAGGGAATTATATATACTATATTAATGTTAATTGATGCATAACAACAAATAAGTCTCAATGAAATGTAAATTGAGATGATATCCCGTACCTTTTGTTTGACATTCCATGTGTGACATGATATTAGTGAATAAAAAACATAGGTTAATTATTGAAATTCTTAATATTCATTTTCATGTTTATTATTACTTTTAATTCACTTATTACAATGTTTTATAAAACTACCCAAACATTAAGTTTACGTCATGTGTTTTTGATGAAAATCAGTTCATGTGTCAAAAAAACATTGGTTGGAAAACTATTGTCAAAGGGATAATTATATAACATCTAAAAAATAATTATGAGGACATAATTATCATATTTATAAATAATTTATAATTTTATAATTTTTCATGAATTATTGTTTTGATAGGGAACCAACGTTACAACCATGGAGACAATATGAGTAACATTCATATTTTTCAATGATAATTATGGAAAGAAAGAAATTAATACTCTATCCTTAAATAATTATCATTATATAATAAAAAAAATATTTAATAATATATTAATATACATAGAATTATTTTTTTAAAGGAATCAAAACGTTTTAGAGAGGCGGTAGTCCACACAACCATGAAATACGTTATCTCTTTTTAGATTGTGAAAATTCTAATAAAGAAAATGATAAATTGTGATTATAGAATGTTAATTATTTCATGAATTTAATATATATTTCATTTATATTACATATTTTTAATTAAAAAAATACATTATAAATTCTATGAATATTGTGAATGAATCACAACACTTTGAGGTGGTGGTAGTCAACACTTTCCCAAAAGATATTATCGTATTTACAAAAAATAGAATGTATAAAGGTATGTGTTATAAAATAATAATAGAAACATAAATATATAATAAATATCATATATATTATATAATAACATCATGTACATCAGAATTCCCATCAATGAGAGGAGTTAAAGTAAAAATAAAAAACATTATTTCGTTAGGCGGAAGTTCACTATACACATAAATGGAATGTTCGTTACCCATTAAATGGAAGTGTGTGTAAGTGTAAGTAGAAACCATATAATAATATAATATCAATTTTTAGGATAAGTATATTTCATATAATTATGGAATAACAATATATGAGGGTGAGGGTAATGAAAATAAAACAAAAGATCTTGAGGAAGAATGTTACATCTTATTCGGGTAACTCTTTTTGGTTTTCACCAAAGGGATTACCCGGATGGATTTCATCCCAACGTGAAGATTATATAAGTATGTCAAGGATGTGGAGGATATATTTGGTTGATATTAAACGATCCAAAGTGTCTTGAGATGTTTTAGGATGTGGTAGGGGTGAGATCTTTTTTACAGTGGAGGGAAAGGTCACAGTTGGTATTTTTGAAAGGAATTTTCTGTTCCCAAAGTATTATATGTTCAAAACGTGTCCAAATAGTCCATTATTTAACCTAAAAAGTTTATTGGATAATATATAGTCATATAATCATTTTTTATGATATTATAGTTCATTTTATTCCTTTAGATTAAGGTTTAGTCCCTTGATAGACTTAATTATAGCTTACTCAATTTTATTATTTTTAATCACATTCACTATTTTTCTGGTAAAACCACTAACATTATATCATTATACATTATAATTTATGATTAATACAATTATTTTATCTATTATAAAAAATTCCTATAATATAATAGGTAGAAATTAATTTTATTTTAATCCCACAGACTAGACGACTATGTAGGGTTACAAAGTAAAAACATTCAATAGTTTGTTAAGTTATTATATAAAATTTAAAGATGAAGTTGATTAAAATTACATAAATTGGGTTTATTTAAATAATATAAATACAATTAAACATTAAAAAAATAAAAAATATAATTTAACCTTATAAAAAATTCAAATGAAAAAGCTATTTTGAAAGAATATTCATTAACTTTCACTATTCAATAAAAAATGAAACCTCACATAAAAATTCAAAAAATTCACACCAAATGAATTTTTATTATTCCTGATAAAAAATGAAGTTTATTTTTATATTTAAAATTTTAAAAATAGAAAAAAAAAATTAAATGTAAAATATGTTCTCCTTTAAAAGGTGGTGAAACTAATTTTATAAAAAGGGGGTTAATTTTTAATTTTGGATCCCTTCACATATTATGCCTATAAAATAAATTTTATGAATATAAAGCATGTTATATTGAATATATAAAATATAACATTAATTTATAAAATTCACTAATAGTAATTAAATTATCTTATTAAAATAAATATCTTTTTTCACATAAATATATTTTGTTATAAAATCATTCCATTTATATTCATTAGGTTTCATTCTTTATTCATTAAAAATTGGTAAGAAACTAATGAATTTATCTATAAATTTCCATAACTTATTTAGTCCAATAATCTTCTATTTAATATCTAGGTTATATTTTATTATATTAAATAATAAAATTTTAATTATATAATATTGTTCTGTAAAACTCGGTCTAGCGTGTAATGCGTGATATTAAAGAAACTCGTCGTTCGGTATGAAATAATCTAACAAATTTAACATTTATTTTATGATATAAATTATATTAATTTTATTTAAAACATTTATTATATTAAAAATTTACATGATATTATATTTCATTGTGTTCTTGGTGTTGCGCTTCATACACACTATCAAATGCAATGTTTTTACTTTAGGATTTTAGGGTGTTATATACTCTCCCAATGTCATAGTCCTACATAAAATATATTTATTGTTGTTGTCTAATGGTCATGCCTCTCTACCTTCATATGTACATTAGACTCTGATGGGATGATTGTCAGAGTGATGATGACTGTTGCAATATCTAGGTCATGAATCACATCGTTCTACTCATGGGGTGTCATGACCCGTCCCCCGGGGCCCGTGCCGTGACTACCCCAAGCCCGCCTTCCACAGGCTTGGGGATGGATACTATCACCAAAGTAATATTCCCTAAAACTGAGAAGGCATCGCCTTTATAACTTGAAAGAACACTCTACCAAGCACACAACAAGATATGAACTCAAGTAAACTGAAAAGTAAACATAGTGTCTATAGTATGTAAAAGGGTCCAGAATACAAGCGAAACTGGAAAGTACAAGAAACTGAAAGTACAAGTAAACTGGAACAACTCCTTTGAACACCCACCAAGGATCCTACTTGAAGGGTAGGTACAACTCTGGAACGGTCATCTCAGTGATACACCTCAACTAAGGTCCACCTCCAAGATAACACCAGTCCTCATACTCTCGTCCTCAGTTAGCATTGCCCATCGTCTACACCAAACAAAATAAGGTGCGGGCATAGCCCATGATGGGGTTAGTATAACGATACTCTGCAGGGACCCCGAGACCATCAAGGTTTCAAGCGCCGCTGATGGTTTTTCAAACAGACATCTGGTGCCAATGTTATGGACAAAAGATTGTAAATGGATCAAAGTGGGTTCGGTTCTAGTCTGACCCGGTTGGACCGACCTAGCCAAACCCGGCCTGGGCCGACACGATTTGGGTTGACCCGGACCGACCTGCTGGGTCCGTCCTTTCCAACACTGGGCGGCCCGACATGTCAGCGCAGGGCGACGCAGAGACTGCATTTGCCGCTAATGCCACGGGTGGAGGCAGGTTCCGCGGGGTGGCAGAGTCTGCGGAGTGGCCTGAGGCTGCGGGGGCGATGTGGCGGCATCAGGCCGTAGGTGCCGTGGGGCAGCGGAGGCCGCGAGGTGGTGCAGCTGGCCACGTGGAGGCGTGGTGTGGCCACAGGGCAACACGACAAGTCTTCAGGGCGGAGGGGGCCCCGGGTGGCATGGCCATGGGGTGTGGAGGCCACGGGCAGCGGAGCACTGCGGGGAATGGAGGCCGTGGGGTGGCAGAGACTGCGGGTTAGTGGGGCGCCTTGCCTTCGCCAATGGCAGGCTTGACCGTTCACCCTTCGTTCACCGTCTTCATCACGGTTCTCGAGTTCCACCAGTGCCAAATGCCAGCACCGGTCACCGAAACCATCATGAAGATCACACAAAAGATCTACAAGATCTGCGGAGGGGTCGGACCATGTTTGTTTGGCACATACCCTCTTCTTTAGGATGGTAGTATACAGATCAAGGAAGATGATTCAATGTGAGAGGGAATTTAACATTGATCAAATTAAAAAACACCCCAGCCTCATTCGTTTGTTGATGTCTATGAGGAGGGAAGGACGTTCATCGATTGAAGACATCCCACACTAGAGGATTTCCTGATGAAAAGTTGAAGTCATGCTTCAGCGTTCTTCGTTGGAGGAGCGTTCTTCGTAGCAGGAGAATTCTTCGAAGTTCTCCTCTTGCCAACCCTTTCCTCTCAATTCGACAAAAATGAAAATTATCCCACATAATAGAACAAGTTATCTATTATGTTTTGGGGAATAGTTTCAAATTTTCTTTATTAATTTATTGATGAGTTTTTATAATTAACAAATAGAGGTGGCACAATTAATGTGGGGAAAGATCAATAGTTTTCTCCCCATTAAGATGGAAGTTTAGGGGGTTTAAGTCTCAAGTGGTCCCCACCACCATAACACACATGGGAGGTTATTTCTAGTGGTCCCCACCTCCATAACTTTACATGGGAAGTTTATATATGGTGGTCCCCTCCTCTCAACATCCACATGGGAGTTCCAAAGAAAATAAAATGTTACACAATTTTATTTTATTTTATTCTTTCACAAAAAAACCAAATTATATCTTTCACCCTCGACCTATTATGGCCAAGGTGAGGTCACCTTAAGGGAATAATGGTGTTGTGAGTTCAACGGTTCCCTTGAAATTCAATTCCGAGAACATGTTCAAAAATTACAAAAACCCACTCACACATTTAATGAACATACCTGAAAAAATGTTCAGAAATTCATTCCAGACACATTGGGCCTTAGAGTCACGCGCCATAAATTTTCACGAACTTGTAAAATTCTCATTTAATTACAAAAAATTACATTGAATTTACAAGTCTTTACATTCTCCCACCATAGTGATTTATGTCCCTATAAGCCACATCACCAAACTAGGAAAACAAGTGGGGAGACTAAGCACATATATGAGCCTCCCGCTCCCATGTTCTCTCTTAGAGGTTCCCGTGCTGCAAATAATACGCACTAGAGGTATCTAACACCCATGAAGGACCCTATTCTATCGATTATAAATATCTAATGGAACCTATGTAAAAGTCTCCCTATCATCTGCATCCAGCTCACTGTGGTCAATGATGTGAGAATGGTCATGCACGATTCTCCTCAGCTGGGATACGTGGAAGATATCGTGCAATCTATGCAACTGAGGTGTAAGAGCTATGTGATGAGCCACATCGAAAACTCTACTGAGGACCATAAAAGGTTTGATGAACCGTAGATATAACTTGTAACCTTGGCCAAATCTCCACAATCCTCATCGAGGTGGGACCCATAGAAAGACGTGGTCGCCATCCTTGAACTCCAGAGGTCGCCGTGTCCTGTTGGAATAAGACTTCTACATGATCTGTGCTATCTTCATCTACTCCTAGATGATCTTCACCTTATCTATGGTAGCCCGTACATTCTCTGGTCCCACTAATGCTTACTCACCTTGGTCAATCTAGCAGAAAGGTGATCTACAAGGTCGGCGATACAATGCCTCGAAAGGTGTCATCCCAATGGTGGAGTGATAGCTATTGTTGTATGAATACTCCCCAAAAGGTAATTGATTATCCCAAATGTGACCAAATTAAATAACTCAAGCATGACACATGTCCTCAAGGGCCTGAATGGTCCACTCAATCTGGCCATCTATCTGAGGATGAAAGGTGGAGCTCAAACGAAGTTGCATCCCAAAAGCCCGTTGCAACCACTTATGTAGTTGGGAAGTGAAACATGCATCATGATCAAAGACAATCGTCGAGGGTACTCTATGTAACCGCACAATATCTTACACATAGAGGCATCCTAATCCCTCTAATGAACCCTTCTCTTTGATCGGTATGAAGTGAGCTGACATAGTGAGTCGGTCGGTGATCACCCCAATAGAATCATGACCTCTCGATGTATGTGGATGTCCTATCACAAAGTCCATGGATATACCATACCACTTACACTCTGGGAACTCCAATGGATGAACTAAGCCTTGTGGTACCTAATGCCCCTCCTCCACTTACTAACAAGTGAGGCCCTGAGAGACAAACTCTGCTAATGCTTTCTTCATTCCTGGCCACCAGTGTTGTCATCGGAGATCCTGGTACATCTTCACAACTTCTGGATGTAATGCTTGAGGGGATGTGTGGAACTCCCTCATCACTTCCTCATAATGTGATACTGGTACTATGGTACTTCCTCTAATGAGGATGACGTGCTCACCACCTTTAGAAAATCCATCAGGTGCATGCCCCGTGGATATCTGAGCACGTTGAGCCTCGCAGTCAGCGTCCCAACACTGTGCCTCCCTGAGTCACTGAAGGAGTGGGGGAGTGACTATAAGGGACTGAAGAAAAGATGCTCTATCTCGATCCACAATGGATATCTATAATGTGTCTAGCTGCTCCATCGCCTCACCTAGAAGTTGTATACCAGATCTCCTACTGAGTGCATCTGCTACAATATTCCCCTTAGCAAGAGTATAGACTATCTCAAATCCATAGTCATGGAGGAACTCAATCCAACATCGATGTCTCTGGTTCTGGTCCTTCTGAGAGAATATAAACTAGAGAATCTTACGATAAGAGTAGACTTTAAAATATTCTCCCATCAGATAGTTTCACCACATCTTAAAGGAGATGACCACTCCTGCTAACTCCAGGTCTTGGGTAATGTAGTTCTTCTCATACTGTCTTATCTATTGAGAACCATATGCGATCACTTCTCACTCCTACACCAGGACACATCTGAGCCCAGTCCCTGATGCGTCATAGTGGAAAATGTACCCTACGCTATCTTCAGGAAGCCTCAAGATGGGGGCAATAGTTAGCCTCTCCCTCAACTCTAAAAAATCTGGTCGTATCTCTCTAACCACACCAAGGGTTTACCCTCTTTTGTTAATGGTAATAAAGCTACACCAACTCAGAAAAAATATGGTACAAACCTCCAATAGTATCCAGCCAAACCTAGGAAACTCCGTACCTCCGTCACACTCCGGGATGGATCCCAAGAAAGTACCGCCTTAATCTTTGTTGGATGAACTACAAATCCAGCCTCTGATATGACATATATCAGAAAGGGATCCTCTCAGATCTAGAACTGAGTCTTCAAGAGATTTCTATAATGATGGTGCTCTTAGAGTGTGTCTAGTATTACCTGAAAATGATAGGCATAATGCTCCTTAGTAGTCGGGTAGATCAAAATGTTGTCGATGAAGACTATTATAATGTGATCAAGGTATTGCTGAAAGATCCTGTTAATGATTCCCATGAACACTACTAGAGTGTTGGTTGTACCGAATGGCATAACCAAGAACTCATAATGGTCGTACCGACATCTGAAAACCATCTTATGCACATCCTAGTCTTGTACTCTGAGCAAGTGATAGCCCGATCTGAGGTCTAACTTTGAGAACCACTGTGCTCCCATCAGCTGATCAAAGAGGTCATCAATCCTTAGAAGTGGGTACTTTTTCTTCAAATTCACCTAGTTCAGGCACCGGTTGTCAACACAATGCCTCAATATCCCATCCTCCTTCTTGGTGAATAAAATTATGGTTTCCCAAGGGGAAACACTAGGAAAAATGAATCCATTCCCCTGAAAGTTCTCTAGCTGTACCTATAGCTCAAGAGGCTCCGTGGGAGCCATACGATACACCCATGTAGATATCATAAAAGTAAATGTAAAAGTCCACCTCTCTGCGATGATGTAGACCCAGATCATCATCAGGGAAGACATCCGCTTACTGGTCCACCACTACAGGATATCTCGGACTCTCCACATCAAATGATCTGAGGGTAAGGCTAGCCAACTGATGAGTGATCCACTGCACCCTTATTCGAGTAAGTCCATCCTGTGCTGCAAAGGCTCCCTTCTCACTGGTGAAGGTAAACCTGGTCCCATCTGTGCAGACACAATGCACTTTGCACCTAGTACAGGTAATCTGAGCATGGAATTTAGATAACCAGTCCATACCCAAGATGATGTCCTAAGGCCTCGAAGCCACTACTAGGAGATCCCAGCCGAAGATCTCTCCTCCTAGAGTAAGTTCGCACTACCGGAACCAGTGTGTAATCATAGAATCCACTCTTTTATGAGTCTATAACTGTAAGGATCGAGCCAAAAACTCCATCAAAATCTCTAAGTTCGAACGAGGGTAGTGGAAATAAAAGAATGACTGGAACCTATGTCTATGAGTACTGCAGCTAAGGGGGAGTAGACATAGATCATACCTCGTATCATATTCGGTGCACCATGATCATAGGCCTCAACTGCCTAGATATGAGCTATCCCTTATCCTCTTACTTCCTGTGGTCAGGGTGGACAACCTGGTGGTGGTAGTGGTAACATCTGGAATCATCGCCCACCGCCAGCTACACGATCAGCTCCTCTGCCACGCCTGCCTACTCCCTACGGACCTCCTCATCTCAATATCTGTCTATGCATGGGCGGTCTTTCAACTGTCTGATGATCATCCATATGGTGGGTCAGATAGTCATGAGCCATGTGACCCTACCCACCGCATGTGTAACACTACTTGCTCCTGGAATGATTGGCTATGCCTCGAGTTCCCCACACAACCGATCCTGAATCCTACGGTCATCCACCTGTAGGTCTGGTCCTTTTGGACCTCTGTTTCATCTGTATGCTACCAGCTACAGAAGACACTACTATGTGATGACTGGTAGTGGGTCTCGCTGCTGGTGACTTCTCAACAAAGAAACCCTCCACTAAAAGGGCTCTCTCTAACACCCCCACCTACGTCGAGATACTGATAGAAATCATCAAAGCGCTGATCTCCTGCCTAAGTCCTTGGTCGAAGTTCAGGGCCCTGAAGAATGAGTCCTACACCATATTGGTGGAGTAGCATGAGAGGTCGGTGAACCTCGCTGAGTATTGATCCACATTCATGCTACCATACTACAGATGAAGAAGCTTCTGTATGTGAACTACACGAAGAATTTCTGGGACAAAATCTACCCAAAACAGGCTCTTGAAGTCTGCCCAGAAAAGCGTCACCTCGTTGCGAACCTAGAGCATCAAGCTCCACGATCCTCATGCTGCTGCCTATAGAAGGCTGGCGGTAAGGATCCCCATGAGATCAAATGGTGTCCCTACCAGTCATAAGACTCTCACTATGGCCTCCATTCAATCCTCATCCACCTGTGAGTCTATCTCTCCCCTGAACCTAGGTGGCCTCTGGCACTGAAACTCATGCAATGTGATCAATAGACTTACACCCTCTACTGCAGGGGCTTGTGGAATTAGTGGAACAATGGGTAACGGTACCGAAGGTTTCTTTTCTAGTGCCTCTACTAGAAGAGGGACCTACTCCGATGCCTCGTCGCTCGGTGAGATATTAGTGCGTACTACTCTCGAAACCCTAGCTGGCTATCTACATGGAGGCATCCTGAAAAAAAAACAGGTGTGCCATGGTCAATAAGTTATGCTTGGTGAGATGAATCAAAGAGATCAAAAATTAAACTCTTCAAAACACACACTCAATTAGTGTTTTTGTCCATTGAGTCAGAAATCAGTTGTCAGGGTCCTGGTGTATGGATACGTCGGCCACCACACAAACACTGGATTCCGTAAACTGATAACCACACTAACTACACTTAACACTATTGTAGTTAAAAATAATGATCAGAGTCCTATGTTCTATGGTAGAACCGAATCCTATGATACCAATTTGTCATGACCCGTCCCTCAGGGCTTGTACCATGACTACCCCAGGCCCGCATTCCATAGGACAGGGGCTGGAGACTAGCACCAAAGGTGTATTTCCTAAAACTGGGATAGAATTGCCTTTATAACTAGTAAGAACATGAAACCTTTCACACAATAAGATACGAACTCATGTGAACCGAAAAGTCAACCAAGTGAGTACAGTAAGTAAAAGGGGGCCGAATACCAGCCCAACTGGAAAGTACAAGAAACTTGAAGTACAAGAAAACTGGAATAGATCTTCTGAACACCCACAAAGGATCCTACCTGAAGGGTAGGTACAGATCTCAAATGGTCGTCTCAGCGATATTCCTTGTCTAAGGTCCACCTCCAAGCTACCTTCAGTCCTCGTACTCTCTTCCTCAGTCAGTGTTGTCCATCGTCTGCACCAAACACAATGAGGTTCGGTCATAGCCTGTGTAGGGGTGAGTATAACGATACCTAGTAGGGACCACGAGACCCTCAAGGTTTCTAGCGCCACTGATGGTTCATCAAACGGACTTCTGGTGCTGATGTTATGTCCAAAATAGTGTAAATGGTTTGACGTGGGTCCGAGTCCGGTCCAAACCCATCAGACCAACCCACCCTGACCCGTTGGGTCCAGCCCAGCCCGCGCTGGGCAGCCCTACTTCTGCTTGGTGGCCCGTCCCTTGCTGGGTGGTCGAAACCGCACTTGGTAGCCCAGCCCTATGGCACGGGGTGAAATGAAGACTACGTGGGCCGCGAAGGCCCCGTGTGGCCATACGTTCCGCGAGGCGGCGTGAGGCCACATGTGTCGTGTAGAGGCACGAGGCCGTGGGTGCCGCGGTGCTGTAGAAGCTGCGGGGCGGTGTGGCAGGCTGCTGGTCCAAAGGGCTGCGAGGTGGTGGAACAGGCCGCGGGTCAGTGCGACGATGTCGCAGGGTGGCACAGAGAGGCTGCTGGGTGGCGGTGGTTGCAGTCGGTGAGGCCGCGGGTGGTGGAGCACCCCAGGGCACAGAGGCTGTGGGGCAGGGGGGGTTTCGAGCCTTCGCCTGTGGACGGCTTGACCGACTGCCCTTTGTCCGTCGCCTTCATCGTGGTTCTCAATTTCCACCGCTTCCAACTACCGACACCAGTCGCCGACACCATCGTGAAGATCACACAAAAGATAAAAAAGATTTGCAGAGGGGTCGAGATATGTTTTTTTGGCCCGTACCCTCTGTGTTAGGGTGGTAGCATACGTCTCAAGGAATATGATTCAATGTGAGAGGGACTTTAACATTGATAAAATTAATACACACCCCTACCTCACTCATTTGTTGATGTCGATGAGGATGGAAGGACGATCGTCGATTGAAGACGTCCAACATTGGAGGATTTCCCGAGGAAGAATTCAATGTCATGCATTGGCATTATTCGTTGGAGGAGCATTCTATTATGTTCTCCTCTTTCCAACACTTTCCTCTCAATTCAACCAAAATGAAAAGTATCCCACATAATAGAACAAGTTATCTATTTTATTTTTTGGCATAATTTCAAATTGGCTTAATTAATTTATTGATGAGTTGGTATAATTAATTAAGTGGTTGGAACAATTAAAGTGGGGAAAGACCAAGATTTTTCTCCCCATTAAGTGGGAAGTTAAAGTGGGTTTAAGGCTCGGGTGGTCCCCACCACCATAACCTGCTTGGGAGGTTACTTCTGGCGGTCCCCACCTCAATAAACTCACATGGGAGGTTTAGTTCAAGTGGTCCCCACCTCACAACATCCACATGGGAGTTCCAATGATAATAAAATGTTACCAAATTTTATTTTATTTTATTCTATCACAAAAAACCCAAATTCTATCTTTCACCCTCGACCTACTACGGATGAGGTGAAGGTCCCCTTAAGAGAATATTGGTGTTGCAAGTTCAATGGTGCCCTTATATTTCAGTTCCAAGCACTGGTTCAAAAGTTACAAAAAACCCACTCACGCGTTTACTCAACATACCTGAAAAAAATTCAGAAATTCATTCTGGGCACCCCGGGCCTCAGAATCCCACGCCATCAATTTATGAAGACTCATAAAATTACCATTTAATTAAAAAAAATTACATGGAATTTCTAGCTCATTACATGGGGTTTCAAATCCCTCAACCAGGATTCAATAACTTCTTGTTGCTGCATCAATACACTTTTGATCCTTGATCCCGAGGAATCACAATACACTATGTACTCTATTACCTCCTCTAATAGTATAAAAAATGATCCCTAATTAGGATCAGAGTAAAATATTTGATGGCCCTCTAGCACGATGATGTCTAGGTAAAAGGTTTCCCATTCCATGTGATGGTGTTCAATGGGGATACACTCCTAGAGAATTCATCCAAAATCCTCTTTTATGAACCCCACTAAGATAAGAAAACAATAAACCTTTGTCATGGTCTTGGGTGACTCCCAAGAGAGAACCCCATCAATATTCACTTGGTCCATAGAAAAACCTTAATAAAAAATGATATGGCCAAAAAGGTGAACCTCTTATATCTAGTACTATCACTTTTGGAGCATGTGATAAAGCTGGTTCTCCCAAAAAAATATTAGACCATTGTTAAGTGCTATGCATTATCCTCCACTAACTCAATGTAGATGAGTATATTATCAATAAATACAACCACATATTGAACCTAGTGTGGTTGGAATATCTAGTTTAACAAATCCATGAACATAGTGTGGAATTCACCACACCCAATGGAATTATCAGGAACTCATAGTGTCTTTGGAGACATTGGAATTCCTTCATTGGGATATCAATATCACGAACCCTCAACTGGTGGTAGCTAGACCTGAGGTCAATATTAAATAACCATTCTATGCCACATTACTTTTCAAAGAGGTCATCAATCAGAGATAAGGGGTCCTTGTTCTTTATCATAGAATGATTAAGTTGATGACAAACCACACAAATCTACAATAACCTATCTACCATTTTTCATAAAAAAACATCAGAGCTAACCATGGGGACACATTTACCCTGATGAAACCCTTTACTAGATTCATATCAAAGTACATCCAAATCTCTTGAGGCTTGTTATGGGCTATCCGATATTCCATAGAAGATATTAGAGTAGTCTTGTAATGAAACATTATGCATAAATCCATCTCCTACCTCAGATGTTGTCATAGAACGTACATAGGGAAAATGAACATAAAATATTGCACAACTGAGGGAATCCAAATTGATGAAGTGCCTACTAAACTAAAGGATTTATTTACCAATTTATGTATGATAGGATCCAACCTCCTACAGGAAAAACCCACTCATACCTACACAAGAACTGTCTCCCCAAAAATTATAATTTTGACCCATATGTATGAAGTTATATGAATCATCTTTGATGATATTGAATGTGGTATCAAACTATGAAAAACCAATCCATTACCAAGATTACAGCATATTTTTCAATCATGATGAGAAAAATTTCTCACATGAACCTCTATCAATAAGTGATAGCTCTCACAACTAGGTGATAAATGATAAAAATAGGTATTCCCTATAGGAACTTCAAGATGAATAATTTGGGCTAAATCCTTCAATGGGATATCTCCTCTCTCACTTAGAGTATGGATGTGAAGGAATAACTAGATCATGTTTCTATTAATATATAATAAAGAGTGTAAAATACATATATTTTACCTCTAAAAATCTTGTGTGCCAATGGGTCCTAAGTGTCCATAGCCTATCGATCTCTTCATCCCCAACTAATTGATCCCTATGCTTGATTTTGGCCACATGGTGGTGGCGGTGGATCTCATTTAATCAACCACCACCCATAGACCCTCTTTATGAAGCTCCTCCTACTCCTCTACCTGTTCTACCTCCCCGGGGGCTGCCTTTCCCTCTCTAGGGATATCCAATCATCATAGTTCTTTCTCTTCCATGGGAGTTCTTCAGCTATCGACATGTTCTTCTCAGCACGTCTAGCCAAAAAATCATGTTCTATATGGCCTCATCCATCACAATAATACAATGAATGCTCTATAGGATAGCCTAGGCCATATTTTTGTCCCAATGTTTCATGACCACGCATGTAATTATAATCATGATAAGATCTCATGTGTTGTGATCCTACTGATAGGATCCTACTAGATGGAATAGATGACTCATCTCTATGACGACCACTAGTATCTCTAACTACCTAGAATCCATCTGATAGAAAAATATCAATCCCTAATGCTTGTTATAACACCTCAACATATGTGGGAATGGACAACGCCACAACACTATCATGGATCTCTCTGAAGAGTCCATACTCAGACTTCTTTGCTCAGAAGTAGCCATCCAGGATCATGATGAGGGAGTGTTGTGAAATTTCTATGAACCTCACTACACACTAAACCAGTAAAATATCACCCTAATTCAACTCTAGATTATATAGAATCACATATGAGTGCAAACATGAGGGTTAGTACTCCTCATGAAATATATGCTAAATGTTGTCCCATGAGTGTGACATCTTATCATGCATTTGGGTAACAAGATTACCCCAATTCCGAGATACTCTATAGAAAAAAATAGCTACAAATGAAACCACTATATCTATCATTTTTTAGATGGGACAAGAAATACATAACACTATATCTAACCAATCATTATCATTCCGAATATCAGGTTCACCATGGAACAACAATGACCTCTGTTGTGGGAATTTGTAGAGTGCACTATGCCTGTGTGCATCTTCATCATTCCATACAAATATGATCTAATTCTCAATAAGTAGGGGTTCCACAAAAAGTATCCTTAGTGGAAGGAAATCATGTGATGGATTTTGATCTAAGATCTTATTTATCATCAAATCTTCACCATGATCTGTAACTTGTATCCTAGAGAGATTTTATCATAGAGTAATCCTAAAAATTTAATTAAGATGCACTATTGTCCATTGAGCATACATAAAAACAATGGATAGCTAACTCAAAGGGGAAATTATAATATTGAATCTTATATGACACATTTACCATTTATCCCTGAAAACTGTGGATCAATATATCGAGTCGACAATCAGGTATTGAAGGTCCCCATGAAGGGATATATTGGCCACTAGTTGTATTATTATGATCCCTAGAATGAGAGGTTCACTCGAGATAGTTTGAAATTGTTTCCCTACATACAAACCAAAACCTTATTAAAGGATTACACCAAAAAAATTCCTTGTAATGAACTACTCTGATACCAATCTTTCAAGACCTCACCCTAATTGAGTCTCGACTCACAACTTCTCCAAGACCACCTCCATAGACTAGGCCTGGCAGCAAGCACTGAAAGTCATATCCTAAATGGGAGAAATTTTTTTAAGGTGACTACATATACACACCCAACCAAATAAAATAATAATTTAAGAGGAATAAAATTAATAAATGGTAATATATAGAATGTAAAATAATCATGCCAACCCTTTATGATGTAAATGGGTACAATTGTGAAAAATAAAAATAAAAGGGAAAATGCACACCCATCCCAAGAGATGTATCAACCTTAAAAAACTAGAAAGTAAAAAATTATAAGTCTCACATACTAGTCTACATGATACCACTACCATATGTAGCTCAATTAACCCCTTATTCATTATTTCTAATGTAGTTACTACCAATCTGTATGGCATCTGCACGAGACATGATACATGCAGGGAAATATCATATAGTGATGAGTATATACGTACCCAGTAGGATTATCCTAAATATGAAAAGGGAAGTTTTAAGAGACACAATAATAAGATATCTTAACTTGATCATCCTAATATAAGAGAGTAAACATGTATAAATATATATGTCCAAACCAAATAAACCAAAAGATAAGAAATGGGATATCTATCTCATTTAACCTCCAAAAAATGTCCATTTCAAGACACACCTCACCTGTCAGCCACATAACTAGGGTTGGGGAAAAAATAAATAGGTATACGACCCATTCCTTGGTGTAATTGGAGGATTATAATTAGATGATCGATAGTGGTCCCCTTTCCTAACTCTGCATGAGTGTTCCACTCTGAATTATTGAGGACATATGCCTTGCCCCATCAATAGGATTTCACTCTGATGGATAGATGACCAATGCTATAACTCTATTGTAGGGTTCAGCATTTTAAGATGGATGAACCGTGCCCTACCCCAGAAGGAGGGTTCCACTCTGATGGATGGATGAAACATTCAATGTCCCAACAAGAGGGTTCTACTCTCTGATTCAAGAGGACCCATGCCCTAACTCCACATGAGTGTTCCACTATAAAGGATGGAGTACCCCTTCCCTACCACTACAAGAGGGTTCCACTCTGATGTAAGGAGGATTCATTACCTTTATCAATATTAGGGTTTCAAACTAGGTGTCAGTAGAGGACCTGTGCCTGGCCTAATTGGAGGGTGCCGCTCTAGTCATCGAGGACCCATGCCCTTCCCTCCTAGAGGGTGCCACTCGAGATGCCTCTAGTGATCCTGTGGGATCAATTTCATTGTCACGCATAGCCTAAATAAGCCTCTTTTTTGGTAATATCACATCATATCTTAAAATCCCAAATAGATGAAATCATCATTTTCTTCAAAAAAAAAACACTCATGATAGGCTACTAGTGGGCCAATATCTGAGTACAAATAAAGGAGATAAAAGAGTTTGATGTATCCTTAAAATTAACCAAGGGGTAAAAAATGCGTGAGGGGACCCACAAGGAATGTGGACCCAATATATTTTATGGTTTTGTCCTTGGAGGTGATCATATAATGAAACTTGTAGTTTTACTTGGAGTGTCCTATCCAGTCAATTTTCTTTATCCTAAAATGTGGCTATATCATTGCACTTCAGTAAACGATGTCATCAAGGTCATGCCTTTCCAAGTGGGGTCCTTCCCATGTTCTTCACATGGATCAACTACCTGATAAACTATTACCTGGAATATACGAGGGCTACACACCATTCCATACATGTATTTTTCAAACACTAATCATCTAGACCATATGAGATACTTGTCATCTGTTCATAATGATACCCAAAATGTAGCTGTTTTTTTACATAACATCATATCTGAACTCCACAATCCAAATATAGAAATCCATATTTCAAATATGAACTTGTTTATTCCCAGAAAATGGTGGGTCTAGCTTCATCAAGATTTTCATTCATCTAGTGGCTAGAAAATTAAATCTAGTTTGTTCCCGTGCGAACCCTCACAAACCGCCATGATTTTTCTCATCATGCTCTTCCATCCTGTCATTTTTTGGATCCTATATCAACAAAAAATTCACCCTAATCCCAAAAAACCCAATTTATTTAATCACCAATTCTGTATTCCAATTTCCACACATGATTCTATTGAGAATCTTAGGGTTCTATTTGGCTTGGAACCACCTGGTAACATCAAACCAATGCCATGTAGGCCAATTGGTGAAGAATGGGAAGAATAAAGGGAGAAAAAAACAAAAAAGGATTAATCAATCATTCGGAAAGATCTATTGGACAACAAACATGAACGAGTGTATTTAGGGTGAGAAGAAATGAATAAAAATTATAATTTTAGTGCATGGGTGCATGAAACTTCTACCAAATTGCACTTCTCATAAAAAGGAATGATCCAACTAGAATTATTTAATCAAATGCGGTGAAAACCACTATTTATGATTACTACAATGTGATTTTTTTTTTCATTGAATGTTTTTTATTCCATGATAGAGGGGATTCATTATATTTAATTTTATTTGTTCAGATTCAACTTGGGTATTCATCATCGTTAGATGCAATTCACCAATAGAAATTGGAAAAATTATCTATACTTCTCTCAGGATAAAGAGGCAACAGCTGGAGATAATTCCACGTATATGTATTTATAGAAATACATAATTAGTAAAATCATTTAAATTATTTAAATTAATTATTTAATTAATTCACTAATCATACCACAATAGTTATTTTATCCAAATGACCCACACTATCCAGTTTTATGTCTCACCTATGGAAAAACCCTAAATTCTAGACTCTAATGTGGAATTGGATTTCTGATTATAGATTATTTTTTTGAGTTATCTCATTTTATTTAAGATATTTTTAATGTCAAATATATCATTTATTCAATATATTTTAATATCAATTTCACGCACATCAGGCCTTGGAAACTCATGTCGTCTCAAGGCTCGACTCTGAAAATATATGTTGAAATATTTCAAATTGTTAAAAAGAATAAAATAGGTATCAAATTTATCATTTTGATATTTTGTTTCATCATATGATATGTCCACTCCTTTTTTCCATTCTTCAACATTATAATTTAAATAGGTTTCCTCCAATGAAGACTCAGAATAATCATCAAAAAAATGATTTTCCTTATATTCAGTCTCATGGTCTATTTTGCTTCCAAATGGATCTTCATTGTGGGATTAATCCTTGGTCACATCCTAAAATCCTCCAACTTATTTATCCATTCCTTTTAAGAGTTAATATAATCTTATTAAATCAGAATCCATGATTCAGAGTGATCCTTCCAGATTTGGTTGTGGTTGTTGTTCTCTTGATTTGAGCTCCAATCCTTATTCACTAATTTCATTATTCAGTGCTTTCTTTTTTATGAGAGGTTTTATATCCTGATATCCAACTTGATTTGTAACTTCATATTTCTTGATTCAGAAATCCAAAAACAAAAACACCCATTAATTTGAAATAATTTTTTTTTTAAAAAACTAATCGAAAACTAGAAAATAGAATTGTAATTGTGAAAGGAATTGTCTATCTATTGAATTTGTAAACACTAATTCCCTAGAAATGACACCAGTTTTGTCATCACCAAAGTGCTTAATTACATATCATGGGAAATATCAAAAAAAAATTTATAATCACCCAAATATACTAACTACCAAAACATATAATATTAATGAGACTAAGATTATCCCATTAGAAAATGTGTTATAATTATTCAATAGTTTCAATGGTTTTTTGAAATCATTTAAAGAAAACTAAAATACTGAACTAATTTTAGAATATTTATAGTTGTAGTGACCCAAAAAGAATAAAAATGGGAAAAGTGAAGTGATTTGATATTACGAATGGGTTTCCTTAAATTTCATATATATTAGATTTATTAGAGTATCTATCATATCTACTCAACATTTGATATAACTATCTAAACTAGTGGTATCGTATTTCACAGTTTCCTATCTCACAAAGATACATGATGGATTATCTCAAAATAAAAGGCAATTATGGTGTCACATTTTCTCTAAATATTCCCTTTACCAAATTAAGGTCTATCCCTAAAATGAAATCCATATATTGGTGTATTTAGGTGACATGTTATTTATTAATTAAAAGAGATATTAATTGAAAATAGGGTCACTCATCCCCTTTATAGAATTCACCTCTCCCTAGAGTACATTTTTATCCATTTTTTATCTCTCATTTTAGAATTTATGACTTATGTGTTCAAGATGTAGGAATAGAGTGATTGGTTAGATAAAAATGTTTTCTAATATTGAAACACTTTAAAAATAAATACGCAACTAAAATAAGTATTCAATAATAAAAAGTTAATAGAAAAACATAAAATAGGTAATGGAGATACAAATTAACATGAATTAGTGTTGATAAAATCTATTATCCACCACTATCGATTGTATGCCATGCTGAGATCATTAATAGGCCTTTTAATGTTTGCAGTGGAAACCTCCTTAACCTTTTCAAATTATGAATTGGGATACCCTCCCCATGTACAGATAGTATTTTCTATGCGGTAGATCCTCTGTATTTGTAGATATAATTTTACTTTTCCTCATTCTAAATAGATAGTTTTTTTCCTTCTAAATTTGAATAATTTTCCCCTAATACATTTTTATGGAATGACTTTTTATCCTCCAATATTATCTCTCTCACCATTAAATATTTTTGGTCAATTATTCTTGCATTTTTAGGAGAGTTATTTAAATTCATTATCGAAGAGACTCCACTCATATGACCCTAACTTTAATTATTCTTCATGGAAATTCTTGGTCCGCATATATATATCTGAAAAATATAAAGCATTTAAAATGGGAGGAAACTCCTCTGGTATGAATTTGACCTTCTCCAAGCACAAAAAATATGAAATCATTTTCATGGACATGGTGCATCCTTTTCCATCCATGAAAACTACACCTATTCACTTATTTCTCAAGAATATTATCCACAACTAATGAAGGGAACCACTACGGTGCAGATTCTCCTCCAAAAAATAGCATTCAACTTATTAAAAATTTATATTCCCCTGATATTTTACCATACATGGTGGAATGAGATTTTTATTTCCCAACATCTATCTTATATTTCATAGTGTGCATATATTTTGTGAATTCAGTGTTTCTATGACTATCATGTCTTCATTCCTTATTTTATAACATAAAAGGGGCCAGAGGACAGTGGCGAGGCCACAACATAATAGTTGGAAGTCATCTTGAGAATGCCGTTTTGATACAATCAAAAGTTGAATCATGCTACATAACAGTTCTTGAATATCACATCCATCAAATGCATCAACCTTCTCAATGATTGAATTAATATATTCTTCTATGCTTTGTATAAATATTCTTTAAAGTGGGAACCATCGAGGTTGCAACATTCTTTAGAGGTGTTCAATGGATATCCTATACCTCACCAATGTTTATAATCTCAATCAAGTGCTTTAAAGTGTTACTACCATAGAAATATCTAGTGTCTCTCATGGTGGTCCACTGAAGAGAATTGGCGATAGAGGCAGTGAGAGTGTGTTTGAGGTGGGTGATGTGAGGCTATGGAATAACATTGAAATTTATATTTGTATGAATAGTAATAGTGCATTTTCCTTCCCATATCAAAATCCTGATGGGTTAAATCTGCAATAAATGAACCCCCACAACTTGCGCACAAAAAATATGGGCATGTGCTTATATGCATGAGCCATATAGACTTTGACACAACCAAATAAATTTCACACCTATGTGTGACATAACGACATTATCTCCCATATATTGGCCTTACCAATGTGTTTCTTGGCTAGACGGCCATCCAGGGAAGGATAAGAGGATTAATTATATGGGTTGAGGGCCTATGTGGGCTGTCCTATTTTTTGGATAATCCCTCCATTCTCTTTCCAGATATAATAGTATAAAAATTATGTTGACATAAAATATTATAAAACAAAGTATTCGTGTTCTATGTATTTCACTTTCTAAAATTTCATACAAAAATAAAAAAACCAATAAATGATTATTAACAATTAAAATAAGGGTGTTGAGAATTAAAAAAATTTACATAATACAATTAAAATTTTAAAATTTTCTTGCATATGATGAAATCGTCAATTTTCAAACTCACATCACAAATTTTTTATCATCATGAGATCTTATGAATTTTTAGGAAGGATAATGATGATTTTATCCACAACATGATTAGAAAAACCAGATCCACATGATATGGAAATGACATGGTGGGTAGTGACACTAGTTAGGCTAGTTGAGAGTATCCAAGTTATTATTGTGATAAGATCATATCAATAGGATGAAAAAAATTCAAACCAACTACCACTAGGTTCTCCTCACCAAATGTATTGGAATTTCCCTTGATTTGGTATCCATTACTATTAACTAATTATGAAGCATTATTTCACTTTTTCTACTCCGTTTATGGTTCCTATATGAAAGTTTTATTAAGATAAATTTTATATTATGTTACTAATATTATTATTTTGTTTCATTCATTGAGTTCCTTTGGTGGGATTCATGTGTTATTTAAAACTAGTTTAAAAGGGTATATTTAAACATATATATATTTGGAAATGTTTTTAAGGGTTCTTTAAAGCATTCATGGGATTTTGAAGAACGTTTTCATGGGAAATATTTTTATATGGTTTTCATAAATGAATAAAATCCATCTTCTATCTATATTTTCTAACTAGAAATGATCTAATGTTTTCAAAAAAGAAAATGAATGTATTCTTTGGTGATTTACTTTTGATATTAGTGATAATCACACCGTCCTCACTCCATTGAAAATTAGTATACTAGATTTTGTTAGGTATATTCATGTATTTACCTCAGATCACATCTCGAGTGAGTTCTTTATGATGATAGATAGGGACAAAGGGGACACAATGAGATCCTATCAGGTTAATAGTTTTCATTTTATTTTTATTTTTTATAGGTGTATTTTCCAATTTACCATTCTATTTTCCTGTTGTTTCCAATTTATTTTATATATATTTATTAATTTTTATTTGTTTTTTTATTTTTGTTTTTTAGCTATTTTTACTATTTTTTATCTACATTTCTTCTTTCTAGCTTCTCATGTATGTTAAATTTCATGAAGGTCCATGCATGGATTTCTTGATAATTTTAATTGAGGTTACACTTTTTTATTATGAAAAAGCATACCTCATAATTACTTATGATTCCATCAACACATTTTATTAGTTTGGGATTGGGGTCTCCCCATAAGCATGTAATGGGTTGGCCCAAATTTCATGCTCAGGTATGACCTTAGCTGGTTAGTGACATCATTGGTAGGTGGTTCCCATGCTATTCAAACTCAAGGGAAATATCTAGTGAAAAAATAACCCTTGGGGTGCCATGAGGGTTTTAGCATCCTCATCATTAAGGGTATTCTTCTTCTATATGTACCCTAAGTACCTATCTATAAGGGAAATTACATGGAAATATTTTGTCACATCAATTAGGATTTTTGTAATCAGGACATGGAAATGATCCTTTGAAAAGTGTTGGTTGAAAAATGTAAAATCGACACAAACCATGATATATCAATTATGTACCCTAAAAAAGGATACTATAGATGATCGATTCTGGGTATTACACATCTCTTATGTTTTTGTATTTACAGATCTAATCAACATTAGACTATACCGTGGTAGCATGTGAGGGGTGAATTACTCTACTCACCTACATGAATCCACGATGATCATATGGATGGACCAAGTGATGGGTAGCCATATCAAGATCCAATCATAATATATTTGTGTAATTATATGATAAATGGGTTTTTTAAATAAGGGGATATACACCTATTACTCTTCTGAATAAATAGTGTAATTTATCAATGTGGTAAAAAATCCTCTTTTATTATTTTGTTTACTTATCTGAGCTCAGATATTGTAGTTTAGTAACCTTATTCAAATGATGGTGAGGAACCACCAAGAACCATTCCTTCTTCTCCACCCTCTCCGTATTTTAATTCACTAGGGGAAATCATTCTTATGTCTATTGATCCAAGTCATGTCATGGAAGGAATACTATTAGTACAACTATCATCTATGGTGATATTTTTTGAGGTCATCCTATGTTCTCCCATAGTTGATTTGTATTCATCATTATCAAAGGCTGATACATATGATATAATAAAAAATAATGAATCTATACTCTGGCCATGTTGGGATTTATTGATTAGATATCTTTCCACGATTAGATTCAATTCCACAAGTTAGATTATGGGAAACATGTAATCATCATCAAGAATACTCTATGGATTGGGATGAGTGGCCATCAAACCATACAAGGATACAACATTAGAATTTATAATTTCCATATTCTTTCCCTCCATTTTGTAATAAGATTATTCTATATACTATTACTGAAAATAATACAACTAAGAGTCATCAACATAATACACAAATACTAACACATTAATTATATATTTCATGAATTGATGGTGTGATGAGGGAATTAAAATAACTGTGTGAATCTATGGCCTTACTATAAGAACCTTGAATGATTAATCATAGAAGGAGACCATGAATTTGGGATTGGATATAAGGTCCCCAAACTAGTAATTCAACATCATCTTCTTAAGAGCCTTTTTTTAACTTTTATGAAACCACTAGATTGTTATTTTTTGAAGCGGAAAAATTTTCATTAATAAAACCTAAGTGTTTTAGGGTTTGGATGGGTATAAGGAACTTATGGATACATGGTAAATAAGGGCACAATGAAAACTTATGTCAATATGTTTTCTAGCCATATAGAGGGGTCTGATAAGATGATTTATATAATTATCCAAATATTATTCCAAAAACCCAGATGGGAATGTTACATTTAGTCAGAATAGTGTGTATTTGGTACTCCTCATCTATAAAAACATCCACTTAAAATTCTCGCATACTAAAAAGAGACTCATAAATTTCTTTTAGAAGTTCCTTATAGAGGCTATATTAATCAATAATTGAGAAATTTTTTGGGGATTTGGAACAATGTTTTAGTATATCCTATTTCGGAGACCAGTTCCATTGATTCCAAGAAGGGGTCTATTAATTGTGTTGGGAATTGAATGTTGATGTAAGTAATATTAGTGACTTCTAAAAAACTCATAGTTCTGTATCCATTCATGTGTTGTGTTTTTCCAATAATTAGGGTAATTTTAAAATACTACACCCTAAGAGGGGGGGGGGGTGAATCAGAGAATAGAATATCCAATCATTTATTAAATTAATATAGATATAGTAACATTGGATTAAGGAAAAAAATAAATTTTCCTCTCTATTTCCACTAAATGAGAGGTAAAATCAGTAAAAGACATCAGATATTTTACATGGTTCACCTGTAATGGACTAGTATACAGAGTATTCATGAAATTATGTCTACGCAACTAATTCACTATAAAATCATTGCTTTACCAGTACAAAATGGGGAAATCTCATTGACAATTCTAATTTACTACCCTGAAAAATTGGAGAAATCACCACCCTCCTTAAACAAGGAACTTATTTTCCTAATTTTTTAAAATTTTCCCATCCACATGAAGATGATGTAAACATACAATAATGATGTGGTTTTTTAGAACATGTAATGTCAACATCTGTTTAAAATTAAGCTCATAAAAAGAACATTATTTGACCTTCTATATTCCATATGATATTTTTAAATATCCCCTATTATTTCTTCTTTTACACTCATTAAAAATCATTATGAAAACAATCTTTTAATCCCATATTCCCTTTTTTATATTAAATACCCTCTTTGATGAATATATCATTCATAACATTATTTAATGAATTAACATCGATAAGGAACTGATTTGAAACCATCCACTAAGTTGTGGTTACAAATGATACCAATTCTAAGATATTTTTCCACACATTTTTCTTATTTTGAAAATCAAATGATGAAATTATGTGTAACATTCCATGGTGAAAATAATGTGGCCTTTTTTCAGGACACAACCAACACCATGGACATATCCTTCCAATTAATCCATTTTATATAGGTATCCATGATCTAAGTCACGTCCCCTCGTACATCCATAATGTGGCTACCTTTGGAATACCTGATTAACCAATATCTACTAATCTATGTGAAATCGAATATTCTCACCCATATCTTCCTCCTTAAAACATAAATCTCAACTACAAAATCCTCTTTACAGATTGGTTCATATGTGTCGGAAATTTTGTGGTGATGATCTACATGCCAACCATGATCGCATCCCAATTGGGTGTGTCCAATTTCATAGCCCATTTTGGATATGACTACTGTGATTCCACTACGTGGACTACCATGGGAATTGTCCAACATTCTTTTAATATATTTTTTAAATTTAATTCACAACACTCTTGAAGAAATAGGTATGGTACTCTTGGGAAATTATTAAACATTACCATACTCACTAACCAAGGTGTGGTCCAGGCCGTGGGGAGTCCCAGCTTCTCCAAAATTGGAAATCACCTTTATTAAACATTCCAACATGTAACCTTCATAATTCTTGTCAACAAAAATGACCAAAAAATATTAGGATGAATTATTTACTAATAATATCCCAAGAGACACCACATTCACTAATAATTCTATAGAGACGCCAAATTCACTATTTTCATCAATGATAAATTAATCACTAATTTTAATCCCACGTGATCCATGATTTGCATAAAAACATGAATTAAGTGAATCTTTTTTTTTCACAATAACTATTTAATCCGATCAATAACCACATATATCACCTTGATTTTTCATTGGAATACTATCACTATTTCCCTTATTTTCTCCCCATTTCATACAAACATATATATATTATCCCCCTTTTATAAAACTAAATGATATTACTACCCTAAAAATTTCATACAAGTGGTTTATAAATCCAACATATATTAGTAACAAAAAAAACCAATCTCATTAAAGTATCTATGGAGATTGATGATTTCACCTTGGAGAGTGGAGATATATGTATGGACTCCAAGAGATTAATGATGATTATAAAACACCCCATTATATAGTTAAATTATCAAAATATCATCTACTTTATTTTGTGTTAACACATTCTATTGAAACACAATTCCTTTCTCCAATTTCTCCTTTATGAAATAATATTTGATCATGATGGGATTATTCCTTGAATGATGAAAAATATTTTTGTTGAGATTGATCAAACATGAATTGTCACTCCTAACTAGAATACAAGAAATCACATTAATACCAACTTCATGTGTATTCTATTTTATGCATATTTATTGGATACAAGATTGATTGACAACACTGTATTTTACAACTACGGTTCTCAAGGATATGGAATCCTACATCAAAATATTCTATGATATACTTGACACACAAAAATAAATAATAATCACCATAAGTTGATTTTTTCCATTTAAAAAACTTGAAAAATAAACTTAAATAAATCCTAAAAAATTATGCTATGAATCATTTTTGATAGAATAAACCATAGTCTATCATATGATGGATATATCAATGTATTATTTTTCACGTCAATCTGGTCGATTTCACTAGAATCTCTTTAAAAAAGATTTTATTGCATGTTATTAAATTATATATCAATTTTTTTGGACATAAAATAGAGTAAAATCCCAACTATTTGTCAAAAGGAAGTCATATCGACCTTGTTTCCATAGTCATATTTTAATAAATTCAGTCTTGTTTCCGCCAAAGATTTCATTGGCCTCGATTATTCGTTATGAAAACTTTATAAAATCTACAATGTATATTTAATCTCTAAGATAAATATCCAATTAAATATTTTAATAACATGAATTCTAAGTGAAATCGAAATTTCACCAATTAGATACATATTGAAGTCACATCTAATTTGTTTTGAAAATAACATGCATTGGAATTCTTCTGAGCCTCAAAAAATATGCGATCAATATAGATAAGTACCATCAATACATGTCCATTATCCTTCTTAATATAGTAGTTTTAATCAAGTCCACCTTTATAAAAAACAAGATTCATTATACATTGGTATATCCTATAATACCATACTCTTGGTTCGCATTTTATACCCTATAAATCCTTCTTCACTTGTTACACTTTTCCTTCATCTTGATAAATGGGAAACCCATCCAGGTACATAAGATACACTCCCTCTTCAAGTACACAATTCATGAATGTAGATTCGATCCCAATTTTATATACATTGTTACCCTTTCTAATCTCCAAGGATAAAAAAATATGAATAGTTTCAATAAATTCTATTGGAGAAAAGATCTCATCAACGCCAATTCCTTTTAATTGGGATTTCCAATTACACTATAGTGGTTCTTTGTTATAAATAAAATTTCCATTATATCCATGTTTTATTTGGAACACCCACTCAGTAACAAAAACATTATTATCAGTTGGCCTTGGAATAACTTCTAGAATATCATTTTTGTCTATTTGGTCATGATCTTCAGTCATTAGCTTTAGCCAAATATCATCATTTTCATCTTCATTAAATGATATTGGTTCCAAAATTGATTTAAAAAATACACATGATATTGAGAAATCATTCTAATGTTTTGAATCAGATCTGTATAGTCTCCAATATCACTTCTTTCAATGATCTTATTCTTTCTTATTTTCATTCTTGAAACTATGTGAATTTATGCACTTAATTCACAATATGAGTCTCCATCATAATTTCCTTCATTCTTTAAGACCCACCCAAATCATGTACATCTTTATCATATTTAGATATAAAAATAGTTTGGTTATTATGTGAAATCGACCCATGTGCTGCTATAATTTTCTCACTTTAAACAAACAATAATATCATTCCTCTAAACCACCATTTAAAGACTCTTCTTATTATACTTATATGATTTACTCTTTGCTGAATATCAAAGAAATATTCCTTGATCACCCGAATTTTGAAATTTTATACTCTTCTCATTATTCATAATAAAAAAATTAATTCCAATTTTCTAAATGTAATTCAGTGTAGGTTTCATTCCATAATAAATTTCATATAGAGTTATTCCTTCATTTTCACATAGAAAAACTCTATTCATTTTGGAAATTGTTGCAAGAACTACTTATTTTTAATATCATTTCAGAATAGATGTATCAATTATTATTTTTAGGCCATATTATTGATTATGTTATTTCTTATTTTTAGAAAACCATTTTTTTGAGTGTTTCGCCAATGAAAACATGGTTTTCACTTCTATTCTTCTCCAAATATTCATTAGCATAATGATTTATAAATTCAGTCCCATTATTAGTTTGGAAATTTTGAATCTTCACACCAAACATATTTTCATCTCTACACTAATATATATATATATATATATATATTAATACATCAATAAACCTTAGTCTTGTATAGGATAGGTATAATCCATTCTATCATTATTAAATCATCAATAAAAAATAAAAAATTCTAATTTCAATTAGTTTTATTGGGTGAGATCATCCCACAAACATCCATTTTCACTATATAAAGAAACCTTGATTCTTTCAACTAATTTTTCTGGTATTTATTCCAAATAATTCTCAATATTTTATATTAATCACATATGATATTATGATCAAATGAGATATGAGAAATATCATATTCTTCATTACTCTTTTCCATAATCCTTAGCAAAGTTTGGATCAAATAGTGAAGCAAACTATAGGAAAACATATTCTACTATCCTTTTGATAACATATAGAAAATTTCCCCAATGAGTATGTATACATTTTCAATTTTTCTTAATCACTATAGAAAATGTGAAATATTTTAACTTTTATAGTACATAATTTTTTTTCTAAACTCCACCAGATGCCCATAGTCATAAAATTTATACAGACATAGATGATTATGACTAATACCATCAACCAAAAGAACAAAAGATTATCTGAGTTATTTTCCTCTATTAGTTTCCTCTCTAGAACCAACAAACATAAGTACATATTCTTTACCTGAATGAACAACACCATATTTTTTTTCTTGAAATTCACAATGAGGTAATCATTTGAGGTTATATGTGATGTGTATTCACTTTCCAATATCTATTTTCTTTATATTTTATTTTCAGACAATAAAATCTAAACAATATTAGCCATCTTTGAACCCCCTTTAATCACCCAGGATGATGATGAATGATACACCTTAATAGATAGCTCCATAAAGACTTATAATTATTGAAAAAAACTATTTTGGATTACAATCCACATAGATGATGTTTCCATACGTTTTGTTCTTCAAATTGTTGGATTTTTATGAAATTTTATTATTCATCAATGAAAAATTGATTTCTTTATACCTAATTTATTCACACACAAAAACAATATCAATTAGGAAAAAAATTCTGATTAAATATCCTTCATGCTTATTTGTATTGGTGTTTCTCCCAAAAAGGCATTCTCGAAATAGAGAACACATTGGAAACGTGAACCATACTTCTATAGAAAAATCATTTACATCTAGATGCATTATAATTTTCCATGTACAAATTATTTGATTAATTTAATATGTTTTAAGAATATATATTAATTCAATGATTTAGTCCATGCTGTTTTTAAACAACCTTAGAGAACATATTATCTTAAAAATACTTTACTATAGATTTTCTTTTATCTTAGAACTGCTGAACTTCAGGATTATGAAAATTGTCATCCTCAATAATTCATTTTTATTAAATTATAACTATTCATTTGAATTAACTATCATAATAACCAATGTTAGTAATCATTCTATAACTTCATACATATGATTTTAATTTATAACTTTTTATTCAATCTCCTTATTTATTGATTTACCCAAACCAATAATGATTCATGACTGTTCTTTATCATTATGTTTTAGTTCAAAATACATTACAAAATTAAATCAAATAAAATATTTGAGTTCTTAAAACTCAAATATCATCTCTGTGTTTTATTTTTTTATGTTTCATGTAGACCATGGAATAGTGCACCACTACATTTACTCTTTTATTTTATTTCAAAATATTATGTTCTTAAAAGGATACCACAAGTTCTACTTATAGATCAACCCTTCCTATAATTCATTCATTCCCATCATAAATATCATCATATCTTAGATTATTTTTTCTATCTATACACAAAATTTCATTTTTTTAATTTTAAAATTCTTCTACCTCACTTTCTATAGATCAATATTTTTTTAGAAATAAATCATTACTTTTTGTAGGACCTCTATGGAAAACTTATTATTACTTATTTTTTATCTTCCTAGAATGTCTTCATTCTTCAATATATTCTTGATTGTTTTTTTAATGTATAGTAACATGATATCTTAATAGTCCATATTTGATGTCAGAAAGAGAAATCTTACCCCGAAACCTTTTGGATCCTCAGTTATTATTAGAGGAAATGAATAACATAACCTCATCATCTTCAATAGCTCTGGGATTATCCTTGATTTTTATGTTCCTTAGGGAACTAAGGGAAACCTCCAGAGCACCAATATTTTTTCATGAAACATTTTCTTTATTTATAATCTCATAAGTAACAAGAGTACTATAATAAATATCTAGTTATGTACTTCCAAATCATTATTTTGTCGAACTGAAATGTTTCCATAGAAATGAGTAGGGAGTATTATAATTATTCTATTTACCATAATCTCATCATTGTGATCTCAACTGAGGCCTAACATGTATCTTAAATAATATTTAGATGATTAAAAAATTCAACAATTATCTCATTTTAATTCATCCTCTGATCATCATATTTATTTCATATAACCTACAACTTTTCCTCTCCAACCATTGATTCAACTTTGAAAATAACCATATTTTGGTTCTTATATGAAATTATTTTTTCCATGATGTTACATTTGTAAATAAGGGATTTAAAATACAATAACCCAAGTCATTTATGGGTTTGGTATTAGTTTCAAATTCTTGATGATATCTCTATATCAGGTATCCCTTCCTTATATCAAAATTTATTTAACAAATTTCCTTTATGTAAACATCCATGCCCAAAGATGTAAAAAGTGTTGCATCCAAATTTTCCAAAATTGAAAATTGATTCATTTAAGGATAGTGATTTTATTGTGAATGATAATAATTTTCATAGTTCAAATATACAAATAAAAAAACATACATTTGATATAACTTTTTAGACCCATATAGGGGATTACACCCTAAGGGGTGGGGGTGAAACATTGTATAGAATATTTGAAACAAGAATCCCATGAATAAGGATATAATTCTCTCAAAATCAGTATAGATTCAATTTATCTCTACATTTCATCTCTATGAGTGATAAAATTAATAAATTCCGTGATAGATTTTATTTAGTTCACATTTACCAGGCTAGTCTAAACAAAATTCATGATATTTTGGTTATTCTAAAATGTCACTAGAGGATCACTATATTACAGTTAAAATTTAGGGTTCCCTTACCAACCCTCCTTGTTCACTACCAAAAAAATGTAGAACTCATTTACCTACTTCAATAAAAAAACCTACAGATTTTCATGTTGATCTTTATCTCCTCCATGTGAAGATGAATTAACCATATACAAAAGGGTGATTATTTTAACAAATTAGTTTTCGACATACAATAATAATGGAACTAATGAAAATATTCCTCTTCAATCATCAACATTTTAGATGAGATATGAAAGGTTATTAGATTATTCTACTCTTTAATGTATCCAAGTTGTCCAACAGATCATTCATATTATATATTTCCATAATTTATCTATAGAAAAAATATTAGATATGAATTTTTTTCATTGTATGAATAAAATGATTAGAGGGTGAAAAATTGACCTAAACCTATAAACTTACTGGTGGTTACAATTGTCATTAAGTTCTAGGGTTCATGCAAAAAAAATTGGATATGGAATTTTAAACACCAAAACAGGCTGCAATATTCCATGGTGAGACGAATCTAGCTTTATTAATTAACATGACTAGAACCATGGGTGGATACTACTAATAGTTCCATTTTTAATAGCTAACAGTGATCTATCCCACAACCTCTAAAATTTCTATAGTGTGGCATCTTATTACACACAAGATCAACCAACATCCACAATTACATGTGAAATGGTGTGGTCTGTACTGTATCCACATCCAAAAACTATAGAACTTAACCACATATTCATCTTCAAGACCTTTTGTCTATGTTTTTTCAAATTTTTTGTTATAGGTTTATCAGATGACTATGGTCACCTCCAAATCAGTCATGATCACCTATATAGTTTGTTTTAGATAAGATCAATATGATTCAACCATAGGGACTACCATGAGTTTGTTCAATCCTTGTTTTATTATTTTTGGGAATTTTCACCAAAAAATTCCCAACGAAATGTGTGTGGCCCACCTAGAAAATCGTCCACCTTCACCACGACCACATACAAGTGCCTTTTCCTAGAAAAGATGAAACTCTACATCATGAAACATTGAAACATTTTCATTTAAAATTTTTGAATGTTTCCTTCACCATCCTTATTAACAAACACAACCAAAATAACATTTTGAGGGATTTTTAGTTATCACAACCTATATGGATCGCACGGATGATGAACGGTCAACGGTAAATCTTTCAATCGGTTTTCTAATATGACAAGATATGATAAATATCTTGATGATTCAAAATTAGATCAATATTATAGTTGATCCCATTGGAGAACCTATCTATGAGTCATTGATGTAAAGATATACTATTTGGAAAATCCTCCCACATGATATGTTAATCTATAACCTCATATTTCATGGCCTCATTACCCTCTATGTACATTGATCATTCAGATTTATACGAAATTATACATGGTTAAATAAGGGTTATTTTTATATTTATTTTCTTAATTAGAAAAGAGAATAATGAAATATATGATATTGACTAAATCATATTATTAGTATTCATCCAATGATTGTTCTGTTTGGTGAGGTTGTGCCCATATGTCCAATGTTATATTCCAAAAGTCTAATATTTTTAATTTTCATAGGGGATGTTTGAGGATCTTATTCTTCCCCATTCTTACTCTTATTATGTTATGTATTAGTGCTTTTGGACGATTGGGGTGTTGGAATTGTACATTTAGTAATTACTGGGGAAGTAATTCTCATATTATAGTGGTTCAATTTAACCATAAGTTTATGGTGGGATCAATTGACAATTTTCAAGACTATATAGTCATAACTATTCTTTTCACATTTAACTAGGACCAGTTTCCATGCTCCAACCTCATTTGGATGAATAGTGGAAACACAATCCACCCATTATTATAGTTTTTCTAATTTAAATTCTTAAAATTAAACCATATTATGGACTATATCCTTAATAATAAACTAGTATTAAATATTCTGTCCCAATATCCTATGATATGAACAATAATCTAGAAGATCATTATGATCATCATCATTATATTTCATGTTTTTTGGAAATATGTGATGTTTATTTACTAGGGATGTAATAAAATTTATTTGGACCTTCACTTTTTTGAATTTATAATTTATATAATTTCTATTTTCATAATTTTGGTAGGTTTACTCCATCCTACCCTCTTATATAATCCCATAATTTTCATACATAGATGTAATATCATAATATATGGATACTCATTATATAACATTATTATACACACCAAAATCTTATATGTTTATTTTGTTTTGAAACATTGATAGATGACTAAATTCAAAATATATCTACAGAAAGTTGCACTATGTTCTTCTTTACTAAAACACCTTTATATATATATAATACATAATTCATGTATTTATAACCTAGGTAAAGGAAACATAATAAAGGGTGAACTCAGATTCTTAGAATGTGTAAATATGGTTGGTATCAATTGATGATCATGTGAAAGAATACAATTAGCATAATGGTATGTGATAATGAGCCAACCGACCAAGTTCATACTCAATATATCATAGAGTATAAACATGAGCTATGGTATATAACACTATTACTACAAATACATGAATCATCACAAATAAATCAGGATCCATAAGTTTAGATTACAATACTGAGAACATTTCATAATATCGTTGCACTATCATAGGTACATACACCATTTAATATGTTACGGTTCACTACCAAGACCATAAAATTGTAGAGGTTCATGAATTTACTCTTCCCATGTCATAATATATTATAAATCATTATCTATTTCCAATAGTGTATCATGAGTATCTACTTGTTTCCTATAAAAATATCATGAAATATTAAACATTACCCAACACATTGTTGGTCTAAATAATTCTGGACCCTCCCATCACATAATGAATAACATTTATATATGTTCCACATGACAATAAATCATTCATCACTTCATCATAACCTAACTTTTGAAAGGAAAATAGTTTTCTTAAACATTTCTTCATTTCATCATACCATAACCTGTAGAAAATAAATTGTTTTCAATAATATTTCATTATTATTTTTTAAACCATATAGAGATAAATAACAATGGTAACATTGGATCATATCCCTATTAATATATAATTAACATAAAATTATGTTATCATATATTAAAATCCATTTAAAATATTAATAGAATATTTCTTGAAAAATTATCTTTTATATATTGAAATCATTTCATTAAAATCTATAAATTTACGAAATATTAAGGAAACCATTTTCTTCTAAAATAAACTTCTGAAAATTTTAAATGTATAATCAAAACATAGATTAGTTATCATGGTGGTAAATTTATTTAATGTGACATACATTAAAACAAATATTCCTTTCACATTTTCTTTAAAATTTCAAATCTAACTCATCTGGAAAGTGGAATTAATATTATTTTCAAACCATATTTTAAAAATTCAAAACTGAGTAAAAATTATTATTAATAATAATTCGGTAATAATAAAAATCATTCTAGAACACATTTTAACTAAAACATATACATATAAGAAAAATAATCTTGAATGAATATTAAAATATTGTTGGTGTTCATTAAAATAATTATTTTAGTATGTTGATTACATAAAGTTATGAAAATTAAAGGGAATAAAATAATATTCATAAATTAGTAGAGAATAAAAAAATGATATAGATTTTTTTAGATAAGGGTAATATAATTTCCCAAATATAAATTCAAGCATAAATAATATGGATCAATATAGCATTGAATCATAGACCCATTACCACTTTGTTAATCTCCTTATTAAAAAAACATGAATGTGGGATCATTATATGGAATTTTAAATAAAAATAATTTTAATGAAAGAAACATAAAAAACATTTATGGGTAGTATATATACCACATGATGAAAAAATGTGGTCAATATGGAAATGGTGTAACTAAAATAAAGTGAGACGGGAAAACCATACCTCGGGTTGGAAATTATTTAAAAGGATTTAACATATTTTAAAAAAACTTAATTTAATATAATCTTAAAATAGGTTCATTTTCATCCTTATTAATTCATTAATGATCCACATATAATATTTAAATACTCATGAATTAATAATTCCACATTGAAATCATAATTTCCAGTTGTTAACATTTTTTCATGAAAATTTCACTTCAGTAGTTCCATACCTTTTATAAAACCCCCTGATTTCTGGTCATGTATACTCTTAAATAAATTATATTCATTTTATATATTATGTTTCATGTCATATTGAGCTTAAATGAACCTTGGTATACTATTGAATATTGACATAACTTTTGGAATAGTATTGTGACCATTAGGAATAGTAATCCAGCCATTAGAATAATAACCTCACCTATGAGAGATTAAGTATAATTTATGTATCCCATAAAATAAAACACAACATATTAATATCATGGAATAAGGAAAGAAATTTTGTTAATATGATATATTAAGGGATGTTTTTTTTCTAATTTAGAAATGTTTATTTAAATGTTTATAATTAATAAAATAATTTTAAGGATAATTTATTTTCATAAAATTAATTCATAACTTAATAAATTAATTCAATATAATTATAATATAATTTTATAAGACAATAATAAAATTTTCAATGTGTGGAAAAGTCTTTTATAATATAAAAATCGACATTCTTAATAAAATGACATTTTTATTTAGAAATTAAATTTCTCATATTTAGAAAATTATTTTTATAAAATTACTTTTATTTTTGAAATATACATTTTGAAAAACTGTTTTGGTGAATTGTTAGTATTTTTATAAAATAGTAGGTTTTTTTATGAATAATGAAATACAGTAATTTAAGGTATTTAACATTATAATCCACATACAAGAATTATAATTTTATATATGATGTAAGAACCAAATAATTTGAACTCGAATGAACTATTTACTATTAATTATCACAAGAATCATTTATATTACTAGTTTTGAGCCAAAATAATAAACAAAGGAACAAAATAATCAAAAAAAACCCCTCTCCTCCCCCTATAAATATCATCCCCACCACTGCTTCTACTCACACCTTCTAGGAAATAAATACAATATTAATTATGCCATATTTACTTCCCATGAATATTACCCACTTCCTATACATTTTTTTCTTACAAAATAAACCAATCAAGGTGTCCTAAAGAGGTTCCCAATGACATGATATTCACGAGGTAAAATTCTCATTCTTTCTCATTTATTTTATTTTATTTTCTTATACCCTCCTCTCCATACCAATACAATGTGTAATGTTAACTCTACTATCATATATATATAATAATTTTATTTTGTTTATAGATTAGCCATCCTCAAATCCATTATCCTCTCTTTATATTTTTAAAAATGAAAACATCATCCATGATGTGTCGATTCGCCACCTTCATGGATGAAGAGTTTTCATTTTCCATTCATGCTTTCAAGTCATTTCATAAAAACCATTATTACATTTAAATAAAATTTTAATATAAATTTATTAAATTATATCATGTTTTGGACCCCAAATATAAAAATAATATTAAATAAAATGATATAAGTTTCATATGGAGGTAAAAACCACCAAAATAAATTAAAACATTTTCATCAACGTTTTATCTAATGAGTCATATTCATACCATATAAAAAATAATATATGAGACCATTTAAAGATATCAATGTTCATTGATACTATATAATATCATTTATGGGGTTCTTATTCTATTTTACAAGAAATCTCACAATTATATATAAGGGAACATACCATAAAACCATTAAATGAATTTTCCCAGAAAAACAATTGGACATTTTATTATCATAATGAACATAAATAAACATAATAAAATTATAATAAATCAAATATATTTTTAATAAGTTCTTATTTATGTAATTAATGATTTAGATTTGATTTTTAGTGACATTAAATACGCAATAAGAATGATTATCGACATAAGGTAAGGGGTTTTTCATCTCACTTTCTCTTTTCTGAGATATATTCCTTATTCATTATTATTTCTTATGTGTGTTTTACATACTATCCTTAATTATATCACATAATGAATCTATTTTTCTTCATGGTATTCAATGTTTCATTTCAAAATAATTAATTTTATGGCGCATATGATTCAAATTATTACCAGTGGTTAGGGATTTCTTAACTATATTTTTATTCATTGGGTTAATCATAAATTACATTGATTATTTCATTCTATAGTTACAGTTATATTGAATTTTGATTATTTAATTTTGAATTTACATTTCTATTTATTTATAATTAACACACATAATCTATTCCTTTGATTAATGATAGGATCCTTATAATGGTCTTCATCTCAATTTTTGCTTTATTGAGATTTACATGGTATTGGGAAGATAATCATTTTTATTTGGTGTATCTACTATGAATTTGAGATAAATTTTCAATTTAATATTATATATCTTAAATATTCATTTTTTTATCATCAATATGATTGTTCTGTGAGCCATATACTATTTTTACAAAAGGTTTTTACTTTGAATGTTATTTTAACTAGGGAAATATTGATAAATTTGAATCCTCTACTCAATATAGATTTTTTGATAAGGAATATTGTTCATGATTTAAATATATATTAATAATTCATTGGAACTATAGTGAAGGGTGGGTACTAGTATTATATATCTGGTGTGTGCATCGAAAGGTCTCATTAGACAAAATAGTTGGCCCAAAACCCTTCATGTTTGATTCCATGCAGAATCTGATGAGTTTCATCCCATATACATAAATCGTCTTGTAAAAGGTCTTGATAGTAGTGGTTCATGTTCCAAATACATAATTTCCAATAATTAATAATTTCATTCATTGAATATGATGTTATTAGAATACATGATATTTTCAATATGACCAAATATATGGATGGATCTTCATTATCAATTTAATGATAAAATGAAATGGATGTTTAAGGTATTTTTCTTTATATATTGATTAACAATTATTTATTAAGGTTCAATCATTAATGATTCATTTTTCTACTATATGTAAACCTTACTGATCATTTGATCTTTCCCTTATATTTGTTTTCCTTCCCCTAGTTAGTAAGATGAAATCATTGAATAAATTTCAAAGAAGGAATTTATATTCCATTATTATGTTATATGTTTAATTAAATTTTTTTAAGGGAACTATATATATGGATAATTATTCAAGACTAAAATACTGATCAATTCTTAGTGATGTGATCTATTGTATTTATTCCATTGTAATAATATAACAATTGACTCTAGGATAATGAAATCGGGGTTGTTATAGTCGATATGAGAGAAATATTAATAGAAACCTTGTGAACTAGATGTAAAATAAATAAGAGAATTAGAATAATTCATTAATGAAATTTTTTGGATCAATAATCATTATGATTATGATATAATTCAGTTTATTCAATTATTTGGGGATAGAGACTAGTTTATGAAATGTAATAAATACCCACAAGAAATGTAGGGATTTACCCTCTAAAGAAATCAGCATAGTTAGTGTCGGAGATGAGAAGATCAAGACCATATTAGGAATGATTACTTAGGTTATACTGAATAATAAATCTACTCTTATAATGGGTCATTTAATAAGGAAGAATCCACCATCATTTATTGGGAATACTAATCCAATAGTAGTTGAGCAGTGGATCAAGTTCCATCAAATGATATTTATTTCATTATGATGTGATGAAAAGGAAAAGGTAGTATTGTTGGTATATTATGTCATGGGAGATGTTGATCAATGGTGGTCATTGATTCTGAATACTAGGAATGAAGATAAAAAATAACACATTTAATGGATTGATTTTAAATAGATATGTATAGAAATATATTTCCCTCATCAGTAAAAAAAAATTGAAGAAAAAGTTTCTTAACATAATGAAAAATGAATAAGAGAGTGTTGACAAGTATGAGGAAACATTCACAAGTTAAAAATCGTATGCTAAAAATTTAAAATTTGATTCGAAATAACATGATTAATAATTTCTATGATGGTATTATGCCATGTCTTTGATGGTAACTAGCCTCTAAAACATTTTTATCATATGATGATATAGTATTTAGTTATATCAAAATAGAGAAGGAATTTTCTAGATCATTTATATTCATAGAAAATCAATAGAATAAGTTGTATTCAGATTAACATGAAAAATTTAAATTGTTAAACAATAATTAGGGAACAATTTAATTTCTATTATTCAAAATTTTTTGGAATGAATACTCTTGGGGAAAGTGAGAAATGCATGGGAGTTTTTTATATGTTTAGAGAAAAGTTTCATAGACCTCATGAATATAACAGAAAGAAATAAATAAATGATTTCAAATTCTTAAACTATAAATAAAAGGGGAATCTTTCAAACCTATATCCAAAGCATCATGGGAATCAACCAAAAAAGCGGACAAGGGGAGATGACCAAGATTATACGATCACCGCACCTGAAGTAGAAGTTACCAATGATATGGTGGTAGGTAAATTAATCTTGTATTCAAATTTAATAAAGGCATTAATTGATTATATATCATAAAATAATATTATATCTACCTTGTTTTACAAGAAAATTAGACATTTACCTTTTGATTTAATAGGGGAATTGTTAGTAAAATCTCTTATGGGTAGTATCATTTAAACATAAATGTGACTGGAAGTCCCCATTTTGACATATAAACATGATATATTTTCTAAAATTATTATCATATCTATTGATTATTTTGATATAATCCACAGTATGGAATGAGATTCAATAATTCTCTGACCCCAAATGCTTGGATCCTATACATTATTTTATTACTTTGGAATGATCATAATAAACCAAATCCATATGTACTAATTAGTTTACTAGCATTGGAAAAACTAGATACAAACATATGTTTTCCATTACATCATGAAATGAAAAGTAACAATTTTTTTCCACATAAAAGACTCATATCACATATACCATCCATGTAGGTCAGTCATAATATACGTCTTCACATCATTGGGAAAATGAAAAATAAGAAAGGGGTTATCTTAGTTGCTTAGAATTGTAAATAATATACATAATCTATCAAAAATAAGAATAATACTTAATGGAAAATGTATAAAATTGACATACATGTCTTTTAAACAAAATATTGAGCATAATATGGATAGTATTTATAAATTAATACAACTTAGAAAATCATATGGATATTCTACTAGCTGGATAATAACAAGTCATATCAATAACTATCTCATAATGAGGGAATACATAATACCAGAAATAATAACCATAATATAAATACCTATTGAAAAGACCATACATAAATATGAAAAAACACAAACTAACTATTCTCATGAGACCTAGTGATGCCAATGATGAGATATATTGGGCCCCTCCATTCACTTACTAAGTCCAATGTATTCCTTAGGAACACATGGGGTATGTGGTAGTTCCTTGTCCATTTCCCCTTGAGCTCTACAGATGTGGTCTTAGTTATTCTCGGTGGTTGTTGTTGGGTCCTCGGTGGTTTAGATTCATCAGATTTGGTTCTCATCAAGATAGTAACTTCCTTCCGAACTCATTAAGTAGTCGTAGATGACAACCTCAGGAACACTCGGAGTCGGTGATGTCCACTGCTATTTCTTCTCCAATTACTTCCGACTTGGTTTTTGGTGTTTCCATTGGGATGCAGGTCTTGTGGTTGTATTAGTTTGATTTATCTTTTGGTTTCATTGTTTTTCTATGGTTTCAGATTTGGTCATGGGGATGGCCCTCTCTGGTGTCCTTGGTGTGCTCTAGTGGCGACGATAGAGGTTCTTGGCTAGTGCGTTGGTGCTGGCCCCTGACACCGGTTCGCGGTGGGGGTGGAGGATGCTTCAGGTTTCAAAGGGGGTTTTCAAAGGGATGGGGCTATGTCCGGCTGGGGGTAGATGTGCGGGTTAAACACAATGGATGAAGGTGGTGGTGCAGGGAGGCATTAGTATCATCGTCCATTGTTATGGTTTTTTCGGTGTGGGTCAGTCAAAGATAGGGTTCATAAATGGAACATTTATTTTTGTTGTGTTTGGGTGTTATGGTTTGGTTTTTGGGCAGTTCTAGTCCAAGACAGGTTTCTTTGGCTGGAATTCTTATGTCTCTTTGTGGACGGTGTTTTTTGTTTCTCTCTTATCCTTAAATGTCATTTTATTTTATAAAATAAAAAAATGTTAGGAGGAACATATTTTCATTGAAAATAATATTCTATTCTTGTAAATGAATATTAAAAAATATTAAGGTGTCACAATGGTGGAAAAATCTAATCGCACCATATAAGTTAAAAAACATTCTCTACATACATTTTTGAAAAATTGAAACAAAGGAACACATAAGGAAAACAAAAAAATATTGATTTTATAAAATATAACATGGGATAAAATGTATTGAAATTTTTATAATATAATATTAAAATTTTTATGAAATAAATTTTTAAAAAACATGGACATCGATAATAAATATTTTCTAGTAAATTCTTACATACCAGCATTCCTGGATAATAAGAAGATTGCAAAATTAACCATTACCATGTTCTCTGTTGTAGTCAACACCATTTGAACCACATGTATAATGGTGAAATAAAGTTTTAAACTAATATTAGAACTATATATATTATTTATGATATCATATATGATCCTTTTAAATTGTTTTGTTAATAATATTTCATTATTAACATTATTTCAAGCCTGGACTGCATCATTTTCTTATGTTTATTTTTCATGTAAGTTTTTTTATTATTAATTGGAAATATATTCTCTATAAAAGAATGATTTTATGTTCATAAATATTATATTAACTCATTATATACATTTTCGTAATCATTCATAAATGATTATAGTGGAGGAAGAATCTCATCACATCAAGGTGATGGTAAGACGTATAAACACATGAGTGATGCAATCATTTAGTCATGGTAAATGGTAAAGAGTTGTATGGAAGATGAATTATAGAGAAACAATATCATGTACTATTAATTATTTATATACTTTATATTTATCTTTATACCCATCAGTATAATGTATATATGAGAAATAGTTTACACCATGGTATGGAGACGGTGAGCTTTACACACACACATGGTGAAATTGATTTTTATGTGATGGGTAAATGGTGGACTATAGTTATACGATAATCCTTACAACATATCAAAATATATTAGATTCTGGATTTATTACATTATTATGGAAACAACTTTGGTAAAGGAATTATAATAAGAAAAGAACATTAATAGAGTTGGTAAAACTACAACCTCTTATTCGAGTCCCTCTTTTTATTTACATAAAAGAACTAATTAGGTTGAATTTATAACCAAAGTGTAGACTCTAGGATGAATTGATAGAATATGGAGGAGAAATGGGTAGGGTTTGGGCTTGAAAATGGGTTTAGAGATATGAATAATGTGGGAGAGGATCCCTTTTATATGAGAGGGGAGGGGTACATTTGGATACTCCAATAATATTAATTTAATATAAATTGATATTAAATTTAAAATATATCCATAGTGATTTATTAAGAAGATATGATGATGATAGTAATAAATCCTCTCAACCAACAAAATTTAGGGATACTTGATTTTATTTTTAACCTTATCATTTTGATTTAACTTTAATTAATATATTAAATCATAATCTTGGAAATAATATTCTATATTTTAAAAGTTTATCAATATTTACATATATGGTTTCAATTGCCCATAAATAAACACTTATCTAATTTATACCCCATAATTATCACTTTTTGGTTTATAAATATTTTTTTAGTTGTTAAATAATTAAATAAAAATGTTTTTTTATAAAATATAAACAATGTCAATTTGAAATTATTAATTAATTTGACTTCAATTAAAATTAAAATAGGAATTTAACTTCTAAAAAACCATTTAATATTCTTCAATGCGTCCAGGAGGAGGGAGAACCCCCTCCAACCAAATTTTATTAATCAAAGTAAATGTCATGAAATCAGAAGAGGTGTTTACAAAGAGGAGTAAAAACGGTTCCACATGCATATTTTGCAACCATGTGTGAACAACAACCTCATGCTAAAAAGGACCATTTCGAACATGAGTCTACAATGGAATTATTTGAAAAAGTATCTATAACCAGATTAGCCTCCCTATAAACATGGTTCAGTTAAATATTAAGGCCGCATGTAGGATGAAGACACTCATCCCAGGGTGACAACTTCATCCATGGGACTTTCCTAGACCGACTCATGAGTATATTGACTACAACCATCGAGTCACATTCCTTCAAAATAAATTATAATCCATTATAAACTGCATAAGTGATGGAATTGATTATATCCCAAAGAATAGCTTCAATGAAAGATCCCTATCTTCTTTAATTATTGAAATAACCTTTAAGGAAGCCCCAATAGTTGAGGAAGATAGCACTACTACCTGATGATCCAGGTGCACCTAAGGATACCCCATCAATGTTGAATTTCACCCAATAAAGGATTTTGGGAATCCACCTGATCGATTTAAGTACCAAGGGCCATTTGATCCAACCAAGGAGACCAAAATTTATCAATATAAAGATATCCTTAATTTAATTATCTGTAAAACCTATTTGGATTTTTGAAGCAGTGATAAAAACCCTGTGAATCTCTTTGATACTGCCTAGTGGGTTGGAATATTATTCTCAAATATAATGACATTGTGTGATTTCTTAGTGAACTCAAAGATGTTTGATGTCACAACCAACAGAATACTCATCACATGATCATTGCATGTCACAGAGGATGTAGGAACTAGTAGCTTATCAATTCCACTCATGTGAAGCTATAAGCCAATCATGTTTGGTATGTATCTCTATAACCTAAAAGTGAAATAACAAAAAAGGAAGACAAGTTCAATCATTTCCACTTCTATAAAACATAGGGGGAACACTGATGAAAGATGTCGGCTGGTCCTTTGAAGAGTACATTGGACATGAAACCTCCTTTTTGAGATCCTCCATAGAAGATGATAATCAACTGAAGGGATAAAGAATGTATAAAAACCTATAATCCATTGAGGAGTGATGATCTTACCATCACACATGTAAAGAGTACAATCTCTAGTGTTGAGAGAACCCATGGATTGCGACTTCCAGATGAGTGGGTCCTTATCAATGAAGATATATATTTCAATTTTATCATTGAATTGATTTGGAATGATATCATAAATGTTCATGAAAATAATATCAATTGAAGTATGCATCATGTCAGGGGTATCCCTGCCTCATTGACTAGCCTAGTTAACTATGGAGTGCTACATGCATTCAGAGAAGAACTACTACATAATAATCATTTAGAGCAATTCATAATACTATTAAAGGTGGATTTCAAGGTAGTCCAAATTGATGAGGAAAGGTAATAAGATTTTTCAGCCCACAACTTTGGTATGAGGCTTGCTGAAAGAAATTATATAGAAATTTCATTGGAGGTATGCAGATTAAAACTGAAATTTTTAAGAGAGGTTCATTGAAAATACAAAAGTCTTTTATCCCTAATCCTCCCATATCATCAAGATTGATACAATCTTAAAATGAAATATTAACATGATTTTTATCAATAATGGACCCGATCCATATGAAATTTCAAATAAGACTTTGAAGTTCTTTAATGAGGGATTCATGCCATCTATAGATAGACTACACATAAAAAAACATATTTGTGATCACCAAGATGAAAAGGAGGATTCATATAGCCTAGGACATGGCCTTCCCATTCCAATTCTACATTTGATAAATTATTTTGGAGATGGATTGTTCATGGTATCACTTTTTAACATTACCCAAAAATAGCAGTACTCCCTGGTTGGTAAATGGAAGAGAGGAATTCATTACCCAAAGAAACCTCAAAACTATGTTATCTATTCTGATGGACACCCCATCCCTAAAAGAAAAAAGTATTTCATCCAGCAATTGGCTTGGCCTGCCACATCCTCATAGTCCATAAAGATGGTTTAAAATGAAGAAACAATCCTTCTATCATCCGTCCCAACCAAAAGGTTTTCATTAGCATAAAAGAGATGAGAATGGATAGGAATATCCCTTTCATATTTAATTTTATTATACAAGACAACATGGTAATTATTTAATATTTCCATAGAATATTTAATATCTATGTTTTCTTTTGTTTATCCCTATATTAAAATTAATATACTTACATAAAATGAGAGAGTGACATTTTGTCTCATTCATTGATTTTTATAATATCTATTTTATATTCATTGAAAAGTGTTCATTAAATGATTCCATTTGAACCATATGAGATAAGGTTATAATTTAGTCATCCAATTGGATCTTGACATGTGTATGGGTAATTTTATAGTTTTATTTTTAACTTTAATTACCTAATTTACCCTTAATCATGGTAAATAAATAAAAATTTTCTAAAGTTAATATTCACCAAAAAATTATGTTTATCCTATTAGATAGAAAAATTCATACTAATTTCAACATTTTATCTATTTATATAAATTCAATTCATAGAAATGAAAAAATTATGTTTAATGTTAATCATGTAGATGTGGTGGGAAAGTAGGTAAAAAAAGACGTTCCGAAGTTCAATAAATTTATATATCTAATTCTATTATGAAATTTACTCTATTTTCTTACATTATATTAATATAAATATTATTTATCTATTTTTACATTAATATGAATTAAAATTAAAATAATTATTTAAATGAAGAAATCAGTTTTTAACAATAATGCAGTATTTTTCACTATTTATCAAAAATTGAATCTTTCATAAAAATAAAAAAAATCCCACTAAGAATATTTTTATATTATGAATTTAGAAATGAAGTCTATTTTGAGTAAAAAATTAAAATTTCGTAATGTGGTTAATACTATTCCTGACCAGTTTTTAAATATCTAGTTTAATTGATCATGGTGTGCTTGAATTCAGTGTTGGGTGTAACGCAAGATATTGAATTATTTAAAATGAAATATATTGTGGAAGCTTGAGGAGTTACATTTCCCCTCCATAAAAAATCATGTAATAAAAATTACAAGAATATCACTTAATAAAAAGTTTTGGGTGGTTCTTCATCATAAGTTATTCAGTTTCCCACACGATGTCTCCTATTTTATGGTTTCTACGAAGAAATATTGCCAGTTATCTCATCTGATTCCTAAACACTTATTATCTTATGTCAAAAATCTCAATAGGCTCCTCTAAGTAAGTCAAATTTGTCTATAGTTATAATTCCTTATAGGTGAGTACATGTGTTTGGTCTTGAATTTATTTTTTTATCAATGATACATGGAAAACATCATGAACATTGTATAGATGTGGTGGAATTGCTAAACCTTAAGCTACATCTCCAATTCATTCCATAATTTCAAAAGGGACAATGTACTAGGGACTTAACATACCCTTCTTACTGAATCATATGACACCCTTCTAGGGATATACCTTCAAGAAAACATTATCTCCCACTTTAAACACAAAATACTTCCTTCAATTATAGACATATCTATTTCTCCTACATTAAGATGCTTTGATATGGGTTTGAATAATATTTACCTTTTCTGTGGTTTCCTCAGCAAATTCTGGGCCTACGTGTTGTCTTTCACAAACATTATCCCAACATGTAGGTGCATGAAATATCATTCCATATAACGCTTCATATGGTTACATTTAAATACATAAATGTAATCTATTATTTTAGAGAAATTATACTACTGTTAAATACTAGTCTAACATACCTTCAAAAATCAAGTGACCGAGATCTCGATATTTCGTCAAAATTCTGAGTATTCCTTTATGACAGTCCCTCAGTTTGAGGGTGGTAGGAAGTGCTCAAATAAATATCAGTATCTAGGACCTTTGGAAGAATTTTATAGAATCATGACAAAAAATAGGGATCATGGTCAGTAACAGACAATAGGGTTACTTCATGATGTTTTAAAACCTCATTAAAGCAATTTTTTGTTAAATTTTCATGTTGTATATATTATCTTATAGTAGTAAAATGTTCTAATTTGGTATGAAAATCATCAATAACCCATATTGCATCATTTCTTCTAGGAGTCTACTGCAGCCCCATGATAATGTATGTTATAATATCATCCCATTTCAACACAGGTATTAGAAGAGGTTGCATGACTCTTCTTGGATGTTGTGTTCCAGAATTTACCTATTAACAAACCAAACATCTCAAACCATAATCACTTATCTCCATCTTCATGTCATCCTTCCCAAAATGTTCTTCAAATATCAATATAACTTAGTGCTACTAGGATGTATGGAGAAATTAGAGCTATGTGCATCATCCAATAACTCCATCTCCACTCTATATATAAGGAACACTAAGAATCTTACCAAATTTCAAAATAACATCATCATATATGGAGTCAATCAATCTCCTACCATTCTGCGCATTAATATTCTTTTAAAGATCCTCATCATTAGACTAAGAACATTTTATCTTTTATTGTAATAATGTTTGGGAATCTATTTGTAAAATTATTTATTTTTCTCCATCCGTGGTTATTGATATATCCATTTTTAATAGATCCATGAACATAAGATCTCTTTTAAATTGCATTTTTCTCATAATGGTCCTTCCTAATAAAATAATCTTCTACCTTATTTTTCATCCCTAGTTGGTAGTGTATTGTGAAATAATAATTCTTGAGTAGATCAAGCCATCTCCTTTGTCTCATGTTGAGTTCTTTCAGTGAGAAAATTCATTTCAAACTCCTATGATCAGTTTATATCTAACAACTTTTACCATACATATAGTGTATCCATATATTTTGAGGAAATATTACTGTAGGAAACTCAAGATATTTACTTGGGTAGTATTTTTTAGAAAATAGTAATTACCGTGATTTTCATGAACCAGGCCAAGAATCCATCTGACCTAATGCTCGACCTGGTCCGCAACATGGCCCGAAGGGCATTCCCGATCCCCACAGGCTGGAAAAAGTGTCCAGGGAAACAAAACTAACACATGGGAATGATTTACCTGAAATAGAAGACATAAAAACAACTAAAAACTTTACTTGAAAGAAAACAATTTTATATAACCAAACAGACCCTAAACACAATCCATATTTAAAGGTCTAAAATAGGAACCAACAACCCAAGAGGGACAAAAACAAAGGAAAAATAAAACTCTAAGAATAATTCAATGAAAGAAAACTAACACATCCATATGCACCTCCATGAAGCACGAGGAGCCACCTCCTCAAACCACCATCGTCAGACCTACATAGGAAAAACATTGACAACCCAAACTACCATCAGTAAACATGATGCATCAACCTATGGTAGACAAAGAAAAATTCCTACATACACCCAAAGGAGTATGTATGGTGTGAGCCATGATCCCAGTAGGATGACACCAGGAAAATATTCCACGCATGACCATTTAAATGGCGAATAATTTTTTCTATTGAAATAGATAATATGGAAATAAATGCTTAAGCAATATCTAATGAAAACAATTTTTAATGACATGTGCTTAAAATGAAAATGAATTTCAAGACAACAACTGAAATTAATATATGAAATAAATACTTAAACACTTTTAAATAAAACAGTATTAAAGAAAACTGTTTCAAATAAAATAGATTAAATTCAAACCCACACACACACTTCCTTTTTAAAATAACCAAAGTGTCGCACCGATGAGCGTAAAGTAACCATGGGACACCAAATATGGGATAGGCCTCATGGGTGTAACCAATCTGGGGTCCCTAGATCTTTGTGTCTTAGTGAAGCATGGCATAAAAACCAATAACCTCATAAAATGTTGCTTAGAACGCCATGCCCCTCAGAAACCATGGATTAGAAGACCACGACCCTTAGAAAATCATATGTTTAGTTACTATTGTAATCGTCACTCCTGCCAGTGAAACCATGTCAAGTATCCTCCAGAACACAAGCCCACTAATCCTAGTTCACCACCCAGCTACCCAGGATTCCCGCTTTGGGCTCAAAAATATTTCAAGATCTTAATAGGTTCACATCTCATAAACAAGCCAAAAAAAACTAAACATGATAAGATACCATTGACACCATCAATTCCATTTTTTTTCTCTAAAATTCAAGATCATGTCACATGTCACATTTATGTATAAAATCCAAATAGAATACTTACACACCAAACCATCATTTTCACACCCAAATGCCATTTAGAAATACTATGAAAACAAAAAAATTATCCAAACACACTTCACACCATGGATATAATTTGATAAACCCTTTGAACATTTTCATAAGTCAGTTCTAAAAGAGTATATCCAGGATTTACACATTAAGATGCTCTCAAAATCTCCATTTTGAATTAACCACATACCCAAAATCTTTTTATAACTTCATCTACATCACTTACACCATCAATTAAACTACTTTAAATTTTAAAGAAAATAGTTTTACACTTAGAGGATCACCACGAAAACTTATTGAACAATTTCAAAAATGTGTTGCACAACATTAAAAACCAAAACACACTCTGAACATCTTTTTTTTTACAAAAATTACTTTGATTCCACAACCAAAACACACACTGCAGCTCTTTCATATTCAAACAAACTAAATGAACAATCTTGAGAACACGGATAAATAACTCCATGTAGGTTTTCACAAAAAAGCACTTCTACATCACATAAAAACTCTACTATAAAATCAAATGCACAACAACACTAAGACAAAAATCACATTCGCAGCATGTAAACTACTTAACAAATGTACTAAATAAATTTAAATTAACAAACTAGATCACTAGATGATTTCTGAAACAATTTTCATTATATGCTCCATGAGTCAAAATATAATTAATTTGACCAAACACACATATTTCACTCAATTCATATTGACACTAAACCAAAACACAATCTGCATAGTTTGTAAAATTCTAATAAACAATTCAACATGGTTCTTCACAATAATCACACATGAATCATGTAAATGTATCAACTTCAATTAAAAACTTGATTCTCATTAAAAAAACTAATGAATAAATATGCAAAATTAATTTAATAAAAATAGAAATTCATAAACAATGGTGAAGTGTGGAACCACCTACCTTGGGTGAAGAAAAACATTATGATCTTGATGTGCAAATTTCATCGCACGTCAATGGTAGCTCAAACCCACAAACTGGCCCTAAAAACATAGTAACGAACCATTTTCATCAAGACCGAACCAAATGTGACATAAAATCCTGAAATGAATTCTAAAAAAAAGGTAGAAACAAAACATTGAAGAGGAATAAATTTTCAGTGAGGGAGTGGGAGGCTGCTACAAGTGTTTAGGAGGTTGTCCGTGGAAAACGTTGGGTGAGCCGGATGGGAAGAGAGGGAGGCGGGTTGCGCACGGACCGGGGGTTCTAAGGGGTTGTGCTTCGAGCTGGCCAAGGGGAGAAGGGGGGGGGGGGTCTAGAGGGGATCCAAGCATGAAGCATGAGGGGTTTTGGATGGTAATGGTGTTGCAAACCTAGTGGGAGGCCATACGGTGGAGTTGAATGGGTGCAGGGGCGCAACACGTTGGATGATGGAGTCAGAGGGAAAGGCGACAACACGAGGGGTGGTAGCAAGCCGATGGGTGTGCCGTTGGGTGTTCATGCAGGTCCAAGCGGGGGAAAGGTGCGACGAGAAGGGTAAGGGGGGAGGAGTTCTGGAAGCTCGATGTGAAGAAGGGGGAAAGGGGGTGTGTGTCATGACCGAGGGAAGGGTGGGGTAGCAAAACCCACGGGAAAAAATAAATGATATACAAATAGAAAATAATGATAATAATAAATGGAAATTAATAATAATAATAATAAGTAAGAATAACACTAATAATAATAATATTCTAAAATAGGAAAATTAATAATTTCTTAATAAAAAGTATACCCTCAAGGATAATTTTAATGATAATATTATTAATTAAAAATTTAACAATTCTAATGATAATAATTAATGATGATAATAATAATTATTATTATTGGGATAATATTAATACTATTAATGACATTGATAATTTTGTAATAATAATTATAAAAATAACGAGTCAATAAAATGTTAACAATATTAATAATGATAACTTAATAAAATATATATTCTTAACACTAATAATAATATTCTCAAATAATAATAATATTATGACCATTAAAACAATCAATATAAATTTTTATCACCCTTTTTTTATTTTATTTGATTTTTACCACTCCATTAATTTTATTTCTAGATTATTATCTCATTCTATTTCATTAGTTGAACGTCGGGTAAGTGTGCAAGGACTCGAGCGAGGCCGTGTGGCTTTAGCAGAGGCACACTAAACGTTGTCAATTCCAAAATTCTCATTTATCAGAGCGAAACCTCAGTCAGGCTTGGCCCAAATTAAATATATATAAAAGTTAACAATAATAACAATTGGAAACATATAAAATTATAATATGAAAAAAAAAATTAGAAATATGATGCAGCGCGAAGCCCGGGTGTGACAATTCATCTCACCATAAAGCTTTCTATCCCCGGAAATCCATAACTAGGACCAAACGCCAAAGTAGAAAACCAAACTCCCTTATGGTTCAAAGGGTATCCCCAGAAACATCAAGAGAAGAGAGGAAAAATAATCATGATCAGAGAGAGTGACTCAATGAAAACTTCTAGAAACTCATAAAAAGACATTCTAATATGTAGCTCCCTCCCCAAAGAGCTAGAATGCCTCCAGTTGACTGATCAAGGAAGGGAACTCTCACACCCATGGAAACCAACTTCACATGCCGAAACATCTCAAGAACTATTAAATGAGAACCACACCATTTGGATCGAATGAATAAACAAGGTCAAAACAGATCCAAGAAACACTCATATCACATATCACCAAGCCATATTTAGATTTAGAACCTAAAGGTCAACATGGGGAATCCCGAAGGGGCTCCCCACCATTAAGAACATACCAACACCCATGGCGAGACTGGAAATCTGAAATGGGGAGGTTTGAGTAGAGTCTCTTCCATTAAAGAAATGTAAAACATTGATTCATTATAGAGACATTCGTGTGATACCCAGCGGGGGTCTCCCCACCAATAGAACTAAAAAAAGATACATAAATTTTAAAATTTCCCAATGCTGACCAAACAGCCCACCACACGGGGTGGGGGGGGGGGGCAACTACTGGGGCATCAAAACCCCAACCTAAGAAAAACAAACATATCCGCATCCCTGGATGAGAACTATTACAATTTGAGATCAATTTACCCACCAGACCCCATAAGGATCAATCATGTGATTATATTCGATGGGACGCAACCCCCAAGACTTCAAGGTGACAAGACGACCACACCTCCTCATGTCCCTATGAAATCCCATGCACCCAAATGGGTCATTCGAAATGGAACCACATGAAACAATTTAAACCTCTTCCACCTTCAATATAGATGATAGAAATAAAGTTGGGGTCCCATACACTCCTTGGGTTCCTGGCCACGCGCCATCTTCACTCTGATGCCTCTAGATAGATCTCTGATGTTTGATTCATCTCCTTCCTCACAGTCAGGTATTGAAGAATCCTGAATGGAGCTTCTCCTTTTTAGTGACACACGCAAACACACCGCAATGGAGACAACGCGAACAATAACCACATAACTTGACATTCAAATACTCCCTCATGACACCATCCACCAAAACATGGGATTTAGATGATTCACATGAATCACTTATTCACCTTAACGGAGAATATTAAGAAAGGACGACGCATGAAAAACACTCCCTTTTTAACAGAAAAATTATAACTCCCTAAGAGGACAAGCTCCAATGAAATTAGGGATTCTCATAGGGTTCTACCGAATCCACTTTCACCCTTCGAAGAGATCTCACACACCAAGACGTATCGATAATTTCAAATTTCCTTCACCTTTCCATACGAGAATTCCATTCACCACTTCCAGGGGGAACCTTCAGACACAATGACATCAAACTTCATACCTGATGACTCAGACAACTCAAATGGACCAAAACTCTTATAAATTTCCCTCGCATATGTCATCCTACTGTGATGGGATCTGCTTAACCAAAAAGTAAAAAAGATTAGACTTAACATAATCAATCCAAAAGGAGAGTCTTTTCTTTAATCAACTGGAGGATCAGCCAGTGGTGAGTTATAAGTGGCCGCACTTCAATCACATGTTAATGCTTTTTGGGGTCATACAGTAGTCAAGAAAGAAAAACATGGACCCAATCAAACTGGTCCAATGGACTAGACATACTATAAGTGAAAACTAAACGTGCAGAGGGAACCACTACAAGGGATTCTTGAGAAACATTACAAAAGAATCCCCTAACCACACGCTATCACACCATCTTCCAAATAAAAATTCAAACTTTAGACAAATATCAGTCAAAAATATTCTCGAAATGAAATGCCACACATCCAATATTTCCAAAATACAAGGACACACCACTCAATCACCAGTTATTAAAACACCAATTTTTTTCCCTTAAAAAATCTTGTTTTTGAAAATAAACGAATCTAGTGGGTTAAGAAAACACAAATGGTATCCCATGGGCCTCGCACATGCATATTCCCATGCCACACTAGCACCCACCTCATGTCTATCCAGGCACTCATCTCCTCATTCCATTAACCATTTATCTTTCCATATACACTCAGGCATGTGGTTGCCCATGAAAATAGCAAGAATCAAAACCAAAACTTTCCATTTTTCAAAAAAAAACATTCAACCCACACTTTTAAAAACTTACACATCATTTCATTTTTAAATAGCATCATTTGAAAACATTTTCTAATACAAAATTATTTTTACTTAAAAAAATCATCTTTCAATGAATCCAAAATAAAGAGACAAGGAACGGCGCAAGAGGGAACTAGTGTCAGCGGGTGATTGGGACATATGGTTGGAAGCCATATGCTGATCACACCACCACCATAGTGGGTATTCTAGGATAGCATCCCTGGACCCACATGGCTTTCCAGACCCTGAGAGCTCACTGGGACCACTGAACCTACTATTTTTTTATTTCCCCAAAACAATATTTGCCACACTGACCTAAGATGTAGACAAACATCAACTTACTTTGGTAACATGATTTCGGCCATGTGGTGTGATAGCCAGGCACCTTTTTCTTAGCTAGAACGTCGATTCCCGATAACCATAACTCCAGTATACTGTGACTCTATCCCAAAAAAAGATGACCCAAGAGAGTTAACTGCTCTGATGTGATTTTGTACCAAACCATGCTGGGTCACCATCCTACCCAGTGCCCGATTCGGTCTGCGACATGGTGCGAAGGGCGTTCCTGATCCCTACGGGCAGGCACAAGTTCCTAGGGTATCAAAACTAACACATGGGAACAATTTACCCAAAATGGAAGTCATGAAAACAACTAGCAACTTTATTGGAAATAAACTGATTTTATACAACCAAACAGACCCTTAACACAATCCATATTTAAATCTCTACAACTAGAACTAACAAACCAATAGAGATGACAAAAAAAATAAAAACTAAAACTCTATGAAGACTATAATGAAAGAAAACTAACAAATCCATTTTCACCTTCATGCAACATGAGATGCCACCTCCTCAAACCACCATCGTTAGACCTGCATGGGAAAACCATCGACAACCTGATCTACCATCACTAAACACGATGCCTCAACCTATGACACACTAAGAAAAAGGCCTACATACACCCAAAGGTGTATGTAGGGTGTGATCCAAGAGACCAGTAGGATGCCACCCGGTGAAGATTCCACGCATGAACAATTAAATGACCAATACATTTTTCTAGTGAAATATATAAAAGGGAAATAAATGCATAAACATTATCTAATGAAAAGAATTTTTAATGACAGGTGATACAAATGAAAATGAATTAAAAGACAACAACTAAAATAAAATAGAAGAACTAAATACTTGAAAACCTTTAAAGAAAATAGTATTAAAGAATACTGTTTCAAATAAGATAGATTAAATTAACACCCACACATAGACTTCCTTTTTAAAATAACCAATGTGTCACACCAATGAGCGTAAAGTAACCAAGGAGCACCAAATATGGGAGGGGCCCTATGGGTGTAAGATAGCTTGGGTCCCCAGATCTTCATGTGTTAGTGAACCGTGTCTTAGAAACCACGACCCTTAGATAATGTCACATAGAATGTCACGACCCTCAGAAAATGTGGCTTAGAAGACCATCACCATTAGAAAATATTATGTTTAGTTAGGGTTGCAATCGTCATTCCTACAAGTGAAACTTGGTGGAGTCGCCTCTGGAACACTAGCCCACTAGTCATTGTTCACCGTCCTAGCTCCCCAGGCTTCCCACTTTGTGTTCAGACAAATTTTATGATCTTAATAGGTGCATATCACATAAACAAGCCAAAACAAAGGCCACACACAACAAGTTACCATTTACACCAACAATTCCACTGTTTCAAAATTTCTTGATCTTGTAACATGTCACATTTAGGTATAAAATCCAAATAGAGTACTTACACACACTGAACCATTATTTGCACACCCAAATTCCATTGTGAAATACTACACACACCAAAACCTAATCCAAATAAGCTTCGCACCATGGATATAATTTGATAAACCCTTTGAAAATTTTCATAAATCATTTCTAAAAGAGTATCTCCAAGATTTACACATGAAAACAAACTCAAAATACCTGTTTTTGATTAAGCGCACAACAAAAATCTATTTAGAACTTCATCTACATCGCTCACACCATCACCTAAACCACTTTCAATTTTAAAGAAAATATTTTTACACATAGATGACCACCACCAAAATTTATTGAATAGTTTCAAAAATGTTTCGCACAACATTAAAAACCAAAATGCACTCTGAACATCTTTTATGATAAAACATATATTGATTCCACACCCAAAACACACACTCCATCTCTTTCACATTCAAACAAAATAAATGCACAATCTTGAGAATACTGATAAATAGATCAATGTAGGTTTTCATAATAAAACACTTAAACATCACATAAACACTCCACTAACAAATCAAACTCACAACAAGACTCAGTCAAAAAAGACTTTTAAAGCATGTAAACTACTTAACAATTGTGCTAAATTAATTTAAATTAACAAACCAGTTCACTATAAAATTTATGAAACAATTTTCAACATATGACACATGAGCCAAAATATAATAAATTCAACCAAACAACCATATATGACTCAACACATATTGAGACTAAACTGAAACACAATCTGTATAGTTTGTAAAAAAAATAAACAATTCAGCATGTTTGATCACAGAAAACACACATGTATCATGTAAACGTATCAAATTCAATTAAATACTAGATTCTCATTTAACAAACTAGTGAATAAATATGCTAAATTAATTTAATAAGAAAATTAATTCATCAACAGTGTTCAAGCACGGTTCCACCTATATTGGGTGAAGAAAAACATTATGATCTTGATTCCTAAATTTCATCGCACATCAATTGTAGCTCAAACCACACAAATAGGCCATGAAAACACTACAATGAACCATTTTCATCAAGACCAAACCGAACGAGACATAAAAGACTAACTCAAATTCTACCAAAAAGTTAGGAAAAACAAATTGAAGTGGAAGAAACCTGCAGCGAGGGAGCGGGAGGCCGCTGCAATGGTTTGGGAGGCTGTTTGAGGAAAAAGTGTGGTGTGTCGGATGGGAAGAGGGGGAGGTAGGGTGCGCATGAACCAGGGGTTCCATGGGGTTGCGCTTCGAGCTGGCCAAGGGGAGCAAGGGGGTTTCTTGCGGGGTTCGGAGCTGGATGATGGAGGGGTGTCGGCTGGGAAGGGTGTTATGCACCAGGTGAGAGGCCAGACGGTGGAGATGAAGGGGAGCAGGTGTGCAGCGCACTGGATGACGGAGTCGGAGGTAAAGTTGATGATGCGAGGGGGGGGGGGGGGTGTAGCAAGCCAAGGGGTGTGCCGGTGGGTGTTCGTGAAGGTCTGAGTGGGGGAAAGGTGCAATGGGAAGGGTAAGAAGAGTTGAGATCTGGCGGCTGGATGAGAAGAAGGGGAGAAGGGGGGGGGGTGTTGTGACCGGGAAAAGGGAGGGGTAGCGCATCCCGAGAAAAAAAAAATTAAAAACAAACAAACAAATAATAATAATATTAATAAATAGAAATTAATAATAATAAAAATAATAAAAGTAACAATAATGCTAATAATAATAATAAACTAAAATAGGAAAATTAATAATAACTTAATAAAAATTCTACCCTCAAGGATAATTATAATGATTATATTATTAATTAAAATTTTAATAATTCTAATGATAATAATTAATAATGATAATAATAATAATAATATATGGTGATAATATTAATACAATTAATGATATTGATAATTTTGTAATAACAATTTTAAAAATAATGACATAATACAAGGATAACAATATTAATAATAACAACATAATAAAATCTATATTATTAACTCTAATAATAATAATAATGTTAATAATAATTTTCTCAAATAATAATAATATTATGACCATTAAAACAATTCATTTAAATTTTGATAATCCTTTTCTTATTTTGTTTGATTTTTACCACTACATTAATTTTATTTCTTGATTATTAGCTCATTATATTTCATTAGTTGAATGTCAGGTATGCGTGCGAGGACCCGAGCGAGGCTGTGGGACTTCAGCAGAGGTGCGTTGAACCCTGTCAAGGCCAAAATACTCATTTATTAGAGAGAAACCCTAGTCGGGCTCGGCCCACATTTTACATATATAAAAGTAAACAATAATAATAATTGGAAATAGATAAAATTAGAATAAAAAAATAAAAAAAAAAATAAAACATGATGCGACGCGAAGCCCGGGTGGGACAATTCTCCCCACCATAAAGATTTGTATCCCTAAATGAGAACTATTCCAATTTGGGACCAATTTAACCACTAGACCACATAAGGACCAATCAATCTATTAATGATGTTAGCTTCCTAATTTACAAGATTTGCATCCACCTTTTTCCTCAAACCCCACCAGGTACCACCATTTGCCCCGCATACATGTTGTCCCCACCCAAGGGTCCACCCACATACCTGAACGGGTCATCTGACTAATGACCGTCCCCAAAGGCCAACACAGGTTATTTCGAGTGTGCTTTTTCATCACTCACAAAAACCCTAGAAAAAATTCCAGAAGTTCACCCATCCAGATCACTACTCCTTGCCAAGCATGTTTAACTATGGAGTTCTAATAAGGTAGGCTCCCAAAAAGGAAGGTGCACCAAGTTGACATGATTCATATCATTAATCCATTTAACCCTTTATCATTCATGGGGGTCACAATCACCCACCATTAAAGTACAACGTCCTCGTTGTGGACCCTACGTCTCAACCCATGCAGTGCACCACACATTAGGCTGGGTACCATCTCTGATACCAAATCTAACAACTGGTCCCTAGTGACGGCACAAACACACTGTCTTTACATGGCTGTCAGGTCCTGCCCCACCAGGTACCACCAGTTGCCCCACAGACATGTGGTCCCCACCCAAGGGTCCACCCACATGCCTAAATAGGTCATCTGACTAATGAAAGTCCCCACATGCCAACACAAGTCCTTTTCAGTGTGATTTGTCCTCACTCACACACACCCCAGGAAACTTCTTAGAAGGTCATCCATCCTGGTCACTACTCTTGGCCAAGCATGTTTAACTATGGAGTTCTAATCAGGTAGGCTCCAAAAAATGAAGGTGCACCTTGTTTACATGAGTAATATAATTTAGCCATTTAACCCTTTATCATTAAGGGGTGTCACATTGGTGCATATGTAAAAACTCTATTATTATTCCTAACAACACAACCAATTCCCTTCCTTAATGCATCACTATAAATCACAAACCAATCATTTTCAGAAGGAAATGTCAAGATATAAGCATTAACTATTCTAATCTTAAATTCTTAAAAAAATTCTTCACACACTTTTTCCCAAATGAATTTAACCCATTTAGGTGTGAGCTTGGTTAATGGGTTTGAAAATCAGGAAACATTATGAAAAAAATGAGGATAGAAACCTTCTAAACCAATAACACAATTTACCTCAATTATGATTATCGATTATAGCCATTCATGGATTGCCTTTTAATTAATAGGATCAAAAGAGATTTCAACTTTTGAGATAATATAGCCACAACAAGAAATTTTCTGAAGCCAAAATTCACACTTCTAAATTTCCCATACTGCTAATTTCTTCTAAGAGACATTAGAACATTCTATATATGGTTCTCAAGGTATTCATAGATTTTGGATTATACCAAGATATAATAAATTAATACTATAAAAAATTCATCATGATATTCCTTGAACACTTTTTCCATTATATCCATGAAGACATCAGGTTTATTAGTTAGTCCAAACAGAATTACTATAAACTCATATTGTCCATACCCAGATCAAAATACTGTCTTTGGAAGATCATCCATCTTTACACATAATTAGTGATATCTAGAATGAAGGTAAATCTTTGAAAATAGTGAGCTCCATGAATTTTATCAAACAAACAATTAATGCGAGGAAGAGGATAGTTTTCATTATTATAATAGCATTGATTTCCCTATAGGCAATGTAGGGCCTTATTTATCCATATTTCTCCATATAAAAATTAATTGGGGATCCCGATGGAGAATCACTATGGTGAATAAATACCTTATTAATAAACTCCTATAGTTTTTTATTCATCACTAATAATTCCACATTATTCATTCTATAGAGAGTCTTAAATATTATTCTTGCATCCCAGATTAAGTCAATAGAAATGTCAACTTCTCACTCTGGAGGTAGTCCAGGAAAGTCCTCAAGAAACACATCAATGTATTCTTGTGAAATTGGTACATCCACAATTTTATGATTATTAGGTTTTATATTCTCCTCATCCATATTAATTTCATTTATAATAGCTACAAGAGGTGTATCCAGATAGGAATAAATTAATGAAGTTTATTCTCTAATGATAATGGATTCTATGCCTTCCTGATAAATCATAACTCCCTTCTTCCCGAAATAACTTTTATCATCATTTCTTATATCCACTACATATGAAGGATTATATCAAATAATACCATAGTTATGTTGATAAATTCATCATATAAAGTTAGTTTATATTCCATAATGGGAACTAACTAACACATCATTGTTGAAATGAGACTTCTCATAGGGGATTTTCTGAAAAATCCCTTGTTAATGTGAATTGGAAATATATAAATTTTAATGAAATATCGAAAGATATAAATTTATTTGATGATATAGATTAAAAAAAAATTTGCTAAATTTTATGGGATAAGTTAATCACCTACCACCACATCATTATGAACTTCAACCTTAGTAGTTGTGATAACAAAATATTGGCCTTGATCCCGAACCTTTTATGTTTCATTATTCCTTAAAATGTAGGATAATCATCTTCATAATGTCCCATATATTTACAATTGTTTCAATGAACATTGTTATCTTCTTTGATTCCCTTATAATCATGGTCTTAGTGGATTTTTTATCCACACTTGTAACAAACTCCCATATCCAATAGACATGTTCCATGATGTTTCATTCCACATTTTTTGTGGGATGGAAAGATATTTCTTCCCTTTATCCCATTTTCTTTAATTTCTTTATATAGTGTTATGAAGTCATATTCTTATCTTGACATACTTCAAAGTTATTAGAATTAAATAATTCTTTTTCTATCTTGATAGCACATGATACTATATCTTTATAAGAAGAGATAGATTGTGAGATCAGTTCACATCATAGGAATTGTTTTAAACCCAAAAAAGAAGATCCAACATACTTCTTGGGATATGTGTGTAGTCTACAACATGGATTTCTAACCTTGTGATGTTAGCTCCGAAATTTAAAATATTTCCATCCACATTTTTCCACAGAATCAGAAATTACCTCTCCAAATCTGCTTGCTGATCTTGAGGAATGTATCTTTCTTAGAAAGAGTTCATTAAATTCCCTCTCATCGATATTTTCTACTTCTTCATACACATTTTTTATGAATTAATTACAAACATTGATCCACATCTCTGAATATATGATAAACTACAATGAACATTTTTTCTATTTCATTTCTCCCTAAAGAAATAAATATTTTTTCTACGTAACATATCCAATGCTCAAATAAAAATGGATTTGTAGTCACATTTAATTATGGGGTTGTTATTTCATGAATTGGTCTAATATTGATCCTCTAGGATGTTGATTAGGCTGATCCATATGAGTATGGACATTATTTATTACCTTAGTTAGAAGTCCCATTATAATTATATGTTGTTCCACACAAATTATAACTCCTTATAGAACAACATTGCCTTTCATAGGAGGTAAATCCATACTTGGAATATATGCATTGATATGATTTCCATTTCGTCTACTAGGAACCATTTCTAAGTAATGAAATTCACTAGATTTGGTTATGAATAATAATTCATAATTACAAAATATTTAACAAAAATTGAAAAATTCATGCATATATTATCTCAAAATCATAAACATGGATTTTATGGGGACATATTTACTATTAAATCCCAAAAAATGGTTTTCAAATAAAATTTGAATTATCCTAATCATATCCCTAAGGAGTGTTAAACTAAATGTGTAGTAAGGACCGTTGTTGTGTACCAAGTTACCTTGAGTCATTCCCAGAACACCTTATCAGAGGTTCTACTCCTAGTAACATATTTAATAGAACCACACCAACTTTTAGTATCCAGATATTTTTTTTCTAAGAATACCCATATAATGTTTACATTACCAAAATTTTAGTATGTTCTTATATAATTATCCCCAATGTCTATGTAACACCCCGAGCTTCGACAGTACGCTTCTATTTGAATAATACAGTAGCGTGTGTTGTACGCAACTTCGAGTTCTAACACACACCACGACCAATCAAAGTAGCCGTTATGAATAGTAATACCAACTTTTTAAAATTTTAGATATTTTATCTCTCAAAATGGACTTCATTTTTGAATTTGGAATATCTAAATTATCCTATGTTGAATTTTTGGTATTTTTCTGAGAACTTCCAATTTTTATGAATAGTGAAAAATACTTAAAAACATCTTTTTTAATCAAAATAATTTATAGTGATAAATTATTTTATTTAGTGGTTTTAAAGTATAATTAGAATATATTCTTACCATTTTATCCAATGGTGTTCATTAGAATTAATTTCAATTTGAAATTGGACATAAACAATTGTCAATCTTTTGATATATATTGTTTCTTAAAAACACGCTATTTGTTGTAACAACGGGAATTAATTATAAAATTAATTAATGCAACTTATATGTTTGTAATTTTTTAAAATAGAAATCATTTTTGAATTCGGAATATCAATTATAGCTTAGGGTGAAATTTTGGCATTGTTCTGAAAAACATCAATTTTTGATGAATAGTGAAACCACTAAGTGGTAGTTAAAAAACTGAATTATTCATAAAACATAATTTTACCTCTTCTTTGAATGGAATTTAAAAAATCCAAGAGACACGGTTAATATCAATTAGTAAAATTTGGGTTAATGAGATGAAAATAATTTTGGTGAATAGTAACTTTTTACTTTTATTCACCACGGTTAAAATTAAATATGGTAATTAAGGGTAAAAATGATATTAATATTACCCTAACACATGTCCTAATTCTATTGGACAAGTTTATCTCGACCAAAAACAACCTTATTAATAAAATATTATCATTTAGGTCCACTTGGATTAGATTAGGACATTTATTATTATTTAATTCAAAGAAGAGTTAAAAGAGTTAAAATCAATGTTTATTTACTACAACATTTTTAATATAGGGTTATACATAAGATAAATTTTATTTTAAATATTAATTAGAAAGCTAAAATTATTTCCAATATAAATATATTTTATTTATAATTTTTAGACATTAAATAATTTAATTTATTTATGACACAATGATGATGCAATAATTACCATAATAGTGAAAAAATTAAAATAATTGATATTATAAATACCCAAATAAATATAATTTGGGACTTTTAATGAATTAAACTAATTTTATAGGTTAATATGACATTTTATGATTGACTTAATTAACTTTTTATCGAAGTAATCATTCTTTTATTATTTTTACAAAAATCAATTATTGAATAGTGTCAAAATTGACATAAAAGAGTTTTTAAAACAAATATTATATTATTAATTGATATAAAATTCTTAAAAATCTAAAGTTCTTCCAAGATACTTATATCATGATAGTTGTATCATTAATGGACCAATTGTGGGTCTCTAGGATGTATATAGTAAGTTTATTAACCATATAATATAATAATACAAAGAGACATTGTAAAAGTGAAACTAATTAACTAAGAGCTAATACGTAAAGATAAGGTTAATATAGTAACCCAAACCTGTCTCAATTCTATTGGTTGAGTGGTTTTAGACCCATCCCTACCTTAAACTTTAAACAATCAACTATTGAGCCATTAGAAACCGAATATGAATTTATTATAAAATAATATTTCTAGCTTCTCCAAAGGTTCCCCTCACCCCTCTTATAAAAGGGCACTATCCCTTCTCATTAACTCACAACTTCAAAGCATTTTGGTTTGGAAAAACTCTATCCAAATACTCTATAAACTTCCCTCACTTCATCCTAGAGGCCTTCCCTTAGTCAGAAAGCCAACCTACGGAACCCTTTTGATCAAATCAAAAGGAAGAACCTGAAGAAGAGGTAATGATTTCACCACCCCTTTTCAAGTTCATTTCTTCTTCCACTTCTTCTTTCTTTGTTATTACCATTATAAAATAATAACTCCAGTATATTATATATACTTTTATGTTATTATAAACATTTTACAACCATATTTAAGTATTCTATCCATCCTTTGAATAACATGTCACCATACGTGCGTACGTACGGCTTACCGTCTCCACGTCGTGGTGTAATTGTTATTCAATAAATTATTATTTGGATAGGTATAATAATGATGTGTAATTCATGTAAATAATAAATATAACATGGTAATTATTCTGTATATATTATATACCATCAAATTATATATTATTTTAATATTAAAAGAATGTTATTTTCGCTCATGCGTACGTAAGGATTACCATCTCCACGACGTGATGAGATTCATTTCCAAGTTCACCATTCATCAACGATAATAAAAATATATATTACTAATAAGTATGTAATATATGAAATAATAATTCTACTGGAGAAATATATATTTATATATATAAGGATTTATGTACTTACATATATCTTATTCACTTACTTCCGTTCAATACTATATGAAAACAGAAACAGCGTTTATGCATAGGTACGGACTACCATCTCCATAAATGGTGTTTTCCATTTCATATATATGTATATTATACATATTTATATTCTAAATATATATGATATATTTATCATGTTTTATATTTTGGATGTATTTAAATCATGATCTAAGTGATACAACCAAGAGTAACAAGTTAAAACACGTATAATAAAGAAAGTGATTATTACCCGAAATGTTAACTTAACATGGAAATTATTATTAAATGGTTAATATAAAGTCATAAATGAATCATGTATGATATCATAAATTTTAATATGGTTCTGTTATAATTTAATAACATACTAAGATCTTTGTACAAGAGGTTAAACGTACCCTCGACTAAAGGAAAGTGCAAGGTAATGGGTTTTCATCTCACTCCTTATTCCCGTGAGATTCATTCCACATTTCCACTATTACCTTTTGTGTGGTGTATGTACTACCCATAATTATATTCTTTCTGTAATACATTTTAATTTATGTGTATTTACATATTCATTTTATGATACCCATTTCATGTCTTGTTTGTTTTGTAAGTTACCAAATTTGTAAGGGTTTATTTCGCAATCTCTTCATTATCCGAGGTTGTTTATATGTAATAATCTACTATAATTTTTTTATCATCCACATCCATGTTCCTTAAAAATGTATTTAAAAACATTTTTACTATTCACTAGACAATGGGTTAAAGTCATTTATACCCTTATGTGTTTTTAAAGGTATCTTTCCATCATTTTCCAAAAAAGGTACTTTTTATCCTTTTCGACAAATTTAAGGTAAGAATGTATTTTTAAACTTATACGGCGGGTGTGGTCATTTTCCGTCATTGTAAAATTTTCGAATCTTCCCTTACAATATTATAAGTATATTTTCAAAGTAAATGTTTTATTTTATAATTATGTGACTTTTGAATGATTTCAAAATGAATATTTTAAGAATTTATGAAAGGTACTCTTTATCAAAATCAGAATTTTAAATGTTTTAAAGATTTATCATTCTAAATATTTTTAATTAATGTCCATGTTTTCAAAATGATTTTAAGGATTTATTTATATGGACATGAATGTTATGAAATGATATTTCTTTTCAAAAGTTTCGAAGTGGTATGGAAAACTTTGATTCAAAAATCTCTTTTAAATTACTTCCTTAATAAATGTGTGGCTTTTAAATGATTTAAAAAAAAGAGATATTTCTATAAAATAGTTTTGATTTCATCTATGTCAACATCCTTTGATGAATTTTAAGTTTATTTGAAGTTTATTTTTATGATACAAAACTTCCATATTGTTTTTAAGTTTTTGTGATGTGTTTTACTATGGATGTGTTATTATTATACCATTCGTGGTTTATGGATGAAGTATTTACATTTCATATGCTAGTTTTAAAACGAATGTTTATGTTATGTTTTAAACTTTTCATATGGGAATGAATTGGACTTAATAAGTGATGGGTGGAGCATGCTATAGCTCCTCAATGAATCGGTAGGTCTCATGAGAAAAACTAGTGTCTTGGCACAAGGCCTTGGAAAAATCTTATTTGTAGTCTTGGCACGAGGCCTTGGCCAGGTGGTTATGATAGTCTGGAATTATGCATTCCATCATTATGAAAGTGGTTAGTGATATTGCATGTGATTGTTAGATTAGTAGAATATCCATGTGAATAAGTAAATGACATTATTTTATTTTATTTCTACCATATTATGCTGAAGTTCAAGTTTTAAAGGCTTTTGTTTTAGTTTTATACATTTCCTTAAATGTTTATACTTATTTTTGAAAGTTTCCACTGTATTGCTTACCCTTACTGAGCATTTGAGCTCACCCCTTTCTATGTCTTATTTTTCCCAGGATTCCAAGAAGTGTAATGTGATTGATATGCAGGGTTAAGCCAAGGGAATAATGGTGTTCATAAAGATTATTTATGTTGTTTTGTACATCTTAAAGTGAAAATGTAACATTCATGTATGTGATCTATTTTTTCAAGACTGCTAAACAGATCGGTTCTTCGGGACATGATTCCTTGTAATCATTCTATTGTATTAAAATAATGCACCGACTCTGGGTAACTGGGGTCGGGGTGTTACAGTTGGTATCAGAGGAAGTTTAGAAATAACCTTGGAAATTAGATTTAGAAAAACTCGGATTAGAGCACATAGACCTAAGATAGACATTGAGGATTAGTATAGAAGAACTTCCTAGAATTTTGGTATTGTAGAGATTTTGGGAGTGTTCTGAGTAATACATCCCTGTCTGGATACGATCAGGTAGAGGTAGATCTGGCATAGATGTACCTAGGGATAATACCCAAAAACACCACTTTGAGCAAGACTCGAACGGGAACTGGTGCACGACAACGAGTCTTGCTGCACTCTTGGTTACGACACTCCTGAGGGATATGCTTAGGATAATTCTCATTTTCTTTACCAACCATTATAAAGGGATTATGAGTATATAATTACTCAATGAAAACATTTTTACGATTATGGATTATATCTATAAACTGTTCAATTTTTGTTAGTTATTTTACAAGTTTGGTAATTATTCCTTGCAATTCATAAACTGAACTAGTTTATGCTATTGTATAGAAATGGCGCCCAGTAGAAGGAATGTGAACTCCCGTAATATGTATGATCCAAAGAGTAAGAAGGATCATATCTTTCGTGGTCCTAAGCTAGAATTTAGAAGGGAAATAGTTTCCCATGTATTATCATCATATGGAGAAATATTATCATGTGTTGATAAGATGAGTAAAGAATTCTCGGAGTCCTATGGCTTTGAAGGGAAGCAAGAGAAGAAAAGGATGGAAGAGATAAAGATGGATAAAGGGAAGAGGGAAAAGAATAATTTTCCCATATGTGATAACTGTGGGAAGAAACACCCTGGAACATTCCTGAAAGGAATGGAAGTTTGTTATAAGTGTGGAGGAAAAGGGCACAATGTATGTGACAACAAGGGTAATAAAATGGTTTCAAATTTACAATGCTTCATCTGCAAGGAGTTTGGACACTACATGAACCAATCTAACATTCATCATACTATGCCGCAAATGATGCTATTGGATAATAATCATGTTATGATACTCCCACAGATGTAGATGAATGACTAGTGTTCTTATGTTGTTATTTTAGAATTATTTCATTTAAGTGTTGTATCACTGATATTCTGGAAATAAATAAGGATTGTATTGCAGTACTATTTAATTAAGGATTTGAGATTTTATGGTACAAAGAAAAGTGACTCTACAGCGAGTTAAATATTTTTAAAATTACACGGTTGAAGGAAAGATAAACCTTAATATGGTCCTAATATTGAGGTAGAGATTTTGGAATAAGAGATGGTTGATTTTGGTAATTCAGGATGTTGTAGTGTTGTAAAAGAATATATGAGGAAGGTGTTCACATGTTATTACCTGGAAAAAAAGGATCCTCATTATGTTTAACTTCCTTGTAAATTTTGGACGGTGAGTTTGGATAAGAGTATTTTGGATAAGTCTAATGGTTGGAATGGATTAAGTTTGAAAGGTTCTTTTTTGGATTTTTATAAAAGGACAACACGCAGACCGTCTGACGACCCGTCGTGTCAGACAAAGCTGCGGGAATCGAACCCACAACCATAGTGCATTTGGGATTTATAACCTACCATTGTTCTACATGATGTTCATGGATGGTATAATGTAGTTTCTTTACATAAAGTGTCTGATATGTGAATTATAAATTCATTATATTTGAAACCCTATACGATTACGTTAGATAGAGTATTTTTGAGTTTTATTTTGTTTTGGGGTGAAGGAAGAGTTTGTGGTAGAAATTTATAAATGGATAAAACTCTAATTATAAAGTAAGTATATCTCTTTATGATCTTAGCCAATCTTATAAATAAATTCCTCAACATTAAGAAAAGGAACTTAGAACAAAAATGTTGTCTTAGATGGTACCTTTGATCATCACTAATTTATGGCTTTGGGAATGTTGGACTTTTCGTAGCCATGTTCTCTAACACTCTCCATCAGATAATTGATTGTTAGATTTCTCTTCTATATCCATATTTTCCTACATGGAACCCTAGTATGGGTTATTTTTGGTAATCTTCATACTTTCCACTCTTTATTTTAAATAGAGGCTTCAATAATTCATTTTTCGAAGTGTGATTTCAACTAAGATATTTTGAAATATCAAAAATGTGTTATCTTAATACCTTATGTTTTGTTGAACCGATGGTATTTTAAATCATTATAGATTGATGAATTTAAGTACCTCAATTTTAAACTTTTTTTTGATTGATGACCTCAATCACTACCTATATATATTTACGTTATTCCTCCAATTATATGTCTATAATTTCCACCAATGTCCTCCTAATCGAGATCATAATTTTTTGGTGACCCTTTCATTTCCCTTTTCATCTTGTTAAGATTAAATTTCATTAACCAAATTTCTGATGTGGGTTTTTCCACAAAGATATTTTCTATTTTCATCTTTTATTTTCAAAGAACAATATCAAATTGCGAGGACATAATTTATTGAAGGAGGGGAGAATATAACACCCCGAGCTTCCATGGTATGCTTCTCTTTGAATAATACAATAGCGTGTGTTGTACGCAACTTCGAGTTCTAACACACACCACGACCAATCAAAGTAGTTGTTAGGAATAGTAATACCTACTTTTTAAAATTTTAGATATTTTATCTCTCAAAATGGACCTCATTTTTGGATTTAGAATATCGAAATTATCCTAAGTTGAATTTTTGGTATTTTTCTGAGAACTTCCAATTTTTATGAATAGTGAAAAATACTTAAAAACAACTTTATTAATCAAAATAATTTATAGTGATAAATTATATTATTTAATGGTTTTAAATTATAATTAGAATATATTTTTTCCATTTTATCCAATGGTTTTTATTAGAATTAATTTCACTTTGAAATTGGACATAAACAATTGTCAATCTTTTGATATATATTGTTTCTTAAAAACACGCTATTTGTTGTAACAGCAGGAATTAATTATAAAATTAATTAATGAAACTTTTATGTTTGGAATTTTTTAAAATAGAAATCATTTTTGAATTCGGAATATCAATTATATCTTAGGGTAAAATTTTGGCATTGTTCTGAAAAACTTCAATTTTTGATGAATAGTGAAACCACTAAGTGGTAGTTAAAAAACTGAATTTTTCATAAAACTTAATGTTACCGCTTCATTGAATGGAATTTAGAAAATCCGAGAGACACGGTTAATATCAAGTAGTAAAATGTGGTTCAATGAGACGAAAATAATTTTAGGTGAATATTAACTTTTTTACTTTTATTCACCACGGTTAAAAGTAAATAGGGTAATTAAGGGTAAAAATGATATTAATACTACCCTAAAACAAGTCCTAATTCTATTGTAAAAATGTATCTCGAACAAAAAAAACCTTACTAATAAAATATTATCATTTAGGTCCACTTGGATTAGATTAGGACATTTATTATTATTTAATTCCAAGAAGAGTTAAAAGTGTTAAAATCAAAGTTTATTTAATAAAACATTTTTAATATAGGGTTATACATAAGATAAATTAGATTTTAAATATTCATTAGAAATATAAAATGATTTCCTATATAAAGTTATTTTATTTATAATTTTTAGACATTAAATAATTTGATTTATTTATGACATAATGATGATGCAATAATTACCATAATAGTGAAAAAATTAAAATAATTGATATTATAAATACCCAAATAAATAAAATTTGAGACTTTTAATGAATTACAATAATTTTATAGGTTAATATGACATTATATGATTGACTTAATTAACGTTTTCCTGAATTAATTATTCTGTTATGTTTTTTACAAAAATCAATTATTGAATAGTGCCAAAATTGACATTAAAGAGTTTAAAACAAATATTATATTATTAATTGATATTAAATTTTTAAAAATCTAAGGTTCGGCCAAGAGAATTATTTCATGATAGGTGAATCATTAATGGACCACTTTTGTGTCACTTGAATGTATATAGTATGTTTATTAACAATATAATATAAAAATACAAAGAGACATTGTAAAAGTGAAACTAATTAACTAACAGTTAATACTTAAAGATAAGGTTAATATAGTAACCCAAACCTGTCTAAATTCTATTGGTTGAGTGGTTTTCGACCCATCCCTACCTTAAACTTTAAATAATCCACTTTAGAGACATTAGAAACCGAATATGAATTCATTATAAAATAATATTTCTAGCTTTTCCAAAGGTGCCCCTCACCCCTCTTATAAAAGGGCACTATCCCTTCTCATTAACTCACACCTTCAGAGCCTTTTGGTTCGGCCAAACTCTACCCAAATACTCTGTCAACTTCCCTCACTTCATCCTAGAGGCCTTACTTTAGTCAGAAAGCCATCCTAAGTATCCCTTTTGATCAAATCAAAAGGAAGAACCCGAAGAAGAGATAACGATTTCACCACCCCTTTTCAAGTTCTTTTATTCTTCCACTTCTTCTTTCTTTGTTATTACCATTCTAAAATAATAACTCCAGTATATTATATATACTATTATGTTATTATAAACATTTTACAACAATATTTATGTATTCTATCCATCCTTTGAATAACAGGTCACCATACGTGCGTACGTACGGCTTACCATCTCCACGTCGTGGTGTAATTGTTATTCAATAAATTATTATTTGGATGGGTATAATAATGATGTATAATTCATGTAAATAATAAATATAACATGATAATGATTCTATATATATGATATACCATCCAATTATATATTATTTTAATATCAAAAGAATGATATTTTTGCTCGTGCGTACGTATGGATTACCATCTCCACGACGCGATGAGATTCATTTCCAAGTTCACCATTCATCGATGATTATAAAAATATATATAACTAATAAGTATGTAATATATGAAATAATAATGCTACTGTAGAAATATATATTTATATATATAAGGATTTATGTACTTACATATATCTTATTCACATACTTCCATTCAATACTACATGAAAACAGAAACAACGTTTATGCGTACGTACGGACTACCATCTCCATAAACTGTGTTTTCCATTTCATATATATGTATATTATACATATTTATATTCTAAATATATATGATATATTTATCAGGTTTTATATTTTGGAAGTATTTAAATCATGATCTAAGTGATACAACCAAGAGTAACAAGTTAAGACACGTACAATAAAGAAAGTGATTATTACCCGAAATGTTAACTTAACATTGAAATTATTATTAAATGGGTAATATAAAGTCATAAATGAATCATGTATGATATCATAAATATTAATATGGTTCTGGTATAATTTAATAACATACTACGATCTTCGTACAGGAGGTTAAACGTACCCTCGACTAAAGGAAAGTGCAAGGTAAGGGGCTTTCATCTCACTCCTTATTCCCGTGAGATTCATGCCATATTGCCACTATTAACTTTTTTGTGGTGTATGTACTTCCCATAATTGTATTCTTTGTGTAATAAACTTTAGTTTATTTGTATTTACATATTCATTTTATGATACCTCTTTCATGTGTTGTATGTTTCGTAAGTTACCAAATTGGTAAGGTTTTATTTCGCAATCTCTTCATTATCCAAGGTTGTTTATATGTAATAATATACTGGGATTTATTTATCATCCACATCCATGTTCCTGAAAAATGTATTTAAAAACATTTTTACTATTCACTAGACAATGGGTTAAAGTCATTTACACCCTTATGTGTTTTAAAGGAATCTTTACGTCATTTTCCAAACAAGGTACTTTTTATCCTTTTCGACAAATTTAAGGTAAGAATTTCTTTTTAAACTTATACGGCAGGTGCGGTCATTTTCCGCTGTTATAAAATTTTCGAAGCTTCCCTTACAATATTATAAGTATATTTTCAAATTTAAAGTTTTATTTTATAATTATGTGACTTTTAAATGATTTAAAAATGAATATTTTAAGAAATTCTGAGAGGTAATCTTTATCAAAATCCGAATTGTAAATGTTTTAAAGATTTATCTTTCTAAATATTTTTAATTAATGTCCATGTTTTCAAAATGATTTTAAGGATTTATTTATATGGACATGAATGTTTTGAAATGATATTTATTTTCAAAAGTTTCGAAGTGGTACGGGACACTTTGATTCAAAAATCTCTTTTAAATTACTTCCTTCATAAATGTGTGACTTTTAAATGATTTCAAAAAAAGAGATATTTCTCTCAAATAGTTTTGATTTCATCTATGTCAACATCCTTTGATGGATTTTAAGTTTATTTGAAGTTGATTTGTTATGATACAAAACATCCATATTGTTTTGAAGTTTTTGTGATGTGTTTTACTGTGGATATCTTATTATTATACCATTCGTGGTTTATGGATGAAGTATTTACATTTCATATGCTAGTTTTAATATGAATGTTTATGTTATGTTTGAGACTTTTCATATGGGAATGCATTGGACTTAATAAGTTATGGGTGGAGCCCTCTATAGCTCCTCTATACATTGGTAGGTCTCATGAGACAAACTGGTGTCTTGGCATAAGGCCTTGTAAAAATCTAATTTTTATTCTTGGCACGAGGCCTTGGATATGTGGTTATGATAGTCTAGAACTATGAATTCCATCATTATGAAAGTGGTTAGTGATATTGCATGTGATTATTCGATTAGTAGAATATCCATGTGAATAAGTAAATGACATTATTTCATTTTATTTCTACCATATTATGTTGAAGTTCAAGTTTAAAAGGATTTTGTTTTAGTTTTATACATTTCCTTAAATGTTTACGCTTATTTTTGAAAGTTTCCACTATATTGCTTACCCTTACTGAGCATTTGATATCACCCCTTTCTATGTTTTATTTTTCCCAGGATTCCAAGAAGTGTAATGTGATTGATATGCAGGGTTAATCCAAGGGAATAATGGCGTTAATAAAGATTATTTATGTTGTTTTGTACGTCTTAAAGTGAAAATGTAACATTCATTTATGTGATCTATTTTTCCAAGACTGCTAAACTGATCGGTCCTTCGGGACTTGATTCCTTGTAATCATTCCAATGTATTAAAATAATTCACCGACTCTAGGTAACTTGGGTTGGGGTGTTACAGTCTATCTTATGGTACTATTCCCTAATTAAAGTATTCTCGAAATCTAGTTTCAAAGGTTTATACTAAATATATTTTGATACCAACTGTAATTCCCCAACCCTTGATTCCAAGAGCCAGTGCATTATTTTATTACATTGGCATGATCAAAATAAATAAAATCCCGATGGACCAATTAGTTTAGTATCCCTAGTAATACTACATACAAATATATTTTTTATTATTACATCATGAAATGAAAAGTAAAATATTTTTTACATTGAAAAAATAATAACTCTTAGATTATCCCTACAAGACAATCATAATATACCTCTTCCCATTCTTGGGAAAATGAAACATAATAAAGGTGTGAGCTTAGTTGCTTAGTGAAGATAAAATATATAGTGAAAGCTATCATAAATAAGAAGAAACAATTAGGGAAATTTATAAAAATTGTAACACATTCTCTTTAGACATAATCATGAGGATAATATATAATAATTAATAAAATAATTTTATTTCACCATTCAAATTGAATTTCAACTAGAAAAATAATCACATTTAATATCAACAGCTAATCTCATAAGGAGGGAATGCATAATTCCATATATTATAACCATATTGTCCCTACCTTTTGATAAGGCCATGAATAAATGTGTAAAACACCAAACTATCTTGTCTCATGAGACATAATGTTGAATCGAGGGGTTATAGTGGGTCCCTCCCATCGTATAACATGTAAAATTCATTCCTCATATGAAAGGGGTAATACATAACCTATATAATCATTCATATTAAAACAACCATAGTAAATAACAATACATTATCCATAAACCATGAATGGTTTAAAAGAAGCACAACCACAGTAAAACTATTCATAAAACATTCTAAATAATATGATATGTTTTATCATATGAAACCAACCTCAATTAAAAATAAGATCTAATAAAGGTTGTTGACATTGATAAAAATGTTTTAATATAATCATTAGATACTTATTTAGAGAAATACCATATTTTATTTAAAATAGTTATTTAAAATTACATAAAATATAAAATGAAAATATTTTCAATGAAATTAATATTTTAAGATTATAAAATAATCTTAAAAACATTTAGGTATCTGGACAATGGGAAAATAAACTCACGTTTTATAAGATAAAAACATTCTTCTTGTACTTTATCGAAAAAGTCAAAGTACCTCATGTGGAAAAAGGAAAAAAGATTCCTTTTATAAAAATGAACATCGATAAAAATGACATTAAAAAATTTTAAAATAATATTATGAATGTTATGAAATAAATTATTAAGAAACATGGAAATGGATGAAAAATATTTCCTAGTAAATTCTTCAGTAAAAGAAATCCCAAATAATAAGGAGAATGAGAAATTAACCCCTTACCTCATAATATCATTTAGTTAAGGGTGTTTTAACGTCATATATAATGGTTAAATAGTGTTATTATGAAATACTAGAACTATATCAATTATTTATGATATCATATATAATCCACTTATGTCATTTGCTTAGTAATATTTCATCAAAATCAATATTTAAAGCGTATACTGCTTCATTTTCTTATGTTTATTTTCGCATGTTAGGTTTTTTTTATTAAGATTAGGATATATCATATTCACATAAAAAATTATATTAAGTTCTTAAATATTAGATGCATTCATTATAAAAATTCTCATAATATTTCTTAATTGGTTGAAGTGGAGGATGAATATCATTGCCTCATGGATACGGTAGGTCGTACATACGCTCGTGGGATGGTATCATCTCGTAATGGTAAAAGATAAGTAGTTGGAAGTAATATTAATTATAAATTAACAATATAAAGTCATAATTATTATATAAACCCTTTATATTAATCTTTATAAAAATATATATATTATATATTTGAAAAATAGTTTACCCCACGTTGTAGAGACAATAAGTCATAAGTACACATGCATGGTAATATTGTTATTCAAAGGATGGGTAAAATGTGGAATATTTTTATCTCATAATCATAAAAAACATAAAAACATAAATAATATTATGTATTTATTAATTTATTATGTAATCGACTTTGTAAAAAGAAATATAATAAGAAAATAACTTTGAATGTGTTGGTAAAATAATTAACTCTTCTTCATGTATCTCCATTTTATTTCCACAAAAGGACTCTATTGATTTTATTTATTCCCAACGTATGGCCTCTAGGATGTTCTAAGGAATTTGGGAGGAGAAAGGGGCATGGTTTGTCTGAGATAAAGGGATTTAGATAGGGAAAAATATATACAGAGAGGTTTCCTTTTATAAGATATTGGAGGGGAACCTTTGGAAACTCTAAAACTATTAATTTAATATAAATCAATATTTTATTTTAAATAGTTAAAAAGTGAGTTATTTCAAGAATAATATTGAAATAGGTCGAAATAATATCAAAAAATAAAATTTAGACATCATTTCATTTTACATTGAACCTTATCATTATGAATTATCCTTAATTAATATTTTAAATCTTAATTTTGGTAATAATATTCAAAATAATAAAAAGTTAAAAATATATACTTATATGGTGTAAATTGACCATAAATGGAATTTTTTTGATATTTTAGAAATTTTCTTTAACACATTTTTGTTTTTAAATATTTTAATTATTTTTAAATAATTTAATAAAATGATATTTTTATAAAATATCAATAGTTTCAATTTTGACATTATTCATTACTTTGACTTAATTTAAAATATAAACATAGAAATAACTCATACAACACAATATAATGCACTCATATCATTTCATATTCTTCTAGAAAATTCATTCAGAACCTTAATTAATTTATATCTTATTTCATTTAATATTTTAAACCAATTTAATTGATATTTCTATTTTTAAAATAATTACTACCTCATTATTATGTCATAACTAATGTTAATTATATTTTCACTAAAAGCTATAAATAAATTAATATGATGAAATTAATTATTTTATATTTACATAGACTATTTAAAATCTATGTTATCTCTTGGTTATCCTTATATTAAAAATAATAATAACTTATATAAAATTAGAGTATGACATTTTTTCCCGTTCTTTGATTTTTATAATATTTAGGTCATATTTGTTGTAATGTATACATTAAATGACTCCTTTTAAAAAATAGTGGATAAGGGTAGAATTTAGTCCTCCAATATAATATTGACATGTGTTAATGTAATTTTATAATATTTTGTTCTACTTTAATTACCATATTTACACTTAACCATGATAAATAAATAAATATTTACTAACGTTACAATTCAAAAAGAAATTAAGATGATCCTATTAGATGAAAATTATCATAATAATAAAAAAATGTATTCCAATTTTAATAAATTCGTTCACAAAAATGGGAAATTTATATTTAATATTAATCATGTAGATGTGGATGTAATGTGGGTAAAAAGATATTCAAAAGTTCAATTAATTTTTATATTTAATTCTATTATAAAAATGATTATAAATAAATAAATTAGAATAAAATTAATATAATTTATTTATTGTTACTTTAAGATAAATTTAATTTAAAATAAATATTTAAATGAAAAAGTCAGTTTTTAGCAATAATGTAATATTTTTCATTATTCATCAAGAATTAAAACTTTTCAGAAATATATATAAATTTTACTCGAAGAAAATTTTGTTATTTGGAATTGAAAAATGAAGTCTACTTTTAAAAATAAAACTTATAAAATTTATAATGTGGCTAATATTATTCATTGCATCTTATTAAAAGGCTAATTTGATAGATCATGGTGCACTTGAACTCAGTATTGTGTGCATTGCAAGATATTGATTTATTTAAATAGAAATGTATCATTGACTCATGGGGTGTTAAGATTTCAAAATAAGATGTGAAAATATATTGGAAGATGTATTAAATTATTATTTGTATGAACTTTATAGAATTCATTTTTATTAGTAAAGAAACATCATCATTTGATTTTTCTCTAGATATATTCCCCATAGCTATAATCAATAAAATTATTGGAGAGAAAGAGAAGAACACATATGCGGATGAGTAATGTAACAAAAAATTGAGGATGTAATAATTTATTGGAGTACATGGATGTTGATTTATTTTGTATATAATTACATGGACATCCCCCAGAGGATGATATTGAGTGTACTCTTAATTTAATCCTAGATAAAATAAAAATATGAATGACTCATTATAGAAGATTCACAGTGGAATTAGTGGAGGTGAATAATTTACTGGTGCAGTAGAGTAATAATGGATTTATTCACCCCTAGTGTTTCTCCATGGTGATCCCATGTTCCCTTTATTATGAATAAACAAGGATCAATGAGGGTGTGAGCCGACTATAGAGAAATCAAGGATATTACAATAAAGAAAAAGTATAATCTTCCATCCATTGATGATATGTTTTACCAATTTCACAGAGCTCAATATTTTCCAATGATTGACCTCTACTCTGGGTATCATCTATTCTGAGTAAAAATGGATGACATTAAAAAGGTATCTTTTTGAGTAAAGGTATGGACACTCTGCGTTTAAAGTAATTTTTTATTTGGATAGACTAATTCACCCTCTGTTTTGGTGGATCTGAGGAATAGAATATTCATGAATTATCTAGATTATTTTGTTTCAATATTAATTAAATATATTTTGGTTTATTAGAAAAACTATTAATACAATGAGAATGAATTTAATATTATTATTGAGACTCTAAAAATCAATGACTTATATGGTAAATTTATCAAGTGTGAATTTTGGCTTTAAGAAATTTCTTTTCTAGGCCATATTTTCTATAGGGATGTAATCTTTTTCAGTCTTATAAAGATAATTTCAAAATAAGAATAGACTATGCTAATGAGAATAATTGAGGTATGTAGTTTTTAATTTTTAATATATTATTATTAGTGTTTCTTTCAGAATTCTTCCCTAATTAGATAACCAATTAACCACGATCACACATAAAAGGTATTTGTTCATATAGAGAAAGTAATTTTAATAATATTTATAATAATTGAAGAGAAGATTAATCAATGATCATATTTTGACTATACCCTCAGGTATTGATGAGTTTTTGATATACAATTATGCATCTAAGAAAGGACTAGGTATTTTTCTTATGTAAAATGATACATTTATTGCATATTCATAAATGAAGTTGAAAATTCATGAAAACATTAACCAACTCATGATATTGAGTTATATGTTGTATACATTCTCTAAATATATTTATGTTGAAACTATCTATATGGTGAAATATATGAGATATATACCTATTAAAATAGTTTCAAAAACATATTTTCAAAGAAATAACTCAACATGAGGAAAAGATGGCATCTTGAGTTTCTCAATGATTATGATTTCTTAGTACACTACAACCTACAAAAAAAGGTAGCATATGCATTAAAAAGGAGAGACCATGAATCTTGTTTCCAGATGAAGGTTGGGAAACATCATATGTTCATGGATTTAATAAATATTGATATGTTAATTCTTATTTAAGGGAAAACATCAATAGTTATTCAAATGACTGTTAAAATTTCATTACATTAGTGGATAAAATCTCTTAATCCGATGATGAGAATTTCATAAACAAAATTAAACCATTTTGTATGGTTGATTGGAATACCTCATGCATAAGGATGAAATTCAAAACTTTTGAAAGGGGATATTTGTTCCATCAATACTTGAGCTAAAAATAGAACTATTAAATGACACACATTTCTAAAATTTCTCTATGAACCATCATAGTTCCATGATGTATAGAGATTTGGGGGAACATTTTTAGTAGGAAAATATGATGTGGGAAATTTCTAACACAATGTCTAAATGTCTATTTTTTCAACTAGTGAAAGATAAGCGATACAATCAAATAGGTTTCATGAAACCTCTACGAATTTTTATGTGAATGTGGGGTTGCATTACTATGTAATTTTTCAATGTATTTCCAAAGACCCCCAACAAATAAAGATATTATATGGTTTATTTTTGATCAACATACTAAATATACACATTGTATTTATATAAGTGATGATTTACCTCTGGTTAGCCTAGAAAGACTCTCTAATAATGATGTTATTAGGAATTATGGTGCACCATTATTGATTATGTATGATCGATATCCCCATTTTACATGACAATTATTGAAGGGTATTTAGATGGTTTAGGATATGGAGCTTAATTTTAATAATGGTTAGCACCCTAAACCTTCACTACAATTTGAAAGGTCTATTAAAACATTAGAATACATTATCATGTTATCCCCACTTGAATTTTAAGGTACGTGGGATTAGTATTTCCCTTTGGTAGAGTTTTACTGCAATAATATTTTCCATTATTGAATTCAAATGTCTATATAGAATCTCTCCTTTTTCATTACATAAACTTTTCACTACATATACAAAACTGAGGATCATTAAGGTTTAGTGTCTTGGAAATCGAGAACATAATACATGAAAACAATATAAAAAATTCTTGTAAACTACATGTAAGGCTTCATCAAGATTTCATCCTAAGTAGAATTACTACATCTCATAACTTGGAGACATACATTCAAAGGAAAGGGTGAGCAGAAAGCCCAATAAGGGTACATAAGAGAAACATTTTACATGTGAACTTGAGATACATCAATAAACTCATGATAAATAACTTTAAGGAATGAGAAAGAGATCATGAGGTATATCATAATAAAAATAATGTGTTTCATAACTTGAATTTGTGGCTACAACATTTGACATAGAAAATCATTTCCATTTCACCAAGGTCTATCCCCAAGGTGTCATTAAAAATTACCAGGGTTATTCACCAAGGTGTCGTTAAAAATGATCATCTCTAGAGATTAAGTCTTTACCCAATGAATTGGATCGCTATCAGGGGGAACCCTTAAATTTTCGTTTATTATCATGTGAGCCACATATATCATCATCAAAAATTTCATAAATAACCCAAATAGCATAAAAGAAATGGGTTTCCTTTCATAATCATAACGTTTTAAAAACTGCTTCAAAGACATGATCTTTATGTCACTTTAAACCCACGGAAAAAGAAACTGGGTTTCATGTATGTAAATAAAAGAATTTAAAATAGAACATTTTTATATATACATGAATACCCCTATAGAAGAAAGAGCATTGAGTATTCAATTAATAATATAAAATAATTTGAGAAAAAGAGAGAGGCACTTTGAGATGAAAATTTTGCAGCATAACGACTATGTTACAGGCTTTTAGAAAATATTGAAAAGATAGGGGACATGGGTTACCCACTCATAAATGATCCATGAAACAGTATAAGGACAGAATATAATGGATATAAGAAAATGGTATTGAAATTTGAAAGACATACCATAAACATGGAAGGAAGACAAAAATAATATTTCTCTTATGAAAATTCGGCAGCCTAAGGGTGTGACTTAAAACTTAAAAAAATGAATCGATGAGATCAAATAGGGTCTCTAATAATATGAACATCAAATATCAGTATGATAGATATATAGATCATACCACAACATAATAAAAAGGAACATGAAAGACTTGACATGAAAATAGATCTTGAAAACGAGAAGGGTGAAAGAATCCCTTAAAAATTCGGCAGCCTAACGGTGCCACTTAAACATTATTAGGGGTCTCACATCATATTAAAATGAATGGGACACTAGGATTAATATAAATAAAAATCCTCCAACATAAGAACATGGATCATAAAAGATATGACATAAAATAGAGTACTTGGAAAGAAAGAGAGAGGTAGGATCCCTTACATTGATGAGTAACTTCAAAATCTTGATGTTTGGGACCGTGGGAGGCTTGAGGGAACCTTGGGAGGACTCTTTGGGAGGTAAGGAGACCAGAACATATTTTAGGGGGATTTTGTAATGGAAAGGATGAGATAATGGCTTTGTATTTATAGGGAAAGTGAGTGGACAAGGCATTAATTGCCAAGGGACACCTCATCAGTGGTATTGGCAATACTGTGGGTTTGCCCATGGTATTTTCCCATGGTATTGGGAAATTGGGACACCTCATACCTTATATTAATATTCATAAGTCGACCACATTGATTACATACTTAATACATCATTTAATGATGTCATTAAACACCCGTAACATAAAAACTATATTTTCACTATTCACTGAAAATACAACCTTCTCAGAAAAATCCCAAAATTTCACCTTAACAAAATATAGATACTATGATTTCAAAAATGAGCTCCATATTATAAAAATAATTTTCTAAATATTTCTAATTTAATTTTTAAATAAATACACTATTCACAGAAAATTCATTTTTTTCAGAAAAGTCCCGAAAAACTACCTTAACATAATATCGATGCTCTGAGTTCAAAAATGAACTCTTTTTTATAAAAATAATTTTTTAAATATTTTTAATTAAATTTTTAATTAAAAAAACTATTCACCAGAAAAAACTATGACTTGACTAATAGTTTCTGAAACATTTATTTACCTATTTTATTGAATCACATTACTTAATCAAGGTTCCTAGATTATATTAAAACTTTTTTTATGTTATATTACTAATCTATTTGGTCACATTACTAATCCTAAGCATAAAATCACTATTCATAGATTAATATTCATCAAAAAAATAAGTTTATCTTATTAGACTCTAAATTTCATACTGAACATAACTGTAGAAGACCATTTTTAAAAAATCATTACACATTTTTAATTGTTTAAGGTTTACATAAATATTTTAAAATATCCTTTTTCAAAACATTCATCAATAATATTCATACTATATTTATCTAGACATTTGAAAATTCAAAATATTCACCATAAAGAGAAATCACAATTTTTATTTAAATCAAAGGATTACACAAGGAAGTTACGGTCTCCTTACATAGCCCCTTATAACCCCAGCATAGGACCTAAGTGTAAGGTGTGCTAAGGTGAGAGAATCCGAGGGCAGATCGGCCAAAATTGCACGATTATTAATTTCTATCAGTTTGAACTTCTCGCAAAGGCGATTATATTCTAGCTTCACACGATTATGTTTGGCTTGGGTTTGGTTCAGAGAAAATCCCAGTGGTGCTACCTCATTCCCAAGATCTGTTAGATGGGCTTCGATTGGCCCGAGACTACTGGATGAGGCCATCAAATATTCATTCTATATTATTTAACCAAGATCACTTGTATTTAGAGACAATAATCAAAACGTTTAGTTTCCAATGGTCATATTGACCAATAGTCATATAACAGTCGAAACCCAATGGTCTCATTTTAATTATACTCATGTTATCAAATGAAACAGTTTTGTTGAGTATAAAATAAAATAACCTACAAAATTAGGAAACAAGATTTATTCAAAATTTCAGGTCGTTACATTCTTCCCCCCTTAAGAAAGTGCGTCCTCCCAATTTTTTAAAATTGGGATGGGAAATTTCATTGAAAGTCCCACATCGGAAAAGGAGTCAGTAAAACTGTAACATTAAAAGAAAGAAAGGGAAGTACAAAGGTCACCTGAGTTAACCCATACATTTATACCATGTAGGAAAACATGGACATGGAAGAGAAAACAAAGGGTCAAGTTCTGAGTGAGAGTGATAGAAAACAGGATTAGTAGAAAGTTAACCATAAGAAAATCACAAACTTATGATGTGTGTAAATGGTCTTTGATTACCCAGTATGAAACGTACACCAAAAAAGTTTTTGTTTTACGCTCCCTTTCATAATTTTGAGGAATAAATTTACTACATAGAATAAAAATAAGGAAATATACCTACATCCAAGTAGAGTTTCATCCTTTAATAAGTTTCTACCAAAACTAATCTTCTCTCCAAATAATGAGCATTCAAAAACACTTGGTCTCATTAAAATCACAAGAATCATCTTTTAGAGAATCACATAATCCCCAAATGATTAACTATCTATTTATTCCATATATAAACCTCATCCCAAAAACAAAAAGGGTACGATAAAACAACTCTTCAAAAAGATAGAACCCCATAGGAAGGGAAGCTACTTTTAAATCTTCAAAATTCCACGGTACTACCCGTAGTTCATCATAGACCATTCCATAAATAACTGTCCTTAAAATTCCTCAAAATAAACTAAAATAAGATTAAAACCCAAATACAAGAAGGATTTGATAGCATAGTCTTCCAAGATAAACTTTATTGTTCATCTCCAAACAACATCAACCACTCCTAACATCTTATAACAAAAGTAACTAACCTAAACATATTTTTCCCAAGATAGGTTAATCATTTCCATAAGTAACCAAAATTGCTCTAAGCTCACATTAAATTCATAGATTCTTCAAAATATAAGTCAACCTTTACACCTAAAAGAAAATACCATTGTAATCTATTTACCTCGATCATATAGGGTTCCCAAAATAGTGAACTTCTTCCAAAATAATAATAATATTTTAATCCCAAAATCATCTTTTTTTTTCAATAAGAACAGCTTCACAACAGAAACATGTGGTAAATAACAATAGATGTTTTACTTAATGATATAAACCCATCTTAAGTAGTAACATTATGTTCTTAGAAAAAATTAAAGATATGCTCATAGGGAATGAACTAAAATACAACATGAAAAAGACAATTATTGCAAAGAAGTTACATGTAGTTTAGTCATCATGATCCATCTCCGCATAGGACATGTATTGTTCCCTTTTCCTTGAAGATTGTTTATGCTCATCATGATTCTCATCTCTTCGAAGAGATAATTTCTTGGGATAATGTCCAACTTCTCACCATTTACGACATTGAAAATTATAAGGTAAATTAGATCAAACCTTATCACTATTCATCACATTATCCATTTTTTAATGAAATTGGCTACTTTATGCCCTATCACCCCAAACATAAAACATATCCTGGTTCCATTGTGACATTCTCCTTGGTGCCCCTTTACACACTTTTTTCCCAAAGGAAATTGGGTATTCTTTCCCTTATCATCTTTATCAGATGAACATCCTTGAGACTTTTTCTTCTTCTTCCTTGATGAATTTGGACATTCAACTAGGTACCAATTATTAATTGTGATTTTTGATAGCTGGTTTGGCATAATCACAATATGTTCAACTTGATCCCTCATCATCTCTATCATATTAATAGTGAAATAGTCACATTTCCTATAACATTGGTTGTTGGGACATGTTCTTCCATTTCCCGCAATTAACTAAGAAAAGAAAGTGTAATTAGGGGTTTAAATACTTATCCAATAATCGTGAAAAGGAAACTTTAGGAATAGAAGGATAAACTTTTAGAAGAATATTATATCCTAACTTGTGATCCCCTAGGATCCAATCTATGTTATCCATGATCATATATTCTTATGTGAATATTTATTTTATTTTATCTTTGTTCCTTTAATAATGGTTCATACTAAGCTTATGAATTTACCAAAGCAATATCCCCCGGGAGTGTCGTAACCAAGAGTGCAGCAAGGCCCATTGTCGTGTACCAGTTCCCATTTGAGTCTAGCTCATGTGGTGTTTTTAGGTTTTACCCTTCTGTACAACTGTTCCAGAGCCACCTCTACCTGCTTGTATCCAGACAGGGATGTATTTTCTTGATGAACCACTTACTCAATACTCACCAAAATACAAGGAAGATTTCCTATATTTAAACTTTTCTATAGGGTTATTCCTAAAGTATTAAAATCCTAATTTCCACAAATAACTGAACTTCCCTCTGATACCAACTATAACATCCCGCATTTTTCATTACATAAACGTTTCACTACATATAAAAAACAGAGGATCCTTAAGGTTTATTTTCTTGGAAATCAGGAATATAATACATGAAAACAACATAAAAAATTCCTATAAACCACTTGTAAGGCTTCATCATAAGTTCATCATAAGTAGAATTATGGCATCTCATAACCTGGAGACATACATTCAAAGGAATGGGTGAGCAGAAAGCCTAGTAAGGGAAAACAAGAGAAATATTTTACATGTGAACTTGAGATACATCAATGAAGTCAAGATAAATAACATTAAGGAATGAGAAAGAGATCATGAGGAATATCATAATAAAAATAACGTGTTTCATAACTTGGAGATGTGGATACAACATTTAACATCGACAATAATTCCCATTTCACCAAGCTCCATCCCCAAGGTGTCATTAAAATTTACCAAGGTTATTCCCCAAGGTGTCATTAAAAATGGTCATCTCTAGAGATTAAATCTTTACCCAATTCATTGGAGCGCTATTAGGGAGAACCATTAAATTTTCCTTTATTATCATGTTGTACACATATATCATCATCAAACATTTCATAAAAAACCCATATATCATAAAAGAAATGGGTTTCCTTTCATAATCATAACGTTTTAAAAAATGCTTTAAAGACATGATCTTTAAGTCACTTTAAACCCACGAAAAAGAAAAGTGGGTTTCATGTATGTAAATACATGAATTTTAAATAGAAAATTATGATATATATGTTAATACCCCTTTATAATAACGTTCTTTGAGTATTAATTTAATAAAATAAAATAATTTGAGAGAAATAGAGAGACATTTTGAGACGAAAATTCTGCAGCATAACAGCTATGTTAGAGGGTTTTAGAAAATATTGAAAAGACAGGGGACATGGGTCACCCACTCATAAATTATCCATTAAATAGTATAGGGATAGAATATAATGGATATATTAACATGGTAATAAAATTTTAAAGGCATACCATAAACATGGAAGGAAGACAAAAATAATATTTCTCTTATGAAAATCCAGCAGCCTAACGGTGTCACTTAAAATTTCAAAAAATGAATTGACGAGATGAAACAGGGTCTCTTATCTTATTAACATCAAACAGATAGTTTGATTAATATAAAATAACATCCTCCAACATAAGAACATGGAGCATAAAAGATATGACATAAAAGAGAGTACTTAGAATGAAAGAGAGAGGTATGATCCCTTACCTTGAAGAGTAACTTCAAAATCATGATGTTTGGGAACTTGGGAGGCTTGAGGGAACCTTCAGAGGACTCTTTGGGAGGTAAGGAGATCAGAACTTCTTTGAGGGGGATTTTGGAATGGAAAGGATGATATAATGGGTTGGTATTTATAGGGAAAGTGAGGGGACAAGGCATTAATTGCCAAGGGACACCTCATCGGTGGTATTGGAAAAACCATGGGCTTGCCCATGGTATTGGCATCTTGGGACACCTTATACCTTATCTTACTATTCATAAGTCGAACACATTGATTAAATACCTAATACATCATTTAATGATGTCATTAAACACCCGTAACTTATTAATGTATTTTCACTATTCACTGAAAATTAAACATACTCAAACAAATCTCAAAATTTCACCCTAACTAAATATAGATGCTCTGATTTAAAAAATGAACTCCATTTTATAAAAATAATTTTTTATATATTTCTAATTAAATTTTTAAATAAATACACTATTCACCGAAAATTCATTTTTTTGATAAAAGTCCCCAAAAATTACCTTCACATAATATTGATGCTCTGAGTTCAAAAATGAACTCCATTTTATAAAAATAATTTTCTAAATATTTATAATTAAATTTTTAATTAAAAAACACTATTCAACCAAAAAAATAATTGACTAGTAATTTCTTAAACAGTCATTTACCTATTTTATTGAATCACATTACTTAATCAAGGTGACTATATTATATTAATACTTTATTTAAGTGATATTACTAATCCATTTGGTCACAATAATAATCCTAAGCGTAAAATCACTATTCATAAATTACTATTCATAAAAAAATATGTTTATCTTATTAGAATCTAAATTTCATAGTGAACATAATTGTAGAAAACCATTTTTTTGAAAATCATTACACATTTTTAATTATTTAAGGTTTACATAACTATTTTAAAATATCATTTTTCCAAAAAATTCTTCAATAGTATGCATACTATATTTATCCGTACATTTGAAAATTCACAAACTTCACCATAAGAAGAAATCACAATTTTTATTTAAATCAAAGGATTACACAAGGAAGTTACGGTCTCCTTACATCACCCCTTATAACCCCAGTATAGGACCTAAGTGTAAGGTGTGCTAAGGTGAGTGAATCTGAGGGAGGCTCATCCAACATTGCATGAGTAGTAATTTCTATCAGTTTGAACTTCTAATGAAGAAGATTCCATTCTAGCTTTAAACGATGAAGTTTGGCTTGGGTTTGTTCCAGAGAAAAGCCCAGTGGTGCTACCTGATTACCATGTTCCATTAGATGGGCTTCGATTAGCCCGAGACTACTAGATGAGGCCATCGAATCTTCTTTCTATATTAATTTACCAAGATCACTTGTATTTTGAGACAATAATCGAAACTTTTAGTTTCCAACGATCATATTGACCAACGGTCATATAAAAGTTGAAACTCAATGGTCTCATTTTAATTATACTCATGTTATAAAATGAAACAATTTTGTTGAGTATAAAATAAAATAACACAAAAAATTCAGAAACAATATTTATTCAAATTTTCGAGCCGTTACAGTCTCAATATAAAACATTACATGGAAAACGATGTGGCTATCCATATTATTGTGATGATGTTGGTGACTTGAAACTTATATACCTAGAAATTTATGATGATACCATGACAGAGTTAAGGTCTTATTAAGTTTATATTAAAGAATCTCAATGTTGGAAAAAGCATTATATTGAAAACCAGTGAAATGACTTGGAATTTTAAGTGGGAGATCAAGTATTTCTTAAAATTTACCTATGGAAGGGTGTTATAAGGATTGGTTTGAAAGGGATACTGAGCCCCAAGTACATTAGACCAATTTATATTCTTGAAAGAATTGGATCTCTAGCTTACCAATTATAAATTCCACCATGTATCTTCAATTTTCATGATGTCTTCCAAATAACATTGTAAAATAATTACATGCTAGAACCTATGAATGTATTCACCTATGAATAAATAAAACAAGAACATTATCTACCTTACTATGAATAGACTCTAAATATTCTTGAGACAAGAGAGAATGTATTTTGAAATCAAATGACTTAGTTGGTAAAAGTTATTTAGAGAAACCACAAAATTTAATAATCAAGATGGTATTCTAAGGATGTTATTAAGAAGAACCACCCTCATCTATTTATAAGATTATAGTCATGGAAAAAAATTTGAGGATGAATAAATTAACATAGAGAAGAATATAACAACCGAAGATTTATTGGCATGTATCTTCTTAAATAAATTCAATTTCTTGAATAGATTATGTTGCATGAAACACTGAGATTAAATAAGCTCTGATATACTATTAAATATTTACAAGACCATTGGAATAGTAATATGACCATTTGGAATAGTAATCAGAACAATAGAATAATAACTTCACTGATATATGTATAAATGTTTGTTAGGTATCTCATAAATTTTAATGTGATATATTTATATCCTTTAATATTTTAATAAATGTTTCAAAATTTAAAATTAAGTGTTGGTATTTTTGAGAAACATAAATGTTTATTTATTATTTTACATTTAATATAATGATTTCAAAGAAAATTTATTTTCTTAACATATTTTCAAAATTTTCAATTTCATTTTATTATAATTCTAAGATAATTTTATGAGACCATAATTAATTTTTCCATGTGTCAAAAAATTGGTTGTAGTATTAAAATTGGTATTTTCTGTATAAATGATTATTTTAAATTAATATTTAATTTATAATTTTTATAATTTTTTTATGTAAAATGGAACCTATCTTTTAAATCTACATGTCAAAAAAATTTACTGGTGAATTTTTTGGATTTTTCCTATATAACTGAATTTTTTAAGCATAGTGAAATACATTAATTTAAGGTATTTAACATTAGAAGAAAAATACATGAATTATAATGTCATTAATGATTTAAGAAACCATTAGATAGAACTAACATTAACTATTTAATGTATTTAGTTAGATGAATCCATAGTATAGATAGTTTGGAGCCAAAATAATAACCAAATGAATAAACTAATAAAAAAAGACCCCCTCCTTCTACTATAAATACCACACTGACCCATCTCTTCTCTTAACTCCTTTTAATCCTGTAATATTTTCTAAAATATAGACAATCAGATTCAAAATAATCTTCTTTCTATTTTAATTTATTTTATTTTTTATCCTATAAAAAATCCCCTATAAAAAGTTTAATGGTAAGTAAAATATCATATATAATGTGTAATTTTATTTATTTAATGGTTTACACATCATTGAATCCCTTATCCTCACCATTTATTTTTAAAAATGAAAACTCCATCTTGGATATGTCTTTTCACTGCATCTGTGGATGAATATTTTTCATTTTCCATTCCAACCTTCTCAGATGATCATAAAACCATTATTATAGTCATATAATCTCCTCATATATATATATTATACGTTATATCATTTTCTATAACCAACATATAAACATAATGATAAATTGAATGATACAAGATCACAATGGTCATAAAAATATACAAAATAAACTAAAACATTTTTATCATGATTTAATATAATTATTAATCCTTATACCATATAATAAATGATATATGACACCCTATAAAATTATTTATTTTCATTAATTATAAAATATTATTGTTTTTTATATTTTCTTTGATTTGAAAACAACTCCCATAATCATAAATAAGGTAACCAAAAATAAAACTATAAAATGAACGCTCCAAGAACAATGAAAATAAACATTATATCACATTAGAACAACCATAAATTCACTTAATAAAAATATAATAAATCAAATATATGTTTAAGATCTTATGAATAAAGTAATTAATGAATCTATTTTTATTTTCCATGACATTATGTACATGTGAAAAAAGATTTCACATATATAGTATGGGGTTTCTCGTCTAACTTTTACTTCTGTTTGATATATGTATTATTAAACCCTTATTTATTTAGTATGGTGTAAATACTACATCTTAATGTATAATAAAACTTATCTCATTATTTTAATTGTATTCATTGTTTCATTTTTAATCATCAATTTTATGGGGAACATGATTTGATTTATTACAAGTGGTAAGGTATTTCATAACTTATTTTTCATTCAATGGGTTTAACTTCTATTTCATTAATTATACCCTTAAATTTTTATGTGTAAAATAAATTTTGATTATCTTATGTTATATTCAACTTTTATGTGGATTTACGTTTGAAACACATAATCTATTCATATGATTAATTATATGACACTTTTAAGGGACTTCGTCTCAATTTTCCCATAATTGAGACGTACTAGGTATTATGAACCTAATGATTTTTAAATGGTGTATCTACTACCACATTGAGAAAATTATTAATTTTAATTATATTTCTCCTAAATATCCATATTTTATGTGTCATGGATATTATTATTTTCTAATATGTACACCATTTTACATATAGTGTTTATATTGAATGTTATTATAACTGGGGATATATGGTTAATTCTGTATCATTAACAAAATACAGATACTTCAATATGTAATTATATTGGTGGATTATATATATTTATTAATAATTCATTTTACATGCATTTATGGGTGGGGACTATCATTATATATCCCCTTTTGGTATCAATGGGTCTCATGAGACAATTTAGTTGCCGAAAAACCCTTCACATTTGTTTAAATGAAAAATTCGATGGGATTCTAACCGTTGACATAAAAAATATTTTAAATGGTCTTAAAGGTGGTTTTTCATGTTCCTAATACATGACATCCAATAATTAAGAATTTTCTTCATTCAGTATTTAGTTATTACTCTCCATGAGATATTCACTATGAAAAAATATATGGATGCATTTTCATTCTCAGTTTATTAATTAAATGGAATGTGTTTTTCATATATTTAAATTTATATATTGATTATTCACTGTTTATTATGCTTTAATCATTTTGTATTCATGGTTCATTTTTATGTAACCCTTACTGAGAATCTGAGCTCTCCCTTTTAGTTATTATACTTCCCTAGGTTTTGAAGGTTGATAATTTCAATAACTGTTAATGAAGTAGTTTATTTTTGTTTATTATGTTCTATGTTTAATAATAAATTTAAAAAATTGATCAATTTATATATATAGTTCATCTAAAATATTATACATAGCGGTCCTTGGTTATTTAATCTCTTTTATATGTGTCATTGTCATAAAATTACCACCAATTATGGGCTATTTGGTCGTGGGTGTTACACCTTTCAAATTGGTCATAGTTCGATCATCTCTAGAATGTAAAAAATAATAAAAAAATATTATATATTCATTATTTATAAATTTATAATCATCCAAAAATTATAGATATTGAAAAATTTGTTACACCATTAATGGACACGGTATGCCATATGTATAAATGACCGTTGTTTTCACTTTTTGATGGATGAAATGAAATAACTAAAAATAATAAATAAAATTTAATGAATCATTATTAAGTAAAATATATCATGTATATTGATTTAATATATCCTTATTACCATACAATTAGATAAAAATTGAAAAATGACTCCCATCACTATATAGAGGATGAAGTCCACACATACACATGAGCGATGCTATATTTTTCTATAAGATTTGATGATAAAAGGTTGATAAAATATTATTATAATAGAATCAAAACTATTTGATAAATATAATGTATAAAATTTAAACCCATCATAATAATCAACTATGAAATATGGGGATGGAAAAATATTTATATCGCTATGTGGAGGTGATAATCCACACATTCTAATGAGTTATACTTTCACATCCCAGTTGATGGAATACAAGGTGGATATAGGTAGTTATATAATAATAATATAATTGTAGTATATCTAGGAAACCAAATATGTTTTTTATAAAAACATTATATTTTGAGGTGTCGTAAGTAGAAATAAATTGTATGAGACGAGTGGTGATTTTTTCATCTTCATTGATATGATAACCTTATATCATTTCATGAGGAGACTTTGAATGGATTATTTAAGACTAAAACCTACTCTAATTCATTTTATAGGGATGATTATAAAATAATATAGTAGGTTTTGGTATAGATATAAGTCTCAGTGTTCTGTAAAGAAGATAAACATTTGGTTCCCTTCTATAAGTGTGGATAGGGGTAGTCTTGAAATTTATTAAAAGATTAAAATACAATATATTCAATCTTGAGGAAATTACTTAAAAATGGTATTAGATTCGATTATGACGTAGTTTTTTTGTTTAAATATAATCACTAAAAAAATTTAACTACCTTAAGTGGTGTTTTAGACCTTATCTTTTGGTTTAAACCCCTAGTTATCAAATTTTAACAATAACCATGGTATAAACTATTTCAATTATAAAGGGTTATAATATTAAATATAATGTGAACATTGGCTCATAAATGGACAATGGATCAAATTTTAGAATATTTCTTATAATTGTTTTTATCTCTTAATATTTTTATAATTTTTAATAATTTTATAAAATATTACTTATAATGAAATTTCATTTTTGCTATTTTGGAAATTATTCATTTAATTTTACGTTAAATATAACAAGATAATGATATGGTTTGAATATAATACTTTCAAACATCTCTAATAGGTCATATAAATATATATTCAATTAATTAATCTCAATTATTTATCATGAGTTTATTACTTTTAATATTTTTAATATCATTTATTTTATTTTTCAATTAATTAAATCTATATTGTGTTGGAGTGATGTAAGAATATAATATAATTATTTCATCACTAAAAATTAATATAAATTACCATGATATAAAATATTAGTTCTTATTTTTTATAATTTTTTATTACCAAACTTATCCTCTTTGTATCCATAATTAATTATATTTTTCTAATATCTATAGTGATATTTTCTATTTTTCATCACTTAAAATAAGTAAATTTAATTATATGGGAAAATGAAACCAAAATAAAGTATATTAAATTTTTTCAATAATATGGACAAATATATTCAATCCAGGGAAATAATGGAATGTTTTGGGATGATTTTGAGAACATATCTCTTGGTTTTAACACTAGTCAATCAGTTTTAGCTTTATAGAGGTGAATTTTTTTTACTTTGGTTAAAATTCATATTAAAACTAAATAAATGGGGCCTCTATACCAAATTTATACAAATTTATTATTAATATTTAACACATTTTAAAATATTCAATATATATAACAAGAAAAAATTAATTTGATATAAAACTCAAAATAGATTAAAAAATAGGTTGGGAGAAAAAGTTTTTATTGTAAAAATGTTTTATAATAAATTAAAACATAAAAGTAAATAAAATTAACTCAATTGGATAAATAATAATATAATTTATATAATATTACTTTTAAACCATTTTAAAAAAAATTTACTTTATAATTTCATGAATCAGAAATACAGTTTCTAATAAAGATAAATATTTTTCAATATTCATTTAATTATAATCTTTTAAAAAAAATCTAAAAATTACAATCTACGTTAAATTTGAAATTCATGTTTAAAAAATTAAGATAATTATTTTAAGAAAATTTTATAAAATTCGTAAATGTTTTTTATATAATTTACTAAAAAAAACAATAAAATCATCTTAAAAAATATAATTTTGAATAGTTTAACAACTTTACTAAAAATTGATTGATTATTTCAAGGATTTAATCTATAAATTTATATTTATTAGTTACTTTACATATGTATCTATTATATTGTAATTAATACTATTCATACCATCCCGTTCAATCTTCTATGTTGTAATAGTGATAAAATTATAATATTTTTGCCTTTGTTTATACTCAATGTTCTTTGTTGTATATGATAAGGAAAATAATGTTCTTTTAAAATATCAAGGTATTATATTCTCCCCACATCAATAAATTCAATCGTTACTCTTTAAACTTTTTCTTAGTAATAAATGGTTTGACTATTGAAAAATTTAATTGTTGAAAACCAATATGGAGAAATGTGTAAATAAATCAATATGAAAATTGGTTAATAGAAATTTTAAGGTAAACTGAAATAACACTTAAATAATTTAACATATAGTGGAATATTGTTTGGAATTAAAAATATGGACATAGAGGGAAAAAATTAAATTATTAACAGTGATTATGTCTGATAAAGAACACCGATAAGAAGTATGTGAATGATTACGAGAAAGATAATTAGCACTAAAGAAAATCAATAAGGTTTTCAAGGTAACATTGATTCATCATGACTTTATATAATAGAGAAAAATTTTCTTTTAACATGTTTTTAAGGGAGTTGATGAATTACATTATCATTTATACTAAAAACATAAGTAAATATATTTACTTTTCCAGTAGAATTTCATTATTTAATCAATTTCCACCAAAATCTCATATTTTTCCCCAAATCATGAGAATTAAAGATTAATTTTTAATTAATGAGGAAAAAAAATTACTTTTACAGGATCGTAAGATCCCTAAAATAGTGATTGTTCTTACCTACTTTCTCTAAATATTTTTCAAAACCAAATTGATTATACTTGATTATTTAATATGAAAAATCACACTTTAACCTCAAAAAATAATACCCAAAGTTCAATTTAAACCATTAAATAATTATTTAACCTTAAAACACATCCCAAACAAATCTGAACATATTAAAAATTAAAAAATAATAAACAAGTTCTATATATTTACAAAATTAACATAACAATAACCCCCAAAACAATATATAATAGCTTTAAATGTCACATAAGATTTATGTGAATACATTAAAATATATTATCCTAAAAAAAATTTATAACATAAATTACCATAAAACCTCAATGTAATCATTCTTTCTTCCATTAAACAACCCATCCTACTTAATTAAAAAAATCATAGATTTTTGGATTTCTTCCATAAATCTAAAAAATGTTTAAACTTTATCAATGATAACATATACTACTTTGACATAAAATTAGTAATCTATTATAAGGCTATCAATATTATCCCTATTTCATTAAAAATAAACTCTTTATATCAAATAATCATTATTATTTCAATATCTTGGACATATTAAAGCTTACATATTCCTCAATCATGTGTTTTTATAGAAAATATCACTTCAAAATTAATTGGATTTTCTAGGTCATAAGAATAGGTTAACATATTATTGAATTTCCATAAATAAAGTATACTAAATAATAATCCATAATTTTATTTTAATTCTTATAACCAAAATACCATATCTAAAAATACTTCTATAAAATAATTATTCAATTCAACTACATAAAAACTTCAATAATTACACTTCCTTCTTGACACATTAACTAGGCTCCATTGTTGTGTTCCTTAATAACTATTCCCTTTAATATTTCATTAAAAGAATAAATATCATCAATTATAAAAACATTACCAATAAAACCTTATTTATCATCATTTATAGATTTCCCTAGAGGTTATTAATTTCAATAATGCTTATATTTCCACACATTAAAAAATATATAATTGATAATATGTAATAGAAACCATTGTTCTCATCCATTTCATTAACCTAAATTTTTATTGTTCCTTGAAAATTACATTCTTCATGTACTTATTTTCCAAAAACAAAACGTCTTTCCAATCCTTTAGAAAATTACTAATGGTACATCATCAATAATACATGGCATGTATAAAACTGAATTTTATTCCCTCTATGGACTTCATGAAACTGCATTTTTATCAATTTAATCATGTAATTAAAGTCACCCAAGTTGATATTTTGTGGTCCTATAATGAGATAACTAATGATACATATTCATAAGGCATCACATTATAGTTCTCATTTCACTACATTTATTATAAGGAAAATCATTCAACTATACATAAAATTATGAGTTAACATAATTTCTCATTGTCCAATCCATTGATTAACCCAAAAAACATATTGTGAGAAAAAATAATCATAGTGGGAAACCAAATAACCATGAAATTTATTTAATGGATTTATAGATGATGAAATATTATTTTATATTTATGAAACATTAGGTTTATCCTATATCATCCATGATTATCATATAGTAAAATATGTCAAAATGGTTATTAAATAAAAAGTAAATTATCCTAGGCATATCCCACAAGAAATGTCCAACTAGGTGTATAGTAAGAGTACACTCACTGGGAATGATAATGATGCCGATGATATACTGAGCCATCTATTCTAAGGGTCATTACCAATAATTATATCTATTATAAAAAAAATCTACTTGTAGTATCTATACATTGTTGTTTTAATAGAAATAAAAATTGAATTTATTTACCATAAAATAATATATTTTCATATATATTATATCATTACAAGGGTTCTCACTAAATGTTTCTCATCCTAGTATCCCAAGGTAACTAAACCCTTCTCTGTGAAAATCTATAGAATACCTTTAATTTGATACATACAAATGATATATTAAAAGATGAATATTCATTACATAAAATTAAAATCATTTTTAGAATCATGTTGTTTTAGTGTCTTTAAAAAATTTGATATATGAAAAACTGGATCATAAATTATCTACATTATCTCCCACTTTGTTAATCAAAACTAGAACTCTTCATAGTCATATCAATCCTAAAAACATTTCTAATAACATGGAAAAGAAAACATATGATAGGGTGATATCTAAATAACATTAAGGGTAATCATGGGAAATATCAATCAATGATCACATGAAAGAATTATATATATATATATATATGATATTTTGAAATCAGGACCATAACGTAAAAATTACACCCCAAAAATTTTTTATATCATAAAACTAAGTTATGAGATAAAATATATCATTTTAAAATACATGGATCATAAGAGTTTTTAATCATCATAAATTAACCATGAAAAACATGTTCAGATTATACGCATAAAAACATGAAAAAAGTGTGTGGTGCCATCCTAGGCATAGAAACCATTTTCTAGGTTAAGGATACCTAATGAGAGCATCAAATCATAGTTTACCGAGTATCAAAACACGTTTCCTATATCATAATTTATCATTCTTCATCACTATATCCAATACTAGATCAAACATATCAACATGAATACCATATTTATCTATTGAGAAATAAAACATTACCCAATTAATTAGAGAGATATATAAAAATGTTTCCACCTAGAAAATAATTAAAACCATACATATGTGTTCCAAAAATAGTAAAAAAAAGTTGATCAGGTAATTATTAAATAACATGTGTAATGAATACGGGTTTCAGGACCATTTCTTTACTTTGTAATATCATAAACCATGTAAAATAAATTTGTTTCACAAATATCTTATCATCATAATCATAAACCATCTAGAGATGAATAATTATTATATCATTGTATATTAACTAATGTAAAGTATAATTAAAATCATATTTTTTTTATCATATATAAAAATCCCTTTAAAATATCACCATAATATTTCATGAGTAGAATACAAGTTTTATATAGAAATCACTTCTTTAAAATATAAAAAGTTCCCAAACACTAAAAAAAATATTTTAATTGAAAATAAAACTGAAAATGGTAAAGTAATCATCAAATCATTGACCAGTCATGATGGTGGGAACGTCTATTCATTCTATGAATTTAAAAACAATGAATCCTAATACATTTAATGTAAAGAGTTAAAAGAAAAAAATTTAGAAAAAATTAAGAAGATTAATTTTAATCAATTATATAAAATTTTAAACATTTGTAAAAATTTACTTTATCAATCATTGTAGAATAATCAAAATCATTATTTAATATTTTTAATTGTAAACATATACATGGAAGAAAATGATTCTCGATTGAATAGTAAAACGAAGTCAGTTTTAAATGAAAACATTATTCTAGTCTCATTATAAATAAAAATGATTAAAAATGAAGGGAAAATATATTATCCATAAAAAATGATGGGTATGAAAAACAAATGGGTTTATCAGATAAGGTTTATATAATTTCCACAATGGATGTTAAATCATAAAAAATCTGGATTAAAATTGGATTGAAAGCCAAATATTTTACCGCTTAGGTAATCTCTTTATCAAAATAAATCTTAAGGGAGAACATTATATGTATTTTTAGATACCTTTTACTTTCAATAAATCAACATAAAATATATTCACAGGAAGTATATACACCACATAAAGGAAATAATAATTGAATATGACATAAGTCTCATGAAAATAAAAGTGAGGTCAGAAACCCTTACATTGATTTGAATTTCCATAAAAGCACATAAAACTATAGTATAATAGATTTAAATATATTTAAAATAAATAAATTAATATTTAAATAAATATAATATCATATACAATCCACTTATAATATTTAAACTCTATTTTATTAACAAAATCGTACCAGAATATTTATTTCTTAATGTTAAATATATATTTTTTGGTGAGAATTATGGCTTGGTAGTATTGTTACATGAACATTGATCTTGTATAAATCATATAAAAAATTTTAATAAAAGAAATATATATATAATTTATATTCATTATATATAATTAAATAGTTTCACCTATAATTTATAATGAAATAGAAATAAATTATACTATTTATGTAGATAGTAAGACGTATGTAAGTTTGAATGTTTTTTTTCTATTTGCGAAGGACAAAACAAAAAAATGTAAATAATTAATAAAATTTAACTAATCATTATTATATAATATTTATTATTTTATATGTCTTTATTACCATCCATATTATGTATAATTGAAAAACAAATCACATTGCTTCATGGAAGTTGTAGTCCACATGTACTCCTGAGTGACATTAGAATTTTCCAAGGAATGAAAATGTAAGAAGTTATATATGATATTATAATTAAAAATTAGTAAATATTTCATGAATATCATATTGAAGCATTAAACCCATCATAATAACCAACCATAAAAGGCAGACAAGGGAAATGAATTTTATTTTAATTTGGAGGAAGTAGTGCACAAGTACGCACAAGCAATACATTAACATCTCATTTGAATGAATATATGGTATATATTGGTGGTTTCATAATCATAGTAAAGGTTTTGTATATTTTGGATATTTATTTCATTATTTTAGGTTAAATACCATATATGTGTAGATGGTATAAAAATACAAAAATTGAAAATTATCATTTTAGTCGACTTCATATTCTTCAATATGCTACAAATAGATCCTTCCTTAAGGGCCATTAGAATGATTTTTTTAGATGAACAAAAAAATATTATTCTGGGATCATGATGTTTAGAAAATAATTTCATATATTTTGGTTCATCTAGAAAGCTGAACGTGTTGAAAATAAGAGATCAAATTGACGTCCTTTTATATGTTAGGGGAGGGGTACATGTGGAATTTCATAAAAGATTAAAATATAATAATTCCAATCTCATTAAGATGACTCAAAATGGATAGATATTCTATGTTAGGGTAGAAGGTGGTTCAAATCCCATCCACAAGAAAAATTTGGATAGTTGTATGTTGTGTTTTAATCCTTATCTTTTGTTTTAAACCTATACTTAACAAAATTTATCCTTAAACCCACTTTTGACTATTTCAATTATAAGGGGTTATATTTTTACATATAAGATTACCCATTTCTTATAAATTTCCATGGTATAAAATTTTAAACCATTTATTATCATATATTTATCATTGCACACTTTTTATGATTTTTATATAAGTTAATAAAATATTATTTAACATAAAATATCACTAATGTCATTTTTGATAAAATTAATTAATATTGACATTAAAGACACCAAGAGAAATAAGGAATTTTAATTAAATCTTTTCAGACATCACTAATATATCATGTTTATATGAAAATTAATGGAAAAAAATAATTCCTCAAAATATCATTAATTTAAATATATTTAAAATAATTTATTTTATTTTTCTACTAATTTAATAAATACCATGATGGAGTTATGTAAGCATATATGGTAATTTATATTTCATAAAAAATTAAAAAAATTACCATGATAAAATAATTAATTTCTATTCAAAAATAAATATTTATAAAATAATATATCCTCATTTTTATCCTTATTTAAAAATTTCGAGCAATTATAATCAAGATAGTGACATTTCGGAATATTCTTTACATAGAAAAATCTATACGTATTTATGATGGTAAAATTGCACCAAAAATCAAAATATCAGAATCTGCGATGAATATGGTCAAATATCTTGCATTTAATGAAATAAAGGCATGTGTTGAGTTGATTTTGAGACATTATCTCATAGTTTAACTATAAATAATCCATTTTACCTCTATCAAGGTAACAATTATTTACTATGGTTAAAATTTATATTAAAAAATAATATAGGGAAAATATTTACAAAATTTGGATCTCTTAATTATAAATATGGTATCTATTTCTCAATAATAAATTTCTGTAACTGGTAGAAATTAATATAATATAATAAAACAAAAATCAATAAAAAAATTTCATATAAATGTCTTGTATGTATAATAATTTTTTCTACTGAATTCAACTATAAAATTATTTCTAATTAACTTAATTGATTTATTTGTTAAATAATTTAACTAATTTTAATTTCAAACAACTAAAAAATTACATTGTAAAAGTATTAATAGAAAATATATTATCCCATACAAATCATTGATATTTACTATTCATTGAAAAATAAAATATTTCATAACGTTATAAAAATTTCACTCCAAATTAGTTTTGAAATTTTTTTACAAAAAATGTTCATTTTCTCAAATACCTTTTATTGAATTATAAAAAATTAATTATAATATTTTCTCAAAAAAAAGAAATAAAAACCATTTTTGGGGAAAATAATCTTTTAAAAAATAAAATGACCATACGAAAAATTTAGTCCATATTTATCAATAAATAGTTAATACATTGGTATTGAGTAGTAATTTTTTATATATTTAATAATGTTTTTAATGTAATACATACATTCCAATTCAATCAGCTCTGTTAAATTAGTCATAAAATAATAATATTTCACAATTTGTTTAAGATTTGTGTTGTATGGGTTATATGTTATTAAAAATATTTTTATATTTGAATCAGAGGGTGTAAAAACTCTGAGTTGTTGAATATTTATTTTTTTACATTCTTTGGGAGAGGATTTACATGATATTGGGTAGGCTCTGGAACTTGTGCTAACATGAATGTTGGTTTCAGGGAAACAACCACTATTTCTACCATACCCTCTTTATAATAAAAAATCACTGCGTTTGACCTTTTATGATGAAGAGTGTATTGTAATAATTAGGATGTCCAGGCCAATTCATTCAATCAACCAAAAAAATTAAACGTGATGAGTGGTGTTTTTATATAATAATGAAAATTCTATATGCATAACTCCACAACATACACATGAAGGAGATGAATATCTAGAGAATATGTGAGGATATTCTATCTGGTTATTAAATCTAAGACTATTTCATTCTCATTCTATTTTAAATTTGAAATGATTGTGATTGTTTTCTTACACAATGATAAACTTAAATGATATAAGAAATGGGGACACATATCATTTTAGTTTTTAGATGAACGAGATGATAGGTTACTATAACAAACTGAATATGATCCCTCCAATGTTTACATGAAACACCAAAGTTTGAAAGCTTCTTAATAATTAACTATATCAATCATGGTGTTAGAAATGGATAAAATTGTATCAGATTGTGTTCTAGATTCTCTATACTACTAAAATTCATTGAAAGTGGTACTCCCAAAGGTGGAAGGAGGAGGTACCCCATCCACCAATTTAGGGTAGATCCTCATCTATGGATATTCTAGAAAAAAAAATCCCATCTACGACCACCATCTACATGAAGAGGGCCCGAATAGAGTTAAATAGCTCGGGTAGCATCATCAATTTTGGAGAACCTTGATTATTGACAAGATGTGACACCTAATAAAACCTTAAATCTTATTTTTGTTGATGTAATCTTGTTTTTGTGGTTCTAGTATTATTTAAAGGAAGTGATGATACCTAATATCCTAGTGAAGGGATATATGAATAATCCATCAGTATTGGGGCTAGGTAAAATGGTGTCCTTGGTGATGAATTGACAGGGTGACCAAATCATTCTCATGTTAGTTAAATGTGGGTTTCTAGCTAGGGATATAACACCCTGACCTTAATTACCATGTTTGATTTGGAATAGCACATGACCATAGGCATACCACCATATATTCTATAGGCTACATAAAAGAAGTGAGTTTCATGAAAAATAATATAGAGAGACTATACGCTCAATCAATTTAACATATAATAATAATAACCCAACGTATAACAAGTATAAATCAGAAACAATAAAAATAAACCACATACCAGATATAAGAATGAATCCGGAAACAACAAGCTCAAAACTCATTGAATATAAAATACCGTATAACCCACTGATAAGATCACATATATAAATAATTAAAGGATTAAAAGTACAAGGAGGGTAAAAAATATCATGCCAAAGATCCTCATAGACTCCAACTCATAGTGAGATATATCACTAGAGGATCAATCTAAGGCTCTTCTAAACCTATAGATGGATAAAGTGGGGGATACACTAGTACCCAAGTTCTATGGTCACTCATGTAGGGAATGAGTATAACTCAATAGGAAACCACCAAAGCGGTCTAGTACTCAACCATTAATATATAGTGTATTACAGTCTGATTATCTTAGTATAAATTGTAAAAAAATACATAAATATGCAATAGAGAATAATATCATTAAGAGAACACAAACAGTTAACAACTATGTGTCTGGCGGTCATGCACATACCATGATGCCATGAACCCCAAACCTTACGTGCTCCAGCTCTATGATGGAAGGATAGTCATAATGGATATCATAGAAAGAAAGTGAAATTGAAACAAAGGATTAAAACTCGAAGCATATCTATTGTTAAACAATCCCTATTCCACCATGCTAGACCATAATAGGTCATCATACCCTATGACTATCTATTAAGTCAGTCAAGTAGACTATCATGCCACACATTTTACACATTGTTCGGATCACATATGATCATTATCCCGCTATATTATTTCACAATAGGCCATCATCCCCCATCATCTATCATGGTCTCATCATCACATCACATATAGTGTCTAAACACACCCCTCTACTTGGGATACCAAACCATGATGGTCCCAAAAATATCATTTGTACTATGAAGAATAAAACACCAACACATCATACAAAAAATAGATCACAAGGATAAAATGGCATCATATTATCACATATACCCATTTTTATAGCACAAAGAACATGGTTTTCACACCTATGCATACCATATCACACTATGGGTCTCAAAACTACATTTATATACATGTATTTGATCACTATCATGAATGGTCAATAAGTTGTTCCAATATAGGTATCATATCATGGTTACACATGTATACATATCGAAATATCATGTCACATCATCCTTATTCATGGAATCTAAACAAGGTATAAAACATCAAACATGGTCTTATAGTCTCTTTGTCCCAATTAGCATAACAACACACCCCATTCCATCAATTTAGTTCAAGGAAATCGAACATGGTTTTCATGGGATACAAACAAAAAAACACACTATATTGTCAAACATACCTCATAGGTATCATGGTTACACAACCATTCAAGTCTCATCCATTTATAACTAAGAAAACATCCATCACACAAGGTTGAAAATATCATTTTACACCCTATAAATTTATTAATCATTGAACATTTAATTAAATATTTCTGAAGACTCAAAAATTAATTATGCATTATTATTTTAAAAAATCATTATGAGGCAATATTTCCATTCTTCCAATGCGGTGAACCACAACAAACATTTTAAAAAATGTGTATAAATATAAATGTGTATTTTACATGGGGTCACATACCTAAAACAAAGTCAACTCCAATCCAAACAATGTTTAATGGTTTTTTTCAAGTCAGACTAGTCCATTCATCCACCAAAAATCACTATATTGCTATACATAAACACAATTGAATTTTAAATAATTAGTTTTAATTAATCATAAATAATTGAAATAATATAATAAAAACCCACAACTCAGGGTGAATGGAATACAAGCTGAATGACTTTATTTAAGTCATCACCAATAATTACTAGAATTTGTTCCATTATTTTATTTCCAATCAAATAAAATATCATAAGTGATTAAAACATAATTTATCCTAGATAATTTCTATGTTATCAGACTATACTAGGGATTAAAATAACCATTCAAAGAATTATTATAAATCCTAATGTGATAAAATTGTTTCTTTAGAATAATATGGGACAAGAATGATAATTATTCTTTATCTATTTGTGGTAATTCCCAAATTATTATCATTCATGAATTATATTATCCCTTTTCTCCATAAGGAATAGGAAGAAGTGGATTCAATGTTTATTCCTTTATTAATATTTATAAAACCACATATGACTATAAAGCCCCTCTCAAGAACATCATGACATAAACAAGAATGAGTATTATTTTTCTTTTCCATGATTCCATATTATTATCATTTAAATATTTTATTAATTTTTTCTCTGAATGATTTAAAATTAAAAAAAATAACAAGACATGAATGAAATATGGAATTATTACCCAGGTTCTACCTTTTGAAATCATTATTCCCGAAATAGTGGACAGATAGATTTGTAAATGGCTAGAAAATAAGAGAATAAGTGAAATAACTCAAATAGGAACTTCTAAATTTTATTTAATGTAATGTTTTGGGTTTATTAGACTGAATAAGTCAACTAAATTTTTGGTGTTCAAGGGATCACATATTTTATCAGTATTTAAAACCCCTTTTTGTTTTTGTGTTGGATCCACAACCCAATTAAATGTGAAATTAAAATTTTCATTTATGAAAAAACATGAATGGGGGGTGTTTAAATCTCTATAATATTATTCTTAGCCAATAAAAAATTAAAGGATATAATTCCCAAATTATAGTATTTTAAAATCATTGAACATAGATACTGGTTTGAATATGGATGAAGAAAATGAATTCTCAATGAATACAATGTAAAAAATTATTACCCTTTCATGAATGCATAAAGGTACATAAGGGAATCATATTTTACCCTTAAATAGGGGAAATAATCTTCTACCCTTATATAAACTACCATTTTGTGGGATTAATACCCTTAAAGGGTGTAGGGGACTACCCTTAAATGGCATTTTCAAATCCCATTTTATCATTATGCAACTCAAGGTCCGCCTTACATAGGTGTAGAGTTTCATTTACACAAGAAATAATAACAGTTTACTAGTGACTAGTAACCTTATATAGTGTCTTATATACCCTTACAATGATTTTCGTAACCCAGAAAAACCATTATCTATCTCAGATGTCACCCTTTCATAGTTCTAGGTACCCTTACATACTCTTACACTATTCCTAGAACCCTTAAATAGCCCAAGGATCCCTTATGTAGTGCATGGAAACTCCTGTCTACCACTACCTAACTCTTAGAAAACCCTCTACACCCATACTTATGTAAGGTGAAATTACTATTACAATTAAAAAATAGTTATCTATCCATAAATAAGTCTATGAAACCCCTGTTTACCATTAAATATGTACGAAAAAATGTCTCTTACTTTTATGAATCCCTAACATAACATTTGTAACTAGTATGCAAATTATATGTGTTCCATAAGGGTAATATTTTACTATAATATTTTCAATTTTCTCACATAAGGAATTATAAAATATGGTCAAAGGAGGTATTTTTTAGTATGAAAGTGAGGATGTTACCCTCATCCATAATAAGTGTCTTTAATAGTCATACTCAACATGCCAGTCTTACATGACACAATGATATCAAGTTAGTTATAACCAACAACATTTACATTCTTGTGGAAACTCTATTAAGAGAATTTTAGCCATCCTCCTCAATTAAATTGACCTTAGTCACTAACACTAAAAAAACCAATGAACACGATGACTTCATCATTATAATAATTGATAAAAAGTTATAACATCCTAAGTGTAGTCTTAACTGACATCATAGGGGTTTTCCATATTAGTACACCAACCTCTTTCACAAGTCATAAGACTCACAATCAAGATTTAATGAACCAAAAATATTGGTAGGTAATTTTTTGAACAATTTTACCTAGGTTATAAAGTCTAAATTTGATCTCTATCATGTCCTACATCCAAATCAAAAATCATACATTCAACACAGAACTAGACATTCTCAGTTATAACTAATCACAATGTTATTTTATCTTAATTTAACAAAAAATTATGCCCCTACCAAGGTGGAACCCACATGAAAATATAGTCACCCATAATAAAATATGCATGGGATGATACTAAAATCTCAAGGAACAAAACATTTACAACACTTCCATGATTCCTAAAAGAGATAATTCTCTAAAGATCCGTCAACCGTCCAACCATAAACACGAAAATAATGAAACTGACAAGGATTTATACACTGATCATTTACTAGATAGTATACTAGTATTTTTAACATTAATTATCACCCCTCGATGAGTTCAGATAATCCTCTCCCAACACATATGGGTGTCTTGTCCATCAGGAATCCCAATCATTCTAGCTATCAGGAAACATTCATAAGGCCAATCCAAGTATAACCTGAAATTTTTTGAAACAACAATTCCCTTGTAAAATCAAGGAACCACACTCCCATGAGGGACATAATACATCACATTGTGATTGATCACTAACCATAATGGAAAAAAGGGGAAATATTAAATAAAATAAAACCCATATCTAGATATTCTAATCACAAGATTCCACTACATCCCAAAGAGTACAACAAACCTCTAGGGTTTCAAAACAGTTCACGATGAAGGCTAACACCATTTATTGGAATGCATCCACAAGAAATAATGAGATATTATGAAAATGAAACCGTCATTATGATCACAACCAAGGTATACAAGGGAAAACCATAGAGGATCAAAAGAAATCCCATAAAATAAGCTTACCAAGGACTGATAATCTATAATAACAAAAACTCAAATTATCTATAAACCAATTTTTTTTAAAAAAACCCAGATCCAAATCAAATACCACTAGAAACTACAAATATATACAATCATGTTGACCAAACAACTATACAAATAGTCCATTATATGATCCATATTATGAAATATATAAAAATCTATAAAAATAACTATTAGGCCATCAAACCCTTTGATATTCATTCCAAATGAACAAGTCAATAATTGTATGGGTGAAGTGAAACTGAAAAAATTAGTTTCCTACCATAATTATTCAATCTAAGTTAATCCATAAAACCCAGGGTAAAACTCAATGGTAAGCTCACTACACGTCTCCAATGGATTCAATTGACCCCACATGTATCCATAAAAATAAGGATAATGAATTAACTCTTCCAAGGTTGGTATAAAAATATTACTAATTATTATTAATGGAGTGATTACCAATGAATAATATAATAAACCTATAATCTCTAGACATTATTTATTTATATACACTATGTGGTGATTTCACCACAAAATCCAATCAATCTTAATGCTTCTCTTAAAAAAGTATGTAATTTCTATTGAGATTCCCAAGGAACCACTCGATAGATGAGTATCAATTCAACCCATTGAGAATCCACTTACACTCACTCTTCAAAGTTCTGACTACCATGGATTCATCACTTGATATTCGATGTTTGAAATCCCAATAACTATTTCAGTAACTTCTTGCCTCTTATCTTGACAATATTTTTGTTTGGGTGCATTTTAGACCTTCTAAGGATGAAGATATTTTCTTAAGGACAATGATCTAGATTTTAGGGATGAATGTTTTTTCTAAATTAATGGTGTTGGGTATAAATGTTTTATAGGTTGTAGAATTTGTTTTCCAATACCTTTTGTTTTTTTGTGAAAAAATAGTGTTATGATGTGTATAGGGGTTGCGATCTAAAGAGTCATAACAATTCTGTGGATTATGAGGATATGGTGTATTGGAAATGAGGACCTAAAAGACTATTTATAGGTGGTTAGTTGTGTTGTGAATCAATGGTGCCTATTTGGATAAAAGGAAGATAAATTTGACATAACTACACTATGGATCCCAAGTTGGTGCATTTTAGTGATTCTACTAAATCAAGCACCACTATAGTGTGATATTGAGGTTTCTCCATAGAGTTTCCTAGGATGAAGGAAATATGGGTGAGGGTGGAAGAGTATTTTTAGAAGGATGGTTGATTGTGGGTGTTTGTGGTGTAGTTTGAGGAGGTTACGTCGTGGTCTAGTTATTTTTATCCTATATGCAATAGAACATAGGGGGCTGTAGCATATTCTGTGTTTTTACAAACATAAATTTCCTAGATTGTTTTAAATTATTACTTCTCTCCAATAAATACTAATTCAATAATTTTTATATTTAAGGATCTCAAAATGTTTTTTAGAAACTCAATCCTATTATCCTTGTTAATCAAAGCACCATTGATAGTGTTGAATATTCTTTTGGGGATTAAATCTCTTATCACGCGGTTTCATATGATATTTCTTTCTCATTACATAATAGGGTGACAGATGATATTATTATCGATGGATCAAATTTCTATTTTCAAGGATACCTATTCTTATATGGATTCCCTCATCTCATATGCCTTCATTAATCATTGGTTGATCCTGTTGGAGGTATTATGTTGTTCTGATCATGTGATAAATTGTACATGGTCCAATATGACTTTACACAATAATTTAAAACAAAAATTGATTTATTGATTTTAACATTGTTTTTTAATCATTTAAAATCATGTATTGGAGATGACTGCAGATTGATTTTTAAAAGGGGATAGAAATCTTTAAAAACACCCAATTTTAATGTAATTAGAATTGTTTGTGGGATTTGAGAAAAAAATGATGGATTTATTTGAAAATTAATTTGATGGATTAATTTGATCTTGAACCTTGATACAAATGGTTTAAATTGAAATTATTTGAAAATTGATGAACTAATTAAAATCATTTTTTCGGATTTGAAATGAGAATGGAATGTTTAAAACTAAAAATTGAATAATCTTAATTTCAAATGACCTAAAATGATTTATTTTACCATGATTATATGATTGATTGACTGAAGAACTTATAATACATGATATTTAGTGGGTAATAAAGACAACAACATTGGTATTTAACCCTTATAAATAGTATTATATCAAAAAATGATATAAACATATATAAACCTTATTTTTCATGAAGGGGAGTTGAGTCCTGATGATTCAACATGAGGGACATGTGCAACACAAAGCTGAGATCCATGATTAAGTAGTCTAAGGATCTTACTAATAGGACCTAACATATTGTATGGTTTATTAATTTTTTATATGAGATGTTTTTTTATGATTAAATAAAATTTATTTTTATAAATTTTTTCTTCATGAAAAGTACATTATATAAATGTTTTGTATAAAATGTTCATTGAACACTTTTTTATATATAAGCCCAATTTTTTTTATGAATTCATGTTTTTTTGAAAATATTTATATTCTATGACATGTATTATATTATTTAAATAAATATAATTAATGAGTCATTATTATGAAATTTTTTGTTGAATAGTTTGTTATATCCTATTAGACTTTATAAGTCACACCCTACCTTTGAATTTGGGAATTTATAAATTATCATATTCTAGGTGCAGAAAAATGTGAAGGTTCTACATAAAGGTGGTGGATGTTTTGGATCATAGTGACTTGGCTTGATAGAGGTTACTAGTTGATATATTATATAACTAATCATTGGGGTATGTACAGGATTTTACCTTGGAATAAATTCCATCTTTTTATGATGTACTATTAGGTTATTGTTTGACCTATTTGTTTCTGGTATATTTTCTCTTTGTATTTGTTTCGGTGCGGATGTGCGTCGGGTTTCTGTTCCGACGCTGTTCCGTCAGGACGCGTTCGCGCGTGCGCCCGTCGACCCGAGGGGATGGGCGCGCGGCTTGTGGCCCCGCGGTCCCGCTTTCCAAAGGCGGGCGGCAGCCGTCCCTTCTTCAGGGGCGTCTGATCCTTGATCGAAACCGGGATGATGGGATGTCGGCTCCTCCTTCCGTGGACGTCTCCTCGGAACTCGTTGCCTAATCCGTGTCTCCCTCATAGATTTAAGACGTGCTCGTGAATCTCGTTCCCGGCGCCATGTCTCCATGGACACCGGTTAATTACGCTGCTTCCGCCCGGACACTCCAAGGTGTCTGGTCGGGGCAGCAACCTGCGGTGAGGAGACCGGGTGGCTCTGGGTGTTGGGGGTGTGTCTTAACACTGCGGCTCTGCATGTCTGCCTTCCGTCCCTGATAGGGCTTCTCGAAGGCATGATGGCCTGAGGCATCCCGCGCTGGGTGTGGGGAACTGTGTTACCTGAGGTTTTCCTCAGCTTCCCATGTTTAACACGGGGTATGCCGCGAGTTTAACGTCCAGCGGGGACGGCATCGGACTGATCAACACGAGAAGTGGATCAGATGACAGAACCCCTTGCGAGGAACCTCCGACGCTGGGGCCAACACATGGGCGGCTTCCCGAGTGAAGTGGAGTGGAATGAAATGGCATGACCCCACCGGGATGTGGCGGCCCGGGTAAGGATCAGGATGGATGATGGAGTGAAGAGCTTGGACCCCGTAGGGGCTTCCTACGTACCGCGCGTTGGCGCGGATCAAAGTCAGCGTAGTTCAGATATACAGTTTAACGTCATGCTGGACGTCGACAAGCCGACTCACGAAGAGGTCGAGGCCGCCGGGTGGAGGATTGAACCGAACCACCTCGCATAGAGGGGGATGGAACGGCCGGGTGGATCACAGTTTCACGTCATGCTGGACATTGGCAAGCCGACTCACAGGGAGGTCGAGGCTGCCGGGCGGAGGATTGAACCGAACCACCTCGCACAGAGGGGGATGGAACGGCCGGGTGGATCACAGTTTCACGTCATCCTGGACGCTGGTGTTTGGGGCTTACACTCTAAGGAGGCCCGTATGCGGCAAAGCTCAGTTGGAGAGGGACTTGGGCCGAAGGTGAGATACCTCGATCCCTGTCGCGCCCTCTACTGGCTTCGGCAGCGGGGGATCACAATGGAGATACACATGTGCAGTCCCCCACAAGGGCGGATTCATAGGTGAATCGACGCAAGTGTGAACCCAGGAGGGGTTCACTGATGGACGAACCGACGTGAATACGACCGGGACGACCAGGTGGTGGGCTTGAACCTCGGAGAGGCTTCCTACGTACCCTGTTTAGGAGACAGGGATCAAAGTCCACGTAGTTCATTCTGTTTGTAACACTCTACCCCCGTGGGCGAAGGCCACTCCAATCCCGACATCCCTGCAGAGACGAGCGGGTGGGGGCCACATCCAAACCGGGAGGACCCTGCGTGCGGGGCACGAGATCAGATGATGCGGACGGTTTAACGTCTTTCCGGACGAAGTACAGTTTAACGTCGTGTGTTGAGGACGAAGCGGACGGTTTAACATCTTGCCGGACGACGTACAGTTTAACGTCGTGTGTTGAGGTCGATGGATGCTTGGCAGTTTAACGTCTTGCAGCGCGGACGAGGTGCAGTTTAGCGTCATGCAGGACGAATGCTGAACAGTTTAACGTCTTGTAGCTCGGACGATATGCTAGGTAGTTTAACGTCGTGTGGCTTGGACGTGGTACAGTTTAACGTCATGTTGGACGAATCACTTGGTAGTTTAACGTCTTGCAGCGCGGACGAGGTGCAGTTTAGCGTCATGCAGGACGAAACACTTGGCAGTTTAACGTCTTGCAGCGTGGACGAGGTACAGTTTAGCGTCATGCAGGACGAAACACTTGGCAGTTTAACGTCTTGCAGCGCGGACGAGGTGCAGTTTAGCGTCATGCAGGACGAAACACTTGGCAGTTTAACGTCTTGCAGCGCGGACGAGGTGATACCGCCGATGGGTCCGTGTCACTTCGCGCGAGCCTGGAGGGCCGCACGGGAAGACAACACACGGTGCGGGCACCCGAGATGAAGATCATCGGGCGCCACGCAGGCGGGTACCCTCATGGGGTCAAAGGGGGCGACCCGGCGGATTGCGCGCAAAAGAGGAGCTTGGCGCGCAATACCGCGGGTCGGCGCGCAAATGGGCGGGCTGGCGCGCAATTGAGCCAACGCTTTGCGCGCGGAAGATTGAGATTGCGCGCACCGGGATTCGGATAGCGCGCGGGGGCAACAGATCATTCTTTAACGAATGGACACTTTGAAAATGGGGGGTGCGCGCAATCGGGCTGGATTGCGTGCACCCGGGGGCAATTGCGCGCAAGAGGCTTCTTTTGCGCGCGAAGGCCTTTGGGTGAAGAATTGATTCAAAAGAAAGGAGCCAAAGGGATTGCGCGCGAAGGCGAACCCCGAGGCTTTCTTGCGCGAAAGAAAGGAGGTTACCTGAAGATCGGCATTGCGCGCGGAAGGGGTTGGATTGCGCGAATGAGCGACTCTTCAAATTCCGGCAACCTTTAAAACGTCGGGGGTCGCCTTATATTTATAGGCAACCCCTGGCGCGGAATCCGGCTCGCGGGCGCGCATATTCCTTCGCGAGAGCGGAATCGGGCCCGGCGCGCAAGGGAGTCGCGAGGGCCACGGTCGCGCAAAATTGTGCGCCGGCCCAGCGCATTGCGCGCATCCCGGGAGGTTTGCGCGCGGCACTACAACATTGCGCGCGGGCCTCCAAAATTCCGCGCAAGGCTTCCAGGCCCTCTGAAACGGGCTTCCGACTCCAAATATGACCTCGCTTCCCGCATCCGGAGCTTCGTTTGGGAACAACGGACTTTTCCGGCGTCTACAAAAGCCCCCCCTCGGAATCTGATCGGCGAGAGGTCGCAACGATCGGGTTCCGAGGGAGACGCCGGAATGCCGAAGTCCTGGGTGGCGCGAGACTGTGGCGCGCAAAAAGGGCGTCGGGCGCGAAATCCGCTGTCTCGGTCGCGCAAAGCGCTTTCCGCGCAGCGCGGACACCCATCCTCGCCTATAAATAGGGGTCCTGGGTCCCCCGCACCGTACACCGGCTTTCCGCGCGACTAGCTTCCAAGCTCTCGTTCGCGAAATTTCCCTTTCCGGCGTGGAATTCACCCGTTCGTCGCGCAAACCTTTCCGGATTTCGGCCTGTTTTTTCGCGAACACCCGGGGTTTTACGCGACGGAATTCCCAATTGCGCGCCGTCCATTAGGATTGCGCACCAACTCTCAAACTTCTCTACCAGCCTCTTCCGATTCCGCACGCCTCATCCCTTAAACCACACGACCCCCGGAGCTTCTGAGATGGCCGCGCATCAAGGGGATGAGGGGGATGCCGCCACTCGCAGAGCTGAGATGGCGGCGAACGAGGAGGTCTACGGAGCCAAGGAGATTGTTTCCAACAATCAATCCTTGTTCGACTTGCTGGCGCCGGCCCAGAAGACATATCCGCTATTGGAAAACCTGCCGCTCTGGAACATTGGCATCCTAGATGAGGTTTCGGTGCCAGGGTTCGAGGTTGATGCGCCACGGACCTGGGTGACTCGGGAGGAAGAGCTTACCCGCTATAACATCACCAACAATGGGCATCCTGCCAGGGAGACCAGGCACTTAGATGTCTATGTCCTGAACCCGAGGACGCGAACCATCGTCGGAAGTGAGCCTACTGCGGAGAACTCTCCAGCCCTCTACTCGAGCACATATCGCCAGAGTGTCACTGACGACACCAAGGGCTGGCTGAAGGAATGGGACTTGCGGTCTGGGGGAAATTTCACCAGTGAGTGGGCCTGGGCGTTCTGGGTACGCCACACTTGCGATCACTTCGCAGAGGAGCTGCGGTACATCGGCCTGTTTGAGGCGGTGTGGACGTTGCAGTTCCACTTCTACCAGCAGTCTGAGCTCGGGCCGGAGCTCTTCATCCGCTGGTCCCCGGATACCAACACCTTCCATCTTCACCATGGGGAGGTTAGCATCGGCCTCTGGGACATCCACTGCATCGGAGGTATCCCGCTGGAGGGTTACCAATACGATGAGTTTCTGCCTCCGAAGAACATCTGGGAAGACAGGTCACGGACTCCCATTCTGACATGGCATCTGCTTGACCTAGCTACGCAGCGGCTCGGGATCAAGGACTTCCACAAGGACATAGCCTACAAGGAGTGGTTCGGCCAGTTCTTGGAGCATGACCCAGCGGTAAAGATGCCAGGCAGGGGGAAGCGGTGCCCGACCCCGGCTCAGAGGAGCCGGAACGGGTCGTACTGGCAGGTCCTGGAAACGGGTGACTACCGCTCATGGGGGTACCGCGTCATTGAGGCCCGGGACCCAAATGTCAGGTACGCGGCGTTCCTGGCCGCCTTTCTGAGTGGGTGGCTCCTGCCAGTGCGGGACGCGAGAATGATTGTCCGCCCGGCGACACTGGCGATGGCGGGCGCCATGGCCGCCAACAAAAGATACAACCTCGGGGTCCCGGTGCTGGCTAAGCTGTACGCCATCCTGGGACGCATCTCGCAAGGGGGGTCGCCACGAAGGATCTGTGGGCCCTTTCAATTCTTCCACGGCTGGGTGGCTGCTCACCTTGGCGGGTACACGTTTCCAAACGCCGTCATTCCTCCGGGAAACGGCCTGCGACCCTCCCTACTGAACATCGCGGGGGTCGCTCCGATGACCCTAAATGAGGAGGGTGTGGGGATTCGGATTGGCAATCACGCCAATTTCAACTTCATCCCGTTCCCCACTCCCGCTGGCCAGATGATCGACAATGGGCAGGGTCCGCTGGAGCAGCACAAATACTTCCTGAACATGCGGGGCGGGGTGCTCGTGGCTCGGATCGACGGGAAGGTGATCTGCGAGCCTTACGTGCCAACCCGGTTCGCCAGGCAGTTCGGGTGACTTCAACGGATGCCGAAGAGGGTGTTCACTACTGTCCGGGAGGAGATGAACCCTTGCGTCCTTCGTCAGATGTGGCTGATGTTTGCCGCTTTCGGCTCTGGCGATGTCATCACTCTCCCTCCTACCGGGGTCGACGCAGGCTTGGCAACCGAGTACGCCGAGCACTGGGCCATCGCGTACCCCGAGGGGCTTCTACGGAAACCAGTTCGGCGGCTCGAGGTCACTCGTGCGGAGATCGGGCGTCAAGGAGGGAGGCGAAGCACTGTTATGCGGGGGAGAACGGAGGTGCGCCAAGCAGCGGAGCCGGCGCGGGCAGGGACTTCGGCGGCGGGCACATCGCAGGCTGCTGCCACGACTTCAGCGCCCAGAGAGGGGGCACATGCAGCGGTCGGGGAGCGGCCCGGGAAGCAGGTAAGGCGTCTTCTCAAACCCTCCCACGATGCAGTCTTCCCGGCGCTTTGGTCGGCCTGGATGACCCTGCGGCAGTCACTGGGGACCGAAGCCATCTGGCGGAATATACTCAGAGAAGGAATCCATCTGCCAGAGGTCGGGCGCCTCCAGATCGCCGACAGGGTGAACTTCCACCGGCGGTATGCGTATCTGACGGCCATGGACGAGTACGCGCGCCAACGTGGTCAGCGTGCGGAGCCGTCCCTTCTAGTGAAGGTGATGCTCGGTCTAGAGCCCGCTCCAGAACAGATGCCGCCGGAGGAAGATGACAGTAACAACGACTCCGAGGAAGAGGAGGAGACGGGGGAGGGTGAAGCCTCCGAGGGAAGGTCCCATCAGGGGAGCCCGCGGGAGAGCGGCGAGGTGGCCGGCTCTGGAAATATCGATATCACTGAGCTCCTCGAGGTCTTCTTCTATCCCTACTCAACCTGCTTCATCCATTCTCTTATGCAGCTTCTAACCCATTTCTACACCTTTCTCAGGAGTGCGTGGATGTCGGTCAGGCATCCTCAGTAGGAGTAGGAGAGGCGCCAGCAGGACAAGGAGGGGGCCAGACACCCATCATTGAATTGACAAGCGCGGAAGGGTCCCCTGCTGCAATTGTTCCTGCGGCGGCCGGGACAGCGGAAGATGACGCTCTGAATTCCCGTAAGTCTCCTTACTTTACTACTGGTGCTTGCCGTTGACGACCCGTGATTAATCGCGGCATGCCTTGCGCAGTGATCTCAACACTGGAGGCTCGTCGGGCTGTCGAACCCGGGCCATCCACGAGTGGACCAGTGGCAGACCTGCCGCCTGCTCCGGAACAGACTTCCCAAACCGAGCCGGCCCCACCAACTGCTGATCAGGGGGCTGCGGACGCCGGCGGTGCTGCCATCGGAGAGAGGTCGGGGGCTGACGAGGGTGTCAACGCCGCTGGGGCGAGAGAAGAAGGTCGCCCAGATGTTGGGGAACCTATCCCCTATGAGGACATCCCAGGGGCGGACCCTGCAGCAGACCTGCTGGCTGCCTTCCCTGCCTACCGGCCTGCCGACCCTGAGGAGATGGACGACTCGGACGCGGAGGCAGTCGAGGAGAGCCGGATAACGTGCCGCAGGGGGTGGAAGTGCATCCAGCGCTTCCTCAAGCGAGACCCATCGGAGTGGCTGGGGCGCATGGGATCCCTTCAAACCTGGCTGCGCTTCCTGTGTGCCGGGGGTGTTGATGCTCAATGCCTCCATCTGACGGTCCGTGAATTCATGGCCGAAAAGATGCGCGAGAGCTGCCGGTGCGCCGACGTCGCACAATGTCGGGATGTGTCAGAGAACACGCGTGCGCTCCTCGTGGCGGAGCAGGATGTCCGGCGCCTCGAAGGGCAGGCGGCAGAGAAGGAGGCCTTCGTCGCAGCGTGCACTGAGCTTGTGGAGCAACTAGCGGCCCAGCTGGTTGACACCCAGGTACAGCTGACGGAGGCGGGCCAACAGATGGTCACACTTCAAGTCGAGCGGGAGCGTGCACAGGCCAGGATCGATGAACTGCGTGCTGCGACCGCCGACGAGGAGAGGGCACGCAGAGAGCGAGAAGCAGCTCTGGAGGCCGCCAGCCAAAGGGTAGCGGCGTTAGAAAGACTTATTCAGCACGCTAATCCCTAGTGGCTTTGTTTTTGCCACTCCCAGAACATTTTCTTCCGCTACTCAATATTTCGATCCATTTGTATGAACCAATATATTTATCTGCATCTTTTGTCTTAACATGCTCAACCACAATTCATTGTCTCGCGGGAGCGTTAACCAAGCCTCAGGCATCCGTAATTGGGCCTGGATTTCTAAAGAAAAGAGGGAGGTCATCCCTAGGAAAGGAGACCTCAGACCTAATCAATGTATCATCCCCCCAACTTGTTCCAACACACGAGCGGGACAACGCTAGGGGCGTTGAGATTTTATCCGAACATAGGGAAATGAGAAAGGGTGAATCGCATGTCCCGAATTCAGAAATCCACGACGGTCGGCCTTCCAGGAAATGCCCAAGACGGCAAGCGGACAATGGATCAATCGACCATACTACTGCAGTAGACGGACCGAAGGTCATCATTCATACTGCAGGAGGCGGATCACATGTCATCATCAATGCCTCTTTGGGGGTTCCTTCAGGCATAAGGGTGGAAATCCGGATCAACAGGGCACGTGAAGCGTGGGGCGAAGTGACGATTTGTTCGGACAGAATCTAACGCTCTCAAAATTGCGCCACCGTGGGGAAAGCGTATTAGGAGGATGCACTAATCTGGCAGTGAATCACCTCAATTCTCAGACAGAACCTCTTTGACGAGGAAACTGTTGCTTCCCATCATTACAATGGGGCATCCCGAGCTGAATCGGGGAGAATATCACAATCGCACCACTCTACCAGAAGCCAGGCCAGACGGCCGGCGACGAGGAGGGGCGGGACTTAGCGATCCCTGAGGCTGGACCCGAGCTGAGATGCCCGGGCGTTCCTACGTACTCCATCGGGCTGGAGATCAAGCCACACGTAGTTCTGAAAGTGCAGTTTTAACGTCATGCGGGACGTAGAACCCCGTTTGGGGAGATCTTAGTTTAAGGTCGTAGAGCTCGGACCATAGGGACAGATCTTAATTTAAGGTCTTAGAGCTCGGACCATAGGGGCCTCAAAGTACGCCACATCATGGTCCTATCCCCTGGATATGCGAAGATGCACTGAGGGATAGTGCCAAGAGTGTCAAGGTTTCGTCCGGTCAGAATGGGAGGTGGACAACGTAATGTGAATCATGCGGCCATTCACTCAAGGACTGGGGGCAACGGCGTAACGATATGGGAGTACTGTCGACCGTGGCGGAAAATCAGCATGAATATCGCACTGACCGTTGATGGAATGAGGCAGCAAATGAGCATCAACCTCTCAAGCGCAAGATTCATATCGATTTGCTGCCCGAGGCCCTTGGGGGAACCAGCCCGAGTCGGTGGGAGAGCACTGAGGCATTGTGTCCAGACCGCTCACGGGGGCTCCACCCAGGGCGTAGGCGATGGGTCCGAATGAAAGGGAGAACGAAGCCTGAAAAGTGGAAGGAACCTGACCAAGCTGAACCTGACCCTCCTGGCAATAAACAAGAGTACTCTTGACACCGGGGGACCACTACAAGGGGTCGAGGGACACGCCTTGAGGGTGACCCGAAGGCGGCGGATTCCCAAGAGAAGGGGGGATCTTTAAGAGGTGGGGCTGGACCCGAAGTTTCAAACATCCGGGCGTTCCTACATATCCCATAAGGATGGGAATCAAGCCACACGTAGTTCTTGAAGCGCGGCGCAACACAATCGGGCACCAGCGCGGGGAGGGGTGCGGGTCTGACCCTCGCACACAGAAGAAGCGGTAATTGATATTTCTTGTTTGTCCTTAAAGATGGATGGTTTTTCTTTGTGCAGCGACATGCCTATGATTAAGGAATCCCTGGCGTCGCCATAATAATCAAGCCAAGAAAGGCATTGATAAATGGCGTGGTTATTAACCAGCGCCCAACGTGAGTGTCCTCTGAGGAGAACATCACGATGCAGTGCCGTTTCTCGTCGGGCGGCCAAGACGATCACAGTTTACGGTCGTGTGGTAGGACCAGACAATACAGTTTAAGGTCGTGTGGTTCGGACCATGGAGGAATCCTCTTATTGCGATATGGCGGACTCAGCGGAGGTGGGAACATACCCAGCCCTGCGGTCATGCACGATTCCAGGAGAAGGATCCTGGGATAGGGTCCTGCGTATGTCCATCACCTGAGGGGCAGAGATGCTAGCCTCAAGCTATACTGGGCCCAGAACGCGATTGTTCGGGCGACTCCTTCCTCCTTATGGGGACGAGGGTCCAGCTACACATGGCCCTTAGGGAGGACATCAGCATATATCCTTGGTGCTCAGATCGTGGGAGCCTCGAAAGACACCATTACCCTGGTTGGTCTGCCTAACGTGTAAAGGTGTACTACAGGTCAGTATGAAGAGAGTGTCGAGATTCCACTACAACGCATAGAGGCGGAGTGTGATGAGGACTGCGCAACCAATGTTCAGAGCCTGAAAGAGCCGACATGGCGATCAAGGATGTCGCTGACCATATTCGCAACACAACATCCGATCGCGTCAGCCTAGAATGGGACAAGCAAACGAGCATCAACCGCTTAAGCGCAGGACTCATATCGATTTGCGGCCCAGGACCCGCCGGTAAATCAACCCGGAGTGTTAGGAGAGCACTGAGGCATCGTACCCAAACCGCTAACGAGGATCCCTTTGAGTGAAGGCTCGAACAAGAGGAAGTGCGAGGCCCGACAAGCAACACAGGACTTGCCGGGATTGAATCCGACACTATGGGTCATAGACCGAAGTACACAAAACATGTTAACAGATCACCGGAAAGGGTCGGAGGACTCACCCTGAGAGCAACAAAAAGACGGCAGATCCCCGTGATCAACCAAGAGATGGGGCTGGACCTGAAACACAAGCGTCCAGGCGGTCCTACGTATCCCATAAGGATGGGAATCAAGCCGTACGTAGTTCTTGAGAGGCGGTTTAACGTCATGCAGGACGATGAGGGGTGTGAGGTAGTCCCACACACGGGGGAGGCGTACAGCGCAGCCAGTAGACCAACATGAATGGGGACATAATCCCCCGCTCACACCACACGCCTCGCACAAAAAGGAGGGGAACTTGGGCCAGAGGCCCAACGCGGGATAGAGATTCCCGTGAAATGGGTCTGGGACCGAAACATGAATGTTCAGGCGGTCCTACGTATCCCATAATGATGGTAATCAAGCCGCACGTAGTTCTTGAAGTGCAGTTTAACGTCATGCAAGACGAAAAAGGAAAGGGGGAGCGGAAGGCATCCCCAACCGTGGGGGGCGTACAGCGTGGCGAGAAAATAGCCCTGCGTTCACACCATACGCCGCATACCCAGAGGAAACTGGGCCAAGGGCCCGAGATGGGATGGAAATTCCCGAAGGATGGGGCTGGGCCTGAAACATGAATGTTCAGGCAGTCCTACGTATCCCAGAAGGATGGGAATCAAGCCGCACGTAGTTCTTGAGGGGCAGTTTAGCGTCATGCGGGACGAATGCTGAACAGTTTAACGTCTTGTAGCTCGGACGAGGTACAGTTTAACGTCATGTTGGACGAAACACTTTGCAGTTTAACGTCTTGCAGCGCAGACGATATGCTAGGCAGTTTAACGTCGTGCAGCTTGGACGAATACACTCAAGCAAAGTACTGCTTGAGGAACCTAGCGTTGGTGGGAGGAGTGACACGCTCACCATCCATAGTTGCCAGGGAGTACGCGCCATTGGGATAGACCTTGTGGACAACAAAAGGTCCCTCCCACTTGGGGTCCAACTTGGGTGGCTTCCTGCCGGGGATCATTGGCGTTCTTAGGGCCAGTACTAAGTCACCCTGCAGGAAGGAGCGGAGGCGAACCTTCTTATTGAAAGCTCGAGCCATTCTGCTTTGATTCCTCTCCAAGTTGTGCAAAGCGCGAATCCTATTCTCATCCAGTGCTTCCAACTCGACTAGACGGGCTTCAGTAGCTCTGTCCGGCGCTTGCTGGTCGTAGACCGCAGTGCGCAAGGACGGTAACTGGATCTCGATGGGCAGGACAGCCTCAGCTCCATACACCAGGGAATAAGAGGTCATCTGGGTGGAATTGCGAGTCGTCATCCGATAAGCCCAGAGGGCGTTGGGGAGCTTGTCTGACCAACTCTTCTTGTTCTGACCAACCATCTTTTGCAGAATGTTAGAGAGGGTCTTGTTAAACGCCTCAATCTGTCCATTCGCCTGCACATGATAGCGAGATGTATGGTTCGAGCGAATGTTGTACTTGGCGTACAACTTCTTCAACTCGGCTGCTCGAAAATTGGCTCCGTTATCCGTGAGGATAGCGTGAGGCACTCCAAATCGATGAATGATGTTGGAGGTCACGAAGTCAGCGATCGAACAGGATTTGACCTCTCTGAGCGGAATCGCCTCTGCCCATTTGGAGAAGAAGTCCGTGGTGGTCAGAATGAACCGGCACTGGCGAGCCGTCGCCGGCGGGTAAGGTCCCACAACGTCCATCCCCCAGACTGCAAAGGGCCAAGAATACCTGGTGGTATGGAGAGGCTCCGGCGGCCGATGCGCAAAGTTCGCATGAACCTGGCACGCATGGCACCTCCTGGCATACTCGATGCAGTCATGGATCATGGAGGGCCAGAAGTATCCCAACCTCCGAATCTGGTGGGACAGTTTCGGCCCAGTCTGATGGGCACTGCATGAACCAGCATGAACCTCTTGCATGACTCGTGGGATCTCAACTCCCTGAAGGCAACGGAGGAGATCACCATCAAATCCGCGTCTATAGAGGATCTGCTCCAGGCCGGGACTGCTCTGGAGGACAAACTGCGATGCGCGGCGTCGAACTCGCTCGCGCTCGGCCCGATCCGACGGGAGAATTCCATGTTGGAGGTACTCAACCAAAGGCGTCCTCCAATCAGGGGCTGGTTCGACTGCCATATCTGGGGTACTCGGGGCTCCGGGAAAAGGGGCAACCGTGGTGAGATTACTTACCGACGGGCCGCGATCTCCCTCCGGGATAACGGGAGCGATGAGCCTGCGGTACGTCACGCGGATGATCAGGTTGTCCTGTTCAGGCTCCGCGAGTGACGCAACAAGGCTGGCCAAAGCATCTGCTCGACCGTTCTGCGACCGGGGAATATGGACAATTTCTGGCCGAGAAGGAAACTGGGCCATCAGAAGGAGGGTGCACTCCAGCAATGGCACAAGTTCCGGCTTCCTGACAACATAGTCGCCATTGATCTACTTAACGACCAGCTCGGAGTCCCCTTTCACACACAGATGGGGCACGTCGATCTCGAGAGCTAACTCGAGGCCGGTGATGAGGGCAAGGTATTCTGCCTCATTGTTGGTACAGCCCTCTGACAACAAGAAAGAGTATGGCAGCACGTCTTGCTCCGGGGTAATGAAGACGATACCCAAACCCACTTTGTTGAGCATAGGATTATCGAGTCTTCTACCGGTGGGGCCCCGGGAGGCACCATCAAAGTGCATCTGCCAGCATGGATCGGCTCGATCGACCGAGAGAATGGCCTCATCAGGAAAGCCTAGATTCAGCGGCTGATCCGCGGAGGTCGGGTGAGCAGCCAGAAAGTCTGCCAATGCTTGCCCTTTGATGGACTTCTGAGACACAAACCTGATGTCGAACTGCTGGAGAATCACAGCCCACCGCGCTAGACGGCCAGTCAACATAGGCTGGCTCAGGATATATTTCAACGGGTCTACCCAAGAAACCAACTGTACCTCGTGGTGCTGCAAGTAGTGCCGTAATTTCTGTACGGCAAATACGAGCGCCAGGAAGCTCTTCTCGATGGGGGAATACCTAACTTCTGCATCGAGGAGCATGCGACTGAGGTAATAGAGGCTATTCCCTATTCCCTCGTTGTTCTTTTGGGCGAGAAGGGCACCAAGGGACCGTTCCAGGGCGGTCACATAAAGGACCAGTGGCTTCCCGGATACAGGCGGCATCAGAACTGGAGGTTGAAGCAGGTACTGCTTGATTTCCTCGAAAGTGGTCTGACACTCTTTATCCCATACATAGGTGGCACCTTTCTTCATGAGCCGAGAAAAGGGCTTACACTTGCCGGCCAGATTCGCGATGAATCGGCGTATATAGGCTAAGTGGCCTTGGAACCCTTGCAGTTCCCGGATGTTACCTGGGGGAGGCATCTGGCTAATCGCCCTGATCTTTTCTGGGTCGATCTCAATACCCCGGTATCTTACCACAAATCCAAGGAACTTTCCGGAGGTGACCCCGAAGGCACACTTCAACGGGTTCATCTTCAGGCAGCGAGACGGGAGGAAGCCGAACACTTTCTCAAGATCTTTGAGATGGTCCTGACGCTGGCGCGATTTGACCACCAAGTCGTCGACGTAGAATTCCACCAGTGTGCTGAGGATTGGCTTGAATATGAAGTGCATCGCCCGTTGATAGGTGGCACTTGCATTCTTCAGGCCGAAGGGCATGACCCGGTAACAAAAGATACCTTGGGGGGCCCTGAAGGCAGTGAACTCCTCATCCTCAGGGGCCATCCGGATTTGGTTGTATCCGGAGTATCCATCCATGAAGGAGAGGGCTTAGAACCCTGCCGTGGCATCAATCAACAGCTCTGTCACCGGAAGGGGAAAATCATCCTTCGGAAAGTGGCGGTTGAGATCGCGGAAGTCAATGCAGACTCTGATCTTCCCGTTCTTCTTCCTGACCGGCACAATGTGGGCCAGCCATTTGGGGTACTGAACTTCCCTCACGAAGTTGTCTTTGATAAGCTTGTAAACTTCGGCCTCAACCATGGCACCGTGGAATGGGTGCATCTTCCTGGGAGGCTACTTGAACCCCACGATGGTTCGCCGGGAGACCAAGGCGGTGGACGGCTACCTGAGGATCTAGCCCCGGCATCTCATCATAGCCCCAAGCGAACACATCACGGTGCTGTCTGAGGAAGTCCACGTACTGCTGCCGCTCCTCAGAGGGCATGGCGGCACTGACCAATGTGGGTCTTGGATCTGCTTCGGTTCCAAGGTTCACCTGTACTAACTCATCGACCGTGGCGAAGACGCCCTCCTCAAAGGCTGGGGGTGCATCTTCCACGTCCTCTCCACTCGGGGAGGGATCGTCCACGGGAGAGACTGCATTGGAAACTGCATTGGGGCTACCAGATCTTGCTGGGCCGCTGGTGCTGGCATGGGTGGTCGCGGTCATCTAATCAGGAGACTCACAGGCCGTCGAGACCATGGCTACGTCCAACCGTTGAATCGGGAGGACGTAAGCGTCATCCAAGCTTGCCCAGGGATCACTTGCAACAGCGACAGGCTCAACCTCACCTGCCAGGATCTGCTTATCCTTGCTCTTGTAATAGTCCGCATCCAGATAGCGGGCTTCACATGAGGCAAAAGGAGAGGCATCTCCCTGAAGCACGCCTACTCGACCATTAAGGGAGTATTTGAGGAATTGGTGGTATGACGAGGGAACCGCCGCATGAAGTTGGAGCCATGGCCTGCCCATCAATGCGTTATACGCAGTGTCTTGAGAGACTACCATGAATTCGGTGTTGGCAACCAAGTCACCGAACTGGGTCTTCAAACGTATCTTGCCGACCAGAGTTTGCTCGGTGCGGTCGTACCCCTGGATCCTGAGGTCGGAGGGGATCAAGTCATCCTCAGACAACCCCAATCTCCGGAGCGTCCGAGTGGGAATCAGGTTAATCCCGGACCCCATGTCGACAAGACAGTGCCGGACTTCAAGGCCATTGAACTGGCCAGTAACATACAGCGGAAGAATGTGCCCTTGTATAGGAGGGTCTTCATCCTTACCAGAGAACGAGATAACTGCCTGACATTCGGCATCCTCGATCGTTTCGGCGTGAAAGGCCTCTGCAGCCGCAACCTCTGTCTCAAACTGGAGGGGGCTCTTCAGGGCTTCAGCGAGTGCCTCGCGCATCTCAGATGACATGCGTAGAGCCTCAAGGATGGAGAGCCTTGCTGGGATGTCGGCCAAGTGCTTCAGGACATCATACTTTTTGGCCAAGCGCGAGCCCCTGGTTGCAGGAGGTTGCTCTGCGGTTGGAGGCATGACGGGCCTTGCCGGTTGGACCGGCGGCCGACTGGTGCTTGGCACATCTCGCTGTTCATTGGTTGAAGCCCGGGAAGTAGTCACCGTACTGGGGTCAGGAGGCCGGGATGGACTCGTGGCAGGGCAGAGCTGATCGCGACGCGGCTGAGGCGGTTCTGCCTGGTCCCACACCACAAACAGTGGCGGAGGCGAATCCGTCATCCCCAGATGGGGGGGCTGCGCACGCTGAGCTCGGTTTTGAGCCTGCTGCCTAGTCTCAGTGGCGTGCACGGCCTGGCTGGAGGTACCAACTGCTGTGCCCCAGCGACTCCTGTTGTTGCGGTTCCTCCGACGGTGGCGACGACCGGGGACACTAGGGAGGTCCACCTGGTGTTCCTCAGCGTCGGGAACCGAAAAGGGATTTACCAGCTCGACGGTATTAACCGAAGCGTACCCAACACTTTCATCGGACGAATCATTCATCACCGGACGGATCCGAGGAGGGATCCCCATCTCCGGGGGGCATGAAATCACCGAGAGTGCGGGGAACCTAGGCCATCGACGTCGTGAGACGGAGTGCCCGATTTCCCTTCCCCAGCCCCTGGCGGGTTCCGTCCCCCGGTGCTTAATGCTCGGCCGGGCAACATGCTAGTCTTCCAACACCTCTGAAAGCTATCGGTCTTCGTATTGAGAAGAAGAGATTCACGTAGGGTTCACCATTTTTCTGTTTCGGTGCGGATGTGCGTCGGGTTTCTGTTCCGACGCTGTTCCGCCAGGACGCGTTGGCGCGTGCGCCCGTCGACCCGAGGGGATGGGCGTGCGGCTTGTGGCCCCGCGGTCCCGCTTTCCAAAGGCGGGCGGCATCTGTCCCTTCTTCAGGGGCGTCTGCTCCTTGATCGAAACCGGGATGATGGGATGTCGGCTCCTCCTTCCGTGGACGTCTCCTCGGAACTCGTTTCCTAATCCGGGTCTCCCTCATAGATTTAAGACGTGCTCGTGAATCTCGTTCCCGGCGCCATGTCTCCATGGACACCGGTTAATTACGCTGCTTCCGCCCGGACGCTCCAAGGAGTCTGGTCGGGGCAGCAACCTACGGTGAGGAGACCGGGTGGCTCTGGGTGTTGGGGGCATGTCTTAACACTGCGGCTCTGCATGTCTACCTTCCGTCCCTGATAGGGCTTCTCGAAGGCGTGATGGCCTGAGGAATCCCGGGCTGGGTGCGGGGAACTGTGTTACCTGAGGTTTTCCTCAGCTTCCCATGTTTAACACGGGGTATGCTGCGAGTTTAACATCCAGCGGGGACGGCATCGGACTGGTCAACACGAGAAGTGGATCAGATGACAGAACCCCTTGCGAGGAACCTCCGACGCTGGGGCCAGCACATAGGCGGCTTCCCGAGTGAAGTGGAGTGGAATGAAATGGCATGACCCCACCGGGATGTGGCGGCCCGGGTAAGGATCAGGATGGATGATGGAGTGAAGAGTTTGGACCCTGTAGGGGCTTCCTACGTACCGCGCGTTGGCGCGGATCAAAGTCAGCGTAGTTCGGATATACAGTTTAACGTCATGCTGGACGTCGACAAGCCGACTCACGAAGAGGTCGAGGCCGTCGGGCGGAGGATTGAACCGAACCACCTCACACAGAGGGGGATGGAATGGCCGGGTGGATCACAGTTTCACGTTATGCTGGACGTTGGCAAGCCGACTCACAGGGAGGTCGAGGCTGCCGGGCGAAGGATTGAACCGAACCACCTCGCACAGAGGGGGATGGAACGGCCGGGTGGATCACAGTTTCACGTCATGCTGGACGCTGGTGTTTGGGGATTACACTCTAAGGAGGCCCGTATGCGGCAAAGCTCAGTTGGAGAGGGACTTGGGCCGAAGGTGAGATACCTCGATCCCTGTCGCGCCCTCTACTGTCTTCGGCAGCGGGGGAGCACAATGGAGATACACATGTGCAGTCCCCCACAAGGGCGGATTCATAGGTGAATCGACGCAAGTGTGAACCCAGGAAGGGTTCACTGATGGACGAACCGACGTGAATACGACCGGGACGACCAGGTGGTGGGATTGAACCTCAGATAGGCTTCCTACGTACCCTGTTTAGGAGGCAGGGATCAAAGTCCATGTTGTTCGTTCTGTTTGTAACACTCTACCCCCGTGGGCGAAGGCCACTCCAATCCCGATATCCATGTAGAGACGAGCGGGTGGGGGCCACATCCAAACCGGGAGGACCCTGCGTGCGGGGCACGGGATCAGATGATGCGGACGGTTTAACGTCTTGCCGGACGAAGTACAGTTTAACGTCGTGTGTTGAGGATGAAGCGGACGGTTTAACGTCTTGCCGGACGAAGTACAGTTTAACGTCGTGTGTTGAGGACGATGGATGCTTGGCAGTTTAACGTCTTGCAGTGCGGACGAGGTGCAGTTTAGCGTCATGCAGGACGAATGCTGAACAATTTAACGTCTTGTAGCTCGGAAGATATGCTAGGCAGTTTAACGTCATGTGGCTTGGACGTGGTACAGTTTAACGTCATGTTGGACGAATCACTTGGCAGTTTAACGTCTTGCAGCGCGGACGAGGTGCAGTTTAGCGTCATGCAGGACGAAACACTTGGCAGTTTAACGTCTTGCAGCACGGACGAGGTGCAGTTTAGCGTCATGCAGGATGAAACACTTGGCAGTTTAACGTCTTGCAGTGCGGACGAGGTGCAGTTTAGCGTCATGCAGGACGAAACACTTGGCAGTTTAACGTCTTGCAGCGTGGACGAGGTGATACCGCCGATGGGTCTGTGTCACTTCGTGCGAGCCTGGAGGGCCGCACGGGAAGAAAACACATGGTGCGGGCACCCGGGATGAAGATCATCAGGCGCCACACAGGCGGGTACCCTCAGGGGGTCAAAGGGGGCGACCCGGAAGATTGCGCGCAAAAGAGGAGCTTGGCGCGCAATACCGCGGGTCGGCGCGCAAATGGGCGGGCTGGCGCGCAATTGAGCCAGCGCTTTGCGTGCGGAAGATTGAGATTGCGCGCACCGGGCTTCGGATAGCGCGCAGGGGAAACGGCTCATTCTTTAACGAATGGCCACTTTGAAAATGGGGGGTGCGCGCAATCGGGCTGGATTGCGCGCACCCGGGGGCAATTGCGCGCAAGAGGCTTCTTTTGCGCGCGAATGCCTTTGGGTGAATAATTGATTCAAAAGAAAGGAGCCAAAGGGATTGCGCGCGAAGGCGAACCCCGAGGCTTTCTTGCGCGAAAGAAAGGAGGTTACCTGAAGATCGGCATTGCGCGCGGAAGGGGTTGGATTGCGCGAACGAGCGACTCTTCGAATTCCGGCAACCTTTAAAACGTCGGGGGTCGCCTTATATTTATAGGCAACCCCTGGCGCGGAATCCGGCTCGCGGGCGCGCATATTCCTTCGCGGGCGCGGAATCGGGCCCGGCGCGCAAGGGAGTCGCGCGGGCCACGGTCGCGCAAAATTGCGCGCCGGCCCAGCGCATTGCGCGCATCCCGGGAGGTTTGCACGCGGCACTACAACTTTGCGCGTGGGCCTCCGAAATTCCGCGCAAGGCTTCCGGGCCCTCCGAAACGGGATTTCGACTCCAAATATGACCTCGCTTCCCGCATCCGGAGCTTCGTTTGGGAACAACGGACTTTTCCGGCGTCTACAGTATTTTCAGCATAAAAAATTATACTGTTGTCTTGTACAATTTTTTGGAAGAAATAATTCCCTCTTATTTTGTATGGGTCCAAGTTCTAGTCGCGGACACGTGGGGATCATAATTTCTCTTTGTGTCATGTCAGATCTAGATCAGGTATTATGGTCCAAATGTATCCGGGTTAGTTTCTGAAAAACGTGTATCAATGTGTCAGTTTTGTATCATTCCTTGATATAAGTATGTGGTTTGGGTTAAAATATAAGATAAGTGGTAGGATTTATGGGAATTAGGAAGTATTTGTAACTAATTTCTTGGTTAATTATCATCGTAATGAACATTAAGTCACTGTGGGTTTTTGGGAAATGTGTATTGAGTTATGATTAGATCTAATTTATAGACATTTCCCCACTATTGATTTTAGAATGTTAAAATACCAATAATAAATCATACTCGATGAGAGTTATATTACATTGAATGTTATTTTAGTTGATATTTGAATCCTTTATGATACTTTCAGTGTTGTCTTTCAATTTTGTACATCATTATTCCTATAATAATATTTTTAATAGGCCATTTGGGGAATCTACAGGTAAAACACTATAGGAAAATCCTCATGTTAATCTGATTATTATTATGTTAATGGTGCACATTACATTTTATGTAGGAATAGACACTTAAACCATTCCCCTTAAATATTCATTAGTGAATCATTAAATGGATGAATCTAGAGTTCATGATCTGGAGGTTCTTCATCTGAAACCATTTGTATTACAAGGTTAAAATGATCCTCACGAGGTTGAGGATTGGTTGAATAAAATTGTTCTATTTTTTGAGTTTCTAAAATTCATGATTCAATGAAAGTGAAATTTTTTAACTTTAATCATTACGTACTTAAAAATAGACGGTGGGAATCAATTGCGATGGAGAAGATGTATGAGGATTTCGAGTAGAAGGACTTCATTGATATTTTCCCTGATTAGTTCCATGAAGATTCAATAGTATTTGTAATTTCCAAGATGTTTACTGACCTCCAACATGGTGAAAAGTCTATGAAACAACATGTGAACCATTTTTCTGAGACTGTTCAATATTCCCTTGAGGTTTTATCTAATGAGAATAAGAGGGCCTAATAGATAGAGATGTTCCTCTGACCAGATATCTGAGCATAAGTTTTCTTGTGGATGTTCCCTTCTATTATTTATGTTTTTTATATAGTTATGATGGTATAACATGACCTAAAATATAATATATGCATAAATAGAGTTTATTTTTCTCTTCATGAAAGTTATATGAGTTATTTTAATGTAAAGAGAAAGAATGACGAGTCTCATGGTCATTCTAGATAGTCTGCATCATCAATACCTCCTAATGTTCCTAGAATAGACCCTTTACATTTTCTTCAATGAGGAATGGATAATCATTCAAAATAGGTTTTTACTTAGGAACTGCTGATCTATAGTTCTTATGGTAACGCATGACAACTATAGAAGTTGTTCCATATCTTGTATTCACTACATAGTGGAAATGGATCATCAATAAAAAACAATTTCTAGGATGAAATTACATGCTTCAAGAATTATGGTATCTTTAAAAAGGCATCTAGAACTAAGATTCATTACCTAGTGGAAGAGTCCCTAGATGGTGTTGATATGGTTCCTGTGATTGTGAGATGTACCATAACTATTTATTTACCTTTAGGGACTATATTATTTGACCCTGGTACATCTCACTCACTTATGTCAACCTGTTTTGTGAATCTATATAATCTTTATATGGGGATTTGGACTTATGTAATATATGTTATCATGCCACTTGGAAAAATGGTCGGGGTGTATTTAGTGTCTTTATTTTATTTTCTCACTACTAGAGATTGATCTTACCTAGAATTTTTATGTTCTTCACAAGAATCCTCATGAATCCATTTTAAGGATGGAATTGTTGAATTTTCATAATGTCCAGATAGAATGATAACTTTAGTGGGTCTCTATTACTCTTCCCACTGAGGTGTTCGATGTTTTAAACGGATATTTGTACCCAATTTAAATTAGATCCAAAAAATTTATTATTGATTTGGGAAGGTTAATATATGATTTTTATTTCATCTTAAGGTTATAATATTTAAATGATGATCTCCCTCTAGTTTTCATAGAGTTTACAAACTTGTTTCAATTTAATTTATCTAGCCGTCCACCTGTAAGAGAGGTGGATTCTTCTATTAACATGGTACCAAGAACCCAACCACATTCTATTGCTTCTTACCATAAGGGACCAGTGTGGTTGATTGATTTGAAGAATTAGTTGGATGATCTGCTAGAGAAAGTTTTCATATGCCTGAGTGGGCTGCTATAGTTGAATCATTTTCTCTTCGTAATGAAATCTAAGGGGAATATTTACCTTTGGGTTGATTAACAGAAAATTAATCAAGTTATGCAAAAAAATATATAAGTTTCCTAATATTGATGATCAGTTTGACTTGATGAAAACTAAAATGTAGGCCGCGAAGATTGATATTTTATCTGGCTATCTATGGTTGAGAATGAAAAAATAGGAAATTATGAATACAACCATTTGGAGTATATATAATTATTCCGAATAACTCATTATGCTATTAAGTCAAAATGATTCCCTTGTAGATTTTATATAACAGATGAATATAATATTTCATGGGTACATTAACTCATTCATGGTCTTTTATTTTGACAACATTCTAGTTTACTCTTAATCCAAGGAGGTCTATGTGCTTATTTTGAGAGCAGTTATTGTAATTTTGAGAGAACACTAACATTATGGGAAGCCTTCAAAATGTAATATGTGGATTAAGGAATTAAATATTTTAGTCACATGATCTAAAAAATGGTATTTTAGTTGATCCTAAAATGGAATAATCTTTTAGGAAATGGTAGAAACCACATAATGTTTTTGAGATCCCAATATTCTTGGGGTTGGTAGGATGTTACCATATATTTGTTAGATATTTCACAATTTTTTCTTCTTTGATGACCAATATCACTCTGAAATGGGTGATGTTAATTTTTTATGAGAGATGTTAGATTTCATTTGTTGAGATAAAATTCCTTTTCACTTCAACACCATTTTTGACTCATCTATAGGTCCGGGTGGGCAATTTCTCCTTCTATGAAATGTCATGTTTGGGTTTTTTGTCCATAGGTATGGTGATCATGTGTTCTCCTATGGATACAGACATATTAGGCCATATGAGATGAATTACCCAAACCATGATATCAAACTCATCATTGTGTTTCATTACAATATGAGTTGGAGAAATTACCTTTTCAGTGAATGTAATAACATTTATTCTGACAAAAATTATTTGATTTATATCACTTATCAAAAATAATTTAGACCTTTGAATAGTGTATTGGGAGGAGTACCTAAGATCTATTTTTTTATTATTTCTTACAAAAATATAAAGAAGAATTCTATTTCTGAATCATATTCGATGAAAATTGTTTCCCAACCCATGAAGGAATCATAAAAAACAGTGTAACCTGATGTCACCCTTTTTCATTTGAAATTGGGAGTCTAAGATAATGGTCCAAAGGTTGTATTTTAATTTTTATAGATAACCTCTTGTATTTCCAAGATAATTAATCTATAGTCTAATTTTGGTGAATTATTCCATTACATTTTGGAATCTAATTATAGGAAATATATTACTTGTATGTTGATATTCTCTTCTGATAGAATCCTTTTTTACTGAAGCCATTTTGTTTTCCCTTTACCAACAAGGACAGATTTGAGGGGGATTTTTATAATTCCCAGTGGGAGGTGTACCATGGAATTATAAATTTGTTATAAGATATGTAGTGGTGACTCTACTATCTAGTAATGATATGTGACATCACCAACTTTGTATCTCATTTTTAGTTCATCTAATAAGTTAATAGTGAGAAACGAATCCCTTCATGTTTTATACAATGGTTTCTATTGAGAACATAGAATTTGGATGATATTTCTATTGACATTTTGGTTAGGTTTCAACATACTGTTTAGGTGAAGAATATGATATGGGTCTTGATTGATAGTTTGACCAAATTGGCACACATTATGTTAATTCAATATGAAAAAAATGTTGAATACTTGAGATATATATATTTTTGTTTATTATTGTTAGATTCAATGGGGTTCCATCTCATACAGTCTCTAACAGGGATCCCAATTTAAATTCTATATTTTTGGAGTAGCCTCTAGGAAGATATGGGATCATAGGTATGCTTGAGTATAAAGTATCATCCATATATATATGTAAAAATGGAATTATTTATACATATTATTGAGTACATTCTATGTGTTTGTGTTCTAGAAATAGTTTGAGTTTGGGATAACCACATAGGGATGGTTACATTTACATGATTTGTGGATATAGAACATGTTTACTATTGTTAGGTTTTAACATCCCATTTTCTCATTTCTGGTTCTTCATGACTGTTTACATAACTCCCATTTCACGGTTACATTTCAGTTGATTTGATGATAGAGAGATTTTATTGAGGATAATGGTATAAATTTCAAGGTTGTATGTTAGATGAAATTAACAGTGTTAGGGATAAATTTCTTAAAGGTTGTAAAGGGTATATTACTAATTATTTTATTATTTTTGGAATAAATTGAGATTTTCTATAGTGTATGGTTGTTATGATTGTATTCTAGTCTATAGTATGGGTGATTGGATGCACCATGAATCCCTATAGACCATTTATTAGAGGTACTTCCAATTTCAGCATAGTTTCACTACGGATGGTCAACAATTTTTTGGATCCATAGTTAGTATATTTCGATGCTTCGTCCAAATAAGGCACCCAAGTAGTGTGCTGATGAGGTTAAGCTATAGTTTTACCTCAAATAAAGAGGGTCAGGGCGAGGGCTATGATGTTTTTAGGAGAATTGTTTACTAGGGTGGCTATGGTGTGGTATGTGGAGGATTCACTATAGTCTAACTATTTGCATCTATCTACATCATAGCCATTAGTGGCTACTATAATGCCCCAAAAACCTAAATTAAGAACATTGAATTCAATAGTGTGTATGACATGAAACACCACACTTTTAATGGAATTTTATCCAATGTATTTATAATAAATTTAATGTTATAAATAAATTAAATATAATTTATTTCTCAAAATGAATGAGACGCTGTGTTAGCTTGGGAAACATGGAAAAACAATTTCTTCAATGTATTTCATTTCACATAAGACAGAGTTTTACAAAAAAACTATATGTATTAAAATATTATTAATTAATATAATGAGATATAAACTAACTGTTAAATTAATAGTTATGAATATTAATATATAACTTACGACAATTATTTTTAGTAGATATATAAAATTAATTCAATGGTTACAACATAATTAGAAGTGAATATAAGAACGAATTGAATATTAGGTGAATATTTTTATTGAAAACCTTTTTTATACCTAGAATGTTGTTTTATCATAATTAACTAAATTAATTAAAATATTTGAAAGATATTAATGTCTTATATATATTTATTACATTTAATAAAATATTTTAAATATTCATTAAATATATTTGACATGACAAATTTAAGACTAGACCTAATTTCAAACAAAAAAACTATAATTCTACTATGGAATGTTTACCACCTTTTAATGGAGAACCTATATTAAATACAATTATATAAGATTTTTATAAATTTCATATATCAAAATATACTTCATATTTTAAATATAGAAACAAAAATTTGGTTATGGTAATGTTTTTTTTATTTTTCAGTGAAGTTTAATTTTTTTAAGGAAGAATGAAAAATACCAAATGTTAGTTCAAACAATTTTATTCATATAATTTATTTATAAGAGTAAAATATCTTATAAATTGTGTTTGAAGTTTAATTAGATCATATTTTTATCAATTAATTAAATTTAAGTCATATTAATTAGTTTCACATTGATATATACTATAAAAACACAGAAAACATTTGGAGGGTTTTACTTCAAAAACCCACATTATCATCCCATGTGCAGGATAAATTTTAAATTTATTTCTTCCACAAAAGTGTTTGTAATTTGGAAAAATGGATTCATTATTTTTAATTAGAATAATTTAAAATTTATAGTAATTTAATCATTTATTTTTACTAAAAAAAATTAGGTAATATAATTAATGTTAATTATAACAATTAAGCTGGAATTAAGCTTAACAGGGGACTAAACCAAAATCATAAGTCCTAAAATTTCATAGAAACTTTCCTATAATCTATTTTATGGATATTTTTATACCATATACACCATTTTATATAATTTGTGAAATAAGTTATCCAATTTCAATAAACAAAACGGGTGGGGCTCCTTTTTTCCATAAATATTACTAGAGTGCCACTCATCCTCCACTATAAAATGCCCATTTTCCTACCACTTCCTCAAACCAATCAAGAAACTTATGTTCTTACAAGATATTTTTAATTATATATACAATATCCATAACTTCTTAATTGAAGACTCCCTTTGGTAATAAATCAATCCAAGGAATATTATTAGAGCAAATGAAAATGAGTTAAACGATTATGTGGTAATGTCTTTCTTGAAGCGGTTTAATATTATTTACATTCTGCACCCCATAATATCTTCCTATTTTATGTTTATATAGCCCCTAACGTATACAAAATATACTATTTTTTGTGGGATAATTTTTATCCCTACACTTACACACACCTTCATCTATTGGGTGATGAACATACTCTTTAACTATGTGTTGAACTATCACCTCGCGAAACAGTGATTATACATTTTTCATTTACCACCTCCCATAGAGTCCATTATGATGAATAATATGTTTATATATGTTTATATATGTTATTTATATGATATTTATTAATCCATTATTATTTTTAAATTCTTCTATAATAGATATCTTGAGACTTTACATTTTTTTAAAAAGATAACATCGTTTGTGGAAGTGTGGACAACTGCCCCCTCAAAGTGATGTAATTCATTCACATAATACAAGGAATGTCTAATGTATGGTTTTAATAAAATATAAGTAAAATAAACATCATCTATATTTTATTAATTAAATTATTACCTATATATATAATTTATCATTTTCTTTATTAACCTTTCTCACACTTTAAAAGTGATAATGTCATTCGTAGATGTGTGGAATACCGCATCCTCAACATGATGTGATTCATTTTAGATAACAAGAATCCAATATATGCTTATATATGGCAAAATAAATTTGATATTTGTTATATAATAATAATTATTTAATAATATATTGTTACATTACTTCATTCCATAACAATCATTGAAAAATGGGAAAATTAATCACATGTACATACAACCTTCCGTCTTTATGATTGTAACATTGATTTATTTCTAATAACCATTCGTCATAAATGGTTATAAAAGTATAATTAATGAAAAAATATTATAATTATTCGATAAATATTATTCTTTATATTATTCTATTATTACCCCCTTCGACCATATTTGACCTACCCAAGTTGTTTTAATAAATGAACCAAATTTGGTCAAAACACCCGACATAATCATAATTGTTTGTGTAATTGTTGAAAAAATCATAAAAATTAAATTAAAATTAATAATAAACATGAAAAAAATTATCAATAAATTAATAGAATATTTTTTTTATTATTCTGGTATATAAAGGCACACGTGAAAATTCGAACCCAAGGTAATAAATTTCCACCTTACTTTTTACATTTAATAGAAAAGTTTGATGCTCACCACATAATTTGTTTGTTTGGTGTATCTATGTAACGACCCAAAATTTTGAATAATATTTGTTTCAAATTTTTTTTATTATTTTGTTTTATACTCAACATAACTATATCCTTTAGTTAATGAAGTGAGTCTAATCAAAATAATACCACTGGTTTTTGACTATTATACGACTGTTGGTCAATATGATTGTTTTTCAATATGACAGTTCGAAAATAAATTCTTAAAGTTATGATTATTGTTTATAAATACAAGTTATCATGGTTAATTAATACTGAAATAAGATTCTATGGACTTATCCAGTATACTTGGGACATATGAAGCCCATGTGTCAGAGCTTAGGAAGGAGGTTGCATCACTCAACTTTGCTATGAACCCAGCCTAAGCTGAACTCAAACATATGAAGATTGAATTGAATCACCTATGGGAGAAGTTCATTCTGATAGAATTCATCACTCGGGCAATGTTATTTGATCCTCTCCAAGATTCTTTCACCATAGAACATCTTAAACTTAGGTCCTATTAAGGTGTTATAAGGGGCTGTGTAACAAGACATTAGTTACGTTTTTTAATCCTTTTGTATAAATAATATTGTGACTTCTTATTATATTAAATTTGTGAATTTAAAATGTCCGGATATTTTTAGGATGAAGTTACATATTATTAATGAATTTTGGTAAAATGGTATTTATAAAAAATTAAATACTTTAAATAATTAATAATGTAAAATTATTTTTGAAAAATGGTCTTCTACAGCTGTGGCCAGTAAGAAATTTATAATCTAATAAGATCAAATTAATTTTTATTGAATAGTAATGTATGAATAGTAATATTACCCTTATAAATAGTAATGTGACCAATGGAATATTAAACTCATTTATGAAAGTATAAATATGATCTGGGAATCTTGAATGGTGAAGTGATATAATTGCATATGTAAATAACTGTTTTAGAAATTATTAGATATGTATTAGTATTTTTCAGGTAAAAAGTATTTTTACCTAAAAATTAAATATCTCATAATTAAAAAATTATTTTTATAAAATGGAGCTCATTTTGGAATTCAGAGCATCGATATTAGTTTAGGGTGAATTAGTGAGATTTTTGGAAAATGTTTTGTTCGTTGGTGAATACTAAAAATAATGTTTTGAGTTTCAGTGTGATTAATGAAATCATTTATGATGTAATAATGATTTAATCATTCTGGAAGACTTGTGAATAGTATTATATTTTATGAGGATCCCTAAGTGGACAATACTAAGGGATAATACCATGGGAAAGCCCGTGGTTTTTCAAATACCACTGATTAGGTGTCCCTTGGAAATTAATTAATTATTTCCTCTCTTTTGCAATAAAAACCAAGCCATTCCCTTGTTAATTTTATTCCAAAATCCTCCTAAACGAAACTATAGACTTTTTAACATTTATGTAGTCCTCCCAAGGTTACCTCAAGACCCCCCAAGTTCCCCACCATCTATATTTTGAAGTAACTCTTCAAGGTATGGGATTATTTCACCCACCTCTTTTAAGTCATGAGTTCCTTTATGTTATGTCTTCTAGTTTCAATTTTTTATGTGGGGGAATGTTATAATATATATTTATTATTTTAAATTCCATGTCCAAATTATGTGAGACCCTTTCCACTCTCATCAATAGATTTTCTGAATTTTTATGTGACGTCGTTAGGCTGTCGAATTTTAGTAAACAAAATTGCATTTTCTCTTTTTTCAAGTTTCATTTTCATGTGTTATGTCATTAAAATATCCATACCATGATCTTATTTATGTTTCATTATTTTATTATATTGTAAAATTATTCTTTTATTAATGGTATACCCATGCCCCTCCCTTTTTATTAATTTCTAAATCCATGTTATATAACTGTTATGCTGAAGAAATTTCATCCCAAAATTTCACTCTTTCTCTCATAAAATTCTCTTATTTTTTTCATGTGAATACGCAATCCAAATTTAACTCTGATTTTATTCATAAATAATAAAAATTGATATACTTTATTCATTAATTCAAACACTTATATCCTTTATTTACCTTTCATGTGTTATAAATGACATAATGATCTTGTTTTTATGGACTTTTTAAAACATCATGATTTTGATATGAAACCAATTTATTTTATTCTCTTGGTGTTAATTATGAAATATATAATTTTCTTCTATGTGGATCAAAAGAAAATAAATATATATTAAGGGCGTGCCTTTATAGTGATCCAATGCATTGGGTAATGGATTTAATCTCTAGAGATGAAAAGTTACAAGATATCTTGGGGAATAAAATGGAAATTTTTATGACACCACTAGGATGAAAGTTTTTGATATATTCATGAATATATAAATTCAATTTTGTAGCCACATATTCAAGTTATGTTTCATGTTCTTTTGATTATGATATGACTCTACTTCCATTGATCATTTCATTATGTTTTTCATTATGGTCTTATTGATATAAAAAGTAAACTAATTCCCATTCTTTCCTTATTGGGCCTTCTGATCACCCTTTCCATTGATGTATGTATCCAGGTTATGAGATGAAGTAATTGTAATAGGATGAACTTTTCAAGAGTATTTTCAAGGGTATTTAAAATAGTGTTTTATGATTTCATTTATTTTTCTCCTTATTTCCAAAACAATAGACTTTAAAGGTCTTTTGTTAGTAAAATGTAATGAAAATTTATATAATAAAAAGGTGGGATGCCATAGTTGGTATAAAAGATATTTTAGTTATTTAAATAAATTAAGCTATGAAAATGTTAGGAATAACATTATATAAAAGTTTAATCATAGGAAAACATCTTGGTATTTTGGTGAAATATTAAGTATGTTCTTTCCGAACAAATAAATCGATGTCCAGATATGAACTAGTGGATGTGGCTTTGGCGCAGATGTACCTAAGAGTAAAAACTCCAAAAAAAGTTTTGATCATAACACGGGGTATCCCGGTACATGACAACAGGCCTTTTTTCACTTCTATTTTGACACTTCCAGGGGATATGTTTGGTCAATCATAGGACTTTTATGAATCATTATGAAGGATTTATTGAGAAATGTAATTTTTTAAGCATAATGTTTTAAGACATTAAATAATTTATAGTAAAAAGATTTGTAAATGAAATATGTTTCTCACTAAGGAATTATTATTTTAGAAAAAGGAGGTCAATTAGAGGTATAGTGAAAATGGTGACCGCAATAGACAATGCACTAATGAACCTCCGATGGAAGTCAGAATGAAAACATTCATGAGAATTATAAACCAACTCACACAAGTTATATGAAATAACTTTAATCAAGATAAGAGAACAATCTCACCATGAAGGGAAAAAATTCCGTTGAATCCTTTATGCATCAATGACCACCAACCATTAGTGTATTGACTGACCAATTGATTTATGAATAGTTTATTAGCTCTATAGAGAAGATCTTTTCTTTGCTCCGCTGTTCAAAGCAAGGGAAGGTCACCCTGGATATCTATCGCTTAGAGGAAGAATATGATCAGTGGTGGGAAATGATTAAAAACATGAGTCCAATAGTGGAGGTTGAAGCTATGGAGAGGGAAGAGTTCAAAAGGATCTTCTTCAGTAATTATTATCCTTATTCCATGAGAAAAATAATGGAAAAAGTGTTTCTTGAGCTGATGTAGAAGGAGAATGAATATGTGGGATGCTACAAGATGAACATACCATGGATTTCACATTACACCTCTAGCTTTATCATGGATCCAAATTGTATGGTTGATATATTCTTTGGTGGACTGAGTCCTCATCTGTGGAATAATCTAGCAAACCAAGACTATGATATCTATGAGGAGATAATGCAGAGTACAATGAAAATCGAACTAGAGTTTGGTGAGATGTAATGGTCTCATAAATACAATGACCAGAAAATATCGATGGAGCCATGCATAGATAAGAATATTGATTAGTGAAGGGGAGAAAATCAAGTGCAATGTCCCATGTGCAATAAATGTTGGATAAAGCATTCGGGTAACTTCTTTCTTGGGAGTGTGAAGTGATAAAAGTGTGGAAAAGATGGCCATATTGCACGAAACTATTGTAGTGAGGTGCAGTCTCAACTCCCAAACACTAACGACAAATAGAAGATGTTGCATACCCTACCTGATGTCTAATTCTATAAGTGTGGACAACTTGGGAACATTTCCAATCACTATCAAAATTTGAGGGCAGTAGAGGGGATTCACCATCATCCATAGTAGCGGACAAGGGAACAAGGTCGTACTTTTGCAATCACTATGGCTGAAGTCGAAGTGCTAAATGTTGTGGTGACGGGTAATCTTGTTATTCTCTCAATGATAGCAAGTACTTTGTTTGGTTCTGGTTCTACGCATTCCATTACTTCCTCCAATTTATCAAAAAATTTATAATCAAACCCATGATTGAGGAAAGTAGAGTTATAAATAAATACTCCTAGTGGGATTATCAAGCATCGTTAGTGTTTAGAAAATCTAGTATTTACATTGGTGAGAACAATCTTATCGTAAATCTAGTAGTCATTCCCATGATGAAATTTGAAATTTTACTAGGGATGTACTAGGTCCCAAAGTATAATGCTAAGATCAAATGCAGAATCAAGGAAGTATCATTAGTCTTGAATGGAAACCCTACAGTTATCTTCCAAATAGAGATATTTGAACCTAATCTTTCTCTAGAAGAACCTCATATATCCTTCTTTATAGAGTTGATCGGTGAAGAAGTAGAAGGAAACAAGAGTTTAACGATAGAAAATGTCCCCATAATCCAGGAATATGTTGATGTATTTACTGAGGAGTTACTCGGACCACCCCCAAGAAAAATAGGTAGAGTTTTCTATTGAAATCATACCTAGATCTCCTATGATTTAAAAGACCCCGTATTTGATGTAAAATGTGGTGCTTGAGAAATTAATGAATAAAAACCAAGATAATTTAGAGAAGAGGTATATCCATCCAAGTGTGTCTATTTAGGGAGAACATGTTATCTTTGTAAAGAAGAAGGATGGATCAATGTGGCTATGAATTGATTATAGAGAACCGAAAAGGATCATAATGAAGAACAAATACCCCTCCCAAGAATTGATGACATATCTTACCAACATTGTGGTGATCAATTATTTTCTATTATTAATTTTTGATCTTGTTATCATAAATTTAGGGTGAAGAAATAAGATATTCCAAAAACTACCTTATGATCAAGAAATGGGCATTATGAGTCTATTGTTATACCATTCAGACAGACTAATGCACCTGCTGTTTTTATGGATTTGATGAATATAGTCTTTAAGGAAACCCATGATTACTTTTTGGTAGTTCCTATTGATGATATTATGATATATTAAAAAAGTAGAAAGGATAATGAGGATCATCTAAGGGTTATTTTTCAATCTCTGTAAAAGGATAGGCTTTTTGGAAAGTTCATCAAATGTGATTTTTGGTTAAACAAGTTCATTTCTTAGAGAAAATTGTTACTAATGAAGGAATCACAGTTGACCCTACAAAGATAAAATATATAGAGGAGTGCCCTCATCAAAAAAATAACTAGGATTCATAGCTTCCCTGGATTAGAGGGATATTATACAAGGTTTTTGAAAAAATTTCATAAAGTTCGAATCCATTAACCAATTTAAGTTGAAATGGTTTCAGGTTCATCTGGACCGATGAGTGTGAGGAATGTTTTCAAGAACCGAGGAAGAGATTGGTTACTACACCCATGTTTACTCTTCCATTAAATGGTGAAGTATTCCTCATTTTTATCAATTCATATTTGAAAGGGCATGGGTGGATCCTCATGAAAAATGGAAATTTGATTGAATATGCATCTTTACAGTTGAAAAATCCTGAACAGAACTACCTTACACATGATTTGGAGCTGGCTGCAGATGTTTTTTCTCTGATGATATGGAGGCACTATCATTATGGTGAGAAATGTGATATATATACAACCCATAAAAGTTTGATGTATATTTTCACAAAAAAGGAATTGAACATGAGATAAAGGGGAAGGTTGGAACTTCTAAAAGACTATGATTGTTCAATTCATTATCATACGAGATGAGCAAACAAAGTTTCTAATGCATTAAGAAGGAAAGAACCATTTTTTCTTTCCATGATTTGGATTCAAAGAGATCCTTTGTTCAGTGACCTAGTAAAGCTTGACATGGAAATTATAAGGGAATGGACATCATCAACCCTAACCCAAATGGTTTGTCAACCATCGTTACTAGAGAAGATCAAGAAAGCTTAGAATAAAGATCATTTTTTATAGAAGATGTTTGAGTCTGTGAAGGATGGGAAGTTTCCTGAGTTCAATATTTTTCATGAAGGTGTACAAAAATTTCGTACTAGACTATGTGTTTCATCTATTCTTGAAATAAAGAAGGAGCTAATGGTTGAATCTCATAACTCTACTTTCTCTATACATCCAGGAAGAAAAAAATGTATAGAGGACTTCGTGATCATTATTGGTGGGATAATATGAAAAGGGAGATTGTTGACTACACTTCAAGGTGTCTAGTATGTCAGTATGTGAAGGAAGATCGAAAAATTCCTAATGGGGTATTGCAACCACTACCCATACCAACATGGAAGTGGGACAATATCACTATGGACGTCGTCACTGGTCTCCCAAGAACATCCAATGGAAAAAATTCGATATGGTTTATTGTGGAACGTCTTACAATGATGACCCATTTTATCTCCATTAGGGATGATTTATCTCTTGATCAACTTGCCAGGATTTACATGAAGAAAGTGGTAAGGCTGCATGGAGTTCCACATTCTATCGTATTTGATCATGACCCCAGGTTAACAAACAAATTCTAGAGAAGTCTTCAACAAACTATGAGAAATGAATTAAATTTCAGTACGGCCTATCCCACCCAATCTGATGGCCAATCTGAAAGGACTATAAATAACTTGAGGAAATGCTGAGATCAAGATCAATGTAATTTAAAGTTGGATGGGATATACATCTTCATTTAGTTGATTTATCTTACACAAATAGAATTCTCTTTATCATTCAAATATAACCCTATAAATCTCTATATGGTAAGTGATGTTGAACTCCTACTTGTTGGCACAAAGTTGTTGAGAGAAAGATTCTTGGGCCTGATCTTGTACAAGAGATTACAGAAAAAGTCCACACCATCCAAGAACACATTACGGCTGCTCAGAGTTGATAAAATATCTATTCCTACAACCATCAGAGGGACTTGGCGTTTGATGTTGGTGACAATGTATTTCATTGAATCTCACCTTGGAAGAGAGTCGTGAGGTTTTGGTAGAAATAGATGCTTAGCCCCAGGTACATTGGACACTATGAAATCCTTGATCATGTATGATTAGTTTCTTATCATCTTGCACTTCCTCCAAATCTAGAACAAGTTCATGATCTCTTCCACGTATCCCTCTTAGGGAAGTACATACCAGACCCTTCACATGTACTTAATCTAGAGGTGGTACAACTGTAACATGACCTATCTTATATGGAGCAGCCGATCAGGGATCATAGAGGCAAGTTTCTATGGAACTGGACCAACCACCTTGTTTTCGTGCTGTGGAGGAACCACAAATCTGAAGAATCCACTTGGGAACTAGAGGACTCTATGAGGCATAAGTACCCACAACGTTTCTCTTCTTAGGACACGAGTTAAAATTTCAGGGACAGAATTTCATAAGGGGGGAAGAATGTAACGACCCGAATGAATGTATAATATTTGTCTCATAATTTTGTGTGTTATTTTATATTACACTTAACAAAAATATTTCTTCTAATTAATTAAGTGAGTTTAATTAAAATAAAACAAATGGGTTTTGACTATAATATGATCATTGGTCAATATGAACCTTGGAAACTAAATTCTTAACATGATGATTATTATTTATAAATACAAGTGATCATGATTAATTAATATAGAAAGAAGAGTCGATGGCGTCATCCAGTAGACTCGGCCCATATGAATCCCACATGTTAGAGCTTGGGAAGGAGGTTTTATCACTAGGCTTTACTCTAGATCAAGCCCAAGCCGAACTCCAATATGTGAAGTTTGAACGGAATTGCATATGGGAGAAGTTCAATCTGATAGAAATCACCACTCCGGAAATGTTGTCTGAGTTGCCCCAAAATTCTATCACCATAGCACATCTTACACTTAGGTCATATGCAGTTATTATAAGCGGCTATATATATAGACCTTAGTTAAGTTGTGTAATCCTTTTGTATAAATTAAATTTTTAATTCTTATTGTGTTATATTTGAGAAGTTCAAATTCCCAGATAAATGTAGGATGATGTTCCATATTATTGATGAATTTTGGAAAAATGGTAATTTAAAATATTTTTTTGTATACTTTGAATAATTAATAATGTAAAATTATTTTTTAAAAATGGTCTTCTACCATTTTGAGCACTAAAAAATTTAGAGTTCAATAAGATCAACTCTATTTTTTGTGAATATTAAAGTATGACTAGTATTCTTACCCTTATGAATAGTAATATGACCAATGTAATAGTAACCTCACTTAAGAAAGTAAAAAAAATTGATTTAGGCATCAATAATGGGGAAGTGATGTAATTGCATAAGTAAATAACTGTTTCAGAAATTATTAGTTAAGTATTAGTATTTTTTCGGGTAACTAGTGTTTTTACATAAAAATTAAATATCTCATAATTAAAAAATTGTTTTCATAAAAAGGAGGTCATTTTATAATTCAGAGAATCGTTATTAGGCTATGGTGAATTTTTGAAATTTTTGTAAAATGTTTTGTTTTTCGATGAATAGTAAAAATACAATTTTGGGTTTCAGTGTGATTAATGAAAAAATTTATGATGTAATAATTATGTAATCATTTTAGTAGACTTTTGAAAAGTAAAATATGTTATGAGGTTTTCCATGTAGACAATACCATGGTAAAATACCATGGTCAAGCCCATGGTATTTCAAATACCATCGATGAGGTGTCCCTTGGAAATTAATTAAATATTCCCTCAATTTAGAAATAAATACGAGGCCATTCCCTCATTCATTTCTTTCAAAAATACACTTCAATGAAGCTCTATTCTTTTTACCTCCCATAGAGTCCTCCCAAGGTTTTTTAAATCCCCCCAAGGTCTCAACTTTCTGGCATTCGATGTCACTCTTCTAGGTAATAAATTCTTTCACTGTCCTCTTTTAAGTCATGACTTCCTTTATGTTATGTCTTCTAGTTTCCATTTTATTATGTGGGGTTATGTGCTTATTTATCTTTATTACTATCCATTTAATGTCCAAATTATGTGATACTATTTCCAATATCTTCAATTGATTTTTTTAATTTTTAAATGATGACGTTAGGCTTCTGAATTTTCATTAAAAAAAAATTAATTTTCACTTTTTTCATGATCCCTTTTCATTTGGTATTTCATTTAAATATCCACACTGTGATATTATTTTTATTTTATCCTTTACATATACTATAAAATTATTAATATTTTTATGGTATTCCCTTTTCCCCTCTCTTTTTATTGTTTTCGAAGACCATTTTATATAGCTGTTATGTTGCAGAAATTTAGTCTCAAAATTTCCCTCTTTCTCTTAGAAAAAATCTCTAATTTTCATCATGTGAATACCCAAAAGATATTTGGTTTTGGGGGTATTAATCAAGACATAAAAGTGATATATTTTATTTATTAATTTACATACATATATCCCTTTTTTCTTTTTCAGTGGGTTATGAATAACTTAATGATCTTGTTTTTAAGCAGTTTTTAAAACATCATGATTTTGATATGAAACCCATTTCATTTATTCTATTTGGGTTATTCATGAAATTTATGATTATGTTCTATGTGTCTCACATAAAAATAAAGATATATAAAGGGTGCACCCTGATAGTGCTCCAATGCATTGGGTAATGAATCTATTCTCTAGAGATGGAAAGTTCCACGATACCTTGGTGAATAACCATTGTAATTTTATTACACCATGGAGATAAACATTTTTGATATGTTCATGTTTATCTAAATTTATTGTTGTCACCACATATTCATGTTATGTTTTGTGTTATTTTCTTTATTATATTCCCTTACATCAATTTCTTATGTCTTAATGTTTTTTTATCAAGTTCTTATTGATATCACAAGTAAATTGATTCTCTTACTTTTCTTGCTGGTCCTTCTGCACAACCTTTCATTTTATGTTTGTCTCAAGGTTATGAGATTAAGTATTTGTACATAATATGAAATTTTAAAGAGGATTTTCAAGGGTATTTGAAAGATTGTTTTTATGTTTTCATGTATTTTGTTTCTGATTTCCAAGACACTAGACATTAAAGGTCCTCTGTTTGTAAAATGTAATAAAATATTATGTAACATAGAGGCGGGATGCCATAATCTAATTCTAATTTTAATATATCATACAATGAATTAATTTATCTTCATATTATTTTTAGTTTCAATTTTAAATGTTTCTAGTAAGGGGATTTAAATTAAAAGTAACCAAGTGGAATGAATTTCATAACCCAATTTATTATCATTGGGTTATATTACTTCCTTTTTGTCATTAATATTATATTATTATGTGTATAATCACCATTTTACAATATATTTTTGTATTTAATTTTTTATAATTTACATTTAACAAACATAATCTATTCATTGATTGATTTTCAGAACAATTTTGTGGTGTTTTTGAGGTATAACATCACAATATATTTTTCTTTAAGATTGTTTACAACTGAATTTCCATAAGAGTAAAAAATTTGATAATTTTCATAAAGAACCCATTAATTTTATTCACCTATGTTTATTCACGATTATTTTAATTTATTTGTACCATTTTTTCACTATTTTTTATGGAAATTTTTTATAAAATTGTTTTATGAAAACCTCACGGTATTTCTATCTTTAGTCAGAGAACCTGTTTTCTACTAAAAACCTTTATTTATTAAAATTTTTTCAAAAATATTTCTAACCTTTTCAGAATGATTTATTATTGAAATTTTTACACTATTTTTCTTTTAATTTTCTTTCGAGTAATCTTCCTGTTGCTTTCTGAACGAGGCATTTTATAACATTTTTATCGTGCAAAGAGGACTATTATTTTTACCTCACACAGAATATACAGATTTACCCAGCATCAATTCATAAAAGATTATTTATTATGATTACAAAGTGTATTTTAAAATTATCATTTTATGATGATTAGTTTTTGGTATTTTGATTAAAATGTAAGGTATTACCTCTCAATTTACATTCTATTGAGACTTTTTATTTATTATGAACCAATTCACTTTCATTTGGAGTATTTACTGACCATTAACATGTTATGTCATGAATATAGTTTTTTTCATGAAATTATAAGTATCATCTAATGTAATTACTTCATGTAAATTATGATTTAAATGTTTCAAAGTGTTATGGTACACATTGGAATGTTTAATGATTATTCCTTCAATAATGTTCTTAATGATTATCTTTTAAATCTCACTTACTTTTGTGATCAATAAAATTCCCATGAAATAATCAATTTATTATAATAATTTTTAATTGGAAATTTACTATAATTACCATATTCTCATATAATTGATATTAGTATTTCAAAAAATGTATATAATTTTACATATGGTGTATACTCTGATAGATATTTTATTATTTTGGGGAATTTTGGATAATTCCATATTCATTATTCATTACAGAAGTTTATAAAGATTAATATTTATTTCCAATATTCTATACGAGGAATGATTAAGATTGGAAATTATTAGAGGATCTGAGACATTATATGGTTCCTTGATGTATAGATATCTTCTTATAAAAAAATTATGCTTTCCAAATTAAACGGGTTTCTATCCATAGTTTTAAACCATCTTTTGAAAGGTCTTGATGGTATAGGTTTTCATGTTCCTCAAACATTAAATCCATTATGAAATAATTTACCTCATTTATTTTTAGTTATTATTTATCAATGAGATTTTGTGTTGTCATATCTATTAATACATTTCATTTTCAGTTCACTGATTAAATGAAATGTGTCTTAGTTTCTTACCTTTCCATATTGATTTGTCATTATCTATTTATTTTAATCGAATGTGTTATTAGTTATTTACCTTTCCATGTTAATTTATTCAAATTTATTAATTATTTCTTAAATTTTAATTACCCTTATAGATCATTTTATCTCACTATTATTATATTTTCTTTCCCAGGTTATTATGAAGAAACTACTATATAAGTGTTCAAAGATGAAGTTTATTTCCTCTTTTTATGTATCATGTTCTTATTTTCAATTACAAAAATGTATTATGTGTCTCATGTATTTAATTTAGATTTCCCATACTACTAAATGGGTTGGTCTTTTAGGATTGTATTCCTTATAATAAATCAAATGTAAAAAAATAATGCACCAATATAGGGTTTCTAGGGTCTAGGGGTTACATCTAAGACATAGTCTATGTTTTATAGACATAAATGTAACATATTGTTTTATATTCCAAATTCTATAGCATCAAAACTATTTTTTTCTTTTGAAGTCTTCTAAGAGGCATTTTGGATCCTCTATCACCATCCACTTGTGAAAAGAAGCGCCAGTGATCACATTGGACCTCCTTTCGATGAGCTAATATAATCTAGAGTGATTTATTCAAAAACCCACTTCATTACTCCTTGTATAGTGATATATCATGGATTTATTGATGGATATAATTTCTACTTTGATGTATAAAAATTATAGGTGGGCTTATTGATCTCATACAAATTTGGTCATCATTGATGGATCCTTCTATAGGTTTCATATTTTTTATGATCACATAATTAATGGTAGAATGTTACATATGACATTTCCATGAAATTCTATCCTTAAATTGAATTGTCAATTTGAAATTATTTTTTAATTTATTATGAAAACTATATTTGAGATGAATGAAAATTTATTTTTAAAATGGTTTGGAAATAATGAAAACCCACAAACTTCAATCGAATTGAAATTATTTGGGGAATTTGAGAAAAATTGATTTCTTGATTGGAAAATTGATTTGATGAAGTGATTTGATGTTAATCCTTAAAAAATGGATTAAATTTAAATGAAATTTAAATTCATGAATTGATGATAACCTATAATTTTGTTTTGATAATAGAAAGTTATTCTGAAAACAAAAAATTAGGCAATAGTATTTCGAGCTGATGTGTAATGATTTATTTTCCAAGGATTGATTGATAGAATAATTAAATAACCTATTATTCTAGTTGGTTAGTGTGTAATTATGATAATAACAGTAGGTTATGACCCCATGGGAAAATGTTTGATTGTGAAAAAACTAACTTAAACCTACCACAACATTATTTTCCATGACGAGGAGCTTAGTCTAGATGACTTGAGCCAATGTGACTTATGCACACAATGAGCTTCCAGAACTGATTTATTAGAGTGAGGATCTAGTTATCATGAACTAAAAAACCCTAGTGATTACTACATGGTGATATAAGATACTTGGTTTAATGATTATATGTGAATGTTCTGTAGAAATTTTTTCTTCAAGATAGTCTCTTTATTTAAAATTTTTATATAAAATTTTTATTTAAGGATGTTTTGATATATCCTCCATATTTTTTATTATGAAATCGTGTTTTATTTATTGAAAATATGTAAATCCCAATTCATTCATTCTCCCTTTAAATTAATAAAATCAATAATTTATTAATATGGAATTGATTAGGAACACTGGGAGGAACCCTGAAAGGATTTATATATCACACCCTACCTATGACATCAAGAAATTGTAGATTATCTTGTTCTAGGACCATATAAAAGAAAAGTTCCACATATTGGTGGTTAATGTTCTTGATCCTTGGGACCCACAATGATGGATTTGGCATTTAAAGATGTGATCCACCTATTCCATGGGATATTTTTATGATTTTATCTTAAAATACATTTCTTTTTCTTAGGATGTACTGTTTGCATATTGTTTTTCCTATTTGTTTTTGGTACTTTCTCACTCTTTAGTGGTGAGAATACTAGAATTTAATTTTATCTTAATCTATTTATAGATAAATTCATTCGCACTTTTTTTATATTATGTCAGGTTCTACTCCCCATGCCTTAGGGATTTGGAACACCCTTCAAGAAATGATAGAGTCATCTCATGTATCAGGTTACCCCGGTATGTGGTCCAGTTTGTGACATGAAAAGAGTTCAATTCTGAATTAATATGCTTGGAAGTATATAATCCAAGCATTGGTTGAATAAGAATCTAGATGATTATGAATCTACCATTTTATAATGAGTACTAGCACTCATGTTCCCCTATACTTCCATGTTGCAAGACCACATGTACAACCTTCCTCTTGGCCTTCTAAAGGAAACTCATATTCTCAAAGAATTTTCTTTAATTAAAATTTACCCTTAGAAATAACCAAGACTAGTTAGTTACTAGGAATATCCCCACATAGGTTAATTCTATAAAATATGAGAAATTGAGATTCTAGTGATCAGAGTCACATTTAATGACACAATGCATTTTTGTAAAAACCGTACAAGGTTTCACTGTTGGTTACAGCTCTGAAACGACATCTATGAACATCACCAAGGATAAACCAATATAGTTTCACTATTATATTAACCATGTTGAGATTCTATAGACATCAATGTCAATTAAATAATAATCCCGTAAACATCATGACCCAAATCACTAATCCCGAAATGGAATGACACATGACCTCATGTGTGTCTTCCAATATGACATTGGCTACCAACAAAAATTGAGGCTCATGACTGGAACCATGGAGATAATACAAAAAAAATTATAGATTAAAATAAAAATATCCAATATAACATATGATAAGTATAAATTAAATTATGTTGAAGGAAACTAAAAAATGGTAGTATGGATGATTAAAAAACAAAACTGACTCAAAAGCAAAATAAGATAAACCAGTTGATCACCCACTGGTCCAATCATATAAAAAATTAAAGAAAGATGTAAAACAATAATTTGGATTGAAAACGCTAAAGCTCCCATCATCTAGGTCCTAAATGAATATTGATCTATCATATATGGTCTAATTAGCCCTCATCCGAACCAGCAATTAAAATATATGAAGGATACTTGGCTACCCATGTGTGATGATCACCTCGATAGGGTGTGAGTGAAACTCCATAGGACACCACCAACATGGTACAGTACTCAACTAATAATATATAGTGTATGTTTTATTGATAATAGTAATAGAAGTTAAATAGTTAATACATAACTATACAATATGGAATAATATCACCAATCTTAATGAAGTAATAAACAAACATATATCAACCAAACATGTACTGAAAAAGGAACTTTAAACCCCCAACCATACTGTCTTTGCATCCATGCTAGAAGAATAACTATCTAGGACAAAGGATCCATCCTTGAAGATTCATTATATATGTACACACCCTCATCCACCAGGTCAAACCAAAATATGAATTCTTGGTTTCCATCTCTCATGCTAGATCAGATATACCATCCTTCCCTATTTCATTAACAAGATTCTGATCACATATGATCATCATTTTCAAATTCCATGCCCTATTAGGACATCATGCCCCTTCATATATCTCTATGTCATCATCATGTCACATAATGTGTTTTAACACACTCCCACTCAAGGGCTAATGAGTTATGATATGAACACTTGTCTCTTAGGTATTATCAAAAAAATAATGACATCCCAAAATATGAAAATCATATCTCATGTAAATAGTGGCATCATATAGGAAAAAATAGTGTGAAATCCCGAAATCGGTGTGACTCAAAAGTTACCTCATCTAGATTGGCCACATGGCCCCAAGCACATCTCCCCAAATCAATGAGGCTACTGACAAGCAGTGGGGACCTAGGGCGTTCCCATAAAGAGAATGTTCTATCATTACCAGTGTACAGCACATAAGATAAATATAATAATAGGTAAATAGTGATAGCACAATATTAACAGATCACACAACATATAAGAAGAATAATAACACTCTAACAGTGAGCATCTATAGCTGAAGCATAGATAAATAATAAATAATTGATGAAATTGATATTAATATTAAAAATATTGATACTTATTCATATAAAAAATGGTGATGATAAATTTTATTTCTTTATAATGATCGAAAAAATTCATATAAGGTATTCAGTAATGCATGCTATAAAAATAAGATCAACAAAGACAAACAATATCCATGTATCTTGAGCTCCTGCTGAGTCATCTACATCCAAGCTCTATCCTAATGCAATCAAAAAATATCCGGTGTTCAAATCTGAATTCTTTCCCTTATCAACAGTTGAATATAGGTAATCTTCTCAGGTAACAATGACGGCCCTGAAAAGGGTCTTGGATAAATATCATTAAATAGCCACCAATATTGACTATAACTTCCATTCTAGGTAATATGAAACAATATAGAGTTCATAATTTCATATATAAAAGTAAATTAGTATGAAATGTAAATACCCACTACATGATTCAGCTCAGCTGTTGTATGAATAAGTAACCATTTCATTTAATAATTATTTTCCAGTTAATATAGTAATTCAAATGAGGTATAACGAGCACTAAAAAAATGATATATTACAAATTTGTATCCATGTTATATTAAGGAATCCATGATGTTGATAGTAATGAATGAGTGACCATGGTAAAATCCAAGTAATCCTTTACCTTAGTGGTCAAACTAATATAGTAATAATTTTTAGCTTATATATAAGGAGTAAAAGTGCAATCCAAGGGGAATCACCCAATGGATTCAATAATAATATAATTCTATCATATTCCATGTATCTCATCCAATGTAAAATGGGTAAAATAATGGATAGGGCCAATGGGTGTAACCATGGAGACATATGTCCGTAAACATCATGTTGGATCCAAGAAGTGTATCCAAGGCATTCGATAAGAACAATGGAGGGATCATGTGGCATCATTCTAGGAAGCCATTAGTAGAAAAAGATCATGTTCCAAGGTGGGTATTACCCATGGAAACTGAAATCCTTGAATCAGAATGACATCCATAAGTGCTCAAGGAATTCCATGCAAAATATATGGCTAGATTGAGTTTGAAAACTCTTTTAAATATAAAAATGTATTTATGTAATAGGAACACTATATTTTATTCATTAAATTAATAAGTCTATTTATTAATATTATAATTTAGTAATCCATTTGGTCTTTTCCATTACCATTCATATAGGTGGAAGGACAAAAGGGATAGTGAACCATTCATTATCTATATAATTTTTAATTTATTCTTTAGTTTCACTCTACTACCTTTCATTATACATGGCTAGGGTTGATAAAAACATGAAACCAACCCATTGAATTATATTCATTTAGGAAAATTTATATATGCCGATATACTTTATTATTTATAATTTTATGAATAATTTAATTTATTTAAACTCATACATTTGAATGTACAAGTGAAATAATTCAAGTTTTATGAATGTTCTCGGTGTAACGGAAGCATGGTTGGGAGGAAACCCAACTTTCATTCTTACCAAGATCAATGATTATTCTAGGAACAATATGACGATGTGCACTAGTCTCCATAGAATAGAATTACAAATTTAGACAAATAATGAAGAGGCTAGAAACCTTTAGATATGATATTTCACATCATGTTTATAATTAATTTAAATAATTTCATGAAGAAAATAATAATGGGATATTTGTTATTTTCTTCGTTGATGATATTTATCTTCTGGAATGACCCTTACAGATTATCTAATTGAACATGGAAGGATCCAAACTAGAATCCATCAAGCGGTGATCCAGACTTGCTCTGATGGCCTTTGATCGACACTACTCATTCTCTAGGTGCTAGTATGGGAAAACTAGTGTCTAGTCTCAATAATTCTTGATTTCCTGTTCTTCGGCCTTGTAGAATGTCTCTCATTCTTGAGAGGGGTGTGAAGAGGATTTGAGGGAGAAATTGTTTAGCTCAACAAATCCCAATTCACATGGTGTTCGTTTTGATACATGGCACATTAGACATATATGTTAATTTATTGACATGAGGATTCATTTACAATATTTAACCATGTAATAGAAATTAAATACATTGATTAACATAGAGAAAACACATGCTATTAAAATTAGTAACACATCATTTTTATGGTGTGCCAACTTGCGCAAAACAAAATTATAAATAAAATTATGCATCACAAAGCATTAACATCGTTATTTTAATTTTTGCCAATTAATTAAATAATTATTTATTATCTTAAAAATAATTATTTTACTACCATACCGGCCTTGGTCCTCTCTAACTCCATTAAAATTTATTGAACTACAAAATAAATAAATAAATAATTTATTCTCTTCAGTAAATATTTTATTTAAAAACTAGAATATAAATATTTATTAAATGTTCAATAAAATAAATAAATATATTTACCCAATATCTGGTGAATAAATATTTATTTAATTTTTGTAATCACTTTATATTGAATAAAAATATTCCATTTCTTGAGAATAATATTAATTAATTAAATTCAAAGAGAATTTAACCTATACCACTAGAAACACATATTGTGTGACTCTCTAGGATTCTTTGTCATTGGCTTTAGTCGGTCTTGCCTAAAGTCCAATACTAAAATTTAGTAACAGGCCAAGGCACCAATGAGAAATAACTTAATGTCACAACAATGAAATCCACATACAAACTCTCATATGAAATATAATACCTTTGTCCCAATATCTCATCAAGCAAGTTTCATGATAGTGTCATCAACCTTTGTGCTTGATACATTGTACTTTAAATACCTGAAAAAAACTCATCGTTACACCATGACCAGGGAATTTCACGCGACGATTATATTTAAATCAATAGGTTGAGATATTATCTTTCATAAATAAAAGGGAAAAAATCTTCCTCAACTTATCCATTAATAACACGCCACTCGTGACAGACCCAACATATATAACTTCCCTTCAACTATCTCTGTGACAGTTTTCGTCTGTAAATAAAAGTGTGTGAATCCTGAAATATATTAATGATAATATTTATGTCTAAGGATCATTACACATGCTTGAAGATTCAAATATCTTATGACAAAAAAATGAAGAAGAATTCCTACTGGCTGGTCTGTTATCAAAATCTCTTGTCTTGGTGATTTCCAAGTTCAAACTTCATGAGAGGAAGTCTCATCTACTAACGAGTACTCAAACCTGACAGTATTTATTCTATGTGTCTCATTATAGTATTTCATCAAACCAAATAACTATATTTACGAATATTGTTATAGAATTATAGGGTTCTCATCATAGCGAGGAACTTCTAGGAACTTTTCAATGTAACAAATAATATAGAACATTATTACATCATAGTCATGAAGAACAATAAAAAATATGTAATACATTAAATATCCATGTAAAAAAAGTAAAAATATTTGGTTGTAGAACACCAACTCTAAAAAAATCCCACTTAGACTAGATCAAACTGCCTATGAATTTCAGTCCGGTCCTCACATGATGATCATATTTCTAATGAGTCAAATCATTAGTCAAGGGGTCCGCCATTCTATATTCTGTGGAAATACTGCTCAATGAAACTTCACCTCTCTGAGAAAAATATCATTAGAGGTAATACTTCTAGAGTATGTGTTTAATCCTCTAATATGACCTTAGATTCTTTTATGAGAGCCACCACTATAGTATTATCACTGTACAGTGTGATGGGATCTTTACTGTTAGTCATCACATCTTTCTCCTGGATGAAGCTTCGCAACCAAACATCTTCTTTAGCAGCCTCAGAAGCTGTGATATACTCAGACTATAATGTAGAATCTACACCCACACTCTACCTTGTGCTCTTTCATCTCAATGAACCTCAATTAAAAGTGAGGATTTATCCCATTTGTGACTTCATGTCTTCTTGACCAATATGGAAAATAACATCTTCATATCCTTTGATGACAAGTTCCACATCTCCTCCGAAAACTCGGAAGATATCCTTTGTACACTTCAGAAACTTTAGGATAGTCTTGACTACCATCCAATGGTGGTCACCTAGTTCCCCTTGATATCTATCTACCACACTAAATGTATAGGTGACATCCATCCTAGTACATAGCATGACATACATGATAGACCCAATCATTGATTCATATAGTGTCCTTGCCATTATCATTCTTTCATCATGTGTCTGAGGACACATATTCTTGGAAAGATGAATGCCATGTGACACTTGAAACAATAACCTCTGGGATTTTTCCATACTGAATCTCTTCAGTATCTTATCAATGTATGTACTTTGACTTTGGACTAATTATCTCTTGGATCTATCACAATGGATCTTGATCCCAAGAATATACGCTACCTCTCCCATGTCCTTTATGGAGAATCATTTATTAAACCATGCCTTAATAAAATGTATGACTGGTACCTCATTTCTAATAAGTAATATTTCATCAACATATACTATTATGAATACTATTTCACTGCCACTAAACCATTTGTAGACACAAGGCTCACATTCGTTCTTGCTAAAACCAAATTTTGTTATGGCTTCTTCAAAATGAATGTTCCTTGACCAGGAGGATTTCTTTAATCCATAAATGGATTTTTGCAACTTTCATACCTTTTTGGAATCCTTTTGAGTCATAAAACCTTCAGGTTATGTCACACATACATCTTCTTGAAGGTTCCCGTTAGGGAAGGCTATTTTGACATCCATTTTCCAAAATCTCATAGTCATGGTAAGCAGAAATTTCCAAGAGAATTATAATGGATTTTAGTATTTCAACAAGTGAAAGGATACATCATAGTCAATTCCATGATGCTATTGGAACCCTTTTGAAACCAATCATTCCTTATAGATACTGAATTTTCCTTCTATGTCCAGTTTCTTCTGGAATACCTATTTTCAACCAATAGGCTTTACCTTAATTGGAGGATCCACCAAAATCTAGACTTGGGTTTGGTACATGGAATCCATTTCAAAATTCATGGATTATTTCCTCATAGTAACATTTGATCCACTTACTGCATCCTTGTAGGTTAGAGGATCATTATTATCAACTAATAATGAATCACCATACTTGGTAACTAGAATACTATACCGTTTTGATTCAATAACCTCTCTTGTACCTCTACATAGTTCTTGTGTCTCTAGAACAATTTTTTTTTTGATGAGGCTTTGTCGAATCTTCTCTTGTACCAACTCTTGTGTACCTTGAGCCTTAACTTCATCATAATCTATCTCTCTCCCACAATCTCTTTTGGAGATGTTCTCCATATCAATGAATATAGTGTGTCGTGCCACTATTAAATTTTTTTTTCTGAGGGATTTTATAGAGAATATACCCCTATTACCATGGTTTATCCTATAAAGGCACACTTTGTGCCATAGGGTGAATGTTTGTTACCTGAAGAGGCCTTAACAAACAAATTTCTTCCCCCGCACATGTATGTTCAATAACATGGATTTTTTTCCACTCCAAAACTCTTATAGCCCACCATTTATAGATTGTTTAGTACTTATCTTAGCATGTATGACGATTTTTGTAATGAATATCCCCAAAAGGATAATGGAAGACTCGAATGACTCATCATTAATATCACTATATTCAATAGGGTATGGTTCCTCCTTTCTCTCACACCATTCTTCTGGGTCGTGTAAGGAGGAGTGCGCAGGGATAGGATCCCAAACTCCCTTAAGTAATCATTGAAGTCTTGATTAAGATATTCTCCACCTAGGTCAGAGCAGAGATTCATAATATTTTTACCAAGATAGCTCTACACATCATTCTTGTATTCTATGATCTTATCAACAGAATATGACTTATACCTCATTAAGTATATATATACACATCTACTAAAATAATCAGTAAAAAATGTGAAGTATGAGTACCCTCCCCTTGCTTTAATTGGAAATGTTCCACACACATCTATATGAACCAATTCAAAAATTTATTTATCCCTTTTATGTTTCCGACTAAATGGGACTTTGGTCATTTTCCTTGTAAACATGCATGACCTAGACCAGGTGGTTTTAGTTCTAACGAATCCAAATATCCATCTTGATGTTACGTTGTCAAGCATTTCTTGTTTTCATGTCCAAGATGTTGATGCAAAAGTTGGGTGTGGTATGAGTCATGTGATGTATCTTTGTTTTCTATTTCCATTACATGGTTTGTGTAATACATCATGTAAAGACTATTTTATAAATGTTCCCTAACAAAACAAATTTTATCTTTGTAAAATAAGTTACATTCATTTCAAAACATGAAAACAAGACGATATGCATCAAATCTGGATATCGAAATATTTTTTTAGTAATAAACATCACATAATAACAACCATTTAACACCAAGATCATCCCAAATGGAAACATGAGGTGGTAGTCCCCAAAAGTTACAACAACATTTCTGGCTCTGTTGGTTGCTCATAGATCTACCTCCCCTCATTCAGTCTTTCATAATCTACTTGGTTTCTATATTTTGAAACATATGTGATCACCACAAGCTAGATCTAATACCAAATATGTATAAACATATATGTTGCATTCGATAAAAAACCCACCAAAATCTTCCCCTTTCTTCTTAGAAAGGGTACAGTTCTACTTCTTATGGCCCTTCATGCCACGTGTGAAACAAATAGCCTCATGTTCCCTTGCCTCCCCTTTTATAGTCCATTTATTGGAAGGCCGTGAAGAAGATTTGGTCTTAAAGCTCCTCACATTTCATTTCCTCTTATTCACCATAAGCATATAAGGCTTTTCACGCTTCATATCTCTATTAGCTTGGCGAATGAGGATAAAAACATCAGATAGAGAATTATCAATGTTGTTCATATTGAAATTAACAACAAAGTTAGAGAATCTCTGAGAGATTTATTCAAGAATGAAATTGGTTACTAGTTATTCATAGTGTTTAAACCCTAGAACCTCTAGGTTCTCAATATAGAAAATGATCTTGACTACATGAGGCCCTGGTTGGGAACGTTCTACAAGATTTTTATAAAATATTGCTTTAGATATCTCAACCATTTACTCTCTTTCTCTCTCTTGTTAAATACCTCGGAGGTAAGACTTAATGAGATAAATAGACATTGATTATAGAATCAAGCTTTGAACATTAACCATGTCATTCATATTTTCCTCATCGACCAAGAAATCCTCATCACTCGCCTCATTGAAGGAGGATCAGGTAATGCTGACTCTAGCACGCAAGACTTCTGTTCAGGGCATAGGATAAACCAAAGGCGTCTAAACCATTCCTAGAAGTTAATTCCGGTTTGGATGTTGTATTTATCCAGAATTGATTGCATGGATAGTTTGGTTAACAAGCTTGTAATATTTATTCTAAAGTTAAAAAACCCGATCATTAGTACTTTCCTTATTACATTTTATGAGAAATAATAAATTTCTATAAAGTCTCCCAATATTTTATCAAGTCCCAATGGGCCTCACCATTCAACTAATAATTTCCAATTTCCATGAAATTCAAGTGGAAAGTACTCATATTCCCCTTCACATAACACCAACAATGGTTTTTTCAAGCTATTAGAAGGTATTTAGTAAGGCAGGACTTTTCCAACTGCCAGTTTTCATCTCCTTGTTTTGTTGAGTAGACACCTAAACCATGAAATCATGACTTTAGATTTCATTAAATCCTGCATCCAATATTAAACCAAGTCTTGAAATGGCTACTCCACTTTATGTAATATGGTTAAGTCAACCTGAAACCATTAACAAGGTCTTCCTATATAAAAGTAATTGTCCCCAAAAGTGTTGGTCAAACACATAGTTTTATTGATTTTCTCCCTTAATCAAGTAACAAAAGGCTTCATCTGAAATAATATTTTGTTTGAGGGATTTTATATGTTATGTGTTTATTTCTTATTATCATTATCACATTATTGTTAATAATAATTGGACCTTACATAAGTGTTTAACAATGTCTTGATAATATTAAGGCATAAGTCTGGTTTATTTTAGTTCCATCTAGCATTCTTGTTTAATTCATTAATTATGTGATCGTGACAAGACATCTATAATGATGATCCATGCAACTAACTGAAATAAAATAAAGGGAATGATCATGAGATTCACTAATGGTTATTTTATCAAGAAGTTAATAAACTAACCCTATCCTAGGTGAGAAACATCTTGAACCTTTTGGGTTTGGGTTTATAGCTTTCCATCTATCCAACTATGTATCTCCATGGATTGGTAACATCTCAGCTCCATATTGAACCGTCTTCACTAGATTTGGAGTCACATCCATTACATATACCTTATTTTTAAACTCTTATGTAGGTGAGTGGTAAAAAAGATGTTTTACATTAAAGAAACGTTGGGCAAGAAGGCCCAAAATATTAATGACAAGAAGGATCGTAGGCCCAGAAATTTAATTTTCATAAATTAAAATAAACCATTCATATACAAATGTCTTGGTATCACTCATGATCATCCATACACGAAACGATATTTATTCATAAATAAAAAGAGCATTAAATTTTTTAATCGTTTTTGTTTAAGATAAATAACACTCAATTCAATTAATTATTAATATTAATTAATCAATCCTTTTATCTAAAACCCTTTTCTGAATTTCCTTGAGATTTTCATCCATTATAATTTTAAACAAAAACATTGATTTAAAATTATCTTTGTACGTAACTTGTAACTTTGAAGAAACCTAGTGAATTCCTATTCATAACTACCCAGTGAGTATAAATGAACACTACATAGATGTTAAATTAAACACATATATATAATACAACTATCACATGTTGTGCCTCAGATTTATGCCTGCATGATGGTACATGTCTCAAGGGATTGAACAATATAAAAAAAATTATTAATAAATCTGCATAATTTGTATGAGTACATGGTGTGTAGTTCAAACTATAGGGTGTGTACTATTGTTTCACCATCCAAACGAAGTACACACCCAAGGAAATGACCTTTGAGTTTTCATAGGAAATATTTAGAGTACACTGCCTGTCAAGTTGGCCACATGCCATTTAGTATCTGCATTACATAGTTTCTAGCTGGGGAAGCAGTGTACAGGGAACATGATCCAACCGTAACCTGAAAAGACTACACGTCATGACCAGTGGGCCACACGGTGTGTAATATGGAAACAGTACATGACCTATTTCTAGTCAACACACTATGTCAATAATACTTATACAAACACCAATGACACATCTTGGTTTGGCAGTATAAACACTGTGCATTGAACCTTGGATACACGACGTGTGATACTGAATACACATAATGTGTTCTTCTATTGTATGTCTCGGAACATTGGGAACCTCCAGATGAGATACTCTGCTTTATTTAAATCAAAATTAAATGAAAATATCATTTCTATAAGGTGAACTATAAATGAAAGAGTAGGAAAAAATCTTGAGATATATATTTGAAGAACCCTTAACTTGAATTGAAACTACTAAATTACTAAATGCATAAATCAAAAATGAAATATTTAAATAATTATCAACTATGATGTAACCGCTATGACCCTTCTGGATTATCTTATTGAGGTTACAAGGATCCAAACTAGAATCCCTCTAGTGGAGAACCACACATGCTCAGATGGCCTCTGATCAATACAACTCGTTCTTCAGGTGCATGCGTGGAGAAACGAGTGTCTTGTGTTGTTCATTCTTGATCGCTTGTCCATCATCCTTGAAGAACATTTCTCGTTCATGATAGGGTTTGGAAGGGGATTCAAGAGTGAAATTTTTTATCTCATCAATAATCAGTTCACTAGGTGTATGGTTCTATACATGGCACAATAGACATATGTGTCTATTTATTGACACGAGGCTTCAGTTACAATAATTAGTTGTGTAATAGTAATTAAATTAATTCATAACATTAGTGATAACCCATGCTATTAATAATAATAATAAATCATTATTTGTGGTGTGCCAACTTGGGAAAAATAGAATTAAGAATATAATTCTACGTCACAAAATAATACCGGCATTATTTTAATTTGTGCCAACTAGTTAAATAATTATTTAACGTCTTGTGAATAATTATTTTACAACCAGGACACCCTTGGTCCTCTAAAAATCCACTTCCATTTATTTGAAACCGGAATAAATAAATAAATAAATAAATAAATAATTTATTTATTAACTTTAATAAATATTTTATACAAAACTAGTAAAAAATTATTTATTAAATTTTCAATAAAACAAATAAATATAATTTACCCATAATCTAGTGAATAAATATTTATTTAATTTATACTACCATTTTAACTTGTATAAAACTATTTAATTATCATGCGAATGTTATTTATAAATTAAATTCCAATAGAATTTAACTTAGACCACTAGAAACACTTAATTTGTGACTATCTAGGATTCTTTCTCATTGGAATTAGGCAAGCTTACCTAATGTCCAAGAGTAATACCTAACAATGGGTCAAGGAACCCAAGAGAATGAACCTAATTTTTCAACAACGATATCCACATATAAACATTCACTCTTTAATATAATCCATTTTTCAAAATACCTCATGAAGTAGGTATCATTATTGTGTCATCAACCTTGGTGCTTGATATGTCAATTTTTGGCTACCTGAAATAAACTCGTCGTTACACTATGGGCATGGAATTTTACGGAACGATTCTATTTCAATAAAAGGGATGATATATGAACACCCATAAATGGAAGGAAAAAAATCTTCCCCAACCAATCCATTAATAACATGACACTCGTGACACAACCAACATACCCTACTTCCTGTCAACTGTCTTCATGATGGTTTTCAACAGTAAATCAAAGTGCGTGAGTCGTGAAATGTATTAATGATAATATTTAAGTCTAAGGATAATTAAAAAAACTCATCTATTGGAATATCCGATAACACCAAAACATGCATAATTCTTACAGGCTGGTCTGTTGTCATAATCTACTATCATAGAGATTACCAATTGAGAACTTAATGAGAGGTAATCTCATCTACTTACGAGTAATCGCAGATAATGGTATGTATTCTATTTGTCCCATCATAGCATGTCATCTAACCGATGAAATATATTTAATAATATTTTTATAGAATATCATGATTCTCATCATTGTAGAGAACATCCATGAACATATCAATGTAACAAATAATCTATGACGTTATTACATCATAGTAATGTAGAACAATGAACACTATGTAATACATTATATATCCATATAATCAAAGTAAATATAATAGGTTCTAGGTCACCAACTATAACATGTTATGAATGAAAAACACATTAATATAATTATGAAACATAACTTTAGGAAGGTCAAGTGAAGGGACACCGGAATGGGGGCACAAACTGTCATAAAGGAACACTAAGGAATTATCAAAAAAACACCCTACTTGGGGTGGGAGGAATTTAGTAGTAATACTCTAATTAAATGATTGGATATTATGAAACAACCTATAGAATACAAGATCTATGAATATAATCAAAGAACCCGGATTAAACAATCAATGCATGATTAAATTATTGTGTGCACAATGAAGGAAATTTATAAAATGGTGCGACTTGAGGGATGAGTCGTAGAACACCAACATTAAGCACGTACGACTCTCGTCATCCATTATCACTCTATTCATTGGACTAGATTTAATGTAATAAGAATAATGGATGAACTCGCTGAAAATAGGGATTATAATCCTGGAACTAAATAGCATCATTGTGGAAAAAAATAAATATGGACAACTCAAATGGAATTGATTACATATTGATGTGCATCAAACTTCATGAATAGGGATCATATAAAACATTTCCATGGATATTAGGATAAAAAAAATTTAAAAGTGGGTTGGGAGATCAAAAATGGATAAGAGGGGTTTTAATGTCTGCAGGAATGATCTGAGAAGTAATGATTAAAAAATGAGATCATCATGTTTATTTTCATAATTTCTATAAAACAATAAAAGACCTAGGGTTTGGATGTATGTTTGGCTAAACTATGTTCCAACCATTTCTGGATCACTTCCAATGGTGGGTACTAACATTATTAAGTTACATGATTATAAAAAATATGATCTCACTATACAAATCACATCTACTAAAAAATGAATACATTCTCTACTAGCATGTGTCCCCTAGAACATAGTTAGGGAAAATCATGAACCATTATTTGTCTATTATCCAAACCCACACAGTTTTGATATACCATGTAGTATGTGTTTTGTGGTTTCTACTAACCATGGGATGCATGTTTTTTCTCCACCAGCTGGGGTTCTGAGATCTAAAAAATCCCTAAAACTGGCCAAAACCATTATGAACTCATTAGGAATATGTATTAGGTCCCAAAAAATTAATTAGATTGGATTTTAAAGGATCAAAACCTAAGATAAAAACTAGGTTCTTACATCCTTCCCCACATAAAATAACTCATCCCCATGATAATCATCCAATGTTGATGAATCACTATTTGAAAATAAATCTATACACAGGGTGCATAATTCGGTCTCATGTAACCTAGTCGTAACCCATATGTAGTTGTACTACCATAACACCCACACATAAGTAACAAACAACCCTCATAGAGCCTTCATTCTAAAGTCAATGATGCTTATCTGATACCCTTAAAAGCGAATAAACATCAATATCAAAATATCTTGTATCAAAAGTATAAGATGGTTAGGCATGATAATGGGGAATCTGTGACATGTGGATGACATCATGCATGGAATGGTGCATATAGGGTATTAAAAACTGATAAGCTATCTGGCCGAATCTCTCCAGAATCTATAAAATTCCCCACAATGAATTGGGATAACTTCCCTTCCATCTGTATAAATCTATGCCCAAGCCTTTGTGATACCCATAAGAAAATGAACCCCAAACTTTAACTATAGAGGTCATAAATGGTGATCAACATAAGATTTCTATTATGACTAAGTAAAAGATAGAAACTGCATGATCAACATAACCTAGTATGAACTCTCTTTTGTGAGGCAATGAACTAGTATCTCTTCCTTACCAGCCTCTATCCAACACATGGTTGAACAATATTAACTTACATAAAATTCCTCATTGGGAGCCATATGGATCTTCTCTTGAAAGTGATTATTATAGATTAACTAAATGAGAGCGATATGGTTCTACAAGAAATTATAAAATCATTTTCACATGCCCATAACATATCCTATAAAATATGTATTGTCCGTTCTAATAGGCCATCAATCATTGGATGGAAAAATGTCCTTAGAAGAACCTGTGTACCCAGAGCCCTATCTAACCCCAACTAGAATTGTGAAATAGAATGAAAATCTATATCTAAAATAATATAATGAGGGACACCATGTATACATATTATCTCATGAAAAAATAGTCATCCCGTATCTTCAACTGAGAAAGTACCCCAGATTAGAAACCAGTGGTCCACTTTCATTAGTCTGTCAATGAAATCCCAAACTCTAATGCAACCTTGAGGTTATCTCAGAATGTAGAATGAATATTCAATGGAAAAAAATCCCCTTTCATTATAAGAATGAAATAATCTATATAAATACTTCAGATTAGCAGTGATCCTCCATTAATCGTGGAATGGTGGAAAACCTATTGATAAATTAGTCTATCTAACGTTTCATCCCTAAAAACTGATAATATTGTCACATATATCGATACATCATGGATATGATGAGATGAACTACCCACTTAGTAGAATGGTAATCATTCATCAAATACTCTCTGATATCTATAGGAACCAATACATTTCCATGAATATGTAGGATTTTTTCTCTGTCTACAGAAAAATTTGGAGGTGCTTCCTCACTACCAATACTCTCTTTGAGAACTTTGGATTTGGGATGATAAAATTTGAATCTATTTACCCTCTTAATGAGGGAAGAGATAACTATCAAGGATGAGAGAAAAAATTCCAATGACTATCAAGAAACTCCAGATATATCTCATGAGAAAGGTCTATTAATTTCTATTCATCACTGGAATCTATTATGGTTTGTACATCAGTTTTATGACTTAGTGCATCCACTACTACATTTCTATTTCTAGGAATAAAATAAATCTCCAGTTCAATGTAATGGGGATATTAGGCCAAAAATAACTATTAAAGATTCATGTCATGCTTTGAAAATGAATATTTGAGGCTCTTGTAGTCCGTATACACCACAATGTGCTCACACATCAGATAATGTTTCCATCAATGTAAGGCATGGACAGCTGCTACTTGTCCAAGGTGGTGTGTTAGTTAATTTTTCTCCTGAATCCCCAACTCCTAAGATCCATAAAAAATGACTCTATCCTCATACATCACTAATACTCCGAAGATGATGTTGGATGCATCACAAAACATCATATAGCCTCTTCCAAGATCTAGAAGAATCAAAATTGGTGCTGAGGTAATCCTTCCTTATAGGTCTATAAAGGATTTATCACTCACTTCTATGAAAATGAAAATAACACCTTTCATTTTAAGAGTAGTAAGTGGTGAAGGAAGGATTGGGATGTCCGATAATAATATTCTATAATATAAATACTACCCAATGAAACTCTATATATAAAACACATTCTTTGGATTATCCAAAGACACCCCATCACTCATTTTTCTAGGTCAAAAGATACTCTTGATTTCACAATAATATGACCTAATAAGTGACTTTTTTGATCCATATGTGGCTCTTTTGAATCTTTTAATAAATCTAATGCTCTCCTACTGTATTCCAAATTATCTCAAGAAATATAGAATGGACATTACAAGTATGAGAATACAACAATATTTCATCCACATATTTCATGAAAAAAGAATAATGATATGTATGGAAGACCCTATTCATGAAATCAATGAAAAAGGAAATCGTGTTTGTAATACTGAATGACATGAAGAGATACTCCTACAGACCATACCTACTATTGAAATCTATATGAGCTATGTCTAATAGTCGGACTCTCAACTGATGATATCCCATTCTCTTAATGATATTTTAGAAAACCATATCTTCTTGAAGCCATTCCACGAGATCTTCTATTTAAAGTATTGGATACAAGTTATTAACCAAAATTTCTTTCAACCACCAATAATCTCCACATAAAAAGGTTCCCATCCACTTTCATAGAGAAAAGATCTTTCGAGTCCCAAGAGGAAGTGTTAGGCCATATAAATCCTTTGGCCTATAAATCCTAAAACTATTGTTTTATCTCCCAAATTATAGTAGGTTCCATCATGTATGGGGGAATAGAGAATGTAGCTTCTCCTGGAATGAGATCAATCATAACCTCTACCAATTCCACATATGGTAGGTCTTACAAATCATCGAGAATGAAAACAAAGAAATGATTTTCTATGGATGAATATATTCCATGTGTACTCCTGGATCCTCTATGAAGTGACTAAAAATATAGGCAATCACTCCAACTAGTCCATGATGTTATGGTCTTGAACTATTTCCCTAGACCTTCTACAACACCTTTTGAAGATATCTACTTCCCCCATGTGATATAAATAACACCCTACTATGTTAACATTCCATATAAAAATTATATAAAACTAACCAATCCATCCAAAGAATTAAATTGAATACCATAATCATGAGGATAAAGAGGTCCCATATAAAGGAATAAATGTCTATCTCAAAGGGGCAGTTCGTATATTGGCATATGCCCTCAATCCATACACCAAATGGTGTATCCAGGGTCGTCACACCACAATAGTACTAAATTTTTAACACGATACTATCCATGGATGATAAAAAAAATGATGGAGTTTAAATAACATATTTCTAATATGGAATATACTATAGTGTTGGTTAAAAAACATAGTACCACATACTATAGACAGTTTAACACTCTGATCCTTGACTATCAGTTGTAATCCATTCATCTGACCTAATCTATGACCCTATGCTACCACTGGAATACTAGAATAAGGACACAAAATATGGCACTTTTAATAATATGGAGACTTTCTACTATTTTCTTGACCTCCTCATTGGATAATCCTTTAAGTGATACTCCAACATTCTTCTTAAAGGAAAAAAGAGAACTCCCCTAATAGAGGAGCAGGTGTGGAGCCACTTCCACTAGATGAATATGGAAAGGTCTGATATATACTATAAATATGTCCCAAGAAACCACATTCATGACACTCCATTGGGAATATATCATACTAAAGGTTCATATATCCCTTCTAACCACACGGATGGCACACACCATAGCTTCAAGTGCAGTTACTCTTACCACCAATGCTTTGATATGAAACCTCGAACAGATGCTTCTTGCTAATGGAATAACTAATGGCCTAATTTGGTGCTGATCACCTATTTTTGGTACTATCTCCTTCCCTCAATATTTTTTCATTAATAATAGCCTTATTTATAATATCATAGAAAGTAGTTATGTGAAATACATTTACCTAAGTATGGATGGAATACTGGATCCCATCCTCATAATGTCTCGACCAGAATAGCTCATCACTAACTAGAATTATTTATGAGGTATATGAATCAATAAATGTTTTAAATAATACCTGACTAACATAGATCCCTGCTCTAGATTCATGAACATTCTAGCTCAGTCAACCCTTGACATCTGAAGAAATAAGTGATCATAGAAGCCAGTTTGAAAATCAGCTCAAATCATACACTAATAAAGACTAGCCGATAGAATTAAATCCCACCATATCATAGCTGAATCAAAAAATATTTTTTTTAATTCTTAATCCTCATCTCTAGATATGTCTCTGAATGATCAATGAAAGATTTAGTGGCCTCTATTGAAGACACTGTAGGCTATAGATGACCATCCACCGAGAAGGTGTGATGATTTTACTATTGGAACTTTCATGTCATATTAACCATCGTAGGTTTAGGTCATGGAGGACCTTTCATGGACTTCATAAAATATAATAAACTCTCACTAAGATAAGAATTAGTGCCCATATCATGTATAATAGGTGTTTCCTCAAATGACACTCAGGGCGGAAAGACTAGCAGCTTAGGGAACACCACATCTAGAGTGTGGTTTTCCACCCATCTACAACATAAAATGTGGAAATCATGGGGACACAGGTATAAAAATTCAAAGAACATGCCTCAGAAAAAAATTCAAACAAATAGATACACTAGTAGAAGAGGAACATAAGAAGTAGGGATCACTTCCACAACTTTACTGCTACAACTTCCTAATTTGAAGACCAGGTGTTGTTAAGAATTTGTGTTTAAGTTATAGGGGTCTTAGTAGTTGAGTGGTCAACCATACCTTGCCTCTTTGTTTATAAGAAACCATTTTTAAGTCATATTTTACATGTTATGATTAATTTTATATAAAATTATATTAAAATCAGATTAAAATGAATTTTCATTCCATGTGAATGTGTGCCAATACACCTTATAATTGAAAGAGACACCTATTTAATATTAATTTAAATATATATACATTTAATCTAAAAATTTAACAAGTTATGTACAATGTATTGAGTTATTAAAAAACCCATTCCAACCCACAAGGGCTATTTCGCCTCAACTATTGAAATAAGAAATCACTCAATAAAAACCATAGAGAATCATAGACATAATATAATTACCATAGAATCATTTAACTATAACAAAAAAACAATTAATACATGAAATGAAATGTACTTATATAAAATGGAAATATGCATAGAATTTGAATTATAGGTTCCTATAATGATTCATGTAATAATTATCATTTCCCTAATATCATTGGTCCAAGGATAGGATGAAATCCTAAATATAATAATAACCATCACATAGAATGTGTGTCAAGAAACACAGAATAGATTTGAACTATAATATTCAAAATAAAAAACCAAAATTCTCATTTTAACAACTCAAAATTCAACCTGAATGTGGGATACGTGTACCCATGGATAAAATATAACCATGTTCTTAAGTGTCTGTAATCTTTTATTTTAATTTTATCCAAATAGTAAAGAATGAAATGAATTCCCTATGATACCACTATGTGGAATCCTGATATTGGGTGCCACTCAAATAAGCTGAGAGAAATATTGGAAACATGTCCTTAGGGACATTTTAAAGAATTATATAGGCTATCGACTAGTTGTGAGGGCCTAGGGTGTGTCTACCGAGGTACTGTTCCCTCATTACCTTGAGTTTAACACAAAAGATAATGATAATAACATTTTAATAACAGAAGCATAATATATAAAATTGAATAGTATATAACATACACTATTACACTTGACCAGTAACCCTTCGTTGCTAAATCATATAAGAATAAAAAATAATAGAAGTAAATAATAATAATACTACAAGTCTAGATAATGAATCGGGAAAATTGATGATGATAGTTGTCATGTGTCTGTGAAGCTAGAAAAAATATATACATGCTAGAAGACAAAACATTCTATAAAAAAGAATAATAAAATACATAAAATTTTAAAAGACCGAGATCCAACTTAGTTATCTAATACCATGATTAATCCAAATTAAATCAAGAAATATAATGTTCCCAAAGTATTATTCCTTCCTTTTTTTAACACCTGCATACATGTTATCTACCTGTGTACCAATGGTAGAATTGGTAGGGTGTTAGATAAATCTCAATAGGCCACCAAAAATGGTTCCTATAACATCATGTATGTGTAATATAAACTATAATAGTGTGAATTCATGTACTTATAAATGTAATGTAGTACAACAATGTAAATACCCAGTAGCTACAATAACCTCATCTCGTGTCTAAACAAGTAACAATTTCATTTATTAATTATGTTCTAGTTTATACAGTATGTAAAGTGAGGAATAAACTATATTGTATTCATTATATTTTAATGATAATAAAGTATCCATGGTATATCATGGCATTCACAATGATGAAAATAATGAAATAGTATCTAAGTTAATAAGCAATGTGTCCATGACCTCAAGGGTTGAGCCAACACAGTAGTAATCTGTAGCATGGATATAATGGGAAAGAGAGTAATCAAAGGGGCATCACCCATGTAATTACTAGTTAATATAGTTGAAATAAAGTCAAAGGATATCTTCCAAGGAAAAACTATTAAGAAATGACTTGGTCAGATGGGTGTAACCACGGAAGGACAAGTCCATAGATGTCATTTAGATCTAGGGATCATATCCAAATAATCATTTAATGATAATGGAGGGATCCTATGGCATCATGTTAGGAATCCACTTTTTTAAAATGATTGGGTTCCAATGTGGGTATCATCCTTGGGAACTAGTATCATTTAATCAAAATGGCATCCACTAGTGCTGAACGTATTCCGTCAAGAATCCAAGGCTAACTTGAGTCTGAACACTCCTATACATATATCATGTTTTGTGTGTAATAGGAAGCTTATACTTTATTCATTAAATTAATAATTCCATGAATTACTATTTCTCTTTTATAATCAATTTTGTCTATTCCATTACCTTTTATACCAGTGACAATGCTAAAGCAACACAATACCAATAATTAGATATATAATTCATAATAAATTATTTTTTTTCACTCTGATACCTTTCATTAGGATTGTAATGTGGTTATAAAGACATTAAACCAACCCATTTAATTATATTCATTTAGTTCAAGTGATATTTATTAGTAAACTTTCAGATACAGCTGTTAATTATTCCTTAAATTGGTTGACACACTTACCATAGAAGGGAAAAGTTAAATAATAAAATTGTTTTGTATTAAAAACTCTTTCATTAATTTTTGAAACTCATCTTTAGGAATTTCAAGTTAAGGAACATGTAAACGGTCAAAAAGGTAGTCATAAAGGACCACTATGGAATAATTAAAAGTACATACTACATGATGTGGGAGGCATTGAAGAATCAACCTATAATGATATGATTAATAATTATGAAAGGTTCTCTAAAATATGAGAATGAATAATATAAGAATGTAATTAGGATTAAAAATTCAATGACTCATGTAATTGGAATGCACACAATGACATAAATTTATTAAACTGTGATACATGAGTGATTATCCATAGACCAACTACCTTAACATCATACAACTCTCCTCATCTAGTATCAGTATTTAGTTTGTGATGGAATATATGATATGAGAAGAATGGTTTCATGCCCTAAAAATGGGGCAGATGAGTCTACATCTAAATATTATCATGAACTAAAAAATTAATGGAAAATGACTAAAAGGAATCAAGTACATACTTATTCACATAAAATGTGATGAACATGGATCCAATCGAACATCTGATCAGATCTCAAGATCATAACCTATGAAAGAGGGGTTGGGAGCTCAAAAAGGAGAAGAGGTGTACTATTTTCCACTAAAATGATCAATAGAAGAAGTACATCCTAATATTAGATCATTATGGTTATTTTTACTATTTCTCTAAAAAAATAGAGGTTCATAATTTTGATGAATGATTTTCTAAACCATACCCCAACAATGCATAGATCACTGCTTAAGGAGGGTACCTATATGTTTAGGCCACACGATTAGGGAAACCTTGTTATAACTATGAGAATAACCTATACTAAAAATTTTAGATATTCTAAATGGTTGTGTGGAAACGAGAGCATGATCTGGGAACCCCTTTTACCTTGATTTCTCTTTTTCCTAGTCCAATATTGTATGGAAGGACTATTCAGGTTGGTCACACAATTTATATTTACCATGCGAGTCAATATTTTTCTCCACCTACTGGGGATCTGAACTTCAAAAAATATTTACACACCCCCAAAACCATCATGAACTCATTTGGTATATGTATTAGTTCAAAAACAAATAACCAGATATAATATTAATGGATACACACCTAGGATAAAATATGGGCTCTTACACATATATATTTTCTCAAAAAAACAAACAAAGATGGATATCACTCACAGGCATACCTCATAACACAATGTGTCTCAATTGTACATTTACACACATACATATGATCATATCGGGAATTGATGAAAATGTACACAAAAATAGGTATCTCATAAATGTAAAATCATATCCATATAAGTATATAATGAAACTTCTTAAAGAGTAATAGAATCTACCAATGTGATCAAAAACAAAACATGGTTTTATATGCTCTATGTGACAAGTTACTTAATAACTCATCCCATGGTCTCCATATAGTTCAAGGCACTCAACCATGGAATCCATGAGCTACACACTTATACATCATGTGATAAAAAGTACAACTTAGTTCTCATTAATAAATACCTAGTAATACCTTGAGCATTAGTGACCAAACCAAAGGAAAACACAGAAGGTCGAATATATCCCTTTTCACCATGTCAATTTATTAGATAAGGATCATTTAATTAAAAAAGACTCAAGAGTCATTAATTAATTAAGAATGATTATTATTATAGCTCATTATGAAAAACCAATGTATTTTATAAAATGTTTATAACCTCATACAAATATACATGTGTAAAGACCAAAGGATGGAGTTCATAGGACTATCTTCCCCAAATTGGGCCAACCCCATGAAATGAAAATATCAATATTTCTGTTTGATTCACCCATGTCCCTTTATAGTCCATCGATTTAAATAATATTCTGATCGAATACAAGGAATTACAAACAATTAATTATAACCCATAATAACTAATTAATATATGGAAATAGAAACCCAATATTATGTGAAATAAGAATGAATGTAAAATGACTTACCAGATGACATCACCACAGATTACAGAAACAGATTCCATTTTTTAATTTCTATTGTAATAAAATATACTATGTGATAGAAATATCATATATCCTAGATAACTTATAAAAAATAAAACTATGATAGGTCATGTGATAACTATTTAAAGAATAATTATTTATCATTCTACTATAACATTCTCACTCTACAATAATCGGATACAATAATTAAAATTATTATTTTTCATATTCATATATGTTTCAGATTGTTTTAATTCACAAATTATTTTATCATTAACCTCCAGAGGCAATAGGACGAACTATATTTATCGATTATTCCTTATAAATTATTTAAAAAAAAAATACATATTAGTATAGAACCCCACTCAAGAATAGTACAAGATAAGTAGGAATTATTATTATTATTCTATTCCATGGTTCTAGAGTATTATAATCTTAATGATGTGATACCATTATTATATAGAAGGCTTCGAAAGGATTAATGAAAACTAAATATTATTGATTGAAGAAAATATTACCTAGGTTTAATTTTTGCAAATCATAGTACCTAGAATAGTGGAAAAAGTTAAATTCTATTGGTAAGAAAATAGGATAATAAATCATATCACTCTTTGATGAAGATTCAAATCACACGTAAAATATATTTTTGGACTAATTAGACTCAACTATCATGTTAAAATTTTACCATAAGGGGTTAACTATTTAATAAATATCTAATCTATATTCATGTTTTAGTTACAGATGAACCGAATAATTAAATACTTCATTTTGTTTTTTGTTTAATCATATATTGAATATTGGGTATTTAAGTCACCAAAATATGAAAATTGAGATTTAAAGGATTCAAATGATATAATTCCAACTATTTCATCATTTAAAATCATTGATAGAGGCTATAGGTGTGAATAGGGAAGAAAAGGAGGATATCCTGATGAAATCAGGGTAAAGATCACTACACTTACTTAACCACATAATGATGAATAATGGTAAATGCTTTAGGATTATGAAGTGGAAGAGATTTTCTACACACACCTGAAATATCTTCACATAGTCATTACACACATATCATAGTAGAGGATTACCATTAAATTGCCCTTATAAATCCTTATTTACCCTTATTAAAGTCATGGTCACCCACACATAGGTCCAGAGTAACATTTTAGTAGGTTGTTTTTAGCTCTACATAGATCCTAGTAACCTTTTGTAGTGCCTTATGTACCCATATTCTGCCTTTTAAAAACTAGATATATCCTTAAATATCCTCGTATTTATGCTTACACAACACCTCATACCCTAACATAGCACCCACTACTATTACACAACACCTGGTACCCTAGAAAGTGCCTGGTACCCTAATGCTGCACATGGTACCCTTACACAGCGCATCAAATTTCCAATCTTCCCTTTCATACTTCATAAAAAACCCCTCTTTATCCTTATTCATATATGTCAATACCACTATTTCCTTTAAATGTCCCTTTTTAAACTTGAGTTAACCTTGTTTAAAGTATATGTGTTTGATATGGGTTAGATTTCACTTTTTTTTAATTTCTCGTACAATGGATTATAAAATATGATCATCAGAGGGTTTTAATTTTATATAAATTTGAGGCTTTGACATAAAATATCCTGTTAGTGGGGATATAGTAGCCATCACCATGAGATTTTAATTATAATGATTGTTACACTTAAGAACTTCAAAATAGAGACATCTTTATTATTCTGTCTTTCCCTCATACCATGCAAATTTGTCCTTAACGAATGGTGAAATTGATTCTTTAGGAGGAGCCTGAGATGACAATAGTCCTTTTACCATATCATTTTCAGAAACATGATTTGGGAGAAGTAATTAATTTCTTGGGGGTTCAATATTTTGAGTTTGTATCGAACTTCATGTACATAAACCCCTCCCATAATTCTGTGTGATATTTGTGTTATACCTACACCTCCACCACTTATACCTCTATATCAATAATTTCATCTGATATAATTGTATTGAATAAATTAATCAAACCATTCAAGGAAAACATAATTATATCACAATGCCCATATAAACATTATAGAGCTAAAATTTACCCAAAATATCAATCAAATGATTGTTGAGATTCTATTCTTGATCTTCCTTTATTTGAAGTCCATTTAGGATTATAACCCCTATGGGGATTGATTATTCCTCCAACCTCCTTTCCGAGTAGTTTCCAATAGAGATTAACCTATATGGTGTTACCAAATAATTTTTTTTAACATGTGACTAATGGTACAAATATGTCACAATTTAAAAAGAACAGAAGAGATAGTTCATGTGAGAACTCACACATCCTAGTGAAAACATTCCTTCTTGGGGGGGAGGTAGTAATTGTATTAATTTCCCCTGTCCTACCAGTCTGGATTGAATTTTAATTTCTGTAATGAAATCCTATATTCATTGGTTCTTTGAAAATCCTATGTGTGTATATAGTGGTAAATATGATGAAAATTTCTTTTCATTGTGTGATGGGATTGTTCATTGATTATTATTGAAGTTTCTATTATAATGACCTTTTGGATTTACCATTCATTTGAAAATATATGTTTTCGGTGAATCATATTTTCTGAGATTTGTTTTTAGATGATTACTCTATAGTCAGGGGATATATTTTACTCAACTAAAAATCATTTTAATATTTATTAATCGCATAATACAGTGATATGCTGACAGTTCATTCTTGATGAGTGTTTTATGCCTTTGATTTTGATGTAACATGATGGCACTGAGCTAACCAGTCAATATATGCTCTACCTGACCTTGTGATCTTTCATTTAAAAATAAAATTATATGATTTATACCTCATAGAACTCCACTAACCCATTATTGTAAGGAAGTGTAACACTTCATATTCACCCCATCCTTAAATTCACATGTTTAATGAATAGCTAATAGTCATCTATTAATGTGTCCTCAAACCATTATAGAAATCACACCACTAATTCTTATAATGTTTTTTCCAATTATAGGGCTCATGCTACTGACAAAGTATAATACACAATTGGGTGGAAGATAATTCTTATCGTATTAATATGATCATCAAATATCTTATGGATAACAATTTTCTCTTTTTGGTGGAAGTAGTTTATCCATAGGTTAAGGAAAACATAGTATCTAAATTATACTATTATCTGCTGAGATATCTCATATTGGGAGGAAGATGTGAAAAACATGATAATAAGATCAACCATATCTAGATATCTCCAAATATTGATGATATTTTCATCATTTTTAGAGAAATATTACTCTAACTAATGAAGATGTCGTTTTTTAAGATGGTGACATAATTTTGGTGAGTAAGAGATTATAAGTGATATCCAAAATGATCTTTTTATCACAATAAAAGGCTATTAGTTACTCATATGGAACTATATGTAGTTCAAATTGATTCTTATAGTACCACTCTATATAAACGTATATTGAAAATGGGAGCGTATCTTTATCTAGGTGAGATATCACCAAGGGTGGATTTCCACAGCGGATGTTTAGGGAGGATTACTTATGATACTTCTCCATACTACCATTGGGGTGGATTTATATGGTAGATATCAACTTCAATTTCTAAAAAGGACACATCATATCATTGGGCTTATATTTAATACCATTGAATGTTCTTATAGAAATTTTCATTTATCATGGTGGGAATATCATCCTACAATAGATCAACTTCTGATGGCTGATGATTGTGTTTTTTGGACACATCTTGTGGGGATTATTAAGCCGTATGTGGTGGGTGGTAACCATTTTTTATTGGAACCCTCCAAGATGGTTCATAAGTCTCTATAAAAATATTCAGATGATTGTATATGATATTTTATAGTCTATTCATCCACTATCGGGTGAGTACCAAAATATTTTGGGATGTTCCTGAGTTTTTGGTAGAGTTTTGATCCTTCCCTGAAGTAACATTCATAACATGATGATGAACCTTGGTTAGATAAAGAATATGAACCTAGTCATAATTTTTATTCTTCAAAATTGTATTCTTATGGCCTTCTAGAAGGTAATAATAAATATTCAACCCCTCTTATAGTTCCTTTGAGGAATGCTTATGTTCTCTTTCATTGATAGAAGTATGAATATGAGCATTAATCATGTTTGATGCTAAAATATACCAATAGTCACATCCTATTAATGCTGCCAAAATATGATAGGAACATCTTGGAATATGGATAAGGATATGATCATGGTTTTGATTTTCCTTTATTAAATCCCATTGGATCTCTAATATTATTACGATAAGCATATCCACTTACCCTAAGGTGATTGTCAGAATATACTGACTAACCTAATTTGGAATGAGAATAGGTTTCCAATATCCTAACAAATCATTTACTAGAATGTTATGACGACCTTATTAAATAAGATAAAGGATATGAGCTTCCTCTAGAGTACATATATGACTATGTGAACCACCTAATCAATCTGTTGTTGTGGTAAACATCCTACATCCCTCGTTGATAGATAAAATATTCTAATAGACATATTATGGGGCTTCCAGAATATGTAGTCAGATCTGAAAATTTCGAGATGAATTATAGTTTAACCCATTTTATGTTTGTGGGATACATTGGAAAATATTTTTAATTAATTTTAGAATATATACCCAATTATTCCATCCATTTCCAACTATTGTATTCCAAAAAGAATGATATGGTGAAGTATAAATATATCATTTCCCTTGAGTTGTATCCATATATAAGAATGATACTTAAAAGAGAACAAAAAAATTATCTAACTCTTATAGTGATATAAGGATATATGGACAGACTTTATCAATTGGGGTCAGAAAATATACCACCTCTATATTAAATGATAGGATATGATGATTGGACATCCTAGAGGGATTAAGGGTAGAAAACCATCTCTTAGGCATTGGATCCCACTGACCATGGTGGGAACTTCTTTATTCCCTAGGATTATTACGAGTAGTAGAGGTCTAATGGAAAAAATTTTTTGTATGATACATGAGAGTAGATTTTTTGCTGTGATTAAAAAGTCAGATAGTATTGGATACCTTGTTTTCGTATCCTACAAAATAATATTGTGGAGGGATTATTTTAAACTCCCTCTAAAATGGGAGGTAATAATTATTATGTTCTTGAAAACACTCCCATTTTAATTGATGTTAGATAGGATCTTCACTATTGTATCCTCCAACCACATTTTAGGAGGTAGATTTTTTGAATTTAGAATATAAAGATTCTATCAAGAGGATTCCATTTTGGGGGGAATACCATTGAAATGATACTCCCAAACTAGGTGGATAATAACCTACTTGTAGAGAAACAAATTGTGTGATAATTTCCAATCATAACATTATTCCATTCCTTTTCCAATATCCAATATGTAACGGTATTTTTTGGATCATGGTTCTAATTTGTTTTTGATCAAAGAAATCTCTAAAGAAATTCCCTCCTGCGTCAACAAAAAAATGAATACCCATTAGTTTAGCACCACTGATAAAGATTAAAGAATATTATATCAACTAAATATAGTCAATAAAATTATTTTTTATATGTTTCAGATTATGTTTAATATTTTTTTTTCAATATGCATGACATTAAAGGGGGAAGCTGTGTAGGGTGATGTTATTTTAACACTAACCATTTTAATGATTATTATATTCATATTAGGTTTTCCATTTTTCCATTTCACATTGAACTAACTGGATAATATAATGGTGGTTAAATTATTTTGATATTTCCCGTTTTAATTATTATAAGTTTCATATCAGGTTAACCATTTTCATTTATAATGGCTAACATTACCGCTATAATTTTGAGTTAATGTGGATCTATTTCAGAATGGAAGATGTTCATTGGGACTTCTCTTGTGAAATAATAGAAAAATACATTGGTATATAAAATGGGAGGATTATTTTGTTACACACTATGATTTTACAACATTTTCCATCATAAAAAACATTATGAGATTGATATATTCCGTAACAGGAAATATTGAGCTTAAAATAAACATGGATATATTATAACATAGCTATTAAAATAATGAGTAATAATATCATTAAACAAATAATAAAATATTTTTATAATCATTATAATCAATAAAACTTTATTTATTCAAGCTTCCTTAATAATCACTCAATTTTTAATGAAGTTGTATTATGATTCATAAATACATTTTCCTCTAAAATTATTTTGGTATAATTTTTTTGTGGAGATTATAACTAACTTATACACCTATAATAAATTTAATTTTGTAATTTGAAAACCATTTTTAAAATCAATATTTCAAAATTAACTTATATTATTATTTATGGATTTCTCTGAAATGTTCAAATTTTTAGAGAATAGTGAAAAATAATAATATTTCAAATACTATTATATCATTTCATAAAGTAAAAAAATATAAATTTACAATTTTATTTTTAATTTGGTATCAAATTTTTACATGGTCTGTTATAATTAATATAATCTAATTAATTCCATTAGTTTCATCATTTTATGGGGTTTTGATATAAGTTGTTTTTTAGGCTTGAAAAATCTTTTTTAAAAGAAATGTCTTTCCTTTAATTTTGACAACTTATATTAAATTAAAAATATTGTCCTTAGATAAACTGATTCCTGAAAAATGGATTACACATTTGAAATCATGTTTTTCAAATTTTTTAAATTGGAACTTTTATTATTTGTCATTATGAATTTTAATCGTGGTAAAATTTATTACCTTGGTAATGTGAAAAGCAGGTAATAAAGAATAAAAATAATGTGATATGACATTAAAAATATAAAAAAACCATCCTTTTTTAAATAGTATAAAATTTATTCTACTATATTCATCATACATTATAATATATGTATTTTTTATCTATTATCCATTACTATGGTATTTATTTTATTTTATGTAAATAAAATAAGAAATGGCACTCTCTATACTTTAAAACTCACTTATATGTCAACATGTTAATAAATATTTATTGTGAATGAATAATAGAGGCAATTTTTGGAATAATGAAACAATTTATAGTAATTTATTTATAATTTTTATTGATAATATAAATACCTTAAGCTCTTATACAACAGTTACATAGTACTTTTTAAAGCATTAGAAAAATCTTGTAAATTTTTTTAAAAAATAAAAGTAATATAATTTAGAGGAATGATTATATTAGAATAAATTATTAGATAAATATAACTTACTATTAGTTTTCAAAAAATATTACGTTCCAATTAAATTATTATCCCCATGTCTTAGAAGTGAAACTAAATGAATAATGTAATAAAAGACAATAATGATATATTATGAAAAATAATATCTTATTATGTTATTTAAAAATTATAAAAATATCGAAAGAGGTGTTTTAGGTTTATAAGTAGTCTAACATGTCTTAATGTTTCCATTTATCACAGAATTATAATTTTATATGTAATATTATAACCTTATATGATTGAAATATATATTATCAGGGTTAAGGTTAAGAATTTCTAAAGAATGGGTTAATGAAAAAGATAATTTTCAAAATTATATATAAACCTATATAAATGAAATTTTATTGTTATATTAAGTACATATAATTCATATATTATTATCCATTTGATTTAGGAACCTGCTCCGATGATTAATTCAAGTATTATGTTATAGAACTTCTTGTATTTCATAAAGTGCTATCCCCTCACATATAAAAGAGTCCATCCTCCACTCACTTATTCAATACTCTTGAGATATTTAGATACACTAAAATTATATAAAATATATTCCTAAAATCCTTATAAAATGTTTATAGTTTCTATTATTCAATAAATATAATACATGGGGTCATTAAGAAGGGATCCAAATGAGGTTTCTCTAAGGTAAGTCAATTATCTACATCATGATATTTTTTTTACTTCTTCTATAACCACTATTAATTTTGGCATCCCATATATTTAATACACATTAATTAATGATTTATTATATGAAGTTTGAAATAATACCATCCAAAAATATGATTAAGATCAGGTTCATTCAAAAATTATGTACATAGCATAACAACATGCAACCAGAATATAGTGAAATTATTGCAAACTTCCATAACATATCCATTAAATTCCCATGATATTCTAAAAATAAATGAGATAAACTGGGGAAATAAATAAGAATTTTGTGAGATATATATACCATTAAGGGAATAAACAATTCAAAACGTAAGGTAATGTAGTATAAGTTATCCAAGGGGATTGTCATGATAACATAATTTGGTTGAGAATCATAATCTAGAACAATGAGGCACATAATGCACGAAGACATATTATAAACCCTAGAAAGTGTCAACAACGTAATACATGGAATCATAAATATATTTCTTGGACAAATCCCAATAAAAAATAATATGGTGTGATTAATATAACCCTATTAACAGCACAAATGAAATATTATGAGATTAAGACATTTCCCAATTCATTGAAGGGCTATATAATTCCTAACCCACAAGTCACATTCATATCATATACATTCATAAGTGTGTCACATTGTTTTTTCAAAATAGAATCATATTTAATCATATTTCATCCCATGTTTAAGTAGTGTGGCATATATACATGTAATTACTATGTCAATGATGAAGATCCATATCTAGGTGAATACTTAAGAACAAAAATTGAGATGGGTATTAACAAGAAAAATGTTTGGCATGGAAAATAAAATATCAATTTCCACAGCATAATGGGGGAACTCAAAGGTTAATATGTTGGATTAATGATATTTAAAGGGGATTAAAATATGATTTAAATTATATGTAAATTAATATGGTTATAGAATAACATAATCCTACATGAAAAATTGGGAATTAAAAGGAAAAAGGTAAAGAAAGGGCTTGAATAAAGATGAGAATGAGAAGATTCCTTACTTTGAGAGGGGAATTCTAAAATTTTGGTACGATATTATTAAGTAATATGGAGAATAAAAAAATTAATATATACTGGGAATGGAAGAGTAATGTCATGATCCTAGGGTTTTGAGTGAAGATAAATGGGATTTTGGTTTTTTTATATAGAAAATGTGTGGAGAGTTATTTTTCAATTTCTTCCTTTAGATTATTGAATCTGTATGATAAATTAATAAAAACAAATTAATTGTTTTTGTTCATGGTTTATAACAATGTTATGTGTTTTTCGTTATTTTACAACATAAAGCACTGATATAATTAAAATAATACTCTTTTTGATTTAGAAAATATTCATATTTCTAAGGAATTAATTTTAAAACGATAGGATGTAATACAAGGTTTTGAGGACTCTTTAAGTGTATATAAATTCAATAAAGTAATTTTAAAAACATATTATTTTAAAGGGGAAATATTTAGTTGTTCATAGATACTTTTTATGGAATATATTACATTAGTTTCGGTCCTTTACAATGTCATAATATATATTATATATTTTAAAACTATTTAATTTTTATCATAAAATTTGACTATCTCAGAAAATTATAAAAAATTCCTTGCTGGATAATTTTGATTATACATTTTTGAAATAATAATTATTTTAAAAAAATGATTATTTAAATATGAAAATTTTAAATTCTAAATCAAAATTACTATTTATTGAAAAGTAATGTTTGTTTACCAAAACACTATTCTAAGTCTTATAAAAATTACATTTGACTTCATAAAATTATGTTATCATATATATTTATTAAATATTATTTAATAGTAATATATTTTGGAAACACTTATTTATCTAAAAAATTATTTAATTCATCAAAAATAGTTTCTTGATTGAAACTTTGTATTTCTAAAAAAATTGTTTATTCGTATCAGAATCTGATTTTTCTAAATCTTCTTATTTAATCCTTTAAATGGTGATGATAAAAATCGATAAATATAAAAATTGATTACTTAAATAAATATAATAAATTATATTATTATGGTCTAGATACATATTCCATTTTTACACTAGTAAATTCCCCCAAGGGTAAGGCGTGAAATGGTGATATTTTTGTGGGTTGGTTGAACAAACATGGTTTGGGATGTGATATCAATAAGAACTAAAATGTCCCTTGATAAGATTTTATCATAATTTAGTTATTAAATATTTACTTGGTCCTGATCAAGGGAAAATGTTGGTGATGTTATCACCATCACAATCTTTTATAAATGGACTTCCTTGGGTACAATCTTATTGGCCAAGGCCATCGCTTCTTTTGAATGTTTCATTTGGAGTTTATCGTAATCAATTATTTACATTGTGAATAAAATAATTGTTCAATTACTATATTATCAATGGTTATGATCCTCAATGGTCTTTTAAATATGAAAATATATAACATTTCAGAATTAAAATAATTTTGCATCTATTTTTTATGAATTCATTAATTTTTGTCTTAATTAGTCATTCATAAATAGGGGATTTCCTTTATAAAAATTGTGTTCATTACATTATTCACTTATTTATAAATTTATCCCATGAAATAGTCATTTCATATTCTAATATAGATGAGGTTACATCTATTTGATCACCTCTTATAGTTCCCATATCCTATCCTTAAACTTATAGTTCTTCCCTAACATGTTGAAAAAGTGTGTTTCCATGTTTCATATAACCTTTCCTCACTGATCATCGATCTTCTCCATCTATTCCTTATATAAAAGACCCTTCCCCAATGGAACCACCTCTTTATTCAGTACATGTGAGTGGTCTAGACTATACTTATTTAAAAGGGATTCATTAAACCCATCACATACTGGAGATGTGTCATGTTAGTGTTCTTGTTGATTGTTTCCGATACTTTCGCATGGGTGCATGCATCTGTATATGGTGGATGCATAGCTATTTCCCCACATTCCCATATTCCAAAGGTGGGTGACATCCATTATTTATTCAAGAATGTTTTCTCCTTGAACGAAAGAGGATGATGAGATGTCATTTCCTCCTTCCGTGGATTCCTCCTTAGAACTCGTAACCTAGTCTTGGAATCCCATAAAGATTATGATGTTGTTTGTGAATCTCATTCCCAGTGCCATGTCATTGTGGACGCTGGTTAATTACACTGCTTCTATCACGACATTCCATATTGTCATAACATGGTAGCAACTGTTGGTCAGAGTTTAGGACAACATCAGGCATATCGGGGAATATATGGGTTTACAGACATTGGGGTACCTACACTCTTCCCCATAAGAGGGCATATCAAGGGTCAAATCGGTCATGGGGTATGATATGCCAGAGGCATGTCTCTGAGGAATTCCCCAGCTTCCCATGCTTAACATGGGGTATTCCGAAAGTTTGATGTCTAGCGAAGATGGTTACACCAAAGTCATGTCTTATGAGGTTTTCCATAGGCATATAATGTTTAAAACTAAGTAGGCCATGAGTTGAACATCATGCGAAGAAGGAACAATGGTGATTAGAACATCCCATATAGGCATATTGAAATGGTACATCTCAAGGAGGGAACACCTAGAAGATGGATAGATCATAACATCCAATGATGACAGATCAAAGGTGGTGCATCCAATGGAGGGGAGATGTCACACTGTAATGGATGATCTGAACACCACTAATACTGGATCAGGGAGAGTGAACCCCAAAATGGGGTACACCATGGTTTACCATTGGCTGGGATTGAACCTCATGGAGGTTTCTTATGTACCATGTGTAGATTATTTGGATCAAAACCCACGTTGTTCGAAGGGGTTATGAATCGGGTTGTACACAGAGGAAAACGACAGAAAGACATGTTAGGGATTACACATGGAAAGGGGCTCATCGCAAGATGGACACTCTTTTTTGAATGATAATGGTTTGTGTGGGGATTACACATGGTTTGACTCCCAAGGGAATGACGTGATTTCACCGAGATGTGGTGGCCCTGGTATGAATCGGGATAGATGATTGAGAGTTGAATGAAGTGGAGGGGGGATGAGATGGAACCATCATGAATGGGATATTAGTGTTGGTGTTGAGCCTCTAAGAGACTTCATACGTATCCCCATGGTAGGTAATCAAATTTCGCATAGTTCAGTGAGTTTATGTGACACCTGAGAGGGATACCCATGATAATGGATGCATGGATGGGACCTAGAGGAAGTGAAACATCAGGGTTGGGTAATGAACATCACGAAACCCATAGGTTCAAGGGAGAGATTAGTATAAGACATGAGAAATGGGATTGAACCTCAGGGAGGCTTCCAACATATCCCCATGGAAAGAAACCAAAGTCTATATAGTTCATCTGATGATGTCTTACCATTGATTGGGGAATTCAACAAATTATCATCACATGGGTGACTTTAACATCTTACCAAAGAATGGGATTGAAATGGCTTTCCACTGAATGGGGTTGAAAATGGATTACTACAGAATGGAAGACAATTTAGTGTCATGCTGGACAAAAGGGGCGTACAATTTAATGTCATGCAGTACAGGGTTAGACCAACATGAAATAGTCGGGACCGATGGGTGTTGGGATGCAACCCCAGGGAGGCTTCCTATATACCTTGCCTTTATAAGGATCAATGTCAACGTAGTTCTGGAGGATTGGTGAACCGATGTGAAGGGGGGTTATAACCAATGGATGGTGGTCTTGAAACTCAGGGAGGCTTCCTACGTACCTTGCCTCAGCAAGGATCAAAGTCCACAAAGTTCATAAGGAGTTGGAACTAACATGTAGGGGGTCTAAGACAATGGATGGTGAGCATGAATCTGAGGGAGGCTTACTCTATACCATTCCTTAGTAAGGATCAAATTACACATAGTTTAGAAGAAGTGGGAACCAATGTGAATGGGGTTCGGAACCAATGGATGGTGGGTTGAACCTCAATGAGGTATCCTACGTACCATTCCATGGAAAGGATAAAGGTCCACATAGTTCAGAAGGAGTGGGAACCGACATGAAGGGGGGGGGGGGGGGTAGGACCAATGGATGGTGGGATTTAATCTCAGTGAGTCTTCCTACGTACCTTGCCTTAGAAAGGATCAAATCCCATGTAGATCAGGAGGATTTAGATCCGACATGAAGGGGGTTCAGAACCAATGGTTATTGGGCTTGAACATCATGGAGGATTCTTATGTATGTTGCCTTAGCAAGAATAAAATTCCCCATAGTTCGGGATGGTGTTGATGAAACGACATGAGATGGATGGGACCAATGGATGGTGGTCTTGAACGTCAGGGAGGCTTCCTACATACCTTGCATTGGAAAGGATCAAAGTCCCCGTAGTTCGGGATACTAGGAAGCGACACGAAGGGGGTACGAACCAATGTTTGTTGGGATTGAACATTAGGGAGGTTTCCTATGTACCTTGCCTTGGAAAGGATCAAAGTCCACATAGTTCAGGAATGTTTGGTGAACCGAATTGAAGGGAGTTGAGACCAATGGTTTTTGCGATTGAACCTTAGGGAGGCTTCATACATAACTTTCCTTGGAAAGGATCAATTTCCATGTAGTTCAGGTTTGTTTTTGGGGAATACACTCTAGGATTCCCTGAGAGGATTTCATTGTCGATGCTTACTCAATGCCCACATGAGTTATGCTCAGTGTGAAAAAACATGAAGCAGTAGAGACATGAAAATCACGTCGAAAAAGTTGCATCTGTGGTAAGTGAAGTGGGGCTTACACGTGGTTAGAAGACTAGGTGCCACTATGGAGCGGAAATGATGAATGGGGTTAATGAAAGGAAGCTGTCCAGGTGCCTCTATGGCGCGACAATGGTGATTGGGGAACACACAAGGAAGCTGCCTAGGTGTCTTACTCATGTCTAGTTTTGAGGGAATCTCAACTCACTGGTGGGTCGAGGTACATAACTGGGGACTTCACTTATGTGCTAGTGCACACGTAGGATAATTCTAAGGTAATTAGAATCTATCCAAACAGCGAGAAATGAAATGTGTGAATCACATAATCGAAATTCGGAATGCGGTGAGGGTGGTGAGACGATGGAGGATAACTATTGACTATGTTCAAAACACCACATCGATATCACATTAGCATGAAATAGATAAAAACAAATGAAGGTCGACTTCTGACTATGTTTGAAACATAGGACCTTATTCAAAGTGTCATATGATGTCTTCCAGTGCATTGGCCCATAACGGTAGGTGAGCCGAGGCGGCATGGGACCAGGACGTTAGGGGGTCCCTTCAGACATGTAAGAGGATGAATATCTGAATGAAGGACACACAAAGAATGAGGTGGAGTGATAGAATGTTTGAACAGATTCCAACACTCTTGAAATTATGCCACTATAACCATAGAATTAGTTATCTTATGCTTGTCAGATAAAGAAACTCTTATTTGGAATAAGAGTCATCCTATTATTGAATAATACGGAATTCCATAGTTTATAGTCATGTAGATAGGACTATTGGAATAATATGCTCGGAGCATAAGGCTTCATGTTTCGATCATATGAAATACTACAATTCGATTTCTTATTGTAAAGACCCGTAAAATTCAAGGGAAATTTTTTCTTAATTTTCTTTAGAATTTTACAAGAGCGCGGTTTCAGACGGCACCTGATTCCGAGGCCCGGAGTGCCCGGAATTAATTTCTGAAGTTTAGGCTCGGGTACGTTCAGTGAACGAACGAGCGGGTATTTCTAACTTTTGATACGGTGCTCGGAATTGAAATCCGAGGGCACCGATGAACTCGCAGCGCCGATATTCACTTAAAGAGACCTTTTCGGGAGTTGCGTTTGTTGCGGGTTGAAAGTTAGTTTTTGGGTTTTTAGTTTAAGTTAAATAAAATTTGTGAGGTACAAATTTTATTTTTAACTAGTTAAGTCCTACCAAAGGGAGTTGGGAGTGGGACCCACATCCACTTAACCTCCCTTGGGAGGATTAAGTGAGGTGGGGTCCACACGAACCCCAACTCCTCAAATTCTCTCAAAACCTCCCCTTAAACTCATTTCATTAAATGTTGTCAACTTGAGTTACTTAATTAATTATGGGAGTTTAACCTTTTTGAATTTCAAACTTTTGAAATTCTAATGTGTATTGTAATAATAAAATAAGAAGTTGTCTTATTTTATTTTGGGTTGTTTGTTTGTCTCCTTGGGAGCTTTTGGAGAGCCTCTTCTTCTTCTTCAAACTCAACGAAGAACGCGAAGAACGTCGTTCTTCAACGAAGAACTTCTCCGCCGAAGAACACGATCCATCCGCGACGTGACGTTCTTCTTCCGCATCATCTCTTCCGCGACGGTTTTCCGCGACGAACGCCATCGACAACGACTCTTCCTCCGACGTCAAAGGAATCGACACCGATATTCCACGACTCTGTCAACGTGAGACTATCAAGGTAGGGGTTCTTGAGTTCGTTGTTTCCTTTTTATTTGACTTTCCTCAAGACTTGACGTAGAACGCTCAAGTTTCCGACGAAGAACGCCGCTCCGCTCTTCTTCGTCTTCGGTGTCAACGAGAGAGAACACCGCACCTTCCTCGGACAACCTTCGTCGGCGTACAAGGATTCGCCAACGACGTGCCTCTTCGGACGCGCCTCTTTGTCGTTGAATTTGACGAACGACGACCGCGTCGCCCGACCTCCGCGACGTCGTCTTCCGCGGAACGTAGAACGATCTTCGAACCTTATACCAAGGTAGGGGTTGTTGTTTTATTCTTTATTATTCCTTTTCTTGATCGTGAATAGCAAGTATAACGTGTGGCTTAATTTATTTAAGATGCGTTATTATTTTAACGTGAGGGGGCCGGACCGCACGAACACGGACGAACCCCCCTCCATCGTTTCTTGTTTATTCTTGCGGGCGGAAGCAAGGTGGCGTGATGCCGTCGCACCACGCGGATAATTATACGTTTAAGTTACGCGATGTTGTCGCGCGCACCATGAAGAAACAACAAGAACGCGACGCCGTCGCGCCGCGTTGAATGATTATCAAAGCACGACGAAGGGGCGTGGTGCTGTCGCACCGCGCCGGTTGACGAACGCCGCGGCCGGTTCCGGGCCGCGGCGGGACGAAGAGACCGCGACCGGTTCCGGGCCGCGGCGGAACAGAAGACCGGCGGCCGGGCCGCCGGCGTCGGAAGTCGAAGGCGGGACCGGAATTTCCGGTCCCGTTAGTGAAAACCGGCCGGCCAGCTGGCCGGCCGGATGACAGGAAACCGGGGGAATAAATCCCCCGGCCGTTTCAACAAAACCCCCCTCTTATTGAGGGGGGCGGTTCCATGGAAGGGGGGGGGGCAGCAGCCCCCCGGTTTAATTCAAAACCGGCCCCCACGTGGGGGCCGATTTGTTGCAAACGGCGCGGCAAAGCCGCGCCGCCCTTCTGAAGAAGCGGGGGTTAGCCCCCCGCGAGCGGCCCCTCGCGGCACCCCGCGCCGCCGCGCCGCCGCCGCCCCGGGGGGGGGGGGGGGGGGGGGTCGGGCCGGGTCGGCCCGGACCCGGACCCCCCCCCCGTTTCGAACCAGATTTGGTTTTTGGCCCATAACTTGAGCCTCAGACCTCCGATCGACGAACCGTCAGCTGCAACACGATCCTTGGATCGAGACGGTCGTTTCGGTATATCGCACTCAAGGTTTCGGATTACTTTGAGTTTGGCCGGGTTGGTTCGTTCACGAAACCAACCGGGCCTTCGGAGCGGAAACGCTCATATCTTGAGCCACGAACGTCCGATTGACGCGCCGTCAGTCGCGTTGTGTTCCTTTTAGTGAGACGGATCTTTTGGCATACTCCGCCCGAGGTTTGGACGCAGGTGGAGTACGGTCGGGTTGGTTTTGCCTTAAAAACCAACCGGGCCCCGGAGACGAAAAAGCCAATAACTCACAGACCGGGCGTCCGATTGACGCGCCGTCTGTTTCGTTGACTTCCTCTTGATGAGACGGAACTTTTGACATACTCCGCCCGAGTTTTGGATACAGTCGGAGTATGGCCGGGTTGGATTGTACCCGAAATCCAACCGGGCCCCTGGAACGGGAAAGCTGATATCTTTCAGACAGGACGTCCGTTTGACGAACCGTCAGCGGCGTTGGTGGTTACGTTTAGTAACGGTCCCTATGAGTATACCCTATGGGAGTTCGGGGTAGAGTTGAGTTACGGCCGGGATTGGTTTGCTCACAAAACCAACCGGGCCCCTGGGACGAAAAGGCTAATAACTCACAGACCGGGCGTCCGATCGACGCGCCGTCTGTTGCGTTGAGACCCCTGTGACGAGACGGACTTTTGAGATACTTCTTTGCGGGGCTTTGTGATACTTGGAGTATCGACCAGTAGCTCATGGAGCGGACCCTCCCGGAGACGAGCGTGCAGAGTTCGGAGACCGTGAAGCCGGCTGAGACCTGACGACTGCTTGACCGACTCGACTTGGAGTGAGTCGACTAGCCCAGTGGACGGAGCGCCTGGTATTTGGCGGCAGACCCACGGCGGACGGAGCGCCTGGTAGTTGGCAACAGACCCGCGGTACTCGACAGGAGGAGTACCTTAGTAGGCTATCTGGGTAGCGCCCGGTATTTGGCAGCAGACCCTCAGCGGACGGAGCGCCTGGTAGTTGGCAGCAGACCCGTAGTACTCGACAGGAGGAGTACTTCAGCAGTCTTAGGTTAGTGAGCGGCGGCCTCGGAGTCGTGACAGGACCACTGTACACTCTAGAGACGGAGCTCTTCAGCAGTTACGGTTTCGATAATGAAAATCCTGGTTTGAGATGAGACTTTTGTCCTTTGTGTTTCCTCATGATTGAGATGGGTTACTTGATAACTTAGGTATATGTATGGGCATATACCTGGGTAGTGGTTATCCGTTGATCTCATGATCCTTGTGTTTCCTCATGACTGAGATGGGTTACTTGATAACTTAGGTATATGTATGGGCATATACCTAAGTAGAGTTTATCTGTTGTGATCTTCTTGTGGTTATCCTTGTTGGTTTTAGTGAGACCTTGAGGGTCTCGGGGTCCCTACTGAGTATCGTTATACTCACCCCTGCACGGGCTATGCCCGCACCTCGTTGTGTTGGTTGCAGACGACGGCCAGTACTGACAGAGGCCGAGTGTTCGAGGACTGGACGGTACCTGGAGGTGGACTATACGACGAGGCGGTACCCAGAGGCAGACCACTGGGCGGGACATACTTGGAGCAGACGGCGGGACCCGAGGAGCAGAGGAGCTATCTGTACCCACCCTTCAGGTGGGATTTCCAGTGGACAGCTCGGCGTAGCTGCTTTACTTTTCAGTTGTTGTTTTCCCTTTTGAGTTGTACTTTACAGTTGAGCTTGTATTTCCGGCCCCTTTTTACTTTCCGCACTTTTAGTTGTACTCTGTTTTTGCTTAGTGTTACTTTCCGCTTGCTTACTCTGTGGTGTTTGTTTACTTTACAAAGGCAATGCCTTCCCTTTTTACCGGGATTTACGCCTTGGTGCTAGTCGCCAGCCCCTGGCCTATGGAAGGCAGGCTTGGGGTAGTCACGGCACGGACCCCGAGGGCGGGTCGTGACAAATTGGTATCAGAGGAGTTCAGTTTTACCGCAGAACTTATAACTCTGATCTTCCTTTCTGTGAAGCAATAGTGTTAAGGGTACCGAGTGTGGTTTTCAGTTCAGGGAGTCCAGTGTTGGTGCGGGCGGCCGACGTATCCATACACCAGGACCCTGACAACTGATTTCCGACTTTGTGCACGAAAACACTGATTGCGTGTGTGTTTTCAAAGGTTTTTCCCCTTAAAACAGCTCAAACCAGGTCAGCTCACCAGGTATAATCGTTTGATCGTGTTACGTTGTTTCTTTCAGGATGGCCCCACGACGGCAGCCAGCTAGGGTTCCGAGAATCGAACGTGACGACAGCCCACCGAGCGACGAGGCCTCGGTGCAGGGCCCTTTGTCAGTAGTGGCACCGGCGGTAGCTCTACCGGCCGAGCCCCCGATGCTTCCAGCAGCAGCCGCTGACGATGCACGTCGCCTCAGCGCACTGCATGAGTTTCAGCGCCAGCGACCGCCCCGGTTTCGCGGGGAGACGGATCCCCAGGCTGCAGAGGACTGGCTGGAGGCAGTGGTACGAGTGTTTAGGCTAGTGAGGACACCAGCAGACCTCATGGTGATCCTCGCTGCGAGCCTACTACACGCAGCAGCAGGTAGGTGGTGGAGCCACTTGTTTCAGTTTTGCGATGAGATGAACTTCGCATGGGAAGACTTCGAGACCTTCTTCAGGGTGGAGTTTGTGCCAGTATCTCTACACCTCGAGCGTGTACAGGAGATTCTGCCTTTGCCGCGTGTTTTTCGATCAGAAGCCGAGTCATCTGTGGGCAGTAGACAGATGATGCAGAGGTCCAGGAGGACCAGACCAGCAGTTGGGCGATCTCGGGTTTCAGGACCGGTGGTGCAGGGCATCCGGAGTGGGAACAGAGCTAGCCGTGCAAGGAGAAGGTTGTGTTACTCATGCCGCAGAAAGGGTCACCTGGCACGTGACTGTCCGACTCCTCGATCCGCAGGCTTGGGGGGAGCCACCGAGGTTGAGGCAGCGACAAATGCTTGAGCAACAGTAAAGCAGGTGGACAGGAGCGGAACTAGTGGATACGTCTTTTGTACTTCTAGTTCCATGTTGATGTTGTTTTTGTGTAGCATCTTTGTATTATGAGCTGTAATAATAAAAGACGCATACTTTGTGATGTTTTCATTCCTGTCCTCTTTCGTGATGTTACTAAGAGGTTCCAGTTGACTGTTGACTTGACCCTCACTTGTGAGACATCTACTGGAGGAGACCAGTTACCACACACTGATGCCGACAGTGTGACTCAACCCTTGGAGGCGAGAGTAACGGTTGGATCTCTTAGTAGTAGCGTCGAGGCCTTACGACGTCATCCTTGGTATGGATTAATATCATCCATGTTAGGATTGACTGTTTTAGGCAAAGAATGTGGTTCATCCAGGGGATGAGACCAGGTTTCTCTTATCGGCAAAGAAGAAATCTTGCAGCTCTTGTGGGACCAGAGATGGTCCGGGCCACGTCAGAGGAGGTCCAGGTCATTCAGGAGCGGATGAGGACAGCACAGAGCTGGCAGAAGTCATTCGCTGACAGGAGGCGGAGGCCACTAGAGTTCGAGGATGGTGACCACGTCTTCTTGCGGGTCTCACCTCGACGTGGTATTCGGAGATTTGGCCGAGGAGGCAAGTTATCTCCGCGCTTCATCGGACCCTTCCAGGTCCTCAGCAGGGTTGGTGAGGTGGCTTATCGCCTGGCTCTACCACCTCAGTTGCACCGGGTGCACGACGTCTTCCACGTGTCTCAGCTGAGGAGATACGTGCACGACCCGACGCACATCCCTGACCATGTGAAGCTTGACGTTGACGATGGGGAGACTTTTACGGAGGTCCCGGTGGAGTTAGAGGATCGACAGGAGCGGGTCCTACATGGACGATCGATTCCTCTTGTGCGCATCAGATGGCGGCACGGGAATCTCCAGGAGAGCACATGGGAGCGGGAGGCTCAGATGCGTGCTCAGTACCCTCTTTGTTTCCCTAGTTTTTGATGTATCTTTACGGGGACGTAAAGTCCTGAGGTGGGAGTAATGTAAAGACCCGTAAAATTCAAGGGAAATTTTTTCTTAATTTTCTTTAGAATTTTACAAGAGCGCGGTTTCAGACGGCACCTGATTCCGAGGCCCGGAGTGCCCGGAATTAATTTCTGAAGTTTAGGCTCAGGTACGTTCAGTGAACGAACGAGCGGGTATTTCTAACTTTTGATACGGTGCTCGGAATTGAAATCCGAGGGCACCGATGAACTCGCAGCGCCGATATTCGCTTAAAGAGACCTTTTCGGGAGTTGCGTTTGTTGCGGGTTGAATGTTAGTTATTGGGTTTTTAGTTTAAGTTAAATAAAATTTGTGAGGTACAAATTTTATTTTTAACTAGTTAAGTCCTACCAAAGGGAGTTGGGACTGGTACCCACATCCACTTAACCTCCCTTGGGAGGATTAAGTGAGGTGGGGTCCACACGAACCCCAACTCCTCAAATTCTCTCAAAACCTCCCCTTAAACTCATTTCATTAAATGTTGTCAACTTGAGTTACTTAATTAATTATGGGAGTTTAACCTTTTTGAATTTCAAACTTTTGAAATTCTAATGTGTATTGTAATAATAAAATAAGAAGTTGTCTTATTTTATTTTGGGTTGTTTGTTTGTCTCCTTGGGAGCTTTTGGAGAGCCTCTTCTTCTTCTTCAAACTCAACGAAGAACGCGAAGAACGTCGTTCTTCAACGAAGAACTTCTCCGCCGAAGAACACGATCCATCCGCGACGTGACGTTCTTCTTCCGCATCATCTCTTCCGCGATGGTTTTCCGCGACGAACGCCATCGACAACGACTCTTCCTCCGACGTCAAAGGAATCGACACCGATATTCCACGACTCCGTCAACGTGCGACTATCAAGGTAGGGGTTCTTGAGTTCGTTGTTTCCTTTTTATTTGACTTTCCTCAAGACTTGACGTAGAACGCTCAAGTTTCCGACGAAGAACGTCGCTCCGCTCTTCTTCGTCTTCGGTGTCAACGAGTGAGAACACCGCACCTTCCTCGGACAACCTTCGTCGGCGTACAAGGATTCGCCAACGACGTGCCTCTTCGGACGCGCCTCTTCGTCGTTGAATTTGACGAACGACGACCGCGTCGCCCGACCTCCGCGACGTCGTCTTCCGCGGAACGTAGAACGATCTTCGAACCTTATACCAAGGTAGGGGTTGTTGTTTTATTCTTTATTATTCCTTTTCTTGATCGTGAATAGCAAGTATAACGTGTGGCTTAATTTATTTAAGATGCGTTATTATTTTAACGTGAGGGGGCCGGACCGCACGAACACGGCCGAACCCCCCTCCATCGTTTCTTGTTTATTCTTGCGGGCCGAAGCAAGGTGGCGTGGTGCCGTCGCACCACGCGGATAATTATACGTTTAAGTTACGCGATGTCGTCGCGCGCACCATGAAGAAACAACAAGAACGCGACGCCGTCGCGCCGCGTTGAATGATTATCAAAGCACGGCGAAGGGGCGCGGTGCCGTCGCACCGCGCCGGTTGACGAACGCCGCGGCCGGTTCCGGGCCGCGGCGGGACGAAGAGACAGTGACCGGTTCCGGGCCGCGGCGGAAGAGAAGACCGGCGGCCGGGCCGCCGGCGTCGGAAGTCGAAGGCGGGACCGGAATTTCCGGTCCCGTTAGTGAAAACCGGCCGGCCAGCTGGCCGGCCGGATGACAGGAAACCGGGGGAATAAATCCCCCGGCCGTTTCAACAAAACCCCCCTCTTATTGAGGGGGGCGGTTCCATGGAAGGGGGGGGGGGGCAGCAGCCCCCCGGTTTAATTCAAAACCGGCCCCCACGTGGGGGCCGATTTGTTGCAAACGGCGCGACAAAGCCGCGCCGCCCTTCTGAAGAAGCGGGGGTTAGCCCCCCGCGAGCGGCCCCTCGCGGCGCCCCGCGCCGCCGCGCCGCCGCGGCGCCAGGCCGCCGCGCCGCCCCGGGGGGGGGGGGGGGTCGGGCCGGGTCGGCCCGGACCCGGACCCCCCCGTTTCGAACCAGATTCGGTTTTTGGCCCATAACTTGAGCCTCGGACCTCCGATCGACGAACCGTCAGCTGCAACGCGATCCCTGGATCGAGACGGTCGTTTCGGTATATCGCACTCAAGGTTTCGGATTACTTTGAGTTTGGCCGGGTTGGTTCGTTCACGAAACCAACCGGGCCTTCGGAGCGGAAACGCTCATATCTTGAGCCACGGACGTCCGATTGACGCGCCGTCAGTCGCGTTGTGTTCCTTTTATTGAGACGGATCTTTTGGTATACTCCGCCCGAGGTTTGGACGCAGGTGGAGTACGGTAGGGTTGGTTTTGCCTTAAAAACCAACCGGGCCCCGGAGACGAAAAAGCCAATAACTCACAGACCGGGCGTCCGATTGACGCGCCGTCTGTTTCGTTGACTTCCTCTTGATGAGACGGAACTTTTGACATACTCCGCCCGAGTTTTGGATACAGTCGGAGTATGGCCGGGTTGGATTGTACCCGAAATCCAACCGGGCCCCTGGAACGGGAAAGCTGATATCTTTCAGACAGGACGTCCGTTTGACGAACCGTCAGCGGCGTTGGTGGTTACGTTTAGTAACGGTCCCTATGAGTATACCCTATGGGAGTTCATGGTACAGTTGAGTTACGGCCGGGATTGGTTTGCTCACAAAACCAACCGGGCCCCTGGGACGAAAAGGCTAATAACTCACAGACCGGGCGTCCGATCGACGCGCCGTCTGTTGCGTTGAGACCCCTGTGACGAGACGGACTTTTGAGATACTTCTTTGCGGGGCTTTGTGATACTTGGAGTATCGACCAGTAGCTCGTGGAGCGGACCCTCCCGGAGACGAGCGTGCAGAGTTCGGAGACCGTGAAGCCGGCTGAGACCTGACGACTGCTTGACTGACTCGACTTGGAGTGAGTCGACTAGCCCAGTGGACGGAGCGCCTGGTATTTGGCGGCAGACCCACGACGGACGGAGCGCCTGGTAGTTGGCAGCAGACCCGCGGTACTCGACAGGAGGAGTACCTCAGTAGGCTATCTGGGTAGCGCCCGGTATTTGGCAGCAGACCCTCAGCGGACGGAGCGCCTGGTAGTTGGCAGCAGACCCGCAGTACTCGACAGGAGGAGTACTTCAGCAGTCTTAGGTTAGTGAGCGGCGGCCTCAGAGTCGTGACAGGACCACTGTACACTCTAGAGATGGAGCTCTTCAGCAGTTACGGTTTCGATAATGAAAATCCTGGTTTGAGCTGAGACTTTTGTCCTTTGTGTTTCCTCATGATTGAGATGGGTTACTTGATAACTTAGGTATATGTATGGGCATATACCTGGGTAGTGGTTATCCGTTGATCTCATGATCCTTGTGTTTCCTCATGACTGAGATGGGTTACTTGATAACTTAGGTATATGTATGGGCATATACCTAAGTAGAGTTTATCTGTTGTGATCTTCTTGTGGTTATCCTTGTTGGTTTTAGTGAGACCTTGAGGGTCTCGGGGTCCCTACTGAGTATCGTTATACTCACCCCTGCACGGGCTATGCCCGCACCTCGTTGTGTTGGTTGCAGACGACGGCCAGTACTGGCAGAGGACGAGTGTTCGAGGACTGGACGGTACCTGGAGGTGGACTATACGACGAGGCGGTACCCAGAGGCAGACCACTGGGCGGGACATACTTGGAGCAGACTGCGGGACCCGAGGAGCAGAGGAGCTATCTGTACCCACCCTTCAGGTGGGATTTCCAGTGGACAGCTCGGCGTAGCTGCTTTACTTTTCAGTTGCTGTTTTCCCTTTCGAGTTGTACTTTACAGTTGGGCTTGTATTTCCGGCCCCTTTTTACTTTCCGCACTTTTAGTTGTACTCTATTTTTGCTTAGTGTTACTTTCCGCTTGCTTACTCTGTGGTGTTTGTTTACTTTACAAAGGCAATGCCTTCCCTTTTTACCGGGATTTACGCCTTGGTGCTAGTCGCCAGCCCCTGGCCTATGGAAGGCGGGCTTGGGGTAGTCACGGTACGGACCCCGAGGGCGGGTCGTGACACTTATAGAGTGGACTATTATCATCTTATGATTAGTGCCTAAGGCATCTCTTGTAATAAGCAAGAGGATTCCAATGTTTTTCACATAGGGTGATCTACAGTTTATAGTCATGTAGAGAGGACTGTTATCATCTTATGATTGGAGTATACGGATACTCTTGTTTAGATTAAAAGTCATCCTATTTTTGGATGATATGGAATTACACAATTTATTATCATGTAGAGATGACTATTAGCATCTTATTCTTGGAGTATAAGGAATATCTTGTTTTGTTTAAGAGTAATCCTATTATTGAATGATAGAGAATAGTACAGTTTAAAGAAATTTAGAGAGGACTTTTAGGCTTAAGGATCCTAGTAATAGCTGGTGTTGGGACTTACGCAACAACATCACTTTCTGGTTCAACCTGGTAGAGAAGTTAGGTGATATTGTTTCTATAAGTCGCTTGTGGAATTTTTTGACTCAAGGTACTCATGGAATTGATAATGAGAATCTATACTCACAAAATATGAAAGGGACCAAGAGGAATATGTCGACTCAAGGTATTTCATTGTGTTTGGAGGAGTATCTCGAATCATGGTATTCCATAGGTGGATGGTGGGAACACAAAAGGGCACAATGGATAATCCTGACGTCCCGACCCAAATATTTCATGGTGCGACTATCCAATTTTATTGGGGGTCAGGGACGGAATCGAAGGTACCTGGATAGAGGGCCCAAATTGTATCCTTACACTGATACCAAGAAGGTTTGTGGGGGTGAAACACCGGTCGTACGGACCAGCGGGCGTGAAGGTAGGAGCCCTGCGAAGGATAGAGATTCTCAAAGGATGTTCGCAGTGGAAAGGTGCTCGCGGAGAAAGGGGTATTTCAAGGAAGCATCGAGAAGGAAAGATACTCACCCAGCATGGACTCTCGAAGCAGCTTTGCAAAGGAAAGATGCTTACAGAGCATGGACTCACGGAGCGAAGGGGCTTGCAGAGCAAAGTGTTTTACAGAGGAAAGTGGCTCATGGAGTAAAGGGGCTCGTGGATAAAATGGGATCAAGGATCAAAGGGGCTCATGGAGCGAAGGCTCTCGTAGAGCCTTGAGAAACCTAAAAGAACTCGCTCCATCTCAAAGGGCGGATGCCTTTGCGAAAGGAATCACTTCGCGGAGCATGGGAGCTCCGTGAAATTGGTGATTAGCCACCCAAGGGGTGGCGTGACCATATTTACGAAGGGGGATTAGTCATGTATTTATAGGCGATGGAGGTCGGCGGAGCACACCGAAAAGAACAAATGATCACCGTGAAGCAAATCGTTCTCCACAACTAGAAGGAGTTCCTTTAAGATTCTTGTAATCGTGGAGTTTACCATCATCGAGCATCATAGCACCCTTAGAGGCTCGGGTCAGGTTCCCTCAAGATCGTCGTAACCGTAGAGTCAACCATCATCGAGATTTGCGGTACTCACAGAGTGTAGAGAACCAAAGCCTGAAGTACATGGACATTACATTACTTTTGCGGAATACTTAATAAATAACAAAAACCAAAACTCAAGGACCATAATAGTTTAGTGTCTTTGGAAACTCGAAACATAATCTTCTATTCATGGTGAAAGATCTTCAACATCTCCCATAAAGATCTCCCCCTATTATTTTCTTACCTAAAACCATTCTTTATATCTTGGGGAAAATAAAACATAAAAAGGTTGAGCTCAAATGCTCAATAAGGGTAAACATAGATAACATTAAACAATCCATAAACATTTGAATGAAAAAACGTGAACATAAAATCTAAACATCAAAATCTTGATCAAAGACATAAATCTTTGAAGTATGTAAGGCATATATCATGAAGGAACATCAATCATGATAAAATATCATGGGAATAAAACATGTAATCATGGAAAACCATTAAGCACATGATATTATTTCCATATTAGCCAAGGAATTTCTGCCAAGACCATCTTAGTGGACAAAGTCCCCTTCTGAATCGAGTTCACTGCTCGTTCCAGTCCTGTATCACTGAACCGGATTAAATTACCATTCCAGACATGTATATCTCATGATATATAAATCTTTACCCAATGCATTGGAGCAGGAAATAGGTCCCACCCATCTCATAATGAAATCATTCTTTTGTGTGCCACAAAATAAACATACATCATTCATAATAACCCAACGAATAAAATGGGTTTCATAAACATCATCCCATAATAACATAATCCATATAAAATAAATGGATATCATTTCATCATAAGAAAAATCAAACCATGTAAATAATAGAGATATTATATTTCAAACATAAACATACTAAATAATATCGTCTCAGAAGGAAAATAGTTTTGATAAAACACTTGAAATGAATTCTTGAGGAAAATATCCTTTCTTCTTCAAAATCATTTTCTTTTCAAAAAATGACATGGAATTTTAACTGAAAAATATTTTTTTTAAAATAGTCATGAAATATTCTAGAGTAATATTTAGGAAAATAATGCGTTAAAAACCGTAAAAATATGTTCATGTCGTATAAGTTAAAAAAACATTCTTCTCGTACTTTTTCCAGAAAAGTGGAAAAGTACATCGTATGGTAAAAAAAAATAATCCTTTCATACCATGTAGTAAAAGACAAAAATGGGTAAAAAGGACTTTAATCTTACCTGAAAACATTTTTATAAAACATGGACATGGATGATAAATTTAACCCCAGTAAATACTTACATATAAGCAATCTCGGATAGAAAACAATTGAGATTGCAACATTATCCCTTACCTTAGGTCCTATAAGATTTGTACGTATCCAAACCTCCTGTATAATGATTTAAATAATGTCATTGACTTATTAAAGAATCATATTAATTGTTATTATATCATATATGGTTCACTTAGGACTTTATATTACCCGTTCTTTTGTAAATTTATGTTAAAGTAGCGTTTTGCGTAAAATCTTTTCATTTATCGTCCATGTTTTTACTTGTAATTATTAATATGATTACTTAGATCATGATTACATAGTTAAAAAATATAAAACATGATTTCAATATAATATATATTCAGAATATACATAATATATCGATAAAGGGAAAGAAATACACCGTTCATGGAGACGGTAGGCCGTACGTACACATTAACGCTGTTGTCATTTCCTTATTGAATTAAATGGAAATAAGTAAATGAAACATATATTTTCCTCAATACAGTATCATTATTATATAATATCTTTCATTATTATATATTATATATACTTTATAATCATACTTGAATGGTTAATCATGGAAAATGAATCTCATCACGTTCGTGGAGACGGTAGTCCGTCCGTACGCACGAACGATGATATCATTCCCATGATCGTGGAATTATATTGAAGTGTTTGTATAATATTTCAGAATCATTATTACTTTACAATAATCATATATAGTTATTTATTTACACCATTATACCCATCCAAGTAAGGTGGTGGTGGAAAATATATTACACAACGGCGTGGAGACAGTATTCCGTACGTACGCACGCGCGGTGATTTCGTTTTCCGTAGGATGGATAGAAGGTGGAATAGGGCTGTTTCATATATATATTAACATATCAGTATATGAGTGATAGTTATGTTATGACTTCATAATTAAACAACTAAAGAAGAAGAAGAAGAATAAATAAATTTGAATGAATTGGTAATGAGTATTACCTCTTCTTCGACACACCTCTTTGAAACCTCCTCTTAGGGACTAAGATTGGTCTTTGAATAAGACCAGGACCTATAGAATATTTCTAGGGAAGTTGAGAATGGAAATGGTCAGGTTTTGGCTGAGATTGAAGGCTCATGGTTCTGTAAAGATGAGAGGGAGGAGGTGCCCTTTTATAAGGGAGGAGAGGGGCACTTTTGGAATCCTAAAAAATATTAGTTTAATATAAAATAAAACCCCACATAAAAACATCCAAAAATGACTAAATTAGAATATTAGATGAGATAAGGTTTTAATATCATCATCAAATAAAATTTATTCATGTTTTAATATTATTTTAAACCTTATCATTTTTATTTATCCTTATTCAATATATTTAATTTTATTTGTGGTAACAAATTATTAAATTTTAAATGGTTATAAATAATCACTTATGTGTTTTTAATTTTCCAAATTTGGATACTTTATGACATTATAGACTATATAAATTTAAATTTATAATTTTTAAATATTTTTGTGATTTTTAAACAATTTAATAATTTGTTATTTTTATAAAATAACAATAGTGTCAATTTTAAAACTATTCATTTATTTGAATTTAAATAAAATTCACACAGAGGATATATTCGAAATAAAATATTAAATATGTTTCTAACATGTCATAGTATTCTATAAAATTAGTGGATAACATTAAATAGTTCATATAATATTTATTTTACTATTTGTAAAACCATTTATTTGATAATTCTCTTAATAAAATAAGTTCTACAACATTTTTGTATAATTATTAAATATACTTATTTGTTGCATAAAAATTAAAAATAAAATACTAGGATGAAGATAAATCCTATAGATTAAATAATAATACTTTTAGTCTGATTTATATTCTAAAACACCCAACTTTTAAAATGTTATATTTATTAAATTATGAAGGTGACACCTTTGACATCATTTAAATTAAAGTAATATAAGTGTCATAATAACTTATATAAGTCCCCAAACGGTCATATATTAGGACATGGGATGATTATGGTGTATATATACACTACCAATAAGTTTTGGGCAGGTTTGTGAGCCTTTTAATGGGCATTATTATTTCAATAAAAACTATATTATTTATTTTTCACTAAATAAATAATTTCTGCATCATTAATGTATAAGCTATAAAATTAATTAAATATATCTTAAAAATTATAAATAAATTACCGTGATAAAAAAAAATATTTTATCTTTTAAATTAGTATTTATAACTTATTTTATATTTTTTATAAACCGATATTAATAATACTTTAATTGTTAAAGTTGAGTGAGACATATTTCACTTTCCTTTAAATAAAATAAACTAAAGGTCTTAATCACCTCCAAGTAGGTTCCAATGGATTCAATTTAGACCCAAATATTCCTTAGGACACAATATAAGAATCAAATTATATTAAGACAAGTGTTAGGGTAATTTTATAATATTATATTTACCCTTAATTACCTGATTTACCTTTTACTATGGTAAATAAAATCTACCATAGTTCCTATTCATAATGCCCAAAAATAAAAAGTATCCTATTAACATAATTTGGACCCAATAATTCCAAATATTGAATCCATTTTTCTAAATTAAACACAGAAAAGTTTCAGAAATTAATTTAAAATTAATTATGTTGTTAAGAAAACGAGTTTTAAAAGTTAAAACTTAGCGAAAGATTAAAATGATTTTATCTATGAATTCAATGTAAAATAAATGTTAATGACATAAATTATATAAAATGGTAAAAATATATTCTATTTATACTTTAAAAACATTCAATATTATAATTTTACCATATAAGTTATTACGATGAAAAAAGTTGTTTTTAATTAAAATATAGCATGTTTTTACTATTCAAAAAAATATGAATGTCATCAGAATAATATGAAATCTTTATAAAAAGTAAATTTTAATATCCTGATTTCAAATAAGAATTTTATTTTTTCAAATTGAACTTATAAACATGTCAAAAACTAGATTTAACGTCGGTGCACCATCAGAAGGCTGCAAAACTGCATTTTTTGAAAAATACTTATTTTACCCAATAAATTTATTTTGATCATATATCATATTCTAGAAAATTTGTATGATGAATAATAATGTTATAAAATTCAAAATTTAGTTAATACTATTCATAACGTCTAGTTCATAATAACATCATAATAATATATCGTTGTTTAGTGAAACCCGATTTTGTGTACAACACATGCTGTCGAGGAAGGTTGTGATTGCATGTAACGCAACCCAAGTCAAGGTTGCGTGTAGTGAAAGACTCTTTTGTTGTTTCATATAATAGAATCCAACCATATTTCATTTATACATTGAATATATATATATATACACACTCAATGTTGCGTAGAATAACTACTTTCAAACGAACTTTAAATTGTGTTTAACACAATCCAAGATTAGTGTTGTGTAAACTGTAGGATAATATGGTGTTGTGTATAGTACAAGATAATATTGGTGTAGTGTACAACAGAAGATATGAAAGAAATTAAAAAGAATATATCTTATAAAACCTTGTGGTGTTACATTCTACCCCCCTTAAAATGATATTTTCCCTCGAAATTCATCGGAGTTATAAATGGTTTATTACATGACAGTTTATTTCATAGAAACCCACATCATAAATTGGAATACCAAAACATTTCTTTAAAAATTAACGTATGAAACGTAATAGTTACCCAAATTAACAAATCATTGGGTTTCCACATAGGATAACATAGGTGAAAATATTGATATGGAAGAGAAATCTAACCATCAAGTTCTGATGGAGAGTGGTAGAGGACATGGATATGAAAAAGCCAACAATCACAAAGCCATAAATTTGTGATGATCTAAGGTAGCATCTGATTCATCAGATATAATGTCACTAGGACAACCATTTTGGTTTTCAAGATCATTTCTCTAAATTTTATGAATTAAAAGAAATACTTACATGATTTTGGTACAATCTCACTGTTGTTCGTGCCTTGAAAAATTTATACTTCATCTCTTAAAGAAATGAAATGAAATTTGTTATTCATGAAAAGTTAGCAGATCACGTGATAGAATGAGGGGTCCTTCCATCTGTTTCAATCAAAAGGATAGAAAAAGTTATCAAATATACATAAGTCCATTTATGGTGAGGTTAATCGTATATGATTCCAAAAATGAACATATACTTCATATATCATACCACTTAAAAAAATAAAACTAGTTTCTACTAACAAGGGACTTCTTGTAGGCCAGTGGTTGGCGCTGAAGGCCTATCGCACATTGGTTGTGGGTTTGATTCCCGCAGCCTTGTCTGACGCGATGGGTTGTCGCCCATCATATGGGTTGTCATTTTTCTAAAACTACACTATTATAACATTCCTATAATAATATCGAAAAATGTTCTAGCCTTAAACATGAATATCTTAATTCATTCCAATCTTTAGGCTTATCCAAAATACTTTTGACCAAGCTCATAGTATAAAGAAAACAATTACTAGAAATTTCATCAACCGAGCATGTGAATACCATCATTTATCCCCCATATATCATAAAATATATCTTCTTGGTCATATTCTAGACATGTGAATACCTTAATCATATATTCTTTTGAAAAATGAATACCCATTGAACCTTAGTAAAAACACGAATGCTGTCAAAAAGTTAACACTTTACACATACCAAAATCTTAAAAATTCTATATACTCAAACCATGATACCACTTAGTCCTTATATCAATCATGAGCTCATGAATACTATCAAATATATTATTTTCTCCCTATCCATTCATTATGCACATATCATCTGCTTTCCAAAATATTTGAATCACATGTCATGGTTACCGGTACAATAGAATTATTGAAAACCACAAAATACTAATACAAAAATATTCCAATATATCATAAAAGTACCTCAACAACATTATTATTGAATACAAATACATAAACTCTTCAATCCATCCTCTTCAATGATTTTCATGGAGTAAGTCCTTCCTTGATTTAAAATTAACCTCTTAGGTTAGGGCATTGTGTTGGGTAATGCCCATGTTGTCCACAAATATGACATCGAACTCCATAACAGTCTGTCACTCTATAACACTTTTCTCCACATAGATAACATCTTCTCCTCCATTTGAGGTTTTTCTCAAGGTTCTTATTCCCTTCATTATAAATATCAATCTTCATTTCATTATGCCCCTCACCTTGCGAACATGCATAAAATTCCATCTTCCTCTTATTTGATGACTTAAGAATACAACCAAATTCACCTTGTTAATCATATATCGTGATGACTGATTCGGCATAATCACAATATCATTCTCTCTAGGCATTACACAATTTTGTTGATCACAGTCACCAATTTTTTCATCGGAATCAACGTTAACTGAATTCCTTCTCGTTCCCTCCATTGACTAAAACTAGAAACCATAGTGTAAGAAATAGTTAAAATAACGAGGAACCACATAATCATTAAAATTCACTTATGGGATGTCTAACTTATCAAACATTCTTTAATCCATGACACCTTAGGTTTACCCTAGGTTATTCATGATTGTCAACATAACTCTAGGACGGTAACCTATAGTTATAATAAACGTTAGGGACATCCCTAGACATTCCTTAGAAATATCTTTAGGGATTTCATTAAAGTTTTCGCATCCTAGTTTACAATGGTTAACTAAAACTTTCCTCTGATACCAACTATAGAGAATGAAAGCTTGAAGTACATGGACATTACATTAATTTTGAATAATAATTAATACATAACAAAAACTAACACTGAAGGACCGTAATAGTTTAGTGTCTTTGGAAACTCGGAACATAATCTTTTAATCATGGTGAAATATCTTCAACATCTCCCATAAAGATCTTAACCTTTTGTTTTATTACCTAAAAACATTCTTTATATCCTGCGGAAAAGAAAACATAAAATGGTTGAGCTCAAATTCTCAGAAATGGTAAACATAGATAACATTAAACAATCCATAAACATTTGAATGCAAAAACATGACCATAAAATCTAAACATCAAAATCTTGATCAAAGACATAAATCTTAAAAGTATGTAAGCCATATATCATGAAAAAACATCAATCATGATAAAATAGCATTGTAATAAAACAAGTAATCGTGGAAAACCATTAAGCACATGATATTATTTCCATAGTAGCCAAGGCATTGCTGCCAAGACCATCTTAGTGAACAAAGTCCCTTTCAGAATCGAGTTCACTCCTCGTTCCAGTCCAATATCACTTAACCGGATTAACTTACCTTTCCAGCCATGTCTTTCTCATGAGATATAAATCTTTACCCAATGCATTGGAGGGAGATATAGGTCCCACCCATCTCATAATGAAATCATTCTTTCGTGTGCCACAAAATAAACATACATCATTCATAATAACCCAACGAATAAAATGGGTTTCATAAACATCATCCCATCATAACATAATACATATAAAAGAAATGGATACCATTTCATCATAAGAAAAATCAAACCATTTAAATAATAGAGATATTATACTTGAAACATAAATATACTAAATAATATCATCTTATATGGAAAATAGTTTTGATAAAACACTTGAAATGAATTCTTGAAGAAAATATCCTTTCTTCTTCAAAATCATTTTCTTTTCAAAAAATGCCATGAAATTTTAAATGATTTTTTTTGAAAATAGTAATGAAATCTTTTAGATTAATATTTATGAAAATAAGGCATTATAAAACCATAAAAATCTGTTCATCCCATATAAGTTAAAAAACATTCTTCTCATACTTTTGCCGGAAAAGTCGAAAAGTACCTTGTATGGTAAAAAAAATTCCTTACATACCATGTAGTAAAAGTCAAAAATGGTTAAAAATGACATTAATCCTACATGAAAACATTTTTATATAAAATGGTCATGGATGATAAATATAACCCCAGTAAATACTTACGTATAAGCAATCTCGGATAGAAAACAATTGAGATTGCAACATTATCCCTTACCTTAGGTCTGATATGCTTCGTACGTTTCCAAAACTCCTATATAATGATTTAAATAATTCAATTTACTTATTAATGAATCATATTCATTGTTATGATATCATATATGGTTCAATTATGGCTTTATATTACCATTTAGTTTGTAAATTCATGTTAAAGTAGAGTTTAGGGTAAAATCTTTTCATTTATCGTCCGTGTTTTGACTTGTAATTATTAATATGATTACTTATATCATGATTACATAATTACAGAATATAAAACATGATTTATATATAATATATATTCTGAATATACATAATAGATCGATAAAGGAAAAGAAATACACCGTTCATAGAGACGGTAGGCCGTACGTACGCATGAACGCTGTTTTCATTTCCTTATTGAATTAAATAGAATTAAGTCAATGAAACATATATGTTCATAAATCCCGTATCATTATTATGTAAAATATTTCATTATAATTTATTATATATACTTTATAATCATACTTGAATGGTTAATCATGGAAAATGAATCGCATCACGTTCGTGGAGACGGTAGTCCGTACGTACGCACGAACGATGATATCATTCCCATGATCATGGAATTGTATTAAAGTATTTGTATATTATTTCATAATCATTATCACTTTACAATAATAATATATAGTTATTTATTTACACCATTATACCCATCCAAGTAATGTGGTGGTGGAAAACAGATTACACCACGGCGTGGAGACAGTATTCCGTACGTACGCACGCGCTGTGATTTTGTTTTTTGTAGGATGGATAGAAGGTGAAATAGGGTTGTTTAATATATATAATAACATATCATTATATGAGTGATACTGATGTTTTTACTTCACAATGAAACAACTAATGAAGAAGAAGATGATGATGAAATAAATTTGAAAGAATCAGTAACGGGTATTACCTCTTCTTCGACACGCCTCTTTGAAACCTCCTCTTAGGGAACTAAGATTGGTCTTTGAAGAAGAAAAGGACCTCTAGAATATTTCTAGTGAAGTTTAGAAGGGTAATTGGCAGTTGTTGGCAGATATTGGAGGCTCAAAGTTGTGTAAATATGAGGCGGAGGAGGTGCCCTTTTATAAGGGAGGAGAGGGGCACCTTTGGAATCCTCAAAAATATTAGTTTAATATGAATTCGAACCCCACATAAAAACCACGCAAAATGACAAAATTCAAATATTATATGATATAGGGTTGTAATATCTTCAAACAATCAAATTTAGACATGTTTAGATCTTATTTTAAACCTTATCATTTTTATTTCTCCTTATTTAATCTATTTAATTTTATTTGTCGTAATAAATTTCTAAATTTTAAATGGTTATAAATAATCACTAATGTGTTGTTAATTTTCCATAATTGGATACTTCATGACATATTAGACTATATAAATTTTAATTTATAATTTTTAAATATTTTTGTAATTTTTAAACAATTTAATAATATGTTATTTTTATAAAATAACAATAGTGTCAATTTTGACACTATTCATTTGTTTGAATTTAAATAAAATTAAAAAAGAGGATAAATTGGAAATAAAATATTTAATAGGTTCCTAACATGTCATATGAATCTATGAAATTAGTTGATCACATTAAATAGTTCATATAATATTTATTGTACTATTTGTAAAACCATTTATTTGATACTTCTCTTAATAAAATAATTTCTATACCATTATTGTATATTATTAAATATACTTATTTGTTGTATAAAAATTAAAAATAAAATACTAGGATGAATATAAGTCTTATATATTTTATAATAATACTTTTAGTCAGATTTATAATCTAAGAAACCCAACTTTTAAAATGTTATATTTATCAAATTATGAAGGTGACAACTTTGACATCATTTAAAATAAAATAATATAAGTGTAATAATAACTTTTATAAGATCAAAAAGGTCATATATTAGTTCATTTTATGATTATGGTGTGTATATACACTAACAATAAGATTTGGTTTGGTTTGTGAGACTTTTAATGGGTATTATTATTTCAATAAAAACTATATTACCTATTTTTCACTAAATAAATAATTTATGAATCATTAATGTATAAGATATTAAGGTAATTAAATATATCATAAAAATTATAAATAAATTACCATGATAAAGAAAAACATTTTATTTTTCAAATTATTATTTATAACCTATTTTATATTCTGTATAAACCTATATTAAAAATACTTTAATTATTAAAGTTGAGTGAGACATATTTCACTTTCCTTTAAATAAAATAAACTAAAGGTCTTAATCACCTCCAAGTGGGTTCCAATGGATTACATTTCGACCCAAATATGCCTTAGGACGAAATATAAGCATCAAATTAAATTAAGACAAGTGTTAGGGTAATTTTATAATATTATATTTACCCTTAATTACACGATTTACCTTTTACTATGGTAAATAAAATTTACCGTAGTTACTATTTATAATGCTCAACAATAATGTAGAGACCCAAAGTTTGACGCACATAGATATTACATTACTTTAGAGGAATACTTAATACATAACAATAGAAGACACACAAGGATCCTAATAGTTTAGTGTCTTTGGAAACCTGGAACATAATCTTCTAATCGTGGTGAAAGGTCTTCAACATCTCCCATAAAGATCTTCCCCTTTTTTTTCTTACCTAAAACCTTTATTTATATCCTGGGGAAAAGAAAACATAAAAAGGGTGAGCTGAAATTATCAGTAAGGGTAATAATGGATAAAATAAAACATACCATATACATTTGATCTTAAAAACATGAACATAATGTTTAAACATCAAAAGCTTGAGCAATGACATAAAACCTGGAAGTACGTAAGGCATAGATCATAAAGAAACATTAAGAATGATCAAATATCATGTGAATAAAACATGTAATTGTGGAAACCAATAAGCACATGATATGATTTCCATAGTACCCAAGGCATTGCTGCCAAGACCATCATAGTGGACAAAGTCCCTTTCTGAATAGAGTTCACTCCTCGTTCCAGTACTGTATTACTGAACCAGTTTAACTTTCCATTCCATCCATGTATATCTCATGAGATATAAATCTTTACCCAATTCATTGGAGGGATATATAGGTCCCACCCATCTCATAATGAAATCATTCTTACTTGTGCAACAAAATAAACATACATCATTCATAATAACCCAATAAATAAAATGGGATTCATAAACATCATCCCATCATTACATAATCCATAATAAAGAATGTTAAACCATGTAAATCATAGAGAAATTATACTTAAAATATACACATATGAAATAATTTCATCTTAGATGAAAAATGGTTTTGATAAAACAATTGAAATGAATTCTTGAGGAAAATATCCTTTTTTCTTCAAAATCATTTTCTTTTCACAAAAGGTCATGCAATTTTAAATGAAAAGGATTTTGTTGAAAATAGTCGTGAAATATTTTGTAGGAAGATTCATGAAAATAAGGCTTTATAAAACCGTAAAAATACTTTCATGTCGTATACGTTAAAAAAACATTCTTCTCGTACTTTTGTCGGAAAAGTCAAAAAGTACCTTGTAGGGTAAATAAAAGAAAGATTCCTTCCATACCATGGGTTAAAAGTCAAAATGGGTAAAAAGGACTTTAAAAATACATGAATAAACTTTTATAAAACATGTACATGGGCGATAGAAATAACCCCCATTAAATACTTACGAATAAGCAATCTCGGATAAAAATGAGATTTGCAAAATTATCCCTTACCTTAGGTCCGATATGCTTCGTACGCATCCGAACCTCCTGTATAATGATTTAAATAATGTCATTGACTTATTACAGAATCATAGTCATTATTATGATATCATATATGTTTCACTTATGACTTTATATTAACCGTTCTTTTGTAAATTCCATGTTAAAGCAGCGTTTTGGGTAAAATCATTTCATTTATCGTATGTGTTTCGACTTGTCATTCTTAATATTATTACTTATATCCTGATTTACTTAATTTAAGAATGTAAAACATGATTTACATATATTCATCATATACATATATATATTATAGGTCGATAAAAGGAATGAAATACACAGTTTATGGAGACGGTAGGCCGTACGTACGCATGAACGCTGTTTTTGTTTCCTTATTGAATTGAATGAAACTAAATAGACGACGTACATATATATATATATACATAAATCCAGTAGCATTATTATTTCATATATTTCATTATTATTCATTAAATAAACTTTATGATCATACATGTATGGTTAACATGGAGAATGAATCTCATCGCGTCGTGGAGACGGTAGTCCGTACGTACGCACGAGCGATGATATCATTTACATAATCATTGAATTGAATTGGAGTGGATGATAAAATATATCAGAATCAGTATGATGTTATAATAACTATTTATAGTTATTATTTACACCATTATACCCATCCAAGGAAGGTGGTGTTGGAAAAATAGATTACACCATGGCGTGGAGACGGTATTCCGTACGTACGCACGCGCGGTGATTTCATTTTCCGTAGGACGGATAGATGATGAAATAAGGTTGTTTAATACTTATAATAACATATCAATATATGAGTTATACTTATGTGATTACATCATAATGAACCAACTAAAGAATAAGAAGTGGAAGAAGAAATAAAGTTGAATGAATCGGTAACGGACATTACCTATTCTTTGAAGCGCCTCTTTAAGACCTCCTTTTAGGGTAATGAAATTGGTATTTGAAGAATACCAGGACCTATAGGATGTTTCTAGGGAAGTGTAGAAGATAATTTGGAAGTGTTTGGCCGAGCCTGAAGGCTAAAAGTGGTGTGAGGAAGAGAGGGAGGAGGTGCCCTTTTATAAGGGAGGAGAGGGGCACCTTTGGAATAACTAGAAATACTATTTTATTATAAAGCCAAATTCTGTATTAAATAGCTCCAAATATATTTATTTAGAAGCTAAAGTGGGGATGGGTCGAAATCCTATCATCCAATTGAATTTAGACAAGTTTAGGTTCCTATTTTAACCTTATCATTTAGATTTAACATTAAGATCGATAATTTTACTTTTACCATGACTTTTTGTGTTCTTACACTATAAGGTTAATAAACTTACTAAAAGAAGCCAAACGAACCCCAAGTTGTTTATTATTAATATATATAACCTTATCTACGTCATTTGGCTGAACCTTATAATTTTAGGAATAAAATAACAATTAATAATATAATATTTGTTTTAAAAACTATTTTATGTCAATTTTATCACTATTTAGTAATTGATTTTTGTGAAACTCATAACAGAATGATTAGTTCGCAAAAAGTTAATTAATTCAATACTAACATGTCATATTAAACTAGAAAATTAGTGTAATTCATAAAAAGTCTCAAATTACATTTATTTGGGTATTTATAACATCAATTATGTCAATATTTCATTAATAAGATAATTACTACATCATATTTGTTTCATCTATAAATTAACTTTTTTAAAGTCTAAAAATTAAAAATAAAATATAATTATGTAGGAAATCTTTTTAGATTTCTAATTAATATTTATAGTCGAATTTATCTTATGTATAACCCTATATTAAAAATTATTTACTTATTAAACTTTGATTTTAACTATTTTAACCCTTCTTTAAATAAATTAATAATAAATGTCCTAATCTAATCCATGTGGGCCTAAATGGTCATATTTTATTCCTAAGGTTGTTTTTGGTCGAATTAAACTTATCCAATAGAATTAGGACATGTGTTAGGGTAATAATAATATCATGTTTACTCTAAATTACCCTATTTACTTTTAACCGTGGTAAAAAAAAGTAAAAAGTTACTATTCAACAAAAATTATTTTCATCTCATTGAACCACATTTTACTTACTGACATAAATCATGTCTCTCGGATTTTTGAAATTCCACTCACAGAGGTAGTAAAATTATGTTTTATGAAAAATTCATTTTTTTTACTACCACTTGGTGGTTTCACTATTCATCAAAAAATGAAAGTTTCCAGAAAAATAAGAAAAATTAGGCCTAAGCTATTTTTGATATTATGAACTGAAAAATGATGTCTATTTTACCAAATTAAAAACATATCAGTTTCATTACTTAATTTAAAAATTAATTCTCATCGTCAAAACAAATAGCGTGTTCTTAAGAGATAATAACTATCAAAAGATTGACATTTGTTTATGTCTGGTTTAAATGTGAAATTACATCCAATGACCAACATTATATTAAATTGTAAAAATATATTCTAAATATACTTTAAAACCACTCAAATTAATAATTTATCACTATTAATTATTTCGATTAAAAATGTTGTTTTTAATTAAAATTTAGTTATTTTCACTATTCATCAGAAAATGAAAGTTATCCAAAAAGTACCAAAATATCACCGTAAGCTAATTTCGATATTCTGGATCCAAAAATGAAGTCCATTTTGAAAAATAAAATTTACAAAATTTCAAAAAGTGGTTATTAATATTCATAATGGCTAGTTTTAATAATATTTTAATAGCATATCATTGTTTAGCGAAATTCGGTATTGCGTACTACACACGCTATCGAGGAAGGTCGAGATTGCGTGTAATGCAAGGAAAGTCAAGGATGCGTGTTGTGAATGCTCCTTTTGTTGTAGCGTACAACACAAGAAATTAATGAAATTAAAAAAAATATTTTTCATAAAATCTCGGTGTGTTACATTCTACCCCTCTTAAAATGAATTTTTCCCTCGAAATTCGTCGGGTTTATAAATGGTTTACAACTCGAATGTTTCTTTAATAGAAACCCACATCGTAAAAAGGAATACCAAAACCAATATTTAAAAACAAAAGTATGAAACATAATGGTCACCCAAATAAACTAATTACTGGGTTTCCACATAGGTGAAAATATAGATATGGAAGAGAAATCTAACCATCATGTTCTGATGGAGAGTGGTAGAGAACATGGCTATGGAAAAACCAGCAATCACAAAGCCATAAATTTGTGAACATCTAAGGTACCATCTAATTCGTTAGATATAAGAGCTCTAGGACAACATTTTTGGTTTTCAAGATCATTTCCCTAAAGTTGATGAAATTGGAATTAGAAGAAATACTTTCGTGATTTTGGTATAGTCTCACCGTTGGTCATTCTTTGGAAAATTTCCACTTCATCTCTTAAAGAAATAAAGTTGAATTTGTCATTCGTGATGTGTTATCAGATCATGTGATAGAATGATGGGTCATTCCATCTGTCTCAAAGAAAAGGTTAGAAAAGTTATCAATAAAATACGTAAGTCCATCTATAGTGAGATTAATAATATATGGTTCCTAAAATGGACTTATACTTCTTATATTATACTGTTTAATATAATAAAACTAGTTTCTACTAAACAAGGACTTCCTGTAGGCCAGTGGTAGGCGATAAAGGCCAGTCGCACTTCGGTTGTGGGTTCAATTCCCACATCCTTGTCCGACACGATGGGCTATCGCTCGTCCTGCAGGTTGTCCTTTTTCTAAAGCTATATTACTATAACATCCCATAAATAATATCGAAAAATGTTCTATCCTAAATTATGTCCAACATAATCCATTTCAATCATTAGGCTTATCTAAAATACTTCGGTCTAAGCTCATAGTATAAAGAAAACGATTACTTGCAATGTCACATAACAATCACGTGAATACCATCATTTATCCCCAATATATCATAAGATATATTTTTTGGTCAAATTACAAACATGTGAATACCTTAATCATGCATTCTCTTGAAGAATGAATACCCATTGAACCTTAGTGAAAACATGAATGCAGTCAAAAGTTAACTCTTTCCACATACCAAAATCTAACAATTCTACATACTCAAACCATGATATAACCTTCTCTTTATATCAGTCATGAGCTCATGAATACTATCAAAAATTTAATTTTCTCCTTATCCCTTCATTATGCGCATATCATCTACATTCCAAAAATATCTGAATAACCTTTCATGGATACTGGTACCATTAATCATACACTTTCAAAACTCAAGGAAAGACAAGAGTGTAAGAATCCTTAGATGTCTCTTTATTCCATAGTACCATGAGATTACTTATACAACATTACACATGATAAACATGTAATCATTCCACTACATTCTTAAACCATTGACCGATCTTCAACAATTCCTTCATCTCACATATCATTTGTAGTCTCTTCATCATCATCAACATAAATACTATCCATACGACCATACTTATTCTCTTCATGAGACTTTCCCTTAGGGCATTGGTTTGAATAATGCCCGTACATTCCACATTTAAAACATTTAACCATTGTTGATGTCGTAGCAATACCATTATCCTCATCCCCAGTGTTAACTGAACCTTTTCTTTTGCACTTACTGGCTTTGTGTCCTCCTTTTCCACACCCAAAGAATCTTCCAGTTCCTTTGAAACAGTCTCCTTGATGCCTCTTCCCATATTATTTACATAGGGGAAATTGAACTTTCTTTCTTCTATGATCATCATGAAACTCCATCTTTCTCTTATTAGCCGAGCTAGGAAACCTAACAAATTTTACTTTATTGATCATATTATGAGATTGCTGATTCGGCATAATAATGATGTTTGGACTTCCAAATCCCATTTCATTTGGTTTCTCATGAAGAATATCATTCCACTGTCCATTATATACTCCATCATCGTGAATCATCTTGTTTCCAGCCATTTTCTAAAACCCAAAAAGAATAATGTGAGAGGAAAAAATCATAATAAAGGGGGAGTAACTTCAATATATAACATCTTTGGTTTAATCTAATATCGTTACCATAGTTTTAGGACTATATCCTATACGTATACTTATCCTGTGGGACATCCCTAGACATACCTTAGAAATATCTCTAGGGATCTCACTAACATTTTCGCATCCTAGTTTCCAAAGGTTGACTAAAATTTTCCTCTAATACCAACTGTAGAGACCCAAAGTTTGACGTACATGGATATTACATTACTTTAGCGGAATACTTAATACATAACAACAAAAGACACACAAGGATCGTAATAGTTTAGTGTCTTTGAAAAAACTTGGAACGTAATGTTCTAATCGTGGTGAAAGATCTTCAAAATCTCCCATAAAGATCTTCCCCTTTTTTTCTTACCTAAAACCTTTCATTATATCCTAGGGAAAAGAAAACATAAAATAGGGTGAGATCAAATACTCAGTAAGGGTAATCATGGATAAAATAAAACATACCATATACATTTGAACTTAAAAACACGAACATAATGTTTAAACATCAAAAGCTTGAGAAATGACATAAAACATGGAAGTACGTAAGGCATAGATCATAAAGAAACATTAAGAATGATAAAATATCATGGGAATAAAACATGTAATTGTGGAAACTATTAAGCACATGATATGATTTCCATAGTAGCCAAGGCATTCCTTCCAAGACCATCTTAGTGGACAAAGTCCCTTTCTGAATCGAGTTCACTCCTCGTTCCAGTCCTGTATTACTGAACCAGTTTAACTTGTCGTTCCAGACATGTCTATATCATGAGATATAAATCTTCACCCAATGCATTGGAGGTAGATATATGTCCCAACCATCTCCTAATGAAATCATTCTTAATTGTGGCACAAAATAAACATACATCATTCATAATAACCCAATAAATATAATGGGTTTCATAAACATCATCCCATCATTACATAATCCATAAGAAAGAAATTGAAACCATATGAATCATAGAGACATTATACTTGAAACATACACATATGAAATAATTTCATCTTAGATGAAAAATTATTTTGATAAAACACATGAAATGAATTCTTGAGGAAAATATCCTTTTTTCTTCAAAATCATTTTCTTTTCACAAAAGGTCATGCAATTTTAAAATAAAATTATTTTGTTGAAAATAATCATGAAATATTTTTGAATAAGATTCATGAAAATAAGGCTTTATAAAACCATAAAAATCCTTTCATGTCGTATACGTTAAAAAAACATTCTTCTCATACTTTTGTCGGAAAAGTCAAAAAGTACCTTGTAGGGTAAATAAAAGAAATATTCCTTCCATACCATGGGGTAAAAGTCAAAATGGGTAAAAAATAATTTAAAAATACAAGAATAAACTTTTATAAAACATGGACATGGACAATAAAAATGACCCTCGGTAAATACTTACGAATAAGCAATCTCGGATAAAAATGAGATTTGCAAAATTATCCCTTACCTTAGGTCCGATTTGCTTCGTACATATCCGAACCTCCTGTATAATGATTTAAATAATGTCATTGACTTATTACATAATCATATTCATTGTTATGATATCATATATGTTTCACTTATGACTTTATATTACCCGTTCTTTTGTAAATTCCATGTTAAAGTAGCGTTTTGGGTAAAATCATTTCATTTATCGTATATGTTTCGACTTGTCGTTCTTCATATTATTACTTATATCCTGATTTACATAATTTCATAATGTAAAACATGATTTACATATTTTCAACATATACATATATATATTATAGGTCGATAAAAGGAATGAAATACACCGTTCATGGAGACGGTAGGTCGTACGTACGCATGAACGCTGTTTTCGTTTCCTTGTTGAATTGAATGAAACTAAATAGATGACATACATATATATATATATATATACATAAATCCAGTAGCATTATTATTTCATATATTTAATTATTATTCATTAAATAATCTTTATGATCATTCATGTATGGTTAACATGGAGAATGAATCTCATTGCGTCGTGGAGACGGTAGTCCATACGTACGCACGAGCGATGATATCATTTACATAATCATTGAATTGAATTGTAGTGGATGATACAATATATCAGAATCCGTATTATGTTATAATAACTATTTATAGTTATTATTTACACAATTATACCCATCCACGTAAGGTGGTGTTGGAAAAATAGATTACACCACAGCGTGGAGACGGTTTTCCGTACGTACACACGCGCGGTGATTTCATTTTCCGTAGGATGGATAGATGATGAAATAGGGTTGTTTCATACTTATAATAACATATCAGTATATGAGTTATACTGATGTTATTACTTCATAATGAAAAAACTAAAGAAGAAGAAGTGGAAGAAGAAATAAAGTTGAAAGAATCGGTAACGGACATTACCTCTTCTTTAAAGCGCCTCTTTGAGTCCTCCTATTAGGGCACTGAAATTGGCCTTTGAAGAAGACCAGGACCTCCAGGATGTTTCTAGGGAAGTGGAGAAGAGAATTTGGCAGGTTTTGGCCGATCTTGAAGGCTCAAAGTGGTGTGAGGAAGAGAGGGAGGAGGTGCCCTTTTATAATGGAGGAGAGGGGCACCTTTGGAATAACAAAAAATATTATTTTATTATAAAGCCAAATTCGGTTTTAAATAGCTCCAAATTTATTTATTTTGAAGCTAAGGTGTGGATGGGTCGAAAGCCTCTCATCAAATTGAATTTAGACATGTTTAGGTTCCTATTATAACCTTATCATTTAGATTTAACATTAAGTTAGATAATTTTACTTTTACCGTGTCTTTTTGTATTCTTAAACTATAAGGTTAATAAACTTACTAAAAGAATCCAAACGAACCCCAAGTTGTTTATTATTAATATATACAACCTTATCTAAGTCATTTGGCCGAAAATTAGATTTTTAGGAATAAAATAACAATTAATAATATAATATTTGTTTTAAAAACTATTTTATGTCAATTTTGACACTATTTAGTAATTGATTTTTGTGAAACTCATAACAGAATGATTAGTTCGAAAAAAGTTAATTAAGTCAATAATAACATGTCATATTAAATTTTAAATTAGTGTAATTCATAAAAAGTCTCAAATTACATTTATTTGGGTATTTATAACATCAATTATGTCAATATTTCATTAATAAGATAATTACTACATCATCTTTGTGTCATAAATAAATTAACTTATTTAAAGTCTAAAAATTACAAATAAAATATAATTATGTAGGAAATATTTTTAGATTTCTAATTAATATTTATAGTCGAATTTATCTTATTTATAACCCAATATTAAAAATTATTTACTTATTAAACATTGATTTTACCTATTTTAACCCTTCTTTAAATAAACTAATAATAAATGTCCTAATCTAATCCAAGTGGGCCTAAATGGTCATATATTATTACTAAGGTTTTTTTTGGTCGAATTACACTTATCCAATAGAATTAGGACTTGTGTTATGGTAATAATAATATCATATTTACTCTTAATTACCCTATTTACTTTTAATCGTGGTAAAAAAAGTAAAAAGTTATTATTCACCAAAAATTATTTTCATCTCATTGAACCATATTTTACATACTGAAATCAACTATGTCTCTCGGAATTATGAAATTCCACTCACAGAAGCAGTAAAATTAATTTTTATGAAAAATTCATTTTTTTAACTACCGCTTGGTGGTTTCACTATTCATCAAAAAATGAAAGTTTCCAGAAAAATACCAAGAATTAGGCCTAAGATATATTTGATATTATGAACTGAAAAATGAGGTCTATTTTACCAAATTCAAAACATATCATATTCATTACATAATTAAAAAATTAATTCTCGTCGTCAAAACAAATAGCATGTTCTTAAGAGATAATAACTATCAAAAGATTGACATTTGTTTATGTCTGGATTAAATGTGAAATTACATCCAATGACCAACATTGTATTAAATTGTAAAAATATATTATAAATATACTTTAAACCCACTCAAATTAATAATTTATCACTATTAATTATTTCGATTAAAAAGGTTGTTTTTAATTAAAAGTTAGTAATTTTCACTATTCATCAGAAAATGAAAGTTATCCGAAAAGTACCAAAATTTCATCCTAAGCTAATTTCGATATTCCAAATCCAAAAATGAATTCTATTTTGAAAAATAAAATTTACAAAATTTCAAAAGGTAGTTATTACTATTTATAACGGCTAGTTTTAAAAATATTTTAATAGCATATCATTGTTTAGAGAAATTTGGTATTGCGTACTACACACGCTATCGAGGAAGGTCGTGATTGCGTGTAATGCAAGGCAAGTCAAGGATGCGTGTTGTGCAAGCTCCTTTTGGTGTAGTGTACAACTCAAGACATTAATGAAATTTAAAAAAATATTTTTCATAAAATCTCGGGGTGTTACAAATAAAAAATAGCCTATTAACATAATTTGGACGCACTGATTCCAAATATGGAATCCATTTTTTAAAATTCAATACACAAAAGTTGCAGAAATTAATTTAAAATAAATCCCGTTGTTAAGAAAATGAGTTTTAAAAGTTAAAACATAGCAAAAGATTGAAATAATTTTACCTATGAATTCAATGTAAAATAAATGCTAATGGCATATAATATATAAAATTCTAAAAATATATTCTATTTATAATTTAAAACCATTCAATATTATAATTTAACCATATAAATTATTAAGATGAAAAAAGTTGTTTTTAATTAAAATATATCGTGTTTTTACTATTCATTAAAATATTAAAGTTATCAGAATAATATGAAAAATTTATCCAAAGTAAATTTTAATATCCTGATTTCAAAGAAGAATTTTATTTTTTCAAATTGAACTTATAAACATGCCAAAAACTATATTTAAACTTTGTGCGCCATCAAAAGGCGGTAAAACTGCATTTTTAAAAAAATACTTATTTTACCCGAAACAATTATTTTGATCTTATACCATGTTTTAAAAAATGTGTAAGATGAATAATAATGTTATAAAATTCAAAATTTAGTTAATACTATTCATAACCGCTAGTTTATAATAATATCATAATATTATATCTTTGTTTAGTGAAACCCGGTATTGCGTACAACACATGCTATCGAGGAAGGTTGAGATTGCATGTAACGCAAGCCAAGTCGGGGTTGCATGTAGTAAAAGACTCCTTTGTTGTTGCGTATAATAGAATCCTACCATATTTCATTTATACATTGAATATATATATATTTATATATATATATATATACTCAATCAATGTTGCGTAGAATGACTACTATCAAACGAACTTGAAATTGTGTTTAACATGATCCATGATTAGTGGGGCGTATACTGCAAGATAATACGGTGTTGCGTATAATGCAAGATAATCTTGGTGTAGCGTACATCAGAAGATATGAAAGATATTAAAAATAATATATCTTATAAAATCACGGGGTGTTACAAAGAGGCTCTTGTCAATTTCCTTCAAGTTCTTTGTAACTGCGGAGACTACTGTCATCGAGATTTGCGGTGCTCACAGAGGCTCCGGTCAAGTTCCTTTTCTCCATGATCACAAAGGGAGCTTCATGAATGGGCTCCGCGAACCAGTTTTCCAGCCCAACTTCAAATGTCCATAACTTGTAATCTGTAACTCCGTTATGTCTCTACAACCAGTCAAATAGAAGCTTGAGAAATGGACTATGATCTTGGATCATGTATGGAAGCATTGGGAATATTTTTCGGATGTGTTTTCTGGTGCCAACATCGATATGAAACTACTCTTCTGTGGTTAAGGATATCAACAGGGCCGATATACCTTGGAATAATATTTTCCATCTTCTGAATCCACATGAATGTTTTCCATAGTGATATAAAAAGGAACACTTTATGTCCGAACTCAATATCCTTGTCTCATTAACAATTTTCTATACATATTTTCTTTTGTAATTGTGTTTATTTCATATAACATTGAATAATTTGAAAATTCACTATCATAACTTGGATAAGACCATTTTCCATTACATTATTATATCCATATTGAACCTAGTATGTTCGACTCTATCTTCTATTCCAATATTTGAGCTTATAAGGTTTCGTTTTAATTATAGAATGAAAACTGTTATTATATGATAGCTCTACTTGGGCATCATTCTAATCCAAAATCTATAGAAATACATTTAACAATATATCCGCATATCCTATATGATTTTAATGGTTCTTGAAAACACAAAACCCTTCTGAGGGTGACAAGAAGTGACATATCTCAATTATATATCCCAATCTTACTAAAGGACTCTCCAAAACCTATAGGATATCCTCATTTTTGAATTTCATTATGTAGAGATTTGAAATACATTTATTCTTACAACTTCCATTATGTATATTTTGGTTTTTTTATTAGGGGAGAAATCATCCATGTTAAAAATGAAATGTGGTGAATTCATAAACCGATCGACTACCACCCAAATGGAATTAGATCATTTAGGTTCTCGGGGGAGTCCTACGATGAAATCCATGGTAATTTAATTCCATTTATAAACTATTATGTGAAATGGTTTCATCATAACCATATAAAATTTTCATTCTTCCTCTAATTGTTTTCACAATATGAATCAACATACAAGATAAAAAATATCCCTCTTCATGTTATGCCACTATATGTTTTGATTAATATCTCTATAAATATTAGTTCCTCATGGATAATTATAGAATGATTACGTATTATCATCATCTATAATTTAACTCTTCAGTTCTAGTTTTTATTGAATGGATATTTTGGTTCTAAACCATAAAACTCCATCTTCAGTAATTTTGAACTATAGAATATTCACTACCTTCTTCTTTAGAAACTATTTATTCTTTTGATCATCCTTGGTCCTCTCATTAATGGATGGTTAAGAAATTATTTGAGAAGTTAGCATGATAATTAAATCATTATTCCCATGTCTATCTATCTCATGTCCATGAATATTGGATCCCTTACAATTCTCATTATGCATAGAATTTTGGGGCCCTTTTTACTCAGATCTTCTTCAATGTTGTTTAATTTTTTTGAATTGTAATGTATTGAACAATCATTATCCTTAATCATTTATAAAAACCTTTGTGGGAACAAATTAATCTCTTTTTGGGTGAATATGTTCTTTAGAAATACTTGATCTATATATACATCATAATTAGCATCATAGTGGTAATGTCACTATATCTCCAATGTAAAGATCAACATAGCTAATTCTATATCATTAGATGGTTAGTTATTATCATGGATAATTAATTTATGGGAGGAATAGGATATACATTATTTTTTTCTTTAATGAATACAAAACTCCAAACACATTTTGGATTCATCACTATAGATCACAAATCCTTCCCCCCTGGTGGGTAATTTGAGCTCAGATGTAGTTATTAGCCTCTTCCTAATATCTTTAAATCCTTCAATACATTCATAATTCCTGGATAACATGACTTCCTTCCAATTAATATTTTATCATAGGCATGAAAATCATGAGGATTTTCTCATAAGTTGATGACAATACCCATCAAATCCACTAAAACTACAAATTTCTTTCATATATGCTGGTATAAGCCATGATTCGAAAACCATTATGTTTTAATTATCCATAGACATCTTATTTATAGTGATAACTTCCCCGGGAAGGTTACATTATCAAACCAAAACACACATTTACTGTACTTTTCATATAAATTTTCCTTCCAAAAGGTCTCTAGTACAATGTTTAAAAACTCATCATGTTTCTCCTTTGTTTTATTATAGATAATAATATCATATATAATGAAAACCAAAAAAATTAATGATGTATTCCTCAATTATTCAATTAATAATATAAATTAACAATTCACTATAATTAGTGAGTCTAAAATTAATCACTTTGAACTCATATCCCCCATTATATGTATCAAAATATGTATTTGGGACATCTTACTTTATGTTTACATGATAATATCTAAAATAATGATCCACCTTAGATAAGTATGACAATCCACATAGATAAAAAAATAATTCATTAATCCATTTAAAGGTATAATTTTTCCTTAACAATATTTTTATGATATGACATTAATTAAAATATAGTTTCATAGAACCATCCTTCTTTTTGAAGTAGAGAAAAAGGGGACCTGGTGGCGATGTACTAAGGTGAATTAACTATTTTTCCTTATTCTCCAATAACAACATTGTCAACTCCTCACATTAAAAATTGGCCCCTATATATGGATTCATGGATAGTAGAAAAGATCAAGTCATATTTTTTGTTGATAACTAAACTTCTTGGATAAGAGGAAGATTATAAAGTTCTTAAGGAATAACATCAGAAAAATATCATATAATAAGATTGTATTCAAGATTAATATTTTACTTAGTATCATTTCTTTTTTCCAAACTCACTTACTCATAGGGAAATGATATTCTTTATTGGGAAGATGATACCAAAGGTGACTCATCTTCCTCCTTCACCTTTTATAGAATCATATGAAGATTCTTGATACGTTAGGAGATTTAGTTCCCTCTGTAATTTATGATTTATTTATATTAGAGAAGCCAAACAATACCCATAATTGTATAAAATTACTCTAAATCATGTATTAAAGGTTTCTAGGATGTTTATACCACAGATTTTGACAAGGGTTGAGTTATATTCATTTGATGAAACAAATGACACGTTCTTTGTCTTCATCGATAACTCAATATCTATCTTTTATGGTTATTTTTAGAACTTTTCAACTGAAAAAACATGATATAAAAAAAATTATAGAACCAAAATAAAAATTATGTTCCATATTATTGAATGAATAATTATTATACCTATCAGAACATCATTTTTTGCATCCCCCTGAGTAGTTTTTACTGAATAATATCACCCTTACACTCATTTTCTAAGAGATTTTTTCATCAGTTTATTTTGAAAACCCATATATTTTGGAACTTATTAGCAAACTATCCTTTTTCCTTGAATTTGAAAAATTGGGAAATATGATTAGGGTGGACCAATGAATTCCAGTTTTCAATCATATTTTTGGGTTTCATCCATTGGAATTCCCTAACTAGGTTCCCCTCTATCCCACACCAAAATAATTTCCATTTCCACTTTAGGAAACATCTGGAATTCTTCATCCCACACTTTTGGAAAGTGGGATGATGGGAATTCATACTCCCTTGTTTTCTTCCATAGAACAACCCAAATTAAAATATGTTCTCCACTTATTATCTCCTTACCTATAAGACTCTTAAGATTTAATGATATTTATTTCGTCATTGAAGGAATATCAAAAATATTCTATAAAGATTTCGAAGTCCCTAATGGATAATTGTTTTCATAAATTAGTATTTATCCAACCAAATATGAATCCAAAATTAATTTTAGTGGAAATAAAAAATCCATAGGTGTATCATGAATGTTTTTAAATGTTTCCTCAAATATCTAATGGATTTATCATCATTTTTCTTAAAAATAAGAAAGTACCTCTCCATTTATAGTTCTAGTGTTCATGGGAAGTATTTGTCACAAAAGTTTTTCTTTATTACCTTACAATCCAGATCCATGATATCCTTATTAGGAATAGTATTTTTTATCAATATCCCCCACTAATAAGCTTCTCCCACTATATAATAAATAGTCATCATGGAATTCGCTTGATATGAGTATTGAAGGATGGAGAAGATCTTTTAAATAGAGTTGAAAATTTTCTCCATTATTAAGAGATTATAATATCAACTAAATGTAGAATTACATTATCAAACAAGGGTATCAATTTCAATTGGATCATCCTTTGGATAATTTTGGTGTTCCTCCCAATTCATGTTTCAGTTAAAAAGTGAGAATGTTGAAACCTTATTGTCATGAATTTATATATTCGTTCTCCAAGTATGTTGGTATTTTTATTTAGGTAGTCATTATATTATTTTGTATGTTAGTTGTTGACTAGGTTCCTCCTATTTCCAACCATTGGCTAGAATAATGTGGAAATTAGGGATGTTTCTTTTTAAACTGAAAATTTATAAATTGGAAAATAAAAGAAGAAGAAGTGATAAATCATAAATGGAATATATCCATTTAAATATAAATTTCTAGGTTTCCATCTATGATATGAATTATATATTACAAAATATTAAATCTTATGGGAATTTTATATTCCATTAATAATGGTTTGAAATAAGATTGTGACATTAACCAGGAATGTACCGATGGAGTTTCATTCTACATCTATAGAAAGAATAATTTTCATGAACTAGGTAACAATCAATAACATATCCTTTAACCATTTTATAGTTTATTACCACTTTATACATCAAAACTAGAGCCCCAACCACTTATAGAATCTATAAATTCATTTCTCATATAATCCACTTAAATGATAAATTAAAAAAAATTAGAGATATTTTCTTATGTTTAGAATTATCGTAGAGGATTTTACTAGAGTCTTCTATTCCTATTCAGAAAAAATAACTTGACTTTTCTCTGATACAAAAAATTAAAACCCATATCTTTATACAGTATACTTAATAATTAATTACATAAAGGTAAGAATAATATTATAAAAAAAAACATGAAAGATAGTGTATTTGGGAAATTATATACATATCAAGACAACATGAAATTGGATTACAATGTCATTATTAAAAATATCTTCTACATTCTCCTATAATTCCATTGTTCTTCTAAAATAGAATGGGATAACCTGATGATGTACAAAAGAAATGGGGGAGAAATAAATCCCGGTATGGGAATGAACAAATCATAGTATAAGTTAATGTAATAAATGTGATCCATGGAGTACATAAATGTAACATAAGAGGGTTAAGAATCATAACAAAGAACAATGATGCAAGATATAGAATGATAATATAAAGGGAACCTAAGAATTTGGAAAAAACGTAAATCATGGAATCGCAAACAGAATGATAATTAAACACAAATACATCATAAGATAGTGTTCTTAGGATAACCACCCACAAACCATCCATGTAATCTTATTAGATGAAAACATTACCCAATGCATAGTAGGGCTATATAATTCTTGTCCCACCCATTACATTCATATCATGTTAATGCCTAAGTTTCCCACATCGATCATTAGACATAGGATCATATATTCATCTTAATGTATCAAATAATTAAGGATTGTGGTATAAATACATGTAATACCCAAATAAATAATGGATAAGAACATCTAGTTGAATACTCTTGAGTAGAAATAGGATTGACTACTCACATGAAAAAAGCTTGGCATAGAAAATCAAATATAACATTTATCTATTAATGAGGGAATTCAACGGATCATGGGAGGAATTAATGAGAGTGATAAGGGTATATAATCACATTGAAATAATAAGGGTAGTAATAGAGATGAGTAAGAACATAATTCAAAATAAAATATGGGGAATTAAAATTCTTAATTCAAGCAAGTTTCTTGTATAAAGATGAGGAGTATAACATCCCTTACATTGATAGGGTGCTTTTAATTGAATGGGTGGAGCTTATAAATCACACTGGGGAACAATGAGAGCTATTTATAGAGTCAATGGTACATTAATTTCATTATTCATATGTTTTTCATCAAATTTAATAGTATTTTGTGTGTGATTATATAGAAAATAAGGGAGTATTATTTATTAATTTTCATATGCAAGTTTTGGACTCTATATGATAAAATAATCAAATCTAAAACCCTTTCCTTGGTTATCATTTATATTCTACCAATATTATTTTTTTCATTATTTTACATGTTTATGAACTAACCTCATTACAATAACACCCTTAGTGATGTTTAGGTTAGTCATGTTAATAAAAATCATTTTAAAACCTTAAAATATAATATTAGTTTGGGTTGAATCCTGAAGTGTTTATAAAATTATAAAAATAATTTAAAAAAACATTATTATATTTGGAAAATATTTAATATTCTTTGGAACCTTTTATGTCACATATTACATAACATTGGGGTTAATCTGATGTCATAATTACGACTTTATATGTATACGATATTAAAGTTTTACTAGAAAATTATTTTTTCTTAGAAAATATTGGAGAAAATATTGGAAAATTTGGAAAATTTTATTAAAAAATATTTATGAATTTTATTAAAATAATTCTTTAAACAAGGCAATTAAAATATATAAATCAAAACATCCATCTATTTAAAAATACATTTCACTTTGACAATAATAGTTTTCTTACCATTATAACAATTACAGTTACCATCATAAATTATACTATCATTTATATTTCATAATAATATTTATTTAAAATATCTATTATCTCAAGGTTTCATAAATTCATATATGATATTTTCTTGATCGAAAATATCCACTTCCCAAAATTTTCAATTTGGATTTCTTCGTATGAGAATTTAGTTTTTGTTAAACACTTTTTGTAATCATTTAAAAGGAAATATTAAAAAGGGGTAAATATAATAATATTTTAATTAAATTAAAATATAAAAATTTATATGGTTGTAGTCTATATACATATACCATTATTACACCACTGAATTCCCTAAGTGTAATGTGTTTGACAGTGAAATTTATGTGGGATTGTTTCATGAACATGGTTTGGGTCATGATATCGATGAGATTAAACTTCTCCAAAAAATGGTTTTGATCATGATTAATTTATTTAATCATGGATTGGGATTGTATAACGTAATATACTAGTGATTCTACATCCCTTGGAAGCATTGATAAATAGGATTCATAGTGTGTAATCCTATTAGTCGTGGCCATCACTTATTCCTTATGTGTCAATTAAATTTTTTGATAATCCATTAAATTTGGTAGTGATACAGTCAATTTTAAATGGATAAATAATAATATATTTGGATTTTTAATGTTCTATTAAAAACATCATGATATAATGTTTCAAAATAACCAAAATAGTTTATTTGTTTTCTATAAATTCATTACTTGATGAGGTATTCAATCATTCAAATAGAATGAATTTGATTTATAAAAAGTTTGGGTCATTACATAAATTATGTCCTAACAATTAAAATATAATAACACCAGTATCTCCCATATAATGAGTTATTACTTAGTTGATATAATAATATATTTCCTTCTATTTCTTCCTCAAATGGGAAAAAAAACCATCGCTCATATGTATGGCTGACTACCAACTCATGAACTGATGTAATTTGATTTTCATCAAATCCTCAAATGGATAATCATAATGATAAAAATAATAAATATATATGTTACATATGAATTAATATTTATTATATTAATTAAATATATAATCTACTCTCTAAAACATTCATCCCTTCAAAAATGAAAATATCAGTTGTGTGTATATATGATCTACCATGTCCATGAAGTGATACAATTAGTTTTCTATATACAACATAAAATAATGATTTGAAACAATATATAATTAATAAATATACTATTTATGATATTATTATAATTATAAAGATAATGAAACTATATCTAATGATGAATAAACTGAACTTAGAATACAAAACATGCATGAGAAAACAACATAGTTAACACCCAAAACAATTATAAAAATGAGATATTTTTAGTGAATGTGTGGTATGATGTTATTATAGGACTATATATGACATAATAAATATTAATAAATATTTTTATTATATTAATATCATGTTTAAATAAATATATTTGAGGATAACACAAGTTCAACTAAGCGAGTGTTTCATGTAATGGGTTTCTTAACTCAATTTTTTCATTGGTTTATATTACTTATTCTTTATCAATGTTATTCCAAAATTACATTTGTCATAAATTATGATTATTTTATATTTTATTTACATTTTATTTGTGTTTATTTAATATTTTAAACATAATCACTTGATTTATTAATTCTCACATCAATTTATGATAATTATAAAGGATTTCATCTCAATTTTGACTCCCTAGGACATCATTGGTATTATGAACCTAATAATCTTTATGGGGTGTATATAAATCCACATTTATATATTTATCATGAAAATATATTTATTAATGATTATTAGTGCTTCAATTTATGTCCACTCTTTCAAGGGGTTATAATTTTAAGGTTATCAAGGAGGTAAGAATTTATTTCACAATAACATTTTTTATGATTTATTATATAATTTTTTAATGAATAATATAACATAACCTTTATAAAATCCATATATACTCATATCATACTGATATTTAAGGATTTTTCATTCTTTGTTCCAACCATTATACTTTTTTTTACAAGAATCCACCAAATATATTTTCACAGTAAAATTCGATCTTATTTATAATTTTGATTGTGTATATTTTTCTTATATATCCATAATTTATAATATTTTTTTATAAATTACTTTATATTCAATAAAATAATTTTTTATTGATATTTTAAGCTATCATAGAATTATAATAATCTTTTGAAGAGAATATTTATAATTTTTCCTTAAATGATCATTTTCATTTTTCATTATAAAAACTCAAAATGAATGTTTGTTTTAAATGTATGTAGCGATAACTAAAATTCACACTTCTATAATAACTTTACACTATTTATATTCTTATATTAGATTTAGATAGTTATGAAAATAATGAAATTTAATAATCCATTATTTTAATGTATCACTTCCATTTTCTTTTATTATATAGATGATTTGAATTTATTAAACAACCAATTATTATGATTAATTGATGGTAATATTTTATCTCTTATTCATTTTTTAGACATTATATTTATCATGAAACATTTACTTTATTATCATTATCTTTCATTTAATATTAAATTTCTCTAATATTTAATTTTTTTATATCATGGTTACTCGTATTTAACAATACATACACCATTTTTACATATGGTTTTTTCTAAGAAATTTATTTGATGAATTTGGAAATGTTTATATTCCCTATCATTTACTCAATACAGATAATTTTTTATAATGGATATTGTTTATAAATTGAATTTTTCATTCAATATATGAGGAATACACTAGTTATATACTAATGGATGAGGCCTAGAATTGCATTTCCCATATACGCATCGATAGTATTTAAGAGAAAAAACTCTTACCTAGAATTTTTAAATAGGTTTTTGGTGTATAACTTCCTAATAATTAGATGTTCTTTCTACAAGTACTTTTTGGAAAATATATATAATTTCTTGAGATCATAAAATCCTATCATATGCATTTCCTATAATGATGAGTTAAGTTATTATAATTGATGATATTATTGTAAGGTCCATAATTTCTTAGAATGTTTTATATATATTAATTTATAAAATTACAAGACTGGGAATTGAGACAGAATGAGATTCCTAGTCCTAGTGTGCCATGAAAAAATAATTGAATAATTTCTAGATGATAATTAAAAACACTCAAGTGGATAACATAAAACTTTAATAAATTCTGAATGGGAGACCGAATTGAAAATACAAGGGCACCATTGCATTCAAAAAAGTGACTTTACCTTATGCGGGGCCAAAATTTGACTGATGCGGGTCGGTGGAAAAGTTAGTTTTTGGATGCTTTAATGAAAAACTAAATATTCATAAATAAGAGTATTTAATTTATTTTAGAACATCTCATAGCTACATAGTGACACAAAGAAAAAATGACGAGTCAACCTATTTTCTATCATAAATGAAAAATCATAGTAATGCTAAAACCCTGAAATCTATTTTTTTCCATTTAATGGATTAACATGGATACAAGGATAGATTCAAAACCTTGGTAAAAATTACTAGGAAGTCTCTAAAGAAGGAATTTTTTGGGGAAACACCTAACTGGAAAGAGACAACAAACACGAATGGATCGACGATTGGATTCTGGGAAGCGTCAATGGATTAACGAATGATGAACATATGACTCACTCTTCATCATCAATCAATCCAATCCTTGACATAGGTATTTAATTCAATATGATTTCTCTTTTCTTGTTCTTTATTTCTAAACCATGAACGTAGATAGACCCACAGACTAATTGATCTGCTAGTCGATCATCCATGCAGGATAAGAGTTATCTTGTGGGTTTAAATGGGAACTAGATCCTTGTGACTATTATTTTCTTTCATCATAGTTCTTCTAGTAAGACTGTACTAAGGGAGACACAAACAAAGGCATGGATAATTATTCATGTGTTATTGTGCTTCTCATTTCCCAATGTTCTTTTTATTCTCCATGATACTGAGAGAGAGCTGTTGTTTCCCATTCGATTCACTGTGAAACAAACTGAAACTAAGAATCCAATGCCCAAATGATTCCATAGAGGTGAGATTGAAGGTGTAGTGTGAGATGAGGCCACCAGTCAAACGACCGGATGCGGAAGTGAAACCGGCCCAACCATGTGAATGAGCCAAGAGGATCGCCGTTGGCATGGTAGCTGACGGAAATGGAAACCCCATGTCTAATGGGACAGCGGTGGCAGGGGGACGCGGGTGGTAGTGACTGAGGTTGCAAGAGGTTGTAGTAGGATCATATGGTAGCGTAGCTGCGGGCAGTGACGAGAGCCACAACCAGGGCAGACCATGGTGGTTTGGACTAATGACATGGAAAGGTGTCATGTCATCTTGGTAGCACGTCGTCCCATAGACCACGTGTGGGGGGAGCAACCTGATCATCAGTCAGCCGCATTGGCAATCAAGGATGAGGTATCTGTCTTGTCCTGGTAGACAAAACTAGCCCGCATCAGGTGGGTCTTGTAGGAGATGGGGAGCCAGTCTTAGCTAAATTGTGTCTGGTCGGTTGGACCAGGTTGGACCAGACTCAGACCCTACCAGTCCCTTTTTACTAAATTTCCAATATATTCCAAAATGTATGTCTGTTTTACGTGCTATTTGCACGGTTGTGACTCTCGCAACATGGAGGTAATTTTTAGATACTCTATTTGGGGTTTTTTTAAAGTATACTTACGACTGTAGGCTTGAGGAGTAGGTTCTCCCAGAATAAGTTTGCTGCAAATGGAATCCTATGGTTGGAAGACATTCGAGGACTATATGGATTGGTGGATTTGTGACTTGGAGTTGACATGACTTACTATGACTAAGTGACTCATCAGAACTATGTTTTTCCTCAGTCGAGACTACGTATCTCATAGATAATGGTTGTTTGTGAACTACATTCGATAATCCTACTTTTAGTATCATATATTTGTACCTATCTGAGATTAAAATACTTCATGTGTACTTTTCATTATTCTCTGTAATTTCTAGTTTTAGGGAATCCTATTGAGTACTATTTTACCCACCCTTGAATTGGATTTTCCTGCACGTGTCGTGTATTGTGAATATGACTAACGTTTTGAAATAGAACTAGGTGGTAAAAGAAAAATTGGTGCCTAGTGAGATCATATTGACAAGGAATACACCTACAGCTTTAGGAATCTTCCCTTAACCTACCCTTTATATAGGGTTTTCTTCCAATGAGTTTCCAGGGACTTGTGTACTTTCTTTTATACAACTTTAATTATGTTGGTCTTGTATACTAGGTGCCTTGGATTTCAGTTATGTACTATTACACTTAGTTGTTTTCTTAGTGTAATACAAGTTTTACATAGTGTTTTAAATTTCAATATTTGTGGTCTTGGAGATGTGTGTGTTCGTACATGTATATAGTCAATGCCTCCCATGTTAGTGATATGCCTTCTCGGTGCAAGTTACTAATTTCTGGCCTATCGGAGGTGGTCATGGGGAGTCAATACATGGACCCCTTTGGTACGGTTCATGACATAGTGGTTTAATAGGGGTCAGGTTCCACATTAGGAATAAAATTCTGTGAGATAGGTTTGGGGAACAGTGTTAAGTGTTTCGAGTTTTTATTTCCGGACAAGAACTCCAGTGTTGGTGTGGTGTCTAACTTATCCATACACCAGGACTCTAGAAGCATTCATTCATACCTGGTACCAGAAAACAATGTTTGCAGGGAAATATATGGAACATGCATCATACTGGATATTTGAGTGTGTCTTCATGTCATTCTTGAGTCATCTCACCAAGAATATTCTATTAAATGTAGTTCATCATGATATGTTTCAGGGTTCCTCCCCAAAGACATCCTCCAAGGATTCCATTGGGTGACCATGAGGATGGAATTCCTAGAAATATGGCATCAATATAGGGAGAAATACTATTGTTTTCCCCAACACGTGGTGTAATAGTGACACCACCTTCCATTGATCTGTAGTTAATACAAAAACTACCAGTAAAGAATGCATGCAAGCTTAGTGCATTACCAGAGTTCCATAGGTTGAGACCTCCCATGTTCGGGGGTGATACTATCCCCCAGGTAGCTGAGGATTGGCTAGAGGTGGTCCCATGTTTCTTCCACCTTGTGAGGACACCATCTTACAAGATGGTTGTCTAATCTATGAGCCTTATTCCGTGATGAAAAGGATGGTGGGAGAGCTTATTGATTTAAATTCTCGATTAGATGACCCTCTCTTGGGCAAACATTGATGAACTCTTCAGGGATGAGTTCTTCATAGCTATGTTATGCTTAGTACAAAAGTAGCTCCTACACCTACAAGTGGGAATCCAGACTTTAGCAGAATACTCGCCGAGAGTCAAGGTCTTATATTGTTACTCCACATACATGGCGTGAGACCCGTTCATCAGGGCTCAGACCTTCATGTATGAGAAACAACGAAAGATATGGGAGTAAATGATATCCCATAGCATACCAACTTATAATGGGGTAAAGGGGAGAGATCTTCTCATGGAGGGATTTTATGCAGAGCAGGTTCCAACATTGGGAGCTACAAACAAAGAATAGATAGCCGAATCTTTGGTAGTGGGTAGTTGATAATAGATGTAGGGACCCAATTAGGTCAAGTACTCTAAAGGATTACCTCAGGACCTAGGGTCTGTAGAACTATTCTCCCACAGAAAAGGGAGTCATCTGAAGGATAGACTGTTCTTCACATGCTGAGTTCGGGGACATATACCTCGTGACTACCTGATTGGACACACGGATGATCAATGGATGGTCGAGGGACAATAGAGGTAGAGGCATAGGTTTGACCAGAGTGGTTCGAAGGGTGAAGGATGTGGTAGGGGAGAAGGAAGAGTAGCAGGTGGTGGGTCAAAGATTGTGGTACTACACCCCACCCCCAAGTTGTCCACCACGGGCTCTGGGAGATGGTGGATAGGGGAAAGCCCAACTTCAGGTGATATAAGCCTATGATCTCAACGCTCTAGATATTTTTAGAAGTTTGATCTATGTATTCTACACCCTAGATAAAGTTCATATAGACACATATGAGAGTCACTCGTTCCTTTATATAGACCATGTTTATAGCTTAAAGACTTCAGTGGATTTGTTGTCTTGATACTTATGTTTAGAGACTTTTATAAAAGAGTATTAAAGGATCACATTGTAGTGCTGGCAGTGCGAGTATACTCTTGGAGGTAAGAGCTTTAGCTGTGATTTCCTAGTAGCAGTGTTGAGTCCTTACACAATCATTTTGGGAATGTACCTGTTCATTCTCTTCCTTTCATAGATTGACTATTTTAGGCATAGAGTATGGTGTGTCTGGGGATATGGGATAATGTTTTCCATTACCAGTGAAGAAGAAACACATGAATCACATGATAGAATTTCTCAGAAGAGGGTGTTGTCGATTAATCACCAGTTGGCTAGTCTTACGCTCTGTGTAGTGGATGAGAGGCATCAACGGTTTCCTACAGTGGTAGATGGGTATGCGGAACTCATAACTAAGGATGTTCTAGGGCTACATCCTTATAGGGATGTTTACTGTTGCATTGACTTGTAACCTATAAAAAATATCTACACCAACATATTAGATATCTTCTATCAAGCTTCATGTGTTTAGGGTATAGACAGAGGACTTGTAGAGGAAGGGAATTCTAGGGCCTTGTGTATCACCCTAGGTAGCCCCAATATTGTTTCCCAAGAAGGAATAAAAGAGTTTGAGGTTATGTTTGTGTTACCAGAACCTGAATCAGATGACCTTGGAGGACTAATATCCACTTTTGAGAATTAGCGTCATCTTTGATCAGCAGAAGGGAGCAAAGGGGTTCTTGAAGTTAGACATTAGTTTGGGATATTATGAACTTAATGTATGGGATAATGATATACTGAAGACAAAATTTTGATGTCGGTATGTCCATTAAGAATACTTGTTTATTTCGTTCTGCATGACCAATGCCCTACAGGTATTCATGGGACTCATGAACAAGATATTCCAGCCTTACCTTGACCGATTAATCATGGTCTTCATTGATAGAATCTTGATATACTCTGTGTCTAAGGGGTAGCACATGAAACACTTTAGGATGGTCATAAGTTCACTCTGAGAGAAAAAAATAATGGGAATCTCATGAAATGTTAGTTCTGGATTTGGGATGACCACTTTCAGGGAGATTTCATTTCAAAGGCTAGAGTTGCGGTGGATCCATTGAAGATAGAGGCATTTCTGGGTTTAGAGACACTTATGAGCATGAATGAGGTGTAGAGTTTCTTGGGATTGGCTTGATACTATTAGAGGTTCATTCCATGCTTATATATGGTATTAGAACCCTTATAAGCTTTGATTAAAAAGGGATATTCCTTCATGTGGACAAGTAAGTGCTATTAGAGTTTCTTCGAACTGAGGAAGAGGTTGATGAGAACCCTCCTCATGAAACTGCCAGAGGAGGGTGTTAGGTATGTGGTGTTCCTCGATGAATCATAGACTAGACAAGGTTGTGTCCTAATATAGGGGAAATTGGCGATTTCTTATGGTTCACAACAATTGTAGCAGCATGAGAAGAACTATCCAACCCATGATATTGAGCTAGAATAAATGGTCATCACATTCAAAATGTGGTGGCACTATATGATGGAGTACGATTTACCATATACTTTGAACACAAAAGTCTCAAGTATATCTTCTCCTTGAAGGACCTGAACATGAGATAGAGGTCGTGGCTACAGTGGCTCGAGGAATATGACTTCGAGGTTGTCTATACTCCTGGGAAGGGGAACGTGGTGGTGTATGTGCTTAATAAGAGATCTGACTTTTAGTTTTTGAGTGAGGCATCATAGCAGTTAGCCATGATGCATATATCCTTCATAGATGGTGATTGATTAACTAACCTCCTATTAATATATGTCTCTCCACCAATCATACAACACATTAGGGAGGCAAATCTTAGGGATGTCGACTATGAGTCCTGATATACTCAGTTATCCACAGGGCAAGCCACTGATGGATATTCGATATGTGGGGAGCACAACTTCCATTTTAGAGGGTGCACCATTGTAGCATCAATGTTCGGGCATGATGTTTTATGGTAATTTTACACATCCCCATTGGTAGTACATCTGGCTGTGTTAAAGTTGTACCAATAACTCCAAACATAGTACTGGTGGCCAGAGGTGAATAAGGCTATAGAGAGAATCATTTCTCAGTGACTAACTTGTCAGCAAGTGAAGGCACATCATCCAGTTTCAGCAAGCTTGTATTAGAAACATGAGGTGCCGTAGTGGATGTGGGATGGAATATAGATAGACTTAGTGATGGTTTTAACATGTACATCATGGGGACATGATAGAATATAAGAGATCATTGACCGAATGAACATGTTGGTCCAATTCCTACCCATATGGGAGTAGGGTCTGGTAGGGGGAATGGGGTGCCTCTATATTCATGAGATAGTTCATCTTCACGGGGTGCATTTGATGATGGTTTCAGGCCGTGATTAGGGCATCACATAATGGATATATATGGGATGGTAGAAGGAATTCGGGAATCAGTTGGGCTTGAGCATAGTGTTATATCTCCAAGTGGATAGCATGATAGAGAGGTCCATCCTTGTTCTAGAGGAAATTCTACGTGCATGCATTCTGGATATTGGTTGATTTTGGGAGGTTCACCTACCTCTGATGGAGTTTTTGTAAATCAATAGATACAACTCCACCATTCGTATGGAACCATCTGAGGCCTTGTATGAGAGACCATTCATGTCACCTCTATTCTAGACAGACCTAGTGGAATCATCACTCATGGGTCTAGAGTGGGTATGGGCTACCACTGAGAAGGTTCAGATCATTCAGGTGTAGATGAGGACTGTACAAAGCATGCTGAAATATTATGAACACAATAGAAAATGGTCCTTTTTGTTCTAGTAGAGAGACCATGTGTTCCTTCTAGTATCTCCTTGATAGGAATTATAGTGATTTAGCCAAGACAGAATATTATATCCAAGATTCATCATCCCTTTTCAGATTCTGATTATAGATGGTGAGGTGTCATACTATCTAGATCTACCCCCAAATATGAATCAGGTGCATGATTTCTTTAATGTGTCGTGGATGAGAATATTTGTTAATGATCCATTGCATGTCATCAACTAGGGATGAGTGGAAATTTATGATGGGGTGATGTTTTTGGATTTTATGGTACATGTAGAGGATAAAATCCTTCATGGGATGTAGATTCATATGGTTGGCATTCAATCACAATATGACAATCTTGAGGAGGGAATTTTGGAGTGGGAGGCTCATATTCGTACCCATTTCACTCATCTTTTTATTGAGTATCCTTTTTTTGGATTTCAAGGATGTGAAACACTAAGGTGGGGAGAACGTAATGACTAATATTTTTCTCTAAAATTTTTATAAATTTATTAAGAATATTTTTAGACCACATGTTCATATGGTATAAGATTTAATGGCATGGTGTCCCTAAAACAAATATTTGAATAAAGTATAGTTGTTAATTAAAAATTCTTGGGTGACTAACTTTGAACTTTAATATATTCGAAATGAGTTCTAGGGGTTAATATCTGTGTGCACTGTTTCATTCCAAACATCAAATTTACCTTAGGTGGGGCCTAACCTCGACCGGTGTAGGTCAGGGGTAAAAGTTAATATTTGGATGTTTAATGAAAAATAAAATAAACTTATAGATGTTAATTTTATTTTTTTGGATGTCTTGTTGTGACAATGCAATGAAATGATGAGTCAACCCATTTTTTTAATAAATGAAAGTGTGTTTTGATGCTAAAACGATGAAATGAATATTTTCTATTTAAAGGATTAACATGGATACATGGATCGATTCATAACCCTAGAGAAAATTCCCTATAAGACTCTGAAGAGGGGATTATTTAGAAAAACATCTTGTTGGTGAGAAATAATGAACATCAGTGGATCAGTGATATGATTCAAATTAGGAATCATATGATTGATGAATGATGAAGACATGACGTACTCTTCATCAGAAATAGACCCAATCCTTGAGGTAGGGATTTTATTTCTCTGTGATTTCTCAATCCCTTTCTTTTGAAATGATGCATGCAGATCAACCCTCTAACAAGTTGTTCAATAGGCTGATCATCCATGAAATATGTGAGTTATCATGTGGGGATTAAATGATTATTAGATATTTATTATTATTATTTTCATTCTTAATTGTACTACTAACACAAATGAATAAAGACCAACATGATCAAAGCACAAAATCATTCTTTAGGTGTTATTGTGCATCTCCTTTTCCACCGTTCATCAAATCTGTCATGATCATGAGAGAGGTTAGTTTTTCCACCTTCGATTCATGGTGAAAAAACCCAAAACAGATAATTTTACACCAAATTGATGCTACAGAGGTGCGATAGAAGGCGCGGTGTGAGACGAGGCCATCGACGGAGAGACTAGCGATGTAAGTGGAACTACGCTAACGATGTGTCTAGTCTAGGAGGATTACCACCAATATGGAAGCTGGAAGTGGTGACCCACAGTACAATGGGACCATGGAGGTAGGAAAAATAGTGTTAGGGCCCTAGGGGAAGTAATGGAGGCTATTGGCGTGACAGCTGGTGGCAACAGGAGCCCACAGAGGTGTGGCTACGTGCTGTGATTGGAGCGAAGGTGAGGGCGGGCTGTGGCGGTGTGGACCAGTAATGTGGTAAGGTTTTGCATCGTCCTAGTGGAACGCGGTCTTGTTGAATGGATGGGGTAGGAGTAACCATCCCATTAAATGTTTACCTTAGCAATGCGGGATGTGGCATCTGCCATATATGGGTGGACTGAACCAGCCTACATCGGGCATGCCGTGCTAGAGCTAGCGGGCTGGGACGATAGTGGGCCGGGCTGATAAAACAGGTTGGGACTAGTGGGTTGTTTCATCCCATATGGTTGGGGTAGACATGGATGGTCGGGTCGCTGGACTGTAGGTCGGGTCGGTCAGAAAGGACTAATACCCTACCGGCCCCTTTTTACTAAAATTCCCATAACTTCCAAGCCGTATGTCCGTATTATGAGACGTTTTCAGTATTATGACCCTTGTGATGATTCAGTCCATTTGATATACTCTATGTTTTTTATTTGGATCTTGAATTATAACCTTAGGCTTGAGGTGTAGGTTCTCCCAGATCAAGCATTGTACGAATAGAATCCTATGGTTTTAAGAGACTCAGTGATAATATGACTTAGTGGATTTCTAACTTTGAGTCTAGGTGACCTAACAAGACTAGGTGTGTTATCGGGACGAAGTGTCTCATATGGTCTAGGTGTCCTTTTCGAAGTACTTTTCCCACAGATACTGGGTGTTTTGTGGACTACATACGATAATCTCATAATTAGTGTAATAGATTTATATCTATTTGAGATGAAACCAATTCATCTATACTTTTCTTTAAGGACATTCCTTTGTGGTTTTGTGGTGTCCTACTGAGTTTTATTTTACTCACCACTGTATGAGATTTTATCTCATGTGTCATGTCTTATAGAGAAGACCGACATTTCTATAGTGACATTGGAGGTCAGGACGAAGAGGTTCCTAGTGAGAATAGATAAACGTGGAATACTCCTACAGCTTCTGGAAGCTTCCCTTCACCTACCCTTCAAGTAGGGGTTTTTGCCTATGATTTTTAAGGAATTGTTTAATTTCTTGTATATAGATTTTATTTTGTTGGGATTGTATACATTCCCCCTTTTCTTTTAGTTTTGTACTATTACTCTCAGTGGTTTTCTCAGTGGCATGTATGGTTTACATAGTGTTTTAATGTTCATTATTTTTGGTAGGAGAGATGTGTTTGCATGTATATGTACATAGAAAATGCATCCCATGTTAGTGATATAACTTAATGGTGATAGACTCCATCCTCAGACCTATTGGAGGCTAGCTTAGTGAGTCACAGAAGGGACCCCTCCCAGATGAGCAGTGATTTCATTGATGATTTCAATAGTTGTATTTCATTTTCATGTAATATATAAAAGTGAATGTATTCATGTTATTTACCTTTACATATTGATTATTCCTTATTTACTAGTGATAGTTCCAACTATACATAAACCTTATCAAGTATTTTAGCTCTCCATTTTTTTCTTTTCTATAGGAAATGATGAAGGAATATTTAATGGAGTCCAATGATTCATTATATATACATTGACTATGTTCTATTTTTAATTTACAATATAAAATGGGAAGATTGTTTGAATTAGGTTATTCAAGTCTAATAAACTGATTGGCCCTTTGGGATGATATCACTTGTATCTTATACCAATGTAATAGAGAAGACATTGGCTCTAGGTTACTAGAGTTGGGGTTATTACTAATAGTATTGGAATATGTTTAGTATAAACCCTATGAACTATATTTAGTAGTATATAGATTTGAGAACTAACACAATAACAAGGGGAATATCAATGGGAAGAGTTAGTCATGTATATCTCGACCATCATTCTAGTGTACAGTGAATGGGATTTTATTGAGTACCGGGTTTGACACTCTCAGAGGATATTCCCAAGTTATTCCATATTTTCATTATGAAGTATTTTAATGGATAATTACTTTGGTTGATCAGTGTTAAACATGAAGTATTATATATTGAAAGGATGTTATCAATATTTTTATATAATATAATTATATTAATCATTATATAACTACCCATTGTGATTATTATTTTTCATACTATAATTTTTTACTTCATCTAATGTCTAGAATAATAAGTAAGCACATCATTGATGAAAGTTATGGAAGATACATTGATTTCCTCAATAGAAGTTAAATACTGTTAGTGATGGAATGAAAATTATTGTTATTATTCCTAACTATCTATTTCAGTATATAATAAAAAACCTAAATGTAATTGATTTTCTGAACAAATATAAAAATTAAAAAATAGAGTTTTATAACTACCATGGATGAAAGTAGATTCAACTTCTAACATGTCATGAACGTGGTAGGAATCACAAGAAGAAAATGTCCCAAAGAAATTGGTATATGTTTTTTGTGTGGAAATGAAGGTCATAGAAAAATGGATTTCAATGTAATTTAATGTCTTGAGTGTGGGAATCATGTGTATTATCTGATTCAATTCCCTAATAAATGGTTTATCTCTTAGAGTAAGGAAGGGAAAATGTTATTATAATCATTGAAGTAGTACAATTGAAATGTTTTTCTACAAGTAGTTGATAATTCCATTATAGAAATTTTATATCAATTATATTATGGTTTTAAAAATAATGAAACATCTATAAGGTGTTCAAAATAAGTCTTTACTAAAGAATGTAAAGTATATATTAAATGGTAATGATAATGTAAAAAATGCTTTATAATGAACATTATTTTATGTTTCGATTTATGGAATATATTCGATGGTATATAACATTATTTGAGGAATAAAGATTTAGTTAATTTTTAGAATAATATATATTTATACTAATTTTATTTATAGTGATTTAGGTTAACAAAATCTTTTACTATAATATATGAGGAATTTATTCATATTTATGATTATGAGAAATGTCCTATTGTCTAGGGATAAATGTAATTATTAATAAGTGTAAAATATATAAGATCAAATCATTCCGATTTTTTTCGGGTGTTGAATTTAGTTATACATATATTGTTGGATTATTATGTTTAACTGTTGATATAATCTATTAAGATTAACTTTGGGCATTATTGTTGAGGTTTTAGAGATTAATATATTATATTGGATATCTTATTCGAAATATTTTAATTTTGGTAAATATTTAGATATATGAAGAATTTATTTTCATTCATCTATAAATTTTATGATCCATAAAATCTTTCTTATAGAACTTGAGGAATGAAAAATAAATGCTAAAAATTAATGTATTAGAATATGATGTGAAATTGAAATTTATCAATGCAAAATGAAAGAATAAGATCATTATCCGAAAATGAAAACAAATAAAGATAGTGTATTTTTTGAGTTCTCAATATAAAAAAGTAATGTATCCTTCTAAATGGTTAAAAGAATATTGAAGTATAAAAATGTAATCTTTTACCATAATTTTTGATGAATTTTTATCCTTTTCACCTCTCACTGATTTATGGTTTTTTCCATTATCTTTCTCATAACCCTATTCAGTATCACACACTATTAATCTCTGGATGATATGTTTCTTCTCCATGCATATATTTTAAATTCCTTCCAATGTTCTCATTATTTGGGAACATGATCATGATTTATATAAGGATATCATTAAGGTAGATATTTATGTAAGTGGGTACAATCTGACCCCCAAAGATTATATACTATATTTATCTTTAGATAAATTGAAACTATTTGATATCTTTCTTGACATGCAAAACTAATCTTATAACAATCTGCGACATATTATATCATAGATGTAAAATTTATGGGTATTAATGTTAATTAAAACATTATGAAAGTTATTTATAATGGCACAACTGAGTACAAATGGATTTATTTCTACATAGGAAATAAGCACACAATGTTTAGTAAATCCATTTTATAATCCAGAAATTTGTTTCCTCAAAAGTTGGGCTTCATGCATTTTGAAATTAAAAATGTAATTCATTTATACTACATTTAAAAATTTTATTTTATAGAGTGAGTAATATTCTTTTCAATTATTATATAAATATTATCTTAGAATGAAATATTGTTTTTTTTTAATGTTAAATTTTTTAGTTAATAGTAAAAAATAAATATTTTTTAATCCTATTATTTATTTTAATTAAATATAATAATTTAAAATCCTCCTTAAAATTTTTATTTATTAGTAACCTGATATATAGTCCATTATAGTAATAATAATCAAAATAATTATATTGGGTTCAGTATTTTACATGATTTTTATATAAGTCAATTATTATGATTAAATACATTTTTCACTAAGAAAGGTTTTTTATTAAATCTTAAAAATATCCATTAACACAATCTTATCTACTTATGGACATTGAATCCTATAAAATGGATTCCTAATTTGTAATTAGAAGGTTATAATTGGGAAAACATGAAATTTTTATTTTGAGTCATTATGAATTGTAACCGTTATAAATTTTATTTCCTCAACAAAGGTTAAATCAAGTAATTAAAAATAATGTGATAAGGAATTAAAAATCTATATATGACATTTTCTTAATACATTGAATTATAGGAATTTGACCATATACATATGAAATTCCAATATATGTCATTTTAGTGTTGTTTCATTTTAATGAAATTTATATTATTTTAGGCAACAGAAAAATAAAATTTCAGCCTCTAGTGTTTAAATTTATCGTATATTATCACATCCGGATGAAAATAATTTTTGAAGGCATATCAATGGTTATATTGAGAATAATGATACTATAGTAATGATGAAAACTTATTCTTAATTTGAGTTATTTTATAATTACATTAATTTTTTATACAACATTGATAGAGTGTATGTGAATGTAGTAAATAAATCATGTAAATGATTTTAAAAATATTAAATGTAATATAATGTGGATGAATTATTGTGTTAGATTTATTTTTTGGTTAAATATAAAACAATTTAATTTTTTTTATTTTTTTATTTTAATTCAATTACTATCTTCATATAATGAATTTCAAATTAAATGAATAGTTTCAAAATTTACATTAATGTTATTTTAAGAAATCATTAATAATTTATTAATTTTTTAAGGATAATTAATGTATTAAAAGAGAAAATTTAGTGTTAAAATGGTATAAAACACAATTCTTTCTCAATTTACGAATCATTTTTTACCTTATATGTAAACTTATAACCCTATATTATTGAAAAAATCATTATTGGGGTTAATGGTATAAATGATTAATGAAGTTATTAGTCAAATTGATAAGGTCAAAATGATATATAAACCTATATAAATTTTATTTATGAATATATTTAGACCATATCATTTTTTATATAAAGATAATTTTTTTAATAATTTTAATTGAGTTTGAAATATATTATATTATAATATTCCATGTATTTCCAAAAGTTCTCCTCAGAACACTTATAAAATCGGATATCCTGCTCTCAATTCATCATACCTCATCAACCATTTTTCTTGACCAAAAAATAATATTGTCACTCCAAAATATCCTTATCTATGTTCTATAACTCCTTTCCATCTTGAAATACCAACTATAGGGTCCTTAAGAAGTGATCCAAATGAGGTTTCTCTTAGAGAATTTAATCAACTTCACCAATATATTTATTTTTTACTTATTTTTTTACCACATAATATAATGTACTATGAATTAAAATTGTAAGAACATCGATATTCCTTTTTAGGTATGTCTTTCTTTTCTTGTTGTTCTTGAGAAAAAAGGGGAGTTTTTAGACATTTCTGGAGCACATGCTGTGTACTTATTAGTACACACCTTGTACATAGTTGTTGCAGGTAACTATGTACTAGGTGTGTAACGGCCGAGTGCAAGGCCATTTGTGGTGACCTGGAGACTACCAAAAGCAGAGGCCGTAAAAGGTATGTACACGCCATGTACTTCTAAAGAACATGTCATGTACTTTATTTATTCATTAAATGGTCTGGGGTCATGTCTGATAGAAAGAGCACACTTCGTTTCGACCTATTTCTTCTAGGAGAATTTGTATGATTGTATATATTCCATGAGCCCCCGAATCGTCGTCTGTTCTCTGAATCAACTGCTGACAATTGCGCTGGAATCGCATTAGTGAGTTCTCTTTTCTTCATTAACTTCATATTATCATTTCTTTTCTTTCACGAGATATCCTCAGTTGAATGTTTTTAACATTTTTGTAGATCTACGACGTTCAATGTTGATTCAAGTCCTAAGTATCACGTTTATCGATCTCATGATACTGAGGTAGGTGGTTTGTGCCTTTCCATAGAAAGTATTTGAATTTCATTTTCAAAAGTTCCCAATACCAAAGAACGGTGTATTGCGTGATTATGGTTTTTAGAACTGTTATTGACTGTTATGACTTTTTTGTTTGGATAAAGAATATTTATTGATGAATAGGGTTAACTATTCTGTGCTGTGGACAATTTTTCCATTTCGCTTGTTCTGAACATTTTGTCTAGCCTTACATATTGGGCTGCTACTTACCTTCCATGCATAGTATTGTTCAGATGTAGTGATTATTATCTGACATGATATGATATTCTATAGATTTTCTATCCACGTAGTTATTGAGGTTTACTTTGGATGCCTTATATCGTTTGAGGATGATTGACTTACACAGGGTTGTGGGAAGCTGGTGTAGTAGACCATAGGGAGAATGGGCATTGAGGGCTTCTCTAGTGTTTTTGTTTACTTTTACATTGTGATACCATAGGGGGGATAGATGTAAGTGCTCCCTTAGAGTGTTTGTTGTTTCCTTGATATGGGCCACATGGGGAAATGGAAGTTGAGTGCTTTCTCAGAGTTCCAATTATTTACCGATATGAGACTACTGGGGGAATTGACTGTGAGTGCTTCCTCAGAGAGTCTTTGATAAAGATAAACCAAAGGGGTTAGACTGTGTGTACTTCCCAGAGGGTTACATGTGTTTCTTGGTTTTACTAGAGGGGTTTGGCTATTTGTACTTCCCAGAGGGTTACCTGTTTCTGATTATATTTATACTTGATACATGAAAGTTGAATGCATTTGAAACTCTAGAATTGTATACCTTGAGTACTTCCTTGTTTACTACTAATTTTTCTTATTGCACTCCATATATAGTCACTGACTATTAGGAACAAATATTTGGGTGGTTTCCTATTAGGATTAGTCTCACACCCTATTTGGTTCATGCTTTTGGGACCAAAAAGATTATATTGCTGTAGGTGTAGATAAAGGAAATCGCCCTTCTACATCAGGTACTTGACTACTGAGGAGCTGAGGAGCATGGGACCAAGCTGAGGCTTACGAAGTTGTGGAAGTCTCTACTCTCTCTCCTTATGTACTTGGGTTTATTACTGTATTCTAGCATTGTGATTTTTTGGCTACTTTCTTAGACATATGTATCATGCATCATTTATATATGTGTGATCCATTTGTTATTACTTGTAGTCCTTTTTCAATTTACTGTTGTATGAAATTATTACTACTTCCTCTATTGTTATCTATTTTACTTCCTCTGTGTTACTCTACCAATGAGGGCATAGTTTCCCCATATTCACACCCAATGCCCTTTCTACTAGTCGGCAGCCTCTGGCGTTCGGGGAAGTGCGCTTGAGGCCATGTGAGCAACCGGGTATGGGGTGCCTCTAGGCATCTTTCAGAACCAAGAAGTTACAAATTGGTATCAGAGGACTTATTTTATTCTTGATTTACTATCTAGAACCTATAGCCAGGGATATGAAGGAATACGTACATGGTAATAAATTGTGCCTGGGAGTAGCTAACCCATGTATAGGGGTAAGCCAATCAACCTCCGTATTGAAATTTTTTCTGGTTTTTTAATTTTATAGTTGATTTAATTTCATCATTGGGTGATTGGCATGTTTTTTGTTGTTATCATTGATATTATTAAGGTTCTATTTCTATTGTAACCCGATGAGATGAGGGTATTTCATCTCATGCATCATATAAGAACTTTTTATAAATCATATGTCATTTATTCCTGCCATGCCATTTAGGGTGAATGAGTGATTGAATGTTGTTGTGATAGATTTTGTGCTATATATGCATTTTGTGATAGATTACTTGATAGAATACCTGATTTTTAGGGTATTTAATAGTGTATGTTTTTGTTTGAATGAACACCAATCTTTGGTTCTTGTGGTGTTATGGGACCTAATGAATCCGATTTTGGGGAATCATTCCACTGTTGTGCTTAAAAATGGCTTGTATAAGATGTCAAGAATTGTTTCACATGGAGTATTTCACATCATAGATTAGAATTAGGCACATTAATGTTCTTTTTAGGGTTTTATGGGTTAAAAAGTAGTTTCTAAGGCTTAATATCTAGAAGAACCCAGAATACATGGCGTGTAATGATGAATATACACCATGTGTCCTTTTGTTTAGGAAGGAATTTTTTTTCTTATGTACATGTCATGTAGTCTCTTACCATGTCACTGACTATGTGGGAAAAGATAGAGGGTTGGGAAATCTTGGGGGAACACATCATGTATCGGTTGTACATGACGTGTTGTGTAGACCATGTGCCCACCCATTTCACTAATGACACTAATGAATAGAAATTATGTTATACACACCATGTCAGTCTTGATCATGTCTTGTAGTGTAACCCATGTATCCAGCTATGTAACAAACAATACGTGTCAGTGAAATATTTCTAGTACACGTCATTTATGGAACAAACACGCCATGTAGAGTCAGCCTTGTAACCTGCCGTGTAACTAACAACATGAGTCGGTGAAGTTCAACTAGTACAAGCTGTGTCTGGGACTAAAAAAACGTGTAGTGTAGTTTTAGGTGAACCATGTGGCTTAGATATGTAGAAGAACTCAGACATGGGAAGAGGATTCAAGTACACGCCGGGTGTTAGGACAACACGCTGTGTGTATGGGGTGTTACACGACCTGGGTTGGAAGAAGTAAACACCCATTTGAAGGATTAAGGGAACACACTGTGTAAAAATTATACACGCTGTATATCCATGTTTTGAAAATATTGAATTCTTTCTATCTATTTTTCCATTATTAAACTTCTTAGTTTCAGTCCCGGTTAATCTTGATCTAAGGTGTGTGCTTGACCTTGTAGAGTCATGCCAACGAGACATATTTTGGTTGTCTGCCAGTTTCATGGAAGTGATAAGACAACATATATGGCTGATCAAGGACTACCAATAGATCCTGTAGTTGTGCCAGTCCTAGCACAAGCTGTTATTCTGAACATAGGTGTTGACCCACAATTCTGAGAGGGCTTTATGAGGTTCATGCACACCTTCCAAGGAGTACCACATCAAACCCCTTATATGGCAGAGTTGATGTGGGTTTTCTAGCAGCAGCATCCTCCCACCGTCATAGGGGGTGAAGGACCTCAGGCTACATAGTCATGGTTAGATGCAATTCTATCTATCTTCAACCATCTGAAGTCGCCTCCAGGGAAGTGAGTGAATATCGCTATGTACATGCTACGAGACCCCTCCAAGAGATGGTGGGATTTGATCGCACAGGTGGGATGCAAGAAGGTTATGGTGTGGGATGAGTTCCAGCATGCCTTCAATGACTAATTCTACCTAGATACTTTGAGGGATGATCAAGCCTGAGAGTTCATGAATCTAGAGTAGGGTACTCTCTTATTCATGAAGTACTCTTCTCATTTCACATTTCTACAGTGCTTCACGCCTACCCCAGGAGGTGATGAGTTATTCCTGGCATGGAAGTTTGAGGATGGTCTCCAACACGACATTTGATCTAAGGTGAAAATATTTAGGTTGAGTTCAATCAAATATATAGTCAATCCTGTGCTAATCACAGAGTGCAATCCGAGGGATTTTGTAGCTATGAGAAAGGGTAGTTCCGTATCCAGAGTTATTACTTCTACTACTAATAACAGGAAGTGACTCATGGAGTCTACATGTGGAGATCTGAGTAGGAGAGTTGCACCTCCATGTAGCCATGTGGTATGCTAAGAGTGTTTAAGGGTTAGTCTTACTAGTCCACTTTGCCTGAGAGACCCAGTGGAGTGCTGATATTTCCATAAGATGGGTCATCTTCAGTTTTCCTGTCAAATCCTCTCACCAGCAGCTAGAGACAGGGGTTCTTCTATGACTCCTGGTTTAGGAGCAGCACCATCAATTTCTCATCAGTCAAGGAACTTGAGTTCTTCCAGTCATTCATGTTGAGGTTGATGTCATGGACGTGGTATCCAGTCACCAATAATTCTGTGAAAAACAGGGTGTATCAGCTAAGAGTGTCCAGGTAGGGTCATAGGGTCGCGATACTGGTCAGACTTTTGTAGTGGAGCAGACCCAACAAGAGTAGGATCTCGAACCCTCTATAGTTCATGGTATGATCCTAGTTGCCTCCCTTTTATCTTCAGTACTTTTTGATATAGGTTCTTCCCATAGCTTTATATCTATTTCTATTGTGGAGAGCCTTGGGCTCTGTATCTTTACTTATACTGATATATTGACACTAGACACTCCATTGGAGACAAGAATAGATGGTTTACATCAGTGCAAAGATTTCCCTCTTGAGTTTGTTGGGTGTCACTTTTTTTGGGACCTCTATATCCTAGAAGTGATAGGATATAATTTCATTCTTGGAATGTACTGGTTAGTTCTCTTCAAGGTTTAGTTCTACTGATATCTCCATAGGGTGAGTTACACGTTTCCAGAGGGAAGATCGTTTCTTCATAAGGGCGAGTGGGATGTCCAGGCGAGTATAGCAGGACCTGAGCATCATGGGTTGGGAGGAGTTACAACGCAGATTACTAGTCTATATCTTAATTATCAGAGGACTTCATAGATTTACATTACTCTAATGGAGGATTATTTCAATGATGTTTTTCTAGAGGACTTTTCAAGTTTTCCATCAGAGTGAGAGTTCGACTTTTCTATTGAGCTTGTGCCAGGAGTGACACCAGTGTCTATTACTCCTTATAGGATGACTACACCAGAGTTGTAGGAGATCAAGAAGCAGTTGGAAGAGTTGCAGGAAAAGGGTTTCATCCAACCTAGTACTTCTTATTGGGGTTCGCCTGTCCTTTTTGCGAAGAAGGCAAATCATAAACTTTTACTTTTTGTGGATTATCGGATGTTGAACTAGTTGACGATCAAGAATAGATATCCTTTTCCAAGGATTGATGATCCCCCTGATCAACTTAGAGGATATTGGGTGTTCTCAAAAATATAATTGAGGTCTGGTCACCATCAGTTTCATGTTAGACCATCAGATTTTCCTTTTACAGCCTTTTGAAGCTGGTATGGTCTATACGGGTATGTGGTTATGTCATTCGGTCTCACGAAAACACCTATAGTTTTCATGCAAGTGATGAACCGAGTGTTCCATCCATACTTGGATTCTTTTTTGGTGGTATGAATGGATGATATCTTGGTGTACTCTCACAATCGACATAACCACGCCACACATATTGAGATTGTTTTTTGTACACTGATAGAGAATAAATTATATGCTATCCACTCAAAATGCCATTTTTTGATGGACCAGATTCACATCATAGGCCATGTTATCTCAGAGACTGGAGTATCACTAGATCTAGGGAAAGAAAGATAATTAATTTCTGAGGAGCATCAAAATAAATTCTTTGAGGTAAGAAGTTTTCTAGGGATGAATTTTTACTACAGACATTTCATACAATACTTTTCACACTTAGCAGAGCCACTAACAGGCATGTCTAAGAAGGGTGAGAAGTACATGTGGTCAGAATCTTATGAGTCATCCTTTAAGGAGCTGAAAGGGTGGTTGAATTCATCACCAATACTAGTATTTCAAGAGCTGGGAAGGAGTTATACTACTTACTATGATGCTTCATGTATCGGGCTAGGAGTTGTGCTTATGCAGGGAGAAGTAGTTGTTGCGTACGGGTCTCGGTAGTTGAGGCCACATGAGAGAAATTACCTGATGCAGGATATCGAGTTTGCTGCAGTTGTTCATGCTTTACATTGATGGATACATTATCTTCAGGGAGATCATTTAGTGGTTTTCACTGACCAAAAAAGTCTCATGTATATCTTCACAATGCACGATATGAATTTGAGGTAGCGAAGGTGGGTTTAGTACCTTCAATATTTTAACAATGAGCTTGCCTACATTCTTGGGTAGGGCAACACAGTGGTGGATGTGTTGGGCAGGGGGATTTAGGTATAGGTAGTTTAAGAGGCCAATAGTGAGTGGTAGCTTATGGCTATGTTCTCTGATATGCATTTTGAGGTGTAAGAAAGTCAAGGGTATACATTTTCTTCGTCTGTGGATGTTACCTCTATTCTATATGATTTAGTGTGAATGAGGTAGCTCATAGAATCTGAAGGCCACGTCCTACATGAGAGTGTGTCAGGAGAGTACCCTATTCCTAGATGGACAGTAGGTGATGATGAGATCTTTCATTTTCATGGGAGCATGTGGGTGCCAGTAGACATACATGAGGAGCTAATGTTGGAATTTCATTCCTCAGTTCGGGAAGTTCATCCTCGTGTCACCAAGATGTATCGAGATCTGCACTGTCAGTATTGGTGGCTTGAAATAAAGGGTGATGTTTCTGGTTTTGTGATGAGGTGTTCCACCTATCAGTAGGTGAAGACAAATCACCTGTGACCAGTAGGGATTTTTCAGCAGTTACCCATTACTGAGAGGAAATAGAATGATGTCATGATGGATTTCATGACAGGTTTTCTGAGGTGCCTTTAGGGAATGATGTTGTATGGGTTGTCATTGACAGACTCACGAAGGTTTCTCACTACTTTCCAATCCAAGATACCATTAGTGTTGATGAGCTGGGAAGGTTGTAAATATGAGAGATTGTATGTTTACATGTACTTCCACACTCCTTTTTTTCAGACAAGGATGCTCGTTCTACTTCACAGGTCTTACAAGGTCTTTAGATGGCTTTGGGTACACAAGTACTTCTGAGTATAACATACTATACCCAGATAGATGGCCAGTCAGAGCATAAAATTCATGTGCTTGAGGAAATTATTCAAGAATGGATCCTAGATTTTGGAATTTCGTGGGAGAAACTCAAACCACTTTTGGAGTTTGTCTATAATAATCATTTTCAAGCAACTATTTAGATGGAACCTTTTAAGGCCTTGTACGGTAGGCCATGCTGATAACCCTTATATTGACTGGAGGTGGGAGAGGCCGCTATGTTGGGATCTCATATTATCCATGTGACCATAGAGTAGATAGAGTTGATTCTTAAGAGGATGGATAATGCATAGTCAATACATAAGTCTTATGCTGATCGATGGAGATGACCTCTGGAGTTCAAGGATGGGAATCAGGTTTTTCGAAGTGTCAGACTGTGGTTGGGACACAAGTTGATTATGAGATAGGGTAAGCTTTCACTAAGGTATGTCAGACCATTTTAGGTGTTGGAGAGAGTTGGTACAATTCCCTATTGGTTTCAGTTACCTCAGAGGTACCAGGCTATGTATGATGTCTTCCACGTTTCTCAGCTTAGACGATAATTCTTAGACCCATCTCATATTTTCCAACTCAAGGAGGTTGAGTTAGAAGTGGACAAATAATAAGAGGAGTGTCCTATCCATATTATTGAATGATGTGAGAGGGTTTTCTGTGGCTACTGTGTTCCTCCGGTATGGGTGTTATGGAAGCACAAGTGAGTGTAGGATAAGACCTGGGAGAGGGAGACTGATGTCCGATCATAATGCCCAGAGCTGTTCAAGGATTATTCTTCTATGCCTCCTTGCTAGGGAAATTTTTGGATGAATTTCTTAAGGGGGGAAGTTGTTAAGAACCCAGATCATCTTTTAAGCCATGTCTTTCTTATCTATTTGTTTATGGAAAAAGGGGAGTTTTCTAAAATTTCAGTACTACATGTTGTGTACTTATAAATACGCATCGTGTTCCTAGTTTCCGTGGGTGACTATGTACTGGACATGTAATTACTGAGTACATGGCCTTGTGTGGGTACCTGGATACTTCCTAAAGAGGAGGCCGAAAAAGGGAAGTACACGCATTGTACTTATAAAGAACATGTCGTGTACTTTCATTTTTTTCACTAAACGGACCGGGGTCGCGTCTGACGGAGACAACACACTTATTCTCGACCTATTTTGTCCCGGGGTGTTTGTATAACCACATATCTTCTCTAATCCCCTAACATGTCATTATTTATCTGAATCGAACGCCATCGATTGTGTTGGAATCACATCCGTGAGTTCTCTTTTCTTCTAGAAATTCATCTACTGGTTTCTCCTCTTTCGTGATATCCTCGGTTGAACATTTTAAACATTTCTTTATATCTACAATGTTTTATGGCCATTAAAAGCTTGTGGTTCATGTATATCAATATCATGACTTCAAGGTAGGTGTTTTGGGCCTTTCTGTAGATAGTATTTGAAATTTATGTCTAAAAGTTCCCAATACCCAAGAATAGTGTATTGCGTGTTTATAGTTTTCAGCCCGGTTATTCCCTGCTATGCCATGTTTTTTTGGAAAGAGGTTATTTGTTTATTAATAGGATTAACTTTTCTTTACTATCTAGTTTTTTCCATGTTTTTTTGATTTGATCATTGGGTCTAGCCTTGCCTGTTAGGCTCTTCTTGCATTTCATGCCTAGTATTGTTAGAATGGAGTGGTTATTATCTAAAATGTTATGATATACTATAGATTGTCTAGGAAAGTAGTTCTTGAGGATAAATTTGGATTCCATGTATCATTTGGGCATGATTGACTTATATAGGGATGTGAGAACCTGGTGTAGTATACCATTGGGAGAATGGATTTTGAGGGCTTCTCCAGAGTTTCTGTTTACTTTTATGTTGCGAGACCATAGGGGGGATGGACATAAATGCTCCCTCAGAGTGTCTATAGTTTCCTAGATATGGGCCACATGTGTAATTGGACATTGAGTGCATCCTCAGGGTGCCTATTATTTACCGATACAAGACTACATGGGGAATTTACAATGAGTGCTTCCTAATAGAGTCTTTGATAAAACTAAACTAGAGTGGTTAGACTGTGTGTACGTCCCATAGGGTTTCTTGGGTTTCTTGGTTGTACAAAAGTGGTTATGCTTTGAGTACTTCTTATAGGTTTACCTATATGTGATTAGTTTTTTACTTGATACATGAACGTCTAATGCATTTAACACTTTAGGATTGTTTACTTTGAGTACTTCCTTATTTACAGCTAATTATTCTTATTGCCTGACATATATATTCACTAACTACTAGGCACAAATATTTTGGTGGTTGCCTACTGGGATTAATCTCACACCTTGTTTGGGTCATTATTTTGAGTCCAAAGATAATATATTGTCTTAGGTGTAGATAAGGGAAAGCGACATTCTACTTCAGGTACATGATTTGTGAGGAGACACTACTGGAATGGTGGGATATACCCACAATTTCATGCCAACGGTTTGAGAAAACTGTTGGCATAGTTCATTTTTCACAACGTTTTAAGGAAACCGTTGGGAAATCTCCCATTAGATCAGTTTTTCCCAATGGTTTCCTCAAACTGTTGGGAAATCTCTATTTTTAACATCCTTTACCAACAGTTATACAAAACTGTTGGTAAATAATACGTTTCCCAATGGTTTTTTAAAAATGTTCTGAATGTTTTCCTCCAAATACACAGAACCCCCAATTCCCTATCCATGCGCGACTGCCCTAGATCACTATCTCTCCCAAAGCTATCTCATTACCCACTTTCAGAAACTCCTTCCATCCTCTTCAATCAACACTTTTCTTGTTCTACACTACAAATCGGTAAGTCGGTAAGTGCTATATATTTTTTTGTTTTTATGATTCTATGATTTTTTGTTTTCTGTTTGGATTTGGATTTATGAATCTATGAATTTTTGTTTTATAATTTGATTTGGATGAATTTCTGTTTAAATTTATGGTGGGGGGGGGGGGTGCAGATGGGGTGGGGGAGGATGTCGAGGGATATCCAAATGGGGTGGGGGAGGGGCCTTCTAGGTAGGGTGGGGGAGGGGACTGGGTTTTCCAAATGGGGTGGGTGTAGGGCTGTTTGGGGTGGGGGAGGGTGTGCAGGTGGGGTGGGGGAGGGGTTGTCTAGGAAGGGTGGGGGAGGGGGCTGGGTTGTCCAAATGGGGTGGGGTTAGGGATGTTTGGGGTGGGGGAGGGTGTGTAGGTGGGGTGGGGGAGGGGCTGTCTAGGTAGGATGGGGGGATAAGTTTTCCAAGTGGGGTGATGGTAGGGATGTCTAGGTGTGGTGGGAGTGGGGTGGCTGGGTTTTCCAAGTGGGGTGTGGGGGGTAGGGGTGTCCAGGTAGGGGTGGGGGGGGGGGGGGGGTTGGGTTGTCCAAGTGGGGTGGGGGAAGGGTTGTCCAAGTGGGGTGGGGATAAGGTTGTCCAAGTGGGGTGGGGGTAGGGCTGTTTAGGGTGGGGGAGGGTGTGCAGGTGGGGTGGGGGAGGGTGTCTAGGCAGGGTTGTTCAAGTGGGGTGGGGAGGGTGTGCAGGTGGGGTGGGGGAAGGGATTTCTAGGTTGGGTGGGGGGATGGGTTGTCCATGTGGGGTGATGGTAGGGTTGTCCAGGTGGGGTGGGGGGGGGGGCTGGGTCTTCCAAGTGGGGTGTGGGGGTTGGGTTGTCCAATGGGGTGGGGGTAGGGTTGTCCATGTGGGGTGGGGGGGGGGGGGGGGCTGGGCTGTCTAAGTGGGGTGGGGGTAGGGTTGTCCAAGTGGGGTGTGGGGGAGCTGGGTTTTCCAAGTGGGGTGGGGGTAGGGCTGTCCAAGTGGGGTGGGGGTAGGTCTATCCAAGTGGGGTGGGGGTGGGGCTGTCCAACTGGGGTGGGGGGGGGGTTGGGTTGTCCAAGTGGTGTGTGGGTAGGGATGTCCAAGTGGGTGGGGGGGTTGTCCAAGTGGGGTGGGGGTAGGGCTTTCCATGTGGGGTGGGGGGGGGGGTAATCCAAGTGTGGTGGGGGTAGGGAATTCCAAGTGGGGTGGGGGTTGGGGTTTCCAAGTGGGGTAGGGGTATGGCAGTCCACGTGGGGGGGGGGTGTCTGTAACAACCCAAAATATTTAATAAATCTTGTTTCCTAATTTTGTGTGTTATTTTATTTTTCATACTCAACAAAATTGTTTCATTTGATAACATGAGTATATTTAAAATGAGACTGTTGGGTTTTGACTATTATTTAACTGTTAGTCTGTATAACCGTTGAAAACTGAATGTTGCTAGTGACCTTGGTTAATTAATATAGATTAGATGGCCTCATCCAGTAGTCTCGGGCCAATTGAATCCCATCTAAGGGATCTTGGGATGGAGGTAGCACCACTGGGCGTTGCTCTGGACCAAACCCAAGCCGAACTTCATCGTGTGAAGCTAGAACGGAATCTCCTTCGTGAGAAGTTCAAACTGATAGAAATTACTACTCGTGCAATGTTGGTCGATCCTCCCTCAGATTCTCTCACCTTAGCACAGCTTACACTTAGAGCCTATGCTGGTGTGATATGGGGATATGTAAGGAGACCGTAACTGCCTTGTGTAATCCTTTGTTTTAAATAAAAATTTTGATTTCTTCATATGATGAAGTTTATGAAATTTCAATTGTCCGGATAAATATAGTATTCATATTTTTGATGAATTTTAGAGAAAAGATATTTTAAAATTGTTTATTTAAACCTTAAATAATTAAAAATTTGTAATGATTTTCAAAAAATGGTCTTCTACAATTATGTTCAGTACAAAATATAGAGTCTAATAAGATCAACGTAATTATTGATGAATAGTAAATTATGAGTAGTGATTTTATGCTTAGGATTAGTAATGTGACCAAATGGATTGGTAATCTCACTTAAAGAAAGTATTAATATAATCTAAGCACCATGAATAAGTAATGTGATTCAATAAAATGGTTAAATAACAGTTTCATAAATTATTAGTCAAGTATTAGTTTTTTCAGGTGAATATTGTTTTTTAATTAAAAATTAAATTAAAAATATTTAGAAAATTATTTTTATAAAATGGATTTCATTTTTGAACTCAGAGCATCGATATTATGTTAAGGTAATTTTTGGGGATTTTTCTGAGAAAAATGAATTTTCGGTGAATATTGTATTTATTTAAAAATTAAATTAAAAATATTTATAAAAATATTTTTATAAAATAATGTTCATTTTTGAAATCAGAGCATCGATATTTGGTTAAGGTGAAATTTTGGGATTTTTCTGAAAAGGTTGAATTTTGATGAATAGTGAAAATACAGTTTTAGGGTTTCGGTATGTTTAATGACATCATAACTGTGTCATGATGATGACATGAGATATTTTAAGGGTTTTCCGACCAAAGGTGATGAATTATTGTATGGCGGGTCTCATGTGGCCAACACCATGGGCAAATACCATGGGAAAGCCCATGGTTTTGCCAAAACCACCAATGAGGTGTCCCTTGGCCATTAATGCCTTGTCCCCTCACTTTCCCTATAAATACCAAGCCATCCTCTCATCCATTAGACTCCCAACTCTCCCCCAACGAAGCTATGGTCTCATTACCTCCCAAGGAGTCCTCCCAAGGTTCCCCCAAGCCCTCAAGGTCCCATCCTTTGAGTTTTAAGAGTTACATTTTAAGGTAAGGGATCCGACCTCTCTCTTTCTTTTCATGTAATCTCTTTTATGTCATTTCTTTTATGATCCATGTTATTATGTTGGAGGATGTTAATTTATATTCCCCTTACTTCCCTTTTTATGTTCATATGATGAGATATCCCCTCTTACTCTCATCGTTTCGTTTTATGAATATTTAGGTGGCGCCGTTAGGTTGCCGAAATTTTAAAGGGATTCTTTCACCCTTCTCATTTTCAAGTTCTATTTTCTTGTCAAGACTTTCAAGTTACTTTTTTATTATGTTGGGGTATGATATATATATATATGTGTATCATACTGATATTTTATGTTCATATTATTAGAGACCCCATTTTATCTCGTCAATTCATATTTGTTGAAGTTGGGTGACTCCGTTAGGCTGCCGAATTTTTAAGGGATTCGTTCACCTTTCTCATTTTCAAAGTTCTACATTCATGTCAAGTATTTCAATTTACTTTTTATTTTGTTGGGGTATGATCTCTATATCTATCATACCAATATTTTATGTTCATATGATTAGAGACCCTATTTTATCTCTTCAATTCTTTTTTTGAAGTTTAAGTGACGTCGTTATGCTGCCGAATTTAATAAGAGAAATATTATTTTTGTCTTCCTTTCATGTTCATCATTTCATATGGTATATCTTTCAAATTTCATTATCATGTTCTTAAATCCTTTATATTCTATACCATTACTGTTTTATGTATCATTTACGAGTGGGTGACCCATGTCCCCTCTCTTTTCAATGTTTTCTAAAACCTCATAACATAGTCGTTATGCAGCAGAATTTCCGCCTCAAAATGTCTCTCTCTTATTCTAAAATTCATTTATTTTATTAGTTAATACTCAATGATATTTCTTCTAAATGGGTATTCATATATATACCAAAATTTTCTATTTTAAATTCTGGGATTTACATACATGAGACCCGCTTTCCCTTTCCGTGGGTTTAAAGTGACATAAAGATCATGTCTTTAAAGCAGTTTTTAAAATGTTATGATTATGAAATGAAACCCATTTATTTTATGATATATGGGTTGTTTATGAAATGATTTATGATGATATATGTGGATCACATTATGATAAAGAAAAATTTAAAGGTTCACCCTGATAGCGCTCCAATGCATTGGGTAAAGACTTAATCTCTAGAGATGACCATTTAGACTAATATCTTGGTGAATAACCTTGGTAATTTTTATTGACACCATGGAGATGGACCTTGGTGAAATGGAAATTATTGTCTTTGTAAAATGTTTTAACCACATATTCAAGTTATGAATTACTTTATTTTTATTATGATATTCTTCATTATTTCATTCTCATGCCTTAAAGTTCTTTTCATGACTTTATTGATGTATCTCAATTTCACATGTTAAATGTTTCCCTTGTTTCCCTTACTGGGCCTTCTGCGAACCCTTTCTTTTGATGTATGTACCCAGGTTATGAGATGCAGTAATGAACCTAGGATGAACATAAGGATAATCCTTTCATGTCTTTAAGAATAATTTTTTTTAATGTTTTTTTTTGTTTCATGTATTATGTTCTTGGTTTCCAAGACACTAAACCTTAAAGATCCTAAGTTTTGTATAATGTAATGAAAGTTTATGTGTCAAAATGGTGGGATTTTATAGTTTGTATCAAAGGATGGTTTAGTTATTTGTGGAAAATTAGGATATGAAAACTTTTGGAATAACCCTATAGAAAAGTTTAAATAAAGGAAATCATCCTGGTATTTGGGTGAGTATTGAGTAAGGGGTTTCCAAGAAAATACATCCCTGTCTGGATACGAGCAGGTAGAGGTGGATATGGAACAGATGTACATAGGGGTAAAACCTGATAACACCTATTTGAGCGAGACTCAAATGGGAACTGGTACATGACAACGGGCCTTGCTGAACTCTTGGTTATGACACTCCCGGGGGATATGCTTTGGTAAATTCATAATCTTAGTATGAACCATTATTAAATGAACAAACATAAAATAAAATAAATATTCACATAAGAATATAAGATCATGGATAACCTAGTTTGAAACCTAGGGGATCACAAGTTAGGGTATACTTTTCTTCTACAAGTTATACTTATATGCTTTAAGTTCTTTTTCATGATTATTGGCTAAGTATTTAATCCCTTAATTATACCTTCTTTTCTTAGTTAATGGTGGGAAATGGAAGAACATGTCCCAACAACCAATGTGATAGGAAATGTGACGATTGCCGTATAAATATGACAGAGATGATTAGGGGATTAAAAGATGATTATTATTTTGGAAGACGTTCACTATTTTAGGGACCCTATATGATCGAGGTAAATAGATTACTACGATATTTTCATTGAGGAGTAAAGGTTGACTTATATTTTTAAGAATCGATGAACTTAAGGTGGACTTATAGTAATTTAGGTTACTTATGGAAATGATTAATCTATCTTGGGTAAAATATGTTTAAGTTAGCTACTTTTGTTATAAGATGTTAGGAGTGGTTGATGTTGTTTGGAGATGAACAATGACGTTTATTTTGGAAGAATATGTTAACAAATCCTTTTTATATTTGGGTTTCAAGATTAGTTTGGTTTATTTTGAGGAATTTTATGAACAATTATTTATGGAATGGGCTATGATGAACCTTGGGTAGTACCGTGGAACTTTTAATATTTAAAGTAGTTTTCCTTCCTCTAGGGTTCTTTCTTTTGGAAGAGTCATTTTATATTACCCTTTCTGTTTTTGGGATAATGTTTAAAGATATAAGAAATAGATAGTTAATCTTTGATGGATTATGTGATTCTCTATAAGATGATTCTTGTGCTTTGATGAGACCAAGTAGTTTTGAATGCTCATCGTTTGGAGAAAAGATTAGTTTTGTTAGAAACATATGAAAGGATGAAACTCTACTGGAAGGTATGTATATTTCCTTATGTTTTTATTCTTTGTAGTAAATGAATTAATCAAAATTATTAAAAGGAACGTAAAACAAAAATGTTGTTGGTTTAAGATTCTTACTGGGTAATCAAAGACCGTTTACACACATCATAAATTTGTGATTTTCTTGTGGTTAACATTCTCTTAATCATGTTTTCTATCACTCTCCCTTTGCACTTGACCCTTTGGTTTTTATTCTATATCCATGTTTTCATACATGGAATCCTATTATGGGTTAACTCGGGTGGCCTTTGTACTTACATTTCTTTTATTTAAAGTAATAGTGTTACTGACCCTTTTTCTGATGTGGAACATTCAATAAAATTTCAAAACCCAATTTTAAAAATTACGAGGATGCAATTTCTTAAGGGGGGAAGATTGTAATGACCCAAAATTTTGAATAAATCCTGTTTCCTAATTTTGTGGGTTATTTTATTTTTCTTACTCAACAAAACTATTTCATTTGATAACATGAGTATAATTAAAATTAGACTGTTTGGTTTTGACTGTTATATAACTGTTAGTCTGTATGACCATTGAAAAATGACTTTTGCAAGTGACCTTGGTTAATTAATATAGATTCTATGGCCTCATCTAGTAGTCTTGGGCCAATCGAATCCTATCTAACAGAACTTGGGAAGGAGGTAGCGCCACTAGGCTTTGTTATGGACCAAACCCAAGCCGAACTTCATCGTGTGAAGCTAGAATGGAGTCGCCTTCACGAGAAGTTCAAACTGATAGAAATTACTACTTGTGCGATGTTGGCTGAGCCTCCCTCTGATTCTATCACCTTATCACACCTTACACTTACGTCATATGCTGGTGTGATAAGGGGCTATATAGGGAGACCGTAAATGCCTTGTGTAATCCTTTGTTTTAAATAAAAATTTTGATTTCATCTTATGATGAAGTTTATGAATTTTCAAATGTTTGGATAAATATAGTATGCATATTTTTGAAGACTTTTAGAGAAATGATATTTTAAAAACGATTATGTAAACCTTAAATAATTAAAAATGTGTAATGATTTTCAAAAAATGGTCTCCTACAATTATGTTTAGTACGAAATTTAGAGTCTAATAAGATCAACATAATTTTTAATGAAGAGTAAATTATGAATAGTGATTTTATGCTTAGGATTAGTAATGTGACCAAATGGATTAGTAATCTCACTTAAAGAAAGTATTAATATAATCTAGGCACCTTGATTAAGTAATGTGATTCAATAAAATGGTTAAATAACAGTTTCATAAATTATTAGTCAAGTATTAGTTTTTTGGGTGAATAGTGTTTTTTAATTAAAAATTAATTTAAAAAGGTTTATAAAATTATTTTTATAAAATGGATTTCAATTTTGAACTCAGAGCATCGATATTATGTTAAGGTAATTTTTTGGGGATTTTTCTGAGAAAAAATGAATTTTTGGTGAATAGTGTATTTATTTAAAAATTAAATAAAAAATATTTAGAAAATTACTTTTATAAAATGGAGTTCATTTTTGAAATCATAGCATCGATATTTGGTTAAGGTAAAATTTTGGGATTTTTCTGAGAAAGTTGAATTTTCGATGAATAGTGAAAATACAGTTTTAAGGTTTCGGTATGTTTAATGGCATCATAACTATGTCATGATGATGTCATGAGATATTTTAAGGGTTGGCCGACCAAAGGTGATTTATTATTGTATGGGAGGACCCATGTGGCCAATATCATGTGAAAATACCATGGGCAAGCCCATGGTTTTGCCAAAACCACCAATGAGGTGTCCCTTGGCCATTAATGCTTTGTCCCCTCACTTTCCCTATAAATACCCAGACATCCTCTCATCCATTAAACTCCCAACTCTCCCCCAAAGAAGCTCTGGTCTCATTAACTCCCATGGTGTCCTTCCAAGGTTCCCCCAATCCCTCAAGGTCCCAACCGATGAGTTTTAAGAGTTACGTTTTAAGGTAAGGGATATGACCACTCTCTTTCTTTTCAAGTAATCTCTTTTATGTCATTTCTTTTATTCTCCATGTTCTTATGTTGTAATATGTTCTTTTATATTCCTATTACTGCCCTTTTTATGTTCATATGATGAGATATCCCCTCTTACTCTCATCATTTCGTTTTATGAATGTTTAGGTGGCGCTATTAGGCTGCCGAAGTTTTAAAGGGATTCTTTCACCCTTCTAATTTTCGAGTTCTATTTTCTTGTCAAGTATTTCAAGTTACTTTTTTATTAGGTTAGGGTATGATCTCTATATCTATCATACTGATCATTTATGTTCATATGATTAGAGACCTTATTTTATCTCATCAATTCATTTTTGTTGAAGTTGGGTGATGCCATTAGGCTGCCGAATTTTTAAGGTATTCGTTCACCTTTCTCATTTTTCAATGTTCTACTTTCATGTCAAGTCTTTCCAATTCCTTTTTATTTTGTTGGGTTATGATCTGTATATATATCATACTGGTCTTTTCTGTTCATATTATGAGAGAACCTATTTGATGTATTCAATTATTTTTTTGAAGTTTAAGTGACGCCGTTAGGCTGCCGAATTTAATAAGAGAAATCTTATTCTTGTCTTTCTTTCATGTTCGTCGTTTCATATGGTATATCTTTAAAATTTCATTACCATGTTCTCAAATCCATTATATTATATCCACTTAATGTTTTATGGATCATTTATGGGTGGTTGACCCCTGTCCCCTCTCTTTTCAATGTTTTCTAAAACCTCATAACATAGCCGTTATGCCACAATATTTCCGTCTGAAAATGTCTCTATATTATTCTCAAATTCATTTATTTTATTAAGTGAATACTCAAATCTCTTTATTCTAAAAGGATATTCACATATATACCAAAATTTTCTATTTTAAATTCTAGGATTTACATACATGAGACCCGCATTTCCTTTCCATGGGTTTAAAGTGACATAAAGATCATGTCATTAAAGCATTTTTTAAAATGTTATGATTATAAAATGACACCCATTTATTTAATGCTATATGGGTTATTTATGAAATTATTGATGATGGTATATGTGGATCACATGATGATAATGAAAAATTTAAGGGTGCGCCCTGATAGTGCTTCAATGCATTGAGTAACGACTTAATCTCTAGAGATGACCATTTAGACTAATACCTTTGTGAATAACCTTGATAATTTTTATTGACACATTGGGGATGGACCATGGTGAAACGGAAATGATTGTCTTTGTAAAATGTTTTATCCACATATTCAAGTTATGAAATACGTTATTTTTATTATGATATGCCTCATGATTTCATTCTCATGCCTTAAAGTTCTTTTCATGACTTTATTGATGTATCACAAGTTCACATGTTAAATATTTCCCTTGTTTCCCTTACTGGGACTTCTTCTCACCCTTTATTTTGATGTATGTACCCAGGTTATGAGATGTAGTAATGAACCTAGGATGAACATATGGAGAATCCTTTCAAGTGTTTAAGAATAATGTTTTTTGTTTCATGTATTAATTTCATAGTTTCCAAGACACTAAACCTTAATGATCCTCAGTTTTGTATAATGTAATGAATGATTATGTGGCAAAATGGAGGGATGATATATTGTCCATGTGGGGTGGGGGTAGGGCTGTCCAAGTGGGGTGGGGGTAGGTCTGTCCAAGTGGGGTGGGGGGGGGGGGGGCTGGGTTGTCCAAGTGGGGTGGGGGTAGGGTTGTCTAAGTGGGGTGGGGAGGGTGTGCAGGTGGATGAAGCTCATAAATATAAACTCTGTATAAATTCTGGAAGTATGAAAATGTATAGGGACATTCGTGATCATTTTTTTGGTGGGATAACATAAAAAGTGATTGATGTTTTTAGTCCTTTTTTATTTGGAGTTTCTTTTGATGATGATGTTTTTTATTGATACCTATGAAGAAATTTATTTTAGATTCTAAATTGGCTGAGAATCCCCCACCATGAACAGTGTATGCAACCTCTACCCTTATTTAGCCATTTTGTTTACATAGCCTATGCAACCTCTACCCTCATTTAATCGGTGAACTCAAGTCATTAATTCAAGCCTTCTTTCTCACTAGCATGTAAGAAATTGAATTATGTATACCCATCCTCACATGATTTCATACCTTAGATACTGTCCACCATATAGAATACAAGCTTTTGAATTCATCAGTTAACTATGATCATATATTCCATATCCCCCAAGATGACTATACTAATATAAATTTATGGTCAATTAAATATGGTTCTCATTGTATGTTGTATATTATGTGTACTTATTGTCCAATACTCACATTTATGAGGGTGGGGTGCTTTTCACTTGCCATGCTGGCATGTGTAGACATCCATAAAGATGTTAGATAAGTCACAAGTTTAATTCAGTAATGTTATTATCATTGACATACTTTATTTTTAATCTCAAATTTAAAAATAAATGTTTTTGTCTATACTTTATGAAATTAAATCTTTTTACAAGCCATGAACAATCTATTAGTGTAGAATCCTAAAATTTATTCACCCATTAGGTGCGCTTGACTTGGGGAAGTAATTGGCTAATGAGAGGTATGGCCATAGAGGTGCCAATAATGAGTTATTGAACCCGGGTGAATGATTTGAGATGTCTATAACACATAATGGGAGCTCAGTCATGTGCCTCTTATAGACCTAATGAAAATGAATATAAATAAATTTTAATTTAATTTTAGAGTACTTGTTCTTTAAATTATTTTAATAGTTCACTACGTCAACTAGAAACATCTTCCTTTATCATTTAATTAAATGTATTTTCTATTAAATTTCAATCCTATGGAACTATTTTTGAAAAAATGACTTATATAAATTATTTTTATATAATGGACAGAACATGGTTGTATGAAACCGATCAGATCTCAAGAGCTTTTCAAAACAATTTGGAGAACTTTATAGATATTGCTTTTCACAATGCTCCAGATAGTGGTCACATAAATTACACACGTTCCAATTATGTTGGTAGACCTTGGTTGAGTCGTGAAGAAGTCAACTACCACATAACCAAATATGGTTTTCAATAAATCTACTTTGTGTGGTATCACAATGGGGAGAAAATTAAATATCAAATTGGTGATGATTGAAATGAAAGGACTGGAATGGAGAATTTGTTAGATGATCAGTTTCTGTATATTAGTCCTCATGAAAAAAGAAAGTATTTTGACTCAAGAAGACTTAAATATGAGGAAAGATGATGCATCTAGTGAAAATTATGATATTGATAGGGTGAAGAAATTGAATGTTGCTGCCACAACTCCAGTATATTGAAAATGAGATAAAATGAAAAATCTATAATTTTTAATCCGATTATTTCATGGGAAAACTATATACGGGATTTCTAATACAGCAATCAATTACATTCTTATCCTCTTGAAGGATTTACTTCCAGATGATGCTGATATTCCCTGAAACCACATTATGGCATGGATGTTAGTTGGGGAACATGGATTTTCAAGAAACAAAATCCATGCTTTCCCGAAAGATTGCAGTTTATTCTGGGAGGAAACTACTAAACATAAGGATTGTATAAAATGTGGCACATCCTGCTGGAAGTCAATATCTGATAGAACACCATCCCGCATTCCAAGGAAAGTAGTGTGGCACTTTCCATTGATCCCCAAACTCCAGAATCTTTTTATGTCTAATGACATATCAACAAAAATGATATGGAATGATACTAAGAGAAAAAAGACTAATGATTAGTTAGTTCATCCTGCATATGGATTTGCATGGCAGAGATTTGATGCTCGGCATCCTAATTTTGCAGCTGACGTGTGTAATGTAAGGATGGGTCTTTATTGCAATGGTTTTAATCTGTTTGGGTAGATTTTTACTTCTCACAACACATGGCCAGTTTTTGTACACATTTATAATCTTCCCCATGGTTGTGTATGAAAAACCCTTTCACATTCATGAGTATACTCATATCTGGTATTTTTGATCCCGACATTGATATTGATGTATACATGAAACCTTTAATAAAAGAGTTGAAACTTATTTGGGATGTGGGTGTGCACATATACAATGCATTTTTTAAAGACATATTTCATATGCGTGCTGTGCTTATGTGGACGATCAATGATTTTCTGGCTTATGCAATGATGTATGGATGGAGCACGAAGAGAAAACTGTCATATCTAGTTTTTAAGAAGAATACATGATCCATAAGACTGAATCATTGCTGTTGTTTCAGTTTTATAGGACATCGATGATTCTTTCCAAAGGACTATCCATATAGAATGAATCGTCGAAGATTTTATAATACCATAGAGACCGATAATCCACCTCAGCGTATGTCTGGAAGTAATGTGCCTAATGAATTGAAAGATTTTTTTTCTCATTCGAGAAGGGTCAAATGAAATCTAGAAAGAGAAAGAATGTTTTAACTGAAACCTGTTACAATTGGAGGAAGAGGAGTATCTTTTTTGATTTTCTTTATTGGTCAACCAATTTGTTACATCATTTCTTAGACATAATGCATATTGAAAAGATAATATGTGAAATGTTGCTTTCGGTTTTTCTAAATTTCTAGGGGAAGACAAAAGATGATTTACGATCTCAGCGTGACTTGGTGGATTGGGTCATCATACCATAATTACATCATGTGTGTATCAGTGAAAATAAATGGTAACTTCCATGTGCTTCTTATGTGATGAAACCTATGAAAAAAAACCATTTCTGGAAGTATTAGTGACTATTAGAGTTACTAATGGCTATTCATCCAACATATCTAAATGTGTCAACAGAAGAGAGTTGAAGCTAAAATCTTTGAAGACTCATGATTATCACGTTCTACTGCATGAGTTGCTTCCAATAGAAATCTGACATCTTATTTCCAACAATGTAAGAGTGACTGTTATTCGATTGTTCCATTTTTTTAGAGATCTTTTTGCTAAAAAGTTATCCACGTATTTTTTGAAAAAAATGTTGATAGATGCCCCATTAATTTTGTGTGAGTTGGATAAATATTTCCTCCATCATTTTTCACATGCATGCTGCATCTGACTGTCCATATTCCCACTGAAATAATTCTCAAAGGACATGTTTCTTTTGGTTAGATGTATCCAACTAAAGGAAATATGTACACATTAAAATATTATGTTCTAAACAGGAATCATCCCGAAGGTTCTATTGTGAACAGTTACTTGGCTCAAGAATGTATGGATTTATGCTCAATGTATTTGTCTGATCTTACTAGAAGAATGAACATACCAATGAGAAATGAATAAGAAAAATATGATCAAATTGAACCCAATTTTCCATCACTTCCTCAAATAGGAGGAATTCTCAGATCATATACATTAAAGACATTAAGCCATGAAGAGCGGGAGATGGAACATGAACAGTTTTGTTCAACTGTGATTTGTTCGATGACTATATCAGGTAACTAAATTGAATATGTATATCTTACATATATATCTGTTAAACTATTCATATTTTTTTCTACAGGGAACATAAAAAAATGATAAATACAAAGCATCATTATTTATCTTTGAGAAGGGGGGAGACCTTTAATAGTAAAGAGTTTCCTGCTTGGTTAAAATTGAAGGTAAAAATATTACTATTTAAAATAATTATATCAATATTTAATTAAGTTTAATAGTCATTTATATTGCAGGTATTGAGTTTGTCTGCTGACCCTATCTCTGAGGAAATAAGATCTTTGGCTTTTGGTCCTAATATCATGGTTCGTGACTGTAAATCAATTGTTTTCAATGGGTACAAATTTATTGTCACTGAATGAGAAAAGAACGTGAGAACACAACAATACGGTGTTATGCTTACTGCCAAAATAGATTGTTATGCTAGTGCATTAGATAGTAGACCGCGATTTGAAAATGTGGGTTATTATGGAGTCATTGATAAAATAATAATATAGGATTATTACTCTAATGGATGGGTCACACTGATGAAATTCCATTGTTTCGATTCGATGACGAGACAAAGCACATTTTTAGATGATTTTTCATTTAGAGTAATTAATATGACTCACACTCTTGCTACAAAATAACCATATGTTTTGGCATCAATGGAGAAACATGTTTTTTATGTCAAGGAACAACTGGGACATGAATTTAATGTCATAGTTTAAGCTATTCCAAGACATATTTTTGATGATGGTGATGATGGAATTGACACTTTCCCAAGTGCCATTGGAACCAATCCATTTATTTCTTTTGATGACTCCTATAGCTGAATTGTCAGAGTTGATTGTGAACCTGAAGTTGTGGTTGAAAATATATAGAATCATTCGTCCATGTTCTCAATTTTTTTGGTTTTCCTCGAGTTGGGTTGTTATGGTTGGTAATATTCAAATTGATTTAGTATTGATCAAAAATAAGTTTTAGCTGACTTGACCGTTATGTGAATTTTTAATATTTATTGGTTGCAGTTTTATTTTAATTTCATTTTCTAATTTGGAATTGAACTGTATTAAAACCTAGTCAAACAATATTTCTAACTTAGTGAACATTACAACTTGTATGATTTATTAAATCCATTCAAGCTCTTCTAAAACTACTGATAGCTAAATTACCAATGAATCCCCCTATTCCCTCATATATTTAGTTTTTTGTGTTACACATTAGTTTCATTTTTCTAATTAATTACATATTTGTTTTCAAAAGTAGGAAATGTAGCCAATTGAAGGGAGACGAAGGAAAAAAATGATGGGAAAAAATCGTCAAATGGTGGAGATGGGCATTCCACCATTAGTGCCTACAATGAGTACTTTATTTCAAATATATATATTTAAAGAATATATAATGTCATGTGATTTATTTTTTGTAAAAATGTTTGTAGGATCCACCTATACGTCGATAGTTATTTGACGAGGATACTAGTACTGGTCCAAGTACTCAGGCCGGTCGTACGAGGAGGGTTTGTACCAGAGGTGGACGAGCAGACTCGCGTACTCGACTAGACCCTGTCCCTCCCACTGACATGTCATCCTTCCCACATTCTGATCCCGATGTTTCATTAGGGACAATGGGATATTTAGGCCTCCCATGTTTTCACCACCTTTTGAATGTTCTGGCCCATCTTTTTCAAATCCCATGATGATTCCCATTCCCCAGTCAGAATCCAGTCATACAGCTATCCCATTTTCTTTTCCTTCTACTTCTGTATCTCAGAGCTTCTATATTCCATCGTCTTCGACTCCTGTTCCACCACGGGGTGTTCCCTCAGTTTATGTGGATCCAGTGGCGTTCAGTGATCATACTGGCACAGGTATATTTATAGAACACTAAAAAAAATTATAACGATATTTATTTTCATGATAACATGTTTTGATAAAATATTTGTTTTTCATTCATGAAAGACATCTACTGATAGGAGGCGGGTGCGGGGGAGTACACACATGTGTGCGGTGTGGAACCTCCACACACAAGTTATGGTGGATTACAATGAATACAACCAAATGGTTGAGAAAACAGGACAAAAATGTTGGAGTTTTTTGGCAACACTTTCCAAATACTCCGACATCATTCCCGTCAGCCTGCTATCGTGGAGACATTTGCCACATGAGGTCAAGAATAGAGCTTGGGTAGAGATATGGGTAAGAAAATCTGTTGTATTTAATGCCATGAATTATTATTTTATTTATATGAATTAATATTTTGATGTTAGCTTCGATTTAATTTTCCCGATGGTGAGGGTGCATGACCGGAATGTCTAAAGGATTTAGGCAATATTTGGAGAGCCTACAAGCATGAGTTGTATATTTTCTGGTAAACTAGAGTTGGCACTGATTTAAAGGCGGTAACGGTATTGGATGATTATCCTATAGAGCAGTATCATCAGATGATTATTCATTAGATGACTACCCAGTTTAAGGTATTAATTACATTTGAGGTATTTAAATAATAACTTTCATGTTTTGCATTAATAGTATCTTTTGCATTATCTAATTTTATTTAGGAATCATTTGGAAAAAATAAAAAAAACATTGATGAAAAAAATACCTCCAAACACTGGAATGTACTATGATGCCAGATCATGAGAGGAAACAGGTATGACAATTGTTTATATTTTTTCTTTACAACTTAAACTTTCTTTTTATTCCTCAATTCTTTAATCATTTTCTAATGTTTTCATATAACGTTAGTTTCAATTTCATTTTAGTGGAAAATACTAAATATTGAAGGACGTGTGCCTCGAGCAAAACTATTTTGCTCTAGTAGACAAAAAAAGGATGGAAGTGCCATCAACGAAGCGACTTAGTAGCATATTATCAGTTTTAATCTGTTGATTTTATATTTTAATATATATTTTGTAACTTAATAATATATTTATATTTGTAATAGGCTACTTTAGAGGCCCTTGATGCCCAAGAACCAGAAAATTTTGGGCCAACTGTTCACTTACATCAGGTGTTGGGAGAGGAGCATCCTGGCATAGTACGTTGTCGACCTAGGATAGCCCCGACGATGTATTGGCCCTCCTCAGGTACACGTTGTAGTGCCTCCAAGCTATATCAAGTTAGGTCACAGGCATAAGAGGCTGACAAAAGGGCCACAAAGACTGAAAAATAGTCTGCTCGGGAAAACAGTGCATTTATGAAATTTATTGATGTTCTACATCCAACACTTCCACCAGAGGCCAGCCCATCTTTTGATGAATATATGTTGTCGATACATTCTAAATATAGTGCTTCAGGTGGAAGTTCTAGTGGTGGTCAAGATGATGTTTAGCTTGACGATGATGATGGAGAGGATTCTGATGTGTAAAAAGAGGGAGAGGAGGAGGGAGAGGCGGATGGCGAGGGCGAGGAGGAGGGCGAGGAGGAGGGTGTTGAGGAGGGAAAGGTCAAGGAAGAGGGTGATGATGATGGTGATGATGGTGATGGTGATGTGGGAGAAGTTGATTCAGTACATTTTTTACTAATATTATCGATATTTTATGTATAATATATTCTGATTTTTGGTTTTATCTAGACCTTTAGTATTGTATTGGAGTTGAGTTATTTTTATATATTGTCTGTTTTCATGGATGTTGATGTCTATTAGTGGTTGCAGTGTATCTTGAGCATGTTTATAGAGTTTTTTGTGTTTGGGAACTCCCTGGACAGCCCCCCCCCAACACTCCCCCCCTGAACAGCCCCCACCCTCCACCTTAGTCCCCAGACATCCCCCCAGACACCCCCCGGACAACCCCTCGGACAGCCCCCCGGAAAGCCCCCCCCCACCTCCTTGGACCCGGGACAGCCCCCCACCCTCCTCCTTGGACCCCCAGATAACCCCCACCCTCCTCCTTGATTTCACATGCCTTTTTTTATTTCTCTTATCATGAAATGTTATTTAGGATTATTCCATTTTTGTATGTCTTGAATTATATGAATGTATTGGTATGCTTATTAGATCATGCTCATCAAGTGAATTTGATGATATGCTTTAAATTGAATACAAAGGCTTGTTGTACATTCTCTATGTTATGTGAATTATGACTTCTTTGATTTGGTTTACTTGTCAACTATTAGGATAAGACATGGGTTACTTGTTAAGGACTCATGTACAGACTCATCATCCTCAGGGAATTTAGACTTGAAATTCCAGGATGAATGCTTTGGTTTCTAGGTGAGCGCTTCCAAGATGGTTTCTATTACTCATGAGTGATATTGGTTCCTTTAAGATAAACCAAGGACATGTCTACTTTTCAAGATGGTAATACCATTCCTCATGTGATACACATTCTCATATGTGAGATACTTGTCAAGCAAGGCCGCCTAAATCCGAGGCACGGTGTGGCCGACACCACTCAAAGTGACGTGTACGAGTCAACCCCATCTAAATCAGGGGCGCAGTGTGACCAGGATTTTAAGTGAAAAGAACAACTGGCATACGGAAAACAAACCAAATGCATTTGGATTCTGTTGATACATTATAACAATGATCCATGGGTCATATTTGATGTGTACAAGTCAACCTTGGCTCAATCCGAGTCACGGTGTGGTCGGGATTACACTAAGTGTCTCTCTTTTGTTTAAAATGGACAACATTTTAAGTACATATGGAAAATTGTCCAAACGGATTATGATTTTGATGATGCTTTAGGAAAATGATCCATGGGGCATATGTGACATGTACGAGTCTACCCCGCCTCAATCCGAGGCGCGGTGTGGCCAGCACCACTCAAAGTTTCTCTCTATTGTTTCAAAAGGATATCATTTTAAGTGAAAACATCAACTAGCATATGGAAAATGACCAAACACATTCAGATTGTGTTGATAATTTAGGAAAACGATACATTGGTCATTTGAGACATGTAAGAGTCAACCCCATCTAAATATGAGGTGCGGTGTGGCCAGTACCACTCTAACTGTGTCGCTTTTGTTAATAATGGATAGGATTATAAGTGAAAAGAACAACTGGCATACGAAAAACTGACAAACACATTCAGAATCTATTGAAACTTTAGGAAAACGATCAATGGTTCATATGTGACGTGTCCGAGTCAACCCTGCCTCAATTCGAGTTGGGGTGTGTCCGACACCACCCAATGTGTCTCTCTTATGTTTAAAATGGACAACATTTTAAGTACATACAGAAAACCAACAAAACACATTCAGTTTTAGTTGATACTTTAGATAACCGATCCATGAGTCATTTTTTACGTGTACGAGTCAACCCTGCCTAAATTCGAGGCGCGGTGTGGCCGAAACCACTCAAAGTGTCTCTCTTTTATTTAAAAATCACTTCATTTTAAGTGAAAATAACAACTGACATACAAAAAACCGACCAAATGGTTTCTGATTGTGTTGATACATTAGCACAATGATCCATGGGTTATATGTGACATGTACAAGTCAACCCCACCTCAATCCGAGGCACGGTGTGGCCAACACCATTCATAGTGTATATATTTTATTTAAAATGGACAACATTTTAAATGAAAACAACAACTGACATACCAAAAACAGACCAAACGCTTTTGGAATGTGTTGATGCTTTAGGAAAATGATCCATGGGTCATATTTGATATGTATGAGTTAACCCCACCTCAATCTGAGGCACGGTGTGGCCGGTACCACTCAACGTGTCTCTCTTTTGTTTAAAATGGACAACATTTTAAGTACATATGGAAATCTGACCAAACAAATTATGATTGTGTTGATACTTAACACAAAGATCCATGGCTCATATGTGACCTATACAAATCATCCTCACCTCAATCTGAGGAGCGGTGTGGCCGGAACCACTCAAAGTGTCTCTCTTTTGCTTCAAAAGGACAACATTTTATGTGAAAACATCAACTGGAATACGAAAAACCAACCAAATGCATTCGGATTGTGTTGATACTTTAGGAAAATGATTCATGGTTCATTTGAGATGTGTACGAGTCAACCCAATCTAAATATGATGCACGGTGTGACCGGTAGAACTCTAACTGCATCTCTTTTGTTTAAAATGGACAGAATTATAAGTGAAAAGAACAACTGGCATTCAAAAAACCAACCAAACGCATTTGGAATCTGTTGAAACTTTATGAAAATGATCCATGGGTCATATGTGACGTTTTTGAGTCAACTGTGCTTCAATATGAGTCACAGTATTTCCAGCACCACCCAAAGTGTCTCTCTTATGTTTAAAATGGACAACATTTTAAGTACATACGGAAAACTGACCAAACGCATTCGGTTTCTATTGATAATTTAGAAAAATGATCCATGAGTCATTTTTGATGTGTACGAGTCAACCCAGTTTCAACTCGAGGTGCGGTGTGGTTGGCACCAGTCAAAGTGTCTCTCTTTTATTTAAAAAGAACTTCATTTTATCTGAAAACAACAACTGACATACGGAGAACCGATCAAACAGATTCTGATTGTGTTGATACTTTGGAAATATAATTCATGGCTCATATGTGACATGTATGAGTCAACTCCGCATCAATCTGAGCCGTGGTGTGGCCCGCACTATTAATAATGTCTATCTTTTGTTTAAAATGGACATCAATTTAAGTGAAAACAACAACTGACATACGAAAAACTGACCAAATGCATTCATATTGTGTTGATGTTTTAGGAAAACGATCCATGGGTCATATTTGATGTGTATGAGTCATCCCACCTCAATCTGAGGAACAATGTGGCCGGAACCACTCAAAGTGTCTCTCTTTTGTTTAAAATGAACAACATTTTAAGTACCTATGGAAAACCGACCAAACAGATTTTGATTGTGTTGATACATTAGAACAACGATCTGTGGGTCATATGTGATTTGTAAGAATCAAACTTACCTCAATCTGAGGCGCGGTGTGGACTTCACCACTCAAAGTGTCTCTCTTTTGTTTCAAAAGGACATCATTTTAAGTGAAAACATCAACTGGCATACGAAAAACAGACCATACATATTCCGATTGTGTTGATACATTAGGAAAGTGATCCATGGGTCATTTGAGACATGTATGAGTCAACCCCATATAAATCTGAGGCGTGGTGTGGCCGGTACCACTGTAACTATGTCTCTTTTGTTTAAAATGGACAGGATTATAAGTGAAAAGAACAACTGGCACACGAAAAGCTGAACAAATGCATTCAGAATCTATTGAAACTTTTGTACAATGATCCATGGGTCATATGTGATGTGTAAGAGTCAACCACGCCTCAATCCGATTCACGGTGTTTCCAGAACCACCCAATGTGTCTCTCTTATGTTAAAAAGGACAACATTATAAGTACATATGGGAAACATTCCAGAGACATTAAGTTTCTTTTTGATACATTATCAAAAAGATCCATGGGTCATTTGTGATGTGTAAATGGTAACCCCTCCTCAATCTGAGGTGTTGTGTGGCCGGCACCACTAAATGTTTCTCTCTTTTATTTAAAAAGCACATCATTTTAAGTGAAAACAACAACTAACATACAAAAAACTGACCAAATGAATTCTGATTATGTTGATACTTTAGAAAAATGATCAATGGGTCATATGTGATGTGTAAGAGTCAACCTCGCCTCAATCTGAGGTGTGGTGTGGCCAACCCCATTCATAGTGTCTCTCTTTTGTTTAAAATGGAAATCATTTTAAGTGAAAACAACAAATGACATATGAAAAACTAACTAAACGCAATCATAATGTGTTAATGCTTTAGAAAAATGTTCCATGGGTCATCTTTGACGTGTATGAGTAAACCCCGCCTCAATCTGAGGCACAGTGTGGCCGACACCACTCAAAGTGTCTCTCTTTTGTTTAAAATGGACAACATTTTAAGTACATCTGGAAAAATTACCAAACAGAATCTAATTATGTTGATACTTTAGTGCAATGGTCCATGGGTCATAAGTGACGTGTAAGAATCACCCCCGCCTCAATCTGAGGCGCAGTGTGGCTAGATCAACGAAAAGTGTCTCTCTTTTGTTTCAAAAGGACATCAATTTAAGTGAAAACATCAACTAGAATACGGAAAACCAACCAAACACATTTGGATTGTGTTGATACTTTAGGAAAAAGATCCATGGGTCATTTGAGATGTGTATGATTCAACCGTATCTAAATTTGAGGCATGGGGTGGCTGGTACAACTCTAACGGTGTCTCTATTGTTTAAAATGGACAGTATTTTAAGTGAAAAGAACAACTAGCATACGAATAACCAAACAAACGCATTCGGAATCTGATTAAACTTTAGGAAAATGATCCATGGGTCATATGTGACGTGTACGAGTCAACTATACTAGAATCTGAGTCTCGGTGTGGCTGACACCATCCAAAGTGTCTCTCTTATGTTTAAAATGGACAACATTTTAAGTACATACAAAAAACTGATCAAACTTATTCAGTTTCTATTGATACTTAATAACAACGGTCCAAGGGTCAATTTTTATTTGTATGAGTCAACCCCACCTCAATCTGAGGTGTAGTGTGACTGGGACCACTCAAAGTGTCTCTCTTTTATTTAAAAAGCACTTCATTTTAAGTGAAAACAACAAATGACATACAGAAAACTGACCAAATGGATTCTGATTGTGTTGATACTTTAGCAAAATGATCCATGTGTCATATGTGATGTGTATGAGTCAACCCCGCCTCAATCCATGGCGCGGTGTGGCCAACACCATTCATAGTGTCTCTATTTTGTTTAAAATGGACATCATTTTAAGAGAAATAAACAACTGAAATATGAAAAACTGACCAAACACATTTTTAAAGTGTTGATGCTTTAGGAAAATTATCCGTGGGTCATATTTAACGTGTACGAGTCCACCCCATCTCAATCCGAGACATGGTGTGTCCAACACTACTGAAAGTGTCTCTCTTTTGTTTAAAATGGACAACATTTTAAGTACATACAGAAAACTGACCAAATGGATTATGATTGTGTTGATACTTTATCACAACGATCCATGGGTAATATGTGATGTGTACGAATCAACCCCACCTCAATATGAGGCATGTTGTGTCCGACACCACTCAAACTGTCTCTCTTTTGTTTCAAAAGGACATCATTTTAAGTGAAAACATCAAATGGAATATGGAAAATTGACCAAATGCATTCAGATTGTGTTGATACTTTAGGACAATGATCCATGGGTCATTTTAGATGCGTAAAAGTCAATTTCGTCTAAATAAAAGGTGTGGTGTGGCTGGTACCACTCTAACTTTGTCTCTTTTGTTTAAAATGGACAGGATTATAAGTGAAAAGAACAACTGGCATACAAAAAACTGACCAAATGCCTTTGGAATCTTTTGAAACTTTAGGACAATGATCCATGGGTCATATGTGACATGTACGAGTCAACCATGCCTCAGTCCAAGTCGTGGTGTGGGAGGTACCAACCAAAGTGTCTCTCTTATGTTTAAAATGGGTAACATTTTAAGTACATATAGAAAATTGACAAAACGGATTCTGATTATGTTGATACATTAGAACAACAATCCATGGGTCATTTTTGATGTGTACGAGTCAACCCCGCCTCAATATGAGGCATGGTGTGGCCGGAACCACTCAAAGTGTCTCTATTTTATTTAAAAAGAACATCATTTTAAGTGAAAACTATAAATGGCATATGGATAACTGACCAAATTCTTTTGGAATATGTTGATACTTTAGGACAACGATCCATGGGTCATTTGTGACGTGTACGTATTAACCTCGCCTCAATCCGAGGCATAGTGTGGATGGTATCACCCCAGTTGTATGTATTTTGTTTAAAATGAACATCATTTCTCGTAAAAAATATGGTACATGAAAAACCAATCAAATTATGAATTGAATTCTATATTCCACAAATAATTGTCATCTAAATTTTAAATTGAATTATAAGTGAATTATGTATGTTTATAATTATGTTTTTAATTCTGATTTAATTATGGATGTGTATAGTTCCAAGATGCGTTATATGTTAAATGTGTATGAATTTATTCTGTATATGTATGTGTTAGTTGGTTGTTGCAGGTACAGTAATTGTATATGTATGTGTTAGTTGATTATTTCAGGTACAATAATTGTAAATGAGAGGGAATTGGAGGGAATTGGAGGCTGTTGTGCCAATTGCAGCTTGCTGTGCAAATTGCATCCTGCTGTGCAATTTGCACACCATAGGCTATGCCAATGGTTTCAAACCATTGGCATAGGATTCTGAGTATTGTTTTTACCTACGGTTTGTAAATAACCATTGCTAAAAAACCATTACCAATAGTTTCTAAATTGTTGGGTAAGAATTCCTATTGTTGGTTTTCCCAATGGTTTAAGCCAAACCGTTGGGAAAAAATTTCCCAACAGTTTGGTACAACCGTTGGGATAGCTTCATTTTTCTAAGATATCCCAAAAGTTCTGTGTAAACCGTTGGGAAAATCTTTCCCAATGGCTTACTTACCAGTGGTTTGCAGAACCGTATCTATAAGATATACCAACGATTCTGCAAGCTTTCCCAACAGTTATAAACCATTGGGAAAATTTCCATTTATAGTAGTGAGACTAGGAGCATGGGACCGAGCTGAGTCCTACGATGCTGTGGATATGTTTACCTGATTTTCTTTTGAACATGGGTTCTATACTATATTACAGCATTGTGATTTTTTTTCTTCTTTCCTAGACATATGTATCATGCATCATTTACATATGTGTGCTCTAGTTGTTATTACTTCCAGTTTTCCGCTTTTTACTATTATATGGTATTATTACTGCTTTCTATATTGCTATCAGTTTTACTTCGACTGTCTTACTCTACAAAAGAGGCATAGATTCCCCACTATCACACACAAGGCCCTTGCTGCTAGTTGACATCCTCTAGCATTCGGGGAAATGCACTTGAGGTCAGGTGACCAACTGGGTACGGGGTGCCTCTGGGCGGCATCTGGAACCAAGACGTTACAACAATATAATAACACCATTATATCCAATATACTAAAATATTATTATGATTATGGTATCATATTTATCTATTTCATTGTCTATTAAATGGTAAACAAAACCATTTAACATATGTATGGAAAACTACCACCTCGTGAACTGATGAAATATGTTTTCCATGACTACCTAAGATAGATTCTCATAATGATATAACTGAGGAATTGATAAGATAAATAAGACATATTATGGATTCCATAAATTTAAAATATCATCTATGTCTTCACCCTTCCATCCATTAGAAATGTATCTCATCTCTCTTTCTTATGTATAACCTACTATCTCCACCACGAGATGTGATTAACTTTTTATGTCCATATTTCAAGAATGATTATAAAAATATGTTGGATAAATAAATATATATTTTTTCAGAAAATTAATATAATTTTTTATTTTATGAAGTTATTTCCTATTCATACAAACCCAAATATCCCTCACAAATCATTATTGAAAAAATGAAGTCAATAATAATAGAAAAGATGATAATAATGAATGATTGTTAATGACTGAGTGGTAAGAAATTATAAGAGAATCATATATGATATTATAAATTTAAAAATGTCATATTATAAATTAAATTTTTTTTAAACCAATTATAAAGACATAAATTCATGGTCAACATGGTGGAATCTTGAGTTAATGGGGTTTTAACTCAAGTTTTTAGTGGTTTATATTCCATATTTATTCTCTAAATTATTCCAAGGTAATGTGTGCAATGAAACATGAATATTGTATGTTTTATTTCAACTTTATTTATGTGTATGTACATTTAGTTTTTATAATAGTACCATAGATTATTTCTCACTTCATTGTTATGTTCATTGTAAGGGATTTCATGTCAATTCTACTATAGTGAGGTATATTTTTATTATACGCCTATTTAATTTCATGTAGTGAGTATGATTAACATTTTATGTATTTAAGAGGAATATAAATTCATTAATCACTATTAAAATTTAATTATATTTTATTCTTTCATGGTGTCACAATTTAAATGTTACAAAGGGGTTTGAATTTATTTCACATTATCATTTTCTATGGATTTCATATATTTTAGATTGAAGGAATATTATAACCTATCCTAGATATCTTATATATTTTTTCTTATCTTTTTTATAATTAATAATTTTTCATGTTTAATTATAGATTTTATTCTCTTTGTAAATTGACTCAATGAAATAAAATTTTAAAATAAAATTAAATCGTATTTCCCCTTTTGGTTGGATATATTTTTTCCTATATAAATGTTTCCCTAAATTATTTTATAAAAGTCCTTTATATTTAATAAAATAATATATTATGAAAATTTTATGTGATCATTTAATATTTGAATGGATTGAATGGGAAAATTAAAAAAAATTTCTTGATGGTTTATTTTTTTACATTCATTATAGAAATTACAAAAGGAGTGTTCACTTTTTAATGCATGCTCAATTTGCATAATTTGATGCTGACATAATAATTTTACACATTTTAGATTATTCTATATGTTTTAAATGTTTTAAAAAATATAACTATTTAACCCAAATGTAATTTAACATTTTTATTATGTCTTTTTATATTTTAATTTTTTTAATTTATTAGAAAACCTATATCTTTTATGAATGGAGGGTTATCTATTATCTCTTATTAATTTTTTGGTAATTTAAATTGTCTTGAAAAATTCACATTCTTGTAAAAATATTTCATTTATCATTACATTTATATAAAAAACCCCTTATTATTTTAAACATTTATATTCTTATTTCCTAAACGGTATACCATATCTACATACAAGGTTTTACTATTAAAGATACATGATTTACTATAGAAATATTAATTTTTAATATTTTTTAGTTAATATGGATATTTTTTGATAATACATATTGATTATGAATTATATTTATCATTCAATATATGAGGAATTAATTACACATAAAGTGGCAGATGAGTCCCAAAATTACGTAGTCATTGGTTATATTAGTAGGTATCCTGAGAAAAACCTATTGGGTAGGCTAATTAAATGAGTATTGTGGTATCACTACCCATAGTCTAAACTGTCTTTGTGTAAGGCCTTATTAGTAAAGATATCATAAATAATGAAAACATGATGTCCAAATTTATGAATTTCCACCATTTAGAATTCACTTATCAATATCTATGAGAATATTTCATTTATATTATAAATGGATGCATTCCAAGTTAAAGTTATTGATTAAATGTCATGTCATTTCAGTTAATTACATTGCTATATTGATTATACCATATTTACTCATGATTGTTTCCACTCTATAAAACCCCTAATTTTATTTTTATTTCACCTATATTTGGTAATCCTTTCAATTGGATATGAATAAAAAATCTATGAATGAGTTTAAGGTTAAATTTTTTTTACATTTATTGTGTTTTATATTTTATTTCCAATGTAATATGTGATGTATGTTTATATCTAGTTTGTAAAGACCGATAAATTTTGTATTTTATTAAATTATATGGAATATTTTAAGAGACCTCCAAATCTGACAACACGTGATTCTGAGGACCTGAGTGCCCAGAATGATCCATCGAAAAAAGTGTTTAGCTTAAAATAGTTCACATGAGTAGTTTTATTGTAAAAGAAGAATAACTATTAAATGGTTTTTCAGAACAAAAATATGATGGCACCATTTCATTCAGAATGGAGGGTTTACCCTAGGTGTGACTTATGTTTAGTCGGTGCAGACCACATGTGACAAAACCGAAAAATAGAATAGCAGAAAATTAAATTATTAAAAAAAATTATTTTATTTTTCAAATGATTATAACTCACGAATGGTGACTTGGATTAAAAATTTGAGACACCACAAAACTCATGAGGGTTTTCTTTCCTTAGGTAGATTCTAACATTGACCAGTGCAAGCCAATAGTGGAAGTTAGTTTTTGGCTGCAAATAAAATAATTAAGTAACTATTATTTTATCGTTAAATTCAATAACTCCCAAAAGGTAATTCAGATTGGAAATCGAAGAGTATCAATGATCTTGCGAGGAAATGTTTTCCTTAGGCAAAGCATAACCTCAAACGGTGTGGGTCGAGGGTGAATTCAATAGTTTTTTGAAATTTTTTATGGTACAGTCAGAAAACGTGTAGGGCACAATTTCCATATTTTGAACCGATGCACTGATTAAAAATATGAGGGCACCATTGATTTCATAGAACCTGAATTCGCATAAGGGAAGCTGAAATTCAACCAGGGAGGTTTAGATGAGAAAGATAATTTTTGGACCTTATAAAAGAAAATAATAAAATAACGAGAGGATATTTCATATTTCATTTTGAAACTATTGGAAAAATGGTGGTGGTGGGACCGATGGGTTGTCAATCTATTTAATAGATTGATTATTCAGTTGTATAAAAAAAGACTTTGGGAAATAAGTGGTTATTTAATTAAAAACTGATTAATGAATCTCATTAATTCTGTCGATGCGTTACTCACCCTCCCCCTCTATTTAATAGAAGCTCGGGCATGGGCTTTTGGCATGATGTAGAGGAACCTCCGAAGAAGTGTTCTAGGGACGTCCACCAAGGTAAAGAATCTTGGATGAAAATGTTGGAGGAATCAAATCACGAATGACAAATGCTAGTAGCTATGTCAACCACCAATTCTCCATCCACCACCACAACATCTCTAATGAAATCCGATGTAGGGGTTGTTATTTAATTCAAAAAATTCTCATGATTTATTTCCTCATTAGTGAATTATTGGTTGGAAGTTGTGAGTTATTTGAATGGGGTTTAGATAATATATATGTGCTATTTTTTAATATTTTAAACTCAGTTATGATGTTAAATTGGAGGGCGTGATCCAAACAAACAAGTCTTGTATCCTCCGCCACTTCGTTTCTTGATGCGTTATTCGTGGGACGATTTTCAACTCAAAGGAAAACAGAAACCGGGTGGTATGAAATGATGGAGGCATTTTGGGAGTGCCTTAGGTGAGTCCTGAAGGTAGAACATACCAATGGAGATCTCCCAGTGTCCTATAGAAGATCCGATGGCATGACACCGGCGACTGGTGCCGGTGGTGGAGGCGGCGGCCGACGCTCGCTGGTCACAGATGAGGGCGGTGCCGCTTGGCGCCTTGGTGAAGTAGGTTGCGACTTCAAAGCTGTGACTAATGGAGGGAACTGCCCCCATCCAGTCCAGTGGACTCCCAGGTGGTGCCACTTGGCCCCACCCATTAAAGATCCAAAAGTCTCTTCGAGACATTCAAAAGGTGGACCGCGAGAATCACGCTCGGGTCACGCCAGCCCGCGGGCTGAACCGCCTTGGCCCCACCCAACCGGGGTGGGCCCGGTTGGTCTATGGTACAGTGGGATGTGCCCTCCACAACCCATCCCAACCAGGATGGGTCAGACCCGGGCTAGATCAGGTCGGCGCAGACTGTGTCAGACCATACACAGACCCATCTCGGGCTACGATACGCTTAAAAGGATGTGTTTTGGGAACTAGACGTCAGTTTGATGAACCATCTATGGCACTGGGATCATTGGAGAATGATAATCCTTTTGTGATACTCCATGAAATTTTTGGTGAAAGTTGAATTATGGAAAGTTTGGATGGACTCCGAATCTAATCGGTCCCTGAACATTAAAATGCCAATAACTTACAGACTGGGCGTCTGATTGATGCACCATCTATTTTTTTGGGACTCTTATAACAAGATAGTTCATTGGGTAACTTCTACGTGGGGATTAATGCTAGTTCAAATTCAACCGATTACATGATGAGTTAATTCTCGAAGAAACATGCATACTCTGTGTAGGAATACTGTGGATAGATTATACGTGATGAACAAAGAGCGATTCTGAGTGAATCAGCACCGAGTGATTCTTTATGAAAAAGAACCCAACAATTCTATTTGAATAAACACTGTGTGATTATGTCTGAATCAATACCCAGTGATTCTATGTGTATCAGAATCCAAAAATTCTATGTGAATGAGCACCTAGAGATTATGTGTGAATTAGCACCGATAGACTCTTTGTGAATCAGCACCTAGTTATTCTGTTTGAATCAAAACCGAGCGATTCTGTGTGAATCAGCATCGAGCGATTCTATTTGAATGATCTCCCATCGATTCCATTTGAAACATAACCTATCGATACTGTGTGGGTCTTATGGGGGTTAGTACCCATCGATCCTGTGTGGGACAGTAACAGTGCCTCTCGACAGAGTAAGATGATCTAGCCTTACAACTAATCATTTGTACAACTTTAGTTAAGTTATACCTGGTTTGATATATGTATTTTTCTTTGGGATTTGTGATCGAGATCATGCTTTTTGGTTTTACTTTGTGGATTTCTGAGAGACCTTTAGGGGTCACGGGGTCCCTAATGGGTATTTTATACTCAACCCTACACGGGCTTCACCCACACCTTGTTTTGTCATCTGTATATAATGACAGCCTTGTCTTAGACAAGGGGATCTTGAAGCTGATGGTGGAAGGAAGTGACGGTTTACATGGAGAGTTTTAGAGAAGATATTTACATACCCTTATAGTAGGATCTTTGGCAGGTGATCTCATGTGTTGTTTTCATTTTTTACTGGTATTGTATCTTTCAGTAGGGCTTGTATTCTGACCCCTTTACATTCAGTAAAAATTTTAATTCATCTGTTTTACTATGTGTTTTAATTTTTTTTGTAAAACCTCTGTGTGTTTTTATTGGTTTAAAGGCAATGTCTTCCCATTTTATGGATATGCCTTTCCGATGCAAGATGCCAACCCTAGGCCTATGGAAGGTGGGATTTGGGTAGTCATGGCATGGGTCCTGGGGGACAATTCATGACAAAAGTTTATCAGAGTTAGTTCTACCAATGAAATAGGACTCTGATCCTTCAAATGGAGCAATAGTGTTTACTGTTTTGAGTGTGGTTTTTAGTTCGGGGAGTCCAGTGTTGGTGTGGTGGATGACCTACCCATACACCAGGACCCTAATTTCTACTTTCCAACTTGGTGCACGAAAACACAGATTGCGTGTTTTTTGGAAATGTTTTTTTACTTTTTATCTCTTTTGAGTCATCTCACCAGATAAAACTAATTGATCATGGTTTATCTTGATTATCTTTAAAGATTCCTCTATGCATCAAGATATCCATGATTTGAATGCATGACCATGATGATGGTCCACATTGTGATGAGGGTTCAGTACATAGACTCTTTCACGAGATGGTTCCTTCGAGTGATGTCCCAGCGATACCATATCCCATTGGACAATAGTTACTACTGGCACTACTGGTAGGGTCGCATGTAGGCTCAGTGACTTACATGAGTTTCTGTGATAGATACCACTCAGGTTCTAAGGCCACCTGAATCATAGGAACCTAAGGACTATCTTGAGGTGGTGACTGAGTTTCCATATTTCTAGGACACCATTAGATCATATGGCGGTCCTGTTAGTGAGAATTCTACGTGGCTCAGAATGGTGATGACAAAGTTTAGATTACCCATATCATATGGTGAGGTGAGATTCTTCCGTGAACATAGCTTAAGAACCTTCCTCATAGAAGGGGGATATAATTCAATGAATAGCTAAGGGGTTTGTGTCACCAAGATCTTCTACAGTTTTCAAAGGATGACATTTTTTTAATTGATTATTCGTTGATGTGTACCGAACATTCTAGGTACAAAATAAATATGATACAACCATTGCTTGTAGGCTCTAACAAACAAGAGAGACATGTTTATGGAAATCTAAGACATTATTATTCCTCTGTGCATTCCTAATTATATTAGGATGCTAGAGTGAACCTTAGTGGTTGAAAATTCTTTGGCTAAGTAGATGCGGCCAGTGAATGTTAGCTATGGGAAAAAAACCCGACGTTAGTTTTAGAGGTTTGGATGTGTAATTTTTTTTGAAAAGAGGAAGTGATAGGGATAGGATTATATGCAGGCTAGTAGATGTGGAAAGGGGGCTAGGAGAGAAACAGGATGTGGTTTACTTTTTGACATGTTATAGCCACAACCCCAATGTAGTCCCCACCAGGCGTAAGGGAGCTGGAGGATAGGTGAAGGAAGTAGCAACTTGCGGTCAAGGAGAGTTTCCAAAGCTCTCCAGAAATGATTTGAGGTATGGTATGTGTCTAATACTAGCTACCATATTAGTAGAAATAGGTACTACTCATTACTTATTTTTACAAATCTTGTTCAAGACCTATAGTTTCCAGTAAAACCATTGACTTGAACCTTACTACTAGTGATACATAATGAATGTGACTCGATAATCAGTTGTATGCCGATGGTGTGATATAACCCTTGAGGATTGAGTTTCGGTTGGAACTGCATGGTGGAAGCATCGAGGCCATGTGATGTTAGATTGGGTATGGACTGGCCATCCACAGTTCATGCTCAGATTTAATGTTTTAGGGAAAAGGTTTGTGGTATATCTTCAGTGTTGGAATGGGGTTTTCATTGGTCAGTGAAAAAGGAAACCCTGGTTACATAGGTTAAAATCATGAATAGGAGGGTGAATTTGATTACTCTTGAGTTGGCCAACCATACCCTTGTGGTCGTAGGTGTTTTGAGCTTTTAGTTCCCAACAATAGTGGAAGATTACAAGAACATCCTTTGAAAATATGTTTCTAGGATTACCTCTGCACAGTGAGAGGGACATCTGCAATGACTGGTACCCAAGGATAGCACTGAAATCTACAACTACATATCGAATAGATTCCATGGAGCTCTAGGATTTGAGATTATTGTTGGGATAATGAAATTTTTTTACACGGATCGCATGAGTCTCAAGAATAACTTCTTACAGAAGGACCTAAAATCGAGATGGTGGTGATGACTGGAGTTCCTCCAGGAACATGTCATTGAGATAGTCTATATGCCTGGGAAGGGGAACGTGGGGGCAGACAGACTCAGTAGGAGGTATGAGATATAGTTTCTGAGTGAGGTGATAGAGTATCTAACAGTGTTGTAGTTATCCTTCATGGATAGTAATGGAGTAGCTTACCTCCATTCTATTACTATCACTCCCCCAATTACTCAATGAGTTCAAGAGATAAAACTTGGGGACATTGACTACATGGACTAGCATGCTTAGAAATCCTCAGGGAAGTCTCTTGAATGATTTTATGAAGTTGGGGAGCACGTTGTCCTCTTTATAGGTTGCACCATGATAATAGTGATGCTACGAGATGAGGTGTTGAGGGAGTTTCACGCATCCCCTTTTGGCTATACATCCGGGAGTGGTGATGATGTACCAGGACCTCTTATGTTAGTACTGGTGGTTAGGGATGAAGAAATTCGTGGAATGTTTTATATCATGCTGCCTCACTTTTCCACAAGTAAAGGTCGTGCATCATGTACTAGCAGAATTAGCACAAACACTCAAGGTGCCAGAATGGAGGTGGGATTGTGTCTCCATGGACTTTGTAATGGGGGTACCACATGTGTCCAAGGGCTACAACTCTATTTGGGTGATCATTGACTGGATCACCATATTGTCCCACATCCTACCCATTGGAGAGTAGGGATCAGTAGAGGGCTAGGGATGTCTCTACGTACAAAAGATTAAATGGATTCACATGGGGTCATCAACGATCATCTCGGATCGTGATGATCGTTTTATATCCAGCTCATGGAAGGGATTTATAGAGGTTTATAGGTCTTAGATACGCTTGAGCACCACCTTTTACCATTAGAAAGATAGTCAGATAGAGCATACTATAGAGACAATTGATGACATGCTTTGTGTTTGTGTCCTTGATTTTGTTTGCAGTTGGGAGGACCTCCTGCCACTGGTGGAGTTCATATACTATAATAGTTATCAATCCACCATTGTCATGGAACTATTTGAGGCCTTGTACAACCAACCTAAAAGATCACCTCTATGATGGAAAAACCCATTGAAGTTATAATTTTTTGTCCTAGAGTTGGTACAGGCTACCATAGAGAAGGGATAATCATCCAAGAGTGGATAAAGACTGCATAGTGTCCAAAAAAGTGTTATGTCAAGATAAAACAGAGACCCTGTGAGTTTCAGGAGGGAGACCATGTCTTCCTTTGGGTATTACCCTGATGAGGATTACATAAGTTTGTCCTCAATGGAATGCTATCTCTGAGGTTCATCAGACCGTTCAGAACCTCAATAGAGTTAGCGAGGTCGCATACCTTCTAGCTCTTCCCCCACAGATGCAATGGGAGCATTCTATTTTCCATGTGTCACAGCTGAGGAGGTACGTGCATGATCTATCACATGATATCGACTTGGGCAAGCTAGACATTGATGATGGGGTGGTATTTGCAGAGTTCTTGATGGATATAGAGGATTGACATGAGCCGGTCCTTCATGGGTGGTCGATTCCTCAGGTTCGAGTTCGTGGGCAGCATGGGAATCTCTAAGAGAGCACATGGGAGTGGGAAACTCAGATACATGATTAGTACCCCCACATGTTTATTTTCAATATTTTAGCTTTCAGGGATGTAATCCCATAATGTGGGGAGAATTTAAAGACGAATAAATTTCATATAATTTTTTTAATTATATGGAATTTCTTACGAGATCATGAAATCTGACGACACTTGATTTGAAGGCTCGGAGTTCCTGAAATGATCCATCCAAAAAGTGTTCAACTTAAAATAGAAGACGTGAGTAGTTTTCATGAAAAAGATGAATAAATATTGAATGGGATCCCATATTAGAAATCTGAGAGCATTGTTGCATTCAGAATGGTGGGTTTACCCTTGCCGTGACTTAAGGTTTGTCAGCACGGGCCTCCAGTGAGAAAAGCTGAAAATGGAATAACTATAAATAAAATAATTAAATAAAATTATATTATTTTTCAAATTATTATAACTCATGAACGGTGACTCATATTAAAAATAAGGAACCAATGCTAAACTCATGAGGGTATGCTATCCTTATGTAGATCCTAACATTGACTGGCACGAGCCAACAATGGATTATAGTTTTTGGCCACAAATTAAATAATTAAGTTAAAATTATTTTATTGTTCAATTCTATAACACCTAAATGGTAACTCTGATTAGAAATATCAGAGTACATTTGAGCTGATGAGGTTTTTTTTCCTTAGGTAGATCCCAACCTCGACTGGCACCGGATGAGGGTGACTGTTAATAATTTTTTTGACCGTAATTATGGTACGTTTAGTAAACGTGTGGGCACTGATTTATATATTTTAATCTAGTGCTTAGATTAAAAATCTGAGGGCCCAATTGAATTCACAGTACTAATATTCTCTTAAGATAAGCTTAACATTGACAGTCAAGGGTCGGATGAGAAAGTTAATTTTTGGACCATTCAAAATAAAATAATAAAATAACTAAACGTTATTTTATTTTTCAATTTTTAACCATTGGAAAAATGGTGGTGGTGGGACCGACGGGTTGTCAAGACATTTAATGGATTGACAATTTAGTGGCATAACCACACCATTGGGAATTAAGAGGTTTATTAATTAAAAAATCATTAATGAACCTCATTAATTCATTCGATGTGTTACTCACCCTCCCCCTCTATTTAATAGAAGCTTGGGTGTGGGATTTTGGAATGATGGTGAGGAACCTCTGATGAAGTGTTGTGGAAACTTCCGCCAAGGAATGAAAGCTTTGAGGACAGTGTTGGAGGAATCGAATCGGGAAGGACGAACGCCATCAGCTTCATCAAGCACATATTCTCCTTCCACCACCGTGACATCCCCAACGAAATCTGAGGTAGAGGTTATTATATAATAAATGAAATTACCATGATTATTTTCATCATTGAATTTATAGGTGGTGCTTGTCCAAGATTTCAATGGGGTTTAAACAATATCTATGTGGTGTTTTGTATAGTCCCCCTATTATGATTTTAACGCGGAAGGTGAAAGCCAAACAAACGAGTCCCAAACCTTCTACCGCTACATTTTTTGATTCATTCTTCATGGAATGATTTTTATCTCATTGGAAATCGGAAACTGGGGGTGCAAAATGACGGTGACATTTTGGGAGGGTCGTAGGTGCATCTGGAAGGAAGAACAAACCACCAGAGCTCACCCATTACCATGCGGAAGATCCATCGGCATGGAACCATTGACTGGTGCTTACGATGACTGATGCTTGGTGGAAACTGATGAGGGTGGAGTCGATTGGTGCCACGACAGGCGAACAAGAGGCTGACTCTCTCTTGTCCGTAGAGGAGGGAGGCGGCGCACCGTCATGTGTCATGGTGATGTAGGCAGCAACTTTGAAGCCACAACGAAGGGAGGTACATGCTCACTGTGGGTCCTGCAGACACTGAAGAGGCACCACGTGGCTCCTCTAATTAAAGAGCCTAATGGCTCTTTGAGACGTTCGAGAGGTGGAACACACAACCCACGTGCGTGTTGCATGATCCAGTGGGCTAAACTGCCGTAGCCCAGCATAGCGAGGGCGGGCCTGGTTGGTCCATGGCCAAGAAGGCTGAGCCCTCCATGACCCTACCAAACCGGGCTGGCCTAAGCCAGTTTGGACCGGGGTGGGTCGGTACAACCAGGTCGGACCGCACCCGGACCCCCCTCAGGCCCTGATACGCTTAAAATGTTGTATCTTTCATACTAGATGTCCATTTGATGATCCGTCTCTGGCTCTGGGATCCTTGGTGTGAGACATTACTTTTGAGTTACTCTAAAAGTGTTTTTCTGAATGTTTGAGTAAGGCCGGGTTGGATCCATTCTGATTCCAACTGGGTCCTCATCACTAAAATGACAATTACTTATTGAAAAGATGTTTGGATGACATGCCGTCTACTATGTTCAAACCCTTATGACACGATGGATTATTGAATAACTTCTAAGTGGGACTTTGTGGTTGTAGAAATTTGAACTATGGCTTGAGGATCAGTTTCTACTAGAAACAAGCGTACTATGAGTTGGAATCCTGTGTCTAGATGAGACTTGGAGAAAAAAGAGTGATTCTGTGTGAATCAGCACCTCGATATTATGTGTGAATCCACACCGAGAGATTCTGTGTCAATCAGCACTGAGGGATTCTATGTGAATCAGCACTAGGCAATTCTCTATGAATCCACACCGAGTGATTTTGTTTGACTCAACACCCACTAATTCTATATGAATCAGCACCCTCCTATTCTATGTGAATTATCACCCATCGATTCTGTGTTAATCATCACCTAGATATTCTGTGTGAATCAGCACCGAGTGATTCTATGTGAATCATCAATGAGTGATTCTGTGTGATTCAACACACAGAGATTCTGTGTGAATTATCACCTATCGATCCTCTGTGGGTATTACGGGGGTTAGTACCTATCGATCCTATGTGGGTTAGTTAGTACTGTATCTTGATAGAGTAAGATGATCAACCATTATGAAAAATAATATGTACTACTGTACTTAAGTTAAACCTGTTTGAGCTTAGTCTTCTGCTATGTGCTTTGTGATTGAGATCATTCTTTGTAGTTTTCCTATGTGTAATTTTGAGAGACCTTTGAGGGTCTTAGGGTCCCTACTAGGTATTGTTATATTCACCCCTGCACAGACTTCAACCGCACCTTGTTGTGTCTAGCACAGATGACGGGCAGCCTTGACTAAGACTCAGGGAGCTAGGTCCTGATGGTGGAAGGCGGTCATAGATAACATGGATTTTTTTTGGAGATGATGTGTACCTACCGTTCTATTAGAATCCCTGGAAGATTATTTTAGGAGCGATTTTATTTTTTTTCTTTTGTATTGTATCTTTTAGTTGGGATTTTATTCCGACCCCTTTTAATTGAGTTCACACATTACTTTAGTTGTTCTTCTACATGTTTTACTTTTGTTGTGTACATTGTCTATGTGTCTGTATAGGTATAAAGGTAATTCCTTTCCATTTTAGGGATATTCCTTTCTGGTGCTAAACGCCAACCCCATGAATATTGATTGCGGGATTTTGGTAATCACAGCACCGGCCCCGCAGGACAGGTCGTGACATGGTTCTTCCTAAAATCTACACTGATCGGTCCTTCTGAATTAGATATCATATATATTATGTGGATGTAATAATGTATACATTGACTTTTGATGAATGGGGGTAGGGTTTTTATTGGTATCATAACACCTTTTTGAGGAATTATTCCCTACATCAGGGATCTCTTATAGTTTTAAGACATATTCATGAAATATACCTAATATCACTAGAAACACTATAGGTTACACTCATGATGTACAGTCCATGATTATTATTCTTGATATTATAAAACTATATAATAAAAGCATGAGTATAATATTTCATGATGAAACATTCAAGATAAAACAATGGAATTAAAACCCAAAATAACAAAAATAATCAAATATTTTTAATGAAAGGTTAATATGTTGTTATAGAAGTATCATATATGACAATATAAATATAAATATGTTTCTTCCAAAATATAATAACATATTCAAAAAAACTATACAGGAGGCCAAATCATGTTTAACCCAATGGTATCGTACGATAAGTGATTTATTACCAAAATTTTCTTCCATTGGGTAAAACATACAATTCCTTGCTTTATTCATTATAAGATTATATTTATAAATAATTTAAATTTAGTTATGTTTTATTTACAATTTTTTTTGTTCATTTAGAGTTTATATACACAATCAATTAATTTTATTAATTCTCACTTAGACATTATGTTCATTTGAAATGTTTATCTCACAATCTCATCCACATAGATATTATCAATTTTTGAATTTTAGTTGAATGAAAATATTTAAAAATTTATAATAAGACCATATAATTTTCAACAATTATGGTTTTTTATAATATCTACATATAATATAGAAATTATAAAACAATTTTTTAGTTAAAATAATTGTGAAAATTGTTTTTAGAAAATATGACTGCATTTTTCTGTTCAATTAGAATTCTATATTCTCCAAAAACCACATCTTCGAAAAATGCATAAAAATAATGTTTATATCTTAAATATGTTTTATTGAAGAATTGTTTTCCAATTTCTACATTTTAAAATTATTTTTAATGGAATTTTTTTATATTTCTCTAAAGAAGGAACTTTTCTAACCTTTTTACTGTGTAAAAGGAATGTTCTTTTTAACATATAAGAGATATAAAAAAATTACCCACCGTTATGACCGTAATTTCATGGAATCTTATAATGAAAATTTAAAAGGTTATTTTTATATAATATTTTGGATAATTTTTATGAAATGTCAGTTTTAAAAAAATCAATGAAATGGATTTACAAAAATGTTTTATGCATTAAAAAGTGACTTTCAAAAATGACAGTTTAATTTTCCACTAGAATTATTTTTAAAATATAAATGTCATTTCTATTTCATCAATGAAAACTGACCATTATACTTACTATTAATGGTTATGTAGTATATTTTTCCCATAATTATTATTTTAATGAATGGTTTATGATTAGTTTTACTGTAGATGTTCTATTTTTATACCATCTTCCATATTACATTGGATGGTTTGTAGTTATGTTTACTAACAGGGTATATATTTACATTTTTATGCTATATTTCTAATATCAGTGTTTATGTTTTTTATATTTCACCCAATTCACAAATGGAATGAAAAAAACAAGCAATGTGAAGTGTGGGGCCTTTTATAGCCCCATGATGTGTTGGTAGGTCTCATGAGACAAGTTTGAAATTGGTAATTTTCTATGGAATTACCTATACATATAGATGTACATTCATGAGGCATTGAGTAGATTTCATGACATGATGTCTTTACTAGATGTCTTTGTATTAGGACTTTAAAATATTTCATTTCAGGAGGATTAGAGAGTTCTTTTTTCAATCAGTATGCATTCCATTATTATGTATTCATATATTGATATTTCAGGTAATTATTCAATTAGATTGAATATACATGGACAAGTTTCAATATCACGTTATTATTTATATTAATTTATATTATAATCTTTTATTTCTTATTTATTATTACCACATTGTTTATTAAATGTCATGTGTTGAAATTATTTACATTTCCATGTTGATTTTTCCTTACTCATTCATAGATTCCTCTAAACGTTTATTTTGGATGATAATTTGAGCTCACCATTAATCTGTTTTCTTTCAAAATATTTCATGAACTCTACTATGATAAATTACGAAGGGATAATCTCTATGGAACAATGTTTTTCTCAAAAAAATTTGTTGTAATTTATGTATTCAAATTTAATGTAATACAAAAGTATGTATCTATTTTTTCAAGACTTCTAAACTTATCTGTCCTTCATGATGAGATTACATTTATATTATTCCAATGTAATTATGTATGGAAAAAAATCTAGGATATTGGGCTAAGGGTTGTCATAAAATTACTATTTGAATTAGAGGAAGATCACCTAGTTAGATCAGTTGTAACTCATCCACGAATGTCATATCTAGATTCCATATTTCCACCAATCTATTTATAAAAAATTTGACTTAAAGTATTGAACTAACAAGTGAATGGAATTTACTTAGGTCAACCAATATTTCTCTCATTTCCTCTACTAGTTGTTGACCAGCCTCACGTCCCATAATTTTTTTCATCAATGGTCTATTGGTGGAAGTAAACAGCTCTTGGAGCCAATATACATGGTGTGTATCCTCTATATTTGACAGTAAATTCTTTTAATAGGGTGTGTATAGTGTGTATCATGAAGTATAAAAATAGTGAATTCTAATCCGTGTCTTGTTCATAATGTTTGACTAGCCAATTTGTGTCTATGAAAATGTACATGAATAATATTATGAAGTACATGCCATGAATTTTGGATATTTTTCTTTGACAAGTCCCATTGTGTTTTACCACTACAAAATCATGAAAAATTTCCATTAAAATCGAAACAATTCATTCTATACTTAATATAAAAAATATACATTTTAAAGAAGTTATTTATCTCAAAAAATGTATGAATTAATATGCACATATCAGGCACATCAAACTCCCCCCATTTAATGATGTTCCTTCCCATAAGATAAATGTCAACATCAAATTAAAATAATACACCCTCTAAAAAGGGAATCATTGAATTAATTATACTTATAAATATTATAATCATATCAATGGATTTTAAAAAGTATGAAAAAAAATATTTATTTCAACTATATACTAATATTTCCTCATACATAATTAATGTAAAGTCCTTAATAATATTTTTGTTACATTTTTCATTATTTAACAAATATGTATTCCACTTGGTGATTTAACTTACCAAGAAAATGATACATTCATAACTCAATATCATATAATTAGAGTTATACTAAATCTCTTGTATATTAAGTCTATCCATAAACTTTTAAGTGATCTAATTCTATATTTATAATTTAAAGCACAAGAATAACTAGTTCTTTATATATGGTAGTGATGATTATAAGGATAATGGAGGGTGGGAAATGATGTAGAAATAATATCATAGGCATGAAAAGTATGTTTAATCCTTAATAAATAATTCATGATTTTCAATGGAAATGCCAAATTATATGAAACCCTATTAAAATATAACAAAGGTCACCATCACTATTATCTTCCCTTTTGAAAAAATATTTACAATTTATCTATGAATGTAATGAATGAATTTGGTCTATTTATTTTATTATAGAAAACATTGGAAAATATTGAATGATAGTTTTTAATCCCTATTACCCATATTTAAAGGAGAAATCCCCCCCCCCCACATAATTTCATGGTATCTCACCAAAATATACTATAAATCTCTAAACACTATCGTTAAAATTCAAATGATTAATCATAATGTATATTTCATGAATTGTGTGGTGAGGAAAATTGGCTTTTAATGTGGATTCCTATCAATAGAGTTCGTTGTTTCTATAGTATTTCCATAAATAAAATTTTGGGTGGGTTTCAAAGCCAAAGGTGGATGAAAATATCAATCAAATGTTATAATAATTTTAATGTGATTCAAGCTCATCATATTTTTAAATGATATAAATTTAAATTTCCATTAGTTATACATATCCTAAGAACCTATCTAGAATGTGGGTATAATGAATAATATATCAAAGGGTACCAAATTACACTAAGGAATGAGGCTGAAAAATAATTCAATCATGAAATGAAATAAATATAAATGATCAGTCTAATGAAATCAATGAACTCAGATTAATATCAAAAATCAAACTATATCAACAATTATTTTAATTTAAATTATCATTAAAGTAATTATATAGTTTTATGAAATCCCCATATTTGTCTTTATTATTTATAATTATAATTACTCAAACCATTTCAACTTTTTAAATTTTTTTATCTAATTAAGGAAAACTCCAATATTTGTTAAAGGAAATAGACTACTGTATTTAAGAGACTTTCCCCCACCCACTATTTCACATGTGGTTATCCAAGTGAAACACCATGTAGGAGAAAAGGAAGTGGGAAGACACAATGGAACAATGTTGAGGGAGAAAATTTTAAGAACTATACTAAAAAAGGAATGAAAATAAGCTCCAAAACAATACTTTCCTTGTGGACAGCTTTAAAAGAGGATAGAAGTTGGATTCAAAAGCTCAAGACATGACACAATAACTATTACAATTGATTAAATAGAAAAAGTATTCTATATGAATGAAAACCGTACTATCCAAATTAAATCACATAATAGATATGTACCACCTCAAGCTTCCACGGTATGTTTCTCTTTGAATAATACAACAACGTGTGTTGTACGCAACTTCGAGTTCTAACACACACCACAACCAATCAAACTAGCCGTTATGAATAGTAATACCCACTTGTTGATATTTTATAAATTTTATCTCTCAAAATGGAATTCAGTTTTTTATTTGAAATATCGAAATTATCCTAGGGTAAAATTTTGGAACTTTTCGGATAACATTAATAATTTGATGAATAGTGAAATTTACTAAATTTTAATTAAAAACATCTTTTTGAATCAAAATAATTAATAGTGATGAATTCTGAATTTAAGTTGTTTTAAAGTATATTTAAAATATATTTTTACCATTTAATACAATGTTGGTCATTATACATAGTTTCACATTTAAACCGAACATAAACAACTGTCAAAATTTTGATAGTTATGATCTCTTAAAAACACGCATTTTGTTTTAACAACAGGAATTAATTTTAAATTAATTTCTTCCACTTCTATGTTTTTAATTTAGAAATATAGATTCCATATTCAGAATAAGGAGGTCCAAATTGTGTAAAAAGTTAACTTTTATTTTCAGATATTTTGATTAATTATTTCGGTAAATATTTTATTTACCATGGTTAAAGGGTAAATCTGGTAAATAAGGGTAAAAAAAATATTATAATAATATTAATTTACCCTAAAACGTGTCCTAAACCTATTGGATGATACATGTCCGACCATGGGAATCTTTGGGTCGATTTCGGGACCCCATGGATCCACTTGTAAGTGATAATGACACTTTATATTAATTAAGATAAATTAAATACAAAAATGACATAAGAATATATCTTTTAGAAAATCAATTTGTACATAGAGTTATATATATATATATATATTATATTCGACTATAAATATTCATTAGAAAGATAAAATGCTTTACTAAATAATAGTATTTTATTTAAAATTTTTATACATTGAATAATTTAATTTATTTATGACACAATAAGGATGTAGTATTTTCCTCATTAATGAATGAATCAAATAACTGGAATTATAAATCTTAAAATAAATAGAATTTGAATGTTTTGATGTCATAAAAGAATTTTATTGATTAATATGACATTTTAGGATTTCTTAAATTAATTTGTTTCGAATTACTAATGTTGTTAAGATTTTAACAAAAATAAATTATTAAATAGTGTCAAAATTGACATTAAAGTGTTTTTAATACAAATATTATATTATTAATTGATATTCTATTCCTAAAAATATAATGTTTGGCCAAAGGACTTATATAATGATAGTTTTATCATTAATGGAACACTTGGGGTTGCTTGGATATATATATTATGTTTATTAACTATATAATATAAAAATACAAAGTGACATGATAAATGTAAAACTAATTAACTATAAGTTAAAACTAAAGGATAAGGTTAATAAAGTGACCCAAACCTGTCTAAAACCTATTGGTTGAGAGGTTTTCGACCTATACCCACATTAAACTATAAATAAACCTCTTTTGAGATATTAGAAACTGAATATGAATTTATTATAGAAAAATATTTCTAGCTTTTCCAAAGGTTCCACTCACCCCTCTTATAAAAGGGCAATCTCCCTTCTCACAATTTCACATCTTGAAAGCCTTTAGACTTGGTAAAAATCTGCCCAAATACCCTCTTAAATATCCTCCCTTCATCCTAGAGGCCTTACTTTAGTCAGAAAGCCAACCTATGGATCCCTTTTGATCAAATCAAAAGGAAGAACCCGAAGAAGAGGTAACGTTTCCACCACCCTCTTTCATGTTCCTTTATTCTTCAACTTATCCATTCTATTTTATTTACATTCTAAAATAATAAATCTAGTATCTTATATATACTCTGATGTTTTTTTAAATATGGTACAACCATATTGCGTATTATATCTATCCTTTGAATGACATATGACCATACGTGCGTACGTACAACTTACTGTCTCCACGTCGTGGTGTAATTGTTATTCAAAACATTATTATTTATATGGGTATAATAATGATGTGTAATTTATGTAAATAATAAATATAACAAGATAATTATTCTATATATATGATATACCATCCAATTATATATGATTTTAATATCAAAAGAATGATATTATCGCTCGTACGTACGTACGGACTACCGTCTCCACGAACACGATGACATTCATTCACCATCGTATCCATAAAAGTATAATTCTCATTTTATGATTAAAAATAATGTTTAAGGAATTAATATAATTATGTATATGAAAAAGATACAATCCATCCTAACAAATACGACTTATGTAACAAAACATATAAAAGAAAATGAGTAAGTTAACACCCGAAACGACGATAATACTAAGATGTTATTAACAAAGAAATGTTAAAAGATCGTATATGATATCATATTAATGTATATTATTATTTTATAATTCAATAAAAATTATTTAAACATTATACAGGAGGCTAAACTACCCTATACTGATGAAAAATTACAATGTAAGGGGTCTCTTATCTCAGTTTTAATTACGTGAGATTTCCATTGTTCACCACTTATTTATTACATGTGGTGTGTGTACTACCCATGTTTGTATTAATTTTATAATATAATTTAATTAATTTATATTTACATCATCATTGTATGATTCTTCTTTCATGGGTGTATGTTTCTTAACTTACCAAATCAATAAGGGAATTTGAAATTTCAATTTCCACTCATTCGGCTTTACACATACTCCATTGATTATTTTACTCCAAGATTATGTGTGGAATCACTATTCATTTGATTATGTCATAATTTCCACTCTACTTTATGTGGATATACATTTGATACACATAATAACTCCATTGATAAATTCTCAAGTCATCGGTATGAACTTGATAAGAGTAATTTTTACTCAATCTCGATTTGTTGAGTTCAACATCCAATTCATTGGTGTTGTTTTTACAAGAATGTGTTTGAAATTCCTTTGATTGTTATACACTGAATATCCAATTATATTGAGTTTATTTATATTTTTCACACATAATTATGTCCTTTATTTATCCTTAACCCAAGGATACAGACTTAATGAGAGTTTTCATCTCAATTTACATTCCATTGAGACTTTTTTGTTTTTATACACAAAATAACATTTATATGGTGTATATAATGTACTCAGACATTGTATATAATGAATCCCTTTATTCGCATGATATTAAAAAGTTTATATTACCTCAATTATTTGTATTCGTGTTTTTCTCTTTTTTTAGGAACTCTAACTAAGATATCATTTTAAAATGTTTTAGATATTTATTATTCTAACTCTTTCTCATTAACGTCCATGTTTTAAAAATGGTTTTAAGGATTTATTTACATGGACATTAATGTTTTCAAATAAAAATTATTTTTAAAATTTTCAATGTGGTATGGGACACTTTGATTCAAAAATCTATTTTAAATGGCTTCTTGACAAATAGTGTGACTTTTAAATGTTTTCAAGAAAAAGGGGGATATTTCTCTCAATAGTTTGATGATTATTTTAGTCTATGTCAATATCCCTAATTATTATCAATTGAGATTAAATTTATATAATAAAATCTAACATATTGTATAGAAAGAATTATGTTTGACTGTGTATGTGATATTTTTATACCATTCATGGTTTGTGGTTAATGTATTGATATTTAGTATGCTAGTTTTAATACGAATTTTTATGTTATGTTTCAAACTTTTTATATGTGGAATGCGTTGGACTTAGTAAGTGACGGGTGGAGCTTGCTATATCTCTTTGATGCATAAGTAGGTATCATGAGACAAACTACTATCTTGGCATAAGTCCTTGAGAAAATCTTATTTGTAGTCTTGGCACGAGGCCTTGACTATGTGGTTATGATAGTCTGGCATTATGCATTCCATCATTATGAAAGTTGTTATTGATATTGCATGTGGTTATTCGAATAGAAGAATGTCCATGTGAAGAAGTAAATGGAATTATTTAATTTTATCTTTGCCATATTATACTAAAGTTCATGTTTAAAAGGCTTTTGTTTTAGTTATACATTGCCTTAAATGTTTAAGCTTATCTATGAAAGTTTCCACTATATTGGTATCCTTACTGAGCATCTGAGCTCACCCCTTTCAATGTTTTATTTTTTCCAGGATGTGAAGACGTAATTTATGAATGAAATGCAGGGAGAGTATGAGGGTATATGAAGACAAGATATTTTTTGTAGTTTTTTTACTTTATGATGTAATGTAATACTTATGAATATATATAGTGTTTCCAATACTACTAAACTAATCGGTCATTTGAGAATTGATATTTTGTGACCATGACAATGTACTAAAATAATGCACTGACTCTGGGTAACTGGGGTCGGGGTGTTACAGTTGGTATCTGAGAATGTTTAGTACAAACCTTGGAAGCTTGATTTAGATAAACTCTCATTAGATCACATATCCCTAAGAAAGACTTTGAGGATTAGTATAGAAGAACTTACTAGAATATTGGTATTGTATAGATTTTGTGAGTTTTCCAAGAAATACATCCCTGTCTGGATACGAGCAGGTAGAGGCGGCTCTGGAACATATGTTCCTAGGGGTAAAACCCGATAACACCTCTTTGAGCTAGACTCGAACATGAACTGGTTCACGACAACGGGCCTTACTGCACTGTTGGTTACGACACTCCCAAGGGATATGCTTAGGATAATTTACATTTTCTTTACAAACCAATTTGATGTATTATGACAATAAATGACCTTGGTTAATCCTAATGTGATTTAAATTGAGAATATTGTGACATGATATTCTCTAAATGATTTTATGACTACTATTACTCACACTATGCTTTCTGGTTTTAGTCAAAGGCTGGATTCCACAGAAGTCATAGTGACTTTGAGAATGATGTACAAAGTGGGAATGGTGGTGGAAATGACCAAAAAAATGGAATGTTGATAGGTGTAAAAGATATTGTCTTCATTCCAAATCAATTTTCCAAAAATATGATCAACAATATATACATTAACCAATTCCCACACTCAATAAAGAAGAGAAATTTGATGAATGATAAGAGCTCCAGCAATGGAGACCATGGGGAAAGGAATCCTCAATTTCCATCATGCTGGAAATGTGGAAGGAGACGCCCATGAAAGTGTCTCAATGGAACAAAGAAATGCTTTACATGTGGTAAGCAAGGACATAAAGGGAAGAATTGCAGAGGAAAAATGAAGAGTACTATGGAAGAAAATAAAAATGGTCCCAAGATTCCAATTACAGTCATTTTTCATAAATTTAAGGGTCCTTGGCATAACCCATGTCAATTCCATATTCTATAGGATAACCTCTTGGTCAAGGAAGAACCTATGTGGAAATAAATGGATGGAAAAATATTGAAAGGTATTAGTGCTCCTTGTTGTTGAGATTACATTGGGTGAATTTTCTCTTATATGTGTAACCCTGCAATTTATCATGTGAGAATGCTATTTGAGGAATAAATCAACTTTCTATTGTGGATATAGTAATAAATAACCATTTGGTTTTATATGATCATTGGGTTCGTGGAAATTACAAGTTATTATATTTTCTGATAAAAATTCAAGGTATGAGATAACATTTGAGGTTAAATTATGTTATGGTTATTTTGAGGAATTAATCTCATTTTGGTAATCTTATAAAATATATTTTTTGAAAAAGGACAACACACAGATCGTGTGACAACCCGTCGTGTCGAACAAATCTGTGGGAATAAAACCCCCAACCAAAGTGCGATAGAGATTTATCGCCAACAACTGGACTACGTGAAGTCCCTGGTCAGTGTGACTAATTATTTTTAGTTAAATGATATTATTGATCAATAATAAATTGATTTTGGATATTATGTCTTATCAAGTGAATACCCCTAGTATAGGAAAATGATTTGGTGATTAAGTGAAAAATGTTATTTTGGAAGATGTTCGCATTGTTGGGAACACTATATGCCTATGGAAAATAGAATACTATGGGATTTCATTTGAGGAGTAATAGTGTATTGTTATCTATGTTTTTGTTGTGGATTTATAGCGATTTGGGTTACTTATGGAAGTGATTAACCTATAATAGAGAATATGTGATTAGGTTAATTACTTTTAAGTATGTGACTTTAAGAGTAGTTGATGTCATTTGGAGATACAGTTTAACATGGAAGACTACATAACCAAATTCTTCTATGTTTTGGGTTTTAATATTAGTTTGGATTATATTGAAGGATTTTAAGGAAAATTGTTTATTGAATGATATTTATTTATCTTTGGGGTATTATTGGTAAATTTTAGAAATTAAGATTAGTGTTTCTTTCTCTAATGGAATATCTTTTTGGGGGATCATCCGATCTTATAATAACCATTTTTTTGATTAATCTCTAAAGACAAGGTAAATATATAGTTTATCCTTCGTGGATCATGTGATTCTATAACAAGTTTATTTTATATCTTCTAATGTGACCAAGTCTTCTTGAATACTCATCGTTTAAAAACGAGTTAGTAGTAAGAATTTATTAAAGAATAAAATTTTACTCAAAAAGTATGTATATCTCTTTATGTTCTTAGTCAATCTCATAAATGAATTCCTCATCTTTAGGTAATGTAACTTAAAAAAATGTTGTCCGTTTACTTTTCCTACTGGGAAACTAATGACCATTTTTACCATCAGAAGTTTGTGGTTTTCTTGTTTTTTAACTTTCTCCTGATCATGTTATCTATCTCTCTCCATCAAGACATTACACTTAGTTTATCATCCATATGCTTGTTTTTCTACATGGAATCCTAGTATAGGTTATCTTGGGTGACCTTTTTACTTATGTTTCTTTCTTTTAAAGTGATAATTTTATTTAATCTTTTTCTGATGTGGTACTTTCCATTATATTCCCAAGCCCAATTTTGAAAATTGTGATGAGGAAATTTATTTATGGAGGGGAGAATGTAACACTACAAGCTTCCATGGTACATTTCTCTTTGAATAATACAGTAGTGTGTGTTGTACGCAACTTCTAGTTCTAACACACACCACAACCAATCAAACTAGCTGTTATGAATAGTAATACCCACTTTTTGAAATTTTATAAATTTTATCTCTCAAAATTGACTTCATTTTTTCATTCTGAATATAAAAATTAACCTAGGGTAAAATTTTGGAACTTTTTAGATAACTTTTATATTTTGATGAATAATGAAAATTACTAAATTTTAATTAAAAAAAACTTTTTTAGTCAAAATAACTAATAGTGATAAGTTATGAATTTAAGTGGGTTTAAGTATATTTAGAATATAGTTTTTACCATTTAATACAATTTTGGTCATTAGAAAAAATTTCACATTTAAACCTGACATAAACAACTGTCAATCTTTTGATAGTTATTATCTCTTAAAAACACCCTTTTTGTTTTAACAACAGAAATAAATTTTAAATTAATTTCGGCCACTTCTGTGTTTTGAATTTAGAAATATGGATTCCATATTTAGAATCAGGAGGTCCAAATTGTGTAAATAGGTAACTTTTATTTTTAGATATTTATTATAATTACTTCGGTAAATATTTTATTTACAATGGTTAAAGGGTAAATCCGGTAAATAAGTTTAAAAAATAATATTATAATAATATTAATTTACCCTAAAACGTGTCATAACCCTATTGGTTGATAAATTCCCGACCATGGGCATCTTTCAGTCGATTTTGGGACTCCATGGATCCACTTGTAAGTGATAATGACACTTTATATTAATTAAGTTAAAGTAAATACAAAAATGACATAAGCATATATCATTTAGAAATTTTTTTGTACATATGGTTATATATATTATATTTTCAACTATAAATATTAATTAAAAATCTTAAAATATTTCCTACATAATAGTATTTTATTTATTATTTTTAGACATTGAATAATTAAATTTATTTATGTCTTTATAATGATGCAGTATTTTCCATATTAATGAAAGAATCAAATAATTGGTATTATAAAAATTAAAATAAATATAATTTGAAAGTTTTGATGCCATACACAAATTTTATTGATTAATACAACATGTTATTATTGCTTAATTAATTTTTTTTTTGAATTAATAATGTTGTTAATACTTTAACAAAAATCAATTCTTAAATAGAGTCAAAATTGACATAAAAGAGTTTTTGAAACAAATATTATATTATTAATTGATATTCTATTCTTAAAAATATAAGGTTCGTCCAAAGTACATATATCTTGGTAGTTGTATCATTAATGGAGCACCTGGGGGTCTTTTGAATGTATATAGTTTGTTTATTAACTATATAATATAAAAATACAAAGTGACATGATAAATGTAAAACTAATTGACTAGGAGCTAAAACTAAAAGATAAGGTTAATAAAGTGACCCAAACCTGTATAAAACCTATTTGTTTATTTTTTTACCTATCCCCACCTTAACCTTTAAAAAATCTACTTTGGATCCATTATAAATCAAATATGAATTTATATAGAATAATATTTCGAGATTTTCCAAAGGTGCCCCTCACCCCTCTTATAAAAGGGATCTCCCCCTTATCTCAATTTCACATCTTCAATGCCTTTGGGCTAGGCCATGATCTGCCCAAATAACCTCTCAAATTTCCTCCCTTAATCATAGAGTCCTTCCTTTAGCCATAATTCTATCGTATGGAGCCCTTTTGATCAAATCAAAAGGAAGAACCCGAAGAAGAGGTAACGTGTTCACCACCCTCTTTCAAGATCCTGTCTTCAAAAACTTCTTCATTATTTGTTATTTACATTCTAAAATAATAAATCCAGTATATTCTATATACTGTGATGTTTTTATAAATGTGGTACAACCATATTCAGTATTCTATCCATCCTTTGAATGACATGTCACCATACGTGCGTATGTACGGCTTACCGTCTCCATGTCATGGTGTAATTGTTATTCAAAACATGATTATTTAGATGGGTATAATAATGATGTGTAATTCATGTAAATAATAAATATAACATGATAATTATTCTGTATATATGATATACCATCCAATTATATATGATTTTAATATCAAAAGAATGATATTATCACTCGTGTGTACCTACGGACTACCGTCTCCACAAACATGATGAGATTCATTCCCCATCGTATCCATACAAGTCTTATCCTTATTTTATGATTAGAAATAATGTTTATGGACTTAATATAATTATTTATATGAATAAGATAAAAACTATCCTAACAAACACGACTTATGTAACAAAACATATAAAAGAAAACGAGTAAGTTAACACTCGAAACGACGATAATACTAAAATGTTATTAACAAAGCAATAATAAAGATCACATATGATATCATATTAATGTATATGATTATTTTCTAATTCAATAAAAAATATTTAAACATTATATAGGAGGCTAACCTACCCTCAACAAATGAAAAATTACAATGTAATGGGTCTCTTATCTCACTTTTAATTCCATGAGATTTCCATTGTTCACCTCTTATTTATTGCATGTGGGGTGTGTACTACCCATGTTTGTATTCATTATGTAATATAATTTAATTCATGTATATTTACATCAACATTGTATGATCCTTATTTCATGGGTGTATGTTTCTTAGGTTACCAAATCAATAAGGGAGTTTGAAATTTCAATTTCCACTCATTCGTCTTTACGCATACTTCATTGATTAATTTACTCCAAGATTATTTGTGGAATCACTATTAATTTGATTATATCATAATTTCCACTCCCCTTTCTATGGATATACTTTTGATACACATAATCAATCCATTGATAAATTCTCAAGTCATCGGTATGATCACGATAAGAGTGATTTTTACTCAATATTGATTTGTTGAGTTAAACATCCAATTCATTGGTGTTGTTTTTACAAGAATATGTGTGAATTTCCATTGATTTTTTTTACACTGAATATCCACTCATATTGAGTGTATTTATATTTTTCACACATAATTATGTCATTGATTTATCCTTAACCCAAGGATACGTCCTTTATGAGAGATTTCATCTCAATTTACATTCCATTGAGACTTTTTGGTTGTTATACACCAAAAAACTTTTATATGGTGTATATAATGTACTTTGACATAGTATATCATGAATCCCTTTATTCTCATGATATTAAAATGTTTATATTACCTCAATTATTTGTATTCATGTTTCTCTTTTTTGGTTAGGAACTCTAACTAAAATATCATTTTAAAATGTTTTAATGATTTATTATTATAAATCTTTCTCATTAATGTCCATGTTTTAAAAATGGTTTTAATGATTTTCTATATGGACATTAAAGTTTTCGAATAAAAATTCATTTTAAAAGTTTCAAAGTGGTATGAGAATCATTGATTCAAAAATATATTTTAAATGTCTTTTTGACAAATAGTGTGACTTTTAAATGTTTTCAAGAAAAGGGTAATATTTCTCTCAATAATTTGATGATTAATTTAATAAATTTCAATATACTTAATTATTCGAGATTGTGGTTAATATGATATAATACAATCTTCTATATTGTATCTAATGAGTTATGTTTGACTGTGGATGTTCTATTTTTATAACATTCATGGTTTGTGGTTAAAGTATGGACATTTCGTATGCTAGTTTTAATACAAATGTTTATGTTATGTTTAAAACTTTTCTTATGAGGAATCCATTGGACTTAGTAAGTGATGAGTGTATCCCTCTATAGCACCTCGATGAATCGGTAGGTCTCATGAGACAAACTAGTGTCTTGGCACAAGGCCTTGACAAAATCTTATTATTAGTCTTGTCACGAGGCCTTGACTATGTGGTTATGATGGTCTGATATTATGGATTCCATCATTATGAAAGTGGTTATTGATATTTCATATGGTTATTTGTCTAGTAGAATATCAATGTGAATAAGTAAATGGAATTGTTTCATTTTATCTTTTTCATATTATCCTAAATTTTATGTTAAAAGGATTTTGTTTTATTTATACATTGCCTTAAATGTTTATGCTTATCCCTGAAAGTTTCTGCTATATTTTTATCCTTACAAAGGATCTGAGCTACCCCCTTTTAATGTTTTATTTTTCCCATGATGTAAAGAAGTAATTTATGAATGACTTGCAGGGATAGTATGAGAGGATACGAAGACAAGATGTTGTTTTAGTTTATTTACTTTATGATATAATGTAATACATATGAATATATCTAGTGTTTCCAAGACTACTCAACTAATCGGTCTTTAGAGACGTGATATTTTGTGATCATTCCAATGTATTAAAATAATGCACCGACTGTGGGTAACTGGGGTCGGGGCGTTACACGATATATATATATATATATATATATATATAATCAATGAATTGGGTGTCAAAGAAATAACTGAGTGGAATCAGTAGATGTATTTTCTGATACCGAGGGATCCTGTAGGGAGAGGTAACTAGAATAGATGCAGAGGTAAGGTGTCCCTTGTCCTTCTATGTGGGATTAAATAGTATATCAAGGTTTGTGATAATAGTTGTTGTTATTGGAGTTAATGAATAAGGATTTTTATGTGGATCTAGAACACATTGAATCATAATACTCAAAGGTTAAAAATGTAATCCCAACATTCCTATAATTTGATAGAGGTTTCATTCCATGGTCTCTAAGTGGTGGTCAATGTTATCTTGGATGAAAGATACCCAGGGGTCATCCAAGAGTGTTGGTTAAGGTGGGACGATGGATGGTCTAGTTGGAGGAATGGTAGAAGATAAGTTATAAATAGTGGTAATAGGAATAGATGAAGAGGAATGGTCTACTGGTGGAGGTGGTATTGGTGGAATTAGACCAGAAATACCGTTTGGGGATATCGGTCCTCTCTTGGAGTAGTGGTTTCTTAGAGATCATACATGAGAATGTAGGTGTTCCCCTACTTTTTTACTAGTCACATTCATATAATAATGGGATAGTCCATCTTATAATGAATACCATAGTACTTGTTAAGGAGAGAGGGATACAAAACCCCAAAAAGTGTGCTAACCTATTAGCATATAACCCACCATTATGTTTATAATAATTTCTTGGGAACAAGGAATAGAAATATAAATTGTGAAGTTGGGGATGTTAGTATGGTCTGAATGGATGATGCAAGAATGAACCTCTATTCTATATTCAGACACAATACCCATGTCCTCATGGAGTGTAATAATGATGGAATCGAATGAGAGGTTGATAATTTAGGTGTAAAGTGAAATTACTCAGGTGCACTTTTTTGAGGCGGGGATTACATTACATCAGGTCCAATAAGACCCCTCCCCATATAAGGTATGTCAATGTTTTCATGGTGATTAATAGTTGGAATATGTGGTGTTGTGGATGGATGAGGAAAAATGATTCACCCTAAGACTAACACATCCATATTTAGTGAGAAAAGTGATCTTCCCAGTATTAATTTGATTCGATTCTTCATGTCAATGGGCATTTCTTGATATTCCTCCCCATCAAACTCTACTATCATAAAAAACTCCAAAAAAAAATCTTGAAAATTTGGAGTGAATACCTAAAGGATAGAGATAAAATGGGTGTGACCAAGTAGATCATAGATCTCCTCCTAGAGTCCTAGATTCAATAGGATACTCATCTTATAAAATCAGTATCATAGTTTAATGGTGCATCATGAAGATTGACTTAGCTGGTGTACATTAAGAATTGTTTAGTCAAACAAATATATGAATTCATTTCAGTTAGAGATGTCATAGGTACTGAATATGGTGGTACACCAACCACATAAATAGAAGGATCTAATGTCATGGAATCTGGTGAGGGTGTCAAAGGGGATACATGTTGTGTCACAGAATGTGTGCCAGAAAACATGGTTTTTAATTCATCTTTGGGACCTCAGACAAATGCACAATATGAGGTACTTGGTATGAGTTTAAGTAGAATAGCCAAGGAAAAAGGTGATAAAATGTGGATTTCCATCACATTAGACTCCTTTAGTGTCTCTATATGAACCTATTATAGAGATTATTGATCCTCATCATGATATAGTAGGGTTCTCCTCTCCCAGGATCGATCCCTGTCAGCCATAATATGAAAAATAGTAAAATAATAAAAAATAATAGAAAAGGATAAAATATTTATAAATCACAATCTAAAATGTATGTGGCCTATAAATATTGATTAGAAAGATGTCCATTAATGTGGAGGGTTCTCACCACTGAACCAACTAGGTGGTAGGGACTCACCTAATATACTTTACATTTGGACTAATCGTTATGGAATTGAAATATGAATCATCATTACCCAATCTAGAAGAGATGATTTCACTAATAAAACAATAAGAACTGGTTGGCCATGGCACTCTTGAACAGAAAAATGCATCTTAGAAAGATGCTACATCAACATCCACTCAATACCAGCTTCCTGAATATCTTGAATTTGAGTTTTCCATCTTATAGAATTAGAAACTTCATTTCATTTTCCATTGGTATATGTAAGGATAAAATCAAAAGAATGTAGGTATTCAACCAATATTCTATTTTTGAGGATAAAAAATCACTATGGGAATATGTACATATGAATTTTATATTTCAGTTATACTAAAAAACAATCTCTTATAAAATAATATATTTTTAAATTTTTTTTGAAAAATAATTGATGATAACTTGTGATCATGTGTTGGGTGATAACACTCATGTGGCCTCGACTAGCAATACATTTATGCCCTGAATTGATCTTTATTCCTCGAAATAGCTCCATACCTGATACATAATGTATCATAATAAATTGTGTATCCAATACCAGTATTATCTAAAATAAATATTATCACTGAGTTCATCCTCCCTATCAGTTCTAAATGGGAATTCTCACAGACTTCATACCATCAGAATTTAACACCCTTCTTTGCGAAGCCTATAAGCGATGCTACAAGGACTGATAAATCATGAATAAAATTCATATAATAATTGTAAATCCCAATGAAAATATGTATTACAATGTTGTTGCTGATATTATCCCAACCAACTACATCTCTATCATTTTGGAGATCCATATATACCCTTAATTTTTATATGATATGATATTTATCAATTCAAATGTGGAATTTTTTGATCATAGAAAATAGATGGTGATCTTTTAATGAATTAAATGTTATTTCAAATTTAATATCATGATCTTTTCATGTTTTAGAATACAGGAAGATATCATCCACCAAATCCACCACAATGGATTCCATGTAGGGGTGAAAAAATGATTCATCAAGTCTATAAAATATATGGCACATTTATTAGAACTAAATAAATTACAAAATACTCATAAGGGGAATATATTATTTAGAAAGATATATTTTGTATATTTTATTTCCTAGATCAAACTTAATAATAGCCTTTCCTAAAAATAAATATTCATGAACACCTTTCCTCCTCTAATATGGTCAATGATACCATTGATATATAGAAGTGGGTACCAATTAATAACAATATTGTGATTCAAACACCGATAATACATTCAATTCCTAAGGATCTCATGAAAATTCTTCGTGAAATTCATGGGTTATCCCCAAGGTGAAGTATTGGGTCATATTAACAATATGGATACTAAGTTATTCAAATATGTATTGAGATCATCAATCTCAATATGATCTATCCTTTAAGGAGGAATATATACCTATTATACACCTATAATAAGTATGTTGGTGAATTGTTACTCTCTCTCAAGAGGTATTCCATAACATTAATTGGGTAAACTATCCTTGAAATGCTCCATCACTAGAGGGGATTATATCTGATGTGCTTCCTAATCACAAAGGATAATTCTAGAAATATTTTATGACACTCCTCCTTGCCCACAATTCACTGGATTACCTTTCTTTTCCTAGATATCCCACTCAACTTTGTAAACATAGATACCACCATCATGGTGATGAGAAGAACACTCGTTGATGAAAAAAATAAATGAAAGAAAAATAGAACAATTAGCACATCACTAAATGATGTAAAAAAATTATCTCAAAGATGAAAATAATCGCAATGAAATGATTGAAATGTATCTCTAGAGGACACTCCTTCTATATCCGTATAGTCTCTAATTTGACTCCCAACAGAGTATCAGGATTTATCATTACCCTAATGTATTCTATCTAAAATTCAAAGGAAACACTCTAATAAATAATATATGAATAAATATGAGGTTCCAAAATCAAATGATTTATATTATAATGTTGAGGATACTAAAATAATACCTCATATTATAGACGAACAGACACTGTACTCCTCATGTGTAAACTATTCTACAAATATTTGGACTCATCCATGACATTGAACAACAAACTGATTACCCTGAGTAGGTCTGATTAGATATCACTGCATATCAAAAGTATAGCTTCGTCGACATAGTTCATATCTTTATAATGATTTCCATATATTACTTCATCTCCCTTCCTGATGTGGAGCAACTGATCACCCACCAAAATCTAGATTTAGTGTAACCCCTTACTCACACACCACTAGATGAATGGTATAGTAATCCAAATGAAGGTGAACCATCTTTCCATAAGACTAATTTTCAAATGGTTTTTTACATAACTGGTTCTTCTTGTGTCCAATAATAAAACATGTCTAACTTTGCACACACTCTGACGGTTGATTCCCATTTGAGAAACTTCAATGTGGTACTTCCTACCAATATGTAAGCTATCTCCCAATCTATACAATAAACCACTACAGAACAAACCCTCATCTTCCTTCAATATAGGTTCGAAGATGATAACCCGATATACAATTTCAGTATTTTTTCAAATAGAAGACAGAAAAATGAGATTTGATGGCCTACCTAATCCCATCCACAATTCTCCAAGCTCAGTTCAATTCATTATCAATAATATTATGAATAAAACATTTTCATCTCTATAAAACGAGTTGGGTATTCCATAAAATACGATGCACACTTCTATTAAATCATTAATTTCCTATATTTTATATCTATCAACGTATTTGGGTATATTTACCAAGAAAATAGTTATTTGAAATCCCTCCAGACCATGTCTTGATGCTGACATGCCTAATTTGGAACATCTCAAAAACATTTCATGGTCCAAAAATCATATAAACCATGAGCTTGGACCTTTATTCTGGAGGTTTCTGCAGATTCTCTAAGATGGAAAATATATTATTTAGCACTTACTCAATAGTCTAGGGCCACCATCACCCTAGGAAGTAGGTGAATTTTCCTAAAATCATTTTTATCATGTAACTCCCTCTATGGTAAAAATAAATCACAATAAATCCTCTTGAAACTGAGTGTTGGTGCCCATATCATGTTTAATAAGGGGCATCATAGGTGGAACTATAGGAGGTAATTCTTGAGTTGAAGGACCACCACCCCCAGAGCATAATCATTATAAACTTAATCTTGTTTGAAATGAGTATATCATGGAGGAATATATATTTAAATAAAAACTCATGCCTCGAAATCAGTTTTGATAAAAGAACATATTATGGATAAAACAATAGTATAAGCACAAATAATTCCTATAAAAAAATCAATACCCATATGCCTATATTTAAAGATAGTTCTAGGTAACATGGTAGATTATAAAGGAAAAAAAGATACAATACAAACTACTAATTAATAAGTCATGTAATTGTTAATGTTCTATGTTTTGTATCACACAATAGAGGTTCCATTATATATAGATTAAATTGAATATTTTAGGGGAAAACAACCTTTATGTTGTAATTAAATCAAAATTTAATAGTAACCATTTGATATATGAATTAGAAATTATTAGTTTCACACACACACACACACACACACACACATATATATATATTTGGTTTCAATTAGATGTGTTTAGATTCCAAATCTATAAAGACATACAGTTTATAAGTTATAATTGAAAAATCATGTTACTAAAACTTGATATTTATATCTTGTCTCAGGATATAAGAATCCATATACAAAAATTAAATTAAATTGATTACCATTCATTGTTTATAAAGGAACACACTATAACATAATGTTGAAATCTATTAAATAATAACAAAATAATGCTTCATATCTTGTAACAATAGTTATATAACTCAAACATGTTATTAATTGTTATTTAAAGATCCCCCATCAAAATATGTGGAATAACCATTTACATTTATGCATAAAAAATTAAATTTCCAATTATTTATCTTTACAAGTATATGAAACGTTAGTAAAATTTAAAATTTAACAACGTGGGAACCAAAAAATTATATTTGGATATACACATAGTAATTAAACCTTCTGTGACATATAAAGGACATATAAATCATTAGGTGCCAATAATGATTCATGAAGAATGCCTCCTTTTAAAATTATACCAAGGGTAAAAGAAAAACCATAATGATAATAAATCCCAAAAATTTAGTGCAACACCCAATGGTGAAAACTATACAACCATAACATGAAAAAACAAGAACAACAATTATCATCATTGGAAACTAGACTTTTCCATATTCATGGGTTGGCTACTTCTAGACACACGCTCACTACCAAATTTTGATATTTCATAGTCTCATGTCAACTATAGAAATATATTAAGCTAGAAGAAAAATGTTTTTATACCATTTTGCGGTGTACATGGGATCATTCATAGATAAGTGACCGGTCTGGTTTTCCACATGGCCTCAAGCAGACCTCCTCATAAGCTAGATGCTACTAACTAGAAGTGACAGTCAATGGTTGTACATTGGGGAGACTATAAACTCATTATCAATGTTGGAAATTCTAAATAATTTTAATGAGTGGTTATCATAATAATATGAATATAAAATATATATAATATAACATAGAAGAAATAAATTATATAGATACATAAAAAATGATTACAAATTTATGAATTATCATATACAAAAAGATGATGAGGGCACGATGATATAAAAAATGGGAGTAAAGGTAACATACAATCATACATACACATTATATACTATACACAACTACCCATAAATTATAAAATACATCTCCAATAGTATATTCAGAACATGATCGGTCCTTCTATCATTCACATCATCCTAGTATTTCAAATCAACAATCTAAAACAGGTTGATTTCATTTTTCCCTATATATATACCTGATTTCAATTTGGGTAGTGTTAAAATAATGTGTGAGTTGAACATTTTATTCCCCCACAATTGGCGTCCATCACTATCAATTATGTTAATATAAGAAAAGTGGTAAGAAAATATATCAAATCAGGATGTGAATAAAGTAAATAATAACATTGTTTTCTTATGTTCCTCATTGGATACCAAACTGATAATACATTCTTGATCCGATGCTAAAATGTATCTAAGTATCACTTACTTTATAAATGTTGCCCATGATCCTAGGAACGAAACCAAGGCATCACTATATAATGATAATTTTATAAGGGCTCAATAAGTTCCATGGTATTTATATATCTAAGAAAATTATATATTTATGACATGAAGAGAATCCAAGAATTCTATTTGACTTGAAAGACACATCATTTAATCAAGTAACAACATGATCTCATCCAAGGAATTACATATAAGAAATCCATGTACCATACAAGGGATAACACATTTTCATTTTCCTAATAATTGTGTATAGGGAATTAATTGTATGAACTCAAGTATCCACCATGGAATAGCATAATAGCATCTACCCTATGAGCCTATCCAAGGTATTGAATATAAGAATCAATGTATTTCACATGGAATACAATTACATCATCATCCCATTGATCCCATCTAATGTATTCCACTTATAAATTCACATATCACCCTTGAAATACAAAAAATTAATTATAATTTATTCAATTATATAGGTCTAATGAGCCCATATAAGTAATTATGTGTCAGAATCCATGTATCACCCATGGAATAACATTTTAAAATAGTCATGGTTTATTAATATATTCCTTCGATTTAATAATTCACATAATTAAAATTTGCATTTCATTTATAAGGGATAAGTTATATATTATGTAAGATGAGACATATGGCCAAGTAATATAGTCTTACCATAACCCTTTTGTTTAATTCATTTGGATATTTCATTTATAGGGGAGAAGCCTAATCATAGTCCAATGGGCTGAAATAAAATATTTAACTAAATTTAGTCATCTAATTTAACAAACACACCCAAGGTGTGTTTGACCTCTTTAAACCACGGTGTAAAGGTAAATGTGTATAATCCATGAATGCGATTCCCTGACCCCAGTAGCCTAGAGTTGATGCGTTAATTTATTACATTAAGGTGATTACAAGGAATAAAATCCTAATTTAATGAATAGTTTAGTATTTTTTTAGAGAAGTAGATATGTACATGATACCCATTCTATATTGGTTTTTGAAAATAAAAAACAATACATAACAGAATCTCATATCCACATCCAAAAAATGTCATTCTAATATATTTTTTTCATAACATATGGAGAGGAAAAAAAATAACAACGATCTCACCTCCTTGGTCATTTCTATATATAGTGGAAAAGATCATGAATCAATAAGAATAATTTTAATGGTATGGTATATAACTAGAAACATATTCCATTTAAATAACTTGATAAGGTATAATCAATATGAGAATGTAAATAAATAATCACACATTCCATTTAATCATTAGTAAGAGAATGAAATAAATATGTATATTTTGACATAGTAAAAATAAGTTGGATAATGAAAATTGAAATCTGAATGTAGCAATAAGATAATTATTGGATTCCATGAACTCAAACATCATGGTACCTATACTATCTAGACCATTTACATGACAATATAAATACTACATGTATAAACCATTTAATTTAGAAAACATAGTATGTTTCATGAGACCTATCGATGCATCAAGGGGATATATTATACCATGCCACACCAATAAATTATGAACAAAATATTTCCTTATATATCATATAAATGAATTAGTTAAATGAAAATTCTTCATCATACAATGTCCATACTATATAAAAGATACATATTTATTAATATTTCTATAATATATCAAATAACATTCAAAATAAAGAACATAATTAAAAAAGATATATTATTTTTCAAATAATCATATCCATTACCCAATAATATGGATTTATAAGTGAATTTTAATGTTGAATGCAAAATTAATATGAAAAAATTTATTGTTCAAAGAAAAAGTTTACAATCACAAATGAATTAGAGATCTCTCAATAACTTTTATCACTTGGTAATTTTCAAATAAAATCTCTTATGATGAGATAATTCATATTAAAACTTAAAATACCATTAAATATTAAGTATTAAAGATATTTTATGTCAAAATGATAATATAAAAACCGCAAAAAAATGAATTGGTGAATAACAAATAAGATTCAATGGAATGTAAATTGGGATAAAATCTCTTACATTACACTTCATTTTAATTGATCACTATGTTACCTCATGTATAATGGTTTTAAGACTTTTTTTAACATAAATAATAACTATAATCATATTTATAATATCATATATTATCATATTATAATAACTAATTATATGTTTGTTAATAATCATTCATTTTTTTAATGTTCTTGGTGTTAATTTTCCATTTTTTCATGTATATTTTTTCAATTTATTGTTTGTACCTATTACATGGATCAGGATATAATAATATCTATAATGTAAAATATGATTTATAAATCATATATATTTATTATATATGTATTTATATTAATCCATAATATTTATGGATTGAAGATTAAATGCACCATTCATGGAGACGATATGCCTTACGTATGCATGAACATGGATTCTATTTTCTTATCACATAAAAAAAGAAATTTATATTATCATATGTTTTCTTATTCCCAATAGGTTTGAGTTGAATAATTGTTTTTTTGAAATGTCACATTCATTTGTGATTGTTAACTTTTTCTTTAAACAATAAATGTTTTGTAATAAATATGTATTCCCATAAATGGAAATCATAAAGGTATGTGTGATATAGTAATTAGAAAAGCATAAATATATCCTAAATATCATAAAAATGACTTATAATCTAAAAATACATCATTATTCCCAACCATGAAAGGTGTTAATAGAAGAATGAATGACATCCGGTCACGATGCTGTAGTCCTCCGTACACATGAATGAGGATTATGTATCCCATTTCATAGAAATTTTTTATTTTTTAGGTCATAATATATCATAAAAAAACTAATCATATTTAATATACAAAGGTTATTATTTATGTTTGATAACAGAATAATTTAATGGGTGGAGAAAGAAATAAAACAAAATTTGTCATTGATGATCATTGCCTCTTCTTCGGTAACTCTATTTGGTTTATAAAAAATTATTTATGTGGTTTGACTTATGTTCCAAAAATATTATATTATTAAGGGAGTTATTTTGTGTGGTTATTTTGGATGTTTTTTATTATCTAAAACGTTTATGAGGTTTTAAGAGAGGGGGAGAGTTGGGGGCCTTTTATAATTGAGGGAGATGAAACCCATTGAATTTTTGAAAACAAATTTTGATGTGTAAACATTTTTAACATAAAATAGACTAATATAAAATTAAAATTTATAGCATAGAGGTTAAATGTCTAAAAATGGATATACAATAGGTTTATTACAATTTTTGTGGTTATTTTCCTTTACCATAATGTATAACCAAAAAGTAAAATTATTTTTACCTTAATCACTTTAATTAATTTTAATTACACTCAATAATATTTAATAAAAAATAAATTAGTTTAGTATATATTATAAATAATTTTTAATATATATATGAAATAAATTTTTAAAAATTATTATCATTGAATTTGAACAATTTAATTAAAATTAAATCCTGCAGATTAGACAACAAAGTGGGGTTTTAATGTGATAATATTCGAAATATCTCTATGTTTTCAATTATAAAATTAATATTAAAATGGAATAAATTGGATTAACATATATATAATTGATTTAAATTAACTTGAAAACCAATTAGAAATAAAATTTATGACTTACAATTATTTGGATGAAAAATCAGTTTTCAATTAAAATTCAGTATTTTTTACTATTCACCAAAAAATGAATCTTCTCTGAAAAATACCAAAAATTGAACCTAAGATAATTTTGAAAATAAATATTAAAAAAATATGTTCATTTTATAAAATAAAATTATTATTGCTTCCAAAATTTATTTGTCAATTTGGCGAACCAATAAAAGGCAGAAAATTGCATTTAGAATGAATATGATTGGTTTTGCATAAAATTGTGTTAGTTCTTATCATATTCCATTAAATTATATTTGATAAAGTTAAAAATATTGTATTTGATATATAATATAATAATTATATTAAAATAATTCAATTATAGTAATTTAATTAGTTTATTGGGATTAAATGCCATTTGGTTAAAAAAATATTTTGATATAGTTATATTTCATTTATATTCAATTCATTTCCAACTAATTTGTATCCAATGAATTTGAAATATATATTTTAATAAGTTATATTATACTATTTGTTTCATGATCTACACACTATTGAATAAAATGATATTCTTTCAGAATTTGGGGTCGTTACATTCTACCAACCTTAAATAAATTGTGCCATTGCAATTTGATCATTATCCTGATAATCCAAAAATTGATATTTGAATATAACATTGGTGGAAAACCCACATCCTAAAGGGTTATTAAAAATACCTTATTAATAAAAGAGAATGGGAATTAGGAATGTCAAATAACTAGGTTCCCATGTATGAAAACATTGTTGGGAAATGAAAAAATGGACATTGAAGAGAAAAATAAAACATAAATACTGATGGAGTTTGACAGGGAACAATGATCAGAATAATGTTGGTGATTTAGAGTAGTTTAGGGACCACATAACCATAGACCAAATTGGTGTGAATAATGTCATCGATATAATAAGAAATTATGGTTATAGTATAAAACAATATTTTTATCCTTTTCCGAATGCTGAGGAATATTTTCACTATCGTGGTTTACAAGGAAATAATATTACTTTATGCATTTAAATTTTATAAGAAAAGTATTTTCATTTGGTTGTGCCTCGAACTATTTAAACCACATCACTTAGAACATGTTACTTTATATAGTGAAGTAATACATTAATATCTAAAACATTATTTAAATATAATCTGAAACCACTTCATAAATGGTCAAATTTTAAAAACTATTATGATCCAATATTTTAGAAATATTTTCTCTTAATATCCCAAATGATTTTATCATTATTCTATAAAAATAAATTATATCATAATAGGCACATACCAAATAAGTGAATACCATCATCATGTGTTATTTTAAAACATTATAATTTTTTGAATTTCTATAAAAGTATAATGAAAGAATTCATTATTCCTTATTACTTAAGTATAACATTGTTTGTTGGATATCTTCCTTAAATTAATTTTTTTAAGAATCCAAAAATGATAACATAAACCACATTTTCAAAAAAATCATTAATCAGTTCCAAGGTGGTAAATACATAACCAATCTATATTATTAAAATCAATCATCTATTTTTACCTACATAATTTTCTCAACATTAAGATCATATAAAAAGACTGTAATAATGTGTTTTCTAATATCATAACCATTCCACAAAAAAACATTTTCCAAGTTATTTGTACCATACTACAGATTATTTCAAATATTTAATGAAAATATAATACATTACAATGATTTTATATTTCCTAAGACAATAAATGGAATTATCTTACAAAAAATTTGTTGGATAAAAAAAGGCATAGTAATCATTCCACTTTAGTTGCATCAATAGATTATTATTAGCCTCATCCCTTTCGAATCCTCTTTTTTATATTCCCTTGACTCTTTGGGAATTTATTGATAGAGTGTCCCATATCCTTATAGTTGAGAAAATTGAATAATAATTACTTATTCATTCCCATTAACTTCTTTTTCCAAGTGACCCTTTTCTCCACACTTATAACAGACTCCCATTCCATTTAAGCATTTACTAGGTTGATTCTTTCAAAATTTATAGCAGGTGGGAAAATCATTTTTCCTTATTTTCAATTATTATCTTATTTCTCTACCAACCTCTTGTTCTATTTATCCCCTTTGGATCCATAAGACATGGTGAATTATTTCACTATCTTGGTATCACATAAACATACATAATCATATGTAGAATAAAATTGAGAGACTATTTCTCTTTAGAGACATGTCTTATTCAATTTAAATAATTTTTTAATCAGGCATTTCAAGTTTCATTTAAAATTAGTATTATACCTTGATATCCTTTTATTGGAATATCTGTACTCTGTAAATCTTTATTACACTTTTTTATTTAAAATAACAAACATTATCTTCATCTTGGTTTATTTCCCATGAGGAAAATATTTTTCAGATAATTTCTCCTAAAAATAAGTCCATTCCAAGAGTTCTATTTCCTCTTATTCCCTAGTATTCCGTATAGAAAACTATTGTGGACTTGCATCACCATTGATGTAGTACACTATAAGCATAATATCCTCCATTTCACTACATCCCAATACCATAAATATCTTCTCCAAATCATCAATCCATTTCTTACCAACCAACGGATCAGTATCCAAGCTAAATTATGGGGGCCTCTATATCATATATTGATCCATAATAGGAGAATATTATTGGGTAATAGGTTTCTCCATCTAGGAAAGGTTATTTTTCAAAAAGTTTATTAGGTTTTTCTAATATATCCCTAACATTATATGTTCAAATATCAAATATATCAACTTTATTAGTAGGGTAATATCTATATTGGTAACGATAGTTGATACCCATCATTATTCCATGATTAAATTATAAAAACATTAATACACTAAATTAGATCATAACATCCTATAACAATATTTTTAATCCTAAAACTATTGAAATACTCATAAATAAAAAAATTTATCCATAACAAATATCATACTCATAAACATGTTTTTTGTGATATTTATTCAATATTTATCCCAAATTTTTATCATTGGGTCTTATTCTATAATATATGTTTTCCTAAATATAGTTTCTAATGGTTCTACTAAACATCTAATGATATCAATTGTAACACCCCGACTCTAATATCCTGGTGAAAGCTCCTTAATTTATTACACTGGCATGATTACAAGGAATCAAATCCTAAAGATTAATTTTTTTTGAAGTTTTTGAGAATCCGATATATACATGATACTGATTATACATTAGGAATATAAAACAGAACATAGTAGATAAAAAATAGCTGATAAATTGAATCATGGAAATCTCATTCAATATATCTCTTCTTCATAACATGGGGAATGCAAAAAATAATTGTGAGAATGAATTATTATTAATGGTTTTGTATTGTGGATGAAATCATGAATCAATAATAATAATTAACATAGAATGGTAGATACTAAAAACACATTTAATTTAAAAATTTGGATAAGGAATAATCAATATGTCAAGGTAAATAACTGAATAAACATGTAATTTAATCAACAAACTGAGAATGAAATACATCTATAGATTCTTTTTCATATTGAAAATCCTATAGATAACAATACCATAATTTTGAGTGTGTCCAATTATTTATTGTTAGAATGCATGATCTTAGGTGTCATTTCACCACTATTATCATGACCCTTTATAAGAAAGTGTAAATACTATAGGTATAAACATGTTTAATATGGCCAAATTAGTTTTCCTCACGAGACCAACCAATGCATCGAGGGGATATATTATACAAGGCCCATCCAAAACTTCAGGTGCAAATCCATAATCAAATATTTAACAAAATATTAAATTAAATTAATCACTATTATAATCAAATACCTGTATGGAGTAAAATATGCATATTTATCAAATATTTCCCCAGTTAATCAAATTCATACAAAGTAAAAACCATAGGTAAAAAAATTTATATGACTATAGAACTAATCATACCTACAAAAAAAGAATAATTATATTAAATATAAATGTGATTTAAAATGGTAAAGGTTCATAATAAAGTTATTTTATCAAAATAAAGGTAATAGTCATAAGAGAAAGTGATATTTTACAACAACGTTCATAACATGGTAATTTTCATATAAAATATATTTGAATGAGATAATTAATATTGAAACATAAAATACCATGAATGATGATGTATTCATGATATTAAATGTAAAACAATTTGTTTATACACCACATAAAATTTAATATGTGTATAAAAACAAATAAGTCTCATGGGAATGAAAAATGAGGCAAAATTGCTTACCTTAGAATTCCTTTTGGTTGAACGCCCATTCACCTTATGTATACTAGTTTTAATAATGTATTAACTTATGAAAAACTATAATATTATTTTTAATATCATATATTATCTTCTTATAATATATTATTACCCATTTGTTAATAATCATTCATTATTTTCATAGTTTCAGGTGTTAATAGTTCAGTTTTTTAATTATGTTACGAATTGATATTTTTCCTTTAATATAGATCATTATGTTATGAAACACAGAATGTGAAACATGATATAAATATAATATTCATTCTTTATATATTTATTAATTTTAGTTCATAATATTTAGTGATAGGATATATAATGCACAGTTTAGGGAAACGGTAGGCCACACATACACATGAAGACTGCTTCCATTTTATTTTTTTATTAAAAGAAAAAAAACATGTTTTGATCACCTAGGGAAGACAAAAAAATAATGATGATCTCAAAAACTTGTTCATTTCTATATTTAGTGGAAGCTATCATGAATCAATAATAATAATTTACAATATATGGTAGATAATTGAACATATATTCTATATAAATAACTGGATAAAGTATAATCAATATGTGAATGTAAATAACTAATCAAAATTTCCATTTAATCATCAATAAGAGAAGGAAATAAATCCTTATATTCTGACATAGGGAAATTCATCTGGATAATAATAACTGGAATATGAATGCATAAATAACATAATTATTGGATTTTTGATCTCATGCATCAAGGTACCTTAATGTTGAAGACCGCTCAAATGACAATTTAAATACTACATGTATAAAACCATTTAATTTGTAAAACATAGTTTGTTTTAGGAGACCTACCGATGCATCAAGGGGCTATATTATAGCATTCCCCCCAATCAATTAAGGATTAAATCATTCCTCATATATCAAATAAATTATTTAGTAAAATCAAAATTCATTATCATGAAATATCCATACTAAGTAAAAGATACATATTTATAAAAATTTCCAAATTAATAAAATAACATTCCAAATAAACCAAATAAGTAGAAATGTTATATGATTTTGGAAATAAAAGTATTTCCCTGACCCCAGAAGCCCAATGTCAGTTCATTATTACATATCATTGGCATGATCACAAAAGATCAAGTCTCGAAAGACCGTTAGTTTGGTATCCTTGAAAGTACTAGATACATTCATAAGGTTTACATTACATCGTAAAATGGAAAACAACAACAAAATTGATTCCATAGACAAAATTGAGATCCCATAGACTATCCCTGCAGTTCAGTCATAATATACATCTTTGCATCATTGGGAAAATAAAACATAGAAATGGGTGAGATCAGATGCTTAGTAAGGATAACAATATAGAGAAAACTTTCATAAATTAGAATAAACATTTAAGGGAATGTATAATACTAAAACAAAATCATTTTAAACTTGAACATCATCATAATATAGAAATGATAAAATAAACTATTTCCATTTACTTATTCATATGGATATTCTACTATTCGAATAATCACATGCAATATCAATAGCCACTTTCATAATGATGGAATGCCTAATGCCAGACTTTGATAACTACATAGTCAAGGCCTTGTGCCATTACTATAAATAAGATTTTGTCAAGGCCATGTGCCTAGAAAATAGTTTGTCTCATGAGACCTACCAATGCATTGGTGAGCTATATCAGGCTCCACCCATCACTTATTAAGTCCAACACATTCCTCATATGAAAATATTTAAACATAACAAAAACATTCATATTAAAAATAGTATACTAAATGTCAATACTTTACCCCTAACCATGAATAGTGTAAAAATAACACATCCATAGTCAAACATTTCACAAAACCTTCATTACAATTTCAAAGATTTGTATCATAATAAATTATCTTCAAATAAGCTTAAAATCCATTAAAGAATGTTGACATAGATGAAATCAAAACCTTTTATTAGATAAATATCTGTTTCTATTTTGAAATCATTTAAAAGACACATAATTATAAAGAAGACATGTATTTTGAAAATATTCTTATAATATTGTAATGAAAGCTTTGACGATGATATAATGGTGGAAAATATCTACAACAACCATATAAGTTAAAAAACATTCTATCCTTTATTTTATCGTAAAGGTCATAAAGTACCTTGTTTGGAAAATAAAGGAGAGATTCCTTTCAAAACATATATGTTAAAATAAAGGTATGAATGAATTTACCCCATTTAATAGTAAATAGTAAAAAAAAATTTCATATACATTTTTAAGAAACATGGATGTGAATGATAAAGAGGTCCTAGTAGATACTTACAGAAAAACAACCCCAGATAATAAAGAGATTGTGAAATTAACCCTTACCTTGTACTCTAACTTTGTCAAGTGTAGGTTAAACTCCTGTATAATGGTGAAATAATTGTTATTAAATTATTCTAGAATCATATACATTAATATGATATCATATATTATCTTTTTACATTACTTGGTTAATAATATCATAGTATTATCATCGTTTCGGGTGCTAACAGATTCGGTTTTCATTATATGATTTTTTACGTAAGTAATGTTTGTTATGGATATGATGTATCTTATCCATATTAATATTGAAATTAAGTCTTTATATAGTATTTTTAATCATATAATGAAATTATTCTTGAATTGATTATGATGGGGAATGAATCTCATCGCGTTTGTGGAGACAGTAATCCGTACATACACACAAGCGACAATATCATTATTTTGATATTAATATAATATATAATTGAATGGTATATCATATATATAGAATAATTATAATGTTATATTTATTATTTACTTAAATTACACATCATTATTATACCAATCCAAATAATAATGTATTGAATAACAATTACACCACGACATGGAGATGGTAAGCCATACGTACGCACATATAGAGACATGTCATTCAAATGATGGATAGAATAATTAGTATGGTTCTACCATATTTATCATAACATCAAAATATATATAATATATTGGATTTATTATCTTATAATGTAAGCAACAATGAAAGAGGTAGTGGAAGAATAAAGGAACATGAAAGAGGTGATGAAATATTTACCTATTCATCAGGTTCTTCCATTTGATTTGATCAAAATGGATCCATAGGATGGATTTATGACTAAAATAAGACCTCTAGGATAAATTGAGGACATGTTATATGGTATTTGGACAGAGGTTGGCCAAGGAAGAAGGCTTTGATGTTGTGAATTTGAGGGAAAGGTGACTGACCTTTTATAAGAGGTGTGAGAGGCACCTTAGGAAAAGATAGAAATATTATTTTATAATAACATAATTTTTGGTTTCTAATTGAACTAAAATAAATTTTTTAAAATATAATGTATGGATGGGTCAAAAACCACTAATCTAATAGGTTTTAGATTTTTTTGGGTCACTATATTAACCTTATCATTTAGATTTAACTCTTAGTTTAATAGTTTGATATTTACCATGTATCTTTGTATATATATATTATATGGTTAATAAACTTACTATGTACCTCCAAGAGAACCCCCAGTGGTTAATTAATGATACAACTATCATTATATAAGTATTTTTTTGCTAAACATAGATTTTTAGGAATAGAATATAAATTAATAATATAATATTTGTTTTAAAAACTCTTTTATGTCAATTTAGACACTATTTGGTATTTTGTTTTTATAAATCTATAATAGCATTATTACATCGCAAAATATCCTTCTAACGTACCCTAACATGTCATATATATCTATAAAATTAGTTTAATTCAAAAAAGTCCCAAAATACATTTATTTGGATATTTATAATATCAGATATTTTAATATTTCATTAATTAGGTAATTACAGCATCATCATTGTGTCATAAATAAATTAAATTATTTAATGTCTAAAAAAATATAAATAAAATAGAATTATGTAGAAATATTTTTTTATTTCTAATAAAAACTTATAGTCAAATTTATCTTATGTGTAACCCTATATTAAAATTAGTTTAGTAATTAAACATTGAATTTAAAACTTTTAACTCTTCATTGAATTAAATAATAATAAATGTCATTATCTAATCCAAGTGAACTTAAAGGATAATATTTAATTAATAAGGTATATTTTGGTCCAATTACACTTATCCAATAGAATTAGGACATTTTTTATGGTAATAATAATATCATTTTTACCTTTAATTAACAAATTTATTTTTAACTGTGGTAAATAATAGTCAAAAGTTACTATTCACCAAAATTATTTTTATCTCATTGAACCACATTTATTTACTAATATCAACCGTGTCTATAGGATTTTAAAAATTTAACTCATAAAAGAAGTAAAATTAAGTTTTATGCAAATGTGGAAATGCCCCAGGAGGTGTGTAAAAGACGGTAAAAAGTTCAATAAATTTTTTATATATCTAAAATTATTATAAACTTACTCAATTAATTACATTGAAATTATATATGTATTATATATATATATATATATATTCTGACCTAAAATAGATTTAAATAAAATAAATAATTATTTAAACAAAAAGACGTTTTAAACAATAACTCAGTGTTTTTCTCTATTCATCAAAAATTGAATGTTTTCTGAAAAATACTTAAATGTCACCCTAAGATAATTTTGATATTATTAATTCATAAAATAATTCTATTTTACCAAATTAGAAACCTAGAAGTTTCATTTATTAATTTAAATTTAATTCCCATTGTCAAAACCAAAAAAGGTGTTTTTAACAAATAATAACTAACAAAAGATTAATACCAGTTTATGTTCAATTTCTAGGTGAAATTGTTTCCAACGAATAACATTTGATTAAATTGTAAAAATAAAATCTATTTATACTTCCATACCATTAAAATGTATAATTTAACATTTAAAATTTTTTGATTAAAAATGTTGTTTTTAGTTAAAATATAGTTTTTTTCACTATTCACCCAAATATGAAAGTTATCAGGAAAACACCCAAAATTTATTGAAACTAAATTCATTTTCCAGATTCTAAAGAAGAATTTTATTTTGTAAAATTGAATATATAAAAGTTTCAAATATTGGATTTAAAAAGGGTTCTCCATTAAAAGGCAGTGAAATTGCATTTTTTTAAATACTTATTTTATCGGAAAAAAATGAATATGTTTTTTCATTATGAATAAGAAGCTCATAAACTGGATTATAAAATTTTAAGGATTATATAACATTAAAAATTTAGTTAATACTATTCATAACCTTTTTTGAACGGCTAGTTTGGTAAGTCGTTGTGCATTTGAACTCGGTGTTGCGTGTAGTGCAAGTTATTGAATTATTTTAAAAAAACATACTATGAAATATTGGGGTGTTACATTCTTCCCTCCTTCAATAAATTGTGTCCTCACAATTTGAAATTGTTCTTCAAAAATAAAAGGTTGAAAATAGAAAATACCTTTGTGCGAAATCCCACATTAGAAATTGGTTTAATAAAATTTATTCTTAATAACAGCAAAAGGGGAATGAAAAAGTCACCACCAAATTATGATCTATATTAGGAGAATATTGTTGTACCTCTCGTACCCCTCATGGTTTAATTTTCATGATCACAATCACTCTCTTATTTATCTAATCTTGTTTTAAGTGTTTGTGTTGATAGGCAAAAGGTTTCCAAGGAATTGGGCCAAGAAGGACTGAAAGTGGAGTGATTTCAGTCCACCGGCCAACCGGTGGATGACCACCGGCCAGCCGATGGAGCCTGGACAGAAGGCATCCCCTCTGTCCAGACCACCGGCCAACCAGTGTCCCACCACTGGCCAGCCGGTGGAACCCAGACAGGCTGGACAACTACTGTCTCATCACCGGCCAACCGGTGGCCTCCTCACCGGCCAGCCGGTGGTGCCTGGGCAGAAGGCCTCTCCCATTTTTCAAGCACCGGCCAACCGGTGGCCAAGCACCGGTCAGCCGGTGGAGCCAGTCAAACTAGCAGTTGGGCTTTGACAAGCCTGCTCCCAACGGCTTCAAAGACCTTTCCAACGGCTCTGAAGACCGCGAACGGCCATATGAGGGTTCCCCCTCTATAAATAAAGGACTAGGAAGCCCCGGAAAATTATAGTAGCCCACGGGAACATTTTCCGATCATTTGGCGAACCACCGGCGCATTCCTCCAAGGAACCCCAATTGCTCCAACCCATTTCCATATCCAAGGAGCATCACCATAGAAGCTTGGGAGCACTCTTCATCAACTCCAATCAATCCATTGGCGCCCAAGACTTCTCCACATTACGGTTTTTCTTGTTTTTTCTTATTTTGAGCATCATTTTGGGTTTGTGCCTACAAACCCCTCTTTCTCTCATCCTCTCTTTGTTTGGGTTTTCACACCACCTTCATGGTGTGAAGAGGTTAGTCAAGCCTTCCCTTTAAAAGGCTTGAGTCATAGGTGAGCTAGCCTTCACCTGTAAGAAGGCTAGTGGGTTCTTCCTCAACCATTAAAAGCAAGTGGGGTCTTGCTCAACCATTAAAAGCAAGCTGTAATAGGTTCTAGACTACCTTAAAGTCTAGTGGGTTTCTTGCTAAAACAATTAAAAAGAAAGCGGTAGTAAATCTCTCAACGGTTGAGTTGGGAGCGGAGACGTAGGCTTGGGAATTAAGCCGAACTCCATTATCATGTTTCGTGCCTTGCCTCTTTCATTTCCGCTGCACTTTTAACTTTGATTTTAAATTGTTAATTATTTTTTAAAAGGAAATTCACCCCCCCTTTTTCCATCACTCTTCGCCCAACATTTGGTATCAGAGGCAAAATTTGAGTAATACCTTCACCGGTTTCAAATTCAAGATCCTTTGTGATGGCTTCATCTTCTTTCGCCCCCGAAGGTTATTCATTGGGTCGTGCTCCATTCTTTGATGGAACCGACTACACTTATTGGAAAACCCGCATGATTACATTTCTTAGAAGTATTGGCTATCTTATTTATAGAATTTTCATGCATGGTTACTCTCTCTCTTCTCCCGATGAATCCAAATGGACTCAAGCCGATATTAAAAATTTTGAGCTTGATGCCAAAGCCATGAATGCTCTTCATTGTGGGTTAGACCGTAATGAATTTAATTGTATTTCTACTTGCACCACTTCTCATAAAATTTGGAAGCTTTTGGAGGTTACCCATGAACGGGCCAAGCAAAAGGAAAAGAAGAAGGCATTCAAGGCCACATGGAGTTATAGCTCCACATCCTCCTCCTCCTCCTCCTCCAGTGACAACGGTAAAAAATGCCTAATGACATTTCATGAGGTATCCTCTTCCGACCCCTCTTCCTCTTGTTCTTCCAATTCTTTTAATCATTTATCTTATGAGGATCTCAAATATGCAAGAGATCAATTGTAGGAAGGTTTTCACGAACTTTCTTCCAAATTTGTTGCTTTAAAAAAGAATTTCAAAAAACTTTCTTCCGAAAAGGAACAACTTCTCAAAGAAAAGGAGGAGTTGTCCCTCAAGGTCCAAAACCTTCCCAATGTTGATTCTTTGAATTCAACCATTAAAGATTTAAAGGAATCCCTTGCCAAATTCACCCAAGGTGAACAAAATTTAACCAAATTACTTGGTTCCCAACGCATATCTAGAACCACCCAAGGACTTGGCTATTCCAAGAAAGCTTCCTCTTCCCATGCTCCTACTATTTTTGTAAGGGGGAGCTCCCAATATAAATTTTGCAACTATTGTAAAAAACTCGGGCACTTAATTTGTGAGTGAAATTGAAAAAATGCCCGGTATGGAAGGCCCAAAACTATTTTCTTTAACGATGAATTTTATAGGAGAAGACCCGTCACAAGACAAGTGTGGATTGAAAAATCCCTTTTAGCGAGTCTCTCCAGGCCAAAATTTGTCTCGGTTTCAAAAACCTCTCCCCAGTGATTTGATGTTTTTATTTAGGGGGAGTTAAGATTGTTTAAGCCTTTTTTACTTTCATTTCAAAACTTTCTTTCAGAACATTAAAATTCAAAACTTTCAATTTCAAAACTTTCAATTTCAAAGCTTTCAATTCAAAAATTTTCAATTCAAAACTTTCAATTCAAATTTCAAAAATTTCAATTGGTTAAAAATCTCTATCTTGTTTTTTCCCTCAATCAAATTTTATGCCCCGTGCTATTTTGATAATCACAAAGGGGGAGAAATTCTTGGTTGATTGGGGGAGAAATCTTTCTCTCATGCTTTTCTTTACTTTTCAATTTATCCTTTAAAGTATGCCTCTCATTTCAATCTTTTACATTGCTTTTTTTTGGTGATTGTGATCATCAAAATAGGGGGGATATTGTTGTACCTCTCGTACCCCTCATGGTTTAATTTTCATGATCACAATCACTCTCTTATTTATCTAATCTTTTTTTAAGTGTTTGTGTTGATAGGCAAAAGGTTGCCAAGGAATTGGGCCAAGAAGGACTGAAAGTGGACTGATTTCAGTCCACCGGCCAACCGGTGGATGACCACCGGCCAGCCGATGGAGCCTGGACAGAAAGCATCCCCTCTGTCCAGACCACCGGCCAACCGGTGTCCCACCACCGGCCAGCCGGTGGAACCCAGATAGGCCGGACAGCTACTGTCTCATCACCGGACAACCGGTGGCCTCCACACCGGCCAGCCGGTGGTGCCTGGGCAGAAGGCCTCTCCCATTTTTCAAGCACCGGCCAACCGGTGGCCAAGCACCGGTCAGCCGGTGGAGCCAGTCAATCTAGCCGTTGGGCTTTGACCAGTCTGCTCCCAACGGCTCCGAAGTCCTTTCCAATGGCTCCGAAGACCCTGAACGACCATATGAGGGTTCCCCCTATATAAATAAAGGATTAGGAAGCCCCGGAAAATTATAGTAGCCCACGGGAACATTTTCCGATCATTTGGCGAACCACTGGCGCATTCCTCCAAGGGACCCCAATTGCTCCAACCCATTTCCATATCCAAGGAGCATCACCATAGAAGCTTGGGAGCACTCTTCATCAACTCCAATCAATCCATTGGTGCCCAAGACTTCTCCACATTACGGTTTTTCTTGTTTTATCTTATTTTGAGCATCAATTTGGGTTTGTGCCTACAAACCCCTCTTTCTCTCATCCTCTCTTTGTTTGGGTTTTCACACCACCTTCAAGGAGTGAAGAGGTTAGTCAAGCCTTCCCTTTAAAAGGCTTGAGTCATAGGTGAGCTAGCCTTCACCTGTAAGAAGGCTAGTGGGTTCTTGCTCAAACATTAAAAGCAAGTGGGTTCTTGCTCAACCATTAAAAGCAAGCTGTAATAGGGTCTAGACTACCTTAAAGTATAGTGGGTTTCTTGCTAAAACCATTAAAAAGAAAGCGGTAGTAAATCTCTCAACGGTTGAGTTGGGAGTGGAGACGTAGGCTTGGGAATTAATCCGAACTCTGTTATCAAGTTTTGTGTCTTGCCTCTTTCATTTCCGATGCACTTTTAACTTTGATTTTAAATTGTTATTTATTTTTTAAAAGGTAATTCACCCCCCCTCTTGCCATCACTCTCTGCCCAACAAATATTGGTGGAAATTGGAGACACATAATGGGAGGGAAAACGTAAATATTTATAGGGAGTGATTGAGGGAATCCGTCATAAACAATTGTTGAATTGAGGGCCTTAAAGTCATCAATCTATGATGATTTAAAATATCATTAGTTCAACAAAACATACGGTATTAGGATAACACATTTTTAGTATTAAGATCCCTTACCTAAAGATTAATAATTAATTTCTTCCTAGAATAAGAGAAGAAAAAAATACTTGACAAGTAGAGTTCCATCCTTTACCTAATTTCTACCACAAACTCATCCTTCACTCTAAAAGATAATAGAACTTAATAAATTATTCTACTTATCTTATTCATATAGGGTTCAAAAAATGAATTTATAATTAATCTACCAAACCTTAAAAAAACTACATTATTTAATCTTGGATATCACATTGGCTAGTGTTAGGTGATACACCCCTGTCGCCTTTCAGTTGCAGGTTCAAGTCTCACGGCCTTGCTAGATGCGATGGGTTGTCTCCCGACCTCTGGGTTATCCTTTTTATAGAAATCCAAAAATAATCTCAAACTGAACTTATAAAAAATAAAACTGTCTAAATTCAGAGTCCAAAATTTATAAGGAAGGTAAATACAATGAAGATCCACTTTTCCATGCAATAACATGTGAACACTTTCATCATTTATTATTTTAAAACACTGCTACATCCTGAATTACCATAAAACCTTATTGATTGCATTCATGATCCCTTATTCCTTATAGAATAAAAGATATAATCCTTCTATCCAAAAATGGTTTAAACTCCAAAATTGATGGGATATAAAAATCATTAATCAGTTTCCAAGTAGTCAATAATATCCAATATAATTTATACAAATAAATCATGTATTATTCCAAAATCACTACGTCAGTATCATAACCAAATTATGGCTTATCTTTCTCTCAACCATATATTTTCCAAAAATTTAACCTACTATTGAGTCACTTTTCTTGGTTCCACACAATCTCATGTCCTTAATGAAATAGTACTCTAGTAAAATCCTTATATACTCTATAATTTTTATAACATGTACATCATTAATACAATACTCAAATGACACAATACATTAAAAACAACATAAGAAATCTAATCATTTCTCTTCATCTTTGGTAGTATCATAAATTTATTATTTTCCAATAGCATCATTTTGGTTATAGTCTTATGATTTGTATATTTATTCGTGTAGTGTCCCAAATCCTTACAGATAAAGCATTTTACATTTGAAACTTTTTTATTACCCTGGAAATCATGTACTTGGTGTACTTTTTCTAAACATTTATAATAAACTCCCATTCCATTCAAGAATTTACCAAGGTGAGTCTTTCCATAGTTATCACATATGGGAAAATCCTTCTTTTCCCTCTACCATTAATCCATATTTATCTCTTCTATCCTTTTCTTCTCTTGCATTCCTTCAAAGCCATAGGACTTTGAGAATTATTTACTTATCTTATTAACACATGATACTATTTCTCTATATGTTGAGAATACATGGGAGACTATTTCCCTTCTAATTGTTGGATTAATACCATAAATGATATAATACTTCTTACTCAATGGATCATATGTATTGCTAGAGTTCACATTACTTCTACTGGGCACCATTTCAATACAATTGTATACACTAGGTCAGTTTATGAATTGAAATGAATAATTCCAAACATTTAAAATACCTAACGTAAATTGAATAGATTATGGATATAATCCATAATCATAAAAAATGTTTTTCTTGAGGAAGTATATACTCTTAAAACCTTCATAATGGTTTGTAAAGAAAATGAGAATTATCCTAAGCATATCCCATGGGAGTGTCGTAACCAAGAGTGCAGCAAGGACCGTTGTCATGCACCAGTTCCCGTTTGAGTCTATAACAAAGAGGTGTTTTTGGGGTTTAACCCTATGCACATCTATGCTAGATCCACCTCTATCTTATCATATCAAAACATGGATTTATGTCTTGGAAAACTCATAAAATATCTACAATACCAAAATTTTAGGAAAATCTTCTGTACTAATCCACAATGTCTATCTTAGGGCTATGTGCTCTAATCAGAGTTTACCTAAATATAGTTCCAATGTTTGAACTAAACTACCTCTAATACCAACTGTAACGCCCTATCCATAGAAGCCCAGAGTCATTGCATTATTACCTATTATTGGCATGATCACAAAAGATAAATTCTTGAAAAATGATTAGTTTAGTAGCCTTGGAAGTACTAGATACATTCATAAGGTTTACATTACCTCATAAAATGGAAAAATACAACAACATTGTTTCTATAGGCACCACTGGGATCCCATAGACTATCCATGTAGTTCATTTATAATATACCTCTTCGCATCCTGGGAAAAATAAAACATATAAATGGGTGAGCTCAGATGCTCAGTAAGGATAACAATATAGTAGATAATTTCTTAAATAAGCATAAAACTTTAAGGCAATGTATAAGACTAAAATAAAATCCTTTTAAACTTGAAATTCAGTATAAAATAGAAAATAAAAAATAAATTAATTCTATTTACATATTCACATGAATATTGTACTAGTCAAATAATCACATGTAATATCAGTAGCCACTTTCATAATTATGGAATGCATAATGCTATACTTTTATAACCTCATAATCAGGGCCTTGTCCCAAAACTAGAAATATGATTTTGTCAAGGCCTTATGCCAAGACACTAGTTTGTCTCATGAGACCTACCGATGCATCGAGGAGCCATAGCGAGCTCCACCCGTCACTTACTAATTTCAATGCATTCCTCATATGAAATGATTTAAACATAACATAAACATTCGTATTAAATCTAGTATACGAAATTTCAATAATTTATCCATAACCATAAATAGTGTAAAAATAACACATCCATAGTAAAAAATATCACAAAACCTTCAATATAATATGTATGTTTTTTATCATAATTAATCAACTTCAAAAAAGCTTAAAATCCATAAAATGATGTTGACATAGATGAAATCAAGACCTTTTTTAGAGAAGTATTTCTTTCTAATTTGAAATTATTTAAGAGTCACAAAATTATAAAGAATACATTTATTTTGAAAATATTCTTATAATATTTTAAGAGAATTATCAATGATGTTATAATGGTGGAAAATAGCCATAGATGCCTTATAAGTTAAAAACAATTAACCTTATTTTTGTTGAAGAAGTCATAAAGTACCTTGTTTGGAAAACGACGGAAAGATTCTTTTCAAATCATATAAGGTAAAATAAGTTTATAAATGACTTTACCCCATTGTCTAGTAAATATTAAAAATGTTTTCAAATGCATTTTTAAGAATCATTTATGTGGATGATAAAGAGGTCCCAGTAGATACATACATAAAATCAACCTCGGATAATAAAGAGATTGTGAAAATTAACCCTTACATTGTTCTTTTCCTTGGTCAAGGTTAGATTAAACTCTGGTATAATGGTTAAATAATTTTTATTAAATTATATTATAATCATATACATTAATATGATATCATATATGATCTTTTAATGTTTCTTTGCTAATAATATCTTATAATTATCCTCGTTTCAGGTGTTAACTGATTCGTTTTCCTTTATATGATTTGTTACGTAAGAAATGATTGTTATGGATAGGATCTATCATTTTGATATTAAGAATGATTTTAATTCTTTAAAAATTATTTTTAATCATCTAATGAAAATTATTCTTGAACGGATTACGATGGGGAATGAATCTAATCAGGTTCTTGGATACGGTAATCCGTACGTACGCACGAGCGACAATATTATTATTTTGATATTAAAATAATATATAATTTGATGGTATATCATATATACAGAATCATTTTCATGTTATATTTATTATTTACATCAATTAAAATTTATTATTATACCCATCCAAATAATAATGTAATGAATAACAATTACACCACGATGTGGAGATGGTAAGTCGTACGTACACACGTATGGAGACATGTCATTCAAAGGATGGATGGAATAATGAATATGGTTGTACCATATTTATAAAAAAAATTATATAATATAGAATATACTAGATTTATTATTTTAGAGAGGAAACAACAAATAACGAGGAAGTGGAAGAAGAAATGAAATTGAAAGAGGTGACGAAATATTTACCTCTTCTTCGGGTTCTTCGTTTTGATTTGATCAAAAGGCCCCATTAAGATGGCATTATGACTAATGGAAGGCCTCTATGATTAAGGTAGGTAAGTTTAGAGGTTATTTGGGCATAGTTTGGCTAAGCTAAAATGCTTTTATGGTGTGAATTTGAGGTAAGGGGTAGTTCCCTTTTATAAGAGGGGTGAGGGGAACCTTAGAAAAAAACTAGAAATATTATTTTATATTAAAATAATTATCGACTTCTAATGGTTTTGAAATTAATTATTTAATTTATAAAGTGTGGATGGGTCGAAAACCACTCAACCAATAGGTTTTAGACAAGTTTGGGTCACTATATTAACCTTATCTTTTAGATTTAACTTTTAGTTAAAAAGTTTGACATTTACCATGTCTCTTTGTATTTTTATATCATATGGTTAATAAACATACTATATACTTTCAAACGAACCAAAAGTGGTTCATTAATTATTAAAATATCATTATATAATTATTTTGGCCGAACATTATATTTTTAGGAATAGAATATCAATTAATAATATTTTATTTGTTTTAAAAACTCATTTATGTCAATTTTGACACTACGTGGTATTTTGTTTTTTCCAAATTCATAACAACTTTATTACTTCGAAAATATTTCAAATAACCAACCATAAAATGAAATATTATCCTTCAAAATTAGTGTAATTCATAAAAAGTCTTAAATTACATTTATTTGGATATTTATAATATCAAATATTTTAATATTTCATTAATTATGTAATTATTCCATCATCATTCTGTCATAAATAAATTCAATTATTTAATGTCTAAAAAATATAATTAAATTACCATTATGTAGGAAATAATTTTGGATTTATAATGAATCTTTATAGTCGAATTTATATTATGTGTAACCCTATATTAAAAATGGATTAGTTATTAAACATGGAATTTAACACTTTTAACTCTACTTTGAATTAAATAATAATAAATGTCCTAATCTAATCCAAGCGGTCCTAAAGTATAATATTTAATTTCTAAGTTTTTTTTGGTCGAATTAAATTTATCCAATAGAATTAGGACATGTGTTAGTGTAATAATAATATCATTTTTACCTTTAATTACCCTATTTACTTTTAACCGTGGTAAAGAAAAGTCAAAAGTTACTATTCACCAAAAATTATTTTCATCTCATTGAACCACATTTTACTTAATGATATCATCTGTGTCTCTCGGATTTTCCAAATTCAATTCACATAAATAGTAAATTTTAGTTTTATTTAAATTTTAAAATGCTCTTAGATGGTGGGTAAAAGATGGTAAAAAGTTCAATAAAATTTTTATATATATAAAATTATTATAAAATGACTCTATTGAATTACATGAACTTATATAGGAATTATGTATCTATTTTCACCAATAATAAATTTTAGTAAAGTAAATAATTATTTAAATAAAAAGTCTGTTTTAAACAACAACTCAGTGTTTTTAACTATTCATCAAAAAAAGAAACTTTTCAGAAAAATAAAAGTTTTTTACCCTATATAAATTTTGATATTATGAATTCAAAAATTAAGTCTATTATACGAAATTAGAAACATTGAAGTTGCATTTATTAATTTAAAATTAATTCTTGTTGTCAAAACCAAAAATCCTGTTTTTGAGAAATAATAACTAACAAAAGATTGATAATTGTTTATTTTCAATTTCAAAGTGAAATTATTTCCAATGAATAAAATTGGAATAAATGGTAAGAATATAATCTATTTATACTTCCCAGGAATTAAAATGTATAATTTAACACTACAAATTACATTGATTATAAATGTTTTTTTCAGTTAAAATATAGTATTTGTCACTATTCACAAAAATATGAAAGTTATCAGAAAAACAACAGAAATTTATTGACACTAAATTCTTACATCCCGATTCTAAAAAAGAATTTTATTTTGTCAAATTGAATATATAAATGTTTCAAATATTGTATTCAAAAAATGTTCGTCATTAAAAGGCGGTAAAATTGCATTTTTTTAAAAACATACACCTTTTTTATGAAAAAAATTAATTTGTTTTTTTATTATGTCTATGAAACTCACAATTTGGATTCAAAAATTATAAGGATTATATAATGTTCAAAATTTTGTTAATACCATTCAAAACCTCTTTTGAACATCTAGTTTGGTTAGTTGTGGAGCACTTGAACTTGGTGTTGCGTACAGTGCAAGTTAATGAATTATTTTGAAAAAATAATGTACTATGAAATCTAGGGGTGTTATAATAATCATATCCATTACATAATAATATTACTATTTAAGTGAAATGTAATGTTGAATGAAAAATTATTTAAAAAAATTATTGTTTAAAGATAATGTTAACAATAACAAATGAATGTGAGATTTCACAATAAAATTTTTCCTTTGGTAATTTTCAAATCCAATCTCTTAGGTTGGGATAATTCATATTGAGGTAATAAGTGTGTATTCCCAAAAAATAGAAATCCTAATGTTATGTGTGATATAGTAATTATAGAAGCATAAATACATCCTAAATATCATTAAAATGACATATAATATATAAATAAATAATTATTCCCAACCTTTAATGGTGGTAATGGAAGAAAGAATAACATCTGTTCAAGAGGCGGTAGTCCTCCGTACACATGAATGATGATCATGTGTCCCATTGCATGGAATTATTTGATATTTAAGGCCATAATCTTATCATAAAACGATCACATCATACTTAATTTACTGAAGTTATTATTTATATTTGATATAAGAATAATTTAATGGGTGGTGAAAGAAATAAAACAATAGTGCTCATTAATGAATGTTACCTCTTCTTCTGGTAACTCTATTTGGTTTAGAAAAAAAAAGATTTACATTGTTTGAAATATGTAAAAAAAATATTATATCATTAGGGGACTAATTTTGGGTGATTATTTTGGATAGTTTTTTATGATCCAAAAATTCATGTGGTGTTAAGAGTAGGGGAGAGGTGGTGGCCTTTTATAATAGAGGGAGATGCCATACTTGTTTTTTTAGGAAAGAAAAATTATGTGTAAACCTTTTTAACTAAAAATAGGATTATATATAATCATAAATTATAGCCTAGAAGTTACATGACAAAAAAAGGATATAAAATAGGTTTTTTATTATTTTCTAGGTCATTTTCCTTTATAATTAATGTTTAACCAATAAGTAAATTTATTTTTACATTAATCACCGTAATAAATTATAATTTCATTCTATAATTTTTTTTGAAAAAATTATATTATTTTACAGTATATTATTAATTAATCTGAATTTAAATATGAAATCCATTTTTCAGAATTCAAATTATCGAATTTGAATAATTTAATTTAAATTAAACCCCGCAGATGAGACAACAATGTGGGGATTTAATGTGATAATGTCCAAAATATTGTTATGTTTTATATCATAAAATTAATATTAAAATGGAAAAAATTAGATTAATAGATATATAATTAATTGTATTTAACTTTAAAACAAATTAAAAATAAAATTTATTATTTACATTTATTGGGATAAAAATTCAGTTTTCAATTAAAATTTTGTATTTTTTAGTATTCAACAAAAAATCAATCTTCTCTGAAAATTACAAAAAATTCAACCTATTTGAATTTTGAAATTAAAAATTAAATAATGATTTTTATTTGTTAAAATTTTATTTTTATAGGAACGAAAATTTAGTTTTAAAATTAGTGAACCAACAAAAGGTGACATAATTGTATTTAAAAAGAATATGATTGTTTGTGCTTAAAATTGTGTTCATTCTTTTATTATTCCATTAAAATATATTTTATGAATTTAAAAACATTTTATTTAACATATAATTTAATTATTAGATTATAATCATTCACTAATAGTTATTTTTTTATTAGCTTAAAATTCCATTGGGTTCATAAATATAGTTTTTAGTAATATTTCATTTATATTGTATTCATTCCAAACTAATTTGTATCCAATTAATTGAAAAATATAATTTAATAAGTTATATGATCCATTTTAGAACCACACATTTAATGTCTAGAAGATAATTTTCATTTTGAATAATTATATTAGTATTATTCAACAGAACACTATCGTGCATGTACCACAAGCTATCAAAGAATATTATAGTTTCATGTAATGAAATATAATTCAGTGTTTTTTATATTCCAATATATATAATAGATTGAATTTATATAAAATTATAAATATATTTTTATTTATCTTGATTTTAAATTCTCTTTTATTCTTGGTATTTCGTGACATACATTCTATTGAATAGATTTTTACTCTTTCAGAATTTTGGGTTTTTATTTTCTATGCACCATAAATAAATTGTGTCCTCCAATTTGAACTTTATCCAAGTAATTCAAAGTTTTCCTTTGAATATTCAATTTTGGGATAACACACATCCTAAAAGGGTTAATAAAATCACCCTATTAATAATAGGGAACGAGAATTAAAAATGTCACGTAACTAGGTTCCCATGAATGAAAAAATTGTTGGGAAATGAAAACAAGGGCATTGAAGAGAAAACTAAAACATTAATACTGATGGAGTTTGATATGAGAAATTAATCAGAAGAATTTGGGTGATTTAGATATGTTTAGGGTCCACAAAACCATAAACCAAATAAGTGTGAATAATTTCCTTGATATCATCAGAAATGATGCTTATAGTATAACACATTATTTATATACTTAGCTAAATAGTGTGGAATGTTTTCACTCTCTTTGTTTACATGTAAATTTTATTACAATATAAATTTAAATTTTTTTATGAATTTCTTATCCTTTGGTTTTTCGTAGAACTATTTAAACCACATCTCTTAGAATTGGTTGCATCATATGAGGAAGCAATATAGTAATCACTAAAAATTAATTTAAAGATAAACATAATACACTTATTAAATGGTCAAATTTTCCAAACTATTATGATCTAATACTTTTAGAAATATTTTCTTTGAATAACCAAAATGATGTTTTCATTATTCTACAAAACTGAAGTATCTTATAACTGGATGATACCAAACATGTGAATAAAATCATCGTGTAACCTCTTAAAACATTATAATGATTTGAATGTACATAAAACCATAATGATAAAATTAATGATTCCATATTATTTAAATATAACATAGGTTGTTGGATATCATCCTTAAATTAATATTTTTTCCAGATTGAAATAATAATAACATAAACCACATTGTCAACAAATCATTAATCAGTTCTATTGTGGTCAGCACATGTCTAATCTTTTTTATCCAAATTAATCATCTCGTTTTACCAACAACATTTTCTCATCATCAGGATCATATAAAGGTACCTTAATAATAAGTTTTCTAAGAATATATACATGCAAATAAATCGTTTTAACAGGTTATATGTATGATAAAACACCTTATTTAATGTATTTAAAGAAACTATAATGCACTAAAATGATTATATATTTCATAACACAATAAATGGAATTCCTTTTCCACATATTTATTCAATCAAAATACAAAGGAATAGTAATCAATCCACTTTAGTTGAATCGATAGATTATTATTGGCCATCTCCGCTTGTCATCATCTTTGTAATGTTCCATTGTATCTTGGGGAATTAATTGATATAGTGCCTCGTATCCTTATAGTTAAAAAACAGAGTAATAGTAACTTCTTCATTCCCATTATAATCTTTTTCATAGTGACCATTTTTCCCATAATTATAACAGACTCCCAATCCATTTAAGGAATTACCAGAGTGATTCATTGCAAATTTATAACTGGTGGGAAAATAATTTTTTCCCTCTTTTCCATTATGAACTTTTTTTCTCTATGGTCCTATTATTCTCTTTATCCCCTTTGGATCCATAAGACATGGCGAATTATTTCACTATATTGGTAGCACATTAACTTAATTCATCATATGAACAAAAATATTGAGAGACCAGTGCCCTTCAAATACATGTATTATTAAGATTATTGAAATGGTAAATCAAGAATTCCGTGTTTCATATAAAATTAGTATTATACCTTCCTATACTTTTAAAGGAATTTATATAGTAAGAAAAAAATTATTCGAACATTTTTTTTAAAATAAAAAAAATATATTCATCTCAGTTTGTTTCTCATGAGGGAAATATTTTTTAGATAATTTCTCATTAAAATAAATCCATTTCATGAGTTATATTTCCTCTTATTCCTTAGTATTCTTGATTTATAGTCACTATTGATAAGTATCCCATTGACAAAATACACAAAAAGTGTAAACTCTTCCATTTCACTACATCCTAATACCATAAATATCTTCTGCAAATCATTAATCCATTTCTTATATACCATTAGACCAGCATCCCTACTAAATTATGGGGGCCTCTATCTCATAAATAGATCTATAATTGGAGAAAAGTAATGTGTAATAGGTTACTACATTCATTAAATGATATTTTTCATAATATTATAATGTTTTTATAATATATCTCGACATTGATATATTCCAATACCAAATATATCTTCTTTTATAGTAGGGTAATATCTGTATAGGTCATGATTATTGATACCCATCAATCTTCTATGAACCATTTCTAAGTAAATGAACACAAAATATTAGATTATAACATCTTGATACATAATTTTTAATCCCCAAACTAGTGAAATGCATATCATAAATCAAAAAATTTATCCATAACTAATATCATACTTATGAACATGTTTTTTTGTTGATATTTATTCTCAAATTATCCCTAATGTATATCATGAGGTCTTTATTTTGTAATATATCTTTTCCTAAATCTAGTTTCTAAAGGTTATACTAATCCTCCAATGATACCAATTGTAATTCCCTGGCTCAGAATCCTGTAGAAAGTGCCTTAATTTATTACACTTTCATGATTACAAGGAATAAAATCCAGAAGGTTAAAATTTTTAAGATGTTTTGGAGAATCAGATACATACATGATTCCGATTTTATATTATTAATATAAAATAAAACATAGTAGACAAAAATAGCTGATAAATTGCATCATTGAAATATCATTGAAAGTATCTCTTCTTCGTAACCATGGGGAAGGAAAAAAAAAATGTTGAGCACAAATTATTAGTAAGGGTTATGCATAGTGGACACAATCGTGAATCAATAAGAATAATTAACATAGAATGGTGGATACTAAATATAAATTGAATTTAAAAATAATATAAGTATTAACGAATAAGACAAGGTAAATAACTAAACACACATGCACTTTAATCAATAAAATGAAAATGAAATGAATCCAAATATTTTTTTTTCATTGTGAAAACCCTATAGATAAAAATACCATATTTTTGAGTGTATCCAATTCTATATTGTTGGAGGCCAGGATCTCAGGTGCCACATTATGTATATTATCATGAGCCTTTATAAGACAATGTAAATACAATAGATAGAAACGTTTTTAATATGGACAAATTAGTTTTTCTCATGATACCTACCAATTCATTGAGGGGGTATATTATATTGTTCCCATACAACACTTTAGGTTCAAATCCTTCAGAAAATATTAGAAAAAACATTAAATTAAATCAATAATCCATATCATCAAATATCTGTATTGAGTAAACAATACAAATTTATCAATATTTCTCTAGTTAATCAAATTCTTACAGAGTAAACACCATAGGTAAAAATGTTATATGATCATGGAAATAATAATACCTATAACACAAGATTATGTATATTTAATATAAATGTGTTTTCCAATGGAAAAGGATCATAAAAAGTGATTGTATCAAAATAAATTTAACAATCATAAAAGAATGTGATATTTCACAACCTCTATTATCACTTGGTAATTTTCAAATCAAATATATATGGGTGAGATAATTCATATTGAAACATAAAATACCATTAATTATGATGTATTCATGATATTATATGTGAAAATTTATATATATTCACCACATAAAATGGAATTGGTGTATAAAAACAAATAAGTTTCAAGGGAATGAAAAATGATGTAAAATTTCATACCATACAATTAATTATTTGAACACCCATTAACCTTAGGTATAGCATTTATAATAATTATTAAACTATAAAAAACCCATAATAATATTTTTATATCATATATGATCTTTTTATAATATATTATTACCCATTTGTTAATAATCTTCCACTATTTTCATAGTTTTGGGGGTTAATTGTCCAGTTTTTCAATAATGTTTTGACTTGATATTTTTTCCTTTAATATATATCATGATGTTATCATATCCATAACATGAAACATGATGTAAAAATAATATTTATTCCTTACATATTTATTAATTATAGTCTATAATATTTAGTTATTGGAGATAAAATTCACCGTTTAGAGAAATGGTAGGCCACACGTACACACGAAAACCACTTCCATTTTCTTGTTATATTAAATAAAATAAAACTAAATGATATATATAAAAATTAAAATTATATTTTATAATTTATTTATTATATATCAAATTTATTTTTCTCAAACACATCCTTATTACATTCTATGTTATGTGTGAATGAATCATATCACATTGAGGTAGCAGTAGTCCACACTTCCACAAAAGATGTTACAGTATAATAAAAAATAAATATCATAATTTTATGTGTTATGTATTTATTATAGAAGAATAAAGTAATCATCTATATCATAAAAATAACATATAGAAAATAAATAAATAATTGCTTCCAACCTTGAAATGAGGTAATGGAAGAGTGAATGACATCAGTTCTCAAGTCGGTAGTCTCCCATATAGATGAAGGATGATATTTGTATCCCATTTCATTGAAGTGTGTGATGTTTTATGTATTACACTTATTCTATCAACATATTATTATATTGTATATACTGAGGTTTTTAAATATAAATTATATAATAATAATTTAAAGGGGTAGAGAAATAAATAAAACAAAAGTTCTAATTTATGAACATTACCTCTTCCTGAGGTAACTCAATTTAGTTTATAATAATATTCTTCATTGAGTTTTTTTTATCCAAAAACAATATTCTAGGATTAGTGTTGGTATGTTTGAGGTGATTTGTACATTTTTTGGATGATAAAAAGGGATTTAGATGCATGAAGTGATGAGAGAGATGATGTCCTTTTAGAAGAAGAGGAAGTGACATTATTGGTATTCCAAAAAGGAATATTAGTTTTTGTAACACCCCATGATTTCATGGTATGTTTCCCTTTGAATAATTCTATAGCTTTCACTGTACACAACTTCGAGATTCTAACACACCACGACCTATCAAACTAGCCATTATGAATAGTAATACCCATTTTTTGAAATTTAATAAATTTTATTTTTAAAATTTTACTTGATTTTTGGATTTGAAATATCAAAATTAGGTTAGTGTGAATTTTTGGTACTTTTCTAAAAACATACAATTTTTGATCAATAGTAAAAAAGTACAAAATTTTAATTAAAAACAATGGTTTTAATAGAAATAAATTATAGAGTAAAAATTTACATTTGAGTGGTTTTAATGAATAATTAGATTATATTTTTAACATTTAATATAATTTAGCTTTTTGGATTAAATTTCACATTTAAATTGGACATGAACAAATGTCAATATTTTGATTGTTATTATTTCTTATAAACAAATTTTTTGTTTTGACAACATGAATTAATTTTAAATTAATTTATGACAATTATATGTTTTGAATTTAAAAAAATGGAATATATATTTGGAATCAGGAGGTCTAAATTGTTTAAATAGGTATATTTTATTTTTAGACCTTATAAATATTCTTTCAGTTAATATTTTATTTACCATGGTTAAAGGGTAAATCTGGTAAATAAGGGTAAATAAATATTATAATAATAATATTAAAATACCCTAACAAGTGTCCTATTCCACTTATATGATACATTTACCACCATTTTCATCCTTGGGTAAATTTCAGGACCCCATAGAGCCACTTGGGATTGATAAGGATACTTTATATTGATTAATTTAAAGTAAAGACAATAATGAAAAAAACATATATCATTTAGTAAAATAATTTTTAAAAAGGGTTATATAATTTATATTTTAGATTATAAATATTCATTTAAAATATTAAAATATTTCAAACATTGTCGTATTTGTTTTATAATTTTAGATTTCAATTAAATAATATTCACTATGACACAATGATGATGAAATGTTTACCTAATTAAAGAATAATTTAAATAAATGAGATTATTAAAATAAAAACAATATAAAAAACCTATCCAATTATTATTATATGATTTTATTTCATACATGATTCATCTTATGTTCAACTTTAATGATCTTTTTACCTTTATAAACTGAAAATCATTATATAATTAAATAATATTTTCATATATTCTTAAAGAGCCCCTCCTCCCCCTTATAAAAAGACTTCACCACTGAACCATTTCTCAAACCTCTCAAGCACCTTGGATCATCCAAAATATGATCAATTAAGCTCCCTAAATCCCTCTATTATTTTTAGAATATTTAATTTAGGCATAGGTCACTTCAAGGAAGCCTTTTGGTTCAAACCAAACGAAGTTACACGATCTAAAGGTAAAATCTCCTCTTAAGTTCGTTTCATTTATAGTACTTCTCTAACCCACTAAACTCTATTTATTACATTATTTTAAAACAACACCAGTATTCTTAAAATACTAGGTTGTTTTTTGGAGAATTATTTGAACTACACTAACATAAACCACCATCTAATAGGTATTGAAAATAATGTTTCTTTGGACGACGAACTACTCCCTAACTAAACGATGATTGTTCAATCTTTTACTACAGCCTATATTAGTGACCATTATGATGAAACTGTGATTATATATTATATATATGATATTAATTTTAACAATAATCTTATTTAAGTATATTTAATAGCATAACCTCATTTTTTCAGTTTGTATATATAGGATAATTGAATTTGAGTATGTGTGGTCTACCGCCCCCTCAAAGTGACGTGACTCGTTCATACCATACATGGAACGTATAAAAGATTATGTTACTAAAATTATGTAAATAATATAAAATATTATTTTATACTTTAATAATAGTATAAAAATGTATCATTTAGTCTTCTTTCATTTTAAAATAATGAAATTGACATAGTGATCGTGCGTAAGTATGGATTACTGTCTCCACGAACGCGATGAGATTCATTCCCCATAGTAACCATTAAAGAATAATTTTCATTTGATTATTATAAATAATATTTGAGAACATTATTTCATTATGTATATGAATCAAATACATCCTATCCATAAAAAATATGAATTACATATCAAAACATATAAAGGAAAACGAATCAGTTAACAACTGAAATAATGATACAACTAAAATATTATTAACAAAGTTATATTAAAATATTATATATGATATCATATTTTTTTATGTGGTTCTTATATAATTTAATTACAATTATTTAACTATTATACAGGGTGTTAACATACCATCGACCATGGATAAGTACAAGGTAAGGGTTAATTTCACCATCTCTTTATTATCCAAGGTTATTTTTACGTAAGTATCTTCTAGGACCTATTTATCATTAACATATGTTTTTCTTAAAAATGTATTTCAAAACATTTTTACTATTTACTATTCTATGGTCCAAATTCATTTATTCAGTTTTTTGACTCTTTATAAAATTGTTTGAAAGGAATCTTCCCGTCATTTTCCAAACATGGTAGTTTATGACCGTTTAGAAAAATTAAGGAAAGAATGTTTTTTAACTAATATGGTGGGTGCAGTTATTCATTGATGTTATAACAACTTTGAAGCTTCCCTGAAATGAATATAATAATATTATCAAAATAAATATTTTCCTTTATAATTACATGACTTTTAAATGATTTCAAAATAGAAAGAGATATTCCTCTCAAATAATTTTGATTTCTTCTATGTCAACATCCATTAGTGTATTTTATACAAGTTTGTAGTTGATTTATTATGATAAAAATCTTCCATATTGTATTGATGTTTTTGTGATATGTTTGAATGTGGATGTGTTTTTTTATACCATTCATGGTTTATGGATAACGTATTAACATTTAGTATGCTAGTTTTAGTATGAATGTTTATGTTATGTTTCAACCATATGATATGAGGAATGAATTGGACTTAGTATCTGATGGGTGGTGCCTGCTATAACTCCTCGATGCATCAGCAGATCTCATGAGACAAACTACGTTATTGGCACAAGGCCTTGACCAAATATTATATTTATTCTTCGCACAAGGGCTTGACTATGTGGTTATGATTCCCAACATTATGAATTACATCATTATGATGTTACCTATTGATATTACATGTGATTATTCGACTAGTAGAATATCCTTATGAATAATTATATGAAATAATTTGATTTACCTTTTCCGTATTATGCTGAAATTTATGTTTAAAAGGATTTTGTTTTAGTTTTATATATTTCCTTATATTTTTATGTTTATTTATGAATGTTTCCACTATACTGTTATCTTTACTGAGCATATGATCTCACCCCTTTCAATGTGTTATTTTTCCTAGGATGTGAAGAAGTATTTTATGGTTGACCTGTATGGATATGATAAGGGATATTAATGTTGTCAATTGAGACAAAATGTTGTTTTTGTTTTTATTTCATTATGTAATTTAAAACTTATTTATGTTTATAGTACCTCGAAGGCAACTAAATTGATCTGTCTTGTGGAATTTTATCCCTTTTGATCATGCCAATGTAATGTAATAATGCACCGAATCATGGTAACTGGGGTCTGGGTGTTAAAGTTGGTATCAGAGATTGTTTAGTACTAACCATGGAAACTCGATTTAGATAATCTCTAATTATAGCACATTACCCTAAGATAAACTTTGAGTATTAGTATATCAGAACTTCTTATAAATATGGTAATGTATAAATTTTGTGAGTTTTCCAATAAATACATCCCTTTGTGGATGTGTGAAGGTAGAGGTGGATCTGTCACAGAAGTACCATGTAGTGAAAACTCCAACAAGGTGTTTTGGGCATGACCCATGGTATCCTGGTACACAACAATGGGCCTTGATGCACTCGTGGTTGCAACACTCTTTATGGATATGATTAGGATAATTCAAATTTTTTTACAAACCATCAAGAAGGATTTCTGAGTATATATCTTTTAAAAGAATTTTTTTATGATTATGGAATATATCCATAAAATGTTCAATTTATGTTAAGGGTTTTATAAGTTTGGAATTATGTATTGTGATTCATAAACTTATATAGTGTATGCCATTGTTTAGAAATGGTGCCTAGTGGAAGGAATGAGAACCGTATTAACACACGTAATCCATTAGGGATTTCTATCCTACTCAAGATAATTATAGTGGATCTGGTGATGTAACTAGTGTTTATCAACTTATCACCATACTGGGAAAACTCACTTAGTTTGTGAATAATAACCTTACCTGTATGGAGCATCCTGATCCACAATGCAGAGGATCATTGTTAGACTGATTCCCGAGGAAACAACCACCAACATTCAATGGGACTAAAAATCAATTTTTAGCTAAGAAATGGATAAGTTCTTTTGAGAAACTATTTCATTCTTCGGGGAGCAGCGAAAGGGAAAATGTTGTCACAAAATTTTATCACCTCATGGGAGATGCAGATTAATGGTTGTCATTAATTACAAAAACAAAAAAAGATGAAAAAGTATCAAATATGGAATGGAGGGAGTTTAAAGTGATTTTCATAGAATAATAGTTTCCTTGTGACCATCCAGCGAATATGGAAACAAAATTTTTGAGTCTGGGGAAAAAGGAGGATGAGAATGTCACAAAGTATATAGCTAAATTTACACGGTTAGAAAGTAATGTAACAGATTGTATATGTAACCTTAGGAGTAGTACTGTTCGATTATTTGATGGGTTAAAACCATTTCTCCAACAAGCAGTAGTCTCAAAATCATTCTCATCAAACAAATATTTTGTCACATGTGATATCAAGATAGAAAATGAATTCACTAAGTCTTATGACTTTAAAGAAAAGAAAGATAAGAAGAGATCTGATGCACACATTGTAAATGGAAATAAGGGGAAGAAGGGAAAAATTGAATATCTGTCATGCGGTAAATGTGGGAAGAAAACCCTGGTACTTGCATGAATGGAATGGGAGTCTATTATAAGAGCGGTGAAAATGGCCACTAAGCTCATGATTGCAAGGGAAAGAAAGAGGTTGTCAATGTTGAATGCTACAATTGTAACGAAATGGGAAATTATGAAAATGAATGTCTTAAGCGCAAAATAAACATACCTCCGAAAAGGACAAGGGAGCAAAGAAAAGCTTATGTGATCCCTACTTCTAATGTTGAAGCTCTCAAAGACGTGGTGGTAGGTAATTTAATGGTTTCCTCAAGTTTATTTTATGCTTTATTTGATTATGGATCAGCTCATTGTTTCATATCATCCATGTCTCCCCATAAAAATAGATATTTACCATTTGATTTAATAAGGGATTTATCAGTCAAAACTCTTAAGGAAAGTATCATTGCAAAAAAAAATTGTGACTCAGTCCCAATTAGGGCATATAAATTTTCATTATCCGCTAATATCATCATTATACCCATGTTTGAATTTGACATAATCCTCTAAATGGATTGGCTTTAGAACATGATGTGAAAATTTATTATAAGAAGAAAGAGGGTACAATTTTTGATGATGATAAGGAGGACCTTTTATTTAGATTAGAAATTTCACCATCTGATTCTTATCTAGATCCTCCCCCTATAGCTATAATAAATTCAATTATTGGGGAGGAAGAGAGTGAAATAACTATGGATGAAGAAAAAAATGTTCAAGTAGAGGATATAACTATTTGTGAAGAATATGTTGATGTATCTCAAGAGGATTTACCTATACATCCTCCAGAATGATAAATTGATTTTTCCATTGATTTAATTCCTATTTCAAGGCCCATATCGAAGAACCCTTATAGAATAGACCCTGCATAATTAGTGGAAGTAAAGAGAAAATGAGAGGATTTAAGTAATAAAGGATTCATTCACCCTACTGTTTCTCCATGCGGATCCCCTGTTCTTTTTGTTAAGAAGAAATATGGATCTTTGTAGTTGTGCATTGACTATAGGGAGATCAATGATATAAAAATAAATAACATGTATCTCATAACTCACATTAATGATTTATTTGATCAACTTCATGGAGCTCAATATTTTTCAAAGATTTTCCTTCGATCTAGATATCATTAGTTGTGTTTGAAGAAGGAAGGCATTACAAAGACATCATTTCGAACCCAGTATTGGTATTACATGTTTACAGTAATTCCTTTTGTACCGACTAATGCACCCTCTATCTTTATGGATCTAATGAAAAGAGTTTTCAAGGCATATCATGATTAATTTGTAGTGGTATTTATTGATGATAACTTGGTATACTTGAAAAGCTACTAAGAGAATGAAAATAACTTTCACACTATTCTAAATACTCTTAGAAGAAATGAATTATATGGTAATTTCAGCATGTGTGAATTCTGGCTTCATGAGATTTCATTTCATGGCCATATTTTCCCTAAGGATGGAATCTCCATTGATCCTTCAAAGGCAAAGGTAATCCCAGAATGGCCAGCACCAATAACTATAACTGAGGTACACATTTTTTGGTTAGGGGGTTGTTATCGGCATTTCATCCAAATTCTTTCCTAATTGGATAACCCATTAACCAAGATCACACGTGAAGGGGTTAGATTTTTTTGGAAAAAAGAGTGTGAAGAATGTTTTGAAAAACTGAATAGATGATTATTTAATGCTCCTATATTGACTATACCATGGGGGGATGATGGGTTTATTATTCATATTTATGCTTTGAAAGAAAGGACTTGGTTGTGTCTTTTTGTATAATGATAGGTTTATTTCCCATGCATCAAAATAGCTAAAAATTCATGAACAAAAACATCACACTTATGATCTTGAGTTAGAAGCTATAATATTTCTCTAATGAGATAGAGACACTATCTCTATGGTAATAATTGAGAGATTTATACATATCACAAGAGTTTGAATTATATTTTCTCACAAAAAATAACTCATCACGAGGAAAAGGAAATGGTTCAAACTACTGAAGGATTATAATTAAATCATACACTAAAACCTGGGGAAGGAAAATAAGGTTGCAGATGCTTTGAGAAGAAAGGATCAAGGAGTTTTGAATAGGATGAGAGTTGAAAGGGATCATATGTTCATGGATCTAGTAAATATGGATATGGGAATAATCATGGAATGTGAAACATCAATACATTTTCAAATGGTTGTTAAACCATATTTAATAGAAATGATAAAATGTTCTCAGACTGATGCTGAGGAGTTTCAAAAGAAAATTAAAGCTGTGAATGATGGGAGATTAATCGACTTCGTATATGAAGATGGGATTTTGAAATTTGGGAAGAGAATTTTTGTTCATGGCATACCTGATCTAAAAAGGGAATTGTTGAATGAGGCTCATAACACCAATTTCTCTATTCACCCTAGTAGCACTAAGATGTATATATATTTGAAGGAAAAATTTTGGCGGGACAACATGAAGAGAGATATTGTTGATTATGTGTCAAGATATATGGTTTTTCAATAAGTGAATGTAGGAAGATAACTTCCTAGTGGAGTCATGAAACCTATTCCAATACTTGAGTGGAAATGGGATGATATAACAATGGAATTTGTCATGGGGCTTCCAATGAATCCTAGAAGTAATGATGTAATATGGGTCATTATTTTCATCTTACCATGTTAGATCATTTTATATCTATAAGAGAATATTTACCACATGAATGTCTGGAAAGACTATATATTAATGAAGGTTTAATACTTCATGTAGTATCCCTATCGATTGTTTCTCATCATGATCCCTATTTTACATCAGGATTCTGGATATGTCTTTAGAAGGCCTTGGATACTGAACTTGATTTGAGAACTGCCTAACACCCTCAAACTGATGGACAATCAGAACAGACTATTCAATCATTAGAATACATGTTGTGATCTTTATCACATGACATTCAAGGTATGTGGGATCAATATTTACCTTTGGTAGAATGTTCATATTACAATAGTTTCCATTAAAGTATTCAGATGGTGCTATATGAAGTTTTATATAGAAAGAGATGTCACACACCCTCTTGTTGAGTTGATGTCAATGAAAGAAAATTTGTAGACCCAAAACATGTTGAGGAAATATTGGAAAAGGTAAAGCTTATCCAAACCCAACTCAAACCATCCCAAGGTTGGAAAAATAACTATACTAAGAACTGAAGAAAAAATTTTGAATTTAAAGTAGGATAATATGTTATCTTGAAGGTATCTCCATATAAGGGTGTTATATGATTCGATAAGAAAGGAAATTTATGTTCCAGATACATCTAACCTTTCAAAATTCTAGAATGAATTGGAGTTGTATCTTATCATTTTGAAATGCCGCCAAGACTCTCTAAAGTTCATGATGTGTTCCCCATATCAATATTGAGAAAATACATTCCTGACCCAATGCATATACTCACATATAACGAAATAGAACCAGAACTTGATCTCTCAAATTGAAAATGTAACACCCTAATCTTCCATGGTACGCTTCTCTGTGAATAATAGAGCATCGTGTGTTGTACGCAACCTCGAGTTCTAACACACCGCGACCAATCAAAGTAGCCGTTATTAATAGTAATACACACCTTTTGAAATTAAATAAATTTTATATTTCAAAATGGACTTCATTTTTGTATTCGGAATATTGAAATTAACCTAGGTTGGTTTTTTTGTAATTTTCTGAGAACTTCCAATTTTTTATGAATAATGAAAAATACATAAAAACAAATTTTTTAATAAAAATAAATTATATTGATAAATTATAATTTTTAGTGGTTTTAGAGTATAATTAGGATATATTTTTACCATTTTATCCAATGGTGGTCACTAGAATTAATTTCACTTTGAAATTGGACATAAACAATTGTTAATCTTTTGATATATATTGTTTCTTAAAAAACTCTATTTGTTGTGACATCGGGAATTAATTATAAAATTAATTAATTCCACTTATATGTTTGGAATTTTTTAAAATAGGAATCATTTTTGAATTCAGATTATCAATTATAGCTTAGGGTGAATTTTTGGCATTGTTCTGAAAAACATAAATTTTTGTTGAATAGTGAAACCACTAAGTGGTAGTTAGAAAACTGATTTTACATTTAAATGAAACATTACCACTTCTGTTATTTGATTTTCAAAAATCTGACATATATTGTTGTCATTAGGAAGCAAAATGTGGTTCAATGGGATTAAAATAATTTTTTTTGTGAATAGTAACTTTTAAGTTTAATTAATCACGATTAAAGGTAATTATTGAAATTTAAGGTAAAAATGATATTATAAAAATATGAAAATACATTTAAACTTGTACTACCCTTATTGGATGAGTCATTGATGACCCATAAAATCCATGGGACATCTTGGGGACCCCATGGAGCCACATGGGTAAGAAAATTACATTAATAACTTTTTATATAAAGTAAAACTAAAATTGTCACAAACATGTGTTGTTTTACTAAAACAATTATTACATGGGGTTATATAAGTTAAAATTTAGACTATAAATATTCATTAGAAAGATAAAAATATTTCCTACATTATTATATGTTTTCTATTATTTTTATACATTAAATAAATTAAATTTTTTATGACACCATGATGATTCATCGATTAACTCATTAATTAACGATTTAAATAAAATGAATAGATAATGTAAAATCTAAGACTTACACTTGTAAAAAACCTATTGGATGAGTAAATTTCGTACCATTGTCACCTTATACTTGAAATATATAAGTTTGGGACCTTTAAAATCTGAAACGAATTATATAATAATGTAACATTTCATGACTTTCCAAGAGTGACCCTAATCTTCTCTTATAAAAGGCCCCCACCTCTACCACCTTATTCACACCATCAAACCATTTGGCTCAGCCAAACTCTGCCCAAATACTCTCCCAGATTCCCTCTATTACTTTTAGAAGCCTCACATTGGGCAGAAGTCTTCCCAAGGAAGCCTTTGGCTCAAATCAAAAAGAGTTACCCGGTTTTAAGGTAATGTATTCTCTTATGTTCTTTTGTTTTATTTTGCTTCTCCAATCGCTTAAACTCTTTTTATTCCTTTATTTTGTAATAAAACCAGTATATTCAATATAATAGGATGTTTTTATGAGATTTATTTGATTTACAATTATACAAACCTTCGTGTAATGGTTAAATATCATATTGTTTCTGTGGGTGGTGAATTATTGCCTCACGAAACGATGATTGTTCAATATTATTTTATCACCTATCATGGTGGCCATTATGATGAAACTATTTTTATATATGATATATATTATGTTTATGTTTTCCTTATGCTTATGTATTTTTCATTTGTGGCATACCTTTATGATTTCCATTATGGGTAAATGCGATAATTTCATTTTAGGAAGTGCGGACTACCGCCCCCACAAAGTTATTTGAATCATTAATGCCATATGTGGGACGTATAAAGGATGGGGTAAATGATATTATATATGATATTATAATGAAATTATAATATACCTTTATATCATTATGATTTAATTCCATTAAATATGAAATATAAATGAAATAGCATTCATGTGTACGTACGGCTTACCGTCTCCATGAACGGTACATTTCATTTCTTACCTCTAAATGTTATGTAATATAATAAATGAATGTATATACTAGATATGTATGATATATATGATATCTACATCATTAATATAATTCTAGATATAATGGATATTTTATCTCATAAAAAACTTGTAATTATAATAAGTTTATTTTTGACTTAAGTAGCAAAGATCGACAAAACGATCGTTATTAACTTAAATAATTACATAATGTTCATAACATGGTAATAAGTGATATGAAATGAATAATGAACCTGATAAAGGTTCTAAACCAAGTATAAATTAACTCTAGTTTATTATTTAGGAGATTAAAGAATGATCGAGTCAAGTCGGACATGAGGTAAGGGAACTTCTTAACCCAATTTCCGTTATTTGGGTTAATCTCCTACTTTCAAATTATGTCATTATATTTTTATCTTGTATTTGTACACTATTTATGTGTAATTATAGTGAATACATATAATAGATCTATTTTATTTAAAAAATGATCTTTTCAAGGGACATCTTCTCAATATTCTTTCATTGAGGCATATTTTGTTTTATACACAAATTTCTTTTATATGGTGTATAAACACCTTTGACTTTTACGTTTATTCAAAAGAAATATTTTTTTATAAAGCATTTTACTAAACGAAAAAAAGGAATGTTTTTCTTGTTGTACGTATGCGGCGACAATGACTTCTCTGCCGACGTGACCATTATTTGAGTTTTGGATTCCCTTACAGGCCATAACTTTTTTTAAATGAAAAATAAATACAAAGTTTTAATTTTATTTTATTTTGGAATTGAAAATGGTTTTGATAATTTTTTTATTATAGCAATGTGTTTTATTGATATCTTATGATTAAAATGTGGAAATGTTATTTTTCATTTATGCATGTTTTATGTGATATTATTATGTTATGGTTTATGATATGTTTAAACCTGTTCATATGAGGAATGCATTGGACTTAATAAGGGACGGGTGGAGCCCTCTATAGCTCCTCGATGCATCGGCGGGTCTCATGAGACAAACTAGTGTATTGGAACGAGGCCTTGACAAAATATTATTTATAGTCTTGGCACGAGGCCTTGGATACGTAGTTATGATAGTCTGGAATTATGCATTCCATCATTATTAAAGTGGTTATTGATATTTCATGTGATCATTCGACCAGTAGAATATCCATGTGAATAAGTAAATGGCATTATCTCATTTTACTTTTTCCATATGATTTTTAAGTTCAAGTTTAAAAGGATTTTGTTTTAGTTATACATTTCCTTAAATGTTTATGTTTATTTATGTAAGCTTCCGCTAAATTTTTATCTTTACTGAGTATCTGAGATCATCCCTTTCAATGTTTTATTTTTCTCAGGATGTAAAGAAATATTTTACGACTGACCTGCAGGGATAGTCTGAAGGGGATATGGGTGTGGACTATGGAGACTATGTTATTTTATTTTTTCACTTTATGATGTAATGTAACATTTATGAATGTATCTATAGTTTCCAAGGCTACTAAACTAATCTGTCTTTCAAGACTTGATCTTTTGTGATCATGCCAATGTTATGAAATAATGCACCGACTCTGGGTAACTAGGGTTGGGGTGTTATAGTTTGTATCATAGGTAGTTTAGTAATAACCTTGGAAGCTAGATTTAGATAAACTTTGATTAGAGAACATAGCCCTAAGATATACTTTAAGGACTAGTATAGAATAGCTTCCTAGAATTTTGGTATTATGGAGATTTTGTGAGTTTTCTGAGCAATACATCCGTGTCTGGATACAAGCAGGTAGAGGTGGATTTGGAATAGATGTACCTAGGGGTAAAACCCGAAAACACCACTTTGAGATAGACTCAAACGGAAACTGGTGCGCGACAACGGGCCTTGCTACACTCTTGGTTATGACACTCCCGGGGGATATTTTTAGGATAATTCTCATTTTATTTACAAACCATTATGAAGGGTTTATGAGTATATACTTCCTCAATGAAAACATTTTTAGGATTTTGGAATATATCCATAAAATATTCAATTTATGTTGAGTGTTTTACAAATATGGAATTATGTATTTCTATTCATAAATTGATCTAGTTTATTCCATTGTTTAGAAATGGTGCCTAAAGGAAGGAATGGAAACTGTATCAATGCACGAACTCTATGTATGGATTTCCCTCCTGCTCAAGATAATTATAGTGGAGCTGGTGATACAACTGGTGCTGATCAACTTATCACCATACTGGGACAACTCACTCAGGTTATGAATAATAATCTTACTCGTATGGAGCACCCTGATCTGCAATGTGGAGGATCAATGTTAGACCACTTCATGAGGAAAAAACCACCAATATTTAATGGGGGTACAAATCCAATAGTATCTGAGCAATGGATAAAATCATTAGAGAAAATATTCCACGCCTTAGGGAGTAGCAAAAGGGAGAAAATTGTCATGGCAGTTTACCGCCTCACTGGAGATGCCGATCAATGGTGGTCACTGATTCAAAACATAAAGGAAGATGAAGAAGTATCAAGTATGGAATGGAGGGAGTTAAAAGAGATTTTCCTAGAAAAATACTTCCCTCATGACCATCGAGCAGATATGGAAAGGCAAATTTCGAGTTTGAGACAAAAGAAGGATGAGAATGTCGCAAAGTATGCGGCTAACTTTACAAGGTTAGCAAGGTATGCAACAGATTATATACGTAACCCAAGAAGTATGATTGATCGCTTCTTTGATGGGTTAAAAAAAATTCACCGTCGAGCCTTAGTCTCACAAACTTTCTCGTCATATGAAGACATTGTCTCATGTGCTATCAAGACCAAAAAGGAATTCTCTAAATCTTATGACAATAAAGTAAAGCAAAAGAAGAAGAGAACGGTGGAACAAGAGATAGATAAAGGGGAAAAGGGAAGGAAGAATTTTCCATTATACGATAATTTTGGGAAGAATCACCCAGGTACTTGCATAAAAGGAATGGGTGTTTGTTATAAATGTGGAGAAAAAGGTCACCAGGATTGTGATTGCAAGGGAAAGAAGGATGCTATCAATGTTGAATTCTAAAATTGTAGGGAAATTGTGCATTATTCAAATGAATGTCCTAACTGTCAGGGAAATATACCTCAGAAAAGGCCAAGGGATCAAGGACAATCTTATGTTGTTACTACAGTTGAAGTGGAATAATTAATGTATTGGTTCTTTTGGACTCAAGGATTATATTCTGGTTATAAGAATAATGTGATATATATAAGGATGTACTGCAGTAGTTGTTGTTTTCATTAGGGTTTTAATATGATGAAGGTAATCATATTTTTAGTATGTGACAATAAGAGAAACTTTACTTTAATTGTGGAATCTGATGTTACAATTGATTTTTTTGGAATTTAGAGACCTTTTGGAGAAAGTCTAGACAGAGGTAATTTGGATAACTATAAAGGTTGGAATGGATTAAGTTGAACTTTGGGTAGTATTCTTTAAGGTTAAAACATTTATGATGATTATTTTTGGAATATTATAATACAATAGTTTTAGGAAAAGGACGACCTGAAGGTCTGGGGATAAACTGTCACGTCGGACAAAGATGCAAGAATCGAACCCACAACCATAGTGCGACATGACTTTATTACCTACCAGTATCCTACAAGAATTCCCTAGTTATTACAAAATAGTTTTCCTAATATAAATGGTATGTGTTAATATTTGGAGCCTTGTATGATTAGGATAAATATAATATTTTTGAGTTCTATTATCTTTTTTAGTGAAATATGGATTTGTGGAAAAAATTTATAAAAGAATGAAAGTCTACAGCAAAAGTATGTATATTTCCTTACGTTCTTTATAAATCTCATAAATAAATTCCTCAAATTTATGAAAGGTAACTTAAAACAAAAACGTTGTCGGCTAACTTTTCCTGCTGGGGAATCAATGATAATTTAACCAATCACCAGTTTGTGATTTTGTTGTAGTTAAACATTCTCCAAATCCTGTTTTCTACAGGTCTCCATCAGACCTTGATGGTACGTTTTTCCTCCATATCCATATTTTCATAGAATCCTATTATGAGCTCTCTCGGCTGACCTTTGTACTTCTCTTTCTTTCTTTTAATGTTATATTTTTATTAACCTTATTTCTGATGTGGGTTTTCCACAAAGGTATATTCTAATTTCAACCTTTTATATTCAAAGAAAAATTTCAAATTGCGAGGATGCAATTTATTAAAGTATGGGAGAATGTAACACCCCAAGTTTCCATGGTACACTTCTCTTTGAATAATAGAGCAGCGTGTGTTGTACGCAACCTCCAGTTGTAACACACCACGACAAATCAAAATAGCCGTTATGGATAGTAATACCCACATTTTGAAAATAAATAAATTTTATTTTTCAAAATGGACTTCAATTTTGTATTTGGAATATCGAAATTAACCTATGTTGAATTTTTTGTAATTTTCTGAGAACTTCCAATTTTTTATGAATAGTGAAAAATGCTTAAAAGGAACTTTTTTAATCAAAATAAATTATAGTGATAAAATATACTATTGAGTTGTTTTCGAGTATAATTAGAATATATTTTTACCATTTTATCCAATGGTGGTCATTAGAATTAATTTCACATTGAAATTGGACATAGACAATTGCCAATCTTTTGACATATATTGTTTCTTAAAAAACACTATTTGTTGTGACATCGGGAATTAATTATAAAATTAATTAATTCAACTTATATGTTTGGAATTTTATAAAATATTCATCCTTTTTTAATTTGGAATATCAATTATATCTTAGGGTGAATTTTTTGCATTGTTCTGAAAAACTTCAATTTGTGATGAATAGTGAAACTGCTAAGTCGTAGTTAAAAACTGATTTTTCATTTAAATGAAACACTACCACATCTGTTATTTGATTTTCAAAAATCTGACATACATGGTTGTCATTAGGAAGTAAAATTTGGTTCAATAGGATTAAAATCAATTTTTGGTGAATAGTAACTTTTAAGATTAATTAATCACGATTTAATGTAATTAGTGAAATTTAAGGTAAAAATGATATTATAAAAATATGAAAATACCTTTACACTTATTGTAACATTATGGGATGGGTCATGGACAACCAATAAAATCCATGGGTCCACTTGGGGACCCCATGAAGCCACTTGGGTAAGAAAATGACATTAATAACTTTTTATTTAAAGTAAAAATAAAATTGTCACCAACATGTGTTGTTTTACTAAAACAATTATTACATGGGGTTATATAAGTTAAATATTCAACTATAAATATTAATTGTAATGATAAAAGGATTTAATACATCATTATAGTTTTTTTATAATTTTTAAACATTAAATAAATAAAATTTTTTATGACACCATGATGATGCAGCGATTACCTCATTAATTAATGATTTAAATAAAATGAAAAGATAATGTAAAATCTAAGACATAAACTTGTGAAAAACCTATTTTATGAGTATATTTAGAACCCTTATCACATTATATTTGAAATATATAAGTTAGGGACCTTTAAAATATGAAACTCATTATATAACAAAGTAACATTTCTTGATATTCCAAGAGTGCCACTCCTCTCCTCTTATAAAAGGCCCCCACCTCTACCACCTTATTCACACCATCAAGACATTTGGCTAGGACAAACTCTACCCAAATACTCTCCAAACTTTCCTCTATTACTCCAAAAAGCCTCACATTGTGCAGATGTCTTCCCAAGGAAGCCTTTGACTCACATCAAAGAGAGTTACTCGATTTTAAGGTAATGTCTTTTCTTATGCTATTTTGTTTAATTTTGCTTCTCCAACCCCTTAAACACTTTTTATTAATATATTTTTTAACAACACCAGTATCTTCAATATATTAGGATGTTGTTATGAGAAGGATTTGATTTAAACTTACACACACCATCGTCTAATGGTTAAAGAACATACTGTTTCTGTGGGTGGTGAATTACTACCTCACAAAATGATGATTGTTCAATATTATTTTAACACCTCTCATGGTGGCCATTATGATGACACTACTTTTATATATGATATATATTATGATTTTGTTTTCCTTATTCTTCTGTATTTTTCATTTATGTCATTCCTTTATGATTTACATTATGGGAAAACATGATAATTTCATTTTAGGAAGTGTGGACTACCGCCCCCTCAAAGTGATTTGAATCGTTAATGCCGTATGTGGGAAGTATAAAGGATGGGGTAAATGATATTATATATTATATTATACTGGAATTATAATATACCTTTATATAATTATGATTTAATTCCATTAAATATGAAATATAAATGAAAGTAGCGTTCATGCGTACGTATGGCTTACCGTCTCCATGAACGGTGTATTTCATTTCTTACCTATAAATGATATGTAATATAATAAATGAATGTATATACTGGATACGTATGATATATATTATATCTAAATCATGAATATAATTTTGGATATAATGGATGTTTTATCCCATGAAAATCTCGTAATTATAATAAGTTTATTTTCGACTCAAGTACCAAAGATCGACAAAACAATCGTTATTAACTTAAATAATTAAATAATGTTCATAACATGGTAATAAGTGATATAAAAGGAATAATTAACTTTAAAAAGTTTCTTAAGAAAGTATAAATTAACTCTAGTTTATTATTTAGGATATTAAAGAACGATTTAGTCAAGTCGGACATGAGTTAAGCGAACATCTTAACTCAATTTTCGTTATTTGGGTTAATCTCATACTTTCAAATTATGTCATGATATTATTATCTTGTATTTGTACATTATTTATGTTTACTTATGGTTAATACACATAATAGATATATTTTATTTAAAAAATTATCTTTGTAAGGGACATCATCTCAATCTTCTTCCACTGAGGCATATTTTGTTTTATACACAAATTTATTTTATACGGTGTATAAACCCCTTTGACTATTACATTTATTCAGAAGAAATCTTTTTATAGGAAGAATTTTACTAAACGACAAAAAGGAATGTTTTTCTTGTCGTACGTATGTGGCGAAAACGACTTCACCGCCGCCGTGACCATTATTTGAGTTTCGGCTTCCTCTACAAGCCATTACTTTTTTTAAATGACAAATAAATACAAAGTTTTAATTTTCTTTTATTTTAGTATTGAAAATGGTTTTGATAATGATTTTATTATATAAATGTGTTGTATTAATATATTGTGATTGAAATGTGGAAATGTTATGTTTCCTTTATGCATGTTTTATGTGATATTATTATGTTATGGTTTATGATATGTTTAATCCTGTTCATATGAGGAATGTATTGGACTTAATAAGTGAAGGGTGGAGCCTGCTATAGCTCCTCAGTGCATCGGAAGGTCTCATGAGACAAACTAGTGTCTTGGCATAAGGTCTTGACAAAATCTTATTTCTAGTCTTAGCACGAGGCCTTGGCTACGTGGTTATGATAGTCTGGCATTATTCATTCAATCATTATGAAAGTGGTTATTGATATTGCATGTGATCATTCGACCAGTAGAATATCCATGTGAATAAGTAAATGGAATTATCTAATTTTACTGTTTCCATATTATGTTGAAGTTCAAGTTTAAAAGGCTTTATTTTAGTTATACATTACCATAAATATTTATGTTTATTTATGAAAGCTTCCGCTAAATTGCTATCCTTACTGAGTATTTGAGCTCACCCCTTTCAATGTTTTATTTTTCTCAGGATGTGAAGAAATATTTTATGACTGACCTACATGGATAGTCTGAAGGGGATATGGGTGTGGAATATGGAGACTATGTTATTGTATTTATTCACTTTATGATGTAATGTTACATTTATGAATGTATCTAGTGTTTCCAAGGCTACTAAACTAATCGGTATTTCGAGACTTGATCTTTTGTAATCATGATAGTGTTACACAATAATGCACTAACTCTGGGTAACTGGGATCAAGGAGTTATATAAAATATTATATCATAATTCTTGATACCATAGAACAGGTGTTGAGAAACCGTATGACACATCTGGTGAATGTTCTATGGAAAAATCATAAGATATAAGAGGAAATGTAGGAACCCAAGGAACTTATGATGAGGAACCACCAGAATCTTTTTATTCTAAAGTATTCTAGAAATTTCGAGGATGAAATTATTTGAAGGATGGAAGAATGTAACACCCTAGGCTTCCATGGTATGTTTCCCTTTGAATAATGAAATAGCTTGTGTTATACGCAACTTTGAGTTTCTAACACACCGCGACAAATCAAACTAGTCGTTATGAATAGTAATACACAATTTTTGAAATTTTATAAATTTTAATTATCAAAATGGACTTAATTTTTGGATTCAGAATATCAAAATTATCTTAGCGTGATTTTTTGGTACTTTTCTAAAAACTTTCAATTTTTGATGAATAGTGAAAAATACAAAATTTTAATTAAAAAAATATGTTTTTAATGAAATAAATTATTGGGTTAAATTATACATTTTAGTGGTTTTAAAGTATAATTAGATTATATTTTTATAATTTTATATAATATAGGTCATTGTATTTAATTTTACATTTAAACTGGATATAAACAAGTGCTAATATTTTGATAGTTATTATTTCTTAAAAACACGCTTTTTGTTTTGACAATGAGAATTAATTTTAAATTAATTTCTTCCACTTTTTTGTTATGAATTTGGAAAAATATATTCCATATTTGGAATCATAAGGTCCATATTTTGTAAATTGGTAACTTATATTTTTAGACATTATGAAAATTTATTTCAGTAAATATTTTATTTACCATGGTTAAAGGGTAAATTTGGTAAATAAATGTAAAAAACTATTATTATAATTATATTAAATTACCCTATTATGTATCTTATTTCTATTGGACGATACATTCCCTAACATGGTCATCCTTGGGTTGATTTTGTGACTCCATGGAGAAACATGAGAGTGATAAGGACACATTATATTTATTACTTTAATGTAAAGACAAAAATGATATAAACATATATATTTAAGTAAAATAATATTTACAAGGGGTTATATATGTTATATTTTTTATTATAATTATTCATTTGAAATATAAAAATAATTTCTACATCAAGGTATTTTTTATTATTTTTAGACATCAAATATATAATATTATGTACGACAAAATAACGATGAACTGTTTACCTCCTTAAAGAATGATTTAAATAAATGAGATTATAAAAATTAATAGAAAATCCAAAACCAGTCCAATTCTTATTGGATGATTTTATTTCGAATATGTGTCATCTTATAATCTACTTTAATGATTTTTATACCTTTATAAACCGAAAATCATTATATAATAAAATAATATTTTCAATCATTTTAATGAGCCCCCCTTTAAAAAGCCATAATCTCTAACCCATTTTTTACACCTCTAAAGCCCCTTGGATCATCCAAACACAACCAAATTATGATAATTTAATTTTAGGAAGTGCGGAATACATAATATCTTTTATATAATAACTTAATTCTTTTCATTTTTTATATATACGATAATTTAATTTTAGGAAGTGTGGACTACCTTCCCCTCAAAGTGATATGACCCATTCATACCATACATAGAACATATAAAGGATAGTGTTAATGAAATTATGTAACATATATAACATAATATATTATACTGTAATAATAATATACCTACGTATCATTTTGTCTTCTTTCCTTTTAAAATAAAAAAATGAAATGGAAGTAGAGTTTGTGCGTACGTACGAATTACCATCTGCAAGAACACGATGAGATTCATTCCCCATCATAAAAATTCAAGAATAATATTAATTTTATTATTAATGATAATATTTAAGAACATTGTAAAATTTTGGATATGAATCTAATACGTAATATCCATAACAAACATGATTTACGTATCAAAACATACAAAGGAAAATGAATCTTTTTACACCTGAAACAATGATACTACTAAAATATTATTAACAATGAAAATATTAGAAGATCATATATGATATCATATTTATGTATGTGGACCTTTTATAATTTAATAAAAATGATTTAACTATTATACAGGAGGTTAACATACCCTCAACCAAGTAAAAGTACATGGTAAGAGTTAATTTCACAATCTCTTTGTTATCAAAGGATGTTTTTACGGAAGTATCTACAAGGACCTTTTTATCATCCACATATGTGTTTCTTAAAAATGTATTTCATAACATTTTTAATATTTAATAGACTATAGGTTAATGTCATTTATACTAATGTTTTACTTTTTATAAAATGGTTTAAAAGAAATATTTACATCATTTTCCAAAAAAATGTACTTTATGAACATTTCGACAAATTAAGATAAGAATGTTTTTTATCTTATATGACGGGTGACATTATTCTCCACCATTACAACACCTTTAAATCATCCCGTAAAAGATTATAAGAATATTTTCAAAATAAATGTTTTCTTTTATAATTACATGACTTTTAATTGATTTAATAATATAAAGTGATATTCCTCTGAAATAATTTTGGTTTCATCTATGTCAACATAATTTAATGGATGTTATAATTATTTGAAGCTAATTTATTATGATAAAAATCATCCATATTGTATGGAAGGTTTTGTGATATGTTTGACTATGGATGTGTTATTTTTATACCATTCATGGTTTCTGGTAACATATTAACATTTGGTATGTTAGATTTAAAATAAATGATTATGTTATGTTTAAACATTTTCATATGAGGAATGAATTGGATATAGTATGTGATAAGTGGAACCCGCTATAACCCCTCAATGCATCTGTAGGTCACATGAGACAAACTAGTGTCTTGGAACAAGGCCTTAAAAAAATTTATTTGTTTTCTAGGCATGATGCCTTGACTATGTGGTTATAATGTCCGATATTAGGTATTACTTCATTATAAAATTATATATTGATATTACTTTTGATTATTAGACAAGTAGAACATCGATGTAAATATGTAAATTGAATTATTGGATTTATCATATCCATATTATGTTGATTTTTATGTTTAAAATGCTTTTGTTTTTGTTTTATACATTTCCCTTAAGGATTATATTTATTTATGAAAGTTTCCACTATACTGTTATCCTTACCGAGCATCTGCGATCACCACTTTCTATGATTTATTTTTCCAAAGATGTAAATTAGTATTCTATGGTTAACTTACAGGGATAGGCTAAGGGATATGAATGTGGTCAATAGAGACAAAATGTTGTTGTTGTTTTTATTTTATGATGTAATGTAAAACTTATGAATGTATCTAGTACTTCCAAGGCTACTAAACCTCATCGGTCTTTTGGGATTTGATACCTTGTGGTCATACCAAGGTTATATAATAATTCCTCATTTCTCAGTTACTAGGGTGGGGGTGTTACAATTTCCCCCATTTTTACATAAAAATACGCTTCTTTAACACACCAAGTTTGATCCGAGAGGTTTAATGGTTAACATATGGCCATCCAACGGGTGAGATAAATGTTTCTCCATCATTTTCCCTTGAAGTTTAATTTTTAACCAATTAGTAAACTCGTTTTTACCTTAATTATTTTAATTAGTTGTAATAAAAATTAATTATTATATTAAAATCCATCATAAAATTTTCAAATATCAAATATGGACACCATTTTTTCATATTCTAATCAGATAAGTGGAGAAATTAAATTTAAATTTAATCCCATATACTCGACAGCAATTAAGAGTTATAAAGTGAAAATGTTCACAAGCTTGCTATGTTTTCATGTCTTAATTTAATATAAAATTCATAAATTGACCTAAATTTTATTAATAGATATATTATTGATCTAATTTAACACTAAAACCAATTCAATATATAATTTTACATTATAAATTATTTAATATAAAATTATGTTCTTAATTAAATATCCTTAATTTTCATATTAATCAATAAGTGAAATGTTTCAGGAAAATTACAAATAAATCACCATAAGGTAATTATAAAATTCCAATTTATAAATGGATTCTAAAAAAACTATATTTATAAAAGTCCCAAAATTTATTTTTAAAATATGTGTTCTAATAAAAGGTGGTAAAAATTCCTTAAAAAAATACATTTTTTATGCATAAAATTTGTTTGTTTTTATCTTATGCCTATAAAATATATTATATGATTGTAAAATTACATTTAATATAAAACATAAAAATTTCAATAAAATCATTTACTAATAATATTTTATTTCGTTTATTAGGATTAAATGACTATGGGTGGATAAAAACAGGTTTTTAATTAAATATTTCCATTATATTTAATTTATTTTTATTTAATTGGTAACCAATGAAATCAACCATATATTTTCATAAGATTGTTAATTCTATTAAAACATTCAATTTTAATGGCTAGATGATAATTTTCATTTTAAATAATAGTTTTAATATTATTCGGTAAAACTTGGTCTGGCGTGTAATAAAAGATATCAAAGAAATTCAGTGTTTCATGTAATGCAAGCTAACTGAGTGTTTAATGAATTTCAAGCTATATCATATATTGAATTTATTTAAAATAGTAACTATATTTTAATGTATCATGATTTTATATTCCTTTCTACACTTAGTGGTGGGTTTTATACACAATATTGAAAAAAAATTCTTTTAGAATTTTGGGGAGTTATAATTCACCCAAAGGGATTGTTAGAGTCGAGGTAAATAACCTAAAACTAAGAAATTTAGGTTTCATAAACTATATATTTATATTAATTAACAACATAATACATTATTTACTCATTTAAGTGGCCATTCAGGTATATTTTGGTGAATGGAACAGCCCCACATAATAGATCATTAAGAATTTTAGGGATGGATACCATGCCCCTTCTTTATTTCGATAGTATAAATCGCATCCTGTATTAGACTCTGATTTGGAATGGACCTATAGAACTAAAATAAATTATAAAGACATCATTAAAATTGGGAATACGAACTCACATGAAAATAGTAACCAAGATAGTGATGTAAAATAGGAAAAAATTAGGATAATCATTGATTAACCGTGGGTTATCCAACATAATGAATGGAGGTAAAATCTGAGATTTTATGGAGGAGATATTTTAAATCCTTGGTGGGAGTTCAATGAGAGATATTTTATAGCCTGGTAGTATGAATTATTGAAGAAGGAAGAGGTATCTTAAGGGGAAAAAAGAATGATGGAAAAAATAGTAAAATCACCTCTATTAAAGTGGTGCATATTTTTGCAACATTTTCATCCAAACTATGATCCAAATGTATGGTCACCAATATATTGGAGGCCACACATCAGATGAATAAAGTGAACTTTTAAAACAATCATTCATGGTCTTTGTATTCCAACTATCCCAAGGTATCCTACCCATGATTCATGTGTATGGTTAAAAAAACTATGTGAATATCATGTGAATTACCTATGAAAATTATTAACGGTTTTACAGAACCATTTGGACCCTAGTATATGGTTTCCCTACACTTGTTCATATAATTACATTAACATTAAGGACTGGAATAAATTTATTTCCTAGATATATAAATTCACATTAGTGAATGGAAGAAAATTATTTGATTTGGGATTTTTGTGTCTTTAATTCTAGTAAACTGAACATGAAATTTAATATTTTCATCCATTTATAGGGATGACATAATCTTTATATTTAATTCATATTATTTATGAAATATATTATGAATTTTTATTTTTATTCATATGTTTTTCAAAGAAGATTTATAAATTTATTATAGTTCTTGATATGTGATGCCCATTTAGAAATATTTCTTTAATAGATTATAATAGTAAAATCCTTATAATAAATTAGCATATAAAACATATGAAAAAATATTTTTTTTGTTAGAGAAAAATTATTCATTATCATTACAAAATATAAACAAATAATGAAGAAATTTTATGAAGGAAATATATCATGTTGATTATAATGATAGAGGTAATATCACTATTCTCTTTGGTTTGGATATAATGATCACCTTTGTAATTGAGTTAGCATCCAACCAAAATTAATTTTTTTTGGATATGTTAAACTCATTTTTATAACATGTTATTGAATCATGAACTAAAAATAGAATGAATATGGAGAGGTTTTTAGAGTTATGATAATTAGTATTTCACACAATGAATCCTTTTTATTAGTTGTGTAGAATGGTTAGGTTATACAATAATAATATAAGATTAAGTAAATATGTTAGCAATTATTTAGAAAATCAATTAATCAAATAGTCAATGATCCAAATAAAAAATGAATTGTTCATAAATAATAAATTTATATTGGTAGTGTGACATCAATAAATGTAATCCTAATTAATATCACTTGAATAGATTATGATTTATTTTTAACTACCAAAAATATTTATTTAAAGAATAATATTATGAAAATATTAAAATTCCTAATTAAATATCAATCATGATTGATTAATAATTCATTAAGTAATCAAATTAAATAATAATTATCCACAATTAATCATAATTGTTCACATAAATATATCATCAATTAACCATATTTAATTTTAATTTATTCATATAAATTAATAATAATTAGACTTAATAGGTTAATAAATAATTAAATATGTAACAATTTAGGTATACTATAATTAAACATATTTTATTAATAAAGAACTGAATCTTGGTTATATGGTTATTTTCATGTTCTAGGGACCTCAAAATATGCATCTATTCGACCAATCTCGAGAAGATTAGCATGATATATGTCCAAAAAAGGGTTTAAACAATCATTCTCATAAAAAACCATAACCTTAAATAAGGTCGATACAAATACTAATTTACCAACACCGAAATCAGGAACACATAAATAAAGGATCCTGAGAACAACATAAGAGTTTGGAAAAATTCTTAATATTGTTTTTCACCGGCTTTATTAGATTAATCATTTGAATAATGAGAAATAAACCAAATAATATTATTGATAGGATATTTCACATATAATTTATGATACATTTATATATATAGAGAAACACATAGTATTTAAATTAATTTTTTATAGGAAATTTGGATGACCCATATTTGTTATATAATCATTGGGAAGAAGGATTAATGTGTATAATACTTCAAGCATTGATCAACACATGCTCCAGGAACCTTAATGATTCTTTATATAATTAATGGGTGTGAGAACAACTAATACTAATTTCTATAATCATTAAAAATTGATCATAACATGAAAACCATCCACTATTGAAGGATTCTTCTAGTCCTATCCAGATCATGATATGATGGTGGAGGATTAGAGATCTCTGTTTATAGGAGTGTTCTTGGGAGATTTATCACTAGATAAAGTTGTGCACAATAATAATCTCACACTAGAAATGATTTAATAGGGTTAAATTTCAAGGGTTGGGAATTTGAATTTTCACATATACCCTAAGGAAATAACATAATACTTAGTGAACCCCATATTGAATAATAATAATAGTAATAGTAATAATAATAATTTAATGTTATTTACTTTAAGATATCATAACTCATGGGAAAAATTATTGTAATTTACAATATAATTAAATTAATATTTATTTAAATGATATTTAATATATCATTCTCATAAAATCTCTAAATATGACTGATAATTTTCTCTGATATTTATTAAACATTTCATAATTACTATTTATTTTAAATAAAAAATATTACATATTATTTTTTTCAATAAATAAATAAAAATTTTATTAATTGAAACTAATAAATAAATATTTATTTAATATTCATGTCATCTATTTTCAATCAACTAACTTCTGGTTGAAAATTCACATTCAACAGAACTTGAATAAATATTTTTCCTTCTAACCTAAGAATAGAATTATATTCTAATATTAAATTCAAATATAAATTAAACTTCTAAATGCCTATAGTGTGTGAAAATCCATTCCCCCTTTCTTAGTGGTATTATTCCAATCATTCCTAATGTATAGTATTAGTTTGGAGGAATACATCATGCTATTGCAATGAAAACATCCTTATATGAATACTCATTGTTTAATATAATTATTCTCTCTCTTTATCTCATCTGGAATGTTTCATCATAATGATAATTAACCTATGATCACAATAAATATTAATATATATATATTATAATGAACTCATAGATTATAAAATCCCATGGAGATAGAAATAATCATCCAATTCCAATCCTATCAAATGTATGGAGAAATCTATATCAATTAACATAGAAGGTAAAAATACTTTATTGATTTATCCATTAATTTCATAACAATCATGAAACAACTAATGTATCTTACATCTCCATAAGCATATGTCAACAATGTTTTCATAAATACAATAATGTTTAAAACTAATTATGCAAGCATATAATTACCCAATTTCATATAAAAATCGAAACATTCAATAACACATAAAACATGTCAATTTCCTACTAGAGGGTCTATTATCATATCCTCTTCTCTTAGAGATTACTATGGGAAAAATATATGAGAAGAAGTATAAATTTCTTCTGATTATAAATCCTTTAATAGTATTTAATATATATGGATCTTTTTATAATGTCATTCAACAATAGAACATGTAATTATGAATATTTGAATTACACTTCACGGTTCTCATCATTATGGGGAACGTTTATGACATTTTGATTCGATCAATCTATACAGACATTATAAGACTATTATTATGAAGTATAACACTTATCATGTGATGAGATATTAATTGGTATACAATAAAATAAATATATATTTAATAAAAATATAAAAAAGATCGTTCAATGTATGAAACTCAAGAAGAATCACACATTCACTAGAGGACACTTCTAAAAATTTTCATTCCTCTATGTCTTATATAACATTTACTATTCTACTGAGATAATTATTCATTCAATGATAATGACACATTTTTTTTCATGGAAACTCTACTTATTGTGTCCTCACCAAATTATGAAAAATCCCTCAAGAGGTAATACTTAGGATGTATATTCATCATCCATTGATGTTATCATTGCTCCTTAGTGATGGCCATTGTTGCAAAATCATCATAATTAATTTTTAGGAAGACATTAATTATAATACCATCATTAGAAATTTGTAAAAAAACTCTTATCTATAACAAATATTTAGTTTCATAAAAATAAATTATATTCAATGAAACTAAAATAGAATCAACAAAAAATATTTCATTGATCTCTTTCATCACACAACTCCTTTATTGAGATAGAAGACATATGCTAACCTTGATTTCAAGTCATTATAATCATTAATGAAACTAACTTCACTATATTCCACAGTAACTAGATCCTAATCAATGAAATAAACTATGTATATCTACTTAGTATGCCTCAGAAAAATTTGGATTTCCATAACAATAATCCAAAATTATTATGCTGAATCTTCTTAATATATTCCTACATTGGTCATGGTATAGGAAACATAAATCCTAGTATATGACATGGAATACATGATAGATCCTTTCACAAAATCTTATGAGATTATATTCACAATATAACTATAATATTGTCTATGATTACATGTTATCATGGAGAGATGTAATCCATGTGACGATGGAACCAATCCCATCTTGGATTATTCCAAATTGAATCTCATTAGTATTTAGTCAATGTATATTGTTTTACATTTTCCAATATATATCATGGAGACATCATGAATAATATTAATCCTTAAAATATAGGTTTCTTAACCTATTTCCTTCATGGAGAAGAAATTGTTTAAAAAAAGAATTGCATAATTTAGGAATGGAATCTCAGGTCTAATATGTAATATTTAGCCAATATATATAATTGATAAAACAAATCACACAAAAAAAACGTATATAAACATAGGGATCATATTCAATATTTTATAACCATATTTCACAATGGGTTCAATAAATTGAAGGTTCCATAAATTGTATGCTTTCATCAAACCTTGAAATAATTGATGAATCTTGCTGACATTATTAGAATCTTATGGAGTCACAATCAATTCTGATTGGGTCATATTAACATCTTCTATAAGGTTATCATTAAGTTATGGTCTTTTTAACATTCTATGGCTTTTCAAATACACATATATATGTATTTATTTGGAAATATATATATATGTGTGTGTGTGTATCTGTGTCGGTATGTGTGTTGTATATATGTATGTATGTATGTATTTATTTATTTATAAACACACATAAAATCACATTTTTTCATAAATGTATTTAAAACTAATCTTATAAGTATATATTAATATACAAAAAAATATAGGGATAAAAATTTATAACCCAATATATATAGATAAATATAAATATATATTAATATACGAATGAATATATATACTAATATATGAATAAATATATTTATATTAATATGAATCTATATCAATACACAAATAAATATAACTATATATATAAATAAATAGATATCTATCACTAAATAGAGAAAAAAATGAAATGGCTTAGTGGTAAAGGTGTAGCTGCGAAAGGGGGAGGTTGCGGGTTCATGTTCAGGTGGAAGCAAAGTGGTGAACACGTGTAAGGACGCGCGAGAGTAGAAGAGAGCGCAGATGGGGGGGGGGGGGGGGTTAAGCCCTATTAAATGCACTCCCCACATTATATAATTTTTTTTTAATTTTTTTTGACTTTTATCAGTGCTTTTTAAAAGCGCTGATAAATTCCTCTTTTATCAGTTCTAAAAAAAGCACTGATAAAGGGGTATTTTATCAGCGCTTTTTTTAGTGCTGATAAAAGGGGCCTTTATCAGTACTTTTTAGAGCACTGATAAATGGGACCAGTATATATCAGCGCTGAGCTTTACAGTGCTTTTTTAGTGCTGTTAATGCTCGTTTTGAGCTATGATAAAGCCCGTTTTTTTACTGGTGATATTTCTCTACGTCACATGAGATGGGGACACTATATAGCATATAACCCTCGATACTAGATTTTAGTCCCCAAAAACAATATTCCCCAAATGGTAAGAACACATGGTGTGTCCCACTGGCCTACATGCCATTTATATGGGAAAATATGTCACAAATTCCATACAAATGGCTCAGATTCCCCCCCCCCATACACCCTGAAACACATATAATCAACCCAAAAGGCATCCATATCAAGAATATAAAGGCACTAAAATCTTAAAATAATGCATAAACAAGGGTATCGGGACATCGAACTCAAACCACTAACCTCATGATTGAAACTATGAAGCTTTTGTGTCGAATCAATGCTTAAAAGTAGTTATTGTATGTTCTTTGAGTGATCACTATAATGATCTGAGAATGATAATTCTTAGTTGACTCAATTCTTCCCTCAAGTCATCCATCAACAAAGTGAGATAAGGGAGGGGTTTTGGCTCCACTTTTTGGGTGCATCGATGGGTGGGGGAGGTGTAATATTAGTCTAAATGTATTAAACAAATATCAACCATTTAACACCCATCTCACAAAATGGCTCCGAACCGAATCCCAGAACCGACAACATTTATTTCATTCCTAGGGAAAATAGGGAATTTTTCAATCAACCACCATAATAGAAATATGATATGAGACTGCCCTCATATTTATTCTAAATTTCCAAATAATCTATGCGTGAGTGATAAAATAATTTTAATATTTTTAAAATCACAACTCAAAGGCTCTTTAGGCCCAAAAACTCAGCGCCGAATCAGCACATGGATTTGGAAATATTCATAGAAATTTTAGAAAGTCTTATAGGTAAAAAAATGAGTCACTAAATCCTACATACTATAAGAGTTTTATACCTAAAAAGTAGAATCTTAAAATCATTTAAAATAACCTGATCTCTCAACTATGGCTCCAACGTCTTCTAGCTCACCAAGACCACAACAAAGGCCACCAAGAATTTTTGTGCTACCTAGAATCGGGATCTTACGGGCACCTCATGTAACATCACACCCATGTCGATCTCTCCAATGTCAACATTAATCAACTTGTGGGAACATTTCTCCTAAACTGTAAAGGGTGAAAGACACCAAACACCTATCCCATATGTCATCATACGGTCAGGTAGAACACTTCTTCACTAACCTAATAAAGATGCCACCAAACCCCTACTCCATACAAACATGTCAAAGGACCTCATTGACTAAACCTTGAAACTAATTTATTTTGGTGGAACTGATTCACTCAAATTTTTTTTCATCATATATCAAGGACACATATTAAATGGGAAATAATTCATCATCCTCATGAGTAAGAAGTCATATCAACTGAAACATGACCTCCTCATGGGTCTCACAATTTTTTTTGACTTCTATAACATGAAGGTACTAACAAAAATATAGTTTTTGCCATGTACACACACTAACTCTGACCAAGCCCTTTGCAAAATCCAATGAAAAGAGAACTGTTCCCCGAACACGCATGTCAGAGGGACTCATCCACCATACATCTAAACTATCCTCTATAGGCAGAACTGATTATCCATCACAGTTGTAAATCAAATTAAAAAAGACATCTTAGTGTGGGAGGGATCCCTCTTCCTTATACATTCAAATATTGGTCATATTACACCCACACTGGGTCTTAACGATTCCTTGAACAAACCTCAAGAAAGAAGCATAAATAAAGGAGTACCTCATAATAGTGTCTATCAATACAAAATAAAAAATAGAAAGGATAGTGAGCATACTTATACACTTAGAACCTATTGTTTAATGGCCTCTGGGGAATGAATCTATCCTCACCCACATCCTCTAGCTCCCTGAGCCTAGTGTGGACCACCAGATACCGGTTGAGGAAACACATACCATATTCCTTATCAAACTACTCCACCCACTCCCCAGCCTCACCCACCACCCTAAAAACCTCCACTATTGAAATAAATACTCTTCCCAAGTTGTCCATCAACCTTATCCCTCTCAACACCACATCAGTTTAGTTAATCTCTTGAAGGATGTCCCCAGATGTCACAAGAGTAACACCACCTCTCTTGAGGCTGACTAAAACCTATCTGGAATACTGGGGTCTATGACCCTGTATCATGGGACCAATTCATGATGCATCATGATCATCAAAATCACTGAGTTTACCATCAACTACCACTTGCTGAACAAATCAATGTGGTCTTAGCACATGTGTGCCCTGTACTAATGGTCGATGTATTCTAATCCAAAAATCTCTCCACCCCCAAGGACTTATCCATAATTACATTAAATGTGGTAATGTAAAATGGAACCACAGACACCCTAAACTCTCAGTGCATGCCCTACTATAATGGGTTGTGCTCTAAGGAATGGATCTTAAACAATATTGAGGGAGTAACACGATAGGTATATCAACCATGCTGAGTACACAACCATGGTCCGACTCTCATGTAGAAGATAAAAAGGCTATTGGATATGCACATACCTCATCATGGATAGATAGAACTACTCCCTTATAACATTCTCAATCTCATCTCATGTGAGCATCACCATATTTTGGGTTTGTGTTAAGAGATTCCACGATCACTGAGATAAAACCTACAAAAGGATCACTGTAAGGAGCACCATCTGATCAATATATGATCTCAGAAGGATGAAAACATGTGTGAAAACCTCAATACAATCACCAAAATCCTTGGGGACTGGGTTACCAAATGATAAATTCATTTAGGGGAATAAAAATGTTCAATTTAATGATCAAAACATGTTTCATACAAAAATGTTGGGAGTTTAAAAATAATGAATAAAATTATAAAATGACTAATATCATATAAATTCATTATAGATTCTCTACTAGTTGGGGGTTGTGATTTTCAATTATGATCCTAAAAAATAAATGTAATCAATTAAGATTAGGGACTGTTCCATTTATATTAAAAAATATATGGGGATTAGGGACATCAACCAAAAAGTCCTAAGAATAAAATTAAAATTTATAAAATGAAATAAAGATAAATCTTCATATGATCCCCCAAGTGGGATCAAGGTACATCAAACCATCAAAAGGGATGTACTAGCTATTATCCTTAATTCGATGATAGGTGGGTCTACATTGACCAGAACCACAACATTTGTCTTTTCTAAGAATTCAATTGTTCTTTATTTGGGAGGAATGATCCATGGATAGAGTCTACCAAATTCCCCCCTTCATAATTATGTATTGTTTTTTTGGATTATGTAGGATGAATTATTATTGATCCCCATTCTTGGTTTCTACTTTTTCAACCACCACATTATTGTTACATTTTGTCTTAATAGGGAACACATTAATTGAATGATCAAATATAAAACAAGAATATAATTATTTTAAAAAAATATTTAAAAATAAAATTCTCCCTTATTAAGTTTGTACTCCGTGTCATGATTACTTGAGGCTTTGTAACACATATTATTATTTTCACCATTTTTTCTTGTTTAATTTTTTATTTTTATTTGTCATTCATGTTCATGATGGCCCATGTTCCTTTTTGATGTTTTATTTTGTTTAGTTTTGGTCTCATGTTCATTCCATAGTTAGCCCATGGATTATTGTTGGAAAATGCAATTTATGGTCATGATAGTCAGTGGAGCATGATTGAAGCATGGTTAGGGGAAACCATGATTTATGCTCAAGTAAAACATGTAAGCATTCATATTTCTCTATATAGGGGTGCACAACCTATGCATAATTTGGAAAAACTCACGGAAGGCCTGCGCATGGTACTTTCATTTTGGAGAGAACCATATCACACATTTGGTGTAGGGTTCTCTAAACCATGAGGTCTAACCATGTGAATTTTATAATGTGTTCATTAAGGGTCACTAGGTTAGAAAATAGTTTTTAATATTGTGTCGCCTAACCATGTGCAGTTTCAAGGTCAATAAAAATGTGAAACCCCATTTCTTCCAACATGGGATTTTGGACCCAAATCAGTACATTTATCCCCCATCATCTATAGGAGCATAAGGTACCTCCTTAATTCATATCCATGAAAATCCTTATATCCCTTGGATTTGATATAGTAATTTATTCTATATTGGGGCTATATTTCATAAGGTATTATCCTATTCTCTTCTCCAACTTCCTCATTGTTCCATTTTCTCTTGAGTTCCTAATCACCCATGGTATTTTGGATCTAGATATTATATTTACATTCATTTAAATTGGCTATTTTATCTTTTTTGGTATTATCATTGTTGTTCTTGGATCTTTAAACCAGAGTGAGGTTGTTTCAGGTGTGCATTATTGAAGCACTGTGAGGTTGAGGTAGGATTCCCTTTGTACATATCCTTTAAATTTAGGAATAATTGGTTTTAAGATTATCTTAACATGACTAATATGTTAAATAGAGATTTATGATCCTTGGAATGTTTTTTTTTGAAACATGATGATTTTGTCCTTGTTCTTTGATAAATGGAATTATTTTATTAAATTTTGGACATCAAGTGTCTGATAAAATGAATCATTGGAATTTTTTTTATTTGTGATATTTAATGTATATATTTTCGAGGAAAATAGTATTTTGAAACCCTAAAAGTAGTTTTATATTTATAAAATGTATTTTAATGGGGGTTGGAGTTGAATTGGTTGGTGTTTTGTTCATTGAAAAGGGTTTCCCACGTAATGGTGATCTGTGTCCAATTTTTCATTTCAATGAAAGCGGGTTTTTTTTAATGTAGAATAAATTCTTAAATATAATTTTATAAATGGTTGAATAGTGTAAAATGGTGAGTTTTGACCTTTTTGGAAAGGTGTTATTGATTTAATTAGCTACGTATTATTGAGGCCCATTTGACACTTTTATGAAATTGGTGAAAATGATTTTTATGAGAATAATAATTTAATAATATTATTTCCTTGTTTATATTAAATAAATTACATTTCATACCTATAGAATCCTCATGTTCCATTTTATGTTAATGGGTGATACATCCTCTATATATAATCCATATGGAACATTTATTTAGAGTGGAATGGAATATCCTTGGTGTGGACTCCCTTAGGATCTAAGAATTTTAAGGCATGTAATTTATCCTTTGGGAGAATTTGTGTGATTTCAATCAAGTGAATTATTTATATGTGATATATTTTCATGTGAATGGTTTCTCGACTATCATCGGTTGGCCCACCCTCTTCATGGGAACCTGGCATAACTAGCAAGTTTTCTGAGAACAATTTTTCCACTATATAGGATTATGATTTTGATTATATCCCCTAATAGGGGATATATTTTTTTATTGATTTGATGGGATAATACCCCTCGGTTATACTAATTAAAATGTCATCGAGTATTTGGATATAAATTGAGGTCATCACGCGAGGGATGCTCTCTATAATGATTAATGATGTATAATATGTTATTGATTATCTTACAAGCTCCTCGGTTCTCCTATTTCTATTTTCTCATAAATTACTAAGTTGGATAATTGATGTGTGTTGTTTGTTGGTTACTCGTTTGTAATTACTTCCACATCCCATGTAATGAATATTACTGAGACCAATGTATACTATTTTTTTATGAAAGGTGATGTGATTATTTTCAAAGGCTAATAAAAGTTGTTTCATAATTTTTTTTTCAGTCCATTACACTAATTTCAATTTAAATGTCATATTTATTCCGTAAATTAATTATGTATCCTTTTGAGAATTTAATTTTTTTTAAGTGGTTAAAATGGAAAGGGATCGTGTATTTAGTTTCAATTGAAAATGCATGGAAAAGATTACTTTTATATGTTGTATTTAATATGTGTACTTGATGTTTATTTAATTTAATAGATATGAATTAAGAATATAATTGTTCGAGAACACCTATTGAGTTTTAATAACCACTCTAATAGTTGATTCTATTTTTATATTGTGGTGGTTTTTTTGATGGTTTTATATTTCCATAGGAAACAGTTGGTTTGGTATCATAGAGAGACCCTTCGGATCACATGGTGTTGTGGTGATCCTCAGGATCAGTATGATTTTTTTGTACAACTTGTTGAATATTTAGTTCATCTCAAAAAAAATTTCAGTATGAATATTTATTCATATTGGGATGCTCTGTTTTTTATTCCATTTTATTTATTTATATTCGTAGAAATCATTCCCTTTGATTCTCTGTCGATTCCCCAGCACTAGTTGCAAGGCTGGGATGATCAAGAATACTTATTGGACATTGTCATGGGCATATTCGGGTGACCCGTTCGGGGTTGACCCAAGATCTTTTGTAAAAAATAGAATCAAAGGTGTTTGGTAATTTTTAGGATCTTTTATTTAGAACTCCCATTATTATTTAGGGTGTAAAGGTAGATAGATTAGGAGTGATGAAGCCTTAGGTGTAGATATTTTTGGAGTTTTTGGAGAATATTAACTAGATCAAATCTTTTGTTTCCATGGGATGACTACTTTTAGTTTGTTTAGTTTATTATTTTTCGTGGTTTTGTGCCTGGGAAACGTAGAGATAGGTGGGATAAGGGTCTTAGTGAGCTCACATGGCATTGAAATCTATGTGGAGAGGCAGACATGGTCCTATAAGACTCTATGTTATAGTGTCTTGATTCACATATGTCTGCCAACCATATGGCCAAGTCACTCATCTACACTAATATACCCCTATTAATTACATTGGATTATCCATTATTCTGAGAATTGATTTAAAAACCCCATGTTTTGTAATATTTAAAATTATATTAAAAAAATAATGGTTTTGTTATGGGATTTTTAAAATGTATATTCATATTTTTTTAATAAAATATTTTGATAATTTATTTTTATTGAATGATTTTTTGGTAAATGAGGTTAAATATATCTGGATTGAGTTTTCATAATTAAAAATTGGTATTTTTCAAAATATGGTGTTTTAAAACTATAACTTATATCAGATAGGGTTTTATAGGGTTCATTAAAAATTATAAGAACAAAATTTCAATTAAATAAATATTTATTAAATGATATTTTTTGAGCTAATAAAATATAATTTGAATGGGATGATTTGAATTTTAGAATGAATTTCATTTGATTTGTGTTTTAGAATTAAAATAATTTATTAGAATGTATTGTTTGAAAATGGTTTTTGGCTTGGTGGTTGATGAGATTTGGAATATTTTTATGAATTTTTAAATGGGAAGATAGTTGATAATATAATAACTTGGGATGTATGTTTTGTTTTGGAAACTGGGAAAAAAAATTTGACCATTGGTATTTCCATTCACTATCACATAAATGTATACGTTTGGGAATGTGGATGGATAATTATGTGGGTTGATGAGTTCCTAGATTGGAATGATAGGATGGGTGCCATGGTGGCAAGAGAATGTTCATATGTGAGGATCCATGGAATACCATTGGTCAGTGTGAAACCCAAAAAGATTGTTTTATTTAAAAAGTTATTTTAAGAGTAATAATTTTAATGTTTTGATAACTAATGAATGTATGTGGAATATTTTTGTGGTTTGATTGTGATTCTTATGTAGTGTTTTGAGTTTGATAACTCTTCTTTATAAGTTAGTTTTGATTGTGATATTAGTTTTATTGATTCCCAGTCTCTACCCCCAAAAATGTTTCAATGGATATTCGTGATATTGCTACATTTTTTACGAATAAAGGATCTTCCATTTGATCATCATGTGTACTTCATTTGACATTTTTAGAAGATAAATCCTCCTCTTTTATTTTCAAGAATATCATCTCAAAGTGGAAGAGTGGTTGTCTAAAATTAAAAGAAAGTATAGTTTCCTCAAGTTTCCTTATTCATTATAGGTGAAGTTTGTTTCCATTAGGATTTATGGTTTATCATGGATGGGGTGGATATTGGTATCACAAACCAAGAATTGAGATTATCTTACCTGGGATTTCATTAGGGTTTCATTCAACAAAATGCATTTCTCTGAGATAGTGAAGTTGAACAATGGAATTGAAATGTGTTATCCTCAACAAAGCTATGGATAGGTTCTGGAGTACTATCATCATTTTGTAGATTTATTTTTTTTACCATCCACTGTGGCTTATAGATTATTCCTCAATGGAAAGACAATTTGAGTTTGGAATTTATACAAATCTACATTCAAAGATGTTAGAGTTCTAATTAATGGGGTTTTTTTGATGAGGTGATGCAAGATGTTTGTGTTGAATCTATGTTAGTAGGGGTACATGACATAATCAACCTACCCCAAGTCTTTATAAATGATGAATGGAATTATATAAAGGTTATTATAAGAGGCTTAAAGATATTTGAGATTGTTTTTGGATTAAAATTTCCTGAGATCTTGTGTTAGTTTTCTCTATGCACAGGATCATGTTGTGTCATCAGTGTGGAAGTACTGATAATAGGAATCAAGCACGTCTAAATTATCTAAATACCTACCATGAATGTGGATTCCAAGGTAACTTGAAAATGTTATATTTGTTTTATTCTAAGAAGTGTCTTGGTTCCATATCCATCCTTCAACAAACTCCATAGCCCAGTTGCATTAATAGTGTGTTGTCTTGGTCTCAGTTTAAAGTACCATTCTCTACGGTGTACCTTTTTTGGTAATGGTTTTTCCCCAAGTTGTTTTGAGTTTTTTTATATTCCTTTTAACTGTAAAATTTAATGTTTCATATCATCATATAAAATATATTTTAATGGACAAATATCCTTTAATAAATTATGGAAGCTTTCAATTTTAAATAGAGGTGTGTTCTCTGGGAATTTTTTTCAAGGGTTTTCTCTTTTCAAGTGAAATTGAATGATGAGTGCGAAACTTATGGATCAACGTATTAGTGTAATGAAGGAGTTATGAACTGATATTTTTAGCTATTGACTATAGGTAATTTGATTCTTGAAGACATCTAGGATCTAAACATAGGTTATGGAATGATGCTTCTAACGCAGTTAGGAAAACATCAAGACGTTTGGGGGAACCATAGATCAACTCTTGTCACCAATTTTGGGTTATTAGTGGTTTGAAAGTTACTCTATGGATTTAAGGATGAATATTGGACCTTTTTTCTTGAAATTTCCATTGTGTGCCTATTTAGATGTTGGCCTCTAACTAGTTGTTCTTAGGTGGTTGTCCCCAATGTCTTGGTTTTGATTTGGGGTTGTCTCTTGGAATGGGGTATCTTCTATTTGATATTCCCTCTATAGTGGGGGTTAATAAGTGGGCGTGTTTTTATGGTGTGTCCCATGTATGATTTCTCTATTTTTTTCAATTTATAACCATTTGGTGACCCACCACATGCCTCATTATGGTCTCTTATAATGTTGGTTGAGTCTAGTTAGTTTCTAATAGTGGGGAGTCCATTTTGGACTCATGTGATGATAATCCAGTTTAGTTTTTGGGGTTTTAATGGTAATGGGTGATAATTTTTGATGTTTTTTAGTTATTATTTCCTCATTATTTGGGGGAAATGATGGGAATATAGCGTATACCTGATGTTTTTTTTCTTTACTTCGCAAGGGTGTTGTATGAGTTTTCAATTATTTCACGAAAAGTGGTTTGCATTCAGTGGACTATTTCAGGGGTGAGGAATGAGTTTTTATTAGTTATGGTTGAGATGTTTCTGGTTTGGGATCTTCAATTCATGTAGTTGAGGTAATTCCTTATTTATGAATGATCAACTTGAGATAGTGTGGATTTTTTAGGGTGGAAACCGTTATAGTGGGGATATTTGTAACACCAATATTTCTGTATTCGCACATTTTCCCAGTTCATTTTTGCATCATTTTTTTCAAGATTTTTGGTTGTTGAAATTTAATTTATGTTTTTTTATTTTGTATATTTCTCTTTCCACATTCATTATATAGTCTCCCTATGGGGTTTTGGTGAAAAAGATGTTTTGGCTTTATAGCAGGTGGTGAACAGTTGGCGCATGGTTAGGGGAAACCATGCACCATACACTAGTAAATTGTGAATGCCATGGGATGATTCAAGAAAATGGTGGATGACCAACATATGATTAGAAAAACTGTATAGAATGTGGGTGCGTGGTTCATTCATATTGGATGTAACCATATCACAAGGATGGAACTCAATTAAACAAACAATATTTCCAAAACATGAAATGTGCCCAGTGTGTCCTATAATGGGTTCATGGTTGACAATTGTTTTGGGAAACTCTATGGCCTTACTCTGTAAAGTGTCCAAAAAACTAAAAATGTGAAATTCAACTTATTCACTCTTAGTATTATCACCCCAAATCATATCATTTCTCTTACCTCATATTCGTGTGACCCTAAGAGGATTCCTTTATTAATATCCAAGTGTATCATTCACTCCCATTGTCAGGACCAAGTGATTTCTTCTTGTTTGTGGCTTGATTTCTCAAGGTATTCTCCTCCTCTATTTTCCTTCTTCCCCTTTCTTCTATTTTCTCTTGATTTACTAATATATCATGTCCTTGTAGATATATTATTTATGATTCCCTTCGTTATTGTGGGGTTTTTTTCTTTTTAACTATTCTCTTAGTTTTTCATGGCTCTTGAAACCTTAATGAGGTTTTTTCAAGTGTGTGTTATTAAAGAGTCATTAGGTTGAGGCATGTTTCACTTCTCACTTATCCTTTAAACTTCAGAATAAATTTTTTCTTTATTTTCACCGCTTACATATATGTTTAATTGTGATTCTTGGTTTTTGAATGATAGTTTGTTGTGCATAGTGATGATTTTATGCTTGTTTTTTGATAAATGAATTTTTTTTGAATGTTTCAGACCAACCATTTGATAAAATTACTTGTTGTATTATGTGTGTGACCTATGATATTTAATGTTTTTAATGGTTGTAAAATTATTTTTTTCTCCTTTAATAGTGGATTGGATTTTGAAAATGGATTTCCTTATAGTGTGGACATGAATGTTGTGTGCTTTTTCTTCCTTGAAAATGGATTTCCAAGTAATGTTGATGTGTGTAACATTTTTCATTCTGATGAATTTGGATTTGTTTTGAAAATGTGTTATAAATAAATAAATATAATTTTATAAATGGTCTTAATGTGTAAAATGAGGTTTTTTTACATATTAGGAATGGTGGTATTAATCATATTTAAAATGAATGCTCTGGGCCCATTCAGATCCTTTTTGAAATTAGTGAAAATGATTTCAATCAAAAATCTACATCAATAATATTAGTTTCTTTTTATATTAAATTGATAATATTTCTACAAAATGGAATCATAATGATCCATTTATGTAAATAGGTGGGACATCCTTGCTCTGGACTCCCCGTGACACATTTACTTAGACCAGAATGGGAGATCCTTATTGTGGTCTCCTTTGAGATATTTGAATTGTAAGGAAATAAATTAATCCATAGTGTTTCTTTGTGAGATGTATGTTGTGTAAATTATTTATATGTGATTTATGTTCAAGTGAATGGACTCTCGGTTAAAATTGTTTGGATAACCCCTTTTATACTATTGACATGTGACCCTGGAATAGCTAGCAATTTTTATGTGAATGATTGATGCACAAGTAAGGATTACTCTTAGTATAGTGGCACATAGTATGGGATTGTTTTTTATTGTTGTAATGGGATAGTTCCCCTCAGTTAGACCATTTAGAGTGTGATCAAAATTGTGGGAGAAATTTGAGGGCATCGAGTGTGTCATATGTTCTGTGATAAGTCAATATGTATAGCATTTCCTATATTATTTCATGAGATCCTAGGTTTTCCCTAGTCTCATATATCATATTTTCCTATAATGGATACTGATGTTCATTTTTGGTTGGCTACTTGTGTCTTTATTTTTGTTTCCCTTATTATGATTATTACTATACCACTTTGAGACTATAATTATTTATTGAAGGCGATGTGATTATTTTCAAAGGATTGTGAAAATTGTTTCTAATGTTTTTTTAAAATCTATTTTTTTCAAATTGAACTTCATATTTATTCATTAAATGGATTATTCCTCCTTGTGATATGACAATGTGGTTTTTGGTTGTAAAAAGGGAAATAGACCATGTTTTTTTTGTTTTGAAGGAAAATGTGTTGAAAATCATACTATTATATATTGTATTTAAATCTTCAAATTGAAGTGGATTTTATTTAAATGATATTAATTTGGAATAGATCTGTTTGATAATTTCTAATGACTATTAATACACATTCATATAGTTCATTCTTATTTTAGATTGTGGTGTTGGTTTTTTCAGGGTTTATATTTTTTGGGTGATATTTTGTTTGGTATCAGAGTGTGACCCTTGGTGTCACATGGAATCATTGTCTTCATCAGGTTCAACATTAAAGGATTTGTATAGCTTGTTGTATTTTATATTCGTTGTGTAAAGTTGTTCAGTTTGTATATTTATTCTTATTTTTATTTTCTATTTTTTCTGTTATTTAATTTATTTATATTTTGTCAAATCCTTTCATTTTATTCTTTATTGATGCCCCGACACTAGTTACCAGTCCTGAAAGAATAATATATATCTCGGTCTATAGCACATGCTGATTTAGGTGACCAGTTGGGTGTCAACATGGTTGGTTTTTAACAGGGCCAACTAATTAGATATCATTATTATCCTCCTATAATTTTTGTTCAATAAAATTAAGGAGCACCATATGTTCTTTAATTGGTTCATGAACTTCATCTTCACATTCGTCCAAGGAAAAATAATTTTCATAATCAAAAATTTCAAAAATATTGGAATTAATACTCAAATTATGTTGAATAAAATTAAATTAAATAGATTTTGAGATATAGTCAACTTTATTAGTTTGTTCATCTTCAATCCATTATTTAACGGTGAGTTTTTCATTGAGTTTGATGGTGGGTTCTTGAAAATGGATTTAGGGAACTTCTATGTTTTCTTCTAACTCCATTACTTGGGTGGCTTCTTCCTTTTCCTTGTATAGGGAAAAGTATAGCAGTGATGGATATTTTACCTTATAATGAATGTGATCATGTTTCACCTCATACTCATGCAATAATTTATACATATCAGGTTGATCTCATACATGTATCCCTGTATTTAAATATTCCTCATCATGAATCCACTTGAAATTATCATGGTATGATTTTATCTGACATCTAAAATGGTTGTGATGTTTATGGTATTTGAATTGGGGATCAATTTCTAGGATTTCATTAGTAAAATATTTAAGCACTTATTTCACTTAATTCATATACATTAGTAATTGGTAATAAACATTGACATCATCAATAATATTATCCATTTCATGAAATGAATTTATAGTCATAAATAGTAATCATATTCTTGATTAGGATTGTGATTTCATCAATCATTTATAGGATATGCTTCTCATCATTTTATAAAACACTATTTTGATATGGAAAACCAAAGATTATTTTCCCAGAATTGATCTAATGATCATTTGAAAACATCATGATAATATTTTTTATGGTTTTTAATGTAATACAACTATATATTGTATGTATGAGAAATATTAATGAAAAATTCTAATTAGATTTCCCGAAATATTTACCGTTTTTATGGTACGCTTATCATTGGGTGTGGGAAAAGAAAATTTTCAAATATTCTTTCCCTAGTGCAGAATAATGGATGACCACTATTGTCTCATTTGAGGGTTATTGTATTTTTCTACCTACAATATTTTTTTGAAATAAACTATTTCTTTTTGGTGTTTTATTATTTATTTGAATATAATGGAATTCGAGAAAGGATAAAATAATTCCACTATATATTATATGTCAATTGATGATATAATTATGAAATAATATTTAATTCCAAGATTCAAGTTTTGGTTCCTTAAATTATTCATATTCTTTGATTAATTTTAGTATGACAATTAAATTATGAAATATCATTCTTGAATTATTATTCATTCATTTAGTGATTAGTAAATCCGTTAATTCCTATAAAAACTATTTCCCACCTCATCCTATAACCATTCATGTGGGAACACTTCAATGAGTGTTTGACTACCTCGAGTACACTACTTCATTATACGTTCATTCATCCCTTGATCGTCTCGACTCTATCATGTGAAGAGAATGTGTTTTGAGAAAGTAACAGTAAAATTTAAATAAATTAATTGATGTGACATAGTGTTTAATGTAATGGTGTATATCACCACACTCATACACATAACTATTTCTTAGAAAAATTATAAATAAATTATTTAAAATTTAATAAAAAAATTTAAGGGCACTGAATCCTTCCCAAGAGACCAATCCTATAGTTAGTCACTCATTACCAATAGAAAGTGATCTTGGTGGAAGATTTGGGAATAATTTAATGAGATGAATAATGGTAAAAGATTAATAATATGCAAAATTTTATGAAATACAGAGGATGGAATAAATTTATTAAAAAAATGATTTATATGTATTAAACTAAATTACATAATATAATTAAAGAAAGAAACAATTATGCATCCATACAATGTAAAACCTTTCTCATATGATCCTCTTCTAATGCATCAACAACATCCAATGAAAAGGCTAATTCCTTTAAAGGAACATATTTCTCTTCCACTCATCTTGGATAGTATATCAAATGATCATATTTGAATCGATCAATATTGAATTTCATGTCTTTTACTTCAAGGACATGAAACATGGGTAACACTATAATTATATATACTTATAGTTCAAAATCATTCTATGTTAAATACATTGTAAATTGATTGATATCATTAGATAATTATGGGTAACAAAGGTCCCTTAGAGATTGTTGTGGGTTAACGACCATGTTTTTGAAATTGAATGAACACATGATATTTCACTTGATTCCTATAATTTTTTTATTCAATGTGTTTTTCCAGATTAAGAGTCATGAGCCTAGTTAGAAAAGTACTCTCTATCATAGTGTCTATATCCAATTGTTCATCCTTTTATGTCTTATTCATGAAATTTATTTCTTTTATTTGAAATATACTCTTTGGAAATGATGCCATGTTTTAACAGACATTTGACTTGGATTATGGAGAATGGTAATTTAATTTCCTCTTAAGGGATGTGTAGTTGTAGATACCAATTTCACCTCTAGATATTCGATTATTGATCTTGTTTTCATGAGTTTCTATGTAAACTAAATGAGTTGAATTTTTTTACTAGGTAGAAATGAACTAGGTTAGGAAAGATCATATTAGAGAAATGTGAGTGTTTATAGTCTAATCAACCCTCCTATAATGATACTGTGGTCCTTTTGAAACTTAATTTTTTTTATTTATGAATTTTAGTAACCTAAGGATTAAATAAAATTTTTCATTTTCACCCTTGATTACGATTAATAGAGAAATGAAAATACACCAAATAAATTCCATGGTTGGAATTTTTCCCCCAACTATGTGAAAGTCATATCGGTCTCATTTGGATTACCAAAGTCATACTAAATTAGGTATTTAGAATCCAAATTTTCAAACCTATCTCACTATTTATTTCACACAGGTTTTATTAACACCACAAAAGAATCCCTACTTGACCCTATAACATCCATTCAGAGTGATCCAAAAACAGGAGAGAGAGACAAGAACACATTTCATTTTCAAGAAAATTTAAAACATTCATACATGAAATGAAAATAATGTCTTATATCATTAAAATTATGAAATAATGAATTTAAAAATCATATATATATAAAAATAGACTGAAAAATTCGATTGAAACTTGGAATATGATATTAGATAAGGTCAAATTTCCATCCCCCAACCACAAGACTAGTATATCACATCATTAAAAGGGAAATAAATGGTTATATAGGGGTATATGTAATAATAGAAGCAAAAGGATATGAAAGTTTCAAAAATTAGAGTCTCCAGCAATAATAAGTGTTCTTTTTCAAATCCTCCACCGATTTGTTTCTCTTTACAAGCACCATTTTATTTAATGAGGGAGGTGAACTTCCAGTAACTCTCATATGAATCTTTTAAAATTTTCACACCTATTGAATATATAGTTTTATAGGTATTTAGAATTTAATATTTTTATTTTTAATATATTTCAAAATATTAGTGTTGAGTGGAAATTCATCCTTGGTTTTAGAATCATCAACCACTGGGCATCCACCGTTGGTATAATGGGAGATCAGGTTCTACCATTTGTTTTTTGTCGACACAATGCTATTGTAAATTTATCATTTGGGATCTACTATAAAATCCTGCATTAATAATGGTTGGGGATCTTGAAACGGATTATGGATTCGATGGTGAATATTTTTCTTGCATGGTGTCATGGTTACATGGTATCATAGTGGTTCCAATTGAGTGATAATTGAGGAATTAGAGACTCCACTTAGATAGTGGTTTTTAGAATGAAAAAGATCAGGAGATGATTTTTAGGTTGCCATAGATAATGATTAATAGGATAGGGGAAATGATTCTTCAATGTGGTGAAGATTGGTGAATGTTCATGGGGTACTGGTGCAGGTGTGGTGTTTCTAATCCTAAGGCGACAACAAAGGTGTTCTTGGTGAGAGCAGAGGGTGATCATTGGTGCCTCCTATAGTTTCTACAATTGACTCAATGGTAGCATGTTACAATGTTGTCTTAATAGTGTCATGTTCCATAGTTGGATCAACAATGCAATGTCATACCATTATTCCCATGGTTGAATGTGCTACCATTGTTTCATGGTCAGTATAGCAGTGATGAAGAGTGGTGTGATTGTCGTTGTCACGACCCATCCTCGGGGCCCGTGCCGTGACTACCCCAAGACCGCCTTCTATAGGCCAAGGGCTGGCGACTAGCACCAAGGTGTAAATCCCAGAAAAAGGGAAGGCATTACCTTTGAAAAGTAAACAAGCACCACAAAGTAAGCAAGCGGAAAAGTAAACACTAAGTAAAATTGTAACAAGCTGTGCTGAAAGTAAAAGGGGCCGGAAATACAAGCTCAACTATAAAGTACAACTGAAAGGGAAAAACAGCAACTGAAAGAAAAGCCGTAGCATCGATCCGTCCTCTGCAAGTCCCACCTGAAGGGTGAGCACAGATAGCCTCCACAGCTCCTCGGTCCAGCCGTCTGCTCCGAGTACGTCCCGCCCAGTGGTCCACCTCCAAGTATCGTCCTACTCCGCAAGCCTCCACCACGATCAGCGCTGTCCGTCGTCTGCAACCAACATAACGAAGTGCGGGCATAACCCGTGCAGGGGTGAGTATAAGCTACTCAGTAGGGACCCCGAGACCCCCAAAGGTCTCTCGAAATCCACAAAGGATAAACCACAAGGAAAGATACAACCACAAAGTAACATCCAACACTGCTTAGGTATATTCCCATACATAAACCTAAGCCATCAATTCCCATTCGGCTCCAACACCCAAGCCCAAGAACAACCCAGTCCACACAGGAAAGAAAAACATAAACCCACACAGGATAGCACAACACAATCCACGAAGGAGAGAAAAATTAATCCACATAGGATAGCTCAACACAATCCACAAAGGAAAGTAAACAGTAAATCCACACAGGAAAGTTCAACACAATCCACAAACGAGAGTAACACAGGATTCAGCTCACACAGGTATACTTATTCCAATGACGATAATGATGATCACTGATCCATCTAAGTCATCGGACCCACAAAGGATCGATAGGTACTAACGCCGGCAATGACCTACACAAGATCAGACTCACACAAGATCAATAGGTAACTAACCCCCGCAAATACCCACATAGTATCGGGCCCACACAGGACCTGTAGGTGCTGGCTCACATAGAACCACTGAGTGTTGACCCACACAGGATCGGATCCACACAGGATCTGTAGCACTGATCCACGTAGGATCGCTGAGTGCAGTAGTCATCGCATTCCACTGAGGATCTATGTACAGTCTTCGTCGCATTCCACTGAGGATCTCTATACAGCCGTCGTCCCAGTCCACTGAGGATCTCTGCACAGTCGTAGTCGTCGAAGTCGCAGCCAGCACTAGGGTTCCCGCACACAGCAAGCCAATTTGGGAGGGTCCGCTCCATGATCCGAGAGGCTGATACATCAACTATAAAAATGTCCTGAGTTGATGTATCCAAAAGTTCTGTATCGTCAACAGGAACTCAACGTCGCAGACGGCGCGTCAATCGGACGCCCGGTCTGAGAGTTATTGGCTTTTACGTCCTAGGGGCCCGATTGGCTTTAAAGAAAAACCAACCCGACCGTACTCCGCCTGTATCCAAACCTCGGGCGGAGTATTCCAAATGATCTGTCTCACTTAGATTAATCCACCAAAGTTAACGGCACGTCAATCAGACGTCCGAAGCTCAAGATATGAGCGTTTCTACTCCGAGGGCCCGGTTGGTTTCGTGCACGAACCAACCCAGCTGAATCCAATGTAATCCGAAATCTTGAGTGCGATATACCAAAACGACCGTCTCGATCCAAGGATCACATCGCCGCTGACGGCATGTTGTTTGGGAGCCCGTAGCTCATGTTACGGGCAAAACACTAAAAAGGTCCGGAAACGGGGGGGGGGGGGTCTGGGCCCGGACCGACCTGGCCCGACCCCCCCTAGGTCGGCCGAACCATGTCGACCCGACCCGGGTCCAACCTGGCTGGACCCGGTCTGGCCCGGCCAGGGCGCGGCCCGGATCGACCGAGCGGCTGAGCAACACGGGGGGGCACGCATGCCCCAGCGTGACAACACCGCGGCCCCCGCGGGGGCCGCCCTGGTCAACGGACACTGCAAAAGCCGTGTCCCGTGTGCACTGGACCCGCGCGACCGCGGGTCCGTTGGCGCCGCCACCGGTGGCTCTCGCGGGCCACCGGAGTTGCTCTGGTGGTCCGATCTCCTTCCCGTTTACGCCGCTGCTCCTCCCGGGTCTCGTTCTTCACTGCGGAAACAACAGATCGTCCCTGCGGCATGTTTTTTCATCTCCCGCCAATCCGCGCGTCAACGAAGAACTACAGAGGGTTTTCGGGCCGTGTTTTTTTGGCTCGCACCCTTCGCGTTAGATGATAACAGTCAGGAGAAATAATCAACACATGAAAAACGTATCAAATACAATTTTAATAATTTAAAATTTCACTTGATCCAGGTTCTTTTGTTTTAGAAGAAAAGAACTACGGGAATATAAAGTTATTTCCAAATAAAATCCCTACCTCGTCGTACGCGCGTTCTTTGCGGAATTGATCATCGCAGAACAAGTGGAGCGTCGCGTCGCGGAAGGGCGTCGCAGAAGGGCGTCGCAGAAGGGCATCACGTCGATGATCTCCGAGGACCAAGAAACAACAGATTTAATTTTAATAATTAAATCCATATTGAGTTATAATCCGCAAGAAATTAAAGAACCAAAATCTCTCACCTCAATGGATGATCGAAGATTTTTTTAGTGGATGAAGGAATGTCGTAGAAGAACGTCACGGGAGAGGAAACGTCGGCGTCGCGACACACAGCGTCGCGTCGCCGATTTCCGTGGGTTCGGTGTTCTTCATCGGAGGCCGGCGTTCTTCGCGTTCTTCGCATTCTTCGTGAAGGAGGATGAAGGCACAAAGGGTTCTGTCAAATCCTCTCAACGAGCAATCCTCAAGATGTCGAACAATTTATTTTATTTCTTAACATTATGCCCAAAACTTAAAAACCACACCCGAGAAAACGCAACTCCGGAAGAGGAATTTCTAAGAAAATATCGCAGCTGCGATTTCATCGGTTCCCTCAGAATTCGATTCCGGGCACCGGTTCAAAAGTTAGAAAAACCCGCTCGTCCGTTCACTGAACATACCTGAGCCAAACTTCGGAAAATGATTCGGGGCACACCGGGCCTCGGAATCATGTTCCGTCACGAACTGAGTTCTTGTAAAATTCCAAAGAAAAATAAGAAAAAAAATTTCCTTGAAATTTGCGGGTCTTTACATTACTCCCACCTCAGGTCTTTACGTCCCCATAAAGATACATCATAAACTAGGGAAACAAATGTGGGAACTGAGCACACATCTGAGCCTCCCGCTCCCATGTGCTCTCCTGGAGGTTCCCGTGCTTCCATCTGATGTGCACTAGAGGAATCGATTGTCCACATAGGACCCGCTGCTGTTGATACTCTATCTCCACCAGGACCTCCGCAAAAGTTGCCCCATCATCAACATCCAACTTACCATAGTCAATGATATGAATCGAGTCATGCATGTATCTCCTCAGCTGAGATACGTGGAAGACGTCGTGCACCTGGTGCAACTGAGGTGGTAGAGCCAGGGGATAATCCACTTCTCCAATCCTGCTGAGGACTTGGAAAGGTCCGATGAAGCGTGGAGACAACTTTCCGCCTCAGCCAAATCTCTGTAATCCACATCGAGGTGAGACACGCAAGAAGACGTGGTCGCCATCCTCGAACTCTAGTGGCCTCCACCTCCTGTCAGCATAATACTTTTGCCGGCACTGAGCTGTCCTCATCCGCTCTTGGATGACCTGGACCTTCTCTGTCGTGGTCCGGACCATCTTTGGTCCCACAAGTGCTGACTCCCCAGGGTCTGTCCAGCACAAAGGAGATCTGCAATGTCTGTTGTACAACGCCTCGTATGGTTCCATCCCGATAGTGGAGTGGTAGCTGTTGTTGTACGCGAACTCCACCAAGGGTAGGTGGTCCTCCCAGCTGCGACCAAAGTCGAGGACACATGCGCGGAGCATGTCCTCGAGATTCTGAATGGTCCTCTCCATCTGACCATCCGTCTAAGGGTGAAAGGCGGTGCTCAGACGTAGCCGCATCCCGAACGCCTCCTGCAACCCCTTCCAAAGCCGGGAAGTAAAGCGAGCGTCTCGATCAAAGACGATAGATGACGGCACACCGTGAAGCCATACAATCTCCTGAATGTAGAGACGCCCCAAGCTCTCCACTCAGCCCTGCTCTATGATGGGTAAGAAGTGTGCCGACTTGGTGAGTCAGTCAACAATCACCCAAATGGAGTTGTGACCTCTGGAAGTGCGTGGAAGTCCAGTCACGAAGTCCATAGATATACCGTCCCACTTACACTCCAGGACCTCCAAGGGCCGTACCAAGCCTGCTGGTACATGATGCTCTGCCTTCAACTGCTAGCAGGTGAGGCACCGAGAAACGAATTCTGCCACAATCTTCTTCATGCCCGACCACCAGTGCTGTCATCTGAGGTCCCGGTACATCTTCGCCACTCCAGGATGTACCGCCAAAGGAGAAGTGTGAAACTCTCTCAACACCTCCCCTCGAAAAGCGACTGGTATCATGGTACGTCCTCTAAAAAGGATGTCGTGCTCTGCTCCAAGAGAGAAACCATCAGGTGCTTGTCCTGAGGATATCTGTGCATGTCGCGTCTCACAGTCAGCATCCCCACACTGTGCCTCTCTGACCCGCTGAAGAAGAGGAGGAGAGACTGTGAGAGACTGAAGGAAGTCTGCTCCATCCCTATCCATGAAGGATATCTGCAAAGCGGCTAACTGCTCTGTCGCCTCCTCAAGTAGATGAATGATCATCCTCCTACTGAGAGCATCAGCTACAACGTTCCCCTTCCCAAGAGTTTGACTATCTCAAAGTCATAGTCCTGGAGGAATTCGAGCCATCGCCACTGTCTCAGGTTTAGGTCCTTCTGCGAGAAGATGTACCTGAGACTCTGGTGGTTAGAAAAGACTGTAAAGCGCTCGCCCATCAGATAGTGTCACCATGTCTCCAGAGCAAAGACCACTACTGCTAACTCCAGGTCATGGGTAGCATAGTTCTGCTCATGTGGCCTCAACTGAAATGATCCATAGGCGATCATTGCCCGCTCCTACATCAGGACACATCCGAGTCTGGTCCCTGATGCATCGCAGTAGACTACGTATCCAACTCCCTCCTCAGGAAACCTCAAGATAGGTGTGCTGGTCAATCTCTGTCTCAGCTCCTGGAAGCTCAGCTGACATCTGTCTGACCACACAAAGGGTTTCCCCTTCTTCATCAAAGTTGAGATTGGCGCCTCAACTCTGGAGAAGTCCGGCATGAATCTCCGATAGTATCCTGCTAGACCCAGGAAACTCCGCACATCCGCCACGCTCCTGGGTGGCTCCCAAGCTAGCACTGCCTCGATCTTCATGGGATCCACTGCAACTCCCGCCTCAGAAATGATGTGCCCTAAGCAGTGGACCTCACGTAACCAGAACTGGCACTTCGAGAGCCTGCCATAAAGCTGGTGCTCTTGGAGTGTGTCTAGGACAACCCGCATGTGGTTGGCGTGCTCCTCCTCCATGGTCGAGTACACAAAAATGTCGTCGATGAACACCATGACAAATCGATTGAGGTATGGCTGGAAGATCCTGATAATGAGGCTCATTAACACTACTGGAGCATTGGTTACGCCCAATGGCATAACCAAGAACCCATAGTGGCCATACCGACACCTGAAGGTCGTCTTCTGCACGTCCTCATCTCAAACTCTGAGCTGATGATAGCCTGAACTGAGGTCTATCTTCAAGAACCACCATGCTCCCTTGAGATGATCGAAGAGGTCATCAATCCTCGGTAGCGGATACTTTTTCCTCACTGTCACCTGGTTCAGGCAACGATAGTTGACACACAGTCGCAAGCTCCCTTCCTCCTTCTTGGCAAACAAAATTGGGGAAGCCCAGGGTGAAACACTGGGTCGGATGAATCACTTTCCCTGCAAGTCCTCCAACTGTACCCGTAGCTCTCGAAGCTCAGCGGGGGCCATCCGATACGATGGAGTGGATATCGGGGCTGTCCCGGGGTACAGATCAATATAAAAGTCTACCTATCTGTGAGGAGGCAGTCCTAGAATGTCGTCGGGAAAGACGCCCGCGTACCGATCCACCACTGCAGGAAAACTAGGACTCCTCACCTCAACAACTCCTAGGATGAGACTAGCCAACTGATGAGTAATGGGTTGCCCTCTCCTCTGCGGAAGTCCATCCTGTGCTTCAAAGGCTCCCTTCTCGCTGGTGAAGGTGAACCTGCTCCCGTCGGTGTTCACAAATCACACCTTGCGCCTAGTATAGTCAATCTGAGCATGGACTATAGATAACCAATCCATGCCCAAGATGACATTGTAAGGCCTCGACACAGCTACAAGAAGATCCCAGCCGAAGCTCTCGCCTCCTAGAGTAAGCTCACACTGTCGGAACCAGTGCGTAATCGTCAAGTCCGCTCTCGTAGGAGTCTCTAACCGTAAGGATCGAGCAAACGGCTCTGTCGGAATCTCCAAGCTCCGAACAAGGGCAGTGGCTATGAAAGATTGACTCGGTCCTATGTCCATAAGAACTGCAGCAAGGGTGGAATAGAAATAGATAGTACCTCAAATCATCTCGGGCGCGCCGTGGTTATAGGCATCTGCTGCCTGGAGCTGTGTCTGGCTCTGCCTGCCAGCTCCCGGTGGTCGTGGTGTCCCTCCTGGTGGTGGTGGGGGTAGAGCCTCAAAGCGTCGACCACCACCCGCCGCTCGGCTAGCTCCTCTGCCTCGTCTGCCTCCTCCCTGCGGACCGCCACGGTCAACCCTCTACCTTTGCCTGGGTGGACCCTCCACCGTCTGCTGCTCCTCGGCACGGCGGGTCGGGCAGTCACGAGCCATGTGGCCCTGCCCGCTGCATGCGTAACACTGCCTGCCTCTCGAAAGGTTGGCACCACGCTGTGTGCCCCTCACTGCTGAGCCAGTGTCCTGAGGTCGTCTGTGAGAGGGTCTGGTCTTCCTGGATCCCTGAGTCATCCGTCGACTGCCTGCTGCGGAAGACTCTGCTACGTGCTGCCCCGTGGTAGGTCTCGCCGCTGGAGAAGTCTCAGCAAGAAAACTCTCGATCAAGAGGGCTCGCTCCAGTACTCCTGCCTGAGTCGGAATGCTGAGGGAGATCAGTGATTCCCTGATCTCGTGTCTCAAACCCTGCTCAAAGGTCCGTGCCTGGTAGAAGGGGTCCCGTACCATATCTGTCGAGTAGCGAGAAAGATCGGTAATCCTCACCGCGTACTGGGCGACCATCAAGCTGCCCTGCCGCAGCTGAAGAAGCTCCTAGATGCGCACCGCACGGAGGGTGGCCGGGATGAACTCTGAGTGGGAGAGGCTCTTGAAGTCCATCCAGAGAAGAGATACGTCGTCGTGCACTTGGAGCATCAAGCTCCACCATTGGCCCGCTGCTGCGTGTAGTAGGCTCACCGCGAGGATCACCATGAGGTCTACTGGTGTCCTCACTAGCCTGAAAACTGGAACGACCGCCTCTAGCCAGTCCTCGGCTGTCTGGGGGTCTGTCTCCCCACGAAACCGGGGTTGTCGCTAGCGCTGGAACTCATGCAGAGCTCCGAGGCGTCGTGCATCGTTAGCGGTCGGTGCTGGAAGCATCGGGGGCTCGATGGGTAGAGGTACCGCCGATGCCTCAACCGTCAAAGGGCCCTGTACCGAGGCCTCGTCGCTCAGCGGGCTGTCGTCACGCTCAACTCTAGGAACCCTAGCTGGCTGTCGTCGTGGGGCCATCCTGAAAAGGAAACAAGTGTTCCAAGGTCAGAAAAATATACCTAGTGAGCTGATACAAAGTAGTCACAAAGAAAACTTGAACCACACATGCAATCAATGTTTTCGTGCATTAAGTTGGAAATCAGAAGTCAGGGTCCTGTTGTACGGATACGTCGGCCGCCGCACCAACACTGGGCTCCCTGGAATGATAACCACACTCAATACGCTTAACACTATTGCTTCACATGGAAGAACGATCAGAGTCTGCGGTAGAACCGACCACCTCTGATACCAATTTGTCACGACCCGTCCTCGGGGCCCATGTCGTGACTACCCCAAGCACGCATTCCATAGGCCAGGGGCTGGCGACTAGCACCAAGGTGTAAATCCCAGAAAAAGGGAAGGCATTGCCTTTGAAAAGTAAACAATAACCACAGAGTAAGCAAGCAGAAAAGTAAATACTAAGTAAAACTGTAACAAGCTGTGCTGAAAGTAAAAGGGGCCAGAAATACAAGCCCAACTGTAAAGTACAACTGAAAGGGAAAAACAGCAACTGAAAGAAAAGCCGCAGCGTCGAGCCGTCCTCTAGAAGTCCCACCTGAAGGGTGAGCACAGATAGCCTCCACAGCTCCTCGGTCCAGCCGTCCGCTCCGAGTACGTCCCGCCCAGTGGTCCACCTCCAGGTATCATCCTGCTCCGCAAGCCTCCACCACGATCAGTGCTGTCCGTCGTCTGCAACCAACACAACGAAGTGCGGGCATAGCCCGTGCAGGGGTGAGTATAAGCTACTCAGTAGGGACCCCGAGACCCCCGAAGGTCTCCCGAAATCCACAAAGGATAAACCACAAGGAAAGATACAATCACGAAGTAACATCCGACACTGCTTAAGTATATTCCCATACATATACCTAAGCCATCAATTCCCGTTCGGCTCCAACAGCCGAGCCCAAGCACAACCCAGTCCACACAGGAAAGAAAAACGTAAACCCACACAGGATAGCAAAACACAATCCACGAAGGAGAGAAAAAGTAATCCACATAGGATAGCTCAACAAAATCCACAAAGGAATGTAAACAGTAAATCCACACAGGAAAGTTCAACACAATTTACAAAGGAGAGTAACATAGGATTCAGCTCACCCAGGTATACTTCTTCGGATGACGATAAAGATGATCACCGATCCATCTAAGTCGTCGGACCCACAAAGGATCAATAGGTACTAACCCCCGCAATGAATCACACAGGATCAAACTCACACAGGATCAATAGGTAACTAACCCCCACAAAGACCCATATAGGATCGGGCCCACACAGGACCTGTAGGCACTGGCTCACACAGAACCACTAAGTGTTGACCCACACAGGATCAGATCCACAGAGGATCTGTAGCACTGATCCACATTGGATCGCTGAGTGCAGTAGTCATCGCAGTCCACTGAGGATCTCTACACAGTCGTCGTCGCAGTCCACTGAGGATCTCTGCACAGTCGTCGTCGTCGAAGTCACAGCCAGCACTAGGGTTCCCGCACACAGCAAGCTCGTTCGGGAGCATCCGCTCCACGAGCCGAGAGACTGATACATCAACTGACACAATGTCCTGAGTTGATGTATCCAAAAGTTCTGTATCATCAACCAGAACTCAACGTCGCAGACGGCGCGTCAATCAGACGCCTGGTCTGAGAGTTATTGGCTTTTTCATCCCAGCGGCCCGGTAGGTTTTTAAGGAAAAACCAACCGGACTGTACTCCGCCTCCGTGCAAACCTTGGGTGGAGTATTCCAAAAGATCCGTCTCACTTAGAGGAACCCACCAAAGTCGACGGCACGTCAATCGGACGTCCGAAGCTCAAGATATTAGCGTTGTTGCTCCGAGGGCCCGGTTGGTTTCTTGCACGAACCAACCCGGCCGAACCCAAAGTATTCCGAATCCTTGAGTGCGATATACCAAAACGACCGTCTCGATCCAACGATCGCATATCTGCTGATGATGTGTCGTTCGGAGGCCCGTAGCTCAAGTTACAGGCAAAAGACCGAAAAGGTCCGGAAATGGGGGGGGTCTGGGCCCGGACCGACCCGGCCCGACCCCCCCTGGGTCGGCCGAACCGGGTCGACCCGACCCGGGTCCAACCCGGATAGGGCGCGACCCGGCTCGGCCGAGCGGCCGAGCAACGCGGGGGGCACACATGCCCCCGCGTGAGAACACCGCGTCCCCCGCGGGGGCCGCCCTGTTCAACAGACGCGGCAAAAGCCGCGTCCTGTGTGCACCAGAGCCACGCGACCTTGGGTCCACTGGCGCCGCCGCCGGTGGCTTTCGCGGGCCACCGGAGTAGCTCTGGTGGTCCGATCTCCTTCCCGTCTACGCCGCTGCTCCTCTCGGGTCTCGTTCTTCACTGCAGAAACAATAGATCGTCCCTGCGGCATGTTTTGTCGTCGCCCGCCAATCCGCGCATCAACGAAGAACTGCGGAGGGTTGTCGGGCCGTTTTTGTTTGGCCCGCACCTTCCGCGTTAGATGATAACAGTCAAGAGAAATAATCAACACATGACAAACGTATCAAATACAATTTTAATAATTTAAAATTGCACATGATCCAGGTTCTTTTGTTTTAGAAGAAAACAACTACGGGAATAAAAAGTTATTTCCAAATAAAATCCCTACCTCGTCGTACGCGCGTTCTTCATGGAATTGACCATCGCGGGACAAGTGGAGCATCGCGTCGCGGAAGGGCGTCGCGGAAGGGCGTCGTGTTGACGATCTCCGAGGACCAAGAAACAACAGATTTAATTTTAATAATTAAATCCATATTGAGTTATAATCCGCAAGAAATTAAAGAACCGAAATCTCTCACCTCAACGGATGATCGAAGATTTTTTTTGCGGATGAAGGAACATCGTAGAAGAACGCCGCGGGAGAGGAAACGTCGGCGTCGCGGCACACGGCGTCGCATCGTCGATTTCCGCAGCATCGGAGTTCTTCGTCAGAGGTCGGCGTTCTTCGCGTTCTTCGCGAAGGAGGATGAAGGCACAAAGGGTTCTGTCAAATCCTCTCAACAAGCAATCCTCAAGATGTCGAACAATTTATTTTATTTCTTAACATTAAGCCCAAAAATTAAAAACCACACCCGAGCAAACGCAACTCCGGAAGAGGCGTTTCTAAGCAAATACCGGCACTGTGATTTCATCGGTGCCCTCAGAATTCGATTCCGGGCACCAGTTCAAAAGTTAGAAAAACCCGCTCATCCGTTCACTGAACGTACCCGAGCCAAACTTTGGAAAATCATTCCGGGCACACCGGGCCTCGGAATCAGGTGCTGTCAGAAACTGCGTTCTTGTAAAATTCCAAAGAAAAATAAGAAAAAAATTTCCATGAAATTTACGAGTCTTTACAGTTGTGTATGGTAATTCATGGGATGTTCGTGGAAATAGAATTTCATTGGATGCACTGGTGTTCTTTATAAATCCCTCAAGTCATCAGGCCTTCTTTGTGGCTGAATAAAACCTTCTTGGTTGTCATTTTTTGGTTTGAGACTAATATTACATGGTCATAGGCTTCAGTAGTGGGAGAAGAGATTGAGCTGAGCTTGTCAGCTACCACCCATGGAGGGTCCCAAATTTTCAGAAGAGGTTTTGGTTGAAGAAGATGGCATTGACTGATGAAACATCGTGGCAGGTGGTGTCTATGTGTAGGGGTTTGATCATGTAGTGGAATGATACAATTTCTGTTAAAATTAATAGTAACCATAAAAAATGGTTTACCACATTAGATCACAGATGATTGGAGGTGCTGACATAAATATATGAGCATAGATTCCCAACCACAGTAATGTTGGATGGTGGTTGGAGGACCCCCGCCAACCACTATGCACTGCCCCATTCTAGGGAGGTCTTCCTCCAATCACCTCATTGGTTTCACCACCATTGTCTAATGCATACGAGCTTTGTCCAAGACATAGATTCCTTAAAATTCATCCCCGTAGGACCTGCACAATCCTCATACTAAGTGTGGTCTCATCCATTAGTTCTCACCTTCCCTTGGACCTTCATGGATAGGCCACCCCTTGGGGGTTCTTATATGGCATGTGGGCCGATAGGTAGAGTTATTTTCAAGTTGTCATCTTTTTTAAGGAAACATAAAAAATATAAAAACATTATTATCAATGATTCAAAATTTACATTAGATATTTGAACCCAAAATTCCATAAAATAATATTCAATTAAACACTAAATGAAATCATCCAATTTCATTTTAAATCATTATCTTAAATTTCAAATAAATAATTAACACATTTGAAAACATGTATCAATTAATTTAAAAATATTGGAAAACAATATAATTCGATAATATAATTAAATTCATTTTTCATTTGTGAGATACAATTCTCCATTGTTAGAAAATCACAAAAAACAATAATAAAAATAGAATATTACAAAGTCATTCAAATATGATACATAATACGAGAAATATGTATCAAATAAATGAAAAATAAATAGTATATATTTTAGGTAATGGATTGTCATTAAAACTAGTTATTAATTGTTATAAATAAAATATTAAAAAACTACATTAATAGGATAATAAATGACATAAAATTAATATTATTATGATTGTCTTTGGATAATTTCATTAGGCGTATCGACATAATATAAGTCCTTAGTTAGAATAAACATCAGATACAATATGATTTGATACAAAAATATATTCACAAAATATTTAATTTTTGATATTATTGGGTGGTTTTCCCCTATCCATTGAAATAATGTAGAATATGTTAGAATATCACAAGAATAATCCAAATAATTATATCACTCAACCCTCAAATTCTCCAATATCTTTTAATTGATTCCCATTATTTGTTTCTAAATAAATATCAACAAAAGAATAAAATAATGGCTATACTACCACTAATTTATAATTAAAGGTAATAATAAAATCAAAATAACCCATATCACATCACCTAATCACACATCGCATAAACAACCCAATAATGTCAGTATCATTGAATTTATAAAAACATGTTATAGATTTATATATAACAAAAAAAATCCTATAATAAATAATTGTAATTACTAAAGGTTTGGATTCATTTATTTCAAATGTGTTAATACCTTTTTTTGTGAAGTATTGATGAATAATGTCAACAACATGAAAAACTCATGTGGAGAAGTTCAAGATGGTTTGTAAATTCCATTTTATGATTGATATATAGATCATTATTGGGATTAATAAATTATTTTCAGTCATATCCAAGGGAGTTCCACATAAAAGTTCTAAAACTAAATTTATTCACAAATTTTATCGATTTCTACTCATTAGAAACAACATAATTTCAAATTTATATGACACAAACAAGAAAAATTTGATGAAAATAATGTTTCCCTACCTCTATTAACTTATCCAAAAATATATATAAGCTACTATAATGGGTTTTACTACCATTAAAAAATTTTATTCTTTTTATCGAAGCACATGAGATAAATACTGAATTGCATAGAATAAATATAAATTTTATCTTCATATCATTCAATGATAATTCCAATATAAATGTAATGGTTATTCAAATATCGAAAGGGATATGGGATCAACATATAAGCATCTATGATATTAATATAATAGTTAAGGAAGATGAGCTACATGTATTGATGAGTAAAATTGTCTATTTAAAATATTCAATTTATAAAAAAATAATTTTTATTGTATTTTATTTAAATAATTTTTTTTGAAAACTTCTGTCATAGACAACACCTAGAATAAACAAACTATAATATATTATATACAAATATTGATTTTAAAATCATTTTTATAACTTATCCATTGTATTTGAGGATATAAATTAGAATATTATGATTATGAATCATATTTAAAAAAAGTTCCGTAAAAAAATTAATAATATTTCATAAATTCAATGTCAATTTGTCATATATGAAAATAAATTATTTTGAAAGTAAATGATGTATTTTTATAGGACACTTTTTAGGTGTACAATGCAATTCTATCTCAATATATTAAATTAATTAATTTTTATATATTTTAGTGATGAAAGTTTTATATTATATACCAATGCAAATGAATTTACAATCATTTCATTTTTGATATTTAGGTGGGAATCAAGGTGAAGACATTTTTTATTCAAAATATTTTTTTAAAAAAATTGGTCTCATCGAACTTTGGGAATTTTAAATATGGTTAATTTATATATTTTTTAAAATATTTATTGATAACATTGAAATAATTAGTGAAATTTTCATATTTTCATATTATTAAGATGAGTTTTTGTGTTTTTTTAAAAGATATATTTTTCATTGAATAGCTAAAAATTACTATTTTTGTTAAATAATTTTTTATATTCATAAAAAAATTAATTTGAAGTCCCATTGTTTGTGGGATTTATTATTAAGAAAAAACAAAATATATCTCATATTTCATATCATTATTAATTACATATTAATAATTGTTTCATTTAATTTTCCTATAAGTTAATTTCTATACATAAAATCTGATTTAAAAAAACCTCTTTTACATTACATTTTTCAAAATAATATAAAAATTATGTTCTAAAACATCTAAAAACACAATCTTTTATAACGGATGATTCTTTTAATATTAATGTCTAAATATAGTTAAATTTAAATTTATTGTATGATCAAAATTATTTGTTACCAAGTTAAAAAATATGTTAGAATCATAATGGTAAATTATATACAAATTGATAATAAATAGAATTAGAAAAAATACGGCAGAAACTATAAAAAAATTTATGAAATAATTCTATAAATATCCACTTTATTATAAAATATTAGGTGTATTATTATAAATTTATTTGGATTCAATGTGATGGAAGTAATACATTTATTAAATTTTATTGTCTATCATTTTATATAATAATTATGTTGTCATTCTAAGGATAGCAATAAATTAAAAATATGAACATGCGAAGGTGTCCATAATTATTTTTAGTGATTTACATTAATGTTAATAATTTTTATCCTTTTTTATTATTTTTTAATTATTTAAATTGAATACGCAGCATTGATACAACGCTATTGAAAATATAGGGTAAAATAATATAAAAAGTATTGAATATATTAAAGGAGATTATATTAATATTATTTTTTAAATTGAGATAATTTTAAATATAGTTTTTATGAAAAAGTGATGAAGTCGATAGTTTAATTCAAAATAAACTATTATCTGGTTTCCCAGAATGTAAAATGTTTGATTAATCTAAAAAATGACTTTAAATGGATTAAATGGTTAAATGTAGTATTTAATTGCATTGAAAATCAATAAAGTCATATAATAATAATAAAAATTGGAATATTGTTTAGGATATCATTATAGGTAAATGATATACCAATTGGAATTAATAAAATAATACTCTTGACACAATACGATTGAAAATGATATTACAAATGTTATATTTTAATTTATGTAATGAGGGGATTAAACAAAACAATAATTTTTAAAACGAAACCTGAAACTAAATAAATTTTATTGGTTGAATATATAGCTAAATTTTTTTAATGCATGTGTTGGAAAAAAAATTATACTAATACCTCAGTCATGTATTCCATGTGACCTTTAGCACATATCCTCATATGTTAGAGCCTACTTCCATGTATTGGGGTTAGAGATGGTAAAGTGAGGAAACTATACTCCATATATTAGCCGAAAAATGAATAAAAAAATAAAAAAATAATATCCCCACAATAAAATTAGAGAATTTATAATAAATAAACATATCCACTAATAACGAATCCATACAAAATTAGTTCATTTCTAAATTTACAACAAGGAACATAAAACTGGTCGGCCACTAAGATTATCACATATAAAAATAAATAAATAAAATAAAAAAATTTACCAGAGAGTTATTATCATTATATATGAGCCGTACATCCAATATCCTTATCCCAATCAATATTCTCTAACTCAAAAGAAACTATTCAAGGACTTATCCAAATTTGTACATTTAATAATGAGAGTGGACTTCTTAGTTACCCAATTTCCAAGGCCATATTAGAATGGTTTGAGTACATAACTCAATAGGGTAACACAAACACAATCCCATACATAACCAATATATGAAGTGTATTTTCATGTTACATTATTAGCTAAAATAATTATATAAAATATTTATATATAAATTACCACCATACTACAAAATTCAGACTGCTTGATGGTGTCTCTGAGCGCATCATGAGGAATTTGCAATAAAAACTACTCAATGGGCCAAGCCCATGCCTTCAATTAGTAACATGTGTCAATAAATAGGCTAATAGACCTAATAATACATAATGACTTTATCCAGTACTATGTTATCTATGTTAATGGAATGAATATCTTTGAAACTGTTTTAATATAAGAACTTAGGGTCTAACCGAATCGTCCAAAAATCTTATTCTAAAATGGCCGAAATATATTTACAACAAGTCTAAATAACTTAATCCTAGTCATCCAAGTCATCTCTATATGCTCAATCATATTTAATGGAATAATGATAATTTATATGTTTCCAAGGATGTCACAGACCCCAACAATTATCCTCTATTTAGCCATACTAACCAACTAGATCATAAGAATTATGGGAATCCATATCAATTATATGTAATGACATCAGGATCAACTGGTAATATCCTATGGGTGTCCTAGGAATAACATTTTCATAATAGTGATCACAATAGCCAAAAATTAATTTCTAGATCCAATACATTCTTGGACTCCATAAGACTTTTGGCCTCTATGGTGCCTCATATTTACCCCAGGTTGAAGCCTAGTTTCCCATTAATTAATTGCAAGGATTAACAGACAAATCCTATCATACATATAGGTAATTCTTTATGTGGTTAATTAATCCATTATATAAATCATCAATAACATAGGAATTAAAATTTCATATCCAATGAATCAAGTTTGGGCATCCATCAAACCATCACCACATTAGTATCATATGAGTCTCAAATGATTGATACGAGGAAGTTCCTATGCAAATTCCCACTATCACTTCCATATCACCATAGTCTAATAGGTCAGGTTCCAGGAATAATTTTTAGGAACCCATTGTAAAATTAACAATAAATTTTTAAAACCATAAATATTATTTTTGGGTTAGTTCAATGCATACTCCCATCACCTTAATCTACATGATCTCAAGATCAAATCATTGGTAAAAGTTCTAATGTCACAATAATTACCATATCAACATGATACCATGTAAAAAATCTATATATGGTCACAGGTCATAGGGTAACCTAAAAGGGCCCCCAATGTCTTATAGAGGCATCTCTTCCCATCATGGTATTTAAATAGATGGTGATGGCCCCAAATCTATTCACATTTCTAAGAGTCTTAGTACACCCTAAATGCCTGGCCCTCTATCTAGCCCTACGGGGCCTAAACACCCATTTTTTATACCATTATAAAGTATTAATACTCTTCCCATGGTAATATAAGTTATCCCACTAGAACTAGGGTATCTCTGTTGGCCAAATAATTAGGATTAAATCCTAAAAATTCAAACGTATCTACCTAGAGGCTAGTTGTCCACTTATCCCCAGGGACACCACAACCAATCCATTTCAATTTTATTTAAATACTAACCTCATCTGGATACTTAATTAAAATATTTGTTATCTAATTTATAACCGCACCAATTTATAGCTACTATATCTTGTTGGGGGATGATGGTCCATCAAGGCCCTTAGTAGGTCATATTGTGCATTTAAAAGGAATTAATTTTTACTAAACAAATTTAATAAACACAAGGATACAACCAACTAATGTTTCAGGCACACACATACCACATAAATATATGAAATGAATTTTTTTAGGAGAACACGAATAATACCTACCTACATTAAGTTGATGAGATACAAGTTTCAATGTACCCTGATTTATCTCATTAAGGCTCGTTATCTTCCATCTGCCCAACATCCAAAACCTCCAAGGAACTTTTGACCTCATCACATAATAATCATGAAAAAAACTCTTAGTAACACCATACAGTATAATCTAAACCCACCTTCCTCCCATAAATAAATCTAACATCACCATGAATAATACCATTTATTTTTAGTTTGAATGAAAAACCATAGTAAAATTGGGGCTACAAAAAACCTCCATCGGATCACTATAAAATTATGTGATTTCACCACCATGGGACATCCCCTATGAAATTTCCACAAAATCACAAATAGTAGATGAAATATAAATCAACCATTTATTTAAATTTGTATAAAAAATCTTTGAAAAAAAATCATAACAATATACCTCCATCAATATAATGTTTGATGATGAAAAGATGTCTCTACATGATCTCCTATCTTAAAGGAACATAGAAAACACTTGGTAATGCACCAATTAAAATTATATATAATTATATATAATTTAATCCCTATAATGAGTATTTATGATAATAAATATATAGTTTAGATCATCCAATGATGTTAATAGAGTCATATTTGTACCATTAAATGTTGAAGATCTGCCACAAAAATAGCCCCGTGATGAAGAGAGAAGTGGGGACGAAAATGGGGTTCAACACTAGTATATGTGAAAAACATAGGGAATGATGAGGGGATAAACCATCATTATAATTGAGTGGAAACAATTTTATTTTTCGTCTTTTCTATCAATTGGGGAGTCTATCATTCTTAAAGATAAGCTAGTTGATTTGCTGCAGTTTTAGTTATAGTAGCCACCACACCTCTATACAAACAAATTAATACCCTTGAGATCCCTCCCAAGCCACCAGACAAGTCTAAAAATCCACTTTTTTAGATGTAAAATTACTCTCAAGAAGCATTCATATTTTTAAATATAATTTCTACCCCAGTTTAACTCAGGGTTTCATAACCCCTAGGGGATTTTCAAACTCGTGGAAGAACACTATCTTAAAATTACCCAACCATAAAACTAAATGTCAAAAATAATTATCATCTTGTTTTCTATGATTTAGAATATCATAATCAGGTCCCCATTTCATTATCAATGGGCCACATTCAAAATCTAAATGTAAAACACATATATAAATTGTATAATCAAAATTATGGTTCACATGCAGCTAAACAATTACCCAAAGATTATAACCATTAATGATCCAAAAGATTGTGAATCATGGAACCTGAAAAAAATGGAATCCCCTTTATCCCCACAGTAATATTTTTCTCAAAATGGTTGTTTTCAATCTATAGTTCCCTCCACCATCCTATCCATCTAATAATACATATCCTCCAGCTGTCCAAAGGCACACCAACATTACCCCAAATTATGCTCCCAATAATTTTTCCATCCTGACATTTCCTACCACATGCACAATTAATTTTGGACCTCATTTTTTCAACTCTACTAAAAAATAATTTTATCTCCCACTGACATAAACTCAATAGAAAAACATAACTCTATCTAAATATTTCTTATTACAACTCTCACCATTAGTTCTCACTTATTCCCCAAAACAAAAAAAACAATCTTCATCTACATCCCATGAATTTTAAATCTCAAAACCTGAAATTTAAATATTGTATAACATGACTCAACCTAGAACAAATGATAATATAATGATTATCTAATAGAAATACATAAAAAAACTAGTTGACCCTCTGAACGATGGTGGATAATATAAAAACAATTTCAATCCTGATGTTAATTCAATGGATCATTATATGTCTCATTAAAATGATAGTACCAATTATTTCACAGAACTAGATAATTAAACATAACATGTCATTAAGAAGTAAGGGCATCATAAACTATCCAATGACTGATCATAACAAACCCACATCTCATGCCATATCTGTTAATCCAGGTAAATACTAGACAAGTTGATCATTTTTATGGCTGTGTATCAACATGATATATAATATATCACATATTTTAACTTCCCATGATCATTATCCCCAACTTCCACCAAAAATCCATTCTATAACGTGGGTAAAACACTCAAACATTCAATAGTGCACCCCCACTATATGAATCTCCTTATACCACCCACAAGATAAACTTCAACATGTTCTAACATCACAATTTTGTCTCTTCCAAGCCATTCATGTCTCATTCAATTAATACATAAATCAGATTTCACAAAAATAAGCCATGCCACCATATACAATTTTGTATTTACATCTCCCATACCATGGAAGAATATTTTGGACACAATGAACAGAAAGGCAAACCATTTCTATAAGTTTTAGATAAAACATATATTTCATTTCCCCTAATCAAACCAGTTTCCTATTTTAAACTTAAATGGGATCCCCATGAAATAGACATAAACCATTCCTTTATCGAACACCTTAATATGAGTTTAATCATATACCACCCTATTACATTACCCAACAAACTCTCTAACAAGTCACAATGATCAAAAATAAGATAACACAACACATTCACATACTATTCACTACAGGCTACCATATCATTAAGATATGAAATTCATAGGTTATATCATTAAAATTCCAAATGATTCCCCACAAATAATGAAACCACATTCTTACCTGCCTCTTTGAACCATTTCATTTAATGTAAATCAATCCTCAATATTATCACACTACTAATGTGCATCCAATGTTAATAGGAATATTCCCCTAAACAACCCTACCATCATAACTGACTATAATACCCATGAATCATCACTCATGGTTCTCCCCCTCATGAAATCCCAAGGCCTAACCACACATCATCTAAAAAAATGATATCACCTCTCAGACATTGGTCTAAAAAATGTATATACCCGTTCCTTTAAATTTTTTTGGTACTCAAATTCTCTGACTAACATCTAGAATAGGTTTCCATTGAACATAATAGTAGGAACAAAGTCCAGAAAACCATATGACTCGTCTAACATTATCTAGGTCCTACAACCATGACTAAAAATACATATTATAATGTCTTAAATAATAGGAACCCTCAAGTTCACATCTTACGCGGACCATAAAAGAGACAATATCCACTCTATGAACAAATGTGTATAAAAGTACAGAACAATTTGTAGAGTCCAAATCCTTACAAGGAACCGATTCTCACAAATAATCCACCCATGAGACTCCTCTCATGAGAATCTCAAGTCATACAGGGGACTCAACATAATAACATCATCCTAGACTGTTTTGGCCATGTGATTCATTGATACAGAGTTGGGTTAGCTAGAGTTTCATTTAACATAGAATATGAGGAACTCCATATTGGGTATCACTAACTCAAAAAATATATGAACCATTTTTTCCTTTCATTAAAATATTTATAACATACCAATTGGGTTTATCTCATAGTCATCATATTTTTTTTCTGATCAATGAGGGCCATCATTCACCCTTTATGATGTGGACCACACCATAACAATCAATATGGATCACATCATATATAAATATGGCCTAAAATTAGAATAAATTAACTATATAATTCTAATATGATTTGTAGAATTTAAAAAATTACATATAATGGATGATTCTATAGGATAAATAGTTTGGACATTAAATATAATATCTTCATTTATTTGTGAAATCTCACACTAGATTTCTTATATGTCATGTGAACCATATGTTCCAAATATGATGGAAGATATATCGTTTTTCATACACCTAAAAAGATTCAAATCCATTTGTAATCATCAATCAGAACATCATGTTATTCACACAGGGTAAAAATCATAAAAAACCATAATACCAAAATCTAGGAACATCAATCCCAACTCTAGTAACTTTGACTTATTATATGAACTAGTCTCCTCAACGTAGAAACCTGTTATCCATCACTAGATCAGAAAATTTATTATATCTTAGATACCATATCCAAAATAGAAATTTAATTAAAAATGATATGATACAAATTTTTAATTCAATGACACAGACACCACTCAACTAGATCCATGACCTATAATACCACATTACCTCCGGAACACCTCATTATATGTGAAAGGCCTCCAAATAGATGTGGGGGTTTAAGATAGTAGTTCGGGTATAGTAAAACCCTAGTATTGAGTGTATAATCTTAGATAAATCACCAAATAGCATCCAAAACATCACATTAGAGTATTCATTTGAAATAAATATATCCATTTTTAATAAATAAATGTAAAATATAAAGATAATAAAATAAATAATAATGAACTGTAGACTAAGCTCCCATTAGGCCAATCATAAATATAGGTAAATTTAAAAAACCTAATTAAGGCTCCTAAATAAGTTACACCCATATATCTAGTAATCCTCTCAAATATCTAGACCCCAGTTATGCTGCTCTATCTCAATAAAACAATTCATTCCCTCAGTCCACACATTTTATGAAACCATGTGAAAGGTATGTTCAGGTACATTGGTACATATTCACCCATTTTGGGTATGAGTTTATAAAAAAATTGAGAACCAGAAAAAAATTCATGAATATAATATGTGTTTTCATTTTACATGAATATGATATGATTGGTTAAAATAAATATAAAATTAATGTAAATATATATAACCACCAAACTACTAGGTTTCTCTATTTATAGGTTGTTTTTTGAGGTTTTCATGATTACCATACACACCATAAATTTATATGGGGGTCCTCCTCTGACCCATATATAAGAAATAATATTTGTTCCTCATAAATGTTTCCTTGATTGACTGTACGAACATAGTCCAATGACAGGGCTTCTCTAAGCATGTCATGATGATTAATCAAACTATCAAAATAAATTATCCTATAGAGTATAATAAGAATACCTGACACTCTATCTGAAACTACCAAAATAGCTTATCATCAATGATCATTGGTGTGATCAATTGCATCCTCAAAATCTACCCAAACACTTATGTAAGAAACTAATATAATCCAATACATGGAAACCCTATGAATTTAAAGACACCAATGACCATCCTCCAAGTCAGCATACCATCCAGCCAGATCTCAGGAATCCTAGAAATCCACATCAAATACACGGAATATCGTATTTCTTAACTGGTTGGATCATAGTGGTGAACTAATAATGTCATTTTCAGGACCCATATTTAAATGTTACATAATATTGAGTTAATTCTAGAATTAATAATGAGGATCTTTTATCATTTATTTCTATATATAATCAGGCCATAACTGTCATATACCAAAAACATAGAAATTCAAATTTGACACTTCCAACAGTATCTGTTTCTTCAATATCATAAATATGTATAAAAAAATATTTAGTTTCTTTTTTAAACATCATAATGTTTCGTTGATTTGATCTTTTACTTCGTTAATCCTTAAATCCTATGTAAAATTTAAAAACATTAGATGATAACAAAAAAAATATCAGCTAGGGACATAAAAATAAATAAACTACCATTAGTCTAGTTTAAATTGATAACCCATTCAATTTTCATTGAGGGGATGAAACAAAACATTTTAACATGAATAAAACTCATACTTATTTCTCAATGAAAAAAAGTAAAACCAATAGAAAGAAATTAAAAATCCTTTAAGTGATGTAGATCATCATATACATAAACACATTTCAAACAATTTCCCATTGTAATAACCATATGGTTGAATTCTGAATTGAAGTTCTATAATGGGGATCAACATTTGTATAAACTATATTGGGATCACTTGTGACCTATAATGGGGCTCAGCCATTCGTATATGATTTTTCGAGCTCATCTATTTGCTATAATGGGGCTCAATCATTTGTAAAAGCTTTATCAGGCTCACCCATGAGCTATAATGGGGGTAAAATGGTAGTATAAGCTATATTAGGTTCACATATTTTTATAAAATTCTCAATTACCATTTCAGGAATAAAACACCTTTATCACAAAACCCATTTTTTGAAAGTTTCTTCTTATCCCATATGAAAAAAAATTCAATATAAAAATACTATTTTTATTTAAGAAACAATTTTCAATACCAGGTTACCAAAATCTGGGAATAAGGGATTTATTTTCAATTTAAATTTCATTAAGTATTATAGAAGAATCCCATTTTCAAATAAAAATAATGATAGTGGAGAGGTAACTGTTTCCTTATATGATAAAAAACATTCCATTTTTCATTTTGTAAAGAAAGTAAAATGATTCGTATACAACGATTATTTTTAAAACATTTAATGAAATTAAATGAGTGACATAATGTTTCCTGTATATTCCTTTTATAACCACATAAATAAATATTTAAATTAATATTAGGAATAAATTTTTTTAACAATTAAATATTTAATATTCATGGTGTCCCATTCCACTTTGAAAATTTAAATATTAATCTCAATGATTTATTGAATAAAATTAGTATAGATAAAATATGGTTATGAAATTCCATATTATATTTATATACACCTTATAAAATAATAATGGTGTATAATATTAAGAAATTTATCAATGAATGGAGATTGATATGAAGTCCCTTAAATTGAGTCGGACTTGTCTCGTTCATTCTATAATTTCATGAATAAGAAAAATATATTAATTTCAAAATTATTTAGTAACTTTTTAAATATTATTATTCATTTTTTAGGACTTATTATAGTGTTATATAAATTAGTTTATTATTTGAGTTTGTATCAAATGTTTTGTCAATGTTTAGTATTTGAGACAAAAATGAACTTGTTTTGATTAAAATTATTCTTGTGGTCATAAGACCATTATATAAATAATATTATTCATGAGATAAATATCATACATGTCAATTATATATGTATTTATTATATTTTATAACATTTGGAGATAAGAAACGATATGCATCCTTCCTGGAGATGGTAGGCCGTTTGTACGTATGAATGCTACTTTCATTTCTTGTCATTATAACGAATAAAAGAATAAAAGATACATAGGTATATTATAATTACATTATAATATCTATGTTATATATGTTACATAATTTCATTAACTCCATATTTTATACTTCCATGTTGGGCATGAATGATTCATATCACTTTTTAAGGGGTGGTAGTCCACACTTCTTCAAATAAAATTATCATATTTACACACTATAAAAGGAGTAAAGGTATGTTGTAAATAATAATTACAAATATATAGAGATAATATGAATATGATATATATAATATATATATATATATAATTTTTTTTACCATGAATGGTGGATGAAGAATATTTAACAATCATCGTGTCATGTGGCAGTAGTTTGCTGTACACAGAAACAATTTGTCCTATATTCATTTAATGGAGGTGTGTGTATGTTTAGGTAAAACCCTTATCATAAAAACATACTATTATATTTATGATACTTTATTTGTTATAAAATAATGTAATAAATATAGTTTTGGGGTTTTTATGTAGAAAATAAATGAAATAAGCTTGAGAGAAGATGTTATCTCAAAACAGGGTAACTTCTTTTGATTTTAGCCAAAATGTTTTGTTGAATTGAATTCATCACAAGGTAAGGATTATATGAGGAATTTAGTGATGTTTTAATATTATTTTTGAATATATTTGGATAAATCATATGGATTTATAGGTGTGAGTAAGTGGGTAGAGGCGGTGGCCTTTTAAAAGAGGGAGGAGGGGGACTTTAAGAAAGTCTTGAAATATTTTATTATTATAAAATTATTTTAGAATTATAGTAGGTCCAAAGTATTATATTTATAAAATAATATGATTATGGGTCTAAATAATCTCATTAAATTTGTTTTAGAAAAGTTTAGCTCCCAAAATTAACATTATCTTTTAGCTTTAACCCTTAGTAAAAAATATTAACTCTCAAAATGCCTTCATATATTTTCATAATATATGGTTACTATAGTTACTAAGAAATTACAAGATAACCACTAGAGTATAATTAATGAAAATGTTAAAATTATTTATGTAATTTGGAAGAATACTATAATTTTAGTACAATTATATCAATTAATAAAATAGTTGTTATTTTAAAAACAAATTTATGTTAATTTTTACACTATTTAAAAATTTATTTTTTTTACAGTAATTTAAACATAATTACTTTGAACCAAAGGAATTAACTCATCCCTCTCATGTAAATGACTTCCAAAAAATTATTTTATTTAATCAAAATTTTCAATTTATATTTATTTGAATATTTCTAATGTCATTTATTTGAATATTTCTCCAAGAAGGTAATCATTGCATCATCATTGTGTCCAAATAAGTTTATTTATTTAATTATTAAACATTATTAAAAAATACCTTGATGTATGAAATATTTTTATATTATTAATAAAAATTTAAATTTGAAGATTTTTTTATATAAACCTAATTAAATTGTTTTTATTTAAGTGATACATGTTTCTATTATATTTTCCTTTTCATCAAATTAAATATTCTAAATTGTCATTATCCCACAAAAGTTGCACCATGGGATCCTAAAATCGACCTAAGGATGTTCATGGTTTGAAATATCTCATAAATTATGATTACTACACATGTTAGGGATGTTTTATATTATTATAATATTATTTTTTACACTTATTTACCAGATTTACCCTTTAACCCTGGTAAATAAAAATAATTACTGAAGATACTATTCATAATGTCCAAAATTAAAATGTAATTATTTACATATTTCAAACCTTATGATTCAAAATATGGACTCCACTTTTAAAAATTCATAACCCTTAAATGTCAGAAATTAATTTAAAATTAATCTATATTGTAAAAACAAGAATAACGGGGTTTTAAGAAATAAAAACAGTTAAAATATTGACATGTATTTATGTCCAATTCAATATGTAAGTAATTCTTATTTACATAATTGATTACATGAAAAAAAATAATCTAATTATACTTATAAAAATTAAATGTGCAATATAAATACATAAATAAATTATATAAAAATGCAGTTATGAATTAAAATGCAGTATTTTTCACACCACATAAATAGTTTATTTAATCAGAAAAATACCAAAATTTCAACTAAAGTATATTTTTGTGTCCTAGTTCTAATTTATAGGATTATTTTATCAATTAAAACATTAAAATGTGAAAAAAAATTTTGAAAAAGGTTTCTTCATCAGTCGGCGGTAAAATGACCTTTTAAAACTGTAAGATTATTTTTTTGCTTAAAATTGGATTCATTCTCATTTTAATCTTAAAAAATCATTCGATAAATGTAAAAACATATAAAAAATATTTAAAATCATTATATAGTTATTTTCTTCATTCTCCCCAATACAAAAACTATCCATTAACTACCTTTTAAAATATTAATATTAATTTTTTGTTAATTTTCTGTATAATTCGTTGTTGTGTACAACGTAAGATTTCAGAGAAACCCATTGTTGCATGTTGGGTACACTATTATAAAAATATTCCTATTTAGAAAAAAATTTAAAAAAAATTTAAAAAATACTAATAGTTATGAAAAATGAATTATATTATAAATATATGGAATGTTACCTCATTCCCCTCTTTTAGAAATTATGTCCCCACAAATCTAAAATTAGGAATGGAAACTTCATTAAAAATCCCAAATCTGAAATAGAGTCAATACAAAATATTACATTAAATGAATGAAAGAGAAGTACAAAGGTCACTTGAGATATCATAACCTATGGTTCCCTGTAGTAAAAAATGGACATAGATAATAAAACTAAATCTCAAAGACTAATAGAGAGTGATAGTGGACATAGTCATTGGAATGTTATCCATCACAAAACCATAATTACGTAATGGGTCAAAAGTCCATTGAGAAATTTAAAAAATGACGTTTTAAGACCCTTTTGATAGATTTGGGGAATTAATTTACTTCCTAGAATAAGAAAATAAGGAAGCATAATTAATTAATGTATTTTTATTTTATAAGAACAATTTCATCTCCATAATATTCCTAGAATATGATGGACATCCCTAAGAAAAAAAATATGTATTAATGATCACAAAACAATAAAGGATATCAATATATTAAAATTTAAGTCCAAATGTAAAGGCATACAACCACATTAATGAAATCCATAAATAATCATAACCCGAAAAAAAATATTTTAGAAAGGTTATTAATATCATATTGTCACATCACATAAAAACTCATAAGCTGTGTCTAAAACCATGTACTTATGGTTATCCTACTATAAATACTTGACTCTAAGGAACATAAATCACTTCACCAGATATCTCAATATCAAATATAATTAAATCAAAATATTTTCCAAAACCATTTAGCTTCATATCATAATGATTTCCTCCTAATGTAATTAGCTACGGACACTTATTTTCATAATGTCACAACACATTGCAGCTGAAGCATCGTACTGTAGACTGGCTATTTCTAACTCAATACTAGACAATTGGGGACACTTTTCTTTGTATTCACAAACCTTGTGAACAAACATACCACACAAATAACACTTTCTATATCCTGACATACATTCCCGAAAATGTATTTTACCACACATGGAACTAGTTTTGTACTTTCATCAAGAGATATTGGTTGGTTTATTCTCCATTTCATAGAACCTTGACCATTTCTTTATCTTATCATCTTGTGGAAAATAAGTGTTAAAAAATTCCATTTCAACATTCTTAGCACAATGAACCACATTTACATAACTTTTAAATTCTCGGGATGTGAAATATCATTGTATCAATGGTTTCAATCTTGAGTAAAATCTATTAATTTTACTGTCGATGTCTCAAATAAAATCTGAAACATACCTAGCCAATCTTGTGATGTTAACTTCATAAGCAGAAACTGAATCCTCATCTTTTTTCCCTAATGCATAGAATGTTTTCTGTATCCTAAGCCTAAAAAACATAGTGAAATATTTCTCATGGAAAAAATCATTAAATTCATCTCATTCCATGGCATGATGATTATTTTTCTCTCTAGTATTATTAATTAATGACCACCATAAATCAGATTCACCTTTTGAAAAACAGATGGAAAGGGTTTCCTTTGGACATTCTGAACATCCCATGACATAAAATATCTTCTATAGGGTATTGATCAATCCTTTATCTACAACCGAGTTGGATGATCCATTGAATTATGGGTGATGTGGAGTCATAAAATGTTCCACTACTAAAATATTCTTTTGTGGTTGATCAGGATGGTCTCGTGCATGGATACCACTAAAAATTAAAGCCTGAGTCAACTTTTACATCACTGCGACAAACTATTATGTTCAAATTATCACCACATCATATTATTGATTTGAAAGTTTGTTTTCCTCTTGGTGCCTTCCCATTAAATATTTCTTATTTCCTCTGTGAAAAACCATTCTGAATAGACATAGTTAAGATTAAGAAACATGGTAATCATAAATTGGTACATAATTTAATCTTAGCCATAAAGTATAATCCTTTAATGGAATTCAATAAACACCATCTTAACCTGTAATAATATCTAAACCGAACTCTCATAACAACTATAAGGCTCCATCCTTAAACATTACCTAATCGTTAGTTAAGTCAGGAATTCACATTGAGGATATTTTCAAGTTTAAATATTAAGAGCATTATGCCATAAATATTATGTAACAAAAAAATAAAAATTCAAAGTGGACACTTCCAAGAGTAAATTTTTCTTCCATAACATAAAAAATTTTAAAATGAAAAATGGTTTCCTTTATTGTTTAATCATCATAAGTTTTCCTTCATTCCAACTGTCACTCTATTCTCACTTAATTCCTGTGAAAACATTTAAATAATTGTGTTGATCACCAAAATACCACAATGGGACATAAAATAAAAAAACATTAGTATAGTAAAAACAGATAACTCACTCAATGTTCTTTGAGTGGATGAATGAAAACATTTCCACATGAATAACACTAATACTTTTTTTCTCAATTAAAGACACTAAAGTCAATAGAAATAAATTAAAAATATTTTAGGTGACTTAGAGAATAATTTACATAAATCCCTTTTAAAATTAATCCTATATGAATTACTATATGGTTGACTTCAAAATCATAGATCTATAATGGCTATCATTTTTTGTATAAGCTATATCAGGCCCACCCATGATATATAACAGGGCTCGACCCTTCATATAAGTTGTTCTAGGCTCACCAGTGTCATATAATAGGGCTCAACTATTTTTATAAGCTGTATTGGGCTCACCCAAGAGCTATATTTGGGCTGAATGCACCATATAATCTATATCGAGATCACCCGTATAATATAATGCTCATGTTATATTTCATGAATAAAACTTGTTCATTACAAAACCCCTTTTTCGAAAGCTTCTTCATATCACATATGAAAAACATTTCCCTATAAAAATACCATTTTAATCTAAGAACCAATATTCAATACCAAAATAAAAAAAATATAAGAATAATGGATTTATTTTCATTTTAATATAAATTAGGGATTATAGAGGAAACTAAATATCAAATAACTATTACGGGGGCAGAGAAGTCATTGTCGACATATATATTAAAAAAAAATTCTTTTGTTATTTTGTAAAAAATGTAAAAATGTTCATATAAAAATATTAATTTTGAAAAAATTGAATGAAATTCAATACTAACATAAAATTTCTTGTATATTCCTTATATTCCAATATAATTAAATAAGTAATTTAATATCAAGAAGAAAATGATTTGTTAACTAAATCATTAAATGTTTACAGTTTCCCATACATCATGGAAAATTTAAATATTAATATCCAAAATTTAGCAAATTACATGATTATAGATAAAATATGGTTATTAAATTTCATAGTGGTATTATATATACCTTTTAAAATAAAATAGCTGTATATTATCAGGAAATCCCTCAATGAATGGAGATTGAGATAAAGTTTCTTACCTTGATTCCGACTTGTCTCTTTCATTATTTAATATCTATAACAAAAAACAATGTGTAATTTAAACAATATTTATAACGTTTTTAATAATTATTATTCATTTTATTTTATTTATTACTGATTTATAGTAACTAGTAAATTATTTATGTTTATATTGGGCATTTTTTCGATGTTCGGTATTTGAGTCAAAAACAAACTTGTTTCGATTTAAATTATCCATGTAGTTATAGGACCATTATCTATAGAATATTATTCAAGATTTTAATATAATATAAATCCAGTATATATGTATTTAGAGTAGTCCATATCATTTGTATGTAATAAATGAAATGCACAATTCATGGAGACGGTAGTCCATACGTACACCTGAACAATGATTTCATTTATTGTAATAATAAAGGAATAAAAAATTTAAAATATACATAGGTATATTATTACTATTTCATAACATATGTGTTATATATGTTATATAAGTTCATTATCACAATCCTTTATACATTCCATGTAAGGAATGAACAAGTCATTTCACTTTTGAGGGTGGGTAGTATACACTTCCTGAAATGAAATTATCATATTTACACACTATGGAATGAATTAAGGTATGTTGTAATTAAAAATTAAAGAATCATAGGGACATTATAAATATAATATATATCATATATAAAAATAATTTCATCATAATATCCACCATGAGAGGAGGTATGAGAGGATTGAAAAATCATGGTTTCGTGAGGCAGTATTTCACCGTACACAGAAACAATATGTTCTATATCAATTAGATAGAGGTGTGTGTAAGTATAGGTATAAGAATTATCATAAAAAATCATATTATATTTTTTATACTTGTTTTATTATAATATAATGTAATAATGATATGCTAGAGGGTTGTATGAGGAAAATAAACGAAAGGAGATTGAGAGAAGATGTTGCCTCTAAATAAGGTAACTCATTTTGCTTTTAGCCAAAATATTTTCTTCAATAGACTTATGATCATGTAAAGGATTATAAGAGGAATTTAGAGATGTTTAGAGATTATTTTATCATAATATGGACAATAAAAGGGGCTGGAGAGTTGTGAGAATGTGGGTAGAGGTGGTGGCCTTTTATAAGAGGGAGAAGGGGAACTTTAGGAAAGTATTAAAATAATATTTTATTAGATTTTTTTTGAATTATAATAGTTTCAAAGTTATATATTTATATTATATAATGATTATGGGTCTAAATTATCTTAAACAATAGGTTTTAAACAGGTTTTGGTGACAAAAATAACCTTATCTTTCAGCTTTAACCCTTTAGTTAAAAACATTATCTATTACCATGGCTAATTGTATTTTCATAGTATATTGTTTCTAAAGATGCTATAAAATTCCAAGAGAACCACAATTTGATCATTTATGACATATATAACATAATAGTACTCATTTTAGAAAATCATTTATTTTTAGGACTATAATATCATTTAATAAAATAGTATTTGTTTTAAAAACACATTTATGTCAACTTTGACACTATTTAGAAAATGATTTTTCATAAATTCATAAATACATGATTACTTAGAAAAAAACATTAAATCGTCCCTAACATATCAATTTCGCCCAAAAAAATTGTGGTGGGAATAAAAATGTTAAAATTTAATTTATTTTATTATTATTAATATCCTTTTTAAAATTTTTCATTAATAAGGTAACTGATGGATTATCATTGTGTCATAAATATATTTATTTATTTACTATATAAATATTATAAATAAAATACAATGATGTAGGAAATATTTTTATATTTATAATGACTAATTAAAGTGGAATATATAATTAATGTAAACACAATTAAAATTGTTTTTGTTAGGAGATATAAGTTTTGTTAATATTTCCCTTTTCTTTAAATTAAATATTATAAATGGTCATTATCATGACCAAATAGATCCAAGAGGTCCTCAATTCTACCCAAGGATGCTCATGGTCATACATATATCATCCAATAAGATTCCTACATGTGTTAGGATAGTTTTATATTATAATATTTTTATTTTTTATACCTATTTATCGGATTTACCCTTTACCCAAGGTAAATAAAATTAATTCTGGAAGTTACTATTCATAACTTCAAAAACTAAAAGGTACCTATTTCAATAACTTTGAAACTATTATTACATGTATTCAATCCATTTTTCCAAATTCAAAACACAAAATTGAAAAAATTTAATTCTTATTGTCCAAACTAGAAAACATGTTTTTATGAAGTAAAAACAATCAAAAGATTGACACTTGTTTCTGTCCAATTTAATTATGAAATTAATTACAATGACATCATTAAAATAAATTAACAAAACTTATTCAAATTAATAATTAAAAAATTAAAATTATAGTCCAACTATATAAATAAATTTAATGAATAATATGTTATGAATTAAAATGCAGTATTTATCACTATTCATAAAAATATGGATTTTATCAGAAAAATACCAAAATTTGAACAAATGTAAATTTTGATATATAGATTCTAAAGAAGAATATTTTTTATCAAATTAAAAATATAAAAGTGACAAAAAATATTTTTTTTAATTAGTTCTCCATAGAAAGGATGTAAAAATACTATAAAAAATAATAGAGTATTTTATGCTTAAAATTGGATTCATTCTCATTTTATGAATTTAAAATACATTGTATAAATGTGATAACGTTGTATAAATATGTAAAATCATAATATATATATTTCTATTCATTCCCATAAATATAACAACTATGAATTAATAACATTTCAAAATAATAATATTAATGTTGTATTATTTATTGGTATAACTCACTGTTGTGTGCAGTGTAAGATATCAGATAAACATGTTGTTTCAGGTCAGGTACATTATCATACAGTGTCCCCATTAAACAAAAATAAATATTAAATTCAAAAATACTAATTGAAATTAATGTTTAGTATTCTATAAATACATTGGATGTTACAATCATTATCATATTGTTGATAAGAATCCCTAATCCCAAATGGTTAGATTCTATATATACTAGGCATGCTTGTGACCCTAGGAATCTAGTGAATCAAATATCAACGCAATAACAATTCTCAATAGAAAATTAATTCTTCTAATGGTTGAACATATGGTTCCCAAGATACACACCATGAATCCATGGTCATGACAAACCATACATTTTTTAAATATTAGTACCACATGAGGCCCATGACTAAATCCCCTGATGTCCTTATGGGATGTAAAAATACATAATCTCATCAGTATTATATGAGGATTAATGGTTATATCAATATAATTACCCATGTTTATCCCCATTATCATTGTTATATCACTTCAGTCCCATCATCCAATTCACATGAAGAACATATGCGCACCCATTATTACATACCAATTAAATGAATAAGGTCCTAAATAGAGTTATATTGATAAATTCCTACACACAACACTTCTATTCAAATTATATCATGATCGCATCCTTGATAGGGTATCTATGGTGGATCCCACTTATATCTCTACATGTTTGCAATTCTACCCTTTTTAGGTTCATATGTAACATGGTAACATACTAGGGCCCCTTTGGTCTAAATGAGTTAAATATATTTTCCAAGGTAAGTCTCAATACAAATAAATATTCATAATACTATTACATTTCTCAGTAGAAATATTTTATCCTAAATGTGTGACCCTTCTTAAAATCATATCAATTTCTAACTACCTAGGTGATCATGTGATATAGTGGTAGGAACACATTCCCCAATGATATCTCAATGATCTAATCAATTATATTATATTTATCTAAAAAAATTATTTGTCCATGCATCTAAAGTCTTCACCCATCTCAACCTATAACTCAATAAGGCACTTATCCACAGGTAAAACACACCATAAACATATTGTGTTTATTAATATAGAAACCTAATGGGTATCCTTCATCCAATGAAATTAGATCCAAATTATATCCTCAACCATTAGATGAAGAGATATCTAGCCAATACATGAGTTTCTATCCTATCCCTCAATACCTTGTTCAATTCATTTTTGGAAACTTTTTTTATAATAAAATTTTAATAATCTAAAATTTACCACCTCCAAATGTGGAAAGGTTGTTAATACTATATATATATATATAAGAGAGTCTATTATTTCAAGTGTATATTAATAAATTAAATCCACATTAAACCTATGCTAGAATCATTTCTATGTATCTTCTAATATTTTATAAGAATCATCCAGTTCCATTAAACTACTATACAAAACACAGTAATGCCTATCGATCCTCTTATACTGAAATCAATACAAGAATATAACAAAATAAAACAATATAATCCATAAACACACATGTCCGAGCCCTAATCCAATTTTGTCAGAAAAATACCATTTAATGTTAATTTTAATGAAAAATAACCATAAAATTGGTTATGCAACATACCTACCTAGAATTACTAAGCAATAAAATTTTGATGTCACCTTGAGATGTCCTCGATGAAAATAAATAATATTATCCAATGGGATATTACAATAAAATCATTAATTCAAATTTATTTAAACAAAATACATATATAAAATTGACACATTTACAAACATAAATCCAAATGATGTGTGACGATGGGTAGATATTACCATGGGATCTTTAGTACACATGCAAAATTAATTCCAAAAGAAAAAAAATAAATCCACCATTATTTGGTTGAAAATGAAATGAATCCATAAAATTTAAATCCGAAATTTTGAAAGCAAGAGAGTAGGATAATCGAGTTTCTCATTAGAGTCGAAGCCACACTTGTTAATTTCTATTAATGGATTGGAAAACACTAAACTCATTAAAGATGTAGAAGATAAGTAAAGGGGTCCAACCTTAATCCTCGAATTCACAAATAATTAAAAAGGCATGGTTTCTCGCCAAAAAAGATCAAGTGGATATCATTTTCTTCACCCTTTTAATCTCATCGGCATCTTGGGGGCAGTATCAAATACTATTGTTGGACCCACTAGAGAGCTAGTGGATTTAGTACAAATTTAGTTGTAGTAATAACCTAACCTCACCCCAGGAAACTGAAATCTATAGGTATGATTCCAAATCCACAAATATTTTCTCAATATACACTTATAGGGTGTTACATAGATTTAAAGCTCGTTAATGATCTTTAAGCATAAATCGACTAGTCCATCAAACTCAAGGATTTATATTCCACATAAAATATTTACTCCAGTAAATACATTTGTTTAGAAACTTAACTATTATATATTTGAGGAAATATAACATTTGAACTATTTTACATGATTTTGATTGTTTATTAGTAGTAATATTACGTGTATTTATTTTATTTCCACACACCAATCATTTAAAAGGCCACCTCTTCCCTTCTCTTCCCAAAACCACATGAGCCATTTATGATGACAAATGTTTTCCCAAAAACATTACTAATATTACTCCTCGCTTATAGGATGTTATCTCATTAAAAATTTATTAATATATTAAACCTTATATTGTAAATTAAGGGAGGTTCTCCATAAAAAATGAATAATTATGAACAGATGATTTAATGATTAATTAATATTTTTCCTCTATAAAATATTATTTTACCATGCTAAAATAATAAAATTAATATCATAAATATATTTAAATTTAATAAATATAATTGTAAAACACTTTTCCATCTGATTAGGTGCAACACCATGACTTTTTAGATAATATTATTTTAAATAAATCAATTTTATTTGATAACATATTTTAAATGTTTCCCCAAGGATAAACAAATTGTGATATATTATAAGAATATTTGTGTATTATAACATATTTGATTTTTTTTGGGTATAAATATGAATAAATAAATTATAATAAATTGTTTCTTACAAAATTATAAAATTAATTCACTAGTAAGAAATTGTTTATAAAATAAAATAAAATAATTTGAAGGTAAAATCAATGTTGTTTTTAAATGGGTGTTTATATGCACAATTAGTTTTTCTCATAATATAATAAATTAATCTATATGGATTAATTTATTTTAAAAAATATATATTATAAAATATATATAATATATTTAAATTTTTATAATTTTTTTATTATCCATTGAAAAATAATAAATATAATTTAATGATATAAAATTAATTTATCTTAAAATGATTTTCATTGTTTTCTGATTGATTATTTTAATGTTAATTTACACTACATATATAAATTTAACAGTCATGAATTTAATTCCTTATTTTTAATGATTTTAATTATTATAATATAATAGGTTTTTCTTTATTTTTGGTCATTATGAATTGTAACAATGGTAATGATTATTCACATTAGTATAGTGAAAACATGTAGAACTATGTTACAAATATTGGTTAAACCATTAAATATTCTCTAATACTTTTTAATACATTCGGATGAGTAAATTTTAAAAAATATTATGATTATGGTGTTCAATAATATTCTTTAAAAAATTATTTAGAGTTCTGAATCCCAAAATGACTTTTTTGAATATCAGTTTTATAATATTAAAAATTTAAAACTAATATTTGGTCTTTTTACATAATGGTGTTGATCAAATTTTATTTTTTTGTGTAATAAAAAGGTCTAAATACCTAAATTTCTTAATGGAATAAAATTATCAAATCCTGGGAAGCTATTTTTCTCTCAATTTCAATATAAAATGATTTTTTCTCTAAATAAAAGTATTTTCCTAAAAACAATCTTTCATTCATTTTGTGTTCCTATGTTAAAATTAATTTGATCAACAGATAAAAATGAATATTATAAATTATATTAAATATTTCTAATGATAAATAAATAATAAACTATATTTTTCATTGAATTTTTCTTCATAGGATTAAGTTATCGTGTTAAAAAGTTTAGTTATCACAGAAAATGTAAAATTGTATTTTATGTGGTTTAACAATAGGATCATTCTTGAAAAGTATCAAAAATTATCTATATGTTCTTTTTGGGTTTATATAGATTCAATAACATCATATATTAAAATATTGTGTTCATTGGTTCCTCTTTAAAATATTATGATATATATTTATTAATTAATACTTTATATAATCTAATAATGCTTGTGTGCCTAAATTATAATTGCAAACCACTTCTTGTCCCTTATTCAATTTTATGAACCTTATATCATAAAAAATAACCATAATAAATCCATCCATTCATCCTAAAAAATGGTCTATATCATATTTTTGTTAAAAATATCACCCTTTATATGCGTCTGTTTTAAGGCAAAGTATGTTTCTCAAATAAGATTTACAACTCTTAACCGAGCACCCTAAATTTTATTCTATCTTCCTCATCCACTAAAATACTGGTATTAATTTTAAAATAATAATTTTTTTCCAATATACTTAATAGATATTATAATTATTTATCAACCATTCTCTACCTTATTTACATCATATTGAAAAATAAAACAATTCTTGTGTAATTTTGTAGTCTACCAACATCACAAAGCAATGCATATATTTTTTAATTATAGATTCTCATTCATTATTATAATTATAGATTAATGGATTTAATATAATATTCTGTTATATTATAATAGGTATAAACTTTTGAATTATAATTTAAATTTCTTTTAGTCCATCATAAAATTCAATTCATCACTCGCGTATATGTATGTAATATCATCTCCGCAATGTATTGTAATTCATTTTTTATCACATCGCATTTTTAATAGTTTAAAAAAATACTATTTAAATATATTATAATAATGAAATTATTAATATTTTCAACTTTATAGAACTTGGATCAATGTTTATTGGCCAGGCTTCTGAATTGAATCATATAGAAAAAAAGTTATTACCATGAAAAATTGTGTTATTACGGAATTATAAATAAACAGGTGATAAGATGGTTTCAGGAAATCAAATAATTTATAATATATATTTATATTGTTATGAAATATATATAATAAATATATTTTAATTATATATAAAATTTGAATGCATAGAAAACAAGATGAGACTAGATAAATTTGTTTATGTTCTAATCAATCTACCTTTCAAGATTTCCTATGATAAATTTCTATCAATAAATACTTTATGTATTATATCCTTTAAACACAATCCATTTTAGAATCCTCTAATAAATTCAATAATTTCCATTTTAAAACACTTTTTTCAAATATTTTTTAATTACACAGATCGAGAATATGTTTTCATAAAAACTGAAATGTATTTCCTCATTCATTCAGAATCACATTCATTTATGTTAAAAAATTCATTAATGGGTTTTCTATAATCTTCATTATGTTATATAATGATTTAATGTATTAATTTCCAACTATTACGGACTTTATATAATTTTTTTAAATAATTTTCTTCTGTCATTCTGATTTTTTAACTTATTACCAAAGGTGTTTTGGAAATCATTGTTTTATGTTATACCACAAGAAAGGATATTCCTATAATTAGGGATAATGATTTAATTAAATTTTTACTTGTTTTAGTGGTTTGTTATGAATATGATCTTTTCATAACTGTTTTGGAAATTTTTATATTTGAAATAAGTTATTTCAAAATGAAAAAGGAAATTTTCCTTAATAAATATTTCTATGATCATTTCATATAATTATTCTTGTATGATAACATCCACTTATGTAACATACAATTCATTACTAATATGACCCAGTGATATCATATATATATATTTTATCTGGATGGTATATAATGAATATATGTTTCATATAATTCTATGAAACTCATTACATGCCAACATGTTAACTATGTTATGATAAAATCAATATGATTCTTATTCATTTTCCATAGGTTATAAAATGATGAAATTATTGATGATTTAATGATCATGCCACACATTTACGGTATAATTTAATTTAATTTTTAGTTCCATTATATCCCACAAATGGATTGATATATAATGGATAAATCATGAGATAAATTTGTTATTCATGAACATGATTGTATGTTAAAAACATGATATTTGTATGACATTTAATTTCTGTAACTTTATTCATGGACCTAAGCTAGTGTAATTATTTTTATGATATAATTTTGTGTGCATAACTTAATGAATATAAATATTAACAATTTCATGCTTCCAAAATTCTCTACAAAAATATTTGGGCCATATACCATTCTTTAGGTTATAATCTAATTTATCATGTTTTATCAATTATGCTTTTACAGTTTAACACCCAAGATTGTTATGAGTAATATTTTTTTTGTATATATCATCAAAGGAATCTTTCACTACACACTTTCTTGGCTTACTTTACACGCAATCACGACCTTCCTCGATAGCTTGCGTCGTACGCAATACCAAGTTTCACTAAACAACGATATGCTATTAAAATATTATTAAAACTAGCCGTTATGAATAGTAATAACCAATTTTTAATATTTTATAAATTTTATTTTTCAAAATGGACTTCATTTTTGGATTCGGAATACCGAAATTAGCCTAGGGTGAAATTTTGGTATTTTTCTGAAAACTTTCAATTTTTGATGAATAGTGAAACCACTAAGTGGTAGGTTAAAAACTGAATTTTTGCATAAAACTTAATTTTACCGCTTCTGTGAATGGAATTTCGAAAATACGACAGACACGGTTGATATCAGTAAGTAAAATGTGGTTCAATAAGATAAAAATAATTTTTTGGTGAATAGTAACTTTTTACTTTTTTTTACCACGGTTAATAGTAAATAGGGTAACTAAGGGTAAAAATGATATTACTATTACCCTAACACATTTCCTAATTCTATTGGATAAGTTTAATTCGACCAAAAACAAACTTAGGAATAAAATATGACCATTTATGCCCACTTGGGTTAGATTAGGACATTTATTATTAATTTATTTAAAGAAGGGTTAAAATAGTTAAAATCAAAGTTTAATAAGTAAATCATTTTTAATATAGGGTTATACATAAGATAAATTCGACTATAAATATTAATTAGAAAGATAAAAAGATTTCCTACATAATGGTATTTTATTTGTAATTTTTAGACATTAAATAATTTAATTTATTTATGACACAATGATGATGCAGTAATTATCTTATTAATGAAATATTGACATAATTGATGTTATAAACACCAAAATAAATGTAATTTGAGACTTTTTATGAATTCCACTAATTTTATAGGTTACTATGATATATTAGTGTTGATTTAATTAACTTGTATCGAACATATAATTCTGTTATGACTTTCAAAAAAATCATATATCAAATAGTGTCAAAATTGACACAAAATAGTTTTTAAATCAAATATTATATTACTAATTGTTATTTTATTCCTAAAAATCTAAGGTTCGGCCAAATGACTTAGATAAGGATATATATATTAATAAAAAACAATTTGGGGTTATTTTGGCATCTTATAGTAAGTGTATTAACCATATAGTGAAAGAAAACAAAAAGACATGCTAAAAGTTAAATTATTTAACTTAGAGTTAAATCTAATAGATAAGGTTAACATAATACCCTAAACTTGTCTAAATCCTATTGGTTGATAGGATTTAGACCCATCCCCACTTTAGCTTCTAAATTAGACCCTTTGGAACCATTATAAACCGATTTTGACTTTAATATAAAATAATATTTTGAGATATTCCTAAGGTGCCCCTCTCCTCCCTTATAAAAGGGAACCTCCTCCCCTTCCTCCTCACACCAATTTGAGCACTCAAGCTCGGAAAACCCCTTCCATTTTCTCCTCTCCACTTTCCTAGAATAATCCTAGAGGTCCTGGTCTTCTTCAAAGACCAATCTTAGTTCCATAAGTGGAGGATTCAAAGAGGCGTTCCAAAGAAGAGGTAATATCCATTACCAATCTTTTCAATTTCTTTCTTCTTCAACTTATTCTTCTTTAGTTGTTTCATGATAAAGTAATAACATCAGTATTAATTACATACTGATATGTTATTATAAATATTAAACAACCCTAATTCACCTTCTATCCATCCTACGGAAAAATGAAATCACCGCGCGTGCGTACATACGGAATACCGTCTCCACGCCGTGGTATAATCTATTTTCCACCATCACCTTACAAGGATGGGTATAATGGTGTAATGAGTAACTATTTATGATTATTATAAATTAATATTTATACTGAAATAATATATATATACTCCAATTAAGGTCCACGATCATAGGAACGATATCATCACTCGTGCGTACGTACGGAATACCGTCTCCACGATGTGATGCGACTCGTTCTACATGATCATCATTACATAGTAATTATATAAATGAATTGAATGAATAAATATGATATATGTTACACTAATACCATTCTGGATATAAGGTATCTATAACCTTAAAAGAAGAATAAGAATTTATTCGGCAAAACACGCATAAGAACAAAAGGCAATAAGGACCCGAGTAACAAGTAACAATGAAATATTACTAACAAGAAGCTAAGAATATGACCATATATGATTTCATATCAATATGTATGATTCTGGAATAAGTCAATAACATTATTTAAACCATTATACAGGATCTTCGGACACGTACAAAGCAAATCGGACCTAAGGTAAGGGAAATATCACAATCTCATTTTTATTCGAGATTGTTTATTCGTAAGTATTTACTGGGGTGTATTTTATCATCCACATCCTTGTTACCTCAATATGTAATATTGCTTCCATCCACTTACAATAGTTTAAATCCAATTTTACCCTTACGTGAGTTTTTAGTAAAGAATATTAAAGGAATCTTTTGTCGTTTTTTCGTACGAGGTACTTTTTGACTTTTCCGACAAAGGTACGAAGAATGTTTTTTAACTTATATAGCATGAATGGATTTTTAAAAACATTATTTCCAAGAATATTCCTTTACAAGTTTTCAAGTTTATTTTTAATCAACTTCTTTTAGTTTATAATTGTATGACATGTTATGAAAAGAAAATTGTTTTTGAAGAAGAAAGGATATTTTCCTCAAGAATGGAGTTCAAGTGTTTTATCAAAATTATTTTCCATCTAAGATAATATAGGGTTCTGTTTTTATACCTATTATTACATTGATTTGATTATGTTTTGAAGGAATTATTTTTATGAAGTCATTTACCTTATATGATTTGTTTTATGATGTCATGATGTTTCAAGAATCCCATTTTTGTTACATGTGTTATGCGATGATGTATGATTTATGATTATGTGGCACACATAAGAAAGGATTAATTATAAGATGGGTGGGACCTATATCTCCCTCCAATGCATTGGGTAAAGATTTTATATCTCATGATATAGACATGGCTGGAACGGTAGGTTATACCGGTTCAGTGAAACAGGACTGGAACGAGGGTGACTCGGTTCAGAAAGGGACTCTGTCCACTAAGATAGTCTTGGCAATGAGTCATGACTAACAAGAAATGATGTTCCATGATTATTTGTGCATGCCACAAAGTTTCAAGTTTCATGTTATGATTATGGGGATCTCATTTTCACTACTATGATTTATTCCATGTTAAGATATTATGATCTCTTTTGCTGGTTATGATTTTCAAAAAGATATGATATGATTTTTATTTCCTTTATTTGGCCTTGCTGAGCATTTGAGCTGACCCTTTTATGTTTTCTTTTCCCCAGGTCAGGAAGATGAATATTAAGTAAAATATGCTAAAAGGGACCCTAGATATGATGAAATAAATGGGAGACACTGTAGAAGATTTATGAACCAGTTGTTTATGTTTCCCAGTTTCTAAAGACACTATACCTATACGGTCCTTTGTGGTTTTGTCATATGTTGTAATAAGTGTGCTTCAATTTTGAAGTATTAACAATGTATGTAAAGTATGGGTCATTATAGTTGTTATCAGAGGAAAGGTATAGTCATCCTTTGGAAACTAGGATGTGAAAGCCTTAGTAAGAACCCTAAGGATAAGTCTAAGCATAGAACACAATCTTAGTGTTTTAGAAATGGCCATGAATAACCTAGGATAAGACCTTAAGCATGAAAATTTTATTCTTGAATTATGTAGTTTTCCTATTATAATTAGTGTTGCTCACACTATTCTTCTTGGTTTTAGTCAATGGCTGGAACTCGAGGGAACCGTGTTAATGCGGAATGCGATGGGCAATTCAATGATTGTCCCCCTGAGCAACCAAACGATATGGGAGCTAGAATGCAAAATCTTGTAGCCATGCTCACACAACTTTCTCAAGCTATGAATCATGCAGGACTTCCAAACGAGAAAAGGAAGGAGCAACATTCTGTTGAATCCTTCATGAGGCAGCATCCACCTTCTTTCAGCAGGTCTAATGATCCATTAGTTGCTGAACAATGGATTAGTACTACTGAAAAGATATTTTCAGTTCTTCAATGTTCTGAACATGATAAAGTCATCCTAGCAGTGTATCGTTTGGAAGGAGATGCTGATCAATGGTGGAATCTTATTAAGAATACGAGGCAAATGGATGAAATTGAGTCTATGAAATGGGACGAGTTCAAGAACTTATTTTTCAATAAGTACTTCCTTCGTATTCTCCGAACAAAGATGGAGAAAGAGTTTCTTGAACTGAAGCAAAGGGATGATGAATCTGTTGGTACCTATGAAGCAAATTTTACAAGACTTGCAAGGTACGCTTCTGGTATTATTATCCAACCTGAGAGTAAGATCGATCGATTCTTTAGTGGCTTAAAACCAAGTCTTCGAAGGGCGTTAGCCATAAGGGATTTCAATAGCTACGAGGAAATCGTTCGATGTGCTCTCAAAGTCGAGATGGAGATTGGAGTAACCCATCAGTCACATGGGTTTGATAAGAAGAGGAAGATGGAATTCAAAGGAAAATATAAAGAGCACACTGAAATGAAGATGAGCTTTCTCATATGCTCAAAGTGTGGAAAGAAACATGGAGGGAGTTGTCTTAAAGGGACAAGTAAATGTTTTAAATGTGGAAAGGAAGGTCATCGGACATTTGAATGCCGCGATAATGGGAAGAAGATGTATAATGATGCAAACAAAGGAAGGGATACACAGAATGAACCTACTACACTTCAATCTTTCAAGTGCAAGGAGATGGGGCATTATGCCAATCAATGCCCAAATCCAAGGGATGATGATGATGGTCGACGTAAACAAAATCTTAAGGCTAAAGACAAAGGAAAGTCACATGCAATTTCTATCAGCGATGTGGAGTACGATAACGAAGTGGTGAAAGGTACACTTACCATCCACTCTAAAGTAGAAAATGTTTTATTTGATTCTAGATCCACCCACTCTTTTATTTATGAAAAATTTTCTAAGGGTATCACCGTACTACCTCAACAATTAGATGTTGAGTTAGCTGTGACAACACCTAATGGCACAACAGTCGCATCAAAAGTTTATAATTCTTCTCCGATCGAAGTTTGTGGGAAAGTGCTTCCTGAAAATCTTGTGATCCTTACTTTAGTGTAATTTGATGTGATTCTTGGCATGGATTGTCTTTCTCTACATGGACCTCATATCAATTTCCAAATAAGGGAAGTCACATTTCATATTCTAGATCAATCTACGATCGTCTATCAATGCAAGGAATAAGATAACCTTCCATTGGAAATTTCTTCCATCTTATGGGTTTTGATTCCACTAAATGAAGGTTATTTATCTCAAATGGTTGGTGAGAGACTCACGATTAAGAATATGCCCATTGTACGGGAGTTTGATGATGTCTTTCTAGAGGAATTACCGGGTCTTCCACCAAATCGTGAAGTTGAGTTTTCAATAGAACTCGTACCGGGTGCTTTGCCAATTTCAAAGACACCTTATAGAATGGCCCCAATTGAGTTGTAGGAATTGAAGAAGCAACTCCAAGAGAATCTTGATAAGGGATTCATACGCCCTAGTGCGTCACCTTGGGGAGCACCTGTTCTATTTGTTAAGAAGAAATATGGATCAATGAGACTCTGCATTGATTATCGAGAACTTAACAAGATCACTATCAATAACAAATTTCCTCTCCCACGCATTGATGACTTATTTGACCAACTACGCGGAGCTCAATACTTTTCCAAGATTGATCTTTGTTCAGGGTATCATCAATTAAGGGTCAAAAGGGAGGATATACCAAAGACGGCTTTCCGTACAAGGTATGGACACTATGAATTTATAGTGATGCCATTTGGTCTTACTAATTCCCATGCTATCTTCATGGATCTAATGAATAGAGTCTTTAGAGACTATCTTGATCAATTTTTGGTAGTCTTTATAGACGATATTCTTTTCTATTCAATGAGCAAGGAAGAGCATGAAGATCACCTGAGAATTATATTGAAGACCCTAAGAAAGGAGAAGCTTTATGCCAAATTTACCAAGTGTGAATTTTGGCTTCAAAAAGTTTCCTTTTTGGGTCACATAATCTCAAAAGAAGGGATATCTGTGGATCCAGCAAAAACAGAGGTTATCGAAAGATGGTCAAGACCAACAACAGTATCTGAGATCCGATGTTTTCTTGGTTTGGCTGGATATTATCGACGTTTTGTAAAAGATTTTTCACGATTATCTAATCCACTCACCAAGTTGACTCGGAAAGGAGTTAAGTTTGTCTGGAAAGAGGAATGTGAAGAGAATTTCAAGGAGTTGAAAAGAAGGTTATCCAGTGCACCTGTGCTCACACTGCCTTGTAGTGGAGAAAGGTTTGTGATCTACAGTGATGCATCCAAGAAGGTATTGGCGTGTGTTCTTATGCAAAATGATATGGTGATAGCTTATGCCTCACGACAGTTGAAAATCCAGGAGCAAAATTACCCAACACATGATTTGGAGTTGGCTGCGGTAATCTTTGCATTAAAGATTTGGAGGCATTACCTTTATGGTGAAAGGTGTGATATTTATACTGATCATAAAAGTTTAATGTATATTTTCACACAAAAGGAGTTGAGTATGCGTCAAAGAAGATGGTTGGAGATGATTAAGGATTACGACTGCTCAATCCATTACCACCCTAGGAAAGCAAACAAGGTGGCAGATGCACTAAGTCGACAAGACCATGCTAGTTTATCAATTATGAGGATCAAAAAAGATCCAATATTTATGGATTTACAAAGGATGGATCTTGGAATTATAATGGAAGGGGAAAAATCTTATCTTTCTCAAATGAATGTTCAACCATCTATACATGTGAAGATTAAAGAGGCACATAAAGAAGATGTCGAGTTACAAAAGAAGGTGAGAAATGTTCCTGAATTCAACCTTGATTGTGATGGGATAATAAAGTTCAGGAATCAGGTTTGTGTTCCTCCCATCCCCGAATTAAAGAAGGAGCTGCTGGATGAGGCTCATAGTTCATCATTCTCTATTCATCCTGGAAGCACGAAGATGTATAGGGACCTGAAAGAGTACTTCTGGTGGGATGGCATGAAAAGAGATGTTGCTGAATATGTCTCTCGATGCTTGGTTTGTCAACAAGTTAAAGCTGAGAGACAGAAGTCTAAGGGGATGTCACAACCATTACCCATACCCGAATGGAAATGGGAAAACATCACTATGGACTTTGTCACAGGACTTTCTAAAACATCCAAAGGAAATAATGCTATTTGGGTCATAGTTGATCGTCTTACAAAGTCTGCACACTTCATTAATATTAGAGAGGATTTCTCTCTAGATCAGCTTGCCAGGATATATGTAAAGGAAGTGGTAAGATTGCATGGAGTACCACTTTCTATTATATCTGATCGGGATCTTAGATTTACCTCGAAGTTCTGGCGAAGTTTTCAGCATACTCTGGATACAGAGTTGAGTTTCCGCACTACTTATCATCCCCAGATAGACGGTCAGTCTGAGAGAACAATTAAAACCCTAGAAGATATGTTGAGAGCTTGCTCTAGGGATTTCAAAGGAGGTTGGGATCAACACCTACCTTTGGTGGAATTTTCTTATAATAATAGCTTTCACTCTAGTATTCAGATGGCTCCTTATGAAGCTCTCTATGGAAAGAAATGCAGGACTCCAACTTGCTGGGATGAAGTTGGGGAAAGAAAGATATTAGGACCTGATCTTGTTGATGAAATAGAAGAAAAGGTCATATCTATTCAACAACACATAAGAGCAGCTCAGAGTCGACAGAAAAGTTATGCCGACAACCGAAGAAAAGACCTAGAGTTTGAAGTGGGTGATAAAGTGATCTTATGAATATCTCCCTGGAAGAGGGTTATGATATTTGGAAAGAAGGGGAAGTTGAGCCCTAGATATATCGGTCCTTTCGAAATACTGGATCGTGTTGGGAAGGTAGCTTACCGATTGGCGCTTCCACCGAATCTCTCTCAAGTTCACGATGTATTCCATGTATCTCTCCTGACAAAGTACATACCAGATCCTTCACATGTACTCAGCTCAGAAGTTGTACCGCTGTAGCAAGATCTTTGTTATGAAGAACAGCCGATATAGATTCTGGATCGTAGCGAAAAAGTCCTACGAAACAAGACCACTCGCTTGGTGAAAGTTTTATGGAGGAACCACCAACTTTAAGAAGCTACATGGGAGCTTGAGGATATGATGAGGGAGAAGTATCCTCATCTGTTTGTTACAAAGTGACGAATTTCGAGGGCGAAATTCTTTTTAAGGGGGGTAGAATGTAACACCCGAGATTTTTATGAGTAATATTTTTTTTTATATATCATCAAAGGAATATTTTACTACACACTTTCTTGGCTTACTTTACACGCAATCACGACCTTCCTCGATAGCTTGCGTCGTACGCAATACCGAGTTTCACTACACAACGATATGCTATTAAAATATTATTAAAACTAGCCTTTATGAATAGTAATAACCACTTTTTAAAATTTTATAATTTTTTTTTCAAAATGGACTTCATTTTTGGATTCGGAATACCGAAATTATCCTAGGGTGAAATTTTGGTATTTTTCTGAAAACTTTCAATTTTTGATGAATAGTGAAACCACTAAGTGGTAGGTTAAAAACTGAATTTTTGCATAAAACTTAATTTTACCGCTTCTGTGAATGGAATTTCTAAAATCCGACAGACACGGTTGATATCAGTAAGTAAAATGTGGTTCAATGAGATAAATTTTTTTTTTTGGTGAATAGTAACTTTTTACTTTTTTTTACCGTGTTTAATAGTAAATAGGGTAACTAAGGGTAAAAATGATATTAATATTACTCTAACACATGTCCTAATTCTATTGGATAAGTTTAATTCGACCAAAAATAAACTTAGGAATAAAATATGACCATTTAGGCCCACTTGGGTTGGATTGGGACATTTATTATTAATTTATTTAAAGAAGGGTTAAAATAGTTAAAATCAATGTTTAATAAGTAAAGAATTTTTAATATAGGGTTATACATAAGATAAATTAGACTATAAATATTCATTAGAAAGATAAAAATATTTCCTACATAATGGTATTTTATTTGTAATTTTTAGACATTAAATAAGTTAATTTATTTATGACACAATGATGATGGAGTAATTATCTTATTAATGAAATATTGACATAAGTGATGTTAAAAACACCAAAATAAATGTAATTTGAGACTTTTTATGCATTCCACTAATTTTGTAGGTTACTATGATATATTAGTGTTGATTTAATCAACTTGGTTCGAACATATAATTCTGTTATGACTTTCACAAAAATCATATATCAAATAGTGTCAAAATTGACACAAAATAGTATTTAAATCAAATATTATATTACTAATTGTTATTTTATTCCTAAAAATCTAAGGTTCGGCCAAATGACTTAGATAAGGATATATATATTAATAATAAACAATTTGGGGTTCGTTTGTCATGTTATAGTAAGTGTATTAACCATATAGTGAAAGAAAACAAAAAGACACGGTAAAAGTTAAATTATTTAACTTAGAGTTAAATCTAATAGATAAGGTTAAAATAATACCCTAAACTTGTCTAAATCCTATTGGTTGATAGGATTTCGACCCATCCCTACTTTAGCTTCGAAATAAGTCCCTTTGGAACCATTATAAACCGATTTTGACACTAATATAAAATAATATTTTGAGATATTACTAAGGTGCCCCTCTCCTCCCTTATAAAAGGGAACCTCCTCTCCCTCCTCCTCACACCAATTTGAGCACTCAAGCTCGGCCAAACCCTGCCATGTTCTCCTCTCCACATTCCTAGAATAATCCTAGAGGTCCTGGCCTTCTTCAAAGACCAATCTTAGTTCCCTAAGTGGAGGATTCAAAGAGGCGTTCCAAAGAAGAGGTAATATCCATTACCGATCTTTTCAATTTCTTTCTTCTTCAACTTCTTCTTCTTTAGTTGTTTCATGATAAAGTAATAAAATCAGTATTACATACATACTGATATGTTATTATAAATATAAAACAACCCTAATTCACCTTCTATCCATCCTACGGAAAAATGAAATCACCGCGCGTGCGTACGTACAGAATACCGTCTCCACGCCGTGGTATAATATATTTTCCACCATCACCTTACAAGGATGGGTATAATGGTGTAATGAGTAACTATTTATGATTATTATAAATTAATATTGATACTGAAATAATATATATATACTCCAATATAGTTCCACGATCATAGGAATGATATCATCACTCGTGCGTACGTACGGAATACCGTCTCCACGATGTGATGCGACTCGTTCTACATGATCATCATTACATAGTAATTATATAAATGAATTTAATGAATAAATATGATATATGTTACACTAATACCATTCTGGATATAAGGTATCTATAACCTTAAAAGAAGAATAAGAATTTATTCGGCAAAACACGCATAAGAACAAAAGGCAATAAGGACCCGAGTAACAAGTAACAATGAAATATTACTAACAAGAAGCTAATAATATGACCATATATGATATCATATCAATATGTATGATTCTGGAATAAGTCTATAACATTATTTAAACCATTATACAGGAGCTTCGGAAACGTACAAAGCAAATCGGACCTAAGGTAAGGAAAATATCACAATCTTATTTTTATCCGAGATTGTTTATTCGTAAGTATTTACTGGGGTGTATTTTATCATCACATCCATGTTCCCTCAATATGTAATATTTTTTCCATCCACTTACAATAGTTTAAATCCAATTTTACCCGTTGGTTAGTTTTTAGTAAAGAATATGAAAGGAATCTTTTGTCATTTTTTCGTACGAGGTACTTTTTTGACTTTTCCGACAAAGGTACGAAGAATGATTTTTTTAACATATATGGCATGAATGGATTTTTAAAAACATTATTTCCAAGAAGCTTCCTTTACAAGTTTTCATGTTTATTTTTAATCAACTTCTTTTAGTTTATAATTGTATGACATGTTAAGAAAAGAAAAGTGTTTTTGAAGAAGAAAGGATATTTTCCTCAAGAATGGAGTTCAAGTGTTTTATCAAAATTATTTTCCATCTAAGATAATATAGGGTTCTGTTTTTATCCCTATTATTACATTTATTTGATTATGTTTTGAGGGAATTATTTTTATTAAGTCCTTTACCTTATATGATTTGTTTTATGATGTCATGATGTTTCAGGAATCCCATTTTTGTTACATGTGTTATGCGATGATGTATGATTTATGATTATGTGGAACACATAAGAAAGGATTCATTATAAGATGGGTGGGACCTATATCTCCCTCCAATTTATTGGGTAAAGATTTTATATCTCATGAGATAGACATGGCTGGAACGGTTGGTTATACCGGTTCAGTGAAACAGGACTGGAACGAGGGTGACTCAGTTCAGAAAGGGACTCTGTCCACTAAGATAGTCTTGGAAATGAGTCATGACTAACAAGAAATGATGTTCCACGATTATGTGTGCATTCCACAATGTTTCAAGTTTCATGTTATGATTATGGGGATCTCATTTTCACTTCTATGATTTATTCCATGTTAAGATATTATGATCTCTTATGCAGGTTATGATTTTCAAAAAGATATGATATGATTTTTATTTCCTTTATTTGCCCTTGCAGAGCATTTTAGCTCACCCTTTTATGTTTTCTTTTCCCCAGGTCAGGAAGATGGATATTAAGTAGAATATGCTAAAAGGGACCCTAGATATGATGAAATAAATGGGAGACACTATAGAAGATTTATGAACCAGTTGTTTATGTTTCACAGTTTCTAAAGACACTATACCTATACGGTCCTTTGTGGTTTTGTCATATTTTGTGATAAGTGTGCTTCAATTTTGAAGTATTAACAATGTATGTAAAGTATGAGTCGTTATATACAGTCTTATTAATCTTGAATTTTATTATTAAAAATACTTATAAGATGAATATTGATTTATGATCTATGAATTTATGGGAATTTGTTTTCTATTTTCTGATCATGTTATCTTATCCTTGTGATTTCTTTTGACCATGGATTGAAATATCATATGTTTACCAATAACAAGAATCTATGGCCAACCTTTATTATGTTTTGTTTTTCACAACCCTTTGATGAAATATTTTGATTATGGTATTTCTGTGGAATGTACTCTTGTAAAATAAATTCCTTGGATATGATGATTCTCCTTTATGAAATAATATTTATATATATAGTCCTTAGAGACAATAATTTTTTTTGGTTTAGGGGTGTTTATAATTGAGATTTTTATATAATATTTACCTAATGTGATAAAATATTATTGGTTATTCTTTTTATGAAACCTCATTTTGTATTATATTAGTTCTTAGTTATATTTGGAGATTATAATTACAAATTCGGGGTGAAAAACCTTGGGGTATGTATAAGAATAGGATAACATTGTAGTGTTTTTATAGAATATAATATTTTTTTATCATTGAAAATTAATTATTTTCGTTAAACTCAAATTTGGATTTGGTTGGAATATAAAATTACCCAACTGTAGGAACTCTTAATAGGCCATATTATTTGTTGTCTTGAATTTAATCTATTTATTATGTGATTCCCTAAGACTGCACTCCTTTATTAGAACACTATGGGGAAATTTTTTATTTAATTATGATTCTAATTTTAAACCATTAAGAATCATTTGTATTGATTTTTAGCATGGATGACCTAGGTTAATGAATTTATTCATATGCAGATAGAATTGTATCATAATTTTGAAAATTTTGTGAATGAATTTCATGAATATATGAGGCTTCACTATTCATGTTACATCATTATGCTTATTGTTTTTTCATTTTGTCTATAAGTTGAACGAGAATGTATAATGTGAAAAAAGGAATTTGAAAAAACAATTAAATGACCTTCCACAAGTGTAAAAAATGTATTTTTATAGGGGATTAAATATCTTTTTACTATGATCACTCAACTCTATTAGGATATGATTAGTGACGTGGACTATATTTATCTTCACAATTCACTATAGAGGAAGAAATATTCAATTGATTATTTTTATAATAATGTCCCCCTACATTATTCTTTCTTATAATATGGATGATTTAAAAAATTATCAATGTAATGGAAAATAATATTCCCCTTTTTTATGTCCATGAACCATGACGATGATAAATTAGTAGTCTATCTCATTGAATATAAAGCTGATTAATGATGGAATCTTATAAAAAATTAAAAAATGAGAACTAAAATCTATGCAATGTGAGTAGTTTAAAACTATGTATATATATATATTACCCAAAGATTTCATACTAAAATTTATAGATTATTTCTAGAGTTTATGTCGAATAATGATGAATCCATTTGTCCCTATAAAACCTAAATTATAATAATTTCATGGTACACATTTCAGATTTATCATTTTCTAAAAAAGCATTGTGGTCAAATTATTCATTATTTAAAATTCGTATCTCAAAAAGGAATTATAAATAACGTGAATTGAAATATATCAAAATATTTTTGGATGTATACTAAAATATGAAATGGAAAATAGAATTCCTACTCCAAATGGATCGAGTGATAATAAAAAGGCAATGGAGACCCATGGATGCCCCAGTGGCATGTCTCATTGAGGGAATAAGATGTTTTAATATCCAATAATCTAGAAATTAGGTATTGATCAATATTATAATTTCATGAATGAATCTATAATATTTTCATTTAAAGGAATCTTATCCGTCAAGAAAAATAATAATGAAGTGATGGTATTCAACAACTTAGTGAAATAAATTACCGATATGTTAAAATAAATAGTCCACCAACACACTAGTTCATTGGGTGTCAATATTTTTTAGATTATTCATATTAATTCCCTTATACAAGTGTTAATGTGAATAATGAGCCTTATTATCGTATAAATTCATAAAAAATGATAGATATTATACAATCATAACATCTGAAGTGGGTTTGGAAAATGGTATGCTAAAATTCAATGTAATCATTTACATATGAAATATAATTTTTTTATTTGTTATTTAACAATAGTTTTATATCTAAATAATTTTTTGGTGGATTAATCAAACAATAGAATAATTATTTATTGTGTTTTTAGTTAAATATAATAATGGTATTATGATGACATCTCAAATCTATATATCCTATCAGATAGATGTTTTTTGTAATTTGCTTACTATAAATCTTATGAATCGTTATCTTATTGAAACTCAAATTATTTTTGGTATCTATAGGGACTCTAAGAATATAACCCATATAAATATTCTTATAGGGGATGTTATATTTTATATTCCAAATCCATAATCAATCATCTATAAGTGTTAAGATGAACCAAAACTCCCAAGTACAATTACTCTCATCATATGGGTTTTAATACCTATGGATCAAGAATGAATATCTTCATCAACATCGATGAAACAAAAAAATTTAATTTATTTTATATATATTTGGAATATGATGTCATTTTTTAATTGAATTCCTAATCCTGTCTCAAATCATGAATTAGTGTTTTAAATTGAACAAAAAATTGGTGATAGAACCATTTCAATTTTTCCATAAAAATATCCCTAGTTGAGTTATTGGAGTGGGAGAAGAAACATCAGTAGAATCAATATAAGAGGTACATTTGGAATAGTTCTTCACACATGGGTGAGAATTTAATTTATGATAATAAGAATTATGGTAAAATGCATCTTCGTATTAGTTATAAGGATCTTAACATTGTAACCGTTATTTAAAAATATTTTCTACCCCATATCAATGATTAATTTCATCAATTTAGAGGAGATTAATATTTTTCATTATTGATATTGAATTTATATATCATCATATATGGGTAAATAACTATCATATAACCAAGAAAACCTTCCATAAAAGATTTGGTATTTATAAATTTATAGTGATTACATTTTTAAATATCAATTTTCATACTATCATTATGGATTTAATGATAGACTCTTTATATATTACCTTTATCAGTTTGTGGTAGTATTTATATATGATATTTAGATATAATCAAAGAGAATGAGCATAAAGGATGTTTGAGGATTTTTTTGGAGACCCCCAGGAAGGAGAAATCATGTTTCAAATTATACATTTTATAATTTTATCTATATAAGGCTACATTGTATGGTAACATTATATTGTCTTGTTGTATATCATCAGACACATCAACGGAAAAAATTATTTACCAAAGGAGTAGAATATCCAAGATAACTTAGATCCATAGTTCTCAGGGAATGTAATAATATGATAAATTCCTTTTTTAGGTGTTTCTCAAGGATATATAATCCACTAACCAAGTAGGAATTGAAGGGATCCATGTTTATATCTATAGATGAACATAATGAAAATATATTGCTTCTTAGAAAATTTTTGGTCATCACACATGCTCTCACAGAACCATATTTTGAAAATAATTTTTGATCTATGTTGATTCAAAAAATAAGGTATTGTGGTTCCTCCTCATGTGTATTGATATGGTGATAAATTATACCTCTAACAATTTGAAAGTTCATTATTAAAATTTCCCATCTCAATATTTTGAGATGGCCTCCGAAACATTAAAATTAATGATATAGATTTGATAACTACATAGTGGTAGGTGTGATGTTTATAATAATCACAAATGATTGAAATATATATTTAAATATATTGAATTAAATATTGACCATGAATCATAGGAGTTGATTAAAAGCTATAACTATTCAATACATTACTACAATGGGAAGGAGAATAAGGTGTATCATACTCTGATTTGAAAAGGCAATTATTTCTTTTCCATGATGAGGATTGAACAATATTCACTATTAATAAATTTTCATATGATAAATATTGAAATAATTAGGAATGTTAATATATCATATCATTCTATGATGAATGTTCAAGTATCGATCAATGAGATGATTAGGAATACATGTATGGTGGATGTGTAATTATATAAGAATTTTAATGATTTTACATAGATAAACCATGATATTTATAGAAAGTCATATTTAAGAATAAAATATTTTTCAATGTAAAATAAATATACATGAATGATTAGTTGGATGAAACTCCCAATTCATTAGTTTCTCTTATATTAAATTTTACAAAGATGTATAGAGATATGGACATCTATTTTTTGATTGGTTAATAAAAAAATGGTATATTATGGACTATATATCCCAAATAATATAATTTAAATAAGTAATTTACAAGAAATATAACTGAAATTTTATTTTGGTAAAATTACCCATTCCAATAAAAAAAATTCAATGGATTTTATTATAGAACTCCACAAAACATGTAAACTGAAAAATGAAATTTTGGTTATAGTTAATCATTATACCAAATTATAGAATTTTTTAATATTATATAATATTAATCACTATTTTATAATTCTAATATATACATTAATAATGTTTTAATATTTAATGGAGTACCAAATTATATTTTATCAGCAAGAGACTTGTGGTTTACCCAAATGTTTTGGAAATGCATTTAGAAAGATCTGGATATGGGGTTGTGTTTTAATATTGATTTTCATACTCATAAAGATAGATAGTATGAGAGGAACACTCAAACCCTAATAGATATTTTGGTGGTGGATTCAATTAACTTAAATGGATTTTAGGATTAACACCTTTATCTAGTTTAGTTATCTTAGAACAATATCAATCAATCATGAATTCATATGGATCTGAATGAATTATTATATGGAAAGAAGTGTTGAAAAAAATATGATATGATGTTGTAGATAAAACATTATTGGGATCAAAGAAAGATTAAGAAATGGTAATTAAGGTTTATCCATTTAGTATCACATTATGAAATATTAGAGTCATACAATATTTTATGTTAAAAATCATTAGTCAAAACTATAGTTTGAAGTGGGTGATATGCTATTCCTTTGAATATATCCTCGTATAAAGATTCTGTGATTTTAAAAATTGGATTGACGGTCATTTAATATATCATCAATTTTAAAAATTTCATTGTATTTTGAGTGTTTCTTATCATTTGACGCTTCCAAGAAATCTCTATTTATTTAATGATGTGTTCCAAAAAACTCTCTTGAGGATATTAATACATGGTCCTTAAATATTATTAATATTATAGGCTGTTGTACTTGATAAATATATATCTTATTTTGAACAACAGGTGGATATAATTTATTAAAAAATCAAATTTCTGAAAAAGAATACCACTGACCTATTTAATGTTTTGACGTGTAACCATCAATTTGAAGAAGTTGTGTGGGAAACTAAAAATGTGATGAGGCAGATGTATCTTTAGTTTATAACATCATATCAATCTAATTTTTAGGGATAAATTATTATAATGGGATTAAAATGTAATAAAAATAGATTTTATGATATTACTCAATTAAAATAAATATTAGTTCATTGTCATCCTTTTATACAAAATTGTATGATTAAACATCTCTCAATATAATACTAAAATATTTATAGTTATTTCAAATGCATTAGATAGGTAGGTATGATTTTGAATAAATAAATTATTAAAATTTATCCATTAAAAATAGATAAAATTATTTCTTGGATAATCTAATGGATTGAAATTTAAATAAAACCATTTGCTGTTAAAACATATTATTTTATTAAATATTCTTTAGGATGTAAATATGATTGTTTCATGATAATTAGAATTAATATATATTTATTATATATTTCAAATATGTTTATAGATTTTGTATTCAATAAAAAAATATTATAATTCATGTCACAGATTTTATTATGATTGGATAAAAATAAATCAAAGATTAGGCATAAATACAATTTTATAAAAATGGATTTATTTGTGATTAATGTGTTTAATTATAATCAATTTCTATCACATATAGATATTTTATTTTTTATAATTGATTTCATAGTATGAATCTGTTAAATTAATATTATTTAATAGGGTCAAAATAATTTTTTTTGTTATTGATTATAGTAATAATGGAAAATATTTGTCACCATGGTAAATGAAAAATTGGAATAACATGCATAAAACTATAGGATAATGATTTAAATAATACTAACAAATTATATAACAAGATTTTAAGAATTTAATTTTAATAAATATCTATTATAAATAATAATTAATTTTTTAAAAAACATTATTTTGAATTTTGAAACCCAAACTATATATTTTCTAAGATAATATATATTTAATTAAAAAAATATGTCATTTATTTTAATGGAATAACTATAAGAGTAATGATTTTTGTGATATGGCATATATTTTTAGAAAAAACTTATTTTATTTATTTTATTAACAAAAAATTATATTAATCTATATTTATAAATTATTTTAATGTAAAATTATTTGTACATTTAAATTCGTAATTTTCTTATGAATAATTTTCCATGTTATCTATATTCGTATATTAAGATTATTATCCACCATAAATAGAAATTAAATAGAAAATAATTATCCCATTTTTTATCTTAATGTATGTTTTTTTTGAGATCCCATTTATTATTTTTCATATATTTATATTATCATGGTCACTATGAAAGTTTCATATATAAGGTTTAAGTGGGCTTAACGTGAATTATTGTGTAGATAAGGTATAAAATGTTTCCAATACATGTATAAATGTGATTGGATTAGTACATTTATACCCCATCACATTTTAGAATTTAATTTTGGGATCCTTGGTTCAACATTAAATTATTTTGATAAATATATTAATTAATCTATTATGTATTTCAGATTTTTTTTTCTCTCTCCCAAACTAATAAAAGGGAACATCATATCCTCCACATTTCAATAAATATAATGAATCTATGTAAAACAATATTTTATGTAATATAATTCTTATATCATTACCTGTATAGTATATATTAATTTCTTCCCAAAATATAATATAATGAACTATTATGGTGTTAGATAAAGGGTGTTTCTTGATTAAAAGGTTTAAAATGAACTTAGTACTTTTAGTTTTATGTATTATTCACAATATTATAAATAAACTGAACCCATTCAAAAATAAATAAATTATTATATTAAATTTAATGAATTGTTATTATTATAATGGACATACCCTTATCTACCTCACTTCTATCATATTGGAAAATAAAATAGTGATCGTTTGAACTAGGGGACTGTCACCTCCTAAAATTGATGCCATATTGTTGTCATTATCAAATAAAATTGATGGTTAAAATGTTGGATTTAATAAATTTATATTAAACTTATGATCCTATTTTAATTAAATAAATTTTAATTATTATAAGTGTAATGCCCCAACCATAGTTACCCAGAGTTGGGTCATTATTACATAACATTGGCATGATCACTAAGGATCAAGTCTCGAATGACCGATCAATTTAGTAGCCTTATAAGTACTAGAGACAAACATAAGTTTTACATTACATCATGAGATAAAAAAACAAAAACATTTTCCCCCTTCAAACACACTTATATTCCTTAGCCTATCCCTATAGGTCGACCATAAAATACTTCTTCACATCCTAGGAAAAATAAAAAACAGAATGGGGTGGGCTTAGATACTCAGTAAGGATAACGATATATCGGAAACAATCATAAATAAACATAAACATTTAAGGAAACGTATATGACTAAAAAAATTAATTTAAACTCATACTTTAGAATAATATGAAAAATATAAATCAAATAATACCATTTACATATAAACATGGATATTTTACTAGTCAAATAATCACATGCAATATCAATATGCAATTTCAAAATTATGGAATGCATAATTGTAGAATTTATAACCACATAGTCAAGTCCTCATACCAAGACAAAACATAAGATTTTTTCAAGGCCTTGTTCCAAGAAACAAGTATGTCTCATGGGACCTACCGATGCATTGAGGATCTATATCGGGCTCCACCCATTACTAAGTCCAATACATTCCTCATTAGAAAAGGTTGAATCATTACATAAACATTCATATTAAGACTAGCATTCAAAATGTTAATACTTTAACCATAAACCCAGAATGGTATAAAAATACACATCCACAGTACAACATATCACAAAATCATCAATAAAATATGTGAAATTTTTATATTAATAAATCAACATTAATAAAGTGTAAAATCCATCAATGGATGTTGACATAGATGAAATCAAATCCATTTTAGAGAAATATCTCTTTCTATTTTGAAATCCATTAAATGTCACATAATTATAAAATAAAACATTGAATTTGAAAATATTCTTGAAAGCTTGTAAGTAATGCTTGGAAGATGTTATAATAGTGGAAAATTGACAAACTTCCCATAAATGTTAAAAAAATTCTTCCCTTATTTTGGTCAAAAAGGTCATAATGGAATTTGTTTGGAAAATGAAGGAAAAATTCCTTTATAAATATTTTTAAAAAATTCAACAAAGGGTATAAATGAATTTAACCCCAAGATTATGAAATAGTAAAAATGTTTTGAAATATATTTTTAAGAAACACCGATGTGGATTATAAAGAGGTCCCAATAGATACTCACGTATAAACAATCTCAGATAATGAGGAGATTGTAGAATTAACCCTTACCTTTTACATTTCCTTAGTTGAGGGTAAGTTATCCTCATGTATAATAGTTAAAAAATCAATATTAAATTATAAAACAGCTACATAAATAAAGAAGATATCATATATGATCTTTTAATATTACATTGTTAATAATATTTAAATAGTATCATTGTTTTGGGTGTCAACTAATTTGTTTTCCATTATATGCTTGTAGTATCGAAATGATAATAATTGTAGAATAAAAATAATGATTTAGATGCTCAATATACAAGATGTGGGTGAATTGAATACTTTAAAAAATTCCTTGGGAACTTTTAAAGATGGTAATGTTTAACAAAGTTAATCAAGGTAAATTCACATGACCTCTTAGTTCTAAAAAATTGATTGATTCCAGAAATGTGGTTCCATAAATGATACTTACGAAAATTTTACAAAGATAATGATTCGTCCTTAAATTGTATATTATATTATTAATCAAAGTACATTTATAAGAATGTATAATATAGTTATGCTTTCCTCAACAACCAAAATGCAGCTGAAAACTTGAAACAATACAGGTAACAAAGAGTAAATATTTTAACCCAAATTGAAGGGTATCCGACAACCTTGGATTAAAGTCCCTTGATTTATAATTTCAAGAATTTCTATCTTAACCATACCAGGGTAAGCCATTGATATAAATATCAGAGTCTATCTTTCTATCCCTACAAGCCCTCGAACTTCAAGGTAGTCAGCACCTCTGCCTTCCTATCCTCAGAAGCCCTTGAATGTACTCAGCAACATTTCGATTCACACGACGCAATTATGAACAAGATGTTTAGTACGCACAAAGCATGTGTGTCTCTCTCTAGATATCACTTCCATAGTATGTACTCTCTAGTGTTGTAGAACAGTTTTGAGCTTGTTCAAATGAGCTCCTATTTATAGGAAGATCTTCAACCGTCAACTACCTCCTCCAACAGTCATATATTTCTTTGAATTTTAGAGGGTCCTATACACATGTCACTCAAACAATGGATGGTTAGAAATAGAATGAATGATATCATCATATAACTCGGACAGGAGTAAGGAAAAATATGGATGCTCAACCAAATCCATTTTTTGGAGTGTAAGGAAAAAATAAGAGTTCGGTGTCTAACCAAAAAACCATTTAGTGCCTATAATACATGGATATTTTGATTATTTCTTCAAACGAATTCTGAACCTGAGTTATATAGAATTCTAGAGTCTAAATTCATAAGAATTCGGAGTTAGAATTCATAAGAACTCAGTGTCTGAACTCAGAATGTTCAGAGTCTGAATTCCGAGAATTCGGAGTCTGAACTTCGAAAGTTCAGAGTCTGAATTCAGAGAATTTGAAGTATGGAATTAGAATGTTTGGAGTCTGAATTCATAGAATTTGGAGTATGAACATAGAATGTTTGAAGTCTGAATTCATAGAATTCGGTATCTCAATTCATAAAGTTCAGTGTCTGAATTCAGAGAATTCAGAGTCTGGATTCATATATTTTAGAGTCTGAATTCAAGGAATTCAGATTCTAGATTTTGATAATGAAAAAAATGCTCTATATTTAATTATTTATAAGATTCAAAGGTTTTATTTATGAAACCAAATTTTATTCTTTGAAGTAAAATGAGTTAGATTACAATATGAACAATGAAAACATGGTAAGGATAAATTTCCTTGGGGAATGAAAAATTTCCTTATGAATGGAAAACATAGGGAATTTTTTTTCCATAAGATAGCATGTTTGTGATTTTCAAAACAAGAAGTAATGGAAAACTAATAAGGAAACCTTATTGACTCAACAATCTCCCCTTTTAGGAATGTCCAAACACCCTTAAGAAAAAGAATATAAGGACTTAGGAAATATTTTTATAGACATTAAAAATAATTCTTATCTCCCTTAACACATGGGCAATGATGAATACGACTAACTGCCCCTTAGTCTTTGGAAACAATAAGGATCATATTCTTGATTTATGGATTGAGACATAACATTTTATTGCATACAAAAATCTTCTTGGATAAGAACTCCCCTATACTTAGGGAAATTTCTTCCTGTACTTTAGATTCTTTTATAACATTATTTCCTCCCCCTTTGTGATTTTCAAAAAGTATTAAAGGGAATGGAAAAGATTATATGGTACCTGAAGTAGTAGTACTAAAAAACAAAAATATTAGCAACCAATAATTTCATTGGGATTGGAAGAATTTATATATGGATGAAATACAATAAAATATCGGAATTGAAAAAGATTATCCTTCCTTATCATTCGGTATAAACTTCTTTACTATGGTTTTGAGCTTCTTATGTTCCTTGTGATCCTCCTCTACTTGTTTGAGAAGCTAATATGGGTCTTTAGTTTTATTATCTAGGGCTTTTATTTTTTCTTCTTGATCCTTAAGAGATTCTTCCTGTACCATTAGATCTTCTTATTTCTTAGAAAATTTTTCCTCAAGTCTGATTTTAAGATCTCTTTCCCTCTTCCAATTTCCTTCTCCTTATTCTTATTCATCTACTTATTTTTCTTCTTCTTCATATTTTTGATGTTTTTCCAGAATTACAAACATCATTCACAGAGTTTCTGGTAAAGGTTCTATCAAGGAGGTTTCTGGTACCAGAATATCCTCATATTCTTTCTCTGCAGCCTTCATAAGGGATTGAACTATTTCAGCCTCATACAACTTCTTCTTCAGCTTCTTTCTCTTTCTCTTGCATGTCATGTTCTTCTACAGCCTTTTCCTTCAATTATTTTTCCTTAGAAGGGTCCAAGCTGAACATAGGCTCCCCTTCTTTCAGATTTTTCTTGTCTTCTCTCCATTTAGGAACAACCTCATTAGGATAGTATTTTTGTTTCTTTGGCTTCAGTGGTGAGGATTGGGTTTCCTTATCCATTGGGGTTTTTTCCTTTACTTCCACATATTTCAACTTCTTCTTCCTTCCACCCTTTTTAGAGGTCTCAACCACCTCCTTTTTCATTGAAATAACTTTATATTACTCTTCAGGCAAGTCATATAATTATTCGGATTCTATGGAAAATCCAACGTTCATTATTCTCAAAGTGTCATCACTCAACAAAATGACTTTTCAATTTATTGACATACATTTGAAAGGGATTTTGATGTATTCTAAACACCAAACAATCATATTTGAAATAATGGATCGATAATTAATAATACGAGCCTTCATATTTTCATTATTTATGTTCTCAATTGTAACCAAAATATGCTTAATCTTGTTTATATTCCTTAGTTTCACCAAGAAATCTAGAATGTAAATATCACTTTTCTTCAATGTATCTTTGTCTCATTTTCTAGGTATGATGAATCCTTGAACCCACAATTCAAGAATCTGATAAATTGTAGTGAGGTAAAGAATCTTCAGAGTCTTTACTTTTTAGAGACCAAGGCAAGCCATGACCATCTGTAACACCCCAGGTAAATAAATAATATGTCATCTTTATATTTATCCATATTTGTGAATCAAATATTAATATTACTTTAAAGGGTATGCTATGCTCGATGGCATACCCAACACGCAACAACGAGTTTCTTGGGAATCTTATGTTGCACTCTAATAATAAAATAATATTATTTTAAATGGTAGTTAACATGTAGCCGTTGTATTGGCGGGAATGGATATAAATAACAAAAATATGATTATATATGTTTTTAAATGTTTTTACATTTATCCAATAAAAGATAAAGGCTTAAAATACAGAAAGAATTCAATTTTAGGCATATATGCCCTAGTTTTCACTAAAGGTTCACTTATCGCCTTTTGATGGCGTACTGTCATTAAATATAGTTTTGATCACACTTATACATTATTTTGGACGAAATAAAACTCTTCTTTATAATCGGGACATTAAATTTTACTTTGTGTAAATTTTTGGTATTTTTCTTATAAAGTTCATTTTTTAATGAATAGTGTAAAATGTTGTATTTTAATTCAAAACCTCTTTTTAATCTAATTTATTTATATGATTATATTATCTTTTTAATTGGTTTTAAAGTGAAATTAGAAAATATTTTTACCATTAAATCCAATAGTGGTCATTGGAATCAATTTCACTTTGAAATCAGACTTAAACTAGTGTCAATCTTTTGATACTTATTGTTTCATAAAAACACGCTATTTGTCATGACAGCGGGAAATAATTATTAAATTAATTAATGTGACTTATATGTTTTGAATTTTTTAAAACGGAATTCATTTTTGAATTCAGAATATCAAATATAGATTAGGGTGAATTTTTGGGATTTTTCTGAAAAACTTCAATTTTTGGTGAATAGTGAAACCACTAAGTGGTACTTATAAAAACTGATTTTCCGTTTAAATGAAATTTTGCCATCATTGTGTTTTGATTTTCAAAAATACGACATACATGGTTGTCATTAAGAAGTAAAATGTGGTTCAATGAGATTAAAATAATTTTTTGGTGAATAGTAACTTATTAAGTTTTTAATCGCGATTAGTGGTAATTAGTGTAATTTAAGGTAAAAATGATATTATAAGAATGTGAAAACACCATGAAACTTGTCCTACACCTATTGGGTGAGTCATGGACGACCAAGACAAGCCATGGGCCAACTTGGGGACCCCATGGAGACACTTTGGTTGGGAAATGACATAAATAACTTTTTAGTTAATGTTAAAATTAAATTGACACAAACATGAGTTGTTTTACTAAAACAATTTTTAAGTAGGGTTACACAGGTCCAAATTTTGATTATAAATAGTCATTGGAAATATAAAAATATTTCATACATCATAGGTTTTTTTATAATTTTTAGACATCAAATAAATTAAATTATTTATGACATAATAATGATGCAGCGATGACATCATTATTTGACGATTTAAATAAAATGGAAAGATAATGTAAAATCTATGAACTACACATGTCCAAAACCAATTGGATGAGTGGATTTCTAACCCTTATCACCATATCCACGAAGTATATCAATTTGGGACCTTTTAAAACCGAAAAACATTTTCAAATAAAGTAATATTTCTTTACTTTCCAAAAGTACCCCTCCTCTCCTCTTATAAAAGGCCCCCACCTCTGCTCATTTCACACACTCCTCAAGCCTTTGGCTTGGCCAAACCCTGCCCATTTACTCTCTCCACATCCCTATACTCATCCTAGAGGATTCCCTTTGGGAATAATCCTTTTAAAGTAAGCCTTTAGGCTCAAATCAAAAAGAGTTACACTTTTAAAGGTAATTCATTCTCTCATGTTCATTTGTTTTATTTTGCTTCTCCAACCCCCTAAACTCTTTTTATTTACTTCTTTTGTAACAACACCAGTATATTCAATATACTATGATGTTTTTATAAGATTTATTCGAGCTACACTCTCACACAACTACATCAAATGTTTAAAGAACATACAGTTTCCGTGGATGGTGAAATTCTGCCTCCCGAAACGATGATTGTTCAATACTCATTTAACACCTTCAAAGGTGGCCATTATGATGTCACTATTTTTATATATGATATATTATATGTTTATGTTTTATTTATTCTTCTGTATTTTTCATTTTTGTCTTACCTTTATGGCTTCCATTATGGGTATACGCGATATCTTCATTTAAGGAAGTGCGGACTACCGCCCCCTCAAAGTGATTTGATTCGTTAAATACCATATGTGGGATGTATAAAGGATGGAAATATGATATTATATATGATATTATAATGTAATTATAATATACCTTTATATCATTATTATTTCATTCTATAAAATACGAAATAGAAATGAAAGTAGCGTTCATGCGTACGTACGGCTTACCGTCTCCATGAACGGTGCATTTCATTTCTTACCTCTAAATAATAATGTAATGTTATAAATGAATGCATGTACTGGATATATATGAAATATATGATATCTACATAATGAATACAATTCTGGATATAATAAAAATTTGGCCACACGAACAACATGTAATTGTATGAAGTCCACTTTTGACTTAAGAACCAAATATCAGCAAAATAAATATTATTAACTTAAATGATTACATAATGTTTATAACATGTCAATAATTGATATAAAAGGAATAATGAACTTGAAAAAGGTTCTTAAGAAAATATAAATTAACTCAATTTTATTATTCAGGAGATTAAAGAACGATCGAGTCAAGTCGGACCCGAGGTAAGGGATCCTACAACTCTCTTTCTTTTTAAGTACACTCTTTTATGTCATTTCATTTAAGCTCATCTTTCTTATGATTGGGATGTTATTTTATATTACTCCTACTGTAATTTTTATGTTCATGTGATGAGATACCCTATTCTCTCTCATCAATCCATTTTGGAAGTTTTGAGTGGCGCCGTTAGGCTGCCGAACTTTCGTAAGAGATCTAACCTCTCTCTTTCTTTTTAAGTACTCTCCTTTATGTCATTTTTTAGGCTCCTCTTTATAATGTTGGGGGATGTTATTTTATATTCCTCTTGCTTTAAATTTTATTTTAATGAGATGAGATACCCTATTTGATCTCATCAATCCATATTTGGTAGTTTTATGTGGCGCCGTTAGGCTACCGAGTCTTCGTAAGGGGTTTTTCATCTCACTTTTATTCCTGTGAGATTTATGCTACATTTTCCAAAAATTCCATTGAGTGGTGTATGTACTTCCCATTATTCTACTATTTGTGTAATATAATTTTGTTTATGAGTATTTACATCAATGATCTATTGTCCTTCTTTCATGGGGTGTATGTTTTGAAAGATACCCAAGTCGGTAAGGGAACCTTTCACCCTCCTCTTTTTTTAAAAGACTTCTTTTGTTGGGTCTTTTAATTTACATATTGTTATGTTGGGATATGTTCTCATATATCCTTATTGATGTAAATTTTATGTCCAAGTGATGAGATACACTTTTTATCTCTCATCAACTCATTTTGATGTGATGCCGTTAGGCTGTCAAGGGAACTTTTTAACCCAATTTCGATTTCTTTGGGTTCAACATGTAGTCATTGAATATGTCATCCATTGAATATGTGTGAATGTCCTTTTATTATTTTACACTTAATATCCACTTATATTGGGTGTATTTATATTTGTCACACATATTTTTGAGATTGATTTGTCTTTAATTTAAGGATACCTTCTTTATAAGGGATTTCATCACATTTGACATTTCTATTGAGGGTTCATTGTTGTTATGCACCAATTCGCTCTTATATGGTGTATATACTGTCCTTTGGAGTATTATATCATGAATCCATTTATTCTCATGATATGACAAAGTTATGACTAAATGTTATTCCTCAATTATTGTATTCAAGTGTCTCTAATTTTGGTAAAACCCCTATATCACTTTAAATGTTTTAATTATTTGTTATTATTAATATCCATGTTTTAAAAATGGTTTTAAGGATTTATTGATATGTATATTAATGGTTTAACATTTTAAAAGCTTCAAGGTGGTATGGGACACTTTGATTCAAAATTCTCTTTATTAAATGTTTTAAATGGTTTTGAAAATGGTTTTGATAAAGGATTCTATTATGATATATTGTGATGTGGAAATATTATCATTCCTTTATATTGGTTTTATGTTTTATGATTTTATATTGGTACTTGGACATTCTAACGGGTGGTTACATTATAAACCATATGACGGGTGGTGCCGTGAATACCAGGACGGGTGGTTACGTTATAACCTCCAATGCATTGGGTATGGAAGTCGGCCGTATGGCTATTCCATTAAGTATGTAGGGAAATTGGCCGTATGGCTATTCCATTAAGTGATATGTGTGGAAGTCTACCATATGGTTATTCCACTTAAGTATGTTTATGTCCCAAGTTACCTTTATATATGTTATCTATTCTTTATAAGGGTTTTATGGTAATACTTTGATTACAAAAAGGTAAGTAATGATATTTTATTCAGTGAAGAGTTTTTACTACTTCATAAAGGTGAAAAGTATTACCTTGATAAAGTATACATGGTTTACTATTTGTTTTGATAAACTAACAGTTTTTATTCTTTGTGTATCCCTTACTGAGTTTTTATGCTCATCCCAAGTTTTTGAAATGTTTTTCACAGGACTTAGCATGGAATAGGGTCAAGGATGGGATCAAGGGAAAGTCATGCTACCTAAAACCTGAAACTAGACATGTTTCTTTTTAAGAATTTTTATTTTATGGAAATTTAGTAGAAGAGACTACTTTGTAATCTTTTGAGATGTAATTGTTATGTCCTAATTCTCTAAAACTCTAAACCTGAAAAGATCCTCAATGTGAATTATTCATTTAATTCAATTTTAAGTAAGGTTTAAGGCTGGGGCCTTATAGTTGGTATCAGAGGTCGGTTTAGATAACTTTAGAGGTTAGGGTATTCTTTAAGCATAAGTGACATTACCATAATGGTTAGGATTTCAGAAAGAGTCCTAGTTTTAGATAAAGTGAATGAGTAAGAATATCTCAGTGTTTATCTTCCTCATTAGTACATGATGGTTTTGTTGATATACTCACACTGAAATTTCTGTTTTAGTGAATGGATGGATCTAGCAGGCACCAAAGAGACAACAGGTTTGAAGGAAACTGCGGTGGTTCTCTGATTAAGATACTAGATAAAATGGAGGATTCAATGAGGAAAATCATGGTTGTTCTAAACCAAATATCAAGGATTCATGATCAACCACTTGAACCTTGGTATGTTCTGTAATGCATCATGTACGAGATGACTAATCCATGTGGAAGTTCAGGTAATAATTATAAAGGTAACCATTAGAGTTTATATGGTCCTTACTTTTGAGGTAACTATGGGTTATTATATGATATGCTGGAAAATGAAAGCTATGAGATAAACTTGAGGTTAAAATATGTTATGATTATTTTTGAAGATTTTATCTCATTTTGGGGAATGATTTAAGAATTATATAGTTTTGGAAAAATGACAACACACAGACCGTGTGACAACCCGTCGCATCGGACAAAGCTGCGGAAATCGAACCCACAACCAATGTGCGACTGGTATTTATCGCCTACCATTGAACTACGTGAAGTCCCTGGTTAGTTTGACCAATTATTTCTAGTTATATGATTTTATGAATTAAGAGTAAGATGATTTTGGGTTATTTATGAAAATGATTAACCTATCATGGAGGATATGTGATTAGGTTAATTACTTTTCAATATGGGACTTTAGGAGCAACTGATGTTGTTTGGAGATAAATGTTACGATTTAACTTGGAAGACTATGTGACTAAATCCTTAAAATGTTTGGGTTTCAATCTTAGATTGGTTTACTTTGAGGAATTTTTATGGACAAATTTGTTTATCGGATGGTCCTCGTTGAACTTTGGGTTTTGTTGGAAATTTTTTGGAGATTAAGAATAGATTTTCTTTTTAAAGGGTTATCCTTTTCTGGATTATCTGACCTTGTACTAACCTTTTTAGTTTTGGTTATGGTTAAGGTCTAAAGATATGGGAAGTATATAGTTCTCTTTTGTGGATTAGGTGATTCTCTAGATGTTGATTATAGTACTCTTAATGCGAACAAGTCTCCCTAAATACTCGTCTTTTGGAAAAAATATGAGTTTGACTAAGGAATCTAGTAAAAGTTGAAAGTCAATATGATAAGTGATTATGCTTCCTTATGAATAAATTCCTCAATAAAAAGTAACTTAAAACAAAAATGTTGTCTATTAACTTTTCCTACTGGGGAATCGAATACCGTTTAACCCATCACAAGTTTGCAATTCTCTCATGGTTAACTTTCTCTTAAACATGTTTTCTATCACTCTCCATCAGAACATGACCCTATGTTTTCTCCTCCATGTCCATGTTTTCATACTTGGAATCCTAGTATGGGTTAACTCGGGTGACCTTTGTACTTATCATTCTTTATTTTAAAGTGATTGTTTTACCGATCCTTGTTCTGATGTGGGACTTTCAAGGATGTTTCCAAGCCCAATTTTAAAATTACGAGGACACAATTCCCAAAAGGGGGGAAGGATGTAACACCCCAGGTAAATAAAGAATATGTCATCTTTATATTTATCCATATTTTTGAATCAAATATTAATATTACTTTAAAGGGGATGCTATGCTCGATGGCATACCCAACACGCAACAACGAGTTTCTTGGGAATCTTACGTTGCACTCTAATAATAAAATAATATTATTTTAAATGGTAGTTAACATGTAGCCGTTGTATTGGTGGGAATGGATATAAATAACTAAAATATTATTATATATGTTTTTAAATGTTTTTACATTTATCCAATAAAAGATAAAGGCTTAAAATACAGAAAGAATTCAATTTTAGGCATATATGCCCTAGTTTTCACTAAAGGTTCACTTATCACCTTTTGATGGAATACTGTCATTAAATATAGTTTTGATCACTCTTATACATTATTTTGGACCAAATAAAACTCTTCTTTAGAATCGGGACATTAAATTTTACTTTGTGTAAATTTTTGGTATTTTTCTGATAAAGTTCATTTTTTAATGAATAGTGTAAAATGTTGTATTTTAATTCAAAACCTCTTTTTAATCTAATTTATTTATATGATTATATTATCTTTTTAATTGGTTTTAAAGTGAAATTAGAAAATATTTTTACCATTAAATCCAATAGTGGTCGTTGGAATCAATTTCACTTTGAAATCAGACTTAAACTAGTGTCAATCTTTTGATACTTATTGTTTCATAAAAACACGCTTTTTGTCATGACAGCGGGAAATAATTATTAAATTAATTAATGTGACTTATATGTTTTGAATTTTGTAAAACAGACTTCATTTTTGAATTCAGAATATCAAATATAGCTTAGGGTGAATTTTTGGGATTTTTCTGAAAAACTTCAATTTTTGGTGAATAGTGAAACCACTAAGTGGTACTTATAAAAACTGATTTTCCGATTAAATGAAATTTTGCCATCATTGTGTTTTGATTTTCAAAAATCCGACATACATGGTTGTCATTAAGAAGTAAAATGTGGTTCAATGAGATTAAAATAATTTTTTGGTGAATAGTAACTTATTATGTTTTTAATCGCGATTAGTGGTAATTAGTGTAATTTAATGTAAAAATGATATTATAAGAATGTGAAAACACCTTGACACTTGTACTACACCTATTGGGTGAGTCATGGCCGACCAAGACAATCCATGGGCCAACTTGGAGACCCCATGGAGACACTTTGGTTGGGAAATGACATAAATAACTTTTTATTTAATGTTAAAATTAAATTGACACAAACAGGAGTTGTTTTACTAAAACAATTTTTAAGTAGGGTTACAGAGGTCCAAATTTTTATTATATATAGTCATTGGAAAGATACAAATATTTCCTACATAATAGAATTTTTTTTATAATTTTTAGACATCATATAAATTAAATTATTTATGACATAATAATGATGCAGCGATGACATCATTATTTGACGATTTAAATAAAATGGAAGGATAATGTAAAATCTATGAACTACACATGTCCAAAACCAATTAGATGAGTGGATTTTGAACCCTTATCACCTTATCCACGAAGTATATCAATGTGGGACCTTTTAAAACCGAAACACATTTTCAAATAAAGTAATATTTCTTTACTTTCCAAAAGTACCCCTCCTCTCCTCTTATAAAAGGCCCCCACCTCTACCTCATTTCACACACTCCTCAAGCCTTTGGCTCGGCCAAAACCTGAACATTTACTCTCTCCACATCCCTCTCCTCATCCTAGAGGATTACCTTTGGGCATAATCCTTTCAAAGGAAGCCTTTAGGCTCAAATCAAAAAGAGTTACACTTTTAAAGGTAATTCATTCTCTCATGTTCATTTGTTTTATTTTGCTTATACAACCCCCTAAAATCTTTTTATTTACTTTTTTTGTAACAACACCAGTATCTTAAATATACTAGGATGTTGTTATAAGATTTATTAGAGCTACACTCTCACACAACTACATCAAATGGTTAAAGAACATACAGTTTCTGTGGATGGCGAAATTCTGCCTCCCGAAACGATGATTGTTCAATACTCATTTAACACCTTCAAAGGTGGCCATTATGATGTCACTATTTTTATATATGATATATAAATGTTTTATGTTTTATTTATGCTTCTGTATTTTTCATTTTTGTTTTACCTTTATGGATTCCATTATGGGTATACGCGATATCTTCATTTAAGGAAGTGCGGTCTACCGCCCCCTCAAAGTGATTTGATTCATTAAATACCATATGTGGGATGTCTAAAGGATGGAAATATGATAATATATATGATATTTTAATGGAATTATAATATACCTTTATATCATTATTATTTCATTCTATAAAATACGAAATAGAAATGAAAGTAGCGTTCATGCGTACGTATGGCTTACCGTCTCCATGAACGGTGCATTTCATTTCTTACCTCTAAATAATTATGTAATTTTATAAATGCATGCATGTACTGGATATATATGACATATATGATATCTACATAATTAATACAATTCTGGATATATTAAACATTTGGCCACACGAACAACATGTAATTGTAAGAAGTCCACTTTCGACTTAAGAACCAAATATCGGCAAAACAAATATTATTAACATAAATGATTACATAATGTTTATAACATGTCAATAATTGATATAAAAGGAATAATTAACTTGAAAAAGGTTCTTAAGCAAATAGAAATTAACTCAAGTTTATTATTCAGGAGATTAAAGAACGATCGAGTCAAGTCGGACCCGAGGTAAGGGATCCTACAACTCTCTTTCTTTTTAAGTACACTCTTTTATGTCATTTCTTTTAAGCTCATATTTCTTATGATTGAGATGTTCTTTTATATTACTACTACTGTAATTTTTATGTTCATGTGATGAGAGACCCTATTCTCCCTCATCAATCCATTTTGGAAGTTTTGAGTGGCACCGTTTGGCTGCCGAACTTTCGTAAGAGATCTAACCTCTCTCTTTCTTTTTAAGTACTCTCCTTTATGTCATTTTTTAGGCTCCTCTTTGTAATGTTGGGGGATGTTATTTTATATTCATCTTGCTTTAAATTTTATTTTAATGAGATGAGATACCCTATTTGATCTCATCAATCCATATTAGGAAGTTTTATGTGGCGCCGTTAGGCTACCGAGTTTTCGTAAGGGATTTTTCATCTCACTTTTATTCCTGTGAGATTTATGCTACATTTGCCAAAAATTCCATTGAGTGGTGTATGTACTTCCCATTATTCTACTCTTCGTGTAATATACTTTCGTTTATGAGTATTTACATCAATGATCTATTGTCCTTCTTTCATGGGTTGTATGTTTTGAAAGATACCCAAGTCGATAAGGGAACCTTTCACCCTCCTCTTTTTTTAAAAGACTTCTTTTGTTGGGTATTTTAATTTACATATTGTTATGTTGGGATATGTTCTAATATATCCTTATTGATGTAAATTTTATGTCCAAGTGATGAGATACACTTTTTATCTCTCATCAACTCATTTTGATGTGATGCCGTTAGGCTGTCAAGGGAACTTTTTAACCCAATTTCGATTTCTTTGGGTTCAACATGTAGTCATTGAATATGTCATCCATTGAATATGTGTGAATGACCTTTTATTATTTTACACTTAATATCCACTTATATTGGGTGTATTTATATTTGTCACACATATTTTTGAGATTGATTTTTCTTTAATTTAAGGATACCTTCTTCATATGGGATTTCATCACATTTGACATTTCTATTGAGGGTTCATTGTTGTTATGCACCAATTCGCTCTTATATGGTGTATATACTGTCCTTTGGAGTATTATATCATGAATCCATTTATCCTCGTGATATTACAAAGTTCTGACTAAATGTTATTCCGTAATTATTGTATTCAAGTGTCTCTAATTTTTGGTAAAACCCCTATATCACTTTAAAAGTTTTAATTATTTGTTATTATTAATATACATGTTTTCAAAATGGTTTTAAGGATTTATTGATATGGATATTAATGGTTTAACATTTTAAAATCTTCAAGGTGGTATGGGACACTTTGATTCAAAATTCTCTTTATTAAATGTTTTAAATGGTTTTGAAAATGGTTTTGATAAAGGATTCTATTATGATATATTGTGATGTGGAAATGTTATCATTCATTTATATTGGTTTTATGTTTTATGATTTTATATTGGTTCTTGGACATTCTAATGGGTGGTTACGTTATAAACCATATGATGGGTGGTGCCATGAATACCAGGACGGGTGGTTACGTTATAACCTCCAATGCATTGGGTATGGAAGTCGGCCGTATGGCTATTCCATTAAGTATGTATGGAAATTGGCCGTATGGCTATTCCATTAAGTGATATGTGTAGAAGTCGACCGTATGGTTATTCCACTTAAGTATGTTTATGTCCCACGTTACCTTTATATATTTTATGTGTTCTTTATATGGGTTTTATGGTAATACTTTGGTTACAAAAAGGTAATTAATGATATTTTATTCAGTGAAGAGTTTTTACTACTTCATAATGGTGAAAAGTATTACCTTGATAAAGTATACATGGTTTACTATTTGTTTTGATAAACTAACAGTTTTTATTCTTTGTGTATTCCTTACTGAGTTTTTATGCTCATCCCATGTTTTTGAAATGTTTTTCACAGGACATAGCATGGAATAGGGTCAAGGATGGGATCAAGGGAAAGTCATGCTACCTAAAACCTGAAACTAGACAAGTTTCTTTTTAAGAATTTTTATTTTATGGAAATTTAGTAGAAGAGACTACTTTGTAATCTTTTGAGATGTAATTGTTATGTCCTAATTCTCTAAAACTCTAAACCTGAAAAGATCCTCAATGTGAATTATTCATTTAATTCAATTTTAAGTAAGGTTTAAGGCTGGGGCCTTATACCATCACCTTATTAATACTTCCTTGAACATCAGGTAGCTTATGAGAACAAAACTTAGCTTCACCTTTATATGGAATAACAACCAAGATTGTAACATTGGTGTAAGAAATTGAATATGTATTTCCATAACAGTTGAAAGAAAACATACTCCTCCATTTATCCTTGACGAAAATTACTAACATATAGAATTCTATTAATAAATCCAAATATACCAAATCCTGATATTTTGGTTTTGAAAGGAAAACACTTTACCACTCATTCAGCTTTATATTCTTAGAGATAATAGAATCATACTTTTTGAAAAACATCAGATCAACTAACCTTTCTCTGTATATCTTCCATTTGGATATTGGTTTGATAGTTGACATATCATTCGAAGAGGAGACTTTGGTAGACATTCAGAAGTAAGAAAGATCTAAGAAAATCATAATGAGCCTATATAGTAGGGAAGGGCTTCATCACATGAATTCTTGAGTTTTGATATGGGAAAATAATCAATGTTCTTTTATATATGCAATTTAGGTAATAGATCATATTTTATACTCAATCAAACAGTTGAAAAACCTTCATATCAGATCTGACGGTTGAGATGAAAGCCTGAGAGAAATTTTGATAGAATCCGATCATTTGAGGTTTTTTTAAAAACATTCAAATTTAAGAAAAAAATTTGAAGAAAAAAATTTAATTATAGATGAAAATACCAATAAGTAAATGATAATTACGAAAATTTATGAAAGGAAACATACCTTTTGAATTTCAAGGAAGATTATTCGTATTGAAGAAAATTATTCTTGAAGAACATTAGATTCTAAAAGTTTTTATTACAAAAATTTTTATTACGAAAATATCCATTAAAAAAATTTTAAAAGTACAAATATCATCATTATAAAAAATTGAAGTACAAAAATATCCATTATAAAAATTCTAAGTATGAAAATCATCATTATGAAATTTTTATGTACGAAAATCTTCATTATGAAAATTTTAAATAAAAAAATCTTCATTATGAAAATTATATGTATGAGAATATTAATTATGAATATTTTAGGCACAAAAATAATCATTACGAAAATTCTAAGACTACGAAAAATTATAAACAATGAAAAATTTCATACAACGAAAAAATTTTGAAAGTGAGAATTTTAGAAATCTAAGTAACAAATGTACTCCCCCTATGAAAATGAGCTCCTTAATGTAAAGAGATTGGTTTCAACAGGAAGTCAACATGGAAGATTATCTTACAGTTATTATTCCTATCTTTTATTTAATGTATTAAAATCTTTCAGAGGGTAATGATTTTGTGAAAATATCATCAAGTTGATCTTGTGTTGCGATAAATTGTAGAATGCTATCTTCTTTATGTGTGTGATCCCTAAGAATGTGATGCCTAATATCTCTATGTTTTTCACTAGAGTGATGGATAAGGTTTTTACTTAAGGCAATGCTACTAGTATTATCTAACAAAAATTGTGTTTGGGTAAAACTAATACCATAGTCTGTGAGTGTGTGTCGCATCTACAATACTTGAGCACATCAACTTCCACCTGCTACTTATTTAGATTCTATAGTAGAATGTTCTACTGAGTGTTGCTTTTTTTATGACCAAGAAACTCAAAAATATTTTAATAATTGAAATGTTTCCGATGTACTTTTCTTATGCATTCTACATCCACCAAATTTAGAATCCAAAAATAATTTTAAAACAAAATCATTTCCAGAAGTGTAAAAGAGTCCTAGATCCATGGTTCCCTTTATGTAGCGAAAAATCCTTTTCACTACCTTTAAATGAGATTCCTTAGGGATGGATTGATATATTTAATATAATTATACTAAAAACATTAATTCTGGATGACTATCTGTCATGTAAAGTAGACTTCCTATCATATCTCAAAAAGAAGATTGATCTACTGGTTTCCCAGCTTCATCTAGATCTAGTGAATTTGAGGTACCAATGGGAGTACTTGTAATATTAATATTTTCATATCTATACTCTTTAATAAGATCTTTAATATACTTATGTTGGGATATATATATTCCTTCTGGTTTTTGAGAAATTTGAAAACCAAGGAAACACGATAACTCACCCATCAAACTAATTTAAAACTCAAATTTCATTAGATCTGCAAAGGAATCAGTTAAAGATTCCTGAGTGGAAACAAATATAATGTCATCATCAAAAATTTGAATAATAAAAAAAATTCTGTGTCTTTATTTATTAAAAAGGGTTGGAACAACATTTCCCTTAACATAATGATTTTTTAGCAAAAAACATGTAAGTCTATCATACAAAGATTGAGGGGATTGCTTAAGTCCACACAAAGATTTGGTAAGTTTGTAAACATGTTCCAGATATTTTGAATCTTCTAAACTAAGAGGTTATTCAACAAAAACTTCCTCCTGTTCAAAACCAATAAGGAAATCACATTTAACATCCATTTGAAAAAGTTTGAAATTCAATAATGCTGCAAAGGAAAGTTGAATATGAATATATTCAATTCTTGCTACTGGATCATAGGTTTCTTCATAGTCAATTCCTTCTTGTTCATTATAGACCTTAGAAACCAATCTAGCTTTATTTCTTACTTTTAATCCATTTTCATCACATTTATTTCTGAAGACCCATTTTACTCTAATAACAGATGTTTCCTTAGGTCTTTCAACCAAGTTATGGACTCCATTCCTTTCGAAATCATTTATCCAATCTTGCATAGATTTTATCCAATCATAATCACCTAAAGATTCATCAGTGATTTTTGGTTCTAATTGGGAAAGGAATGCTAGATGTGAAACTTCATTTCTTAAGGAACTTCGAGTCCTTACAAGTTGATTTACATCAACAATGATAATATCACAAGGATGATTCATTAGAAAAAACTGATTTGGTTTTTGTAAAACCTATTCATAAACATAGGGTAGAACTTCTTCTGGGGTAAATGCTTCAAAAATATTTTCTTGAACATTTTCTTTATTAGAAGGATCTTCTATCAAAGGTTGATAATCAGGTTTTTAAAACACATCCAAAGTTTTAGGTTGAGGTTGTTTAAAAATAAAATGATCAGTTTCATCAAATTTGACATGTACTATTTCTTGAACAGTACAAGTATTTTTATTAAAAACTCTATAAGCCATAGAAGTTGTGATGTAGCCTAATAAAATTACTTCATCTGATTTTGATGAGAATATCATTATATTATCATTATTATTCAGAATGAATACCTTGCAACAAAAAAACTTGAAGTATTCAAGTCTAGGGGTTCTACCATTCCATAACTCATAAAGAGTTTGATTAAGAAAAGGTCTAATAAAAACATTATTTATAGTACAGTAAGAAGTACTTACGTATTCAGCCCAAAAAATGTTTGGCTACTGAATATTCACTCAATATGGTTCTTGTTATCACATGAAGAATTATACTTCTTTTTTCAACAATACCATTTTTTGGAGGTGTTCCATGTGCTGATAAATTACGAGTAATGCCTTTTTCTACTACAAAAAGTTTCAAAATCAAAATTATGAAATTCCCCTCCATGATCACTATGAATAGTTATCAAAGGAAGGTTTTTCTAATATTTAACTGGGGCTCTAAAATATTTAAAATAAGAAAAAGCTTCAGATTTCTTTGCTAGAAAATAGGCCCATGTAAATCAAGTGTAATCATCAACTAAAACAAATACATAATACTTGGCTCAAATTCTTCTAGTTTGTGTTGGACCAAAAAGATCCATGCACAAAATATAATGCATCAGTGGTTGAGACTTAACCAACTGATTTAAAACATGAATTATGTTGGTTGACATATTTACAAGGATCACAAACTTTTGAAGAATCAAATCTAAGATCCGGTAGATTCTTAAATAGTGTTTTCATAAAGAGTTTTCATAGGTTCCTAAGGTTAAAATGTCCTAACCTTTTATGCCACAACCAAGAATGATCTTCCATTGAATTATGGAATGGTAGATCTTGGCTCGTAAGGTCTTCTACATTTAGCATGTATACATTTTCATTCCCATGGGCAGCAAGAATAAACTCTTCTTTGGAATTGTGTACTAAGCACTTGTCATTCCTAAAATTTACATGGTATCATTCATCACATAATTGACAAATGCTAATGAGGTTATGCTTATGACCCTTAACAAATAAAACATTTTAAATCAATGTTTTTCCAATAATAAAAATGTTACCTATACCAATAATTTCCCCCTTAGAATTATCTTAGATAATTACTTTTCCTCCTTTCATCTTGAAAATATTTTCAAATAAGTTTTTGTTAACTGTGATATGTTGGGAACATCCAAAATCCATGTACCAAGTATTTCTATTGGTGTTATCTTTATTATCCTGAAAATAATAGAGTTATACTTTCAGAACCCAAACTATCTTGGATTCGGAAATTTCAGAAAACAAAATTTTAGGAATCCACATATTCTATGAAAAATAAGTTTTATTAAATCCTAAAGACCGAGTATTGTTTAAGGATCATTTTTTTCCCAATGCCAACCACACTGACATGTAGTGTAGAATGTATCACTTTGAGAAACAAAATAATTATTATTAAAAACCAGTTTTGAACATGTATAACCAAAACTAAAATTATTCCTTAGAGGTCGAATTTGGGAATACATTTTATCCAAATTTTCCTTACCTAAGGTAATGTATGAAAGAAACTTCCTCAAGGAAGATATTTCTGACTTTAGTCTAATAAATATGTTCTTACCCTAAAAAACATTTGTTTTAGCACTAGAGTTAGGCTCAAAAACATTTTTCGTAGAAATTATTTTTTTAGATCCTTAGAAAGTTTATCATTCTCAAAATAAACTTATCCTTAGTTTTTGAAATACTTTTAAAATAATAGATTTTCTTATCAAGATATATAGAAAGATATTATATTTAGGTAATATGAATATAAATCCTAGAATTTTCCTTATCACACATTTTCTTAACTTTATAATTTTTATTCTCAACGCGCTTAGTAAACCTAGAAACTTCGTCATAGGTAGGTAAAGTATTATATTAATTAGAAGAAGATTCTTCATCAAAGGATCCATAGTATTTAATATCACTATAATTATCATTAAAGGATACATTGGTGATGGATTCATCATTTTGTACCTTTCACATTAAATAATGATTTTTAATAGGTAGACTGACTATTAGACAAAGATTCTTCTATCCAGAATAATTTTAATCTTAGGTTTCATTTGAAGAGTCTCCACCAATGGAACTCCAGGTGTCATTAGATTTTAATAATTTCTTAGATTTATCTTTGTATTACTTCTTTATATTCCACTCAGAATGCTTTTCCTTTCTATCTTTTCTCTTAAGAATAGGACAATCTGGACTTATATGTCCTCCTATTTTTCATTCATAAAAAGTGACTTCAAAATCTTCCATATCCTTTCTTTCTATCTTCATGTATATATACTAAAATTCTCTCCTCCCAACTATCTTTTTCATCCTTTCGGCAAGATTGGATAATTCATTTTCTAAATATACACTTCCAATAGATTCACATTGAGTAACTTCCTTCTTTTATTTCGATCATGTAACTCTCTCAGCAGTCTTGGCTTTCATATGATATGAAGTGGTTGTAAAACAACACTTCCATTCCCATTCTTCTTCTTAACATTGTCAGAATCTCTCTTCATTCTAGTCTCATGTTGAATAAGAGTCCCAAAAATCTAATCAAGAGTAATCTGTGAGACTTTACTACTATCATCTATAACTGTTCTCATGGATTCCCACTCATTAGGCATGATGTCTATAATCATTTCTACAAGTTCCTCACCATCCAAACCATTTTCTCCCATGGATTGTAAGCTGCTAACAATAGTCATAAATCTCAATTGTACCTTACATATAAGTTCCCCATAAGGAAATAAAAAACAATGGTACTCAGCTCTAAGCATAGCACTTCTAGTTTCAAAAACATTCAAAGTGACAAAATGTGTAACTTCAACTTTCTTCTAAATACAATTTGCGGCTTCACAAGAATAAATCTAGAAATATATATTCCTTGTCATGGAACACAACAATGTATTGTGTACGTTATAATTATGTTAACAATTTGACTTCTTCTTGATTAGTAAATGTTGTGACTTTCTTATCTTGAATCTTGTAATCTCTAGTAATCACAACAAAGTTGTCCACTCCAGTGTTAAAAACAAAAGTCTTTATACGTTCTATCCAATATTCATAATCATTTACCATACAAATTAGGTGGTCCAGTAGGATTACGACTGTCAGTTGAGCCAACATTCATTCCTTCCATCTTAATGAAAATATTTCCACACAAACTTTTTAGTAATACAAGTTGGTAAACAAGGCTGAAAATATCCTAATAAAGGAAAATATAGAACAAGGAAAAACATGGGCAAGAATACTTATATCTGAATATAAATATTTCAGAAACATGCTCCGATACCAATTTAAGGATCGAAAATATACTGATTATAGTATTGAAATAATGATTTAGATGCTAAATATACATGAGGGGGTGAATGTTATACTTTGAAAAATTCCTTTGTAACTTTTAAAGATGGTAATGTTTAAAAAAGTTAAGAAAGGTAAATTCACAAGTCCTCTTAGTTCTACAAAAATGCTTGATTCTAGATATCTGGCTTCAGAAATGAAACATAAGAAAAGTTTACGAAGATAAAGATTCTACCTTAAAGCGTATAGAATCTTATTAATCAGAGTACAAATATAAGAAAGTATAAGATAGTTATACTTTCCTTAACAACCAAAATGTAGTGGAAAACATGAAAAAATACAAGTAACATGTAATAAATCATTTATCCCCAAGTGAAAGGTATCCAAAAACCTTGGATAAAGGTCCCTTGATGTATACTTTCATGAAACTTTGTCTTACCCACACCAGGGTAAGCGCTCGATACAAATACAGGAGTATGTCTTGCTATCCATGCAATCCCTAGAACATCATGGTAGTCGACACCTCTATCTTCTTATCCCTAAAAGCCCTCGAATATACTCAGCAATATTCGGAGTCACCCAAATCAATTCTGAACATGATTTTCCATACACATAAAGTATGGATGTCTCTCTCTAGATATCACTTCAAAAGTATGTAATCTATGTACTTGTAAAATAGTTTTTAGCTCATTCAAATGAGCTCTTATTTATAGGCACATCTTCAACGGACGACTACCTCCTCCAATGGTCATATTTTTTCTTGAATTTTGGAGGGACTTGTACACATGTCACTAAAACAATGGTTGGTTAGAAATAGAATGCATGAAATCGTTTTATAACTCAAAAAAGTGTATGGAAAAATATGGTTTCTTAACCAAATCCATTTTTCAGATTGTAAGGAAAAATAAGAGATCAATGTCTAACAAAAAAAACCATCTGTTTTATATATTACACGAATATTCGGATTCTGTCTTCAAAAGAATTTGAAACCTGAATTCTATAGAATTCCAGAGTCTGAATTTCAAGGAAATTCAGAGTCTGAATTCATAAGAATTCAGAGTCATAATTCATTAGAATTCATAGTTTAAACTCAGAACTTTCAGAGTATGAATTCTGGGAATTTGGAGTCTGAACTCAGAAAGATCGGAGTCTAAAATAAAAGAATACAGAGTCTAAACATAGAAAGTTCGGAGTCTTAATTTAGAGAATTCGGATTATGAACATAGAATGTTCAGAGTATCAATTCAGAGAATTCAGAGACTGAACTCAGAATGTTCAGAGACTGAATTAAGAGAATTCGATGTCTGAATTCAGATCCTGAAAATAAAATGCTCTATATCTAAGTATTCATAATATTCCAAGGTTTTAGTTACGTAACCAATTTTTATAATTATGAGGAAAATGAGTTATATTATAATATGAACAATGAATATATGGTAAGTATAAATTTCCTCGGGGAAGGAAAATTTCCTTATGAATGAAAAACATACAGAAAAGAAATTTTCCTTAATATAGAGTGTTTTTTATTTCTAAAATAAGATTGAATAAAAAAGTCATAAGGAAACATTATTAACTCAACAAGGCATGGTTACGTAATCCATTTTTGTTACGTAGAAGATGTATTTGATTCATATCAAGAATGTTATTATATTTTAAACAATATTTTTTTAATCATAAAATGAAATTAATTCTTGAATGGTTATGATGAGGAATGAATCTCATCGCATTTGTGGAGACGGTAATCCATACATATGCATGACTGATAATACCATCCTATTGATTGAGGAATTATATGTAATTGGAAGTTATATAATATAAAAAAATTTAATATGTTATATTTATTATTAAATTAGTTATACTCATTATTATACCCATCCAAATAATGATGTTTTTGAAAAACAATCTATACCAGGATGTGGAGATGTAAGCCGTGCATATGTACGTATGGTGAATTTTCATTCATAGGATGGATAAAATAATTAATATGGTTGTACCATATTTATAATAACATTATAGTGTTAATATGGTACTGAATTTATTAATTTGGTATGGGAATAAAAATGAATTAGGAAGTGGAAATGAAAAGAACTTTGAAAAATGTGGTGAAATTATTACCTCTTCTTCAGGTGTTTCCTTTTGAGTTGATCAAAAGGGATCCTTAGGTTGTCTTTTTGATAAATTTAAGGCTTGTAGGTCGAATTGAGGTTATTTGGGAGGATATATGGTCAGTGGTTGGCTGATCCAAATGGATTTGGAGGAGCGATTTTTAGAGAAGGAGAAATACCCTTTTATAAGAGAGGCGAGGGTCCCTTCAGGAAAAGCATGATATATTATTTTATTATACAATAATATTCAATTTATAATGGCTCAAAATTGAAATATTTAGAGCCTATGGTGGGTAGGGTCCACAAAACTCTCAACTAATAGGTTTTATACCGGTTTAGGTCACCACATTAACCTTATATTTTAGATTTAACTCTTAGATAAATAGTAAATCTTTAACCCTATATTATTCTATTATTATGTTATATGGATAATAATATTACTATAAAATATAAATAGAGCCCTAAGTGTTTAATTATGGATACATATAACCTTATGAAAGTCTTTTGGAAGGGGATTTTTTGGAATATTATATAAATTAATAATATAGTATTTGTTTTAAAAACTCATTTATGTCAATTTTGACACTCTTTAGTATTCGAATTGTTTTAAAGTCCTAACTACTTAATTATATAGAATGAAAATCCATTTAATAGACCCTAACATATCATATTAACCTATAAAAGTATTGTAATTCATCACAAGTCAAAATTTACAAATTTTTGGATATTTATAATATCAATTTTTTAATCTTTCAATAATAAATTAATTACTGCATCATTATTGTGTATTATATAAATTAAATTATACAATTTTTAGAAATTATAAATAAAATATTATTATGTAGGAAATATTTTTTACCATTCTAATAAATATTTATAATTGAATTTTACTTATGTATAACCATATATAAAAAATGATTTAGTTATTAAACTTTGATTTTAACAATTTTAACTCTTTTAATTAAAAAATATTAAATGTCCTAATATAATCCTAGTGGCCCAAAAGGATTACATTTTATTCCTAAGGTTGTTTTTGGTCGAAATAAATGTATAAAATAGAATTAGGACATGTTATAGGGTAATAATAATTTCATTTTTTCCTTTAATTACCCTATATACTTTTAACCATGTTAAATAAAAGTCAAAAGTTACTATTCAAAAAAATTATTTTCATATTATTGAACAACATTTTACTTACATATAACCACTGTGTCTCTTGGATTTTTGAAATTCAATTAAAAAAAGTAGTAAAATTACATTTTATGCAAATTTTCTAACGTTCCTAAAAGGTAGGTAAAAGACGTTAACATTTTTTATAAAATTTTATACATCTAATTTTCTTATAAACTAACTCCAATGAATTGAATTTAACTAATATTTGTATTATGTATCTTTTTGACATAAAATAAATTTAAATAAAATAAATATTTAATTATTTAAAAATTCTGTTTTAAAAAATTGCGTAGTGTTTTCACTATTCATCGAAAATTGATAGTTTTCATAAAAATACCAAAAAAATCACCCTAATCTAATTTTGATATTATGAATCCCAAAATGAATTCCATTTTGAAATATAAAATTTATCAAATTTTAAAAAGTGGTTATAACTATTCAAAATGGTCATTTTGATTTGTCGCGGTGTGTTAAAACTCTATGTTGTGTACAACGGAAGCTATTACATTATTCAAAGGGAAACATACTATGGAAGATTGAGATGTACATTATCCCCTCTTATAAATAATCTTTCCATTGAAATTTGTAGAATATTATTGCAAAAATAGATTCATGTGGTTCTTCATCATTATTTCCTTGGGTTCCCACGTTGCCTCTTTAATCTTATGATTTCTCCATAGAAAATTCACTAGAAGAGTCATTCAGTTTCACAACACGTGTTCTCTAGTATCAGGAATTCTGATAGGCTCTTCGCAATAAGACAGGTTGGGTTCCAATTATATTTCTTCATTTGTGAGTACTTGCATTGGGTCAGGCATGTATTTTCTTAACAATGATTTGTAGAACACATCATGAACTTTAGAGAGACTTGGAAACATTTCTAAACAATAAGCTACAACTCCAATTCATTCTAGAATTTCGAATGGTCCAATGTACATGAGGCTCAATTTACCCTTCTAACCGAAACGTATAATAGCCTTCCATGGATAAACCATCATGAAAACCCGGTCTCATACTTGAAATTATAAATCCTTCCTTCGGTTATCAGCTTAAATCTTTTCCCTAGTTTTAGCTGAATTTATGTGGGTTTGGATAACCATCACATTTTCCATTGTTTACTCATCAAGTTATGGCCATATGTGATTTCTTTCACCAACATCATCCCAAAAAGTTGGTGTGTGACATCTCTTTCCAGATAACACTTCATATGGTGTCATCTGAATACTTGAATTGAAGCTATTGTTATAGTAAATTTCTACCGGTGATAAATATTGATCCCACATACCTTGAAAGTCAATTGAGTAAGATCTCAACATGTCTTCTATGATTTGAATAGTCAATTCTAATTTTCCAACAATTTGAGGGTGGTAGGTAGTGCTCAATCAATGTTCAGTATCCAAGCCATCGAAATACTTTTCCAAAATCATGATTTAAAATGGGGATCATAATAAAAAAAATTAAAGGGGTACTCCATGATTTATTACAACTTCATTAATATATAGTCTTACTAAATGTTCAAGTGGTAAATATTCTATTATATAATGAAAATGTGCTGAGTTGGAAAGACGATAAACAATGACCCATATCACATCATTCCTTCTAGAAGTCTTTGGTCGCCCAATGAAAAAATCCATCGTAATAACATCCCATTTCCACTCAGGTATGGAAAGAGTTTGTGTGACTCCTCTAGGATGTTTTCTTCCAGCCTTTACCTGTTGACAAACCATACATCTTGACACATAATTGGAATTATACCTTTTCATGTTATCCCAAAAAAAAATGTTCCATCAAATCTCTATACATCTTATTTCTTCTATGGTATATAGAGAAATTGGAGCTGTGAGCATCATCCCACAATTTACCTTTTAGATCAGGTATATCAAGAACACAATGTCTCTACACAAATTTTAGAATTCTATCTTCATATATGAATTCAATCAATCTCCTATCATTTACACCTTTAATTTTCTTTTGAAACTCCTTATCAACATTCTGAGAAATTTTTATCCATTCTAGTAAAGAAGTTTTGGAAACCATTTGAAACTTTTTGTATGTATCACTATCCATGATTATTACCATATCTATATTTACTAGATCCATGATCATAAGATCCCTTTCGACTCTTATATTGTTCAAAAATCCAGGATTTTTTCTTCTCAAAGCATCTGTCACCTTATTTTCCTTCCTCAAGGGGTAGTGTATAGTGCAATCATAATCCTTGAGTAGCTCGAGCCATCACCTTTTCCTCATGTTGAGTTCTTTTTGTCAGAAAATTTACTTGAAACTCTTGTGATCAGTATATATCTCACATTTTTCCTGAAAGAGATAGTCTTTTCAAATCATCAAAGAAAAGATTGCAGATTCTAACTCAAGAACATGAGTGGAAAAGTTTTGTTCCCGAATTTTTAGCTACTGGGATGCATAGGAAATAACTCTATCATTCTGCATAAGGACACTACCAAGTCCTTTCTCTGATGCATCACTATAAATAAAAAACCCTTCAATCCGCAATGGAAGATTCAAAAAAAGAATATTGCATAATATTCTCTTCAGTTAATAAAACTTTATTCCCATACTTTTTTCCAATCAAATTTAACCCCTTTACACGTGAGCTTGGTAAATTGGTTTTCCAATCAGGAAAATTTCAGGACGAAACACCAATAATAACCTTCTAATCCAATAAAACTCCGTACCTCAGTTATACTCACCGCTGATGGACATTATTATAATGCCTTTGTCTCTGAATGAAAAATAGAGATTCCATCCTTAGAGACAATATGGCCAAGAAAAGAAATCTCATGAAGTTTGAATTCACACTTTCTAAACATCCCATATAATTCATTTCATCTAAGGATTTTCATAATAGTGTGCAAATGATTTTCACGATCTTCTTAGATTTTTGAGTATAACAAGATATCATCAATAAATACTACTACAAAGTCTTCATGATATTCCTTGAAAACACTATACATTAGAACCATGAAAATAGAGGGTGCATTATTCAGTCCAAAATACATTACAATAAACTTGTAATTCCCATACCTGGTTCAAAATTTTGTCTTCAAAATGTATTCCTTCTTTACACACAATGGATGATATCCAGATCGAAGGTCAATCATTGAAGAAAATTGAGCTCCATGAAGTTGGTCAAATAAATCATAAATGCTAGGTAGGGGATACTTGTTCTTTATTTTTATCGCATTGATCTTCCTATAGTCAGTGAACAACCTCATAGATCCATATTACATCTTAACAAAAATAAAAGGGGCTCCCCATAGAGAAACAGTAGGGAAAATAAATCCCTTACTACTCAATTATTCTAGTTGTTTCTTTAGATCAACTAATTCCATAGTGGACATTCAATAAGTTGTCTTCGATATGGTCTTTGAACCAGGAATTAAATCAATGAAAAACTCAAATTATTATTCTCAAGGATGTCTCGGTAAATCATCTAGAAACGAATCAACATATTATTTCACAATTTGTGCGTCCTCTATTTAAAAATTCCATTCCTCACCCATAGTTATTTCATTCTCTTCCTCCCCAATAATTGAATTTAGTATGGATACATGGGGTGGATCAAGATAAGAATCTAGTGGGGAAATTTCTACTTTAAATACAAGGTAATATTTATCATCATTGAAAATTTCAACCTCCTTCTTCTTAAATTTTTTTCACGTAATAGTCCAAAAGCCAATCAATTTTGAGGATTATATAAAATTTAATCATGGGTAAGATGATGAGAACTACTAATAAAGAACATTTATATGCCCTAATGGGAACTGATTCACAAATCATTATTGTAATGATACAACCCTTAAGAGTTTTTACCGACAAATCCTTGTTAAATAAAATTGAAAATATCTAATTTTCATAGAAAATTAGGAAGATATGAAACAATGTGATGATCCAAAATCAAATAAAGTATTGGATAAACTAGCAGAAACCATTAAATTTACTGCCAGCATGTCATTCTGAGCTTCAACATCAGCAGTAGTGATCGTATAAGATTGGTCATGCACCATTGGCCTTTCCTAAGGAATGTTTCTCTGGCTCTTATGAAATTTGTTTTCAAAATTACAGTTTTCTATAAAATTGTAGAATTCAACATTGAAAGCCTCTTCCATTACCTTGCAATAACTTTCTAGGTGGCCTTTTTCACCACACCAGTAACAGACTCACATTCCCTTCAGGCAAGTACTGTGGTGTTTCTTTCCACATTTATCATGGGATGGATATTCGAATTTTCTCTTCTTCCCCTAATTTCCATTTCCATAGTGTTCAAAAGATCTCTTCTTCTCTTCCTTTTCATTAAAGTTATAAGACTTCGAGAATTACATTTTGTATTAATAGCACTTGAGACCATATCGTTGTACGACGATAAAGATTGTGAGAATAAATCTCGATAAATAAATGGATTTAACCCATAAAATAATCGATCAATATTACTCCTTGGGTTCCGTATATAATCTGTTGCATGAATTTATATCCTTTTAGAGTTATCCTCATACTTTGTGACATTCTCATCATCCTTTTTCCTTAGTCTTGGAAATTGCCTTTCTATATCTGATCGATGGTCACGAGGAAAGTATTTTTCTCAGTAAAGCCTTTTAATCTCACTCTATTCTATATTTTATACTCTTTAATCCTCCTTCGTGTTTTGAATTAATTAACATCATACTTCTGCATCTCTCGTGAGGTGATAAACTCCCATGAAAACGTTTTCATTTTCACTGCTCCCCAAAGAATGAAATATATTCTCTATAGAACTTATCCATCGATTAGATAAAATGGATTTGTAGTCCCATTGAATGTTGGTGGTTGTAGCCTCATGAAGCGGTTTAATAATGATCCTCTGCATTGTGGATCAGGGTGCTCCATATGGGTAAGTTTATTATTCATAACCTGAGAGAGTTGTCTAGGTTTTGTGATAAGATGATCAACACTAATTGAATCACCAGCTCAACAATAATTATCATGAGTTGGATGGAAATTCCAACATGGATTACGTTTATTGATAAATTTTCGATTCCTTTCACTAGGTACCATTTCTAAATAATGGCATACACTATATTAGATTATGAATTTCAATACTTAATTGAAAACTTGTAAAAGATGTAAAATAAATTGAACAGTTTAAGGATATAATCCCTAATAATAAAAATGGTTTCTTTGTGGCGGTATATACACATAAATCCATCACAATGGTTTTTAATGAATATGTGAATTATCCAAATCATATCCCCCATGATGGTTTTAACTAATAGTAGATCACGACTTGTTTTCAGGTACCAGGATGCACCAGGTCAAGACCGAAACACCATGTCAGTGTTTTCACTCTTAGGTACACCTGTTCCAGAGCTGCCTCTACCTAATCATATCCAGAATGAGATTTATTGTTTGGAAAATACACAAAATCTACAAATTACCATAATTATATGTAGTTCTTCTACACTAATCTTCAAAGTCTATTTTAGGGTAATGTTCTATAATAAGAGTTTTTCTAAATCTAGATTTCATAGTTTGTATTAAACTTCCTCTGATACAAACTATTACACACTGAATCTCGTTACCCAGAGTCATTGCATTATTACATAACATTGTCATGACCATAAGGGATCAAGTACCAAAAAACGGGTCAGATTAGTTGCCTTGGAATTAGAAGATACAAACATAAGTTTTTCTTTGCATCATGAGATAAAAACAACAACAAAATTTTGTCCCCTTTGAAGACACTTACATATCATACCCTATCCCTCAAGGCCAACCATAAAATAATTCTTCACATCCTAGTAAAAAAATAACATAGAAATGGGGGAGCTAAGATGCTTAGTAAGTATAACAATATAGCGGAAACATTCATAAAAAAGCATAAACATTTAATGGAATGTATAAGACAAAAAAGAAATCCATTTAAAAGTAAACATCATCATAATATGGGAAATATAAATCATATAATTCCATTTACTTATACACATGGATATTCTACTAGTTCAATAATCATATGCAATATCATTAGAAAATTTCATAATGATGAAATGCATAACGGCAGACATCATAACCACATAGTCATGGCCTCGTGCCAAGACTAAAAATAATATTTTTTCAATGCCTTGTGAAAATACACTAGAATATCTAATGAGACAAAAAAATGTGGTGAAGATCTATAGTTCCTCCACCCATCACTTATATTGTCCAATTTATTGCTCATATGAAAACGATGAAACATAACATAAACATTCAAATTAAATCAATCTTACAAAATGTTAATACATTAACCATAAACCATGAATGGTATAAAAATAACACATCCACAGTCAAAAATATCACAAAATAATCAATACAATATGGAACATTTTTATCTTAATAAATCAACCTCAAACAAGTGTAAAATCCCTCAAAGGAAGTTGACATAGATGAAATCAAAACTACTTCAGAGAAATATCTCTTACTATTTTTAAATCATTTAAAAGACATATAATTAATCAAGAAAACATTATTTTTGAAAATACTGTTATAATATTTTAAGGCAATATTCAACGATGTTATCATGGAAGAAAATAGCCACACTCTCCGTATAAGTTAAAAAACATTCTTTCCTTAATTTTGTCAAAAAGGCCATAAAGGACCTTTTTTGGAAAATGAAGGAATGATACCTTTAAAAAGATTTTATGAAAAGTAAATAAAGTATAAAAATTAATTTAAGCAATAGTCTTTGAAATAATAAAAATGTTTTGAAATACATTTTTATGAAACAATGATGTGGATGATAAAGAGGTCCTAGAAGATACTAAAATATAAATAACCTCAGATAATAGATAGATTGTAGAATTAACTCTTACCTTGAACTTTACCTTGGTCCACAGTACATTATAGTCTTGTATAATAGTTAATCCATTATTGTTAAATTATACAATAACCACATACATAAATATGATATCATATATGATATTCTAATATTGGTTTATTAACAATATTTCAGTATTATCACTATTTCGAGTGCTAACTGTTTCATTTTCAATTATATGTTTTGTTACGTAAGCCATATGTGTTGTGGATAAAAATTATTTGATTTATATCTAGTATCATATTGTGTTTTTAAACATTATTTGTTTAATCATAAAATGAATTTTATTCTTGAATGGTTACGATGGGGAATGAATCCCATCGCGTTCGTGGAGATGGTAATCCGTACGTATGCACGAGCGACAATACCATTATATTGATGGTGAAATCATATATAATTGCATGGTATATCATATATACATAATCCTTAACATGTTATATTTATTATTTACATCATTTATAGTCATTATTATAATCATCCAAATAATAAAGTGTTTGAATAAAAAACTACAACATGACATGGAGACGGTAAGCCGTACGTACGCACGTATGGTGACATGTCATTCATATGATAGATAGGATAATTAATATGGTTTTACCATATTTATAATAACATCACAGTATATATAATGTGCTAGAGTTATTATTTTGTAATGAGAATAATATATAAAGAGGAAGTGGAAGATTAAAAGAACTTTGAAAGAGGTGGTGAAATTATTACCTCTTATTCTGGTGTTTTCTTTTGAGTTGATCAAAAATGCTCCTTAGGATGGCTTATTGATAAATGTAATGAATATAGGGTTATGTGAGGGTAGTTTTTAGGATATTTGGGTTGGTTTTGGTGGATCCAAATGGCTTCAGAGGTGTGATTTTGAGATAAGGGGAAATACCCTATTGTAAGATAGGTGAGGGTCACTTTATAAAAAGCATGAAATTTTATTTTAATATACAATCATATTCAGTTTATAATGGCGCAAAAATGATTTATTTAGAGTATATGGTGGGTATTGGTCAAAAAAATATCAACCAATAGGTTTTAAACAAGGTTAGGTCACCATATTAACCTTATCTTTTACATTTAACTCTTAGTTAAATAGTATAATTTTTACCATGTATTCTTGTATTATTATATTATATGGTTAATAATAATACTATAAAATTCCAATAGAACACAAACTGGTTCATTATTAATATATCTAACCTTATAAAAGTATTTTGGATGAACCTTATATTTTAAGGAATATTATATCAATTGATAATATAGTATTTATTTTAAAAACTAATTTCTGTCAATTTGGACACTATTTAGTATCTGATTTTTGTAAATGTACTAAAAACTTGATTTAATAGAAAAGAAATCATTAAATCAACCCTGACATGTCATATTAACCTATATAATTCTTTTAATTCATCAAAAGCCAAAATTACATTTATTTGGATATTTAGAATATCAATTTTTTAATAATTCAATAATTACATAATTACATCATCATTACTATGTCTTAATTTAATTTAATTATTTGATGTCTACAAATTATTAATATAACACCAATATGTATAAAATATTTTTATATTTATAATGAATTTTTTTAGTCGAATTTATCTTATGTATAACCCTATATTAAAAATGGTTTAGTTATTAAACAATGAATTTAACACTTATAACTCTTCTTTAAATAAAATAATAATAAATGTCCTTATCTAATACATATAGACCAAAAGGATCATATTTTAATTCTATCGTTTATTTTGGTCGAAATACACTTATCTAATAGAATTATGACATGTGTTAGTGTAATAATAATACCAATTTTACCTAAATTACCCTATTTACTTTTAACCATGGTAAATAAAAGTCATAAGTTAATATACACAAAAAATTATTTTAATCATATTGAACTAAATTATACATACTAATATCAATTGTATCTTAGATAGTTGAAATTTAATTCACAGAAGCGGCAAAATTTTGTTTTATGCAAATTTGCTAATGTGCCTAGAAGGTTGTTAAAAGGCTTTAAAAAATTCAATACAATTTTATGCATCTAATTTTAATATAAAATGACTCCAATTAATTCCATTGTACTAATATATTTATTATGTATCTATTTTGAATTAAAATAAATTTATATAAAATTAATTAATAATTATTTATAAATTTGGTTTTTAAACAGTAATTCAGTGTTTTTCACTATTTATCAAAAATTGAATGTTTTCTGGAAAATACCAAAAATTCACCCTAAGATAATTTTGATATTCAGAATCCAAAAATGATGTCCATTTTGAATTTAAAATTTATAAAATATCAAAAAGTGGGAGTTACTGTTCATAATGGCCAGTTTGATTGGTCGTGGTGTGTAAATTTCAAGTTTCATACAATGCAAGCTATTTCATTATTCAAAGGGAAATGTATCATGGAATCATGGGATGTTACAATTATAATTCCATTCCTTCAATCCATTCAAAAGTGGAAACATCACTGTTGCATATGTATAAACTATTTTCTCCAAATAAATTCATTTTTAATCACAACTTTTTTTTGAATATTTAAAAAAGAGTATACAATGATAACATATGATAATCACGAGATTGTTAATGTTTTGTATTTTATGAAACCATTATACAATTATAAAGATAAGGAATGTTAAATTGAATCATGCATGAGAAAAACATATTAACACCCCGAACAATGTTGTTAATAAAGAATTATTAGTGAAAGGATGATAATATGATAAAATAATGTAAAATATGTTATGAGATATATGAATACAGTTATATAATATTTTTATAATAAATATATATTTATAAAAAATGTTTTTTAACATATATAGAGAATTTTGAGACTTGACATAAGGGTTTATAATGGAATCTAAATTCTTTTAGCGATTATATAAATTAAATTTCTATTATGGGAAATATTATGTATAATATATTTAAAAACAAATATTTTATGTCATACAAAATTTATTAATGTAATTTAAAAATAATATTACAATATTTTTCTATTTGTTTCATTGATGGGACTAGAAACATTTTTTTAGAAAAAGAACAATTATTTCTTATATGGTTAGGGATAATTTTTTTGATTTTTAATATTTTCATTAAAAATTTATCACATGGTTTTTAGATATAATCAAATGATTTAACAATGCACTTCGTAAAAATATTTTAATTTATATGAATTTTTTGGAAATTAATTATCAAGACATTTTCTTGGGGAGGTACTTTTAATCAAATGTGTGAACAGAATCATTAATTTAATGTATATTACACAAATCAATTCCCTCATATTGATGACTACAAATTTCTTTTGTTGTTCTATTAAACTATTCCATGGTTATTTTCATATAAATTTTCTTCCAATATTTTTTACATTTTTTATACTAAAAATGTTATTTGAAAATTAAATGTGGTTTTTATTTCATTAAATAATTTATTAACATTTACAAGTAACTTTTCATCCCTGAAAACATGAATTGATGTCACATAAGATTCAGTTGGGATACGATCCAATTATACGATCCACTTATTTTCTCTAAAGTGTTTATGATGAAGAGGTTTTATATAGGATTCTATGAAGGATGTTACATATCAATGAACTAACGATTTAAATATGATATTTTCTAAAACATCATTAAATTCCACGTGTTTTAAAACAATAACTTGATAAATATTTAAATAATATAGTCGAACATTTATGGTTTAAATATTTTTTAATGTTGGTTTTTTATATCCATCCAAAGTATTGTGTAAAAATGGTAAACTCAAGTGATAACCATGTTATGCATTAACATGATTTCATTTTTACAAAATCAAGTATAGACTATGTTTCATGTCCATAAGATTATGTGTAGACGTAGTTTCAGGCATGTAAGATTCTGTGAGGGCTTGATTTTAACTCCTTAACCAAATGAGTGAACCAAATCTGTATATAATTCTTCTAAATTTTATTACCAAATTCTCATGAAACATACCTATATATATAATATTATATCATGTATCATGAATCCTAATTTATGACTCAACATATATATATATATATGTGTATTTTTTCTTTATTTATGACAACTCCTTACACCATTAATCCCGATTTATGATATTCATAATGACATTACTATGTTATGATCATGGTATTGTATTACTAATCTTAAAAATAGAAATAGTTTTATATCTCTTATGTTTCTCATTTTTGATAATTTTATCATAACATTTTATATGTTTTTTATAAATAGGTTATGAAGAAAAGTTTTCAATGTTGAATGTTTATATAATATACTATGATAGATGATATTTTTGCGATACATAGAAATCATTTATGAAATAATTTGTTTTTTTTCTATTATCCAATAACACATAACCTATATAGGTTTGGGAAATGCATAATTTTGTTATATATTTAATAATAATATAAAATAATGAAATTTTGATGCATGTTATGTTTGTGTCACGTCATTATCCTTCTAGTGAGGAATTAATACTACGAATGTCTGTATGTGTGTAATACCACCACCCAAAATAGATATGTCTCACTTTCCATCACAATATCACATTGATTGTTTAAATTATATAATTAAAAAATATATATTATATTTTTAAAATAATTTTTATTCTAGTTAACTAAAATACAATATAACTTCTTATACTTTTTTTGATAGAAAATTAAGATTTTTCACATGTGTAATTGTGGAAGTCCACCTTCATGAAGCGATGTGATTTGTTTACATTATGGTTTGACAGGGTCGACCATAAGAAGGTAAAAATGAATAAATGATTATTTTTTATTATAAATATGATTATATGAATGTAATAAATATATGATATTTTTAATATCAACTAGGAAAATGGAAACATTGTGCATACAATACTTCCTCCATGATACAACATATATCATTTTTCAAGACCACTATAAAAGGGTGGTTCAATTTTTTTTAATATATTAACATAATAATTTTATCCTGATTAAAAATATAATGATAATGGAATCATGGCCCATTTTTACAACATACCACCTACAAAATTCATTTTGGACATAAAAACTGAACATCCTCAAAATACCCAATGAAAATTTATCCATTTTAGAAAACAAATAACACATTTCAAAAAATGTAAGAAAAGGAATAATGAAAATTTATTGAACATAAAAATTGTTTATAGACATTTAGTAATATAAAATAATTTCTTTACTTGGTTGGGTAGATATATAAATGAAATGATTAATGATTCTATCTAACGTACTTTCATTTAAAATCACATTTCATATTTTCCATCCAAATATTATTCATACATGTAATGGTTTTATTAATAATTTTTAATTATTTCCTAATTTTGGACTCAATGGAAGATAATTGTTGGTTTTTGGTATTTTTTAAATATTCAAAATTTATTAAAAGGAATAGTTTTAATGTTTGGCGTATAATTCATTTTCAAAATTATATAACAATTCTATGAGAATAATATTTATTACTTGGTATTAAATGAACATATTTCCCTACTATAATGAATATTATAATCATTAATTATTCATTAAAAATATTCCACGTTAATTTTTTAGGACAATATAGATTTATATTTATAAATGTTTTATATTAATTTTTTTTATAAATAAATCTAATTTCATTCTCAATTTGTCGAGATGAATGAAATTTTCATTTATTATGGGATAAAATTAATATGAAAATGAGTTTTATAAATAATTTAATATATTTATATATATGTGATTATTATTCATGGTATAGTTAATTGATATTTTATATAGAAAACAGGTGAACCAAAATTATATTTGATAATAGGTGAGGATGGTGTAGCTGACTAATGCATGGGGTAATTGGAGAACCATTACAAGTTAATGGTTAAGCCTATGAGAAGCGAGAATTATTTGGTTAGGTGAATCCATATTAAAATATATTTCAAGGATAATTTCCCATGTTACCTATATAGTTTCTCAATAGATTCAGTGGGGTTGAATTAAAACAATCTAATATAACATGCTAATAAATTAAACAAATTGTTTTAAAAAAATTATGATATTTTAATGTCGGGTTGATTCTTTCATGAGTTCTCATGTTTTAATAATGAAAACCAATTACTATTATTTTCCATTCCGCTCTCAAATAATTTTTTTGTGAATTATATATGATTTGATATTGATTTAAGGGGTAATTAAATTTCTATTACGAGTTTAATAGTCTATTATATAAAATGAATGAATCATTTTATTTTTTTAGGAAATTATAATAGATTAATTGGTTTATTCTTTTAAATCATCTACAATGTTTTTTGATCTGATCATATATTTTCAAATTATTTTCATAAAACCTAAGGATTTTTTATAATTATATAGCTAATGGAGAAATTTTTAGTTAAATATTTAAAGACATGAATGAAACATGAGAGTAAACCTATGAACAAATATTTTGTTCAACAATAATCATTGAATGGAGTTTCAATAAATTTTTAATGGGATTGATATTTATTAGGTTTTAATAGTTCTAGAAAACTCTAATCTAAATTTTTCTCAAAATTTATTAATTTTAATCCCTTGTTTAAATCATATATTTAGTAGATGTATAGTTTATGTGGTATTGTATCTTTTATCATATCTTTTTTTGATAAATTAAGCTCTTAATATGACTTAAATTAGAATATATTATGTGTTTTTAGTATAATCATAGATTAATTTGTACATGGAAGATCAAGTTTATTAAAACGTTTATTGAGATTAAAATGATATTTTAGGTATATGTACCCATTATGATTTCATATGTAGGTTGAAATAGTAAATTTATTGATGAATGGTTTTACATTTTGTGTAAGTAAGCTGAAATGTTTTGAAAAACATAGGGGTTGATATGATCTTTTAGGATGAGGGAATTTAGTATAATTTTTATAAAAGGGTTCATACTTTTTGGTAAGATTTATTGTATTATGTAAATAATAATAAAATTGAAATTTTATTATGTGTGTATGTGATACAATTATTTTTTGATATATTGACTATATTTGGAAAAATATAGGATTGATGTAAATAGTAATATTATAGTATATGATGGGATTTTTTAGAAATAAGCTTGAAGTATCATTTAAAAGTATTTATGATTTCTATAAGTATTTATGGTATTTTTTGTTAGTAATAAAATATATTATCCTAATATAATGATTATATTATTATAGAATATATTTTTTTGTTTTGTGAATTTAATAGTGACTGATTTTATTTAAAGATAGTTGATATGTTTATCATTGATTAAAATGTAATCAGATCATTCTAATCATTTTTCTCCTATTTTTCAATGGTATAGTTTTATAATATTTATGATTAGATATTTATGGGATGATTAATGTTAAACATTGTGTTTTATTGTTGTGGGAATTGAAATTAATGGGTTATGATTTCCAATATTTGATTATTAATATCTTATTTTTATAAAATTGGGATAACGATTTTTGGATTTATTAATTTACCAACATATGAAATATAATTTTACATCCATATAGATATTATATGAATCATTGAATCATATTTTTGGTGCATTAATAATGAAAAATTCAACATTTATAATATAGAATATAGGATGACGTATAAGTGGAAACTACTAAAAAATGATGATTTTTATGTATTTATAGAAATCAAATAAGAATTAATTATCTTATTCTCTCTCTTGATAATAATATAATCCCTAAATCTTTAATAATAGGGGCATTAAATACACATTTTTTCCATTACAATTATTTTCATAGAATTTATGTACTCATATACAATGTGGAAGATACATTTTAATTTAATTATTCTTAAAGTATAATAATATTTTCATAAAATTATAATATTTTTGAAAAAAACATATATCAATATTAATGGTCATTTCTATTCCATTTCAATTATTTTTATTCTCTCATATGTTATTATTTGGGAACATGATTATGTGTTACTTCTAATGACCATTATATATCCATTATCTTTAATTTAAATGTATATTATCAACAAAAATTAATGATTTGGTTATTCAACTGTAATATTTTAAAAATATTAAAAAAATCATTCATGGTCATATATTTTGTCTTATACTATACATAATTTCGGATAAAATGGTTTAAAATACTTAATTTGGGGAAAAAGGGTAAACATCAAGGATGTAATTTCATTGATGGGAGTATAATGTTACACCCATGTATATTAGAATTTATATTATTAAAATAATTTTTCATTTTTTAGCATGTGGTGTGTGAAATCCACATCTAAAATGAATGTTGATATTATATAGAAATTTTAAAATTTATTTATAGTAGTTATAATATACCAATGTTTTTGGAAGGTATTAATCAAAATAAAATTATAGTGAAATATATTTTAAAAAATTATATAACAATATGAATTTGTAATAATAAATTGAATATAAATTAGTATTAAATGAAGATAAAATATTGGTAATGTAAATGTTAAATTTTACATAAAACAATTTTTTATTTATCTTTAGTATATCACTTTTAAAAGGTTAATTTAATTACTACTAATAAATGATTCTAATAAAATGATTATATTATATATCAAATAAAATTAATTAATATTCATTTCATCATGCTCATTTTGAATGCAATGAGGATAAACCCATTTTTTATTAAAATTAAATTCACATAAAAAATTGTTTTATTAAATTTTCATTGATATAATTTTGTATCATTTTGATGAAATTTACAAATATTTTTTAAAAGATAAATTTTTTAAATTATAATTTCATAATAACCAAAGTATTTGTTTTTTGGGATCTTTATAAAGATATATATTTATGGTAACATGTCTTAAATTCTTATTTTTGAAAAAAATATTTATTTTACAAAAATAAAGTAATTTTAAATTAATTTTCTATATTAGATTTTGAAATAAATTAATCTATGAATGATTTGATTAAAGAAAATATAATTAATTATGTATTATTATAATTCTATTTTAACATTTGGTTAGTTCAATTTTATGAATAATATTTCATATTTTTTAAACCTTTTTTCATTCTCTTTTACATGATAATATTAATATTTATTTTTGTCACATCATAAAAGTGATAATCATACTTTTTTAATGTTTTATTTGTTTTTTATAATTCATTATGTGATGAAGAACTTGATTTGAATATCCGTTGATGATGATATATAACAAGGAATATATTTTAATGTCCCGCATATTTTTAATTTTTTAGGATTGTTGTTTTGAAACAATTATAGGCTTTTCATTATCAATTTATTATATATTTCGAAGTTTCATGTAAAATCAAGGAAGTAGTTGAAGTTGATTATTTTTTATATAAGATACATCCATAGAGTGTTTAAATGTGACATATAATATTTTTGGATGATGTACATAGAGATTATAATGATATTTGAACTAATATTAATATCATAAACATGTAAATATATAGTTTAATGAGTGGACATTGACAGTTTCCTTGAAACAATCCATTAAAAATTCTATTATATCATGAACAGTTTTATAAGGCAATTATAATATAAATTTTATTAATTATTGAAACATTTTTTGTGGGTGTATTTTGATGAAAATGTTAAATAATATTTTGAATGATGTATTGTTAAGAATATTTTTTGGATGAATTAATTTTAGGAACATGAAACAAATAATAAATGGTTTTCATGAAAAATAATAAATGAGTGGTTGAAGAGCATCACTGGCACATTAATCTATTTTTTTTTATTTTTAAATTAAACCTACCATATATTTAAAAAAATAATTTCTATAAATTTTCAAAAATGATATGGCAAAACAATCCCACACACGTTGGAGATGTTTCAACCACGTGGAAATCTAGTCTAGCTAGACCACATAGTGGTAGAGAATCAGCACATGATCTAGGAGTGTGAGTGTATGTGACCATACACATAGTGAATATTTACCTTGTAGAGTGGTAAGAAGGATGTGAATTGGAACATATTTTTTCTCATAAGAAGTTGTGTTTTACAAGAGCATAATCAGATAAACCATCAAAAGGTTTTGATAATTTTGATGCTTATAAAAAATATAAATTATATGTTGTATGAGGATGTGAAGCTCATTTATTCTATTATGCTGTTGTGTTGTAAAAAAAATTTCCAACAGAACATGGACCTCCCAATTACATAAATATATTCTATTTGATCTCCCAAGAATTAAAAGTTTAAATTAAGTACATAATCTTCAACCTCCAGCATCCCCCGTCATCGTTCTGTTAGATTTTATCATATCAGACTATCAGATAAATCATGGTAGTTTTGAGCTATGATCTTTCATGATTATATAATGTTATGGTGGTAGAAACTATTATTTAATGTTATACATCCATTTCTTTGGAAATTTCAATGTATTTCTAATTTTTTTCATGCTGAAATCATGAAAAATCATGTCGACTAATGTTGGTTCAAACATGAGAATGAATAAAACTATGAATGGATGGATGGACATGATTTTTCACTAAGAAAGGAAAAAATGGATCATGTATAATAAGTGTCACCGAATTTCATGGATCCTTGTATGAATGAGACATTTGAATAACCAAAAGATGCATTAAAATTAAAATCATATAAGACTTGGAATTTTATCTTCAAATTTTAGGAGACATAAAAATTATAAGCTAAGGATGTAAATAAGAGATGAACCACTTCTATAAAAATCTAGGAACCAATAATAATTCGCATGGAAGATATTTTTAAAGAGATAATTTTTCTATAACATGAATGGAATTTGTTTGATCCTTGATGCATCTTCCATCATGATGAAGAGTTCACATGAAATTCATAGTCATATGTATAAATAATATATGAAAATAATTTTTATTTTATGAATAAATAAAATCATAAATACTTTTGAATATGGTGAGAAGGATAAGGTTTGTTCCTGCTAACATAGTCATATGATTGAGGAGGAGGAGATTCCGTAATGAACTTCTACATTTTGTGAGTGTTGTGAGGGTAGTCCAATAATTTCCTCAAGGGGTTATTACATTAAAAAGGACCCAAGAAATCTTTAAAAAAATATTATGTGAAGGAACTCTAGGCATCATACAGATTATCAAGTGAGTTTTTCATGACTGTTGAAAAAGACATACTAATGCATTCATGAGGAGGGAAATGTTCATTCATTATTAGTAATAGAAAGATAATAAAATAGAATAATAGTGTTCACATAGATAATTGATGATAATTATATAAATTATTTATATACATTCATTTTATAAAGTGAAATATCCATCTATAGAATATATGTGATGAAATAATTCTTTAATAAAATGAAAAATATTTGTAGTGTAATCCATGTTTGTAAAGAATCTATTATAGTAAGAATATACCAATATTATATGCACTTCTAACATTTTGAATGGAATATGGAGAATCCAAAATTTTAATTTGAAATCAAATATTCTTTATTTATGGTAAAAAATTATAAGATTAATTAGTGATCTATCTAGTATATGATGATTATTATTTCATTCATATAAGTGGATATGATAATATAATTCTGGAAATACATTATGTAACTGTTATCTAATAAAAAGAATATTCACTACACAAAATTTGTTAATTTTTGAGTCATTAATTTTGAATTTTGGGAAAGATTGCCTTCAATTTTATTGATTAAATCATTGGGTATTAATGAGTGTAATTTCTTATATCCAAAGAAATATTTTTTCTACATTTCTGAACACAATAAGAAGAGAATTAAAATTTCTATCATTTACACATGAATGTTAATTCTTTATTGTATGTGGTCAGTTCTCGGAATATGATTACATTTTAATACCCATTATAATTATTTTATTGACAAAAAATATTATATGTGTCCATGTAGGATAACCACAATCACATTCTAGGGACAAATTCTTCTTCATCAAATGAAGCCTCATTAATAAATCCTTATATTTTTTCACTTTATTATTTTATAAGAATTATTTTAAATTATATGAATTGAAAATAGGAAATCAATCTATTAAATAAGTAACATTGGAAAAGAATGGGATAAATGTTTTATAGGATAAAAATTCACCCCACACTTATTCACCTCCCTCTTTTATCAATTCATAAGGAATTAAAGAATTTGGGAAGAAGTATCTATTGAATATTACATTTTTGTTTCTTATAATCCACAGGGATGTATAGAATGAAGACAAGGAGGAGTTATATCTACTATATATAAGAATTATACTTTATCTAATATATTGATGAATAGAATGAAAAAATTATTTATAAATAGGAATAATACATCCCTATTAGGAAAAGAGGAAGATAAATCAGTATAAAAATGTATTATTTCTTTGAATTATAAGTCATCTATGTTGTTCAAATAGTTTTTATTTTACATTATGAAAAATGAGATGGACCAATGTTATATGACATGAAGTTAATCATCCTTACATGAAGATGTGGAAATAAATATCTTGTTAAAATTATCTTTAAGAATATATAATTATTGGAGGGTTTGATCAAATGTTGGAATAATTCATTATAGAATCAAATACTACATTGTATGTTTTGTTATAAATTTTTCCCAGTATATAATATCCATTATAAATGGTAAATTCAATGTAATATATAGATAGATCACATAGGGTCAAGAATGCATTTTGAAAATGTAAATTTATTTGGAAGAAATAAGAAAATAAAATATTATTCTCCCTAAATAATTATAGAATAATATGAAGATATTATTAACATGCAGAACATTGCTATATTTATGTTGATCAGCAGAAAAATAATATTACATAGAAAGTGGATTCCACTAGGTTATTTGACTACATTATCTATGAATTTGAGTAAAATATAAGTCTATCACTCAATTCAATACTTCTATACTTTAAATTAATTAAATAAATATCATGGACATTGAATCCTTTCCACAGGAGACACAAAAAGGGAATGATGATGAGGTTATGAAAATTAAGATATTATTTAAAGAGATTATGAAGCCATCGTATGGTTATAAATTCATCATAAATATGAAATGACTTGAAATTGAGGTCAAACTTGAAAATAATGAATATTTATGATCTATTTCTCAACAATATTTCGATTGAGGGGTAATTACTACAATTGTTGCACCCAAACTAACACATAAGGAATGCTATTATCCAAAAATACATATATTTTTTAGGAAATAATAGATTAAAATCATTCATTTTTCCATAACATGTATACATAAGGAATAACATACCCTTCAAATATGATAAAAATATATGTCATAACTATGGTCTTATAAAAAGCGCATGTACAAAATCAAAACATGTGAAAAAGTGGAAGAAGAAATATATCAGAGACCATGACTATATTTAGGGAATAAAAATCAGCATAAAGTTCATTTTACCTTAATTAAAAGCTTCAGATTAATGAATATAAATAAAATAGGCAAGAAATTCAATCATTCCATACTGTTACTATAAATAAATGACAATAATTAGAGGGATAATGGTGGTAAAATTACATATTAGGGAACATGGTGTATTATTTCTACTATAATATTTCAGTATATGAAAATAAAATTGTGAATACATAATTTAGAGAAAATATATGAAAAATATTGGACTATATATGAATGGGAAGAGCCTTCCTATTGTAAATTAATGTTATGATTTGAAGCACCTCTATGATATTTTCAATGGAAGTGGTCTTACTAAAAAGGGATCTAACTCTAAATCATTTAATCATTACTTTAAAAAAATGTAATGAAATTTCCACAATATATATATATATAAATAAAGAAACATTGTGTGTAAATAAAATGAAAACTATTCAAAATATGATTAAAAATAAAATATATATGTCCACCTTGGGAAAAATACAAAAAAATAATAACAATAAAACTCAAAATGATTAGAATTCATGCTACTCCAAAGAGAATAAGATGTGTAATTTGTTGAAGAGGTGTTCATAACATGTATCACTATATGGATTCCATGGATATCATAGTTAATGGAATAAATCACAATAAAAAATTGGGAATACCGGTTTAAGAAACAAATAAAAGTAATGAAGTTGAGAACAGATCACCTTAAAAGACACGTGGAACCACCATGTATATTGAGAATTTTCCAAATGATATACTGTTACTCTTGATAGCTAATTTATAAATAGAAAAAAAATTATTAAACATTATTGTTGTAATGTTATAATGGATAGATGGGATTACACATAATGAAATCAATGTCCAAGAGGGGTTGTTAACAAATGACAAATAAAAAATCATAGATGTATTGTGAGGATGGTGGAAAAGTGATAAAAATATATACATTGATTATTTGTATATAATTATTGTTGAATAATCAATACTATATAAGAATTATAAATCACCAAGTTGTTAATTTAACTTGATTCCCATTGTTAATAAGAAAATTCCACACAAAATTACTAATGAAAAAATAATGATTCCAGGATGTAGTATACTACTATAAAAGACAATAAAATCATTAGGAAGTGTTTATCATCACATGGAGTAGAAATATGGAGTTTTAATTCTGATAATAAATTCGATTTATTTTTTTCTCTCACTAAAGATAATATTAGATCCCCTTTATTCCCCTCTACACTGTGTTTGTTTACTATTTACATGAAATTAAATTCGATTCTCATATTCAGGGCAAGAAATGAGTGAATGAAATTATATCTCTACACCTAAAAGATGAAATATTAACTCAAATAATAGATTAAGACTACATCATATTTTGATCTATTTTATTTAATATAGAATATTATTTTTCATAAAAGTGGAAAGGCTAACCTTAAAAAAGATGATCAAGATAACATATCTAATCTTAAAAATTCCGAGTCACTATCAGGGATGATCTCACAAATTTTTTATCAAAATTTATTGGAATTACAACGATGGAATAATAGAGGGATCCATCTTGATGAACTGAAGTTATAGTTCTTTCATTAATATATAGTAATAAAGATGCACATATAAAACTGTATTTTCAAAATATATATCTCTAGAATGTATTTGTTCATGTACTTTTCGATGATGTATGTGAGAATAAATTTCTATATATTTTAAAAAAAACTAATTAAGTTGGATCAAAATAGTGAACATAAATGAATAAGGGAAATGAATAAAATAATATTTAATACATTACAAAACTGATTTCATAATCATTAAAACCCAATAATAATTGTGTTTTTTTAATACTTGACTTGGGATGATTGAAAAAAATTTGGTAGAATATGTGCTGATTAATTTCCATAAAATTGGTATTGAAAAAATTCCATATTCATTGTATCAATTAGTAATTACGAATTAATATTAACACTGTAAAAGATTAATATTCTCTGAGGGGAGATTGAAATTTTGATATATTAGTTGGTATCATAATCTAAATTATGAATGGAAAACAACTGATTCAAAATTAAATCATATTGTTTTCTTTATTAACCATGGATCACGTATAAAAATGGGGAATAATTTATTGCTCATTTATTAATAGATAAATGATACTAATAAATCACAGTTTCTTTATATTTTTCATTAATTTGGTTGAGAGATGAAAATAAATATTAGTATATATTAAAATAACATAGTGAAATCACTTTATCAAAATTGATATTCAGAAAAAAAAAGGGAACATCGATGATCCTATATTGTGTTTGTGTTGTTTTTGTTTTTAATATATCATTATGTGATATATGAATTGATGTTAATATGAATTGAAGAAGATTAATGTCTATGATATTTATTTTACTGGCCTCATGATTTTTAATCTGTTAAGATTATAGTTCCTAATAATTTATTTTCAATTTATTTTAATTATTTTAATAAATATTTTTTATTCCTCAATAATAATTTATATATTTCATGTGGTTGAGGTTTTGTGAAGATCTATCACTAATGAGTTTTGGGGTCATATATTATATTTTGAGTGAACTAAAATAAAATTTTGATGAATAATGGAAGTGTATTAATATCATATACATGTGTAAATGTAATTTTAAGAAGTGAACAAACCTAATGATAGATGTTTTTATGTATTACATTATTTTCAGGAGTATTTTTATAATGACCATGAAAATATTTCATTGCATGAAGAATGTCACATTAGTTGAATATTTTTCCCAAGAACACATATATTTCTAATTTTTTAATGAGTTTTTAAGGATGTTATTTGGATGTATTTATTAATGGAAACAAAAATATAATAATATTTCTTCATGAATAAAAATTAAAGAAATGTCGAAGCATGGAACTGTTATTTAATTTGTTTATTTTTATTCTTTTTTATGATGTCATTATATATAAAAAAATATTTCCATCCATTGAAAAACATGGTAAGCGAGCTCAATCCCATACATCTGGGAGCACAATCATTCATGTCGAAATCCAATAAATCTTGATAACATGGTTGAATGGTACTTATAAATGAGTAAGATATGTGAGCTCTCACAAGATCATGAATGTAGAATAACAGGGTCATGGGAAAACATCTAAGGGCTTGATCAACATGGGTCGATGCTGGCAGGAAGGGATGTTTCTTAGAGTGAACCCATATATAGTGTCAGGTGGTCTTAACTATGTAAAGAATTATATAAAGGATCCATTCTATGAGATTTGTTAATGGGGTAAAACTATATGCAATCATACTTCTATTCCACTAAAAAAGTTACACATAGAATATGGACCACTCGATTTCACCAATATGGTTCATATGATCTCACGTAATAGGTTAATTTAAATCCAAGCCATCATCTTATACATCCCAAGACCCATGGAATTAATCCATTAGTGTCAATTATATATATCCACCACACTAGTCTTGTTAGTTTCGAGATATGATCATTAGAGATCATATGATGCTCATGGGGGCATAACTGAAGTTATGGAGGTATTCTTCCATGTATAAAGAGGATCTGCATCATTATATAGATTTTATTCTATAGTGGTGATAATTCAACCAGGAATTTTTTTTTTCACACATGACAGTGAATGTAGCTATGCTTAGATGTATGTTAATGATTGTTTCATTTTCAGAAGAGGAAAATGATATTTCATAAGATGGGATGCCATGTTTTTTGATGTCACATAATTTTGGGATATATGAATAACTGAAACCTTGAACGATACATAAATAATCATTGACTCAATATTTAGTCCATATATTTAATAAATCTAAAAAATTAAAATCTAAAATTTTCAAAGGTAGGGATCCTCATAGTTACATATCAATAGACCATGGTTGATAAATTTTACTAGGATTTTTAGAGATCATAATATTTTCTCTAAAAATAGATCATATGATTGATCATTTTCATATCCTATTAAATAAATATATGGTTTCATCAACTACCCTATCATGAAAATGATTGACCGATGAAAATTTGTTCAGTTTATGAAAATAAAACCATTTATAAATTATTTTATATGTAAATAAAGAGAATGTATACATGGGATAACCCAGTCACATAATAGAAAATGAGGAGATTCAGGAAGCAGTTCTACCATTCAGGTTTACTGTAAGGAAATAATAAGATTTATCTTGTGTGATTATTATTTCATTATGTTACCATCTCCATATGTACTCACACTTATGCGATAGAAGGTGTGCCATCACAGTACTATCACATCACATTTTCATGCATATAAATAAGAACATAATAATGTATTCATGAAGTTATATGGTTTAAATTGTGAAATATATATAAATTTACAATAAAATGAAGGAATAATGTTCATATAGAATTGATATGATAATGTTATGAATGATTCATGGACTTTCATGAGAGGAAATGATATTTCCAGGCAATGTACATTCATGATGATGTTGTTCTTGATTTATATTATGAATCAATGTACTTTAATCAATGATTATATGTAAAAAAATACACTATGAATTGTAAACACTAAATTCAAATTTTAAATTATCTACCTAATATTGATACGCTTGCATTGTAGTTTGATATCTCACATTTTCTATGTAAGATTAAAAAAATGAAGACTGTGATGATGAAATAGTGACCTAAACATTATATGGCAATGATCATCTATGTCAGAGAGTATTTCATGAGAATACCAGTCTACAAAATCATGATATTCATATAACTAAGGAATAATAAGTGGAAACCTAATATATTGAAAGATTTATAAGACAATTCTTTTGATAAATATAAAATATATCTATTTATTGGATGATTAATACATAGAATGTTTATAACATTAATTTTTTTCTATCAAAATATGAGTTGTCCGACATTGTCAGTCAGTGCAATAGGATTATTCCAACATCTTTTGTTTTTGTGTCACAGTTAAATCTTGAATTATACCTAATATGTTATGGGAATGTGAGTACCAGCCCAAAAACAATTTCATTTATTTATTTATTATATAATATATATTCTGTTTGAGTGGGATAAAATCCATCCTACTCTAGGAAATAGTTTCCAATATTGAAGGTGAACCTCTAGAAAAAATCAATATATTATTTATGTTTAACTATTTCATGTGCATTAATGAAAATTACATGTGAATAAAACAATAGGTCCATTTATTAAATAAGTAGTGGATATAAAATAACAAGATAAATGTATACAGTGATAAAAAGTCACCCACACTAATTCACCCCTCCCACCTTTTAGTGGTTATCCTGAAATATTCCCAAAACAAATTGAATATCCTAGAATTAATTTCAATTTTTTGAATCATCATGATTAAATTTTATTTTATTGAAATTTTTGTCTCAAAAATAATATACGATGATACAATTTTGAGTTATCTTGGTAAAATAAAATTAATATAAAAATTTAATTTTACTTGAAAATTCCCCAAATACTTCAAATCATATCTCTTATTTTTGTGGAAAATTGGAGGATCTTACTAACCTACTTATTTAACTATTTTATATTTCTTCCTTTGAAAAAAAAGGTTTTCCACCATGATTAGTAAGTGTTTTAGACAAATATTGTAATTTTATATCATTATATATCATAACTAAGTTTTTATAATTATGATAAACATGAATATACCATAATATTTTAAAAGGTGATGCCTTGGCCCAGAACGACCAAATTATAAATATTATTGAAGGATTTTTTAAAAGATTTGAAAGTACCATATCATTTTTATAATGTCCTGGACCTCTCCAGTCCATTACTTTGTGAAAATGTGGTGTTAAAGGTGATTCAGGATGTCAAGGTGACTTATCCCCAATGCTTTGCCAAAATCTTCCTTTTTGGTGAGCCGTTTCAACGGTAGACAGTTGTGAACTGTAACGTCATGTGATGTATCCATGTACCTTTGATGTTTCTAACTACCCTTGTTTTGGATTAGTGACTTGGGGGTATTGTTGGGTGATATTTCAAGGAGAATTAAAGAGTAGTAGCTTTTGCACGGGAGGTGCACAGTTTGTCTAAACCATGCTGCCAAACCGTGTGTAGTTAATGGTGGAGGCAGAAGCTCTCACATGGGCGACACACAGTTTGCTTAACCATGTGGCTAAACTGTGTGAGAAGATTTTCCAAGGTAGTATCTGACACACGGTTAGCGCATGGTTTGTTAAACCGTGCAGACTAACCGTGCGGCCACTTAAATCTAGATCCTAAAATTGTGGATCTTGACCGTTTTTCCTCAAACTTGCTTGTTTAAGCTCCTAAGTGGCCATAACTAAGGATTACCATCCCTTGAAGGTATGATAACCTCTCCCAATGATTTTTGAGGCGTTTTGAAGGATTCTCTTGGAAAATCAAAGCTGGTTTATTGAGGTATGTGATCATTCTTGTTTGTTTTCGTATATCTATTTAGATCTGCCTCTCTTCTTCTCTCAATCTCTTAGATCTACACCCTTTATGGGTAGATCTAAGTTTGTTGATGCCAAATATGATGAGATTTGGTATTTTTTGTGTTATGAGAAGAGATCTAAGGAGTATTCTTGGTTAATCAACCCAGATTTCTTGAGCGTTCTTCGTGGTTGTGGTTTCATCAAAAACTATTGAGGTAGGGGATGCGTTTCTTCTCTTTCATTTATGTGCAACTATATTTCTAGCATGTTTAATCCCACTGGATAACAATTGAATTGGCACAATAAATATTTTTTACCAGATAAAGTGATTTTTATTGATCGTATGTTATTGACTCATGTTTTTCTAGATAGTGTGATATCTATGCTTTCTAGATTTGTTATTCGTTCTTGATAGAAATAGGTAGAGAACGTAAACCAAGATTAATTGATAATTTTTGGATAAAGATAAAGAGGCATGAACACAAATTTGGTTCTTTTTGTAATTTTATGTTGATCAATTTATCATAGTAAGCATGTTGAATCTTTTGTTATAGCTTACCAATTGGGGTTTCCGATGTTGGAACCAATGAGTTATAAATCTATTAATTCAAGATGAGATAAAGAGTTTTTTTAATATTTCCTGGAAGGGTTCTGAGTTACCCTCTTGTTTTGTTAAAGGGACAAGAGCCCTATTGATGTGATGGTTTTTTTCCTGATCCTTGGGTTGAGACATGACCCTGGATGGGTATTGTGATATGTGGGGGCATAGAGGCCTTTTGGTTGTGGCAGCGGATACCGCCTAGAGTGGCGAGTTGCATTGGCTTATTCATGTGCGTGTCGGGGAGGACACTAGAGATGATGGAATGGGATGGATGTGATTATGGGATGCTTGTTGGTTTTTGGTTGATTATCTTCTTTACTTTTCCCCACTACTCAAGGTAGCTGGTCTTGCTTACCCTTCTTCCGAAAGAGGCGAAGATGTGCAGGGTATGCCACATGATTTCCGTGTTTAGCTTCTCGAGGGAGGATGGTTCTACGCTATTGCTATAGGCAGAAAAGACTCGACGGGTAGTACATCTACTCATCGTGTTGATCCGCTTGTGTTTAGTAGCATATAATTCTTTTCTAGAATTCCTTGGAATATGGGAAGGTAATTCTGTTTTGAAAATTTAAATAAATGGTGTTAACCCATGGGGCTGGAATTCGTTGGAACATAATGATGAGGTGGTAATTTGAATAAGGGAAAGTGAACATTTTTTGTGATGAAAATGAATTTTTATGTGAAATTGTTTATGTGTAATTAATGTTTAAATAATTAAATAACATATAGAGGAACTGATAAAAATCGAATGATGTAATCTATTAAATCTCCCTAAATGGTTTTCTGCTTATAGGATACCTAGTCTTAGAAGTAGCAGCCCAGAGTATGAGAGATGTTAGCTGCAGTTGGTCTAAGACTAGGTTATTCCCATAGTGTGGTTGTGAGATATAGTATATTCTGTACTTTTTGGGTTTCTATATGCTACTCCACCCTATCAGTAAGGGAAACTGACACCCCGGGGATTCTGAGCCCTAGGGGGGGGGGTGTTTTCCCCAACATTTTGGTGGGAGAATGAATGGCTGACTTCCCCTTTTGGCCCTGATCTCTTCTCTTGGTAGATACTTGTGCTGATAGACACAACAATTAGTTTTCCCAATATATGTGTGTAGAGGGATGTATTGGCTTGAGTTTATTCACACACATATATTCTGGATATAGTATCCTATGGATTAATATAGGTGTAACATGTATAGGCTGTGACTGCTTGAGGATCCTTACTCAGTGTATGGGGTGTAATGGCTTGAGATATAATACCCGACATATGATACATGTTATGTGAGCTATGGTGGATCATGGAAACTACCTGGTTACTTTTGGTTGTGAGGATGGTGTGGAGCTTCACCCAGGTGTTTGCGAGAAAGCCTTTGTGTTGCAAGAGGTTCATTATAGTGATTCTCCCATGTGTCTGCGGGAAAGCCTTTTTGGAGAGAGATGCTTAGAATGTGCGGCGTTGGGGAAAAGAAGAACACCAGTAAGGATGTAGTATCAGGGTACCCTTGATATTATTTACTATATTTTATATTCTTTTATGAGTTACTTAGTGAGAGTATCCATGGTGAGGTTGTGAACTTAGTATATATGTTTATGGGACGAGTCAGTTTCACTTGTTGATCATTATGCTTTAGAATGCTCTCTTTACTTTTTCATGAGAGGATTCGGGGAGGATCCTACTGAGTATGCTATTATAATCACCCTATGTATATATAAACCATTTTCAAGTCACTTAGGTTGGAGATCAGGCTGGTTACTACTAGCTTGTGGTTGCATGAGCTGTTCGGACTTGTGGTCGCTGCTGGTTTTACTTTCCTTTAGGTACTTGCTGCTTTTTTCCCTTCCAGTTGTAGTACTTTTCCATGACATTTCATATATGTACTTGAGTTTCTTTTATATTTCAGTTCTGAGATGGAGTTGGTTGGTGTTTATCTTATCTCTCTCTTCCGCATGTGTTCTTCTAGAGGGTCATTTGTGGGATTACTATACCCTCAGTGCTAGTCACCATCCCAGGGCCTACTGGAAGTGGGACTCAAGAGTCATTAACTCTCTTCTCACATTTCCGGCCCATGAGGGGTACACTTTCTGGGTAGGGGGTTGTGACAGAGTGGTATCAGAGGTCTAGTTTTGGGATAGGTTGGAGCTTGGAGTTAGGAAGAGGTGAGGTTGCATGGTTTGGTAGGGCAATAGTGTCATTAATTTTTAGCAACTTAGGTAAACACTAGTGACCTGCTGAGACATAGATGTTTAGGGCCCCCTATGATCTGATTTATAGACCTTTAAGTTTACAATGGATACTAAACAAAGTGATACTGGTTGAAGGGTAAAGACCTAGTAAATGATCATGCATCATTATTCCTAGTTCCTATGTTTGAATGGGTAGACCTTTGGATAGGTTAACCTAAATTAATCAAAGAAAATAATTAATTAGTTAATGATGAGTCTTCAATATTTCAGGTTTAGGAGCTCTAAGTGTTTATTATTTTGTAGGTATGGCTCTAGGTCAACGTCCTTGTCAGGATCACATAGAAGATGTCCAGGATTCTGTGCTAGCTGATCACCACCGGGTAGAGTTTGACGACGATGACACTTAGAGGAAGAAACTCCGAGAGTTTCAGAGCCAGAGTCTGCAGAATTATAAGGGCTCTGTTTCAGATTCAGTCATGGAAGACTGGTTAGAGGAGGTCGAGATCGGCTTTAGTTTGATTCGTGCTTCAAAGGAGAACTTGGTGTCCTTGAATACGATGATGCTATGTGGTGCAATGAGGTAGTGGTCGTTCATGTTCCTCGATTATCGTGAGGATTCATCTATCTCATGGGAGGAGATCCGAGACAGGTTTAGTGTCATGTTTCTTTCTTAGACTGTGAAGGCGTCCAGTTTCCAAAAGCTTCTTACCCTTCGATAGGGGACATCCAGTGTTCGAGATTTTGGAATCCGTTTCAGGAACCTTCTACGATATTCTTCAGACCTACTTCTAGCTGAGGAGGCCAGGGCGAGGCATTTCTAGGAGGCTTTGCGTCCAGATATCCAATGCCATGTCACCCGATTTATGCTGAAAACAAATATTGAGGTACTGGAAGGGGCAGAAGTTGTTGAGAGGACTTTTTCTAGGACTGGATTGTTACAAGAGGGGAATAATCATGACTCCTAACAAAGTAGAGATATGGTCCGGGGTTCCCAGTTTTCATGGAAGAAGAGTTTCTGTTCACCTGGGGGTATGTCCAATCCCTTCACATCTCATTTCATTAGAGGCAACAAATTTCAGACCTATGCCAAGGGATCAGGTGATTGTTTTTGTTGTGGTGGTCATGGTCATCAGCAGCAGGAGTGCCCGACCTTTCAGAGCGGTCATCGTCTACCAGGTTCTACATTCCATGTTCCTCCATTGAGGCAGTTCCAGCCGAGGTAGCAGCAGCCAGTTGCACTAGCTTTAGAGCAGAAGAGGGTAGATGGGGCAGGTAGAGGACATCCCCATGACGCTCCTTATCCTTATAGAATAGAGCATGGCCATTGTGGTGCTAATAATTAGGGTCAGAGAGTCCATGGAGGAGGTCATATTCATCTTCATGCTCTAGCGTTTCCAGCCCCAGGTGAGCCAGATGTTGTTCGAGGTACTGCTTTCATGTTTTCTACCATGATGTATGCCTTGTTTGATTCAGGAGCAACACACTCTTTCATATCACCTACCCTTGTCCATGCTTTGGGACTTGATGTAGAGAGGCTTCTAGTGCCCCTGGAGTTGACTACACCAGTTGTAGGTTGAGTTGACTTGTTTGATGTATGTAGAGACTGCGAACTAGTGTTGGGGCAACACTGATCTTGATGATATTTCTTGTGTTTATGAATACAACCATATTATTTCATCCTTGGCATGGATTGGATGTATTCAGTGTAGGATATCGTGGATTTCTTCAGGAAGAAGTTCGTCTTCATTGGTGAGGATGGAGAGCAAGTGGTGTTTGTTGGTGAGTGATATCCTTATATGGGTCATAGGAATGTTTCGTCTTTATCATTCATAATGGATAAAATGAGGTTGAATTCATCAGTGGTTCAACGTCTATCGTTTTATAGAGTCGAAGAGGAGTACCCTGATGTCTTTCCAGAAGAGGTTGTAACATTACCCCCTCGATGAGAGATCATGTTTGGGATCGAGCTATATCCAGGAGCGTCTCCTATCTCTATGTATCCATATAGGATTTTCCCTTCTAAGTTATAATATCTACATATATATCTTGATGGTCTGTTATAGTTTGGTTTTATTCAGCAAAGTGTCTCACTGTGGGGTTCACCAGTTTTGTTCGTGAAGAAGGCCGACGGTAGTTGGAAGTTGTGTGTCGATTATCATCACTTAAACAAAGTGAAAATAAAGAATTGATATCCTCCTCCAAATATTGATGATTTATTCGATCAACTAAAGAAGTTATGTTGGTTCTCAAAGATTGACTTGCAGTCAGGATATCATCAGATGAGTGTAAAATATGAGGATATGCCGAAGACTGCTTTCGGTTGTTGTCATGGGCATTATGTGTTTGTTGTAATGCCATTCGGTGTAACAAATTCTCCAGCTATGTTCATGGGATTGTTGAATGCTGTGTTCCGTGAGTTCCAGGACAAGTTCGTGGTGGTTTTCATCGATGAATTCCTTGTGTACTCCACATCTGAAGAGGATCATGTAGTGAATCTGCACGCTGTTTTGGGAGTCCTTCGTCGACATCAGTTATTCGGGAAGTTATCAAAGTGTATGTTTTGGGCACTATAGGTCCATTTCTTGGGGCATGTTGTGTCCCAATAGGGAGTTACTATGAATCCATTGAAGGTAGAAGCAGTTTTGTCTTGGGTATCCCCCATGATAGTGTCAAAGGTGCGAAGTATCCCTGGTCTCGTAGGCTTCTACAAGAGGTTCATAGCCAATTTCTCCCGAGTTGTCAGACCACTGAAAACTTTGACGAGGAAGGATCAGGTTTTAAAATGGACTGATCAATTCCAGGAAGCTTTTGAGTATCTAAAGGAGAAGTTAGTAAGTACTCCAGTTTATTGTCATATAGCTGAGGGAGTTCAGTTAGATGTTTTCTGCGATACTTCACATATGGGGTTAGGTTGTGTTCTCATGCAGTATATGTCATTTTTTTCTTATGGGTCTCAACAGTTACGTCCCCATGAACTCAACTATGAAACCCATGATCTTGAGTTGGCAGCCGTGGTGTTTTCTCTAAAGTTGGGGAGACATTACCTCATTGGTGAGTGCTTTTTGGATTTCACCGATCATAAGAGTTTGAGATATGTTTTCTCCCAGTGTGACTTGAACTTGTGATAGCATCTGTGGATGGAGTTATTGTAGGAATATGACATTAAATTTCTTATAGACCTTGAAAATGGAATTTTTTAGTCGATGCAATGAGTCGAAAGTCACGTGGTGATGCTGTGCATAAATCTAGTGATTCATAGAGAGTAATGGAAGAATTGTTAGCATTACATATTGATATGGAAAAAGTTGGGGGTAGAGGTTGTATTTTTCAGACGACGGTACAGTCATCCCTAATGCAGAAGGTGGAAGATTCCTAGTTGGGAGATCTTGAGGTGGAGGTCTAGAGAGACCGAATTGTTTATGGTGGGGCCCCTGATGGTTGGTCTAAATATGAAAAACTCCGAGTGTTGTATCGTGGAAGGCTTTTTGTTCCCTTGGCCATATGCAAGATGGTTCTCAGAGAGTTCCATATTCCACCTTTAGTGGTACATCCTGGCATGAAAAAGATGTACTGAGCAATGAGAAGTCAGTTTTGGTGGTCTGGGATGAAGCACGCAGCTGCAGAGTTTGTGTCTCGATGTTCTGTTTTCCAGAAGGTGAAGGATGAACATCGCATTCTTGGTGGCCTTCTCCAACTAGTAGAGATTCATTATTTGAAGTGGGAGGAAATCTCAATAGACTTTGTTATAGGTTTACCTATATCTCTGGGAGGACTTGATTCTATTTGGGTGGTAGTGGACCATCTAACAAAATCGGCCCACTTTATAGAAATCATGGAGTCAAGCTCAGTAGAAGTTTTGTCGAGGCAGTATCTAGAGGAGGTGGTGAGTCTTCATGGAGTCCCCGGGACGATCATTTCTGATCAAGATCCCTGTTTTATCTCCAGGGTGTAGAGAGGTCTCCAACATGCATTCGGTTCTCATTTATGCCTTAACACTACTTTTCATCCTCAAACAGATGGTCAGACATAAGAAACCATCCAAACGCTTTAATACATGTTACACTCTTATGTTATTTATTTTTGCGGTTCACTGATGAGGCCCTTACCCTTGGTGGAGTTCACTTACAATAATAGTTTTCACTCCACCATCGGTATGGTTCCGTTTGAAGCCTTGTATGTTTGACCTTTCTGTTCTTCGTTGTGCTGGACTAGGGTCATAGGGTCAGCAATTATCAGACCAGATCTAGTGTATAATACAACATAGATGGATTAGGTGATTCGTGAGAGGATGAAGACAGTGCAAGATCGTCAGAAATCTTATACTGATCAAATGGGGATACCCTTAGTGATTAATTTTGGGGATCATGTGTTTCTGAAGGTGACTCCCCATCATGGGCAGTGAATTTTTGGTTGTGGAAGTAAGATTTCTCCCCAGTTTTTTGGGCCTTTGTGGGGTTATCTTGTGTTGGAGCTGTGGCGTATCGAGTAGTGCTTCCCCAGCAGATGTGTTGGGGATATGATGTTTTCCATCTATCACAGCTCCATCGATATCCTCATGATGACTCTCACATCATCAATTGAGGATAGATCTATGTTGATGATGATGCAACCATTGAGGAGAGACCTATAGAGATCCAAGAGCGCAAAGAGAAGGTGTTGTGCAGGTGTTCTATTCCTTTAGTTCGTGTCTTGTAGTGACATGGTGGATTGGAGGAGAGTACCTGGGAACGTGAGTCATAGATACGTGCTCAGTACCCAGAGTTGTTTTATGTTTAGATCTTTTCTTGTATCTATGTGGCTTATGTGGTTATGAAAGATTCATGTTTATAAGATGGAAACCTTGTTACTTTTGTGGCTTTCTCTTTTTTGAGAGGTATCTTTATGGTTAGTTGTTCAAACCCTCTATCGTTTTCTCTATAGGTGGGTTTTGGATTCTCGAGGATGAGAATGTTTTGAGGGGTATCTAATGAAATGGACCGGACCAATCCAATCCATTACATTGTGAAATTGTGGTGTTAAAGGTGATCTGGGCTGTCAAGGTGACTTATCCCCAATGCTTTTCCAAAATCTTCCATTTCAGTGAGCTGTTTCAACGGTAGACAGTTGTGAACTATAACGTCACGTGATGTTTTCATGTACCGTTGATGTTTCTAACTACTCTAGTTTTGGAGTAGAGACTTGGGTGTGCAGTTGGGTGAGCTTTTAAGGGGAATTAAAGAGTAGTAGCTTTTGCACGGGAGGCGCACGGTTTGTCTAAACCCTGCAGCCAAAACGTGCATAGTTAATGTTGGAGGAAATAGATCTTGTATGGGCGACACACGGTTTGCCTAACCATGCGGCCAAACTGTGTGAGAAGGTCATCCAAGGTATTCACTAATACACGATTAGTTCACGGTTTGTTAAACCATGCAGACAAACCGTGCAACCACTTAAATCTAGGTCCTAAAATTGTAGAACTTGACCATTTTGCCTCTAACTTGCTTGTTTAAGCTCCTATGCGGCCATAACTCGTGGTTACCATCCCTTGACGGTAGGAGAACCCCTATAAATAGTTTTGGAGGCGATTTGAAGGATTCTATTGGAAAATCGAAGCCGGTTTCTTGAGGTATGTGATCATTCTTGTTTTGTTTCTTAGATCTATTTAGATCTACCTATCCTCTTCTATCGTTTTCTTATATCTATGCACATTCTGGGTAGATCTAAGTGTATGTATGACAAATATGATGAGATTTGGTCTTGGTTGTGTTAGGATAAGATATCTAAGGACGATTCTTGGAAAATCAACCCAGCTTTATTGAGCGTTCTTCATGGTTGTGGTTTTGTGAAAAACAATTGAGGTAGGGGATTAGTTACTTCTATTTATTTTACGTGCAACTATATTGTTATCATGCTTAATCCCACTGGATGGCAACGTAATTGGAATAATAAATATTTTAGACCAGATAAAGATACTGTAATCGATCTTATGTTATTGCCTCATGTTTTTTCTAGATAGTGTGATATCTATGATTGCTTTATTTATTATTCGTTCTAGATGGAAATAAGGAAAGAACGTAAACCAGGATTAATTGATAATTATTGGGTAAAGATAATGTGGCATGAAAATGAATTCGTTTCTTATTGTAATTTGATGTTGATCAAATTGGCATAGTATGCATGTTGAATCTTTTGTGATAAATTATCAATTGGGGTTTCCGATGTTGGATCCAATGAGTTATAAATCTGTTAATTCAATATGAAATAAAGATTTGTTTGTTGGATAATTCCTGGAAGGGTTCTGAGTTAACCTCTTGTTTTTTTAAAGGGCCAAGAGTCCTATTGATGCGATGGTTTTTTTTCCTACTGCTTGTGTTGAGACGTGACCCTGTATGGGTGTTGTGATATGTGGGGGTATAGAGTCATTTTGGTTGTGGAAGTGGATGGCACCTAGAGGGGGGGATATGCATCAGTTTATGCATGTGGGTGTCAGGGAGGACATCATAGATGATGGAATGGGATGGATGTGATTGTGGTATGCTTGTTGGTTCTTGGTTGATTATCTGATTTACTTTTCCCCACTACTCAAGGTAGCTGGTCTTGATTACCCTTCTTCTGAAAGAGGCGAAGACGTATGGGGTATGCCATGTGCTTTTTGTGTTTATCTTCTCGAAGGAGTATGGTTCTACACTCTTGCTATAGGCAGCAAGGACTCGACGAGTAGTACATCTACTGACTATGTTGAGCCCCTTGTGTTTAGTATCATAGAATTATTTTCTATAATTCATGGGAATATAGGAAGGTAATTCTGTTTTTAAAATTTAAATAAATGTTGCTAACCCATGGAGTTGGAATTCGTTGGAACATAATGACGAGGTCATAATTTGAAAAGGGAAAGTGGACCTTTGGTGTGATGATAATGAAGTTTAATGTGAAATTGTTGATGGTTAATAAATGATTAAATAATTAATTAACGTACAGTGGAACTGATAAAAGGTTAATTATGTAATCTATTAATGCTCCCTAAATGGGTGAGTGCTTATAGGATACCTAGTCTTAGAAGTACCAGCCTAGAGTTTGAGAGACGTTTGCTGTAGTTGGTCTAAGACTAGGTTATACCCATAGTGTGGTTGTGAGATATATTATATTCTATACTTTTGGGTTTCTATATGCTACTCCACCCTTTCAGTAAGGTAAACTGACACACCGGTGATTCTGAGCCCTGGGGGGGGGGGGGTGTTTTCCCCAACATTCCGATGGTAGGATGAATGGATGACTACCACCTTTGGCCCCGCTCTCTTCTCTTGGTAGATACTTGTGCCAATAGGAATAGCGGTTAGTATTCCCCATATATATGTGTAGAGTGATGTAATGGATTGTGGTTATTCACACAAATATATTCTGTAAATAGTATCCTATGGATTACTATAGGTGTAACGTGTATAGGCTGTGATGGATTGAGGATCCTTACTCGGTGTATTGGCTGTAACGGCTTGAGGTACAATACCCGACATATGATACATGTTATGCGAGCTGTGGTAGCTCCCAGAAACTACCTGGTAAATTTTGGTTGTGGGGATGGTGTGGAGCTTCTCCCACATGTCTTCGGGCAAGACATTGTGTTTCATGAGGTGTATTGTGGTGCTTCGCCCAGGTGACTGTGGGAAAGCCTTTTTGGAGAGAGATGCTTAGGAGGTGCGATGTTGGGGAAAAGTGACAAACCAGTGGGGAAGTAGTATCGGGGTACCCTTGATATTCTTTAATATATTTTATATTCTTGAATGCGTTACTTAGTGAGAGTATCCATGGTGAGGTTTGGAACTTAGTATACATGTTTAGGTGATGAGTTTGTTTCACTTGTTGTTCACTCTGCTTTAGCATGATCTATTTACTTTTTCACGAGAGGATTTCAGGAGGATCATACTAAGTATATTGTTATACTCACCCTATGTATATATAAACAGTTTTTTAGGACACTTGGACAAGGTTTGAGATTAGGCTAGTTACTACTAGCTTGTGGTTGTAGGAGCTGTTCGGGCTTGTGGTCGCTGCTGTTTTTACTTTCCTTTGGGTAATTGCAGTTTTTTCCCTTCAAATTATAGTAATTTTGCATGAAATTTCATATATGTATTTGGGATTCTTTTATATTTCAGTTCTGAGTTGGAGTTGGGTGGTGTCTATCTTATCTCTCTAGTCCACATGTCTTCTCTTAGATGGTAATGCCTCCCATTTGTGTGATTACTATACCCTTGGTGCTAGTCGCCAACCCAGGGCCTACTGTAGGTGGGAATCGGGGGTCATTATATTCCTTATCAAATATATGGCCTAGGAGGGGTACACTTAGTGGGGAGGGGTCATGACAATATTAAAATATTTTTCATGAATGGAAATGAGATCAGTGCGGAGGTCTGAAAACTAGAAAATTTCTTGTTCTACTCCCATGTTGTCCATGCCATCTGAAACTGTGTTTTCTTCTCAATAAGCACGTGTGATGATATAGTTAATATTGATGAGTGAATGATTTCATTTAATCCATATCGTAGTAATCATCCATGCCAGATGAGTTACTACATTTCAGATCGCTTGAATGATGGTCATCGAGTAACATTCAATCCTTAGGTTCTCCAACCAAAGAGCATGGAAATAGCAATGGTATGTATCAAACTCAACATCTCATCTTCAAGGGTAGTTTAAATTTCATAATTACCTATGGAAAATCAAAGAATCTTACCGAAGTGATTCCTGAAGAAATCACCACCCCTTGTAGGGACAAGGTTGCCTTTGGAGGAGCCATTAATATTGATTTTGATCCATCAAGGGAGAGGGTCTCTCTAGAACACCTCCAGAGTGCGATGAAGTGGATAGAAATTTTCATTAATCCGTAGATGTTTTCATATTCCAATGTCATGTACAGTGTTGTGTAAATGTCCCTTTGGCAACAAAGCAGTGTCAGGTATAGCAATAAGGATCCGCATTTGACCAGCATTTTGATTAACTGAGTAATTTTTATAAATAATAGCATTCTAGTCATACTAGATCACATGGTGGAGTTCATCAACTGCACCAAGGAAAAGGTTCCAAATTTGTTGAGAGCCTTCCATTTCTGCACATTTCATTAGTTGAGTTTCGATAGTGTCCGAAAACAATCATCTGAAATTAAAAATGTCATGAATATAGGTCTAAATAGCATAATAAGTAACACATGAAATGAAATGTTGATTATAATCGTCTCTATTTTGGTTAAAAATTTTGAACTTAGAGAAAATTTGAATTCAAAAATATTGGAGGAAAATATCAGTGGGGACTCTGTTGTGAGTGAGATTCCAAATGAGTGTAAATCTTGAAGGTTTATTCCATGGTTTGAAAAAATGTTTTAGCTAGCTATAATCATTATTAGGGTTACAGAAATAATGATTGTTGAAATATTTTGAGTTAAGCATACCATTGTGTGTTGGTTCCCAAATTAAGAAGTCATCAGTGTATGTTAAAAAGTATTTTTCAATGACATTTATATTAGTATCAGGGAGGTAGTCATGTTGAGAGATTAAAATATCTCTGATAGTGATGTTGATATTTTCAAGGGTTTGATCAGAAGATGTCATAGAAATTAAAGGTGTGCCAATCCATTTATCCAAATATAATTTTACGCAAGAGTTCCTGGAGAAATCTATATGGAATTATTCATAATATTGATGAAGGATTGTTTGAAGGAAATCCAAATGGAAGAAATAATGTAGTTTTAATTTCCCACCTTATGTTTTCCAAGGAATTGATATTTGAGAAATGTTATAGAATCTATGGTATTAGGAATAAGTTTCCATGTGATCTTAGCCTGAAGGACCTCATTAAAAAAATTTAAAATTTTTATACCGATACCACCATTCTTAATGTCCTTGCAACATGTTGACCAGGGAATTTTCACAAGTTTTCTTTCCAAATTACTACCTGTCCAAATTAAATTCTTAATAGTGATTTTCATATTTTAAATAACACAAAAATTCCATTTCAAGACCATTATGGAGTAAAATATCTTGAATACAATTGTATATTTATTAAGGCAAGTCCTACATTCAATAGAGAGAGCATTACCTTTCTAAGAGGAAAGCTGATTAAGAATTTGGTCAACTATAGTGGCAAAGTGACAGGGTTTGGGCCTTCCCCAAAAGATAGGAACACCAAGATAAGTGAAAGGGAGTGTAACTTCTTTTAAAATGAGGTCATTGATGATGTTACATTTTCTGTTTTGAGGAAATTTCTTCCCAAAAAAATCTAGATTTGTTCAAACTAATGGTTTATCATAAATCCTTTTCATATGGTGAAAGTGAAGTTTAGAGATTAAGAATGTTCCTTTAATCACTATGATGGAAAAGAATGATTCCATCTACATAAATAAATAGAGTATGAGCATTCTCATTCCTAGAGACATGGATGGGTTTCCACTTATTTTGGACAACCAGACAGTTGATCAGATGACTAAGATAGACCTCTGCTATCGAGAAGATGATGGCAGAAAATGGATCACCATGTCTGACACCTTTGGTGCATTTAAATAATCCTTTGGGAGAGCCACTAAAAAAAGGAATATCAATGCAGAATTTAAGAGAGTTCTGATTGTAGTGATGAAAGAGTCACTGAAACCAAAACCTTTCAGGGCTTTGAAGGTAAATGTCTAGTACATATTGTCAATGTATTTATTGATGTAATGTTTAATAGCTATGTTTCCTCCTCTGTTATTTTGTTCGTGTTATTGACACAATTTGAGTATAGACATATAAAATCTTGAAAGAATCTAACCTTTATAAAACAAAATTGGTTCCAAGAGATATTTTTTTCCATGATAGTTGAATGTATTTTATCAATGATTTTTGTGATGATTTTAAAAAGAGTATTGTTAAGAGAAATATGTCAAAATAGATGAATCTCTGACGCATTATCTACTTTGGGGATAAAATTGCGAAAGTGTGCATTGAGGGCATGTGGAAATACCCTAATATAAAAAAAATATTTTACCAGGTGACAAACATCAATATGAATAATATCCCAATAATGTTGAACGAAACCATTATTGAAACCACCCAGACCTAAAGCACTATCAGTATTCAGACTAAATACAATGTCTTTGATTTTGTGCTCCATTGGAGTGCTGAGGAGGATAATGTTTTCTCAGTAGTGATCAATAAAGGAATGACCTCAGGAAGGAGGTCTTTGTTTATTTATGGACCATTGAAGATGGATTCATAGTAGGAGGCAATATAATGGGGAATGTCCACTTCATTGTTAAGCAGGCTATTTGTATCCATTATAAATGTTAACAGTCTACATGCGCTCCTAATTCTTTGAATAGAGTTATAGAATTTGGTATTTCTGTCACTATTAGTTAACCATTTAACGTTAAACACTTGTTTTCTTATATTTTCTTCCAAAATGAGTAAAGTGTTTTGTTTGACTGTAATGTTTAGCTCTTGAGTAGGATCAATGTTAAGGTCAGAGGTGGTGTTATTATTTTGAATATCATTGAGTTCTTTTACAAGGATCATGATGCCATTGTTAACTTTCTTGGCTTTATAGCTACACAATGAATTTAGAGTCTACATAAATATAAAATATATTTGAACATATATCTAAATAATAAATTATAATAATTTATTTTATTATAATTATTTTCATTTTTATATATTTTTTTATTTAAATTTCTAGTGCTAGAAAAATATAAAAAAAATTAAGTGGTTTTATGAATATCAATAGTGAAATATTTAGATGAGTTTTTCAATTTCAAAAAATTGCAGAGAATTTTACATATCAAGGATAATTTATGTTTTAATATTTAAAATAAATTATTTTCAAGATTCCATTAAAGCTGAATTTTTAAATTGTCAACAAATTGACATTAAATGGTTTTTCTTCTGTAAAAATGATATTAAAACCATTAGAAAAAATAAAGAACACAACATAAGTTATATTTATCATAAATTAATTATAATGTTATTTAACCAAATAAAAAATAAATTGTTTTATTGATTATATTTTGACCATATCTACCTTATATTTGATGAAATGGAACTTTTGTTGCATTTAAAATTAGTTAAGGAGTTGTTATATTTTAATAGTTAATGTATTTCCATAACTAAAACCCACCTCAATTGTAAAACATAACCTTTAATCCACTAATTCACACTAATATTAAGACATTACGCTAAACAAAGTCAAACACAAACACATTCCCAGCCTTCCTCCATCTAACATGGAGGTATTGGTATCTCCAAAATACTATCCATTAATGGATTAAGGTATAATCCATGAAACTTTTTAGAAATATGTTCTATAATTTATGACCATGAATATTCTATTTATTTCCTAAACTAATTTGTTCTTATATTATTTTACCATACATAAATAATTGAATCACAATATTCAATATACATAAATTATATCATTCTTTTTTAAAATCCATTTATATATTATATTATATCCTATGGTAAATGAAAACATCATTTATGTATTCATTTTGATTACTACTTTTTTAGAGAGAAGTGTAGAGACCTGTATCTTGACGTACATTGACATTACATTACTTTTGCGGAATACTTAGTACATTACAAAAACACACACACAAGGACCGTAATAGTTTAGTGTCTTTGGAAACTCGGACTATAATCTTCTAATCATGGTGAAAGATCTTCAACATCTCTCATAAAGATCTTCTTCTTTTTTTTTATTTACCTAAAACCTTTCTTTATATCCTGGGGAAAAGAAAACATAAAAGGGTGAGCTCAAATGCTCATTAAGGGTAAACAGAAGAAATATCAATCACATCATATTCATAAGAACATAACATTTTGGAAATCATAACCTGCAAAAGGGAGCATAATTTCATAACATGGGATAAATCATGGTAGTGAAATGTAATCACAATAATCATAACGTAAAACATGAAACTTTGTGGCATTCACACATAATCATAGAGAATCATTTCTTGTTAGTCAAGACTCATTGCCAAGACTATCTTAGTGGACAAAGTCCCTTTCTGAATCGAGTAACCCTCGTTTCAGTCCTGTTTCACTGAACCGGTATAACCTACCATTCCAGCCATGTCTATCTCATGAGATATAAAATCATTACCCAATGCATTGGAGGGAGATATAGGTCCCACCCATATTATAATGATTCCTTTCTTATGTGTGCCACATAATCCTAAATCATACATCATCGCATAACCCATGTAATAAAAATGGGATTCTTAAACAACATGACATCATAAAACAATTCATATAACATAAAGGAATTCATAAAAATATTTCCATCAAAACATAATCAAATCCATGTAATAATAGGGATAAAATCAGAACCCTTTTATTATCTTATATGGAAAATAATTTTGATAAAATACTTGAACTTCATTCTTGAGGAAAATATCTTCAAAAACATTTTTCCTTTCATAACATGTCATAAAACTTTAAAATAAAAGAAGTTGATTAAAAATAAACTTGAAAACTTTTAAAGGAAGCTTCTTGGAAATAATGTTTTAAAAATCCATTCATGCCGTATAAGTTAAAAAAACATTCTTTGTACTTTTGTCGGAAAAGTCAAAAAGTACCTCGTACGAAAAACGACAAAAGATTCCTTTCATACATATTACTAAAAACTCACAGAAGGGTAAAAATGGATTTAAACAATTTTAGGTGGATGGAAATAATATTACATATTGATGAATCATGGATGTGGATGATAAAATACACCCCAGTAAATACTTACGAATAAACAATCTCGGATAAAAATGATATTGTGATATTTCCCTTACCTTAGGTCTGACTTGCTTTGTAAGTGTCCAAACCTCCTGTATAATGATTTAAATCATGTTATTGACTTATTACAGAATCATATTCATTGTTATGATATCATATATGGTTCACTTATGACATTATATTACCCGTTCTTTTGTAAATTCCATGTTAAAGAAGCGTTTTGGGTAAAATCGTTTCATTTATCGTAGGTGTTTTGACTTGTTGTTCTTGACATCATTATTACTTATATCATGATTTACTTACTTCCAGAATATACAATATGATTTATATATCATATATATTCAGTATATATATATATATAATAGGTAGATAAATAAAATGAAAAACACCGTTCATGGAGACGGTAGTCCGTACGTACGCATGAACGCTGTTTTCCTTTCCTTATTGTCTTGAAATGGAAGTAAGTAGATGACATAAATATGTGTATATATACATAAATCCAGTAGATTTATAATTTCATATATTTCATTATTATTTCTTATATATAATTTATAATCATTCTTAAATGGTTAACATGGAGAATGAATCTCATCGCGTCGTGGAGACGGTAGTCCGTACGTACGCACGAGCGATGATATCATTTCTATAAATATTGAATTGAATTGGAGTGGATTATAAAATATATCAGAATCAATATGATATTTTAATAACTATGTATAGTTATTCTTTACACCATTATACCCATCCATGTAAGGTGGTGGTGGAAAATAGATTACACCACGGCGTGGAGACGGTATTCCGTACGTACGCACGCGCGGTGATTTATTTTTCCTTAGGATGGATAGATGGTGAAATAGGGTTGTTTCATACTTATAATAACATATCAGTATATGAGTGATACTGATGTTATTACTTCATAATGAAACAACCTAAGAATAAGAAATGGAAGAAGAAATAAAGATGAAAGAATTGGTAACGGTAATTACCTCTTCTTTGAAGCGCCTTTTGGAGACCTCCTCTTAGGGAACTAAAATTGGTCTTTAAGGAAGACCAGAACCTCTAGGATGTTTCTAGGGAAGTGGATAAGAGATTTTGGTAGGGGTTGGCCGAGCTTGAGTGCTCAAATTGGTGTGAGGAGGAGGGGGAGGAGGTGTCCTTTTATAAGGGAGGAGAGGGGCACCTTAGGAATATCTCAAAATATTATTTTATATTAAAGTCAAAATCGGTTTATAATGGTTCCAAAGGGTCTTATTTCGAAGCTAAAGTGGGGATGGGTCGAAATCCTATCAACCAATAGGATTTAGACAAGTTTAGGGTATTATTTTAACCTTATCAATTTGATTTAACTCTAAGTTAAATAATTTAACTTTTACCGTGTCTTTTTGTTTTCTTTCACTATATGGTTAATACACTTACTATAAAATGCCAAAAGAACCCCAAATTGTTTATTATTAATATATATATCCTTAACTAAGTCGTTTGGCCGAACCTTAGATTTTTAGGAATAAAATAACAATTAATAATATAATATTTGATTTAAAAACTATTTTGTGTCAATTTTGACACTATTTGATATATGATTTTTGTGAAAGTCATAACAGAATTATATGTTCGAACCAAGTTGATTAAATCAACAATAATATATCATAGTAACCTAGAAAATTAGTGAAATTCATAAAAAGTCTCAAATTATATTTATTTTGGTGTTTATAACATCAATTATGTCAATATTTCATTAATAAGATAATTACTGCATCATCATTGTGTCATAAATAAATTAAATTATTTGATGTCTAAAAATTACAAATAAAATACCATCATGTATTAAATCGTTTTAGATTTTCTAATTAATATTTACAATCGAATTTATCTTATGTATATCCCCATATTAAAAATGATTTACTTATTAAACTTTGATTTTATCTATTTTAACCCTTCTTTAAATAAATTAATAATAAATGTCCTAATCTAATCCAAGTGGGCCTAAATGGTCATATTGTATTCCTAAGTTTGTTTTTGGTCGAAATACACTTGTCCAATAGGATTAGGACATGTGTTAGGGTAATATTAATATCATATTTACCCTTAGTTACCCTATTTAATATTAACCGCGGTAAAAAAAAGTAAAAAGTTACTATTCACCAAAAATTATGTTCATCTCATTGAACCAAATTTTACTTACTGACATCAACCGTGTCTCTCGAATTTTTGAAATTCCATTCACAGAAGCGGTAAAATTAAGTTTTATGAAAAATTCAGTTTTTTAACTACCACTTAGTAGTTTCACTATTCATCAAAAATTGATGTTTTTCAGAACAGTGCCAAAATTTCATCCCAAGCTATATTTCATATTCCAAATTCAAAAATGAAGTCTATTTTACCAAATTCATTACATAAAAGTTGCATTAATTAATTTTATAATTAAATCCCGCTGTTAAAACAAATAGCGTGTTTTTAAGAAACAATATCTATCAAAAGATTGACACTTGATTATGTCTGGTTTAAATGTGAAATTACATCCAATGACCAACATTGTATTAAATTGTAAAAATACATTCTAAATATACTTTAAAACCACTCAAATTAATGATTTATCACTATTAATTATTTCGATTAAAAAAGTTGTTTTTAATTATAATTTAGTAATTTTCACTATTCATCAGAATATGAAAGTTATCCGAAAAGTACCAAAATTTCACCTTAGGCTAAATTCGATACTCCGAATCCAAAAATGAAGTCCATTTTGAGAGCTAAAATTTCTACAATTTAAAAAGTGGTTATTACTATTCATAACGGCTAGTTTTAATAATATTTTAATAGTATATCATTGTTTCGTGAAACTCAGTATTACGTACTACACACGCTATCGAGGAAGGTTGCGATTGCGTGTAATGCAAGGCAAGTCAAGGATGTGTGTTGTGTAAGCTTCTTTTGGTGTAGCGTACAACACAAGACATTAAAAATAATATTTTTTCATAAAATCTCGGGGTGTTACATTCTACCCCCCTTAAAATGAATTTCGCCCTCGAAATTCGTCGGGGTTATAAATGGTTTACTATTCAAAAGTTTATTTAATAGAAACCCACATCGTAAAAAGGAATACCAAAACTTGGCTTTAAAAAAACTAAAGTATGAAATGTAACGATTACCCAAATAAACTAATCACTGGGTTTCCACATAGGTGAAAATATGGATATGAAAGAGAAATCTAACCATCATGTTCTGATGGAGAGTGGTAGAGAACATGGATATGGAAAAGCCAGTAATCACAAATCCATAGATTTGTGATGATATAAGGTACCATCTGATTCATCAGGTATAAGATCACTAGGACAACATTTTTGGTTTTCAAGATCATTTCCCTAAAGTTGAAAATTTGAATTAGAATAAATACTTACTTTGTTTTGGTACAATCTCATTGTTGTTCGTGCCTTGAACAATTTCCACTTCATCTCTTAAATAAATTAAGTTGAATTTGTTATTCGTGAAGTGTTAGCAGATCATGTGATAGAATGACTGTTCATTCCATCTGTCTCAAACAAAAGGTTAGCAAAGGTTATTAAATATACATAAGTCATTCTATAGTGAGATTAATCATATATGGTTCCTAAAATGGACTTATACTTCATATATCATACTGCTTAATATAATAAAACTAGTTTCTACTAAACAGGGACTTCCTGTAGGCCAGTGGTAGGCGATAAAGGCCAGTCGCACTTCGGTTGTGGGTTCGATTCCCACAGCCTTGTCCGAAGCGATGGGCTGTCGCCCGTCCTGCAGGTTGTCCTTTTTATAAAACTATATTACTATATCATCCCATCAATAATATCGAAAAAACTTATATCCTTAAACAATACTAACTTATGTCCAACATAATCCATTCCAATCTTTAGGCATATCCATAATACTGCAGTCCATTCTCATAACATAGTGAAAACGATTACCAGAGATTTAATACCATCGTTGATCCCCATATATCATAAGATATATCTTGTTGGTCACATTCCAAACATTCAAAGGCCTTAATCTTGTACTCTCTTGAATACCCATTGAACCTTATTGAAAACTTGAATGCAGTTAAAAGTTAACACTTTTCACATACCGAAATCCTAAAAATTCTATATACTCAAACCATGATATCACTTAGTCCTTATATCAATCATGAGCTCATGAATACTATCAAACATTTAATTTTCTCCTTATCCCTTCATTATGCGCATATCATCTAAATTCCAAAAATATCTGAATAACCTTTCATGGATACTGGTAACATTAATCATACACTTTCAAAACACAAGGAAAGACAACAGTGTAACAATTCATAGATGTCTCTTTATTCCAAAATTACACATGATAAACATGTAATCATTCCACTACATTCTCAAACCATTGACCGAGCTTCAAAAATTCTTTCATCTCACATATCATTTGTAGTCTCTTCATCATCATCCACATAAATACTACCCATATGACCATACTGATTCTCTTAATGAGTCTTTCCCTTGGGGCATTTGTTTCCATAATGCCCATACATTCCACATTTAAAACACTTAACCATTTTTGATGTCGTAGCAATACCATTATCCTCATCCATGGTGTTAACCGACCCTTTTCCTTTGCACTTACTTGCTTTGTGTCCTTCTTTTCCATACCAAAGCATCTTCCAGTTCCCTTGAAACATTCTCCTTGATGCCTCTTCCCACATGATTTACATAGGGGAAATTGAACTTTCTTTCCTCTATGATCATCATGGAACTCCATCTTTCTCTTATTAGTCGAGTCAGGAAACTTACCAAATTTTACTTTATTGATCATGTTGTGAGATTTCTGATTCGGCATAATAATGATGTTTGGACATCCAAATCCCATTTCATTTGGTTGCTCATGAAGAATATCATTCCATTGTCCATCATACCCTCCATTATTGTGAATCATCTTGTTTCCAGCCATTTTCTAAAACCCAAACAGAATAGTGTTAGATGCAAAAATCATAATAAAGGGGGAGTAACTTAAATATCTATCATCTTTGGTTTAATCTAATATCGTTACCATAGTTTTAGGACTATATCCTATACGTATACTTATCCTTAGGGGCATCCCTAGACATACCTTAGAAATATCTCTAGGGATCTCACTAACGTTTTCGCATCCTAGTTTCCAAAGGTTGACTAAACCTTTCCTCTGATACCAATTGTAGAGACCCGTATCTTGACGTACATTGACATTACATTACTTTTGCGGAATACTTAGTACATTACAAAAACACACACACAAGGACCGTAATAGTTTAGTGTCTTTGGAAACTCGGACTATAATCTTCTAATTGTGGTGAAAGATCTTCAACATCTCCCATAAAGATCTTCTTCTTTTTTTTATTTACCTAAAACCTTTCTTTATATCCTGGGGAAAAGAAAACATAAAAGGGTGAGCTCAAATGCTCAGTAAGGGTAAACAAAAGAAATATCAATCACATCATATTCATAAGAACATAACATTTTGGAAATCATAACCTGCAAAAGGGAGCATAATTTCATAACATGGGATAAATCATGGTAGTGAAATGTAATCACAATAATCATAACTTAAAACATGAAACTTTGTGGCATTCACACATAATCATAGAGAATCATTTCTTGTTAGTCAAGACTCATTGCCAAGACTATCTTAGTGGACAAAGTCCCTTTCTGAATCGAGTAACCCTCGTTTCAGTCCTGTTTCACTGAACCGGTATAACCTACCTCTCCAGCCATGTCTATCTCATGAGATATAAAATCTTTACCCAATGCATTGGAGGGAGATATAGGTCCCACCCATCTTATAATGAATCCTTTCTTATGTGTGCCACATAATCATAAATCATACATCATCGCATAACCCATGTAATAAAAATGGGATTCTTAAACAACATGACATCATAAAACAATTCATATAAGATAAAAGAATTCATAAAAATATTTCCATCAAAACATAATCAAATCCATGTAATAATATGGATAAAAATAGAACCCTTTTATTATCTTAGATGGAAAATAATTTTGATAAAATACTTGAACTTCATTCTTGAGGAAAATATCTTCAAAAACATTTTTCCTTTCATAACATGTCATAAAACTTTAAAATAAAAGAAGTTGATTAAAAATAAACTTGAAAACTTTTAAAGGAAGCTTCTTGGAAATAATGTTTTAAAAATCCATTCATGCCGTATAAGTTAAAAAAAACATTCTTCGTACTTTTGTCGGAAAAGTCAAAAAGTACCTCGTACGAAAAACGACAAAAGATACCTTTCATACATATTACTAAAAACTCATCGAAGGGTAAAAATGGATTTAAAAAATGTTAGGTGGATGGAAATAATATTACATATTGATGGAACATGGATGTGGATGATAAAATACACCCCAGTAAATACTTACGAATAAACAATCTCGGATAAAAATGAGATTGTGATATTTCCCTTACCTTAGGTCCGACTTGCTTTGTAAGTGTCCAAACCTCCTGTATAATGATTTAAATCATGTTATTGACTTATTACAGAATCATATTCATTGTCATGATATCATATATGGTTCACTTATGACATTATATTACCCGTTCTTTTGTAAATTCCATGTTAAAGAAGCGTTTTGGGTAAAATTGTTTCATTTATCGTAGGTGTTTTGACTTGTTGTTCTTGACATCATTATTACTTATATCATGATTTACTTACTTCCAGAATATAAAATATGATTTATATATCATATATATTCAGTATATATATATATATAATAGGTAGATAAATAAAATGAAAAACACCGTTCATGGAGACGGTAGTCCGTACGTATGCATGAACGCTGTTTTCCTTTCCTTATTGTCTTGAAATGGATGTAAGTAGATGACATAAATATGTATATATATACATAAATCCAGTAGCTTTATAAGGTCATATATTTCATTATTATTTCTTATATATACTTTATAATCATTCTTAAATGGTTAACATGGAGAATGAATCTCATCGCGTCGTGGAGACGGTAGTCCGTACGTACGCACGAGCGATGATATCATTTCTATAAATATTGAATTGAATTGGAGTGGATTATAAAATATATCAGAATCCATATGATGTTTTAATAACTATGTATAGTTATTCTTTACACCATTATACCCATCCATGTAAGGTGGTGGTGGAAAATAGATTACACCACGGCGTGGAGACGGTATTTCGTACGTACGCACGCGCGGTGATTTATTTTTCCTTAGGATGGATAGATGGTGAAATAGGGTTGTTTCATACTTATAATAACATATCAGTATATGAGTGATACTGATGTTATTACTTCATAATGAAACAACCTAAGAAGAAGAAATGGAAGAAGAAATAAAGATGAAAGAATTGGTAACGGTAATTATCTCTCCTTTGAAGCGCCTTTTGGAGACCTCCTCTTAGGGAACTAAAATTGGTCTTTGAGGAAGACCAGAACCTCTAGGATGTTGCTAGGGAAGTGGAGAAGAGATTTTGGCAGGGGTTGGCCGAGCTTGAGTGCTCAAATTGGTGTGAGGAGGAGGGGGAGGAGGTGTCCTTTTATAAGGGAGGAGAGGGGCACCTTAGGAATATCTCAAAATATTATTTTATATTAAAGTCAAAATCGGTTTATAATGGTTCCAAAGGGTCTTATTTCTAAGCTAAAGTGGGGATGGGTCGAAATCCTATCAACCAATAGGATTTAGACAAGTTTAGGGTATTATTTTAACCTTATCAATTTGATTTAACTCTAAGTTAAATAATTTAACTTTTACCGTGTCTTTTTGTTTTCTTTCACTATATGGTTAATACACTTACTATAAAATGCCAAACGAACCCCAAATTGTTTATTATTAATATATATATCCTTATCTAAGTCGTTTGGCCGAACCTTAGATTTTTAGGAATAAAATAACAATTAATAATATAATATTTTATTTAAAAACTATTTTGTGTCAATTTTGACACTATTAGATATATGATTTTTGTGAAAGTCATAACAGAATTATATGTTCAAACAAAGTTGATTAAATCAACACTAATATATCATAGTAACCTAGAAAATTAGTGAAATTCATAAAAAGTCTCAAATTATATTTATTTTGGTGTTTATAACATCAATTATGTCAATATTTCATTAATAAGATAATTACTGCATCATCATTGTGTCATAAATAAATTAAATTATTTGATGTCTAAAAATTACAAATAAAATACCATCATGTAGTAAATCTGTTTAGCTTTCTAATGAATTTTTACAATCGAATTTATCTTATGTATAACCCCATATTAAAAATGATTTACTTATTAACCTTTGATTTTAACTATTTTAACCCTTCTTTAAATAAATTAATAATAAATGTCCTAATCTAATCCAAGTGGGCCTAAATGGTCATATTTTATTCCTAAGTTTGTTTTTGGTCGAAATAAACTTGTCCAATAGGATTAGTACATGTGTTAGGGTAATATTAATATCATATTTACCCTTAGTTACCCTATTTACTATTAACCGCGGTAAAAAAAAGTAAAAAGTTACTATTCACCAAAAATTATTTTCATCTCATTGAACCACATTTTACTTACTGACATCAACCGTGTCTCTCGGATTTTTGAAATTCCATTCACAGAAGCGGTAAAATTAAGTTTTATGAAAAATTCAGTTTTTTAACTACCACTTAGTAGTTTCACTATTCATCAAAAATTGATGTTTTTCAGAACAGTGCCAAAATTTCATCCCAAGCTATATTTTATATTTCGAATTCAAAAATGAAGTCTATTTTACCAAATTCATTACATAAAAGTTGCATTAATTAATTTTATAATTAAATCCCGCTGTTAAAACAAATAGCGTGTTTTTAAGAAACAATATCTATCAAAAGATTGACACTTGATTATGTCTGGTTTAAATGTGAAATTATATCCAATGACCAACATTGTATTAAATTGTAAAAATATATTCTAAATATACTTTAAAACCACTCAAATTAATGATTTATCACTATTAATTATTTCGATTAAAAAAGTTGTTTTTAATTATAATTTAGTAATTTTCACTATTCATCAGAATATGAAAGTTATCCGAAAAGTACCAAAATTTCACCTTAGGCTAAATTCGAAACTCCGAATCCAAAAATGAAGTCCATTTTGAGAGCTAAAATTTCTAAAATTTAAAAAGTGGTTATTACTATTCATAACGGCTAGTTTTAATAATATTTTAATAGCATATCATTGTTTCGTGAAACTCAGTATTACGTACTACACACGCTATCGAGGAAGGTTGTGATTGCGTGTAATGCAAGGCAAGTCAAGGATGTGTGTTGTGCAAGCTTCTTTTGGTGTAACGTACAACACAAGACATTAAAAATAATATTTTTTCATAAAATCTCGGGGTGTTACACGAAGTATCTAATTTTCCATGAACACCTCACATTGTAATTTATAAATAAGTTATTGATAAATTTTTATGATCTTTATGAAATAATTATCATCCTATAATGAGAAAATATGAATTAACATTATTCTATTTTTTTTTATAGGGAATTGAAAACATCTCTCTTATATATGCATGGAATACGATATCCACAAAGTGACGTGGAACATTTATCAATACATTATCAGTTTTTTTGTAGTATTTTCTTGATACAATGAATATATATAAAATTTATAAAATTTTTAAAATTATAAAAATGTAACATATTTTTAACCTTATTTATTTTCAATCCCCTAGAAAAATAGAAATGTCACTCATGTGTACGTGAAGACTATCAAATTCCACAAATGTTGTATTTCATTTTTTATGCCCATATTCAATAGACGATTCTAAAAATTTATTTAATATATATAAATAATAACTTTTTCATAGATTTTAATTTTTAGATGATGTAACATTGATATATTTGTTCATAGTAAACCCACTAAAGAGATGATGGTCATATAAACTGAATGGCCTAAAAATCCAATGTAAAATTAACTGTATTAAAAAATAAGATAAAAGTTGTTAAGCAATAAAAAATAGATTATTAATAAATAACGAATTTTTTGAGGGTTCATAAAAAATAAAAATTCTGAAAAAATTTATTGCTCAGGATAGAATATTTATAAACTTAACGATCCACGAGTCTCAATAATATTCATTATTTTAATATTTTATGTTTTCCTTAGAAGTTGATTTCTTCATTGAATGGATATATTATATCATTTCATAAATGATCTTATTTACTATATAATAGTTAAAAAATTATTTTTTATCTATTTTAAACAATATTTATAATATATTAAAAATAAAGTTTCTATCATTATCCATATGATATATTTTTTCATTGTAATACAAATGTGTAAGACGAATCATTGTTTGAATGTATGTGGAGTTAATTTTTCCCCCAATGACATTTTCGGCTATCTCATTATTGATTCTCTTATATATTTCCATTTTTGTTTTTAATTGAATTCAATACATAAATATTTTTTAAATTTTCAGTTTTAAAATTATTTTATATAGAATTGTATATTTATTCAATGTTTTGTGGGATAACTGAAGGTGTTAATTCATTCAATCTTTTATTTCAATTAAAATTAGTTTTAATGTTATGACAGAATATAGACGTATTTAATTCAATATCTGGTACAAAAATATTTTATATGAATGATTTTTTATCCTTATGTAGCTCTTATGATTTGTGAGCCCAATATATCCCCCCACTATATTGAAAGATGTGACAATGTTTTCAATTGATATGTTCCTCACAAGATATGTCAGAATTATCTAGTAATGTGATTACACAATATTTTATATTATTGAATTTATTACCCTTTTTACCTATATTATTTTTAAATGCATTAGATGGATCTTAATTTTAAAATTTTTAATTGAGAAATTATGAGAATTAACCCAAAATTTATGTTTATGATATTTATTGGTAATGGTTTTTTAGAGTTCCCATGTTTTCATATAATAACTTATTGAAAATAATTTTTTCTTTATACTGGACTAAAAAAACTATTATGAGATCTCTAGTCTTTAGATGTTATTTAGTGAGTATATAAATTATTATTTTAATAACAATAATTTATAATGTTAATATGGAAAACATCATTTCTAGTTACGATGAATTAAAATAGAATGAGAATGTATTCTTTCTTATTATATATCTTACTAAGATTTTTTATTAATCCCACATGAAAATAATTGTCAAGTCTTATGGATGTATAGGGTTCATAGAAACGTCAATGATTAAACCTCATGAATGTAGAATATATGTCTTGTATCATACAAGAATAAAAAAATAAGAACATAGTTTTTATGGAAAATATTTATTGAATGAATGTGTGCACAATGTTTTTAAATGTTTTTATATTTTTTTTCTTAATTCAATAAAACTATAAACTCTTATGAACCATGAAAATTTAGTAAGTCAAAACATTGTTTTATGTCCTTCAATTTTGGATTTTTAGATTTTTTGTTTTTATAAAGATGATAAAAATCATGAAGAATACTTTATCACGGTGAATTAAATATTCTAAATCATTCAATGATTTGGTGATAAGATGTAGGGATCTATTACTCACAAATTCTTGATGAGTAGAATTATAAATAGATAAGATTCTAGGGTTTCATCGTTGGAGGATGTGAAAGATTTTCCCAAAGATAAAATTTGTGATATTATTGTATGATTCATGATGATAGAGGAACCAAATTTAAAATATAAGGTAAATAATGAGTCGGCCTTTGAACCCAAGATAAGTGCAAAATTAATAGAAGTATTGTTTTTCAAATCTATGGGAATAGATACTATAGATTGAAAATGCATCAACTAAATTTTTTTATTCCTCCCAAATTGGTACATTATATGTAAATATAAGGGTAATTGTAATAATCTAGAAAAAAATTTAATGTTTATTTTATTATTAATATTGAGAAATATAGAAAAAAGAAAGAGTTGAAATAATTTAAATAAGAGTTGTACATTGAAAATACCTAAAAATATACAATTAGTATGTATATAAAGAGATATTTAAATATATTATGTATATTATTTATAATAATGAATGTGAAAGATATATCATCCAAAAAATATGATATTGAATTAACATTCATTTCTTATGTTAAATAAGGATGTAATTTATTATGTGTTGATGATGCTGGGGAAGAAATAATGGAACCTAAATTTTTTGTTAATGGAAAAATTATATTTTTTATTTATTTAAATAAACAACTCAGAGAATATAAAAGTAGTTTTTTAAAGGTGATAAATGTGGAAAGTGAATAAGAATTATTTATTTCAAAAGGAAGACGCGTATAATGATAATGATAAAAAACACTGCTAAGAAAGAAAATGTGTGGCATGTAGGGGAACTTCGATTCTTGAGATGAAGATCTATAATGGATAAAGTAAACATTTCCGTATGTTAAAAATTATTTTAACAATGTCCAAGAGGACATTAATAATTATAATGAGGTTAAATATGAGACTTCCCAAATTTTGGATGAATTGGGTTTCAGTTAGAAATAAATATCTACTCCAAACCTATCATATGATAAATCTCTTACCTATAATTTTTAGGTTAAACCGCAAATAAGAACCTATTATAACCATGAAATAAAAATTCACAAACTCCTCCCATTAAAAGGATAAAAAGTGGTCAATAAGGATTTTCCTTATATGAAAATAAAGGCTATGTTTTTAGAAAAATATGATTAAAATAATTATGGATAGATTTTATATAAAAAAAATAATTTTAGGGGATATTTTTGGTGTCCACGAAGTGAAATAGTGAATGAATACTTTAATTGAGTGTGTTTATTGAAAATTTGAGTATAGGAATTTTTTGAAATTCACATGAATTATTCTTATGGATTATTGGGTAGGGTACGACATACTCTATGTTTTGATTCATCTATTGGAGAATCCCCACAATTTTTTTAATTATGATATCACATGGATGGTTGTTTATGGTTAACAATTAAAATTTTATTTATATACATCTTGATGTCTATGCTAGTATCAACTCTGTCAGTAAAGAGTGGATTATTTAATGGATCTCTCCTATAGAAAACCATGTGATTTCATCTATACATCATTTTTGGATTATGATATTTTTAATGGAGGGAAATAATTATTTTACACTGGAATGAATAACCCCACTGACCCTCTTCATTTTAATATCAATAAGGGTAACAAATATATTATAATAGATATTTATTATTGGAAAAATTGATATGTTAGAATAAATTTCTCTTTATACAAATGTAATTTATTTTATACCTTGAATTACATTGAAGTCATTTTAAAAGAACTATCATTTTATATAAAAATATTATAATATAGCCATTGAATTTCAGTGTATGAATTTATATTTTCATCATTATGAAATATGTATATGATTACTACTAAATATAAATTTATTGATAAGTGTTTCCAAAATAATAAAAAAAAATAATGAATACATTTTATTCATTAAAAATAAATTTTATTCGAGGAATCATTATTGGAATTTTCATAGAAAAAATATAACTAATTTTTTCCACATTAAAAATGTATGTGATGAAATTAAAATCATTTTTAAGTTACAATATTAAAACTATCTTAGTGTGATTTTTTAGATTTTTCTCTAATGTTGTATTTTTCAATGTGTAGTTAAAAATACGACATTTTTATTGAAATTTATTTTTAAATGTTGAAAGGACATCTAATTTAACAAAATAAAATAAAAATATGTATTGATATATTAAAATAAATGTATATATTATGTATAAAAAATATAAAATTAATTATTTATCAATATGATCACTAATCAGAAAGCTTCTATAAGATCATCTTATTCTAAAAAATGAATTATTCTAAGACCCATTTATGAAAAATATTTTCAATTTATTTCTAAATTAAATCATCACAGTTATGAAAATATAAATTTGGTAAAATCCAACCCATATTAGTGATTATATTAATTATTATTAAGTTTATAGGTTAATTTTTTTGATATAATTAATATTAAAATTGTATGAAAATCATTACCACAATGAAGGAAAAAACAAGTTTATCATTGGTTAAAATAAATATATCAAAAAATAGGTATAATTTATATACTATGTCTATATTTCAACCCTATATCATCATGTCCATAGAAATTTCTCATTTTGGTTTTTCTGGCTATAATTATAACCTTACTAAAAATTGTAGAAAAGAAAATGAAAAATATAAATCTCTTATATTAAAAAAGATATTATGTGTTCACATAGACATAATAAAGAGGTATGTTAGGTTATAAAACAAATTAAAGTTTAAATAATATTCGATTTTCAATGAAATTTATTTTTAATTTTCATTGATTATATGTTTACCATAACAGTGTATGCAACGCAGAGATAATAATTATTTAATTTAAACTAAAAACAAATTAAATTATACTATAAAAAATAAAATTAATATATTTTTAATAAATTATTATTTTCCCCAAAAAATAATTCTATTATTTTAAATAATATCTAAAGGCATATATTAGAATTGCATTATTTTTTGTTGTATTAAATGTAAAATTAAATAAAATTTTTATAAATAAACAATAATTTTATTTGATAATAAATAATGTTTTATTAAATAATTTAAAATTCAAAATATCTTATGTTCATACATTTAAATGTTAAATAGTTTGAAATATCAATCACTATTAATTTATAGACCTCTTTCCTTTTATATTAACATTCTTTCACCCCTACAAATAAAAAACTTTAGCTACCACACTTATGGCTAAAATAGGGTATTGTGTCTTTCATTTTCTTAGGTAAAAATTAATTTTCCACTCATATAATATTTTAATTTGATTTTTTTGTTTTCATAATTAGTGGAATAAGATTATCTAATAATAGTAATTTTATTTTCATGATTAATAGAAAAATTATCATGTTAAAAAAACATATTTCTGTAGAGGAAATTAAAATGGAAAATGTGACTACCTTATATAATATGAGAATAACATATATAATTTTTTTCTATTACTGTTAGAGATGTTTCTCGGCCTAATATGTCTTCTGCTCTATTATTTATCATTTTTTGTGGCACTAAATCTGAGACTGACAGCCCATTATTGATTTTTTTTATTTAACAAATGTCTCCCCTTCTCTGTTATAAATCAAAATATCATAACCTCTTCTATTCACACATCATGATACATTTTCATTGGTCAGTTACTAACACAATTGCTTCACTAAATTACTCCCCAGGACGTAGATTCTCTACATTTTAATAATAACAATCTAAGAATTCATTAGATATAATCTTAATGTGGTTCTAGGAATAATATGTGAAGTTATTAACCATGATATTTCATTTTATTTCTTCTTATAAATCATTTAAATATTCATAAAATGTGAAAAAATAAAAAAACCTATCTACCAAACATTTCTATGTTATTATGTCAATATCAAAATCTATATCCATCTCATCTTTCATCAACAAAATAGTCATTTGTGTTTAAGACAAACTACTATCTCACAAATAAGGTTAATTCATTTTCCATCACCTCTTATCGCAAATAGATTTAATGATTAATTTAATATATAAATGGTTTATTTGTGATATTTTTATTATTTATGAAATATAATATCTCATCTACCTTCTTACCTACCAGTATGTTTGAAAATTATATTACTAGTCATGCGTAAGTGTAGAATTCCAACTATAAAATGTGATGTGATACATTTTTCATTTCATTTTGAAATGGATGTTAATAAGGGTATATTTAATGAATTTAAATTATATAAATATATTTATATAATGAAAAATTATTTTTTACCTTTATTTCCTTCCATCCATAGAAAAATTGAAATAAATTTCATGCATAATTACGACCTTAGGAATGGTGTGATTCATTTTTTTATCTGTAATTTTAATAATGTATTATATATAAATATATAATTAAATATATATTATTATTATTATCTTTAACATTATGGATATTATAGATCCATAATCAATGAAAAAATAAAGAAACTACAAAAAAACATATATTAAAAAACAAGTAGTTGTTACTCAAAACCTGATATTAAGAAATAATTATTAATAAATCAGTGTTAAAATGTAATAAGTAAATCATATATTATATGAAATTTATTAATATGGTTATATAATAAGATTATAAAAAATTGTATTAATTATATAGTACTTTAGAATGTGCGTGATAATGTTAAGAATCGAGGAATTTGAATTTTTTTCACATATAGTTCATGGGAAAACATGCCATATCTACCACTTCATTCTTTGTTTTTTTATATATACATGAAATAAATATATTTTATGATTATTTTCATGAAAATTATGGAATATATGTATTAATTTAATTTTATTCCTTTCATAGTGATTGTGATTCAAATGATACCAATGTTATTTGGGTTTTCAATTAAATTAACATTCTATACCAGTATTATATATGATGATGAGGACAATGATGAAATATTATTATTTATATCTCAAAAAAATAAATGTATTGAAATTTTATATTGTTTGTTATGGAGATTAAAAGTTTAAATTTCAATTTCCATCTCATTCTTTTCTTAAGTGACTGATAAGTATTTTTCAATGAAAGCTGACTTCATATATATATTTGGTCGAAAAATAATTTTCCATACATATACAATAATTATAGAATTATTTTAATTAATTTTTTTACTTTTATCAAATGATTTTTTAATTTAAATTTTACCCCTATTTTATATTTTTTAAAAAGATTTAAAAGTAATCTTCTTGTCTATTAATAATTAAGGCACTTTTTTACATTTCTCCAATATGTGGTTGAATATTTTATATAAAATTGAAAACTATGAGTGAAATATTCTTTCTTAATTACCAATAAATTTTATAATTCTCTAATTATATGTTTCAATGGTTATTTTTGAAGAAAAATATTTTTCAAAAAACCAATAATTATTTTTTTAAAGGTTATTATAAATGAAAAATGTTATTTTCATCAATATTGATTTAATAATATTTAATTATGTTTATATTTATCATCATTAATGAATTTTGTTTTTACTTATTCTCTATTTGGGATATGAGAAAAGGAAACCATATTTTTTCTTTATATGGGTGGATTATGATTAAAATGTTGGGATTTTTAATAAAACAACCGATTTTCCATGGATTTTGTTTTGAAGTAATGATGAATTATTTATGATATAGTTTAATTTATATGAATGGATTATATTTATGTTAAGGTTTGGTGCATAAAATCATCCTAATATATTGGTTTAAGATAAATAAATAATGATATAAATATGTTATGTGTGAACCTCATGTTCAAAATTTCAAAACTAGTCCTAGATTCCTTATCTTGAACTTTATGCTTGTATATATAATTAATTTCAATATGTTTATTTGATGATCTATATTTAATTCAATTTAAATTATATATAAAACTAGTTTTTATTTCCATTAATTTGTTTTTCGTCCATATATCATGTACATTTCTTATTAATATAATATATTTCTACTTTTATATGTTTAAGATTATAGTCTTTTTTTGTATTCCATAATTATATATCTCATTCCAATATTTTTATCTCACTGATTATGTTCATTAATTCCATTATAATTCATGTATTATGAACTAACAATAAATATTCCATGAATTATAATTATAAAATTTTATGTAATTGGGTATGGCCTTTGTTATTCAAGGTCATGATCTTATACCCTTATTTTTGTCTTATATATTCATATGATAATTGAATGATATTACTAATGTATACCATTATAGTAAATCATATATCATAATTTATTATCTTCCAATTCCCTAGTTTATGAATATAGGGTTTATGTAGGGTATGTATTTGAATAGTACATAAAATTATTATATTTGTTGGAGATTTTTTTATTGGTCCTGAAATAAGAATATTGTGTATATTCTCTTTAAATACACTATACCATTTTGAACATCGAGCATATATTTTTGTAATTTTTTTAATATCTATATATAAATATTTAACATATTTATATGAATATCAAGGTTTATTTATTTTGTATCAGTTAAAATAATTACATTACTATTGAAAACATATTTGATAAAACAATAGTGATATGTCAAAGTTTAGAAAAATGTCCCCGAATTTTAGTGAAGGATTTATTATGTGGGTTCCAATAAATTATATCCAAGTATTGATTCAATAAGTGTATATAGATCCAGTACATTTATATATGGGGGTAATGACACCTAAAACAGTGTATTAATATTTGAATTTATGATCACCTTATTCTTAACAATGGACAGTATATTCACCTTTCTCACACTCCTAGGCGATATTTTTTTGGATATTCACAAAATCTTTATTAACTATATTGATGGATTTGAATATATGGTTTCCATGAATGGACCACGTTAAAGATATGTTTTTTATATTGAAAATAATTTCCTATTATTTAGAAATACTATAATTACGTGGTTTTACACTATAATTTTTGATGCTCATAGTATGATTTTTGTTTTTATAAAATTGCCTGAACTAGGAGGATTCTTATTAATAGTGAATATGAAGTACAATTATGTGATTTAACTTATGAGAAAATAAATGAAATTAAATATGTAAGGTGGAACACTGTGAATATTACTTGTTGGATATTGTGATATTTGATTAATAATATCACCTTGTATAAGATTCCTAACACACATAATAAGATAATAATAAAGTTTTATAAAGACTATGGAGGGATTAAAGTTAAATTTACTCTATTTATGGAATATGGGAAGAATAATATAATATATTATCCCAATGGAATTGGAAGATGATATCAAATTTAAATTTAGGGTTATTCATAAAATAATTTCCATGTATTTTATTGTCTTATACTTGGGTAACAAAACAATTTTCCTTATCAATGCCCAAATCCATAGATTTACTCATAAATCAAGTTAGGACCTATGTTATTCTGATCATTGAATTGAGATTATTTATGCGTTTATTTATTAATTATTTATAATTATTTTTTGGAAGTATTTATATCAATGGTATTTTAGTTATAAGAATCATGACACATCTAAGTATTTTTGAAAAACAAATTTCTTTAACGATTTGAATTTATATGTTGAATAATATGGATAAAAAATAAAGTTAATTTAGTGATAATGTGATAATTTATTGGAACACATGATTGATGTAATGATAACCCATATTATGTGTTTAGTTTGGAGATAATAATGTTCAGTTCAGGTAAAGATGTTATTGATATTGAAAAAGAAAAAAATATTATTTATTTCGATGGAAATGGTCATTTATTTGATGATAGAGTGATTTTTATCATCATTGATAAATATTTTTACATATTTGTATTTATAAAATAAATAAAATTGATGGAATTTTATTTTTGGATTAATGATATTTTTTGTTTTTTGAAACATGCATGTTTTCATTGAGGATTTATGATAATTCATGTTATTACCATCTCTTAGAAGTATATATGATCAATGTATTAACATTTCTTATTTGTGAAATTACGATATTATTTTTGGGGATAAATGATAAATCAATTTTGTAAATATATTGTTTTTCTAAAAATTTCCATGTTTTAAATTTATTTAGCTGTATTTTGCATGATTTTTAATTTTTTACTATATATGGAGGGGATTAAGTTGATACATGGAAATATTAATGATGTTTATAAATTATTGTATTTTATTTATACATATTCGGTAATGTATGCTAGTAATTTTGGTTTTAGTAAATATTTAGATTAAAATTATATAATTTAGGGATCATAGGAATTTTTAAAAGTGGAATTTATGTTCATTAGGAATGAAAAATACCTCAAAAATATCAATTTCTTCGATTAATAGATGGGATTTTAGTATAATATACAAAATAATAATTAATGGATTGAATTTTTCCTATAAAATTGGATGATTTAAAGTATATTGTTTCTTATTATTTAACATTTTTGTGATATAATAACTCAAATTTATGGAAAATGGCCTTGTGAAAAAAATTTATCATATTAAATTCAATCATAGGGATTTGATTCACATTTCTCACAGGAATTTTGATTTTTTAGTCATTAACATTCTCATTAAAATTCATATTCTTATGATCAATTATATATAGATATTAATTTTTTTCCATATCCATTTATTCCCATGAGAATAATGTTTTCCAATTTGAAAACCTAGTTATGTGTTATTCTATATGACCATCATATTTTTATTTCATTCTTTTCAAGAGGATGTTTTATTAATGCTATTTTTGATATGGGGTTTTCACTCAATTTTATTTTAAAATGATTTTATTTTAAATAATTTGTTCAAATAACATGAATAGCATTTGTTTATGGTGGGACAGAGTAAAAAACCATGGTTTAAAATACATTTCTCTTAATATAAATTTAATATATTTGATATATTATGTAATATGAAAGATAAATTTTAAACAGACCATAATGTATAATAAAAATGTTATAATAAAGATTTAGAACTAGAGGTTGTAAATAGGATTGAACAAATTATGAAATATTTATAATCCTCTTAATAAATATAAATATATTGATAAACTGATTAGAAATTAGAACACAGTTTTTTATTAATAAATTTTATTTTTTTAAAATACTTTTTATTAATAAATGACTTTTATTTCTTTTAGTGAGAGAATAATATTATTAATTATTGATAATTTTAGACAATTTATTTTATAAGATGAATATTTTTTTAATTCATCATATGGAAATTATGTTATAGGGAATTTCTTGTATTTTCCCAATAATTTTGATTTTTCAATGAATAGGGAAAAATAAATCTTTTTGTTGAAAACTATTTTTAAATGCCTAAAGTCAGTTAATATTATTTTTTAAGTAATATTAATAATTAATATTATATATGAAAGTTATAGATTATATATCTATATATAAATTTTTAAATGTATTTAATGATGATAATTAGTTATGTAGTTAACGCAATATCACCCTATGTTTAAAAAATGTATTCCTTTAATCCCATTTTCTAACTGGTTTTATAGATTTATTTGTTTATTTTGGATCTTATGATTCAAAGGCATAAATTTAATAAAATGTATCTCAATAATGGATTTATAATAATTAATATAAGTTAATAATGTAAAATAACTTTTTTATTAATGAAGAATAAAAACATTATGTGATTAAAACCATGATTATGGCTAAAAACAAGTTTACTGAATGTTAATGTAAAGAGGTGAGGATTAAAATGACCATAAAACATGATTAAAATCTATTGGTTGGCCATATTCTGACCACATATCATCTATTTCGTTTGTAGGTTCCATTTTGTGTCTATATGATTATTACTAAGACCTTTATTCAAATTTAATTAATGAAAAGGATAAAATGCCACTCTCTAAGTTTTAAAAACACCTTATATATTCACATCAGTATAAAAAGTAACATTTCTCAGTTGTAAATACTAATATTATAGATATATATTTTTTATTGATCATTTTTATTTATTTTTAATTTATATTGAATATATAATTACCTGAAAAGAGTAAGCGATGAAGACATTGTAATTTTTTAATTAAATGGAAAATAAGATAAATTAATTTAAATTTATTGAAAGAAATATAATTTGAATAAATTTTTATATTACATAACTTATTTATAAAATTGTAATATTATTGGGATGTTATAATGGTATTTAATCAAATTATACCCTTTTAAAAATGTTTTAAGGTCAAATGAAATGAATAGTGTTGAAATTTACATTAATGATATTTTATAATAAATATTTTTTTATTAAATCATTTAAAATTACTAGAAATTTTAAATTTAGCCTTTTTTCATGAAAATTGATAAAAATGGCATCCACTTTATATTAATGTTAAATTATTACTTTCAATAAGACCATTTATATTCCCCTTAATAGGGAAAACATTAAAAACCACATGTAAGGTTTGTATGGATTTTGCATCATTCACATGCTTATGTTAAAATTTATTTTCAATATAAATAGAATTTTAATCGATAATATTTTTAAAATACATAATAATTAGGTGAAAATTGTCTAATAAGGATTATTTTATTTTTAGGGTTAAAGAATTAATTACCTAATTAATGAAAATAGATGACATGTTGAAAAGTAAAATGATTAATGTGAGTAAACATATTGTGTTAGAGAATTACATGTTTAATTTTTTTTCTAAATTATTATTTGAGGTGATCACAATTTTTATCTACAATCAAATACCTTTTGGGTCATCTTTTGTGTAACTTGGCCTGAGAGAGAAATCCCATTATCGAATCGTTTTGGGTATTTATAAAAATTCTTATACTTCTAATGTATAAATGCTCCTCTCTTCTCCTATCTACTCCACACTTAATGATACATTTAGTTCATCCAATACCTACCTAATCACTTAAATACATCCATAACTATAACATATAGGTTCTTTTCTTAGAGAAAACACATTTGATAATTATTTAGGTATTATCATAACAATGTTTTCTGAAGAAGTGATATAGTTCTTAACAATGCATTATACTTTTATTTATTATTCTATACATATAAAATATTTATAAAATATTCCAAAATAACAAAAAAAAGTTTCTAAAATATATTTTGGTGTTATTAGATTTATTTAATGACCTATATCCCTCTTCTATTCAATAAAATGTGAAAAAATCTCTCAATTGTTTTAAAGAGGACTACTGCCTCTCGAACTGATGTAATTTATTTTCAATCAACGCTAGACCAAAATGGTTATAATGATGGATTTAAAATATTTATATTATATTTAGTATTTTTTTTATAATTATTTAATTATAATATAATATATACCTTCTTACATTCTAATCCATTAGAAAATAATTACATTACTCTTGTATACATATGGAGTACATCATCTATGAAGTAATGTGATATGTTTTCAGTTTTAGTTTGAAATGGATTATAATAAATATATATATATAATGTAAATATATTATATATATGATAATTAAAATACTCTATAATGGTTCATTATTATTAAGATATCATTCATTATATATGGAAAAAATGGAAACAACTTTCTTTTTTAGGAACTACACATTGTCCCCATGAATGGATGGATTCATTTTTATATATATAAATATTATGGATAATTATAAATACATATATAATTATATATATTATATTTATCTAATTTCTAAAATTATTTATATTATTTAACAGTTATCAATGTAAAATGATCAAAACTTCCGAACAAAAAATAATTGGAAAATGAAGAAGTTATAACCGAAAATGTTATTTTAACAAGGACATATTAATAAAATGTAGATAAGAAGTCATAACTAAATAATATATGGTATGAAATATATTATTATATTTTTATATAAGATTTATAATAAAATTATTTATTATACTTGAAGTATGAATGTGTATGAATAAGCTGAAACGTGAAGTATGGTATTTCTGTCTCACTTTTATTTTTATGGGACACATATCATATTCACCACATGTTTCTTTTGTATAGTATATATAATACAAATGAATTTTTTTTGGATTATTCTCATGAAAATTACGGTATATAAATACACTTATTTGTTTTCAATCATGGGTCTTATAATTAAATATATTACAAATGTGGTCAGGGATTTATATTATAAACTCATTTTATATAAATATTATTTATAATTATGATTACAATAATGAAATATTATAAAATATTTCTTAATAAACTAATTATTTTTCAAATCATATGTTTATTTGTCAATATTTCAATTTTTTATCTCATTTGTCACTCTATGTAGTCAATTTAGCTAAAATTATTTTAATGGAATGTAGTCATTATTTATATCTTTAGTAAAAAATACCTTTACTTCCTTATCCATGTTTTCTAAAAAATATTTACTGATTTTTCTAATATTTTATAGTTACTTTTATGTATTTTTTGCCCTTATTTAACATTTTCCAAAAAAAATTAATAGGAATATTTTTGTTTTTTTATAAAAGAGTTAATATTTTACTTTTACAATATATTTAAATGAATATTTTCTTTTTTACCTGTTCATAATAAATAGAATATTCCAACAAATTAACCTCCCAATTATTAAATTATTATGTAAAATTCCCCAATGATATTTTGAATGAAAATTAATTTCAACATAATTTTAGAAATTATAATTTTAAGAAGGATTTATTAATTTGAAAAGTTTATTTCACTAAACAATGTTTTGATGATATTTAATGGAGTTTTTTACCATTAAAAAACAACAATTCTTGATAGAAAATATATCATAATATGTAGTTGATCAAAATATACAAACACTATTCATTAAATGGATTTTTTATGGTTATGATGATGATAAATTTAAAAATCCCATTTATTTTCGATGCTTTATGTTATGATGTTATTAGGAACGATTTATGATATCGTGGAATTAAAATTAATGGATTATGATTATTTGATGGTTTTTTTCATGAAATCCCTCCAATAAATTAGGTACTCAAGAAGAAATAATTAGGTAAATATGTTATGGATGAACCTGAATTCATGTTCAAAATTTTATGTATGGACATGGATTTCATGTCAATAAAATTATATGAGGACATGGATTTCACATAAATATATTTAAGGAAGGACAATGTTTTCATTTCAATATGATTATGAACAAACTGTGTTTTCATGTCCATTAGTTTATGCATGTTCCAAGATTCATTTCAATGACTTATTGATTGATCTTGTTTCTTTTTATAAATGTTCTTAATGAAATATGATTCAGTGTGTTCCCCTAATCTATGTATTATTAAATTAATATTTTCTCAATTCCTATTTTTGTTAATTATTTTATGATTCATACCTTATAAAAAACCATTTTTTATGACAAGAATCATGTTAATGGTATTTTAATGAATTAGTAATGAGAATTGTAATTCATAACCATTATCATAAACAATTACTGTTATCTTATTCTTTTATACGATCATCAATTGATATCTCCCATATTTACTCTTACTAAGCTTCTAAGATCACCCTTTCATATGTTTCCATTCACTAGGTTATGATGAAAGGTTTTAAGTATGATATGTTAATAAGGATAACATAAAAAGAAGATATTTTTGGGAGTTGATGAAAATATTTCATGAAATAATAGGATTTTGATTCTAGTATCTATAGACAAAATGCTTTTATAGTCCATGAGTATATATTTTTAAAATGTATTGAATATACATCTAATGGTATAGAATATTTAAATGATAAAATCATGGGTCATTATATATAACAAAATATGTTGGGATATTTAATATTGAAAATTTTGGGGTTATTATTTTTCAAACAAATTTTTATTTCATTTATTATAAATATTTCAATATATGTTTGTGAAAGAGGATTTTATTATCGGAGTCTACAACAACCAAGTGGGGAATATCAAGATATGCTAGAAATACAATTATGATTATTGATATTTAATTCTTCAATGGATTTAATAAATAACCAAGAGTGGATAATGGAATATTTCCTAAATAAAGTTTAAATTGTATTTGAGTTTCTATAGAAAGGGATGAATTTGATTTGGGGGATATTAAGTTTCAAAATAAAGGAAATTTTAAAGACATATAACTATATAAAGGTAAAATATGAATTTCAGTATTTTCATAATGTTAACAATGATATTTAATTAAATAAATAATGGTAATTTAATATATTAATTACCTAAATATACATATCATGCGTGCTTAATAAATGTAGTATATTCTTAAAGCTACATAAGTGGGATCTCAAACTCCATAATCAACATGAATTTACTCAAGAAACTATCGTATCTATTGAATGTGATCTATGTTTTTCACAACAAATATAATTTTTTATAAGTATTTTTTAATTCAATTTACATGTAATGTGTTAGAGAGTGTGAGGTTGGAAATCTTATGGTTGATCCAAACCATATTCATGTGGTTGATGTAGACATTGTTCATATACTTGTTCTAAAATTTTCAATAAATTAATATGTATTTATCAGGTTATTGGTCCGGATTTCTTCATATTATTGATCTATAGATTTTAATTTGCATGATCCATTGCATCTGACTGGGAGATGTATCAGACGAAAAATCCAGTACAGGTGGATTGAAATTGTAAGATAATGGATCAAGATAGTGTCTAGTAATATGGTTATAAATTTAAGTATGAAATATGGGAAAGGGATTGATGGTTATGGAGTTATGAGTTTCTCATTACATTGAAGGTGGTCTAAGATTAAATGAAGCATTTTTTCACTCATGTGGAATTTAAAAATGCATATAATAAAGAATATTTCATTGAAAAAATTTTGGGATGAAAATTGAAGCCTAATCCCACTATAATTTTTTTTGTAATGTCGATATTCTTATTTTTTCACTCTCTCTACCATTTCATATCCCCATTTTTTATTTCATGTGTTGTTTGAAGAGTGAGCTTAATATTGTGGTGAAATGTTGTACTTGGGATAATATATTGAAAAACTAAAACAATTCTGCTGACTAGTGGGCACGAGACAAGAGATAGTAGGTGGGTAAGCCCTGATTAGTCTAAGATAAAAGACATTCATCAACTCACTGATATGCATTCACAATAAATATAGTAGAAAATATTAGTTTATCAAATTCATCAAGAAAATATCAGCTCACCGGTTGGACATTAATATTGAGTTAGAGGTCTACCGACTCCTTGGTGATGATCATGCACTATTGATTAGTTATAATATTACTATATATTTTCCCTCGAGACCCATGTTTTAATATACCATGATCCTCCTTTATCAATAAATTCATCTATATGATTCTATAATCCCTATTTGAAATTATTTTGTCCCATAAACAATATTATTGGATGATTTGGGTTCTTTTACTCTTAGTGGTTTTTGATAAGCAAGAATTTCCTTATTTAAAAAACATATTATATACTCTTACTCTAAACATTATATCATACAGTAATACCATGTATTTTTATTTTATAATAATTCTTTATTATTGATTTGGTTTTTTAGAACAATATATTTTATCTCCATTTCTAATTCGATTGTCAAGTTTAGGATAATTGATTCTTTAAGAATTGAGGTTTTTGGTTTCATAAGAGGTATTCATTCAGTATGACCCATGTTTGTTTTTTTATTTTTAAATTTTATTTAAATTTTATTAAAAAATAAAATATATTATATTATACTATATTTATGAATAACTATATTAATTATGAAAAAACCATTTTACAATGGTCTTTGAATAAAATTTCATGATATTTGGAATAAAAAATTATTATAATTGAATTTTTAAAGAGTTTATTTTTTTAAAATTAATATATAATGGAATGCTTATATATATTTTAAAATAATATTTTTTGATTGTATTGTGTTTTTTCAGATCCTTTGATGTTAGTTTCATTAAAATGAATAGACATGACTTGTGAAAGATTGAAAAAATACCGATTCTAAATTGATTAAGGAGACTGTTGAATGATATATGATGTAAAATTAAAAAAAATGAAATCAATATAAAGGGACATACGAATTTATGAGGCTATTCAAGGGCATTAACTTTGCGAGATTTTTATCCCTATTAAGAAAATAATTGAGGATAAAAAAACTAATTAATCATTTATGGGGATAGGAGAAACATGGAGTGGTAGATTTCCTTCACCCAAGCCCATAACCCTATGGTAATGTATGCATAATGAATCAATGATTGTTGATATGTGTGAGGATCCATTCTACTTGAAATAACTATCATGAGAACTACATTATAATGGATATAGGAATTAATGAAAATATCTCATTTTTTTATTACATATTATGTTTTAAAATTGAATTCTTGATAACCTACATTTCCTGGAATGTTTTTTATGTACCGCTTCTAATAAATTCTTATAAAATGATTGATTTTTTTAAATAGTGTATGAAAATTACATTCAACCCTATTTTTAATTGATATTTTTATTATTAATTTTGTTTTATAGGGAATTATTTTGAAACAATTTTTGTAATCTTACAACTCTTTCTTGGTGACACCATGTATCAACCTCTAGAAATTGGAAAAAAATTGTTTTTAGATAATAATTAATGAATGAAACCAAACTTAAGACATTATTATTTATGATAGAGGTAAATTTGATATCATCAACAATTGGTGGGTTGACCGACCTAAGTGTTTCACAAAAATGGGTTAATAATCATATTTTTTCTTTACCATGTTTCACTAATTGTTTTTCCATCTTTATCCCACCAATTACTTCATTATATAATTTTAAAATTATTTATTTCTATGTTTTCATAAATAAAATCTTTTGTTCAATGCATTATGGTCTTTTTTCATGAAGTCCAGTAACTAATGACCATAACTTGGGGGTCGAGAACACCATTCAAACAATTTTATGTAACTACATGTATACCAAGGTTTATGGGTGATCAATTATGGTTTATGAAAAATTGGTATCAAAGGTTAGGTTAGGTTGTTTTCATCATCAATACTTTATTTTTAGATGTCCTAGTTGATTGTTGGTAGGAATTTTGGGACTTAAGGGGTGGGTTTCAAGTGAGTTTCTTTCTATCACCCATCAAGGAATAACTTATATTACTTTGGGATTGTGGAAAATAAGATCATAGAAATATTTGTTCAACATTTAATTTCCATTTCATGTTAATTTTCGGATTGAGATAAATTATTTTCAATGGTCAGATACTTTCTATCTTGATTTTTCATTATGTCGTATAGTATAATACCCTCAGAATATATACAATGAGTCTAGATGGGGGTTCTACTAATAAACTTCGTACGTAAACCTCATGTTTATCAAAAAAATAATTGAGTTGTTATACACAATTCTAAATATATAATAAGGTTTGTGAGACCTAACTATACCTGAAATACTGAGGTAGAACCTTTAAATGATTAGAATAGGGATCAATCCAAGGATATTAGTCATCATAAGCAATTATCAATCCATGGGATGAATGATCCTCACGATGTGAGAGATATTTTTTTGAATTTTTCTGACCCTTTGAATTCATTAACACCCTACATTCCATCATTGTAAATTTTGTTACATTCAATCGTAAAGGATCAAGTAGAAGTTGGTGGGATTTTATTATTTTATTAGAGAATAATAATGGATTATATTAGATATAATTAATTACCATATCCAAAAATAAATTATGTCCAGAAACAAATGTTTTGGAAAATTTTAATGAATTTCTCCTCATTGGGAAAAATAATCAGACAGTTATGATGCATGCCAATTGCATTAAATAACGTATTATGTTCTTACATGAGGTTATTTAAATTGAAAACATGAAGTTTCCAAGTATATAAATGTATATTACACTTTATTTTCAATTAATGATTTTCATATTCAAATATTCTACCTATATTGATCTATATTAAAAGGATTTAATTTAAAATATCATATTTGAAAACATTTTTAGGATGACTATAATTTCCCAAAAAAACCTAAAGGTAGTTTTAGTGTATGTATTAAGGTGAACTAGTAGTAGGATGGGGATTTTTTATGAAATATTGTCTGGCACTTATTATATTTTTTCATCCATATATAATCAGTAGAAAATAATAGATACTTACTTACTTGTTATGAATGTGGAAAGATTAAAAACTCTAGGATTTTATTATCAAAAGTTAAAAATCATTGAATATTATTTGGATGTTATGGTCACTTGTATGGGTTATATCACGTGTTATATATCCAGAATAGTGATGAAGATTCTTTATAAGGTTAGGAAATTTTCATCTAATAAGATACTTTAGGAACTACGGGGTTCCAATAGCATACCTCCAAAAAAGATATTAACACATTGAAATTGTTTTTAGTAGAATATGATGTGGGCGCAGTGACCGTGGTAATAAATTTTTTTTATCATTATTTGTTACTAATTAGTTTTATATACCTTCATCATAATCATTTTTATCAACTTTCACTAGGAATATCTTATGTGAAACCAAAAATTGAAAACTTATGTTATCGAGACAATGATTCCTCTAGGAATAAATATGGTCCATGGTCTCTAATTCCACATTAATGAAATTTAACTATTAGAGGATGATATAGTTTATTTTTTTCATGTCCTTGAACATTGAATCCATAATGATTTCTTTTTAATTAATTGGATAGTAATGGAAAGAGTCCAAATTTAAAATTAGTATTCATTGGTGTCCTTTACTTCCCTCAATAAGTTGTCTCTAGTATACCAAATTGAGTGAGAAATGTGTTCTAATAGAGTGGGATAACATACTCAAATTCATGGTAGGGTAATATTATAATTTTTTTTATATGGAATATGAAACCATTTTTAGTAATCCTACTCCACTGGTTTATGTGTTAGACAGTATGATCATAGGTTAATTGCATATCTCATCTCTTGTGAGGGTGGTTGAATTATATATTGAATTAGTTCCTATAAAATAGTTACTATTGATACCATATTACAAAATAGAACCAGTAGAGTTAATAGACCCAGAAATTCTTTAAGATGTTTTGATATCCAATGTAATCATACACCTGAATGTCCCACTATGGATTTCTCTAATAATCATTTATTGGATGGCTATTTGATTTCTCCACTAAATTGATTATTAGAAAATTCTCAACCAGGAATTGAAAAATAAAATATACCTTATCCCCATATTGATGATTTTTTAATTAATAAAAATGGTGAAAGTATGTCACAAATTTTAATCCCAGACTACTTTGCACCATGTTAGTATAAACGACTCAATTATTCCATATAACAACACAATTATCCATTAAACCCATTTTGAGTGCCATAAAATATTTTTTTATCCTGACAAGATCGCGATAATTTATTATGGTTTTCATGAATTATATTTTTTACCACATCCTTGACACCACTTTTAGAATATTCTAGAAATCCTATGGGTTCATCACATGTATGAAAAATTATCAGAATTTAACATCTTGATATGGGAATTTAAATTTTTCCTACATATGGTCTCGGAACATAGAATATCAATTAATACTTAAAATATGATGGAATCGTTTTAAGGGGGGAACACCCAAATAAAATTTAGGTCAATTTTTTCTAGGGTTTTGGTAGGCTATAATTGGTAGTTCATATTGTATTTGATAAGTAATTCTTCATATTAAATAACTATCTCCTAAAAATGGATGAATATATCTTGTGGCATGATGTTTCAAGAATACATGAATGAACTGATGTGGCATATGATGTCGTTACATATTTAGAATCTTCCAATGGCTGTAAAAGAGATAATATTTTCTTGTGATGTGATTCGAGTTGTTTTGGGATAAATCCTTATGATATATGACCATGTCACTCCATATATCCCTCATCAACTTTGATCTCATGCGATGAACATAATGAATCATACTTTGGAAAAGATATTCTTTCTTGAAAAAATTTATGGTATATTATATAGCATTATAATACTATAACACATTGATAAAATAACAAAAAAATATTTTAAAGAGATCATTTAATTATTAATTTACTAATATGATGCAAATTAGAAACATTTTATTAAGAAATTAGAGGTAAATGTAAATACTACAATGTAAAATTATGGATAACACCGATCTTCTAGAATCATATCACCCATAAAAAATATTGAAATGAAATAAATATTAATAAAAAATAAATATATTTAAATGGAAAATATTTTACTAGGGAAGTAATTATATTAATTCTGAATCATAGAAAAAAGTGGTACGTATATGATGTAAAATTACTATTTTAATGGTATAATGACCATTCCATTTATTACATGGACAATGAGAATAGTAACAAAAACAATATAAATAGTAACCAAACCATTAAAATAGTTATTTACTATAATATAAGAAAATTATTATAAACAATATATATCAAGATTAATTTATTAAAATAAATATATAATAAATAAATAAAATAAATATCATTATTAAAAACTCAATGAAAATGAATGATTATTTTTGAAAAACTATATTTAATATATATTATATGTCAAAATTTTATATTTAAATATTATAATTACATATGATAGATAATTATTATCATAAAATAAGTTTTAATTTTAGAATCATAACTACAAATTTCAAATGGATGAATGTTTTATAATTTTCTGAGAAACATTCAATTTTACATGAATTGTAAAAATACAATTTTCCTAATACTGCATTTTTAATGATATAATGATGATCCAATAATATATAAATATATGTAAATTTGTTACTATCATCCATAAATAAATTTAATAAGATAGATTTGTCATTTTAAATTAATTATCAATATTTTTAGAACTAAATTTTCTTTTTACTAAGCCTTATATATTAAAGTGTCCTTTAAAATAGCCATTTCTCAACATTATATTTTACATTAGATAAAAAAATTAATTAGAACTGTAATGTGTTTAAAATTCCTCAAAAAAAATGTGAGTTAATTAAGATATATTCCATAATGTAAAAAAATTTACTATTTAAGGTTTTACCTTAGTTATACTATAAGAACTCGACCTTAACCAATACCTAATCATGAATTAAATTAATAATTCACATTAAGGATATTTTCAGGTTCAGAGATTTAGAGAATTAGGTCATAACATAAATATAACAACTTGAATATTACATATAGACACCTCTACTCTCTATCATTTTCTTCACAAATCAAAAAACACATAAAAAAATAAACATGTTTAGTTCAATGTTTTAGACAACGTGACTTTTCCATTATCCCATAAATGACCCTATTCATATTTATAACCTAAGAAATTATTTTTCAAAACTTGGTATGAGCATAAAAAACATTGTAAGGGATATAGAAAGAAGGAAAACTGTTAGTTTTTCAAAACAACAAGTAAAACATGAATACATTATCATAAAGTAATAATTTCCAACCTAAATAAGTAACAACACACTTCACATCAAATAAGATCATTTAATACCCTTTTGAAACCAAAACACAATCATATCGCCCATATAATTAAAAATATAAAATGTAATGTAACTTGGGACATAAACATACTGAAATGTAATAACCATATAGTCGAGTTCCACAAATATTACTAAATGGAATAGCCACAAGACTGACTTCCATACCCAATGAAATGGAGGTTATAACATAACCAACCATCCATGGTTTATCAGGGAACCACCAGTCATTTGGTTTGTCATGTAACCACCCATAATTTTTCTATCACGTAACCAGTCATAAATTTTTTAAGAACCATTATATAATCATAACATATAAAATATTGCAAACATCAACATTTCACAAATCATGTTTTATACGCAATAATAAGAAACAATGTCTAGATATTGAAATAAAAAATGAAATTCAAAAACCATTTTAAATATTAGAACTCCCAAAATGACAATAATGAATTTCTTTTCCTTTCAAAACCAATATTGCTTCTAGGGGAAGCCAAATATCGATTATGGTGGGGGGGGGAGGTCATTTTTTCTAAATATGTTAAAAACATTCCTTCTTACATTTAGTTAAATTCTTTGTAGATAAAATATTCTGTTTGAAATAAATTAAAATTCAAAGGGGTTTATACACTGTTTAATAGAAAGTCGTGTATAAATCATAATATACCTCAAGGAAAAGAGATTGAGACAAAGTCCCTTACCTAGAGTTCAAATCATCAAGTATGTTCCATGTTCATCCTAAATAATAAACAAAACTAAATTTATACATTCTTAAAAAGCTTCTTCATGTTTATTATTCCCTTTATATCACTTATTACCTTGCTATAAGAATCATATAATTTTTCAAGTTCATATCGATCATTTTTTTGAAGCTCGGTACTTTAGTCCAAAATGAACGTGTTATAATTACATATTGTCCTTGAGGTCAATATAAAATTATCTCCAAAATTATATTTATGATTTAGATATAATATATATCATACATATCCAGTATATATGTATTTATAATAGTACATTGCATTTGGATATACTAAATGAATAGAATCATTCATTGAGAAGGTAAGCCACACGTACACATGAAGGCTAATTTAATTTTTTATAAATAATTAATGGAACGAAAAATAAATAATATATAAGTATAATATATAAATATTTTAATATATTTATAATATATGTTACAAAATTTCATTAATTCCATCCTTTATATGTTCCATGTAAAGTATGATTGAGTTATATCACTTTGTGGGGGCAGTAGTCCGCACTCCCTCAAATGAAATGATCCTATTTATACAAACTAAAAGAATTAAATTATTATCTAAATGAGAATTATAGAATAATAGCAATAAAATAAATATCATATATATCATATATAATTATAGTTCCATTATAATGGCCACCATGACATGTGGAAGTAGAAGATTGAACAATCATCCTTTCGTGAGGCAGTAGACTATCATTCATAGAAACAGAATGTTCTATACCAATTAGATGGAGGTGTGAGTTAGTTTAGTTTTAATCCTTATCATAAAAAACCTAGTATATTGAGGATAATGGTGTTGTTATGTAAAATTATTAATATGTTGTGAATAGGGATTGATGAAGGAAAAATAATGGAACAGACCTTGAGATAAGACGTTACCTTAAATCGGGTAACTTCTTTTTATTTGAGCCAATGGAATTTCATTAAATACCTTATGCCTAAGGGAACACTTCTTTTTAGAATATTGGAATATTGGTATCTTATTGTAGAATATTTTGTATGAGACAATGGGATTTATTTGTGAAATTAATTTTTTATAAGTGGTGTCCTTTTATAAGAGGGATAAGGGGCACTTCAAGAATATTTTGAAATGTTATTTTATTATTAATTGATTTTTGAATTCTAAAAACACAAAATTTATATATCTTGATGATAGGATGAGTATGGGTATATATGATCTCAAAACTATTGGTTTTATACATGTTTAGGTCAAATAGATAACTTTATGTTTTAGCTTTAACACTTAATTCAATAACTCAACTCTTATCATGTCTTCCTGTATTTTCATAATATATTGTTATTATAGTTACTATAATATTCCAAGCAAACCAAAATTGATAATTAATGATATTTTTATCATCATATATGTTTTTAGCCAGATATTATATTTTTGAGGCAATTATATCATTTAATAAAATGTTTATCGATTCAAAAACTCATTTTTATCAATTTTGATACTATTCATATCATGACATTTTAAAAATAAATAACAATATTATTAAATAAAAAATCAAAATTAATTTACATATAAAAAGTAATTTTCATCTATAAAATTTATGGATGGCATAAAAGCTTTCAAAATAAATTTATTATATCATTTATAATCTCATTTATTTAAATCTTTAAATGATAAGGTTATCACTATTTCACCTTTGTGTCATAATTAAATTTATTAATTTAATGTCAAATAATTATATATAAAATACAATGATTTAGGAAATTTTATTAGATTTCTAATGACTATATATAGTGGAAGATATCACTTATATATCCCCATATAATTTTTTTTGTAAAATATACATGCTTAGTATATATTTTACTTAATTTTAAATGAAATGTAATCAAATGTCATTTTTGCACACAAGTAGCTCCATGGGTTCCTAAAATCATCCCATGGATGACCTTGGTCTAAAATATATCATCCAGAAGGGTTAGTAGATGAGTTAAGGTAATTTAATATTATTATAATATTATTTTTTACCTTTATTTAATAGATTTTCCCTTTAACAATGGTAAATAAAATATTTACTGAAGTTTCTATTCATAATGTCTAAAAAGAAAAGATAACTGTTTAAAAAATTTAGACCTCCTAACACCAAATATGGAATCAATTTTTCTAAATTCTAAAAACAGAAGTTTCATAAATTAATTTAAAATGAATTCCTGTTGCAAAAACCAACAAGTGTGTTTTTAAGAAGTAAAAACTACTAAAAGATTGACATATGATTATGTCCAATTTCATTGTGAAATTACTTACAGTGAGAAAAATTGGATTAAATGATAAATATATAACATAATTACACTTTAAAACTAATTATAAATATTATATAAACATATAAATAAATTAGATGAAAAGATAGTTTTGACTTAAACTGCAATATTTTTCACTATTCATTAAAAAATGAACTTCACCATAAAAATAAAAAAAACATAACCAAATTAAGCATAAATATCCAAATTCTAAATAAGAACATTAATTTTCTAAATAGAACATATAAATTTGGCAAAAACTAACTTAAAAATGGTTCACCATCAAAATGATGTAAATCAACATTTTAAAGAATATTAGTGTATTTCATGCTTAATATCGGATTAATTCTTAATTAAAGCCCTTAAAATTTATTGGATAAATTTAAAGACATTTAACAACAATTTTTAATAATAATTTAGTTATTTATGTTCATTCCCAGTAATAAAATGGCTTTGAGTTAACTACCATTTAAAATAATATTATTATCATATTATTTTTCGGTATAACTCAATTTGGTGTGAAACATACGATTTCAAAGAAACCCAATACTGTGCATTGAGTACACTATCAAAAAAAGTCTCCTATTTAACATAATATTAATATAATATTAATAAATATTAATATATATGACCATGTATTATTCTACATATACTAGGGATGTTACATCCTTCCCCACTTTTGGAAATTGCATCGTCACAATTTTAAAATTGGGCTTGGAAACATAATTGAATGTCCCACATCAGAAAAAGAGTAAATTAAACTATCAAATTAAAATAAATAAATTGAAGTTCAAAGGTAACATAAGATAACCCATAATAGGATTCCATGTAGGAAAAGAGGGATATGGAAGAGAAACTAACCTTCATGTTTTGATTGAGAGTGAAAGAAAACATAATTAGGAGAAATTTAACGACCAAAAAATCACAAACATGTGTTGGATTAAACTGTCATTTATTCCTTAGTAGGAAAATTAAACAGACATCGTTTTTGTTATATGTTTCTTTTTATAACATTAATAAATTTATTTATAAGCTTGACTATGATCATAAGGAATCATACTTACTTGTCATGTAGACTTTCATTGTTTACTAAATTTCAACCACAAAATAATATTTTCTCCAAACGATGATTATTCAAGATTAATTGGTCACATCAAAAGAACTAGAATAAATTTCTAGAGAATCATACAATCCATAAAAGATAAACTATATATTTACCCTATCTTTAGACATAAACCAAAACCAAAATGGTTAGTACAAGATCAGATAATCCTTAGAAGGATAAAAATTTATAAAAAGAAATACTTCTCCTAATATCCCAAATTAAACAAAGAGTACCCAAAGTTCAACAAAGAAAATTCAATACACAATTTTCCTTAAAATTCGTGAATATGATCCAAACTAATATTGAAACCCAAGACGAAAAATAGTTTATTCACATAGTCTTCCATAATAAATATTAATTTTTGCCTCCAAATGACATTTACTACTCTTAAAGTCTCATACTGAAATGCAATTAACCAAATCCAATATTCCCTATGATAGGTTAATCATTTCAATAAATATCCCAAATCTCCCTATGTCCACAATAAAAACATAGATTCTAACAAAATAAAATTTGAACCATTAATCAAAAAATATAATCACATAGTACTCTATTTTCCTTGGGAATACTGTTTTTCCCAAAAGAGATAATGTCTTCCAAAAAAACATTTATCACATAATCACTGAATCATTTTCCTATACAAAGGATATCCATTTTTGATGAAACATAAGTTCACCAAATCAACCTATTAATCATCCATAAAATCATTTAACTTAATGTTATTAACCTTAAAAACCTTGTAATTCTCATATTCTAGTGGTATGTGATAAATCATAGTCGCACATGAGATGTGGGTTCGATTCCATTAGCATTGTCCCAATTTACAGGTTGTCACACAGTCTGTGTGTTGTCATTTTTCAAAAACTGCATAATTATAATAACATGAAAAAAATGAGGTAAAATCCTTAAAAATATCTATAACATGTTTTACTCTCAATGGTTATTTCATACCTCACATTTTTCATCCCAAAAACTAATCGCCCTACAGTTTCCAACTAAAAAATGTTCACATGAACATAAGGTTATCCATTATGCCCACAAAATAAAAGATAATTATTCCCTAAAAAATTCTCACTTTCAAACTATTGTGTTACACATACTATAAAATGTATTTCAATGTAACCCGATCATTAATACCCTGAAACATCTCATCATACATAGATCCAACATAACCCATCAATTATTAGACATCCTAATCATCAATCATTCTTTATGATCATTTATCCATGTTTTTTCATATTATTAGTGTATAATTATTTCATAAAAAAAATCTTGAATAATATCCTATGATTTCAGTAATGTCAAAAAATGAGATATGAAAAAATCCATTCATTTCATAGGTCATTTTCAATTTCATCATATTAAATTGGAATGTAATTAGGAATTAGAAGGAATATATTTATACGATCCTGGTGATTACATTACCGAACCTTCTTAATAGGATATCTTTTTGCATAATGACCATGCACACCACATTTAAAACATTCAATTGATCCTTCTGAAAAACATCATTCACTTTCCTAGAGTCAACATGATGCTTCATTAATCTATGGAAAGTTATTTCTTTATGACCTTTATTACCACATTTGAAACATCATCCCATCCATTTGAATCATTTTACTAGGGGTTTATTTCCACATCCTTTACACATAGGATTTTGAATATACCTACCTTTAGGATTATTAACTGAATAGCAATAGGTTTCATTTCTTGCATATATGATGTCTTAAAAAAATCCCCATGGTTCAACTGGTCACTCATAAATCCAGATAGTTGTTTCAGAATAACCACAATAGTTATCATTGCAACTCCCATATCATTCAGTTGTTCATTCAGAAAGTCAACATAATTAATTTCACATACACTGTTTCTTTAGTGCCTGCTAGATTAAGCAATTTACTACAACCAAAAGGTCAGTGTGAGTATATCAGTAAAATAATCATATACTATATTATAATGTGGGTAATCACTAAGATATACTTATACATTTTACCTTAAACTCATTAAATATAACTAATATTACCATGAATCTTTCAAATATTCTAACCATTATGGTTATTTTACTTATTCTAAAGTAACACCCTAACCTCTAAAGGTTTATAAAACTGACATCTGATACCAAATGTCAGTTCCATACCTTAAACATTATATAATATTGAATTAAGTTAATAATTAAAATTGAGGATCCTATGACATATATATCTTTAGAAAATTATTTTATAACTTATAAATAATAACTTTATTATTACACCTGGACACCTCTATTCTTTGACGATTTTTTTCATAAAACAAAACCAATTAAAAAAACATTTTATGATCCATGTTTTAGAAAGCATGAATTTTTATTGATCACATCCTTGACCCTATTCAACTTTTTGTCTCATGGAAAATATTTCAAAACATTTAATGAGCATAAGAAGCTCAGTAAGGGATACATATAGAAGTAAAACTGTTATTTTTTCAAAACAATAGGTAAAACATGAATACTTTATCATAACATTATAATTTTCACCTTAAAGATGTAGCAATGCATGTCACTGAAAAGAAACTCATTTGTCACCATTTTAATCAAAAATATTTCCATATATCCCATATAAGAAAACATATATCATATAAGGAATCTTGGGACATAAACTTACTGAAATGGAATAACCATACAGTTGACTTCCACACATAACACTAAAAGGAATAACCATACGGCCAACATCCATACCCAATGCATTAGAGGTTATAACGTAACCACCGTTCCAGGATTTATCAATGATACACCTGTCATGTGGATTATCCCGTAACCACCCATCATTGGTTTTTCACGTAACCACATGTCAAAAGTCCAAGAACATTTATATAATAATAACATATAAAATATTTCAAATATAATCATTTCACTAATAACATTTTATTCAAAATCCCAAGATATAATTTCATGATATTGAAATAAAAAATCCATTTCAAAAACTATATTAAATATGAAAACACCCAAAATGGGAAAACGATATTTCTTCTCCTTTTAAAAACATTAAGACTTATAGTGGAATCCAAATAATTATTAAGGTAGGGTAGAGGTCATTGTTTCCGAATAAGTTAAAAAAAATCCTTTTTTTAGTATAATGATTTTTAGATAATATATTATTTTTATAATAAATTAAAATTCAATGGGTTTTGTACACCCTATAAAATAAAGTCATGTATAAATCAAAATATGCTGCATGAAAAGTAGATTGAGACGCAATCCCTTACGTTGAGTTCAAATCTTCATCTGTGTACCTTATTCTTCCTAAAAAATAAATTGATGTTAATTTCTACATGATTCAGAACCTTTTTCATGTTTATTATTACTTTTATATCAGTTATTACCTTTCTATGAAATTCATATAATTATTCATGTTCATATCGGTCATTTTGTCGATGCTTCGTAATTGATAAAAAATAAACATATCATAATTAAAAATTGACCTTGTGGTCAAAAGTACATTATCTCTTGAATTATATTCATGATTTATATATAAAATATATAATATATATCCGGTATATATTTATTTAGAATAGTCTATAGCATTTGGAAATAAGAAAAGAAATTCACCATTCACAGGGACGGTAAGTCGTACGTACGCATGAACACTACATTCATTTCTTTTTCATATTTTATAGAATAAAAACTAAATTATACATAGGAATATTAAAATTACAATATAATTTATATGTTATATATTTTACAAATGTTTACTAATTCTATCTTTTATATTTTCCTTGTATAGCAAGAATGAGCCATATAACTTTTATTGGGTGGTAGTTCGCACTTCCTAAAATGAAATTATCGTATTTATACAACATTAAAAACAAAAAGATATGTTCTAAATGAGAATTGAGGCATAATAGAGTTAAAATAAATATCATAAATATCAAATATTATTACATTTACATCATAATGGCTACTATTAGAGAGGGAAGGAGAATATTCAACAATCATCGTTTCGTGAGGGAGTAGTTTTCCATCCACAAAAACGATATGTTTTATACATATTAGATGGTGGTATTTGTAAGTGTAGTTCATATAATTATAAAAAAACCTATTATATTTAGGAAACTGGTTTTTTTATGTAAACAATGTATAAGAAGATCATAGATAGTGGAGGAATAAAAATAATGGAAGGGAACATGAGTGAAGACATTACCTCAAATCGGGTAACTTTATTTGATTTGAGCCAAAGGAATTTATAGAACTGACTTTTCCCTAAGGGAACGAATCTATGAGGAAGAGTGTAGTGTTGGAAGCTTATTAAAGAATATTCAAGTCGATCCATGGGGCTTGAGAGTTTTTAGTGATTGGTTAGATGTGGTGTCCTTTTAGAAGAGGGAGGAGGGGTACTTTATGAATATTTGGAAATATTAATTTATTATTAATGGATTTTCAAATTACTAAAACACCAAATGGATATATTTATAAGATAAGATGAGTATGGATCAAAATACTCTCACACAATTCGTTTTAGACATGTTTAGGTTATAAAAATAACCTTACCTTTTATCTTTATCCCTAAGTTATATAAATTAACTCTTACCATATCTTCTTGTATTTTCATAATATAAGGTTACTATATTTACTATAAACCACCCAGAAACGCAAATTAGACAATTAATTAAATTTTTAACACAAAATATTTTATTTTTTAGAGTCATATATTTTTATGACAGTTATATCATTTAATAAAATATTGTATTTTTTAAAATCAAATTTCTGTAAATTTTTATACTATTCATGTCATGACTATTTAAGAATTCTTAACATTAATATTAATTATAATAAAATTATTCACAAAAAAATAATAATAATAATCCATAAAATTATTGTATGGAAAAAATTTAAAAAATAAATTTATTTTAATATTCATAATATTATTTATTTAAATCTTTCATTAATAAGGTAATCACTACATCACCATTGTGTCATAAATAAATTTATTTATTTGATGTACCAAAATTATATATAAAATTCCAAGATGTAGGAAATATTTTTATCATTCTAATATATATTAATAGTCTATGAAATATCTTATACTCCCCATATCAAAATTGTTTAATTAAAAGATACATGTTTAGCTTATATTTTTCCTAACATTAAATTAAAAGTAATTATATATCATTTTCACAAACAAGTGGATCCATGGGATCCTAAAATCTACCCATAGATGACAATTTTTTGAAATATGTCATCCATTAGTGTAAGGACATGTTTTAAGGTAATTTAATATTATTATAATATTATCTGTGTTCCCTTATTTACCGTATTTACCCTTTAACCATGGTAAACAAAATATTTTCTAATGTGAGTATTCATAAAGTCTAAAAATAAAAAGTACCTATTTACACAATTTGGATCTCCTGAATCTAAATATGGAATCCAATTTCCCAAATAAAAAACACAGAAGTTGTAGAAATTAATTTAAAATCCCTAGTGTTGTAGTATTTTTAACAATTCATTAAAATTGAACTTTATTAGAAAAATACCAAAAATTTAACCAATGTAAATTTTGATGTCCCAATTCAAAATAAGATGTTTATTTTGATAAATAGAAAATATAAAAGTAAAAAAACATAATATTTAAAATTTATTCACCATAAAAAGGTGGTAAATTGACCTTCTAAAAAATATCAGAGTATTTTAGGTATAAAATCAGATTTATTCTTATTTTAAGCCTCTAAAATTTATTGTATAAATGTAATGTAATTTAACAAACCCGTGTAATAATAATGTAGTTTGTGAGGGTTTTTTTCTATAAATACAATGTCTATTTGGTAACTAAAATTTAAAATAATATTGTAATTATATTATTTTTCAGTATAACTCAAAGTTGTGCGCAACATAGGATTCCACAGAAACTGGTTGTTGTATGTTAAGTATGCTATCAAAAAAAGTGTAATCATTATCATAAAATTAATCTCATATTAATAAAAATTAAAATATATGGATAATTATTATTCTATAAATACCTTTGTTGTTACAAATACCAATTAATTAAACATTTTATTCTCATAATGCCTCTCTACCCAAATATAAAATACAAATCACTTATCCTATAGATAATAAACAATTATTCACAAAATAAAAGAAACTTAACAACCAAAATACCAACTCATAATAGCCACATTATAATTAGGAATTTTATTTATCTAGTCACCTGAAGAACTCAATGAATTTACGTCGTGACACCGAGAAGAGGGTCTGTTTTGATCTAATTCTCCTATCATTTTCCTCTTTATGTCCCTCTTTCACTCTATTAATATAATAATTATATAGAAAAATATTTATTGAATATTATTTTAACATTATATTAATCATTTTAACCGAATTTAATGAATATGTTTTTGATGTATTCATATTTCACTCTTCTATTTCTTCTTGTTATGAAAATTCCTCATTAACGGTTGGTTAACCACAGACCCAGAAATTGATAATTTTTTATTATCACAACCCTAATGGATAGTTATAAAACATTAATTGTAATATATAAATTTTTAAATTTATTTAACTCTATTATTTTATATTTAGAATTAATTATTTATAAATATCAATATGAAACATCATTAAATCGAAGAAAGATGGAATATGTTAAAAATATTTTGAAATAAAATTCTCTCAAATTTAAAAAACATTATTATGGAATAGAATCCAATGATTATAATTTATCATTAGTGAAAAATTAATATAATTCAATTTCTTATCAATGTTCTAATAAAAATAATTTTATTATTTTGGAGGTGGTAAAATGAGTAAGTAAATAAATATTTATGGAATGCAGATTCCAAAACCTGATTATATGTTGGAATTGTATTCCATATAAAATTTATCTCATTCAAAAAAATTATCTAATATAAAAAATATTCCCTATTAATATTATTTAAATTTTCATTTTTTTATATACATGTTCTTAAATTGTTAAAATGATATCTTAGAAAATCACTTTTTTTTTCAAAAATTACATTATTTTTTCAAAACATCGGTTGACTCCACATGAGTTGTTTCTTCGTAAAATTAAAATGATCAAATATTCCAAAATTTTACATCCCCTATTCATTTTGGAATCCCAATGTTAATTCCTAAAATTCTTCCTTTTATAACCTTTTTGAATCCCATTCCATTACATGGGTTTATTTCATCACAATGAATGATATAAGATCTCCTCCAATAGGGCATGTAGAATTATAATAATTTTAGGATGTAATATTTTGTATATGAATTATATATCTCATAAATTAATTTGGTAATGTGACATATATTTTGATATTTTTTTTATTATTCAGGTATATGTTTCTAACATTTTTAAATTTATGTACAATTTTTTCTCATATGTTATGTGTTATCATAATGCTATATTTTTTCATAGAAAAATTTTGTATTTTACTACTATGGTATGATGTTTCATTATTATGCATATTACATTTTTCATTCCTTTATCAAATTTTTTCCCACTTTATTATGATTGTGATCACATGCCTTCGATTCTATGATTTTGATTATGCTCACCAATGTACTATTTATTCTTATCCCTTATTACATCCATGATATTCCTCACCTTCATAGAATTTTACCTCCCCCAATTCATTGATGTATATTTATAGATGATTACATGTACTAATTATAATGTGAATTATTTTATGATTATATTGAAATTTATTTAAATAATTATTATATTTTATTATTTACAAGAGATTAATAACCCACATATTTATATGATTCCAAACCTTTGGATTGAATATTTTATATCTATTCTTTCCTGAAAAATATTCTTATTGTTACATAAGGAATATTTTGGTTTCTATAGTTTGATTTATAAATATGGTTTTGTTATTTTGGGAATTAGGGCTACAAAAAAACTATTTAAAACCTTATTTATAAGTTTGGGTTTTAAGCAGAAAATAGTGATATTTTGGTATAATATAAAATTATGTTGTTTTAGAGAAATTAAATCCATTTATAAAAATTACTTGTAAATATGAATCAAGAATAAAAATATATATGGGTAAAGAAATTGGAATTAATGCACTGCATGTTAACTAATACCTCACCTGTTCCATGAAAATTCAGTCATACACAAATTATTTGAAATCTAAATGGGTATAATTTGGTTATTCAAAAACATTATATGAACTATTATAAAAGATTTAAAAATAATGATCTAATTGATTTTATTCTTATATAAAGATTAATATAAATTATCATAATCATATTATTTTAGAGAATGGATGATCCTAAGAAAGTCGTAATATTTGTAATTTGATATTATTTACAAAATTGGAAAAACTATTTATTTATTATTTATTTTCTTATATTTGTGAAAAAAAAATATATTTTAGAAAATGGTCAGAACCAAGATAATCTTGAACAACAACATTTGTGATATAAAACACAATTAATTCCCAAAAAAACTACACCAATTAAATTTGTGGGGTAGTTAAAACATTATGGGGATTCTTACCTAGATGTCATAGTAGAGAAATAATAACCTGAACCATGTAGAACATACTCCTTCACCATAGAAGGGGAAAATGGAAATTAATCCTATTATGAGATATTTAGCACATACAGGTAGTTGATATTCTAATCCAATTTTCACCGATGTGTGGGATAACATTTTGGAAAAGATTTATTAAATGAAAAAATATTATTTTAATTTGAATGTTACAATGACAGCCTATCATTTTCATGAATTTACTAGTCAATTATATGAATTGATAATGAATATGGAGAAGAAGGATGAAATTGAATAAATCTAGTGGGATGGATTAAAGTATTTATCTGTTAACATGTATTTCCCATGAACTCTTGAAAAAGTTTATTCAAAGAGAATTACTAGATCATAGGAAAAATGATGGGGGATTTATCATTTCTTATAAACAAATTATCGTGAGGTTTGTAACATAATCCTTCTTTCTTGTTATTAAAAATATAATAAAAATAAATATATTATAATTTTTTTTTAAAACAAAATCCAAAAATCCTTGGATATCTATGGCACTTTGAGTTATAAAGAAGTTTTTTGAAGTCATCATATAGAAGAAATTGATATTGGGGAATAGTACTACAAACAATGATATAATAGGATAAGAATTTTATTCTAGACTAGTGGATCAAATGAAAATTGAGTAAAGAAGATCCAACCATACATAAGTAAACATTCTGGGAATAAATGTCATGTTAATTTCATTAAGTGGATAAAGAAATGATCCATTTTTAGTATTGAAGTCCACAAAACACATTAAAACTATAGGAAAATGTAAGAATTTTCTATTAGTATACAGGAAAGTAAGAAACCTCACAATGTATCGCCCATGGTAAAATGAGTCAAATATAATGTGAAAGGGTATTTTAAAATCCAATGAACTCAAATACATATATTTGAGGGTAAATAGTATCATAGACAACTGTAGAAAATAGATAAAGTAAATTTTAATTCCTTTACTACCATCATGATGGATCTTTAAAATGAGTCCATAAAAGGTATAGATTGTATTCACTAAATAATACAAATGGTTCTCTTTTATTATTGTTCTCTGAATTTCATTATATCTGACAAATTTTATTGATTTGTTGAATCACATCCATGACACTTAGACGTAAATATGACTATCAACCATATAGTGGATCAATCAATGAGACCCAACTATTGGATTCATCTCATGTTACTGTATGTGGGTATATTCCCATAGAAAATATCATAATCTTTCCCTAGGTATAATTTGATACTATTATAGGAATGAATTTCCTCTAGTTATATATAGATAACAACAACAATCAATTAATGGAAGTAACATTCTATATTATTTATAATTCCGTTATGTTTTAAAAATGAAGGGAGGATCAGGAATCTCCATTCAAAAATCCCTCAACACTATGGGTGATGATAAATAATGAAGAGGAATATCATTCCCAAATAGCGTAGTTAAAGGAAAACATAATCTTTATGGGAATTTAAATAGTAAGGTAATATATTTAATTATTTCCATATGATTTAGTGGACTTACCACATATCATGATGTAGAGATATTAATAAATCTTATACATATCAAACTCTTATCACCAAATATCCATTTATGTTGTTCCTATTTAAACAAGAGGAGTTAGGTAAGTATCTAAAAGATTATAACTACCCCTAATTTATATACATTTTTATTACATCAAAATTGAAGAACACTTATTACAACATATAACAAAACCATGAAAGGACTGTATAGGTATAGTGTCTTTAGAAACTGGGAAACATAAACAACTGGTTCATAAATCATCTACATTGTCGGCCATTTATTTCATCATATCTAGATTCCCTTTTGGAATGTCTTACTAAATACCCTTATTCTTGTGGTGGGGAAAAGAAAACATACAAAATGGTGATCTCAAATGCTCAGTAAGGGTAAACAAAAGAAATATCAATTATAAGAACATAACATTTTGGAAGTCTTAACCTGCAAAAGAGATCATAATATCATATCATGGGATAAATCATAATAGTGAAATGTAATCACAATAATCGTAACTTAAATCATGAAACTTTTTGGCATACACACATAATCATAGAGAATCATTTCTTATTAGTCAAGACTCATTTCCAAGACTATCTTAGCGGAAAAAGTCCATTTCTGAACCGTGTTCACGCCTCGTTTTAGTCCTATTTCATTGAACTGGATTAACCTTCCATTCGAGCCATGTCTATCTCATGAGATATAAATATTTACCCAATGAATTGGAGGGAGATATAGGTCCCACCCATCTCATAAGGATACCATTCTTATGTGTTCCACAAAATCATAAATCATACATCATAGCATAACCCATGTAATAAAAATGGGATTCTTAAACATAGTGTCATCATAATATAATCCATATAAGATAAAAGAACTTCATAAAAATATTTACATCATAAAATAATCAAACCAATATAAAAATTGGGATATAAACAAAACCCTATGTTATCTTATATGGAAAATAATTTTGATAAAACACTTGAACTCTATTCTTGAGGAAAATATCCTTTCTACTTCAAAAACATTTTCCTTTCTTAACATTACATATAATTTTAAACCAAAAGAAGTTGATTAAAAATAAACATGAAAAATTGTAAGGGAAGCTTCATGGGAATAATGTTCTAAAAATCCATTCATGTTGTATATGTTAAAAAGCATTCTTCTCATACTTTGGCCGGAAAAGTCAAAAAGTACCTCTTACGAAAAATGACAAAAGATTACTTTCATATATTTTACTAAAAACTCACCAAAAGTAAAATTGGATTTAAACAATTTTATATGGATATAAATAATATTACATATTGAGGAAACAAGGATGTGGTTTATAAATATTCCCTAGTAAATTCTGAAGTATAAACAATCTCGAATAAAAATTGAGATTTTGAGATTTTCTCTTACCTTAGGTCCGAAATGCATTGTACATATCCGAACCTCCGGTATAATGATTTAGATAATGTTATTGACTTATTCCATAATTTTTCTACTTGTTATGAAATAATATATGGTGATATTCTTATCTTCTTATTAGTAAAATTGCATTGTTACTTGTTATTCAGGTGTTTATTTCTTTTGGTTCTTATGCATGTTTTGTCGAATAAATTCTTATTCTTCTTTTTAGGTTATAGATAAATCATTTCCAGAATTTTATTAGTGTAATATATATCATATTTATTCATTAAATTCATTTATATAATCATTATGCAATGGAGATCATGTAGAACGAGTCGCATCACATCGTGGAGACGTTAGGCCATACGTACACACGAGCGATGATATCATTCCCATGATCGTGGAATTTTATTTAAGTGTATGTATACAATTTAAGAATCATTACCACTTTACAATAATCAAATATAGTTATTATTTATCCCAATATACCCATCCATGTAAGGTGGTGGTGGAAAATAGATTACACCATGGCGTGGAGATGGTATTATGTACGTACGCATGCACTGTGATTTCATTTTTCGTAGGATGGATAGAAGTTGAAATAGGGTTGTTTAATATTTATAACAAAATATCATTATATTATTGATACTGATGTTATTTATTCATAAGGAAACAACTAAAGAAGAAGAAGTTGAAGAAGAAAGAAATTGGAAAGGATCGGTAATGGATATTACCTGTTCTTTGACCCGCCTCTTCTTAAACTACTCTTAGGGCAATAGGGTTGGTCATTAAAGAAGACCGGGACCTCTAGGATGTTTCTAGGGAAGTGGATAAGAGCATTTTACAGGGTTTGGATGCACTTGATGGCTCAAAGTGGTGTGAGGAGGAGAGGGAGGAGGCGCCCTTTTATAAGGGAGGAGAGGGGCACCTTTAGAAAAACTCAAAATATTATTTTATTATAAAGTCATATTAGGTTTTTAATAGCTCCAAAGTTATTTATTTAGATGCTAAGGTGGGTATGGGTCGAAATCATCTCATAAAATAGAATTTGGACAAGTTTAGTTTACTATTTTTACTTTATCATTTAGATTTTACTTTAAGATAAATAATTTTACTTTTACCGTGTCTTCTTGTTTTCTTACACTATAAGGTTAATAAACTTACTATAACAAGCCAAAAGAACCCCAAGTTGTTTATTATTAATATATATAACCTTATCTATGTTATGTGTCCAAAAAATATATTTTTAGAAATAAAAAAACAATTAATAATATAATATTTTTTTTAAAAACTATTTTATGTCAATTTTGACACTATTTGGTAATTGATTTTTGTGAAAATTATAGAAACATTATTAGTTCTAAAAAAGTTAATTAAATCAATAATAACATGTCATAGTAACCTATAAAATTAATTTAATTCATTAAAAGTCCAAAATTACATTTATTTGGGTATTTATAACATCAATTATGTTAATATTTCATTAATAAGGTAATTACTGCATCATCATTGTTTCATAAATGAAATAATTATTTAAAGTCTAAAAATTATAAATAAAATACAATTATGTATAAAATCATTTTATCTTTCTAATGAATATTTATAGTCGAATTTATCTTAGGTACAACCCTATATTAAAATTTTTTTAGTTATTAAACTTTGATTTTTACTATTTTAACTATTCTTTAAATAAAATAATATTAAATGTCCTAATCTAATCCAAGTGGACCTAAATGGTAATATTTTATTCCTAAGGTTTTTTTGGTCGAATTAAATGTATCCAATAGAATTAGGACATGTGTTATGGTAATAATAATACCATTTTTACACTTAATTTCCCTATTTACTTATAACTGTTGTAAATAAAAGTAAAAAGTTACTATTCACCAAAAATTATTATTATCTTGTTGAACCACATTTTACTCCTTGATGTTAACCGTGTCTCTCTGATTTTTGAAATTCCACTCCTAGAAGTGGAAAAAATATGTTTTATGTAAATTTTTAAACTCTCCTAGGAGGTGGGTAAAAGACGGTGAATACTTCAATAAAATTTTTATATATTTAAAATTATTATAAAATGACTCTAATGAATTACATTGAAATTATATAGGTATTATGTATAAATTTTGAACTAAAATAAATTTAAATAAAATAAATAATTATTTAAATCAAAAGTCTATTTTTGAATAGTAACCCAGTGTTTTCACTATTCTTCAAAAAATGAATGTTTTCAGAAAAATACCAAAATTTCTCCCTAGGCTAATTTCGATATTCCGAATCCAAAAATGAAGTCCATTTTGAAAAATAAAATTTATAAAATTTCAAAAAGTGGTTAATACTATTCATAACGGCTAGTTTTAATAATATTTTAATTGCATATCATTGTTTAGTGAAACTCGGTATTGCGTACAACACAAGCTATCGAGGAAGGTCGTGATTGCGTGTAAAGCAAGACAAGATACCGTTGTGTATAGTGAAAGATTCCTTGGATGATTTATATAACATAAAAAAAAAATATTTCTCATGAAAATCTTGGTTGTTACATTCTACCCCCCTTAAATAAATTTCACCCTCGAAATTCGTCACTTTGTAACAAACAGATGAGGATACTTCTCCCTCATCATATCCTCAAGCTCCTATGTAGCTTCTTCGAATTGGTAGTTCCTACATTAAACAATCACCAAGAGAGTGTTCTTGTTTTGTAGAACTTTTTCACTATGATCCAGAGTCACTATCAGCTACTCTTCATAAGAAAGATCTTGCTCCAGTGGTACAACTTTTGAGCTTAGTACATGTGAAGGATCGGGTATATAATTTCTCAAGAGAGATACATGGAACACATCATGAACTTGAGAGAGATTCGGTGGAAGCGCCAATCGGTATGCTACCTTCCCAACATGATCTAGTATTTTGAAAGGACTGATATACCTAGGGCTCTTCTTTCCCTTCATTCCAAATCTCATTACTCTCATTTAAGGAGATATTCATAAGAAAACTTTATCATCCAATTAAAACTCTATGTCTTTTCTTCAGTTATCTGCATAACATTTTTGTCGAGTTTGAGCTTCTCTTATGTGTTGGTGAATAGATCAGACATTTTCTGCCATCTCATCAACAAGATCCGGTCCTAATAGATTTCTTTCCCCAACTTCATCCCAGCAAGCTGGAGTCTTGCATTTCATTCCATAGAGAGCTTCATAAGGATCCATCTGAATAATAGAGTGAAATCTATTATTATAAGAAAATTCCACCAAAGGTAGGTGTTGATCCCAACCACCTTTGAAATCCATAGAGCGAGCTCTTAACTTATCTTCTAGAGTTTGAATTGTTTCCTCAGACTGACCGTCTGTCTGGGGATGATAAGCAGTGCTGAAACTCAACACTATATCCAGAGTATGCTGAAGAAATTTCCAAAACATTGAGGTAAACCTCAGATCTCGATCAGATATAATGTAAAGTGGTACTCCATGAAATCTTACCACTTCCTTTATATAAATTCTAGAAAGCTGATCAAGAGAGAAATCCTCTCTAATAAAAATAAAGTGTGTCGACATTGTAACATGATCAACTATGACCCAGATAGCATTATTGCCTTTAGATGTTTTAGGAAGTCCAGTGACAAATTCCATAGTGATGATTTCCCACTTCCATTTGGGTATGGGTAATGGTTGTAACATCCCCCTAGACTTCTATCTCTCAACTTTAACTTGTTGACAAACCAAGCATCGAGAGACATATTCAGCAACATCTCTTTTCATGACATCCCACCATAAATACTCTTTCACGTCCCTATACATATTTTTTCTTCTAGGATGTGTAGAGAATAAAGAACTATGAGCCTAATCCAGCATCTCCTTCTTCAATTCTGGGATGGGAGGAACACAATCCCGATTCCGGAACGTTATTATCCCATCACAATCAAGGTTGAATTCAGGAACATTTTTCACCTTCTTTTGTAACTATACATCTTCTTTCTGTGCCTCTTTAATCTTCACATGTATAGATGGTTGAACATTAATTTGAGAAAGATATGATTTTCCCCTTCCATTATAATTCCAAAATCCATCCTTTGTAAATCCATAAATATTGGATCTTTTTTATCCTCATCATGGATAAGCTAGCATGGTCTTGTCGACTTAATATGTCTTCCAACTTTTTTTCATTCCCTGGGTGGCAATGAATTGAGCAATTATAATCCTTAAACAACTTCAACCATCTTCTTTGGCGCATATTCAGCTCTTTTTCTGTGAAAATATAATTTAAACTTTAATGATTAGTATAAATAACACACCTTTCATCATAAAGATAATACATCCAAATCTTTTAAGTCAAAGATTACTGCAGCTAAATCCAAATCATGATTTGGGTAACTTTTCTTATGGATTCTCAACTATCATGAGGAATAAGTTATCACCATATCATTTTGCATGAGAAAACACCCCAATCCCTTCTTGGATGCATCACTATAGATCACAAACCTTTCTCCAATACATGGTATTGTGAGGATAGGTGTACTAGATAATCTTCTTTTCAAAACCTTGAAATTCTCTTCACATTCCTCTATCCACACGAACTTATCTCCTTTTCGAGTCAACCTGATGAGTGGATTAGATAATCGTGAAAAATCATTCACAAAACGTCGATAATATCCATCCAAACCAAGAAAAAATCAGATCTCATTTACTGTTGATGGTCTCGACCACGTTTCTATAACCTATGTTTTTTATGGATCCACAAATATCCCCTCTTTTGAGATTATGTGACCCAAAAATGAAACTTTTTGAAGCCAAAATTCACACTTGGTAAATGTTGCATAATACTTCTCCTTTCTCAGAGTCTTCAATACAATTCTCAATTGATCTTCATGTTCTTCATTGCTCTTTGAATAAACAAGAATATCGTCAATAAAGACTACCACAAACTAATAAAGATAGTGTCTAAGGACTCTATTCATCAGATCCATGAAGATAACAGGGGCATTAGTAAGACCAAATGGCATCACTATAAATTCATAGTGTTCATACCTTGTACGGAATGTCGTCTTTGGTATATCCTCCCTTTTGAACCTTAATTAATGATACCCTGAATGAAGATCAATCTTGGAAAAGTATTGAGCTCCACGTAGTTGGTCAAATAAGTCATCAATGCACGGGAGAGGATATTTGTTCTTGATGGTGATCTTGTTTAGTTCTTGGTAATCAATGCAGAGTCTCATTGATCCATGTTTCTTCTTAACAAACAGAATAGGTTCTACCCATGGTAACACACTAGGGCGTATGAATCTTTTATCAAGATTCTCTTGGAGTTTATTCTTCAATTCATGCAACTCAATTGGAGCCATTCTATAAGGTGTCCTTCAAATAGGTAAAGCACCCGGTACATGTTCTATTGAATAATCAACTTCACGATTTGGTGGAAGACCAGGAAATTCCTCCGGAAAGACATCGTCAAACTCCCGTACAATGGGCATATTCTTAATCGAGATTTTCTCACCAACCATTTGAGATAAATAACCTTAATTTAGTGGAATTTAGACCCATAAGATGGATGAAATTTCCACTGGAAGGTTATGTTCATCCATGCATCGATAGATGATCATAGATTGATCTGGAATATGAAATGTGACTTCCCTTCTTTGGAAATTGATATGAGCTCCAAATAAAGAAATCCAATCCATGCCAATAATCACATCAAATTCCACAGTAGGAAAGATCACTAGATTTTCATGAAGCACTTTCCCACAAACTTCAATCGGAGAAGAATTTTAAACTTTTGATGTGACTGTTGTGCCATTAGGGGGTGTCATAGCTAACTCAATATCTAATTATTGAGGTAATACAACGATACCCTTATAAAACTCTTCAGAAATAAAAGATTGGATGGATCCAGAATCAAATAAATCATTTTCATCTTTATAGAGGATGGTAAGTGTACCTTTCACCACTTCGTTATCATACTCCACATCACTGATAGAAATTGCATGTGACTTTCATTTGCCTATGGCCTTAAGAGTTTGTTGACATAGATCATCATCAAAAACCCATGGATTAGGGAATTTATTAGCATAATGCCCCATTTCCTTGAACTTGTAACATTAAAGTGTAGGAGGTGCACTCTGTGTAGCATTTTATTTGCTCGCATCACTAGACATCTTCTTCCCATCATTGCGGCATTCAAATGACCTATGACCTTCTTTTCCACATTTGAAACATTTACTTGTCCCTTTAAGAAAATTCCCTCTATGTTTCTTTCCACACTTTGAGCATAATGGAAAACTCATCTTCTATTCAGTGTGCTCTTTAGATTTTCCTTTAAATTCAATTTTCCTCTTTTTATCAAATGCATATGACTGATGGGTTACTCTAATATCCATCTCAACTTTGAGAGCACATCGAACGATTTCCTCGTAGCTATTGAAGTCCCTTATGGATAACGCCCTTCAAAGACTTGATTTTAAGCCACTAAAGAATTGATAGATCTTACTATTTGGTTGGATAATAATTCAGGAAGTGTACCTTGCAAGTCTCATAAAATTTTCTTTGTAGGTACCAAAATATTCATCATCCATTTGCTTCAGTTCAAGAAACTCCTCCTCCATCTTTTTTCAAAGAATATGGGGTAAGTACATATTGAAAAATATGTTCTTGAACTCATCCCATTCCATGGATTCAATTTCATCCCTTTGCCTCGTATTCTTGATAAGATTCCACCATTGATCAGCTTCACCTTCCAAACGATATACTGCTAAGATGAATTTATCATGCTCAGAACATTGAATAACTGAAAATATCTTTTCAGTGGTACTGATCCATTGTTCAGCCACAAATGGATTAGTAGACCCACTGAATGAAGGTGGATGCTAACTCGTGAAGGATTCCACAGAATTTTTCTCCTTCCATTGCTCATTTGGAAGTCCATCATGATTCATAGCTTGAAAATGTTTTGTGAGCCTGGATACAAGATTTTGCATTCCATCTCCCATAAACTCTAGTTTCTCAAGGGGACGATCATTGCATTTCCCGTCACATTCTGCATTAACACGGTTCCTTAGAATTCTAGACATTGACTAAAACCAAGAAGAATATTGTGATAAACACTAAATATAATAGGAAAACCGCACAGTCAAGAATAAAATTTCACAATTAAGGTCTTATCATAGGTTGTTCATGGCCATTTATAAAAACTAAGATTGTGTTATATTCTTAGACTTATCCTTAGGGTTTTTACTAAGGCTTTCACATCCTAGTTTCCAAAGGTTGAATATCATTTTACTCTGATACCAACTATAACGACCCATACATAACATACATTGTTATTACTTCAAAATTGAAGCACACTTATTACATCATATAACAAAATCATGAAAGGACTGTATAGGTATAATGTCTTTAGAAAATAGGAAACATAAACAACTGGTTCATTAATCATATACATTGTCTCCCATTTATTTTATCATATCTAGAGTCCCTTTTGGTATATCCTACTTAATACCATTCTTCTTGACCTGGGGAAAAAAACATACCAATGTGTGAGCTCAAATGCTCATTAAGGGTAAACAAAAGAAATATCAATCATAAGAACATATCATCTTCGAAATATTAAGCTGCAAAAGAGATCATAATATCATATCATGGGATAAATCATAATAGTGAAATTTAATCCCAATAATCATAACTTAAATCATGAAACTTTTTTGCATACACACATAATCATAGATAATCATTTCTTATTAGTCAAGACCCATTTCCAAGACTATCTTAGCAGACAAAGTCCATCTCAGAACTGAGTTCACACCTTGTTTCAGTCCTGTTTCACTAAACCGGATTAACCTGCCATTCCAGACATGTCTATCTCATGAGATATAAAACATTACACAATTCATTGGAAGGAGATATAGTTCCCATCTATCTCATAATGATACCATTCTTATGTGTGCCAGAAAATCATAAATCATACATCATAGCATAACCCATGTAATAAAAATGGGATTCTTAAACATTGTTCCATCATAACATAATACATATAAGATAAAAGGACTTCATAAAAATAATTCCATCATAACATAATCAAATAAATTTAAAAATAGGGATAGAAATAGAATCCTATGTTATCTTAGATGGAAAATAATTTTGATAAAACACTTGAACTCTATTCTTGAGGAATATATCCTTTCTACATCAAAAAAATTTTCCTTTCTTAACATGTCATATAATTTTAAACTAAAATAAGTTGATTAAAAATAATCTTGAAAAATTGTAATGGAAGATTCATGGATATAATTTTCTAAAAATACATTCATGCCAAATAATTTAAAAAAACATTATTCTCGTACTTTGGCCGGAAAAGTCAAAAAGTACCTCGTACAAAAAACGACAAAAGATTCCATTCATATCTATTACTAAAAAATCATTGAAGGGTGTAATTGAATTTAAACAATTGTAGGAGGATATAAATAATATTAAATATTGATGAAACATGGATGTGGATGATAAATATTCCCCAGTAAATTCTGAAATATAAACAATCTCGTATAAAAATTGAGATTGCGAGATTTTTCCTTACCTTAGGTCCGATATGCTTTGTACATGTCCAAAACTCCTGTATAATGATTTAACTAATGTTATTGAATTATTCTAGAAATTTAACCATTTTTATTTTATCATATATGGTCATATTCTTAGCTTTTTATTAGTAATATTGCATTGTTACTTGTTATTCGGGAGTTTATTTCTTTTTGTTCTTATGCATGTTTTGCCGAATAAATTATTATTATTATTTATAGGTTATAGATAACTCATTTACATAATGGTATTAGTGTAATATATATCATATTTATTCATTGAATTAATTTATATAATCATTATGCAATGAAGATCATATAGAACGAGTCACATCACATCGTGGAGACGGTAGACTGTACGTACGCACGAGCGATGATATCGTTCCCATGATCGTGGAATTGTATTGAAGTGTATGTATTCTATTTCAGAATAATTATCACATTAAAATAATCATATATATTTATTAATTACACCATTATACCCATCCATGTAAGGTGGTGGTGGAAAAAAGATTACACCACAGCATGGAGACGGTATTTCGTACGTACGCACGCGCGGTGATTTCATTTTCCGTAGGATGGATAGAAGGTGAAACAGATTTGTTTAATTTTTATAAGAACATATAATTATATTAGTGATAGTGATTTTATTACTTCATAATGAAACAACAAAATAAGAAGAAGTTGAAAAATAAAGAAATTGGAAAGGATCGGTAATGGATATTACCTCTTCTTTGATGCGCCTCTTCTTAAACTCTTCTTAGGGCACTAGGGTTGGTCTTTGAAGACAAAAAAGTCTTCTAGGATGTTTATAGGGAAGTTTAGATGAGAATTTGGCAGGTATTTTCTGAGCTTTATGGCTCAATGTGGTGTGAGGAGGAGAGGGAGGTGGTTCCCTTTTATAAGGGATGAGAGGGGCACCTTTGGAAAAACTAAAAATATTATTTTATTATAATGTCATATTCGGTTTTTAATAGCTCTAAATTGATTTATTTTGAAGATAAGGTGGGGATGGGTCAAAAGCCTCTCATCCAATATAATTTGAACATGTTTATGTTACTATTTTAACCTTATCATTTAGATTTAACTTTAAGTTAAATAATTTTACTTTTACCGTGTCTTCTTGTTTTCTTACACTATAAAGTTAATAAACATACTATAACAAGCCAAACGAACCCCAAGTTGTTTATTATTAATATATATAACCTTATCTAAGTCATTTGGCCGAACCTTATATTTTTCGGAATAAAATAAAAAATAATAATATTATATTTAAAAAAAAACAATTTTATGTCAATCTTGAAACTTTTTGGTAATTGATTTTTGTGAAAATCATAAAAACATGATTAGTTCTAAAAAAGTTAATTAAACTAAAAATAACATGTCATATTAACATATAAAATTAGTTTAATTCATTAAAAGTCCAAAATTACATTTATTTGGGTATTTATAACAACAATTATGTTAATATTTCATTAAAAAGGTAATTACCGCATCATTGTTGTGTCATAAATAAAATAAATTATTTAAAGATTAAAAATTATAAATAAAATACCATTATGTTGTAAATAATTTTATATTTTTAGTGAATATTTATAGTCGAATTTATCTTATGTATAACCCTATATTAAAAATGTTTAATTAATAAACTTTGATTTTAACTATTTTAAATCATCTTTAAATAAAATAATATTAAATGTCATAATATAATCCAAGTGAACCTAAATGGTCATATTTTATTCCTAAGGTTGTTTTTTGTCTAATTAAACTTATACAATAGAATTATGACACATGTTATGGTAATAATAATACCATTTTTACCATTAATTACCCTATTTACTTTTATACTGTGGTAAATAAAAGAAAAAAGTCACTATTCACCAAAAATTATTTTTATCTTATTGAACCACATTTTACTCCTTGATTTTAACCATGTCTCTCAGATTTTTGAAATTCCACTCGCAGAAGTAGTAAAATTATGTTTTATGTAAATTTTTAAACTCTCCTAGGAGGTTGGTAAAAGACGGTGAAAAGTTCAATAAAATTTTTATATATCTAAAATTATTATAAAATGACTCCAATGAATTACATTGAACATATATAGATATTATATATAAATTTTGACCTAAAATAAATTTAAATAAAATAGATAATTATTTAAATAAAAAGTCGGTTTTTAAATAGTAACATAGTGTTTTCACTATTCATCAAAAATTAAAAGTTTTCAGAAAAACACCAAAATTTCTCCCTAGGATAATTTCGATATTCAGAATCCAAAAATTAAGTCCATTTTGAAAAATAAAATTTATTAAATTTCAAAAAGTGGGTATTACTATTCATAATGGCTAGTTTTAATAATATTTTAATATCATATCCTTGTTTAGTGAAACTCGGTATTGCGTACAACACAAGCTATCGAGGAAGGTCATAATTGCGTGTATATAAAGACAAGCTAGTTTTTTGTGAAGTGAAATATTCCTTTGATGATGTATATAAAATAAAAACAAAATATTTCTCATAAAAAACTCGGGTGTTACAAAGATAATTTGGAATAACTGGTCATACACCCCACTATATCGCTATAGACAACAATAGGATTTTATTGAGGTGAAATGGGGGAACAATGCCGTTATGTATAGATTACTAGAACATAAAAAATATACATTAATGAACAAGTATCCCATTAAAAATATTTTTAACATGTTAAATCTACTATGAGGTTCTTAATACTTCTCAAATGTGGATGTTAATTTCAGTTATCATCAATAGAAGGTAATTAAAGAAGAAATTTATAGTATTACCTTCCATTAATGGTATAGTCTTTATAGTTCTTAACAATTCCTATAAGACATTCATGTATCCCTACATTCTATATGGATTTGATTAATATATTGTTCATATACTACCTTGAAAATATTGTGGAAGTATTTATTAATTATAGTCTCTTTTAATCAAAGAGAATGGAGGAACAAGAAGATCATATTGGGATTGATATGGTGACATCAACAAAAGATTAATTGTATTCTTTGTTCAGAATGTGTGAATGTTGGATTAATAAATTCCCATCCAGATTGTATGTTATCATAAGGGAGTTTATTTATATATACCATTAAAAACAATGTATTCTATGGATTGTTCTAGACCCTTAGGATACATAAAAATCTATAGATTTCATGGTTTATATTTGTACTAGAGACATTTTATATGATATTGCCTATGATTTTCAAGGATTATAAATGAGTTTAAATTGAAATGAAAAATTTATGTGTCGATTGATGAAGGGGAAGAAGGATTTATGGATGTTAATATGAGGTTAATAACTACTCTAGTACTCACACTAACATCAAATGAGGACAGATTTTATGATATATAGTGATTCTTCAAAAAATATTCTATTTTATCATATAAATTAATTTCTATGTGATAGCCTTTACCACACAACAATTAATGACTAATGATAATATATACCAAATAAATGATCTCAATTTATAATTTTTGATCAATGGGTTGATGATTTGGAAATAATACCTTTTTGTGGGATCTGTGACATATATATGAATCACAAGAGTCCAGAATAATTATTATAAAAAAAGTTTTGAAAATGAAACAATATAGATGGTAAGAGATAATAATTTATTATTATTTTTCAATTCACCACTATCTTAGAAAATCAAACAATGAAGCTGACACTCATAAAAGAAAAAAACATACTACACTATCCATGACTCAATTTAATAAAGCCAATATCTCTAGGGGTGAAAAAATATGGATATTGTAATCCTAATACAAAGGAATACATACAAGCTTTACTAAGTGACTTCTTATCCATCTATCAAATAGAATTTTAATGTTACATAATGGAAGGATCTAGTACTTCTAAAAAACACAGATTCCTTAATATATGAGATGTTTATGGAATTCCAAATTGATGAAGATAGTATAATTTGGTTTGGAATAAGAATTTTAATGACTATATCACCATTGATAAAGAATTTACAATTTTATAATTCCAAAAGTTCACCACTCATTGTCTATATTGGAAGTTCCATGATATCCTGTTATTACTTAGAGAACCTTTGGTTGGAAAAAATTATGAATGAGATATTTTATTACATATAAAAATGAATTGTATAATATAAATTTAATTTAGATTGATGTAAGTACAAGGGGATAATGATACAATTTCCCATAACCATATAGAAATTGGAGAACATCAAGATATACTTTTTCACTAGTCTCTTTCTGTAATCTAGAGGAACCCAAAAGATATGGGTTGTGGTTTATCAACACACCATGATATAAAACTTATTTTTATTCTATATGTTTTGAAACAGAAAAAAAATATTTAACATATCTATAATGATTATGTTGATTCCAATTTGGTTGCAACTTTTAATATTATATATTCATGAGCCAATTATTTTTAGTAAATTCTATATAATTATTCATTAATCTTGGAATAATGAAATTAATTTTAGTTAGTCTATTTAATCTAAATCAAATGGAAAAACTAAAACACTTATTCAAAATATCTAGGAAATTTTCATATCCTATTAAATTGAATTTTATAGTTTCTATGATCAACATATCCCACTAGTTGTTTCCTCATTCAGAAATAGATTACAGTCATGTATCTTAACGTCCACATATAAATCTCTATATGTGAATTGATGGTTCTATTTTTCTTTTTAGAATTAATTTGATGAATAAATGATACACTGACATAAGAATTTTAACAAGATGATAAAAAAGTTCAATATATTCAATATCATATAAAATGTTATTAATGATTTTAGAAGAACTCTTCTGATAACCATTGAACATACAATAATTTTGAAGATGGGAACTAGATTATTCATCAAATATCACCAATTAAGATAGTTAGAAAGTTAAGAAACTGGAAGAATATCCCTAAGTAAATTTTACTATTGACATTCTTGATCATATAAGAATAGTGGAATATCATATATCACTTTTAAAAAAGCATGCTGAAGTAATTATTTTGTTCAACATTTCACTCTGGAGGATGTACATAATCGATACCTCAAAGGTATTAAATTTGGAGGTGGTACAAATGGTGGATTACCTATATTGTGAGGATAACCTGGTGTCAATCATTGACTATATAGACAATGTTAAATGAAATAAGAAAAATCTCCATGTCAAATTTTAGTGTATGAACCTTAAAAAAATTATTTTATGATGAGGGATCTACACTAAATGAGGAATCAAAATTAGTTTCATATATTCTAAATCAGGAATACGATTTGAAATATATAGGATGAAATTTTTAAAGGGAGTATGAATGTAATACCCCATACTTTATAAATGATATGTGTCTCCTAAATAAATTTTTCTAATATTATATAGAATTATACATATACAACACCTAGGGAAATTAATGACAATACATTACAATATTGGAATTCATAAAATTTTTCCCAAACAAATCCCCAAAAAATAAGGACAATCATAACGGGTATAATATATATAAAAATACTATAATATATACATTTAGTTTAACCAAAATTGCTTAAATCATCTCCATCACGAACTACACTATAGAACTGAAATTTAAGTTTGTTAAACTAATAAAATTATTTAAAAAATATAATATAGAAATTTTTTAATAGTTTCCTTATATTTTCAATGCATTAAAAATTATGTATTTATAAGAGGAAATAAGAACATTGTAATCATTAAATGACCATTGTAATAACATCCTGGTGCTTGCAAATAGTAACTGGGATATTAGGAATTGTGACCCGACCATTATAATTTTATTTTTACCTTAAAATAATTAAAATAAGAAAAAAATATATTATTCGTGAATAAATATTGAAATAAAAAATATTATAAATGAAAAAAATAAATAACTTGATTATATCTATAAGAATATATAATCAAGTTTTTAATTAAATGTGCATTAATGAGTTTTGTATACATAAAAAGAAATTATATTTAAAAATAAAATTACCTATTTTATTAAATTACTTTGATAAAATGAATATAATTTTTATAATTTTAATTCTAAAATGTAAAAATAATTAAATATTTATACTTTTCGATGAACCAACTATTTTGGCATAAAGTGTAAAAATGTACCTTTTCAAATACTTCTTATCTTATTACACACTAATGATTTAATAATTACATATTAAATTATAAATTGAGTATTTCAATAAAAATTTAATTTTATAAGATATATTTTTAATTATAAGGAATATATTAAATTTCCAAAATGAAAAAGTATTTTCCAAATCCTAAAATTTTGTGTCCTTTTATGTACTTTTTTTCATTTTCCTTTATTGTATTTGATTAAACCGATTAATTCCAATTATATATTTTTTCAAATTCATGAAATAATATTATTTTATTCAAATATATTTTATAATTATCGATATATCACTATTTATGGGTTTTCCTTTGATATAAAAATCTATTCAATATTTTATGGCACATTTCTCCACTTTTCAAATATAAATAACCCCTCACCCATCCCTTGGAGATCCATATACCTTCAACTTATCAAATACAATGATATTTGCATATCTCCCCAAATAAATAAATAAAAATTATTAGGTATTCTTTTTATCAACATTAACCTTAGAAACCTAAGAGTTTAAAATCATAAAATGTAGAAAAATCGAGAAGTCATTCTGTTTTCATCTAATTGTTTTATATATTTTTATTCACTTCCACTTCTTCTCCATTGTAAATACTAATAAGAAACATTTATTATTAATTTATTATTTTTAAATTATATTAATTATTTTTTCATACTATTATGTTTAAATTTATGAAGAATTTATATTCAATACTTCCCTTTCCACTTCAATTGATAATGTCCCTTTATAGGTTGGTTGACCTCTTACATGAACGTTTCAAATTCATTTCTCATTTCCATTATTATGGATGGTTGTAATAAATTATTTATAACCTAAAAATTTATTAATATACATATTTCTAATCTTATATAGTCATTATTATTAATTTATATATAGGAATAGAGAAATATCATTAAATCAATGATGGATGTGATATGTTATGAAAATATTGATATCATGCCATTTCATCTTTGATAAAGGGAAATAAGGAATAAAATATAAGTATTTTAATTAATCAACATTGAAAACATGTTCATAAATCAATTGATGTTCAGTGGTATAATAACCCTGTGTTTATTATCTATGAGGTAGAAAATCTATAAAATAATGTTGGATTTAAGAAAATTGTGTTCTCAAACACGAAACATTCTTTTAGGATATATCCTATTTCATATTGTTTTTGGTATGAAATTTACTACATTATTATAAAAATTTATATTAGATATTATATCCCATTTCTTTCTAATTCTATAAATTTTATGACCTTCTAAAAATGTTTTCTAATCTAATTATAAATATTTTCAGGAAGAACATTATATTTCTAATAACATCAATTTTCACTTACTATGATATTTCTTATTCTTATGAAAATTATCATTATAAAAAAATGTCTACTTTTATTAATCTTGGAATCCCAAAGTTCATTCATCAATGTATTCTTTTCAAAACATTTATGATACCCATTCATTTCTAAAGGGATTTTTCATGAATGTGATTGATATAAGATCTATTCCCATCTTGGATGCATGATTATGGTAATTTTATGAATATATTGCAGGGACTATAATTATATATAAATCTAATGAATTGGGTATTGTGGTATATATTATGTGATTATGTTTAGTATTCCAGATAATTATTCTATAATTTTTTTCCAGTAATTATTTTAGGATTTATCTACATATGTAATGTGTGAACATGATGCTCCCCTTATTTATAACCATGTATAGTATTTTACATCAAGGATTAGATGTCTGATTATTAGGAATATTACTCATTTCATGCCTTTTAAAAAACATTTCCATCATCATTTAGACCATTATCCTTTATATATGATACGATGATGTTGATTATGATCACTAATATACTATTTATTCATGTCCCTAATTCCTCTCATTATAATCATACTCCTACTTGGCTTTTAGATCTCCCCTTTCTTTAATGATTACACATGGTGATTATATATACTAATTATAAAACAATATATTTCATTTGTATAAGTAATAAGGATTTAAACAATGTTTATATTTTAATATTTGTAATTGATTTATGTGCCTAATTTTTTCAAGATACCAAATTTTGGATCCTAGATTGTATCACTATTATATTTTTAATTCTAAAAATTATGAAATTGTCATGTAAGAAATGTTTCTATCACTATAATTAATTATCTCACAAATCATATTGAACTCGAAAATATTAGAAGTACCATTAATTATAATAATGAACACCAGATCTGGTAGATTTTAATATTTTAATAATAAAAGGATTCTAGATTACATATTCACAAATAGATATATGAATCTATTACTGATAAAATGGGATGAATATGCATAGAATGTATAATTCGACATTTCCAATAATTTGGAAAAAATTTAATTTGTTACTGATTCTCTTATTAGGAAACTATTTTCAAGATTGCTGAAGGAAGAAAATGATGAACAAATATTGATGAGACTCCTTTCATATTTTGACATTGGATTCTGAGAGGATTATTATGGAAATATTTTCAAAACAATTCAATAAACATTAACTCATCCTGAAGTGATCTACTAGATGTATCAATAGGATAAATTTTTGGGAGTTAATAAATTATTTATGTAGTCGGTATACCATTACTGAATGGTCTCTCTATAGTAAGAAATTAATATTTTTCTCAGAATCAATTATATTTTTCCTTTATCATGAAATAAGATTCTGAAGGGTCAAATCCATCATTATTTGGGGGATATAAACCATGGAACAGAAAAATATTTTTTCTTAATCTAAAGTATATGTATGAGGGTCATAGTATAAAATGAGATATATCATCATTTAGGTCTCATTTTTATTCCTTCCAATAGATAATAGCTGAGAGTCAAAAGGATTTTCAAATTATATATCCTCTTTATATGCCAATATAGAAGTTGAGTAAGAAATAAATGGACTTAATTGTTTGTTTACCAAGAAAATTCCTTGTTACAAGTTATTTTTTGTGGTGATTCATCAGTCATCCAATCTAACATACATCATATTTATTCATGACACCATTGTGGTTGTGTTCTTGGGGATTTTGTTTGTGTATGTGATCATTTGGATGAAAGATATCCCTTTAGAAATTTTCTAAGATTAATATCCTCATTTAACTTAAGAGTTTTGGAATTTCCTAGAGGAGGTGAATATATATAATGATAAATTGAACACATCATATCATACTAAGACAAATGGGCAGACATAGAATGAAATTCAATCACCTTGGGGCATGTTAAATTCTTTTTTTCATGCTGTTGGATGTGGATATTATAGAGATGTTTAATTTATTTAATTTCCTTAAAATTATAGTTATCAATCATTTATAAATATAGAACCTTTTAAATATTTATATTTCATGAAATATAACTCACCGTTGTGATCATAATATGTGGGTATAACTTCTTTAATTACACCATAGTTGGTATAAGAAAAAAATGATGATTTATTTTATTTTTTATCATTTAGATAAATATAAATTTCAATAAAAACATATATATATCATCATCATTTTAATTTAATATTTTCATTTGTTGATATTTTATTCCCGAATGACTCACCTCTATTAGGGGATTGTTGTCTTATAATATCAGGGATCCTTTCTTAGAGGTATATAGGATTGTTCAAGATCATTAAGTGGGAAGGAAATTTGGCACACCATTTTGTGTTACCACATAATATTTATTTAATCCCAAATGTTTTCAATGTGTCTCAAATCAATAAGTTTCACCTTGAACAATAAAATGTTTAATATATGAATTTTCTTGACTAAGAACCTAACATATATGTGACTTTGAAATGTTTTCAAATTATTGAAACAAAGGGAACTATTGGTCATTTTAAATTTTTATTGTTAGTATGAGTTTAGTGGAAACCTATAATAGTTACATCGAAGACATGGGATTTTAAGTATATAAAGGGAGGTATATAGCCTCATTTATTTATGGAAAAAATTCTTTAATATTGAATGAGGGAGTTACAAAGCAATGTGGTGTGGATATTTTTCATATCCAGACATTAATATTAGGTATGACCATATTCATTTTTTTCAGTCACTACCAAATAATATCTAGTAATGATATTGTTTTTAAATCATTGAGTTGACAGAGAGTGTGTGTTAGAGAATTTGAATTGTGTGAAAAGTAAGGGGATCCATGAATTTTATTGCAAAAATTATCATATCTGAAAAGATATAATGTTTTTTTCTAATGTATATTGGGTATGATGTTCTTGACATTACAACAGACTGATTTATTCTTATTGATGAAGACATTCCTCTTACATCTATTTACTAGAATAAACAAAATAATGATGGAAGATATAAGAATGTATTACACTCATTACATTCTGGGTTTTTTTAGGAGTGATGGGTGTTTCCCATTCTAATAAAATTTGGTATAATATGAATAACATTTTTATTGGAAATACAAATGTGAAGCAAGAAAATTATCAAATATAGTAGCTCAAGTACACAGATCTCAAATAGGGTGAGTAAAAATATATTGGGGACTGCATTACTAGGGTGCATGACATTGATTGCACTATTTTATTTCTTAGTGAAAATTGGGAATACTCTACTCATGTTGAAAATATCTTCATAATTCATCTTGATAATTTTGATGTAAAAGTTCCCTCAATGGAAGTAGAGGCACATAAACAATATCTTTAGATAATTGTCACTTTACTCTCATTACTTATGAAATAATAATGGATAAGGTTAGGAATGGAAATACAAATGTTATTAGACAAATGTATTTCAGGGAGTCCAATAATGAAAAACATCAGTAGTTTCTTGAAGATTAATAAACTGGTGATTTGGATTATAAAAATGAGGTATATAAAATTGGGATAATTTTTTTTTTTGAAAATGTGGTAACATTTACATGAACAATTAAGGGTAAAATCCTATAAAATTCATTGAATTTGGATCCATTATGAACATTATGGATAATTTTCCCTACATAAAAATGAACAGGATAGTGATAAAGATGAAAAAAGGCCAAGAATATTGGGTAAGAATTATTTTTATAAGGCTAAATAGTACTCAAATGTAATAGATGAAAACTTATCTAAAAAAATGAGAAGTTTCCTAACAAAAGATGATGATGAAAAATATAGTATACCTAAATTGGAAAAAGATACTTTTCATGCTACTGAGAATACTTTCATTTCGATAATTAATAATGAAACATTCAACATAAATAGTTCTGAAGAAGAATAAAATATATTTTAATTTTATTTGAAATAATAATTTAATTAATTACTAAGGTATAATGGGACGGTTGAAAAATAAATTAGGAATATGAAACATGAAAATTCTTCAACAAATAATATTAATTGTTTTACTGATATGAATGTTAATCTACTAACATATATTGAGGATTTGAGGAAATGTGTTGATAAAAATGAATATGTATAAATACATAGAAGTTATGCATAAGGTAAAATGAAAATTATTTAGAACTCTTTTAAAAAAATATTTCTAAAGATGATAAAATGGTAGAATGTTTCAAAAACTCTATCTCAAATGTATCTGAATGTTCTGGAAAGTGTAAACATGATACTAATCAAGAGATACATTAAATTGATGAAATGAAAAATGAAATTGTTTCTATGATGAAAAAAGTTGGGAATGTAATGTATCCGGACAAAACCATCAAAGTGGAGATTTCATAAGGTTCGAGAAATTTAAATTCTAAAAAAGACAATATTAATTTTGATTCTTCTTAGGCTAAAATGAAATCAATCTATAAAGAATTTTACAATTGATAAAAAGGATAGTGGTTAGAAAATTCTGTTAATAATGATAAAAATGATGCTGGGAAATATGTACACAACATTATATAGTATAAATTTTGAGGAGGAAAATATTCATTCTATGGATACTTCTAGAATTTTTGTGGATTTTAACACATGGAAAATAATTTTTTTTGGTTCAATCAAAAACATTAATTTAATTCAAAAAATTACAAAAATTAATTTTTTATGGGGATTCAATCCATTAAATGGAAGAAAAATGATAGGGATGATGTTAAATTTGAAAATGTGTTCCACCATTGGGAATCTATTTGTGAGAGGTCTGAATAACATGGAAATCGTGAAAAGTGATGTCTTGTTTTGTTACCAGCACAACAATAGATTTTTTTTAAAATCTCAAAATATAGATGTTAGGAAATATAATTAAAAATAAAAATATATTGTTTTCCAAACCATTGTCAAATCTATAAATAGAGACAAAAAGTGGAAATAGGATAGTGGGTATTCTTCTCATATGATAGAAGACTCAAAATATTTGAAGAATGTAAAAGACATCGAAGAAGAAAAATTGAAATTAAGCAATGAAGAATCCCTTTGAATAAAAGGTGTTCAATGAACTATTATTGGGGATAAAGGGATGAATTCCATTAATTCATTGTTTGTTGATTAGAGGAGACATAATGTTATGAGTGTTTCACAACTTTTTGAAAAATGCAATATTTTCTTCTATAAGAGATGATTTGTTATGGAAATACAAGAATATGGAAAGATTTTATCCATATGATAATGCACAAAAGAAAAAATATTCCACGTTTGTGATGTATAAAACTCATGTCACTTAGTCATGGTGGAATAAAATCTATTGTGGAATATTTGTTTTTGGAAATATGTATCATATAAACACTCAAAATTTATCAAAATTACATAGTGAATGTGGAATTATTGATATATAAAGGTGAAGTGATAAATGTTTCATCATATTCTAGATATAAGTGATTAGAAACTCAAGAAATATGAAATATGAAATTTGTTCAAAATTTATTGCGGGGAATATTCATTTTGACATCAATGGGAAAATGAGAAAAGAATTAACACATGTATATAAGTACATAATTAAATTCATTGATGAAAGTACATTCATTACTTGTGTTATGTATGTGAAACATAAGTCAGGTATTGGTAAAATAATTAAAAGTTTTATGAGGAAATATGAGAAATAATTTCAATATTCTGTGAAGTGGATGTGAACAAAAAATAGTGGAAAATATAGTAATGAATATTTTGGAATTTATTTCGGGAAGAATAGAATTAAGAATGTGTTTTGTACACCATACCCTACTTAACAAAATGGTGTTATTGAAAGGAGGTATAGATGTTTGGTTGAAATGGGCTGAACTATGATAGTTGAACATAGTCTCTCTCATTACATTTGGAGGAAATCCATGATATATTATATTTTTATTCATAACAAATTTTTCTATATTCCATGATCAATATCACTCTATATGAAATGTTTCATGAAAACAACAAATATTTTGAAGAATTAAGAGTTTTTGTTAGTCCATGAATCATAAAGATAAAATTTGGAATACATGAAATGTCTGATTAGAGAGGTAATGATGGAATATTTTAGGGAAATTATTTGTAATAATGAAAATATAGATGTTTTATAAAAGAAACATAAAGATTATTTGACTCTGTTAGTGTGATAGTTTTCTAAAAAGATTAGGTGGATGTTAAAAAACATTTATAGTTGATAAAGATGAGTATGGTGAATTAATTTCTATTAAGATTCTAGATAACGATGCAAATAATTAAAATCCAAATCAAGATGAAGAATTAAACTCATCCATTTCTAGTGATGATGATAAATCTCGAAAATCTCAAACTATGTTTAGGAAATAAGTGGAAACGTAAAGCATTAATGGTCATCACTATCCAAAGGTTCACAAAAAATCCATAAAATGTAATTAAAATTACTTATTTATATTCCAAAGTTGATAACATGGTTGTGAATGAATCTTTTGAACATCCATAATGGGTTACAATGATGAATGAAGTGTTAGATTATATAGTGAATAATGATACATGAGAACTATTAACAAAGTTAAATAATTTTTTTTATTGGTATGTGGGTTATCTAGAACAATATAATTGAATATTTCTAATTGATAAGAAATAATTAATGATTAGTGTGCAATGGATACTCAAAAATAAAGGTAATAATAATTGATAAGAATTTTTCTCTTATATCATGGTTAAAAAATGAGAATCTTTCTTGATATTGCAATGTGACAATGAAACATGATATTTTAGGTTGATGTGGATTCTAAATTTATGAATGGGGGATCTTCAATAGAATATTTATATTAAAAAAACCTATATTGTTGGGAAATATGAGTTTTATGAGTGACTATTAATGAAAAACATGTATATACTAATGTTTTTATTGAGGGAATGACATTTGAAATTGGATAATATCTTGAGGATTTTGAATCTTTAGAAAGGAATACAGAATTAAAATATTTACATCAAATAAAGTCATGATTTTTACAACATTATAATTTTTTATTGATGAAATTATATTTAACCGGATTGATAAATGAAAAAGTGAAATATTTTCTTAAGAGATGAAACATTATTTTGAGACGTCAATGATGGGTGAAATGAAATACTTTCTTGGGTTATAAATAGCACAAAAGAAGAAAAAAATTAATTTCTTAGGAAAATTATTCCATTGAACATTTTATTATATTCACTATGGATAATTTCAAACATATTTCCACACCAATTTCAATGGTATCCAAGTTGACTACATATATATAAGGAAATAAAATATAATCTAACATGTTTTGGAAGCTAATTGGACGTTTGTAATATTTGACTGCCTCAATTCCTACGTTTTTTATGTTGTAACATTATGGGAAATATTTCATTGTGCTCCAAAATAATCACATATTTTATCTAGATGAAATATTTAATGATATATCAATGCCACCAAGAATTTTAGAATAAGGTTTATAGATTAGAAAGTGCTTCCTTGTTTGGATATTCTAATACTAAATGGGTAGGATATGTTGATGATAGTATATCCACATTTTGTGGAGCATTATTTTTTATGAAATGTTCTATTCATTAGCATAGATATAAACACAATCCAGTAAATCTTAGTGTTCATAACTCTTTGTATGCTTTATCCACTCAAGTCTCTACTCAAATTATATAGACAAAGACCCAGTTGTATGAAGTAATTGTTTAGTTAATGTTACCCATTATCTTGGGTTGTGATAATCAAATTACAATAATACTTACAAGAATCCTTGTAAGAAATTCTAATTCAAAGCATACTAACAGAAAATAACACTTCATCAAAAATCATTTGGATAACAATGAAATAAAGATGGAGTATATTCCTATATCATAACAAGTTGATGTAATTTTCAAAAAACCATACCAAAAAAACACTTTTAAAAAATGGGGTCAATCATTGATGTGCATCCTCTTTGTCAACAAGGTTTATGGATGTGTTTTTGTAACCTCTCTCTTCTAGATTCTTGGTTATGTTTTGTAAGGGGGAATTGCGTCATAAATATATCCATTGATATGTGATAGTGCTATTATGGAATCATGTATATAGATGGATTTGGGGAAAAGATATGACCTATAAATATATGTGGGTGAACTATTCTAATAGTTTTTTATAGTGGTTTTTGGAAACAATTGTGGAGTTGAATGTGGAAGCAGTAAATGGAGGTATGATGAAAAGATGAGGATGTTCTTGCACTCTCTGATTTCATAGAACATTGATCTACTATCAATGATTCTCATTTTATAAAATTATTTAGATCATATAGGCTGATAATTTTTGATAAATGATCTATTCATAGATATTACATAGTTTAATTATTTTTGGATCTCATTTGACAAAAAAATAAGTTGTGGTAGATTGTTGGGCCCAATTTTTTTTGATATTTTTTTATGTAGGAATAATTTTGTTCTACAAGTGTTGTCATTAGTTGTTAAAGAAGAAAAGAAATCAATTCAAATTCTAATTATTTAATGATAGGACTCACCATTTTAATCATATGACAATAATAAATATTCTTATCAAATTCTATCAGGTTTGGAAGATTTTTTTATAAAAGAAAAGGCTCATTATACACATCTTTATTTCAGAACAGCTGTTCTAATCCTAATGAGGAATAGTATTTTAGTTATAATGGATCTGATGTAATTATGATGATTATTTTCGGATCTTGTAGATCCCATTAATTATAAATCATTTGGGATATTTTGATATTATCCTTATCAACAAAAGAAAGAGAAAATGGAGTACCAATATTATTGAGGGTTGGATTTAATGAAAGAACTAATGGAAGGATGAGAAGTGAAAATACATCCCAATTTATTTCAGATGATGCTACATCAGTTCAAAATTACTAAAAATCAAGAAAGTCATTATACAAGAAATTGTATTTAGAAGAGGAAATTTTTTGATTTCAAAGTGTTCTACTCTCAGTTCATTAGTGTGAGATCACCAGTTATAGAAATGTATAATGGTTGTGAAGGATTGAAATTAATGTGAGAAGATAAAGATACTTCATTTTAGTCAGAAAACTTATCCACAAGATATAAGTATTTGGAGAAACAATTTTTATTGTACCGTAATAAATAAAGGAAAGATGTTTCTCAAGTTGAAAATGCTAACACTAGTTCATCAGACATGGTGTATCACTGATCATCGAAATAATTTTAACATCGATCATCTAACACAGTGATGGTTACAAAAGGGAATCAGAGGAAGAATTGTTTTTATTGGGATTTGATGAGATAATTAGAAAAGAAAATAAGTATAATCTGTTGGGTCTTAAGTGTATAAGGAAGCCAGATACTGATCAACCAATTAAATATTGACAATGTAGTCAACCATTTTCATCAGGTTGAATTGTATTTAATAATTTGGTCAAGATCAATAGAATAACCCTGATATGATTCCATGTTGTTCAAGTGACATACAAAAACTATTTAATTACATTTGAATCAATTTTTTGAAGAGTTGTTGGACTATATATGGTACTAACTATCATAAAGTAACTGAGACAGATTTAATAGAGTAATGATAAAGACTGTTATTAATATGTGGCTTGAAACTGATAACATCATCAATCATATGATCACCGATATGAGGAATGGAAGAATAAAATATGTTTTTAATAATTTAGACAATATTTTTCAAGTTTATCTTAATGATTTATGTGTTTACATAAAAATCTTTTTAAAGATGTTTGAATGATATACTTACATCCTATCGAAAAGTATTAGAATCATTAACTCCAGTGTGTTTATGAAAAAATAATGGAAAATCAATTATTACATTGTTGAAACAATGTTTATGGACAAATAAATTAAATATTTTATATTTAAGTATTTAAATGGAGCATTTGAATTTGTGGTTTTTCCATTGGTATTAAAAATCATAATAATAAGTCTTTAGTTATAATATATTCTCATATTGGTCAATAAAATATGAATGACCAATTATCTTCACCAAATTGATTAGATTGGACTATAAATTGGAATCAAGTAGAATAATTGTATGAAATTAGGAGGTTATTTAATGTTTTCAGAAGATTCTATAACATTTTATAAGAATAAATAATAGCTATATAGGGTAAAAAGACTCAATGATGTATTTGAAATTCAAGGGGGATTGTTGAATTGAAAACTATGGTTAAGAGGGAATGATTTTTATTATAACTTCCTAGACCATATTTTAAAATCCTATAAATAGGTGGATGTAAATTTTATTTCATGACATAATTACTATTTATGGGTGTAGGAATATAGTGGAGTACTTAATTTTCTTATAGATAAGAGTTTTTCAGATATGCATTCATGTGGATGTTTTCTGTACTGATGAAGAATATGAAAGATGATTGCATTTTGAGTTTCTCGTATCGAACTAAGCCATAAGGTAGATTAATCATACATTGATTTTCGAAATGAGATAGAAGGTTTTTTTATTTCTTTTAGTGTTATTGAGGCAGAAATGGTTTATCATAATAGGACTCAGTCTAAGTATCATTACGATGTAAGGATATATTCATACATATTGATGTGTAAAAATGTGAATAATTTTTTTATGATATTATTTTTGAAATTTGAAAATGAAGAATAGAAGAATGCTTATAAAGAAAATGTTTAAATGTTTCATAACTTGTTACACAAATTTTGTCACATCATTTCCTTCTAATGGAAGCACATTAACTTTTGTATTGAACATAGTGTTTCAAAATTTTAATTGAATATAGTAATTTTTGAATCCATACTAAAGGATTATTTTCTAGTAGATTGTGTGTATTGGATTGTTTCCAAACAATACCAAGGATGTAGCTACAATTGTTTATTATTGAATCTTATAAATATTTAAGTTCATATAGATGTTCAACTATATTATTTTTATAAAAGTGATGAATATTTTATAGGGGGTGAAGTTTTTTCAAAAAGAAGGAAAAATATTAGAAAAATATATCCCTGATTCACCCCTCCCACTCTTAGTGATACATTGGTACTGGATGAAATTTTTGAGATATGGCATTAATAAGAAATAATTTGGGATTATTAAAAAATTATTGACGATACTAATTAATGATGTTTAATATTCCATGATTGAAACCTAATTTATTGGTCATGAGAGGTATGAATTTAGATGGGTAGTCTGGGATAAGTATGCTATATATTTTTTATCTCTACATTGCTATATAATTGATGAGGATATAACTAACTATATAATAATCAAGATGTGATAATTTTAATGGGTGGGAATATTACCCCTAAACAATGATTCTCTAGGATAATGAAAAAAACAATTTGTGATCACTGAGGAATGTATCCATCCTTGATACATAACTTTTCATTCATGGAAACTCCATTACAATCCTTCTAGTTTATTATAAATAAATTTATTATATTTTTTCCATATGATGTCTTATAAGTCTATTCATGATAAACTATGTTGTAGGATAATTGACGGATATACCTATTTTGATAATTGGTTGAGATATTTTGGAGAAGTATGTTTTGATAGAAATGTTGAAAATAATTATCATTCATTGGTTTGTTAAAAATAAAAGTTATTTGATTTATTTATTATGTAATGTTTATGAAATACATGGTGGGATCCGATTAGAATTTTTTTTATCACCATGTATATGGATCTGGGAATACACAAACACAATTTTTCCATGTGTTGGTAAATTCTGGGCACTGAAAATTAGTGGTTTGTGTCTTTGAAATATGTACATTGGTTTTATATAGTAATAGGTTTGTTTTGGAACACATGTTTTACACAATGATGAGTTGGTAGAGGAATCATTTTCATGATTGTTTTTGAACATTGGTTAGTGTTTTACTCATTATTCGACATATTTGGTCTTTATGATGTTGATGCTTGATTTTGGTGAAGGTAATATAGATTACATACTCTTCACGGTGAATGAAATAGTCAATGAACATCATAGATATTGTGAGAACCTAGAGGATGTAACCAATATCAAGTTCAAAATGAGATATATTCCAAATAAATTATTTTCAATGATTCATTTTTATATGATAGTGAAGATTAATCCCTAGATGAATTTTTTAGTATTCTTTTAGGTCATAGTATGATTAAAGTAATAGATTTAAAAAAACAAGGTAAATGATAAGGTGAACATTGAATTCGTGATAAATGGGAAATATGGAGTATAATCTGTTCTATAATCCATGGTATTTCATACATAGGATTATATATACATCATCAAAAATAGATTCTATCCTTTAAAATGAGTTCATTATATGTTCCTGGAAGAGTAATTTTAATCAAATTCGTAGATATTTTAATCATTATTCTATTGGTCATATAGAAAAATATTTTCTAATAAACAATGTTGAAAATTTTGAATATGAGTAGGAAGGTGATAATACACAAAAATAAATTATGAATAAGGATAATTATAAGCATTAAAACATAAAATATAAAATCTTTCAAACAGTGAAATATAAATATGACCCATCAAATAACATATATAATAAAGTCACATTTATTCATCTTTTTGAGTAATGAATTTAATTCAACATAAAATGATAATAATATAGAATAAAGAAAATGGTATGAATTATAGATAAATTGAAAATAGTAAAATTTTAATGAGACAACTAAAAGACTAACATAACAGAAAGAAGAAATTTTTAGATGATTAAATTATGAAAATGAATGAAATTCGAATATTTAATAAGGAAGAATTATAAGATGATAATATTAGTGATGTCAAACAGGAAGAGACATTGTATGACCATGTGGATTACATAGATCTAGAAGAACATGATCAACAATAGAAGAAAAAATATTCTCATGTTCAAGAAGATTGGAAAATGGTTTGCAGGTACTTCAACATGTCTACTGAGTACAATAGTGAAATGTATTAAATTGGTGAGAAGATGGGCTCTATTATGAAATAAAGACATGTACACAACATGCCATATTCTAAATAAATTACCAATAATAGTGTAGGTGATGGACACAAGGAATAACATATTACAATAATAAAAAACCAAAGTGGAACTATTACCCAAAAAATTATGACAGGATTCCATGATAGACACATCCCTCTTAGAAAATATATTTATAGTTTACATAAAATAAATAATAAAAAAATAATGTATTGATTTCTTATCAATATAAAAATACAATTTCCTTTTGATTTATTTGGTCTTATGGAAGTTATATAGAAAATGCATATTAATATTGTAGTGATATTTTATTATCATGAAAGATTTAATAAGAATAGGGGGTATTCAGAGGAAACATGTGGGCTAATTCAGAATTAATGAAATTTAAGGAAAAAAAATTACAAAATCAAACTACATTAAAATATTTTTAAATTTTATGAGGAGTTTTATATGTCTTTATTCAATGGTCAATAATAAATAGTTCACATTACTAGATACAATATAGAGGTTTAGGATTATGAAATCAAGAATTCATGTAATCATATATAAATAAAATATTATTCTCATAATCCTAAACAATGAAATAAATAATGAAATACTGATTGATTTTTTAGTAGACATATTTTCTAGGGAAATAAAATATTGTAACAAAAAAATAAATTCTATACATAATATAATGAAAGTGGATCTTGATAGAAATGATATTTTCTATGTAATATTGAATTGTTATCATATAATTATTGAAAATCATACATGAAATATTTGAGAAAGATTAATATGGCACAAAATATTATATAAAAATACTTCAAGATAATTAATAATTCATTTGAAGAAAATACATGCAACATATAATAAACTATGATTTTCATCTGTGGTAATGAAAATAGATTGACATCAAAGAACATTTTAATTAAATGAGATGAGTAAAGAACCTCTTACAGTAATTGAAAACAAGACTAATACTTAGTTTAGTAGATGAGAATTGCATAGGGTTATAGGAAACTCTCAACCCTAATACTTCCCCTAAAAAATATGGTTTCTATATATTTTTTAATATTTCTAATTTTTTTATAATTGTAGAGAATTAAATAAATAGTACACACTAGAAAAATAATAATATTTATTTCATGTATTTTTGGCTTCCATGAACAAAATGAGAGATTAATACTTTAATGGAGAGGTATTATTTAATAGTTGTGAAATTGTGTGATTTATTTGAAATTCACTAGAAATATTTTTATATCTTGTTTAGATGGATGTAGTTTAAACGTTCTCCCAAAAATTGTTTGATAAGACACAAAATTGTGATTAAATTATATTTTTACATGTTCAGTTTATTATAGATAGCATTGAAAAAGTTAGTTATTTACCTATCAATTACTAAACTAGGTTCACTAAGGTGGTTATAAATGGGATTCAATAAATGGCCATTTATTTAAAAAAATCATGTGACTTTATCAATCCATATTTAATATATTTTGATTTTATTTAATGGAGAAAAAAAGGTTGTTTTTATGTGATAGGATAAAACCTCATGGATCATTTTTATTTGCTTGTAACCAAAGGTGATATAGGAACGATCATCAATATTGACTATAGACATATGTTGGGATATTTAGAACCATAATTGGGTGATATAATTATTCATATAATTTTTGTTTGATTTATTATCAATGTGTTAATATCTGTTAGTTTTAGAGGTGTTTCTTATTTAAGGATCCTTCCTGATTAACTTATGTAAATAATATCATGATTATGTGGAAATTAAATAGTAATGATTAATTTTCTATTATTCAATGTAATTAATGACTATGTGGTAGTGGGTTATGTAGAAATGTCTACATTTTTTCTTTATGTTTGTTTTCTTGAGAAAATGATGAATTTAATTTGGGTGAGGTGATTTTTTCAATAATAGTAATAGTGAATACATCTAGTTTTTTAACGAAATCCTTGAATTTCATTAGTTGTTCAGTTTTAAGGGATTTTATTTTTTTAAATACATAATTTTAATTTATTATTTTAATTACCTACATGAACAAATCTTAGGCATAATATAATGGTAATAGATTAAAACAATAATTTAAGGACATCTGTAAGAACCCGGTTCTTTTTTCTGAGGTACAAGGTTTCTTCTTTTATCTTTTCCTTATGTGTTTTTGAGAAAATATGGAAAATCGGGAAAAAATCCCAAATTTGTAAAGTACACTCAATGTACTTTGTCCACACGCCGTGTACTTTTGGACGTGTGGAATGAGTACACATGGTGCGTGGTCGTGTTAGTGATAAAGGGTGTAGGAACAAACTACACACTGTGTAGTGGTCCCTTACACGCCATGTAGTCATGTCGGCAGATGAATTGTGCCACACTGGCGAGAAGCCGCTAGAGGAAGAGTTAAAAAATGTGAATCACACGCCATGTACTCAGAAATACGCACCGTGTACTTTGTTTTTTTTGCAAAAAATGGGTAGTAGCCTCCCCTGTTCACAGGGAAGGCTTAGAATGGGAAGTCGGTTGGGAGAGGAAGGTCGGAGCTTCTAGGATCCGTCGAGCGCACGTTCAGAATCTGTTTCCACCTCGGACGATCTCGTTGGAACCGCACTAGTAATATCTCCACTGTTCTTTCACTGTTCTTGAAAATTCTTCCCCTAACGGGAGTTATTTATGTTTAAGAAGGAATTATTTTACCTCAGATCTATGACGTTCTTGGGCATTTCTGGAATCAGCATTCATGTATAACGTTTGTTGACGTTTAAGGTAGGTAGTTTGGTGTTTATTTTCAAACTATTATGCATTTTGTGCATTTTTGTTCTACGAACCCATGTAGGGGTGTCGTGTGGCTGAGGCCATAGCTATTTTAAATACCAAGAATTGAATAGGCAGTTAATTGTAATAAAAAAATGTTGTTTGGGATCGTGCATGGATCCAGGACCACCCTAGGAGTGGGTTCCTCTATTTAGCCGTTTGGCCAGGATACCCGAGGGTATGCCTTTAAAGTAATAATTGTATAATTTCCTTGATAGAAATTGTTTGTTAATGTTTATTTACATGTTGGGCATGACCCAGTTACTTGAACCTAAGGGAACTGTTTTACATAGCCCGTGGGCGTTGTTTTTCTTAGCATGAGGGAAGTTGTTATCCTAGCCAAAGGGAAACTTCTTCTGTGCCTATGGCCAGTTGATTTTGTGCCTGTGGGTGACACTTCCATTGCCCTTGGGCAATATCCTTGTGCCTTTGGGCAGATTCTTGTGTTGGATACTCTTTTCCTGAGGGTATGGGTTTACTTGTCTGAGGATATTACCTGTTTACTCAGAATATTCAATGTGGTGGTATTTTAAATTAAATGATTTAATGGAAATTAAAATGAAAATATAATTGGTTATGTTAGTTACTTTTTACTACTGCTTAATTTATTTCATTTTACTACTGCACACTATTGTTGCATGTTTTACACATATTTGAGCACGGGCCTTTGGTGGGCACCTACTAGGAATTTATTTTTCACACCCAGTTTGGGTCATGATTTTCAGCCAGAACAGATTACATTGCTGCAGGTGTAGATAAGGGCAAGGGTCCTTATACAGGTACTTGATTGCTGCTGGGGTGTAGGAGAGCATGGGACAGAGCATTGGCTTGCGATGCTGCTGGATGTTCTGTTTTTCTTCTCTATACTTGTACTCTGCATTATATTGTACTGCTATGTATCATGTTCTGGCTGTTTTATTAGAGCTGGAGACATGTTTCATCATATATATATATCTGGTTGGTTCTATCTACTGCAGTTGTTTCTTTCAGTTGTGTATGGTTTACTGTTTCCTCCATTACTGTATGCTTTCTATTTTATTCCGATGCGTTTCAAATTGACAAATGAGGGCATAGTTTCCCCACTATCAGACCTAGGCCCTCACTATTAGTCGGCAACCTATAGAGTTTGTGGAAATGTGCTTGAGGTCACATGCCGAACCGGGTTCAGGGAACGAGTTGAGTGGCACCCAGAACCGGGACGTTACGAAGTGGTATTAGAGGGCATTCTTTTATTTGACTTACTATTTGGAGCCTTATTCAGGGATAGGAAGAGAAGGGTAGTTGCTAATAAGTTGTTCCTAGGCGTAGCTAACCCGTGTACAGGGATAAAACAATTTACCTCATGTTTCAATTCTTTTAATTTTGCAAATTTTACGGTTGATTTGATTTTCACCAAAGGGTGACACACTTGTGATTGTGCTGTTTATATTTTATCTATGGGTTCTATTTAGTTTCAACCTGATGATATGAGGGTATGCCATCTCATGCATAATTTCGGCACATGCTAGAAATCACATTCCATGCATAGTTCCATGCCATGTAGGTGCATTAGAAGTTGCATGTTGTTGTGATAGTAGTTGTGCTAGAAAAGCATGCTGTTGTGATAACTTCTTGATAACTACCTGCTATATGATAGGGTATATTTTATGATCTAGTTTGTAAAATGAATGAAAAACATTGGTTTTTGTGGAGTATGGGCCCCCATTGACTAGAATTTGGTGGATCATTGACTGTTTATTATGTTATAACACAGATAAGATGTCAAACTTGTATTTGTGGGGAGTATGGGCCCTCACAGATCAGAATTTGGCACTTAGGTGTTGTTTTGCGTTATTTTCTAGGTTTCAGAGAAGTTTATGTGGTATACTGTCTGGAAACCCAGTATACATGCCGTGTAGTAATGTAGACATGCCGTGTGTGTTCTTCTGTTCGGGAAGAAAAATAAACTTTTTGAGTACACTTCATGTACCATAATTACACGACATGTAGTCTCTTCCCATGTCACAAACCGTGTGGGCGGTGACACGGGGAAGAGAAGAACTTGGGGCGAACATGTCGTGTAGCTTATGTACACGCCGTGTAGTGAGGACCCAGTGTCCGTTGTGTAACCAACAACACAGGCGGTGGAAACCATAAGACATACACCGCATGTCCACTGTGGAACACACCGTGTAGTGTGACCTGGGAACCCGGCCGTGAAACTGACCACACGGATCGGGGTAATCCTTTTGAGTACACGTAGTGTGTATATTGAACACGCCGAGTAGGTTGAGCCATGTAAAATGGCCATGTAACTAACAACAAGGGTCGGCGGAGTTCGTCTAGTACACGTCGTGTACCAGTGGGACATCCCATGAAGTCTTGTCTGAGGACAGACCATGTGGAGTAAGCCGTGTGGCTGGGAAATGTGGTGGTGTACACTCTGTGTACGGGTGTAACACACTGGGTAGTGTCAAGCTGAGTAGTCGGCCCTGTCACAAATGACTCGGGCAGTTGGGAAATACCACAAAACACGCTGTGTGGATAATATACACGCCCTGTAGTTTTGTTCAAACGGGAGACGTGTGGCTTAGTCATGCAGAAGGACCCGGGCAGGGGAAGGGGGGTCAAGTACACAACGTGTAGTCAATATACACGCCGTGTATTTTTTTTCAAATTTTGAATGATTGCTTCCTCCTGATTCCTTTTGGGTTTCCTCGTTTTCGGTCATTGTTAACCTTGCTCTAAAGGCGTGTTTTGGACCTTGTAGTGTCATACCACCGAGACGACCACGCGTTGTTCGCTACGAGAGCGGTGACGAATATACTCTAAGAATGGTGGGCCATGGGATACCAGTAGATCCTCCAGTAGAGCCAGATGTGATGCCAGCCGTTATACCGGACATAGGCGTGGTGGCGCAGTTCCGTGAAGGCTTTATGCGGTTCCTGCAGACCATTCAGGGAGCAAAATCGTCTAGCACATCAATGTCTGAGCTAACTCGTGTATTCAAGAAGCAACATCCACCTACGTTTTCAGGGGATGTCGGACCATAGGCTACAGAGTATTGGCTAGGATCGATGCAGACTATTTTCAAGCACCTAGAGACGCCTCCAGGGCTGAGGGTTAAGCTCGCAACTTACATGCTGTGTGATTCCGTCAAGAGGTGGTGGGATGTTACCACCCAGTCAGATCATCACAATGACATGGTGTGTGAGGATTTTCGGGCAGTCTTCTATGACTTATTCTCCCTAGAGACACTGAGGGCAGATAGAGCTCGAGAGTTCATGAATCTGCAGCAGGGCGCTATGTCGGTGAGGGATTATTCTGCTCACTTTACCGAGATTCAATGTTTTGCACCCATTCTAGTGGGCGATGAGATGTTGAGAGCCAGAAACATTGAGGATGGTCTTCATTATGACATTCGGGCACTGGTGAATGTTTTTAGGTTGTCTTCATTACATGCTATTGTAAACCAGGCGCTGATTACAGAGAGGAACCTACGGCAATCATGTGGTGTGGGCCAGGGTGGTTCAGCACCAGCTACTGGTACTATTTCTACTGGAAAGAGGAAGAGATAGATGGACGTCTCTCAGGGTTGTAGTACCGGCCAGAAGAATGCTTCAGGTGGCCAGGTCATGTGCTAACAGTGTGGTAGAGAGGCACACAAGAGACCTTAGTGTCCACGAGACCCGGTGGAGTGCCGATATTGCAGCCAGATGGGTCATCTGCAATGCTTTTGTAGGGAGTTTCCACTAGTGGTTAGTGAGAGGGGTACTGTACAGACTCTGCGTGCGGGAGAAGGACCAGTGGATTCTTCCCAGTTAGGGAACTGAAATATGATTGGGCATGCAACCATAGATGGTGGTCATTATTGTGGTAGCCAGACACCAGGATCTCAGAGGCAGTAGGGCGGGACAGCTCTGGGTAGCTAGGCTGTGTCTCAGTGCCGTGGCACTGGGCAGGTATATGCAGTGCAATAGACCTAGCAGGAGTAGGATCCTAGACCTTCTACAGTCAGATGTACGATTCTAGTAGCTTCTGTCTTATCTTCAGCACTTTTTGATATGGGTGCAACATATAGTATTATATCGGTGCCCATTGTGGAGAGCCTTGGGCTCTGTGTTTCTTTGTGTTCTGATATCATGATTCTAGACACTCTGTTGGGGACTAGGACGACTGGTGTGCGTCCATGCAAGGAGTTCCTCCTTCTGTATGGTGGGTGTTACTTCCTTTGGGACCTCTATGTCTTAGAGATGATGAGCTATGATCTCATTCTCGAGATGGACTGGTTGGTTACCTTTCATGACTTTGTGGACTGCAATCGTCGTAGGGTGATTTTCACGTCACCAGAGGGAGGAGATTTTCTATACAAGGGCGAATGGGATGTTCAGGTGAGTCAAGCTGGACCAGAGTATCATGGGAGAGGTGGAGTCATAACTCAGATTATGAGCTTATATCTGGATGACCAGGGGACTTTTCAGTTGTATTTCCCTCCAGTGGTGGATTGTTTGAAGGATTTCTTCTCGGACGACTTTTCTGGTCTTCCTCCGGAGCGAGAGGTGGATTTATCTATTGATCTTGTTCCAGGAGCAGCACCGTGGTCTATTCCTCCTTATAGGATGGCTACACCAGAGTTGCAGGAGCTCAAGAGGGAGATAGAGGAGTTACATTCAAAGGGGTTCATCCGACCAGTACTTCTCCTTGGGGTTCTCCTGTCCTTTTTTCAAATAAGGTGGATGATACCCTCAGACTCTGTGTGGATTATCAAAAGTTGAACCAGTTGATGGTTAAGAACCCATATCCCTTACCAAGGATTAATGATCTTTTTGATCAAATTTGTGGAACACGTGTGTTCTCGAAAATTGACATGAGATCAGGATATCATCAACTATGTGTTAGACCATCTGATATACCTCTCACAGCTTTCAGGAGCAGGTATGGTCTATATGAGTATACGGTTATTCCATTCAGACTCATGAACGCGCCAGTAGTTTTCATGGCTCTGATGAATCATGTGTTCCATCCTTATCCGGATTCTTTCGTGGACGTATTTGTGGAAGATATTTTGGTGCACTCTCACACTGGACACGACCATGCCACCCATCTTGAGATTGTATTGAGTACACTGAGAGAGAATCAGCTATATGCTAAGCTCTCAAAGTGCCACTTTTGGATGGACCACATTCACTTCCGGGGTCATTTCATCTCAGAAGCAGGAGTTTCAGTAGACCCAGAGAAGATGAGATGAGTAGTTTTATAGGGGTATCCTATGAACGTTTTAGAGATATGGAGTTTCTTGGGGCTGGCTGGTTGCTACAAGCATTTTATATAGGACTTCTTCCGCTTAGCAGCACCGTTGACGGGTTTGACTAAGAAGGGAGTGAAGTTCGTTTGGTCAGAATCTTGCGAGATAGTCTTCCAAGAGATGAAGGGAAATTTAACAACAGCACTAATCCTGATACTCTCAAAGCAGGGGATGATCTATACAGTTTACTATGATGCATCAAGTATTGGGGTGGGAGTAGTGTTGATGTAGGGTGATCGAGTTGTTGCGTACGGGTCTCGGAAGTTAAGGCCACATGAGAAGAATTACCCGATGCATGATCTCGAGTTGGAGGCAGTTGTTCATGCGTTGCACTGTTGGAGACACTATTTTTTGGGAGAGCATTTTTTGGTTTACACTAACCACAAAAGTCTCAAGTATATCTTTACTCATCATGACTTAAATCTAAGGCATAGAAGGTGGGTTGATTACCTACAGTCCCTCAATTTTGAGATTGCCTATACACCTGGTAAAGGTAATGCAGTATCTAATGCACTGACCAAGAAGACTCAGATACAGGCAGTGCAGGAGGCCAGGGGTGAATGGAAGCTTATGGATTTGTTCTCTGAGATGCATTTGGAGGTGCATAATAGTCAGGGTAAAACCTGTCTTTCATCTTTATTAGTGACTTCTACCCTCCTGGACAGAGTGAGAATGAGACAGCTATCTGAACTGGAAGGCCTAGTTCTGTGGGAGTTAGTGGCAAGTGAGGACCCTCCTCCTTGGTGGACGATAGGCGATGCTGAGGTTCTGCATTTCCATGGACGAGTGTGGGTTCAATGGGATATACGCGAGGAGCTGATGAGGGAGTTTCATGCTTCATCTTAGGCAGTTCATCCCGAGGTAACCAAGATGTACCATGACTTGAGAGGTCAGTACTGGTGGCCGGGTATGAAGAGTGATGTAGCTGGTTTTGTTATGAGGTTTTCCAACTGTTAGTAGGTGAAGGCAGAGCATTAGAGGCCATCCAAACAGTTACAGTAGTTACCCATCCCGGAGTGGAAATGGGATGATGTCACGATGGATTTCGTGACTGGATTGCCGAGGTCACCTCGATGAAATGATGCAGTGTGGGTTGTTTTGGATAGACTCACGAAGCTAGCTCACTTTTTTCCAATCAAGGAGACATTCTGAGTTGAAGAGCTCGGGAAGTTGTATATCTGAGAGATCGTACTTATTTATGGGGTTCCTTGTTCTATCGTTTCAGATAGGGATGCTCGTTTTATGTCTCGTTTCTGGCAGAGTTTTCAGAGGGCACTGGGTACATAGGTTCTTCTGAGCATAGATTACCACCCTCAGACTGATGGCCAGTCAGAGCGTACGATACAGGTGCTAGAGGACATGCTGTGAGCATGTATCCTAAACTTTGGGGGCTCTTGGGAGAGGCACATACCCCTAGTCGAGTTTTCCAAAAATAACAGTTTTTAGGAAACTGTTGAGATATCACCATACGAGGTATTATACGGTAGGTCATTCCGATCACCTTTGTGCTGGTTAGAGGCTGGTGAGGCGGCTTTGCTGGGACCACATCTCATGTAGGAGACCTCTGATCAGGTCTAGTTGATTTATAAGCAGATGACTACTGCACAGTCTCATCAGAAGTCATATGCTGATCGCCGCAGACCACCTTTGGAGTTCGTGGTCGGGGATCAGGTTTTCATACGTGTTTCACAGAGGCTTGGTCAAAGGCAGATCAAGAGAGAGGGTAAATTTTCACCGAGGTATGTGGGGCCATTTGAGATTCTGGAGAGAGTCAGGCCGGTTGCCTATCGGTTGCACTTACCTCAGATGTACCAATCCATGAATAATGTCTTCTATGTATCTTAGTTGTGTCATTATCATTCAGACCTATCTCACGTTTTTCAACCTGAGGAGGTTGTGCTCGAGGTAGATGTGTCCTTTGAGGAGCATCAGATTCATATTTTTTATAGGAGCACGAAGGTTCTCCGAGGTTGGTTAGTTCCTCTTGTACGGGTGCTATGGTTGCATGGCCGAGTGCAGGATGAAACCTAAAAGCGGGAGTCTGATGTATGTGCTCAGTGGCCGGAGTTGTTCACGGCTTTATCTTCACCACCCTTGGAAGGGAAATTCGGGGAAGAATTGATTTAAGTGGGGAAATTTGTAAGAACCAGGTTCTTATTTCTGAGGCATGGGTTTGTTATTTTATCTTTTCCTTAACTGTTATTGAGAAAATATTGAACATGGGGAAAAATACCAAATTTGGAAAGTACATGCCATGTACTTTGTCCACACGCCGTGTAATTTTGGCCATGTGGAATGAGTACACAACGCGTGTGGGTGTGTCGGTGATGAAGGGTGTAGGAATCAACTACACACCGTGTAGTGGTCGTTTACACGAAGTGTAGGCAGTCGTTAGGCGAATAGTAAGGTGGTGGCAAACTATGCAACTGAACACACCTTGTACTCCAGCAGACATTCCGTGTAGTGATGTCGGTAGATGAATAGTGCCACGCTGGTGGGAAGCCGCCAAAGGACCTGTTAAAAAATGGGAAGTACACGCCATGTACTCGGAAGTACACGCCATGTACTCGGAAGTACACGCCGTGTACTTTTTTTCGCATAAAATGGGTAGTATCCTTCCATGTTCATAGGGAAGGCTTAGAAAGGGAAGAGGTCTTGGGAGAGGAAGGCCATATCTTCGAGGATCTTCCGAGCGCACGTTCGGAATCCGTTTTCGCCTCGAACGATCTCGTTGGAACCGCACGGGTAAGCCCTCCACTCTAATTTAACCGTTCATGCCAATTCTTCTCCTAAATAAAGTTATTTATGTTTAATAAAAAATTATTCTACCTCAGATCTACGACGTTCTTGGGAATTTCTGGAATCGGCGTTCACGTATAACATTCGTTGATGTTTAAGGTAGGTGGATTGGTGTTTATTTTCCAACTGTTGTCCGTTTTTTGCATTTTTGTGCCACGAACCCATATAAGGGTGTCGTGTGGCTGAGGCCATAGCTATTTTAAGTAACTATAATTGAATAGGTAGTTAATTGTGATAAAAAAATTCTGTTTGGGATCGCGCTTGGATCCAGGACCACCCCAGGGGTGCGTTCCTCTGTTTAGCCGTTTGGCCAGGATACCCGAGGGTATGCCTTTAAAGTAATTATTGTCGAATTTCCTTGAGAGGAATTTCTTGTGAATGTTTATTAACATGTTGGGCATGGCCCAGTTACTTGCGCCTGAGGGCAGTGTTTTACATAGCCCGTGGGCGTTGTTTTGCTTAGCCTGAGGGCAGTTGTTATCCTAGCCTGAGGGAAACTTCTTCCGTGCCTGTGGGCAGTTGATATTGTGCCTGTGGGTGACACTTCCTATGCCTGAGGGAAATATCCATGTGCTTGTGGCAGATTCTTGTGTTGGATACTCTTTACCTGAGGGTAGAAGTTTATGTGTCTGAGGACATTAGCTGTTTACTTGGAATATTCATTGTGGTGGTATTTTAAATTAAATGATTAAATGGATATTAAAATGGCAATATAATTGGTTAAGTTAGTTACTTTTTAGTAATAATTAATTTATTACATTTTACTATTGCACACTATTGTTTCATGTTTTACACATAGTTGAGCACAGGCCTTTGGTGGGGGCCTACTGGAAATTTATTTCTCACACCCTATTTGGGTCATTCTTTTCAGCACAAACAGATTACATTGTTGCAGGTGTAGATAAGGGCAATGGTCTTTATACAGGTTCTTGATTGCTCATAGGGTGTAGGAGAGCATGGGATCATGAATTGGCTCGCGATGCCGTGGGCTGTTCTTTTTTTATTTTCTTTACTTTTACTCTGTATTGTATTGTACTGCAATGTAACATGTTCTGGCTGTTTTCATAGAGTTGGAGACATGTTGCATCATATCTATATATCTGGTTTGTTCTATCTACTATAGTTGTTTCTTTCAGTTGTGTATGGTTTACTGTTTCTGTTGTTGATGTATTCTTTCTATTTTATTCCGCTGCATTTCACTTTGACAAATGAGGGCATAGTTTATCCACAATCAGACCTAGGACCTCGCTGCTAGTCGGCATCCTCTGGCATTTGGGGAAATATGCTTGAGGTCACGTGGAAAACCGTGGTCGGGGCACCTGTTGAGTGGCACCCGAAACTGATATGTTACCACATATCATACATCATTATATACTAATATGTACTTTGGAATATTTTGTACCAATGGATAGCTAATCTATGATTTATATGACTAAAACAATGGTATGTGGGGAGTTGAGATGGAAATATATGTTTAATGGTTTAGGTAGTGTTATGGCAGGGACATAAGTGGTTGATGAACCCCATATAATTTTTATTGATCCATACATTGTTCATGTGGTTGATCTAAATTAATTATAATGATAATATATATTTGTCATGTTATCTGACTAGAAATATTAATTTTACCTATCTAGATTTAATTATTATTAGTATTGTGTTTTCGATGGGGAGTAGAATCATATGACTGGGGTAGTTTGGTTGATTGGCTACGAAGAGATGATGGATATGTATAGAGTGTATAAATATGATTTTAAATCAAATAATAATTTTTTTGAGATATTTCTCATGTTCATGAGGATTCTAATTTTTTCCTAACAAAGATGGTGGTCTATCTAGTTATAATGCATGATATTCTGCAAATGGTAACACAAAATGGAATTAACATGTAATATTTCATGGTGTCCTAAGAGATGTAAAACTAATAATGTCAAATCACTATATTGTTTTAAAATAATACCATAATATTCATTTTCTCTATAGAAATTGATCTCCGGATTTATGATTTTTTATGCATATGAGGTGTCTATAGATTTCACTTAGTAGCATTGTGTAAGGGTGGACTTGAAATGTATCTATAAATTCAAAATCCAATTCACTGATTATCCAAATTGGAACACCAACTATGTCACGACCCATTCTTTGGGCCCGTGTCATGACTACCCCAAGCCCGCCTTCCATAGGGAAGGGGCTGGAGACTTGCACCAAAAGCATAAATCCCAATAAAAAGGGAAGGAATTGCCTTTATAAATGTAAACAAACACAACAGAGTACATTAATGACGTAAGAACTAAGTAAACTGAGTACAAAAGTAAGTGCTGAAAAGTAAATGGGCCAGTATCGAAACCCAACTGTAAAGTACAGTACAACTGATAAGCTAGTACAACTGTAGTAAAGTAAAAAAACAACCACTGATTCGTCCTCCGGGAATCCCACCTGAAGGGTGGGTACAGATGGCCTCCTCAGTGCCTCGGGTCCGGCCGTCCGCTCCGTGAACATCCCACCAAGTGGTCTACCTCTGGGAATCGTCCAGCTAAACATGCCTCCAACTCGATCAGTGTTTTCCATCGTCTACATCCCACACAACATAGTGCGGGCATAGCCTGTTCTAGGGTGAGTATAAAAATACTCAGTAGGGATCCCGACACCCCCGAATGTCTCCTAGAATCCACGAAGGATAAACCACAGAGAAAGATACAATCACGAAGTTTCAACCAACTCTACATAGTTATATGCCCATACATATACCTAATTCATTAATCTTATTTTGACTCCAACTCTCGAGCCCAAGAACAACCCATTCCACACAAGAACTAGATTCAATCACATCGATGATAAAGATTGAAAGTCAAGACTCGGCATACACAGGTATAAATCATTCATAATGTGGTAAATATGATCAGATGTTGTCACTGAATAATCTATGCAGTCGGACCCATGTAGGATACTAGACCAGTTAAGCTGTCGGACCCACCTATGATACTAGACGAGCTACTATGTCGAACCCACGTAGGATACTAGAATAGAAGTCAAACTGTCAGACCCACTTAGGATACAAGTATTGTTGTCATTGTTGTCAAACCCAATGAGTATTCCAGTACAATTGTCATCATCATCGAACCCACAGAGGATTCCAGTATGGTAGTCGTTGCAGTCGCAGCCAGCTCTAGGGTTCCCGCACACATCACACTCGATTTCGTGAGGGTCCAATCCTCGATCCAAGGGGTCGATACATCCACTACCATGAATTCTCAAGTTCATGTATCTTGAAGGTCTTCCATTTACTAGGGGGATAATTCAAACAAAACGTATCCAGGATATTGTGTACAAGATGACCAAGTCTTTTACAAAAAAGTACATTGTGTGTTGGTATACGGTACACACCATGTAGTCATACCTCGGGTACTGACCATGTGGAACATTTCGTGTCGAAGGTCTGGTCATGTAGAAAAGTAAATACACTGTGTGTGGTATGGTTACACGCCATGTCCAAACATCTGGGGTCAGCTCCATGTACACTGGCCATGTGCTCGTACACAGCCTCAACCTGTGTTTTCCAACCTGTGTAATTGGTACACGGGTCAGCCCATACCACTGGCCAGGTCTGGCCGTTTGGTATAGTACATGATCGTGTACTACACACTGTGTCCATGTATTCTAGGGATACATGCCGAGTCTCACTAAGCTTCTTCTTCTATTCTGCGTAGAGAGTACACATTTTGCCTCTTGGCTGTGTATTTTTGTCTGTGTTCGTGTATTTCCCAAAATACACGGCGAGTATCACGTAGCCACCACCCCCTTATTGTTTTGAGAGTACATACCATGTGACGGAGGTCACACACTATGAGTTAGCCTTCTAACATCCGAAACCCTAGCCGCTGAATACTCATACTACATGGCATGTTCTCCAGGAGTACACGCCTTGTAGTCTGGAATTTTCCAGAAATGACGCCTCTAGCCATTGTGCCTCCCTTGATGCCCGTTCTTCATTCCGATGGTTCATTCGTCATGAAACCTCAGACACTAGCTATCCCCAATGTCTCAAAGTTGATTCCAGTATTTTCGAGTTTCCGATCAGCTTTGAAAATAGGTTTTGAATTCCCACTCGAAGAACAGTCGAGGAACGGTCCATCCCATTCCGGTTTGATCTATCGCCCGCTATCATCGTCGCACATCCTCTAGGTCACCATGATGTTCACTCTTCAATTTTTAAATCGTTGAATTGAATAAATAACCCATAATTATCCTTTTTTCGTACCCATGAAGAACTCTATGAACCACCAACAATCACAATAATGGCAGAGGATTCAGACTGTGTTAGTTTCGCCTGGTCTCTCCTCATTAGTTCGGTAGCAGGCAGTTAAAGAGAAAAATAACAAGAAAAAAATAATATTCAATGTTGATATAATAAAAACACACCCCTACCTCGAATTAAGGTTCATTGTACTCAGACATTGAAGAAGACGACGTTGCGGGGAGACAACGTCAATTCATTGACGTCGGGGAAGGAGCTGAGGATGGCACGTAATCTGCGTTCCTTGCAGGTGGCTCCTTCTCCTTTTTTTTGGATGAAGATCGAAGGACATGATCAACGTTATTCAGTGGTTCTTTGTTGGAAGGATGGTGTTATTCATTGAATAGAGGAACTCCTTCTTCTAATTCTCCAGAGCTCTCCCCAAAATATTTTCCAAGAAAAATAATAATAAGGCCCTCCCATAATATAACATTTCCATGTATGTTCAAATTAATTCAAAATGTAAATTGAATTAATTAAGGAATTAGAGTTGGCATCATTAATGGATGGGAGATGGGGAGGCTCCACATTTAAGTGGAATTCCAAAGGTTTCAAGTGGGTTGTCAAAAATTAAATAAAGGGGAGTGATAATGGGGAGTTAATGAAAGACGAAAGGATTAGGGCTCATGTGGGCCCTGCCACACTAATTTCTCTCATGGGATGTTATGTGGGTGTGGGACCCTCATCTAACTCCCCATTATAGGAATTAACCAACATATATAAATAAAATTGTGTGCTACAATTTTATGTATTTAATTCAAAATCTCCTAAAATTAACTCTCAACCCGCATAAAACGTAACTGCAGTAAAGTTCCCCTTAAGCGAATACCGGTGCTGCGAGTTCATCGGTGTCCTCGGTTTTCAATTATGAGTACTGGTTCAAAAGATAAAAAACCCACATGAATTTTTACTAAATGTACCCAAAAAAACGTCAGAAAACGATTTCCAGGCACACCTGGCCTCAGAATCAAGTGTCGTCAGAAACCACAGACACGTAAAATTCCAAAGTATTCAAAAAAAAGTTCCTTGAAATTTATGGGTCTTTACAAACTAGATATTTGGATGGACAGAGAATCTATAGGATAAATAAAGTTCACCAGCTCACATATATCCATCCATTATCCCTATAATGTAAATTACTAATTTCAAAAGTATTGCCTACAACTATAGGTTTTCCAAATGGCCAATACCAGACACCTAGAAATCATGTGTCTTCCTAGTGCTGTCGATAGATTTGGAATTGAGTGTTTCATTCCATATATTTTCCCATGGTTCCCCAGTTGTATTTTTACATCGTCCTACATTAACCATAATCGACTCTGTACGATTTTAGGATCCATCTTAGAAATTCGTCACTCTCCCTAAATATAATGGTGTTAGTTTGAATCTTCTCACAACATGGGGGTTTATAATTTTATAATCTTAGCTTTTTTGGCTAAATTCTCTCCCTTTAACCTATTCTATGTATTTCTCCCTATATGAAAACTGTGGATAATTTTCTTATCATGAATCTTGAATACTAGTTCTGTATTCTAGGGATATATCTTTCCAAATAATTTCTAATTTTTGGATCCACATTACAACGATTAAATTATTAAGAATTAACGATGGCCATTTATTATTTTATTATTTTAAAATTTTTTCATTAATGTTATATGAATAATGAAACATGATCTCTTGGGATTCATTTTTGAAATAATTGATAAATTACAAAAAATCCAATATTCAATAGCAGTTGAATGAAAGTGCGTGAACATATAAAAGAGTTTTTTTTCAATTGAAATGATTATTTTCAAATGATTTGTTTATTCTTGATATGGAAATTTACATGGAATGGAATTTTGTGATATCATTAAAAATTATCAATTTTATTAACATATATTCTGAAGAAACCATTAATTATACTTTATTGAAAATAAAATTCCATTTCATAGGAAATCATTAATCTAAAAAATTATGAAAAGATTGATGATAGTTATGGTTTATATTTAAAGGACCGTGATTGAACCATGATTTTATGCCCATGGTAGATGGAAATTTATGTAGATAGTCTAGAACAATCATAATAGGGACTATTTTATCTACATAAAAATATAATAGTTGAGTACAACACAAACTAAACATTATTCAGGAAGGGAGACACTAATAGGTGTGGACTCTTTTCCTCTAGGCATACTACCCTTGGTAAAGTACACACCATGAAACCATAAGCATTGAGAAGTGGGATAATCTTTTATAAATGACTTAACATTAATAAGAAATCCTTTATAGGTATAATAATATTTATTAATAATATGACTCATATTTTTTCAGAAATAATGTTTTATAATTTTATGCTAGATAAACTGATTATCCAAAAAATTTAATCATATTAATATATTGAAAAAATATTTTTAATTAATAAAAACCCTATTTTTGATACAAACTGTGAAATATAAAATAATGTCTTATTTTATTTAAAATTATAAATTCTTATTTTAATTAATATGATATTCATGTCAATCACTTAATGGGATCGTATTGGACTTATTAGAACACTCTGTGTATATACCTCTAGAAATATGTTGGTCTTTTGGTAGGATTTGTTAATGCCAAGCCACTACATGGATTTTGTGGGTGTCTATGATAGGGGACATGGTACATTACTAGAAACAATTAAGGTGATATGACCATGTGATTCATAGATATTTTTCGATAGTAACATAATTTCTGTCAATTTTTTCGAATTATGGTTACTCATTTCCTATTCATTCCCGGTACTTAAGCCTTATGCTTTTGGTATTTAATTCAATTTCATTTTATTGAAGGGTTTTTTTGATCCACTATTTTGGCGAATTAATCATAAAAGTTACTCAGTAATAATTATAATCAAAGGACATATTTTTTTGTCTAATCATCAATTCATTTTTTAGATGTACTAGTATAAACTATATATGTATTTAGATACATAATAGGTTAGTTTCATGTGAGTATCGAGCCAACACTCATCATAAGATTACTTATATTTCTATAGGTGGATAGAAAATGAGTTCATGGAGATATGTTCTTCTTCATTTATTTTGTTTTTCATGGTTATCTTTGGATTGAGTTAAAACATATTACATGGATTGAGATGTTCCATGATGAATTTGAGCATATATTCTATAGTAATGTTCCCATTATAAGTCGTGTAGAAGGACCCAAGGAGGGCATTAATGAAGAACCCCTATAGGAAAAACATCATGTTCATCATCATTTCATTGAGGATATTCTCCAAAATGTCTGATATATATAAAATGGTATGGTAAATATAAATATTCATGCTACTCAAGAAAATCCGCAAAAATATGGCAATAGGTATTGAGACAATGTGTTCCTTCAATAGAGACCATTATATTTCCCTAGGACAAACAATCCCTAGTACGTTTATGATTTGTTAGAGAATATTTATGGTTATTTGATTTTCATGAGACCCCAGAATCTATTAAGGTAATGTTTCATGCCTACTATCATGTAGGACCGAGTAGTTGATGGTTGGATTCAATAGTTTTATTAAATAAGCATGAGGGATTATAGGGGAAATAAATCATGACCATATTTACAATGATTTTTTTCAAGATACAATGACCATGAAAAATTAAAGGGAATTTCTCATCGTTGATAAAAAAATGAATTTTCATGGTTTATTTTAATCACTTTAATAAGCATGTCCAATTTTATCCCATGGTTATAACAAATGAAAACCTGAATGTTTAATTATTATAAATGGGTCTACGACTAGATATTCAATCATAGGTTTTGATATTGTGGAATTACACATGTTCTGATCTATAGGATACTGAAATGATTTTATAGATCCTCTTATCTTTAATCTATACACTAACAAATGTTTCCCTTAAACCCGAATGTAATTATATAGGCTCTAGTAAGGGGGAATGAAGGAGGAGGAGTTTAATGACACAAAATTTTATCAATAGAAATTCCCATATAATAATTAGTTCATTCAGTATAAATTATATAAAATCCATATTAAAGGAAATAAAAAAATTATACATGAATAGTGAATCAAATAAGTGGAATTTTCAGAAATTAAGGAACCTCTAATGATGAAATAGTGACTCGATCATTTTAATAGAATCATGACCCTTATGAATAATATTATTACAAATAAAATATTAACATAACCAATGAATGAATATTTATAAAACTTATATATCTTATAAATGAAAATATAATATAATTATATCATAGTATGATTAAATAATTTTCTTTTAATATAGTTAAAATAAATATTGATATTTGTGTGAAATATAAATTCTTATATAAAAATTATTCATTATTATAATGATTTCATAGATAATTTATTTTCATAAAATAGATTCATGAATTAGAATTCTATTTTTTTATTATAATATGAAAATTTTATTGACCTTAATTTATTTTTCAATGTGTTATAAAATCAATTATATTTTTAAAATTATTATTTTCCAAGAAAATGATGAAAAGAAAAAATTAAATATCTCAAACATAGAATTTTTTTCCATACAATTTAGTTCATTATTAAATTATTCACATAGAAAAATGGTTAGGGAGGTATTTTGTTATTTCTATATAATACATTATTTCTTAGTTAACAGTGAAATATGGTACTTTAAATTATATATAAATTATAATATAAATACACTATTCCATATCTCATTGCCGATAGAAGCACCATAATACAAATTACACTTAATTATTTTGATATATTTAGTCATAATTATAAATTTATTCATTGTATTGATCGAAAATATTTTATAATCAATAAAATAATTATAAAACATCCATATACGCCAATATAATCCCCCCACCATGTCTTTTAATAACACCGTTAAAGAATTTATCCTTATAAATTTTATACCTAGTACTCTTCCCAATACACTAACCAACAACTATGAGCCTTTGTTCTCAATAAAAGAACAAAACATATTCCCTACAGAGGTTCTTAAGGAGGAGATATTCAAGAGGTAAAAATACACCTTCCATTTAATTTTTTTCTTACCATGTTATTTTAATTTGTTATTCTCCCCTCTATTCACATTATCCAATTGGAATGAAAACTATTGTATCATATATATACTATAATTTTATTATGTTTACAGAATAATTTTACTTCATTTATTTTCCCACCTTCTTTTTTCAATAAATTAAATATCAACTATGATGTTATAATTTATCGCAATCAAGATTGATGATGTTTTAAATTTCTATTACATTCTTCAAGAATACTCATAATTTTTTTATTATACTAGATTAATATATATATATATGAAAACCTATTTAATGTTCTAGAAAAATTTAAATACATAATAATAATTTATCAATTAAAACTAGATTGTGATGATAAAAAAACAACAAAATTAATCTAAATGATTATCACTAATATCATATCAAAATTTTAATCCACAAACCAAATTAAAAATTGACTTATATAACCATTTAATCTTATATTTATCCATTTATATCACATTACTTCAATTTAGAATAAAAATTCTCATTATACATGATTTTTATTACATGTAATGAAATTAACCATCACTAAAACCATGGAAACCAATGCCCAAAAACAATGAAATTAAACCCCATAACACATCAAGAATATAATTCATCGACCTTATACATTACAAAATCTTGAATAATGTTACCAATTCACGTTGAGTATCTTTTGAGGTAAATATTTTTAGAGAATTAAGTCATAACTATTACATTACATCTCTAATATTAAAAAGTTGACATTTGTACCCAATATCAATTTTTTTATAAAATAAAAAATATTAAAATAAAAAAGAATTATTTTATTACTATAAATCTTATTGAATTCTTCCATTCACTTATTCTGCATTATATCCTATGAAAAACATTTCAAAATGTGGGATGAGTATAAAAAGCTCAGTGAGGGTTTTAAAATAAAGAAAGAAAATATTAATATATCATTACATAAAAAACATAAACTCTTTAACATACCTCCTGGATTCATAATTTTTATGAATAACACATATTAATCGCAAATCATAAATGTAACTTGTGGCATCCATAACATAATTACATTATATCTTTCATAGCTATGTGTGGAGTTACATTTGGAAACCCGTCATAGTATACTCCCAAATTCTCTTAAGAGAAATAATAACATACACCACTGTCATGTTACCCAATGAATTGGAGATCTATCTTGGGATCACCTTACCTAGGTTTATCACAAAATCACCCATATAAATAAACAATTCCCTTGAACCATAACATATTCATAACACATAAAAAAACCTAAAGGAAAGATAATATTTCCACATTTCTATCAAAATATATCATTTAAATATATTGATATAACCAATTCATTGTAAAAACCATTTTCAATACCAAAATACAAAAAATATTATATGTTATTTATTTTATTTTAAAAAAATATTGACTTCTTAAGAAATCCAAATATCAAGTAACACTCAGGGTGGTATAAAGGACATTTTCACTACCTATGTTAAAAAAGAAACATCCACTTTGTCATTTAGTAAAATGCTATGATTAAAAATATTCCTTTTGAATGAAATGAAAATTCAATGTTTTTGACACATCGTATAAAATAAAGTTGCGTGTAAATAAAAATATGCCTCAATTAAAGGAAATTGAGATAAAGTCCCTTACCTCATGTCCAACTTGACTCATTTGTTCTTTAATATACTGAATAATAAATTAATGTTACCTTATACTTTTTTAGAAAAAATTTCAATTTTATTATTCTTTTTATATCACTTATTACCACCATATAAACATTACATATTCATTTGAGTAAATAATGGTTGTTTTGTCGATATTTGGTAATTGAGTCAAAAATGAACTTCTTATAATTACAAGTTATTTATGTGGTCAAAATTATATTTTCTACAGAATGATATACATGATTTAAATATCATATATATCATATATATCCAGTATATATATGTTTAGTACATTACATTTGAAGATAATAAATGAAATTCACCGTTCCTTGATACTTTAGGCCATATGTAAGCATGAATGATACATTCATTTCTATTAAAGTAATTAAAACATGATGATACATTGGTAAATTATAATTATAGTATAATATCTTATATAATTTCATTAAATCCAACTTTTATATGTTCCACGTATGTAATGAACAAGTCATATCACTTTAAGGGGGCGGTAGTCTTCACTTCCTCAAATAAAATTATTGTGTTTACCCATTATGGAAACCATAAAGGTATGCTGTTAAAAAAAGTAATGAGACAATATAAATATAATAAATATCCCATATAAAAACATTTTTATCTTAATGGCCACCATGAGAGGCAGTAGGAGGTAATTGAACAATCATCGTATCGTGGGGCAGTAGTTTTTTGTCCACTGAAACAATATGTTCGTATCCATTAGATGGAGGTGTGTAGAAGTGTAGTTTGAATATTTCTCATAACAACAATGTATTATATTGAGGATAATGGTGTTTCTATTTAAACACTAAATATGAAGATTATTGGGAGTGAAGAAGTAAAATAAAAGAAGATAACTTGATGGAAGATGTTACCTTAAAATGGGGTAACTCCCTTTTGTTTGAACTAAAAGGCTTACATGAAGTGTCTTATGCCTATGGTAAGGCTAATAAGAATAAGAGATGAATTCTATTAGCTTAATTGGAAAGAGGAAGGATGATCCAAGGGGCTTGGGAGGTGTGTGTTAAGGGATAGTGGTGATGGACTTTTATATGGGGGAGGAGGGGATCTTTAGGAATGTTTGAAAATATTATATTATTATAAATATAATTTTTATTTCAAAAGGTCGCCAACTAATTTAAATCAAAGATATGTTGTTGAGGGTTTTAAATCCTCATAGATAATTGGTCTTAGACCTGTTTAAGGGATAAAAATAATCATTTATTATAACTTTATCCTTTAGTTAACTAATTTAACTTTTACCATGTCCAATTGTATATTGATACTATATGGTTAATATATTTATAATAAATTTCCAAATGACAAAAACCAGGATCATGAATTACATAAGTAATATCATATATGTCATTTTTCCAAATCATAGATTTTTTGGTTTATTTTATAACATTATAAAACTGTATTCATTTTAAAAACTCATTTATGTCAATTTATAAACTATTCATACCAAGACATTTAAAAAAATATATAACAACCCAATCCTAACAAAAACCTAAATTATTTCCAATAAAACTTCTTATAATCATCTATAAAATTCATGGATGGCATAAAAACATTAAAAATAAATATATTTTACAATTTATAATCTTATTTATTTTAAACATCCATTAATGAGGTAATCAATACATCATTATTGTGTCATAAATAAATTTTTTAATTTGATGTCTAAAAATTATAAATAAAAAACCAAGATATATGATATCTCTATATATTTCAAATTAATAATTATAGTTGAATATATCACATATATAAACAATTAAAAAATTATTTTACTAAGAGATATATGTTTATGTTAGATTTTCCTTAACATTAAATAATTTTTTTTAAAGTATCATTTTAAATTACATGTGGCTCCATGACATCTCAAAATGGACCCATGGAGCCCATGGTCGGACTTGTATCAGCCAATAGGATTAAAACCCTTTTTAGGGTAATTTAATATTATTATAATATTATTTTTTGACCCTTAATTACCAGATTTAACCTTTAACCATGGTAAATAAAATATTTTCTAAATTTACTATTCATAAGGCCGGAAATTAAAAGTTAATATTTACACAATTTGGACCTCTTGATTCCAAATATGGAATCAAATTTTCAATATTCAATAAAATATGTTTTGTAAAATAATTTAAAATTAATTTATGTTGTCAAAACCAAAAGGCATGTTTTTAAGAAATAATAACAGTCAAAAAATTAACATTTGTTTATTTCCAATTTAAAAGTCAAATTACGTCTAATGACCACAATTGGATTATATGGTAAAATTATAACCTAATCAAACATTAAATAACAATTATAAAAATAATCTTACCATATAAATAAATTATATTCTACGGAAGTTTTGAATTAAAATGTTGTATTTTTTACTATTCTTTAAAAAATTTAACATTATCATAAAAATACCCAAATTTCATCAAAATAGAATATTGATGTCATGATTACAAAGAAGAATATTAATTTGTCAAATAGAACTTATAAAAGTTACATAACATATATTTAAAAATGGTTTCCCATCAAAAGGGGGTAAATTTACATTTTCAAGAATATTAGAGTATTTTTTTTTGAAATTGGATTCATTCACATTTTATGCCTCTAAATTTTTTTGGATCAATGTAAAAACATTTAACAAAATTTTTAATCATAAAATGGTTAGTTCTGTTAATTCCATCCAATACACTAGGTAGTCGTTAACTACCATTTATATTTATATTATTTTCAATATGACTCAACATTATGTGCAATGTGAGATTTCAGAGAAACCCATTGTTTCCTGTAGGGTAGTCTATCGAACATAACATATCCTATGAAGTAAAATTAATATTTAATTCAAAAATATTAATAAATTTGAAAATATCATATTCTTTATTTACCTGGGATGTTACATCTATCCCTCCTTTTAGGATTTTAATCCTCAAAATTCTATTCACTTATCAAATTAGTGGTGGTATTTATCCTTAATAGAATTTTCATATTTTCCTGTTGCCTCTTCAACCATATAATTTTTTTAAAAAACCATTACCTGATGAATTACATTATTCCAAAAACCCTTACTCCCTTCATTTAATAATCTAGACTTGTTTTTCCTCGTAAGAAATATTCTCTTCCAACTGGACTACCTCTAGAGTCAAAACATGAGATGGATCTACCATATACTTTCTCGATATTGAAAAATGAACAACATTGTGTACCTAGGAAAAAATTGAAGGAAAAAGAAATTTATATACAACTGATCCAACTATATCTTGGATTTCATAAGGTCCAATGATCCTCAGAAACATATTTCCCTTATAACCAAAATTCATCACATATTTCTATGGAGAAACTTTGATAAAGACATGATCATCTACCTCAAAAGAAAGATCTTTCCTTTGGTTATCTGCATAACTTTTCTATCTACTATGAGCTATTCTCATGTGTTTCTGATTCAACTGAACATTTTCTTCCATCTCTTCTACAAATTTTGGTCCCATAGAGTTCCTTTAACCTTCTACATCCCAAATAAAATGAGTTTGACACCGATTTACATATAATTCCTAAAACAAAGCCATTTTTTAGTGTAGTGGAAACTTTTATTATAAAAAATTCAACCAAAGAATGATATTGGTCCCAAAATTCATGTTAATCTATTGTGTTATCACATAACATATCCTCCCATAAATGAATTGTTATTTCTGACTGCCCATCTTAGTCTGGATGAAAAGTTGTACAAAAATTTATTTCAGTACCCAATGACTATTGACAGACTTTACAAATCATAGAAGTAAACATGGGGTCATGATTAGAAACAATGGAGAGGGAAACTCCATGTAACCTGAATATCTCTTTAACATACAACCAAGAAAGTTGATCTGCAGAGAGAGTATCTCGAATAGGATGGAAATGAGAATATTTTTCCAATCCATTAAAAATAACCCAGATTTCATTTTTACCATGATATGTATTTGGTAATCCCACAACGAAGTCCAGGGATATATTTTCCCTTTTCCACTCTTGCACGTGTAAAGGATAAATTATCAATTTTGGTAAATTCCACTCTACATTAACCTATTTGAAATTAAAACGGTTTATAGTAAAGTCAACAATATCTCTTTTCATTCCATCCCACCATTAATACTCATGAATATCTCTGTACATCATAGTACTACCAGGATAAACTAAAAACTGAGAACTAGGGGCTTCACATAAAAAATATTTATTCAACTGTGAATCACAAGGCACACATAATCACTTTACAAACCTCAAAAAAAATATTTGTCAAGGTTAAATTCAAGTAACTTTCCCTTCTAAAACAATTCTATGTTTTTCTGAAACTCTTTGTCATTTCACTACACTTGCATTATTCTATCTTCTGGGGATGATTATACTGAAACCTAAAACAAAACAGAGGAATTTCCTACACTAATGAACTCTATGAAAAATTTCACCAAATCATTAATCAAAGGATCTTATTATAAATGTAAAATTGTAAATGTAGCATTAATCTTTTGAATCAAAGTGATGTCCACTTTATTTGCCTTTCAGGGATGCTAACGAATCGTGCAATAATAATCCTTTATTAATTTCATACATCTCTTTTATCTCATGTTAAATTCATTCTGAGGGAATATATACTTCAAACTTTGGTAATCAGCATATATTTTATACTTTACTCTATATTAATGATGCATGAAAAGTTTTATAGAATAAAAAACATTAGCTAATTTCAAATCATGTGTAGGGTAATTTAAATCATGATCATTCAAATAACATGAAGCATAACCAATTACTGGATAATTTTAAAATAGGAAAAATCTATTTACTTCAATGAATCATCAATATAGATAAAAAATCTACAATTTCAAGAAGGATGTTCCAAAATTAGAGCATCACCATTATTTGTTTCAATTCTTGAGACAACTAAGCTATCACTACAACAAACTATTCAATTCTAATTCAGACCATCTTAGGATACTGATTTGAAAGGTCATTCCCATTTGTATTCCTTCCCATCATAACTGCCCTATTTCCTATATGGAAAAACCATTCTGAACCAACATATCATAGATGAAGCAAAATTTTAATCTTAAAATGCTATATTATTTCAATCATATAATAAACTAATTTATGTATATTAATGAAGAAATATCCTAACTCCTAATTTTTTTCATAACCGAGATCTGATACCAACTATAATGCCTTGACCTTAAACATTAAATAATCTTTAATTAAGATAATAATTCAAAATGAGGATCTTTTTAGGTTTATATTTTTAGAGAATTAGGCTATAACTATTAAATTACATCCTAAATACTATAACATAGAAATTTCTACTCAGTATCATTTTTTTCATAAAATAAAAACTCTTAAAATAAAAAAAAGAATTTTTTTATTGATATAAATATTATGGAATTCTTCCTTTCTCTTACCTATCCTTATATCATGTGGAAAACATTTAAAAGAATTTGTATTAGCATAAAAAGATCATTAAGGGTCATAAAATAAAGAACAAAAACATTAGTATATCAATACATAAAAAACATAATATCTTTAACATACCTCATGAGATCATAATATTTATGAATAACTCATATTAATTAAAAATCATAATGTTAAATTGTGGCATAAATAACATATATACGTTGATGCTTTCAGAGAGATGTAGGGTGTTATGTTTGGAATAACCATAACAGTATGTTCCCAAAATCTCATAGGAGAAATATTAATGTTTAACGATATCTTGATACCCAATGAATTGGAGAAATATCTTGGGCTCATCATCCATAGGTTTGTCACAAAACCACCCATATTTGTAAACAATGACCAAGAACAATATCATAATCATAACACATAACACATGAATAAATGAAAGATAACATTTAAACATTGCAATAATAATACATCATTACAATATATGGACATTATTAGTCAATTCTAAACCCCATTTTCAATAAAAAAGGAAATAAAAATAGAATATGGAACTTATTTTCTTTTATGGCTAGTTAATGAATCCAAATATTAAATAATGCTCACGGTGGTAGAAAGGTCATTGTGACTGCATACATTAAAAAAGAAAATTCCTCTTATCATTTATTAAAATACTTCATTGAGAAAATATTTCCTTTAAATTATATTAAAAATAAAAGGGTTTTATAAACCGTATAAAATAAATTCATGTATAATCAATGTATGCCTCAATGAAAGGATATTGAGATGAGTTCCCTTTTATCTTGTTTGACTTGAATCTTTCCTTTTTTAATATCTTGAATAATAAACTAAAGGTAATTTAAAATATCTTAAGAATATTTTTAAATTTTATTATTCCCTTTATATTACCTGTGACCACGTTACAAACATTACATAAGCATTTTAGTCAATAATGGTGTTTTTTCAATATTTGGTACTTCAGTAAAAAATAAACGTCCTATAATTACAGGTTGTCCAAGTGGTTGAACATCCATTTTCCCCATAATGATATTCACGATTTAGATATCATATATATCAAATATATCCAATATATATATTTATTTATAATAGTGCATAACATTTTGAAACAAGAAATGAATGGCACCATTCATGGAGATGGTAAGCCATAAGTACGCATGAACACTAGTTAAATTTCTATTTCATATTTAATGGAATGAAAACATAATCATAAATCATTATATTATGATTATATTATAATATCATATTTAATTTTAGTAATTCCATCATTTATATGTTTTACTTATGGCATTAATGAGTCATATCACTTTGAGGGGGTTGTAGTCTGCATTTCCACAAATGAAATTATCGTATTTACCCTATATGGATTCCATAAAGGTATGATATAAATGAAAATTACAGAAGAATAGAGAAATTATAAATATAATATATATCACATATAAATATAGTTCAATCTTAATTTCCACCATGAGATGTGGTAGGAGATAATTGAACAATCATCATTTCATGTGGCTATAGTTCACCGTCCACAGAAATAGTTTGTTCGTATCCATTAGATAGATGTGTGTGAATTTTTAGATAGAATTCCTCTCATAAAAAATCATAGTTTATTTGGGGTACTTTTTCTGTAATAAAATAATGGAATAAATAGATTTTAGGGGTTTAGAGAAGGAAAATAAAAGAAAAGAACTTGAGATAAAAATTCACCTAAAAATTGGGTAACCACCATTGGTTTGAACCAAACGGATTTCTTCAAGTTCCTTATGCCTAATTTAAGGCTTAAAAGTGGAATAGAGTGATGTTGGGAGCTTATTTGGGTATATTTTGTATGATCTAAGGGGTATTTAAAGGTGTGAGTAAGGGATAGAGTTAATTTATTTTTATAAGGGGTGGGGGGATCTTTAAGAATGCTTGCAAATATTATTTTATTGTAAACTACATTTCGATTTCAAAAGTTCCCCAACTCAGTAAATTTGATGCTAAGGTGAGTAATTATAGAAATACTCTCAGACAATGTGTTTTAGAAAACCATAGGGCATAAAATTAAAGTTATCTTAATTGCATTAACCTTTAGTAAACTAATTTATCTTTTACCATGTCCTCTTGTATATTAATACTATATGGTTAATATATTTACTATAAAAAGAAAAAAGAACCAAAAATGAATCCTTAATGAAATTAGTAACATCATATATGTCATTTGGATAATTAATAGATTTTTAATACTATGTTATCATTTAATAAAATATTCATTGATTTAAAAACTCGTTTGTGTCAATTTATCAACCATTCATATGAAAACTTTTAAAAAATATATAAAAACCTATTTATTTCAACAAAAACTACATTAATTCAAATATAACATGTTATACCCATCTATTAAATTCTTGTATGACTTTAAAAGTTAAAAAATAAATTTATTTTAATATTTATAATCTCATTTATTTAAAACATTCACTAATGAGGTAATCTTTACATCATCATTGTGTCATAAATAAATTTATTTATTTAATGTCTAAAATTTATAAATAAAGTAATATGATGTATGAAATATTCATACCTTTTTAATTTATATTTATAGTCGAAACTATCACTTATATATCCCATTATAAAAATTCTTTTACTAAGAGATTTATGTTTATGTTATATTTTCCTTTACTCAAAATTAATTTTTATAAAGTGTCATTTTCACTTTATATTAGCTCCATGGGGGCCCAAAATCGACCCATGGATGCCCACAGCCGAAAATGTTTCAGAAAACATGATTAGAACTCATTTTAAGGAAATTTAATATTATATTATTACCCTTATTTACCAGATTTAAAGAATTAGGTTGATAATTCACAGTGAGGATTATTTCAGGTTTTGTGTTTGAGAAAATTAGGCCATAACAATGACGGTACCTCAAAAATATTAGAAAGTAGACACTTCTACTCCGTATCCATTTTTTCATAAAATAAAATCCCTTAATAGAAAAAAAATATTTCTTTTCAAGATAGAAATATTCTTGAATTCTTCATTTCCCCTATCTGTCTTTATACCCTGTGAAATACATTTCAAAAACATGGTATAAGAATAAAAAGCTTAGTAAGGTTTATAAAATAATGAATGAAAACATTATTCCATCAATACATTCAAAACATAATCATTTTAACATACCTCATGAAATCATAAGATTTATGAATAACACATTGAAATCATACATCATAAAGGTAACTTGTGGGATCCAAAATTTACATACATTGGAACATTCATAGCTACATAGAGAGTCACATTTGGATTACCCATCATAATATTATCCCTAAATCTATTAGGAGAAGCATTAATGTTTACCTCCTCCACCTTACCCAATGCATTGGAGAGTTATCTCAGGCTCACCCGCCCTAGGTTTATCACGGAACAACCTGTATACCTAAAAAATACCCAAGAACCATAACATAACCATAACACATAAAAAAATCTAAAATTAAAGATAAAATTTCCACATTTCAATCACAAGAATATCATTTCATGATATTGACATAATCTGTTAATTTTAATCATTTAAAAAGAATATTTATGAATTAATGTGTCCCTTACCACTCAAAAAATTTTAAATGGATTTTACACATTAAAACAATATTTTATATAGAAATATATCCTTAAATTCATTTCTAAAACAGGGATATGAAAGATAATTTTTTTTTAGGATTAATCATTAAAACATTTAAAATGATGTTTCAGTTAAATAATCCTTTACCACTTAAGAAACTCTTGAATAAACACAATCAAATAATAACATCATTGGAAATATAAATATTATAAGAATCTATAAATTAGTGATATAAAATGTCAAAATGGTGGTATATATACCTTATATGATAATAAAGGGGCAAAATATCATGATATGCCTCAATGAAAGTAGATTGAGACGTAGACCCTTATAATGATTGTATTGTTAGATTAAGGATAAATAAACGACATAATTAAGTGTGAAAAATATAAATACACCTAATATAAGAGGATATTAAGTGTAAAACAATAAAGGGCCACTAAAAAATATTCATATCATGATATAATCATGATGTTTAAGATTAACCCAAAGGAATGAAATTTGGTTAAGAAGTTCCCTTAACAAAATTCGGCAGCATAAAAACTCCATATAAAAATTTAGAAAATGAGATAATGGGAAAGAAAAAGGGTATTTCATCACATGGACATAAAATTTAAATCCATAAGGATATATAATAATATATCCCAACAGTTTATAATTTAAAATTAAAGACAAAAAAAAGTAGTCTTTGACAGAAAGAGGACTGTGAATAGTTCCCTTACAAATATCATTTTGTAAATAAAATAGATTCATTATGTGTATTAACTATAATTACACATAGAAAAAGTATAAATACGTGATAATATATATAAATACAGTTCTCCCTTAAACATGGAACTACATAATCAATAATGAGAAGATCAACCCAAATAATAGAAATTGGTTTAAGAAATTCCTTTACCTTATGTTCGAAATGTCACGTATGTTCATTGTTCTTCCTAAATAATAAACATAAGTTAATTTTTAGTTGATTCACAACCTTTTTAATGTTTATTATTAATTTAATATCACTTATTACTTCATATAATAATTAGTTAATTATATGAGTTAATATCGTACATTTTGTCAATGTTCGGAACGTGAGTCAAAAATGAACTTCTTATAATTAAAAATCGACCATGTGGTCCATAGTCCAATATCTATAGATTTGTATTAACAAATTAAATATCATATATATAATATATATTAAATATATTTGTATTTATAATAGTTTGTATCATTTGGATATATGAAAATGAAATGCATCGTTCAGGGAGATGGTAAGCCGTATGTACGCATGAACGCTACATTCATTTCATTTTTTACATTTTTAAAGAATTAAAACCAAATGATAAATAGGTATATTATTATTCCAGTATAATATAATATTTTATATACTATACATATTTTCATTAACATCATATTTTATATGTTCCATGTATGGTATGAACGAGTCATATCACATTGAGGGGGCGATAGTCCGCACATCCTCAATTGAAATTATCAAATTTACCCATTATGGAAACCATAAAGGTATGATATAAATGAAGAATAAAGAAATATAAAGATTTAATAAATTTAAAATATATAAAATAAAAAATTTAGTTCCATCATAACATCCACCATGAGAGGTTGTAGGAGATAATTGAACAATCATCGTTTCATGAGGCAGTAGTTCGTCATCCACCGAAACAATATGTTCATATCCATTAGATGGAGGTTTGTGGAAGTATAGTTCGATTATTTCTCATTAAAATGTCCTATAATATTTATTAAATTGGTTTTGTTATAAAATAATGGAATAAAGAGAGTTTAGGGGGTTAGAGAAGGAAAAATAAAAGAAAAGAACTTGAGTGAAGACATTACCTTTAAATTGTGTTACTCTCTTCAGATTGAACCAAAATGCTTTCATGAACGGAATTATGCCCATGATAAGGCTTTTAGGAGGAATAAAGTGATGTTGGGAGAATATTTGTGTAGATTATGGACGATCCAAGGGTGCTTGAGATGTGGGAGTAAGGGATAGAGTGGATGGATTTTTATAAGGGGGAGGAGGGCCTCTTGAGGAATGTTTGAAAATATTATTTTATTATAAACTTCATTTCGATTTCAAAAGGTCCCAAACTCATTTAATTCAATGATAAGGTGTTTAATTTTAGAAATCATCTCTTCCAATGGCTTTTAGGAAATTTTAGTTTATAAAATTATCCTTATCTTTTAGCTTTAACCCATTGTTAACTAATTTAGTGCTTACCATGTCCTCTTGTATATTCATACTATATGGTTAATATATTTACAATAAAATTCCAAAAAACCCAAAATAGATCATTAATTAAATTTTAATCATCAAATATATTAGTTGGATGAATATTGGATTTTGTGATTATTTTATTATTTAATAAAATATTAATTGTTTCAAAACCTATTTTATGTCAATATATAAACTATTGATATCAGGACTTTTAAAAAATCAATAACAATATTATTCATCAGAAAAACATCAATAATTAAAATATAACAAGTCATAATAATTTATATAATTCTTTTTTGTCATAAAATGTTTATTTTTTTTTATTATTTATAATCTCATTTTGTAAAAAAATCATTAATGAGGTAATCATTACATCCTAATTGTGTCAAAAAAATTATTTATTTGATATATTAAAATTATAAATAAAATATCATGCTGTAAGAAATATTTTTAGATTTCTAATGAATTTTATTATCTAAATTATCAATTATATAACCCATTATAAAAATTGTATTACGTAGAGATATATATTTATGTTACATTTTCCTTAACATTAAATTAATTTGTATAAAGAGTCATTTTCACTTACATGTGGCTCCATGGTGTCCCAAAATCGACCCAAGGATGACCATGAACAGAAATGTATCACAAAATTGGATTTGGAGAAGTGTTATGGTAATTTAATATTATTGTAATATTATTTGTTTACCATTATTTACCATATTTACCCATTAACCATGGTAAATAAAATTTATACTGAAGTTACAATTCAAAATGTATAAAAATAATTGACACATATTTACACAATTTAGACCTATAAATTCCAAATATAGAATCCATTATTCTCAATTAAAAAAAATGAAGATAAAGAATTTAATTTAAAATTAATTCTCATTGTAAAAATATAAAAGTATGTTTTTAAGAAATAATAACTATCAAAAGATTATAACTTCTTAATTTTCAATTTAATAGTGAAATTACTTCTAATGACCAACATTAGATTAAATGGTAAAAAGAAAATCTAATTAAAATTTAAAACCATTTAAAAGTGAAATCTAACTATATAAATAAATTAGATTAAAAATGTAATTTTAAAACTAAAATGCAGTATTTTTCACTATTCATCCAAAATTGAACTTTATCAGAAATATACCAAAATTTTACCGAAACTAAATTTTTATGTCTTGTTTATAAATAAGAAGTTTATTATATCAAATAGAACATATAAATTTCACAAAAACTATATTTAAAATCAGTTTTCCATTAAAATTAGTTAAATTATCTTTTTAAAGAATATTAAAGAAATTCTTACATAAAAATAGATTTATTCTAATTTTATGCCTCTATAATTTGTAGGATAAATGAAAAATAATGTAAAAAAAATGTATAATAATATTTTAGTCAGTTATATTCATTCCCACCAATACAACTTCTAGGCATTAACTATAATTTAAAATGAAATTGTATGTTTATTTTTCAGTATGACACAACCCTGTGTGCAACATGAGATTTCCAAGAAAACCATTGATGTGTGTTGGGTACGCCATCGTACATAGAATCCCCTTTAAAGTAAAATTAATAATTAATCAAAAAATATTCAAAAATATAGAAATGACATATTCTTTATTTACTTGGGAAGTAACATATATCCCCTCATCTGTGAATTGTGTCCTTGCAATTTTAAAATTATTCTTTAAAACTTCATTAAAAGTCCCATTTAGGAAAATGATTCAATAAATCTCTCACTTTAAAAGAAATTAAGAGAAGTAAAAAGGTTACCCAAGATAATACAAAATAGGATTCCAGGTATGAAAACATGGCTATTGAGGAGAAACTAAGTGTCATGTTCTAATGGAGAGTGATATAATACCTGATTAGTAGAAAGTTAACCACTAGAAAATCACAAACATGTCATGGTTAAACAGTCTTTGATTCCCCAATGGGAAAAGTAAATAGAAAACGTTTTTTTTTTGTTTTATCCCCCCCTTCATAAATTTGGAGAATTAATTTATGAGATTGACTAAGAACATAATGAAATATACATTCTTTTCTAGTAGAGTTTCATTATTTAATAAGTTTCTACCAAATAATTATATTTTCTCAAATTATAAGTATTCAAGTTGACTTGGTCACACCTAAAGTGATAGAATAAACTTCTAGAGAATCACATAATCCCCAAATGAAGAACTATATTTTTACCCAGTCTTTAGACATTAACCCAAACAAAAAATGTCAGTAAAATATTAGATAACCCCCCAACGGATAATATTTTATAAAATGAATCACTACTCTTAATCTTCAGATTTGAACAAAAAATAACCAATGTTTTAAAAAACATTCAATAAACAATTGTCCTCAAAATTATTCAGAGTAATCTAAACTATGTCTGAAACCAAAAATTCATATAGATTTGATCACATAGTCCTCCAAAAAAATCATAATATTTTTCTTCAAATAACATCAGTGACTATTAATATATCGTACTAAATGGTAATTAATATAATAACATATTCTTCAAGATAGGTGAATCATTTCCATTAAAAACTTGAATAACTACATTTCAACAATAAAAACATATATTCTTCCAAAATAATGTTTCAACCATTACTCTACACATGATATCCCAATGTATTCTATTTTCCTTAAGCATGTAGTGTTCCAAAAAGAAAGAATGTATTCAAAAATAACCTTTTATTCCTTGATCAAAAAATCATTCTCTTATACTAAGGATATAAATTTGATAAATAATAAGATCCCAAAGCAACTTATTCATGATAAATAAAATCATTTAACGAAAAAATTAGTAGTCATACTAACCAGTGGCTTCATGTAGCCCAGAGTTAGGTGATGTGACCTTCTTTCCCATCAGTTGTGGGTTTGATTCTTGTGGCCTTGATGGGCACGATGGTTTTTCACCCATCTTTATTATTGTACCTTTTTATAAAACTCAAAAAATAACCCTAACATGATTTTACCTCAACGGTTGTCTTACACCTCTCATTTTCATCCCAACTAATAATGACCTAAATATCATAATAATGACATCTTATTGACATTTTTTACCTCTATAAAATTACACTATTCTTAAATAATGAACATTGTACCCTGATTATGGTGTCCACCTGGTTTCATTGTCATCTTTTTCACATTGATAGATGTTGCATTCATTGCATCAATGATTTAGAGATATTTCAAAATCATCTTCTTCCATTATCCAAAATACACATCATACAACTTGGGTCATATGGGTTATTACAAGAAAAATAATTTCTGAAAATAATCACTTATGACCTATAATTTCAAAAACATCTGATAAAACATGCTTTCCATAAAATTGTCGGACCGAGTTTCAGTTGAAACATTCATTCAATGGTCCTTTTAAAATAGAATAAGTATGTGATGGAAGGCTATAATTGAAAAATAAATATAAATAGGTTGGTAAAGGGTCCCTTTCTTCATCACCATTTTAAAAATCATATAATATTCTTCAAAATCATAGCAGAAGGGAAAATATATGAAAATTCCTTGATACTATAAGGACTCAAACATAAACGTTACATAATCTTAAATTAAGTTAATAATTCACATTGAGGATATTTTTGGGTTTAGAGTTTTCAATAATTAGGCTATATCTATTACATTACATTTCAAAAATTGAAAGTAGACAATTATACACTATCTAATATTTTTCACAAATAATAAAACTCCTTAAATAAAACAAGAGTTATCTTCTTGATATAAATATTCACGAATTTATCTTTTCTCTTACCCTTAATTATATTCTGTGGAAAACATTTCGAAAACCTGAGATGGGAAAAAAATCTCAGTGGGGGTTATAAAACAATAAAAGAAAACATTTGTCCACCAGTACATACAAATCAATGAAATTATACTTTTCAATCTTTAACATACCACACAAAATCAGAATATTTATGAATAACACATGAAAATCATAAATCATAAAGGTAACTTGTGTAATCCATAACATACTTACGTCGCTGCTTTCATAGCTATACAGGGAGATATATTTGGAATACCAATCGCATTATATTCACTAAATCTCTTAGGAGACACATTAATGTTTACCTCTGTCATGTTACCCAATGCATTAGAGAGCTGTCTCGAGATCACCCACCCAAGGATTATCATGGAACCACTTGTATACATATACAATGACCAAGAAACAGAAAATAATAATAACATATAAAACAGTCATAAAATAAAGATAACATTTCCATATGTCAATCAAAATATATCAGTTTATCATATTGACATAATCAATCTAATTTAAAAGATACATTTAATGCATTTAAAAAGAACATTTTTCAATCAAAGTATCCCATAAAACTTTGAAAATATTAATTGAATTAAAATTTAAAATCATCAAGACTATATAAATAAATCCTTAAAACCATTTTAAAAACATGAATATTAATGAGATTTGTTCAGAACAATAAATCTTCAAAACATTTAAAAGGTTGTTTTAGTGAAAGAGTCTCATTAAACATCAGAAACAATTGAATAAAAATATATATAGAATATCATGAAACAAATCTTATAATATCATTAGAATAAGTAGATTCATGATATAATTTGTCAAAGGATATTATATACACCATATAGGATAATAAAGGTGCCTAATATCAAAATATACCTCAATTAAATGAGATTGAGATGTAGCCATTTACAAAGAAAATTTTGTAAATAAAATAGATCAATTATGAGTATTCACTATAGTTACACATAATAAATGTACAAATAAAAGATATGTCATACAAATATATTTATCAAATAATTATAGAACGACATAATCAAGAAGTAGAAGATCAACTCAAAGAATGGAAGTTGGACTAAGATGTTCCCTTACCTTGTTCATTACTTTACTTATTCTTTCATTAATCTCATGAATAATAAAATAAAGATAATTTATTCTTTATTAATAATCATTATCAAGTTTATTATACCATTTATATTAATTATGACCATGTTATAAACAATACATTATCATTTATGTAAATAATTGTCGTTTTGTCAATATTTAGTACTTGGGTCAAAAATAATCTTTTAATAATTACATGTTGTCCACGTTGTCAAATATCCATTATCTCCAGAATGTTATTAATGATTTAGATATCATATATATCAAATGTTTCCATTAATTTATAATAGTATATTACATTTTGATATAAGAAATGAAAGGCATCGTTCATGGAGACGATAAGTCGTAAGTACGCATGAACGCTAATTTTATTTCTTTTTCATATTTAATGAAAAGAATAAAAATTAAAAAATAGTTATATTATAAATACAGTATAATATCAGGTCTAATTTCAGTAATTTCATCATTTATATGTTCTACGTATGGCATGAATGGGTCATATCACTTTGACGAGGCAGTAGTTTACACATCCTCAAATGAATTTATCGTATTTACACATTATTGAAAGGTGTGAGTAAGGGTTAGAGTTAATTTATTTTTATAAGGTGTGGGGGGATCTTTAGGAATGTTTGAGAATATTAATTAATTGTAAACTACATTTTGATTTCAAAAGGTCCTCATCTCAGTCAATTCGATGCTAAGGTGAGTAATTATAGAAATACTCTCAGACAATGTGTTTTAGAAAACCATAGGGCATAAAATTAAATTTATCTTTATTGCATTAAACTTTAGTAAACTAATTTATCTTTTACCATGTCCTCTTGTATATTTATACTATATGGTTAATATATTTACTATAAAAAGACAAAAGAACCAAACATTAATCCTTAATGAAATTAGTAACATCATATTTGTCAATTGGCTAATTAATTATCTTTTAATACTACTTTATCATTTAATAAAATATTGATTGATTTAAAAACTCATTTGTGTCAGTTTATCAACCATTCATATGAAGAATTTTAAAAAATCTATAAAAACCTATATATTTCATCAAAAACAACATTAATTTAAATATAACATGTTATACCCATCTATTTAATTCTTGTATGTCTTTAAAAGTTAAAACATAAATTTATTTTAATATTTATAATCTCATTTATTTAAAACATTCATTAATGAGGTAATCTTTACATCATCATTGTGTCATAAATAGATTTATTTATTCAATGTCTAAAATTTATAAATAAAGTAATATGATGTCGGAAATATTCATACCTTTCTAATGGATATTTATAGTCGAAACTATCACTTATATATCCCATTATAAAAATTATTTTACTAAGATATTTATGTTTAAGTTATATTTTCCTTAACTCTAAATTAATTTTTATAAAGTGTCATTTTCACTTTAAATTGGCTCTATGGGGACACAAAATCAACCCATGGATGCCCACAGTCGGAAATGTTTCAGAAAAAATGATTAGAACACATTTTATGAAAATTTAATATTATATTATTACCCTTATTTTTCAGATTTAAAGAATTAGGTTGATAATTCACAGTGAGGATTATTTCAGGTTTTTTGTTTTCGAAAATTAGGCCATAACTTTGACGGTACCTCAAAAATATTAGAAAGTAGACACTTCTACTTCGTATCTATTTTTTCATAAAATAAAATCTCTTAATAGAAAAAAATAATTTCTTTTCAAGATATAAATCTTCTTGAAATCTTCATTTCCCCTATCTGTCTTTATACCCTGTGAAATACATTTCAAAAACAGGGTATAAGAATAAAAATCTCAGTAAGGTTTATAAAATAATTAATGAAAACATTAGTCCATCAATACATTCAAAACATAATCTTTTTAACATACCTCATGAAATAATAAGATTTATTAATAACAAATTGAAATCATAAATCATAAAGGTAACTTGTGGGATCCATAAGTTACATACATTGGAACATTCATAGCTACTTAGAGAGTCACATTTGGAATACCCATCATAATATTATCCCTAAATCTATTATGAGAAGCATTAATGTTTTCCTCCTTCATGTTACCCAATGCATTGGAGAGCTATCTCAGGGTCAGCCGCCCTAGGTTTATCACGGAACCACCTGTATACCTAAACAATAACCAAGAACCATAACATAATCATAACACATAAAAACAAATCCAAAAGTAAGGATAAAATTTCCACATTTCAATCACAAGAATATCATTTCATGATATTGACATAATCTGTTAATTTTAAACATTTAAAAAGAATAATTATGAATTAATGTGTCCCATACCACTCTAAAACTTTTAAATGGATTTTACACATTAAAACAATATTTTCTATAGAAATAAATCCTTAAATTCATTTCTAATATAGGGATATGAAATATAAAGATTTTTAATATTAAATCATTAAAACATTTAAAAGGATGTTTCAGTTAAATAATCCATTACCACTTAAGAAACTCTTGAATAAACACAATCAAATAATAACATCATAAAAAAATATAAATACTAGAAGAATCTATAAATTAGTGATATAAAATGTCAAAATGGTGGTATATACAACTTATATGATAATAAAGGGGCACAATATCAATATATGCCTCAATGAAAGTAGATTGAGACGTAGTCCCTTATAATGATTGAATTGTTAGATTAAGGATAAATCAACCACATAATTAAGTGTAAAAAATATAAATACACCCAATATAAGTGGATATTAAGTGTAAAAGAATCATAGGCCATTAACAAATATTCATAGCATGATATAATCTAGAAGTTTAAGATTAACCCAAAGGATTGAAATTTGGTTAAGATGTTCCCTTACCAAACGTCGGCAGCATAACAACGCCACATAAAAATCTAGAAAATGAGATGATGAGAAAGAAAAAGGGTATGTCATCACATGGACATAAAATTTAAATCCATAAGGATATATAGAAACATATCCCATGATTTTATAATTGAAATTTAAAGACATAAAATAAAAGAAGTCTTTGACAGAAAGAGGACTGTGAATGGTTCCCTTACAAAGATCATTTTGTAAATAAAATAGATTCAATATGAGTATTCACTATAATCACACATAGAAAAAGCATAAATATGTGATAATATATATAAATCCAGTTCTCCCTTAATCATGGAACTACATAATCAATAATTAGAAGATCAACCCAAAGAATAGAAATTGGTTTAAGAAATCCCCTTACCTTGTGTAAGAAATGTCACGTATGTTCATTGTTCTTCCTAAATAATAAACAGAAGTTAATTTTTAGTTGATTCACAACCTTTTTAATGTTTATTATTAATTTAATATCACTTATTACTTCATATAATAATTAGTTAATTATATGAGTTTATATCGTACATTTTTTCAGTGTTCGAAACGTGAGTGAAAAATGAAATTCTTATAATTAAAAATTGACCTTGTGGTCCAAAGTCCAGTATCTATGGATTTGTATTAATGATTTAAATATCATATATATCATATATATTAAATATATTTGTATTTATAATAGTCTGTATCATTTGGATATATGAAAATGAAATGCATCGTTCACGGAGATGCTAAGCCGTATGTACGCATGAACGCTACATTCATTACATTTTTTTACATTTTTAAAGAATTAAAACCAAATGATAAATAGGTATATTATTATTCCAGTATAATATCATATTTTTTATACTTTACATAATTTCATTAACCACATATTTTATATGTTCCATGTATGGTAAGGATGTGTCATATCACTTTGAGGGGGCGGTAGTTCGCACATCCTCAAATTTAACCATTATGGAAACCATAAATGTATGATATAAATGAAGAATACAGAAGTATAAAGATGATATAAATATAACATATATAACATAAAAAATTTAGTTCCATCATAACAGCCACCATGAGAGGTTGTAGGAGATAATTGAATAATCATCATTTCATGAGGCAGTAGTTCGTCATCCACTGAAACAATATGTTCATATCCATTAGATGGAGGTTTGTGGAAGTATAGTTCGAATATTTCTCATTAAAATGTCCTATAATATTGAGGATATTGGTTTTGTTATAAAATAATGCAATAAAGAGAGTTTAGGTGGTTAGAGAAGGAAAAATAAAAGAAAAGAACTTAAGAGAAGACATTACCTATAAATTGTGTTACTCAATTCAGATTGAACCATAATGCTTTCATGAACAACATTATGCCCATGATAAGGCTTTTAGGAGGAATAAAGTGATGTTTGGAGAATATTTGTACAGAGTATGGACGATCCAAGGGGGATTGAGATGTGTGAGTGAGGGATAGAGTGGATGGCTTTTTATAAGGGGGAGGAGGGCCTCTTGAGGAATGTTTGAAAATATTATTTTATTATAAACTTCATTTTGATTTCAAAAGTTCCCAAACTCAATTAATTAAATGATAAGGTGTTTATTGTTAGAAATATTTTCATCCAATGGTTTTTAGGCAATTTTAGTTTATAAAATTATCATTATCTTTTAGCTTAACCCATAGTTAACTAATTTAACTTTTTCCATGTCCTCTTGTATATTCATACTATATGGTTCATATATTTACAATAAAATCCCAAAAAACCCAAAATAGATCATTAATGAAATTTTAATCATCAAATATGTTAGTTGGATGAATATTCGATTATTTGATTATTTTATTATATAATAAAATATTAATTGTTTCAAAACCTATTTTATGTCAATATATAAACTATTCATATCAGGACTTTTAAAAAATCAATAACAATATTATTCATTAGAAAGACATCATTAATTAAAATATAAGAAGTCGGAATAATCTATATAATTCTTCTTTGTCATAAAATGTTTATTTTTTTTAATATTTATAATCTCATTTTTAAAAAAATATTCATTTATGAGGTAATCATTACATCCTCATTGTGTCAAACAAAATTATTTATTTGATATATTAAAATTAAAAATAAAATATCATGATGTAGGAAATATTTTTAGATTTCTTATGAATCATTATTATCTAAATTATCAATTATATAACCCATTATAAAAATTGTCTTATGTAGAGATATATATTTAGGTTACATTTTCCTTAACATTAAATTAATTTTTATAAAGTGTCATTTTAACTTACATGTGGCTCCATGGTGTCCCAAAATCGACCCAAGGATGACCATGAACAGAAATGTATCACAAAATTGGATTTGGAAAAGTTTTATGGTAATTTAATATTATTATAATATTATTTTTTACCATTATTTACCATATTTACCCTTTATCCATGGTAATTAAAATTTATACTGAAGTTACAATTCAAAATGAATAAAAATAATTGACACATATTTACACAATTTAGATCTATAAATTCCAAATATGGAATCTATTATTTTTGAATTAAAAACAAAGAAGATAAATAATTTAATTTAAAATTAATTTTCATTGTGAGAATAAAAAAGTATGCTGTTAAGAAATAATAACTATCAAAAGATTAAAACATGTTAATTTTCAATTTAATAGTGAAATTACTTCCAATGACCAACATTAGATTAAATGGTAAAACGAAAATCTTAATAAAATTTAAAATAATTTAAAAGTACAATCTAACTATATAAATAAATTAGATTAAAAGGTAGTTTTAAATTAAAATGTAGTATTTTTCACTATTCATCCAAAATTAAACATTATCAGAAATATACCAAAATTTTACCAAAAGTAAATTTTTATGTCTTTATTATAAATAAGAAGTTTATTCTATCAAATAGAACATATAAATTTCACAAAAACTATATCTAAAAAGAGTTTTCCATTAAAAGTAGTTATGTTATCTTTTTAAAGAATATTAAAGAAATTCTTACATAAAAATAGATTTATTCTAATTTTATGCCTCTATAATTTGTTGGATAAATGAAAAATAATGTAAAAACGTGTATAATAATATTTTAGATAGTTATATTCATTTCTAACAATACAAATTCTAGGCATTAAATACAATTTAAAATGAAATTTTATGTTTATTTTTCAGTATGACGCAACACTGTGTGCAACATGAGATTTCCAAGAAACACATTGTTGTGTGTTGGGTATACCATGGTATATAGAATCCCCTTTAATTTAAAATTAATAATTAATCAAGAAATATTCAAAAATATAGAAATGACATATTCTTTATTTACATGAGATGTAACATACATCCCCTCATCTGTGAATTGTGTCCTTCCAATATTAAAATAATACTTTAAAACTTCATTAAAAGTCCCATTTCAGAAAATGATTCAATAAATCTCTCACTTTAAAAGAAATTAAGAGAAGTAAAAAAGGTCACCCATGATAATACAAAATAGGATTCCAGGTATGAAAACATGGCTATTGAGGAGAAACTAAGTGTCATGTTCTAATGGAGAGTGATATAAAACCTGATTAGTAGAATGTTAACCACTAGAAAATCACAAACATGTGATGGTTAAACAGTCTTTGATTCCACAGTAGGAAAAGTAAACAGACAACATTTTTTTGTTTTAAGTCCCCCTTTATAAATTTGGAGAATTAATTTATGATATTGACTAAGAACATAAAGAAATATATTTTGTTTTCTAGTAGAGTTTCATTATTTAATAAGTTTCTACCAAATAATTATATTTTCTCCAAATGATAAGTATTCATGTTGACTTGGTCACACCTAAAGTGATAGACTAAACTTCTAGAGAATCACATAATCCCCAAATGAAGAACTATACTTTTACCCAGTCTTTAGACATTAACCCAAAAAAAATGTCAGTAAAATATTAGATACCCCCCAATGGATAAAATTTTATAAAATGAATCACTACCCTTAATCTCCAAATTCGAACAAAAAATAACCAATGTTTAACAAAAACCATTCAATAAACAATTGTCCTTAAAATTATTTAGAGTAATCTAAACTATGTTTGAAACCAAAAATTCATAAATATTTGATCACATAGTCTTCCACAAAAATCATAATATTTATCTTCTAATAACATCAGCTACTATTAATGTATCATACTAAATGGTAATTAATATAATAAAATATTCTTCATGATAGGTGAATCATTTCCATTAATAACCTGAATAACTACATGTCAACAATAAAAACATAGATTCTTCTAAAATAATGTTTCAACCATTACTCCTCACATGATATCATAATGTATTGTATTTTCCTTAATCATATAGTGGTCCAAAAAGAAAGAATGTATTCAAAAATAACCTTTTATCACATGATCACCAAATCATTTTCTTATACTAAGGATATCCATTTGTTAAATAAAAAGATCCCAAATTAACCTATTCATGATAAATAAAATAATTTAACAAAAAATTAGTAGTCATACTAACCAGTGGCTTCATGTAGCCCACTGGTAGGTGATGTTCCCTTGTTTCCCTTCAATTGTGGGTTTGATTCTTGTGGCCTTGACGGGCACGATAGTTTGTCACCAATCCTGCTTGTTGTACCTTTTTATAAAACTCCAAAAATAACCCTAACATGATTTAACCTCAACGGTTGTCTTATACCTCTCATTTTCATCCAAACTAATAATGACCTCAATATCATAATACATGACCTCTTATTGACTTTTTTTACCTTTATAAAATTACACTATTCTTAATGAATGAACATCATACCCTGATTATGGTATCCACCAGGTTTCATTGTCATCTTGTTCACATTGATATATGTTCCATTCATTGCATCAATGATTTAGAGATACTTCCAAATCATCTTTTTCCTTTATCCAAAATACACATCATACAACTTGGGTCATATGGGTTAATACAAGAAAAATAATTTCTGAAAATAATCACTTATGACATAAAATTTCAAAAACATCTGATAAAACATGCTTTCCATAAAACTGTCGGACCGAGTTTGAGTTGAAACATTCATTCAATGGTCCTTTTAAAAGAGAATAAGTATGTTATGGAAGACTATAATTTAAAACTAAATATAAATAGGTTGGTAAAGGGTCTCTTTCTTCATCACCATTTTCAAAATCATATAATATGCTTCAAAATCATAGGAGAAGGGAAAATATTTGAAAATGCATTGATACTATAAGGCCTAAACCATAAACGTTACATAATATTCAATTAAGTTAATAATTCACATTGAGGATATTTTTGGGTTTAGAGTTTTTGAGAATTAGGCTATATCTATTACATTACATTTCAAAAATTGAAAGTATACAATTATACACTATCTAATATTTTTCACAAATAATAAAACTCCTTAAATAAAATAAGAGTTATCTTCTTGATATAAATATTCATGAATTTATCTTTTCTTTTAACCTTACTTATATTCTGTGAAAAACATTTCAAAAACCTGAGATGAGCATAAAAATCTCAGTGAGGGTTATAAAACAATAAAAGAAAACATTAGTCCATCAGTACATACAAATCAATGAAATTATACTTTTCAATCTTTAACATGCCACACAAAATCATAATATTTATGAATAACACATGAAAATAATAAATCATAAAGGTAAATTGTGGAATCCATAACATACTTACGTCGCTGCATTCATAGCTATGCAGGGAGATATATTGGGAATGCCAATTGCATTATATTCAATAAATCTCTTAGGAGAAACATTAATGTTTACCTCCGTCATGTTACCCAATGTATTGGAGAGTTGTCTCAGGATCACCCACCCAAGGTTTATCATGTAACCACCTGTATACATATACAATGAACAAGAACCAGAAAATAATAATAACATATAAAAAAATCATAATATAAAGATAACATTTCCATATGTCAATCAAAATATATCAGTTCAGATTGACATAATCAATCCCATTTAAAAGACACATTTAATGCATTTAAAAAAAATATTTTTCAATCGAAGTATCCCATAAAACATTGAAAATATTAATGGAATTAAAATTAAAAATCATCAAGACTATATAAATAAATCCTTAAAATCATTTTAAAAACATGGATATTAATTATATTTATTTAGAACAATAAATCTTCAAAACATTTAAAAGGTTGTTTTAGTGAAAGAGTCTCATTAAACATCAGAAACAATTGAATAAAAATATATATAGAATATCATGAAACAAAGCTTATAATATAATTATAATAAGTATATTCATGATATAATCTTTCAAAGGATATTATATACACCATATAGGATAATAAAGTTGCCTAATATCAAAATATACCTCAATGAAAGGAGATTGATATGTAGCCATTTACAAAGAAAATTTTGTAAATAAAATAGATCAATAAGGAATATTCACTATAGTTACACATAATAAATGTAAAAATAAAAGAAATGTCATACAAATATATTTATAAAATAATTATATAATGACATAATCAAGAAGTAGAAGATCAACTCAAAAATGGAAATTAGACTAAGAAGTTCCCTTACCTTGTTTATAAATTTACTTGTTCTTTCATTAATCTCATGAATAATAATCTAAATATAATTTATTCTTTATTAATATCCTTTATCAAGTTTATTATACCATTTTTATTACATATGAACACGTTATAAACAATACATTATCATTTAAGTAAATAATTGTCGTTTTGTCAATATTTAGTACTTGGGTCAAAAATAAACTTCCAATAATTACATGTTGTCCACGTGGTCAAACATCTATTATATACAGAATGTTATTAATGATTTAGATATCATATAGCAAATTTTTCCATTATATATATTAATTTATAATAGTATATAACGTTTTGATATATGAAATGGAAGGCATCATTCATGGAGACGATAAGCTGTAAGTACGCATGAACACTAATTTTATTTCTTTTTCATATTTAATGGAAATAAAAAAAATAAAAAATATCTATATTATAAATATAGTATAATAACAGGACAAATTTTAGTAATTTCATCATTTATATGTTCTACGTATGGCATGAATGGTTCATATCACTTTGACGGGGCGATAGTTTGCACATCCTCTAATGAATTTATCGTATTTACACATTATTGAAACGATAAAGGTATTTAATAAATGAAAAATACATAAGTATAGAGAAAATATAAATTTAATTTATATCACTTATAAATGAAATTCCATCTTAATTTACACCATACGAGGAGGTAGGTGATAATTGAACAATCATCGTTTCGTGAGGCAGAAGTTCACCGTCCACAAAAACAGTATATTCGTATCCAATAGATGGAGTTGTGAGAAGTGTAATTATAATAAATCTCATAAAAAAAACCTAATATATTTAGGATACTATTTTAATTTTTAAATAATGGAATAAAAGGAGTATATGGGGTTATAGAAGGAAAATAAATGAAAAGAACTTGAGAGAAGATGTTACCATTAAATTGGGTAACTGCCTTTGGTTTGAACCAAAATGCTTTATTGAAGTTCCTTATTCCTAAGTTATAGATTATAAGTGGAAGATAGATATTTTGTGAGATTATTTGGTCAGATTTTGGATGTGGAAATGGGTCTTGAGAGGTGTGAGTAAGGTTTAGAGGTGATGGCCTTTTATAAAGTGGAGAAGGGGCTATTTAGGAATGTTTAAAAATATTATTTTATTATAAACTGAATTTCAACTAAAAAAGGACCCCAAAACATTTATTTCAAATATAAGGTGATTATTGTTCTAAATAATTTCATACAATGGGTTTTAGTCATGTTTAGAACTTAAAATTAACCTTATCATTTAGCATTAACCATTTAGTTAACTTATTTAACTTTCACCATGTCCCCTTGTATATTCATACTATATGGTTAATATGATTACTATAAAATTACATGAGGCCAAAAAATGGTTCATTAATGTAATTAGAATCATCATATATGTCATTTGGCCAAATTATTGATTTTTAGGGATATTTTATCATTTAATAAAATATTTATTAATTTACAAACTCACTTATGTAAAATTTATAAACTATTCATATCAAGACATTAAAATTATTCTAAAACAACTTGATTATTTCAGAAAAAACTAAATTAATTAAAATACATTAAGTTATAATAATCCATAAAATTCATGTCTGTAATTTAAAGATTCAAAATAAATTTATTTTACTAATTATAAACTCATTTATTTAAAACATTCATTAATGAGGTAATCCTTAAATCATCATTGTGTCCTAAATTAATTTATTTATATGATGTCTAAAAATTATCAATAAAATAACATGATGTCGGAGATATTTATATATTTATAATGACTATTTATAGTCGAAACTATCACTTATATAACCCATTATAAATTTTTTTACTAACAGATATATGGTTATGATATGTTTTCGTTAAATTTAATTTAATTTATATATAGTCTCATTCTAACTTATAAGTGCTTCAATGGGGTCCCAAAATCGACCCAACGATGCCCAGGGCGGGAAATGTATCATTAAATAGGATTAGGACATGTGTTAAGGTAATTTAATATTATTATCTTATTTTTTTACCCTTATTTACTAGATTTACCCTTTAACCATGGTAAATAAAAGATTTACGGACGATACTATTCATAATGTCTAAAAATAAACAAAACCTATTAATTTTTTTTGGATATTTTGATTCCAAATAAGGAATAAGTTTTTCCAAATTCAAAACATTGAAGTTTCAGAAATTAATTTAAATTAAATTCCCGTTGCGAATACTGAAAAAAATGTTTTTAGAAATAATAACTATCAAATGAGTCACCCTTGTTTATGTTTAATTTCAAATTGAAATAACATATAATGAACTAAATGGTACTAAATGGTAAAAATATAATCTCAATAGTCTTTAAAACCAATTGAAAATATAATCTATCCAAAATAATGAATTGTATTAAAATGTAGTTTTGAATTAAAATGCAAACTTTTTCACTATTCATTAAAAAATGAACATTTTTTGAAAAATACCAAAATATCATCCAAAGTAAATTTTGATCTCCCAATTCTAAAGAGTGATATTATTTTGTCAGATAAAACATTTAAAAGTGTCCAAAAATATATTCAAAAAGGGTTCTCCATCAAAAAGCGATAAATCGACCTTTTAAAGAATATTAGAGTATTATGCTTAAAATTGGATTCATTCAAATTTTATGCCTCTAAATTTTATCGGATAAATGTAAAAACATTAAAAAAACATGTTTAATCATATTGAAGTTAGTTCTTTTCATTCCCTCTAACACAAGGACAAGGTGTTAACTACAATTTAAAATAATATTTTATTATTATATAGATTTTTTCAGTATGACTCAACATTGTGTGCAACATGAGATTTTGGAGAAACGCATTATTGCATGTTGAGTACACCATCAAACATAGTATTATATTTTATGTTAAATTCATAATTAATTCAAAAATATTAATAAAAATAAAAATATCTTATTCTTTATTTACATGGTGTGTTACATACTTCCCCCTTTTCCGAATTGTGTCCTCCTAATTTTATAATTGGGATAAAAACCATCATAAAAAGTACCACATCAGAAAAATTGTAGATAAAAAATAAATTTAAATTAAATAAAGTTAAGTACAACGGTCACACAAGATAATCCATACTAGGATTCCTTAAAAACAAGAATATGAAGGAGAAAAAAAGTGTCATGTTCTGATAGAGTGTGACAGAAAACATGATATAGAGAATTTTATCCACCAGAAAACCATAAACATGTTATAGGTTAAACGGTCTTTGGTTTCCCAGTATGAAAAGTAAATGGACAACATTTTTATATGTTTAATTGAATAAAGTTTGAGAATTTACTTATGATATTGACTTAGTACATAAGTAAATATACTTACTTTTCAAGTAGAGATTCATCCTTTAATATTTTTCTACAAATCACTCATGTTTTCTCTGAACGACGATTATTTAAGATGACTTGGTCACACCTAATGTTCTATAAAGAAATTTTGGAGAGTCCCATAATCCTAAAAATATTAACTATATATTTCCATTGTCTTTAGATATTAACCAAAACCAAAACTATTTTACAATATCAGATAATCCCCCAAAAAGGATAATACATTATAAAAAGAAATACTAATTATAATCCCCAAAATTCAGAAAACCATACCCATTGGTCAGCAAAGACCATTCAAAAAAAGAATTAACCGTAAAATTCATCAGTGTAACCAAAATAATGTTTGGATCCCAAACTCAGAATAATTTAATCACATATTCTTACACATTAAATATTAAAATTTATCTTCAAATAACATCGACCACTCTTAAAGTATCATACTAAAGAGTAATTAACCTATTTTCATATTCTCTATAAAAGAATAATCATTTCCATAAATAGCCAAAATTTCTATATGTCCACAAAAAAATAGATTCTTACAAAATAAAATTTCAATCATTACTAAATAAATGAGATCCCTTAGTAATAAATTTTCCGTAATCATGTAGTGTTCCCAAAAGAGAGAACATCTTCCAAAATAACCATTATCACCTAATCAAGAAATCATTTTCCTGTACTAATAATATCTATGTGATAAAACATAAGTTCCCATAATCAACATTATCATGATCCATAAAATCATATAACTTAATATAGTTAGTCTTACTAACCAAAGACATCACATAGTCCGGTGGTAGGTGACAAATCCCAATCACATTTTGGTTCTGAGTTCGATTCCTAAAACATTGTATGATGCCATGTGTTGCAACACATTCTGTGTGTTATCCTTTTCAAAAACATTATACTTTAATAACATTCTGAAAAATGAAATAAATTCCTCAAAATTACCCAAACATATTTAAACCACAATTGTTATCACATACATTGAATTTTCTTCCTAGAAAGTAATAACCTTTAACTACATCAAATTCAAGGACCATAAACCCAAATCATTCATTATAAATTCATACACAAAATAAATGACAATTATTTCTTGAATAATATTTTCACATATCAAACATCAAGATTACACATACAAGAAAAACGTCTTCCAAAGAATTCCCAACATCAAAAAATCATTAATACTTATATTATTTTCATCATCCAATAACCTAGAATATATCATAAATCCCTTATATATATAGAATTATTACTCATTAAACGTTATTCAAGATCCATTGACTAGTATTTCCCAAATTATTCCATACTAATTATTTCCAAGAAACTAAATCATGATTCATATTCTTAGATTGAATATTCTCAAAACATCAGCTAAGAAATAATCAATTCTTTTTACATTGAAGATCATTTATAATTTATAGTTTTAGAGAATTTGGACACAACTATTACATTAGATCTCAAATATTACAATGTATACACTTATAATCAGTATCCAATTATTTCATAAAATAAAAACTCATAAAAGAAAACAAGAATTTTTTTCTTGATATAAATATTCTCAAATTATTTTTTCTCTTACCCTTCCTTATATCATATTAAAAACATTTCAAAAATGTGGGATAAGCATAAAAATCGCAGAAAGGGTTATAAAATAAATATTGAAAACAATAGTCCATAAATACATAAAAACATAATCTTTTTAAAATACCTCAAGAAGTCATTAGATTTTTTTATTACACATAGAAATCATAAATCATAAAGGTAACTTGTGGCATCCATGAGTTACATATATTGTAGCTTTCACAACTACATAGGGGGTTATGTGTTTGGAATACCCATCACAGTATAATCTATAAATCTCATTAGAGAAACATTAATGTTTACCTATGTCACATTACCGAATTCATTAGAGAGATATCTTAGGCTCCCCCACCCTAGGTTTATCACAGAACTACACGTATACGTAATCTATGTGCAAAAACCATAACATAATCATAACACATAAACAAGAATAAAGGAAAGATATCATTTCCAAATTGCAATAACATTTAAATATATTCAATTAACTAATCCAATAAAACCAAATTTCAATTCCAAAATGTGTAAAAATATTATATCATATTTATTTCTTTTTAAAAATAGTACAGCTTATAGAGGAACCCAAATATCAAATAATGCTCACGGTGGTGGAAATTTCGTTGTCACCGCATAGGATAAAAAGAAACATTTTTTTGTCTTATAGTAAAATCATTCATGGAAAAAGATTCCATTTTAATGTAATTAAAAGAAAAATGGGTTTATAAATCGTATAATTTAATTTTATATATAAATCAAAGTATTCCTCAATGAAAGGAGATTGAGATAACGTTCCTTACAAAGATTGTGTCATTTGATTAAGAATAAATCTAAGACATAATTATCTGTGAAAAATATAAATACACCCAATATAAGTGGATATTAATTCAAAAACAATAATAAGAAATTCATATATACTCATAGCATGTTATAATCTAGAAGTAGAAATTTAACCCAAAGAAATAAAATTTTGTTAAGAAGTTCCCTTATGAAAATTCGGTAGCATAATGACGTCACTTAAAAATTCAGAATATTAGTTGATGATAGAGAAATAGGGTCTCTAATCACATGAAAATAAAATATACATCAATAAGAATATAAAAGATCATATCCCAACATATGAAAATTCAAATTTAAAGACATAACATAAAAGAAGACTTTGACAGAAAGAGGACGGTGAAAGGATACCTTACAAAGATCATTTTGTATATAAAGTAGATCGATTATGTGTATTCAATAGAAGAAATCATAAATCAAGTATAAATACATTATAAGATATAAAAACACATTTCTCACATAATCATCCGACGACATAATTATGAAATAAAAGATCAAAACAAATAATGGAATTTCGGTTAAGAAATTCCCTTACCTTGAGTTCGACTCATCACATATATTCCGTGCTCTAACTAAATAATAAAATTATGTTAATTTATACTTGATTAAGAACGCTTTTATATTTTATTATTCCTTTTATATCACTTATTACCTTCCTATATCTATTTTTTGAATTATTGGAGTTCATATCAGATATTTTGTCTATGTTCGGAACTTGAGTGAAAAATAAACTTGTTATAATTACAAATTGTCCATGTGGTCATTATTCCATTATATGTAGATTTTTATTCATGACTTAAATATCATATATTTCATATATATATCAATTTTATATATTTTCATAATATTCCCTATCATTTGGATATATGTAAATGAAATCCACTATTTATGGAAATGGTAAGTCGTATGTACGCATGAACGCTAATTTCATTTCATTTTTTTTCATTTTTAAATGAATGAAGAACAAATGATACATATTTATATTATTATTACAGTATAATATCTTCTTTTATATATTACTAAAGTTTATTAACATAATCTATTTTACATTCCATGTATGGTGTGAACGAGTCATATCACTTCAAGGGGGCAGTAGCCCTCACATCCTGAAATGAAATTATCATATTTACCCACTACGGAAACCTAAAAAAATGATATAAATGATAAATAAAGAAGTATTGATACAATATAAATATAATATATATCAAAAATCAATATATGTCCATCATAATTTCCACCATGATAGGCGGTAGGAGAAAATTGAACACTCATCATTTCATGAGGCAGTAGTTCGCCGTCCATAGAAATAGTATGATCATTTCCATATGATTGAGGTGTGTGGATGTGTAGTTCAAATCCTTCTCCAAACAACATCCTAGTATATTGAAAATACTGGTGTTGTTTTAAAATAATGGAATAAATAGATTTTATGGGGTTGGAGAAGGAATATGAAAGAAAATAACTTAAGGGAAGACATTACATTTAAATTTGGCTCCTCCCATTATTCTCTATATCTACTAATTAAGTCAAATTATTATTTTTTAACCTTTTATATCATGGAAAATCTTTTTAAAATGGAATAATTAGGATCTAAAACAACATTCCATTCTCTTATGAATGACTTTCTTGCATTGATTATTTGAAAGTCATGTTCAGATTATTCTGAAATAGTTTCTAACATTCTACTCTGTTGAATGTAATTGTTTCAGATATCAAACAACTCTTCTATAAATTGATACCATTGTGGATCATGTGATGTATTTAAAAATATAATATTTTCAAAATATTCTCATATATTCATAACATGGGTATATTATCATGAAATCTTCAAATATTTTAACTGATCACTAGGTTTGGAAGTATATTATGATTTTGAAAAGGGTACTGAAGAAGGAGACCCTTGCACAACCTTTTTATATTTACATTTAAATTATATACTTTCATCACATACTTATGGTATTCTAAATATACCATTGATTGAATATTTCAACTCTAAATCGGTCAGACTATTTTATAGAAATCTGTTTTATCAGATGTTTTCAAATTATATGACATACATGATTATTTTCCAAAACAATATTTCTGTGAATACCTATATGATCCAAGTTCTATGAGGTGTATTTGGATAAAGGAAGCATATTACTTTAAATGATATCTCAATAATTGTTTCAATGCATATACCATCAATCTATATGAATAATATGATAATAAAACAAGGTGGACAACAATATCATGGTTAAATGTTCTTTATTTAGGAATAGTGTTATTTTATGGAGGTGAACAAAAATGTATATAAGACTTCATAAATTAAGATATTTAGGTCATTATGGGTTGGTATGAGAATGCGAGTTATAAGACAATCATTGAGGTTAAATCATGTTATTTTTATTTTTGAGTTTTATTAAAAGGGAAAACACACAAGATGGTTGACAACCCATCACATTCGGTAAGGCGACAAGAATCAAACCCAAAACTGAAGGGATGCAAGGGCAGATCACCTACCACTAGCCTACTTGAAGCTGTTGGTTAGGAAAATTTAAACAAGATAATCTAATATGGCCTTTAGAGTAGAGCTTGACTACTATAACATCCATGGGAGGGAACCATTACTAATATGATGGTATGAAAAGTGAAGCCATGCTACTATGATGGCCATGGGATTGAACCCTGAATACTATGATGGTATAGGGAGTGAACCCATAATAATAAGTTCCTGGAGGTGATTCATTGGCTATTATGAAAATAATTATATGCTTATGTGTTTTTAATAATCCCAGGTCATATTCCTATGTTATGATTTCATTGATTATGCCACTAATTTAATATGTTTCATACCTTATGACCTAAAAATATTTATTACATGATTTAGGTTATGATATTTCATATGAAAGACAAGATATTTTATTTTCAGGATCACCTTCCCATACTCTTATGATCATGATTAGTATTAAATGTCTTCCTTGTTAGCCTGACTGAGCATTTGAGATCACCACTTTTATGTTTCATTTCTCTAAGGTTATGATGATATGTACTATGATTTATATGTATAATAAGGGTTCTTTTCAAGAATAACTTAATGTGAGATGATGTATCTCACTTATTTTCTAGTGTTTATATTTCCATGTATCGAAATGCACTATACCAATCATGCTCTTTGGGTGGATATTTGTATAATGATTATATATTTTGCAAATGTAATGTAATGTCAATTATTGATATGTGAGGGTTGTTAAATTTGGTATCAGAGAAATTTTATAGTTAATAATTATAATCTACGATGGTAAAACATTAGTGATATCCCTAGTTAAATTTCTAAGGATATCTCTTGGTATGTATATAAGGATTAATATATGGATTAGTTAACATTTAGGAAAATGTCTTGGAATTTTGGTAAAGGATAGATTGAGTGGTTTCATAGTAATAAATCCATTTCTGGATACTAAAATTTTATGTGTCTCAGGAACTGATTCACATAGGTCTAGAAACAATGACATGATGTTCTGGGATACACGTAGGGTAATCCGGTAAACGAAAACATGCATTTCTTCAATCCTTGTTTGACACTCTCGAGGGATATTATTTTTGAAATCAAAAAATCATTAAGAAAAATTATGAAATATTTATATATAAGTTTTCTATTAATAACCTATGATGAATGTAGGGTATAATAGATTGAGGAATGTGTCATGACTTAGATATTCTCTAAGTATTTATTTTATTGACTATTTGGTTTTGTATTATTATAAGTAATCCTCACAATATGATTCTTGTTTTAGTACATTACTAGAACATAATGGAAATTGATTAATTTTTAATGTGATGGAAAATTTTATGATGAGAAATTTGATGGGATGATTACTGGAGTGAATAATATCCCAGTCATTGATAATAATTTTTCAAGGAACCTGATTAAAAATGTTGACCTTAACAAATTCTCAATCTCAGAAAGGAAGAGAAGGAAGTAGTTTTCTGAGAGTTTGAGTTATGGAGACCATGGGAGATAGAAGATTTGGTTTCCTTTTGTCAAAAATTTGGAAGGAATCTCTCATGGGAATGTCTTAGAGAAACAAGAATATGTTCTGACTGTGGAAAATAAGGACACAATCAAAGAGACTAAAAATTAAAAATGAAGAGTTTGGGTTAACAAAATAAATGGAAAATTTTCATCCCAATGTATTCACTGAAGGATAGGTGTTTTATGTGTGCTGAAAATAGTAATTATGCTAAGAAATGTCCCAAGAGTAATGTTCATGAAGAGAATCACCAATGGGGTGTGTGTAATGTTTACATTATAGATGATGAAGATACGACAGATGAAATGTGGATGGAATGAGGAATTATTGTTAATGGTTTAATGATGAATTAATTGAAGTATTTGTGTATTTGTATTAAGAATTAATGAATGATGAAATATAAAAGGATTGCTCTAATTGTGTGTTTTTATCATTATTTACATGTTTAGGTTGGACTGTTGAAGTGATTTAATGGTAAGATGATATTTTGACTAATAGAAGGAAACCCATAATATATTCTTTATGATAAGTTAATGTTTTATGAAAAACGGTACATGCAATATGAATAAGTACGTTGGATAGTATTTATTACCTTATAACTAAGTATGTACTTCATTATATGTATTTTATTCTTTCACTAATATATTTTGCAACATTGTTTGATTTATTTAATAAATACATTATACATTTGATTGATGGAGAATGCATATTTTCCAAAATGATTTATACCAATTAAAGAGAATATATTATGAGGGTATTCACATGTTCGGAATGTGACAACGAAGAGATAATTTATGATATATTTGGGAATCAAGGTTAAGCTAATTTCGTGACACTCATTCTATAGTTTTGGATTTTCATCTTTGAGATGGGTTATAAGTTCAACTATTAATGAGAAGTTTAAGTTAAAAATTTGAGGATGTATTTGTGAACATAGTTTGAATTGAAAAAATTAGTTAAAAAAGATATTTAGTGATTAAACTTATTGCATGGATTTATATCTTATATATTTTTGAGATTAAATTTGCACTGTTTTAGAAAAGGACATCATGTTTCTCAAATGACAACCAATCAAGTCAGACAAGGCCACCAGTCTAAAACCCATGACTAATGGATGATTAAGATTTCACACCTACCACTAGCCTACACAATTTCCTGGTTAATTTATTTTTATTTTCCATGAGAATATATTTATGATCAACCATTACTGTTACATTTTATGTTTATGCCTATTGATTTTGAATAGAAAAAAGATAGAATTTTTAATTCTTTTATGGGACTTAATATATGTTAAATGTGTATTTTATTTATTCATGAATAAAAGATAATTTATTATCATTTATTACACGAGGTAACAGAGATATTATAAATTTTTCAAAGAAAAAACCAAGAATTAGATTTTTATTGTATAATTTTATCATGAATTAAGCTATATTCTAAAAGTGATCAAAAACGATTGTTATCCTAGTACATTAATTTTCATTTTGTTGATGGACTTTTAAAGCATAACAGATTTATGAATTTGATGCCCTCAACATTAATTTTAGAATTCACTTGTTTTTTATTTATGACCTCAATCATTACATATAAATATTAATGCTTTCAATCCATGTTAAAATCATCACATCCAACATATGTTCTCCTATTTGGAAACCCGGTTATATGGGTAACCAATTTGGTTCCAAATTTCCCTTTTTAAGGGATGTATTCGTATCCATTTTTACAATGTGGGATTCTATGAATGAAGTCGTCCAGTATTAATCCTTTGGTAAACCAGAAAAATATTGATGGAGAAATTCATTTTAAGGGGGTAGAATGTAACAACTTGAGATTTTGGTGAATTTTTTTGAAGTAATTTCATCTTTTGATATTTTTACATCCCATAACACTAAAAAGTGTTTATTCACTATGTAAAATATTCTGTTCACAAAAAGCCAGATTGGTGTATTACACATGCAACCCCAACTTGGAGTTTGTTACACGGAACACTATGGTTAGTGTACATTGCATGAAATATTGAATTTTCTTGATGTATTGCATAAAACGTGCGTTCGAGTGTTACTTAACAGAAAAATATTATTAAAATTTTTATAATAATGTATTATAACATTGAAATTAATTTTATATTTATAAAATAGTGTAAAATAAATTATTAAAATATACAGTGTACACTAATATAATATGAATTCATAGATTAAATATTAATTAATATGAAAATTGATTTAATTTAAAAGAAGATATTAACTTAGTCATAAAAATATTTTAACCTATAAAATATAATTAATTACAGTTGGTATATGATATTATTGTAATAAAAAGGTTATATATTATATATTATATATTTTATATTCATCACATAGATTATATAGATGTAAGATAATATCAAACCCAAATTTATACTAAAAACATATATATTTTAAATGTGGTTTTACCACAATTTAATGGAGAAACTATTTTAAACTCAATTTTTTTAAGTCTTATAGATTTTATTTGTAAAAATAAACTTTATCCTTGGAAGAGAAACATAAAAATTAGGTTATAATAAAATTTTGGTACACTTATTTAGGTTTCATTATTTAATGAAAAGTAAAAAGTAATGGATTTTAATTCAAAACTTCTTTTTCATCTAATGAATTTATAAAGAATATGTGAATTTTTAAATTGGTTTAAATTTTTATTTATAAATTTTTTTATCAATTATTCCAATTTAGGACATTGGAAAAAAAATTTCATTTCAATTAAATATAAAACATAAAAACATTGTAATTTTTGAACATTAAAAACTCGTAGTGTCGTCTCATCAGTGGGATTAATTTTAAATTAATTTTTGCCACATCTATGACTAGAATTTGGATAAAGTTATTTTATGTTTAGAATACTAATAATATATATTTTATAATAAGGTAATTTTTTCTACAAAATAGATTAGAGATGGTTATTAAAAGTAATTACATTGGTTAAGTAAAAAATTTGGTAAATAAAGTACTAAACCTCAGATTTAAGACCCTAAACAACCTAGAAATAGGACCAAAAATAATTTTATTTCAATATATCTACCCTATCATCAATTTTTATGACATTGGACCAATTTGGGATGCTATTTCAATGGGAATAAATGGTGTAATTCTCTCTTCAAATATTTACATGTGTGACACTCCTCCTCTACTATAAAATGCCACTGATTTTACTCATACCTCACTCCTCTGAAAAAAATTTAGTTCAGAAATGATCTGCTGAAGTAGCCTCCAAAAATTAATACCTTTGACATTTATTTCTTCTTTTGGTAATAAATATTCTTAAGGATTACTTTGGGCATAATATAAAACCAGTTACCCGATTAAGAGGTGGTGTCTTCTCTCAAGCTCACTTCCTGTATCTTCTATATTCACCCCCTCCACTCTATTTAATCCATTAATGTGTGAAAAAATTTTCCAAAATATAATATGTTTTTTATTCAAATATTTTAAACTAAACATACAAACAACTCTATCCATTTAATATCAGCCATATTGTTTAGGTTTACGTGAGATTCTGTCTCACGAAATGATGATTGTTCATAACTTCTTTACAATCAATCATGGTGGCCATTAAGATGGAAGAATTGTTTATATATGTAATATATTGTATTTATTATGTACTAGATCTTATTTATTCATTTTTAAACGCACATATATTTTCATTCCATTTGGTGTTAATATGATAATCTCGTTTGAGGAAGTGTTGACTACCGCCCCCTCAAAGCGATGTGATTCGTTCACACACTTCATAGAATGTATTAAGGATGGGTTCAGTGAAATTATATGATATATATTATATATTAATTCTATGGTAATAGTGATATATATATATATATATGTGTTATTTATATACTTTCATTCAATACAACAACTAGGAAATAGATACAACGTTCATGTGTACATACACATTACCCTCTCAATGAACTGTTTGTATCATTTAATTCTTCATTGTACTATAGATTATTATAATATAAACATACTAGATACATATGATATTTATGTTATGGAATTAAATTTTTAATCATGATATAAGAATATGGATCAACGATATAATATATTAAGACATATGAGAAGAACAAAGCGAATATTACCTGGAGTGAAACAATAACATAGGATCCTTAACAAGAGGTTAATATTATGATCTAATAAAACTATATATGATTTTATTTATATGAATATAATTATTTTAATGATTTATAAAAAATTATTTTTATTCTATCAGAAACCTCTATGAGTATAGAGAGAGTCAAGACACAAGGTAAAGAGATTTTATCTCATTTTTAATTTCTATGATATTCTAGTTATGTTTCCCATTGTTTCCTTTGGTGTGGTGTATCTGATGAGGATTATTGTATTATATATATCATATACATTTTTTATGTGTATTCACATGTCCATTTTATGATCCTTATTTCATGGGGTTTAACATTCAAAAGTTACCAAATTAGCAGAACTGTTTTGTCTCAATTTTCCTTCTCTAAGAGTCATATTTTTTATGAACATAAACTCTTTTTAGAGGTTTATAAAAATATATTTTACATGTTTTATCCTTAATATACTTTTCCAGTATATCGTAAGATTCATGAAATTTATATTCTTATATGGTGAGTCTTATTCCAATTTACCATGTTATAAGAGTTTAATGAGACAATCTCATCATTTTTTGATTGTTTATATTTATGCTTCCTTTGATGAAATATTATGATCCATCACTCAAGAACCATCATGATTTTTTTATCCTATTGTTATTCATGATATATTCATGTATAGTAACTATATTTCTACTATTTGGTACATAATATAGTTAAGAAATTTTTTTTAAGAAATCCAAACATTAACCTCTATTCAGTCAAAATTCTATGTTTTCTAAAAAGGATTTCCTTGAATATTAGAACGTTATCCAATAATCTTGAAAATAAATATATAATTTTTTTTATTTTAACAATCAGTTAAAAAGAATATACATATTTCTTTCTAAATAATGAAAATTTCTATCTGTTCTACCTTGAAAAAGTAATGTTCTTTTTACCTCGTACAACTTGTATTAATTAACCTGCGGTAATTTCATTGAATCATGCTTTAAATTTTTAAAAGGTTACACTTTAAGAATTATTTTAAATGTAATTATTAAGGAAATATGTTTTAAAAAAAAATCAACCTTCTTTTATATGTATCCACCTAAAAATAATTTCATAATATGTTCAATCTAGATTTAAAATCTTTTAAGAATTGTCACAGAAATGGTTGTCAACACATTTTCCATCTTTTTTTATATTTTTTAAATGTGTTCTAAAAAAATGCCTTTAAAATATTTTGAAGCATATATTACAATTTTTTAAGGATAAATATTTTCAATATGATTTTAAAATTCTTTATAATTTTTCAATTCTATTTTTATCAAAATGGTTTTAAATGTTTTTGTGCATTAAAAATCCTTTTTAAAACATTATATAATATTTTCCTCAATAAACATTTTTGAATGATATTTCAAAAAACATTTTCCTTCTAATATGACACAGATTGTTGTTACTGATTCCCTTCTATAAATTGATGTAATGGTTCCATTCATATAAATTATATAAATGGGTTATTCTTAATGTTACAGTTTTATGAAATCCATTTCACTTTTATGGGTTATATCATTATAGAACCTCTTTCTCTTTATTGGGTTATTCATTTAATGAAATGATTATGAATCCTATATCTTGTCAGAATTTATGATATTTTTACATGTTTACAATACACATTTTATTTCATGGCTTATGATATGTTTATTTAGGATCTTGTTTAACATGTATGTATTATATCATTATGTGATGGGTGGGACCTATATCTCCTTACAATGCATTGGGTAAATATTTATATCTCATTAGATAAACTATGATTATATTGTTAGTGAACCTTGACTAGTTTGATTTCCATGGGAGTGATCCATGACTACTAAGAAGGTTTGAGGAGTGAACTCATGCAACTATGATGGCCATGGAAGTGAACTATGACTATTATGATAGTGTGGGGGAGTGAACCAATACAACTAAGATAGTCTTGGAATCAATGCCATGACAACAATGTAAATAATTATATTATTAAGTGTTTCTATAATTACATGTCCTATTCCTATGTTATGATTTCATGGATTATACTATTTTTTCATATGATTCATATCTACTGAACATAGAATATTTATTTCATGATTTTTGTTATGCTCATTGATATATAGGTCGTGATATTCAATTTTCGTGACCACATTCACATAACCTTATACTCATGTTTATACTTACATGTCCTCATTGTTTACCTTTATGGGGAATTTGAGCTCAACCCTTTTATGTTTCCTTTCCATCAGTTTTTTATTATAGGTACTAGGTTTGATATGTCTAAGATGTGTTCTAATCAAGATGATCCTAGTGGGAGATTATGTAACTCACTCTGGGTGTCTGTTTGTATAATGTTTATGTATTCCAAAAATTTAATGTCATGCAATGTAAATGGTTGAAATGAGTGGTTCAATGTAATGACTCAGAAGGGATTGAAGTGTGTTTGGACCAGTGACTATTTAGATTGTACCAAGGTGTTAAAAAGGATTTTCACTGCACAAGTACTCACACTACTCATATGTAGGGAATAATTTGTGGCCAACGAAGATGGTTTAAAAAAGGACTAAGGAAATATACTAATGAAAAATTATAAGGTTATAGCATATAGCTTAAGGGAGGTGAAAATAAATGGGTAAAATTATCCCACACATGATCTGGAGTTTGTGGTTGGGATCATTTCTTTACAAATATGGAGGCAGTATCACTATGGAGAGAAGTTTTTGATATATACTAATAATAAGAGCTTCGTGTATATATTCACACAGAGATAGCTTACTATGAGCCAGTAGAGATGGTTATATCTCATCAAGGATTATGAATACTCAATCTGCTACCATCCCGGTAAACCGAATAAGGTGGTCAATGATATATGTAGACTGGGTCATGTTACTTTATCAATGATTACAACTGAGAAGGATATAGTTTTTGTAAATTTTCAAAAGATAGAAATGGGAATTGTTATAGAAATAATATAAAAAATACATTCTCAAATTATTTCGCTATAATCCCTTAGAGTGAAAATAAAGGATTCTCAAGGAAATGATGATGAAATTCCTAAAAAAGTGTAATCTATCAGAATAAGGAATTATTTAAAATTCAAAATCAATGAGGAAAGATGCATGAGATTTTGGTAAATACTATCTGTATCATCTAATCCTAATAGAAATAAATTGAATTTGAATGACACACATTACTCAATCATATTTATACACCCAGGGATAACAAATATGTATTGAGATATAAAAGTGCCATATTTGTTGGAAAATAAGAAGAAGGATATCATTGATTATACATCAATGTGACTAATGTGTCAGTAAGTGAAGGATAAATTAAAAAATTCTATTGTTATCATACAACCATTATCTATACCAATATGGTAGTAGGAGAACGTTACAATTGATGTTATCATGTTAATTCCAACAAAATAAATGGGGAATAATGCTATGTGGGTCACATTAGATCTTCACAAAAAGGAAACTCGCATTTTCAAAATACTGGAGGACTTCTCACTTGATCATGTCAGACATATATATATCCAAGAAGTGGAAAGGATGAATAGAGTACCATTATAGATTATATCTGACCGAGATTCAGGATTCACCACCATGTTTTGGAAGTGTTTCGAAATTTTTCTAAATATTGAGCTGAACATGATCATGGATTATGATACTCTTACAAATGTCCAATCTGAACTGACTATTCAGACACAGGATGACATATTGATCATATTTTCTTTTGACATCAAAGGAGGATAAAATTAACATCCTCCTTTGTTCAAGTTCTCCTACAACAATATTTTCCACTCAATTCTTAAAATAGTTTCATATGAATATGTTTATGGGAAATGATTTAGAACACTAGCACGTTGGGTTGACATTGGTAAATGTGAACTACCCAGAGATGAAATGGTCAAACAAAAAAGAAATTTGGGGAAAAACATTCAGAAGCACAACAAGTTAGCCCAAAGTCAAAAAAGAGCAATGATTACAATCATCAATGAGACACTGAGTTTATGTTTGTTGACATGGTATTACTCCTCATATATCTATGGAATAAAATCATGATATGTGGGAACAAAGGAATGCTATGTTTTACATACATCTGACCCCCTCTAGATTCGTTATCGCATCGGTGTTGTGGCCTATAGAATTCACTTCCACTTACAATGTGACAACCGGGTCCCGGTGACAGCACAGCTACCCCGCCTTAACATGGTCGTCGGGTCCTAACCCCCCAGGTACCACTAGTTGCCCCGCAGACACGTGGGGCCCACCCCAGGGTCCACCCACGTGCCTGAACGGGTCATCTAACTAATGATAGTCCCCATAGGCCAACACATTTCCTTTCCAGTATACTTTGTCCTCACTCACACACACCCTCGGAGACTTCCCAGGAGGTCACCCATCCTGATCACTACTCCAGGCCAAGCACGCTTAACTGTGGAGTTCTAATCAGAAAAGCTCCCGAAAAGGAAGGGGCACCTTGTTGACATGAGTCATATCATTTATTCATTTAACCCTTTATCATTTGGGGATGTTACAATCACCCCCCCCCCCCTTAGAGCACAACACCCTCATTGTGGGCCTTACATCTCAACCCAGGTAGTGCACCATGCTGTTAAGGCTGGGTTCCTCCTCTAATACCAAATGTGACAACCGGGTCCCGATGACAGCACTGCCACCCCGCCTTAACATGGTTGTCGAGTCCTGGCCCACCAGGTACCACTAGTTGCCCCGCAGACAGGTGGGGCCCACCCAAGGGTCCACCCACGTGCCTGAACGGGTCATCTGACTAATGATAGTCCCCACATGCCAACACATGTCCTTTCCATTGTACTTTGTCCTCACTCACACAAACCCTACCACCCCGCCTTAACATGGTCGTCGGGTCCTGGCCCACCAGGTACCACTAGTTGCCCTGCAGACACGTGGGGCCCACCCTAGGGTCCACCCACGTGTCTGAACGGGTCATCTGATTAATGATAGTCCCCACAGGACAACACATGTCCTTTTCATTGTGCTTTTTCCTCACTCACACATACCCTGGGAGACTTCCCAGGAGGTCACCCATCCTGATCACTACTCCGGGCCAAGCATGATTAACTGTGGAGTTCTAATCAGACAAGCTCCTAAAAAAGAAGGTACACCTTATTGACATGAGTCATATCATTTAGTCATTTAACCCTTTATCATTTGGGGATGTTATGTACAATATGTCAAGTACACGATGTATTCAATGTAACCCTCTTAATGATATACTTACCAGATATCAAACATGTAATGAATTCTGAGGTTGTATAGTAGGATAATGATCTCAATTATGAGGATAATATAGTGAAGATATTGGCACGTAAAGATAAAGTTATACACAAAATGACAACTCACCTGATCAAAGTACTATAGTGGAACCAAAAGTTTGAATATGAAACATGAGAACGAGAGGAAGTAATTAAAGATAAGCACCATCTCAAGTATTTCCCATAGTACTCATGTGAAATTTCAAGGGAGAAATTTTATAAGGGTGTAAGAACGTAACTAAAAATGTTTTTATAAATAGAAATTATCATCTTATAATTATATTTTATAGTATAAATCACAGAAAAAACATAGATAATTGAATAAAACCATTATAAATGAATGAAATAAGTTGAATTTTTAGAAATTTAAGAACCTATATAAATAGAATTTTAACATGACCATTGAAATACAAATGGGACCCATATAAATAGTAATCATTCCAATAGAATACTAAAATTACAAATGAAATTATATATATATATGTATAAAACTTAGCCATCTTATTAAAGAAAATATGATGGATAATATCATAGTATAAGTAAATAATTTATTTTTAAATTGTTAAATTATGTATTCATAATCGTATGAGGCATAATTGTTTATTTATAATTTTATCGATATTATAGTGATTTTAAAAGAAAAAAATATTTTCCTAAAATACATTATGATTTAGTGTTTTTCTTTCATATTAATATAGGATAATTTCATGAGACCTTAACTAAATTTTCAAAGTGTTATAAAATCAGTTATAATTTTAAATTTAAAATTTTCCATGAAAATGATAATTTAAATAAAAAATTAAATTTTTAAAATATATAAAATTATTTTCATAAAATGGAGTTCATTTTTAACAATAGACATCAAAATTATTTAGGGTGATTTTGTTTTTTATTTTATAATACTTGAATTTTTGTTGAATAGTAAAATATTATAATTTATGGTATACATACATTAAACGTTAAATACACTATTCCTTTAGTAATATCTGATATAATAATCATAATCACAAACTACAATTAATGTATTTAATATATTTGGTGATAATTATCAGGCTATTCATATTTTTCCCATTATAATAAAATAACTAATACAATAATGGGAAAACACCCCTCTCCCCCACAATAAATACCACATCTCACCACCTATTCTCCTCACACCATTCAAGATTTTATCCATGTATAAGTTCTACCAAGTACTCTTAAAAAGCCACTCACTATTTCTAGGAGCCTTTGGTCTCATTAAATGACCAAGTTCATTTCCCTAAGGAGGTTCTTAATGAGGATAAATTCGAGAGGTAAAAGCATTATCCCTATTATATTAATTTCTTTTCGTGATATTTTATATTTTTATTCACACCTCACCTACCATTATTCAAGTTGAATTAAAACTCTATCAACTTGTATATACCATAATTTTTTCATGTTAATCGAATATTTCATCATCATTTTTATTTCCCCCTCTTTTTTACTAATAATGAAATCATCATCCGTGATGTGTTAATTTCTCAAATTCAAGGATGAAGATATTTTAAATTTTCATGACATCCTTCAAGACTACTCATAAAACATTTTTATGGTACAAAAATATTATAATATACCTATTATAGTATAATTATTTTTCCTATCCATGTTATATACATAATATTAATTAATAAAACAAAACAAGATTTAAATGATTGAAAAATGGCCTAAATAATCTAAATGGTTTTCACTAACATATTCTTCAAGGATTCATCCTCACAAAAAAAATACCTAATGAATTACATAAACATTTAATCATCCCAGTGTTCATTAATGATATATACCATTAATTATGTAGTTCAATTTTCTTTTTACATGATTTTCTATACATGTACATATGTAAACCGATCATGAAAACCAATGAAATCAACACTCCCGAATGATGAAAATGAATTTCTAACCCATAAAAAGCCATAAATGTACTTAATAAAACTTCAGTAAGTAATTAAAATGTATAAAAGATTCATAATTAATATATTAATTTATTTAATTTAATTATCTAGGAAATTAAGATAACGTGTAAACTATTTCAGATATTTGGTAACAAATTCTACCTCTACCTCCATTTTTTTCTTCAGGTTACTCTTTCAATATTTTTAACAATATATAATGAATATTTTTTTACTTCCTCTAAATTCATTGTATATGTTCCAAACCCATGTATCCAAATCAATTAATCATTTAATGATGGTGAAATATTTTTTTTAAAACGTTTTCCTTCTCAGTTCTTCCCGATAAACAAACCCCATTGATGGGAACTTTCTAATTTCTTCCCCATTTTCAATTTCTCTCTATAATATGATTTACTAAACAACTATTTTTAAAAATAAATCACTTTACCATGAATAAATATCTTATTAAATTTCTTGTTTCAAGAAGTCAATTATTCATTTTCTATTTTAAATGATCATTAATATTTTACATAAACCACACTAAAATATCGTATTTTAAATGATTAATAAACACTAATTTTAAATGAATTAACTTTAGTTTGACAATAATTTTCATGATCTATTCCTATTATCACATTTAAATTTCCATTTATGATTTAAATAATTTCTTTTATAGACACTATTATGATATTCTATTATGCTATGCCATTTGATGTGATAACAAAAACCGATTATTTCCCTTGGTTACCCTTATATTTATGTTTAATTCATTATGTATGATTCTTAAAATGGAACACATTTTCTTGAATATTTTATTATGGTAGTTCTTATATTATGCTATAATTTATTAGGTAATGTTCATTCCCATGAGACATCATGTTGATAATAGGAGTGAACCTGATTCCTTTATGGGACTTTGTCCACCATGTATTAGCAGCAAGCCTTGAATCATGTTTATGTCGTGTTATATATTGTTACCCCATTCTTATGATTTAATGGTTATATGTTCTAATGTTATAAATTTTGTTACTCTTTTTTTAATTAATGTTCCATGCCTTTTTTGCTATCATTTTATGTATTATAACCCATGTTCTATGTCTATTAATATTCTTATTCCCAAACTAGGATATCTAGCTCATCCCTTCAGTTCATGTATTTCACGGGTTTTCTTATGTAGATGTACGAGATAAATGGAATTCAGAAGCTCAATATAGATTTTAAATAAATGGTTTTTCTATTATGTTTTCATTTGTTTCAAATTATTTACATAATCTTCCTATGATAGAAGACTTTACGAACTTTGGATTGTAACATGATGGATTATTATACTTATTCTCATGTAATTATTTGTGTAAAATGATATTGCATCTATAATGAGCCTCATTAAGGGAATATTTTTGGTTCTCTAATACAATAGTTCTACCAAAAATCATATATGGAGTCTGGTATTGGTCCCATGTATTTTTTCTAATATGGTTGGGTATGACTATCTCTGTATATTTTCATAGAGAACAAATTCAATGGAAATCTTACATATGATATGGTCACTTGTAAAGGATATTCCATTTTTCCTACAACACAAATATTGATACAATATTATAGTAATTTAGTATAAATATGGTGAAACTAGGTGCTTTAATAATTATCAGAATATTTCCATATGATTCATAATTATATAATTAAAACATTGAATGATTTTTCTGTAATATTTTATATGGGAACAATGATCATGAGAGGACAATTGTTTTTAATCATATTTAGTTTCTATTTTATTTTATATAGGTTCTTTATAGTCTTTTATATCAACCTCAATTATGTACCTCTTTTTCCATACCACAATACTCACCCCCTTTGTTATTGAGATTTACACTTCTTTTAGAATTATTTTAGGGCATGGTCTACGTTTTTTCTCCTATCCAATTTTTATCAAAACATTAGACAATCTAGAGTTTTATTTTTCATGAAATGTTCCTATATAATGTTTTATATACATTTAAATGTCTAGTGTATCATAATTCCTAAATAGACTGTTATCATTAGAAGGTATCCATCACACCCACATATTAAAGGACTCTTTGTGTTCCAAGGAGAGTGGGACCTAATGTCTTATCAGTTGGGACCTATACATCAAGAGATCAGTCAGTTAATATCCAATTTTTATTATGAGATTGTATATCAATGCAATTATTACAATATTGTTCCATTGGAATATGAGTTTCAAGATGTCTTCCAAGATATCATTTATTTCCTTCCTCAAGAAAAGTAAGTGGATTTTCTAATTTACAGAGTGTTAGGAAAATAAACAATATAAATCTTATCTTACCATATATATATAATAAAATTAATAGAGCTCAAAATTATTTTATATTATTTTATATAAAAGGGAATAATGCTCCATTGTGTGTTACATTCGGTGGCTCGTGTTCTCTTTTAAATGAATCCTAGGGGAACTCTGCACATATATGATAATTACCAATATCTATGACAGGTAATGTTATATAAAATGTAACCTCTTATACACAATGATTATTTTTTGGTCAAAAGATATGAATATATGGTTATAAAAAATTATATTCATTCAATTGAACAATAAACTATAATATATGAGTCATTTATTCTATACACAACCTCCACGAGCAAGTATAACCCTTCTGAGTACCATATGATATTTTTTGGTTGGACTAATTCTCTTTCTATATTTATAGTGATAATCGACTGGATTTCTCACCAGTTCCATGAATATTTTATTTTTTTCTCTAAGGATGACTATTGATTTTTCTCGTTAACTGAAGAGGATATTATGAACCACGACTGGTACATTTTATAAAACATAAGGATCATCTACATTATGAAAAATTATTGACATTTCATTTATTATAATAGTAATGAAATTTTTGAGCCACATGGAATTGAAAAATAACATCTACATTGATCTATAAAAGGTGATGGTATTAATGTTAGTGTTGGACCACAACATTTAACAGACATTCATAATTTCTTGGGGATGGATAAAATTAAGTGATATTTCATGAATTATTTCTAAGAGCATGAATCACTATTGAATTTTCTACCATGGAAAAGGGTGATGATCCTATGGTGTATAAAGTTCCAGAAATATAGTATTTAACTAATGTAGATTTTGATCTCTACAGTTATTCTGCATCCTGTAGATGTTGAAAAAAGATTCATGGACTATTTTTACTTTTCAAGTGCATATTGGTGATGCACTCTTATGTAATGCGGCCAGGTATTTCCAAATAGCTCTTATCAACTATAAAAACAATATAATGATTATCACATACATTATTTGGATCTCACATTTGATATTATAATAATTATGTGTTTTTATTACTTCCTATATGGGGAAAATTATTATCTTCTGTAATAAAAAGGATTCTTGGTTACATCTTCACCCAAAGATATTTCAATATGATTTAGAGAATAAAGGTGGAATTCTTGTATCCAATATAAAATACATTTAATATACTAGGAGAATGTGTAGTATAGTTAATAATTCTTATAGTAGTATGTTTCATTCCCAAGAGGTGAAGTATGTATGTATGAATAGATTTTCCAGGGACTCATTACAAATTTTTACATTTCATTAAAAGAGAGAGTGGATGGTATTTTTTTTGAAATAATTCAATCAATATCCTATCTTCTTTATGTGATCCTCCATGATGAATGAAATTTTAATGAGTGTTGGAACATCATATATTCATAATATTACTAGAAGGCCAACGATGATTGGTCTCTCTATTTAGAAGAATCTATTTGGAATGAGTTCCAAACATTAAGAACTACTATATTTATCCTTATTCTTTAAGAAAGGATTATTTTTTCTGTTTTCATCATTCCAGGTGGGTTTCCACCCCAAAAAACCAAAAAGATGATTTATTTTACATGAGTTTACTGTTCGTGTGGCTCGTATAATGTGATACATAGTTTTTTTTATGTCACCATTCTAAAAAATTTAATATATAATGTCCATTAATTATATGAATTATTGTTTTACAATCATCTCCCTATGCCAACGTGGATGTTTGGTGAAATATCAACAGATTTTAATGAGTATTTCAATGAAATCCCATAGTATAAATTTTATTTATGTGTTTATTTAAATGTTAAATATTTTTTCTTACATCATACCTTATCATGACACTACCATGGAAGGGGACTGGGGATCCGATGATTGATAGGTTGATAGGGATTCATATGACCATTTACTCCGATAGAGATCAAATTTCACATATTATTATTGAAGCGGCCTATATGATATGGTATGTTCTATTTTATGGATGATCACAACATATCGTTATCAAATTTATACTGAGATAGAGTAGAAAATTAAAATAATTGAGGGCATGCTCTACTCTTTTGTTTGTGGTATTTTGGTGTGGATAAGATATGAATATGGGATTTTCTTTATTGTATTATAATAACAGTAATCTATGATTTTTAAATATGGAATATGTTTATGTATCATATTGATAACCCTTTATTCACCATTATGACGGTTGAGGGTGGGTGAAGCTCCCATTGTTGTACCGTGTCTTACCTAAAAAATGATGTTGATGATTTAAATGTTTCATCAATATAAAAAGTCATAACAAATTTGATAAAAGTAATATATAAATAATTTTTATTTTACATTAATGTAATTAGTTTATGATATGATATTCCTAAAATTATCAACTCTATTTGGAAACTAACTAACAAAAATGTATGCAAAATTAGCTCCTTGGTATGGGGGACTGATTGAGATCATGGAATTTCATTGAACATGTGGAATACCATTGGGATTTAAAACATCAAATTACGTATATAAAATTTTTTTTCCATGTGTATGAACTCAAAAAGAATCATCCAGAACCATATCTTGTTCTGAATTATGATAACCATTTGTTATAACTAGATATATTAGTGACAAAGTAATTGGTTCAAATTATAGACTCTGAACTCTGTGATCATCATGGTAAATATTTTTCATTAGAATCTATTAAGTATAGTCCTTAATATAATACACAAACAATAATGAAATTAGACTCTATGATAAGATAGAAATGTACTCATCTTGTATGGTTCAAACCATATTTAATACAACATTATTGGGGTAGTTTGGAATATTGTGGGAGATTTTATATAACCTGCTATTGTTTTTGGGTGCGATAATATTCTTTTATTTCATTATATATCTACCTAATGATAATTAATTAGGATTATGATTATTCCATGATAGTTTCAAGATTATGCTTGATGTTAGGGTCTAATGTTATAATTGATCATGTATTTGGAAAAGATACATTAGGTCCACCCGCTAGTAATTTAGTCAAACCAGCAGGCTAGTGGATTGTATTGGAAAATTCATGGCTACATGTTGTTTATCAGCTAGAAAGTGTGAAGAAACTGGCTAGCCAGTGGATATTTATGGTGGGCAAATTCCTCCCTATAAACACCATCATGTATTATGGCCACTATTATCTAGATAAATGTCCACTAAACAACTATTGGGAAACCACTAGCTTCTCAGTGATTCTGACAGGGTCACGGATTATAATGCTAATATCATATATTTTTCTCCCACTCCCCTCAGTTTATTCTTCCTCAGTACTCATTTAAAACATTATTTAATAATTATTATTTTAGGATCTCAATTATAAATTCATTTCTCTTCTAAATCAATTCATAATGAATGTAATTATTTTTCATCTTGGTGTTTTCCAATTTGTAGGTTTTTCTTTTTCTGTGATGCACATGTTCTAGTTTCTAGCCTAAATGGATCTTTAATTCCCTTTGGGTAATATTATGGACCAACTTGGTTTCCTAGTTCAATGAGTTATCCAAGATGGTTAATCAAAATGTGTCTTTGGTATATTATAATGAATTATTAAACATTAATTTCTTTGATTATAAATAATATTCAAATGCGCAATAGGATCCAAAAATAGAATATAATTGTAATTTAAAAAATAAAAAAGGGGGTATTTACTATGATATTTTTAGAATAATAATAATAATAATTTTTTATAAATTTGTATGTATCAAAATTTTTTAATATTGAGTTATTTTTTACATTTATATGAGATTTCAGAAAGCATGATAGTCCATTGTATTATAGGGGAATGAACAGTCAAAGATAAACAAAATTAAAAATGAATAATATCTATTGTGAAAAAAGGTATTTATGAAGGCAGTGAAAGATCATGATCACTCAATAATTGGAAGATATCTCGATATAATTAATAAAATGGTTGTTCAACCATGAGTAATAGTTTAATCCTGCTAATATACATTCTGATTGATGAGGAAAAAAATTCATTCATTCAATATAACACTATAGGTAATAGGTATACATATAATTGAGTCTTTATTGATAGTTTCATTTATCCCCAAGTATTATTTGGATGTGGTAGAGTAAAAAGGTTTATCAATTTTGTAAATTCTTTTTAATGGTAGTACAGATTCCATATCAGGGGGTATAACAAACATGGTAAGGAGTAGGGTTACATGTATGACCATGAAAATGTTTTGGGCTGTCTCCAGTCATAATTTGTCTACCCATGATATAGAGGTCATGGGATATTATGGAGATAACATTGAACCATAACATGCATATTATAATTAATTATGGTTTTCTTGAAAAAGAGTATTCCACTAATTCAGATCCCAGTCAGTGGGACCCATTACAAAATGTATCTTACCATTATAAATTAGTAATAAAAAAATGCTTACAAAAATTAACAACGTGTCATTAATAATAAAAAATTTTCTCTAAAATTATATAATATTTTATTATATGAAACAAAAAAATGAAAAAAATAATTTATCCTTTAAATAATAAACATTATAAAATCCATAATAATGTTAATCAAATAAGAATAATTATGTCCTAAAAAATTTCATTCAATGGAATAATGACATTAAAATATAAAGTAATGATTCAAAATAATGAAAAAACAACATTAAAAAGCTATTACAACTCAAAATTTATTTTCTAACTTCAATTATATTCCAAAAAATTAAAAACCATTTTATCAACCATATAGAACGTGTCAAATAATATTTATAATGGGAATAACATTTACAATATGAAAACATGTAAATATAATTACATATATTCTAAAAGATAATGAAATTTCAATATAATATTCATTATTGATAATAAAGATATATATTATAAAAGTATGAAAAATATTTAGTTGAGAAAATCAGGATTAGTCTTATCAATGAAATAGAATGATATGAAAACTATGAACTCAGAACAATGAAATCCATAGGAATTTGTAAAATATAGAATTAGTTTGGTATAAGGAGGCATTCAAACATTCAAGGACTTAAGAAATCATATGTTTCAATAAAACTCAATAAATGGTTCCCCATTGAAATCAATGATAAAAATGGTAAAATTAATATGAATTTTAATCAAGGGGAGACCTAAAAAATTAATGAATTTATTATCTAGTGGAATCACATAGAGGAAAAGGTTGAAAAACTAAAATAGCAATATGAAAGAGGGGAGATGGGCTGAAGTGATTACCAAGGTGGGATTCAATATTCCAGAAATTAATTATAATAAACATAATCTAAAATAGAAATTTTAAAAAAAATTATAAAAATATAATATTTGTAGATTAAAATATTAAAAAATTTGAAAACAAGGAAATAATATAGGGATATGTGAAGTACAAAATTTTAAGGAATTTTTTGAATATAATTAATTAGGTTTGGAATTATTTTTATGAGTAATACCATGGATTTAATTTATTTATCTACATTTTTAATATTTAAATAATGGAATGAAAAATGATTAAAATTAATAATTAGATGTTTAGTTTTTCATATAAAAAAATAAGATGTGTTTTATTTAGGAAATTTTATTTTTTATATTTTTTGTATGTTGTTGAATAAAAGGTTTCGAAATAGGCCATCCTCTACTTAATGGACCTAATGCTATGTTGGGATCCCAAAAGGGGCCACCTGATCATATAGACCCAAGGGATGGCTAACACTAGTAGCAGATCTTGAACGAGTGATCATCCTCATATTGGGCATGTAGAGATGAATTTAAAAGCATTTATCACCATGAAAAATCTCTTATGTGTCATCCCATGGTGGTGAAACCCACATGGGGATAAGAGGACATCTTCATCAGGATCGCTTGGTCTACTATGGTGTCCATGGATCCTCCTCCACTAACTAACTATATTGTAATGGTAGAGTTATGCATTGATAATTAACCACTCATAACTCCTATGAAAATTTATAATGTGGGGAAGTGATATGATGTTACTTTTATACTTTATCTGGAAAGGCATATTCCCACTCCTTCCCAGATACCTCACCCTTGAATATTTAGCTTTGTCAAGCACTAACACCTACCACACCCACTCGATTCCACCATCTCCAACACCATCAATGAAATTCCATATCTCCTAATACTCTAGATCGAGTAGAAGAAAAAGTCCACCCCCAAATCCTAAGACCATAATGGATCTCATCATTCAACTATTGAGAAAAAAATGAAGAATTTTTTAATGAAACCAAATGCCTCACACATGATGAAGCTCCCTCCGGCTACTATGAAGGATATAGGGAATGATGAAGAACCCAAATGCCTATATGCATGATAGATGCACCAGCATTCACCACTACGTCATAGGATAGTTTTGTAAAAAAGGTTCAACATTCAATATTTTTCACTAATGGATGAAAATTCCACCACTGTTAGTAAAATTAGAACCTTCAAACATCAGAATAGTGAAGGAACCTTCTAATATTGGTCCATCAGTGGAATATAGATGAGCCACTACTACCATGAACACATGACACTCTTGGTCATCCTCTTTCTCATCAGGAACACAATTGATATCACCTCTTGCCCAGAGTAACTATTTCTTAACTAATTCCCCATGCATGATAAAACATTATCATTTGCTGTGGAATCCCATTGACACATGCCATTAATGAATAAGGTTTCTACATTCATCCACTGTCATCTCTTCCATACACCACCCCTATGCATGGAGTGTTATCACGCGCTCACCCAAGGAGTAGAAAAATCATTTTAATTGAAAGGTTGAGCAAATATTTATTACCATGATCCATCGATTTATGAGGAGAATGAACTACCATGTGTGACCCATGACCACATTTTACCAAGAAGGATACCCAGTCCATTGATGGACTATATGTGTATCCAGGATACAATAATGAGTGGAAGACAAGTGAGATGTAAGGTCTTTAAGAGTGAATGAATATGAAGGTTGAATAATGAAGAATGATAATGATATAAGTGGATAATAATTAATGCATGATTGATTCAACCAATGATATATCTGATTCGATGTTGGGATGATGTGATCCACCATTGTGAATAATAATAGTGGATGTGATCTATCATCACTCATGAGTTAAAACTCAACATTGAAATATGGAAATACCCGATAATTGAGCATATTCCACATGGTTTATCCTAAAAACCATATATTCATGGATAGTGAATGTAGTTCATGATACAACTGATATATTTTGGGAGGTTAATTCCCTCTATAAATATAAGGAGTCTATGATAGATAGAAATGTTAGGATGATTGGGAGAGGACTACAACTAGATAGTCTATTTTTTTTCTTCATTCTATTTTCTTCAATAATTATGTTTTTTTTTCAAGTAACTCACTATAATTGGTATAACAGAAAAGTTACATCATTATTATTTCCTCCACTTTTATATGTTCTCAATATTCTTTCATGCTTTCTATCATTCTACGCTTCTCATATCTTCCACCATGACATCATTCAATCTATAAAAAGTGACTAACCTAAGGCATGGTCCTAGGAGAGATTGGGTGTATAGAATTTTGGTATTTAAATAAATTATTTTTTTACATTATTGGTGAGAATGATTAATGTTTAAATGTTTTTTTCTAGTACATAGAACAAGAACTCACAAAAATGAATTTATTTAAATATATTTGATTCCTTATTTTGAACACATTCTCTTCACATAATAGATATGAGATGTCCATGTTATGAAATTGTATGTGATAGATCCAGGTCCAAGAATTTGTTACACGATCAATTTTTTTGTTCCATCATCTTTGATAATAAGAGGTTGTTTAATTGAGTTTGATTTTTCATTCAAGATTTCATAATTACTAAAAGAAATAATAGTCATTCAACAGTGGTATTTCACAATTGAATTATCAAACTCAATTTATTCAACTAACATGAATAATATGAATAACCAAAATCTAAACCCCAAAGGCCACGTTATTTCTTCATTTTTTTATTGAATAAAAATTTAATTTAGTTTAATTAAAATAATTCATTTGAATTTACCATTAATCAAAAACCAAAACCACATTGTTTTCATAGAATTATAAAAACTACAAAAAGAATCAGTTCTTTGGTAAAATATAATAATTAGGTAAACAAATGAGAATATACACATATGAGACAACAATTTTCAGCCACTTTGATACACTTAAAAAATATATTTTATTTTTTCCACCACATGTTAGAGTTAAACCATCAAAACTGGAACCATTACCAGGGACCTAATCAGTAGTTTATTTTATTATTTTTCCAGTAGTAATTATTATATAAAATCCTATAAAATTTAATTTCACGATGTTTTCAAAAGTATATCCATTTAGTTCATTGAATAATTACTTAGGGGTGATAGATCAAATAATACTTTTGCATAATGATGATAAGTATATCCTACAAAGGATTAATAGACTCATTAGTCTATCCAAGAATATAAGGAATGGTAATGACATAAGAAATTAATTTATTTTGTTGAAAACATCATCAATAATGAAAATTTTGAATAAAAATCACTTTAGTCCATTGATGAAGTGAACCTGTAAGATCCCCAATTTGAGCGAAGAAATCCGGGAAGTTGATGCTAAACTCAAGATAAAAAAAACAGAAATATTTCAAGACCAAAATTCAAGATGACTAGGATGACATAGATTCTATTCTAGATGTACAAGAAATTCTTATTAAGATAAAATTTTTAGGTGAACACGAAAAGGCTATTTTCACGAATGAGTATTTTAGACAACAAGATATATCAATTCCTTACATAGTGTAAGTGACAGAACCACTCTACTCAATCTTGGAAAAGATGTGTATGAATTTTCATATGTGATAAAATTTGATTAAATTATTGTGGTGCCCAATTACCTTCCACCTATCCACGATAATTCAATTTCAAGAGGTATATACCACTGAAGAAGTAATTCAGTCATATAAAACATACATAGATGATCCTATTTTTAATTCATTATTTTCTAAATTTATTTAACATGATTTGGGTATAACTCCAAAATATTATGAATTTTCATACATGGAAAATCCTTGTTTTTTCATTTGAGGATGATGCAATAACTACACATATATATTATTAGGAATACTTAAAAGTCCCTGCATTTGATGGTAATTAATTTGTGGAATCACATTAATAATTCCAACTTGTTGAGTCTAAGGAAAACATGATCCAGGATACTCAGTATGAATGGGAAAATATTTATAATTATTCATGATAAAAAATCAATTGAATATATAATATGAATTTCCCTATGATCATTCCTTTCAAGTGTCCAAAACATATTCATCACTAGACAAGAAGAAGAAGTTTACTGAATTATTAACCATGATGGAGGATGATCCATTATTAATCCTACAACTTCCATGTAAGCTATAGATAATTTCAACTGGGGGGAATTCGGTGTACTCCAAGTAGATATCATTACACCCTAATAAAGAAGAATTGGAATCAAGTAAATTTCAAATTTAATTGTTCATGTACTTCATGCTCAATCCATAAATTGCTTATTAATAATAGATTGAACTTCCCTCGGGACGTAAAAAAAAGTTAGGGCCCATAAGGGGGATCATAATAATATTTGAAGTCCTATTTTATTTTTAGGAATTTAGATTTAAATTTCATTCTTAGGACATATTTATCATACATTCCAATTACTATATCATTTTTCTAAATTTTATGACATTATCCTTTTCATAAATTGAGTACTTAATTTTTGCACGATCATGATGAAACACTAGAACACCTTAAAAAAATTTGGAGAACTAATTTTCATTATAAAATAAACATAATCATTAATATTTATCATTTAAACTCCCTATATTTCAGTCAAAAGACATATTTTGAGTGTTAAAATTTAAATTTTCATATCGATGCTTGAATTTATGCTTTACATGAATTTTCTATCAGAGATGAGTTTCTTAGGGATCATAAAATTCCATGTTTCAAATTTAAATGATAATGAAATTTAATGTGTAAAATGGATAATTCAATGATTAATGTAAAGCATGGATATTAAAATGAGTACTCTGTATATGATAGAATTAATTGATTCATGTAAATGAAATATTTAAATCCTTTTTCACGAATTGAATTTCAAAAATTCATGTTAGAATTATTATTATTATTAGTCAATCCATGAGTTAAATTCGAAAATCAATCCAATATCGAGGGGATTTATTGATGATGTATTTCCTATTTTATCTTGATCATATTTATTGGGAGATATAGGGACATTCCACGAGCTAAAAAATAAATTTAAACATATTAAAGTAATAAATTTGAAAAAAAAAACGTTTAAATTGATTTAGGAATTGTTTGAAAATCCCTTATTCTTGAGAACATTTTTTAGATAAATCTTTCTTTATCCCATAGATACCATGAATGAACTTGTTAGGGATGAGAAATAATTCAACTAACTTTAATCCATTCATATCCTACTCTTAGTATTATCCTGGAATATTAAAGTTAATGTGTAGGGTGGATATCAATAAAAGATATATATATATATATATATATATATATATATATATGGATTGAAAGAATGTATTCTAGATAGTACTATTACAACATGGGGTGAATATTATTTTGAAAAAATAATTATATTTAAATAATTTAAACTACAAAATTCATAATACCCATGAATATAAAAGATATTATTTGTAATTATCCCTTAGTTTTATTTCCAAAGCATCATAATCTGTAATTTTTTTTATATATCTTTGTAATTTAATTATAATAATAAATTATATCATTATATTAGAGTGAACATATTGTTTTTCTATTATATGTGATTAAAAGAGTATGTCTCAGATTCACTATATAGCCGATTAGTAAAAAAATGTTTATTTATCATAATGAGAGTCATTACAATAACCTAAAACCATAAAAGTATAGTGTAAATTAAAATAGTTGTAAGAAACATGTTAAAAAATATAAACTATATAATAATTATTTAAAGTAACTTGTAAATAATAGATATCTTTTAACCATATAATTATGGTAGCCATAAACCCTGTCTAATGGTTTCCATTATATAATAATTACAAGAAAGTCTATGTTTCCTTAGCTAGGAAATCTTATGATACAAATATCATAATCTTTATCTTCCTATACCTAATAGGACTTAATTTAAATGACTGAATCTATCTTCAAATACCAACAATACCTTGATCAATACGATGATCAGATTCCTTGCCTTGATATACTTGTAATCCCTCAGTCGATATGATGACTAGAAACCTGATTACAATGAAAAACTATTCCTTGGGGGACAAGATAATAAGGATCCCATAAAAATAAAATAATCTGAAATAATTACAAAATAATATGAATAATTCATTATTTCTTTGTAATATTTTGATATATCATACAAATGAGAAATTAACAAATTAATCGATAATCACTCATACAAATGAGAATATTCAAAATGAATTGATCATCTCCAAACTCTTTTAATGATCATTTATTTATATACAACCCTTCCAACAGTCATATTTTCTTCAGTGTTCATATTTTCTATATGTTTTTGGAAATGAATTGGATAGTTGGCACATCAAAGGATATATTCTAACATATTTTCTGATGTAATATTAGTATTATATCATCATAGTGTAAATAATATTCCATAATAATAGAAAACATTTTTCTGTATACAGAAATTAAGCATGGTCATTATTATATACATACATACCAATTACATTATAATAATATTTATAAATATAAATTTTATATTCAACTATTCTGATAACAGTTCAATTATGAAAACATTTTTGGAATGAAAAAATACTAAAAATTTTGAATATAATTTGATAAAGACAACTCTAATGATTTTAGAATCTATAATGACCATGATAATCACATTAAAGAATTTATGTTTATATTAATAAAGACATTATAAATGATTCTATCTACTGAAAAATAATATTCACATCTTTATTTTTGAAAAAAATTCTGAAAAAAATTACATAAGAATTTAGTAGTCATGTATTTCAAAAAAAGTTTGTGATTTACAAAACAATTATTGAAAATGCATATGTATATATTTTGATTCAACAATATACTTCATTTTAGAATGAAAAGTCAACTAAATATAAATAGAAAATATATTTGAAAAACATACATTCTATTTACTTTTTATATCATTGTATTTAGAATCGTCCTTCAATCATTAACTTTTTATTAATTTATATAGAATATAGTTACAATGGTGAATATTAATAACTCCCCTATAGGATAAAAACTCTCCCTTTAGAATATATTCTCCCCATTGGTAATATAATTTATACATAAAATAAATTACCCCCCCCCCCCTTAGAACAATTTTCAACTATTTTGACTTAAATAACGAATGTGGAAAATTCTATAGTTACTTATTAAAGGTGAGAAGAAAATAACATTAAAAAATACAATGAATTACCCAACTATACAAAAAAAATCAATGAACTCTGAAGCAATTTGATTTTTTGAAATATTTAAACATATCATAATATCATGAATAATTCATTCATTTATTAAATTGAAATATCAAAATATTATTACAATAATAGTTAAAATTGGAAATGATTTAATATTTATTTATCACTAAGGGTATCACAATAGTCTTCATTTTATTTAACTCTTTCCTTTTTTATTCTAGATTTGGATAATCTAGTTCTATATTTCCGACTCTCTTACACTCATAACATGTAACATCCAAAACATTATTATAATTCCTATACATATTTAATTTCATATAAATATTATGAAATTTGATCCTATAAAATATATTTTTCATCATCTGAGAATGATTTTCCAGGTTATTTTTAGATTAATCTGAAACACTAGAGTCAGATTGGATAACAACCTTTTTCTTCATTAATGATCTGAAAAAAATTTCAAATGTTTTTGATTTAGTAGGAAATTAAGTATTAGTAAAAGGAACTCTACAAATATTTTTCTAAACATTATCAACATCTGTTTTCAATCATCATTCATTTTGCATCAGGATTTCAAAAAGATCATCCAAATTTATATTATTTACCTTACTTGTTTCTTTAATAGAAATCATTTTGGATTTTTATTCATTTATCCTGATATCTATTGGTTTTCCTATTATAATATCAACATATAATCCATTCACAATGATTTATTGTCAAATATTTATGATTTTCATATTTATTTGATGCATCATGTAAAATGAATCTCTAGGAAAGAAATTAAAATCTTGATAATTAGACATCAACATATCTAACATATTTTCAAAAACCATGGTAGTACCAAAATGTGTAACATGTATTTTCATCCATATATTGTTATCATCTTTAAAATATTATATCTGAGTATATATTATTCTCATCATATTACATAAGAATGTGTTCCACGAATTATAATTCAACAAATATTCATGTTTTAATTGAATTTTAAGTCATATAACTTCTTTATTATGTATTATGTAATCACTAGTCAGTATAACACAATTATAAACCCGTATGATGCTAAAAATATTCTTCATTATGACTCTTAAATATTCATAATAATAACCATCAACCATTTTAGAACAAATAATATTCCAATTATCTACAGATCCAACATTAACTCCCACCATCTTATAAAAACCGATATGAAAACTTATTTTCCATAATACACTTTAGTGTAGAAAATAATTATGAACAAGAAGTTTATAATAGAATTAAAAAACATGAAATAGTAATGAAGATAAAATGTTCATGATCTATTTGATTAGTGGAATCCGACTCTGATATCAACTATTAGATATAAATATAAGATATATTTATATTAGGATCAAAATAATCTATTCTAGATGTCTTAATAAATAGAAGGGGTGAATTTTAGATTTAAAAAATCTGTAGTTTAAAATAGATTAAACTAAACGAATTCACAAACCTCAATAATATAAAAGTTATAATTCATAAAGATCACTCAATTGGATTATGAAATTATCATAATCAATTATAATTTTGATATATCATAGTTAATAATTTTTAATTATATATTATATAATTAAATCAAAGTAAACAAACTATATTTCTGGTAGATATGAATAAAAGAGTATCACTTAGATTCAGAGTATATCTAATTAATATAAAAACAATTTATTAATATTACTCCGAGTCATTATGATAATAAAAAACATATAAGAGTAATAGAAAATTAAAATAATTTTACAAAATAATTAGAAAAAATAGAATCTATATAAGTATCAAATATATGTATTTGAAATGAATAGATCTATTTTAACCTTAAGAGTAAGTCGGCTAAAAAAACTTTCTAATGTTTTCACTTGTTTTATACTTACAATAAATTCTACCTTCCCTCAATAAGGAATTACCTTGATACACATATGAGTTTAAAATTATACTTATCCATGATATCCTAGATCTGATGGATCAGTTATGTGTTACTATCCCTGATATCCCTCGATCAATATAGTTATCTGATTATCTTCCTTGCTATCATTGAATGTACACAATACATATAATGATAAGACACACAATTAAAATTAAAATGTATTCTTATGCGGATTACTTGATATTGTCCCCTTAAGAAGAAAAAGCAAAAAAATAATTAGAAAAGACTAAGAACAATTATTCATGTTTTTTAATCATCAAACCTATAGAACAAATGATTATTTTCATTGTTAATTGATCATCTCTCACACAAATTGGATTTTTTAAAATGATTTGATCATATCTAAGATATTATAATAATTGGTTATTTATAGGAAACCCTTAAAATGGTTTTAATTTCTCAAATAGACATATTTAATTTTAGTTTTTTTTGCAACTAATTGGACAGCTGGCACATCAATGACTATAATATAAAAGATTAATTGATATCGTATTGGTTTAAAACATCATTTTTTAAAAGATAATCTATTATAATATAAATGAGATTTAAATATTTAGAATATAAATATGGTCAACCCGATGCATTTATTTTTAGTTACCTTTACTATAAAATTTATGAATATTAATATGATTATATATTTTTTGATTTTATTATTATTATGAATAATTTATATGTATTAATTAAAAGATAGAAAATATTGAATATGGTCTAATAAAGATGAATCTTAATATTTTAGGATCAATACTCATTATTATAATAGTAATGATGAATTTAATTTTATATTCATGTATACATTCAATATTTTATTATGCATGGTAAAAGATTATATTTTTGTTAAAACATTATAAATCACTTAGGAAATATCAAGTTAGTAATAATGTATTTAATAAGGAGTTTTTATTTCAAAAATTAAAATGATGGAAAAATAAAAATTATTACTATTGACTCAACAATGTGAGGGTTAGGGGAGAAATGGTGGAAGGGGGGATATTAATTATAAATAAAATGTGTAATGATGATAATGTGGATATTAGGAATGTTTTCTGATTCATTCATTATGTTTTAATATTTTACTTCTAATATATGAACAAATATGAATGGGTTTTTACTTGGAAGAATAAAAAATCACCATCATTATGATATTAAATAATAGTACAATTCAATTTTAAATTGAATGGAATAATCACACTTCCAGTATGATACCACACCCTAAGATAATAATAAAAATTGGGATCTACCAATTACCACACCCACCCAACACAATTTCATTATACAATGATAATATAAATGACATGTCCACTAAATCATGAGATTTTTCTCATTCCATGGATCAAAACCAAAGCCCTTGACAATCATAAATCACCACTTTAACATATTTTGTCACCAATGAATCATTTTTTGAGGGAATAAATGATTTGTACATGATAAATCTCCCTCCAGCCACTGGTATGGATGGCGAGATCAAAAAAGAACCCAAATTCCACTATGCACAGTTGATGCACCACTATACATCACTCCTGCACAAGGCACTATTGTCCCCTATTGTTTCCCCTTAATCATTAGAACCTATCATTATTCGAATCCACAGTATTAGTTACCAAAATTGGTGCCAATTGTGGCTCCTACCCCCATCAACACCAACTATAGGTCATGCAACCATTGGGTCAACGGAGGAACCTTCTTCCATTGATCCTGTAGTTTCATATATAAGATAAACCACTACCATAAACACCCACGACCACTTATTAATCTTTGTTATCATTTGGAACTCCATTGCTTCAACCTTAAGCCTAGATTGACCTCTTCTCCATCAGTTACACATTAAATATTCATCAATAATCCTAACTTTTGAATCCAATTTACAAAACACATTAATGGTGAAGAGTCGCACTTCCCTCCACAATCACTACTACTGCCCGCCTCCCCCATGCATGAAGGAGTGATATCCTTCGTTGACATAAGGAGGACATCAAGGATGATGATTCCATCATGAGACACATATGATTATTTTAAATAATGATTTGATGTGTTGGATGCACTACCATGTTGGACCCATGAATGAATTCCATGAAAATGGATACCCAGGATATTAATTTATAGAATGTGCAATAAGGATATAGAAAATGTTGCAAAAAAATAAAAATGGGTGGTTATGAAGAGTGAATGAAGAGGAAGGAAAAATGATGAATAAAGAGAATATTGTTTATGGATAATAATTGTTTTATATTGGTTTCTACCAATGGTAGATGTGATCAACCCTTGGGTTGATGCGATCAACTCTTTTAAATAGTATAAGGGGATTTGATCTACCATCAATAAGAAGATGCAACCCTGTGATTGAATTTGAAAATACTTAGGTAATTCAAAATATTCAATGATTAATATATTGAAATATATACATCCAAGAACTCAAATGTTATTTAATGATAGATCCAATTGCTTTTAAGTGGTTTCCTCCCATTATAAATTTATTGCGGACGCACAAATGAAAAGGGGTCAGAGGATTATGAGCAGACTTCTAGTAGATTCTCTATTTAGGATTCTCTATATTTCATGTCTGTTATAGTTTAATCCATGTTACTCATTATATTTCATTTAATAAAAGTGATCCATATTTTATATTTCATCCATTGTTACATGATCTCAACCTTCTATCATTACTTCTTTCATTATACTCATCTCACCTGATTCATCCTAACCTTTTGAGTTCAATAATGGGTGACTAATAATGAAATTTTCTTAAGGGGGTAGGATGTCCTAAATTCTCATATTTAAATATGTATTTTTTTAATTACATATTTTCTTGTAAATATTGATGTGTATGTGTGTGGTGATTGAACAACATGATATGGAACATGAAATAACCTCAATTCATTTATTTAAATCTTTTCACATAATTCCATTAAATATATTCTCATCATGTGATTAAGTTACTATGTTCAAGGGATAAAATAGAATATGATGGATCTAGGTTCTAGAAAGTGGAACAATCCCGTTGGACGTGTTCCATGAACCATAATTATAGGATAATTTGAAATTGAGTTTTCATGGGCATTCATGATTTCATAATTAATAAATTAAATAATATTAATTCATTAGTGAACTTTTACAATTGAATTATTTGAAAATATTTACTCAAACAACATGGATAATGTATAGAAATAAAATAAATACCCAAAATTCCAAGTTATTTGTTAATATGGAATTCTATTGAATGTTAATTTAGTTTTAGTACTGTAACTCTTTTAAAATTTACAATAATCAAAACCCAAAACATCAATTTATTCATAATATTATAAATAAAACCAAAAGAATTAGTCCTCATTATAAATAGACTATGTAGGTAAATAACATTGAATATCCTCAAGTGAGATGTCCCTAGATAGCCACTACACAATAATAAGAAATTAAATTCAATTTATCCACACCCCATCACATGTGTTATGTCAATGGCATTTATGGATTATAATACCATAAAAACTAATAATTTTTAATTTAATTGAGAATTTTAAAATATTTTGATTGGTTTTATGGTTTTAAAGGCTCATAAAAACATGAAATCTTAAATATATTCTAGTAATTACTATTTATATAATTTAAACCCCAGATAATAACAAAATAAAACAATCAGTAAAAACATATATTCATGTGAACCTTTGAGTGTCAAAATTCCACACACATTTCCTCTTTATACACCAAAAATATGATTGTGAAATCTAATGATTATGGATGATTTGATTTTACTTATCCCTTAATAATGATTATCTTTTCTAAATGTAAAGTAGATTCATTATAAGGCAACCATGGGGAACTATTTAAAAAATAATTGTAACACCTCAAAATTATAGACTACGAATATTTTATTTGACAACATGTATGATAAGAGACACTAAGTGGGTAATGGAATGTAAAACCACTACATATTAAAATATATTTACTATATTAAATCGATTTCGTAAATTCTAAATAATTTTATAACACAAACAAACAATTGTAAAAAAATTAATTTATTAACCTGATGGATTAAATTATTATGTAAATATGATATATTATATTGATTTTATTTTATGAAAGTATATGGTGGCTAACATCTCCTGTAAGGTTGACCTTCCTCGATATCTTTCATTACACAAAAGACATAGTTTCTCTAATTATAATGTATTATTTAAATAATAAAATATTAATATAATGTGATATGAAATAGTTGTTAAATTAGTAGTTATGTAATGTAATTAATAACATATAAAAAAAATTTACACTGATTTAAACTGAATTCCTTTGTTATCAATTATTGTTAAATTAAATAAAAACCAATTGTATATAAAAATAAATATTATCATTTTTATGATTCCAAAAGAGTTTATCATAGTAAAATTAATTAATTAAAATTATTGATTCATTTAAAGGTAAAATATGTTATATATATTCTATAAAATGTTTTTTATATAATTTAATTAGGTTTTATTTTAATTAGATAAGAAAAAACTCTATTTTACAGATAAAAACCTATATTTTTATTATTGGATTTTTACTACCTTTTTTGGGATATGAAATTTTAAATAAAATTTCTGACACTTTTACAAATTCAATAAGTCCAAATAAACTTTATATTTGGAATATAAACATAAAAAATTATCAATGTGTCATTTTTTTGTATTTTCTGTGAAGATTCATTTTTTAATAAATAGTGAAAAATACTGAATTTTAGTTCAAAAGTACCTTTTCAAATATGTTATTTATAAAGATAAATTATAATTATAATGGTTATTAATATTTAATTATATCTTAAAATTTTCAATTAATAAAATTTAGGTCATCTGGATCAATTTCACATTGAAATTTAATGTAAAGACATGAATTAGTTCATCGTTTTTAAATTAAAACCCTACATTGTAATCCCACCTCCATGAATAATTTCAAATTAATTTGTCCCACTAATATATATAAAATTTGGAAAAATGGATTAAATATTTTCAATTTAATTTATTTTTAATTTGTAAAAAAATAAATGATGTTTCTACACAAAATATTAGTGAATGTAATTAAAAATAATTACAACTATAAAGTGAAAATTATGCATAATATTGGACCAATCCTTTAAATTAAGGGCCCATGTTACCTATCAACAAGTCCAAAAACAATTGTATGGGCATAATTCGTCCCTTAACCTTCCATTATTTTGATTTTGGTTGTTGATGTGTTTATTTTCGTAAAAATGTGGGTACATATAACTTATTTTTAAAATACCATTTGAGTCACTTTACTGCATTATAAAAGCACACCACATCTTCCCATTTTTAAACGCTCTCTACAGAATTAATTTCAGCCCTAATATTCCAATATATCATCCGAAAATTACTCTCCTAAACCTTTTATCCTTTGTTTTAGTTGAACACCATCCTTGACATCATTTTGGGAAAAACTAAACAAGTTACCCAATTAATAGATAACGTCATCCCTCAAGATCTCTAGTTTAAATTCCATTCTTCACCTCCTAAAATATCATTATACCATTCATATATAACAATTATAGTATCATAAATACAGTAAAATGTTGTCATTTAATACTTCTGACCTACACATACACATAAATCCATCTAATTGGTAACGAACCTATTCTTTCAATGTACAGTAAACTACTGCCTCATGAAATAATGATGGTTAATTTTTCCATTACCATATATCATTATGGTAATTTAGATTTAAAATCTATTTATATATGTTATATATTATATTAATAATTTCTATATTCTTCTATAATTTTTATTTATTACTTACCTTTATACTTTCCATCATGTGTAAATAAGTTAATTTTGTTTGTGGATGTGTTGATTACCACCTCTCAGAGAAATATGACTTGTTCATGACAAACATGGAATGTAAAAAAGGATGGTTTTAATAAATTTATGTTACATATATAACACATAAATGGAAATATAATTTAAATTCAAATATGTTTCACCTATTTTATATTCATTTAATAGAGTAATGAAATGGAGGTAGTGTTCATGTGTACGTATGACATACAGTTTCAATGAACGATGAAATTCATTTCTAATCTCAAAATATTATAGAATACTATAAAAAAATATATACTAAATATACATGAAAATTAATTGATGTTTTACATTCTTTATATGAAAACATTATAATCTATTTAAAATGAACAAGAAATCAAAAGTCAAAACAAACATGGGAAAACTAGGAAATTATCACACTAAATTGTTAAAATAACTAAAACGTGTTAACAAGTGGGTAAACAAATGTTATAAGAAGTCAATATATGATATTATTTACATGAATATAATCTTTTATAAGTTACTAAAATAATTTACACCATTATACAATAGGATAATGACCACACAACAAATTAGAGTATAAGGTCTTTGAATTTTATCTCAATTTACAATCAATTGAGACATATTTTCTACTATCCACCAATTCACATTTACTTGGTGTATATAATACATTTTAAAATTTTATATCTTATATATCCAAACTCTCATTTTATTCTCTATATCATTTAATGTTATTCATTCACATGGATTATGATTTAAATTTTTCAAAGAGGTGTGGGATACTTTGGAAGGCTCAAATATTATTCTCCTAATGAATGTTCGTAATGATTATCTTTGAAATCTAAAATTATTTTTTTATTTTTAATTATACATGAAACATTAAGATTATTTTAATCATTTTTGGTAGGAAATTTAACATAATATCTATATTCTTATACAAAAAAATTAATATTTCCTAATTTCTTTTTAATTTTTAAATATGAAGTTCATTTTTATTGTTATTTGATTAACTAGAGAATTATTGATAAATCCGGATTCATTATTCAATGTGGATATTTGATAAATCATAATAATTATGTATATTATATGATAAGAATAATTATTTTTAATAGTAATGATGGGGGGATCCTAAACATTATATAGCTCATTGATGCATCGATAGGTTCTCATGAGACAAATAATTTGGCCAATTTAAATGGGTTTCTACCCATTGTTTTTAACCATTTTGAGTAATTTATTTATAGTATAGGTTTTCATATACCTTGGAAATGATCTACATTATGAAATCATTTCCCTCATTTTGTTTCAGTTATTTTTCATCCATGAGATTTTACCTCAATATATCTCTGGATACCTTTCATTTCAACTCATTGATTAAATGTCATGTGTTTTAGTTTCATACCATTCCATATAGATTTTATCGTAAATAGATATTCAAATGGAATGTGTTATAATTTAATTAACTTAATGTGTATATTTATTCTTGTTGATTAATTTTTTGTTCCACCTTAATTAACCTTACCAAGATTTTGAGCTCACGCTTATAATGTGTCATTTATCCAGCTAATGAAGGAAAAATAATTCAATAATATTTGATGTATGCATTTTATTTCACGTTATTATGTATTGTCACGAACCGATCTGGTCCCTGCCAAAACCGGCATAAATCCTAGCCTGGGACAAGGCCCGAAGGGAGTTTCTGATCCCCACGGGCTAGCACAAGTGCTCGGGTATCATAAAATGAAAATTGGGGACGATTTACTCGATTTTATAAACATAAAACAATAAAATAATTCAGTAAAACGAATATGGACTTTTCAAACTAAACGCTCTTTTTCCAAAAATTCAGAACTGAATTACATCTTTTAAAACAACTCAACATGTAATATCTCGGTCCTCTCTGGTCCATTCCTTTGAGAAATGTGGTGCTAGAGGTGTTCTGGGAGGTTAAGGTGACTTGGGGTGCATTTGAGTGGACATTTAAGGGAAAATAAAGGGTAATATCCTTCACACGGGAGGCGCATGGTTTGCCTAAACCATGTGGCTAAATCGTGCCAGGTTGGTGTTGGAGGTAGTAGCCTTCACACGGGAGGCGCACGGTTTTTCTAACTATGTGGCCCAACCGTGAAAGGTTAGTGTTGGAGGCAGTAGCCTTTGCACAGGTGGAGCACAATTTGTGTAACCGTTCGGCCTAACCATGCAAGGATTGTTGTCAAAGCAGAAGCTAACGCACGATTAGCACACGGTTTGTCAAACCATGTGAACTAACCGTGCAGGCACATAAAGTTAGATCCTAAAATTTTGGATCTGAACTATTTTTCCTCTAAATGGTTCGTTTAAGACCCTAAGCAGCCATATCTTGGGAGTGCCCTTCCTTGGAGATAGAAGAACGTCTCCCAAGCATTTTGGAGGTGATCCGGAGGATTCTCGTCGTGAATTGAAGCCAGTTTCTTGAGTTATGTGGTCGTTCATCCTAGTTCTTATTTGGATTGTTAGATCTACTTAGATCCAATCCTCTTCTTCTCTCATCTTCTAAGATCTATGTCTGTTACGGGTAGATATAGGTTTTTGGATGTCTAAAATGATGAGATTTGGTCTTTGTTGTGTTAGGGGAGGATATCTAAGGAGGATTCATAGAGAATCGACCCAGCTTCTTGACTGTTCCTTGACCATTGAGGTAAGGGATTCACGACTTCTCTAATTTTTTATGTGCAGTCGTATAGTTAGCATGATTTAGCCCTTTGTATCCCAATGAAATTGACCTAATTAAATACTTTAACTGGATTAAAAGAATTGGTTTGATCGCATGTTGTTTCTTGTACTGTGATAATGGTTCTCCTCTTGATTTTCCGTATAGTTTGACGTCTATGCCTTGCATATTATCATGTTGTTCCTGATGAAATTGATAATGAAAGTAAAGATGGTATTAATTGATAATTAATTGGATAACGGCAAAGAGGTACGTAAATGAATCCGAATGTTTTTGTTGTGGTTGTGATCCAAATTGATGTTAACCAAATTGATGTCGATGTATGTGATTAATTTAGTTGGTCGGTAAACCTGAAATTTGTTGATTCTTGTGTATGAAGGTAGGATGCCTTGTTAAATGTCCAAGAGCCCAAATTGATGTGATGTTTACTTTCTAACTTCTTGTGTTGTGATGTGACCCGGGAGGGGTGTTGTGATATGTGGGGGCATGGAGGCCTTGTAGTTGTGGCAGTAGTTTATGCCTATAGTGGCGAGATGCATCGATTTAGGCATATGGGTGTCAGAAAGGACACCAAGGATGATGGAATGGGATGTCACGTGCCTTCCTAAAGAGCCAAAGACAAATGGGGTATGCCACGTTCTTTCCATGTTTATCCTCTCAAGGGAGAATGGGTCTACGCTCTTACTATAGTCGGCAAAGACTCAACGGGTAGTCATCTACTCACCATGTTAATCCCCTTGTGTTTTGTATCATAGGATGCTTTTCTAGAATTCCTGGGAATATGGAAAAGTAATTCTATAATGAATGTTTGAATAGATGATGTTAACCCATGGGGTTGGAGTTTTGTTGGAACTTAATGATGAGGTAGATAACTTTTGAAGGGACAGTGGATTTTGGATGTGATGTTAATGGAATTTAGTGTGGAATTGTCCATGGTAAATTAATGTTTGAAGAATTAATTAACATACAGTGGAATTGAAAAAAAGGGAATGATGTAATCTAATAAATCCCTTTAAATGGTTGTTTTCTTATAGGATACCTAGTCTTAGAAGTGGCATCCTAAAGTCTGGGAGACGTTAGTTGCAGTTGTGTCTAAGACTAGGTTATGCCCATAGTGTGGTTGTGAGTTATAATATATTCTGTAATTTTTGAGTTTTTATATGCTACACCACCCTGACAATAAGGAAAAAAGACACCTATGGGATTCGGAGCCCAGGGGGTGTTTTCCCCAACATTCCGATGGGAGGTTGAATGGATGACTACCCCCGTGGACCCCGCTCTATTCTCTTGGTAGATACTTATGCCATTAGGCATAGTGGTTAGTTACCCCATATATGTGTGTAGAGGGTTGTAATGGCTTGTGGTTATTCACACACATATATTCTGGATATAGTATCCTATAGACTACTCGAGGTGTAATGTGTATAGGCTGTGATGGCTTCAGAATCCTTACTCATAGTATGGGCTGTAATGTATTGAGGTATAATACCCAACGTATGATACACGTTATGCGAGCTTTTTTGTCTCCCAGAAACATCCTGGTTACATTTGGTTGTGAGGATGGTGTGGTGCTTCACCCAGGTGTCTGTGGGCAAGCCTTTGTGGTGCATGATGTGCATATTGTGGAGCTTGGCCCAAGTATATGTGGGAAAGCATTTGGAGAGAGATGCACTGGATGTATATCGATAGGGAAAAGTGGCATACCAATGGGAAAGTAGTAGTGGGGTACCATTGATATTATATACAATATGTTATATTCTTGTATGTGTGACTTGGTGAGAGTAGCCATGGTGAGCTTGGGAACATAGTATACCTGTTTAGGTGACTTGATAGTTTCACTTGTTGTTCACTGTGCTTTATCCTACTTTCACTACCTTTGCATGAGAGGATTTGGGGAGGATGCTACTGAGTATACTATTATACTCACCCAATGTATATATAAACTGTTTATCAGGTCACTTGGAGCAGGTTGGAGATCAGGCTGGTTACTACTAGCTTTTAGTTGCAGGAGCTGTTCAGGCTTGTGGTCGCTGCTGTTTTTAATTTATTTTGTGTACTTACAGTTTTCCCTTCCATTTGTAGTAATTTTTCATGACATTACATATGTGTACTTGGGTTTTCTTTTATAATTTTGTTCTGTGTTAGAGTTGGTTGGTGTGTATATTATCTCTCTCTTCCACATATGTTTTCGTAGAGGGTAATGCCTCCCATTTGTGTGTTTATTATACCCTTAGTGCTAGTCGCCAACCCGGGGCCTACTAGAGGCGGGACTCGGGGGTCATTATCTCTCTTCTCACATTGCCATCCCAGGAGGGGTACACTTTTTGGGCAGGTTGGAGATCAGGTTGGTTACTACTTTTTGGGGAGGGGGTCGTATCAGAGGTCTGGATGAGGGATTGGATGGTGTTTGGAGTTAGTAACATGTGAGGTTTAATTTTTTGAAAGGTCAACAGTGCCATTCATGTTTAGAAAGTGAGGTAAACACTGGAGACCAGCTGAGACATAGGAGTTTAGGGCCCCCTATGATCTTATGTACGGACCGTTAAGTTTACTATGGCTACTAAACTAGGTGATATTAACTACAGGGTAGATACCTAGGAAAAGATCATGCATCATTCTTCTTTGCACAGAAAATGTCCAGCAGGCTGTTCCAGCAGATCGCCACAGGGTAGTGGTTGACGACGACACTTGGAGGAAGACACTCTGAGAGTTTCAGTGCCAGATTTTACATAAGTATGAGGGCTCTGTTTCAAATTCAATCACAGAAGACTGGTTGGATGAGGTCGAGATATGATTCAGTTCGATCCGTGCTCAGAAAGAGCACTGGGTGTCATTAGTTGTGACGATGCTGCAAGGAGCAGTGAGGAAGTATTGGTTCTTGTTCCTCGGGGAACATGGGTAGTCAGCGATCTCATGGGAGGAGTTTCGAGACAAGTTTAGAGTCGAGTTCCTTTCCTCTACTACGAAGGAATCCAGCCACCAAGAGCTTCTTACCCTTCGACAGAGGAGCTATAGTGTTCAAGAGTTTGGAATCCATTTTAGGAACCTTTTACGGTATTCTTACTATCTGTTACCAAATGTGGTGTCAAGGTTGAGGTATTTTGAGGAGGCATTTCATCCAGATATCCAACTGTAGGTCACCCCATTTATGCTGAAAACATATCATGAGGTGCTGGAGAGGGTAGAGGTTGCCGAGAGGACTTTGGATAGGACCAGATCATCATGAGAGGGGAATCGACATGATTCCTCATGAAGCAGAGATGTGGTCCAGGGTTCCCTGTTTTCATGACAGAAGATTTTCCCTTCAGCCAGGGGTAGGTCCCAGCCCACCATATCTCATTTCTCCTGAGGAAGAAACTCTCAGGCCTATGCCAAGGGATCAGGAGCTTGTTTTTCATGTGGTGGTCATGGTCATCAGAAATGAGAGTGCCCGACCATTCAAAGTGGTCATCATGCACCAGGCGCTACGCTCCAGGTTTCTCCTTTGAGACAGTTTAAGACGAGGCAGCAGCTTCAGTAGTTTGCACCAGCTTTAGATCAGCAGAGAGTAGATGGGGCAGGCAAAGGATAGCCCCATGATGCTCCTCTTCCTTAGAGAGAAGAGAGAGGCCATGGTGGTGGTAATCATCTATGTCAGAGAGGCCATAGAGGATGTTGTGGTCAGCTTCATGCTCTTGCATTTCCAGCACCAGACGAGCCAGATTTCATTCGAGGTACCCTTTCTTGTTTTCTACCTTGGTGTATGCCTTGTTTGATTCAGGAGCGACACACTCCTTCATATCACCTACCCTTTTCCATGCTTTGGGACTGGAGTTAAAGAGGCTTCAAGTGCCCTTGGAATTGACTACACCAATTGGAGGTTGATCTGACTTGTTTGAAGTATGTAGAGATCGTGAGCTAGTGTTGGAGAAACAATGCTCTTGGGGAGATTTCTTATGTTTACAAATATAACAATATGATGTCATCCTCGGCATGGATTTGTTGTATTCGGTGTAGGATATCATTGATTTCTTCAGGAATAAGGTCATTTTCCTTAGTGAGAATAGAGAAAAAGTGGTGTTTGTTGGTGAGAGGAGATCCTTGGATGCGTCATTGGCGTGTTCTATCTTAATCATCCATGATGGCTGAGATGATGCTGAGTTTTTCAGAGGTTCAGCAGTTGGCGTTTCCTCGGGTCGTAGAGGAGTACCCTGATGTTTTTTCAAAAGAGGTTGTAGCCTTACCCCCTCTATGAGAGATAGATATTGGGATCAAGCTACAGTCGGGATCATCTCCTATCTCTATATCTCCATATAGGATGGCCCCTCTTGAGTTGCGGGATCTACGCATATTGCTTGATGGTTTATTTTAGGGCGTTTTGGTTCGGCCAAGTGTGTCACTCTGTGGTGCACCAGTTTTGTTCGTGAAGAATACTGACGGAATATTGTGGTTGAGTGTAGATTATCATCACTTAAACAAAGTGACAATAAATAATTCCTATCCTCCTCTGTGGATTGATGACTTATTCGATCACCTGAATGGTGCAAGTGGGTTCTCAAAGATCGACTTACGGTCGATATATCATCAGATGCGTGTGAAGGATGAGGATGTTTTGAAGACTGATTTCCCTTGTCGTCATGGGCATTATGAGATCGTTGTAATTCCATTTGGTGTGATTAATGCTCCAGCTGTATTCCTGGGATTGATGAATGCTATGTTCTGTGAGTTATTGGACATGTTTGTGGTAGTTTCCTTCGATGACATCCTTGTGTACTCCACGTCTGAAGAGGATCATGCAGAGGATCTATGGGACATTTTGGGAGTTCTTCACCAACATCAGTTGTTCAAAAAGTTGTCAAAGTGTGAGTTTTGGTCTCGCGATGTCCATTTCTTGGGGAATGTTGTTTCCCAATAGGGAGTAGATGTGGATCCATCGATGATAGAAGACGTTGTATCTTGGGCAGCACCCAAGACAGTGTCAGAGGTGCAAAGTTTCCTTGGAATCTAAGGCTACTACAGGAGGTTCGTAGCCAATTTCTCTCAAGTTGCGACTCCTCTAACAGCTTTGACCATGAAAGATCAGGCATTCATATTGGATGATCAGTGCCTAGAAGCCTTCAAGTATCTAAACGAGAAGTTAGTAAGTGCTCCAGTCCTTTGTCTTCTAGCTGAGGGAGTTCAGTTTGATGTTTTCTGCAATGCTTCATTTCTGGGGTTATGTTGTGTTCTCATTCAGTAGAGGTCAGTTGTTTCTTATGGGTCTCAGTAGTGGCATCCCCATGAAATCAACTATTCCACCAATGATCTTGAGTTGGCTGCCATGGTGTTTTCTCTGATGTTGTGGAGACATTACCTCATTGGTGAGCACTTTGTGGTTTTCACCGATCATAAGAGTTTGAGATATGTTTTCTCTCAATGTGACTTGAACTTATGACAGTGTCGGTGGATGGAGATATTGTAGGAATATGACTTTGGAATATCGTATACACCTAGAAAGGGGAATGTGGTAGCTGATGCGCTGAGCTGAAAGTCACGTAGTGATGCTGTGCGTGAATCTGGTGATTCATAGAGAGTAATGGATGAACTGTCCAAATTACATCTTGATATGGGAGAATTTGGGGGTATAGGATGTCTTTTTCAGATGAAGGTATAGTCATCCCAGATTGAGAAGGTGGAAGAGTCCCAATTGGGGGATCATTAGGTGGAGGTATGGAGAGACCGAGTTGTTTTTGGTGAGGCCCCTGATGGTTGGTCTGAAGATGAACAACACCGAGTGTTGTATCATGGAAGGATTTTTGATCCCTTGGAGATGAGCAAGATGGTTCTCAGAGAGTTCCATAGTTCTCCTTTAGCGCTACATCATGGTCTAAAAAATATGTACCAATCCTTGAGGAACCAGTTTTGGTTTCCTGTGCTGAAGCGTGCAGTTTTAGAGTTTGTGTCTCGTTGTTTAGTCTGCTAGAAGGTGAAGGATGAACACCTTGTTCCTGTTGTTATTCTCCAGCCATTTGAGATTCCTCAGTGGAAGTGGGATGACATCTCAATGGACTTTGTTACAGGTTTACCTCGATCTCCTGGGGGATATGATGCTATTTGGGTCGTAGTGGATTGTTCTACAAAATCAACCCACTTCATAGCGATCAAGTAGTTGAGCTCAGTGGATGTTTTGTCGAGGAAATATCTTGAGGAGGTGGTGAGACATCATGGAGTCCCTTGGATGTCCATTTCTGGTCGAGATCATTGTTCTACCTCCAGGGTGTGGAGAGGTCTCCAACATGCTTTTGGTTCTCAATTATTCCTTAGCACTGCTTTTCATCCCCAAATGGATGGTCAGATAGAGAGAACCATCCAGACTCTTAGAGACAAGTTACAATCTTGTGTTCTTGATTTTGGAGGTTCATGGATTAGGCACTTACCCTTGATGGAGTTCGCTTACAATAATAGTTTTCAATCCACCATCGGTATGGCACCGTTTGAAGCCTTATATGGCCGACCTGGCCATTCTCCATTGTGATGGACTAGGGTCGGAGAGTAAAAAATTCTCAGACCAGAACTAGTGCAGAATACAACAGAGATGGTACAGGTTATTCGTGAGAGGATGCAGACAGTGGAAGATTGTCATAAATCTTATGCTGATCAAAGAAGGAGACCCGTCAAGTTTATTTTTGGGGATTATGTGTTTTGGAAGGTGACTCCCCATCGTGGGCAGCGAATGTTTGGACGTGGAAGTAATCTTTCTCCTTGTTTTATTGGGCCTTTCGAGGTTTTATCTCATGTTGGAGTTGTGGCCTATCGAGTAGTAATTCCCCCTCAGATGAGGCAGATACATGATGTTTTCTATGTATCATAGCTCCGTCGTTATCTTCATGATGACTCTCACATCATCGATTGGGGAGAGATCGATGTTGATGATGATGCAACCTTTGAAGAGAAACCTATGGAGATCCAAGACCTTAGGGATAAGGTGTTGCACGTGTATTCTATTCCTTTGGTTCTTGTCTTGTGGCGGCATGGTGGCTTCGAGGAGAGTACTTGGGAACTTTAGTCATAGATACGTGCTTTGTACCTAGAGTTGTTTGGTGTTTAACTCTTTTCATGTACCATTGTAACTTGTGTGGTTATTAAACTTTCATGTTTATGAGATGGAACCATTTTGTTGCTTTGGTGGCTTTATCTCTTTTGAGAGGTATCTTGACGAGTGGTTGTTCAAACCCTATTTCGTTTTCTCTTTAAGTGGTTTTGGATTATTGAGGACAATAATGTTTTGAGAGGTATCTGATGCACTGGCCTGGACCTCTCTGGTCCATTCCTTTGTGAAATGTGGTGATGGAGGTGTTCCGAGAGGTTAAGGTGACATGGGGTGCGTTTGGGTGGACTTTTAAGGGAAAAGGAAGGGTAATAGCCTTCACACGGGAGGTGCACGGTTTGCCGAAACCGTGCAGCAATACCATGCAAGGTTGGTGTTGGAAGCTGTAGCCTTCACATGGGAGGCGCATGGTTTGTCAAACCGTGCGGCCTAACCATTTATGGTTGGTGTTGGAGGCTGTAGCCTTTACACAGGAGGCACACGATTTGTCTAACCGTGTGGCCTAACCGTGCAAGGATTGTTTTCAAAGAAGAAGATAATGCACGGTTAGTGCACGGTTTGTCAAACCATGTAGACTAACCATGCAGGCAATTAAAGTTAGATCCTAAAATTGTGGACTTGAACTCTTTTTCCACTAAATGGTTATTTTAGACCCTAAGCAGCAATAACATGGGATTACCCTTCCTTGGAGATAGAAGAACCTCTCACAAGCATTTTTAGGCGATCTGAAGGCTTCTCTTCGCGAATTGAAGCCGGTTTCATTAGGTATGTGGTCGTTATTCCCCGTTATGTATGGTTTCATAGATCTACTTAGATCTACTCCTCCTCTTCTCTCATATTCTAAGATCTATACCCATTACGGGTAGATATAGGTGTGTGGATGTCGAAAATGATGAGCTTTGGACTTGGTTTTGTTAGGAGAGGAGATAAAAGGAGGATTTGTGGAGAATCGACCTGGTTTCTAGAGTGATCTGAGACCGTTGAGGTAGGGGATTCGTGGATTCTCAAATTTTTTATGTGCAATCTTAGAGTTAGCATTATTTAGCCCTTTGTATCACAATTAAATTTACATAATTAAATACATGAACCAGATTAATAGAATTGGTTTGATCGCATGTTTTTTCTTGTACCATGATAATGGTTTGCCATATGATTTGCTGGATAGTGTGATGTTTATGCCTTTCTTGTTAGCATGTTCTTGTTGATTAAATTGATAAATAATGTAAAGCTGGTATTAATTGGTAATGAATTGTCTAAACACAAAGAGGCATGTAAACGAATCTAGTTGTTTCTGTTGTGGTTTTTGATCCAAATTTATGTTAATCAAATTGATTCTAATGTATGTGATTAATTCAGTTGGTTGGTAAACATGAAATATGTTGGTGCATGTGTATGAAGGCAGTATGCCTTGTTAAAGGGCCAAGATCCCAAATTGATGTGATTTTTACTTTCCTACTACTTTTGTTGTGATGTGACCCTAGAGGGGTGATGTGATATGTGGGGGCATGGGGGCCTTGTGGTTGTGGCAGCGGATGACGCCTAGAGTGGCCAAATGCATCAGTTTATGCATATTGGTGTCAGGGAGGACACCAGGGATGATGGAGTGAGATGGATTTGATTGTTCGATGCTTGATGCTTTGTTTGGTTATTTATCTGATTTACTTTTCCCCACTCCTCAATGCAGTTATTCCTTCTTACCCTTCTACAAAAAGAGGTAGAGAAATGCGGGTTATTTCACGTGCTTTCCTTGTTTAGCCTATCAAGGGATAATGGGTCTACGGTCTTGCTATAGGCGGCAAAGACTCGACGGGTATTACATGTACTCACCATGTTGAGCCCCTTGTGTTTAGTAGAATATGATGCTTTTATTGAATGCCTGGGAAAATGGGAAAGTAATTTTGTAGTGAATGTTTTAATAAATGATGTTAACCCATTGGGTTGGAGTTTGTTGGAACTTAATGATCAGGTTGAGAACATTTGAAGGGACAGTGGATTTTGGATGTTATGTTAATGGAATTTAGTGTGGAATTTTCCATGGTTAAATAATGTTTGAAGAATTTATTAATGTACAGTGGAATTAATAAAAAGGAAATGAAGTAATCTAATAAATCCCTTTAAATGGTTGTGTGCTTATAGGATACCTAGTCTTAGAATTGGCAGCCCGGAGTCCGAGAGACATTAGCTGAAGTTGTGTCTAATACTAGGTTATTCCCATAGTGTGGTTGTGAGTTGTAATATATTCTATAATTTTTGTGTTTCTATATGCTACTCCACCCTGTCAGTAAGGGAAACTAACACCCTGGGGATTCTGATCCCTGGGTGGTGTTTTCCCCAACATTCTGATGGGAGGGTGAATGGATGACTACCCCCTTTGACCCCACTCTCTTCTCTTAGTAGATACTTGTGCCATTAGGCACATCGGTTAGTTACCCCATATATGTGTGTTGAGGGATGTAATGGCTTGTGGTTATTCACACACATATATTCTGGATATAGTATCATATGGACTACTATAGGTGTAATGTGTATAGGCTCTGATGGCTTGGGGATCCTTACTCAGTGTATGGGCTGTAATGGCATGAGCTATAATACCCGACGTATGATACACATTTTGCGAGGTGTAGTGGCTCTTGGAAACTATCCGGTTACTTTTGGTTGTGAGGTTGGTGTGGTTCATCACCCAGGTGTCTGCAGGAAAACCATTTTTGTGCACGAGGTGCAGAATGTGGAGCTTAGCCCAGGTGTATGCGGGAAAGCCTTTGGAGAGAGATGCACATGACGTATGTCGTTGGGGGAAAAGCTGAAAACCAATTGGGAAGTAGTAGCATGGTAACCTTGATATTATTTACAATATTCTATATTCTTTTATGCATTACTTGGTGAGAGTAGCCATGGTGAGGTTGGGAACATAGTATACCTATTTTGGTGATGTGTTAGTTTCACTTATTGTTCACTGTGATTTAGCATGCTTTCTTTAACTTTTCACAAGAGGCTTCGGGTAGGATCCTACAGAGTTTACTGTTATACTCACCCTACATATATATAAACTGTTTTTGGGTCACTTTTAGGAGGTTGGAGATCAGGCTAGTAACTACTAGCTTTTGGTTGTAGGAGGTGTTCGGGCTTGTGGTCGCTGTTGTTTTTACATTCTTTTGGGTACTTGTAGTTTTCCCTTTCAGTTGTAGTACTTTTTCATGACATTACATATGTGCACATGGGTTTTCTCTTATACTTAAGTTTTGAGTTGGCGTTGGTTGGTGTCTATCTTATCTCTCTCTTCAGCATGTGTTCTCTTAGTGGGTAATGCCTCCCATTTGTGTGTTTATTATACCCTTTGTGCTAGTCGCCAACCCGGGGCCTACTGGAGGCGGGGCTCGGGGTCATTATCTCTCTTCTCACATTTCCGACCTAGGAGGGGTATGCTTTGTGGGGATGGGGTCGTGACACAGCAAGACTATAGCCAAGGTACAAAACCAAAAGAAAACAAACCAAGATCCCTCATGGTAAGGGGCACCTCCCTCAAGCCATCTCCATAAGACTTCACCACCAAGGACCTTCTAGAAACATGAACCACTGGAACTAAAAACTGAACTTAACCAATGATAACAAAAATAGACAAGTATAATTACACCCAAGGGTTCAAGTATATACAAAGATTCCATGTGATAATCATTCAATGATGAAAATCATGCAAGTTCTCAAAAACTTGTAATTTCTAGTTACAATTTCTAAAACATGAAACTTAAACAATCAGTTTTCAAGTGGCCTAGTTTATAGAATCAAAACTTTTAAAATAAATTCCAAAGCTACTTATTTTTTCTGACAAATATATTATATGCCGACGATAAGTATAAAGGATCTAATGAGCACAATAAATAGGAAATAACCCCTAGGCACAAGCTCGTTGTCGGTTCCAGGTACAACGGATCTCAATGAGAATAACCATCACAAATATCTATTCTCGTGAATGAGCCACTAGTATGGAACATAACGATAACCTATTATTCACCATTCATTATCATCATAGTTTAGTTAAAGTTGTTAGCACCAATCTTGCTAACTGAAACTGATGACAAACCCCACAGATTCACTAGCATACTAGTACACGTCCATCCACCTAGATACCCGGGTTTTCGCTTTGTGGTCAAACAGGTTCAATAGGTCAAGAGATATAATCTGCACAAGAAAATATCAATTCCATATAACAAATTCAACAAACAGAACACATGTATACCATACAAGTAAAAAATTTCCACTATTCATTCAAATTGATTTTGAAATCCGACTCACACAGAAATAGCACACAACACTATTGACATTTCTTTAACACTTCCACAAATCCTTTAAAAAAAATTAAACCATTCCAAGAAATTATAAATCACATAACATCCCACTCAAATATCACATAATATCTCTTTCATCAACAAAATTTATTTTTCACAACACACTCATACAAAACAGCACACAACCTTGTTTTGTAGATCTCCTTCCATTTTCTAAAACATTTCAGCACAATATAAAACATTCTAAAAAGATATTTGACATCTAAAATAACCACCATACCTCTAAAAATCCATATTAGGTGAACAAACCCCCCATACATTACATATACACCCTTTTACCGACTTTTTTTAACCAAACAAAACATTCACAATTTTCATAAAACAAACTCAAGGGGTGTAACTATTTCTTGCACACAAAACCAAATTCAAAACCCCCATATAAGACCAAAACAATAAAAATTCCTATCCAAAAAATAATGTGAAGCACTATAAAAATTTATAAAACCACATTCATGTGTTATAAAATAACCTTGAATAACACCACAAAAGATACAAATGAAAACACACATTTTCATAAAATGCTCTTAAAGAGTATAACAATGTTTTACACATCAAAACTATTCAAAAAACTTATTTTTTAGATCACATGAAAATAATAAATTACCAAAACATAATTATCAAGGCAAAAAATATTTAGTAAACCAATTCCATAAGTTATAAAATACACACAAATAATACCCCATGAGATACACTTGAAAACACCCAATTCCAAGTTAAAAATCAACTATAGAATTTAACACATAACCAAATAAAACATAAATAGTTTTCACCCTGAAAAAAACATATGAGGAATAAAAATATGAGTAAATACAGCAAGATAATTCATAAATAATTGTTTACACATTGGACCACCTACATTTTGAGTCAAAACCCTTGAAGCTTGGTGCGAAACATAAACCACACCTCTGCCGCACCGCAAGAAAGTGACAACGAACCCTAATCCATAATATTTCACCAAAAATACCCCTAATCAAACCCAAGGCATTATAAATTTCTTTTGAACACTCTATAAATTTATGAAAGAGGGTGGAAACCCTAAGGACATGGAAGGAATTGAATAAAGAAAAACATACCCAAAACAATCTAGAAGAAAACGACCCAAAACCCACCACAATCTGACTTTTAAAATAGCTAAAAATTTAAGGGAGTTTAGAAAAAGGATGAGAAGATCATGTAGAAACATGGATGGGGGAAAAGAGTAAAAATTGAAGGAGTTATGAAAGGATTAATGTACCTCTTCAAATCTGGGCGATTTGTGAAATCCATAGAGGTTTCTCCCAATTTTGTGAATCTATTAAGCTTAAAATTGGGGAGGATAGAATGGGAGTGTGCATTAGGTACGAGTTATCAGGTTGTATATGGAATAACCAAAAAAAAACATAAACATTGTATGAGTTATTAAAGAAAAAAATTATTTTTAATGTAGGCAATGGGCTTTCAGGCAGGCCCAATCCCATATATAAATACTAAAATCTCCCCTGATTATTGATTTCTAAATGATTCAAATTAATTTTTTGGGGTTCATAGGTCAGGTGATGACAATTATCAATTGGAATGGAAGAACAATGATGAAAAATGAAGGAGTTATAAATTAATCAATATTTATTTTTAAATCTGTATTTGGGCTCACGGTTTCGGTCAATTCATTAAAACTCACCCATTCCTCTATAAAAGCTTGGAAAACCCCCAAAACAAATCATGAAGGGAAATTAAATGAAATTTACCTTTAAAATAAGTCATGTATGTGAAAGTTATCCCCACCATAAAAACATTCCATCCCTGGAAAGCCACTGCAAGGCCAAATACAAAAACTATACCCAACTGATAAACTAAGATGTACCTCTTTGCTAAGCTTCACCACCAAGGGACAAAACACCTCAAGTGATTAATTAAGGAAGGATTAATCTCACAACCAAAACATACACCACATTCCTGAAATGATCAATCACATTCATACTTTATCACAAAATAAAACTCCTCATAAACTATCCAAACAAGACTTATGCAATTCACCCAAACAAACAACAACTTCGAACAAGGTTACACTTACCTTACTTTAACTAAACCATTGAGTGCTCTCCAATCACAATGTTTACTCAATGAAGATGATGGTACCAAGATAGTTTTGAATGAGAATACCTACCACCAATCCAAGACCATGTATAAATCTGAGCTATTGGTATGGGGGGACACAAATAGGCACCCCACCATAAGAGACAACCAATATGTTTCCGAGACAGAATCAGGAAATTAACAGGGGGAGGCCTAAACAGACTCCCTAGTACAAAGTGTAGAATTCCAATCAAATTTTACAAATAAACATACATGTGAATCATATTGGGTCTCCCCACCATAAGAAACAACCATCATAACTGGACAGTATGGTCTGGCACAGAAAGAACCAAAAAAAATAAAGATTTGGGAAGGGCGCAGGGTTAGTCCACACGGTTTTGGAAACCGTGAACTTACTCTGCAGATGAATCTATCAGCATGGATTCCTATCACATTGTCACTACTAATTGTGAAAAAACTATTTCCTCGTCATGTCTGTCCAAATTTTCAACAATTCTATAATGACTCAAAGGAAAAAAAAGGGGGAGGGAATGACATTAGGTGATGACATGGGTACAAGGCCCTCCACCAATTTCAACTGATCGAGAACAACAGAAGAAAGATGATGACACCAAATCTTTAAACTCTTCCTATATTTCATACTAAGGATAGAACATTGTACAATGGTTTAAATGACTCTAGGATTTCCCCTAACAATGAACCAGCTTCTCTCCAAGACCTATGGCAAGAGATCAAATGATTGAAGCATCTCAGGACTTACAGTTAGGCTTTGGAATCCCCCAAGACAATAATTCTTATTTTTCCGCAACCAACAACTACACTACAAACCCTGATAAGATTTCCAAGACATAACACATTCCAAACTCACTTTACCCTAACCTGATGTTTCACTAAAATATGGGCTTTGAATATGCACAGACATCACACCTTGTTTATTTGGGTGAGAAAAAATAGAAGTAAAAAACACCTATACTCACATTCCTATAAAATTAATGATTTTGTTGTTTTTACAAGGGTGAAATTATCCCAACATAAGATAGACTCTTAATGGACTGCACTACTTTCACCTTTATGATCAATCAAGTACATGAAATCACAAGGCGTCACCGAACATGACCATTTTGACTGATATAAAGAATGGAAGGAGAGGGACCTTTTATAACATCCCAAAACAACACACAATTCTAGAAAGTGGCCACAATATCCTATCATGACTAGATTTCTAACACAGGTAGTTTAACGTGAAATCATTCTTCTAAGAGACTACAAAGGACCGAGAGGACCTATTAAACACCATCCAGATACTCATCCATGCTAACAACCCCAGATCACTTCCACCTTCGATGAATCAAGTAGCTTAATAAACTAAGTCCTCTTTCAACCATCCATGTACACTCGTATACTATAAGAGGATTAGAAAAACCAAAAATGGAAATGGTGTAGACTCAATCTACAGAGCTAAAAAAAATATTCCTTATATTGATCAACTAGAGGGTCTTCAAATGGCGAAACAATTTGCATTGCACTTTAGTTGTGCACTAACCCTTAATGGGGAGTAACATATCCAATGATTTAACCCAAGGACCAAACCATGATTTTCCATTTGTCAAGATATACCACAAATAAGATCCAAATATGTGAATGGAACCACCATAAAGGCATCCCAAAACATTTCTTAGAATAGACCACTAACTGGCCCTTCAACAGAGCTTACTGACCAAACACAAACCCAAAACACAGTTCAAACAGGAGGGGTTCTTAGACTCAAAACATCCCACAACATCAACATTTTCAAAAACACATAATATAAATCATCCCAAACTAGTCATGAAGAAATCCAGTTTTTCCATTAAAATCATCTTTTAGAAAATAATTGGTTCATCAGTTAGCGTATCCACTAATGGTACCCCATGGGCCTCACACATGCATGTTTCTATGCGACACCGGGAACCCTCCTCATATCCATCCTGAAACTCATCCAATCATTACATTAACCATACAACATCCCATATAACCCCATGTATGTGGTCACTAATGAAAATACCAATGGTTAATAAAAAAACACATTCCACTTTTCCATACCAAAACAATCAACCAATACATCCTTTTTCTGAAGACCACTAACCTTGAAATTGAACCCAAATTACCACATTAAAAAAATCTTTTTAGAAAGGCACAATAATTCCAATGAAAACTTAATTTCATGTTATTCAAAACAATTTCAATCCAAACCATACCATTAACTAAAATGTCAATAGTTTTGAAAATTTAATTGGAAACACCTTTTCAAAACCAACCTTGACATAGTTCATGCATTCAAAAGAGGTGTCAACCCACCAATTTCCAATCCATTAAACTAATGAAAATTATGTTCTCCAATTTTAAAAACCTATCTATTCCCTCTTTATTAGACAATAATTTCACAAAAACATTACACTTTTTAAAACCAAGTAACATTAAAACCAAATTTCCATTATTTCAAAACTAAAAAACACAAGACGATGTAAGAGGAAACTAGTTTCAGTGGGTGGCTTAGACATATGGTGGGAAACCATATTACAATCACTTCACAGTCACAAAGAGTGTTCTAGGGAATATACCCAACTCCACATGGCTTTCCAGACCCAACGAGATCACTGAGACCATTAACCCTACTCTCTTTTCATTTCTTCTAATCATCATCAAATCAAGAAAATCAAATGACTTAGGTAAATTCGGACTTCCCTTGGATACATGAATCCCTTAATGAGGTGTGGTGATAAATCACACTACCCATGACTGGAATACCATGTACTGAAAATCCTTAGTCCTGACTATCCCGACCCTTCCCTGAATAACATGAACCAAAGAGTTAACCTGAAACTCCTATGATACCATTTTATCATAACCCATCTGGTCACTGCCAAAACTGGCATCAAAACTTACCTGTGACAGTTCTCTAAAGGTGTTCTCGATCCCCACAGGATTGAAAAGTGCCCGGGTATCATGAAATCACAATTTGGAATGATTTACCTGAGTTTATAGACATAAAACAATACAAGAATCCAATTAAATGAATCTGGATTTTTCAAACCAAACAATCTTTTACTAAAATTCAGAACTGAATTACATATTTTAAAACAACTCAACAAGACTAAAACCATGGTACAAAACCCAATAAAAATAGACCAAGAACCCTCATGGCAAGGGGAACTACCCTCAAGCCATCTCCACAATACTTGACCACCAAGGACCTGCTTGAAACCAAAACCACTAGAATTAAAAACTGCACCCAACCTGTGACAAAAAAAATAGCCATGTCTATTTACACCAAAGGGTGTAAGTATGGTGTGAGCCAATTCCTAGTAGGATACCTCCACTAAAATATTCCATGTGATAAAAATTAAATGAATAAAAGCATGAATGTATTCAAAAACATGTAATTTCTAGTTATAATTTATAAAAGATGAAACTTAAAAAAATTCAGTTTTCAAGTGGGATAATTTAAAGAATAAACACTTTTAAAATAAATTCCAAAGCTACTGAATATTCCAGAGAATATACTATATGTCGATGGTATTTATAAAGAATCTAATGTGGACAAGCAATGGGAAATAACTGTTAGGCACTAGCTCATTGTGGGTCCCAAGTACCTCGTATCTCATTGAGAATAACCATCACAAATATCTGTTCTTGTGCACGTTCCACTAGTAGGGAACATAACCATAACCTAGTGGTACCCAATCACCATCATCATAGTTTTGTTAGAGTTTTTAGCGTCAATATTGCTAAGTGAAACTGAGGCCAAACCCCATGGATTCACTAGCATACTAGTACACATCCACCCACCATGATACCTGAGTTTTCCCTTCGTGATAAAACCAGTTAAAAAAGTCATGAAATATAATTTTCACATGAAAATATCATTTCCATATCACAAATTCACCTAAAATCTGACATGTATACCTCACAAGTCAAAAAAGTATACTTTTCATTCAAATTGATTTTCAAACCTGACTCACACTAAAATAGCACACAACACTTTCCACATTTCTTTAAAACTTCCACAAATACATTAATTTTTTTTACCATTCAAATTCATTTTAACTCACATTACTGCCAACTCAAATATCATATAATACCTCTTTCATCAACAAAATTCATTTTTCATAACACACTCACACAAAATAGCCCACAACCATGTTTTCCAGCTCCCGTTCCATTTTCTAAAACATTTCAGCACTTTATAAAACATTCTAAAAAATCTTTGACATCTTAAATAACCACATTACCTTTCAAACACACATATTAGGTAAAAACACCCCCCAAAACAGTACATATACACCCTTTTACCCAGTTTTTTTATCCAAACAAAACATTCACAATTTTCATATAACAAACTCAAGGGGTGTAACTATGTCATAAAATATCCTTGAATAATACCAAAAAAGATACAAATGAATAAACACATTTTCATAAAATGCACTCAAGAAGTATAACATTGTTTTACACATCAAACCTATTAAAAACCTTATTTTTAGGACATCATGACAGTAATAAATTACCAAAACCGAATCAAAAGGCCAAGAAATATTTATTAAACCAATTCCATACGTTATAAAATACACCCAAATAGTACCCCATGAGTTACACATGAAAACACCCAATTACAAGTTAAAAAGAAACTATAAAATTTAACACTTAACCAAATCAATCATAAATAGTATTTTCACCACAAACAACATATGAGGAATATGAAAAATGAGTAAATATAGAAATATATCTAATAAATAATTGTTCAAACATGGAACCACCTACCTTTTGAGTCAAAACCCTTGAATCTTGGTGTGAAACATCAACTGCACCTCCACTGCACCACAAGAAAGTGACAACGAACCCAAATCCATAATATTTCAACAAAAATACCCGTAATAAAATACTAGGTATAATCCATTACTTTTGAACACTCTATAAATTTATGAAAGAGGGAGGAAACTCTAAGGAGAAGGAATGAATTGAAGAGGGAAACACTTAACCAAACAAATCTTAAAAAGAAATGACCCAAAAACCACCACAATATTAATTTTAAAACAACTAAAATTTAATGGAATTTCTAAAAAGGTTGAGGAGATCATGTAAAAACTAGAATGGGGGGAAAAGAGTAAAAATTGAAGGATTTATGTAAGGATCAATTTACCCTTTCAAATCTAGGCGTTTTTTGAAATCCAAATATGTTTCGCCATATTTCACGATTCTATTGAGCTCCGAATTGGTGGATGATATAATGGGGGAATGCCTTATGTATGTGGTCTCGGGTGGGAGTTGGAATCACCAAAAAAACATAAAAATAGAATGAGTAAATGAAGAATTTAAATTATTTTTAATGCATGAAATGGGTTTTAGGCAGGCCAAATTCCTTAAATAAAAACTAAAACCCATCATATTATATATTTTTAAATGATCCAAATTAATTTTGTGGTGTTCATAGGTCATCGGATGACATGTATAAATTGGAATAGATTAAAAATGTTGAAAAATGAAGGATTTATAAAGGAATAAAATTTGTTTTTAAATATAGATTTGGGCTCACGGTTTGGCGCAATTCATGAAAACTCACCCATTCCTCCATAAAAGCTTGGAAAACCTACAAATAATGAATGAATGGAAAATAACTAAAATTTACTTTTAAAATAATTCATGTATCATTTTTTTTTAAATTCTTTTTCCCAATGTATTATGGTTATCATATATGTAATGTAGCTTTCCAATACTACTAAACTGATTGGTCCTTAAGGATTTGATTCCATGTTATTATGCAAATGTAGTAAGCTATTGAACCAGATATGGGGTTATAAGGTTGAGGAATTATAGTTGGTATCAGAAATAATTTAGTAGTAACCTTGGTATCAAGATTTAGAAAAAATATATTAGGTAGAGAACCCCTAAGATAATCATTGAGGATATGTATAGGAGATTATCCTAGAATTTTGGTATGAAATTTATTTTTTGTGTATTCAAAGTAATAAATCCATGTTTTGATAATACAAGTGGATTTTGTTCTAGAATAGATGTACCTAGGAGTAAAAACTCAGAAAAGGTGTGCTAGGCCTGACTTAGTGTAACCTAGTATATGAAAATGTGGTTTTTTTCGCACCCGGTATGACACTGTATCAGGATTAACATAGGATAATTAGCATTCTATTTAACTAACATTATGAATTATTTTTAAATTAAAGATTACCCAAAAGTAATCAATGTTTATAATTATATGATTCATGATGAAAAAAATTATGTTATATGATATATCACATATATAGTTATACAATATTGATATATTTATCAGCTAATCGTGTATATTCCATTATTTAGAAATGGTTCAGTGAAAGAAGAATGTTATCAATACTTTTAGAAAGTATTATGGTCACAACATCGAGGAACCAAATTCTGTTTTTATTGGAAGTGAGTAGGTTATGGATATATTAGGGAATCTTATTCAGGTTAGAACAAATAAACTTTCCTGAATGGAGCATCCTATTTCATAGAGGGAATATCTTATGATGGATGGCTTTGTGCAGTAGAAGCACCCATTATTTAGTGGGACTACTAATCCAATTATAGCTGAGCAATGGATTACATCTCTAGTGAATATATTTACTTCCTTAAAAGGTTCATAAAAGGAAAAGGATACACATTTTGTCTACTATCTCCAAGGTGACGCTGACAATTGGTGGTCTCAGATCCTTAATTTATGGGAGAAGAATAAGTTTAACTCACGTAATGGAGAAATTTTAAGGAAAAATTATTCCATAAATACATTCCTCATGATCATAAAATTGAGATGAAGTGGAATTTCCTTATTTTAAATAATAATGAGTAAGAAAGTGCTTCAAATTATGAATAAACCATTACCAGGTAGTCAAGGAATGGTATAGATTTCATACAAAACATATAACGTAATATTGACCATTTATATAAAATACGAAAGCCATATATATAAAGGGAACTTTTTCCTTAGAAATTTTCATAATATCATGATATATTTTTATTCACAATCAAGACATAGAAATAACTCTCCATGTCTTTGGGATTCAAAGGAAACCAAGATAAGATAATGTTTTCTAAACACCATGAAAAAGGGATTGACTCAAGTAAGATGAAGGCATAAAACGAATTTCCAACATGTTATAACTATGGAAATAATACCTCAATTATATTTTTGAAATGATTGGTATTTTATATAATTGTAGAGTAAAATATTATAAAATATTATGAAAGGGAATGATGGAAAACACTCTTATTTAATTTTAAACTACAAGGAAATTGGGAACTATGAAAACAAATTCCCATAACATTAAGGGAATATACCTCTGAAGAAGTTTTGGGATCAAGTAAAATCATATTTTATTTATTCAAACAAAGTGGAATTATTAATGTTCATCTATACATGGGATATATGCAATGTGTTTAACATTATATTATTTATGATCATATTTTTTGAAATGTATGTGGATTGTAATGTAGTAGTTTTTTAATAAAATAATTAAATCATAAGATGAACGATACAATGAAATCATATTTAATATAATGGTAATATTTTAACAAAACACAGTTTAGGAAAAACCACATAATATGTTCATGATGATGAAATAATGGTGAAGAAATGATTCATTTGGGAAAGGACAGAATACTTTAGAATTGATTTGCGACATGTACAAATGTGGAATATTCCATCACTGATGAAGATTACAACACATTTGGATTTAAGTAATATAACCAATAACATGTTTCTTACAGATGTAATATGAAATAATGTATATTTCTAATAATTTTCTATGTTAATTATTAATATTTCCATATTTCAAGAGGTTACATGATGATATTAATCACATTTTTGTAATGTGAATATTAAGACCTTATTCATATATATGAATGGATAATGATAAGTAATATTTATTAAATTCATAAAACATACATATAATGTGTTTTATCATAATATTTTGTAGTGGTTAACCATTTTTGAAATCATTTAAGTTTACCATTGTATAAGGTTTTATATATTTTTTTATTACTTCACCATATAAGAAGAAATTTGAAACAGTTCATGGCACAACCAAAGGTTAATACTCAATTTATAGAAATATAAATTTACTTATATTCTTATAGATTGATTTAATTAATCATTTATATAATTTAATTATCTTGAATCCAAATATTTTTCATATTACCTACATTTAGGATGAATCAAATGTCCCAAAAATCATCATGAATTTTGGGCTTTCTGAATGTTAAAATTCTCTTAACCATTTTCTCTAGCACTCTCCATTAGAAAATGACTGTTACATTTTTCATATGTATCCATGTTGGAATTTACCACCAATTATCTCCTACTAAGGAACCATTTTATAGGACTATTGTACTTTCCTTCCACTCTTATTAATAAAATGGGGTATTAACCCATTTTATGAGGTGGGTCTTTCAATAATCGTTTATTTTCAATCCCTCGATTAATGAGATCATGTTTAAATTGAGAGGATGCAATTTAATTATAGTGGAGGGAAGGTAACACCCAAATATTAAAGAGTATGAATTTCACCTTAAATAGAATGTATGTAATGCAACACCAAACAGGTATGGGAATATAAAACCATGATACAATAAAAGGAATTTATTATGTGAAATAGATTTTTCATATTCTATATTTGTTTATGAAACGAAACACCATGTGTAAAAAGGGAATTTATTAACCTGATACATTGCAATATTAACTAAATATGATATATTATCTACCTTTTAATGTACTCAATACTATTTTATCTTTTATCTCGTGAATTAGTGACCGTCTTCATTATCTTGCACTCTACTAAAGACCAAGTTTCACTAAATAAAAATTTATTATTAATATATTATTTAATATAATATGATCTAAACATTCCATTAAATTAGTATTTATTAATATTAATAATTAACTTAAAAAATTATTATTTACACCAATTTCAAATGAATTTATTGGTTACCAATTAATGAGAAACTAAAATATGATCTTATTGGATAAAACATTATATGATATTTATGATTGAAAATGTGTTTTATTTTAATAAAAATATATAATTATAAATATTTTTTGATCATTATGAAATTTATATTTTATATATTCAACAAAATATTTATTATATTCATCAATTAGGTTTTTTATTCATAAGATATTAACAAAATACATTTTTGACATGGAAACCTATATTTTTGTTAAGGCATTCTTACAACCTTTTAATGGTGAGACCATTTTAAATCCAATTTTTGACACTTTTATAATTCTAATATGTCAATATAAAATTAAATTCTTAATATAAACATAATAAATTATCCTAGGGTTAATCTTTGGTATTTTTTTGTGAAATATTATTTTTTTAATGAATAGTGAAAAATTATGAATTTTAGTTCAAAACAATATTTCATCTAATTTATTTATAAGGATAAGATATAGTTTTAATTGGTTTAAAATTTTAATTGCATCATGATTTTATCAATTATTACAATTTAGGTCATTAGTATCAATTAACTTCGAAATCTAATGTAAAAACTTATCAAACATTTGATCATTTTTACTTTAAAAACCAACCTTATCATCCTGCATATGAGATGAAATTTAAATTAATTTCTACAATTATAAGAATATAATTTTAAAAAATATATTCCATATTTTGAATAGGAATAATTTATAAATTCTAATATTACCAAATTTGATTTTGAAGAAAAAAAATTTCTTGAATGTAATTAAAATTTATTTCAAATATTAATATAAAATTATGATTATTAAAGGACAAAAACATTATCTTCAGACCCAAAATTACATATAAATAAGTAAAAAACACATTTTATTGTCTTAAATAATTCATGGAACTTTTTTTATTTATTTTCTATAGTTTTGAATACTTATTTTGGTTAAAAACGTTGGTACTCCTTACTTCTTTTCATATATACAAAGTGAGTCATTTTTCCTCCCTTACAAAAGGCCACCACCAATCCTCATTACTAACACCTCTCAAACAACATTGGTTCAGAAAATATATAGACATATATCTTCTGAACATCCCTACCTTATACCTTCAATCCTCATATTAGGCATAAATCCTTCCATGTAACCATTTTGGTACAAGCCAAAAGAAGTTTCCAGATTAAGAGATAAATATTTTCTCAAGCTCTCAAGTTTCATTTCAATTATCCCCCACAAAAAATCAATTTATTCAATTATTGTATTAAAATATAGTATTCTAAATATTCTAGGTTGTTTTTAAGTATTTTATTTGTCCAAAACTTACACATACCTCCATCAAATTGGTAATAAATTTATTGTTTCATTGTACGACAAAACTACTACCTCAAGTAATGATGATTGTTCATTTTTCCTTTACAAATTATCATAGATACCATTATAATTGAAAATTTGATTATATATGTAATATATGATATCTATAATGTCTTTATTATTCAATAATTTTCATTTATAACATTCAATTATTATTTCCATCTTGTGTTTATATGATAATTTCATTTGAGAATTGTGCACTACCACTCCCTCAAAGTAATATGAATCATTCATTCCATACAAGAAATATATAAACGTTGGTCTTAATAATCATATGTATAATATATAACATAGATATTTTAAATGATTTATAATATAAAATTTTTTCATTTATTTTTCATTTAGTTTATACATCAATTAAATGAATGTATTGATCATGTGTATGTTTGGCCTACCATCTCCATGAAAGTGAAAAAAATTTATAATATCCAAATATTATTGACTAATATAAAAAATATATTCTGAATATATATATGATAATTATGTAATGTTTCAAATTTTATATGTTATTTAATAGTTCTCTAATTAATCAAAACACAAAATCACATGTAAAAACATACTTGTGAAAACAAGGAAATTACCACTTGAAATAGTTATGATATTGAATGATTGTTAACAAACATGTAATACAAGATTCTTAGAAGTTAATATATGATAATATTGACATTATTATAGTAATGGTATAAGTGAGGATCATATTTTAAACCGCTATACTAGATGATGAATACTGCACAACACAATAAAGGTTTATGTATGATAATTTCATCTCAATTTACATTCCATAGATACTTATTTGTTATTATGAACCAATTAACTTTTATTTGGGGTATATACATCCTTTTATTATGTAAAATCGTTAATATACTAACTATAATGATATTATATGTCTAATATAATATAATTCCATCATATGGATTCAGATTTAAATGTTTCTGTTGGTCAGAGTGGATACTCAAGAGGGGGGTGAATTGAGTTCCAATTAAAATTTATGTTAAAAGCATTATATTAAAAATCCCCCAATTCAAAAAAACCAAGTAAATTAAAGAATAAGAGATATTATTGTTTAATTTCTCAATATGTTTTTCTAAGGTTGAGTAGTCCTCAGTTTAATCAATGTGATCACTAATTCAACTTTTGAAACAAGTTTACCGAATCATGAATAAATACAAAATAACCAAAACTAACTATCAGAGTAAATAGAAAAACAAATTTCTGTCTTTGAATAGACAAAATCAACTGATAAAATAAATCATTGTAATTAAAGATTTTCAGAATAATGTAAACAAGAGGTTCAGTCTCAAGAAGAGTCTTAATATTCTCCACTTGGTTATCAACTTCCACCAAGATGTTTATATAAATATAATTTTGATCCACACCCTGGATTGGGTTTAACAAAAGCACACTCGGTTGTCCAGGTCCCACATGACCTCTACCATTGTTATTCATGGGAAACAAATGAAATAAGTGATTGTGTGTGGGGATAGGTTTATATCCTCCAGTTATGATCAATAGCTAGTGTGTGTAGAACAGATATACACACTTCTCAAATATTGAATTTAGAACACAAAATAGTTAAGAATGAGAATAGAGATAAGAATTCTCTGTGTGTTGTGAAGTAAGGATCTTAACTCAATGAATGTTGTGAAAATGGTATTTGAGTCTTCTTCTGGAAGATGTCTTCAGAACAGAGTATTGTAGGTTCTGTAATCCAGCTTCAAGGAATGAAAAGGTTCAACTCTTATATGTCTCCATGTATACTGAGCCCCTTTTTGAGAAGGTATATTGTTACAGTCTTCTTGTAATCTCAAGTGCTTAGCTCTTCTCTTTTAGTATTTGCAAAATATTTTTCTCTGTGTGTACTGCTACTGTTATGTCATTAAAATCAAAGGTGAGGTCATTTTATACTCCTGAATCCTCTAGACATAACTATCTTCACACGCTCATGTACCTCATACTTATATATGGATTTTCCTATAGACAACATTAAATAATGTCAAAAATATTAATTTGTCTAAATATGACTATTAGAAATCAATTTTAATTAATAAATGGAAACATTTATTTATGACTATCAGTGTGTCATCTTTGTTCTTTCATCTTCATTTTGATATCATCGGTATGTCATCTTTGGTGTATCGTGTTTAGTCTATCGAACATTAGAGTGTTGGGCTTCGGTCTATCAATCTTCAGTGTGTCACAATTCGGAGTGTCAAGCATCGGTGTGTCAAACATCGGTGTGTTGAACTTCAGTGTGTCAAACTTCTGTCTGTCTTCTTCAGTTTCAGTGTGTCAATTTTGGTTTTGGTGTGTCGACATTGGTTTCGGTGTGTCTACTTCGGTTTCCGTGTGTCAACATCGGTTTCGGTGTGTCGACTTCGATTTCAGTGTGTCAAATTCATTTTCGGTGTGTCGAATTTGGTTTTAGGGAACCCAAAAAGGTTATAATGAGTTTGTATTCCATATACCGTTACAAGACAAATTGATAATCACAAATTACATGAAAAACTACACTTGTAAGAATATATATTCATGAATATAGGTTATAGACTTATTTCAGTATATGTTTCTCTATGAAAAAATTGATTCACATAGAGATAATAAAATTGCGTGAAAGAATAGAATATGTATATTGAAACTATTTTTTATTATGAAAACTAAAATATCATTGAGAGTCTAAAAATATCCACCTTTTTGATAATCACAGATTATGTCATACATCCAAATATATAGAATAAATATAGCTTTGACATTGAATTTATTAGAAAAAATATCCCCCCATTAAATGGATTAAGGAGATTATATTCCATCCTTATTTTCCCCCCAATTTGGGATTAACAAAAATCTATAAGGAAAAGCAGTAAAGAAAGACACCATAAAAATATACATTCAAGGTCATAAAAGTACAAGACAAACAAAAATAGTGAATCCCTATCAAAAAGAAACAATCTATCACTACGGTTTTGGATGCAGAGGATATTTCCCTCTGTCTGAAGGATCTAATGGAGAAGTTGAATGTTTAGTAGGGGCATAAGATGGAGGTGATATAATTACAACATCAGTTAGAGAAACACCTGTAGGATTAATATATGAAATGGTAGATATTATCTTTGACAACAAATGATATGGAGACTGATTAGTAATGACCGGTCGAATCTAAGTAAGAGATTGAGAGACAGTCATTGAAGTAGGATCCCGACAGGCAGTACCAATTGAAGCTGCAGGAGGCACCACAATAGCCTCGGCCTGAACATGCTGATATGGTTTGAGCAGGTTGGTGAAGTCATTGATGATTTCTCTTCCATATTGCATTTCCTTCTCAAAGTCATCATTACTCTCTTTAAATTTATTCAGCAAAGGTGTAAACTCTTTCAATTAGAGAACCTACTTTTTGAAATCTTATGTGATCAGAGGAATTCAAATATTTTCTTCCAGAAACATGCAACTGTTGATGATGTCATGCTTAGTATATATCTTAGTGAAATAATTATCCACTTTTTCCCGAA